>JAZHRO010000036.1:0-5000000 GCA_037157565.1 Thalassia testudinum
CTTCCCAATCTGTTAGAGAAAGATCAGAACTAAGAATTAGTGCTAACAAGATATGCAATATGCATACGAGGAAGTCAATACGGTACTTCAATGAGAACTAATTTTTAGCCTACACATTGTTGTGGGAGTGCAAAAGTCAATTTCGATCGGAAAAGTTTTAAAAATAAGTAACCTAGGGACTTATTTGGGAAATAAAAACTAATGTATCATGATTTTTAACCAACGAGAAACCAAAAACATCAATTGAAAATCAAAATACACTGTGTGTTGCAAAATACACTATTCGATATATTTTTATTTTCAATCGGTGTCTTAAATTAGCCTGATTTTATATTAACTAAACACTAATATAATCATATATTATTTCATATTCTCACAGAAATTCAGTCAATATTGATCTTTAATGAAAGAGCATAAGACAAGAAGGTTGATGGTGAAGATGGAATCAAAGCAGACATATGTACTCAACGGTGTGTAAGAAAAATGAAACAAGCCAAATATAAAAGAAAAAGGAGAAAGGAAAGAGGAGAAAGGAGAGAGAAAAAAAATTAAATAAAAAAAAAAAGACAATCGATCCGGCAAGAACAATGCAGTGCATGTTCCACACCAAATCTATTATATTAAGGATTAAAATGAAACCAAGAATTTTCTAATGTTTTGATTTTTAAAGTTGATAAGGGTAAACATGAAAATATAAAATCCATTGTTCAATTGTCATGATTAGAAATCTTATCCCCTTTTATATAAATGAATTATAGGAAAAAAATACATGAAGAGATTTAAACACATATTGAAAATATAAAAGGAGCAAAAACTAAAACATTCCTCAATACTCTCCCTATAATGGCCCAAGCCAAGACCCAAATCTAATCGAGAAAAATTATCCTTGACAACGTATTGGGTATGAACCTAATGGGCCAAAGAAAACAATGTAAAATACTTAAGCCCAAGTTATCAAATAGTAATTCGCAATCATCTATATGTCACTACTCATTTCATGACTTTCCTATGTGGGACTATTTTTAGGAATGTTACAATCTCCCTTAATGTCCTCATTAGGGTTCGATCAATCAATTAATATACTCCTAATAGTAATAGTGGCTCCACCTTATGATGCACTCTTTATTTATCCCAAGGGTAGTCCTTTCCTCCTACTAAAGAGAGTTTGGCTCCGATACCATTTGTAATGATCTAAGTGTAAATCCAAGTCCAATTGAGAAAAATTATCCTTGACAACTTATTGGGTATGGACCTAATGGACTCAATGCAACCACACAAAATACTTAAAGGCCAAGTTGTCAAGTAGTAATTCATGATCCTTTATATCTCACTACTCATTTTCATGAGTTTCTGTTAGCCCCTACAATTTATTGTTATTTTATTATTTCCTTAGTTGTATTATTTTTGTTGAGAAAAAGAAAGCATCTTATTATTTAATGGAAACCCTAGTATCTCTTTTATATTAAAGAGGTTTGGGAGAATTACAAAGATATTCTAGAAATAATAGAAATAACAAATACGTCCATATGCTCAACACTCCCTCCCAAGTTGGGGCGTAGATATCTACAAGCCCCAACTTGTCGCACAAGAAGTCCAAATGCTTCTTCCTCAGAGCCTTAGTAAATATATCAGCCACCGAAACTCAAAGGAAACATATGGAGTTGTTAGGTTGAAATGTCCATAGATTCTATTAGAAAATACTGTGCCTTTATATAGAGAGGCAACTAAAAGGTAGAGTTACAAGTATACTTGTCACATGACATAACACTAAAAAGGCATACAAAAATAATTCAACACTCCCTCTCAAGCTGGAACATAGACGTCAAACATACTCAACACTCCCACTCAAGACGTTTCTTGGAGAGCACTTTAGTAAAGACATCTACAACCTGATCGTCTGTAGCAATGTAAGTTGTGGTGATCTTGCTAGTGGTAATAACAGCTCTAACAAAATGATAATCCACCTTTATGTGCTTGGTTCTCTCATGAAAAGCAGGATTATTTGCAATAAATGCCGCTGCCTTATTATTACAATACATAAAAGTGGGACCAGAAACACACTCCCAAGTCACATAATATAGATCTCACCCACAGGAGCTCACAAGTAGTATGGGCCATAGCCCTATACTCTGATTTTACACTGGATCTGGAGACAACATTCTGCTTCTTACTTTTCCATGTGACAAGGTTACCACCCACATAGGTATAATATCCAGTAGTAGATCTCCTATCTTCATGTGCTCTTGCATAATCTGCATCTGAATACCCCCATACATTGAAATAGCCATGCTTCATAAAAGATAGCCCCTTCTCAGGAGCTTGTTTGAGGTATCTTAACACCTAACAAACATCATCCCAGTGAACTTCTCTAGGAGACTACATAAACTGACTTGGTCTCCCACAGCAAAGCAAATATCAGGTCACGTGACAGTTAAATATAACAACTTTCCTACCATAGCATGGTACCTGGTAACATCCTCAAGCAGAGGACTCTCAAAATCTGCAAGTGGCAATGAGGAGTTCATAGGAATGTTGGCAGGCTTGCAACCCAGCATCCCTACTTCTTTTAGCATGTCAAGAACATACTTCCACTATGACAATACTAGGCCACCATATTGTACTTCAATGCCCAGGAAATAGTTTATCATTGCCAATCTTTGGTAACAAACTAAGAATGTAAGAACCTTTTTGTAGCCTCTATCCCTTATTCATCACTCTCCGTGAATAGTATATCATCTACATACACAATAATGATATCAAACACAGCAGCTCTATGCATCATAAAAATAAAGTGATCTGCAGTAGATCTAATAAAGTCAAACTCTTGCACAGCTTTACTAAACCTCTCAAACCAAGCCCTGGGGCTCTGCTTAAGGCCATAAATTACCTTCTTCAACCTGCAAACTTCCTAACACTCCCCCTCAACCACAAAATCTGGGAGTTGATACATGTAGACCTCATCTTCTAAGTCACCATAAAGGAAAGTATTTTTAATATCAAGCTGTGAAACCAACCATCCACTGTTGACTACCACATAGAGAAGTATCTGCACTGAATTAAGTCTTACCGCTAAAGAAAAAGTCTCAAAGTAATCAACCCCAAAGGTTTGTGTGTAACCTTTAGCAATCAGGCGTGCTTTGTATCTTTCTATTGTTTCATCTAGGCAACATTTTAGGGTAAACACCCACCTACACCCCACAACAATAGCACCTGGGGGTAGGTCAACAAGTTCCCAAATACCCCTAGACTGTAGAGCAGCCATCTCCTCCACAGCCAAGGTCTAGGAAGGCTCCTTAGACACCTCAACATGATTTCTGAAAATATTTCTGCTGTCAACTGCAAGAGATAGAAGCCTCCCTACTGCAGGTAAATGATCAAGTGACATAATTGGAAACAGAATATTTAGCACAAGATCATTATGGCTTCCTCTAAGAAATAGGAAGATCCACATCAGGTACCTCTGGTAGTGTAGAATCTGAACCTCCTTCTGAATCAACAGTATCAGCAGATGACTGAGCAGGAATAATAGAAAGTGGTTCATCTGCCTGTAGAGTGGTAGGAGGTCTACGCTAAAAATGTTAAGGGAAAGTATCTATAGCAAGCACCTCGAGATGTCTAGGATAGGCCATAGGAGAGGCATCATTAGATGAAGGTGGCTCAGAGGGACCTAGTGGTGCAGCAGCAAGCATAGGCAATGGAACATCCTACGATACACTGAGACTGTCCTATAGTAGAGTAATAGGGAATATCCTCAAAAAAGGTTACATCCTAACAAACATAAAACCGATGTGAGAGAGGATCAAAGCATCTATATCCATTTTGAGTTATAGAGTAACCCACAAAAACACATTTAACAAATCTGGAGACAACATTCTGCTTCTTGCTACTCCATGTAACAAGGTTGCCACCCACATAAGTATAGTAGCCAGTGATAGACCTATCTTCATGTGCTCTTGCATAATCTGCATCTGAATACCCTTAGACATTGAAATGGTCATGCTTCATAAAGGATAGCCCCTTCCCAAGAACTTGTTTGAGGTATCTTAACACCAAGGTTCGAAATGCCGATTTCGATGTCATGCCAATGAAATTCTAAATGTGCATTTCGTGGCCATGCCAAGAGCACGCTGTAGAAATGCCCATTTTTCGATGGCCATGCCAAGGGCACGTCGTGGAAATGCCAAGGGCATGCCAATGCATGCCGACAAAAATGGCAGTAGTCAAAATGATATCAAGAAAATCAAATGTTAATTATGTAACAATAAGAATGTTTCATCATGACCATACAATGTTAAAGTTCAATAATGAAATATCAAAATTCTTATCATGTTAAGAATTCGAGTAGAAAATAGATGACATTCGAGAGCACAATGGGCCTATAATATTTTATTCTTTCAACCACCTCTTTCTTTTTAAGTAAGGTAAAAGGGAGGCTTCTCAACCTCCTTTGATAATAATAACTCCTTTACAACCTACCTAAGACACCACCCATCAACTAACCAAAACACCTTAAACAATAAAATTGGAAACCCATCAAGTTCCAAAACCCCCTTCACATTGAGTCCAGCCACACCTGCTTTCACCTCAGATTCAAAAAAAGATTGCACCAGCAATTCTAGGTACAGATAAAAGGGAAGAGCCCCCCTTCTACTCCATCTCCAACTATCTTAATTGCTTATCCTTGAATGCTCTAAAATATTTTTCCACCAATCACCCAATGTCCTCTTTGTCATTATACTCCATTTCATTAACTTTGGATCTTACCAATGAACTTCCTCTTTTCATCGGTTGCCATGTGAAAGAAACATGCTTGTACCCCCTTCCTTTAACCAAAGAGGTCATGATCGCTTTCTCCACCCCACCTCTTCCATCTTATCTTCTAGAGAAATAATTTGTTAGGCATGCTTCCTCTCTAACACCTCTGAAATCATCGATATAGTATTATCCTCAAGTCTGTCAAACTTAGTGATCTTCCCCAAAGCCTTAGTCATCTTGCATTTCAACCCTTTCTTCATTTACCTTTTATTATGCAATAAAGTGTGGGTCTGCAACCCTCTTGCCTCGGTCAGATTAGATAGACCAAAGGATCGCACTACCCACTACCAATCTCTTGTTGGTGCTAGAGCACCACGATCATTTGTTTTGATGATAACAAAACACGTGTCATTTAACATTTGCACTTTGAGTCCTAGATTTCAGGTCAATCACAAATGGATACGTGATTAGACGGAGTTCGAGCTCGCATCTAGGACGGATTGGAGGAGCTCGATGGAGAGCAGAAGAGATTCGCGAGGAGCGATATATTGAAGATGGAAGGAAATGAAGAATAGGATAGATTTCCTTCTTTTATACTTATTGTATTTTTCGTTTCTTTTGTTGCTCTTTATTTCCTTAGATAATTCATGTTAAAGAGCATCAAAGTACCCTAACAGTAGTCCTAGGAACACCTGCACAACCCTAGGATACTTAGGTTTTCTGTAGAACACTTAGAAAATCAATATAGGGTTCAAACAACACTTCCAGACGTCTAATTCCCAAATCAGACGTCTGATAAAGTATTTTAAGACGTCTGACTGTTGTTTCAGACGTCTGATATCTGTTAGGCTGGACATAGCTAGTTATATCTGATGAAATCAAACGTCCAGACCTTAAACCAGACGTCTTAGGAGACGTCTGATGGACTTGCCAGACATCCAGATAGTGGACCGTTGGCTAGCTTGGCAGGCACTGCAGATTATGACCGTTAGAGCCTTATTAGACGTCTATAGGACTGTCCAGACGTCTGATAATTGACCGTTTTGCCTCGGCTGACCCAAAATCTCTTCTCAGAGATTTTCTAGCCGTTGCAACGTTTAAAAAATCCATTCCCACAGTAAAAGTAGGTTTCCAGACGTCCAGACATAGTGTCAGACGTCTTATATGTCGTCTGATGGACTTGCACTAGAATCCTGTTTAGATTTGATCCAAGTCAGGAAGAGACCCGCCCAAAATCAGATGTCTGACCTTGGAATCAGACGTCTTAAAGTGAACTTCCAGACGTCCGATGCCAGAATTAGACGTCTGATAAGCCTGTCAGAGCAATGATTGTTCTTGATTTAGGGCTGATTCTCTTGGGCTTTGTTCCCAACGGCTATAGAACCCTTCCTAAGCCTTCCAAAGCCTTCCTAAGGCCTCTATAAATAGAGGGGAGCCTTTACACACCTAGATACACTAAGAGAAAAACAAGACACACTTAAGCAACATAGTTCCACTCTCTTGTGTCCTAGCCAGCTCTTGCTCTCCAAGCTCAAGCTCCATTCTCTTGAGAGCATCAAGCTTCGCGCACCCGCTCTCCCGCCGTTGTTTACGAGAGCGACGTTGCGCCGTCGCATGGCACACGCACCGCGTCATCAACTCGACGCACTCCTTGCAAAGGGGAGTTTCCTTATTCCTATAGAAGCTAGGTTCATAATTACTTTGTTGGCTCTATAGGACTTATTGTTTATTTTATCTTTGCTATTCCTTCGCGAGACAAAATCCTTCTCGTGGAGAGAAGGGGTTGAGGTACGCTACCCTCGTCTAAGTAGCGTGGTTGTATTGAGGTGAATCACCCTCGTTTAAAATGATTCGGTTTAGTGGATTTTGATCAACTTAGTTGATCGGAAAATCCTAACTCGAGAGGGTTAGGTGGTGGTTTTCACCCGGTTTGGGTTTCCACCTAAAAATAATTGTGTACTCGTGTGATTGCTTATTTGTGAGATTATTTATATTTCAATTCCGTATTTTTTACGTCACACTGATCTCACCCCCTCCGAGTAGGGAACCTTCATCTCTCACTATTCATTTGATGTCCGCCTCCAGCAACTAAGCATGCTTAAACTTGAAACAGGAAAGGTCCAAGGCCAGCCTCAATTACACAAAGGAAATGTCTCCAAAATCTCTATGGAATGAAGAAACATATCAATGCATCATTGCACTCCTCCAAGTATACCAGCAATAAGCTTGACCAATCTCCTCCAAGTTAAATGCTACCATAACCTACAAAAAGTTCATCAATCCAACATTAGTACCACCACCATTGTCAGGTAAATCATAAAAAAAAGACCTACATCAAAGCCATCGTCAACCAACAATGCAACCTCACAAAAGAATCAATAACAAATGGGCCATACACATAGATGATCCCAAATAAGAAGCCATCACTCCCCTTCAAGAGCACAACTACCACATTTTGACCTATCCAATGGCCTTCCAAATCAAATAAATCATTGCTCCATGAGATAAACCCGCAAATCAACCATGGAGCCTTTACCCCCAATCTACCTCTAAGCCCACTAATCATAAACCAGTAGTAGCCTCGACATCGGCGTTGATATCGTCGGCATCAACGTCGATATAGTCGGAATGCCGGCGAAATCCTGGTATTTCGACAACATAGTCATCTCGGCACGGAGGATTTCTAAAATAGGCCTTGTCGGCGGCATTTAAATCGTTACTTAGCACACACCATCGCAGTGAACTTCTCTAAGAGACTGCATAAATTAACTTAGTCTCCCCACAGCAAAGCAAATATCAAGAAAATTGAACCTTCATTTCATTCACAAAATTTTTAATAAGTATAGAAATTTCATATTTTTCCTTCATCATAAAGATCCAACAGACATGAGTACAAGCATCTACAATAACGAGCAAATACCAAAACCCTTAAAACTTCTGACCTTACATGGGCCCCACAAATAAACATGAACAAGATAAAAAATACTTGGTTCTTTTATTACTACTAGGAAATGAAACTCTATGATGCTTGTCAAGTTAACAAGCATCACAAGCAAAAGAATCTGAAAATTACATATCAGGAAACTGACAACGAAGGACAAACACACTAGGATATCCCAATCTCAGATGCCACTGTAAAGTAGAAGCAGAGGAGGCAACAACTATAGAATGATGCTCTAGTGGAAGGTCAAGATAATAGAGGTCGTCCTGCTCAAGTCCACCAATCTACTTCATCGTCAGAAGGTCCTGTAGGAAGAAAAAATGGTCATGAAGAACTGCTCTATAATTTAATGACTTAGTTATCTGCCTAATAAACATTAAATTCAAGGTGAATTTAGGCACACGCATGATGAGTCCAATTTATTGGACACTTAATTGGCTTAAGTATATTTAAATCATGCATCATTAGATTGTAAAAAGAATCAAATAATAGTTTATATGTTTTTACAGGGTCATGTATGCATATATCCAAAATTCAACCATCTCCATCGCCAGCAGTGCGTTGGCTTCCTTCTCACCGGCCTCAACAGATCGGTCACCCAAATCAGTAAAATCTCATGCAACGACTTGTGGCACTGCCTCATCGCCAATATTGTTGGAGACGATCTCAGGGAGGAAACAAAAAAAACGTTCTCGACATTTAAATAGAGGAGGATGGTCGGAGGGGGGAGGAGATCTTTATCCATCATCTTCCCCACCACCACTACGGTGAAGGCTTACACTGTGGATATAGCGAACACCATGAACCACAGTGTACTCTGACCTCGCTTCCATCTCCGTTCATGCACGTAGTGACAGTGCATGCATGCCATTGCCTTCTCCAATACATCCCCGACGTTCAGGCACACCATCAGCCGTTCCCACAGCCGACCACTGTGCTTCATCCTCTCCAGTGCGCCCACTCCTCGCGCAGTGCCAACACATCCTTGCGCATGCTTGTGCGCAACTGCCATCGTCGACTTCCTCGCGCGTCCACGCTCACGCCAATCTTCATGCGCGCGCAACACCACCGTGCACGCACGTAGCATCTCCACCCAACAGAGCCACACCCGACCTCGCCTGCAGCCCACGTGCGTTCACAGCATCTTCCAAGCGCTGCCTATGCGCAAGTGACACGTCCTCGCCTGCACATGTGGGCGTACCAGCAGCAACCACGTGCCCGAGCTGCAGCCTGCACGCGCACACAAGCGCCCGCACTGCAGCCCGCGCACGCACACAGGCCTTCTCCTTCCTATCTGCCAACTGAAGGAACCCAAAGCCACCAAAACGCAGCCATCAACTCCAGCCATGAAGCTTCGCGTCAGGAACTCCATCAGACTCGCCTCGACCCCACGAGGGTAGCCATACCCTCTGAAGGACGACAGCCGCCCACACACGTCGGCAAACCGCCGCCACCGCCGGTCTTCCTCATCACCGGCGCCAACTCCAGCAACCGTTCGTCACGGCATGATCGCCAACGGAATGCCCTCGTCGTAGCCGACCTTCCTCGAGCTTCTCGCCTCCAGCAGTTGCTCCACGAGCACGCCATCGAGCAAGGGGAGACTCCCCTGTTTTGCTACAGGAAAAGATCAATTAATAACTACATCTCCTACCATTGTCAAGACTCTTTTTTTTTATTTTATTTGGTTATTAAATTAAGGTAAAATTGCAACGATGCACTTACATTTTCTTAAATTGACTTAACTTATGTTATGTGCATCATCTCACATTGAATTTGGATTAAGATTTACACAATTTCTCTCTAGTACATGTGCAATTGGAAATTACATAAATTGATCACATATTTATTAAATATTTTATTAAGAAAAAATTACACGTATAACCTTACATTCTCGAGTTATTGTGTCTTCTTGTTATTGTGTTTCACGTCGGATTTGACCACGGATTTCGCACTTGACTGGACGAATACAAGGGAAAAATATTCGTGAATTTATTGATCTGTTCCTCCCTGTAGAAATGATATCCTAACTTTTCGTGGTTAGTTTTATTGAAATATTTTCAATCGGGATTTTCCACCACGTGATTCACTACAACGACATATCTTTCTGATTCATTATTTCTGCCAAGCGAAAAACACCCGATCAAATGGCGCCATTGCCAAGGAGGCAACAAATGTAATAAATTCACCAGATTTTATTTCTAATTATTCTGAGTTGCATATTTATCTTATCATTCTTTATCTTTTCTGTGTGAGGAATCTAACGATGCGACAGGCGTAGCTGAGAGACGACGTCTACCTTGAGCGACGTCTACATGCGGAGATAATCGCAGGAGCCTGTGGGCCTTGATCCCACACGCGTGGAGACGTACAAAGGACCATCTAGGAGGATTCTTCCTCTTAGACTTCTAATTTAGAATTTTAGAATACTCTTTAGGATTAACCTAGTTATTTGTTTTCTCGCCCTTGTACTGTGGGGCCAATTTTTGGGAGTGTCCCCGATTCTTTAGATTCTAGGATCATTCTGTGGTAGTTAGATCTTTTGATTGCGCAGTTATTTACAAATAAAAAAGAAAAGAAAATAAATCCGAATTGGCTGCTAGAAGCTGCATATCCATAGGACGACCATCTAGGATTGCTTGAGCAGCATCTAGATTTTCTTACTGCATTGCGTGCATTTTTGCATAGAAGAGTACTTGAGCAAAGTACGCATTTTTTATCTTACTGCATCAGTTATCTGCACACGCATTACATCTGAACATAATTAAAGAAGACCACTTAAACTAATTTGAAAAAATTAATCAAGTGGTCACATTACTTCTTGAAAAGAAAGAAAAATATACAGGAAGTGTTTGAATAACGTGACTGCGATTTTCAAAAGAAAAATCACTTTTTGCGATCAATGCACACTTCCTGCACTGAGCACGCACTATAGGCACTACACTACGACTTAGACCCTTGAGGCTATAGGCATTAATCTCTTTATCAGTGCAAACCCTCCTATGTAACTTTGAAACAGTGGTATTAACGTTTGCCCGAGTGATTTGATACTCTAAGGAGGGGGACACCCCTAAAAGGAATTCAAGGGTAGTTAAGAGGCACCGTTAACGCATCGCCTCAAAGGAAGGGTTCGCCCTACTTGCATCCTTTGGTTCCATCTTTGGAGTACCTTTTTACTTGAGCATCTGAGAATATCATTGCAGCAAAGTGTACGTCTTTAGGGCACTCGAAGGTCAATTTAGGGTGCGTAATTGCTTGACAACTTGATTAATCACCCAAAAACGATTAAAAGTAACCTCAACCTTCTTAACAGTCATTGACCATAAATTTCAAGTGCCTCATTTCTCTTATACCACTTACATAGAAATGGAGAAAAACTACCCTGACTATATTTGGCCAAGCTGAAGAGTTGGAAAAGGACTTAAAGAACTTTAAATCAACAAAAGACCTCTTGCCTTGTGTTTGCTTGGTGTATGCTTAGTAGGCGCTCTCTTAGAAATAGTCTTCTCTTCAACCCTGAGCTTGAGAAAATTATAAGGAAAGCTAACTTATAAAAAAGAAAAATGGCTGAAGAAAGATCTGAAGAAGATATTAGGGTTAATGAAAATCAGAGAACCTTGAGAGACTATTTCCTCCCTACAACCCACCAAGCCCTACCTATCCGAAGACCTGGAGTGGATAATCCATATGAAATCAAGAGCAACACCATATCTTTGCTCCCATCTTTTTATGGTACTGCCAGGGAGGATCCCTACAGGCATCTTGAGGAATTCACCGAGGTCAGTTCCACGGTGAAGCTCCAGGGCTTTACTGATAAAGCCCTGATGAGGACTATATTTCCATTCTCCCTTAAGGATAAGGCTAAGCACTGGTATCATACCCTCGATGCAAGGGTAAATGATTGGGTCACCCTTAAGGGAGAATTTTTGAAAAAGTATTTTCCTATGAGTAAGACCAGCCATTATAGAAGAGAGATTATGGATTTTACTCAACAAGAAGGGGAGAAATTTCAAGAGACTTGGGAGCGCTTCAATGACCTTCTTAGGTTATGCCCCCACCATCAGGTGCCAAGATGGCAGTTGGTTGAAATGTTCTACAATGGATTATCTAAAAGGCATGGCCAAACCATCAATGCAGCCTGTGTAGGAACCTTCATGACCAAAACTGAGGATGAGGCCTGGGCATTATTTGAAACATTAAGTGACAACTCCATACATATGCCCTCTGCCTATTAAGAAAAAAACCATCAATCTTGCAGAGGAAGATAGAGGCCCATGAAGCTGGGGCTACTTAGGATTTGGCTTATCAGATTCAATTATTGAACAAAAACTTTGATAGGCCTTTAGCAAACCCCGGCATGAACTCGCAAGCAGCCTCTATCTTTCAGGCTTCAAGTGAATGCTCCATTTGCCAAAGCACAACGCACGTCACTACGGAGTGCTACCAGGAAAATTAATTCCCTGAGTTGATTCAAGCCGACCTGAACACGGCCCAAGGTTTGCGCCCACCTTCTCGTAATAACCCGTATTCTAATACCTATAATCCAGGGTGGCGGAACCATCCAAACTCCTCATGAAAGCAAGGTGATGCTTCTAACTCAGGGAATACAAGACCCCTACCTCCCTAACCCCTATACCAACCATCCTATAAAAACCCTCCTCAGAATAAGCCCTCTTAGATGGATAAACTTAAAGCCATGATGAAAGCAATGCAAGAGCATCAGAATATGGTCATCCAATCTCAGAATAAGATGATTACTGATATGCAATCCCAAATTGGTCATCTTACTGAAGCAGTTAGGCAGCATGATCCGGGGAAGTTGCCTAGCTCTTCTGAGGAGAATCCAAAGGGCAAGGGGGTCATATTTAGGGAGCTCGCCCCAACTGTGACCGTGCCAAGGAGTGGAAAGAAAATCGACAAGCCTGATAGCACTCCTACAGTCACCTCTCAGGATTCCCCTCCTACACCAGACCCAACTTCCATCTCCACCAAGGAAGAGCCACACTGCTCTCCCTCACTTGAAATCACCCACCCTGAGGATGTCATCAGTCCGTCACCCCTTTCCCGCCATGACGACCCCTCTACCCAGAAGCCGAGGGTGCCCTATCCAGAGCACCTATCTGCTCCTGGGGAATCTTCTGTTGGCTCGCCTAGAGCCAAGGATAGGACAGAGGATGGACACTTTTAGGCAAGTCCAGATCAACTTGCCTCTATTGGAAGCTATCAAACAGATCTCATCCTATGCCACGTTTCTAAATGACTGTGCACCCAGAAGCGCCGATCTAGGAGACAGGTCCAAGCCAAGGTCATCCTGCTTAACCATGTTAGCTCGGTTCTCCAACATGGAACACCCCCCAAAATGAAAGACCTAGGGGCCCCGTATATTTCAGTGGGTATAGGTAACCAACACATTGACGAGGCTCTGCTCAATTTGGGTGCGGGGGTGAACATTTTACTGAGCTCTGTCTACGACCTTTTGGGAGGAGGTGAGTTAAAGCCTAGTCCAGTCATCCTCCAGGTCACAGACAGATCGCTTAAGACACCACGGGGATTACTGGAAGATGTCCTGGTGAGAGTGGAGGACTTCTTCCCTGTTGACTTTCTTGTGTTAGATACTGACCCATCTAATAAGCCCACCAAGCCGTCCATTATTCTGGGACACCCCTTCTTGGCGACAGCTAACGCCTCTATCAATTGTAGATCAAGGGCACTTAAAATGAGCTTTGGGAACAAGAAGATCCGATTAAATGTTTTTGATACTTACAAGCAATCCGGATTTGAAGATTATTCTCAGATTGAGGTTGTTGACGAAATAATTGAGGAGACTACTCCAGCACTCCTATATAGAGACCCCCTTCAAAAGGTCATATCTAAGGACCATCCTCCGATTATTAAAGAAACTGAAGGGGAAATACCCTAATTAGAAGAGTTGCTGGGGATACACACAGAGTCTCTATCCCCACCCTAGACCGTGAAGGTAGATCTGCTACCTAAGGCGGGGACATCTCAACTTAAACCCTCAATCCAAAAGGCTCCTGAGTTGGAGCTGAAACCCCTCCCGAGCACATTGAAGTATGCTTTCCTTGACCCTAATGACACGCTCCCTGTTATTATCTCGTCTGTATTATCTGAATCATAGGAGGGAGCTCTGCTTGAGTATTTACAAAGGCATAAGGAAGCAATTGCTTGGTCAATTGTTGATATTAAAGGTGTCGATCCCTCCCTTTGCATGCATCATATATACACGAACGAGTCCGTGAAACCCTTCCGAGACATGCAAAGAAGGCTCAACCCCAATATACGGGAGGTTGTTAAAAAGGAGATTCTGAAATGACTGGATGCAGGAATTATCTATCCCATTTCAGATAGTAAATGGGTCAGTCATGTTCATGTGGTGCCCAAAAAGGCAGGAATCACTATTGAAGAGAATGACCAAGGAGAGTTGGTAACCACTAAACCCTCAACTGGTTGGAAGGTCTGCATTGATTGCCGCCATTTAAACATGGCTACCCAGAAAGACCATTTCCCCTTACCGTTTATCGATCAGATTTTGGAACGACTGGCAGGGAACAAGTACTTTTGTTTCCTTGACGAGTACTCAAGGAATAATCAGATAGTCGTCTTTCCTGATGATCAGGAGTATATCACCTTCACGAGTCCGTATGGCACATTTGCATTCCGCCGAATGCCATTCAGGTTATGTAATGTTCCTGCCACTTTCCAACGATGTACGATAGCTATCTTTTCTGATATGATCGACGAGTTTGTTGAGGTTTTCATGGATGACTTCTCCATTTACGGCTCGTTGTTTGACCTATGCCTTTCACACCTTGATAAAGTCTTAACCCGTTGCGAAGAGGCAAATCTGGTGCTTAGTTGGGAGAAAAGCCACTTTATGGTCCAGCAAGGCATTGTGTTAGGGCATGTAGTTTTCGAGAGAGGATTAGAGGTAGATGCCACAAAAATTGATTCTGTCTCTAAGTTTCCATCGCCCACCAATATTCATCAAGTTAGATCTTTTCTTGGCCATGTTGGATTCTATAAGCGCTTCATTAGAGATTTCAGTAAAATCTCTAAGCCATTCTGCGACCTGTTAGTGAAGGATGTCTCCTTCGATTTTGATGATGTGGCGAGGCTTTCCAAGTCTTAAAGAAAGCCCTTATTACCGCGTCGATTCTCCAAGCACCAGATTAGACCCTCCCGTTTAAGCTAATGTGCGATGCTTCTGATTTTGCAGTAGGAGCGGTCTTAAGTCAAAGGGTTGATGGCAAACCTCATGTGCTGCATTATGCCAGCAAGACCCTTACGGATCCTCAACAAAACTACACGGTCACTGAAAAGGAGCTTCTTGCTATAGTGTTTGCTTTGGAAAAGTTTCGGTCTTATCTTTTGGGATCCAAGGTTGTGGTGTTCACTGATCATTCTGCTTTAAAACATCTTCTTGCTAAAAAGGACACCAAACCTCGCTTAATTCGTTGGATTTTGCTACTCCAGGAGTTTAACCTGGAAATTAAAGATAAGAAAGGAGTTGAGAATGTGGTAGCAGATCATCTGTCTAGAATCCCTATTGAGGCATCAACCCCTACTGGCGATATCAAAGAGATTTTTCCTGATGAGTCTCTGATGGCTAGGCCAAAACTCCTTAGTTCGCTGACATAGTGAACTATTTAGTCACGAGCATTACCCCCAGTACTTAGGACAAGCAGAAGCGAGACAGGTTTCTTGCTGACGGTAAATTTTATCACTGGGAGGAACCTGAGCTTTTTAGAATAGGCCCTGACCAGCTTTTCCGTCGTTGCGTCCCTGACAAAGAACAAAGGAGTGTTCTGAGTTTCTGCCATGACCTCCACTGTGGAGGGCATTTTAGTGGAAAAAATACTACCCAGAAGATTCTTCTATCTGGCTTTTGGTGGCCAACATTATTTCGAGATGCACATACATATGTGGGCGTATGTCTACGTTGCCAACAGACAGGAACCATCGGAAAAAGGGATGAGATACCCAAGCAACTTATTCTCCCCGTTGAGATCTTTAACATTTGGGGCATTGACTTCATGGGTCACTTTCCTGTGTCCTTCGAATATGAATACATCCTTGTGGCTGTGGACTATGTATCGAAATGGATAGAAGTCATACCCACGCGGACCAATGACCATTCCGTGCTCTTGGATTTTGTTAAGGCTAATATCATTTCTCGGTACAGGTGCCCAAGGACGATCATAGGTGATGGAGGACCTCACTTCAAGAACGTACACTTCACAAGACTACTCCAAAATTTGGGAGTCAACCACATGATAGCCACACCTTACCATCCCCAAACGAGTGGACAAGTTAAAGTGTCTAATAGGGAGATTAAATGAATTTTAGAAAAAAGCCCGACCATAAGGATTGGTCTAAAAACCTAAATGATGCTCTTTAAGCCTACAGTATCGCATATAAGACTCCCTTGGGCATGTCTTCTTTTCGTGTCTACGGAAAGGCGTGTCATCTTCACGTTGAAATCCAACACAAAGCCTATTGGGCTATTAAAAACGTTAACTTGAATCTGGATAAAGCGGAAAAAGCACGTATGCTAGAGTTAAGTGAGCTTAAGAAATTTCGTAATGAAGCTTATGAAACTTCTCAAGCTTACAAGCAGCGTACAAAGGTCTTCCATGATAAGCATATCATTAGAAAGACCTTTGAGCCCAACCAATGGGTCTGATTTTTCAATTCCAGACTGAAATTATTTCCAGGAAAGCTCAAGTCCTGCTGGGATGGGCCATATGTTTTTATCAATGCCTTCCCTTATGGAGCTGTTGAGATTCGGAACCCTACTTCTAGCGCAAGCTTTAAGGTAAATGGCCAACGACTTAAACCTTATGTTACTCTTTCAGGTGACCAAGTTTTGGACACACTTCGGGTTTAGGAGCCTTAGCTCCTCCCACTCTCCTCCTCAGGTGATATTCTTCTATCTTTATTTTTCCAATGAAGACATTGTCAATGTTAGGCATAGGGGATATAACCTGAGGATGTTTATAGCATTTATAAATATTTGCATACATTTAGGATTATGCATTAGCCAAAAAAAAAATCTCTTGAGCTGAATTTGTTAGTCTCTAGCAGAAAATTTTATCAAGGAAATTTCATTAAATATTTTCTTCTTAAATTATTTCTTACATTTAGAATCCACTACAGTTATTTCACTTGCACATTGACTGGATAATGGATCTTTATAGAAAATCAATAAGCATTTTTAGTCTACTGAACCCTTGAACAGTTAAAAGGGAGTCAGGCATACTATCTTCTATTATATTCACCTCATATTTGTGAGAAGAAAGTAGAGAGATTACTGATGCGCTAAGTCTAATGCAAAGACTCTTAAGTTCTAGACAATTAGATGATGATACATCAAATTTAGGCACAGTTTTGGCTCTCTATTCCTGTGAGCAAACATTGTGTGAATTCCTGAAAGTCACCAAATAAGGCAGATACACAAAGATTGAATCCTAATAAAACTATAACTATGGTGGATGGCTACAACCATTCTTCACAGAGTCCTCGGCTGAAGGAGGGTAGTAATGTTAAAAGTTAGAAATACAATTGTCCTATCCATTCCTTCCCGGTGCCGAGAGTAAGCACTTCGACCAAATAAGTCACACAATATCCTCTTGACTATTATTATTCCTAATAATGCTTCACAAATAAAAGTATGCATCGTGTTGTGTTAAAAAAGAAGAAAAGAGAGAAAAAAAAGAAATTTTATATTTAGAAAAAAAAAAGAGAAGAAAAAGAAAAAGAGTCCAAGTTTGGAGTTTTAAAGTCCAAGTTTGGAGTTTTACATTCACGTCATTTTTTGTGTCAATGTTTTTTAGGAAACAGCAAAAACACCTATTGCGATCTACCAAATATGACCCATACCTACTTTTTAATATTTCTAATCGTCCAAATACTTACTGAGGTCTTCTAACTTAGTTGTAGGGTTATTAGAACTTTTATTGACGTGTGCATGCCATGTGAGGCTACCAAATATTGAGTGCATTTACAAAAATCTGGTAAGATATGTGATCTCAGAAAAGAAAGATGGAGGAAAGAGAAAGAAAAGAGAGAGTGAGTGAGCACAAGGGAACGCAAAGAGAGCATAGTGTTTAGCTTATCTCTAGGTTGACTTATTTAATAATCTAAAGATCTAGAGTCTGCAATACTAGACTACATGTAGCACCAGATGAGTGTGAGCCACCAAATATTAATCCATTCAACTCAGTATCTCTTATCCAAGCCAAAAAGCCAAGGTCAAATTACAGATTATTTTCTACTTTATCCCCGAGGGAAGTAGTTGCCTATCCAGTTAGAATTTTATCGAGGGTAAAGCACAAGCTCTAGATGTAAGTTGGTTTTTCACTTAGATCCATTTACCTAACTACTATCACTTCACATTTGTCCGGATTTCTAAATTTTTGGAATTAGAAAAGAAATCTTTTGGTCACTTGCATTATTTTTTACTTTTGCTCGGGACTAGCAAAACTTAGGCATGGGGGTATTTGATGAGTCTAATTTATTGGACACTTAATTGACTTAAGTATATTTAAATTGTACATCATTAAATTGCAAAAAGAATCAAATAATAGTTTATATGTTTTTGCAGGGTCATGTATGCAAATATCCAAAATTCAACCATCATCTCCATCGCCAGTAATGCGCTGGCTCTCGCTGGCTTCCTTCTCGTCGACCTCAACGGATCGGTCACCCAAATCAGCAGAATCTCACGCAACGACTTGCTACGCTACCTCATCGCCAATATTGTTGGAAACGATCTCGAGGAGGAAACAAAAAAGACGTTCTCGGCATTTAAAAAGAGGATGGCCGGAGGGGGGAGATCTTTATCCATCATCTTCCCCACCACCACTACGATGAAGGCTTACACTGTGGATATGGCAAACACCATGAACCACAGCGTACTCTGACCTCACTTCCATTTCCGTTCATGCACGCAGTGACAGTGCATGTGCATGTCATCGCCTTCTCCAATACATCCCCAACGTTCAAGCACACCATCAGTCGTTCCCACAACCGACCACCGTGCTTCATCCTCTCCAATGCACCCTCTCCTCGCGCAGTGCCAACACATCCTTGCGCATGCCGTGCGCAACTGCCATCATCGACTTCCTCACGCGTCCATGCTCACGCCAGTCTTCATGCGCACACAGCACCACCATGCACGCGCGTCGCATCTCCACCCAACAAAGCCACGCCCGACCTCGCCTGCAGCCCGCGCGCATTCACAGAATCTTCCAAGAGCTGCCTGCGCCCAAGCGACGCGTCCTCGCTCGCGCGTGAGAGTGCACCAGCAACAACCCCGTGCCCGCGCTCCAGCCCGCGCACGCACATAGGCCTTCTCCTTCTCCTCCTTCCTCTCTACCAACCGAAGGAACCCAAAGCCACCAAAACGCAGCCATCAACTCCAGCCACGAAGCTTCGCATAAGGAACTCCATTAGACTCGCCTCGACCCCACGAGGGTAGCCACACCCTCTGAAGGACGACAGCCGCTCGCGCATGCCGGCAAACTGCCACCGCCGCCGGTCTTCCTCATCGCTGGCGCCAACTCCAGCCACCATTCATCGCAGCACAACTGCCAACGGAATGCCCTCATCGTAGCTGACCTTCCTCGAGCTTCTCGCCTCCAGCCGTTGCACCACGAGCGCACCACCAAGCAAGGGGAGACTCCCCTGTTTTTCTACAAGAGACCAATTAATAATATCTCCTACCATTGTCAAGACTCTTTTTTTTTTATTTGGTTATTAAATTAAGGTAAAATTGCAAAGATGCACTTACATTTTCTTGAATTAACTTATGTTACGTGCGTCATTTCACATTGAATTTGGAATAAGATTTATACAATCTCTAGTATATATGCAATTGGAAATTACATAGATTGATCACATATTTATTAAATATTTTATTGAGGAAAAAATTGCACATATAACCTTGCATTCTTGAGTTATTGTGGCTTCCTCTTGTTATCGCATTTCACATCGGATTTGACCACGGATTTCGTACTCGATTAGACGAATACAAGGGAAAAATATTTGTGAATTTATTGATCTGTTCCTCCCTATGGATACGACATCCTAACTTTTCATGGTTAGTTTTATTAACGCACGACATCAGCAAGAGGTAAAGTAGTAGACAGAAAAATGTCACCCAAGCCTGTCACAGGGGACAAGGCACCATCAGCTACTCTGACATGTACCGGAGTATTCAACTGTCTAAGAGAAGTAAAAAGGGTAACATCTCCTATTATGTGCGAAGATGCACCAGAGCCTGCAAGCCAAAATGGCTTACGAACACCTCTGGCGCTAATAACAGTACCTATCCTCTAAGTCACAGAAGCACTTGCAGTGGAAGTGGTCTGAATAGAAACAAGTCTGTCATACTCCTCCTTAAAGATAGTGACATAGGGATTGACTTGCTCTTCCTCTTGATAATGCACTCTCATCTCCACCATAAGTGACCTGATTGACCTAATGGCCCTGAGGAAACCTGTGCTTTATCCAACACCTGTCAACTATGTGATTTGTCTTGTGACAATGGTCACAGAACAAATGACGTCCTCGACCACAACCTCCTGCTCTTGCTCCACGTCCTCTCCCCCTGCCTCCTAGGGTTCCCTTGCCACGGCCTGTAGCTGCCATGGCCAAGGAATCAGCGACTAAGACAGGGTCAGAGATCTCAAGTCTGAATAGGCGAGCATAGATTTGCGCAAGGGTAGGGATCTCAAGTGTAATAAGTTGATCTTTAACAGACTTGAACTCAGGACCAAGACCTACAAACAATTGAACAAAACGAAAGGCCTCACATTGCTTTGGAATAACGGTGACATTTGTGGAGATCGACTAATAAGTGTCCTACTCATCTGAGAGGTTCTTCAGAGAGCCATAATATTCGACAAGGGACATAATTTCCTTTCGAAAGGAATGTAACTCCTCGATCACCTTGTAGAGGCGGTTGATATTGCTCTTATGAGAATGAATCTCATGAAGAACCTCCCATATTTTCTTTACAGATGCATATGACATAACCTGCTTTGCGATAGGCTCCTTCATGTTGTTCAACATGCAAGTTGTCACCCAATCATTGTCTGCCTCCCAGTCAACAGACTTGCCAACAGGTTCATCTTGTGTCAAGATATATTACTTCCGGAGTGATCCCATAAATCAGGACAAAAAGGTAGACCACAGAAGAAAGTTGGTGATCCAACTTGATAGAGGTTCCTTACATAAAGGAAGGTGCGCTCGGGGTAGATATTTTCCCCGCTAAGTTGCGAGCAGCATCCTTCTTGTCTTCCATATCACTCAATTTGTGGGAAATCAAAGATCAAGAGATTTCAGTAAAAAATCAAAGCATATAGGAGTCTGAAAACTTCGTTGATCTATAAATAGTCGGAAAATCAAATCATAGGTGACCACTCGAGGCTCCTGTGGCACTGCAGCACATGCTTTGTTACTCGTACACGACCACCAAGGGCTCAGGCAGCCCTAGTGACAGCACCACTACTAATGGGGAGGACCGCTGGCCTCTTGCAACAGTACTGGGAGGGCCCAGTGCCCTTGGCGACGACGCTGCGCCTATAGGAAGCCCTCCTGCAGGTGGTGCAAGGAGGCTTAGTGGCCCTAGCAACGGTGCTGCTGCCGCTGGGAGCGCCACTAGGGCCTCCTACAAGCGGGGCTACCTTCCTGCGAGCGATGCGAGGTCCGTTGGCCCTAACAGCAATGCTATTGCCACTACAAGTGCCACTAGGGCCTCCTGCAGGCGGGGGGTTGGCCCTCCTGCCGGTGGGAAAGCTTCTGCTACCAGTAGGAGGGCTAACCATAGATGGAGAGGGATCGATAATGCCCTAAAGAAGGAGAGGGAGAGAGGGATTGGGTGGAAGGATTTGGCGACTAGGTTTTCGAGGTAAGATACCCGAACATCGGTCTAGGATCGCTACTCTGATACCATGTAAGATTGAAATGTCCATAGATTCTATTAGAAAACCCTAGGTGCCTTTATATAGAGAGGCAACCAAAGGGTAAAGTTACAAGTATACCCCTCGCGTGGCAACACTAAAAAGGCATACAAAAAATAACTCAACAAGAGTGTTAATCTTGCCGGTGAGAACGGCATCACGAACAAAATGACAATCGACCTCAATATGCTTGGTCCTCTCATGGAAGACCAAATTTGAGGCACTATAGGTAGCTGATTTGTTGTCACAGAGAAGCGAGACAGGTGTAGTAATCCAGATGCCAAGATCTTGTAAGAAAAAAACCACCTACATAATCTCACAAGCAGCCTGTGCCATCGCTCTGTACTCTACCTCTGCATTCGATCATGCAACAACACTCTACTTCTTACTCCTCCAAGAGAAAATATTCCCACCAAGATAAACTGCAAAGCCCAAAGTAGAGTGCCGATCATCTATAGATCCAGCATAGTCTGCAACAGAATAAGCAACCATATCTAGGGTGCCACCATCTCCATACCCCTTGAGGTACCTCAGACTGAGGCAAACCTCACGCCAGTGACCGTCACGGAGAGTTTACAAGTGCTGGCTAGCCCTGATCACTGCAAAACTAATATCGGACCTAGTAATAGTAAGATAGAGTAGGTAATCCACTGTACTACGGTAACAGGTCACATCCTCAAAAAATGGATCTTCCTCACTTGAGCAGTGTGCTGGTAGAGACACCACAGGTATACCAAAGGGCTTGGTCCTAAGATGACCTATCACATGAAGAATCTAAAGTGTATACTGCCTCTATGACAAAGACAAGCTTGACTCCTGTCGCACTGCCTCAATCCCCATGAAGTATCTCAACTCTCCAAAGTCCTTAGTGACGAATGTCGAATGCAAGAAGGGCTTGATCTGGGCAATCCCATCCTCATCATCTCCAGTAAGAATCATATCATCCACATACACCGCCAGAATAACAACTCGAGTATGACCTCCATATTCTGTCTTCCTGATGAAGACAGAGTGATCAGAAGTAGAATGGTAAAATCCAACTATAGCAATCTTTGTGCTAAGCCTCTCAAACTAGGCTTGAGGACTCTGCTTCAGCCCGTATGTTGCCTTCCTCAAGCCACAAACATGCCCCCCTAACAGCTGTAACCTAGAGGCTGTCTCATGTACACCTCAGACAAGTCACCATATAAGAAGGCATTCTTAAAATCAAGCTGATGTAACGACCATCCCCTTATCATAGCAAATAAAATAATAATCTTGACAAAAGTAATGTGGGTAAGGATGCAAACGGGTCGAATTCGGGTCAGGTTTGGCTAAATCCATACCCATATCTATTTACAAAATCCATACCCATACCCTACCAATTTACCCATCACGTACAAAAAGTCAAACCCATACCCATACCCATCTATCTATCGGGTATCCATTGACCCATCGAGTACCCATTTATGAATTGATCTTAGAATCAAATCATGCCCAAATTAGTGTTGAAGAAAAAAAAATCTATAACATGATTCATCAATTGTTTATTTTTAACAAACCTAAAACATAAGGACTCATGCTACTCCGATTTTAGTGATTCCCATTGAAATTATTACAAAATAAAACTTCAAGAGGAATATACCAAAAACTGAGAGAATTATGAGGGAGATTAAAGCTAAGGAAATAAAAGACTTAGGGTGAGATTTATACATCTCAAGTAAATGGAGATTTTATTCGGATACTCGGGTCAGGTAATCGAGTATAGATCTATACCCATACCTAGTCATTTTTTTGGATAAAACCCGTACTCGAACCCTATCGGGTTCAGGTCGGGTTTTACCCAATCTTTTCGAGTTGGGTTGAGTTGAATTCAAGTCAAGTTTATCAACACTTACATCCTTAAATGCGAGCAATGAGAAAGTCTCAAAGTAATCTACCCCATAAGTTTGAGTATAGCCTTTGGCAACAAGCCTGGCTTTATATCTATCTCCTGTCCCATCAGGTCTATGCTTGATAGTATAGACCCGTATAGACCCATCTGCAATCAACCACTATAGCACTAACAGGGCACAGCACTAAGTTCCATGTCTGTCGTGACTATAAAGCTTGTATCTTCTCATCCATGGTAGCACACCATCTAAGGTCCTGAGAAGCTTGCATAAAATCCCTCGGCATCTCAGTGGCAGTGATAGCAGAATTAAACTGACGAACCTCATCCTCCAGATGAGCAACTCCAGTGTACTAAGAAAGAGGATGGAGTGTGCATGCTCTAGTCGATCTCTTCAGAACTGACTGCTCCATGTCTGAACTACTCTTATCTGTCAAGATAGGACCAACCCCAGTGTTAAGTAAAGTATGTGGCCTCCAATGATATACCTGAGTCTCCTCTAAAGCAACCCGTATAGATGTTCCTTCCTCTAAGAAATACGGAACTTTCTCTAAGAAAGTAACATCGGCAGTGACAATGTATCTCAATAACACTTGTAAACCTTCTAAATCCTGGAATATCCAAGAAAGATACATTTAACTACCCTAGGAGAAAACTTATCCTGATTACCATACGTTTGATAAAGCAAGTACACCCAAACACCCTCAGGGCAAGAGCAAATGGCCTGTCACACTCTGGATGAATCACCTGAACGGGAATTTGTGCCTGAAGAACTGAGGAAGGTGCCCGATTAATCAGGTAGGCTGCTATGAGTATAGCATCTCCCCAGAATTGCTTAGGATCGTCAAGGTCCTAGCGATATCCAGGTGATGTCGAAGCATGCACTCAACCACACCATTATGTTAAGATGTGTGAGCACAAGACGTCTGGTGAATAATGCCCTGAGAAGAGAAAAGGCTCTGAACATCTCGCTGCGCAACTCTAGGGCATTATCACTGCGGAAGACTCGAACTGTGCCAACATACTAAGTCTAAACCTCTGCTAAGAACTGCTTTATGACCTGAGGAATCTCCGAGCAGGTTTTCATTAAGAAAACCCAAGTAAGGCAGCTATGATCATCCACAATAACCGTGTAGTATCTATGTCCTCCTAGAGTAGGAACCCTAGATGATCCCCACACATCACAATGGACTAAAGCAAAGGGAACTAAACTCACTCCAGCATCCCTCTGTGGGTAGGTGCTCCTGTGGTGCTTCCTAAGCTGACAATCCTTACACTGCAGAGTCAAGGAATCTGGTAGACTATGATACATTTGTCGCATTTTCTTGAGTGATGGGTGGCTAAGTCTCCTGCGCCATAGTCAAGGATTTGTGGCTATGAAGGCTACTCCTACAAATAGCGTGGGTGTGTCCAGGTAATAGCGACCATCTCTTGCTTGTCGATCCTGGAAGTAGCAATGCCCCTCATCAAATACTACTCGACACCCAAGATGTTTACAGATGCAACTCACAGGCAACAGGTTCATTAGGAACTCTGGAGCACAATGAACATCTTCAATCACAATCCTTGGAGGAGTGTGCACACACCTAACTGCAGTGATGGATAATGTGGCTCCATTAGCCACTTTGACCTCCTTGATCTCACATGGAGCATTAGGATTCACCAGTCACTCCACATCTCCTGTGAGATGAATAGAGGCACCAAAGTCTACAATCCACGCTCTTCAAGTTCTTTTCTTCCTCCTTGAATCTCCTTGGACTGCAAGCGCAAGTCTTACATCTAAGTTTGATTTTTCTGGTGTGTCAAAGTCATCTTAGCATGAGAGAAGGCTCATCATGCTTAAGAAAGGTATCTTCTTCACTAATGGTGAGAGAAGGCTCATCACCACATACGCAATGTGTGAGATACTCAAACACACGAATAAGAACACCACTCAAGAACCAAGACCATGGTTTTTCCTTAAGACCTAATCTTGGACTTTCGGTCGATCTACCGGCAGTGGTGGCAGACCCAACAAGGTCTTCCATGGCCTTAGCAAGGACCGAACTTGACCCCCATGGACTACACCACCGCCCAACTGCAACCGCAAGCCCCTACGATGGGGCGTAATGACCACCAACAGTGGCAGCAGGTCCTGCAGCAGCGATAGGACCAATGGGTCCCTCCGGTGGAACATGGCATCCACCAGCAACAACAACCGACCCCACCCCCCAATGGGGCATGGTAGCCAGCAGCGACGCTGGGGATCCCCTTCCTAGTGTTGCTGTCACTGCTGCCATGCCTTATCTTGATTTTTTATAATCAAATCCCCCTCAAATTGATGATTTGATCATCTTTTAGATGGATATTTGGTGGGATATCAAAATACCGGCCTAAGATCGTTACTCTGATACCATGTTGAGAAAAAGAAAGCATCTTATTGTTTAATGGAAACCCTAGCATCTTTTTATTAAAGAAGTTTGGGAGAATTACAAAGACATCCCATAAATAATAGAAATAACAAATGTCCCTATGCTCAACAATTTTCATTTTCCTTGAGGAGTACTCATATAATTTTCCCACCTCTATATATTGGAGTCATTATTCTAACTTGGTATCAGATCCACAATCCTAGGCTGAGGTCTGACACCCACCTTGATTCCCATATTCACTTCCTCTCCACCGAAGAGAAAAAAATCGTAAGGTCAAGGGTTGTGTGTGGTGCTTCTTCCTGCCGTCGCCGACCTCTAGGCTGATCGATGGGCAACTTACACGCCACCGCCTACCTACCACATCACCCAAGAAAGGCTTGCAGCATCACCCATCAGATCTGCCAGATCATGATCAGATCTATAAGATCGCCTATAGCTAATTCCAAGCCTAAATCGCAATCAGGTTGCTCATCAGCATCGCCTATCAAGGGCTACAAATCGTGATCAGATCACCTACTGCTTCACCCTAGTGGGCTTTGCCCAAGTAGGCATTTAACCTATAGCTTTGTCTAGCAGGGCCATCGCCTAAGCCCTAATCCCGCTACGCCACCCCATAGACCTCTCATCTAGCCACCGCATCAATGGTGGGAGATCCTAGGTGGTCGCAGCACTTTAACCAAGTCCCGTGGATCTGCTTCCTATTTTACGATGCCTTCTTGCATCAATAGGGACTTTAGTTCCAACTTTATGATCTGATTTTCTTTCTCCTGTGTACGTGGATGTCGGTTGGTTCTAGTTGAAGTTGATATGGTGTTATATGAAGTGACATCGAAGAGTGTATCTGAGTCTGGGGTATACAAGAGCCACTTACTTGGTCCCATGATGAAGCTAGACGAGACCAATTGCACCCGATGGTCATAGACATGTTTAATGAATGGGAAGGCCATGATAAAGAGCATACTTTGCTTCGACCAAAACCAGAGAGGAATGGTCCTACTGTTGAGCATAAGGCCTTTGTTGCACCAAGAGGGACTCATGATACACTTACCATTCCAGGACTAAGTATAAGATACTACTTCGAGTATTTAGCCAACATGGTCCATCTCAAGCAGGAGTTGCGTATCAACCATAGGAAAAGGAAGCAGATTGCGTTGTTGACTCAGGCACATCACAACACATTTGTGGTAATGGCAGATAATTTTCCACTATTCATCCAATTCCATCTATGCAGGTTGCTAATGGCCAGCATTCTCCCATATCTGGTCAGGAGGGGGTTCACATGACTCCACACATAAAGCTAGAGAATGTTCTTCTAGCTCCAAACTTCCCACTGAGTTCACTTTTGGTTATCCAAATCACAAAGGAGTTGAAACTTGAACTATAAGGTAGTCTTCAATGTAGCCTCTCTCACATTTGAAGATGTTCTCACAGGATGCACTATTGGGTGTGGTCGTGAAGAAGGCAAAGTCTATCATCTTCTACAATAACCTTATGCAATCTATTTTTCTCTTCCTTCGGAGAGTGCTTCCAGCTACTTGTGGCATCTCCGGTTTGATCATCTCCCTATGCCAAATCTTCGAAGGATGTTGCCACAAATTCCTCTAACTACCACCTTCCAATGTGAGGTGTGTCAATGTCAAAAGAACTTGTTGTAAAAAATGATAAACAGAAGTGTATTAACAAAATATCAAAGCATAATTAAGGAATGAACACTTGGGTTTACGTGGAAACCCTACTCACGAAGAACGAGGAGAAAATCACGGGAGAAGGCCCCAATAAGGCTGATAGTTCTATTCTTCTCAAGAAATAAATGAGGGGTACAACACCTGTTGAGTTGTTTATATTCTATTTTTGTTATGTTGTGCCTAGTGAGGAGCATTCTTGTACTTCTATCCCTTCATGCCTCTCTATATAAAAGTACCAAAGGTTTCTAATAAAACTAATGGCATTACAACCTAACATGGTATCAAAGCAGCAGTCCTAGACCGAGGTTCTGGTATCCCACCAGAGATCAGCCTCCTCCCCTACACCAAACCCTAACCCGTCGACGTCTCTCTCTCTTGGCCGTCACTCTCACTGATCGATGGCCATGCAGCCCTACACTACCAGTCAGGAGGGCTTAGCCCCCAGTTGCTGACGACCTGAGGGCCCCTTCCATCGCCCGACGTCGTTGCCTAAGGGCCTGAGGGCGTCGTCACCGCCCTGTCTCGCTGATGGGGCGCCATCACCGCCCTGTCTCACTGAAGGGACACTGCCGTTGCCTCCTTACAAAGGCACCGCCGCTCCCATATGCAAAGGTGCTATCACCACCCTCCTATATCGCTGCAATCGTTGGTCAACCTTATGAGGGAGCCGATGGCTACAGCCATCTAAAGGGTTAGGAGGATCTCTTCTCCTCTCTCTTCGCTCCATTAGGTAGAGGTTCGCAAGGGAGTACAACCCCTTTGGGGTCTCATCCAACCCCAAAGGTGGTTATCATGTTCTAAACATCTCTACTTTCAAATCTGTGAGCGTGGTTTCAGATTGACATATGATCTGAATTTCTACTACAGAAGCTTGAGTTTTTAGTGGTTCCCACATGTCAAAAGATATGGAGACCAAAAAGCTCTCTAGCGACTAGGTGAGGAAGACCTCTACCCCGAGCACATCTTCTTTTATGCAGGGCACTTCTATCAAGTTGGATGGTACCAACTTTTTGTTATGGTCAACCTCTTTTTCCTTATTTGTGGGATCTCACGGGAAGAAGTATATTTTGACCCAAGAGGAACCTATGGTCAAATATGTCGATTGGGAGGCAAATAATGATTAGGTAGCTACCTACATGCTAAACAATATAAAAGAACCTATTGTAAAGTAAGTCATGCCCTATGCATCGGCAAAGAAAATGTGGGAGGTACTTCATAAGATATATTCTCATAAGAGAAACATCAACCATCTCTACAGAGTGATTGAGGAGTTGCACTCCTTTCGAAAAGGAACAATGTCCATAGTCGAGTACTATGGGTCTATGAAGAACCTCTAGGATGAGCAAGATACCTACCAACATATTTCTACAGATGTTATTGTGATTGCCAAGCAGCGTAAAGCATTCCATTCTGTTTAGCTACTTGTTGCCCTTGGCCCTGAATACAAGTCTATGAAAGATCAGCTCATGACACTAGAGGAGATCCCTACACCAGCACAGATTTATGCTCGACTCTCCAGAATTGAGATATCTGACCCTATTCCTGTCTCTGATTCATCTACCTTGGCAACTACTGGTCAAGGTAAGGGAACCTCAGGGGGCAGGGGAGGGGATGTGGAGCAAGAGCTAGTGGTCGTAGTAGAGGACATGGACTATTTTGTGACCATTGTCACAAGACAAACTACACTGTTGACCGATGTTGGATAAAGCATGGGTTCCTTAGGGCCATTAGGCCAATCAGGTTGCTTATAGTGATAAGAGTGAGCACTATCAAGAGGAGGAGCATGTCAGTCCTCAGATCACTATTTCTAAGGAAGAATATGACTAACTTGTGTTCATCCAGACTACTTCCACTACGGGTGCCTCTGTGACTCAGAAGACAGGTACAGCTGTCAGCACCAAGGGTGTTCGTAAGCCATCTTGGCTTGCAGATTCGGTGCATCCTCCTACATCACAGGAGATGTTACCCTTTTTTCTTCTCTTAGACCATTGACCACTCCAATGCATGTCAGAGTAGCTGATGGTACCTTGTCCCCTGTGATAGGCTTGGGTGACATTTCTCTATCCACTACTTTACCTCTTTCTAATGCCATGCATGCACCTAAATTTGCCTTAAATTTAATGTCTATTAGTCAGATTACTAAGGCATTAAATTGTAGAGTAGTGTTTCATGACCATTTTTTCTTCTTACAGGACCTCCTAACGATGAAACAGATTGGTGGGCTTGAGCAGGATGGCCTTTACTACCTTGACCTTCCACCAAAAAATCATTTCATAGTTGTTGCTTCTACCACTTCTGCTTTACAGTGGCATTTGAGATTGGGGATCCTAACGTTTCCGTTCTTCGTTGCATATAAAGTTTCCAAATTCCTTTACTTGTGATGATTGCCAATTAAGCAAACATCATAGGTTTTCATTTCCTAGTAGTAATAAAAGAACTCAGTATGTTTTCTCTCTTATTCATGTTGATTTATGGGGCCCATGTCATGTCATGAGTCTTAAGGGATTTCGGTATTTTCTTATTTTTGTTGATGACTATACCCGTGTCTGTTGGGTGTTTATGATGAAAGAAAAGTTCAAAACTCCTATACTAATTAAAAATTTTGTGAATGAAATAAAGACTCAATTTTCTACTACTATTCACTAGTTTCTAACTGACAATGGGCTTAAGTTTGCAAACTCTACTCTTGCTCGATTTTCTCAGTCCCTTGGTATTATACATCAGACATCTTGTGTTCATATATTCTAATAGAATGGAGTGGTTAAACGCAAGCTAAGACACCTCCTTGATGTTGCTCGCACAATTATGTTTCAGATGCATGTGCCTGCCACTTTCTGGGCAGATGCCATTCTTACACTGCTTTTTTTATTAATGGGGTATCATCTTCGGTTCTTGGTGGGAAGGTCCCTTACTCGTTTCCTAATCATGAGCTTTTTTCTCTTCCTCTAAAAGTGTCTGGATGTATTTGTTTTGTTCATGTATTCAAAGTGGACAAGCTTGCTTATAGATCGGTTAAATGTGTTTTTGTGGGTTATTTAGAACCTAGAAGGGATATCGTTGTTTTGATCCTCTAATCACATCGGTTTTATATTAGTAAGGATGTGACTTTCTTTGAGAACATACCCTATTATTCTATTGCAGGAAAGTCTCCTACTGTCTCGCAATATATTCCATTGCCTATGCCTACTGATGCACCTCTAGGTCCTTCTGAGCCGCGTACAGCTTCACCTCATGATGTCCCTCCTATAGCCTATCCTAGGCATCCTGAGGTACCCATTACAGATACTTTTCCCTAGCACTTTCAGCGCAGACCTACTGCTACCACTCTATAAACAAAGGAACCACTTTCTACTATTCTTGCTCATCCTCTACTGATACTGCGGATTCAGATGAAGGTCCAGACACTACATCACCTGAGGTATTTGATGTGGATCTTCCTATTACTCGGAAGAAGCCACAACAATCTTGTGCTAAATATTTTGTTTCCAATTATATGTCACTTGATCGTTTGCCTGCAGTTGGGAGGCTTTTATCTCTTGCAGTTGATAACAGAAATATTCCTAAGAATCATATTGAGGTTTTTCAGGACCCTTCTTGGACCTTTGTCGTGGAGATGGCTGCTCTTCAGTCCAGGGGTACCTGGGAACTTGTTGACCTACCCCCGAGTGTTACTGTTGTGGGGTGTAGGTGGGTGTTCACCCTGAAGTGCCGCCTGGATGGTACAGTGGAAAGATACAAAACACGCCTAGTCACCAAAGGTTACACACAAACCTTTGGAGTTGATTATTTTGATACTATTTCTCCGGTAGCCAGACTCAACTTAGTGAGAATACTTCTTTCTATAGCAGTCAACAGTGGATGGTCTATTTCACAGCTTGATATTAAGAATGCTTTCCTCTATGGTGATTTAGAGTAAGAAGTCTACATGCAGCAACTCCCTAGTTTCCTGGTTGAGGGGGAGTGTCAGAAAGTCTGCAGATTGAATAAGACAATTCATGGCCTTAAGCAGAACCCCAGGGCTTGGTTTGAGAGATTTAGTAAGGCTGTGCAGCAATTTGGCCTTACTAGGTCCACTGCAAATCACTCTGTTTTTACTATGCATAGGGTTGTTGGATATGTTATTATTATTGTATATGTGGATGATATATTTCTCACTAGGAGTGATGAAACCGAAATAGAGGCTACTAAAAGGTTCATGCATTCTCAGTTTGTTACTAAAGATCTAGTAATGACATTATTTTCTGGGCATTGGGGTGCAGCATGTTGAGGGAGGTCTAGCTTTGTCACAGAGGAAATATGTTCTTAATATGCTAAAGGAGACAGGGATGCTGGGTTGTAAGCCTATTAGCATCCCTATGGACCCTTCTTTGCCACTAGCAGACTCTGAGAGTCCATTGCTTAAAGATGTCACCAGATATCGAGCTATGGTGGGAAAACTGTTATGAGTATTACAAGACTTGACATTTGTTTTGCTATTGGGAGACTGAGCTAGTTTATGCAAGCTCCTAGAGAAGTACACTAGGATGGTGTGTGTCAAGTACTGAGATATCTGAAGCAAGCTCCTAGCAAGAGGCTATTATTTATAAAGCAAGGCCACCTGCATGTCGAGGGTATTCAAATGCAAATTATGCAGGAGCACATGAAGATAGAAGATCTACTACTGGCTACTATACCTATGTGAGTGGCAACTTAGTCACCTTGAGAAATAAGAAACAAAATGTTGTTTCCAAATCCAGCGTAGAATTGAAATATAAGGTTATGGCCCATACTACTTGTGAGCTTTTATGGGTGAGATCTATTTTATGTGATTTGGGAGTATCTATTTCGGGTCATGCTCTCATGCACTATGATAACAAAGATATTGCATTTATTTCTAATAATCCTTCCTTCCACGAGAGAACAAAGCATATAGAGGTTGATTACCATTTTATCAGAGATGCCATTACTTCTACCAAGATCACAACACCTTATATTACCACCGAAGATCCGATTGCAGATGCCTTCACGAAAGCACTCTTCAAAAAATGTTTAGAGTTGTTATGTACCAAGCTAAGCATGTTTGATGTTTATGCTCCAACTTGAGGGGAAGTGTTAAGTTATTTATATTCTATTTTTGTTATGTTGTGTTTAGTAAGGGGCATTCTTGTACTTCTATCCTTTCATGCCTCTATATATAAAGGCACTCAAGGTTTCTAATAAACATAATGGCATTACAACCTAACAACACCTATTTATAGGCCACCACATACTCCAAACCTCCACATTACACAATGTGGTACTGTCCTCTTGTCATTGAATCTCTCATATCCAATTACCCAACTACACATTCTCTCAACACTCCTCAAGCTGAAAAATAACAAAATGCTCACTCTACAACAAAACACAACACTTTCAACTGGTGCAACCAAGTCATGGCTCTTCTACAGGCAAATGATGTCAACTGCATCCTTATTCTTATTTGTAAGCGGGTATCCCCATGACAACACATCAAGTGCTAGAGTCTGCTAGACGAACTACTGTAGCTGGCTCCGTCGTGGGCCTCTCCTCTGGAGACCTTAACAAGTGTTGATGCCTTCTCATTAGAGATCTCGAACATGGACCTCTCCTTTGAAGACCTCAAAACTAGACCTCTCCCACATGGAAACTCAACTAGTGATGGTCTCCTATACGAAAATCTCTCTTTAGATTTCTCTCATATAAAGACCTAAAAATTGTTCCTCTCATGTAGTGACCAAATAGAATGTCTCTCATGTGGGGACCTCGAACAATGAGTCTCATATTGGATCAATGATAATACTAGGCTGACACTAACACTTCCCCTTTCTATCATACTCTGAGAGAAGAAACAAAGAGAAGAAATTGAAACTAAAGAAGAGCTTCTCTCCTCTTCAAGTTCATCACTTTCCCTGATCATTGTTTCTTTCTTATTTTATTTTTCCTTCTTTTTTTTCTCCAAAATTTTCCCCCATTTTTTTACTCCAACTTCCTTTCTTTTCTTTGGCTTTTTTTCATTGTCCCCTCTCTTTTCTTTGTTTTCTTCTTTCTTTCCTTTTTTTTTAACTCCTACTCACCTTTTTTCAACTCACTCATGCCCTTCCTCTCTTAATAGCTAACAATCAACAAAACAAGGACTTCATATCTACCACTTCCTCCTTAGGGTTCTTTGAATCCAAAACACAGCAATGCCGCTACTGCATCCATTCTCGCTACCACACGTGAGAACGGCATTGCTAATCACGGCATACCTCATGAGATTCTCCCTCACTACTGCGTCAATCTCGAGTGACTGCCATCTCCATCGCTTTCTCTTTCTTGGTAGGCAAGATAGAGACGAATGCTACCATCATAATAAGATTCTCCATCGCTTCTACGTCAATCTCGAGTGACTGAAATCTCCATCTCCTCTTTCTTGGTAGGCAAGATAGAGACGAATGCTGCCATCATCATCGCCATCAGCGCCACCATCAACGACAACAGTTGCACTTCAATCTTCACTCGAATCGAATGCAAGATTGCATCACCAGATCTTCTACAGTGCCTTCTTCGTCTTGTTCAATTTCCCTCTCGTTGCCAAGCACTACCATCGTCACCTTCCCCAATCTCCTCCGTGTAGTGCACTGCCAGGACCACCACCACCCTCCAACAGCCTTACACCGCCTCCTGCCAATGCGGTAAAGCTGCCACCATCGCCCAGCGCAGCTCACGCACCTCCATTACTGCTGCAACGAAGCCACCGCTACCAATATCACCCACGCATGGAGGTGCACCAGTGCTCAATCGCTCCACAAATCAATGCCGCAAACGTTGCGTCCTTCGTTGCCTCCATCATTGCGCACATCGTCACTATTGAGAGATGTAGTCTATTGTAGTGGTACAAGTGGAGCAAAGAAAGTATGGTGTGTGGGAGCCCATAAATACGTTGTACCCCCATTTGTTTCTTGAGAAGAATATAGAGATATTAGCTATATTGGGGCCTTCTTCCATGATTCTCTCCCCACTCTACGTGAGTGGGGTTTCCACGTAAACTCAAATGTTCTTTATTGTTTATGTTTTGATATCTTATTATGTTTCCGCTTATTTATATTTTATAACATGGTATCAGAGCCTATTTATAGGTTCCCGCACACCATACTTTTCTTCGCTCCACCATGTGGTACTAAACATGCCACTACATAGACCACATTTCTCAACACTACCCCTCAAGCTAGAGCATGGAATGCTCAGCTTGCAAAACAAATATCCCCATTCTCCAAAGCAATAACAAACACACCCCAAATCAATTGATGATGCAAGGTCACGACTTGTCGCCAGCTTCCTTACATCTTCAACTTGCTTGTAGGAGGGTGGAGTCCGGAGATGAGTCGTTGAAGATTGCTCTGGTGCTAGTGCCATCCCATTTAAGAACTCTAAAGAGTGTCTCCTCCAGGGAGAGAAAATGAGCCTCTTCCACACGAAAACTCAAAGAAAAAGATCTCTCCTATGGAGACCGAAAATAGTGGTTCTCTTCTTTAGGGACCATCAAAGAAAGAGAGTTTCTCTCATGTGGGGATCTCAAAAAAAGAGCCTCTCATGGGATTACAACATTAGGCTCGCACACTTCCCCTTTCTTCCATTCTTATATGGCAGAAGAAATAAACATAGAGAAGATAAGAACAAAGCTAGGGAAGAGCTTCTCCCTCTCTTTAAAATCCAACATCATTTTTTTAACAAATTTTTTTATATCATCAAACACTATTTTCTCCCCTTTTTTTGTGAAGTTAACAAGACATAAAAGGAAAGCCAAGGGGTAAAGATCATAAAAATCCCAAATAAATCCCTTCTAAATGTTCAAATGAACCCATCCACAATGTTGATGCCAAGGTTTGACACATCGGCGATGTATCACCAAAAATGAAGGATGCAATTCAATTTTTCCCTAAAATGGTGATATATAACAGCTATAGGAGATGTGTCGATCGCATATTTTTGTCTACTTGTACAACTTACATAGACACGCATTCTTTTCATTTCTTTTCTTCTCCCCAACCCTATGCAGCTTACATGGACACATGATTTGCCGACGGACTAAATTATAAAAAATCGCCTCGACAGTGAAAGAAATTAGAGTACCTTCAACTTGATTCACTCACAAAGAAGAAATCGCCTCGGCAGTGACAAGTTGGACTTGGTATTCGTGCACTACAACATCAGATTAAAGATGCTTTTCAAAAAAAAAAACATAAGATTAAAGATGAAGCATGTACGAGAAGGGAAAAAAAGAGTATGTAGGCCCAATAGATGTGGCTTATCATTTTAGAGACACAGAAGATGGAGATTTTTTACAAGAATGGATGAATAACAATCGAAAACCATTGCTTGACAAAAATGATGATCTTGATCCAAAGATAGCAGAGCGAATGAGAATAGATGTATCTGAATTTAAGCGCAGTAGATTTGCCAAAAGAGTAATCAGTAGCCTTAAAACTGATAAGAGTTCAGAGGAAGATTTGTCACCTTCAAGAGCAAAACAAAATGATGATGATGATGGAGATAATGATGCAGTGATGGTTGACGAGCCCAAGGTTCGAAATGTCGATTTCGATGCCGTGCCGATGAAATTCCAAATGTGCATTTCGTGGGCATGCCAAGGGCATGCCGTGGAAATACCCATTTTTTGATGGGCATGCCGATGAGCATGCCAAGGGCATGCTGTGGGCATGCCCTCCGACAAAAATAGCAAAAGTAATTCAAAAAACCAACAGCAACCTCGACATGGGCACCAATTTTTCCAGCTGCCGACCATGCCGACGGCATGCCGACGATATCCCTGTAAATCGACATTTTATTCATGTCGACACAACCCTTGCTAGGAAATGGCCTTGCCGATGGCATGCCGTTGGCATTTAAATCAATGGACGAGTCACAGGCAGAAAGTAGTGAAGATGAGGGATATCATCATCAAGGTTCTAGTAGAGAGGATACCCAACATGAATACACGCAAAGATATACAAATATACATGAAGACCCCATGGCAAGTCCACCTCGTGACTATGACACAGGGACAGGGTATGGGTATGCCTCAGGCCATTCTATGATGCCCATCAATGATTTAAGTTCATCGATGGGATCCCTAAATATGGCAGCGAAATCAATCGTTAGAGGTGGCCCAAGACCATCATCATCAAGTTACTATGGTGGCTACGGATCTCATTACATTAGCCCTCAGTACTAACCCCAAGATGAGGCACAAAGTTCATCTAATTACTTCCCTAGCTACACCAACACTCCATCTTATCATGGTTCTCCCTATGGGTATAATGGTTGCCACCGAAGTGATAGTACCCAAAGTGATCCTGCATTTGTAAGTTATGGCTATGGGATATTCCCTAAGTATTTTGCATCTCAAGGTCCTCAACCATTTTTTTTATCAATCTTCCCACTCTACTACCCCACTTCCTCCTCGACCACCACGAAGTTCATCAATAAGGCAACGTGAACCTTGTGAATCGTCAGGCTATACACTGAAACGAGGTGGTTCTACCGGGTCCACAGATTCAAGAAGACATTGACATAAGTCTACTTAGGGTAAATCTAGAACTAGAAGCAGGAGTAGCTCGTTCAACAGTCACAATCGATATCCACGTCTTGGAATACTCATACATTGCAGTGATGAAGACTATCAACGATATATCAATGAATACAGTACTTGATACAGGTACATGGCGTGGGAGTCATACTGTGAATATATTAAAGTGCTACGAATAAAGGGAGATAATCAGAGGAGAGGTATCGAGCCAAGTCAAAGCTAAACCTGGTATTGATTTAGTGTCATTGGTTGATACTTTCGTGCTTGAAGTGGTCTACTAATACTCTAATACTAATAATATTTCATTTCTACTAGTGAGTAGCAATACTATGAACATTTTTCAATTATTATGTTATGTCCACTTTCTTTTCAATATACGACTTTATCGATATGCGACTAGTGTATTTCTATTATGTTTTTATTCAAAATTTATGACTTTGTCGTCTAGGCATTTCTTCATAATGTACTAGTTATTAAAATATTAATTTTCATCAAATTTGTGACATTCTGGAACATTTTAGACATTTTTTAGCGATTTCCCTAAAATTCACCGATATCAGAATATATCCTCGATATATCTTTTTTTTACTTATCGATACGACATCAATATCGATATTTAAAACCTTGGTTGATGGCTACTAGTGCTTCACATACCCTCACGCAAGATCATCACTATGGCTCCAGCGCAGATCCTTGCCAGACAAGATCTTAACATCGTCATCATCTGCTACTCTAGCGATCAACTACGAGATCTCCACCGAGACCTCCATCAAACTCACAATTTCACCACAATCCTCACCGCGATCTTCGCCAAAGATCACTCATGTCGCTCACATGAGACCTCTCCTCTTCATTGACTGCTTCTTCTGCCGTTACGCGACTCCTCGTTGTGTAGCCCACACTACTTCCAAGATCACCACCATCAGCACCACTATTAACAGCGGCACCTCCTCGTAGACAAATTTGCACGCGCATCATGCCTCTTCTCCATCTTCCTCATCAACTTCATCGTCGTGGTGCCTCCTTAAGCAGCACCACCTCGTGTTGCTCATTGCATGCCATTGCGATGCTCCTCCATGCTGCCTCCTCCACTCGAAGATGGAGAAGCTCAACATCTCGTCACAACGCCTCCAACCACTCAAACCTCCTGCGCTCAGTTCAACGTGATGAAGCACCACCCTCGCACCTTGCACCCCTCCTTTCGATCAAGCAATGGATGCCATGAACATGGCTGAACCACCTCTAAGAACCCAAAATGATAAAACTTGATAATAAACAAAATGATAATCTAGAGAACAAATGAACCCAAGATCAATTTGCTCCAATACCATGTTATAAAATATAAATAAGCATAAACGTAACAAGATATCAAAACATAAACAATAAAGAACACTTGGGTTTACATGGAAACCGCACTCACGAAGAGCGAGGAGAAACCATGGGAGAATGCCCCGATAGAGCTGATATCTCAGTATTCTTCTCAAGAAATAAATGGGGGTACAATAGCTTATTTATAGGCTCCCACACACTATACTTTTCTTCACTCCACTATGTAGTACTAAACGTACCACTCCAATAGGCCACATCTCTCAATAGTCACAAACTCTTGCAGCACCTTCTCAGACCAACAGCTGACCCCAGCAACGTCGCTAAAATCCAGGCGACGCTAACAACGCTTCAAGTAGCCACAACAAACTCGCATCATCACCAACACCACTGCTTTGTCTTCTTCGTCTCGCACGAGTTTCCTCACTTCAGTCTTCTTCATGCCTTTGTGCACGCTACCACGTGCGCTTCTCGTCACCTCGTTGTGCTTCGCCGAGCCTCATGCGGTAAAACCTGCTATGATACTTTCTCCTGCTTCGCCTTGCCTCGATGTGGCGTGGCATCGCCTTAACCATCAACTTCCATGGACACTTACCTCTATTGCATGATAGGGTTCAAAGAACCCAAAAAGCCATGGCAACACACCTTCGACACTCCATTGCTACCATACGCTCCTCTTCAAACGATCATGAAACAAAATAGAACTGCCAAGAATAAATGATAAAAGATAATATCAAGAACCAAAAAAGAAACCCAAAAATTGACTTGCTCTGATACCATGTGATAAAACATGAAAAGCAGAAACGTATCAACAAAATATCAAAGCATAATCAACGAATGAACACTTTGATTTACGTGAAAATCTCACTCACGAAGAGTCGGGAGAAAACCACAAGAGAAGGCCCCAATAGGACTAATAGTTCTATTCTTCTCAAGAAATAAATAGGGGTGCAATGCCTATTTATAAGGCACCATGCATTCCAACTCTCCACATTATACGATATTATACTATTCTCTTGTAATTGGATCTCTCATATCTAATTACCCAACTACACATTCTCTCAACAGAACCATAGGAGTATCTTTCCAAGGAGTCAACATCGGAGGTCTCAAGCCTTATTCTAGTTACTTCATCTAGACATCTAGGGACCTAGTAGAACCCCTGATCATTTGAGGCATAGATTTTATTTGACAATTGTGGATGATTTCTCCCGTCTCACTTGGATATTCTTGTTGAAGGCCAAATCTGAAGCTAATGATATGATCCAATTGAAAGGCAAATGTTATGATTCAATTGCAAGACGCCACTATGTTAGTGCAAATGAACTTCCACGAGTCTATCCCACACTTTTCCACTGCTTATTTCTCCTATGCCCTTGGAGTCAATTCTAATCACTGATCCTGTGCCACTATCATTTGATTCACCACTCTCTAAGCTTGAGAGGTTTTGTAAGCTCCCTATCACATACAGGCTTCCCATCGCTTACAGGCAACGACCACCAACCTCTTTTGTACCAACTCCTCTCCCACCTCAGGTGACTACACGTACTTTGCAGACTGATGAGATTGTATCCAATAACGATGTAGGACAGTTACAGGTGATAGTGGTGTTCCTCCAACACATTCTAAACAACTAGAGGCCTGTGACCATGACCACATTTTTTATGATCTGGATCTTTAGATTGTCGTTCGTAAAGCCCCATAGAGTTGTGCCCAATATCCCATTTCTAATGTTGTGTCCACATCCTTTCCTAGAGGAGCATATAGCATGTTTTGCCAGGCTTTATCCACTACGCAAGTTCCCACAACTCACCAGTAGGCCATGCTTAATCCAAAATGACGTCAAGCCATGGAGGATGAGATGGTTGCACTTTGCTCACAAGGGTCATGGGAATTGACTAATTTACCACCAAGTGCATCTATTGTGGTGTGCAGATGGGTCTTCACCATCAAGTATCATTCGAACGAAACGATCGCAGGGTATAAGGTTGGTCTTGTGGCCAAAGGATCCACATAGACTTGTGGCGTGAAATTCTCTGACACTTTCTCCCTAATTGCACTTCCTACAGTGTGTATGCTTATATCTGTTGCAGTGCAACGGGATTAGCCTCATCATCAACTGGATATGAAAAATGCATTCCTATAAAGAGACTTACAGGAGCAGGTATACATGCAGTAGCCACCTAATTATGAGGTTTAAAGGGAGTGTTCTAGGGTCTGTTGACTGTGTAAGGCCACTTATGGTTTGAAACAGAGCCCCAAGATCTAAACGAATTGAGCCGAATTAACAACATTTATGAACTTTAAGAGGAAGAGCATGAGAGGGAGAGAGGGAGTGGGGGTGCACTGGGGAGGGAAAAGGGGTGGAGGGTAGTACAAGGTTGGGTGTTACAAGTGCCAAGAGCATGGGCATCATGCAATTGAATGCAAGGATCCCATTGTTTACGTAGTTCATAGGGGTGTAGGTCATCAGAGATGGGATTGTCTAAGGAAGAGGGTATCTCCACCTTCTCCCCATTTCCCTCCTACACCGCCTGCTTTGGAGATTTTGCTTAACTGAGCACCTATTGGATGTAGGTTGAAGGAACTTTTGAATAAATCTTTGGTGGGCATTCTGATTGAGGGGCATACTTCTTTAAGTCTTGTGAAGGAGCATCTTTGGAAGATCAAATTGGTGTTAGGTGGAGTTTGTTCTCTCTTTTCGACTTGTTTTCTTTTTTATTTGGAGGAGGTTAATGAAGAGCAACTAAAGTTCTTGGGGATAAAGGTTGGGAAGGTGCAATTCGTTAGAGGTTGACTTCTTTATATAAAGGTGCCATCGAGGTGCGTCCCCCAATGAGGCCAACTATTGAATTCTCATTGGTTGGAATTCCTTCGCAGTTGCAATGCCAAGAGGTGGTGGAAGGGTTATGTTCAAGCTTTGTGAAGGTGAAGTCATGTTAGGGAATTAACATCTCTAAAGGTGACTTGTCCCACATCTTTGTCCAAGGAGAGTTGTTGGAGGGACCACTTTTGCCACAAGAAGCAATAGTGAGGTTCGAAGGATGTTCATGGCTTCTGTGATTTCAGAAGTCCCTAACGGCATGCATGAAGATCTTCACTAAGGCCCTTCTTGCTGACCATCGGAGGGATGTTGGTGATCATGCTCCAATAAGGAAGATAAAGCAGATTTGGAAGGTGAAGGGCCAGCCTATCAATTCAATTTTTGAATTGGGTGCCAATGAACGTTTAAGAAGTAATCAAAGGCACGACAGTCTATAGTTTCAATTTTTGCTACGATTAGGGATTCTATGTTCGGCAAGGTTTCTACGATAGGGGATTCTCAGCTTGCTGACATCACGTGTGGAATTTGTATGGGCCCTACAGGGAATTTTTTTGGCATTAAACAAGGTGCCTCCAAATTTGGAAAAGGATCCTGTGCTGGTGAGTACCCACTTGGACCTTTTCCAAATCGGGTTTTATTCCCGGGGTCTTTTTGCTTCTTCCAACCCTATTGTCCCTCTTTTCTCCTCTTCTATGTGCAAGAATGGGGACTCCTTTTCATTTAGGAGTGCTGCTACTAGTGGTGGGCCCGCCATGTTGCATGATGTTGGGTCTGCAAAGCTGCAGCTTGCTAGCAACGTAGGTGTTAGGAGCGATGTAGAGCATGGTAACACTGATGTTGTCTCTGCCACGTCACCTGCTTCTAATGTTGTTGCACCCGATGCGGTTGTTGCTATGACAATTGGGCTCGACACTATTGCAGCAGGGAAACTACAACTCAATGCTAACTGTAGTTCTGGGGGCAGAGGTTCAAATGTTGGAGTACAATTGCCTATCACCGTTTGTACTTCATTAAAAGTGGTTGGAGACAAAAAGGGAGGTGGACATCTTTTGATTCTAGGAGCCCGGGTGCTTGTAGGTTTTTATGAGTGAAGAGTGACCTTATGTAGTGCTCTTTTTATGAGGAAATTTGTGAAGGACAAGAAGACTATTGGGGATGGCTATGAGCATAAAGTAGAGATTAGGGTGGCAAAGGCATTAAATCTGAAGGTCTCTTGTGCTCATGACAATGGAGGCAAGACGGTGTCTCATGGTTAAAGTCCTCTCTTAGAATGTGAGAGGGCTTCGTGACTAGGCACAGAGGTCACTTCTAGGAAGATACTTAGCTGAGTGGAAGGTAGATCTGGCAGTGACTAGCACTATTGCAGGAAATGCACAATGAGATTTCGAACCGATCAGTTAGAGATAGTGTTGGGAGTGGGTCTCTGTCTAGTTTCTTATCGGTTGACGCGTCTCGAAGGTCTAGTAGGCAGTGGCTTATCAATTGACTCAGAAAGAATATCGGTGTTTTGATCTTATTACTTAATGGACGTCATTTTGTGAGTGCCGATGTTACCTTTTATGAGTCCATCCCCTATTTTTCCACCACTAAGCATGTGCTTTCACCTAAGGCTACTGGGGTTCCCATGTATATTCCTCCTGTTCCCTAGGAGAAATCTATTTCTACTCCCCTTGTTAATCCTACTAGACCTAAGAGGTATTGTAAGCCTCCTATTACCTACATGTGTTCTCATACTACTTTGCCGATACCCCCTTCTTCATCGACACCATCCTCTCTCGCTCAAGTGAGCACAGATGGTTTATATACTGATGATACAATGCCTAGTTGTGATGCTACAGGTCCAAGTGTGGATATCTCTATCTCTAAGCCAATACAGGAGGATCTACTAGATGATCTTGACCTTGATTGTTATTCAAAAGGCACCCCACATTTGTACCAGATACCCAATTAAAGGTAGTTTATCCACTGAGCTAGGGTCTGCCTTTGGGAGATTTTACAGTGCTCTTTATGCCACCTACCAACAAGCCATGCTTAATCCAAAATAATGTTAAGCCAAGAAGGATGAAATGGCAGCTCCTACTTCATGTGGTACATGGGACCTCACATCGTTACCGGAGGGTACTGTAGTGGTTGGTTATAGATTGGTGTTTGCATACGAATACAACCCAAATGGGTCAATTGCTAGGTACAAGGCTTGACTTGTTACCAAAGGGTTCACCCAAACATATAAGGTAGACTTCTTTGACACGTTCTTACCAGTGGCTCGACTTTCTACAGTATGAATCCTCGCTTCTATTATGGTTCAGCCAAATTGGTAATTGCATTAGCTTGACGTGAAGAATGCCTTTCTCTATGGAGATTTATAGGAGGAGGTCTACATGCAACAATCACGGGATACAAGAGTCAGGGGGAGTGTATGCAAACCAAAGAAAGCTATATACGACCTAAAGTAGAGTCCAAGAACTTGGTTTCACAAGCTCTCTCAGGTGGTTGAGGCAGCTAGTTTCCAGAGATCATCATCTGACCATTCCTTGTTTGTCAAGAAGACAAGGAAAAGGGTGGTTGTACTTCTGGTTTATGTAGATGACTTAATTGTCGTAGTTGATGATACTGTAGGCATTGTTAAGATCAAGCAGTGCTTAGCAGATCAATTTGTTATGAAAGACCTAAAGCCTCTGAGATACTTTCTTGGGATAATGGTTGCATGAAATAGAAGCATAGTATTGTACTAGAGAAAGTATGCACTTGACGTCCTGAATGAGACAGGTATGCTAGGTGCTACTAGCACACATTATAATGGATCCCAAGACACGCTTGTATAACAAAGAGGCACAGATCGTGGAAAGCAAGTAGTATAGGCAACTAGTTGGCAAGCTTTTGTACTTGACTATTACCAGGGCAAATATCTCATTTGTAGTTGGCAAGTTAAGTCAGTTTATGGATAAACTAACCAAGCAGAACTAGGATGCTACAATGATGGTGCTGAGATACCTAAAGAAAGCACCTGGTCAATGGATTTTATTCAACAAGGAGACATCTATGACTGAAGTTGGCTATTTAAATGTTGAATATGCAGGGTGTTTAGCTGATAAGAAGTCCACCATGAGCTTCTGCATTTATGTTGACATCGAAGAGTAAAAAGAAGGTCATAGTCTCCAGGTCTAGTGCTAAGTTAAAATAAAAAGCCATGGCCCAAACTGCACCAAAGATGATGTGGGTGAGTTTCCTTCTGACAGATCTGCATTTGCAGGTGGATGGTCCTATAGAGATACGGTGCAACAACAAGGTCGCTAACTACATTGCCAACAACTCAATGTTTCATGAGAGGATCAAGCATGTGAAAGTTGATTGTCACTATATACGTGACTTGATACAAAGAGGACTTCTCTACACCACTCAAGTTTCTTCAAATGATCAAACAGCAAATATTTTCACCAAGCCTTTAGCTCGCTCATCATTCGATGTCTACTGTTCCAAGATGAACATGATTGATATCTATGGTCCAGCTTGAGGAGGGGTGTTAAGCTCGTTCGATTATTTGTGTGGAGTCCTTTAGCGTTGTTAAAACAAATGAATTGCATTACCTTCAAATGAAAAACCCTAGCCCACTTTTATAGAAAAGAAGACCGAGCTAATTACATAAGTAACCCTGAAGATGAAGAAAAAGTACCAAATACCCTTACAACTCAACCTCCCCCTCAAGTTGGAGCGGAGATATCAACAAGCCCCAATTTGTTACTCAGAAAATCATGACGTTTCTTAAGGACCTTCGTAAAAATGTTAGCAACCTATAACTCTGATAAAATATACGATGTACTTATCTTGCCTTCTAGGACAGCATCTCGTATAAAGTAATAATCAACCTCTATATGCTTCGTCCTTTCATAAAAAATGGGATTAGAGGCAAAATAGGCAGCAGATTTGTTATCACAGTAAAGTGTGACAGGAGCATAAACTGCTACTCCTAGATCCTGTAAGAAACCAACCATCCACATGATCTCACATGCCACCTGTGCCATAGATCTGTACTCAGCCTCTGCACTGGAGCGAGCAACAACGCTCTATTTCTTGCTTCTCCATGAAACCAACTTTCCACCCAAATAGACAACAAAGCCAGATGTAGATCTCCTATCTTCTACTGACCCTGCATAATCTGCATCAAAATAGGCCACAAAATCTAGAGTGTCACTCACTCTGTAATACAAGCCTTATCCTGGAGCACCCTTCAAATATCTAAAGATGAGACACACATCATGCCAATGACTATATCTAGGACTTTGCATAAACTGACTAGCCTAACTGACTGCAAAGCTAATATCAGAACGTGTAATAGTTAGATATAACAATAAACCAACAGTACTACAGTACCGGGTAACGTCCTCAAATAGAGGATCAGTCTCATCTAAGCTGTGTACACTAGATGCATCCACTGGTATCCCTGATAGTTTGGACCCAAGAAATCTAGCCACCTCTAAAATCTATAGGGTATACTGTCGCTGTGATAAGGATAGAACTCCCTCCCGACGAATAGCCTCTATCCCCAAAAAGTAGCAAAGATCACCTAAATCCTTGGTGACAAAAGTGGACTAAAGAAATGCTTTTGTCTCGACAATTCCATCAGTATCATCACCTATCATCAACGTAGACTGCCAAAATAATCACTCTCCATATCCCACCAAGCTCTGCTCACCTAATGAATATAAAATGGTTAGTAGTGGATCTCTGGAACCCCAGCTTTCTGATCTCAAGATTGAGCCTCTCCAACCAAGCTCGAGGACTCTGTTTCAAGCCATAAATGGCCTTTTGCAAGCGGCAAACAAGCTCCCCCTGACTGTCATAGCCTGGTGGCTATCTCATGTCGACCACCTCTACCAAATCACCATACAAGAATACATTCTTTATATCAAGTTGATGTAGTAGCCACTAACTGATTACTGCTATAGACAAAATAATCCTAATGGATATAATGCGCGCCACAGGAGAGGTCTCAAGGTAATCCACCCCATAAGTCTGGGTGAGTCCCTTGGCAATAAGTCTAGCTTTATATCTTTCACTGTCCCATCGGATCGGGATTTGATGGTATACACCCACCAACAACCAACCACTGTAGCACCCTCAGGATATGGTACTAGCTCCCATGTACCACTGCTCTGAAAAGCCTGCATCTCCTCATCCATGGACGCCTTCCATTTTGGATCATGAAGTGCCTGGCCAAAATCTCTGGGAATAACTACTATGGTAATAGCCAAAGCAAACTGCCTGGCCTGCCCGTGAAGATAAGATATACTAGTAAATCGAGACATAGGATGAAGGGTGGTGTCAGGTTTCTTCAACACAATCTCCTCCATATCTAACTCATCTTTGTCTGGAGTAACAATATATCTGTGTCTCCTCTATGGCTACGGATGATTCTTCGTCTGAGAAATAGGGAATCTTCTCAAAGAAGGTCACATCTACAGTAACCAGATATCTCCAGTAAATTAGGTCATAACACCGATAGCCTTTCTGGGTCTTGGAGTAACCAAGAAAGATGCACTACGTGGCACGGGGAGCAAATTTATCCCGGATCCCATAGTTTTGGACAAAGCAGACACATCTAAACACCCGTAGTAGCATTGGGAAGACTCTGCTACAGTCAGGATGTATAACCTGGTATGGAATCTGACCTCAAAGTACAGGCGATGGTTGCCTATTTACCAAATATGCTGCTGAGAGTATGGCATCACTCCAGAATTGCCTAGGAACATTCATATGTGACATCAAGGTCCTAGCAATATTAAGTAGATAACGCAACTTGCATTCTGCAACTCCATTCTGTTGGGACATGTGAGCACAAGAAGTCTGATGGATGATCCCTCTAGCACGGAAGGCCTCCTGCAGGTCACCATGCATAAACTCTAGTGCATTGTCACTATGAAAAATCTGAACAGTAGTGCCATACTGAGTCTGCACCTCTGATAAGAAATGCTGAACAATAATGGGAATCTCACTGCGAGCCTTCATTAGGAATACCCAAATGAGTGCTACAATCATTAACCATAGCCACAAAATATCTATGTCCACCAGCAGAGGCAACTCTGGATGGTCCCCAAACATCACAATGAACAAGGGAAAAAGTAGGACGAATACCAATACCTCTCTCAGGATAATTGCTCGTGTGATGCTTCCCCAATTGATAATCTTCACAGTCCAAGACCAAAGAAGTTGGTACATCTGGGTACATTTGGTGCATCTTCTTCACAAAAAGATGCCCAAGCCTTCGGTGCCATAACAGATGATCACGAGAGATAGACATTGCCCCAGCAAACAACTTGGGTGTGTCTAGATAATATAGGCCATCCCTCTTTATGCCGCTACCAATGATATCTCCTATGTTTTGATCTTGAAAATAACAATGCCTCTCATCGAAAATGACACGACATCCCAGATCTCTGCAAACCCTGCTCACTAATAAAAGGTTCGTAGGAAACTCAGGGGCGTAGTATACCTCTTCTATATTCATCTTGGGAGTAGCATCTATACTCCCAACGGCAGTCACAGAGGTCTTTCCATTTGCCACCCGTACTTCGCGCAGTCCACGTGGGATCATAAGATTCTTCATATGTTCTCTGCCTCCAATAAGATGTACAGAAGCTCTAGAGTCTATCACCCACGCACTTCTATATCCCTTTCTTTTCTTAACATATTGGACTACAAACACCAGTCCTTCATCTGAGTTTGATCTTTCCGATGGGTTAAACTCATCTCTTTGTCATGAAAAAAAAAAACATCTTTTTCATTGGTAGCAAGAGAAGGCTCATTACCATCCTTGTGATGTGCAAGATAGGCTCAAACACATGCGAAAGAACATATGTCCATACTGTTTTCCTTTCCCACGAACTACTCCATCCATCATGGGTAGTGTGTCCATCAGGCGACCAACCTCCCCCAATCACCGCCATAACAGGAATGATGGAGGGGTCCGCGCCACCGACAGTACCCCCTGCAGCAACCACAGGGTGTCGCCGGCCAGTAGCGTAGCCTTCAGCAGCAATCGGCACAACCGCGCAACCTCCGGCGATGATCGACAAGACACGCGACCTCCTGCGGCGATGATCGACAAGACACGCGAAACCGTGGCGGCACGACTGTGGCAACATCGTGACCGCAAGAGCCTCCAGCGGCGGCGACCCTGGCTTCCAGCAACTGTGGCATGACCAAGGCGGCGACACGATCTCGGCCTTGGCTTCCAGTGACCGTGGCGACACCGTGATCTCCTGCGGCGGTAGGGATCTGGTGGTTCTCTTCATCAGGTCAACCCTAAGAACGAGATCCACGTGATCTCGTATGGAATCACCCTTATTTGGGTGATTCAATATTTTTTTTTTTCAATAGATTTTAGTGGGATATCAGAGCACTGGCCTAGGACCGCTGCTCTGATACCATGTTCAAACAAATAAATTGCATTACCTTCAAATGAAAAACCCTAGTCCTATTTTATAAAAAAGAAGACCAGGCTAATTACATAAGTACCCCTGAAGATGAAGAAAAAGTACCAAATACCCTTACAACCCAACAAGTGTTATTTATTATTTTGTGTTGGGGTTGTATTGTATTTTTCCAACCTCTCTCTATATAAAGAGATGTAAGGTTTTAAAATAAATTTCCTTCAACTCTTACTTCCTAAGAAGTCGAGGGCAGAAACTATTGATGGGTCAAACTCATGACATGAGGTGTGTCACAATATCGTTTTCGGTGCTTATCAATGGGAGATCCTCTGGGATTTAGACCGTAGAGAGGGGTTAGGTAGGGGTATCCACTTGCACCCTTGCTTTTCAATGTAGCAATTGACACCCTAGAGTCCTTGGCTTAGAAGGGCTATAGGGAGAGGCTTTAATTTAGTTTCACATTAAACGGTGGTGATGGCTCTTTACTCACTCTGCTTTTACAATATGCATATAATATGCAGATGATACAGTGTTCTTTATACAGGGTGGTGTTGAGCATATTACGCAATTGGTTAGATTATTTAGTGACATCTCTGGTGTCTTGGTTAATGGAAGTAAACCTTCATTCCTTTCCATTTGGATAGGAACACAAAGGAGAGCATCTCTATTGTCATTGATACGCCAATTGTTAGGCTATCGGTTATGTACTTGGGTTTGCCCCTAAAGGGCAAGTGTGTGGTGACGACAAACCAGAGACTTGTGGAGGAGAAATTATCCAAGAGGTTAAATGGTTGGAGTGGGAAATTATTATCAAGAGGTTGTAGGCTTCTCCTAGTTAAGGCAGTAATGTCGACAATTTCTGTCGTCTACCCCTCATTATTTAGACCTTCAAAGAAAATCTTATCAAAAATGGAGGTGACCCATAAAAGATTCTTTTGGAAGAGGCCTAATCATCAAGGCCATTTCTTGTAGCTAGTTCCTTAGAGGGAGGTCTGTAGACCAAGGGAAATAGGTAATTTGAGAATAAGATGGCTTGATGATTTTAATGTTGTCCTTCTAATGAAGTGGGTGGGGAGATTTTTGGTAAGAGGAAATAGACTTCTAGATAAATTGTTGAGAGACTCTTATCATCTCCCTGCTAATGTTGCTTTTAGGCAATCTCAGTCGATACACCCTCCAACTTTTCCCATCTCTATGTATTAAGAGGTAGGGATATGGAATAAGAATTAGAATCATTTATTCTAACTTGGTGTCAGAGCAACGATACCAGACTAGTGCCTGTACCCACCTTGATTCCCATACCCCCTTCACAAAAAAAAACCTAATCTCGAGGAACGCAAGTGGGCACCGCTGTTGGAATCTTATTCCACATCTTGTTTTGGTATTAACAAAATTATTATGGATTAATGTTTGCAATTGAGTGTTTTCAGATTTAGGTGAAGTCAAGGCAAACATTGAACGACAGGAAGGAGGCAAGACGACAAGGAGTTGATGATAGAAGATCATCTGGAGTTTATTTTGTTTATTAGATTAGGTTTTTATTTTATTCTTAGAATGTGTGCCTCTTAACAAAGAAACAAGAATTGGATCATAAAAATCATATAGAGATAAATTAGGATAAAACATTACGATCATTAAATTTATTTCAAAGTATGTATTATTTAAAAGATAGTTTTTTAATATTTAAAGTATTTGCAAAAATAGGCTAGTAATCTTATTGTATTCATGTTTAAAAAGATACTTGTTAACCTACAAGTATCGGTACTAAAGTTTAGTACCGGTACATGGAGTTACAGGTTTGGATTTTTTCAAAAAAATAAACCTATACCCCACAAGTACCGATACTCATGATCAGTACCGGTACAAGTGGGTTACAGATTTGTGTTAAGTATTTAAAACCTAAATCTGGAAGTGAGTACCGGTACTCATGATTAGTACCAATACCCAATAAATACTGTCTATGAAAAGTTAACATAAAACGCAAAACAGTATGCCACTAGTACTGGTACCCATACTTCAATATCGGTACCAGTTAGCCGTTGACTCAAAACTGAACGACTAAAAAATTAATTTTGACAATATGAACATTGGGATTTAAACCCCAACGTCTAGTAGACGTATTATTAAGGTCGTAACTCTATAAAAAGACCCTAGGATAGTTTGCACATAAGAAATAGAAGAGAAAAATTCTAAAGCTATATTTCATATTTCCACCTTCTCAAGAAAAGAAAATAGTGTTTGTTGGTTTCAATCTCTCTACGCTTTTGCAAAGTTTTCGACGTGTTTCTTTCATGCAATCAAAGACAATTCACGTCTTTACAAGGCTCTTAAACCGGTAATATAATTTATATACTTGTTGAGAGGCTTAGGTATTTAGTTGTAAGATTTTTTTTGTCTTACACCTACTCGTTATTTGTAACTGAGCTTTTGCTCATTGTTTGGGTTGTAACAAACCTGTTATATTTACGTTGAGGTAACACATTAATTACCTCCTTTAGTAAATTGATTCCCTTGAGGTTAAGGGAATCGGGTTAAAAATCCTAAGCTGGGAGGCTTAAGTAGTGCAATACCCAAGTTAGTGGGGAACCACTATACATCTTGTACTAATTTCTATGATTGTGATTTATGCAAATCTTTCTCGTTATTACTAATACTTTGATTGAGTGTTTGTGCGCGTAGAATAGTAGCTATATATATTAGATCCTACAAGTGGTATCAGAGCGGGTTGCGAGAAGACAAATAAATCTTGCTCATGATGGCTTCAATCTTAAGGCACATCGAAGAACAGTCATCCACCCATCCTCCCTATTTCGATGGGACAGACTATGGGTATTGAAAAACGAGGGTGCAAGTCTTTCTCAAGGAGATGGATGAAGAGTCATGGACCATCATTCAAGAGAGATACTCAGATCCGGAGCCGTAAGGAGTAGCATGGACGGCGGATCAAAAGAAGATTGCCGGCAATGCGAAGGCGATGAACACACTTTATTGTGCATTATCAAGGGAGGAATTCAACTGTATCTCAGTGTACGAGTCAGCATATGAGATATGAAATACACTTCAAATCACCTACGAAGGGACAAACAAGGTAAAGGAAGCTCGTATCTCGATTATAACAAAAAATTATGAGTGTTTCAGGATGACAGAAGGAGAAACGATCAAAGACATGTACACAAGGTTTAGGGAAATAGTTAATCCCCTAAAGAACCTTGGAGTAAAGTTTACGGAAGAGCAACTTGTAAGGAAGATCCTAAGATCTCTTACAAGTGATTGGGCTCCAAAGACCACAGCCATCCAAGAGACAAAGGGCCTCCCCACTCTCCCCTTGGATGATCTAGTTTGTAGCCTTATGGCTTACGAAGTTCAGCTAGAAGACATGAAGAAGAATGAGGAGGAGAAGATGTCAAACCAAAAGAGGAATATTGCTTTTAGAGCAATTAAGGAGGACTCGGACTGAAGCACCTCGGAATCTGAAGATGAAGAGATGGAGATACTCGCAAGGAAATTCCAAAAATTCCTCAAGAAACAAGGTAAGCAAGTTAATAAAATTTCAACTAATGTTTACTATGAGTGCAAGAAAAATGGACACTTGAGAAAGGATTGCCCTATAAACAAGAAGGAAGAAGACACGAAAGAAACTAATAAGAAGAAAGTTCTTAAAGCGACGTGGAATGATAGCGACTCCAACATGGACACCGATTCCGATGATGATGAGATCGCACACCTTTATTTGGTAGCCACTACGGAAGACACAGACGAGGTAAATTCTGATTTTACTCTTAGATGAATTGTTAGAAGCCTATGAAGAGTTATATCATAAGGCTAAGATGTTTAACAAGGAAAATAAAGTTTTAAAGAATAATTATCAAATATTAGAAATAAAGAAATCATGTTTAGAAATAGAATTAGAAATGTCAAAAGAGACTAATAATAAGTTGTATGAAAAGATAGTAGAGCTAAAAGATATTTATAAGCATTTTGAGGGGACTTTAAATAATTTCAAAATAACTAGGTTAAATACTGAATTTTGTGAAGCTCTAAAATCAAAATTTTAGAATAAAAAGAATACACAAAATAAATCGCATATACCTAGGCATGCATAGATGTATCAAAAGGTTAAAAATCACACTAATTATAGATCTAACCCCAAAAAGGTCTATAAATCTCAAGATTTGAAAGGTACTAACCTAAGAGGACCCACAAGAAAATGGGTACCTAGAAACGATATTTTACATTATTTTGCACGGTTATATCAATGCGATCAACGTAATCAATGAGTGTTCAAGGCACACAATGGAACACTCCGACCATTCTACAAACTACATGAAAATCAAGAAAGGTGGACTAGTGGAGCTTGGTATCCACAAGCACCATTCTACTACTGGTAATTTTCTGGTATGATATATTTTTACCCCTTTATTTTTTTAATGATTGATAAAAGGGGGGAGAAAAATAAAGAGCAAATAATAATATTTTTAGGGGAAGCATATATTGAGGGGGAGGATTAAATTAAATAACTTTTCTTCATATAACACTGCTAAAAATTATTTTTTCTATAATTGTTTATTTGCAAGATAGTTTTGTCAACACTGAATAGGGGGAGATTGTTGGAACCTTATTCCACATCTTATTTTGGCGTTAACAAAATTATTATGGATTAATATTTGCAATTGATTGTTTTTCAGATTTAGGTGACAATCAAGGCAAACATTGAACGACAAGAAGGAGGAAAGACGACAAGAAGTTGATGATAGAAGATCATCTGAAGTTTATTTTGTTTATTAGATGAGGTTTTTATTTTATTCTTAGAAGTATGCCTCTTAACAAAGAAACAAGAATTAAATCGTAAAAATCATATAGAAATAAATTAGGATAAAGTATCACGATCATTCGATTTATTTCAAAGTACGTATTGTTTAAAAGATACTTTTTTAATGTTTAAAGTATTTGCAAAAATAGGCTAGTAATCTTGTTGTATTCATGTTTAAAAAGGTACTTGTTAACCCACAAGTACCGGTTTGGGTTTTTTCAAAGAAACAAACATGTATCCCGCGAGTACCGATACAAGTGGGTTACAAATTTGTGTTAAGTATTTAAAACCCAAATCTGGAAGCAACAAGTACCGGTACTCATGATTAGTATCGGTACCTAATAGGTATTGTCTGTGACAAGTTAACTTAAAACACAAAACAATGTCACTAATACCAGTACCCGCACTTCAATATCGGTACCAATTAGCTGTTGGCTCAAAACTGTACGGTTAGAAAATTAATTTTGACAATATGAACATTGAGATTTAAACCTCAACATATAGTAGATGTATTACTAAGGTCCTAACTCTATAAAAAGACCCAGAACTCTTAGTTTGCACATAAGAAATAGAAGAGAAAAATTCTAAAGCTATATTTCATATTTCCACCTTAAGAGAAGAAAATAGTGTTTGTTGGTTTTAATCTCTACGCTTTTGCAAAGTTTTCGACGTGTTTCTTTCACGCATTCACAAGACAATTCACGTCTTCACTAAGCTCTCAAATCGGTAAGATAATTTATATACTTGTTGAGAGGCTTAGGTATTTAGTTGTAAGATTTTTTTTGTCTTACACCTATTCTTTATTTGTAATTAAGCTTTTGCTCATTATTTGGGTTGTAACAAATCCATTGTATTTGGGTTGAGGTAACCAATTAATTACCTCATTTAGTAAATTGATTCCTTCGGGGTTGAGGGAATCGGGTTAAAAATCCTAAACTGGAGGCTTAGGTAGTGGAGTATCCAAGTGAGTGACGAACCACTATACATCTTGTGTCAATTTCTATGATTGTAATTTATGCAAATCTTTCTTGTTATTACTAATACTTTGCTTGAGTGTTTGTACGCGTAGAATAGTAGGCATCTATATTAGATCCTACAACCACCACAATCGCCACCAGCCATCTAGCCGACCAATGGGCCACTTCACGTTGTGCAGCAACCTCTACTGCATCACCGCCCGCCTTTTCCCCAGTGTTGTCAAAGGTGAAAGGTGCTAAAAGGTGAGAGGGGTCCAAAACACCCAAGGCACTAAGCATTTGCCCAAGATAAATGAGGTGCTTTTTTTTTGAAAAAAATATATAAATTAGCAATAAATTAGATGCACTTATAATCTCAATCATGGATCCATTAGTAAAATATAATAACCAAAAATGTGAAACAAAAATTAAAAATGCCAAATATAAAGTACTTTCAATAAGTCAAAACACAAATCCAACCATGAAATTCATAGATAAAATATACATGTCCAAATAAAAAATCATACCAAAGATCATAGAAAACATATGACTAAGACTTTAAACAAATCCCAACTTGTCCAACCACCATAATGCCAAGTTTAAAAGTAAAAAAATATAAATCCAAGCATGACCAAAAGTTCAGAAAATCCAATGCCACACCAAACTAAAAAAACTAGCTCTACAAGTCAATAGTAAATTCATCTTCCTCAACTCCCTCTAAGTCCAAGTCTTGCTCTTCTTCTCCTACATTTAATACATACTCCTCAACCTCTTCATCTTCTGGAAGTGCAATCGTTGGTCTTGAATTTAATGGTCGTGTAACATGATGGAGCCTTGCTTGACTTATGTAGGTTCTTATCTCTGTAACTTCAGATGCCCTTGCAACATCACCTCAAGTCAAAATATCATCACCAAAAACTTGATCATTTTCTGGATCATCATTTTCCATCTTTTCAATCAGCCATTCATTTGAATAATCAATATAGTTGAGTGCAATGGGATTTGTGAGATCTAAAGGAATACATTAACCTCAGAAGAAACCCTAGCCCTCTATATAAAAGAGAATTGAGCAAATTACATAAATGCCCCATAAAAAAAAGGAAAATGGCAAGTACCCCTTGTAACTCAACACTCTCCCTCAAGTTGGGGCATATATGTCAATGAGGCCCAACTTGCTACTCAAAAAATCGTGACGCTTCTTCAATGGCTTAGTGAAAATGTCTGTAAGGTGAAGCTCAGAGGATATATAAGGGGTACTTATCTTTCCTTCCAAAACTACATCCCGCATAAAATCGTAATCAACCTCAATATGTTTGGATCCTCTCATGGATGACTGGATTTGATGCAATAGAGGTCACAAACTTATTGTCACAGTAGAGTGGGAAAGGAATATCAACCTCTATCCCTAAATCTCATAGAAAGCCAACCATCCACATGATCTCGCAAGCTGCTTCAGCCATAGATTTGTACTCTGCCTCTGCACTAGAGCGAGCTCCCACATTTTGTTTCTTGCTCCTCCATGAAATAAGATTACCTCCTAGATAAATAGCAAAGCCTGACGTAGATCGTCTATCCTCAATAGATCCTGCATAATCCGCATCTAAGTATGCCAGAAGGTCAAGAGAGCTACTTACACTATAGTACAAACCTCTTCCTGGGGTGCCCTTCAGGTATCTCAGAATAAGACAAACTTCTCACCAATGACTGTATGTGGGATTCTACATAAACTAACAAGCTCTACTCACAGCAAAACTAATATATGGTCATATAATAATCAGATATAACAAACGACCAACAGTACTACGGTACCTGGTGACATCCTCAAACAAGGGATCTGCCTCATTAATGCTATGACCAAAAGATGACTCTACTGGTATCCCAGATGGTTTGGACCCAAAAAGCCCAGCTTCCTCTAGAATCTACAAAGTATACTATCTCTGTAATAAAGATAAGCCAGTTTCCTGACGAACTGCTTCTATCACTAAGAAATAGCGAAGATCACCTAAATCTTTGGTGACAAAGGTAGACTGAAGAAAGGCTTTTGTCTGCACAATCCATTTTGCATCATCACCAATCAAAATCATATCATCAACATAAACTGCCAAGATAATAACTCACCATATCCCATCATCTTGTGTCCTAACAAAAATAGAATGATCAATGATAGACCATTGGAACCCCCTTTTCTTGGCCTCCCAATTGAGCCTCTCAAACCAAGCTCGTAGGCTCTACTTCAGGCTACAAATAGCCTTCCGTAAGCAACATACAAGCTTCCCCTGACTATCATATCCTGGTGGTTGTCACATGTATACCTCCTCAGCAAGATCTCCACAAAAGAAAGTGTTGGGAATAAAGTGTGCCACATGACAGCAGGTCAGGGACCCTATTGGGCACCGATTTTGGAGTCCTAGGGGTCCAGTTTTGGGCTTTACTTAAGTTCTAAGTTTTGTTTATTTGTTAAGTTGTTTTTAGGAAAATTGTTTAGAGGATTTGTTTTGTTTAGGATTTGTTCTTTCTTATTTAGGAAATAAGATTTGATTAGCTTGTTTCTTATTTTAAATGATATCTCTCTATAAAAAAGAGCCTTCATATTGTAATTTCCTTTGAGTTAAGCAATAATATTTCCCATCATCTCTAAAACTCCTCTCCCTCTCTTCTTTTCTCAAGGCAGCCGACCACCATAACAGCCAACCACCTCAGCCTCTCAGCCTCCCTCAAGCAGCCGGTGGCTGTTATCCTTGTTCCAATGTGGAATAGCCCCTATTGGGTTGTTTTCCCACACGTTAAGGGAGCCTCCATGCCCCACGTGCATCAATTTTGACATGGCATCAAAGCCTACAGTCTAGGCTCCTCGGCGTATGTGTTCTCGAGGCCACATGTGTGGTCCTCATCTCTGACAAATCCTACTCATCAAATCCACCGCCTTACACAAAGTAGGAGGATTGTAGATGAAGATGGCAGACACCATCGCCGCCACCGAAGCCACGTTATTAAGATGAGAAAGCAAGATGGTTGTTCATGCAACCAAGAAAAAGAAGTTTGAGGAGATTTATCAAAAGGTATTTTAGTTTGTATGATGCCTTTGTATTCGATTTTTTACTCTTCAAAAGAGGAGGTTCTCTCAAAACAAAGGGCGTCAAACACTTTAAGAAAATCAAAGGGTGCCAAAGGAGCATTGCCTATTGAGGGTGAATTAAGACCAATGGTTGCCGCATTGACTCCAACTCAAGAGTGAGAAGAGGTATGGTGTAGCCTCTTCACAAAGATTGCATCGACTTCATTTTCTCTTAGTGACCTTGACTCGAAGAAAAGCCAAAGGTCTTTTCCAGCTCACGAGCAAGGCACCATACTCTTCGAGGAAGCAAGTGGAACCCTCTAATGCATCGAGAAACACCGAGATAAAGGGCTCGACTCTCGAGCGTAGAAGAAGAGACACGAAGATCATCCTCAACTCTTTAGAGAACAGTATAGCAACATCATCATCAAGTTCAGCAAGTCATTGTCCTCCTGGCCTCGACTTGAGGGGGAGTATTAGGCATAAAGTGTGCCACGTGGCAACGGGTCAAGGGCCCTCTTGGGCACCAATTTTGGAGACCTAGGAGTCTAGTTCTGCTTTTTTCTTAAGTTGCAAGTTTTCTTTATTTGTTAAGTTGTTTTTAGGAAAGTTGTTTAGAGGATTTGTTCTTTCTTATTTCGGAGATAAGATTTGATTAGTTTGTTTCTTGTTTTAGATTATATCTTTTCTTTACAAAAGAGAGCCTTCCAATTATAATTTCCTTTGAGTTAAGCAATAATATTTCCCATCATCTCTAGTAGTCCTCTACCTCTCTTCTCTCAAGGAAGTTGACCACCATAGCAGCCGACCACCTTAGCCTCTCAACCTCCCTCAAGCAGCCAATAGCTGCTCTCCCTGTTCCAACGTGTAACACCCCTGTTGTGCTATTTTCCCAAGCTCTAAGGGAGCCTTCACGCTCCACGTGTGCCAATCTTGACAAAAAGCATTTTTAATATCAAGCTATTATAAAGGCAACTGCTGAACCACTACAATAAACAAAATAATCTTAATGGAAGTAATACGAGCAACTAGTGAGAAAGTCTCAAGCCAGTCCACCCCATATGTTTGGGTGAACCCCTCAGCAACAAGTCTGGCCTTATATCTCTCTACTGTCCCATCAGATTTATACTTGATAGTATACACCCATCGACAACCAACAGTGGCGCCATCAAGACATGGAAAAAAATCCCATGTTTTCCTGGTCTGTAGGGCATGCATCTCCTCATTCATAGCCGCTTTACACCTGAGATCTTGGGAAGCCTAGAGAAAATCTCTGAGAACAACAGCAGTAGTAATAGTCTCCCTCCTCGAGATGGGAGATCGTAGTGTAGTGTGAAATAGGATGAAGAGTACATGTGGTAGTAGATCTCCTCTGTACGGGCTCGTCCTCTCTACTTGAGTCACTCCTATCTGAAGAGGTAACAAGATGAACTATCTCATCAACTGAGGAATCATCTACCTGTGATCTCCTGTGATACATCTGTATCTCCTATATGGCAGCCTCTATAGATAATCGTTCTTCTGAGTAGGGAATCTTTTCAAAGGTCACATCTGCTGTAATAACATATCTCCTACGAACTAAATCATGGCATTTGTAGCCCTTCTGGGTTCTGGAGTAACTAAAGAAGACATTTCGTGGCACAGGGAGCAAACTTATCCTGAATACAATGATTCTAAACAAAACATACACACTCAAACACTCGCAAGGGTAAAGGAAGCAGCCTGCTATACTTAGGGTATATAATTTGGCATGGACTATGGCCTTGAAGCACAGAGGATGGCATTCGATTGATCAAATATGCAACATTGAGTATGGTTTCACCCCAGAACTTCCTAGGAACCTTCATATAGGACATCAAAATCCTAGCAATATCAAGAAGATGCCGCAGCTTGCGCTCAACGACCCCATCCTGCTGGGAAGTATGAGTGCATGATGCCCCTCTGAACTAGAAGACCTCTTGTAAATCTCTATGAATAAATTCTAGTGCATTATCACTGCATGAAGAGATGGTTGTGTTAGACTCCCGTGGAACTTGGAGTCTCATTCAACCTGCAAATGATTTTTTTTTTTGAAAAATCAAAGGGTAGTTATCCAAGCAATAACCACCCACATTCAATCCATTTCATTCCACGAAAATTAGTTACATCATCATTACAAAAAAAATCCCCAAAAGTCCACCTGGGAAGAAATAGATGAAACAAAGTTCTCCACATAAGGTCTCTTCCCCATAAAAAGAACCCCATTTCTTCCCAGCCAGGCACCCCACAGGACCGCCAAAACCTTAGCCATATCCTTCTTGGATCTAAAAGAAATGGGTCCATCTTGGGCATTTCCCCTGCAGAAAGAGAACCAAAAGCTATCTGTGTCTCCGGGGCAATCTAGCCGATCCCCATTGTTCGCCATTCTGAACCACAAACAGACACTGAAAGAAGATATGCTGGATGTCTTCCTCCGTTCCTCCACAAAATGGACAACTCAAATCATCAATAAGAGCCCATCTCGTCCCCCACCGCTTCGTCATAATCCTTCCCCTCCTCACCAACCAGGCAAAGATCCTCACCTTCAGCGGGCAGTCCACTACCCACAACAGCCTGCAGTCTCTCAGCAAATCGATGTTCGGGTTGATCACATCGCTACCCAATCTACGGAAGACCTTCGAGATAGAGAACTCCCCCTCTTCCCAGGAGTACGAGTCACCACCCTCCTCCGGCTCCCATCCTTCCAACTCCTGCAGCAATCGCTGGAAATCTTCACGCCACTGATCTAAGAGGCCCCCCCGAAAGATTGGGCACCATGTCTCGGTCCAACACTCCCCCACCGAGGCCGACGAGTCCACCACTCCCCCAAAGAGAAGGGGAAATCTGTCACCAAGAGTTGAGCCGACCCCCTGCCAGTCATCCTGCCAAGCCACCAGCCTAGCAGAAAGAAATCCCGCACCTTCCCTGTCACCGGAAAGCATCTCCTTCCCCCAGCTTAGAGGAGAAGAAATCTCGCACCTTCCCTATCATCGCTGCCAACCCCCTCAGAAAGAAAGAGGCCCTGATAGGAGGGGATTCCAGGGGCCCCCAAGAAAGGAAAGGCCCGTAGCAACTCCGCATGACGTCACTAAACAACCCCTGGTCACGGCCCACCAATCTGGCAATCCATTTTGCAAGGAGACTGACATTCACCTTATCCACATCCCTAACCCCCAAGCCCCCCTCCTGTATCGGCTTACAGACCTCCTCCCAAGCCACCAGCCTCGCCCCCTTTCCTACCATCCCCACATTTAACCAGAAAAAATCCCTCAACCCTGAAATTTTTTTCTCAACCTATCGCGACATCCTAAAAACAGAGAGGAAATACGACAGTATGGATACCAAAACTGCCTTCACCAATGTCAGTCTCCCTCCTCTAGACAATAGTCTAGATGACCACTCTGCCAATCTCTTTTCCATCCTCTCCAGCATAGAAAGCCAATCCTGCAACCTCAAACGTCGATCTGAAAGTAGGAGGCCCAGATACAACAACGACAAGGAACCCACAGTTGTCCCTAACACACCACCCACCATCTCCACCTCCTCAGCTGCCAAGCTCATCGGGATAAAAGATGACTTCTGGTAATTAATATGTAGCCTTGATGCCACGCCAAAGAGCTCCAGCAAGATTCTCACCCTCCTAACCTCCTGACCCATACCTTCAAGTAGAAATAGGGTATCATCAGCATACTGAAGGATCGCTGTCTCTCCACCCACCCCAGCCAAAAAGCCTCTAATCAGGCCACTGTCACAGGCCCTACGAGTTGCCCTCGCCAAAGCATCTGCTCCAAGTACAAACAGCATAGGTGCAAGCGGACATCCCTGTCTAACCCCCCTCCTGGGTTGCACCAACCCTCCTGCTGGGTTCCCATTAATCAAAATCGAAAAGGATGTGGTTGTCACACGTCTTTTCATCCACTCAATCCACACTCTGGGAAAGCCCCTCCTCAAAAAGGAAGCCCACAAGAAATCCCATTGCACCAAATCGTAAGTCTTGCTAAAGTCCACCTTCCACAGGAACACATGTTTCTTCTCCCTCTTCCAAGCGACTAGTGCCTCCATAACGACTACAAAACCATCAAGAACTCCCCTTCCCGGGACAAATGCCATCTGAACATGGGACATCAGGTCATCAAGAAGGCCCCTGAGCCTATTCACTAAGACTTTATCAATAATAAGATACACAGCATTCGACAGTGCAATCGAACAGAAGTCCCGAATCGCTTCCGCACCTTCCTTCTTAGGCAATAGAAACAAGTAATATCTATTCAGCTTGTCGAAACCACTATTCTCGGCTGCGAACTCCGTCATCTGCATCACATCCAGCCCCACCAAGGACCAAAACTCTCTGAAGAAAAGAACTGGGAATCCATCCAGACCAAGGCACCCATCCACATTCAACCCCCACACTGCCTATCACACCTCATCCTCCGAGAAGACGGCCGTAAGGTCTTCTGCCTGATCCTCAGTGATACACTACACATCCTCTCCCCTCCATCTCCAGCAACCTCTGTTGCACCTCCCTATGAAAACTCTAAAGTAGTCTGCCACAGCTCGACCCACCTCCTCCCCGCCGAAGGTCTCCCCGTGAATCAGCATCTTCTCTATCTAATTTCTTCTCCTCCTGGCAGATGCCATTTGGTGAAAGAACTTGGTATTAGCGTCACCTTCCTTCAGCCACCTCTATCTCAACCTCGTCTTCCACTCTACCTCTACTTTCCTGTCCTCCTCCTGTACCACTCGTGTCATCCTCGACCTGTTCTCCTTGTCCTCTGGTGAAATAGGGCCCTAATCTCCTATCTATCAATCCTAGTAATTTCTGCCAATGCCTCCTCCTTTCTACCCCTCCTAGATGCTCTCAATTCGTTCCTATACACCTTCAAGTGGTCTCACAGCATACTTAGTTTCTTTGCCAGGCAAAGCGTGGCCGATCCCACCACCTTGATAGATCTCCACTTCACCATACTCCAAATGCCCTCCATCAACCAGGATCTATCAAATTTGAAGTACGTGCCAAAGAGAGCCCCCTCATTTGGACGCCATATAAGTGGCGTGTGGTCAGAGAAAGGTCTCTCCAAAGGATATACATCCGCCAACGGAAACGTCTCTGCCAACTATACGTTGGAGAGAAACTTATCAATCCTGGACATCAGACCAGAATTACTCCTCCAGGTATATAAACAAGAAGCAAGAACCATATCCACAAGGCCATGCGTGGCAACAAACTCTACAAAACCATCCAATCCAGGATCTTGCCTCCCTCGCCCTCCAGGTCTATCTTCCATCTGTAGGGTGATGTTAAAATCTCCTCCAAGCAGCCAAGGACACCCATGGCACTCCGCGGCCACGGTCGTGAGCTCCTCCCACATCACCCCCTCGCCTGGGCATCTGAGGGCCGTATGCCCCCGTGATCGTCATCCTGGCACCTCCCACTTTTCTCACCAATCTCACCGAGATGACGTGTTCTCCACTAAAGCAATTTTCCAATGAGAAAACATCCTCTCGCCACCCCAGAATCGCCCCCCCGACCTGCCAACTGCTCCAAGAGACCGAAACCCTTCCATCCAAGAGCCCCCAATCTCCCACCATGTCCTAACATCACAGGCTGACAACTTCGTTTCCTGCAGCAACACAACGTCCGCTCTCCACAGGCGAATGTAGTGCCCCAAAGATACTCTCCTCGATGGGTCATTGAGACCCCTCAAATGATGCAGCTGTGATAGGATGCAAATGGATGCTCACCATCAAGTATCGACCTGATGGGTCTGTTGAGCGATATAAAGCACGTCTAATAGCAAAGAGATACCCTCAAACATATGGCATAGATTACTTTGACGCTTTCTCCCCTATAGCACGAATGCCTACAATTTATATTCTCATCTCTGCAGCTGCTCATAAGGACTAGCCATTGTCAACTGGATATCAAAAATACTTTCCTTTATGGCTATCTCCAAGAAGAGTTGTATATGGAGCAACCCCTAGGTTTGAGTCTAAGGGGGACTGTACCAAAGTTTACAAACTACACAAAGCAATCTATGAACTCAAGCAGAGTCCAAAAGCACAGTTCAAAAACTGCCTAAGGCCATTAAGAAGATTAGGTTCAAAATATCTACTACAGATCATTCCCTCTTTGTGCGAAAAATCGACAAGGGGATCATCATAATGTTGGTGTATGTAGATGATATTATATTGACCAGTGACAATGCACAAGGAATCAAGGCCACAAAGGAGTTCTTGCCTTCTTGACTAAGCACTTCATTACAAATGAGTTGGGTTTTCTCCAATGCTTCCTTAGGATTGAAGTGGCCAGAAATGCATGTGGCATATTTCTTTCCCAGAGAAAATATGTTGTAGATCTTCAGGAGATAGGCATGTGAAGTGCCAAGCCTGCTTCTCTTCCCATGGATCCGAGTATACACTCTACAAAGATGACTTAGGACAAGTTGATGTTAGGCAATTCAGGAGCCTTGTAGGAAAATTATTGTATGTTACGGTTACACATCCTAATATCCCCCTTATGGTGAGCAAGGTGAGCTTTTTTTTTTACTTTTGCAAAGGTAAGCCAATCTATGAATAAGCCAGGACAAGTACCTTGGGATGTTGCGATGATGATTTTCAAGTACCTGAAATCTGCACCAAGGAAAGGCTTATTGTTTTCCAAAGGGTTTTAAATGTAGCGACATACACAAATGTAGACCATGCGGGGTTTCCGAAGGATAGAAAGTCCATCACAGGATTTTATACTTTTGTTGGGGAGAATCTAGTTACATGGCAAAGCAAGAAACAAGCTCTTGTAGCCGGATCAAGTGCTGAGTCTGAATATAAGGCAATGGCCCAAACCACTTCTCCTCTCTATCCCTGTGGACCTTGATATTCCTATGGCTACCCTCATGGAGATGAAATATGATAACAAGGCAACACTCTTCATCACCAATAATCCAATCTTCCACAAAAGGACGAAACATGTAGAAGTGGATTATTAATATACTCAAGTTATGATCCAATTACAAGGGAAAGAGCTCCTTACTTTTTTTCCTAATGAAAGGCTTACTATTTTCCAAAGATAGAGTTTTAAATGTAGCAACATACACAGATGCGGACTATGCAGGGTTTCCAAAGGATAGAAAGTCCACCATAGGATTCTATACTTTTGTTGGGGAGAATCTAGTTACATGGCAAAGCAAGAAACAAGCTCTTGTAGCCAGATCAAGTGTTGAGTCTGCATATAGGGTAATGACATACACAGATGCGAACTATGCAGGGTTTCCAAAGGATAGAAAGTCCACCATAGGATTCTATACTTTTGTTGGGGAGAATCTAGTTACATGGCAAAGCAAGAAACAAGCTCTTGTAGCCAGATCAAGTGTTGAGTCTGCATATAGGGTAATGACCCAAACCACTTCACTCTGTCCTTGTAAACCTTGATATTCCTATGCCTACCCACATGGAGATGAAATATGATAACAAGGCAGCACTCTTCATCACCAATGATCCAATCTTCCATAAAAGGACAAAACATGAAGTGGATAATTATTATACTCGAGAAATAATCTCAGTTGCAAGGAAAAGAGCTTCTTACTTTTTTTTTCTAAAGAGCCCAATACCTCTTTATATGAAGAGGGTTGTTGGGCAAATAGCAACATAAGTCCACAAGGAAACTAAATAGAGCAAGAAGTACAAAAGAAGATAGAAATAACAGAAAATAAGAGTGTATATCAACACTTCCCCTCAAGCTAGAGCATAAAGATATCAATCATACTTAGCTTGTTGCACCATGCATCAAAGGCAAACCGAGCCAGAGGCTTTGTAAAGATGTCAACAGTCTGATCTGCAAAAGCAACAAATGTAGTACAGACACCGTTCCTAATGCAGTAGCAATCAACTTCAATATGCTTTGTCCTTTCATAAAACATGGGATTATTGGCTATATAGGTAGCCACTTTGTTATCTCAACACATCTCCATGGGTTCCTCAATCTAAATATGTAAGTCCCTCAATAAGGATGGAACCCAGATCATCTCAGCAGCAATTTGAGCCATGGCCCTATATTCTGACTCTACACTAGACCTAGAGACCACAGCTTGTTTCTTACTCTTCCATGTCCCTAAATTTCCAGCAACAAAGGTACAAAAGCCCGTAATGGACTTCCTTTCAACCATGTCACCTGCATAATCAGCATCAGAGTATCCAACCACAGTCATAGGAGTTCCTTTCTAAAGTAGGATACCCTGTCCAAGTGCTTTCTTCAAGTATTTAAGCATCTACAAAGTTGCCTGCCAATGCAACTTGGTTGGTTTATCCACAAATTGATGTAGCTTACCCACTGTCAAAGCAATATCAGGCCTAGTGATGATCAAATACAGTAATTTTCCTATCAATTGTCTGTATGCTCTATTATTTGCAATTTTTGTCTGCTCATCATACAAATGTGCCCTAGGATCCATAAAAATATTAACCACTTTGGACCCCAACATACCAGCCTCCTGAAGAACATCTAGAGCATATTTGCGCTGAGATGGCACAATACCTCCCTTACTATTTGCCACCTTTATGCCAAGAAAATACCAAAGTTGCCCCAAATCTTTCATCACAAACTATTGTGACAAAAACTGCTTGACCTGAGAGATACCTCTCGTATCATCTCCGATAATGATTACGTCATCCACAGACCAACAAAGCCACCACACCATTCCTTATTTTCCTCACAAACAAAGAATGATCTGAAGAGGACTTCTACAACGCAATTGTGATCAATGCCTCTGATAGCTTATGAAACCAAGCACTAGGACTCTACTTAAGGCCACAAATGGCCATCCTCAGTCTACACACACACTACCCCTGAATCTTAAAGCCAGGGGGTTGCTGCATATATACTCCCTCCTACAAAACTCTACACAGTAATGCATTTTTTACATCAAGTTGATGAAGTTTCCAACTGAAGTGAGCTGCGATAGAAATCAAAATCCTAATAGTGAACAATCATGCCACCGAAGAAAAGGTGTCAAAGAAACCCACCCCATAGGTTTGGGTGAATCCCTTTGCCACAAGTCTGCCCTTATACCTTGAAATAGACTCATCAAAGTAGTATTTCAAGGCAAAGATCCATCTAAATCCCACAAGTCGTGCCCCTGGAGTAAACGAGCAAACTCCCATGTTCCCTTCTCTTGCAATGCAAACATCTCATCCTCCATAGCCTTTCGCCACTTCGAATCAAGGAGTGCCTATTGATAGGTGGTAGGGATCTCTGTCGCAAAGAGAGCGACAATAAAAGATCTAAAGGCTGAAATAGCACACCCAGCAACTTTGTAGTGTGCACAAGAGCAAGGTGCCTTCCAGACAGCTATCGGGACATCATCCTCCAAAGCACCCTATATAGGATCTACAAACTGATCAACATCAACAACAACATTAGTAGGCTCAACACATACCTGAGCTAGGGAGGATGGTGGGTCTGGAAGAAGAGGATTGTGTACAAAATGTTGTCTATATGTGACTGATAACTGGTAAGTTTTCCCTTTGAATCTAGTATGTGCCTCTAAATATGTGGGTTTTGTAGGAGAGGAAGGAGCTCCATCAAGGATAGCATCCATGGGAACATAAGGTATAGGCCAAGGTACACACTCTGCCTCAAAAGTCAACTATCGTGCTGCAAGAGAAAAATATGGCATGGCCTCATGAAATGTCACGTCCGCACTCACATAGTGTCTTTGTCAAATCAGATCAATGCATCTATACCCTTTCTAAGTACGAGAGTATCCAAGGAAGACACATTTTATAACTCTGGAAGCTAGCTTGTCTTTCCTCTTTTCGAGGTCCCAAAACATGAACAAAAGCCACAATCCAAATATCTTAAGTGGCACCTGAAATAATTCTAAACAGGATACAACACATGCCTGGGTGCCTATTCATGTAAAACTGAAGAAGGTAATCTATTAATAAGATGACAAGCAGTGAGCACTACATCCAAGGGTGCAAAAATCGATCTACGTGGCCGATTAATCGCCCGCATAATCGTATGTGGTCCAAAACGAACCGAGTACCCATATTCAGCCATATAGCCGGTCTACCCGATTAATCGGTTGATTATCCAATTAATCAACTAATTAATCGGCTGAAGAAGATTTAAGGTTTCAATTTTTTTTAGCTTTGATGCATGTGCAATGCACCCCCAAATCAAAATCTAACTAAACCCGCCGCCTAAATGCACCCAACTAAACCCAACTTCTCCCATTACCCCAAGTTCCCAATGCATGAAAGCCTCAGTCCTAAGCAAAACCCTCAGTCCAGAGTCCATCTTTTGGTCTCTAATGTTCGCCATCACCCACCGGTGATTGACCCACTGCCACTCACAACCTCTTCGCAAGTCACCGCTCTAGCCAGCAAGTGTTCGGTCGTCACCGCATCACCCAACCCCTCCATTACCGATGAGCAGTCTCCACAGTGGCTGCTGGCAACTACTATCATCGACAGAGCTTCCATCGTCAGTGAGCGGTGTGTCGGTGGCTGTTGCCCTCTCCGCTGGTGGTTACTGCTCTCCACAATTTATCGGTAACCCCTGCTTCTCTCTATTCTCTTCTTACTGGTGGTTGTAATATTGATTTCTTTCAAAAAAAAAGTGTTTAAAGATATCGTTTTAATGATTTTCTTACAAATGTGAATTTAGATTAGCTTTTGTTATTGTTAGTTGCATATATTTCTTTAGATTGGTTTGTGTCACTTGACTTTGAGGAGGAAGCTAGTTTTGAAGAAATCAACGAAGATGAAATTGTGGAGGATCTTCCCTTATTTCTAGATGAGAAGGATTGAATTCAAATATTTTCTTGAGATATTTCTTTAGGAATTTGCTATCTATTTGGCACTTTTTGTGGCATTTGGAACTAAAAACTTGTCTCCTTTAGATTTATGATACACCAATTTTAGTTTATTTGTGTTTTTTTATGTGTTGTGATATTGATAGCTATTTGTTAGAAGCTATATTGAGAGAATATGCATATCAAAAAAATAATATTAATATATGTGATATTTCAATTCATATATATGTATACTTAATATGTATAATGGTCTATATAATTATATTTAAAATTTTAAATATTAAAAAATATAACACCGATTAATCAACCACATACCGTATATTCCTTAGTCGGTGACCTCATCGACTGAATACCAACTGTCGATTTCTGCAGCTATGACTGCATCACCCTAGTAAAGGTGTGGCACACAATACTAAATGAGAGTCCTAGCGACATCAAAAATGTGTCTGTATTTCCTCTCTGCCACACCATTTTGCTAAGAGGTGTGAGGGCAGGAGGTTTAATGAATAATCCTACGAACTCTATACAACTCAGCCAGTTGCTTATGTATTATTAGATCTCACAATTTTAACAGAAACATCAAACTAATTTTCTATTTCTAATAAGAATGTTTCAATAATATAGCCAACATCAAACTTGTTCTTCATAAGAAATAACCATGAGAATCTCAAAAAGTCACCAACAGCAACAAGATAAGATCTATAACCCTGCCTATCAGGAATACGGCTAGGGCCTCATAAATTAATGTGAAGCAACTCAAAAACAAACGAAGTCCTTGATCCAAAAAAGGCAGGAAACGAAGATCTATAGTGCTTTCCAAGCTTGCAAGCATCACAGTGAAGATGTGTGGTCAGAGACAAATGTGGAATGACATGGCGAAGCCTGTCTAGACGAGGATGACCTAAACGTCTATGCCATTGCACAATACTCCCAGAAGTAGAATCAATCTGACAAGTAGCAGTAAGAGGACTCTGAACAAGCCTGCAGACACCCTTCCTTTCATGTCTGCCACCAATCATCCTCTCTGTCAGACAGTCTTGAAAAGTGCAACCAATGTCATCAAAATAACTCTACAATTCAACTGCTTTGTAATCATACTAACAAAGAGAAGATTCATAGATAAGTTACGAACAAAAAGCACATCTGCTACCTGCACAGAGGGGGTGACAACCACCTCCCTCTGACCATCGATGGGAGCATGTCTCCCATCAACAACCTGCACCATGCATCCCTAGGGTACATAATAGAATCTCCCAAAACATCTCTAGTCTCCAAATAAATAATGTAAGGCAACTAGGTCCACCAGCCAAGACTTATCTGTACCTAATGTAGAGGTGGCAAAAGAAAGTCTCTGAAGTCTGTGGTGGCTCTTGTGTGAGCTGGGCTAGACATTGAGTCAGTGAATCATACTCAAAACGAGAAACAATCATAGACATCCCCTCAGAAGCAACAGCTACCTGAATAGCCACTAGAGGTCGCCCATGTTTGGCCCAATAGTGGGTCTCCACATGACCAATCTTCCCACAAAAGGGACAAGTAGGGCAAGGTCTCCCAACACCTCCCCGTCCTCTACCACAGTCTCTAAGAAATGGCATACCTCTACCTCCTCGTGCTCCCACAACAGCAAAAACAGATGCTTGACAAGAAGTGTCTACAACCTAAGGTCGGGAAACTCCAATCCTGCTCAGACGATTGTATACCTCCTCTAGAGGAGGAAGCTTGCTGAGGTCAATATCTGGGAGCATGCAGCCACATACTCTGGACCCAGGCCAAATAGAAACAAGTGAACTGCAAACTCCTTCCTGTACTCCTATGAACTACATGTGCACACTGGACAACAAGCATCATATTTCTCCAGAAACTCCTTCAGGGTAGAATAATACTGAGATAACGTACAACCTTCCTGCCTCAACTCAAACATGTCATGATTAATCTGGAAAACATGAGGAATTTTTCTCATGAGAATAGGTATCTCTAAGGCTGTCCCACATATGTTTAGCAATCTTGTAATATATTATTTCATCTCCAATACAAGGTATAACACTATTCATCAACCAAGACTATACCATTCCGTTGTCCCTTTTCCAAGTAGCATACTTCCCTGTATTCTCTGTTGGCTCTGGCTCAAGTAACAAGTATTCCTTATCGTGACCCTCTACAGTCATAAGGAACGTCTGAAGCCATCGTGGGTAATTGGTCTCGTCCAATCTCACAATAGGAGAAAAGAATAGAGTTTGTAGATTTTGCTCTCCCCTGTAGCCCATGAAGTCACCTCTGACTCAGATGAAGTCACCATACCAACCCAAGCACGGGGAAGATGCAATCAAGTAACTTCTGGAATACGATTTCAGATCATAAACCTTCATCGGAACATCCCATCAATCACATAAACTAAGGATCCAGAGTTGATTTTGAATCATACTCCCATCAAGCTGATGAAAAACCTTCAAAACGGAGACACAATTCCTTCAAAAGAGATCTAAATAGCCATAAATCAAATCTAAAACCCCCTTGTGCACCTACAGGAGGGAAACATAGCTCCCAGCAGGATACACAAAGGGTCTTCCCCCTTTGTCCTACAGCTACCTTGCAAAACAGAGGCCACAGCAGCACCTAGAGGGTGCTGCTAGTGGCACTACACCTATAGCCAATGATGAAGAGGCGGCAAAATGCCCAACACACATGGGCGACACTAAAGGAGGGTCGAAGAAGACCCTATTGGATCGAAGAGGCCCTGTTGGGTCGTGCTGTAGCCCTAGGTGGCGCTGCAGTGGTCGGCGATGGAGCTGGGATTGTCGACGATGAAGAGAAAGGAGAAGAGGAGGTGGCAATAAGGTTTGTACTCAATGGTGTTGGCTCTGATACTAAGTTGCAAGGAAAAGAGCTTCTTACTTTTTTTCCTAAAGATCCCAACACCTCTTAATATAGAGAGGTGTGTTGGGCAAATAGCAACATAAGTTCACAAAGAAACTAAATAGAGCAAGAAGTACAAAAGAAGATAAAAATAACATAAAATAAGAGTGTATATCAACAGATCCAAATGGGATACATCCACACTCTTCGTGTGTCATCTGAAGATCAGGCTGCAGACATGTTCACCAAGGCCCGTCCTCGGTCCTCCTACTGATGCTGTTCTAGGCTGAGCATGATAGACATCTATACTCCAGTTTAAGAGAGACCGTTGAGAGTCTTATCAGCCTTGTTTTCTACTTTTGTTATTCTGTGGCTTATTTGTTCTATTTCATATTGTCGAGGGGCTTTTTTACTATTTTCCCTCGAACTCTCCTCTAAACAGAGGCTTAGGGTTTCATAGTAGAATAGAACGCTTCATTTTCTTTCACAAGCATAAACCAATGGCTGATACTAGTCTTGGCATACAAGTGACTCATCTAGCAACCTATTGGCCTAGCAACACTACTAGCTAGCAGGTTGCTAGTTAGGCAACGCTAATAGTTGGTGGTTGAGATCTAATTACGTTGCAGGCAGTAATTTCAGGTTAGCCAATTGGCCATGTGTTAACTTGTTGCAAAACAAGGAGATGACAAGTTTTATAATGAACTTGATGTGAGATGCTTCTATGAACTTGGATTATTTAGTGGAGAAAAGGGGGGTTAACAAGAGGCTATAGAGCACTGACCTAGGATCGTTAACTCGTTGCACCGATACTGTGTTATAAGAAAGCATTTGCTCACTTTGTTGATGACAGATACTATTTATATATATAGAGGAGCACATGAATACAGATTAGGAATAAAATCCAGTATTTAGGAAAGCCCATAAAGAAAAATACGAAAGGAAAAGAGTCATAGGGGTTCACAAGGAATTTTCCAAGGATGGATTGTATTTCTAACAAACATGACAGGAAGGACAGAGATGATAACGCCCAAATGAGTTTGCTGTAGCGTAAGGATTTTCTATGAGATGATAGATAGGTAGGTAGGTAGAGGGTGAGTATGCTTACTTGAAATCAATGGTTGGTTAAGTATGTTAAATATATGGTAATTGCTAAATCGGGTACACATCATGACTATTCCATTCAAAAAAACTGACAATTGTTGGGCAATCTGCACAAATTCTCACACAAAATCTAGGTCCCTAGGTGAAAGTCGCATTTCTTCATGTGAAAAATGGCCCATAAGATGGCCACTAGATGGCAATGACTCTATCTAGAACTGAAAGTAATGCACCTTAAGGAGGTACAGCACTCTACAAAGCCTCAATTGGAATCAAAGGATGAAGCATCTCTCAGGATGAACATGGAGTTAAAAGGAATGAAATTCCAGTGGCAATGAAGAATTGCCTGAGATTTAAATCTACTATATGAACTTGCTTTGGGAAACAAACAAATTTATATAAACATTTGATGCCAACTTTTTGCTCGATTTGCACTCAGATTTTCACCTAGCTTTAATATAGATGCTTTGCATCAAGATACTAGTGATATAGCTTTAAGAAACCAAATGAACCAAAAGACAGTAGATCAACCTACTAGAAAGCCCAAGCCCTGGAAAAGCAGTTTGAGAAGGACAACTCAAAGTAAGAACTAAGTAATGATTATAGGCAAAGAATTATATATCGATAATAGCCAATGAGCAGAAAAGCTTCCATTGTTCTAACCAGGGCATTGTTCCCGCAGTTCACCAAGGTAGCAAGCCACCTACCAGGATATTTGGAACTTGGAACCTATAAGAAACCTCGGGATCGTCTAAGATTCTTTTGTGAAACAGAAATACGTGGTCATAGAAAATATCGGCAGCCTTCAAGTTTTTTTTTTGTTTGTTTATTATGTGCAGCTTGTTTTGTCGCCAGGGACCTTACATCCTCAAAGGGAAGGGAAGGGAAGGGAAGGGAACTTGTTTTGAAATTTTCCACTTAGCCATAACGATGTCCGTTTGATCGCTCTAAACCGAGGGAATGGGCTGCGCAAACCTCATACGTCTGTTATGCCTGGATGCATTTTGTGAGTGAGTTCAATAGAATGGACATGGATTCTGCATTGCAACTTGAACCAAATCCTATGTATGCTCAACTACACTATGCTATGTATGCTCTCTTCTCCGCCTTACTACAATTTATTCGTAAAACAATTCTTCAGGGCCAAATAAAAGGCCTGATATGGATCCTTCCTGATGATGGCCTTTGGAATATAAAACTGGAGGAGGAGGAGGAGGGTGGTGTGTGGAATGAGAGGAGTTAGTTAGTTTGTTAGTTAGGAGGAAGTACGTTACATGAGATGCTGGAGGTTGTGGAGGGAATCGATATCCGAGGAGCTGATTAGGGTTCGGAGCTCCCGAGAGACCTCGCGGGACGCGTTCTTGATGCCGTTTTCTGCTTCCGTCCACTCCTTCTTACCCTCTGCCTCCATCTTTCCTCTCGTCTCCTCTCCGCTCCGCGCCCCCCTGTAGACGAGTTATTTTCATTTCACCTCCCCCGTAAATCGATCGTTTTTTTTTTCCTTCTTTAAACAAATTGATCGGATTTCAGACGGTAAATTAAAAATATACACAAGCCTTACTTATTTTAAGTAAAAATTTATTTTATTCTCAATATCTCTCTTCACTTTTTCGCTTCAATCTATTTCGAAGGTAAAAAAAAATAAAAAAATCATGATTTAACATATACACTTATCCTAATTTTTATACATCTCATTATTTAATTCTTTCCATTCACAATGAGTAACATTACATATGGCAATGTTACTATTGACTTACGATCGGATTACATAATGACATCATGAAAGCAAAAATCAGTCAATTTTCAAATTTTAAATATGATCAGATCAATGTTAAAACCCATTCAAGCAATTAAACAAAAATGCCATAAAACCTAGAATCACATACTTGGAACTAACTTCCAATTATTTCAGGATCCTACAAGTAAGAGGTTATACTTTTGTGGATAGCGGAGAATAGCAAGCAATGGCTCCAATAATAGGTCTCAATTACCCTGGACTCTTCTCAATGAGTGGATGAAGCCTTATGTGTTGAGAACAATCAATCATAACAAATTTCACAAACTCCTTCACAAAAATCAAGGACAACGTCTGTTCTCTTCCTTCCCTATCTAATTCCCTTAACAAACAAGAGGAGAAGAGAGACCGTAGAGATAAGACATCTAGAACAACTTTTGGTCATTTAATGCACTTCTTCTTGGACATCCAAAAGAATGGTTGGACATCCAAGAGAGCTTCCAAACTTCTAATATGAAGACTAGAAGTCTAATTGATAAAGAAATAAAAGAGTGCAAAGCCTCTCTCTTCTCACAGTAAGGAGGAATTGATGTGATCAATCAAGTTTCTAAGGTTTACTTTGGGAGATATTTAGAGATTCCAAACATAATCATAATTTGATGGGATCCCTTAAATCTCCATCCAAGAAATGGAATTAATTCCTACTTAAATTTTGTAGGATAAGCCTATGACAACTTATGCGATGTTTGGATTTGGTATCCAAACATTAATTAATTGCAATATAAGCCCTTTGGATCTAACTTAATAAAATTAAGTCTAATTAATTGTTAAATCAAATGCAATTTAACTTTTTAAATAAGATTTAATTTATCCTACAAGTAGAAATCTATCAATCATTATTGATTTCATCACACTAATAATAAAGAGTTTAGGATTTGTGAAATTATGACATGATGCCTACCTAAGTATTCTAAATACCCATGCATCCTTCACGCATGAAGGATACTATTATCTTAGGGTCTAATCTCATTAGACAACTGTCATTTCTCCTTGAATATTATTATTTCTAACATCTCTTTACATCATTGGGATGAGAACAAGGACCAACTCATTTCCTAAATGATTATCTTCTTCTCTATCTTACTTGAGTATGATCAAGACTCTATAACTACATGTGGAATTGTCTTTCCCAATATATTTAGAATGAGCTCATTCCTCCAACCTGTCACATACACTTATGAGACAGATTCATGTGATTTCTTTAAGAGATAATGTTCCTCCTATCTCTTCCTACATATACGAACTTTTTAGTATTAGCACTAAGGTGGGTACATCTACTATTGGTCCACTAAATGTATGCGTTCGTAAATAGAAAAATATTTGCCTCAAGTGAAAACAATAGGATGCCCTTAGTTAAGTGCATTGAAGGGCTTATATACGTGGTGTAAGCTCAACAGTGATTAACACACATAGTATATAGTACACCAAAGGTTTGAATCATACGAACGTGCAAGTTGAACTTACAAAGTGGAAGGATTTCCCGTTTCTCTCATTGAAATAGTGTATGCAAGCCTTTACAGTTGCACAGTTTCAATGGAGAGGTGAGTTCAATCCCACTTTTGAGGCATTAGGGTTGAGGGTGCACCCTAAGATGGAAGATTACCATATGTCACATACACTTAAGGCATTAGGACCAATATCCTGCATCTACCATTATGCACCATTGAATTTGATTTTCTTCTCCTACTCTTCAAGGTTGGATGTTGCAGCGACTCGACACCTTCACTAATTCCAAACTCGAATATCCATTGTCCAATACATAAACATAAAAAGCATGTGTAGAATTAAATGAATTACTAACCAAAATATATAGAGTAGAATTAAATGTAATATGCCAGGTCCATATCCAAGTAGAAAGTAAAGGCAAACTAAGAATAATCTACTAGTATGTTACATTACAAAGAAAATAGGAAAAGAAATAACTACTACAATAAGGGGGTGGTAGAGTCACTGCTCTGCTCCCTGCTCCAAATTTTCCCTGACCATCGCCTATGCTTAGGATAGTTCAACTACATTTGAAGTTAGGCTAATGAGAAAATTTTCCAATAGAACATATGTAAATCTAGGCAACTAACTGTAAGTAGCAAGAATAGGAATCAATATAAATGATAGAGAAAAATGAAAACACAAAGGACAACAAAAGCAAAAGGTAGTAGGCTAATAGAAATGCATAATGAAATTTTAAATTAATTATTTTAATGGGCATTTTTAGCATTGGTTCATTTATTATTTTGTCAATTTCAGGTCTTCTTATTCTATGATAAATCTAAGTTGTAAATCTAAACTCGTCTCTACTTGTAAAGCCCCCTCAAATTGGACTCAATTGGGGCCAATGGTGTCTTGCTACCTTGAGGACCCATGGCGTACGACACAATCGGCGTATGACTTCAAAAACAAACTTGGGGGTGCCTACATCACATGTGTAAGGTGTCATCTACTTTGGATAACTCTTCTCCCTACGACACCAACAGATGGAACATTCCACGTCCACTGAAAAAGAACCCCGAGGTTGCACCCAACTTGGCTATTAGTCTAAGTTGTAGGGAGGCATGCAACTCTTTGGCCATAGACAACTATTGACTATCCAATGACCCGAGCAACTAACTAATACTTTACTGAGCATCTCCATATTTATTTCATAAAATCGTTATCAGATCATTTATGACATAATATTCACAATATGTTTATTTCTTGCATTCTAATTCGAAGTTATAAAGGAGCTCATATCACATCACTTTCGGTTTGACTACTAAATTACTTAGTTTCCAATCTCTCACAATTATCCCAACTAAGTTATTATTTAACGATCACAATGATGCCAATTTTATGAAAAATGGAGTTCATTTCACGCATGCGATAATGGGGTCACATTTAGTATACTTAAGCATTCATAATTCATTAAACAACAAAAAAATAACTAATAAATTATAATCAGTTATCTTTAATCCAACAATTAATCATATGGTCTAATATTAGACAATAGTAATATTTAACCATGCATTTCCATGTACGTTAACAAATACAAATAAGAATAAGTGAATAAGGCATTAGTTTAAAAAGGAAAATCAAATCAAAAGAAGAATCTCTCCTCCTACGTGCACAAGTTTCAAGGGAGCTATAACATACAAGAGAGAAATAATGAACAAGAGGTAGTTTTCTACCTCACGTGTGTGTAAACACGCACATGAATTTCCTTTCACGCAATTTCACGCAAATGCGTCCTTCAATTTGCACCTCAAAATTGGAGAGGAAATCGTCCGATCCAACCGTATGGATGTTTCTGGAACACTCGAAAATCCTAATATTAAGTCCTGGATCATTGAATTCTGACCTCAAACATCCTCAATCTATGTGACATAAGAATTACTATCAGATCTTACATAACTTACAACACTTAATAGGGGCTAACGTGAAATATTTAGAACTCTTAATTTTCTTGGCTGCAACTTTTGAACCCATTCAATCAACTTCTCTTCTCCCTTCCACTTCTTCTTCCTCCTTTGTCTTCTTCATGCGGCTACTTAACCCACCATGCATGCCCAAGTGGGAGGCACTGGTCGACATCTCTACCTCCCATCGACCTTGCTCTGACTACCACCTAACCTTCTTATGCCCTGTTGAACCTTTGTTGTTCCTCGATGGCCGTCGACAACCTCTCCTCTCCTCCATTTCTTCTTCCTTCCATGAGTGCAAGTGACCCATCACCGGCCACTGCTCGCACAGCCAGGTCAGCACTTAGCCGACCACATGTTGGTCACCCACCGTAGTCGGACCTACGACAACCTCCAACGAAGTGTTGGCAATCATATCGCCCCTCCCTCCTCTATTTCTTCCTTCCTCCTCCATGTGGAACCCATGCATGCATGAGAGGAGAAAGAAAAGAAAACAAAAAATGGAAAGGACAAGCTCACCTTGATGCTACCGCTACCCTCACGTCCACCGCTCATCCTTCCTCCTCCCCGCTTTCTCTCTTCTTGCTCTCAAATCCCCTCTTCTCTCTCTTCATGCAAGAACACGGGGCCCTCTTTGATGGTGGTTGCAGGGGTGTATCAACATGAGGGAAGAAAAAGTCAGTGCAACAAAAAGAATTTAATGTGACATTTATTTTATCAAACGTCACTAACTATAACTACGTTAATTTATTAACGTAGCAAGATTATGCCCCTCTAAACATCACCAAAAAAAAAAAAAATTTATGAATCCCCCCTTTCCTATGATTTCCTCTTTCTTAAAATAAAAAACCCTTTCCCACCCAACCCTTCAAACGCCATAAAATTAAAAAAAAAAAAGCAATTCACAAATCTCACCTTTCCCTATCATGAAAAACCCTTCCCTACCCCCTTAACATCATCGTTCTTCCTCACCTCTTTTGACTTAGCGCTCATGTCGTCCTCAACCTCCTCATCCAAGCCATTGTCACCCTCAACCCCCTCGTCCAAGCCATCGTCACGCCTCGTGGTCCTCCTCAACGTCCTCGTCCAAGCTATCATCACCCTCTTGGTCCTCCTCATTGTCCTCAAACTCCTTGTTCAAGCAATCATCAACCTCCTACCCTCCTCATTCGCCCTAGTGTCGCCCTCCCATCGTTCTCATCCTCGTATCTCCTCTCCAGCGACATTTGCTACTATCGAGGTTAGTAAACCCACTTCCTTCCCCCCAACCCCAACCACGAACCCCCCCTCGGATCTCGCCCTTGTTGCTCCTCTTTCTCCCAAGACGAACCTCACCGATGGATATTTCTAGGGTTTCCCACCCTCCAGTGCCCCATTAGAGACAGTGATAGATCCTTTCTGAGAATAAGTAGGATATAAAGGTTTCTTGTGCTTTTGTGCTGCAATGGCGCGAAGGAAGAGGAAGGCAGCGATTGCATCTAAGAAGAGGAAGTCACTGGAAGAGGTCGAAAGTAGTAGCGGGAGCTTACTAGAGGGCCCTCCAAAGGGCTCCACGAAGGCCTCGTCGAGGGGTAAGCGTGTGAAGACCCTGAAGGAGGAGCCTTAGTACTTCCCTGAGACCAAGAATTTGATATCGCTTTTCTCGCCTTTCTTTTTCTTTTTTTCTTTTTTTCTTTCTTCCCTTTGGTAAACTTTTAAATTATAAGATGCAATGCAATTCGCATGTGCTTTGCCTAATGGAAATCTCATTTAACGGGCTTGTAATCCACCAAAAGATAAAGACAAGTTACTATAGCAAACTTTGATTTATTACCAAAAAAATATATTCCAAATGAAAATTGGGATAAACCATCATGACAATGGTGAGATGTTAAAGTGCATAGGATGAAATTATTTCCCACTGTTCTACATGAGGAAAGCAACACAATAAAGTTATTGCAAAGTAGAGAAACAACACACTCACATTAAAGTAGATTGCAAATCACTACTTCATCACCGATATTGCCAGTTGAACAGATCCTCACTTTATTATGATCAATGTGCATTGGAAAGTAAATAAAAAAGCCATGTAAAAACTATACAAACTCAATGAATGTGAATGATGATGGATGGAACATTGATGTGGAAGTAAAGAACATGGTAGGGAGAAATGTGAATTCCTCTTTGCATGTATGTGGCAGCTTATTTTGGACAGAGGCTACTCTATTCCATCAAGTGCTTCTCAATTGTTGCACACACATGAGATTCTCAATAAGGGAGAAATCTATGTGGGTCACTTTGATTTTTTCCCCCACTTCTAAAGACCAACTTCTCCCCAAATCCACAACTCGATTAACCAATCCAAGCTTTTGGTGGTACTAATTTTTTGGTCAGGACATTTCATAATTCATGTCAAGGATACATGGAACGATTTGTGTGTGTGTGTGTAGGGGGGCGGGGTGTGGACTTGGCTCCCAGAGTTTTTTTTTTAGAAGTTCAAGGAGTTTTCCACAACATTGAAGCTGACAAGAGTTGGGTTTGACCAACCTTGCTTATGCTTGGAGAAGCACAATCATGCCTTCCTCAATGTCTAGGTTAGACAGGTTCTTTGCTTCAGTGGTGTTGTTGGGGGCCTTTTCTCTATGCAATTGTGGTATTTGAACCTTTTCAGATCATATCCCGCTTATTTGAATGACGAATGAGAAACTATGACCATCCCCATATTTTAAGCTTGAAAGGTCGTGGCAATCCATGAATGCAATTGCAACTTTGAGAGATTGAGGAAATGTCTCATTTTCTAGTTACCTAAGAAAGAGGTGGCAGGTAAGATTGTGGACTACAGGCTTATATCTTTGTCTACTATAGCTGTTTAAGCAAAAAATTCGTCGTAAAAAGATTGAGTTTGGAAAACCCATCGTCGTAGCGTAATTTGCGAGAAAATCCATCAACAAATAAATTTACCAAAACTCAAAAGGAATTCTGGGTCAAACACAGAGAGGTGGATGTTTGATTAAAAATCACGTTTGATTTATTATCACGAGGCAGATTAGCTGATTGAATTGAATCTACGCTAGCTATCTACTTAAAGAATAATGAATAGAAGAGAAAGAAAAGAATGATACAAATAAAGAGAAAAACAAAAATAGAATAAACATGAATTTCATAACCACTTAATGATATTCATTCCAACTACTTGTTACACTAGAAAATAGGAAATCTACGCTATAAAGCAATAAAAGAGGAGGCAGAGAGAAGTTATCCTCCTTGACGGCTGCTTGGAGGACGAGTTACGTTGACGGAGCACCCGGAAGAACGTGGTAAGATACAGGACGAGGGAGAACGAAGACAGACGATGGAGGATAGGGCAGGGCGATGTTGCAGGGGGATTCGCTTCCTAAATGGTGGTGAGAAGACAACTGCGGGTGCTCCACGAACGGGGATGAGAAGGTGGAAAAATTCTATTTTAAACTCTAATGGAGCATCTCAGGTTTGGGACAAGCTCTTAGAGCTTTGGAGGGGATGAGAGAAGAGAGGAAGGGATGAATCAAATGGAGGAAATATGGGCTCCTTTTATAGGCTTTTGAAGAGGGTTAAAATGATCATTTTAGGCCATAAGGATCATGTGTTTGTGGCATGAAACAAGGACCATGCATCTCTCTCCCACGTCCACATGTCACTGAGCATTTCCCACATTCCTAGCAAACAGGAACAACAACCATTAGATTTTAATCTCACGGCTGTGGAAGATCTTTGATCGAGCTGCTCCATCTTCATCAGACGATGGCGAGGCTTCTCAGATGTCTTAAGTCACCGCTGCATCTTCTCACGCAAAGGCATCACCCGCTTCAGCCGTTGGATCGTGCATGGATGCTTCAGATCTCCCACTAGTGCATGTTGAGGAGCACGTACGATCGCGCATGCACACGGGAGTCAAATTGCGCGTGCATCTGATGGCTTGATTTGAGGCGTTAATCTTTGATCGAATGACCTAATGTCTCTCGTATGCACGAGGAGAGGAGCTCGGGATGGGGAATTGAACTCGCGACTTGAGGCACTGAAGGGTTTTATCCACTGCACTATGTGTGTGGATAAGAAAGGAGTGCATTCTTGTGCCATTTAATCCTGACCGTTGGATCTTGATTCAATGGTTGAGATCAAATGTGGAATTTTCTCACATGAGGCTTTGCTTGAGGGAAACGATGTAGTCAATTCTTGGCTGTTAGATGAAGAAGTGGGGTCGCGAAAGATTTGGAGGGTCTAGATGGTGCCATGTGGCGCCATCTTGGCCGTCCATCTTCTCTGTCTTGTAGATGGTGCCACAGATGTTGGATTTGATCGATTTTGACACCGTTGGGTTGCGATTGCTGATCTGAACCCATCCATGCAGTTGGATTTGTCATTTGAAGTACGAATTTACATCACATGGCCCCTTGATCTCAGATCTTTCTCGGACTGCATCTGATGCTACGGAAGTCAATCAAGGCGATCTTAGAGTCGTTGAACTCTAATCGTCACCCTGATCAGATCCGTATGGTTGGATCTTCAATCCAAAGTCCTGATAAAATATTACCATATTCCCTGATCACAAAAAGAGAAAATTAACCTAAACTTTATGCAGTCTAACTTAAATACAAGATGATGCATGTTATGCAATATCTATATGTATGATGCAACTATACGCCTAAGAACATGCAAAAATAGACGGTTTATCTGATATAAATGTGCTTACATTACACTCTCATGCCTATCTTTTGCTAGTCCCTAGCAAAACTACACGCTATTTATAAAAGAATTAGGATTGGATTTCTTGGACAAAAGTTATTCTTTAACACTATAAAATTTTTACTCAGGACTTAAACTACAAAGACACAACAGTGCCCAGGTGTCTACCAAACTGCAGACCACCCAAGCCCTCTCCTTATTCAAAAGCAGAAGCATCTTTTTTTTTCTTTTTCTTCTTTTCTAATTTTTTGGATTTTTAAGTTTAGGGTTTTGAGGCAGCTTTCTATGGCTACCCAACCCACCCAAGACTCGAAAAGAACTCTAAGTACTAAGCATCTTTATGTGTGAAATGTGATAGACTCACTGATCAACGATTAAAACGGATTTCAGGTTTCTACACCCCTAGGTGACTTTAACAAGGAATTCTGCCTAAAGGTGTATCTATACAACCGATAGCTTTCTCCTTACTTTTATTTTTATGGGGTCAGCACAAGGGCAAACCCATTGTATATCTCCCCGGCTTATTCTATTTCACCGCTTCTTCCTATGTGTTTGGAATTAAATGTGTATTTTTGTGTGCTAGGTTCTGGACAACTGACCAATGGGCTGTTACCGACAATAACTTGCCAGCCATACTCTTGCGGTGATGTGTGCTTATTTCTTTCTTCTTTTTTATTTTTTTATTTTTCTAATTTTGAATACTTTTCTTTTTCTTTTCTTTTTTTTATTTTTTTTAAGTAGGTGGCTTCCCTGATATAAGATTTACCTAAAGGCGGCAAGAAGAGAATGGTCGTGTGATTGGGCTTTGCACAACCAACTAATGGGCTATTACCCACAATAATTTGCTAGCCATGCCACCCTAGAAGGTTCATGAGCTACCCAATTTCTATTAAAATCTCCGAAATGCGAGTCAGTGCAAATAGTGTGTAGATGTTTAGACTTAAAGTTCCCACAAATTAGAGGGCGGGTTGATAAGTCATATACTTATCACCTCAACTTATTTAATCAAATTAGAAATGCATTCATAATGGAGAAGACTCGATAAACAAATCCACATTTTAGTGGACACCTGGGCTGATTAGGCCCAAAGACCTGAAGGGTCTAAGTGTTCAAATCCTACTGTATTATTCCCTAAGGTTGAAAAATCCTAATGCCCAAGTTTTCTTTCCTAATTCAATTTTTTTTTTAAGAAAAATAAAAAGAGTCTACGGAGCTAACGAAACGATTCGAAGATGAATATCCACCCCCTATGCCTATCTAATGCAATGTTCTCATTGTATTAAAAAGACATGACAAAGAGTAGAGTAGAAAATAAAGCACCTGAATTTTGTGATTACTCGGTCGGCTCCGAGATCAAAAAAGATTGTATACGTGCTGAGTTTAGTGCTTTCAGCTCGGCACACTATACAAATAAAGAAGAAATAAAGAATTCACAGGTGCAGGTCAGAATCAAAATAAGAAAATCTAACTTTGGACCTACCAAGAGAAGATGTCCACAGACGTGGACCAGATTGTGGTGCAGACCCATACCCCATGGTCTAGTATATCTAAGGTTTTGGATAAAAATTATCCAAAATCTGAGATCAATATGCAAGCGGGGTTGGGCCTGCGATTTGTGAGGATGCAACCCAAGACCAAAAAGTCGGGTTACAGAGAAATTAAGCTCAAAAGGATAATCAATGAATTTGTGCTTGGGTTGCACATCCTCAAAAATAATGTCATAAGGGTCCTAGTAGAAGGTTGGGGGTTTCAGACAAATCGGAACCCTTAGACTCGATCTTCTGCTTCCTCCGGAATTGACTTCCCATATTATCATTTCCCAATTCCTATGCTCCATAATTAGAATTTCGAATTCCAGGACCTCCTGCATATTAATCACCCCATCTAAAATTTCCAAGTCTAAGAGTTGTGATTGAATCAGAATTGACTTGGGTTGAATGATCTCAAGAACAAAATCCTCATTATGCTCAATGGGGTGTGATTGAGGATTGGGGCTTTGAATTGAATCCTTAATAAAAGGATCTGAATCCACCATGCAAGCCCCAACTGGATCAAGTTCCTCAAATTTAGGGCCATTAAATGATTCATCTAATTCCTTAGGCTCAGTCGTCTCACTGAAATCATGTGCTGTAAATTTAGGTGAGACTTCACATAATGATTCTTCACCTTCAAAATCAAATAATTCTAAATCTACATTAATGTTTGTCTCAAAATCATCAATCACTTTTTGTTCCATGGAGACATACGTTTCCTCGTACCCCGGCTCAGGGATCTCAGGTGAAGAAATCAGTTCATCCTTATCTGATTGCTCTAGAACAACCTAGTCAACCTTGGTCTCGTAAAACATGTCCCCTCTACAGGTGCTTGAGCAGATTTTGACATTGGCTCTCTTTACAGGGATTCATCTTGGGAATCATCCCAAGATTGGACTAGAGTAATCACAAATCTCATCCTCAATTTCGATAACTTTCCAAGTAAAAACTCACTCAAGTCCTTATCCATAACATCTTGGAGCCAATCCAATAAATACTTATTAAGATTGTCGATCATTTTAATCAGAGGCTCCAATTCTTCAATGCAAGGTATTGGCTGAGCTTCGAAAGATTGTATGGTATTCCTTAAATTAGCCAACACCTTATCTTGGACTTGATTAACCTGAACCAAATGGTTTGGTTTAGGGTTTGGGCGGGTTTTGATTCAGTGCAGGGGAGTCAACAAATTGAGGTTCGTGATATCCTCCTTAATGATAGGTCATTTTGGGTTGTTCATAAGGGGGAGATGACCTATATGTAGTGTAATCTGAGGAAGGGTAAGGATCAGCATATCCTTCTTGATTGTAGATCGTATTAGGTTGTCCATATAAGGGTGGTGATCTATAATCGATGTAGCTCGAAGAAGGATAAGAATCAAGATGATGGTGTCCAGGGTTAGACCTTGAACACAGAGGTCTGGAATTGTATCCGCAATTTGAGTTATCCCAACTAATAGATGGATGAGAATAAATTTGGTTGGGATAATAATCCTCTTGGGAATAGGTAGTGGTAGGAGGGTAGGAATGAAAATGCAAAAAGGAGGTGGAAGGATCCATGATAGAACGGGAGGAAGAAAGGTGCCCTACAATACAAACAATCAAATCTGTCCTTAAGTGGGCTAGCCTAAAGACCTACAGACTCTCAGAACCCGTCTTGAGATGAAGAAATGATTTGATCTGCTTCTTTCCGGTCAGTCCAACCAGTTAAAGGGAGGGGCTAGGGAGAAGGTTCTTCCCTTGACTTTCGCCTCAGGTTCCTTTAATACCCCCCAACCGCGATCGTTTGATTCTGCTCCCCTAGCTAGACATCAGATTGAACAATAGAAGTAGACTAATCGAAAATAATCTCAATCTGGGCTCCGAAGAGCGAGTCCAATCCTTAAGGCCAACGTCTACTCTGTTTTAATTAGGATTAGGTTTGAATGTGCTTTAAAATGTGATGGTCCCTTTTATCTGGGTTGTGCCCTTAATGATTGATTGATATGTGTGTGGGTGCACAACCAGGGATTTCAAACAAGGTTAATTGATGATTTGTCTTTTAGGGTTCAACCTTGTTTAGTAGCTTTTAGGATTTAACTTTAGGTATACTCAATCAAGTTCAGTTGGCACACCGGGTCTTGAAAGCACAGGTGAAGATGTTTTCTTTTGAAATCAAACTAAAAATGCAGAGTGCCCTGGTTTAGTTCTAAAAGTTGAACCTATCTGGCAGCTACTTGATGAGTTATTTTTAGTTGAAGTGGTGCGGCCCAAATAGCTCAAACAATTGGCCTAATGCACCACTTAATTAGGCATACAAGGGATTACCTAATATGATTTCTACTCAATTATGTGTTGATGAGTGTACCGGTCCTAATGATTGGGTTACCAGTTGAGTATGAAAAATCAGAAGAGGTTGCGTACCTCTGTGAGATTTTTAAAAATTTTTCTTTTATATGCGGAGGGTGAGGCGGTTGGAAGTGTCAAACAAATAATCAAAACGAACCATAGAGTTTATGCAAACTCTTAGGTTAATTAGGGTTTGTGTTATTAGGTAGCGGAATGAAATCTAGTGGGTGGGGAGGTGGGGTTACTTACAGACCCTTCAACAACACTTTACTCCAATCTACCGCTTTTGCTTGCCTCGAGAGAGTACTTGTAATCACAATAAGAAATGAGAGAAGTAAGGTAAACGATCAGTAAGTTGAAAAATGCGAAAAATCAAAGAGTCACCTCCCCGACATCGACGCCAAAATATTGAAGTGGAGAATTCGTCGCAAAAAGATTGAGTTTGGAAAACCCGTCGTCGTAGAGTAATTTGTGATAAAATCCATCAACAAATAAATTTATTGAAACTCAAAAGGAATTCCAGGTCGAACACAGGGAGGTGGACGTTTGATTAAAAATCACATTTGATTTATTGTCACGAGGTAGATTAGCTGATTGAATTGAATCGACGCTAGCTATCTACTTAAAGAATAAAGAATAGAAGAGGGAGAAAAGAATGATACAAATAAAGAGAAAAACAGAGATAGAATAAACATGAATTTCATAACCACTGAATGATGTTCATTACAACTACTTGTTACAACTACTTGTTACACTAGAAAGTAGGAAATCTATGCTATAAAGCAATAAAAGAGATGGTGGAGAGAAGTTATCCTCCTCGATGGCTGCTTAGAGGATGAGCTGCATTGACGGAGTGCCCGGAAGAACGTGGTGAGATACCCAATGAGGGAGAACAAAGACAGACGACGGAGGATGGGGCAGAACGATGTCGCAGCAGTATCCGCTTCCCAAATGGTGGTGAGAAGACAACCGCGAGTGCTTCACGAATGGGGATGAGAAGGTAGAAAAATTATATTTTAAACTCTAATGAAGCATTCTAGGTTTGGGACAAGCTCTTTTAGCTTTGGAGGGGGTGAGAGAAGAGAGGAAGGGATGAATCAAATGGAAGGATATGGGCTCCTTTTATAGGCATTTGGAGAGGGTTAAAATGGTCATTTTAGGCCATAAAGATCGTGTGTTTCTAGCATGGAACAAGGACCATGCATCCCACTCCCACGTCCACACGTCGCTGAGCATTTCCCACGTTCTTAGAAAACAGGAACAATAGCCATTAGATTTTAATCTCACGACTGTGGAAGATCTTTGATTGAGTCGCTCCTTCTTCATCAGATGATGGCGAGGCTTCTCAGATGTCTTAAATCACCGCTGCATCTTCTCACACAAAGGCATCACCCGCTTCAACCATTGGATCATGCTTGGATGCTTCAAATCGCCCACAAGTGCACGCTGAGGAGTGCGGACAATTGCAGAAGCACACGAGAGTCAAATTGCACGTGCATCTGATGGCTTGATTTGAGGGATTGATCTCTGATCGAACGACCCAATGTCTCTTGTATGAGCGATGAGAGGAGCTCAGGGTAGGGAATCGAACTCATGACTTGAGTCATTAAAGGGTTTTATCCACTGCGCTATGCACGTGGATAGGCAAGGAGAGCATTCTTGTGCCATTTAATTTTGATCGTTGGATCTTGATTTAATGATTAAGATCTAATGTGGAATTCTTCTCACATGAGGCATTGCTTGAGGGAAATGACGTAGTCAATTCTTGGCTATTGGATGAAGAAGTGGGGTCGCGAGCGATTTGGAGGTTTGGATGGTGCCACGTAGTGCCATCTTGGACGTCCATCATCTCTGTCTTGTAGAAGGTGCCACGGATGTTGGATTTGACTAATTTTCACATCGTTGGACTGCGATCGTCGATCCGAACCCATCCGTGTGGTTGGATTTGTCATATGAAGTATTGATTTACACCACCTGGCCCCTTTATCTCAGATCTTTCTCGGATTGCATCTGATGCTAGGGAAGTTCGATCGAGGCAATCTTGGAGTCGTTGAACTCCAATCGTCACCCTAATCAGAGCCGTAAGGTTGGATCTTCATTCCGAGGCCCCGATAAAATATCACCCTGTTACCTGACCACAGAAGTGAAAATTAACCTAAACTTTATGCAATCTAACCTAAATGCAAGATAATGCTTGTTATGTAATATTTATAATGTATGATGCAACTATACATCTAAGAACACGCAAAAATAGATGGTTTATGTGATATAAACGTGTTTACATCAATAGCCTATTAGTGCTTGCGAATAGATTATGGGAAGCACTTGATGACTTGGCGAGTCTTGTGCAATCGGTCATTCAATCAGGGGTGTACTTTGTTGATAGTGTAATTCTGGCCAATGAAATGATTAGTTACTTGAAATGAATGGGAAAGAAAGAATTTTATGGAACGTGGATTTTGTAAGTCTTTTTTTTTTTTGAAGGAATTTTGTAAGTCTTATTACTTGCCACAACTGGTGTTATTGTGGATTTCTATCTACAATTGAGATTTTCCAACATTGTGGATATGTTGGATGAAATGGTGTCTCATGAGAAGCTTCTTATCGGTGTTGATTAATGGAGGGCTCGAAATTGGTTAGATCCAGCTGCAGCAAGGGGTAGCTAGGGGTGCCCACTTGCACCTCTGCTTTTCATTCTTGTAGTTGGTGCATAAACAGTTTGGACATTTTGTAGCTTGTAATAGAGATTTTTTTAGGGGATTTGATTAATATGTTGTCGAAGCATCATCCTGATGTCGACCTTTTATGTGATTTTTCTGGGTTCTTCCACTATCAATTCTAGTGGCCAATTCTTTGTCAAAGGATGCTGATTTTGATCATTCTAAGCAACATACGTGGGAATATTTCAAACCTTTCTATCATTCTTCTTTGTCAACTATTCAGAAAGTAAAACCAATCAGTTCTTGACTAGTAAAATCAATTAGTCCTTGACTGGCTATATGTTTAATGTTGAGTCACCTAAATCACTTCCTATAGATGATCATTTTTTTAGGAAGTACAAGCACCAAAGTTGTTTGTTATATCAACTACCAATCAAATCAAGCAAGCTAATAATGAGCACAGATCTTTGACATCATATTACAGTTCCGTTAAAGGAATTAGCAAGTTAGGTTATTTAACAAAGCAAATCTAGAGGCTCATTATATAAACACACTCAAGTTTCTCGCAAAATAGTAGATCATTATCTTCCACTAACATCAAATCAAAGCTCGCAATCCATTTAGAATTATGTGTACTGTTGGTAAAGCATGACTTTTGACTAAATGCAAAGGCTCCATTGGAGGTAGGATGATATGTATTGGTGGCATCCTCCTGAAATTGTAGAAGGCTATCATACTCCTCCATTATGATAGTGACTTGTGTAGGGGTACTCTGTGAGTCCTTTGGGTCCATAATAGTCATGGAAACCTAGTTCATCCAAACAGTGTTATATATATGCTATAGTTTTTTTTTGAAAGAGACAGGGTTTTAACTTATAGATAGTAGGATACCCCTTCTTTATCCAACATATGTCAGAAGAATGATTGGTCCTATACCAATGTGTCACACAAAACAATCCACCACCATCCTCATCCATGATAGAGCTTCAACAACCTCTGCCTCTGCCTAAGATGCCATCATCCACATCCACTCAAGAAACCATGGCACTTGAGTATGATTGTGCAACCAACTTTGACACCTCCCACCAAAATAATGAGCATATATCAATAATAGTGTAGGAATTTCCTCTAAATCGTTAACCAATCCTCCAAAGCATGATATTTAGATCCAAGGACATAATAGCTAATATTTTGGTGGCGTACTCCCTGATTATGCTAGTGTCAAGACTCAAATGATCACTTCAGAAAGCTCCACACTTTGCGCTGCCTTATATGTCTTTCTTGAAAGCAATCAATGCCTTCTAATGCCTCTTTCTACCTTCATTCTATGATGAAGGTTCATGGCAAGCCAAAAGTTGCCTAAGCTGACTTTAGATGTTGTTTTGAGGTTGTGAATAGGGTGAATGTTTGCTCCTTCCATCAGTTACCTCGTAAGGCACCTGGTCGTTCTTTTTAGAAATAAGAGGAAGGCTACTTGAGCACAGTATCCTTCCACTTCATTAAATAAGAACTAGGGTGACATACATATCGGGGACACATTCTCATTTCTCAGTTTAGGGGTTTTCTACTAGTATTTTTATTCCTATGGAATTTATTGAAGTTGTCAATTCTCTATTTTGTGCTGAAGTTTTAGAAATTAGTCTTGAAGACTATTTTAGTCCATAATTGATTCTTCAATCTCCACACCTTGGAAGAGTCCCCATCAGACTATGATTCAAGTTGCTACATAGAGAATTGGGGCCTTGAACATGATGAGAATGTTACTATCAAATATGCTTGGTTTGGTATTAGGAAATAGGTAGGAAATCATAAATTGGGTAGATGGAAATGGGATATTGCAATTCCCACAAAGATTTCCATTTTCCTTTGGAGATTACTCCTATAAAGAATGCTATTTGATAAAGATTTTTAGAAGATGGGTTTTTCCTTGGAATCTATATGTAAGTATTATTATTTGAATTTCCAGATTAAGCAAGTTCAGCATGCCTTTTTTGGTGGGCAATCGAATTTTTTTTGTTGAAATGATGTTTACATATCACTCAATTGGGATCAAAAGAAAGGAGTTGGGATGGTTGGTTCCACCGTTTCTTTAAAGGCCTCACCTCTCTGTAATAACCCACTTACTATTTCTATTTGTCTTTCCGTGATTTCGATGGCTCTTCTCTCTCTTGGCATTTAATTGAGATGGGCACTACTACTTTTGTTAATTTGGTTGTTGGTGGGTAGGGATTTAAAGGCAAATCACCTTTCTGGGTAGATCCCTGATGAGATTGGTGATTGCTCGTCATTAAAGACCCTGCAAGTTGCTATTATTTTTCCTGTTGCATTGTGATGGTGGTTGCCAATAACTTGCTGCTCTAGCGTTCTATTCTCTCTCTTTTTTCCCTTTTGATATATTATTGCATGTTCCCAGACTAGTTTAGTTGTAAGCTTGTCCATTTATTATTACAAGCTACCCCCATTCTAGCTTATATTCTTCACATCACTAAATTTGCTTGCTTTTCCTAAAAAGAAGAAGATTATGCTTTTTGTAGTTTTTCAATGTTTTTAAGGGAGGTTGTAACCATAATGCTTAATCCTTTCCATTTTATTCAGTGATTTGTCCTATAATGATATATATGGTGATATCCCTTATTCAATCTCCAAGTTGAAACAGTTGGATACATTGTAAGGTTTTCATTGTTGTACTTAAATGTAATGTTACATTAACTGCATGGTTGGTCATGAAGGCATTGTCTGTGTAGGATATTGAAGAACAACCACTTGGTTGGACCCATCCCTTCGACTCTTTCTCAACTCCCAAACTTGAAGATTTTGTAAGTCACTATGATGTCATCTTAGTTGCTCACTTGAGTTTTCGTAAATTTCATACAATGGAACTTATTTGTCGTACATGTTAGAGACCTGGCTTAAAACAAGTGTAGTGGGGAAATACTGTGACTCATTTATTGAAATGAGGTTTTGCAGTTCTTGTGAGTATTACTTTTTCAATAATTGAGAGTCAATTGAGGATTTCCATTTGCAGCTCTTGTTTTTGTACATTTTTCATCTAAGCCAAAGGTGGATTGCTTACTTAGGGGGTTGAGAGGGAACAATTTAGAAGGTACCCTATCACTTGATATGTGCCGACCGATTGGATTGTGGTTCTTGTAAGTTGTTATTTTCTTTCGAAATGGAATGTGACACCTGTACTTATGCATTTGAGCTAATGCAATTAAAATGTGGGAGGTAGCTACTGAGGATAGCTATGCCTATTAACTTGTAGATGGCAATTGGAGAGCTGCATGCATGATATGAAGCTCTTGTTTTGATAAGATGCTGCTACTATCTTTTAATTTTGTCATGTCTGTTGCCCCTTTGATCTTCAATCTCGCAGTGGATACATTGGCAAGATATGCATGCAAACTAGCAGCTGATGGGTTGATAAGGGGATATTCTATGTCTAACAACAGGGCTTTGGTCCCCATTCTCTAATATGCGGATGACACTATTTTTTTTGTGGAAGGTAGGAATAGGGAAGCGCAAGCGCTATATTACATGGCTAAAATTTTTGGTGAGATTTCTAGCTTAAAACTTAACGGAAGCAAGTCCTCCTTGGTTTGCTTTGGTATGAATGGAATGGTCCAGAATGACATCTCCACCATCTTGGGCACGCCTGTGATTTCACTGCCTGTCAAATACCTGGGGTTACCTTTGAAGTGCACAAAACTGAGGAAAGCAGATTGGTCCTTCCTATATGAAAAGGTGGCTACGAAATTAGAGGGCTGGAGTAGTCGTTACTTATCAAAAGGTGGGAGGTATATGTTACTGAACTCAGTCATTACGTCCATTCTAGTCTTTTTCTTTTCTGTTCTTAGAGCCCTAAAATCAATTTGGAAAAAACTTGACGTGATGCGCAAGAGGTTCTTCTAGAAAGGGGCTTCTCATCATGGGGCTTTCCTCCAACCTATAAACTGGGAATCAATTTGTTTGCCAAAGAAGTTCGGTGGCATGGGAATCAGATCCCTCAAAGAATTTAATGATGCCCTGCTTCTGAATTTGGCTGTTTAGCTACTTCAAGGAGGAAAAAAATGTGGACAGAGATCATCTAGGATAGCTATGGGACGGCCAATGATGAGAAGAACATCCTAAATCCACATAAACCATCTCCTTTTTGGTCATCAGTGGTGCATGCCTTGGTGGATAATTGGATCCTATTGAAGTCTGTCTTAGGTGATGGGAAAGGCTTCAAATTTTGGTTGGAAAATTAGCTGTTTGGTGGGGTGATAAAAGACAGGTACCCTCTTGCATTTTCAGCTGCTATTGATAAAAATGTTGTTGTATATGACTACTGGGACACGGCCTCTGAAAATTGGTCTCTGAACAATGTGATGTGGAATGGTCATGAAACAAGAACACGAGCAGAAAATGAGCGTCTCATGCAGGAACTTGCTGCTTTCAAACCCACACCTAAGGAGTATGACACATACAAATGGGAGGGTACGTTCTCCTTAGTGGTTGTTTATGACAAGCTTGTCAACTCATCCAGAATGGTTGAAGTGGATGAGGTTGGGAAAAAGTTATGGAAATTGAAGATACCACTGAGGATACAAATTTTTTTGTGGTTAAGCAGAAGAGATGGCCTGATAACTGGAGATTTGAGGTATAGGAGAATGGGAACCCCCACTCACTTTTGCCACTTGTGTTGGATGCATAATGATTCCGGTATTCATATATTTTCTACTTGCGTGATTACAGATTATGTCTGGAGGAAGGTGTGTAGGGAATCTATTCCCACGTGGGAGAATCTCTGGAGTTCCTTCTTGAGGGCGAATAAGCCATACTTGCCCATGGTGGCAGTTTTATGGTTAGTATGTAGAGCTAGAAATGAGAGCTTGTTTCAGGAGAGTCCAGTGAATGTAGATAATATTGTCAATAGTTGCTGGAATCTCATACACCAATGGGGTTCAATCATGTAACCGTTTTATTATCTTTTTATCAATAAAATCTCTCCTGGATTACTATCGGTGATTCGATAGCATTCCTTTTCACCTCAAAAAAAATTTTGTCCTGTCTGTTGTATGTTGAAAGCTTGGATCCACTGAAAATTGAGAAGATTAGCTATGGTCTCTACTGAAGGTTTGAAAGGATGATGAACAAATTAATGGGAAAAATTTCTTATGCACTTCGTCCAACATCATCAGAGACTAAAGAATTGTTGATCAACCACACTTGATTTCAAAGATAATTGCTTCTACCTATGAAGGAATTATGATGTCTAAGATATTAATCCTGAAGAGGCTATATACATGGAATTAGTCAGTATAATGTGACCACACTCAGATTTGAAGAGCATAAAATTTTAAAAGTTGGGACTTCTGATTAAGACTTGGAAGTCAAGATTCTTAGAGCTTGAAGATTCTATCTTTATGTCATTTTTGTGGCTTAGACACTTGGTCTCAAGCCAACGGTATATGGCTTTTCCACTCAATTTTAACATAGCAAGTTGCAGAGTATTTATAAGCATAGAGTTATAGACTCTATCACTACCATAGGCTTTTGCTTTATGGAAAGGCTTGTCATGGGTCATACCTTTGGTGATTGTTTTTGTCTTACTGGAGATAGAAGAAGAGATAGATTTTAGTTTCTAGTTGGATGATTAGATTTGGAATGGCAACTTCGTAGATACATCTCCACATCTCTTTGCCCTATCTATAAATTAAGAGCCTCGGTGACAGAATGCTCAGACAATTTTGGATTTCCCTAGACGTCTCTCTTTAGGAGTAATTTCTTAGACTAGATGTTGGAAGAATATATGACTCTATAAGCGGATATCCATGCACGGTTTGCCATTGATCATAAACTAAATTGACGTGGTGAGGACTCAAGAAATAGGTCCACATTTTTGTGGGCACCCAGGCTAATTAAGCCCGAAGACCTAAAGAGTCTAAGTGTTTAGGTCCTAAAGTATTGTTTCCTAAAGTTAACAAACTCATAATGCCTAAATTCTCTTCTCTTAATTCTCTAATCTTTTTTGTCTTTTTGGATTTTTAATTTTTTAAAAAAAGAAATTCTATGGAGTTAACAAAATAATTTCAGGATTAAGTAGCCACCCTCCCATGCCTATTTAATGCAATATCCTCATTGTAAAAATAAAGGCATGAAAAGGGTGGAATAAATAGAATATCAACTGAATTTCGTGATAGATCTGGTTAGCTCAGAGAAAAAGTGGAATATACACACATGCTAAGTTATTGCCTTCAGCTAGGAACAATAAACACACCAAGAGAAGAAATTAAGAACTAAGAAGTGTGAGTCAGGCTCAGAATAAAAAGATTGATCCTCAAACTTGCCAGTAGAAGATGTCCACATATGTGGACCAAATTGTGATGCAGACACATGCCCTAGGGTCAAGTATTTCTAAGGTTCTGGATGAAACTTACCCAGAACCGGAGATCATTATGCTTGTGGGGCCAGGCTTGTGGTTTTTTGGTGTCTAACCCAAGTCTAAAATGTCGGACAATAGATAAGTTCAAATCAATGGACTTGTTTGTCCATGTAGAATTCGGCTAAAAAATATAATCAGTTATTCTATACTTGGGTTTCACATCCTCATAATCAAAATTGTCGTAAGGGTCCTGATAAAAAGTAGGTGGTTTGAGGCAAATAGGAACCCTTAGATCCACATTTTTGTCTCCCAGAATTGGCTTCCTAAATTGTCATTGCCTGATTCCTATCCTCTAAAATAAGAGTTTTCGGGACGTCAAAAGTATCATCAACCCCGTATAAAATATCAAAGTCCAAAATTTGTGGATGAATCAGAATTGACTTGAGTTTGGTGATCTCAAAAATACAGTCATCAGTATGCTCAAGGGGGTGTGATTGAGGAATGGGGTTATTAATTGAATCATCCATGAAGTCAGGATTTGAATCCTCCTTGTCGGCCCCAGTAGGATCAATTTCCTGAATTATGGTTCCACCAAATGATTTATCATACTCTTCGGGTCCATTTGTCTCACTAAAATCATTTTCCTTAAACTTAAGTGAGACTTCTCTTAAAGATTCTTCACCCTCAGAATCAAAGAATTCTTAATCCTCATTTATATGTCTTAAAATAATCTATTATTTCCTAGTCCATGGAGACATTTTTCCTCACTCCCTAGCTCAGGGATCTCAGGTGAGAAAATCAGTTCATCCTCAATGGGTTGGTTTAGATTAACCCGGTCTTCTCTAATCTCATAAAATGTGTCCCCCCCGATAGGTGCTTGAGTGGGTTTTGACATTGGCTCTCCTGAGGGGGTTCATCCTGAGAATCATCCCAAGATTGGACTAGGGCAACCATAGACTTCATCCTCAATCTCGACAACTTCTCAAGTAAAAACTCACCTGAGCCCTTATCCTCAACATCTTGGAGCTAGTCCAATAAAGAACTATTCATCCCATCAATCATCTGAATCAAAGACTCCAATGCTTCAGTGTAGGTTGTTGGCTAAGTTTCTAAAGATTGTATGGTATTCCTCAAATTAGCCAACACTCTATCTTAGACCTGGTTCACTTGAACTGAATGGTTCGGTTTAGGGTTGGGTGGGTTTGGGTTAAATCTAGAAGAGTCAAGATATTAAGGTTCTCGGGGTCCTCCCTGATAATAGGTCATTTTAGGTTGTTCATTAAGGGGTGGTGACCTATATTCATTGTAATCTTGGGGAGGGTAGGGATTATAATCAGTATATCCTTCTTGAATGTAGATCATATTAGGTTGCTCATAGGAGTGCAGAGATCTGTAGTTAGTGTAGGTGTGAGAAGGATAGCAATCATAGTTTTGGTGTCCAGAGTTAGGCCCTGAACACTGAGGTCCGGAATCATATCCCTAAGCAAACTTATCCCGACTAGTGGATGGGTGGTCATAGGTCGGGTCAAGATAGTAATCATTTGGGGATAAGTGGTGGTAGGAGTGTCGGAGTGGAAATGTAAGTAGGATGTAAAAGGATCCATGGCAATGCAGGAGGGAAAACAGAGGAGAGAAAGGTGCCTTGCAGTGCAATCAAACCAAACCTATCCTTAGGTAGGTAACCTAAAGACCTACAGACTCTCAAAACCCATCTTGAGATGAAAGAAACGATTTGGTCTACTTCTATCTGGTCAATCCAACCAGTTAGAGGAAGAGATTGGGGAGAAGGTTCTTCCTTTGGCTTGCACCTCTGGTTCCTTTGATACCCCCCAACCTCAATCGTTTGACACTACTCCCCTAACTAGACATCAGATGGACCAGTAGAAGTAGATTAATCGAAAAAAATCTCAGTTGGAGTTCTAGAGAAAGAGTTAATCCTTAAAGCCAACTCTACTTAGTTTTAATTAGGCTTGGGATGATTGTGCTCTTGAAATGTGATGTGCCCTTAAGATAGGTTGTGCCCTTAAAAATCAATTAATATGTATGTGTGTGCACAACCAGAGTTTTCAAATAAGATTATTTTATGATATGTCTTTTAGGGTTTAACCTTGCTTAGTAGCTTTTAGGGTTCAATTACCATGTGTATTCAGTCGAGGATCAATTGACATACCAGGTTTTGAAAGCACAGGTGAAGATATCTTCTACTAGAATAAAAAATAATGTGGAGTGCCTGGTTAATTCCTAACAAATGAATCCTAATGGGCAATCTACAAAATGAATCTGTTTTAAATTGAGTGGCGCGGCCCAAACAAATCAATCAAATGGCCTATTGCACCACTAGATTAAGGCACACAAATGTTTAACCTAGTTAGATTTCTACTCACTTATTTGTGTATTGAGCTAAGGTGTATCGGATCCATGGGTTAGATTCAGGTTAAGTTGTAGAATCAGGAAGAGTGCGCCTTAGTTTGAAAAATTGTGGGTGTGTGAGGTGTGTAGATTTTAATTTGTCCCACAATCAGATAAAGATATATATATTTTATATATATATGCGAGGGGTGAGGTGGGTGGAGTGACGATCAAACAACCAATTTCTAACCTATGGTTTATGCAAGCACCTAAGTCAATTTGGGTTTGATTTATTAGTGTGGCGAAATGAAATCTTAGGTGTGGGGGATGTGGAAATACACTTACAAAACCTTCAACAGCAGTTTACTTCGATCTATTCGCTTTGGCTTGCCTTAGAAGGGTACCTGTAATCATAGAAAGAAAGGAGCAAAGTGAGCTAAAAAGTTAAGGCGGAAAACGTAGGAAAAACCAAAGAGCATTGCCTCCTTGATAACGACGCCAAAATGATGGGCGAGAAATTGAACATGGAAAATACGCACCGTAGTATATGTTAAAAGCTCGCTATTAAATAAAATTTATAACCGAAGCTCTAGGTGAGCCCCAAGTCGAACACGGGGAAGCGAACGTTTGATTTTAGAAATCCTCATTTGCTTTTATTTGTTTTTAGTGTTTTTATCTTTTGCGATTTTTTTTGGTATTTTTATAAGGTAAGAGATCGGATCGACAAAATCTTTACCTAGCTAATCTATTTGCAAAATAAGAGAAAGAGAGAGAGAATAAAAAACTACATCTAGATATATACTTGAAAGATAAAATGTTTACTAGTATAAAATCTACACTATGAAAGCAATAAAAGAGAAATGGGGTGAGAGAAATTCTCTTTGACGGTGCCTAGACGAAGGTGATGAGAGGTTGGACAAAGAAGAATGGAGCCAGAGGAAGGAGGACGGGGTAGGATGGTGTCGCTGTGAGGATTTGCTTCTTGAACGTAGTGAGTGGACGGCCACGGGATGCTCCACGAACACAGGTGAGAAGCGGGAAAAATTATTTAATTTCTACTCTATAGAAGTATCCCGGGCTTAGGACTAGCTCCTCAAAGCTTTGGAGGAGATGTGGGAAGAAGAGGAAGAGATGAAGAAGAATAAGGGGGTCTAAGGCCTTTATATAGGTGAAATCAAGGGCAAAACAGGTATTTGTAGCCCCCAACTCGTGCCACAACATTCGGCAGATTGTGGACCGTCCGATCACGATCATACGGCTTAAATCACACCTTGTGCGATGCCTCCTTGTGCCTACACGTGGCACCACGAGGAGCTTGGATCTGATCTGGATGGCCGTGACACATTCTGATTGCACCTTCCTCGCATGCACGTTGGTGTTGGCCATGCGCTGGTGCAAAATTGAGCCACGAGGAGCAATTGAGGGATCGCGAGGCCTCAAACCTGCAACCTCCCTTTACGCACAAGGCTTAGGACCAATGAGTTATGGAAGTCTTTGTGTCAAGAAGACCTCCCAATTGATTAAGAGACGTGGAGCCCTTATGGTCGTTAGATGAAGATCCAATGGCCCAGATCTGATGGTGCAGGTGGGGAGAGGCTGTGGTGGCCCTTGGGCTTCTTGGATGGCTCTAATGATGCCACATGGCACCATATGGATCGTTCATCTTCATTTTTTCGTAGGTGGCTCTACGAATGCCGGATTGGGTCGATCTTCGCATCGTTGGGCTGTGATCATTGATATGAGTCCATCCATGCGGTTGGATTTGCTATCTGAGGTCCAAATTTGTGCAACCTTGCCCCTTGGCCTTTGATATTCCTCGGACTGCATATGATGCTATGGAAGTCCGATCAAGGTAATTTCGGAGGCATTGGACTCTGAACATCGCCCTGATCAGATCCGTATAGTTGGATCTTCAATCTGAGGCTCAGAAATGAATCTCCTTCTCTCCTGACCATAAAAAGAAGCGAATTAACCTATATTTTATACGATCTATTGTAAATGTAGAATGATACATGCTATGCAATATTTATAATATGGAATGCATAAATAAGCATTTTATCTAGAATAAATGCATATTTATCAATAACCAAAATAAGATAAGATCATGGAGGAGAATTTGAAAATCAACAATTCACTAATTTTTGTGAAAAACATGGAATTAAACATGAATTCTCTTTTCTAAGAGCACCACAACAAAATAGAGTAGTTGAACGTAAAAATAGAACTTTACATGAATGTGCTAGAACTCTATTTATAGAATCTAGATTACCTAGATATTTTTGGGCAGAAGCAACAGATACTAGTTATATACTAAATAGGGTTCTAATTAGACCACTAACAAACAAAACTTCTTATGAACTATATTTTGATAAAAGACCTAAAATAAATTACTTTAACGTGTTTGGAAGTAAATGTTATATTCTTAACACTAAAGAAAATTTAGATAAGTTTGAACCTAAAGGAGAAGAATGCATATTAATTGGATACTCAACAAGAAGTGAGGCATATCATGTATTTAATAAGAATACATTAACTATAGAAGAAATGCTTCATGTAAAATTTAATGAAGATCCACCAACTCTTAATCATGAGAATCTATGTGATAATGAAGTAGATGAAAATCACTTTCTTGATGTATCAAATGTAAAAGAAAATAATATACATAATCTTCCTAATGAATGGAAATTTAATAAAAATCATCCAAAAGATCTTGTAATTGGAGAAATAGAACTCAAAGTCAATTAAATAATTTTGCTTTTAATGCATTTGTATCTCAAGTGGAACATAAAAATGTTGAAGAAGCTTTAAAGGATGAATCATGGATATTTGTTATGGAAGAAGAATTAAATCAATTTGAAAGAAATGAAATATAGAATTTAGTTCCACAACATGAAAATTTATCATTAATTGGAACCGAATGGGTATTCAGAAATAAAACAGATAAAAATGAAACAATAACTGGAAATAAGGCAAGACTGGTTGCACAGGGTTACAATCAAGAAGGTATTGATTATGATGAAGCTTATGCACCAGTTACAAGAGTAGAATCAATTTGTATGCTTTTAGCTTTTGCATCACACTTTGACATTAAACTTTATCAAATGGATGTAAAATTTGCTTTTCTAAATGGATTTATAAAAGAGGATGTATGTAAAACAACCATCAGGGTTTATAGACAAAAATCATCCTAAATATGTATTTAAACTTAAAAAGGCTTTATATGGCTTAAAACAAGCTCCAAGAGCATGGTATGAAAGATTAAGAGATTATCTAATTATATCAAATTTTGAAATGGGAAAGGTTGACACTACACTCTTCGTTAAAAAGGAAAATTCAGAAATTCTAATTGTTTAAATATATGTAGATGATATTATTTTTTGTGCTAGTAATGATCTATTATGTCAACATTTTGCAAATATTATGTAGGTAGAATTTGAAATGAATCTTATTGAGAATTGAAGTTCTTTCTGGGACTTCAAATTCATCAACTCCAAGATGGCATCTTTATAAATCAATCAAAATACGTCTTGTATAGATTAAAGAAGTTTAGAATGGAGAATTCCAAAGGCAAGAGTACTCCAATGGCTGCACATTCTAGTTTGGATATTGATGAAAGTGGTAAGGATGTTGATCAAACTCTCTATCGAGGTATGATCATAACCTTACTCTATTTAAAAGCAAGTTGTCTCAGTATAATGTTTTCTACATGTTTTTGTGCTAGATATCAATCAAAGCCTAAAGAATCCTATCTAAATGTTGTAAAGAGAATTTTTAAATAACTAAATGACACTAATAACTTTGGTTTATTTTATCCTAAAACATCTTCACTTGATATTTATGCGTTCGGTAATGATAACTATGTCGAAAGTAGAACTGATCATAAAAGTATAAGTGGAACATGTCACTTCTTTGGCAAATCTCCTATTTCTTGGTTTTCAAAGAAATAAAACTGTGTTGCCTTATCCACCACAGAAGCTGAATATATTTCGGTTGCTATCGCATGTTCATAAATATTATGGATGAAACAAACATTAAATGATGTAGGATTAAAAATTTCAAATATGAAAATATTTTGTGATAACGCTAGTGCAATTAATTTATTAAAGAATCATATTCATCATGCTAGAACTAAACATATTGATGTTAGGTATCATTTCTTAAGAGATAATGTACTAAAAGGTAACATTAATTTAGAATTTGTCTCAACAAATGATCAATTAGTTGATATATTGACTAAACCTTTACCCTTAGAAAGATTCTTTACAATTAGAAAAATATTAGGTGTATGTACCTTGAATGATGTTTGAATGCATTCTTTGACTATTTGATTGATTGATTGATTGTTTATTTGATTGTTGGATTGTATTAAAAGATCTTATTATTACCCTTGATTATGTACACCAATCTTGATTAATGTTCTAAAGACTCTTTAGACATCAATAATCAGTTAGCTTGGTTTGATAAATCGTTAAGATCTTTTTCGTTTACTTAATGATTAATTTCTAATTCAGAACTTTTTGCAATCACCCAACACCTTCTCTTTGGACAATTTCCTGATGGTAACATCATCCTTAGCCATAACTAGCTTTAATTAGTTAGAATCAAGTGACAAATGCTCATACATAATTGCCTAACAGCCGTAATTCCATGAAAATCCATTCCGAGAAGAAAACATTAAAACATGGTTAATTTTGTAGTTTTAACATCACATCATGAAATAAGAGTAACGACAAGGTTTCCTAGGGATTAATTGAAGGTCAATTGAGAATTAAAGTCCTAAGAGTGGCTCCATACAGATAGAAATAGGGTTTTACGCATTTCAAGAACTAAATCAAAACTCAAAACCCTAATTTTAAACCTTCTTAAATTAAAGAGGCTCTGGTAAGGATAAAATTCATCTAAACCTCCTAAAAATCATAGAAAAATATTCTAAAAGGTTTGGTGCCCTTAGTTTGACCATCTGAACCTATTTTGACTTTGAACAGTTGCAAATAGGATTTTTCCCTAATTTGAGCTTCTGTGGAAATTGCCCAATCAAACTTGGTCAAAACTAAAATATGACTTCACCATTAGATTCCTTGGGTCCAGATTAGTTTTGTACCAAAATTTGGACCTAATCAGAGTCCATCTTGACCCAGTTTGCATTTTAGTCCATTAAATCTCTATTCCCCTCAATCAAGCTTCTAACTTTTGAAATATTTGTAGAAAGGCCCCTAACTTTCTCATCTTCTTCAAGGATAGGTCCCTACCTCCATTAGAGGTCAACCAACCTTTAGGCTACCTTTGACCAACTCAAAGTCCATTCAAATCAACACCGAATCCCACCGAATTTGGTGGGATTGATGTTCACATGATGAAGATTCATTTGGACATGATTTAGCTTCAGATCTTGCATGAAAAGCTCCTGCAAATGCACGAAATCTAGGGGCCTTCTTGATTCCTAAAAGAGGCTCAATCAAGCCTCTTCCCTTATTTGGAGCTTGGACTTGAGCTTTAGAAAAGCTCCTCCTCGCATGGTTGTTCTTTTCAGCTTGGTTAAGGCCTCAAATTCTTCAAATCCTTCGTCTCTGTCCACCTCTACCGCTGCCCGGTGAGCTTCTCCAACCTCCATCTTTGCCGTCCGCCACATACCATAGGAAGAAAGACCTTCCTCCTCTCCTTCATCTGCTCCTCGCAATACCAACAAGAGCTCCCCGGATCCCCTTCTTCCTCGCCGTCTCCCCCACCAGAGGAATTCACCTTCTTTGCGACTAGCCAATCAAAGCTGACGCAATTCCTACTCCTTTTGTCCCTAATTTTGGTTCCCTCTCTTCCTTTCCCTCTCTACTTCACCCCCATCTTTTTAGATCTTAGGTTCGACCCTAAAAATGCCCTTCACTCCTCTGTCTTCTCCACATCCAGCCATGCCTCCGACATGGTCATCCAACCACCACACACCATCATTCACCTCGCTGTCACCTCCACGAGCTTCGCCACATCACCACCTTCAAAATCCCTCTATCAGTTTCATCCTTCATCCACCAAAACAATCCGACAACCAACCCATACTCTGTTCACCCTCTTCGACTCCGTCCAACCATCACACGCACGTTCATCACCCATAACCATCGCCATTGCACTCCACGCAACTCGGCAAAACTCCTAAACACTTTGAATTGGGCCGCAAGGACGTGTTTTGGCTTTCAGGGTTTCGTTAGAGCATCATCATCGCCTTCGTCTTCCTTGACGCCAACTACCCTTCTCCAACCACCATTCTGTTGGTGCTAGAGCACCACGATCATTTGTTTTGATGATAACAAAACACGTGTTATTTAACATTTGCAATTTGAGTTCTAGATTTCAGGTCAATTGCAAATGTGGACGTGTTTAGACGGAGTTCGAGCTCGCATCCAGGACGGATTGGAGGAGCTTGACGGAAAACAGAGGAGGCTCGCGTGGAGCGAAAGATTGGAGATGGAAGACAAGAAGAATAGGATAGATCCTTTTTTATCCTTTCATGTATCTCTTGTATTTATTTTCTTGCTCTTTTTGATTCGTTAGAACATTATGTTAAAGAGCCTCAAAGTACCCTAAAAGTAGTCCTAGGAACACCTGCACAACCCTAGGATACTTAGGTTTTCTGTAGAATACTTAGAAAACCAATATAGGGTTCAAACAGCACTTCCAGACATCTAATCCCCAAATCAGACGTCTGATAAAGTATTTTAAGACGTCTGACTATTATTTCAGACGTCTGATAACTGTTAGGCTGGACATAGTTAGTTCTGTCTGATGAAATCAGACGTCCAGACCTTAGACCAGACGTCTTAGGAGACGTCTGATGACTTTGCCAGACGTCCAATTAGTGGACCGTTGGCTGGCTTAGCAAACACTCCAGATATGACCGTTAGAGCCTTATCAGACGTCCTTAGGCCTTTCCAGACGTCTGATAAATGACAGTTTTGCCTCGGCTGACCCAAAATCTCTTCTCAGAGATTTTCTAGCCGTTGCAACGTTTGTAAATCAATTCTCACAGTAAAAGTAGGTTTCCAGACGTCCAGACTTAGTGCCAGACATCCTGTATGTCGTCTGATGGACTTGTACAAAAACCCTGTTTAGATCTGATTCAAGTCAGGGAGAAACCCGCATAGAATCAGACGTCTGACCTTGGAATCAGACGTCTTAAAGTGGCCTTCCAGACGTCTGATGCCAGAGTTAGACGTCTGATAACCCTGTCAAATGCAATCATTGTCCTGATTTCGGCCTGATTCTCTTGGGCTTTGCACCCAACGGCTATGGAAGCTTTTCCAAGCCTTCCAAAACCTTCCTAAGGCCTCTATAAATAGAGGGGAGCCTTTGCAACACAAAAACACAAGAAGAGAAACATAGGAGAGACATATACACACTAAGACACACACCTTGCAATACACTTTCAAACCTTTTGTGTCCAAAGAAAAGGCTCTCTTGCTCTCCAAGCTCAAGCTCCATCATCTTGAGAGCATTCAACCGTTGCGCACCCGCTCTCCCGGCGTTGATAACGAGAGCGACGTAGCGCCATCGCGTGGCACACGCACCGCGTCATCGTCGACGCACTCCTTGCAAAGGGGAGTTTCCTATTTCCTATAGAAGCTAGGTTTAATTTTGTTGGCTCTATAGGACTGTTGTTTTATTTTATCTTTGTCTTTTGGTTGGGTATTCGCTTTGCGAATTCCCGTCTCCTTCGTGGGACAAAATCCTTCTCGTGGAGAGAAGGGGTTGAGGAACGCTACCCTCGTACTTGTAGCGTGATTGTACTGAGGTTGAATCACCCTCGTTTAAAGTGATTCGTTTAGTGGATTTTGATCAACTTGGTTGATCGGAAAATCCTAACTCGAGAGGGTTAGGTGGTGGTTTTCACCCGGTTTGGGTTTCCACCTAAAAATACCTGTGTACATTGTGCGATTGATTTTTGTGAGATTGCTTTATATTTTTATTTCCGCAATTTTATTACGTCACCCCTCCTGGTAGGGAACCTTCAATTGGTATCAGAACAGGTCTTGCTGTTTCGGCGTAACAACCAAGCAAGAAGATCGATGGAGGGAAGCAGTTCCGCGTGTAGGATTTCGGAGGGACAGTCCACAACCCGTCCGCCCTACTTTGACGGGAACAACTACAGCTACTGGAAGCTGAGGATGAGGATGTGGCTTCAAGCCACGGACTTCGCTCTATGGGGACGTTGCGAAGCCTCATACGAGATCCTGGAGCGACCGGATGCAGGCTACTCGCAGCTGCAGATTCAAGATCTCTCACTCAACGCAAAGGCAATGAATGCCTTGTATTGCGCGTTGAGTCCGAAAGAATTCGAACGAATCCAAGAGTGCACCACCGCTCACGAGATATGGAGGAGGTTGGAAGGCACTCATGAGGAGACGAGTTCGGAAGAAGATCTCGGAGAGAAGGAAACCACGTGCCTTGGTTTTATGGCAATCGGAGAAAGCGACATCGACAGCGAAAGCGACTCCGACAATGAGGTAAACCTGTATTTGCAAGAAGCTTTTAATGAACTTTTTGAGATTAGTAAATCACTTAGGGTAGAAAATAAAAGCATTAAAAAGAACCTTAGTTTTCTTAGAAATGAAAATGATAGGTTAGAAAAACAACTTAAGGATATAGAGACTAGTCCTAAGGATAATAACCTGTTATTAGAAAATCAAGACCTCATCAATGAAAATAATAAATTGATTGAGGAAAATAATAGTCTAAAGTTAGAAATTTCTGATTTAAAGACTAAGATGGATATTATAGAAAAAGAAATCGCATGTCTTAGGGAAAATTCTAACAAATTAATCAACAAAGTTGATAATTTTTATAGCCCTAAGGTTGAGAAAGGATCTCCATCAAGGAGACCCTCTAACAAATCCGAATCCAAGCCCACTTGGATACCGAAAAAAGAATTAGAATCTTGTTTTGTAGGATTCAGGGATAACTACAATACACAGGACTGGACCTACAAGCTCAAGGCTGGTCAACTCAAGTTGGGAGAACCAATGAGTAGACCAAGGAGGAGAAGAAGAAGACCGACGAGACGGCGAACAAACGACGGACCCGCCGCATGTCGACCACCGGATTGGAGACCGGCGCCGATGCCCGGGCCTCCAAGCTACGGATGGGAGCCCCATCCGATGTGGCATCCACCACCACCATTCGGGCCATTTTATTGGCCATGGTAGGTGAGGTAAAACCCTTTACCCTATCTTTGTTTATCAGTAGCATTTAGATAGGGGGAGTTAAAGTTTATGAGCTAATTGTCAATTTTTAAGGGGGAGAAATAAGGTAGCTAAATTTTCTTTAGTAAAGGGGAGAAAAATAATAGCTATCTTGTTGTTACAAAAAGGGGGAGAATATCACCTTTGTTAAAATAAACTCATAGAAGAGCATGTTTTAAGGGGGAGTTATAGGAAATGTAAAACCAATTAAACCTTTTTGATAATGTCAAAAAGGGGGAGGATTTTTATGCATTACTATTTACGGTTTTGTCATCATCAAAAAGGGGGAGATTGTTGGTGCTAGAGCACCACGATCATTTGTTTTGATGATAACAAAACACGTGTTATTTAACATTTGCAATTTGAGTTCTAGATTTCAGGTCAATTGCAAATGTGGACGTGTTTAGACGGAGTTCGAGCTCGCATCTAGGACGGATTGGAGGAGCTTGACGGAAAACGGAGGAGGTTCGCGTGGAGCGAAAGATTGGAGATGGAAGACAAGAAGAATAGGATAGATTCTTTTTTATCCTTTCATGTATCTCTTGTATTTATTTTCTTGCTCTTTTTGATTCGTTAGAACATTATGTTAAAGAGCCTCAAAGTACCCTAAAAGTAGTCCTAGGAACACCTGCACAACCCTAGGATACTTAGGTTTTCTGTAGAATACTTAGAAAACCAATATAGGGTTCAAACAGCACTTCCAGACGTCTAATTCCCAAATCAGACGTCTGATAAAGTATTTTAAGACGTCTGACTGTTGTTTCAGACGTCTGATAACTGTTAGGCTGGACATAGTTAGTTCTGTCTGATGAAATCAGACGTCCAGACCTTAGACCAGACGTCTTAGGAGACGTCTGATGACTTTGCCAGATGTCCAATTAGTGGACCGTTGGCTGGCTTAGCAAACACTCCAGATATGACCGTTAGAGCCTTATCAGACGTCCTTAGGCCTTTCCAGACGTCTGATAAATGACCGTTTTGCCTCGGCTGACCCAAAATCTCTTCTCAGAGATTTTCTAGCCGTTGCAACGTTTGTAAATCAATTCCCACAGTAAAAGTAGGTTTCCAGACGTCCAGACTTAGTGCCAGACGTCCTGTATGTCGTCTGATGGACTTGTACAAAAACCCTGTTTAGATCTGATTCAAGTCAGGGAGAAACCCGCATAGAATCAGACGTCTGACCTTGGAATCAGACGTCTTAAAGTGGCCTTCCAGACGTCTGATGCCATAGTTAGACGTCTGATAACCCTGTCAAATGCAATCATTGTCCTGATTTCGGCCTGATTCTCTTGGGCTTTGCACCCAACGGCTATGGAAGCTTTTCCAAGCCTTCCAAAACCTTCCTAAGGCCTCTATAAATAGAGGGGAGCCTTTGCAACACAAAAACACAAGAAGAGAAACATAAGAGAGACATATACACACTAAGACACACACCTTGCAATACACTTTCAAACCTTTTGTGTCCAAAGAAAAGACTCTCTTGCTCTCCAAGCTCAAGCTCCATCATCTTGAGAGCATTCAACCGTTGCGCACCCGCTCTCCCGGCGTTGATAACGAGAGCGACGTAGCGCCATCGCGTGGCACACGCATCGCGTCATCGTCGACGCACTCCTTGCAAAGGGGAGTTTCCTATTTCCTATAGAAGCTAGGTTTAATTTTGTTGGCTCTATAGGACTGTTGTTTTATTTTATCTTTGTCTTTTGGTTGGGTATTCGCTTTGCGAATTCCCGTCTCCTTCGTGGGACAAAATCCTTCTCGTGGAGAGAAGGGGTTGAGGAACGCTACCCTCGTACTTGTAGCGTGGTTGTACTGAGGTTGAATCACCCTCGTTTAAAGTGATTCGTTTAGTGGATTTTGATCAACTTGGTTGATCGGAAAATCCTAACTCGAGAGGGTTAGGTGGTGGTTTTCACCCGGTTTGGGTTTCCACCTAAAAATACCTGTGTACATTGTGTGATTGATTTTTGTGAGATTGCTTTATATTTTTATTTCCGTAATTTTATTACGTCACCCCTCCTGGTAGGGAACCTTCACATTCGACCTACTGCCACTCTCAATCAAAGCGGCCTCATCTCCTGGAGGTGTTTGCATCACCAATTAAGACACAGCAGCAGCACCAGCAGCTAATTGCGACGAGAAGAGCACCCTCAGCTGCACGTGAAAGGAGTGAGGATAGTCCCACCTCGTGAATGAATGAGCTATTAACACTACATATAAGTGATCTGTGCTCAGGGCTTATCGCCCATGAACATAGGGGGTCGGGTCCCTTCTCACGAAGCTGGCGCACTCCTTGCCCGTGCACACATGCACATGGGACTGGACCCAATATCCGAATCTGATTATTCACCTAGTGTTATGAACGCGCGCTCCAGATGGCTTTTAAGACGTCTGGGAGGTGAACCAGACATCGGACCAGACGTCTGGAATCACCTCCATGTTGGTGCTAGAGCACCACGATCATTTGTTTTGATGATAATAAAACACGTGTTATTTAACATTTGCAATTTGAGTCCTAGATTTCAGGTCAATTGCAAATGTGGACGTGTTTAGACGGAGTTGGAGCTCGCATCCAGGACAGATTGGAGGAGCTTGACGGAAAACATAGGAGGTTCGCGTGGAGCGAAAGATTGAAGATGGAAGGAAATGAAGAATAGGATAGATTTCCTTCTTTTGTACTTGTTGTATTTTTCGTTTCTTTTGTTGCTCTTTATTTCCTTAGATATTTCATGTTAAAGAGCCTCAAAGAACCCTAACAGTAGTCCTAGGAACACCGGCACAACCCTAGGATACTTAGGTTTTCTGTAGAATACTTAGAAAACCAATATAGGGTTCAAACAGACTTTCCAGACGTCTAATTCCCAAATCAGACGTCTGATAATGTCTTTTAAGACGTCTGACTGTTGTTTCAGACGTCTGATAACTGTTAGGCTGGAGATAGTTAGTTCTGTCTGATGAAATCAGACGTCCAGACCTTAGACCAGGCGTCTTAGGAGATGTCTGATGAATTTGCCAGACGTCCAATTAGTGGACCGTTGGCTGGCTTCGCAAACACTCCAGATATGACCGTTAGAGCCTTATCAGACGTCCATAGGACTGTCCAGATGTCTGATAAATGACCATTTTGCCTCGGCTGACCCAAAATCTCTTCTCAGAGATTTTCTAGCCGTTGCAACGTTTGGAAATCAATTCCCACAGTAAAAGTAGGTTTCCAGACGTCCAGACATAGTGCCAGACGTCCTGTATGTCGTCTGATGGACTTGCGTAAAAACCCTGTTTAGATCTGATCCAAGTCAGGGAGAAACCCGCATAGAATCAGACGTCTGACCTTGAAATCAGACGTCTTAAAGTGGCCCTCCAGACGTCTGATGAAAGAGTTAGACGTCTGATAACCCTGTCAAGTGTAATCATTGCCCTGATTTCGGCCTGATTCTCTTGGGCTTTGTTCCCAACGGCTATAGAACCTTTCTTAAGCCTTCCAAAGCCTTCCTAAGGCCTCTATAAATAGAGGGGAGACTTTACACACCTACATACACTAAGAGACACACAAGATACACACCTAGAGAGACCAAGATACACTAAGATCAAGTATTTCCACTCTCTTGTGTCCAAGAAGCTCTTGCTCTCTAAGCTCAAGCTCCATCATCTTGAGAGCATCATTCCCTTCGCGCACCCGCTCTCCCGCCGTTGTCTACGAGAGCGACATTGCGCCGTCGCGTGGCTCACGCACCGCGTCATCGTCGACGCACTCCTTGCAAAGGGGAGTTTCCTAAATCCTATAGAAGCTTAGGTTTATTACTTTGTTGGCTCTATAGGTTTGTTGTTTATTTTACCTTTGTCTTTTGGTTGGGTATTCGCTTTGCGAATTCCCGTCTCCTTCGTGGGACAAAATCCTTCTCGTGGAGAGAAGGGGTTGAGGAACTCTACCCTCGTACTTGTAGCGTGGTTGTACTGAGGTTGAATCACCCTCGTTTTAAAGTGATTCGTTTAGTGGATTTGATCAACTAGGTTGATCGGAAAATCCTAACTCGAGAGGGTTAGGTGGTGGTTTTTACCTGGTTTGGGTTTCCACCTAAAAATTCCTGTGTACATTTTGTGATTGCTTATTTTTGTGAGATTGTTTATATTTTCAATTCCACATTTTTTTGTCACGCTGATCTCACCCCTCCAAGTAGGGAAATCACACTCCAGACGTCGTACAAGACGTCTGGGATCATTTCCAGATGTCTGGAAATCAGTTATTTTGGTACGACTCTTTCGTCTGTGCGCCTGAGCGCGCAGACCTGCGGAAATTCCCTCTCTCTCTTTTCCCTCTCCCTCCTGTGCCCTCTGTCGCGCTCTCTCTCTCCTCCTCGCGCGGCCTTAAATCGCCACGCCCTCTCCCTCACTCCCGTCACCTCCGTCTCCTTCCTTTTCTCCTTCCAGCCAGTGCGCGAGAGCGAGCGCGAGGGTGAGCGGCGGCGGCGACAGCCGCGGCGGGTGCGGGAGGAGGTGCTGCGTGGGGGAGGAAGCGCTCGGCCGTGAGGGCTAGCTCGCCGGGGCTGCTAGGGCCGGCCGGCGGGGGGGCGCAGCGGGCGCGGAGCGACGTGGGAGGATTGCTGCGGCTCGAGCAGCAGGCGGAGCACTCACAGCCCGGCCGTGCGTCGCGAGCGGAGGGCGAGTTACGCCCTGGTTCTGGAAACTTTTCCAGAATCAGACGTCTGGGCTGATAGCCAGACGACGGGAATGACGTCTGGAATACTATCAAGACGTCTGAAAGGTGAGTTATTCCGTCTTCTTCGTTTTCTTCGATTGACCGTACTAAGAGAGAGAGGAAATGGGTACGTGCAGGGTCGGAGATTCGCATCCAACGCAAATCAGACGTCTGACTGCAGTGCCAGACGGCGGGAACAACTTCCAGACATCCTGGGTGATCATCGGACGTCTGGGAACTGGGCCAGATGCCCCCGCAGGCTTCTGGATGTCTGAGAGCCCTCGCAGAGCAAGGTAATTCCTGATCCACTTTTTAAGACGTCTGGAATAAGTTCCAGACGTCTAATTTTGCACTGTTTCGTCGTTTTCGACCCGTTTAGGTCCCGTTCGGGTTCCGTTTTCCGCGTTTCGAGTTGCGTTCTTTTCGGAATTACATCCTCTACCCATCTACAGTAGCTGTACACTCTTTTGAGACCTTCCTTGTGTTTGATCCTTGTGATAGGACCCCGTTCCATTGCAGTCTTGGGGGTCGCAGAGGCACGCGGGATTCCCGACCATGCCCCCATTACTCCCATTGTACCTGGTAGAGTGGCTTTAAGTATAATCTATTAAATTATGAAACCATAAATAGAACCTAGGACATTGCATGAATCCTAGGAATGAGAGATAGATTGAATGGTAGATTCCTAGGGTGTTGCATGAATCCTAGGGCTGGAAAACTAGATTGTATGATAGATCCTAGGATATGGCATGAATCCTAGGATGGGAAAACTAGTGGAATGTATGAATACTGCAGTCTTGGAAAATGTGGAAAGGAAATACTAGCTACCTGTGAATTGAATTAACAGCTGCCTGTTATGAATAAATAAACGTGATTGAGAATATGGATTGTAAGAACGTGAAACTGGAAAGTGAAACCTGGATGTTCTGAGTTAAAAGAGCTGGAACCCTACGGGGAATTAGGAGTAGAACTCCTGGAAAGTGAATGGAATAGAATTGGGGAAGTGAGATGGCTCTTGAGTACGGAGTACCAAGGAGAGCGACTGTCCCCCCTGTTTAGTGCAGAGCGGAGCCAGCCGCCCTAGGGACCCGGGGTTAGGACTGGCCACTCTGTACCGACTTGCTGGCCCTCGTGTACGTAGTACCGAGGAGAGCTACTAGTGTAGGGAGGTACTAGCTACCCCACAGGCCCCGGGGTTCTGCTAGCCTCCCACATCGACTTGTTAGGCCCACCGGGGCAAACCAGGGTAGTCAGGAGAGGGTGCGCGGACTGTGGAGGGGCAAGGCCCCTGTTTGGTTACTGTGGAGGAGTTGGACCCCTGTTACTGAGAGGGCTCTGCCCTGTACTGGTTCAGTGCTGTGCTTTGGGCGCACCCGTTAACGGAAATGACTGACCGCGTGCTAGTGCGGGTTAGCTACCTGTGCGTTTACCGTGCGTGCTGTAGTCACCGTTACGTCTATTAGTGACCTTAGGGTGGTTGACTGAGAGTAGGATCACCACGTGGGACTCTCCCGGCCAGGAGAGCACCACGTGCTACTTCTACTGTTCGGAAAAGACTGCAATGAAGATCGTTCCCACGAGGAACATTCGAGATCAAGTGAAGGATCTGAGAAATAGATAAATTGTGAAACAATAGAAAGACGTAAATAAAGGAAGAAAGAAAATTTAAAACAGCTACTGTACACTTTACTGTTTCTTTAGTTTAGCTGCTACTCTACTCAGCGTTTTGCTGACGTGTTACACTCGTTACCTTTCAGGACCAGGTGTTGAGCAGCCAGGGTCAGCGGCTACAGAGGATGCTGGGCCGAGTAGGGTCCAGTAGAGTTACCACTGTTCTCTTGTACCTCTTTTTGTTCCGTTATAGTGAGTAGTTCTTGTTTCCGCTGTACTTTTCTTTACCTGCAGTTCATATTATGTTATGAATGTTGTTCTATTGTTGTGGTGGTATATACTGTAGTGGTTTCTTTCCTTACTGTTGTTTTTCCTTACTGTTAGTTATATTCATGCTGAATGTGGTTTATTTTACTGCTCTTTTGGTTACTTCCTCGTTGGACGACTGGGTCTTGGGATTAGTCGAGTCGGTCCGGTTCTCGTGTCTCATAGGGACTTGGGAATCGGGTCGTTACACTTAGTGATCTGATTACCCTGTCTGTGAGAAAAAAAGAGAAATTATTGAGGAGGAGGTGGGAGGGTTTTGCTTCAGGATCTGTGTCCTATTGCCTCGAGATGTGTGCCTACTCTCCTTAACACTTAGCGAGAATTTGAAGAAGGTTCTGACCCTGTGTTGGCTCTTCGCTCTTGTGTTGTGCTTGAGAGAAGAGCCTTGCGCTAAGGCTGCTTCTGAGTTGATGAAGGCCTTGTGCCTTATTCTGAGCATTGAACTGTTAAGTCGTCTGACATTAGGGTCTGACGATTGATTGAGGTTATGTAGATTTATTTGGCTGATACGTGATTCGGATTACTATTAGAATATTTGGTTAAATTGAACCATGGGATGCATACTTAATTAGAGGATTTATGTGGTGACCTAAATCACCATTATTTTTGCATGCTTTCATTCTTCTCATCCCGTTATTCTTGAGATACATTGGTTTATAATTGAATATCATTTTAAGTGGATTATTCATTGGAATATCTTTCTTGTGCTAAATTGACTATGCTTTTCATTTTTGAATGCGATTAGTGTTTTGAATTCCATATTTGCTCCTTGCGAACAACCTCAGACTCACATTGTTTTCGAGCTTTAGAAATTTAAGTGTTTATTGCGTTTTTGTCAACTGTACTACAACGCAAATACATTTCTTAAGAGACCTCTCAAACGCGCTCAACATTACCAATCCTTTTTAAGAGAGAATTCTCTCATTTCTCTCTTGTGAGCACTCTCTAGTGTACTCCATCTTATTGCAACCAACATGTAGTTTTTATTCTTGAAAACTCTTTATTTCTTTATGATCAAATGATTATTACTTTCTGATTACATGTTTCTCTTTACTTGTTTTTCAGAAATTTGACATCATGAGTCCTAGTACTCGCTTCATAAGATCTCTTTGTGATGTTGATCACATTTCATCTAGAGTAAAATCATGGTCTTCTATCTTTTACTCTCAGATTCTTCCTCAACGCCTTATTCTATTGATGATTTTAAGAATGTTAATCGTCACAATATCAAAACTTTGTTTAGTTTTCAAAGGATGCTTCACTTCTTTGGTCCTAGTTTCTCTAGAAATTCATTCTATGGAATTTATCCTTCTTTTCTTAAAATTTTTTATGCCAACATCAAACTCTTACATAAAACCTCAGAGGATAAAATTCTTGCTCTTAGATCTATTGTTCTCAATTGTCAAATGTTGATTAACGTCCAAGCTATTGCCTATATTTGCAAGACTAACATGAAGGATCAAACATGGGAGGATATTGAAAATGGTGTCTCATTTGAGGATGTCAGTCGTTCTCTTTTGGTTACTCCTTGTGATGTTTCCGATCAGGTACTTCCATCCAAGAATCTTTCTCATGATGCACAATTTCTTGCTTTCATTATTGATTGGAACTTCTTTGGCAATAATTCCAATTTGTGTATTTGTTCCAAGAGAATTGCCTACATTGTCTTTTGTATTATCCATAGTATTAAATTGGACTATCCCTTGATGATCTTTAACCACATGATCGATTCCCTTGATGGTTTTCTACCATTTGGTACTTTGTTGTCCCATCTATTTATTTTTCATCATGTTCCGTTAGCTTGTCATCATGTTGACAAGTCTATTTATCTCATTACTCGCTCCTTCTTGGGCAAATTTTATCAAATTACTCCACCTATAGATGATGATCCTCCACTTATTGAAGAAAATTCTCCCAATTCCCCACATGATTCACTCAATATGGAGTCATTTGTTCTTGCATCTTACACCATTCCAAATAATTATCCACAAAATCCATACAACTATGATTTGGATTTCATGGAGGATGATATCACTAATCCTGCTTGCTTGAATGGGATTGTAAATGTTATGCGAAGGATGGAAGATGACCGTGAGAGAATGGCAAAGGTTATTACAAGTTTTCAAGATCATTTCCTGAAGTTCAAAGCATTCGTGGATGATAGATTCTTAAGTTTAGAGTAGAACATTGATCAAATAAAGAAGGCTATTGAAGACATGAAGAAGAAATAGTTCTTTTTATGTTTTTATTTGTATGCTTTTATGTTGTCTTTTTATGTTTGAAGAACATTTTAATCTGTGTTTAGTTTTTAAGCAACAATATGTTCTATTTGCATCTTTATATTAGTTGTTTGTTTCAGCAAAAGTATTGTTATTATGTTCTGTTGTGTACTGATCGTTAGAATTAATCGATTAGGCGATCGATTAATTCTTTCTTCTATTTGCATCCACATAAGTGGAACGATTTCTTTTTTTTAAAAAAAGGGACCTACGGATTCCTTCTTGGGTGGTTACATCTGACCATTGTCAGAGGTACCCTACGTTTGAATTTCAAACATGGGAAATGTGTGGCTCTCATTTCCCACATGTTTTCTCTCTCTTACTTTTTGGATATTTTCCCTCTCACTTGAATTCTTTTTCCCTTTATTCTCTTTTCAAAGGGTTCTTCTCCCAAAACCATTCTTTCTTCATCTCCTCTCCACGATTTCTCTCGTTGAAGGCCCCACTTTCTTGCAGCTTTTGATAAATGACAGCTTATCATCATCTTTATGCCCTAAAAATGATTTATCTCTTAGGGTTTTAACTCTGTAGATGGGTTTCTAGGCTGCATTTAGGCATCACTTAGGTTGGGCATGCATTGCATAATTTTTGTGTTTTTGATAGGTGTATTTGAGTGTTAGGGATGAACAGGTAGCTAGATTCATAAAAACCCTAGCATTCAGGAAGGCAACAGTTGAAGAGGAAGCTCACTCCAGCTGAAGCATAGCTGAATCTAGCTCATCACAGCTAGATACTAGCTCACCTGGGTTAGGTTTAGCTCTCTCTAGCTCCATTCAGCTCATCTTAGCTGGATGGTAGCTCAACTCAGCTCAGATCCAGCTCAACTTAGTTGAGTTTAGCTTATCCTAGCTCCAATTAGTTCACTGGGAGCTCTAGCTAGCTCAACTTAGTTGACGGGAGTTCTCTCCAGCTCCACTCAGCTCACGACAGCTAAACTCCCTCCAGCTTAACTATTACTTATCAACTTAGTAGCTAAGCTAGCTCGGGAGTTCCCATTAGAAGTAGGTCCAGCTTAACACAGCTTTAGATAGGTTGAGTCCAACTTAACTTAGCTGTACTACTCAAGCTTCGCTGCTAGTAGAAGAATTGGCTAGCTAAGCTGAGTAGTTGAGCTATTATGATGACCTGTTCATTCAGAATCAGCTCTGGGAAAAGTCCTTCAGATGTGCTCCAAAGTAGCTCAAAGTTACCTTTCCTCAGTAAAACCCTAGCCCCTATCGCTAATCATCTACTAGCTAAGCTAGCTTAACTTAGCTCTACCTAAGTCCACCTCCATGGCTACTAACCCTAACCCTAAACTCCGCTCTAAAGTAGCTCCACCTTAACTCTACTCAAACTTAAGCTACCTCCATTCTAACTTGGCACCAACACACCCATTTCCCTTCACACCACCACCTCCAAAAGCCACTAAAAACCCATGCCAACCACCTCCTATAACTACCCTCCTCTTGCACCAAAATCTCCATCCAAAATATCCTTCATCCTAACCCTACACATCATCACCCAAGACATCACCACCCTCCTTTTTTCCTTCGAAAAACCCCCCTTCTAGAAGCCCTCCCTTGGCTGCAACTTACAATACCCCTACCCCCCATGGATGACCACCAAAAGTGGCCTCCAACCCTTAACCAACCACCCATGAAACCCTTAGGATGGTGCCAATCAAACCTAACCCTAGATCCTATAGCCAACCCATCCTAGCCGCCCATCCTAAAGCCACCAAATGCCCTCCAAAACTCTTCACTTGGTGCCAACTAACCCTAGCCCTAGGATCGTCTAACCACCCCCATAAACCCATCTTAGCCCTACACATCGTCCACGCAAACCCCCCACACCACTCCTACATATACCCCATCTAACTACCATTACCCTTCACCTTTGGCTACACATACACAAGCACACATCCCCATCATTCCATCATAGTCCACAGCTAAGCAGAGGAAGAGAAGAGGAGGGAGATTAAAGGGGCATACACTCGCCCCCTTGGTGCCTTCACCCTTTCCTCTTCCTCTACCTAAAGCCTACGCCAGCTAGAGGTCAAGCCAGGCAAGGAGGATCTCCAGAGGAGTATATAGGGTGGTTCACATCCACCCTGAGGATATTGAAGGTGGAATTCTTCCACCCTAGGAGGAGCACAAAGGCAGATCACCAGGGTCTGCAAGGAGGGACGTCTAGGAGAGAGAGTTCTTTTTAACTCTAGGGCAACTAGAACTGAAGCGAGGATTCTGCGGTAGCCTTCTCATTCCTAAGCTTTCTTCCACTTTTTGCAATTTTTATTTTGCATTATAGTTAGTGCTTTTTTTGTTTAGAGATTACAAGTGCGGAACCCTTTCCACTTGTGAGCTCTCTGCATTGTAAAATAGTTTTTTTTATATAAAGAAGCATTCTTCTACGGTTGATTTTAATTAAACTTTTTGTTTGATTATTGTGTTCTTACTCCATTATTCCAAGCCTCCAGTGCTTGGAGTGAATTGGAGAAGTAAGGCCTTTGTTGCCATTAAATCGCATTTCTAATTCCCATCTCTCTCCATAATCACTTTTTTCCCAAAACAAAAATCATAAAAATTATATATTTCAAAAAACCAAAAAGAAAGTTGATTTCCTAATTTCAAGTAAGAGATTTCAAAATTGCATTTCTACCTCCCTTGGGACAACCTGCATACTTTCCCAAGTACTCGATTTTTATAAATTTCAAAAGTGATCGAAATTACGCGTTACAATGATAAAAACCTTAATTTACAATTCGTGCATTCTTGCAATCACGTTTTGGCACTGTTGCTGGGGAGGCACGGCTTTGCATCATCTTATTTCTCTTGCTTGATACACATATCTCATCCCTTTCTCTTTCTTTCTCTCATGTGTGCAAGTCCCAAAGGAAGAAAGATTTTTGGAAGCAAGAGCTTAAAGTCCTTGTCTTCCCGCGGATTTGAGGTTAGTGCCTTCTCTCTTGTTACATAAGTCCTAAAAGCTATAAAAAAATACTAAATCACGCTTTTAGAATAAAAACAATCTAAATTTGGTAGAGTAGTAATTCCTAAAATCATTGTTTGATTATTTGAATTATTTAACACCACTTTACCTAAAGTGTTGGTGTTCTGATTTTCAGGTCCAGACTTCTGTCCGGATTTCAAAAATCAATTCGATACACCACAAGCCTTTTAAATTCATGAAATTTCACCCAAAGATTCCAAATCAAGTTAGGAACACATGTTCCAAATTTTAGAGCATTTGGAGTTGTAGAGAATTTTTAAAAATTCACGGACCATAGGGGGTAATCACCTTTGATTCATTATTTTATTTCTATTCATGAATTTTAGGAATTTTTCTACTTGTTCAATTTCTCTGACATTTAGTTTTCTGGGATCCTAAGGAAATTCTACACAACATATAAAATCACAAAAATTTTTGGTGGCCGGCAGTGTTACTGAAAAGTCCAAAATACCCACGGGTATCATTTTTGGACTTTGATGTCAGCATAAGGAAAAATCCTAGAAAATTATCAAATGAATTCCTAAAATCACGAAAAAATATTTTTTTGGAATCCTTGTTTGATTTCCTTATAGTAGTGGTGTTGATTGCTCTTATTGGACCATTTATGAAAAGGAAAAGTTTGAAAAGATTCATTGATAAATTTCTGCTTAGGATTCAAATCAATTTAGGTTTCTCTTTATTCTATTGTTTGAGATTCTAAAGGAAATCTATCCTCACCAACACAACTGATGGTAATACCATCATGGGTTCTAACTAGCCATATTTAGTTAGGTTTGATTGATAAAAGTTCTTACCTAATCATTTGAGGATCATAACTCTGTATTTTTCTGATTTGAGAAAAGAGTTCAGAATCAGGGTTAGTTCAGTAATTTTAATAGCAGATCACAAACACAGATTAACTACAGGGTTACTCAGGGGTTAAATGAAGGTCAAATGGCCTCAAAAGTCCAAAAAGTGGGTCAACACTGACAAAAATGGGGTTTCACGCTTATTAAGAACCGCAATAGTACATAAAACCATAACTATCAACCCACTTAAATTGAAGAGGTTCTATTTAGGGGAAAAATCATCTAAACCTCCTAAAATTTATATAAAAATATTCTAAGAGGTTTGGTACCTTTGGTTTAACCATCTGAACCTATTTTGACCTAAAATAGAGTTTCAGATGGGATTCTACCTTGATTTGGGATTTTGTGCAAATTGCTTCATCAAACATGGTCAAAACTCAAATCCAAGTTCACCATTAGATTCCTTGGGTCGAAATTTGGTTAAGGCCAAACTTTGGGCCCAATCAAAGTCCATCTTGATCTAGTTTGCAAATTAGTCCTTAAAATCTCTCTTCTTCACATCCAAGCCCCTAACTTTTGATTTTATTACGTTTGGATCCCTGACTTCTCGTTATTTTCTTCATTTAGGTCCCAATTGCCATTGGCGGTGGATACACACCTCCAGTGAGATTAAAGGGAGGCTTTCTCCCTTAAATCAAAGCTAATCACCTCCAAATTTGAAGGGAAGGATCCGAATGAGATTCCTAATCTCTTAAGCTACCTTAAGTATTCCAAATCAACCTCTATAGCTTGGACGATCTTGCGAAAGTCAAGGGATTTTCTTCCCTGCAAACTTGGACGAATCAAGCCTTTCCCGTGCTTTTGAGCTCGATCTGGAGCTCTATAAAGAGGCCTCAACCCTAGACCGTTCTCCTCAGCCAAGATTGGAGCGAAATAACCCTTTTTTCTCCTCCTCTGGCCAAATGCAACTTGGCTTCGTGACCTCCTTTATCTTCCTCCTCTGGCCAGCTAACCACCAAATTAGGTGGCCGTTAGTCCTCATCTCTTTGTCGCACATCTTTTCGGCCAAAGAAAGAGCATTATCTACATCGTCTTCGTCGCAGACACCTCACCGAACTTCGTCGCCTTCCCCGACTTCGACTAAGAAAAGCCAGGTGTCACTGCCTTCCTTGCTTCTCCTAATCCCTCTCAACCTCTTCCTCTCCCTTGCTACTTCACTTCCTCCTCTTTAGACCTTAGGTTCGATCACAGAATCACCCTCACCCCCGTCATCTTCCTCACGGTTGGCATGAGCTCTAGCGAGCTCGCACTAGCACTACACTCAACCAACCACAAAACAACCACCACCACGACCTTCCCCTCACCTCCACGAACAAATCCCTCAACTAATTGAGAGGTTTGCTCACTCCTCTGCACCGTGGAACACACCCACACTGTGCGACCACAACTGCCTCCTTTCGACCTGCACAGACGAGGAAACTCCTCCACGTCACCACCACTACACTCAGCTTGATACGACAAAACTTCTGAACACATTTGATTGGGCCACGAGGACATCTTTCTTGTTTTAGGTCCCTCACTAGAGCTCCACTGCTGCAGTCATCTTCGAATTCGCTCGCAGTTCTCCAACCATCTCTGACCACGTTGCGACCTCTAGGACCTGCGGAATGCCATCATGAAGCTCTCCAGGTCCCCAATTAAGCCTCCCCAATTGAGCCTCCTCTAGTTGTTGTAGCATGCAATCAAGAAACATCCTCAACACAACTATGCGATGCTGTGCGCGAAGAACAAAGTGGAGATAGTCCCACATCGGGCATTTCCAGAGCAACTGCAGTGTATAAATACACAATGGTTAAGAGGGATTATTGCCTCCGTGAGGAAGTGGGTGAGGTCCCCACGCACACCTAATTGCACATGCTTTGCATGCGCCCACACCCATGATCACGCCTGTGGGTCTGGGCCAGATCCATTTGCCCATTTACCTGGATCTGACTTGAGAAAAGGAAATTTGAGAGGGAAGAGGGGGGTTTTTGCACTATTGTTGCCTCGGGATTCACGCCCCCTTTTCCTGCGCTTAACACTTAGCCTTTTGAGGCTTGTGGGACCCTTGTGTTTCTCTGTGTGCTACTATGCCTTAGCTCCTGCTGAGGCCTTGAGGTTAAGGCGTCTGAGCCTTACACTTGTCGTCTGAGGCCTTGTGGTTCTGATTTGGAGCTGGATACTATGGATACATTTAAGTGGATATTTGATTACAGTCATTATTGAGATATTTAAAGTATAACTTGTAGGGTTAATTTGGTGGTTCAAACCACCATTTTAACCCGATCTTTTTGCCTTTGATATCCACATTTTTGAGATACATTATCTGACATATATTGCATATTTTTTTGATTATCAGGTTCACTTGCAAATTGATATTCTTTATATTGTCGTTAGTGGATTAAATTGCTTATAATTGCTCCCTGTGAAGGACCTCAGACTCACTTTGATTTTTGAGATTATAAATTTTAAATGTTGTATCGCTTTTGTTTGCTATATTACGACACATTTTCCTAAAACTCAACAAAATCAACGTAACATTTTGGTGTCGTTGCCGGGGAGCAACATGCATTTCATTCACTTATTGCATTCTGATTTGATACTAACTTGACTTCTCTAATTTGTTGTGATTTTGCGAGGTGAATCATGGGATTGGCTGCACAACAGCCACTCCAGGGGCAGTTAATTCCATTCCCTTCTTAAGCCCCTCATTTCTAGAAAGGATTAAAAATAAGAATCAATTATGATTGTCTCGCATTATTTCATAGAATTAATCATTTGAGTTGCATGATTTAGTTTGATTTGATTAGGAATCCCCATCCTGATACTTGCACCTATTAGGGACTTAAGGTGCTTGGGGCTATTCACCTTCTTGATTGAGCCCTAAGTGCCAACTTTGGAAAGAATTGGACTTGGAAAATAGAGCCAAATTAGGGTTTCAGGAAAACACACTTGCCTGATTTAAAGGAAACAGATTTTCCCGCATTGTGTGTTACGTAAGCCTTGGTTGAACTAATTTAATCAAGTGAACCCTAAAACCAGATCTAATAATCACTTGAATCACTAAACTTGGGATCTAATAACCTATTTGTAAACCACTTAGGGTGATTTTAGGTTCTTTACCCAACTCATCCTAAACTTTATGCAGGTTAGGTGAACTTGACCCACCTTGTGGGTTAACCAACCTCCAAATTAGGTCACAAATCAAAATCAACTCTAAAGTTCAAGTGAAATTCAAGGCACACACTCAGGATTAAAATTAGTAGACTTAGGAGTCAAGCTTGCTTATTCCTGTCTACTTGGACTCTCAGTGACAAGGAAGGTCGGGGCTCTACCGTGTAGGGGTCTTTGCGGGACTCTCCCTTTCTGAATGCCCAAGTAATTCTCGGGTGAGTGACTTTCTGATCTAGAGGTATCATCTGCCTCAAGCCTCCTTAGTAATCCAAAGATTGTTGGGTGCCTCGATTGGGTCCAGCATAAATTTTGTCCCTCATCTAGTTCTATAGTGCATGTTCGAGAGGAGGTCCTTAAAACCACCCTTGAGGCCTCTGTTAGCAGTTCATTTTCATCTAGGCCAAGCCTCGACCCACTTGTTTGTGCTACTGCCCGACCAAATTGACATCTCTTTTGACTCATCTACTTCTAAGCTCAGATCTCCATCATCCACATCCATGGAGAACCAGAAGAACCCAATCTTTAGATCAACTACAGTGCCTCAATGATCTATTCCAAGCATTCATGAACCCTTCGCAGTGTCCTTAGATGCGAGATCATTACAATCTCGTTGCGATGGCGAACGGACCCAGGGTGTTGTTGCATCGCTTTCGTTGAGTTTTAAGAGATGCACGTTGTAGTATAGTCAACAAAAATGCTACAGAATTTAAATTTGTAAAGTGCTTGAAAATAGAAATTGAGTCCGAGGTCATTCGCAAGGAGCAAATTGGCAATTCAATCCACTAATCACAATTAGAAATCGATGAGCACAATAATGAATCACAATTGAAGATATTTAATGAATAATCTACTCAAATAATGTATTTAATAATAATCAATAGTACTCAAGAAATAAAGGGGTAAAAAGAATATAAAAGCCCAAAAATGGTGATTTAGATCACCAAGTATATCTCTCAAATTAAGCACATATTCAAGTATTCAATTTCTTAATTTCACATCAGATATGAGCTAAGTACCTCCACAGTATTAGATGAATGCCACAATCAGACGTCGGACTAGAGAGCCAGACGCCTTAAGTATCACCAAGCACAGCACAATGCCTCAGAGACACTAAGTGTTAGGCGTATAAGGGCATGCATTTCGAGGCAAAACCTCCCCTAGCCTCAGATTTTCTTCGTTTCTTAGTTGGGTAAATGGTTGAATAGTACCGGGTTATAGGGTCAGGAACAGGGTCCAGGTCCACCGGCATGTGTGGTGGGCGAGGAGTGAGAAGGTGGGGTGAGCGGAGACCTCACCCCCAGTATTTGAGGCGAATAGCCAACGACACGAAATTCTCTTATACGTTGCTTTCAGCCTTCCCACACACTATGTGGGACTAAAGGCCTTCACTCTTCTCGCATAGTTGCAGGTGAAGGCTCCTTTGATTTCAGCTATTATTGTAGGCTCTTCCTCAATTGGAGCTGCTGTGGTGTTCTCTGGATGAAGCCGTAGCTGCTGGTAACTGTCTCGATGTTGGATGTGCATGGAGTATAGCAGTCGACAGAGGTGATGAACGGTGGAGACGAGATGCTCGACGAAGGTACCTGAAGCATGAAAACGACCTTCCGACCCAATTAGAAATGCTCAAGAGCTTCGGCTTCGCACATGGAGTACGACCGTGGGGTTGATTGAGTGAACGATGACGTGTGGTGGATGGCCTAGGTCGGAGAAGATGACTGTGAGGTGGGGTTGTGGAGTGGATGGAAGGTGAAACTTGTAGAGGTCTCTTGAAGGTGGACATGAGGCAGAGCTTTTAGGCATGGAAGCAGATGATTCTGTGGAGTGTGTCGGGTGCACAGCTTTGTCGGAGCCCTTGTCAGAGGCGGAGAAGATGAAGGGGGAGATTGTGAATAAGTGGTTGAATTGGGGTGTGAAGGGGCTAAAGTTAATCTAGGGAGAAGGAGAGAGAGAGAACCTAATTATGTACGACGGGGAAAGGAGATCCACGTCGACTTTGATTGGCTGGCGTAGGAGGAGATGAAGTCTCTGGTAGTGAGGATGGCGAGGAGGAAGGGTCAAAATAGCCCTGGCTTTGGCTCACTAGGCATGGATGAAGGTGGGGAAGATGTTTCCTCTGCCTATTGTACATGGCAGAGGGTGACGGAGGGGGATCGAGGAGCTCACCAGAGCTAAGGTCAGAGCTGGCTAGAGGAAGGAGAGGAAGAGGAGTTTTGGCCTAAAACCTAACTAAGAAGCACGCTGGGATTATTGCAGCTCTTTATAGAGCTTAGGATCGAGCTCTAATTGAGGAAAGAAGCTCAATTGAGTTGAGTTTGGAAAAAAGAGACCCCACAATTTTCGTGGGTTTGCTGGGGCTCTCTACAGTGAATCAAGGTCTAAGATTTTGCTCGATCAATTCTCTGTAATGTGAACACCAATCCCACCAAATTTGGTAGGATTTGGAGTTGATTTGATGAGGCTTTGGTTCAGTCAAAGAAGGTGCTTAGGTCGGTTGATGTAATAATGGTGGAAAGGACCCATTTGTGTAGAAGACAAGAAACCTAGGGACTTGAACGTAAGAAATTTTGAAAGCTAGGGGCTTGGATGTGAAGAATAGAGGTTTTAGGAACTGAAGTGCAAACTAGGTCAAGATGGATTCTGATTGGGCCCAAATTTTGGTGATAACCTAATTTGGACCCAAGAAATCTAATGGTGAAGTTGGATTTGAGTTTTGACCATGTTTAACTAGGCAAATTACACAGAAGCTCAAATAGGGCAAAATCCCATCTGAAACTTTATTCTAGGTTAAAATAGGTTCAGATGGTTAAACTAAAGATACAAAACCTCTTGGAATACTTTCTTATGAATTTTAGAAGGTTTATATGAATTTTATCCTGACCAAAACTTGTTCAATTCAAGTGGGGCTGAAATTAGGGTTTTGTCTTCTAATTTGGTTCTCAAAACATGTGAAACCCTATTTTTGTCTGTGTTGACCCACTTCTTGGACTTTACAGAAGCTCAAATTAGGGAAAAATCCCATCTGAAACTTTATTTTAGGTCAAAATAGGTTTAGATGGTTAAACTAAAGGTACAAAACCTCTTGGAATACTTTCTTATGAATTTTAGAAGGTTTATATGAATTTTATCCTGACCAAAACCTCTTCAATTCAAGTGGGGCTGAAATTAGGGTTTTGTGTTCCAATTTGGTTCTCGAAACATGTGAAACCCTATTTTTGTCTGTGTTGACCCACTTCTTGGACTTTAATGTTCATTTGAGCTCTAATTAACCCTTGAGTGACCTCGCAGTTACTCTGCATTCGTTAAGCGATGTTAAAACTGTAGATTTAGCCATTTTATTGTTTCTTCTCAAAATGGTTTTAAGTGGAATTATTGTCCTCAGGCGATTATTCAGGAATATTTGTCTCTTGATTTCAACTAATTCCTGCTAGTTATGGAGAATGATGGTGTTACCATCATACCCCCATGCCTAACTTTTGCTAGTCCTTAGCAAAATCCTATGGAAAGAATTAGATCTCCAGACCATGCTTTGATGTTCAGATGCCTGATTTGTGCCACTCTCTAGAAATTAGAATAGAATGTCAACAATAGGCCTAAAGGTACTCAAGTACTAGCCAAGATCTTGACCTGACTACCTTCAGCCTAGGTTTGCCACGAAGGTTTCTATGGCCTGCAAAAACTGCTCAGAGGTTCGTTGACCCTAGCAGTTAAAGCTTCCGTGCGTAGATGTATTGTGTTCAGGTTCAGTTTGTCAGTGCATTTTGGTAAGAGGGAGATGGAGGGATTTTTCATTTTGGGAGTTTTCTCTCTTTTCCTTTTATATTTCCCTAAATCCAGCCTTGGATTGGCCCTAAACACGGTCTGTATCGGATTCCTTGTCCCCACCGTCAATCCTCGAAGGGTCCCTGGCTTTCGATGCTTCGGGATAGCACCGCTCATGGCAACCCCCAGAACTCTTGGCTTTCAACACTTCGGGATAGTGATAACACCACACAAGGGGGTAGTAATTAGGTTGAATATGGCCCATCTTTAGAATAAAAGGTGCAACATAAAGTAGAATAGGAGCATTGCATGCATCAAGTACCAAGATTGCTTATAAACTGTATTAATGGCCATTTCTGTAAAGCATTTGTCAAAGCAGGCATCAGATGAGCAATCAGACCGCACGGATGGATTCAGAACGACGAACGGAGTCCAACGGACTCAAGATCGGCCAAATCCGACATCCGGAACTCCCACAATGGGCCCAAGAAATTCTGACCGTTGATCTGGAGATCAATGGCCCAGAGAGCACCCGTCAGCCCGCCCCCATCGCTAGCGCACCCTCAGCCAGCCAAGGACAAATCTCGGTCGTTAATCTCCGATCGAACGGCCGAGATCCGCGCGCTCGCCCGCGGTCGCCACGACAAAGCGCGAGTGTGGCGCAATGGTTAGCGCGCACGCCCGCATCATCGCGACGCGCGTTCGAGCCGCGCAGAGCAGAAATTGAAGGTGAGCGAAGGGCGCGACAAAATTGGGTTGCCCGATTAGCAGCGGGCGGCCAGGATTGCGCCACTCGGCGCGACGACAGCTCCCTAGCCCCCACGCGCACGTGCACGCCGAGCGGAAACACGCACGCGCACGCACGCCCGAGGTGCGATCTCAACGCGGGCGCCGAAGGCTCTCAGTCGTCCTATCTTTGATCGAACGGCTCTTGATCAGCGGCCACGGATCGCGCGGAGAAGACCGGGGTGGGCAGCTGACCGGCTGCAAGAGGGCTTCACCGACGTTTATAGAAGCGGTTTAGCGACGCTCAGGATGTCGCTAAAGCCCATTCTTCTTTTAGGAAGCCCTTAACTCTATTTAAACTCCCTTCTACCACCATTCAAGGCATACTCTCCCACTTGCAACTACTCCACTCCTCTCCTAGCTAGTTTTAGGCACTCCTGTAATCGCCGGAGACGACGAGCCGCCGACGGAGCCTCCTCCACCGCCGTGGCTGCCTCGTCACTCTCCACTCTCTCTCTACCTCTCTCTCTCTCTCTTTTAAGCTTTCATATACTTTTCTTGAAGCATGTATTTAATGTTGTAAACCATGAACTATGAATGCATGTTTAATGAAATTATTTTCCGTTCAGTCGCCATTTTAATTTCTGTTTAAAAGTGCATGATCAAAACTAAGAGCTTTCTAACCCTAAACTCTCTCTCTCACTCTTGCTTTTCAAAACCGTCTCTTTCGCAAGAAAAACTCCACCTTTTTCGTGACAACAAGTGAGAAACAAAATCCGATTTCCACGCCTCCCTGAGACCGACACTCGGACTCACCTCCGTTTACTTCTTTTAAAATCGACGTATCAAGTGCGACTATAACGACACCTCTTAACACACACGCACTACGGCACGTTAGTTTTTGGTGCCGTTGCCGGGGAGGCAACGGATTTGTTTTATCACCTCCATTCCACATTCATTCTCACATCGTCTAATGCCTTATTTTCCTTTTTACTTGGTGGTTGCAGGAATTCGGCGCATGGACGGCGAAGCGACGCATCCGACGGTAGCACGGGAGTAGGCGCCTCGAGGACCGATAGTGAGTAACTTGTCTCTCATTGTTTTCTTGCGTGAAAAAGCTAAAAAAAATTGTAAAAACTGCGAAAAAATTGGCGTGGTGTATGATTACTTGACCCACATCCTTAACACATCACCCAAAAAAAAAAAAAAAACACTCTAACATTCTGAACAAATTCTTGAAGTGTTATTTTCTTTTTCTTGAGTGGTGTTTGTGAAGCCACCGTGAATTGACTTGGGCCGCACCACTGAACCCTAAAACTAACTCATCTAATAGAAGCCGCATGATCATTAGGATGAGTTCACTAGGGTTTTTAGAGCCTCTACAAAATAAAAAGGAAATCTACTTTAATCGAATTGTGTGCAGAACTAGACGTGCCCACTGAAACATGGTTGAAAACATTAAGACACATCAACCCTAAAAAGCACTAAAGTAAGGATGAAATACTAAAAGACACCACACCTTAAAAATCCTTGCTTGAAAACCTTGTTTTGCTAGAAGCGCACACCTTGAAAGTGGAAAATTAAGAGGCACCACCCCAATCAATGCCTCATCACATCACCCTAAGCACAAGCACTATCCTAACCCTTTCAAACTGAGTAGACGTGCCCTAGGCAGGACTGAGTTAAGTCTCAAAAGGCGAGGTTTTGTTTGCTAGGCACTTGGCTTTCATTCCCTTGGTAGAATCTGGTGACTAGGCTGTGGGGCAGTGTCAAACGACCGCGGTTGTGGGGTCTATGGAACCGGAGGCGCAAGCCAAAGGAAGAACCTTCCCTGCAATCCCCTCATAATCAACCTGGCCAGATTAGCCTTGGGAAGGGGAGTCTAGTGCTTACGGACTTAATCACCCTTTATGAGATTTCTAGGTCTCCTAAGGAATACACCATAAGGATTAGGCTTGAGTACTTGATTGAAACACATTTCTCGCATCTGTCGCCCTTCGCATCCCCTCCTGTTCTTCTCTAGTGTATGCACGGGAGGCGCTCACTGCATCCCGAATTGTGTGTTTTGGGGCAGGAATCTAGGCGACGTAATTCTGTTGAAAACATGGCTGAACCTAGGGTAGATGAGGGTGAAGATCAACCCCCACCAGATGCTATGGCCATCATCCAAGCTCAAATCAATGCTAACCATCGGCTTCAGCAACAACAAATCCACACCATCATGCAAGCCATACAACGGTTATAGAACCCGCAAGAACGACCACCACCTTTCCACGACATACCAGGACAACCACCACTTGATTTACCGCCGTTTCAGGACCAGCCAAGACCTCTCCGTGATTTCTATAATCCCTCTACTGTTAGAGTCGAGCCGCACCTTAGGATCCCCGAGGGGGGAGATGATTTTGAGTTGAAACCAAACGTCTTAAGTTTGATCCAGAGCCACTTTCATGGAAGCTCAAATGAGGACCCCTTTCAACACCTAGAGGATCTCGACCGCATAGCACGAACGGTGAAACCTAGGAACATTAGCCTTGACATTGTTCTAATCAAGATGTTCCCTTTCTCATTAAGAGACAAGGCTTCTCGTTGGCTTAGAACCCTAGGTAGACCCATCACCACCTGGGAAGAACTGAGGCATGCATTTTTAAAGAAATTCTTCCCCATAGGAAAGACCAATGCCCTCAGAAGAGCTATCACTACCTTCACACTCCAGGGTGGGGAACAATTTCATGAGGCGTGGGAAAGATTTAATGAACTTTTGAGGAAATGCCCACACGACGAAGTCCCAAGGTGGCAATTGGCCCAGATCTTTTACCACGGTCTGGACAGCAACCTACGGAACTTCGTCGATGCCTCATGTGGGGGAAACTTCCTAAACAAAGATGAAGAGAGCGCGTTTGAGCTCTTTGAGTCTATGAGCGAGAATTCGCTCAACAATGCCTCCATGAACCAATTTAACAGGTCCAGTCAACCCCGTGGCGGGATTTATGAGGTGTAAGCAAATTCTGGAATGGTTGACATGGACATCATTGCCAAAAAGTTAGATCGAGTGGAATTGGTGGACAAAAAGATTGATGAGCTACTGAATCAGACCAGGAACCCCTTGCAGACTTTCTCCCTAGCAAAGGGAGCACATAATGTTGACCTGGTCCAGTCCTTCACCCAACTGAACCTGGAATAACCCCCGACCACGTTCCAGGGAGGGACCTTTGCTCCCTCGACCCTTGATTACTCCCTTCCCTATTCATCAACATCGGCTATCTTAGAAGATGTGCAAGCCGTCCAAGGTTATGCGAAACCTGACCCTTTCTCTAACACTTACAACATTGGCTGGCGTAATCACCCCAACTTTGGTTGGACAAACCAGAAACCACCGCAATTCCAAAACCAGCCCAGGACAAACCAGCAACCACACTTGCCCCCTATCAGCAAGGACCACCAGTTAGACCCCAATATAACCAGAATAGGGCGGCCCCTCCCCCACAAAACCAAATGTATACCTTAATAAAGATGATGGCTGACATGAACCAGAAACATCAGGAAGAAATGACCTTGGTAAAGGGACAGTTAAGCCAACTCTTGGACGGTAAACAGCAAGGATCTCTACCTTCCCAAGCACAACCGAACCCGCGAAACATAAATAACAGAGGCCCCAATTCGCAAGGGTTCCAAGGCAATCCCGGGTAGGCTCACATGGTCCAGCCAGCCCCACAAACACCTCCGGGGTTTGGCGCTTCTTCATCCTCGTCTTCTCAAGGATCACCCCATGGCCTCAATGCCTCTGCAAATGCTGTGACCTTGAGAAGCGGCACCAAAACCCAGGATCCCAAATGGCTGACTCTCCCCGAGACTTTACCTGTTGAAATACCCGACTCAGAAGAAGCACCAACCAAGGACCCAGACATGGAACCAGTCCACATTCCGACACCCTACCCTGAGGCCTTGGAAACAATTAAGAAAAAGAAGAATGCTGTGGAAACTGAGGAGCTGTTGGAGATTTTTAAGCAAGTACAGATTAATATTCCGCTCCTAGAAGCCGTCAAACACATCCCCACTTACGCCAAGTTCTTGAAGGATGCCTGTACACCTAAGCGTAAGCCGAGACCTCAAGTACCTAGGAAGGTTGTACTCTCTGAGCAAGCGAGTTCCGTGATATCAAGCAACCTTCTACTCAAACGAACTGACCCAGGAGAGCCCCTGATTTCCTGCAATATCGGGGACATGACATTTGATAGAGCGCTCCTGGACCTAGGTGCTTCTATCAATCTAATTCCAACAACCCTGTACCACCAATTTGGTTTTGGGGAGCTGGCACCAACCCCTGTCACCATCCAGCTGGCAGATAGATCAGTGAAAACCTCGAAGGGGGTTGTCGAGGACGTAATTGTACGGGTCAAGGACTTCTATTTCCCAGTCTACTTTTTGGTGCTCGACATGGAGGTCCCTGAAAAATTACAGAATGCACCCATAATCTTAGGCAGACCTTTCTTAGCTACGGCTAAAGCAAACATCGACTGCGACATGGGATATATGGAAATCGCCTTCGGAGACAGGAAAATGCAATTGGATATCTTCCGGGTGACAAAGTCTTTTGATTGCGATTACATTGAGGAACATGATTCCGTGGAAACTTTAATCGAGGAATGCCTTACCCTCAATTCTGTCTCAGACCACCAAACCCGTAGTTCTGACCCATCGCCATCATTACCCGTGGACCTCTGTAAGGCTGAGTATCATCACATGACACCATTTGAAGAGATCGATGTTGATCAACTACCGCCCTTTCCATTCCCATCGACTGTGGTCCCACCCGCACCTGAACTTAAACCATTGCCCGAGAATCTCAAGTACGTCTTCTTGGGACCTGACCAGACCTTCCTAGTGATTATTAATTTCCATCTAACCAAGGATCAGGAACTAAGGTTGACTGCAACTCTTTCAGAACATCGGGCCGCCATTGGTTGGACCATCTCGGATCTAAGAGGAATTAGCCCCACCTATTGCACCCACAAGATTTACCTGGAAGACGGGGCCCGACCTTCCCGCCAGATGCAGAGACGGTTAAACCCTAACATGCGGGAGGTCGTTAAAAAAGAAATTATCAAGTGGCTCGACGCCGATATCATCTACCCTATCTCTGATAGCCCCTGGGTGAGCCCCACTCAAGTGGTTCCAAAGAAGGCTGGGCTCACCGTTGTCACTAATGATCATGGCGAATCCATCCCCACCCGCACCACCATCGCATGGCGGGTGTGTATTGATTATAGGAAGCTTAATGAAGCCACTAAGAAGGACCACTTCCCCTTGCCATTCATTGACCAAATCCTTGAAAGATTGGCAGGGCAGAAGTATTTTTGCTTCCTGGATGGATATTCAGGATATAACCAAGTCGCAATTGCTCCGGAAGATCAGGAAAAGACCACATTCACTTGCTCGTATGGCACGTTTGCATTCCGTCGAATGCCGTTCGGGTTATGCAAAGCACCTGCGACCTTCCAGCGTTGCATGCTAGCCATTTTTTCAGAAATGGTGGGTGAATACTTGGAGGTCTTTATGGATGATTTCTCGGTATTCGGGAATTCATTCGACCATTGTTTGAGAAACTTGGAGAAAATCCTGAAACGATGTATCGAGGTTAACTTGGTGTTAAGTTGGGAAAAGAGCCATTTTATGGTTCAAGAAGGAATTGTCCTTGGACACATCGTTTCGCATAGGGGCATCGAGGTAGATCGAGCTAAGGTTGATTTAATTTCCAAACTTCCTCCACCTAGTTCGGTTCGACAGATTCGCTCTTTCCTAGGACATGTTGGCTTCTACCGAAGGTTCATCAAAGACTTTTCCAAACTTTCCAAACCCTTGACCGACCTTCTAGCCAACGACGCCACTTTCCACATGTCTCCTGATTGCATCCAGGCTTATCATACCCTCTGGGACTTAGTCTCCACCGCACCTGTACTTCAACCCCCAGACTGGTCCCAGGATTTTGAGATTATGTGTGACGCATCAGATTTTGCCGTAGGCGCTGTCCTGGGACAAAGGCAAGACAAGAAGCCTGTGGTGATCTACTACGCGAGCAAAACGTTGGACGAGGCCCAACGTAATTATACGGTCACAGAAAAAGAGTTGCTCGCTGTAGTCTTTGGACTGGAAAAATTCCAATCATACTTGCTGGGATCCCACGTGACTATCTACACCGACCATTCAGCCATCCAGCACCTGTTGGCCAAAAAGGACGCAAAACCTAGGCTCATCAGATGGATCTTGCTTTTGCAGGAATTTGACCAGGAAACCCGAGACAAGGCCGGATCGAAAAATGTGGTGGCTGACCACCTGTCAAGACTTCATCCAGACCACATTGGACCCTCCCTACCTCTATCTGATACCTTCCCTGATGAACACATCCTAGCCATGCAAGACAAGAAAATGCCATGGTATGCTGACTATGTCAACTACCTGGTTATAGGACAAACCCCGCACAGCTGGTCCAGACAACAACAGGACAGGTTCTTGGCTGAGGCCAAGCACTATTTCTGGGATGATCTCATGCTGTTTCGCCTCTGTGCTGATCAGATCATCAGGAGGTGCCTCCCTGAAGACGAAGTTCAGAGTGTGCTTTCCTTTTGTCATGACCAAGCGTGTGGCGGCCATTTCTCTGGCAAGAAAACAGTTGCAAGAGTTTTGCAGTTTGGATTTTATTGGCCGTCCCTATTTAAGGATGCACACATCTTTGCCAAGACTTGCTCACGATGCCAAACACTGGGGACCATGACCAAGAAAGATATGATGCCCCTTCAGCCCATTTTGATTGTCGAAATCTTCGACGTTTGGGGTATCGATTTTATGGGCCCCTTTCCACCATCCAACGGCTTTGAGTACATCCTGGTCTCGGTAGACTATGTTTCCAAATGGATTGAAGCCGTCACCACTCGACGATGCGATCACAAGACGGTCATGGACTTTGTGAAGAAGAACATCTTTTCCCGGTTTGGAATACCCAAGGCCATGATCAGTGATGGTGGAAGCCATTTTATCCATTCCCAATTCCGTGCCCTACTTAGAAAATACGGGGTAAACCACCGCATTGCCACCCCGTATCATCCACAAACAAATGGGCAGACTGAGGTCTCAAACAGACAAATCAAGAATATTTTACAGAAGACTGTGAGACCTGACAGGAAAGACTGGTCCACACGACTTGATGATGCCCTGTGGGCATACAGGACCGCTTTTAAGACCCCGATAGGCATGTCGCCTTATCGCTTGGTCTTTGGCAAAGCTTGCCATCTCCCTGTCGAATTGGAACACCGGGCTTACTGGGCTGTCAATCAATGTAACATGGATCCCCCGTTAGCCGGTGCGCAAAGGACGCTTCAATTATCTGAGCTCGAAGAAATTCGTCGGGACGCCTTTGACAATAGTCGGCTATATAAGGAGAAAATGAAAGTCGTTCACGACGGACTCATTCATAGAAAAACCTTTGAGCTGAACCAACAAGTCTGGCTATTTGATGCACGCCTGAAACTCTTCCCAGGGAAACTTAGGTCCAAATGGACGGGACCATTTCGGGTGGTCAAGCCCTATTCTAATGGGGCGGTTGAAATCGCTGATCTTAACACTGGGCACACTTTTACAGTTAATGGTCAAAGATTGAAGCATTTCCTGGCCCAGGTACCCCCCAAGGAAAGTGTCACCCTCGTTGAGGGCTGACACCAAGCACCGCCCAGCTGGAGGCGTTAAACTCAGCCCTTCCTGGGAGGTAACCCAGAGGATTCAGACTGATCTGGTAGTTTACGTCACTCAGGTACTATTTTTTTGAACCCTTTTGCATCCATGTATTTGCCAATGAGGACATTGTCCAACTTAAGCATGGGGGGGTGGTAAATTGCATAATCCTGAGCTTAATTAATCAGTCTGAATTAATTAATTAATTAAAAAAAATGATGAATTTAGGAAGAAAACTTAGGCATTAGAAACTTGTCAATAGTGGGAAATAACACAAAAAGAACTTAAACACTTAGGCTTTTCAGGCCTTCAGGCTTAATCAGCCCTGGTGTCCGTTAAAATATGGATTTAGCGACGAATCCTTGCAACTTTAAGCTATTCTAATCCACCTACTAAATAAGGTAATAAGTATACGACTTATCAACTCACCCTCTAACTTAGGAAAACTTTGAGTCTAAGCATCTGCACACACTTTTGCACAGACTCACTTCTCGGAGATTTTGACAGAAATTGGGTAGCTAATGAACTCTCTAGGGTGGTATGGCTGGCAAGTTGTCGTGGGTAACAGCCCATTGGCAGGTTGTCCAGAACCCAGCCATAGGCCATTTCCTTTTCGCTGCCTCTAGGTACATTTGAGATCAGGGAAGCCACCTACGAAAAAAAAAAGAAGAAAAGAAAATAAACCACACTTCACCGCACAAGTATGGCTGGTAAGTGATCGTGGGTAATAGCCCATTGGTCGGTTGTCCAGAGCCCAGCTTAATAATTGCACAGAAAAGACCAAAACACCTAAGGAAGAAGCGGGGAAGTAGTATAAGCCGGGGAGATATACACTGGAAAATCCTTGTGTTGACCCTAAGTAAAACGAACGTAGGGAGAAAGCTACCAATCGAACAAATACATCTTCAGGCAAAAATATTTTCTTTTTTAGTCACCTAGAGGCGTAGAAACTCGAAGTCTGTCTCAATTACCGTTAAGTGAGTCTATCACAACATTCACACCAAGATGCTTAGCACTTAGGGTTTTGACCTAGTTTTGGGTGGGTTGGGTAGCCGTAAAAAGTTACCAACCCACACTGAATTCCGAAAAAAATTCTAAGAAAATATACATACGTATACATATGTACATTAAAGCAATGATTCGGGCAATTCGTATTTTGGCAGACACTCGGGTGCTGCTTAGTCTTTGTAGATTAAGATCTTCGTATATTTCCTCTTATTGACAAGTAACGAAGTGCCTAAGCAATTACTTCTTGAATTCTCCAAGGAAATAAAGGCTAGAATAAACCTTGCTAGGGACTAGCAAGGAGTAAGCATGGGGGTATGATAACACCACACAAGGGGGTAGTAATTAGGTTGAATATGGCTCATCTTTAGAATAAAAGGCGCAACATAAAGTAGAATAGGAGCATTGCATGCATCAAGTACCAAGATTGCTTATAAACTGTATTAATGGCCATTTGTGTAAAGCATTTGTCAAAGCATGCATCAGATAAGCAATTGGACCGCACGGATGGATTCAGAACGACGAACGGAGTCCAACGGACTCAAGATCGGCTAAATCCGACATCCAGAGCGCCCACAATGGGCCTAAGAAATTCTGACTGTTGATCTGGAGATCAACGGCCCAGAGAGCGCCACGTCAGCCCGCCCCCATCGCTAGCGCACCCTCAACCGGCCAAGGACAAATCTCGACCGTTGATCTCCGATCGAACGGCCGAGATCCGCGCGCTCGCTCGCGGTCGCCGCGACAAAGCGTCGGCGTGGCGCAACGGTTAGCGCGCACGCCCGCATCGTCGCGACGCGCTTTCGAGCCGCGCGGAGCAGAAATCGAAGGCGAGCGAAGGGCGCGGCAAAATTGGGCCGCCCGATCAGCAGCGAGCGGCCAGGATTGCACCACGCGACGCGATGACAGCTCCTTAGCGCCCACGCGCGCATGCACGCCGGGCGGAAACATGCGCGCGCACGCGCGCCCGAGGTGCGATCTCAGCTCGGGCGTCGAAGGCTCTCAGCCGTCCGATCTTTGATTGGACGGCTCTCGATCAGCGGCCACGGATCGAGCGGAGAAAAAGACCGGGGCGGGCAGCTGACCGGCGGCAAGAGGGCTTCACCGACGTTTATAGAAGCAGTTTTAGCGACGCTCTGGATGTCGCTAAAGCCCATTCTTCTTTTAGGAAGCCCTTGACTCTATTTAAACCCCCTTCTACCACCATTCAAGGCATACTCTCCCACTTGCAACTACTCCACTCCTCTCCTAGCTAGTTTTAGGCACTCCTGTAATCGTCGAAGACGACGAGCCGCCGACGGAGCCTCCTCCACCGCCGTAGCTGCCTCGTCGCTCTCCACTCTCTCTCTACCTCTCTCTCTCTCTTTTAAGCTTTCGTTTACTTTTCTTGAAGCATGTATTTAATGTTGTAAACCATGAACTATGAATGCATGTTTAATGAAATTATTTTCCGTTCAGTCGCCATTTTAATTTCTATTTAAAAGTGCATGATCAAAACTAAGAGCTTTCTAACCCTAAACTCTTTCTCTCGCTCTCGCTTTTCAAAACCGTCTCTTTTGCAAGCAAAACTCCACCTTTTTCGTGACAACAAGTGAGAAACAAAATCCGATTTTCACACCTCCTTGAGATCGACACTCGGACTCACCTCCATTTACTTCTTTTAAAATCGACATATCAAGTGCGACTATAACGACACCTCTTAACACACACGCACTACGGCACGTCAGATAGTGCCACCCATGGCATTCTATAGCTAAATTTAGGCCCTAGAAATCGACATTTCAGGATAATCTCACCCATGGCACCTGAATCAACATAAAGTGCTTACATGCCCTCAGTAGGATATTTAGATATCTTAGAAGACAAGCATCGAGGAGACAATATGTTAATACACATCTTCTAGGGGAGTAATTTTCACTTCACCTCTTCATGCTGGGAACTCATCCAATCAACTTGTATCTTCGAGCCGCTCCTAAGCTAGATCTTCGGGATGACCTTTCCATAACAGAATACTTTTGGCATGATTTTTTTCATTAAGTGCACTGAACCAGACTAGTGTGCGGATTTTGGGTGCTTAAGTTACCAAGTCCTGCAAACCAACGAGCAGGCAACGGGGCCGAATACTCCTTAAGCCTTAAACTTAATACATTAGTCTCTCACTTTCCTCAACCTCTTGAGGACTAACCTGGATCTTAACAAATACGTGAGTGTTTAGGCCCTATAATATGCCCAAGAGGCCTAAGATCAACACTCTTTACTAATCTCCTTGTCTCTAGCACTTTAGGACTTAATCCTTATTTTGATTTGGTCTAGAATTTACGTAAATCCCATAAAGAATTGTTATGACTATCAATTTTTCTTTAATTTGTTCCTTTTGACATTTTGTTTGTATCTCGTCTTTTCCTTCTCAAGAAAGATTTTCAATCATTTCTCAAAATTTCCTCCCCTTTCTCCATTTTTTTTAATATGTATTTTTTTGTGAGAACCCTATAGAGAATTGAATTTCCATTTGTTTGCACTTTAATGCCCTCCCATGCTTAAGTTTTACAATGTCCTTATTGTAAACTAGGTGGGTATGAATTCAGCTTGGTTCAAGGTTTAGAACAGAGTCAAAAGGGTGGGTGAATGAGTCGGGATGACTGTTGCGGATGATTTCAAGCTTTGATACAAGTACCAAAGGTGGTGTTGGTTGTTCTAAAGTTGAACCCTAAAGTGCAATAGGAGTGTAGCTCAAAAAGATGGTCAGAAGGGTCTTGGATTTTTGGTATGATGGGTTGCCTCCCGTTAAGTGCTAAATTCAATGCCTTCAATTGAGCAGAAGTTGATCAAGGAGAAGGGGTGGTTAGATCGGAGGAATTTTGTAGTATAAGCACCTTGATGAGTAGCCTGGTTGGTCCAACCAGGTGCTTGTTTAGATAGGCTAATGATGTAGACTAAACCCAATCAGTTTGGTGGGTTGATGGATATGAATCAATAGGTATGGAGCCCACCAAATACTTTATGGCTCAAAAAGATATGGAAATACGAATCTCAGGTTTGGCTAAATCGGTTCAGCCTGATTAGAGTAGGGGTCCTCAAAAGTTGATGGATCTGTGGAAAACGTAGGAACCCTACTAGTAAGATCAAAGAAGGAAAAGTTGTGATTCTTGGTCTGATCAGTGTCTGATTCCTGGTCAAAAGATGGAGGCGAATCATATGCGACCGGATCAGAAGGAAGTAAGTCAGAATATAAATTGATTTTGGTGACGGTTCAAGGTTGGGATTGGGTTTTGAAAGCTCTGTGATAGATGTGGCTGCTTTGAGGGTCAAATCGTCAGCCTTAGAATCAGAATCAGATTGAAAGAATGGGTCATGGATACTGAGGTCGTAAACTGGCTCGTAATCATCTAGAAACAATGGTTCTCCGAAATCAGAGTTAGGAATTGGGTCACTAGAATTTGGACTTGTCTCTACTAGGATGTCAGAGTTCCTCTCGAGGATTACCTTAACAGGATAAGGTGGGGAAATTACATCCTCGAGAGGTTCTGACTCAAGTTCATCACAGGTGTTTGGTAAATCAGGGCATGATGGACCAGCTACATGACTCTCTATGGCCGGTTCATAATCAGGAACACTTGCAACTGGATCCACCCAACCCACATTTTGATCAGGTATGCCATTCTGCACAAAGTTTGAATCTGATTCCATTTGGGTTGGGGGTCCACAACAACCTCTATTTTCGAACCTGGGCTTTGGGAAATCACATTGATCCCTAACGTTGCTCCAAGATGTCTCATCAATTTCTGAGTGGAGATATGGGTATTTCTGATCAATGGCTTATTGCAACAGATTTAACATATTTGCATGTTTCTCAATGTCATCTTGGTGTATCTCCCAGAGTAGTGGATTTATAAACTAATGTAAACCCTCTGTGCTATGCAATTCCCATAATTTGTTGAATTCTGATATGAGGGCATCCCGAGTTGAACCATTTATCATTTGGGTCAACGTTAGATGGGCACAATTTACAATGAGGGTTGTTGTCTCTAACTCATTAACCTCAATGTTCCTAGATAGATCTAAGGTTTTGTAATACTTATCATGATGTCTGAGAGTAGCCTCGATCATTTTTTCTTTCAGATTCATATGTGATTCAGGTTTATTGAAAAGCTTTCCCATGTTGTCAGGTCTCATTTCCAAATCAAGTAGTGGATCAGGATGTAGAATCAAATTTATGTCCAAATCGAATTGATTAGATCAGATCAGATTTCTTCCAGAAGATCAACTCTAATGGAGGCCTCTAGGTCAAACCTAAGGACCTTTCCTGTGTATGTGCACTACAGAATAGATGAAGGACTGGATGTGAATTGGACCCAATCAAAGCACCCAAACAACTTTGGATGACTAAGGCTGTTTCGAGATGGATGATACCTCTGAATCAGAAATCCACACACCTGAGAATTACTTGGGCAGCTAAGAAGGGTGAGTCCTGCAAAGACCCCCACACAGTAGAGAGTCCCCATAGGTTACAGGGTTTCCCCCACTTGACCTTCCTTGTCACTGAGATTCCAAGTAGACCGAAATGTGCGAATTGAGACTTAAGTCTACCAATTTTAGCCCTAATTTGTGCCTTGAATTTCACTTGATTAAGAAGTTGATTCAATTTGTGACCTAATTTGTAGGTTGGTTGGTCTATAGGGTGAACCAACTTCATCTGACCTACCTTAAGGATGAGAATGAAATTTGGGCCATGACCCAAATCACTCTGAATTAACTCTCAGGTTATTAGGTCCAAATTTTAGGGTTCAAGTGAATTTAGAGCCTTGATTTTAGGGTTTACTTGAATAGATCTTTTCAAACAAGGGACTGGGTGGCACACAAATGTATGAAGATCAGTTTCCTTTATTTCAGGCAAATGTGTACTAATGCTTGAAAACCCTATTGTGGAAATCCTAATTGGCTCTATTTCAAGTCTAATTTGATCTGAAATATGGCTCCTTGGACTCAAACAAGAATTTGAATAGTCCAGGATGCTTTGAAATTTTAGTGTAAATCCTTAATAGGTACAGGAAATTAGAATGGGAATTATCTAATCAAATCATCTCACTTCAATCAGATATGAAATCAATTTTGCAAATCAGGAAACTTTGCCTTTAAATGATCTTACTAAGAAAATATGGCAAGTGGATCCTAATTTATTTTGTTACATTTTTCTCCTTCCCAAGATTAGGAGGTGAATAGGGAAGAAAAGAAAATTTTACTTACCCCTTGAGTGGTTGATTGTGCTGAAGATCTTCTCGTGATGTACCTTGCAAAATCAAAGCAAAGCAAATAGGGCAAGTTAGGAATCAAATCAATCAAGAAAGAAAAGATTAGTGGTGAATTGTGCGTTGCTCCCTAGCAATGGCGTCAAAATGTTGCATCTCTTTCATTGAGTTTTAAGAGATGCGTGTTGTAGTACAGTCAACAAAAACGTAACAACATTTAAATTTGTAAAGTGCTCGAAAATAGAAATTGAGTCCGAGGTCTTTCCCCGGGAGCAAATTGGCAATTCAATCCATTAATCACAATTAGTAATAGATGAGCACAATAATGAATCACAATTGAAGATATTCAATGAATAATCTACTCAAATAATGTATTCAATAATAATCAATAGTATCTTAGGAAACAAAGGGGTAAAAAGAATATAAAGGCCTAAAAATGGTGATTGAGATCACCAAATCCTTCAAATTAAGCACATATTCAAGTATTCAATTTCTCAATAGTGGTCTCAACCACTTATTTCTCAATTCCACCTTAGATAAGAGCCAAGTATCTCTACAGTATCAGATGAATGCCACAATCAGACGTCAGCCACCTTAAGTATCACCAAGCATAGCACAATGCCTTAGAGATGCTAAGTGTTAGGTGTATATGGGCATGCATCTCGAGGCAAAACCTAGCCCTACCCTCAGATTTTCTTCATTTCTTAGCCAGGTAAATGGGTGAACAATACTGAGTTATCGGGTCACTAACAAGGTCCAGGTCCACTGGCGTGTGTAGTGGGCGAGGAGTGAGAAGGTCGGGTGAGTAGGGAACTCACCCCCAGTGTCTGAGGTGAATATCCAATGACACGAAATTCTCTTATATGCTACTTTCAGCCTTCCCACAAACGATGTGGGATTAAAGGCCTTTGCTCTTCTTCTCGTATAGCTGCAGGTGAAGGCTTGATGTAGACACATCCATTTAGGTTAAAATGCCTATTTATGCATGTCCTAAGCTTAGATATGCATTCCATATTATAAATGTTACATAGCACGCATCAATCTGCATTTAGAGTAGTCTGTATAAATTATAGGTTAATTCATGTCCTTTTATGGTAAGAGAGAAGAAGATTTATTTCGGGGGCTTTGGATTAACAATTCGACCATACAGATCTGATCAGGACGACGATCGGAGTTAACGCCTTCGAAATCATCTTGATCGGAATCATGTAGCACTTTATGTAGTCTACGGAAGATCAATGGCCAAGGGACTAGGTGACACAATTTGAAGCTCAAACGATAGATTTGACCGCACGGATGGATCCAGATCGATGATTGCAGCCCAACGACGCAAAAATTGACCTAATTCGATGTCCGTGGTGCCACCTACAAAGGAAAGAAGATAGACGGCCCAAATCGCTCCAAGTGGTGCTATCCAGGCTATCCAAGGGCAACAGCAATCGTGCGTAGGCATGTGTAGCGCACAAGCGTGCAGCAATGGGCACGCACAATAGTGCGTAGTGCGTAGAGCGTGCGCTAGTAGCGTCGCGTGGAGGCACGTGAGCTGGACCTTTAGTGACGCTTGCGGCGAATCCTCGTGACGTTTATGGACCTCACTAATTGTCCATGCACAAAATTCTTCCTTTCCTCCACTATAAAAGGACCCCTATCCCTCCCATTCTTTTTCATCTCTTCCTTTCTCTCCTTCACCACCTCTAAGGCTCTAGAGAGAGCTTGTCTCAAGCTCGGGATGCTCCTCTGGAGTAGAAATTAAACATGTTTTCCTGCCTCTCACCCCCATTCGTGGAGCACCCCATGGCCGTCCTCTCACCACCTTCGAGAAGGCCCTCGTCGCGACGCCGCCCTGCCCAATCCTCCTTTCGTCACCACCGTTCTCCTTCCTCCAACCTCCCACCACCTTCATCCAGGCGACGTCAGAGCTAGTCATCCTCCAAGCGACCGTCAAGGGGGACTCTTCTCTTCTTTCTCTATCTTTTATCGCTTTCTATTGTAGTTGTAATTTCTTCCTTGATTAAACATTGGTTAGCTAAATATTGATATTTTGTCTCTCTCTCTCTTATTTTGCAAGTAGATTAGCTAGAATTATCGGCCTGATCTCTTGCCTTATAAAATACTAAAAAAAATCTCAAAAGATAAAAACAACAAAAACAAATAAAATTGAAAGTATAGATTTCAAAATCAAACGTTTGCCTCCCTATGTTCTACTTGGGACTCACCTTGAGTTTTGGTATAAATTTTATTTGGTAGAATTTTTGCTACTACGACGACGGGTTCTCTCGAAACCCTAACTTTTCATCGAGAAAACACGCTCACCAAGGTTCCTCTGATTTTAGTTGTTATTGTGGGTTCTTCCCTCAATTGGAGCTGCAGTGGTGTTCTTTGGATGAAGCTGCAACTGTTGGTAGCTGTCTTGAAGTCGGATGTTGAGGTAAATACGTTTATATCACATAAACTGTCTATTATGCATGTTCTTAGGCATAGAGTTGCATCATACATTATAAATATTGCATAACATGCATCATCTTGCATTTAGGTTAGATTGTATAAAGTTTAGGTTAATTTTCTCTTTTTGTAGTCAGGTAACAGAGCGATATTCAATTGGGGCCTCGGATGCAAGACCCAACTGTACAGATCTGATCAGGGCGACGATTGGAGTTCAACGACTCCAAGATCATCCTGATCGGACTTCCGTAGTATTAGATATTATCCGAGGAAAATTATAGCTCAAAGGCCAAGATGGTGTAAATCCGCACCTCAGATGAGAAATCTGATCACACGGATGGGTTTGGATCGACGATCGCAGCCCAACAACGCGAAAATCGATCCAATCTGACATCCGTAGCACCATCTACAACTCAATGAAGATGGACGGCCATGATGGCGCCACGTGGCACCATCACAACCGCTTAGCACCGGCCGCCACCTTTCTTCTTCGCCCTCTTGATGAATCTTAGTCATTGAATGCCTTTCCAACGGCTGAGAATATGCCACGTCGCCCTTTTCTCTCTCCAATCGGCGTTCCCAGCTTCTCAAGGCACAGGCAAGATAAGCTCTCAGCTGTTTAATATGCCCATCCACGGCTGAAAGGGCGCAGCAATCAAAACATCCCCGTGTCAATCCATGAAGATCATGCAGCGGTCGAACTCGCATCACACTTCGACGGACGTGCGTTCGACTCGCAATCAGAGGTGCGCATGCATTTTATCTCAACCATGCGATCAGCTATGAACGGCTAGGATCTTCCAATCAGACCAATGTACAATCGGACGTGGTTATGCATGCGCAATCACAAGCACTTAACGCACAAAGCTGAAGCGGGCGAGGAGGGTTTTAAGCCGTCCGATCTTGAGATCGAGAATCAACGAACATGGTTAAGCGTTGGGAGCGAGGAGGCGAGGGAGCGTGCGCACTTCAGCCACAATCGGGCTTTAGTGACAAATAAATTCATCACTAATGACCCCTAATTTATTGTTTTGAACTTGAAATGACCTTTTTACCCCCAACCTCTACACCTATGAAAAGGCCTACACCCCCCGACATTTCAATTATCCCTTCCTCTCCTCTCTCACCCCCTCCAAAGTTTTAAGAGCTTGTCCTAAACCCGAGATTCTCCATTAGAGTTAAAAATACAATTTTTCCACCTTCTCACCTCCTTTGTGGAGCATCCCGTGGTGGTCCTCTCACTGCCATTTGGGAAGCGGATCCTGCTATGACGTCATCCTGCCCCGTTCTCTGTCGTCCTTTGTCGTTCTCCTTCATCCCGCATCTCACCACCTTCGTCCAAGCGCTTCGTCGTTGCGGCTCGTCCTCCAAGCAGCTGTCGAGGAAGGTAACTTCTTTCTACCTTTTCTTTTACCGCTTTCTAGTGTAGATTTCCCGCTTTCTACTGTAGCAATGAACATCAGTTTTTGGTTATGAGATCCATATTTACTCTATCTCTGTTTTCTCTTGATTTATAATATTCTCTCTCTTTCTTCTATTATTTATTCTTTAAGTAGATAGCTAGTTTAGATTCTATTCGACCAACTAATCTTCTTCGTGATAATAAAAGAAACACAATTTTTAATCAAATGTCTGCCTCCCTATGTTCGACCTGGAATTCTTTCGAGTTTCGATAAATTTATCTATTGACGGATTTCGTCGCAAATCATACTACATCGATGAGTTTTCGAAACTCAATCCCGTTTGCATAGATTTTCCACTCTATCAGATGTGCACAGAGTATAGCGGTTGACGGAGGTGGTGAACGACGAAGACGAGATCTCCAACGAAGGTACCTGAAGCATGAAAATGGCCTTACGGCCCAATTAGAAGTGCTTAGGAGCTTCGCCTTGGCACATGGAGTACGACAGTGGGGTTGATGGAGTGAACGGTAGTGTGTGGTGGATGGCCAAGGTCGAAGAAGATGACTGTGAGGTGGGTTGTTTGCTTCGGCTGTGGAGTGGATGGAAGGTGAAATTTGTAGAGGGCTTTTGAAGGTGGAGGTGTGGCGGAGCTTTTGGGCGTGGAAGTGGATGATTTGGTGGAATGTGGTGGGCGCACACTTCGTTGGAGCCCTTACCGGAGGTGGAGAAGATGGAGGGGGAGACAGTGTATAAGCGGTCAAATTAAGGTGTGAAGGGGCTAAAGCTAATCTAGGGAGAAGGACAGAGAGAGAACCTAATTATGGACGACAAGGAAAGGAGATCCACGCCAGCTTTGATTGGCTGGTGTCAGAGGAGATGATGGCTCTGGTGGTGATGACGAGGAGGAGGAAGGGTTGAAGCAGCCCTGGCTTTGGCCGACCAGGTGCGGACGAAGGTGGGGAAGATGTTCCCTTTGCCCATTGTACATGGCAGAGGGCGACAAAGGGGGATCGAGGAGGTTGCCGGAGCTGAGGTTGGAGCTGGCTGAAGGATGGAGAGGAAGAGGAGTTTTAGACTAAAACCTAGCTAAGAAGCACGCTGGGATTATTATGGTGCTTTATAGGTTAGTATTGAGCTCTAATTGAGGAAAGAAGCTCAATTGAGTTGAGATTTGGTAATAAGAGACCCCACAATTTTCATGGGTTCACTAGGGTTCTCTATAGCTAATTAAGGTCTAAGATTTTGCTCAATCAATTCCCTATAATGTGAGCACCAATCCCTCCAAATTTGGTGGGATTTGGAGTTGATTTGATGAGGTTTTGGTTGAGTCAAAGAAGGTGCTTAGGTTGGTTGACGTAACAATAGCAAAAAGGACCCATTTGTGAAGAAGATGAGAAACTTAGAGACCTAAATGTAATAAATTTTGAAACGTAGGGGCTTGGATGTGAAGAATAGAGGTTTTAGGGACTGAACTGTAAACTAGGTCAAGATGGACTCTGATTGGGTCCAAATTTTGTTGCTAACCTAATTTGGACTCAAGGAATCTAATGGTGAAGTTGGATTTTAGTTTTGACCACGTTTGACTAGGAAAATTACACATAAGCCTAAATTAGGGCTAAATCTTATCTGAAACTCTATTCTTGGTCAAAATAGTTTTAGATGTTAAACCAAAGGAATCAAACCTCTTGGAATATTTTTCTATGAAATTTAGAAGGTTTAGATGAATTTTATCCTGACCAGAACCTCTTCAATTCAAATGGGACTGAAATTAGGGTTCTGTGTTTTGATTTGGTTCTTGAAAAGTGTGGAACCCTGTTTGTCTGTGTTGACCCACTTCTTGGATTTTAATGCTCATTTGACCTCTAATTAACCCCTGAGTGACCCCGTGGTTTCTCTGCATTCATTATGTGATGTTAAAACTGCAGATTTAGCCCTCTTTATTATTTTCTTTTCAAAATAGATTTGAGTGGAATTATTATCCTCAGGCGATTATTTAGGAGCATTTGTCTCTTAATTTCATCTAATTCCAACTAGTTATGGCGAATGATGGTGTTACCATCAGGTACAAATCTTGGTTGGAGGACTTGATACTGAACTTAAGTCGAATATGATTCATGCTATCCCAAAATTCCACTGCTTAAACTCCAAAGACCCCTTCCAGTACATCAAGCAACTGAAACATCTGGCTTAGACCTTTGGGCCTCTTGTTCAGAATTGGGACATCCTGCTCATGAAGATGTTCTCCTTCTCCCTTATGGATAAGGTTGCCTCTGGTATCAGACTCTGACCCGTTCGATCAACACATGGGAGGAACTCCAATCTGAATTCCTGAATAAATTCTTCCCAGTTGGTTGGACAAATGCTTTGAGGCACCGGATCTTACACTGCACGCAGAATGAGGGAAAACCACTTCATGAGGCATGGGATCGCTTTTTGGATCTCATGCATAAATAACCTCATCATGGGGTTCCTAAATGGGAACAAGTCTAGTCTTTTTTCCTCGGACTCAGTGAGGATATCAGGCTATTTGTCAATGCAACCTGTGGTGGAAACATCATGGGTCAGCATGAGGATACCGTTCGGGAGATTCTCGAGAATATGTGTGAGAACTCCATAAACAATGAATCTATGGGTGTGTTCGACCAGACGACCACTTGTGCATTGACAAACATGTGAGGGGCACACGAGACTCAAGGCCTATCAGTGTCCGTTGATTTGGAGTTGGTGGCAAGTTGCTTGGATAAGGTCTCTATCATCGATAAAAAGGTGGATGAGTTAACTCGACATCTACAGAGAGCCACCGCTACACAGGAGAACATGTATGTGTAACCGCCCTCAGGTAGGGAGTGTGTGTATAACATTTACCACCACTCTCACCTGTATCCATCCTCGTCTGATGTCGATTTCGGAGGAAACTCTAGATCTATCTACTCTAGTTAGGGGAACTCTGAACCCTCGTACTCTAACTTCTCTGAAGTTCCTCAGACCTACGAAGATCTCCACACCATCTAGAATGATCCATTCTCTAACACCTATAACCCCGGATGGCTCAATCATCCTAACTTTGCATGGTCGAAAAATAATTAGAACACGAAACCTCAATTCCAACCTCGACTATAGGCTCCGCGCCCATATCAGCCTGCTTAGCCTAGGCCCAATCCGAATTACTAATTCCGGCCATCAAGGGAAGATCAAATGAATCTGATTCTACAAACCCTAGCTGACATTCAAAAGACCAATGCAGCTATGCAGAAATAGCACAAAGACGAGATCATAGAGGTTTGAAATTAGCTTGCATAGATGGTTGGGTCTCACCAGCCTGGTGCACTCTCATCTCACCCACTGCCAAATCCAAATAACGTATCGAGCCAGAGGCACATTATGAACCCAAATCAGGGCCATGCTCACTACGTATATCAATCCCTTTCTAGTCCTTCACCTGACTGGATGGAGGCATCAACATCATTTTTGGGATATCAGTAGCAACCACCTCTTTTGCAGATTTCGAACCACAATCAGGTAGGCCTTAAAGTTGTTATCCCTCGCAATGGCAAATTAACTTAGGATCCACCTTATCCTAGCCACTCTAGACCTAGTAGTTAAGAGTCTAACCCTAGGATGGTTATTCTAAACACCCCTATCCCAGATCCAGAGCCTAAACCAATCTTAGAGGAACCTGCAGAGGTTCCATTTCCTTAGTCCTTGACAAAAGGAAAGAGGAAGCCCAAACCAGTTGCACTTGAGGAAGACCTGGTCAAGCTCTTTGAGCAAGTCCAGATAAACATCTCTTTGATGGATGTAATCCACTACGTACTGGCATACGCTTGATTTCTAAAGGACTTATGTACATCGAAGAGTAAGCTGCGAAACAAGGATGGGAGTCCGATTGTATTGTTTGAGCAACTTAGCTCAATCATTCTGACCAAACTCTTACAGAAAGTGAAAGATTCTGGCACGTCTTTAATCTCCTATAAGATCGGCAACCTAGAATTTGTTCGAGCTTCATTGGATCTAGGAGCCTCCATAAACTTGATCCCTACATCCCTACAAGATAATTTCAAGGAAACTGAGCTCAATTCGACTGAGGTGACCTTACAGTTAGCAGACAGATCAATCAAGTCACCTAGAGGAGTTCTTGAGGATGTTCTAGTTAGGATTCAAGATTTCTACTTCTCGGTGGACTTCATCGTATTGGATATGGACACTCCTGAAAACCTGAGAAACACACTGATCATCTTAGGGAGGCCATTCCTAGCCACAGCTAGGGAAAACATCAATTGTGAAGAAGGCCAGATCGAGTTAAAATTCGGGAACAAGACGTTACAGATTGATATCTTTAAGGCCTAGGAGGGAATAAATTGTGGGGCAATCGAAGAAGTATGCGACATTAGATCTTTGGTTGAGGACCCTATTACAGTGGCAAACTTGATCATCCCTAATCCTCAACCACAAGAAGATCTTGACCCATAGATAGAGAAGCCTAGAGCTGATCCATACCTACCCATAGCTTCCACTTTATCTTTTGAGGCCCATCTCGAACCCCCACCCGCTACTGATAACCCGGTGCTAGGATTGAAGCCCGTCCTGGATCATCTGAAGTTTGTTTTCTTAGGTTCCAATCAAACGTTTCTTATGATTATCAACTCCTGACTCAATCTGATCTGGAAACAAAGCTGATTTCTATCCTCCAGCAGCATCGAAGAGCCATCGGATGGACTCTAGATGACGTGACTGGGATAAGCCCCTTGTATTGTACACATCGTATCTACACCGAAGAGAGCTCACGACCATCTCGAGAGATGCAGAGACGACTGAATCTGAATCTTCAAGAGGTCGTGAAGAAAGAGATCATCAAGTGGTTAGACACTGGTATCATCTACTCGATCTCTGACAACTGCTAGGAGAGCCACATCCAAGTTGTGCCTAAGAAGGCAGGGCTCACCGTTATTACGACCAAATTTGGAGAGACCATCTCGACTCGTATTGCGAATTCATGGAGAGTTTGCATAAACTATCGGAAATTGAATGCTTCTACGAAGAAAGATCATTTCCCGCTCCCGTTCATTGATCAGATTCTCGAGAAACTAACAGGAAATCGATTTTTCTATTTCTTGGATGGGTACTCTTGATATAATTAGGTGGTAATTCATCCTGAATATCAAGAAAAGACCACCTTTACCTGCCCTTACGGTACGTACGTGTTCTGTAGGATGTCATTTGGGCTGTGCAACACACCTGCCACCTTTCAGCGGTGCGTGCTGGCCATATGTTCTGATATGGTAGGTAAATATCTTGAGGTCTTCATGGACAACTTCTCGATATTTGGTGAATCTTTTGATGACTATCTCCTACATTTGGTCTAGATCCTTCAAAGATGCATAGAAGTGAACCTGGTTCTTTCTAGGGAAAAGAGCCACTTTGTTGTTCCTGAGGACATCATACTTGGACACCTTATCTCTGAGAGAGGTATCCAAGTAGACCGAGCTAAGGTAAATGTCATTTCTAAATTACTTATTCCTGCCTCAGTCAAAGACATCAGATCGTTCTTGGGGCACGACGGTTTCTATCGTCGATTCATATATGTTTTTCAAAGATCATGTGCCCTTTGACAAATCCCCTCTTGAAGGACACACCTTTCGAGATGATGGGTGAGTGTATTCGCACGTTTGAGATCCTAAGCGATCGAGTCACCCAAGCACCAATCCTACAATGTTCTGACTGGTCTCAACCCTTCAAGATCATGTGCGATGCATCTGACTACGCAATAGGAGTGGTGCAGGGTCAGAAAATCGACGGGAAACCAGTAGTTATATGTTATGCCAGCAACACTCTGGATGAGGCTCAACGTAATTACATGATTACAAAGAAAGAGCCATTGGCCGTAGTATTTGGTTTGGAGAAATTCAAATCATACCTCTTAGGGTCCCACCTCATCATTTACTTGGATCACACTTTAGTGAGGCACTTACTTTCGAAGGATGCGAAGCCTAGATTAATCCACTGGATCTTGTTGTTGCAAGAATTTGATCTTGAAATTCACGACAAGGTGGGAAAGCAAAATCTGGTAGCTAACCTTTTATCTCGCCTTCCTTCTTCTATCATTGACTCATCTGGACCTATCACCGAGCACTTTCCGGATGAGCATCTCTTGGCCATTAATGAACTTCCCTAGTTTGCCAACATTGTGAGCTACTTGGTTACGGGGAAATTCCAGCCAGATTTGGTGACCTCTTGGTGGGACAAGTTGATTTCCGATTCCAAGTACTATGTCTGGGTAGATCTGTATCTGTTCCACATTGGTAATGTCCAAGTGATCTGGAGATGCATTTCTGATGATGAGGTCAATGATGTCATCTCATTCAGTCACAACCAGGTCTGCGGTGGCCATTACTTTGGGCGTAAAACCACAACGAAGATCCTCTAGTGTGGGTTCTTTTGGCCCATAATGTTTAAAGATGCACAATCCTATTATAGGGCATGTGCTTGTTTTCAGACTGTCGACAACATGGGCATGTGTGATATGATGCCCTTGAATCCGATCATCATGTGAGAAATCTTTGACATCTGGGGAATTGATTTCATGGGACCCTTTCCAGGATCTAATGGCTTCGACTACATCTTACTCGCCGTTGATTACATCTCGAAGTGGATCGAAGCTGTCCCCACCAGGACCAACAATCATAAAGCTGTTCTTCGGTTCATTCAGGAGAACATCTTTTCCATATTTAGGGTTCCAAAAGCCATCATCAGTGATGGTGAGTATCATTTTGCGAATGTGCACTTCCAGTTCTTGATGAAAAGTATAGGGTGTTGCATCGTATTTCGACTCCTTATCACCCCTAGACTAATGGATTGGCTGAATTATCCAATTGTGAGATCAAGAAGATCCATCAGGTCACTATTCGGCCTGATAGGAAAGATTGGTCTACCCACCTTCTGGTAGCCTTATGGGCCTATAAGACTACCCATAAGACCTAGTTAGGAATGTCTCCCTTCAGACTCGTGTATAGGAAGGCATGTCACCTGCTCGTAGAAATGGAGCACAAAGCATACTGGGCAGTACGGAAGTCAATCTAGATCTCATGAAGGCTGGAATCCATCACCGGTTGCAAATGGGCGAGATTGAGGAACTACACAATGACGTGTATGAGAACTCACGAATCTATAACGAGCGGGTCAAAGCCTTCCATGATAGGTACATTTCATGGAAAGCTTTCCATTCTAGTCAGAAAGTATTACTATTTGATATCAAACTCAAGCTCTTCCTAGGAAAACTCATATCGAAGTGGATTGGACCATTCCTTGTGAGACAAGTCTTTGGAAATGGAGTTGTCAAAATTAGCGAACTCAACCATGAATAAGAACCGTTTGTCGTGAACGATCAGAGACTCAAACCATTCCTTGAACTCACCGACTCTAATCTGGCTGCAGTACCTTTTGATCTCTATTCTCTCTGAGCCACATTACGCCTAGTTGATGGTGTTAAACTTAGCGCTTAATGAATGGCAACCCGTCATTTGAAAAACCTGAGACCCTTTTGACTTATCTTTTCACTGAAATCATATTGCACTTTAGGGTTCATCCGTTATAACAATCGCGTCCACCTTTGATACTTGTATCAAAGCTTGAAATCGTCCGCAACAGTCATCCCAACCCATTCGCCACATCAAACATGTTCTAAGGTATGATCTATGATGAACTCGAACCCACCTAATTTACAATGGGGACATTACAAATCTTAAGCATAGAGGGGTATTAAAGTGCAAATTGGTGTGAAAATCAATTCATGGAGAGGTTTCATTCAAAAAAAAAAAGAGAAAGGAGAAAGTAGAGGTCAATTTGAGCTGAATTGAAGACAATTGAGGAGGAGAAAAGAAAAGAAAGAAATAAAAAAGGGAGCAATCAAAAAGAAAGAAATGAAATAGTCCCTTATAGTTGAGTATGGAATTTTCCTAACTTTTAGGCCAGATCAGATGATGAATTAAGACTTGGAAGGGAAAACTTAGGAGATTAGTGACGAGTATCAACCTTAGCCCTCTTGGGCCTATTTTAGGGCTTATACAGTCACATATTTGTCAAGATCTGGATTAGTCCTCAAGAGGTTGAGGAAAGTGCGAGGCTGATGTGTTAAGTCTAAGTCTTAGGGATTATTCAACCCCGTTGCCTACCCTTTGGTTTGCTAGAATTGGTAACCTGAGCACCCAAAATCTACACACCAATCTAGTTCAGTGCGCTTAACGAAGAAATAACGCTACAAGCATTCTATTCTAAAAAAGTTGTCCTGAAGATCTAGCTTTGGAGCGGCTCGAAGACAAAAGTTGTTTGGACGAGTTCCTAGTGTGGAGAGGTGGAATGAAAAAAACTCCCCTCAAAGATGCGTGATAACATATCGTCTCCTCGGTGCTTGTCTCCTAGGATATCTAAATATCCTATAGGGGGCATGTAAGCACCTTATGCTGATTCAGGTGCTATGGGCAGGATTTCTTGAAATGTCGATTGCCAGGGCCTGAATTTAGCTACAGAATGCCATGGGTGGCACTATCTCAAAGTGTCAAAAGCCAGGGTTCTGGGGTTGCCATGGGCGGTGCTATCCCGAAGCATCGAAAGCCAGGGACCCTTCAAGGATTGATGATGGGGATAAGGAATCTGATACATACTACGTTTAGAGCCAATCCAAGGCTAGATTTCGGGAAATATAAAAAGAAAAGAGAGAAAACTATCACAATGAAAAATCCCTCTCTATCTCTCTCCTATCAAAATGCACTAGCAAACTGAACCTGGACACAACACGTCTATGCATGGGTGCTTTAACCGTTGGAGTTAACGAACCTCTGGTAGTTTTGCGGGCCATAGAAACATTCGTGGGAGACCCAAGCTGAAGTTGGTCAGGTCTGGATCTTGGCTGGTACTTGAGTACCTCTAGGCCTTCTAGAGATGCGGCTCAGTAGGGCATCCTGATGGTTACATTTGGCTTAGAGATCTATTTGATCAATAGGATTTTGCTAGAGACTAGCAAAAGCTAGGCATGGGGGTCTGATGGTAATACCATCACGGGCCCTGACTAGCCATATTTAGTCATGTTTGATTGATAAAAGCTCCTATCTAATCATCTGAGGATCGTAACTCTGTATCATTCCAATTTGAGAAAAGAGTTGGGAATCAAGGTTAATTTTGTGATTTTAACAGCACCTCACAAACACAGATTAACCATGAGGTCACTCAAGGGTTAAATGAAGGTCAAATCAACTCAAAAGTCCAAAAAGTGAGCCAACACTGACAGAAATGGGGTTTCATGCATTTCGAGAACCGAAATAGTACATAAAACCTAACTATCAACCACTTAAATTGAAGAGGTTTTGGTCAAGACAAAATTTATTTAAGCCTCCTAAATTTATAGAAAAATATTCTAAGAGGTTTGGAACCTTTGTTTGACCATCTGAACCTATTTTGACCTAAAATAGAGTTTCAGATGGGATTCTACTTTGATTTGGGGTGCAAATTGCCCAATCAAACATGGTTAAAACTCAAATCCAAGTTCACCATTAGATTCCTTGGGTCCAGATTAGGTTAAGGCGAAAATTAGAACCCAATCAGAGTTCATCTTGACCTAGTTTGCAAATTACTCCTTAAAACTCTCTTCTTCACATCCAAGCCCCTAACTTTTGATTTTATTACGTTTGGGTCCCTAACTTCTCATCATTTTCTTCATTTAGGCCCCTGCCACCATTGGCGGTGGGAACACACTTCCAACAAGATTCGAGGGAGGTTTGCTCCCTCAAATCAAAGCTAATTGCCTCCAAATTTTGAGGGAAGGATCTAGATGAGATTCTTAATCTCTCAAGCTACCTTAAGGATTCCAAATCAATGTCTAGAGCTCGGATGAGCTTGAGAAAGTCAAGGGATTTTCTTCCCTGAAAACTTGGATGAATAAAGCCTTTCCCATGCCTTTAAGCTCTATCTGGAGCTCTATATAGAGGCCTCGACACCAGATTGTTCTCAGCCAAGATTGGACCAGAATAACCCTATTTTCTCCTCCAACCAAACGCAACTTGGCTTCGGTGACCTCCTTTGTCATCCTCCTCTGGCCAAATAACCACTAAATTGGGTGGCTGTTCATCCTCATCTCTTCGTCGTGCATCTTTCCAACCAAAAAAAGAGCATCATCTACCTCGTCTTCATCGTCGACACCTCACCGGACTCCATCGCCTTCCCTGACTCAGGCCAAGCAAAGCCAAGCGTCACTGGCTTCCTTGCTTCTTCTACTCTCAACCTTTTTCTCTCCCTTTCTACTTCACTTCCACCACTTTAGACCTTAGGTTCGATCACCGAATCACCCTCACCCTCGTCATCTTCCTTATGACCGGCACGAGCTCCGACGAGCTCACGCTAACGCTACACTCGACCAACCACAAAACCACCACCACCATGACCTTCCCCTCACCTCCACAAACAAAAGTCCTCAACTAATTGAGAGGTTTGCTCACTCCTCTACACTACCAAACACACCCACACTCCGTGACCACAACCACCTCCGTTCGACCCCCACAAACCACGAAACTCCTCCACGTCACCACCACTACACCCGCCTCGATACGACAAAACTTCTGAACGCATTTGATTGGACCACGAGGTTGTCTTTCTTGTTTCAGGTCCCCCACTGGAGCTCTGCCGCTGTAGTCATCTTCTTCAACTTCGCTCGCAGTTCTCCGACCATATTTAGCCACACTGCGACCTCCAGGACCTGTGAAATACCATCATAAGGCTCTCCAGGTCCCCAATTGAGCCTTCTCCAGTTGCTGTAGCGTGCAATCAAGAAACATCCTCAACACAGCTACGCGACGCTGCACGCGAAGAACTGAAGTGGGGATGGTCCCATATGGGCATTTCTAGAGAAATTGCAGTGTATAATACACAAAGGTTAAGAGGGCTTATTTCCTTCGAGAGCATGTGGGTGAGGTCCCCACGCACGCCCAATTTCACGTGCTTGCACATGCCCGCTCATGCACCCACTCTCGGAATCACGCCCGTGGGTCTAGGTCTGATCCGTTTACTCTATTTCTTGGGTCTGACTTGAGAAAAGGAAATCTAAGAGGGAAGAGGGGGGTTTTTGCACTACTGTTGCCTCAGGATTTGTGCCCCTCTCCCTCACTTAACACTTAGCCTTTTGAGGCTTGGGGGGCCCTTGTGTCTCTTTGTGTGCTGTTTTGCCTTAGCTTTTGCTGAGGCCTTGAGGTTAAGGCGTTTGAGCCTTACACTTGTCGTCTGAGGCCTTGTGGTTCTGATCTGGTGCTAGTTACTATGGATACATTTAAGTGTATGCACGGTCGACGGTCCCAAAATCCTCACTTGGAGGGGCCAACTGATTTTTTGGTCCGCCGCACCACTCGTACTCGCCTGTTTTCATCTTCCACTTTATTGAAAATCAACAAAAAATGAAAAATGGCCAAAATCCTACAAAAAATGGGAACAACAAGCATCAATTTCACCAACCCGAAATTGAAGTTCCCGAACCTCATCTTGAAATGCCGCCTCAGCAAACTCTGATGAAAATTTTGAATTTTGCCAATTCAAACCCATTATTCATGATGGTAACCCAACTCCAACAACTCCAAGCGAATGAACAACAATTGACTAGGACCGTTACGAAACTAGCCAATAATAGACCATCTAATGCTGAACCCACTATTCCTTTGAGGGATTCCTATGATCCCTCAAATTATGAAGAAAGACCCGGGGTGGTCATACCTGATGGAGAATTTGAAATCAAACCCACAGTCCTAAACCTTATTAAACATTTCCATGGCCTTCCGTAGGAAGACCAATTTAGCCACTTAGAGGAACTCACAGTCCTCGCCTAAATCACTTAGTCTCGCAATGTGCAGGAAGATGTATGGCTAATGTGGCTCTTCCTTTTCTCCCTTAAAGACAAGGCTGCTTATTGGTTTAGGATGGTGGGAAAATCCATCACTACTTGGACACAATTAAAGAGGGCATTTCTAAAAAATTACTTCCGTATTGGTTGAACTAATGCTTTACGTTGCGTGATAACCTCCTTCCAACAAAAATCCAATGATCCTATGCATGAGGCATGGGAAAGATTTTAGGATTTATTAAGAAGCTACCCCCACAACGAGGTGCCACTTTGGCAACTCGTGCAAATATTTTACCATGGTCTTGATGACTAATTGAGGCGATTTGTTGATATGCCATGTGGGGGCAATTTTTTAAATAATGATGCCGAAAGTGCCTACGAACTTTTTGACGAAATGAGCAAAAACAATTTCAACCATTCGTCCTTGGACACCTTTGGTAGAAATGCCAATCCCCGTATAGGTGTCCATGAAGTAGGCACACAACACTAATCTCTCCCAGCCACACAAGACGATTTGTAACTTTTTGCACAAAGGCCCGACCAAATGCAAATCAATTAAAAGAAATGGCAGAAAAATTTAATGCGTGACTGCAAAACTCTGTTTCGACCAACCCTAACTCTCGCTTTTCTAACTTTGACACTAACCTGACCCTCCTCCGCTGGGAAAATTTGCAACAAATTGATACAATTGGATTTCAAAGCCCTGACACTACACCTAAATTTACTAGGACTTTTGATAATTCTACTATGTTTCTCCTAGTCAATGGAAACATTTCTGCTCTCTAAAATAATTTAAGAAACAATTCCTCCAACTTCTATAATCCTAGTTGGAGGAATAACTCTAATTTTTCCTGGAAAAATACCAATCAAGTTCAGCAATTTCAAAATCAACTGGAAAATTTTGTCCAAAACCAACCTTTGTAGGCTAATATTAATAACAAATTAATGAAAACCCTACAAGGAATGCAACAATAGATGAATGACATTACCTGTGCCATTTCTAATTTACAAAACCAAATCATGGTAATGCCCGATCAATGTCTTATGGGAAATTTACTGTCCCAACCTATCCCAAACCCTTGAACTCAACGGAACCAATTCCCAAGCGAAAATAATCAGGGTCAACAAGTTCAGCAACTAATAAATCTCGCACCTTAATTTCCACCCAATTTTCAAAACTTGTAGCAAAATCAACATTTTCCACATTGAAATAATCACACTACCAATGTAATAACATTAAGAAGTGGTAAAACTACACACATTCCTGGACCCTCATGATGAGCGAGATTTCGTTGCGAAAAGTTGGATTTTGGAAAACCCGAGTCGTAAAATTTTCAAGAAAATCCATTACCCAATAAAATTTATAATCGAAACTCTAGTGAGTCTAGGGTCAAACACAGGGAGGCGAATGTTTGATTAAAAATCGCGTTTGGAATTATTTTCATAAAGCAGATTAGCTGGTTGAATTTAATCTACATGAGCTAACCTACTTAAAGAATAAACAATAGAAGATAGAGAGAGAATATACGAAGAAGAGGAAAATAGAGAGAGAATGAACTAATATTGCATTTAATATTCTAGACTCTATTACAACTATTTAAAGAAAATAAAACTACACTAGAAAGCAGTAAAAGGATAGGGGTGAGAAAATCCTTCTCGACGATCGCTTAGAGGATGAGTTGCGTTGGCGAAGCGCCGGAAAGTGGGTGGTGAGATGTGGATGAAGGAGAATGAGATTGAAGGACAGAGGACGAAGAAGGGCAGCGTCGCAATGGGATCCATTTCCCGAATGGTGGCGAGAAGATAACCGTGGGATGCTCCACGAAGGGGGTGAGAAGACGGACAAAATTATTTTACTCTAGCTCTAGTGGAGCATCCTGGGTATGGAAGCAGCTCGTAGAGCTTTGGAGAAGGTGAGAGAAGAGAGAAAGGGATAAAGAAAATGAGAGGTATAAGGTCCCTTTTATAGTTGAGGAAGAAAGGCATAAGAGTAATTTGAAAGGCCTTAAGATTTAATATAAGACCATTAGTGGTGCATGTAAATGTCACTAAAGACCATGTTGCTAAAAAGCGTGTGCAAGGAGGGTCGCTCATCGTCGATCCAACGTCTCACTTGAAGCCACATCGCCCGCCCTCTCGCCTTTAGCCATTGCGAGCGTACACCAAGCATCACGCGTCGTGGCCACCTCGAAGCCGTTGGATTTAAGATGAGAGTCTAAGATTCATGCTGAGATCGCACCTCTAGGCTGTGTGATGGACTTGCATGTGATTGTGCATGCGATTGCTCGTGATCACGCACGTGTGCACACCATGCTCATTCGGTGCATGAGGGTGTGCCACGTGGGAGCCCTCGGACCTCCTGATGGAGATCAAGCGGTCAAATTTCAACTGCGGTTGCTTCAGCAAATTCAATCCGCTCACCGTGACTTGAATGTGCATCGCTTGACGTGCACAAGAGCCTCGACTACTGTGCTATGCCTTCGACTTGGTTGAGTTTTGGAATTTCCGTCCACGTGCTCTCAACCATTGGATGGAAATCCAACGGTTGAGATTAAGGGGTGTGGATGAAGAAGAGGAAGGTCGACGGCTGTGGGTAGCTTGGATGGTGCCACATGGTGCCATCTGGGCCGTCCATTTTCCAATGCTTGTTGATGGTGATACAGATGCCAGATTGGGTCAGTTTTCGCACCACTGGGCTGCGATCGTCGATCCGAACCCATCCATGCGGTTGGATTTGTCATCTGAGGTATGGATTTATACCACCTTGCCCCTTGACCTTTGATCTTAATCAGATTTCATCTGACACTATGGAGGTTTGATTGGGGCGATCTTGGAGGCGTTGAACTCCGATCGTCTCTCTGATCAGATCCTTATGGTTGGATCTTCAATCTGATGCCTCGCAATAATGTCGCCATATCCCCTGACCACAAAAAGGGCAAATTAACCTATAATTTGTACAAACTAACCTAAATGCAGAATGATGCATGCTATGCAATATTTATAATGCTGAATGTAACCATACGCCTAAGAACTCACAAAAAATAGTCAGTTTATGTGAAATGGATTGTGTACATCATACCCCCATGCCTATCTTTTGCTAGTCCTTAGCAAACTATATGCTATTTATAAAAGAATTAGAATCAAATTACTTGGACAATATTTATTTCTCAACACTAAGAAATTTCTACTAAAGATTTAAACTACAAAGACTCAACAATGCCCATGTGTCTGCCAAAATGCAGGCTACCCAAGCCCTTGCCTTATTCAAAAGCAAATACCTTTTTTTCTTTCTTTTTCTTCTTTTTTAATTTTTTTTTTATTTTTGAGTTTAGAGTTTAAAGTTTCAGGGTAGCTTTCTACGGCTACTCAACCCACCCAAGACTCGAAAAGAACTTCAAGTTCTAAGCATCACGTGAAAAGTGATAGACTCATTAGGCAGCCGTTAAAACAGACTTCAGGTTTCTACGAACTTAGGTGACCTAAAAAATTCTGCCTAAAGGTGTATCTGTTCAACCAGTAGCTTTCTCCCTACTTTTTTTATTTTTATATGGGGTCAACACAAGGGCGAATTCAGTGTATATCTCCCCGATTGATTCTACTTCCCTGCTTCTTCCCTAAGTGTTTGGGAATTATTTATGCTTTTTTTTGTGAGCTGGACTCTGGACAAATGGCCAATGGGCTGTTACCCACGGTAACTTGTCAGGCATACTTGTGTGGTGAAGTGTGGCTTATTTATTTTTTCTTCTTTTCTATTTCTCTTTTTTTTTTTTGATTTTTGAGTCGGTGGCTTCTATGATCTAAGATTTACTTAAAGGCAGCAGAAAGAGAATGGTCGTGTGGCTGGGCTCTAGATAACTGGCCAATGGGCTGTTACCCATGACAACTTACTAGCCATACCACCCTAGAAGGTTTATTAGCTACCCAATTTCTATTAAAATCATCAAAAAGTGAGTCGGTGCAACTAGTGTGGATGCTTAGAATATAAGTCTCCTCAAATCAGAGGGTGGGTTGATAAGTTGTGTACTTATCACCCCAACTTATTTAACCAATTAAAAATGAATTTTCAAATGGCGAGAACTCAAGAAACAAGTCCACATTTTAGTGAATACCTAGGCTAATTAATCCCAAAAGACCTGAAGAATCTAAGTGTTTAGGTCCTATTGTATCATTTCCTAAAGTTGACAAATTTATAAAGCCCAATTTCTCTTTTCCTAATTCAAATTTTTTATATATATATTTTTCGTAAATAGAGAGAAAATAAAAGGAATCTATGGAGCTAACAAAATCATTCAAATAAGGATATCCACCCCCCCATGCCTATCTAATACAATGTCCTCATTGTATTAAAAAGACATGAAAAAGAGCAGAGTACAGAAGAAAGCACTTGAATTTCGTGATCACTCGGTTAGCTCTGTGATGAAACCAGGCTGTATACGTGCTGAATTTATTGCCTTTAGCTAGACACACTATACAAACAAAGAAGAAATCAAGAATTCACAGGTGCGTGTCAAGATCAAAATAAGAAGATAAATTTTAGGACCCGCCAGGAGAAGATGTTCATAGATGTGGTTGAGATTGTAGTGCAGACCCATGCCTTAGGGTCAAGTGTATCTAAGATTCTGGATGAAAATTACCTAGAATTGGAGATCATTGTGCTTACAGGGTCAAGCCTGTAGTTTTTGAGGATGCAACCAAAGTCCAAAATTCGGACAATAGGAAAATTTGTATCAAAAAGATAATCAATTAATTTGTGCTTAGGTTGGACATCCTCAGAGTTGAAAATGTCGTAAGGGTCCTGGTGGAAGGTTGGTGGTTTTAGGTCTATAGGAACCCTTAGATCAAGAATTCTATTTCCCCCAGAATTGGCTTCCCAGATCTTCATTTCCAGATTCCTATCCTCCACAATTAGGATTTCTAGGACCTCTAGGTTATTACACACCCCATATACAATATCCAAGTTCAAGAATTGTGGCTCAATCAGGATTGACTTGGGTACAATGATTTCAAAAACATCATCATTTAGCTCTCTAGGGTGTGATGGAGGAATAGGGCTATTGATTGAATCATCCATGAAAATGAAATTTGTATCTTCCAAGCTAGCCCCAAAAGGATCAATTTCCTCAATTGTAGAGCCATCAAATGATCCATCATGCTCCTCACACCCATATGTCTCACTAAAATTATCTTCCTCAAACTCAGGTGGGAATTCACATAAAGATTCTTCACCTTCAGAATCAAAGAATTCTAGATCTGCATTTATATATGTCTCAAAATCATCTATCAATGCCTAGTCCATGGAGACATACTTTTCCTTGTACCTTGGTTTAGGAATCTCGGGTGAAGAAATCAATTCTTCCTCAATTGGTTGCTCTAGACCAACCTGGTTATCCTCGGTCTTATAAAATGTGTCCCCCCTACAAGTGCCTGATCGGGTTCTGACATTGGCTCTCCTGAAGGGGGTTTATCCTGGGAATCATCCTAAGATTGGACTAGAGCAATCACAAATCTCATCTCAATTTTGATAATTTCCCAAGTAAAAACTCACCTGGGTCCTTATCCTTAACATCTTGGAGCCAATCCAATAAACACTTGTTAAGATCATTAATCATTTGAATCAGAGGTTCCAATTCTTTAGTGCAGGGTGTTGGCTGAGCTTCTAAAGATTGAATGGTGTTCCTTAAGTTAGCCAACACCCTATCTTGGACCTGGTTCACCTGAACCAAATGGTTTGATTCAAAGTTGAGTGGGTTTGGGTTTAGTCCAGGGGAGTCAAGAAATTGAGGTTCATAGGGGCCTCCCTAGTAATAGGTCATTTTTGATTGTTCAAAGAGGGGTGGTGACCTATATGCAGTGTAATCCTACGGAGGATATGGGTTGTAATCATCATATCCTTCTTGATTATAGATCGTATTAGGTTGTCCATAGGAGGGCGATGATCTATAATTGGTGTAGCTCAGAGAAAGATAAAAATCAAAATCATGGTGTCTAGGGTTAGACCCTGAACACGGAGGTTCGGAATTGTATCCCGAATCAAAGTTATCCCGACTAATGGATGAATGGTCATAAGTTGGGTTGGGATAGAAGTCATCTTGGGAATAAGTGGTGGTAGGAGGGTAGGAGTGGAAATGTGAGTAGAATGTCGAAGGATCCATGGTAAAGCAAGAGGGAAAAGATAAAAGAAAGGTGTTCTGCAGTACAAACAATCAAACCTGTCCTTAAGTAGGGTATCCTAAAGACCTATAGACTCTTAGAACCCGTCTCGAGATGAAAAAAATGATTTTGTTTACTTCTTTTCGATCAATCAAACTAGTTAGAGGGAGGGATTGGGGAGAAGCTTCTTCCCTTAGCTTTCGCGTCTGGTTCCTTTGATACCCCCCAACTGCGATCGTTTGACACTTCTCCCCTTGCTAGACATCAGATGGACTAATAGAAGCAGATTGATTGAAAATAATCTCGATCTGAGCCTTGAAGAGAAAGTCAAATCCTTATGGCCAACGTCTGCTTGATTTTAGTTAGGCTTAGGTTTGAATATGCTATGGAATGTGATGGGCCCTTTTAATGGGTTGTGCCCTTAAAGATCAGCTTCAATATGTGTGTGCACAACCAATGATTTTCAAGCAAGATCATTTTTGGATGCAGTGAATTTTAGGATTTAAATCTTGCTTAATAGCTTTTAGGATTCAAATTTTAGGTATATTCAGATAAGGTTTTGTGAGGCACACCAAGTTTTGAAAGCACAAGTAAAGATATTTTCCTTTACAATTCAAAAGAATGTGGAGTGCCTGGTTAATTCCTAAAAGTTGAATCCTAAGGGGCAGCTACTCAATGAATCAATTTTATGTTAAATAATGCAGCCCAGATGAATCAGACAAGTGGCCTGATGCATCACTAATTAAGGCACCCAATCAGTTTTAGCCTATTCTGATGTCTAATCACTTATTTGTATAGTGTGTTGAGGTGTACTAGGTCCTTAGGTTGGCTCCCTGGTAAGTGATTGAATCAGACAAGAGTGGCACACTTAGGTGTGTGTGGGTGTATAAGGTGTGTAAATTTAAATAAATCCCACAATTAGATTTGTTTTTTTATGTGGGGGGTGAGGTGGGTGGGAGTGACAAACAAACAACCAATCTACCTTAGGGTTTATAAGAGCACCTAAGTTGATTTTCGTTTGTGTTATTACGTGGTGGTATGAAACTAGTTGGTGAGAGGTGGAATATACTTACAAACCCTTCAATTGCACTTTACTCCAATCTGCCACTTTTGCCCGCCTTGAGAGAGTACCTGCAATCACAATAAGAAAGGAGAGAAGTGAGGTAAAAGATAAGTAAGGCAGAAAACACGGGAAATCAAAAAGCATTGCCTCCCAGGCAATGACGCCAAAATGATGAGTGAGATTTCGTTGCGAAAAGTTGGATTTTGGAAAACCCGAGTCATAAAATTCACAAGAAAATCCACTACAAAATAAAATTTATAATCGAAACTTTGGGGAGTCCCGAGTCGAACATAGGGAGGCAAATGTTTGATTAAAAATCGCATTTGGAATTATTTTTATAAAGCAAATTAGCTGGTTGAATTTAATCTACACGAGCTAAGCTACTTAAAGAATAAGCAATAGAAGACAGAGAGAATACACAAAGAAAAAGAAAAATAGAGAGAGAATGAACAAATATTGCATTTAATATTCTAGAGTTTATTACAATTAGTTAAAGAAAACAAAATTACACTAGAAAGTAGTAAAAAGATAGAGGTGAGAAAATCCTCCTTGACAGTCGCTTGGAGGACGAGCAGCGTTGATGGAGCTCTTGGAAGAGGGTGGTGAGATGCTAGACGAGGGAGAACGAGATTGGAGAACGAAGGATGAAACAAGGCAGTGTCACAACGAGATCCGCTTTCCGAATGGTGATGAGAAGATAACCACAGGATGCTTCACGAAGGGGGTGAGAAGATGGAAAAAATTATTTTACTCTAGCTGTAGAGGAGCATCTCGGGTATGGGACTAGCTCGTAGAGCTTTGGAGGAGGTGAAAGAAGAGAGAAAGGGATGAAGAAAATGAGAGGTATGAGGTCCCTTTTATAGTTGAGGAAGAAGGGCATAAAATTCATTTTAAAGGCCTTAAGATTTAATATACGACCTTTAGTGATGCATGTAAACGTCACTCAAGACTGCCATTGCTGAAGAGAGCCTGTAAGGAGGGCCACTCATCATCGATCCAACGTCTCTAGTGAAGCCACATCGCCTACCCTCTCGCCTTCAACCATTGCGCACGCACACCAAGCATCGCACAACGTGGCCGCCTCACGAGCTATTGGATTTGAGATGAGAGGCTAAGATTCACATTGAAATCACGCCTCCAGATCACGCGATGGACTCGTGTGTGATCGCGCATGATCGCATGCGTGCGCACGCTGCGTCATCCAGTGCATGTGGGTGTGCCATGTGGGAGTCCATCAGGCAGTCGAATTTCAACTGTAGTTGCTTTAGTGGATTCGATCTGCTCACAGTGACTCGAATGTGCGCCACTTGACGTGCACAAGAGCCTCGACCGCTGCGCTACTCCTTTGACTTGGTTGAGTTTTGGAATGTCCGTCCACACACTCTCAGCCGTTGGATATATCCAACGGCTAAGATTGAGGGGCGTAGATGAAGAAAAGGATGGTTGGCAACTGTGGGTGGCTTGGATGGTGCCACATGGCACTATCTGGGCCATTCATTTTCCAATGCTTGTAGATGGTGACACGGATGTCAGATTGGGTCGATTTTCATGTTGTTGGGTTGCAATCGTCGATCCAAACCCATCCATGTGGTTGGATTTGTCATCTGAGGTACAAATTTGCACCACCTTGCCCCTTGACCTTTGATCTTTTTCGGGCTGCATCTGATGCTACGGAGGTTCAATCGAGGCAATCTTGGAGGTGTTGAACTCCGATCGTTACCCTAATCAGATTTGTACGGTTGGATCTTCAATTTGAGGCTCTAAAATGATATCACTCTGTCCCCTTACCACAAAAAGGGCAAATTAACCAATAATTTGTACAAGCTAATCTAAATGCTGAATGATGCATGTTATGAAATATTTATAATACTGAATGCAATTATACACCTAAGAACATGCAAAAAATAGATAGTTTATATGAAATGGATGTGTCTACATCATCTCACAAGCGAATAAATTGGATCCACATCAAATTTTTCCCACCCCCGTTCACTCTCAGGATAAAGAAGAGGCCACAAACACAACACCTTTCCCACAAGCATTGAACTCCAAGAAAAAGAAAATCAGAAAAACTGAGCCATATGAAGAAGAATTATATGAATTATTTGGCCAAGTAGAAATCAATATTCTTCTCCTAGATGCAATTAAATATGTTCCTACCTAAGCCAAATTTTTAAAAGAAATTTGTATACCAAAAAGGTAGCCTAAAAACCTAGGAAAGGTTGTCCTTTCTGAGTCAGTTAGCTCTTTTGTCCAGAGCAAGCTGCCTCACAAAAGAAAGGATCCGGGTGCCCTACTAATATTTGTTGTCATTCATGACACCACTTTTGATTGCGCCCTCTTAGACTTAAGTGCATCTATAAATCTTATCCCTACCATACTTTTTGATGAATTCCAGTTCGGTGAACTTAAACTGGTAAAGGTAATCCTTCAACTTGCTGATCAATTTGTTATTCACCCAAAAATGATAATAGAGGATGTCATTATTCGGATACAGAATTGCCTCTTCGCTGTGGGCTTTTTGGTTCTCGACATTGATGTACCCGAATCACTTAAAAATGCATCTATCATTCTTGGAAGACCCTTCCTCACCACCGCTAAGGCTAATATAAATTGCGATTCCGATAAAATGGACATCACTTGTGGTGGTGAAACACTGACATTAGATATTTTTAGGGCTTCCAAAAGATTCAACGAGTCAGATTTCTTTGATGACTCAGATTCTGAAACATTAAATCTTGTTGAGGAAATGCTTTCTGTGGACATGTGTTTTGCAATCGACTCTTCTCCTGAGCTATAGCAATCATCTAACCCACCCTTACCCACCACAACTAATTTCACGCTAACCACTAACACCATTCCAGAACCTGGCATGCAATTAGGTCTGAAACGCTTGCCAGATTGTCTAAAATATGTGTTTTTGGACTCCAATCATATAAAGACCCTTATTATCAATGCGCATTTTCAGGGGTACAAGGGGAAAAACTACTCCAAGTCCTAATCAAATATCACAAAGCAATCGGTTGGACTTTAAACGATTTAAAAGCCATTAACATGTCCTATTGCACACACTGCATTTTTCTTAAGGATGACTCTAGACCCTCCCGCCAACCACAACGTTGCTTAAACCCTAATATGAAGGAGGTTGTAAAATGGGAGATCATTAAATGGCTCGATGCAAGAATTATTAACCCTATCTCCGATAGCCAGTGGGTCATCCCTACACAAGTCGTATCCAAGAAAGTTGGTGTCACTATTGTTACAAATGATAAGGGTGAAGAAATCCCCACTCAGACTGCCTCTTCATGGCGTGTTTGCATTGATTATCCGAAGTTAAATACCACCACTAAGAAGGATCATTTTTCGCTCCCCTTTATTGATCAAATTTTGGAGCAGCTAGCCGGACAAGAATATTATTGCTTTCTAGTTGGATATTCTGGCTACAATAAAGTGGTAGTCCACCCTGAGGACCTGGTAAAGGCCACTTTCACTTGCCCCTTTGGAACCTTTTCTTTCCAAAGAACACCCTTTGGATTGTGTAATGCCCCCGCGACTTTTCAACGGTGTATGTTAGCAATCTTTTCTGATTTGGTAGGTGATTGCCTAGAGGTCTTTATGGATGATTTTTCCATTTTTGGAGATTCTTTTGATCATTGTCTTTGGAATTTAGAAAGAACTCTCCAAAAATGTATTAAGATTAACCTAGTACTTAGTTGGGAAAAGAACCATTTCATGGTTTAGGAAGGCATTGTCCTGGGCCATGTTATTTCTGGAAAGGGAATCTCGGTAGATAAAGCTAAAGTCGATACAATCTTAAAACTTCCCTCGCCTAGTTCGGCGAAACAAATACGATCTTTTCTAGGGCACATGGGATTCTATCGACGATTCATAAAGGATTTTTCCTTAATCTCCCGACCGTTAAGCCACCTTTTAACTAAAGACCAACCTTTTGATTTTGATGAAGATTGCGTGGAGAGTTTTAACATTTTAAAACAAGCAATTACTGAGGTACCTATTTTGCAAGCAGCCGATTGGGCTCATCCTTTTGACCTAATAACAGATGCCTTAGATTACGCTGTAGGAGTCGTCTTAGGGCAACAAATCGACAAGAAACCCGTTGTGATTTATTATGCCAGAAAAACTCTTGACGAAACACAATGGAATTATACTGTTTCCGAAAAAGAACTTGCAATCGTTTTTGCCCTCGAAAAATTTCGTTCATATCTGTTAGGGTCACACATCACCATCTACACTGATCACTCGGCCTTGAAATATTTGCTTAACAAGAAAGATATGAAACCCCACTTAATTCGATGGATTTTATTATTACAAGAATTTCATTTGGAGATCAAAGATAAAGCGGGTTTGCAAAATGTTGTGGCCAATCACCTATTGAGACTTGAGACTGGTGATGTTTTGACCCAATCAGATATTTTTCCAGGTGAAACGCTCCTTACATTGAAGTCCCTCCATTGGTATGCTGATTATGCTAATTATCTCACCGTTGGACGATTCCCCTTTGATTGGCCTAAAAAAAAAAGGGATGAGTTCTTTGCCGAGATCAAATATTACTTTTGGGAGGAACTTGATTTGTTCCACATCTGTGTTGACCAAGTTACTAGACGGTGTGTTCCTGATTCAGAAACACATGATATTCTAAACCATTGTCATTCAATGGCTTGCGGTGGACATTTTTTGGGGAAGAAATCGGTGGCCAAGGTTTCAAATGTCAGATTTTGTTGGCCTAGCATACACAAGGATGCTCATGAATTTTCACTGTCCTGTGTGCGTTGCAAGAGCATTGGCAACATGAACCCTAAGGATATGATGCCCCTTAACTCAATTTTAGAAGTTGAGATTTTTGATGTGTAGGGCATCGATTTCATGGGACCGTTTGTTACTCCTTTTGGGTACCAGTTCATATTAGTAGCTGTTGGCTACGTTTCAAAGTGGATCGAAGTGGTACCCATGCACACTCATTTTAGTCGTGGATTTTATCAAGAAAAACATTTTTCGTGTTTTGGTGTTCCTAAGGCCATTATTAGTGACGGAGGATCACACTTTACACATTCTCAATTCCATCAACTTCTCGCAAAATATGGGGTGAATCATAAAATCTCTACACCATATCCCCTCAAATAAATGGCCAAGCTGAAGTCTCTAATTAAGAGATTAAAAATATTTTACAAAAATGGTAAAGCCCGATCTGAAAGATTGATCAATCAAACTTGATGATGCTTTATGGGCTTATCATACGGCTTTTAAAACTCCGATTGGCATGTCACCTGTCTGTCTAAATTTTGGCAAGGCATTGCACCTCCCAATTGAACTGGAACATAGGGCTTATTGGGCAATAAAAGAATTTAATTACAATTTGGACGTGGTTGGAAAACATAGGAAATAGCAATTAACTGAACTTGAAGAACTTTGCAATTTGGCTTATGAAAGCGCACACATTTACAAAGACTGAACAATGAAATTTCATGACAAATTCATTGTTTGGAAATCATTTGAACCTGATCAACGCGTGTGGCTTTTTGATGCCAGGTTAAGACTATTTCTTGGTAAACTCAAATCTAAATGGATCGGTCCTTACATTGTAATTCAAACTTTTCCCCTTGGTGCCGTTAAAATTTTGGATCCTAAAACAAACAACACTTTCAAAGTCAACGACCAACGGCTTAAGGCCTATTTTGATAACACCATTAACGCAAAATCTGATTCTCAAGACCTCCACGATGTACCCGATAGTTAGTGACTTCACGCCTGGCTGAATGGCGTAAAAGAGAGCATTGGATGGGAGCTCATCGTTTTTTTTTACTTTCTATTTTTCATTTTTTTAGAGGGTTTGACTATCTTAGTTCCGACCGCCTTCACCAAGGTGATTTCTTTTCCTTTCATACTGCATGCGGACATGGCATATCTTAAGCATGGAGGGGATGTTCTAAATTTTGACGATTGATTTAGGATTTTCAGAACCTAAAAACATTCAATTTTTTGTTTCACTTTTTTCATGCATACCCAAAAAAAATATATATGTTGAAAGCTTTTTGGGAAATTTTGAAATCGGAACTAAGGTTGAGGAATCATTTCAAGGTATAATGGGATTTAATCTTTAACAAACTAGGGATTAAGATGTGGATCTAAATATTAGAATCTATGGGTCAATTTTTAGACTAGATCATGTATCCATCCTCTAAATTCCACCTGAACTCGTTGTGATTCAGGTGACTTGATCTCTTTTTGTGACTTGAAAATTATTTGGCTTAGTTTCTGACTCAAGAACTTGTCACCTACCAAAACTTGGCCTATTATTTTAGCCACCTCTTTGCCAAAAGTGTTAAAGTCATCTACCCCACTCATGTTAGGATGTTTCATGCAAACTCAACCATGATAAATTCCGAACACATTACTTCCTCACTCCCTCACTTTGATCTAGAAATCACCTTATCTTTGATTGCTACCATTTGTATATCAGATCTTGATGGCCACACTTTGGAATCATTTTCCCAAGAGATTCCTTTTCATAGTGTTTGCAGTTTTCTTCTTGAATCCGATGACCCTGAATCCACTAGCAAAGACCTAACCACGCCCAAGCTTACCTTTGTTGCTAAACTTCTCACTAGGGTCATTGATTGGAACATCTTTGGAATGATTTATGGATATAAGCATTGTCCTAAACACACCGATATTTGGTCTATTGCATACTCAACAAATGAAAAAAGAATTTGCCCCTGATTATCTTCAACCACATGGCCTCAATCCATATGTCCTCTCTACCCTTTAGTACCCTCTTGACTTATATTATTGTATATTGCACTTTCCTCTATCTTGTCATCCTATGGATATTGATGTTGAGTACTTTGATAGTACTAATTTGAAGAGAATGGCAAGTAAAGAAAAGCATGAAGATGAACCTGCTGGTGAGAGTGGTACTTCTTCTCATAGTGTGCCTGAATTCGTTTCCTATACTATTCCGGATGCAAATGTGCAAAGTGACCATCCCTACCATGTTGACTGGGATTATGTGGAAGCGGATTGCAACCCTGTCTACATGTCTGGGCTTGGACTCCTCATGCAGCACCAAGAAGATGATAGAAGGTAAATGGAAAAAGTTTTGAAAACCTTCAAGATCATATCTCTTCACTTCACATGGAGATCAAGGATATTAAGAAACGTCTCCCTTAGTTGATCTTTTATTGCTTGTTTGGTTGCATTTCTACTTAGTTTGGTTGGTAGTTTTGTTAGATCTCTCTTAGTTTAGTTTCATGATGCATTGTAATGAACTTATCTTATTTTCTTGGTTGTATGTTTTCTTTTTTGGTTGGCCTGCACTAAACTCTTTTATGTTCTTTTTATGTAATTTTTCTATTTGTGTGTTTCTTGGCATGACTTCTCTTTTATATGTTTTATGTCAAAAAGGGGGAGAAATATGACAAATAGATGTAATAGATGTTAGCATTAGATAAATATTAAAAGAGTTAGATGATTAATAAATTAACAAAATATCAAATTATGTTAGATAGGGGGAGCAAATGAGCTAGCAATGTAATTGTGTTAACATATTCAACACAACTTTATAGTTTTGACAAAAACATCAAAAAGGAGGAGATTGTTAGTACTTAGGTTTTAATTACATTTATTTTGATGTTTTATGTATTATCATATGATAAAGTTATTGTAGATATAAAGTCGAAGATTAATAATGATGAAAGGAACATCATTGTTATCTAAAGATGTTGATTGTAGCAAAAGGAGACTCAATTTGATGATTCCTAGCTTCTCTTATGTTCAATTTGATTTTGTATTGTTTGTTAGATATTTTTGTTTAGAGCCAAACACATGTAAACACATGCACATATTAATTCAAGTGTTAAAATGTAATATTCCCAATATATTTCATGCACATAACATAAATAAATTAATTGTAAAATAATTAAAATGAATCCTATACGTATAATATGTTCTAGAATATTTATTAATACTAAAACAATATTCTAGAGTGGTAGTTATAACTTCTAGAATGGATAAAACATTTAAATCATGTGTAAAATACATTTAAAATATATCTTAAATTAATAATTATTTTTCTAGAATGGGTGGTTACACTTTCTAAAAGGGTAGTTACTCATTTGGAATGTTTCATCCCTTCATAAGGGAGGTTACATGTGTAGTTATTCCTCTATGTAAAAGAAAAACTACCCAAATAGCTTCCTCTCTTTGATTCTGCTATTGCATAATCAATTGATTAGTTAATGGATTAATTTTACTGGACAGTTTTCTATGAGTTTTCTAAATACAAATCCTAATGTATTAATCAATCAATTAATCACTTAAATTGACTTCAAACTATTATAATCGAAATTAAACATGTGTAAACGGTTATAACATGGCATCTCTTGGATTCACACCCTTTCATGAGATAATAACTTCCTATCCTTAATCTATATATACCTTATATGGGTTCATTTATTCCACACAACATTGATTATCAAAAACTCATACTCTCTCTTGGAAATACAATTCTTGAGAAATTGCTTCAAGCCTCCACACCATTCTTGAGCATTCAAAGAAGTAGTCTCCATGCTATTTTGTGCTTTGTTTGAAGCATATTCCATGCCAACTTAGTGCTTTAACAAAAGTCTTCAAGCTTCTACTTGCGTGCGCCAACATTATTTATACTTGAAGAAGATCTTCCTCTACTTCCTCTATGCCTACTTCATACTTTTAAGAAGGGAGTTTAAGGGAGTATTATTTGTTGATATTTTGATCTTGCTTTATATACTTATCTTGTCATCTTTAGAAGCAAAATTGACTATACAAATCTTTGATTCTAGAATCTTTTGCTTACATCTTTGAATATATTATTGATTCTAAACATTTTCATGTATACTTCCTCAATATAAAAATTTATCTTTCTATCTAAAGGAAGTTGCAAGAAAAAGTTTATCAAAGCTCTATCTGTATATCAATTGCATAAAATTTTGTTTCCCTTATATAAAGATAAAATCAAAGGGAATTGAAAAAGAATACTTCTTAGTCCTATACATTTGATTTAAATACTTTCACATGAGCTCAATAGGACTTGTATCAATTTTGTTATTCTTGTACTTATTGTATTTTAGGTGCCAGGGTTGTTGGCTTTTGATGGTAACACCATCATTAGTCATAACTAGCTTTAATTAGTCAGAATCAAGAAACAAATGCTCCTACATAATTGCCTGAAGACCATAATTTCATGCAAATCCATTGAGGAGAAAACACTAAAACAGGGTTAATTGTGCAGTGTTAACATCATATCATGAATGTAGAGTAACCATGGGATTTTTCAGAGGTTAATCTAGGGTTAATTAAGCATTAAAGTCAAATGAGTGGGTCTATACAGACAGAAACAGGATTTCACACATTTCGAGAACTAAATCAGAACCCAAAACCCTAATTTTAGGCCTGCTTGAATAGAAGAGGTTTTAGTCAGGATAAATTCATCTAAATCTCCTAAAATTCATATAAAATAATTTTAAGAGGTTTGGTACCCTTGGTTTGTTTATTTGAACATATTTTGACCTTGAACTGAGTCGCAGACGAGATTTTGCCCTAATTTGGGTTTATGTGAAAATTGCCTAATCAAACGTGGTCAAAACTAAAATCCAACTTCACCACTAGATTCCTTATGTCCAAATTAGGCTAAGGCCAAAATTTGGGCCCAATCAGAGTCCATCTTGACCTAGTTTGCATCTCAATCTCTTGAATCTCTATTTCTCACAACTAGCCCCTCAACTTTTAGCTTTTCTTACAAATGACCTCCTAGATTTCTCTTCTTCACAAATCATCCCTTGCCGCCATTGCTATGTGAATAGCATCTTGAACCCAATGTTTGCCGACTTCAAAGGAGGCATTCTCCTCCAATCTGCATCCAATCCCCTCCAAAATTGGAGGAAACAATCAGCATGAGATCTCCTATCATCTAAACATGACCTTGAGCCCTAATTTGAGGTCAAGAGCTCAAGTGAAGCTCCAAAAATCCATGTTGAAACCCAAGCCAAATCACGATGAAATCGCGATAATTCCTCCTGATTGAGGCATGCCTTAGCTTTATTTAAGCTTAACGAACTTCCCAGCATCTGCTTAGTCGTTTCTACGTCGGAAAACCCCCTCTTCCCTTCTCTCCAGCCATGAACTCCATCGACTCCAGCGATCTCCTTGATCACTCTTGTTAGGGCCTCCAACAGACAAATTGGAGGCACCTCCTTCCTCCTTTCCCACATCCGCTCCTTGCAATACCAGCAAGGTGCTCCCAGAAGTTCTCATCGTCGCCGCTTCGCCCACCAGAGACTTCTTCCCCTCTAGCATTGGCCAATAAAAGCTGGCGTGGAGCTTCTTCCCCTTCATCCATAGATAAGCCATTCCTCTTCCTCTCCTTTTTTAGGTTAGATTCCACCTCTTATATCCTCAATTTGACCGACTAATCACCCTCTCCCCCTTTATCTTCTCTGCCTCCGACCACACCTCTGGCATGATCGCCCAACCACTACACACACCCAAACACCCTGCCAACACTCTTAGAAGCTTCACCTCAACTTCACGTACAAAAGCCTTAACTATATTTGGCCGGACAACCACCCAACCACTCCGTCGAACAACCCATACTCCGACCACCTTCCCTGCCTTCGCCTGACCGCACCATATGCTCTTCCACACAATTACCCCCACCGTTAGCTTTACCTCACTGCAGTGAAGCTTCTCATGTGCTTAACTGGGCCTTAGGGTCGTGTTTTCTTTGCAGGCATCTTTGCTGTCACTGACGTCTCCCCCGGTGCCGACCAACATCATCCGACCATCTCCAGCCTTGCCACGACCTCCATCAGGTATGGATTGACACCACGAAGGTGTCTGGGCCTTCAATCAGCCAAGAAAACAACAACGGCTTCTTTGATTTCTCTAGCCTTATCAGCTGCTGCTAACGAAGGAGGCTGCAAAGAAAGAGTAGCTCTTTAGTCCCACATCGTGTAGAATAGAGCTAGTGGCCGTGCGTAAGTTGTTTCACTGCATAGGGCTCGTTGCCTCTCACAGCGGGGGTGAGGTCCCCTCCTCACGTGTTGCACACTCCTTGCCCACCATGCATGTCGGTGGGCCTAGTCACTGTACACACCCGATTACCCAGTTACTAGGCATGCCCATATACTCGATTAGAGAGATAAGAAGGAATCTCTGAGCAGGAAGGGGGAGGGTTTTGCTTAAGGATCTGTGTCCTGTTGCCTCGAGATGTGTGCATGCTTGCACTATACTTAGGCATTTCTAAGGTTGTGCTGTTGCATACTGGAGTCCTTGTGCCTTGTGTTGCTGAGGGTTGGTGATGTTTAAGGCATTTGGTGTGGGTACCCGATGTCTGATTTGATATTGAGGGATTATTTGAGGCATCTGCTCTATTGCTATTGACCGAGATTTGGTTGGCTTATTTGAGAAATGCGATTACATTCAATATATGCTTAACTGTGGGATTTAAGTGGTGATTTAAATCACCATTTTTTGAGCTCTTCTATTCTTTTTGCCCCTCTATTTCTGAGATACAAATTGGGTTGTTACTGCATATATTTCTGCGTGTAATATTCATTGAATATCTTCTTAAACTTAATTGATTGTGCTCATTGATTTAAAATTGCAATTAGTGCGTGAATTTCATATTTGCTCCTTGCGAACGACCTCAGACTCACATTGTTTTTGAGCTTTATAAATTGAAGTGTTTGTCACGTTTTCGTTGACTATACTACAACTCATATATATCTTAACATCGATGATTTTCGCGTAAACAGCTTCTCGTTCTTCTGGTGAGTGAAGAATAAAATGCCTTCTTATGGGTTGTACAAGAAGGGGTTTGTGATTGAGGTTTCACTACCCTCGGTGAAGTAGTGAAGTTTAGTGGATTTCTTGCCTGGAGTGCGAGAGGAAAATCCTGGTTGGGGATCAACTAGGTAGAGGTTTTTCCCGATTTGGATTTCCTCATAAATCTTATGTTATTTGTGGTTTGTAATTTTGCGGTTGCCATTATTTTAATTGAATATCTGAATTATGCAATTCATCCCCCCTCTTGTATAATCATCAAGTATTATATGATGTCTCTATTGATACTAGGACCAAAAGTACCTAGTATGGATATAGATGTATTCCTATAACCTCTTGTCGAGGAGCTATGGGAACTGTGAGAGAATGGAATACAAATATTTGATGCTACGAAGAAAGATTGGTTCACCATGCATGCATTTCTATTATGGACAATTATTGATTTTCTAGCTTATGGGATCTTATAATGTTGGCAGACCAAGGGATACAAGGCATGCCTTGTATGTATGTGCCAGACTCCTTCAAAGAGACTTCATTCAAAAATTGAACACATAGGTTGTCATTGTTTCCTCTCGATTGACCACCGTTAGAGAAAACGTAAGAAGTTTGATGGGAAAACTGAAAATCGAACAATAAGTGTAGACATTACAACTAAAGGGCTTCTACAATAGGTAGATAATTTGCCTGATGTTCAGCATGGAAAGCATCCTTCAATGAGAAAGCGTTGATGGCCAAATGAAGATCACAATTGAAGGAAGAGATCAATTTTCTTTGAACTACCATACTGGCATACATTAGCATTGAGACAACTTGGATGTTATGCATGTGGAGAAGAATATCTTAGAAAATGTTCTGTGGACAGTTTTAGATGTTGATGGGAAATCAAAAGACACATTGAAAGCAAGGCTCGACCTTCATCACATGAACATAAGGAAGGAGTTAGATCTAAAGAAAAGAAGTGAGGAAAAATTTGATGTTTCAACTACCTGTTATGTAATGTGCCCTTTTGAAAGGAAAATTTTTTTGTGAATTCCTAAAAGCAGTTTGGATGCCAGATGGTTATGCTTCTTACATAGGTAGATGTGTAAATGTTATGGATGGAATGATTACCGATCTAGAGAGTCATGATTGTCACGCGCTATTGCAACATGTTCTTGGAGTTGGATTGCGTGGATTGCTTCCTAATGATGTAGTCTGCAATTTTAGAACTCGTCTTAATATTCTCAGGCTTTGTAGGCAAAAGGTTAATGTTGACGAGATGAGAAAAATGCAGAGACAGATGATTTTATTGATGTGTAAACTTGAGATGATTTTCCCACCAGCATTCTTCGATATAATTGTATATCTTTTGATCCACCTACCAAGAAAGGTACTAGTTGCTGGACTGGTAGTATTTCGCTGGATGTATCCTATCGAAAGGTATAATAATTACATTCTTTAAGTCGAATGCATCTTCTATTGCATTTATAGTAAGTTATAGTGTTTAAATTTGTTTTCATAGGTTCTTGTATACTTTAAAACAATTCATACATAATAGAGTTCACCATGAAGGCTCAATTGCTGAAGCATATGTTGTGCACAAATGCTTGACATAGTGTTCTATGCATATTGGGGACATGGAGACAAGGTTTAATTGATAAGAAAGGAACTTTGATGTGGAAACAATTAACCCTTTATATATATTCAGCCACAAGATAAGAGTCATTGGGGCAACGAATTATAATATGCAATTAACGGATGTAGAGAAGCAATCTGCCAGGTGGTTCGTACTAAGTAATTCCGAAGAAGTACAAGAATATATGGAGTGAGTTGTTTGGAAAAAATTCATACTTATATTAGCTCAATTGCTTAAGTTGTAATCACTTACTCCTAATTTAAATAGGTAGCATCAGGGCATTCTTCAACAACAAAGTACTTTGAACATTGATGCCCGTCAAATGCAACAATTTGTAAAATGGTTTAAGTCCAAGGTAATTTAAGCCACATTATTTTGCAATATATATATATTCGTAATAATTGCAAGCAATGTGTATTGTAGATGAAACTCATATATAATGCGTCAGGTGGTGAAGCAAGCGATGTAATAAGATCATTACATGCATTAGCTTGTGGTCTGGTGATGAGAACCTCATCATGAGCCATAACTAGCTCATTTTGACCTAATACAAAGGATAAAAGCTCCTACATATCTCAAGGAAAGGCTTAACTCAGAGAATTCTGAGTTTAAGGAGAAAACAAGTCATAAGGGGTAAAAATGCAATTTCACCAGTATAATCTACATACAGGGTAATTCAGGGCCCAAACATAGGTCAAAGCAGCTTAATAAGAATAAAAGTGGGATGAAATGATCTAGCAAGGGCTACAGCAATTCCAAGAAACTAAATGATAAATCTGTAACCCTAAAACAACCCACTTCAATTCACAAGGTTCGAGGCAAAGTAAAAATAGAATAAACCCTCTAAAATTCATAGAAAAATAATCTCTAGGGTTTAGAACCTTCAATTTGGCCTTTAGAACCCATTTTGACCTACATTGAGAACCATGCCCAATTAATAACTTAATTTGGGTTTTTGCGCAAATTGACCGGTCAAACAAGGTTTAATATGAAAATGAAATTCACCATCAGATTCCTTAGGTCCTAATTAGTCATGTATAAAAACTTGAGCCTAAGAAGAAACCTCCTTGACCGACTTTACACTTTGGTCCTCATATATTTACTCTTTGGCCCTCAACTTTTGAACCTCGCATTTTGGCCCCTAACTCTCCTTCGTTCTTTGCAATCAGGTCCCTCCTGCAAAACCTGCCAGCACCATGCTCCGGCGACCTTGCGCGGAGCATGGCGCCGCGCAGGGTGAGGTGGGGGACCTGGCAAGTAAACTGGGGGTGCCCTGCGTCGTCAGCCGTCGCAGGGACACCCCCCTGGTCGTTGTAACCCACCATACCGGCCGTGCGAACGCACGGACGGTATGGGTTCTTGTTTCCGACCATCCTCCGGCGAGGGAGACACGTCGTCTCCCTCCGCCTTCCTCCCTGTTTGATCCCTATAAATACCCCCCGTTGCTCCACCGACCGGGGCAGCCTGGATCTGACGGAGAAAATCACCAACTTTCTTCTCTTCTTCCTCCGGCAGACGCTCACCAGCTCCGGCGGTTTCCTCCCCCTCCACCTCTTCGCTCTGCCGCAATACCAGCAGCAGAGACTTCCTCCCCTGCTCTTTCCGCGCCACGCCGCACCCAGCTGGCGCCTCTCCGGCTCTCTGCTCGCCGCCGCCCCTTCCCCTGAGCATCGTCTTCTCCGGCGACAGTCGATACGACTGTCGCCCTGTTCCTCCCCCTTCGTCCCTGCAAGTAAGCTAGAGCTACTCCCCTTCTTCTCCTCTTTCTTTCCCCGCTTTCAATTTATTCAATTAAGCCCTCGACCGACCCTGACCACCTTCACCCCCTTCGCCTCCGACCACCCTCCGGCGAGCCGCTCCCATCACCTCAGCGACCCACACGGCTCGCCGACCACCGCAGGACCTCCGCCTCCTCACCCTGATCAACCTCCGCCCTGCCACTTCCCCCACATCACCCTCTGCAACCCCACCGAACAGACCCATCCTCCGACCCACTGTCCGACCTAGGGCAGCCCTCACACGCCGCCCCGCGCCTCGCCACCACCCACACGAGCTTCGCCGCACCCTGGCGAAGCTCCTGGCACTCTCTGATTAGGCCGAGAGGCCGTTTTTCTTGTGGACAGGCCACCCGACCTCCGCCGCCATTGCCGCACAGGAGGAACTGCTTCCGCCTGCAGCTACAGGCGTGCCACGCTCAGCGCCAAGCCCAGATTCACTCCCAGGCCTTGCGAGGAGTTTTGGCAAAACACCAGGTTCGCAGCTAAGGAAGAAAGCTTCGCGTGACGCCGCCATCTCCTGCTGAATTCCCCGCTGCGGGCGCGCAATTGAGGTGGGCCATTTAGTCCCACCTCGGAAACGCCTGACGAGCCGCAGCGACATAAGATGCAAAAGTGCTGAAGGCTTACTGCCTCAGCACACGGGGTGAGGTCCCCCTTCACCTGCCCGGTTACCCGGTCTCGTCCACGCTCACGCCCCGCGGACCTGACCCGAACCGACCCGACCCGACCTAAGACTGACCTGCACTCCTCGCCCACCACGCACGCCGGTGGGCCTGGACCCGAGCCTGATCCGAACCCGGTTACCCGGTAGCTCTGGGAGAGCTTTCCCAAGAGTGGTTTCAGAGAGAAAGAGAGACGCGGGGGGGGGGGGAGGGTAGAGTAGGTTTTGCCTCTGACGAAAAACTCTGAAGTGTGCAGGCACAGGCGAAGAAGAAGACCCGCGGAAGAAGAAGGAAGCTAACTGTAGCAACAGGTAGTTAAGTCGTCTGATTTGGAAATCAGACGACGGCCTGAAGCAGCTAAGGAAGAAAGCTTCGCATGACGTCCCTGGCTGAAAAAGAAAAGAAGAAGCTGACACTTAACCGCAGGGAGGAAAAACAAGAAGAAACTCTAAAGAAGAGGCTGAGCAAGGCAGAAGAAGAGGAAAGGCTGCAGAGAAGAAGTGCAGCAGAGCCAAGGAAGAAGAAACCTTCACAGAAGAGACTGCAGAAAAAGAAGAAGAGAGGCCAAGACAGAAACCAAGGAAGAAGAAGAAGGAGATCTGAAGAGGAGCATCACCTCTGCAGAACGAAGAAGAAGAAGAAGGAGATCTGAAGAAAGAAAGAAAGAAGAACATCACGAGGAGAAAACAAAGAGAACAACAAAATTCTTTCCCTCTCTCTTTCTTTATTTTGTAAAAGAAACATGTATATCTCTAGAATACAACTTGCTCCCTGAGTTCGACCTCGGGAACTCTTTTATTTTCCGAGTAAAAAAATTTTATATATTTGAAATGTTGGTAATAACCGGCTTTACTACAACGTTATAACAAAACCAAAACCCGGTCATCAAACCAACCGACTTCATTTTTGGCGCCGTTGCCGGGGTGCAACGGCTATTCTAGAGGTAAACATTCCTGTTTCTTTTAATTTCTGATAATCTCCTCTCTTTTGTGCAGCTACAGGAACTCAAGAAGACAAGCAACCACACGACAACCGACTTCATTTTTGGCGCCGTTGCCGGGGAGCAACGGCTATTCTAGAGGTAAACATTCCTGTTTCTTTTAATTTCTGATAATCTCCTCTCTTTTGTGCAGCTACAGGAACTCAAGAAGACAAGCAACCACACGACAACCACTCCGAAGACAGGTAAACCTTTCCTCTCACTATTAACCCCTAAACTCTAAAGAGGAAGAAAAGAAAAGAACAAGCAATATAGGGCTAACCTGTTTTCCATACTTAGTAACCATAAAGAGTTGCATGTTTTCAACCCATCACTCCTGCACACTATTAAGGGTATTTAAGGGCTAACACATTCTTGCTTGAGCCCTAATTGCCCAACAAAGAGTTAAATGGACCAAGTAGAGCCAACATAAGGTCAAACATTAGGATTTCAGTAGAGACACACCCCTTAATCAAGAATTGAAGAAATCCAAAAGAGGTGTGCCTAAGCCATTGATTGAAAATAATTAACAAGAAAAATCCTAAACAATTGGCTCTCTCTTTAAACACTTGGACCCTAAAAGAAAGGACCCAAAAAGCTCTCAAAGAAAACAAGAGGTAAAGTTGACCCCTTTGGGTTAACCAACCTTAAATTAGGTCACTCTTTGCACTTAAAAGGACTAAAGTTCAAGTGAAACCTTACGCACCCTGATCTTAAAATTGGTAGACTTAAGAGGTCAAGATCCCCATTCTGGTCTACCTGGAACCGCAGTGACAAGAGAGGTCGGGTGGGGCAAACCCTGTAACCCGTGGGGACGCTCTACCGTGTAGGGGTCTTCGCGGGACTCTCCCTCTCTGGCTGCCCAGGTAATTCTCAGGTGGACGATCTTTCTGATCAAGGGGTCCATCTGCCCCGTACCTCTATAGTCACCCAACACATTTTTTGGGTGCCTTGATTGGGTCCAGCACCTTCTAACTTACCTCTCCCAACTGTGCATGTACGGAAGGAGATCTCTAAGACCACCCTTAAGACCTCCTTTAGAAATTCGCTCTCGTCAAGGCCAAGCCTCGACGCCCGTGTTTTTGCAGCAACACCCTCACATTATTCTCTCTTCTGATTCAGAACCAAGTTCTTCTTCTTCCCCCATCATGGCTCAGCCAGTTGAGGAAGAAAATAATCTGGAACACCAGCTCCAGCGACTCAATGACCTCTTCCAAAACTTCGTGCACCCACCACAGCGTCCTATGATGCGGGACCACTACAATCCTGCTGCGGTGGCCATTGAGCCTCGAGTCAGAATCCCGACTGGAGGACCTGATTCCGAACTAAAGCCCAACATGATTCATGCTATACCTAAATTCCATGGGCTTAATTCTGAAGATCCCTTCCAGCACATCAAACAGCTAAAGCATCTGGCCCACACTTTTGGATCAGATGCGCAAAATCGGGATATTCTTCTCATGAAGATGTTCTCCTTTTCTCTTATGGACAAGGCCGCCCATTGGTATCAAACTCAGACCCGGCCGATCAACACTTGGGAAGAACTTCAATCCGAATTTTTGAAAAAGTTTTTTCCCGTTGGTCGGACCAACGCCTTGCGCCATCAGATTACACACTTCACTCAACAATCAGGAGAACCTCTCCATGAGGCATGGGATCGTTTTCAGGATCTCATGAGAAAGTGCCCCCATCACGGAGTTCCTAAATGGGAACAAGTCCAATCTTTTTACCAGGGACTCCGTGAGGACATCCGCCTTTTCGTCAATGCAACTTGCGGAGGAAACATCATGGGTCAACATGAAGACACCGTATGGGAGATTCTCGAAAACATGTGCGAGAACTCCATCAACAATGACTCCATGGGATTATTCGACAGGACGAATACCCGCGCAGCGACGAATCTTAAGGGAGCACGTGAGACGTAGGGCCTGTCCGCATCAGTCGACCTGGAATTAATGGCCAGTCGATTGGACAAGGTCTCAATCATTGAAAAGAAGGTGGATGAGCTGACTCAGCACTTGCAGCGAGCCACCTCTGCGCGTAACTCCTTTGCACAACCTCCTTCCACACAGGAGACTGTGCAAAACATCCTCCACCGATCCTCCCCTGGGATGGATCCATATCCATCCCCATCTGATTCTTGGACTGGAAGATCATCCGATCCTTTCTACACCAGCCGGGGGAACTCCATTCCTCCTTTCCCTGATTCTCAGGAGGGTCCTCAGACCTGCGAGGACCTCAACGCCATCCAGAACGACCCATTCTCCAACACTTACAACCCTGGATGGCGAAACCATCCCAATTTTCACTGGGCGGGAAATTCCCAAACCCAAAGACCACCTTTTCAGTCCCGCCCACAGCCCTCTCATCACTACCAGCCGCCTCAGCCTCGGCCCAACCCTACTTATCCATCAGGGCCAAATCAAGATCAAATGTCCTTAATCCTTCATACTCTGGCTGACATTCAAAAATCGAATGCGGCTATTCAAAAACAGCACAAGGACGAGCTTACTGAAGTTAAAACTCAACTGGCCCAGTTGGCAAATTCTCGCCAACCAGGCACACTCCCTTCCCAACCTCTTCCTAACCCAAATAATGTGCCAACCCAGAAGCGCGTTATGAATCCAAATTTAGGCCACGCCCAATGGATTTATCAGGCTCCTACTGCTCCATCTCCAGACGAGATGGAAGCCTCAACTTCTTATGCAGGATTTCAGCAGCAGCCACCCCTCCTACCAAACCCAAACAAAAATCAGGCCGGATTAAATTCTGTAACAACACGTAGTGGTAAGACAACTCAAGACCCGCATTATCCAAACCACTCCCAGCCTGATAACCATAACCCTAGGATAGTTATCCAAGGTACCGCTGTTCCAGATCCACAACCTGAACCTATCCTAGAAGAACCAACCAAGATCCCGTTTCCCGAGGCCCTGACCAAGGGAAAGAAGACCACCAAACCCGTGGCCCCTGAGGAGGACCTGGTCAAGCTCTTTGAGCAGGTCCACATAAACATCCCCTTGATGGATGCAATCCGCCACGTACCAGCTTACGCACGATTTCTAAAGAATTTATGTACACCCCAGCGTAAGCCGCGAACCAAGGGAGGGAGCCCAATTGTTCTGTCAGAGCAAGCCAGCTCTGTAATCCTTAGTAGACTCCCACCCAAGGCAAAAGATCCTGGAACTCCCCTGATTTCCTGTAAGATAGGTGGTGCCCAATTTGATAGAGCATTGTTAGACTTGGGCGCATCCATAAACCTGATACGCACATCCTTACTTGACCATCTAGAGGAATCTGAGCTGAAACCAACCGAGGTGACATTACAATTAGCAGATCGATCTATAAAGTCACCAAAAGGGATTCTCGAGGATGTTATCGTGAGAGTGCGGGATTTCTATTTTCCAGTGGACTTCATAGTCTTAGATATGGATGCACCTGAAAACCCTAGGGATACACCAATCATTCTAGGGAGACCTTTCTTGGCTACTGCTAGAGCCAACATCAGCTGTGAGGAGGGCCAAATAGAGCTTAAGTTTGGAGATCAAACACTGAAAATTGATATATTTAAGGCCCAACAAGGAATTAATTGCGGCGTCATCGAGCAAATTTGTGACATAAAGACTTTGGTTGATGAATCACACCTCCAGAGTGACTCGATTGTGCCTCATCAACCACAGAAGGATCTTGACCCGCAAACAGAGGAGTTGAATCCAGATATGAACAACCCAGTAACTCCCACCCTTGAACCTCACATCTATACTGAACCACCCGCTGCTGCTGAAAACCCCATCCTCGAACTGAAACCCCTTCCCGCTCACTTGAAATACGTATTTTTGGGTTCTAATCAGACCCTTCCTGTGATCATCAATTCCAACCTCAGTCCTGAACAGGAAGCCCGTCTGATTGTTGTCCTCCAGCAACATCGCAGAGCCATCGGATGGACTCTCGATGATTTGACTGGAATAAGTCCCTCTTATTGTACTCATCATATCTATTCAGAAGAGGGCACACGACCTTCTCGTGAAATGCAGAGACGCTTAAACCCCAATCTGCAGGAGGTCGTGAAAAAGGAGATCATCAAATGGTTAGATGCCGGAATCATCTACCCGATCTCCGATAGTCGTTGGGTGAGCCCAATTCAGGTCGTGCCCAAGAAGGCAGGACTCACCACTATAACGACTGAGACCGGAGAAATCATTCCTACCCGATTAGCCAACTCGTGGAGAGTCTGTATAGATTACCGTCGACTCAATTCCTCCACGAAGAAGGATCATTTCCCACTACCCTTCATTGATCAAATTCTCGAAAAACTAGCGGGAAATAGGTTCTTCTGCTTTCTTGACGGGTACTCCGGTTATAACCAGGTGGCAATCCATCCTGAGGACCAAGAAAAGACCACGTTCACCTGCCCCTTCGGAACATACGCTTTCCGAAGGATGCCTTTCGGTCTTTGCAATGCACCCGCTACTTTTCAGCGATGCATGCTTGCCATATTCTCAGATATGGTAGGTGATTATCTGGAAGTCTTCATGGATGACTTTTCAGTTTTCGGAGCATCATTCGACGATTGCCTCCAACACTTGGTCCAGATACTCAGGCGATGCATCGATGTGAATTTGGTTCTTTCCTGGGAAAAGAGCCATTTCATGGTGCCTGAGGGAATTGTCCTGGGACACTCAATTTCGGAAAAAGGTATCCAAGTGGATCGAGCTAAGGTTAATCTGATTTCTCACCTTCCTATGCCTAGCTCGATCAGGGACATCTGATCCTTTTTAGGGCATGTCGGTTTTTATCGACGATTTATCCCTGATTTTTCAAAAATCGCACGCCCCCTGACCACTCTTCTCTCCAAGGATGTTCCCTTCGAAATCTCCAAGGAATGCACTCAAGCATTTGAAATCCTGCGTGACCGAGTCACCCAAGCCTCGATCCTACAGTCCCCTGATTGGTCTCAACCCTTTGAGATCATGTGTGATGCATCCGACTTCGCTGTAGGAGCGGTTTTGGGGCAGAAAAATGACAAGAAACCTGTGGTCATTTACTATGCCAGCAAAACACTCGATGAGGCTCAGCGTAACTATACAGTTACTGAGAAAGAGCTGCTAGCTGTAGTATTTGCCCTAGAGAAGTTCAGATCGTACCTTCTGGGTTCCCATGTCATCATATACTCGGATCACACAGCTGTGAGGCATCTCCTTGCGAAGAAGGACGCGAAACCTCGATTAATCCGATGGATCTTGCTGTTGCAAGAATTTGACCTTGAGATTCGCGACAAAGCGGGAAAACAAAACGTGGTAGCTGATCACTTGTCCCGTCTTCCTTCTGAAATAATTGACCCTTCCGGACCCATCACTGAGCATTTTCCCGATGAGCACCTGCTGACTATTGGTACTAGCCTTCCATGGTTCGCTAATATTGTAAATTACTTGGCATCTCATCAGACCCCGTCCGATTGGCCGAAGGCCAAGAAAGACAAATTACGCTCCGATGCCAAGTATTACATTTGGGAAGACCCGTACCTCTTCCGCATAGGTGCCGATCAGATCATCCGGAGATGTGTCCCGGAAGGGGAAGTCAACAATATCCTCTCTTTCTGCCATGACCAGGCATGCGGTGGCCATTTTGCCGGGCATAAAACCGCATCAAAAGTCCTCCAGTGCGGCTTTTACTGGCCCACACTGTTCAAAGACGCATACAGTCATTGCAGGGCATGCAGTCGTTGCCAGACTTTGGGCAACATGAGCCATCGCGACATGATGCCTATGCAACCGATTCTAGTATGCGAAATCTTTGATGTTTGGGGGATTGATTTTATGGGCCCCTTTCCTGTTTCGGATGGTTTCGAATACATTCTGTTGGCTGTGGACTACGTGTCCAAATGGATCGAAGCCATACCGACTCGAACCTGTGATCACAAAATCGTTCTCAAATTCATTCATCAACACATTTTCTCAAGGCTCGGGATTCCTCGTGCAATAATCTCTGATGGGGGGACCCATTTCACAAATGCTCAGTTTAGGTCACTGATGACCAAATACGGGGTGTCTCACCGAATCTCTACTCCTTACCACCCCCAAACTAATGGTCTAGCTGAGCTGTCTAATCGGGAGATCAAGAAAATCCTGCAAGTCACTGTTCGACCTGACAGGAAGGACTGGTCGTCCCGACTTCCGGAAGCATTGTGGGCCTATAGGACCGCCCACAAGACCCAATTAGGCATGTCTCCCTTTAGACTGGTGTACGGAAAGGCATGTCACCTTCCCGTCGAACTGGAGCATAAAGCCTATTGGGCAGTACGGAACTGTAATCTAGATCTTTCCAAGGCTGGGACCCACAGAAAACTCCAAATCAGCGAGATTGATGAATTACGCATAGACGCGTACGAGAACTCGCAAATCTACAAGGAGTGGGTTAAAGCCTTCCACGACAAACACATCTCGAGAAAGATCTTTCATCCTGGTCAAAAGGTCCTACTCTTTGATGCCCGACTCAAACTCTTCCCAGGAAAACTGAGATCTAAGTGGGTCGGACCATATTTGGTCCGACAGGTTTTTGGAAATGGAGCAATCGAAATCAGTCCACTCAGCCACGATTCTGAACCTTTCATCGTGAACGGTCAAAGACTCAAGCCGTTCATTGATGTAACTTCTACTAATTTGGCTGAGGCATCTTATACCCTCCTTTCCCCTTGAGCTTATTGCGCCCAGCCGATGGCGTAAAACTCAGCGCTTAACGGGAGGCAGCCCGTCATTCTCTTTGTAAACCTGAAACTTGTTCTAACACCTTTCAGCACTCGAAGTTCACCCTTGTAGACAGCCGACCCCAACTCAGATGTTTGCATCTGAGATTTGAAATCGTCCGCAAAAATTCAACCCGACCCATCCACTCACCCAAATTTCTGTCTTAAGGTATGAACTAAGACCCCCTAGGTTACAATGAGGACATTGCAAATCTTAGGCAGGGGGGGGTATGAAAGTACAAAAACTTGTAAGAAAAGGTTTCAAACAAAAAAATTCACATATGCCAAAAACACCATAAAAATTAAAAAATTTTCGAAAAAGAATAAGAGGAAAAGAGGAGAAGGAAATTTTGCGAAGGAGAAAAGAAACAAAAGGAAAAAGGAGCACAAAATTATGAGAAAAAGTGATAGTCATTAGTAAGGAACTAAGGAATTAACCTAAGTTCTAGACCTCATTCAAGAAAAGTGCACAATAAGATTAGTAAAGAATGCAAACCTTAGGCATTCTTGAATAGACTCTTAGTACCCATTAAGATCTGGACACTCCTCAAGAGGTTGAGGAAAATGAAAAGCTGAAGTATTAGGTCTAAGGCTTAGGGAGTATTCGGCCTCGTTGACTAATTTTTGGTTTACGGGACTCAGTAACCTAAGCACCCTAATCTCACACACAGCCTGGTTCAGTAAGCGTAAAAAATCAGAATCACGCAGAAGCGTCGCAAAAATCTGAAAAGAACACCTAGAATAGGAGCGGCCGATCAACACAAGTTGATTTGGACGAGTTCCCAGCGCAGAGAGGCGGGAAATCCCCTCGAAGATGCGTAACAAAATATCATCTCCTCGGTGCTTGTCTCTTAGGATATTTACATATCCTACTGGGGGCATGTAAGCACTCTGCTGGTTCAGATTCCATGGATGGCATTATCTCGAAGTGTCAATTGCCAGGGTCTGGATTCGGCCACGGAATACCATGGATGGGATTATCTCGAAATCTCAATAGCCAGGGTTCCGGGGGTTGCCATGGGCGGTGCTATCTCGAAGCATCGATCGCCAGGAACCCTTGATGATTGATGATGGGAGCAAGGAATCTGATACAGACCGTGTTGAAAAGCCAATCCTAGGCTAGAACTAAAAAGAAAAAGAGAGAGAAAACTCTCCAAACAGAAAAACTTTCTATCTCTCTCTTACAAAACGCACTGCGAACTGAGCCAGGGCTAAAATCATTTCAAGCATGGGTGCTTTAACCACGAAGTCCAATAAACCTTAGGTTAGTTCTTGTGGGCCTTAAAAACCTTTGCTAAAAGACTGAGGCTAAGGCTAGACAGATTTGGATCTTGATTGGTACTAGAGTACCTTTTAGGCCTATGGTCAGCATTCTAACCTAATCTATGCTCAAATAAAAAAGGCACTTATCTAAAACTATTAAAAACTTCATGGTCTAGAACAAGGGTTGAAACCTTAAGTTTTTGCTAAGGGACTAGCAAAAGCTAGGCATGGGGGTATGATGAGAACCTCATCATGAGCCATAACTAGCTCATTTTGACCTAATACAAAGGATAAAAGCTCCTACATATCTCAAGGAAAGGCTTAACTCAGAGAATTCTGAGTTTAAGGAGAAAATAAGTCATAAGGGGTAAAAATGCAATTTCACCAGTATAATCTGCATACAGGGTAATTCAGGGCCCAAACATAGGTCAAAGCAGCTTAATAAGAATAAAAGTGGGATGAAATGATCTAGCAAGGGCTACAGCAATTCCAGGAAACTAAATGATAAATCTGTAACCCTAAAACAACCCACTTCAATTCACAAGGTTCGAGGCAAAGTAAAAATAGAATAAACCCTCTAAAATTCATAGAAAAAATAATCTCTAGGGTTTAGAACCTTCAATTTGGCATTTAGAACCCATTTTGACCTACATTGAGAACCATGCCCAATTAATAACTTAATTTGGGTTTTTGCGCAAATTGACCGGTCAAACAAGGTTTAATATGAAAATGAAATTCACCATCAGATTCCTTAGGTCCTAATTAGTCATGTATAAAAACTTGAGCCTAAGAAGAAACCTCCTTGACCGACTTTACACTTTGGTCCTCATATATTTACTCTTTGGCCCTCAACTTTTGAACCCTCGCATTTTGGCCCCTAACTCTCCTTCGTTCTTTGCAATCAGGTCCCTCCTGCAAAACCTGCCAGCACCATGCTCCGGCGACCTTGCGCGGAGCATGGCGCCGCGCAGGGTGAGGTGGGGGACCTGGCAAGTAAACCGGGGGTGCCCTGCGTCGTCAGCCGTCGCAGGGACACCCCCCTGGTCGTTGTAACCCACCATACCGGCCGTGCGAACGCACGGACGGTATGGGTTCTTGTTTCCGACCATCCTCCGGCGAGGGAGACACGTCGTCTCCCTCCGCCTTCCTCCCTGTTTGATCCCTATAAATACCCCCCGTTGCTCCACCGACCGGGGCAGCCTGGATCTGACGGAGAAAATCCCCAACTTTCTTCTCTTCTTCCTCCGGCAGACTCTCACCAGCTCCGGCGGTTTCCTCCCCCTCCACCTCTTCGCTCTGCCGCAATACCAGCAGCAGAGACTTCCTCCCCTGCTCTTCCCGCGCCACGCCGCACCCAGCTGGCGCCTCTCCGGCTCTCTGCTCGCCGTCGCCCCTTCCCCTGAGCATCGTCTTCTCCGGCGACAGTCGATACGACTGTCGCCCTGTTCCTCCCCCTTCGTCCCTGCAAGTAAGCTAGAGCTACTCCCCTTCTTCTCCTCTTTCTTTCCCCGCTTTCAATTTATTCAATTAAGCCCTCGACCGACCCTGACCACCTTCACCCCCTTCGCCTCCGACCACCCTCCGGCGAGCCGCTCCCATCACCTCAGCGACCCACACGGCTCGCCGACCACCGCAGGACCTCCGCCTCCTCACCCTGATCAACCTCCGCCCTGCCACTTCCCCCACATCACCCTCTGCAACCCCACCGAATAGACCCATCCTCCGACCCACTGTCCGACCTAGGGCAGCCCTCACACGCCGCCCTGCGCCTCGCCACCACCCACACGAGCTTCGCCGCACCCTGGCGAAGCTCCTGGCACTCTCTGATTAGGCCGAGAGGCCGTTTTCTTGTGGACAGGCCACCCGACCTCTGCCGCCATTGCCGCGCAGGAGGAACTGCTTCCGCCTGCAGCTACAGGCGCGCCACGCTCAGCGCCAAGCCCAGATTCACTCCCAGGCCTTGCGAGGAGTTTTGGCAAAACACCAGGTTCGCAGCTAAGGAAGAAAGCTTCGCGTGACGCCGCCATCTCCTGCTGAATTCCCCGCTGCGGGGCGCGCAATTGAGGTGGGCCATTTAGTCCCCACCTCGGAAACGCCTGACGAGCCGCAGCGACATAAGATGCAAAAGTGCTGAAGGCTTACTGCCTCAGCACACGGGGTGAGGTCCCCTTCACCCGCCCGGTTACCCGGTCTCGTCCGCGCTCACACCCCGCGGACCTGACCCGAACCGACCCGACCCGACCTAAGACTGACCTGCACTCCTCGCCCACCACGCATGCCGGTGGGCCTGGACCCGGGCCTGATCCGAACCCGGTTACCCGGTAGCTCTGGGAGAGCTTTCCCAAGAGTGGTTTCAGAGAGAAAGAGAGACGCGGGGGCGGGGAGGGTAGAGTAGGTTTTGCCTCTGACGAAAAACTCTGAAGTGTGCAGGCACAGGCGAAGAAGAAGACCCGCGGAAGAAGAAGGAAGCTAACTGTAGCAACAGGTAGTTAAGTCATCTGATTTGGAAATCAGACGACGGCCTGAAGCAGCTAAGGAAGAAAGCTTCGCGTGACGTCCCTGGCTGAAAAAGAAAAGAAGAAGCTGACACTTAACCGCAGGGAGGAAAAACAAGAAGAAACTCTAAAGAAGAGGCTGAGCAAGGCAGAAGAAGAGGAAAGGCTGCAGAGAAGAAGTGCAGCAGAGCCAAGGAAGAAGAAACCTTCACAGAAGAGACTGCAGAAAAAGAAGAAGAGAGGCCAAGACAGAAACCAAGGAAGAAGAAGAAGGAGATCTGAAGAGGAGCATCACCTCTGCAGAACGAAGAAGAAGAAGAAGGAGATCTGAAGAAAGAAAGAAAGAAGAACATCACGAGGAGAAAACAAAGAGAACAACAAATTCTTTCCCTCTCTCTTTCTTTATTTTGTAAAAGAAACATGTATATCTCTAGAATACAACTTGCTCCCTGAGTTCGACCTCGGGAACTCTTTTATTTTCCGAGTAAAAAAATTTTATATATTTGAAATGTTGGTAATAACCGGCTTTACTACAACGTTATAACAAAACCAAAACCCGGTCATCAAACCAACCGACTTCATCTGGATACATGCATTAAGAGTTACACTGGTTGCATTGTCAATGGAGTATGATATCACATGGAGCTACGCGATCACAGACGAAAGTGTCAGAATAGTTCGATCATGTGTCAGGCAATCATGAAGGTCGCATGATCGAGTTTTTTGGAGTCCTTGTTGACATTCTTGAATTTCAATACATTTTTGACAAACGGATATATCTCTTTAAATGCAAATGGTGGGATTTAGATGGTCGCCTATCAAATGTCAAGACTAAAGGTCACCTTACGTTGATTAAGGTGAATGGTACTTGGTATAAGGTTGATATGTTTATATTAGCTTTGCAAGTGCTACAAGTCTACTATCTTGAAGACAGGAAGAATGGTTCGCAGTGGCGTGTGGTATAGAAACATGAACACTACCATATATAGGATGTTTCCATCCAACCTGTAGAGCAAAGTGAGTAATCAAATGATGTAACACAAGCACTGAATGAAGAAGAATTTGATTATGATGAAGATGAACTAATTTTATAAATAGGTGAAGATGACATTCGCAATTTGAATCGAGATGCTGTTCAAGCTAAGTCTGTTGATTGAGATGAGGTCGACAACAATGCATTTGAGATAGTTGAAATAGATGAAAGTGAAGGAGACGATTGAACTTTATTTGAATACATCGGTTCCAATGATGAGTAGCTCTTAAGCAAATTTATCATATATGAAACTTGGCAGATCCTTTTTATAACTAATTGAATGGCATTAAGATACAATGTTAGCCATGGTTATTCAATGAATTCATATTTTTGTGTATGTGCCTTCACCATTATCACCAATTTAGATACTTCTCATGCGCATGTTCATTTTATTTCAGTCCCTTCAGTTAATAATTTATGTGACATATGTAAAGCCATAGAGAACTATGAAGGCCTAAGATCCCATTTTTAATCTAAAGTAGTGATCTAAAGTAGTTAGTACAGGGACACAATTTAATTGTGTTGATTTATTGATTTCTATGCATCATGGAAGATATATATGAAATAGGTTTATGGTATAGGAGCATATGACTTGGAAACATTGGAAGGAGATAAAATACCAATGGCTTGGAATGCAATTAATCTTAAACAATACTATACATAAGCATAAAAAGGAAACATAAAACTTCATTGCATTGTAAATAAATTTTCGTCATTCTTAATAAAGATTATACATTTTAGAAGTATAATACTATGAGTTAGACTAGCAAAATGAATTATTCAGCTTACAACAAGAAACAAAACTTCAAAGGAAGTTAAAATGTTCAAATTAGTTGCAACCCAAAATAAATATAAGAACTACTTGAAATACTTGGATGCTGATATTGGAGGAGCCACTTGACAGCAGAAAAAAAAAGAAAATCACCACAAGAGATGGTTAGGTCAGACTCTTTCTGATTAGGGCTAAAGATGGACTTATATTAAAGTGCTATAAAAAGTGAATATCGACTAAAGGAACCAAATGAGTAAGTATCTAACGCTCTCACATGTGGAAAAAAGGTACATAGCATCATAGGATCATTATACTAACATGATTTTCACACAGGACAACTTTGTGGTCATAAAATTCCTTTATAATTTGAATGTATTTTCTAGTTCTTCATAGCTTTAAGACAATGTGCCCTTTTTTTTCCTTTAAGTATCTAAGATTTGCTTTGTGGTAGATTAATCCTTATAATAGAAAATAAATTACGTAGATTGGCTACTAACATATAGTATACATGTTACCTCCAAAAACAAAACACATAGGTTAATTTTTTAGGATAAAAACAGGTTCATCCTTTTCAAAAAGAAGAAACCAACAAGGCATTGGATCCTCAATTGTTGAGAATGACAAACGAGATGGTGAAAGGAGGTTATTCCAAATATCAAATCATTCCTCATGTTTAAAGGACAATGGTCAACTTAAAGTTGGATGGCAAAAGATAGCAAACTTGATTTTAATTGTTCATATCCAGTGGAGTGCAAGTGTCAAATTTTAAGGATAAAAATCCAAATGAAATCAATGATTGAGTATTTCACGTAAGTTGGGAGCTAGGTAAGAAAGCTCACCTATTCAAGTGCCAATCTTAGCATTTTTCCAGCAATTTTAGATTAAGGGCAACATGTATAGTAGGTTATAGAATGTCTTTTATCATTATCAAAATTTTAATTAATAGAAGATGTGGTGTATACAGATAGTGCATCTCTTATTAGCATGTGTCTTTTGTTTGCTTGAAAAAAATAGTTGTAATAAAATGACAATTGTAATGCAATGGCTACCTTAGTTCATCTTAATCATTAAAGGTTGTGAATGATTACATTGTTCCACTATTTGGGTGTGTGTTATTAATCCTTATGTTAATGCAATGACGGGAGTTAAAAGTGGCTGTGCTTGGATGTGGAATTGGGATGTACCCTTCGATCAATCTTATTGGTACTGGTATTGAAAAAAAGGGATAAAATATTGGAAGGTTCTATTAGATTTTTGCTAGAAATTTGCATCTTAATAATATTTTTTTGAAACAAAATGGAAAGCTATCGTCTTATGATAGCAATCTGGGAAGGTATATCATATAATCAAGTAAGAGGAATTACAATCTGGATCCCCAAGTATGTATGAGGGACTGGCACTCTCTTACAATTTGTTCCCAACACACCGGTCTCTCCTGAAAAAGCCTCGCATTTCTTGCTTTCCACACACACCAGAGAGTGACAGCCATGCGCACATGTGGCTTCTCTCTCACAACAAACCCATGCCAAATGGAATCCCATGTTGGTAATGGCTCCTGGCAAGTCCTCCTCCAAACAGCATCAGTGACCAGGAAAGAGGAGAAAATGTGATTAATGTTGTCAGTGTGCATCCCACATAAGTAACATTCACGAGGAGCAACTCCCATCCTTCTGTGTCGCAGATCACCTGTAATCAAGCCCTCTCTCCTACACAACCAAAGAAATATTTGTACCTTAAGGGGGATCTTCAAAAGCCAAATTTCTTGTCAATGAAGTCATAGCTCCACCCACTTCCATTTTCCATGATTTTGTTGTAACCACAATGCACAGTGTAAAGCCCGTCCCAGATGTAGTTATCCTCCACTCCAAGTCTTGGCCTAAAGCTTTCAAGATCTAAGAGCAGATTCCTCCTTTCATCCCACAGCTGGGTGCCCCTTCTGGTGGAGTCTTCTTCATTCAGTCTCCAGCTATAGCTGCTGCTAGACCAGAATCTGCTAACAGTCCCCTCCTTATCAGAGGCTGCTGCAAAGGCCCTCAGATAGATCTCCTTCAGAACACCCATCCGGGACCAACCTTCATTCCCGAAGCTGAAGGTCTTGCCATCCCCAAGAGCTGGCTACAGCAGATGCATGTTATCAGCTAATGCTTTGATCACTATATTCCAAAAGGGCGAGGGTATGCTGGGTTGCAGCCTATAGAGCACACTGTTTGAAGATCCATAGCTGTCCTTGATCAAGGCAGTCCAAGGCTTCATCTCTCCTTACAAGAATTTAATTGCCCACTTAAGCAATAAAGAATCATTGAACTGTTTCAGGGATTAATCCCAAGTCCTCCCCTATCCTTTGGCTGGCAGATCAACTCCCACTTCAGTGGTTGCATAAATCTGCCTTCATGTTTGGATCCCCTCCAAAAGAATCTATTCCTCAATACATCCAGCCGCTTCCATATAGATTTAGGAGCTTTAAAGATGGAAAGGTAGAAAACAGGGATAGAGGTGATCACTGAATTGAGCAAAATGAGTCTTCCACCCTTGGATAGAAAGCTATTATGCCATCCATCCAACTTCACTGAAATTTTATCAAAGAGACAATTCCAATCTCTTTTCTTCATTCTAGAGCACCTTAGTGGCAGACCCAAGTATTTGATAGGGAGGCTGATGTGGGGGTACCCAAAACAGCTAAAATATCACCTTGCTCAGCCTCAGGTAAGCCAAAACAAACCAAACATGACTTCTCTCTGTTTAGCCTAAGGCTTGAGATTTCTCCAAAAATGTTGACCATATGACACAGAGCTTGGGCTTCATCAATAGATCCTTCCACAAAAAAAACCGTATCATCCGCATATTGAAGTATATGGGCCAAAGCACTCCTGCAAGATAAAGAATATCCTCTAATAAGGCCTGCTTCAGCAAGTTTGCAACCATACCAGGCCAAGTTGTCCACTGCCAGGTTGAAAACCAAAGGTGCCAGAGGACAACCTTGTCTGATCCCACATTGGGGTAGAATACATGTACCACAAGGTTTCCCATTTATCAATGGAGTGAAAGAGGCAGTTGTGATACACTTTTTCACCCACTGAATCCAAGCAGAGGGAAAACCTCTTCTTTTAAACACTTCCCAAAGATAAGGCCAACAGATGGAATATAAGCTTTGCGGAAATCAACTTTCCACAAAAAAGCTTTACACTTCCTCTTGTGCCACCCACAAACCATCTCCTGGGCCATGATAAAAGACTCTTGTAAAGATCTGTCAGGAAGGAAGGCGGATTGAACAGGGTGGATCAACTCTTGAAGAACAGGTCTCAACCTATTGGCCAAGACCTTGCTAATCACCAACTAAATAGAGTTTGAAAGGGCAATGGGTCTGAATTCCTAAAATGATTCAGCTCCCGGAGTCTTTGGCAAAAGGACTAAAAAGGACCTATTGATTTTTTCAAAGCCAAAGTTGCCAATCTCAAATTCTTTTATCACCTCCATCACCTGAGTGCCCACAACATCCCACATCTCTTTGTAAAAGAAGACTTGAATTCCATCAGGACAAGGTGAGCCTTCACAGTTGAGATCCTTGATGGCATTCAAGATTTCAGATTCAGATATAGTAGTAGTCAGGCTGGACCCCTGATCTTCAGTGATTCTGGGAAGGTCACTTGCTGCCATCCTCCAACAGCCCCTTCCAGTAGATCTAGAGGATTCCTCGAAGTATCTGACAGCCTCAGCTCTGATATCAGAGATGGAGGTAGTTCTCTGCCCATCTTTAACAATTGAGGAAATCATATTGATTCTTCTCTGAGAGCTGGCAGCCAAATGAAAGAGCTTAGTGTTTGCATCCCCCTCTTTTAGCCACAACTGTCTTGAATGTTCCCTCCAATCCATCTCCAGCTTCAGGTCTTCTTCAGCCACCACCCCCTACCATCTTTTTCTGTCAAGGAGATCCTACTCAGACAACAGGTCATTGGCTTCTCTAGAGTCCAATTCCTGAACCTTCATCAAGGCTTCTCTGCATCTCTGATGCCTCATGACAGAAACATCACCATATTCCTTTAACATCACTCTCATAGCCGACAGTTTGGAAGCCAGCTTAATGGTAGCCATGCCCTCAACCTGCTGAGCCCTCCACCAACCTTCAAGCATCTCTCTGAAGCCCGGTTCCCTCAACCAAGACTTCCTGAATTTGAAATAGGATCCAGCCAACACCTATTCCCCATTGTCCTAGACCAGGGTGTGTGATCAGAGAAGGGTCGTTCAAGGCCATAGACATAAGATAACTGAAAAAGGTCCAGCAACCCACCATTGCCAAAGAACCTATCAATTTTGGACATGAGACCATTTCCATTCCTCCAAGTGAATTCAGAGCCTGAGGAGGAGAACTCACTCAAACCTAAAGCTTGAACCATTAATTGGAAGCCATTGGTTGCACTATTAGCCACACCACTGGGTCTATCACTTTGCACCAACACATAATTGAAATCCCCTCCAACATGCCAGGTAGTCCCATTCACAAAATCCGCAGCCAAATTCCAGTCTTCCCATAGCTCATGTCTTCTGCTAGGGTCACAAGGACCATACACACCTGTCACAAATAATTCACTGCCCCCTAGTCTCTTTTGAACCTGCAAGTCGGTAAGTATCTAGCCAAAGAGGGCTCCTCCAACTGCAACACATGCTTCTTCCACCAGATGGCAACACCCCCAGATCTGCCACTTGAGTTGATCATCACAGTGTCATTGGTAAGACCAGCTTTCATCTCTACCCAAGCCCTGTCAGCCTCACTATCAATATGTGTTTCTTGGAGGATGGTACAATCAATCTCCCATTCTCTCAAATATATAAGCAAAGAAGCCCTTCGACTTCGATCGCGCAACCCACGCACATTCCAAGTAAGGATCCTCATTTGGCCATCTGATCAGTCCCCTTCTTCGCAGCAGAGACTTTGCTAACCTTCATCACAACTGCAATGGCACACTCATCAACTTTTTGTATTGAACTATGTCTTCCAAGCCTGAGCTTGTACGGAGGTCTCCTTAGACCAAAGATGGAAGGAGTCGTGGAATCCAACTGCAGACCTTCAACCACAGGAGGACTACATTGCAGATCTAAGGAATTCACAGGGGGCTCTTCCAGATCAGGTTCAACAGGAGCATTGGTTATGGGAGTCCCACCTTTCAAATCCTCAGCCACAGCCTCATTCATCAATGTCATCTCCTCACCTTCTTTCACCACCACAGCCGAGTCAACTTGAAGTAGAGGTGCACCCCTCCCATCCTCCAGAGTTTCAAACATCCCTCCTCTGCCATCAAACCCCCCACCCCATCTTCCAGTTCCATATCTTTATTGGGCTCTGCCAACTTCTCCTGAATTTCACAATCCCTCAGTATTGAGCCTATTTTGGCTTGTAGCACCTCAGCATAAGAGGGAGGGTGATGGCGTGATTCCACATCCCTATTAGCCACATGAAAATTCAAGAGCAGCAACCATGAACTCCCCCCACACCGGAGAATCAGCTTATCTGGAACAGACCCAGCCCTAAAGACATCCACCCCCACATTCAAAATACTACCATCGCCTTCAGTCAGGCCAATCTCAGCATCCTTTGCCACAGAAGCAAACCCAGCAATCATAGCTTCCACCACCACCCTAGACCTCTGGTGCAAAGGTAGACCTTTGATTTCAAGAATGCCTGATCTAGGGGCAGCTCTTTGAGGTGGTCGCTCAGACAAAGAGCCATCAAAAGGGGATACTAGACGCCACATCACTATCAACCCACGCAGATTACTGGACTGAAAGCACAAATGTTCGACATCTACCACGCCCAAACCAAAGAGCACAAACCGTGAGGGGAAGAGGATCGCAATTTTCCAAACATCAGATGAGGGGGAAAGGGAGCTTACCAGTTGATGAGCTTTCTACAGAGATAGAGTGCCCATCATCACTTCCCCAATCAAGGCCCCTTGCAAAACCAGTTCCGCCACCTTGATGTCCTCACTCAGAGGAATCTCCACATCCAGGGTGTTGATTGCACTGCAAAAATACACCAGTAATTATGCCATCTTGTGTTATTTCCTAGCACTACCATTGTATCTTAAGTAACTATAGTTGCATTTGTAAATTAACACATGCATGCATTTATTGAGCGGGGAGGATAATGCGAATAATTGGCCATCTAATTAACGTTTTCATTAAGGGTTGCATTGCAAATTTACCATTCTCATTTTTTTATTTTGACTTTGAAATTTTTCTCCCTCACGCGGCTCAGGGCATGGGGCATGCACCTCTTCGCACCATTCCTCTGCCCAACAGCATGGCTGGACATGCAACACCAGCAGCATGGCTGTGGTAGGCTCCTTCTTCTTTAAAAAGCCTTGCCCTCTCCCTTGCGAAGGGAGCCAAAATAGAGAGCACCCTTAGACACTCCTCCAGGCCAACCTCCTCCCCTCTCCCTCTCCATATGCAGTATCTCTTCCCACTAAAGAGACACACTGCGGGCAAGAGAAAGCTCACAGTGGTCCCACAACCACCACTGTGAGTTCCACCACCGCCCAGCTCCCTCGAGAGCAGGTGGGCGTGGTGGTTTCAAATTCTACTTTCATCGCTGGAAGCCCTCACTGCCATTGCCAGAGCTTCAAGGTCGGAAGCTCCAATAGCAGCCACGGCCGCCTGAAGCAGCGCAGGCCACCGCGCGCACGCCAGCAGACGTACGCGAACTCTCCCCACGCACGCAGGCGCTTCCCAGCGCGCCCGTGCACATAGAACTGATGCTATCGGTCGCCCACTCCTGTGCAGCACTGTGGCCACTGTTCACTCCTCTCAGCGCGACACTGTAGCCACCGGCTTGTTTCTCACCAAGCCGGTGGCATAGCACTCTCTCTCCTCACCTGCAACCCGCTCCAGCGGGTCGCCCGCGCCCGCTCCCGCCCACAGTGCTGTGCGTTGCGCTGTACTCCCGCACCAGCCTGCGCGCGAAGGCAGTACGCGCGCTCCCTCCAGCGCCTGCGCGCAGCCCCTGTGCGCCTGCGCATGCCCTGGCCACCAGACGACGCCCGCTTCTGCCAGACGACTTAACTCCTCCGCTCTCTCTCACAGTCACCCGCCAGTACGCGCACACACACACTCATTTATACACACTCACGTGTACTCCCTCACACACACTTGTACACACACACACACCCTTATGAACTCACGTCTACACACATATATATTTATATATCCACTCACATATATACATAAATATATATCTACATATATATATACATATATATATCTATATACATATATTACTATATATATTTATATATATCTATATAGTTATAAATAAATAAATAAATATATATATCTATTTATAAATATATATATATACACACATATACATCTATATTTACATATCTATATATATACATAACTACATATATACCTATGTAGTTATAACCCTATATGTATATATACATATATATATATATCTTTACATACACATCACCTACCTGTATCCATACGCCCTTGCACTAGTCACTCCACCACGCATTATATTGCGGGAATATCTGCACCGGTTGCTGATATTCTCTGATACTCGCGTAAAGCAAGTGCCTCCGCACACACTCCCACACATCCGTCCCATACTCTATGCAGCACGTCGTCTTGTTGGTTGCATCTTACTAGACGTGGACCAACTCGATACTGTACTGCACGCCATTTCCACTTCCACCCCCACCCCTATATATATAATATATACATATCTATATATATAGAGGCTGTATTTATTTCTCTACAAGCAACCTACGTTGTTTTTATTTCTCTTTTGTTTCCTGCTACTAAAAATATAAAAAAAAAGAGTAAAAGAGAAAAGATAATCCTTGTCTTGCAGGTACTTGGTCTTGCGAATAGCAGGACAGTTTTTTTGGAAACCCTAAGTTGGCTCAAAGCCAAGAACAATTTGGCTCAAAGCTAAGAACTTGATTTTGAGGGTATACCTCAAGGACAATATTATCAACACAAAAAAATCTTAAATAGAAAAAAACCAAAAACATAATAAATGCATGGAAGAGATACATTTTAGGAAGGGCGTAGAAACTTCTTCACCTTTAATCCCCGCCTCCCTGAGATCGACCCTGGGCCTAAAAGTGACCAAAATAAAATTAAGTAGGCCAGGTAAAAAAAAAATTTTTGTAAAAGATGGTTAGACTCGATTTAGGTTAACCACTATACTCACTTCGACGATAATTTTACCATATTAACACAACCTATTCGAGTTTTACCAGGTGTGCCCCCCAAAAGCCGGCGGGGGAGGTGGAAGAGGCGATTGCACCTCTCCCTTTTGTGTTTAGGGATTAGTGCGCATCCTACCCCTAGATCCTCCACGTGCTGCCAAGCAGGAGTCACGCTTGTGGCCATAGCCTCAGCAGGCCAAGCAAAGCACTAGACGTCGGCACACTACCGCCAAATGTCCACGGTGTCGACATCTAAAGCAGATCACCTCCCTACGGTTCCGTGACCACCTATCATGAGTCCACCGCCTATCTACAACCCTGACTCCATCAACCACCTGGGCACCTCGCTCTTTTTTTCTCCAAGATCGTGATCTCCACACCGACCAGCCATCATTGCCTGGTGGTGGTGGTTTGTGCGTGTATTCAATTTTATGTTACACTAAATTTTGCTAATGTAATTGATGTTTGGATCTGTTGAAACTTTTGGTTACTAACCAACATATCTTTTTTGTTTTAAATTATTTGATGGATTATTATGGTAGTATAGGATTAGTATGGCAGTATGGATTATTATGTTTGTTTTAAACAATGTAAATATGTAAGCTATCATCTTAGACGTATTAGTAGTTTAACTTTATAGCTACCATTTTTTGTTATATATTTTTCTATAGTTATGACATTCATGATATCTTTATTGGCGTCCCTTTCCCTTCTCGAAAAACAAGGGGAAAAGAAGCAAAAAGGGGCCTATTAGCTCCCAATGACATTTGCCTCAAGTTGTTGCATCAAATATGATGGATCATGTGTCTCAAACTCAAGAAGCAGATAATTTTAAATGAAATAAGACAACTGCATTATTTTTTAATTGTGTAATTTTTTTTGCATAGGGACATCATCCATGATTTCAACCAATTGCAGAGGTCCTACAAGACTATTTCCTATAGAGAAGAGGACTTCAGTAGTGAGTCAGAATATACTTAACACGAGCAGAGGCACTCGGGTAGCAAGCACATTGGATACTACTTCACTAGTTACCCCCGAAGAACAAGAGGTTGTAACAAATATAGTTGATAACGTCTTACAGCCTCAAGAACTAGGTAATTTGAAATTTACATATATTAGCTTAAAATTTAATAAGATAATTTTATTAATTTTTAATCATCTGCTTTTTTTCAATAGGGTTACTAGTCATGCCTTCAACTCATTGCAGAGGTCCCAGTAGGCTGTTAAATTTAGAGAAGAGGACTTTAGAGATGGGTTAAAAGATGTCGATCAATATCGACAAAAGTGTAGGAGGTCTAACTATAAGAGAACAAGCTATGAGCCTTGCCTCTATTTCTGGTGTCGTTGCAAGGCACAATGCCCTGTATGCCTCCGATGCCAGGAAGATGGCTTCATCGGATATTCAAATTTGTTTATATCATATTCAGGTAATGTGCATTATAATGTATCATTTTTATTTCAAATGTTTAATGTATATAATTTATTTGTGATTTAATATTTCCTTTTCTTGTAAAGTAAGGTCGATGTAATTGGACTTGATTCAGATCATGATAAGGTTAATCATGTCATGTCAAGAGTTAAAAGGAAAATGAGAAATCATAGATATAAGGTAAGGAAGGCCTATCATTTAAAAGAGAATGATTCCAAGCCTCCTGAGTGGACTGATGCAGAATGGGAGAAGGCAATGACAGATTGGAATGATCTTGTGTATTTGGTAATATTATCTAGTAAAAAACATTACCAATAAATATTTTCCCCTTTCATATTTGACAGATATATAAATATTTCTTTCTTTTTTACTTTTAGGAAAAGTTTACAAAAAATACAGAGACTCAGAGAAATGCTATGTAAAATCTCCATAGTAGTGGGCCGATATCTTTCCAAGTGCGAAGATCTGAGTAAGTAAATATTCCTATATTTTATATCAGTCATATAAATGATTCAAATAAGGGTATAGAAAATAATATTTATATTTTTGTGTAGGGTACGCAACACTTAGATGGTGCAGAGTGCGAGAGCATATTTCTTTTTTGTGAGACCCACTTTTGACCTACTCCAATGAGTTCGGCTGATCCAGACTCGATTACAGGATTGGTTGATAATTGGTCTAGTGAAATAGCTAAGGCAAATTATGTAAGTATTATTGATTTATAGAAATAATTGTAATTATATGTTTGTGCATATTATAACTATTATAGTTTTGATGTTTGCAATTTGAGATGGTACAAGTATGTGATGAGGCCATTCAAAATGGCCAACTTGTAGATGAGAATGATATTTGCAATACTATCTTAAAAATTAAACACCGAGCAGATTACATAATTGGATTTGGATATGGGCCGAAGCCTATTCACACTCCTCAGTTGGTATGAACTTCATGAAAGGCAGCCGCAATTGGAAAGGATTGAGGAGGAATGTAGAAGGGACGCAGAAGACAGTAAAAGGCAAGTAGAGGAATATAAAAGGCGAGCAGACACATATAAAAGGAAAGCAGAGGAGTATAGAAGGTTTATGGAGGAAAGGATGAAGAAGTTTGAGTCAATCATTAATTTCTTTGATTTACTTGATCTGGATTCAGGTAATTACTAATTATAATCATTGTCTAAATTTTATTTATAAATTACATTATTAATTTGGTAATTTTGTTATGAACAACGTTATTTACAACACAATCTCAATGGCATCAGAAGAAAGGATCTGTAGGTTCAGACGACGAAACAGAAGAGTCATGATTGTAATAGTTTTAAGTTAGGTTAGTATAGTATTAGATTAAGAAAATTTTTGGTATTAAACAATTATATTTATGGTGGTCTTTTTTTGACAAAGAGAAAGGACTATTACCGTTCACACTAGCAATCCAATTTTATTAATAATTGTAAATGGGGCTACAAATTTTCATGCCACAACCAGGCACTCGATGCTACATCACCACATATATTTTCTACCCATACATTGCCCCCATTAAAAGTTACATAATTCCTAGCCCTCTACATGGCCCACAGAATCGCAGCCATGGTTTCATGTGGCTTGTCCTTCTTCATGAAATGCGTCCACAGCATCCCCCAATCTGGAAGTGAGGATGAACAGAATTGAAGCCATACCTCATTAGTCACATGGCATGTACTGAAGAGGTGCATGGAGTCATCCTCTTCAAAACCACAGAGAGGGAAAAGCATCATGTCTGCTTCAAAAACTCTTCTCCTGAGGGCCCCTTTGATCAACCCTCCACGTCTAGCCAGCCACAAGAAGATCTGGATCTTCAATGGGATCTTCAATCTCCAAAAGTGTGCACATACTCGACCTAGAGCATCCCCTGCCAGCGCCACTGAGAGGATCTCATAGGCACTACTGGGGGCATAGACACCCCTCCTCCAAGCAAATACGTCCAGCCCATCCCTAGGCTTGAACACAATCAATGCAAAGTGCATGGAATTTGCTTCCTTCCCAGTTCTAGTAGTAAGGTTGCCTCTCATAGAAGGTATATCCCACACTTCATCCTGCTACTGCCACATATCGGCCACTGAGGCTTGATTACTCTCCAAACCATCATAGACACATGGATATATGTCCGCAAGATGACCTAGTCTGCTTTAATCATCTCCCTAAAACTGCAATCCCTCTACACAACCCAGGATCGGTTTGAAGAGTTCCTAGTGCTCCACCATAGCTTTGGAGACGGAGTCACAAAAAGGAGATGTTGACTATTGTCGAACCACGTCTGCCACCATCCTAGCACTCCCAACATAGGAGTTACGAACAATGCTCTGCCACTGACCCTCATCTCCACATAGAATAATCACCCGCCCACTTTAGCAAAAGGGAGTCTCCAAATTCACGTAGAGATCTCACTCCCAGCCCCCCTTTTTTCTTTGGCGTGCACATAGACTTCCACTTCACTGGCTGGAAGAATCTACCACTATGCGTTGTCCCCTTCTAGAAAAATCTTTTGCAAACAATGTCCATTCACTTTAGCACTGAACCTAGCGGTCTGAGCATAGAAAGGAAAAACACCAGAATCATTGAAAGGACTGAGTTTAATAAAACTAGGCGTCCCCCCTTCGATAGGAACCTGCTACACCACCCTTCCATTTTCATCGACACCTTCTCAAAAAGCTGAGCCTAGTCCTTTTTCTTCATTTTCTTAGCTTGTAGTGGTAAACCAAGATATCTGATAGGGAGAATGGCTATGGGCATCAGTAGTAATTGGGACATCTCCTCCTTTTGTTTACACACCTCTCCAAAGCAGACAAGAGATGATTTGGCACCATTGATGCTCAAGCCTGAAATCTCACTGAATATGTCAATAACGTGCTTAAGCACCTCCACCTCATAGGGAACCCCCTCTATAAAGAAGATGGTATCATCTGTGAACTGTAAGATAGGCGTCAAAGCCCTCTGGGATAACAAGGTGTAACCATGTAGATATCCACTTGAACACGCTCTGAATGCCAACTGTGCCAAAGTATCCATTGCCAAGATGAAAATAAGGGGTGCCACCAGACACCCTTTCTGACACCCTTCTGTGGCTGAATCCAGTGAATTGTGGGACACCCATTTATTAATGGGGAAAAGGAGGTGATAGTAACTGATCTCTTGATCCACTGGACCCACTCTTCTGGAAAGCTCCTACACTTGAAGATCTCCCAGAGGTACTGCCACAAGATGGAGTCATAAGCTTCAGAGAAATCAACCTTCCACATGAAGGCACTATTTTTCCTCTTAATCCACCTCGACACCATCTCCTGATCCAAAATAAATGACTTCTGTAATGACCTTCCTTTGAGGAAGGCTGACTGCACTGGGCTAATGATATTTTTCATTGCATCTCTCATCTTGTTTGCAAGCACTTTGCCAATGATCAACTAGATTGAGTTGGACAAAGCTATGGGCCTGAAATCCGTCAAAGACTCGACACTTGGCTTCTTAGGCAGAAGAAAAAGAAGTGACTTGTTAATTCTCTGTATTCCAATGTTCCCCCTCTGGAATCCTTCTATCACAGCAAGCACGTGAGCCTTGATTGCTGACCAGAAGACATAATAAAAAAAGATTGGAAAACCATTTGGCCCAGGGGACCCCTTCACCTTCAACCCCTTCAAAGCTGTCACCATCTCTTCCTCTCCAATATGCCTGCACAAAAGTTGTCCCTCCTTCCCTCCAAGCCATGGCATATCTGATTGAGACAGCCTCCACATGTCCCTCTGCCCCGCATGCGTAGAGTCCTGGAAATAATTGTTGGTCGTGTTGCATATGTCAAGGGGAGACGTAGCCACATGTTCCCCATACCTGCGGGAGGTGATAAGGTTGTATCTTCTATGAGCACTCGCAACCATATGGACGAACTTGGTGTTAGAATCTCCTTCCTTCAACCATAGCTACTTGGACTTCTATTGCTAATCAACATCCCTTTGGAGATCCTCCTTTGCAACAACACTTTGCGGCACCTTGCGTTTCTCCTTTTCCTCATCATTCAACCCCACTGATTCTTCCTTCACATCCAAAACCCTCACCCCTTCTAGTGCCTCCCTCCTCTTCTGTGCCTTCAATGCCCCCATAGTTTTTTTATACGCCATCAACAATAGCTGAAGCTTTTCAACTTGGATGCAAGTAGTTAGGTAGTTGACCCCTCTCCCTCCTGAGCCATTTAACATGGAGCCACCATGTCTTTAAAGCCATCCTCATTGAGCCAAGACTTCTGGAACTTAAAATAAGAGCTTTCCTTCACACCCTCCCCACTTTCCCACACGAGAGGAGTATGGTCAGAAAAAAGCCGAGCCAACGCCACCACCGAGGCCATGTGAAAAGACCCCATAAGTTCCATGTTGCAAAGGAACTTGTTGATCTTGGACATCTATCCTCACCCACCTCTCCATGTGTAAGTAGCTCTAGCAGAACGAATATCAACAAGTTCTAGTTTTGTAACCACACTCTGAAAATCGAAAGTAGATGAGTTAGTCTGCCCATTTGGCCGATCATCTGAAGACAAGGTGGCGTTGAAGTCTCCTCTCAAGAGCCAAGAAGCACCCTGTACGCACTCAGCCATACCACGTAGCTCATCCCGCAACATTGGCCTCTCTCCTTGGCCACATGACCTATAAACTGAAGTAACATGGATACAAGTGCTATCAAATACTCCGGTGAACTTGCAGGTAATGGAATAACACCCTACCTTCAGATCAATCAATTGAAGATTCACAAGGCTCCACCACACATAGACTCCCCCTGCGTGTCCCTCTGAAGGGATACATCTCAAGGAAAAATCTTCTGCACCCACCAAAGGCTGCCACTTCTCAATATCCTCCCCATCAACATGTGTTCCCTGCAAGCAAGCGCAATCAACTCTCCACTCTCGTAAATACCTCAACAAGGTACCCCTTCTTCCACGATCCCTCAGCCCCTCACATTCCACGTCAGAACCTTCAACATGACGGACCAATCATACCATCCTACCTCTCTTCTCTACGTGAAACCTGCAGCACCTTTGCCTATTGATTGACACCAACATGCACTAGACCACAGCTCTTGAGGTGGTACCTGCCCTTGTTTGCGAGCCCTCCCTTGGTGGGAGAGGACCCTACATTATACTTGGCCTCTTCTGGAGTGGAGAAGACAAATGTTGTAGATTCCTATGGGAGGGGATGAGATTTGTAGAATATAAAATAAAGTATGGAAGCAAATAAACAATCTCACACAAATGACAATCACATAATTGCTCAAATGATTTTTAGGTGAAAAACCAAATCGAGTGAAAACCACCACCTAACCCTCTCGAGTTAGGATTTTTCAATCAACCGAGTCGATAAAAATTCACTAATCTGAACTACTTAAACGGGGTAGTTCAACCTCTTACAACCGATGCTACTTTGAACCCAAGGGTAGTGTGCCTCAAACCCCTCCTCTTCACGAGGAGTATTTTGTCCCTTGATGGAGATGGGAATTCACAAAGAGAATACCCAACCAAATAACAAAGTTAAATACAAAGCAACCTATAAAGACACAAATATGAAAACTTAGCTACTATAGGTAAGGAAACTTCCCTTTGCTGGAAGTGCGTCGACTTGACGACGCTGATGCATGAACCATGCAATGGCACTTCGTTGCTCTCGTAATTACGGAGGGAGAGCGGGTGCACAGTGAAGATGATGCTCTCTTGATGTAGAACAAAAGCTTGGAGAGCAGGATCACTTCTTATGATCAAAGGGATACAAAATGATGTGGAAATGTATTACTTGGTGTGTCTTTGGTGTGTTTAACAAAGGAGGGCTTCCCCTCTATTTATAGATGGCCTAGGAAGGCTTTGGAAGGCCTAGGAAGGTTTCTATAGCCATTGGGAGAAAACCTAAGGCAAAACAGGCCGAAATCAGAATCATTAATAATTCTGACAGGGTCATTAGATGTTTGGGAAAAGTATTAGACATCTGGAAGACACTCTTAAGATGTTTAGAAACTAAATCAGACATCTAATCCTAGATGGGTTTCCTTACTGACTTGAGTCAGACCTAAACATGGTTCTAGTGTAAGTTGGTCAGATGATAGGTTGGACGTCTGGCACTAGGTCTGGACGTCTGGAAACCTAATTAACAGCGGGAATTGATTTCCCAAGGTACAAACGGCTATAACCCTCAAGAGAAGTGATTTTGGCTTAATTGAGGGCTAACATTCACTTATTAGATGTTTGAGGTCCTCTAAGGATGTTTGATAGAAGATCAAGGGACGTTTCTCAACGATCATATTTTTAAGCCAATGTTCCACTAATTGGACGTTTGGCAAAGTCATTAGACGTTTGGACTAAAAGATGGTCGTCTAAATCTGGCAGACAGTAAGTGGTTCTCAACCTAAGTGTTTCTGGACATCTGATTCAACATTCAAATGTCTTAAAGTTCACTATCAGATGTCTGATTTTAGTATTAGACATCTGAATAGGCTATCTGAAACCTATTTAGGTTTTCTAAGATCTCTACGGAAAACCTAAGTATCCTAAGGTTGTGCAAGTATTCCTAAGACTACTGTGTTGATACTTTAAGGCTCTTTAACATGCATCTAAGAAAGAAAATAAAGAGCAACAAAAGAAACAATAATACAAAGAACAAGATGAATGGAAATCTATCCTATTCTTTATCTCCTTCCTTCTTCAAGCTTTTGCTCCTCGCGAAGCTCCTTGTCCTCCATCAAGCTCCTCCAATTTGCCATGGATGCAAGCTATTACGACCTGATCCCAGATCCCTACAAGACTCGAGACCGGCCTGCCTCGACTAATCTCAAGACCTACTCGTCCAACAAGAAATAACCAAAAGTAGGAAATAAATTACAACCACACATGCGATGTAACTAAGCAGAAATAAATCAAAAGATAGTAAGAGAAACATAGCGATATAGTCTATTAATATTATAGGCCATCACAACTACGACAGAGAAAAGTACAGCTGAAAGTACTGAAATAGTATTACATAGAACAAAAAATACTCACTACTACAACAGGAGCTAAGGAAAATAGTAAGAAATGCAGCTAAGGCTGGGCTCGACTGGGCCCAGCTCCCTCTGCTGCCAGTGGTGCTGGCTGCTGAACTCCCTGACCTGAACAAGGTTATAAAATTTTTGGAGTCAGCAAATGCTGAGTAGAGTGGTAATTTAGCCATTTACATGTAATTAAGACAAGCAGTTAATTTATGCAATTAAACAACTATCCATTTTCATTTAGTTCAACCAAGTACTTCTAATTTGTTGTTCCTTTATTCACTTAGATCATTTCTTGATCTGGCCTGTTCCTCACAGGAACAATCTTGATTACAGTCTTTTCTATGATGTAGGAGGTACACATGGTGCTCTCCTAGCCGGGAGAGTCCCCCGTGGTAATCCTACACCCAGTCAACCACCTCGAGGTCACAGTCACGACGTAGCGGTGACTACGGCACGCGTGATAAATGCATGGGTAGCTATCCTGCACTGGCACGTGATCGGTCATTTCCACTAGCGGCTACACCTAAAGGTATAGCACAGAATAGTACAGGGCCTTGCCCTCTCAGAACATAATAGAACAGAACTGGGGTCTCGCCCCTCCACAGTCCACGTACCCTCGTCTGACTATCCCGGTTTACCCAGTGAGCCTAAGAAGAGTCGGTGTAGGGTGACTAGTCCTATCCTCGGGCCCCCTGGGGTGGCTAGCTCCCTCCCTACACTAAGTAGCTCACCCCGGTACCACGTACACAAGGGCCAAACAGAGTTCGTGTAGAGTGTCTATGCCTAACCCCAGGGCTCAACCCAACGGGCAGCTAGTACCCCTCTACACAAAAGGGACAATGGCTCTCTTTGGTACCGCGTACATAAGGGCCAGCTCACTTCTCATCTACAGGAGCTCTCCTCCTAATTCCCCGTAGGGTTCATGCTGATATTCCTTTCATTTCATATTCCAGTCTTTCCAATTTCTCTATTTACATTACCGGTTCCGTTCTTAAAACAGGCAGCTCGTGATTTTCTACTAACAAGACATCATACTAAGTAACCAGTACATTTGCTAGCATTTAAAGTTTTTACAGGCATCTCAAGTAACCAGAATAGCTCAACCATCTGTTTCTACCCTAGGGTTCATTCTCATCCTAGGGTTCTATATGTTTCTCAAGTATATAGTATAGCTCAACCATCTGTTTCTGCCCTAGGGTTCATTCCCATCCTAGAATTCATTCAAGTTACTCTAAACATGCAGTTTATTTATTTAAATCATAATATTAATGTAAACCACTCTACCGGCAAATACGGGAGGAATGGGGGCTCGGATCGCAGATCCCGTCGCCTTCGCGGCTCGTGTGTACTCGACTGGTTGGAGAACTATACAATTGACCAACCACATCAAATGAGTCCAAAACTGTATACAAGTGACACTAACTCGTAGAGAAACTCGAGCGAAAAACAACTGTACTTCATTTGCGGAAATCGATTCCGTTTGGGGCCTAAATAGGTCAAAAACACTCACACTGTCCAAAATCAGACGTCTGGGTCTAATCGCAGACATCTTAAAAGATGTCAACACTCATTCTGGGTTCCCTGCAGCTACCTCAAACGTCTGGACCCCTCCACGATTGTCTGAGGTGAGTTCCAGACGTCGCAGTCTTCTTCGGGTCGTCTGGAAGAATGGTCAGACGTCTGGCGATGTGTCCAGATGTCCAAAAGCACCTCGAAGGGCGCATCCCATGCCTTTCCAATATCACAGACCTCAGAAAAGGCCGGACAAGATCCCTACAGTGAAGCCTGCATGGCCATAACTGCACAAAAGCACGTACCTTAGCACAGAGCGTGCTTTCAGACGTCTGGCTTCAGCTCCGGACATCCTTTTGCTACTCCAGACGTCTGGGATGTGCTCCAGACATTTGATACTGGAAAATATCCAGTACGCAGAACCTCCGCGAGCTTCTCGTTTGCGCAAAATCCCTCCACGCTGCCCGCAGCTGCTACGCTGGTAGCTTCAGGAGGCCGAGAAGCTCACCTCCGCGAGCTCCTCTGAGCTCCTCTCATGCTCTCGCAGCTCCCTCGCGAGCTCCTCCTCTCGAGCTCCTCCCATGCTCCCGCTCCCATCTCCTCCTCCTCCTCAGTGTCCAGTCTCTCTCTTCTTCCTCTCCTTTCACCGTGCTGGAAGGAAGGGAGGAAGGTGAAGGATGGAGGGGAGGATGAAAGTGGTGGTGGCTGATGGAGAGTGGTGTGGGTGAGGGGAAGTGGGGGTTTAAATAGATAGAGGGTTAGGGTTTTGGGGTGGGGAGAGAAGGGAGAATACGCGTGCAGCACGCGTGCGGAGAAGAAAGAAGGTACTATTGTCTACTTTCAGACGTCCAACACTCTATCCAGACATCTGGACATACATCTGATGGCTAATCCAGACATCTTAAACAACCCAAAAAGGCAGCAATTCATTTCACGAGCTCTTCACACTTGTATCTATTTACAATTGTCTTGAAACCTTGGACTCAAAAGCAAATGTTAAATAACAAATGTTTTGTTATCATCAAAATAAACGATCGTGGTGCCCTTGCACCAACAATCTCCCCCTTTTTAATGATGACAAAACCATAAACAATAATGCATAACACATGCCTCCATGGAAACCTTCAACCGATCCCAACAAACTAGATCAAATGCCAATGAGGTTCAAGATTCTCATACATTTGATATGGAATTGATCTGCAATAAATTAGATAAGGTGGATCTGGTTACTAAACGAATGGAAGAGTGGATGTCCAGAAACTCTAATACTTCTAGATCCACTCAATCCCAGAGCTTGGGATTCCATTCTTCGCAAGCTCCTATGGGATAGGAGTTTGTGAACCAACTTGAGTCGGCTCGACCTTCGAGCCAGCACTTCTCGGAACCTTATGGGTTCCAAACTAGGGCCTTTGATCCTAATTTTTCTGATCCTTCATCCTCAGCTTATGAGGATGTTTATGCTGTACAAGAGAATGCTAGGTCCAACCCTTACTCAAATTCCCATAATTCTGGTTGGAAAAATCAACCTAACTTCTCTTGGAAAGATCAGGGGTAGTAGACCCAATATTGACCCAGCAACTATGTATCGCAAAAACCAATGGGTCAGGGTCATGTATATACTTATCTGCCCCTGAATTAGGTTAATCAGTCCATGTGGAATGCCCAACAACCCATTGGGCAAGTTGATTTAAACCTAAAGATGGTAGAAATGAAAGGGTCAATGCTCCAGCTCATGCAACAAATGAAAACTTTGCTGGACACCCTACAATCTAAACTTAGTGCAAACAATCGACAGCCTGTACCAAACCCAAGGAATGTGCAGAACCGAGGAGCTGGGCCTCAAGGGTTTGGTAATAGTGAGGAGCCACATGCCCAAGCTCATGCTATCTATCAGGCTACCCCAGCCCCTCCTGGAGCTAACCAAGTTCCTACCATAATCAACCAAGAGTCTTCTGTTTTGCCTAACCCTCCTCGAGGCACTAACCAACAGCACATTGCCATTGCAAATACCATCAACTTGAGGAGAGGTAGTAGATGCAAGGGTCCCACCCAACCCCACGTCAATACTATTAAGACCCATAACAAGATTTCTAGACTCCCAACTAAGAATGTAATCAATAAAACATTAGAGTCTGATTCGGGAGTATGTTGTTGTATGGGCAAATAGAAAAAGACGGAGCAGAAATTAGAGGAAAGGATGTCCTTACTTTAGGCTTTCAAATTGACAATCATTTTACTCCTCGCGGCTATTGGATCAATATTCGCCCACGCCAAGCTTTACTGAATTCATATAAAGAGAAGTGTAGAGTGGAATCTGAAAACACCAGGAGAGTAGTCTTGTCTGACAACACAAGCACACTAATCTTCAACAAGCTACCCCCTAAGAAACAGGACCTGGGAGCCCCGCTGATTTCCTGCACAATAGGAAACATTACTTCTGACCGAGCCCTCATCGACTTGGGTGCTTCCATTAATGTGATCCCTACCTCACTACATAGGAAACTAGGTCTAGGCCACCTGAAACACACTGACATAACCCTGCAGTTGGCCGATAGATCTATTACAAAACCAAGGGGTCTCTTAGAAGATGTTTTAGTCAAGGTTAATGATTTACATTACCTTGTTGATTTCATGGTCCTTAACATGGAAGCACCAAAATAGCTCAACCACACCCCGATTATTTTGAGAAGGCTTTTTTTGGTCTTGGCCACCGCCAAGGCAAGGATTAATTATGAATCGGGAGATATAGAAATTACCTCAGTGAATAAAATAAATCGATTTAATATTTTCAAGGTCTCAAAGAAGGATAAAATTAAGTGTGGTTTGATGGAGAAGCTTGACAGAATAAGGGAGGTAATGGCCATACACACATTAGACAACCCCTTAATGGCTAACCCAACCCAAACTCAAGAAGAAAATCACAAGGTTGCAGGAATAATTGAGGACAATGAAGACATGCAACCAACTGTGGCAAATCGGGATGAGGAAAATATTCATGAAATTAGGAATCTATTGGAAGATTCACATGATCAAGCTAAAACCCACCAATGTCCTCATCCTGAATTTTAGAGTTTGGGGTTCAAATAATGGGTGGAAGTCTTGAAGATCAGAATGATTGGATCAAGCACCCAGATTTTGAGGACGTAATTGAACTTTGGGGAGAAACTCTTGAAAAGCTTAGTATTCTAGAGTACACGCACACATTGCAAACCACCAACACATCATAAAACCCTCATCGTCCTTTTTCACCCATCCATTGCACAAATCCTCCACCCACCCAAACCTCCGCTGTATGGAATCAACAAAACTCCTATTGGAGACCATTTTGGCTCTCCCTACATCACCAGCTTGCCACTTTCATTGATCATCTCTTTGGAAAGCCCACTTTCACTCTCCGGGACCCATATCTTGGGGCCTGGAAACTTTGTTCTCGTAGCCTCAATGTTTATAATTTTTGTTTGAGGTTTGCTCCTAGCTGAAGGCACTAAACTCAGCACGTGTATAGACTATTTTGGAGATGACCGGAGTTTCACGGAAAACAGGTGATATTCTTCCTATTCTACCCTCCTTTACACTTTTATTTTACAATGAGGACATTGCATTAGCTGGGCATAGGGGGTGGATACTTTATGATTTGCTTATTTTGTCAGCTCGTAATAGTAATTTCCTATTATTTAAAAACTAATAATAAATAAATAAAATTAAAAAATTAGAATTAGGAGAAGAGAACTTAGGCATTAGGAGTTGTTAACTTTAGAAAATGATAATTTAGGACTTGAACACTTACCCTTCAGGTCTTCGGACTTAATTAGCCTAGGTGTCCACTAAAATGTGGATTAGGTCTCAAGTCCTGGCCAAGTAATTCTATTATAATTTGGTCAATAAATTGGGGTGATAAGTACACGACTTATCAACCCACCCTCTAATTTGAGGGGACTTTAAGCCTAAGCATCTACACATTATTTGCACTGACTCACTTTTCGACGATTTTTACGAAAATTAGGTAGCTAATGAACTTTTTAGGGTAATATGGGTGGCAAGTTGTCGTGGGTAATAGCCCATTGGTTGGTTGTCCAGAGCCTAACTACATGACCATAGTCATTCTACTGCTTTTAGGTAAATCTTAGATCAGGGAAGCCACCTACTTAGAAAAAGAAAAAAATGACACTCAAAAATAAAACGAAAAATAGAAAAAGGAGAAAAATAAACCACACTTCACCACATGAGTATGGCTGGCAAGTTATCGTGGATAACAGCCATTGGGCAGTTGTCCAGAGCCCAACTCACAAAAATGAGTAGATAATTCCCAAAACACTTAGAGAAGTAGGGAAGTAGAGTAAACCAGGGAGATATACACTGGGTTTGCCCTTATGCTGACCCCATAAAAATTAGAAAGTAGGGAGAAAGCTACCGATCGAAAAGATAAACCTTTAGGCAGAAACTCTTAAGGTCACCTAGGGTCGTAGAAACTTGAAGTTCCTTTTAACGGCCTCTCAATGAGTCTATCACTCATTCACAAGATGCTTAGCACTTAAAGTCCTTTTTGAGTCTTGGGCGGGTCGAGTAGCCATAAAAAGTTATCCCGAAACTCTTAACTCCAAAATTCCAAAAAAATTAGAAAAGAAGAAAAACAAAAAAAAATGTGTATCTTCCCTTTTTAAATAAGGCGAGGACTTGGGGTAGTCTGCATTTTAGTAGGCAACCAAGCACTGTTGAAGTCTTCATAGTTCAGGACCTTAGTTGAAATTTTTCTATTGTTAATAAACTAGTTAGGCCTAAGTAATCGAGTCCTAATTCTAGTTTTATACATAGCATTTAGTTTGATTTTCTAGGGACTAGCAAAAGATAAGCATGGGGGTATATGTAGACACATTTATTTAGGATAAAATGCCTATTTATGCATGTTCCTAGGCTTAGATATGATTCCATACTATAAATATTGCATAGCATGCATCATTCTGCCTTTAAAGTAGTTTGCGTATATTTTAGGTTAATTCATGCCCTTTGTGCCCAGGAGAGAAGGAGATTTAATTCAGAGCCTCAGATTGACGATCTGACCATACAGATCTAATTAGGATGACGATCGGAGTCCAACGCCTCCCAAATCGTCTTGATTGGAGTTTCGTAGCACCTTATGCAGTCCAAGGAAGATCAACAACTAAGGGACTAGGTGATGCAATTTGGAGCTTCAAATGACAAATCTGGCTGCACGGATGGATTCGAATCGACAATCGCAGCCCAACGGCGTGAAAATCGACCCAATCAGACGTCTGTGGTGCCATTTACAAGCACCTGAAGATGGACGGTCCAGATGGTGCCACGTGGCACCATCCAAACCATCCAAGCTGGACAGTAGCAATCGGTCCTCCTCAAAGGCACCTCCCCTCATGAGTTCTGAGCCATTAGATGCTCATCCAATGGCTCCTGTGTAGCCATGTCGCCTATGTTAAGACCCAAGACATCAAACGCCTTTTTAAGACATCTAGGAGTTGGTCCAGATGTTTGGAATATAATTTTTGCAGCGTACGATTGCGAGTCTTTCTTTTCTCTCTCCCTGACGCCTTCAAATACTCTCTCCCCCTTCCCTCTCCCTCACCCACCACTCCACCGTCTCCCCCTTCTTCTCTAGTGTTAGCGTGAGGGTGAGAGAGCGAGGGCAGCAGCTGCTGCCGGGTGCTCGCGGGGTGGAGGAGGTGCAGCGAGAGGGAGAAGAGGTAGAGCGCGTGAGGAAGAGAGAGCGAGCTCGCCGGAGTAGCCTAGGGCCGGCCGACGGGTACGCAGCGGAAGCGTGGTGCTGGGGAGGTTACCCCGGTGCTGCTGCAACTCAGGCAGCAGGCGAACGAGCACGGCACGGTCGCGCGCAGTGGGAAGAAGGCGAGAAGGTTCTGATTCTGGGAAATCTTCCCAGAATCAGACGTCTGGACCTGCGTCCGGACGACGCGGGGAGACGTCTATAGTGAGATCCAGACGTCTCAAAGGTACGATATTTCTTTTCTTCTTCCTTTTTTGCGGATGCGGCCATGCAGGCCGATCTGCCAAAGTTTTGAGACGTGTTGTGTTGAGGGGTGATACATACGCGTGCAGGTTTCATTTCGGGAAGGTGCAAGGACACGCCCTCCAACACAGATCAGACGTCTGGGTGCAGCACCAGACGACAGAGAGAGTCTCCAGACGTCCGGAGTGATAGTCGGACGTCTGGAACTAGGTCTAGATGGTTCAGCGGGATCCTGGACGTCTGAAGAATAGCTCAGAGTAAGGTATGACCTGGACCATCTTTTAAGACGTCTGGAAGGTGTTCCAGACGTCTGATTGGGGTCAGAGTTGTCATTTTTGACCTGTTTAGGGTTCGTTCGAAGTCCGATTTCCACGTTTAAAATTTCGTTCTTCTCAGAATTAGTCCCTCTACTTGTTTAAAGTACTTGTTTCCTGTTCTGAGTGGTTCCTTGTGTTTGATCCTTGTGTTAGGACCTCATTCTGTTGCAGATCTGGGGGTTGCGGAGGCACGTGGACCTGCCGATCACGCCCCCATCACTCCCAATTTTGCAGGTAGAGTGGCTCCCCTTGGTTATTTACCAACATTAATGCATCTTTGAGATAAATAATAGATTCTTGGGTATGGCATGAATCTTAGGGTCTGAAACTAGATTGAATGATAGATCCTAGGATATGGCATGAATCCTAGGACTTGAAAACTAGATTGAATGATAGATCTTAGGGTATGGCATGAATCCTAGGACTGGAAAACTAGATTGAATGATCGATCCTAGGGTGTGACATGAATCCTAGGAACAGAAACACTGAAACGAATGTCATGAATACATGAATTGCAGTCTTGGAAAAGTAGATAAAACAATGATAATTGCCTGTAATTAGATAACAGCTGCTTGTATATGAATGGATATTAACTGTTGCAAACATAGGCTATATGAGAATAAAACTGGAATAATGAAACCTAAAAGTGGCTTGGCTAGAGAAATATGAGCATGAACCCTACGGGGAATTAGGAGTAGAGCTCCTGAAAGGGTAAATGGAATGGAATTGGGGAAGTGAGCTGGCCCTTGAGTACGGAGTACCAAGGAGAGCGACTGTCCCCCTGTTTAGTGCAGAGCGGAGCTAGTCGCCCCAGGGACCCGAGGTTAGGTCTGGCCACTTTGTACCGACTTTTGGCCCTTACGTACACAGTACCGGGGAGAGCTACTAGTGTAGGGAGAGCGCTAGCCACCCCACGGGCCCCAGGGTTCTGCTAGCTGTCCTACACCGACTTGTTAGGCCCACTGGGCAAACCTGGGTAGTCAGGCAAGGGTGCGCGGACTGTGGAGGGGTAGGACCCTTGTTTGGTTACTGTGGAGGGGCTAGACCCCTGTTACTGAGAGGGATCTGCCCTATACTGGTTCCGTGCTGTACTTTGGGCGCACCCGTTAACGGAAACGACTGACCGCGTGCCAGTGCGGGGTAGCCACCCGTGTGTTTATCACGAGCACCGTAGTCACTGTTACATCTGTCAGTGACCTTGGGGTGGTTGACTGAGGATAGGACCACCACGGGGGACTCTCCCTGCCAGGAGAGCACCACGTGCTACTTCTACTTTTCGGAAAAGACTGCAATCAAGATCGTTCCCTTGAGGAACATTCGAGATCAAGAAAAAGATCTGAGAAATAATTCAGGAATGAGTAAATAGAGAGATAAAGAAAGAAATTAAAAATAACAGCTACTTGTCCACCTTTATTGTTTTTCTTAGCTAGCTGATTGCCACTCTACTCAGCATTTCGCTGACGTGTCACCTTTGTCACCTTTACAGGACCAGGTGTTGAGCAGCCAGAGCCTGCGGCTACGAAGGGTGCTGGGCCTAGTAGAGCCCAGTAGTTCTACTTGTGTTGTACTTGCTGTACCATTTTTCTGTTGTAGTGAGTATATTTTGTTACAATTGTACTCTTTTATTGTAAGCATCATATTTCTGTACCTGTTTAATTCTCTACTGTTGTGGTGGTATGTACTGTAGTAGTTCTTTTCTTTACTGCTATACTTTTGTTACTGTTAGTTACTTGCATAGTGAATGTGGTCTATTTTGCTGCTTTTTGGTTACTTTCTCGTTGGACGTCTGGGTCTTGGGATCAGTCAAGTCGGTCCGATTCTCGTGTCCTGTAGGGATTCGGGAAACCGGGTCGTAACAAGATGGTATCAGAGAAAGGTCGTCCCGAGAAGTGAATCAACTAATTGGAAAATAACCAATTCACGTGTCTGTAACTAGAGTAGCCACCACAACGTACCTTTTGACATCTGTTTTGAGCTTTCTTTGTTGAATATCGAATTGTATTGACGTCTTTTCTGTTCCGTGTTCGCGTCTCCTTGCAGGAGATGCCTCGATGAGGAGGTAGCGAGGCGGGCCGCGGGCGCGGCCGAGGACGAGGTTGGAGGGGTGGGCGCGTTGAGCCTGACGCCTCAGTGGACCAGCCACTGCTCCCGGGCATTCAGGCCTAGGACCTCACCTAGCTGATACGGGACATCGTGCGAGAGGAGCTCCACCTGCCGCCACGAGCGCCTCTCCCTGGGGTTGCGGAGGGGGAGTCCTCTGTGGGACCACGCGACGGACATGGCGCTGGATGCGGGGGAGGGGATGGGCCTCCACCGCCCCCACCTTCCTCCAGCACTTTCGGGCACGAGGCTTCTTTACTTGGAGGTGCACCAGCATCTCCACTTCAGAGCCACTTTGAGCTTTTCGGACAGTTCCGAAAGCTGAAGGCCCCCTCCTTCAAGGGGGATGAGGACCTAACCGAGGTGGAGGATTGGCTCGAGTAGATCGAGAAGGTTTTTGACACCCTTCGCCCCCTGTGGAGTGCGGCATGGCCTTTGCCACGTACCAGCTGGAGAGTGCGACACACATGTGGTGGAGGGCGGTCAGGGGTCAGGAGAGGGATGAGCCGACTTGGGACTGGTTCGTCACCCTCTTCTACGAGCAGTACTTTCCCCAGACGTGGCAGGACCAGAGGAGGCGGGAGTTCCACACTCTCCGCCAGGGGACGATGACAGTGAGCGCGTACCGTACGCATTTCCTGGAGCTGTCTCGCTTCACAGTGACAGCTGTGGCTACTGAGGAGGAGCGCCTTTGGAGGTTCACCGAGGGGTTCCAACCTGCTATTCGGGGGTATGTCAAACCCCTGAAGCTACCTACGTTCTCAAGGGTGGTAGAGGCAGCTATGACGTACGAAGAGACCAACTCATCCGCACGAGACACTGACAGCGGGCGGAAGAGGCCCTATCAGCCAGACTTCTCACAGGGTCGATGAGAGAGGAGAGACGTGGCGCCCGCAGGAGAGTCGTCACATTTTGCGGGGCCATCAGTGGCCTTTGGGGGCCCCTGACAGGGGCCAGCTGCTAGCACCGGACCCTCGCCCAGCCGACAGTAGGGACCCACTGAGGACGGGAGTCGAGTCCCCCTTTGCTACCAGTGTGGCCAACCGGGCCACATCAGGAGGGACTGCCCGTCTAGGGTAGGAGGTCAGCAGATGCTTCCCGCGTTGAGCACTGGAGGGCGAGCAGGAGGCTGCGGTTTCTAGGCACGAGGAGGAGGACAGCAGTCACGGGGAGGGTACCGGCCAGCGGCTACCCGTCCAACTCAGAGTGTGGCTGCTTCATCTGCACCTAGGGCTGAGGGGCGTATCAACGCCCTGACACACAGGGATTCCAGAGCTTCGGGATCGGTGGTGGTAGGTATGTTTCAGTTTCCGGTAGACTTTTTTACACACTTTTCGATTCCGGTGCCACGCACTCGTTCGTCGCGGCCAGTTTTGCGGTTAGCTTGGGGCAGGATTGTTTGTTGTTAGAGGATCCGTTCGTGATCAGAGGTCCGAGTGGTCAGCTGTTTGTAGCTGAGGAGGTGTACATAGGTTGTGAGGTCAGTGTTGGGGGACACAGCCTTCCCACTGACCTGATTATGATACAGATGGAGGACTTTGGCGTAATTCTGGGGATGGACTGGCTGTCCGCTTACCATGCCTTGGTGGACTGCTTTGAGAGGAAGATCGTCTTCTCCATACCGGAGTTGCCTTCTTTCGAGTTCCATGGGCAGCCAGTGGACGGAGGCTTCAGGTGCATTTCTGCACTTCGGGCAACGAGACTTTTGAGCTAGGGGTGTGAGGGCTTCCTATCTTGTGTGGTGGCGGAGCCCAGCCCTGTGGCATACTTCCAAAGTATTCTGGTGGTCAGAGAGTACCCCGACGTGTTCCCAGACGAGTTGCCAGGGCTATCGCTCGAGCGTGAGATCGAGTTTGAGATCTCACTGGTACCGGGGACCAGCCCCATCTCCATAGCACCGTATAGGATGGCACCACTTGGGCTGCGAGAGCTCAAGTCGCAGTTGCAGGATCTTCTAGAGAAAGGCTTTGTGAGGCCCAATGCGTCTCCATGGGGAGCCCCGGTATTATTCGTAAAGAAGAAGGATGGTACCCTACGCCTTTGTGTGGACTACAGACAGCTAAATAGGGTCACCATCAAGAACAGGTATCTGCTGCCAAGGATTGATGACTTGTTTGACCAACTGCGAGGTGCCACGGTATTCTCCAAAATCGACTTAAGGTCTGGATGCCACCAGTTGAGGATCAAGGAGGCAGACGTCTCCAAGACAACTTTCCGCACTTGGTACGGACACTACGAGTTTCTGGTCATGCCGTTTGGGCTGACCAATGCCCTTGCTGCATTCATGGATTTGATGAACCGGGTGTTTAGACCGTACTTGGACCAGTTCATGGTGGTATTCATTGATGATGTGCTCATCTATTCTCGAGATCAGACGCGGCACGGACAACACTTGCGGATGGTTCTGGACACACTGAGATGACGTAGGCTGTACGCCAAATATAGCAAGTGCGAGTTCTGGTTGAGGGAGGTGACCTTCTTAGGTCATGTGATCTTCGGGGATGACTTGGCTGTGGACCCAGCCAAGGTTGAGGCAGTGCTCAGGTGGGAGAGACTGCGTACGATTACTGAGATTCGTAGTTTCTTGGGACTGGCAGGCTCCTACAGGCGGTTTATCAGGGGCTTCTCGCAGATTGCACGTCTTATGACATAGCTGACTCAGAAGGACGTGCCCTTTACTTGGACAGATGCCTATGAGGCGTGTTTTCAGGAGCTGAAGGAGAGGTTGACTTCGACTCCCGTGCTCACCATCCCAGACAGTAGTGGCGGGTTCGTTGTGTACACGGACGCCTCTTTGCAAGGGTTAGGGGGTGTGCTCATACAGAGGGGTCACATTGTCACTTACGCTTCGCGGCAACTGAAGCCCCATGAGCATAGCTACCCTACCCACGACCTGGAGCTGGTAGCTGTCGTCTTCGCGCTGAAGACTTGGAGGCACTACTTGTACGGTGAGACCTTTGAAATTTTCACAGATCACAAGAGCCTCAGATACCTGTTTGATCAAAAGGAGCTCAACATGAGACAGAGATGTTGGTTGGAGCTCCTGAAGGACTATGACTGCAACATTTCCTACCACCCGGGATAGGCCAACGTGGTGGCTGACGCCTTGAGCTGGAAGGCACCTGCCCACTTGGCCAGTTTACAGGCGCAGAGTTGGAGCCTCTTGGAGGAGATAGGAGTTGGCGACCCCTAGAGTTACTGGGGCACTGTGGGGCAGTGACTGTGACACGACAGACGAGGCCAGAGCTGATAGACTGCATCATCACAAGGCAGATGGCTGACCCGTACTTATAGTCATTGCGTGACAGAGTACTGTCAAGAGGCCTTGGAGACTTCTCTTTTACAGACCAGGTGCCGCGCATGAGGGGACGTTTGCGCATTCCCAGAGACGAGGAGCTGTTGAGAGAGCTCCTGACTGAGGCACACGGTTCCAGATTCACCATACATCCTGGAAACACAAAGATGTAGCATGATTTGAGATGCGACTTTTGGTGGAGGGGGATGAAGTAGGATGTGGGTGAATTCGTACAGCAGTGTTTAGTGTGCCAGCAGGTGAAGGCCGAGCATCAGAGGCCTGCAGGGCTATTACAGCCACTTCCAGTGCCAGAGTGGAAGTGGGAGAGCATCACCATGGACTTGGTGGTGGGCTTACCTGTTGCCCAGCGAGGACACGACGCAGTCGGGGTAATCATTGATAGATTGACGAAGACGGCATGTTTCTTGCCGATCCGAATCACCTTGGGACCAGCACAATTGGCAGAGAGGTATATCCGCGACGTGGTACATCTACATGGAGTTCCGCAGGAGATCAAATCCGACCGGGATACCTGTTTTACGTCCCTGTTTTGGGTTGAGTTTCAGCAGGCCCTGGGGACACGGTTGAGGTTCAGTACAGCATACCACCCCAGACGGACGGACAGTCTGAGTGCACGATACAGACACTTGAGGACCTTTTGCGTGCTTGTGTACTGGACTAGAGGGGCTCTTGGGAGGAGCACTTGCCCCTGGCTGAGTTTGCATATAATAACAGTTATCACTCGAGCATCGTCATGGCACCCTACGAGGCTCTGTACGGACGGAGGTATACGGCACCCTTGAGTTGGGTTGAGGTGGGGACCAAGTGGGAGGTTGGCCCCAGGCTGATCCGGCAGAGTCAGGAGGTAATCGAGTAGATTCACAGGCGACTCCGCATTGTCAGGAGCAGAAAGAAGAGCTATGCAGATCGGAATTGCAGAGAGGTACAGTTTCAGGTTGGGGAGCACATCTTCCTTCGTGTTTCGCCCATGAAGGGCCTGCAGCGGTTTGGGGTGAGAGGGAAGCTCATGCTGAGGTTCGTGGGACCCTTTGAGGTCCTGAAGTGGGTTGGACCCCTTGCTTACAGGCTTGCCCTTCCTCCCCAGCTTTCTAGTGTGCACGACGTGTTCCACGTGTGCAAACTTAGGAAGTATGTCGCCGATCCCAGTCATATCCTGAGCACGAGAGCGTCGAGGTGGGTGATGACCTGACCTACCCCTAGCGGCCAGTACAAATTCCTGATAGAGCCCTCCGGAGTCTGAGACGAAAGCAAGTACCCTTGGTGAAGGTTTTGTGGAGGAGCCAGCGGTACGAGGAGGACACCTGGGAGCCTGAGGCGACGATGTGGGAGCGGTACCCGGAGCTCTTTGAGGGTACATCTTTTCGGACCGGTTTCGGTCCTCTTTGAGTTTGTTATGCATATATCGTTCTTTCTTTCTGCACCTTGGTTAGTGTAAGTTTTGGGGATGAAACTTCCTTTGAGTTTGTTATGTTGTTAAGACCCAAGACATCAAACGCCTTTTTAAGACATCTGGGAGTTGGTCTAGACGTCTGGATGCCTTACCAGACATTTGGAATTAAATTTTTGCGGCGTATGATTGTGAGTCTTTCTTTTCTCTCTCCCTAACGCCTTCAAATACTCTCTCCCCCTTCCCTCTCCCTCACCCACCACTCCACCATCTCCTCCTTCTCCAGTGTTAGCGTGAGGGTGAGAGAGCGAGGGCAGCAGCTGCTGCTGGGTGCGCGCAGGGAGGTGTAGCGAGAGGGAGAAGAGGTAGAGCGCGTGAGGAAGAGAGAGCGAGCTAACTGGAGCAACCCAGGGTTAGCCTACGGGTGCACAGCAGAAGCATGGTGCTGGGGAGGTTACCTCGATGCTACTGCAGCTCAGGCAGCAGGCGGACGAGCACGGCGCGGCACCACGTAGCAGGAAGAAGGCGAGAAGGTTCTGATTCTGGGAAATATTCCCAGAATCAGACGTCTGGACCTACGTCCAGACGACGCGGGAGACATTTGTTGTGAGATCCAGACGTCCGAAAGGTACGATATTTCTTTTCTTCCTCCTTTTTTGCGGATGTGGCCATGCAGGCCGATCCGCCGAAGTTCTGAGACGTGTTGTGTTGAGGGGTGATACGTACGCATGCAAGTTTCATTTCGGGAAGGTGCAAGGACACACCCTCCAACACAAATCAGAGTCTCCAGACGTCCGGAGTGATAGTCGGATGTCTGGAACTAGGTCCAGACGGTTCAGCGGGATCCTGGACGTCTGAAGAACAACTCAGAGTAAGGTATGACCTGGACCATCTTTTAAGATGTTTGGAAGGTGTTCCAGATGTCTGATTGGGGTCAGAGTTGTCATTTTTGACCTGTTTAAGGTCCGTTCGAAGTCTGATTTCCGCATTTAAAATTTCGTTCTTCTCAGAATTAGTCCCTCTACTTGTTTAAAGTACTTGTTTCCTGTTCTGAGTGGTTCCTTGTGTTTGATCCTTGTGTTAGAACCTCGTTCTGTTGCGGATCTGGGGGTTGCGCAGGCACGTGGACCTGCCAATCACGCCCCCATCACTCCCAATTTTGCGGGTAGAGTGGCTCCCCTTGGTTATTTACCAACATTAATGCATCTTTGAGATAAATAATAGATTCTTGGGTATGGCATGAATCCTAGGGTCTGAAACTAGATTGAATGATAGATCGTAGGATATGGCATGAATCCTAGGACTTGAAAACTAGATTGAATGATAGATCCTAGGGTATGGCATGAATCCTAGGACTGGAAAACTAGATTGAATGATAGATCCTAGGGTGTGGCATGAATCCTAGGAACAGAAACACTGAAACAAATGTCGTGAATACATGAATTGCAGTCTTGGAAAAGTAGATAGAACAATGATAATTGACTGTAATTGGATAACATCTGCTTGTATATGAATGGATATTAATTGTTGGGAACACAGGCTATATGAGAATAAAATTAGAATGGTGAAACCTAAAAATGGCTTGGCTAGAGAAATATGAGCATGAATCCTATGGGGAATTAGGAGTAGAGCTCCTGAAAGGGTAAATGGAATGGAATTGGGGAAGTGAGCTGGCCTTTGAGTACGGAGTACCAAGGAGAGCGACTGTCCCCCTATTTAGTGCAGAGCGGAGCTAGCCGCCCCAAGGACCCGAGGTTAGGTCTGGCCACTTTGTACCGACTTTTGACCCTCGCGTACACAGTACCGGGGAGAGCTACTAGTGTAGGGAGAGCGCTAGCCGCCCCATGAGCCCCAGGGTTCTGCTAGCCGTCGTACATCGACTTGTTAGGCCCACTGGGCAAACCAAGGTAGTTAGGCGAGGATGCGCGGACTGTGGAGGGGCATGACCCTTGTTTGGTTACTGTGGAGGGGCTAGACCCTTGTTACTGAGAGGGCTCTGCCCTATACTAGTTCCGTGCTGTACTTTGGGCGCACCCGTTAACGGAAACGATTGACCGTGTGCCAGTGCGGGGTAGCCACCCGTGCGTTTATTGCGAGCGCCGTAGTCACCGTTACATTTGTCAGTGACCTTGGGGTGGTTGACTGAGGGTAGGACCACCACGGGGGACTCTCCCTGCCAGGAGAGCACCACGTGCTACTTCTACTTTTCGGAAAAGACTACAATCAAGATCGTTCCCATGAGGAACATTCGAGATCAAGAAAAAGATCTGAGAAATAATTCAAGAATGAGTAAATAGAGAGATAAAGAAAGAAATTAAAAATAACAGCTACTTGTCCACCTTTACTGTTTTTCTTAGCTAGCTGGTTGCCACTCTACTCAGCGTTTCGCTGACGTGTCACCTTTGTCACCTTTACAGGACCAGGTGTTGAGCAGCCAGAGCCTGCGGATGCGGAGGGTGCTGGGCCTAGTAGAGCCTAGTAGTTCTACTTGTGTTGTACTTGCTGTACTGTTTTTCTGTTGTAGTGAGTATATTCTGTTACAATTGTACTCTTTTATTGTAAGCATCATATTTCTGTACTTGTTTAATTCTCTACGGTTGTGGTGGTATGTACTCTAGTAGTTCTTTTCTTTACTGCTGTACTTTTGTTACTATTAATTACTTGCATAGTGAATGTGGTCTATTTTGCTGCTTTGTGGTTACTTTCTCATTGGACGACTGGGTCTTAGGATCAGACAAGTCGGTCTGATTCTCGTGTCCTGTAGGGATTCGGGAAACCGGGTCGTAACAACCTCTCCACATCTGGTCTTCAAGAGCTCATGACCGTTGGATCCTCATCCAACGGCTGTGAGCGATCATGTGTTAGATGGTCTTCATGGCAATCCATAAGGGGTGGTGTGGTGGTCTTGAAGTGCATTCCCAAAGGAGGGGCACGGGTTCGAATCCTGCAACCCCCCTTAAATCCTCAATTGGAGGCACGCACCAATGCGCACCAGCAACGCATGCCTGTGCATGCACCACGACACAGTGCGTGGGGTATGGGCGCGAGATGCGCTCAGCGGTAGGAGCGAACGTGAGTTGGTGCGGATCTTTAGCGACAGATGGGCGGATCTTTAGCAACATTTACGGATGTCACTAATTACCGATGTGTGACCAAGCCCTTCATCCTCTACTATAAAAGGACCCATACCCCTAAATCCAACATCATCCCTTCCTATGCTCTCCTCACCTACTCTAGAGCTCAAGACGTACTTTGAGCTTGTGTCCCAAGCCTTTGGGATTCTCCACTACGATAAAGAAAAATTATTTTCCACCCTCTCGTCACCATTCGCGGAGCTCTCATCAACCGTCTTCTCAACCCCCTTCTAGGAAGCGGATGACACCGCGATGTCGCCCGTCCTCCCCTCATCTTCCGACGCCATTCTCCCTCCTCCAACTCCTCAACACCTTCGTCTGGGTGATAGCGAAATACGCGTGATTTGTAAAAGCAGTTTTTTAACGTCGTTGTAACACGCGAATCCGCTTTCGCTTTTAAAATTTATATCCTAGATAGGGGAGTATCTAGGGTCGTCCAAGGAGGCAAAAATTGCAATAATGATTCTCTTGCTTGGAATACAATCTCAACTTTCTTTTTAATATTTTTCAATATGTAATTTTTTTTATATTTTGAAAAGACGAGGGCAAACGGCAGATTGTAGCGAAAAGAACTAACACCTACAAATGATTAAAATTCTAAAAGATAGAAATATCTTCTTCCTAAGCTCACTCTAGGCAAGTGTAGGCCTAGGGTAATTAGGAAGAAGAGGTGAAATAAGTGCTAGAACCAAAACAAACAACTGCAATAAAAAACTTAAAAGAAGGCAATTTTTGATTGAGTAGAATGAGTGTTCTTTTCAAGGACAAGTAGAGGAAAGCTTCTACTAGAATTGAACAATTTAAAAGCAAGAAAAGAAACACAAATCCTCTTGTAACAATGGTGAAGAAGGTTGTCTTCTTGCTCCAAGCCTAGCTGCTCCTTGGCTTGAAAAGAGGGCCTCCTTCTTCTCCTTCCTTGAGAGCTCCTCCAAGGTGGAAGCTACCACCTTCAATTCTCTCTCCAAAGGGGTGGGCGTGCACCACCCTTAAAAACTCCTCCAAGGTGGCGTGACCACCTTCAAGATCTCCTCCAAGATCTTCCTTGCCTGGCTTCTCCTTTGGCTGGCGTGACCCAAGAGAGAAGGGAAGAGGAGAAGGCACCAAGGGGACAGAATATCCCCTTAATCTTCTTCTTCTTCTTCTCTCTTGGACGTGGGATTCTTAGTGGAATATGAGAGTGAAATGGCTAGCCAAGGATGGCTTGAATGGTGGTGGGTAGTGGTCTTTTTATAGGGTAGGATGGGGGGTTAAGGTGCCCCTTGAAATGGAGGGCTAGGATGGAAGAATGGAGGTGGTTGGTGATCCTATGGCTAAGGAGAGTTGGCGCCAACCCAAGAGGTGTTAAAGGGGGTAGTTATGGTGGTGTTGGTGTCTTTTGGTGGTGGAGAGACACCACCATGTTGGCGCCAACATGGGGTCTTCTAGAAGGGGGGTTAGGTGGATGGTGGAGATGGGTTCAAGGGAGATTGTGTGGTGGAGATGAGGGGAGATTTTGGAGGGAAAAGTGGCGCCATTAAGGGGTGGTTATGGGTAGTTTTTGGCGCCACTTTTAGGTGTCTTTTGGAGGTGGTGGGTAGGTTAGGTTGGTGCCAAGTAGGTTAGCTTATGTGGAGCTTAGGTGGAGCTAGTTGGGTAGAGTTGGTAGGTGGGTTTTTGGGGTAGTACAAGCCAAGGAAGTTGGAGCATAGCTAAGTTAAGCTAAGCTAAGCTAGCTTAGCTAATGGAGGAGTAGAGGAGAAGGTGTTGGAGCTAGGGTTTGGAGGAGGGAGCTGAGGAGAAGAAGTCTGGAGCTGGAGCTGGAGCTGGCTGCTGCTGAAGAGGCTGGCATGGGGCTACTCTAGCTGGCTTAGCTTGCTAGTTCTTTGCTAGTTGCTAAGCCAAGCTAAAGTGAGCTAGCTTCTACCAAAATGAGCTAAGGTGAGCTAGGTCTGGTGCTATCGGGGAGAATCAAGCTGGTTGAGGCAGCTAAGGTAGCTTAGCTCAACTGAGATGAGCTAAGCTGAATCCCCGGGAGCTGGACTTGAGCTTCCTGAGCTGAGATGAATTCTTCTTCAGCTGGCTGGAGTTGAGTGGAGCTGAATGTAGCTGGATCTGAGCTGGGGTGAACTCCTGTCAACTCAGCTGAGCTAGCTAGAGCTCCCTGTGAACTAGTGGGAGCTGAGGTGAGCTAGACTCAGCTAAGTTGAGCTGGATCTGAGCTGACTTGAGCTAGGGTGAGCTAAGGTGAACTCTCTTGAGCTGCCATCCAGCTGAGATTAGCTGAATGGAGCTGGGATGAGCTAACCCTAGTTCAAGTAAGCTAGGTTCCAGCTATGGTGAGCTGGATCAAGCTGGGTTCCAACTAGTCAGGGCTTCTCCTTCACCAATTGCCTTCTTGAGTGCTAGGGTTTTAGGAATCTGTGAATCTGTACATCCCTAACACTCACAAAAATACATTAAAACAATAATAAAAAATGCAATGCATGCCTATCCTAATTTATGCCTAAATGCAGCCCAAAAACCCGTTTGCAGAGTAAAATCCTAAGAGCTAGGTTAGTTTTAAAGCATAAAAATGATGATAAACTGGTGTTTATCACTGGGCTACGTCAATGTAGCTTTGTCCTTCGAGCAGTCGACAAAGAGGATTTCTCTCACCCCCTTTCCCTTTTACTGCTTTCGTAGTGTAGAAGTATTTGTAAGAAACATTTGTCAAGCATTTATCTAGAAGTAGTTTTGATTCTCTCTCTTCCTACATACATAGCAAGTAGAATAGTTATTTCCTACTTTCTAGAATATCTTAGTATAGAAAATATTCTTGCTTGTTTCCATACTATCATAAAATGCAAAAAAAAAAGCAAATACAAAATACCAAAAAGAAACAAAGCGAAACGTAGATTTCAAAGAAACAAACGTTGCCTCCATGTGTTCGACCTAAGACTCCCTTGGAGTTTCGGGATAAAATTTATTTGATAGCGAGTTTTGCGACTAAAAGGACTGGTTTCTCTCGAAACCCTGATTTTCACTTGCGAAAACCTGCTCATCACTCCCCACCCTCTCGTTGAGATAACCCCACACCACCCAACCAGGGGTATGATCCTTACCCTAGGTATTCAAATCTTGATATTGTATTTTCTGATTTGAGTGAGGTTATAAGCTTTGGAAATTATTATTCTTAGCCCACTAAAACCCCTAACCATTGTGATGATCCCCAAATTACCCAATTGCTCCAAGTGCTCCACAAGATGAGAGAATCTAATAAAGGAAATACTGATAACATGATGAAGGAGCTTCATAGAATCCGGGAGGAGCAACATAAATCCCAATATAGGACCTTAAAGACCCTTGAATCTAGTATGAGTGTGCCATAGGTTGGTGGTGAGCCACTTAGGGTTGGGGCTCTGATCCCAAGTATTACATCTTACCCAATCCTGACCCTTGAGTACACTGAGCCTAGCCACCAACTAATTGATTATCCAGAGCAAATCTTACCTAGGCCTACATCTGAATTGGTAGATAGTTTTGATGTCCCAAACACTTTTTGAAATGAACGATAACTCTATGGAAGGGACATCTGATGGAATCATTGAAACTGATTCTCACACATTCGGACTAGAATCATTTGAGAGCCTTATCCTGGAAAATGATGAAGAAAAGGTTAACATCCCCAAGATTGATTCTCAATCCGAAGATCTTGACTCTTTGGAGATACCTTATGGAATCACATTTACATTATTTGATAGCCCTATCATGATTGAGGAGGAAGATTTGCTTGAGGAATTAGATATTGATTTAGGACCTAAATTGCAATCATTCTATTTTGAGGAACCAATTTATAGTGGGCCTAAGCATGAGTCCTTTATGTTCAAGGAAGCATAGTTGGACCTCGAGGATGGTTTAGAATTGGATTTTTCACGAAATTTGGGGAAATCTGAACAATGAAAGGATGAGCACGATAAGGATTATCAACAGACAAAAGAGACCCCTAAAAAGAATATTGAGATTGATGACTTTAGCACGCTTAGTTAGGCACATTTGGATGGTTCTGATATGATTTTGACTGAGGATTTTGATGATCATATGTGCCTGGATGATTCAATTATGATATCTGGATTCGATGGTATTGATCATTCTATGATATTCCATATAGAAGCTAAATATGTTTTCACTTCTGTATCAATTGATTCTCACCCTTCCCTTCCCATCCAGCAGAGTCTCGAGGAAAACCCTAATTTTACATTCCCTTCTCCAGACTCTAATCACCAACATCATGAGATTGAGCATGACAGACAATCCCCCTATGAAAGAGATGTTCAAGAGGTTGCATAATTATTGGGGATGACTTATGATGATTTACCTAAGGAAGCAAAGAATTAATTTGAATCATGGAATTTTGAGGAACTTGATTTGATTGATGAGAAACAAGAAGACATTACCTTAGAAGATGTAGTTCAAAACAGAGTCAATTAGGGTCAAACTTATTATCCTACTAATCATAATGGATGGCTTGATTCTGAGAGTGAGAAAAATTCTAGTGAGCATGAAATTATTTATGATGAGGAAGGATCATCTCTGAAGAGGATTTTGAGGAATTCTACACGGAGTTTCCACTCTCACAAGCTCTACCTTTATCCTCGTACGACTCGATGACTAGAGAATTCAATATTTTTGACATCAATCACCATTACGAGGATCCTTATGATTCTAATTCTAAACCTAACTTAGATTTTAATCATAATTTCAATCCACCTGCTCCACAAACTCTTCTTGAACTATGGAATTGGATTAATGTGTAGGCTCTACATCATGAACCTCATTTCCATTGTCCTTATCTATCTAGCCCTATTCTACACTTCAAACTAGAAAACTCTTCGGAGTGGGGCTACACCACCATCTGGTCTATATTTGTGGATCACTAATTCTTGGATCGCATGATCATATCTTCATATTAATCCTAACTCTCTTTGCAACAATCATTAATCCTCCCCTTGACCTACATATTTCTTTTTTTTTAGGTTTTTGGTTTAGCAAATGACATAAAACTTAGCACTGTCTGGGAGGCAATCGAGTACTCTGTACAGGTATTGAGAATTTTGTTTTTCTAAGCTAACCTAGAACAACAATCTCAATTAGGTGATAACCCCTCTTCTTACTTATTGCATTTTAATTATTCTGCATACATTCCAATGAAGACATTGTAATAAATAGGCATGGGGGGATGGACATTGCATATCTTATTTTGAGATGTGAGCTAATCTTGTTAGTATTCCTATATATAGTTTTCTTTTAAAAAAGGGGGGTGTTTTAGTGTAGTCCTTAAGATTCAAGCTAGGTAAAGTCAAGAATTCTAGATTTTAAGAATTTACTGACTTTAAGAAATGTGAAACAAAGTCTTTCCGCCTAGTCTCCTCAAGTCTTTTTAGACTTAATTTTCTCGAGTATTTGCCTAAATCTAGATTGATTTTCTTGAGACTTTGAAAGGAGTCTAAAAAAGCTAGAAGTATTAAGCCAAAGGTGTGATGAGTGAATGACTTATCGTTCCACCTTGTGGATTGGATAGTCTAGGAGTTCCAATCATCTTTACTTGCACATTGTACTAAGTCATCTTTCAGGCAATTTCATTGAGTCCTAAGTGATCAATAAGATTTAGTCTTAGGGTTGCAGGTCCAAAGGACCTTGCTGTATTTCTGGCTCTTAGGATTGTTCCTGTTTGTAGGGGAAAGCATTTAGAACAGAAGGAGTGCCACTCACCTAGAAATATGATTTGGAGAAATATATATATATATAGCCAAAAAAAAAAGAAAAAAATATAAAAAGAAAAAAATATATATTCCATCAAATAAAAGCATCTCACTACATATGGATGCTATTCCTTTCCATTTCCGAATAAAAATACCTTGCTACAAATGGGTGTTTACCCTATAGAAAAAGAAAAAAAATACGGAGAAAAAAAATAGGAATAAGAGACCTAGAGGTCCAGTCGGGGAGATATACACCTAGAGTATTGACCTCAAGGTAGAAAAGTGGTGAGGAGAAAGCTGCCAACTCCTAGTATGGCCTAACCAAAGACAAGTTGTCTCAGAAAGAGCATAGAAACATTCTAAGTCTTATTGAAGATTATGAATCAACTTGGTTGTCCGTCTAACGAGTCACATAAAAATCACACACAAGATGCTTTTTTCTCACATTCGATTCAAATCTTGGGTGGGTCGACTTAGTCAAAGAAAGTCACTTTGGTGACCCAAGTTTAATGGCTAATAAGATTTATGATTTGATTTGGGACGTCTAGATTTGGGTCGATAGTTTAGAACTGTTGAGCCTTTACTATTAAGAATTTTTTCTCAATTTCCTTTTGATAGTGAAAAATCTGATTAGGATTTTTTATTTAAACTAGCTCGATTCCTCAACAGCACCTTTATAAAATAAAAATTATGTTCTCCGAGCATTAATGATATTTCCATATTTATTTATATAATTAATTCCTAACTAATGTTAGTATATGGGTAATCTGGGTTAGACTGCATTTAGTTTGGTTAGATTAGGCATCTTAGGGTATTTTGTAAATAATGCATATTTTTGGGCTTTTATGTAATTTTTCCTGCAATTGTATCTAATACCTAGATGTGTTTATTTTTATATGTGTAGACACAAAATTTCAGGTTGATCGGAGCAAGACTAAAGAGACTTTTTGATATGAGCTCACTTGGAAAAGGGCTAGACCTAGTTCGGTGAATCTATTTCCTAACCCAATTAGCCCTTAGACCTAGCCTAATTAGGAGCCTAATTCCCCACACCTAATTGCCACCCAACCTAGCCTAATTTTTCTATATAATGTATAGCTGATAGCGTGGGTTTGACCGGGTTGTGTTATATCGTTGTAGTAAAGCCGGTTGTTACCAACGTTTCATATAAAAATTTTTTACTCGGAAAAATAAAAGAGTTCCCGAGGTCGAACTCAGGGAGCAAGTTGTATTCTAGAGATATACAAGTTTTATTACAAAAATAAAGAGAGAGAGAGAGAGATGAAAAATTGGCTTCTTCTTCTTTCTTCCTCTTTGTCTTTGGTTCTTCCTGTTCTTCTTCTTCTTCTTCTTCTTCTTTTTCTTCTGCTTTCTTCAGATTTTGTCTTCACCTGCCTTGACTTCTCTTTTTCTTCTTTCGCGATGGCCGTTGCTCTTCCTTCTTCTTCAGCGGGTCTTCTTCTTCTTTGGCTGCTGACCTTCCGTCGTCTGCCCCGGTGCTGAGACGACTTAACAATGCCTTCGCTACAGTGCAGCAGCTCCTTCTTCTTCAGCGGGTCTGCTTCTTCTTCTTTGGCCTGCACACTTCAGAGTTTATTCGTCAAGAGGCAAAAACCTACTCTACCCCCCTCCCCCGCGTATCTCTCTCTCTGAAATCACTCTTCGGAAGCTCTCCCAGAGCGCTACCGGGTAATCGGGTTCGGGTCAGGCCCGGGTCCAGGCCCACCGGCGTGCGTGGTGGGCGAGGAGTGCAGGTCAGTCTAATCGGGTCGGGCCAGGTCCGCGGAGCGTGGTCACGGACGAGGCCGAGTCGGGTCGGGTCGGGTGAGAGGGACCTCACCCCGTGGTAACTGAGGCAAACAGATGGTGGCACTTTTTCAATTTATGTGGGTGTGTGGCTTCAGAAGGTTCCGAGGTGGGACTATCCGCGCACCCGTTTTCTCTCACGCCTGCAGCAGGGATGGGGCTTCCAATTGCAACAGCTGTTGAGGCGCGCAACTCCAATTGAGGGCCAGGGTGTGTGCGCAAGACTCTTCCGCGCTGGCCGTGGCTCTTCAACCTGGGATATCTAGGCTTGGAGCAACCTCGAGCAAGCTTCGAGCTTCCTCGCCAATGGCGGTCAAGGCCTGGAACCTGAAATCAATAGCACGGCCTCTCGGCCAAATCAGACAGGCGGGGGACCTTCGCCGTGGCACGGCGAAGGTGGTCAGGGGGTCTGCAGGGGGCGAGATGGAGCTGTCAGGTCGTCCTAGGTCAAACTGTGAGCGAGGGAGTGGGTGTGTTCGGTGGATCTGCAGAGGGTGTTTGGTGGGAAGTGGAGGGGCGGAAGAGGATCAGGGTGAGGAGGCGGAGGTTCTGCGGTGGTCGGCGAGCCGTGTGGGTCGCTGAGGTGATGGGAGCGGCTCGCCGGAGGGTGGTCGGAGGCGGAGAGGATGAGGGTGAACAGGGTCGGTAGGGGGCTTAATTGACTAAATCGAAAGCGGGGAAAGAAAGAGGAGGAGAAGGGGAGTAAGTCTAACTTAACTGTAGGGACGAAGGGGGAGGAATAGGGCGACAGTCGTATCGACTGTCGCCGGAGAAGATGATGCTCAGAGAGAGGGGCGGCGGCGAGCAGAGGGCTGGAGAGGCGCCAGCTGGGTGCGGCGTGGCGCGGGAAGAGCAGGGGAGGAAGTCTCTGCTGCTGGTAGTGCGGCAGAGCGAAGAGGTGGAGGGGGAGGAAGTCGCCGGAGCTGGTGAGCGTCTGCCGGAGAAAGAAGAGAAGAAAGCTGGGGGTTTTCTCCGTCAGATCCAGGCTCCTTCGTCGGTGGAGCGGCGGGGGGTATTTATAGGGTTGAAGCAGGGAGGAAGGCGGAGGGAGACGACGTGTCTCCCTCGCCGGAGAATGGTCGGAATACGAACCCATACCGTCCGTGCGTTCGCACGGCCGGTATGGGGGGCTACAATGACCATGGGGGTGCTCCTGCGACGGCTGACGACGCAGGGCACCCTCGGTACACTTGCCAGGTCCTCCACCTCACCCTGCGCGGCGCCATGCTCCGCGCAAGGTCGCCGGAGCATGGTGCTGGCAGGGTTTTGCAGGAGGGACCTGTTTGCAAAGAACGAAGGAGAGTTAGGGGCCTAAATGCGAGGGTTCAAAAGTTGAGGGCCAAAGAGTAAATATATGAGGACCAAAGTGTAAAGTCGGTCAAGGAGGTTTCTTCTTAGGCTCAAGTTTTTATACATGACTAATTAGAACCTAAGGAATCTGATGGTAAATTTCATTTTCATATTAAACCTTGTTTGACCGGTCAATTTGCGTAAAGACCCAAATTAAGTTATTAATTGGGCATGGTTCTCAATGTAGGTCAAAATGGGTTCTAAAGGCCAAATTGAAGGTTCTAAACCCTAAAGATTATTTTTCTATGAATTTTAGAGGGTTTATTCTATTTTTACTTTGCCTCGAACCTTGTGAATTGAAGTGGGTTGTTTTAGGGTTACAGATTATCATTTGGTTCCTTGGAAGTGCTGTAGCCCTTGCTAGATCATCTCATCCCACTTTTATTCTTATTAAGCTGTTTTGACCTGTGTTTGGGCCCTGAATTACCCCGTATGCAGATTATACTGATAAAATTGCACTTTTACCCCTTATGACTGGTTTTCTTCTCAAACTCAGAATTCTCTGAGTTAAGCTTTTCCTTGAGATATGTAGGAGCTTTTATCCTTTGTATTGGGTCAAAATGAGCTAGTTATGGCTCATGATGAGGTTCTCATCATACCCCCATGCCTAGCTTTTGCTAGTCCCTTAGCAAAAAACTTAAGGTTTCAACCCTTGTTCTAGACCATGAAGTTTTCAATGGTTTTAGATAAGTGCCTTTTTATTTGAGCATAGATTAGGTTAGAATGCTGACCATAGGCCTAAAAGATACTCTAGTACCAATCAAGATCCAAATCTGTCTAGCCTTAGCCTCAGTCTTTTAGCAAAGGTTTTTAAGGCCCGCAAGAACTAACCTACGGTTTATTGGACTTCGTGGTTAAAGCACCCGTGCTTGAAATGATTTTAGCCCTGGCCCAGTTCGCAGTGCGTTTTGTAAGAGAGAGATAGAAAGTTTTTTTTTCTGTTTGGAGAGTTTTCTCTCTCTTTTTCTTTTTAGTTCTAGCCTAGGATTGGCTTTTCAACACGGTCTGTATCAGATTCCTTGCTCCCATCATCAATCCTCAAGGGTTCCTGGCGATCGATGCTTCGAGATAGCACCGCCCATGGCAACCCCCGGAACCCTGGCTATTGAGATTTCGAGATAATCCCATCCATGGTATTCCGTGGCCGAATCCAGACCCTGGCAATTGACACTTCGAGATAATGCCATCCATGGAATCTGAACCAGCAGAGTGCTTACATGCCCCCCGTAGGATATGTAAATATCCTAAGAGACAGGCACCGAGGAGATGATATTTTGTTACGCATCTTCGAGGGGATTTCCCGCCTCTCCGCGCTGGGAACTCGTCCAAATCAACTTGTGTTGATCGGCCATTCCTATTCTAGGTGTTCTTTTCAGATTTTTGCGACGCTTCTGCGTGATTCTGATTTTTATGCTTACTGAACCAGGCTGTGTGTGAGATTAGGGTGCTTAGGTTATTGAGTCCCGTAAACCAAAAATTAGTTAACGAGGCCGAATACTCCCTAAGCCTTAGACCTAATACTTCAGCTTTTCATTTTCCTCAACCTCTTGAGGAGTGTCCAGATCTTAATGGGTACTAAGAGTCTATTCAAGAATGCCTAAGGTTTGCATTCTTACTAATCTCATTGTGCACTTTTCAGTTATTTTCTTGAATGAGGTCTAGAACTTAGGTTAATTCCTTAGTTCCTTACTAATGACTATCAACTTTTCTTATAATTTTGTGCTCCTTTTTCATTTTGTTTCTTCTCTCCTTCACAAAATTTTCCTTCTCCTCTTTTCCTCTTATTCTTTTTCGAAAATTTTTTTTAATTTTTATGGTATTTTTGGCATATGTGAATTTTTTGTTTGAAACCTTTTCTTACAAGTTTTTGCACTTTCCTACCCCCCCATGCCTAAGATTTGCAATGTCCTCATTGTAACCTAGGGGGTCTTAGTTCAGGGTGAACTTCGAGTGCTGAAAGGTGTCAGAACAAGTTTCAGGTTTTCAAAGAGAATGACGGGCTGCCTCCCGTTAAGCGCTGAGTTTTACGCCATCGGCTGGGCGCAATAAGCTCAAGGGGAACGGAGGATATAAGATGCCTCAGCCAAATCAGTAGCAGTTACATCAATGAACGGCTTGAGTCTTTGACCATTCACGATGAAAGGTTCAGAATCGTGGCTGAGTGGACTGATTTCAATTGCTCCATTTCCAAAAACCTGTCGGACCAAATATGGTCCGACCCACTTAGATCTCAGTTTTCCTGGGAAGAGTTTGAGTCGGGCATCAAAGAGTAGGACCTTTTGACCAGGATGGAAGATCTTTCTTGAGATGTGTTTGTCTTGGAAGGCTTTAACCCGCTCCTTGTAGATTTGCGAGTTCTCGTACGCGTCTGTGCGTAATTCATCGATCTCGCTGATTTGGAGTTTTCTGTGGGTCCCAGCCTTGGAAAGATCTAGATTACAGTTCCGTACTGCCCAATAGGCTTTATGCTCCAGTTCGACGGGAAGGTGGCATGCCTTTCCGTACACCAATCTAAAGGGAGACATGCCCAATTGGGTCTTGTGGGCGGTCCTATAGGCCCACAATGCTTCCGGAAGTCGGGACGACCAGTCCTTCCTGTCAGGTCGAACAGTGACCTGTAGGATTTTCTTGATCTCCCGATTCGACAGCTCAGCTAGACCATTAGTTTGGGGGTGGTAAGGAGTAGAGATTCGGTGAGACACCCCGTATTTGGTCATCAGTGACCTAAACTGAGCATTTGTGAAATGGGTCCCCCCATCAGAGATTATTGCACGAGGAATCCCGAACCTTGAGAAAATGTGTTGATGAATGAATTTGAGAACGATTTTGTGATCACAGGTTCGGGTCGGTATGGCTTCGATCCATTTGGACACGTAGTCCACAGCCAACAGAATGTATTCGAAACCATCCGAAACAGGAAAGGGGCCCATAAAATCAATCCCCCAAACATCAAAGATTTCGCATACTAGAATCGGTTGCATAGGCATCATGTCGCGATGGCTCATGTTGCCCAAAGTCTGGCAACGACTGCATGCCTTGCAATGACTGTATGCGTCTTTGAACAGCGTGGGCCAGTAAAAGCCGCACTGGAGGACTTTTGATGCGGTTTTATGCCCGGCAAAATGGCCACCGCATGCCTGGTCATGGCAGAAAGAGAGGATATTGTTGACTTCCCCTTCCGGGATACATCTCCGGATGATCTGATCGGCACCTATGCGGAAGAGGTACGGGTCTTCCCAAATGTAATACTTGGCATCGGAGCGTAATTTGTCTTTCTTGGCCTTCGGCCAATCGGACGGGGTCTGATGAGATGCCAAGTAATTTACAATATTAGCAAACCATGGAAGGCTAGTACCAATAGTCAGCAGGTGCTCATCGGGAAAATGCTCAGTGATGGGTCCGGAAGGGTCTATCATTTCAGAAGGAAGACGGGACAAGTGATCAGCTACCACGTTTTGTTTTCCCGCTTTATCGCGAATCTCGAGGTCAAATTCTTGCAACAGCAAGATCCATCGGATCAATCGAGGTTTCGCGTCCTTCTTTGCAAGGAGATGCCTCACAGCCGTGTGATCCGAGTATATGATGACATGGGAACCCAGAAGGTATGATCTGAATTTCTCTAGGGCAAATACTACAGCTAGCAGCTCTTTCTCAGTAACTGTATAGTTACGCTGAGCCTCATCGAGTGTTTTGCTGGCGTAGTAAATGACCACAGGTTTCTTGTCATTTTTCTGCCCCAAAACCGCTCCTACAGCGAAGTCGGATGCATCACACATGATCTCAAAGGGTTGAGACCAATCAGGGGACTGTAGGATCGGGGCTTGGGTGACTCGGTCACGCAGGATTTCAAATGCTTGAGTGCATTCCTTGGAGATTTCGAAGGGAACATCCTTGGAGAGAAGAGTGGTCAGGGGGCGTGCGATTTTTGAAAAATCAGGGATAAATCGTCGATAAAAACCGACATGCCCTAAAAAGGATCGGATGTCCCTGATCGAGCTAGGCATAGGAAGGCGAGAAATCAGATTAACCTTAGCTCGATCCACTTGGATACCTTTCTCCGAAATTGAGTGTCCCAGGACAATTCCCTCAGGCACCATGAAATGGCTCTTTTCCCAGGAAAGAACCAAATTCACGTCGATGCACCGCCTGAGTATCTGGACCAAGTGCTGGAGGCAATCGTCGAATGATGCTCCGAAAACTGAAAAGTCATCCATGAAGACTTCCAGATAATCACCTACCATATCTGAGAATATGGCAAGCATGCATCGCTGAAAAGTAGCGGGTGCATTGCAAAGACCGAAAGGCATCCTTCGGAAAGCGTATGTTCCGAAGGGGCAGGTGAATGTGGTCTTTTCTTGGTCCTCAGGATGGATTGCCACCTGGTTATAACCGGAGTACCCGTCAAGAAAGCAGAAGAACCTATTTCCCGCTAGTTTTTCGAGAATTTGATCAATGAAGGGTAGTGGGAAATGATCCTTCTTCGTGGAGGAATTGAGTCGACGGTAATCTATACAGACTCTCCACGAGTTGGCTAATCGGGTAGGAATGACTTCTCCGGTCTCAGTCGTTATAGTGGTGAGTCCTGCCTTCTTAGGCACGACCTGAATCGGGCTCACCCAACGACTATCGGAGATCGGGTAGATGATCCCGGCATCTAACCACTTGATGATCTCCTTTTTCACGACCTCCTGCAGATTGGGATTTAAGCGTCTCTGCATTTCACGAGAAGGTCGTGTGCCCTCTTCTGAATAGATATGATGAGTACAATAAGAGGGACTTATTCCAGTCAAATCATCGAGGGTCCATCCGATGGCTCTGCGATGTTGCTGGAGGACAACAATCAGACGGGATTCCTGTTCAGGACTAAGGTTGGAATTGATGATCACAGGAAGGGTCTGATTAGAACCCAAAAAGATGTATTTCAAATGAGCAGGAAGGGGTTTCAGTTCGAGGATGGGGTTTTCAGCAGCAGCGGGTGGTTCAGTATAGATGTGAGGTTCAAGGGTGGGAGTTATTGGGTTGTTCACATCTGGATTTGACTCCTCTATTTGCGGGTCAAGATCCTTCTGTGGTTGATGAGGAATACTCAAGTCATTCTGGAGGTGTGATTCATCAACCAAAGTCTTGATGTCACAAATTTGCTCGATGACGCCGCAATTAATTCCTTGTTGGGCCTTAAATATATCAATTTTCAGTGTTTGATCTCCAAACTTAAGCTCTATTTGGCCCTCCTCACAGCTGATGTTGGCTCTAGCAGTAGCCAAGAAAGGTCTCCCTAGAATGATTGGTGTATCCCTAGGGTTCTCAGGTGCATCCATGTCTAAGACTATAAAGTCCACTGGAAAATAGAAATCCCGCACTCTTACGATAACATCCTCGAGAATCCCTTTTGGTGACTTTATAGATCGATCTGCTAATTGTAATGTCACCTCAGTTGGTTTCAGCTCAGATTCTTCCAGATGGTCAAGTAAGGATGTGGGTATCAGATTTATAGATGCACCTAAGTCTAACAATGCTCTGTCAAATTGGGTACCACCTATCTTACAGGAGATCAGGGGAGTTCCAGGATCTTTTGCCTTGGGTGGGAGTCTACTAAGGATTACAGAGCTGGCTTGCTCTGACAGAACAATTGGGCTCCCTCCCTTGGTTCGCGGCTTACGCTGGGGTGTACATATATTCTTTAGAAATCGTGCGTAAGCTGGTACGTGGCGGATTGCATCCATCAAGGGGATGTTTATGTGGACCTGCTCAAAGAGCTTGACCAGGTCCTCCTCAGGGGCCACGGGTTTGGTGGTCTTCTTTCCCTTGGTCAGGGCTTCGGGAAACGGGATCTTGGTTGGTTCCTCTAGGATAGGTCCTGGTTGTGGGTCTGGAACAGCGGTACCTTGGATAACTATCCTAGGGTCATGATTATCAGGCTGGGAGTGGTTTGGATAACGCGGGTCCTGAGTTGTCTTACCACTACGTGTTGTTACAGAATTTAATCCGGCCTGATTTTGGTTTGGATTTGGTAGGAGGGGTGGCTGCTGCTGAAATCCCGTACGAGAAGTAGAGGCTTCCATCTCGTTTGGAGATGGAGCAGTGGGGGCCTGATAAATCCATTGAGCTTGGCCTAAATTTGGATTCATAACGCGCTTCTGGGTTGGCACGTTATTTGGGTTAGGAAGGGGTTGGGAAGGGAGTGTGCCTGGCTGGCGAGAATTTGCCAACTGGGCCAGCTGAGTTTTAACTTCAGTAAGCTCGTCCTTGTGCTGTTTTTGAATGGCCGCATTCGATTTTTGAATGTCAGCCAGAGTCTGAAGGATTAAGGACATTTGATCTTGATTTGGCCCTGATGGATAAGTAGGGTTGGGCCGAGGCTGAGGCGGCTGGTAGTGATGAGAGGGCTGTGGGCGGGACTGAAAAGGTGGTCTTTGGGTTTGAGAATTTCCCGCCCACTGAAAATTTGGATGGTTTCGCCATCCAGGGTTATAAGTGTTGGAGAATGGGTCGTTCTGGATGGCGTTGAGGTCCTCGCAGGTCTGAGGAACCTCCTGAGAATCAGGGAAAGGGGGAATGGAGTTCCCCCGGCTGGTGAAGAAAGGATCGGATGATCTTCCAGTCCAAGAATCAGATGGGGATGGATATGGATCCATCCCAGGGGAGGATTGGTGTAGGATGTTTTGCACAGTCTCCTGTGTGGAAGGAGGTTGTGCAAAGGAGTTACGCGCAGAGGTGGCTCGCTGCAAGTGCTGAGTCAGCTCATCTACCTTCTTTTCAATAATTGAGACCTTGTCCAATCGACTGGCCATTAATTCCAGGTCGACTGATGCGGACAGGCCCTGCGTCTCATGTGCTCCCTTAAGATTCGTCGCTGCGCGGGTATTCGTCCTGTCGAATAATCCCATGGAGTCATTGTTGATGGAGTTCTCGCACATGTTTTCGAGAATCTCCCATACGGTGTCTTCATGTTGACCCATGATGTTTCCTCCGCAGGTTGCATTGACGAAAAGGCGGATGTCCTCACGGAGTCCCTGGTAAAAAGATTGGACTTGTTCCCATTTAGGAACTCCGTGATGGGGGCACTTCCTCATGAGATCCTGAAAACGATCCCATGCCTCATGGAGAGGTTCTCCTGATTGTTGAGTGAAGTGTGTAATCTGATGGCGCAAGGCGTTGGTCCGACCAACGGGAAAGAACTTTTTCAAAAACTCGGATTGAAGTTCTTCCCAAGTGTTGATCGGCCGGGTCTGAGTTTGATACCAATGGGCGGCCTTGTCCATAAGAGAAAAGGAGAACATCTTCATGAGAAGAATATCCCGATTTTGCGCATCTGATCCAAAAGTGTGGGCCAGATGCTTAAGCTGTTTGATGTGCTGGAAGGGATCTTCAGAATTAAGCCCATGGAATTTAGGTATAGCGTGAATCATGTTGGGCTTTAGTTCGGAATCAGGTCCTCCAATCGGGATTCTAACTCGAGGCTCAATTGCCACCGCAGCAGGATTGTAGTGGTCCCGCATCATAGGACGCTGTGGTGGGTGCACGAAGTTTTGGAAGAGGTCATTGAGTCGCTGGAGCTGGTGTTCCAGATTATTTTCTTCCTCAACTGGCTGAGCCATGATGGGGGAAGAAGAAGAACTTGGTTCTGAATCAGAAGAGAGAATAATGTGAGGGTGTTGCTGCACAAACACGGGCGTCGAGGCTTGGCCTTGACGAGAGTGAATTTCTAAAGGAGGTCTTAAGGGTGGTCTTAGAGACCTCCTTCCGTACATGCACAGTTGGGAGAGGTAAGTTTAGAAGGTGATGGACCCAATCAAGACACCCAAAAATGTGTTGGGTGACTATAGAGGTGCGGGGCAGATGGACCCCTTGATCAGAAAGATCGTCCACCTGAGAATTACCTGGGCAGCCAGAGAGGGAGAGTCCCGCGAAGACCCCTACACGGTAGAGCGTCCCCACGGGTTACAGGGTTTCCCCCACCCGACCTCTCTTGTCACTGCGGTTCCAGGTAGACCAGAATGGGGATCTTGACCTCTTAAGTCTACCAATTTTAAGATCAGGGTGCTTAAGGTTTCACTTGAACTTTAGTCTTTTTAAGTGCAAAGAGTGACCTAATTTAAGGTTGGTTAACCCAAGGGGTCAACTTTACCTATTGTTTTCTTTAAGAGCTTTTAGGTCCTGTCTTTTAGGGTTCAAGTGTTTAGAGAGAGTCAATTGTTTAGGATTTCCTCAATTCTTGATTAAGGGGTGTGTCTCTACTGAAATCCTAATGTTTGACCTTATGTTGGCTCTACTTGGTCCATTTAACTCTTTGTTGGGCAATTAGGGCTCAAGCAAGAATGTGTTAGCCCTTAAATACCCTTAATAGTGTGCAGGAGTGATGAGTTGAAAACATGCAACTTTTTATGGTTACTAAGTATGGAAGACAGGTTAGCCCTATATTGCTTTGTTCTTTTCTTTTCTTTCTCTTTAGAGTGTAGGGGTTAATAGTGAGAGAAAAGATTTACCTGTCTTCGGAGTGGTTGTCGTGTGGTTGCTTGTCTTCTTGAGTTCCTGTAGCTGCACAAAAGAGAGGAGATTATCAGAAATTAAAAGATACAGGAATGTTTACCTCTAGAATAGCCGTTGCTCCCCGGCAGCGGCGCCAAAATGATAGCGTGGGTTTGACCGGGTTGTGTTATATCGTTGTAGTAAAGCCGGTTGTTACCAACGTTTCATATAAAAATTTTTTACTCGGAAAAATAAAAGAGTTCCCGAGGTCGAACTCAGGGAGCAAGTTGTATTCTAGAGATATACAAGTTTTATTACAAAAATAAAGAGAGAGAGAGAGAGATGAAAAATTGGCTTCTTCTTCTTTCTTCCTCTTTGTCTTTGGTTCTTCCTGTTCTTCTTCTTCTTCTTCTTCTTCTTTTTCTTCTGCTTTCTTCAGATTTTGTCTTCACCTGCCTTGACTTCTCTTTTTCTTCTTTCGCGATGGCCGTTGCTCTTCCTTCTTCTTCAGCGGGTCTTCTTCTTCTTTGGCTGCTGACCTTCCGTCGTCTGCCCCGGTGCTGAGACGACTTAACAATGCCTTCGCTACAGTGCAGCAGCTCCTTCTTCTTCAGCGGGTCTGCTTCTTCTTCTTTGGCCTGCACACTTCAGAGTTTATTCGTCAAGAGGCAAAAACCTACTCTACCCCCCTCCCCCGCGTATCTCTCTCTCTGAAATCACTCTTCGGAAGCTCTCCCAGAGCGCTACCGGGTAATCGGGTTCGGGTCAGGCCCGGGTCCAGGCCCACCGGCGTGCGTGGTGGGCGAGGAGTGCAGGTCAGTCTAATCGGGTCGGGCCAGGTCCGCGGAGCGTGGTCACGGACGAGGCCGAGTCGGGTCGGGTCGGGTGAGAGGGACCTCACCCCGTGGTAACTGAGGCAAACAGATGGTGGCACTTTTTCAATTTATGTGGGTGTGTGGCTTCAGAAGGTTCCGAGGTGGGACTATCCGCGCACCCGTTTTCTCTCACGCCTGCAGCAGGGATGGGGCTTCCAATTGCAACAGCTGTTGAGGCGCGCAACTCCAATTGAGGGCCAGGGTGTGTGCGCAAGACTCTTCCGCGCTGGCCGTGGCTCTTCAACCTGGGATATCTAGGCTTGGAGCAACCTCGAGCAAGCTTCGAGCTTCCTCGCCAATGGCGGTCAAGGCCTGGAACCTGAAATCAATAGCACGGCCTCTCGGCCAAATCAGACAGGCGGGGGACCTTCGCCGTGGCACGGCGAAGGTGGTCAGGGGGTCTGCAGGGGGCGAGATGGAGCTGTCAGGTCGTCCTAGGTCAAACTGTGAGCGAGGGAGTGGGTGTGTTCGGTGGATCTGCAGAGGGTGTTTGGTGGGAAGTGGAGGGGCGGAAGAGGATCAGGGTGAGGAGGCGGAGGTTCTGCGGTGGTCGGCGAGCCGTGTGGGTCGCTGAGGTGATGGGAGCGGCTCGCCGGAGGGTGGTCGGAGGCGGAGAGGATGAGGGTGAACAGGGTCGGTAGGGGGCTTAATTGACTAAATCGAAAGCGGGGAAAGAAAGAGGAGGAGAAGGGGAGTAAGTCTAACTTAACTGTAGGGACGAAGGGGGAGGAATAGGGCGACAGTCGTATCGACTGTCGCCGGAGAAGATGATGCTCAGAGAGAGGGGCGGCGGCGAGCAGAGGGCTGGAGAGGCGCCAGCTGGGTGCGGCGTGGCGCGGGAAGAGCAGGGGAGGAAGTCTCTGCTGCTGGTAGTGCGGCAGAGCGAAGAGGTGGAGGGGGAGGAAGTCGCCGGAGCTGGTGAGCGTCTGCCGGAGAAAGAAGAGAAGAAAGCTGGGGGTTTTCTCCGTCAGATCCAGGCTCCTTCGTCGGTGGAGCGGCGGGGGGTATTTATAGGGTTGAAGCAGGGAGGAAGGCGGAGGGAGACGACGTGTCTCCCTCGCCGGAGAATGGTCGGAATACGAACCCATACCGTCCGTGCGTTCGCACGGCCGGTATGGGGGGCTACAATGACCATGGGGGTGCTCCTGCGACGGCTGACGACGCAGGGCACCCTCGGTACACTTGCCAGGTCCTCCACCTCACCCTGCGCGGCGCCATGCTCCGCGCAAGGTCGCCGGAGCATGGTGCTGGCAGGGTTTTGCAGGAGGGACCTGTTTGCAAAGAACGAAGGAGAGTTAGGGGCCTAAATGCGAGGGTTCAAAAGTTGAGGGCCAAAGAGTAAATATATGAGGACCAAAGTGTAAAGTCGGTCAAGGAGGTTTCTTCTTAGGCTCAAGTTTTTATACATGACTAATTAGAACCTAAGGAATCTGATGGTAAATTTCATTTTCATATTAAACCTTGTTTGACCGGTCAATTTGCGTAAAGACCCAAATTAAGTTATTAATTGGGCATGGTTCTCAATGTAGGTCAAAATGGGTTCTAAAGGCCAAATTGAAGGTTCTAAACCCTAAAGATTATTTTTCTATGAATTTTAGAGGGTTTATTCTATTTTTACTTTGCCTCGAACCTTGTGAATTGAAGTGGGTTGTTTTAGGGTTACAGATTATCATTTGGTTCCTTGGAAGTGCTGTAGCCCTTGCTAGATCATCTCATCCCACTTTTATTCTTATTAAGCTGTTTTGACCTGTGTTTGGGCCCTGAATTACCCCGTATGCAGATTATACTGATAAAATTGCACTTTTACCCCTTATGACTGGTTTTCTTCTCAAACTCAGAATTCTCTGAGTTAAGCTTTTCCTTGAGATATGTAGGAGCTTTTATCCTTTGTATTGGGTCAAAATGAGCTAGTTATGGCTCATGATGAGGTTCTCATCAATAGCCACCATACTTCAATTTCTAACCTTATTGGTTAGTTATTATTGACTAAACCAACCCTAATTTTCTACCTAACCTAGTCCTAAACCCTAACCCAACAAACCTTATTTGGCCATCCCTTTTATCCTCCAATAAAGACTATTTTGGATGGTCCAAATACACCATGATTTATCCACCACTAGATCTAAATCCTAGGGCCTTAAATTTCCTACCTAAATCTCTATCTTAAAACCTAAAACCAAATCCTATTCCTAATCCTAAACTTAATCTCGAAATTCATAACAGCATGACACAACTTTAGTATTTTAGCCATAACTTTCTCATTTTAAATCCAAATTGAGTGATTCAAGTTATGTTGGAAAGTTGGTTTCGAAGGAAAAAACTTTGGTGTATGTAAAACTTGAAATTCAGAACAGAAAAGGGCCAAAAATTCCAGAGACCCACAGCCATCCATTATCCTTTCAAAGCCATCCTAGCCTACCATCAATTCCAACAACTCCTAACCTATTCTATCCACCTATTCCTTCATCTTACCCCTTCATTCCTAGACTCCTAATCTTAGCCTTTTATTTTAGTGATCCAAGGTAACTTGGATCAAACAATCACAAGCCTTCTTGACCTTTATATAAACACCTTAGCCACCCCCCTAGGATTGTTACTTGCTACTTCCAAAAAGATCCACTAACTAGAACTAGTCCTCTACTTCATCTTCCTCCCCTCGGTGATCTCTAGGGGTGTGATTGCGCAGCAATCATAACTCATAATTGACCTAAATTAGGCTAGGACTTAGCATAAGTTAGGGTAATTCACGCATGCATAATCATTACTTGCATCCTTTCTGCTTTCTTTTAGCTATGCATAAAATAATGCTATAATGTACTAATTAGGTGCATTATGACAATTACAGGTAATAAGCTGATCAGAAGCTAGATCTGAAGTTGGATCTAAAGCTGGATCTGAAGAATAAAGAATAACTGGTGTTGCAGCAGAGCTAGAGCGGAATACCTAGATTAGATGCAGTAGATAATAATGTAAGGGAGTAAAGGTATGCTATTCTATTAAGTAGGAATAAAGCAATAAATTATGAATAACTTAGGTCCATCCTAGCCCTAGGACAGCCTAGAAGCCTCCCCAAGCCTTAGCCACCCTTAGATTAGGTCACCGCACCCTAGGAAACCCTAAAACCCTAATTCTAGCCTCTATCTGGATGTCTAGATGAGTTATAGGACGTCCAGAACCCTTAGCCAACTCCCGCACACCTTAAACTCACTTCTGTAGTATTATTGGATGTCCAGACACTTGGTCAGACGTCCAATTTCTGCAGAATATCCAAGATAGAACCTAGAATCCCTCTTGACTCTGATTGGACGTCCAGACAACAAGTCTGGACTTTTGATTTTTCACTATAAGACGTCTGACACTTTTATTGGACGTCTAGAACTGCTCTCCAGTTCCTGTTTTGAGATTCAAGCCTTGATTTTGGATCTCTAGGTCCTTAAACCCAATTCCAACCGCATAGGAACCTAAATTAAGGTGCCGAAACCCTAGTACATCACCTTTAGACCTCCTTAAGGACCTAATTAGGTCCTCACTAAACCTAATTGACTTGGATCTTAGTCAATTCCATCAGCCTATTCAATTGGACTCATTGAGTCCAATTGAGCCCTGATCTTAGCATACACTATCCAATTGGACTCAGTGAGAGTCAAATTGACCTAGACCTGACTTAATTGAGTTATTTTACTCTCAATTAAGTTTTCACACACCCAATTAAACTTGTATTAAGTTTAATTGCACTTTACCTTGGTGAATTAGGGTTTACAACCCGAATTTGAGACCTACCTTGACCTAAACCCACTAAAACCTAACCTAATCAACCTAGCTACCTAAGTTTCGACCCACACACACCCACACACACTATCCACACGAAAATGCCTAGCCTAGAGTTCTCTAGAACTCTCTACCATGTGTTGTTGCCTTGGTTGCTAAAATTAACAACCAAGAGCCATTCAATTTTTAGATCCACATTTGGTGGATCTAAAAACCACCATCCATCCTCTCTCTCTCACTCTCCCACGAGCTCCCACCATAGGCCTCTCTAGAGAATTCCATAATTCTCTAGAGAGCTTCCCTTAGGTCTATAAAAAGGCCCAAGGGGTGGCCATTTGCACCCATCCATCTCTTGGCTTTATTCACTTCCATTTAGGTTAGCTACACTCCACCTCCACGAGTTGCTCACCATGGCTACCACCATCTCCATGCCGGGATGATGGATCACCTCTCCAACCTCTCTCCAAAGGCCAGTCTAAGCACCATTGGCCGCCCCTCCTCCTCAACCACTCAAAGACCATCGAAGACCACCTCCGAATGCCCTTATTTATGCTAGATTAGTAGATAGTTCTTCATAGTTTACATGCTTTTATTACTGCTTAGTAGTATAGCTCTTTATTCTCCCTTAATGATGCATACAAAATCCCCCCATAGATTCCTGTATGCGATCATTTTATATTAGCTATATTGATGTTTTCAAGCTTTCCACGAGTTCCATGTTGCAAACACCATGATGAATGAATGAAAGATCTTTTTATATATATATCTCTGTGTTGAGAATCACCATGAGCTTATTGCAATATATATTTTGTGTGATTGAAGTTGCATGCTTTTAATTATTATCTATTGCAACCAGCATGTCGGTACCTGAAAATATTGAGGATCTAATTATTAGCGCATTTTTCGTAAACAGCCACCACATAACTAGAATCGTGCTACTGAAACTCACACTTTCACATTTGTCATCTATCTAACACATGCGCACGTAATTAGGGTTCATAATGAAAGTGGCCAAACATTGATCCGACGATTAGAAATTGGCGTGCAATTTTAAACAAGTAGAGCGAAAAAGATCAATTTCAGATTTGCATAAACGCCTCCCAGAGATGAATGACCAGGACTCAAGTCTCGTTATCTTTGTAAAATCATTTTTTTTACAAGCATTTTAGCGCGACTATACTACAATTTTCGACGATTTCAAAATACGCGAAAATGGGATTTGTCAGGGTACGCTTTCGCATCCATGTCTACATTGTCGCTCCAGACTTCACCTTCGAAGATCTTACTCTTCATTTCTTGTAGTCTAGTTCTAGTTGTAGTTACTTTGTTCTAGTTGTAATTTCCTCTTTATAGAAGTATTCTATTAGTTTCACTTGTGAAAACTCTTAATATATTCAATAAAGTACTAGTAGTTACTTTTCAACTTGTCTTCAAGTTGCAAGCTTCCTAGTTCTAGTTTTTAATTAAATTGCATGCTCTAGATATTATTCTCCTTGATATTTAATTTTCTTAGTTCTAGATCTAGTTTGGAAAAGCAATTTTTAATCCATTTGCGTTCCTGCGAATGACTCAGACTACTGTATTTCTATTCAAAAAAGTCTTACAAGTTTGATTCGATTTACAAATTTCAAAAGCTTCTGTACGCATTTACTATGACGAAAAACGATTTCGTGCAATCATATTTGCACCTCAGAATACTTTTTGGCATTGTTGCTGTGGAGGAAACACAATTATTTTGGTTTCATTAGTTTCATCGAGATTTGCATTCGTGAGATCTAACTTGTCCTTCTCTTTTTGTCATTTTGTGTGCAGGATAGTGTAGTCGCAAGAGAACGAATCGCAAAGTGATGAGAAGAAAGAATGTGGGTGAAGATCTCCAGGTAGTTCATCTATATCTTAGACTTAGGTAGATTCATGACTTTTAGGAGTAATTGCATTAGTATTGTTTCAAAAAAAAAAACAAAAAAAACACAAAAAAAATCTTATCCTACTCTTTTTGTGCTTTAAAGATCTTATCTCTTCCTAACAAAGTTCAGATTGGTTTTTCTTGGTTGAATTAAAAATGTAATTCTGAACCATTTCTACATCCAAAACTTCTCAAATTTTTACCATGTGATCCCCTTAAAATATGTAACAAATCCACCAAATTTCATACTAAAATTCATTTTCTTCTATCCTATAAAATTCTTTTACTATTAGTGGGTCAATCTGAGATTTTTCTATTGGAGATCTGAGTTGGCCAAATTTTCCTAAATTCTATACAACTCCAAATTCGATGAAGTGTTTTATGTTGGATTTCTGATTAAATCTAGTTTTTTGAAAAAAATTGAAAAACTTTTCTAAGGGATGTATCATTACTATTTCTGGAAAATACTCATTAGGGCTCTGTTTGGAGTATTTTGGAATTTAGAGTTGCAAAATCTGAAAAAATATTTTTGAGCATTTAAAAATTCTGAAAAAAATTATTTTGTGTGTGCTTGAGCAAGTGGTGTTTGGGAATCCTTTGTTGTATTGTTTTGGCCACACCACTTGAATTAACATTGATTCACTTAAAAGCTGCATGCTAAGGTGCCACATTAGGGTTGCCAAGTTCACAATATAAAGGAAAAAGATCAAGGTCCCATGATTGGAAAATGCTATCTGTTCCACTCAAAACTTGTTTGAAAAGACCCTAAAATTTACACCCTAAAATTGGTGAATTAATTATTTGAACTTTAAAAAATACTTCACCAATTAAATCTGTTTGTGCACCTTTGTTTGGCACGCACACACAATTCAATTGATCTAATTAGGTAACCACCCCCTTCACGCCCATCATCTAATCCCATGCACTTTAATCCTAAGCCCTAATTAACTTGATAGGTGCGCCAACTAGGTTGAATTTTATTTTTGAAATTAGAGCTATACCTAGTTGATTGTATCTGAAGCATTGTCTATTTGGACCAACTAGTGACAAGAAAGGTCGGTGCGGTAACCACGTTAACCTCTAATAGTGTCTCGCCATGCGGGGTGTCTTAGAGGGTCCCACCCTTCTAGCAACCCAACTAATTCAAGGGTAATTTAGCTAAGGTTAGCAAAATTTGGACTAGGTCCAATAGGTGCAACCTTTTAGGGCTTGAATTTGATTGCTTGCATTGTGCACACTTTTCTCTCCTATTCTCTCTGCATCTATACCATTCTTCCAAGTGTATGCATGGAACTAGATCACAAAATCCACACTTGGTGCCACCTCTATAAAGAGAACTAAGGAGGAGACTGATTATTGGTGAATCCAGTTCTACATCTGACTCGTACTCTGATCTTGATTTGATGGCTAACCCAGCCAACCTGAATCCACAACCAAATCAAAAGGATCCTTAGGCTTAGATCTAAGATCTCCAACTCCAACTAAACTAGTTTCAATAGGATCATCAGACCCAAATGTAGGAGATGCTTGAGATTTTACAAATACAACATTCGCAGGCTAGACCCTTGAAGGATTTTTACAACCTTGCCCACTATCAACACCAACCTTATGTTAGGGTCCCACCTGTAGATGCTCAATTTGAGATTATGCACTCCACTATACAACTCCTACCTCATTTTAAGGGCAACAATGATGAAAACCCCTTTCAATTCTTATAAGAGCTTATAGCCATTAGTGAGATAATTAGAATTCCCAATCTACATGATGATGTGCTTAAAATGAAATTCTTCTAGTTTTCTTTAAAAGAGAAAGAGATTCATTGGTTTAGGTCTATAGGAAGGCCCGTTAACACATCGGGGGAGCTAAGAAATGCCTTCCTGAAAAAAATTTTCCCAACTGGAAAAACCAATGCACTTAGAAGAGCTATCACCACCTTCTCCCAACACTCTATAGAACCATTGCATGAAGCTTGGGAGAGATTCATGGATTTAATTAGAAAATGCCTACATCATGAGGTTCCTAGATGGCAATTAGTATAGATCTTTTATCATGGGCTTAATGATCATATAAGGAGCCTTGTGGATGCATCCTGTGGAGGCAACATTATGAGTAAGGACGAAAACAATGCTTTTGATTTATTTGAGAATATGAGTGAGAATTCCATGAACAATGGCTCCAGGAAACTTATGGAAGATCCATGCAACCTAGAGGTGGAATTTATGAGGTCCAAGAGAGCTCCAGTAATGTGAATATGAACTTGATCTGTGAAAAGCTGGACAAAGTTGAGGTTGTTTCAAAAAAAATTGGATGAACTAATAAGCCAAAAGAGGAAGGGAGCAACCCTCCCATCACCCACTATCAAAGCTCCCGCCGAGAGGGAGTTTGTGAACAAGCTACACATGGTTCAAAATGCGAGGCAACTAACCCAGGGCCTTTTACATGGGACCCAAGCAGGGACCTTTAATCCCTGATGAGAGATTCATCATGAGCCATAACTAGCTCATTTTGACCCAATAAAGAAAATAAAAGCTCCTACATAACCTAGAAGAAGGCTTAACTGAAGAAACAAGTGCTCTGAGAAGAAAACATGAAATAAAGGTTAAAACTGCAATTTTACCATTGCAGTACATAAACGGGATTTCTCAGAGGAAAAAAACATAGGTCAAATGGTTTAAATGAGATAAAAAGTGGGTTGAGTCAATAAAAAATGGGTTTATGTGCAATCTAAGAATTAAATGACACTTGGTAACCCTAAAAGAGACCCGCATAAATTAACAAGGTTTCGGTCAGAATAAAAATCAAGTAAATCCTCTAAAAATCATAGAAAAACATTCTCTAGGGTTTAGAACACTTAATTTGGCCCTTGGAACCCAGTTTGACCTAGATTAGGGTCCTAGCTCTTCAATTAACCTAATTTGGATTTTTACGCAAAATATCTAGTTAAACGAGGTCAAACCTAAAATCCAACTTTACCATTGGATTCCTTAGGTCAAAATTAGTTTTGTACCAAAATTTGGACCTAAGGGGAGGTCATCTTAACCTACTTTCCAATTTAGTACACCCAAAGCACAATTTGGTCCCTATCTTTTGAATATCTTTGCAGAGAGCCCCCTTTGCAACCCGGTCCTGACGCCATTGTTAGGGCAGAACCGAGCTCCGGCGAGGTTTAGAGAGGGATTACTCTCTAATCCCTCAGAGATTCCCTCCCAGAAATGGAAGGGGGATTCTATGAGGAATTCCCTTCCTTCTAAAGCCAATTACAATCGCTGGTGTGAACCCAATCTCTCATGTGAACGCACGAGAGATTCGGGTATCCACCCTCTTTCCAACTCCGACGAGCCGGCGGAGGTGATTGCGCGGTCTCCATGCGCTAGACGGTTCGGCCAGCGCCTATAAAAGGCTCCCCAGACCCTGCCGCAGAACCTAAGCTTGATTTTGACGGAGATCCCCTCCAATTTCCCTCTCTCCCATCTCCGGCCAAAAGACCCGCAAGCTCCGGCGACCTCCTCTCCTCCTTCTCGTCGCTCTGCTGCCATACCAGCAGCAGAGTCAACTCCGCCGCTTCCTCCCACGTCGCGCCGTACCAAGCGCGCGTGTTCCTGACCTCTTTCTCGTCGCTGCTCCCTCCCTCAGGGTCCTTCTTCCCCGACGACGACAGTTACGCGTCGTCCACTCCGCTGCCTCCCTTCCTTCCAGATCACCCTAGATACCCTCTCCATCCTCTCCTCTCTCTTTTCCCCCTGCTATTTTATCTGATTACCCCCCGACAGTGCCTAACCACCTCCATCGTCCTCGCCTCCGACCGACCTCCGGCGAGCCACCCACACCACTCCGCCCCTCCACACGGCTCGCCAACCCCCTCGTGAGCTTTGCCTCACCACCAGGAACTCATTCCACCCCTCCACTGCCACTCCAGACCCCCACAGTAGCCCCTCGAACAACCCAACACCTCTGGCTACAGACCTGCAGCCTGCAGCACCGCCCACCGCCTTCGCCGTGCCACGGCGAAAGTTTCTAGCTAATCTAATTGGGCCAATAGGCCGTTCTTGTGTGTGACAGGTTGTAGCCTGCCGCCATTGACGGTCGAAGCAGCGAGGAGCTTGTAGTAGCTTCAGGCACGAGGGCTTCCAGGCTGCAGGTGCAGCAGGTGCACGCAAGTGTTGCGAAGCGACTGATGCCAGCAAGTCGCGCTGCGAAGCCAGCAGCTGGGGCAATTGCACGACGAGAATTCTGCGGGCGCGCGTGAAAGCAAGACTGACTAGATAGTCCCACATCGTGGGATCGCAAAACATAGGTATAGTATAAATTACTTTTGTGTTTTACTCTCATTGCCTCCGTAAGCATAGGGGTGAGGTCCCTCACCTGCCCTCACACCCGCCTCGTCAGCGGCTTGACCTCGCGGATCTGGTGGGATCCGACCCGACCCAAACCTTGAGCACTCCTCGCACACCACCACTTGTCGGTGCGCCTGGTCCTGGGTGCGAATCCGACTTGACTACCCGTATGGCTCTGGGAGAGCGTACTTGAGTAAATTGCTTGAGAGAGAGAGAGAGACGCTTGGGTAGAGGGACGGGGGTAGGTTTTGCTTTTGCTGTGGTGTGTGCAGGAAGGAAGAAGCAAAGGAAGCAGCGAGCACCAGCTACAGAACAGGAAGAGAAGAAAGAAGAAGAGGCTATGTAGCAGAAAAAGGAGAAGCTTTCGTAGAGATCCAAAGAGAAGGAAGAAGGAAGGCAAGGTAGAAGAAAGAGAAGAACGAAGAGAGGCCAAGTGAAGACTGCAAAGATCAGAAGAAGAAGCCTTCGCAAGACAAGAAGCAAAGGCAGGAAGAGAAAGAAGTGCAAAGGAGAAGAAGAGCAACGAAGAAGAAGAGAGAAAGGAGATTACATTTAAGACGTCTGATACAGAAATCAGACGTCCAATTCTATTTTTCTTTCACAAATCCTTTTTAAAATTCTCTCTTTGAATCAATCCTTTTCAGTTAACAGTTGTATTCTTTGGCTTTAAAAAGTACTGAGCTTGCTCCCCGTGTTCAACCTCGGATACTCTAGTGTTTCGAGTAATAAAATTCTTTATATTTGTTTAAACATTTTGTCGGTTATACTACAACGTGATATACTTTAAACCCGCACAAAAACGTGAGAACATTTTGGCGCCGTTGCCGGGGAGCAACGGGCACTTTTAAAGCTTTTGATTACAACTTTTCTGTCTAATATCTGACTTAACTTCTCTCTTTTGTTGTGTTCAAGTAGGGAAAGCAAAACAAAAAGGAAAGAACAATAACTGCACAACAGACTCTCCAAGGAACAGGTAATTTCCATAAGCCCTCTCTCTTAACCCTCTCAAAATCTAAAAAGGAAAAAAAAGAGAAAAATCAACTTAGGGCTACCTGTTTCATATTTAGTAACTCATCAAGTTACTTGATTTTCATCTCAACATATTTTTGTCTGTTCATCCAACTAAGGCAACTAGGGCTAAAATTTTCTTGATTGAGCCCTAGGTGCTAATTTCTAAGGCAACTAAATTGGACCCACTAGAGCCAAGTTAGGGATTGCAAAGCTAGGGTTTTTAGAGACATATCTTCTCTTAAACAAAGAAACAAATTTTCCCAAAAAGAGGTGTGCCTAAACCGTGTTTGAAAAGATCTATACAAGAGGAACCCTAAGCAAATCAGGCTGTTAACTCATTTGAACCATAAAAAAAGGACCTAAAAACTCTCAAAGGAACAAGAGGTGAAGTTGATCCCTTGGGTCAACCAACCTTAAAATTAGGTCACTTTTGCACTCAAAATACTTAAAAGTTCAAGTGGAACATTAAGCACCTTGATCTTAAAATAAAAAAGGTAGACTTAAGAGGTCAAGGTCCCCATTCTGGTCTACCTGGAACTGCAGTGACAAGAGAGGTCAGGTGGGGGAAACCCTGTAACTCGTGGGGACGCTCTACCGTGTAGGCGTCATTGCGGGACTCTCCCTCTCTAGCTGCCCAGGTATTTCTCAGGTGGACGATCTTCTGATCTAGGGGTCCATCTGCCCCGAACCTCTATAGTCACCCAACAATTTTTGGGTGTCTTGATTGGGTCCAGCACCTTCTAATCTCATCACATCTTTCGGTGCATGTTCGGTAGGAGGTCCTTAAGACCACCCTTAAGACCTCCTTTAGAAATTCACTCTCGTCGAGGCCAAGCCTCGACACCCTTGTTTGTGCAGCAACCCTACCACATAAATCTTTCATCTGATTCAGATCCTGATTCTCCTTCTTCTCCCATCATGGCACAACCCATTAAAGAGGAGAACAACCTTGAACACCAACTTCAACGCCTTAATGATCTCTTTCAAAACTTTGTAAACCCACCACAGTGACCTATGATGCGAGATCACTATAATCCTGCTACGGTGGCAATCGAACCCCGAGTACGAATCCCAATTGGAGGACCTGATTATGAACTGAAGCCCAATATGATTCATGCCATACCGAAGTTCCATGGGCTTAACTCTGAGGATCCATTCCAACACATCAAACAACTCAAGCATCTGGCCCAGACCTTCGGGTCAGATGTACAAAATCGGGATATCCTACTCATGAAAATGTTTTCGTTCTCCCTCATGGACAAGGCTGCACATTGGTATCAAACTCAGACCCGTCCGATCAACACCTGGGAGGAATTGCAGTCCGAATTTTTGAAAAAATTCTTCCCTATTGGTCGGACGAATGCCTTGCTCCACCAGATCACTCATTTCACTCAACAACCGAGAGAACCTCTTCACGAAGCTTGGGATCTATTCCTAGATCTCATGCGGAAGTGCCCCCATCACGGAGTTCCTAAGTGGGAACAAGTCCAGTCTTTTTACCAGGGACTCCGTGAAGATATTCGCTTATTCGTCAATGCAACGTGCGGAGGAAACATCATGGGTTAACACGAGGACACGGTGTGGGAGATTCTCGAAAACATGTGCGAGAACTCCATAAATAATGACTCCATGGGCTTATTCGACAGGACGAATGCCCGCGCATCGACGAATCTAAGAGGGACACATGAGATGCAGGACCTGTCCACTTCCGTCGACTTGGAACTAATGGCCAGTCGGTTGGACAAGGTTTCTATCATAGAAAAGAAGGTGGATGAGCTAACCCGACATTTGCAGCAAGCCACCTCTGCGCAAGACTCTTTTGCACGACCTCCTCTGGCAAGGGAAACTGTGCAAAACATCTATCACCAACCTGACAAGGGGATGGACCCATATCCACCCCCGTCTGCCTCTCGGATCGGGGTGACCTCCGATCCATTCTACTCGAGTTGGGGGAACTCTGAACCCTCGTATTCTGACTTTCCCGAGGTTCCTCAGAACTGCGAGGACCTCAGCGGCATCCAGAATGACCCATTCTCCAATACCTACAACCCTGGATGGCGAAATCATCCTAACTTTCAGTGGACGGGAAATTCTCAAAGACCACCATATCAACCCCGTCCACAAGCCTCTCGTCCATTTCAGCCGCCTCAGCCTCGGCCCAATCCCACCTACCAATCCGGGCAAAACCAGGATCAAATGACTCTTATCCTTCAAGCACTGGCTGACATTCAAAAGACGAATGCGGCAATGCAAAAACAGCACAAGGACGAGATCACAGAGGTTCGCAACCAACTGGCCCAGATGGCAAATTCCCGCCAACCTGGCACCCTTCCTTCGCAACCTCTGCCCAACCCAAATAACGTGCTAACCCAGAAGCACGTTATGAATCCAAATTCGAGCCAAACACATGTGATTTATCAGGCCCCCGCTACTCCATCACCAGACGGGATGGAGGCTTCAACATCTTATGCGGGATTTCAGCAGCAGCCACCCCTCCTACCTAACCCAAATCAGGCCGGGTTGAACTCTGTAACAACACGTAGTGGTAAAATAACCCAAGACCCACATTATCCGAACCACTCCAAGCCTAATAATAGCCAAGACCCTAGGATAGTTATCCAAGATACTACTGTCCCAGATCAAGAACCTGGACCTATCCTAGAGGAACCAGCTAGGATCCCATTTCCTGAGGCCTTGACCAAAGGAAAAAGAATAACCAAACCCGTGGCTCCCGAGGAGGATCTGGTCAAGCTCTTTGAACAGGTCCAGATAAACATCCTGTTGATGGATGCAATCCGCCACATACCAGCTTACGCAAGATTCTTGAAAGACATATGTACACCTAAACGTAAGCCGCGAACCAAGGATGGGAACCCAATCGTACTGTCAGAGCAAGCTAGCTCTGTCATCTTGAGCAAACTCCCACCCAAGGCTAAAGACCTAGGAACTCCCTTGATTTCTTGTAAAATTGGTGAAACCCAATTTGATAGAGCCCTACTAGATCTAGGTGCCTCCATAAATTTAATACCTACATCCCTCCTTGACCACCTTGAAGAATCTGAACTTAAACCCACTGAGGTGACATTGCAGTTAGGTGATCGATCCATCAAGTCACTCAAAGGAATACTCGAGGATGTCATTGTTAAGGTAAGAGATTTTTATTTCCCAGTGGACTTCATAGTACTAGACATGGATGCACCTAAGAACCCAAGGGACACACCAATCATATTAGGGAGACCCTTTTTGGCCACTGCTAGGGCCAACATTAACTGCGAAGAGGGCCAGATAGAATTAAAATTTGGGAATCAAAACATGAAGATTGACATTTTCAAGGCCCAGCAAGGGATTAATTGCGGGGTTATAGAGGAAATATGTGATGTCAAAGCCGTGGTTGATGAATTGCATATAGAGGACAACCTGATTATTCCTGATCAACCACTAGAGAATCAAAAACCGCTAACAGAGGAGTGCGAACATGATCTAGATACACCTATGACTCCTACCATTGCTCCTGATGCAAACCCCGAACCACCCGCTGCTGCTGACAACCCTGTCATGGAACTCAAACCCCTTCCCGAACATCTGAAGTACGTCTTTTTCGATTCAAATCAGACATTTCCTGTGATTATCAATTCTCGACTCACACCTGACCAGGAACTCCGTTTGATTTCTGTTCTCCAGCAACATCGTAGAGCCATTGGATGGACTCTCGATGATTTGACTGGTATAAGCCCTTCATACTGCACACATCGAATCTACACAGAAGAAGGCGCACGACCTTCAAGAGAAATGCAAAGACGCCTAAACCCTAACTTGCAGGAGGTCGTGAAAAAGGAGATCATAAAGTGGTTAGATGCAGGGATCATCTACCCGATCTCCGACAGTCGTTGGGTGAGTCCAATACAAGTGGTGCCTAAGAAGGCAGGACTTACCATCATCACGACTGAAATCGGAGAAGTCATTCCTACCCGAATAGCTAACTCGTGGAGAGTCTGCATTGATTATAGAAGACTCAATTCCTCCACGAAGAAGGATCATTTCCCACTACCGTTTATTGATCAAATCCTCGAAAAACTAGCGGGAAATAGGTTCTTCTGCTTTCTTGACGGGTATTCCGGTTACAATCAGGTGGCAATCCATCCAGAGGACCAAGAAAAGACCACATTCACCTGCCCCTTCGGGACGTACGCGTTACGAAGGATGCCATTCGATCTCTGCAGTGCACCTGCAACTTTTCAACGGTGCATGCTTGCCATATTCTCAGATATGGTAGGTGATTATCTGGAAGTCTTCATGGATGACTTTTCAATTTTTGGAGAATCATTTGACGATTGCCTCCAACACTTGGTCCAAATACTCAGGCGGTGCATCGAGGTGAATTTGGTGCTTTCCTGGGAAAAGAGCCATTTCATGGTGCCTGAGGGAATTGTCCTGGGACATTTAATCTTGGAGAAAGGCATCCAAGTGGATCGAGCTAAGGTTAACCTGATTTCCAAGCTCCCTATGCCTAGCTTGACTAAGGACATCCGATCTTTTTTGGGGCACATTGGTTTCTACCATTGATTCATCCCTGATTTCTCCAAAATCGCGCACCCCCTGACCAACCTTCTCTCCAAGGATGTGCCTTTCAAAATTTCCAAGGAATGCACTCAAGCATTTGAGATCCTACGTGACCGAGTCACCCAAGCCCCGATCCTACAGTCCCCTGATTGGTCTCAACCCTTTAAGATCATGTGCGATGCATCTGACTTTGCTGTAGGAGAGGTTTTGGGGCAAAAAATTGATGGGAAACCTGTGGTCATTTACTACGCCAGCAAAACACTGGATGAAGCTCAGCGTAACTATACGGTTACTGAGAAAGAGCTGCTGGCCGTAGTATTTGCCCTGGAAAAATTCAGATCATACCTTCTGGGTTCCCGTGTTATCATATACTCGGATCATACAGCTGTGAGGCATCTCCTTGCTAAGAAGGATGCGAAACCTCGATGAATTCGATGGATCTTGCTGTTGCAAGAATTTGACCTCGAGATTCGCGACAAGGCAGGAAAGCACAATGTGGTAGCTGATCTCTTGTCCCGCCTTCCTTCTGAAATTATTGATCCTTCCGGACCTATTACAGAACATTTCCCTGATGAGCACCTCCTGACTATCAGTGCAAGTCTTCCATGGTTCGCTGATATAGTTAATTACCTGGCATCACATCAGATTCTGGCCGATTGGCCGAAGGCCAAAAAGGACAAATTGTGCTCCGATGCCAAGTACTACCTATGGGAAGACCCGTATCTATTCTTCATTGGTGCTAATCAGATAATCCGATGGTGCGTCGCGGAAGTGGAAATCAAAGACATACTCTCATTCTGCCATAACCAGGCATGCGGTGGACATTTTTCTTGACATAAAACCGCATCGAAAGTCCTCCAATGTGGCTTTTACTGGCCCACAATTTTCAAGGATGCATACGATCACTGTAAGGCATGTTCCCGTTGCCAGACTCTGGGCAACATGAGCCATCGAGACATGATGCCTCTACAACCGATCCTGGTATGCGAAATTTTTGATATTTGGGGGATTGATTTCATGGGACCCTTCCCGATCTCGGATGGCTTCGAATACATCTTACTCGCAATTGACTATGTTTCCAAGTGGATAGAAGCCATTCCGACCCGAACCAACAATCATAAAGTCGTTATAAAATTCCTCCATCAAAACATTTTCTCAAGATTCAGGATTCCGCGTGCTATAATTTCCGACGGAGGGACCCATTTTACAAACGCTCAGTTCAGGTCACTGATGACCAAATACGGGGTGTCACACCGAATCTCTACTCCTTACCACCCCCAAACTAATGGTCTAGCTGAGCTATCTAACCGAGAGATCAAGAAGATCCTTCAGGTTACTGTTCGACCTGATAGAAAAGATTGGTCTTCTCGGCTTCCGGAAGCATTGTGGGCCTATAGGACCGCCCACAAGACCCAATTAGGAATGTCTCCCTTCAGACTAGTGTACAGGAAGGCATGTCACCTCCCCGTCGAGTTGGAGCATAAAGCCTATTGGGCAGTACAGACCTGTAATCTTGACCTTTCTAAGGCTGGAACCCACAGAAGACTTCAAATGAGCGAGATCGATGAATTACGCCGCGACGCGTATGAGAACTCGCGAATTTACAAAGAACGGGTTAAAGCTTTTCACGACAAACACATCTCTAGAAAGGTCTTTCATCCTGGTCAAAAAGTTTTACTCTTTGATGCCCGACTAAAATTATTCCCAGGGAAGCTAAGATCCAAGTGGGTCGGACCCTACCTAGTCCGACAAATCTTCGGAAATGGAGCCATTGAAATCAGTCCACTCAGCCACGATTCTGAACCCTTTGTCGTGAACGGTCAGAGACTCAAGCCGTTCATTGACATGACTGATATAGATTTGGCTGAGTCATCCTTTACCCTCCATTCCTCTTGAGCTCATTGCGCCCAGCCGATGGCGTAAAACTCAGCGCTTAACGAGAGGCAACCCGTCATTCTTTGAAAAACCCGAATCCTTTTCTGACATCTCTACGCGGAACTCATATTGCACTTTAGGGTTCATCCATTAGCACAGCCAACTTCACCTTAGGTATACCTACCCGAGATTAGAATCGTTCGCAACAAGTCACGTCGACCCATTCACTCACCACACACCTGTCCTAATGCATGAACTAAGCTAAATTCGAACCCACCTAAATTACAATGGGGACATTGCAAGTCTTAGGCATGGGGGGGTATGAAAGTGCAAAATGTCAGGAAATTCTTATAAAGAAAGGGTTTCATATAAAAAAAAAAAGACTTGATAGAGGGGAGGAACAATTCAGGGTCATACAAATGAGAGGAAGAAAAGAGAGCAAAATGAAAAAAAGTAGCACAAAAGGAAAATAAAAAGAAATAGTCATTAGTAAAAGATTAAGGGGTAACTGAAGTTCTAGACCGAATCAAGAAAAAGAAAAGAAAAGTGCTACGGAGATATAACAAGAGGTTAGCAGGAACGTTGGTCTTAGGCCTCTTGGGCTGGTATCTTTAGCTTAAAAGTTCACGTATCCATTAAAATCTGGATAGTCCTCAAGAGGTTGAGGAAAATGCGAAGTTTGAGTATTAGGTCTAAGGCTTAGGAAGTATTCGTCCTCGTTAACTGACCTCCGGTTTGCGGGATTCGGTAACCTAAGCACCCCAAATTCACACACGGTCTGGTTCAGTGTGCATAAACATCCAAATCACGCGAAAAGCGTTTAATGTTCTGAAAAAGTCACCTAGATTAGGAGCGGTCAATCAACACAAATTGATTTGGACGAGTTTCCAGCGTAGAGAGGCGGGAAATTCCCCTAGAAGATGTGTAACAACATATCGTCTCCTCGGTGCTTGTCTCTTAGGATATTTAAATATCCTACTGGGGGCATGTAAGCACTCTGCTGGTTCAGATACCATGGGCGGCATTAGTGCGAAATGTCGATCGCCAGGGTCTGGATTCGGCCACGGAATGCCATGGGCGGGATTATCTCGAAATCTCGAAAGCCAGGGACCCTTGAGGATTGATGATGGGGACGAGGAATCCGATACAGACAGTGTTGAGAAGCTAATCCGAAGCTAGAAATAAAAAGAAAAGAGAGAGAAAAGCTCTCCAAACAAAAAAAAAACACACTGCAAACTGAATTTAGGCTAAAAATGTCTCAAGCACAGGTGCTTTAACCGCGGAGTCCAACAAACCCTAGGTTAGTTTTTGTGGGCCGTAGAAACCTTTGCGGAGGATTGAGGCTAAAGCAGAATAGGTCCGGATTTTGGTTGGTACTTAAGTACCTCTAGGCCTATTGTCAGCATTCCTACCTAGTCACAAAAGAAAAGGAGAAGCACTTATCATGATTGTTGACAGACATTCAGGGTCTAGAACGGAAGTTAAAACTATGAAATTTTGCTAAGGGACTAGCAAAAGCTAGGCATGGGGGTATGATGAGAGCCTCATCATGAGCCATAACTAGCTCATTTTGACCCAATAAAGAAGATAAAAGCTCTTACATAACCTAGAAGAAGGCTTAACTGAATGAACAAGTGCTCTGAGAAGAAAATATGAAATAAAGGTTAAAACTGCAATTTTACCATTGCAGTACATAAATGGGATTTCTCAGAGGAAAAAAACATAGGTCAAATGGTCTAAATGGGATAAAAAGTGGGTTGAGTCAATCAGAAATGGGTTTATGTGCAATCTAAGAATTAAATGATACTTGGTAACCCTAAAACTGACCCGCATAAATTAACAAGGTTCCGCTCAGAACAAAAATCAATTAAACCTTCTAAAAATCATGGAAAAACATTCTCTAGGGTTTAGAACACTTAATTTGGCCCTTGGAACCCAGTTTGACCTAGATTAGGGTCCTAGCTCTTTAATTAACCTAATTTGGGTTTTTAAGCAAAATGTCCAATCAAACGAGGTCAAACCTAAAATCTAACTTCACCATTGGATTCCTTAGGTCAAAATTAGGTTTGTACCAAAATTTGGACCTAAGGGGAGGTCATCTTGACCTACTTTGCAATTTAGTACACCCAAAGCACAATTTGGTCCCTATCTTTTGAATATCTATGCAGAGAGCCCCCTAAGTTTTTCGCCTCCTTTGCAATCCGGTCCTTCCACCATTGTTAGGGCAGAACCGAGCTCCAGCGAGGTTTAGAGAGGGATTACTCTCTAATCCCTCAGAGATTCCCTCCCAGAAATGGAAGGGGGATTCTCTGAGGAATTCCCTTCCTTCTAAAGCCAATTACAATCGCTGGTGTGAACCCAATCTCTTGTGTGAACGCACGAGAGATTCGGGTATCCACCCTCTTTCCAACTCCGACGAGCCGGCGGAGGTGATTGCGCGGTCTCCACGCGCTAGACGGTTTGGCCAGCGCCTATAAAAGGCTCCCCAGACCCTGCCGTAGAACCTAAGCTTGATTTTGACGGAGATCCCCTCCAATTTCCCTCTCTCCCATCTCCGGCCAAAAGACCCGCAAGCTCCGGCGACCTCCTCTCCTCCTTCTTGTCGCTCTGCTGCCATACCAGCAGCAGAGTCAACTCCACCGCTTCCTCCCACGTCGCGCCGTACCAAGCACGCGTGTTCCTGACCTCTTCCTTGTTGCTGCTCCCTCCCTCAGGGTCCTTCTTCCTCGACGACGGCAGTTACGCGCCGTCCACTCCGCTGCCTCCCTTCCTTCCAGATCACCCCAGATACCCTCTCCATCCTCTCCTCTCTCTTTTCCCCCTGCTATTTTATCTGATTACCCCCCGACAGTGCCTAACCACCTCCATCGTCCTCGCCTCCGACCGACATCCGGCGAGCCGCCCACACCACTCCGCCCCTCCACACGGCTCGCCAACCCCCTCATGAGCTCCGCCTCACCACCAGGAACTCATTCCACCCCTCCACTGCCACTCCAGACCCCCACAGTAGCCCCCTGAACAACCTAACACCTCCCTCTATAGGTTGACCTAGGCACGCACGCCTATGCCGACCTGCAGCCTGCAGCACCACCCACCGCCTTCGCCGTGCCACGGCGAAAGTTTCTAGCTAATCTGATTGGGCCAATAGGCCGTTCTTGTGTGTGACAGGTTGTAGCCTGCCGCCATTGACGGTCAAAGCAGCGAGGAGCTTGTAGCAGCTTCAGGCACCAGGGCTTCTAGGCTGCAGGTGCAGCAGGTGCACGCAAGTGTTGCGAAGCGACTGATGCCAGCAAGTCGCGCTGCGAAGCCAGCAGCTGGGGCAATTGCACGATGAGAATTCTGCGGGCACGCGTGAAAGCAAGACTGACCAGATAGTCCCACATCGTGGGATCGCAAAACACAGGTATAGTATAAATTACTTTTGTGTTTTACTCTCATTGCCTCCGTAAGCACAAGGGTGAGGTCCCTCACCTGCCCTCACACTCGCCTCGTCCGCGGCTTGACCTCGCGGATCTGGTGGGATCCGACCTGACCTAAACCTTGAGCACTCCTCGCGCACCACCACTTGTCGGTGTGCCTGGTCCCGGGTGCGAATCCGACCCATCTACCCGTGTGGCTCTGGGAGAGCGTACTTGAGTAAATTGCTTGAGAGAGAGAGAGAGACGCTTGGGTAGAGGGACGGGGGTAGGTTTTGCTTTTGCTGTGGTGTGTGCAGGAAGGAAGAAGCAAAGGAAGCAGCGAGCACCAGCTACAGAACAGGAAGAGAAGAAAGAAGAAGAGGCTATGTAGCAGAAAAAGGAGAAGCTTTCGTAGAGATCCAAAGAGAAGGAAGAAGGAAGGCAAGGTAGAAGAAAGAGAAGAACGAAGAGAGGCCAAGTGAAGACTGCAAAGATCAGAAGAAGAAGCCTTCGCAAGACAAGAAGCAAAGGCAGGAAGAGAAAGAAGTGCAAAGGAGAAGAAGAGCAACGAAGAAGAAGAGAGAAAGGAGATTACATTTAAGACGTCTGATACAGAAATCAGACGTCCAATTCTATTTTTCTTTCACAAATCCTTTTTAAAATTCTCTCTTTGAATCAATCCTTTTCAATTAACAGTTGTATTCTTTGGTTTTAAAAAGTACTGAGCTTGCTCCCCGTGTTCGACCTTGGATACTCTAGTGTTTCGAGTAATAAAATTCTTTATATTTGTTTAAACGTTTTGTCGGTCATACTACAACGTGATATACTTTAAACCCGCACAAAAACGTGAGAACAATCCCTGGTATCCTAACTTCACACTCTTATCCTCATCATCGTTTGGATATGAAGATGTGTCGGCTATCCAAGGGAACAGTAGAAACAATCCTTTCTCCAACACCTACAATCCTGGTTGGAGAAATCACTCGAATTTCTCTTGGAAAAGCCAGGGGTAAGTAAACCAACAGATTACACAACTTGGACCCGATCAGATGAACCCTAGTTTACCTAACACTTATAACCAGGGTTAGGATTATCAACCCTTACCCCCTAACTAGCCTACCAAATTGAATTGGCTATATTGAATCAGAACCAGCAACTGATGGACACAAATACTTCCATGTTGTAAGCTATGCAGTAGTTAACCCAGTCCATCAGGGATCTGAAGAACCAGATAGGGCCTAAGCCTAATGATAGACCTATCGGTACCCTACCCTCACAACCCCTTCTAAACCCTAGAAATGCACCAATTAGAGGAAATTTCCCCCAAGGGGTTAATCAAAATAAAGCTCATTTGATTCAGCAAGCTCTTATGACTCCACCTAGTTTCAATCTTCCTCCTAATCCTAGATCTATTTATAATCAAGTTTCTTAATCGAATCTATACTTTATGACTAGCTCTTCCCAAGATTTGAATCAGTATCCACCTGCTTCAGCCAGTTCGATTACTCTGAGAAGTGGAAAGACTACCCAGGATCCTATTATGACTCCTACTCTACACTCTAGGGATCCTAGTACACCTAACTTTGGAAATGAGCCTATTGTGGAGGAGGATCAGGCTCATGATTCTAAGGACATAGAAATCCAAATCCCTTTTCTTGAGGCCCTAAATAGGCCTAGGAAGAAGCCAGAATCCACTACTGAGACTTGGTTGGATGTGTTCAAACAAGTAGAAATTAATATCCCACTCTTGGAAGCCATTGAACATATCCCAGCTTGTGCCAAATTTTTCAAGGAATTGACTACTACAAAGCATAGGTCGAAATCTAATAATCCTAGGAAGGTTATCTTGATTGAACAAGCTAAGAATAATCATCTTAAATAACCTTCCCTCTAAGAGGAAGGATCAAGGATCCCCTCTGATTTCATGTTTAATTGGGGATATTACTTTGGATAGGGCTCTATTGGATCTGGGTGCCTCCATTAATCTAATCATGATTGTATTATATGAGAAATTCGGTATAGGTGACCTAAAGTCCACTAATGTGACATTTGAGCTAGTCGAAGGACTATCACCAAGCCACACAGGATTCTGGAGGATGTGATTGTTCATGTCAAGGACTTTTATTCCTTGTTGATTTTCTAGTCCTTGACATGGAGGTGCCTGAACGACTCAGAAATACCCCGATCATCCAGGGCAGACCCTTCCTTGCTACTACTAAAGCCCACATTGATTGTGAATCTGGAAAAATGGAAATTGCTTTTTGGAGACAGAAAGATGAAATTAAATGTTTTTAAGGCAATGAAAAACTTTGATGATTGTGAAGATATTGAGGACTTTGAGGAAAGCATGGCTATTAATCTTATTGAGGATCCTTTGCTAGCATGTTTGACTCAACCAAGAGAAGAAATTGATTTGGAACCTAAGTGCAAGGAGGTCTATAGGTATCTGAGTCCAGTACTTGACTTTAGACTTAGAATTGATCCTCTTGTGAAGAGGCTACCTACACCATCTTCATCTACTCAATTACCCTCACTCATGGTCCCACTCGAATTGGAATTAAAGCCCCTACCAAGTAAACTGAAACATTTCTTGGGACCTAATCAGACCCTTCCTGTGATTATTAACTCCCATCTGACTAGGGATCAAGAGCTTAATTTGACGAAGGTCCTAAGTGCAAATAAGCGAGCTATTGGATGTACCATTTCTAATTTGAAGGGTATTAGTCCTGCTTACTGCACCCACAAGATATATTTGGAAGAAGATGCACGAGCTTTTCGTGAATTACAGAGGAGACTTAACCCAAATATGCAGGAGGTCGTCAAAAAGGAAATAATTAAGTGGCTTGATGCGGCATTATTTACACCATTTTTGACAGTCCTTGGGTTTACCTGAGAAAGCAGGGTTAACTATGGTGACTAGTGACAAGGGCAAATCCATCCCGACCCACTCCACAACTACATGGAGGGTTAGCATTGATTATAGACGACTCAATTCTGCCACTAAAAAGATCACTTCCCACTACCTTTTATTGATCAGATCTTGGAGAAATTGGCAGGAAGGAAAATTTTTTGTTTCTTGGATGGATATTTTGGATGTGACAGGTTGCAATCAATCTAGAAGACCAAGAAAAGATGACTTTTACATGCTCCTATGGAACTTTTGCTTTCCGTAGAATGCCTTTCGAATTAGGCAATGCACCTGCGACTTTTCAAAGGTGCATGATGGCGATCTTTTCGAACATAATCGATGATTACTAGGAAGTCTTCATGGACAATTTTTCAATTTTTGGAGATTCCTTTGATGAGTGTCTAAGCAACTTGGAAAAGATTTTTAGGATATGTATAGAAGCAAATCTGGTCTTTAGTTATGAAAAGAGCCATTTTATGGTCCAAGAAGGGATTTTCTTAGACATATTGTGTCTGAAAGAGGCTTGGAAGTCAACCGAGCTAAAGTTGATTTGATCTCCAATCTACCACCTCCTAATTTGGTTCGACAAGTTAGATCTTTCTTGGGGCATGTTGGCTTTTATAGAAGATTTATAAAGGATTTCCCAAAGATTTCTAGGCCCCTGACAAATCTTTTGACTAAGGATAACACCTTTGATTTTACTCCTAATTGCACCCAATCTTATTAGACTCTTAAGGATTCTATGACTAAAGCCCCAATCTTGCAACCACCTGATTGGTCCCATCCTTTTGAAATAATGTGTGATGCACCAAATTTTACTGTTGGTGCTGTCCTTGGATAAAAGATTTCCATACTTATTTATATAATTAATGCCTAGCTAATGTTAGTCTACGGGTAATTTGGGTTAGATTGCATTTAGTTAGGTTAGATTAGGCATTTTAGGATATTTTGTAAATAATGCATATTTTTAGGCTTTTATGCAATTTTTCCTACAATTATTTCTGGTACCTTGATGTTTTTATTTTTATATGTATAGATACAAAATTTCAAGTTGATCGAAATAAGACTTAAGGGACTTTTTGATCTAAGCTCACTTGGAAGAGGGCTGTCAGGACTTGAATAGGTTGTGTTAATATGGTGAAATTATCGTTGAAGTGAGTATAGTGGTTAACCTAAATCGAGCCTAACCATCTTTCTACAAAAATTTTTAACCTGGCCTACTTAATTTTATCTTGGTCACTTTTAGGCCTAGGGTCGATCTCAGGGAGGCGGGGATTAAGGGTGAATAAGTTTCTACGCCTTTCCTACAATGAATCTCTTCCGTACGTTTATTATGTTTTTGATTTTTTCTATTTAAGATTTTTTTGCTGATAATTTTGTCCTTGAGGTGCACTCTCAAAATCAGGTCCTTGGCTTTAAGCCAAATTGTTCTTGGCTTTGAGCCAAATTAGGGTTCCAAAAACTGGTCTTACTATTCACAAGATCGAGTACCTGCAAGACAAGAATTATCTTTTCTCTTTTACCTTTTTTTTATCTTTTTAATAGTAGGAAACAAAAGAGAAATAAAAACTAGATAGGTTGCTTGTAAAGAAATAAATATAGTCTATATATATATAGATATATATATATAGGGGTGGAGGTGGAGGTGGAAATGGCGTGTAGCACAGTGTCGAGCTGGTCCACGTCTAATAAGACACAACCAACAAGACAAAGTGCCACGTAGGGTGTAGGATGGATGTGTGGGAGTGTGTGCGGAGGCGCTTTCTCTACGGGGGTATCGGGGAATATCAGCAACTGGTGCAGATATTCCCGCGATATAACGCGTGGTGGAGTGACTAGTGCGTATGGATACAGGTAGGTGATATGTATGTAAATATATATATATATATATATATATATATATATATATATATATAGGGTTGTAACTATATAGGTGTATATGTAGTTATATATATATCTATATATAGATATGTAAATATATATATAGAGGTATATATATATATCTATATTTATAACTATATATATATATATGTATATATATTTAACTATATAGATACAGATATATAGATATATATAGTAATATATGTATATAGATATATTTGTATAAGTATCTATGTGTGTGTGTATAAATATATATATATAAATATATTTATATACTTGTATGTATATATACTTATATATAGTTGTATAGGTATTAATATGTATGTATATATATATGTATGTATGTATGTATGTATGTATATATAAGTATGTATAGGTGTGTACAAGTGAGTGTGTGTGCGTATGAGTGTGGGAGTGTGGGTGAGAGAGAAGTGCACGCTGGAGGAAGAGGGCATGCGAGTTAAGCCGTCTGGGGTTGTTGGCGTCATCTGATGGCCAAGGCACAAGCGCGGGCACGCGTAGGCGTAGGCACGCAAGGGTCCGTGCGGGTGCTGGAGCGGGCGCGCGTGGTGCCTTCGTGAGCGGGCGGGAGCGAGAGGGAGAGTGCAACGCAGTGCACTGCATACTGCAGCGCACTGCGCTGCGGGCTAGAATGGGAGGGGATGCGGGCGAAGACGCGGGCGCGGGTGTAGACTGGCGCGGGCGAAGACGTAGGCGCTGGCGCTGACTGGCTGGAGGCTGTAGCGGCGAGGAGAGAGAGCGCACGGTGACTGGATAAGTGAGAAACTCTCCGGTCACCGCACTATAGCTACAATGTCGCGCTGAGAGGCGTGAACAGTAGCTATAGTGCCGCACGTGGAGGACAATCGGTTGCGACCGGTTCTACGTGCGCAGGCATGCTGGAAGGTGCCTGCGCTCGTGGAAAGGGGCTGCGGACGGTGCTGGCGTGTGCGCGGGCTGCTGCTGCTGGTGCCATGCTGCCGCTGCTGGAGCTTGGATCTTCAGCAATGGCGGGAAGGTGTTGAGCGGTGAAGACAGGGAGTGAAACTACCACGCCCACCTGCTCTTTGATGAGTTGGGCGGTGGTGGAACTCACAGTGGTGGTCGTGGGACCACTGTGAGCCTGCTCCTGCCCGCAGTGTTTCTCTTCAGTGGGAAGAGGTACTGCGTATGGAGGGGAGAGGGGAGGAAGATGGCCTGGACAAAGGTGGCTGCTGTGTTCTGTGTTCCAGGCTCTCCCTCGCAAGGAAGAGGGCAGGGCTTTTTAAAGGAGAGGGAGGCATGCCACGGCCATGTCCTGGGTGTGCATGACCAGCCATGCAGCTGGCAGAGAATGGCGCGAAGAAGTGCAAGCCCATGCCCTGAGACACATGAGGGAGAAGAAATTCAAAGCAAAATAAAAAAATGAGGATGGTGAAATTGCGAGGCAGCACTTGAAAAAGATGTTATTTACATGGCCAATTATTCACTCTCCTCCCCTCTCAAATAAATGCATACTTGTGTCAATTTTAAAAATGCAACTATAGCTACCTAATATGCAATGGCAGTGTTAGGAAATAACACAAGATGGCATATTTGTTGGTGTATTTTTGCTGTACAATCAAGGGCCAGACCTAGTTCGATGAACCTATTTCCTAACCCAATTAACCCTTAGTCCTAGCCTAATTAGGAGCCCAATTCCCCACACCTAATTGCCATCCAACCTAGCCTAATTTCCCTATATAATGTCTAGCCACCACACCTCAATTTCTAACCTTACTGTTTAGTTATTGTTGACTAAACCAACCCTAATTTTCTACTTAACCTAATCCTAAACCCTAACCCAACAAACTTTATTTGGCCATCCCTTTTATCCTCCAACAAATACTATTTTGGATGGTCCACATACACCATGATTTATCCACCACTAGATCTAAATCCTAGGGTCTTAAATTGCATACCTAAATCCCTATCTTAAAACCCAAAACCAAATCCTATTCCTAATCCTAAACTTAATCTCAAAAATCATAATAGCATAACACAACTTTAGTATTTTGGCTATAACTTTCTCATTTTAAATCAAAATTGAGAGATTCAAGTTGCATTAGAAAGCTAGTTTCGAGGGTTACAACTTTGATTTTATCTGTAACTTGAAATTCGAAATAAAAAAGGCCAAAAATTCAAGAGAACCATAGCCATCCATTATCCTTTCAAAGCCATCCTAGCCCTCCATTAATTCCAACAACTTCTAACCTATTCTATCCACCTATTCCTTCATTTTAGCCCTTTATTTTGGTGATCTAAGGTAACTTGGATCAACCAATCATAAGCCTTCTTGACCTCTATGTAAACACCCTAACCACCCCCCTTTAGGATTATTCCTTGATACTTCCAAAAAGATCCAACAACTAGAACTAGTCCTCTACTTCATCTTCCTCCCCTTGGTGATCTTTGTGGGTGCGCTTTCGCATCCACGTCTACGTCGTCGCTCCAGACTTCGCCTTCGAAGCCCTTACTCTGCATTTCTCTTAGTCTAGTTCTAGTAGTAGTTACTCCCTTCTAGTTGTAATTTCCTCTTTATAGAAGCATTGTACTAGTTTGACTTGAGCTAAACTCTTAATATATTCAATAAAGTACTAGTAGTTACTTTTCAACTTGTCTTCAAGTTGCAAGCTTTCTAGTTCTAGTATTTAATTAAGTTTCATGTTCTAGATATCATTCCCCTTGATATTCAATTTGCTTAGTTCTAGATCTAGTTTGGATAAGCAATTTTTAATCTATTTGCCTCCCTGTGAACGACTTGGACTCTTGTATTTCTATTCGAAAAAATCTTACCAGTTCGATCCAATTAACAAATTTCAAAAGCTTTTGTACGCATTTACTACGATGAAAAGTGACTTCTCGTAATCATATCCGCGTCTCAAAATAATTACATAGTCTAAATGGCATCTTGTGTAAGGCAAATGTGTCATAAGGACTCATGAAAGTAGTACACTCCTGGTCGTCTGGAAAGATGGCAATCTGATTATACCCAGAATATCCATCGAGAAAATAGAAGTATTTATTCCCTGCCAATTTATCCAATATTTGATCAATGAATGGCAAAGAGAAGTAGTCTTTCTGGGTTGCGGTGTTAAGGTGGTGGTAGTCTATGCACACCCTCTAGCCTATTGTGGGTATGGTAGTGATTTTCTCCCCTTTCTCATTTGTCACAACAGTGAATCCAGCCTTTTTAGGCACCACCTGAATAGGACTAACCCATTTACTATCAGAGATGGGATAAATTATCCTAGCATCCAACCACTTTAAAATCCCCTTCACCATTCTTGCATGTTGGGGTTTAACCGTATCTGCATATCTCGAAAGGGTTTCACGGAGTCATTCATGCGAATGTGATGCATGCAAAGAGTCAAGTCAACCCCTTTGATGTCAACCATGGTCCAAGCAATGGCTTTCTTATGCCGTCTTAGGCATTCAATCAATGCTCCCTCCTGCGTCTCAGATAGAGCAATCAAGATGATGACAGGGAGCGTATCATTAAGGCCAAGGAAAACGTACTTGAGGGACTTTGAGAGTGGTTTAAGCTCTAAGTTGGGAGCTTTCTGAATCGAGGGAATTAGGTTCGATGTCCCTGCCTCCGGTAGCGGATTGATTATCCATGGCCGGGAAAGGGACTCAACCTTGACACCCAGCAACTCTTCTAATTCTAGTATATCTCCCTCTCCTTCTTAGAGTCGGGGTATGATCTTTAGAGATGACCATTTGGAGGAGATCATTACACAAAAGAGCTGGTGTCATCTCCTCTACAATCTCATCGATCACCTTGATTTAGGAACAATCTTCTAATCTGGGCTGTTTATAGGCATCAAACACATTTAGCTGGATTTTTTGATTCCCGAAGCCCATCTTGAGCACCCCGGATTTGCAATTGATGGAGGCATTAGCAGTAGCCAAAAAGGGACACCCTAAGATACTTGAAGGTCTGGTGGGCATGTTAGATGGGTCAATGTCCAATATCAGAAAATCAATCGGAAAAAAGAAGTCCTCCACTCTCACCTGGACATCTTCTAGAAGCCTGAGTGGTGTCAGGAGTGATCTATCAGCTACTTGGAGGATAACGAGACTAGGGTTCAATTCACCTCCTCTTAATAGCTCATAGACCGAGATAGATAATATATTAACCCTCTCACCCAGATTGAGGAGAGCCTCATCAATTCATTGGTCTCCAATGACCATAGAAATATACGGGGCTCCTGGGTCCTTCATTTTGGGGTGTGTGCCTTGTTGTAGAACTGAGCTAACTAGATGGGGTAGGACGACCTTATCCTAGACCGGTTTTCATGATTTTCTCTTCTACATGCATAGGTCCTTCAGAAATCTAGCATAGGATGGAATCTCCTTGATAGCATCCAACAGAAGCAAGTTGATATGAACTTGCTTGAATGTCTCCATAATGTCATCCATCCTATCTTTGGATCTAGATGAGCCAGCATAAGCTACCTTAGGGGCGGATAAGCACTCAAGAAATAGCACTCTAAACCTCTGAGTGAAGGGGTTGTCATGGCAGGATAGAGGTGGAATGGTGACAACATCCTCTGGATGGGTGATTTCAAGTGAGGAAGGGCTGAGTGGCTCTTCCTCGGTGGATGTGTAAGTCAGTGTCGGGTTGGTAGGAGGGGTGATCGTAAGAGTGATTTCAGGTTTGGAAATTTCCTTTCAACTCCTCAGAATGGTCACAACCTGATGGGAACACCATCATGAGCCATAACTAGCTCATTTTGATCCAATTAAGTTGGTAAATGCTCCTACATAACTGCCAGATAACCATAAGTCATTGCATAACCATTCTGAGGAAAAGATAAGAAACCAGGGTTAAAACAGTAATTTTACCATCATAACTTCAATACAGTACAACCACGGGTTTTTTCAGGGATTGAATGAAGGTAAAATGTCTTAAAAGGATAACAAGTGGGTTAGAACAGACAGAAAAGGGTTTGCACGTGTTTTGAGAATTAAATGACTTTTAAAACCCTAAAAACATACCCGCTTAATTCACTGAGGTTTTGGTCATGATAAAATTCACCTAAACCCTCTAAAATTTATATAAAAATATTCTCTAGGGTTTGAAACTTTCAAATTGACCATCAGAACCTGTTTTGGCCCAAAACATAGTCTCAGAAAGACATTTACCCTAATTTGGGTTTTTACATAAATTATCTAATCAAACGCGGTAAAAACCAAAATCTAACTTCACCATTGGATTCCTTAGGTTTAAATTAGGTTTGCATTAAAATTTGGACCCAAGCTAAAATTATCTTGACCTAGTTTGCAAATTGGTCCTGTCTGATTACATTTATGCCCTTAACTTTCAAAATCTTTACAAATAGGCCCATAACTTTGTCATCGTCTTTACAAAAAGGTCCCTACCACCATTGCCCCTATTCCTACAAGCACTGGCGACCTTAAAATGGAAAGAACTCCTTGATTCCTTGACGAATCCCTTTCAGATTTGAAAGGGAAGTTCGTCAAGGAATTCCCTTCCTTTTAAGCTGCATCTTAGGCCCCAATTCTCACCCAAATCCTAATGGGAACTCGTGGAACAAACGGGTTTCCTGCTCCGGTGACAATTCCAAGCTTGGAAGCTAGGTTTCCAAGCTTAAGATCCTTCCTAAGCCCTATAAAAGAAACCCTAGGACACGGCCGTGCTCTTCCACAAGTTTTGGCCTCAAAAACCCTCTTCTTCTCCATCTCTGGCCACCTTCAGACTTAGCTCCGATGACCCCTCTCCGCCCTCCTTCTTCAGCCATCCAACCATCAAATTGGATGACCGATTATCCTCCCCTCATCTTCGTGAACCTCTCCTGCCAACGAGAGGTCGTGCCTCTCCCTCAGTCGACATCGCCGCCTCGCCGCACTGTCTTCCTTCTCCGGCTCCGGTTGACCAACACCGGAGCCCTCCATCTCTCTATTGCATCCCTAAGTTCCTCTACCACTCTCTCTCTCACTATACCTTTTTTTTTCCTACTCTCACAATGCACGCACAACCACTGATTCTCCCTCAACATCGTCACCTTCTTTCGCTCCAGCGAAGCTCCGGCGACACCTATCCACTGCGCCACTACATGAATCTTGCCGCTACCACCCCCATCAGCTCCGCTATCACTCCAAGAACAAAAGCCCTAACCTAATTCCACCTATCTCTCACCCAAACTTGCCCCCGAACACACCCACTCTCACGCACACAATCTGACTCCGCCTCGCACGCTCGGACCTTGCCACGCCTCACAACCACCATCGTCACATTTACCGTGGTCCAACGATCCTTCCTGAGCCTTCTGACGCACCTGAAAGGCCTTCTTGCTGATTTCAGATGCTCGTCCCCGACGCCATTGGAGCAACTTCTTCAAGCAAGCATCAAGGTTGCTCCAGGTTGCCTTCGCTCCAAGTTTCAATTCCAGGTCGAGCGGAAACATCTCGCGAACACACCCAGGTCCTTGATTGAGGATGTGAGCCTCAGTAGTTTCCTTGATTTAGAAGGCATTCCAGCGTAGATGCACACGAAGAAGAGGCACTATCTTTAGTGCCACATTGTCAGCTGAAGAGAGCCCCACAGCACATAAATTGAAAAAGTGTCCAAGGCTGTTTGCCTTAGACACTGGGGGTGAGGTCATCGCTCACCCGCTCGCTCACCTACACCTCGCCTATGACCCGTTCCCCTGTGGGCCTGGCGCAGACCCGACCCGCCTAACCCATTCCACTCCTCGACTGCGACCATGCTCGCAGCCTTGGACCCAGGTGCGCTCTAGGTCCGAAACCCGATTACCCGATACTGTGGAAGGCTCTGGGAGAGCATAACCCAGAGAGAGAAAGAGACATAGCACACGAGGGTAGGGGGGTTTTGCTACAGGAAGTATTGGTTGACACTTAACCATTTGAAGGATCTTCCCCCTTTGCGTGAAGAAGGAGAATAGAGAAAGAAAGAAGAGAGGAAGGCCTGAGCAGAAGAAGAAGAGAAGGAGCTACACAGGAGAAGAAGGAGAAGAAGAGAAGCACTGAGAAAGGAAGAAGAAGAAGAGAAGGCACAGCAGAGGAAACAGAGAAAGAAAAAAAGAAGCAGAGAGATCCTTGATTCTCTGTCACTGTAGCACAAACTATTTAAGCCGTATGATACATTTAATTGCATATACTTGAGGCTTTGATTTAATTGTTATTTGTGAGGAGTAATTGGTGATTTAAATCACCATTTTACTCCATTCTTTTTGCATATTGATCCTGACATTATTCTCATTGCAATCTCTACTCTTGATTTAAATTGTGATCTTGACTTTTGAATTCCATATTGCTCCCTGTGTTCAACCTCGGACTTAAAATTCAAGTAATAAATTTATTTATTTTCAAAGCGATTTCAGCCATATTATAGCACAGTTTTTAACCTCTATTTCGCTTCGACAACATTTTGGCGTCGTTGCCGGGGAGCAACGCACAATTCAGATCTCTTGATTGCAATATCCGAGTCAATACTAACTTGCTCTATCTCTTTTGACTGTGATCTATTTCAGGGATTCATCAAAGAATCTCAGCCGCACATCAACCACTCTAAGGATAGGTAAAACTCCATTCAAAACCTTCTAAATCCCTAACCCTGAGAAAACTAAAAAGGAAGAAATCAATTAGGGCTACTTGCATTATATTCTTAGATTAATCATCAAGTTGCCTGATTTGATATATTCTATAAACATTCAAACCCTGATCTGTGCATCCCTTTGAAGCTAAGGTATTTAGGGCTATCACATTCTTGTTTGAGTCCTAGGTACCACATTTTGACAAACTAAATTGGACCAAGTTAGAGCCAATTAAGGATTCCAGTTTAGGGGCTTTAGAGACACACCTGCTTAATCAAGAAATTATCTCTCCAAAACAATGTGTGCCTAGACCTTGATTGAACTGATCTATTCAAACAAAACCCTAAAATTAGGCTCTTAAATTCATTTGAACACTAAAAGAGGGACCTAAAATTCTCAAGAGGATAATACAAGTGAAGTTGACCCACCTTGTTGGGTTAACCAATCTTCAAATTAGGTCACTTTTTCACAAAGCCATCTTAAAAGTTCAAGTGAAATCCTAAGCACCCTTGCTCTTAATTAAAACTGATAGACTTAAGAGGTTAAGTCCCCATTTTGGTCTACCTGGAACATTAGTGACAAGAAAGGTCGGGTGGGGGAAACCCTGTAACCCGTGGGGGCACTCTACTGTGTAGAGGCCTTTGCGGGATTCTCCCTCTCTGGCTGCCCAAGTAATTCTCAAGTGGACGACTTTCTGACTAAGGGGTATCATCCGCCCTGAACCTCTATAGTCATCCAAAATGTTTGGGTGTCTTGATTGGGTCCATCACATTCTACCTCTCATCTACTCCATCGGTGCATGTTCGGGAGGAGGTCTCTAAGACCATCCTTGAGGCCTCCTTTAGTTACTCATTCACGTCAAGGCCAAGCCCCGACCTCCTTATTTGTGCAACAACCCAACCCAATCGATATTTCTTCTTATTCATCTGAACCTGATTCTCCTTCATTCATCATCATGGTACAACCAGCAGAAGAAAATAATCTTGAAAATCAACTTCAGTGGCTCAATGATCTATTCCAAGCCTTTGTAAACCCACCGCAGCATCCAATGATGCGAGATCACTACAATCCACTGCGGTGGCAATCGAACCTCGAGTACAAATCCTTGCTGGAGGTCCTGACACTGAACTCAAGCCCAACATGATTCATGCCGTTCCCAAATTCCATGGGTGTAATTCTGAAGATCCTTTTCAGCATATCAAGGAACTCAAGCATCTGGCCCAGACCTTTGGGTCAAAAGCTCAAAATCGAGATGTTCTACTCATGAAAATGTTCTCCTTCTCTCTCATGGATAAAGCTGCTCACTGATACCAAACCCAAACGCATCCAATCAACACCTGGGTGAAACTTCAATCCGAGTTTTTGAGAAAGTTCTTCTCTGTTGGTCGGACAAATGTTTTACGACACCAGATCACACATTTCACACAACAAGCATGAGAACCACTTCACGAGGCATGGGATCATTTTTTGGATCTCATGCAAAAGTGTCCCCACCACAGAGTTCCTAAATGGGAACAAGTCTAGTCTTTTTATCAAGGACTCCGTGAAGATATTAGATTATTTGTCAATGCGACCTGCGGAGGAAATATCATGGGTCAATACAAAGACACTGTGTGGGAGATTCTTGAGAATATGTGTGAGAACTCCATCAATAATGAATCCATGAGCATGTTCGACCAGACGAATGCCGGTGCATTGACGAATCCAAAGGGAGCACATGAGACGCAGGGCCTGTCCTCTTCCGTTGACTTGGAACTGATGGCCAGTCATCTGGACAAGGTCTCTATTATTGAAAAGAAGGTGGATGAACTAACTCGACATTTGCAGCGAGCCACCTCTACGCAAAACACATTCACACAACCACTCTCTGGCAGGGAGACTATGCACAACCTCTATCACTGACCTTCTTAGGGGATGGACCTGTATCCACCATCGTCTAATTTTGGTTTCGGAGGAAACTCTGGAACCACCTACTCTAGTTGGGGGAACTCTGAACCCTTGTATTCTAACTTTCTCGAGGTTCCTCAGACCTGTGAGGACCTCAACGCCATTCAGAATGATCCATTTTCAAGCACTTACATCCCTGGATGGCATAATCATCCCAATTTCATGTGGTCAGGCAATAATCAAAATCAGAGACCTCAATGTTAGTCCCAACCACAAGCTCCTTGTCCATATCAGCCACCTCAGCCTTAGCCTAACCCAACTTATCAATCTAGGTCGACTCATATAGATCAAATGACTCTTATCTTTCAGACTCTAGCTGACATTCAGAAGATGAATGCGGCTATGCAAAAATAGCACAGAGACGAGATCACAGAGGTTCGCAATCAACTTCGCCTGATGGCAAATCCTCGCCAACCTGATGCACTTCCTTCACAACCTCTGCCTAATTTGAATAACGTGCCAAACCAGAGGCACGTTATGAACCCAAATCTGGGCCAAGCACACTTTGTTTATTAGGCCCCTTCTACTCTATCACCTGACAGGATGGAGGCTTCAACATCATATGTGGGTTACCAGCAGCAAGCACCTCTTTTACCCACACCAAACCATAACTAGGTAGGATTGAATTCTGTTACTACCCGCACTGGCAAAACAACATAGGACCCACCTTATCCAAGACACTCCTAGCCTGGTAATACAAACCCTAACCCTAGGATAGTCATCCAGGACACCTCCCAGATCAAGAACCTAGACCTATTCTAGAGGAACCATCTAAGGTTCCATTTCTCGAGGCCTTGTCCAAGGGAAAAAGGATAACCAAAATCGTGGCACCTGAGGACCTGGTTATGCTCTTTGAGCAGGTCCATATAAACATCCCCTTGATGGATGCGATACGCCACGTACTGGCTTATGCACGATTTCTGAAAGACGTAAGTACACCTAAGCGTAAGCCGCGAACCAAAAATGGGAATCCGATCATACTGTTAGGGCAAGCCAGCTCCATCATTTTGACCAAACTCCCACCTAAGGTAAAAGACCCAGGCACCCCTTTGATCCCCTTTGAAACCGGTGATATACAATTCGACTGAGCTTTATTAGACTTAGGAGCCACCATAAATTTGATACCTACATCCCTATTAGACTACGAGGAGTCTGAGCTTAAATCGACTGAAATGACTTTACAGCTAGCTGACCGATCAATTAAGTCACCAAAAGGAATTCTTGAGGATGTCATAGTTAGGGTACATGATTTCTATTTTCCAGTGGATTTTATCATCTTAGACATGGATGCTCCTGAGAATGTGAAGAATACACCCATTGTACTAGGGAGACCCTTTCTGGCCACTCTAGGGCCAATATCAATTGTGAGGAGGGCCAAATTGAATTAAAATTTGGGAGCAAGACACTAAAGATCGACATCTTTAAAGCCCAACAAGGAATTTATTGCGGAGTCATAGAATAGATTTGCGATATCGAAGTTGTGGTCGACAACTTTATCGAGGAAAAATCAACTATTTCTGATCAGCCACAGGAGGATCAAAACCCGCAATTAGAGGAGCCTGAACTCAACCTAGACACACCCATAGTTCCTTCCTTTGCTCTCGACACCCACCTTGAACCACCCGCTGCTGCTGACAACCTGATTTTGGAATTAAAGCCTCTTCCTGATCATCTCAAGTACGTCTTTTTGGGTTCCAATCAGACATTTCCTGTGATTATCAACTCCCGACTCACACTTGATCAGGAAACACGCCTGATTTCTGTTCTCTAGCAACATCGAAGAGCCATTGGAAGGACTCTCGATGATCTGACTGGTATCAACCCTTCATACTGTACACATCACATCTAAACTGAAGAGAGCTCACGACCATCCCATGAAATGCAGAGACGCCTGAATCCAATATGTAGGATGTCATGAAAAAGGAGATCATTAAGTGGTTAGATGCAGGGATCATCTACCCGATCTTCGACAGTCGGTGGGTGAGCCCAATCCAAGTTGTGTCTAAAAAGGTAGGGCTCACTGTAATCACGATTAAAATCGGGGAAATCATACCGACCCGTATAGCAAACTTGTGGAGAGTCTGCATTGATTACAGAAGACTCAATTCCTCCAAGAAGAAGGATCATTTTCTACTACCGTTCATTAATCAGATTCTTGAAAAACTAGCAGGAAATCGATTCTTCTGCTTTTTGGACGGGTACTCCGATTACAATCAGGTCGCAATCCATCCCGAGGACTAAGAAAAGACCACCTTCACCAGCCCCTTCGGAACATATGCATTCCGAATGATGCTGTTCGGTCTCTACAATGCACCCGCTACTTTTCAATGGTGCATGCTTGCCATATTCTCAGATATGGTAGGTGAATACCTTGAAGTCTTCATGGACAACTTCTCGGTATTTGGTGAATCATTTGATGATTGCCTCCTGCACTTGGTACAGATCCTTAGGCGATGCATTGACATGAACTTGGTTCTTTCCTGGGAAAAGAGCTACTTCATGGTACCTAAGGGAATTGTCTTGGGACATCTCGTCTCTGAAAAAGGCATCCAGGTTGATCGAGCCAAGGTGAATATGATTTCCAAACTCCCTATGCCTAGCTCGATCAAAGATATCCGATCGTTCCTGGGGCACGTCGATTCATTCCCGATTTCTCGAAAATCACATGCCCCCTCACTAATCTTTTATCTAAGGATGTCCCCTTTGAAATCTCCAAGGAGTGCGCTCAGGCGTTTGAGATCCTACGTGATCGAGTAACCCAAGCACCCATCCTACAGTCCCCTGATTGGTCTCAACCCTTTGAGATCATGTGCGATGCATCTGATTATGCTGTAGGGGCGATACTTGGGCAGAAAATAAATGGGAAACCCATGGTCATCTACTATGCTAGCAAGACACTTGATGAGGCTCAGCATAACTATACAGTTACTGAGAAAGAGCTGCTAGCCATAGTATTTGTCCTGGAAAAATTCAGATAATATCTTTTGGGTTTCCATGTTATCATATACTCAGATCACACTATAGTGAGGCATCTCCTTGTGAAGAAGGACGTGAAACCTCGACTAATCCACTGGATCTTGCTGTTGCAAGAATTCAATCTTGAGATTCATGACAAAGGAAGAAAACAAAATGTGATAGCTGACCACTTGTCCCGTCTTCCTTCTTCCGTCATTGACCCGTCGGGTCCTATCGCTGAGCATTTTCCAGACAAGCACCTGCTAGCCATTCACAATCTCCCTTGGTTTGCTGATATTGTAAACTACTTGGTTACAGGGAAAGTTCTGCTAGATTGGCCGACTTCCAAGCAGGACAAATTGATTTCCAAGGCCAAGTACTATATTTGGGAGGAACCATACCTTTTCCACATCAGTAATGATCAGGTGATCCGAAGATGCATTCCTGACGACGAGGTCAATGACGTAATGTCATTCTGTCATGACCAGGACTGCGGTGGCCATTTCTTTGGGCGTAAAACCACAGCGAAAATTCTCTAGTGTGGGTTCTTTTAGTCCACTTTGTTCAAAGATGCACAGATGTATTGTAGGGCATGCACTCATTGTCAGACCCTCAGCAACATGGGCCCCCAGGATATGATGCCCTCGAACCCGATTTTGTGTGTGAAATCTTTGACATATGGGGAATTGATTTCATGGGACCCTTTCCCGGATCTAACGACTTCGAATACATTTTACTCGCTGTTGATTATGTCTCTAAATGGGTTGAAGCCATCCCCACGATCATAAAGTTGTCCTTCGATTTATCCAGGAGAACATCTTTACCAGATTTGGGGTTCCTAAAGCCATCATCAGCGATGGCGGGTCTCACTAATGTGCACTTCCAGTCCCTGATGAAAAAGTATGCGGTGTCGCATCGTATCTCGACTATTTACCACCCCCAGACTAATGGACTAACAGAACTATTGAATCGAGAGATCAAGAAGATCGTTCAGGTCACTGTTCGGCCTAATAAAAAAGATTGGCCTACTCGCCTTCCAGAAGCCTTGTGGGCCTATAGGATCGCCCACAAGACCCAATTAGGCATGTCTCCCTTCATATCAGTGTACAGTACGGCATGTCACCTTCCCGTCGAAATGGAGCACAAGGCTTATTGGGCAGTACGGAAGTGCAATCTGGATCTAGTGAAAACTGGACTACACCATCGATTGCAATTGAGCGAGATCGAGGAACTACGCAATGATATGTATGAGAACTCGCGTATCTACAAAGAGCAGGCAAAAGCCTTCCATGATAGGCACATTGTGTGAAAATCTTTCCACCTTGGTCAGAAAGTTCTACTTTTTGATGCCAAACTCAAATTGTTCCCAGGAAAACTCAGATCAAAATGGATTGGACCATTCTTGGTGAGACGAATCTTTGGAAATGGAGCTATTGAAATCAGCCAACCTAGCCTTGATTTAGAACCCTTTGTCGTGAATGGTCAAAGACTTAAACCGTTCATTGAACTCACCGACGCGAACAGGGCTGAGGTATTTTTTGATCTCCATTCTCCCTGAGCTTATTGCGCCCGGCTGATGACATTAAACTCAGCGCTTAACGAGAGGCAACCCATCATCTTTTTGCAAAACCTGAAATACTTGTTGACACATCTTATGCTGAACTCATATTATACTTTAGGGTTCATCCATTAGAATATCCGACTCCACCTCTCATACCCATACTTGAGCTTGAAATCATTCGCAATAGTCACCCCGACACATCTACCCACCCAACACTTGTTCTAATGAATGATCTAAGCTAAACTCGAACCCACCTAATTTACAATGAGGGCATTGCAAATCGTAGGCATGGGGGGTATTAAAGTGCAAAATGCCGTAAAAATCACTTCACAAGAAAGGGTTTCAGAAAAAAAATCACATATTCCAGAAAACCAAAAAAATAAAAAATTGAAAAAGAACAAAAATAAAAGTAGGGAGGAAATTTTGAATTGATTGCATATCATTTGTTGAGGAGAAAAGGGGAGATAAAAATGTCAAAAAGGAGCACAATTTGAAAAAAGAAAAAGTGATAGTCAGTAAAAGATTAAGGAATTAACTTAGTTCTAGACCAAATCAAAAGAAAGAAAATGAAAGACAAAAAGTGCTAAGAGACAAAAAGAGATTAGTAGGAATGCTAATCTTAGGCCTCTTGGGCTGCGATCCTAGGCTTAAAAATTCAAGTATCCACTAAGATTTGGATAATCCTCAAGAGGTTGGGGAAAATGCGAAGCTCAAATATTATGTCTAAGGCTTAGGGATTATTTGGCCTCGTTAACTGACCTCTGGTTTGCGGGACTCGGTAACCTAAGCACCTCAATCCACACACAGTTTGGTTCAGTGCGCTTAAATATCAAAATCATGCAAAATGCGTTAAATATGTTCTGAAAAAGTTACCTAGATTAGGAGCGGCTGATCAACACAAGTTGATTTGGACGAGTTCCTGACGCAGAGAGGCGGGAAATTTCCCTCGAAGATGCGCAATAACATATTGTCTCCTCGGTGCTTGTCTCCTAGGATATCTAAATATCCTACTGGGGGCATGTAAGCACCTTGTGCTAGTTCAGATGCCATGGGCGGCATTATCTCAAAATGTCGATTGCTAGGGTCTGGATTTAGCTACAGAATGCCATGGGTGGAATTATTTCGAAATCTCGAAAGCTAGGGTTTTGGGGGTTGCCATGGGCGATGCTATCTCGAAACATCGATTACTAGGGACCCTGCGAGGATTGATGGTGGGAACTAGGAATCCAATACAGATCGTGTTGTAAAGCTAATCTGAGGTAATAAATAAAAAGAAAAGAGAGAGAAAACTCTCCAAAAATAAAGAAAAGTTCTCTGTCTCTCTCTTACAAAAAAATGCACTGCAAACTGAACCTGGGCTAAAACATGTTGAAAGCGTGGGTTCTTTAACCGCGGAGTTCAATGAACCTTAGGTTAGTTCCTGTGGGCCTTAGAAACCTTCACGGCGGACTGAGGCTAGAGTTGGTTAAGTCCGGATCTTGGTTGGTACTTGAGTACCTCTAGGCCTACCATTAGCATTCTGACTTAATCTACAAAAGAAAGCACACATCAGAGTTTTGAACATAGAAAGGCATATGGTCGAGAATTAAAGATAATTCCATGAGATTTTGCTAAGGGACTAGCAAAAGCTACGCATGGGGGTATGATGAGAACACCATCATGAGCCATAACTAGCCCATTTTGATCCAATTAAGTTAGTAAATGCTCCTACATAACTGCTAGAGAACCATAAGTCACTGCATAAATATTCTAAGGAAAAGATAAGAAACTAGGGTTAAAACTATATTTTACCATCATAACTTGAATACAGTACAACCACGGGTTTTCTCAGAGATTGAATGAGGGTCAAATGGTCTTAGAAGGATTACAAGTGGGTTAGAACAGACAGAAAAGGGTTTGCATGTGTTTTGAGAATTAAATAACTTTTGAAACCCTAAAAACTGACCCGCTTAATTGACTGAAGTTCTGGTCAGGAAAAAATTCACCTAAACCCTCTAAAATTTATAAAAAAATTTTCTCTAGGGTTTGAAACTTTCAAATTGACCATCAGAACCTATTTTGGCCCAAAACATAGCCTCAGAAAGACATTTACCCTAATTTGAGTTTTTCCGTAAATTATCTAGCCAAACGTAGTAAAAATCAAAATCCAACTTCACCATTGGATTCCTTAGGTCCAAATTAGGTTTGTATTAAAATTTGGACCCAAGATAAAATTATCTTGACCTAGTTTGCAAATTGGTCCTATCTGATTACATTTATGCCCTTAACTTTCAAAATCTTTACAAATAGACCCCTAACTTTGTCATCATCTTCATAAATAGGTCCCTACTGCCATTACTCCTATTCCTACAAGCACCAACAACCTTAAAATGGAAAGAACTCTTTGATTCTTTAATGAATCCCTTTCATATTTGAAAGGGAAGTTCGTCAAGGAATTCCCTTCCTTTTAAGTCGCATCTTAGGCCCCAATTCTTGCCCAAATCCTAATGGGAACTCGTGGAACAAATGGGTTTCCTGCTCCAGTGATAATTCCAAGCTTGGAAGCTTGGCTTCCAAGCTTAAGATCCTTCCTGAGCCCTATAAAAGAAACCTTAGGGCACGACCGTGCTCTTCAGCAAGTTTTGGCCTTAGAAACCCTCTTCTTCTTGATCTCCGGCCACCTTCAGACTTAGCTCCGACGACCCCTCTCCACCCTCTTTCTTTGGTCGTCCAACCATCAAATTGGACGGCCAATTATCCTCCCCTCGCCTTCGCAAACCTCTCCTGCCAACCAGAGGTCGTGCCTCTCCCTCAGTTGACGTTCCCGCCTCGCCGCACTGTCTTCCTTCTTCGGCTCCGGTCGACCAACACCGGAGCCCTCCATCTCTCTATCGCGTACCTAAGTTCCTCTATCACTCTCTCAGTATACTTTTTTTTTCCCACTCTCACAACGCACGCACAACCACTGATTCTCCCTCAACATCGTCACCTTCCTCCACCCCGATGAAGCTCCGGCGATGCCTATCCACTGCGCCACTACACGAATCTTGCCGCTACCACCCCCATCAGCTCTACCATCACTCCATGAACAAAAGCCCTAACCTAATTCCACCGATCTCTCACCCAAACTCGCCCCCGAACACACCCACTCCTACACACACAGTCTGACTTCGCCTCACACGCATGGACCTTGTGACGCCTCACAACCACCACCGTCACACTTGCCATGGTCCGGTGATCCTTCCTAAGCCTTCTGACACACTCGAAAGGATTTCTTGTTGATTTCAGGTGCTCGTCCCCTCCGCCATTGGAGCAGCTTTTTCAAGCAAGCTTCAAGGCTGCTCCAGGTTGCCTTCACTCCAGGTTTCAATTCCAGGTCGTGTGGAAACGTCTCACGAACACACCCAGGTCCTTGGTTGAGGACGTGAGCCTCATCAGTTTCCTTGATTTAGAAGGCATTCCTGAACAGATGCATGCGTAGAAGAGGCATTATCTTTAGTGCCACATTGTCAGCTGAAGAGTGCCCCACGACGCATAAATTGAAAAAGTGTCCAAGGCCGTTTGCCTTAGACACTGGGGTAAGGTCCCTGCTCACCCGCTCGCACACCTGCGCCTCGCCCGTGACCTGTTCCCCCATGGGTCTAGTGTAGACCCAACCTGCCTAACCCATTCCACTCCTCGGTTGCGACCACGCCCGCAACCCTGGACCCGAGTGCGCTCTAGGTCCAAAACCCGATTTCCCGGTACTGTGGAAGGCTCTGGCAGAGCATAACCCAGAGAGAGAAAGAGGCATAGCATGCGGGGGCAGGGGGTTTTGCTACAGGAAGTATCGGCTGACACGTACCCATTTAAAGGATCTTCCCCCTCTATGTGAAGGAGAATAGTGAAAGAAAGAAGAAGAGAGGAAGGCCTGAGCAAAAGAAGAAGAGGAGCCGCACAGGAGAATAAGGAGAAGAAGAGAAACATTGAGAAAGGAAGAAGAAGAAGAGAAGACATGGTAGGGGAAACAGAGAAAGAAAGAAAGAAGCAGAGAGACCCTTGATTCTCTATCACTGTAGCACAAACTGTTTAAGCCGTCTGATACCTTTAATTGCATATACTTGAGGCTTTGATCTAATTGTTATTTGTGAGGAGTAATTGGTGATTTAAATCACCATTTTACTCCATTTTTTTGCATATTGATCCTGACATTATTCTCATTGCAATCTCTATTCTTGATTTAAATTGTGATCTTGAGTTTTGAATTCCATTTTGCTCCATGTGTTCGACCTTGGACTTAAAATTCGAGTAATAAATTTATTTATTTTCAAAGCAATTTCAACTATATTACAATGTAGTTTTTAACCTCGATTTCGCCTCGACAACACAACCTTACTATGCTCTCTTATGAAGGGCCCTTTACCCCTACCATTCTCCTCAGATGAGCTGGGTAACTTTCCAAGATCACATTGTCTAAAAGCCTCAACAAGGTGGCCAATTTGAGATTACATTTCTTGGATTGCCTTATTCTGAGATTGAATGATCATACTCTGGCCTTCTTGCATGGCCTTCATCATAGCTTTAAGGTCATCCATCTCAGAATTGTTGGGCTACGGAGGAGGCTGGAATTGTTGTGCCTGAAAGAGTTGGGTGGGTTGGGCTCTTGAGTTCCCTGAGTTTGAAGCATCACGTTGTTTCCATGAGAAATTGGGATGGTTTCTCCACCCCGGATTGTAAGTGTTCCCAAAAGGGTTGTTGCTGGGAGGTGGACGAAATCCTTGGGCAGCATTCGGGCCTGCCTGAACTAACTCGAGGAATTGATTAGCCAAGTGACACTCAACAGTGGCATGAAAAGTGCTTTGGAAAATGGAGCATCCAGAAATAGCCTGGACTTGGGAAGCTGATTGCAGGAATGTGCCGAGGTTTGACATGAGCCTTTCAAAATTCTGGCTCAACAATTGGATTTGGAAGGCTAAATTCTGAGTAACCCTGACTTCACTAGCTTCTGCTTTCTTTTGGAGGATGGATGGTTTCTATCTTGATAAGCTGAGTTCATGTGGATAGAATTATCACTAAGTGACTCAAATAAGGTCTAGGCCTCATCCTCTATTTTGGTAAGAAAGGTTCCAATACAAGCAACATCCACTGTTTCCCTATGCCTATCAAATAGTCCAGTATAGAACCTTTCTACCAATTCTATTTTGGCACTTGTTGATTGGGGCATAACCGAATCAAGTCATTGAAGCGCTCCTGTTGAAGCTACGAGTTGCTACGCTAACGTATTTGGTTTTGAAAACCTGTCGTTGTAGTTTAAAAGCGAAGAACTCATGTTCAATAAATAAAATTTATACCGGAACAGAAATCCCAGGTCGAACTCAGGGAAGCGGATGTTTGATTTAAAAACACGTGTATGTTTTATTTGTCACGAAGCAGAATAATTGATTAGAAACTATCTAACTATTTACAATAAATAAAAGAGAGAGAGAATATTACAAACAAAAATCAAAAGAGATGTAGAATGAACATAGAATTCATCATCAAAGAGATTGTTCATTACACTAAACATTACAACCAGAAAACGGGAAAATGATTACACTAGAAAGCAGTAAATCTACTCTAGAAAGTAATAAAAAGAATGGGGAGAGAGATATCCTTCTCAATGGTCGCTTGGAGGACGAGCCGGACGGGACGACGCCTAGAAGATGGGGAATGGAGCAGGACGAAGGAGAATGAAGTGGGAAGAACGGGAACAGGGTAGCACGTCGTCGTCGTCATGGGATTCGCTTCCGAAAGGGGGACGAAAAATTGACTTTATCTTGCGAGAAGCATCCCGGGTGTGGGACAAGCTTCTCTTGAGTATGGAGAGGGAGAGAAGAGAAGGAAGGGATGAAGATTTCGTATGGAGGAGGCCTCCTTTTATAGTTGCAAGGAATGAGGGAAAATTGGTCTTTCAAATCTCAAAACATTAAATAAGGGGTCTTTAGTGATGAATAAAATTGTTGCTAAAGCCCCATCGTGGGCGACGTGGGGCGAAGCGCACTCATCTGCTCGCGCGTGAAACGTGCGTTCATGATCTGCAAATCTTAACCGTCCGATCGTGAGATTGGATGGCTTAACTCGCCCCTCCACCCGCCTCCTTTGCGCACAACACCCGTGTGCGATCTCGCGTCACACACGGGCGTGCGATAGTGCGTGAAACGGATTAAGCGCCCACAGCCGCTCGATCCTCATCGTATGGTCAGATGCGCCCACTCGCATGCGCCCAACCGCAGCATCATGCTGATTCAAACCTGTGCCCTAAGGTGACCAAGCGCCTTATCCACTATGTTGTGCGTGTGGATGGGCGGGCGGCTAATCTTCTGAGCACGCGATTAGGACCATTGGAATGAGATCCAACGGTCGAGATAGCTCCTTCCAGCGATTCTGCAGGGTCTTCAAGCGTCGGTTGAGCTCCTCTCTCAGCCATTGGATCTTGATCCAACGACGGAGACGCGTGGGCGCTAGAAGCTTTAGTGGTTGAGGGCGGATGGTTGGGCGGTCAAGATGGCGCCACGTGGTTCCATCTTGGCCGTCCATCTTTTAGATGATGTAGATGGTGCCACGGGTGTCGGATTAAGTCAATTTTTGAGCCGTTAGGTTGCGATCATCTATCTGAATCCATCCGTGCGGTCGGATTTGTCGTTTGAAGTGCGGATTCACACCATCTTGGCCCTTGATCTTCTTGGGTTCCTCGATCTCTATCTGATGCTATAGGTGTTTTATTAGGGCGATCTTGGAGTCATTGAACTCCAATCGTCACCCTGATCACATCTGTACGGTTGAATCTTTGATCTGAGGTCTCGATAAAAAGTTTGCCTTGTCCCTAAACTTAAAAGGAGATAATTAACCTCCATTTTATTCAAACTAATCTAAATGCAAGATGATGCATGTTATGCAATATTTATAGTATGCAATGCAATTCTATACTTAAGAACATGCATAAATAGACATCTTAAGTAGTGTATACATGTTTACATCATACCCCCATGCCTATCTTTTGCTAGTCCCTAGCAAAAACTATATGCTATTTATAAAAGAATTAGGTTGGATTACTTGGACATGAGTTATTTTCAATCACTAAGAAAATGTTTACTTAGGATATGAACTTTCAAAGACACAACAATGCCCCGGTATCTGCCAAAATGCAGACCGCCTCAAGCTCTCGCCTTATTCAAAGAAAATTTTCTTTTTCTCTTTTTCTTCTTTTCTATTTTTTTTGGATTTTCGAGTTTTAGGGTTTAGGAGTGGCTTTCTATAGCCATTCAACTCACCTAAGATTTGATGAGAACCCTAAGTTCTAAGCATCTTATTGTGAATGTCATAGACTCGTTGACCTTCAGTAAAAACGGACTTCGGATTTCTATACCTCTAGGTGACCTTAAAAAGAGAATTCTGCCTAAAGGTGTATCTTTACAACCGGTAGCTTTCTCCCTACTTTTATTTTTACGGGGTCAACACAAAGGTGAATCCAGTGTATATCTCCCCAGTTTATTCTACTTCTCCGCTTCTTCCTAAGTGTTTTGGGAATTTTCAGTGCATTTATTGAGCTGGGTTCTGGACAGCCGGTCGATGAGCTGTTACCACCGACAACTTGCCAGCCATACTCGTGCGGCGAAGTGTGGTTTTTTTTTTTATTTTCTCCTTTTTCTTTTCTTTTCTTTTTCTGTTCTCTTTTTTTTAGGTAGGTGGCTTCCCTGGTCTAAGATTTACCTAAAGGCAGCAAAAAGAGAAAAGTCCTGTGACTGAGCTCTGGACAACCAACCTATGGGTTGTTACCCATGATAACTTGCCAGCCATATCACCCTAGAAGGTTCATTAGCTACCCAATTTCCGTTAAAATCGCCGAACAATGAGTTAGTGCAAACAAAGTGTGTAGATGCTTAAAACTCAAAATTTCCTCAAATCAGAGGGCGGGTTGATAAGTCGTGTACTTATCACCCAAACTTATTTACTCGAATTAAAATAGAATTCAGGTTGGCGAGGACTCGAAAAATAAATTCACATTTTAATGGATACACGGGCTAATTAAGTCCAAAGACCTGAAGGGTCTTTGTATTCAAATCATAATGTAGTATTTCCTAAGATTGAAAATTTTCTTAAACCTAAGTTCTCTTTTCTAATTCCAACATTTTTTTTAATATAAATAAAAGAAAATAAAATAAATCTACGGAGCTGATGAATTAATTCAGAGATGAATATCCACCCCCCATGCCTATCTAATGCAATGTCCTCGTTGTATTAAAAAGACATAAAACAGAGTGGAATAGAGTAGAAAGTACCTGAATTGCGTGAATGTCAGGTCCGCTCCGAGATAAAAACTAAAAAGAACTGTATACGTGTTGAATTTAGTACCTTTAGCTAGGCACACTATATAAAGAAGAGAAATAAAGAATTCACAAGTGTAGGTCAGAATTAGAACAAAGAGAAGAAACCTCGAACCTGCCAGTAGATGTCCACAGATGTGAACCAGATTGTGATGCAGACCCATACCCCATAATCAAGAATATCTCAGGTTCTGGATAAAAATTGCCTAAAACCTAAAATCAATATACAAGTAGGGTCGGGCCTGCTATTTATGAGGATGGAACCCCTGACCAAAAAATCAGGTTACAGAGAATTCAAGCTCCAAAGGATAATCAATGAATGTGTGCTTGGGTTGGACATCCTCAGAACAGATGTCGTAAGGGTCCTGGTTTGATGATTTCAGATGAATTCGAACCCTTAGACTTAGTCTTCTATTTCCTCCAAAGTTTGCTTCCCAGATCAGAACTTCCCAACTCCTATCCTCCTCAATCAGAATGTTAAATTTTGGGACATCTTGCATATTAATCACCCCGTCTGAAACTTCCAAGTCTAAAAGATGTGGCTGAATCAGAATTGACTTAAGTATAGTTATCTCAAAAACAAAATCATCGATAAGCTCAATGTGGTGTAACTGACAATTAGGGCATTTGATTGAATCCTCCAGAAAATGCAATTCTAGATCCGTAATGTGAGCCCTAATAAGATCAGTTTCCTCAGTTATTGGGCTATCAAATGATCTATTAGATTCCTCAGGCCCAATTATCTCACAGAAATCATATTCTGTAAACTCGCGTGAGACTTCGCAAATTGAATCTTCACCATCAGAATCAAAGAAATCAAGATCCATATTAATGTATGTCCCAAAATCATCTGTCACTTTCTGATCCATGGAGACATACGTTTCCTCGTACCCTGGCTCAAGGATCTCAGGTGAAGAAATCAAATCATCCTTAATTGGTTGCTCTAATTCAATCTGGTCAGCCTCGTAATGCGTGTCCCCCCCAACAGGTGCCTGAACGAGTTCTGACATTGGCTCGCCTAAAGGGGGTTCATCTGGGGAATCATCCCATGATTGAACTAAAGCAACCACAAATCTCATCCTCAATTTCGTTAACTTCCCAAGTAGAAACTCACCCAGGTTCTTATCCTTAACATCCCGGAGCCAATCCAACAAATACTTGTTTAAATCATCAATCATTTCAATCAGGGGCTCCAATCTTTCAATGCAAGGTATTGGCTGAACTTCTAAAGATTGTATGATATTCCTCAAGTTAGCCAGAACCTTATCTTGAACCTGGTTACCCTGAACCAAATGAGTTGGTTCAGGGTTGGGCGGGTTTGGGATCAGTGCAGAGGAGTTAATAAATTGAGATTCGTTATACCCTTCCTGATAATAGGTCATTTCAGATTGTTCGAAAGGTGGTAATGACCTAAAGGCAGTGTAATCAGAGGATGGGTAAGGATCGGTGTATCCTTCTTGATTGTAGATCGTATTAGGTTGCCATGAAAGGTTGGCGATCTATAATCGATGTGGCTATAAGAAGAATAGAACTCACAATCATAGTGTTCAAGGTTAGACCCCAAACACGGAGGTTCGGAACTGTATCCCCAATCCGAGTTATCCTAACTAACTGATGGTTGATTACAGTACGAGTCGGGATAATCGTCATGTTGAAGATAATTCAAAACAGGAGGGAAAGAGTGGGAATGCGTATAATATGTGGAAGGATTCATGATAAACGGGTGGAAGAAAGGCGCCCTGCAATACAAGCAATCAAACCTGTCCTTAAGTGAGATAGCCTAAAGACCTACAGACTCCCACAACCCATCTTGAGATAAAGGAATGATTTGATCTACTTATGTCTGTTCAATCCAACCAGTTAGAAGGAGGGACTGGGGAGAAGGTTCTTCCTTCGGCTTGCGCCTCCGGTTCCTAGTGTACCCCCCAGCCGCGATTGTTTGATTCTGCTCCCCTAGCTAGACATCAGATTGAACAGTAGAAATAGACTAATCGAAAATAATCTTGTTCTGGGCTCTGAAGAGCGAGTTGAATCCTTAAGGCCAATGTCTACTCTATTTTATTTAGGGCTAGGTTTGAATGTGCTTTGGAATATGATGGGCCCTTTATCTGGGTTGTGCCCTTAATGATTGATTGATGTGTGTGTGCATGCACAACCAGTGGTTTTCAAGCAAGATTACTTTTGATGTGGTGAATTTTAGGATTCAAATCTTGCTTAGTAGCTTTTAGGATTCAACTTTAGGTATTTTCAAACAATTTTTGTTGACACACCAGGTTTTGAAAGCACAGGTGAAGATGTTTTCCTTTAAAACTTAAAAGAATGTGGAGTGCCTGGTAAATTCCTAAAAGTTGAACCTAATCGGCAGCTACTTAATGAGTTGATTTTAATTGAAGTGGTGTGGCCCAATCAACTCAAACAATTGGCCTATTGCACCACTTAATTAGGCACACAAGTGATTACCTAATCTGATTTCTACTCAATTATGTGTTTGGATGTATGTACCGGCTCCAAAGATCAGTTTACCGGTTGAGTTTGAAAATCAAATGAGGTTGTGTACCACTGTGAAAATTTTTTTATTTTTCTTTTTAGTTTTGGAGGTTGAGGTAGGTGTGGGTGTCAAACAAACAAACAAAACTAACCTTAGAGTTTATAAGAACACCTACGTTGATTGATGTTTGTGTTATTATGTGGTGAAATGAAAACTAATGGGTGGGAGGTGGGGGATAACTTACAGAACCTTCAACAGCACTTTACTCTAATCTACTACTTTTGCACGTCTCAAAAGAGTACCTGCAATCACAATAAGAAAGGAGAGAAGTGAGGTAAATGATTTGTAAGTTGGAAAATGCAAAAAAAAATCAAATAGCATCGCCTCCTCGGCAATGGCGCCAAAATGTTGAAGCTACGAGTAGCTACGCTAACGTATTTGGTTTTGAAAACCTGTCGTTGTAGTTTGAAAACGAAGAACTCATGTTCAACAAATAAAATTTATACCGGAATAGAAATCCCAAGTCGAACTCAGGGAGGTGGACGTTTGATTTAAAAACACGCGTTTGTTTTATTTGTCACGAAGCAAAATAATTGATTAGAAACTATCTAACTATTTACAATAAATAAAAGAGAGAGAGAATATTACAAACAAAAACCAAAAGAGATGTAGAATGAACATAGAATTCATCATCAAAGAGATTGTTCATTACACTAAACATTACGACCAGAAAGTGGGAAAATGATTACACTAGAAAGCAGTAAAAAGAATGGGGAGAGAGATATCCTCCTCGACGGTGGCTTGGAGGACGAGCTGGACAAGACGATGCCTGGAAGATGGGGAACGGAGCAGGACAAAGGAGAACGAAGTGGGAAGAACAGGAACGGGGCAGCACATTATCGTCGTCGTGGGATTTTCTTCCAAAAAGGAGATGAAAAATTGACTTTATCTCACGAGAAGCATCTCGGGTGTGGGACAAGCTTCTCTTGAGCTTTGGAGAGGGAGAGAAGATAAGGAAGGGATGAGGATTTCGTATGGAGGAGGCCTCCTTTTATAGTTGCAAGGGATGAAGGTAAATTGGTCTTTTAAATCTCAAAACATTAAATAAGGGGTCTTTAATGACGGATAAAACCGTCGCTAAAGCCCCATCATGGGCGACGTGGGCGGAGCACGTGCGCCTGCTCGCCTGCTCGCGCATGAAACGTGTGTTCACGATATGCAAATCTTAGCCGTCCAATCGTGAGATCGGACGGCTTAACTCGCCCCTCCGCTCGCCTCCTCTGCGCGCAACACCCGCGTGCGATCTCGCGTCATGCGCGTGAAACGGATTAAGCGCCCGCAGCCACTCGATCCTCATCGCACGGTCGGATGTGCCCGCTCGCCCACGCCCAACCGCAGCATTATGCGGATTCGAACCCACGCCTTAAGGCGACCAAGCACCTTATCCACTGTGCTGCGCGCGTGGATGGGCAGGTGGCCATTCTTCTGAGCACGCGATCAGGACCGTTGGATTGAGATCCAACGGTCGAGATAGCTCCTTCCAACGATTCTTCAGGGTCTTCAAGTGCCGGTTGAGCTCCTCTCTCAGCCGTTGGATCTTGATCCAACGGCGGAGATGCGTGGGCGGTAGAAGCTTCAGTGGTTGAGGGCGGTTGGTTGGGCGGTCGAGATGGCACCACGTGGTGCCATCTTGGCCGTCCATCTTCTGGATGATGTAGATGGTGCCACGGGTGTCAGATTAAGTCGATTTTTGCACCGTCAGGCTGCAATCATCGATCTGAATCCATCCGTGTGGTCGAATTTGTCATTTGAAGTACGGATTCACACCATCTTGGCCTTGATCTTCTAGGGTTCCCCGATCTCTATCTGATGCTACAGGTGTCAGATTAGGGCGATCTTGGAATCGTTGAACTCCAATCGTCGCCCTGATCACATCTGTACGATTGGATCTTCAATCCGAGGTCCCGATAAAAAGTTTGCCCTGTCCTTAAACATAAAAGGAGATAATTAACCTTCATTTTATTAAAACTAATTTAAATGTAAGATGATGCATGTTATGCAATATTTATAGTATGCAATGCAATTCTATGCTTAAGAACATGCATAAATAGACATCTTAAGTAGTGTAAACATGTTCACATCAGCTCCCAAGTCTCATGAAATTGATTCCCATCTAATTGAGTAAAACCTATGTTTTCCCTCCAAAAGTGCTTGGTTTTGCTCATCGGGAAGTATTTCTTCAAGAATTCTCCCTTAAGGGCATTCCAACCATTAACCCTTACATCCAAGGTGTGATACCAATGTTTGGCCTTGTCCTTAAGGGAGAAAGGAAAGAAGGTTCTCATCAGAGCTTCATCAGTAAAGTTCTAAAGTTTCACCGTGAAACATACCTTGGTGAATTCCTCTAAATGCCAGTGGGGGTCCTCCCTAGTAGTACCATAAGAGGAGGGAAACAAAGATATTGTACTGCTCTTGATCTCATATGGATTATCCCCTACTGATCTTCTCAATGCTTAGCAGGTTGGTTGGTCGGAATGAAGTATTCCCTCAAAGTTCTTTATTGATTTGCTCCTTGATTAGCCATCTCTTTTCTCCACTCTCTTTGGTGGGCTCTTCTAAGGATTCTCTCGAGCTCAAGATTGAACACTAGACTACCCTCAAGAGAGCATCTACCAAGCATACAATATCTACCAATCATGATTCAAGTTCTTTACCAATTGAGTCAGTGCTCCCCCTAACCCAACAGTTTGGTCGAAAAGGACTAAAGCGATGTCCCTCCGTTCCCACGTAAGTGGTATAAAAGGAAAGGGGCTATTTAAGATCCTGACCAATTCTGTTTTGAGGAGGTTGAGGCTAAATTTGTTGATATAGATGACCAAACAAGTTATTCAATGCAGTTACGCGACCTAAGCCAACCTTCAAGTGCCTTAGGACTTATACCTTGCTTTAATGATACTCTCAAGTGATTTAGTGAGAAGTTACTCCAAGGACGGAACTAAGGGATGCAAGTAGGGTGAACCCTTCCTTTGAGGCGATACAAATGTGGTGCTTCTTAACTACCCTTTTGTTCCTTTATGGGGTGTCCCCCTCCTTGAAGTGTCAAAACACTTGGTCACAGGATAATACCACCACCACAAAGTGAAATAGGAGGGTCTGCACCAATAAAGAGATTGGTGCTTATAGCCTTAAGGGACCGAGACCTAGTCGTGCTCAATGACAGAAGTGTGCATCACACCACAAATCAATTTGTTTTTTGTACACAGTTATACATAAGTCCCTTTGATAAGATCAAATGTGATTTTGATTTTAAGGCCGAATCTGATTAGCAGTCCATATTTCAATTAAGCAACCACTGAATAAGGTAAATTCAATTAGTTTTGTGGCCTTAAATTTAGTCCAAATGTAATGTGTGAACAGGAGTTGGATGCAAAGATAGAAAAGTATACATGACTCCAGCAATCTTCGTGCAAACAATGTGCGTAATGCAAAGAAGTAGATTAACGTGCTACTCAATCACCCCAAAATGTGCGCACCTAAGTGTATGCAACTCCTAAACAAGCAGCTCGATATTTTTCTCATTTTCTTTTAGAGGCAAGCAAATAGAACACCACAGATAAACAGCCCTACTTGCTAAGTAAAAGTTGGGACAAACCCCCGAAAACCAGCCCCGATCTACAAGGGCGAGAAGACTAGAATGTAAAACTAGGAAACTATGCTCCTAATCCAATAAACATCAAAGGAGAATCCCCTGCAGGATCCATGACTCCTTCCATCTCCTCGTGACGTCTCGTGGGCACGGCTCAAGGTCCACACCAGGGCTCTATCATGCGTGTTGTCCCAACTCGTCAAGTCCTCTCACAGAAAGATAAAGAGAGCTAAGACAAATTTCACCCAAAATAGATTAGAAATAAACTTAGGTGTGCCTATTGCATCTGTTGCCTCCCCAGCAACAGTGCCATTTGATTGTGAAATTTTCACTTTAGAAAATATCGAGAAATGATGATAATCAAATGTGTCGTTGTAGTGACTCGTGTGGTGGAAAAATCTCAATCAAAAATATTTATCAGTGAAAACTAACCACAAAGAGTTAGGTCGTATCCACAGGGAGGAACAAAGCCACTACACTCACATAAATATTTCCTTAAATCACTCTAACCAATGCCTTTTCATCATCAACCATAGATGGCCGAGAGAAACCAAGGCGAAGCAACAAGTATGTAAGAATCAAGTACATAAAAACCAAATACGACTTTTACTGTGCAACCAAATATATTTCAAATCAAGCCAATAAATGTGAGAATAGTCCAAACTCCACTGACATAATGGCAATTTACAATAAATGTTTCTCCAAATTATCACCAACGAATACTAGCTGCAAATCAAATCTATATAGATCATGAGTCATATCAGGTAGAGATAACACATATTTTCCCAACTATTTCATGCGAACAATATTCTAGGGAAAATAAACTCACAGTGTTCTTTACTAAGAAAATCAGCCCACTACTATCAGCCCTCACACTGTTAAGTTAAATTCACTATGTAAAATCCTTGTGTAAAGTTGGGAGGGAGAGATATAAGCAATATAACCGAACAATGGGGGCGTGAGAGAAAATCATTCACCGATTAAAATATAACATACTAATAAAATCACCTCCTTCAACCATCCTTATTTCAACTATTAGGTGGCCTCCTGTAGCAAAACAGGGGAAGGACTCCCCTTGTGTAAGTGAGGAGAGGAAGGTAGGGCCGGCGACAAGTAGCTGGGTGGTGGTACTCTGACTTGAGGGCTTCGCAATAACTTGTTGACATGAGGTGAGATAGTCAGAGGAGGTCGGCCAAAGCATGGAGGTCGGTGGCTATGGGTCAACGATGGTGGGCGAAGGGCGTCAAAAGGCCACGTGAGAATCGTTGTGGTAGTTTGCCAAAGGAGAGGAACACAAGAACGATGATAGCAAGATCAATGGGGGTCGAAGGCAGTGGCTTGATGGCGATGAAGACCAACGACGTTGGGTCCTACTGGCAATGGCAGAGGGTGTTGTAGGCGTCATTGACGTCAAGGAAGGTTTGGCGGAGTGTGGTCGAGATGTTGGTGAGGATGACGTCGAGGCGATGTCTAGGACGGAAGCTCGTGGTAGCGGGAACGTTGGAGAGAGGTTGTCAGGGTGAGCACAGTTGATGATGAGTCATCGCAGTTGCGGATGTCGGTGTTGTCACCACTGACCACGGTGGTGGATATCGTGGAAGGTTGAGGGCATCGATGGCTTGCAATAGCGGATGGCTCACGATAGTGGGAAGTCGAAGGAGGCGATGGTGGCTATGGCTCTGGGTGTGTGTGTTGCGTCGTTTTCATCGAGTTTTAAAAAATGTGTGTTGTAGTAAGTCAACAAAAATGATACGACATTTAAAATTTATAAGTGCTCGAAAATAGAAGTGAGTCCAAGGTCATTTGTAGGGAGCAAATTGGAATTCACAACACTAATCGCAATATAGAAATAATGAGCATAATAAGATATACAACGAATAACATCTACTAAAAATGATATTAATAATTGTATCTCAAGAAATAATAGGACAAAAAGAACAAGCGAACTCTAAAAATGGTGATTTGAATCACCACTTAATCTCCCACATTAAGCACATATCTCAAATTATCAACCACTCGATTTCTCAACAGTGGTTAGAACCACTTGTTCTTAAATTCCGTGTCAAATAATAACTCAAATATGTCCACAGTCTCCAAGATCAGACATTGGAAAGTCACTTCAGACGCCTTAAGTATCACCAAACCTCAGAACAGGCACAAGGCCATAGCAGAGCTGCAACATAGAGCCAGAGCACCAACCCTCAGAGATGCCTAAGTATTAGCACATAAGGCATGCATCCGGAGACATGTGCACAGTGAAAAACCTCCCCCCACCCTTCGTAGAAATTTCTCTTCTAATCGGGTCGCTTGTCGGGTTTTCGAGTTGAATATAGGATCCAGTCTCACCGGGTGTGAATAGTGAGCGAAGAGTGAAGGTAGGAGTGAGAGGGATCTCACCCCTCATGAAGAGGCAACGAGCCTTCTTCCCTTTTTTCTTTTATGTGCTACACATGCTTTGACGTGGATGATGTGGGACTAAACACGGGTAGACCTCGCATATATGCCGTAAGTTGCAGCTGAGTGTCACGCCTCAATTCGAGCTGCTGTGTTGGTTCTTCTCTTCAATTTGAAGCTGGGAATGCTTCGTGGAGTGGTTCCGTAGTTCTAGGTGGTAACGACAGGTATCAAGGTGACCAGATGGCAGCTGTCATTGATGGAGAAGACGACCGACAGCGATGAGGGTGACCTACAAGCGAAGTATGGACTAGGGCCCAATTAGATATCCAGCAGCCTTCGCCGTGGTGTGGCGAAGGTCAGTGGTGCATGTAATTTGCTGTGAGATGAAGTGCAGTGGCCGAAGCGTGAAGGTGGGTAGAGCTCCAATGAGCGGAGTCGAGGACGATGGTGGAGGCGTTGAGGTGTTAAATTAGGTTGGGCAAAAGTGTGGTGGAGGTGTGCATGAACTTTAGCCTAGCCTAATTTGGGTGGAGTGGGGTGGAGGAGGTTCGGCAATGAAGGTGGTTGTGGTGGTGGTTGCTGGAGTCGGCGAAAGAGAAGGAATTGGGACCTAAAATTAAGCCTAAATCTAATTGGAGGGGGGAGAGAGAGAAGCCCTAATGTTATTAGACTAACAAAGGCTCGAGGAATCTTGTTGGAGGTGAGGACAAAGGAGGTGAGGATGGAGCCGACGAAGGGGTAATTGGGTCATCTTCTATGTCCGGAAGCACAGCGACAAGGGGTTGAGGAGAAGCCCTCTCCCTATTGTATGTGGGAGTGGCCGAAGAATGAGGTTGGTGAAGCTCTAGGTCATCGTCAATGGTGGCAGCGAAAGAAGGAAGAAGGTCTTACGCACCAAAAACAAGACAACCTCCTCTTGGGCAAATGCAGTCCTTAATATAGGAGAGGTTTCTTTCCTAAATTTGTCAGAGAACTCTCAATTAGAAGGTGGCATTGCCACCTCAAGAGCTTGCTTTTCTCATGTTCATTGGAGGTAAAATTGGAGGAGATTGGCCGCATGAATGGTCTTATAGGATTGGGATTGATCTTGGGATCAATTTCGCCAAGTTTGGCGATTTTTGGTTGCGATTCCATCAATCAAGTCGCTGAATTAAATGAAGCCTGTTTGGGTTTCAGGGTCTATGAGTTTCCTCCTCTACTTGCGAGGACGATGGCAACAGGGGCTTTTCTGAGAAAAAGATGAGAAGTTAAGGGGCGTAAATGCAAGGAAATTTGAAACTTAGGGGCCTAAATGTAGGAAAGAGAGGTTTTTGGGACTGAAGTGCAAACTAGGTCAAGATGGACTCTGCTTGGGCTCAAATTTTGGTATTAACCTAATTTGGACCCAAGAAATCTAATGGTGACTTGGATTTGAGTTTTGACCACAATTGACTAGGACATTGACACAGAAGCCCAAATGAGGGCAAAATTCTCGTCTAAAATTCTGTTATAGGTCAAAATTGGTTCAGATGGTCAAACCAAGGGTACCAAACCTCTTAGAATATTTTTATTTGAATTTTAGGAGGTTTAGATGAATTTTATTTTGACCAGAACTTCTTCAATTCAGGTGGGGTTGAGAATTAGGGTTTTGTGTATTGTTGTGGTCCTCAAAATGCATGAAACCCTGTTTCTGTCAATGCGGACCCACTTTTTAGTCTTTAATGCTTAATTGACCTCTAATTATCCTCTGGGTGACCCCGTTGTTACTTTGCATTCATGATGTGATGTTAAAACTGTAGATTTAGCCCTATTTTATTGCTCTCTCCTCAAAACAGATCTTAGTGGAATTATGGTCCTCAGGCAATTATTCAGGAGCATTTATCTCTTGATTCTGACTAATTCAAGTTAGTTATGGCTAATGATGGTGTTACCATCATACCCCCATGCTTAACTTTTGCCAGTCCCTAGCAAAATCCTATGGAAAGAACTAGATCTCTAGACCATGCTTTGATGTTTAGATGCATGATTTGTGCCTCTCTAGAAATTAGATTAGAATACCAACAATAGGCCTAGAGGTAGTCAAGTACCAGCCAAGATCCAAACCTGACCAACTTCAGCTTTGGGTCTTCCAAAAACTACACAGAGGTTTGTGGACCCCAGTAGTTAAGGCATCCGCACGTATTTGTAGCGAGTCTAGGTTCAATTTGCTAGTGCATTTTGATAAGAGAGAGATAGAGAAGGATTTTTCATTATGAGAGTTTCTCTCTTTTCCTTTTATATTTCCTCAAATCCAACCTCGGATTAGCCTTAAACTTGGTCTGTATCAAATCCCTTGTCCCCACCATCAATCCTCGAAGGGTCCATGTCTTTCGATGCTTCGGGATAGCATCGCCCATGGCAACCCCCAGAATCTTGGCTTTCGACACTTCGGGATAGTGCCGCCCATGGTATTCTATAGCTAAATTCAGGCCCTGGTAATTGACATTTTGGGATAATCCTGCCCATGGCACCTGAATCAACACAAAGTGCTTACTTCCCCTCAGTAGGATATTTAAATATCCTATGAGACAAGCATTGAGAGACGATATATTATGACGCATCTTTGAGGGAGTATTTTTCATTCCACCTCTCCGTGTCGGGAACTCATCCAATCAATTTATCTTTGAGCCACTCCTAAGATAGATCTTCGAGATGACTTTTTCGGAACAGAACACTTTTGGCATTATCACTTCGTTAAGTGCACTAACTAGACTAGTGTGTGATTTTTGGGTGCTTAGGTTACCAACTCTCGCAAACCAAAGGGTAGGCAACAGGGCCGAATAATCCCTAAGCCTTAGACTTAATACATCAGCTTTGCACTTTCTTCAACCTCTTGAGGACTAATCTGGATCTTAACGAATACGTGAGTGTTTAAGTCCTAAAATAGGCCCAAGAGGACTAAGATCAGCACTCTTTACTAATCTACTTGTCTTTAGCACTTCAGGACTTAACCTTGAAGTTTCGGCCCTACCAAGAGGGGGTGACGTAATAATTGCGGAATTGAAATATAATCTCACAAATAAGCAATCACACAAGCACACAAGAATTTTTAGGTGGAAACCCAAATCAGGTGAAAACTACCACCTAACCCTCTCGAGTTAGGATTTTTCGATCAACCAAGTTGATCAAAATCCACTAAACCGAATCACTTTAAACGAGGGTGATTGAACCTCAATACAACCACGCTACTTAGACGAGGGTAGTGTACCTCAACCCCTTCTCTCCACGAGAAGGATTTTGTCTCGCGAAGGAGACGGGAATTCGCAAAACGAATACCCAACCAAATAACAAAGATAAAATAAACAAGTAATCCTATAGAGCCAACAAAGTAATTATGAACCTAGCTTCTATAGGAATTAGGAAACTTCCCTTTGCAAGGAGTGTGTCGAGTTGATGATGCGGTGCATGAGCCACGCGACGGCGCAACTTCGCTCTCGTGAACTACGGCAGGAGAGCGGGTGCGCAACAGCTTGATGCTCTCAAGAGAATGGAGCTTGAACTTGGAGAGCAAGAGCTAGCTAGGACACAAGAGAGTGGAAAGTGTAATACAAATTGTTTCTTGTGTATCTTGGTGTCTCTAGGTGTTTCTTAGTGTGTATTTGTGTTGCAAAGGTTCCCCTCTATTTATAGAGGCCTTAGGAAGGCTTTGGAAGGCTTAGGAAAGGTTCTATAGCCGTTGGGAACAAAGCCCAAGAGAATCAGCCCGAAATCAGGAACAATCATTGCTCTGACAGGCTTATCAGACGTCTAATTCTGGAATCATACGTCTGGAAGACCACTTTAAGACGTCTGATTTTGGGCGGGTCTCTTCCTGACTTGGATCAGATCTAAACAGGGTTCTTGTGCAAGTCAATCAGACGACATATAGGACATCTGGCACTATGTCTGGACGTCTGGAAACCTACTTTTTCTGTGGGAATGGATTTCCAAATGTTGCAACGGCTAGAAAATCTCTGAGAAGAGATTTTGGGTCAGCCGATGCAAAACGGTCAATTATCAGACATCTGGAAAGTTTTATGGACGTCTGATAAGGCTCTAATGGTCATATCCTCGTGTGTTTGCTAAGCCAGCCAACGGTCCACTAATTGGACGTCTGGCAAAGTCATCAGACGTCTCCTAAGACGTCTGGTCTAAGGTCTAGACGTCTGATTTCATCAGACAGAACTAACTATGTCCAGCCTAACAGTTATCAGACGTCTGAAACAACAGTCAGACGTCTTAAAATACTTTATCAGACGTCTGAAACAACAGTCAGACGTCTTAAAATACTTTATCAGACGTCTGATTTTGGAATTAGACATCTGGAAACTCTATTTGAACCCTATATTGGTTTTCTAAGTTTTCTACAGAAAACCTAAGTATTCTAGGGTTGTGCGGATGTTCCTAGGACTACTGTTAGGGTATTTTGAGGCTCTTTAACAGAAATCTAAGTAACAAAAATAAAGAGCAACAAAAGAAACGAAAAATACAATGAGTACAAGAGAAGGAATTCTATCCTATTCTTCATCTCCTTCCTTCTTCAATATATCGCTCCTCGCGAATCTCTTATGCTCTCCATCAAGCTCCTCCAATCCGTCCTGGATGCGAGCTCGGACTCCGTCTAAACACGTCTACACTTGCAATTGACCTGAAATCTAAGACTCCAAGTGCAAATGTTAAATAACACGTGTTTTGTTATCATCAAAACAAATGATCGTGGTGCTCTAGCACCAACAAACCTTTGTTTTGATTTGGTCTAGAACTTAAGTAAATCCCATAATCAAATGCTAAGACTATCAATATTTTCTTGATTTTGCTCTTTTTTGACATTTGTTTTTTCCTCCTCTTTTCCTCATCAAGAAAGATTTTCAATCATTTCACAAAATTCTCCTCTCCTTTCTCCAGTTTTTATATTTGTATTTTTTTTGTGAGAACCCCTCAGAGAATTAAATTTCCATTTGTTTTGCACTTTAACACCCCCATGCCTAAGTTTTGCAATGTCTCCATTGTGAACTAGGTGGGTACGAATTCAGCTTGGTTCAAGATTTAGAATAGGTTCAAAGGGTGGGTGAATAGGTTGGGATGACTGTTACAGACGATTTCAAGCTTCGATACAAGTACTAAAGGTGGAGTCGGCTATTCTAAAGTTAAACTCGAAAGTGAAGTAGGAGTGTAGCTCAAAAGGATGATCAGAAGGGTCTCGGATTTTTGGAATGACAAGTTGCCTCTCGTTAAGCGCTAAATTCAATGCCTTCAGCCGAGAAGAAGGTGGTCAAGGAGAAGGGGTGATCAGATTGGAGGAATTTTGTAGAATAAGCACCTTGATAAGTAGCCTAGTTGGTCTAACCAAGTGCTTGTTCAGATCAACAGGCTGATGATGTAGACCGAACCCAATCAGTTTGGTGGGTTAATGGATGTGAATCAATAGGTATGGAGAGCACCAGATGCTTTGTGGCTCGAAAAGGTATGGAAATGCAAATCTAGGGTTTGGCTGAATCGACTCAATTCAATTAGAGTAGGGGTCCTCAAATGATAATGGACCCGTGGAAAATGTAGGAACCCTACTGGTGGGATCAGAGAAGGATAAGATGTGATTGTCAATCTGATCAGTGTCCAATTCCAAATCGAATTATGGTGGTGAATAATATGCGACTGGATCAGAAAGAGGAGTCAAAGTAGAAATTGATTTCGGTGGTAGGTCGGGGTTTGGATTAGGTTTTGAAATGCTCTGTATGAGAAGTTGCTGCTTCAAAATCAGAGTGTGGTGTGGGCTCCTCTAGAAATGATTCAAAGATTGGTTCATTTAAAGAGTCTTTTTCATGATGTTCATCCAGATCAAATGTAAATGCATGGAGAGGGCTTATAGGATCATGGAAATCTGAGTCAGTGAAAGATTCGAACTCTGGATTATGGACACTCTTGGCACTTACTATTTCTGATTCCTATAGATCATAATAAAATGATTCCAACTCAATGGAATATGAATTCGAACCAATGGTCTCAAGATTAGGGACCTCAAAGTTAGAATCAAAGAGCAGGTCATGGATGCTGAGGTCATAAATTGGCTCAATCATTTAGAAATAATGGTTCTCCGAAATCAGAGTATGATTCCAAATCATCGAAGAATTTGCGACAATCAGTTTCTGAACCTGATTGAAAATCATGATTTCCACCACTGAATAAATCATACTGCATGGAATCAACAACCTAACTTTAGTCTAACCTAGTCTCAAATTCCAAGCTCGAAGAGATATCCTTATTAGGCATAAGCTCGGGTTCTGGGCACCTAGGGTAGATCCAATTAAATCCCAACTCTTCCAACTCCTCTGTTTCTATATCGTAAATTGGTTTGACTTCTGAAAAATCAATTCATTCTTCTGAGTCTGGAGAGGCATAATCATTAAATATTGGCTCGAAATCAAAATTTAGATCTAAAATTTGGTTCTCATCACATTGGGCCTCATGATCATCCCAAATAGGCTCAGATCTAGATTATAGGTCAAGGGTAGGAATTGGTTCACTAGAATCTGGACATGGTTCTATTGGGATGTTAGAATCACTCTCGAGGATTACCTTAACAGGATAAGGTGTTGGAATTACATCCTCAAGAGGTTCTGACTCAAGCTCATCATAGTTTGGTAAATCAAGGCATGATGGACCAGCTTCATGGTTCTCTATAGCTGGTTCATAGTCGGGAACACTTGAAATTGGATCCACCCAACCCACATTTTCATCAGGTATGTGCTTCTGCACAAAGTTCAAATCTGATTTCATTTGGGTTGGGGGTCTACAACAACCTCTACTTCCGAACCTAGGTTCTGGAAAATCACACTGATCTTCAACATTGCTCCAAGATGTCTCATCAATTTCTAAATTTTGATATGGGTATCTCTGATCAATGGCTTGGTGTAACTTATTTAGCATATACCCACATTTCTCAATGTCATCTTGGTGTATCTCCCAGAGTTGTGGATTTGTAAAACATTGTAAGCCCTCTATGCTGTGCATTTCCCATAATTCACTGAATTCTGTTATGAGGGCATCCTAGGTTGAACCATTTATCAATTGGGTCAACATCAGATGGGCACTGTTCACAATGAGGATTGTTGTTTTTGACACATTAACCTAAATGCTTCTAAAGGGATTTGAGGTTTTATAATACTCATTATGATGTCTAAGAGCAGCCTCGATCATTTTTTCTTTGATGCTCATACGGGATTCAGGTTTTCTAAATAGTCTTCCTATGTTGTCAGGTTACATCTTCAAATTAAGTGGTAGATCAAGATGTAGAATCAAATTCAGGTCCAGATCGAATTGATCAAATCAGATCAGAATTCCCATAGAAGATCAACTCTAATGGAGGCCTCTAGGTCAAGCCTAGGGACCTTTCCTGTGTATGTGCACTACAGAATAGATGAGGGACTAGATGTGTATTGGACCCAATCAAGGAACCCAAAAATTTTTGGATGACTAAGGCTATTTCGAGGCGGATGATACCTCTGAATTAGAAATCCACACACCTGAGAATTATTTGGGCAGCCAAAATGGGAGAGTCCTGCACAAACCCCTACATGATAGAGTGTCCCCATGGGTTACTGGGTTTCCCCCATTCAACCTTCCTTGTCACTGAGATTCCAAGTAGATCAGAATGTATGAATTGAGACCTTAAGTCTACCAATTTTAGCCCTAATTTGTGCCTTAAATTTCACTAGATTTAGAAGTTGATTCAAATTGTGACCTAATTTGGAGGTTTTTTGGTCCACAAGGTGAACCAACTTTACCTGACCTACTCTAAAGTTGAGGATGAAATTTGGGTCAAGACCCAAAATCACCCTGAATTGATTCTCAGGTAATTAGGTCCCAACTTTTAGTGTTCAAGTAAATTTAAAGGCTTGATTTTAAGGTTTACTTGAATAGATCAGTTCAAACAAGGGTTTAGGTGACACACAAATGCAAGAGGATCAATTTCCTTAATTTCAAGCAAATGTGTACTAACATTTCAGAACCCTAATGTAGAAACCCTAATTGGCTCTATTTCTACGTCCAATTTGAATTTCAAATATGACACCTTGGACTCAAACAAGAAGGTGAGTAGTCCAAGATGTTGAGATATTTAGTGTAAATCCCTACTAGGTACAGGAAATCAGGATGGGGATCTCTAATCAAATTGTCTCAATCTTCAATTAGCTATTAATCAATTTTCGCAAATCAGGAAACTTTTTCCTTTAGATGATAATTACTATGAAAATATGGCAAGTGGATCCTAATTTATTTGTTTCCTTTTTTATCTTCCCAAGATTAGGAGGTTGATTTAGGGAAGAAGAGAAATTTTACCTACCCCTCGAGTGGTTGATTGCGCGGAAGATCTTCTACTGATGTACCTCACAAAATCAAAGCAAAATAAATAAGGCAAGTTAGAAATCAAATCGAGAAAGATAAGATTAATGGTGAATTGCTCATTGCTCCCCGAAAACGTGCCAAAATGTTGCGTCTTTTTCGTTGAGTTTTAAGAAATGTGCATTGTAGTACAGTTAACAAAAATGATATAACATTTAAAATGTATAAGTGCTTGAAAATAAAAGTGAGTCTAAGGTCATTCATAGGAAGCAAATTGGAATTCACAACACTAAACGCAATATAGAAATAATGAGTACAATAAGATATTCAATGAATAAAATCTACTCAAAATGATATTAACACTTGTATCTCAAGAAATAATGGGACAACAAGAATAAGAGAACTCTAAAAATGGTGATTTGAATCACCACTTAATCTCCCACATTAAGCACATATCCTAAATTGTCAACCACTCGATGTCTCAACAGTGGCTAAAACCATTTGTTCTCAAATTCCACATCAAATAATAACTCAAATATGTCCACAGTATCCAAGATCAGACGTCGGTAAGGCGCTTCAGACGCCTTAAGTATCACCAAACCTTAGAATAGGCATAAGGCCTTAACAGAGCCACAATAAAGAGCCAGAGCACCAAGTCTTAGAGATTCCTAAGTATTAGCACACAAGGCACGCGTCCTAAGACATGCGCACAGTGCAAAACTTCCCCCCACCCTCTTAAAAAATTCCTCTTCTAATCGGGTCGCTAGTCGGGTTATTAGGACGAATATAGGGTCCAGGCTAACTGGGTGTGAATAGTGAGTGAGGAGTGAAGGCAAGAGTGAGAGGGACCTCAGCCCTCGTGAAGAGGCAACGAGCCCTCTTCTCTTTTTCCTTTTATGCACTGCACATGCTTTGACATGGACGATGTGGGACTAAACACAAGTAGTCCTCCTCACACATATGCTGTGAGATGCATCTAAGTGTCACACTTCAATTCGAGCTACTACGTTGGTTCTTCTCTTCAATTGGAAGCTGGGAATGCTTCATGTCATGGTTCCGCAGTTCTGGGAGGTGGCAGCAGGTATCGAGGTGACCAAACGACAGCTGTCGTTAATAGAGAAGACAACCGGTGGCAGTGAGGGTGACCTGTAAGAGAAGTATGGCCTAGGGCCCAATTAGATATCTAACAGCCTTTGCCGTGGTGTGGCAAAGGCATTGGTGCATGCAATTTGATGTGAGATGAAGTGGAGTGGCTAGAGTGTGAAGGTGGGCGGAGCTCTGACTAGCAGAGTTAGAGACGATGGTGGAGGCGTTGAGGTGTTAAATTAGGTTGGGTAAAAGTGTGGTGGAGGTGTACGTGAACTTTATCCTAGCCTAATTTTGGTCGGGCATGACAGAGAAAGTTCGGCGATGAAGGTGGTCGTGGTGGTGGTTGCTGGAGTCGGAGAGGGAGAAGGAGATGGAATTGGGACCTAAAATTTAGCCTAAATCTAATTGGAGGGGAGAGAGAGAAGCCCTAACGTTATTAGACAAATAGAGGCTCAAGGAAGCTTTCCGAAGGTATGCTAGAGCTGAGGATGGAGCTAACGAAGGGGTAATTGGGCCATCTTCTGTGTTCGAAAGCACGGCGATGTGGGGTTGAGGACAAGCCCTCTCCCTATTGTATGTGGGGGTGGCCGAAGAATGAGGTTGATGAAGCTCCAGGTCGTTGTTAATGGTGGCAGCAGAAGAAGGAAGAAGGTCTTGTGCATAAAAAATGAGACGACCTCCTCTTGGGCAAATGCGGTCCTTATTATAGGAGAGGTTTCTCTCTTAAATTTATAAAAGAACTCTTAATTGGAAGGTGGCATTGCCACCCTCATAGCTTGCTTTTCTTGAGTTCATTAGAGGTGAAATTGGAGGAGATTGGCCGCATGAATGGTCTCATAGGATTGGGATTGATCTTGGGATCAATTTCGCCAAGTTTGGCGATTTTTGGTTATGATTCCATCAATCAAGTCGCTGGATTAAATGAAGCTTTTTTGGATTTCAGGGTTTGTGAGTTTCCTCTTCTGCTAGCGAGGAGGATGATGGCAGCAGGAGCTCTTCTGAGAAAAAGATGAGAAGTTAGGGGTGTAAATGCAAGGAAATTTGAAACTTAGGGGCCTAAATGTAGGAAAGAGAGGTTTTAGGGACTGAAGTGCAAACTAGGTCAAGATGGACTCTGCTTGGGCCCAAATTTTGGTATTAACCTAATTTATACCTAAGGAATCTAATGGTGAACTTGGATTTGACTTTTGATCATGTTTGACTAGGCAATTTGCACAGAAGCCCAAATAAGGGTAAAATCACATCTGATACTTTGTTTTAGGTCAAAATTGGTTCAGATGGTCAAACCAAGGGTACCAAACCTCTTATAATATTTTTCTATGAATTTTAGGGGATTTAGATGAATTTTATCCTAACAAGAATCTCTTCAATTCAGGTGGGGTTGAGAATTAGGGTTTTGTGTATTGTTATGGTCCTTGAAACATGTGAAACCCTGTTTTTGTCAATGTGGACCCACTTTTTAGTCTTTAATGCTTAATTGACCTCTAATTAACCCCTCGGTGATCCTGTGGCTACTCTGCATTCATGATGTGATGTTAAAACTGTAGATTTAGCCCTATTTTATTGCTCTCTCCTCAAAACAGATTTTAGTGGAATTATGGTCCTCAGGCAATTATTCAGGAGCATTTATCTCTTGATTCTAACTAATTCAAGCTATTTGTGGCTAATGATGGTGTTACCATCAGTGTGGGGGCATGGCAGAAGATGAAGGTGGAGAGGGGAGTTCTGCGCTCCCACCGTGGGAGGAAGATGGTAATCTCCTGGTGTTTGCGTGGATGGGTTATAAAGAGAGAAGAGAGAGAAATTAACAGGGAGAGAGATTGGGTGATTGTGAGATATTTTTGGTGAGAGAGAAATTGAGGAAAAGTTAACAAGAATGGAGGATGTTGGTCTTTTATGGAATCCTCAAAGTATCCCCTATATGATTCTCTTCACAATAAATGATTCCCATCAATATTTTCTTCCTAAAAGGAAATCTTTCCTTAGCTTTGGTACCCATGATTTGTCTTCAATTAATCCTGCAAACAAACGTACATAAATTAGTATACCAACGTTTATTACAAACATATGCAAATGGAGTACCTTAATAAAATAAACATGCATAGATGACAATTCATGAGCTTAAATAATTTATCAATGTAGTGTATGCTCTAAATTGACTTATCCAAATAAGCATGTACTTAGGCTTAATTATAGTCCACTAAAGTGAACATATCAATAGGCTTGGGGGTGATGATAACAGCCTAGTTTATTACCCTAATTGGCTTAATCTAGGGTTAACTCCTTAGTAAAATCATGCATTAGATTTATAAATATTGCATTTAGAGCATGCATGCATATTTAGGCTTTGTATTTATTTTATGAATAATTATCTAATTTTAGGTTTTTGTGAATAATGTAGGTAAAGGACTTAGAACAAGCTATAGCATTGAAGAATAAAAGCTGGATTTGAAAAGAAGCTGAGCAGTGCTAGGAGATGGTGAAGAGTAAAGCTAAAATAAAGAAGGAATGAAGACACAAACCATGCCCTATCCTTAAAACCCTAGGTTAACCTTATCCCAATACTTATCCCTAAACCAACACAAAACTAGATATTTGAGCTCAAAAGCCATAAACATGGATAACATTATCCATGTACTTGTCCATAGACTTATCCTATTATCCATAACCCTAGTCCACCTATCCTATATCCAATCCTTAACCTAGAAACTTATTTAGGTCCATAACATAACTAATTGACTCAGTTTGAGTCAATTGGGCTAGCCACTAGTCAATTGGGTCCATGGGACTTGATTGGACTAAACTTAAGTTGATTAGACTGAGTTTACTCATGCTTGACCTAAACCTATTAGACCTAGTGGAACGAAAAATATGTGTGATATGTAAATCGGGTTTTTACATTGTTGTAACATGCAAAATTCGCAATCAACTTTTAATATTTATATACCTAGATAGTGGTGAAGTATCTAGGGTCTTCCAAGGAAGCAATTAGTGTTTTTAAAATATTTTTCTCTTGCAAAACTTCAAACTTCTTTTAGTTTTGTTGTTTTTAGGGCATTTTTTAATGATCGGGAATTGATTATGTGAAACACGCAATGAAAGAAACTATGCCTACGTGACAATAAAGATCTTCTCTTCTAAGCTCACCCTAAGCAAGTGTGCCTAGGGTAATTAGAAGGGAAGAGTGTGGTGCACTAAGCTAAACAAAGTAACAACTTGTAGTTGAAACACAAAATGGAAAGGCGAAGAAAGCTTTTTGTATTACTAGAAATGTCAAGTTACAACTAGATAAATGCTTGGAATTAAAATCTAGCTAATACAAAAGATGAAGATGAAGAAGAAGAAGAAAGGATCCTCTAATGAAGCTTGAGAAGGGCTTGGCTCCAAGCACAACAGCTCCCGCACTTGAAGAAGATCTTCTCTCACTTTTCTACAAGATGATTATGTGCTCCTTCCTTCAAATACTCGTCCTCTGGTTCTCTCCTCAGGGTGGACATCCACCCTAGCTCCTCCTCTTCCTGGCCATCCTTTTTGGTAAAGAACACCTTGGCTTGGTCCAAGGTAGAAGGGAGAAGAAGAAGGCACCAAGGAAGCACATAATGGCTTTCTTAATCTTCTCTCCACTCCTCCTTTGGACGTTGATAGTGGTGGATATGTAGGAATGTTAATGTAGCCAGGGTGATCAAAATAGGGTGGTTATATGATGTATATATAGGCATAAGAAAGATGGCGGTTAAGACTAAAGTGGCGCCAACCATGGTGATTAGTCACCTTGAGTTGGCGCCAAAAATGGTGACTAGGGTTAAGGTTGGCGTGGAGGCTTATGGGTGTATTGAGCCATTTTGGATGGTCAAGATATGGCGGTTATGATGGTAGTTAGTCATGAAGGGTAGGTGATTATTGGTGTCATATGAATGGATTTGGTATGGTATAGTTTAAGTAGGGTTGGCGCCAAAATTGATGTGGTTAAGGGGTTGATTTTTGGCGCCATATGATGGAGGGCTAGGATAGAGTTTCAAGGATGATGGAGGGCTAGGATAGAGTTTCAAGGATGATGGAAGGTGGATATAGGGCTAGGTTTTGGCGCCACATGTGGAAGGGTGTAGAGGTGGTGGTTACCTTTGAGTTGGTGCCAAAATGAGGTGGCTTTTGGTGGTGGTAGAGGGTTGAAGAGGCACCTCTTTTTGGTGCCAAGGTGAAGGGATGCAAGGGAGGTGATGTTGGTGCCAAAAGAAGGAGGATGTAGGTGGTTGTCTTAAGTGGTGTTTATGGTTAGGTGGATGGCCGTGAGTAGGGAGCTTAGGTGGAGCTAACCTAATCTAGCTTAGCTAGTAGATGAGTGGAGGATGAAGCTAGGGTTTTGCTGGAGTAGAGGAGGAGTTGAACTGCAAGTCTTCCTGGAGCTGAAAATATGTTGAAGATGGATGCACCTGAGCTCAATACCTAGCTTAGCAAGCTAGTTCTTTTCCTAGCTACTAAGCCAAGCTAAATTGAGCTGGCTTATGTTAATGTGAGTTGAGGTAAGATGAATCTAGTTTTCCCGAAGACTACCTAGCTGGCTGAGCTATCTAGCTTAGTTTAGGTAGCTAAACTCAACTGAGTTGAGCTGAGTTAAGTCTTCGGGAGTTGGAGTTGAGTTGTCCTGAGTTTGTTGATGACTTCTTCAACTGGCCAGGCTTAGCTAGTTGATGGTAGAAGCTAAGCATGATCAAGTGGAGCTTTCATGGACTGAATAAAGTTGGGAGGAGCTGCAAGGAGCTGGGTTCAACTAAGTTGAGTTGGCCTAAGCTGCCATCCAGCTAAGGTGAGCTAAATAGAGCTAAGATGAGTTGGACCAAGCTGGGTTGAGCTAGAATGAGTTGGAATCCAGCTAAGTTGAGCTGGATTTAGCTGAGATCCAACTCAATTGAGCTTTGTCTTCATCTTCTGCCTTTCTCAATGCTAAGGTTTACGGGATATTCTAAATTTTTCTTCCTTGACATTGAAATAAAGATGTAAAACAATAACAACAATGAAATGCAGACCTATTCTAGGAAATGCCTAAATGCAACCCAAAACCATAATGCAATGTGCAAAACCTAAGAGCTAGATGTGTTTTAAGGCATAAAAGTGGTGATAAATACATGTTTATTACACCCTCATGATTATCTTTTTGCTAGTCTCTGAGCAAAACTGAATTTCGCAAAAATGGTTTTGGGAAAACCAATTTTTCTTATTTTTGAGGAAACATTACTACGGGAGTTTGGTTGATTGAGAATAAGGTACGGGATTTGTTAAAGATAAAACATTGGGATTTGTCTTTGGATCTAAGGGTTAAATTAATCAGGACCAATGTATCCTTCAGGAATTCACTAATTAACCCTTTTCTAATTCAAATAACCCGAAATTGTTTTCGTGGTTATGACCTCCTTGGCTCATGAACCCGATCTGCAACTTGCATAACTATGAAGAATCAAGTGTCAGTGCTTGTGATTTGCCGACAATTTTGGGATAACATTTTTATAAGGTCATGTTTTTGAAACTTTTCTGCTTTTTTTGACTATTTTTGTTTGTTTGCTCCCCTGTTGACTGGCGAAATCGATGTTTTAAAGTTGTTTCGTTGTAGCAAGTCAAAATCGCTCGAAAACACTTAAATTTGTAACTTGAATTTCAAAAGGAGTATCCGAGGTCTAACATAGGGAGCGACAATAGAAATTCAAGCTCACAGATCACAATTCTAAGCAAAATATAAGTAATCAAGACAAGAATAATAATTCAGAATGATATATCAATAGATCCAAGTATCAATATGCAAAAAAGATTAGGGTAAACTGGTGATTTGAATCACCAAATTACCCCTTAAGTTTAAACCTCACAAATACTCAAATATATCAATTAGAATCAAATCAAATGCCAAGTATCAGACGATAGAAATAAGCTATCAGATGGCTTAAGTGAAGCCTGCTACAGTGCCTCCAAGAGGCTCAAGGGCCTCTTTCCTTCTTCCTTCTCAAGGCTCAACAGAGAGGCATAGTACAACACCACAGAGGCAAAGGCCTCTCAGCAGCTAAGTGTAGAGAGATAGGGAGGCAGTGCAAAACCCCCCCTCTTTCTCCTTCCTTCTCTTCTTTCTCTCAAGGACCCAACCATAGTCGGGTAAACGGATCTAGAACTGGGTGCAGGCTTGTGGGCATGATCGCAGGCAAGCAATGGGGCAAGGTAGGTATGCAGATGTGCGGGTAATGGAGACCTGACCCCCGTGTACTGGGTGATAGATCATATGCACAAATTCACTTTATGGGCATGCGGGCGCTCGTATTCCATTGATGTGGCACTAAAGCCACTTCTTCTCCTCGTGCAAGAGCCTGCAACAACTACTAAAGAGGTGGTCATTCAATTGGTGCAAGCTTGCAGCTGGGACCTTTGATTTAGGACCTAGGTGTGAACCTGGAGTCAAACTGCGTGGCCTGGGAGTGAAACCTGGAGCTTTCAAGGCTGAAGCATGAAGAACACAGCCGAAGACAATGGCACGGCGGCGGCGAACTGGCGAAGACCTAAAGTCACAAGAACAGCCTCACGCCACATTAAATTACCTCAGATGCTTTGCCAAGTGTTGGCAAATGTGATGGAGGTGTCCGTAGGGTGTTTCATGCTTGGATGAGGGTGGACGGTGATGGAGGAGCGTGAAGGTGGAGGTGTTCGGTGGAGCGTTTGGATGGGTGGAATGCGTAATAAAGATTGGGGTTTTGTTCATGGAGGTGAGGCGATGCTTGTGAGAGTGTTAGCAAGGCTTGTGGTGTGGTGGAGCGACAGGGAGACCTCGCCAAAGGGCGGCCGGAGATGGAGAAGATGGAGGACGTGAGGTGGTGTTGGGGATTGAATTTGAGGTTTTGAAGGGAGGAAAAGAGAGTAGAAAAAGAGGGAAACCTAACTACACTAACCTAATTGAATGAAAGAAGCAGGGTGGCGTCGGCTTTGATTGGCCGATGTCATGGAGGGTGAACTCTCTAGTGGGTGAAGTAGCGACGACAAGGGGAGGTAGGCGACGCTCGCGCGTATTGCGGCTTGCGAAGGAGTTTGAGTAAGATGGTAACGTCACCTATTGTACGTGGTGAACGGCGAAGAGGTCAGATTAGGAGGGTCACCGGAGTTGGTGGAGATGGAGGTCGGGGAGAAGGGAAGAAGGAGATTCCGACCTCCAAACCAAGCTAAGGAGGTCGACTGTGCATCAGGGAACCCTTTATAGGCATTAGGAGGGCCTTCCAAGCTTGGAAACTAAGCTTGGAAGCTTGGGACTTACGCACAAAAGGGAAACCCTTCATTTCAAATGATTTTCATGAGCTTTTGGGAGTGAAGTAGGATCCATGGACAGTCTCAATTGGAAGGGAATTCCTCAAGGAATCTCCCTTTCAAATTTGGAATTAATTGATTGAGAATCAAGCGAAAAATCCTCACCAGAATCTCGACGGAGCTTGGTATGTTCACAAAAATGGTGGCAGGTACCTGTTTCCAAAGAATGATGAGAAACATAGGGGCCTGATTGCAAATAATTCAAAAGCTGAGGGACTATTTGAGAGAAGAGTCAAACTGGACCAAAATTCAAACTAGGTCAAGATGATCTCTGATTAGGCCCAAATTTTGGAAAAACCTAATTTGGACCCAAGGAATCTGATGGTGAAGTTGGGATTTTGGTTTTGACCAAGTTTGACTGGGTAATTTGCGTAGAAACCCAAATTAGGACAACTTCCTGTCTGAGACTCTGTTTTAGGTCAAAATGGATTTCAATGGTCAAACCAAGGATACCAATCCTTATGGAATATTTTTCTATGATTTTTAGAAGGTTTAGGTGAATTTTATCCTGATCAGAACCTCAGTTAATTAAGCAGGTTTGAAATTAGGGTTTCAGATGTCCATTAATTCTTGAAATGCGTGAAAACTCGTTTCTGTCTGCATAGATCCTCTTATTAGACATTAATGACCATTTGACCTTTAATTAACCTTTGGGAAACCCTATGATTGTTCTGCATTTATGATCTTCTGTTAAAACTACATATTTATCCCTGATTTAATGCATTCTTCTCAGAAAGGATATGCAATGAATTATGAATCTCCGGCGGTTATGTAAGAGCAGTTGTTAATTGATTCTGACTAATTAAAGCTAGTTATGGCTGATGATGACGTTATCATCATCCCCCTAGACTTGGATCAGTCATAATACAGATGTGTCGAGATCATCATTCTCGTTACCAATCCTCGAGGGGTCTTTGGCACTGGTACTTCGAGATAGACCGGCCAAGACACTCCCCAAGAGCTCACAACCCCAAAACACAAAGCGGTGTAAAGGGGCACTCTAGGTGAACTCAGGCTCTTACTCTGACTCTATGGATAGAGCACCATTGAAGACACTTGAGTTGCAAAATGTGCCTTAATGCTCCGTATAAAGATATGGAGCAGCACTGAGGCGGTAACATGTTGGCATTGCGTCCTCAAAGGAGATGTTTTTCTCCTTCTCGGTGGTGAGAACTCACACCAATCATCTACCTCGAATTTTCACTAAGCCCAAAATAAGGGGCATTTTAAATATTTAAATGTTTTTGGGGCTGGGTTGTGTTAGGTTTGTGTGCGAAGTGTTTGACAAAAGATATTTTTTTAAAAGAGATGCAAGTTTTTGGATTCAAGAGCTAAGCCAAGTACTATCCAAGTCGCTAAATAAAATCAAGTTACCCGAATTATTAAGTGTTTAGAAGGAAATTTTTAAAGGATACCTGATCTAGTCTAAGTTTGATAGACCTTAAAATTCTAACAAACAAATCTACATCTTCATCCTTAGTTGGTTAAAGATTAAATCCCAAGTGTACATTTTTGAAATGAAGTCTCAACCTTAGTCCCATGTTTACAAAAATTTCCTTAAAAAGTATTTTTTTTTATTTTTCTGAAATTTTTAATGAAAATGCATGCAAAATAAAAGAAGTACATATATATTTTTTGGGGTTTGAAAATCCTGAAATGACCATCAAAATTTAAAACCCCCCTATGCTTAAGGTATGCAATGTCCGCATGCATAAGGAAAGAAAAGGATATCACTTGAGTGAAGAAAGGCTAGAATTAGGATAGTCAAAACCTGGGAAAGAAAGGAAAAAGGAAAGTAGAAAAACAATGAGTTACCTCCCAATAAATGCTAGTTTATCATCATTCTTATGCCCAAAAACACACCTAGCTCTTAGGATTTTAACTCCACAATCGGAATTTTGGACTGCATTTAGGCATTTTCTTAAAATAGGCAAGCATTGCATTGTTTTGTATTTTTGACATCTTTATTTCAGTGTCAGGGATAAACAGGGAATCAGATCCCATAAACCTTGGCACCAAGAAAGGCTAAAGATGAATGAGAAGCCCATTTCAGCTAGATCACAGCTGGATCTAGCTCACCTCAGCTGAATGGTAGCTTAGGCTAGCTCAACTCAGCTTCAGCTCTCTTCAGCAGAAGTCAACTTCGGCAAGCTCCAATGTAGCTTTATCTTAGCTCCTTCCTCTACTCCTACTAGCTAAGCTAGCTTAGCTAAGCTTCACCTAAGCTTCTCCATGACCATTCACCAACCTAGCTAAACCCTAGCTAAGCTCCACCTTAACTTCTTCTTCTTGGCGCCAACACAACCCACTACCACCACCTTCACACCCCATCATTCTTGGCTCCAAAACTAACACCCCATCACCACCACCAAAAGCCACCATCATGTTGGCACCAAAACCATCCTATAACCACCTTGATTTTTGGCACCAACTAGCCTAGCATCCTAGCCTTACACATCACCACGCCACCACATCTAACCTTCCATTTTTCCCTCCAAAACACTCCCTTCTAGAACCCCCAATTGTGGTGCCAAAACACACATGCCCATTCACCCTTGGACAGCCACCATAAGGTGCCTCCAACCCATAACCACCCACCTCCACATCCCTACACTTGGCGCCACTCAACTTCACCCTTAGATCCTACAACCACAACCCAAAAAGCCATCCAAGCCCTCCATTAACCCACGCCAACCACCCTCCTCCCCACTCTATATATACGTCACACCACACACCAAAAAAGATCATCCTTTGGCTTACATTATTCTACCTATATCCACCTTCAATTTCAGCCAAGGAAGAAGATCAACAGAAGATTAAGGAGGCACACCTTGCCTCTTTGGTGCCTTCTTCTTCTTCCCTTCTTTCTTGTGCCAAGGCCAAGGAGCAACATTAAGGAGGATGGCCAGGCAGGGGCTTTAAGGTGGTGGATGTCCATCCTAGGAGGAAGAGCAGAGAAGGATACCAGGAGCATGAGAGTATTCTTCATAGTGCAGGAGCTGTCGCACTTGGAGCGAAAGTTTTTCACCACTTCAAGGGCTTTTCTTCATCTTTATTTTCTCTTTTGTATTAGCTAGTTGTTATCTTGTTTTCCTTGTAACAAGCATTCAGCTACTTGTCTTTTATTCTACTAGCAATACAAAAGATCCAATTGTTGCCTTTCCATTTCCATGCTTTTAATTTCTTGTGCTTCCTTTTAAAGCTTTGGTGCACTCACTTCTCCTTTCTAATTACCCTAGGTGTACTTGCCTAGGGTGAGCTGATGGTAATACCATCATTCGTCATAACTAGCTTAAATTAGCCAAAATCAAGTAACAAATGCTCCAGAATAATTACCTGAAGACAGTAATTCCACTCAAATCCATTTTGAGAAGAAATCAATAGAAAGGGCTAATTCTGCAGTTTTAACATAGCATCATAAATGCAGAGTAACCATGGGGTCACTCAGGGGTTAATTAGAAGTCAAATTAACATTAAAGTCCAAGAAGTGGGTCGACACAGACAGAAATAGGGTTTCACACATTCCAAGAAACAAAATAACACATAAAACCCTAATTTCATACCTGCTTGAATTAAGAAGGTTCTGGTTAGGATAAAACTCATCTAAACCTCCTAAAATTCATAGAAAAATGTTCTAAGAGGTTTGGTACCCTTATTTGACCATCGAACCCATTTTGACCTAGAATAGAGTTTCAAATGGGATTTCGCCCTAATTTGGGCTTCTATGCAAATTTCCCAGGAAAACGTGGTCAAAACTCAAATACAAGTTCACCATTAGATTCCTTGAGTTCAAATTAGGTTAATGCCAAAATGTGGGCCCAATCAGAACCCATCTTGACCTAGTTTGCATTTCAATCCCTTAAATCTCTATTTCTCTCAATCAGACCCCCTAACTTTCGAAATTCCTTGCAAAAATGCCCTAGTTTCTCTTCTTCTTCATGTTTTAGTCCCTGCTGCCATTGTTAAGTCAACTAACCTATAGACAAGCTTTGAGTTGATCAAAACCTCATCAAATCAACTCGAAATCCCATCAAATTTGGTGATTGGTGCTTACATTGCAGAGAATCATTTAATCAGCATCTTGGACCTTGATTCGCTATAGAAAGCCCCAGTGACGCTCATGAAATCTGTGGGTTTCTTGATTCTAAATCGAAGCCCAATTGAGCTTCTTTCCTCAATTAAAGCTTGATTCTGAGCTCTATAAAAGCTTACAATGGTCCCAGCGTTCTCTTTAGCAAGGTTTAAGGCCAAAAACACTCCTCCTCCTTCCCTAGCTTACTCTGACCAAGCTCCGGTGAGCTCCTAGATCTCCCTTCGTTGCCCTCCACCACGTACAATTGGCAAAGGGAACATCTTCCTCTCCTTCTTCTGTTCTTGGTGGGCCAAAGCCAGTGCTCTCTAACCCCTTCCTCTTCGTCGTCTCTCCCTCCGGAGTCTTCACCTTCTCTAGCACTGGCCAATCACAGCCGACGCCAATTCCTCCACTTTCTTCCCTCTTAGGTAGTTTATCTTCCTCCTCTCCTTCTTTCGATTAGCTTCTACCTGTTATCTCCCTAATTCAACCGACGAACCACTCTCTCCCCCGTCATCTTCTCCAAGGTCGACGACGCCTTCGACAAAGCCGCACCACCACTACACTGCACAAAATCGCACACCACCTTCACCAAAACCTCCACCACACTCCTACAACCAAAAGCCCTCTACTTATTGAGAGCTTTGGTCTACGGAGAGCTCGACCGAAGAACCCACACTTTCACCGATCATCCCTTCACCCTTTGACCACCACTGACCTACAACCACCACGCCAACACCACCATCGTCTTCCTTGCCTCATGACGACTCTACTGAACATACTGATTGGGGCCTAGAGCTTGTATTTTGACTTTCAAGTGTTCACTGCTTCCACCGTCATCGGTCATCATCTCTGTTGCACCATGCTACCGCTCTCTTCATGCATGAACTGTTCCCACGAACTTAGCTACAGCTCTAATTGAAGAACAGCACACGACACCAACTTAAATTTGAATCTCAAAGCTCAGTAGCAGCAACTGAAGAAGAGACCCTATCTTAGTCCCACATCATGGGTCTTCAGAGCAGACGTAGCACTTAAATTGATTCTTTGCCATCAGCTATCTACCTCGACACATGGAGGGGTGAGGTCCCTCCTCAGATGCCCCTCACTCCTCACCTGTGCTTCACTGCGCATACGTCTAGTCCCCTATTCGGTATTGTACAAACCTGATTACCCAATTGCGAGCGTGATTAGAGAAATAGAGAGGAATTTCTAAGAAAGGTAGGGGTAGGCTTTGCCTCAATATTCGTGCATACCCACTTAATACTTAGCAAAAATTTGAGAGGCTGACTCTGTGCCTTGTGCTAAAGCCTTGGTGGTTTAAGTTGTCTGGCTCTCTGGTCCGAAGTTTGATTTGGTACTATGGAGTTATTTGAGGTTCTTATCTGATGTGGATTAGTGATTCTAACCACTATTGTGATATTGCTTAGCTGTTTTCCTTGGGATATGTGCTTAATGTGGGAATTAGTGATCTAAATCACCATTTTTATTGTACTGTATATTCTTTTATCCCTTTCTTTCCTGAGATACAATTTAGGCCATTATTGAATATATTTTTGATTCTGATATTGATTGCGTATTTTTATCTTTGTGCTCATTATTTATATATTGTGATTAGTGCGTGAATTCCACATTTTCTCCTTGCGAACGACCTTGGACTCAATTTCTATTTTCGAGCACTTTACAAATTTTAAATGCTGTAGCATTTTTGTTGACTGTACTACAACACGCATCTCTTAAAACTTGATGAAAGCGACACAACATGAGCTTAGAAAGGTAGATTTCCTCTTTATTACTTAGGCGTAGTTAAAATCTCTTTTCATGCCACAATTATTCTAAAACCATAAAAATTCTGAAAATCGAAAATACAAAATTACAAATGTCGATTTGAGAGAGAGAGAGAGAACTAACTATTTGACTAACAAATTGGCCTCCTTAGACGGCCCTAGATACTTACCCTATCTAGGTTTATAATCTAAAAGTTGATCAATTATATGCGTTGCAACAATTAAAACTTGCATTTAGAAAATCGTGTAAAATCCGTATCATCTTTTGGCGTTGTTGCTGGGGAGTCACGACTTAGTTTCATTCATCTCTCTCTTGCATACTTGAGTCTTCACTAGTCTTTGTTTTGGTTTTGACTTAGGTGCAAATTAGGACGAGGAGTGGGATTCGAAATCACTCGGAGCAAAAGCTTCAAGTAACGTTGTCGTCCTGTGGATTTCCAAGTAAGTACCCTAGTCAAAACATCATCAAAAATCCAAAAAAGATTTCAAAAAAATCTTTAAAATATCAAAAATCATAAAAATAAGAAAAATTTAGGGTGGTGGAATCCTAAAAATCATTTGATTGCTTGTTTGCTTTAATTCTCCACCACTCTCTTTATATTGGTGTCTGATTTTTGAAAATCCAGACTTCTGTCTTGATTTTTAAAAATCGCGTTAAGGCACTTAGAGGCTTCCAAAAATCCTAAAACTTCATCCAAGGAAACCCCTTTGAGACAGGAACCTTAAGTCTAAATTTCAAGAAGCTTTGATAAATAGGAAAAAATTAGAAAATTCGTGGATTGAATAGGGGTCATACCTTGTTTCTTTACTATTTTCCCAATGTCCATGAATTGTTTAAATTTTTCTACTTACCAAATTTGGACCAACTTTATATTGCTAGAAACCTTGAAAAAATATCTACAACATATAAAATTATCAAAAATTTTATGGTCATTTAAGGATTCTGTAGAATCAATTTTCCAAATCTATATTTTCTACCCTTTGAGACTAGTACAAAAAAAAAATCCAAACAAATATCAAACAAGTTTCTAAAATATTAAAAAAATCATTTTTAGATTCCTTGTTTGATTTCCTGCCAGGTGGTGGTGTTGTTTGTCATGTTTGGACCACCACCTTTAAAGATTTTGAAAAAAGAGATTCATATTAAGAGTTGCATACATAGGATTTTCAAACTTTAGGGTTTTAATTTCTCTCTAATGCTACATCAATTTTAAAGGAATTGACTTCCACCAATAACAACTTGTTTGCTATTATTGTGGAACTTCAAAACCTTGGTTGAATTCTTAAAAGGAAAGAACTCTAAAATCTACAAATCTTGATCAAACCTTAAAAATCATTCACCCTAATCCTTATTGTTTGCAAACCCTATTTGGTTGGGCTTGGGCATCACATTCCCCACCCAATTCGCACACACAAAAAAATTGAAATAATCGGGCATTACTCCAATTAACGCCCATCGTTTTCTATGCACGCTAAGTTCCTAAGCCCAACTAAAATTTGTAGTCACTTCACCACTAAGGACTTCATCCAATTCTAGTCTTGATATCCGGATTTCAAGTTATCTCTAATCGTTCCTAATTCCCTTAATTAAACACGGTGTTAGACTAGGAGGGAAGTCAAATGACAGGTATGGGTTTATTCAAGCCCCTAGTGATTCTTCCAGGACATGCTTGGGCCCAAGCCACCTCTCTAGTCTACCCAGGTTAATTTTGGAAAACAGGTTCACTTATTAGTTTCTTGATTCTTTGGGTTCCCAAGTCTTAGGTTTTTCTTAAGAAGTCAACCTTAAGTTAGGCTTAGAATTTTGTTTGCTTGATTTGCACACATTTCTCTCTCCTTTTCCCTTCTCTCCTCCTCTCATTCTTCTAGTATATGCACGGGCGATGGTCGCAAAATCCACACCTGGAGGATCCTCTTGATTCCGCCCCATGCACCAAACAATTGCTTTTTTCACATTCTTCTTCCTCTCATAAAATGGAAAACCCCCAGAATAGGTCCAATGCCTCATCACCTCTCATTCACATTCCACCTCTCATCCGACCTCTAACCCTCCCATCCAAAATCAACAATCTGGCTCACATTCTGACTTCCCCCTCCCTCACCTCCCCTGCCTGGAGCTACCTCAAAATATAGAAAATACCGTGTTGCCAAATAATCAAAATCAAGGTCCCCCGCCCAATCCCTTATTTATAATGGTTGAGCAACTAGCTCACCTTCAAGCAAATCAATAGCAATTGGCTAGGACTGTCATGAACCAAGACAACCAAGGGCCCAATCAGCCACCCCCTCAGTAGCTTGTCGTTTCTCCTAAGGATTTCTATGATCCTTCTAATTACGAGGATAGATTGGGGTTGGTCATACCGGAAGGGAATTTCGAGATCAAACTGGCTATTCTAAACCTTATCAAGCATTTTCGTGGCCTTCCGAGAGAGGATCATTTTAGCCATCTCGAGGAATTAGCCGTCCTCGCCCAAACTACTCATTCCTATAATGTACGAGAAGATTTGTGGCTCATGAGACTTTTTCCTCTCTCACTAAAGGATAAGGTGGCTTATTGGTTTAGAACGATTGGTAGACATATCACCACCTGGCCTCAGTTAAAAAGTGCTTTCCTTAAAAAAAAATTTTCGATTAGTCGTACTAATTCCTTAAGAAGATCTATTATGACCTTCCAACAAAAAACTGGTGAGACCTTACACGAATTCCTGGGAAAGATTTCAAGAACTTTTAAGAAGTTTCCCACACCACGAAATTCTGCGATGGCAGTTAGTGCAAATCTTCTATCATGGATTAGAAGATCAATTGAAACGATTCGTTGATGCCTCATGTGGTAGCAATTTCTTAAATAAGCATGCTAAGAGTGCCTATAACTCTTTGAAGAAACGAGTGAAAACTCATTTAATCAAGCATCCGTGAACACTTTTGGAAGAACTACTAACCAACAGTTTGGTGTTCATGAGATAGGCACTCAATCCACCCCTGTAACCTAAGATAACCTGTAAATGATCGCCCATAGACTTGACCAGATGCAAATAAATCAAAGAAAATTGAGGAAAGACTTAACACATCCAATCAAGCTCCACATCTAACACTACCTAACATCCTTAAGAGAGAAAACTTGCACAATGTTGGTGTTGTCCCTAAGAGTAATTTCTTTCCTAAGGCTTTGCATGGTTTAGTTGGGACAATTATCCAAATGCTAATCCCAACCCAGCCATAGAAAATATTTCCACTCCCCAGGAGTACTTTAGAAATCGCTCCAACTCAAATTGGAAGAATTACCTGACTCACTCTTGGACCAATCGACTCCTCCTCAGAGACAAAATCAAGTTGGGAACTGTGGGTAGAATGAAACCTTTTACCAACCTGGGCCATCGCAAGAAGATATCAATTCCCAGGTTATGAAAACCCTACAGGGCATGCAGACTCAGATGTCAGAGGTAACCCGTGTTGTTACAAATCTTCAAAATCATATTGGAGTTACTCTGACTCAAAGACTTGTAGGAAATCTACCTTCCCAACCCTAACAACCAGAGGAACTACTACCAAGGCAAGAATCATAATCAAAACCATCCTAACCAGCCTCCTATTAACCCAACACCATAGCACCCACCAGGTTTCCATCAACACTAGGCCCCCCAACCTCCTCCCAGGAACAACCACACTACGAATGCAGTTACTTTGAGGAGCGGGAAGACTACCCAAGATCCAGGGCCTTCCCATCAAAATAATGAAACCCACCCCACTCCCATGCAGGTTGACTCTTCCCCTACCCTAACTTAGGAAAAAGAACAACAAAAGTCACAAACATAAACCCTATTCCCTTCCCCCAAGTACTTCACTCCAATACTCCCAAGAAAAAGAAATCTGAGCCCTCTCACTAAGACCTCATGGACTTGTTCAGGCAAGTCGAGATAAATATTCCCCTCCTAGATGCCATCAAGTATATCCCTGCCTATGCTAAATTTTTGAAACATACGTGTACTCCGAAAAGGCAAGCCAAGAATCTAGGACAGGTGGTCTTCTCTAAGACAATAAGCTCAGTTGTGCAGAGCTTGCTACCTCTTAAGGAAAAGCACCTAGGCGTACCCCTCATTTCGATTGTCATAAATGACACCACTTTTGATCACGTCCTTCTTGACTTAGGTGCCTATATCAATCTCATCCCTGTTGTTTTATTTAAGGAATTCAAGTTCGGAGAATTAAAATCTGTTGAGGTTACATTACAATTGGCAGATCGATCTACCATCAAACCAAGGGGGATTGTCGAGGATGTCATCGTCAAGGTCCAGAATTGTCTATTCCCTATTGAATTTATGGTCCTTAACATAGAGGTACTTGAGACTCTCCAGAATGCCCCGATTATTCTTGGAAGACCTTTTCTAGCCACCGCAAAAGCAAATATCAATTGTCATTCTGGAAAAATGAATATAAGTTGCGATGGCCAGACCATTACTTTAGACATTTTCAAAGATTCCAAGAGGTACCATGATTATGATTTTTTTGAGAACTCTGATGATGAAGTGGAAGTAGTAGTGGAGGGGTCTATGTTGATCCATTCATGTTCTGCTTTGACCACCATTAAAAAGGATTTTATTGATTCAGATTTCAAATTTGATAATGTGATCAAAGATATTTCGGATCAACTAGGGTTTGACCTGGATTATCCTGACTTTTCTAAGTTATCACCACACCCTCCCACCCCAACCATTCCCACCCTCACCCTTGATTATTCTCCCTCCTACTTCCCCTAGACCTACCACCTGATTCCCCCAAGCCTGGCCTGCATCCAAACATAAAACCTTGGCCAGACTCGGGTTCTTTTTCCACTTTTCCATCTTATTTTAGTCCTCTTACTTCTACCACTTATCTTTTAGGGGACCTTGAGGAAGATTTCATTCATGAGGGCATTCAAGTGTCCAATTATCTACATGATTTTCCGTCTTCCATGCAACACTTCACACCTAGCTGAAAGACGTAAAAGATACCACTAGATGAGAGGCAACCCATCATGTTTTCCTACTTTCCTTTTTCCTTTTTCCAGGTTTTAACCATCCTGATTTTGACCTTTTTACTCAGGTGATATATTTTCCTTCCTTATGCATGCAGACATTGCATACCTTAAGTATGGGGGGATGTTTTAAATTTTGACGGTCGTTTCAAGATTTTCTAAATCTAAAAATTTCTTTTATTTTGCATGCATTTTTCATAAAAATTAGAAAAATCACAAAATACCTTTTGAGGAAATTTTGAGAACTCAGGACTTAGATTGAGACTTCATTTCAAAAAGGTACACTTTAGGCTTTAATCTTTAACAAACTAGGAACAAAGATGCAGATCTGTTTGTTAGAATTTCTAGGTCTCTCAAACTTAGACTAGATCAGGTATCCTTTGAAAATTTCTTCTGAACACTTGATAATTTGGGTAACCTGATTTTATTTAGCGACATGGATAGTACTTGACTTAGCTCTTGATCCAAAAACTTACACCTCCTTTGAAAATCATTATGTAAAACACTTCACACACAAAGCCAACACAACCCAAGCCCCAAAAACATTCAAATATTTATTTAAAAGTGCCCCCTGTTTTGGCCTTGGTGTAAGAACAAGACAGATGATTGGTGTGAATTCCTACCGCCAAGGAGGAAAATACCTCCTTTGAGGGCACAATGTCAACATGTTACTGCCTCCACGCTGCTCTATATCTATATTCCATATCTTTAAATAGAGCATTAAGGCACATTTTGTGGCTCTAGTGTCTTGGACGGTGCTCTACCCATAGCATCGGAGCAAGAGCCTAAGTTCGCCTAGAATGGCCCTTTACACCACTGTGTTTTGGGGTTGTGAGCTCCTGGGGAGTGTCTTGGATGGTGCTATCTTGAAGTACCGGTGCTAGAGCCCCCTCGAGGATTGGTAACGGGAATGATGATCCTGACACATCTGTATTAGGGTTGTTCCAAGGCTAGACATGGGGGAGCAAACAAACAAAATAGTAAAAAAAAAGAGTTTCAAAAAAAACACAACCATATAAATATGTTATCCTAAAAATGCTGGCAAATCACAAGCATTGACACTTGATTCTTCATGATTACACAAGTTGTAGATCGGGCTCTTGAGCTAAGGAGATCCTAACTGCGAAAATAGTTTCGGGTTATTTGAATTAGAAAAGGGTTAATTAGTGAATTCTTGAAGGGTACATTGATCCTAATTAATCTAACCCTTAGATCCAAAGATGAATCTTGATGTTTTATCCTTAACAAATCTCATACCTTCCTTATTCTCAATCAACCAAAGTCCCATAGTAATATTTTCCTCAAAAGTAAAAAAAATTAGTTTTTCCCAAAATCGTTTTTGCAAAATTCAATTTTGCTAAGAAACTAACAAAAAGATAAGCATGGGGGTGTGATAAACACCAATTTATCATCACTATTATGCCTAAAAACACATCTAGCTCTTAGGTTTTGCTCATTGCATTATGATTTTGGGTTGCATTTAGCCATTTCCTAGGATAGACATGCATTGCATTATTTTTGTTATTTTTACATCTTTATTTCAGTATCAGGGATGAATAGATTTAGAATATCCCACAAACTCTGGCATTGAGAAAGGCAGAAGATGAAGGAAAAGCTCAATTCAGCTAAATTCAGCTCATCTCAGTTGGATTCCAGCTCATTCCAGCTCAACTCAGTTGGTTCATAACTCAATCCAGCTCACCTCAACTGGATCCTAGCTCAACCCAACTCATCTCACCTGGATCCAACTCATTCTCAGCTCCACCCAACTCATGGCAACTCAAAGCTACTTAGCTTAGCTACTAGTCCTCAACTAGCTAAGCTATGTCAGCTGAAGAGTTATCAACTAGCTTAAGTCAGCTCATCTCCAACTCATGAAGACTCAACCCAGCTCAACATAGTTGAGCTTAGCTAGCTAGGAAGTCTTTAGCTCCATCTCACCTTAACTCCAGACAAGTAGAAGCCAGTTCAATTTTGCTCAACACCTCTCAGCTTAGTATCTAGCAAAGAACTAGTTAGTTAAGTCAGTTGTTGAACTCACAGGCATCTCTTCTTCAACTACATCTCAGCTCCATGAAGGCACATGCAGCTCAAGCTTCCTTCTCCTAGCCATTTCCAGCTCCTACCCTCTACTACTAGCTAAGCTAGCTCTACCCTTCTTCCTCCTCCACTTCAATGGCCAATCACCCGTGCCTAAAACTCCACCAAAAAAACCACAACCTTCTCCTTTCTCTTTTGGCGCCAACTATCACTTCCATCACCACCCTACATCCACCATCAAAACACATCTCCACCCTCTACTTTTTTTTCCTCCAAAATCAACACCTTCTAGAAGGTATCTTTGGAGGGAAAACCAAGGCACTTCTTCATTTCCCTCCCATTTTTCCCTCCAAAAATATCCAAGCACCCCTCAATTTTCTCCAAAAACACCATAACCACCCCCTTCCCATCCTCTAAATACCCTACCCTACCACCACATAATTCCCACCCTTGGCTACCATAATCATCTACCTATACCTACCCTAAATTTGGCCAAGGAGAGGAGAGAAAAAGATTAAGGAGGCAAACCTTGCATCCTTGGTGCCTTCTTCTTCCCTTCTTTCTTGTGTCAAACCCAAGGAGCAAGCTTCACCAAAGGGAATGGCCAGGCAAAGGAGAAAAGCTAGGGTGGATGTCCACCCTAAGGAGGAGCTTGACAAAAAGCTTTCAAGGAGGAGGATGAAACCCTTCTTCATGTTCAGGAGTTGCTGAGCCTAAAGCGAAGGGCTACTTCATCTCTTCGAGAGATTCTTCTACCTTATTTATTTTTTTTATGTTGTTATCAATCATTATAGTAAGCATTCCTCTATTTGAAGATTTCTTTTGTGGTTCCCATCCACATAAGTGAGCTCCCCAAATAGTTGAATACTTAACTTTATCAATCAATCAAGTGCCTTTCCATATTTTTGTGCTTTGTTATTTTTTGTGCTTTGAATTCCTAGTTTTTAGAATTGTTGAGCACCCACCTTACCCTCTCAATTAACCAAGGGTCACTTGCCTTGGGTGAGCTTGGAAGGGTAGGCTCACTTATTTGCAGCACTTAGGCGTAGGTTTTAATTATTGCAATTCTAATTCCTGATTATTTCCAAAAAAGCCCTAAAAATTGCAAACCCAAAATTATAAAGTGAAGTTTTGAGAGAGTAAGAGAGAGAACCAAGTAATCAATTAACATATTGCCTCCTTGGATAACCCTAGATACCACCACTATCTAGGTTTATAAATTTCAAAAGCGATTGGATTTTACATGGTACAACAATAAAAAAATCTCATTTACAAAGCACGTATTTTTCGTATCATTTTTTGCTGGGGGATGTTTTAAATTTTGACAGTCGTTTCAGGATTTTTAAAACCCAAAAATATACAAAAATTTATTTTATTTTGCATGCATTTTTCATAAAAATTAGAAAAATCATAAAACACTTTTTTAGGAAATTTTGAAAACTCAAGACTAAGGTTGAGACTTCATTTCAAAAAGGTACACTTTGGGATTTAATCTTTAACAAACTAGGGACAAAGATGTGGATTCATTTGTTAGAATTTTCAGGTCTATCAAACTTATACTAGATCAAGTATCCTTTGAAAAATTTCTTCTGAACAATTGACAATTTGGGTAACCTGATTTTATTTAACGACCTGGATAGTACTTGGCTTAGCTCTTAATCCAAAAACATGCATCTCTTTTGAAAATCATTGTGTCAAACACTTCATACACAAAGCCAACACAACCCAAACCCCAAAAACATTCAAATATTTATTTAAAAATGCCCCTTGTTTTGGCCATGGTGTAAGTCTGAGACAAATGATTGGTGTGTGTTCCCACCACCAAGAAGGAGGGAAATACCTCCTTTGAGGATGCGATGTCAGCATGTCACCACCTCAGCGCTACTCTATATCTATATTCCATATCTTTAGATGGAGCATTAAGGTGTATTTTGTGACTCAGGTGTCTTGGACTATGTTCTATCCATAGCGTCGGAGCAAGAGCCTGAGTTCACTTGGAGTGCCCCTTTACACCGCTTTGTGTTTTGGGGTTGTGAGCTCCAGGGGAGTGTCCTAGATGATGCTATCTCGAAGTACCAGTGCTAGAGCCCCCTCGAGGATTGGTTACGGGAATGATGATCCCGACACATCTGTATTATGATTAATCTAAAGCTATGCATGGGGGGGCAAAAAAGAAAAAAGTTTCAATAGCACGACCTTACAAATATCCCAAAAATGTTGGCATATCACAAGCACTAATACCTAATTCCTCATACTGATGCAAGTTACAAATCAAGTTCATGAGCTAAGAAAACCCTAACCACGAAAGTGATTCCGAGTCATTTGAATTAGAAAAGGGTTAATTAGTGAATTTTTAAGGGATACATTGATCCCGATTAATGTAACCCTTGGATCCAAAGATGAATCCTGATGTTTTATCTTTAACAAATCTTGTACTTTCCTTGATTTCAATCAACCAAAGCTTTGTAGAAATGTTTTCCTCAAAAGTAAAACCAAAAAAAAAATTAAGTTTTCCTAAAACTATTTTTGTGAATTTCAGTTTTGCTAAGAGATTAGCAAAAGATAAGCATAAGAGTGTGATAAATGATAGTTTATCATCATTCTTATGCCTAAAAACACACCTAGATCTTAGGATTTTAACTCTACAATCGAGATTTTGGACTATATTTAGGCATTTCTTAGGATAGGCAAGCATTGCATTGTTTTGTATTTTTGACATCTTTATTTAAGTGTCAAGGGTAAACAGAGTATCAGATCCCACAAACCCTGGCAAAATGAAAGGCAAAAGATGGAGAAGCCTATTTCAGCTGGATCCAGGTCACCTCAGCTAAATGGCAGCTCAGGCTAGCTCAACTCAGCTGATCCCGACTCCATTTCAGCTCCTCCTAGCTCCATCCAAGTCATGGAAGCTCTACCTAACTAGGATTAGCTACTACTATTAGCTAGCTAAGCCTAGTCAGCTAAAGAAGCTCTCTACCAGCTCAAGTCAACTCAACTCCAGCTCCTAAAGACTCAACTCAACTCAACTTGGTTGAGTTGAACTTTTTGACCTAAGCTAGCTACCTTAGCTAGCTAGGTAGCCTTCGAGAAGTCCAGCTCCAACTCACCTCATCTTAGACCAAAAGAACCCAACTCAACCTAGCTTGGTTTAGCAGCTAGCAAAGAACTAGCTAGCTAAGCTAGCTATTGAGCTCAGCTTCAGCTCTCTTCAGCAAAAGTCAGCTCCGACAAGCTCCAATGCAGCTTTATGTTGGCTCCTTCCTCTACTCCTAGCTAGCTTAGCTAAGCTCCACCTAAGCTCCTCCATGGCCATCCACCAACCTAGTTAAACCCTAGCTAAGCTCCACCTTAGCTTCTTCTTCTTGGCACCAACACAACCCACTACCACCACCTTCACACCCCTTCATTCTTGGTGCCAAAACTAACACCCCATCACCACCACCAAAAGCCACCATCATGTTGGAGCCAAAACCATCCCTTAACCACCTTGATTTTTGGTGCCAACTTTCCCAACATCGTAGCCCTACACATCACCACGCCACCACATCTAACCCTCCATTTTTCCCTCCAAAACACTCCCTTCTAGAACCCCCAATTGTGGTGCCAAAACACACACACCCATTTGAAGGTTTCCCTACTTGGAGGGGTGACGAAATAAATGCGGAAATAAAATATAAAGCAATCTCACCAAAGAAAACCAATCACACAATGTACACAATAGTTTTTAGGTGGAAACCCAAACCGGGTGAAAACCACCACCTAACCCTCTCGAGTTAGGATTTTCCGATCAACCTAGTTGATCAAATCCACTAACCGAATCACTTTAAAATGAGGGTGATTCAACCTCAGTACAACCACGCTACAAGTACGAGGGTAGCGTTCCTCAACCCCTTCTCTCCACGAGAAGGATTTTGTCCCACGAAGGAGACGGGAATTCGCAAAGCGAATACCCAACCAAAAAAACAAAGATAAAATAAACAACAAGTCCTATAGAGCCAACAAAGAAATTATGAACCTAGCTTCTATAGGAATAAGGAAACTCCCCTTTGCAAGGAGTGCGTCGAGTTGGTGACGCGGTGCGTGTGCCACGCGATGGCGCAACGTCGCTCTCGTAAACAACGGCGGGAGAGCGGGTGCGCGAAGCTTGATGCTCTCTAGAGAAAGGAACTAGAGCTTGGAGAGCAAGGGCTTCTCTTGGACACAAAAGAGTGGAACTAAGTTGCTTATGTGTGTCTCTTGTTTCTCTTAGTGTGTATCTTGTGTCTCTAAGTGTATATATTTGTTGCAAAGGTTCCCCTCTATTTATAGAGGCCTTAGGAAGGCTTTGGAAGGCTTAGGAAGGGTTCTATAGCCGTTGGGTGCAAAGCCCAAGAGAATCAGGCCGAAATCAGGACAATGAATACATTTGACAGGGTGATCAAACGTCTAATTCTGGCATCAGACATCTGGAAGGCCACTGTAAGACGTCTGATTTCAAGGTCAGACGTCTGATTCTATGCGGGTTTCCTCCTGACTTGAATCAGATCTAAACAGGGTTTTTGTTCAAGTTGATCAGACGACATACAGGACGTCTGGCACTATGCCCGGACGTCTGGAAACCAACTTTTTCTATGGAATGGATTTTCCAACCGTTGCAACGGCTAGAAAATCTCTGAGAAGAGATTTTGGGCCAGCCGAGGCAAAATGGTCAATTATCAGACGTCTGGTCAGTCCTATGGACGTCTGATAAGGCTCTAACGGTCATATCCTTGAGTGCCTGCTAAGCTAGCCAACGGTCCACTATCTGGACGTCTGGCAAGTCCATCAGACATCTCCTAAGACGTCTGGTATTAGGTCTGGACGTCTGATTTCATCAGACAGAATTAACTATGTCCAGCCTAACAGATATTAGACGTCTGAAACAACAGTCAGACGTCTTAAAATACTTTATCAGACGTCTGATTTGGGAATTAGACGTCTGGAAGTGCTGTTTGAACCCTATATTGGTTTTCTAAGTATTCTACAGAAAACCTAAGTATCCTAGGGTTGTGTCGGTGTTCCTAGGACTACTGTTAGGGTACTTTGAGGCTCTTTAACATAATATTCTAAGGAAAATAAAAAGAGCAAGAAAATAAAGACAAGAGATACAAGAAAGGATTAAAAAGAATCTATCCTATTCTTCTTGTCTTCTATCTTCAATCTGTCGCTCCACGCGAACCTCCTCTGTTTTTCATTAAGCTCCTCCAATCCGTCCTGGATGCGAGCTCGAGTTCCGTCTAAACACGTCTACATTTGCAATTGACCTGAAATCTAGGACTCAAATTGCAAATGTTAAATAACACGTGTTTTGTTATCATCAAAACAAATGATCGTGGTGCTCTAGCACCAACACCATTCACCCTTGGACATCCACCATAAGGTGCCTCCAACCCATAACCACCCACCTCCACATCCCTACACTTGGCGCCACTCATCTCCACACTTAGATCCTACAACCACCACCCAAAAAGGCATCCAAGCCCTCCATTAACCCATGCCAACCACCCTTCTTCCCACTCTATATATACATTACACCACCCACCAAAAAGGATCATCCTTTTTCTTACTTTATTCTACCTATATCCACCTTCAATTTTGGCCAAGGAAGAAGAAGAGAAGAAGATTAAGGAGGCACACCTTGCCTCCTTGGTGCCTTCTTCTTCTTCCCTTCTTTCTTGGGCCAAGGCCAAGTAGCAACATCAAGGAGGATGGCCAAGCAGGACCTTTAGGGTGGTGGACGTCCATCCTAGGAGGAAGAGTAGAGGAGGATACCAGGAGCACGAGAGCTTTCTTCATAGTGCAAGACTTGCCGCACTTGGAGTGAAAGTCTTTTGCCACTTTGGGGGCTTTTCTTCATCTTTGTTTTCTCTTTTGTATTAGCCAGTTGTTATCTTGTTTTCCTTGTAACAAGCATTCATCTACTTGCCTTTTATTCTACTAGTAATACAAAAGATCCAATTGTTGCCTTTCCATTTCCATGCTTTTAATTTCTTGTGCTTTCTTTTAAAGCTTTAGTGCACTCACTTCTTTCTAATTATCCTAGGTGCACTTGCCTAAGGTGAGCTTAGAAAGGTAGATTCCATCTTGCTTACTTAGGTGTAGTTAACATCTCTTTTCGTGCCTCAATTATTCCAAAACCATAAAATTCGCAAAATTGAAAATACAAAAATAGAAGTGTCGATTTGAGAGCGTGAGAGAGAGAGAACCGGCTATTTGACTAACAAATTGACCTCCTTGGACGACCCTAGATACTCATCCTAAGTTTATAAATTTAAAAGTCAATCAATTTTACACGTTGCAATGATTAAAACCGCATGTACAAAATTGTGTAAAATCCACATCACCTCCCACCCAGGGCTATCTTTTATGCCTTTTCAATTGAGTGTAGGTTGCAGCACGATTGACGAAAAATCATGAAGGAAATTTGACACTTGAGTGCCCTCATTGAATAGATCTTCCGCATGATCCCTAGAAAGATAAGTAGTTGAAATAAGGGGACTTAAATTAGATGGAAAAATGCAAATAGAACCCGAGTCTGGCCAGGGTTGTATGTCTGGATACAGGCCAGGCTCGGGGGGTGGGGGTGTCAGGTGGAAGGTCTAGGGGAAAGTGGGAGTTAGATTAATCAAGGGTGAGGGTGGGAGTGGATGTGATGTTATGGTGGAAAGGTGAGATAAAATCAGTGGGGATGGATATGGTGATAGGTTAGGAAGAGGGTAGAATGAAGGCAAGCTCCCAAATCTAAAATATCTATTGTGTCTTCAACCACTTGTTCTATTATAGATTCTGAATCATTGAAAAAATCATTTTATAAAGTGGTCAAAGCAGAAGCAGAACAAGATTCAACAAACATCATTTCTTCCACCAATTCATCCTTTTCATTATCCGAGTCCTCAAAAAAATCATCATCATGGAATCTCCTGGTAGCTTTGGAAAAGTCCAAGGTAATAGTGTGGCCATCGCAAGTAATGTTCATTTTATCGGAATGACAATCAATATTAGCTTTTGCAGTGGCCATAAAAGGTCGTCCTAGGATAATAGGGGCATTTTTCAGAGTCTGCCATTTTGGAGTACAAAGATCTTTTAGAAATTTGGCATAGGTAGGGATATGTTTGATGGTATTTAGGAGAAGAATATTAATCTGTACTTGTCCAGATAAATCCATGAGTTCCTCAGTTGTGGGCTCAGTCTTCTTTCTTTTGTTGGTGGTAAAGTGTAGGGCTTGAGGGAAATGAATGGGAGATTTGCCTTTTAAATCTTTTTCTTTATCTTTTTCTTCCTATGTTAGGGTTGGGGGAGAGTCAACTTGCATTTGGGATGAGTGGGTTTCATGTGTGGAATAAGAGGGCCCTTCAGTTGTTTTCCTACTCCTCAAGGTGACTACATTGGAGTGTGATTGTTTCTAGGAGGAGGTCGAAGGGCTTGATTTTGGTTTAAACCTGAGGGGTGCTGAGGTACTAGTTGGATAGGGTGCTGGTGAGAGTAATGGGGATTTCCGCCTTGGTAGTGGTTCCTTTGATTGTTAAGGTTGGCCATGGGTTGGGATGGTAAATTGCTTGCAGGTCTTTGATCAGGTGTGACCCTAATTTGATTATGCAACTTTGTAACAGCACGGGTCAATTCAGTCATTTGGTTCTGCATACCCTGCAGGATTTTCATAACCTGGGTATTAATATCTTCTTAAGGAATTCCAAGTTGGTATTGATTTTGTCCATGAACCCAAGGTTGATTTGGTCTTTGATAAGGAACCTAATTGGAGCTTTTCAGGAGAAGTTTGGGTTATTTCCCTAATTGGCATTGGAGGGATAATTAAAGTACTCCCGGAGGGCAGAAATGTTTTCTGTAACCGGAGTAGGGGTGTTATGGTGTCCATAATTAAATGTCCTAGTCTAGTTAGGTGTAGCCTCAGAGAAATGATTATACTCAGCTGGGACAGCACCGACATGATGCAAGTTTTTTCTCTTTAGCAAGTTAGGTGTGGGTAATGGTGGAGTCAGTTTCTGGAAATTCATTCTTTCCTTGATTTTCTTCTAGTTAATTTGCATTTGATCGAGTCACTGTGCGATCAATTGGATACCATCTTGAGTAATAGGAACAGATTAGCTATGGGTGCCTATCTCATGAACACCAAATCGAGGATTATTGTTTCTTCCAAAGGTGGTCATGGAAGCATGGTTAAATGAGTTTCCACTCATTTCCACAAATAAATCATAGGCACTCTTAGCATATTTATTTAAGAAATTTCCACTGCATGAGGCATCGACAAACCTTTTTAATTGATCTTCTAATCTATGGTAGAAGATTTGAACCAGTTGCCAAAGTGGTACCTCATGATGTGGGTAACTTCTAAGGAGTTCCTGAAACCTTTCCCAGGCTTCATGAAGAGTTTCACCAGATTTTTGTTGGAAGGTCATAATAGATCTTCATAGGGCATTTGTGTGATCTACAAGAAAGAATTTTTAAGAAATCACTCTTTAATTATGGCCACGTGTTAATGGGTCTACCAAACTATCCTAAACCAATAGGCGGCCTTGTCCTTGAGAGAAAGAGGGAAAAGCCACATTAGCTATAAGTCCTCTCACCCATTGCGAGAATGGGTGATTTATGCGAGCACAGTGAACTCCTCTAAATGGTTTAACGGGTCTTCCTTCAGAAGGCCATGAAAGTGTTTAATACGATTTAGGTTAGTGATGGGAACACCATCATGAGTCCTAACTAGAGCATTTTGACCCAATAAAGAGAATAAAAGCTCCTACATACCCAACTTGAGCTCATAATTCACTGAATAACCTTTCTGAGAGAAAAGTAAGAAATAAGGGGTAAAACTGTAATTTTACCATTGCAGTACAACAATGGGTTTTCTCAAGGGCTAAACACAGGTCAAAAGGTCTTAACAAGATAAAAAGTGGGTTGGATTTGACAGAAAAGGGTTTGTGTGTACCTTATGAATTAAATGACTTCTTGAAACCCTAAAACAGACCTGCTTGATTAACCAAGGTTCTGGTCAGGATAAAATTCACCTAAACCCTCTAAAAATCATAGAAAAATATTCTCTAGGGCTTAAAACTTTCAAATTGGCCATTGGAACCCAAGGTGACCTAAAATGGGGTCTCAGACAGATATTTGCCCTAAATTAGGTTTTTGCATATATTACCCAGTCAAACGTGGTCAAACCCAAAATCCAACTTCACCATTGGATTCCTTAGGTCTAAATTAGGTTTGTACCAAAATTTGGACCTAAGGGCAACTCATCTTGACCCACTTTGCAAATAGGTCCAACCTGATTACATTTGTACCCCTATCATTCAAAAACCCTTGCAAAAGCCCCCTAGCTTCTTCATCGTTCTCGCAATTAGGTCCCTCTACCATTATAGCGGATGAATCCTACTCCAGCAGGCTTTAGAAGGTGATTTCTCCCTAATTTCTCAGAGAATCCCCTTCAAAATTGGAAGGTAGATTCTCTGAGAAAATCCCTCCAATGTGAACCTAGTTTGATGCCCTACTTGTTACCCAATCTCTCATGCGAACACATGAGAGATTTGGGTCTCTTTTGGAGTTGCCATCTCTGGTGACCTTACCTTTCTTGGAAGCTTGGCTTCCAAGCACAAATTCCCCTCTAGAGATCTATTTAAGGGGCCTTAGATCCAACCGACTCCTCCAAGCTTGAAATCGATCGGAAATCCCCTCAAATTCTTCTCTCCCCCTCTGGCCGATTCGCTCATCAAGCTCCGATGACCTTCCGTTATCTCCCTCATCGCCTGACCACAATATCGGTGGCAGGTTGTTCTTCCTCACGTTCGTCCGCGTCGCGCAACACCCGCCAACGCCCCTGTCTCCCCTTCATCCTCGCCGACCGTCCCTCTCTGAGTACCTTCATCTCCGGCATCAGCAATGCACGCCCAACATCATCCTAGCCTTCCCTTCATCCACTATCACCCTAGATAAGTCCCTTTCACCTTCTACTTCCTTTCCCCGTCTTTATTTCCCTAAATTGACTACTACCACACTCCACCACCATCACCTTCTTCACCTCCGGCAATACCTCCGGCGAGATGCTCCCGTCGCTCCACACCTCCATCCACCTCGCTAACCACCCTACGACCTCCGCCTTGACTCCTTGATCACAACCCCTCACCCCATTCACTCTGTTGATCACCCAAACACACCCCCGAACACACCCACACATACGCACACAATGTGCCCTAGGCACGCTCACACAGGCGTCCCCACGACATGTCGACCACCGTTGCATATTCATTGTGCCTCAGCGAAGCTTCCTGAGCAATTTAACATGGCCGTGAGGCCATCTTGATGATTTCAAGTACAGGCATCCTCCGCCATTAGCACAAAGCTTGAAGCAAGCTTGAAGCGAGCTCCAGGCTGTGCCAACCCCAAGTCTCTGTCCCAGGTTGCGCAAAGCACCCTCGCACATGACTCCAAGCTATCAATTGAAGTCAAGGATGGTCGCAGCTACTACAATTGGAGGAACACCTCTGCTGCGGGTGCATGCGAAGAAAGGTGGACAGATAGTCCCACCTCGGAAAGTTCTGAGGCGCAGCACCCGCATAAATTGAATTCTTGCCAGTAGTTGTTCGCCTCTGAATCACGGGGTGAGGTCCCTCTCACCTGAACCGAACCGACCTCATCCGCGACCACGCCCCGCAGACCTGGTCTTGACCTGACTCGACTTGCACTCCTCACCCACCACCGCATGCCGGTGGGCCTGGTCCCGAGTACGTACCCGACCCGAATACCCGAGAACATGTGGCTCTAGGAGAGTGGAACCTAAGAGAGAAAAGAGAGGAGAGTGTGCGTAGGTAGGGGGTAGGTTTTGCTCTGCAAGCTGAAGAGGAGAAGTGAAGCTGAATAAGAAGAAGGAGAAGACAAGGATGTAGAGAAGCTAAGGCAGAGAAAGAAAAGAGAAGGAAGAAGCTGAAGGAAGAAGCTGAAGGCAAAAAGGCAGCAAGGCAAAGGAAGAGAGAAGGCAGCCGACAGAGAGAGAAAGAAGAGAAAAGCCAAAGAAGAAGAAGTAGGCAGAGGAAGCTAAGGGAAGGGCTAAGGCAGGAAAGCTAAAGAAGACAAAAGCCAAAGGAAGAAGAAGAAGCGAGGAGAAGACAGAGAAAGAAAGACAGCTCGTAAAGGCAAAATCAAAGGAAGAAGAGAAGAGAATCAGAGAGAGAAGAAATAGCATAGGCATCCAATTTTTTATTCATATTCATATACATTGAGTTCTTGAGTATTCTGTGACCTACATTATCAATTACTCCTTTATTTTTGCACTGTGATATTGATATTATTGCATATTCCTTTAATTATGATCTTGATTTCTAAAACACCAATTTGCTCCCTGTGTTCGACCTCAGACTTCAAAATTCGAGTAATAAAATTGTATTTGTTTTGAACGCTTTTTCGACTATATTACAATGCGATACTCTTAAAACCTAATTCAGTGATCATAAACAGTTAGCCAGTTTGATTTTGAAGTCCCCTTTAGGTTTGACCACCCTTGATCCCTCCTCGTAGTTAAAAGGATCATCGAAATCCTTTAAAGGAACGATAGGCTCATGAAGGGCTGGTGGATTTTACCCTTAGTTGGCTAGGTTCATAACAGTCCTAACCAATTGCTGTTGATTTGCTTGTAGTTGAGCCAGTTGCTCAATCATCATAAATAAGGGATTGGGTGAGGGTCCTTGATCTTGACCATTTGGCAAATCAGGGTTGCGAGGCATTTTCCGATGAGGGAGGTTAGGGATGGGGATGTCAGATAGTGGATTATGAATGGGAGGTTTAGAGGAGGGTTGTGAATGGGAAGCAGAAGCGAAAGAGGACCTGTTTTGTATGTTTTCCATTTTATCAGAAGAGGAATGTAAATGCAGGAATAGTGATCATCTGGTGCGTCGGGCGGAATCAAGTGGTCCCTCCAAGTGTGGATTGTGAGACCTTCGCCAGTGCATACACTTAGAAGAATGGGGAGGAGAGAAGGGAAAAGATGAGAGAGAAGTGTGTAATCCAATTAATCAAAATTCAAGCCTAACTTAAGGTTGTCTCCTTAAGAAAAACCTAAGACTTGGGAACCCAAATATTAAAAAATCAATAATTAGATCTACTTCCCAAAATTAACCTACCTAGACTATACAGGTGGATTAGGGCCAAGTATGTCTCGAGAAAATCACTAGGGGCTTGTACAAACTCATACCCATCATTTGACTTCCCTCCTAGTTTGACACCACGTTTGATTAAGGGAATTAGGAATAATTAGAGATGACTTAAAAATCGAATATCAAGCCTAGAATTGGACGAAGTCCTTAGTGATCAAGTGACTACAAATTTTTAGTTAGGCTTAGGAACTTAAAGTGCACAAAAAATGAAGGACGTTAATTGGGGTAATGCCCAATTATGTCTTTTTTCATTTGTGTGCGAATTTAGGCAGGAATGTGATGTCCAAAGCCAAAATAGTTGGTTTGCAAACAAGGATTAGATGAAATGATTTTTAGGGTTTGATAATGATTTGTAGATTTTAGGATTCTCTCTTTTTATGGTTTCAAACAAGTTTGAAAATGCTTCACACAATTTTGCAATCAAGTTTTAGAGTTGGTGAAAGTCAATTCCTTTAATTAATTGTGTGACTAAGAGAGAAAATCAAACCCTAAGATAGAAATCCTATGTATTTAACTCCTAAAATGAACTCCTTTTGAAAATCTTTCTAGGTGGTGGTCCAAACAAAATAAAAAACACCACCACTAGAAAGAAAATCAAACAAGGAATCCAAAAGTGATTTTTTTGATATTTTTGAAAGATGTTTAATATTTTTTTGGAATTGTTTTTATACTAGTGTCAAAAATCAGAAAAGATAGATTCAAAAATTTGATTGTACAGAAACCTTAAACAATCTATGAAATTTTTGAAAATTTTATCTGTTCTAGAGATTTTATCGACATTTCCAAAAATATAAAATTCTTCCAAATCTGACAAGTATAAAAATTTGTAAAATTCACAGACAATAAGAAAACAATAAGGAATTAGGGTTTGATCCCTCTTCAGTCCATGGATTTTTTAATTTTTTCTATTGGGCTAAAAATTTTAAAATTTGGAGGCTAAGTTCCTGTCTCAAAGGGACTTCCTTGGACAAATTTTGAAGATTTTAGGAAGCCTCTTTGTACCTGAACTTGATTTTTGAAAATGAAGATAGAAGTCTGAATTTTGAATTTTCAAAAATTCGACACCAATAAGAAGGTGGTGGAGAAATGAATCAATCAAGCATACAAGACAATTTTAGGGTTTTACCACCCCAAAATTTTATTGTTTCTGTAAGCTTTGATATTTAAAAGATTTTTTTAGAGATTTTTGTGATTTTTGATGGTACTTTGGCTACTTACTTGAAACACGCGGGAAGAAAAGGTTACTTGAAGCTTCCGCTCCAAGTGATTAAAAATTTTGCTCCTGCTTTTGATTCACACATGAATGTAACAAAAACCAAAACAATGGGAGTGAAGACTCAAATAAAGCAAGAAACATAAAATGAAAAACTAAGCCATGCCTCCCAAGAACGACGTTAAAAAGTTATATGAAAAATATGTTGATTTGTAAATAGGGTTTTTCGTCGTTGTAACATGCAAAATTCGTAAACTTTTAATATTTATATACCTAGATAGTGGTGAAGTATCTAAGGTTGTGCAAGGAGGCAATTGGTGTTTTTAAAATATTTCTCTTTTACAAAACTTCAATCTTCTTTTAGTTTTGTTATTTTTGGGGTTTTTAGAAATGATTGGGAATTGATTATGCAAAACACGCAATGAAAGAAACTACGCCTACATGACAATAAAGGTCTTCTCTTCTAAGGTCACCCTAGGAAAGTATGCATAGGGTAATTAGAAGGGAAGAATGTGGTGCACTAAGTTAAACAAAGTAACAACTTGGAATTGAAACACACAAAATGAAAAGGTGAAGAAAGCTTTTTGAATTACTAGAAATGTCAAGTTACAACTCAATAAATGCATGGAGTTAAAATCTAGATAATACAAAATGATAAAGATGAAGATGAAGAAGAAGAAAGGATCCTCTAATGAAGCTTGAGAATGGCTTGGCACCAAGCACGGTAGCTCCCGCACTTGAAGAAGATCCTCTCTCGCTTTTTTGCCGGATGATGATATGCTCTTTCCTTCAAGTACTCCTTTGGTTCTCTCCTCAAGGTAGACGTCCACCCTAGCTCCTCCTCCTCTGCCTGGTCTTCCACTTTGGTGAAGAATACCTTGGCTTGGTCCAAGGTAGAAGGGAGGAGAAGAAGGCACCAAGGAAGCACGGAATGGCTTCCTTAATCTTCTTCTCTCCACTCGTCCTTTAGATGTTGATAATGGTGGATTTGTAGGAATGTTAATGTAGCCAAGGGTGATCAAAATAGGGTGGTTATATGATGTATATATAGGCATAAGGAAGATGGTGGTTAAGGCTAAAGTGGCGCCAACCATGGTGGTTAGTCACCTTGAGTTGGTGCCAAAAATGGGGCCTAGGGTTAAGGTTGGAGTGGAGGCTTATGGGTGGTGTTGAACCATTTTGGATGGTCAAGGTATGGTGTTAGTTAGTCATGGAGGGTAGGTGATTGTTGGCTCCATATGAACGGATGTGGTGTGGTATAGTTTAAGTAGGGTTGCGCCAAAATTGATGTGGTTAAGGGGTTGATTTTTGGCACCATATGATGGAGGGCTAGGATAGAGTTTCAAGGATGATGGAGGGTGGATATATGGCTAGGTTTTGGTGCCACATGTTGAAGGGTGTAGAGGTGGTGGTTACCCTTTGAATTGGAGCCAAAATGATGTGGCTTTTGGTGGTGGTAGAGTGTTGAAGAGGCACCTCTTTTTGGCACTAAGGTGAAGGGATGGAAGGGAGGTGAAGTTGGTGACAAAAGAAGAAGGGTGTAGGTGGTTGTCTTAGGTGGTGTTTAGGGTTAGGTGGACAGCCATGAGTAGGGAGCTTAGGTGGAGCTAAGCTAAGCTAGCTAAGCTAGCTTAGCTAGTAGATGAGTAGAGGATGAAGCTAGGGTTTTGTTGGAGTAGATGAGGAGTTGAGTTGCAAGTCTTCCTGGAGCTGAAAATCTGCTGAAGATGGCTGCACTTGAGCTCAATAGCTAGCTTAGCTAGCTAGTTCTTTTGTTAGCTACTAAGCCAAGCTAAATTGAGCTAGCTTCTGCTGATGTAAGTTGAGGTAAGTTGAATCTAATTTTCCTGAAGACTGCCTAGCTAGCTAGCTTAGATCAGGTAGCTAAAATCAACTGAGTTGAGTTGAGTTAAAGTCTTTGGGAATTGGAGTTGAGCTGACCTGAGCTGGTTGATGACTTCTTCAGCTGACTAGGCTTAGGTAGTTGATGGTAGTAGCTAAGCATGATCAAGTGGAGCTTCCATGGACTAAATAAAGCTGGAAGGAGCTGAAAGGAGCTGGGTTCAGCTGAGTTGACCTAGTCTATTTACCATCCAGTTGAGGTGAGCTAAACGGAGCTGATATGAGCTGGACCTAGTTAGGTTAAGCTGGAATCCAGCTGAGTTGAGCTGGATTTAGCTGAGATCTAGTTGAAATGAGCTTCTCCATCTTCTGCCTTTCTCAATGCCAGGGTTTGTGGGATATTCTAAATCTATTCATCCCTAACACTGAAATAAAGATGTAAAAATAACAAAAACAATGCAATGCATGCCTATTCTAGGAAATGCCTAAATGCAACCCATAACCATAATGCATTGTGCAAAACCTAAGAGCTAGATGTGTTTTAAGGCATTAAAGTGATGATATTAGACCTAGCCACATCCAATGAAGTGCAATATAAACTAATTGAATGCAACCAACTCTGATTAGGTTCAATTGGAACCTAAATAGTTCAACCTAATTAGGCTCAGTAATTCTAATTGGACCCAACCCAAATTCAATTGGGCATGCTTACACCTAATTGAGTTCACACCTATTTAAATTAGGTCACCATAGGTCTAATTAGGTTCACATCTACACCACTTAATTTAATTAAACCCAATTAGATTAGAACCTAACCCAACCTAAGTTGAACAAACCCAAAGCCACTTAGACTGACAACCTAGGTCTACAAAACCCACACACCCACACATGTGAACCCACACATATTCACAGACACATTGCTTAGACCCTAAGCAAGAGGTATATCCTCTTAGCTATCCAACATGAGAAAGATCTTATCTCTTTGATATTTCTTATGGAAAGATTAAAAGAGATAAGATCTTTTGATAACACTAAGACCTAATCTACACCCTTGATCCTAGCATGTAAGGCTCTCCTCCTACACCCATAGCCAGCCACATATGGCTTCCTTAGGAAGCCATATGGATAGCGACCGACCCACACGCACACACCCTTGGATCATCATCCAATGGTGAACCACTCCTTTGAATTGCTAGCTTAAAACTAAACCTTAGATCTAGATCCTACAACCTATATTTTTTGCCACATTCCTATAAATGACCTAGCCTCTACCACTTAGAATTAATTAGCCACTTAGAGAAATAGTCTACCATAGTCCACGCCTTCCACCTCTCTCTACCTTCAGGCTCTCCGGTCTTCTTCTTCTTCCTCCCGGTGCCCTGGATCTGAAGGTTCGCCAGAAGCTTTACACAAGCATCCCCCAAGTGGCTTCTCTCTCTCTCTCTTTCTACTCTTTCTTTAGTTTATTTGCTTTGATTCATAGTTGTAATCTTGCTATAGATTTCATCTGTATGACTCTCTTCAAGATTGCAATAAAAAGTCAAGATTCATTTGATATTTGTGTTCTGTACTACCAAATAATGATTGCAAAAGGTTTAAAATATCGATTGCCTCCTTGCATTCGACCCGGACTCCTTATAGTTCAGTATTAAAAATTTAATTCAACACTTAATTTATGCACTACAAAGGTCTCATATATTTTAATCGTGTCAATTTGGCAAGCAGCAAATGCTCACTATTTGAAGAGCAGGCATGAGCAATCCTTATCCCTATGATCTTGATTTGACGATGGAGACGCACTCTTGCATGATCTAATGAGATCCAGCGAATGCCAGCATGTGCGCGCGCGTTGTACGCACGATGCGCACGTTGTGGCCAAGCGATGCGTGTGCATGCATGTCCCCCGCGCTGTGATAAACGCCAGTTTATCATCATTCTTATGCCCTAAAATAGATCTAGCTCTTAGCATTTTAACTCCGCAAATGGGTTTTCGAGCTGCATTTAGGCATTTACTTAGGATAGGCATGCATTGCATTTTATTGTATTTTTAATGCATTCACTTGAGTGTCAAGGATAGGCAGAAAGTCAAATCCCATAAGCCTTGGCACTCAGGAATGCAGAAGATGAAGGAGAATCACCTATTAGCTGGATCTTAGCTGGATCTGGCTCATCCCAGCTGGATCCCAGCTCATTCTAACTGGATCAACTCATCCTTAGCTCCATTCAGCCCATCTCAGCTGAATGGTAGCTCAAGCTAGTTCACCTCAGCTCCATTCAACTCACCTCAATTAGATGGTAGCTCAAACTAGCTCATAACAGTTGATCCTAGCTCCATTCCAGCTCCTCCAGCTCAGAATAGTTCACTGGAAGCTCAACCTAACTAGGACTAGCTACTACCATCAACTAGCTAGACCTAGTCAGTTGAAGAAGTCATCAACCAGCTCAGGTCAGCTTAAGTCCAGCTCCCGGAGGCTCAACTCAGCTCAACTTAGTTGAGCTGAGCTACTTGACCTAAGCTAGCTACTCCATGAGGATGCTAGAAATATCCTATGGATTTAACTAAATACTAGAGGGGAGGGGTGAATAGTATTGCTTAAAAAAATACATGCACAGATCAAAATAAAGCAACAAGAATCAAGTACAGAGTACACCTGATTTATAGTGGAAACCCGATCTAGGTGAAAACCACTACCTAAGCCTCCCAGCTTAGGATTTTTCCTATTAGACACCGCTAGTCAATCCACTAACGTACCACTTGAATGAGGGTGGCACAACCTCTTACAATCACTTCTCTTTTATCCTAAAGAAAAGCAAAAACAACACAGATCTTCCAAATAGACTTGGAATCCGCAAATCAAAAACAACAAAATAGTATGACAAGAATATAAATTCTATGGAACCTCAATACATGATCAAACCGATTTTTCATAGAGGTTTGAGGCATCGTGCTTTTCAAAGAGCATGAAGAATAGGGCGTGAAAGCCTTAGGAAATAAGCACGAGATGCTCTGTTTTTGAATGGTATTTCTATTTAAAAGTTGTAAAGGAATGGGTTGCGTGAGACCTCTATTTATACAAAAAGTTTTGCCTGAATAGGAAACTAAATTGGTTGATCAATTAAGGTTAATTGGTCGATCAAAAGGCAATTTAGTCAATCAATTAATAAGGTTGGTCATTCACTGATTGATCGATCAATTAGCTTGGTTGGTGGATCAAGAGGATTTTTCTCAACTTCCTAAAATGGGCTAATTTGATTGGTCAATTAATTAGGTTGGTCGATCAAAGTGATTCAATCGATCAATTAAATAGTTTGGTCGATCAATAACCCTAAAAGTTTGGTTTTGAAAAGATACGTGCGAAAAATTCATATTTGAGTTTTATTTGAGGTTCCTTACAATAATGTCTTAGACTCAAATAAATGAAAAAGATGCACATCAGCAACTATCTTCTCTTATCTTGAAAAACGCTTTAATACTTTAATCTGAGATAGTCCTGAAATGTTAATCTAGCAATAAACATATTTTTGGTGTATCAAAATAGAGATGCTTACATTCTCCCCCTTTTTGATGACAACAAAATTATAATTATAGAATTTGAAAAAAGTTTTGCATAAAATCTCTCCCTTTTTGTTTCAACAAAAAGTAAAACATACTGCTTGGGATTTTACATATAACTCCCCCTTAATCAAATAATTGAAGCAAAATGTCATGCAATATATAAGAGAGCTAAAGTAAAACACAAAGCTGAGAGAGATATATTATGCATAAATAACCAGTCTATATAAGAAGTGCATAGAATGTTCTGAGAAAAATAAAGTTATACATTCCAATATGGAAATAGAGGCAAATAAAACATCTAATCACCTAAATGATGCCATGAAGGCATCCATAGTGCTCTGAAGATCAGTGTACAACTCGAGATCCAGTGAATCTGATCTCTCAGAAGATGAAAGCTGACCAAGGCAAAGGCGTCGATGAGCTGATGAACGTGGTGTCGAATTCTTGGATGTCCTGCGAGGAGGAGTAATATGTTGGTCAGCTGGTCCTGCTGATGCTGATGGTGCTGCTGGTGATGTAGGAGGAGGAGGAGGAGGAGGTGCTAAAGGCATGGTAGTCGAATGGCGAGGTCGAGGAGGTTGGTGAAGCTGTTGTTGAATGCTATGAACTGACTCTCCAAGTCTGCCCAAAAACTGACTCTAAGCATTCAGGTATTCTGATACCTGATGCCCGTGCCTCATCATAACCATGTCAGTGTCCTGCTGCCTATGCATCATTAAAGAAATGTCACTAGTCACATCTTGAATAGTGATGAAGTCCCTGTCTGATATCTATCTGTCCAAGAGGCTCCAGTCCTGGTCGTAGAAGAATGGTGATGGTCACACTGGAGGTGGACAAGTCGCAATGAAGTGCTCATAAGGTGGAAACGGAGGTGGTATTGCAGTCTGCTCATGCTGTTGCTGCTGCTCTTGTGATGCTTCCTCACCACAGGCTCCCTGTGCTTGCTCCATTTTCACATAAGTGAGTTTATCAAATATGGAGACACGAGTGATAAATTGTTTATGATTGATGTCCATGGGCACATTGAAGTGAAGAAAGATAAGGGAGAGAAGTATCCCAAACTGGAAGGAGCTACTGGGTGGTTTACTCATGAGATAAAGAATCAAATGATTCCAATTGAATCGTTTGTTCTTCATAAAAGCATGGAGGGTGATCAGCATAATGCCAGGGCAGTTCTCAAATGATGTGGACTTAGGCATGAAATTCCAAAAAAATACACAATTAAGAAAATGAGGCAAATGTCGAAAATAGGGTGACTTGGTAGGACGGCCCAAGTCAAAATGAGAGGGAGTGAGCAGGGTCTCCCTGATGGTGTCAGATTGTGTCTACTGATGTAAGTCAAGAAAAGTAGGTCCAACAGAAGGACAACCAAGAATCTCAGTCAAAACATCTGTATTGACCAAAACTTCTATCCCGTAGACGTTCAAGGTCAACTCGATGTTGGCACCTTCACCTATATCTTCGAGATTGGCATAAAATAGGTGATAGGTCATGGGATCAACACCAGGAATGCGGCTATGTTTGGAACCCACAAAAAAGTTCTGCTCAAACAAACGTAAAATCTGATGGTATGCAAATTTCTTGCAGATCCCAGGGGAAATAGACTCAAAATAAGTGAAATCAATGGGTCTACCTACATGTGGAGAGAATTTCGCAAACAGCGAGAAATGACCACGAGTGGATTCGGTAATGAAAAAGCAATCAAAAGTATCATCACGATGACTAGAAGAGTCGCGTGAACGTTTTGGTGCCATGTTAAGGTGCTGGAAAACACGATTGGTCGATCAAAAGTTTTGATTGGTCGACCAAAAAAAGAACCAGACATTTGGTCGATCAACCAAGGGGTTCGGTCAACCAAAAGACCTCAGTTCGGAAAAAAGAGTGTTTGACCAGATGATAAGCTCACGTATGCTACATGATTTCTCAAGAAAAATACACAATCAAGATCAAACAAGTGAGAGTAAGTCAAAGCACATTATAAGCACAAGAAAAATCCAAAGGAATGGATGTATTCAAGGTTTAGAATGTACCGAGATCGAACCAAAGTTGGTCGATCAAAATAGAGGCCAAATAGAGGACGTGCAAGGAGGTCGGAGTCGCGCAAGCATGGAGGTGCAAGGAGGCAGCGAGCAAGCACGTACTTGTGAGGACCGATGCACAATTGACCCAGGCATGGAGGTGGCTTGTGCGAGGAGGTCGATTAGATGGTCGGAGTAGAAAAGTGGGGTCGAGTATGGTTTGAGAAGTGGGGACCAAAGGATTTGTACAGTAAAAAATACGTATTTGGGGTAAAAATGAGGTGTTTTATAGAGAATGTGATTAGTAAAATAGGTAAATGCATTTAAGGAAACTAATCACATAGGTTAGAAACGGTAAAAGAGGATTGCGAACGCAAAATGAGGAAATGAGATCGCAATCTTCGAAAAGAGAAACTGCCAGTTTTGGTCGATCAAAAGTGTTTTTTGGTTGATCAAAACAAGAAGTGATCGATCAAGATAAGTAATTGGTCGATCAGAGTTTGAATGTTTGGAGGGAAAATTCTCTCCCAAACAGATTGGTAAATCAAAAAATTTGATTGATCGATCAAAAGTCAAAGTTGTGGAGGGAAAATTCCCTCCATGCAAATTCAAGTTTTGGTTGATCAAACAATAGTTTTGATCGATCAAAGGTTGGTCAATCAATTTGAAAAATTGATCGATCAAGACAGTAAAAGAGTCATTTATTAGGCTAATTAATTAAGCTCTTCTAATCTAGATAATCCTAGTGAATGACAAATCTGATTAAACCTATCTTTTGGTAATGGTTTTGTGAATATGTCAGCAAATTGATTTTCTATGTTAACAAATTCTAAGTTGATATCTCCTTTTAAGACATAATCTCCAAGAAAGTGATGTCTAATATCTATATGTTTTTTCCTAGAGTGTTGTACTGGATTCTTTGAAAGGTTAATAGCACTTGTGTTGTCACACAAAATCTTGTTATTCTTATAAGATAAACCAAAGTCTTGTAATGTTTGTTTCATCCACAATAATTGTGAACAAGCTAAACATGCTGCTACATATTCTCTTCAGTTGTGGATAGTGTATAGTATTTTGTTTTCTAGAGAGCCAAGAGACTAGGGAATTTTCGAGAAATTGACAAGTTCCACTAGTGCTCTTACGGTCTGTGAAGCTACTCGCATAGTCAGCATCACAAAAGGAACATAATTCCAATGTGTCTGACTTCGGATAAAAAAGTCCTAAGTTTTGTGTGTTGTTTAGATATCTAAGTATTCTTTTAATAGCATGTAGATGTGATTCCTTAGAGTTTACTTGAAAGCAAGCACACAAACAAGTATAGAATAGAACATCAGGTCTACTTGCAGTTAAATATAATAGAGATCCTATCATGCTTCTATATAGTTTTTGATCTAGTAATTTACCTGTGTCATCATTTTTTAATTAGGTAGAATCTGCCATCGGTGTTTCCTTTGACTTTATCCATTGAAAATTTCTTCAGTATCTTTGCTGTGTATGTTGTTTGAGATTGGAAGATTCCAGAGGATATCTGATCAATCTGAAGACCTAGGAAGAACTTGAGTTCTCCCATCATGCTCATCTCAAATTGATCCTGCATTACCTTTGCAAAGTCTTGGCAAAGTAGATCATTAGTAGCATAAAAAATGATAACATCTACATATATTTGAATTATTAAGAGATCATTTTCTTTTCTTTTGGTAAATAAGGTTGGATCTATTTGACCAATTTTAAACTCATTATTAATTAAATATGATTTTAATCTATCATACCAAGCTCGTGGAGCTTGTTTTAGACCATATAGTGCTTTGTTGAATCTGTATATATATTCTGGATGATTTGGTTCTTCAAAACCTGGAGGTTGTTTAACAAAGACTTCCTCTTTGATGAATCCATTTAGAAAGGCACTTTTAACATCCATTTGGAAGAGTTTGAATTCCGTATGGGCTGTAAAAGCTAGCAACATTATAATCAATTCTAGTCGAGCAACAGGTGCATATGTTCATTAAAATCTATTCTTTCCTCTTGATTATATCCTTAAGCCACAAGTCTAGTTTTATTTCTAATTACATTTCCTGATTCATCAAGTTTGTTTATAAAAACCACTTGGTACCTATAATGGTTTGTGATTCAAGTTTTGAAACAAGTTTCCATACTTGATTTTTCTTAAATTGATTTAGCTCATCTTCCATAGCAATAATCCAATAGTTGTCTGAGAAGGCTTCCTTAACATTTTTGGGTTTTAATTGTGAAACAAAGGCTGTAAAGGCTAGTGTGTTAAGGGAAGATCTGGTTTGAACTCCTTTTGACAAATCTCCTATTACCAGTTCTTTAGGATGATCTTTCACAAAAGAGATATCTTTGGGCAGATCATTAGAAATATTCTCTTCTAGATTGTTCGATGGATCATGTACTAGTTCATCATCATCAATTGTAGAAGATTTAGGTTGAACTACTATTTCATCAAATGATACATGCATGGTTTCTTCAACAATAGAATTCTTCTTATTGAAGACCCTATAGGCTTTACTTCTGGTTGAATAACCTAAGAAAATCCCTTCCATGCTTTTATCGTCGAACTTATCAAGATTATTTTTAGTGTTAAGTATAAAGCATCGACATCCGAAAATCTTGAAGTAGGAAATTCTAAGTGTTCTCCCATGATAGAGTTCAAAAGGTGTCTTCTGTAGGATTGGTCTGATCAAGGTTCTATTTTAGATATAGCAAGCAGTGATTATAGCCTCAACTCAAAAATATCGAGGCAGCTTTGACTTGCACAACATTGTACGGGCACACTCTTGCAGAGTCCTATTTTTCCTCTCAACTACATCGTTCTGAGGTGCAGCTCTATGAAAGGCAAACTCATGTTTGATTCCATATTGATCACAAAAATTAAAAAAAGATTCATTTTCTAATTCTCCACCATGATCACTTCTAATCCTGATTACCTCAGATCCTTTCTCATTCTGTAATCTTCTAACTAGTTTGCTAAAGGCATCTATGGTTAAGTCTTTACCTTTTAAGAAGGATACCCAAGTAAATCTAGAGAAGTCGTCAATTATGACTAAACAGTATTTGCACCTGCTTAGGCTTTCGGATTTGGTTGGTCTGAATAAGTCTAAGTTAAGTAGCTCCAGGGGTTGAGAAGTGCTAACCATCCTTTTTGGTTTAAATGGATTTTTGGTTTGTTTACCAACTTAACAAGAATCGCAAACTTTGCTTTTCTTGAAGTTGATCTTTGGCAATCCCTTGACAAGCTCATGTTTCACAAGTTTACTAATATTGACCATGTGAACATGACCTAGTCGTTTATGCCAAAGTATTGCTTCTTTGTCAGATATGACTAGACATACAAGACTATCATACTTGTTGAAGTTTACAGTGTAGATATCTTTATGTTTATTTCCATTAAGAATGATTTGTTTTGTTTCCTTGTTACGAATTTTAAAACCTCTTGATGTGAATGTAATTTTATTTCCTTTATCACATATTTGGCTTACACTTAATAGATTATGTTTTAAGCCTTTAACTAAATGTACATTATCAAAAGAGGTAGAAGAGTTACCAATTTGGTCAGTACCAATAATACGACCCTTGTGGTTGTTCCCAAATGTGACTGTACCACCTTCCTGACGATTGAGCTGCAGGAATAGGTCTTCTTCGCTATCATGTGCTTGGAACAGCCGTTGTCTATTATCCACCTTCTTTCTTCTCTTTCCTGTCATTGGTTTGTGATTGTGAGGCTTTGTTTGATAAAGTGGCTTCAATGTTCCATTGATTTATTGGAAAGTCCACTTCTTATAATCTACAAAACCTACAAAACAAGATTGCAAAATACTTTTTGCTACCCATTTTTGTTTGGGTCCACGGTGGTTAGTTTGCATTGCTTGCTTTGGCAAGCTACCTTTCTCTTTGTTCTGGCTGGAACTAGATGCTTCATGGTTATTTTTTGGTATATAGCCTAACCTAAATTTTGCAGTGCTCTGGGTTTGTGTTCCTAATAATTTATGCAAATTTCTACTTCCATATATGAATTTAGTCAAGTCTTTTAAGAGAGTAGCAGACTTTTCTTTCAATTTATCAATATCCACCTTAAGATTGTCTATCTGTAATTTTAATGATGTGATTTCAATAGATAATTCTGTGTTTTGTTGAGGAAGTATATCTTTGTGTGTTCTTTCTTCTCTTAATGCTTTATTTAGGTTTTTAGTTTCTATTTTTAGTGACTTAGCTATGTCATGCGTCTCAAAAAATGCTTGTAATAATTCATCTTATGAAAAAGAAGTTACCTAATCTTCTAGTGCCATTAGTCCTAGAAGAGCTTCTTCTCTGGAAGTTTCTTCTTCTTCTAAGCTTGAGTCTAATTCATCCCATGTTTCTATGAAAGCCTTCTTCTTTCCATCTTTCCTGAAGAACTTTTTCTTCTTTTCTGATTCTTTCTTGAGAAGTGGGTAGTCTTTCTTGATGTGTCCCTTTCTTTTGCTGTTGTAGCAGATGATTGCATCCGTCTTTGATTCTTCCCTTTTCTTCCTCCAGCTTCTCTTATTCTTGAGGAACCTTCTAAATTTTCTAGAGAGAAGAGCTATGTCTTCCTCTTCTTCTCCACTTGATAATTCTTCAGATTCCTTATTTGCTTCAAGGGCTATGATCTTCTTTCTGGTTCCTTCATCTTCTTGCTCCTTCATGTGTTGGAGCTGAACTTCGTAAGCCATCAGACTTCCAATAAGATCGTCCAGTTTCAAGGTGGACAGATCTGTTGATTTTTGAAGGATCTTCCGTACCGGAGCTTGATTCTTTATGTCTTGATTTAGATTCTATAGGGAGTTTATGATGTCCATGTATCGTGTGAACATCTCCTTGATAGATTCTCCTTTCTTCATCCTGAAAAGCTCGTAATTTTGTATTAATAAATTTACTCTGGTTTCCTTTACCTTAGTTGTTCCTTCATGGGTGACTTCTAGTATGCTCCAAATCTCGTATGTTGTTTTGCATGTAGAGACGCAGTTGAATTCTACTTTTGAAAGTCCACAGAAGATTGCGTTCATTGCTTTGGTATTGTGGGTTGCCATCTTCTTCTGGTCTGGTGTCATCACCACTCCTTGATTTCAGGACGAGTGTATTTGGATGCAATGACATCCCATACGTCAAAGTCCATGGATTCAAGGAAAATCGGCATCCTAGTCTTCCAATATCCATAGTTTGTTCCGTCGAAAAGTGGAGGATGAACAGCAAATTGCCCCTCAGCGTATGTGTCGACAGAAGATTTTGACATCATTCTGGACAACTAAGCTCTGATACCAAGTGAGGATGCTAGGAATATCCTGTTGATTGCAACTAAATACTAGAGGGGAGGGGTGAATAGTATTGCTTAAAAAAATATATGCACAGATCAAAATAAAGCAACAAGAATTCAAGTAAAGAGTAACCTGATTTATAGTGGAAACCCGATCTGGGTGAAAACCACTACCTAAGCCTCCCAGCTTAGGATTTTTCCTATTAGACACCGCTAGTCAATCCACTAACATACCACTTAAATGAGGGTAGCGCAACCTCTTACAATCACTTCTCTTTTATCCTAAAGAGAAGCAAAAACAACACAGATCTTCCAAATAGACTTGGAATCTGCAAATCAAAAACAACAAAATAGTATGACAAGAATATAAATTCTATGGAACCTCAATAAATGATCAAACCCATTTTTCACAGAGGTTCGAGGCGTCGTGCTTTTCAAAGAGCGTGAAGAACGAGGCATGAAAGCCTTTGGAAATAAGCACGAGATGCTCTGTTTTTGAATGGTGTTTCTATTTAAAAGTTGTAAAGGAATGGGTTGCGTGAGACCTCTATTTATACAAAAAGTTTTGCTTGAATAGGAAACTAAATTGATCGATCAATTAAGGTTAATTGGTCAATCAAAAGGCAATTTGGTCGATCAATTAATAAGGTTGTCGATCACTAATTGATCGATCAATTAGCTTGGTTGGTGGATCAAGAGGATTTTTCTCAACTTCCTAAAATGGGTTGATTTGATCAGTCAATTAATTAGGTTGGTCGATCAATTAATAGTTTGGTCGATCAATAACCCTAAAAGTTTGGTTTTGAAAAGATATGCGTGAAAAATTCACTTTTGAGTTTTATTTGAGGTTCCTTACAATAATGTCCTAGACTCAAATAAATGAAAAGACTCACATCAGCAATTATCTTCTCTTGTCTTGAAAGACGCTTTAATACTTTAATCTGAGATAGTCCTGAAATGTTAATCTAGCAATAAACATAATTTTGATGTATCAAAATAGAGGTGCTTACACTTCAACTAGCTAGGTGATCTCCGGGAAGACCAGACCTAGCTCACCTCAGCTTAAAATAGAAGAATGCCAGCTCAGATTAGCTTGGCTTAGCTGCTAGCAAAGAACTACCAAGCTAAGCCAGCTGCTGAGTTCCACTTCAGCTCCCTTCAATAGACATCAGCTACAGTGTAGTTCTTTGTAGCTCCCTCTAGCTCGTCTCCTCTAAAACCCCAATTCCACCTCCCTCTCTCCCATTTATCTACTAGCTTAGCTAGCTTAGCTAGTCCACCTCCATGGAATCCCAACCTAACCCTAAAACCCACCTAACTAGCTCCACCAAATAGGCCTACTTAAGTCCACCTAAGCTCTCCTATTCCCAATCCCTTTCGGTGCCAACCTACCCACACCTTTTCACCCAACCACCACCTCCAAAAGCCACCAAAAAGGTAGTGCCAAACCTACCCATAACTACCCCATTTTGGCGCCACCAATTCCGTCCAAAATCCCTCCCATCTCAACCCTACACCTAAGCCCAAAACCCATCTACACCCTTCATCTAGTGGCGCCAACCAAGCCCCCTTCTAGAAGCCATTTTTGGCACCAATTCAAAGGGCACCATGGGAGTTAACCACCAACAACCACCACCCATAAGATCTCTTCACTTGGCGCCAATTCTCCTTAGCCCTAGGATCCACATAACCACCCTCAAAACCCATCCTAGCCCTACACAAAATCCCCACGCCAACCACCACCTTCCCTTCCTATAAAAACACATCTGATCACCATCTTATCATCATCTTTTCCCTTAGTTTTATTCCACCATAGCCACCTAAAACCTACGGCCGAGAAGAAGAAGAAGAGAAGATCAAGGGGGCAACCTACCCGCCCCTTGGTGCCTTCTTCCTCTCTCTTCCTCTCATTTGTGAAACGCCAAGGTGGAGTTCTTCACATAAAAGGGAAGGACAAGCAAGACGAGGAGCAAGGTTGTTGACTCCCGCCTTGGAGGACAGCTTAGAGGAGGACTACTTGAAGAAGATGTCAAGGAGAAACACTTTTAGGTGCGGAAGCAATCTCACTTGGAGCAAGGCTATCCAAGACTACAACTAGAGGACCCCTTCTTCTTATTTATCTTTATATCTTGTATTAGCTACTGTATTTTTGTTTATTTTCACGTAACAAGCATTCCGCTACATTTCGTTTAGCTGCTAGTAATACAAGCTTTATTTTGCCTTCCAATTTTCATGTTTTAGTCAGTGTATTCTTCATGTTCTTGTAGTTGTAGTGCACACCACACCTTTTTCTTTTAATTACCCTAGGCACACTTGCCTAGGGTGAGCTTAGAAGAAAATATTTTCTTCTTGTCACCTAGGTTTAGTGATAGACATAGTCTTTAGCATAATCTTTGCTTTGGAATACCCGATTATTCTGAAAACCTTAAAAATAGCAAAATTGAAAATACAAAAATACAAGTGAGGATTTGAGAGGAAAGAGTGACAATCCTTTTTTGTGACTAACAATTTGGCCTCTAATGTGCATACATCTAAATAGCCAAAAATGTCTATTAATGAATGTTCTTAGTGTCATATTAGCATCATACATTGTAAATAGTGCATAACATGCATAATCATGCATTTAGGTCAAGTTGTATAAATTATATAGTATTCGTCTCCTTTTGTGGTCAAGGACAGGGTGATTTTTAATTGGGGCCTCAGATCAAAGATCCAACCGTACAGATCTGATCAGGGCAACGATTGGAGTTCAACGACTCCAAGATCGCCCTGATCGGACATCCGTAGCTCCAGATAGAGATCTAGGAAACCTAAAGATTAAGGGCCAGGATGGTACCAATCCGTACTTTAGATGAAAAATCCAATTGCACGGATGGGTTTGCATCGATGATCGCAGCCTAACAGCATGAAAATCGACTCAATCCAACCTCCGTGGCACCATCTACAACACGTAGAAGATGGACGGCCAAGATGGCGCCACCCCAGCTGCCCAATCGGCCCTAAGAGCCGCTACTACATCTCCAAAGGATTTCCAACGCACGATCTGGGCTGTTGGATCTTGATCCAATGGCTATGAGCAAGCGTGCCTAAAAACAAAACCACGACAAACAACCACCACTAGCACAGCGGACAAGTAGCGTTGCGCGAGGGCGCGATGCGCGTTCAATTCACCATCTGCAGCGTGCGAGCGTGTAATTGCGATCACACATTCGGCTGCAGGCGGCTCAGATCATCCAATTGCGCACACCCATGATCTGACGCACAAGCGCATGCTTGATCGCACGCGGGCACGCGGTTAAGCGCAGACAAAGGTGCACGTGAGGAGAAATCTGAGCCGTCCGATAGTGAGATTTAAAGAACATGAGTGTGCATTATGAGCGCGACAGGCGGGGAGGCGTGCACGGCACGTGCACGTCGGCCACGATCAAACCTTTAGTGACGGATAAATCCATCACTAAGGACCTAATTTTAATGCTTTAATCTTGAAATGACAAATTTACCCTTAATTTTTACAACTATAAAAGGAGATTTGACCTCCACTTCTTCTTCATCCCTTCCTTCACTTCTCTCCCTCTCCAAAGCTCAAGAGAAGCTTGTCCCACACCCAGGATGCTATTCTAGAGCTAAATCCAATTTTCTTGCCCCTGTTTCGAAAGTGGATCATGTGACGATGACGACATGATACCTCATTCCCGCTTCTTCTTGCTTCGTCCTCCTTCCTGCTCCATCCTCCATCTTCCAGGCATCACTCCGTCCGGCTCATCCTCCAAGCATTCGTCGAGGAGGATAACATCTCTCTCCCTTCTTTTTAATCGCTTTCTAGAATAGAATTTTCTACTTTCTAGTTGTAATCATTTCCAGCTTTGTAGTTCTAAAAACATTCTGATTATATTAAGTGATTGTTCTCTCTTTCTCTCTCCCTCTCTTTCTCTCTCTTATTGCTTATATCAATTCCAATGTAATTATTTCATTTTCAAACAAAAACACAAAAAAATATAAATCATGGATTTTAGATCAACGTAGCCTCCCTGTGTTCGACCTGGAATTCTTAGAATTTCGATATAAATTTATTTGTTGATGGATTTCTTCGCAAATAGAACTACGACGGGTTTTTTGAAACCTTCGATCACGTAGTTTTCTGCTCTCAACAGCCTCCTTGGACATCCCTAGATACTCACCCTATCTAGGTATTACAAATTTTAAAAGTTGATTGCAAAGATACGTGTCTCAACAACAAAATGCACTTTTTACGAAATCGTGTATTTTTGACATCACATGGCTTTAAGTGTTGCAGATGCCAAATGATTGGCCCACGACCTATAAAAGGCCCCCTACACCGCTTCCTTCCTTTTCATCCCTTCTTAGTCTCCTCTCCCTCTCTCTAGAGCTCAAGAACATTCTTGAGTGAGTCCCAAGCCTGGGATGCTACAATAGAGTTCTAAAAATAATTTTTTCAACCGTCTCATCTCCCATTCTTGGAGTCCCACCAGCCATCCCATCACCACCCTTCTGGGAAGTGGATCCCGCTACCACGTCGCCCTACCTCATCCCCACTTCATCCAAGCTCTATTCTTCTTCCTCCACCTCCATTCTCATTCTTCTAGGTGCCGTCCAAGCGGCTTGTCCAAGAAGCAGCCGTCAAGGAGGGTAACTTTTCTCTCCCTCTTTCTTTATTGCTTTCTAGTGTAGATTTAAATTCCCACAATATTTTCTATAATAAACATTCATTTAAGGTTATATAAATTTGTTTCTCTCTCTCTCTCACTTTACTTATTTGTGAGTAGATTACTTAGCCTATACACATTTCAACTAAATATCTTTCTTGCTTACTTAAAATCACAAAAAAAAGATATAGAGAAAAACACCAAAAATAAATAAACACATGGATTTCTTTAAATTAAGCATTACTTTCTTTTATTTGACCCAGGACTCACCATCCCGATTACAAATATTATTTGATACATCGAAATTTTCTATGAAAATATGACGATGTGGGTTTCTTTCTCTTGAAACCCTAAACCCTGATTTTCTCACACGAATTTCTCGACTATCATCTACAAAGACATATTTTCCTTCGTTCCTTAGTTCGGGGATCTTGGGTGAAGAAACTGGTTTATCCTCAATTGGTTGCTTTAGATTAGCCTTTTCCTCCTAGGTCTCATAAAACATGCCCTTCCCTACTGGTATTTGAACGAGTTCTGACATTGGTTCACCTGAAGGGTGTTCATTATAAGAATCTTCCCAAGATTGGACAAGTGCAACCACATATTTCACCCTCAACCTTGACAACCTCCCAAGTAATACCTCACCCAACTCCTTATCTTCTACCTCTTGGAACCAATCTAATAAGGATTTGTTAAGATCATCAATCATTTTAACTCCAAAGCTTTAGTGCAGGGTAGTGGCTGAGCTTCTAAATACCATATGGTGGACCTCAAGTTAACCAGCACCCTATCTTAGACTTAATTCACCTGAGCCAAATGGTTTGATTAAGGGTTGGGTGGGTTTGGGTTTTGTCTATGAGGGTCAAGAAATTGAGGTTCTTGGGGTCCTCCCTAGTAATGCGTCATTTTAGATTATTCATTAACGGGTGGTGACTTATATTCAATGTAGTCTTGGGGAGGGTAGGGGTTGTAATCATCATATCCTTCTTGATTGTAGATCATATTAGGTAGTTCATAGGAAGGCAAAGATCTATAATCAGTGTAGCTCTGAGAAGGATAGTAATTAAAGTCTTGATGTCCAGGGTTAGACCCTGGACATTAAGGTCCTAAATCATTTCCCCATTCAGGGCTATCCCAACTAGTAGATGGGTGGTTAAAGGTCGGGTTGGGATAGTGATCATCTTGGGGATAAGTTGTGGTTGGAGAGTAGGAGTGGAAGTGTGTGTATGAAGTGGAAGGATACATGTTGATGCAGGAGGGAAAATAGAAAAGAGAAAGGTGCCCTGCAGTACAAACAATCCAAACCTATCTTTAAGTGGGTAACCTAAAGACCTACAAACTCCTAGAACCCATCCTAAGATTACAACTGATTTGGTCTACTTTTATCCAGTCAATCCAACTAGCTAGAGGGAGGAATTGGGGAGAAGGTTCTTCCTTTGGTTTGTGCCTTCGGTTCCTTTAATACCCCCCAACTTCTGTCGTTTGATGGTACTCCCTTATCTAGACATTAGATGGATCAATAGAAGCAAATTAATCGAAAATAATCTTAATCTGAGCCTCGAAGAGCAAGCCAATCCTTAAGACCAACGTCTACTCAATTTTAATTAAGCTTAGGTTTGAATGTGTTTTGGAATGTGATGGGCCCTTTTAATGGGTTGTGCCCTTAAAAATTGGTTAATGTGCATATGCATCAACAACCAGGGCTTTCAAACAGGGTTATTTATGATTTTTCTTTTAGGGTTTAACCTTGTTTAGTAGCTTTTAGGGTTTACTTTTTAAGTTTGTTTAAGCAAGGTTCAGTGAGGCACACCAGGTCTTGAAAGCACATGTGAAGATGTATTTCTTTAAAATAAAAAAAAATAATGTAGAGTGCCTGGTTTAATCCCTAAAATTGAATACTATGGAGCAGCTACTTGATGAATTAATTTTAGATGAAGTGGTGCAATCCAAACAATTCAAATAATTAGCCTACTTGCACCACTAATTAAGGCACACAAACTGATTAGCCTATTCAGATTTCTACTCACTTACATGTGTAGTGAATTAAGGTGTATCAGGTCCATAGGTCGGATTCTGATTAAGTAATAGAATCAAAGTGATCGTGAGCCCCAAGAAGTTTGTGGGTGTTAATGTGTGTAAATTTTAACTAAATTCCACAATCAGAGAAGAATTTTTTTTTAGATTTTTTTATATATGGGTGAGGTGGGTGGAGGTGACAAACAAACAACCAATTCTCTCCCAGGGTTTGTAAAAGCACCTAGGTCGATTTGGGTTTGAGTTATTTTAGGTGATGAAATGAAATCTAGGGGATGGGAGAGTGCAGGTGCACTTACAGATTGTCGAGCTGCACTTTACTTCGATCTACTGCTTTGGCTCTCCTTAATCAGGTAACTGAAAGACAATAGATTAGAGAGAAGAGAGGTTAGAAAATAAGTACAGAATAATACAGAAAAACAAATCAAAGTCTGTTGCCTCACTGACAACGACTCCAAAATAATAGTCAAGAAATTCATGCGAAGAAATCAGTTTTAGGGTTTCGAGATAGAGAGAAACCCGCGTCATCATGTTTTGTAGAAAAATCTAACTTATCAAATAAAATTTATAACCGGGATGGTGAGTCTTGGGTCAAACGTAGGGATGCTACATTTGATTTTAAAGAATCCACGTTGGTTTATTTATTTTTGGGTTTTCACCTTTTGTAATTTTTTTGTGATTTTATATATAAGCAGGCAGGGTATCAAGTTGGTGAGAGGGTTGCCTGGGGATCTTACTTTGCCACAAACACAAGATCAAGTGTGATATCGATTGTAATAAAAATATGGCACAAAAAAAAATAATCTTATAATATATATAAAGATTTATAGTGGAAACCCTTCTCGGGTGAAAACCACTACCTAAGCCTCCTAGCTTAGGATTTTCCTGGCTAGGCAACGCTAGTCAATCCACTAACGTACCACTTGAACGAAGGTGGCACAACCTCTTACAATGATCCCTTCTCTTACTAACCTAAAGAGAAGCACAACAACAACAACAACAGATTTCTCCCAACAGCTTCGGATCCGTAATCAAAGCAATAAGTAAAATAAAATAATATAATCCTATGGAACCTCAAGAAAAGTCAAATTAGATTTTTGCAAAGGTTCGAATCAGCGTGCTTTGGAGAGCATGAAAATAGAAGCGCAGAAGCACTTTGAGAGAAAGCACGAAAACTCTTTTTCTATATGGATTTCTCTTTGAAAGTGTATTTTGAAATGAGGAGTGTGGAGCCCTATTTATAGGTGAAAATAGAGCACATTTGGAATCTTGAGAAAAATCATTCGAACAAAATTGGTCAATCAATTTACTTAATTGGTCGATCAATTTTCATTTTAATCAATCAATTAACTTAATTGGTCGATCAATTGTTGATCAATCAAATATTTAATTAGTCTATCAATTGCAGGAAAATCGGATTTGACCATTATGCTAATTTGGTCAATCAATATTCTTATTTTGATCGATCAATTTATTTGATCGATCAATTCTAATATTTTGGTCTATCAATACTATCTAGATGTTATTTTATGATTTAGAAAGGTTTGTCTTTAATCCGAAGGTTCCTTACAATAATCTTAGACTCAAGAAATATAAAAGAATTACATTGACTAAAAATAATCTTCACTTTGATCCACACGGAGGATAATTGACTTGATTTGTGCTAGCATGATCCTGAAATATTAGTTCACAATAAAACATAATTTCGTTTCATCAAAATAGAGGTACTTACAGTTGGATTCTATCTAGGCTAACTACACTACTCAACAGATAATTTAAAGCGAGAGAGAGAGTCAAAGATATATATATAACAAGCTTATATATCAAAAGCAAAAGTAATGTCTATCACAGGAATACTACTTGCAAATAAATAAAGCTATACTATAAAAGTAGTAAAAGAGAAAGAGATAGAGAATCCCCCTCAACGACTGCTTGGGGAACGAATGACACCCGGATGAAGGTGGTGAGGAGACGGCAGGGGGAGGATGAAGCTGGATGAGGAGGAGGTGAGGCAGTGTGGATCTGCTTCCTTGAATGGGGGTGAGAGGATGGAAAAAAATTATTTTTTAATCTCTAGTGGAGCATCCCGAGGCTTAGGACTCACTCAAGAAGGGTTCTTAAGCTCTAGAGAAGGGGAAAGAGGTGTAGGAAGGGATGGGGAGCTAAGGGGGGAGGTAAGGGGTTTATATAGTGGTAGGAATAAGTCAAATTTGGCTAATTTTGCATGCATAAAGGCCTCAAATTACTCTCCCATGTCCATTGCGCACTCACAGCCAACACACTCTAGAGAAGCCTTACGACAGCCGTTGATAGCACACTCAACATGCGTCGCAAGGTCCTCACAATCGGATGTGCCATGTGGAAGAGTCACAGATCATGCACACACGCACTTTGTTTTATCTGATAGTAGACGTTGTGAGTTCTACGTCGTTGGATCCCCATCAAGCGGCCCAATTTAATCCGCTCACATGCTGTGCATTGTAGCTCAATCGTACGTTTGAGGAGTGCGTGCGCTAACCACTAAGCTGCTAGGGGGATGCTCGATCGTGGTCGTTGGATTCTCAACCAACGGTCGAGATCTTTCAATGAGATCTCCATTTGCACGGGTGTAGAGAAGTGGCCTGGCCTGATCTTGGCCATTGGATAAGCATCCAACTTCCGAGATTGTGTGCTGAGGGCACATTGGAGATAGGTAGGTGACCTTGGGTGGTTGGGACAGCGCCATGTGGTGCCATCTTGATCATTCATCTTCTATTGTTCATAGCAAAACCTACAGAGCTCCGATCGAGGCAATTTTCGCTCCGTTAGACTGCGATCCTCACTCTGAGTCCATCCATACAATTAGATTTATCATTTGAAGCTTGGATGTGTCTCCCTAGCTGTCGATCTTCTGTGGCTTGTAGAAGATGTTATGAAGGTCCGATCGAGACAATTTCGGAGGCATTAGACTCCGATCGTCACCCTGATCACACTTGTACAATCAGATTTTCTGTCTGAAGCCTAAAGTTGTGTCACCTTGTTCCCTAGCCATTAAATAAGAACATTAATGTAAAAATTGTAGAATCTACTCTAAATGCATTTTGATGCATGTTATGCAATAGTTATAATGTTGACTACATCTACTAGCTTAGGAATATGCATAAATAGGCATTTTATGCTAAATAAATGTGTAGCTATCAATGTCGTGCTCCTTCGCAATGAAGGGAGCAAGCAGGTCTTGGGTAGGTGTTGAGATGGTGCCACGTGATGTGATGCGGGTTGTTGGTCATCAGATCAACGACCAGAACTTCTTTGGCTCATTATGAGAGCTATAGAGGTCTGATCAGGCAATTTCAGAGCTGTTGCACTTCGATTTTCTTCTTGATTCCATCCGTGCAGCTTGATTGCTCATCTAAGACCTATTATAACATGTACTTTGACAACCTAGCCATTAGACATTAGTTTCAAGAAGTACTTATATAAAAGTTATGCAAATGCATGCAATGCCGTAAAGTAGCTAGATTGCAATATTTAAGTATTGAAGCCCTCAAAATTGACTCTAAATAATCGAATTAACACTATTAATTGTAGAGTCATCAGAGGGTCGATGACCTTGGTCGACCAAGTCGTGGTCAGTGGTGGTGACAGTGGGGGGGGTGGTCATAAGAGACTCATCATGGCTCCTAATTCATCATTATTAGCTAGTTTTCTTAGTTAATTGCTAATGAATTACATTACAATAGGGTTAGTTATATAATTAAGGTAAAAAGAGTAAGGACCTTATTTATATGATAAAATAACTAAATTAAGGTTTAATAAACATCTATTAATGTTTAATTAATAATTAGGACTCAAACCTAATCATTTAGCTATATATAAAGTATTAAATATAACTTATAGTATTTATAAGCTAATGTTCTTAATTAACTTAATAATATTAATCACTTAAATAAATATAGCTAAAAGGGTAAAAATGTAATCTCATGGTATAAATATATTATTCATATAAATATATTATTCATAGTATTTATAATAATATATAAGACGTTTAAAAAGAAATAAATTAAATTACTTAATTGTCGGAGTGCTTCTACCATATTTTAGAAAAGAGATGTGTCGTAGTATAGGCGATAAAAGCATAACACTTAAATTAGTAAAGCTCGAAAAATCATGAGTTCCAAGGTCATTCACAGGGAACAAGTACTGCAATTCAATCAACTAATCAAATGAGATAAAAATGAGCACAATATTCAATCAAAACTCGAAATATATTCAATGTATGGTAGGAGTTATAGAACAATAGTAATATAAATAGAGAGAGAAAAAGCAAAAAAAATGGTGGTTGAAACCACCAATATTTCACTCAAGCTCAACTCAAATCAGCTATCAACCCAAGCCTCTCAAATTAAACGATCAAATTAAACCACATAGACAATCTTAAGCGTTTAATTCCAAGGCCATAGGTGGCTTAATCCTCAGCCCAAAGCCTCTGAAATTGCCTAAGTGTTAGGCACAGATATCGAGGGCAAACCCCCCCATTCCTCTCAGAATACCCCGACGTTTCTCTCTTTTTAGAATTAGACCAAATTAGACCAAACCCAATTCAGACTAAACCGGGTACCAAACCCACAGGGCGTAAGCGTGGGTGAGAAGTGCGAAAGGTGTGCGTGGGGACCCAACTCCCATGTTTCTAAGCGATAAGGCAATACACGAAGAATGTTATGAAGGGAAATTTAAAACTAAATCCCATGATGTGGGACTATTCTGCATTGCTTTCTTCCTTTGAGTAGCTATAGGTGATGTTCGCATTCAATTGAGCTACTGCTGTTGATCTTTGCTCCAATTAAGGATGCAGTTGGCTTCATAAGTAGATTCCATGCTACCTAGAGGTGGAGTGGTGGTGGTTGACGACCAAAGCACTATAGGCAGAGGTGGCGGAAGGTGGCGATCCGGTGATTGCATAGCAATCGTAGGTCTTAATCAACCTAAATAATGCTTGAACATAGCTTAATTAGTAAATATTGCATTCATATCATGCATATCATGCATTGCATCATTTTATATAGAAGAAGATAAGATCATCTTGCTATTTAATGTTTTTGTTGCTATTTGAAGATAATAAAGTGATCCAAGAAGTGAGATAGAATAGAATAATAAGGTAATAAAGAGAGAAGAAGACTGATCCATACAAGAGGAGTGAGGAGGATAGCCTTATCCCTATCCTTAGAAAACCTAGGACAGCCTTTCTAAAATCAAAACCACTTCCATTAGGACATCTTATCCTTAGAACCCAAACCATGGATAGCACTATCCATGTTCTTATCCATCTCATCCCTCTCCCAAACACTTAAGAACCAAAACCTACCTTTGAAAACCCAAAACCCACTCTCCAGCACATTTCTGGACATCTGATTTCTACAGAAAATCAATCAAACCTAACTTTCAGGCATCCAATTTTGGAGTATAAGGTGTCTGATCACTTGTCTGAACGTCTGGAGGTCCTCTGTGGTTCCTATTTTTGGTGCTAGAAGCTCAAGCTTGCCTCTTTTGACCTAGAAACCCCACCAAACACCTTAGGAAACCTAATTAGAGACCTCCTAAGCCTATCCCACTATCCATACCCTTAGTTATCCTATCCCTAACCTAATTGAACTAGCCCATACCTAATTGGGTGCATCTACAGTTGAATGGGTGCACCTAAACCCAGTTAGATCCACCCAGGATCTAATTGACCCCTACCTACCCATACAAGTCTAATTAGGCTTAATAGAACCTAATTAGACTTGACCTAGACCCAATTAGGTTCACTCCCCTCCAATTAGACTCACCTAAGCCTAATTAGGTCCATACCCACCTAATCTATGTTTATCCAACCTAGATTTACCAAAGCCCACACACTTCACTCTACGAAATTTAAACACACACACACTTTCCTAAACACACACCTTCCTAATCTACCCACTAGTTGCCACCAACGTTAACCAAGAACCCATGCACACCCATTCTAGGAAAGGCCTACAAACCTTGTGTCAAACCTAGATCCTAAATAGGTGGCGATTCTTATTTTTGGAGGGCCAACTTGCACTACCTATTTTGGGAGCCACCAAAAGTGGCGACCAAAAGAAGCCACGTCCCATATAAGCCCAACCAAAAAGGTGTCGCACGATTCTCTTCTCCTCCACTTTAACTTACGACCACCAACACTCTCCCTTCCACCCTCCAAAGGCCGTCCACTCTCCTCCTCAATGGACTGCTAGAAGAAGCTTCATGGTGCTTTCCTACTCCAAGCAACATCATGGATGGCTAAGCAAGGAGAAGAAGAAAGCTTTATCAACATCCCCGTCCTCTTTTCTTCTTCTTGTGGGCGTGCCTTCTTCTTCCTTCATAGAGGGTCCACACAACATCTTCTTCTCCTCTCCTGGATAGCCATAGAGGTGACCATCTTCAAGGTCTTCTCAAGGATGGCCATTGGTAGAGAAAGGGTGCAACACCCTCCTCTCTACTTAGGTGCACACACCCTCTCTCCATTCATCTTAGTGGACGACCAAGAAGGCTTCTCCATAGCCTCTCTTGGTTGATCCCATTCTTTAGTTGTGTTTCTTTCTTTTCATGTATCCGGATTTATAGCTACCTAATATTTGATGCATGATATTCTTTTTTCTAGTGGTTTTATGTGCAAGCTCTTATTTTCACTTATGATTTTGATGCATGCCTCTTAATCTCCTTAGGAACATTCCCTTTAGGGTTTGTCACACCATGCATGGCCACCATGGCCTCACATAGATGCACTTAGTCATTTAGGGTTATGGATATGTAGTTAGATTTAGGTTGTGTCATATTAGGTTTCGCTTTTCAAAACAAAAATCAAAAACACAAAAAAATCACAAAATACAAAAAGACCAAAAAGATTTGGTTTGGTTAAATTTAGGTTAGAAAAGTGGATCCAAATCTAAAACTTGTTTCCTACACCTCCCAGAGACGAACAACTGTAACTCAAGTTATAAAATAAAAAAAATCTATGCAAGTTTCATTAAAATAAATATTTTTGATCAATGGTTTAGCGCAACTATACTACAAATCCAACGTATTTCAAAGCACGCACCGAAAATACCTTGTCATCCAACGATGACCTGGAGATCAGAACATGGCTAAAAGCCCTGATCAAATAGCTTAATAGCCTCACAGTGAAGCGAGGAAGGTGGTGGTGTTGTCTATTGGGTGATTCGTGAGGTGTAGAAGGTCAACCGGCGACTGTGCGTGGTGATTGGAGTGGGTATGTTCGGGGAGGAGTTACAGAGATCAAAACCCCTAATTTGTTTGGGGCTTTTGTTCCCTGAGGTGCAAGGGAGGTTGTGGTGGCGAATTGCTTGGTGGCGTGAAGCACCAGTGCAAGCTCACCGGAGCTTACACCGAAGGCGGAGTAGACAGTGGTGGCGTGGTGTGTACAGTGGGTGAAATTAAGAGCTAAGGGCGGAGAAGGTTGCTAAAGACAGAGAGGGAGAAGTTAGGGAGCTTAGGGGATGAAGGGAGGAGAGATGCCTATGGCGTTGACCGGTCGGATGCAAGGAAGGAGATGAGGTCCAACGGAGGTATCAGCAAGGAAGAAGGGGTAGGAACCGCTCAAGCTTTCGTGGGTGAGGAGAGTAAGGAAGAGATGGAGAAGTTGGGCCTCCCAAGTTGTTGATTGGTTGGTTGAAAGAGGGGGCTCAAAGAAGCTCGCCAGAGCTGACGGTGGATCTAGTCAGAGGTGAAGAATTAGAGGAGATTCCAGTCAGAAATCGACTAAGTAGTACGTTGGGATGCAGGAGAGCATATATAGTGCTCAAAAGTGCCCTCAAATTGGAAGAAATCGTGAATTGGAGTCGTGATTTTTGGCAACTCAAGTCCCAGAATCTTAGAGCTCGCCTGAGATTTTGGATCCACATTAGGATCTACGACCTTGCTTAATTTATAGAGAATGATCTTGCAATCAATCCCTCCAAATTTGGAGGGATTTAATGTTCAATATGACGAGAACCCTCCTAAACAAGCTTGGCAATTTGGGTTTGTAGGATTTTGTTTAGATGGCTTGAAGCAACAGGCAGCAGAGGCATTTTTGTAATGAGGATGAGAAACTGAGGGCATCTTGGTAAGGAAAATTAAGAGATAAGGGCTTATGTGTGTAAAAATAGAGATCTTCAAGGTTAAAATGCAAACTAGGTCAATGTGGACTTCGATTTGGCCCAAATTTAAATGCTAACCCAATTTGGATCCAAGAAATCTAGTAGCGAACTTGGATTTAAGTTTTGACCACGTTTGACTGGGTAACTGCATAGAAGCCCAAATCAGGGCAAATTCCTGTCTAAAGCTCAACTTTTTGTCAAAACGGGTTCAAATGGTCAAAGTGAAGATACAGAACCTCTTATAATATTTTTCAATAATTTTTAGGAGGTTTAGATTGAATTTATCTCAGCTAGAACTCTTTCAATTTGAGTATAGCTGATAATTAAGGTTTTTAGTGATATTTTAATCCTCGAAATGAGAAAAACCCTAATTCAGTCAGTATGAGCCCACATCATAGTCTTTTAAGTTCATTTGACCTTTAATTAACCCCTAATCAACCCCTTGGTTAATCTATATTTGTGATGAGATGGTAAAACAACATAATTATCCCCATTTTCCTGTCTTAAATCAATTTGATACGGATTTATGATCCTCAGATGATCATTTAGGAGCATTTAACACTTGATTCTGACTAATTCAAGTTAGTTATGATGAATCATGGCATTACCATCATTAATAAAAATGAAAGTTTGCATTTTAGTCACTAGGTTTCATGCTAATTGAGTCCTTTTTATTACACACAAGTCCTTCACATTTGCATCTGGGTCCTTAGACTTTTTATTCTCATTTTCTTCCTCATCGAAACCGACGATCGATGTTCACCCTTACTCTTCTCCGATGTCGGCAGCATGTAAGGGCTTAGCTCATTTTTCGTGCACGGCAAGCTTCTCTACAACAAACTCTCCATATCTAATGGCTTGGATGTCCTGCTCATGCACCGAGGACACTCGGAAGCTTCCCGTCGTCGGAGATGACGATGGCATTTCTGATGTACCTAGATATCCTCTGATCTAGGTTCAAGGTCCCTGACCTTCCTCGCCACCTATAAATACCCCTACTACCTCTGATTTTCGATTGACAACTCCCTACTCGTCTTCCCACAGTAAGTTGCCCAAAGCCTATTCGCTCCTACTCCAATGACCTTCTTCCCCTCTCTCTTCTGGTCTTCTCTAAGCAAGGCGACCACTCCTCTATCTTCCTCTTCCTCTGCTGCATCTCTATACAAGGTTGCGGCATAGTTTCTCTCTCTCTACTTCGCGTTCTCTCCTTCGTCAGACTTCTATCCTCAACTTCTGATTTCATCCCTCCAATGAGGAATCACCAGCATCTCCTTCCCCCATTCATCCAAGTAACAGTATGTTAGGGTTTAGTTTTTAGTTTAGAATAGATTATAGTAGTTAGTTAGGATGATTAGTTTAGTTAAATACCTATTTTCTCCTTGTTTTCCCCAGCTCCGGTGAGCCAATTCTGGTTCGTTGGACTTTGATTCAACTTTTCCACCCTCTTATTACCTTTCTCTTTCTTCTATGATCACAATCTATTTATTTAATTCCTCATTTAATCATCTATTAGCTTAATCCAACCTCTACCTTCACCTAAGGTATCCACTATTTATGGTGGAGCATTAAGTCGTTCTCACACTTAAATCGACCCCCTATCACATTCCTGACATTATAAGGGTCATTCTGACCTATTTGATTGCATCTAGTAGTCCATATTCACTCAACCTCCGGAGTCCACTATCAATGGCAAAGCTCTAAAGGAGTTCTTGCATCAAATTTACACCTCATACACCTTCGCAAGCACATAAAGATCGTTTCGCCTCACTTAACTAAGTGAAACGATCTTTCTTGAGTTCTAGCAAACTCAAGATGCATTTTTTAAAGTTTTAAGTTAATATCTTTGATTCTTTTGTTAATTAAGTCAGTTGAAGTGTTCTTGATATTTCTGACAACATCAGGAGTCATTTGAGGCATTTCTTGATCATTTTAATGGAGATTTTGATACATGTTAGTACAAATCCGACCTTCACTGGAGCTTTGGTGAGCTCCGACGTTATCATACTTAAGGAACAAACTATAGAACTCTCTGAGAAGCTTCAGATCAACATATCTTGGTCTCTTGATCACAATTCACCTATCAGACTCAATCTATTCACTAAAGCATTCAACTAGCCTTCATCATCCTCAGCTCCGGTAGAGTGAGGGATTTTGTCCACAGACTCTCAAATATTTGTATTAGGTCAAGAAGCATCCTTGGAACTTAGAGATCTTAAATTAGGCTATACATTTGTGATTAAATCTCTAATTTGTTCTGATGATCAAACCCAATTAGGAACTTACACGGAAAGCCTAGAGCTTGATGTTCCAGGGATCAAATTTCACTTTTTAAGGTTTGATTAAGTTCCTGAGGATCTACATTGTCGATTTGGGTAGTTAGCTGAGTAAGAGTCAACCTTTTGAATAAAGTCAAGTTCCAAGCTGTGATGGTTAACCTAGGTCTATTCTTGAGGTTTGAAGCTTCAGAACTTATAGATTTGAACTTTTGGGATTGATTTAGGTTCGATAGAACTGATTCAAATCAGTTTTATTGAGGTTTTCAATAGATTTGATTCTCTTCACAATTTAGGTACATTTTGAGCTTCAGTGGAGATCATAGGTTTTCTGATGAGATTCCAAGCCAATTTTAGCCCTGAATCATTCATTTTGATCACTTGAATTGATCCAGATCAATTATAAAGGCCCTAATCTAGATGTTAGGTTGTTTGAGCCACTAATTCAGTGTTCTTAGCTTTCAATTTGAAGCACTAAAGCTCAGTGAGCTTCATAAGTGATGTACACATATCTAAGTGGCCTAAAATGCCTATTTAAGCATGTTCCTAGATCTATAATTATATCATGCATTATAAATATTGCATAACATGCATCATTCTACATTTAGATTAGTTTGTACAAATTTTAGGTTAATTTTCCCTTTTTGCAGCTAGGGGACAAGGCAATATCATTTTGGGGCCTCGGATTTAAGATCCAACCATACAGATCTAATCAGGGTGACGATTGGAGTCCAACGACTTCGAGATCACCCCGATTGGACTTCTGTAGTATTAGATGTAATCCAAGGAAGATCAGATGTCAAGGGCTAAGGTGGTGTAAATCCATACCTTAGATGACAAATCCAACCGCACAGATGGGTTAGGATTGACAATCACAACCCAACGGTGCTAAAATCGATCCAATCCGACATCTGTGGCACCATTTACAAGTCAAAAAAGATGAACGGCCATGATGGCGCCATGTGGCTCCATCACAGCTGCTCAAAGTCGTCTGCAGCATATCCTCCACACCTGCATGATCAATCCCAACTGTTGGATCTTGATCCAACGACTGCGATTCAAGGCTATCCTCACTTCACAAACCACTGAAGGCCAAGCCGCGCTTGATCTTGACCGTTAGATCGCCATCCAATGGTCAAGAGCGGTTGCACCTTAAAACCAAAACTCAACCAAAGAGAAGGTGTGGCGTAGTGGTCAAATGCTTTATCCAGATCAAGCGGTGCGCATTCGAGTCTCCGGGCGCCTCAAATCCACAACGTGCCTACTCGCCCTTTAATTGGGTCACATGATCTTCATCTAGCGGCTGCGGAGGCGAAGATGTGGTGGTGTGGATAGGCGAGCACGCACACGCATGTGATGACGCCCTAATCCATGCGTGATCCAACGTGCTGCAAGAAGAGGCGTTGTGGTTGATGGCTTTTAAGCTGTCTGATCCATCGATCGGGCGGCTAATGTCTAGGTAGTGTGATCTGAGCGCTTCAATGTTGAAGAGGAAGCAACGCCTGACATGACCTCTTGAGGAGCGCTCGATCACCATCAGAGGGTCCTCCTTGCATGCTTGTCTTCAACGACGTGGGGCTTTAATTAAGTTTATATCTATCACTAAAGGCCCCAGCATTAAATTCTAAGCCCTTAAAAGACCCTTTTGCCCTCAATTCTTACACCTATAAAAAGGGCACCCCTACCACTCATTTGGGCATCCCTTCTCTTCTTCTCTCAACCCTTCCAAAGCTCTACGAGTTGGTCCCATACCCGGGATGCTTCATTAGAGCTAGAGTAAAATAATTTTCCATCTTCTTACCTCCTTCATGGAGCATCCCAGGCTTGTCCTCTCACCGCCATTTAAGAAGCAGATCCCGCTATGATGTTTCCCTATTCCATCCTTCGTCCTCCACCATTGTCCTCCATCGTCCAGCATCTCATAGCCATCGTCCAAGCGCTCCATCAACGCAACTTGTCCTCCAAGCAACCGTCGAGAAGGATAACTTCTCACCCCCTTCTCTTCTATCTCTTTCTAGTGTAGATTTACAGCTTTCTAGTGTAGCAAGTAGATGTAATGAACATGATGCTATGGTTATGAAACATTTGTTTATTCTCTCCCTATTTTCTCTTTATTTGTATTATTCTATCTTTCTTTTCTATTAATTATTCTTTAAGTAGAATTGCTAACATAGATTAGTTTCAACCAACTAATTTGCTTTCGTGACAATAATTTCTACATAATTTTTTATCAAATGTTCGCCTCCCCGTGTTCGACTCGGGACTCACTTTGAGTTCCGGTAAATTTTATCTGATAGCATATTTTTATGCAACTACGACGACAGGGTTTTTAACTCAACCTTTTTGCATACGAAATTCCATTCATCATTTTGGCATTGTTGCCAGAGAGGCGATGTTCTTTGATTTCACGCATTTTCCACCTTACTTATCTTTTACCTCACTTTTCTCTTTTCTTACTATGATTGCAAGTACTTTCTCGAGGCGAGCAAAAGTGGTAGATTGAAGTAAAGTGCTGTTAAAGGCTCTGTAAGTTTACCCCACACCTCCCACCCCCTAGATTCCATCACATAAATAACACAAACCCTAATTAACCTAGGAGCTTGCATAAACCCTAGGATTAGTTTGGTTGTTTAGTTTCCACCTCCACCCACCTCACCCTCCATAAATAAAAAAAAAAATCTAAAAAAATCCTACAGAGGTACACAACCTCTTCTGATTTTCATATTCAACCGGTAACCAGATCTTTGGAATCGGTACACTCATCAACACATAATCGAGTAGAAATAAAATTAGGTAATCACTTGTGTGTCTAACTTAGTGGTGCATCAGGCCAATTGCTTGAGTTGTTTGGATCACACCACTTCATCTAAAAATGACTCATTAAGTAGCTTACTCATTAGGGTTAACATTTAAAGTCAGTACCAGGCACTCCACTTTATTTTGATTTCAAAGGAAAACATCTTCAGTTGTGTTTGCAAATCCTCATGTACCTCCTGAACTTGATTGAATTTACCTTAATTCAAACCCTAAAAGCTACTAAGCAAGATTTAAACCCTAAAATTCACTTCATCCAAAAATAATCTTGCTTGAAAACTGTTGGTTATTCACGTATGCACATTGAAACTGATCTTTAAGAGCACAGCCCAGATAAAGGGCCCATCACATTCCCAAGCACATTCAACCTAGGCCTAATTAAAACAGAGTAGATGTTGGCCTTAAGGATTAGACTCGCTCGTCGAGGCCCAGATCAAGGTTATTTTCAATTAATTTGCTTCTGCCATTCAATCTGATGTCTAGCTAAGGGAGTAGAGTAAATGACCGCGGTTGGGGGGTATCAAAGGAACCTGAGGCGAAAGCCAAGGGAAGAAGCTTCTCCCTAATCCCTCCCTTTAACTAGTTGGATTGACCAGAAAGAAGTAGACCAAATCGTTCTTTTCATCTCAAGACGAGTTCTGAGAGTCTGTAGGTCTTTAAGCTACCCTACCTGAGGATATGTTTAATTGTTTGTACTGCAGGGCACCTTTCTTCTATTTTGTCATGGATCCTTCTACATCCTACATGCATTTCCACCCCAAATGCTTAACACATCTTATCTCCAATATGATGATTATTATCCCGACCCATGTTGTAATCAACCATTTACTAGTTGGGATAACTTGGATTGGGAATACAATTCAGAACCTCTGTGTTTAGGGTCTAACCCTAGACATCATGATTGTGATTTCTATCCTTCTCTGATCTATAATGATTATAGATCTCCACCTCTATATGGTCAACACAATCCGATCTATAATCAAGAAGGATATCATGATTACAACTCTTACCCAAAATGAACTATTATTAGGGAAGGCGCCAAGAACCTCAATTTCTTAACTCCCCTGGACTAAACCCAAACCCACCCAACCCTGGACTGAACCCAAACCCACCCAACCCTGAACCAAACCATTTGGCTCAAGTAAATTAGGTCCAAGATAAGGTGTTGGCTAACTTAAGGAATACCATTCAATCTTTAGAAGCTCAACCAACACCCTGCATTAAAGAATTGGAGCTTTTGATTCAAATGACTGATGATCTTAACAAGTATTTGTTGGATTAGCTCCAAGATGTTAAGGATAAGGACCCGGGTGAGTTTTTACTTAGGAAATTGTCAAAATTGAGGATGAGATTTGTGGTTGCTTTAGTCCAATCTTGGGATGATTCCCAAGATGAACCCCCTTCAGGTGAGCCATTGTCAGAATTCTCTCAGGCACTTGTAGGGGGGACACGTTTTATGAGATCGGGGATGACCAGGTTGGTTTACAGCAACCAATTGAGGATGAATTGATTTTTTCACCTGAGATCCCTGAACCAGGGTACGAGAAAAAGTATGTCTCAGTGGACCAAGAAATGATCGATGATTTTGAGACATGTATAAATGCGAATCCAGAATTCTTTGGTTCTGAAGGTGAAGAATTTTTATGTGAAGTCTCACCTGAGTTTGAGGAAAATGATTTGAGTGAGACAACTGGGCCTGAGGAATTCAATGAATCATTTGATGGCTCTATAATTGAGGAAATTGATCTTGTTAGGGCTAACATGGTGGATAGAAATCCTGTTTTCATGGATGATTCAATTCATAGCACATTCCTCAATTACACCCCGTTGAGCATAATGATGATTATCTTCTTAAGATTACCAAACCCAAGTCAATTCCGATTCAGCCACAAATTTTGGACTTGGATAGTTTATACGGGGATGATGACATTTGTGAGGTCCCGAAAGCACTGATTTTGGAGGATAGGAATCAGGAGATGATGATTTGGGAAGCTAATTCTGGGAGAGATAGATATTTGGATCTAAGGGTTCCTTTATGTTTGAAACCACCAACCTTTTATCAGGACCCTTATGATATTTATGACTCTGAGGATGTGCAACCTAAGTGTAGATTAATGGGTTATCTTTTTGAGCAAACAATTAATTGGAAAAATGAGCCCATTGATTTAGATTTACCTATTGTCTGACATTTTGGACTTAGGTTGCATCCTCACAAACCATAGGCCCAGCTCCACTTGCATACTGATCTCAGGTTCTAGGTAATTTTCATCCAGAACCTTAGATACACTCAACCATGGGGAATGAATCTACACCACAATCTCATCCACATCTGTGGACATCTCCTTGTAGGTCCAAAAATTGATCTTTTTATTCTAATCCTGACCTACAATTGTGAATTCTTTATTTCCTCTTTATTTGTATGGTGTGCCTAGCTGAAGACACTAAATTCAACACTTATCCAATCTGTTTTCATCTCAGAGCTGACCTATTAATCATGAAATTCAGGTGTTTTCTTCTCTACTCAACTCTTTTTCATGCCATTTAATACAGTGATAACATTGCATTAGATAGGCATAGGGGGTGGATATTCATCTCTGCATCATCTTATTAGCTCTGTAGATTCTTTTGATTTTCTCTTTATTTTTGAAAAAAAAAATTGAATTAGGAAAAGAGAACTGGGCACTAGAGTTTTTCAATTTTAGGAAATCATACAATAGGACCTGAACACTTAGATCCTTCAAGTCCTAGGGCTTAATCAACCCGGGTGTCCACTAAAATGTGGATTTGTTTCTTGAGTCCTCGCCATTTGAAAATTCATTTCTAAATGGTAAATAAGTTAGGGTGATAAGTACATGACTTATCAACCCGCCCTCTGATTTGAGGGAACTTATAGTTTAAGCATCTGTACAGTATTTACACTGACTCACTTTTCGGTGATTTTAATGAAAATTGGATAGCTAATGAATCTTCTAGAGTGGTATGGCTGGTAAGTTATCGTGGGTAACAACCCATTGGTCGATTATCTAGAGTCCACCCACACAACTATTCTCTTTCTACTACCTTTAGGTAAATCTTAGATCAGGGAAGCCACCCACTTAGAAAAAAGAAAAAAATAGAGAAATACCCAAAAAGAAAAAAAAATGATAAGAAGAAAAAAAGAAATAAGCCACATTTCACCACATGAGTATGGCTGGAAAGTTGCCGTAGGTAACAGCTCATTGGCTGGTTGTCTAGAACCCAGCTCATGAAATGCACTTATAATTCCTAAACACTTAGGAAGAAGAGGGGAAGTTGAATAAGCCAAGGAGATATACACTGGGTTCGCCCTTGTGTTGACCCTATAAAATATAAAAGTAGGGAGAAAGCTACCAATTGGATAGATACACCTTTAAGCAGAATTTCTTTTCAAGGTCACATGGGGTGTAGAAACCTAAAGTCTATTCTAAATGCCAATCAGTGAGTCTATCACATTCACATAAAAAGATGCTTTGCACTTAGAGTTCTCTTGGAGTCTTAGGTGGTTGGGAAGCTATAGAAATCTGCCCTGAAACTCTAAACTCAAAAAATCCAGAAAAATTAAAAAAGAAGAAAAAAAAAATATGCTTTTTCTTTTGAATAAGGTGAGGGCTTGGGGCGATCTGCATTTTGGCAGACACCTGGGCACTGTGTATCTCTGTAGTTCAGGTCTTTAGTAGAAATTTCTTAGTGTTGAAAAATAACTATTGCCCAAGTAATTTGAACTTATTTCTTTTATAAATAGCATGTAGTTTTTCTTGGGACTAACAAAAGATAGGCATGTGAGTGTGATGTGCAAACATTTAATTGGCCTAAAATGCCTATTTAGGCATGTTCCTAGGTCTATAGTTGCATCATGCATTATAAATATTACATAACATGCATCATTCTGCATTTAGATTAGTTTGTACAACTTTTAGGTTAATTTACCCTTTTTGTGGCTAGGGGATAGGACAATATCATATCGGGGCCTCAGATTGAAGATCCAACCGTACAAATCTAATCAGGGCGACGATCGAAGTTCAACAACTCCGAGATCGCCCCGATCGAACTTCTGTAGTATCAGATGTAGTCCAACGAACATCAAAGGTCAAGGGCCAAGGTGATGTAAATTCGTACCTCAGATGACAAATCCGACCACACGGATGGGTTTGGATTGACGATCGCAGCCCAATGATGTGAAAATTGGTCCAATCCAACATCTGTGGCACCATCTACAAGTCAAAGAAGATGAGCGGCCATGATGGTGCCACATGGTGCCATCACAGCCACTCAAAGCCGCCCACAGTACCTCCTCTACACTGGCATGATCAATCCTAGTTATTGGATCTTGATCCAATGGTTGAGATTCAAGGCTATCCACGCTTCACAAACCACTGAAGGCTAAGGCACACTTGATCTTGACCATTGGATTGCCATCCAACGGTCGAGAGCGCTTGCACCTTAAAACCAAAACTCAACCAAAGGGAAGGTGTGGTGCAGCAGTCGAATGCTTTATCCAGATCAAGCAGTGTGCATTCGAGTCTCCACGCGCCTCAATCCACAGTGCGCCCGCTCGCACTTTAATTGGGCCGCACGATCTTCATCTAGCAGCTGCAGAGGCCACGACGTGGCAGCGTGGATGGGCGAGCACGCACACTCATGTGATGATGCCCTGATCCACGCACGGTCTGGCACACCATAAGAAGAGTGATGTGGTTGATGGCTTTTAAGCCGTCTGATCCATCGATCGAATGACTGTTGTCGAGGCAGCGCGATCTAAGTACTTCAACATTGAAGAGGAAGCGACGCCTAACGTGGCCTCTTGAGGAGCACTCAATCTCCATCGGAGGGTCCTCCTTGCATGCACTGCTTGAGTGACATTGGGCTTTAGTAACGTTTATATCCATCACTAAAGACCCTAGCATTAAATTCTAAGCCCTTAAAAGACCTTTTTGCCCTCAATTCTTACACCTCTAAGAAGGGCACCCCAACCACTCATTTGGGCATCCCTTCACTTCTTCTCTCACCCCCTCCAAAGCTCTATGAGCTGGTCCCAAACCCGGGATGCTCCATTAAAGCTAAAGTAAAATAATTTTCCATCTCACCCCCTTCGTGGAGCATCTCGTGATTGTCCTCTCACCACCATTCAGGAAGTAGATCCTGCTGCGACGCCACCCTGTTCCATCCTCCATCCTCGAGCTTCGTCCTCCTTTTCCAGCATCTCATCCCCATCTGTTGGTGCTAGAGCACCACGATCATTTGTTTTGATGATAACAAAACACGTGTTATTTAACATTTGCAATTTGAGTCCTAGATTTCAGGTCAATTGCAAATGTGGACGTGTTTAGACGGAGTTCGAGCTTGCATCCAGGACGGATTGGAGGAGCTGGACGGAAAATAGAGGAGGTTCGCGTGGAGCGAAAGATTGAAGATGGAAGGAAATGAAGAATAGGATAGATTTCCTTCTTTTGTACTTGTTGTATTTTTTCATTTCTTTTGTTGCTCTTTATTTTCCTTAGAAAATTATGTTAAAGAGCCTCAAAGAACCCTAACAGTAGTCCTAGGAACACCGGCACAACCCTAGGATACTTAGGTTTTCTGTAGAATACTTAGAAAACCAATATAAGGTTCAAACAGCACTTCCAGACGTCTAATTCCCAAATCAGACGTCTGATAAAGAATTTTAAGACGTCTGACTGTTGTTTCAGATGTCTAATAACTGTTAGGCTGGACATAGTTAGTTCTGTCTGATGAAATCAGACGTCCAGACCTTAGACCAGACGTCTTAGGAGACGTCTGATGACTTTGCCAGACGTCCAATTAGTGGACCGTTGGCTGGCTTAGAAAACACTCAAGATTATGACCGTTAGAGCCTTATCAGACGTCCATAGGACTTTACAGACGTCTGATAAATGACCGTTTTGCCTCGGCTGACCCAAAACTCTTCTCAGAGATTTTCTAGCCGTTGCAACGTTTGGAAATCAATTACCACAGTAAAAGTAGGTTTCCAGACGTCCATACATAGTGCCAGACGTCCTGTATGTCGTCTGATGGACTTGCACAAAAACCCTGTTTAGATCTGATTCAAGTCAGGGAGAAACCCGCATAGAATCAGACGTCTGACCTTGGAATCAGACGTCTTAAAGTGGCCTTCCAGACGTCTGATGCCAGAGTTAGACGTCTGATAACCCTGTCAAATGTAATCATTGTCCTGATTTCGGCCTGATTCTCTTGGACTTTGTTCCCAACGGCTATAGAACCTTTCCTAAGCCTTCCAAAGCCTTCCTAAGGCCTCTATAAATAGAGGGGAGCCTTTACACACCTAAACACACAAGATATACACTTAGAAAAACACAAGACACACTTAAGCAACATACTTCCACTCTCTTGTGTCCAATTGAGGCCCTTGCTCTCCAAGCTCTAGTTTCATTCTCTTGAGAGCATCAAGTCTTCGCGCACCCGCTCTCCCGCCGTTGTTCACGAGAGCGACATTGCGCCGTTGCGTGGCTCACGCACCCGCGTCATCCTCGACGCACTCCTTGCAAAGGGGAGTTTCCTTATTCCTATAGAAGCTAGGTTCTTAATTACTTTGTTGGCTCTATAGGACCTGTTGTTTTATTTTATCTTTGTTATTTTGGTTGGGTATTCGCTTTGCGAATTCCCGTCTCCTTCGTGGGACAAAATCCTTCTCGTGGAGAGAAGGGGTTGAGGAACGCTACCCTCGTACTTGTAGCGTGGTTGTATTGAGGTTGAATCACCCTCGTTTTAAGTGATTCGGTTTAGTGGATTTGATCAACTAGGTTGATCGAAAAATCCTAACTCGAGAGGGTTAGGTGGTGGTTTTACCCGGTTTGGGTTTCCACCTAAAAATACCTGTGTACATTTTGTGATTGCTTATTTTTGTGATATTGCTTTATATAGTTCAATTCCGCATTTTTTTTGTCACGCTGATCTCACCCCTCCAAGTAGGGAACTTTCACCATCATCCAAGCGCTCCGTCAACGCGGCTCATCCTCTAAGCAGCCATCAAGGAGGATAACTTCTCACCCCCTTCTCTTTTTATCGCTTTCTAGTGTAGATTTACAGCTTTCTAGTGTAGCAAGTAGATGTAATGAACATGATGCCATGGTTATGAAACATTTGTTTATTCTCTCCCTATTTTCTCTCTATTTGTATTATTCTATCTCTCTCTTCTATTAATTATTCTTTAAGTAGAATAGCTAGCGTAGATTAATTTCAACTAGCTAATTTGCTTTGATGACAATAATTTCTGCACGATTTTTGATCAAATGTTCACCTACTCGTGTTTGACACAGGTCTCACTCTAAGTTTTGGTAAATTTTATCTGATAGCGGATTTTTATGCGACTATGACAACAGGGTTTTTAACTCAACCTTTTTGCATACGAAATTTCATTCATCACTAAGCTTTCAGGTCCTCTATTCCCTTCCCAAAGAGTGTGGAATAGTATCAGGCACTACGTTAAGTCTTTAGGAATGTTTAGGAATGAGTGAGAGAGAGATCTTGTGGATTGCACTTAAAGAGATGCTGTTGTGCATTCATGGCATCAAGCCATTTTCAAAGCTTGATTTAAAGCATCAAATGAGATCCTCTGATCCAATTATTTGATGTAATCGAAAAACAATCCTTAAGGCTTTCAATTGAGCCCTTAGTGTAAGGATTTGGATCTGTGAGCTTATTAGAATTAGAGTTTGAAGTCAAACTTGGAATCAGATGTGCATAGAGGAAAGAAGGCTTCCTTAGTCCCACATCGAAGAATTCAAAGTTGTTGCTACCATATCAATTGAATCGCCACTGTAGCCGCTTAGTCATCATGAGCACCAGGTGCAACAAGCATGTATGTATGTGTGTGTGAACCTGCATGTGATGATGTGGCTCTGTGGAGCAGCCTCCAGGTGCTCTGTGGAAGGCCTAGATGGGTGACACGTGGCCTAGTAATAGTACCAATATGACCCATCTAGGTCGTTGATCCTGTGAATGGCCATGTGGCTCCATCTAACCTTTTATACTGAGGAGGAGTTAAAGTTTAAGAAAATGGCTAAGTGTTGAGAATGCTTAAAGTATTCTAAGATAGCTGTGGGCGGGGCATCTGAAGCCTAAGTTGTTAATGACTTAGTGCCTAAGTTTGTAATCAATGATGAGCTTTAAATATGATGTTCTAAAACAACATTTTTGTAATTTTCTTTTTACAAAATTCAATGCAAATCTTTCTCTTTTGCTTATGGAATGATTGCCATATTATTAATGTTCAATTCCATGCAATTATTCATGTGGTTAACATATTGTAGTTAATTAAATAGGTAATTAAGTAGTTAAATAAGTAATTAGTTAATTATGTAGCTCATTAGTATAATAACCTATACTATAGTAAATCTATATCATATTAGTATAATGTAATTGGTAGCATAATGTAAGTAGTAATCTAAGTACTTAGTAATTATAAGTAATTAATATAGTAATTAAGTAAGTATTAAGTCTTAACTTAATTAAGTAACCCAGTATCTATAAATAAGTAGTTAATAATTATAACTTAAGTATATATGTAACTTAGAAGTAACTTTTAGTGATAGTTATCTTAGTTTAGTAATAAGTTATGTTATTTATTAATTATAGTAAGTAATATCTATATAGTAATTATGTATATAAGCTAACTGTATATTAGTTAGCTAATTATAGTAATCAAGAATAAAGATAACTTAAAATAATTGGTGAATGATATGCTTAACTTAGCCTCCCAGCGAACGACCTGCACTTAACCAGTAAAAATTTATAAAATTGGGTAATTACCTTGCTCGCTATACTATAACTTACCAATGACTAATTAACTAGGTAAGGTAGTTGTACATCAAGGGGATTGTTTGGTCAAAAGGATGGATGGTTAGAGGATTTTGGTCGATGGAGAGGGAGTGGGACCAGTATGGTGTCATTTGAAGTGAAGTGGGGATGGTGGTATTGATAATGGTGGTGGTTTTGATCAAAGAGAGATGGTAGAAAGTTATTTTGAATAAGTGAGAAATGTTGAGAGAAAAAGTGTTTTTATAGAGAATGGTTTGACCAAATAGGTAGGAAGTGAATTAGGATGGAAGTCAAAGATTGGAGGCAGATTAGCAATCAAATCAAGGTGATGTGATTCGAAGATCACAAATCTCAGCAAGGTGATTTCTCTCCAATTGGATCAATCAAAACATTGACTTGGTTGACTAAATTCAAATTTGAACAATCAGACAAGAATATTGATTGGTAAATTTGAATTTCCAATGGAGGGAAATTCCCACCTAGAAATTGATCGATCAATCTTAGAATTGGTCGATCAACTTTGAAAGTTTTGGAGGGAATTTTCCTGCTCAAAACATCATCAGTCAAAACAAAGTTTTGGTCGATCAATGTGTTGATCAAAGACAACATTTAATCAACCAATAGCTAACAAGATAAATAAGTAGAAAGAAATCAAAGTTCATTAAGTCTTGTTAGTCCTAGTTCTCTTCTGATGGTTATAAACCTTTCTTTTGGTAGGGGTTTAGTGAAGATATCTGCTAGGTGTTTTTCTGTTTGAATAAACTCTAAGGTTATTTCCTTTTTCAATGAGTAATCTCCTAGGAAGTGATGTATGATATCTATATGTTTTCTTCTAGAGTGTTGGATAGGATTTTTGGACAGATTTATTGCACTAGTGTTATCGCAAAGAATCCTAATGGCTTCAAAACTAAGTCCAAAATCTCTAAGTGTTTGCTTCATCCACAAAATCTGCAACACGCTAGGGAAGCGGTAATGTATTCAGCTTCAGTTGTAGATAGCAAAACACTATTCTGTTTCTTTCCAATCCAAGAACCTAGTGAATTTTCGAGAAACTGGCACGTTCCACTAGTGCTCTTGCAATCTGTCTAGCTACCCGCATAGTCAGCATCACAATAGGAGAGTAAGTCAAGTATGGCTGACTTCGAATAGAATAGACCAATATCTAAGTATATGTTTTCAAGAATTATTGTGTGACTCCTTAGGGTTTACTTGAAACCTAGAACATAAGCAAATGTTAAACAGAATGTCTGGTCTACTGGGAGTTAGATAATGTAAAGACCCTATCATGCTTCTATATAAATTTTGATTTGCATACTTACTTAACTTGTCTTCTTTGAGTTGTGTAGTCATTGCCATAGGTGATTTTTTTCCTTTGGTGTTATCCATGACGAATTTCTTCAAGATCTCCTTCATGTGCTTGGTTTGCGACATGAAGATGCCATCTTTTAGCTGATCAACCTGCAGCCCTGAGAATAACTTCAATTCTCCCATCAAGCTCATCTCAAATTGATCCTGCAAAAAAGGATGTACAACTACCTTACATAGTTAATTAGTCATTGTTAAGTTATAGTATAGTGAGCAAGGTAATCGACACACTTTATAAATTTTTATTAGTTAAGTTCAGGTTGTTCAGTGGGAGGCTAAATTAAGCATCATTCACTAATTATTTTAAATCACTTTTTATTTCTAATCAATATAATTAACTAAATAATATACACTTATCTTATATACATAATTACTATATAGATATTACTTACTATAATTATTAAATAACATAACTTACTAAACTAAGATAACTATTACTACTTAAGTTACTTCTAAGTTACATATATACTTAAGTTATAATCACTAGCTACTTATTTAATAGATACTAGGTTACTTAATTAAGCAAAGGCTTAATACTTACGTAATTACGATATTAATTACTTATAATTACTAAGTACTAAAATTACTACTTACATTATACTACTTAGATTTTACTTAACCTAATATTACTTAACTAATATTCTATAGATTACTTTAATATAGTTTACTATCATAATAAATTACATAGCCAACTAATTACTTAATTAATGACTTTATTACCTATTTAATTAACTACAATATGTTAATCACATAAATAATTGCATGGAATTGAACATTAATAGGATGGCAATCATTCCATAAGCAAAAGATAAATAATATGCATTAAATTGTAAAAGAAATCATTAAAATATTATTTTCAAGCAACATATGATTTATCCCACATTTATTTACAACTTAGGTACATTTTAATTATAGACTCAGCACACGGTGCCTCATTTATTTCACATATCTCAAGCCATCACATTTCTCAAAGCCTTCTCATTTCAGATGTAACTAAGGCTTCTCATTTCATCAACATTTGGCTAAGTATTTCTTAACACTTACTTAAAAAGGATCAGGCACACATGGCATTCACAAGATCAACGACCACGTGGCTGAATCAGTACCATTACTAGCCACATGTCACCATTATATCCTTCCACCTGATGCTCGGAGGCCACCCAGTAGGGCCACATTTTAGCCCATGCTCAGGTGCACATACACACACACACATGCTCATTTCTTTACTCCCAGCGCTTGTCTATTGATTGGCATATGTGCTCGTTTCCATTTACATCGCAACAATTGCTTCAAAACAGACGATGTGAGACAAAGCCAGTTGATGGTAATACCATCATCCATCATATCTAGCTTAATTTAGTCGGAATTCAGTGATAAATGCTCCTAAATAACCATTTGAAGGTCGTAATTCCGTTCTAAACTGAATAAGAGAAGATGGGAAATCCAATTAATTATGATGTTTTAACAAATAATCACAAGCACAGAATAAATGAGGGGTTAATCAATGTTCAAATGAACTTAAATTTCTAAGAAGTGGGCTCGAACAAACAGAAATAGGGTTTTCTAAGATTTGAAGATTATTTTATTAATAAAAACCCTAATTATAGCCTCACTTCAATTAAATGGGTTCTGGTAGGAGTAAATGTAATATAAACCTCCTAAAAATCATTGAAAAATATTCTATGAGGTTTGGAACATTCACTTTGACCAAAGGAACCCATTATGACTAAAAATAGAGACTTAGGCGGGAATTTACTTTATCTTGGGCTTCGATGTAAATTACCCAATCAAAATATGTCAACAACCAAATCCAAGGTCACCACTAGATTCCTTGGGTCCAAATTAGGTTAACCCTAAATTTTTATCCCAATAGGAGTTTGTCTTAACCTAATTTGCATTCTAGCCTAATTTGCTTTGATTTTTACACAAATACCCCTAAGTTTTGATTTCACTTGCATTTCAGCCCCTGCCTCCACATTCTCCTTTGTTTCCAAACGCAGCAAGAGTAGCTTTAGGAAACCCAAAGCCGTCGAAATTTGATCCTCACATTGGTGAAATTGATCTTGAGATCCTTCCCAACATTTAAGCATCTTTTTTAGCTTAATCTCAGTTGGAAATAGTGCCGCCATGCTCAAGAACTTCGAGCTCAAAAGGCAGTAAAAGCATTTGCCAATTGTGCAATTCTTGGCTCAATGCAATGACATTCTTCTCCTATATATAGGCCTTGACCTCTACAAGTGCAAAGTGTGCACGAATTGGTCAAACTCCCCATCTTCTTCCTCCACGAAGGCCAAGCTCCACCACACCTTAGAGCTTCTTCTCCCCCCTTCCTCGCCCTCTGCCACATAAGATAGGCAAAGGGATTTTCCTTCCCATGCATCCACGAAGCTTCATGCAAAGCTTGAGCCTCTAACTCTCCTCATCAGCTTCGAATTTCCTCCTCCTTACTCGCCGGTAGCCACACCGACGACCTCCTCCTCATTGTCTATTAGAGCAATTAACCTAGGGCTTTTACTCCTCCTAACCCCAATTAGGTTAGGGAGCTCCATAGCTCCATTCTTCAACTCCTCCTCTAACACCGTACACCACCGTCACCTCCACCTTCATCATCTCACCCTCTCTGCCTTCCTCCGACAAAATTGACATGGGAAAAATGACCTCTACACCTCCACAAACCCTTTGTCCAATTCAGTTGAACCCTCCATCTCCGTCTACACCCTCCTCCATTGCCGCTGGTGGAGCTTCTTCAAAGCTTCACCGCCAGCCACGCACGTTCACCCTCGCTTCCAATAGTCTTAGGGATTTCTCCGGCATGTCTCATTGTAATTCTTGTGGTTCTAATTGGATCGAAAGGCCATGTCTCCATGTGCAGGTCTCACGCCAGAAGTCATTGTCTTCCCCAACTCTATTCGGCCATCTCTAGCGAGATATGATGAGGGCATCCCCTCAATAGCTGCGGAATTGCATGAAGAACGAGGCTTGACCGTTGGATGGCCAATCCATGACCAATTGACGAGAAGCTCCACGCTGTGTAGACCAAAGCAGCAAGAAGAAATGAAGAAGAAAAAGGGACTCTTATAGTCCCACATCGTGGAACAAGGGACCAAATTGGGAATAAAAGGGATTGCACTCACTTAAAGATCGCCCAAGCAATAGGGGGTCAGGTCCCCATATAACCTCACACACGCACACGTGCCTTCACACACGCAAGTGCGCGTAGGCTCGATATTGGGCCAAGTTTTGGATGAGGTTTGGGGTAGTTCATTGGATCGAGCCTTGGTCTTGGTTTGAGTGGGGTCTGGGCCAATTTTGTGGCTTAGTTTGAGTTTCTCTTGGGCTTAAAAAATTCTAAGTGTTCAAAGGGATGTTGGCTTTAGTTGAAAAAACCAATTTTTTTTCCCTTCACACTTTATTTATTTTTAAAGATTGAGAGCTCATTTGTTTTTGTCCATTTGAGATTAACATTCATTGCATATTCTATTTCTTTTTGTATCAGATTATTGTGCATAATTTTATTCAATTGAATAGTAGTTGATTGCGATAATTTTCTCCCTGAGACAACCTCGAACTCACATTCGAGATATAAATTTAAATGTTTTCATCACTTTAGTCACTATACTATTACGCGTATTTAAAACCCAACTTTAGCGCGATAACATTTTAGCATCGTTCCCAGGAGCAACACACAATTTCACCACTATTTGTATCATCTTTTTGTCTAATTCTAATTTCTAACTTACTCTGTTTTGATTGTTTCGAGGTGAATAATCACGTAGGAACGTCCGCTCGAAGCAACCACACCAGGGGCAAGTTAGTCATTCTAACTTCTTCCCTAATCCTCTCTCTATCTTGGGAAGATTAAAAAGGAAATAAATGAAAATTAGGATCCAACCCTACCTTATTTTTCTAGTAATATCAATCAAGGCAAGAATTTCCTGATCTACGTAATTTTATTGAAATCATATTTGAGGTGATTCGATTTGATTAGAGACTCCCAATCCATACTTCCTGTGCTTATTAGGAACTCGCACCAAATCTCTAAAACACCTCAGACTACACACCTTCTTGTTTTGAGTCCGAGGTGTCATATTTGGAGTCAAATTGGACTTGGAATAGAGCCAATTAGGGTTTCCATATTAGCGTTTTGAAGTGTTAGTAGACATTTGCCAGTTATAAAGGAAACTGATCTTCCCGCATTTGTATCACCTAAGCCCTTGATTGAACTAATCTAACCATCAAGGCTTTAACTTCACTTGAATCATAAAACTTTGGACCTAATAACCTGTTGAGAACCAAAACAAGGTGGTTCGAGTGTCTTGACCTGAACTTCATCCTCAACCTTACAATAGGTCAGGTGAAGTTGGTTCACTTTGTGAATCAACCAACCTCAAATTAGGTCATAATTTGAATCAACTTCTAATTCAAGTGAAATTCAAGGCACAATTAGGTCTAAAATTGGTAGACTTAAGGACTCAATTTGCCCATACCTGTCTACTTGGATCCGCGTTGACAAGGAAGGTCAAGCAAGGGAAACCTTGTAACCCGTGGGGATGCTTTACCGTATAGGGGTCTTTGCGAGGCTCTCCCTTCCTAGTTGCCTAAGAAATTCTCGGGTGTGCAAGTTTTTGATCCAGAGGTTTATCTGCCTCAAATTACCACAGTCCTCCAATTCTTTTGGGTGAATTGATTGGGTTCAATTCATATCGAGTCCCTCATCCTTTTTGTAGTACACACACACAGGAAGAGGTCCCTAGGTTTGACCTAGAGGCCTCCATTAGAGTTTGACCTAAATCGTGGTCGAGCCCTGATTTTCTTGGGTGAAACCTAATCTAATATGATCATTCCAAATCTGGACCTAAATTTGATTCTTCATCCTGATCCACCACTTGATTTCGAGATTCAAACTAACAGATTAGGAAAGATTTCCATTAGACCTAAACTCTATAAGAGCATGAAAGATTGTATGATTGAGGAAGCCATCAGATACAATGAAGAATTTTACAGAACCTCAACCCCCATTAGTTGAGTTCATGTTTGTGAACCAAAGATGACCAACCTCATCGTGGACCACATCCAAATGATTGCAACACAGATAGCATGTGGTTCGACCTGGGAAACCCTCTTAGAACAAATTATTGTAGTGAGAAGATTGCATAGAAATGAGGGTTTACAATACTTGTCAAATCCACCTCATTGGGAAAAGTACCAAGATATCCTTACACGACGTGGGGATCTGCTAGATCTTTGGAAGAATTGACTATCGAAAGATACCCAAATCCCTACCCAGAAGTCGACCATGAATCTTGGAGTAATCTAGAGGATCAATATGGTTCTCATGAGCCTAGGTTTGAAAATTGAGGTTTCTATGTTGAATCGCCAACCCAAATGGAACCAGATAATGATTTTGTGCAAAACAACTTACATGATCAATTCATGGGTTGGTCGGATTCCATTACAAGTGCACTCGAATATGATCCAGCTATCAAAAATTTTGAAGTTGGTCCATCTCAAATAGAATTTCAAAATACTTGTGATTGCTTCAATTCAGAACTCCTCAAGGATGTAACTCTCGCACCTTATCCTCGTAAGTTATCCTGCGAGAGTAGTTCTGACATCCCAATTGAGCCCAATTCAGATTCTAGTGACCCAATTCCTACACCTAACCTAGAATCTAAATCTGAGACTATTTGGGATTATTATAAAGCTCAATATGATGAGGATAAAATCTCATATTTGAAATTTGATTTTGAGTCTATGTTTGATGAAGACACCTCTCTAGACTCCTCGGAAGAGTAGATTGATTCTTTTGAAACAAAATCGATTTATGATACAAAATCAGAGGAATCTAGAGAGTCTGGACTGAATTGGATCTACCCTGGATGTTCTGAAATCGAGTTTATGCCTAATAAGGATTTCCCTATTAGTTTGGAATCTAAGGCTAGGTTAAACCAAAGTCAAGTTGATAACTTCAAGAGTTTTGATTTTTTGCATGGTGGAAATCATGATCTCGAGTCAAATCCAAAACATCATGCTCTTGGATTCTCCTATGTTGACTTTGAACCATATTTTAATTCAAGAGAATCCTTGCTTCCAAATAATTATGAGCCAATTTATGACCTCGATATCCATGACCCATTCTTTGATTTTGATTCTGAGGTCATTAATTTAGAGCTCGAAGTAGCCACACTACCTAATCTGAATCCGAAGCCCTTCAGAAATCTGTCCCTGCCACATTACTCCAACGGAACCCATTTCTACTTTGACTCACCTCAATCCGATTCGGTTGGAGCTAATTTACCACCACATTTTAACAATGAATGGAACATTGATCAAACTTGAGTGCCATCTACCGCTTACCTCTAATCCCATAAGTAGGGTTCCTACACTCTTCACTAATCCATTATCTTTTGAGGATCCCTACTCTGATTAGGTTGAACCAAAGCAGTGATGGGAACACCATCATAGGCCCTAATTGAGCACTTTTAGTCAGGATTGAAAGTAAAATGCCCCTACATAACCATCTGAGGGTTATAACTCCACATTATTCTATTTTGAGAAAAGAACAAGAAAGTTAGGTTAATTATGTAATTTTAACATCATATCATGAACACAAAATAACCATGGGATTTTCAGGGGTTAACTGAAGATCAATTGAGTATTAAAGACTAATAATTGGGTCCAAACAGACAGAAACGGGGTTTCATGCAGTTTGAGAACCAATACTGCACCTGAGACCCTAATTTCAAATCTACTTGAATAACAGAGGTTCTGGTCAGGATAAAATTCATATAAATCTTCTAAAATTCATATAAAAATATTTATTGAGGTTTTTTATCCTTAATTTTACCTTTAGAACCTATTTTGACCTTAAACAAAGTCACAAACAATGTTTTACCTTAATTTAGGTTTTTGAGTAAATTACCCAGTCAAACTTGGTCAAAACTAAAATCCGACTTTCCCATAAGATTCCTTGGGTCCAAATTAGGTCTGTACCAAAATTTAGGCCCAATCAGAGTCCATCTTGACCTAGTTTACATTTTAATCACTTAAACTCTATTTCTCTCAATTAAGACCCTAGCTTTTCACATCTTTGCAATCAGGTCCTTAACTTTGTCATCATTTCTTGCAAAATGGTCCCTACCGCCATTAGTGTGAATGCAGCAGCTCCGTTGAGATTCAAGCGAGGATTTCTCACTCAATTCCTAATTAAACCTTTTCAAAATTGAAAGGGAGAATCCTTGAAAGATTCTCTACTGATTGGACCAGGTATTGGACCTTGATTTGCCCTATAATCTTCATGCGAATGCTTGCAAAATTAGGTATTTTTCATCCCTAAGTTTTCGAGCTCGCGGAGCTTATTTCTAAGCTTGGAAGCCTCCCTAAGGCCTTTAAATAGGCTCATCTTGCAACTCCAAGCTCCCTAGAAAGTTTTTGGCCAAAAACTACCCTTCCTCCTCTACCTCAAGCCTACTCCAGACTCATCTCCGTTGACCTCCCTCCTCTAGCCTCTTCACCTACTACCACGTACTATAGGCAGCAGGTTCTTCCTCTCCATCGTCCGTACCTCGCCACACCTACGAGGGACCTCTTCCTCCTTCAAACATCGTTGTTTCTCTCCCGGAGCTTCTCTCGTCTCCAACGTCGGCATATCATAGCCGATGTCACCTCCACCCTCTCATCGTCTACAAACCCCTTAGTTTGACTCCTCACCTTCCCCTGACTCGACTCACACACTCAATTTCCACTTTTGCATGCTAACATGACCCTACCACCGTCACCTTCCCCATCTCCTGCCCCAACTCCGGCGATGCTTCGGCGAAGCCCTCCGCTCACTCCACTGCACCAAATCGCCCATCACCGGTCCCTACACCTTCACCTCCCCTCGCCCACCAAAACTCCTCAAGAAATTGAGGGGATTGGCCACTTAATGCCACCACCCAACACCACCCTCACCACACCACCTTCTTGACCTCGCCAGACCTCCACACACACCCTCACACGACACCACAACCACCCTCTCACTCGTCGACATCCGACGACCCTCCTAAGCTACTTTGACATGACCGTGAGGTCGTGTTCTCTATTTCAGGTACCTGCCAGAGCTCCACCGCCGCCCTCATCTTCTCCCGTCACAATCATCATCTCTAGACTCCAACTCATCCAACTGCAGGTTGCAATTGACACGACCAAGCTCCAGGTCTCTTCCCATGTCCTTAATCGAAAAGTTTGACCATAGTTGCTACTCCAATTGACACCTTCAACCTCCTCAGCTGCTGCGCAAAGAACCTCCATGGGATAGTCCCACATCGTGAAGAGAAAGCCTCCTCACAGCACATAAAAGGAAAAAGTGACGAGGGCTTATCGCCTTCAAGTCACTGGGGTCAGGTCCCTACCACACACCCCCTCACACATTGCGCCTCACACGCTCGTCCACGCCCTCGCCCGTGCACTCGCCATGCAGGTCTGAGTGGTGAATCCGGTTACCCACTTCTCGGGTTTGGTCCAATTCTGAGCTTGAAGAGAGAAAAAGAATCTAAGAGAGAGGGGGTTGGGTTTTGCTCTCTTGCACTCCCTCTACTCTCAGTACTTAGCGAAATTCCTTGAGAAGCCTTGAGCCTGTGCTGAGCCTCTCTTGAGGCATGAAAGAAAGAAAGGGAAGGTTATGAGGCTCTTAAGAGAAAGATAGTCTTGTGCTCTTGGTGCCTCTTGTGATGCTGTGCTTGCTAAGGCTTAACACTTAAGCCATCTAATACATAATGCAGACATCTAAGTACTGTAGCATTGAAGTTACTGTGGCATTATTTGAATAACTTGATTGACGTGGATTAATAGTTGTGATTTACTATTGAGATATTTAAGTGGCTATGATCATAACATTGAGGGTTAATTTGATGATTTAAATCACCATTTTAACTCAATCTTTTTGCACTATTCTTCTAGTTTTATTTAAATATCATTTTGAGTATTATTGATTTCAATTTCATATATTTTATGATTAGTGAATTAAAATTGCATACTTGCTCCCTGCGAACGATCTCAGACTCTACTTTCTGAATCTGAGTTTATAAATTTAAATGATTTGAGTGATTTTGTCCTATACTACAACGCATTTCCTAAACAACGACGATTTGGCCCGAACATTTTGGCGCTGTTGCTAGGGAGCAATTCACAGTTACAATTTCTGATTTGATACTAACTTATTCTATCTGAACTGTTGTAGTTGTGTGAGGTACATTAGAGAAAATCAGCTGCACAACAGCCACTCCAGGGGTAAGTAATCTTGTTTCCTCCTCCCTTAAGCCCCTATTTGTGGAAAGAATTAAAAAAGAAAAATCAATTAGGATCAACTCGCATTCCTTAATCACTTGAGTTGCCTAATTTGATTAATTTTAGACATCCCCATCCATCATTCTGTACCTACTAAGAATTTAAGGTGTCTAGGGCTATTCACCTTCTTGATTGAGCCCTAGGTGTCACATTCGGAAAAAATTGGGCTTGGAAAAGAGCCAAATTAGGGTTTCTACTTTAGGGCTTGAGGAAAACACACTTGCCTAAATAAAAAGAAAATTGATTTCCCGCATTGTGTGTCACCCAAGCCTTGTTTGAATTGACCTAATCAAGAAGATCCTAAAAGAAGGTTCTAGCATTTACTTGAATATTTAAAACTTGGGATTTAATAACCTGCTTGCAAACCACGCAGGGTGATTTTTGGGTTCATTACCCAACTCATCCTAAACTTTAAGGCAGGTTAGGTGAAGTTGATCCATCTTGTGGGTTAACCAACCTTCAAATTAGGTCACAAATTATAATCAATTCTAAAGTTCAAGTGAAATTCAAAGCACCATAATTCAGGATTAAAACTGGTAGACTTAAGGAGTCAAGTTGCTCATTCCAGCTACTTGGATTCTCGGTGACCAGGAAGGTCGGGTGGGGGGAAACCCTGTAACCCGTGGGGACGCTCTACCATGTAAGGGTCTTTGTGGGGCTCTCCCTTCCTGGTTGCCCAAGTATTTCTCGGGTGAGTGATTTTCTGATCAAGAGGTATCATCCGCCTCAAATCTCCTTAGTCATCCAAAGATTTTTGGGTGCCTCGACTGGGTCTATTACACCTTCTGTCCCTCATATAGCTCATTAGTGCATGTTCGGGAGGAGGTCCTTAAGACCACCCTTGAGACCTCCATTAGTATTTCATTCTTGTCGAGTCCAAGCTTCGACTCACTTGTTTGTGCTACCTTCCAACCAGATTGATATCTCTTCCAACTATTCTGCTTCTAAGCCTAGATCTCCTTCATCTACATCCATGGATAATCCAAAAGAACCCAATTTCCAGAATCAGCTACAGCGCCTCAATGATCTACTCCATGCACACATCAATCCACCACCGCATCCTTAGATGCGAGGTCACTACAATCCCACTGCGGTGGAAATTGAACCCAGGGTGCAAATCCCAGCTAGAGGACCTAATGTTGAACTCAGGTCAAACATGATCCATGCTATTCCTAAATTCCATGGCTCAACCTCCGAAGATCCCTTCTAGCACATCAAGCAGCTAAAACATCTGGCCCAGACCTTCAGGCTTGCTATACATAATCGAGACATTCTGCTCATGAAAATGTTCTCCTTCTCCTCATGGGTAAAGCTACCGATTGGTTTCAGACTCTAACCCATCCAATCAACACATGGGGGGAACTCCAAAATGAATTCTTACAAAAATTCTTCCTGTTGGTCGAACAAATGCTTTGAGGCACCAGATCACACACTTCACGCAAAATCTAGGAAAACCATTTCATGAGGCATGGGATCGCTTTCTGGATCTCATGCGAAGATGCCTCCATCACGGAGTTCCAAAGTGGGAACAAGTCCAGTCATTTTACCATGGGCTCCATGACGATATCAAGTTCTTTGTCAATGCAACCTGTAGTGGAAGCATCATGGGTCAACATGAAGGTACCGTTTGGAAGATTCTTAAGAATATGTGCGAGAACTCCATAAACAATGAATCTATGGGTATGTTCGACCGGACTACACATGCATTGACAAATACGCGGGGGCACACGAGACTCAAGGCCTATCTGCATCCATCGATCTGGAACTGATGGCCAGTTGCCTGGACAAGGTCTCTATTATCAAGAAGAAGGTGGATGAATGCACTCGACATCTACAGAGAGCCACCTCAACACAGCAGAGCACGTGTGCGCAATCACCCTTCGGTAGGGAGGCTATGCATAACATTTATCACCATTCTCATCAGGGGATGGACCCTTATCCACCCTCGTCTAATCTTGGTTTCGGAGCAAACTCCGGAAATACTTGCACTAGTTAGGGGAACTCTGAACCCTCGTATTCTAACTTCTCTAGAGTTCCTTAGACCTGCGAGGATCTCCACGCCAACCAGGATGATCCATTCTCAAACACCTATAACCCTGGATGGCGTAATCATCCTAACTTCGCGTGGTCTGGGAATAATCAAAATCCGAGATCTCAATTCTAGCCCCGACCACAGGCTCCTCACCCTTATCAGCCCACTCAACCTAGGCCCAATCCGAATTATCAATCCAGTCCATCAAGGGAAGATCAAATGACCCTGATCCTATAAACCCTGGTTGACATTCAAAAATCCAATGCGGCTATGCAGAAATAGCATGAGGTTCGAAATTAGCTCGCACAGATGGCAAATTCTTGCCAGCCTGGTGCACTTCCATCTTAGCCTCTGCCAAATCCTAATAACGTGCCGAATCAGAGGCGTGTTTTGAACCCAAATCAGGGCCAAGCTCACTACGTTTATCAGGCCCCTTCTGCTCCATCTCCCAATGGAATGGAAGCTTCGACAGCATACTCAAGATATCAGCAGTAATCACCACTTCTACCAACTCCGAACCAAAACCAGGTGGGATTTAATTACGTTACAACCCGTAGTAGTGACAAGTCGACTCAAGATCCACCTTATCCGAGCCACTCTCAACGTGTTAGTTCAGAGCCTAACCCTAGGTTGGTTATCCGGGACACCCTATCCCAGATCCAAAACCCGAACCAATCCTAAAGGAACCTACAGAGGTTTCATTTCCTAAGGCCTTGACCAAAGGAAAGAGGAAACCCAAACCTGTGGCACTTGAGGAAGATCTGGTTAAGCTCTTTGAGCAAGTCCAAATAAACATCCCCTTTATGGATGCAATCCACCACGTACCGGTTTACATGAGATTTCTGAAGGATTTATGTACACCTAAGCGTAAGCGCAAAGCAAAGATGGGAGTCCGATCATATTTTCTGAGCAAGTCAACTCGATCACCTTGAGCAAACTCCCGCAAAAGGCAATAGATCCTGGCGCCCCTTTGATCTCCTGCAAAATCGGTGATCTAGAATTTGATCGAGCATTGTTGGATTTAGGAGCCTCCATAAACTTGATACCTACACCCCTACTAGAACATTTCGAGGAAACTGAGCTCAAACCGATTGAGATGACTTTGCAGTTAGCAGATCGATCAATCAAACCACCTAGAGGAATTCTTGAGGATGTTCTTGTATGGATCTGTGATTTCTATTTTCCGGTGAACATCATAATGTTAGACATGGATACTCCTGAAAATCTAAAAAACACACTGATCATTTTAGGGAGAACATTCCTAGCCACAGCTAGGGAAAATATCAATTGCGAAGAGGGCCAGATCGAGTTAAAATTCGGGAACCAGACATTAAAGATTGATATCTTCAAGGCCTAGAAAGGAATAAACTGTGGGGTAATCGAGGAAGTATGTGACATTAGTTCTATGGTTGAGGATCCACTTGCAGAGGAAGACTTGATTATTTTTTATCCTCAATCCCTAGAGAATTCTAACCCATAGATAGCGGAGCCTATAGCTAACCCAAATTCACCCTCAGCTCCCACTTTATCTTCTGAGGCCCATCCCGAACCCCCACCTACTGCTGATAACCGGGTAATGGAGTTGAAACCCCTCCCAAATCATCTGAAGTATGTGTTTTTGGGTTCCAATCAAACGTTTCCTGTGATTATCAATTCCCAACTCACATCTGATCAGGAAACAAAGCTGATTTCTATTCTCCAGCAGCATCAGAGAGCCATTGGATGGACTCTTGATGATCTGACTGGTATCAGTCCTTATTGTACACATCGTATCTACACTGAAGAGGGCTCACAACCATGTCAAGAGATGCAGAGAAGACTCAATCTGAATCTACAAGAGGTTGTGAAGAAAGAGATCATCAAGTGGTTAGATGCTAGTATTATCTACCCGATCTCTAATAGCCACTGGGTGAACCCAATCCAGGTGGTGCCTAAGAAGGTAGGGTTCACCGTTATCACGACTGAATCTGGAGAGACCATCCCGACCCGCATTGCGAATTCATGGAGAGTATGCATAGACTATCGGAAACTGAATGCCTCCATGAAGAAAGATCATTTCCTACTTTCGTTCATTGACCAGATTCTTGAGAAACTGGCGAGAAATCAATTTTTCTATTTCTTGGATGGTTACTCCAGATATAATTAGGTGGCAATTCATCCAGAGGATCAGGAAAAGACCACCTTTACCTCCCCCTATGATACGTACACGTTTCGCAGGATGCCATTTGGGCTATGTAATGCACCTGCCACCTTTCAGCGATGCATGCTAGCCATATTCTCAGATATGGTAGGCAATTACCTTAAGGTCTTCATGGACAACTTCTCGGTATTTGGTGCATCTTTTGATGAATGCCTCCTGCATTTGGTCTAGATCCTTAAAGGATGCATTGAAGTGAACCTGTTCTCTCCTGGGAAAAGAGCCACTTCATGGTTCCTGAGGGCATCATTCTTGGATATCTTGTCTCTGAGAGAGGTATCTAGGTTGACCAGGCTAAGGTGAATTTGATTTCCAAGGTACTTGTGCCTAACTCGGTCAATGGCATCAGATCATTCCTGGGGCACATTGGATTTTATCGTTGATTCATACCTGATTTCTCTAAGATCACACACCCCTTAATGAATCTCCTCTCGAAGGACACACCTTTTGAGGTATCGAGTGAGTGCATTCACACATTTAAGATCCTGCGTGACCGAGTCACCCAAGCACCAATCCTGCATTCTCCTGACTAGTCTCAACCTTTCGAGATCATGTGTGATGCATTTGACTATGCAATAGGAGTGGTGCTAGGTCAGAAAATTGACAGAAAACCTATGGTCATCTATTACTTCAGTAAGACATTGGACGAGGCTCAGCATAATTACACTGTTATAGAGAAAGAGTTGCTGGCTGTAGTATTTGGCCTGAAGAAATTCAGGTCATACCTCTTGGGATCTCGCTTCATCATTTACTCCGATCACACTGCAATGAGGCACTTACTCATAAGAAGGGCGTGAAGCCTAGATTAATTGGCTAGATCTTGCTGTTGCAAGAATTTGATCTTGAAATTCATGACAAAGCGAGAAAGCAAAATGTGCTAGCTGACCACTTATCCCGTCTTCCTTCATCACTCATTGACCCTTTTGAACCTATCACAAAGCATTTTCTTGATGAGCACCACTTGACAATCGAGATGGAACTTCCGTGGTATGCTGATATGGTGAACTATTTGGTATCGCATCAGATTCCGTCTGATTGGCCAAAAGCCAAGAAAGACAAATTACTTTCAGATTACAAATACTATATTTGGGAAGATCCGTATCTCTTCTGCATCAGTGTTGGTCAAATCATCAGAAGATATGTTCCAGAATCTGAGATCAATGGCATTTTGTCCTTCTGCCACGACCAGGCCTGTGGTGGTCACTTCTCTGGACATAAGATCACAGCAAAAGTCCTCTAGTGTGGATTCTATTGGCCCACGATTTTCAAAGACACGCACGACTATTGTAAGGCATGCACTCGTTGCCAAACCTTAGGCAACATAAGTCGGCGTGACATGATTTCTTTAATTGTCGTTTCTTACCTCAACTCAGTTAATTAAGTTAATTTTATTTAATTAAGAGTAGAAGAAAAGTTACTTAGGTTAACTCGAAGTTGTGTCGATTAGTAGTATAGGGTCGAATTAACTTAACATTTTAGAAATTTTTATTGGTTAAGTCCAGGTCGTTCGCTAGGAGGTATTATTCATTCTAAATTCACTAGTTATCTTTTATTTTTCTCTATAAGTATAGGAGGTGTATTTAAATTAATTATGGAAGCATGCATTTTGCCAAAAATTGATTTAAATGAAATATCATGCAATATCCCATATAAACTCTCATTTTCAACATTAAGAACATGTAAATTCTCTATTTATTTCAAATAATTTAAGGCAAAGAAGATTTTATTTAGTCAATATATGCCTTAATACAACAATTAAGAATAGAAAGAAATAAAAATGTAACAAGAAAAATTAACTTCTTTTCCTTACTCTTCATCCTCTCTTCTTCCTCTTCTCTTTATCTTCTTTTTCTTTTATTTCTTAATCCTTTATTTTTCTCTTTCTCTTTCTGTTTTCCTCTTATTCTATTTCTCTTCTCGATCTCTTTCTTTCTTCACTTCTACTTTCTCTTCTGCTCCTGCCCTTCTTCTCCCTTATTCTTCCTTAGCTTCTCCAGCACTTGCATCCTTAGCCTTCTCAGCTCCTCCATTCTCTTTTCTTTCTTTTATACTGAACCAAGTTAATTTGCTTTTCAACCAAAAATTTATTTTTGATTTGCAGCAAGGTTCTTTTGAGGATACACAGCACCCTGAGATCAGGGTGGGACCAGACCCTACTCGGTCCTCACCTAATTTCATTAGGGTTTATTTTCGATTTTTTTTCTCTTGAGCCAAACCGACCCTCTCTAGAGCCGAACCGGCTCAACGCCTCCCAGGCCTCACCCTCCCAGGGCCAATCGCACACACATGCCCACTAGGGCGCACACCCGCAAGTGCACACACCCACACACACACACATGCTCAGAGGTTCAGGTTTTCTTTTCGCACTGAGCACTGACGACTGAAGTAGCCACTTAAGAAAACACTTTTATACTAAGGTAGGCGCTCGAGGACTTCCGATGTGGGACTAACTTCTCCCCCTCCAGACCTGACTTCAAGAAATGAATTCTCCCTACTCACAGCTCCAAATTAAGTGAAATAAAGCTTAATGGAGAGCTCTAAGGTAGCTCTATAGGATTCCAGGGTCAATTTGAGGTTTAGAGGATGATTTCCTCTTTGATTTGAAAAGCGAAGTTAGGGGGTTTCTACAAGTTTAATATGCCTGGAAATGATTTTAAGTCTACTGTGTCTATAGGATGGACATTTTAGCTTATCTAAGGGTCTGAACAGATTATACAAGTGGTTTCGCAGCTGCTTGTGTGGGTTTTAAGCTCTCAAGAGCTTCAGGTGAACCACAGAAGCTCAAAGCTTCTCTGGAAGCTTCAGAGACAAAATTTTAAACTTTGAAAGGTGCAACAGACAGCTAAGGACATATACATTCGATTTAAACAGATTCTAAAGTGTAAAACTAACTAAACTGGGCAGGATTCAACTTCAAATTTCATCCAAATGACACTGCCAACAGTTTAGGTTCAAGAATAAGCCAAACTGACAGTAATTGAATTCCAACAAAATCACTCATCTGAGCTCAATAAAATCATTCTAAAATCATTCAACAGATTCTCAGAAATGATTCTAACTCCTCAATTCCTCATATTGAGCTCAAAATCAGAATTTCCTCCTCAGGTTTGACAGTTAGGCTTGAAAATTGACTTTCTGATCTAAGCCTCTTCTCAAGAAATTAAAACCTGGATTAGCATCTTCTCAACCCAAAGAACTTGCTCAACCTCTTAGACAAATGTTTGGACCTAAGAATATAAAGCTTCAAGCTCGTCACTTGAACTAAAAATGTGGTATGTTCATCAGAATAATTAGGGGTTTGTTACACTAATTTGAGGGTAAAATTAGCTTCAGTGCATTGCACTAAAGCTTCTAGATCTATCAAATGCATCTTTAATCCTTCTATTAGACTTCCCCAACTCTGCCGGAGTTGGAGAAGATGAAGACCAATGTGTAGCTCAAGATGTTAAAATTCCAAATTAAAGACCTCAAACTACTCAGTGATCAATATCATATCAATCTGGAGCTTCTTATCAAATTCTAAAGGCTGAAGCTCAAAAATGGCTCACCGGAGCTCGTCGAAGCTCCGATGAGTCCACAAAAATATAAATTGTGTACAGAAAGGTAAATCTGTGCCATTTTCAATCTGAAAAGGATCCTGAGGTTACAAGAAACCTCAGGAACTCGTTAAATTCTCCTTTTGATCATTAAATTTAAGATTTAACAGTGAATTCCATTTTTAAAGAATCTGAGTTAGTTGAAGCTTGGGACTTGTTTTCCTACTCAATTGAGTGGTCAAGACAAGTCAAAAGTAATTTGCGATCATAAATATATAATTAATTTAAGATTTTAACTACTCCTGAGCCACCATTGACAATGAGCTCAGGAGCTTAATTAGATTTGGGCGTTTACATTATAGGTAGTAATTATACAAATTAAAGTGATAATTAGGATCCTTAGATTGTGAATAGGTGGTGAAGGACCCTACGGAGGTGGATCTAAGTTCAGTTACTGTCGCCATGGATAGTGACAGTGTCTATTGAAGGTGAAGGTGAATTAGGCGTAACAATGATAAAATTTGTGTTTTAATGGATTAGAAGTGATCGTGAGTGATAGAGGAAAGTGATCAGCAACTTTAAAAGACAAAATAAGGACTCTGGTGAGCTCAAGGAACTCGCTGGAGTCAAAGAAGATGAAGTCTGTAATCTGCAATTAAGCTAAGCTAATTAACTACTTTACTTCCTAAACTACTACTCCTACTCCTACCTACTGTTACCTGGACGAAGGGGTCAAAGGGATTCCGCCGATGGCTCATGGCGGAAGACGAAATCAAAGAGAATAAGAAGAATCTCCGACAGGAGAGTTTGGACGGAGCAGAGGATCTCCTTGGTCAACGCCTGTGTCCAGAAATGCGGCTGACCTCGACGAAACTCCTCGGCTAATCAGGATGGATGGAGAAAGTCAGAGAATGGTGTGGAAGGTCACCGGAGTTGCAGACGAATAGCCTATTGGGTCGGCTCAGTGTTAGAAGAGGAAAGGGAGCCAACTTCAAAGAAATTGAGGGGGTGAGGAGGTATTTATAGTGAATGGCGACAAAGAAGGTAGCGAGGTCTGGACGAAGAAGAAGCTTGGGGAGCTTAACCTCCAGCATCGTCTTCGATGACAGTGAGGTTAACTCCCACCAAAAATTAGAATTTCAGAGTAATCCAGACCGATGGATGAAGATGAGATGGTGAGCGCAAGCTCCAAAAGCTTGGAGAAGGAAGAATGATGTCGGCAGGGCGATGATCGCGCGGTGGAGTCACCCTCTGCCGTCAGCCGTTCAATCGGCTGAAGAAGAAGACAACAGGGACCTATGTGCAGTGAAGCTTAAGGACCTATATGAAAATTAAGGACCCGATTACAATGATTATTAAGGATCTAAATGTAAACCCAAGTTTTAAAGGTTTATTTTAACTTAGATCTTTTACAACTTTTTTTATATGTTAGTAAATAAGGTAACTACTATGTTTACACCTTGAATTTACATTTTTGATCTTTTTAAGTTAATTTATTAAATTAAGTAAAGTTACTTAAGTTATTATATACTTATGTATACATTATGTTTAAGTTATTTAACTTATTAATTAAGGGAATAGCTAATAACATTTCAAGTCCAATTATTAATTAGATTGTTAATAATATTAATTGAATGATAAAATATCATTTTTAACTTATTTTAAGGTCCTTTACTATATATCCCTTATTTTATAATTAACCCACATATACTCATATCCTTAGCTAATTAACTAGGAAGACTAGTTAATTAGGGGTAATTAGAGATCATGATGAGTCTCTCATCAACAGTCGATTCTCATGTGCGAAATCTTCAACATCTGGGAATTGACTTTATGGGCCCCTTTCCAAAATCCGATGGTTTCGAATACATTCTCTTAGCCGTGGACTGCATGTCTAAATGGATCAAAGCCATCCCAACTCAAACCAATGATCATAAAGTTGTGATTAAATTCATTTATCAACACATTTTTTCTCAGTTCGATATTCCACGAGTTATCATCTCAGATGGAGGGACCCACCTCACGAATATGCACTTCCAGTCCCTAATGAAAAAGTATGGGGTGTTACATCATATCCCGACTCCTTATCAACCCCAAACTAATGGATTGGCTGAACTGTCAAATAAGGAGATCAAGAAGATCCTTCAGGTCACTGTTCGGCCTGATAGGAAGGATTGGTTTGCCTGCCTTTTGGCCTTGTGGGCCTATAGGACAGCCCATAAGACCCAGTTAGGTATGTCTCCCTTCAAACTCGAGTATGGAAAGGCATGTTACCTCCCCATAGAAATGAAGCACAAAGCCCACTAGGTAGTACAGAAGTGCAATCTAGATCTTTTGAAAGCTGAAATCCATCGCCAGTTGCAACTGAGCGAGATCGAGGAACTACGCAATGACGTGTACGAGAACTCACGAATCTACAAAGAATGGGTGAAAGCCTTCCATTACAAGCACATTTCACGAAAATCCTTCCATCCTGGTCAAAAAGTGTTACTCTTCGATGCCAAACTCAAGCTCTTCGCAGAAAAACTTAGATCAAAATGGATTGGACCATTCCTTGTGAGACGAGTATTTGGAAATAGAGTCGTCGAAATCAGTGAACTCAGCCACGAATCAAAACCTTTGTCATGAATGGTCAGAGAAAAACTGTTCTTTGAACTCACTGACTCGAAATTGGCTACAGTATCTTTTGATCTCCATTCTCCCTGAGCTTCATTGCGCCCAGCTAATGGCGTTAAACTTAGCACTTAACGGGAGGCAACCCGTCATCTTTGAAAAACCTGAAACCTTTTTTGACGTATCTCTTTGCTGAATTCACATTGCACTTTAGGGTTCGTCCATTAAAACAGCCGACTCCACCTTTAATACTTATACTAGAGCTAAAAATCATCCGCAACAGTCATTTCGACCTTTCACCACCCACCTATTCTTATGTATGATCTGAATTGAACTCGAACCCACCTAATTTACCATAAGGACATTACAAATCTTAGGCATGGGGGGTATTAAAGTGCAAAACGTTGTGAAAAATAATGCATGGAAGGGTTTCATTCAAAAAAAAAAAGAGGAGAAAAGAGGAAAGGAGAGATCACTTTGAACTAAATGAAAAGAGAAGAGGAAAAGAAAAGACAAGAAAAGAAAGAGAAAAAAGGAGCAAACAAAAAGAGAAAAAAATGAGTTAGTCCCTTAAAATTGAGTATAGAACTTACCTAACTTCTAGGTTGGATCAGATGATGAATTAAGACTTGGAAGGCTAAAAGTTAGGAGATTAGTGACAAGTACTGACCTTAGGCCTCTTGGATCTGTTTCAGGGTTTAAACACTCACATAATTGTTAAGATACAGATTAATCCTCAAGAGATTGAGGAAAGTGCGAGGCTAATGTAGTAGGTCTAAGGCCTAAGAATTATTCGACCCCGTTGCATGCCCTTTGGTTTACAGGACTTAGTAAAATAAGCATCCAAAAATCACACACTAAGTCTGGTTCGATGCGCTTAATAAAGAAAAACATGCCAAAAGTGTTCTATTATGAAAAGCCATCTTAAAGATCTAGCTTAGGAGAGACTCGACAACACAAGTTGATTGGACAAGTTCCCAACGCGGAGAGGTGGGAAATTTCCCTCGAAGATGTGTAATAACATATCGTCTCCTCGGTGCTTGTCTCCTAGGATATCTAAATATCCTACTGAGTGCATGTAAGCACCTTATGCTGGTTCAGGTGCCATGGGTGGGATTATCCCGAAATGTCGATTGCTAGGGCCTGAATTTAGCTATAGAACACCATAGGCGACACTATCCCGAAGTGTCGAAAGCCAGGGTTCTGGGGGTTGCCATGGGCGGTGCTATCCCAAAGTATCGAAAGCCAGGGGCCCTTTGAGGATTGATGGTGGGGATAAGGAATCTGATATAGACCATGTTTAGGGCCAATTCGAGGTTAGATTAAGAGAAAAATAAAAAGAAAAGAGAGAAAACTCTCCAAATGAAAAATCCTTCTCTCCCTCTCTCTTATCAAAATGCACTGGCAAATTGAACCTGGACATGTTATGTGTATGCACAGGTGCTTTAACCGCTGGGGTCAACAAACCTCTAGGCAGTTGTTGCGGGCCTTAGAAACCTTCACAACAGACTCAGGTTGAAGCTGGTCAGGTCTGGATTTTGGCTGGTACTTGAGTACCTCTAGGCCATGCCTGCCACTTCCACTTCCACCTCACTTCCATTTCCAGCCATCCCTTCCACACCATCAGACGCACATACTTCCCACACAACGCACAGCTGGCCTCTCCTTCCCCTGAGCTCTCCTCTCTCCCTCTCTTCCCCTCCACATCCTCAGTATCCTCTCACTAGTTGAGAGGAACACTGAGAGCAAAGGAGTTTCCCTCCCGTGGTTACAATCTCCACAATGAGGGATCGCCACCGTCTAGCCCATTACGAGTAGGTAGACATGGTGTTTGCTTTTGTTTTATTTTTTTGCAGTTTTCTTTTCTTTATTTTGCTTTCTTTTAGCTCTATTCTTCGCCATTGCCCAAGCAGCAGCAAGTTCTGAAGCTTGCTTTGCTGAAGTGCGCACCACTTCCATGCACTCAGCCACCTTCCCCGCGCGCCTTAGCCACCCAGATCCTTCATCGCAACCTCTACACACACAAACACCTCACCACGTGCCACCACACACCCCAGCCACCCAGCTCACGCACAACCGCCGTGCACTCCTGCTCCTCACAGTGCACCACCTTCGCTCCCTCCAGCCTAACCGCATCCCTTCCCACGCCAGTGCACCCCTTCTGTCGATATGAGCTCCTTCCTCGCGCGCCTTCACCACCGCCTATGCACGTAGTGTAGCCGGTAGCATCTCACAAAGCCGATCACCTTTTTGCCCTCGGCACTGTAGCTGCGACCTCACATGGCTACAGTGCATGACTGGCTCATTTCTCACTTATCTGGTGACCTGGGCGCTCTCTCTCTCCTCCGCGCTGCACCCGATCACCGTTCTCCTTACGACATCACGTGCGCTACGCCCTTGCATAGCATGCTTCCCAGCTCCTGTGCCCACGTGCGCACCTCACTCAGCCCTTGCGCGCTTGCGGGTGGTGCGGCCATCTCCCCCTGCGCTAGTGCGCTACGTGGCTTCCTTTTGCATTGCGTGCTTTCCAGCGCTTGTGTGCGCTGTGCACCTTCCTTGCGTGCTGCGTGCTTCACTCCTTCACACATAGACACTCCTTCACACACACACACACACACACTTATTCACATAACCACTTATTTTCACACTAATTCAGCCGTATACACACTCACACCTATATATACATCAATATATATATAAGTATTTATAAATATATTTCACATACACACATATATAGATACATATTCACCCTCCCCCATCTATATACATACATATATTTATTTATATATTTATATACATATACATATATATATAAACATCTATACTTATATATATATTTATAAATACACATACATATCCATATTTCCTTCTCACACTCACCCATATCTCTGCTTACAGTACCGCACACCTATCCATCTACCATGCATCATATCGCGGGAATATTTGCACCAGTTGTGTATATTTCTCGATATTCGAGCATTACAAACCTTCTACCCACACTCACATACATCCACTCTACACCGCACACGGCACGTAGCTAAGTTAATCCCATCTTTCTAGACGACGGTTAGCCTAGCATTGTGCTACATCCCTATTGAATCTTGGATTCAATATTCTACTATTCTATTATCTATTACATAGTTATATATATATTTATATCTATACCTATATATCTATATCTATATCCTTTATATATATATATATATTCTACATATAAATAAGCTACGTATTTCAATTCATTTCAATTTCACATTTCAATTCCGCATTTTCAGTTTCTTTTATATTTGCTTTTATTTTATTGCTTAAAGAAAAGACAAAAACATATATAAAATAGAAAAGATAATTCTTGACTTGCAAGCACACGAACTCGCATGTGGCGAAACTGGATTTGAGTATTTTGGCATGTAGCCAAGGACCTGTTTGAGGGTGTGCCTCAAGGATAAGATTATCTCCAAAAAAATATATAAAAATCAAGAAAACTAAAAATACAATAAGTGAAAGGAATTGATGAGAGTCTAGGAAGCATGTAGAAATTGAGTAATTCCAAACCCGCTTCCCTGAGTTCGACCCTGGCCTAAAAGTGATAATCATAAAATATAATTCAGTCAGGTTGATGGGCACACCATCATGAGCCATACTTAGCTCAATTTGATCTGATTAAGTCATTAAATGCTCCTACATAACCGCCAGAGAACCCTAATTCATACATAATCATTCTGAGGGAAAGACAAGAAACTAGGGTTAAAACTGTAATTTTACCATCATATCTTGAATGCAGTACAACCATGGGTTTTCACAGGGGTAAATTAAAGGTCAAATGGTCCTCAAAGGCTAACAAGTGGGTTAGAACAGACTGAAAAGGTTTTCGCGTGTTTTGAGAATTAATTAACTTTTGAAACCCTAAAAATAGACCCGCTTAATTAACTGAGGTTATGGTCAGTATAAAATTTACCTAAATCCTCTAAAATTCATAGAAAAATATTCTCTAGGGTTTGGTATCTTCAAAACCCATCTTGACCCAAAATAGAGTCTCAGACAGATATTTACCCTAATTTGGGTTTTTACATAAATTACCTGATCAAACGAGGTCAAAACCAAGATCCAACTTCACCATTGGATTCCTTAGGTCCAAATTAGGTTTGTAACAAAATTTGGGCCCAATCTGAGATTGTCTTGACCTAGTTGAAATTTGGTTCTATCTGACCTTTTGTTTCACAACCATGCCCTTAACTTTCAAAATTCCTTACAAAAAGCCCCCCAACTTCTTCATCATTTTCACAAATAGGTCTCTGGCGCCATTAAAGGCAACCCTAAGCTTCACTGTTGAGATCGAGTAAGGATTTCTCGCTCGATTCTCAATCAATCAGTCCCAAAATAGATACTCAGATTCTTGACGAAGTTGCCTTCCATTTGAGCCACATCTTGGGCTCCAAGTCTTGCCCAAATCCTAATGTGAACTCATTGAAAATTGGGTTTCCAACTCTAGCGACCTTCTAAGCTTGGAAAGCTTGCTTCCCAAGCTCTAATCACCCTCTGATGACCTATAAAAGACTCCCTAGATCAGACTGAAGATCCCACATTTGAATTCCACCAGAAACACCTCCAACTCCTCTCCTCTTTCTCGGCCGAAATTCTCCTCGACGTCCGGCGACTCTCCCTGCCTCTCCTCATCGTCTGACCACAATACCTCTGGCAGATCCTTCTTCCTTGCCTTCTTCCACATCGAGCAGTACCAGTCGGCGCCCTATCCTCTTCATCCTCGTCGTCCAACCCTACCGGAGCTCCTTCCGCTACCGCAACCAGCACCATCTCTGCCTCTCTTCGTCCGCTACCTCTCTCAAACGACTCCTCAACTTCCCCTCGTCACGACAGTACCATCAACACTCCATTTCGACCCCCGCACAGCCATTTGCGACTCCATCTTCCATCTCGCTAGCGGACCTCTGGAGAGCCCTAGTAGCAACCACACACGCCTAAACGAGCTGCTACCACCTCCCATACCTCCGTCATATCCACGTGAGTAAAACCCCTCAAGAAATTGAAGGGATTATTTGCCCAAACCTCACCCCGAACACACCCACCTTCACACACACAGTCCAACTTCGCCCCACACACACAGACCATGCCACACCACACAACCACCACCGTTGCACTCGCCGTGGTCCGGCGATGCTTCCTAAGCTTTCTAACGCAGCCGAAAGGCCTTATTATTGATTTCAGATACCAGCCCTCTTCGCCAATGACGCCACAAGCTTCGAGCTTACTTGAAGCTCTCTCCAGATCTGCAGCTCCAAGTTTTCGACTCCAGACGAAGCGGATTTGGTCCAGGAACACGCTCGCCCAGTCAATTGGAGCCGTTGACCGCTCCTTGCACGCGAATTGGATGAAGGCATAAACAAAAATGTGCGCGAGGAAAGGGGGACGGATAGTCCCACATCGTGAGTTTTGGAGCAGGTGCGGTCTCATAAATTGTATTTGTGATACGGGCTTATCGCCTCGTACACGAGGGGTGAGGTCCCTCACACCCCTCACTAGGCCTCGTCCGCGACATTGCCCCATGGATCTGGCCTGGTCCGATTACCCGCCTAAGCTATACACTCCTCGCTCACCACCCCACTACCAGTGAGCCTGGACCAGAGTGTGCTCTAGGTCCGATTACCAATACACCCGGTACTGTTGAAGGCTCTGGAAGAGCGTGACCCAGAGAGAGAAAGAGAGAGAGCACGCGAGGGTTAGGGGGTTTTGCTCTCTGGAGAATTGGCTGACACTTGAAAATTTTAGACCCTTTCCCCCTCTGCATAAAGAGGAAGAGAAGGAAAAAAGCAGAGAAAGAAGAAGAGAAGAAGAGGAAGAGAAGAGGAGCCGTAGCAGTAGAAGAGTCTATGAAGAAGAAGAAGGAAAGCAAGAGAAGAAGAGAAGAAGAAGAAATCAGAGAAAGAAGAACCAGAGCACTGTTCATCCAGATGTTTAAAACGTCTGATCATTCAATCAGACGGCTGATTTGAGTTTATTTCATACATAGTTATTGAGTTCCATTTGATATTATTGTAGGGAGTAATTGGTGATTCAAATCACCATTTTACTCCATTCCTTTTGCAATCTGACACTTGACATTATTGCCACATTATTCTGAGTCAATTCCCGATTATAATTTCTTAACTCTATTGTTTAAAATTGCAATCTTGAGAATTGAATTCCTACTTGCTCCCAGCGAACGACCTTGAACTTTTTGAATATAAATTTTATCTGTTTTTTGCGAGATTTCGACTATACTGCAATGCAACAATTTAAAACATTGATCTCAAGCGAATAACATAGGTTAATAAATTTTTGATAAACGAGTCTAGATTCACTTGTAGGTTAACCACTTCCACTATATACAATTTAACGCTAATTTCACCTAATTAAATAACCCTACTCGCTTTCTATCAAAAGTTTTCTGACGCCGTTGCCAGGGAGGTGCTATCTGGAGTTATTTTTTATTCTCTTCCTTTGATTTTCTCTTCTTCCACCCTTCTCTTCATAGGTGCTTTTGTTTGTTTTTGTGTAGGTGTACCTGTTGCAAGGAAGAGACATGCAGAGGCAAATCTAAGGTGGGAGCGAGAGCATGAAGTCACAGCGCCTCTTGGAGCTTTTCCCATGTTGCTAAGGAGGTAGGTGTCTTCTTCTTGGCAATTTAAGTCATTCTGTCACATTGAAAATATAAAAAAAATCAAAAAACCAAAAACCTTAAAAAAAACTTCTTGGGAGTTCTAGGGCCAGTGGATTAAAATCCACTATTTGATTCTTTCTTTCACCACCACCACCCTTGATTTTCCCCTTTTTCGTGCACGAAAAATCCAAGTGTCTCGATTCTTGGGTATTTCGCAACGTGAAATTATCTTTGAGGCGAATTAAAATCAATTGTTTGCCACACTTTTTTGCCTCATTATTTCGCATTCGGGATCCAAACTTTGGTTGGGGAGTCTTGGAGTTGATTTGACTCCAACCCCACCACAAACCTAAACTTGCCGTGATTTGATCCCAAATCTCAACCCCAATATATTCATTTTCACTTTCATACTTTTTGGTGGTTGAGCCTTGTGTGGATTATCATTTTGGCCATTGGGAGTACTTAAATTGAAGTTCTTTGGCTCCCTCTCACATTGAATTAAAATTGATTCATGCATCCACACTTAGAAATTTCCAACTAGGAGCCCATTTGCATTGTAGCATGCATTCACCAAATTAAATTGAAGGAGGGTTGTTTGGGTGCAAAAAGAACTTGTATTTTCTTGAAAACCCGGAGATTGGTTGAATTGGTAATTCAGTAGAATCATAAAATCTGTACAACCTAAGAGCTAAATTCTAAAAGCCAGTCACCATCTAAAACTTCAATTCGAGGAGAGTTCCCTGTTGCATGCTTGCTTTACACACTCAAAAATCGATGCACTTGGGCATTACCTGTATACAACACCCTTCACATTCCAAAGCACTTGTATCCTAAGCCTCTTAATTTAAAACTGGTAGTAACTTGACCCCATTAAGGTTTGGAGGTCTAACTACCTGTGGATGGGTTCCCGTGTGCTATCCAGTGTCTAAGACTACGGCAAACGGCCTTTCAATCTAGCCCAGTGGTTCCGTGGTGCTCATATTTCATTCTGTAAGTCACGATGGTAGGTAAATTATATCTTTAGGTCTTAAGGACACATTTAGAGGTTAGGACCTTGATTGTTTGATTTAACATCAAGTGCACCTATTCATCATTATTTCTCTTATCCCCTTCTCTCTTCTCATCACTCCAATTCTTCTGTCGGCAGTGCATGTTTGGGAGGAGGTCACAAAACGTTGAACTTGTTGAATTGTTTGATAACTTTAGAAGGGTAGAAGCTGGTGAATCGTCCTCCTCCTCTATAACATGGCTACTCGCCCACCCCCAAATCCCGAGGGAAGAAATCGCCCCTCGTCAAATCCACTAGGTGGTGGTGGAGCCGTTGACCCACTAACCCATCTCCAAGCCCAAATGGCATTATATAATGAGCAGGTTGAAGCCATTAGGGAAACCTTGGAGGAAATGTGAAACCCTCCTGAACGGGAGGAGCCCAGGTCTCGTAGCTCATATCAGAATCTCGCTGCTACAGAGACCTGTGGGCAGATTCGTGCCCCCGAGAGAGGGGAAGATTTTGAATTAAAACCAAACATAATCAGCCTAATTAACTTCCATTACCATGGATTGGCCAGTGAAAACCTTTTTCTTCACTTGGAGGAATTAACCCATTTAGCTGAAACGATTAAACCAAGAAACATCGGGTTGCATATTGTCCTCATGAAAATGTTCCCGTTTTCGTTGCGGGACAAAGCCGCGCAATGGTTGCGCACCATTAGGAAACCCCTCCGGTCTTGGGAAGAGATGCGTACAGCGTTTCTCAAGAAATTCTCCCCAATCGGGCGCACCAATGCGCTTCGCCGTGCTATTACTTCTTTCACGCAACAAAATGTCAAGCAATTTCATGAGGCCTAGGAAAGGTACAATGATCTCCTCAGGAAATGTCCACACCACGGTCTGCCTAAGTGGCATGTAGCCCAGATCTTCTATTATGGGCTAAATGAAACTTTGAGGTAGATTGCGGACGCTTCCTGCGGAGGGAATTTCATGAATAAAAATGAGGAGGATGGAGTGTTCGAACTGTTTGAAAATATGAATGAGAATTCTATGAATGATGCTTCCATTGTCGCCTTTAATCGGACCAACACACCTCGTAGTGGAGCTCACAAAGTTGACACGGGACCTTCCCATTCATCCACCAACTTAAATTTAATTGCACAAAAATTGGATGAAGTCTCCCTCATTCACAAGAAGCTGGATGAATTCTTGGCCAACCCCACCCATTCTGTGGCTCACACTTCGACTCCACCACGTCACAAACCCAATCCTTCCCAAGTCATGATGATTTCCAAGAATCCTGCACAACCTACACCATCCTTACCGAGTATTGCGCCAAGCAACTTTGTGAGTAATGTAGATCTAGCTTCTGCTAGCCAGAATTATGACATGGAGGACCAAGCCTCCATGTACTCAGATGCAGTACCATATGCGGACTCGTCTTCTGAATTCAAAGACGTGTCCACCTTGGAGAATAACCCATATTCTGCTACTTATAACCCAGGGTGGCGCAACCATCGAAATTTCTCATGGTCCAACAACCCTTAGCGCCAAAACCCCGCTGGTGGACCAATGCAACCGTCTGCTCCTGTCATCCCAAGGGACCAATATAATCCTTCGGCAAATCCGTCGCAGGGCCCTTGCACACCTCAAATGGATCACACATCAAATCCTCTTGATAAATTAATGTGAATGACGACGAAAATGTCCAAGCACCATAAGAAAACATGACCTCTCTTCAACACCAATTGGTGCAGTAGATGCTGAGATCAGTTAACTACGCATGACGACTCGATCTCAGGGCACTCTTCCTGTCCAACTTGTCCCAAACCCATGAAATTTTGTACCTCATGGTTAGCAACCACAAGTACGACCTTCTCAGGGGCAAGTTCATCAAATTCTACAAGCTCCGAGTACTCCACCAGGATTTCAGGCTAATCCCGTAGCAACACATCAACCATATGTCCCTATTGTGAACCCTCCTCTGCCTTATGATCCCATTGGACCAGCGACGTCTAATGCGATTACTACGAGGAGTGGTATGCAAACTGTCGATCCACCTTGACCTGATCCTGGTCCATCTTCTTCATTATCCTCTCATTCGAGTTGTGCACCGCATTCTCGTGAGGACAACACACCCAAACTAGTGCCAAAATCGGCCCCATTCCCTGAGGCTCTACTAAGGGAGCCAAAAGGCAAGAAAAAGAACACGTGGACCTTTGATAATCTACGTGATTTATTCAAGGAGGTTGAAATCAAGGTTCCCTTGTTAGAGGCGATCGACCACATCCCTACCATCACCCGTTTCTTTGAAGACTACACTACACCTAGGCAACAGCAAAAGAAAACTAAGAACCCGGTGGTTCTCTTGCCTCATGCGAGTTATGCTATACTGTCAAAACTACCACCGAAGTAGAAAGATCCAGGCACCCCTCTCATTTCATGTAGTATCAAAGGCTGCAATTTTAATCAGGCCTTGCTGGATTTAGGATCTTCCATTAACCTCATACCGATCATCATGTTCCAAAAATTTGCATTGGGAAATCTAAAACCCACCCCTATTACACTGCAATTGGTAGATAGATCTGTTAAAATCCCGCGGGGTGTGGTGGAAGATGTGGTGGTTAGGGTCAACAGTCTCTGTTTTCCTGTTGACTTTCTTGTATTAGATATGGAAGTTCCTGATTCACTTTCTAATTATCCGATAACCCTTGGTAGACCTTTCTTGGCCACAGCCCGCACCCATATCGATTGTGAATTGGGTTGTATTAAGATTGTCGTGGGCTCTGAAAAGCTCAAACTGAACATTTTTAAGGTCGCCAAGAATTTTGATTGCGCTTTTATCAAGGATGACACGTCTGACGATGACATGGCTGTCAGTGCGTGTATCAGATTGGTTGGGACCTATGCAACTTGCTGCAGCATACCCTTGGAAAACCAAGACCTAACTGACCTGTACTGTGACATTTCCCCACCCCCTCCCTTACCCTTATCTCTTCCTGACCTGACCCGTGACGAGGTCCACTCCGCTCCTTATGCCTCGTGGCCTGAGTCATTTATGGGCTACTCATCTCCAGTCTACCCCCCTGAAGATCGGAATGCCCTTTTTTTCCCACCAAATCAGGTGAAAGCGATATTCCACACTGGGACCTTGTTCCCAAATACTGATCTCTGTGGCACTCCTTTCTTGGATCCATCAATCCAAGATGCCCATCTCCTTGGCCAGCCTGAGGGCCAATTTCCTTCTCCCCTTATTCCTCTCCTAATCCTTTTGGGACAATCTCATCCCGAGAATTGCCATATTTGCCCCCATCGACACCTGAGCCCAAAGTGCTGCCTAATACGCTAAAATATGTTTTTCTAAGACCAAATGAAATGCTTCCTGTAATCATCAGTTCAAAATTGTCCAGGGAGCAAGAATGCAAGCTAATGAAGGTCCTAATTAAACATAAGGCAGCCATTGGATGGTCTCTGTCTGATCTGACTGGCATTAGCCCCCTACTACACTCACCGTATATATACGGAGGAGGAGGCTCAACCTTTCCATGAGATGCAGCAACGTCTCAATCCTAATTTGCCAGAGAGGTTGTTAAGAATGAAATTATCAAGTGGCTTGATGCAGGCATCATTTACTTGATCAGCGATAGCCCCTGGGTGAGCCCAATTCATGTTGTGCGTAAAAAGGCAGGTCTCACCATTAGTGTCAATGACAGGGGAGAATCCATCCCTACACTCACTCCTACATCTTGGAGAGTGTGTGTAGAATATAGGAAACTCAATATTGCTACTAAGAAAGACCATTTTCTGCTACCTTTTATTGACCAAATCCTGGAGCGGTTAGCGGGAAATCAGTTCTTTTGTTTCCTGGATGGATTCTCAGGCTATAACCAAGTAGCTATTGACCCTCGGGACCAAGAGAAAACCACTTCACCTATCCTTTTGGCACATTCACTTTCAAAAGGATGCCATTACGACTCTGTAACGTGCCAGCTACTTTCCAAAGATGCATGCTGGCGATATTCCACGATATGGTGGGTGATTTTCTCGAAGTCTTTATGGATGACTTTTCTATCTTCGGACCAACTTTTGATGACTGCCTAGCCAACCTGACCCGCATCCTTCGGAGATGTATTGATGTTAACCTCATGCTTTCCTGGGAGAAAAGTCATTTCATGGTGCATGAAGGTATTGTTCTGGGACATATCATCTCCGAAAGGGGTATTGCAGTGGACAAAGCTAAGCTTGATGTGATAGCTAATTTACCCGTACCTAGCTTTGTCCGGCAAATCTGCTCCTTTTTGGGTCATATCGGTTTCTATAGGAGATTTATCAAAGATTTCTCCAAGATTTCCAGACCTTTGATTCCTCTCCTATCGACTGATGCACCCTTTGACATGGGCCCTGACTGTATTCGAGCATTCACGCAGCTATGTGATGCTGACACCAAAGCCCCTGTTCTCCAGCCGCCTGATTAGTCCCTCGACTTTGAGCTGATGTGTGATGCTTCTGACCTAGCTGTCGGAGCCATCTTGGGACAAAGATGCGATAAACACCCCTTCGTGATGTATTACGCCAATAAGACACTGGATGAGGCCCAGCGTAATTACATGACCACTAAAAAAGAGCTGCTGGCGATCATCTTTGGGTTGGAGAAATTCTGTTCATATCTTCTAGGCTCTCATGTTACCATTTTCACTAACCACGTGACCATTCGTCATCTCATGCATAAGAATGATGCAAAGCCTCGACTAATTCGTTGGATCCTTCTATTTCAAGAATTTAATCTTGAGATACGAGATAAGGCCGAAGCCCAGAATGTTGTCGCAAACCACTTGTCGAGACTAGACTCGGACCATATTGAACTTACATTACCTTTAAATGAATCTTTTCCTAATGAGCACCTTCTAGCGAGAGATGTGGCAAGTGGACCTTGGTATGCCGATATTGCTAATTACCATGCTTCTAGATCTCTTCCTCGAGGCTGGCATAAAAACCAACGTGAGCATCTCATTGAAGAAGCAAAGTATTATTTCTGGAATAATCCACTACTTTTCAGTGTAGGTGCTGATCAAATTATCCGTCGCTGTGTTCTTGAGAGCAAATTCCTCAGAGTGTTATCCTTTTACCATGAGCAAGCCTCTGGAGGCCATTTTTCAGAGAGGAAAACTACAGCCAAAGTGTTGCAAAGAGGATTCTTTTGGCCCTCCCTTCATCAGGATGCACACAATTACGCTAAGCATTGCACTAGGTGCCAATCGCTAGGGTCAATGTCACGTCGCGACATGATGCCCTTGCAACCCATCCTAGCTGCAGAGATTTTTGACATTTGGGGAATCAATTTTATGGTACCCTTTCCTCCATCCAATGATTTCAAGTAAATCCTTGTTGCCATTGATTTTGTCTCGAAATGGATTGAGGTTATTCCCACGCGTCGTGCTGACCTTGTCGTTACCACCAAGTTCGTCAAAGATCACATTTTTGCGTGCTTTGGGATCCCTCGAGCCATCATTTCGGATGGAGGAAGTCATTTCACCCATTCATCTTTTTGGGCACTTTTGAGGAAATACGGAGTCCACCACCATATTGCTTCTCCGTATCATCCTCAAACGAACGGCCAGGCTGATGTTTTGAACCGGCAGATTAAGCAAACCCTCCAGAAAATGGTTCGACCTGACCGTAAGGATTGGTTTGACAAGCTGATTGACGCTTTATGGGCAAATCGAACCACCTTCAAGGCTCCCCATGGTATGTCTCCATACAGGATTGTTTTCGGGAAACCTTGTCACCTACCCGTGGAGTTGGAGCACCGCACTTATTGGGCGGTTTGCCAATGTAATCTTGACCCAGACCTGTGTGGTCGAGAAAGGAAACTCCAACTCCAGGAATTAGAAGAGCTACGTGGTGAAGCCTATGACTCTGCCCTTACCTTTAAACAACGTACCAAGGCCTTTCATAATAGCCGCATTAGGCGAAAGAAATTTGAGCTATCACAGCAGGTTTGGCTTTACAATGCCTAGCTCAAATTCTTTCCTGGAAAACTGAAGTCCAAATGGACTGGTCCTTTCCTGGTCACAAGACCTTTTCCCAATGGAGCCATCAAAATTGAAGATCTCAAATCTGGGTATAAATTTACAGTTAATGGGCAATGGTTGAAACCATATCTTACTCATGAGCCTACTCTTGTTGGTGAAACAGTTGCCCTGCTAGAGGGTAACTAATATGAGCCTTATTACAGAGTCCGGTTGGGGACGTTAAAATTCAGCGCTCATTGGGAGGCACCCCAACAATCCCTTTCACTATGCACTCTACATCACATTTCACTCACTGCACTTCATTTCATTTCACTACATTTTTCACCACCCACCCATCCACCCTGCTTTATATCTTGTACTCACCTTTGCCCCAAGACCCTATACCCCTATTTTTACCCCTTTTTGCATACATATGAGGACATAGCATGATTTGGCATGGGGGGGTGGATAGGCATCCATAGGATCTATGCATTATATGGATATTTTGCAAATTCTTGACCATTATACATATCCATCTATAGTGTATATATATATATAGCCTAATTAAAAAATCCCTAAAACTTAAAAATTTTGAAAATTTTCAAAAAAATTACAAAACACCAAAAGTTCATAAAAAATGGAAAATTCAAAAATTAAAAATGTTTTCAAAAGTGTCTAGCTATGATCTGAAAACTGAAGCAAAAATGAAATAAGTATTTATGGACATTCAGCCTTTGCTTTGAAGACTTTCCTGGCCACAGAAGCTTGATTTGCTCAGGCTTTGGCTTAATTCACTCGAACAGTGACAAGATGGACCAGGATCTCTCCTAACTTAGGATGTATTCTTGTACCTGAGTCACCAGTATAGGATTCGTTAGTTTGCTTCTGCTTGGGAGTCTAAGTAACCCTAGTTCACACTACACAGAGTCGGGAAAGATTAGATGAATATAAGATCCAACCCTAGTGTTCATTAGGGAGGGTGGAGTCCTTACTTATGTAGGCAGGTAGACTCTTTCTCTCAGTTTTTAGTCTTGTGTTTAGAACAAACTCTTTTCATCGAAGTTCTCACCCACCAAATAAAGCTGTCGGAGACATACTGACATTTATTTGTATTGAAAAAAAAGGAAAAAGAAACAGAAAAAGAGAAAAAGTGAAACAATTTGCAGAAAAAAATATTCTTTAGAATAAGTCAGTATGTTCTCCTATGTCCTCTAAATTCCTCCACCAAAAGTTTTTTAAGGTGCATTACAAATACCCTATTTCTACCAAATATTCTTTGAGCCACAACACAATAAGAGTTGGGTTGAGTCTTTTCTCATTTTTGAGAGTTAATTCGAAGACAGGAGCTGAAGCTGGAATCAACCTGGACTTAATAAGACGTGAAACCCCAGGATTGAGTCTTAATGTTCATCTAGTTAGTCATGATCAATCACTAAGCACAAACCATAACCTCTTAGCTTTCGAGTTTTGCAAAACCCTGTGAGTCCTAGAAATTGCACTTAAGGTTTAAATATCAAGAGTCCTTGTTAGTTGAGAGATGGTCTATGCCATGTAAGACTTGAGTTCTGGTAGTTTTCTTTGCAATTGGTTCTCACAATGTCCAACTGATGAACACATTGATATTGCTTCAGAAAAATCTTCAGCTTAAGATCATTTCTAAATACTACTACCTTATTAAACAAGTGTTTTACTAGGGATTAGCAAAAGATAGGCATGGGGGTGTGATTGCACAGCAATTCACGCCTATAATTAGGCTATCTTATGCTATTTTCTAACATTACGCAATTAGATTAGGTAGTTATGCATGCATTATGCAAATATTTGCATTTATGCATTTTATGGAGAGGAAGATAGAGAGAGATTGAGCATCCATTCCATGCATTTTGTCCATTCCATTTCCACCTAATCCCACCACTTATTCCACCTAATAATAGCCTACATTCATTTCCCAACACCTCAAGTGCACCCCCATAATTTACCCAAAATTGTTCCCTCTAAAAATAATATCCTAACTACCTACGACCGTCGCCACCCTCACCACCCTCACTTATAAAGCCCACACCTCCACCTCCATGCAGACGGTCGGCACCACCCTCACTTCCACCTCCAGCCATCCCTTCCACACCATCGGACGCACACACTTCCCACACAACGCACAGTCGACCTCTCCTTCCCCTGAGCTCTCCTCTCTCCCTCTCTTCCCCTCCTCATCCTCAATATCCTCTCACTAGTTCAGAGGAACACTGAGAGCAGTGGAGTTTCCCTCCCATGGTTGCAATTCCATGGTGAGGGATCACCACCATCTAGCTCATTGCGAGCAGGTAGACGTGTTTGCTTTTGTTTTGTTTTTTTTGAGGTTTTCTTTTCTTTATTTTGCTTTCTTTTAGCTATATTCTTCGCCATTGCCCGAGCAGCAGCAAGTTCTGAAGCTTGCTCTGCTGAAGTGCGCACCACTACCATGCGCTTAGCCACCTTTCCTATGCGCCTTAGCCACCCAACTCCTTCACCGCAACCATTGCACACACAAACACCTCACCATGTGCCACCACACACCTCAGCCACCCAGCTCGCGCACCACCACCATGCGCTCCTGCTCCTCACCGTGCACCACCTCCGCTCCCTCCAACCCAACCACATCCCTTCCCACGCTAGTGCGCGCCTCCTGTTGATATGAGCTCCTTCCTCGCGCGCCTTCACCACCGCCTATGCACGTAGTGTAGCCGGTAGCGTCGCACAAAGCCAGTCACCTTTTTGCCCTTGGCACTGTAGTCGCAACCTCACGTGGCTACAGTGCATGACCAGCTAATTTCTCACTTATCTGGTGACCCGGGCACTCTCTCTCCTCCATGTTGCACCCGATCACGCGCGCTATGCCCTTGTGCTCACCTCACTCAGCCCTTGGGAGCCTACGCGTGGTGCAGCCATCTCCCCCTACGCTAGTGTGCTGCGTGGCTTCCTTTTACACTACGTGCTTTCCAGCGCTTGTGCGCATTGTGCACCTTCCTTGCACGCTGCATGCTTCACTCCTTCACACACAGACACTCCTTCACACACACACACACTTATTCACACAACCACTTATTTTTACACTAATTCAGCCGTCTACACACTCACACCTATATATACATCAATATATATATATAAGTATTTATAAATATATTTCACATACACACATATATAGATACATATTCACCCTCCCCCTTCTATATACATACATTTATTTATTTATATATTTATATACATATACATATATATATAAACATCTATACTTATATATATATATATATATATTTATAAATACACATATATATCCATATTTCCTTCACACACTCACCTATATCTCCACTCACAATGCCACGCACCTATCCATCTACCATGCATCATATCGTAAGAATATTCGCACCAATTGCGTATATTTCCCGATATTCTCACATAGTAAGCCTTCTACCCACACACACACATCCACTCCACACCGCACGTGGCACGTAGCTAGGTTAATCCTGTCTTTCTAGATGACGGTTAACCTAACATTATGCTAAATCTCTATTGAATCTTGGATTCAATATTCTACTATTCTATTATCTATTACATAGTTATATATATATTTATATCTATACCTATATATTTATATATATATAAGCTACATATTTCAATTCATTTCAATTTTTGCATTTCAATTCCGCATTTTCATTTTCTTCTATATTTACTTTTATTTTATTGCTTAAAGAAAAGATAAAAATATATATAAAATAGAAAAGATAATTCTTAACTTACAGGTGCACGGTCTCGCATGTGGCGAGACCGGATCTAAGTATTTTAGCGTGTAGCCAAAGTCCTGTTTGAGGGTGTGCCTCAAGGACAAGATTATCTCAAAAAAAAATCTAAAAATCAAGAAAACTAAAAATACAATAAGCAAAAGGAATTGATGCAAGTCTAGGAAGCACATGGAAACTAAGTAATTCCAAACCCGCCTCCCTGAGTTCAACCCTGGCCTAAAAGTGGCACTCTTAAAATCTGATTTAACGAGGTTAACAAATTTTTGATAAACGAGTGTAGATTCGTTTGTAAGTTAACCACTTCCACTATATACAATTTGACACTAATTTTACCTAATTAAATAACCCTACTCATGTTCTATCAATAGGCCCTAACTGACCACTTTTAGTCAAGATTGAAAGCTAAATGCTTCTACATAACCATCTGAGGGTTATAACTCCACATTATTTTATTTTGAAAAAAGAACAAGAAAGTAGGGTTAATTCTGTAATTTTAATAGCATATCATGAACATAGAATAACCATAAATAATGGATTAATAGTTGTGATTTACTGTTGAGATATTTAAGTGGCTTTGAGCATAACATTGAGGGTTAATTTGGTGATTTAAATCACCATTTTAACCCAATCTTTTTGCACCATTCTTTTGGTTTTATTGAAATATTTTGAGTATTATTGATTTCAATTGCATATATTTTGTGATTGGTGAATTAAAATTGCATACTTGCTACCTGCGAACAATCTCGGGCTCTACTTTCTGAATCTAAGTTTATAAATTTAAATGATTTGAGCGATTTTGTCCTATACTACAATGCATTTCCTAAACAACAACGATTTAGCCCAAATAAGCAGCCAAGCCCTCAACTTCCATTTCCATACCTTTTTAAGCCAAAATTCACCTGGTGGGCTCCACACTTATTGATTCACATATCTCAACCCACTAGACTGATTGGGTTTGGTCTACATCATCATCTAGTTGATTTGAATAAGCACCTAGTTGAACCAACCAAGCTAATCATCAAGGTACTTGTTCCATAAAATTCCTCCAATCTGATCATCCCTTCTCCTTAATCATCTTCTACTTGGCTGAAAGCATTAAATATAGCGCTTATCGAGAGGCAACCCATCATTTGAAATCCTGAGACTCTTCTTACCTGTCTTGAGCTGAATTCCTATTACACTTTGGGGTTTGTACTTTAGAACAGCCAACTCCACCTCCGATACTCATATTGGAGCTTGAAATTGTTTGTAACAGCCACCCTGACCTGTTCACCCACCCTTGTGAACCTGTTCTAAAATATGAACTAAGCTGAATTCAAACCCACCTAGTTTACAATGAAGGCATTGCAGAACCTAGGCATGTGGGGTATTAAAGTGCAAAATGACTCAAAATTTGATTCTTTTGAGGGGTTTTCATACAAAAAAAAAGAGGATGAAAAGGGAGGAAACTTTGAAGTTGAATTGCAAATCTGTTGTAACGAAGGAAAAGAGAGAAAAATAGAAAAAAAAGGAGCAAATGATAATTGTGTTAGTCCTAGTAGTTGAGTATGAAACTTACCTAAGTTCTAGGTTGGATTGAATGATGAATTAAGTCCCGAAGTGCTAAAGGGAAGGGGATAAGTAAAGGATATCGACTTTAAGCTTCTTGTGCTTGTTTTAGGCCTAAACACTCACGTATTTGTTAAGATCTGGATTATTCCTTAAGAGGTTGAGGGAGTTGAGAAACTGATATATTAAGTCTAAGGCTTAGGGATTATTTGACCTAGTTACCTGCCCTTTGGTTTGCAGGACTTGGTAACCTAGGCATCCAAAATTCACACACTAGTCTGGTTCACTACAAAAAAAATGACATTTAGTGCTAAATTAGTTAGTGGCATATAATACATTTGTCACTAATTGCTTAGATTTAATGGTAAATTTTTTTTATTTGTCACAATAACATTTTGTCAAGTGACAATTAGTATTAGTGGTAATTATATTTGCAACTTTTGACTTTGATTTAGTGGCAATTGTTATTTATACCACTATAATATTTTTGTCAAATGACAATTAGCATTAGTGGCAAATATATTTGCCACTACTGTCTTTGATTTAGTGTAAATTTACTTATGCTACTATAATATTTTTGTAAAATGACAATTAGCATTAGTGGCAAATAAATTTACCACTATAATCTTTGGTTTAGTAGTAATTTTTACTTATATCACTATAATATTTTTTTTCAAGAACAAATTAATGTAGATGAAATGATGCCACCATTTTATCTTCAACATTTTTTTAATAACATAAATAAGACAAAGATAAATTAAAACTTATCCCTTCAAATAAAAATAAAATTTTTGATTTTAATTATTTAAGATACATACACTACAGTTAAATAGAACAGATTATTTCTTAAAAATTAAAAAGAAGGTAGGTAACAGATTAATAATTTCTAGAAAAAGGTTTCTCATTTTATCCGCGCACACACATTCCCACTCGACCAAAACCCACGCCGACGTTCCCTCTTCTACGAAAAATAGGGCCCTCTCTTCCCTTTGTTCATCGCGTCTGCTCCCTCTTCATCGTCTCTCCCTCGTCATCAGTGGTGACAGTTGGTTGCGACAACGACGCTGCATCTGTGGCACATCCAAGAAGGAGCCACAACAAGAAGCTAGCCACGAACGACAAGGAACCCCTACTCCCTCTTCTCGCGGCCCTCTTGTTGTAAGCGACAAGGAGACTTGACGATGCTTCCCCTTCTCGCAGCCTTCTTCCTGTGTGGCACGACCAAGGACGAAGGCGAGGATTATGAATGTGGCATGTCTGACGAGGAGGCCGAGGAATAGGGTAAGGCATATTTGGAGCATGAATATCCACCTGAAAGCCTCAGTTTTTTTTTTTGTTGGAGATTGCTTATAGAGATAGTTTACTTGATAGCGACATCCAGAAATCTGGAGCATTTAGGTCTATTTCCTCTATGTCCATTAATGTTTGAAACATCCAAATCAGGAGAAAGGGACCCCCAGATACACATTTTTAGTTGGCATCAAATTTGGGTGCACTGAAGAGTCACCATGTTTTTCACCTATGGACTGTTGCACTTGTTGATAAATCTTCTCATCTAGAGAAGGTGATGTACTATACTGTTAAAGGAATCTGACACTACAAAGTTACAGTGAAGCCCTCTTTGTAACCCTTTAGCACATTTAGGCTTCCCTCCTATGGGTAGGATTCTGTAACTGAGATATGTGGAAAATCGGCCACTCTTCCATACAGTGATACGCCCATCGTGTTCAGGATGCACACAGAGATGTATAATTTTGGAAATGTGTCATAGGATAGAGCGTGTAAATTTCTGTGGAGGGTGGAAGAAGGCAATGGACTTTGTTGGAGGATTTAAACTTCATCGAGAACAAGCTTTTTGGGACAACGAGTTTATGGATAGTTTAGATGGAACCTTTGGGGAATCGTGTGGTTGAAATGTGGGTGTTTTTGCTGCTGTGTGCGCAAGTAGATGGCATCATTAGATGGTTTGGCATGTGATGAAGTAGAATGCCCTCATTGATTTGGAGGGAGACCCATTTAACTAGTTGGGTTTTTTTTTCTGAAGCTAGAGGTCAATGTGCTCGAATATCAAGAAATAATAGGTGAAAAGAAGATAACGTAGTAGCGTCTTTGTCCAATATGTGATGCAAGGAGAGGTACAGATGCCCCCTTGTCTACCTTGCCAAAACTCTACCTACCTGTTTGGCAACATCCAGAATAGTACAAGTGAATTGTGATTTATTGAAAAGATCGATGGAGGGAAAATATGTTGTCAAAAACTTAATTTGCAAATGATAGCTCCGGGTTGAAAGTAAACTTTAGTGGGTTTCGATTGTTGGTGCTCACTTCAACCAGTTTTCCTTCAGGAGCACAATACCACAAAGTGTAAACTAAGCATCTTATTCTCTTAGATGTGGTCTGGTAGCAAATTGTGCTCGTGCAATTTGCACAATAGGTTTGGTTGTTGGTCACTGGTCTTTGGCAATTGGTTTCTTTACTAGGTGTAAAGTTCTACAAAAGGAACTTTGTTGCTCTTTATTGAATATGAATTTGAAAATGGTCTGGTACAACATTTGATCTCACTATCCCATATTCCATTTTAAGGAAGAAAGTTGACGTTCTCTACTGGTGCATGAGCATGTTCAGTTCCATTTATCAGCCCATTTGTTTATTTTTTTGCTCTGTTACCATTTTATTGCCCCCCAACTCTTAGGCTATTGTTCTTTTCAAAAACAACTCTTAGCGTATTGTATGAAATATCCAGAATATGCCTTTTCAGGTCTGCTGCTTAACAAACTAAACCAAAAGTTGTGGCCATATGCTTGGTGTAATTAAGAAAGAAATAGCGATTTATCTCAAATCATTAAAAATCACATGCATGTGATGATAGTAAAGTTAGATAGAGCACACTAGGTAGGTGTCTTCAGCCTGTTCTCTCCATGATTTTTCCTTTTTCTTTTTTATTTTCAAGAGATGGGAGGACCCTCTTGCCATTTTTTTTCTTATTTTCATTAGTTTTCCCAAAAAAAAATCATTAGTAGCTTTGCACTTTTGACATAACTAGCTTATTACTCTACCTAAGCTTTGCTGCAGGGATCATTAGAAATCAATATACCTATACCCTTTAACTATCTTCTCATTGCATGTCGAATCTACTACGTTCAAAGACAATATCATAAATGCAATATACACATTTATGTGACTTCCGATCCAGCAACAATGGCAAATATGTGAATCTCAAGATCATGTAGGATGAATGGATGACCTAGAGATGAACCGAAGTGTAGTATATGGAAAGAAGGGTGCCATAGTCATTGCTGATCTCTCCATCTCCTACTATCTCAATCACATGCAGATAAGGGCACCACTTATGTAATATGCAGCAAGTACCTATCTGGCATAACACCATCTTGGATTCTTTATTATTTTTGTTGAACAATCGTTACTTTTTTTTTTTTGAATGGGAGATTCTTTACTGTTTAAAAGTAATGTTTCTTATTCTTTATACTTTTATTTTGTTACTAGTGATTTCTTTGTTGTTTATATTGAAGATAAATATATTTTTTTTATTTTTTATTTCTGAAGCAGAAAAAAAGTGTTTATTTCTAAAATAGAAAACAAGTGTTCGTTCTCTTTAAAAACAAGGTCCCCAATTTCCTTCAAAAATGGGCTAGCAATAACTTACTAGGCCACATCTATATTAGTATTATTTTCTGAAGAGGGACCTTTGCTATATTATTAAGCCCCTTTCAAGAAAAGATGTTGCCTCAACCTAATTTTCATTTACATTAAAGATATTAACATAAAAAAGCCATGGAGTGGACAAAACTGATTTAGGCAAAATTAACCTTCTTCCCCAAGTCAAGAGTCTTGCTTTCCAACCTTTTACCCTCGTCTTTCTCAAGTATGCTAAAAGATACTTGCCCTTCTACCATAAGTCATGGTATGAACCATCCCTTTGTGTTCAATTGACACCCATTAGGTAGATCTTAAAGCTTCGTTTGCAGTTAGCCGGAAATCAAGAAAAATAAGATGTCTGCTGGCAATTGTTCTAACAAGGGGAGTTGCTTACTTAAGATTGCACTGTTCTGCTGCATTCATTAGCAATTGAAAGTCCTTGGACTGAAGGAAATTGCTTCCACTTAGGATCTAATTAGCATAGAGATTGGGTTGAATCAGATGTCAGATGTTTATCAAATGCATAGAGGCATATCTGATATTGAAAAAACCTTTTAGCATGCTTCTTGGTATATATTTCTGAAAACTTAAAATATATTAGATACCTTATATTTCTGAAGTAACTTGAAATTGATCCAAGTTCTACCTAAACCCATTAAATGCAGTTGGTTTTTCTGATCCAAGTTCATCGATTAAGTGCAGTTCTACTTAAAATATATCTGATATTTCAGTTGGTTTTTCTGGCAGTTGGTTTCCTTGTAGTTTCTAGTAGTTGGTTTCCATCTAGTTTCATGTTCTAGATCACATAGTTGGTTTAAGGTGAAATGCATGCATGTCTAATTCAGGTTACATGTCTCTTTCATGTAACTTGTATGCTGCTACATGTCTATTTCTACTCCAGTCTCATTCAATAAGATCTGGAGTGCTGCTGCAGAATCTTGGCTTCTACTTGTTGAACTTGGTCGCACAATCATGACAATCCGGATGGGACAGACGCCTGTAGGTTTCTTACCTTTTTTTCTACTCATATAATTTTTGTACTAAATGTTCTAAGTTGGCTGGAGCTATGTTATTTGTTTTTACTTCAGGAAGAAGCTGTTGTAAATGCTGGGCCAGCAGTTTTTGTTTCTGGTTCAAGTCCTAACCAAATAATGGTTCAGGTTTGTATGAGTTTATTCTTTTTAATAATATATGTACATATTTTTGAAATTTTTCTTTTAAACAGTATTCTTGTTTCTTATGTGCACACTCTTAAGTCTAACTAGTTTTGCTATATGCTTTAGGCAGCTATTGGTTTAGGTGGCTCAGGGTCTCCTCATCCTGGTCATGTCTTGACTGGTGGACTTGGGAGTGGCCTTCTTTCTAGAAATATTGATATACGCAAACGCAGAGGTGATAATTTTTTGATTTTATGTTTCCATAATCTTAATGGTTGTCTGGGCACTTGGTTGTTTCCCCAGTCATTTTCCCATTGGTCATGATTCACTTACAAATCTTATGTAGTTCCATCTGATTACTATTGTCCAGGGAATTCAGTGCATGTTGGTCCCAATAATGTTGCCACAAATGGCTCTGAACTTTCTAATGCACAACAGCCTTCTGGAAGAACTGATTCTTTGAGACATTCTGTTGACAATTTTTTTCAGCGGATACTTCAAGGTGTGTCCAGTGCTGCACCTAGTTCTGGAGAGTCTTCTATGAGAGTAGTGCCCATAAGAACAGTAATTGCAATTGCTGCCGGTGTCAGCCGACCCTCATCTGATTCTTCATGGAATTCAGATGCCTTGCTTCATCCCCTGTTTGCAAGAATACAGGAGTAGCTTCTACGGGATCAAGATGATACAAGAGGCTCTGCAGGAGCAATTGAAAATACCTCAGTTGTCCATAATCAGTATTCAGTTCTGGATTCCCATCTGCAAGGACCAACCTCAGAATCAAGGGATGAAAATGTTGAGAGAGAGCGAATTCTTTTCCCAACAAATTCCTCTAATGGTTCGCCTTGCACAAGTTCTGGAACTGATCTTATCCAACATCCGTGTGGTTTGCATGAAACTCTTACTCTGCTCTAATCTATTTCTTTCTTTTCTTGTGAAAAGGGCTCTAATCTGTTTCTGGTTGGGGTTGAATTCGGGATTAAGGGAACGTGCAGTGCTCGATTTAGGTGGACCAGAGTGCCAGTAAGTAAAACATGGGGGCAGGATTGTGGAAGTCTTGCCTCAGTGTTGGATCTGTCTGAGTACATCCCTGATGTGCTTGTCTGGGAACCAGTGCTCGGGTCATGTTCCTTGACAAATATGTGAATAGATAACTGATAGGGGCATGGCATGGAAGGAAAGAGATCTAGGTTGAGTTGCAAATGGGTTAGTTGTTGCCTCCATGTCTCGATTATTTTGATTCCAAGTTAATAGTTTAAAATACACGGACAAACAATATTATGGATGCATCATGCCTTGATCCAGGGTGATCGCAAATGGTCTGTGTACTGTGTGTAGCTTCTCTAACAAATGTCTGCTGGATATCCATGTCTTGGTTAATTCGAGAGAAATATTAAACTGCAAGGTAGCATGGTTATCTCAATATCATAAATGGATGATGCCAGATAAAGCTTTATGATGTATGTCTATTAACATGTTCCCCTTGAACCTGCTTACAATTTATGTAGCAACTCATCAAATGGCAGTTGGATTTGTTTTCCCATCTCGCTTTTAAGTAGGATTCTCGGTTTACTACCCACATATGGTAGCAATCTGAAAACATTTGCTGCTGTACATTGATTGCTTCTTCAAAAGATATGTGAAATTTCTCTTTGTTTCCTTGAAAACATTTCCTTTGTAGCCTTTAAGAAAAAAATTCTTTGAAACTTCTACAGTAAAGTTGGATGACTATAACTTGTTATTGTTCATCTTTTAAACAAAAGATTTTTTGCGTTGACTTTGTGAAAAGACCAAAGTTTTGGTTATGTACCAATATTTCAAATGGGAAATTGTGGACATGGTGTCTCCTTTCAGTGAGCGTTAAATTTATCTCTTCAATCCATCAGTACCAGTCATATTCCACTGACTTTTTGATGGTCATTGTCTAAAAATGGGAATGCTGAAAAAGAACTCCTTTGAACTTTGCTGGCTGAAATAGATTGAAATTTCGATCAGTTTGGAAAAACTCAAATAATGGTATTTTCAAATGCCCATGATCACTGATACTTTCAGTTTATTCCTCTTCTCTTCTTTTCTCTCTTTTGGGTATTAGATCTTAAATCTATCAATTTGTCTCCTTTTCTCTCCAGAGATTTTTCTATCAACCAACATCCCTACTGGAAGACAAGATGGAAGTAACAGTGGTGTCAGCCAGCAGGACTTGTCTGAATTTCTGGACAGAATAGGATTGTCAAGCGCAGAACTTGAAGCAACCTTTAATTCTTGGAGAAGCCCTTCAAATGAAAATGATGTTTCACTAAATCTTGGAAGACAGGAGACCTCACAACAGGATAGTAATCAAGATGGAATTTTTTTTGCTTCTCTGGTTTGGCAGTTAATGCCATATATCTCTCAGGGTAGTGCTATGCAGGACTCTAATGCTGCTTCTCAAAGTTTGTCTTCAGAAAATGCAAGTTTTTCCATGGAACATGTAAGACTCTAGATTATATTTTCCTGGTTTTTTTGGATGCTTAATATGAGTAGTTGGATTCAAAATCGCTCAATTGTTAAGTTGACCACATTTTGGTACATAAGTTGAATGATTTTTAGTTTTGCTTGCCTATTTACTGTTGTTGACGGTGCTCCTACATTTTTGAATTCCTTTTTTATACCTATGCATGGGCAATGAGTAGGATCTAGCAAATTGCTCAAATGGACAAATTGAGTCACATATTTGATTTCCACCAATCTGAATACTCCTAGATAATTTCTCCTGCATATGCTGGTAAGTGTTTGGAAAATCAAACTATCAAAGTCCTCAGCTGAAGGATCTTTGATGTGCTATGAGCCCATAGAACCACATTAAGAATACCCATGTACATGACCTCATACTTATTAGTCTTCTAGCAAGAAGCAGTACTTCCACCAGAGGTTGAGCTACATAATGGGTGTCAGTTTTCTCAGAGTACATCTTTGCTTCAAATGATTTTTCAGCTATAAGGTGAAAATTTTCTATATATGATGAGGATAAACGTAGGTCTCGTTTGCTTACTATTCATTGAAGTAGTGTAAGTCTTTCTATGAGGGAAAATGCTAGAATTTTCAATTGCTATAGATAGTAGTTAAAACAAATGAGGATTCTAAACATTTCTTTGATGTTGTACCCGATTGGTAATTGTTGCAATATGAAAATATAAATAGATATTTTAGGGTTTCCCTAGCTCCTTCATCAGTAAAGTTGAGAATAATGTCAAGGAAACTCATGACAACTTCCTAGAGAACTTTCCCATTTTCGTAGGCATTCTCGATTGCTTCAATGCTTGAGATTTATGGGTCTCCCTCCATCAAATGTAGTGGTCTCTTCGGTATAGTTGCTGGTGCCTTAGCCAAAATGAGGGCTAAATAAAATTTTGACTTGGTGATCTATGGCAATGCTTGAGGTAGGTGACCCTCCTTTTCAACTGAAAATTACAGGATGAACCTCAGATTTTCCATACTAGCGTTGGTTTCAAGTGAAGACTTTAATGTTGCAGTCGTATCCATGATATATGTTATGAAGGTGCGAAGATGGAGAAATATGATGAATTGAAGAATGGGAAATGAAAGGGAGTGAGTGAGATCAAGATGGAAGTTTAGGAATGGACAAGCAATACCGTTAAGGATAGATTGGGAAAGTTGAATTCATGCGAGGAAACATTGACATGTTATTGTTTTTGATAAGGAAAAAAGTCCTCTAAAAGCATTTGATACTATATTGGGAAACTACTGACATCTACAATGTTCAAATAATCCCATATGCTAGGGAGTTGTTATGTGTCTTACTCTTTTTTTCCAATTGGCTTTTTCTCTCTTTCTGCATGAGAAAGGAATATCAACTGTTCTCACCATGAATATTAATCCTACCATGATATGCATTTACAGGCTGAAGGACAACATTCAGATGATGTAGGAAACTGTCGAGATCCACCAAATGATCCAGCGGCCAAGAGGCAAAAGGTATGGCATTCTTATCACCTCCATTTGCTTGAAGCTTATCTAGTTTGGGAAATTCTTTTGGGTCATTACATGGACAACTTTATTTAAAACTATCGTCTGTACTGTGTAAAGTTCACAAGACATGATAATGTAAGCCTACGTGGCCATCATCTCCAATTATAAATTGTATTTTTGGTGTGCATTAGCATATAATTAGCATGTAATTATTATGAATCAAGTAATGGTGTGCATTTGGAGCCCAGGGAAAATCAAACACTATCCCTTAATCTTTCTGACTTTTATGGTCAGATCTTTTTGTGATGCAGGTTTGGCAGCATATGATGCTCTATGTTTTGGTGAGCCCTTCAGCAAGAATCCATCTGAAATGGAAATTATTTAACTAGCAAAGTTTAATGAAAGCAAATCTCAAGCCAGATGTCAGTTATTGCAAATGTGAGTTGAGATTAGAACAGAGATATCGCATATGTTGGAAAGTCAGATCCTGAAAGCAATAGGGAGCACTTGGGTGGATTTTTCTTTTTCTTCAACTTACAATTGAAAAGAGCTTCCTATTAATGAAATTACAATTTGACATAAGAACGTAATCAAAATAGAGGCATCGCTTCCAACTCCCATCATTCCTATGATCCACCCCTACCTTCAGTTGAACACATGGGCAAAGATGTTTTCTGGTTGATCAGGAGAGGAAGCTTGAGGGTTCAAGGGTGGTTATTTTAATCTAAGAAGAGTATAATCTTTTAGCTATCTTTTAGTTGTGGGAATGCAATATGATCATCTTCCATGAGTAACCATTACAAGGGGTGGAGGCTCACCCTTTTTTGTGAGCATTCAGTCATCCTAGCCCCTTAGCCAAAAAGGAATTGAGAAATATGAAAACAATTAAACCAAATTTGGAACTTGGAGTTTGAGGAAGGCCTTGTTCAAATTACAGCAGCATAACAGGCTTTGTGACCATTGTAAGTGATTGAACTAATCAATGAGTATCAACTTATGGAAGGAGCAATATTTATTTTCGTATGATTTGTGATGCATGCTCTGGTGGTCGTGCATGATAACATAACTTGTTCATTAGTAGCTATTTTCATCTAATTACTTGTTCTTATTCTTCTTGCAATCAACCTTTTGATCAATGCTTATCTTGGAATTATACCGATGCCAATCCTTGAACCTTATTGCAGAGAGAATGATTCAGAACTAAGGACATGCTTGATTAATTATCTCCGGGGCATTCATTGCCATGCTTCCTCACTGGAGCCATGCTTGTTCCGGCAAAAGGCCTCAACGCTTTTGCTGGCATGTTGTATCGTTGTGAATGTTCCATTGGTTGCTAAGACAAGAATAACAATACTTAGTGTGCTGCCGATAATTGTTCAGTTTGTCTTGGTGTGCTGTCTAACCAATCACATTTATTGACCATCTCCCTTTCCATATAGCATGGGCTTAGACCTTTCTAAGGGGACTATTCGTAACAACCTCAAGGCAGGGGTTATCGAGCCTGCAATGAGTAAAGTGAAGATATACAGGTACAAAACTTTCATATATAATGTAGTATCAATTTAATGATAGAATGCTACTAAAGATAGAAGTTATTGCATATATGGCACAGTCTTAACAATAGATTTACTGCAACTATGAAAAGGTCAACTCCCAATCACAACACAAGTAAGCGAGGCAGCTGATATAACAAGATAGGCTTCTTGAATTGTTGGTCTTCACAAGGAGAATTTTGCATAGCTAAAGAGCATGTTGAGCTTCTAAATAGGGATGATCTGAAGCTCTAAAGAAGCATTGCAATGTGAGATGGATGCCAAAGTTTTATGATTTTGCAAATGATTTTAGTTGGGTTGATGAAGTGCTTCATATGTTAGGATCCTCATATTTTTATTTTTTCTATGTTTTTCTTTTCTTTTCTCTTGTATTACCCTTAAGAGGGGCATATGTACTTTGATGATCTGTGAAGTCAATAAAAAAGACTTTGTACTCATGCTCCTATGTTTTGAACTTGATAAAAAAAATTTATTTCTTAGTAAAGAATAAAATTAAGTCGTATATATAGGCATCATTAAAGTGAATCAATAGTAGCAATTAAATGACAAAAGAAAGTGTTATTAAAGTATATAATTAGTGATGATTTAGTAGCATAAGAAAGTGCCATTAAAGCAAATCAATGTGATGATTTAGAGATAAATAATTGTTGCTAAATAATATCAATAGAGGTAATTAAATAGCAAAAAAAAGTGTCACTAAAGTAAATAAATAGTAGCAATTTAGTGACAAAAAAAGTCATTAAATGATTGATATAGCGACACTAATAGCGTCAGTTAAATTGCCACAAATATAAATTAATAGTTGCAAAATAGTGGCAAATAAGTTGCCACTGTAAAAGATCATTAGCAACATTAATTGGGGCAATTAAAGTGACGCTAATATCATTGATTTAGCAGCGATTGTACAATTGCCGCTAACCTTTTAGTGACGCCAACGAAGGCAGCAATTAAGCGGCAATTATTTTAAGTGTCGCTAATACATATAGCGGCAAATAAAAGACGTATAGTGGCAAATATTAAATACCACTAAAAGCCATTTTTTTTGTAGTGGTTCAGTGAGATTAATGAAGAATAATACCAAAAGTGTTCTGTTATGAAAAATAATGATTTCTCGAAGATTTAACTTAGGAGTGGCTCAAAAACACAAGTTGATTAGATGAGTTCCTATTGTAGGGAGGAGTAATACTCCCCTCAAAAACACGTTGTAGCGTATCATCTCATCAGTGCTCGTCTCCTAAGATATCTAAATATCTTACTGGGGGCATGTAAGTGCCTTGTGCTGGTTCAGGTGCTATGAGCGACATTATCCAGAAATGTCAATTGCAAGAGTTGGATTTAGCTATAAAATGCCATGGGTGGCACTATCACAAAGTGTCAAATGCAAGGGTTTTGGGAGTTGCCATGGGTGGTGCTATCTCGAAGTATCGATTGCTAGGGACCCTTCGAGTATTGATTTTGGGGATAAGAAATCTGATATAGACTGTGTTGAGGACCAATCCGACGTTGGATTTAGGGGAATCTACAAAATTAGAAAAGGAGAAAAATTCTCAAAAATACCATTGATTTAGCAGCGATTGTACAATTGCAGCTAACATTTTAGTGACGCCAACGAAGGTAACAATTAAGCGACAATTATTTTAAGTGTCGCTAATTACATATAGTGACAAATAAAATGCCTATAGTGGTAAATATTAAATGCCACTAAAGGCTTTTTTTTTGTAGTGGTTCGGTGAGCTTAATGAAGAATAATGCTAAAAGTGTTCTGTTATGAAAAATAATGATTTCTTGAAGATTTGACTTAGGAGCAGCTCAAAAACATAAGTTGATTAGATGAGTTCCCGCAGTAGGAAGGAGTAAATACTCCCCTCAAAAATATGTTATAACATATCATCTCCTCGGTGCTTGTCTCCTAGGATATCTAAATATTCTACTGTGGGCATGTAAGTGCCTTGTGCTGATTTAGGTGCTATGGGTGGCATTATCCAAAAATGTCAACTGCCAAGACTTGGATTTGCTACAGAATGCCATGGGTGGCACTATCACAAAGTGTCAAATACCAGGGTTCTGGGGGTTGCCATGGGTGGTGCTATCTCGAAGCATCGATTGCCAGAGACCCTTCGAGTATTGATTTTAGGGATAAGGAATCTGATATAGACCATGTTGATGACCAATCCGATGTTGGATTTAGGGGAATCTAAAAAATTAGAAAAGGAGAAAAATTCTCAAAACTATCTCTCTATCTTCTAAAAATACACTTGCAAGTTGAACCTAGACCTTGTTGCATGTACACACAGGTGCTTTAACTGCTAAGGTCAACAAACCTCTAGGCAGATTCTAGGGCCTTAGAAACCTTCGTTGCAGACCCAAGGTTGAGGCTGGTCAGGTCTGTATCTTGGCTGGTACTTGAATACCTCTAGACATAGAGTTGGTATTTCAATCTAATTTTTAGAAAGGTGGCACGAGTAGGCATCCTGACAATTAAAAATCTAGTCTAGAGATCTGGTTTATTCCATAGGATTTTGCTAGAGACTAGCAAAAGTTTAGCATGGGGGTATGATAGTAACACAATCACCTGTCATAACTAGCTCAATTTAGTCAGAAGTCAGTGGCAAATGCTCCTGAATAACCATCTAAAGGTCATAATTTTGTTCTAGACTGAATGCGAGAAGGAAATCTCATTAATTCTATTGTTTTAACAAATAACCATGAGCGTAGAATTAATGAGGGGTTAATCGATGGTCAAATGAACTTAAATTTCTAAGAAGTGGGCTCAAACTGACTAAAATAGGATTTTCCACGATTTGAAGATTATTTTATTAATAAAATCCCTAATTACAACCTTACTTCAATTAAATGGATTTTGGTAGAAATAAATATAATCTAAACCTCCTAAAAATCATTGAAAAATATTCTATGAGATTTGGAACCTTCACTTTGACCAAAAGAACCTATTTTGAACAAAAATAGAGACTTAGGCAGAAATTTGTTGCATACTTGTGCTTCAATGTAAATTACCTAGCCAAACTATGTCAAAACCCAAATCTAAGGTTACCACTAGATTCCTTGGATCCAAATTAGGTTTATCATAAATTTTGAGTCCAATCAGAGTTATCTTGGCCTAATTTGCATTGTAGCCCAGTTTGCTTTGATTTTTACAGAAATACCCATAAGTTTTCATTTCTATTGCGTTTCAGCCCTTGCCTCCATCTTCTCCTTGGCTTCCAAATGCAGCAAGAGTAGCTTTAGGAAACCCAAAGCCATCAAAATTTGATCCTCAAATTGGAGGATCAAATCAAGACCAAATCTCACCAAAATTGGTGAGATTGATCTTGAGATCCTTCCCAATCATTTGAGCATCTTTTTGAGCTCAATCTGAATCGAAAATAGTGCTGCTGAGCTTGAGAACATCGAGCTCAAACGGCAACAAAAGCACTTGCCAATTGTGCAAATCTTGGCTTAATGCAAAGGCATTCTTCTCCTATATATAGACCTTGACCTCTACAAGTGCAAGGTGTGCACGAATTGGTAAAACTTCCCATCTTCTTCCTCCATAAAGGCCAAGCTCTACCGCACCTTGGAGCTTCTTCTCCCCCCTTCCTCGCCCTCTGCCACATATGATAGGCAGAAGGCTTTGCCTTCCCATGCATCCACGAAGCTTTATGCAAAGCTTAAGCCTCTAACTCTCCTCGTCGGCTCTGAATTTCCTCCTCCTTCCTCGCTGGCAGCTACACCAGCTACCTCCTCCCCATCGTCTATTAGAGCACTTCACCTAGGGCTTTTACTCCTATCCCCAATTAGGTTTAGGGAGCACCATAGCTTCATTCTTCAACTCCTCCAACACAGTCCACCGCTGTCACCTCCACCTTCATTATCTCACCATCTCCACCTTCCTTCGACCAAATTGACTTAGTCAAAAGGACCTCTACACCTCCACAAACCTTTTTCCCAAGTCAATTGAACCCTCCATCACCATATACACACTCCTCCATTGCCACCAGTGGAGCTTCTTCGAAGCTTCACCGCTGGCCATGCACGTTTACTGTCGCTTCCAATAGTCTTAGGGCTTTGCTCTGGCGTGTCTCACTTGAGCTTTTTGTGGTTCTAATTAGGTCGAAAGGCCATGTCTCCATGCACAGGTCTTACATCGGAGGTCATTGACGTCGGAAAATGCGTAAAGGTAATTTATGCATTGCAGCATGTACTTACGACATTAATTTTAAAAGAGATCGTATGATGAGTACAAGTGTCAAACACAAGGAGACGTGAAATCGAATCATTTAGTCACTTGTTGCCACAGGATATTTATTCAGTTTGCTTGCGTGAGAGAGTGAGAGAGGGAGAGAGAAAATGATTCGTGGTAGAGTGAGGATTGCTAACTATGCTTTGGAGAAAACATGCATAATTGAAATGATTATAATAGCGTAAGATGAGCTAAGTAGAAAACTATTTGGAAGGCATCAATCATAGAATAAAGAAAATCACTTCTCTAGATCATGGAGCAAATGTACTACAAATACGAGTATGGAAAATAAAGGAATGCTTAAAGAAATGCAAAGTACAAGCTAAAGGAAATTACAAACTAAATATGAGAAGGAGAGGTGCATCAAGGCAGCCACGGCAATGGAGGAAGCTCCATCGACAGCTCGGCAGTGATCGCGTTTTTGCGCAATTTGTTAAATTAGGATTTTAAGTCGTTGCAACCCACAAAAATGGATTCGCTTTTAAAATTTATAGACCTAGATAGTGAGGTATCTGGGGTCGTCCGAGGAGGCAATAAGTTTGAAAATTTTAGGTCTCTTGCTTGGAAATGAAATTCACCTTTCTTTTTATTCTTTTTCGAATATATAATTTTTAGGGTTTTTGATTTAACAAGCAATACAAAATTAGTGGTGGAAAAGACAAAACCTACTTTAGCAACTAGGTGGCAAAGTAACCTCTTTCCAAGCTCACCCTAGGCAAGTGAAGGCCTAGGATAATTGGGCAGAGGGTGTGAAAGTCCCAAAACAAAACCAAAGTAGATAATAAAATGCATTGGATTAGGAAAGCAACTTTATAAAAAATCAGACTTTTATTCTACACTAGTAGATGAAAGCCTATAACAACAATGAAAATATAAAACAAGTGAAACAAAAGTCCTGGTTGATGAAGATGCTGAAGAGGTGAAGCTCCTTGATCCAAGCTTATTGGCTCCTAGGCTTGGAAAGGGCCCCTCCTCCTTCCTTGCTATGCTCCTCCAAGATGGTTCCTCCAAGGTGGAAGCTTCCACTTTAACTTTCCTCCTCCAAGGGTGGGCATGCACCACCCTTTCTTCTCCTTGCCTGGCCATTCTCCTGGTGGTGAAGATCCTCCTCCTTCTTGGCGTGGCACAAAGGGAAGGAATGGGGAGAAGAAGGCACCAAGGGGGCAGGTGATGTGCCCCTTCATCTTCTTCTCTACTCCTTATTGGCCGTAGGTTTAGGTGGAAGTAAGGTGGAAATTATCTAATGGGAGGATGATGAAAATGGTGGTAGGTGATGGGTTTTTATAGAGTAGGATGGGGGTAGGGTTGGCGTGAATAGGTGGAGGGCTAGGATGGAGTTTGGTGGTGGTTATGGGTGGTTAATTTGATCCTAGGGCTAGGGTTAGTTGGCGCCACCTCAAGGGTGCTTAGGGGGGTAGTTATGGTGGCCAAAAGGCACCTAAAGTTGGCGCTAATCGTAGGTCTTCTAAAAGGTGTTGAGGTGGATGGTGGAAATGGGAACAAAAGGAGATGAATGGTGGGGATTTATGGTGGTTTTGGAGGGAAAGTTGGCGCCACCTTGAAGGTGGCCTTTGGAGGTGGTGGGATGAAAGGTGGTGATGGTGGTGGCGCCAACTTAGCGTAGGGTGGAGCTAGCTTAGGTGAGCTTAGGTAGGGTTGAGTTGGTAGAGCTAGCTAGGAAGGGTTTTTAGGTGCTGGATTGCCAAGGGAGGTGGAACCTAGCTAAGCTAAGCTAGCTTAGCTAATGGAGTAGAGGAGTAGGCAATGGGAGCTAGGGTTTGAGGAGAGGAGCTGGACAGAAGAAGTCTGGAGCTGAACTGGAGCTGGCAGTTGCTGAAGAGGATGGCATGGAGTTACTTTAGCTGGCTTAGCTTCCTAGTTCTTTGCTAGCTGCTGAGCCAAGCTAAAGTAAGCTGGCTTCTGCCACAAGGAGCTGAGGTGAGCTGGGTCTGGTGCTCCTAGGGAGGATCAAGCTGGTTGAGGCAGCTAAGGTAGCTTAGCTCAACTGAGTTGAGTCCCCAGGAGCTGGACTTGAGCTTCCTGAACTGAAATGAAGTCATCTTCAGCTGGCTGGAGTTGAGTGGAACTAGATGTAGTTGGTCCTAAGCTGAGGTGAATTCCAATCAACTCAGCTAAGCTAGCTAGAGCTCCCTGTGAACTGATGGGAGTTGAGATGAGCTAGACTCAGCTAAGTTGAGCTGGATCTGAGCTGACCTGAGCTAGGGTGAGCTAAGATGAGCTCCCTTGAGCTGCCATTCAGCTGAGATGAGCTGAATGGAGCTAGGATGAGCTAACCCTAGTTCAGGTGAGCTGAATTCTAACTATGGTGAGTTGGATTAAGCTGAGTTCCAGCTGGTGAGAGCTTCACCTTCACCAGTTGCCTTCCTAAGTGCTAGGGTTCTAGGGATCTGGCAATCTATATATCCCTAACACTCACAAAAACACATTAAAAAGACAATAAAAACTGCAATGCATGCCTAACCTAGTTAATGCCTAAATACAACCCAAAAAATCCGTTTGTGGAGCAAAATCCTAAGAGCTAGGTTTGTTTTAATGCATAAGAATGATGATAAATTGATGTTTATCAGGCAGCTCCATGAACTTTGCTTTGTAGCTCTATGGAGGTAGAGACTTGCTTGGTAGAAGATGAGTGGCAAAGGGGTGTGTGTAGGGCTTTATATAGGCATGGGGAGGGGTTTTAACCGGGCAAAAATGACCTTTGTGCACGCTGGTTGCTGCTGGAGTGAGCTATGCACTACTAGGTTGTCCTTCATGAGAGCTAAACGTGTGCTACCGCGCTAGTCCTCGCTGCACGCTTGCTTGCGCATAGTAGCTGTCGTTGAGGAGGGTCGAGCTGTCCAAGCGAGGGGGCTGCAGACCATCTGATGCTTCATCGAACGGTTGAGGCAAACTGATAATCACCCCCTCAAATGCACCCATCACGTGGGAGACGATGCTGATCATTTGATCAGTGCTCTGGATCGTCATCGAACGATGGAGACTGCATAGCCCACAATCGCTCTCGCGTGCTTCTTCAAATTGCGCCTTACTCGTATGATCGCGCACATAATAGTGCGTCAGATCTCGCGTGCGCGCATCGTGCACATCCGATGCTCCATGTAGCCACTCCCAGCACTACTCAATCGGCATCCAACGACCTAATTTTGTCTGCACATGCTTCAGCCGATTAAATCTGCTCAACGCGAATCGAACCCGTGGCCCTCACTCCCCACTGAGTGCGTTACCGCTGTGCTACGCACGAGGTTGTGTCACGAAGTTAGCGATAGTGTCCATGCACTCGTGGACGTCGGATGAAGATCCAATGGCCCAGATTGAAGGGCTCGATGGAAGGGGCTTGCTGGTGGTGGTAGGCAGTCTAGATGGTGCCATGTGGCACCATCTAGACCATCCATATTCTTTGCTTGTAGGGGACACCATGGGTATCAGATGGAGACGATTTTCACGTCGTTGGGCTGCGATCGTCGATCTAGATCCATCCATATAGTCCGATTGCTCATCTGAGGCCTATTTCAAGGTGCTCTTTTATAACATGGCCATTATACGTTAGTTCCAAGAAATATCAATATAAAATAATGCATAATGCATGCATTGCTCCCAATCTCGCTATATCATGATATTTATGCGTATGCACCCTCGAAATTGACTCTAATTGATGTAATTTTCACTGTTGTATGTAGAGTTATCAGTCATCGTCTTCCCCAACTCCGTTCGGCCATCTCCAGCAAGAGTATGATGAAGGCATCCCCTTAAATAGTTGTGAAATTGCTAGAGGAATAAGGCTTGACTGTTGGATTGGCCATCCATGGCCAATCCAAGACCAATTGACGAGAAGCTCCATGCTGTATAGACTAAAGCAGCAAGAAGAAATGAAGAAGAAGAGCGGGGCTCTCATAGTCCCACATCGTGGAACAAGGGACCAAATTTGGGAATAAAAGGGATTGCACTCCCTTAAGGACTGCCCAAGCATCAAGGGTTCAGGTCCCCATATCCCCTCATGCATGCACATGTGCCCGCACACATGCAGGTGCACACACGCCTACTATTGGGCTTGGTTTTGTATGAGGTTTGGGTTGGTTCATTGGGTCGAGCCTTGGTCTTGGTTCAAGTAGGGTCTAGGTCGATTTTGTGACTTGGTTTGAGTTTCTCTTGGGCTTAAAAAATTCTAAGCCCAAGAGAAATTAAGTGTTCGAAGGGTCATTGGCTTCAGTTGAAAAAACCAATTTTTTTTACCCTTCACACTTTATTTATTTTTAAAGATTGAGAGCTCATTTATTTTTGTCAATTTGAGATTGACATTCATTGCATATTCTGTTTATTTTTGTATCATATTATTGTACGTAATTTTATTTAATTGAGTAGTGGTTGATTGCGATAATTTTCTTCCTGAGATGACCTCGAACTCACACTCAAGATATAAATTTAAATGTTTTTATAGCTTTAGTCACTGTACTATAGCACATATTTAAAACCCGACTTCAGTGCAATAACACTAGTCCCTCTTCTCTTCAGCGTACTTGACTTCAACGTTGTTTCATCTCCAAATCACGATAAGCTCTCAGCAGATCTTCACCAACTCAAAGTCCAGATTTCTAGAGCTATGCTAGCTCTCTCGATTCAAGCTATCAAGCGCTTGATTAAACCCCTAATTCAGCTCCAAATTAGACTTCAAATATGCCTATCTGCCATAACTCTCCAGAAGTAGCAGGTTCAAGACAAATCCCTGCAATGCCTATCCTAATCTCTCTCTCTTGACCTCAGTAAACTCTCAGTGCCTGAGCATTCCGAAATAGCTAAGAGACATAGAGGGAAGCTTCTAAAGCTCAAAGAGCACCTAGAAACTTTACTTCCAGAACCAGATCAACAGAGTATAGAACAGAAGCTTTGCATTGACTCAACTCAAAGGCTAAGGCTTCTAGACCTATTCAAAACATCTTTAAGAGATTAAAATGAAACTATTTAATTGCAAAAAAGCTTAGAAATTCATCCAGAGCTAATTTAAACAATACTGCAAACTAAAAGTTCCCAAAACACTTAGAAATTGATATCAGACAATTTTGACATTAAAATTTCCAATAATTGGATCTAACAACTTCCTAACAACTTCAAGATCACTCGACACATCTCAGGAATGAGCTTCAAAGCTTTTGAGCTCTCATTGTGTCTTAGTTTGACCAACTCTAGACTAAATGTTGACTTTTAACTCTAGAGTCATTCCAATCAAATAAATAGTCTAAATCAACCCAATTTAACTTTAGGAACTCAGTAAACTCGTAAAGACATGAAATTGATCCATCTAACACTAAGATCCAAGTCTTCCGCCTGTGGTCTAAAATGGAGTTGTTTGACAGAGACCTATTAATCTATTTGAAGAGTGTTCTAGAATCAGGATGACCTACTAAAGCTTTCTGACCTACTCTTAAAGTCAGACAATCACTGGAATGCTGTGAGAAACCATGCCAAAGATAAGGAAGATGAAGGTGTTGAGAGAGTTAGAATCAATAAATTAAAGAATCAAAGAGTGAATTGAGATCAACATACTCCAATAAAGTGATTTAGAGCTTCTCGAAGTGTTTCAATCAATGTTCTTCAAGTATTGATTTGCCGGAGTTCACCGAAGCGCTGGTGATCAACGGCTTTGGTCGATATACATAAAATCTCCATGAAATGCTTTAAGAACTAGATTAAAAGACTTTTCATCTTCTCACAAAGCTCAAGAGAATCTCTATTCAGGGAAAGATAGCTTGAAGAACATTTGTGAACTTAGATCAATTTGAAAAACATCTTGAGTTCGCCAGAACTCAAGAATCAATGAATCTTTAAATAAATTGAGACGAATAGTATGTGAAGTGAGGCGATGGTGATTTAGTGTTTAATTTAGCGAATAAAACTTCTTCGACCTCCATTATAGATAATGGCAGATTGGAGGTTGAGTTGAATTAGGAAAAATGTGATTGATGGATAATCGGGGAGAAAAGAAGGTGGGAAATGATTGAGAAAGGTTAAGAAAGATGAATAGGTATTTGATTTCATGAATCGAAAGCCAACGAGGTTGGATTTGACCTCGTCAAAATCAAAGAAGAAGGAGAAGGATCAAAGAATTATCTATGCTAATATATCCAATCAACTACTCTAATCTAATCTACAGATCTACTTGAAGGTTCTAGGCTACTTACCTAGATGAATGGAGGTTGAAGACACTGGCGAGGCTTCACCAAAGTTGGAGGAAATTAGATTGGTTGAGAAAGAATCCAGCAAGAGAACACACGCTAGAAGGGGAGATGAAGTCGGAGCTCTGCCGTCGTGGTAGAGTATTGGACGAGGAAGAGGGAGAGCTATTCAGCTCCACCGGAACTGACTCGAGGAAGTGGCAGAAGATCGCCAGAGTAGGGCGAATATCCTATGACCAATCTCAGTGGGGGAAGGTGGAAAGAGGATCAATACCCAAAATCAATGGAACGTAGGGGTTTTTATAGGTGAGGAGGAGGGTTAGGGGGTCGGAATCTGAACATAATCACATCTAGGTTCACAGGAATAGAGGTCTTCGTCTCCAGCAACGGTGATCATACCTTATCGGAGTTTGTTGGTGTACAGCTCATCAGGACCGTTGGATGAGCAGGAAGTAGTGAGCGGAAGTCAAGCGGCAACGGCCAAAGTGGTTTATCGTCAAATAGGCGGTGATCAAGAAGTGTAGTCACCGGCCAATGGTGACTGTTCATGGAGAGGAAGAGGAGAGTAAGCTATTATGTACACAGGGACCAAAATGAAAATAAATAAAGGACTAGGTTGAAATAAAAGGACTTAAGGGAAATGAAAGTTGAGGACCAAAATGTAAATAGATGATTTTAAGATTTAAATTAAATTAATTCTATATTATTATAAATATAATAAATAATATATTTATGACATGAGATTACATTTTTTCCTTCTTAGCTATGTTTAATTAAGTTCTTAACATTATTAACTTAATTAATAACTTAGTTATTATAAATAATATAAGCTTAGTTATAATTAATTATATATAGTTAAATGCTTGTATTTAAGTCCTATTATTAATTAAATACTTATTATATCATAATTAAGTTGTTTTAACTTATAATTAAGGTCCTTGTGTATTATTACCTTATTATATTATTAACCCTGTTTATTTGTTATTTACCAGTGATTTAACTAGGAAAACTAGATAATTTGTGTGAATTAAGAACCATGATGAGTCTCTCATCAATAACCTTTGCAAACTCTTGGCACCAAAGATCGTTGTAGCACCAAAGATTATGTCATCAACATAAATTTGAATTAAGATTAGTTGATTGTCCTTTCTTTTGGTAAAAAGGATGGGATCAACTTGTCCAATTTTAAATTCATTATCTAGTAGATAATTTCTTAACCTTTCATACCAAGCTCTAGGAGCTTGTTTTAGTCCATATAAGGCTTTGTTCAATTTGAAAAAATGATCAGGTTTGTCTGAGTTTTCAAAGCCAGGTGATTGTTTTACATAGATTTCTTCTTTAATGAATGCTTTTGAAAATGCACTCTTGACGTCCATTTGGAATAACTTGAATCCCATATGAGCAGCAAAAGCTAGAAACATCCGAATGGATTCTAATCTAGCCACAGGCGCATAGGTCTCATCAAAATCAATTCCTTCTTCCTGATTGTAACCTTGGGCCACAAGTCTAGCTTTATTCCTTACAACCTTACCTGATTCATCCAGCTTCTTTATGAAAACCCACTTTGTTCCAATCACGGATTGTAATTCTAATCTAGGAACTAATTCCCACACATTATTTTTTTTAAATTGGTTCAATTCTTCTTACAATACTACAATCTAATAGTTATTAGTGAAAGCTTCTTTTATAATTTTTGGCTCTAACTGGGATACAAATACACTAAGTGTAAGATTGTTTAGGGAAGATCTAGTTTGAACTCCTTTTATAATTTCCCCAATCACAAGACCTTTGGGATGGTCATTAGTATAGGTTAGATCTTTAGGTAAGTCACTAACAATGGTTTCCTCAGGGATGTTTAAGGGATCTTGTAGGGTTTGATCACCATCTTTGGTTGATGCTTTTTGTTTTTGATCTGATTCATCAAAAGAGACATGCATAGTCCCTTCAACTGTCAATTTTCATAGACTTAGTTGGCTTTGCTTCTAGAAGTGTATCCTAAGAAGATTCCCTCATCACTTTTAGCATCAAACTTATCCAAGTTTTCCTTAACATGTATTCAAGATAAAACATTTGCATCCAAACACCTTGAAGTAGGAGATTTTAGGCATCCTATCATAATAAAGTTCAAAGGGAGTTTTCTTAGGGATTAGTCTGATGAAGGCCCTATTTTATATGTAATAGGTAGTGTTTGCTGCCTAAGCCCAAAAATACCAAAGTATCTTTGACTTGCACAGCATTGTGCGGGCATACTCTTGCAAAGTTCTATTCTTTCTGTCTACTACACCATTTTGAGGAGCTGCTCTAGGAAAGACAAATTCTTATTTTATCGCATAAGTTGAGCAGAAATCTTGAAAGTTTTGGTTCTCAAATTCTCCTCCATGATCACTCATTCTAGTAATTGAATAGCTAGTCTTAGTTTGGATTCTTTTGGCTAATTTTCTAAATTCCTCAAAAGTAGGATCTTTAAATCCTAAGAATAATGCCCAAGTAAATCAAGAGAAGTCATCAATAATGATAAGACAATATCTGCACCCACTTAGGCTTTCTGACTTGGTTGGTCCAAAGAGGTCTAGATGAATCAACTCAAGTGGATTTGAGGTGTTGACCATGTTTTTGGGTTTGGAAGAGGTTTTATGAAGTTTACCTAATTCACAAGAATTACAAAGATTCCTCTTTTTAAAGGATATCTTAGGCAATCCTCGTACTAAGTCATGTTTCACAAGCTAATTTATATTTCGCATGTGGACATGGCCCAGTCGACGGTGTCACAATATTGACTCATCATTTGATGCAACTAAGCAAATTAGGTTGTTACAATTGTTAAAGTCAATAGTGTTGATATCTTTTGATTATTTCCAGTTAGAAGAATTTCCTTAGTTTTCTTATCCTTAATCTTAAAACCTTTCAAGGTGAAGCTTACTTTATAACCCTTATCACAAATTTTTATGCTAAGAAAATTATGTTTGAAACCTTCGACAAGATGAATATTATCAAAAGAGGTCTTAGAGTAACCAATTTGTCCAGTACCAATAATATGGCCCTTGTGGTTATTCCCAAATGTGAGTGAACCACCTTCTTTGCAGTCTAGATTGAGGAATAGGTCTTCTCCTATGATGTGCTTTGAGCATCCGCTGTCCATGATTCATCTTCTGTTGCTTTGGACCTGTTATTGGTTTATGCTTGTGAGGTCCAAAGTTTCTTCTAACAGCTACAAGATGTCTGTCTTTTCCTTGAAAGATACAATCTGAGTACTTTGTTATTCCTTCATTTGGGTGTCCTACAAAATAGGATTCCAAGTTTTGCTTTGATACCCATTTTCTTTTGGGTCCAGATTTGTTAGTTGATGCCTGTTTAAGAGTAACCCTATTCTTGACCTTAAGGCTAGAATGGCTGTGTGTTAGTTTGTAAATTTGATGCTTCATGATCATTACTGGGAGTATATCCTAACCCAAATTTAGTTGTGCTTGGGTATGTGTGCCGAGTAGTTTTTCCAGATTTTCTCTACCTTTGGTGAATTTAGGTAAGTCATTTACAAGAGTAATACACTTTTGTTTATGTTTTCTAACTCTACTTGAAGTGAATCTACTTCTATTTTTAGTGAAGTGATCTCCTGTAAGAGTTGATGATTTTGTGAGGCAAATCTATGTTTCAACTCTGTTTCTTCATCTAGGTCCTTAGTTAGCTTTTTGTTGGCTAATTTTTGTGCTTTAGCTAAATCACGCAACTCATAGAAAGCATTTAAAAGCTCATCAAAAGAAAATGAAGATACCTCATCTTCAATTGCCATGAGTCCGCAAAGAGCTTCCTCACTCGACATGTCTTCTTCTTCTGATGATGAACTTGAATACCTATCATCCCAGGTGAATTGTAGGGTTTCTTCTTTCCTTCTCACTTGGGTTGTTTCCTAACCTTCTTCTTTTCAGCTTCCTTCTTTAGTTGAGGGCATTCTTTCCTCAAGTGCCTCTTCTTGCAGTTGTAACAGATAACTTGATTATCCTGGGGTTCTTCCTTCTTCTTCTAGCTCTTCTTGTTTTTCAAAATTTTTTGAACTTTCTTGAAGTAGAGCTATGTCATCCTCCTCTTCTTCATCAGATTCCTCTGAATCTGTGTTGACTTTTAAAGCTATGTCCTTTTTCTTCCCTTCACTTTCATTTTCTTTCATGTGTTCCAGCTGAACTTCATAGGCCATTAGACTACCAATGAGATCATCCAATTGTAGCATGGAAAGAACCTTGGATTCCTGAATTCTTGTTGTCTTTGTCTCCCAGTCACTAGTGAGAGACCGGAAAATCTTCCAAACCAGGGCTTCATTGGCAATCTCTTGATCCAAATTTCTCGAGTTTATGATGTCTGTGAATCTTGTGTACATCTCCTTTATAGATTCCCCTTTCTTCATGCGAAAGAGCTGATAGTTTTGTGTCAGAAGGTTGATCCGAGTTTCCTTTACCTTGGAAGTCCCTTCATGGGTTACTTCAAGGGTATTCCAGATCTCAGTTGTTTTGCAGGAAGATACATGATTGAATTCTTCCTTAGATAAACCATAGAAGATAGCTTTCATGGTTTTGGCATTGTGAGTAGTCATCTTCTTTTGATATGAAGTGATAGCGATGCCTTCTTTATTCTCTAGTCATGTATACTTGGAGGCTATCACATCCCAGACTTCATAGTCCATGGACTAGAGAAATATTTGCATCCTAGTTTTCCGATATCCATAGTTTGTCCCATCGAAAAGAGGTGGTCTAACTGCTAATTGCCCCTCAACATATACTTCAAAGGACTTTGACATCCATGCAGAAAAATGACGAGGCTCCAATACCAGATGTGAGTGCGAGAGGAGCCTGTAGGATCTAATGTATACACTAGAGGGGGGTGAACAGTGTACTTAACGAAAAATGCAGAATTTAAATGAATATTCATGACAGATCAAAAGCAAGTATAAACCAATCACAATAATTAGAAAGATGGCACCTGAAATTTAAGTGGAAACCCTTTCAGGTAAAAACCATTACCTAAGCCTTTCAACTTAGGATTTTCTCGACTAGCCAACACTAGTCAAATCCACTATCGTACCACTATCAACAGTGCTAAAAGCTTAGATTTTAGCCAACTTTTGTAATCTATCAAAGTTTGAAAGCGAATTGGTTGATATTTTTAAGGTTCCTTACAAAGTTCTAGACTCAATAAAAGTAAAAAGAGACAACTAAAGAGTCTTCAGAAACTTCTCTTGAGGTAGATAATCATTTATGTAGCTCACTAGAGTACACAATGTAGTTGTCACAATGGTGATGGAGATGAAGAGTGGAGGAGGGAGATAATGGCGTGGATGGGGGTGAGGGTGATGGTGGTGTGTCTGTGTGTGTGTGCGTGCGTGTGTGCATGTGGTTGGTGAGGAAGTAAGAGGTGGTGGCATGTGGAGTGGTAGAGGTAGTGATGGTGATGGGCATGTGGATGGTAATGGTGGATATGGCAATGGGCATGTGGATGGTAATGGTGGTGATGGCAATGGTCGTGTGTGGTGGAGCCTTGGTAGCACTAATGGAGGAACCTAAAAAGGAGCTAAAGGGAGGCTAAAGAAAGAAGGTCTCACATCCGCCCGCAGGGGCACTTGAGAGCCACCAGCGGAGGAGAGAATGAGGAAGATGAAAACTAAGCTAAAAGGGAAAAAGGTATAGAAGAGGAGGAAGAAAACTCAACCACTGGGAGGGCCACGAGGGAGGCTGTCGGTGGAGGAGCATGCCTTATAGGTTTGGTGCCTTGATGGCTGCCGACTTAGGCTAGAGAGGGTTCTTAGTGAGGGCCTAGTGAGGCTATCAGTAGACCCTCCAATGAGGACGAGCGAGGAGGAGAGGGAGATTGGCCATTTAGAAGAGACAATGGAGCGGGGGGGTTGGCCAACCAAGGGGGTGGGAATGTAGGTGTGTGTATTGGGAGAAGAATGGGATAGGGGAGGGCAGAAGGGCATGTTTTGGGGCAAGGGAGGGGGTAAGGATAAGATATTTTGGAGGCTTGCCTTGGGAGGCAAGTCTTATAAAAGCTTCTAGACGGATGGTGAGGTGGAGGTGATGAGTAAGGCTAGGTGGTTCCACATAGGGAGAGGGGGATGAGGTGGCACCACATAGGTGGTTATGTGGCAGATATTAATTTGGAAAATGGTTAAGGGTGTCTCATGAGGCTTAGTGGTGGGGGTTATGGTGGAATTGCGTGAAATTGCACTAGAGGGGGGGTGAATAGTGAAATTATATTGTATTGTAATACAACAAATTCAATCACACAATATACTCAATTATTTTTAGGTGGAAACCCAAGATGGGTGAAAACCACCACCTAAGCCAATCTCTTGACTTAGGATTTTCGATCACAAGGTGATCAATCCACTAACCACACTACTTAAACGAGGGCAGTGTACCTCAATTACAATTCCCACCTCCGATCCCTAAACGGAGGTTTCTCTCTTCAAGATGAAGAGACGGGGACCTGACAGGCCGGATACCCAAAGTACAGAAATTAACAAGTAAAAATAACACCTATAGAGCACCCCAATAATTTAGTTGCTTTCTTATCTACTAAGCATGAAAAGAACTCCCTGATGATTTGCAGAACGGAGCGAGCCGGGAGTATGGATTTGCCCTTTGATCAAAGTATTAGCACAGCACAAGGGCAAGATGGAGCTTAGAGTAGTGAGCAAGAGATTTTTCTAATGGAATTGTATCTCAAGAGGTGTGTATTGCCAAAGAAGAGTTGTAGTCTATTTATAGGCAAGTTTGGAACCTTCAAGAACACTTGGGAGAGCTCTTCTAGCCGTTGGAGACAAATCCCAAGAGTTTAGGACGAAATCCACACAAAATCAGGGTAATGATGATTCTGACAGCAATATCAGACGTCTAATTATAGGATCAGACGTCTTATAGGACGTCTGATTTTTCCTATGGTCGTCTAATCTTGCAGGACATCCTTAACGGACTCTATTGGATCAAAAGAAGGACGTCTGATATTATGTCATAAGACGTCTGATTAGTTTACTGGACGTCTAATGAATGGTGCATTGGTTCCTGTTATCATCGGATCCAAACAGGGTTCTAAGTTTAAAGGATCAGACGTCGTTACGGACGTCTGAGGACATCACCAGACGTCTGGAAACCTAAATACTCTTCCTTCCTGCTTCTGCCAAAAGATTATGTGGCCGTAGAGACATACGCACAGAAAATCATGGCCAACGGTTCAAACACAGACGTCTGGAAGTGTGTCAAGACGTCTGGAAATTGTTTTTGCCTACGAAAGTCTAACGGTTAGTATGAGGACGTCTGGGTAAATAATTAGACGTCTGTGAACGGTTAACGACGTCTGAAAGTGAAGTCCTTCGACTGATGTTTATGAGGAGACGGACAAAGGCAGAGATATTAGACGTCTGATAAACATGTCAGACGTCTTATGATGGAAAATCAGACGTCTGGACTTCTTACTGGACGTCTGATAAAAGTATAAGTGTTGGGTTTTTTTGTTTCTAATTTATCCTAAGTGTAGAGAGCCTAAGTTAGCTATTTATAGGTTATGTTTGGGGGCTCTTTACAATATTTCTAGACTCAAATAAGATGAAAATTACAACCTTTGAAAGTTTACATGAAAAAAGCCTAAGACCTAATACTTATGCTACTCGTCTTCACGCTTTTAATCTCCCGTCTTGGAAAGCTTTTTGAAATCCTGCAAATATGTTATTATAGAGAGAAAACAATATGCTACGCTTTATTTATTATTTCATTTTCTTCATTTTGTAAAATCATCAAAATATTATATATGAGTAGTTGAACTAACATTGCGTAGGTTAGGTTGGGTTATTTGGGTTTGGATTACTTAAGTTCTCCTCCTCCACTCTACGTTGGTGTAGTCATGCAGGCCTAATGCGGATTGTCTTCGTGTTTCTTCACAGGTCCTCTCACACTTCACACGCATTCTTTCACTCTGTCCTTGGTATTATTCCTGTACAAAAATACAAAAATAAGGAAATGACTAAAGTGCCCCTATTATGCACAAAATAAGCTACATGCTCATTGATGTGAACACATTTATTTAGAGGAAAAAGCCTATTTATGCATCTTCCTAGGTTAGTTAGATGTACAGAGCATTGTAAATACTGCATAATAGCATCATCACGCATTTAGGTAAGATTATATAATTTGTATATTAATTTCCTTATTTTTATGTCTAGGGAAGGAAGCGAGACATTCATGGACCTCAGATTAAAGATCCAATCGTACAGATCTGATCAGGACAACGATCAAAATCCAACACCTTCGAAATCACCTTGATCAAATCTAAGTAGCATCATATGTAGTCTGAAGAAGATTAAAGGCCAAGGGACAAAGTGACGCAACTTGGAACCTTAAACGAGAAATTCAACCGCACGAATGGGTTCAGATTGACTATTACAACCCAATGACATGAAGATTGACCAAATGAGACATCTGTGGCACCATCTGTGAAGACATGAAGATGGATGGTCAGGATGGTGCCACATGGCACCATCCCAACCGCCTACCGCCACCTCTCAACCCATTGAAGGCTTCTCTACACGCTTTGTGGGTAATTGGATCGTCATCCAACGGCCACAGAAGCACCACATCCCTCTCTTCTCAAAGGCCTCCTTTAATCACAGTCGTTGGATCTTCATCCAACAGTTGTGAATGCATGAGCATCATTTCAAGCCCGCAACAATTTTTAGGCATAGCACAGTGGCGAACACCTTATGCTGAGCATGAGACGCGCGTTCGAACCGCACCTAGTGGATTAAATCCATGGCGGTGAAATTCAATCGTTGGATGCTGATCAGATGGCACTTGAAGTGGCGATGTGGTGCAGCGGATAGCATTCATTTTGCATGCATGAGATGATGCACTAGCGCATCTGGGCAGCATGCAACCAAAGCGCGCTCATCGAGTGATCTTGGCCGTTCAAATCATATCAATCGGTCCTCATCGTGCCTAACTTAACCTTTCAGCATGCAATGTGCGCAAGAGGAAGGCACGCACTCGGCCATGCGATGAGCAATCGATGCTCCTCAGCTTGCATCGTGTTGCGAGTGCGTTAAAGGTGCACGGAGCATGCGATGAAGACCCAATCTTGGCCCTTTGATCAAGATGGCTCTCGTTGCTCTGCACTGCGGTGTGTGGCCTCAGATGACCACTTTGCTCTTATTTTCCCACTATAAAGGAGGCCATAGCACCCTCCTTATTCCTAATCCCTTCCTATTCTTCTCTCCCACTCTCTAGAGCTCAAGAATCCTCTTGAGTGAGTCCCAAGCTTGGGATGCTCCACTAGAGTTCTAAAAATAAGCTTTTCCACCTTCTCATCCCACGTTTGTGGAGCTCATGCTAGCCGTCCTCTCATCCCCATTCTAGGAAGCGAATCATGCCGCAACGATGCCTTGCCTCTCTCCGTTCTTCTTCCAAGCATCGTCTACACAGCTCATCCTCCAAGCAGCTGTCGAGGGAGATAACTTCTCTTTCCCTCTCTCTTTACTGCTTTCTTGTTTAGATTTCAATTTCCCACAGTAGTTTTGCAGCAAATAGTTTGTAATAAACATTTGATCAAATTTATAAAAGTAATTTCTCTCTCTATTTTTCTACAAAATAGAATAGTTTTCTTGCTAAATAGATTAGTCAGCTTAGTTAATATTCCTTCACTTTCTCGCTTTGATTTTCTACAAGTAGATTAGTTAGTTTAGAATTATTCATCTGTTATTCTACTTTGGAAAAAATACCAAAAATATTATATAGCCACAAAACCCCAAAAGGAAATAAAACCAACATGGATTCCCTCATAATCAAACGTCACCTCCTTATATTCGACCCGGGACTCACCTGAGTTTCGATAAAATTATTTGCTCTAGGTTTCTTTCTACGATTACAATGACTTGGGTTTCTCTTTCCGAAATCCTAACTATTTTCACACAAATTTTCTAACGATCGTTTCCCCGACAAGAAATTTTGATTCTTCCATGCTTCTTGCCTTACGCATTTTTCTAACCTCTCTTTTCTGTGATTTACTATCTTGTAGGAACCCTATCAAGGGGACTAAAAGCGGTAGATCGGAGTAAAGTGCGGGTTTACAAAATCTGTATGTATATCCCCACTTCCCCACCCATTAGATCCATTTCACCATCAAATAACTCAGTTCTGAATCGACTTAGGTGTTCGCATAAATCCTAGGTCAAATTTTTGTGTTATTTGTCACTCCACCCACCCGCTTATTATACTTTCTCTATTTGTGGGATTAAGCTAAAAAAATAAACACCCACACACTTAAGGCACATCACTTTGGATTTGATTGAATCACTTAACCGGGGATCTGACTTATGGACCCGGTACACTTGCATGGATTACACAAATAAGTGAGTAGTAATCAGATTAGGCTAACCTCTCTTGTGTGCCTTAATTAGTGGTGCATTAGGGCACTTGTCTAATTTGTCTAGGTCGTACCACTTTAATTAAAACAAACTCATTCATTAGCTTCCCCAGTAGGATTCAAATTCTAGGACTGAACCAGGCACTCCATAATCTTTGAGGTTTCTAAAGGAATATATCTACACCCGCACTTTCACAACTTGGTTTGCCTCAACCTGAATTTGAAACCTAAAAGCTATTAAGCAAGATTTGAATCCTAAAATTCTATTCATCATTAATAATCTCGCTTGAAAACCTCAGGTTGTATACACACTCATGCTCTTGAATTGATCATTAAGGGTGCAACCCATTTAAGGACCCATCACATTCCAAGAACACTATTATCCCAGGCCTTAATTAAAACTAAGTACACATTGGCCCTAAGGATTCATCCAATCCGTTTCAAGGTATTATCCATATCATTACCCGAGTTAGTGACGTCTGCTTTTTCTAGAAGGTGCTAAGATGGGAGGCTTGATTGTCAAACAAATTAAGGGTTTGGCATAATTAGCGACCCTCAGGACATGCTCCCCTTGCTTCGTCAATCCAACTTAACTAGCTTCTAAATTAAGGACAACACAAAATTCACGTTGTGGTTAGAGTTTATCTTGGAGCATCGATCCTTAGGCTACCCAATGTAAGGATAGGCTTGTATTTTTGTGCTGCAGGGCTCCATTTTCCCATCCTTTCGACTCCCTTCTAGTGCATACTTGGAAGGAGGTTATTGAATCCTTATTTGGAAGGACCTTTAGACCATTCACGGAGGCATAGGTTGAGTTTTAGCCAAGCAGATCCCATGGCTGACCCACAACCACCTCCCCCACCTCCGAACTAGCATGAGCTGATTCTGAGGCAATTAGACCAATTGCAGCGGTTGCAAGAATAGTTCCAGCAAATGAATCGTCAGGGCACTCGACCCTTGAAGGATTTCTATGATCCTTCAAATTACGGAGATCGTTTCGACGTTGTGATCCCTGCTAGTGAAGTTGAGATCAAGCCCCAAGTTCTGAGTTTGATTAAACACTTTCATGGGATTGGCTCAGAAGACCCATTCTAACATTTGGAGGATCTGACCACTCTGGTTCAAACCATCAAATCGCGGCATGTGGATGAAGAACAGATGATCATGAGGCTTTTCCCCTATTCACTAAGGGATAAGGCCACACATTGGTATCGTACAATAGGAAGGTCGATCGCTACCTGGATAAAATTGAAATCAGTCTTCCTGAAGAAATTCTTCCCAATTGGACGGACTAATGCTCTACGTGTTGGTGCAAGAGCACCACGATCGCTGATTTTGATGATAACAAAACACGTGGTATTTAACATTTGCATTGAGTTTAAGTTCCAGGAATAATGCAAATGGATTCAAGTGTGAAGAAGCTCAAGCTCGCATCCATGGAGGATTGGAGGAGCTTGATGGAGGAGAAGAGAAGATGGAGCCTTGCGTGGAGCGGGAGCTTAAAGATGAAGAATAGGATAGAAAGTCTATTTTGATCTTGTATTATGTACTTGTTATGTTCTTTACTCTTTATTTTCTTAGAATCATTGTTAAAGAGCCCAAAGTGCCTTACCTTAATCCTAGGAACACTTATACATCACTAGGACACCTAGGTAAACCTTAGAATAGAATAAAAAAATCAATATAGAAATCAGATAGTCGAATCAGACATCTAACATGATCATCAGACGTCTGATAATGACATTTAAGACGTTTGATAGTTCGTACAAACGTCTAAACACTTAGGTTGGATTTAGTGTTCTCTAATCATTACTTTCAAACGACCAGCCCATAGTCTAGATGTCTTAGACGACGTCTAATGACCTTGACAGACATCCAGGAATAGGACTATTGGTCTGTCAAAACATAATCTTTGAGGATCACCCTTGATAGTATTTATATTACTTTCTAGACATTTGTAGAGCCTTATAGATGTTTGTTAGAGAGACATTAGACATAATCTGACTTGAATCTTGATTTTTTAGATGTATATGACCATTAGAGCCTTGGGAAATCAATTCTCACAGAGAATTCTCATATCAGACGACTAGACATTATGTCAGATGTCGACCTGTCGTCTAATCAACAAGCACTAGAACACTGTTTTGATATGGTCCAATTCCAGGAACCAAACCCATCTAGAATTAGACGTCTGATAACCTTCCCAGACATCTTAAAATGATTTGTTAGACGTCTGTTTAGATCCAAACCAATCCAGGATCATCAACCCTTCAAGATCAGACATCCGACTATTAGATCAAATAAAGTCCTAGACGTCTGACAATAAACCCAAACATCTGACAACAAACCCAGACATCTAAAAACCCTGTCAGACTCATTATTAACCCTGATTTCATTGGAATTTTGGCCCAATCTCTTGAGGCTTATTCCCAATAGCTACAAGAGGCTACTGAAGCCTTCCAAAGCTTTCTTAGGGCTTCGATAAATAGAGGAGCACCCTTCTTGTCAAAACACACCTCAATAGAATACTTCCACATCTATTGTGTCCAAAAGAGAGAAATCATCAAGAAGAGAAGTTGCTGCTCTCCAAGATCTTCACCTCACATTTGAGAGCACATCTTAGTTGCACACCCGCTCTCCCGCCTTCGCATATACAAGAGTGTCTACGTGCCTTGCGTGGTTCACGCACACCGCATTGCTAGCTGATGCATTTCCATCTCAGAGAAGTATCCTTTGCCGATAGAAGCTAACTTTAACATATTTACTTTGTTGCTCTATAGGATATTTGTAACTTGTCTTTGTTGGGCATTGCCTTTCTGAATTCCTGTCTCCCTCTCAAGACGAAATACTCCTCGTGAAGAGGAGGGGTTTGGCGTTATGCTACCCTCGTTGTAAAGTAGTGTGGTTGTAAGAGGTTGTGTCTCTCTCGTTTAATTGACACGGATAGTGGATTCGATCTACTAGGTCGATCGGGAAATCCTAAATCGAGAGGTTTAGGTGGTGATTTTTACTTGAGTTTGATTTTCTACCTAAAAATCCTGTGTCTTTGTGAGATTGCTTTCTGTGTGATTGTTCATTTACATTTCTGCATTATTTTTTATCATGCAAATCTCACCCCCCTCCATTAGAACCTACACTACATCGGGTGATTACCACTTTCGCCCAACGACAAGGGGAACCATTTCATGGGGCCTAGGAGCAATTCCATGATCTATTGCGGAAGTGTCCACACTACGAGGTACCTAAATGGTAGCTTATGCAGATTTTCTATCATGAGTTGAATGATCAACTCCGTAACCATGTGGACGCTTCCTGCAGAGGCAATTTCCTCAATAAAGACGCAGATAGCATGTATGATTTGTTCAAGGAAATGAGCGAAAACTCCATAAACCATGCCTCCATGGAAACCTTTAATCGATCCCAACAAGCTAGATCAAATGCTAATGAGGTTCAAGATTCTCATAAATTTGATATGGATTAATCTACAATAAATTAGATAAGGTGGATTTGGTTGCTAAGAGAATTGAAGAGTGGATCGCTGGAAACTCTAATATTTCTAGATACACTCAATCCCAAAGTTCGAGATTCCATTCATCACAAGCTCTTATGGGATGTGTGTTTATGAACCAACTCGAGTCAGCTCATTTTATGAGACAGCACTTCTCGGAACCCTATGGGTTCCAAACTGAGGTCTTTAATCCTAAAATTTTTGGGTCTTCTTTCTCTTCATCCTCTACTTATGTGGATGCTCATGCCGTTTAGGAGAATATTAGGTCCAAACTATACTCTAGTTCCTATAATTCTGGTTGGAAAAATCACCCTAACTTCTCCTAGAAAGATTAGGGGCAACAGACCCAATCTCGACCCAACAACTATGTACCACAAAAATCGATGGGTTAGGGGCACATATATACTCAGCTGCCCCTGAATCAGGTTAATCAACCCATGTGGAATGCCCAACAATCGCATGGTAGGTTGATTTAAACCTGAAGATGATAGAAATGCAAGGGTCAATGTTCTAGTTCATGCAGCAAATGAAAACTTCGCTGGATACCTTACAATCCAGACTTAATGCAAACAACCGGCAACTCAGATCTTTGCCATCTCAACTAGTACTGTACTCAAGAAATGTACAAAATTGACGTGCTGGGCCTCAAGGGTTCGGTAATGGTGAGGACCACACGCTCAAGCTCATGCTATCTAACAGGCTACCCCAATCCCTGCCGGATCTAACTAATTGCCCACCATAATTAACCGAGAATCTCCTATTTTGCCCAACCCTCCCCATGACACAAACCAACAATACTTTGCCACTGCAAACACCATCACTTTGAGGAGTGGTAGAAGATACGACGATCCCACCCAACCCCAAGTCAACACCATTAGGACCCATAATAAGAGTCAGAGTCTGATTTAGGAGTATGCTATTGTTGTATGGCAAATAGAAAAAATCGAAGGAGAAATTGGAAGAAAGAATATCTTTGTTAAAAGCTTTTAAATTGATAATCATTTTACTCCTCATGGCTATTGGATCAATTCCCGCTTACGATAGATTTTTACTGAATTCATATAAGGAAAAGTGTAAGGCAAAATCTGAAAACACTAAGAGGATAGTCTTGTCTAATAACACAAGTACTTTAATCCTAAACAAGCTACCCCCAAAGAAGTAGGACCCGGGAGCCCCGTTAATTTCCTACACAATAGGAAACATTACTTATGACTGAGCTCTCCTCGACTTTGGTGCTTCCATTAATGTTCTCCCTACCACACTTTATAGGAAATTGGGTCTAAGCCACCTAAAACGCACTAACATAACCTTACAGTTGGCTGATAGATCAATTACAAAATCGAGTCTTTTGGAAGATGTTTTAGTCAAGGTCAATGATTTGCATTATCCTGTTGATTTCATGGTCCTTGATATAGAAGCACCAAACCAGCTCAACCACAGCCCGATCATTGTGGGAAGACCTTTCGTGGCCACTACCAAGGCAAGGATTGATTGTGAATCAGGAGATATAGAGATTGCCTCTGGGAATAAAACTAATTGATTTAATATTTTTGAACCATCGAAGAAGAATAAAATTAAGTATGGTTTGATTGAGGATCTTGGCAGAATAGAGGAGGTGATGGCCATACGCACATTAAAGAACCCCCTAATGGCCAACTCAACCCAAACTCAGGAAGAAAATAACGAGGTTGCAGGAATAATTGCGAACTAGATTATGGTGCAGTCCCATCCCTAAGGGCATAGTACACAAACAAGAAGGGAAAAATCACTTGAATGGTCTGGGTCAAGAAGGGGAAGACATAATCAGTTAAACCCAGAGTTAGAAGTCCGTGGATAAGGACTAGATTATGGTGCAGTCCCATCCCTAAGGAACGGGAACTCTGCAACTGGTGTAACATGCATGCCCATGTTTGTTCCTCTCTTAATCTACAGGCATGCAGAGAAGTTGATTTAGATGAGTGCAACCCAAATCTAAAATGCCGAACACTAAAGATGTAGGCTTTGTAATCAGCTTGTGTCCCTTTAAAGTTGTAATCCCTCAAAGTTATATCGATTCCAGTGAATTCGGGTTGCAGAATTTCAATTCTGATAGGTCATGTAACAAAATCAAGAGTTTGACAATGAGCCCTAAGATCAAGCATGAGGTCTCTCTCCAAAGAAAAATCCATCCCTTCTTTAACTAGGGCTTCATTGCTTATTCCCTCCAATTCCTTAACCCCTAGAATATTATCTTCAACCTCTTTCATATCAGACTCAATTTTTTAGGTTGCATTAGAGGTAGGGCTAATTTCATCCTCTAGCTCAAATTCTTTCCCTTGGCCCTCCTCTAAACTTGTGATGGGAGTTTCAAATAATTCAAAATCGATTATTTCGAAATTGTAATCTCACTTCCCATCTTCAATTTTGGACATCTCTTCCACCAAATCACTTTCCTTGAGAAGGTTAGATTTGGATTCAAAGACATTGTCCCCCAAATTCTCAATTTCCTCCTGATGTTTGTCCTCAACTCTCCCCAAATCATGTTCTAAGGAATCGTTAATGACATTTTCTAATGAGTTGTCCAACACCAAGGGAGTATCAATGGTGGACTGAACCAATTTTGGGTAAATAGTTGCAGTTCAATCAATCACCACAGGGCCTTGCTTCATGAATTCCATGAAAGGGGTTGCTTGCAACAGTGTCCTTTGGCCCTCTTCATCCAGTTGTTGGAACATATCAATCATGGTTTGTTTCCCCTCAATCAATTCTTGATTCTATCTATGTAACTCCAACTGAAGGCTATCAAGAACTAACTGAGTGTCATTAGGTTTCCCTTAGATTTCCTCAGCATTCAAATCAGAGTTGGGAGGGTATGGTTGAGGATGTGTATTAGAGTCTGTATCGAGGTTTAGGTTCTTGGGTGGGTCCTCTATTCTATCATTTTCAGGGTCCAATTCCTCAAGAGGCATCATTTTTTGTTTAGTCCTACTCCAGAATAATTGATGTTCTAAGTCCTCCTCCCAGTTGGATTCTTCATTAGGGGTCAAAGTAGGGTTTGATCGTTCTTGATTTACCCAGGTTTATGATCATCATTTGATATACATTTTTCTAAAATCTCTTCCAATCCATAGGTCAAGTAGGAGAGATCCTTGAATTCAGATGACCTATCTTGGTTAGGGTCCTGGGAAGGGTAGGGGTCTTGGTGTTCTCCTAGAGTGTAGGTTCTATCAGATTGACTAGTGGGTGAGTGGGACCTAAAAGAGGAGTCATCATAAGGAGAATCAAGATAAGGATCCCCAAGGTTTGGATCGTAACCCTGGATGGTTGGGTTGGATATATCCCAACAGGAAGTTGGTGTGGGTTGAGTAAAATTGGGATAAGAGGGGTCTTCTAGATACTTAGGTCCTGGATTATATCCCCAACTAGGCGATTGATTGTCCCAAGTAAACTGTGGATACAGTCTACTTGGGTTAGAATACAAATCATGTTGGGGATAATTTAGGAAGGATGGATAAGCATTAAAATCCATGGATGGATCAGGGAAGAACAGACAAGAGAATTATGTGTGCACAATCAAGCAAGCAAAACTAAGCCCTACAGTGCAGACCTAGATGACCTAGAAGCCTTAAAGAGAGTGATCAAATATGCACTTAAACCTCCCTTCTCAAAGTTAATCCGATCAGGTTGATTATGAGGGGATTGAAGGGAAGGTTCTTCCTTTGGCTTGTGCCGCTGGTTCCTTTGTACCCCCCAACCGTAGTCATTTGACACTTCCTCGTAACCTTAAACACAGGATTCCACAATGGTAATTAAGGCCAAGCACTACTTAACAAACCCAATCACACTTCTAGGACTTAGATTGGTCCTTCCTATGGCATGTCTGATCGATTTTAATTTAGGGCTAGGATCTAGAAGTGCTTGGAAATGTGAGGGGACGTTGTTTTGGGTTTGTGCCCCTTAATGTTCAATTCCAATGTGTATAATGTGGTGCACAAGCAAGGGATTTGCAAACAAGGTTTAATATGAGTTGTCTTTTAAAGTCCAACCTTGTTTAGTTAGTTTTGAGGGTTCTAATTCTTAGGTTGATTCAACCAAGTTATGCTTGAACACACAAGAGGTTATGCAAACACAAGTATTTTGCTCTTTTTCCTTTAAGAGTATGTGTGTCTCTAAGAAATAGAATCCCTAAGAGTTTTCACCCCTATAGTTCATGCAACTCTATTGGTGAATTGATTTTAATTATGATGAGTGGTGGGCCCAATTCAAAACATGGTTGGCTTCGCAAACATCACTCAAAGAATATTCCAAAAAGATCTTCCAAATGAAATTAGAGAGTGTATTTTTTTATTGGGTGATGAATTTAAGATGTGAATCAAGTAGCCATTCACCACGTCATTTTCTCTTTTTTTTTGAATTTTTTATTTTTTTTTAAGCAAACAAACAATCAAACTAGCCTAGGGTTTATGTACAAGCCTAAATGCATCTTTTTTTTCATTTCTTTTTTTTTTCATTTCATTTTTTTTTTGTCTTCTTGATAAAATAATGGATAGGACTACTCTAAAGAGGATGATACTCACCAAGGTCTTCGCTGCATTTTTACCCCCAATCTACTGTCTTCAAGTGCACTCTTCTTGTCACTTTCGCATCGGATTCCTGCAGCCAATCCATAAAAAGAGAGAAAGAGAGTAAGATCTCATAAATATCATCAATGTAAGGATAAAAGCAACAAAAAGATTCGTTGCCTCCCTAGCAACGGAGCCAAAAACTGACGTCGACGAAATGTGTTAGGTTAAATCGTTCGTTATAGCATATTTTACGACATCAATTTTAATTAGAAATATCGGATGTGAGTCCAAGTGTCGAACACAGGGAGGCGTGAAATTTGATCAAATATTAACTTTAATGTCACAAAAATATGTCGTTTGCTTCACTTGCGAAAACAGAGAGAAAGAGAGAGATAAGGTTAGAGATTTATGATGACGATGCGATTGTGGCGAGCTATGAAACCAAACAAAGTAACTCATTGTAAAAGATAGAACCACTTTACAATTATAACACTAGAGGAAAGCTTAAAAATAACCACAAGTATTAAACTAAAGAAGCTAGCTAAATGGAGAGGCGAGGTAGCCATGATGGTGGAGAGGCTTCCATCGACGGCTCGACGTCTTCGAGACCTTGCTTGGATGATCTATGGAGTGGTGGAGCTGCTTGGTAGAAGATGCCCCAAAAGTGGAGGATGGGTCCTTTTATAATGGAGGAAAAGGGCCAAAATCAGTCCTAGTCAACAGCGACATCCAAGCTATCGCTAAAACTTCACCTCAAACGTTGCTGAAGATCAGCACCCGTGTGCCCTCCACGCACGCACTCTGCTGCACTGGCCCACGCACTCCGTGCCATGTTGCACGCACCATGCCACGCGCATGCACTGGCGTTGCTGTCACTGCTACATGCATGCTCACATGCACTGCTATGCTCACGGACGTTGCTACTCCGCACTCGCGTCAATTGAGAAATTGGGGGTGGCGGGGCTCAAACCCGCACCCCTCCTTTGGTTGTGCTCTCGTCAACCGATGAGCCACGCCCACAAAGTTGTCGTGAGGAGGGTCCAAGGGCATCCGGTGGAGACGACTTCTCAATCGTTGGATCAAGATCCAACAACTAGGAATGGATGATGCGAATGAAGAGGAGCCAGTGGTGGGATTGCTGGCCATCCATCTTCTTTCTATTGTAGAGGTGCCACGATGCTCGGATCGAGATGATTTCCACAGTGCCGAACTGCGATTGTCGCTTTGGATCCATCCGTACGGTCGGATTTTTCATCCGAAGCCCGTAAAGATGTCACATTGCCCCCTTGTCATTGATCTTCCTTGGACTTGTTGTGGGAGCTATGGAGGTTGGATCAAGGTGATTTTTAAGTCTGTTAGACTCCGTTCGTCCATCCGGATCCATCCGTATGGTCTGATTACTCATCTGAAACCTGTTTCAATATGGACTTGTACACAAGGTCATTAAACATTGATTCTAAGCAATCTTAACGTAAAGTAATGCAAAATGCATGCAATGCCTCCAAACGCACTATAATGCATATGTGCCCTCAAAATTGACTCTAATTGATAATATTAATACTAATAATTGTACAGTCATCATAACTCCATATGGGAGTGTCGCTATTTTATGTATTTTTTAACATATTTTTGTTTTGTATTTTTATTTTCTTGTAATCGATCCTAGGTGATTACGATTGGGACATCCCATTCCCTTTTATGAGCTCACCTCTTGACCCCATTTTCTATTTCTTAGCTTTCATTATGTAACATTTATTTTGTTATTCACACTCATAATTGTAGATTCTTTTATTTATGCAATGAAATATGCTCTATTTTAATGCCACTTTATTTGAGTAGTCATGGTTAGTATTTTTTAGGCCTAGGAGATATTACATTGGACCTCGCCATGCCCCTTGTGACCTCGCTTCATGGCCATCATTCCATGCTTTTGTTATTTCTCATCTCGTTTGTAGTAATTTAATCACTCAACCCTTGATCTAAAAGATCAAAAAAAAAAATCACATAACTCTAAAAACTGCAAAAGAAACAAAAGAGATGAACTATTGAGCGATGGACTAGGTGGGCGAGTAAACCATTAAGCTTCCCTGAGATCAACTCGAGCTCACCAAGTATCTTAAACATTTTCAAGTTTGATATAAATTTGAAAGTGGTTGCGCATGATTCAAACTACAATGACTGATTTTATCGTATATCATTTCACAAGTGTTCACTTTTTGACGTCATTACCGAGGAGGCAACCGTCATTCACGCATCTCTTCAACTATCTTTGTTTATCTCATTAGGGAAACAACGTGCTTATGTTTGCTTGACTCTATCTGTGCAAGCACAATGTGCGTTTCATTTGCTTTTTACTCTCATTCATGATTGAGAAATTAATCTGTTTGTCTTTGCTTTGTTCATGTTGCTATAGGTGTAGCCGATTCACTTCGAGGAGGCTCTGCACATTGCGTACGGGTGAAGATGAGAGGTTAGTCCCCCTCAATCCCCTCTCTAAAAATATATATAAAAAAGCGAATATATAAAAAAAATTGGCTTAAAATTGGTGTGGTTTGTGTATCTACTTACTCCTCCTCTGAAGACACCACACAACATGACTTTAAGGTCGAAACAGAACAATAGGTTGAACTTTGAAATTCCATTGCAAACGTTCTAGACCTCCTAACATTGTAGTATTTGGACTGGAGAATGCCCTAGGAATGGGTGTTCATATGATACCAATTTGACCGAAAAACTTACTCTATAATTTTTTAAAATTCATAAGGGTTTAGGACTGAAACAGAACCTAGAATTCAAAACTTTATGAATTTTCTGGCAATTGCACACTGACCCACATGTCTTGTTCATCCATTTCCTAATCAAACCAGAAATCTCCAGTAATTTTTTTATAATTTCTGAAATTGGAAACATTTTTGTTTGGGCAATTTTCTAATAGGGGGTCATTTCCGCCTATCTGTGCTAGTCGTAAAGTAAATCCATTTTAATTAACCAAATCCCATGGAAAAATTATAAAAAAAATACTGTTTTGATCTATCCTAGGTGGTGGAATAGTACCAAGAAGTGGGAGATTGTTTGACCTGAGCTCACCAATTTAGGACCAAAAACTAATTCTTATGGGCATAAAATCAGTAGGAGTTGCATGCATAGGGTGAACCATTAGGACTGAATTTGCCTATAGCCACCCTTCATTTGTCTTTGAAAAACCTTGGTTACTGATGGGTAGGATTCTAGAAGCCATTGTTGTTGTTGTCTTGGTCGTCCCACCCATATTTTTAAAATTCAGTTACATTCACCCTTAGAAACAACCAACTAGGTAGCCTATCAGAGTTGCATTTAGTGGCACCTTGCATTAAAGAAAATTGACCACCATATTGTGATTGCAAACTTTGGGTGTGTGCACTATAACTTCTTGTGAATTGACTAATCAAGTGCAAGCAACTCTAAAAAGGACTAAACAAGATTAAAATCCTAAAAGATTCCAACCCAAATTAAAGGCCTTGTTTATGTTGATTGTCACTTCCACACACTAATTAATCAATCATAAGGGCATCAACACCCCTTAACGCCCATTGATCACTCAGTTCGCTATATACAAATATTTATGTCATTGTTTGGCTACCAAAATGCAAATCAAAATAAAGAGAATGATAAAGCCACGTATAGATCAAGGTTATCGTCCATAGGGAAGGCAAAACATATATCGATTTTATTCATCTAAAAAGTGTGTTTTTACATGTGAAAGAACGTCAAAAACATACAAAGAGACAAAAAATATTAAAGAGAAGGTGGAAGAAGCCTGGAGCATGTGTGTTATCACCACGCATATTATCAAGGAAGCAAACGGGTGGAGATCTCCTCTCCACGAAGCAATGTGCGGTGTCAATGAGGATGACGATGATGGAGATCTCCTCTCCTCTAAGGTGGTCGGCATGGAGATGGAGGATGTCCTCCTCCAAGGGTGGTCAGCAATGGAGGTGAAGGATGTCCTCCTCCAAAAGTGGTCAATGATGGAGGTGAGGCGATCACCTAACAAATTTGCTGGGAAGGACGGCCACCACTGGAATTTCTTTGGAGCCAATTTTCAAACTATGGCTCCACATAACTTATTTATGCGAAATCTAGATGTGCAAAGCTAAATTGATTAAGGTGTCGTTGTAATTTGCATTTTGCATCTAAACTCACAAATCACTTAACATTTATAATGAGACCATGAATAGGATTTTTGAAGTTGGTTCAGTGAGTCTGGGTCGATCCACAGGGAGGCAAAGTTGGGAAGTGCTCTATTCTTAGAAATCCACTTAAGTCAATTTATTGTCTTCTTGGTATTTTGGCACTTGCGACTTTTTTTAGTCTTTTGTTGATTACGCAAAAGCAGGAAATATACAAACTACCTATGCTATTTCTTTTGGTCTTTTTGTCTCTTTGATATTTTTTTGTTCTTTTGCATGGTTAACGAAAGCAACAAATTAGGATAAACACACTATGCTAAGACAATCTTTTTGGTCTACACTATGCTAAGATGATCTTTTTGGTCTTTAGTAGTATTGCTCCTTTTCTAGTCTTTTGCTTTAAGGAATGGAAACAACAATAGGAGCAACTAAGGAAAGATTCAATCTGTTATTGCTTGCAAATACAAAACTAAACTACATAAAGTGAATACATTTGGAATTGAAATTGCCATTACAAACTAATGTTGGGTGACGCAACTTATATAACAACATGTGAAGAAATACAAAAGGAAATTAGAGCCATGGAGAGGAAGATGATGCAAGTGATGGTGAGTGGGGGTGATGATTTGGTGATGAGAGATGGGTATGAGAGTGTGTGTTAGTGTGTGGGTAGTGGATTAGGATAGTGTAGTGGTTGTTGGTTGTAAGTGTTAGGACAATGGTGGGATGGTTATTTGGTGGTGGTTGTGGGGTAAAGTGCAAGGCTAGTTGGTGGATATGGCTAAGGGCTTAGCTGGTCGTTTGTTGGAGGAGGTGGATAATCGTAATGGTGGTTGAGTTAGTGATGGATAGGTGGCGATGGAAAGTGAGGGATGATGGTGGTGTTGGTGTAGGTAGTGGGTGGTGGTAGTATGAGTGGGCGTGTATGTGTGTGTGTGTGTAGTAGTGTGGTGGTATGAATGTGAAGTGTTGTATTTTTTTTGCATGAAATTGTGACTGTGAGATAGTGAAGATGGTGGTGTTTTTGGTTGGAGATGAAGGATGGAGAGGGTGATGTTCAGCCATGGTGGTGGTAGTGGAGTGTATGTGTGTGCGTGTACAAGGTGGTGTTTGTAGGGAAGAGTGGATGGACATAAGATGGTGACATGGTGAGTGAAGTGTGCATGCTAATAGGCGTGTGAGAGTGGAGATGGTGTAGTGGTGTGTGCACGATAGTGATGGAGTGGTAAATGTAGGTGGTGGTTGATGGTGGCGTGTGAGATGAAAGTGAAGATGGTGGTGAGTATGGAGGGAGTGAGATGGTGGTGGTCGTGTGATAATGGTGATGGTAAGAGTGTGTATGTGTGCATGTGATGGTGTGTGTATGTGTTGATGTGTGTGTAGAGAACAAAAAGAACAAGTAAGAATATTCAAGAACACTACAAGAACAAGAAGAACATGATGAAAAAAATAAGAACAAAAACAAGAACTAAACTACTTGCATGGAATTAAAAGCTACACTACAAGGAAGATAAAAAGAAGAGGAAGAAGAAGGGGTCCACACTAATGAGGGTTATTGGAACCATGTTCCATATTTTGTTTTGATGTTAACAAAATTATTTCAGATTAATGTTTACAATTGAGTGATATTTCATATTTTGGTGTAGATTGTAAGAAATCAAGGCATTTGCAATTGAGTGATATTTCATATTTTGGTGGAGATTGTAAGAAATCAAGGCAAATAAAGAAAGATGACAAGGCAATGATGATGCTGACAAAAGACCATTTTCAAGGCAATCCAAGATTTCGAGTCATCAAATAGAATAGGTTTTTGTTTTATTCTTACAATGTATGCCTCTCAACTAATAAACAAAAATTAGATTGTAAATAACATTTAGAGATAAATTAGGATAAACATTACGATCATTCGATTTATTTTCAAAGTACATTTTGTTCAAAAGATCTTTTTTTATGGTTAAAGTATTTTCAAAAGAAGACTAATAATCAAATTGAATTCATATTTAAAAAGGTAATTGTTAACCCACAAGTACCGATACTAAAGTTTAATACTGGTATGTGAGTTACAGGTTTGGATTTTTTCAAAGAATCAAACATGTACCTAGCTAGTACCAGTACTCATGATCAGTATCAGTACTAGAGGCAACAAGTACCGATACTTATTATTAGTACCGGTACCAATGGATTACAGATTTGTGTTAAGTGTTCAAAATGCAAATCTGGAAGCAACATGTACTAGTACTCATGATTAGTACTGCTACTCCATGATACTATCCATGACAACTTAGTTTAAAATAAAAATAGCAAGTCACTAGTATTAGTACTAGCAATTCGTTGGGCCAAATCTAAACAACTAAAAAATTAAATTTGAAGGTATAAATGTTGGGATTTAAATCAAAATGTCTAGCATTCGAATTCCTATAGTCCTAACTCTATAAATATGCCCTTGGACCGTTAATTTGTATACAAGAAAAATAAGAGAGAACAATTGGGCTTAAAGAGAGTTTCTATACCATTTCTCTACCAAAAAATAAGCTTGTTGTCTCTACGATTTGTTCGTTCTCATTCTTTGCTGAGACAAGCTCTCTAAAGTGCTTAGATTCATGCTTGATTTGTCGCACACAAACATTCATAGCCTTTCTATTCGATAATATCATTTTAATACCATTATTGGGAGTCCTAAGAGTCTTTGTTGTAAGATTTTTTCTTTCTTATACCAATTCTTAATTTGTATAGACCTTCTAGCTCATTGTTTGGGTTGTAATAACCCATTTGTTGTACTTGGGTTAAGGTAACCTATTAATTACCTTGGTTGGTATATTGGTTCCCTTCAGGTTGAGGGAATAGAGTTAAAAATCCTAAGCTATGAGGCTTAGGTAGTAGAGTACTCAAGTGAGTGAGAAACCACTATACATCTTGTGTTCATTTTTGTGGTTTATTTCTTTGTGCCAATTTTATTGCACATTACTTATGTCTCGCTTATAGTGTGTTTGTGTGCATAGTATTTAGATCTTACAGGTGGTATTAGAGCGGGTTGCAAGATGATGTCACAACTCGACTCGCGAATGGCAACACAAATAGTAGGGGCACTGAGGGACAATCATCAAATTATCCTCCCTATTTTGGTGGGACTACGAGTAGTGGAAGTAATGGATGCATGTCTTCCTCAAGGCAATGGATGAGGAGTCATGGAATCTCATTCAATCAAAATACACAGATCCGGAGTAGAAAGAAGGAACAATACTAACAAGTGAACAAAAGAAGATTATCAATAATGCAAAGGCCATGAATGTGCTTTATTGCACATTATCAAAGGAGTTCAACCGAATTTCAACATGTAAGTCCACATACAAAATTTGGAATACTCTTAAGGTCACCTACAAAGGAATGAAGAAGGTAAAGGAAACTCATAGTTCAATTCTAACCGAAAACTATGAGTGTTTTAGGATGACGAAAGGACAAAAAATAAAAGAAATATATAGAAGGTTTGGAGAAATCACCAACCCAATGAAAAATCTTAGAGTCAAGCTGATAGAGGAGCAACTTGTAAGTAAGATCTTAAGATATCTTACAAGATTGGGCACCAAAGACAATATCTATCCAAAATGCAAAAGACCCCTCCACTCTCCCTATTGACAATTTAGTTGGCAGCCTTATGGCCTACGAATTCCAACTAGAGAACTTGAAGAAGAACGAGGAGAAGACTTCAAGCAAGAAGAAAGATCCTGCCTTCAAAGCAATCAACGAGGACTCGGATTTTGAAAAATGTGAAGAGATGGAGATGCTCACAAAGAAATTTAAAATTTTCTTTGAAAGCAATGTAAGAAAGTCAATAAAATTTCAACTAATATTGTTTTCTATGAGTGCAAGAAAAGGGGACCCTTGCGAAAAGATTGCCTTATGAACAAGAAGGAGGAAGACAAGAGGACGAACACAAAAGAAAGCAACAAGAAAAATAAGAGAGAACAATTGTTCTTATAGAGAGTTTCTATACCATTTCTCTACCAAAAATTAAGCTTGTCTCTATGATTTCTTCATTCTCATTCTTCGCTGAGACAAGCTCTCTAAAGTGCTTGGATTCACTCTCGATTCGTCGCATACATACATTCATAAGCTCTCTATTTGGTAATATAATTTTAATACTATTGTTGGGAGGCCTAGGAATCTTTGTTGTAAGTTTTTCGCTTTCTTACACCAATTCTTAATTTGTATAGCTAAAGCTTGTAGCTCATTATTTGGGTTGTAATAATCCGATTGTTGTACTTGGGTTAAGGTAACCCATTAATTACCTTGCTTAGTTTATGCTTCCCTCTAGGTTGAGGGAATCAGGTTAAAAATCCTAAGCATGGAGGCTTAGGTAGTGGAGTACCCAAGTAAGTAGGGAACCACTATACATCTTGTATTCATTTTTGTAGTTTGTTTCTTTGTGTCAATTTATTCCGCATTACTTATATCTTGCTTCTAGTGTGTTTGTGCACATAGTATTTAGACCCTACAAGGGCTTCCAGAGCTGTTGGCTTGTGGTGGCGGTGATTCTTGGCATAAGAGCATACGCCACCTTGTCTCAAGAGAAGAGGTAGGAACCAAGGGGGGAAGCTATCGAGTGGAGAAGAGAAGAGAATGGAGAGGAGAAGAATGAAGATGTGGAGGAGAGTAAAGGAGAGCGTGTCGCCCAAGAGAAGTGGAGGGAGAGGGGGTGTGGCCTTTGGATGATAGGGTTTTATAAAGTAGGTGTTGGGGTGTGGTGTACCTTAGGTAGGTTTTAGGCATAGGTTATGGGGTGTGGTGCACCTTAGGTAGGTTTTAGGCATAGGTTAAGGGGTACACTATAAGGGGAGTAGAACATTCTAGTGGGCTCTAGTAGGTGCACTCTCTAAGCTAGCTTAACGGGTGGCATGGGGGGTAGTTTAATGGGTGTTAAGGGTGGCGCAGAGTTTGGGTTAGGTGGTGATGGTTGGGTTATTAGTTAAGTGTATTAGGTGGTGGTATTAGGGCTCTAGTGTTGGAAAGTGTTGGGTTGAAATTGGTGCTAAAAAAATGATGTTAAATGTGTAGAAAAAGTGAGTGTTGGGAAAAGCAAATATGTGACGCTTAGTTGTGGGTGAGGTGGTCTTAATTGAGGTTCTAGTTAGGTGACAAGTTAGTGGGTGTGTGTTGATGTGCCATTCGGATCACTAGTTAATTAGGGTTAATTAACGCTGTCATAATATGGTGTCACAATCTAGATGAATGTCATTTTATTTAAATATAATTTTTACTAATTTTATTTCAAGTCATTCACTGGGAGACAATTATTGATATACATCACTCTTTATTATCCAAAATCTATCTTTTATTCCAAAAAATGTTAAGTTTATTTACAAAAGAATGAATTAGAAATTAAACAGTCCAAGAATCAATTAATCTAAGGTAGTTATTTACGAGTTGGAACAAATGAATTAATTCCTAAAGATATGCCTTAAAAATATGTACAAATAAGGTGCAAAGAGGATGAGTTAATTAGCAAAGATCATACAATTATCTAATTAATCGAACTACCTACATACAAGTTTATACAAAAAGAATAAAAAGAAGGAATGTACATGTACAAAAGCCTCAAAAACCATATACAACACAAGGCAAAAAGAGTAGGATTTTACTCCTAACATAACTAACTAATTAACTTACACTCTACTTATATTATATACAATACTTAGTTATATATATTATACATACTACCATATATATAAACCTAACACTGATACACATATGTACTTAACTTAATATACAAATATAATTAACACCTTTACTATATAATATTTAATGTACTTGCATCCTAAGTAAATATATAACATACATATATAGATAATAGTAAGGTCATATAGCCTACAATACTTAATTTATATATGTACTTTTGTGTGTATACATAACATGCTACACTTATATACATATCTTAACTTACACCATGATACTTAGCTATTTTTAACTTAACACTTATATAACAGAAACTTAATTTATATAGTATAACCTTATATATATACTTAGCTAACTCAAACTAACATCTAAATATCACTAACACTTAACAAACGTAATCTACTAACACATAGCCAGCTCTTTAGCTCTAAGTTCTCGCCAACACTTAGTCTAATTCAACCTTAAGACTTAGTTTATTTTAAGTTAACAATTTACTAGTCTGATTTAGCCCTAAGACTTAGTTTATTTTAAGTTAACAATTTAGTTGTCTAATTCAACCCTAAGACTTAGCTTATTTTTAGTTAACACTTTACACTCAGGCCCAAAAAGATTGAGCCAACATTTCGCAGGATCAATGGCCCAAGAGTCGGATCGATACCACCACTTGGTTAGCCCCTACAAGGGAGGACCAAGGCCACAATATGCTCGAAATCGGCCCATAGGCTATGCCTAATGGGCGCCCCTAGTGGGCTCTAGGACCCTAGACACTAGACTATGGAACACGAGCTATGCACGAGTGCTCGGACGCACCCGCTCATGAGCCCACCCTCATTCTCGAGAGATGGGTATAGGAACAAAAATCAATATATTCCGCAAAAAGTGTTTGCATGCCACCGTTGTGGCACTAACAAGCCTGCACTTATTAACGTGCATCTACTTTGATTATTGTAATGTTTAGGCTATTAATTAGTACTTAATTAGTGATCTATTTAACAATTAAATTACATAAACGTATAGATAACATATACAGCTACTTATTGGTATAATTATTTTAGGTTAATTAAATATATAAATATATTTAAAAATTAGTTAAAGTTACTGATATTTACATGTTATAAATTACTTTAATTACTTAATTACACTATAAATTAATGTTCTAATTACCTAATTGAAATCTTATTTAATTAATTTACATACTTACATGATTAATTATGAATTTTTAATAATTTAATTTGATTTATTTACATATTTACACATTTAATATATACAATTTATATATCTTACATATAAATTATACAATGTACATAGTAATTTACAATATAAATAAGATTATAAATGTAATTAAAATAGTTTAAATTATAATATATAGGAATACAGTATAAATTACTTCATTAGTTAATTAATTTACTAGTATACTTTAATTTAACTTAATATTAATATACTTTACTAACTTATATAAATACACTATCTACATAAATAAATAAAATAGATGTATTACTGTACATAAATATTCATATTTACATATAAATAATATATATTTTTGATATACATACTATATTTACATTTAACTTACTATTTACAATTAAATTATGGATATATGCAAGTATTTACACAATATACATAGTTAATTTTTATGACCTTTGAATTTTTCTAATTTTTATGTTGTTTTTGTGTTTTATAATAGTAGAGGGAGAGGAGAGGAAGCTAGGAGAGAAGGAAAGCGGACTCTAATTGTACCTTTTTTTATTTAAGAGTCATTTTATACTTTTTATTTTTTATTTTTATTTCTAAACCTACAAGAAGTCTATAACTTTTGCAAGTATGTTCTCCTAACTAGGGGACTCAAATCCTAAATCTAACTCAACACATACCTCAAACACACTAAGCACTCACTCGGGACACAATTCCTTTATTTTTTGCATTTTTTATGTAATTTATTATGGAATTGCTGGAAAAGGCTAAAATAAGGTCAAAAATTAATCCCAAGCCATAGAAATTCTTCAAAAATGTTGAAATTAAAGATTTAACCATGATGAACTTCCAGACAACTGTAGAGATCAGAATCAGACTTAAGAACCAAGGTTTAACATTGAATTCAACGTGCATTTCAATTTAGAACAAATAATAGGTCTCCTTTGTTGTTAATGAATCCATAGCAACATTTAAAAATGTTTATAAGGATAACATCAATCTATGAATGCTTCTAAAATATGAATCTATCATTAATCATTACTAAAAAATTCCTTGAGCCCAAAAACAAGTTCAAAAGCCACTTGGAATTTCAAATCGGACATTCAACTGCATAAGTCCTTCAAATGCTACAACTGTCCAAATGAAAGATTAGGCCATTCTCAGGCATGTTCTGATCTTGCAAGACCCATTTAAATGTCAAAGGAGTTAGATCAAGGTCAATTCTCTTCCAGATAAAAATCATTGTAACTATAAATCACTCAAAGACCAGTTTACAACCATAATCAACGTATTGAACTTCAAAACCAGAATCAACTGATGTAGCTACTATTGCAACAATTGATGTACTAATAAAAGCACGTTTCATATTCAAATTAAAGCTCCAAACATCAATTAATAATTGCCAACTTGTTGTATAAACATCTAAAGCCAACTTAAATTCTCACCTAGGTCATTGAAACACTAATTGGATGATTTAAATCCAAAATCATCTTAAACCTAGGCGATTAAGGATACATCCCAAATTTGAATCTAACTCAACAAAACACCCATCAAATCTATCGCAAACATCGAAGGAGTCATCTAGAAATTCAAACAAGTCAATTCAAACCCTCAAAGACATCTAAAACCCTAGATTGATCTCCTCCTATGCTATAGACAGTGTGAAGAGAGGAGATTAAAATAGGCATTCAAATCACTCTAAAAACACATTCAAACCTCCATTAAAACATTCCAAGCTTCATTCAATCTCTAAACAACATATTAAAACAAGTTAGGATCAAAATAGGTTGTTGCCTGCCTGGGCATTTGATTTGAATCTGCCAAGGTGATTTGATCACCTAGAGATTCTGCACACTATTGATTAGTGTACAAGGATCTCAGGTGATGCTCTAGGATAGATTAGGTCATCATAAGAGCTTCAAATCTATGCATAGGATTTTCATCAGCTCTTACTACCTAACGATAAAGGAAAATTGTGTCAGCTATGAAAATTGGACACGTTGCAATCCATTGATAAAAATCGAATTAAACTAGATCAAATCAATCCCAAGTGATCTAATTACACTTTTGACACTTCAATTCTCAAAATTAAATTGGATTAAAACTAAATTGCATCTTGAATGCTCTGATTAAACATATAAACCAAATCCACTAATATTGATTAGGTTCAATCAATTCAGCATAGAGGGAGGGTCCTTGTGGACTGCTGGAGTGAATGAGAAAATCCTCTGGTGGATTTGAGTGCAACTTAGATCTAGAAGCTGGAAAGCTTCAGATCTAAATTGGCTCTGATGGAGGGGATAATCTGATGAATAAAATATTGAGGAAAATAATTAGAAGCATTTGTGAGATGTAGTGGAAGATAAATGGATCAAAGTGAGTGCAAATTCACCTCTCTGATCTGAATTGATCAAATAGGGCGGATTGTGGTAGGCAAACAATTATACTAATCTACTCCTAGTCAAATGCAATTAAATAGTAAATCTAATCTAATTTAACTAATCTAAGCTAATCCACACTATAAAAAGCAATAAAATATACTCTATAGGACAAATGGGACCTCTAGGTACCACAGTTGGTGGCCAATGGCGATGAAGGAAGGAAGGAGGCGCCAGTGACGAAGAGCTCAACTAGAAGAGCTCCAAGCTCGCTCTCAAGTGTTACACAATCCCTATCAGCAAGGGATGAAGGGAGGAAGAGACATACCACCTCTGTCATAGATGGCGAATGAAGAGGGAAAGGGAAACTGGAGTGGATGAATGACCAGGCTCGAGAGATGTAGAGGGGAGCTGGTAAAGGCTTAAAGGATCTTAGTGGTGCTCAATTTATTGGCTTAGAGAGCTCAATGTGACTGGCAGTGATGGCTTGGAGCCATTGAGGGAGAATGGCTAGAATATGATTTGAGGGTGAAAAAGTGTTTGAGATTGAAATAGAGCCGTAGGATGTGATCTAGAAATGGGCATGAAGATGCACGCATCGGCATGAGGCAGTAGGATCAAGGTCAACCATTGGATCAGGTTCAGAAGGAATGGACGATGGAGATCTTAAATGTTCTTCACGAAGAACAGCCGAAGAGCTTCTCTTAGTGTAGGTCTTTTGGGAAATTTACCAAGGGGCCCTTATAATGCAATGGTAGAGAATTTATGTAGAAACCCATAATTGGTGAAAATTATGACAAGAGGGTCCCTGGAAGATTGGAAGTAAGTCCTTTCGATTTTCTATTAGGCCCTTAACAACTTTTAATGCACAAAATGTGAATGAAATGTAACATATGAAGGACCTGGATATAATGGATTGATTTCAAGGCCCTAATAAGGTCAAATCTCAATGTAACTTTTATGGCATGTATTTTGAACACATTAGAAAATATTCCCATCATTGATTTGTGATTTTGTGCTCAATTTGGTGTTCAATTTCCATTTAATTCAACCATATACATAGTACAGAATCTCTCAAATATGACCTAAATATGCATTTTTAGCACAAAATTGATGTTTTAGGTCATTTTCCTTAATTCTCACACTTAACCCATTTCTTGTGCTAATTTGATAGTTTTTAACCTAGTTTTTAGCTTAACTTGTGCATTTTAGCTATGATGAGCCACACCTCATCACGTGTGTATTGATTAGATAAGTGATGCACAGCTACCGTACATAGTTAATTAGTCATTGTTAACTTATAGTATAGGGAGCAAGGTAATCAGCACATTTTATAAATTTCTACTAATTAAGTCCAGGTCATTTATTGGGAAAATAAATTAAGCATATCATTCACGAAGTATTTTAAATTAATCTTTATTTCTAATCAATATAATTAACTAACTAATATACACGTAGCTTATATACATAATTACTATATAGATCTTACTATAATTAGCTACATAACACAAAGTACTAAGTATAGCTATTACTACTTAGGTTACTCCTAAGTTACATATATACTTAAGTTATAATTACTAACTACTTATTTAATAGATACTAAGTTACTTAATTAAGCTAAGGCTTAATACTTAATTACTATCTTAACTACTTACAATTACTAAGTACTTAAATTACTACTTATATTAGACTACTTAAATTATACTAATACTTATTTTATACTAATATGATATAGATTTACCATTGTATAAGTTACTATACTAATAAGTTACATAATTAACTAATTACTTAATTAACAACTTAATCACCTATTTGATTAACTACAATATGTTAACCATAGGAATAATTGCATAAAAATACACAATGAATGCAAGACAATTATTCCATAAGCAAAAAGAAATAGTATGGCATTGAATTACAAAAAAAATTATTAAAAATGTTGTTTTGAAACAACATATAAATTATCCCACATTTATTTACAACTTAGGCACATTTTAATTACAAACTTAGGAAATGTGCCTTGCCACAGCCAACCATCTCTTCTCAGATTACACCAAGTGTTTTCAACACTCAGTCAAATTCTGAAACTTAAACTTCTCCTCAGTTCAAAAGGTTAGATGTGGCCATGTGGCCATTCACATGATCAATGGCCTAGATGGGTCGGATCAATATCATTACTAGGCCACGTGTCACCCATTTAGATCTTCCACCTCGCATCCAGAGGCCACTCCACAGAGCCATGCATCTCGCCCACACACAAGCATACACAACGCATACAAACACATGCTTGTTATAATGCCCGACACTTATGACGACTAGCCGGTAAAGTACACAATTCTTTATATATGACAACAATCAACCACACATTTCCGATATGGGACTGGTAAGTTCCTAGTTTTGGCGTCAAATTCAAATATGAATAACTAAGGGTACAAAGCTCCAAACCTAACAACTAAGGACTCAATCAAAAGCCCTTAGGGTTGTCTTTCGATTACAAGCTTTAATTGGATCAAAGGATCATTATTAATCCATGGATTCAGGCTCTAAAGTTGACCTGAAAGCAAGTGGTCTCAACTACAGACCATCAGAAGTGATGATCTTCATTAAACCTATCTAACTCCTATAGATCTCTCAATTAAGGCCTCTGTTAAGTACTACCAACCATTCCACACTGATAGGAGTAGGTTTGGAGGTTCTAGGAAGCTTAGGGAAGGGTCAGATCTTCAGAGCTTCGAATCGAAGATTTAGAACACTACAACTAAGGTTTAGATAGTCTGAAAGAAATATTAGGACCTTTAGAACCAATCCATATCAATTAAGGGAATCAAAATGAATTATTCTCAGCTAAAATTGGCTTGAAAACTCACCAAAATGGCTATGAACTCTAGTGAAGCACAGTTTGGACCCAAACTATGAAGGAATTTGAAATTACTATAAACCTTAATAAAACTTATCTGAATTGACTCTAAAAGATCTGCATTAATCCCAAGAGTTCAAATCTACAATTTCAACTAAGTTTTGAAGCCTCAAACTTCAAGAACACACTTGGGTTGACCATCTCAACTTGAGAGTTAACTTCTTGATTCAGTTCATATTAGATTAAAGAAACTATTAAGATTGACCCTAATCAACCTCAGGAACTTATTCAACGCCTCAAAATCATGTTTTGACCTATCAAGACCTATATCAAACCTTTCTACCAGAGGTCAAGCTGAGCTTTGTTCGGCAGATCACATAAGAAGTTCTAAGATAAATCCAAGGACATACCTAAACTCTCTAAGTGCTTTTGGAGCTTATCGACCTATTGCCTTGGTCTAAGACCTAATGAAGAAGTCTCCTCAACACTACCGGAGTTGAGGAAGACAAAAGCTAATAGTATGATATAAGCATCCAAATACAAGTTTAATAGGTGGAATTTGATCATTAGATCACAAAATAGTGATCTGGAGCTCTACAAAATGTTTTAAAGTCTTTTGCTCAATTTTCGTGTTGTCAGAGCTCATCGGAGCTTTGGTGAAGGCTGGAAATAAGCACTGGATATCAAATCTCCGTGATTTGATTGAAAAACTAACTTAAAAGGTTCTTGAGGTCATCAGAAACCTCAGAGGCACATCAATTGTCTCAATTGATCATTAGATTCAACATATAATCATGAATTGCTTGGAGAATAAACTTGAGTTCGATAGAACTCAGGGATAAAAATCTCACTCAAGTGAGTGAGGGGAATCAGAAAGGAGAAGTTTGTGAAGGTGCATGTGCAAGGAATTAGCAAATAAACTCTTCTTGAGCTGCCATTGACAGCGGGTTAAAGAGGTTGAAGTGAATTAGGCGTATGCTATGCAGGTGATAATTGAATTAATTAAAAGCAAGAACGAGGCCCTAGTGATGTGTAGAAGTGGTGGAGTGCCCCAATTGGAGGTAAGAGTACCTATGAGCCTTCACCATGGACAGTGGAGGTGCTCAGCATGTGCTATGGATTATTTGATTTATGTGATTAATTAGTAAAGGAAGAAGTGGAATGGAATCATGGAGTAATGAGGAAGGTGAACACGTGATTAGGTAAGTGACTAGAAGTCCAACGAGCCAGAACTGGCACACCGGAGTCGAAGAAGGTGATGAGAAATCTGAGTTATCTACGACCTACTCCTAGGAATTCAAAGCCTAATCTAAACTAGAGCTTAAACTAAAGTCCTATGGCTACTTACCTGATGAAGGGATGATGCAACTCGCCTGTGGCATGGCAAGAACAGGAAGAAAGAAGTGAACTTCCAGCGAGAAGGGAAGGCGTTGAGATGGAGGAGATGGTGCTCCTAAGCCCTATCACAGCCCCTGGAGAGGAAGAGGAGGTAAGGGAGGTGAGCTTCTCCATCGAAGATGCTCTGAAGGGGTGGTAAGAGGTTGCTGGAGCCTAAAAGAATAGCCTATCATCAATCGTAGTTGGGGAAGAGGGATGGGGACCAACCTTGATCATCGGGGACTTAAGGGGGTATTTATAGGTGGTGGCTAGGGTTCTTGTGAAGGTATTTGGATGCAATCGTGTCCAGATACACAAGAATCAAGAGCTTCATCTCCGACGATGGTGAGTTCACCTCGCTGGAGTTAGTTAGGGTTTGAGAGATCTGGTCCGTTGGATGAAATGGGTGCGGTGAGAGAGAGCTTGGTGGCAGCCCTAATGGTTGTGCGACGTTGGATAGATGGCGATCAGAAGGGTGCAGATACCGGCGGCCATGGACCATCCCAAAGGAGGAAGAAGAGGTTGGGGAAGAAGATGTACACAGGGACCTATGTGTAAATAAGGAAGTATCTGAAGGTAATGAAAAGGACTCAAGCGTCATGAAACCTAAGGACTAAGATGTAAACATTCATTTTTATTAAGCAATTTAATTCCTTTCTTTTTCAACTTTTTATATATTATAGTAAATATTGCAAATAATACGTTTATACCATTAATATTATTACATTTTTGTTCTTTTTATCTATATTTATTTAAGTGATTAATATTATTAAGTTAATTAGCAACTTTAGGTTATGGACAGTATAAGTTATATTTAATACTTTACATATAGCTAAATCTTAGGTTTGAGTCCTAATTATTAATTAAACATTAAATGATTTTTATTAAGCATTTATTTAGTTATTTTATCATGTAAATAAGGTCCTTACTATTTTTACATTAATTATATAATTAACCCTAATATAATGCTATTCACTAGTAGTTTAACTAGGAAAACTAGCTAATATTGATAAATTAGGAGCCATGATGAATCTCTCATCAGTAAGAGATGTGCATTTTATGTGCACATGTGTGTACATGTTTATGAATTGTGTGAAATGGACACATGTTTGTGAATTAAATGCATATGCACATAAGTCGTAGGCTAGTTAAAAAATGGTGTTGATGATTTGGCAAGTTAGGTTTGATGTTGTGCTGGGTTAGTGCACGTGCATGGTTCTGCATGGCATGAATGGGGTTGTCCCAGTCCTACATGGGCTTGTCGAGGTTGGTCTGAGCTTGTCTCCCTCCTGTCTGTTGCAAGAAGCAATTGATGACAACCCTGTTGCATGTCTTCTCACATCTTCATTTTAGTGCAATTCCAATTCCTCTCTGATGGCAAAACTATACGCAATATAAACTGTGTTCATTGTAGCATGGAAGTTCGCTATCAATTTTAATAAAGTAACTAGATTGGGAGTTCGGGTCAAACATGGAGAGACAAGAATTGGAAATCGCATATGCAAACGAAATCAAATATGCACTAATACTAACTAAATAATAGAAAGAGCGAGGGTATAAGCTAGAGATCATAAAAATATACTTTATTGATGTTAGAAGATGATTACAGCTAGAGTTTTGAGAAATAAAGTAAATGCTATTCTACTAGAACAACTAAAACAAAGAGAGAGAGAAGATCTGGAGTGCAGTCATGGTGGTGGAGAGATCCGTCGACAAAGCCGAAGAGGATGCAGAGGAGGACATCCAGTAGAGGAATGCTTGGTGGAAGAGGGTGGACCTAAGGGTGGACAACCATGGTGGACTTCTAGGTGTTCTACTTAGGAGGTGGTGGAAGAAGGTGGAGGAATTTCTAATTAAGGAAGAGGTGAATCCAGGGGGGGGGGGGGGGGGGGGGGGTCATGCTTAGTGTTTTTATAGGAAAGGTAAAGGCTTCCTATTGGTTGGACTAGGTTGCCTAGGATCAAGGATTTAGGTGGTCTAGATTAGATCTAAGGGAATGGTTAGGATAGGTAGGATTAGGGCCTTTGGATCAAAAATGGAGGGAGGAAATAAGGTTTGGTTTTTGTTGGATTGGATGGAGGTTGTTGCAATAGCCTTATAGGATTGTCCTCACTTGTCTCGAATTGTCGACCTTGTTTTGTTTTGAATTTCAAATTGTATATAAAATAAAAGTCGTACCCTCGACATTAGCTTTTCAATGTAACTTGAATAACTCAATTTGGACTTCAAATGCAAAATTTATGGCCAAAGTACTAGACATGTGTTAGGCTGTTACGAGTTTCGAGATTATGAATAGGATTTGGTTTAGGCTTTGTTTTTCTAAGGAATAAAACCTATTTTTGGACGACCATATTGGATCTAAAATTAAGGCTCATGGCTAGCATGTAGCTTGGTTAATTAGGTTAGGTAGTTAGGCTCAAGGCTAAGGATAATTAGGTTCCTAAATATGGCTAAACCTAGGGCTAATTGGGTTCGAGTCTAATTGACTTACCCACATCCAAGTGAGCTCAATCTTAAATCTCCTATCTATAGGGCTCCAAATTGCTCCAAACCTCATACTTGCACATATCACACAAAGACATTAAGGTACCAGATATAAGTTTGGATAAAATTACAGAAAAATCTAAACTTATGCAATATTTACAAAATGCACCTATATAACTAAACTGATCTAACTAAATGCACTCTACCCAATTCAACCCTTAGATTAGCATTAGTTAGGCATAATTAATGTAAATATATATAGTAATATCATACTCCCATGCCTATCCTTACCTAGTCCTCGAGCAAAACTGAGATTGACAATCCCCATCCCTATCTATGCCAGGCGTTGGGGCCGTGCCACATTAGCCATAGGGGCCACTAGGAAGTCTCTCTGCTATCATCCTTCGTCTGTACCCTCTCGATGCAAACACTGCTTCTTGATATGTCCAAGCTCCTCACACCCGTAGCATGTCACATCCTTTTTCCATGCCCCTCCACCTAGTGTTTGAGCCTGTGTCTGCACAGGTGGAGGCAGCGCAAAACTCAATGCTGCCACCTGTCCTTGAGTCTGCTGAGGCTGGGGCACAGACTGCATCTGACGATATGGATGAAACATGCGCCAGTCTCTAGAACTCTGGGGTGATCCTTGCAGTGCTGGTGCTTGAAGCACCACATCTCATCCTGCTCTTGCTCGTAGAGTGCTGTTCAGTCTGCCAGCACCGTCAATGTGGGAAACTCCATCCCCATTAGGTGCATTCGGAGGGAGAACCTCAACCCCCGATAAAATCTCCTACATAGCTCTGTCTCGATGTAGACATCTGTATCCATATATCGGGAGAGCTCGATGAACCTCTCCAGGTATTCGTGTACAGTGCAGCGACCCTGGATCAACGTCTCAAAGTTTGTCCTACGCTGCTCCCGCCAGTATGTAGGGTGGAAGCGGGCCCTAAATGCCTCCAAAAAGCTTGTCTAGGTAGTAGGATGGGGCTAGAGGTTGGTCCACTAGCGTCACACTACTCCTGTCAGCTGGTATGGAATGAAGTGCGCTCTACAGTCCTCTCAGAGTCGCATCCCGTCAAACACCTTCTCAACGTCCCCAATGCAGTTGTTAGTAGCTGCTGGATCAGCTCCTCCAGCAAACTCTAGTACCTTTAGTTTCCTAAAGGCGGAGAAAAGGCCTGAATGGTCGTACACTGAGTCCCTCTATGGTGGCTCCTCTGGACCTCCAAGCATCTCCCCCCCCCCCCCCCCCCCATCCACCTTAGGCGGAGGGGAGTTGTATGCGCTACTGCTCGCAAGTGGGTGAGGCGGGTCCTGCTACCTGCCTTGGATGGCCATCAGTATGGCCTACAACAACTCCATGTGCTCTGTCTCTGACGAGGTGGAGGAGAACCTGCTACTCTACCTTAGCCTCGACCTCTGCCTTGTTTGTGTCATCCTCGTGATGCTGATGGAGGAGGCGGGGGAGGGTTAGCTGTCTCACCTTGACCACGGCCCCGTCCTAATCGTACGAACCTCCATGGAGCCATATCCTACATGCCAAAAGTTCCATTAGTACCAAAAAAAATGTATGATTGTGCTCCATGTTACCCTATTTCGGCTACTAGCCATTTGTAATGAAACAGGAATGCCAGGATGACTTTGCTCTGATAACATCCCTATCGGGACCTAACACACACCGAATCGGGCCTCACCTTGTTGTCCCCTAGACTGTTGTCGTCCAACAAGTATTCCCAATTTCATACTGCATATGACTTGTACCACTAAGCAGGTAACATGCGTATAAATAACAATATAAATTGGAGCACAATTAAAACATATTAAGAAGCTGGTACTAAAATGAAAAATTATTCATCTAGCATACGGAGGAAATAAAATGACATTATTTCATAACAAACTTCATGTGTCATATATCAATGGAAACCTGAAAACAGGCGCCCCCGTAGGGAAACACACCAATAACTCTGCAAACTCTCCGCCAAAACCTCCTTCACCTGGTACATAGAACAAGTAGAGTTATGAGCAAACGCTCAGTAGAGTCCTAGCAAAAGACAATAAAAGTGGGACAAAAAGGTAAAGCAGGAAAGTGTAACAGTAAGTGTAAGTGCCACTAAGGTAAGGAACCTCTAACACAACAACCAAAACAAATACAAGGCTAGCAACACCTATATAACTGTACCCACTGCACATAGATTACCCATTCCTCCATTAGCATACATTCTCAAGGTACTGTTACACTTCTCAACAAGTTCATCTTCCTAGTATACTTTTTAATTTAGTTTTCACTGGACCTGGGTCACTAAGTCCAGAGCAAGTTCCAACGGAAGGCAAGGGGGCCAATCCCAACCTCCCAACCTTCACCTACTCCAGCACTTAGTGGGGTAAGTAGCCCCCCATCTCCTGGGGTTGCCAAACTGGCCAACGCACCAAAAAACCTCTGCCTCTAACACATCACAAAGCGCGCAATCGTTATAGTGTCAGAACCAAAACCCTCTGGGGCTTTTACCTCACCAGGTTGCCATGGGGTGCATGCTAACTCCCAGGCTTAATCAATTTAGTTGTTATCTTCATTCTACCCTTTGTATCCCATCCATACAAATATGTTTTAAATCATTTTCTTATCAATGGGAATGTGCCACAATAGGACCTGTGCGTCAACATCCCTTTTTTCTTCCAAATTTTTACAACACATCACCTGTCCCCTTGTCATCCTGGGTGGTACATCTCACATCATTTGCAATATTATTCCGGCCAATCATGGCCACACCCATATCGTATCCTTGGCATGTACACCGACAACAGTTCAAAGCATTTTCCCATTGGTCCTAGACCAATGTCCATTCCTTATCCATGTACCACATGATTAATCCCAAGTACCACATGATCATATTAATATACTTAGGTGATTCGCATGCACCAAGTTTTCCATCTCATTCTTATCTTATCCTCACATCTTTCTCATTTCTGACTCCTCGTAGGTCCCATAACATTGTCATTTTCCTGACTTCTACAAGCCATCATCATAATCACTTACTAATTCTTTTCTTAATTATCATCTCATCATTCCATTCATGTATATGCAAGTGTCCACCAAAACATGATTCATATATCTATGATTACTCGTGTTATGCCCAACATGCAATTATGTTCGAGTTGTTATATGCACATTACTTTCCAATTATGTAATCCCTAGCCAATCATGGCTTCAAAGTCACATCTCTATCATTGCTGGATTCATTTATAAATCAAATGTCTTTACATCTATGTTGTACTATATGTATTCCTATGGTTCAGTGATGATTCAGCGTAGCATGTTCTATCTATCTCAACTACAAGAACATCTAACATGCATACATCCTCTTATGTCAATTCAGTTTAGCATAAACAATAAGTATTATATCAGACCATATCATTTCCATGTTCATAAATCAAATCCAAAATTAGACAATTATATTCAATCCATCATTCTCATGGGATATAAGTAACAAGTAGGTAAAATTAATCCTATTTACCAACAAAAAGTGGAAAAATACTCTAGCTAGCAAAACTGCCAAGAACTCATGCACCTCAATGACGCACAGACTGTCTTGCCTCATTGGCGTCAACCTCACTTGTAAAACCACCAACAAGGTCAAACATGACTCCTAAAACTGTCTATCAATACTGTGCACGTGAGTGTCCCATGTCACTCCATCTCTTCCCACCAGAGAGAGGAGACTTGACACCAAACTAAGACGATTTCTTGGGCAGCCAAAGGGTTGTCCTTAAACTTCATTAGGGGTCTAAACACCTACTACTTAGGTGTATTTTCAGACCCAATAACACCCCTACATCAGTCCTAAAATTTCCCCCTTTTTCCTACCACCTTCCTCCCTTACACACGGAAAAATGAATGCGAGAAGGAACACATGGGACCATGGTGGGCAGCCAAGGGGGCTGTACTCTTGACATTATTTGATCTCAATTATTCTTCATTTTCAGACTTTAATGTGGTCTCCATACAGCCCACACATCAGCCCAAGCTTGTCCTACATTTTTCTCGCATCCCTTCCCCTCACAAGGAAGAAAAATGCACAATAGAGGGAATATAGTAGGGCAACCTTAGGGACCATCCAAAGCTGCCTCAGGGACAACTTTAGACACCATTTTGGGGACTAAATAAGGTCTGAAACCAGACTATAAAGGGACACAACCAGATCAGAAGTAGTCATCTTTTTCCCTCATTTTCTCCCCTTCAACAATAGAGAAACAAGGAAGCAAAGGAAGATGGGTAGCCGACCAACTCCATGGGCCACCCCTACTTCCCATGCCACCACCGTCCATCCTCCACCCTCCCCCCTCCAACCTCCCCCCTCTTGGTCGACCCAAGGAGGTAGAAGAAGAAGATGGGTGTGGAAGAGGATGAGAGAAAGGAAGGGTACGTCCTTCCCTCATCCCTAGCTTGATCTCCACCTCTGATGACCATGTCATCGACAGTGAAGAGGACTCTCTTCCACATCCAACAGAACATACGTGCACAAACCACCCTCCCTCGAAGTGCAAATGGCAAAAAAAATACAAAAAAAATAAAGTTCGGGTCATATACCTCCAACCGCACATGACATTCTTCACGTTCAGGATCAATCAGAGCCTCGATAGAGCTCTGGAATGGGGGTGAAGCTTGCTGAACGACAATGGTGGCTGGGAGGTGGGTTTGGGAATCACAAATGAATGGGTGGGGGTTTTGGGAGAGCCCTAGCCCCTTATATAATAAGGTTTCAGTTCCATTATTTTTTTGCTCCCATTCGTCTCCCATCCAGGAACGATCTATTCAACTCAGCCAAAATTCATTCTTGATGATCCCATTCTTTATAATTTTTTATGAGGAATCCAACGCTTCAGAAGGTTTGTCAATCTAACCTCATTTGCACCTAGTACACTCGTTTTTATCAAAATGGGCACATTTCGGGTCTCGAGACGTGATTTTTAAAAAAAAACTCGAAATAATGCATGCTACCCTTCGTTGGATTTGTCTCGACTCAAGGATCGCTATGCTGTCCTCGGATTCATGATCGAACACCCATAGAAAAATTTGGCTTTTGGGACCCCAATCCGTAAATATCACATGTGCAATTTAGGCCCAATTAGTGAACTAGAATGGTTCCAGGCTTGGGACCTTTCAATATCTCCCTAGCTGGACCTCTAAGTCTCTTATTCCTAATTCTTTTCTTCGTATGTTTTTTATTTTTTTCTATTAGATAAAAACCCATATGTAGCAAGGTATTTTTATTTGATGGAAATGGAAAGGTAGCATCCATATGTACTAAGATGCTTTTATTTTGTGGGAATTTTTTTCTCATTTTTTTTCAAGGCTGAGTATCTATATATATTTCAAATCATTTTTCTAGGCGAGTTGCTCTCCTTCATCCATTTTAAATGCATTCCCCTACAAACAGGAACAGTCCTAAGAGCTAGAAACACAGTAAGGTCCTTTAAATTCGGAAGCCCTAAGAATAAATCTTATTGGCCACTAAGAACTCAACAAAATCTTCCATAATATGAGTCAGTACATAGTGCAAATGAAGATGTTTAGAACTCAAAGGCTATCCAAACCAAAGGGTGAAACAATAAGTCGTTCACTCGTCACCCCTTTGACTTAATACTTCTAGCTTTGTCATACTCCTTTCAAAGTCTCAGGAAAAATAATCCATATTTTAGTAAATACTTGAGATAGTTAAGTCAACATAGGACCTAAAGAGTCTAAGCAAAAAGTCCTTTTTTGTATTTTTCCTAAGATCGGTAAATCCTCAAAATCGAAGTAATTCAACTTTTTTTCATAGCTCAAACTCTAAAAACATCGATTTTTTTTCTTTTTTCTCTTTACTTTTTCTTTTTTTTCAAAAAATACGATATAAGAAGCAAATTTCAATATGCTATGTATAAAATTCTGAAGAAGAATAAGTGACTCAAAAGATTACCTACCCCCTCATTCATATTTCATGCAATGTCATCAATGCATGCAATACACATAAGAAAAGAGATAGATATCACCTGATAACTCATGAGTTCTGACAAACATAGCTCGATTGTCTCTAGACTTGAATCAACCAAATAAAGATAAGTTGACCTAATTCATTGGGTTGCCTCCCAACAAGTGCTGAATTTTACGTCTACAGCTAGACGTAGTTCAGTAGTTAACCCTCTAAAAGGGTTACAATCTACTCCAAGGGTATCTAGGTCATGCAAGGTTTAAGACTTTGTCCATTTACAATAAATGTTTGCCCAATCTTAATATCTACAATTTCTACAGCCCCATTAGAAAAAGGTTTGACCACTATATATGGGCCAGTCCATTTAGATCGAAGCTTGCTTGGGAATAATTTCAATCTGGCAACAAATAACCATATTCTTTGATTAGACTCAAAGGATTTTCTAATTATATTCTTGTCGTGAAAAGCCCTAAATTTCTCTTTGTAAATCCTTGAATTTTCATAGGCTTCACGTCTAATTTCTTCGAGCTCAAAAAATTGGAGTTTTCTATGATCACCAACCAAATTAAGATTATAATTGCATTCCTTGATTGCCCAAAAAACTCTACGCTCCAACTCTCCTGGGAGATGACAAGGTTTCCAATAAATTAATCTATAAGGTGACATGCCTAGAGGAGTTTTATAAGCGGTCCGATAAGACCAAAGTACATCTTCTAATCTCCCAGACCAATCTTTTGTATCAGGTCTCACTATCTTCTGTAATATCTGCTTAATTTGTCTATTTGAGACCTCTGTTTGCCCACTAGTTTGGGATGGTAAGGTGTAGCAATCCTGTGGTTTACCCCATATTTCTTTAATAGGGATTTAAACTAGGCATTTGTAAAATGACTACCACCATCGCTTATTAAGGCCTTAGGAATTCCAAACCTCGAAAATATATTTTTAGTTACAAAATCAATTACGGCCTTGTGATCATTTTTCCTAGTAGGAATAGCTTCCTCCATTTTGAGATATAATTAACTCCAACTAAGATTTACTCGAAGTCATTCGATGGTAGGAAGGGACCCATAAAATCTATTCCCCAAACATCAAAGACTTCACAAATAAAGATCGGATTAAGGGGCATCATGTCCCTTTTAGACATACTCCTTAATGATTGGCACTTGATGCAGGTTTTAGCAAAATCATGCGTGTCCCTTAAAGGGGTGGGCCAGTAAAATCCCGACTGTAGGATCATTGCAGCTGCTTTCTTTCCCAAAAAATGGCCACCACAGGCTTGATCATGGCAGAAAGAGAGCACACTTTTGATTTCGGACATAGGGATACATCTTCTAAGTATCTGATCAGCATAGAGCCTAAATAACAAAGGATCATCCCAGATGTAATACTTTGCTTCAAATAGGAGTTTATCTCTTTGTTGTCTAGTCTAATCGGTTATGATTTTATCAGTAGTAAGGGAATTGACTAAATCAGCATACTAAGGGAGATTTTTGTTATCTATGACCATTAAGTGTTCATTAGTAAAATGATTTTGAATACGTAGTGAAGGTTCGATGTGGTCTAAGTCAAGTCTGGAAAGGTGATCAGCTACAACATTCTATGCCCCAGCTTTGTCTCCTATTTCCAGGTCAAATACTTGTAAGAGTAGAATCCATCTAATTAACCTAGGTTAGCATCCTTTTTAGCTAGTAAATGTCGTAGGGCTAAGTGGTCAATGCAAATCACCATGTGGGATCCAAGTAAATAAGATCTAAACTTTTCAAATCCAAAAACAACAGCTAGCAATTCCTTCCCAGTAGTTGTATAATTCCTTTGTGCCACATCTAATGTTTTGCTAGTGTAATAAATCACCACGGGTTTCTTATCTTTCTTTTGTCCAAAGATTGCCCCTATGGCAAAATTTGAGGCATTACACATGATTTCAAAGGATTGGGCCCAATCAGGGGCTTATAAGATTGGAGCTCAGGTCACCGCATCCTTTAAGGTCGAGTAAGCTTGGATGCATTCCTCATTAAAATCAAAAGGGGTCTTTTTAGATAGAAGGTTGGTCAAAGGCTTGAAGATCTTAGAAAAATTCTATATAAACCTTGTATAAAATCCAATATGTCCTAGGAATGGTCTAATGTGCTTCACTGAGCTAGGGGTGGAAGATTAGAGATTAAATCAATCTTGACTCGGTCAACCTCTATTCCTCTTTCTGATACAATATGACCCAGTACAATTCCCTCTTGAACCATAAAATGGCTCTTCTACCATAAAATGACTCTTCTTCCAGCTTAGTACTAGGTTGTCCTCAATACATCTTCTCAAAATCTTGGTCAAGTTTTCCAGGCTTAAATCAAATGAGTTTCCAAATATAGAAAAATCATCCATGAAGACCTCATGATAGTCTCCAACCATGTCAAAAAATATGGCTAGCATGCACCTTTGAAAGGTCGTAGGTGCATTACATAGCCCAAAAGGCATCCTACTGCTGTATGCTTTCGTCAAGTGTTAAGAAATATATGCGTCGTAGTATAGTCAATCAAATCACACAAAACACTTAAATTTATAAACTCAGAATCTATTTGGAGTCCGAGGTCATTTGCATGGAGCAAATATGAAATCTAAGCACTAATCTTAATTTAGAATTAATGAGCACAGTAAATTGAGCATAATAAAAAATACGCAACGAATAAAACTTGTCAGATTAATATTCAATGTATCTCAAAAGATCATGGGATAAAAAGAATTTGAAAGATAAAATAATGGTGATTTAAATCACCAATTATTCTTCTTAATTATGCATATATCCTAAGCATTCATATCATTCAAATAAGTCAACAGCATTCCTCAATCAATTAATCCACATTAACTTAGGTACTTAAATGTTCCTTCAGTATCAGAATGCTTCAGACGACAGAGCAAGGCATTAGACACCTTATCAGAAGAGGCACAACACCATAGAAGGCACACAAGGGCACCAAAGCTTATCAAGGCTTTCTCTTCTTCAGGCCTTCTCAAGCACAGCACAAGAGCCAACTTCTCAAAGGCTAACTATCAAAGCCTTCTTCCTTCAACACAAGCTCAAGGTATTTAACCACATGGCATGTAACGACCCGGTTCCCGAGTCCCTACGAGACACGAGAACCGGACCGACTCAACTAATCCCAAGACCTAGTCGTCCAACGAGGAAGTAACCAAAAGACAGTAAAATAAACCACATTCAGCATGAATATAACTAACAGTAAGAAAGTACAGCAGTAAGGAAAGAAACTACTACAGTAGGTAGCACCACAACAGTAAAACAGCATGTATCATATAACAAGAACTGCAGGTAAAGAAGGTACAGCGGAAACAAAAACTACTCACTAGAACAGAAACAAAAGGGGTACAAAAGCTGTGGTAACTCTACTGGACCCTACTCGGCCCAGCGTCCTCTGCAGCCGCCGACCCTGGCTGCTCAACACCTGGTCCTGAAAAGGTAACGAGTGTAACACGTCAGCAAAACGCTGAGTAGAGTGGCAAACTAACTAAAGGCAACAGTAGAGTGTACAGTAGCTGTTATGTTCTATTACTTCCTTTATTCACATCTTTCAATTTTTCTCACTATTTCATTTATTTCTCAGATCCTTTACTTGATCTCGAATGTCCTCGTGGGAACGATCTTGATTGCAGTCTTTTCCAAAAGTAGAAGTAGCACGTGGTGCTCTCCTGGCCGGGAGAGTCCCCCGTGGTGATCCTACCCTCAGTCAACCACCCCAAGGTCACTGACAGACGTAACGGTGACTACGGCACGCGCGATAAACGCACAGGTAGCTAGCCCGCACTGGCACGTGGTTAGTCGTTTCCGTTAACGGGTGCGCCCAAAGCACAGCACGGAACCAGGGCAGAGCCCTCTCAGTAACAGGGGTCCAACCCCTCCACAGTAACCAAACCGGGGCCTTGCCCCTCCACAGTCCGCGCACCCTCGCCTGACTACCCTGGTTTGCCCTAGTGGGCCTAACAAGTCGGTGAAGGAGGCTAGCAGAACCCCGGGGCCCGTGGGGTAGCTAGTACTCTCCTAACACTACTAGCTCTCCTCGGTACTACGTACACGAGGGCCAACAAGTCGGTACAGAGCGGCCAATCCTAACCCCGGGTCCCTGGGGCGGCTGGCCCCACTCTGCACTAAATAGGTACAGGTACTTCCCTTGGTACTGCGTACCCAAGAGACAGTACAAACTACATCTCAGTTCCATTCCTTTTTCTTTCCAGGAGTTCCACTCCTAATTCCCCGTAGGGTTCCAGCTCTTTATCTCAGAACATCATATGTTTCAGTTTCCAGATTCACGTTCTCAAATTCCATGATCTCAAACATGTTTCTTTATTCATAACAGGAAGCTGTTAATTAAATTTACAGGCAGCTTTATATATTCCTTTCCATTTTTCCAAGACTGCAGTAATATAGATTCCACTAGTTTTTCCATCCTAGGATTCATGCCATATCCTAGGATCTATCATACAATCTAGTTTTCCGGCCCTAGGATTCATGCAACACCTAGGAGCTATCATTCCATATATTTCTCATTCCTAGGATTCATGCAATGCCTTAGGTTCTAGTTATGGTTCCATACTTTAACAGATTTTATTAATACTTAAAGCCACTCTACCAGGTACAACGGGAGTAATGGGGGCATGATCGGGAATCCCGCGCGCCTCCGCGACTCTCAAGACTGCAACCGAACGAGGTCCTATCACAAGGATCAAACACAAGGAGTGTCTCAAAACAGTGTATAGCTACTGTAGGCGGGTAGAGGAATTAATTCTGAAACGAACGCAACTCGAATCGTGGAAAACGGAGCCCAAACGGGCCCTAAACGGGTCGAAAAAGACGATACTGTGCAAAATCAGACATGTGGAACTCCTTCCAGACGTCTTAAACGGTGGATCAGAGAATTACCTGTTCAGCTTGGTTCCCCGGACGTCCAGAAGTCTGCAGGGACGTCCGCCCTAGATCCCAGACGTCCGATGGTCCCTCAGGACGTCTGGAGGTCACTCCGCCGTCTGGTACAACTTCCAGACGTCTGATTCGCAAAGGATGACCAATCAGCGAACCTGCGCACAGCCAACCCCCCCTCCCTCAGTACGGTCAGTCGACAAGAAGGAAGAAGAAAGCGGAAACTCACCTTTCAGACGTCTGTATGATCTTACAGACGTCGACCTTGCCGTCTGGATATCAATCCAGACGTCTGATTCTGGAAATTTTTCCAGAATCAGAACCCTGCTCGGCCTCCGCTCGCGACGCCGCCCGCGTCGCACCTCGCGCGTCTGCTGCTCAGCTCGCAGCAGGTCCCTCTCCGCGTCGCTCCGCGCCCCCTGCGCCCTCCGCCGGCCGGCCAAGCCGCTCCGGCGAGCTCGCCCTCACGGCAGAGCCCCGCCCTCGCACGCCGCACCTCCTCCGCGCTCACTGCGGCTGCCGCTGCGCCCTCGCGTCCGCTCGCTCTCGCGCACAGGCAGGAGAAGAAGGAAGAAGATGGTGGAGATGGGAGGGGAGGCGCGCCCTTTTAAGGCCGCGCGAGGAGGAGAGAGAAGACGGTCGCAACCGCCTGCAGCCGCAGAGAAAGAGGGGAGAATCGCAGGTCTGCGCGCACAGGCGCGCAGACGAATCTCCCGTGCGAACATAACTGTTCTCCAGACGTCTGTAAACTATCCCGGACGTCTGGTCAGACGTCTGGATGTGATCCCAGACGTCTTGTCCGACGTCTGGGCCACCTCCCAGACGTCTTAAAAGGCGTCTGGGGCACGCGCTCGTTACATGGCAAAACCCTCCCCCCTCCTCTCACAAATTCTCTTCTTTTTCTCTCTCAGACCTGGGGCTAATCAGGTATACAGGTTATCAGGTCATGAACAGTGGCCAGACCCATGTGCATGGATCGTGAGCGAGGTGTGATCGGTATGTGCGTGAGGGACTCGACCCCTCAGTGCCTTGGGCGATAAGGCTAATGCACTAAGCACTTATATGTGCTATCAGCAACACGTCAGTTAACAATGTGGGACTAAACATCCTCATCTTCCTCACGCAAATGCAGCTGGAGTTCTTCACCTTGATTGAGCTGCTGCTGGCGCTCTTCTCTTCAATTGGGAACCTAGACGGCTTCGTAAAGGTGTCCTGCTTCATTTGGGGGCAATGCTAGTGAGGATGGTAGCCGGAGCATGGTGAGCAGAACCGGAGATGGTGGCGGTGACAGGCGACGACGGTGAAACCTAAAAGGAGGAATACGGGCTCAAAAGCCCCAATCAGATGGTCCAAGAGGATCGCCGGAGGACGGCGAAGGTGGTAGCAGTGTCCTTGTGGTGTGTAGGCACGTGTGGAAGTTTGGCAGAGTCGAGGAGGTGATGTGGAGTAGACAGAGGTCGGTGGAGGTTTTGAGGGTGTAATCCCCTCAATTTCTTGAGGGGTTTTGGTGAGCGTGAAGTGGCGGAGCTTTTGGAGGTGACATGATGGTGTTTGGCGGTCTGTAGCGTGCAGAAGGCTTCGCCAGAGCATCGCCAGAGTGGCGGAAGATGGTGGGGAAAGTAGTGGATGGTCGGTTGAAATAGGAGAGGGAGGAGTTGAACCTAATCTAGGGAGGGAAAGGAAGTGGTTGGGATCTTAGATAATGGTCAAAAGGGAGGGAAAGGCACCAGCTTTGATTGGCCAACGCCAAGGAAGGAGAATCCTCCAATGATGGAGCGGTGAGGAAGAAGGGGACCTGGGAGCTCCTGATTTGTTTGTTGAGGAGCAGAAGAAGGAAAGGAAGATGATCCTGCTGCCTATGGTATGTGGCAGCAGGTAAGGAAGTCGGGGAAGAAGATGTCACTGGAGCTACGGCGGAGGTGGCCGGAGAAGGAAGTTTTGAAGAGTTGAGGGCAAAAATCGAGCTAAGGAATGCAGCATTGCAAAGGGGAAGCTTTAGACAAGGAAACAAGCCCAAATTGGCTTGTCATTGAAGCACAAGACACCCACAAATTTCATGGGTTCGCTGGAACGCACCCTTGCGATTTGGGAACCAAGACCGGTCACAATCGATTCCTTATAGTGTGAACACCAATCCCACCAATTTTGGTGAGATTTGGTGGCGATTTGAATGGGATTTGAGTCAGTCTAACACTACCTGAAGATCAGTTGACCTTCAATGGTGGAAGGGACCTTTCTGTGAAAATGACGACAAAGTTAGAGACTGATCTACAAATATTTCGAAGGCTAGGGGCTTAATTGAGAGGAACAGAGTTTTAATGGATTAAAATGCAAACTAGGTCAAGATGGACTCTGATTCGACCCAAATTTTGGTACAAACCTAATTTGGATCCAAAGAATCTGATGGTGAAGTCAAATTTTAATTTTGATTAGGCAATTTGCATAGAAACCCAAATTATGGTAGAATCTATCTATGACTATTCATGGTCAAAATAGGTTCAGATGGTCAAACCAAGGGTACCAAACCTCAAGGAATATTTTTATATAAATTTTAGAAGGTTTAGATGAATTTTATCCTGACCAGATCCTCTGTTACTTAAGCGGATCTGAAATTAGGGTTTTGTGTTATGAATTAGTTCTTGAATTATGTGAAACCCTGTTTCTGTCTGTGTGGACCCACTTATTAGACTTTAATACCCATTTGACCTTATATTAACTCCTAGCAAACCCTATGGTTACTTTTCATTCATGATGTGATGTTAAAACAGCAAAATTAACCCTGATTTAATGTTCTCTCATAATGGACTTGAATGGAATTATGGCTCTCAAGCGATTATGTAAGAGCATTTGTCATTTAATTATGACTAATTAAAGCTAGTTATGACTCATGATGGTGTTACCATTACCTACAGAAAGCAAAAGTTTCATAGGGACAAGTGAAGGTGGTTTTCTATTAATCCTCAAGATTAATGGCAACTTGATTGTATCTTGAATATCCATCCGAAAAGTAGAAAAACTTCCTCCCTACTAGTCTCTCAAGGATCTGGTTAATAAAAGGCAGGGGAATATGATCATTCTTGGTTACAAAGTTAAGTTTCTGTAATCAATACAAACCCATCATGCGGTGGCAGTGCAGGTAGGGATGGATTCACCCTTGTCATTAGTCACAACGGTGTGCCTAGCTTTCTTAGGAACTACTTGTATTGGGCACACCCAAGGGCTATCAGAGATTAGGTAAATGATTTCAGCATCAAACCACTTGATTATTTCCTTTTTAATAACGTCTCGCATATTAGGGTTTAATCTTTTTTACATCTCACAAGAAGGTTGTGCCTTGTCCTCAACATAGAACTTATGAGTACAGTAAGAGAGGCTAATTCCTTTAAGGTTAGAAATGGTCCACCCAATTACTTGTTTGTGTTTTCTTAGGACCATAATGAATCTAGATTCTTGCTCCCAAGTTAGATGTGCATTAACAATCACAAGGAGAGTTTGATTAGGTCCAAGGAAGATATATTTTAGATTATCAGGGAGAGGTTTAAGTTCAAGTTGTGGTGGGACTAGATTAGAAGGTGGGGAAGGTGCGGAGGGAAAATCAGGTCCAGTTAAAATCATATTAGCTGAGGAGGGTTCTGCGATAGTGTAGAATAAATTAAGGACCTCCTCAACTTGTGGGTGAGAAGTGGATCGAGTTAAGGTGGCTTCTAAATGGTTTTCTATTAATCCAATTGCCATCCTTTCCTCAATCAAATTGTCCTCAAAATCGATACCATCAATCAACCCATAATCAAACACTTTAGTTGCCTTAAAAATATCCAATTGTAATCCTTTATCTCCAAAGGTAATTTCCATACATCCAATGGCATAATTAATATTAGCCTCAGCAGTTGCTAAGAAAGGTCTGCCTAGGATGATAAGAGAGTCTCTTAATCTTTCAAGCACTTCCATGTCAAGGACAAGAAAATCGACTGGAAAATAAAAGTCCTTGACTCTTACAATTACATCCTCGACCACTCCCTTAGGTGTTTTAATAGATCGGTCAACTAATTGTAAGGTTGCCAGTGTGGGTTTAAGCTCACCAAATCTAAATTGTCTATAAAGAGTGGTTGGTGTCAAATTAATAGAAGCACCTAAATCCAAAAGAGCCCAATCAAAATTTATAACACAAATTGTATATGAAATCAACGAGGCTCTAGGATCCTTTTTCTAAGGAGGTAGGTTGCTTAATATCATTGAGCTATCTTGTTCAGACAACACAACTTTTTGTGGCATCTAGGTTTTAGCCTTACTCTTGGGAGTACATAAATCTTTCAAGAACTTAGCATAGGTAGGAATATGTTTAATAGCATCAAGGAGTGGTATATTAATCTGGACTTGTTTAAACAACTCAATCAACTCCTCATTGTTAGCCACATTCTTTTTTCTTTTTACTTTCTTTAGGGCTTTAGGAAAGGGTATTTGGGTATCTAGCAAAGATGGGTTCTAAGCATTATTATCCACAATTTCTTCTTTAATATCATTAATAAAATCAAGCTCACCAGGAATAGAGTTAGAAGGCCAAACTAGGTCCAGGGTTTTAGTACCACTTCTCAAGTTAACGGAGTGTGCAGAGGCATGTGAGTTAGAGTAAGATCCTTGAGATGGGTTAGGCAAGATAGGAGCATGTTGAGGAATAGGAAATCCGAGTGGGTTTTGCAAGGTGAGGTTAATCATATGAGCTTGCCCCTGATTTTGATGGAACCCTTCCTGATAGTAAATCTGATTTTGTAGATTTTTAGGGTTTGATACAGGCTGGGAAGGGAGGGATTCTTGTTGTCTAGTTTCCATTGATTGTCTCAAGTGTCCCTTAACCTCAGTCATCTCCTAATATTTTTTATTCATATCAGCATCAAGGTATCCATCTGATTAGATTTAGTAGGTTGATTAGGTCCAAGTTTGGGCTGATTGTAGGTTGAGCTACTATTGTGACCTTGATTGTAGGAGGAGGGGTCAGCAGCTAGTTTGCTTTGATTCGAATTTGGGTTTTGATTTTGTTTAGGCCAGGAGATATTAGGACACTTTCACCATCCAGGTTGTAGTAATTAGAATAAGGGTCCATTTTGGGGTAACCCTAGATAGCTTCTATGTACTCATAGCCAGAGGGCATACCAAGAGTTGGGATAGAGTAATCAGGATAAGAGGGGACAAAGGCCTCTCCCTGGAATGCAGTCAGCATCTGTTCCAGATTCAATTAGTTCATAGGTTGAACCAAGTCAAGATTGTTCACAAACTCCTTTCCCAAGAGAGTCTAGGGCAGTGTAGGTGTAGTTAATGTTCCCCTATCCATAGAATAGGCTTGTGGGAATATCCCTAGAGGTTTCTTAGAATTGCTTATGATATCATCCAATTTCTTATCCACCACTTCCATGTAATCTAATTTCTTAGCTATTATGCCCATGTCAATCGAGCTCGAATTAGCTTGGACCTTATATATTCCACCACAAGGTTGCCTGGACTAGTTAAAAGTGGTCATGGAGGCATGATTCAGAGAGTTCTCACTCATAGATTCAAATAATTCAAAAGCACTCTCTTCATCCTTATTCAAAAAATTTCCTCTACAAGAAGTGTCCCTAAATTTCTAAGATTATCATTCAAACCATAGTAGAAAATTTGGGCTAGGTGCCACCTAGGTACCTCATGGTGTGGACACTTAATAATTCGTTAAACCACACCTAAGCCTCATGGAGTTGTTCCCCTCATTGTTGTGAAAAGGTAGTTATGGCTCTCCTAAGGGCATTAGTCCTACCTATAGGGAAGAATTTCTTAAGGAAAGTGCTTCTCAACTCTTCCCAGGTAACAATGGGTTTGCCTATAGTTCTGAACTAGTGTGTTGCCTTATCCCTTAAGGAGAAGAGAAACATCTTCATTAAGACAATATCTAGGCTCACATTTCTAGGTTTGATGGTTTCAGCAAGTCTGCCTAGATCTTCAAAGTGCTGGAAGGGGTCTTCATTATAGTTCCCATGGAAAAGATTTTGGATCAGGCCAATCACATTAGGTTTTAATTCAAAATTATTTCCCCTTCAAGGACCCTAACAAAATGTTCTTCATGAGTTGCAGAAGGGTCATAAAAGTCACTAAGGGACTTGGGTGGTGGTGGCATTGGTGGTTGAGGTGGTGGTTCCTGGTTTCATTTCAGAGTCTGCATAATCAATTGGACTTGATTCTATTAAAGTTTATGATTAGTATTAATCTGGGCTTGGATTAAAGCAAGAGGGTCAAGATTCTAATTCTCTAGATTTTCAGGGATCTCGGGTTGTTCAGGAATCTTAGGCATCTCAAGAATCTTAGACATATCAAGAATCTCAGGCATCTTACCCTTACTAGAATTAGCCATCCTGGAATCAGAAACTCCTTGGGTTCCTCTCAAGAGGTTCAACCAACTTAAGGTTAAGTGATCTCCTACCAAGTATAAATAGAACAAGTACAGGAGATGCAAGGGGAAACAGATGAGAGAATACCCGCCCTCACAACACAAGCAATCAAGTTAGGCCTTATAGTGTAAATCCTAATTAGACCTAATCATGGCTCTCCAAAATACAACTAGGTTAGATCGACCATTGAATTACTTGGTTGGCTAGAAGGATGAGACACCCCACATGGCGGGGCACCACTATAGGTTAACTCGGTTACCGCACCGACCTTTCTTGTTATCAGTTGGCCCAAGTAAATAAGCCATTGATCTTAGCCCAATCTAACTTCAAGTTACTAAGTAGATTAGTCCTACCTAGGGCATGTCTACTCAATTCTAGACTGTCTTGAAATGCCTTTGGAATGTGATGGGCATAAGGGGGGTGTTTGATGGTAACACCATCATCTACCAAAACTGGCCTAATTTAGCCAAATACCAGAGAAAAATCTCCCTAATAATCATAAGAAGAGCATAATTCAATTCTGAGTTCAATTTTAGAAGAAAGAAAGAAATTGAGTTAATTATGTTATTTTAACGAATAATCACAAATGTAGATTAACTAAGGGGTTAATCAGTACCTAATCTAAGGTCAAATGAACTTCAATTCCTAAGAACTAGTCTTGAACTAACTGAGTCAGGGTTTTCTGAGAATTGAAGATTAATTTAATAAGAAAAATCCTAATTACAGCCTCACTTAAATTGAAAGGGTTTTGGTGGAAATAAATGTGATATAAACCTCCTAAAATCATTGAAAAATATTCTACGAGGTTTAGAATCTTCACTTTAACCAAAGGAACCCATTTTGACCAACAATAGAAACCTAGGCGGGAAATTACTTCATTTTGGGTTACAGTGTAAATTACCAAGTCAAACTTCATTAAACCTAAATTTTTGGTCACCATTAGATTCTTTAGATCCAAATTAGGTCACTCCTAAATTTTAAGCCCAATCAGAGTCCAACTTGACCAAGTTTGCAATTTAGCCCATTTGTCTCCGTTTATTGCACAACACCCCTAGGTTTTAAGTTTCCTCACATATAAGTCCTTTCCTTCATTCAAAAAAGGCAACAACAGCAACATTCAAAAAAACCCAAACCCACCAACTTGGAATTGATGAAATCACCATCAAATCTCCAGCAAATCCCACCAAATTTGGTGGAATTGGTCCTCAAATCTTGCCCAACTGATTTGGTAAGGTCCCAAAGCTCCAATTTGGAGCAGATTCTCACCGGTGAACAGAGATTCACGTGACCTAAAAGTGCCAAATTTGCAAGTCAATCGTGCGAATTCAAGGCCAATCGATGCGAATTCATCTTCTATATAAGTGCTTAGGCATTCCCAAGCATAATTTGTTTGGGAAATAGCCGTGTTTCCTCCTCTTCTTCAATGCACGGCTGTCACCTTCTCCAACTTCGGTGACCTCTCTGTTCTCCCTCGTCTATGTATTCTCCCGCCAAAAGTGGATCACCATCATCTTCCCCATCTTCCTCCAACTCTAGTCGATCAAAGCTAGGTCACCATGACCCCTTCATCATCGTCGAACCCCTCCCCGGAGCCTTCATCTTCTTTGCATCTAGCCGACCAAGGCCAAACGCAATTCAACGTCCTTCATCCAAACTAGGTAGCTCTTCCTCTCTCTCTCTTTCCATAGATTAGTTTAAGGTTATTAGAATTACGAATTAACCCCATTTTCCCTCCATCCTCCTTTGTCCTCGTGGCCGACGAGAGCTCCGGCGAGCTTCTCCATCATCTCCACCCCATCTCCCACCTTGCCAACCACTCCACAAGCACCATAAGGACTTGGTGATCAAAAGCCCATGAGAAATTGAGGCAATTGACCACCTACACGCTCCGCCAAACTCCACCTTCTCCCACCATCGTTGCCACATCCAGTGGACCTTCTTAGGTCATTTCACGTCGAATTACCACCACCTTCGTTGGGTCACAGAGAAGGTTTTTGGGTATTTAATTGGGGCATGTTGAAAGTCATAAAATGCGGATTTGATTAGAAAACGTCGTAGTATAGTGCGAATTACGATTCAAACTAAACTTAATAATGAAAGGGTGAGTCCTGATCGACTCAGGGAGGCATAATGGTGAAATTGATTTTTAATTTCTTTTCTTTACTTGCCTAAAATCAGATTCCAGTTTCGAGAGTGCAAGTATAAGATGCATCGGTCGTGTTGTTGAATGTAAAACATGTGCGTGAGTTAGATAAACCACAAATGTCAAAGTGTGTGCTTCGGTCCACACAACTTCTATTACACAATGTCGATTAGCAGAAAATGAGTGTCACTAAATCATTAATATCTTTTGGAATCAACATATCTTTCTTTATTGCAACAAAATATGAGATGATGATAATAGGATATTGTATTCCATCAATTGATCAAATCATTACAATCATCTGTAGAGGAAAGCTTGTACAAGGAATTTAAAAAGACTAATCTATGCTAACAAAAAAGATATGCATGCATAGATCTAAGGCAGATTATGCATGCATTCTTAAAGAAAGTACTACTATTACTACTAGCAAGATAATAATGCAGAAATTAAACTACAAAGAACATGCAACTAGAAATTAGGGCATTGGAGGTGGTCTCCAATGGCCGTGTGGCTGAAGGTGGTAGGAGGGAATAGAGGGATGGCCGAGGTGGTGTGGCTGGCCTCTAGATGAAGGTGGTGGAGTGCTCTCTTGGACCTTGGACGAGTGGAGCTTGTGGAGGTGGTGATGGTGGCGTGCAATTAATGGGTTCAAGATCCAAGAGATGGGGTTTTTGGCCATCCAAGGCAATCCTTAAATAGACTAAGGGGTGGCTTTCAAATGGTTTCTCTAGAGAACTATAGAAGACTCTAGAGAAACCCTTAGGTGGCCGTCCAACCTAGTAGAGAGTGGGTCTTCTTAAATTCACAAATTATGGATCTAAGAATGGACTAGGTAGGGTTGCTATTTTGGCAACCTAAGTGGCACCAAGTTTGTGTAGGTGTGTGTGCGCGTGAATGTGTGGGTGTGTGTGTGCATGCCTTAAGTGGGCAAGTGGACCACTTAGGTCCACAGCTAAGTTCAGTATAGGTTGGTCCAAGTGGTAGATCTAATTGGGTTCCTAAAAATAGGTTCATCCAACCTATGGCTAAAGTGATTGATCCAATTAAACTTAACCAAGTTTAATTGGGTCAATGTATGTGTAATTGGGAGTGAGAGTTCCCAATTAGATTAGGCTTGAGTCAATTGGACTCTCAATAAGTCTGATAAGACTTATGTTGATTGAGATTTGAGCTCAATTGAACTCTATGAGTCCAATTGACTAGGTAAGGTGTGATTGACCTAGATCTAAGTCAATTGGGCTTAGTAAGAACCTAATCAGGTTGTTAGGAGAGTCTTAAGGTAGTGTACTAGGCTTAAGATACCTTAATGTAGGTTTACTAGGGTGTAGGATTGGGTTTAGGGGCCTTAGGAATCAAGATCTAGGCATGAATCCAAAAATAGCAATAGGAGGAGGATTCTGGATGTCTAATCTTAGGATCATATGACTTATACCTCAAAATCAGAAATCTAAGTATCTAGGCCAGACATCCAAGACTGAATCATTGTGGAGTCTAGGTTCTATTTTGGGTTTTTGCAAAAATAGGACATCTGACACCTTATCTAAACATCCAATTTTCAGCAGGTTGCGTTCTGCATCCTGCGGGTGGAATCTGAGGAGATTGAATGTCTAGCATCCTACCTGGACATCCAGAGATGGGCTGGAATGTGAGTTTTGAGGTGGTTTAGGCTAAGGTGACCTAATGGGAAGGTGTCTAAGGGTTAGGAAGGTGCCTACGGTTGTCCTAAGGCTAGGGATAGGTGTAGGGATGTCCTATGTTTTTCATAATTCAACTCAAATATTACAATCCTACAAGTAATGTAGTATACCTCTTCCCTACATTATGTCTTTATCTTGAGTAGCTTTATTCCAAGGCATCTACTCCAGCTCTGCTGTAACTTTAGCCTCCATCCTGCTTCAGATCCATATTCAAGCCATCTCCTGAACTTCTATTACCTACAAACCAAATAATATATCGATCAATACATTATTATGGCATTAGTTCATGAATATCTACATAAAATATGAAGGATGCAAGGTATGCTACTAATGCATTGATTATGCTACAATTATGCTAACTTCTAACTCAATTTAGGTCATTTAAGTCCTATGATTGTTGCGCAATCATACCTCCATGCCTAAATCATGCTAATCCCTACCAAATGCAAAACTAAGTTATCTACAAATGGGTCCCTAAATGACAGATTATTTTTATCAAGTGTAAGACTAGAGATTCTTTTCCTTTTTGTTTTCATCCGAAAATCCAGACAATTGTGAAAGTGTAGTTATGTAGCTTATGCAACGGATTCGAGTGAAAAGCCGAGTCACCTCTAAAGCCTGTACCTGACCCCTAGTAAAATTCTATTCGGATAGGCAAACTTCTTCCCTCAGGGTATAACAAAATACTCTATAATTTCTACCCCAGCTTTTAGCTTAGGTAGAAGATGTTGAGTGAGGTGGCTTTGTATTTGGTGACTCATACTCATTTGGTGCTACATATAGACTAGCACTACAGAATCTAGATCTCCAGACTATCAGGTAAATCAACTTAGAGAGAGGCAGGGAAACTATGCTCTCTTTGGTTCATTTGTACTTTCTCTTTTTCTTTTCTTCTTTTCTATTTCTTTCTCGAGCTCACAATCTCACTAGATTTACAAGTATAATTCATATTTGGTGGTTTTACATGGCATTGGTTTTACATGGCATTAACACTTTAATAGATTTCTAATAACCCTAACATTAAGAATTCCTCAACCAGTATTCAGGCGGTCATAAAAACAGAAGAGTAGGTTAATGCCGTATTTGGTGGATCGTAATTATGGTGGGTAATGTTGCCACAATGTAACAAAATAGATGCATTACACATAATTACAACTCAACGTTTTTTTCTCTTTTTTTTCTTCTTTTCCTTTTTCTATATATTCTTTTTCTTTTCTTTTTTTTCTTCTTTTCTTTCACATCAACATGACGCAAAATAACATGACACATACGACTATTATTCAGGAGGCATTATTGAGGATTTGCGGTGTTTAAAACAACATCGAGTGGCTTATTTAGTGGAAGTGCCTACTCTCGGCATCGGGAAAGGGACAGATAGAATGGCATATTTTCTGACCTTGATATTGTTGGTGCAAGGGCACTACGGTCATTAATTTTAATGATAACAAAACACTTGTTATTTTACATTTGCTTGAGTCCAAGATTTCAGGACAATCGCAAATGGATACAACTGTAAAGAGCTCGCATAAATGGCAGATTGGAGGAGCATGACGAAGAAGGAGCTTCACGAGAAATGAAAGCATGAAGACAAAAATATGATAGATTTCCTTGTATCTTGTTCTTTGTATCTTTGTTTTCTGTTGCTCTTTCATTTTCTTAGATGCATGTTAAAGAGCTTCGAAGTTATCTAACAATAGTCATAAGAACACTTGCACAACCCTAGGCTACTTAGGTTTTTTGTAGAGGACTTAGAAAACCAAGATAGGCATAAGATAATCTGATCAGACATGCAATCCTAAAATCAGATGTCTAATCTTCGACTTTAAGACGTCTGAATGTTGTATCAGACGTCCAAACATTTAGGGCCAGACTTAGTGCCTTCTGTTCGTTAATTTCAGATGACCATCCCTTACTCTAGATGTCTTCGAAGACATTCGATGACAGTGCCAGACGCCCAATTAGAGGAACATTGGCTTACAAAATGTAATCGTTGAGGATTGACCCTTGATCTTCGATCAGACGCCCATAGAGGACCTTAGGCATTTGATAAGTGAACGGTAGCCTCGATTAAGCCAAAATCACTTATCTTATGTTATCTAACTGCTTATGCCTTGGAAAATCCATTCCCGCAGTTATTTAGGTTCCAAACGTTCAGACATCTAACCTATCATCTAACCCACTTCAGGACACTAGAACCCTGTTTAGGTTTGACTCAAGTCAGGAAGGAAACCCGCCTGGAATTAGACGTCTGATATTAGGCTCAGACGTCTTATAAGTGACTTCCAGACATCTGATACTTTTCCCATACGTTTGATGATCTTGTCAGAATCATTAACGATTTTGATTGCGGCCTGATTTACCTTGAGATAATTCCCAACGCTTATGGAAGCCTTCCAAGCCTTTCCAGGCCATCTATAAATAGAAAGGAAGCCCTCTTTTGTTAAATACACCCAAGTAACACTACTTCCACTTATATTATGTCAATTTGATCCTTAGAAGAGATCTAGCTCTCACAAGCCTTAGTCTACATCATGAGAGCTTCCTTCTCGCTACGTACCCGCTCTCCTGCCGTTGTTACAAGAGAGACGTAGTGCCATTACGTGGTTCACGCACCCGCGTCGTCAAGCCAACGCACCTCCACCAAGGGGAAGTTTCCTGACTCTTGTAGCAGCTAGGTTTTTAATCTTTGTGGCTCTATAGGATTATTGTAATTTTATTATCTTTGGTTGGGTATTCACTTTACGAATTCCCGTCTCCCTCACGAGACGAAATACTCCTCGTGAAGAGGAGGGGTTTGAGGAATGCTACCCTCGTACATAGTAGCGTGGTTGTAAGAGGTTCAATCACCCTCGTTTAAGTGACTGGTTAGTGGATTTAATCGACTAGGTTGATCGGAAAATCCTAAGTCGAGAGATTTAGGTGGTGATTTTTACCCAGGTTTAGGTTCCACCTAAAAATCGATTGTGCATTTGTGTGATTGGTTTTTGTGAGATTGTCTATTTTATTTCAGCTTATTTGTCTCATCACACTTATCTGACCCCCTCCCATAGGAATTGACATTTGGTATCAGAGAAGGTTCTTGCATTTTGGCGTAACATCCCGGTAAGGATCCGATGGAGGGAAAGACGTTCGTATACACCGAAGGACATGACACCTCGTGACCACCTTATTTCGCAGGTATAGATGTCTTTTATTGGAAAACCCGTATGTCCTTATGGTTGCAGGCCTATGACTTTCGAGTGTGGGAAAAATGCGAGTCCACATTTGTGATTCCCAAGAAACCCGTAGAAGGTTACTCAGAAGATCAGATTCGGGATCTCAACCTCACCGCAAAGACTATGAATGTCATGTATTGTGCATTGAGCTTGGAAGAATTCGAGCAAATTAAAGAGTGCACCACTGCCCAGGAGATATGGAGGAAGTTAGAAGGCACTCATTAAGAATCATGCTCGGAGGAAGGAGAAGAATCAGATAAAGAGACCGTGTGCCTTGGTTTCATGGCAATCGCAGATGGCGATAGCGACGACAAAAACGGTGAGGTAAATTTTGATTTACAAGATGCCTTTAATGAATTGTATGAGCTTAGTAAATCACTAAAAATAAAAAACAATCGCATGAAAATGAATCTTAACTTTCTAAAATCCGAAAATGAAAGGTTAGAGATTCAACTTAAGGATCTAGAAAGTAATTCTAGTCCTAAAAATGATAATTTGTTGTTAGAGAATAATAATCTAATCAATGAAAATAGCAGATTGATTAAGGAGAATACTAGCTTAAAAATTGAAATTTCTATTCTAAAAATTAAGTGTATGTTGTAGAAAAAGAGCTTGCATGTCTTAGGGAAGAATCTAATAAATTAATGAACAAATTAGATGACTTTTCTAAGCATAAAGTTAGCCTTAGTCATAAGGATGAGAAAGGATCTCCTTCAAGGAGATCAACTAACAAATCTAGATATAAGCTAACTTGGATACCGAAAGATCAATTAGAATCCTATTTTGTAGGTTTCAAAGGAAATTACAACATAAGAGATTGGACCTACAAGATGGACGGTCTACTCAATCTAAGAGGACCAAGGAGTAAGCCAAGGAAGGAGAAAAGGAGACCAACAAGACGACCGGCGAGTAATCGAATCACCGCGCATAGACCGCCCGATTGGAGACCAGCACCGACGCCTGGACCTCCAAGCTTCGGATGGGAGCCCCATCCAGTTTGGCATCCACCTTCATTTGGGCCATTCTATCGGCCATGTAAGGGAGGTACACTCTAAACTCTATTTTTTGATAAATAGCATGTAGATAGGGGGAGTTTAAAATTGATGAGCTAATTGTCCATCATTAAAGGGGAGATTTTAATAGATAACATAGCTACATTTCCTTTAGAAAGGGGGAGATGATCATATAGCTATTTTGTTGTTACAAAAAGGGGGGAGAATATTATTCTTGTTAAAAGAAATTAACCCAAACACAAGAAGAGCATGTTTTAAGGGGGAGTTTAGGAGGATTAAAATTGATTAAATCTTTTTGACAATGTCAAAAAGGGGAAGATTTTTATGGATTATTATTTATGATTTTTTCATCATCAGAAAAAGGGAGATTGTTGATGCAACGGCACCAAAAAGGCGAAGCTTTTTATGGATCATTATTTATGGTTTTGTCATCATCAAAAAGGGGGAGATTGTTGATGCAAAGGCATCACGATCATTAATTTTGATGATAACAAAACACTTGTTATTTTACATTTGCTTTTGAGTCTAAGATTTCAGGACAATCGCAAATGGATACAAGTGTGAGGAGCTCGCATCGATGGCAGATTGGAGAAGCTTGACGGAGAAGAAGGAGCTTCGCAAGGAGCGAAAGCGTGAAAACAAGAATAGGATAGATTTCCTTGTATCTTGTTCTTTGTGTCTTTGTTTTTTGTTGCTCTTTCATTTTCTTATATGCATGTTAAAGAGCCTCAAAGTTACCTAACAGTAGTCCTACGAATACTTGCATAACCCTAGGATACTTAGGCTTTTCGTAGAGGACTTAGCAAATCAAGATAGGCTTTAGACAGCCTGATCAAACGACCAATCCTAAAATCAGACCGGTCCTTCCTATCTGATCTAACCGACTTCTGGAGAATCAGATTGATTCGACAGTTTAACACTTCAACCTGCCAATTGATCTGCAGATGATACGGGGTGGCAATACGATGATGTACCTTGTATTTTTTTAATAATGTCCTAAAATGAGCACGGATGAAGTGGCTACCCCCATCGCTAATTAAAGAGTGGGGTACACTAAATCTCGCGAAAATAAATTCCTGTACGAAAGAGATGACCGTCTTATGATCATCCCGTCTCGCCGAGATGGCTTCAATAGCGAGAAGTATATACTCGAAGCCATGCGAGTTCGAAAAAGGGCCTATGAAATCGATGCCCCATACGTCGAACACTTCTACAACCAAAATGGGTTGGAGAGGCATCATGTCTCTCTGGGTCATAGAATCGACCGAATGGCATCGCTTGTAGTGCCTGGCAAATTCTTGTGCATCTCTAAAAGTGGCTGCCTAGAAAAAACCTAACTGCAAAATCTTCGCAACGATTTTTCGATCCAAAAAATGACCACCACAGGACTCACTATGGCAAAAGGATAACACACTAGAGATTTCGGAGTCAGGGGCGCATGTTCGCCATGAAACATGTTAAAAGATTTTGTATCGTTATAGTTGCGAATCACTTCGAAATAAATAAATTTATAAATATTTTGGTAAGTACCGAGTCGTTTGCAGGGAGGCAAAACACAATTTTTAAAGCCTTTCGTACTAACTAATCTAGCCTAATGAAAGCATGAAAATAGAGACAGGATTTTCAAAGAATCAGATTTTCATTGCTACTTGCTAAAGAATTTAAACAACTATGCTAAAGAATGGAGAGAGAGAAAAGTAGATGGACGGTGCTGCTTGTGGGATGCTTATGCGAAGTGCGGTAGCACTTTAGATCCAGAGTGTCGGGAAGAAGACCAGAGCGAAGTTGCAAACAGAGAGAGGTTGGAGATGTGTCTAGTGGGAGTTGCCTCTCAACTGGGGGCCTTGGGGCTCTTTTTATAGCTAAAATGAGGGGCAAGGAAAGTATTTAGGCCCCCCAACTCATGCAACAACCTTCGAGCCATCAATCCGTCGATCAAGAGATCCACGGACCAAATCGTACCTCAAAATAACCTTCCACGTGCCTTAAATGTTTGGAACGCACCAGATGGCGCCATGTGTCACGCACTCCACCGCTGGATCCGATCAACGCTATCTTCTTCGCATGCGCAGTCACGCTTCAATTTCGGTCATTCAATCTCACAATTGACAGCTTAAACTCATTGCACTACCGCCTCTATCCCCGCATGTATCAGGGCGTCGATTCGGGCATTCACACGCACATGCATCCATGCCGCCTCATCCAACGCGCCTCCACGTGCCATGCGGTCGCATCCTCGCCTCTTTAATCTAATCCGACAACTTGATTTCGTGCGAGCGCCACCGCCTCCTCGATTTTGCGCTCAGCACAATTCGAACACGCATCACTCGTTTGCGTGCGGAAGCGCTAACCAACGCGCTGCTGGCAGTATTGTGTCGCGGTTAGGATTTAATGAGCGGCCATTCTCAGCCATTGGATGGAGATCCAACGGCTGAGATGTTCTCTTAGTTGATGAAAGAGTGATAAGAGCAGATGTGGCATCTTCATGGCCATTGGATGATGATCCAACGACCCACGTTTTTCCTTCAATGGTTGGGGCATGGCGGTGGATTGTTGGGATGGTGCCATGTGGTGCCATGCTGATCATTCATCTTCCTGCTTTTGTAGTTAACGCTACAGGGCTCCGATAGGGTTGATCTTTGCATTGTTGGACTGCGATCGTTGATCCGGATCCATCCATGCGGTCGAATTTGACCTGAGGTTTGGATCTCTGCTATCTTTCTCCTTGGCCTCTGATCTTCTACAAGCTATATGTGATGCTACAGACGTCTAATCAAGATGATTTCGAAAGCATTGGACTCCCATCGTCGTCCTGATAAGATCTGTCTGGTCTGATCTACATCTGCGGGCTAAAATCAGCTACAATTAATATCATCTCTGTTTTAGAGCATAAAATAGCATTATTATCTATAAAGCTAACAAATTAACTATGAAACAAATTATGATGCTCATGCATGCATCGCTCCTAAGTTAAGGTAAAATCTAACTTAATTCAGGTAAATTAAGTCCTACGATTGCTGTGTAATCACACCCCCATGCCTGAATCTTACGAGTCCCTAACAAATGCGAGACTAAATGCAAAGTGGTCCTAAATGAATAATTTCTTTCAAAAGCTCGACTAGAGATTTATTCCTTTTATTTTCATCCAAAACTTTAGAAATACAGACAATCGTGAAAGTGTAGTGTTGTAGCCCATGCAACGAATCCAAGTGAAATGTTAACCCACATTTAAAGCTCTTACTTGACCCTTAGTAAAATTCTATTGGGATAGGCAAATTTCTTACCTGAGGGTCATAAAATAATCTATAATTTCAACCCCAGCTTTTGGTTTAGGTAGAAGATATCTGAGTCAGGTGGGTTTGTATTTGGTTGCTCATAATCCTCTGGTGCTACCCATAGACTAATACGACAGAACCTAGATTTCCAGACTTATTAAATAATTCAACTCAAAGAGAGACGTAGAAATTATGCTCTCTTTAGTTCCTTTGTACTCACTCTCTCTCTTTCTTCTTTTTTTCTTTTTCTTTTATTTTTTCTCTTTCATTTTTTTCTCTTTTTTTTCCTTTCTTTTCAAGCACACAATCTCATTAGATTTATCAATATATTTGGTAGCCTCTCATGGCATTAACACTTTGTTTAAGTTCTGATAACCTCTGACTAAGTTAGCAGTCCTCGACCAGTATTTGGACGGTCAGAAATACAGAAAAGTAGGTCAAGGTTGTATTTGGTGGATTGTAAAAGGAATGAGTGATGTTGCCTCAAAGTGCTTGATATGAAGTAAACACAACGCAATTAACACATTTTTTTTCTATATATATTTTTTGTTTTACTTTTCTCTTTCTTTTTTTTTATTTTCTTTTTTTTCTTTTATTTTCATATATATTTTTTTCTAACAACACAACGTACTGTAGCACCCATGCAAATTTTTATTCATGAGGCATTATTCAAGATTGGGGGTGTTCAAGACGATATCAGGTGGCTTATTTGGTGGAAGTGCCTATTCTCGGCACTGGGAAAGGAATGGATGGGATAGTATACTTCTGACTTTGATATTAATACCCTCCTTCACCAAGGATTCCGTAAAGGGCTGTCATAACCATCCACCTTAGTCATAGTTTTATTAGAACTCACTCTCTGCAAATTTGCCTTATTTCGTGACTCTCGAAAAATTCACACAAAGAATTTATACACAGGAACCGAAAGCGAAAATTATGCCTAACTCCGAGTATCATTATCCAATTATATGGAAAATAAGATTCCTTTTACTAGCCTTAGAGCACCAATATATTGTTTGCTCTCACCTTGCACTTGTTTGGTGAATCTACTAGAAGATGTTTGCCTGACTCCCTAATTACTATCCAAGGGTTCAGGAAGAGAAGTAGTGCTTCTTTTCAACAAACTAAAGATGTCAATTGGTCTTCACAAAGGATTCATTGCAAATTCTACGTGTAAGTGTGAAATTGTACTAGATTTTAAATTCAGGAATCAATTTAAAAATAAATCCCTAATAAAACCTTCTTGATAAAAATTTTTAAGCAATTTTTTTTTGACATAAAAATAAGACATGCAATGTCCACAACCCCATGTATATTCATTGCAACGTCCTCATTGAAATGTATGTAGAGAAATAAAAATGTAATGAGCAAGAGGAGGGGATATCACTTAACTGAGCTTGTTAATTCAGGTTAGCTTGACCAGACAAAAATGACGAATACCTTCACAGAATACAAGGTTACCTCCCAGCTAGCGCTAAGTTAAACGTCATTCGTTGGACCTAAACCCAAAAATGAATGATTAAATTAATGGGTTGAGTCAGAATTAAAATGAAGATATGATCATGCGGCCCAAGAATCAGTGATCCACATATGTGGATCAGTTGATGGTGAATACCAAGCCCAAAAGGTCAGAAAAATAAAAAAAGAGCTTCGAATTATTTACAGCCAAGTGCTACAAAAGAGAAAAAAATAAGTGTAGGTACCAGAGTGGAAAGTAGATAGTGGTAACCCTAAGAAGTGGTGCATGAATAAGGCAAATGAGGAGGGTAAAGAGTGGTCAGTGGGGAATAAATCATACAGGTCCTGAAAGTGATGGGAAATGAAAGGAGGAACTTGAGTGATGCAGTCTGAAATGGTATAAGAAACCACTTCGTAAGTCGGGTCAGGTGTGGATGGATGTAGAGTAGGTGAGTCAAATAAAATCCAGTGGTCAATCTCAATAGTTTCATATTCATTCAAATCATGCTAGATATCCAAATCAGAATCCTCAAGCTCATCCTTGGGGTGATAAAAAGCCTCATATGAGTCACCCAAATCCTGTCTTAATTCATGAAGCAAATCCTCAAATGTAATGGGCAAAAATTCATTTTTCCTTAGAATCATTTCCCCACAGGGAGTAAGATCATAATCTAGATTAATCAAGGCCTCAAATCCATTTTGTTTTGTGAATTTCTGAGTAGGATTATAAATTTGGTGCAAGCTATCTTTCTCTTGAGCTACATCTTCTGAGGGAATGTCTTCTTGTTTCTCATCAATCAAATCAAGTTCCTTAAAATTCCATGATTCAACTAAATTCTTTGCTTCCTCAGATAAATCATCATAAGTCATCCCTAATAATTCTGCATTCTCTTGAACATCTTTTTCATAAGGGGATTGTCTGTTTTGTTCAATCTCGAGATGTTGGGGATAAGAGTCAAGGTTTTCCCCGGGACTTTGGTGGATGGGAAGAAAAGGGTGCAAATTAGTTGATAAAGAAGTGAAAGGAGATTCATCTTTTATAAGGAATATCTCAGAATGATTAGTAACCCCGAATCCAGATATCGAATCATCTAAGCACATCTGATCAATACAATCCTCAGAGAAAATAATATCAGAACCATCCAATCGTGCTCGGCTGGGAGTGTCACTGTCCTCAATCCTTCTATCTTCTTGATGGGGCTCTTTATAATCTTGTTACGATTCTACCAAAGTTTTCGAGGTATCCAAATCTGAATCATTCGTGCGGTCCAATTGTGTCTTTTGACATAAGAGATTGTAATTTAGGCTTTGAATCAAGATTTAGATCCTCAATAAGTCTTTCTTGTCAGAGTCAGTCTTTGGGATATCAGAATTATCCATTAGTTCAAATGTAGGTCTAGTTAGGATCTGTTTGGGACAATCATAGGGTTGGTGGGTGGGCTTGGTGTATGTAGAGGTTGGAACTGAATAAGATGTCATACTTAAGGTTGGATCCTCAACCTTAAATGGCTTACCACCAACTTGTGGCACACTTTGACCAGGTCTATGACATTGTGCTCCCTGGATTTTATTGAGCTCTTTTGCTGGTTATCCATATTTCTTTTATTAGCTTCTCTCATCTCTTGGACTACTTGGAGTAATTAGGTAATTTTAAGATCACCACCATGGTCAGGGGTTTAAGAGGGCTGAGGATAATAATTTCTAGGATTTCTAGCGTCAGTCAAATCAGAATATCTATCATTGTCAGGATTTGAAATCCTAGGATAAGAATCATATCCTTGGTTGGGTGGTGTAGGGTTGTCCCAATAAGAGGGTGAGTGGGTCAGGTGGAATTGGGATAATTTGCAAAGTGATTTCGAGGATAGGATTGATATTCTAGGTATTGGGACTCTGAGGCATATCCCTAACTAAGGGAGAGATGAGTCCGGTCAAGATAGTTGGCCATGCTGATCAGGTGCTGGTCCTATATGGAGAGTTTCTCTTACGATTTTAGAGATCCTTGATATCCATAAATTTGTGTGGAATTTCATAAGGATGAGATAGGCTTGGATATACCTGAGGAATATGAAATGTAAGCAAGGGAATCAAGTCCCGAGAGTTGAGGAAGGTTCTCCCATCCTGAAGAACTTGGAGTAAGGGATGGATTGGGATAGGGAGAAAAGGAGGAATAATGGGAAGCAAATGAGTAGGGGTCCAAGTTCTCCTCCTCAATCGATTCTTCCTCATGGTAATTACCCATGGGAAATCAGACACAAAAATTGGGTCTTCTCCTTAGATTACTCTATAAAGGTGGTACCAAATCAGGGTTCAGAGACCTTCCAGCATCCATGCACCAAAAGAAAGTTAATAGATGAGAGAGAGAAGACAAATGAGAGAATCTCCACCCTCATAGTACAAACGATCAAGCTAATCCTTAGAGTGTAAGCCCTAATTAGACCTAAACTTAGCTTCCTAAAATATGACTAGGTTAGATCAACCTTTGAATTACTTGGCTAGCCAGAAGGGTGGAACCCCTTAGGACATCCCACACAGCGGGACACTACTTAGGGTTAATGCGGTTACCGCACCGACCCTTCTTATCATTAGTGGGTCCAAGTAACTAAGGCCTTGACTTTAGCCTAATCTAATTTCAAGTTACCAAGAAGATTTATCCTGCATAAGGCACATCTACTCAGTTTAGGATTAGGCTTGAGGTTCTATTGGATATGATGGGCATTAGGAAGGTGTTGCAATTAAAATTGATTTTCAAAGTGTGAAATGCACAAGAAAGGGGTTCACAAGCAATTTTTTGTGATAAAGCAAATTTTAAGGTTCAATTGCTTGTATAATTGTGTTTTAGGGTTCACTTGAGTAAATATCATCAAACATTGATTCTTATGAGGCACATAAGAGGTTTTACAAGTCCCAATTGTTCGATAGATTTCCTTTAAGTATGGAAATGCAAGTGTGCTCTATCTTAATGTGAAATCCTAAAAGCAGATAGTGCTAAAATGATCCTTTTCAGTCCAAAATCAGGGAAGTGGTGCAATCCAAATAATGCAATCAATTGGTCCTATTGCACCACCAACTAGGCGCTCAAGAAAAATCTTTTCAAGAATTTAAATGCACTTTTGCTTTTTTCTTCAGATTTAGAGTGTACTGGGGGTTCTGCAGTCTGTTTTGACCCTCACTTAGTGATTGAATATTTAGTGTAATCAAATGTGCACCAAATATTTTTTTTCAAAATTTTTTGAGATTCTAGATTATCACAGGAATATAACATAATAAATTTCAGATAAATCGAAGTTGTATAAAAAAATCTTATGATTTTCTTAAGTCTGAAAAATCAGGAGCAATAACAGATTTGATATTAGCAAAGTTCGCAAATTTTTAAAATTTTTATAAAATTCAGAACAGTGCAAAATTTGAATACTTTGTTCCTAACTTCAAAACCCACGTCTAGTAGAACATTTAGAATTTTTGGACGTGTAAATTTTTGATAATTGAATTTTTAATTTGAGAGTTTATTTCCGCCCAAAAATATAGGAGCTGGTTTTGTTGATACCCACCAACATAGGAGAATTTTTTATTTTTCAAAATGCAAGCAAAAGCTAATCCTAAGGTTCAAGTAAAACACCTTTTTTTATGTTTTTGAATTTTTTCGAAAGAAAATCTAACATATTCTAAGATACGGGTAATTATTTGAGATTAGAAACCAGTAATTTTTCCATTGTTGAGTTTCTTCTTGGATTTCCACGCTTTCTGCACACATGAAATCAATGAAAATAAAGCAAGTTAGAAATCTCAAATAAGCATTAGAAGAAAAGCTTCAAAAATTTCCGTTGCCTCCACGACAACGGCGCCAACTTGTTTGCCACGAACGTGTTAAAAGATTTATATTGTTGTAGTTACGAATCACGTCGAAACAAATAAATTTATAAATATTTCGATAAGTATCAAGTCATTCGTAGGGAGACAAAACACAATTTTCAAAGCCTTTCATACTAACTACTCTAGCCTAATGATAGCATGAAAATAGAGACAGGATATTCATAAAATCAGATTTTCATTACTACTTGCAAACAGTTCTTAAACTAAGAATTTAAACAACTATGCTAAAGAATAGAGAGAGAGAAAAGTAGATGAAGGACGGTGCTTCTTGTGGGATGCTTGTATGAAGTGCAGCAGTACTTCAAATCAAGAGTGCCGAGAAGAAGACCAGAGAAAAGTTGCAGAGAGAGAGAGGCTGGAGATGTGTCTGGTGGGAGTTGCCTCTGAACTGGGGGCCCTAGGGCTCTTTTTCTAGCTAAAATGAGGGGCAAAGTGGGTATTTAGGCCCCCCAACTCATGCAACAACCATGGAGCCATCAGATCCATCGATCGGGAGATCAACAGACCAAATCGCGCCTCAAAATAACCTTCCATGCGCCTCAAACGCACAGAAAGCACCAAATGTCACCACGTGTCACGCACTCCACCCTAGATCTGATCCGCGCATCTTCGCGCGTGCGCTCGCGCTTCAATTTCGATCGTCTGATCTCACGATCGAACAACTAAAACTCATCACGCTACTGCCTCTGAACACATGTATCGGGGCATTGATTCAAACATTCAACCGCATATGCATCCATGCCGCCTCATCCAACGCGCCTCCACGCACCACACGGTCGCATCCTCGCCGCTCCATCTGATCCGGTGGCTTGATTTCATGTGAACTCCACTGCCTCCTTGATTTCGCGTTGAGCACAATTCGAACGTGCGTCCCTCGTTTGCATGCGGAAGCGCTAACCAACGCATTGTAGCCTCTATTGTGTTGCAGTTAGGATTTAATGCGCGACCGTTCTCAATCGTTGGATGGAGATCCAACACCTGAGATGTTCTCTTAGTTGATGAAGGCACGATGGGGGGCGACGTGGCCACTTTGTGGCTGTTGGATGACGATCCAACGACCCACGTTCTTACTTCAGTGGTTGGGGTGCAGCAGTGGATCGTTGGGATGGTGCCACGTGGCACCATCCTGACCATTAATCTTCCAGCCATTGTAGTTGGTGCTACAAGGCTCCGATCGAGTTGAACTTTGCACTGTTGGACTACGATCATTGATCCAGATCTATCCGTGTAGTCAGATTTGACATCTGAGGTTTGGATCTCAGCTATCTTGCTCCTTGGCCTCTAATCTTCTACAGGTTGTATGTGATGCTACAGATGTCTGATCAAGACGATGTCGGAAGAGTTGGACTCCCGTCGTCATCCTAATCAGATCTGTATAGTCTAATCTTTCATCTGCGGGCCTGAATCATTTGCAATTAATATCATCTCTCTTTTAGAGCATAAAATAGCATTAGTATTAGCTATAAAGCTAACAAATTAACTATGATGGAAATTATGAAGCTCATGCATGTATACTCCTAAGTTCAGCTAAACTCTAACTTAATTTAGGTAAATTAGGTCCCATGATTGCTGTGCAATCGACACACCTCTTGATAATCTGATCTGCTCCAATGCGGAAGAGCAAGGGGTCATCTCAAAAATAAAACTTGGCCTCAGAAATAAATTTGAGTTTCCGGTCCTTGGTTATGTTCACGAAAATCTTGCCTGCAGCAAGATAATTTACAATATCTGTGTACTAAGGAAACTCGACAGAATTAATCGCCAAAAGAGACTCATCCAGGAATTAATCTGAAATAGGCGAGGAATAAGGAATGTGGGCTAGGTCTAATCGAGATAAGTGATTCTCCACAACATTATGCACTCTAGCTTTGTCACGGATTTCTACATCAAATTCTTGCAAAAGAAGAATCCATCTAATAAGATGGGGTTTGACATCCTTCTTTGCCAACAAATGCTGAAAGGCGGAATGATCTATGAAAATTATCACCTTGGACCCAAGCAAATATGATCAGAATTTCTCCAACCTGAATACTACTGCTAGCAGTTCTTTCTCGGTGACTGTATAATTATGTCGAGCTTCATTCAACATCTTGCTAGCATAGTAAATTACAAAAGGATTGCGCTCCTAACGTTGGCCTACAACAGCTCCGATGGCGAAATTGGAGGCATCGCACATAATCTCGAAATTGAGAGACCAATCGGGTGGTTAGAGAATTGGGGAATTAGACATAGCACTTCATAAGGTCTCAAAAGCACTGAGACATGAGGAATTAAAGTCAAACGGGACATCGGCTACCAGAAGGTTTGTCAATGGTCGTGCAATTTTCGAGAAATCACGAATAAATCTTTGGTAAAATCCGATGTGATCCAAGAATGATCTGATTTGCTTAACCAAGCTAGGTGAAGGTAATCGGGATATTGCTTTTGATTTAGCTCAGTCAACCTTGAGTCCGTTAGATGAGATCCTGTGACCTAGTACAATGCCATCCCTCACCATAAAATGACTTTTCTCTCATGATAGTACTAGCTTTACTTCAATGCATCGCTTCAGGATCTTTGTGAGGTTATCAAGACAAGATGAGAAATCGTCACTGAAAATAGAAAAGTCATCCATAAATACTTCCACATAATCCCCAATCATATTAGGGAAAATGGCCATCATACAACGCTGAAATGTCGCTAATGCGTTGCAGAGGCTGAAAGGCATTCGCTTAAAAGCGAATGTTCCAAAGGGACACGTGAAAGTGGTCTTGTCTTGATCTTCCAGGTTAATTGCTACCTAATTATACTCGGAGTATCCATCCAAAAAGCAAAAGAAACTACGCCCAGCTAATCATTCTATGATCTGATCAATAAATGCTAAAGGAAATTGATCCTTCTTGGTAGCCATATTTAGTTTCCTATAGTCAATGCAAACCCACCATGAAATTACGGTGAGGATTGGGATGGATTCGCCCTTATCATTTTTTATGACGGTGAGTCCTACTTTCTTGGGTACAATCTAGATAGGACTCACCCATGGGCTGTCGGAAATTGGATATAAAATGCCCATATCCAGCTATTTAATGATCTCCTTCTTAACAACCTCGAGCATATTCAGATTCAGCCGTCTTTGAGGTTGTCTCGAGGGCTTCACCCCCTCATCTGTGTAAATATGATGAGTGCAATACGAGGTGTGAATCCCACAGAGATCAGCAATGCTCCACCCAATAGCAGCCCTATGATCTTGTAAAATTGAAATCAATTGATGCTCTTGTTCCAAGGTCTAGTGAGCACTAATAATAACAAGGTATGTCTCACTATCACCCAAAAACACGTGTTTGAGTGAGTCAAGTAAGGGCTTCAGTTCAATCATGGGTGGGTGAGAATCAAAATCGTGAGTGGGAGAAGAATCAATAGTGAAAATTTGATGATCCTGATATGCGTGAATTCCCACTAATTCGCCACTTGCAAAATAGTTAGTCGTGACTGCATTAATGGGAAACCCATTTGTCGTAGTCAAGCCTTCCTGCGATAGCAAGGGCAATTCGATAATTGATGGATCAAGATAATCAAACTTAGGGGTGTTGTGATCAGATGAACACCCCAGACAATCGGATCCATGGGAGGAAATGTGCATTGCAGTCATCTTAGTCCCTTGTGGATCAAGGTCTAAAAACACTGACAATGAAGATGAATGTGACATTGGGTCATTACAAAGGAGACCAATGTTACCACAAAAAGTAGATTCTTCGTCTTCACCGTCCTCCTCGATGTGATCACAGTCGAAGTTTCGTGATGCCCTAAATATGTCCAGCCTAAGTCTTTCATTTCCTAAGGCAATCTCCATACACCCAAATGCACAGTCAATGCTCGCACGGGCTGTCACCAAAAACGAGTGACCCAAAATAATCGGTGCATCTCGGAGATTAGGAGGAACCACCATATCGAGAAAGAAAAAGTCCGCAAGAAAGCAGAATCCATGGACCTTAACGATCATGTTCTCAACCACCCCCTCGGTGTTTTTACTGATTGATCAACGAACTGAATGGTAACCGAGGTGGGTTTCACCTCCCCGAATTGAAAATGATCTTATATAGCAACGAGAGTTAGGTTGATGGATGAACCCAGATCAAGAAGGGTTCGATCAAATGGAGAGTCCTGCAAAAAGTAGGAAATGAGTGGGGTACCAGGGTCTTTCGTCTTAGGCAATAAGTCAACTAGAATCACGACACTAGCTTCCTTCGACAATATCGCTTGTTGTCCGTTTTTCTGTTGTTGCTTCGGGGTACAATAGTCCTTAAAGAACCTAGTGACAGTAGAGATGTGATCTATAGCCTTGAGGAGAGGAACCTGAATATGAACTTCTTTGAACATTGATTTCAGGTCCTCAAAATTCCATGTACCCTTTTTCCGTGCTAAATCTCATGTCAAAGACAAAGGAAAAGGGACGGGAATCTAGGGTCAATTGGCCTCTTGCCCTTATCTACCATAGGTGGCTCCTGAGAAGAGGAAGGAGACGAACCATCCTACGATAAAGGATGAGAAAAATCAGGACCTGCCTACATAAATGGTGGGTCGTGTGTCTCCTTCCCACTCCTCAATGTAACAGCTTTTGCATTGGCATGCTGTCCATAAGGAGGCAGAGGAGCGGAAGGGGCAGAATAGGCAGGGTTCTGCAGCAAAGGCGTGATGAGAGATTTGCATAATTTTATAAATGGGGGTTTTAATGTCGTTGCAACGAGCAAAATCGATCAGCTTTTAAATTTATATTCCTAGATAGTGGCGGTATCTAGGGTCATCCAAGGAAGTCAATTTTTTAGTCAAATAAGTGATTCTCTCTCTCTCGCCTCTCAAATCAACACTTCTATTTTTCTATTTTGATTTTTGTAAATTTTTATGTTTGGAAATAGGCGAGATACGAATGTAAAGACAGAACTATGCTAAAGAAACTACGCCTAACAACTAGAACCTAAGTAACAATAGAAGTCTTCTCTTCTAAGCTCACCCTAGGCAAGTGCGTCGACGGTAATAAGAAGAGAGATGTGATGCACCAAAATAAATAAAGTTGCTACTTGAAATTGAAAATTCAAGAATGAAAAAAGGCACTTTTCTATTAAGAAGAAATGTTTACAAAGTACCTAAGGAGCTCAACTAAGCAGAGGCTCCACTTAGTTCATCCCTAGGTAGATGAATGCTTAACAAGAATTAAAATGCCACAAAATACAAGATAGAAAATTCTTTCGAGTAGCTGAGGCAGCCTTCGCTCAAAGAATGGGGGCACCTAGACTTGAAGAAGGCTTCCTTCTAGATCCTTGAGTTGCTCCTCTCAGAGGTGGACGTCCTCCACCCTTCTTTCCTCATGCTTCACTGTCCTCACTAGATGGAAGCTTGCTACTTGATGTGGCACAAGGAAGGAGAGAGAAGAGGATGAAGGAACCAAGGGAGCGGGTAGGTTACTCCTTTAATCTTCTCTCCTCCTTTCTTGGGTGCGGGATGCATGGTGGCCATAGGTGTTTGATAGGAGGAATTGTTGCATGCTGAGGATGGTTTGAATGGTAGGATGGAGGGTCTTTTTATAGGCTAGTATGGATGGTGGTTAGGAAGCTTCCTTGGCACCATGTGAAAGGGAGCCAAGGAGGGTGGCTTGGATGGTGGTTAGGAAGCTTCCTTGGAGCGATGTGAAAGGGTGCCAAGGTGGCTGGTTGGGAAGCTTCCTTGGCACCATGTGAAAGGGCGCCAAGGAGGATGGTTAGGAAGCTTCCTTGGTGCCAAGTGAAAGGGTGCCAAGGAGTGTATTTTAGGCACCAATGGTTGGTGGTTTTAATGTAGGTGTATTTTAGGCACCAATGATTGGTGATTTTAATGCAGGTGGACGACCATTAAGATGGAGAGGGAGTAGGGTAGGAGCTGGATTTGAGTTGGATCCAGCTGAGTTGAGCTGGGGTCCAACTACTGGAGCTTTTATCTTCATAAATGTTCTAGGTGCTTTCCATACTCCCTGGGTTTCTCTGATTTCCAATGCATTCATCCATGGCAATCAAATGGAAACTACATGAGATAATGTGAAATGAATGCTAATATATGGTCTAAACCCTAAATGCACATGCATGCTAAGTGCAATGATATAATGCAATGCAGTTGACAAAATCTTAGGAATTAGATGTGACACCCCCATGCTTATCTTTTTGCTTGTCCCTTAGCAAAAATTGTGATTGCACCACATTATTTCTCAGGAAACCATCTTTTTGTGTTTTGAGGAAAAAGTTCAAGATAGGACCTTGGTTGATTCTTGGTTAAGGTAGGTACAAGGTTTATTAAGAATAAAACATCCGAACTTAGCTTTAGACTCAAAGATTAGATGAATCAGGACCACTGTATCCTTTGATAATTCACTACTTAACTCCTTTTTAATTCAAATATCCCAAAATCGTTTCTGCCGCTAAGATTTCTCTGGCTCATGAACTCGATCCATAACGAGCAACTTGATAAAAATTCAGGTGTCAGTGCTTTGTGATATGCCAATATTATAGGGATAACATCATGTTATTGAAACTTTTTTTTTTCATTTATTTTCCCCATGCTTAGCCTTAGCTTAGTCCGACTACAGATGTGCCGAGATCATCATTCTTGTTACCAATCCTCGAGGGGGCTCTGGCACCAACATTTTGAGATAGTACCGTCCAAGACACACCCCAGGAGCTCACAACCCCGAAACACAATGCGATGTAAAGGGGTGCTCCAAGCAAACTCAAGTTTTTGCTCTGATGCCTTTGGTAGAGCACTGTCCAAGATACCTGAGCTGCAAAATGCACCTTAATGCTCCATCTAAAGATAGGAAATATAGCTATAAAGCGGCGTCAAGGTGGTAACATGTTGACATTGCATCTTCAAAGTAAGTATTTTTCCTTCTCGATGGTGGGAACTCAAACCAATCATCTGTCTCAGTCTTTTACTAAGATTTTGCAAGAGTTTTTTAATTATTTAGATGTTTTTAGGCTTGAGTAGTGTTGGCTTTGTATGTGAAACGTTTGATACCAGGTTTTCTAAAGAAAAGCAAATTTTTGGATCGAGAGCTAAGTCAGGTACTATCCAAGTCGCTAAACAAAGTCAGGTTACTTGATCATCAAGTGTTAAGATGGAATTCTTTGTAGGATACCTAATCTAGTCTAGGTTTCTAGACCTGAAATGTGTAAAAATGAATTCGTAGCTTCATCCTTAGTTTGTTAATGATTAAACCCCAGGTGTATCTAGTTTGAATTAAAGTTCAACCATTGGTCCTTTCTTTCACTAAAAATTCTCAAAACATTTTTTTAGAAGTTATGCTAATAGAGTGCATATGCAGATGCAGATGATGCGAATGCAAAATATTTTAATGTTTTTAGTTTCAGAAAAATAATGAAATGCCTAACAAAATTAAAGTACCCCCTCATGCTTAAGGTTTGTCAGCCCCATGTAGAAGGAAAAGAGTAGGAGAAGAAATCACTTGAGAGAGGAAGTCAGGATAGAGGCGAAGTTTTGCAGAACCCAAAAAAGAAAATGAAAGCGAAAAGGAAAATTTTGCTGGGTTACCTCCCAACCAGTGTTGTCTTTAAAGCCATTTAGTTGGGCAAGAAGTGATACACGGAAGATGGTCAATCGTGAAGATAGTTAGACACATGAATGCCTTGTAAAATGAAATCTTCCTCTTGGTCCCCTGAAAAGAAAATGGTGAAAGTAGGGTGACTAAAATGAGTATGAAAATGGAAGAAATACCTGAGTCTGGCCAAGGTTTCAGTTCAGGAAGAAGACCCTTCTCGGGGGGATCAAATGGTAGGTCCAAGGGAAAGGGATTGGGGGAAAAGTTAGCAAGATGAAGGGTGGGTGAAGTTAAGGTGGGAGGTTGAATTGAAGTTAGAGTTGGTAAGTGAGGTGAAATAAGAGTGGGCGGGTCTAGTGAATAGTCAGGAAGAGATTTTGAATGAATACAAGGCTCCAAGTCTTTGATGCCACCGACCACCAATTCAAAGTCAGAATTCTCAAAAAAAATTATGGTCGGGAAGAGAATCTATCAGCATTGTTTCCTCCACCAAATTAGATGTTTTAATATCTGAGTTCTTGTAGAAGTCATTATCATCATGGAATTTCCTGGAGGATTTGAAAATATCTAGAGTAATTGTTTGGCCCGCGCAAGTGATATCCATTTTACTCGTATGACAATTTATATTTACTTTCGCAATGGCCAAAAGGGGACATCCAAGAATGATAGGGGCATTAATAAGAGATTCGGGTACTTCAATGTCAAGGACTAGAAAATCTACGGGGAAGACACTATTCTAAACCTTGACAAGGACATCCTCGACAATCCCTCAAGGTTTGATCGTACATTGATCAGCTAATTGTAAGGTAACGTCAACAGGCTTGAGATTGCCGATCTTAAATTCCTCGAATAGAACTGTAGGGATGATAATGACTGAGGCACCAAGATCGAGAAGGGTGCAATTAAATGTAGTATCATCAATAATCACAGAAATCAAAAGTGTGCCTGAGTCTTTCATCATAGGAGGCAACTTGCTCCGTATGACAGAGCTTACTGTCTTCGAAAGATTCACCCTTTCTAGGTTTTTATTCTGCCTTTTTGGAGTATAGAGATCCTTCAAAAACTTAACATAGGCAAGGATATATGTGATTGCGTCTAGGAGAGGGATGTTGATCTGAATTTGCCCAAATAATTCCATGAGTTCCTCATTTGTGGGCTCAAATTTTTTCCTTCTATTGGCAATGAAGTGGAGAGCTTGGGGAAAAGGGACAGAAGTCGTGTTGTGATAATAAATTTCTTTTTCTCCCTGAGTGATGGTGTTAAGAGAGTGGACTTGCACTAGGGTAGTGTGGGTTTCATCAAATTGGTGTGAAGGCCTAGGATCAGTGATTATTTTCACCTTTCTCAAAGTAATTGCATTGACAGTTTGGTTGTTTTTGGGAGGGGGTTAGGGGGTTTGATGTTGCAGGAAACCTAGTGAGTGTTGTGAAGCTAGGTTGATTGGAGGCTAATTAGTATGGTTCTGATTTGAGTGCCCTCCCTGGTAGTGGTTCCTCTGATCGATAGGGTTGGGTATGGGCTAGGAAGGCAGATGTCCTGTAGGTCTCTAGGTCGAAGTAACCCCAATTTGATTATGGAGGTTTGTAACAACACGGTTTACCTCAGACATCTGATTTGCATCCCCTACAGGGTTTTCATAACCTAGCCATTGATGTCTTCTTAGAATGGCCCAGGTTGATAGAAAGTCTGATTCTACCCATACCCTCCAAATTGGTTTTATTTCTAAGAGGACACCTGATTGGGCCAGGAGTGAGTCGGGTAATTCCTCCAATTGGAGTTGAAGGGAGTTCTAAATTGCTCCTATATGGCGAAAATATTTTCAGTGGGGTTAGGATTTGGATAACTGCAAGTTCCCAGGGAACCATATAAAGCCCCAGAAAATTAATTATACTCAGCGGGGATAGTATTGAGATTGTGCAAGTTCTCTCTCTCTAGAATGTTAGGCAGGGTCGGATGTGGAACCTGGGTGGGTGTAGTAAGCCTTTCCACGATTTTATTCTAATTTAATTGCATATGGTCAAGTCTGTGGGAAATCATTTGAAGGTCATCTTGGGTAGTAGGGATTGATTGAGTGCCTATCTCATGAACACTGAACTACGAATTGGTAATCCTGCCAAAGGTGTTCATGGATGCATGGATAAATAAGCTTGCACTCATTTCTTCAAAAAGATCATAGGCACTCTCAGCATCCTTATTCAGGAAGTTACAGCCACACGAGGCGTTGACGAAACATCGAAGTTGATCTTCTAATCAATGGTAGAAGATTTGCACGAGCTGCCATAATGGAACCTCATGGTGCGAGTAGCTTCTTAAAAGATCTTGGAATCACTCCCAAGCATCATGTAAGGTCTCGTTAGGTTTTTGTTGGAAGATCGTAATAGATCATCATAGGGAAATCATATGACCAATGGGGAAGAATTTCTTTAGGAAAGCAGTTTTGAGTTGAGGCGAAGTGGTAATGGGTTTACCAATGGTTCTGAACTAGTATGCAGCCTTGTCCTTTAGGGAAAACAGGAATAACCGCATCAGCCATGAATCCTCTCGCACATTGAGAGAACGGATCATCTGTGTGAGGAGAGTAAGTTCCTCAAGGTGGCTAAACGGGTCTTCCTAAGGAAGGCCATGGAAGTGCTTGATTAAGGTCAGAACGACAAGATTAATCTCAAAGTCCCCTTTTGGTATGACCACTCCTGGTTTGTCCTCATAATTGGAAGGATCGTAAAAATCCTTAAGAGGAACGGCAGGCTGCTGATGAGGTGGCGGGTTTTGCCCTTGGTTGGCTAGGTTCGTTACAGTCCTAGCCAACTGTTGTTGGTTAGCTTGTAGTTGAGCTAGTTGCTCAACCATCATGTATAGGGGATTGGGCGGGGGGCCTTGATTTTGTCCTCGTGGCATCTCAAGTAGTTCTAGGACGGGCAGGTTCGGGATTCAAATAAAAGCGGAAGGGTTAGAAACAGGATTAGAGGTGGGATCATAAGTGTTTTATCAGTGAGAGGTAGAAGCGGCATAGGACCTATTTTGGAGACTTTCCATTTTTGAAAAATGAAAATGAGAAGAATAAAGTCTTTTTGTGTGTGCAGAATCAAGAGGTCCCTCCAAGTGTGGATTTTAGGACTGCTGCCCGTGCATGCAATGGAAGTATGGGGAGGAGAGGAAGGAAAGATGAGAAGAATAAGTGTGCAACCAAGCAAGAAAAATTCTAAACCTAACTTAAGGGTGACTCCCTAAAAATTACCTATGACTTGGTTTACTAAAGAAATAAGAAATCGGTAGCTGATAACCGTTCCCTCAACAAATCGGGCTAGACTGAATAAGGAGAGGGTTGGACCCAAGCATGTCCCAAGAAAATCATTGAAGGCTTGTATAAACCGGGCCTGGTCGTTTGACGTAACCCCTCAATCTGACACCAGATATAGATAAAGGAATTGAAACCAACTAAGGAAATCTTAAGACCTACGTAGCAAGCCTAAGTTTGATTAAACCTTGGGGGTCAAATTGCTATAGATTTTAATTAGGTCTAAGGAGCTAAAGTGCACAAGGAATGCGATGGGCGTTAATTGGGGTAATGCCCGATTATTTTAATTTTTGTGTATGCGAAAATTGGGCGAGAAGTGAACCTCAAGCCAAAACAGGAGGTTTACAAACAAGGATTTTTATGAAAATATTTTAGGGTTTTGATAAAATTTTTGTCGATTTAAGATTCCCTATTTTTAAATGTTCAAACAATTTTGAAGGTGATCACACAATAAGACAATCAAGTTATAAGTTGGTGGGAATCAATTCCTTTGAGTGTAAGTGTGACTAAGAGAATAAAATCGTAACCCTAGAATTGAAAATCCTAGTTATGCAACTCCTAAGTGAATCTTTTTTTATGAAATCCTTTTGGGTGGTAGTCCAAAAAAGAAAAACAACACACCACCTAATAAAAAATCAAACAAGGAATCTAAACATAATTTTTTTTGAGATTTTAAAAAATTATGTAATTTTTTTTAAAATTTTTATTCTTACCAGTGTCAAGAGTCAGAATTGACAGATTCGAGGAATTGATTCTGTATAAACCTCACATGTTCTCAAAACCTTTTGAGAATTTTATATGATGTAGATAATTTCTCATGGTTTCCAAAAATATAAAGTTTACTCAAATCTGATGAGTAGAAAATTTTATAAAATTCATGAACTTTGAGCAAATAGTAATAAAATTAGGTCTGACCCCTATTCAATCTATGAATTTTTTAATTTTGTCCATTTAACAAAATTTCTTCAAAATTGGACACAGAGTTCCTGACTCAAAGGGGCTTACTTAGGTGAAATTTGGTGAATTTAGGAAGCTCCTAAGTGTTTGAATCTGATTTTTGAAAGTCTAGATAGAAATTTAGACTTTCAAAAATCAGACACCAATAATGAAAAGATGGAAAAATGAAGCAAACAGGCAACACAAAGATTTTTAGGGTTCCACCACTCTTAATTTTTCTTGTTTTTGATTTCTTTGAAAATTCAAAGATTTTTTTAAGAGATTTTGATGATGATACAAGAGAGGGCCAGGGGTATTAACCTGAAGCACACGGGAAGACAAGTTCACGTGAAGTTTCATGCTCCAAGCGAATCTGAATCCCGCTCCCGCTCGTAATTCGCACCTTGAATCCGAAAAACAAAATTTCGTGAAGACCTAATAAAGCAAGAGAGAGGTTAATAATGTGATTAAGCCGTACCTCCCCAGCAACGGCGTCAAAAAGTGATACGTAAAATACGCGATTTGTTAAAAGTGGGTTTTTGTCATTGAGACACATAAAATCGATCAGCTTTTAAATTTATATTTCTAGATAGTGGCGGTATCTACAGTCGTCCAAGGAGGCTAATTTATTAGTAAAGTAAGTGATTCTCTCTCTCGTCTCTCAAATCAACACTTCCTTTTTGTATTTTTATTTTTGTAAATTTTGATGTTTGGAAATAAGAAGGATACGAATGCGAAGATAGAACTATGCTAAAGAAACTTGCCTAACAACTAGAACCTAAGTGACAAGAGAAGTTTTCTCTTCTAAGCCCACCCTAGGCAAGTGTGCCTAGGGTAATTAAAAGAGAGATGTGATGCCCTAAAATAAATAAAGTTGCTACTTGAAATTGAAAATTCAAGAATGAAGAAAGGTACCTTGCTATTAAGAAGAAATGTTTACAAAGTACCTAGGGAGTTCAACTAAGCAGAGGTTCCACTTAATTAATCTCTAGGTAGATGAATGCTTAACAGGAATTGTTGGAGAAGAAAATTATGTGATCGGAGTTGGATTTGAAAATATGTCGTTGTAGTTCGATTTGCGAAGCAATCCGTCAACAGATAAAATTTTACTGAAAGTCGTAAAGAAATTCTTGGTCGAACACAGGGAGGCGGACGTTTGATTAAAAATACATGTTTGTTTTGTTTATCACGAAATAGATTAGCTGGTCGAAAACTAGCTATCTATTTAACAAATAATAAATAGAAAAGAGAGAAAGAATATTACAAATAAAGACAAAAGAAAGGTAGAATAAACATGGATTTCATCATCAAATGCAGTTCATTACACTAATCGTTACAACTAGAAAGTAGGAAATCTACGCTAGAAAGTAGTAAATCTACTCTAGAAAGCAGAAAAGAGAATGGAGAGAGAAGTATCATCTTCGATGATTGCTTGGAGGACGAGCCAGATGGAGCAACTCCTGGAAGACAAAGGACAGAGTAGGAAGGAGGACGAAGCGGGAGGAACCGGGGTAAGGCAGGACGTCGTCATCGTCGTCACGGGATCCGTTCCCGGATGGAGTGAGAGGACAACTGCGGGATGCTACACGAAGGGGCGAGTAGGTGGAAAAATTATAATTTTTACTTTAGAGAAGCATCCCATGTTTAGGACAAGCTCTTAGAGCTTTGGAGGGGGTGAGAGAAGAGAGTAAGCGATGAGAATTTCGTAGGGCAGGGGTCTCCTTTTATAGTTGCACGGATTGGGGGCAATTTGGTCATTACATATTCAAAACATTAAATGAGGGGGTCTTTAGTGACGGATTTAAGCGCCACTAAAGACCCCATGTTGCTGCAACTTCATGCGTGCCTGTCGTCTCCTCCTCTCCTGTGCGCCTAACGCACACGCACATCCAGGTAGTCTCAGCAGTTCGATCGCGAGATCGGACGGCCCAGATCACTCCTCAAAACGCTTCAGCTTCGTGCACCCACGCGTGAGATCAGGCATGAAACGGGGCATCCAATTGTGTGTCCGCCCAATTGGACGATCTGGGTCGTTCACACTTGATCGTGCGGTCGAAATCGCGTGTGTCCACGCGAGGAGAAGCGCTTCATGGGCGGCTTGAACTTGCGCTCTTTACACGAGCAGTGCCTTAACCACTGCGCTACGTAGTGGTTTGAGGCGCAACGTTGCTTTTGCACTCAACCAATCTTGGCCGTTGGATCTTCATCCAACGACCGAGATCTCACGTCACACGAGCCTTCAAGAGTTGAGTGGAGGGGTGTGGCCGAGTGCGGATGGTTGCGATGGTGCCACGTGTCACCAACCTGACCGTCCATCCTCTTTGTATTGTAGATGGTTGCCACAGATGTCAGATTGGATCGATTTTCACGCCGTTAAGCTGCGATCGCTTTGAACCCATCTGTGCGGTTGGATTTGTCATTTGAAGTGCAAATTGACACCATCTTAGCCCTTGATCTTTGAGCTTCCTTGGACTATATCTAGTGCTACGGATGTCCGATCAGGGCGATCTTGGAGTCGTTGAACTCCAGTCGTCGCCCTGATCAGATTCGTATAGTTGGATCTTCGGTCTGAGGCCCTGATTAAAAGTCACCCTGTCCCTGGACATAAAAGGAGATAATTACTATACAATTTGTCCTAAACGCATGATTATGCGTGTTATGCAATATTTACAATGCATGATGCTCATATGGTACTAAGTAATAGACATTTTTGGCTATTTCGATGTAAGCACATCACACCACCCTGCCAATCTTTTGCTAGTCCCCAGCAAAAAGTACATTCTATTTATAAAAGGATTAAGATTGGATTACTCAGGCAAAAGTCATTTTCAACATTAAGAAATTTTTACTTAGGACCTGAACTTCAAAGATACAACAACGCCCAGGTATCTACCAAAATGCAGACCACCTCAAGCCCTCGCCTTATTCAAAGAAGGATCTCTTTTTCTCTTTTTTCTTCTTTTCTAATTTTTTTTTGGATTTTTGAGTTTAGGGTTTCGGAGCTGCTTTCTACGGCCACTCAACCCACCCAAGACTCGATGAGAATCCTAAGTTTTAAGCATCTTTTCGTGAATGTGATAAACTCGTTGATCGGCAATTAGAACAGACTTCGGGTTTCTACGCCCCTAGGTGACCTTAAAAAGAATTCTGCCTAAAGGCGTATCTATATGACCAATATCTTTCTCCCTACTTTTATTTTTATGGGGTCAACACAAGGGCGAACCTAGTGTATATCTCCCTGGCTTATTCTACTTCTCCACTTCTTCCTAAGTGTTTTAGAATTTTATGTGCATTTCTTGAGTTGGGTTTTGGACAACTTATCTATGGGTTGTTACCCACGATAACTTGCCAGTCATACTCGTGCGGTGAAGTGTGGCTTGTCCCTTTTTTTCTTTTCTCCTTTTCTTTTTCTTTTTCTTTTCTTTTTGGACTTTCTTTTTCTTTTGTTTAAGTAGGTGGCTTCCCTAGTCTAAGATCTACCTAAAGGCAGCAGGAAGAGAATGGCCCTGTGGCTGGGCTCTGAACAACATACTAATAGGCTGTTACCTACGATAACTTGCCAGCCATACCATCCTAGAAGGTTCATTAACTACCCAATTTCCGTTAAAACCGCTGAACAACGAGTCAATGCGAATAGTGTGTAGATGCTTGACTCAAAGTTCTCTCAAATCAGAGGGTGGGTTAATAAGTCGTGTACTTATCACCCCGACTTATTTAACCAAATTGAAATAGAATTCAGGATGGCAAAGACTCGATAAACAAATCCACATTTTAGTGGATACCCGGGCTAATTAAGCCCAAAGATCTGAAGGGTCTTAGTGTTTAGATCTTACTGTATTATTTCCTAAGATTGAAAAGTCTTAATGCCCAAGTATTCTTTCCTAATTCAATTTTTTATTTATTTATTTTTTCAAAAATAAAGAGAAAATAAAAGGAATCAACGGTGTCAACAAGTTGATTCAGGAAAGAATATCCAACCCCCATGCCTATCTAATGAAATGTCCTTATTGTATTAAAAGACATGCACAAAGTGGAATAGAGTAGAAAGCATCTGAATTGCGAGAATAACAGGTTGGCTCCGAGATGAAAAGAACCTATATATGTGCTGAAGTTAGTACCTTCAGCTAGGCACTCTATACAACTAAAGAAGAAACAAAGACTGCATAGGTGCAAGTCAGAATCATAATAAAAAGATTCACCTCAAAACCTGCCAGCAGATGTCCACAGATGTGCTCTAGATTGCAGTGCAGACCCATACCCCATGGTCGAGTATATCTAAGGTTCTGAATAAAAATTATTTAGAACCTGAGATCAGTATGCAAGCAGGGTCGAGCTTACGATTTGTAAGGATGTAACCCATGACCAAAAAGTCGAGTTACAGAAAATTCAAGCTCAAAAGGATAATCAATGAATGTTTGCTTAGGTTGGACATCCTCTGAAAATATGTCATAAGGGTCCTGGTAGAAGGTTGGGAGTTTTAGACAAATTGGAACCCTTAGACTTGGTTTTCTACTTCCTCCGAAATCGACTTCCCAAATCAACATTTTCCACTTTCTATCCCCCGCAATCAGGATTTCAAATTCTAGGACCACCTGCATATTAATCACCCCGTCTGTAATTTTCAAGTCTAAAATATGAGACTGAATCATAATTGACTTGGGTCTATTGATCTCAAAAATAGAATCGCCAGTAAGCTCAATGGGGTGTGATTAAGGATTAGGGTTTTGAATTGAATCCTTCAGAAAGTAAGGATCTGAATCTGCCATGTAAGCCCCAATAAGATCAGTTTCCTTAGCTATCGGGGCATCGTAATATTCATCGAATTCCTCAGGCCTAATCGTCTCACAGAAATTGTGTTCTCTAAACTCACGTGAGACTTCGCATAATTATTCATCACCTTCAAAATGAAAGAAATCTAAATCCGCATTAATGTATGTCTCAAAATCATCAACCACTTTCTAATCCATGGAGACATACGTTTCCTCATACCCCGGCTCAGGGATCTCAGGTGAAGAAATGAGTTCATCCTTAATTGGTTGCTTTAGACAAATCTGGTCAATGCTGGTCTCGTAACACGTGTCCCCCCCAATGCAAGGTTCTGACATTGGCTCTCCTTTCAATGCAAGGTGTTGGCTACGCTTCTAAATATTGTATAGTATTCCTCAAGTTAGCCAACACCTTCTCTTAGACCAGGTTAACCTGAACCAAATGGTTTGGTTTAGGGTTGGGTGGGTTTGGGTTCAATGCAGGGGAGTTAACGAATTAGGTATCTTGATACCCTCCCTGATAAAAGGTCATTTCAAGTTGTTCATAAGGTGGTGATGACCTAAAGGTAGTGTATTTTGGGGAGGGGTAAGGATCAGTGTATCCTTCTTGATTGTATATCATATTAGGTTGTCCAAATGAGGGTGGTGATCTATAATCGGTGTAGCTTGGAGAAGGATAAGAATTGTAGTGTCCAGGGTTAGACCCTAAACACGGAGGTCAGAAACTGTATCCCTAATCAGGATTATCCCAACTAGAAGATGGATGAGAATAAGTCAGGTTGGAATAATAATCATTTTGGGAATAAGATGTATTAGGAGGACGGGAATGCATGTAGAATGTGGAAGGACCCAGACAGAATGGGAGGAAGAAAGGTGCCTTGTAAAACAAACAAACAAACCTGTCCTTAGGTGGGCTAGCCTAAAGACCTACAGACTCCCAGAACTCGTCTTGAAATAAAGAAACGATTTGATCTACTTCTTTTCGGTCAATCCAGCTAGTTAGAGGGAGGGACTGGGGAGAAGGTTCTTCCTTTGGCTTGCACCTCTGGTTCTTAGTGTACCCCCCAGTCGCGATCGTTTGATTCTGCTCCCCTAGCTAGACATCAGATTTAACGGTAGAAATAGACTAATCGAAAGTAATTTCGATCTGGGCTCCGAAGAGCGAATCTAATCCTTAGGGCCAACATTTATTCTGTTTTAATTAAGGTTAGGTTTGAATGTACTTTGGAATGTGATGGGCCCTTTATCTGGGTTGTGCCCTTAATGATTGATTGATATGTGTGTGTACACAATCAATGATTTTCAAGCAAGATTATTTTCAGATGTGGTAAATTTTAGGATTTAAATCTTGCTTAGTAGCTTTTAGGATTCAACATTAGGTGTATTCAATCAAGTTCTGTTGGCACACGAGATTTTAAAAGCGTAGGTAAAGATGTCTTCCTTTAAAACGTAAAAGAATGTGGAGTACCTGGTAAATCCCTGAAAGTGAACCTATGTGGTAGCTACTTGATAAGTTGATTTTAGTTGAAGTGGTGTGGCTCAATCAACTCAAACAATTGGCCTATTGCACCACTTAATTAGGCACACAAGTGATTACCTAATTTGATTTCTACTCAATTAGGTGTTTGGATGTGTGTACCGGGTCCAAAGATCAGTTTACCGATTGAGTTTGAAAATTAGAAGAGGTTGTGTACCTCTGTAATATTTTTTTTTAAAAAAAAATTCTTTTATATGCGGAGGGTGAGGCGGGTGGAGATGATAACCAAACAATCAAAACTACTCTAAGAGTTTATAAGAACACCTAGATTGATTTGTGTTTGTGTTTTTACGTGGTGGAATGAAAACTAGTGGGGAGGTGGGGGTAAACTTACAGAGTCTTCAATAGCACTTTACTCCAATCTACCGCTTTTGCCTGTCTCGAAAGAGTACCTTGAATCACAATAAGAAAGGAGAGAAGTGAGGTAAAAGATAAGTAAGGCGGGAAAACGCGACGAATCAAAGAGCGTTGCCTCCCCGGCAACGGCGCCAAAATGTTGGAGCAGAAAACTACGCAATCGGAGTTGGATTTGAAAATCCATCATTATAGTTTGATTTGCGAAGCAATCTGTCATCAGATAAAATTTTACCGAAAGTCGTAAAGAAATTTCAGGTCAAAAACAGGGAGACGAACATTTGATTAGAAATACGCATTTGTTTTGTTTGTCATGAAATAGATTAGCTGGTCGAAAACTAGCTATCTATTTAACAAATAATAAATAGAAGAGAGAGAGAATATTACAAATAAAGACAAAAGAGAGGTAGAATAAACACAGATTTCATCATCAAATGATGTTCATTACACTAATTATTACAACTAGAAAGTAGGAAATCTATGTTAGAAAGCAGTAAATCTACTCTAGAAAGCAATAAAGAGAATGGAGAGAGAAGTATCATCCTCGATGATTGCTTGGAGGACGTGCCGGATGGAGCGACGCTTGGAAGGCAGAGGATGGAGTGGGAAGGAGGACGAAGCGGGAGGAGTCGGGGCGAGGTAGGACGTCGTTGTCATCGTGGGATCCACTTCCCGAATGGAGTGAGAAGACAACCGCGGGATGCTCCACGAAAGGGGGAGAAGGTGGAAATATTCGAATTTTTACTCTAAAGAAGCATCCCGGGTTTGGGATAAGCTCTTAGAGCTTTGGAGGGGATGAGAGAAGAGAGGAAGGGATGAGAATTTCGTAGGGTAGGAGTCTCCTTTTATAGTTGCACAGATTGGGGCTAATTTGGTCGTTACATATTCAAAACATTAAATGAAGGGGTCTTTAGTGACGGATTTAAGTGCCATTACTGACCCCACGTTGCTGCAACTTCGTGCGTGCCTGTCCTCTCCTCTCCTACGTGCCTAACGCACGTGCACATCCAAGCAGTCTCAGCCGTCCGATCGCGAGATCGGACAGCTCAGATCGTTCTTGGATCGCTTCAGCTTCGCGCACCTGCGTGTGAGATCATGCATGAAACTGGGCGTCCAATTATGTGTGCACCCGATTGGATGATCTAGGTTGTTCGCAGCTGATTGCGCAGTCGAGATCGCACGTGTCCACGCGAGGAGAAGCGCTTCACTGGCAGCTTGAACTCGCACTCTTTGCACGAGTAGCGCCTTAACCACTACGCTACGCAGTGGTTTGAGGCGCGGCGTTGCTTTTGCAGTCAACCAATCTTGGTTGTTGGATCTTCGTCCAACGACCGAGATCTCACGTCACACGAGCCTTCAAGAGTTGTGCGGAGGGGTACGACTGGGTGTGGATGCTTGGGATGGTGCCATGTGGCACCATCCTGATCGTCCATCCTCTTTGTGTTGTAGATGGTGCCGCGGATGTCGGATTAAACTGATTTTCGTGCCGTTAGGCTGCGATCATCACTCCGAACCCATCTATGTGGTTGGATTTGTCGTTTAATGTGCGGATTAACACCATTTTGGCCCTTGATCTCTAAGCTTCCTTGGACTATATCTGGTGCTACAGATGTCCGATCAGAGCAATCTTGGAGTAATTGAACTCCAGTCGTTGCCCTGATCAAATCCGTACGGGTGGATCTTCAGTCCGTGGCCCTGGTTAAATGTTGCCCTGTCACTGGCCATAAAAGGAGACAATTACTATACAATTTGTACATTTGACCTAGATGCATGATTATGCGTGTTATGCAATATTTATAATGCATGATGCGAATATGGCACTAAGAACATGCATTAATAGACATTTTTGGCTATTTAGATGTATGTTATTAAGAAGTTGCTTCTTGAAATTAAAAATTCAAGAATGAAGAAAGGCACTTTGCTATTAAGAAGAAATGTTTACAAAGTACCTAGGGAGCTCAACTAGGCAGAGGTTCCACTTAGTTAATCTCTAGGTAAATGAATGCTTAATAGGAATTAAAATGCAACAAAATAAAAGGTAGAAAATTCTCCCGAGTAGCTGAGGCAGCCTTTGCTCCAAGAATGGTGGCTTCCAAACTTGAAGAAGACTTCCTTCTAGCTCCTTGAGTTTCTCCTCTCAAGAGTGGACGTCCCCTACCCTTCTTTCCTCCTGCCTGGCCCTCCTCCTTAGTGAAGAGCTTGCTCTTTGGTGTGGCACAAGGAAGGACAAAGAAGAGGAAGAAGGCATCAAGGGAGCGGGTAGGTTGCTCCCTTAATCTTCTCTCCTTCTCCTTTCTTGGCCATAGGATGTATGGTGGCTATAGGTGTTTGATAGAAAGAATTGTTGCTTGCCAAGGATGGTTTGAATGGTGGTTAGGAAGCTTCATTGGCACCATGTGAAAGGGTGCCAAGGAGGGTGGTTAGGAAGCTTCCTTGGTGCCATGTGAAAAGGTGCGAAGGAGGGTGGTTAGGAAGCTTCCTTGGCACCATGTGAAAGGGCGCCAAGGAGGATGGTTAAGAAGCTTCCTTGGTGCCATGTGAAAGGGTGTTGAGTGTATTTTAGTCACCAATGGTTGGTGGTTTTAATGTAGGTGGACGGCCATTAAGGTGGAGAGGGAGTAGGGTAGGAGCTGGATTTGAGTTGGATCTAGCTGAGTTGAGCTGGGGTCCAACTACTAGAGGTTCTGTCTTCACAAATGTTCTAAGAGCCTTCCATACTGCTAGGGTTTCTTTGATTTCGAATGCATGCATCCCTGGCAATCAAATGGAAACTACATGAGATAATGTGAAATGAATGCTAATGTATGCTCTAAATCCTAAATGCACATGCATCTAAATGCAATGATATAATGCAATGCAGTTAACAAAATATTAGGAACTAGATGTGAATGGATGCTAAGGATGATGATAAACTGGCGTTTATCATCCATCACTGCGGTCAGTTGTGACAACATCGACTCCGCCACCGCACGACAACTCCGTTAGCATGCACAATGATAGCATGCATGCTCCGCACCACAACCAGACCGCGACTCCTCCTCGACATTCCCTTCACTGGATCGCGTCTGCAACCACGTGCTTACCACGATTATGTTTCGATTTTGTTTATCGTGTTTGCTTGATCGCTAGAGTTCTATATTTTTACTTGAATAACTGATTAGCATATTATATTTGACTATTCATTCTATTTCCGCATTATTGCCTCCCTGTGGAGACAACATTATATTTTCATGGTTCATTTTGACTTGATATATATATTTGGATTGATTGAATCTTTGATGTGAGCATTTGATTATTCCTTGATTGGAGATTAATTTGATTTCCTTAGCTCATACCTATCAAGTCTGATATTAATTAATTTGTTGATCTGGGATTTTTCCACCACAATTTACACTACGACTTCCTATCATTATTATTCGTATTATTATTTGCAAAAAGCAAAAAATTCCCTTATCAATATTGTAATCGAGGAAGAGACGTCGAGGCACGGTGAGGCTGAGTGGAGGGAGAGCATGGTGGTGGCTAATTGTCACAAGTGAGAGGAGGTTCGAGTGAACTCGCCTCCTGTCACTATTGTCGATGGCGTTGAAAGGAAGGTCAACTCACGGGGAAAGTCCTGTAGGCATTGAGAGAGGCTGGAGGATGCGGTCGGTGTAGTGGGCGTCGACGTGCATTGATCATAAGAGAGGGATGAGTGGCTATTCAGAGAGTGGGTAGTCGACCTTGTGCATGGTCAGCGAGGACGTGGGGAGTCCTACTCTCTATGTGCAAGGGAAAGAGGTTGAGGATGAGGAGGAAGGTGCAGTCCTTGGTCTCTACAGCCCTTTGTGCTGGAGAGAAATGAGCAGGAATGTGGGAACTGGGTGTTGATCGGTAGATGTCATTGTACTTTAGAGAGATAATCACTGTAGTATAGTCAGCGAAAATTGAATCGACATTAAAATTTATAAGTGCTCGAAAAACATTTGAGTTCCGAGGTCATTCGCAGGGAGCAAAACAGTTGTAATTTAATCCACTAATTGAATAATATAAAAGAGCACAATAATCTATCAAAAATTTATTAAATGAATAGAAAATTATATCTCAAGTTCAGTAAACAAAATTAATATAGAGAGCAAGAAAAATGGTAGTTGAAACCACCAATATATCATTTAATACTTAGCCTCTCCTCTTTCAAACTCAATATCAATATCTCTTCTCTTCTCAATCTTCTCAACACTTAGCTATTTTTCAAGTCAAGCTCTAAGCCATACTTAGCTAAATTATCCCTTCAAAGCAACAAACTTCTCAACAAAGCATCAGACGACTTCAGTATTAAATCAAACCTGCTACAGTGCAAAAACCCCTCTCTCTCCCACAAATCCTTCTTTTCTTTATCTCTCCTCAATCCCAAACCCGGTTCGCTTCAACACATAAGGTCCAACTTGGCTCACATGGTGTGGGCAAGCGGGCATGCACATGCTCGTGAGTAGTGGGACCTAACCCTGTGATTCTCAGGCGATAAGCCCACAAACCAAATTCATTAAATACTTGTTTTCGATTTAGGTTTCTCCGATGTGGGACTATGATTGGTCTCCTTCTTCGCGTGTTTTGCTGGTGTGAAACTTCGAGGAATTAGGGCCGCTGCTATTGCTTTCTTCTTCAATTGACGCTGCAGGTGGCTTCACTAGGTCAAGCCACAGCTCATGGAGGTGGAAGCAAGGGTAGTGGACGGCATATGGCAGCAGCGAACGACGGCTATGAAGTCGACAACGACGAGAACCTAATCATCATAATATGGGTTAGATGCCCCAATTAGAAGGTTCATTAGGATCGCCAGAGTACAAGGAACACAATGTTGGTGGTTGCGTAGTTTTTGGACGCGTTTGGAGGTGTGGCGATGTCGGAGATGGTGGAGTTTTGATGGGTTGGCCAGGGTTGCAATTGAGTGGTTGATTCACCCAATAAAGTTGGGGCTATTATTCTATGGGTTGGGGCGAAGGTAGTGGTGGTGGCGATTTGATGTTTCGCGCGGTGTGTGGATGGCGCGGGCTCGCCGAAGCCTTTGTTGGAGGTTGAGAAGACAAGGGGGGAGAAGGTGGAATTGCGATTGAATCTAGAGTCTAAAGTTATAATTCTAATCTAGGGAGAAAGGGGAGTAAGAACCTAAGGTTATTGGACGAAAAGAGTAGGAGACTTACGATGACTTGACTCGTCAGACGTGAGGGAGATGAAGACCTCCGATGGGGTAGACGGCAAGGAAGAAGGGGAGATGGAAGCCCCTGCTGTGGTCGGCGAGGAGCGAAAGAACTTGAGGAAAATGTTAGGCTGCTCAATTTATCTGTTGAGTGGCTGGAGTAAGGGGATTGAAGAGGCTCGCCAGAGCCAAGGTTGGAGGCAGTCGGAGGAAGAGAGGAAGAGGGTTTTATGACCTGAACTTGGCTAGTCTTAATCGTGGAACAATGTATAGCTTATATAAAGCTCGATCAAGCCTCTAATTGGAAGACTTGACGAGTTTCCTAATCGTAGGTCCTAAGCTTTGTGGAGCTTCTTATGCTTCAATCTAGGCAGGAAATCGTGCCCAATCGATAGGGATCACTTGATCATCAATCCCTCCAAATTTAGAGGGATTTGATGGTCAAATGAGGAAGAAATCCTAATTCAAAGGTCTACCTTGTTGGGTTTTAAAGCTTCTGTTGTTTGCATTTAGGAAAGAGAGAGATTAGGTGACAGGGGCTTGTTTGTGAAAGTGACAAGAAGTTAGGGATCTTTTGGTAAGGAAAATGTAAGAATTAGGGGTCTAGGTGTAGAGAATAGAATTCTGGGGGCATAAATGTAAACTACACGAAGATGTACTTTGATTGGGCCTAAATTTTACGATTAACTTAATTTTGACCCAAGGAATCTAGCAGTGAACTTAGATTTTGGTTTTAACCATGTATTACTAGGTAAATTACAATAGGCCAAATTAGGATAAATTCTCGTCTAAATATATGTTTTTGGTCAAATTGGGTTCTGATGGTCAAAGTGAAGGTACCAGACCTCTTAGAATATTTTTTAATGATTTTTAGGAGGTTTAGATTGAATTTATCTCTATTAGAACCCTTTCAATTTGAGTGATGCTGATAATTAGGGTTTTCTGTAATATTTTAATACTTAAAATGCATGAAATCATGATTCAATTAGTATGAGCCTACTTAGTCTTTTAAGTTCATTTGACCTTGATTTAACCCCTTAATTAATCTGCATTAGTGATTGGATGTTAAAATAGCAAAATTAACCCTTTTCCTATCTTTTTCTCAGATTCACTTTAGCTAGAATTATGATTTTCAGACGATCATTTAAGAGCATTTATTATAGTAGTTAGGCTAATTCAAGCAAATTAACACTAATGATGGTGCTACCATCAAGGGGTGGGCGCTGATTATTGACTAGAGGAGGGGGTAGTCTCCCCATGCAAAGGACATGTGCAGCCAGAGAAAATAATAATGAGGCACCTGTCTTCATAAGAGAGAAATTAGAAGGGTCGGTCTTGTGTGCGAGAGATAAATGAGGAGTGGAGAAATGAGCGGTGAAATTTGAGAGAAGAGAGAGAGAGGACTGAGAATGGGTGCGATCAGGAGAGGGAAAAAATCTGAGGGATGAAGGTGGTCTGCGTTGGGAAAAATAAGAGAGGTGGGGGGTAGCTTTAGCAGTCTCAGAGAGGAAATAAGAAAGAGGGGGACTCTTGCTCGGTGATTGAAGGAGCAAAATCAAGGTGGCGGTGGGTTCCCTTGATTGTCATAGATTTAGTATCAGCAAAAATAATTATATCTCTCTGTCTTTCCTATTAAATAAGCTTTCTGAAAACAAGAGTCAAAAGAAAAGCAAGTCCCCATTGTTTTCTTTGCCATTTTTGATGGAAAATTCCCTATACAAAGGTGGCATTTGAAATTGAGGCTTCATGTGATGTTATAAAAAATTGAACTTCCCAAAATGACCATGCATCAAAATTAAATAATTAATCAAATCACGTAACAAGGAATGTAAAAATTAATGAAATGCGTGGGTGAGAAATGCAAAGCTTAATTAATTTTATCAACGTAATGCATTCTTTCCCACTTCAACAATGATATGCTTGGACTCAAATTTAGTCCACTAAGGTGAACCTATTAGTGGCCTATCGGAATTTAAAAGGATAAGGGAACTCTATATATTAGTCGATACTTTGTACCTTTGAGTCTAGACTCTGAGATTTCGAGCTAATTTCTTCAAGGGTTGGATAGACTGAGGCACCTTGACTTATATACCATGGCTTAGAGAATTGTTGTCATGACCACAATGTTTTGCTTAGGACTAGCAAAACTTAGGCTTGAGGGCATTTGATGAGTCCACATTAATGGAATATTTATTAAGCCTAAGTTCGTTAGTCCTTGAATTTTAGGGACATTAATATTCGCATTTGGTTGTAAAATAAATGCATGCCTTACAACTTAAGATTGCATAAAATTTCTTGCATGTTTATGTCACATAAATAATCGTGTGTGTCTGTTTATATGGAGCTAGGTGAAGCAATATTAATTGATGCAAACAAAGATAGAGGCAAATATAAGGAATGGAGGGATTAGGAACCTAGGTGCCTTCCCAGTCTCCAAATTCCAAATCAGGGCACCTCTCCTTCACCATTAGACTCCTAATAAGCGTTCAACACTCCCATTCCAGCCAATCCCAGCATGGGCCCCATCTCCAACTTTTGCTCACATGCGATGTGAACAAACTAATAGTCGGGAAATTCGTGTGAGAAAATGAGTTAGGGTTTCAAAAAAGAGACCCTTGTCGTCGTATTTGTAGAATTTCACTATCAAATAAATTTTAGGGTTGAACATAAGGAGTCAAACATTTGATTTTACAGAACCGCGCTGATTTATTTATTTTTGGGAGGTTTTGTTATTTTTATTTTTTTGGTATTTTATCTAAATGGGATAACAGGTGGAATATTATTTAAGCTAATCTACTTACAACTAATTAAAGAGAGAAAGAGAGAGAAAAATAACTCTAGATAAATGCTTCAAATGTTTATTACCAGAAAAATAATGTGTAGAATAAAATCTAACTACAAAAGTGATAAAAAGATAAAAAGAGAGTGAAGATTCTCCCTCGATGGCTGCTTAACGGATGAGTCAGTCAAACAACTCCTGGAAGAACGAGGACAGAGGCAGAAGGAGGACGAAGCTCAGATGAAGGGAGGACGAGGTAGGGTGTCGCCATCGGGGGATCCGCTTCCGGAATGGTGGTGAAAGGACGACCATAGGTGCTCCATGAATGGAAATGAGGGGAGGGGAAACTTACTTTTAATTCTCTCTAGTGGAGCATCTGGACTTGGGACTCACTCAAGATGGTCTCTTGAGCTCTAGAGAGGGAGAGGAGAGAGTAGGAAGGGAATGTTGGTGCTAGAGCACCGCGATCATTTATTTTGATGATAACAAAACACGTGTCATTTAACATTTGCACTTGGAGTCTTAGATTTCAGGTCAATTGCAAATGGAGACGTGGTTAGATGGAGTTCGAGCTCGCATCCAGGATGGATTGGAGGAGCTTGATTGAGAACAGAGGAGCTTCGCGAGGAGCGATAGCTTGAAGAAGGAAGGAGATGAAAAATAGGATAGATTTCCTTTCCTTGTAATCTTTGTATTTTCGTTTCTTTTGTTTCTCTTTATTTTGTTACTTAGATTCATGTTAAAGAGCCTCAAAGAACCCTAACAGTAGTCCTAGGAACACCTGCACAACCCTAGGATACTTAGGTTTTCTGTAAAGAACTTAGAAAATCAAACTAGGGTTCAAACAACCTTTTCAGACGTCTAATCTGATAATCAGACGTCTGATAAATACTTTTAAGACGTCTGAATGTTGATTCAGACGTCCAACTATATTTAGGCTGGACTTAGTTAGTTCTGTCTGATGAAATCAGATGTCCAGACCTTAGTCCAGACATCTTAGAAGGCGTCTGATGATATTGCCAGACGTCCAATTAGTGGACCATTGGCTGGCTTAGCAAACAATGAAGGGAATGACCGTTAGCCTCGTATCAGACGTCCGTAGAGGACCCCAGACATCTGATACATGACCGTTTTGCCTCAGCTTACCCAAAATCTCTTCTCAGAGATTTTCTAGCCGTTGCACTCCTTTGGGAATCCATTTTCGCAGAAAAGTAGGTTTTCAGATGTCCAGACATATTTCCAGACGTCCTGTGTGTTGTCTGATGCACTTCCACTAGAACCCTGTTTCGATCTGATTCAAGTCAGGAATGAAACCCGTCTATAATCAGGCATCTGACTTTGTTCCCAAACGTCTTAAACTGGTTTTCCAGACGTCCGGTGCCACGATCAAACGTCTGATAACCTTGTCAGTGTAACGATTAATCCTGATTTCGGCCTGATTTTCTTGGAGCTTGCACCCAACTGCTATGGAAGCCTTCCAAAGCCTTCCTAGAGCCTCTATAAATAGAGGAGAACCTTTGCCACTCAAATATACACCAAGACACACTAAGCAAACCTTTTTCCACAGCTTGTGTCCAAGAGAAGAAGTTGAAGCTCTAGCTCTCTAAGCTTAAGTTCTACATTTAGAGAGCATTAATGACTTGCGCACACGCTCTCCCGCCGTAGTTCACGAAATCACTATTGCGTCGTCGCGTAGTTCACGCATCCGCGTCGTCAACGCACTTCGTGCAAAGGGAAGCATCCTAACTCATATAGAAGCTTAGTTTAAGAATATCTTTATTGGCTCTATAGGACTATTCTTGTATTTTACTTTGCTTGTGTTGGGTATTCGCGTTGCGAATTCCCGTCTTGTTCGTGAGACAAAATCCTTCTCATGAAGAGAAGGGGCTTGAGGTACGCTACCCTCGTATAAAGTAGCATGGTTGTAATTGAGGTTATATTACCCTCGTTTAAGTAGTACGTTAGTGGTGTTGATCAACTTGGTTGATCGGAAAATCCTAACTCGAAAGGGTTAGGTGGTGGTTGTCACCCGGTTTGGGTTTCCACCTAAAAATCATTGTGTACTTTGTGTGATTATTTATATTTTATTTCCACATTTTATATTACGTCACGTTGATCTCACCTCCTTCGAGTAAGAGAATTACAGGGAAGATAGGCTAAGAGGAGCACAAGGGGGTTTATATTGGTGAGGAAGAGAGCTTGGTAAATCATTTGGCACACTAAGACATTAAGTGCACGCAAGGGACACTCTCTTGTGCGCATCACCCCCATGCCTAGCGCACCAGCATGCGCTCGTGCATGCATAGCTGCATAACGCAGTGCATGATGAGGAAAATCCATGGCCATTGGATGCTTGATGAGCGGCTCAAATTACACATGAGGGCGCACTCAGGATCACGCCTCCACAACGTCAGACCACGCGTCGCACGATTTGCCCAACCAACGCGCCATGTGGAAGGCCCACTGCTGCTTGATTGCGATCAAATGTCTCCAATCACACATGAGTCACTCGCTAAGTTTGTGAAGGGCACACATGCGCTATCATGGCACTATCTACGTCGTTCCCACATGATAGGACGGCTCTATTTTGCTCACACTCGCACTCAGAAGAGGCTCATTAGGATTCGAATTTGCGTCGTTTACATGGGATGACTGAGCGCAACTGCTGTGCTACGTGGGTCTTCAAGAGATCGTGGCCATTGGATCGTGGATCCAATGGCTGAGATAGTATGAGGAATGCTCCCTTGAAGCTTTGAGGTGTGGGCGTGGGCAGTTAAGATTTGATCTTAGCCATTGGATTTGAATCCAACGGCTGAGGTTATTTGCGCGGGTGAGAGGCGAGCAAGCGTGTGCTACGCAGCGTGCTTATGGCCATTGCAATGGCCCAGATCGCATGATGGGGCGCTTTTAGAAGTTGGGTGGAGGCTTTGGGCAGCGTTGGGTGGCTCTGATGGTGCCAGGTGGCGTCATCTGAGCCGTCCATCTTCTTTTCCTTGTAGGTGACAGTACAGATGTCGAATTGGGGTGATTTTCTTGTCGTTGGGCTGCGATCGTCGACATGAATTCATCCTTATTGTTGGATTTTTCTTTTGAGGTTTGGATTTGCGTCATCTTGTCCCCTAGCTATCAATCTTCTCTGGCTTGCAAAGGATGCTACAGAGGCCCGATCAAGGTGATTTTGGAGGCATTGGACTCTGATTATCACCCTGATCACATCCGTGCAATCAAATTCTCCATCTAAATCCCAGAGATGTGTCGCCTTGCTCCCTGGACAATAAAATAAGAGAGTTAATATACAGTTTGTATAACCTATTTCAAATGCATGATGATGCATGTTATGTGATATTTATAATGCTGAATGCATCTACTAGCTTAGGAACATGCAGAAATAGACATTTTATGCTAAATAAATGTGTATACATCACAAACCCAATTCCAAGAAAGTCCCAAGCACACCCTCTCCTTATGTCCTCTCTTCTTACCTACGACACACAAAGATCGGAAGCCCTAACAAACACACCACCGCCCTCTCCTCACTCCCACTTGCGACAACGAAACTTGCAGCACCCTCCCATTCCTCAAAAAACACTCGTAGGCCCTAGCTCTCACTAACAATTGCACCCACTCATGGCAACACGACCTGTCCGCTCCCACACCACTGGTGACTGCACCCTTTGCAGGCCTTAAGGGGCACTCTCACTACCCTTCATCACTCCTTTCAGCACCCTCACTCTCCACCACTTGGGACTCACTCACTCATCAGCCAACGCTCACACCACCACCACTCGCAAGAGCACACACCACTCCATTCCCATTCGTAAGCCCTGCTCCTATCATCATTCTTATGCTCACATTAGCAACCTCCTATCGCACAACTCCATTTCACCATCTCCTCCATCACCTCACCTCAACCACACTCAACACCACTCCCTCAACCATCTCCATTCCCCTGCTCTCTCTAGCACCTCACCACAATCATCATCAACCATTGCCGGTCACCCGCCCAGCAAGGGAGAGCTCTACCACTATTGCCCCTCTCCTCGCCGAAGCTTTGCCGTACACGTGAGGAACCACCCACTACCCCCTCCAGTATGTGACTCGCTTTGCTCGTCCATCTCCACTCGTGCACGTAGTGACAATGCTTGCACCTGCAGCAACACCCCCGAGTCATCGACAAGTCGCCAACAAGACGTTCGTGTGCTCCCATAGCACCACTTGTGTTCACGACATCCACCCAACTATTTGCGTTCTTCTCTTGTTATTTTTTTTCTTTATTATTAGTTTCAATTTATTATTTAGTGTAATGAGTACAATGATTTTGAATGTAATGTAATGAATCATGGTTGTTTGAGCTTCCTAGCGGACGGCACTCTACTCCTCTATACGTCGTTTGATTCCTCTATTTTATTTCTAATTTGACTGTTTTCACCACCATGTTACAATGACTTATTTTGATTTCGATTTCGATTGTTATATTTTTTGTATGGTGAGGCATGCCGATCAATGGATAAAAGCATCAAGGAGCATGGAGCTTTAGACTTGAAGTTAATGAAGAAAAAAGAATAGGATAGTCTTTATTTCTTGTAATCAATGTATTTATTTTGTTTCTGCTTTACTTTCTTAGAATACTTGTAAAGAGCCCTAAAATAGTGTTAAATAGCTTAGGTATCTGTTAGGCAACCTTGGATTCCAAAGCTAAGCCTTAAAAGCCTCAAAACAACTTAAATCAGTTGTAGGGCACCAATCAGTTTAAATATTGGTTGATTGGCTCTTTAGTGGCCACTCGAGTAGCTAATCTATCCATCGACCAGTGTCATATAGGGCATCGACCGGCCATTGTCCAATAGTCTAGATATTGGCCCTCTAACGTTCAAATTATCTTGGAAATTGAACCCATTAAATGCATCGTTGATTAGGCTTGATTTCTCAAGAAAAGCTTTATAGCTGGATGACCATCAGCCGACCTATCCTATTATAGGGCGTTGGTTGATACTATAGCAGACATCAACCGATTGCTAAAACTCCCCAAGTCCAATAACTTAGAACTTAGAACTCTTTTATACCAAGTCAACCGTCAATTGACCGATCACCACACCGACTGAAAGTAGACTAATCACTACACCCTCAACCGACCAACAATCGACGTGCTAGTAAAGAGCCCTTAGGGATACCCTGACCCTTTGTAGGGTGTTGAGTTATTTTGATGAATGGGCAATTGACCCTGTATTAGTTGAATTACCAAGCGCCAATTGACTTGTACTGTTTGACAGGTCTGCACTATTTTTCAAATTTCTGTTACAACAAATGTCAGCCATAAATGTTCCAACATGTATATCTTGTCCCAACACCTATATAGGGTGTTCTAAGCACCTCCATAAATAGGTTAGAACACTTCTAAGTTGAAACACACATATAGAAGAGAGAAATACAAGTGTGCATCAATAGTTGAGTCCTACTACTTCCCATTACACCCACAAAGGGAGATTGAGATTGAGATTGAGGAATTGTCATCTTGCTCTCCAAGCTCTACACTTCACATTCGAGAGCACTGAAACACCACGCTTCCACTCCAATCAGCTTCCGCATTAGGGGGGTAACCTTTACACCACCTATAGGAGCTAGTTTAACTCTATTTGTTGGGCTCTATAGGTTGTTTGTTGGTAGTTATAATTTTGTTAGGTATTCATGTTGTAATTCTCTTCTCCAAGCAAGTATTGCCCAAGCCATCATAGATTCAAGATCATCATCAACCACACTCATCAAAAAATAATCAGTCCCTCTTAAACGTGGAAAGCAATGAAAGATCTTAATTCGCTGACTCACACAATCAATTTGCTTGTTTAAACTCTATCCAATAATTACTTAAAGCTCTAGTTTGTATACATCATGATCCTCTTCTTCAGATCCTTCTCATAATAAACCCTATTCTCATTCTAAACAACGTAACTACTTAAATATAGGATTCTTTAAGCTTCTATCCAACTTAATAATCTCATGGACCTTTAGTGTTCACATTCATGAATATTTTATCATCGTTATAATTCTTTCCACAATCACAAAAAAGATATTGTATGAGTTTTCATCCTACAAATTTTATCTTGCAAAGTTTAGTGGATTAAACATTGTCATCTTAGTAGATGAATATTAGTTCTACATCCATGGATGTGAGTCGACACTTTTGCATTTTATTTACGTAAGAAGTCATTCCAAATGGGTGGATATTTACTATGTCAAACTAATCTTGAGCTAAAAAAAAATGAGCATCAAGTGGGTTTCATTTACTATGTCCCTAATCCGACAAGAACCTATTTTGCAAGCATGTTACAACATCAAGATCAAAGAGTGGCGACGATTCACATGAATACCTAAAATTATGCACAACAAAAGAAAAAGTCAAAATGAAAGTTTGGTGAATAGTTGATGGGCATTTGAAACTACAAGGAAGGTAAACATTTCCGCCAAGAAACACCCATCGATTGGTGTTTGGTGATGGTGTTGGAGATTAAGGCGAGGAATGGTGAGGTGACTTAGTGGAGGTGCAGGAGAGGAGAGCACCTTGAGGTGAGCTCTCTTACTTGAGCAGGGCAATTGGACGTCAACTATGGCCATAGGAGAGAAGGAGAGCAGTGAGGCGCTGGGGAGAGCACAAGTAGGAACAAAGACAACATTAGGTCAAGGTGGTAGGTGGGGGAGGCGACGACATGAGGGACTTAAGGGGGGCTGGTGTTGAGTTTGAAAAAGAACTCACCTCTACTAAAGGTGAGTCCTATTTAAATATAACTCACCTTCAGTAGAGGTGAATTCTTTAAAAAATCCTACCTTAAGGAGTATTATATTATCAAAGGCACACATTAAACATGTCTCTTGTAGAAATAAGTTAAAAGAAACTCACCTTTTCCAAAAATAAGTTATTTATGCTACTCATAAATCACAGTGAGCTTAATAAGATTAATCAAACAAAAACATTTCCTTAAGATAAATAAAAATTATTGACTTATAATTACCTTATTAAAGAAAATACGATTTTTCCGTCGGGCCTCCCTTCGCTTAGGGGTTGGTTTCCCCCAAGTAGAGGTAAGCATTGGGGCAAGTCGGTCCAAACCAGCCCTAGGCTTAACCCGAGCTCGAAATTAACTTAGGTTGGGCTTAGATAATAAATATGACCCATTTATTAAAGGAGTTGAGCCTTAGGCTAAGGTGGCCTAAGCCCAACTTGACCCATTGACCAATTTATGGGGTTGCCTTAAGACCTAACCTGTTGGCCTAATTACATTAATATATATAATATATGTATATATATTCATATTGTCTATCAAAATATATATTATATATGCATCATACATTAAAAACTAAATAAATATTAACTACTCTTGTTATTTTTTAACTAATAAAACCTTAACTCCCTTGCTCCCTACAACTGTAAGTTGTGCATTACAATCCTATAATATAATTCTAACTATATATGAACCATTGACTTTTTGCTATAGAGAAAGTGTGAACATCCAAATTCAAACTAAATATGAATATACAAGGTAAGTACTTTTTATTTTTTATTGTAATTTTTCCTTACTTAATTATATTTGGTTGCCTTGTTATATGCTATATATATTGAATATTCAAGCTAAATATTTGCAATGTATATAACTATATTATTTTTGTTGAATATATACCTACAAAGATGTAAAGGTCTTTTAGTATATACAAAAGACAAATATAATAACATCATTATTTACATAACTAAAAAAAAGATAATTATTCTTTCCAATTATTTTTTTTATTTGTATAAAATCATATTTTTATTATATTTTTAAAATAATTATTAATAGAGACTCTACTTACATATTATTTTACTTAAGTAAAATAAATAATTAAATCATAAATAAATGAGTTTGACTCGACTGAACCTAAGCCTATTATTTTTTGAATTGGGTTAAGAAATTTTATTTTGAATATTAGACTACCATTTTATCCTATTTATCAAATGGACTGGGGTAGATGAAGCTGGCCCGCAAGGATCCCTACCCACAAGCACTAGTTACTTGTGCTTCGACGACGTCGACTAGGGTTTTCGTTCTCTGTTTCCGGTCCGTCTTCCTCAGAAGGAAGGAGGGAAGGGATGGAGGACGCTGAGGGCCTAAGCTTCGACTTCGAAGGGGGCCTGGACGCGGGCCCCACCGTTGACCACCACCAGCAGCCCATCTCGATGTCCTCGTCTGCCGGCAACATCCTAGGTCCCGATGCACCAGCAGCGGCCGCAGCGGCCCATGCATCAGCGGGGGCAGCAGCAGCCCCTGGGAGTGGGGGGGGCGAGCCGGCGAACATGGTGGCGGGGAGGAGGAGCTACAGGCAGACAGTGTGCAGGCACTGGCTGAGAGGGCTGTGCATGAAGGGGGACGCCTGCGGCTTCCTCCACCAGTATGACAAGTCCCGCATGCCCGTCTGCCGCTTCTTCCGCCTCTACGGCGAGTGCCGCGAGCAGGACTGTGTCTACAAGCACACCAACGAGGACATCAAGGAATGCAACATGTATGTGTGTGTGTGTGTATGCATGCTGGCTATTATCATCATCATCGTTACTACTACTACTGCTGCTGCTACCATGCTCCAATTATTTGCCTGGCTACTGAGGACGAATTGCATTCTACAAAGGGGTGATAGTCAAATCGGTTAGAAAAAAAGGGTTACAAACTCTAACAAATAAGGGTGATGAAACATTTGGATTGCGATACGTCGTAGGCCCCACTAGCACTCAATTCCACATGAATAAGCAAGTTCACAGTTGATGTTCTCCTTTGGAAACCAATCATGCCTTTCCTTTTAAAAAAAAAAAAACCTATCAGGCCTTGAGGGGGCCAACTGCACCCCATTTGGTAAGGGGAATAAGTTTGTGGAATAAGTAAAGGAATAGGGAAGGAGTGGAATAAATTGTGGAATAAGTGGGTTAATCCATTTGGACGTTTTGGTGGGTTAAAGTTATTCCACAGAGAGGACAGAATAACTTTACCCTGAGTTAAGTCCACTTAACCTAGTGCAAACAGAGGGTGGGTTAAGTGGTTGGTTAAATACTTAACCTGACGCAAACCCACTTAACCTGCTAACCAAACACCGTGTAAAACAAAAGTAGTTCCATTAGGAAGAGGAATGAGCTTCACATGTTCTGGTAACAAGAGCATGACTCATCCTTGATGGTGCTAGCTTACATCTTGGGTAATGATTATCTAAGGGCCTAATGATACCATTGGAACTAAATGAGACATGTGATATAAGGTGCAGGACCCGGTACCTCCGTAAGAGCAATCAAAATAGAAAGATCAGCATGTTTGCAGCAGTTTGCGGACCATGCAGGTCAGCACCATTATGTTGCAATGAAGTGCATAGGCAAGCTGTCTGTGGCCTAACACTGTCAGATGCTAGGGATACAAGTGGAGACTCCACCTTTTCTGATAGATTTGTGATGCTTTAGTTTGAAGGTCAACCTTGCTTGCTTTATTAGAAAAGTATGGAGTGTGATGAATGAAGAGGTAACATCTACTTGACTAGGCATTGGAGCATCAATAATAAGTCTTGGTGCCTCCGAATAGCCCAAGAAAACACACAACACACCTAGCTGAAAAGTGCCCTGAGTACCGTACATCAGACATGTGAACAAGCAAATGCATCAAAAACATTCATGTGGGAAAAGAAAGCACATAAAGTTAGGCTGGAGTAACTAAAATGGAATTGCTCCCTTCAAGGACAGAGGCATCTGACCAATCAAATCATAGGCAATAGGAATCTCATTGTCACTATAGAACTGAGGAGCTTTTACACACATTATAAGTCTCTTGGCAATATAAAGAATGTGTTGCAACTTCGACTTATGCTCCAATTTGCTGAGAATTATGTGCATATGAAATGTAATTAATAACTCGTTCTCAGGAAGTAAAGGCTACAACTCCTTAGCAAAAACTCTAGGGATAGTTAGTGCAGAAGATTTTCATAGTGGAATTTACTCTGAACATTATAAAAGAGGAAGATGAGATACTTCCTGAACTTCAAATCTTTTAAAAAAACTCTAAAGATGGGATACTTCCTAAACTCGTTCTTAAATGAACCTTTTTTACGATGGAAACCACATTCATGTGATCCTAAATTAACCTAGTATACTCTGGTGAAGTCATTGATGGAGACAATAAAATAACAGAAAACAAGACTGTAAAGTATGGATGTGACAAGGATTTCATACATTGCAATGAGCAATGTGAACTAAACTAAAAGGGGAAAACTCCTATTTCCTGGAACTGGATATGAAGCTCTAGGGTGCTTTTCTAGTTGACTAGCCTCACACTGAAGATTAGGAAGGTAGAAGAAGCTAGGAGACTTCTGAAGAAGCTTTGATATAGGCACCAAAAAAGGTAATAATTGAAATGAAGATGCTATGGCAAAGATTTTGTTTTGCGGGGTGGGGGGGGGGGGGGTGTTAAAGAAAGCATCTCTCCATGCCAAAATGGAAGAGACATATTCCTAATGTTAGTAATAGGGGACAAAGAATCATTGCTAGTTTCAGGGTGAAGCATGATGGACAGGAGACACACAGATGCATTGTCAATGAGGTGGTAGATGTACCTTAGTCGATAATCCCATCTGGGGAAGTGCAACATCTCACCTTTGCTTAGCAACTAGACACAAAGGAATCTCATTAGTAGAGGCTGAGAAGAAGAGGTTGCAGGAGATGTGGATGGTAGGGACCATAGTAGTTGGGCATAGTCATCCTGAGATAGATTCTGGTAGCACTACCACCAGTACCAGTGGCATTTAATAGCCTCAGCAATAATGGTGATTTGATTTGCTCATGTTGGATGCTTGGTTCTCTTCTCATGGAAATATGGTGGATAACTACCGGTCTACCACAACCACGGTCACAGCTACAGTTTTTTCAACCTCCTCCATGACTCTGGCTACTGGAATCTGCTAATACAGAAGCTTCTTGACCAACTAGAGTCTGCAAGAGTGGAGTCTCTACCGGATAATCTGTCTTATGCAGGCTGCTGTTCGGGATCTCCAGGTTAGGATTAGAATCTGTAGACAGCCTGATTCCTTGTACACTGATGCCCTGAATGCAATCCACCATCCAAGAACCTGTAGGTCTGCCATCTATCCACTTGTCCCTTTGAGTAGTGTGGTTAATGCACTAGGAGGGATGGAAGTTGGATAACTCCTAATAAAAGAGCTCTGAGGTGTTGTAGTAAGCAATCATGTAACATAATCTAAAGTTTCCAAGAGTGCTTGAAGTTGTTTCAAAATTTTTTGACATTCTTCTTATTGAGGAGATTGCAGACAATCTTTTGTCTTAATGTTCTTTGGGATCCAATTAATCACAATCCGTACAACTTTGCATTAAGAGCCAGTCCTGAATATGAATCTTGAATTGAGACAGCAGTATCTAGTTCTTGGTCTCCTTAACTTCACAGACGTCTCTTGCATCAGATTAGCAGCTGGATAAAGGTTTTGGTTTAGATACATTGCCATGAGCAGATAATCCTGTATCATCTGCTGTGGTGAATATACCAGGCAAAGTTTAGAAAGTTGGTAGGCGGGTGGTATGCAGTCGGACATGTCACTGCATGGTGAGTACTCGCCATGCGGGCAAGCATGCTGGCAAGGATGCATTTTTGTATTTTTTAAAATTTAATATTAATTAAACAAAGATATGGATATTAGTGTAGAAACAACCACCTTTTGCAAAATTTAAGTGTTAAAACCAAAACATAAGTTCTTAAAACAAAGTAAAGGTAAAATCATTTGACTTGATAATATATAGTTTTTTAAAATAGTTGCATTAAATGGTCTATTAAAAATGAGGCTGAGTATTCACTCTATAGCGGAATACTTGGCCCACATATGCACATTGCTTGTGTATGAGGCCACATATCTATAGGTGGTGCGGTCCCCTTTCCGCATAACAGTCTTGGCTGAGTACTTGGTTTAGGCTGCCGACTTTGTGAACCTTGATGCTAGGGAGTATGATAGCTCAGGTAGTGGGTGTAAGAATGATCCCTTGCATGAATAGAGGATCCTGTATCATTTCTGGTGATGAGTAGACTATGACTCAAGTAGTGGTAGCTTCTTTTAATGAAAGTGGGGGGTTAACAAACCTTGTTAACCCTTTTTTTCTTTCAAAAAAAAGAACCTCAAGTAGGGGTCATAGCGAGATGATCCCAAGCAATTGCAGTGATAGAAGGTGATCCTAAGCAATAGGGAATGCCTCCAATCACCTAATGGGGCACATGAAGCAGAAAAAAAAAACAACTAATACTGAATGTCCTCATCAACGTCTCCCTATCTCTGCTGTCCCTCTCTCTCTCTCTCTCTCTCTCTGGTACATGATCTCCACACAAAGAGAACGTGTAGATGACAGATATAAAGATGCAGAGTATGCGCATATCACCACTGCACTGATTCAGTGAATGATCAGCTCATTGGCACACGCGCCCAAATCAGAACACACACAAAGTGATGCCATGGCACCAAGCACAGGACAGTGGCAGTAGGAGATTCAGTCCAAGTTGGTGAGGCGAAGGATGGCTCAAGCTGCAAAGAGGAGCAGCATATCTAGTTGCATTGTGGCTTTAACTAGTCAGCCAGTTGAGGTGAGTCGGTTAGTGATGCTGCGGCTTGATGCTGGCCAGAAGAAGGGGGTTGTTGGAGGTGGCGGTGGCAGTAGGAGACTAAGTAGCCAGGGCATATAATTTTAGTGCAATATGAGATTTAATGGAGTAAGTCACTAAGCAAAACCTATGTTCTGTTTAAAAGAGTTTGATGGAAAAGTTACATAAGATATCCCAGTGATCCCCGACAATAGCATAAATTTATACATCAAAATGGAAAACATAAAAGATAACTGTAAGGAGTCTTTCCATGAAAATTGTAAGTTGAAATGGTTAGTACCATTTAATTGAGGTGAGATTCATGGCCCTTTGATAAGATTTCTTTTTCCTTCAGGTACAAGTTGGGCTTCTGCCCAAATGGCCCAGATTGTCGTTACAGACATGCAAAGCTGCCTGGACCTCCTCCTTCTGTTGAAGAAGTTTTTCAGAAGATTCAACTGATGACTTCTTTTAATTATAACACTACAAACAGATTTTTTCAGAATAGAGGCACATGTTTTAATCAACCAAGTGATAAACCTTCATTTACACAACCTACTTGTGTAGCTAACCAAGATACAACAGCAAAAACATCAACAGCATTGGAGTCAACAACCAATCTTAACCAGCAACCTGCTCAAGTTCAGCAGCCTCAGCAGCTCCAACAGCAGCAGAATCAGCTGGCAGATCAGCAGCAGCAGGTAGTCAACCATAATCAGATGCAAAATGTTCCCAATGGATTACCAAACCAAAATGTTAGAACTCCATTGCCTCTGCCTCAGGGACAATCCAGGTGTGCTTAGTTCCTGTTTTTACTTGTAATTATTTCTGATGGTTGGCACCACCTTCCACTGAAAGAAGTATTTTCTTTATTCATAGTCAAGTGCTTAGATCCTGTTTATAGTCTAAGCATCTGTGTTTATATATGCTTGCATGCATGTTTGTGCACACAGGAATATGATTTGTTTTTTCTTGTCAAGACATGGCCGTTGATCTATGGCAATGAATGTCATTAAAATTCTTTTTTTCATTGATGTAAACAGTGCATGTTAAATCCTAATTATTGATCTGTATCTAAAGATGAAATAATATGTGCTATGTTGCTTGTTTGAATTTTATTTGCAAAAAAAAAAGAATGTGGCACAGGTGCATAATGTGCTGAGCTTTCGTCTTTGTTTTTTGTTCCTATGATCAAATAATACCATTCCATTGCCAATGTATGCCAATTGCTATTTTCAATTAAATGATGACTGCAGTAATTATATGTGTATGTTTTTTTTTTTTTAAAAGGAATATCCATATGTACACCACTATGCACACACACACACACACACACACACACACACACACACACACACACGTGTGTGTGTGCACATATGAGATAGATAGGTAGATGTGGATGGATGGATGCTCACACACACAGAGGAAAAGTATTTTATGTGCATAGTGCTCACAAACCCCCTAAAAAAGCACCCAATTCCACCCATTGGGTCATCTATTCTCTTGTCTCAATATCACCCCTAAATGTTCCACAATAATTTTAGAAGTGCGATTGCAGAGCTGGGAGGTGGTGGAGAGGGTATGTGCACTATTTGCGAGGGTGATGTGGTGCGAGGGAGTTGGTTTATCGGAAGGTGATATCTCGCATGTTTTCGTTGAAGGAGAGCTTCTTGATGGTCAAGCTTTGCCTCGAAAGGTCGTTGTGAGGCATGGAGGCTGTTTGTGGATAATTGTCTTCATGAAGAGAGAGGTCGTGCTTTCTACCCAGCTTTCCTTTGCTGAGGTGGCTGCAATTGGTGATTAGAATGGCATTGGAGGTGGTGACCAGAGATCTATGAAGTTGACAGGGAGGAGTTTGCACCATATTTGGAAGTTGATAAGTAGTCAAAGTGATTCAAATTTCGAATCTCCGTTGGCTGGTCCTTCGTGGTGCTGTGAATGTAGGGAATTGCAATCAACGCTAGCTTGGACCAACTCGTTAGATGGAGGTGCTAGGTCCCACTCCAATGCACCTCTATTGTGGGTGGTGACCTTGTTCCTGATGCTGATTTAGGCCCATATGGCAATGTTTTTGGCACTAAACAAGATGCCTTTGGATTTGAAAACGGATATGGAGTTGGTAAGTACCTATCTTACCCTTTCTCTGACTGGATTTTGTTTGGGCTTGATATCCCGAGTATTTTCTCTCCTCTCCCTGCTAGCTCTGTGTTGTCCCTATGTGTGTAGAGATGTGGCCTTCATGTCCTTTGACCCCACCAGGTGGGAAGAGACTACACAGGGCGATGGGGCAACCTCTGCTTGTAGCTTCATTGGGGGCGGTGATGGGAGGAAACACCAATTCAGATCGACACCAATGCCTGCTGGAGAGGATGTGAGAGATGATTTGGTTGGTGGTAGTGCTTCAGAGGGTACCGGTGTTGCTGGTGATTATGTAGAGCTTGCAGTGAGGCCTACTGCGAGTGTTGAAGTTGAGGGAGGTTGGTCCGATGTGACTCCTGTGCGGTTGGGGCAAATGTTCCTATTGTGCGAACATCCTTGAAGCTAGTCGGGGACAAGAGGAGTGGTAAGCATTCGACATCAGGGTCCAGGAATTTCGGAGCATGCAGGTTGCTTGGTGTAAACAATGGATTGATGTTTTGTTTCTTTTATAGAATAAAGTTTATTAGGAGCAAGCCAACAGATGGGTGGGGGGGACTATGGGTTAGAGGTGGAGCTTAGAGCAGCCAATGTGCTTAATCTCAAGAAACCATCACGATCTCGTGATGGTAGGGTCTCGGATGGTACTCATGGTTAGAGTTTTGGCATGGAACATTAGGGGCTTACGAGATTTGGCTCGAAGGTCTTTTTTGAAGAGGTACTTGGTGGAGTGGAGGGTGGATGTGGTCATATTGCTGGAGTCCTATTTGGAGGGGATGGATGAGTTAGTTAAGAGAAGTCAATGTGGCAACTCTTTCTTAGATATGTTGGTGGTTGATGCAATTGGAAGATCTGGTGGATAGATTCTCAGGTGGAATAAGGGCAGTGTTTGACTTGTTAACTCCTTGGTGGCCTCTTGTGTTGTTATGGGGATTTTCTCCTAGATCTCTGATGGTTCGACGTGGGCTTTTTCTAGCATGTATGGGCCTTGTGATATGTTTACCAGGACGGTACTGTTGGAGGAGATTAGGCAAGAAGTGGAGGTTGTTGATGGCTATCCCTGGTTGGTAGGGGGGATTTCAATGTTGCACTTTTAGCTAATGATAAACCAGACAACATATTGGACGGATCTTTTGTCAACTTTCGATTGGTGGTTGATGAGCTTGAGTTGTTGGATCTCTCGGTCTCAGCAGTGTACTTTACCTAGAGGAATGGCTTTAGTTAAACCTCACATATTAACTACTATAGTATCTCCACGGCGGAGGCCTTACATGGGGCATCTGTTACAACCATGGTGAGGCCATTTTTTAATCACACGTAGTCGTTGTGGGACAATGGAGAAAGTTCCACAAGTTGTGGCTTCTGGAACTTAGTTTTGGGAGTGCGAAACAATTGGAGTAGGGTTCCAGTGTCATCTTTCGCTATGTGCACCTTGGCAGAGCATATCAAGGTGATTAGGTTGGCCTTAATTGAGTATAAGAAGAATTTGGGGGTCAAACGTGATAGTGTGAGGTAGGAAGCCTTGGAGGCCTTAGCTTTGCTTGATAGGTAGGAGGATATGGGCGGTTGGGACAACACGAACAACAAGAAAGGGTAGCTATATAGAATAAGATCAGGAAGGAGGATGAACCAGAGGCAGAAGTCCAGGCAGTTTTGGCTTAAGGAAGATGACTAACATGAAGTTTATCCATTTGTTGGCCAGCACTACAAAAGGATCTAGCATGATTTCTTCACTTCGTGTAGCTAATGAGGTTCTTAAATAGTGGCAATAGATTTGTGAGGCCATCGAGGAGTATTTTTGGGCTTTTACTAGGAGGCTAGCTGTGATGTGGAGGTTGGGGTTGTTAGATATTGAGAGGTTGGATGATCAGTCTAGGTTTGACTTGCTTGGAACTATTTCTGATGATGAGGTCACGACAGCCTTGCGTGGCTTAAAGGCAGAGGGGTCCCTGGGTCCTGATGGACTTTAGGTCCTTTTCTATAAGGAATTTTGGGATGTTGGGGGGGGGGGGGGGGGGGGTTGCTATGGTGATGTTGGTGGAGCGGAGACGGTGGATGAGTATAGACCGATAGCATTGTCGAATTTATTTACCTGATAGTGGCAAAGGTCTTAGCAAATCAGTTGCGTTTGGTTCTTTTGAGTTTGATTTCCCTGATCCAGTTCGCCTTCATATTGGTTGAGGAGATGGTTGCTACCTAGCATAGATATGAGTTTTTGGCTCTTACGTGGATGGTTATTTTTCAAACGTTTATGATTTAGAGGCTTGGGCTTATTTGTGGGAGATTCTGAGGAGAAGGTGCTTCCTTTAGGAGTGGGTTCAACTCATGAAGAGGTGTATCATGATGACATTTTTTATGTCCTTGTTAATGGGAGACTGTGTGGGGTGTGGATGTAGCCATAGAAGGGTATGAGGCAGGCATTTCTACTTGCACCATTGTTGTTTAACATTGTAGTCGATACATTAGCATGTTTGGCTTTCAAGGCATGTAGTGGGGGTCTCTTCTCCGGGTTTACCCTAAAGATGGATGGGTCACCACTTACCCCTTTACATAGCTTTCTTCATTCAGGGTGGCCTTCGTCGAGTAGAGTATGTTGCGTAATTAGTTAGAATGTTTGGTGATATTGTTGGTCTTCTTATTAATGGGAGAAAATCAGCTATTATTCCCTTCCATATGGATGGGGTAGGGGAGGATGCTATTTTTGCGGCTCTCGAGACACATGTGGTTCAACTTCTTATTGTCTATATGGGTCTCCTTTGAAAGGGAAGCAACTGGTGGTTGCAGTTTGGAAAGCGATGGAGGAAAGGATGACTAGGAGATTTGAGTGGTTGGAGTAGTAGGCTTCTATTTAGGGGTAGGAGGCTTGTGTCGATTAACGTGGTACTATCAACAATCCCGATCTTTTATCCCTTTATATATAAGCTGCTAAAGAAGATTATCTCCAAGCCTGAGATAATTTGCAAGAGGATTTTTTAGAAGGGATTGAACAATGATGGTCGCATCCTACAATTAGTCCCATGGAGGGAGATTTGTAGGCCAAAGATTTGGGGGGGCTTGGGATTAGATTGTCAAATGAGTTTAATGCATCTCTGTTTATGACATGGGTTGTCAAATTTTTGGTTGTTGGTGATGTCTTCTTGACAGATTGTTGAGGAACTCCTATGGTGCTTTGGTGGATGTGGTGTACAAGTGGTCTTCGGTGGTGTGCCTGTTGGCCTATTGGAGCTAAGTGGATCCATTCATTCAATGGGGTCTTGCCTTTAATTTCTTTGGCCCAAAACTTGGAAGGGGTTGTTCTTTATGCTTTTGGAAGCATGATTGGACATGAAGTGGTGTTCTTTCGAGTTTGTTCCCTTGTTTATTTGGTCTGGCCTGGCATAGGGATGCCCTTGTCTCAGATGTTTGGGATGACGCCTTATGTTCTTGGTCTCCTATGTTACAATCGTGTCTTGCTAAGGCTTCCATGGCGGAGCTACAAGGTTTGTTGGGGATGTTGCATGGGATATTTACTGGTGCGGATATGATGGATGGCTTTGCGTGGAAGGATAAAAGGTTCTTAGAACATATAGGAAGATCTTTATGGAGATGGGACACCCTTCTTTGGTGTGGGAGGATTGCTCTTTGATTTGGAAGATGCCTCTATCATTGAAAGTCAAGATTTTTCTATGGTTATTTAGAAGAAAAAAGTTGGTCATGAAGTTGCTTTGTTCGAGATGGGCTGCTAATCAGGACTTGGTCTGTGCCTTTTGTGGAGAGGCAGAGGAGAGTTTGGATCATTTGTTTTTCTTGTGTTAGTTATCCATGGAGGTCTCGAAAAGAATAAGTATTTGGCAAGCCAACTTTATGTCTTTCTAAGCCTGGTGGACTTCGTTCCTCTCGTTAGTTCATGTGGACATAGCCGGTTGGGTCAAAGCTTCTATGACTTTTTGGTCGATTTGGCTTCAAAGGAATGCTACTATTTTTCGGAGGGAATGGGTGTGGGTTGAGAATACTGTAAGGGAAGCATGTTGTCTTTATGAGTTGTGGCTTGTTAACCTGTAAGGTTGTTTCTTTGTTTTAATACAAGTGTGGATGGTTGCCGACCTCTAGTAATCTTCCTTTGTCCTTTAAAAATTACAAACAATGAAATGTTATATTACAAAATTATTTGTAGTATAATTGTATTACAAAGTCATTTCTTGTACTTTGGTATTATCAAAATTCTTCAAGAATATTTTTATTTCAAAATCATATTGCACATATGTAGCATACAATTTAACGTTATTGTAGAAAGCATTATTTTTGTGTGTATCTAAGCATTTCTTGTATTTAAAATCCACACGATTAAAAATACGTAATCATTGTAGCACGTAAATAAAGCAATTTATAATATCGAACTACAAGAAGTCCATGTCAAACTGAGGGAGGCAGTCGCTATTTTAATACCTTTTGTAGTTATTATATAGTAGAGTAGAATATATATAGATGTCAAATATATGCACGAATAATAATACTAGAGATAGATAAATGAATACCGAAACTTATTTCTAATATCGGATATGTCTCACAAATATGAATCTAATCAATGATTACAATAATAGAACTATAAAAGAATAGAGACAGAGAGAAGATCAGAGCCGCTTGAGGGATGCTTGAGGAAGCTTCTGACGGAGCTTCAAATCTAGGGCGTCGGGAGGTAGAAGATGGAGTCCAGAGAGGAACACTATGAGTGGACGTGCATTATGGTAGAGGAGGGCTAGGTAAGCTAATTCTCTTAGAGACTAAGTGCCATCTAAGGGTTGGAGGTTAGGTCTTTTTATAGGAATCTAAGTGGCTTCCTATTTGTTGATTTAGAGTGCCTAAGATTACTAATTTGGATGGTTTAGATTTAATCAAAAGTGATGCTTAGGATTGGTTGAATAGGGACCTTAGGATCTAAGTTGTAGGGCTAGGATAGGATTGGGGTTTTCTAAAAATAGGCAACCTAGGTGGGTGGCTACCAAGGGATAAAATCTTATCAAGAGATAAGATCTTATCTCTTGGTCGGTCACCAAGGGATAAAATCTTCTTAAGTTGACACCAACTTAAGAGGATTAGGCTAGGATTTTTGTGGGTTTTATGTGGGTAGGGTTAGGGCTAGGTTTTCTTGACATAGGTTGTGAGAATAGGTTCCTAATTAGGCTAGGTTGACCTTAAGTCTAGTGGGTTGGGTCCAAATAGGTAGGTCCTAGTCTAATTGTGTGTGTAAATGTGCAAATTGGGTTCAGGGAAATCTAAATAGATTAAGGCTTAGTCTAATTAGGTAATAGGTGAGTCTAATTAGGTAATAATGAACCTAATTAAACTTGTGTGAGTTGGTATTTGCTCAATTGGGTTTTGGGTGAACCTAATTGAATTCAGGTGCACTAAATCAAGTATGCATGTACGTAGTTGGGTAAGGGCTTGGTCTAATAGGTTTAGGTTGGGTTTGATTAGACTCAAATGAGTCTGATCAACTGAGGGCTAGTCTAATCAGGTCCCATGGACCTCATTGACTGGTGGCTAACCTAATTGACTCAGGCTGAGTCAATTCAGTGTGGTTTGAACTTAAATAGGTTTCTAGGCTAGGGATAGGATATTGGATAAGTGGATTAGGGTTAGAGATAGTAGGATATGGCTATGGATAGGGTGGATAGGTTCATGGATAATGCTATCCATGTTTTTAGCTTTTGAGCTCAAATATCTAAGGTTGAGCTTGTTCAGAGATAGGTATTGGGATAGGGTTATCCTAAGGTTTCTAGGATAGTGTAGGGTTATCCTAATTTCTCTCTTTCCTCCTTTGTTCTTGTATCTTCAATCTTTTTTTATTTCATCTTTATTTGTCAATCAATTCCTAGCTCAGTGCTCCTATCCAGCTTTATCTCTCAGTTCTTCAAATTACTTTGAGACCTATCACCTGCATTATTCACAAGAGACTAAAATTAGGAGATAATTATTTATAAGATAAATGCAAAGCTCAAATATGTATGTATGCTCTAAATGCAATATTTATAAACCTAATGCATGATTCTAGTGAGGAATTAGTCATACATTAAGTCAATTAGGGTAATAGATTAGATTGTTATCACATACAAGTTATTTTTTATATTACAAATTATTATTGGTATGAATTTACCCACATTTCATTTCTTTGTTCATGTTACAACATAAATATGCATCTATTACCAACTACCTGGTAGTTATTACAAAACATATGTTTTGCTATTACAAATTTTTTGAAATGGAACGTACCTAAAGGTTTTAAATCACCTTCAATCATAATATCTTGTAATACGATAATCCTTATATTGTATTATTAAAATCTTTGTATTACCTATATGGAATATATTCAAGGATCTTTGCTTTTATTATGGCATGCATTTGGATATTCCATTTTTTGTTTGTATTTTATATAGAAAGTTTGTGTAATTGATTCATTTTGTACCATTACTATATGGAAAGTTAATTCTTTAATTGCCTTACGGAAACTAGATTGCATAAAATGAGTGATTTCTATTTGATTTTTAGGATGTAAATTCTATGATTGTTGTTGCATGTTCATTTGACCTTTTATGAGCATTGTATTTAGAGGATACGACCCCTATGAAAAAAATAATGTCTTGCAAAAGCATATAAAAGTTCTAAAAAGGTCCAATCGACTTGTCTGATTTAGCTTTCAAAATATTGGTCCATGTACTTGTGTATCTGCATGCTCAGTTCTTTAGGTAAACATACATATTTTTATGTACGATGCATGAAAAGACAAGCATGGCCTTAGGGGGAGGATCTGGAAAGCTTCCTGCCAAAGGGGGTGATAAAAGGAAAACCAAGCAACCAATAGCACACAAGATGCTTACCATGTTTGACCTAGGTGTCATGCCCTTAGGTTAAGAAGAATTCCTTAAATTCACTATGAGCTAATAGCAGGTCACAAACGGATATTTTTATAGTACAAGAAATGCAATTGCTAGCATCTATAATGGGAGAAGGATTGGCTTTACTTCACCAATGTACTAGGCAAGGGTCGGTGCTGCTACATGAAATGTTATTCCTTGGCAATGCCTCAGCTTTTTGGATATGGAGGCCTTTTTTCAAATGGCGTAAATGTTAATTTGTTAGGTGGAGTTCTGTTTATTGAGCTTTTGAGGTAAATTTATTCTTAGACATTTGTATGTTGATTGACCTCATGATGACTTTGCACAAATGTTGATCCAATTTTTTTAGAGAGCCTTATATGGTGATCTAGATGTAAGTAGTGTTTGACATGTTCAGTGGTTCATTTAAGGGTTCCAAATCAAGTCATGTGGAGTCTAGGGTTTTACAGGAATTCTAGATCCATGCATTGCCTTTTTTTTTCTCCTACTCTACCTGTTGACAAACTATTAACTAGAGTACTTTGTTGTTTTCTCAGCTTTAGATGCAGAGTTTAGTTGAGCTGTCTTGCCTTTTCTCCAGCACGTCTAGATGATATTGAGGTACTTATTTTGAACTACAAAGGCCCAAAACAAAGCATGTGAACCCATTCTCCCTCAAGTGTAGAGAGCAGAGGAGACCCTTGTCCCTTGTTGGAACTTGGGAGCATAACAGTTTGATATGAGGCATGGGATTAATCACTCTTGCTCTCTTAGATTATTCTAGTGAGCAATTGAGATTCTCCTTCCTAGTTCGGGGTATAAAAGTTTGATTCGTGGTCTGTGGGTAATTGATAATGCACTAGGGAATAAGTGTGGACAACGTGAGAGACACTTCTTGATAGGGAACACAGATGTTCTGGATGAGATAGGGTTGCCCACAAAATGAATGTTTGAAGGGCATTGGGACACTCTTTTCACTTTCTGATATACAACCTGATTGGAGGTTTGCGGTTGATTCCCTATGGAATATTCACCTTCCTAGTTTAAAATAAGGTGGAATTCAGGTAGAAGGTCAATCTATTGTTGGAGACACTCCTTCCCAAGTTTGAATTTGAACTGAAGAGGCAGGGTTTGAGCCTTTTTTTTCCCTTGGAAAAGGTAAAAGTTGATTAGTTGAGATTGCTAGTCCCTCAATTTGATTTAATAATGCATACAGATTGCACCACTGGCTATATAATTTTTCCTAACTTGAGGGTAGTTTCACGATGCAGTCAACAACATTCACAACATATTAACAATCAAAGCACATAGACGGGAAGAGGGATGTTTGGGAGAGGGTGGTCCTCTCTGGGAGGGTTTGCTGAGCGGTGGTGCACTTCAAGTGTAGGAGTCGAGGTCACGTTGCGGTGGAGTGTCCTGATCTGGTGGTTTGTGTGGTGTGCAAGGGGGTAGGCCATCGTCAACGGATGTGTCCGAAGAGGATGGGGCCTCCACCTCCTCCTCCTCTAGCTTTTGAAGCAGTCATTGATGAAGTTCTTAGAGGTGGGTGCCTTGATCAAGTTCTTCGTTTAGCGGCGGTTGGTGTTATGATTAGAGGCCATTTTAATTTGGAAGAGGTTAGACATTTCTTGGTGAAGTTTGGTCTTGCTTGTAAAGGTTGGAAGCTTTCTTTCTTCTCGTCTTCTAAGTTGCTTTTGGTTGGGCTTTTAGAGGAGGATGTTGAGCATTTACTTTTTAGGGAGATGGAGATTAGAAGAGTTGTTATTCGTTGGAGGTCTACTCCTTTGTATGATGGTGCTGTTGAAGATTGAGCACCTATGCGGCTTTGGCTCGATTTTTGATTGTAGGAGTACCTCTGCGTTTGAGGAGTAGAGAGGTTGTGGAGGTGTGTGCTTCGTTTGCTTGGGTAGCATGGTGCAAGGGAGTGGGTCTTTGTGATGGTGATATGTCTCGGATTTTTGTTGAAGTGAAATTCCTTCATGGTCATTCTTTGCAATGAAGTGCTGCTGTTAGGATTGATGGTTGCTCTCGGATTGTTTTTTTTCGAGATGAACGCGTTGGGACCCTTCCATGGATTGGCCTTTGCAGAGGTGGTGGCTCGTGGTGAGTGGAGAGACGTCGGAGTTGGTGGTGGTTGGATGGTTGGTTGGAGAAAGCAGTCTGCTTGCCAGATTTGGAAGCCGAAGAATATCTGGAATGTTTCGAATTTTGAATTCAGCAAGGTTGGACATTCCAAAATTAGTTCCATCTTTTTTGTGAAGGTGATCAACTGCCAGCTTGTTAATATTGTTGCCAAGAATGTTGTTGCGTCTGCTGTGCTTTGTGATGCTGCTGTTGACGTGGATGGGGCTCCCTACATGTGCTATCACGATGTTGCTGAAAAGGAAGGCACTGCACGTAGCAATTTTAATGCTGGCGTGGTTGGCGTTAAATGCATTCCTGCTCCTGCAGATGTGGAAGGAGATTTAATGGGCCCTTGTGCAATTTTTTTTGCACTAAACAGGGTGCCTCCGGATTCGAAAATGGATTCGGAGTTGGTGAGTTTCCATTTAAACATTTTTCAGACCCAGTTCTTTTTGGGTCTGATATTCTGGATATTTTCTTTTCTTCTGCTGGGCCTGCTTGCTCTTCTAAATTAAGTAGGAGTGTGGATGGGGCTGTATTGGGCCATGAGACCGACGATGCTGACGTTGAGAATGGACTTCTGGGCCCTCATGGCATTCATTTTACCACTAAACAGGGTGCCTCTGGATCTAGAGTTGGTGAGTGTCCATTCAAGTGTTTTTTGGACCAACTTCTTTTCCGTCCCGATAATCTAGATATATTTTTTTCTCCTGTTGGGCCTGCTTGTTCCCCTGATTTGTGTAGGTGTGAAGCAGGGTTGGATGGATGTGGTCCTACTGCTGCTGGGCCCACTTCTTTGCCAGCAGTGTGGCATTCAGTGGCGACATGCATCAGGATAGTATGGAGGTCCCGTCTACAAATTTTGCTGTAGCTGATGCTGCTGCAGGTGTAGGTGAAGCTTCTCTCGAGATTTGTGCTGTTGCAGGGGATGCTGATTGGCAGACCCAGCAGAGGGCTACTGTGAAGACTAAGCGAGACACATTGAAGATGTCAGTAGCTAAGAGAACTGTTTCATCATCCATGTCTTGGTCGGTGGAGGATGGTACAGGTAGATCTATTTCAGTCCGGAGTGGTATGAGGTATCGGTTTTGTTACAAGTGGAAGATTGTTTAAGGCCAGGTCTGTGGCAAGTGATAGTCAAAGGTCAAGTTTGGAGCTTCGGGTTGCCAAGGTGCTTAATCTTAAGAAGGTGCCACATTCATCTTCTAGTAGGGTCTCTACTAAAACTCATGGTTAGAATCTTATCATGGATGTGAGAGGTCTTCGGGATCCGGCTTGGAGATCTACATTGAGGAGGTATTTGGTGGAGTGGAGGGTAGATGTGGTTTTGTTGTAGGAGACACATTTGGAGGGGCTTGATGCAGTTACGAAGAGGAGTTTGTGTGGGGATGTTTTCTCTGATTAGTTGGTTGTTGGGATTGTTAGTAGGTTGGGTGGCCAGATCCTCATGTGGAAAGGAGATGTCTTTCTCCTCTTGAACTCTATGGTGGCTTCGAGGGTGGTTACAGTTGTCCTCCTGTATTTCTAATGGTGTGACTTAGGCTTTTTCTGGTGTCTATGAACCTTCTAATGCTTCGTCCAAGTCTGTTTTGTGGGAGGAATCGAGCCATGTGTCGTTTCTCATTGATGGTTGCTCCTAGCTTGTAGGAGGTGATTTTAATGTTACTTTACAGGTAGACGATAGGCTTGGTGGAATGTTGGATGGTTCTTCTATTAATGTTTGTCAGACCGTTGATGAGCTTGAATTGCTTGATCTTCTAGCCTCAGGAGCACAATTTACTTGGAGGATTGGTTGTGGTCAGGCTTCTTGCAGAGATAGATTCTTCTCTAGTATTTTCTTGGTGGAGGCTTGTCAGGAGGCTATGGTCTTGGCTTTGGTGAGTCCTTTTTTGGACTACACGTCTTTGGTTTGGGATAATGGTGTAGGGGGATCTTTCTTGACTTATTTCAAGTTCCAGAAGTCATGGTTATTGGAGTTGGGTTTTTGCGAATTTGTCAGAGAAAAGTGGTGCGAGGTCCCTTACTCCACGTTGGTTACGCGCACTCTGGTGACCCGTATTTGGTGATTAGACAAGCTTTGATTGAATTTAAAAGGGAGATTTCTTTGAGACGTGATGGCACTAGGAGAGATGCTTTGTAGTCTTTGGCTAAACTGGATGAGAGAGAAGGAATGGGGCAGTTGGACTAGTTTGTCCAATAAGAAAGGATATGTGTTCAGAATGTTATCATAGATGAGGACCAAAAAAGGGAGATGGATTGAAGACAGAAGTCCAGACATCTTTGTCTTAGGGAGGGTGATTCTAATACAAGGTTCTTCCATATGTCTACTAGCTCCAGGTGGAGGACTATTATGATTTCCTTTTTGCGGGTAGGAGATGAGGTGCTGGATAATAGAGAGCAAATTCACTAGGTTGTCATTGGTCACTTTTATGCTTTTACTAGGAGGAGAGCTCTTAGGGAGTGGAGGTTGGGGTCTTCATATGGTGAGATTGGATGATGCTACATGGGTAGAGTTGATTAAAGAAAGCTTCAAAGGAGGAGATTTTAGTTGCTTTATGTGGCCTTAAGGTAGAGGGATCTTGTGGTTTAGATAATCTTTAGGTTTGTTTTATAAGGAGTTCTAGGATGTTGTTGGATTAGATGTAGTGGTGATGATCCAAGAAATTTTCCATGGTAATATGGGTTTTGAGAGGCTCAATCGCTTATATCTTTTCTTCTACCAAAGAAGGAGGGCATCGATACTTTGGATAGTTTTAGGCCGATTGCCTTGTCGAGTGCCATTTACCTGATTGTGGTAAAGGTTTTTGCTAACTGGTTGCACCTTGTTCTCCCTGTTTTAATTTTTTCGGTGCAGTTTGCTTTCATTTTAGGGAGGTCTCGTTGTGATTCTTTTGTTCTAGCCAAATAGATGGTTGCAACTTGGAATAAAAGTATCTCTCTTACTTTTATGTGGAAGGTTGATTTCTCTAAGGCTTATAATTCAGTGGCTTGGACTTGCTTGTGGGAAACTCTTAGGAGGAGGTGTTTTTCAGAGCCTTAGGTTTAGATAATGAAGAGATGTATCATGACATTCTCTTTCTTTGTGTTGGTTAATGGGAAGCCATGCGGATCCTGGATCCAGTCGTAGAGAGGTGTTAGGTAGGGTTGCTTGTTGGTGCATGTGTTGTTCATCATTATTGTTGATACCTTGGTGTTCTGGCTTTCAAGGTGTGTAGGGGAGGCTTGTTTCCTGAGTTTTCTTTGAGGTCTAATGGTTTGTTGCTTACCCCAGTTTTGTAATATGCGGATGGGGGATAGAGTTAGGCCAAGCATGTGGCGTAGTTGGTGAGATTGTTTGGTGATTTTTCTGGCCTTCTTGTGAATGGAAGAAAGTTAGTTGTTCCTTTTCACATGAGTAGTAAGGAGGAGGTTGCAGTTTCTGAGGCTCTTTATTCACTGGTTGTTCGGCTCTCGATTACCTATTTGGGGCTGCTGTTGAAGGGAATGCGGTTAGTGGTAGTTGATTGGAGGTTGGTGAAGGAAAGGTTGAATAGGAGATTGGCTGATTGGAGTATAAAGCGTCTTTCCCGTGGTGGGAGATTGGTCTTGGTTAAATCTATTTTGTCAGCTGTATTGGTTTTGTACCTTTCTATGCTCATGCCACCGAAGAAGATTTTGTCCAAGTTGGAGATTGCTAGAAAGCGATTTTTTTGGAAGGAGCTGGATTATGATGGTCGTTATTTGCAGTTGGTTCCTTGGAGGGAGATTTGTAGGCCAAAGAGGAGAGGTAGGGTTGGCATTGGGAGTTTGAAGAGATTTAATGAGGCTCTCTTGATGAAGTGGGTGGTGAGATTCCTTTCTGCTAGTGGTGGTCTTTTGGGAAGGATTTTGAGCGACTTATGTAGATCATGTTGACCTCTTTTATGGTAGATCTAGAAGGGTTAGGCCATTGGCTTTCTGGAGCTTGATGGGGCCGTATATGGTGTGGGGTGCGATGTCGAATCTTTTTGTACCAAGGATTGGAAATGGCTCATCTTTTCAATTTTGGAAGGATAATTGGACGAGATATGAGCTATTCTCTGCTTTGTTCCCACGCTTGTTTAGCTTGACTGCGGCCAAGGATATTACTGTTTTGGATGTTTGGGATTCAGCCTCGAGTGCTTGGTCTCCCATTTTGGATCTGGGTCTTTCAGGGCTAGTTTACTTAGGGAGTTAGAAAAGTAGTGTTAAGAAATGTGAAAGTGGTGTTAACCTGCAATTGTGTTTAGTTGCAAAGTGGTGTTTACACCAGTTTGTGTTTACTTGATTTGGTGTTAAGTTATTGTATTAACCCTTGTGGCATTTACTTGGTAGTAGTGTTAGGAACATGAAGCATGAGGGGTGCAAGAGGCGTGAGTGGTATACGACTTTAATACATGTTTAGCTAACACCAGTGGAAACAAGTGTTAGACAAACTTGGGTTACCAGATCGGAGGTTAAGTAAACAGGGGTTAACCCCCTTCCCCCCAAGTAAAGTAGGCCTCAAGGTTTTGCATGCTGGAGTTGCAGAGTTTGTTGGAGATACTACGTGAGATGTTTGTGAGTGAGGAGAATGTTGATGGATTCACTTGGAAGGAAGGGAGATTCTCTATTTTAAAAGCTTTTAAGATGATATCTTTGGAGGAGGGACCTTCACTTTTGATGTGGGAGGATTGCTCGTTGTCTTGGAAGATGCTTATATCGTTGAAGATTAAGATCTTCTTGTGGTTGTTTAGATGAGAGAAGTTAGTCACGAAGGTCTTTTGGGCTAGATGGGCTTCAGATTCAGATTTGCTTTGTTCTTTTTGTGGTACTGCGAAGGAGACGCTGCACCATCTCTTCTTCACTTGTCTGCTATTGGTGGAGGTTTGGTAAAGTGTTAGTGTCCGATTAGTAGTACTTACATCTTTAGATTCTTGGTGGGGGCTTCCTTCAGGTCCTTAGTGGTGGGTTAAAGTGGTGGCCACTTTGTAGTCTATTTCGTGTTAAAGGAATGCTGCTATTTTCAGGAAGGAATGGGTATGGGTTGTAAATATTTTAAGGGAGGTGTGTAGCTTGTCAAAGTTGTGGCTTGATTTATTGTAAGTCCGTTCCTTTTATTTTGTTACTAATGATATTTGGATGATTTCTGATCTCCGGTAATTTTCCTTTTTCTTCTCAAAAGTAAAAAACATTTGCAACATATTGCCTTGGTAGTTAAGTCTCTTGAATGCGATTCCATTTGGTTCATTCCAAATAGGCCATAACATAGGCAGATCCTTAGCTTTTCAGCTTGGACCTAAAGAAAATAATGCCATTCCCTAAAAGATATCAATCCATTTGAGCCCTACATTGCTTCCAAACAAATTGCGTGAGTTGCAAACTGATTCTTAAGAATGAATCTTTTCTTAGGAATCATTTCATGGAATTCCAATGCTTTCTTCTGATGACTAGCAATTTGCATGTTGTAGCATTCTACACCAGTTTTTGGGTGGGCTTAGACAATGTTGATGCCCTTTGAAGTGAGGAATTTAATTTATTGAAAGCATGGGGGTGATGTACACAAAAAAACCATTCGTAGTGGGTCTCTTACACAAACCTAATTGAGGAGCATGTACATACTACAACAAAGGGGGATTAATGATTTAGGCATTTCTTCCTTTTTCGTAGAAACTGAGAGCTTCATGAATTAGATGAGCCATCAATGTGCACAAACCGTGCCTTCACCTTTAGTTTCTGACCTTTCATTTTCTTGTAAAACGTTCTTATTTGTCATATTTCTTTCTCAATACCCTTAAGTTGAGCAATTATGGGTATTATTGGGTCCAATGGGCAGGCTCAATGGACACATTTCTTTATTGGTGACACGTGGAGTTCATTCCTTATCCTCCCTATCATTAAGGACAAGATTACAACAACAACCAAGCCTTTTCCCACACTAAGTGGGGTCGGCTACATGGATTCTTTGCCTCCACACAGATCGATTTTCAGCCATTTTAGGACTTAAATTAAAGTAATTGAGGTCATACTTAATAATTTCCTTCCAACACTTGTTTGGTCTTCGTCGCCCCCTCTTAGCGGGTTCAGCCTCCAACTTCTCGCATCTCCTAACTGGAGCATCTAGTGGCCTTCTTTGTAAATATCCAAACCACCTTAGACGTGCCTCTCTCATTTTATCCTCTATTGGTGCCACCCCAACCTTGTTTCTAATAATCTCATTTGAAATATGGTCCTTTTTTGTATGATCACACATCCATCTTAACATTTTCATTTCTGCCATAGAGATCTTCTGTACATGCTTATAGTTTATAGACCAGCATTTAGAATCGTACAACATGTGGCCAAGATTATTCCCTATAAATCTTTTCATATGTGGATGACGCCGCTGAATCATATGGCTCATGTGTTCATTCATTTCCTGCCTTTAAACTGTGGACTTAAAGGGGTGTGATTGTCCACCTACTGTCATCATCTAGCTTCCTCCGGTAGCAATCAAGTCACTGCTGGTTATCAAAATAGCTTCTGCCACAATTATGCTCTCGTTACACCTCGAGGTCAGATTCCTAAAGGTTAAGCATTTATCTCAATGGGGGGAAGCTGTTCGTACGAGCACTTCTTGGACTTCCCTATCTCCTACTGCTGCAAGCACAATAGTAGGGGATGCTTTCTTTAGAGCATCATTTTCTAGGCTACATAATTGTGAACATGGTCTATCCTTGCTCCTTTTGTTATGATCTTATAACACCAAAGAGGATGCTTTGTCACTCTTGCGGGAAGCCTTAATTTCCTTTGGATGAAAGTTACAAGTCAGGTCCCTTGAAATTTTTTTTTGAGAAGGAAAAGGGCGAGGGTCATGTTGACTCCCACCCGTTGTATTATTACGTCGTAGAGGGCCAAAAGGAAACGATTACATCAACGTGCGGATTCCTAAAATACAAGCTGAGAGGAAATGGAGGCACCAATATTCTCCACCTATGACTTGTCTACTTGTCCCCCATGAACACCACCCTGTTTAGGCTTGACTTTCAACCGTTACTGTTTAACCACCAAATAAGAGCCATTGATAAACCATGGATGCCCTTCATTTCCATACAAATAGTCATACACAACAATGAAATCCATAGGAAAGAGATTGTTCTTGGTGTATCCTGGCAATAGTGATGGTGCAAGAGGAGTAAGTGGAGGCAACGGCTGGAGCGGGAGAAAAGATGGTGTGCTTTGTGATCTTCAAAGCTCACGATGTCTCTAGAATGGGTATGGACTAACAATGATTTTTATTAAGGAATAGTATTTTAAGTGGCAACTGCAACTTCAATTGTCATTTTCGTATCTTCACTTGACTTTTATGCTTGGTTCGAAGCAATGTATTTCCCCTTCTTTTGATGAAAAGCACTTTTTAGTTGGATGTGGTGATAGTTATTCTGTATATTGATAGCAGAATCTCCCCAACCAGGTCATCCCCTATTCATCAATAGCTTGAAGTCATGGCTCCTAATGATGGGTAGGGCTGCTACCAGAAGATTCATATGTAACCTCTTGTTTGAGATGTAGGCTTTAGCATCTTCAACATGATATTTAGTTAGTTGATGGGGTGTTTCTAGTCAAGGAGCCAAGTCAATTACCCTGTACATGAGGTTCACTACCTCAAGAGGGGATCAGAAGAATGTTTAGCACCAAGATAAGATCAACTTGTTTAAGGGCCTTGATGCTTCCTGGTTAAGTCAATTTTTAAAAATGATACTTGATAGGATCGAATGCATTTTCCTCCACGTTTGAAAGGAAAGTCATGTTTGTGGTATAATGACAAGAGCGTCAAACATGTTGTCATTGTCTATGGGGTGAGTATTGTAGTTTCCTCAATTCATGTAGCCAATGCACTCCTTGCTTGGGTGAAGGTTGTGAAAGGTGCTTGAATCCTGAATTGGCCCTTGGTGGCACTTGTTCCTGCACTCTGTCCAGGTAAGGTCTGTCTGCACTTGCTGGTTCTGATGCTGATGTGGAGGTCCCCTTTCTTGATGAGCTTTGATCCATAGCTAGAATTGCTTATACTTTTTGGTATTATGCCCATCATCCCAATGGAACTCATATAGATAGCTCACCAAAGTGATTAGATTGATGAGTAGAGGCATGGAGTCCTAGGGCCTCCTTTGTAGCCTCAATGGTTGGGTTTGCCACCCATCTTGTTTGGAGGATGCTCTTGTTATGGCGAGGTGGATGAGGCTTCCTTTCCTTGGAGAGCCAAATGTAGTTAAGACTTGAACCCTTTGGGTTCGCCCTCCACAATGAATGTTCTGTCACACTCCAATAGAAAAGTCTAATTATTTGGTGGTTGATGGCTTCCTCCCTCATTGGGCTTGTTTTAAGGAAGCACTCCTTGAATCTATGCAAATAGGCTTTTGGTGGGTTTCTTTTAGCTAGAGTGATGGTTGCAAGGGCTGTTGAATCAACCTTTGTGTGTGTGTAGATGGAAAACTATAAAAGAACTCCTCTAGCTCCTCAAGGGAGACAATGGGTTACTCTAGATGGGACAACATCCTTTCCATGGCTGCTTTGTTTAGAATGGAACGAAACATTAGACAATAGGCATAAAGGATATACATACTTGAGGTGTATGAGGTTGTAGAATTGGTGGAAATGTTCTAATGAGGTTGAAGCCCCGTTGTGAGTGTTGAAAGTACGATTTTGGAACTTTAGGGAAGGTGTGTATGTGTTATAGGTATAAATGTGTATGAGGTTGTTAGTGCTAAGCATTAAAACTTTGTCGGTCTTGCTTGCCAAGAGTTGGTCAAGCTTGTTCTCGATATGGTAGATAGTATCCCAATCTAGCCCTTGATCATGGGAAATCTAATGTTGTCGTTGATTGCACTTGTGAAGAATGACACTTATGAAGTGGTGGGAATGACCACCATGATGGACAAAGACAACCTAGAGGTGGTGATAGTTGCGGAGGCTGTGGGTTTTTGTCATACAGAGAAGGGGGTTGCCTGTGTTTCCTAATGATTAGAGTTCTTTCGTGGAATATGAGGGGACCTCTCGAGGAGGCCAACATTTGAGGCCTATCTTTAGGCGTAGGGTCCAATAATGGTGATGTTTTAGGAGATGAAGTTGGAATCTTGTGATCAGAGGTTGTGGAGGGAGATGGGAGGCAGGTTCATGGGAGGTTTCCTTACTCTCAATGTTGTTGGCCGCTCTGGTGGGGTTCTACTTGGGTGGAGAGAGGACATTTTCACAGTGGACTCTCTTAAGGGCTTTCATGTTTTAACAACAAAGATGGTGAGAAGTGATAACTTTAGGATCGTTGTCTCTGCTGTTTATGGTCTTATGGATGACATTGCATGACAACTTTGGGAGGACTTAGCATAGATGGTGGACAGATTTCATCGTGATCCCTGGTTGATTGGGGATGATTTTAACACAACCTTCTTTGATGATAGGCCTGGTGGCAGAGGAAGGCAAGACTGTGGGCTAAGCACATTTGTGGAATTTGTTGCTAGTCATGGGCTGGTGGATTTGTTGTTTACATCTTGTGCTTACACTTGGAGGAGCATAACTGACTAGAAGTCCAGTATTGATAGATTCTTGTGCAGTGTGGAGCTTGTGGGGGTTTTCCCCTTTAGATAGGCTGTTCTCGGATTATATACCTTTGCTGTGGCAGATGAACGAGAACATGTCATTTGGGACTTCAAGTTTGATAAGTTTAGGATTTCAAAGGATGGCTTTAGGAGTCTGTTGGAGGAGAAATAACGGTCCTCAACTAGAAGGATCGACAATGGTGAGGTTGGTATCTAAGCTGAGTGGTCTAAGGGCCTTCTTGAAGGTCTATAGGAAGGGGATTAGAGAGGAATGGGTTAGAAGAAAATTGGAGGCTTTGGCTGAGATTGATAGGTTGGACAAGGTGGAGGATGCAGGTGCCCTGTTGGTGGAGGAGCAAGTAGCTAGGACTAGACATCTGGTTATTGTTCAAGATGAAGACAAGAAGCATGAAGTTGAATGGAGGGTAAAGTCTAGACAACGGTGGTTGAAAGAAGATGACTCCAACACATGATATTTTCACATGATGGCTTCAAGTAGAAGAAGGAAATGAATTGACAAACTTTTGGTGAATGGTATTGAGTACTTTGGGAGAGAAGAGGTGGGCTGGGCGACGACTGAGTATTATAGAGTTTTCACGAGGAGAAGGGAGATGGGAAGGTGGAGATGGACATGGGGTGATGCGTAGTCCATTTTAGGGGCACAAGCAGATGCATTTACGGTACCTTCTACTAAGGATGAGGGAGGTGAGCTATGTGGGGTTTGAATGCGGACGATTGCCTGAGCCAGATGGATTTCTTATATTTTTCTATAAGGAGTTTTGGCCTATGGTGAAGGAGGATGCCATGCAAGTTGGGGCGGAGATTGTGGAAGGAAACTTGGGGTTTAATAGAATAAATAAGTTTTATTTGTTTTTGTTGCCCAAGAAGGAGGGTGTAGAGGCTATTGAGGATTGCAGGCCTGTTGTCTTGTCCAACGCAATTTAGCTCATTGTAACCAAAGCACTTGAGAACAAACTCCATGGGGTGTTGTAGGACATTCTCATTGACGTAGATAACCTTTGTTCCAGGTCTAAACATGCTTGATTGTTTTGTTATTGTATCTGAGATCTTAGCTATGTCGAGGTGGCATAAGAGGAAAGCCTTTTTATGAAGGTGGATTTCAACAAGACTTATGATTCTGTGCAGTGATCATTTCTATGGGCATCCTTGATGAAGAGAGGTTTCCCACCACGATGGATTGATTGGATGAAATGTTGTGTAACAACCACCTCTTTCTCCATTTTGGTGAATGGAAATCTTGTTGGGGGTTTGGTGCGCAACCTAGGAGGGGAGTGAGACAGGGGTGTCTAGTAGCCCCCATGCTCTTTGTTTGGTGGCTGATGCTTTGGTGAGTTCCACTTTTAGGGCCTGCTTAGGCGATTTGCTTAGCGGCTTCTCAGCAGTGCTAGAGATAGAGGTCCTAATGCTGCAGTATACAGATGATACAAATTTTTTTCATTGAGGGTTTGGTAGTAGAGGTGAGAAGGCTCCACATTCTCTTGGAGATGTTTGGAGAGGCATTGGGACTACTGATCAATTTCTCAAAATTCAGTTTTCTGCTCATCGAGATGTCTCCTGAGGAGTTTGTGGAGTGCAGAATTGCCTTGCATACGCAGGTTGGAGGGTTTCCTATCTCTTACCCAGGCCTTTCGTCATCTAATAAACGATTAGGTGCATAGGAGTGGTCCCCTCTCGTTGAGATTGGAGAAGAGATTGGTTGGTTGGGCATCCAAGGTGCTTTCTAGAGGTTGCATGTTGACTCTATTGAAGGCGATCCTCTCCACGATGCCATCTTACTTCTTGTTTGTTTTCAAAATACCTTGGAAGCTAGAGAGGAAGGTATCTGGTCTAATGAGAGATATCTTTTGGATCAACTATGGTTTAATAGGGAAAGGTGCTAGGCTAGTGGTGTGAGAGGATGCCTGCAAGTTGGTGAAGGAGGGTGGTCTGGGGGTCAGAGATGTAGACACTATAAACGATAGTTTCTTAGCCAAGTGGATTAGTAGGATAGTGCAACGTAAGCATGACCTTCTTGGGTAGGTGTTAACGGCGTGCTATGGATCTTTGTTGAGTTGGGAGGGGATGACCTCACCTCCGAGCGATGCATCCCACTTCTATTGGGGTTTGGCAATGGTGGTCCCAAAGGTTCAGAGGTTCTTCTCACCTTATGCTGTTATAGGGAACGTCTTTAGATTTTGGAGAGATGATTGTATAGGGGAGCACCCTGTGTGTGATAGGTTTTAGAGGCTTTTTGCCTTGGCTACAAATAAGGAGATGACGATGGAAGATTGTTGGGATAGATCGTGGTGCCCTACTTTTCTGGGGAATTTTTCTAAGTAGCGATTGGAGGAGCTCCAGACGTTGTGGTAGGCGTTGGATGGATTTTAGCCGAAAGGAGGGGAGGATGCTTTGCTTTGGGATGGAGGGGAGCTCATAATTAGAGAGGCCTACTCTAGGTTAAGGGGTGTTGGGCAACTAATGGACATTGATTTCCTTAGAGATTGTAGGCTCATTTGGACGACGGAGTGTCCACTGAAGATAAAGATTTTTACGTGGCTACTGTGAATAAGATGGTTGCTGACTAGAGTGTGGAGGGTTAGATGGGTGCCAGAGGTTGACAAGGAGTGTTTGCTTTGCAAAGCAGGCGATGAGGATAGTGATCATTTGTTCTTTGGATGCGATTTCTCTTCCTAGATTTGGAGACATTTTGATTTTAAGTGGATTGAGCACACCACCCAAAATCAATTTTGGAGTTCGTTTAGACGGGGAAGTAGACATGTGGGTCAACATGTCTTCAGATTGAAAAGGGATAAGGCTAAGGTCTTTGTAGTACTTTGGAGCATTTGGCTTGGAAGGAACGCAACAATATTCGAGGGGCAACATCTGCACTTGGAATTTTTTTATTGCCATTTCTTCGCTTGTCCATTTTTCGGAGTCCTCCATGTAAATATCTGTTGGCTGATGCTGTGGTAGAAAAAAAAATCTTAAGTAGGGATATTGTGACTAAGGGCACCATTGTTTTTGCCAAGGGCTATTTGAGCTTACAAACCCTTGAACATTGTTTTAAAAGGTGCGCCTCGAGGCGCCCGAGGCATACGCCTTGAGGCGAGGCACTAGGAAAATGCCTTGAGGCTATAGCCTCTGGGTTGCATCATGAGGCGTGAGCCTCAGTTGGTCGAGGCGATGTCGAGGCGTTGAGGCGAACGGGAGGTTATAGCCTCTGTTGAAAGGCCCCTAACCTCGATTGAAAGGCTCTTTTAGATGGTTATGTGACTTGCACATGATCTTTTCCCACAAATAAATCCCTCAAAAGTATGAAAGTGATGGAGATACCATATATTTATCATATTTTCTAGGATGTCAATAATACCATATGTTTGTCAATGATTTTGTTTAGGTTTCATTTATGTTTTTTATATTTGTGAATGATGACTTGTGAGTTACAAGAATGGTTATTAGACTCATTACTTAAAATTTGAGTTATGACAATTGGATTTTTTTTTATAGATAATGGGTAGAGTCAATATAATTCATTATGTTTATTTGGGTTACTTGTGATAATTCTCATCATATGAACTTTTAACTTATTTTGGAGTTTTGATAAATTTAATTTTTAATTTTTTATAATGTTTGGAGGTTTACATTTTATTTAAATGTTATCTCTTGTCTAATTTTACTCTTTAAATGTTGTGATAGAGAAAAAATGACATGAATATGTGTTTTTTACTTTTTTTTTTATTATTAATACTTAACGAGTATATATTTATGCTATTTTTTTATTTTTTATTCAAAACTTGAGGCTTACGTCTCGACCGTCTCGAGGCTTATGCCTCGCCTCAATGAAGGCAAATCATCTCGTACCACCTTGCATTTTTTAAAACCTTGCCGTTGAATGCAGGTTAATGATTGTTCTGAAGTCTTCAGAAGCATGCTAAGAGTCCTTATCCAAAAAAAATGAAGCACGGAAAGAGTAGCGTTCTCCTTTGTACTTGCTAATTTATTGCCTTTAACAGTGGTTGGCTTGGCTCCAGCATAGGTACTGCATTTTGTGTGGGTGCCGAGCATTTCATACAGCATGGGCATTTTGTTCAATGCAGATAAGGCATTTGTTGTGGGCATTCCATTTTGGACCTCAGATTCTTCCATTGAGACATTGTTACCAGGGGTCTTGCCAAAAAAAAAGACCATAGGCAAGGTGAACCTTCTATCTGGAACAATGGCAAGAGGAATGGTGACTAGTGAAAATAGCTGGTACTCAAGGAAGGTATCGTAGAGTGTGGATGGATGGAGAAAAAATAGGTGGACCTAAAATCACCTTGTGCCAAAGGATCGGACTTGGGTGGACCAACCAGAGTCTGGTTTATTCATTGTTTGGTTGGTCAAATTCATTAGTCTGGTTCAATTCTCAAAACACTGGTTAATCATCAATGGGATTTGGTTAGAGTGTATCCTGAAGCTCATCCAGCATATTAACAAAAACCACATGACATAAAAGAAGATACATTAATTTCATCTCCTATACAAAGCGACGACCTGTCCTCCCCATCACTGCCACCTCTTTTCTTCTTCAACATAATTGACCCCACTTCCTGCCATCCACCATACACCCACCACTTTTCCTTCACTGCCTTCCCAACCTCCCCACACCATGCTTTGTATACACCTTGATTTCTCTCACCCCACCATCCACCTTTCCAACTCACCACTCACCCATTCCCCATTCCTTTCCTATCACGTTCCCCTCTCCTTCATTGTCAACCCAACCTTGTTATGGATGATGCCTTTTAGCACCACTTCTCAAAAATTGCGACCATAATGTATTCATCTTGCAGCATCTTTCTTGAGTGGTTGTATTAAGAGATGACATCTTTTTGTGTGTGTGTGTGGGGCGGGGGGTTTGTGGGTTGATAATGATGTAACAGATTCCCTCTGTGCCATTTTTGGCCACAATTTATGTAACATCTCTGAATGTGTTTTTGGTTGAAGAAATGAAGGAAGCTTTTTGGATGGTCACCGATCTTCAGTAGCCATCCTTTTACCTTTTTTAAAAGATGCTACCATGATATCCTCCTCTCTTCTACCACGTGCATGGCTTTTGTAGTTAGAGAGAAGGCGATGAACGGGCTAGAAATGGCAGAAATATAGAATCATGTTAGTTAGTGTTTTGCTTGAAATGCTTGTCATCATTGTGATTGCGATGGCAAACTTCAAGGAAGTGGCAGAAGTATCCTATAAGGATGGAGGTAATGAAGGTAATGGGTGGCTTAGTGGTGATGATAGTCTTCTATTTGAGTTGGAGGTTGGGGCTGATGGAGGTGGTGGATGCCCTTTTTTTATTTGAAAGTTGGAGATGGGTGGATGTTGGTGATAGTTTTTTTCGCTTGATTGGTGATGGAGATTGAAGGTGAGAAAAGGTGGCGATGTATTTGGGTTGGATGGAGGTGGTGAGTGGCGATGATGGGATTAGTGTTCTGTTAGTGATGGGTGTTTGGGTAATGGAGGGTTGCGATGGATTTGGGGATAGTTCAGGTGGAGATGATGGCATTAATAGGAAAATAATGATTAAAAGTAGGGTAAAAATGTCTTGTTTTTACGATTTTTTCTAAGGATTTTTTTTAGCAGAGCCTGGCATGAGGGGCGTTTATGTAAAGGATGTCAACTTTTTGGAGCATTTGCATTGTTGAGTGGTGTGGAACACTTGTAAATGGGTATATGGATCATAGGTGTGGGTTCATGTATAACAGTAAAGACAAACCCTTTAGTCCTAGTGGGAACCAGGGCCCAAGGTTCGAAATGTCTATTTCAATGCCGTGCCGATGAAATTCTAAGTGTGCATTTCGTGGGCATGCTGAGGGCATGCCGTGAAAATACCTGTTTTTCGATGGGCATGCTGATGCATACCAACAAAAATAGCAAAAGTAATTAGAAAAACCAATAGCAACCTCGACATGGGCACCAATTTTGCCAGCATGCCGACCGTGCCGAGGGCATGCCGACAGCATGCCGACGAAATCCCTATAAATCGACGTTTTCTTCATGTCGGCACGACCTTTGCTCGGAAATGGCCTTGTCGACGGCATGCCGTTGGCATTTAAATCAATGCCAGGGCCTTGTGGTGCTTGAGCTCCCATGGTTTTTCCCTGTGAGGGGTTTTCCACATAATCTCGGAATCTTGGATCTCTTGTGTGCATTTGCATCTCTCTCTACATGCGTAAATATGAAGATTTTGGGGTTAATTTTTAACATCTAGTGTTTATACTTTTACAAAATCCTGTGCTATTATTTCTCAGTAGTTTTTCCATTTCTTAGATGACTTGACATGGTTGTGGATTTGTATCTATATCTCTTCTGATGTATTTTCCTTTTTGGTATGTTGATAACAAATCAGATATTTTATTGTCAAAAGTTGCAATCGAGAAAATCTGGAACTTTCGGTTCAACAAGGTGTCTGGGCAACTCAAAGGAGCAATGAAGCTAAGCTCAATGAGGCTTTTGAATCATCAGAGAATGTTATTCTGATATTCTCCATCAATCGAACACGCCACTTTCAGGTCAATAAGCTTTGACGACTAAAGTAGTTCATGATTTTTGTACAAGATTTTTTGCTGAATGTTGGCAAATAAGTGGTTATTTTTCATTCCAAGAGAATTTTTCTTTTCCTGATGAATATTTCACAGAATTGAAAAGTAATCTTGACTCACATGTTGCAAACTGGATTTGCACATTGTTTGCAGGGATGTGCGAAGATGACATCTAAAATTGGAGGATTTGTTGGGGGAGGAAATTGGAAATATGCCCATGGAACCCCACACTATGGGAGGAATTTTTCAGTCAAGTGGTTAAAGGTATGCTTTTCTTGAATTTCGATGCATTTTGCCTGCTTTTTGTGTATTATTTCTGAAGTGCTGCTTTGATATCCCTTATACTGTGTGAAATAGCTTTTTGATGTGCATATGATGGCATACCAAAGACAGCTTGTTGAGAATTCTGTTCCATTCTTTGTTTTTTCTTGTTGACATATAGTAGAGGGACCCATATGCAATTCTCCCTTGACCTCCTCTCTATGAATAGAGGACCTAGGATTTTGTGTCAGTGAAACAAAGAAGTTTTTTTCTCAATATGGTATCAGAGTGGTAGTCCTAAGTTGGAGCTAGATACTTCCTTGATCTCTCTCCCCTTTTCTTTCTCCCCCAAATAAGAGTTAGGGTTTCTCTTGTATTGAGATTCTAAACCTAGCAAGGGAGGAATCTCGTGTGCTGGGATCTGTGATCCAACACCCACCCATTGCTTCCCCTTATAGATTGTTGAAGAAGCCTAGGGGAGAAGTCACCATTATTGGCAACCACCACTGCACCATTAGTGGTGGTATCATTGACTCTGTCTCGACTGATCGAATATCGTCCAACCACCACTCTTAGCTAGTAGCGCTACTGGTAGGGTTTACCCTACTAGCATCGTCGCGGGAGGCAGGAGAGATAGGGGCCACCTTGAGGCCCTCTTTTGACGCAAGTAGGGCATGATAGGGATCACCTAAGGCCCCTTGACCTTTAGCACTTGATCGACGACGGAGCTGTCGCTGGAGTGTTGCCTCTGAGGATTTGCCTTATTCTAGGCCCTGTTTTGATCGGAGGAGAGTTAAGATCAACTGTGAGGGGTCTATTCTTGTTGATATGGACTTGAACAAGGTCCCGATGAGTGGTGTGTACCATTGGCGAATGTTTTCTACTCATTTATGGTTTTGGGGCATTCGATTGTGAGTAGTATGGCCTTGGAAGTTGTTGACTCTTCCATTCATGGAGAGAGGAGGAATTCAACAACCCTTTTTTTGGCCCGATCGCAAAGTTTGATAAGTTGAATTATGCATTATGGTCTCAGTCGATTCTCAATGTGGTTGAGGGTCATGATCAGAAATATATATTATTTGAATTGGAACCCATTGAGAAGGTGAGCAAATATGCTACTTGGAAGAAGGACAATACCATGGTTAAGGTGTCGATCATGAATACCACCATACAACACATTGCCATTAAGATCATCTATCCCATGACAACTAAAGAAATGTGGGATGTTCTTCACTACACTTATTCTCAGGATAAGAATGCTCCATGCATTTTACAGCTTTATCATGAGATTGCCCATCTGAGGCAAGACGAGAGGCCCTTCATCTAGTATTACTCAGCTCTCAAGTTGACGTTTGAGTCTTTGAGAGGTTGAATGCCTACACATTGTATGCTCATGTAAGTCACAGAAACTCTATAGGACACAGATTGTGGTAGGACATATCTTGGCTGGGTTGGACCCTGCTTTTGAGGCGACACCATCTCAAATTCTGACTCGACCAAAGAGATATCGACTATGGAAGAGGAATATAATGGTTTAAGTCAACTTGTCGTGTCTCTTTCACCTTCTGTTTGTGTTGAGCACATGTTTGCTATGGCTACCTCTCAGGGAAGAGGTCGAGGCACTAGCCAGGCTACTTGTAGCTGTGGATGAGGTCAGGGTACTCAAGGGCATGCTAGGCTCTAGTGCCTATATTGTGGTAAGCTTGATCACTCAGAGGAGAATTGTTAGTCTAAGCATGGGAAGCTAGTTAGTGCTCATCAGGCTATGGTTGGCTTGGAGACTAACCTAGAGCTTGCCCCTATTTCTAAAGCCGAGTTTGATGATTTGATTTAGAGGTTGTCCCAGCATGGGATCTCCCCTGCTGCCTCGGGCTCTTCTTTAGGACCTGGAGCTACAGCTGCACTTGCCAAGTCTTCAGGTGTATGACTTGCTTATCAAGTTAGGGTTGATGATGGAGACTGACTAGTGGATTGTGGCGCCTCCCAACATATATGTGGGAAGGCTCAACAATTTGGCAGATTATAGCTAGACTCGTTAGGACGATTCATTGTTGTTGTAGATGGGAATTCTCCTGTCACAAGTCAAGGGGAGATTTAAATTGCCCCTTACATATGGCTATTGAATGTCGTTCATGCCCCTGATTTCCCTTTAAATCTTCTTTCAGTCAACGTATTGCAAAATAATTGAACTGTTGGGCCATTTTTGATACTGTCTCTTGTGTTTTAGGATATATACTAATAGGGCAGGTGATTTGCCATGTCTGTGAGGAAGGGGGTCTATCGCCTTGTACAGTAACCTTATGCTGGCTAGGCCACTGTTTCTATAGGAGACTTGACAAGTAACTTATGACACTTGAGATTTGGGTATCTTCCTATGATGAAGCTGAGTTATGTCATACCATAGATTCCTTCTATTGCTACTTTCTAGTGTGAGACATGTCAATTGGGAAGGCATCACAGGAGTCCTTTTCCTAGTCGATAGGGTCGTAGTTTATAGTTTGTTTCAGTTACGACATTTTGATGTTTGGGGTCCTAGTCATGCTCCTAATAGTATATGGCATAGGTTTTATTTAGTTGTTGATGACTTTTTAGACTATCGTAGGTCTTTTGGTTGAAGTCCAAACCTAAAGTTGGCAGTGTAAACAACAATGATTTAAATTTCGATGGCATGCCATTGAAATAGCTATTTTATGGAGAATGCCTTGTTGACATCCATATTATGTTGAAATAATGGTTTTGACGAAATTTCACCCATTTCGTTGAAATGGTTGAAATATGGCGAAATGCAATTGGAATTTCGATTGTTGATACTGTTGTTGCTCCAATTCTTCGCCATTGCTGTTCTGCTTCAATTAATTCTATGTTTACTCGGACACCTCGAACTTTCCCATTGAAAATTGGATTTTTTTCCACCTATCTCAAAAAAGATTATACTAAAACTTTTACTCATACCTAGTTCATGCCAACAACTCTAATAACTAGTAGAGAAATTCAGCATCATACTCTTCCCCTTCCCTTTACTTATCTTCTCCTTAAAAGAGATTTTTCACTATTGTTGACATAAGGCAACATAAGTATGTTCTCTTGAGGTTTGATTCCATTCCAAATCCACATCTATCCCTAATTATAGAGTAGATCTACACTAGGTCTATTATTATTACCAACATTTAGGTCTAATTACAGTTTTGAATTGAGAAAAGCTTTGTTTAATTTCTAATAATAAAATCCTAAGTTTGTGTTAACATTAGTGTCTTTTTTTTTTTCTCTTATAGTCAATTTTAGAAATAATTATCCATTTAAATAGGGAGTATAAGACAAGATTTAGGATTTGGGGCTTAAATTGAAATAGTTATCCTTAAAATTCTAATCATTTTGACTTTTGTCATTTTTGTTGACATGCGTTGGCATGCCTCTGAAATGGACTATTTTCAAGGCATTGAAATTGTTGAAATCCGACGTCAAAACACAGGTGTTTCCATACCGTCCTCTTGACGTGCCGACAAACTACGTACTTGGAAATTTATCGAAACATCGAAATTGGCATTTCAAACCTTAGTAATCAATGACTTGTTGAAATAAATGTTCAAATTGCAATGTCTTAGAATTACACTCTCTTTTGTCACTGTTCCAAGGGTATGGGATAATCCATCTAACAAGTCCCTATACTTCCCAGCAAAATGGCATTGCAGAGTGGAAGCATTGCCATATCCTGGATGTTGCTAGGACTGTTCTCATCTAGAATAGAGTTCCTCTCTCCTATTGGGGTGATGCTATTCTCACCACCTGTTACTTGATAAACCACATGGGTTCTATGGTCCTTGATGAGGAGGTTCCTTACTCTCTTTTGTTTTTGGACAAGGGCAAGGAACTTTTTGGGGTTCTTCCTACGGTCTTTGGGTGTGTTGCTTTTGTTCATCTTTCTGACTCGAACCAGGATAAGTTATCACCCAGAGTTAAGTATGTCTTTACGGCTACTCTTGGACCCAGAAGGGCTATAGGTGTTATGACCTAGTTGGCAGGTGCCACTACGTTAGTGTCAATGTCTCCTTTGAGTCGGTTCCATTTTGCTCCTCGGCTGGCTACCATATTGTTGCTTCTAACCTCGAGGAGGAGGCAATTCTTCATATCCCACCTCCTAATGATGCTGAATAGAGACTGACACTTGAGGGGAAATCGAATGACAAAAGATTTAGACTTGATTGGCACTAGCCAAGGCGGCACAAAGCCCCCCCTCCTTCAGTGCCTGGGCCATCATCTAACCCTAAGCTAATCCCTTCCTCTGATAGCACTGACATGCTTTCTAGTTCTGCTATACCATCCACTCTAGGTACTCCACCTCCTTAGGTTGTCGCTTCATAATCAGAGCTAGTTACAATAGAAGCGCCTTCAAGTGGCCAAGAAGATGATACTCTTGATTTGTTGATTGCTTTGAGAAAGGGGACTAGGATGTGCACCCTATACCCTATCTCTAAGCACGTACCTCTGGCTAGTATGTCTTTAGAATATTGGAACCTTTTCTTAAAGTTATCTAGTATATAGGTTCCTATTACCTATTAGTTTGCACTTAGAGATCCAAAGTGACAGAAGGTCCTGGAGGATGAGATGTCAACGCTATAGTCCCGAGGGACATGGAGTCTTGTTGATCCACCATTTGACACTATCGTTGTAGGGTGTAAGTGGGTATTCACTAGCAAATACTTGCTAGATGATTCATGGACCACTACAAGGCCATATTGGTGGGAAAGGGGTACATGCAGACATATGGGATTTACTATTTTGACACCTTCTCACTGGTGGCAAGATTGTTGACAGTTTGTATCCTAATTTCTGTGGTTGTACACCTTCAGTGGCCTCTACATTAATTGGATGTTAAGAATACTTTCTTCTATGGTGACTTACGGGAAGAAGTTACATGCAACAACCTCCCGATTCGAGTCACAGGGGGAGTATACTAAGGTCTGTAGGTTACACAAGGCCATTTATGGTATTAAACAAAATTCACGGGCATGGTTTTAGAAATTGTCTAAAGTGGTTGAGCAACTTGGGTTCTAGAGGTCCGTCACTGACCATTCTTTATTTGTGAGGAAGATGACAAAGGGGTGCGTGGTGATGCTGGTTTATGTTGTTGACATCATCATGACAGGGGATGATGTGAATGGCATAGATGACACCAAGAAATTTATGAGGAAACACTTTGTTACTATGGACTTGGGACCATTTAGATATTTTTTCGGCATTGAAGTTGCTCGCAGTGAGAAGAAGGTTGTACTTTCTCAGAGGAAATATGTACTTGATCTCCTCTAGGAGATAGGCATGCTGGGTGCCAAATTAGCTTCTATCACCATGGATCCAAATGTACACCTATATAAAGATTATTCAGCTCTGGTGGATGCAAGATAGTTCAGAGGTCTTGTGGGAAAGTAGTATGTTTTGGTTACACAACCTTACATTGCCCTTGCAGTCAGCAAGGTGAGTTTATGGATAAACCGAAGAGAATTCATTGGGAGGTAGTGATCATGATCCTAAGATATCTAAAGTTTGTATTGGCAAGGGATTTGCATTTACATGTAGTGATTCGTTGAGCGTGTTGGCATATACTAATGTAAACTATGCTGGATGTTCGAAAGATTGGAAATCCACTATTGCCTTTTGCACATTTGTTGGAGGAAACCTGGTAACATGGCGAAAGTAAGTAAACTATTGTGGCTAGGTCAAGTGCAAAATCAGAATGCTTTTCAAAAAAACGTGCAAAATCATAATATCGAGCCATGGCACAAGCCACAGTTGAGCTTATGTTGTTCGGTCAATACGTACAGATCTTTAGGTCCCTGTGGTTGACTCTATGGAGATGAGATGTGACAATATTGCAACCTCTTTCATTGTCAACAATCTCGTCTTCCACGAGTGAACCAAACTTGTGGAAGTGGACTGCCATTATACTTGGGACATGATCCAGAAGGGGCATGTTCATACTGGGCACGTGACATCTGTAGATTAGGTAGCAGATATGTTTATGAAAGCTCTCCTGTGTTCCATATGTGACAATTGCTTTTTCAAGTTGAGCACGATTGATATATATACTCTAGCTTGAGGGAGAGTATTGAGAATTCTGTTCCACTCTTTGTTTTTTCTTGTTTTCTTCCTTGCTGCCATATAATAGAGGGACCTGTATGTAATTTCTCCATTGGCCTCCTCTTTAAAATTAGAGGGCCTAGGATTTTGTGTTAGCGAAACAAAGAGTTTTTTTGTCTAGGATTTTGTGTTAGTGAAACAAAGAATTTTTTTTCTCAACACAACTAGGAGGCCTTTTCTTTTTCCTTTTTTTTGGCTCGATAGACATCCCATATTTTTGCGAGAATTAATGGCACATCTACGGAAGACATTTTGATTGCAAAAATCGAAATTATATTGCTCAAGAAAAGCTTCTTGAGGGAAATCTTTCCAAGTGGACATGCTTGATGAGCCACCCAAATTGTTGAGAAGTACCATAGATGCCTTTTTTTTGCAAGTTGACCATAGATGCTGGATTATCAATGTGTAATGAAAAACTAAAAGGACAAAATAAAACTTTCTTTTCACCATTTAGATAGCAGAAACTTATATGTATACTCCATTCTTATCCTTTAACTTTAGAAGTAATTTGACATACGTTTGGTGCATCTTCTTCCTTTCAAAACAAAAAGTTTGCTGCATCTCCTTTTTGGACAGGTGCTTTTTCGATTTGCATTAGAATATGTGACTATGACTTTGGCTTGTTATACAATAAACGGCTAGTTCATAGTCTTTGAAAATTTGTTTGGATTGACCTCATCTGATGATCCTTTGTTGTTGAAAGTCTAATGATGTGCATTTACCTTGCAGTTGGGTGAGTTGTCATTCCACAAAACTCGCCATTTGCGGAATCCATATAACGAGAATTTACCTGTTAAGGTATGTGAAGTATCCTTGCTCTTTATCCTTATTTTCTATAAAATGTTTGCTACTTAGCATTTTGATATGGAGTAGTTTTCTTGGTGCATCAACTAAGAATGCTGAGCTAATTTCGAGGTCTTCATTTTTAATTGAAGGATTAGGGTAAAATGGAGACCAGGTATGACACGAAATAGATTGGATCTGAGGGAGAGTTTATTTAGTTGACCTGTGTTGAGCCTAGGGATGTATTTACTATTTTTCATTTTACTTTTTGGATTACCGTGTAATTTTCCCAAACCTCTATTATAAAAGAGAGGTTAGGATTTCTTTTTAATAATAATGCATCTTTTTTCCTTCACATGGTATTAGAGTAGCGCTCGTAGGTCGGTGCTTTGATATCCTACCAAATACCTACTCAAAAGATGATCAAATCGGAATAATTTGCTGTGTTGCTGGGCAAACTGATGGAGGGCGAGAGAATGAGTGAGAGTGAGAGCGAGCACCGAGGCGAAGGGTCGCTGGTGGATGTGGGCGTGGAGCTTCGGGGCAGAAAGTGGAGGGAGGAGTCCGGTGTGGAGCGGATGATGGAGAGGGTTCCCCTTGGGGCGGAGAGGGTGGTGGAGGCGGGATCGGTGACCGGCGCTTGTTGGTTGTGGTGGGTCGGAGCGGGGCCAAGCAAGGTCGGGTCGCTCGAAGGCCGTGCGGAGTCCTGGAGGGGCGGCCGGGTGGGAGAGGTGCTACAAATGCCTCGGCAGCGACCACTGGATCCGGGAGTGCAGAGAGCCCTGGCGGTGTTGGAGGTGTGGAGGACTTGGTCATAGAAGTGGTGGTTGCCAGAGGGGGGGCTGAGATGAGAGGGGTGAAGGTTCTACCGCTGCCGCCGTCGAAAGGACTGCCGGAGGCGGAGGTGGAGGCCCCTTGGTCGGAAGGCCTTAGGGCTCTGAGGAAGGTGGTGGAGGAGATTATTGTGGGAGTGGTGTCGGAGGGAGGGGTCTCGAAGGCGATGGTGGAAGCTTCTTTGGGCGAGGCGGCGAGGGGCGGGGTCGAGGTCCTCCAAGGGGCGGAGGGGGTGTTCGTGGCTATAGGGCTCTCGGTAGAGAGGCGGAGGGAACTGATGTTCACGGAGTTCTTTGCTGGGGGAGGGAGGTGGTGGTGGAGATGCTCCTCACCACACGACGGGGCCCTACGGGAACGTTCGCCGGAGAAGATGGTGTTGGATATCGCCATTGCCGGAGTTCCATGGTGGCTGCGCTCGGTCTAGGTGGTAGAGGTGATTGTAGCGCTGTTCTCTCGAGTTAGGAGTTGCAGGGCGTTAGGGCTGGCGGAGGGATCAATTGTGGCGTGGGTCGAGTTGAAGGCTGGAGCGAGGCCGATCAACAAGGTCTTGCTGCGGCTTGGAGGCTCATTGTGGATGGTGGAGTGCTCACGTCGGAAAGGAGGGTGGCCCGCGACGGCCGAAGCTGCGGGCTTGACGATGGGGAAGACGAGGTGGCAGCAGTTGTTGCGGGGAGACGAAAGGTTGCTGATGTGGACTCGGGGCTCGAGGGTTTCGCAGGGTCCACGCGTGGGAAACCCGAGGGGGGTGCAGTTGTCGAGCATGACCTGGTCTTGACCCCTGAGAGATCTGCGAAGATCTCGCGAGGGATAGCCGGAGATCGCGAGGCTGCTGACGCCTCGGAAGTGGAGGGGCTGAAGGGCGGTTCTGTAGGGCGACATGGTGAAGTCGATGGCGCGAGGTTTTTAAACCCTAGCAGTGCGTCACCTGCTGGGGCGCGGGGCAACGGTGGTGGAGTGAGCCCGGATCCTGATCCAGATCCGCGATCCGGGTCCGAAGCTTCGGTTCGGCTGATGGAGAAGCGGGAGTCCCCTTTGAAGGGCGATGACTCCTCGGGTGGCCCTGCGCAGCTCCTGGGGTCGTCGAAGGTGTCGTGCTTGATGCGAGGCATGGGAGAGAGCTGGGAGATGGTGTCGCGCGTGCAGGGGGAGGTCTGGCACCTGCCGGGGGAGGCCGGACTGGCGGCGACGAGGGGAGCTGACCCTCCATTGGTGGCGGCAGACAAGGCGACTCCCCAGCACGGGGACTCATCGAAACAACGGGAGGCATCCCCGGGGCAACAACAGATGTTTGGGAACCCCTTGAGGGGCGGTGACCCAGTGACGATCCCTTTAGTAGGATGGGCACCGCTCTTGGCGAGCAGGGGGCGAGGTGGTGGCTTGCGCTACCGGAGGAGGTGGTCCTATCGTGGCAGGTAGAAACCACGGATGGTGGTGGACGATCGTGGGGGAGCTCCGCAGAGCCTGAGGTCGAGGGAGGTGCTGAACGGGGAGGATGAGGAGGTGCACAGGATGGCGGACGCCGGTAGCTTTAGGCAGGCCATGAGGGAGATCACCACGTCACTTAGATGAATGGGGTGCTCACTTGGAACGTGCGGGGCCTCAATGACTCGACGAGGAGGGCCATCTTGGGGAGGTACATTAGACAGTGGAGGGTGGATATTGTTTTGCTACAGGAGACCAAGCTGGTTGATTGTGGTGATCAAGTTTGGAGGGAGGTCGGAGGCTCCTGGATGGAGGGATTTCGGTCTCTTGCTGCGAATGGTTGGTTAGGAGGACACACCCTTGGGTGGAGGGAGGATGACTTCGCTTTGGTGGATGTTAGATGTGGGGAGCATACCATTTCGGCGACCTTGATCAGGAAGACAAGAGGTGCCAGGTTGAAGGTTACAGGGGTGTACGGTCCTATAGACGCCCAGGCGAGGAGGGCCTTATGGGAAGAGCTCGCTGTGGTGGCAGCAGAGTCCATTGGGAGCCCCTGGTTGCTGGGAGGGGACTTCAATGTGACTCTGAAGGTGGAGGATAGACCAGGTAGACGGTGGAGGCAGGATCCAGGGTCAGACCTTTTTGTGGACTTTGTTGAGACCCATGGGCTTGTGGACTGGTCCCCGGCATCCTGTGCTTACACATGGAGGAATAACAGTGGCTAGAAGTCCTGGATTGAGAGGTTTCTGTTCAATGTGGAGTTGGTGGAGGCGTTTCCTGTCGCGGATGTCCGTGCCCTAGAGAGGTCGTTCTCGGATCACACCCCTCTGTTGTGGTGGCCGAATGAGGGGGTGTAGTTTGGCACATTTTAAATTTGACAGATCATGGTTGATGGTGGAGGGGTTCAAGGCTTCAGTGGAGGAGAGATGGAATTCGATGGAGGTGGAGGGTTCGGCTACCCTTTGTCTGGTGAAGAAGCTCACCTTGCTGTGTGACTATCTGAAGCATGCTAGACGGGAGATCTGGGCATCTAACAGGGGCAGGAAGGAGGTGGCGTTGGCAGAAATTAGCAGAATTGATAGACAGGACCAGGCTCCCGTTTCCCCCGAGGACACGGAGATCAGGGCAAGGATGGCGAAGGTGATCAAAGAGGAGGACAGACGGACGGAGTTGGAATGGAAGGTGAAGTCCAAGCAGAGATGGTTGAAAGAAGGGGACTCCAATACCAGGTTCTTCCACTAGATGGCTTTTGCCAGGAGAAGGAGGAACTAGATAGAAAAGTTGGTGATTGACGGGAATGCTTGCTCGGGAAGGGAGGAGGTGGGGTAGGCGGCGACGGATTATTTCAGAGAGTTCATTGGGAGATGACCGAGGGGATGCTGGAGATGGACGGGGGAGGATACACAGCATATATCACGGCTGGTTTTTCAGAGGAGGAGGTGAGGCAGGAGGTATGGGGCCTCAATGCGGAGGGATGCCCTTGCCTGGACGGGTTTCCTGTTTTCTTCTTCCGAGAGTTCTAGCATTTGGTTAGTCCAGACGTGATGCGGGTGGTGGACGAGTTCGCTTCCGGAAACAGAGGTTTTGACAAGTTGAATAAATATTACCGGTTTCTGCTGTCTAAGAAGGAAGGGGCTGAGGCCATTCAGGACTTTAGATCGATTGCCTCATTGTGGCAAAGGTCCTAGCTAACAGGCTGAGGGATGTCCTGAGGGACTTGGTGTCCCCTATTTAGACAGTTATTGTGCTTGGAAGAGGAATTTTGGATGGCTTCGTGATTGTGATGGAAGCCTTGGCAGCATGGAGAAGGGAGAATAAGTAGGCCTTTTTATAGAAGGTGGACTTCAGCAAGGCGTACGACTCAGTTTAGTGGGACTTCCTGTGGGCATCTCTACGGAGGAGGGGCTTCCTGACGACCTGGATTGACTGGATGAAGAGATGTGTGACGACAACATCCTTTTTAGTCCTTATCAATGGGAACCCGACGGGAGGCTGGGTCCAGCCTGGAAGATGGGTATGGCAGGGGTGTCCCTTTGCACCCATGCTTTTTGTCTTAGCGGCAGATGCACTTGCACGGGCAGTACACAGAGCTTGCAGCAGGGGGCTGTTCAGAGGCTTTGCAGTGGGAGGCAGAGAGGTGGTGGTCTTGCAGTATGCGAATAACATGCTCCTCCTAGCTGAAGGATCCGTATTGGAAGCAAGGAGGGTAAGGATCCTGCTGGAGCTTTTTGGTGAGGCGTCAGGGCTATGAATTAGCTATCAGAAATTGAGCTTTGTCCCAATCAATTTGTCTGCCACGGAAGCAGAGAGAGTGGGTGATGCGTTGGAGACTAAGAGGGGATCCCTGCCTTTGGTATATCTGGGCCTACCCCTATCGGATTGTCGGCTTAGGTTGCAGGACTGGCTCCCGTTGCTAGAAAGGATGAGGGATGATTGGCAGGGTGGTACTCTAGGCTATCGTCTAAGGGTGGGCGTTTGACTTTGGTGAAGGCAGTCCTGACATCCATGCCGTCTTACTTCTTGTCAGTGTTCCGGTTGCCACGCCAGATTGAGAGGAAGGTCTCCGGACTGATGAGAGATTTCTTCTGGTCTACTATAGGGGTGGTAGGTAGGGGGCAAGGCTGGTTGCTTGGGAAGAGGTATGCAAGCCTACACAAGAGGGGGGACTCGGGGTCAGGGACGTGGGCAGAATGAACATCAGCCTCCTCGCAAAATGGATTGCAAGGTTGATAGGACACGAGCATGGACTCCTTGGAGATGTTATGCGGCGGTGTTACGGTGACTTCCTGGCATGGGGGCCCCTTTGTTCCCCCCCCCCCCCCCCCCCCCCTAGAGCGTCCTTCCTCAGAGGCCTAGCGGCAGTGGTTGGGAGAGTGTGCGGCTTCTTTGACCCGGTGCTTGGTTCGGGGGACTCCTTCCGTTTCTGGCAGGATGACTGGCAGGGGGGTGGCTTTACCTTGGGGGAGAGGTTCCCTTGGTTACTGAGTAGTGTGGTGGACGCATCGGCAAAGGTTTGAGATTGCTGTAATGGATCCTGGTGCCCCATCTTTCGGGGGGGCCTCTCGGAGTAGAGCTGTGAAGACTTCCAGCGGCTGCTGCAGGAGTTGGTGGGCTAGGCTCCGGGCGAAGGCCCCGATGGTTTTTACTGGGGGGAGGGTGATTTTTCGGTTGCAGAGGTGTACCGCAGGTTGGGGTCTAGTGGGACCCCCTCGGACGTGGACTTCATACGGGACTGTAGGTTAATTTGGACGACGAAGTGCCCCCTGAAGGTGAAGATTTTTGCCTGGTTGGTTAGAAGAGAACGGATCATGACAAAGCAGTGGAGAGCTAGATGGGTCTAGACAAGCAACCTAGCATGCCCCCTCTGTGGGGGAGGGTGGGGGGGGGGGGGTGTTGAGGATGTCCAACATCTTCTGTTTCAGTGTCCGTTCATAGCGTAGGTTTGGCAGGAGATGGGGATTGGCTGGATCTCTCACCAGGATGTCGCCAGCTTCTGGTCCTTTCGTAGGGGAAGTGTAGGCGGCAAAGTTTTCACCTTTTGCTCAGTATGATTGGGCAAAGGCCCTGGAGATTTTGTGGGGGGTGCGGCTGGGGAGGAACGGGGTGGTGTTTAAGGGGGAGAGGCCTTATATTGAGAACTTTGTCTCATCTATCTCCTCCTAGATTGGTTTTTAGAGGAACATTTTGTAAACTCCTAATGTAATTTTATTTTGATGTGGAATGAATTTGGGTGGTTAGCTACGGGATAACCGTCCTTTGCCTTTTCAAAAAAAAAAAAAAAGATGATCAAATCACCAATAGAAAGGTGATTCGATGGAGAAACAAAGCCAAAATCGCAGTAGCAGCAACGACATGGGAGAAGCATCTCCCAATGCTGCTGTCGCTGCCACAGGGTTTGCTGCTGCTGTTGGTAGCGTTGTCGGTGGACCTAGTGCCGTCGCTAGAGGCCTGCTGGCAGCCCTGCAGGCCAGCGATGGTCGGTGGTTCCTATCCTTGATGCTTTGATCTACGTGATGAACCTTCTCTTACGCTTAGTGCATGTGGTGATGAGTCTTCTCTCGTCGTGGTTGATGAATCTTCCTTTATCTAGCGTGATAAGTCTTCTCTCATTTAAGGAGGATGTGATGTGGTCGTTTGAAAGGCCCATTTCAGATCTACAAGGGCATGCATGTGCGGCCCAAGGAGAATTGAAGAGGAAGAAGGGGGCCAGAGGCATGTGGATAGTTGATTCTGGCACCTCTATGCATCTCGCGGGCAATGTTGAGCGGTTGGTGAATCCCACAAATCCACGTGGGATCAGAGATGTGAGAGTGGCCAATGGGGCTACATCACTAATCACGACAGTTGGAAGTGTACGAGCATCCTCGAAGATAATGATTGAAGAGGTTCATTGTGCTCCTGATTTCCCGATGAACCTATTGTCAATGAGTTGCATCTACAAGGACCTTGGGTGTTGTGTAGTGTTTGATGAGGTGCATTGCTACTTTCAGGATTATTAGACGGGAGAGATTATAGGTGGGTATATAGAGTGAGATGGTATTTATTAACTTGACACACCCACTTTGTTTACTGGAGCCGTTTCCATAGCCATTGATCCTTGGCTACATTAGAGTTTATGTAGCGAGATGTACAAGAGCTTTTATCTTCCAGGGGCATTATTCACCAGATGTGTGCTCATACATCCCAGCAGAATGGAGTGGCCGAAAGAAAGTTTTGACATATTCTTGATATTGCTAGGTCCTTGATGATTCACATGAAGGTTCCTAAACAGTTTTGGGGAGATGTCATACTTACTGCGGTGTATCTGATTATCGGGTACCTTCATTTGTGCTTGGAGTACAAACTTCATATCAGGTGATCCATCCAGATTGTGATAGGCCCTTTGCTCTTCCATTGAGGATTTTTTGGTGTACGCTTTTTTATAGGCTTATGGCAACGAAGACAAGTTTTTACCTCGGGTAGTCAAGTGTGTCTTCCTTGGATATTCTAGAATACAAAAGGGATACATGTGTTATGACCCCATCCATAGGAGATATATTATTGCAGCAGATGTTACTTCCTTTGAGAAGATCCCATACTTCTCAAAGGAACATCTATACAGGTCGCTTTGGAGGAGACACAGGTTTATCATCGGAGATCACAGATTTTGCCTGATACCGTGACTCATCATATTATGATAGATGAAAGTAGCTCAGATACTGTGGAGGAAACAGTACTGAAGAAGTCCAGTAGAGCATGTACTCTTCATCCTTTATCTTAGTATACAGGTGTTGCTCATCTGGAGGATGGGGTTCACTAGTTTGCCTCAGTTATTACAACAACTATTATTCCTAGAGATTTTGTTCAGGCCTCTCGGGGTTCTAGGTGATGTGAAGCAATGGATGAAGAGATGCAAGCGCTACAATCTCGAGAGACATGGGATCTTGTGCCATGTCCCCATGGTGCTACTATTGTTGATTGTAGATGGGTTTATACCATCAAGTATAGAGTTGATGGAATTGTGGATAGATATAAGGCCAGGCTTGTTGCCAAGGGCTTTACCTAGACTTATGGGATAGACTATCTTGAGACCTCTCCTGTGACTTGCATTACATTTGTCAAGATCATCATCTTAGATGCTGTGGTTAGGAGTTGGCCTTTATATCAGCTGGTCATTAAAAATTAATTCTTATATGGTGACTTATTTGAGGAGGTATACATGAGACAGCTACCAGGGTACAGTAATCAGGGGGACCTTGTGTGTCACCTGAGGAAGGCTATATATGGGTTAAAGTAGAGTCCTTGTGCGTGGTTTGAGAGGCTTAGCTTAGAGATTGAGAGGATTGGGTTCTAGCGTTCCAGCTCAGGCCATTCTATATTTGTCAGGAAGACTAGGTATGGTGATCATGAGCGAGTTGTCATTCTTATTGTTTATGTTGACGACATGACTCTTACTAGAGATTACTAGGGTAGAATTATCCAAACCAAGTCCTTCTTACAGTTCACTTTTGTCACCAAAGACTTGGGTGATCATAAATATTTTCTGGGGATTGAAGCAGCTCGACAAGGATCCTGTCTTTCCTTGTCACAGAGGCAGTGCAAGTTCCATATTCTTGAGGAGGATGGTTTGCTTGGGGCCAAGCCTTTTGGTATACCCATAGGGTCACTGCCTGCATATTCTTTCGAGGAGGAGGACCTACTGTATGAGGATATCACTCGATATCGTAGTACAGTGGGACGTTTGCTATACCTTATTATCATGGGGCCTGATATTAGTTTGCTATGAGTCGGGCTAGCTGGCACATGTAGACTCCATGATATAGTCATTGTCATAAGGTTTGCCTTATTCTTGGTACCTCAAAGGGGACACCAGGTAGAGCTACAGAGATGGTGGTAGTCTGGACATTCTAGCCTACTCTGATGTAGATTATGCTGGGTCTATAGATGATCGACGTTCTACTTCAGGCTTTACAGTCTATCTTGGTGGGAACCTAGTCTCCTGGAGGAGTAAGTAGAGTGTTGTTGCTTGTTCAAGTGCAGAGGCTGAGTATAGAGTGATGGCTCAAGCTGCTTGTGAGATTATGTAGGTTGTCTCTTTCTGCAGGACCTGGGCATTCAGGTCACTATGCCAGTTCCACTTTTTTGTGACAAGTTAGCCACATATATTACTTCTAATTTAGTTTTTCATGAAAGGACCAAGCATATTTGGGTAGATTTCCACTTTATTCCTGATGCAGTCCTTGCAAGGAAGATCAACACTCCTTATGTCTCCTCTGAGTTTCAGCCAGTGGATAAAGGTTCTTAAGATGAAACGTCTTGATTTCCTGTGCAACAAGTTGGGCCTCGTTGACATCTACACCCCAACTTGAGGGGGAGTGTTGAGCCTAGGGATGTATTTTCTATTTTTCATTCTTTTTGGATGACTGTGTAATTTTTCTAAATCTCTCTTTTAGGATATGATTTCTTTTCAATAGCAATGCTTCTTTTCCTTTCACAACTGAAACCTGACTTTGGTAATTACGTTGCTTTAGAAATTTGTTGTCATTATCCTGTTGTTACTAGGTTTAGGGACTGAAATTGGTTAATAGCTTACATGACTCAAAGTATAAGTTGTGAGAAATACCTAGTAAAAGTATGGAATGTTGTAAGTGTAGGAATAAATAAAAGAGAAAAATCGTCACAACATCAAAGCATCGCCATCTTTCAAAACAAAAAAAAATCAAAGCATCACCATGGGAAAGCTAGGGCTTACATGAAAATCCCTATTATAACGAGAGAGGAGAAAATCATAGGAAAGCCTTAACGTGTGGATACTTGACAAATTTTCTCCTCCAAGAACAAATGAAGGTACACAAGCCTTACCCACACCTCTTAAATTCCCACACACACCATGTTGAACTAAATAAAACAAGTCACTCAATAACATACATAGTTCCAACACTCTCTCTCAAGCTGAGTATTGAATGCTTTAAGCGTGAAATGTTCAGCAACAAATAAAAACACCCATTTACAGACATGCCACAACGCATCTCAACCCCAGCCATTTGCCCAGATGATGATGAGATGCTCCACTAGTCATGTTGATGACAAGGTCGACAATTGGAGTATCGAGTGTTGGAAAATCTATGTGTTGAGTTGAAAAAGCATGGCCCTAGAACTCTACACTGGTCAAATCTGGACATCAGTCGGTCTTTGATCATGAACTTGATGCTCTTTTGTGCTACTGCAGAGAAGGCCTTAAGCACCACAATTGATCTCCATCATGTAGAGATTCGCGCAGTGAAAGAACCTGAAACCTTCACAAGTTCAACGGCCTAAAACAGATGGCTCCATAACAAAGTCTTCCATTGTTAAACTTGAACCAAACAGTGAAGGTGGAGGCAAATTTGAAGAAAGAACTCCTGGGCACTCCCCATTATTCTGACATCATTGGGATAAGAAACATGGTCATTTTTTATTTTACTTTTTTTAATCAACCTCCTTTTTTCCAACTTTCCTTTTTTCTATCTTTTTTCTTCATCACCTTTTTTAACCCTCCTTTTTTTTTCATTTTTTAAACAACTTATTTTTTCACTAATTTTTTCACACTTTTTTTTAATCTTGTCAACAACCCAACTAAAAGAATGTTATTGCAAAAGCGCACACTGAGATCTTTTCCACGGTTCCACCTTTTCATTTTTTTTTCCCAACCATTACTCTCAAACAAATATTGAAGGATAAATAATGAACATACCCCACTTTTCTTTCCTGAGATTTTGGTGGAAGCTAACGATTACATGTATTCTCCTTCCCATGTTGTGGTCAAATAAGGTTTAAAAGAACCCAACATCCATCCATGCATGCCTACAGAGCCTTATGTGATTCTGCAAGCTAATGGAATCCTTCCTAGAGGAGTCCATTGTCATTATTCTCTATGTTCACATTGCAGGTTGAGTTCATTGAGACGCTACCCTTGAGCCAACCATGAAGGGTGGTACACATCGCACCTACCTACCAATCTTCATGCCTGCAGCGATGCGTAAAGATTTATCTGTGTATGCTCCGTTTTGATGGAAATGTTGTTGGTGAAAAAGAACGATGGTTGGAGGGGAATCTCGATTTGTTGCTGCTTTAATTGCCTTGGGCAGCGGTGAAGGAGCAGTCTTGACACTGCATGATGGTGCATTGGAGGATCAAGTTGCCGATATCCATCATGAAGGGGAACAAGATATGGATGCCATTGTCCATGGAAATCCCTTCCAATTAGCCCAATTCATGAATTCTAAACACACACTTGAAAAATATCTCAAAGACTCTAAAACATTGAACATGCAAGAACTCAAAAACTTGAAAACCCCGAAATTGACTGCTTGGATACCGTGTAGAAATAAATAAAAGAGAAAAATCATCATGACATCAAAGCATCACCATGGAAAAGCCAGGGTTTACATGGAAACCCCTCTTACAAGGAGGGGAGAAAAGTGAAAAATCATCATGACATCAAAGCATCACCATGGAAAAGCGAGGGTTTACATGGAAACCCCTCTCATTGTGAGAGGGGAGAAAATTATGGGGGTGCCCTAACGGGTGGATATTTAACTATTTTTCTCCTCCAAGAGCACATGAAGGTACATGAACCTTTATACAGGCCAACCACACCTCTCAAATTTCCACACACCATGGGGGACTAACACAATTACCCAACAGCATACATACTTCCAGTAGTAAGAAAAGTAAACTGAAACTTGAGGCTTAGACAAGAAGTTTGTAGAACTAAATTTGTGAGTCATCCCCTTCTTGACCACAACTAATTGGCCTACCATGTCTACCTCTTATCCCTCAAAACAATTTAGTGGATAATTCTGTCTCCTATTCTCCATTATGTCTTAGAACATTTAAATTCATCCAATCCAACAAGAAGGAATAATTCCTCATATTTCTTGCTCTTCATATCTCTCCCTTATCCTTATCATTCTACTAAATATGCCCTAACAGGAGAGCCCTTGCTTGCATAGGGTTTCATAATAATCTAGAGGAGGTAGAAACATCTTTCAAGTCACATTTTCTTGAAAAGCTTCAGTGGTTTGCACCCTATAATTATGGTGTTGAGTGTAAGGATTGAGGCGTCAGTTAGATGATGGTGCAAGAGTAGAGATTGAAGAGTTGACATAATGATCCAGATTACCACATCTTGATGATTTGTAGGGTTTTTGGAAATGATGAAGTGCCCCCCATTGAAGAGAATAATGAGTGGTAGTCTTGAATTCCGTGCTGCCTGAAGATAATGTGACAATTTGAAGGATTGGGCCTTTATTTTTTGATGAATACAAATGATGTCCCGTTGTCATGAAGGCTTATAATGTTGGAAGCTATCACCATAAACATTCCAAAAATAATAATGCTCTTGTAGTGTTTTGAATACTCACAATGTGTTAGTGAAATGGCCATTTTTTGATGTGGGGCCATTTCGACATGCATGCAATGTTGAAATGCATGAATGTTAACGATATTTTGCCAAATATTGATAATATGTGGCAACTTCAGTGAAATGGGTGGCGATGAGAGAGAGAGAGATGGCGAGTTGCGAGGCGATTGAAGGAGAAGGGTTGGGTGGTTGGGTGTTGGAAGGGGAGATGGTGCGGGGATCCTTGGGAGATAGTGTGCTTCAAGTGTCATGAGTGTGTGCACTTGGTGGTGATTTGTCAGGATCCAATCGTTTGTGTCATCTGTAGGGGTGTAGGTCATCAGAGGTGGTACTGTCCAAGGAGGACATCTCCTCCTTTGGCTCCTCCTCCCCCTTCCCCTTGGCTTTGGAGGTGTTGCTTGATTGTGATGATGTTGGTGAACCTCTGGAGGAGATTCTAAGAAGGACTTTGATGGGTGTTGTGATTCATGGGGGTTTGGCCTTGCCTTCGGTTAGGGTGCATCTTGTGAAGTTTGGATTGATGTCTACTTCTTGGAAGCTTTCATTCTTCTCCTCGGGTAGTTGTCTTCTTTTTGGTTTGAAGGGTGTAGATATTCATTGTTTTCAGTTTGTGGAGATAGGGATTGGAGAGGAGGTTATTCACTAGAGACCATCTTTATACAAAGGAGCTTCTAAGGAGTGACCCCTGGTGAGACCTTCGATTGAGTATTCTATTATGGGTATTCCTCTGAGATTATGTTGCTAGGAGGTAGTAGATGACCTATGTGCAAGTTTTGCGAATGTGAGGTCACGTGTGGGAGTTGGCATTTCAGAGGGAGATCTTTCTTGAGTTTGTGTTTAGGGTGAACTTCTCAAGGGGCGTGAATTGCCTCGTGAAGTTATGGTGCGCTACAATGGTTTTTCGTGGCTTGTTTGCTTTCGTAGCTTAGCACAGTTGCTCGGGGAAGCTGGTGCGGTTTGCGAGGGGTCTGTTGTGGGGCTGCTGGAGGTGACAGTGACTTTTGGTGGTGCTATAGTTTTAACTTTAGATGTTGAGAAGCATCCTAAGAAGGTAGGGGCCCCTCGAATGCTCGTTCTTCATCTAAGATGGTTTATGGGAGGAGGGGAAACAAGCAAACTACCTCTATTTCGGGTGCTAGCAGATCTTTATGTAGAAGTAGACTCAGATACCATTCTTTTTACAAGAGTAAGTAGGTTGAGGTAGATGGTCATGTTGGTGATGTGGAGTTGAGGGTGGTGAAGGTGTTACATCTCAAGAAGGTTTCGCGTGTTGTTGAAAGTGGGGGCAGGGGTGTGTTTAATGGTTAAGGTGCTTACATGGAATGCCAGAGGTCTTCGTAACCCTTTGCGAAGATCGCTATTAAAGAGATATTTGGCTATTTTATAGGAGTCTCATTTGGAGTGCATGGATAATATCATCAGGGAGAGGATTAAGGGTAGTTTTTTGTTTGACAATTTGGCGATTGTTGCTATTGGTATATTGGGAGGTCTGCTTGTTCTTTGGAATGGTGCTATGTTCAAGCTTGAGGATTCTTTGGTGGCTTCCCGTGTTATTATTGGAGTTTTCTCACGTGCTACCATGGTTTAAAAAAAACGAGCTTCGAGGCAGTCGAGGCGAGGTGGCCCAAAATAGCCTCGAGGCGGTAGCCTCGGTCTGCAGGCACGAGGCTTGTGCCTCACTTAGTCGAGGCCATCGAGGCGGTGCGAGGCGATGAGGCGGTGCTGAGGTGCCGCCTTAGGCTATTACTGAGGATCTTCATCTCTGGAACTTTTTTTGTTGCAAAAGACTCTTTTAAGGTAGGACTTTATGTCAGGTTACTAATATTCACAGGTTATGTTTTCCTTGGAGAGAATTTAACAAGGTAGAATTTATCAAATTGATTGTCTTGCACTGTTTTGCAGGGGAAAAATTGACACAATGGGATTTAGTTTTACTATGAGTAGAGTTTGCATAAAACAGTTCCATCAACTGTTCCAGTAGAAAATTCCCTTTTGAACACATGTATAGGTTACCCATTTTGCAAATCCTTGACCGAATATCTATCAACCATCATAGTAGAACAAGTGCAACAACTGAGGATCAAGTTTAATATTTTACCCAGGTCCGCCAAGAAATTCATGCCAAACTGCAAGCCATGACCCTAAATATCAAATCCAAGCCATCCTACATCAATGAGAATTTGAGTTTCCAAACAGGGGCCTTATGATGGCCTATTTCAAAAAAGAGGTTTTTTACAAATGTCCACTAAAATTTGGGGATAAGTTTTGAGTCCATTATAAGTCATTAAACGCATCAGGCGGAATGCCTATTTGCTAGATCTCCTTCCAAAAGTTCCAATTCCTTGCCAATGTTCAATGTTTTCAAACTCTATGTATCATGGTGACTAGGTGACCTTGGGGGAACCTCCACTAATATCTCATTTGGATTTCAACCTTCTTTAATGCTTCTTGGATCATGTTGTCAAATACAATGTGACAAGTAGGCTAGATTCCAACTTGAGAGAGGGGTTGGGGGGGTTATATGCTATATGGTGTTTACATGAATCATTTTGTAATTTATTTTGGGGGGGCTATAACTTGTGATTGAGAAAAACATGTTATGAAAGTGTGTTATTTACATTATTATTTCCTTATTAGCACTTAACAAGTATATATCATATCATTTTTCTATGTTTTTTATGTAAATCCTGAGACTCACACCTTGATTGCCTCGAGGCTCACGCCTCGCCTCGATGAAGGCAAACCGCCTTGCTTTTTTTAAAACCTTGCGTGCTACTAATGGTGCTAATTTTGTTGTCTTGGTGTTTATGGGCCGTGTGATGCTTCTTTAAGGGGGAGTCTGTAGGATGAGTTAAGGCTGGCTGCAGTCAGAGTTGATGTTAGTTCTTGGTTGATTGGAGGTGATTTTAATGTTGCCTTTTCTATTGATGGTAGACCAAATGGCAGGCTGGATTCTTCATGTGGTGTTTTTCAGGAGGTGGTTGTTGAGTTGGAGTTATTAGACCTTCGATTTTGGGTGCGCATTTTACCTGGAGGAATGGTCAGGCCAGGCTTCATGTATTGATTCCTTCTTTTGCAGTGTTTCGTTGACAGAGTCTTTTCATGGGTCTTTTGTTTCTGCTTTGGCTATACCTTTTTTAGATCACACGCCTATGTTGTGGGATAGTGGCGAGGAGTCTAGTTTCGATACTTAAAGCTTCAGAATGGCTCCTGGAGTTTGGGTTTGATGATTTGGTGCATGACAAATGGTAGGAGATCCTAGGCTTGAGCTTTTCCACGTGAACTTTGGCTGATCGTATTAAAGTTGTTTGCTTGGCTTTGATTGATTTCAAGGAGGTGGGTAGGAGGTGGGATGATGCGAGGAAGTGTTGGGGACTTTGGTGAGGTTTGGTAGGAAGGAGGATTTGGGCTAGCTTAGTGTTGCGGAACGGGAGGAGAGGTTACTTTCTTGAACCAGGATTAGAGAGAAGGACAGAAAAAGGGTGATGGATCGGAGGCTAAAATCCAAATAGTTGTGGCTGAGGGAGGGTGACTCAAATACGTGATTTTTTCATTTGGTTTCAAGCACTAGAAGGAGGATAAATTTGATCTTGTCGATTCGTGTTGGTGACGAAACTTTTAATTAGAGGATGCAGATTTGTAGGGCTTTTGAGGAGCATTTTCAGGCTTTTATCAGGAGACCAACAGATATATGGAGGCTGTGATCTTCTGATTTCGACAGGTTGGATGGTGGTGCAAGAGAGGCGTTGCTTAGACCCATTTATGAGGAGGCAGTCCTGGGGGCAGTTCATGGTTTAAAGGCAGAAGATTCATGGGGGCTTGATGGTTTGCAGGTTTTGTTCTTTAATGAGTGTTGGGACATTGTTGGGACTGATATATTGGCTATGGTGCTTGAGGTGTTTCATAAGAATTGAGGTTTTGAGCATCTAAATCAAATTTATTCTTTTTGCTTCCTAAGAGACTAGGGTTGATACTATTGATGATTTTGGACCGATAGCATTGTCAAATGCTGTCTATCTGATCGTGGCCAAGACTTTGGCAAACAGATTGCATTTGGTCCTGCCGCAGTTGATCACTCCCATTTAGTTCGCTTTTATTGCTGGGAGGTCACTTGGTGACAATTTTGCATTGGCTGGGGAGACGGTGGCTGCTTGGAGTAGATCTCGTTTGCTTGCTTTTATGTGGATGGTTGATTTCTCCAAGGCGTATGACTCGGTATCTTAGGCTTACTTAAGGGAAATTTTGAGGAGAGGTTTCCCTGAGGAGTGGGTGATGCTCATAAAAAGATGTATTATGACGACCTTGTTGGTTGTGCTAGTTAATGGAAGATCATGTGGGTCTTGGATGTAGTCGTAGAGAGGTGTAAGACATGGGTGTCTGCTTGTGCCATTATTGTTCAATGTGGTGATTGATATGCTGGCGTCACTAGCTTTGAGGGTGTGCACGAGTGGATTTTTTTTGGCTTTACACTCAGGGGTGATGGTTCTTCACTCCTATTTTGCAATACGTTGATGATGCAAGGGACCTTAGGATGAACATGTGGTGTAATTGGTCAGAATGTTTGGGGGCATCACTGGTCTTATCTTTAATAGGAGGAAATCTGCTTTTTTTCCTTTTCATTTGGCTAGGAGCTCGGAGGATAACATTTGTCATCCTTGGTACGCTTGTTGTATGCCTTCTTGTGGTCTATTTGGGTTTACCCCTGAGGGGTAAATGTTTGGTAGTTGTTGATTAAAGGTTAGTTGAGTAGCGACTGAATAGGAGGCTGAATGTTTGGAGTGGGAAGCTTTTATCCAAAGGTGGTAGGCTTATTCTGATCATGACTATTGTTTCTACGATCCTTGCCAAAGAGGATTCTCTCGAAGATGTAGTTGGTTCAAAAGAGGTTTTCCTTGAAGGGACTTAATCATCAGGGATGGTTCCTGTAGTTAGTTACTTGGAGGGAGGTTTGTTTGCTAAGGAAGAAGGGCGGTTTAGGGATTAGATCTCTATGGTTCTCCAGTTGATGTGATGCAAAAGCGTGCTTGTGTGGCGTGATCCTCTGTGTTCTACTCTTCTATGGAGCCTTTTATTGGTTAGGGTATGTCGTTTGGTTTTTTCGGGCAAAGGTTGGGTGATGGTAGTTCTCTGCATTTTTGGAAAGATGATTGGATGGGGTGTGGAGCCTTGGTGCTATTGTTTTTGCGTTTCTTTGGTTTGACCCAAAATAAGGAGGCTCTTGTTTCTAATGTCTGGGATGATGTTTTCCACTCATGGTTTCCTATCTTGCAGGCTAGTTTGTTTGAAGCATATTTGGAAGAATTTCAGGGGTTGTTGGGGTACTTCAGGGAATAGCTGTTGGTGAGGACCTGATGGATGGTATTGTGTGGAAGGGTGGCACTTTTTTTGTGGCTAGAGCTTATAAAGTGATTACTATCGAGTTCGGGCCAATGCCTCTGGTCTGGGAAGATTGCTCTATGGTTTGGATGCTGCCTGTCCCTAAAGTCGACTTTTTTTTGTGGTTATTTAGAGGGGAGAAATTGGCGACAAAGGTGTTTCGTTCTAGATGGGCAAATGATAATGATTTGGATTGTATTTTCTGTGGGACTGCAACGGAGAGTCTGGATCATCTCCTTTGACTATCGGCTATTGTCAAAGATTTAGAGGAGGTGTGACATTCGTTGTGTAAACATGTCATCCTATTCCACTTGGTCGGATTCCTTCTGCTTGTTGGTTCATGTGGATACTACTCGATGGGTGAAAGGTATTGCGGCTTTGTGGACAATTTGGCTACAACGTTATACTTCTGTTTTTAGGGGAGAGTTGGCTTGGGTTGAGAATGTTATGAGGGAGTTATATAATTTATCTAAGTGCTTACTTGTAAGTTTGTTTCTTTTTTTTTTTTGATTAAATGAATTTCTTGCTGATTATCAAGTGACGCTAATCTTCCAATCTTCTCTTAAAAAAAAATTGGGCAAAATGGGTGGCGTTAAGTGCAATTCGTAGATTGTTATCGTATTTTAAGGTCTACACAACTGGCTTAGTAATCCATTTCTATCCATAAGTATTAGAGTGATAAGAACTCTTGCAAGTGTTGTTTCACCTTATTTGTTAAGTCTTTAAGGTAATTTAGTTTTTTCAAAGTTAAATAGTATTTATTTCTCATTCTTTTAACTAGATTTAATTTAGAATCCTTATATTTAGTGATCTTATTATGGGCTTTAACGATTACGTTTGTAGATTCATGAGTTTATGGTAGATTACCTAGTTCTATCATTGTTTGATCATATGTTTTATAGAGTTTGATTGTTGGATATTAGGATTCAATGCTTAAATATTTTTTGATAGGGTTAATGTTTAAATGATTATCAAGCTCTTCCAAAACAATTTTATGAATTCAATATGACTTTAATCAATTTTGAGATTTCCCTGATATGCCTTTGGCATGCCTCCAAAATGCCTATTTTTGGAGGTGTCAACGTCATCGAAATTCAACATCAAAATTTTAGCATCTCCTTGACATGCATTTGGCGTGCCTTTGGTATTTCCAAAATTTTTGAAATGATGTAGCATTTAAAACCTTATTTATATGTTAAGCATCCAACTTGAAATTTGAATCATTTATGGTATAAGTGATCTTCTCTTTTAGTATCAAATAATTTGAATCATTTATTTTGGTATCATATATGGAGGACATTATGGCAGTTGTGAGGGAAGTCTTTCAGGAGACCCAGGGTTTTGAAAGGCTAAATCATTTCTTCCTCTTCCTACTTCCTAAGAAGCCTGGTGCAGTCTCTATTGATGAGTTTTAGCCTATTGCTTTCTTTAATGCAATTTATTTGATTGTGGCCAAGACATTTGCAAATCGCCTACGATCCATTTTGTCGATGCTGATTTCTCCTATTCAGTCAGCTTTTATCACTAGAAGATCTATCATGGATTCTTTTACTTTGGCTGAGATGGTTGTATCTTGGAACATATCTGCTCGGCCTGCTTTCCTGTGGAAAGTGGATTTTTCTAAGGCTTGTGATTCTATTTCTTGGGTCTACATTTGGGAAAATTTGAGGAGCAGGGGTTTCCTAGAGGAATGGGTTAGACTCATGCAACGATGTGTCACGATGACGTCTCTTTTAGTCCTTATCAATGGCAGATCTTCTAGGTTTTGGACGTAGCCACAAAAGGGGGTCAAACAGGGATGTTTTTTGGCATCGTTGTTGTTTAACATTGCAGTTGATACCTTAGCCTTTTTGGCTTTTAGGTGTTGTAGGGTTGGCTTGTTCAATGGTTTACGTTGACTAGTGATGGCTTGCTGCTTACTCTGCTTTTGCAGTATGTGGATGATATTGTGTTTTTTTATTCTTGGAGGTGTTGATCAGGCTAAACATGTGGCTTAACTAGTTGGTCTATTTGGTGACATCTGGTTTGCAGGTTAATGAGAGAAAGTCTGCCTTCATACCTTTTCATGTGGATGGGAATTTTGAGGAGTGCATTTTTGATGTCCTTCATACACTGGTTGTTAAATTGTTGGTTACTTACCTGGGTTTACCTTTGAAGGGGAAGAATTTGGTAATGTCTGACTGGAGGCTAGTGGAGGAAAGAAAAGTTAGAAGATTGAATGGCTGGAGTGATAGCTTCTCTCTAAAGATGGTAGGTTGGCGTTGGTTAAAGCAGTGTTATCTGCAATTCCGATTGTCTATTTGTCTTTGTTTAGATCTTCGAAGAAGATTTTATCAAGACTCGAAGTGGCATGTAAAAGATGTTTTTGGAAGTGATCCGATCATCACAGTCGATTTTTACAGCTTGCTCCATGGAAAGAGGTTTGCAGGCCGAGTAGAGGGGGTTTGGGTGTTAAAAGACTTGATGAGTTTGGTGTTGCATTTCTTTTGAAGTGGGTGGCGTGCTTCTTAGTTGGTGGGGATGGATTGTTAGATAGGCTGGTGAGAGATTTGTATGGGTCGCTTGTGGAGGTTGCTCGGTCACTCCAGATTGGTGTGGCCTTTGTCTTTTTGGGCTTCTATTCAGGATATCATTAGGCAAGGCATTTTGTCTGGTTACTTTGGACTGAGGCTTTGTGTTGGGTGTTCATTTTGTTTTTGGAAGGATGATTGAATGGGGAGTGGTAAGCTCCAGTCTTTATTTCCTCGTCTCTTTGGTTTGGCCCGAGACAAAGATGTGCTTGTTTCGGAGGTTTGGGACTCTACTGCTAGATGTTGGTCCCCGATCTTACAATCTGGTCTATCTGATACTTCTTTGGATGAGTTGCAGGAGATGCTTCAGTTACTGCATGGTATTTTTGTAGGTGATGAGTCCTTGGATAGATTCATGTTGGAGGAGGGTGCCTTTATTATGGGCCTATGGCTAAAGCGTATGAGAAGTTGACTCTGGAAGTGAGGTCAGTGTCTCTGGTTTGGGAGGATTGTTTTATGGTGTGGTGATTGCCGATTTCTTTAAAGGTCAAAATCTTCTTCTGGTTATTTAGATGGGAGAAGCTTGTGACAAAAGCTTTCCGGTCAAGATGGGCGAATGATGATGATTTGAACTGTAGCTTTTGTGGGACAGCATAGGAGAATCTTGACCACCTCTTCTTCCAATGTGATTTTTCCAAGGAGGTTTGGGAGAGAAGAAATGTGCGGCACGTTGATATGTCTTCCTTTGACTCCTGGTGGGACTTGTTTTGCTCTCTGGTGCATGCAGATACGGCTGGATGGGTGAAGGCTATTGCAACTTTGTGGTCTATTTGGTTGCAACAGAATGCTTCTATTTTTAGGTTGGAGTGAGTGTGGGTTGAAAATGTTGCAAGGGAGGCGTGTCGTCGCTCTACGTTGTGGATGAACAACATGTAAGTCTGTTCCAATTTTTTAATATATTTTTGGATGGTTACTGAAGGCGGTAGCCATCTTTTTTTCTCTAAAAAAATCATATATTTATAAATTTCAATATCTAGTTCCTCTGAACATTTATCTAGGTTTTATTAATTTTTAACGTGAGCATCTCCTCTTGCATGCCTTTTTGCAATCTCTGATATGCTTTTCTTGTATCTTGGATTCAATATGTAGGGGATGAAAGCAGGCATGGATGCATTCTTTAATTTTTCTATAATGGAACAAAGTTATAGGCGGTCACCCTTCCAGAAAAAAAGTTCTAATTTATCAGGTCGAGTTATTTTGGAATGGTAAAGTACAACTTGCTGTAAGATTAGATAATGCGGAGTAGTCTCCCATGAAGATGAGATGAGGAGGTTAAATGGATAGTTTCCCATGTAAGATTAGTTTAGCAGTCGTGGCACCGAATGGTAGGGGTTTGTGAGAGTATATCCATTGCTTGCTTTGTTGATCTTTGTCTTAATTGTGTTTCTAGTGTGGGCAGGGGGTGGAGTGGGGGGAAGCCAGTGGCACATGTTCCATACGAGTTTTCTTCTTGTTTGACAATGTGTTGCTAGAGAGGCGATGCAATGGTTGAGGCTCCGTGTTTCTTTATCTTGAGAGGAAGAAGTTTGGTGGGAGAAATTTCTGGACTATGGCTTTCTTATTGAATAGAGAAGGCTCCACATAATGTTTAGAAGATGTGCAAGGTGGGAGAAATTTCTGGACTATGGCTTTCTTATTGAATAGAGAAGGCTCCACATAATGTTTAGAAGATGTGCACTTGATATCATGTCTCTTTTGTATGCACTAAGTTCTTGTTGTGTTTGGAAAATTTTCAAATGGGTGGTGATAGGTTGCTTGTTTGAACTATAGACAGATATGGTGGTAGTTGAACTATAGTGACTTCTTACTTAAGGATCATGGTTCTTATATGTCTTTTGTACCATTTTTTTGTGCCTTGTTTCCTAGAAGTGGTCAATGCTAGTTTTTCTTTTGTCCAGCTAGTGAGGGTTGAGGAAATGGATTTTGTAGAATGAAAGAACACACACCTCAGAGTTGTTTTATGTGGAAAACCTCTCATGAAGAAAATCACAGGAGTTAAAGCTCTATAAGGCCTTAGTGCCTCCTATAAAACACAAAGAAGAGGAGGGGTGGAATACCCTATTTATTTGAGAGTAGGGCACATGGACCCACACCCAAGGTCAATATACCCATTACAAGTATTGCACACTATACAACACTCCTTAAGTTAGACATAAATGTTAAACATGCCTAACTTGTCTAAATTCCTCTTATGTTGCATCAGGGTAAGACCTTTAGTGAAGACATCAATAATTTGATCCTCAGATCTTAAGTATATGGAAGACAAGACACAAATCTCTAGAATTAATCTTCTCATGAATGAAGTGTCTATCCTGCTCAACATGTTACGTGTTATCATGCATAACTGGATTATTGGCAAGGTTGATGGCAGCCTTGTTATCATAATAGAGCTTCATGGGTGCAATGCGCTGAATCTTAATATCAACAAGTAGGATTTTCTCCCAAGGTTTTTTTTTTTTGAGAAAAAAAAGAGGAAGATTACCTGGGAGTGATTATGTCGATAAGTTTAGAGAAATGGGTGGCATTAGGTATAATTCTTAAATTGTTATCGTATTTTAAGGTTAGTATAGGTGCTTCCATAACTAGTTTCTACCAATTACTAGAAATGGGTGGCATTAGGTACAATTCTTAAATTGTTATCGTATTTTAAGGTTAATATAGGTGCTTTCATAACTAGTTTCTACCAATTACTATTGTTGTAAGTGATTTAAATTTCAACAGTATGTCGTTGGCATGTTGTTCAAATGGCTATTTTTGAAATTAGGCAATATCAACATCAATATAATGTCAAGACATAGGGATTTCGATGAAATGTCATTGAAATTTCACCAAAATATCAGCAAGTAACGAAATGCACTCGACATTTCGACTTGTTGCTTCTCACTCTCAATTCTCTCATCACACTACTGTTCTTATTTGAATCAAAATTTCTATTGCTGATGTTCCCTCTCATTTCGTTGTAGCTCTCTTCCAACTCTCATGAAGTTTTATTCTACACCTATCCATAATTATAAAGTAGATCTACATAGTAGACTCTAGATCTACTATTATATTTTTTGAGAGAATAGAGCTACTATTATTACGAACATATAGGTCTAATTACAATTTAGAATTGAGGAAATAATTGTTTAATTCTTAAAAATAAAATCCTAAGTATTGGCATTAAAGAATAAAGAACTTTTTATTCATTCATAAGAAAATAAAATCTGAAAATTACAAACAATAAGAGCTTATTTACTTCATAAATTAACCATCATTTACTCTAAGGATAACATCTAACCTTGAAACCTAAGGTCCCATGTTTAGAGGTGATAACATATATTTTCTATATATAAATATGATATAACTAGATCTAAACGTGACTCATAAGGAGTGGCATAAATCAAAATGTCCTACATAACGCACAAAGTTATGTTAATCTAAATCTACTCAAATTGATTAATTGGCATAGTAAGACCTCAAATTAATCATAAGATAAATTAATTTATGATGAATTAATTAGATATTTAAATTTCAAGTTTTAAATTTTTACTTTAGTTTATTGCAAACTTTATATTTGAATCTTTTGGCATGACTTAATTCAAATTACTTTAGTAGACTACATGTTTAATCTCGTGATTTTTTTGAAAATTTAATCATTTTGACTTCTTTTGCCATTTTTGTGGACATATGTTGGCATGCCTCCGAAATAGATTATTTTTGAGGCATTGAAATGATCGAAATTTGATGTCAAATTACGGACGATTCCATGGTGTACCCTCGATGTGCCTTTGAAATGCACACTGAGAAATTTATTGAAATAACATAGAAATCAACATTTGAAACCTTGTCCCAACGTGTAGATTAGGGTGGAGCATTGGGCCGGGCTGGCTCAAACCTAACCCGAAAAAGCCCAACCCGGCCCGAACTCGACCCGAAAAAGGCCGACCCGGCCTGACCCCGAATATTACTTGTGTTGGGCCCGGGCTTTAAGTCTTTAAAAAACTTGAGTTTAGGCTCAACCCGAACCTGAAAAAACCCGAAAAGGCCTGTTGGGCTTGACCCATCCGACCCAAGTTCCTAACCTTTTTTCCTTTTTAATTAAAAATTAGAAAAGGAATTCCAACCGTCACCCTCCCCAGCCCCCCTCAATCCCATGTACAAAGTTAGAATCCCCTCCCCCATGCAGCTGTGCTCGTGGTTACTCCATCAAGGCATCGACTTGCCTCACGCCCTCACCATCTCAAGCATCCATTGACGACTCTTATTGAGTCTCCTTTCCTTTCCAACCGATCTCTCCTCGGCAGGTCATCTCCGACGACGGCATTGTTTTGTAACTTGTATCGTATGGTAACTTTGTGTGATGCCACTTATGTTGAATAATATTGAATAATGTTATGTTCAATCTTTACTTTGAATAATATTTACAACGAAGTAACATAAATTTAAATTACTAGCTAGGAGATGCAAGTATTGATTTCAAGTAAGTAATTTCGTTACACATCAAAGTCTAGCATTTTTTTAGGAAGATAATAAGGTATATTTTTAAGCCTAGTTTATTTGGTTGGTAGGTCTTATTTAAAAAATCAAAAAGAAATGACCCTAATAAAATTTATGGGCCTTAATGGACTTTTCTGGGCCCAACCCGAAAAGTTGACCCAAAAATCGAAATCAGGCCTGGCCCGGCTCGGTCTTGGGCCCATAAACATGGGCCTTGGGTTGGGCCTGGGCCTTGATTTCCTAAAAATTTTGAGCCTTGGGCCCGACCCATGGCCCGTAAAAAAGTATGGGCTTTTTCAGGTTTGGGTTAGGCCGGGCTTAGCTCAATGCTCCCCCCTAGTGTAGATAAACTCAAGAAGCAAATAAAATTGGAGATCCAATGATTTGAATAGAGTATGGCTTGGAGATTTGGAGTTGGAGCGCGAGGAAGCAGCAACAACAACTAACAGTGATAACAACTAGCAATGATAGGAGGAGGAAGCACTTTAGACTTCAGAGGGTAGCAATGCAGAGAGCATTCATCAAAATGGGTATGCATACCGCTATTGTGTTGAAAAATATTGATGAAGCGATGTGCAATTTATGATGACCCTCGGTATGGGGTTGGTATTGTTGGCACAACATCAACACATGGTGATAGTTGAAGTGAATAAACTTTTTCTACCATTACCAAGAAGTCCCTACACCTCTATATAAGTGTGAGAAAAAGTACATAAACCTGCTACTCAAAATAAAATAACATAGCACCCCTTACAAACATAAACATAACTCAACATTCCCCCTCAAGCTGGAGCATATATATCCATTATGCTTAGCTTGTTTCTACACTTCTCAAACTGGGGACGTGGCAGCCGCTTGGTAAACATGTTAGCAGTTTGGTTTGAGGAGGCAAGACAAGTATTACGAAGCAGACCTTGTTGAATCAACCTCCTGGTGTAAGGACAATCCATTTTCACATGTTTTGTTCTCTCATGGAATATAGGATTGTTTGCAATGTAGGTGGCAGCCCGATTGTCACAATGCATCCCCATAGGCTCCTGAACATCAGCATGAAGATCTCGTAACAGAGATTTGATTCATATCATCTCAGCAACAGTATGTGCCATGGCCCTGTACTCAGACTTAGCACTAGAGCGTGAAACAACACTTTATTTCTTACTCCTCCAGGTTGCCAAGTTCCCAGCAACAAAGGTATAGAAACCAGTAGTAGATCGCTTATCCCCTACATCACCTGCATAATCTGCATCCGAGTATGCAACAACGGCCATAAGTGCCTTTCTCTGGAAAAGAATGCCTTTACCTGGACAACCCTTGATGTACCTCAACACCTGCATCACGACCTGCCAATGAACCTCAGTGGGCTTATCTAAGAACTGACTTAGCTTCTTCACGGCAAGGCTAATATCTGGCCTAGTGATAGTCAGATATAACAGTTTCCCCACCTGCCGTCGATATGCCTTCTTGTCTTTTAGCTTTACATTATTCTCAAACAGATGAAGTTTAGGATCCATAGGAATATTTGCATCTTTGGATCCTAGCATGCCTGTTTCCTGAAAAATATCAAGGGCATATTTCCTTTGCGACATAATTGTCCCTTGCTTACTTGTGGCAAACTCAATGCCTAAAAAATATCTCAGCTTCCCAAGATCTTTCATGACAAACTGGTGTGCTAAGTATTCCTTTATCTGAGACATACCCTCTACATTATCACCTGTAAGAATAAGATCATCCACATACAGAAGTAAAGCCATTGTACCCCTACTGGTCTTCCTTACAAATAGTGAATGATTCGATGAAAATTTCTGCATCCCAATAGACAATGTCTTAGATAGGCGTTGGAACCAGGCTCGGGGGCTCTGCTTAAGACCATAAATGGCCTTACGGAGCCTGCATACACACTCCCCATGAATCTCAAAGCTAGGTGGTTGCTATATATATATATATCTCTTCCTCCAAGTTTCCGTACAGAAATATATTTTTAACATTCAACTGATGTAACTGCCATCCATAATGAGTCGCAACAAATACAAGAATTCGAATAATAGAGTCATGCAACAAGGGAGAACGTGTCAAAGAAATCCACCCCATATGTCTAGGTGAATCCTTTGGCCACTAAGCGGGCCTTATACCTTGAAATAGATCCATCTGGGTTGTATTTCAAGGCAAAGATCCATCTGGCAAAGACCCATTTTGCTGAGAAGTGTAAGGACATGAGGTCTTATGAATTATACCATGTATGTCATAGAATTCTGCCAACCGACGAGTACAAAACTCCAGTGCATTATTAGATCTGAGAGTTTTGATGCAAACATCAAACTGATTTTTTATCATCAACACAAACTTCTCAATCAGTGGACCCACTTCAAACTTATTCTTCATGAGAGATGGCCAGGACAATCTATAAAAATCATCAACCACAATCAAATAGTACCGATGTCCTGCTCTATCAGGAGTCCTACTGTGACCCCAAACATCAAGATGCACTAACTAAAAACATGAAGTTGAATGTGGTCCTGTAGCAGCTGGAGAGGAAGATCTATGGTGCTTCTCAAGTTGACATGTATCGCATGAAAGTTGTGTAGTTAGGGGCACATGAGGAATAAGCCTGCGTAACTTTTCCAAAGAATTATGGCCCAACCGTCTATACCACTGTAAAGCACTCTCAGATGTGGTACTAACTCGACATGCTGTAGCCATAGGACCCTACTGAAGTCGATAAACTCTTCCTTTTTCATATCCACTACCAATTATCTTCCATGCCATTTTATCCTGGAAAATACATCCACGCTCATCAAAGATGACTCGACAATTCATCTGCTTGATGATCTTACTGATAGAGAGCAAGTTCATGGATAAATCTGTAACAAACTAAACATGATTAAGCTGCATAGAATGGGTAACATTAATTTTTCCCTGACCACTAATAGGAGAAAGTCACTCATCAGCCACTTGTACTGTACGACTACGAGAGACAGATTGAATATGTCCAAAACACTGCAGATTCCCAGATAAATGCCACCTGAATCAATCAACCATGTCACACCAGTGGTTTGAGTATCACCTATGGCTGTTCTTAGTGCAATCACTAATTGAGACACTGCTATGTTTACTGAACCACACTGCCAAAAACAAAGTTTGACGTGCCACAGAGAAGGGTACACATCCCTGAACTTTTTCACACTTCAGATATGAAAATTGACAGAAAATGGGAACTACACACCCCCAGAAATATACCAATCGGGGAATACATACCTAAAAAATCTCTGCTTACACGCGGTCAGTACTCAAGGGGATTACACACCTCAAAAACATGTATCAACGGGGAATACACACCCCAAAAGTCATCCACTATGGGGAATACACACCCCAAATTAGATCAAAAGATCAAGAAGTTCATACCACCCTGTTGAAAGATTTTTGCTTCAAACCCTCATCTCCACGGAGAGAGATCAAGAGCAACCGACACTAATGACAGTCAGGGGGTGGTCCTGCAGCTTAAGGTTCGAAATGTCGATTTCGATGTCATGCCGATGAAATTCTAAGTGTGCATTTCGTGGGCATGCCGAGGGTATGTCGTGGAAATGCCCGTTTTTCTATAGGCATGCCGATGAGCATGCCGAGGGAACGCTGTGGGCATGCCGAGGGCATGTTGATGCATGCCGACAAAAATAGTAAAAGTAATTAAAAAACCAACAGCAACCTCGGCATGGGCATTGATTTCGCTAGCATGCTGACCATGTTGAGGGCATGCCGACTGTGCTGAGGGCATGCTGACGACATGCCGACAATATCCTTGTAAATCGACATTTTATCCATGTCGGCACGACCCTTGCTAGGAAATGACCTTGTCGACGGCATGCTGGTGGCATGTCGTCGGCATTTAAATCATTGTTGCAGCTGCGACAGGGCGGCAGTAGCATTGTTACGAGGTGCTGCGGCACGAGGAGAGGCGCTGCAGCAAGGAGATCTGCTGGCGGTGGCAGCAGCGGGGGTACTGCAGCGCGAGGGGCCAGTTGCGCCTCGATTAGGTTGTTGGCGGCGGCAGCAGTGTCGTGACTGGGTGCTAGGCGTGAGGAGAGGCGCTGCAGCAAGGAGGGCTGCTGGCGGTGGCAGCAGTGGGGGTGCTGCGGCATGAGGAGTTGGTTGCTTCGCGGTCAGGTTGCTGCACCGCGGTCTGGCGTGAAGGGCCGACTGCAATAGCGGCAGTAGTCGGTGCTGTTGCTGTTGAGGCGGTGGTCCGGTGCCTGTGTGGCCGCTGGTGGTGGCGGCGGTAGCTCCGACGAGAGGGCTTAGGTAGGGTTAGGGTTTTGTTTTTGGTGGAGACCTCAACCTTGGCTCTGATACCAAGTTGAAGTGAATAAACTTTTTCTACCATTACCAAGAAGTCCCTACACCTCTATATAGGTGTGGGAAAAAGTACATCATAAACTCGCTACCCAAAATAAAATAACACAGCACCCGTTACAAACATAAACATAAACATAAACATAACTCAATAGATATTTTGTTGATACACTTGTGTTTCAGCACAAAATTATGTGATGATATGGTGATTCCCTAAAATGACCCATTTCGATGTCATGCCGTCGTCATTTAAAACATTGTTTTCACACCCTTAGCATCTCAATAATCCCCATAGCCATAGTGCTGTACTCATCTTTGTGCTGGATCTCACTTACGCATAGACAACTTGCTTTTGGCTCCTCCACATAATAAGATTTCTAATAATATATTTGCAATATCTAATAGTAAACTGTCTATCATCCATACAGCCTACCCAATCAGCACTGGTGTAGGCATTGACATCCCAATCATCTGCCTTGGTGAATGGAAGGCCTTTTCTAGGATTTTTCTTTAGATAATGGAGGATATGATTGACAATAAAGAGATGAGCATTTGTTGGGGCATGCATGAACCGATTGATAACATTAATTGCATAAGTAATATTCAATCTAGTTAATGTAAGGTATATCAACTCTCCCACAATCTATTTTATATGTTTTTCTTTGGTTTGTCCGGTTGCTTTCTATCATTCAAACTTTTGGTTGCTTTCCATTATTCAAACTTGGGCGATGATTTGCATCAATAGGAGTAGACGCTAGTCTACACCCAAGTTTCCCTATTTCTTTTAATAAATGAAGAACATACTTCCTTTCACACATGAGGAGATTGTCCTTGGATCTTGCGATCTCTATCCTAAGAAAGTATTTCAACCTATGCAAATCTTTGATTTCAAACTCATTTTTCCAAGTTTCTCTTCATCATCTTCGGTTACAATCATGTTATCAATGTATACAATTAGTAAGGTAGTCTTTCCTGCGGTTTGCTTCATAAAAAGGGTATGATCACCATTTCCTTGCTTATACCCTTAATTTGTCTTCGCAAGGTGAATATGTTTAATTCATGCTTTAGGAGATTGTTTTAGCCCATTGTTATGATGCCTTTTAGCTTACATCACTTTCCTTCTTGCTCATATCCTAGGGGGGATACTCATTTAGATGATTTTCTTTAAGTCACCATTCAAGAAGGTATTTTTTATGTGAAGTTGATGGAGCTTCCACGAATAATGGACAACAATAGCTAAAATGACACACAGTGTATTTTAGTTACAGGAATAGCAATTTCATGTTTTTTTGTGAATCCCTTTGCCACCAAGTGAGCTTTGTATTTATCAATATACCCACCTACTTTGCACTTGATGGTATATACCCATTTTGAGCTACGTGAGTATCCTTGGGAGTATTAACAACATTCCATGTGTGATTGTTTACTAGAGTAGCCAACTCCTGCCTAGCATTTACCCACTTAAGGTTGTGTTGTGCCTTAGCAACATTCATGGGAATCGTAGAAGAGGCAAATGAGGATAAGAAACATCTTTAGTTGGGACTCAATTTAGTATAAGCCATTCATCTGTCGATAGGGTGTTTTGTACATTCTCTAATTCATTTTCTGAGAGCAATAGGAATGTCTCCAACATTTGAGATATTTTCCACGATATCTGTACTCTCAATCACATTATGATCATTGATCTCTAAAATAGGTAGAGTATGCAAACTTGAGTCTTGATCCTCAATGTCACATCTTGGAACTAGATCTAGCATGGGGACTGAAGAAGAATTGAGATTGTTCTCATAGTTAAATTCTTGCCCTCGTTGTTGTCTCTTGTGCATTTTTCCTTACCTTCTGTCTATACGACTGTCCTTTAAGGAATGTCACATCGCGAGAAACATATTCCTTGCCTGTAGTAGGATTAAAACATTTATATCCTTTGTAGGTGGAAGAATAACCAAGAACAATACCTCCTATAGACCTTGGATCCTTGGATCTACTTCCAAGAGCGAAGTTATGAATGAAGCAAACATAACCAAGTACTTTAGGAGCAAGAGCTAATGGTTGGGATTTAGGCTTGAACATGGAAAAAGGACTTCTTCCACCAAGTATCCTAGAGGGCATTCTATTGATTAAGAATGCACTCGTCAGAACATTTGTCCAAAATTTCGTTGGAAGACTTCTTTGAATGAGTAGTGCTCTCATTGTGTCTAGTAGGTGTCTATTTTTTTTCTCTGCGATCCCATTTGGTTGTGGAGTATAGCTACATGGCCAAGGATTTGTCAAGATACCCTTGAGCATTATCGGATCTAAAGACTTATTACGGTGTTAAATTGATTTTTCACCATTGTAGCAAACATTTGTACAATTTTGGGTACTTCAGTTTAACTTTTCATCAAATGAATGGAAGTATAATGTGACCAATTGTCAATGAAAGAGATGAAATATTGGAAGTCATCAATAGATTTGACACTAGTTGGTCCTTAAACATCAGGACGCACTAATGAAATGAAAAATCAATGTCACTTTCACTTTCAGATTTAGAAGGAATGTGACAATGTTTAGCAAGTTGATACATTTCGCACTTCAAGGTGTGAACATTAGTTCCACGAAGCAAAGCAGGAAAAAGTTTTGTAAGCCAAAAAAACTGATGTGTCCCAATCTATAATGCCATTTGAGAATCCAATCCACTTTGTATGTTGTTCTTGATCTAACAAAACTATGACAAAAGCAGCTGCAACTCTAGAAGGAAGCTTGTATAAACCTTCATAGGCCAAACCAATCCCAATCTTCCTCCCTGTGACCAAATCCTGCAACATAGTGATTGACATAAAATATGATTTTGCAGTCAAGTTCCTTTGTAATTTTGCTTATAGATAGTAGATTAAGAGGGAGAGGAAGATTAGGAACATGAAGAGCATCACTAAGGAGAAAATGATCTAAGATAGATATGTGCCCTTTCCCTGCAACAATGGCGTTAAAACCATTGATCGTGGCAACCTGGTCATGACTAGAACTTAGTTTGTATTTGTCAGGATTTGTGCAAGTAGGAGCATGGAGGCTTCTTGGCGTGGGAGAGGATAGTCTCATGTGGACTATGGTAGCATGCAAATCGAGGCAAGCAACCAAGGTGATCGACGACCTAGTGTAGGTGGTGCAGGAGGCGTAGGCCTTGATGGTGGCCGGTGATGGTGTTGTTGAAGAAGAGAGAGGGAGTGGAGTAGTAAAATAGGAAATATTATTATTGACTCAAAGGAAATACAAGGGAAGACCCTCTTTATATAGAGAGAACATGTCCTAACAATTGGAATCAAAATATCTTATCACTTAAGGAAAGATCTTATCACTAAATAAATCCCAAACATATTTCCTAAAATCCATTTACTAAAAATAGTAAACTTAACAATTAAGCAAATGACTCAACTTGATCCCTTGGACACAATACTACTGGCCCTGAGGACCCTCAACTTGGTCCCTTGTTGGAAACAATTAGCGTTCCCAGTCATATGATTTGTTGCCCTACTATCAACAATCCAATCATCCTTATTGGAGTTTGAGGGGACCGAGGAACCATTACCTGACTTTCTCTTAGTGGTGAGAGCATGGTTGAGGGACTTAGCATCAAAACTCTCTTCTTTTGTTGACAATGCTCTAGAGCACGTCCCTTGTAATTCTTGAATCTGATTTGGAACTAGGCTGCAAAGAGCCAAACTCGTCCTTCCCTCAGAGGCTTTCCCTGTGCTAGATCTCTCAAAAGTAATTGTTGCAATTGGCTTCAGATTGAGTTTTTCTAGGAATTTTCTGGTTAAATTTCCCTTTCGTCCTCTTTTTTGGGTGTAAGTCCCAACAATAGTCCACAATATGGTTTGCATTTGTGACAATGAGTGTACTTCCTATTGGATCTTATATTGTCTTGATTGGCCCTACTACTACTTGAACCTTAGATTGCAAGAGTTGAATGCTCCACATCTTTGTTGCCACAATTAGCACTTGTGTATTTAGCATTTGTGATCCTATGCCTCTCTTATTGACATCCACTTAAAAATAAACTTCTTCAATGGTGGGAATTTTTGATGAGTTAGGGATCTGACACCTTACACCTCTAAAGTTGGGACTAAGGCCTACCAAGAAGGTAAATGCCCGATTTTCCACTTATGTTCAATGTTTCTTGTTAGTAGACACTTCCAAGTCTCATCAACATGGTAATCCAAATCCTCCCACTTGTATTTCAAATCCCTATGGTAGCTAGCAACAATAAGATTGCCCTAGCAAAGATTGTTAATTTCCCTTATGAGATGATACACATAGTGTTGGAATCTTGTTCCACATCTTGTTTTGGTGTTAACAAAATTATTATATATTAATATTTGTAATTGAGTGATATTTCAAATTTAGGTGAAGATCAGGGTAAACAGAGAATTATGTCAATGATGCATGATGACAAGGAGGCAAGATGACAAGGAGTTGATGATAGAAGATCATCCAGAGTTTTTGTTGTCTTTTAGATTAGATTTTTATTTTATAGAATATGTGCCTCATAACAAAGAATCATGTATTAGATTGTAAAATTAATTAGAGATAAATTAGGATTAATATTATGATAATTCAAAGTACGTATTGTTTAAAAGATATTGTTTTAGTGGTTAAAGTAGACTAATGATCTAAATGGTAATACACTTAAAATAAAGGCACTTGAAAGCAAGTATCGATACTGTTCATCAGTACCGGTATGTGCAAGGCATGGGTTGGAGCTTATGTCTCAAACTGTGAATAACAAGTATCGGTACTAATCAAGAGTATCGATACCTGATGGTCACAGTTTGAAGACTCAGTTCTGGCCTGGACCTTACAAGTATCGATACCCATGATTAATACAGTTGGCTGAAAGAGTTTAAGTTTATTAGAAACCCTAGGTCTCTTTATATAGAGAGAAACCAGAGGGCTAAAAGTACATGCCACACAATAAGACGACAATAAGATGGAACAAGATAAGCTAAAAGTACACCAACACTCCCCCTCAAGCTGGAGCATTGATATCAATCATGCTCAGCTTGGACATACAGGTGTCAAATGAAGATCTGGCCAAGGGTTTCGTGAAAATATTTGCCGTCTGCTCCTCAAATGAAACAGAGGTGGTGTATAGCAATCCCTTCTGAATAATGTTCCTGGTATAGTGACAGTCAACCTCAACATGCTTCGTCCTCTCGTGAAAAACAGGGTTATTAGCAATGAAGGTAGCTGCTTTATTATCACACCTTATCTTCATGGGACTAGAAAACTGCACCTGTAAATCAACAAGCAATGATCTGATCCACATCATCTCAGTAGTTGTCTGAGCCATAACTCTGTACTCAGACTCGGCATTGGACCTCGCAACAGTACCCTGTTTCTTGCTCCTCCATGTGATCAGGTTCCCTGCTAAGAAGGTGCAGAACCCAGTAGTAGATTTGCGATCCACATGACATCCCGCATAGTCTGCATCTGATTATCCACCAAGGTCATAGAAGACCCCTTGGAGAAGAAAAGACCTTTCCCAGGAGCCTTCTTGATATATCTAAGTACCATCAATGCTGCATCCCAATGCTGACGTGTTGGCTTGGCCATCAACTGACTCAGTCTTCCAACTGCAAAGGAGATATCTGGCCTTGTGATAGTGAGATACAATAGCTTGCCCACAAGCTGTCTATACTGTCTATTGTCCACTACCTGTGCATCCTCATCGTACAGTAGCATCTTGGGGTCCATAGGAATATTGGCCTCCTTGGCCCCAAGCATACCAACCTCCTACAGAATATCTAAAGCATACCTCCTCTGTGACAAGATCACACCCTTCTTACTGCGAGCAACCTCAATTCCAAGGAAGTACCGTAGGCCCCCCGAGTCCATAACAAACTGCTTCGCAAGGAGGCGCTTGACCTCAGTAATGCCCTGCTCATCATTCCCTATGATAATCAAATCATCAACTTAAACCAAGAGTACCACAGTACCTCGCGAAGTCCTCCTGACAAAGAGTGAAAAATCAGCTGTTGACCTCCTGAAGCCAACTGCCTCAACAACTTGTGATAATCTTTGAAATCAAGCTCTAGGACTTTGTTTTAGGCCATATATAGCCTTCCGTAATCGGCATACACACTCCTGTCTCTCAAAACCAGGTGGCTGCTGCATATAGACTTCTTCATGAAGATCACCATAAAGGAATGCATTCTTGATATCTAACTGATACAAAGGCCAATCCAACTAGACTGCTATGGCAATCAAGACCCGGACCGTGGGAAGCCTGGCCACGGGTGAGGTGTCAAAGAAGTCAACCTCATAGGTTTTGGTGAACCCTTTTGCCACGAGACGGGCTTTGTATCGAGCAACACCACCATCAGGGTTAAACTTCACAGTAAACACCCACCGACAGCCAACAACGGCAGCACCAGCAGGAAGTGGGGTTAGCTCCCAAGTCCCACGACCTTGAAGAGCGATCATCTCATCCTCCATGGCTGCCTGCCATTTTGGGTTAAGCATGACCTCACAGTAAGTGGCTGAAATCGGCGTAGTAGCTAAGGTCCTTGTAAATCCAGTAAATCCAGGAGATAAACTGTCAGTAGCAAGTGCCCCTGCCATAGAATAAGTGGTGCAAGTCTATGGTTGTTTCCGAATGGCTATCGGAATATCAAGATCTCTTGGCACATCATATGTCCTGTCCCTGTGACCATCACATGGCAAAGATACGTCAGTGTCTAAAGGACTTACCTGAGAAGCCGATGGTGAAGGCGAGGGTGGGGGTCCCTGATAGGTAGTATGAGGGTGAATATATGTCTGAAGTGCCTCGATCAGGCGAGGAAAGGGAGGCGTAGCAGGGACAGGGATCTTAGGGAAGCCCCCAAAGCGAATAGGTGTATACGGCATAGGTGCCATATCACCCTTAGGAGGCATTTCAACAGCCGTCATAGAGAAAAAAGGTACAGTCTCATGAAAGGTAACATCCGCAGAAACAAAATGTCGAGAGGTAAGTGGATCAAAACAACGATACCCCTTTTGTGTGCGGGTATACCCTAGAAAAACATATTTAACTGCTCTCGGTGCAAGTTTATCCCGACCCGATCCCAACAAATGGACAAAGGCAACGTAGCCAAAAGTCTGAGGGGTGACGTGAAACAGAGGGCGATCAGGATACATGATTTGAAGAGGAATCCGTTCATGTAACGCAGTATTGGGCATCCGATTTATCAAAAAACATGCAGTCAAAACAGCGTCACCCCAGTAAAGAGACGGGACTGAGTGATGAATCAATAAGGTGTGCGCACCATCAAGAATATGCCGATGTTTCCTCTCATCAACACCATTTTGCTGAGAGGTCTGAGGACATGTAGTTTCATGAATAATGCCACAACTAGAAAAAAAAGTGCGTAAGCGGGTAGTACAAAACTCCAAAGCATTATCCGAACGAAAACACTTCACCAAACATGAGTGTTGTTTTTTTATTTCCTTAACAAAGTTTTCAATAAGTTGCCCAACATCAGACTTATTTTTTAAAAGAAACATCCAAGTGACATGAGAAAAATCAAGTAAAACAAGATAATATTTGTTCCCAAGTCGATCAGGAGTACAACTGGGACCCCACACATCCATATGAACCAAGTCAAATGCAGCAACAGATGAAACAGAGGAAGAACTGGAAAAACTAGCCCTGTGGTGCTTGCCAAGTTGGTAAGCATTACAGGTGAGAGCAGTAGTGGAGGGGATATGTGGAAGAACATGTCTGGGGTGATGAATGGCTAAATGGCCAAGGCGGTGGTACCACTGAAGAGGAGATCCAACAGAAGCAAGACCCTGAGTAGCAGAAGTTGCAAAAACAGTACGGCCTAGAGGGTACACCCCATGTTTCTCACGCCTTCCACCAATCGTTTTCCCAGTGAATTTGTCCTGCAAAACACAAGAGGACGCATCAAAAATAGCTCGGCAGTTCAAATCTTTGGTGATACTACTAACAGATAATAAACTCAATGGAAAATCAGGCAGATAGTAAACATCTGCTAGCCTCAAGGTTGGAGATAAAGACATCTCCTTTGCCAACAAGTGGCGAGTGTCTCCCATCAGCCATCTGTACTGTCCTGGCAGGTGTAACAGGTGTAAGGTGGGAGAAAGATCCTCTGTCACCACAAAGGTGCTTGGATGCACCAGAGTCAATTAGCCACTTAGTAGAAGATGAAAGAGAGGACATACCAATCGTAGGAACCTCCGAAGATGTAACAATAGCTGCCGTGTCAGGTGGCTGAGAAGGGGAAGCCTGAGTCAAAAGAGCAATCTGCTGTCGCAGAGCTTCAATCTTGGTACTCAAGGAGCTAACATCAGGGGTAGTAAGAGCTGAATCTGGGACTTCAGCTGCCTGATTTGCCATCGGTGGTCTACCATGCTTCTGCCAACATATAACCTCAGAGTGACCAAGTCTGCTACAGTAAGTACATGGTGTTTTATTCCGTGTTCTAGAGGAGCGTTCACGTCCACGACCACGTGCATGATAAGAAGTACCCCTGTCACGTCCAGGGATCGCAGCCAGCGCGGACGACTAAGTAGTAGAATCAGCAGTAGGAGAACGCACTATAACTCTGCTGAGCCTGCTATATGCCTCCTCCAGGCTAGGAAGATCCGGAGCAGTAAGAATATGATCTCTGGCTGCAGCATATTCAGGTCCAAGACCAGCCAAGAAAAGAGAGACAGCCAACTGTCTGCTGAAACTCCTCCAGGAACCGCAGGCACACCCTGGCAAGTAGGAGTAATGCCTTTCCAGCATATCCTTCATGAGAGAGTAATATTGTGATAGCGTACGCCCCTCTTAACGTAGGTAGAAGAGATCGTAAAAGACCTAAAAAACACGTGCGGAGTTCTTGGCATGTGATAAGTATCACGCAAGGACTCCCACATCTCCTTTGCTGTAGTATAATACATGATCTCATCTCTTATTTTGGGAATAACTGTCTACATCAGCCATGCATAAACCATGGCATTATCACTGTCCCAGTTGGCATTTATGCCAGTCTTGTTCTCAGGCTCCGGATTGGTAAGTATATGGCCCTTTTTATGACCTCTGACGGTCATAAGAAAGGTCTGGGACCACTGTGGGTAGTTGGTCTCGGCCAACTTGACAACTGGACCAAAGAATGGGTTCTTAAGTACCCCGGTGTCCAAAGTAGAGCCCGAAGACACCTCGGACTGATCATCTGAAGCCATCTCCTCAATTCGAAAGCCTTACTCAAATGTTTAGGACCAAGAGATCATCAATAATCCAATAATGCAGTAGATTCAGATCAATATAGCTGCTAGGAGGCTTCCTTGGACAAGTAGTGGCCTCACTTGGGTACAAGGAGAACACCTAAGGAGGCCATGAACATATCTAGGCCCCTTCTAGCGATTGATCTCCATTGGTCGCGGCCTTAGATAGCCGCTGTGACACCAACAAGAGCAGGGAGACGTCGCTAAGGCGTGCTACAGGTTGCCTCTACAGCTGCAAGGACCTGCAGAGCCAGCAGCAGTGCCTGTAAGGAGCTGCGAGCGTCGCCGCTGGGTCTGTTGACGCTCGTCGGAGCGCCACTAGGTCTCCTGACCCTCGTCGGAGCGCCGCTAGGCCTGCTGTGCTGCCGTTGGGTCTGTTGACCTTCGCCTCAGCCCCGTCGCAAGGGCTAGAACGGGTCGCAGCGTCGGCGCCTCAAGCTACTAGGGCCTCGCTGATGCACTGGTTGATGATAGAGGGGCTTCCATGTCGCTGCAGCCCTGTCGTGAGGTCGAGTCAGGTCGGAGCAGCGTCGCCTTCGGGTGCTAGGGCTGCTGCGTGGAGCCTTTGGGGTCGCGCGACGGCTCAGGAGTCCTGGTGCCGCGTCAGCGTCGTTGCAAGGCACTCGTGTGCGGCCGGAGGGTCGTCGGAGAGCGTCGCCGTCGCCAAGGAAGGAGAGAAAACAAGATTTGGGTGTTTAGGGTTTCGGAGGCCTTGAGGGGTGGGATGCCTAGAGTCACGGTTTAGGACCGGTGCTCTGATACCAAGTTGGCTGAAAGAGTTCAAGTTTATTAGAAACCCTAGGTCTCTTTATATAGAGAGAGACCAGAGGGCTAAAAGTACATGCCACACAATAAGAAGACAATAAGACGGAACAAGATAAGCTAAAAGTACACCAACAAATACTGGTATAGGTAGGTTAGAGTGCCTAATGAGTATCAAACCTGGGAGTCAAAAGTACCGGTACCCATGATGAGTACTGGTACCAGGACTCATGTGCTAGCTGCAGAAAGATAGTGAGCAGCTAGTATCAGTACCTGTACTTCAGTACTGGAACCAGTTAGCCATTAGTTCAAATCTGAATGGCTAGAAAATTAATTTTGAGACCATGAATGTTGGGCTTTAAACCCCAAAGTCTAGTTGACGTATTACTATGGTTCTAACTCTATAAAAGGACCGTAGGACTCTTAGTTTGCTCACAAGATATACAAGGGAAAATTCTAGAGCTTTGAATTCCAAATTTCCACCATATTTTCGAGAGAGAGAAGAAGCTTACCATTCACTCTCTTTACATTCTTGCAAGCTCAACGACGTGTTTTTCTCACGCATCTACGAAGTGATTGACATCCTTTCTAGGCTCTCTAATTGGTATTTCATTTTAATTATTGTTGAGAGGCTTAGGTATTTAATTGTAAGATTTCCTTAGTGTTACACCTTATCTTATTTGTAATTGAGTTTGTTGCTCGTTGGGTTGTAATAAATCCGTTGTTGTACTTGGGTTGAGATAACCTGTTAATTATCTCGTTTAGTAAATTGATTCCCTCGGGGTTGAGGGAATCAGGTTAAAAATCCTAAGCTGGGAGGCATAAGTAGTGGAGTACCCAAGTGAGTGGGGAACCACTATACATATTGTGTTTATTTCTGTAGGTTATTTGTGCAAATTTCTTATTTTGACTAATATTGCATCGAGTTTATTTGTGCACATAGCCATTAGATCACATAGTCTTTAGTAGATCCTACACATAGGCTTCATTCCTTTTTTGTTTTCGAGCTCTTCCTACTTCTCTTTAGTCATCTTGTTTCTTAAAATTAGAGATTGAATCTCCATGAAGATTGAATTAACTAAGTCTTCACTTGGCTATCTTCTAAGTACCATTTCTCCTATGGGTGTACACTGGTCGAGTTCAACCCGAATCCAACCTGATAAAAAATAGGTTAGCTTAGGTTTGAGGTTTAACTAACTTAATTCAACCCGCAACCTGATATAACCCGATTAATAATTATATATATAATACAAACTTAAATCTTCCCAATTACAATCGAATCAACCACCAAACCCCATCCACACCCAATGTCCCAAATTCCCCCATGTTGTCCTACTCTGACCTTCCCTATGTCCCAAATTCGAAATTCCCCCACCATTGTCCCAAATTCCATCCATGGTCCCACCTCTCCCATGTCCCAAATTTGCTATTCCCCCACCCCACTCCCTTAACCCTACAAATCTAAGGTGCATCGCCACCCCGCTCTCAAGTCTCACCAATCTCACCTTACGGGCATAGCTTTGGTCACCATCTGGTCACACAAGACAAATATAAAATTTATATATATCAAGTTTATTTTTTCTCGTTACTTTTATATAACTATCAAGTTTTTTTGTTTTTACCTATTTTATTCTTCTTTTTAGAAGATAGAAGTTATTTATGAGTTTAAAATGTTTTGTTATTAAGTATGAAAGAAAATATGTAGGAGATAAACATAAGTTTTGAATCTTTTGACCCGTCAACAACCCATTCAACTTGACCCAACTTGGCCCTATTTTTTATGGGTTGAGTTTGAAAAATCCTAACCCGAAAATCGTAGGTTGGGTTTGGGTTGAGTCCCAACCCAACCCAATCCCACCTGTGTATGCCCCTAATTTCTCCCATGATTTATCAGTTGGATTGCATTTAGCCTTGGTCCTATGACATATCCAATCCTTCCCCTTCCCGTAATGGCCATCTTAGCAATTGTTTACCATAGAAGGTGGTTGTCCTTTGTGAACCTGTAGAAATCTCGATATTCATGGAATCTTGGTCCCTCATCACCCTAATATCCTTTTTTGCTTCATGTGCTGCCATCAAGACTAAAAATGGGTGCTCTCAAAGCCAAGAAACACTAAGTGCAGTCCAAAACAAGGAAATGAAAGGTTGAAATCAGACCACGAAGATGAAAGCCAGCAATAGAACCCAAATATGGAGCAAACAAAACATAATTGAGAGCTTAGATGGCTAAACCCCCAAAATGGAGTTCTGGTCGAAGCCCAAGGAGCTCGCCTAAACCCAAGCGGCGGTCATCGGAGCTTTGCTAGAGTGGTAGTGGTGTCGACTAGGTTGGAAAAAAGGAGGGTGTTGTGCTGGCAAGGGACCACCTTGTAGCAGTTTACACAAAGTTTGCAGATGATCTAGTTTGGACGGAAGAGGAAAAGGGGTCACTGGAGCTCCATTGGAACCTAGTGGTGCTCTGGTGGCCGAACTCCAAGCTCCGCCGGAACCTTGGTGGCACTCCAGAATGCATTTGCTGCCCGGGCACCACACATGCTTCGGTGGTTGAATGCAACTGCTACTCGTGGTGGCTTGAAGTTAAAGTGTGGTATAGCGGGATCCCTGATCACCATACACTCTTGGATGACACGGTCAAAGGCTAAGCAAGATGCTCCTTGTGATCGAAAGTAGAGCCCTAGCTTTAATACCATGTAGAACGAAAAGAACACACACAAGAGCTGCAATTTTAGGTGGAGAACCCCTTACGAGAAAAAACCACGGGAGCGCAAGTTCCACATGGCCCTAGTGTCCCCTAGCAACTGGGGTTTTGTTCTTCACTAAAAACACAAAATAGGAGGGGTGAGATACACTGTTTATATGGAATAGGGTACATGTACTTACACCTGAGATCCATATACCCATTTACAAATATTGCACACTACTTAACAGATTTATTACCTCCACATCTTTCTGTCATTAGTATTCTGGTAAGGATGGCCTTTGTTGGCAATGCCCCAACAAAGATGTGTCTTCAGCAAAAGAAAAGCCAAGAATCTGAATACCATGATGCCATTGTATGATGTGCTGGTGGCAGCCAAGAGGTGGGGCATTGACCAGCATGGTCATTTTGAGCCACGTCAGCTGGTGAAAGCTTTGTGGATTAGGTGCATTCTTTGACCACAAGGGCATTGGTTATGATACTTTACGAGAAGAGGATGCATCTGTCTCTCAACTTGGTTGATTTTGATGAAATTAAAGGCACGAATCTGAATTACTACTGGCTTGTTGAAGAAAAATAATCCTGAAGTAGTTGCTCTTTTTTATAAGAGAGAAAGAAGTGGTGTTAGAAGAGTGCAAGAGAAGTGTTAGGAGATAATGGCGAGAGAGAAATTATTAGAGGGTGGGGAGGGAGAACAACGGTAGGGAGAGAGGGGGGGGGGGGGGGGGGGGTGGATGTTTGATGGGAAGGGATAATTGTATATATTTGGTTTTGGTTGGGAGGGGGGATATTGGTGCAGACATTTGTGGGTATACTTTTTGAACTATAAAATATTATTCATCATTCTAGCAAAGTTGTCCCCTTATGTTAAGGGGAGGTGAAATTACAAAATTTTGGAAGACTTAATCCTCTACTGTTTTTACTACATGAGAAAGAAACAATTAAGCTAAATAGTAAAAGGTTTGATAAATATGTTCTGGAACTGAATAAAATAAATTACATGCTGCTTTTGAAAAAATAAATTATGCTATCGAAAAAATGCTCTAAGGCCTCAAATAAGAATGAAACCATGATAACGGGAGGACTGAAAAGGATTGATGCTATTAGTGGGACCTTGGGCCTCTTTATATAGAGAGACACCATAGAGGGAATTACATGTATATCCATTCACCTTACAACATAATAAAAAAGGTACCCATTATATATAACTCAATACTTTCCCTCAAGCTAGATCATAGACATCAAACATGCTCAGCTTGAAACAAATATAATGTAGTCTCTTCTTGAGAAGTGCTTTAGTGAAAATATTTGCCAGCTGGTCTTCAGTGTTGATGTAAGGTGTAGAAATCTTCTTAGCTAGGATGACCTCTTTGATGAAGTGGCAATCCACTTCAATATGCTTGGTCCTCTCATGAAAAATAGGATTATTTGCAATAAATGTGGCAGCTTTTTTGTCTCAATACATCGAAATAGAATTAGGCACCTTCCCTCTAAAGTCTTCCAGAATGGAACAGACCTAGAGTAACTCACACGTTGTCTGAGACATGGCCCTGTATTCTGATTTAGCACTCGATCTAGGTGGCATTGCCTGTTTTTTACTCCTCTATGTAACCAGATTTCTTCCAACAAATGTGCAGTATCCTGTAGTGGACTTCCTATTCTCATGAGCACCTCCATAGTTTGCATTAGAGTATTCACACACATCCAAGTGCCCATTGTCTTTGAAAATGAGTCTTTTCTCAGGTGCACTTTTCAAGTACCTGAGAATCTGGTAAACACCATCCTAGTGGATTTCCCTTGGTGATTGCGTAAATTGGCTCAATCTTACGACTGTAAAGGCAATATAAGGATGAATAACAGTTAGATGCAATAGTTTACAAATCACTGCACGGTATCTGGTGACATCTTGCAGTAGTGGGTTGTCATCATCTGCAATATGCAAGGACATGTCCATGGGCACATATGTCGGTTTGCACCCCAGCATACCCATGTCTCTTAGCATGTCAAGAACATACTTGCGTTGGGAAAATACATGTCCTCCAATGTGTTGCACCTTAATTCTAAGGAAGTAGTTGATATGGCCTATATTCTTGGTAATAATCTGTGACTGTAGCATCGTCTTTGTTTCCTTTATGCCCTGCCTGTCATGTCACTACTAGTCAAAAGTATGCTATCCACATACACAAGTATGATGGAGCCTGTTTGTTTATGCAATGTAAAGATAGAATGATCGGTCGAAGACTTGGTGAAGCCATAATCTTGGACCACCCTGCTGAATCTCTAAAACTAAGCTCTAGGACTTTGTTTTAGTCCATAGATAGCTTTCTTTAGTCTACACACCTTCTGACACTTCCCCTTACTATGGAAGCCGGGTGGTTGCTCCATGTAGACTTCCTCCTCCAAATTGCCATATAGAAGGGCATTTTTGATATCCAGCTGATGGACAATCCAATGTTTGCTGACCGCAAGATATAGTGCCGAACAGAATTAAGACGAGCTACCTCGAAGAAGGTTTTAAAGTAGTCAATCGTGAATGTCTGAGTATATCCTTTGGCCACTAAGTGCACTTTCTATCGATCCACAATGCCATCAAGATGGCATTTGAGGGTGAACATCCATCTACACTCCACAATAGTAGTTCCTGGGGCTAGATCAACAAGGTTCCAAGTGCCACGGGATTGTAATGTTGCCATCTCCTCCATTGCCAATGTCCAAGACGGATCTCAGAAGGCCTCATGATGATCTCGAGGTCCTACATGTTGTCAATGGCCAGGGAAAACTGGCGTCCAACTGTAGACAGGCTATCAAGAGACATAAACTACGATACTGAGTATTTGACACAAGAATGTGGAGCCTTCCTTTGTGCAATAGGAAGGTCCAGAGTGGTGTCCTCAGTAGTAGGAGTTACCTGGTCCTCAGACAAATTATCAGTAGCTGGTGGGGACTGAGCAGAAATAATAGACAATGGTTCATCCACCTGAGGAATATCCTGGGTCCTGCGTTAGAAGTGTTTAGGGAAGGTATCTGTATTAGGAATCTTAGGACGATACAGAAAGGGACCTAGATCAGGTTGAGTAGTCTTGGGTATAGGTGGCTTAGTGGGCTGTGGTGGCTCGGTGGTCATAGCAAGGGGAACCTCATGTGATGGCTCAGTAGGTTCCCCTGTTTTTTGTCATATGGTATCTCTTCAAAAAAGGTGACATTGGTAGGGACATAAAATCTTCGTGAAATAGGGTTATAGCATCTGTACCCTTTCTAGGTCCTGGAATAGCCTAGAAACACACATTGCACAGATCGAGGAGAAACCTTATCCACTATGCAAATGGACAAAACACACACAACCTAGGAGTAACGGAAAACATATCTTTGTTAGGAAACAACAAAGAATACAGACTTTTACCCCTTAAGATAGAGGAACAAACTCTGTTCACCAGATAAGTAGCAGTAAGAACATCAGCCTGAAACTGTGAGGGAACATTCATGTGAGGTATGATAGAACGAGCTACATCAAGTGTCAAGGCTTACATTCAGCAACCCTATTTTGTTGGGAGGTGTGAACACAAGTAGTCTAGTGAACAATATCCAATGATTTAAAGAAAGCATCTGTCCTGGTGTTGAAAAATTCCAACTCATTGTCACTCTGAAAAATCTTAACTGTAGAAAATTGAGTCTTTATTTCCAAAATAAAAATTTTGACTATCAAAAATTTCGGATTCTTCTTTCATCATAAAAACCCAGGACATCTTGGTATGATAATCCACAAGAATAAAAAAAAAATGAAATCCTCTACACTTTGACCCTACAAGGGCCCCAACATCAGCATGCACAAGAGCAAAAACAGACTCAACTTTTTTATTATTTGGTGGAAAAGAAGTCCTATGGTGTTTGCGCAACTGATAGGCTTCACACCTCAAAGCATCGAGAAAAGACAACGTAGGAAACTGATGATGCAAAACATGTAAACTAGGATGACCAAGTCTTAGGTGCCACTGGAGAGCAGTCGTGGCACACACATCGGTATTGGAAGGAGGGATATGTAGGTAGTCGAACCCATTTTGCTCAAGTCCACCAATCTGTCTTATTGTCTGGAGGTCCTACAAGCCATGAAAAATAGGCCGGCATCTCAAATCTCTGGTAATTTGGATAATAGATATTAAATTAAGTGCAAATTTAGGAGCATGCATGACATTATAAAGAGGCAAGGTGCTAGAGAGATTTCCGAGCTCAATAACAAGTTACAAACCCCCCATCAGCTACTTTGACCTGAAATGGTGTAACAAGGTCTCAAAGAGACGAGAAAAGTTTACTATCACTAGTAATGTGGGAGGAAGCATTAGAATCCGCAAGCCAAACATGAGCTTGGGATTTAACTGACATGGCAGAAGTACCTGCTAACCTCTGAATAGAGGCAGAAGTGGATCCCTGAGAAGTAATGAATCACTCGTAATCAACTCTGGAAATAGTGATCTGGCTATCATCCTCCTACACTTGTGTAGGCTCCTCTGTAAATACCTAATGGGCACGTGGATCCATACCCAGTGGGTAACCGTGCTTCACCCAACATCAATCTATAGTGTGTCCGTTCCTGTGACAGTACTTATAGAAGAAAGAACTCCGACCACGATCACGTCCACGTGCACCACCACCACGAGCTCTGCCACCACTTCCCCTTGAGTTTCCTCTACCACGACCAACAACAGCCATGGCAGAGGTATCAATAGTGAGCACGAGATACGAGGTGGCAAGATTTGAAAGACGAGTGTAGATGTGCTCTGATGTCGGGATGTCATCCATCGTCATGAACTAATCTTTGATTGCCTTGTACTTGGAGCTAAGATCAGACAAAAGCTGAATAGAGCGAATAGCTTCTCTCTGCTTGGCTATAACATTAGCATCCGTAGAGATTGGCTGGTACACATGTTGCTCATCCCATAGATTTCGCATGGTGCCATAATATTCGGACAAGGACATAGTGCCTTTCCGAAGATTGTGTATATCCTCCACAACTCTGTATAGTTTGGTAATGTTACTTCTATGAGAATGTATCTCATGAAGTACTTCCCACATTCTTTTAGCTGAAGCATGAGCCATTACCTACTTGGCTATGATCTGGGTGACGCTGTTGAGAGGGCAAGTAGCAATCCAGTCGTTGTCTGCCTCCCAATTGGCTGGCTTAACAGCTGGAACAACATTAGTTAAGATATACTTCTTTCTATGGGATCCGACAAATTGGGAGAAAGAGGTGGACCAGAGCAAGAAGTTGGACTGTCCAACTTAATCGATGTCTCCTGCATGTGAGGGGGAGTGCTTGTGGTAGAGTTTTTCCCCATCAAGTCACTCACAGTCTTTCTGACCCCCCATAATATACGAAGTCAAGATCCACGAAGAATCACAGACCTAAAGCTTGAAAATCAGATCATGAGATTTGAAAAATTCAGATTTCAGACCAACAGAATGCCTTCCAACAAAGTTGCACATGCTAGGGCATAGAAGAGGCCCTAGCGATGCTCTTTACGGAGTTGGATCGCTTGGAGAAGCGTTGGCGACGGCGCTGGGCTAGTCGGAGGGCCTGGGCGGCGGTGCTGGAGGGCTACACCATCAGTGGTGATGCCTCAGATGGTTAGAGGGCCCTTGCGGTGGTGCTGCAGGACCCTGCACGATGGTGCTGCAGATTTAGACCGATCTGTAGCAGTGCTGCTGCAAATCTAGACCGATCTGTGGTGGCGTTGCTGCTCTATGGAGGCTAGGGTGGCCCTTGGTGGCGGTGCTGTTGGCCCGAGAGCAGCTTGCGGCATTGGTGTCAGTGGTTGGGAGGCCAGGGTGGCCTTGCTGCAGTGGTGCTGTTGGCCTAGGTGGTTGGTGGCATTGCTGAGAGGTGAGGAGTTAGGGTTTTTGGTGGGAGGGAAGGGAGGCTAGGGTTTGGTGGGATACTAGAGCCCTAGTTTAGGACCGCTGCTCTGATATCATGTTAGGACCGAAAAGAATTGATTCTATTAGAGGAACCCTGGGCCTCTTTATATAGGGAAGCACTAGAGAGGGAATTACAGGTATATCCCTTCACCTTACAACATAATAAAAAAGACACCTATTACATACAACTCAACAATAACTTTTTATATTTAGGATCTCAAAATTTGCATAAACTAGTATACACCGGATCTTCTCAAAAAAAAAAACAGTGCATCCATGTGATTGGGCAAGATGAGTGTGTCCGTGTGGGGCATGGGGAAGTTGGGCATGTGCTAGAACTATGTTTAGCCTCATAATTGTGGGGCCTACAATTGTTGACATGGCAGTTGGGGAAGGCATGCCAGTGACTTCAAACTTGGTCAAATTGGCTATAATTGGAGATGTAGTGGCTCTTGTGATGGCTAGTGTTGGTTCGGAACAACAACCTCTACCATACTTTCATTTGATATGAATATTTAATGTCGAAAGGTTCAATGATTGTGGATCAAATGAAGAGATCTACAAGTCAGTATATTTCAGAACTGGGTGCAGAGATAGCTCTTCCTTGAGAACCAAGCTAGAGTGTCAGATTGGAGGATTTATGCTACAATGTTTCAGGAACCAAGACTAAATGGGTAGTTTTGGGGGCATGGTTATTATTTTCTTATTTCCTTCCTAACTTTCCTTTTTTCCTTTTATTTTTTTTCAATATTTTGGAAAGGAAAAAGGAAGACTACATGAGATATCTAGTCTTCCTGTTTTATTTACTTCAAATTGGGGCTTACAAGAAGATTAAGATTAGGTATGCTGCAGTGCTGTCTTTTCTAATATGCACATAGGGATTCTTTTGGGTTGTTGCATTAGTTAGTAGCTGAAGATGTGGATGGGCTGGAACTCTGGCTAGTTTTGCCAATTTGTGTTCTTTCAAGGCTTAAGTTGGATTATGGCAACCTTAATGTTATTTTATCTTTGGAACAGAGATATATCACACGCAGGAATTGTGGTTGTGGGGCTGATGATTTTGTGACATTGTCATGGAGTTGTTTTTTGAAAGGGGCATTGTCATGGAGTTGGAGGTGGATTTGGAGTAGATGGACCTCCCCCCTTGATGTTGTCTTCAAAATTAGAGGAGCTTAACCTCCTCTCAAGGTTGAGACATTGATACATTCTATTGTGCTGTAAGCTTTGTAGAGGTTTCCTCTTTTTGAGATAGTTGCCCTAACTTGTGTCTTCTATGATTACACACCTCATCCTTGGATATCTAGTGAAGGATACAACTCTGAAACTTCAAATTTCAAAAGTCTTGGACTCTTCCTTCGTGTCCCTCTTGAAGGAGTGCACCGGCAATGATTCCCCATGTTGAAGCGGGTGATAGGACCTCCTCAACTCGTTAGATCCATTCTATGGATGCCCCATGGCCCTTGTCACTTTAGGAACTCTTCCTTTCTCAAGAGTGCATTGGTTGGCAATGTGATGGATGGGTCCGTCTCTTTGAAGGAGGCCCAGACTGTGCTCGCAAGGTTCTTCGGACCACGGTTAGACTTTGTTGTTGTCGTGATTGACGACAAGAAACCCCTTTTTGGGTGCAACAGAGATGACATTGAATGATTGAAGTTTTCGACATTGCGAACACAATGGGGAGTAAAGCTTCATTGGAGACTATCGACAATGACCAATGGGGTTGTGAAGGAGTGTTTGCCACTGAGGAAGGTTGTTACGTTTCATCTTAGGGGAGTAGCACTTCACCTCCATTTGCTGGAGGTGGTGGTGTCAATATTCGTGTTGTTACAACTTTGCCATTGAGTGTTTCTTGTTGGAAGGGAGCTTCGATGGATTCAAGTGGAATATGAGATTGAAGAGAATCAATCCATTTTCACAAGGATTTTTTTGCGCCATGGTGGCTCCTCTTTGCTTCTCTAGGTGTGTGTGGTTTGATCTTTAGGTATCGGTGACTGAAGCTACAAGGTGGTTACCTCAGGCAGAGCTTTAGCAGAGGAGCAATTGGTGGTTCTGATGAGGCTAACAATGGTGGTGGCGACTCATTGGGTATGGGTCCTGAAATGGAAGGACTACGAGAACTAAGGAATCCTGATGGGTACTTTGGGAAAGGCTTCAATTGTGGATATGGTGGTGCCTAATTCTCTGTGCTTGGTAGGTACTAAGGGAGGGCCTCAATTTCCTTATTTTGCAAACATGTATTTGAATGAAGGGCCTGAGAACCTTTTGGCACCTCTTTGATTGCCACGTATAAGGAGAGCATTCCTATGCCTGATCTGGCATTGTTTGTTGTATTTGGGTTTGGATCCGATCATAGATCTGGTTGGGGTACATTTGGTCATGACCCGTTTAACTTTTGTTTCTTTTCAAGTTGGAAATGGGGATCTAAGTATTTTTTTTCTTCTCCCTTAAATAGTGTTTGTGGCGGAGATCTTGTAGGGGGCCTCCTTGTGACTCAAGGTTGGGCAAACCTCTAGTGCAGCATTGGATGGAGAATTAAGGGGTGATGAGCATCATAATAGTGGATTGATGGGATTTCTGGTTACAACGACGACTCCTTTTGTGGTTATAAGGTTGCTCCACTAGATGTGGATGAGACGATGGGACATTCTCTGACCAGCATCGACAGTGAGCCCCCATTTCCGCGGGTAGCATCAATGGTTGAGGTCTTTGGGAATGGGGATGTCTTGGTGATGGAGGCTTGGGAGGAGGTGAGGAATTGGTGTTGGTAGTGGCTTTGGGTGTGGAATGTGCGGGGTTGACTTTAGTTGTGGTATCACCCAAAGGTGGCTCTGATGCTGTTGCTACCCTGATTTTGGCTGCTGCGGAGGCCCCTCTGGTAGTTGTGCTCAGTACTGTCCCCAACAGAGGTGGGGATGGTTATAGGATGGCTATTGATGATCTTCACATGGCAGCTAGAGTGCTTTTGGTCAATGGGGCGTGGCTTGCACCTTGGGAGTCAGATTCAGTTGGTGTGGGTATGTCCCTTGCCATGGATTCCTCTTTTTCCTCTTGTCCTATAGATTCACTTTTGAGGGTTCATTTGTAGGACAAGAATATCGAGGATGCAAATGCTGGAGATGAAGACACTTTGAGCAAGGTGGATGGGTCTACTGTTGCCAACAGTGGGATGACTATGAGACTACGACGAGGCTGATCAACGATGGCTATCGTTGCTCCAACATCAGATAACATTTCAGCCATAGCTAAAGCGATAGGGCTTCGCAAGGGAGGATTATGTTCTAGATGAAGTTGTGTAACTGGAGTGTCTGGGATATGTATGAACACAATTGTCATTTTTCTCTTTGGAACTACTTGGCGAACTGGGGCCAGATGCTATTTTCTTCTAGGCGATGAAGTTGGAGAGATCTGATCAACTCTGTGGCAGTAGGTGGGTGGGGCCAGGCTAGACCAGTTTTGTGTCGTTGATCCCCAATGTAGATTTGGAGGTCTTTTGATTTCTTGAGGTAGTGTCAAGTTCAAATTGGACTTGGATCGGATCAAGAACCACATTCCTGCAGTGGTACTGAAATAAAGGTGGACGACCTCATCTTGAGATTAGCGTGTATTTATGGCTTGCGTGAGGTGGCATAGAGGAGTTTTTTGGGAGGATTTGCTTTGGCAGTTTAGTTCTTTGAAGGCTACTGGTTCTTGATTGATGGGTATTTTAATGTTTCTTTGACAACAATGGAAATACTAAACAGTGGAGGGTGGATGCAAGTTTTTTAGAATTGCAAGAGCCAGGGGTGGAGTTTAGCCAGTGCTGTTGAGGCGGTCGCCTTAGGTGAGGAGGTGATGAGGCGAGGCGATATAGGAGGTCATTGCCTCGATGAAGACCTAGGCGAGGCCCTTCGAACAAGCAATGCGCCTCCTTGCCTCGCCGCCTCATCGCTTGAACCCTAGATGCGTTGAAAGCTTTTTTTTTTTGAAAAGCAACAAATGGACTTACCATTCTTGCCCTCAATGACCTCTTACATTCCATACGAGACTTTATTTACATGTGTGAAGAGATTTGTCATCTCTACGCCAATCCTCACGCCATTATCACTGCTGCGGCAGAGCGACTCGAGCTTCCGCGACCACCATCGTCGCCCAAGCGTCACCGCTTGCCATCTATGACGCCTCCTTGACCTCGATCGCCCAGGTATCTTAGCTCGAGCTTCTTCGAGTTCGAACTTCGACCACACCACCGTCGCTCGATCATTTCGGGTTCTGCTGGGGGATGTTTTTGCATCATTTCGAAACTGAGAAATGATTCATTTTGTTTTTGATCATACGTTAACATGTATTGATGTGTGTGTGTGTGTGTGTGTATATATATATATATATATATATATATATATATATATATATATATATATATATATATGTTAAACGGTAAATAGTAAACTATGTATATATATTTATGTTATGTAATACATATGTATGTATAAGTAATACATAAGTAATGCATAAATATATACATAAGTATAAGTATGTTATATATATGTATGTTACATTGGATGTATATGAATGTTAATATGTTATCTATATGTATGCCTCCCTAGTATATATAAGTATGTATATATACAGTTATATATGTATGTAACATTGTAACTATATATATGTATAAATCATATATATACTATTATATTTATATGTAGCTATGTATATAACTAGCAACTTTGCATGTGTTATATTAATTAGCAACTTTGCATATGCATTGTAAGTTTATAACTATATATAAAACTAGCAACTTTGATGTTAGATTAGTGTTTGCAACTTTGCATGTGTTTTGAATTATGTAGATGGCTGAAACATGGAGGAAGCACTCATGTTGGAAGTATGTCACATTGGAGGATCCAAAAAAGATTAATGATATGGAGTGTACTTTATGTGGTAGGATAGTGAAATGGGGGATTCATAGAGCTACTGGACATATTACTGGTGGTGATAAGAACACAATAATATGTCCAAAAGGTCCACAACATGTGAGAGAGGAGTTAAGAGAATATTGACAATCTAGAAAGGAAGAAAAAGAAAAGTTCATGAAAGATTTTGTTTACGATGAGTCGTTTAACGATGATGATGATGATGGAGATGACATAGAAGTGAATGTCTTACGAGGACCCATGGATAGATTCACAACTAAAGGAATAGTAGAAAATCCTACACAATCATATGCAAAGAAGGCTCGAATCATGATGGGTGGACTTCCTCTAATGAAGAAGTTTCATGGACCAATAGATAAGTTTACGAAGGTTGATCATAAGAAGGTGGTTCGGGAACGAAAAAGGATATTGCTGACAAAACAAACTACAATTTCTGAGGTTTTCAAGGAGGGAAGAGATGTAGTTGTACAGATCATTGCAAAATGGATGTACCGTAACAACATTGCATTCGATGCTGTTAAAGATATCTGGTTTGAGATAATGATTGAGGCAATTGATTGTTTTGGCCCTGGATTGAAGCTTCCTTACCATGAAGTGAGAGTTCTTTTATTGAGATATCATGTGAACGGGACTCAGGATTTTATCACCAATCATCATGATGCTTGGAAGAAATATGGATGCACATTGATGATAGATGGTTGGACAGATAGGAAAAGCAAAACACTTATAAATTTTCTCGTCAATTCTTCCATGGGAACTGTTTTCTTGGAGTCCATTGATGCCTCAAGTACGTAAAGACAAGGGAGAAGCTTTGCGAGCTGATAAGTGGCATGATCGATCGTGTCGAGGAGGAATATGATTCAAGTCGTCAATGACAACGCATCGAATTATGTTCTTGCTGGTAATAAATCTTTACCAGCAAGAATCTTTGCGCGTCGGGGAGGAATCTTTATTTATTTTAACATACGTATTTTCTTTAATATTGTAAGCATTGTAAAATATAAAAAATATCATTTTTCTTTTTCATAGGCAAATTACTGGAGGCAAAGCATCCTCAAGTTTATTGGACTCCTTGTGCTGTACACTGCATCGATCTGATGTTGGAAGATTTTGGGAAGTTAGAGGATGTAAAAAAGATACTCAAGCATGCAATGCAACTGAGTAGTTATATATACATGCATACTTCAGTCTTAAATTTGATGAGGCAATTCACAAGTAAGGAGTTGTTGAGGCCTGCAGTTACAAGATTTACTACATCTTTCCTCATCTTACAAGCATTCATAGGTAAAAGGAAAATTTAAGGAAGTTGTTCATTTCCGATAAGTGGATCACTTCTAAAAATGCAAAATAAGAGAAGGGAAAGGTGGTAGTAATTATCATGATGCCTTCATTTGGAATAAGGTTGTATACATTTTAAGGCCACGTCTCCTCTTGTGAGACTGCTTTGTCTTGTTGACTCAGAGAAGAGGCTTGTAATGGGATACATATACGAAGCAATGGATAGAGCTAAGGAAGCTGTCATGAAGGCTTTCAACAATAATGTTGAAAAGTTTGGACTTATTTGCGACATCATTGATAAGAGATGGGATTGCCAGCTTCATAGGCCTCTACATGTAGCATGATATTTCCTCAATCTTGAATTCTGTTATGAAAATCAAAATCTTGATTTTAATTCAGAGGTTATGAATGGATTCTACAATGTCTTGGCAAAATTGGAGCCTGATGAGAGTGCAAGACTAAATAACACGGAAAATTTTCATTTATAGAAATGCACAAGGACTCTTTGGAACATCGATTGCTATTAGACAAAGGAAGACCATTGCCCCAGGTAGTCAAGTGGTATAAATTTTTTATAGTAACTTTCCATTTCCAGTTTCTTATTAGTATTATATAACTTGTTATCTTTTTACAGTTGAGTGGTGGAATCTCTTTGGTGGGTCTGCACCTAACTTCGCAAAATTGGCACTGAAGGTGTTAGGTCTTACTTGTAATGCCTTGGGATGCAAAAGGAATTGGAGTGTATTTGAAAATGTAAGTTACAAACCAATTCATAATATGCATAGCATTAATTTTATTAAGTAATTTTATATTAATCTTTTTATTTTGGAAATCTATATATGTTCACTCAAAGAAAAGAAATCCGTTGGTGCAATAAAAGTTGAATGATCTTGTGTTTGTTAAGTACAACGAAGCTTTGAGGGATCGATATGAAGATAGGGATTATCTTGATCCCATTTCCCTCTAGGAAATTGATGATTCAAATGAATGGCTATTAGGGAGAATGGAGGAAGATGAGGAAGATGCAGGTGATGATCTTGTGTTTGGTGATGATGATCTCACTTGGGCCATGGTTGAGCTTGCATCAGGAATTAACCAGTAAGAGGCTATTCGAAGTATTCGGGCTCGTGCTACTACAAAGAAAAATGGTCCTAAGAAGGCTAAGGAAAAAGGGAAAGCTCCAATAGTTATTGAAAAAGATGAAGAGTATGTGGACAGTGATGAGGAAGAGGAAGAGGAGATTGAAGAAGTTGCTGGTGACGATGACGATGACGACGACGACGACGAATTGAATCTTGAAGATGATGTGTTTTATTATTTGAGAATTGACAATTGTTCACTTCAATGATAATTTTGATTTTTATATTTTTCTACCTTAATTGTATAGAAGCTTTTCTTTCTCTACCATTTGAAATTATGTGAAACAGTTTTTGGCAATAGAATTGTTATCCTTTTCTTCTACTTAAAGTCTCCAACATTGTTATTAGACATGTTTTTATAAACTTAGTGTTATTAAATTGAGTTAACAAGACATATATATGCCAACAAAAGATGATCGCCTCAATTTACTCTGGCTGTCGCCTTTTTGTTGCCTCTCACCTCGGGTGATTTTGAGCTGTCGCCTTTCTATCACCTTTCGCATTGACAGCATTGATTTTAACCCACACGATTGGACACCATCAAATTGTTCTCACACATGGTGTAGCACCACTTCTAAGTCTCAGATTGATAGGTTCTTGTGGTCATTGAAGTTTTTGGAAATCTTCCCTCTCCTTGTCGTTAAAGCTTTTGACCACACACTGTTATTCTTGAAATACAATGAGTTATAGAGCTACTTATGAAAGCGTCCCCCTCCCTGCCTTCAATTGATGCTGCAGGTCACTGGCTTCCTGCATCCTTGTTCTTACTTATAGGTAGGTGTAGGTCAAAGTCCAGAGATGAATTGTTAAAGCTAGCTCTGGTGCCTGTCGCCAATTTTGAAGACTCCTAAAAGGCTCTCTGATAGAAATCAAGTGAGTGGGCCTCTCCCATACAAAAACTTAAAGAGAGGTCTCTCCTTTGGAGACCGAGAGAGTGGTCTCTCTTATACGGGAATTCTCTATTCCTTTCACATAGGGACCAAAAGAAAAAAAGTCTCTTGTGTAGGGACCTTAAAGAAAAGAGTCTTGTATAAGGTACACAAAGAGGCTTACACACTCCCCCTTTCTCCTATATACGTATGGGAGAAAAAATAAGATAGAGAAGAAATTAAAGAGAAGAGCTTATCCTATCTTCTCATCATCTTTTTTTTTTTAATCTTCCTCATTTTTTAATATATAGTTTTTCTTCTTTTTGTTTTTCTCATTTCTTTTCCTTTTTTCCCAATATTTTCCTTCTTTTATTTCATTTCTGCCACCTTGCAATGCTAATAATTGATACATGATAGAATGGGAAAGCAAAGGGCAAAGATGTAAACTCCTCAAAATAAAAACCTACGAGGGTTTTGCTAAACCCCAACTACTCTTTGTATGGTTCCAAAGAACCAACTATGCTGTCGTTGTTGGTGTCACCAAGGGTATAGCCACCAATCTCGTGAGATTGCCATGATCTTTGTCGGATGAGATCGCGGTTGTTGATGCTGTTCATTGCGTGCTATCGTGGAGGTTTCCTTTGTAGTCCCTCGCTCTGTTGACATATTCCCTACTTATATTTTTGTTATGTGGGCTTCTTACTATTTATTTTTCTATGTGGACATGTAGTGTAATTTACCCACACCTCTTCTCTATATACAAAAGTGTAGGGCTTATTGGAATAATAAGATGAATCATTATCTCTTACTTGGTATCAGAGCGTGGTCCTATGCTAGGTTCTAATATCCTACCAAAAGCTTACCTAAAAAACTTCTACCTTAACCCTAGATTTCTCTCCTTTCTCCTCATCAGTGGCCACCACAGCCACCGACGACCACAACAGCCATCGACGGCCACAATTGCCATCGGCAACTGTGGTATTAGCAACAAGGGCCACCGGCATTACCCCATAGTGCCCAGCGTTGTTGGAGCAAGGCTAGCGGCCACCGACGTTGCCCCTATAGGGCAGCGTTGGGGTTGTAGGTCGCTGTCGGTAGCTAGGTGGAGGAGAAAGGCAGCCCCGTTTGAGTTGATCGTGGCTCTTGCGGCAATGATCTAATCTTGTAGAGGCGATTGGGGACTACAATGTGGTTTTTTGGGTTATCCTTTGCTAAAAAATCCATGGTTATTCACTGATATGAGATTTCTTCTACTTGGTATGATCTGAAAATTATTTCAGATCTCAGAGTTTGCGTTGTTTTTTTTTGTCTAGATGTTCATGGTGGCTTCATCTTCTGAATTTGAGGTTACGTCAGGTTCCACATCAAAGAATGTGACTTGCAAGAGTTCATTTTTTGGCCCTATTATCAGGCTGGATGAGACTGATTATTCAAGATGGTCTCAAACGTTTCTTATGGTGGTGGAGGGACACGATAAGGAACATATTCTATTAGAGCCAAGGTCTACTGGTAAGACAGGGAAAAATGCATCTTGAAAGAAGGATAATGTTATAGTGCGTGCTTGGTTATGAATAACATTATTTCATGTATTGGAGATGAAATTATGTATTATAGGATGACGAAACAGATATGGGATATTCTTAGAAGCACATGAGAAGAATTCTTTCGTGGTCTTCCAGATATATCATGAGTTATTTGAGTTGAAGCAGGAGGGTTGCTCATTCTCTCAATATTATTCAGCCTTGAAAGGTCTTTTGGAGAAATATAATGCATGCCGACCTGTTTGTATGTGTTCTATCCAGAAGGATTATCGCAAGGAGTTTGCGGTTCATTTATTCTTGTCTGGACTTGGCCCATATTATGTTGCTGCCATGTATAGATCCTTACATTGTTTGAACTTCCCACTCTGGAGGAGGTTTACAGTCGTCTAAGTAGGCTTGTTATGCCTCTACCTCAGACTAGAAAGAGTATTGGACATGCTCCAGCCATGGCTGTCGTGACCAGACATGGAGGTAGAGGTGCACCTGCCATGCGTGGCTAGGGAAGAGGACGAGGCTTGTTCAGGAGGACATGTACTACTTGTACCTTCTATAGGAAGGTTGGACATATTGAGGTCTCATGTTGGGCCAAGGATAAGAGGCCACTGATTGCTACTTAGGCTTCTGTGACTTCTGCTGACCAGTCTGATACCATTTCTTTTGTTGATTATGATGCGGTGGTTCAACGTCTTTCTTAGTTGACTTAGGACACGGCCACCACTAGTGAACCATTGCTTTTTCCTCTTCATCAGGTACTGACATGTCTTGGTTGGTAGATTCTGGTGCTTCAATCATTTATCTAGTGAGGAGGAATGTTTTGGGAGTCTATAGACTGTGCCACGTGGAATGACAGTATAAGTGGAAGATGGCAAACTTGCACCGATCGATGGCTAGGGGTAGGTGTTTGTTACCCCTACCATGTGGTTGCCTGATGTGTTTTTTGTCTTTGATTTTTCTATGAATTTGTTGTCTGTCAACAAGATTATTTGATAATGTTAGTTGCATATTTTAGGACAAACTGATGGAGAGGGTAATTGGTGGTGGACATGAAGAGGGGGGTGTGCATTGCCTTGTCCAGATGCCTATTATTGCTACATGTTAGGGTGGTTTTAGCTTCACATTTGCAAGTGCCCGGTAGTGGCATTGTTGCCTTGGTCACCCATCTCTGGATAGGCTTAAATGCATCATCCTACACTTGTCGTCGACTATTGAGATACATTGTGATGCGTGTTAGCTGGGGAAGCATCATAGATCTTTTCCTGCCACTTCTGGTCCTAGTTATGTTGATGTTTTTGAATTATTGCATTTTAATGTTTGAGGTCTTATTTGAATACCTAATCGATAGGGTCACTGGTATTATCTAGTCATTGTGGATGACTTCCCATTTATTTTGGTTTTTGATGAAGAATAAGTTTAATGTGGGACAGATTATTAAGCATTTCTTATTGGAAATAAAGAATTAGTTTGATGAATCAGTGAAAATTGTTAAATCTGATAATTCTTTAGAATTTTGTACCACACGATTGGTTGGATTTTACAAGGCAAATGGTATTGTGCATAAGACCTCTTGCCTACACACCTCACAGCAAAATGGTGTGGCAGAGAGGAAACACAGACACTTGTTGCACGTGGCTCGGACGTTATTGATACAACATTGTGTTCTGCATTTATATTAAGGTGATGTAGTTCTTACTAGTTATCTTATCGACAACTCTTCCTTTGTGCTACATGAATACTCCCTGGTACATACTTTATCCTGAGAAGGATCTATTGCAGTTACCCCTACATGTTTTCGAATGTGTGGCTTTTGTACATTTAATGGGCCCAGGAAAGGATAAGTTAGCACTATGTGCTGTGAAATGTGTTTTTCTTGGATATTCTCATGTTCAAAAGAGATATTGTTGTTATGATCATGGTTTTAAAAAACTAGGCTTGAGGTGCTCGAGGCTTACGCCTTGAGGTGAGGCGGAAGAAAATCACCCTGAGGCTATTGCCTTGGGGTTGCAGTGTGAGGTGTGCGCCTCGATTTATCGAGGTGAAGTTAAGGCGACGAGATGGAATCGAGGCTATAGTCTCAGTCGATAGTTCACATTTAAAGGTCATGTGAGTTACATATGACGTAATAAAGCAAATAGAACCCTTTTCTAAAATGCTATACCTATCACCCGATCCCAAACGATGGCCCTTACCTCTCAAGCCCTAAAAAATCTATCGTCTTTAGTTGTTGCAAGTCATTCTCCATCTTTGGACTCTATTACTATACCATGTGATGGCACAAATACCTACAAAGATGGCCTGGGTTAGATCAGTGTTACAGGCATGGTTTTAAAAAACTAGCCTTGAGGCACTCGAGACTTATGCCTCGAGGCTAGGTGGAAAAAAATCGCCTTGAGGGTATTGCCTCAAGGTTGCAGTGTAAGGCGTGCGCCTCGGTTTGTTGAGGCGGAGCTGAGGCGACGAGACGGAACTGAGGCTAGATCCTTAGTCGAAAGTTTACATTTAAAGGTCATGTGAGTTACATATGACCTAATAAAGCAAATAAAATTCTTTTTAAAAATCCTATACCCATCACCTGACCCCAAACAATGGTCCTTGCTTCTCAAAACCTAAAAAATCCATCGCCCTTAGTCGTTGCAAGTCATTCTCCATCTTTGGATTCTTCCATTACCATTGCCGATGGCTGTTGCTGTATCGTCAATTGGCAATCACCTCTCGTACGTACCACCCTCTACCAATTTGTTCCATCTCTATTGCCTATCATTGCCTCCTTCCCATTTCAAGTCTCAATCTCACTTCTTTCTATTGTTGGTAAGAGTCTTGACCTCAGTTGAGTTATATATTACATTTTCTTCTGGTTACTTATACCTTTATTTTATTATTTAGTTATGTTTAAGTATATTTGAATGTTTTATGTGGTTAGTTTACATGTTATGTGATCACTGAATTGATTTTTTTTGAAGAGGCTATGTGGTGATTGGTTACTTAAATCTTGTTGTTACATGTTTATTATTATTCTCTCAAAAAAATATTTTTATTATTGTTTTGATTTTTTTTAGTACTATTATGACTAGTATTTTTACTAGTCATAATAGTACTAAAAAAAATTGATCTGTGTAGAGGCAAAGAATCCATATAGCCGACCCCACTTAGTGTGGGAAAAGGCTTGGTTGTTGTATTATAACTAGTATTTTGGGTTTTTGATGAGTTTACATGTTGTGTGGTACTTATGTGTATTTATATCTTGTTATATTAGTTTATATATGATTATTGTGTGTACTGGGTAGTAATAATATTTAGTAATGGACATTTAAATGTTTTAATAGTGTAAAAATAGTATGAAAGTGTATTTTCACATTGTTTTTTCATAATTAGAACTTAACAATGCATATGTGTATTTCTAAAAAAATAATAATATATATTTGTATCTTTTTTTCTTATTTTCCATCCAAAAAATAAGACTTACGCCTTGAGTGCCTTGAGGCTTACGCCTCGCCTCGATGAAGGCATACCGTTTCAGTATCGCATTGTGTTTTTGAAACCTTGGTTATGATCCAATGGTAGGAAGGCATTATGTTAGTGTTGATGTTAGTTACTTTTCATGAGGCAGTGTCTTATTTGTTTAGTTTTTTCTAGTTGTCTCCTGAAGTTGAATTTGCTCCCATGCTTATTTCACTTGTGCTGATGGATGGGATTATGGAGATTGAGGACTCTCTTGCACCTTCTGCATCTTTTAGTGATAGTGACATATTTAGAGATCCTCCAGTGATGTATTAGTTGCCAGTGACTTATAGGAAATACATCGCTACTTTTGTCCCACCTTCTCCAGGTCAGGTATGTGTTGATTTGACCAGATGTGTGCTAGTGGTGATTATGCAGGTATAGATGATGTTGTTCTTGAGGATGATCTTTCGATACCTATTCGAAAGGCACCACGATCTTGTGCACATTATAGAGCAGCAGGGGTAGTGGCTATTGACAAAACTGGGAAATCTTTTGACTTGTTTATTATAGCCCTGTTAGCTATGGAGTTACCTTCTACACACCAATAGGCTATGCTTGATCCAAAATGGCGGAAGGTCATGGAGGATGAGATGGCTGCCTCACGGAGCTGACAAACATGGGAGCTTACTTCTCTTCCACCTGATATAAAATCCGTTGGTTGTTGTTGGGTCTTTGCTTAAAAGTACAATCCAGATAGGTCTATTTAAAGGTATAAGGTTTGTTTGGTAGCAAAGGGATTCACTCAGACATATGGGGTAGATTTCTTTGATACATTTTCTCCAGTTGCTCATCTGTCGACTGTAAGGAATTTGATTTCTATTGTTGCCCACAAGGATTTGAAGCTTCATCAGCTTGACGTAAAGAATGCCTTTCTTTATGGTAACCTCAAGGAAGAGGTCTACATGTAGCAATCTTCTGGATTTGAGGTTTATGTGGAGTGTGTATGTAAGTTAAAAAGGCTTTTTATAGACTCAAGTATAGTCTAGGAGCATGGTTTCACAAACACTCAGAGGTGGTTGAAAAGACGGCCTTGTAGAGATCTTCCTTAGATCATTCGTTGTTTGTTAAGAGGACAGATCAAGGTGTGGTGGTTCTTTTAATTTATGTTGATGATTTGATCATTAAAGGGGATGACAAAGCTGGGATTATGGAGGTTAAAAGATTTCTAGTAGAACAGTTTGTTATGGAAGATATGGGCCAACTACTCTATTTTCTGGGAATTGAAGTTGCTACTTGTAAGAAGGGAATAGTTGTCTCAATGGAAATATGCATTTGATGTTTTCAAGGAGATAGGCATGCTAGGATCCAGAGGTGGTTGATAATTATTCCTACAGGCAACTAGTCAGGAAATTATCATACCTAACAATTACTAGGCTTGATATTGCTTTGGCTGTTGGCAAGTTTAGTCAATTTATGGATAAACAAACTAAATTGCATTGGCAGGCAGCTATGCAGTAGCTGAGGTATTTGAAGAAAGGACCTGACCGTAGGTTACTATTTCAGAGGGGAGCACCCCTGGCTGCTGTGGGATATTAAGATGCTTACTATGCAGGGAGTACAACTGATAGAAAATCTACCACAGGCTTTGGATTTTTGTTGATGGTAATCTTGTTATTTAGAAAAGTAAGAAATATGGGGTAGTCTTCAGATCAAGTGTAGAATTTGAGTATCGGGCTATGGCCCAAACTATTACTGAAATGGTATGGGTGAAATCCCTATTGAGAGATCTAGATGTCTAGATTGATGGTCATATGAAAATGAGATGCAATAATCGGGCAGTCACCTATATTACTAATAATCTAATGTTTCATGAGAATGAAACATGTTGAGGTGAATTGTCATTGCAATAGAGATTTAATACAATGAGGAGTATTGCGCATTACTTATGTTACTTCAGAGGACTAGGCTGCTGAAATTTTCACTAAGTTGCTGCTACGTGAAGCTTTTGATGTATGTTGTTCCAAGCTGAGAATGATAGATATCTATGCTCCAGCTTGAGTAGGAGTTTACATATTCCTTACTTATATTTCTATTTTGTGGGCTTCTTGCTATTTTATTTTTCTATGTGAACATGTATTGTAATTTACTCACCTCTTCTCCATATAAAGAGGTGTAGGGCTTAATGGAATAATAAGATGAATCATTATCTCCTACTTGCTCCATTTCTCCCTTTGCGGTGGCACTTGATGCGAAAGCTGCTGTACTCGCAAGAAGCAGGCACCAAACTATTTTGAAACATGAAATCTCTTAAATGGAGTTTGTAACTTGCTTACACAAAGCTGTTGCATTGGTCTTCGAGGTTGCTGGACCGTCGCCAATGTCATAATAGAGCAGGGCGACACTGCCCAAGGTTGTAGCAACGTCGACTCTTGTTGACTGATTGCTCCTCCACCATCTTGTTGCTCTTCTCTAGATCGGAAGCCTCCTTTACAACACCCTCATCTTAGTGGTAGGGTGATGTCGGCATGATCGCAGTCTCGATATTGGCCTCGCAGTTTCAACGGTCTCCTTCATGTTCTTTACACCTTGCTAGAGATGTTGAAGGAGTAGGAGGACCCCTATAGTTGCGTTAGATCTCAGATCTGTGAGAGTTTTCTTCTTTCTCTCTTTTGAGATCGAGGTGCAAAAAGAACCCTAATAACAAGTAGAATCAAGCAAAGAAGACCTGAGGATGACTTGCTCTAATACCATGTTAAATAAATAATGAGAGATAATAAGAACAAATGAGAATATCAAAGCATAAGCAATAAGAATACTTGGATTTACATGAAAACCCTACTCACGAAGAGCAGAGAGAAAACTATGGAAGAAGGCCCATATGGGGCGAGATAGTTCTATTCTCTTCTCAAAGATAAATTGGGGGGGGGGGTGTGTATGGGCTTTATATAGGCAACCACTCCTCACAAACTGGCCTACACACGATGTGGGACTAAAATATGCCTCACTATAACTCTCCACTCAACAACTACTGCTTGGGAACATTTCCCATGTATGGCAGCTACTATTGTTACAATTATTGTATGTGTGGTTGCTACTACTACCATGACCATTGTGTGACTGTTACAGAAGTCGCAAAAGTAATGTTTGTGCAACCTGTGCCTAGGTTGAAAGAAAGCTTTGAAGCCTTGAGTTGTGTCATCGACGTAGAAAACACTGGTGACTGGTAGGGGATTTGTGCAAGGATCCTCATCTCCTATTCCTGACTACTTGCCTATTAGCTATTGCTACTTGGGAACGTTTCCCTGTCTATTGTTGCTACTATTGCTACAACCTATTACCATCTTCTACTACTGCCACCTTTGCTATAATCATACTATTGTCATTTGTGATTGCTTTTTTTAATATAGTTCTCTACTGTTGTTGCTATTGCTACTTCCACTACTGCTTGAGATCGTCTCTCAACTACTACTGCAATTGCTACTATTGTTTGAGATCATCTCCCAACTAGTGCTACTATTGCTTGGGATCACTCCCATCTTTGCCTACTGCCTGATGTTGCTTGGGATCATCTCCTACCGTCTGCCTGCTATTGTGGTTTGTCCATTACAATTGCCACTACTGCTATTACCGGTACTGCACCTCCAATCTGCTGTCTTCTCCTCTGGATGTCTACATTGGGGAGGAGTTAACTTTTGTTTCTTATAACAAGTTGGGTGTTCTGAACTCTTGGGGGAATGTTAGAAACATTAGGAAATAATGTTTTAGGAAGTAGAATTATTTTTTTCTTACTCATTTTTTTCCAAAATCATAAAGATGTATTTTAGGTAGTTAAAGATTAATTAGATTAGATTTGATTGCATTAAGATTATAGTTAGGATTGACCCTCTTTATATAAAGGGATCAATTCCATATGTTCTTTCTAGATATTACATAATAAAAGTTTCTGGTTATTAAATCTCCACAAGATGGTTGCTAAAATGTACATTTCATAGACATTCTAAATAATACCGGAAAATTGTCATGAAAATTTTGATGTCAAAAAAATTTCAATGCCCTAGAAAAGTAGGAAAATTTGGTGGCATGTTGCATGGTGAGTGAACATTAGAAATGTGAGTAGGAGTTTCAAAAAAGATAGTCTTGTAGATTTAGGATTCCAATTGTAATATATACTTCATTAAACACAAATTTATAATGGTTTGGGATTGTTAATAGTTTGGTGTAAACTAGATTTGAACCACAATCCATGATTCTATAAAGATGTCAAGAATCATATATTTATTATTCACAGATGCAAGTAGTTTAACAGTGAGGTCGGCTAAAGGCATAATATCGGTTATTGTATTGTTGAGATTTGTTTCCTATTTGTTGGGATATGTTCTCTCAATAAAAGAGTCTTCCTTTGTAGTTTCTTTGAGTCATAATAATATTTCCAATCTTCTACTCCTCTCCACCTCTTCTTCTCAACATCACCACCTTCGGCCACCACCAAGGCAGCCAGCCACCATCGTTGACCACCCAAGGCTACCTGCCATCTCAACCGACCAAGAAGGGTAGCAGGCGGTTGCTCCTCTCCCTATTCTACATGTGGATTGCCCTCCTTGGGCTATTTTCCCACGCACAAGGGAGCCTCCATGTTCCATGTGCATCAATCTTGACATGGTATCAGAGCATTCGATTTAGGCTCTCTTGCATGGGTGGGTTTGTTGATCGCACGTTTTTGGCTCACGTCTCCAGAGAAAGTCTTCCTCGACAAATACGATGCCTTACGTAAAGAAGGAAGGCTATAGAAGATGACGAAAGCTTACACGACGATCGGAGACATCACGTTAGGACTGAGAGAAAGCAAAGTGGTTGTCTCTGGGACAACCATCAAGCTTAATGGGGCATCCAACTATGTCTTGTGGGTTCGTGCCTTCAAGATATTTGTTGGAGGACAGGAGAAACAAATGTTCTCCTCGAGGAGCCACTGAAGTAGGACGATAAGGAGAATTACACTGTCATGAATTGGCTTATGAACCTGATGGACCCATCCATCTCCTTAAACATGCTTTACAAAAAGAGTGCTTGAAATTTGGATGACCCTTGAGACGAAGTGTGTCCAAACATTGAGTAACATGCGTATTACTGATTTGTATACTCATATTTGGATAGTAAGTCAGGGAGATCTTTCCTTGACCAAGTACTACGAGAAGATGGAGGCTTTGTTCAAGGAGTTAGAGATATTTGAGCCACTATGTTGCGACAAGCAGGGAGAGACACGGGTGGTTTGGCAATCCGCGAAGTTTTTATTGGGGTTGCATCGCTGTTATCGAGCTGCTCGCGATCTGACCCTCACCTTTGACAAGATGGACCTTGAGACCATTTTCTACCATCTCTTGAAGATGGAACTACCTGAAGATGAAACCATGCCCAAAGGTGAGAACTCCGCACTTGCTATTCTAGAAGCAAGTGTGGGGCGTGGAAGAGGGCGTAGTCGTGGCCCTGGTCACGTCTACGGTCTACCTGAAGTGCCAATATTGTGGACGTACCAATCATCCACAAGATAGATGCTGAGACAAGTTCGGGAGGCCTCCACGTGGGGCTACTAGCACCTCGCGTATAGACTCGACTCTCGAAGATCTCGAGAAGATATAGGCTATGCTTCGGGAAGACAAGTGAACGGTGACCGTCATGACGACTATTCAGGTTTCCATAGACGCAATGACTTCGGAGGTCACAAGAGGCTATATTATCGACTCATCCAAGGAGAAGATCGAGAGCACGACTCTCGAGGAAGATAAATGGTGGGGCCTCTAGCCTCGCAAGTCGAAGACCAAGTTGTCATCCTCCCGGCCTCGACTTGAGGGAGATTGTTAGGAATTAGGATGGACTATGTGTCAGTGTCATGGGAAGCAATAAGAGGCCCTCAGGGCTAGTGGTCAAGAGGTCCATGGGACCAAGTTTTGGGTGTTTGCTTTAGTGCCAAGTTTGCTATTTTTGGTGTTTTTGGTAAAGTTGTTTTTAAAAATTGGTGTTTAGAAATAAGATTTGTTTCCTATTTGTTGGGATATGTTCTCTCTATAAAAAAAATCACTCCCTGTAATTTCTTTGAGTCATAATAATATTTCCAATGTTCTACTCCTCTCCTCTCTCTCTTCTTCTCAACATCACCACTGCCGGCCACCACCAAGGCATCTAGCCACCATCGTCGACCACCCAAGGCCACTGGCCATCTCATCTGGACAACAAGGGCAGCAGGTGGCTGCTCCTCCTTCTCTCCCTGTTCTACACGTGGACTGCCCTCCTTGGGTTGTTTTCCCACGCACAAGGCCTCCATGCTCCATGTGTGCCAATCTTGACAAAAACAAACCAATATGTGAGTCTTGTGCTCATCTTGTTTTAAAAATTTTGGTGACTTCTTCGTTCACAAAAGCCATGCAAAGATTTACACTTTCAATGGCATGGGCAGCTTCCAAATGATGGAGCAGTCTGTCCAAAGATTAGAATTTAATCCTTCCGCAACCATAAAATTTTTTTTGGAGGCCTTCCCCACCGAGAACTTTCCTTCCTTCCAAAGAAATCTGTCCCACACACTTAAAACCTGTTGTAGTCCTTCTAGAAGACCCATCATGCATTGGAACTCCACCAAAGAGGTCTCAGACGAACCCAATTATAAAATAGGGGAACGTGCTCTAGAGGTGCCATCCTAAACATTAGAGACAAGAACCTCCTAATCACCTGCCAAACAATAGATCCGCGGGAACAATCCCAGGAAAGCACCCTCCCCAGTTCAATCATCACTCCAGAAGTGGAAGGATTTACCATCTCATTTTATAATTACAACTTTTAATACGAAAGCTTTTCCACATGTAGCTTTCAAAAATTTAAACTTGTAATATATTATGTGTTGCTAGTTTAACGAAAGAAGTTTACTTCTTGGCAGTTGTGATGCTGGTAACTAAATATAAATTTCCAATTTATGTAGAATGTATGGTTTTAGCCTTCTTCTCCACTTAGCAAGGACTCAACTGGATACCCTCACAGTACTCTCACTAATGGAAATGAGTAAACACTGCTTGAGAAGCTGCAAAATGTAGCCTCCGGTGCTGCACTGACTGCCATCAAGCATGAGTCCTGTGTGATCCTTTTACAAGTAGAAGATCGTAGGATTCCGTTTGATATGTTCAGTAGAAAAAATGAGTATGATTCATGTATGATCCTTTTACAAGTAGAAGATAGTAGGATTCCGGTTGATATGTTCAATAGAAAAAATATGTTTCAGATTTAAAATAAATTGATAAATGATTCTTCTCCCCTAATGTTCATTTTTTAGAGTAGTAATGTAATTCACTTTGCTCTTCTAAAACAGTTTACTTCTATTTAATTTTCTGTTTTTATTCTATATAGTTTGGTTATTTATCATGTGCAACTGCAGATTAGCCGTGATTGCCAAGAATTGGAGCCTTTTATTGGTCAGCAACTGGCTACACTTCTATATGATGAACCTGATAGTGAACTCTGGGTAAGTTGCTTAGCCCCTTATCTCTTGTTATCTATTATTTGCCAGGCTATAGATCCTAGTTTATTGATGTCTCTGCACCATTACTTGAATTGTTTGTGAGAGTTTATCTTTGAACATTTTGCACAGAACTGTTAAGGGCCATTTGGTATCTGGATTAAGGTTTGTGGAATGGCATGAGGAATGAGGACTTATATCAGTTTTAGTTACTTCTTTTGTTAGATGTTGATTAGGGTCACATCAGGGATTAAGTTTCAGATAGTATTTAGTTTCAATAAAAAAAGAAATAATTATGATAAAGGTAAATATACTTTAAATCGCATTGAGTGGGAAATTCCAAGATTTCTCCATCTTACTGAGGATAATCCAATCCTAGAATTACTGTGAACCAAACTTGGTATTTCTCCATCTATACTATGTACCAAATGAAAGGGTTTAAGTGCTCGACTTAAACAATATTTGCCTGTGGAGGTTTTTTTTGTGTCAAAAGAGAGGACAAGATCCACAAAATTTTTATTAACTAGAAACTAACAGATTATGCCAAAAGCTTTCACAACTGAACACAATGCCTACTATCAACAATGACATTATCAATCCATACATGTTCTCTCCTGAAAGAGTGAATTTTCTGAATGCCCATAGCATCTTCAACCGTGTGGTATCATTTTTTTTAATCATAATCCTGCAAGGTGCATTTTTTCCCCTTCAATTCCACCAGGTGCCAAATATGTTATTTCATTATGCTGTGTAAAACATGTCCTATTAGTCATGCTTTTACCACTCCAACAACCAAGTTTGCTGGTATAATGTGTTGCATGAGGATTGAAGGCCGAGGTTTGCTGGGCTTTCCCATACTTTTATTTGAGAATTTTGGTTATTGATGAAAGGGGATGTGGTGGAAATGATGTGGGAATTCACTGGTGGGAATTGAAAGGCTTAATAAATACTTCCTAGTCCCTCTCTCTCAAAAAAAACCAAAAACTTATTTTTTTTGCAAAAGAAGTTGAAGGAAAAATTGAAGATTATTTCAGCTCAAAGAGGAGGAAGTCCCCTTTGTTGGATGTTCCATGGGGCCTTATATAAGCAATCTTGTGGGTACATAAATACATCTTTCTCAAGAAAGACCATCAAAGGTAGGTAGGGTCTACTGTATCCCCTTCTTTTCTTCTGACATGGGCACCTTTTGTCACTGCCATCTTTTGGTTGGGGACTGCTTATCTGACATGTTGAGGATTACTGGTGGCGCCTATTGCCTCTTCTGATTTCCTGTAGGCTTCTTTTGGAGTATCAAGTTTAGACTTGCAGTTCAACTTGTTCTGACTTTTTGTCTAAACTTAAAAATTGACTTGGTAAGACTTGAAGTCTAGATTTGCACCCCGACTTTGCCAATCTTTTGGAAGTCAACTAGATCCTCTCCAAAGGTTCTAGAAAAATCTAGCATCATCATTTGCTGTTTTGCCCCACTTTTCTTGCTAGCTTGACTAGCAATGAGAGTTGAACTGTAGCCTTTTCCTTGTCATTAGCTTGACTAGCAACTGTTTTGACTAGCTGTTTTACATTATGGAACAAGTATAGGGGATGTTTCCCCCTACATTTTCCCTCACTCTCCTAGTTGCACATCGTTGGGTAGGAGAGCAGCCATGAGTTCAGCTTGTGGCATTGCTTCTTTGATTTCCTTTGCTCCCAAATGAAACACTCTTCTTGCTCTTGGCATCGTAGACAGACTTCTTCCAGTGATCAGTGAGGTGAAGTGTTGAACAACTAAGGTAGGGAAGTAAGTGCTGAAATCATGAAATTGGTAGTTCAAAACCAAGAGATGACTAAGGCCAAGATGACTTGATAAGCAAAATTCAAAGTCAATGGTTACAGTGATGTTAAGTAGAAAATGAATTCAAGAATCGTGTGTCATTTAGAGTGAATACTTTTGGAGCTGTTGCCCATGGTTTGTGTATCGGGACTTTGGTCCAAGGCTTGTCTTGCTTGAAGAGCCTCGAATGTTATTAGAGGGTGATGCCTTTTTTGGAAAGGAAAAAGGGACACCTTTTTAGGTTCTCCACAACTTGGATTGTACACCTTGAAGGCTAGCCTACTCTTACATCGGGGGTTGCGTAGGATGGTTGATCTCGAGGGGTGCCTTAGGCATTTGAGCATTTTGCTCTAGACTTTTGGGCCAGTCAGATTCTGTTTGTGAGCCTGATATCACTCTTGGTGTTTCCGGTATCTATTGTTGGAGTTATGTGCCCTTTGATGAGCTATCAAATTTTGTAATAAGTACATGAATTGGATGTATCCCTTCCATTTATTTAAATATGTAAATATGACGTACAAATACATGTGATGCTGGTCTTGCACATGCTTTTAGGGTTACTTGCATGTAGGCTAGATCGTATACGTAAGGATAGTATATTAACTATATGAAACATTTTTGAATAGTGAATATAAGATGTAGATCTATATATGATCATTATCATCAAGTTATTGTTATGATTATAGTTCCTAGTCTTGGAAGAGATTGCAATCTTCCAGGTTATTTATAAGAGATTGTCACTTATTTGACTTCTTGATGGATGCTTAATAGGGAATGAAGATTACAACACTGTTACATGGGCATGTTCAAAGAGTTGATCGGTGGAATTGAGATTGCAAATTCCTCTTTCGAACATTGTCCTTATTAGAAAGAGGCACATGTTATGTGTGTATTTCGATTATATAAATTTGACAACTTAATGATTGAGGTTTTTTCGAGTGCGAGGCTAATATGTTGTGAAGCTGATCTACATAATACAATGTAGGATGTAGATTGTTGAGGAAATTGAGTGGCTGGTTTAATGCCACATTGGAAGATGTGGGCTTTGTGTGTGTAGTGGTTTTTAAATAGGCGTGTACTCCTCCCATATTCTTTTGAGAAGAAATATAGAAATCAGAGCCCTATCAGGACCTTCTCTGTGGTTTTCTCCTTGCTCTTCGTGAGTGGAGTTTCCATGTAAACCCAAGTGTTTCTCGATTGTTTTATTCTTTGATTATTACTTCCACATTATCTTAGATTTCAACTTGGTATTAGAGTAAAGTTCTAATCTTGGGTTCTGTTCTTAAGTTTTATTTTTGAGATCTATTACATTATTTCCCTCCATATTGTTTTCAATTTTGAGAGAGAAGGGGAAACCCTAGTCTCTCCATGCAAAGGAGATCATGATGGCTTTGACGTTCATGAAGGAGTAGCAGTAAAAGGGGGAAGAGAGCCCATTCTCCTCCCTTAGCAGTGGACGTTATAGTTGAAGGACAGACTCCGTATTGCCCTGGAGGAAGAGTACGCAACCCTTGATAGGGCTTGGTGTTGATGGCGGCGTGTCGGTCCTCGCGGAGTTCTCGCTGGCGGATCTAAGGGTAGCGACAAACTTCACGACGGAGAGTTTGTTGGGCCTCTGCGTGGCTCGAGGGGGCAAGGTAGAGGAAGCGGAGGAGCTTGGAGTTGAGCCCTTGTAGTTGAGCACGGATTGGAGGCAGGCGGCGACGTCAATGTAGTCAATGAGAATGCACGAGATCATGAGATGATCTTGCATGATTGTGAGACGAGATCGTGCCGCCAGAGATCTTGCATAAGATCGCAGCATGGAGTAGCCTGAGATTTGCAGCAAAGTCAATGGCGATGATGGTGGTCGAGATTCGCGGCGAAGTCGAATGAGATGATGACGACGTTAGGGCTTGTGCATGGCATTGTTGCAGGCCAACGTAAGCCCTACATGGTGGCGCGACATGTATGCGATCTTCGCCTCGATGCACGGAGCCTCGTGCACACGTCGATGACAAGGACGGCTCAGTGGTGATTGTGGTGGAGGATGCACAGTCTGATGGTGGGTCGTTAGTGGAGCTTATGTCTAATCAGAGGAGTGCGGAGAGGGGAGGAGCTACGCCTTGGTGTGCGCATGTTGTTGCCTCCCTCCTTCCTTTTCGTCTCTGGGCTATCGTGGGAGAGAGCTGCTGTGAGGTGGGGGATCATGGAGTAGGTGGAGAAGGTGCTCGAGATTGGGGTCGGCCGTAGTGTGCACCTCGGCCTCGAGCGATGGATGAAAGGTTGCCGGCTTGGTGTCTGCGCATTGTGGTGGATGTGATGCCAGCACCGAGGGGAAGCTCCTACGTTACGGTCATAGGAGGGAAATAGGAGTGACGATAGTATTGTTGGGTTCTCTCCTGAACCCTAAGAGGAGAGGGAATTTTTTTTTTTAAAAAGGAGATGCAAAAAAAAGATGACCTGGAGCAAAAAAAAAAAGAAAAAATAGAGAAAAAAAAGAAAAAAAAATGATGAGGCTTATGTTTAAGAGAAGAGATGGAGAAGTCTTCTCTAGTTTTTATTGTTTTATTTCTTCTCTTGTTATTTTTTCTCCCATACGAACATGGGAGAAAGGGGGAGTGTGGAAGTCTATTGTAGTCATCCCTTGTTTGGGAGTCGCTTTTATGTTTGGACTACACATGAGAAACAATAACTCATGTCTCCTGGAAATGAGATTCACATAGTTCTAGGGAAATGATTATCTAATTGCAGATTGATATGATCCGAAAGAGATTCTTTTGGAAAGGGTCTGATTTTGTGGGTAGATTTGCCCAACTTGTTACCTGGAATGAGATTTGTAAGCCGAAGAAAGAAGGTAGGCTTGGAGTTCGTCATTTATTGCATTTTAACAAGGCCTCACTGAAATCTGTGGTCAGATTACTATCTAATGATAGAGCTATGGTTAATTCCATATTCAAAGATTCTTATGGTGATTGTATGAACTTGATACAGAGGGTTGATGTTAATATAAATAGCGTTTCTGCAGTTTGGCAGTCCATTAGACCCCTTTTATCTAAATTTTCAGAACAACTTGTACCGTCTTTGGGCAATGGATTATCTTTCAGGTTTTTGCGTGATGATTGGATTGAAAATGGGACTTTTTCAGAGATTTTTTCATCATATTCTCACTAAAGATGCCATGGTTAAGGATTTATGGGATGTAAATCTTAATTGTTGGGATATCAGGTTGCCTAAGGGTCTATTTGAGATCACTTTCAGTGAATTGCAGCAGCTGCTACATGCAATTCACGGTTTGTCCCCAACTGCTGTAGAATCGGACTGCCATCTTTGGAAGCATGGGACCTTTTTGGTTAATCGTGCGTACAAGTTAATTGCTAATGATGGTGTTAATCACAATCTGATTGATGGAGATTCCAAATTGATTTGGAAATGTAAGATTCCTCTCAAGATAAGACTCTTCCTTTGGTTCTTTAGAAGGAGATGGATAGTTACTAGAATGTACAGATCCAAATGGGTTCCGGATGGTGATATCATTTATCCTCTTTGTCATAATGCTAATGAAGATGTGCCGCATCTTTTCTTCGAATGTGACTTCACCAGAGATGTTTGGGCATAGTTCAATCTCCACATAGTTGACACGATGGATTTTGAAAGATTCTAAACAAGCTTTAGAGATCATATTCTTCTTGATATGGTAGGTTGGTGTTAAGGTGTTGCTATTATATGGAGTATTTGGCTACAAAGGAACGACAAGGTCTTCCGTAATGAACGTTGTTGGGTGGACAATGTGGTTAGAGAGGCGAGGTGTTTGTCTGATTTTTGGCTGCAAAATCTTTAAGTTTGTTTTTTTCATTAATACAAATTACGGATGATTACCACGCTTAGGTAATCTTCCACTTTTTCTCTAAAAAAAAAGTTCTAGTAGTTGGATTGGAGTTTGAACTCTATAATTATAGTTTTGGAGGTCCAGCCTTGCTGATGGTCATTTCTATAGGTAGATGGAAACAGGAATGAGGAAATTGAATGAAGTTAGATAAGTTATTTAGTATGTCTTCCATTTAAAGCATAGCATGTGGAAAGGGATGATGGTGATTGGATCCTAAACATTGAAATGCTCATATTGTTTACATATGAATGGGGCATACGGGCTATACCATATATCTTTAGGATTGGTTAATGCCTTAATAGGTCAATAGTCATCATCCTTCGCTAGGGATGTAAGGTAAACACCTAATGGTTTTGATTATGTATGGGGCTTATTATAAATTGGGGTTTACTTATAATTGGAGGATTACAGAGTAATGCTCTAAATAATTTGACAATGTGGATTTTTCTGTTAGAGAATTGATAATTGATTATTGGGATTAAGTAAGATCTAAATTAGATCGTGGCCCTAGATCCTGTCTGATTTTAATCATAAATGGACTACAGTTTGCTTACAAAATCTCCTTGCAGCACAATACAACAACTAGCAATGTGACAAGTGAGGCAAAATTAAATTATATGCTTAGATACACAACACATACTCTATTCTTTGTTGAGGGTGGCAGCTGTAAGGATTTTTTGGGGCCATACTAGGTCTAGAGTGAACCATGCGAAGTGGACTTTTGTTCCATTAAGTTTGGAAGATGCTAAGGATGCTTGTGCTCATGTGCTACATACCACTTCTACCTGGTTACTTTTTACTTGGTTTGCCTTTGAAAGGGAAACAATTGACTACAACAGATTGCGTACCCTTGGTGGAAAGGTTGGAGAAGAGGCTAGCTACTTGGAGAGGGAAATTACTTTCCAAGGAAGGTCACTTAGTGTTCCTGAAATCGATATTGTTGGCCATTCCTACTGATTACTTGTCTGTTTTCAAATCCCCAAATGAGGTTTCCAAGAAGATGGAGGCAATTGCGAAGAGGTTTTTTCAGAAGGGCGCTGAGTGTGTTGACCATTTTCTTTATTCAGTTTCTTGGGGAGATGTGTGTAGGTCATAAAGTAGGGGGATCTTGGTGTCCTAAAATCTTATTGATTTCAGTGATGCCTTTTTTGTTAAGATCAAAGTGGGTTGTAAAGCTCTTTTATAGTGAGGATTATATGTGGTTGTGTGTTTGATGTGGATTCCTATGGGGTCTCCTTAAAGTTTGTCTAATGGGTTGTTACACCTGTTGGCTCTTTTCCATTCTGGAGAGTTTTGGTGCCGGTCATTGATAGAGTTTCTAATTATCTTCATCTGCATTTGGGTGATGGGAAGACATCCTGGTTCTGGTAGGATGACTAGATGAGGTCTCTGTTGGAGAGAGTATTGAGATTGTATGCCCTAGCAGTAAATTAATTTCACCATGTGGAGGATTGTTGGGATGGTCACTTGCAGCGTGGTATTGGTGTATGGATGCCCTCTTTTGGGGAAATCTTTCCGATGCCCAGATGATGGATCTGTAGATCCTGTTGGATTCTACTTGAGATTTCCACCCTATAGTAGGCAAGCCTGGTTCCTTGGAATGGAATTGGAAGAGGTTTTCGATAAAGAAACTTTTAATGTTTGGGAGGTAGTTGGGGTGAACAATACGGAATTGGCATTAGATTGCTTTACCTTTTGGAGGTTTGAAATATATTGTTGAAGATAAAAATATTTCTTTGGTTTCTTAGAAGGGAGAGGTTAGTCAGTTCGGGTGAAGGCTATGGACTAACAATGAGGATGCTACCTGCAGTTTATGTGGCATTATGGATGAAGATTGTGCCCACCTTTTCCTCTCATGTGGTTTTGCGGAGGCAGTCTGGGAGCTCATGGCCATTTTGGGTGGAGGTGGACTCATTTGATGATTTCTAGATGGTGTTTCAAGTAGGCTGTTAGAAGGATTCTGTACTATGGATACAAGCAATAGTGGTTTTGAGGTGCATCTAGTTGTAAAGGAACACGTGGTTTTCAATAGTGAAAGGCTGTGGGTTGGGAAAAAAGTTGAGGGAGTCCTTGACTTTGATTTTTGGCACCAATTTTTGTAATCCACTACTTTTTTAATAATGGTAATGAAGTGCATGACTATTAACCTCTGGTGCTCGTCTTTTTTTCTTTTAAAAAAATTCTTAGAAAAGCACTAATGGCATTCATAATACAATATTGCTGAAATTTTTTGGCTTTTGGAAGAAAGGGAGCATTTTAGTAAAACCAGTAGAAAGAGTTCTAAGCTTTCGATTCTCTGTAAATAGAGATCAAAGCCAATGAGAGATCAAGTTGTTTGTGAAATTCCAACATCTTCCTCCTCCAAAAGTGGGCATGGCCCCTTCTATCTCCTTGTAATGTTCTCGTGTCTTGAAAGCGCAAGGAGATCCACTATGTGAAGAAGGTTTTCTTTGTGCAACTTCGTTGTTTAATCACTGAATCCAAAGAGCTGTGTTGTGTTGGGGCCTTTAAATAGGAGCGTGGTTGAGATTACCATGCATTGCCATTAACCCAAGATGTCCAACACAAAGGTATACTGCTTGATTTGTGTGATTGAAAAACATGGTTTTCGTGTTTTTATATGCTTTAGTCGGTTTTAGGATCATATTTTTGCATTTTGAAAAAAAGCATATAATGGTCCCATGCTTTCATGATTCACGACTTGCTTTATCTACATTGTCTTTGTTGAAGTATCGAGAATAGTTGGTAAAGAGCCCTATTAGATTTAATCTATTTAATTTTGACTCTTGGTTATTTTCCTATTTTTGAAAGTTATTTCCTATTCTTGTTGGGTTTCTTATGTAATTTTTTTAATCCAACTCTTTATATAAAGAGGGTTATTTTCTCCAAGATGGTATCGGAGGACTTTTGATTCCTGGGAAGCCATGCTGTCCCCTCTTGCGTGCCAACTTGTCGATGTGCGTGTGGCATACCGTGTGGCTTCTACCTTGCATCGCACGTCTACATGTGCCTCCTCTCTTCGTCGCACACCCATCACGCTGTTGTGCATCTCATCCTTGCCTACCACACACCACCATGCATGCCTATCCCTGTCCATCGCGTGCCATCGCGCACGCCTGCTTGCCTCTACCATGCATTAAGCACATGACTTTGCCCCTGCTGCACGTGTCCAGTGTGCTACTCGCTACTGCACATGGATTGCACGTGGATTCAAACTCTGTGCCATGACTCATGTGCCTCGTGCATGACCCCTGCCCCATTTCATGCCTCCCACATGTGGCTCTTCCCTTTTCTTGCCTGATATGCCTCTGAGCATACGACATTGGGATCGTCATCTACTGCTCCTATGGATGCCAAGAATTTGGCATCCACCACTATTGTGTGGTTCAGGGCACCTCCATCAAATTGAATGGTGCTCAGAACTATGTACTCTGGTCTTAGGCATTTAAGATTTTCATTAGAGGGTAGAAGATCTACATCATGAGCAAGGAAGAACTAGGCATTAAAGATGAGGAGTACGACAAGTGGGAACAAGACAATTACTTGCTCATTAATTGGCTTATGAATAACATAGAGCCAAAGATTGCGGCAAATAGGCTCTACAAGAAGAATGCCAAGGACATCTTGGACAACCTGTCCAAGAAATATTCCTAGAAGTCAAATGACTCCAGACTTGCTAATGTGCATCGTCGGATTTGGTCTATAAATCAGGATGACTACTACACTTCGATAGATTGCTCTGAGGAACTTGTCTTCTAACCTTCTTGTTGTGATGCTCATACTACTAAGAGGGAAAAGTAGTTGACATATTGGTTCCTCGATGGCCTTGGCCTTCGATATTAGTAAACCAAGGTCCAAATTCTATTATTTCATGCTATACTTGATTTAGAGATAGTTTACAGCATCTTTAGAAAATCGACGTAGATGTCCCACATGCTACTATTCTTAACACCTTTGCTATCATTGCCTCTGGAGGAAGAGGTGGTCATTCTAGCAATCGTGGATGAGGTTGTTGTATCTATGCTCCGTGCATGCACTGTCATAGACAAGCCATCTTTTCGAAAAGTGTTAGAAGTTTGGCAAACCCACCTTAACTAATAAGATGACTATTGGAACTTATACACCTGATACTACTACATAGCAGTCTTGTCTATAGTTTACTGCTGAGGGTTCTATTAAGGAACTAGCCATCCTCTACTATTGCTGTTGCTACTAGCCATGTAGCAAATTCTACTTCTGCTACATCTAGTTCTGGAGCATTTGCTCCTACTATTGGAAACTTCGTTGACTCTGATGATTGGTGCATTTGAGCAAGGCTCTCATCTTTTGCTTATGCCTGCCTATTACTACTACTACTTGGGATCGTCTCCTACACTATTGTTGTTGCTTGGGAACGTCTCGCATTCTACTGCTACTATTTTTTACTTGGGATCGTCTCCTACTGTTTGGTTGCCTACTCTAATCTGCTACCTGCCTGCTTCTCAAGCTAGACGATGTCTTTGTTGGGGGGAGGGGGGGGGGGGGAGTCAAATTGTCTATGGTAACAAGTTGCACATGATTGCCATCAATGGTTTAAGGTTTTAAATGCTAATTTCGATGCCGTTTTAATAAATTTCTAAATGTGCATTTTGCAGGTATGCCATGAAAACACTTGTATTTCGACATCAAAGTTTTTGACTTATTCAATGCTCTGAAAATAGTCTATTTTGTAGGCGTTGGAGGCATGCCAAAGGCATGTTAACAAAAATGACAGTAATCAAAATGATTAGACTTTCAAGAAAATCACAAGTTGAAACAGGTTTATGTAAGAATAAGAATGTTATATCCTAATATTCATTTGTAACACGTAGTCTACCATACCATGCTTAAGTTCAAGAATCAAAATCAAATAATTACTATTTGAATTAGATTAAGGCATGCAAAGATAAAAGATTCAAATTTGCAGGAAAGTAAAAATTTAGAAGCTGAAATTTGAATATCTAATCAATTGCTACATAGGATGGTACAAGAACCAAGAGTGTCTTGCAGGATCGATGTGCATGCTACTTTCATCACCACATTTGCCACTTGGTTGATGCCATCATTTTTGCTTGATGTGACGATCTATAGTTTTAATGTATTCACATTATCCTTCTATGACATTTATGAATACATTGTCTTATAATCTATAGACTCTTGTTCATTCATATTGACCAAAATCCCAAGATCGGGATATCTGCTAGTTGTGTATGATTGTTTGTAACGAGTATGACGACTTGCACATGTTTAGGAGGATCTTGTTGTTTTCGAAGAATTTTGTGATGATGATGGTAATCTTGTTGGTATTTGGGGAGCTTGAGGTTGGGGTTAAGGTGTAAAATAATCTAGGAAGATACCATACACACTAGAAACACCATATGAATTAGAATCTTCACTCCCAAAAGCATCAACATTTCTTGTCATAGTGTACGATGGATATGAAGGCAATGGAAAGGAAAAAAAAAGGAAGAATTTTTTTTTTTAAATTGGGAAATAAAATGATGGATTTTTTTCAAGAAGGGGGAGAAGCTCATTATATTCTATTTTTTTCTCTATGTTTATTTCTTCTCTTCTACAACTATGAGAGAAAGGGGGAGTGAGCTTATTTTGTAATCCCATAAGAGACTTTTTTGTCTTTAAGGTCTCTATGAAAGAGGCACTTTTCAAAGTTCTTAAATGGAATGGCACCAACACTAGATCAATCATCTACGACTTATCTCCGGACTCCTACCTACACCCGTCTATAAGCAGGTTGAGGATGCAAAGAAGTCAGCGACAAGGTAGTTGTGACTCGACAACATCAGTTGAGGATGCAACGAAGCTGGCGACATAGATTGGGGATATCTGTTGTTCAAGCTAAGCATTCCATACTTCAACTTGAGAGAGAATGTTGAGAGATGTGGTCTATTGTAGTGGTACGTTTAGTATCACATAGTGGAGAAGAAATAAGTATGGTCTGTGGGAGCCTACAAACAGAAGAACTATCTACCTTATCAGGGCCTTCTTCTGTGGTTCTCTTCACTCTTCGTGCATGGGGTTTTCATGTAAATCCAAGTGTTCTTTGATTATTTTATGCTTTTGATATCTTATTACATTTCCACTTTATATATTTTCTAACAGTCCTCTGGTGTGAAGGATTCATAGGTATTTGGAATTCCTAAAGGAAGTGTAGCGTCATAATCAGTGCTATTAAGGTGCTTGCCTAGGCGTCAGGTTGAGGTGAGGTGAGGCCTTAGTGCCTCGTTAGTTCTTGCCTTGCTTGATTTGCCTAAGGCACTGCCTAGGTGAGCACCTAGGCCAAGGCTTTAGGTGCCTTGGGCAAGCGTCTGAACCAAGTTTGTTCTTCATTTTTTTTAAATACTTTCAAGGATTTTAATTGCTTTTTACCTAATTATTGAGTACTCTCTCTTAGTTAAAACACATGCATATGCGTATGTATATGCGGACACACACATATGGTTAAATAGATATATACATATATACATACAAATATGCACATTTTGTATGTTTGTGTATGTATGTATGTGTCAACTTATACATATAAATATATATGTACATATACACATATGTGCATAAGTATAGCATATAAATGGAATGTGTACATTTACATGTGTATATGTAAATGTGTAACTGTATATACACACCTACCATATGTATCAATGCGCATATGTATGTATATTGCCTCTATTTGTCTAATCATTTATATATCATGTATATTATATATATGCATTCATAATATATCATATTTTGGTTATTGTGTGTATATGTATGTCTACTTATATATATGCATATGTATCTATACATTCTTTAACGCCTCATTTTTCTCGAGCAAGCACCTAATGCCTCAGGCATTTTGGACTCCCTCACCTTTTAGCGCCTTTCGCCACTAGTCATAATCCATGAATCCTAAATACTTCATTATTGGCATGATGAAAATAATAATGATTTTGGTGAGTTCCTATAGAGAAATCAAATGTTATTTAAATAGTTAAATAATATTTGACTTAACATTTAATTGGGCCTAAGTTCCATCTTGGTCCAAAAGATTTTGATGGTAATTAAATGTGTTTTGGGTACTAAAACCTAATTGGCTAAAATTAATGAAGGGCTAATAAGAAAATTTCTAGTAGGAATTGATCCCAATCATTGGATTAGATCCAACGATTTCCATCATATTAGGATTAAATGGATTCTTATAAATATTTCCTAAAGGGAATGAGAAAGCCTTAACAACTCCAATTAACCTAAAACCCCTTCACCCTTGGATAATGAAGAAGGGCACTGCTCCTCTTCTTCTTGCTTTGTAGATGTCCAGCTTCTCAGAAGTTTAGAAGTGCATCTGGACGTCCAAATACAGGCTTATCAAATGTCCAACTTGCTTCCTGGATGTCTAATCTTTGTGGCTTCGTTGTTGGAGGCCTTTTAATCATCAGAAGGATGTGTAGTTTGAGGGCACGCATTGTCCGCAGGTTTTGTGAACAAGTTTGTGAAGAGCAAGTTTCATTAACCTGCCGAGAAGAAGGGTCCCCTCTACACTGGGACATATTGTAAGAGACATCACATGTGGGGTGTTCTATGTCACCTGCGAAGGTATTGTGGGACTTTAGAATGGGAAGAAGCAAGTTCTACCCATGTAGTTCTGGTAATAGAGCATTTTATTACATGATTGGTTGGTTTTATTGAGCACCAAATCGATTTCGAATCAAAGTTTTAATTGCTCATTTTTTGCACTGTCGCGATATCAAGGAGCTAATCGTTCGCATCCTTCCAACTTAAGGCAACAAAGGTAGAATTTAACACATGGTTATAGTAATAGTAGTACTGGAGGAGGATGACTCGCTTCTCAGTAGAGTCCTTAGACGATCTAGCTCTTTAGCTATGAATGTATAGGGGACTGTTTTGAGGTAGTCTTAAAAGTAGGAGTTTCAAGGGACATTTCATTTGCCTAAGCATGCTTGTAGAACTTCTCCCGACACTTTTCAGAAGGATGGTTCGATCGCTTGCAGAGAATGTAGGGCAGTAGATACAGCCATGACCATGGTCGCCATCGTGACCACCAGGGTGACCACCTCTCCCCATAAGAGGAAATAAGGGCAGAGGTGTTAAGAAAAGCAGAAATGGTAGGAGGGGCATCTGCATCAATCTTCCAAAGATGACTATAAATGGTCTCTAGATTAAGAATAGCATCGAATAATAGAAGTTAGCAGTTGGCAAACTAGTAATGAGGGCCTAGTTTGTCAAGGAATCGATATATCTGCTACTTTGCTCATTAAGTAGCATGTGCATCACGACAATAGGGCTGGAAGATTACAAGTTGATCATAGAGGGATCCATGGTCATGTAGTAATCAACAAGCAACAGGTCCCTTGATTGGTGGGCCAAATTTGGCAATATATATCACCTAGCCTGGAGTTATTTGACTTATGGGAATACTTCTTGTCCAGGTTGTCCTACATGTCTTTTGCGTTGTTCTTGTGCAACATATTTGCCGTAATCTTTGACTCTATGTTCATGACTCAATTCATGACCATGTAGTTGTCTTGTTCCCACTTGTCGTAATCCTGCCCTTGGCATCTAGTTCCTACTTGGTCAGGTTGTAGAGTTTCTTCTAGCTGTCAATGAAGATTTTGAAAAGTTTGAGACCATAGAATGTAGTTCTGAGTACCATTGAGTTTGATAGAGGTGTCCTGAACTACAATAGCAGTAGTGGATGCTAGAGTATTGGCATCCACAAAGGAAAATGATCCTAGTGTCATCCTGGTGGTATGTAGAGTTAGAGAGTCACGTGTATAGAGTAACAGGGGCATCACCAAATGCTTATGCATGCATGGCAAAGGTGGTCTGATGCTTGTGCATATGGCAAGCAGATGTGGACACGATGCTTACACGAGGCAACAATAGTGCACTTGAGGATGCATGCAAGGAGTAGCATTGTGCGCTCACGCATATGGTGGGGTTGAGTCTCTCGCATGCAATTCACAGAGCATGCATGGAGCATGTGGGAGGATCAAGCAGATGCGCGTAAAGGTGTGCGTTGGCAAGGGATATGCATATGTAGGAGGCATGCAAGCGAGAAGTGAAGGCATGGTGGTGCGTGGAGGGCAGATCCACGTGAGCGGTAGCATGTGTGGAGGGGTAGAGATTAGTGCGTTGGCAGGGGTAGAGATTGGTGTGTTGGTTTGCGCGAAGAGGTTGGCGTGTGTGAGAAAGGGCATGTAGGGAGGCGGAGGCTGGTGACTCTTCTTGGGCTTTCCTGAGGATCAAGAATCGTGTTTTGATATCATGTTGGAGAAAATAATCCCTCTCGTTATCGAAAAGAGAACACGAACTCCCTTCATATAGAGAGTAGAGTTAACAAATTACATAGCAAACTCAAAAGAACTAGGAAATAACAAACAAGAATAGGAAGAGGACTTAAAACTTTCTAACTTAACTAAATAGATTAACCAAACTACATTAGAACTCTTTCCTAATTATTCCTATGGAGATTTTTGTAACTAGAATTCATTCATTTTAAATATCAAAGAAGAATACATAGAGTTGGTCCCTTAATATAGAGAGGGTACCAATCCTATTCTATCACAAAAAAGGGAGCAAACTAAATCTCATCAAATCACTAATTATCCTATCCCTAATCAACTGATCACATCTCTAACAACTTACTAAAAATAGAAAATAGGAAACACGAAAATAGGGAAGTGGATATTTTCCACTCCATACGTTCGCACATTGGATTTTCTCCAACACCTCAACCCCCTGCGATCCAACTTGGAGTAATTGGTAGATGCTTCCCCATCTAATGTAGTTGAGGTTGGAGCATGCGTCACGCACATAGACTTTTTCAGGTATGCAGAGGGTTTCTCTTTTTCAGGGAACATCCAAGACCTATGGAGTTGGAGCAAAAACTAACTTGGAGACTTTAATTGGAAGACGATTTCAAGCACTGAAAACTCAAACTGATTTTAGGAGTCAATTACAGGGACGGATTTAAACTAAATTGAACATGAACACAAACCTGAATTCTTCAACTGAATGTGAATTGAACTGGATACTTCAATTGGGGTACGTTTCCAAGCACTAGTCACCTATCTACATAGAAAACTCTTTACGCTAAACGAAGAGAACTGGGTTCGAGAATTTATTGATGGGGCTGAGTCTGTGGCTTAGTTTTCCCAACACTCGTCGGCGTCTTTGATGGCAATGACAGCTCAGGGCTTCAGAACTTTCTTTTGGACCAGTCATGGGCTTTGTAGATAGTTGAAATATTTAAATAATGCGAAGGCAATAATATCAAAGCATATAAGCATTACAAAACACTTGGGTTTACGTGGAAACCCCTCATGAAGAGCGGGGTGAAAACCACGGGAGAAGGCCCCAATAGGGCACTGATTTGTATTTCTTCTCAAAGGAACATAGGAGTACACACCTATTTATAGACCACCACTCACACACAAAGTCCACATCTTTCGATGTAGCACTAAACCCACAACCCAATTCTCTCAACACTCTCCCTCAAGATGGAGCATGGAATGTTTAGCTTGTAACACAAAGAAACCCACTCTACACAGGAGGGAACATAAGCTGGAGCTGCTGAAGGAACTGTGGCTGACTCTGACAATGGCTTCTCCTCTGGAGACCTGGTGCTGGTGGTTCCCCATTCAGTATCCTTGAAAAGGGTCTTTTTTTGAAGACCTCGAAGCTGTATCTTCCACATAGAAAACGACTGGGCCCTTCATCCGAGGACCTCGAAAATGGACCTCCCTCTCTTTGGAGACCTCAAAACTTTGGACCTCCCAGAGTTTGGTTTCTCATATGAAGATTAGTTACTAAACAAGTCCGTAGCAGTATCCGTTGTCACCTCAACTATTGGAAGATGCTATCGTGCCTTGGGATTGTAAATCCGTAGCGGTACCTGATGTCACCCATCGTGCCTTGGAACTACAACAAAGGGACTACCAAATGGGGGTGACTATAATGGCTTCCACACTTTCCCTTTTTCCCATATTCATATAGGAGAAAAAATACGAAGAGAAGAAATAAAATAATAAAAACTAGAGAAGACTTCACCTCTTCTCTTAAACATGAATCTCATCTTTTTTTATCACCATTTTTTTATTTTTTTATTATTTTCTTCTTTTTCTTTCTCTTTTTTTTCCCTTTTCTTTTCTCTTTCATTTTCTTCTTTCCCTTCTTTTTTTTGTAAAACAAATAAATAAGAAAGAAGGGGAAAGGAAACGAGACATAAAGAAGGCTAAAAGGGGAAACCTTAATAGGATTCGAATCACCTCACAGAGATGTGGCCTCGAGCTCCCCCTTCGTCCTTGCGATAATCCTCTCCTTCCTCCAATGGCAGCACTCGATTAGCACCGCCTACTGTCACGTGATCTTGCCCGAGATCCTCGCTTCGATCTTGCGTTGATCTACGCCAAGATCCACGTTGCCATCGCTGCTGATCTTGCACTCCAGATTTACGATCTTGTGCGACACTCGTGCGCCCTCGAGCACGATGAGGAGCCTCCAGCATTGCCTCATCTACTCCGACTGCCATTATCCGCCACGTCCGCCTCGTCGTCATCGCTGACCTTCTTCTGGGGTGCCTCATCGGAGAAGCGCGGTGCCATAGGGGAGGGGAGGGGGGATGTCAAGCCATCGTTCCGCTAGGGTTCGGTCGAGATCGTGGCCACCGCGGCTGCCACCGTAGCGACTGACATAGCTGCATGCGCCTACGCCCGACGTTCATCCCACACAGCGACCACAAACCTCCACCTTCTCTTTATCAGAGTAGTCACTTTCCTCTTCACGATAGAGACGCGATCCCAAACAGTCACGACCTCTTCCTTATCTTGCTTGATCTACATGATCATGCCCTCAAGGGGGTTGCCCCCCTCCTTAGCCGCCAGCGGTCGCCTAAGCGCCACCAATGCCAATTGGGCCACACCTAAGATCAAGGTCTCTAGATCGGCTCCCTCGAATGAATCAAGGAGTGGATGATAGATCCACCATAAGAACAAAGATAAATCAAATAAGCACGATAACCTAGGAACGAATCGCTCTGATACCAAGTTGAAATATTTAAATAGCGTGGAAACAATAATATCAAAGCATATAAGCATCACAAAACACTTGGGTTTACATGGAAACTCCACTCACGAAGAGTGGGGAGAAAACCACGGGATAAGGTCTCAATAGGATATTGATTTGTATTTCTTCTTCTCAAAGGAATATGGTAGTACACGCCTATTTATAGGCCACCACTCACACACAAAGTCCACATCTTCCGATGTAGCACTAAACCCACAACCGAATTCTCTCAACATAGACAATACTTTTGCAACTTTTGGATTGGTTGCCACTACAGCAATAGAAGATGAGGGTTCTTCACCCTTCAACAGACTTCATAGGTACTCTATCTGTGCCTATGTGAATGGTTGTCCTTCTAGTAGCACATGGTTTTTTTGAGTGAAAATAGGATGACTACCAGCATTCAATAGCCATCTAAAATTCATCGAAGAATAATAACAATAGCTATAAAAATCAAATGGCATGGTAAAAACCACACCCCTCAGGATTCACTCGATCCTACACCAAAGATCAGCAATTGAACGCATCAGTTGCCCTACTACATACACCTTTAGCAGCCTCTCACATCAAAAAATCTCCCACTCTTGAGTATGAATAGGTGCTGCAAACAATGATGCCAAAAGAGGGAGGATAAGAGAGCACGATAGGGAGAGGGTAGAGGTGGGAGGTAAGGTAGGAGAGGGAGGTACTTGGACAGTGGTTCGTCACGGTCGACTCTCGAAGTGAGGATTGTTGGAGGTTCGTTGGTTCAAGTGCCTCGACCGTAGGTACCTTACCGTGGCGTGTCAGGAGTCGGTTCAATGCTTGAGATGTGGTGGTTTGGGTCACCATAGGGCCTTGTGTGGTGCCTGGTCTGATGATTGGAGCGATTGGGGGAAGGGAAAGCCCTGTGTCATGCTGCTCCTCCGCCTGCGAGGGCCCCACTTGTCGAGGTTAGAGTGCCTTGGTCTCCCCACGTTTGACTCATCAATGAGGGCCTCATGGGTGTTCTGGTGGGGGAGGTGGTTGAGGGGAAGTTGGAGTGGATGGAGATGAAGGGCTTGGCAGCTTTGCTTGTTGGAGGGGTGTCGATGAAGGAAAGGGACTTGACGCCTAGCTATTCTGGACAGAAGGAAAGGGAGAGACACCTAGCTATTCTGTGGGGCCTCTGGCTAGGAAGAAATGCAGTGATTTTTAGGGGACAATGACCCTACGTAGAGAATTTTGTGGAGTCTGTCTTTTTGATTGCCATCTGAAGCTCTAATTTGTAATATGGCCTCGTGCCTCTTTTTCATAATAAATTTTTTAGGTAGTAATCAATCGAATAACTATCCTTTCTTTTTTTTTTAAAAAAAAATCTCCCAGTCTTCCATAAATAATTCACCCCTATAAGCGACAAAATACATAAAAATCAATCCTAAAAAAGGTCCATACAACCACCCCAAGAAAACCCGTTAATCAGAATCTATTCTCACAACACAAAAGGCTATCCATTTAGGAAGAAAAGCTTTTCCTTAACAGTAGACTTATGACCCACATTAGATGCTTTGACCTTTTCTGCCTTCTCCAACCACTCCCTCTCTTTCATTGCACGCCTCCACTGCAATCACGCCCTATAGAGGATTTGATTCTTATGGTAAACAGGTTTCCAACTACGACTGGTAAACTGAATCTCTTGATTGGACGCAGATGCAAAGATTGGAAGGTTCTCCCCCATTGAGATTAGGCCCATCTAAATTGGCTTGAACATTTGAGCATCTTGCCCTCCTGTTGTAATTCATAGTCTACATAATTGGATGAAATGACTTGATTTCATTAGAACTCCTAGAGCCCTCTATATATAGAGAGAGACCGTAGAGTCAAAAGTACATAAATATCCTTGAGAGACCAAACACCCATAGCCCTTACAATAAGAGAAAATAAAAAGACCATATGTATTAACATTCTCCCTCAAGCTGGAGCATAGATATCTATCATGCTTAGCTTGGATATATAAGAATCAGATGAAGATTTGGCCAAGGGCTTGGTAAAAATATCTGTAGTCTGTTCCTTAGATGCAACCGAAGTGGTATATAGCAACCCCTTTTGAATAATGTCCCTGGTATAGTGACAATCAACCTCAACATGTTTCGTCCTCTTGTGAAATGTTAGGTTGTTGGCAATGAAGGTGGTTGCTCTATTATCACATCGCATCTCTATGGGCTAGAAAACTGCACATGTAGGTCAATAAGCAAGGATTTGATCCACATCATATCTGTAGTTGTCTGAGCCATAGCTCTGTACTCAGACTTGGCATTGGATTTAGCAACTGTGCTCTATTTCTTGCTCCTCCATGTGATCAAATTCCCTACTATGAAAGTGCAGAGCTCAGTAGTTGATTTGCGATCCACATGATAGCTAACATAATTTGCATCAGAGTAGCCAACCAACGTCATAAAAGACCCCTTGGAGAAGAAAGACCCTTCCCAGGAGCATTCTTGACATATCTAAGTACCATCAATGCAGAATCCCAATGCTGACGTGTTGGCTTAGCCATGAACTGACTCAGTCTCCCAACTGCAAAGGAGATATTTGGCTTCATGATAGTGAGATACAGAAGCTTGCTCGCAAGCTGTCTGTACTGTCTACTATCCACCACCTATGCATCTTCGTCATAGAATAGCATCTTGGGGTCCATAGGAATATTAGCCTCCTTGGCCCCAAGCATACCAACTTCTTACAGGATATCTAAAGCATACTTCATCTAAGACAAGACCACACCCATCTTGTTGTGAATAACCTCGATACCTTAATACCAAGGAAATACCGTAGAGCCCCCAAGTCCTTCATGACAAACTGCTTTGCAAGAATGCACTTAACCTCAGCAATGCCCTCATCATCATCCCCTGTGATAATTAAATCAACATAAACAAGTACCACAGTACCTCGTATAGTCCTCTTGACAAAGAGTGAAAAATCAACTGTCGATCTCCTGAATCCAACTGCTTCCACAACTTGTGACAACCTCTGAAACCAGGCTCTGAGACTCTGTTTAAGGCCATATATAACCATCCGTAATCGGCATACACACTCCCCCTGACTTAAAGCTAGGTGACTGCTGCATATTGAATTTCTCTTGGAGATCACCATAAAGGAAGGCATTTTTCACATCTAGTTGATGCAAGGGCCAATCTAACTGAACTACGATTGTAGCTAATATCCGGACCGTGGGAAGCCTGGCAATTGGTGAGTTGTCAAAGAAGTCCACCCCATAAGTCTAGGTGAACCTCTTTGCCACGAGGTGAGCTTTGTACCTAGCAACACCACCATCAGGATTGAATTTCATAGTAAATACCCACTGCAGCCAACAAGTGCAACACCATCAGGAAGTGGAGCTGGCTCCCAAGTCCATGGCCTCGAAGAGCGACCATCTCATCCTCCATGGCTGCCCACCATTTCGGATTAAGCATGGCTTCACGGTGAGTAGCTAGAATCTGCGTAGTAGCTAATGCCTGAGTGAATCCAATAAATCTAGGAGCTAGACTATTAGTAGCAAGTGCCCCCGTCGTGGGTTAAGCGGTGCAGGTCTGTGGTCGCTTCCGAATGGCTATTGGAAGATCATCGCCTGACACATCATATGTCTTGCTCCTGTGACCATCGCATGGCAAACATATGTTAGTGTCGAAAGGGCTCACTTGAGAAGCTGATGGTGAAGGCGAGGGTGGGGATCCTTGGTAGGTAGTATGAGAGCGAACATATGTCTGGAGTGGCCCAGTTAGGCATGGAAAGGGATGCGTAGGAGGTTGTGGTGGTGTAGTAGGGACATGAATCTCAGGAAAGCTCCCAAAGCGAATGAGAGATTTTGGCATAGGTGCCATATCAACCTCAGGAGGCATCTCAGTAGCCATCACAGAAAAGGTACAACCTCATGAAAGGTAACATTTGCAGAAGCATAGTGCTGAGAAGTAAGCAGATCAAAACAGCGATACCCCTTTTGTGTTCGGGTATACCGAAGAAAGACGCACTTAATTACTCTTGGTGCAACTTTGTCTTGACCTGGTCCCAACAAATGGACAAAGAAAGCACAATTAAAAATCCGAGGGGTGACGTGAAACAGGGAGTGATCAGGATACATGACCTGAAGAGGAATCTATTCATGTAACGCAGCATTGGACATCTGATTAATAAAAAAATATACAGTCAAAACTGCGTCACCTCAGTAGAGAGATGGGATCGAATGATGAATCAACAAAGTGTGGGTAACATCAATAATATGACGATGTTTCCTCTTAGCGACACCATTTTGCTGAAACGTATGAGAACATGTCTTATGGATAATGCCACAACTAAAAAAGAAACTGCGCAAATGCATAGTACAAAACTCCAAGGTATTATCAGAACAAAAGTACTTTACCAAACAAGAATGCTGTGTTTTTATTTTCTTGACAAAGTTATCAATAATTTGTCCATCGGACTTATTTTTCAAGAGAAATATCCAAGAAACATGAGAAGTCATTAACCAAAATAAGATAATATTTGTTCCTAAGTCGATCAAGAGTACGACTGGGACCTCACACGTCCATATGAATCAAATCAAATGCAGCAACAGATAAAAAAAAGTAGAACTGGAAAAACTTGCCCTATAGTGCTTGCCAAGCTGACAAGCATCGCAGGTGAGGGCAGTAGTAGACGGTATGTGGGTAGAACATGTCTGAGGAGATGAATGGGTAGCTGGCCAAGGCGGTGGTACCACTGGAGAGGAGATCCAACAGAAGCAAGGCCCTGAGTAGCTAAGGCAGCAAAAGTAGTACAGCTCAGACGGTACACTCTATGTTCCTCACACCCTCCACTAATCGTCCTAGTGAATTTTTCCTGCAAGACACGAGGACGCATCAAAAATAGCTTGGCAGTTCAGATCTCTAGTGATATTGTTAACAGACAATAAACTCAAAGGAAAATCAGGCACATAATAGACATCTGCTAGTCTCAAAGTAGGAGATAAAGAAATCTTCCTTGCCAACAAGTGGCGAGTGTCTCCCATCAACCAGCTGTACTGTCCTGGCAGGTGTAACATATGCTAATTGAGAGAAAGAGCCTCTGTGGCCATATAGGTGTTTAGATGCACCAGAATCAATTAGCCACTCACCAAAAGATAAAAGGAACGACATACCAGTCGTAGGTGTCTCTAAAGAGGTAGCCATAGTTGCAGTGTCAGGAGTCTGAGAAGAAGCCTGAGTCAACTGAGCAATCTGCTGCCGCAACGTTTCAATCTTAATACTCAAGGAACTAATATCAGAAGTAGGAAGAGTTGCATCTGAGATCTCAGCTGCCTGATTGGCCATAGGTGGTCTACCATGCTTCTGCCAGCATATAGCCTCAGAGTGACTAAGTCTGCCATAATAAGTACACGAGGTCCTATTACATGTACCAAAAGAGCGTCTACGTCCACAACCACATGTAGGATAAGTGGTACCCCTGCTACGTCTAGGGATTGCAGCCAGTGCAGACAAATGAGCAATAGAGTCAGGAGCAGGAGTGCGCACTGCAACTCTGCCTAGTCTACTATATGCTTCCTCCAGGGTAGGAAGCTCAGGAGCAGTGATGATCTAATCTCTGGCTACAGCATACTCAGGTTCAAGGCTAGCCAAGAAAAGGGAGACAACCGTCTCCTGAAACTCCTTCAAGACTCACAGGCACACCTTGGCAGGTAGTAGTCTCTCCAACATTTCCTTCATGAGGGAGTAATATTGTGACAGCGTGCATCCCTCCTGACACAGATAGAAAAGGTCGTAAAAGACTTGAAAAACTCGTGTGGAGTTCTTGGCATGTGAATACGTATCACATAAAGATTCCCACATCTCCTTTGCTGTAGTATAGTACATGATCTCATCTCCTATTCGGGGAATAACTGTCTGCATCAGCCATGCATAAACCATGGCATTGTCACTATCTCAGTTGGCATCTGTGCCAGTCTTGTTCTTAGGCTCCAGATCTGTAAGAATATGGCTTTTTTTATGACCCCTGACGGTTATAAGAAAGGTCTGGGACCATCGCGGGTAGTTGGTCTCATCCAACTTAACAATAGGACCAAAGAACAGGTTCTTGAGTACCTCGGTGTTTGAAATAGAGTCCAAAGACACCTCAGACTGATCATCTAAAGCCATTTTCGCAATTCGGAAGCCTTAATCAAGCGTCTAGGACTAAGAAACCATTAAATAATATGAAAACAAATAGATTCAGATCTGCATAGCTGACAAGAGGCCTCCTTGGATAGATGTTGGCCTTACCTGCAAGGAGAGCACCCAAGGTGGCCCCAAAGAGACCTAGCCTCCCTCTCGCAACAACAGGGATTGCAGTCCTTAGATCAGGGCAAGATGCCCCTCACAATCGCTGCACTGGGATCAAAAACCTCGTGCGTCGCCTATGCTGCCTGTTGCGCCGCCAATTGCTGCTGGTCACCGCCGTGGCACTGCACAGGTCACCGTTGTCGGTCAGCAGGCTGTCGTTGCTACCAACTGCTGTAGAGTGTTGCCGACGCTCCTTAAAGCCTTAACGCCGCTGTCTGCTGCTGTAGTAGGTTGCTACGCCACCGCAGCGTAGCTGCTAGGTCAGACGACCATCGTTGGAGCGTCACTGGCTTGTTTTAGCAACCCCTATGCTGCCGCAGCCCCGTAGCGAGGGTTGATGTGTGCCTTCAGAGCGCTGCCGAGGGCCGTTTCTGTCGTCGAGGAAGAGAGAAGGGAGATTGGGATTCGGTGGTAGGGTTTAGGAGGCCTCGAGGGGTGGGATACATAGAGTTATGGTCTAGGACCGATGCTCTGATATCAAATTGGGTGAAATGACTTGATTTCATTAGAAACCCTAGGGTCCTCTTTATATAGGGAGAGACCGTAGAGTCAAAAGTACATAAATATTCCTGAGGGACTAAACACCCATAGCCTTTATAATAAGAGAAAATAAAATGACCATATGTACTAACATACATCGTCCTTACCAGTCAGGTATATGTTATTTGCCTCCCTAGAAGTAGGGCCATAGTCAGTGGGTAATTTGCACCTCGTACCATCCACATCAAGGAAAGTGCAAGACGTAAAAAGACCTTCCATATCGTCCCTCATATTTAAAGGATCCCCAACAGTAGTGCCCATATCACACTCAATTGTCAATTCTAGAAATCTGCGATGCATCTCATCATCAAAGGTGTTATTGACAATTGTCGGCAAATCAATTCCTTCCAAAATTGGTTGCTCTATTTTTGGTGAAGTCCTCACCACCTCAACAAATAAATTTGGAACCCCATTTAAATTTGAATTTGAAATCGGCGACTCCATATTTAGCGTAGGAGACCAAGCCACCTTAGCATTTTGAGTTGGAACATTATTCGAATATGAATTTGAAAGTTAATTTGAATTCAAATTTTGAATCTTACGCTCAAGACTTCGATGAATCGATTTCTAAATGAAGCAATCATCCCTTTTCCTCGGCGACAAGGCCACACATGGGGCTCTTCTGATTGTTGTCACTACGTATGACTACTGTTTCCTGCTTGTTGCCGATATATCCTCAAACATGATGATCCAAGATGAACCACTATGTTGAAGAACCAACTTAGAAGGGACTACTCGACCAAAGAATTGCTCACCTTCCACCACCATAGTTGATAGATCCTCACCTTGGAAAGGAAGGCCATGACACTCTTGATCCTCACAAACAGGGCATAGATAGCCACTGCCACCTCGACTGAATGCAGCTTCAGTGGAATATCCCGAATGTGGGTCATGAAAGAAGGTTCCGATGGAGGTCTTTCATCGAAGGTTCCATTATGCAACAACAGAGACCTCCCTCGAAGAACCACCTCCCCTAAAACGAACTCCTTGAAACACAGGGATTTGATGTTATGAACATCCAAACCAAACAACGCAACCTTAGTGGGCAAGAAAGACACGATCCTCCAATCTTGAGAGTGGAGCCCTTAGCTTTGCACCTTCATCCTAACCACTGATTCATAGTGATTTAAATGCCGTCGGCAAGGCTTTTTTTGGGAAAAGCCCATGTCGACATGGTAAAGTTGTCGAAATGTTGGGATATCGTCGACATACCATCGGCATGGTCGGCATTTCATCGGCATGGTTAGCATGCCAGTGAAATCGATGGTCATGCCGAGGCTGCTGCTGGCTTTTTTGACTACTGTCATTTTTGTCAGCATGCATCGGTATACCCTCAGCATTTTCACAGTGTGCCCTTGGCATGCTCATCGGCATGCTCATCGAAAAATGGGCATTTCCACCGTGTGCCCTTGGCATGCCCACGAAATGCACACTTAGAATTTCATCGGCACGGCGTCGAAATCGATATCACCGAAAGAGGCACTGTCCCCATGATGAAGTCCCCTACAAATGAAGCATTTGGAGCTTCCTCAATAGAGGACATTGCACTGGACCACGGTGCATCAACCTCCAATAATGGAGGTTTGAAAGGCGAGGGAGGAAGGAGAGCCTCCTTGACTGTTGAGACTCTATGCAAGCAAGACCATTGACGATGACCACATCTCTTGCATAGAACACACAAGATTTGAAACATAAGACTCCAAAATCATGCGGGTGTCACTTCCAAGGGGAGGGACACATTCAATCCCCACCAGAGAGCCTCTTTGGACCTCCCTTCTTTACCATACCTCCTTGGTCTTTCCAAGAGCCCATTTACCAGTAGCACATGTTGGCCCAACACCTACCCACATCATCAACACATCCTTCTTGACAAGATTTTTCCTTTTTCTTCTGCAAAACAGCAAGCACTAGCAGCAGTGGCAGCAACGGTAGTAACACCAACAGCAACAAGATCAATAGCCGCAGCAGCAGCAGCAGCCAACAACGACAGCAATTGCAGCAGAAGCACAATAATAGAAGCCGCAGTAGTGTCATCGAGAGAGGTGGGGTAGAAGCGCATGCTACAATGACTAGGATCAACATAGGAGGCCATGCATTACCTTTGTGCTCGTCACTGGTGATTGCACAGTTGAGAATCAGCTGATAAAGATCAGTAGAAAGGTCATGAAGGTCTCTCTTGATGGAGAGAGGCTACGGGACATGGAGAGGAGGCATCTTGGTGTTGCAGATAGAGGCCATAAGGGTGGAGCATGCGGCCAAGGTAGAGGGGGTGCTTGCAACACCCCTAGGGACATGATAGAGAATGTTGGGATCCTAGGATGGACCCACTCTTATATCATGTGGAGATTTTTGTAACTATCACAAAAATGAAACAAACTAAATCTCATCAAATCTTTAATTATCCTAATATATCTCTAATCAACTAATCATCTCTCTAACAACTTTACTAAAAATAGAAAATAGGAAACAGAAAAATATTTAAGACACAAAATAGGGAAGTGGATATTTTCCACTCTACATGTTCACACATTGGATTTTCTCCAACAATTACTAATACTCTTTAACAGTAACTACGCTTGACTTTCATGTTAGTAGGTCAATGTAAGATATGGAGAATGGGTCTAAGGTTTCCTATGTCAAAACTGGGGCTCAATGATGTTGGATCCAAATGTTAGTGGAGGGTCTGCTGAGTGCAGGCAACGCCAAGGCTAAAGTGTTAGTGAGCTTGGATATGAGGGCCAACAAATTCAGGTTGTCCTCGAGGAAAGCACATAGTTGGACTCGAGGGTTGGAGGAACTCACAAAGTTATACCTGGAGGTCAGAGTCATGTTCTTGGCACCTTTAATGAGGCTTCTAACCTCGTTAGTCGTTAGTAACCTCCAAGTCCTACATTGACAGGGTTGGCCGACCTTCAAATCTTACCTTGGTGCAAGTTGACCAAGGCTTTTTTTTAAAGGGAAAAAGATAATTACTAGAGGTTGGTAAGTATCCATTTCATTAATAACTCCAAAAAATGGAGAGATTACATAAGTTCAGTCCAAAAAGAAAAATTACACAAAGCTTCCCTTAAGACATTGTCAGGCTATGCCCTTCCTCCAGTAAAAAGAGTTGTTTCTCTGCAGCCAAATGGACTATAAAATAAAAGCCTTCATCCATAGCAAGACATCTGTCTCGAATCCATTTCTGAACTCCAGCCAGAACTCTTCCCAAGAATCAACCAAAGCCCCTGGAATGGCAGTCTGCTCCCAAACATGCTTGGAGAAGCCACATGAGAGGAAGAGGTAGGTATCATCGTCATCTAGTGAACCACATAAACTGCAGACCGTATTAGCATCTGGAGCCTAAATCTGTCTTCTAATTTTCGTAACCAATCTCCTATGTTGGAGAAGCCACAAAAGGATTTTAATCTTGCGGGGGATCTTTAATTTCCAAATGATGCAAGTTGACCAAGGTTGTTGAGGAAGCTTAGCAATGTTGGTGGTTATGCCCCTGCAAGAGTTGGTGCCCTTGAGGCAGACCTATTGTGTTGGTCTAATGAGTCCATGGAGATGGAGCCCCACCTTTATGGTTGATACCATGGTAGGATCTTTGTCAATCTTGGTTGTGGAGAGGGATGAGAGCTTAGTGACAAGCTATCCCGTGCTGGACAGGCAAATTAAACATTCACACAGAATTCAAAGAATCAAAATATGTGCCTTTTCAAAAAGAAAATAAAAAAATAGAATCAAAATGTGTGGGATGAGTGCCACACACTGGCATCTCATCCTTTCTTCTCTTTCAAAAAAAAAAAGTGGGATGTCATGTCCCTTGATCCCAAATAAAGGGGTAAATTTGGGCATTATATAGTTAGTCAATGAATGCCACTTATGGTTTTTTTTTATCATAAAGAAGATAAAATAAACACTATTGTTTGCCAGCTGCTTAATGCATGTTCTTTAATTATGTCAGGTTATAATAGAATTTGTTGATATATGTTGTGTAAGTAGGGAACCAATGTTTTTTTTTGAGTGCGCCCCAGATTCAGCCTATTGCAATTGTAGTTAGCATGATATTGTATGACAATAGCAATCCAGTGTAAAGCCATCTTTGTGTATGCTTGTATCTCATTCTACACCTTTGAGATGGACATGACTCCTTTTCACATTTCCTACAAACAGCACCATTGTCAAAGCTCACAATCATCATGGTGGTGATTCTGCTACCTAGCATAAGATTTGTAGATTCACAGAAGTGGAGCAAGAATGAAAGGAACAAGTCAACCACTGAAGATGGAATTGTTACGTAGTTACCCCGCTGATCTTCAATGATGAGGGGTTTGAAATGCTCCAAACTTACCCATTATTTTGGCATAATTACATGGACATGCATTATAGAGGTATGAAGACAATACATGGAGGAGATGAAGTCCCCCCCTTATTGGGTACTCTATAGTGCTTTGAATAAGCAACCTGTAGGTACCTGTATACAAGCTTTATTACATAATGATGCTTATTCCAAGATAAAGGCTGACAGGGGTGGCTGAGATCAAATTTTGCCTCCTTTTCTTCTGATGTAGGCATCTTTAGTTCTATCACCCATCTTATGGTCGTGGGCTAATCTGACATGTAGGGGACTACCGCTGGTGCCTGCCACTTCTGATCTCTTGTGGTCCCTTCCTTGGAAGCATCAAGTCCGGAGTTGTTGTCTGACTTAATCTGACTTTTAAGTCTAAACTTCTATTCAACTTGGGAGGAGGACCTCAAGTATGTATTTGCAGTGACTTGGTTAGCCTTCCTGGAGTGTTTGCCGACTCTCCCACGTCTTCCTTAGTTTGCCTTTAGGAGAGGTCCTGAGTCACCCTCCCAAGTCAATTTCCCTAACTTGGGCTTCCTAGCACAAATTTCCAGTGTCCAACTTGGGTGAATTTGGTTTCAACTTTGGCGTTTTCCCCAGGTTTTCCCTTAATTGGATCTTTATAGAGATTTGCAAAAATATGTTATAGTCGTTTGTCTTTACAGGAATAGAACTGCAGCCTTTCAGCCCTTTCCCTTGAAGTTCATTATAGTTTGCAATATGTTGTAGAATGTTGCCCCTATGGATCCCAACTAATGTGACCAGCGTGCTGATTTTCTCACTAAATCAAAGTTCATTCTTGGCATGGAAACCTACAAAATGATAACTTCTAACTTCCTGGAATTAAGAATAATAGCTTTGATCTAAATCCTTGTTTTGAAGAAACAATCATTCTTATTTAAAAGTTTGCGATACGGATAAATGTGTGTGGATGTGTCCGTACATACATGCATACATACATACTTCTTTTCTTCCTCATATATACTTATAGGATACAAATGTATGCTTGTGTATGTGTACATCTGCACTTGCACGTGCATATGGGCGTGCCTTTGTGTGAGTGTTAGTTTGGGAATCAAATAAGGGATAGGTAAAGAGTCTCAATAGAAACTGTTCTAATGAATGGGGTTCATTGCATTGCATCAGTAATAGGAATTTTCACATTGAAATTACTGTGCCAGAGTAAGTTGTCTTCGAACTTGTTATTAATGGTTGGCAACAATACCTTTTTGGTATGCCTTGTGAACACTTTCTTTTGAGCCTCTCATTGGCTTGGTCCAGGCCCTCATTAATCCCTCCAGTCTCTTCACTTTCATGGGCAGCTTTTCTCTTGGTGCAGCTTTTCATATGCAGTGAAAGGTTAGATGGGCTGGTCCATGTTGGGTCCTCTGATACTTTTTGGGAGTAGTTTGGGAGGGGCAAGATGTGCAAAGGGAGAAATCAATATTGACCTTTTGGTCCACGTGGAAGAAAACAGATGCTATCTTAAGATGAGATGTTTGGTGGAGAATTTGGTCTTATCCTCTCATTCTAAAAAAAGATTTAGGGTTTATTTTCAGAGCATTTTGATAATAATTAAGGGTGAGATGAATTTCGGAAACATCTCAAGCTCATGATCTGTTTTCGGAAAGGATCATGGAAAAGATTGTGACTCATTATTAGGACAATAGACATTTCCTATTCATAATTCACAAATGAGGATGAGACTGGTCAAGTGTGAGACGATAGTGCTAGATCTCGTGTAAAATGTTACTTTTGCTTTATTGAAAAGAAATTGCTGAATTTTATGGACTTGTTGAACCTGTTTTATCTCTTATTGAAAAAGGCGGATTGACGAGGGACTCACAAGTTAATTCACTTAATGTACTTTCGTACAAGTGTTAGAAAAATAGTACCTTTTTTTTTTTAAAAAAAAATACTACTTTTGGCTTTCCATCAAGAAGTTGAATTTGCTTGTGCTTTTCTGCAATCTGTAATCTTGACTTGGTTATACCAGTTCTGTCTGTCGTATAGCTGCTTCAAGTGACAACTAAGAAGGATATGAAATTGTTCTTTTTTTCAGTCCATGATGGTTGCTGCTGAATCCAAAAGGGAGGAGGAGAAGGTCAAGGGAGTTAATGCTGAGGAGGCAGCCGAAAATCCTGATATTGTTCCTTTCGAGGACAATGAAGAAGAGGAAGAGGAAGAGAGTGAGGAAGAGGAAGACAGCTCTGGTCAAGGAGCAGCTCTTGCAAGGGGAAGAGGGCGGGGGCTTCCTTGGCCTCCTCATATGCCTCTAGTACATGGAGGAAGGCCAATTCTTGGTGTCCGTGGTTTCCCTCCAGTCATGATGGGTCCTGATGGGTTTGGATTTGGTAGTGGCATGGGACCTGATGGATTTGGCACTCCGGATCTCTTTGGGCCAAGGATGTTCAACCCGTTTGGAGGCCCTAGGTTTTCTGGTGATTTATCTGGACTAGTATTTCCAGGCCGGCCTCCGCAGCCAGGAGTTTTCCCCCCTGCTGGACTTGGGTTAATGATGGGTGCCAATCCAACTCCATTTATGGGTGGTATGATGCCAGGTGGTAATGCTCTCCGAGGCAACAGACCAATGGGAATGCAACCATTCCGCATGCCTCCACTGTTGCCTCCTGCCGGTAACCGTCCGCCAAAGAAGGACCAACGGAGAACTGGAAGTGATCGGCCTGACAGATATGAGCTGGGTCACGATCAAGGCAATAGAAGCCAAGACATTGTGGGGCAAGATGATGAGAAGAGGTACCACCATCTAGGTTCAAGAGTTCAGCATGATGATCCATCTGGATCTGGATTCAACTATCAGAATGATGAAAGTGAGAGCGAGGATGAGGCTCCAAGGAGATCAAAGCGACGTGGATCACATTCTGATGCCCCTGATCGATGAATTTGAGCCACATCTTTTATGCTTTGTCAATCTTCAGCCGCCCGTGTCTTTGTTAATTACATCTTTTTATGTTAATCGTTTCACTAACAAATCACATTCGAATATAGTTGAGTTCACTACCAATGGATGACTACTGAGGACTGTATATTAGTTGATGTAAATCAGTGCAATGAAATCCGATTGTGAGATAGAGGGAATATCATTTAATTTGTCAAAATTTTATTGTATATTCTTATGTTTTGATGGAATTAGCTTCAGTAGATTAGTCGTTGACGACATCATTTTTGTGTGGATAAATTTATTGTACAAAATACTAATTTCACCTCGGTTGACAAAAAATCTTTGATTATTTTCGTCGTAGCTTTTTTAATCTTGGACATGAGTATGGAAATACGTGTTGCAATATATTTTACAATGTATAGTCAGAATAAATAGGTTGAAGATTAAAATTGATAAAATTCATTGGTTAAAAATCAAATAGATCAAAATATATCGATTGTAAATGATTTTCAATCAATTTAAAATTAAAATACATCGGTTGAAAATTAAAATACATTTGTTAAAAATAAATGTGTACGGGTGTGTTTTGATTTTCTACTAGTGGTTAGTGATTTTTCCTTTAGAATATGATTTTTCACCTATGAGAAGTGATTTTTTATATATAGAAAGTGATTTTCACCGATGGAGAATACATTGGTTGAAATTAATACTCACTTTGTGTGTGGTAAAACGTATTGAAACATGCATTTATTTACTTCTTGACTTTTATCTTGTCTTCTTTTTTTTCGTTTTAATTGCTCTCCATACTTGTATCCATCAAAAGGTGTTGCATAACCTATATGATGAGAAAGGTCCATCCAATTTTGGGGTTGAATATCTGCAGAAATATCCTTCTTCCAAAAAAAAAATTGTAGAAATTTTCGATCGTATTCATTGCCATTAATTGGCCTAGAATAGAATTGTTTAAGCCAACAGTAATTGGTCGTATCTTGCCTTGCCTTTTTTGAGTGAGTTGTTATGCTATGTTGAATTCAGAACAAAAAGGTGCTATTTCTTGATGAAGTTAAAGTATCCGATAATTGAAATCGAGAGTTTACGACTTATATGTCAAAGTCCTTGAACGTTCTGAAGTCACTTAGATCTCTTATAGGTGTCAAAGACCTAAGGTAATTCGTTTTGGATCACCAAAATGGATCGCCTCATTCTTTGTGTTGCTGGCTTGATTCCTACTTCACAGCTTTGGTCTTTGCATCGCTACCATGTCTCTAGCATTGGCATTGCCTTGGGTTGATGGGAGTAGGGTGGTAGTCGGGATCAAGGGGCTAGTCTCCTGGATGATTGTTCGCTTTGTCGTCCTAAATGTAATTTAAATTTAAATCTAACCTAACTATAGTAGATAGGATAAGTATGAGTCGATAACATGAGGAGGGAGAAGAGATAATGTCTAGGGATTACTAAACTATTTACAACTGATTTAGAAGCTAAGGATGCATGCAACTCAAATATAATACTAATCGCTTATGAAAAATGCAAAATAGGAAACCTAGACTACATACTCGACCAAAGAAAACATTGGATAAATATCTATCGTGTTTGGAAAAGTCTTAAAATATTATAATATACTCCTAACCACCTAAAATAATTGCCCTCCAAAAATCGCTGCCTAGCTCGAAGTAGATAGTTCCCAAAAAATATGCGAAGTAGTGACTTTCAATCAAGGTTTAGAATCGATATCCGTGTACTTTAAGAATTTTAGGGCTTTTTATATATCAAATCTTACCATGAAATTTGGTATAGACATAAAATATTAAAACTAAAGCATGCGTAAAAACTGAAAAGATCATGTAAAATGCAGTAAGGAGATAAAAAATCCCTAAGAGATAAAATTTGGCAAAGTAGTATTTTTTTTTTCCATTTTTTATAAAGCTAGTCTATAGTACAAAATTTGGGTATAACCTAAATACCTATGAAACATACGCACACTAATTTTTTTGGATTTTTATGATAACTAAAACACAAATAAATTTCTAAACTAGATGCAAATCAAAGCAAACATGAATGAAATTTAGGAATCATTAATCAATAATATTATTGTTGAATGTAATGTTATAAGCCGAATACATGCACAAAACAACTAAATGAAACTAGCATAGAGATGAGAAACAAATCCTAATGGTGAGGAAGTCTACCGTCAATCCAGAGCCCATGCAAGTCGATGTTGTCCCCGTCTGTCACTTGGGAGAACTTGGAGTCACATGTGTTCATGCCACCACCAAGAGCCCACTTTCTCTTCTATGAAGATGATGCATACGGGATGCCATAGACGTAGTTGACTCATACGAAAGGGGGATAGGAAGGGAGGAATGGCCGAAGGTGGGAAGGTGGCTATGATGGAGGGAAAGAAGATCCTCCTTAATAGAGGCCTTTACCCCTATTTATGAAGGTTTGGTACTCTTAAAAAATAGCCAAAAATCTCAAAATTCATCACGTAGGGATAAGGGGTTGTTTCAAAGGTCAAAACAACTCATGATCTTAATGAAATAATGACTTTCGGTCATTTATTCATTATATATGCCACCATATAGCTTTGATAGTACTATTTCTTGATTTTTCTCTTAATCCAAGTGCCTAAAGCCTAAATAGTTCAATTAGAGCTTTTGTCGATTTTGTTATGTTTTATTTATTTCATTATATTTTTTTTGCAACCATTTTGCATAATAGCCCTCGTGATTCTATGTAAATGATCCTCATGGATGCTTTTCTTCCTTGACATCTTCCATTCATCCATGATACTAATTCCTAGATATCTGCATCAAAAATATTAAAACATAACATTATTTTTGATAAATGAAATATATGCTACATATATACTCTAATCACATAAATGCTAGAAACTAATGAAAAGAGACATGAAATATAAAATATTCAGAGCTCATCAGTGATTTCTATGGCTGTAGATTGGGCAATTACACGAGGTAGGTGCCCTTAGTTGTTTTCGAGAGAAGGATTAAGCTAGCTCTACCGATGGGGGCGTCTCTAGCCTTTGGGTGGGGCTAGCTCTTCTCTTAGGCTTGCCTGCTTCATGGGTTGACTTTATGCGAGTTTGACTTTTTTTCCCCCATCAGCTGCCCCCCCTCTTGGAGTTTGTGATGCAAACTTCAAGAGTAAATCTTGTCTTCCCTCTTTTCTTTTATTCTTTTTTCTTTGTGTGTCAACCCCTTTGCCCCCAGCTGTTATCATTTGGTTTTGCCTAGGGGTAGGTGCTTCCTATGTCCTCTTCCTATCGGGCCATGGGTTGGTAGATGGAGCATTTTGCCCCCTGCCTCCTCTCCCTTGGTAGTGCCTCTTTTGGGTTTGCTCTTCTATTTTCACCTCGTGGGTTTTTTGCCACTGTTGGTGTTATTGGGTCTTATGCTTTCTTTAGGGGAATGCTACTCTTGTAGTATAGCTGCCTTTTATTTTGTCAAGGAAGATGGTGGCTAGCTATCACCTTAGCCACTTCACATGTGGCGATTAGGCCAGTCATGGAGGTGTTATTTGAGTGCCCTGAGGCTTGGGGTATGGCAGGCACCACATCTTCCTATGCTTGTGGTTTAAAACATGATGATAACGTCATCATCAGTCATAACTAACTTTAAGTAGTTAGAATCAAAAGACAAATGCTCCTAAATAACCGCCGGAGAGTTGTAATTCATTGCATATTTTTTCTGAGAGAAATACATTAAATTAGAGGTAAATCTACAGTTTTAACATCATATTCTAAATGCAGAGTAACCACGGGTTTTCTCAGGGGTTAATTAAATGTCAAATGGTCATAAATGTCTAATAAGAGGGTCCATGCAGACAGAAACGGGTTTTCACGCATTTCAAGAATTAATGGACATTCGAAATCCTAATTTCAGACCTGCTTAATTGACTGAGGTTATGGTTAGGTTAAAATTCACATAAATCTTCTAAAAATCATAAAAAAATATTCTATCGTATCCTTGATTTGACCATTGGAACCCATTTTGACCTAAAAGAGTCTTAGACAGGAAGTTACCCTAATTTGGATTTCTACGTAAATTGACCAGTCAAACTTAGTCAAAACCAAAATCTGACTTCACCATCAGATTTCTTGAGTCAAAATTAGGTTTGTATCAAAATTTAGGTCCAATCAGAGATCATCTTGACCTAGTTTGCATTTTGGTCTAGTCTAACTCTTCTCTCAAATATCCCCTCAACTTTTGAAATCCTTGCGAACAGCCCGCTAACTTTGTCATCTTCTTCTCATTTAGGTCCCTACCACCATTGCCATGTGAACAGATCTACAGTCGATCTTCAATAAGAAAGGTCTCCCTGATTTTATGCTCAAATCCTTCCAAAATTGGAAGGGGAACTCCTGAGAAGATCGTCTTCCATCTGAGCTGCATCTTGGGCTCTGATTCTTGCCCAAAAGTTGATGTGAACCATTTAAATTCGTGAGCTTCCTATTTTGTGAAGGTCTCCAAGCTTCCAAGCTTGGAATGACCCCCTGAACCCACAATGCAAGGCCGTGCTCCTTAGCTTGGTTTTGGCCGGATTCCCCCCTTCTTCCCTTCTCTCCAGCTAGCTTCTCCATGAGCTCCGGTGACCCTCTTGATCTGACCTCTTCGCCGTCCACCACGTACAATAGGTGGAGGTACCATCTTCCTCAAACTCCTCCGTGTGTTGTAAAACCAGCGAGTGACGCCTACCTCCCCTCGTCGTTACGCTTCACCCACCGGAGAATTCATCTTCCCCACATCCGGCCATCACACTAGCATAGGAATCCTCCCCTTTCGCCCAACTAGGTTAGTGTAGTTAGGTTTCCCTCTCTCTCTACTCTCTTTTCCTCCCTTCAAACCCTCAAATCAACCCACGACACCACCACACGTTGTCATCCTCTCCATCTCTGGCCGCACCTCCGACGAGGCTTCCCCGTCGCTCCGCCGCACCACACACCTTGCCAACACCCTCACAAGCTCCACCATACCTCTGCACACAAAACCCCCATCCTTATTATGCATTCCATCCATCCACACGACTCACCGATCACCACAACTTCATCTTCGACCTCTGCCAACCACCACATGCCCTCTCATGCCACAAAACACCCACCACCACCTTTGCTGTGCTTTGATGAAGCTCCTAAGGTTATTTAATGTGGCCATATGGCCGTACCTTACGTTTCAGGTGTTCGCCGTTCATTGCTGCCGCCGCCTCCATCTCCGACAACGTACGCAGTCCTTCGGTCGTGTTCTTCATCAAGACTTGCTCTAGGCCTTGCAGACCCATCCCAGGAAGACTTCCAGATCCTCAATTGAGGATCCTAGCAGCAGCAACATTCCAAATTGATGAATCTTCACCTTAGCTGCATGCAAGCAAAGATGCAGTGGATTTAGTTCCACATTGGGCGCTGAAGAGTGCTTGAGTGCGCATATATTGTTTTTGTGTTTTAGGCTATTCACCCAAGCACAAGGGGTTGGGTCTCCATACGCACAGCCTTACACTCCTTGTCTGCGACCCCACACACACTGACCTGGACTTGTACTGCTTAGCCTGAACCTCGATTACCCGATTAGCTGCCCGATTATCTGAGGAAGAGAAGGAAGAATTGTGAGAGAGAGTAGGGGGGTTTGCTCTCTGAAGCTTAGTCCTTTGTGCTGAAAAGCCTAACACTTAGACTCTATGAAGGAGAAGAGAAGAAGAAGAAAGAGAAGGCTCGAGAAGGGAAGAAAAGAAGGTTCATGCAGAAGCAAAGAAGAGAAAGAGAAGCCTAAAGTGAAGAAAGAAAGCAGAAGAAGAGGAGGCAAAAGAAAAAGGCTCTGAAGAGCACTATAGCTGGGTCATATTTAAGTTGTTTGATGGAATGCTCTGTCATCTAAAGATACTGTGGCTACTTACTTGCGTGACATATCTGATTGATAATACTATTCAAATATTTGAGTAGTTAATATATGCTTAATTAAGGCTAATAATTGACGATCTAAATTACCATTATTTTGTCTTAGATTTTTTTTTGTCATTGTGATCTATTGAAATACTCATGCTTATAATTGAATATCAATTTGAGTAGATATTATTCATTGAATCTCTTTTGTGCTTTGATTATGGTGCTCATTTATATGCAATTAAAGATTGGCACGTGAATTTCATATTTGCTCCCTATGTTCGACCTCGGACTTCAATTTAGATTTTGAATTTATAAATTTTATTTGTTGATTGAGCTGTTTAGGAGTGTGCTACAACGATGAAACATTAAACTCCTATCTGGTTCGCGTTCAATATTTTGGTGCTATTGCTGGGGAGCAATGCACAATTCACCGCTATTCTTGTTTTACTTGATTTTATTTGAGCACTAACTTGCCCTATTTATTTTCTTGTGATTTTGCGAGGTACATCATGAGGCAATCTTCCATGCAAATCAGCCACTCCTGGGGTAGGTAATCTCTTTTTTCCCTAATCAATCTCTTAATCTTGGGAAGATAAAAATGGAAACAAATCAATTAGGAACCACCTGCCTTATTTTCATAGTAATCATCACTTAAAAGGCAAGTTCCTAATTTGCAAATGAAAAATTCATATCTGATTGAAGTCAAGACGATTTTGATTAGAGATCCCTACCCTATTTCCTGTTCCTGTTAGGGATTACGCTTAATTTCTAATCGCCTTGGACCACGCATTTCTTGTTTGAAGTCCAAGGTGAACATTTTTAAGATCAAATTGGACTTGAAATAGAGCCAATTAAGGTTTCAACATTAAGGTTCAAAGTGCTAGTTCACACTTGCCTAAATTAAAGAAAATTAACCCTCTCGCATTTGTTTGCTACTCAAACCCTTGCTTGAAAAGAACTAATCACTTAAACCTTAAAAATAGGCTCCAATTTCACTTTAACCTTAAAAATTGTGGACCTAGTAATGTGAGAGTCAATTTAGGGTGATTTCTGAGTCTTGACCTAGATTTCATTCTTCAACTTTTAGGACAGGTCATGTGAAGTTGGTTGACTTTGTGGGCCAATCAACCTCCAAATTAGGTCATAAATCAAATCAATTTCTAAATCAAGTGAAATCCAAGGCACAAATTAGGCTCAAATTGGTAAACTTAAGGTCTCAATTCGTACATTCTGGTCTACTTGGAACTGTAGTGACAAGGAAGGTCAGGTGGGGGAAACCCTGTAACCTGTTGGGACGCTCTACCATGTAGGGGTCATTGCGGGGCTCGCCTTTCCTAGATGCTTAGGTAATTCTCGGGTGTGCGGATTTCTGATTCAGAGGTATCATCTGTCTCAAAACAGCTTTAGTCATCCAAAAATCTTTGGGTGCCTTGATTGGGTGCAATTCACATCCAGTCTCTCATCCCTTCTGTAGAGTACATACACAGGAAGGTCATTAGGTTTTTAACCTAAGAGGCCTCATTAAATCTTCTACGGGATTTCTGATCTAATCTGATTACTTTAATTTGAACCTGAGTTTGATTCTATATCCTGATCCACTACCTGATTTGAAAATGCAACCTGGCAACTTAGGAAGACCAATTAGAAAACCTGAACCCCAAATGATCATAAAAGACAAAGTGATTGAGGCTGCCCTTAAATATTTTGAAGATTATCTAGCCAGAATGATTCAGGTTAATGTCCCAAAAACAACAAAATTCATTTTGAATCGTATTAGTCTACTGCTTACTCAACTAAGAAATGGTTCAACCCAGGAGACGCTTATACCAGAATTCAATGAAGTCTGCGAATTGCATAGAACAGAGGGTTTACATTGCTTTACAAATTGATCACTCTGGGAGATACACCAAGATATCATTAAGCAATGTGTAGATATTCTAAATCTATTGCGACAAGCCATTTATGAGACATCTTGGAGTGATTCTAGAGATTTTCCAGAGCCTGGGTTAGATACTCAGAATTGTTGTGGACCCCCAACCTAAACGGAATTAGACACAAATTATATACAGAATGACACACCTGATCTTGAAATGGTTTGGGAGGGTCCAATTGCAGGTGTTCTCGATTATGAACCAGCCCTAGAAAATCATGAACCTATCCTTGAATTCCCAGACACCAGTAATGATGAGCCTAAAATAGAACCTGTCGAGAGTGTAAAATTAGAGCCCTATCCTGTTAAGGTAACTCTCGACAGTGACTCTGACATCTCAATAGAGCCCATCCTAGATTCTAGCAATCCAATCCTTACATTTAACCTAGAATGTAGATTCGAGCCTATGTGGGATAATTATGAGGCCCAATGTAATGAGAACTAGATTTTGGATCTAGATTATGATTGTGGGCCTATATTTGATGATTACACCTCTCCAACATCCTCAGAGACACATTAATTTTTCGAAAGTCACGTCGATCTATGATACAAAAATCGAGGGGTTAGAAGAGCTAGGACTCGATTGGGTCTATCTTAGGAACCAAGCACCTGAGCCCATGCCTAATAAGGACACCTTTTTGAGCTTAGAAATTGAAATTAGGCTAGATCCAAGTTAGGTTGCTAATTCTGCACATCTTGATTCATTCTGTGGTGGAACTCCCGATTTAGAATCAGGTTCAGAACACGATCTTCGCAAATTCCCCGATGATTTCGAATCTTACTCTGATTTCGGAGAACCTTTGTTTCCTGATGATTACAAACCAGTTTACGACCTCAGCATCCATGATCCATTCTTTGATTCTGATGCTGAGGTCACTGATTTGGACCTTAAAGAAGTCACATCTTCTGATTCAGATACAGAGCCTTCCAAAACCTATTCTCAACCCCGACCCACCACCAGAATCAACTTCTACTTTGATTCACCTCTCTCTGATCTGGTCACAGATGATTCTACGCCATCTTTTAATTGGGTTTCGGACTCTGATCAGACCAATAACCACTCATCCTTTTATGATATTATCAGTGGGGTTCCTACATCCTCTACAACTCCATTTTCTTTTGAGGACCCCTACTCTGACTAGGCTGACCCGACTCAACCAAACCATAGATTTTCATTTCCACATCTCTCTGAGCCTCAAAGTATCTTGTGGGCTCCACATTTTGTGATTCATATCCATCAACCCACCATATTGTTTGGGTTTGGGTTGCATCATCAACTTGTAGATTTGAACAGGGACCTAGTTGGACCAACTAGGCTTTTGATCAAGGTGCTTGTTCTACAACACTCATCCAATTTGACCACCCCTTCTCCTTGATCACCTTTTGCTTGGCTGAAGGCATTGAATTTAACGCTTAACGGGAGGCAACTTGTCATTCCAAAAAATTGAGACCCTTCTGATCATCCTTTTGAGCTACACTCCAATTGCATTTCTGAGTTAAGTTTTAGAATAGCCGACTCTACCTTTGGTACTTGTATCAAAGCTTGAAATCATTCGCAACATTCATCCTGACCCGTTCACCTACACTTTGACACTGTTCTAATCCTTGAACCAAGTTGATTTCATACCCTCCAGTTTACAATGAGGACATTGCAAAACTTAGGCATGGGGGGTGTTAAAGTGCAAATGCATAAAAATTCAAGTTTATGAGAAGTTCTCACAAAAAAAATACATATCTAAAAGACCAAAAAAATAAAAGAATTTTGAAAAAGAACAAAAAAATGGAAAGGGGAGGAAAATTTTGAGAATTGATTGTATATCATTCATAAGGAGGAAAAGGGGAGAGAATTCAAATGTCAAAAAGGAGCAAAATCAAGAACAAAAATGATAGTCATTAGCACTTAATCATGGAAATTACTTAAGTTCTAGACCTAATCAAAAGAAAATAAATTAAGTCATGAAATAACTGAGAGATGGAGATTAGTATGAGTGCTAATCTTAGGCCTCTTGGGGTTTTCTAGGGCTTAAACATTTACGTATCCGGTAAGATTCGGATTAATCCTCAAGATGTTAAGGAAAGTGTGAGGCTGATGTATTAGGTCTAAGGTTTAGGGATTATTCGACCCCGTTGCCTGCCCTTTGGATTACGGGACTTGGTAACCTATGTACCGAAAAATCACACACTTAGTCTGGTTCAGTGCGCTTAATAAAGAAAAATCTGGCAAAAGTGTTCTGTTTTGAAAAATCATCTCAATGGTCTAGCTTAGAAGCAGCTCGACAACACAAATTGATTGGATGAGTTCCTGGTATGGAGAGGTGAGAAATTCCCCTCGAAGATGCGTAATAACATATCATCTCCTCGGTGCTTGTCTCGTAGGATATCTAAATATCCTACCGAGTGCATGTAAGCACCTTGTGCTAGTTCAAGTGCCATGGGCGGGATTATCCCGAAATGTCGATTGTTAGGGCCTGAATTTAGCTATAGAACGCCATGGGCAGCACTATCTCGAAGTGTAGAAAGCTAAAGTTCTGGAGGTTGCCATGGGTGGTGCTATCTCGAAGCATCAAAAGCCAAGGACCCTTCGAGGATTGATGGTGGGGAGATGGAATCCGATACAGATCGTGTTTAGGGCAAATTCGAGGTTGGATCTAGGGAACTCTAAAAAGGAAAGAGAGAAAACTCTCCAAATGAAAAATCTACTTCTATCCCTCTCTCTTACAAAAAATGCACTGGCAAAATGAACCTAGACATGCTACATTCTAAGCTCGGGTGCTTTAACTGTTGGGTTTAATGAACCTCAAGGCAGTTTTAGCGGGCCTTAGAAACCTTCGCGGCAGACTGAGACTAAAGCTGGTCAGGTTTGTATTTTGATTGGTACTTGAGTACCTCTTGGCCTACTATTAGCATTCTGACCTAATTTCTAGAAAATGGAAGAATCAGGACTCTGAACTTCAATACATGGTCTAGAACTCTAAGTCATTTTCATAAGATTTTGCTAAGGGACTAGCAAAAGTTAGGAATGGGGGTATAATGATAATGTCATCATCAGCCATAACTAGCTTTAATTAGTCAGAATCAAAAGACAAATGCTCCTACATAACTGGCAGAGAGTCGTAATTCATTGCATATTCTTTCTGAGAGAAATACATTAAATCAGGGGTAAATCTACAATTTTAACATCATATCCTAAATGTAGAGTAACCACAGGTTTTCTCAGGAGTTAATTAAATGTCAAATGATCATAAATGTCTAATAAGAGGGTCCATGGAGATAAATATGAGTTTTCACGTATTTCAAGAATTAATGGACATTCGAAACCCTACTTTCAGACCTGCTTAATTGACTAAGGTTTTAGTCAGGTTAAAATTCACATAAACCTTCTAAAAATCATAGAAAAATATTCTATAAGATTTTGTATCCTTGATTTGACCATTGGAACCCATTTTTGACCTAAAACAAAGTCTTAGACAAGAAGTTGCCCTAATTTGTGTTTCTACGTAAATTGACTAGCCAACTTAGTCAAAACCAAAATATGACTTCACCATCAGTTTCCTTGGGTCCAAATTAGGTTTGTACCAAAATTTGGGCCAAATCAGAGATCATCTTGACCTAATTTACATTTTGGTCCAGTCTCACTCTCCTCTCAAATAGCCCCTCAGCTTTTGAAATCCTTGCGAACAACCCACTAACCTTGTCATCTTCTTCATGTTTAGGTCCCTACCTCCATTGCTATCTGAACACACTTGCAGCTGATCTTCAATCAGAAAGATCTCCTTGATTTCACGCTCAAACCCTTCCAAAATTGGAAGGGAAACTCCTGAGAAGATCCACTTCCATCTGAGCCGCATCTTGGGCTCTGATTCTTGCCCAAAAGTTGATGCGAATCATTTGAATTTGTGAACTTCCTATTCTGTGAAGGTCTCCAAGCTTCCAAGCTTGGAACGACCCCTTGAACCCTATAAAAGGACCTACAATGCAAGGTCGTGCTCCTTAGCTTGGTTTTGGCCGGATTCCCCCCTTCTTCCTTTCTCCTTGGCTAGATTCTCCATGAGCTCCGGCAACCCTCCTTATCAGACCTCTTCGCCGTCCGCCATGTATAATAGGCGGCGGTGCCATCTTCCTCAAATTCCTCCGCACATCGCAAAACCAATGAGCGCCACCTACCTCCCCTCGCCGTCGCCGCTTCACCCACCGGAGAATTTGTCTTCCCCACATCTGGCCATGATGTGCATACATCTGATTAACCTAAAATGTCTATTAATGCATGTTCCTAGTGTCACATTAGCATCACACAGTGTAAATAGTACATAATATGCATAATCATGCATTTAGATCAAGTTGTATAAATTGTATAGTAATTGTCTCCTTTTTATGGTCAGGGACAGGCCGACTTTTTATTGGGGCCTCGGATCAAAGATCCAATCATACGGATCTGATCAGGGCAACGATTGGAGTTCAACGACTCCAAAATCACCCTAATCGGACATCCATAGCACCAGATAGAGACCGAGGAACCCTAAAGAGCAAGGGTCAAGATGGTGTTAATTCGCACTTCAGATGACAAATCTGACTGCACAAATGGGTTTGGATTGACGATCATAGCCTAACGATGTAAAAATCGATTCAATCCGACACCAGTGGCACCATCTACAACACTTAGAAGATAGACAGCCTAGATGGCGCCACATGGTGCCATCATAGCCACCCAACACCGGTCGCAACTCTTCTTCACCCGCTCGACAAATCTCAGCCATTGGATGCCCATCTAATGGCTAAGATCGCGCCACACCACCGCTCTTCCAACGCTCTCCTCTTTTGAAGGTGCATGCAACCTTTGATCTCGACCGTTGGATGAAGATCCAACGGCCGAGATCGGCCGTGCGCTAAACACTCCGCGTGACACAAACGCTCGCTCAGTGCAGTGGTTGAGCACGCTACGTGAGCGCGCAACGTGCGTTTGAGCCCGCATTCGCTGCGAGCGGGCACGGGTTTGGAGCCATGCGATGAAGATCCAGCAGCAGAGATTGAGCAATAGTGGCCACACGCGATCAGACGTGCGACGCTTACGTGTGATCGCACGCGGGCGCGCGGTGTGGGCGTAGGCACTTTAAGCCGTCCGATCTCTTCATCGGACGGCTGAACGGCTGAGAGCGCGCGAACATGTGCGAACGTTGAAGGGCGTGGAGGCGAGGGGGCGTGCGAGCGTCGCACTTGTCAGCCACGTTCAGGCCTTTAGTGACATATAAATCTATCACTAAAGGTCCTGAATTAATGTTTTTCAAGTTGTATGTCCAAAATGCCCCCACTCCTTGCAACTGTGAAAGGAGACCCCTTCCATACAGGTTTCTCATCCCTTCCTTCTCTTCTCTCCCTCTCCAAAGCTCAAGAGAAGCTTGTCCCACACCCGAGATGCTCCTCAAGAGCTAAAATCAAGTTTTCGCCCTCGTTCCGGAAGCGGATCCCGCGACGACGACTATGTGCTGCCTCGTTCCTGTTCCTCCTGCTTCGTTCTTCTTCCGGCTTCATTCCTCATCTTCCAGGCGTTGTCTTGTTCGGCTCGTCCTCCAAGCGATCGTCGAGGAGGATAACTTCTCTCTCCCATTCTTTTTCCTACTTTCTAGAGTATAGTTTTCCTGCTTTCTAGTTGTAATAATTTCCCACTTTCTAATGTAATCTTTTCTCGATTTCTTAGTTGTAAAATATTTTGCAATATCAAGTGAATGTTTTCTCTCTCTCTCTCTTATTGTCTATATTGATTCCATTTCATTGTGATTATTCCGCCCTTTAAACAAAAACACAAAAATATAATTGCGAATTTTGATCGACGTAACCTCCCTGAGTTCGACCCAGGATTTCTTTATAGATTTTTCGGCATACATTTTATTTGTTGAATAGATTTCTTCGCTACTCGAACTACAACGACAGGTTTTCAAAACCAACTCCGATAGCATTGTCGTCCGTCGTTCAACATTTTGGCACCGTTGTCGGGGAGGCGACGATTTTCCGATATTCTTTTTGCATTTCACGCACTTTACTGTCTTCTGACTTGCTTTCTCTCATGTCTATTATTTTGCAGATACCTCTATCGGGGAATCGTTAAGCGGTAGGTCGAAGTAAAGTGCAGTTGAAGACGACTGTAAGTACTCCCCATTCTTCACCAATTAGATTTCATTCCACCACAAAATAATACAAACATAAATCAACCTAGGTGTTCTTATAAATCCTAAGGTTAGTTTTGATTGTTTGTTTGACACCAACACCCGCCTTACCCTTTGCATTTAAAAAGAAAAATATATAAAAAATCTCACAGAGGTACACAACCTTATCTGATTTTCAAACTCAACCGGTAAACCAATCTTTGGAACCGGTACACACACCCAAACATATAATCGAGTAGAAATCAGATTAGGTAATCACTTGTGTGCCTAATTAAGTGGTGCAACAAGCCGATTGTTTTAGTTGATTGGGCCGCACCACTTCAACTAAAATCAACTCATTAAGTAGCTGCCACATAAGTTCAACTCTTAGGGATTTACCAGGCACTCCACATTCTTTTAAGCTTCAAAGGAAAACATCTTCACTTGTGCTTTCAAAGCCTAGTGTGCCAACAAAACTTGTTTGAAAATACCTAAAGTTGAATCATAAAACTACTAAGCAAGATTTGAACCCTAAAATTCACCGCATCAAATATAATCTTACTTGAAAATCACTGGTTGTGCATGCACAGACACATCAATCAATTATTAAGGGTACAACCCAAATAAAGTGCCCATCACATTCCAAAGCATATTCAAACCTAACCCTACATAAAACAGAGTAGACGTTAGCCTTAAGGATTGGACTCGCTCTTCGGAGCCTAGAACGAGATTATTTTCGATTAGTCTATTTCTACTATTCAATCTGATTCTAGCTAGGGAAGTAGAATTAAATGATCGCGGCTAGGGGGTACACTAGGAATTGGAGGCGCAAGCCAAAGGAAGAACCTTCTCTCCAGTCCCTCCCTCTAACTGGTTGGATTGAATGGACAGAAGTAGATTAAATCATTTCTTTATCTCAAGACGAGTTCTGGGAGATGTAGGTCTTTAGGTTAACCCACTTAAGGACAAGTTTGATTATTTGTATTGCAGGGTGCCTTTCTTCCTCCCTTCTTTCATGAATCTTTCCTCGTTTCATATGCATTCCAACTCCTTTCGTCCAGTTATGACTTATCCTCAACATGACGATTATCCCGACTCATATTGTAATCAGCTATCTATTAGTTGGGATAACTCAGATTGGGGATACAGTTCTAGACCTCCATGTTCAGGGTCAAACCTTGAACACCATAATTTTGATTTCTATCCTTCTTCGAGCCATATCGATTTTAGATCGCCTCCTTTTCATGGACAACTTAATACGATCTACAATCAAGAAGGATACACTGATCCTTACCCATCTTCTGAATACACTGCTTATAGGTCATCACCACCTTTTGAATAATCCGAAATGACCTATTATCAGGAAGGGTATCTCAAATCTCAATTTGTTAACTCTTCTGCACTGATCCCATACCCGTCCAACCCTGAACCAAGTCATTTGGTTTAGGGTAACCAGGTTCAAGATAAAGTTTTGGCTAACTTTTGGAATACCATACAATATTTAGAAGTTCAGCCAATACCTTGCATTGAAGAATTAGATCCTTTGATTGAAATGATTGATGATCTTAACAAGTATTTGTTGGATTGGCTCTAGGATGTTAAGGATAAGAACCCGGGTGAATTTCTACTTGGGAAGTTAGCGAAATTGAGAATGAGATTTATGGTTGCTTTAGTTCAATCATGGGATGATTCCCAGGATGAACCCCCTTTAAGAGAACCAATGTTAGAACCCGCTCAGGCACCTATTGGGGGGACACATGTTATGAGGCTGACCAGATTGATTTAGAGCAACCAATTAAGGATATGATTTCTTCACCTGAGATCCCTGAGCAGAGGTACAAGGAAACGTATGTATCCATGGACCAGAAATTGATGGATGATTTTAGGATGTACATCAATACGGATTTAGATTTCTTTGAGTTTGCGGGTGAAGAATCAAATTGCGAGGTCTCACATGAGATTACAGAACATGATTTCTGTGAGACGATTGGACTTGCGGAATCAGTTAAATCATTTGATAGCTCAATAACTGAAGAAATTGATCTTATTGGGGCTCACATGACGGATTCAGAATCGCATTTTTTGAAGGATTCAATTCAATGCCCCGATTGTCAGTTACACCCCATTGAGCTTACTAAAAATTCTGTTTTTGAGATAACTAGACCCAAGTCAATTCTAATTGAGTCACATCTTTTAGACTTGGACGGGGTGATTAATATGCACAAGGTCCCAGAATTTGACATTCTTAATGAGGATAGAAGCTGGAGAATTTTGATTTAAGAAGCAAACTTCGGAGGAAGTAGAAGACTGAGTCTAAGGGTTCCAATTAAGCTGAAATCATCAAATCAGGACCCTTACGACATTTGTACTAAGGATGACCAACCCAAGCACACATTCATTGATTATCCTTTGGAGCTTGATTTCTCTGTAACCTGACTTTTTGGTCTTGGGTTACACCCTCATAAATCACAGGCCCGACCCCGCTTGCATACTGATTTTAGGTTTTTGGTAATTTTTTCCAGAACCTTAAATATTTTCGACCATGGGGTATGGGTTTGCATCACAATCTAGTCCACATCTGTGGACATCTACTGGCTGGTCTTAGGTTTCATCTTTTTATTCTGATTCTGACCTGGACCTGTGAATTCTTTATCTCTCTTCTTTGTATAGTGTGCCTAGCTGAAGGCACTAAATTTAGCACTTATACAGTTTCTGTTTATCTCAGAGCGGACCCATTATTTACGCAATTCAGGTACTTTCTACTCTACTCCACTTTGTTTCATGTCTTTTTAATACAATGAGGACATTACATTAGATAGGCATGGGGTGGTGAATATTCAACTTTGAATTACTTTGTTAGCTCCGTAGATTCATTTTATTTTCTTTTATTTATGTATATAAAAAAAAATTTGAATTAGGAAGGAATACTTGGACATTAGGACCTTTCAATTTTAGGAAATATTACAATAGGATCTGAACACTAAGACCCTTCAGGTCTTTGGGCCTAAACAGCCCAAGTATCCACTAAAATGTGGATTTGTTTTTCGAGTCCTCGCCATGCTGAATTCTATTTTAATTTGATTAAATAAGTTTGGGTGATAAGTATACGACTTATCAACCTGCCCTCTGATTTGAGGAAACTTTAAGTCTAAACATCTACACATTATCTCGTCACTGACTCATTATTCAGTGATTTTAATGGAAATTGGGTAGCTAATAAACCTTTTAGGGTGATATGGCTGGCAAGTTATCGTGGGTAACAACCTATAGGTAGGTTGTCCAAAGCCCAGTCATTAGACCACTCTCTTTTTGTTGCCTTTAGGTAAATCTTAGACCATGGAAGCCACCTACTTAAAAAGAAAAAGAAAGTTAAAAAGAAAAGAAAAGAAAAAGAAAAAGGAGAAAAGAAAGAAAACAAAAGAAATAAGCCACACTTCGCTGCACGAGTATGGTTGGCAAGTTGTCGGTGATAACTGCTCATCGACCGGTTGTCCAGAACCCAGCTCAAGAAATGCACTAAAAATTCCCAAAACACTTAGGAAGAAGTGAAGAAGTAGAATAAGCCGGGGAGATATCCACTGCACCCACCCTTGTGTTGACCCCATAAAAATAAAGTAGGGAGAAAGCTACCGGTCGTAAAGATACACCTTTAGGCAGAACTCTTTTTAAGGTCACCTAGAGGTGTAGAAACCCGAAGTCCATTTAAGTGCCGATCAACGAGTCTATCACATTCACAATAAGATGCTTAGAACTTAAGGTTCTTATTAAATCTTGGGTGGCTTGAGTGGCCGTAGAAAGTCACTCTTTAACCCTAAACTAAAAAATCCAAAAAAATTAGAAAAGAAGAAAAAGAGAAAAAGAGATTTTTCTTTAAATAAGGCGAGGGCTTGAGGCGGTCTGCATTTTGGCAGATACCCGGGTGCTGTTATGTCTTTGAAAGTTTAGATCCTAAGTAAAAATTTCTTAATGTTGAAAATGAATTTTGCCTAAGTAATCCAACTGAATTCTATTGTAAATAAGATGTAGTTTTTTCTAGGGACTAGCAAAAGATAGGCATGGGGATGGCTCCGCGCAGGGTGAGGGAGGACCTCTGCCCCTTCAACGAGATGTTCCCTGCGACGTCTGCTGTCGTAGGGACACCTCCACGATCTCTGCAGCAGCCCATACCTTCCGTGTGAACGCGCGGAAGGTATGGGTCCCTACTCCGGCCGTCCTTCGGTGAGGGAGGCACGTCGCCTCCTTCGGCCCACCTCTCCGCTTTCACCTCTATGAAAGCCGCCTCCGCCTGCAGAAGAGGGCAGCTCGATGTTGACGGAGAAACACCCCCATCTTTCCTCTCTTCCCACTCCAGCAGAAGCCCTCCAGCTCCGGCGGTTCTTCCTCCTCCTCCTCGTCGCTCTGCCGCAATACCAGCAGCAGAGCCACCCTCGCTCACTCTTCCCGCGTCGCGCCGTACCCAGCGTGCGCCCTCCCGCTCTCTCCTCGCCGTCGCCCTCTCCCTCTGGGCATCTTCTTCTCCGGCGACAGTCGATACGACTGCCGCCCTGCCCTGGCCCCCTTCGTCTCTACAACTAGGTCAAAAACACTCCCCACCTCCCCCTCTTTCTTTTCCTCATTATTTTTCATTCAATTAAGCCCTCGACCACTCCTGACCACCGTCACTCCCTTCGTCTCCGGCTACCCTCCAGCGAGACGCCCCCATCGCTCCACAGCCCCACACGCCTCGCCGACCCTCTCAGAAGCTTCCCCTCACTCCGATCAACAGCTTCCCCCTTTCCATTCCCTGCCACACGCCACCTAACGACCCCATGAACAAACCCATTCCTTCGACCATAGACCGACCTAGGGCTGCAACCATACGCCACCTCACGCCTCGCCACCACCCGCACGAGCTTCGCCGCACTCCGGCGAAGCTCCCTGCACCTTCTGACTAGGCTAAGAGGCCGTATGCTTGATTTCAGGTCACTCCCTCTTCGCCGCCATTGCTGAGTAGGTGAAGCTCTCCCACCTGCAGCTGCAGGTTCGCCCTCACCCAGGCTTGCACTCCAGGACGCGCAGCTTGCCCCCGCGAAGCTTCCCTGGCCTGCAGCTGGGGGGAAAGCCTCGCACACGGCCGCAATTGCCTGCAGCTTCCTTAGCTGCAGGCGCCAATTTGGGTGGGACATTTAGTCCCACCTCGGTAGTTCTGGAAGCCCTGCAGCCAAATAAATGAAAAAAGTGACATAGCCTCTTCGCCTCCGAACACGGGGTGAGGTCCCTCTCACCCGCTTCACCCGGCCTCGTCCGCGACAACCCCACGCGGACCTGGCCCGACCCGTATACCCAACCTGCACTCCTCGCCCACCACTACACGCCAGTGGGCCTGGACCCGGGCGCGAACCCGTACCCGAATACCCGGCTCTGGGAGAGCGATCCTACGAGCGAAATCTGAGAGGGAGAGAGACGCAGGGGAGGGTAGGGTTAGGTTTTTGCTCTGACCAGGCTATGTGAGTGTGTAGGCAGACGAAGAAGAAGGAGAAAAAGAAGACCGCAGAAGAGGAAGAAGGAGAAAAAGAAGACCGTAGAAGAGGAAGGAGAAGAAAAAGAAGGAAGAAGCAGCCAAAGCCTTGGCTGCTCGAAGCAAAGCAGAAGAAGAAGGACTGCAAAAAGAAGAAGAAGAAAGAAGCAGAAGAACCAAGGAAGCACTGTAGCAAATGCTACTTAAGTCGTCTAATTGAGAAATCAGATGACGCTCTGAAGAAAAAGACAAGAAGAAGGAAAGAAGAACAGGCACCGCAGAAGAAGAAAGAAAGAAAAGAAGAAGAATAGAAGAGAAAGAAAGAAAGAAAAGAAGGAAGAAGACAGAAGAGCTGAAGACGATCAAAGCAAAGAGAAGAGAAGAAAAAGAAGAAGAAGAAAAGACTGCAAGAAAGAAAGAAGAGAAGAAAAAGCCAAGAGACCAATCTACCTCTCTCTCTCTCTTATTTTTGTAATAGAAACATTGTACTCCTAGAATTATAAGTTTGCTCCCTGTGTTCGACCTCGGGAAACCTTTTCTGAGTAAAAATTGAAAATGATGGCGACAACCGTAGCTTATACTATAACGACTATACTATAATAAATACAAAGCACCACGAGTTGCCTACCACGCATCTTTCACTTGGCGCCGTTGCCGGGGAGCAACGGCTATTCTAGAAGTTATATTTGTAAGTTTCTAATAATCTCTCTCTCTCTCTCTCTTTTGTGCAGGTACAGAAAGAAAAAAAAAAAGACGCAGCCGCACCACAACCACTCCAAGGATAGGTAACTTCCTATTAAACCCTAAAATTTTTAAAGAGGAAAAAGAAAGAAAAAAAATAGGTATAACCTGTCTTTTATACATAGTAATAACTGCATATTCTCAAAAACTATTATTCCTGCACACAATATTAAAGGTAATTAAGGGCTAACACTTTCTTGCCTGAGCTTTAATTACCCAGCAAAGAATTAACTGGACCAAGTAGAGCCAACATAAAGTCAAACATTTGAATTTCAGAGACACACCCCTTAATCAAGAATTGAGGAAATCCAAAAGAGGTGTGCCCAAGCCATTGATTCAAAATAATTAATAAGAAAAATCCTAAACAATTGGTTCTCTAAACACTTAAACCCTAAAAAAACAAGGCCTAAAATCTCAAGGGAACCACTAGGTGAAGTTGACCCCTAGGGTCAACCAACGTTCAAATTAGGCCACCTTATTCACAAAAATACCTAAGAGTTCAAGTGAAGCCTTAAGCACCTTGATCTTAAAGTAAAAGAGGTAGACTTAAGAGGTCAAGATCCCCATTCTGGTCTACCTAGAACCGCAGTGACAAGAGAGGTCAGGTGGGGAAAACCCTGTAACCTGTGGGGACGCTCTACCGTGTAGGGGTCTTCGCGGGACTCACCCTCTCTGGCTGCCCAGGTAATTCTCAGGTGGACGATCTTTCTGATCAAGGGGTCCATCTGCCCCGCACCTCTATAGTCACCCAACACATTTTTGGGTGTCTTGATTGGGTCCAGCACCTTCTAAACTCATCTATTCCAACAATGCATGAACGGTAGGAGATCCTTAAGACCACCCTTAAGATCTCCTTTAGGAATTCACTCTCGTCAAGGCCAAGCCTCGACGCCTGTGTTTGCACAGCAACCCTACCCCATCATTCTCTCATCTGATTCTGAACCAAGCTCTTCTTCTTCCCCCATCATGGCTCAGCCTGTTGAGGAAGAAAACAATCTGGAGCACCAGCTCCAGTGACTCAATGACCTCTTCCAAAACTTTGTGCACCCACCGCAGCGTCCTATGATGCGGGACCATTATAATCTTGCTGCAGTGGCCATCGAGCCTCGAGTCAGAATCCCTACTGGAGGACCTGATTTTGAATTGAAGCCCAACATGATTCATGCTATACCTAAATTCCATGGGCTTAATTCCGAAGATCCCTTCCAGCACATCGAACAGCTAAAGCATCTGGCCCAAACTTTTGGATCAGATGCGCAAAATCGGGATATTCTTCTCATGAAGATGTTCTCCTTTTCTCTTATGGACAAGGCCGCCCATTGGTATCAAACTCAGACCTGGCCAATCAACACTTGGGAAGAACTTCAGTCCGAGTTTTTGAAAAAGTTCTTTCCCGTTGGTCAGACCAACGCCTTGTGCCATCAGATTACGCACTTCACTCAACAAACAGGGGAACCTCTCCATGAGGCATGGGATCGTTTTCAGGATCTTATGAGAAAGTGCCCCCATCACGGAGTTCCTAAATGGGAACAGGTCCAATCTTTTTACCAGGGATTCCGTGAGGACATCCGTCTTTTCGTCAGTGCAACCTGCGGAGGAAATATCATGGGTCAACATGAGAACACCGTGTGGGAGATTCTCGAAAACATGTGCGAGAACTCCATCAACAATGACTCCAAGGGATTATTCGATAGGATGACTACCTGCGCATCGACGAATCTTAGGGGAGCACATGAGACGCAGGGCCTGTCCGCATCAGTCGACCTAGAATTAATGGCCAGTCGATTAGACAAGGTCTCGATTATTGAAAAGAAGGTGGATGAGCTGACTCAGCACCTACAGCGAGCCACCTCTGCGCATAACCCCTTTGCACAGCCTCCTTCCACAAGGGAGACTGTGCAAAACATTCTCCATCGATCTTCTCCTGGGATGGATCCGTATAAATCATCTGATTCTCGGACCGGAGGTCCATCCGATCCTTTCTACCCCAGCCCGGGGAATTCCATTCCCCATTTCTCTAACTCTCTGGAGGTTCCTCAGACCTGCGAGGACCTCAACGCCATCCAGAACGATCCGTTCTCCAACACTTATAACCCTGGATGGCGAAACCATCCCAACTTTCAGTGGGCGAGAAATTCCCAAACCCAAAGACCACCCTTTCAGCCCCGCCCACAACCCACTTGTCCTTACCATCCGCCTCAGCCTCGGCCCAACCCCACTTATCCATCAGGGCCAAATCAAGATCAAATGTCCCTTATCCTTCAGACTTTGGCTGACATTCAGAGAACGAATGCGGCTATCCAAAAACAACACAAGGACGAGCTTACTGAGGTCCGAAATCAATTGGCCCAATTGGCAAACTCTCGCCAACCAGGCACTCTTCCTTCCCAACCTCTTCCTAACTCGAATAACGTGCCAACCCAGCGGCGCGTTATGAACCCAAACCCGGGCCAAGCCCATATGATTTATCAGGCCCCCTCTCTTCCTTCACCTGACGGGATGGAGGCCTCCACTTCTTTTGCAGGCTACCAGCAGCAACCCATCTTACCTAATCCCAACCAAAACCAGGCAGGACTTAATTCCATAACAACCCGTAGTGGTAAGGAAACCCAAGACCCACCTCATCCAAACCACTCCAACCCTGGTAGTGATCCCAAGCCTAGGATGGTAATCCAGGACGTTCCTACCCCTATCCTAGATCCAAGACCTGGACCTATCCTAGAAGAACCAACCAAGATCCCGTTTCCCGAGGCCTTGATCAAGGGAAAGAAGACTACCAAGCCCGTGGCACCTAAGGAGGACCTGGTCAAGCTCTTTGAGTAGGTTCACATAAACATCCCCTTGATGGATGCAATCCGCCACGTACCGGCTTACGCACGATTCTTAAAGAATGTGTGTACACCCCAGCGTAAGCCGCGAACCAAGAGTGGGAGTCCAATTATTCTGTCAGAGCAAGCCAACTCTGTAATCCTAAGCAGACTCCCACCCAAGGATAAAGATCCTGGTACTCCCCTGATTTCCTGCAAGATAGGTGATACCCAATTTGATAGAGCCTTGCTAGACTTGGGTGCATCCATAAATCTGATACCCACATCCTTACTTGACCATCAAGAAGAATTTGAGCTAAAACCAACCGAGGTGACTTTACAATTAGCAGATCGATCTATAAAGTCACCAAAAGGGATTCTCGAGGATGTTATTGTGAGGATACAGGATTTCTACTTTCCTGTAGACTTCATAGTCTTAAACATTGACGTACCTAAAAACCCCAGGGATACACCAATCATTTTAGGGAGACCTTTCTTGGCTACTGCTAGAGCCAACATTAGCTGTGAGGAGGGCCAAATAGAGCTCAAATTTGGGAATCAAACCCTGAAAATTGATATATTTAAGGCCCAACAAGGAATCAATTGCGGTGTCATCGAACAGATTTGTGACATTAGGGCTTTGGTTGATGAAACACACTTCCAGAATGACCTGATTATACCTCATCAACCACAGAAAGACCTTGACCCACAAACAGATGAGTCGAATCCAGATATAAACAACCTAGTAACTCCTACCCTTGAACCTCACGTCTATACTGAACCACCCGCCGCTGCTGATAACCCTATCCTCGAGTTGAAGCCCCTTCCTGCTCACTTGAAATACATCTTTTTGGGTTCCAATCAGACCCTCCCTGTGATTATCAATTCCAACCTCAATCCCGAACAGGAATCCCGTCTGATTACTGTCCTCCAGCAACATCGCAGAGCCATCGGGTGGACTCTCGATGATTTGACTGGAATAAGTCCCTCTTATTGTACTCATCATATCTATTCAGAAGAGGGCGCACGACCTTCTTGTGAAATGCAGAGACGCTTGAACCCTAATCTGTAGGAGGTCGTGAAAAAGGAGATCATCAAGTGGTTAGATGCCGGAGTCATCTACCCGATCTCCGATAGTCGTTGGGTGAGCCCAATTCAGGTTGTGCCTAAGAAGGCAGGACTCACCACTATAACGACTGAGACCGGAGAAGTCATTCCTACCCGATTAGCCAATGCGTGGAGAGTCTGTATAGATTACCGCCGACTCAATTCCTCCACGAAGAAGGATCATTTCCCACTACCTTTCATTGATCAAATTCTCGAGAAACTAGCGGGAAATAGGTTCTTCTGCTTTCTTGACGGGTACTCCGGTTACAACCAGGTGGCAATCCATCCTGAGGACCAAGAAAAGACCACGTTCACCTGCCCCTTCGGAACATACGCATTTCGAACGATGCCTTTCGGTCTTTGTAATGCACTTGCTACTTTTCAGTGGTGCATGCTTGCCATATTCTCAGATATGGTAGGTGACTATCTGGAAGTCTTCATGGATGACTTTTCAGTTTTTGGAGCATCATTTGACGATTGCCTCCAACACTTGGTCCAGATACTCAGGCGATGCATCGATGTGAATTTGGTTCTTTCCTGGGAAAAGAGCCATTTTATGGTGCCTGAGGGAATTGTCCTGGGACAATTGATTTCAGAAAAAGGCATCTAAGTGGATCGAGCTAAGGTTGATCTGATCTCTTGCCTTCCTATGCCTAGCTCGATCAGGGACATCTGTTCTTTTCTGGGGCATGTCAATTTTTACCGTCAGTTCATTCCTGATTTCTCGAAAATCGTGCACCCCTTGACTTCTCTTCTCTTCAAGGATGTACCCTTTGAAATCTATAAGGAATGCACAACTGCCTTTGAAAACCTTCGTGACCGAGTCACCCAGGCACCTAGCCTACAATCCCCTAACTGGTCTCAACCCTTTGAGATCATGTGCGATGCGTCTGATTTCGCTGTAGGAGTGGTCCTGGGGTAGAAAGTTGACGGGAAACCCGTGGTCATCTACTACGCTAGCAAGACACTTGACGAGGCTTAGCGTAACTATACGGTTACTGAGAAAGAGCTGCTAGCCGTAGTATTTGCCCTTGAAAAGTTTCGATCGTATCTCCTGGGTTCCCATGTCATCATCTACTCGGATCACACGGCTGTAAGGCATCTCCTTGACAAGAAGGACGCGAAGCCCCGACTAATTCGTTGGATCTTACTGTTATAAGAATTCGATCTTGAGATTCGCGACAAGGCGGGAAGGCAGAATGTGGTAGCCGACCATCTGTCCCATCTTCCTTCTGAGATTATCAACCCTTCCGGACCCAACACAGAACATTGTCCTGATGAGCACCTACTGACTATCGGTACTAGACTTCCATGGTTTGCTGATATAGTAAACTACTTGGCATCTCATCAGATCCCGTCTGATTGGCTGAAGGCCAAGAAAGACAAATTGCGTTCTGATGCCAAGTATTACATCTGGGAAGACCCGTACCTTTTCCGCATAGGTGCCGATCAAGTCATCCGGAGATGTGTCCTGGAGGAGGAAATCAGCAATATCCATTCTTTCTGCCATGACCAGGCATGCGGTGGCCATTTCTCTAGGCATAAAACCGCATCAAAAGTCCTCCAGTGTGGCTTTTACTGGCCCACGCTGTTCAAAGATGCATACAGTCACTACAAGGCATGCAGTCGTTGCCAGACTTTGGGCAACATGAGCCGTTGCGACATGATGCCCTTGCAACCGATTCTCGTATGCGAAATCTTTGATGTTTGGGGGATTGATTTTATGGGTCCCTTTCCTGCTTCGGATGGTTTCGAATACATTCTGCTTGCTGTGGACTTCGTGTCCAAATGGATCAAAGCCATACCAACCCAAACCTGTGATCACAAAATTGTTCTCAAATTCATTCATCAAAACATTTTCTCAAGGTTCGGGATTCCCCGTGCTATAATCTCTGATGGGGGGACCCATTTCACAAACGCTCAGTTTAGGTCACTGATGACCAAATACGGGGTATCTCACCGAATCTCTACTCCTTACCACCCCCGAACTAATGGTCTAGCTGAGCTGTCAAATCGGGAGATCAAGAAAATCCTGCTGGTCACTGTTCGGCCTGATAGGAAGGACTGGTCGTCCCGACTTCCGGAAGCATTGTGGGCTTACAGGATCGCCCACAAAACCCAATTAGGCATGTCTCCCTTTCGACTGGTGTACGGAAAGGCATGTCAGCTTCCCGTAGAACTGGAGCATAAAGCCTATTGGGCAGTACGGAATTGTAATCTAGATCTTTCGAAGGCTGGAACCCACAAAAAACTTCAAATTAGCGAGATCGATGAATTACGCCTAGACGCTTATGAGAACTTGCGAATCTACAAGGAGCGGGTTAAAGCCTTCCATGACAAGCATATCTCGAGAAAGATCTTTCATCCTGGTCAGAAGGTCCTACTCTTTGATGCCCGACTCAAACTTTTCCCGGGAAAGCTGCGATCCAAGTGGGTTGGACCACATTTAGTCCAACAGGTTTTTGGAAATGGAGCCATCGAAATCAGTCCGCTCAGCCACGATTCCGAACCTTTCATCGTGAACAGTTAGAGACTCAAGCCGTTCATTGATGTGACTTCTACTGATTTGGCTGAATCATCTTATATCCTCTATTCCCCATGATCTTATTGCGCCCAGCTGATGGCGTAAAACTCAGCGCTTAATGGGAGGCAACCCGTCATTTTCCTGAAAATCTAAAACCTTTTTCACACCTTTGTGCACTTAAGGTTCGCCCTTATAGACAGCCGACTCCACCTCAGATGCTTGCATCTGAGATTAGAAATCGTCTGCAAAATTCATCCCGACCCATTCACTCATCCAAACTTCTGTCTTAAGGAATGAACTAAGTAAATAAAAACCCCCTAAGTCACAATGAGGACATTGTAAATCTTAGGCATGGGGGGGTATAAAAGTGCAAAACTTGTAAGAAAAGGTTTTAAACAAAAAAATTCACATATGCCAAGAAACATCATAAAAATTAAAAAAAAAATTCAAAAAAAAAGAACAAAGGAATAAGAGGAAAAAGGAAATTTTGTGGGAGAAGGAACAAAATGAAAAAGGGGCATAAATTGAAAGAAAAGAGTGATAGTCATTAGTAAGAAACTAAGGAATTGACCTAAGTTCTAGACCTTATTTGAGAAAAGAAATGAAAAGTAAATGGTGAGATTAGTAAGAACGCAAACTTTAGCATTCTTGGATACACTCTTAGTACCCATTAAGATCTAGACATTCCTCAAGAGGTTGAGGAAAATGAAAAGCTTAAGTATTAGGTCCATGGCTTAGGGAGTATTTGACCTCATTAACTAACTTTTGGTTTACGGGACTCAGTAACCTGAGCACCCCAACCTCACACACAGCCTGGTTCAGTAAGCGTAAAAATCAAAATCACGCAGAAGCGTCACAAAATTTTGAAAAAAAATACACCTAGAATAGGAGCGACCGATCAACACAAGTTGATTTGGACGAGTTCCCAGTACGGAGAGGTGGGAAATCCCCTCGAAGATGCGTAACAAAATATCATCTCCTCGATGCTTCTGTCTTAGGATATTTACATATCCTACTGGGGGCATGTAAGCACTCTGTTGGTTCAGATTCCATGGATGGCAGTATCACGAAGTGTCAATTGCCAGGGTCTGGATTCGGCCACGGAACACCATGGATGGGATTATCTTGAAATCTCAATAGCCAGCGTTCCGGGGGTTGCCATGGGCGGTGCTATCTCGAAGCATCGATTGCCAGGAACCCTTGAGGATTGATGATGGGAGCAAGGAATCTGATACAGACCGTGTTGAAAAGCCAATCCTAGGCTAGAACTAAAAAGAAAAAGAGAGAAAACTCTCTAAACAGAAAAAGTTTCTATCTCTCTCTCTTACAAAACGCACTGCGAACTGAACCAGGGCTACAATCATTTCATGCACGGGTGCTTTAACCACAAAGTCCAATAGACCTTAGGTTAGTTTTTGTGGGCTTTAAAAACCTTTGTCAAAGACTGAGGCTGGGGCTAGACAAATCTGGATCTTGATTGGTACTAGAGTACCTTTAGGCCTATGGTCAGCATTCTAACCTAATCTATGGTCAAATAAAAAAGCACTTATCTGAAGTTATTAAAAACATTATGGTCTAGAACAAAAGTTAAAACCTTAAGTTTTTGCTAAGGGACTAGCAAAAGCTAGGCGTGGGGGTATGATGAGAACCTCGTCATAAACCCTAAACTAGCACCATCTAACCAAGATTTGCGAGAAAAAGCTCCTACATAACTTATAGAAAGGCTTGACTCAGAGAATTCTGAGTTTGTGAAGAAAACAGGAGCTAAGGGGTAAAAATGCAATTTCACCAACACAATCCATAAAGAGGGTAACTCAGGGTCCAAACATAGGTTAAACTACCCTAATAAGAAGGAAAGTGGGATGATTTGATCCAACAAGGGCTACAGCAACTCCAAGGAATTAAATGACATCCTGTAACCCTAAAACAAACCCACTTCAATTCACGAGGTTCGAGGCAAAGTAAAAATAGAATAAACCCTCTAGAATTCATAGAAAAATAATCTCTAGGGTTTAGAACCCTCAATTTGGCCTTGGGAACCCATTTTGACCTACATTGAGAACCATGCCCAATTAATGATTTAATTTACGTTTTTATGTAAATTGACGGTCAAACAAGGTCTGATCTAGAAATAAAATTCACCATTCGAATCCTTAGGTCCTATTTAGTCATGTATAAAAACTTGAGCCTAAGAAGAGACCTTCTTGATCGACTTTGCATTTTGGTCCTCATCTATTACTTTTTGACCCTCAACTTCTGAAACCCTCGCATTTTGACCCCTAAGTCTTCATCGTTCTCTGCATTTAGGTCCTCCCTGCAAAACCCTGAGCAACGCCATGCTCCGGCGACTTTGCGTGGAGCAGGCGCCGCGCAGGGTGAGGGAGGACCTCTGCCCTTTCAACAGGGTGTTCCCTACGACGTCTGCTATCGCAGGGACACCTCCATGATCTCTGCAGTAGCCCATACCTTCCGTGCGAGCGCCCGGAAGGTATGGGTCCCTACTCCGGCCGTCCTCCGGCGAGGGAGGCACGCCGCCTCCTTCCGCCCACCTCTCCGCTTTCACCTCTATAAAAGCCGCCTCCGCCTGCAGAAGAGGGCAGCTCGGTCCTGACGGAGAAACACCCCCATCTTTCCTCTCTTCCCACTCCGGCAGAAGCCCTCCAGCTCCGGCGGTTCTTCCTCCTCCTCCTCGTCGCTCTGCCGCAATACCAGCAGCAGAGCCACCCTCGCCCGCTCTTCCTGTGTCGCGCCGTACCCAGCGCGCGCCCTCCCACTCTCTCCTCACCACCGCCCTCTCCCTCTGGGCATCTTCTTCTCCGGCGACAGTCGATACGACTGCCGCCCTGCCTCAGCCCCCTTCGTCTCTACAACTGGGTAAGAAACACTCCCCACCTCCCCCTCTTTCTTTTCCTCATTATTTTTCATTCAATTAAGCCCTCGACCACTCCTGACCATCGTCACCCCCTTCGTCTCCGGCTACCCTCCGGCGAGACGCCCCCATCGCTCCACAGTCCCACACACCTCCGATAAACAGCTTCCCTCTTTCCATTCCCTGCCACACGCCACCTAACGACCCCCCGAACAAACCCATTCCTCCGACCACAGACTGACCTAGGGCTGCCACCATACGCCGCCTCACGCCTCGCCACCACCCGCACGAGCTTCGCCGCCGCACTCCGGTGAAGCTCCCTGCACCTTCTGACTAGGCCAAGAGGTCGTATGCTTGATTTCAGGTCACGCCCTCTTCGCCGCCATTGCTGAGCAGGTGAAGCTCTCCCACTTGCAGCTGCAGGTTCGCCCTCGCCTAGGCTTGCACTCCAGGACGCGCGACTTGCCCCCGCGAAGCTTCCCAGGCCTGCAGCTGGGGGGAAAGCCTCGCACACGGCCGCAATTGCCTGCAGCTTCCTTAGCTGCGGGCGCCAATTTGGGTGGGACATTTAGTCCAACCTCGGTAGTTCTGGAAGCCCTGCAGCCAAATAAATGAAAAAAGTGACACAGCCTCTTCGTCTCTGAACACGGGGTGAGGTCCCTCTCACCCGCTTCACCTGGCCTCGTCCGCGACCACCCCTCGCGGACCTGGCCCGACCCGTATACCCGACCTGCAGTCCTTGCCCACCACCGCACGCCGGTGGGCCTGGACCCGGGCGCGAACCCGTACCCGAATACCCGGCTCTGGGAGAGCGATCCTACGAGCAAAATCTGAGAGAGAGAGACGCGGGGGAGGGTAGGGTTAGGTTTTTGCTCTGACCAGGCTATGTGAGTGTGTAGACAGACGAAGAAGGAGACCGCAGAAGAGGAAGGAGAAGAAAAAGAAGGAAGAAGCAGCCAAAGGCTTGGCTGCTCGAAGCAAAGCAGAAGAAGAAGGACTGTAAAAAGAAGAAGAAGAAAGAAGCAGAAGCACCAAGGAAGCACTGTAGCGCATGACCTGAAATAAAGCATACGGCCTCTTGGCCTAGTCAGAAGGTGCAGGGAGCTTCGCCGGAGTGCGGCGAAACTCGTGCGGGTGGTGGCGAGGCGTGAGGCGGCGTATGGTGGCAGCCCTAGGTCGGTCTGTGGTTGGAGGAATGGGTTTGTTCGGGGGGTCGTTAGGTGGCGTGTGGCAGGGAATGGAAAGGGGGAAGCTGTTGATCGGAGTGAGGGGAAGCTTCTAAGAGGGTCGGCGAGGCGTGTGGGGCTGTGGAGCGATGGGGTCGTCTCGCTGGAGGGTAGCCGGAGACGAAGGGGGTGACGGTGGTCAGGAGTGGTCGAGGGCTTAATTGAATGAAAAATAATGAGGAAAAGAAAGAGGGGGAGGTGGGGAGTGTTTCTGACCTAGTTGTAGAGACGAAGGGGGCCGGGGCAGGGCAGCAATCGTATCGACTGTCGCCGGAGAAGAAGATGCCCAGAGGGAGAGGGCGGCGGCGAGGAGAGAGCGGGAGGGAGCGCGCTGGGTACGGCGCGACGCAGGAAGAGCGGGCGAGGGTGGCTCCGCTGCTGGTATTGCATTAGAGCGACGAGGAGGAGGAAGAACCGTCGGAGCTGGAGGGCTTCTGTCTGAGTGGGAAGAGAGGAAAGATGGGGGTGTTTCTCCGTCAGGACCGAGCTGCCCTCTTCTGCAGGCGGAGGCGGCTTTTATAGAGGTGAAAGTGGAGAGGTGGGCGGAAGGAGGCGACGTGCCTCCCTCGCCAGAGGACGGCCGGAGTAGGGACCCATACCTTCCGCGCGTTCGCACGAAAGGTATGGGCTGCTGCAGAGATCATGGAGGTGTCCCTGCGACAGCAGACGTCGTAGGGAACACCCCGTTGAAAGGGCAGAGGTCCTCCCTCACCCTACGCGGCGCCATGCTCCGCGCAAAGTCATCGGAGCATGGCGCTGCTCAGGGTTTTGCAGGGAGGACCTAAATGCAAAGAACGATGAAGACTTAGGGTTCAAAATGCGAGGGTTTCAAAAATTGAGGGTCAAAAAGTAATAGATGAGGACCAAAATGCAAAGTCGGTCAAGAAGGTCTCTTCTTAGGCTCAAGTTTTTATACATGACTAAATAGGACCTAAGGATTCTAATGGTGAATTTTATTTCTAGATCAGACCTTGTTTGACCATCAATTTATATAAAAATCAAAATTAAATCATTGATTGGGCATGATTCTCAATGTAGGTCAAAATGGGTTCCCAAGGCCAAATTGAGGGTTCTAAACCCTAGAGATTATTTTTCTATGAATTCTAGAGGGTTTAGTCAATTTTTACTTTGCCTCGAACCTCGTGAATTGAAGTGGGTTTGTTTTAGGGTTACAAGATGTCATTTAATTCCTTGGAGTTGCTGTAGCCCTTGTTGGATCAAATCATCCCACTTTCCTTCTTATTAGGGTAGTTTGACCTATGTTTGGACCCTGAGTTACCCTCTTTACGGATTGTGTTGGTGAAATTGCATTTTTACCCTTTAGCTCCTGTTTTCTTCACAAACTCAGAATTCTCTAAGTCAAGCCTTTCTATAAGTTATGTAGGAGCGTTTTCTCGCAAATCTAGGTTAGATGGTGCTAGTTTAGGGTTTATGACGAGGTTCTCATCAGATGTGCATACATCTGATTAACCTAAAATGTCTATTAATGCATGTTCTTAGTGTCACATTAGCATCGTATATTGTAAATAATGCATAACATGCATAATCATGCATTTAGATCAAGTTGTATAAATTATATAGTAATTGTCTCCTTTTTATGGTCAGGGACAAGGAGACCTTTTATCGGACTCTCGGATTGAAGATCCAACCATACAGATCAGATTAGGGTGACGACTGGAATTCAATGACTCCAAAATCGCCCTAATCGGACATCCATAGCACCATATCGAGACTGAGGAATCCTAAAGAGCAAGGGCCAAGATGGTGTTAATCTGCACTTCAGACGACAAATCCGATTGCACAGATGGGTTCGGATTGACGATTATAGCCTAACGGCGCAAAAATCGGTTCAATCTGACACCCGTGGCATCATCTACAATACTCAAAAGATGGACAGCCTAGATGGCGCCACGTGGTGCCATCGTAGCTGCCCAACACCGGCCGTAGCTCTTCTTCACCCGCTTGACAAATCTCAGCCGTTGGTTGCCTATCCAATGGTCGAGATCGTGACACGCCACCGCTCTTCCAACACTCTCCTCTTCTGAAGGCGCATGCAACGTTTGATCTTGGTCGTTGGATGAAGATCCAATGGCCGAGATCGGCCGTGCGCTAAACACTCCGCGCGACACAAACGTACGCTCAGCGTAGCGGTCGAGTGCACAACGTGAGCGCGCGATGTGCGTTTGAGCCTGCATTCGCTGCGAGCGGGTGCGCGATTGGAGCCACGCGATGAAGATCCAGCGGCGGAGATTGAGCGATAGTGCCCATGCGCGATCAGACACGTGGCGCTTACGTGTGATCGCACGCAGGCACGCGACGCAGGCATAGGTGCTTTAAGCCGTCCGATCTCTTGATCGGATGGCTGAGAGTGTGTGAACGTGCGCGAGCATTGAAGGGCGCGGAGGCGAGGGGGAGCGCGAGCGGCACGCTTGTCAGCCACATTCAGGCCTTTAGTGACGGATAAATCTGTCACTAAAGGTCCTGAATTAATGTTTTTCAAGTTGTAATGTCCAAAATGCCCCCACTCCTTGCAACTGTAAAAGGAGACCCCTTCTATACTGATTTCTCATCCCTTCTCTTCTCTCCCTCTCCAAAGCTCAAGGGAAGCTTGTCCCAAACCCGGGATGCTCCTCAAGAGCTAAAATCAAGTTTCACAACCATTCCAGAAGCGGATCCTGCGACGACGATGACGTGTTGCCTCGTTCCATTCCTCCTACTTCGTCCTCCTTCCCGCTCCGTTCCTCGTCTTCCAGGCGTTGTCTCGTCCGGTTCGTCTTGCAAGCGATCGTCGAGGAGGATAACTTTTCTCTCCCATTCTTTTTCCTACTTTCTAGAGTAGAATTTTCCTACTTTCTAGTTGTAATAATTTCTCATTTTCTAGTGTAATCTTTTCTCGCTTTCTTAGTTGTAAAAATATTTTGCAATATCAAGTGAATGTTTCGTCTCTCTCTTATTGTCTATATTGATTCCATGTCATTGTGATTATTCCACCCTTTCAACAAAAACACAAAAATATAATTGCGAATTTTGATCGACGTAACCTCTCTGAGTTCGACCTGGGATTTCTTTGCAGATTTTTCGGTATAAATTTTATTTGTTGAATGGATTTCTTTGCTACTCGAACTACAACGACAAGTTTTCAAAACCAACTCCGATAGCATAGTCGTCCGTCATTCAACAGGGCATTACATCGACATGGGAATCCTCCCCTTTTGTCCAACTAAGTTAGCGTAGTTTGGTTTCCCTCTGTCTACTCTCTTTTCCTCCCTTCAAACCCTTAAATCAACCCACGACACCACTACACGCTGTCATCTTCTCCATCTCCGGCCGCACCTTCGACGAGGCTTCCCCGTCGCTCCACCACACCACACGCCTCGCCAACACCCTCACAAGCTCCACCATACCTCCGCACACAAAACCCCCATCCTTATTACGCATTCCATCCATCCACACAACCCACCGATCACCACACCTTCGCAACTTCATCTCAAACCTTCGCCAACTAGCACACGCCCTCTCACGCCACGAAACACCCACCACCACCTTCGTCGTGCTTCGGAGAAGCTCTTGAGGTTATTTAATGTGGTCGTAAGGCCGTACCTTACGTTTCAGGTGTTCGTCGTTTGTCACCACCGCCGCCTCCATCTCCAACAATGTATGCAGTCCTCCAACCATGTTCTTCATCAAGATTCGCTCTAGGCCGTGCGGGCCCATCCTAGGAAGACCTCTAGGTACTCAATTGAGGATCCCAGCAGCAGCAACATCCCTAATCGATGAAGCTTCACCTCAGCTACACGTAAGCGAAGATGCAGTGGGTTTAGTCCCAAATCGGGCACAGAAGAGTGTTTGAGTGCGCTTATATTGTTTTTGTGCTTTAGGCTATTCGCCCAAGCACAGGGGGTCAGATCCTCATACTCATAGCCTTACACTCCTTGTCTGTGACCCCACGCCCGCAGACCTTGACGCGATACTGCTTAACCCGGATCCCCGATTACCCGATTAGCTGCCCGGTTATCTGAGGAAGAGGAGGAAGAATTGTGAGAGAGAGTGGGGGGGGGGGGGGTTTGCTCTATGAAGCTTAGTCCCTTGTGTTGAAAAGCCTAACACTTAGGCTCTGTGAAAGAGAAGAGACGAAGAAAGAGAAGGCTCGAGAAGGGAAGAAAGGAAGGTTCATGTAGAAGCAAAGAAGAAGAGAAAGAGAAGCCTAAAGTGAAGAAGGAAAGTAGAAGAGAAGATGCAAAAGAAAAAGGTTCTGAAGAGCACTGTAGCAAGGCCGCATTTAAGTCGTCTGATGGAATGCTCTATCGTCTGAAGATATTGTGGCACTTATCTTGCGTGGCATATCTGATTAATAATACTGTTCAAATATTTGAGTAAATATATGCTTAATTAAGGCTAATAATTGGGGATCTAAATCACCATTATTTTGTCTTAGATTTCTTTTTATCATTGTGATCTATTGAAATATTCATGCTTATAATTGAATATCAATTTGAGTAGATATTATTCATTGAATCTCTTTTGTGGTTCGATTATGGTGCTCATTTATATGCAATTAAAGATTAGCATGTGATTTTCATATTTACTCCTTATGTTTGACTTCGAACTTCAACTTAGATTCCAAGTTTATAAATTTTTTCTTTTGATTGAGCTATTTAGGAGTGTGCTACAACGACGAAACATTAAACTCCTATCTGGTTCGCATTCAACAATACGCCTTGTCACACTTAATGCTAGTGGGATGGATTGGGCGGTTATTGTTCGTGGTTTATCACCTTCTTTACCCTATAAATGGGGTCAGGTGAGGGTGTGTCCGCTCACTCTTGCTTGATTCAAGCGTGATCTGCTAGTGCTTATTTTGTGGGATTTTCATGTGTTGTTGGTATAGTTGAGGTGGTGTTGAGAGTAGTGCCCTATCTCCATATGAGAGATGTCTTTAATTAATTGAGGTAAGGAAGCTTCTTCGTCAGGCTGGTTACTGAGGTGATGCTCTCTTTATGGCTTTCAGTCCTCTATTGGCCAAGATGAAGAAATAAGGTGGCTCCATGAGAGACATAATTTGGGTAGAGTTGGGTATTCAGTGGCAGGTGTCGGGCGAGGTTGTGTTCTCTTGGGTTAGAGGATAATTTCTTCATTTGTTGGTTTGCCACCAAGAATGACCTCTACCTCCCTTTGAATCCTTTTCTAGTTTATTCTTTTTCCTACTACAATCTTGCCCCTTCTCAGTTAAGCTCGAACTGTTGGCCAGTGCTGAATGTCTTTGTGGTTGTTTGTCTCAACCTTGTGGTGAAGCCTTCCCTAGAACTTTTCTATCAACTTTATAGGCTTTTCCACTAGAAAGTGGAAAAGGGGAATCCTCTGACCAGGATGTACACCCTGCTCCCTTGAAAATAAGGCTTTTGCCTTATGAAGCTGCTAAATAGCCTGAAGGGATAGGACCAACACTTTTTCTTTGTGATCAACGAGGCACACCTCCAGGTTTTGAACTATTGGCAGGGCTTGCTTGAGTGCGATGTCTACTCTATTTTTTCTTCCTATCTGGCATACAGCCTTGTGGTCGTAAAGGGTTTTGGTGTTATGGATAGCTAGGAGCTCGTGCTGACGAATACCTAGAGAGTGCTTTCTTGGGTTCGGGATAGCTCCTTGGATGGTAGTAAGTTGATGTGCATCATTTGACTTATCTTGGTTGCACTAATCTGACTTCTTTTCTTTGTTTACAACCTTCCTCTCTTTGAAGATTGTGGATCTTGAGGGGTCTAAGAAGAAGAAGAGAGATGTTGGTTCCTTTGTGTGTAAGGAGGAATGCATGCCTAAAAGGAAGGGGGGAGGCTATTCCTACCCTAGAATTGTTGTGGGCAGGAGTAGCAAGGCAGGCTACGTAGCACCTACCTCTGCAGGTGAAGCCTCTATGTCTTTGGTTGGGGAGGGGGTAGGCCTTGGAGCGTCTAAGCTTGCCTTGGTGGTGGGGGACACGGCTAATCTTGTCAAGGGAACTTCTTAGGGGGATGCTCGAGCATCACCCTCCTCTCAATTGAACTTGGAGGGATCTGATGGTTCACCTCCCATTCATTGTGGGGCAATCAGGCTTCACGTTTCGTGTCGGCTGGTGGCCCCATTTTTTGAGGTGGGGGGTTCTTCACCCCCACCCTCTCTGTGATTCCCTCAGTCGAAGGGGTAGAAACACCTATAGGATTTGTGTAGATTAATTCTGGCCTCCCTCTAGGTGAGAGTCTCCTAAGTCATGTGTGGTCATGGAGGAGTGGGAGCGTGATATTATCTGTGCCTTTGATAGCGAAGTGGAGTCAGCCCAAGTGGCAGAGGTCCTTCAAAAGGCATGGGACCAAGCTTTTAACATCGGTACATCTCAAAGGTTCTGGAGGTTCACTTAGATGATTTTCGACGGGTGATCCTTGATGTACGCTAAAATATACGCGATAAAAAAAATGCAATTGTTGTAGCATGCAAATTAAGTGATCAATTAAATTTATATCTTCAAACTACAAGGGTTTGGGTCGAACACAGGGAGGGAGTTGATATTAAAAACCTTTCGCAATTATTAGAGCAACTGATAGTATATTGACATCAATAAAGGCACAAATAATAATATCAATAGAGACACATATATCAAATGAATTCTGAATTTTATTTCTACTATCAAAATATGTCTCACAAATATAATCTTAATTAAAGATTACAACAAGAATAGAAATATAAGAGAATAGAGAAAGGAAAGATGGCGGAGCCGCTTGAGGAATGCTTGTTGGAAGCTTCTAACAGAGCCTCAGATCCAGGGTGCCAAGAAGAAGAAGAAGACCGAAGAGGAATATGGTGGGTGTGCACTATGGTGGGACTAAGGTAGGGAGGCTACTACTAAACTAGGCTACTAATTAACCAAGACTAATTGATCCCCTAAGGGTTGGAGGCTAGGACTTTTTATACAAATCTAGGTGGCCTCCTATTGGTTGATCCAGAGTGCCTAGGATCACTATTTTGGATGGCCTACATTAGGTTCTATGGGGGGGCTAGGATTGGTTAGATAGGGACCCTTAGATCTAGAGTGTAGGGCTAGGATAGGAGGGGATTTCTTTTGTTGGGTTTCTAAAAACAGGTGGCTAGGTAGTTTGTTGGAAAGGATATGATCTACGTAGGTTGGGTTAGCCCTAGGGTAAATAGGTTGAGTCTAATTAGGTAAGCTCTAGTCTATTTAGGTAAATGAGCGGGTAATTAGGTTGGTGTTAGATTTTATTAGACTCACTGAGTTTAATTGGACATGGTTTGGTTGGTCTGATCCAATTAAGTTGCAACTAAACCCAATTGAAGTTGGGTGCACCCAATCAGGTTGTACTGCACCTGATTGGATGTGGCTCGGTTTATTATGTTTAGGTTGGGTCCGATTGGACTAAAGTGATTCTAATCAACTCAAGGTTAGTCCAATTAAGTCCCATGGACTTAATTAACTAGTGGCTAGCTAAATTGACTTAGACTGAGTCAATTAGGTGTGGTATGAACCTAAATAGGTTTCTAGGTTAGGGATTGGGTATTGGATAGGTGGATTAGTGTTATGGATAGTAGGATAGGACTATGGATAGGGTGGATAGGTACATGGATAATGAATCCATGCATTTGGCTTTTGAGCTCAAATATTAAATGTTGAGTTGGTCGAGGGATAGGAACTACGATAAGGTCATCCTAAGGTTTTAGGGATAAAGTAGGGTTATCATAATTCCTCTCTTTCTTGATACTTGTGTCTTCAATGTGTCTTTATTTCAGCTTTATTCCTCAATCAGCTCCTAGCTCAACTATAGCTTCTGCTCCTATCCAGCTTTATTCTTCAAATTACTCTAAGACCTATCACCTACATTATTCACAAAAGACTAGAATTAGGAGATAGTTATTTATAAGATAAATACAAAGCTCAAATATGCATGTATGCTCTAAATGCAATATTTACAAACCTAATGCATGATTCTACCAAGGAGTTAGGCCTAGATTAAGCAAATTAAGGTAATAGATTAGGTTGTTATCAATCCTCTAATCAAAGAATAAGGTGCAAGAACTGCTATCTTCCAGCATCGAGTGGGCAACGCTCCTTCACATGTTGGCTTATATGTGAAATATTTACTTCAATTGTCTTGTGATAAACTTCTGTTTATCATCATTCTTATACACATTTCACAACTAGTTCCTAGGTATTTTGCACCCCCACTACAGTATTAGCCATTCTTGTATTCTTAGGACCCTTACATGAGTAGATAGATATTTGTGTTGTTTTATCTGACTTTGTTTGTTTTTGGGTTTGTCAGTATATGTGGAATTCTGAGTCACCATCTAAACCTTGGCTAACCTAGAAGAAAGGTAGACAGAAGCTCCCTTAGCTCCTTTCCCAACCCATTTAGCTCCATTTAGCTCTTGCTAGCTCGACTCGACTCAACTTAGCTACTAGCTCTTAGCTAGTTAGCTAGGGTAGCTATTGAGTCCACTACAGCTCCACCTCAGCTCTTCTCATCTACTTCCAGCACTATCTCAGCTCAACCTAGCTTAGTTCAGCTCAACTTAGCTACTAGTTCTTAGCTAGCTAAGCTAGCTACTGAGCTTATCTCCTACTCCTCTACCTTAGCTCCTACCTCCATTTAAAGTGGTGACAACAATCTTCATAACCACCTTCATTTGGCGCCAACCTAACCTAACGATGACCACCTACATACCCTTTCATATATTGCGCCAAAAAGCCATAACCACTACCCATAATAACCACCACATTCCTCTCATTTTTTGGCACCAACCCAACCTAACCACAACCACCATTCATGCCAACCTTAACCCAACTTTAAGCCCTTCATTTTGGCGCCAACCATGGTGGTTATTAGCCACCATGGCACCCCTTCAAGTGGCGCCAAAAACCACCCATAACCACTCCCTTTCCCTCCACCCATAACCACCACCCCCTTCCATGTCCATAAAACCTACACATAATCACCACCTATCCCCATCCTTGGCTACCATAATTTCTACCTTAAATCATCCTATAATCTACCCTTGGAAGGAAGGGAGGACGTTGGGAATTGGAGGGAATTCTACCACCCCCCTCTAGTCTCCAACACTCCACTCTCTCTTCCATGGAGCCATGCCAAGAAGCACATTAGGGAGGATGAATAGGAGGGGAGAAAGGATGGTCGCCCACCCTTGATTCACTTGGGAGAGCAACAATACCATTGGAGCAAGAGTAGCATCTTCTTCAAGCCCGGGAGCAATCAAGCTTGGAGTGAAGACCTACTTGACCATAATTTTGGGAGACTACTACTATCTCTTTTTCTTTTAATTCAAGTTTTGTAGTAGCTGTTGTTTATCTTTTTGCCTTGAAAATTATTTGTGTGAAACTTGATAGGTCCACTTTAGTGGACTAATTTAGTGCCTAAGTACATTATCATTGAGATGAAAATTTAAATTTTGAGCATGCATTACATGGGAAAATTCATTAAGCACGTATTTTGACAATCCTGTAATTTTTTGGGAATAATCTGCATATGTATGTTCATTGATTGATTGCAGATACATATTTTCTTCAGGAATATTTGAGGGCATAGACTTAGAATACCATATTCACATTTTACATGAGCAAGAAAAATTAGGAAAGTTTTTGAGAAAGGAATTGATGTTGTGAATCAACTATGTTGGAAAGAAATCAAATTTGAGAGGAAGACCTCTTCTTTTGTTTACATGCAGATTGACATTTCCTTTGATTGGGGGATTCTCTCAGCCGATGATTTCTCTCTATTTCTTATTCTCTCGTCTTTTTATAATAGGGAGGCAAAGACCTTGGGAGTTATCTTCTTCCTCCCTAAGGAGGGGGGATAGCTTGGAAGCTCCTCAAGACTGCCATGGTCGACGGTGACAGCGACATCCTCCTGACCACCACCACGACATCGCCACCATGGTCGGCGGTGATAGCGTCGACATCATCACCGCAACTGCACCTTCCTCACCATGAGTTCATCACCACCGTGCTCTACTCAACATCCTAGCTACTGCGATTCTCTTCGACGACAACCATCACCATGCTTCGTCGTCTTCTTCAACCGCGACTGTGCTTCACCACCGACAACTCCCACGACTGCACCATCACCACCGACCTGCTCTCTCTCTCCCTCAACTTGCACGCATGCAAGAATGAGGGTGAGGACTTAAGCCATCTAGGAAGGCTTCCAGCAGTCTAGGAAGGAGGCCCCACCTCTTCTTCTCTGTTCCTCTTCCTTCTCTGTTTCTCCTTCCAACAGAACCCCTTAACGTTGGCCACCCTTCCTCTAGCCATACGCAACCAATAGCGGCCATGCACTGCCTCACCTCCATCTGCGGGCAGCACAACCTCCAGTGCAAGCCCTCACATGCAACCACCGCATGTGGCTAGCTGATGAGCCCATATTTGTGGGCTAATTGTTACTTAAATGCCTAGGAATTAGATTAATATTGGCATGTAAATAGCATATAATAAGATGTAAATAGATTAGTCTAATTATTCATTTATTTACATATTTCATGCATTGCATTCCTACTTAGAATTCATTTAGAATAGCATCATTAGAATAGTTAATCTTTTAGGTTGCATTACATGCATTATTTTATTTCACATTTCTTTTATGGGCATATAAATAAATAACCCTCATTTAATATCTTTATTTCATCTCCAACAGATGAATGCAGGAGAGTTGCGTTGACTATAATGCACAAGCGACAATCGTGGATCTCTGTTCCCACAATCTACGTCGCTTCACCTCTTCTTCAACCAACGTCTGCCTGTGCCTGCACTCCTCTTGCAACATAAAAGAAGGGTTCCTGCGTCCTTAGTGCACAGACCATCACCATTGATCCACCACTACGCAGAGAGTCCAGTTCTTATCCACTCCACCACCACCGGCCTCAACCGTGGTGGCAAGTCTCCACCACTATGTGTGTATGGTGTGATAGGACACACTGCCGTCTGGAGCTTGCTTGCATTACTGTGAGCACCTCAGTGTGCACCACCCTCACCACCATCATCAGCAACCACTGCCGCAGCCACGAGCCAGTAGCCATTCTCGCAAGGTTAAGACATCTGGGAATGCTCCCAGATGTCTGCAGCCCCTACACCACCACCTTCACCAACGCCTGCTTCGCCACTATGACCTCTCCCGTATGCGTGCAACAACAGTGTGCTGCATCACTCTCCCCACACCTTCCCTCGCTTCCAGCCCACGTGCAGCCCCCACCTGCATGCAGCGACCAGCTGCAGCGCCGCCCAACCGCGCTTCTTGTCGCACCTCTACCCGTGTGCACGACTCTTCGCGTGCACAACAATAGCATGGATTGCCCTCCAGCTCCACCGTGTGTAGGCGCGCATCACCTCTAGCAGTCGCGCCTTCTCCTCCACGCGCATGCGACCTCCACTCGCAGTCGATATGGGTGCGGGTTGTGGCCAAGAAAGGTTGACCAAGGATGATCGAACAATCAGAAAGTGAGCTAGGAACTTCCATATCTAAAACAAGAAAGTCAACAGGAAAACAGAGACTGTTGACCCTAACCACCACGCCATCCACCACACCCTTCGGTATTTTGACAGAACGATCTGCCAATTGTAACGTGACAAGGGTGGGTTTCACATTTCCTAAGGAAAATTTCTTGAGCATGATGGTTGGTATAAGATTGATGGAAGATTTTAGGTCAAGCAGAGCACGATTAAAATTGCAACCTTGGATGCTACAAGAAATAAGCAGTGTGCCCGGATCTTTCTACTTCGGTGGTAGATTTGACAGTATAGCACAACTCGCATGAGGCGAGAGAACCACTGGATTCTTTATTTTCTTTGACTGTCGCTTGGGTGTAGTGTAGTCTTTGAAAAATTGAGCAACATTGGGTATATGGTCAATAGCCTCCAACAGGGGTACCTTGATTTCAACATCCCTGAATAAATTACGTAGGTTATCAAAGGCCTGCATATCCTTTTTCTTGACTTTTGGCTCCCTCAGTAGAGCCTTAGGGAATGGGACTGATTCTGGCATTAGTTTGGGTATATCGTCCTCACGAGAATGCGGTGCGCATCTCAAATGAGAGGGCAATGAAAAAGATGAGCCAGGATCAGGTCGAAGCAGATCGATGGTTTGCTTACCGCTCCTTGTAGTAATCGCATTAGACATCGCAGGTCCAGTGGGATCATAATGCGGAGGAGAGTTCGCAATAGGGACATAAGGGTGAGGTGCTGCTGCTGCGGGATTAGCCTGGAATCCCAATGGAATGATTAGAGCTTGTAGAATCTGATGAACCTGCCCTTGAGAAGGATGTACCTGTGGTTGAGGACCACGAGGTACAAAATTTTGCGGGTTTGGAATAGGTTGGGCAGGAAGAGTGCCCTGAGATCGAGTCGCCATGCGTAGTTGACTGATCTCAGCATTCTGCTGCGCCAATTGGTGCTGAAGAGAGGTCATGTTCTCTTCATGGCGCTTAGACATTTCCGTCACCATTCGCATTAGTTTATCAAGAGGACTTGATGCATGTTTTGTTTGTGGTAAGGATCCGATGGTAGATTTTCCACAGGATTAGACTGGGCCCTTGAGATGACGGGTGCGGACAATCGCATTGGCCCACCTACGGGGTTTTGGCGTTACGGGTTACTGGACCATGCGAAGTTAGGATGATTTCGCCACCCTGGGTTATAAGTGGCAGAGAACGGGTTGTTCCCCAGGGTGCAAGCGTCTTCTAAGCCAGAAGACGAGTCTGCATGTATGTATGCATCTGAGCACACGGAGGCTTGGTCCTCCGTGTCAAAATACTGGCTTGTAGGAGCCAGATCCACATTACTTACTGAATCGCTCGGCGCGACATTTGGTAAGGAAGATCTCATGGGGTTTTTTGGAATAAGCCTGACGTTGGAAGGATTAGGGTTGTGATGGAGTGGTGAGGTGGAGGTGTTTGCCATAGAACGGGTGGGATTGGCCAGAAGCTCGTCCAGCTTCCTGTGCACGATGGAGACTTCATCCAATTTTTGTGCGATAAGATTAAGATCTGTGGATGAATGGGAGGGTCCTGTGTCAACTTCGTGAACATTACGGGGCAGGCTGATACGATTAAAGGTGATAATGGAGGCATTGTTCATTGAATTTTCGCTCATGTTTTCAAATAATTCGAATGCTCCATTCTCGTCTTTATTCATGAAATTCCCTCCGCAGGAAGTGTCTGCAATCTGCTTCAAAGTCTCATTTAGCCTATAATAGAAAATCTGGGCAATATGCCACTTTGGTAGACCGTGGTGCGGGCACTTCCGGAGGAGGTCATTATACCTCTCCCAAGCCTCATGAAACTGCTCGCCGTTTTGTTGCGTGAAGGAAGTTATAGCACGGCGAAGCGCATTGGTTCGCCCGATTGGGAAGAATTTCTTGAGAAATGCTGTTCGTATCTCTTCCCAAGAATGGATGGTTCTCCCAAGGGTGCGTAACCATTGCGACGCTTTATCCCGCAACGAAAACGGGAACATTTTCATGAGGACAATTGATAACCCGATGTTTCTTGGTTTAACCGTTTCAGCCAATCGGGTTAGGTCTTCCAAATGGAGAAAAGGATCTTCACTTGTAAGACTATGGAAGTGAAAGTTAATTAGACCAATTACATTGGGTTTCAATTCAAAATCGTCCCTGCCCATGGGGACCTGAATTTGTCCTATGGTCTCTGTAGCAGCGGGATTTTGATAAGAGCTAAGAGACCTAGGCTCCTCCCGTTCGGGAGGGTTCTGCATTTCCTCCAAGGTTTCCCTAATGGCTTCAATCTGCTCGTTATACATTTCCATTTGGGCTTGGAGGCGGGTTATGGGGTCTACGGCTCCACCACCACCTGGTGGGATTTGAGGGGGGCGATTTCCACCCTCGGGATTTGGGGGTGGGCGTGCAGCCATGTTTGTGGAGGAGGATGACGAATCGGTTTCTATCATTCTAGAATTATCAGACAGTTCAAACAATTCAGGATTTTGTGACCTCCCAAACATGCATACCACAGGAAGAATTGGGGAGATAAGAGGGGAAACAGGGATGAGAGAAATAACGCCGCAAAGGTATACTTGATGACAAATCAAGGCAATCAAAGTCCTAACCTCTACAATGTGTCCTTAGACCTAAAGATCTAAGTTACCTACTATCACAACCTACGGAACCAAATGAGAGCACCGCGAAACCACCGGGACAGATTGAAAGGCCGTTTGCCCCAGTCTTAGAACCCGATAGCACGCGGGAACCCGCACCAGCACGTAGGCACTACACACAGGTAGTTAGACCTCCAATCCTTAATAAGGGTCAAGTTGCTACCAGTTTTATTTAGAGGATTAGGATCAAGTGCTCTAGGAATTTGAAGGCCGTTATATACAGGTAATGCCCAAGTGCGTTGATTTTAAAAGTGTGTAAACCAAGCATGCAACAGGGAAATCTCCCCGAATTAAATTTTTAGTTGGTGAATGGTTTTTAGAATTTTCAACCTTAAGTAGTATGGATTTTAAGATTTTGCTGAGTTACCAATTCAACCAATCTCCAGGTTTTCAGAAAACACAAGTTCTTCTATGCCCAATAAACTCTTCTTCAATATGAATTAGTTAATGCATGCTAAAAATGCAATGGACTTCCCTAGATGGAAATTTCTGTGTGGATGCACGAGTCAATTTTAGGTCAATGTGAAAAGGAGCCAAAGCACTTCAATTCAAGTGCTCCCAATCACCAAAAATGATATTCCACACATAGGGCTCAACCAAAAGATAATGTAAAGAAAATTAAAATTTTGGGGGTTGAAATATTCAGGATCAAATCTTAGGCAGGTGAAAGGTTGTGGTGGGGTTGGAATCAACTCAATTCCAAGTCTCCCCACCAAAAATGTGATCCTGAAAATGTAAACAACTGAGGCAAGGAGGAATGACAATCAATCAATTTAAACTTGTCTCAAAGAACACTTCACACGATGAAAGATCCAAGAATCAAGATTCTTGGATTTTCGTTATGCGAAGTTTGGCGGGAAATCAAGGGGTGGTGGAGGTGATAGCAAACAATCAATCAAGTGGTTTTTAATCCACTTGCCCCAAGAAATTCCCAAGAAGTGTTTTTAGATTTTTTTTTATTTAGGTGACAAGTTAACCAAGGTTGCTAAGAGAGAGATACCTACCTATTCAGCAACGTGGGCGAAGCTCCTGTGCCGCGTCGACAACTTTGCGCTCTCGCTCCTACCTTGGATCTGCCTACGTCTCCGACTTCTGCTTGTCTCCTTGCAATTGGTTTACCTGCACACCAGCAAACAAAACACTCGTGAAGAGAAGGGTGTGAGAAGAGAAAATCAAAAGAATGGAGTAGAAACTTACCTCAATGCGCACCTCCCCGGCAATGGCGCCAGAAAAAGAGTGGTAAAACTCGAATAGGTTGTGTTAATATGGTGAAATTATCGTTGAAGTTATTATAATGGTTGACCTAAATCATGTCTAAACCATCTTTCACAAAATTTTCTTAACCTGGCTTACTTGATTTTTTCTTGGTCACTTTTAGGCCTAGGGTCGATCTCAGGGAGGCGGGAATTAAAGGTCAAGGAATTTGTACGCCTTTCCTAAAACGTATCATTTTCTTGCATTTATTATGTTTTTTTGATTTTTCTATTTAAGATTTTTTTTGTTGATAATATTGTCTTTGAGGCACACCCTCAAAATCAAGTTCTTGGCTTTAAGCCAAATGGTTTTTGGTTTTTAGCCAACTTAGGGTTTCCCAAAAACTGGTCATGCTATTCGAAAGACCGAGTACCTGTAAGACAAGAATTATTTTTCTCTTTTACTCATTTTTTATCTTTTTAATAGTAGGAAACAAAAGAGAAATAAAAACATGGTAGTTTGCTTGTAGAGAAAGGAATACTTAGCTTCATATAATAAATGCAGTCTCTATATATATAGATATGTATATATTATATATAGGGGTGGAGGTGGAAGTGGAAATGGGGTGTAGCACGGTGTCAAGTTGGTCCACGTCTAGTAAGACGCAACCAACAAGACGGAGTGCCAGATGTGTGGGAGTGTGTACGGAGGCACTTGCTTTGCACGGATATCGAGGAATATCAGCAACTGGTGCAGATATTCCCGCGATATAATGCGCGGTGGAGTGACTAGTGCACGGGTGTATGGATACGGGTAGGTGATGTGTATGTAAAATATATATATATATTTAGATAGATCTATAACTATATAAGTGTAGTTGTGTATATATATGTATAGATATGTAAATATGTATATGTATAGGTATATATATATTTATATATATATATATAGATATATATGTATATATGTATGTATGTATGTATATATTTATAAATAAATAAATATATGTATATATATATTTAGTTGTATATGTATATAGATATGAATATGTATATATGTATATATATATGTATATGTGTGTGTGTGTGTGTGAGTGCGAGTGTGTGTGTGTGTGTGTGCTGGAGAGGAGTGTGAGAGAGAGGGCAGTTAAGCCGTCTGGCGAGTTGGAGTGTCGTCTGGAGAGCAGGATGTGTGCAGGCGCACAAGGGCTGCGCGCGGGCGCGCAGGCGTAGACGAGTGCAAGCGAGTGCAGCGCAGCACACAGCATTGTGGGAGGGAGCAGGCGCGGGCGAGTGTGGGCGCGGGCGACCGGCTGGCACGGGTAGCGGGCGAGGAGAGAGAGCGTGCTGCCACCGGCTTAGTGAGAAGAGAGCCGGTGGCTACAGTGTCGTGCAAACCGCACGCTACTGTGCGCTTCAGTGCACGCGCAGTCTGCTGACCAGTAGCGGCTGGTTTCGAGTGTGCGGGCGCATTGGGTGGTGCCTGCGCACGTGGGAAGAGCTTGCTGAGGCTTGCTGGCATGCGTGCGGTGGTCGGCGGTTGCTGTAGGCTGGCTTGTGCACTGTTTTAGCTTTTGACATTGAAGCTTTGGCAATGGTGGAAATGGCGTTCAGCGATGAAATCAAATGGTGAAACCACCACGCCCACCTGCTCACGAAAGAGCTGGGTGGTGGTGGAACTCACAGTGGAGGTTATGGGACCACTATGAGTTTTCTCTTGCCCACAGTGTGTCTCTTCAGCGAGAAGAGATACTGCGTATGGAGAGGGAAAGGGGAGGAGGTTGGGCTGATGGTGAGTAAAGTGTTTGGAGGTGAGTGTGCATTCGGGGCTCTGGCACAAGGGAGAGGGCAAGGACTTTTAAAGAAGAGGAAGCATGCCACAGCCATGCTGCTGGCATCGCACACCTCTTGCCATGCTGTTGGCAGAGGAGTGGTGCGAAGAGGCACATGCCCCATGCCCTGCAGCTACACGAGAGAGAAGAATTCAAAGTAAATAAAAAAATGAAAATGGTGAAATTGCAATGCAGCACTTGATGAAGATGTTAATAGAAGGCCAATTATTCATACTCTCCTCCCCTCTTTAAAAGTGCATGCATGTGTCTATTTACAAATGTAACTATAGCTACATAAAATGTAGTGGCAGTGTTAGGAAATAACACAAGATGGCATAATTACTAGTGTATTTTTGTTGTGCAATCACCACCGCCGACCGTCGCTGCTCCTCTCCTCGTCGCCGCCGCATCTAGCCATCGTTGGCCACGAGACCACCACCGCCGAATAGCCCTCGGCTCACTCAACCTCCAGTGAGCTTCTTGCCTTCAATCGCTGCCTCCTCCTCGCGCACGGACGAGGGGAAGAATTTCCCCTATTTTGCTACAGTAAAGTTCCTATCAAAATATACATTTAGTGCCATTATGAACTTTTATTATTATTTTATTGAGCTGCATTGCAAAATATATCCTTTAGTTGTGCAAAATTACTATTTCAGCATTAGCTCTTTTTGTTTACCTAATTTGAAAGCGATTTTGATTCGGTTTCTTGACGAAATTAATAGTAAACATCGATTTTTGACCCTTGCGAGTTTAAATAGGCCATTGCCTCCCTGTGGACATGACCTGCTCTCTTGAGTGGTTTATTTTCAATTTAATACTTTGATTAGTTGATTTTCAACCACTTTAAAATACAACGACAAATCATCTTAATCATCCTATTTGAAAGCGAAAATCGACATGTCAAATGGTGCCGTTGCCGGGGAGGCAACAGGCTTAATTAATTCACAATTATTCATTTGTTCATGTTGATTTAAATTGAGGCATATTACACACGAGTTGTCGCATCAGCCTCACCAACGCCGTAGTGGACCTTGTTTCCACCACTTGAAGGAGGAACTGAGCTTCGCATCTTGGTGGATCTTGTACCCACCTTCGAGATAAACACAGGAGCTTGTGGGCCTTGATTCACATGCATAAAGATGCACAGAGGACCATCTAGGAGGAGTTTTCCTCTTAGAATTTTGATTCCGTATTTTAGAATAGACTCTTTTGGTTTAGTTTAGTTGTTTATTTTCTCGCCCTTGTACTTTGGGGCCAGTTTTAGGGGTTTGTTCCCCGATTTTATTTTAGGGTCGTGTTGGGAAATTTTTGAGAGTCTTTGATTTAGGTTTTTGCTTTCTTTTATGGATTGATTTTATTTTTTTTCTTGATTGTGCATAAGTAGCTAAAAAAATAAAAAAAATGATCTACCTGCTAGAAGCTGCCTACCCTTAGGATAAACCATTTAGGTTTGTATGAGCAACCTTTAGATTTATCTCTTTACATTGCATGCATTTTCGCATTGTTGATTGCTGGAAGCAAGGTACGCATTCTCTTACTTTGCATCCATATTTTGATCACACATTTGCATTTGAACTTAATTCCAAGATCACATAAGTTGTCTTGAAACGACTTAACAAGTGGTCACATTTTTTGAAAAAAAGGATTAATTAAAGGAGGAACATATAAAACTCAAGGAGTTGATTTGAGACATTATGCTACGGTTCAAAAATTCAAACTTTTACGGTGAATGCACACGTGCATAACTATGCACTAAAGCATGCAATTAGACACTCCTAGTTTTTGAGCTATTAGGAAAGAACTCTCCTACCATTGGATACCAATGTGTTTGAAACTTAAGTTCAAAAGTTTTGTAACTCCAAGGAGGGGGATACCCTATCACGGATTTTTGAGGGTAGTTATGAAGCACCGCGAAAGCACAGCTTCAAAGGAAGGCCTAGGCCTACTTGGATCCCATGATCTTCCGTCCTTGGAGTACTTTACTAGTTGAACTTTAGGGCAGAGCACCTAAGTTCCAATTAGGTCTTCATTAAGAAATTTCATAGGTCGATAATAGGCACGTAATTGATTGAGCAATTTGTATTGTCACCTACAACTGGACTAAAATCTCAAAGGCCTTAATTGATTAAAGACATAAAAGTCCTTTTGAATTGTGTTTGTTTGTGTATGCTTGGTAGGCGGTCTCTGAGGAGACAACTTGTGTTTAATTTAGAACCTAAAAGGATCCTTAGGAGAGCCAACCAAGAGAGAAGAGAGATGGCCGAGGAAGGAGAAAATAGAATTATGGAGAACCAATGATCTTTGAGGGATTATTTTATGCTTACCAATCAACCTGGCCATACACTGAGAAGACTTGGGGGGAATAATCCATATGAAATCAATAGTAGTACCATATCTCTGTTGCCCTCATTCTATGGTACTTCTAGGGAGGACCCCTACAGGCATTTGGAGGAATTCACCAAGGTCTGTTCCACGGTGAGATTACAGGGTGTTACTAATGACACCTAAATGCAAACCCTCTTTCCTTTCTTCCTCAAGGATAAGGCGAAGCATTGGTATCACACTCTAGATGGTAGAGTGGATACTTGGGATGCCTTGAAGGGAGAGTTTTTGAAAAAATACTTCCCCATGAGCAAGATTAATCACTACAGGAGGGAAATCATAGCTTTTGCTGAACAAGATGGAGAATAATTTCATGATGCATGGGAGCGCTTCAAAGATTTGTTACGCTTATGTCCCCATCATCAAGTGCCAAGATGGCAACTTGTAGAAAAGTTCTACACCAGATTAAATGACAAGCACAGGAAAACAGTGGATGGAGTCTGTGCAGGAACCTTTCTTACAAAAACTGAAGATGAGGCTTGGGATCTTTTTGAGACCTTGAGTGAGAATTCTATCCATCTAAATTTTGCCTATTTGGATAGGAAACCCACTCTTATGCAGCGAAAGATTGAGGTAAATGAGGCTAGGGATACCTAGAATTTGGCCTTCCAGATTCAATTGTTGAACCAAAACATGGAAAGGCTTATGATAAACCCTAGCCAACTCACGCCAAATGCCTCTGCTTCCCAAGCTTCTGAAGGCTTCATTTGCAACGGCCATACGCACGCTACTGTGGATTGTCGTTTGGCCTCCCAATTCCTTGACCTTGTAAAGGCGAACCTAAATGCCGCCCAAGGGTTCCGACCTAGACCTCTAATGACCCTTTTTCCAATACTTATAATGAGGGATGGATGAACCACCCCAATTTTTCATGGAGACAGGGGAATGTCTCTAATTTAGGGAATTACTGACCCCAACCCTTTCAGACTTAACAGTATAATCAACCTCCTATGCCCTCCCAACCAGCCAAGACTTCTGAGATGGATGAGCTTAAAGCCATGCTTAAAGCCATGCAAGAGAATCAAAGCATGATCATCCAATCTCATGACAGGGCAATCAAAGAGATGAAATCACAAATTGGATACCTTGTCGAGGCCATGAGTAAAAGGGAGACTGGGAAGCTTCCCAGTTCATCTGAGGAGAACCCTAGAGGGAAAGGGATTGTTTTTAGGGAGCATGCCCAGGCAGTGACTATTCTGAGGAGTGGGAAAGAAATTTCCAAACCTGATGCTCCTATAGTCCCACCTTCTGAGAAACCACCCACCCCAACTTACGCCCCCACCGGAGAAGAGCTGCTCAACTCTTCTCTGCTTGAAATCACCTTACCGGAAGAGGATGTCTCCATTCCCCGACTTACCAGACATGACAACCCTTCCACCCAGAAACCGAGAGTGCCCTTTTCAAAACGCTTATCTGACTCTGGGTAGACTTTTGCTGGCTCATCTGGAGCCAAAGATAGAACAGACGAAATCATGGAGACTTTCAAACAACTGCAAATTAACTTGCTTTGCTTGAAGCTATCAGGCAGATTCCATCCTATGCCCGCTTTCTCAAGGACCTTTGCACAAGAAAATGGAAATCAAGGAAACAGGTCCAATCAAAAGTTGTCCTACCTGATTCTGTTAGCTTAATTATATAGCACGGGACACCCCCGAAACTTAAGGACCCAGGAGCCCCATACATCTCAGTGGTCATTGGCGACCTACAAATAGACGAGGCTTTGCTTGATCTGAGTGTGGGGGTAAACGTCCTTCCGAGCTATGTATATGAACAACTTGGAGGAGGCAATTTGAAGCCTTCCCCTGTAATCCTCCAAGTTGCAGACCATTCTTTAAAGACACCATGGGGCCTGCTAGAAGATGTCCTCGTGAGAGTGGGGGATTTCTTCTTCCCTGTTGACTTTCTAGTACTGGACACTAACCCTACCAACAAACCAACCAAGCCCTCAATCATTTGGGCTGCCCTTTTCTTGCAACTTCTAATGCTTCAATTAATTGTCACACTGGGGCGTTAAAAATGGGCTTTGGGAATATGAAAATTCAGCTGAATGTGTTTGATGCTTATAAACAAGCTGGATTTGAGTATTGTTCCCAAGTTGAGGTGGTAGATGATCTGATTGAAGAGACAACTCCTGCAATTTTATGTGATGACCCCCTTCAGCATCTCATGCTAAATGAGCATTCCCATCTCTTAGAGGAATGTGAAGGGGATGTGCTAGAACTTGAGGAATTGCTTGGAGTTTCTATTGAGTCTCTTTCCCCATCATGTCTTCCTAAGGTAGATCTGCTACTTGAGATGGAGACTTCTGTTATGAAACCCTCAGCCATACAAGCCCTTGACCTTAAACTGAAACCCTTCCTAGACTCTCTCAAGTATGTATTCCTTGGGCCAAATGATACGCTCCCTGTAATCATCTCATCTGCACTATCTGAAGTGCAAGAGGGAGCCTTATTAGACTGTTTATCAAGGAACAAGGAAGCCATAGCTTGGATGATTGCTGATATTAAGGGTATAGACTCTACACTCTGCATGCATCACATTTATACTGTTGATTCCATCAAACCCTTTCGAGACATGCAGAGACATGTTAACCCCAACATGAGGGAGGTGGTTAAAAAGGAAATTCTGAAGTGGTTGGACGCTGGGATCATTTATCCCATCGCAGATAGCAAATGGGTTAGTCCAACACATGTGGTGCCAAAGAAGGCAGGCTTCACGGTAGAAACAAATGACCAGGGTGAACAAGTGGTGACCAGACCCTCAACTGGTTGGAGGGTCTGCATTGATTACCGTAAATTGAACACCACTACCCAGAAGGATCACTTTGTCTTGCCCTTTATTGATCAAATCCTAGAAAGATTGGCAGGGAACAAGTATTTCTTCTTTTTAGATGGATATTATGGTACAACCAGGTTGCAGTCTTCCCTGATGACCAGGATAAGACAACTTTCATTAGTCCTTACAGCACTTTTGCATTCAGGCGTATGCCGTTTGGATTATGTAATGCACCAGCAACTTTCCAGCGGTGTATGATGTCCATTTTCTCGGACATGATTGATGAGTGCATCGAGGTTTTTATGGTTGACTTCTCCATTTACGGCTCGTCTTTTGACCAGTGTCTCCTACACTTAGAGAATGTGCTGAAGAGATGTAAGGAGACTGGTTTTGTCCTCAACTGGGAGAAAAGCCACTTCATGGTACAGAAAGGCATTGTACTTGGGCATGTTGTGTCTAAAAGAGGCTTGGAAGTAGATAAGGCTAAAGTTGATTCTATTTCCAAACTTTCATTGCCCACGAATGTCAAACAGATTAAATCCTTTCTGGGCCATGCAGGTTTTTATAGGTGATTCATTAACAATTTTAGCAAAATTTCTAGGCCACTTTGAGACTTATTGGTGAAGGAATCTTCCTTCGTTTTGATTCGAAGTGTGCCGAGGCTTTTCATACGCTGAAGGAGGCCTTGACCTCTGCACCTATTCTCCGAGCTCCTAATTGGATACTCTCATTTGAGCTGATGTGTGATGCTTCGGATTATGCAGTGGGAGCCGTTCTTGGATAGAGGGTTGTGGGAAGACCACATGTGCTGCACCATGCTAGCAAAACTTTAACTGAACCACAACAAAATTACACAGTCACTGAAAATGAATTACTTGCTGTAGTTTTTGCTCTGGAGAAGTTTAGGTCTTATCTTCTTAGATCCAAGGTGGTCATTTTTACTGATCATGTGGCAGTGAAATATCTCATTGCCAAGAAAGACTCTAAGCCATGATTAATTAGATGGATTCTACTCCTTCAAGAGTTTGACTAGGAAATTCGTGAAAAAAAAGAGTGGAAAATGTAGTGGCTGATCACTTGTCTCGCCTTCCCCTAGATGACTGTCAATCTAGAGACATCCGCAAGACATTTCCCGATGAAACCCTTATGGCAGTAACACTAACTTCACCTTGGTATGCGGATACAGTTAATTATTTGGTCACTGGAGAAACCCCTGGATCTTGGGATGCGCAAAAATGGAAGCGATTCATTTCCCAAGCTAGATTCTTTCATTGGGAAGAGCCATAATTATTTCATATTGGACAAGACCAAGTTTGGAGATGATGTGTGCCTGAAGAAGAGCAACAGAGTGTGTGGAGGACACTTTGGTGCTAAGAAAACAACTTTTAAGGTTCTCCAGTCTGATTTTTGGTGGCCTTCTTTATTTAAGGATTCCCATTACTTTGTTAAGGCCTGTCTTAGATGTCAACGGAATGGAACGATTGGGAAGTGGAATGAGATACCCCAACACCCTATCCAACCTATGGAAATTTTTGATGTTTGGGGGATAGACTTCATGGGTACCTTCCATTCATCCCATGGATTCGAATATATCTTGGTGGAAGTGGATTACATCTCCAAGTGGATAGAGGCCATCCCTACACGCACAAATTACCACTCTGTGGCCTTGAAATTTGTGAAGGCCAATATCATATCTCACTTTGGCTGCCCCAAGATGATTATAAGTGATGGGGGACCTCATTTCCGGAACCTTCACTTCAATCGGCTACTTAGGAGTCTGGGAGTAACTTATAAGATTGCTATCCCTTATCATCCTCAGGCAAGTGGCTAGGTTGAAGTGTCCAATAGGGAGCTCAAGAACATTTTAGAAAAGACTGTTAGTCCAGATAGGAGGGACTGTTCCAAAAGGTTGACGACACTTTATGGGCTTATCGAACAGCCTACAAAACCCCTTTGGGTATGCCTCCCTTCCGGATTGTGTACGGGAAAGTGTGCCACTTACCTGTTGAACTTCAACATAGGACACTCTGGACTATCCGAAGTGTTAACTTGGATTTAGAGCAAGCTGGTAAAGCACGTTTACGGGAGTTGACTGAGCTTGAGGAGTTGAAGAATGACGCTTATGACACCTCTCAAGCTTATAAAGAGAGAACTAAGGTCTTGCATGATAAATATATCCATAGAAAGACCTTTCAGCCCAACCAACAAGTCTGGCTTTTCAATTCCAGACTTAAGTTGTTTCCCGGAAAATTGAAATCACGTTGGGATGGGCCTTATATAATCACCAAAGTATTTCTGCATGGGGCTGTGGAAATCAAGAGCCCTTCTTCAGCAGCACCCTTTATTGTCAATGGCCAACGATTAAAACCTTATGTAACTTTGGATGGCCATCTAGTTGACGATGTCACTCTCAAGGAGCCTTATTTCCTTTCTTTCCCGCCTCAGGTAACATCTTCCCTTGACCATTTTATTTTCAATGAGAACATTGTTTGAACTAGGCATGAGGGGATAGGACCTGAAGCATCTATACATAGTGCTTTCATGCATTTAGTTTAAACATTTTGCATTGCATACATTTGTTAAAAAAAAAAAATTTTGCACTATTGAGCATAACTGGCTGGGTTCTACATTCTTAAATAGATCAGAACTTTAGGTTAGACTAAGTTGACTTTAGGGTTTGACTTAGAAGCTAAGTTGAGTAACTAGCTTTAGACCTTTAGGGTCCTTTGTGGACTTAAAAAAAAACTCAAGTAGGAGTTAAGTTACTGACTATTCCTCAAGAGGTTGAGGAAGGAAAGTTAGGGATTGAGTTAAAGGTTGGGTAGTACCTGATGTCTTTTTCTACCTTTTGGTTTACGGGTCCTCGTAACCTAAGCATTCACAATTCACACACACTTGGTCTTGTGTAAACAATGATCACCCCAATTCCTTTATTGGAGAAAAATTTTGGTTCTCTTAGTTCTGACTTAGGAGAAGCTTGAAATCACAGGTTGATTGGAAGAGTTCTTGCCGCAGGAGAGGTGGAGTATATACTCACCTTGAGGATGCGATGATAACATGTCACCTCCTTGGTGCTTGTCTCTTAGGATTCCATCCTACTGGGGGCATGTAAGTGCATTGTGCAGTTCAGGTACCATGGGTTGTCCTATCTCGAAGTGCCGATTGCCACAGGCCTAAATTCATTTTAGAAATCCATGGGCGATACTATCTTGAAGTGTCGATTGCCACGAGTTCTTGGGATCACTATGGGCGGTGCTATCTCGAAGTATTGAAAGCTAGGCACCCTTCGAGGCTCGGTGATGGGGATAATGAATTCGACACAGACAGTGCTGATAGCTTATCCAAGGTTAGACTTAGAGGAATCAAACAAAAAAAATTATATATTAAAAAAAAAATTCTTTCTTACTCTCTTTCCTGGTTGGCAATCAAACCAACCTCAAATAACTCAGACCAATGCACATGCACGGATGCTTTAATCTCTAAGACCAATAAACCCTAGGGTAGAGTTAGAAATCAGGGAAACCTGTGCCTGCAACTCGTCTTTAGTTGACCTAGTCTGTAACTTAGCAATTACTTGGGAACCTTAGGTCTAAAGTCTGAACTTAAACTATTTCTAAAGGAAGATCGATTGGGTTTGCTAGTCCACTTGAAGAGCTTGGTTATTGCTTGAATTTGCTAGGGACTAGCAAAAATTAGGCATGGGGGCATTTGATGAGTCCATATTTGTGGGATAATTAGTTACTTAAATGCCTAGGAATTAGATTAATATTGACATATAAATAGAATACAATAAGATGTAAATAGATTAGTCTAATTATTCATTTATGTACATATTTCATGCATTGCATTCATACTTAGAATTCATTTAGAATAGCATGCATTAGAATAGTTAATCTTTTAGGTTGCATTACATGCATTCTTTATTTCACATTTCTTTTCAGGGATTATAAATAAATAACCCTCATTTAATTTCTTTATTTTATCTCCAACGGATGCATGCAGGAGAGTTGCGTGGGCTATAATGCACAAGCAACAATCGTGGATCTCTATTCCCACGATCTGCGTCACTTCACCTCTTCTTCAACCAACGTCTGCCTGCACCCGCACTCCTCTTGCAGCATCAAAGAAGGGTTCCTACGTCCTCAGTGCATAGGCCATCACCACCGATCCACTACTACGCGGAGAGTCAAGTTCTTATCCACTCCACCAACACCGGCCTCAACCATGGTGACGAGTCTCCACCACCATGGGCATGTGGCGTGACAGGCCACACTGCTGTCTGGAGCTTGCTTGCATTACTGTGAGCACCTCAGTGTGCACCACCCTCACCACCATCACCAGCAACCACCACCGCAGCCACACACCAGCAGCCATTCTTGCAAGTTTAAGATGTTTGGGAATGTTCCCAAACATCTGAAGCCTCTACATCATCACCTTCACCAACGCCCGCCTCGCCACTACCACCTCTCTCGTGCGTGCGCAACAACATGCTGCATCACTCCCTCCACACCTTCCCTCGCTTCCAGCCACCTGCGACCCCCACTTGCATGCAGTGACCAGCTGCAGCGTCGCCCAACTGCGCTTCTTGTCGCACCTCTACCCGCGTGCACAGCGCCTCTTCGCACGCACAACAGCAGTACGCATTGCCCTCCAGCTCCACCACATGAAGGCGTGCATCACCTCCAGCAGTAGTGCCTTCTCCGCGCATGCGCGACCTCCACGCGCTCCGCCAGCAGTCCCGCGCCTCCTTCAGCGGCACGCAGCACCACTTCCGCCACCTTCAGCCTGCAGTAGCAGCACCTGCGGTCGAGCCCAGTAGCGCTCGTGCACGCCAGCACGACCCACGCATGCCTTCGTCGACTCCTCCAGCAAGCGCGCGGGCATTCGACGCCCCTTGCCTGCACGCCTTCGCGAGCACCATACCAGCAGTAGTAGAGTGCTGCAACCACCGTCGACTGCCGCTGCTCCTCTCCTTGCCGCCACCACCTCTGGCCACCGTTGGCCATAAGACCACCACCGCCGAATAGCCCTCGTCTCTCTCAACCTCCAGTGAGCTTCTCGCCTTCAATCGTGGCCTCCTCCTCGCACGCAGACAAGGGGAAGAATTTCCCCTATTTTGCTACAGTAAAGTTCCTATTAAAATTTACATTTTGTGCCATTGTGAATTATTATTATTATTTTATTGAGCTACATTGCAAAATATATACTTTAGTTGTGCAAAATTGCTATTTCAGCATTAACCCTTATTGTTTATCTAATCTGAAAGCGATTTTGATTTGGTTTCTTGACAAAATTAATAGTGAACATTGATTTTTGTCCCTTGCGAGTTTAAATAAGCCATTGCCTCCCTGTGGACACGACCCTCTCTCTTGAGTGGTTTATTTTCAATTGAATAATTTGATTAGTTGATATTCCACCACTTTACAATACGACAAATCATCTTAATCATCCTATTTGAAAGCGGAAATAAACATGTCACCAGCCACCTTGGCCACCTTCGCCCGCACCCCACAAACCCGTGCACGCACACTGATAAATGTCGGTTTATCATCATTCTTATACCCTAAAACAAACCTAGCTCTTAGGATTTTAACTCTGTAAACGGGTTTTTGGGCTGCATTTAGGCATCACTTAGGTTAGGCATGCATTGCATTATTTTTTTGTTTTTGACATGATTACCTGAGTGCTAGGGATGAACAGATAGCCAGATCCCTAAAACCTTAACATTCAGGAAGGCAATAGGTGAAGAAGAAGCTCAATCCAGCTGGGACTTAACTAAATCCAGCTCATCATAGCTGGATACTAGCTCACTTGGGTTAAGGTTAGCTCTTTTAAGCTCCATTCAGCTCATCTTAACTGAATGGTAGCTCAGAGTAGCTCAACTTAGCTCAACCTAGCTCAAGTCAGCTCAGATCCAACTCAGCTTAGTTGAGTCTAGCTCTTCTTAGCTCCAATCAGTTCATTGGGAGCTCTAGCTAGCTCAACTAAGTTGACAGGAGTTCACCTCAGCTTAGGTCCAGCTACTTCCAGCTCTACACAACTCAAGTCAACTGAAGATGACCTCAACTAGCTCAGGCTAGCTCAAGTCCAGCTCCCAAAGACTCCACTTAGCTCAACCAAGTTGAGCTAAGCTAATTAACCTAAGCTAGCTAAACCAGATAGCCAGATTATCTCTGGGAAGATCAAACCCAGCTCACCTCAACATAATTCAGCAGAAGCCAGCTCACTTTAGCTTGGCTTAGCAGCTAGCAAGGAGCTAGCAAGCTAAGCCAGCTAAAGTAGCTCTTGCTATTCTCTTCAACAGCCACCAGCTCCAGTGCAGCTCCAGACAATTTCTCCTCAGCTTCTTTTCCCTAAATCCTAGCTCCCTCCATTACTACCCTGCTAGCTAAGCTAGCTAAACCAGCTTAGTTTAGCTACACCTAAGCTCCTCATGGCCATCCACTCTCCTCCTTAACTTCACCTTAACCCTACCTAAACCTAACCCTAAACCACCATGGTTGGCACCAAAAACATACCACAAGCACCCCTTCAAAGTGGCACCAACCATGGCACATTTTCCACCACATAACTACCCATAACCACCACCTTAACCCCCTTGAGTTGGTGCCAAAAAAACACCCACACACCTCCTCATAATTGGCACCAACTTTCCCTCCAAAAACTCCCCTTATCACCACCATACACCTAAGCCACCAAGCCATCCTAACCCTACACCTAACCCCCTTCTAGAAACCTAACTTGGTGCCAACATTAACACACCCTTTCACCCCTTAACCACCCTACAACCTCCACATATGTTGGTGCCAACCCCTTAAGCCATCTACACCCTACACGCCACCATCCAACCCATCCTCACCTTCCATATATTGGTGCCAACACAACCAACCCACAACCACCTATAAACTCATGATAACCACCCTTAACTTTACCTCCATACACCCTTTTATTTGGTGCCAAACCTTCTTGTCCCTCCATTGTACACTTACCATCATCAAAACACATCCTAACTGTACAACACATCATACCAACCTTAATGCTAGCATTCATCTAGAGTTGGCGCCAAATCTATAGGTACCCCTTCATTTTGACGCCACCTCTCATTAACCCTAAGATCCCATAACCACCCTCTACAATCCATCTTAGCCATCCATCCCTTAACTACACCTACCCCCCTACCACTCCTATAAAATGACCTACCCTATGTTGACAGGGCCTTTCAGGAGTTTTTAGTGTTTCGTCGTTGTAGCAAAATCTCCCAAATAGATCTCTCAACAAATAAATTTATAACTCGAATATCTAAAATGAAGTTCGAGGTCGAACACAAGGAGCAAGTATTGCATTCACGTGCTAATCTAAATCAAAATATAAATGAGCACAATGAATGAAGCCAATAATGATATTCAATGAATAATCTCTACTCAAAATTGATATTCAATAAGAACATGAGTATTGTAAGAGTTAAATATGATCAAAAGAAACCTAGAATAAAATAATGGTGATTTAGATCACCAATTATTAGTCTTAGCACATATATATGCTAATTACTTAATGAATCAAATAAATGAACAATGGCCTAAACCACTTAAGCCATAATTCCACGCCAGCAGTGCACACTGTCAAAGCCTCATCAGACATCAAGCTCTTAAGTCAAACAACTTAAATGATGCCTGCTATAATGCCTTCTTCAGCTCCTTCTCTTCTTTCTCTCTTCTTCAGGTCTTCTTCTTTCACAGCCAGTGCCTTCTTCCTTTCCTCTTCTTCTTTTCTCCTTCAGAAACCTTCTCTTCTTCCTTTCTGCACAGAGGAGCAAAACCCTCCTGATGAGAAGCTCATCATAATCTCTAATTACCCCTAATTAACTAGTCTTCCTAGTTAATTAGCTAAGGATATGAGTATATATGGGTTAATTATAAAATAAGGGATATATAGTAAAGGACCTTAAAATAAGTTAAAAATGATATTTTATCATTCAAATAATATTATTAATAATCTGATTAATAATTGGACTCGAGATCTTATCAATCATTCCTCTAATTAATAAGTTAGTTAACTTAAGCATAATGTATACATAAGTATGTAATAACTTAAGTAAACTTACCTAATTAAATAAATTAACTTAAAAAGGTCAAAAATGTAAATTCAAGGTGTAAACTTAATAATTACTTATTTATAATCATATATAAAAGGTTGAAAAAGGTCTAAGTTAGAATAAATCTTAAAAACCTGAGTTTACATTTAGATCCTTTTAATTCATTTCAATCAGGTCCTTAATTCTCATATAGGTCCTTAGGTTTCATTGCATAAAGGTCCCTGTCTTCTTCTTCTTCTTCTTCTTCCTTCAGCCGATTGAACGGCTAACGACAGAGGGTGCTTCCATCGCTCGATCACCGCACATCTGACGTCGTTCCACCTTCTCTAAGCTCCTGGAGCTTGTACTCACCATCCCATTTTCATCCATCGGTCTGCATGATACTTTAATCATAATTTTAGGTGGGTGTTAACCTCACCATCGTCGGAGACAACATTGGTGGTTAACCTCGTCTAGCTCCTCTCACGTCCAAACTCCGCCACCCTCTTCATCACCGTCAACTATAAATAGCCCCTCACCCCCTCGATTTCTGGTAAGTTGGCTCCCTTCCCTCTTCTTCACTGTAGCCAACCCAATAGGCTATTCTTCCATAATTCCGACGACCTTCCACATCATCTTCCAACTTCCTTCGTCTATCTCGTTTGGCTTAGGGACTTCACTTAGGTCTGCCACGTCCTTGGACAAAGGCGTCGACCGAGGAGTGACTCTGCCCCATCCATAATCGCCTGCCGGAGATCTTCCTCAATACCCTCTGATTTCGTCCTCCGTCATGCGCCTTCGACGGAGTCCCTTTACCTCCTTTGTCCAGGTAACAGTAGGTAGGAGTAGGAGTAGGAGTAGTCAAGATAGTTAGTTAGGTAATGTAGCATAATGTCAGATTTCAATGTTCATCTTCTTCGACTTCAGCAAGCTTCTTGAGCTTGCTGGAGACTTAGTTTTGTCTTTTGAATCTGCTGATCACCTTCCTCTATCACTCATGATCATTTCTAAATCATTTAAACACTAATTTTATCACTTAATTGCCTAAATCACTTCCACCTCCAACAGCTACTGTTGCTGTCCATGGTGGCAGTAGCTGAGCTAATTCCACCTTCATAGGGTTCTTCATCATCTATTCATCACCTAAGGACCCTATTCTGCACTTTAATATGAATACTTACCATTTATAATGTAATTGCCCAATTTGAATTAAGTTCCTAAGCTCGCTATCAATGGCGACTCAGGAGCAGTTTAAATTATAATTATTTATATAAATATGATCGCAGATATCTGTTGACTTGTCTCAACCACTCATCTAAGTAAGAGACCAAGTCCTGAGCCTCTACCAACTCAAAGCTATTCAAATTGAATTTCATTGATTAATCATTCATTTAATGAATTTAAAGGAATTAAATATGATCCTGAGGTTCCTTGTGACCTTAGGAACTTTTTCAAATTGAAAATGGCACGATTCACCATTCTGTACACACATTTCACTTTTTCTGGACTCATCGAAGCTCCGGTGAGCTCCGGCAAGTCAATTTCTGTTCTTCAACCTATAAAAGTTGATGAAGAGCTTGAGAATGATGAAATGATGATCACCGAGCAATTTGAGGAAGTTTATTTACAATTTTGATAACTGGAGCACAGGTTGAGGTATCTTCTTCTCCAACTTTGGTGGAGTTGGAGAAGCCTATACAGAAGTTTAAATGACGCATTTAAGATGTCTAGAAGCTTCAGTGCAAGGCACTGAAGTTGTTCCTGACCTCAGTTCTTTGTAGAAGCCTCCTAATCACTCTGACGAACAAAACACTTTAGGAGTTCAGGCGATGAGCCTGGAACCCTAGTTTCTTAGGTTAGAACAACTGTTTAAGAGGTTGGAAAGATTTCTAAGGTTGAGAGGATTCTGTTCAAGGCCTTAATTTCTTGGGAAGAAGCATTAAACAAAAAGTCAAAATTTTGAGCTTCACAGTTAAATTGAGTAAGAGATCTTGATTCAGAGCTCGATCTGAGGAATTAAGGAGCTTAAATTGATTCTGAGATTCTATTGAAAAGTGTTAGAATGATTTAATTGAGCTCAGACTTGTAATTCTGTTGGAATTCATTCCCTGTCAGTTTGGGCTGTTTTCGAACCCAAACTGATGACAGTGGCTTTTTGTTGAAATTTGATCTCAAATCCTTCCCAGATCAATTTGTAACAACTCTTAGAATATGTTTTAATCAACTGAAAATGATCTTAAGTTTCTGTTTACCTATTCAGAGTTTAAAATTCGTTCTCTGAAGCTTTTAGAGAAGCTTGAAGTTTCTCTACAGGTTCTGAAACTTAAAGAGCTTCAAGACCCACTCCAATAGCTGTGGAAATACCTGCAAAATCTGTTAGAACCCTTAGCTAAGTTAGAAAATCCAATTTATAGACACTGTAAGTAGAAAATCATTTCCAAGCAGTTATAACCCTGTAAGAACCCCTTAGATTCACTCTTCAAATTGAAGAGGAAAACATCCCCTTAACCTTAAATTGATTGCACAATCTTGTAGAGCTACCTTAGAGCTTTCCATCAAGCTTTGAATCGCTTGATTTGGAGCTCTGAGTTGGGAGATATCCTCAGTTGAAGTCGGGTCTAGAGGGGGGAAACATAGTCCCACATCGGAAGTCTTCGAGCACACGCATAGGTATAAAATTGATTTGTGTATTGGGCTTACCAGGTGTCAAGTGCTCGATGCGAAAAGGAAACCTGATCATCTGAGCATTGTGTGTGTGTGTGTGCAGGCATGTGTGTGCCTGCGAGTGTGCGCCTGAGTGGGTGTGTGCGATGTTGGCCCTGGGAGGGCGAGACCTGGGAGGCAGTTGGGCTAGTTTGGCTCAAGAAAGAAATAAACAAAAAATAAACCATAATCGAATAAGGCGATGACCGAGTAGGGTTTGGTCCCACCCTGAGAAGGGTGCTGTATATCCTTGAAAGGACCTCGCTGCAAACCAAAAACTAATTTTTGGTTGAGAAGGAAAACCCAGTTCATCTGAAGAGAATGAAAGAAAGAGAAGGAACAGGCGTGAAGGCATTAAGGGAGAAGCTTAAGGAAAATACTAAGGGAGAAGAAGGCAGGAGCAATAGAAAAAGAAGAAGTTCGAGAGAATAAGAGAAAAATAAAAAGAGAAAAAGAAAAAAATAAAGGATAAATAGAATAAAAGGAAATAAAGAAGAGAAAAGAAAGAAAAAGAGAAGAAGAGAAAAGGAACAGATAAAATAGAGAGGCTAAAGAAATAAAGTAGTTGTTTTTCTTGTTGTATTATTTTTAATTTCTCTTGCTTTTAAATGTTGTAATAAGGCATATGTTTTGAATAGATAAACTCTTATTTTCCTTTAATCTTTTGAAATAAATGTTAAAAATAAGGTTTCAAATAGGATTTTACATATATCTTCAAATTAAATCAAATTTTGCAAGATTCATGTTTCTACAATTAACTATACCTCCTATACTTATAAGATAAATAGAGTTAATTAGTGAATTTAAAATGACTTATACCTCCCAGCGAACTACCTGGACTCAACTAGTTAAAAAATTCTAAAATGTTAGGTTAATTCGACCTTATACTACTAATAGACACAATCTCGATTTAACCTAAGTTACTTTCTTCTACTCTTAATTAAGTAAAATTAACTTAATTAACTGAGTTGAGGAGTAGCATGACCACCTCCCCTCTCTCTTTCTTTTTCCTTCCTCCTCTCTCAAACCCGGGCTAATCAGATATACGGGTATGCACAGTAACCAAGTCCAAAGTTGCGTGCGTGGGGTTGCAGCCAAGGAGTGTATAGCTTAGGCAGGTCAGGTGTGTCGGGTGAAGGTAGGGACCTTACCTCCAGTGTTCTCGAGGCGATAAGCCAAGAGTAGAAAAACACTTTATGCATAGGCAGGCGCTTGTCTCTTTACGATGTGGGACTAAATGTCCCCTTGTTCTTTGCACATGTCTACTAATGAAGATGCGTCCAATTGAAATAGCAGGAGAGATTGGGGTCTTCAAGCAAGGACTTGGAAGTGGTCCTGGGGCTCTTCTGCGTCACTTGGAGGTTGCACCTGGGGTTTGCATGGCTTCGAACATGAAGAACGAAGGCGGAGATGACGGCATGGCAGAGATCGGCGAACACCTGAACCACAAGTTAGAGCCTCACGGCCATGTTAAAACATTTCAGGAGGATCACCGTGGTGCGGCAAGTGCAATAGTGGGTGCGACGGAGTGCAAGGAGGCGTGTGTGGGTGTGGTAGTGTCAGAAAGTGAATGCGAAGGTGGAGGTGTTCAGTGGGGCTTTTGGGTGTCGAATAGAGTGAAATAGGAGAGGGGTTTTGTGAGGGTGGATGAGGCGGAGTTTGTGAAGTAGGTGGCGAGTTGTTTAGTGGGTTGTGGAGGTGGAGCGGACTCGCTGGAGGTCTGGCCGGAGGTGCAGGAGATGACAGTGAACGGTGGTGTCGAGGGTTGTTTTTGGGTTTTAAAGAGAGGGAATTAACCTAATAACCTAAGGGAACCTAACTAACCCTAAATCTAATGGATGAAAGGGAGGATTTCCATGCAGGTGTTATGCCGGATGTGGGGAAGACGAACTCTCCGGTGATAGGAGCGGCGACGACGAGAGGGTGTAGGCAGTGGCTGCTGGTATTGCGGCGCGCAAAAGAATGTGGGGAAGAAGGATCCACCCGCTATTGTCTTGAGGGTGGACGGGGAAGGTGGTCGGAGAAGGTCATCGTAGTTGGTGGAGAAGGAGGTCGGGGAGAAGGGAAGAAAGGGGAACCGACCTCCAAACCAAGCTAAGGATATAAGGTAGTCGATGGGGGTCTTTTATAGGCCATTGGGTCGAGCTTCAAGCTTGGAAACCAAGCTTAAAAGCTCGAAAATCATGGAGTAGGACCCAAAAATTCAAGGAGTTTGCATGAGCATCTTAGCTCAAATCTGAGTTCGAGATTGCATTCAGATGGAAGAGAAAAGTCTCAAGATCCTCCCTTCCAAATTTTAAATGGATTGGCCGTGAAATCAAGAAGTAATCCCTGATTGAAGGCCACTGGTGATGGGTTTAGGAATCTGAAGGCGGCGGGGACCTGTTGGTGAAGAAGACAATGAAGTTAGGGGGTCCTTACTAGTATTTCAAAAGTTAGGGGCTTATGTGAGAGAGAAAAGAGTCTAACTGGACTAAATTGCAAACTAGGACAAGATGTTCTTTGATTGGGCTAAAATTTTGGTACAAGCCTAATTTGGACCCAATGAATATGATGGTGGAGTCGGATTTAGATTTTGACCAAGTTTGACTATGTAATTTGTGCAAAAATCTAAATTAGGGTAATTGTCTGTTTGAGACTATTTTAGGTCAAATCGGGTTCCAATGGTCACATCAAAGGTACCAAACCTTATATAATATTTTTCTATGATATTTAGAAGGTTTATATGAATTTTATCATAACTAGAACCTCAGTGAATTAAGGCGGTCTATTTTTAGGGTTTCAAATGTCTATTAATTCTTGAAATGCGTGAAAATCCATTTCTTTCTACATAGACCCTCTTGTTAGACATTAATGACCATTTGACATTTAATAAACCCCTGGGAAACCCCGTGATTGTTCTGCATTTAGGATATTCTGTTAAAATTACAGATTTACCCTTATTTTAATGCATTTCTCTCATAATGAATATGTAGTGAGTTATGGCTCTTTGGTGGTTATGTAGGAGCATTTATCTGTTGATTGTGACTAATTAAATCTAGATATGGCAAATGATGACGTTATCATTACCATACCACCAAAGAAGACACCTTTGGCTACCATTAATCTACCACATTTCCACCTTCATCTTCCACCTATCTCCACAGCCAAGAGAAGGAGGAGAAGATTAAGGGGACACTCCATCCCCTTAGTGCCTTCCCCTCTTCCCTTCTCTCTTGTGCCCACTCCAGCCAGAGGACAAGCCAGGTAGGAAGACGTCTAGGAGGAGGTCTTGAGGGTGGTGCACGCTCACCCTAGAAGGAGTTCTTTTGGGTGGAGTTCTTCCACCCTTGGAGGAGCTTGGGCACACCTTATCTAGAGATTGCCAGGAAGGAGAAGCAGCACCTCTGGAGGAGCACTTCAAAGAAGGAGTTGGAGAGATTCTTTTCAAGCTCAGGAGTAGCTGAGCTTGGAGCAAGAATCATTCCCTCTTTGCCATCATCTTCGGGAGAAATTTCATTTAACTTGCATTCTTTTCTTTTTGTAGTAGAAGCATTCCTCTACATTTCTTGTAAAACGACTTTTCTTCCTTTATAAAAATTGCCTTTCTATAATTTTGTTGTATTCTTTGATTGCTTTCACTTTAGTATTTTTTACTCCCTTTCCCTAATTACCCTAGGTCTCTACATACCTAGGGTGAGCTTAGAGAGAGGTTACTTCTGTCACCTAGGTGTTAGCTTTAGAAAGGTAGGCGTAGCTATTTCCCGTTTACTATTTTGTTATCGCCTGTTATTTAAAAATCCAAAAAAATCTTATATTTAAAATTCACAAAAAGAAAGTTGATTTCCTAATATCAAGTGAGAGTATTTAAAGTACATTCCTACCTCCCTTGGGATGATCCAAATACTTTCCCAAATACTCGATCTTATAAATTTTAAAAGCGATTAGATTTATGTGTTGTAACGACATTAAAACCCTAATCTTATCAAATCGTGCATTTTTGCTATCATGTGCCCTCGCGTGCAGCCACCAGCGCCACTAGCCTCGCGCGGCTTCCACGAAAAGCAATCAGTAGCCCGCGCATGCAGCACCTCCATCCTTCTTCCTCACCACCGACGACCCCCAAAGAGGAACCCAACAACCAGCAACTCCAACCCACACGTAGCCACCACCACTGGCCGCTATTCTTCGCACCGTCGACGTCATTGTGCTCACCTCGACACCACGAATCCACCAATGCCCTCGGCCACGCCGACAGTGACCCACGCTCATGCGTGGAAGGACACACTGCCGGCAAGCTCCTCTCCTCCGTCCAGTGAACTCTGGCCACCTCCTGTCGTGGGACCACCACCATCAGAACCCCCTCCATGTCCTTGATGTCCTCCGATCATGGCATGGCCAGCCGTGGCCTCCTCTCCTCACACGAGCAAGTAGAGCACGTCCCCTATTTCTCTACAGTAAATGGGAAAATAAAAATTACGTTGGATGCCATTGTCATTTATGGGATTTACGGATTTGAGTACTTGATTACGTTGAAATTGTATGCTTGCCCTCATGTTTCCACACTATTTCCGCCATGCATTCACATCTTATATATTGAATTAGATTCTTGACATGAATGTATGAAATATCACCATGTGCATACACACCCTAGGGGAGAGACTCAAATGTCTTGAATTCTAATTTCAATTACACTACATGCCATTAAGAGTTATTTTATTGAGGTAAAATTACGTACATAACCCTCGCATTCTTGAGTTATTGTGAGTCTTCTTCCTTTCACCTCATTTCGCATTGGATTTGGGCACGGATTTCGCACATGATTAGAAAAATATAATGGGAAAGTATTCGTGAATTTATTACATTTGTTCCTCCCTGTAGATATGGCCTAACTCTTCATGGTTAGTTTTTACTGGTAAATATTTTTGTTCGGGATTTTTCCACCACGCGATTCATACTGTGATGATATGTATTTTTTGACGTATTATTTCTCTGACACATCATCTTTAAAGTGAAATTTTTGATAAATACCTGCTCCTTAGACAACCCAAATACTCATCGTGGTACTTGGTTTTATAAATATTAAGAGTGCATGAAATTACATGTTGCAACGACACTAAAAACTCGCAATTACAAATCGCATGTTTTCTCACACCACTTTTTGGTGTCGTTGCCAAGGAGGCACGACCTAGTTATTATTTAATCTCTCTTGCTTAATTTAATCATCACTAGTTCCATTTTTTGTGTTTTGTGTAGGTGCAAAATTGAAAGTGGGAGCGGGATTTGGGGAGCGAAAGCTTCAAGAGTCTTTTCTTCTTACGATTTACAGGTAAGTACCCTGCCAAACCACCTCTTCACACCCTAAGAAAATACTAAAAAATCTTTAAAATATCAAATCTTGTAAAAATAAGAAAATTTAAGGGTGGTGGAACCCTAAAATTCATTTGTTTGGTTGTTTGAAAAACCCAGACTTTACGATTTTGAAAAATGAAGTTCGAGTACAGAAGGGCTTCTAAAACTTCCCAAACCATACCATTAGAAGCCCCTTTGAGTCAAAAAATTTTATTTCAAATTTCAAATAAATCTAACAAATACAAAAATTATAAAACTTCAAGGATTGGAAGGGGGTCAAACCCTACTTCCTTAATGTTTTCCTATTATTCTAGAATTTTATAAATTTTTATACTCATCATATTTGGATGAAATTTATATTGGTAGAATCCTTGAGAAATATTCTACATCATATAAAATTTTCAAAAATGTTTGAGGTCGTTTAAAGGTTTAATAGAATTAATTTTTCAAAACTGTAATTTCTGGGTTTTGACAACAGTGCAAAAAAAATGTCAAAAAAAATCAAATGATTTTAAAAAATTCAATTTTTTTTGCAAAATCCGTGTTTGATTTGCTTTCTAGTAGTGGTGTTGTTTATCTTGTTTGGACCACCACTTAAACAGATAAACAAAAATCTATTCATTTTCTTAAGAGTTGCATACTTTGGATTCAAATTTCTAGGGTTGTTTTTCTCTTTCTAGTCACACCAATACTTAAGGGAATTGGATTTCACCAACCCAAAAATTGGTTGCAATTTGTTTGTGTGACAAGAAAATTGTTTGAAAACTTAAAAGGAGAAAATATTATAAACATAAAAATATCAAACCCTAAAAGACTCACAAAAATCCTTTTTTTGCAGAAACTGCCTATTTTGGCATTGGGCATGACTCCTGCCCAATTCTCACACATAGAAAAAAAATATTAATCTAGGAAACTACCCCAACAATGCCCATCACAAAACCCGTGCATGCACTCATCCTAAACCTAATTAAACTGGTAGAAACTTAACCCTTAAGGATTTCATCCAATTTTAGGCTTGATGCACGTGTATTAAATCACTTGTAATTGGCTACAATTCCTTAAATTAACCTGGTATCTTAGTTGAGAGGCCACGCCAAACGGTTAGGTGCATGTTTATACAAGCCCCTAGTGACATTCCTAGGACAGGCTTGGGCCCAATCCCACCCTTAAGCAACTCAACCAAGTTTACTAAAGGAAGGGTGGTTTATCGTAAATCTTCTGGTATTCGTGTAATCAAGTCTTAGCTTTTTAAGGAGTCACCCTTACGGCTTATATTTTGCTTGCTTGTGTTCACACAAATTATTTCATCTCTTTCCCTTCTCTCCTCCCCCATTTCTTCCATAAGTGTATGCTTGGGTGCCAATCTTAAAAGTCCCACCTAGAGGGACCAATTGATTTTGCCTGCCGCACAAGATCTAAATTTTCTCCCTCCTCTTCTTTTTCCTCTCCATAAACAGGAAAACATGGAAAATACTCAAAATAAGTCCAAGAACCCCTTCACCTCTAATTCACATCAGCCTGGAGCTAACCCCCCACAACTAGAATCCACAATCTGACATCTCAATCCCTAACTTGCATTATGAGATGCCACCTAATGCTGAGCTACCAAATCCTAAGAATGTGAATCTCTTACTCATGATGGTTGAGCAACTTGCTCAACTTCAAACAGATCAACAACAATTGGCTAGGACTGTGACTGACCTAGCCAACCAGAGACAAAATCCACCCCTAGAAGAACCTACTATACCTTTAAAGGATTTCTATGATCCTTCTAATTATCAAGAAAGACCTAGGGTGGTAATACCCGAAGGGGATTTCGAGATCCAACCTGCTTTCTTGAATTTGATTAAGTATTTTCATGGCTTACCAAAGGAAGATCCTTTTAGCCATCTCGAGGAACTAACCGTCCTCGCCCAAACAAACTGTTCCTGGAATATCTGGGAAGATCTTTGGCTGATGCGACTCTTTCCCTTAACCCTTAATGATAAGGCCTCTTATTGGTTTGGGACAGTAGGGAGACTCATCACTACTTGGCCTTAGCTGAAAAGTGTATTTCTAAAAAAATTATTTCCCATAGGTCATACTAATTCCCTTTGCCAATCCATTACAATTGTTCAACAAAAATAAGATGAATCCTTGCATGAAGCCTGGGAAAGGTTTCAAAAACTCAAGAAGCTACCTACGCCATGGTGCCACTTTGGCAACTTGTACAAATCTTTTATCATGGACTTGAAGATCAACTTAGATGATTTGTTGATGCTTCATACAACAGAAATTTTTCGAATGTCGACAGTGCCTACTAATTATTCGAGGAAATGAGTAAAAACTCATTTAATCATGCTTCCATGAGCACCTTTGGTAGAAACACCAACCAACAAATTGGGGTTCATGAGATAGGCACTCACACTCAATCTATCATAGTCACTCAAGATGACATGCAATTGATTACTTAAGGACTCGACCAAATGCAGATTCACCAGAAAAAAATTGAGGAAACACTTAACTCACAAAAGCTAACTCCACCTCTGACCATACCTAACCTCTTAAAAAGAGAAAACTTGCATTAAGCTGGCGCAGTCCCTATCGAGAATAATTTTATCCCTGAGGTTGTACCGAATTTAGTTGGGACTTTTGATTATATGAAACCAAATTCCTTCAACCTAGCAATTGAAAATATTTCCACCCTTTAGGAGTATTTTAGAAACCCCTCCAACTCATACAATGCAAATTGGAGAAACAACTTGAATTTCTCCTGGAGATATACCAATCAAGTTCCTTATCATAGACAGAACCAAATTGGGATTTATATGCAAAACTAGAATTCATATCAACCTGGACCTTCTCAAGAAGATATCACTACCTAGGTAATGAAGTACCTAGAAGGAATGTAAAATCAAATGATTGAAGTAACCTTGATTGTCACTAATTTACGAAATCAAATTAGGGTTACACCAGACCAAAGACCTACATGGAACTTGCCCTTACAACCCATACCAAATCCCAACAATCAAAGGAACCAATATCCGGGCGGGAATAACCATGGACAACCTCCCATCCACCCTACGCCTCAATATCCCCCTGATTTCCAATAAAATCAGGTCCATTGAGCTCCTCCTAGAAATATTCACACAGCAAATTCTACAACTTTAAGGAACAAAAAAACCACTTAAGAACCTGGGCCTTCTCATCCAACACATGGAACCCACCCAAATCAAATGCAAGTTGACTCTACACCCACCAACTTAGGAAAAAGAAACAAAAGACTCACAAGGAAATGACCCCATTTCCTTCCCTCAAGCTCTAAATGACACCAACACCCAAAGAAAGAATACTGAGCCCACAAATAAGGAACTCATGGATTTATTTGGGCAAGTTGAAATCAACATCCCCCTCCTAGATGCAATTAAATATATTCCTGCCTATGCTAAATTCTTAAAGGATCTTTGTACTCCTAAAAGAAAGACTAGGAATTGAGGAAGGGTGGTTCTTTCTAAGATAGTAAGCTCTGTGGTCTAGAGCAAGCTGCCTCTAAAAAAAAGACTCGTGTGCCCTGCTAATTTCTGTTGTCATTAATGACATGACCTTTGATCGCACCCTGCTTGATTTAGGTGTCTCTATCAACCTCATCCCCACTATTTTATTTAAAGAATTTTAGTTTGTTAAGCTAAAGCTGGTTGAGGTAACCCTACAATTGATAGACCGATTTGTTAATCACCCCAAGGGGACTGTGGAGGATGTGATCATTTGGGTCCAAAAGTATTTATTCCCTATAGATTTTCTGGTCCAAGATATTGAGGTGCCTGAGGCTCTTAAAAATGCAACTATCATCCTTGGAAGACCTTTCTTGGCCACCGTAAAAGCCAATATTGATTGCAACTTTGGAAAAATGGATATTACTTGCAATGGTCAGACAATTACTTTGGATATTTTTCAAGCTTCAAGGAGTTTCCATGAGCTAGATTTCTTTGATGAATCAGACTCTAAAGTAGAACAATTGGTGGAGAATCAATGCATATTGGGACCTATTTTTCTTTGACCACTATTCCTAACTCGGATTTTTGTGATGACTTAGATTTTGAAATGGAATAATTGTTTGAAGAAACAATGAGAAAATCACATATGGGGACTTATTTGCCTCAGCTAGTATTCTTGAGTCACCATACCCTCCCACCCTAACTTCACTGCACATACTAATCCCTGACCATCCTAACCCGACCCCCACTTTGGACCTCACAATTGAACTCCCAAAGCCTGGCCCGTAATTAGAGTTGAAACCCTTGCCATACTCCTTAAATTATGTTTTCCTTGAACAAAATCAAACTATGCCCCCGATTATCAATTTTTATCTTTCTAGGGAATAATAGGAAAAACTGCTTGAAGAGTGTCTCCAAGTTTCCAACTATGCCCATGACATTCTTACACCATGATACACATTATACTTAGCTGAAAAGGCGTAAAAGACAACCCTTGTTAGGAGGTAACCAAACATCACCATTTTTCTTGTTTTCCTATTTTTCATGCATGACAAGTTTTGAAAAATCCTAATCCAATTCCTGACCATCTTCTTCCCAGGTGATATCTTTTACCCTTTCTTGTGCATGAGGACATTGCGTATCATAAGGATGGGAGGTACTTTAATTAAGTCAAAAATTTTATATTTTTCAAAACATAAATTTTGCCATTTTGCATACATTTTCCAAAAACTAAAAAAATAAAAAATAAAATTTTGAGGATTTTCAAAAACTTAGGACTGAGGTTGTACTTATTTCAACAAAAGGTACCACATGGGATTTAGGATTTAATCATTATCAAACTAACGGATAGATTCAAGGATCTCTGGGTTACACTTTTTAGGTCTAAACCAGACTTAAATGATTAGCGTATCCCTTAAGAACTTGATTTGTTCTAAACCCCTTGATATTTCCATGATTATTTACATAATTAATTCCTAACTAACACTAGTCTAAGAGTAATTCAGGTTAGATTGCATTTAATTAGGATGGCATAGGCATTTTAGGTCATTTTGTAAATAAGGCATACTTTTAGGCTTTTATGCAAATTTTCCCACAATTGTATATGGTACCTTGATGTGTTTATTTTTATATGTGCATATACAAAATTTCAGGTTAATCGAACCATTGCTAATTGGATTTTTGGACTTGAGCTGATTTGGAGTTGACTAGCATAGATAGTAGACCTATTTGGAAACGAATTAGCCCAATAGCTTAGCCTAGCTAGGAGCCTAATTAATTTACATCTACACTCTACCACCTAACCCAATTAGCTAGCACTATTGGCCAACCATAAGCTTGGATTTTCAAACTATAATGGCTGACCATATTAGATTATATCCTTTAGGAATTTCAAACCTTATCCTCTACACAAACCCTTGGCCAACCAAACCCTTCCCTTGTCCTCTTCATTTGGATAGCCAACATATCCCACATCCCAACCATTGATCCTATATCCTAAGGCCCATAGAATCCCTAACTAAACCTAGGAAAATTAGATCTTATCCTCCCCAACAAAATCCCTTAGCCAACTCCTCTTATCCTAAACCGTAGTTGCCACCTTGACCCCTCAAGACCCACTTGGTGGTCGGCCAAAACCCTAGAAACAAACCCCCATGGCCAACGACCTATGTGGATAAAATCCCAACATAAAACCCTCCTATCCTAACCCTCCATCATAGATCTAAGGGACCATATCCTGCCTATCCTAGCCACCCTTTAGGATTTAATCTAGACCATCCAATTTAGTAATCCTAGGCACTCTAGATCAACCAATAGGAAGCTTCCCTATTGCCTATAAATATACCTAGCCACCCCTCCCCTAGGATCCATCTGCTACTTAGAATTTCCTACCTCTACACAGTCTCTACTAACTAGTGCTACCCTACTCCAACTCTGGTAGTTCTGGCGGGTGCTCCTTCGCATCTGCATCCACGCTGACGCTCCGGACTTCACCTTCGAAGCCCATAGTTTTAGATTTTATTTTTCTAGTTGTAATAGATTTGCTTTTAGATGCATTCTTCTAGTTGTAATCTAAGTTCTATTTGTTCTGACTTTCTATAGCAATAAAGTTCTAATTATTTTTCAACTTGTCTTCAAGTTGTATGCTTTCTAGTAGTAGTATATTATAGTTTTAATAGTTGCATGCTATTAGATTTAGTATTAGTTCTAATAATCATTCTATTTGATATTTAATTCTAGTACTAATTAGAAAAGCGATTTTGATCTATTTGCCTCCTTGCGAATAACTCAGACTCTCATATTTTTATTCGAAAAAATCTTACGAGTTTGATTTCACCTATAGATTCATGACATCCTCTAACAGAACCCCCCTAAAAATAACTAATCCTTGAATATCAGTTAGTAGTGAGAATAGTACTTGACTCAGCTTTTAACCCAAAAGCTTGGATACTTTTTGAAACCCAGTGTCAAAACTTTTGCACTTGTTGCACATGACTTACAGGAAAAAAGAGGAAAAAATAAATCTTAAAAAAAACCCCATTGTTTAGCTTAGGAGAAAGCCTGAAACAGTTTTTATTGGATGAGTTCCTGCCATTGAGGAGAACAACTTTTCTTCTTGGAAGTGATGATAACATGTCACCACCTTGTTGCTTGCTCCATATCATTATTCATATATATACGTGGAGCTTATAAGCACATTTTGTGGTTCAAGTGTCTCGAACAGTAATATACCAAAGTATCGAAGCGAGAGCCTAGATTCCCTTAGAGTTCCTTTCACGGTGCCATGAGGTGTCAGGGTGTAGGGCTCCTAGAAGGTGCCTTGGACGATGCTATCATAGCATCAGAGCAAGGACCTCTTAGAGGATGGGTGATGGGGATAATGATTATGGCACAATTCTGTACTAGAGATAAATCGAAGATAGGCATGGGGGAAGAAAAAACAACAAAAAGACAAAAAAAAATGAAATAAAAATAGAAATACCTACTAGCCAATTTTTACAAAGCACTGACACTTGGCTTTTCAATAACACACAAACTAAGGGTTGTATTCTTAAGAGTCAAGGAGATTCAAACTATGAGACGAGATTTCGAGATCATTAAAACCAAAGGGGTAAAGCAATTGGATTCTTGGGCAGGTACGTAAATCCTGATTTTTCTAACCTTAAGATCCAAGAGCGAATCTTAAAGTTTTCAAACAAATCCTGTACCATTCCTTTTCAAAATCAGCTAAAGTCTCGTGAAAAATTTCTCCTCAAAAGAAAAAAAAAGAAAATTTTGTTGTTTTCAATAAATACTATTTTGCGAACTAAGTTTTGCTAAGGATTAGTAAAAGTTAAGCATGAGATGTAACCAGGATGGTCCGACTGGTTTAGAGACTAAGAGAGGCTATCATAGATTTGTCGATTTAGAGTCATGCTCGGTCGGAGCTGATGGAGGAAGTTCGCTTGGATCTACTGGCTGCTATGGAAGAGGCTCGAGCGGAGCAAGGCTTAGTGAAGACCATGGCCTTGCATTTCGAAAGGAAGGTCTAGGTGCTGGAGAGGGAGGCTTAGGAAATTATAGCCCTTAGTGAGGAGCAGTTGAATGAGATTTGTCGACTGAAGAACAAAAGACGAGAGTTGCTCAAACCCTCCGTTGTGATGAAGTTCTTTGCCTTGAATCCTTTAATGGAGGTGGGCTGCCAGAAATTAGGTCGTGATGAGTGAGCATAATTACATGATAACATGCTTAGTTCTATTGGTTTTTGGGGTGTTAGTTGCATTAGAATTAGGTCATTTTGAATGTAATCACATATTTGCATACTAGGACTAAGATTGGGAATTGAAGCTTGTTTTGTGCTAATTTGAGACTTTGCTCTATGTAGAAATACTTGATTCTAGATCAAAAGGAGAAGAAACATGATTCAAAGTCTTTAGAGCTCAAATTGAGAGAAGAACCCATTTTGGCCATAAAAATCCTAACCCTAATCCCAATCTGAACTTTGCCTTATTTAGCCAAAGTCGAAAACACTAATCCTAATCCTTGACCTAAACTCTAACCTACTCTATTTAGCTACCTAAACCCTGGCCTTAACCTAAAACCCCATCCCAAACCTATTCCTAAAACTTCAACGCACACTTCTAGTGACACTACCATAATTCGAGTTCTAATCCTATAATCTAAAAGCCTCCACCTTATCCACTTGCCACATAATATTTCCTACATCAAAAAATGCACTAAATATTCTTTGGAATCAATTAATTAAATGTCGCATCCAATCAATTTAAATTAGGCTTTAATCACATCCTTAATTTTCCACCAATCACATCCAATGTGAACACAAATCACAGTGTGAACGTGCCTCTTTTCTATATCCCTTGCAAACCCTAGTTTTTGAATCGATAAACCCAACACCTTGGCCTCCAAGTAAACCCTCCAAGCCACCCTTGGACGTCCACCCTTGTTTATAAAAGACCATAGGCCTTCATGTTGCAAAAACAATCTTCTTCCTCCTATCTTCTTCTACCTTCAAGATTTTGGTAATACCCTTATTTTGATATAACAAAATTATATTTTTATTATGGACTAACCATTGCAGGTTAAGTCAAATTATAGCATGAATGCATCCTTATCAACATTTATCAAATACATTGTTGAAGCAGAGAATTGTCGCAAAAAGATTTGAGTTTGGAAAACCCGTCGTTGTGTGATTTGTGAAGAAATCCGTCAACAAATAAATTTTACCGAAACTCAAAAGGAATTCTAGGTCGAACACAGGGAGACGGACGTTTGATTAAAAGTCGCGTTTGTTTTATTTGTCATGAAGCAGATTAACCGGTCGAATTGAATTTGAACTAGCTATCTACTTAAATAATAATGAATAGAAGAGAGAGAGAATATTACAAATAAAAATAAAATAGAGATAGAATAAACATAGATTTCATAATCACAGAATGTGTCTATTACAACTAACCACTATAGTAGAAAGCGGGAAATCTTCCAACTAGAAAGTGGTAAATCTACCCTAGAAAGAAGTAAAAAGAAGGTGGAGAGAAGTTATTGTCCTCGACGGCTGCTTGGATGACGAGCCGCATTGACGGAGCGCTCAAACAAAGGTGGTGAGATGTGGAGTGAAGGAGAACGACAACGGATGATAAAGGATGGGGTAGGGCGATGTCACAGCAGGATCCACTTCCCGAATGGTGGTGAGAGATCTATCGCGGAATGCTCCACGAACGGGATGAGAAGGTGGAAAAATTATATTTTTAACTTTAGAGGAGCATCCCGGGTTTGGGACAAGCTCTTAGAGCTTTGGAGGGGGTGAGAGAAGAGAGAAAGGGATGAAGAATTCGAGTGGTAAGGGTCTCCTTTTATAGTTGTAGGGATTGAGGGCAATTTGGTCATTTTATGCTTAAAAACATTAACTCATGGTCTTTAGTGACGGATTTAAGCGTCAGTAAAGCCCCTGAACGTGGGTGTGGTCGCGCGCACACTGTGCTTCCTCTCCCTACGCTTCAACACCTATGCACGATCGTGCGCTCTCAGCCGTCCGATCGCAAGATAGGACAGCTTAGAAGCCATCGCGTCCACGCCTTCATCGTGCCCCATCGTGTGACTATGTGCGATTGGGCATTCAAACGCACGTCATCGTGCGCGTGCGCAAGCCGCGCCTATCCATGCTGCCACGTTGCACATCTCCCACCCGCACGATCGCCATCTGATGGTCGAATTGAGCCGCTCCCATGCCCGCGCCTTGATTTGAGTCGCGTGGGGGCTCGAACGCACATTGCGGGGTTGCACGTGGAGGCATTCTCCACTGCGCTATCTTCACGGATTGGCACGGTGATGATTTAACTGTTGCGCCCTCTTAGCCATTGGGTTAAGATCCAATGGCTGAGATCTCGTCTCGCCCGTGCCTTCAGAAGTTGAGAAGAGGTGTTGCGGCTGGTTTGGGCAGATGTGATGGCTCCACGTGATGCCATCATGGCCATCCATCTTTTATTTTTTGTAAATGGAGCCACGGATGTCGGATTTGACTGATTTTCGTGTCGTTGTGTTGCGATTGTTGATCCGAACCCATCCATGAGATCAGATTTGTCATCTGATGTACAGATTTACAGCAGCTTTGCCCCTTGACCTCTGATCTTTCTCGGACTGCATCTGATGCTACAGAAGTCTGATCGGGGCGATCTTGGAGTCGTTGAACTCCAATCATCACCCTGATCAGATCCGTACGATTGGATCGTCAATCTGAGGCCCCAATTAAATGTCGCCTTATCACCTGACCATAAAAAGGAGAAATTAACCTAAAATTTATACAACTTATCATAAATGCATGATCATGCATGTTATGCAATATTTATAATGTATAATGCAACTATATGTCTAGGAACATGCAAAAATAGATGGTTTATGTAATATAAACATGTTTACATCATCAATCAAGGATGAAAAGGACTTAAAGACTTTTCAATTTTATTGAGTCTAGAATTATGTACGGAACCTCAATAAGAAAACAAACGTAAGTTTCATTTTTTGCAAAAATCATTCTCTTTCAAACCTTTGTCAATTCTAATGTTGATTGACCAAACTTTGTTTTTGATCGACCAAACCTTGATTGACCAACTTATTGTCATAATTGATCAAATACCTTTAATGGTCATATTCTCTTTTGATCGATCAACCCATTTGATTTAATCGATCAAATATATTCCAACAATCAAATTTCTTTTGAAATCCTAGAGTCGATCAAATAATCCTTTCAATCAATCACCTTAAATCAATCAATACTTTGTTTTAATTGACCAAATATAGTTTTGATCAACCAAACTTTCATTTCAATCGATCAAAGCCGTGTTTCTAGAATTGTTGAAAAACACCTATAAAGAGGACCTTTGACCCCCTCTTCAAAAACACACCTCAAGAGCTTTTAATGAGAAAAACATGCCTACTCTCTCTAGTGCTTTCGCGCCTCTGTGCCTACAACTACTTCGATTCAAAGCACATCCCCTTGTGATTTAAGAAAGCTCTATTTGTCTTTAAATATTATGGAGGTTCCATAGGAAATATTGTTATATTCTTCTATTTTGTTGTTCTTGATATGGGAATCCAAGTTGTATTGGAAGTCTCATTATTCTACTCTTGGTCAAGTATAAGAGAAGACGCTTGTAGGAGCTTGTGCCACCCTCATTCAAGTGGTACGTGATAGTGAATTTGACTAGAGTCGACTAATCAAGAAAATCCTAAGCTGGGAGGCTTAGGTAGTGGTTTCACCTGGAAGGGTTCCACTCTAAAATTAGATGCTATTTTTTTGGTTTGTGCTTATTCATTTTTTATCTATGGTGAATGATTTTTTAAATTCTTTTTAAATAGATATTACACTATTCACCCCCTCCTCTTGTGTATACTTGATCACTTAAGCTCCGCTCACACTCACATCTGGTATAAGAGCTGAGTTCTAGTCCAGTTAGGATGTCAAAGTCCTCTGAAGTATACACCAGGGTTAATCTGCTGTCAAACCACCTTTATTCAATGGCACCAACTATGGATTTTGGAAGACCAGAATGCAGATATTTTTGGAATCAATGGATTATGAAGTATAGGACGTGATAACTTCAAAATGCACGCACCCAAAAAAGAAGGTGCTGAGATTACTTCAGAACAGAAGAAGATTGCCACACATAACGCCAAAGCTATGAATGCTATCTTTTACGGTCTATCCAAAGATGAGTTCAATCGAGTCTCAGCATATAAAACAACATACAAAATCTAGAATATTCTTGAAGTTACTCATGAAGGAACTTCAAAAGTCAAGGAAACTCGGATCAACCTCCATACCCAGAAATATGAGCTCTTTCGTATGATGAAAGGAGAAACCATGAAGGAGATGTACACTAGATTCACCAATATTGTCAATTCCTTAAGAAATCTAGATTATAAGATCACAAATGAGGATTGGTTCAAAAGATTCTTCGATCTCTGACTAGTACCGATATTGTCAATTCCTTAAGAAATCTAGATTATAAGATCACAAATGAGGATTCGTTCAAAAGATTCTTCGATCTCTGACTAGTGATTGGGAAACCAAGACAACTATTTAGGAATCTAAGGATCTTTCTGTGTTAAAGTTGGATGATCTTATAGGTGGCTTAATGGCCTATGAGGTTCAGCTCGAGCACATGACAGAACATAAAGGAGAAGGCAAGAAGAAGAAAGACTTCGGTCTGAAAGCTGATATTGACTCTGAAGAATCAGAAAATAAAGATGAGGAAGACATACCCTTGCTCACCAGGAAGTTGAAAAGATTCTTGAAGAACAAGAAGAGCTGGAAGAAGAAAAAGGAAGAACCACAAGAAAACCAGGTTATCTGCTACAACTGCAAGAAGAAAAGGCACATGAGAAAAGAATGCCCTCAACTTAAGAGAGAAGTCAAAAAGAGAAGGTCAGAAAACCTTCAAAGCATGACACAAAGAAGAAGGCTCTACAAGTAACTTGGGATGATAGCGATACAAGCTCAAAAGAAGAGAGCGAAGACACTTTAAGTGAAGATGCACTCTATGGTCTTATGGTGATCGAAGACAAGGTATCTTCTTTTACTTTTGATGAATTATTAAAAGCATTTTATAAGCTGCATGAGATTTAGTTAAAGTACTTAAAGTAGCTGATAAGAAATTAACTAAAGACCTAGATAAAGAAATTAACTTAAGGAATAATGCTGAATCTCTAAATCAACAATTGTCTCAAGAGATCACATCTCTTATGGCTCATATTGACTCAATTCAGATAGAATTAGGAAAATTAAGGCAAAAGTTTGTTGCTCTTGTAAATGACCTAGCTAAGTTCACCAAAGGAAGAGCAAATCTAGAAAGGCTATTAGGCACACCAACCCAAACCACTACAAAATTTGGGTTAGGATATATTCCTAATAATGATCATGAAATATCAACTTTACAATCTAACACACAAATTCCCTTTAGTCTTATGGCCAAGAATAGCTCCATGCCTAAACAGGCACCTACTAATAAATCTGGACCCAAACGAAAATGGGTACCGAAAAGAGATTTGCAATCTTATTTTGTAGGAAACTCTCAAGGATTAATTAAGTACTCAGACTGGATCTATCATCAAAAAGATGGACACCTTGTAACTGTAAGGACAAACACTGGACCTCATAGATGTAAACCAATGACAGGTCCAAGGAAAAGGAAGAGGGGTTATGGACAATGGTTGTTCGAAGCACATGACAGGGGAAGAAGACCTGTTCCTCAACCTCAACCTCAACCTCAACAGCAAGGAAGGTGGTTTAGTTACCTTTGGCAATAACCACGAGGGCCATGTTACTAGCATTGGCAAAATTGGTAACTCCAAAACTTCCTTTGATAATGTTCATCTTGGTAGTGGCCTAAAACATAACTTGCTTAATGTAAGTTAGATTTGTGATAAAGGCTATAAAGTTACTTTCACTTCAAAAGGTTTTAAAATTAGGGAAAAAAATTCAAAGGAAATCCTTTTGATAAGAGATATATCAAAAGACATCTACACTATTGACTTTGATAAATGCAACGATCTTAATTGCTTGGTTGCATCAAATGATGAGTCAATATTGTAGCATTGTCGACTCGATGATGATCACATGCGAAATATAAATAAGCTTATGAAACACGACTTAGTACGAGAGTTGCCTAAGATTTCCTTTAGAAAGAAAGATCTCTGTTCATCCTGTGAACTAGGAAAATTGCATAAAACTTCTTTCAAACCTAAAAACATGGTCAGTACTTCCAAGCCACTTGAGTTGATCCACTTAGATCTTTCTGGACCAATCAAATATGAAAGTCTAAATGTGTGCAAATAATGTCTTGTCTTAATTGATGACTTCTCCAAATTTACTTGGATATTATTTTTAAGATCTAATGATTCTACTTTCGAGGAATTTAGAAAATTAGCCAAGAGAATTCAAACCGAATTTGGCCTACCCATCACTAGGATTAGGAGTGACTTTGGAGGAGAATTTGAAAATCAAAAGTTCCTAAATTTATGCTCTACGTTTAAAACAAAATAAGAATTTGCTTTTCCTAGAGCAGCTCCTCAAAATGGTGTTGTAGAAAGGAAGAATAAAACCCTACAAGAGTGTGCCCGCACTATGTTGTATGAGTCAAAGCTACCTCGATATTTTTGGGTTGAGACTGTAAACACTACTTGTTATATCCAAAATAGGGCCTATATTAGACCTATTCTTGAGTAAATACCCTTTGAACTTTACTTTGATAGGATTCCTAAGATCTCTTACTTTAAAGTATTTGGTTGCAAATATTTCATACTGAATACAAAGGAGAATTTGGATAAGTTTGATGTGAAATGTGAAGAAGAAATCTTTCTAGGATATTCCTCTAGAAGTAAAGCCTATAGAGTCGTTAATAAGAAGAAATTGGTAGTTGAAGAGACTTTGTATGGGTCTTTTGATGAAACAGATCAGTTAGGTAATGCATCAACCAAAGATGATGATCAACCTCTAGATGATCGTTCAAATGTACCTGAAGACACCAACTCTAGTGAACTTCCTAAAGACTTAACCTACACCAAAAACCATCCCAAAGACTTAGTGATTGTTGAAATCTCAAAGGGAATTCAAACTAGATCATCCTTTAATAACCTTGCATGTAGTGTGTTTGTATCCCAACTATAACCAAAATCCATGAAAGAAGCATTCATTGATGATTGTTGGATTGTAGCTATGCAAGAAGAGTTGAATCAATTTGAAAGAAATGATGTTTGAAAATTAGTTCCTAAGCCAAAATCTCAATCTATTATTAGAACAAAATGGATCTTTCGAAATAAGCTTGATGAATCAGGAAAGGTTGTAAGAAACAATGCTAGACTTGTGTCTCAAGGCTACAATTAGGAGGAAGGAATTGACTTTGACGAAACTTATACTCTCGTAGCAAGACTAGAATCCATTAGAATGTTACAAGCTTTTACCACTCATATGGGATTTAAACTATTCTAAATGGACATCAAAAGCACATTTCTAAATGGATTTCTAAAAGAAGTCTATGTGAAATGAACTCCTGGCTTTGAAAGTACTATTAACCCAGATCATGTTTTCAAACTTAATAAAGCTTTATATGGACTTAAATAAACTTCTCGAGCTTGGTATAAAAGGCTAAGAAACTACTTAATAGAAAATTTTTTCAAAATTGGCTTAATTGATCCAACATTGTTTACTAAAAGAAAAGATAATCAACTAATCTTAATCTAAATTTATGTTGATGACATAATATTCAATGCTCTAATGATCTTCTATGCCAAGAGTTTGTGAAAGTTATGCAAGATCAATTCGAGATGTGCTTGATGGGAGAATTAAAGTTCTTCCTAGGTGTTGTTGCACGAGAGTCGTCTTTTAGAAATACGCGTCATGGTATAGTCGACAAAAATTGCAATAGCACTTAAATTTATAAGAGTGCTCGAAATCAGGAAATTGAATCCGAGGTCATTCGTAGGGAGCAAATATAGAATTTACACACTAATCACGATATAAAAATAATAAGCACAATAAATGAATCATAATTAAAGATATTCAATGAATAAACTACTCAGAAATATATTCAATGATAAACCAATGTATCTCAAGAACAATGGGATAAAAAGAATAGAAGAAAACCCCTAGATAATGGTGATTTAGATCACTACTTAGCTCCTTCAACTTTAGCATACATCCCTCAGTTCAAATTTCTCAAAAGTGTTCAGTTCAAATGACTCCACGGTGCCTCAACCAATATCAGACGTTGGGTATAACCCCAGACGACTTAAGTGATCACAACACAAGGCACCATCATAGCACAAAGCCAATGCACAATGCCTTAAAGATGCCTAAGTGTTAGGCATGCATGCACGCATCTCGAGGCATCAGGTATGAATCCTGAAGCAAAACCCTCCCCTTTCCTTCTTAGAGACTCTCCCCTAGTCTCTCTAATTAGATAATCGAGTCTTTCAGGCGGGTAATCAGATCCGGGTAAGGGACCAAGCTCACCAACGTGGGTAGTGAGCAAGTGGAGAGAGGTGAGCAGGGACCTCACCCTTGAGTGTACAGGCGATAAGGCCTCCTCACTTTTCTCTTTTATATATAGTAAACAGCTTATCTACACCCGATGTGGGACTATGATCCCTGTGTTCTTTGCGCGAAGCTGCAGCTGGGTTCTTCGCCTTAATTGGGTTGCTGTTGGAGCTCTTCTCTTCAATTGGGAGCTTGGACAGCTTCATGAAGGTGTTCCGCTCCAGCTAAGGATGATGTTGGTGACGATGGCAGCCGGAGAATGGTGGATGGAAGTGGTGGAGTGGAGCTCACCGGTGACACCTAAAAAAGCAAAATACGAGCTTCGAGCCTAAATTAGAAAGCTCTTGAGCATCGTCGTGAGGTGAGGAAGACGATGGCAGGGTTAATTTGGTGAATGGTGGCGTGTGGTGGCCGGAGGATAGAGTGAACGGCGGAAGGATGGGTTCTCCGGCCGATGTTTTTGTTGAGCGAAACCCTCAATTTCTTGAGAGGTTTTACTTGCACGGTCGTAGGTGAGCTTGTGGACCAGATGGAGTAAGGTTTCGTGGCATGGATCCTCGGTGCGAGCTCATGCCGGACTTGGGGAAGACGGTGAGGAAGGGAGGCAGTTGTTGGTCGAAACGAGTAGGGAAGGAGCTAGAAAGGTTCTGGAGAGGTAGAAGAAGAAGATTACCTAGCTCAAAGATGAAGGGGATGAGGAATTGGTGCCAACTGTGATTGGCCGACGTCGGAGAAGGTGAAAACTCCGGAGGGAGAATTGGTGACGACGACGAGGTTAGGAAATCCTGGCTTTGGCCCACCAGGTGCAGAAGAAGACAAGGAAGAAGGAGGCGCTATCAATTTGACTGTTGAGAGGCCGTGGGAGGACGGAGAAGGTAGCCGTCGGAGCTGAGGTTACAGCTTGGCTGAGGAGAGGAGAGAAGAGGTTTTTGGCCCTTTTCCTAGCTAAAGAGAACGACTTGGGAGAAGTCCATTATAGGGCTTCCGGACGAGCTCCAGATGAGCAAGACGACCAGTCTTGGTCGTGAAATCAAGGAAAAAGATCCTTGATTTCTCTGAGTTCATTTGAGCTCCATGATGCAAATCAAAGCCCATGATCTGGTCCAAACGATAGGGAATCTCCTAAAGAACAATCCCTCCAAATTTGGAGGGATTTGGTTGAGTAATCAGAGAGAGATCTTTGATTGAAGGTCAGCAGGCTTGGGTTCACACCTGTAATGGCGGCAGGGACCTATTTGAAGAAAATGACGGAGAGTTAGGAGGGTAATGCAAAGAACTTGAAAGTTAGGGGCCTGACTGAGAGAAATAGAGATTTAAAGGACTGAATTATAAACAAAGTCAAGATGAACTCTGATTAGGCCCAAATTTTGACCTTAACCTAATTTGGACCCAAGGAATGTGATGGTGAAGTTGGATTTCAGTTTTGATCACGTTTGACTAGGTAATTTACACAGAAGTTCAAATTAGGGCAAAATCCTGTTTGAAGCTCTGTCCAAGGTCAAAATGGGTTCAGATAGTCAACCCAAGGGTACCAAACATCTTGGAATATTTTTATATGAATTTTAGGAGGTTTGGATGAATTTTATCTTGACCATAACCTCTTTAATTAAAGAAGGTCTAAAATTAGGATTTTGTGTACTGTTTTGGTTCTCGAAATACGTGAAACCTCGTTTCTATCTGTGTTGACCCACTCTTTGGTCTTTAATGCTCACTAGGCCTTCAATTAACCCCTGACAAATCCCATGGTTACTTTTCATTTGTGATGTGATGTGATGTTAAAACTGCAGAATTAGTCTTGTTTGAATATTCTCTTCTCAAAATGGATTTGCATGGAATTATGACTCTCAGGCGATCATGTAGGAGCATTTGTCACTTGATTTTAACTAATTCAAGTTAGTTATAGCTAATGATGGCGTTATCATTGGGTTTCAAGTTCTATGCATGGAATCTGTGGAGATTGGATGTCCAGCATATTGCCTGGACGTTTGGAGGTAAGTTGGAAAGTGGGTTTTGAAGTATTTTAGGCTAAGGCGTCCTAATAAGAAGGTGGCTAAGGTTTGGGAAGGTGGATAAGGTTATCCTAAGGCTAGAGATAGGTGTAGGGCTGTCCTAATGTTCTTCATATTTTAATTCTTACATTAAAATTCCATAAGCAACATAGCATGCCTCTCCTACACTATCTTATTTACAACTTTATTCTAGACTTCTGCTCCAGCTCTATTGCAGCTCTGGTCTCTATCCCACTTCAGATCAGCTTCTGAGCTTCTTATTACTTGAAAACCAAATAATACACAAATCAGTATGGCAAATTGACATTATTGTAACAATATGTAGGTTAAGCAGCAAAGATGCAAAGTATGCAATTAATGCATGAGTTACTCTACAATTAAGCTAAGATTTAACTTAATTTAGGTCTATTAGGTCCTATGATTGTTGTGCAATCAAAGGACTTTGAAGGCGAAGTCTGGAGTGTCGGCATAGATGTGGATGTGAAGGTGCACCCATAATCTCCAAAGGGAGAAGGAAGAAGTAGAGGACTCGTTCTAGGTGGTGGATCTACTCGGAATTAGAAAGGAATTTCTAAGTAGGAGATGGATTCTTGAGAGGGGGTGGCTTGGTGTCTTTATAGGAATCATGGAGACTTCCTATTGGTCGGTCCAAGGTGCCTAGGATCACTAATTTGGATGGCTAGGATTAATAGGTCAAGGATCAAGGGCTAAGATTAAGGGCAAAGTGATAGGATAGATTAGGTTTTTGTTGGAAGTAAATCAAAGGCCTAGATTAAATGAGAAGGGTGATTGATGGTCTAGATTTAATAATAGGGATTGGTAATTAGATAATTGGGTGTAAAGGATAAGTTGAGTTTCGTGGAGAGGTAGCAACCGTAGGTGTTATTGGTTTGGTGGAGGGTTTGTTGCATGAGATAAGGGGGATTTTTGGTGGATAAAAAAAGAAGTTTACGTAGAGGGCAAGTTTGGTGGAAGGGAAAGGCTACCTGGATGGCTTGGAGAAGGGGGGCATCTAGGTTGTGTTTGCATGCAATGGTACCTGAGTTGAGTGGGGTTTCGGTGGGATTTTTGCATGGGATTGGGTTACTTAGGAAGTAAGGTGGAATTTGTATGGGTTGGTGTTTGGTAGGGTGGGGATATATTACGTAGGTGGGTATGTTTGCATCGGTAACGTGGGTTTGTTTGGGATATGGGATATAAGGTGGAAAATCAAGGAGTATTTACGAGATGGTGGTAGAGGTTTAGGAAATTAGGAAAATAAGTGTGGGATTTTTAGTGGCATGGTGGGCATGAGAATTTACGTTGAGGCTATTAGGCTTAGGTTTGGGTTAGCTAAAAGGGTTAATTGGACTTCCAAATAGGTTTGCTAATTAGGCTAGTCTTTTTCAAATGAGCTCAAGTCCAAAAATCCAATCAACCATGCTCCGATCAACCTGAAATTTTGTATCTGCACAAATAAAAATAATCACATCAAGGTACCAGATACAATTGCGGGAAAAATTACATAAAATATCATAAGTATGCATTATTTACAAAATGACCTAAAATGCCTAAGCTGACCTAATTAACTAAATGCAATCTAATGCAAATTACCCTTACACTAACTAGTTAGGCATTAATTAACATAAATAAATGTAGAAATATTAATGCTCAATTGCAATAGGACTGTCTGATCGAGAGTGGATGGTTGTGATCGAGCCACATCAGCACCCCTAAGCCCTTCTCAAACTCAAAGTGCGATGCAAACCTAGTCAGCGTAGGTCTTGGGTTGCCGACAGAGGTTTCTCAGACCCCCAAGCCTACCCTCAAATCTGTTGATCCCAGAGGTTTAAGCATTCATGCGTAATTGTGAGTCATATTGATTCTGTAGATGAATTAAATTTGTGTTGGTATGATTGCCAACAAGAGAAAAGGCAAATGTTGTGATTTTTCTTTTGTAATTTTTTGTTTGATCCATCTAAGTCCAACCTTGGATCAGCTATCAACCTGGTCAATATCAGATTCATTGTCCCCATCATCGATCCTCGAAGGGTCTCTAGCTTTTGATGCTTCGGGATAACACTTGCTATGGCAACCCTAAGAACCCCTTGCAATCAACACTTCGAGATAGTGTTGCCCATGGATTTCTTAAGAAAATTTAGGATTGTGGCAATCGACACTTTAAGATAGTGCCGCCCATGGTACTTGAATAGCACATTGCGCTTACATGCCCCCAGTAGGATGGATATCCTATGAGACAAGCGCCAAGGAGGTGACTTGTTATCATCGCATCATCAAGGAGAGTATATGCTCCACCTCTCATGCTGCAGGAACTCATCCAATCAAGTTGTATTTTCAAGCTTCTCTAAGTCAGAGCCTAGAGAACCAAATTTTGTTCAAGAAAATAATAAAGGTGATCACTTTATTAGGCATTCTAAACAAGACCATAGTATGTGTAAGGTTGGATGCTTAGGTTACTAAGACCCGCAAACAAAAGGGTAGACAAGAGTATCAAATACTTCCAAAGTCGACTTATTACCATAGCTTCACAACATCCTTAACCACTTGAGGAACAATCCTCATCTTAATGGATACTTGGACTTTTAAGCTCTCAGAGCCCTAAGGATCTAAAGATAGTACCTCTCACTTATCTCTTGAGATAAGACACTTAAGGTCTTATCTCATCATTCGATGTAGCCCAGAACTTAGATGACTTCATCCAAAGGAAATGCAGGGACTGACCAATTCAACTCAACGAATTTTTTTTTCAAAGAAACTAATGCACCTAAATGCATACAAATATCTATAAATGCTATAAAACAACCTCAGGTTATACCCCCGCATGCCTAATCTTGACAATGCCCCCATTGGAAAAAGTAAAGACATAGAAGAATATCACCTGTGTAGGGGAGTGGGAAGAGCTAAGGCTCCTCAAGCAGAAGTGCACCTACAACCTGGTCATCAACAAGAGTTATGTAAGGTTTAAGACGTTGGCCATTTACCTTGAAGCACTCTCCAGAAGTGGGGTTCTGAATCTCTATTGCACCATGAGGGATGGCTTCTATCACAATGTACGACCCATTCCAATAGGACTTAAGCTTTCTAGGAAATAATTTGAGTCTGGAATTGAAAAGCCAGACCCACTAGTTGGGCTTAAAGGTCTTTCTAATGATGTGTTTGTCATGAAAAACCTTTGTACATTGTTTGTAAGATTGGGAGATTTCATAAGCTTCATTGCGCAACTCCTCAAGCTCACCTGCCTCAAGCATGTGATAAGTCCACTTTCGTGGACCATTATTTAGCCCAAGTACTCTTTCATTAGTTATTCTTAGTTGTAAATTGATTAGGAGTTAAATGGGAATTCACCTTAGTCTACGTATAATCTTATACACCAATTTTACATTTAATAACATATGATATGATAATATAATTTATTTGATGAATGCAGGCTACGTGGAAGAGTTCAGACGCCCATTTCTACGTCTATAAGATGTCTAGAGCTTAGTATGGACGTCTGGGAAATTGCCATCACAAGCTCCTATTTCTACATTTTTTAAGATGTCTAGAGATAACATCAGACGTCTGATGGGAACCGCCAGCACTTATCCATCTGTTCCAACCACTCGCGAAGATCGTGAGTAGTTGGATAAGCTTTTGGCGAATGAAACAAATAGGTGGGCCTTTGTTTTTAAAAGAGAGGAGGATCATCTTCTTCCTGGACACCACCGTGGACCTTGCGTGCACTGTGAACTTCAATAAGCATTGTGGCCCTTATGTCCTCAACATCACCCTTGCCATCATCGCACGCACAGTGATAGCGTGTGTGTGCCCATCAACCCACTCCATCAGCTGCCCCAGCCTTCCACTATTCATCTTCTCCGTTTCAACCTCCAACCTGCAGACCACCAACAAAACCCATAGTCACCATCACCATCACCATCACCAACTCCACCATCAGCCATGCCCACCCTCACCAAACCCAACACCTATTATTCTTCTTCTTCCTCTTCTTCTTCATCCACCATTCCCCTTCAACTCCCACAAAAGAACCCAAAGCTTGTAGCCACCACTCCATGCTGCCGCCCATCTCCGGCCGCTTGATCTCTTCGCCAACGCCACTGGGGATCTCCACGCAACTCGCCAGCCTCTTCCTCACCAACTGCCACCACATATGCACCTCACACGTCAAGCCACGCACTCCTTTGCCGCCAACCATGTCGTCCACGCCGTCGGCCATCCACATTCTGTGGCCATGTCCGACGACCATCGGCCGAGCAGCCACCGCCATCGCGACTGCCTCGTCAAGATGCATCTTCACCTGCAGCCGCTCCTCAGACGAGCCTCCTTCCCATGCGCACGATGGAGAGAGGGAAAACGTCTGTTTCACTTCTAATTAGTAATTACAGAGAATGCCATTGCAGGCTTTCCTATTCATTTATTTACCAACTTAATTTATTGAGGTGAAATTGCATAGGCATACTCTGACTTTATCAAAATTACCTGCAGTTGAATGTCTTTCTCTTATTCTAGCAACTTCTTATTGAAACTTTCGAATTTTTTTAAGGCAAAGATGATAGGGAATTAGTTGGGATTTTATTAGGTTCAGCCCTCCCTGTGGATACGAGACTCGAAATCAACGTGGTTTATTACATTAATTATAATCTTTGATTGAGAGATTTCCACCACATAAAATACAGCGATAAATCATTTTATTACGACTATCTTAATTAAGCGAATTTCTCTCTATCAAATGGTGTTGCTGTTAGGGAGGCAACAGGCCTAGTAAACTTGTACGTATTTCCTATGATTTCTAATTGAGACTATATATTCATTAATCTATTTCTTTTTCCTGTGCGAGGTACATAGAAGGAGAGGGCGCACACAACGGACGCTCATCTTGGTGGACCTTGATGCCACCTAGAGGATGACAATAGGAGTTTGTAGGCCTTGATCCTACATGCGTGGAGACGGACGGAGGACCATCTAGGAGGATCGTACCTCTTAGATTTTTGACTTGGAATTTTAGAGTAGACTCTTTAGGATTTAGTCTAGTTATTTGTTTTCTCACCCTTGTAATTTAGGGCCAATTTTTGGGGTAGTGTCCCTGATTCTTTAGATTCTAGGTTTATTCTTAATTAGTTAGTTCTTTTGATTGCGCATTTATTTTAATATATATATATATATCTGAACTGCTTGCTAGAAGCTGCATATCTATAAGGCAACCATCTAGGATTACTTGAGTAGCATCTAGATTTTCTTACCACATTGTGTACATTTTTTCATTGAAGAGTGCTGGAGCAAGATACGTATTTCCTATTTTTCTACATTAGTTATCTGCACATGCAATGAATTTGGACATAATTAAAGAAGACCACTTAAATTGACGTAAAAGGATTAATCAAGTGGTCATATTACTTCTTGAAAAGAAAGTAGAATATACAGGAAGTGTTTGAATAACTTGATTGTGATTTTCAAAAGAAAAATCACTTTTCGCGATGTGTTGCACACTTCCTACACTGAGCACGCACTATAGGCATTGCACTAGGACTTGGACCCTTAACGCTATAGCCATCGATCTCTTTATCGGTGCAAACCCTCCTATCTCACTTTTTGAAGGTGGTATTAACTTTTATCCGAGTGATTTGATACTCTAAAGAGGGGGACTTCCCTTAAAGGAATTCAAGGGTAGTTAAGAGGCACCACTAACGCATCACCTCAAAGGAAGGGTTTGCCGTACTTGCATCCCTTGGTTCCATCCTTGGAGTACCTTTTTACTTGAGCATTTGAGAATATCATTGCAACAAAGTGTATGTCTCTAGGGTACTCGAAGGTCAATTTAGGGTGCGTAATTGCTTGACAACTTGATTGGTCACCTAAAAAGGACTAAAAGTAGCCTCAACCTCCTTGATAGACACTGACCAGGAATCTCAAGTGCCTCATTTCTCTTATACCACTTACGTGGGAACGGAGAAATACTGCCTTGACTCTATTTGGCCAAGCTGAAGAATTGGAAGAGGACTTAAAGAACTTTAAATCAACTAAAGACTTGTTGCCTTGTGTTTGCTTGGTAGGTGTTCTCTTAGAAATAACCTTATTTTCAACCTGGAATTGGAGAGAATTATTAGAAAAGCCAACCAAGAAAGAAGAAAAATGGCAGAAGAAAGACCCAAAGAAGAGATTAGGGTTCGTGAAAACCAAAGAACCTTGAGAGTCTATTTCCTTCCTACCACTCGCCAAGCCCTACCTATCCGGAGATCTGGAATGGATAATCCTTATGAGATCAAGAGCAACACCATATCTTTGCTCCCCACCTTCTATGGTACTGCTAGGGAGGATCCTTACAGGCATCTTGAGGAATTCACCGAGGTTTGTTCTATGGTGAAGCTCTAGGGCTTTACTGATGAAGCCCTAATGAGAACTTTATTTCCTTTCTCCCTAAAGAATAAGGCCAAGCACTGGTATCATACCCTAGATGCAAAGGGAAATGATTGGCCACCCTTAAGGGAGAATTCTTGAAAAAGTACTTTCCTATGAGTAAGACTAACCATTACAGAAGAGAGATTATTGATTTTACTCAACAGGAAGAGGAGCAATTTCACGAAACTTGGGAGCATTTTAATGACCTTCTTAGGTTATGCCCCCACCATCAGGTGCCAAGATGTCAATTGGTCGAAAGGTTCTACAACGGATTATCTGAAAGGCATAGGCAAACCATTGATGCAGCCTGTGCAGGAACCTTCATGACCAAAATTGAGGATGAAGCCTGGGCATTATTTGAAACACTAAGTGACAATTCCATACACATGTCCTCTGCTTATCAAGAAAGAAAACCATCAATCTTGCAGAGGAAGATAGAGGTCCATGAAGTAGGGGCTACTCAGGATTTGGCTTATCAGATTCAATTATTGAACAAAAATTTTGATAGGATTATAGCAAACCCCAGCATGAACTCACAAGCAGCCTCTATCTTTCAGGCTTCAAGTGAATGCTCCATTTGCCAAAGAACGACGCACACCATTGCGGAGTGCCACCAGGCAAATCAATTCCCTGAGTTGATTCAGGCCGACCTGAACATGGCCTAAGGTTTCTGACCACCTATTTGCAATAATCCCTATTCCAATACCTATAATCCAGGGTGGCGGAACCATCCAAACTTTTCATGGAACCAAGGTGATGCTTCCAACTCAGGGAATGCAAGACCCCAACCTCCCCAACTCGTATACCAGCCATCCTATACAAACCCTCCCTAGAATAAGCCTTCTGAGATGGATGAACTAAAATCCATGATGAAAGAAATGCAAGAGCATCAAAATATGGTCATCCAATCACAGAATAAGATGATCACTAATATGCAATCCCAAATTGGTCATCTTACTGAGGTAGTTAGACAGCGAGATCTAGGGAAGCTGCCTAACTCTTCTGAGGAGAACCCAAAGGTAAGGGAGTCATATTCAGGGAGCATGCTCAAGTTGTGACCATGCTGAGGAGTGGAAAGAAAATTAACAAACCTGATAGCACTCCTATGGTCACCTCTCAGAATTCCCCTCCAACACCGAACCTAACTTCCACCCTCACCGAGGAAGATCCACACTACTCTTCCTCGCTTGAAATCACTCACCTAGAGGATGCCGTCATTCTGCCACCCCTTTCCCGACATGATGACCCCTCTACCCAGAAGCTGAGGGTGCCCTATCCTGAGAGCCTATTCACTCCTAGGGAATCTTTTATTGGCTCATCTGGAGCCAAGGATAAGACGGATGAGATTATGGACACTTTTAGGCAAGTCCACATCAACTTGCCTTTATTGGATGCTATTAAACTTATCTTGTCCTATGCCAAGTTTCTGAAGGACCTATACACCCAGAAGCGTTGATCTAGGAGACAGGTCCAAACTAAGGTCATCCTGCTTGACCATGTTAGCTTGGTACTCCAACATGGAACACCTCCCAAAATGAATGACCCAGGTGCTCCATATATTTAAGTGGCTATAGGTAACCAACACATTGACGAGGCTCTGCTCGATCTAGGTGCGGGGGTGAACATTTTACCAAGCACTGTCTAGACGTTTTGGGAGGAGGTGATTTAAAGCCTAGTCCAGTCATCCTCTATGTCGCAGATAGATCACTTAAGACACCACAGGGATTGTTGGAAGATGTCTTGGTGAGAGTGGAGGACTTCTTCCCTGTTGACTTCCTTGTTTTAGATACTAACCCAGCTAATATCCCCACCAAACCATCCATTATTCTGGGATGCCCCTTCTTGGCCACAGCCAACGCCTCTATCAATTGTAGATCAGGGGCACTTAAAATGGGCTTTAGAAGCAACAAGATCTGGTTGAATGTTTTTGATACCTATAAGCAATCTGGATTTGAAGATTGTTCCCAGATTGAGGTAGTTGATAAAATCATTGAAGAGACTACTCCAGCACTCTTTTATAGAGAACCCCTTCAAAAGTTCATATACCATCGTCTAACTATTAAAGAAACTGAAGGAGATATGCCTGAATTAGAAGAGCTGCTGGGAGTACACACAGAGTCTCTATCCCCACCATGGACCATGAAGGTAGATCCGCTACCTGAGGCGAGGACATCTCAACTTATATCCTCAATCCAAAAGGCTCCTGAGTTGGAGCTTAAACCTCTCCCGAGTACATTGAAGTATGCTTTCCTTGGCCCTAACGACACGCTCCCCATCATTTTCTCGTCTGCATTAACTGAATCATAAGAGGGAGCTTTGCTCGAGTGTTTACAAAGGCACAAGGAAGTTATTGCTTGGTCGATAGCTGACATTAAGGGTGTTGAGCCCTCCCTCTGCATGAATCATATATACACGGACGAGTTTGTGAAGCCCTTCCGAGACATACAGAGAAGGCTCAACCCCAATATGTGGGAGGTTGTCAAAAAGGATATTTTGAAATGGCTGCATGCGGGAATTACCTATCCCATTTTAGAAAGTAAATGGGTTAGTTCTATACATGTAACCAAAAAGGCAGGAATCACTGTGGAAGAGAATGACCAAGGAGAGTTGGTGACCACTAGACCCTCAACTGGCCGGAGGGTCTGCATTGATTACCGCCGTTTGAACATAGCTACCCAGAAAGACCATTTCCCCTTACCGTTTATAAATCAGATTTTGAAAAAACTGACGGGGAACAAGTACTTCTATTTCCTTGATGGGTACTCTGGGTATAATCAGATAGTCATCTTCCCTGACGATCAAGAGCGTACCACCTTCACGAGTCCGTATGGCACATTTGCATTTCGCTGAATGCCATTCAGTTATGTAATGCTCCTGCCACTTTCCAACGATGTAGATGGCTATCTTTTTTGATATGATTAACGAGTTTGTAGAGATTTTCATGGATGATTTCTCCACTTACGGCTTGTCGTTTGACCTATGCCTTTCGTACCTTGATAAAATCTTAACCCGTTGCGAAGAGGCAAAGCTGGTGCTCAGCTGGGAGAAGAGCCACTTTATGGTCCAGTAGGGCATTGTTTCGGGGCATGTAGTTTTTGAGAGAAGATTAGAGGTGGATACCGCCAAAATTGATTCCATCTCTAAGCTTCCATCGCCCACCAATGTTCGTCAAGTTAGATCTTTTCTTGGCCATGCTGGATTCAATAGGTGCTTCATTAGAGATTTCAGCAAAATGTCTAAGCCACCCTGCGACCTGTTAGCAAAGGATGTTTCCTTCGATTTTGATGACAGATGTAGCGAGGCTTTCCAAGTCTTGAAGAAAGCCCTTATTACCGCGCTGGTTCTCCAAGCACCAGATTGAGTCTTCCCATTTGAGCTAATGTGCGATGCTTCTGATTTCATAGTGGGAGTGGTCTTTGGTCAAAGGGTTGATGGCAAACCTCGTGTTTTGGATTAAAGCAGCAAGACCCTTACAGATCCTCAGCAAAACTACATGGTCACTAAAAAGGAACTTCTTGCTGTAGTGTTTACTTTGGAAAAGTTTTGATCTTATTTATTGGGATCCAAGGTTGTGTTCACTGATCATTCTGCTTTAAAGCATCTTCTTACTAAAAAGGACAACAAACCTCGTTTGATTCGTTGGATTCTGCTACTCTAGGAGTTTGACCTAGAAATAAAAGATAAGAAAGGAGTTGAGAATGAAGTAGCAGATCATCTGTTCAGGATCCCTACTGGGGCATAAACCCCTGCTGGCGGTATCCAAGAGACTTTTCCCGATGAATCTCTGATGGCTATTGACGTGTTGTTGTGTGTGTGTGTTAAGGAGTGTCGTTATAGTCGCACCTGCAATGTCGGTTTTAAAATAAGTAAACGAAGGTGAGTCCAAGTGTCAGTCTCAGGGAGGCGTGAAAATCAAAATTTTGCTTATCACTTGTTGTCACGGAAAGTGCGGAGTTTTGCTTGCGAAGGATGCGATTTTGAAAAGCGAGAGAGATACAGAGAGGTTAGGGTTAGAATGTTCCTTGTTTGATCATGCAACTTGAACGGAAATTAAAGTGACAATTGAACGGAAAATAACTTCATTAATCATGCACTTCCAGTTCATAGCTTACAACATTAAATACATTCTTCAAACAAAAGTAATGGAAAGCTTAAAAGAGAGAGAGAGTGTGTGTGTGTGGAAAGCGACGAGCCAGCCACGGCGGTGGAGGAGGCTCCGTCGGTGGCTCATCGTCTCCGGTGATTACAATAGGGCCTAAAGCTAGCTAAGAGAGGGGTGGAGTAGTTGCAAGGGGAGTGAATGCCTTGAGTGAGTGGTTGGAGGGGGTTTAAATAGGGTTAAGGGCTTCCAAAAAGAAGAAGGGGCTTTAGCGATGTCCAGAGCATCGCTAAAACTACTCCTAAAAGCGTCGGTGAAGCCCTCCAGCTGTTGGTCAGCTGCCCGCCTTGTTTCTTCTTCTCGTGCGATCCGCGGTTGCTATGCGAGAGCTGTCCGATCGAAGATCGAACGATTGAGATCCCTCCTCGGCTGCGCTGGGATCGCGCCTCTGGCGCGCGTGTGCACGGGCGTGATCGCCCGACGTGCGCGTGGGTCGGCGCCCGTGAGCTGCGGTTGCGCCGCATGGTGAAATCTCGGCCGCCCGCTGCTGATTGGGCGGCCCAATTTCCCCACGCGCTACCTCCGTCTTCAATTTCAGCTCCATGCGGCTTGAACCCACGTCACGTGCGTGCAGGCGTGCACGCTAACCGTTGCGCCATGCTCGAGCTTTGTCGCGGCGACTGCGGGCGGGCACGCGAGTCTCAGCCGTTCGATCGAGGATCGACGGCCGAGATCTGATCTTGGCTAGATGAAGGGCGGCGTGCGGTGGAGCGGGGGGCTGACGTGGCGCAATATGGGCTGTTGATCTCCACATCAATGGTCAGAACTTCTTGGGCCCATTGTAGGAGCTCCGGATGTCAGATTTGGCCGATCTTGAGTCCGTTGGACTCTATTCGTCGTTCTGAATCCATCCGTGTGGTCCGATTACTCATCCGAGGCATGCTTTGACAAATGCTTACACAAATGGCCATTAATACAGTTTTATAAGCAATCTTGGTACATGATGCATGCAATGCTCCCATTCTACTCTTGTTGTGCCTTTTATTCTTAAGACAGGCCATATTCAACATAATTATCACCCCCTTGTGTAGTGTTATCATACCCCCATGCTTACTCCTTGCTAGTCCCTAGCAAGGTTTATTCTAGCCTTTATTTCCTTTCAGAATTTAAGAAGTAATTGCTTAGACACTTCGTTACTTGTCAATAAAAGGAAATATTCGAAGATCTTAATCTACAAAGACTAAGCAGCACCCAGGTGTCTGCCAAAATACGAATTGCCCGAATCCTTGCTTTAATGTATATAACTATACATATGTATATGTATATATATATATATATATATATAATTTTTTAGAATTTTTTTGGAATTCAGTGTGGGCTGGTAACTTTTTACGGCTACCCAACCCACCCAAAACTCGGCCAAAACCCTAAGTGCTAAGCATCTTGGTGTAAATGTTGTGATAGACTCACTTAACGGTAATTGAGACAGACTTCGGGTTTCTACGCCTCTAGGTACCGGAAAAGGAAATAAATTTGCCTGAAGGTGTATTTGTTCGATTGGTAACTTTCTCCCTACGTTTGTTTTAATTAGGGTCAACACAAGGATTTTTTCAGTGTATATCTCCCCGGCTTGTACTGCTTCCCCGCTTCTTCCTTAAGTGTTTTGGTCTTTTTTGTGCAATTATTGAGCTGGGCTCTGGACAATCGACCAATGGGTTGTTACCCACGATCACTTGCCAGTCAAACTTGTGCGGAAAAGTGTGGTTTATTTTCTTTTCTTCTTCTTCTTCTTCTTCTTCTTTTCATAGGTGGCTTCCCTGATCTCAAATGTACCTAGAGGCAATGAAGAAGAAATGGCCTGTGGCTGGGTTCTGGACAACCTGCCAATGGGCTGTTACCCATGACAACTTGCCAGCCATACCACTCTAAAGAGTTCATTAGCTACCCAATTTTTGTGAAAATCTTCGAGAAGTGAGTTTGTGCAAAAACGTGTGCAGATGCTTAGACACAAGGTTTTTCTGAGTTAGAGGGTGAGTTGATAAGTCGTATACTTATCACCTTATTTAGTAGGTGGATTAGAATAGCTTAAGGTTGCAAGGATTCGAAGCTAAATCCATATTTTAGCGGACACCAGGGCTGATTAAGTCTGAAGGCCTGAAAAGTCTAAGTGTTTAAGTTCTTTTTGTATTATTTTTCACTATTGACAAGTTTCTAATGCCTAAGTTTTCTTCCTAAATTCAATTTTTTTTAATTAATTAATTTATTTATTTATTTAGACTGATTAAATGAGCTCAAGATTATGCAATTTACCACCCCCTCATGCTTAAGTTGGACAATGTCCTCATTGGCAAGTACATGGATGCAAAGGGTTCAAAAAGATAATATCTGAGTGACGTAAACTACCGGATCAGTCTGAATCCTCTGGGTTGCCTCCTAAGAAGCGCTGAGTTTAACGCCTCCAGCTCGGCGGTGTTCAGTGACACTTTCCTTTGGGGGTACCTGGGCCAGGAAATGCTTTAATCTTTGACCATTAACTGTAAAAGTGTGCCCAATGTTAAGATCAGCGATTTCAACCGCCCCATTAGAGTAGGGCTTAACCACCCGAAATGGTCCTGTCCATTTGGACCTGAGTTTCCCCGAGAAGAGTTTTAGGCGGGCGTCAAACAGCCAGACTTGTTGGTTTGGCTCAAAGGTTTTTCTATGAATGAGTCAGTCGTGGACGGCTTTCATTTTCTCCTTATACAGTCGACTATTGTCAAAGGCGTCCCGACGAATTTCTTCGAGCTCAGATAATTGAAGCGTCCTCTGCGCACCGGCTAACTGGGGATCCATGTTACATTGCTTGACAGCCCAGTAAGCCCAGTGTTCCAATTCGACAGGAAGATGGCAGGCCTTGCCAAAGACCAGGCGATAGGGTGACATGCCTATCGGTGTCTTGAAAGCGGTCCTGTATGCCCACAAGGCATCATCAAGTCGTGTGGACCAGTCTTTCCTGTCAGGTCTCACAGTCTTCTGTAAAATGTTCTTGATTTGTCTATTTGAGACCTCAGTCTGCCCATTTGTTTGTGGATGATACGGGGTGGTAATGAGGTGGTTTACCCCATATTTTCTAAGTAGGGCACGGAATTGGAAATGGATAAAATGACTTCCACCATCGCTGATCATGGCTTTGGGTATTCTAAACCGGGAAAAGATGTTCTTCTTAACAAAGTCTATGACAGTCCTATGATCTCATCGTCGGGTGACGACGGCTTCAATCCATTTGGAAACATAGTCTACCGAGACCAGGATGTACTCGAAGCTGTTGGATGGTGGAAAAGGGCCCATAAAATCGATACCCCAAACGTCAAAGATTTCAACAATCGAAATGGGCTGAAGGGGCATCATATCTTTCTTGGTCATGGTCCCCAGCGTTTGGCAGTGTGAGCAAGTCTTGTCAAAGATGTGTGCATCCTTAAATAGGGACGGCCAGTAAAATCCAGACTGCAAAACTTTTGTAGTTGTTTTCTTTTTAGAGAAGTAGTCGCCACACGCTTGGTCATGACAAAAGGAAAGCACACTCTGAACTTTGTCTTCGGGGATACACCTCCTGATGATCTGTTCAGCACAGAGGCGAAACAGCATGGGATTACCCCAGAAATAGTGCTTGGCCTCCGCCAAGAACCTGTCCCGTTGCTGTCTGGACCAGCTGTGCGAGGTTTGTCCTACAACCAGGTAATTGACATAGTCAGCATACCATGGCATTTTCTTGTCTTGCACGGCTAGGATGTGTTCATCAGGGAAGGCGTCAGATAGAGGTAGGGAGGGTCCAATGTGGTTTGGATGAAGTCTAGACAAGTGGTCAGCCACCACATTCTTCGATCGGGCCTTGTCTCGGATTTCCAGGTAAAATTCATGCAAAAGCAGGATCCATCTGATGAGCCTGGGCTTTACATCCTTTTTGGCCAACAGGTGCCGGATGGCTGAATGGTCAGTGTAAATAGTCACGTGGGATCCCAGCAAATATGATCGGAATTTTTCAAGTCCAAAGACTACAGCGAGCAACTCTTTCTCTGTGACTGTATAATTACGTTGGGCCTCGTCCAACGTTTTGCTCGCGTAGTAGATCACCACGGGCTTCTTGTCTTGCCTTTGTTCCAGGACAGCACCTATGGCAAAATCTGATGCATCACACATAATCTCAAAGTCCTGGGACAAGTCTGGGGGTTGAAGTACAGGTGCGGTGGAGACTAAGTCCCGGAGGGTATGATAAGCCTGGATGCAATCAGGAGACATGTGGAATATGGCGTCGTTGGCTAGAAGGTCGGTCAAGGGTTTGGAAAGCTTGGAAAAGTCTTTAATGAACCTTCGGTAGAAGCCAACATGTCCTAGGAAGGAGTGAATCTGTCGGACCAAACTAGGTGGAGGAAGTTTGGAAATTAAATCAACCTTAGCTCGATCTACCTCGATGCCCCTATGCGATACGATGTGATCGAGGACAATTCCTTCTTGAACCATAAAATGGCTCTTTTCCCAACTTAACACCAAGTTAACCTCGATACATCGTTTCAAGATTCTCTCCAAGTTGCTCAGACAATGGTCGAATGAATTCCCGAATACAGAGAAATCATCCATAAAGACCTCCAAGTATTCACCCACCATTTCTGAAAAAATGGCTAGCATGCAACGCTGGAAGGTCGCAGGTGCGTTGCATAACCCGAACGGCATTTGATGGAATGCAAACGTGCCATACGGGCAAGTGAATGTGATCTTTTCCTGATCTTCTGGAGTAATTGCAACTTGGTTATATCCTGAATATCCATCTAGGAAGCAAAAATACTTCTGCCCTGCCAATCTTTCAAGGATTTGGTCAATGAATGGCAAGGGGAAGTGGTACTTCTTAGTGGGTTCATTAAGCTTCCTATAATCAATACACACCCGTCATGCGGTGATGATGCGGGTGGGGATGGATTCGCCACGATCATTGGTGACAACAATGAGCCCAGCTTTCTTTGGAACCACTTGAGTGGGGCTCACCCAGGGGCTATCGGAGATAGGGTAGATGATGTCGGCGTCAAGCCACTTGATAATTTCTTTTTTAACGACCTCCCGCATGTTTGGGTTTAAACATCTCTGCATCTGGCAGGAAGGTCGGGCCCCGTCCTCCAGGTAAATCTTATGGGTGCAATAGGTGGGGCTAATTCCTTTTAAATCCGAAATGGTCCAACCAATGGCTGCCCGATGTTCTGAAAGGGTCGCAGTCAACCTGAGTTCCTGATCCTTGGTTAGATGAGAATTAATAATCACTGGGAAGGTCTGGTCAGGTCCCAAGAAGACGTACTTGAGATTCTCGGGCAATGGTTTAAGTTCAGGTGCGGGTGGAACCACAGTCGATGGGAAGGGAAAGGGCGGGAGTTGATCAACATCGATCTCTTCAAATGGTGTCATGTGATGGTACTCAGCCTTACAGAGGTCCACGGGTAATGATGGTGACGGGTCAGAACAGTCACTACGGATTTGGTGGTCTGATACAGAATTGAGGGTGAGGCATTCCTCGATTAGAGTTTCCACGGGATTATGTTCCTCAATGCAATCGTAATCAAAAGACTTTGTCACCCGGAAGATATCCAATTGCATTTTCCTGTCCCTGAAGGCAATTTCCATACATCCCGTGTCGCAATCAATGTTTGCTTTAGCCGTAGCTAAGAAAAGTCTGCCTAAGATTATGGGTGCATTCTGTAATTTTTTAGGGACTTCCATGTCGAGCACTAAAAAGTCGACCAGGAAATAGAAGTCCTTGACCCGTACAATCACGTCCTCGACAACCCCCTTCGGGGTTTTCACTGATCTATCAGCCAGCTAGATGGTGACAGGGGTTGGTGTCAGCTCCCCAAAACCAAATTGGTGGTACAGGGTTGTTGGAATCAGATTGATAGAAGCACCTAGGTCCAGGAGCGCTCTATCAAACGTCATGTCCCCGATATTGCAGGAAATCAGGGGCGCTCCTGGGTCAGTTCGCTTGAGTGGAAGGTTGCTTGATATTACGGAACTTGCTTGCTTAGAGAGTACAACCTTCCTAGGTGCTTGAGGTCTCGGCTTACGCTTGGGTGTACAGGCATCCTTTAAAAACTTGGCGTAAGCAGGGATGTGTTTGACGGCTTTAAGGAGCGGAATATTAATCTGTACTTGCTTAAAAATTTCCAACAGCTCAGTTTCCACAGCATTCTTCTTTTTCTTGATTGTTTCCAAGGCCTCAGGGTAGGGTGTCTGAATGTGGATTGGTTCCATGTCTGGGTCCTTGGTTGGTGCCTCTCCTGAGTCAGGTATTTCAGCGGGTGAAGTCTCGGGGAGAGTCGGCCATTTGGGATCCTGGGTTTTGGTGCCGCTTCTCAAGGTCACTGCATTTGCAGAGGCATTAGGGCCATGGGTTGATCCTTGAGAAGATAAGGACGAAGAAGCACCAAACCCAGGGGGTGTTTGCGAGGCTGGCTGGACCATGTGTGCTTGCCTGGGTTTGCTTTGGAACCCTTGCGAATTGGGGCCTCTATTAATTATGTTTCGCGGGTTCGGTTGTGGTTGGGAAGGTAGGGATCCTTGTTGTTTGCAGTCCAAGAGTTGGCTTAACTGTCCCTTTACCAAGGCCATTTCCTCCTGATGTTTCTGGTTCATGTCAGCCATCATCTTTATTAGAGTATCCATTTGGTTTTGTGGGGGAGGGGCCGCCCTATTCTGATTATATTGGGGTCTAACTGGTGGTCCTTGCTGATAGGGGGGCAAGTGTGGCTGCTGGTTTGGCCTAGGCTGGTTTTGGAATTGTGGTGGTTTCTAGTTTGTCCAACCAAAGTTGGGGTGGTTACGCCAGCCAGTGTTGTAAGTGTTGGAGAGAGGGTCCGGTTTCGCATAACCTTGGATAGGTTGCACATCTTCTAGGATAGCCGATGTTGATGAAGAGGGAAGGGAGTAATCAAAGGTCGAGGGAGCAAAGGTCCCTCCCTGGAACGTGGTTAGGGGTTGTTCCAGGTTCAGTTGGGTAAAGGGTTGGACCAAGTCAACATTATGTGCTCCCTTTTCTAGGGAGAAAGTATGCAAGGGGTTCCTGGTTTGGTTTAGTAGCTCATCAATCTTTTTGTCCACCAATTCTACTCGATCCAACTTCTTGGCAATGATGTCCATGTCAACCATTCCAGAATTTGCTTGTACCTCATAAATCCCGCCACGGGGCTGACTGGACCTGTTAAACTGGTTCATGGAGGCATTGTTGAGCGAATTCTCGCTCATAGATTCAAAGAGCTCAAACACGCTCTCCTCGTCTTTGTTCAAGAAGTTTCCTCCGCATGAGGCATCGACGAAGTTCTGTAGGTTGCTGTCCAGACCATGGTAGAAGATCTGGGCCAATTGCCACCTTGGTACTTCGTGGTGTGGGCATTTCCTCAAAAGTTCATTAAATCTTTCCCACGCCTCATGAAATTGTTCCCCACCCTGGAGTGTAAAGGTAGTGATAGCTCTTCTGAGGGCATTGGTCTTTCCTATGGGAAAGAATTTCTTTAAAAATGCAGGCCTCAGTTCTTCCCAGGTGGTGATGGGTCTACCTAGGGTTCTAAGCCAATGAGAAGCCTTGTCTCTTAATGAGAAGGGGAACATCTTGATTAGAACAATGTCAAGGCTAATGTTCCTAGGTTTCATAGTTCGTGCTATGAGGTCGAGATCCTCTAGGTGCTAAAAGGGGTCCTCATTTGAGCTTCCATGAAAGTGGCTCTGGATCAGACTTAAGACATTCGGTTTTAGCTCAAAATCATCTCCCCCTCGGGGATCCTAAGGTGTGGCTCGACTCTAATAGCAGAGGGATTATAGAAATCATGGAGGGGCCTTGGCTGATCCTGAAATGGCGGTAAATCAAGTGGTGGTTGCCCTGGTATGTCTTGGAAAGGTGGTGGTGGTTGTTCTTGTGGGTTCTGTAACCGTTGTATGGCTTGCATGATGGTGTGGATTTGTTGTTGCTGAAGCCGGTGGTTAGCATTGATTTGAGCTTGGATGATGGCCATACCGTCTAGTGGGGGTTGATCCTCAGCCTCATCTACCCTAGGTTCAGCCATGTTAACAGAAGTACGCTGCCTGGATTCCTGCCCCAAAACACACAACTCGGGAAGCAGTGAGCGTCTCTCGTGCATACACTAGAGAAGAACAGGAGGGGATGTGGAGGGCGACAGATGCGAGAAATGTGTTTCAATCAAGCACACAAACCTAGTCCTTATGGTGTATTCCTTAGGAGACCTAGAAATCTCACAAAGGGTGATTAAGTCCGTAAGCACTGGACTCCCCTTCCCAAGGCTAATCTGGCCAGGTTGATTACGAGAGGATTGCAGGGAAGGTTCTTCCTTTGGCTTACGCCTCCGGTTCCATAGACCCCGCAACCGCGGTCGTTTGACACTGCCCCGCAGCCTAGTCACCAGATTCTACCAAGCGAATGAAAGCCAAGTGCCTAGCGAACAAAACCTCGCCTTTTGAGACTTAACTCAGTCCTGCTTAGGGCACATCTACTCAGTTTTAAAGGGCTAGGATAGTGCTTGTGCTTAGGGTTATGTGATGAGGCGTTGATTGGGGTGGTGCCTTTTAATTTTCCACTTTTAAGGTGTGTGCTTCTAGCAAAACATGATTTTCAAGCAAGGATTTGTTAAAATGTGGTGTCTTTTAGTGTTTCATTCTTACTTTAGTACTTTTTAAGGTTGACATGTCTTAATGTTTTCAAACAAGTTCGATGGGCACGTCAAGTTCTGCACACAACTCGGTGAAAGTAGATTTCCTTTTTATTCTGTAGAGGCTCTAAAACCCTAATGTACTCATCCTAATGATCATGTAGCTTCTATTAGATGAGTCAGTTTTAGGGTTAAGTGGTGCGACCCAGGTCAACTCATGGTGGCTTCACAAACACCACCCAAGAAAAAGAAAAGAGCACTCCAAGAATTTATTCAGAATGTTAGAGTGTACATTTTTTTGTGGGGTGATGTGTTAAGGATGTGGGTCAAGTAATCATACACCACGCCAATTTTTTTCACTTTTTATAATTTTTTTTAGTTTTTTCATGCAAGCAAACAATGAGAGAGATTACTTACTATCGGTCCTCGTAGCGCCTACTCCCTTGCTACCGTCGTGGGATGCGTCGCTTCACCGTCCACGCGCCGAATTCCTACAACCATCAAGTATAAAGGAAAATAGGGCATTAGACGATGTGAGGATGAATATGGAATGGAGGTGATAAAACAAATCTGTTGCCTCCCCGGCAATGACGCCAAAAACTGACGTGCTGTTGTGTGTGTGTGTTAAGGATGTCGTTATAGTCGCACTTGCAACGTCGGTTTTAAAATAAGTAAACGGAGGTGAGTCCGAGTGTCGGTCTCAGGGAGGCATGAAAATCAGATTTTTGCTTATCACTTGTTGTCACGGAAAGTGCGGAGTTTTGCTTGCGAAGGATGCGATTTTGAAAAGCAAGAGAGATAGAGAGATTAGGGTTAGAATGTTCCTTGTTTGATCATGCAACTTGAACGGAAATTAAAGTGACAATTGAATGGAAAATAACCTCATTAATCATGCACTTGTAGTTCATAGCTTACAACATTAAATACAAGCTTCAAACAAAAGTAATGGAAAACTTAAGAGAGAGAGAGAGAGAGTGAGTGGAGAGCGACGAGGCAGCCACGGCGGTGGAGGAGGCTCCGTCGGTGGCTCGTTATCTCCGGCGATTACAAGAGGGCCTAAAGCTAGCTAAGAGAGGGGTGGAGTAGTTGCAAGGGGAGTGAATGCCTTGAGTGAGTGGTTGGAGGGGGTTTAAATAGGGTTAAGGGCTTCCTAAAAGAAGAAGGGGCTTTAGCGACGTCCAGAGCATCGCTAAAACCACTCCCAAAAGCGTCGGTGAAGCCCTCCTGCCATTGGTTAGTCGCCCGCCTTATTTCTTCTCGTGCAATCCGCGGCTGCTGCGCGAGAGCCGTCCGATCGAAGATCGGACGATTAAGATCCCTCCTCGGCTGTGTTGGGATCGTGCCTCGGGCGCGTGTGTGCGCGGGAGTCATCGCCCGGTGTGTGCGCGCGGGTGGGCGCCCGTGAGCTGTGGTTGCTCCACGTGGTGAAATCTCGGCCGCCCGCTGCTGATCGGGCGGCCCAATTTTGCTGCGCGCTACCTCCGTCTTCAATTTCGGCTCCGTGCAGCTCGAACCCACGTCACGTGCGTGCGGGCGTGCGTGCTAACCGTTGCGCCACACTCGCGCTTTGTCGCGGTGACTGCGGGCGGGTGTGCGAGTCTCGACTGTTCGATCGAGGATCGATGGTTGTGATCTGATCTTGGTTGGATGAAGGGCGACGTGCTGTGGAGCGGGGGGCTGACGTGGTGCAGTATGGGCTGTTGATCTCCAGATCAACGGTCAGAACTTCTTGGGCCCATTGTAGGAGCTCCGAATGTCAGATTTGGCTGATCTTGAGTCTGTTGGACTCCGTTCGTCTTTCTGAATCCATCCGTGCGGTCCGATTACTCATCTGAGGCCTACTTTGACAAATGCTTACATAAATGGCCATTAATATAGTTTTATAAGCAATCTTGGTACGTGATGCATGCAATGCTCCCATTCTACTCATGTTGTGCCTTTTATTCTTAAGACAGGCCATATTCAACATAATTATCACCCCCTTGTGTAGTGTTATCAGTTGTGGAGGCCAAAACTCCTTGGTTTGCTGACATAGTAAACTATCTGGTCACATGCATTACCCCCAGTACTTAGGACAAGCAGAAGCAAGATAGGTTTCTTGCTGATGCTAAATTTGATCACTGGCAAGAACCCAAGCTTTTTAGAATAGGCCTTGACCAGTTATTCCGCCATTGCATCCCTGACGAAGAACAAAGGAGTGTTCTGAGTTTCTGCCATGACCTCCACTATGGAAGGCATTTTAGTGGGAAAAAGATTGCCTATAAGGTTCTTCGGTCTGGCTTTTGGTGGCCTACTTTATTTAGAGGTGCACATACATATGTGGGTGCATGTCTACGTTGCTAGCAGACGGGAACCATTGGAAAAAGGGATGAGTGCCCCAGCAACCTATTCTCCTTGTTGAGATCTTTGATATTTGGGGCATCGACTTCATAGATCCCTTTCCTGTGTCCTTCAGATATGAGTACATCCTTGTGGCTGTGGACTATGTATCGAAATGGATAGAAGCCATACCCACATGGACCAATGACCATTCCGTGGTTTATGATTTTGTTAGGGCTAATATCATTTTTCGATACGGGTACCCAAGGACGATCATAAGTGATGGAGGACCTCACTTTAAGAATGTATACTTCACAAGACTACTCCAAAATTTAGGAGTCAACCACATGATAGCCACACCTTACCATCCTCAAACAAGTGGACAAGTTGAAGTGTTTAATAGGGAGATTAAACGAATTCTGGAAAAAACAGTTAGGCCCAATCGTAAGGATTGGTCGAAAAAATTAAATGATGCTTTTTGGGACTACAGAATAGCTTATAAGACTCCCTTAGGCATGTCTCCTTTTTGTCCTATCTATGGAAAGGCGTGCCACCTTCCTGTTGAAATTCAACACAAACGTTATTGGGCTATTAAAAACATTAACTTAAATTTGGATAAAGTGGGAAAGGCATGCATGTTGGAGTTAAGTGAGCTTGAGGAGCTTCGGAATGAAGCCTACGAAACCTCTCAAGCTTACAAACAATGTACAAAGGTCTTTCATGATAAGCACATTGTTAGAAAGACCTTTGAGCCAAACCAGTGGGTCTGGCTGTCCAATTCCAGATTTAAAGTATTTCCTAGAAAGCTCAAGTCTCGCTGGGATGGGCTGTATGTTGTTATCAATGCCTTTCCTCATGGAGCAGTAGAAATTCGGAACCCTACTTCTGGTGTGAGCTTTAAGGTAAATGGCCATCGACTTATACCATATGTTACTCTTTTAGATGGCCAAGTTTTGGATGCACTTCGGTTTGAGGAGTAACTCCTCCCACTCTCCTCCTCAAGTGATATTCTTCTATGTATTTCTTTTTCCAATGAGGGCATTATCATTCTTAGGCATGGGGGGTATAACCTGAGGATGTTTTGGGAATTTATAAATATTTGCATGCATTTAGGTACATTAGTAAAAAAAAAATAGAGAGAGAGAGAATCTCTTATTTTCTTGAGTTGAATTGATTTGTCCCTAGCAAGAAAAATTTTATTAAGGAGGTGTCATTAAAGATTTTCTTAAATTATTTCTGAGTTTAGAATCCAGTACAATTATTTCACTTGCACATAGATTGGGTAATGGATCTTTGTAGAAAACCAATAAGCATTTTTAGTCTGCTAAACCCTTAGACATTTAATAGGGAGTCAGGTAAACTATATTCTATTAGATCCACCTAATATTTGTGAGGAGAAAGAGAGAGACTACTGGTTCGCTAAATCTAGTGCAAGAACTCTTAAGTTTTGGATAATTACATGATAATAGCTTTAAGTTAGACATAGTTTTATCTCTCAGTTCCGTATGCAAACATTGTGTGAATTCCTGAGAGTCACCAAATAAGGTAAATACACAAAGATTGAGTCCTAATAAAACTATGACTATGGTAGATGGTTATGACTGTCCTTCACAGAGTCCTCGGCTGAAGGAGGATAGTATGTCAAAGATTAGAAATACGCTTGTTCGATCCATTCCTTCCCGGTGCCGAGAGTAGGCACTTTTACCAAATAAACCACACAATATTCTCTTGACCATCATCATCCCTAATAATTCTTCATGAATAAAAGTCTGTATCGTGTTGTGTGGGAGTTATATAGAAAAAAAAAGGAGTGAGAAAAAGAAGAAAAGAAATATATAGATATATATAGAAAAAAATGAAGGAAATATATATACATAGACAAAAAAAGAAGAGAGTTCAAGTTTAAAGTTTTATCTTTGTGTCATTTTTCATTATGTGTCGATGTTTTTGAGGCAACAAAAACACCCATTGCGATCCACTAAATATGATTCATACCTACTTTTCAGTATTTCTGATCGCCCGAATACTGGCCGAAGACTTCTAACTTAATTGTAGGATTATTAGGACTTTAATTGAACCGTGAATGCTATGTGAGGCCACCAAATATGGAGTACAGTTACAAAATTTGGTAAGATATGTGACCTCAGAAAAGAAAAAAAGAAAAAGAAAAGAGAGAGTAAGTAAGTGCAAAGGAACATAAGTGAGCACAGTTTTGTTCAGCCTCTCTCTGGGTTGACTCATTTGATAGTGTAGAGATTTAGGGTTTGCAGTACTAGACTACATGTAGCACCAGATAAGTATGAGCCACCAAATATAAATCAATTTGACTCTGTATTTCCTTCCTAAGCGAGAAAGCCAGGGTCAAATTACAGAATATTTTCTGGTTTATCTCCAAGGGAAGAAGTTGCTTATCCTTATACAAGTTTTACTAAGGGCTAAGAACGAATTGTAAATGTAAGTTGGCTTTTCGTTTGGATCCATTACCTAGATTACTATCACTTTACATTTGTTTGGATTTCGAAATTTTTGGAATAAGAAAAGAAGAAATCTTTTGGTTACTTCCATTGTTTTTCACTTTTTACTAGGGACTAGCAAAACCTAGGCATGGGGGCATTTGATAAGTTCACTTTTGTAGACATTATTTGGTCTAAGTACTCTTTAATTAGTTGTTCTTAGTTGTAAATTGATTAGGAGTTAAACGGGAATTCACCTCAGTCTACGTATAATCTTATACACCAATTTTACATTTAATAACATATGATATGATAATATAATTTATTTGATGAATGTAGGCTAGGTGGAAGAGTTCAAACGTCCATTTCTATGTCTATAAGATGTCTGGAGATCAGTATGGACGTCTAGGAAATTGCCATCACAAGCTCTTGTTTCTACATTTTTAAGACATTTGGAGATAACGTCAGACGTTTGATGAGAACCGCCAACAGTTATCCATCTATTCCAACCACTCACAAAGATCGTGAGTGGTTGGAGAAGCTTTCGACAGATGAAACAAACAGGCGGGCCTTTGTTTTTAAAAGAGAGGAAGATAATCTTCTTCCTGGACACCACCGTGGACCTTGCGTACACTATGAACTTCAGCAAGCACCGTGGCCCCTACATCCTCAACATCGCCCTCGTCATCGTCGCATGCGCGGTGACGTGTGTGTGTCCATCAACCTACTCCATCAGCCGCCCTAGCCTTCCACTATTCATCTACTTCTCCATTTCAACCTCCATCTTGCAGATCACCAACAAAACCCACAGCCACCATCACCATCACCACCACCAACTCCACCATCAGCCGTGCCCGCCCTCACCATAGCCACCACCTATTCTTCTTCTTCTTCCTCTTCTTCTTCTTCATCCACCGTTCCCCTTCAACTCCCACAAAAGAACCCAAAGCTTGCAGCCACCACTCCACGCTGCTGCCCATCTCCGGCCACTCAAACTCTTCGCCAACGCCACTGGAGATCTCCACGCAACTCGCCAGCCTCTTCCTTACCAACTGCCACCATGCACACACCTCACATGCAGAACCACGCATTCCTCCACTGCCAACCATGTTGCTGATCATCCATGTGCTACGGCCACGTTTGGCAACCATTGACCAAGCAGCTACCGCCATCACGACCACCTCGTCGAGATGCATCTTCACTTGCAGCCGCCCCCCTCAGACGAGCCTCCTTCCCGTGTGCACGACGGAGAGAGGGAAAAACCTCTATTTCACTTCTAATTAGTAATTACAAAGAATGCTATTGGAAGCTTTCCTGTTCATTTATTTACCAACTTAATTTATTGAGGTGAAATTGCATAGGCATACTCTGACTTTATCAAAATTACCTACAGTTGAATGTCTCTCTCTTATTCTAACAACTTCTTATTGAAACTTTTGAATTTGTTTAAGGCAAAGATGATAGGGAATTAGTTGGGATTTTATTAGGCTTAATCCTTCCTATGGATATGACACTAAAAATCAGCGTGATTTATTACATTAATTATTATCTTTGATTGAGAGATTTTCACCACATAAAATACAATGATAAATCATTTTATTACGACTATCTTAATCAAGTGAATTTCTCTCTATCAGCATGTGAGCTTTACCTGCTCTATCCAAATTTAGATTAACCTTTTTAATGGCCCAATAGGCCTTGTGTTGGATTTCCACAAGTGGAAAGCTTTACCATACACCAGTCTAAAAGGTGACATACCCAAGGGAGTCCTATAAGCCATGCTATAAGCCCAAACTGCATTATTCAATTTTTTCAACTAATCCTTTCTGTCAAGCCTAACAGTCTTTTCCAAAATCCGTTTAATCTTCCTATTTGACACCTCGACTTGACCACTCATTTGGGGATAGGTGTGGCTATTATGTGATTGACTCCCAAGCTTTGGAGTAGTCGCATGAAGTGTGCATCCTTGAACTGAGGTCCTCTGTCACTTATCATAGTCTTTAGGCATCTGTACTGAGAAATGATATTAGCTTTGACAAAATCCAAGACCACAGAATGGTTATTGGTTCGTGTGGATATGGCTTCTATCCATTTTGATACATAGTCCATGAACACAATGATATACTCATATATCCGAAGGACACAAGAAAGGGACTCATGAAATTGATGCCCCAAATGTCAAATATCTCTACGGGGAGAATGGGTTGTTGGTGCATCTCATCCCTTTTCCTAATGGCTCCCGTCTATTGGCAACAAAGACATGCGCCCACATAAGTATGTGCATCTTTGAATAATTGGGGCCGCCAGAAACCAGACTGAGGAACCTTGTTAGCAATCTTCTTCCCATTAAAATTCCCTCCACAGTGGAGGTAGAAACTCAGAACACTCTTTTGTTCTTCCTCAGGGACACACCTGCGAAATAACTAGTTAGGGCTATTCTAAACAACTCGAGTTTCTCCTAGTGATAAAATTTAGCTTCGGCAAGAAACTTGTCTCACTTCTTATTATCCCAGGTAGTGGGGGTAATGCCCGTAACTAGATAGTTCATTATATCAGCGAACCAAAGAGATTTGGCCTCCACGGCCATCAGAGACTCCTCAGGAAAAGTCTCGTGAATACCACCAGCTAGGGTTGATGTCTCAATAGGGATCCTAGACAAATGATTTGCTACAATATTCCCAACCCCTTTTTTATCCTTGATTTCCAGGTCAAACTCCTGGAGTAGCAGAATCCAATGAATCAATCTAGGTTCGGTGTCCTTCTTAACAAGCAAATGCTTTAAGGCCAAGCGATCTGTATACACCAAAACCTTAGATCCTAGTAAATAAGGCCGAAAGTTTTTCAAAGTAAACACTACTGCAAGAAGTTCCTTCTTGGTAATAGTGTAGTTTTGTTGAGGATCTGTGATGGTTTTGCTGGCATAATGTAAAAATGAGGTTTACCATCAACCCTTTGACCTAAGATCGCTCCCACGGCAAAGTCAGATGTGTCGCAGATAAGCTCAAAGGGGAGAGTCCAATCTGGTTCTCTGAGGATCAACGTAATAATGAGGGCCTTCTTCAAGACCTAAAGGGCCTCACCACATCTGTCAACAAACTCGAAGGAAACATCCTTTGCTAACAGGTCACAGAGTGGCTTAGAGATTTTACTAAAATCTCTAATGAAGTATCCAGCATGACCAAGAAAAGATTAAACTTGACGAACATTGGTGGGCGATGAAAGTATAGAGATGAACTCGATTTTGGCCTTATCCACCTCTAATCCTCTCTCGGAAACTACATGCCCCAGAACATTACCCAGCTGGACCATAAAATGGCTCTTCTCTTAGCTGAGCACCAACTTAGCCTCCTTACAATGATTTAAGACTTTATCAAGGTGCGAAAGACAAACTTCAAATGATGAGACATAGATGGAAAAGTCATCCATAAAGATTTCTACGAACTCGTTAATCATGTCAGGAAAGATAGCCATCATATATCATTGGAATGTGGCAGAAGCGTTACATAGCTCGAATGGCATTCAACGGAACGCAAATGTGCCATATGGGCTAGTGAAGGTGATACACTCCTGATCATCAGGGATGATAGCTATCTAATTATACCCAGAGTATCCATCCAAGAAACAAAAGTACTTATTCCCCGTCAATTTTTCCAAAATTCGATCAATAAAAGGTAAGGGGAAGTGATATTTCTAGGTAGTCATATTCAGACGGCGATAATCAATGCATACCCTCCAGTTAGTTGAGGACCTGGTGGTAGCCAATTCTCCTTGTTCGTTCTTCTCGACAGTAATCCCTACCTTCTTAGGCACCACATGGATAGGACTGACCCATTTACTATCTAAAATGGGATAGATAATGCCTACATCCAACCATTTCAAAATCTCCTTCTTAACAACCTCCCGCATATTGGGGTTGAGCCCTCTATGCATGTCATGAAAGGATTTCACTGACTCATCCATGTATATATGATGAATGTAGAGTAAGGGGTTAACATCCTTAATATCAGTTATAGTCCATGCAATAGCTTCCTTATGTCTCTGTAAACACTCTAGCAAAGCTCCCTCCTGCGATTCAGATAACATAGCTAAGATAATGACAGCGAGCATGTCATTAGGGCCAAGGAACACATATTTCAGTGTGATTGGGAGGGGTTTAAGTTCCAACTCGGGAGCCTGTTGGATTGAGGGTGCAAGTTAAGATGTCCCCACTTCAGGTAACGGGTCTACCTTTAAGGTCCAAGGAGGGGATAGAGATTCGGTGTGCACTCCCAGCAACTCTTTCAAGTTGGGCATATCCCCTTCATTTTCTTCAATAATCTAAGGATGGTCCTTAGATATGACCATCTGAAGGGGGTCACTGCATAAGAGTGCTGGAGTAGTCTCTTCAACAATCTCTTTTTTTTTTTTAATCTTCTAATCCAGGTTGCTTGTAGGAATCAAAAACATTCAACCAGATTTTCTTATTCCCAAAGCCCATTTTAAGTGTCATCGATCTACAATTGATAAAGGCATTAGCTGTGGCCAAGAAGGGGCATCCCAGAATAATGGACAGCTTTGTGGGCTTATTTGATGGGTCGGTATCAAGCACAAGAAAGTCAATAAGGAAGAAGTCCACTCTCACAAGGACATCTTCTAATAATCCTTGTGTTGTCTTAGGTGATCTGTCTGCGACCTGGAGGATTACAAGACTGGCCTTCAAATTGCCTCCTCTTAGAATGTCATAAACAGAGCTCAGCAAGATGTTTACCCCCGCTCCCAGATCGAGTAGAGTCTCATCAATGCGTTGGTTACCTATAACCACTAAAATATATGGGGCTCCTGGGTCTTTCAACTCATGGGCAGTTCCATGTTGGAGCACCAAACTAACATAGTCAGGCAAGATGATCTTAGATTGGACTTGTCTCTTAGATCGACGTTTCTGGGTGCACACGTCCTTGATGAGGTGTAGCTCATCATAGCTAAAATGCCCAAGTTAAGCTAAAAACTAGGTTAAACAGTACATTGTTAACATAAGAAATGAGTTAAGTTGGAAAATAACAGAAATGACCTAAAACAACAAATTGATGCTAAAAACGCACAATTAAGTCAATTAATGAGATATTCTATTCAAAAGTGTAATTTGATGATCCAATTGCAAATTGAACACATGATTGAGTTCAAAAGTACAAATCAAGGGTTGGATTAACTTAAAGGTTCAATTAAGCTCCAACAAAAATCTCATGGTATTTAGGCATCAAGAGGACCCTGCATCCATTAGATTACATATAGGTCCTCATGCATTAACATTTTTATTACATTTAAAGTCTTTAGGACTTATTTGAAAGCTACTAGGGACCTTTTTGAGAAAGTCAAGAACTGCGTTGCCATTTTTCTCAGCCACTTATGGGCTTATGCACACTTTTTCCACCGTTTCACCCCATAAGGGCTTCTGTGCAAATGCCCCAAAACACCTGATGCACGCATCTGTTGTGCACCCAAAGAACATGGCCCATTGTGGCCGTCGTTCCTTTGATTTTTCCATCTGATGGTGGATTCATCTCCTTCCTTCACACGCGTTTGCGCAAAGGATCGTAGCCTCACATAGATCTGATCTAGTGGCTAAGATTTGGTTTGAGTTTCCAATGCGCACATCCCTTGCATCCCCACCGTACGCCCTAACCTTGGCTAATCGCACCTCATGGTGCTTGGAATCACTTCCTCGACTACTTAAGCACCCTTCAGGGCTCGCGCGCAAAGGATCAGCTCCTCTCCTACCTTCTCGAGCTGAACATTTTGTCCACTCCGATTCTCCTCCTCACACAACCCTGTTCTACTGCTTTAGCAGTGGAACTCATCTTCCTTCGATTCTCCTTGCCGCTAAGGACCATATAGCACCTGAGGGAGACCTAAGCTTCACTAGCAAGCTTTCCTCTTTGTCGAAGTCCTCTTCCTTTGTTCCTCCTCTCCATCAACCGGGTGGAGATCCTCAACTCCCATTCATCAACTTAGATTAGGTTTTTTCTCTTTCTAGATTAAATGTAGTGATAATTAGTGTACTGTAGATCATGTAGGAGTAGATTAGATAATGAATTGGTTGATGTGTTAGTTTAGATTAGATTAATTTAGTTAGATTTGATCTTTCCCTCTTTGATCAATTCAGATCAAAGAGGTATTTCTCCACCTTCATTTTGATCCATTGTTCTTCCGCTTCACTCAAGAATTCACTTCTGATTGTTTCCCTCATTGTCTTTTATTCACAGTTCACCTCCTAAATTATAGCAACCATTAGATCTGAAGTTCATTAACTATTAGATCTAATGGCATGCTAAGATCAAATGAGGACCTTCTCATACATTCCACAGATCACAAAGGTCCTCCTAATGTGTGCAATTGAATTTGATTTGATTGGTTAAGATCTATTTGATTTTTGCGATTGATTGAAGAATTTTGCAGGTAATTCGGATTAATCAATTTTAATTGATCAAATTGAGTTTATATGGGTGTAATTGAGTTGCATATAATAGGTGTGAGTTATTTTTTATTGGAGATTGAATGAACACTGTGTTTTTGGGTAGTTTAGACCTATGAAAATCAATTGCACTGATTTGAGGTTTAAACCATGACCTAATGAGATTCTCAGCATTGCATTGGATACCAGAACACCAATCAATGGTGTGCAGGTATCCTAGATGATTAAATCATCTTGGTAAGCTCAAATTAAAAAATTCCAGATGGATGACATTTGATCTGAATTTAAACATATTTTATCTACTGATCAATGTTTTGATCAAGATTTGATAGATTTTAATGAAGGTCTAGAAGTCCTTTTGAGTGAGTTTAGATATTTCTATTGATCTTCTTCTATTAAGCTATCTATGGTTTTGTAGAAGAGTCAATTAGGTCTTCATTCGATTTTGATTTGACATCTGGTTTTGAGATGAGTTTCAGACCTTTTGATTGTTGTCTATGATGTTTTCAATGCGAAGATCTTTTGGGTTTCAAGTATGGATTCAGGCGGTCAAGATTGCAGCAGGTCGAGCTGCTAAAATTGACCCATAACTACTACAGATCAATTTCTGATTGAGCTGATCCAGTAGCTAACAGCTATTGAAATGGAATAGATTGTTGTTGCTGAATGCTTGATTTAATTGGCATCAGCATCAGCTGCTAAACCTTACTGGAAACAACAGCTCTTGGCTGCTAGGATGTGACAGTAGATGGATTGATTAATGAGGATTTGAGCTAAGATTTTGGATTCGAATAGGTTGACAGTGTATTGTATTGTTAGAAATTCAAGGTTAAAGCATTCATGTACCTTTCATTGATTTAAATCTGATTTGAAGTGCTTGTAATTGTTATTCAAGCTTAATGTTAGCTCATTTATGTATGCAACTGTCCAAAATATGATGTTAATGGAATTCAAGATGAAAATCAAGTTTGTTGTTTCATTTATGTTTCATATGAAGTGCTAGAGGTTTCTGAATGTTTGAACTGAAGTTCTAGCTAATAAATCCACTTTTGTGGCTATAGGTTCTTTGTGTTAAACTCTTTTAGGCCACTTTTAGTTTAACTTTGCATATAAATAAAAACTCATAAAAAATCATAAAATAAAATAAATCTATCTTGAATAAGATCATGTATTTTTCTAAGTGCATGTAGAGTTTCAAAGTAATTCGAACTCCCGGCTTGGTAGAACATACCAGCCAATGGTTTGGTTTACTTTAGAATTTAATTAAAGAACCAAAATCAAAATACCAAAAAGAATCTCTTCTTGTCTCATCTCACCCTTTCTCTCTCATCCCCTATCTCTATTATATATATATAAACTATAAAAATCAGAACATACACAAAAATACACAAAAATTCCTTATATAGTGTATTTATACTTGTAAATATAATTTAATAATAAGCTACATGTATATATTGTAAAATATGTAAATAATGTACATAAATAACTTATAATTGTATTCTATATACTTAATTAAGTATTTAGTATGATTTATTATATATATAACTTTTTGGTATAATTATGTATTAATTTATATTAACTTAAATGTATATAATCCTAAGTAATTATAAAAACTTATGTATATGTCTATAATTATATCTAATACTGTACATACATAATTAAGTCAGTAATATATACTGTATGATACCTATATATTAATTATTTATGTAATTATTGTAGGTAATTAAGTTAGTAAGTTAATTAGATAAGTTATTAACTAAAAATAAAATAAATTAGTAAATTAAGTTGACACTGAAGTAATTTATCATGTACTCATGTATAGTATTATTTTAAGTATGTTTAACCTATTTATACTATATTTGCATCATGTTATAGTATTTATAACTTAAATATGTGCATATCTATTTAAAATATGTATTTAAATGTAAATAAATTAAAATAAAGACTCTAAAATAAAATAAAAATATATAATAAATACCTTATTGTATAAATTAACTCTGTACAAAGTCAATTTCATGATTAAGTTATCAATTTATACATTAATTAAGAAATTAATCCTTAAATTAACATGTATAAACCCTTAACTTTAACTAATTTTAATATATATTTAAATAACTTATTTTCATAAATAAATTATATAATCACATAGTCCTATATAACGGCTTTCCAAAAATATAAATTAATTGAAATTTGGAATTAATTCTGGCCCTCAAATCGTGGGCCCAGATCAGGTAATCAGCATGCAGGTGTGCATGATGTAGTGCTTAATTTGCGCTTAACTAAAGCACCACATCGTTAACGGCGAAGCACTTGGTGTGGTATAAAAGGAATTACATGGCAAGCATGGCACACTGAAATGAGAAAAAAACGAGCATATTACCCATACCCTCTCCCTTCTTACAAGCATATAAACATGATTTCGAACAGTGTTAGGTCGAGGGCCGTGCACTGTAGTGGACCTAATATTGGGCCCATTGTGGGCCTGAAATGAAAATTGAATGAAAAATACCCTAAATGAACTAGGGGCTGGTTTAAAGTAGTGGTCCGATCCGACCCAACTAGGCCATTGATCCTGTGAACCGGATCGACCCGCCTACTAAAGAACCTAATTTTTGGGTGAGAAATCAATAACTTGAGTTAAGTGCTAAGAGAACTGTCTTAAAAATGGCTGTCAAAGAAGAGTAAGAGGAAGGTCTTAAGAAATGTGGCTAAGTGTTGGGGTTGTGTGTGTGTAGCGTGATTGCGTGCACAGTGATTTGTATATATGTACATATGTAAATAGTATAAGTATGTAAATAAATATATGTATATAGTGTATACATATACATAGGTAATGTATATATCTATATGTGTATATGCATATATACATTAGTAAACACTTGTTTGAGCCTTATGTGTATATAAATAACCTTAAGGCTTTAGTGACAGTAGAATCTGTCATGTAGATGGCATATATGTTAGTATAGATATTCTTTTTGCCTTATGTCTTGTACATACTTTTACTAAGGCTATAGCGACACTTCAATATGTTATTGTATATATAATATATGTTACTAAAGATATTAGTGTATGTTAATATAACTTAGTATAGCACATATTAGTAGCTATTTTTGTACCTATACTTAGGTATTTTTTAGAGTAATTGTATATAATTAAATAGTGTAGTTGTTGGTGCATAATCATCAAGTGTTAAGAGATGTACGTTGTAGTACACTCAACAAAAACACAACAGCATTTAAATTTATAAAACTTGAAATTGATGTGAGTCCGAGGTCGTTCGTAGGAAGCAAAATGGTACATTTCAATCACTAATCACAATTATCAATAAAGATATGCAAATATAATCAAATTATTGCTCAAGGTAAATCAGAATAATATGTTAATAAAATCAAGGATGAGAGTGGAAAAAGATGGGGTTAAAATGGTGGTTTGAACCACCATTTTAACCATAATGTTAAGCTTTACAAGCAACTCAAATATATGAACAGTTCCTCAATCAATTATCCACGTCAATATCAGAACCAATCAAGCACCAAGATTCGACGATAGAACCAAGGCTTGGATGCCTTATCCTTCACGCCTCAGAGGAGCCAAGGCACAGCAGTAGCACACAAACACATAGGCGCAAGGGCCTTTTCAGATTTTAGCTAAGTGTTGAGAGAGAGGGAGGGCACGAATCCCGAAGTTGCAGAGCAAACACCCCCTCCTCTCCTCTGATTTCTTGCTTAGACCCGGGTATACAGGTCAGAATAGTAACGGGGTAATCGGGTCGCATATAGGGGCCAGACCCACAGGCGAGGAGTGCATAGGCACGTGCGAAGGGACCTGACCCCCGTGTCGTGAGCGAAGAGTCGATGTGAGGATTTCCTTTTATGTGTTGTGATTTTGTCCCACATGATGTGGGACTAAAAGCTGAGCTTCCTTCTTCAGTGCTGCAGCTAATGGTTGAGGCTCTAATTGAGGTCGAAGCTGTTGCTGGTGTCGTCAATTGAGACCTGGACCTGTTCATGGGAGATTCTGTAGGTCCTGGGGGTCACAGCTAGGTTGTGGGTAGCTAGAGAACTGCAGGCTAAGTCGGAGAAGACGAAGGCGGCAATGGAGCTCCAATCAAACATGAAAAGCAAGAAAACAAGCCTTGGGCCTCAATTAGAATGCTCAGAGGTTTCGCCGTGAGAATGCGAACATAATGGTGGTGGTTGGAGGGCGTGCAGTGGTCGGTGGTGACCTGTTGGTGATGGAGGAGAGTGGAGGTGGGTGTGTTCGGTGGAGTGAAAGAGAGTGCAAAGCCCAAAATTTCTTGGGGGCTTTCACTCAGTGTGACACGGTGGAGGTTGTGGAGGTGGTGGTGTTGTGTTTGGTGGTTTGTGGTGGCCATGTGAGCTCGTCAAAGCTTCGTCGACCGTGAGGAAGGTGAGGGACGAGAAGGCAGTGTTGTGGTCAAAACTAAAGTCTAAGGGGTTGGAGAGGTTCAGGAGGGTGAGAGGAATCGAGGAGGAGTGCTTACGGAAGAGGGGAGAGAGAGTATCACACTGGCTATGACAGAGAAGAGGAAAGCTCCGGTAAGAGAGAGCGGCGACGTCGAAGGGAGAGGGAGCTCCTGGCTTGTATGATGATGAGCAGACGACAGAGAGAGGAAGATTCCCTCTGCCTATCGTATGTGACAGAGAGCAATGAAGGCGGAGTAGAGGTGTCACTGGAGTAGGTTGGAGTAGGCCGGAGGTAGGAGCAGAAGAGATGTTTTTGGCCTTAAAACTTATTAAGAAGTACGGTCTAGCGATTGGGGTCCATTTAAAGGGCCAAGGACGAGCTCCAAGCTTGGGAAGGAGCTTGAAAAGCTGAAAATTTTAGGGAAAAGAATCCCTAGAAATCTCGAGTTTGCTCAAGCTCAAGGGCTTGATTTGGAGGTCAAGATGTGGTCTAGCAGATTGGGTAACTTCTCGTGGATCTTCCCTCCAAGTTTAGAGGTGATTGGACTTAATTCGAGGGAGAAAATCTCCCTCGAACCTCGCTGAAGATGTGTTCCCACAACTAATGGAGGTAGGGACCAAATTGAAGAAAATGATGATAAATTAGGGTCCCTTTTGCAAATAATTCAAAACCTAAGGGGGTAAGAAATAGAGTTTTAAAGGGTTAAATTGCAAACTAGGTCAATACAGACTCTAATTGGGCCTAAATTTTGGTACCAATCTAATTTGGACCCAAGGAATCTAATGGTGAAGTTAAATTTTAGTTTTGATCACGTTTGACTAGGAAATTTGCACAAAAGCCCAAATTAGGACAAAATTTCATTTGAGACTCTATGCTAGGTGAAAATGGATTCACATGATCAAACCAAGGGTACCAAACCTTTTAAAATATTTTTCTATGATTTTTAAGAGGTTTAGATAAATTTTATATTGACCAAAACCTCTTTAATTTAAGCAGGCTTGAAATTACGATTTTGTGTTGTTGTGGTTCTCAAAAAGCATGAAACCCTGTTTCTGTCAGCGTTGACCCACATTTTGGACCTTTAAGATTAGTTGACCCTAATTTAACCCTTGAAAAACCCTGTGGTTAATCTGTGTTTATGATGTGCTGTTAAAATTACATAATTAACCTTGATTTAGCATTCTCTTCTCGAATCAGAACAATGCGGAGTTATGACCCTCAAATGATTATGTAGGATCTTTCATCGATTAAACCTGGCTAAATGTGACTAGTTAGGGCCCATGATGGTGTTCCCATCATACCCCCATGCCTAGCTTTTGCTAGTCCCTAGCAAAAATCCTATGGATCAAACTAAGTCTCTAAGCCGGATGTAATCGTCAGGATGCCCTACTAAGCCGCATCTCTAGAAATCAGATCAAAATACCAACAATAAGCCCAAAGGTACTCAAGTACCAGCCAAGATCCAGACCTTACCAGCTTCAGCTTGAGTCTACTGCGAAGGTTTCTAAAGCCTATAAAAACTGCCCAGAGGTTCGTTGACCCCAACAGTTAAAGCACTTGTGCGTAGACGTATTATGTCCAGGTTTAGTTTACCAATGTGTTTTGATAAGAGAGAGATAGAGAAAGATTTTTCATTTTGAGAGTTTTCTCTCTTTTCTTTTTATATTTCCCTAAATCTAGCTTCGGATTAGCCTTAAACACAGTCTGTATCAAATTCCTTATCCCCACCATCCATCCTTGAAGGGTTCCTAGCAATCGATGCTTCGGGATAGCACTGCCCATGACAACCCCCAGAACCCTGGCTTTCGACACTTCGGGAAAGTGTTGCCCATGACATTCTATGGCTAAACTTAGGCCCTAACAATCGACATTTCAAGATAATCCCGCCAATGGCACCTGAACCAGCACAAGGTGCTTACATGCCCCCGATAAGATATTTAGATATCCTAGGAGACAACCACCGAGGAGATGATATGTTAATACGCATCTTCGAGGGAAATTTCCCACCTCTTTGCATTGGGAACTCATCCAATCAACTTGTGTTGTCGAGCTGCTCCTAAGCTAGATCTTCGAAATGACTTTTCAAAACAAAATACTTTTGGCATGATTTCTTTATTAAGTGCACTGAACAAGACTAGTTTGTGATTTTGGGTGCTTAGGTTACCAAGTCCCGCAAACCAAAGGGTAGGCAACAAGGCCGAATAATCCCTAAGCCTTAAACCTACTACATCAGCCTCGCACCTTCCTTAACCTCTTGAGGACTAATCCAGATCTTAATAAATACTTAAGTGTTTAAACCCTGAAACAGGTCCAAGAGGCCTAAGGTGGGTACTTGTCACTAATCCCCTAGGTTTTAGCCTTCCAGGTCTTAATTTATCATCGATCTAGCCTAGAAGTAAGGTAAATTCCATACTTAATTATAAGGGACTATCTCATTTCTTTCTTTTTGATTGCTCCTTTCTTTCTCGTTTCTTTTCTTTTCTATCATCCTCAATTGTTTTCAATTCAACTTACTTTGATCTCTCCTTTCCTCTTTTCTCCTCTCTTTTTTTCCTTGAATGAAACCCTTCCATGAATTGATTTTCACAACATTTTGTACTTTAATACTGCCTCATGCCTAAGATTTGCAATGTCCTCATTGTAAATTAGGCAGGTTCGAGTTCAGCTCAGTTCATACATTAGAATAGGTGGGTGGTGATCGGGTTGAAATGATTGTTGCAGACGATTGCAAGCTTTGATACAAGTACCAAAGGTGGAGTTGGCTGATCTAACAGACGAACCCTAAAGTGCAATATGATTTCAACAAAAAGATAGATCTGAAGAGTCTCAGGTTTTTTTCAAAAAAGACGAGTTGCCTTCTGTTAAGTGCTAAGTTTAACACTATCAGCTGCGCGCAATGAAGCTCAAGGAGAATGGAGATCAAAAGATACTTCAGCCAGATTTGAGTCGGTGAGTTTGAAGAACGGTTTGAGTCTCTGACCGTTAATGACAAAAGGTTCTGAATCGTGGCTGAGTTCGCTGATTTCGACGGCTTCATTTCCAAATACTCGTCTCACAATGTCCAATCCATTTTGATTTGAGCTTTCCTGGGAAGAGCTTAAGTTTGGCATCAAAGAGTAATACTTGTTAACCATGATGAAATTTTTCTGCGAAATGTGCTTATCATGGAAGGGTTTGACCTGCTCTTTGTAGATTCGTGAGTTCTTGTATGCGTCATTACGTAGTTCCTCAATCTCGCTCATTTACAATCGGCGGTGTATTACAGTCTCCATGAGATCCAGATTGCACTTCCGTACTACCCAGTAGGCTTTGTGCTCCATTTCTACGGGGAGGTGGCATGCCTTCCCATACACAAGTCTGAAGGGAGGCATTCCTAACTGAGTCTTATGGGCAATCCTATAGGCCCATAAGGCTTCCGGAAGGCGGGTAGATCAGTTTTCCTGTCAGGCTGAATAGTGACCTGAAGGATCTTCTTGATTTCCCTGTTGGATAGCTCAGCCAATCCATTAGTCTGGAGGTGATAAGGAGTCGAAATACGATGTGACACCCCATACTTTTTCATCAGGGACTGGAAGTGCACATTCGCGAAGTGGGTCCCTCCATCAGAGATGATAGCTCGTGGAATACCGAATTGAGAAAAGATGTGTTGATGAGTGAAGTTGATTACGACTTTATGATCATTGGTTCAGGTCGGAATAGCTTCAATCCATTTGGACACGTAGTCCACTGCTAGGAGAATGTACTCGAATCCATTGGATTTTGGGAAGGGACCGATGAAGTCAACCCCTAGATGTTAAAGATCTCGCACACAAGAATCAGCTGTAAAGGCATCATACCGTGGTTGCTCATGTTGCCTAAGGTTTGGCAATGAGAGCATGCCTTACAATAATTGTATGCATCTTTGAAGATCGTGGGCCAAAAGAAGCCTCACTGGAGAATTTTTGTTGCGGTTTTGTGTCCAGAGTAGTGACCACCACAGGCCTGATTATGGCAGAAGGACAAAATGCCATTAATCTCTGATTCCAAAACACATCTTTTGATGATTTGATCAGCACCAATGAGAAATAAGTATGGAGCTTCCCATACAAAGTATTTGGCATCTGAAACTAATTGGTCTTTCTTTGCCCTTGGCCAATCAGACGGAATCCGATGTGATGCCAAATAGTTCACCATATCAGCATACTAAGGAAGCTCCTTACCAACTGTCGGGAGGTGCTTATCCAGAAAATGCTCCGTGATAGGTCCAGAAGGGCCAATGATCGAAGGAAGGCAGGACAAATGGTCAGCTACCACATTCTATTTTCCGGCCTTATCGTGAATTTTAAGATCGAATTCTTGCAACAACAAGATCCAGCGGATTAAGCTAGGCTTCGCATCCTTCTTCGTAAGTGCCTCACTGCATTGTGATCAGAGTATATGATGACATGGGAGCCTAGGAGGTATGACTTGGATTTCTCCAAGCTAAATACTACAACCAGCAGCACTTTCTCTATAATCGTATAATTACATTGAGCTTAGTCCAATGTCTTGCTGGCGTAATATATGACAATCGGTTTCCTATGAATTTTCTAACCCAACACTACTACTGCATAGTCAGACGCATCGCACATGATCTCGAAGGGTTGAGACCAGTCAAGAGATTGTAGGATTGGTGCTTGGGTGACTTGGTCACGCAGGATCTCAAATGCATGAATGCACTCACTCGATATCTCAAATGGCGTGTCCTTTGAAAGCAGATTCGTCAAGGGACGTGCAATCTTAGAGAAATTAGGTCTGAATCGACGATAAAACTTGGCGTGCCCTAGGAACGATCTGATGTCTTTGATCGAGTTAGGCACAAGTAGTTTGGAAATCAGGTTCACCTTAGCTCGATCAACCTGGATACCTCTCTCAGAGACGAGGTGTCCAAGTATGATACCCTCAGGAACCATGAAGGGGCTCTTTTCCCAGGAGAGAACCAGTTTCACTTCAATGCATCTTTTGAGGATCGGGACCAAGTGCAGGAGGCAATCGTCGAAAGATTCATCGATTATCGAGAAGTTGTCCATGAAGGCGTCAACGTAATTACCTACCATATTTGAGAATATGGCTAACATGCACCGCTAAAAAGTGGCGAGTGCGTTGCATAGCTTGAATAACATCCTGCAAAACACGTACATACCTTAGGAGTAGGAAAAGGTGGTCTTTTCCGCTAGTTTCTCAAGAATCTGATTAATGAACAAAAGTGGGAAATGATCTTTCTTTGTGGAGGCATTCCGTTTTTGATAGTCTATGTAGACTCTCCACAAATTCGCAATGCGGGTTGGGATGGTCTCTCCAGATTCGATTGCAATCACGGTGAGCCCTACCTTCTTAGGCACAACTTGGATCGGGCTCACCCAGCAGCTGTCAGAGATCAGGTAGATGATACCAGCATCTAACCACTTGATGATCTCTTTCTTCACGACCTCCTGCAGGTTCAAATTGAGTCTTCTCTGTGTCTCTTAAGATGGCCATGAGCCCTCTTGAGTGTAGATACGGTGTATGAAATACGAGGGACTTATACTAGTTAGATCATCGGGAGTCCATCCGATGGCTCTTCGATGTTGCTAGAGAATAGAAATTAGCTTCGTTTCCCGATCAAGTGTGAAGCGGGAATTGATGATCACAGGATGATTGGAACCCAAAAAGATATATTTCAGATGATCTAGGAGGGGCTTTAGTTCCATTACCAGGTTATCAGCAGCAGGTGGGGGTTCGGGATAGTCCTTGAAAGCTAAGGTGGAAGCCATGGGTGAATCCAAATAAGCTCTAGGCTCCCCTATCTATGGGTTAAGATCTTCTTGAGGATCGGGGATAATTGGGTTTTCCTCTGTAATCGGGTGCTCAACCACAGAACCGATGTCACATATTTCTTCGATTGCCCCACAGTTTATTCCTTTCTGGGCCTTAAAGATATCAATCTGCAATGTCTTATTCCCGAATTTCAACTCGATCTGGCCCTCTTCACAGTTGATGTTTGCCCTAACTGTGGCTAGGAATGGTCTGCCTAAGATGATCAGTGTTTCCTCAGATTTTTAGGCGTTTCCATATCTAATACAATGATGTCCACTGGAAAGTAGAAATCTTGAATCCTAACTAAAACATCCTCGAGAACTCCTCTAGGTGACTTGATTAACATGTTTGCTAGCTGTAAGGTCACCTCAATCGGTTTGAGCCCGGTTTCCTTGAAATGGTCTAGTAGGGATCAAGTTTATGGAGGCTCCTAAATCCAACAATGCTCGATCAAATTGTAAATCACCTATCTTACAGGAGATCAAAGGAGTGCCAGGATCTTTTGCTTTCTGCAGGAGTTTGCTCAGGATGATCGAGTTGACTTGCCTAGACAATATGATCGGACTCCCATCCTTGTTTTGCGCTTATGCTTTGGTGTACATAAATCCTTCCAAAATTGTGCGTAAGCCAGCACATGGCGAATTACATCCATCAAGGTGATGTTTATTTGTACTTGCTCAAAGAGCTTAACTAGATCTTCCTCAAGTGCCATGAGTTTGGGTTTCCTCTTTCCTTTGGTTAAGGACTCAGGAAATGGAACCTCTGTAGGTTCCTCTAGGATTGGTTCAGGTTCTGGATTTGGGATAGGAGTGTCCTGAATAACTATCCTAGGGTTAGGCTCTGAACTATTACGCTTTGAGTGGCTAGGATAAGGTGGATCCTGAGTCAATTTGCCACCACGAGTGGTAACAGAATTAAGGCCTGCCTAGTTTTGGTTTGGAGTTTGCAAAATAGGTGATTGCTACTGATATCTCGAATATCATGTTGAAGCCTTCATCCCATCGGGTGGAGTAGAAGGGGCCTGATATACGTAGTGGGCTTGGCCCTGATTCGGGTTCATAACACGCCTCTGGTTCAGTACGTTATTCAGATTCGACAGAGGTTGAGACGGAAGTGCACCAGGCTGGAGAGACCTAGCCACCTATGCGAGCTTATTTCGAACCTCTATGATCTCGTCATTGTGCTGTTTCTGCATAGCCGCGTTGGTCTTTTGGATGTCTACCAGGGTTTGTAGAATTAGAGTCATATGATCTTCCCATGATCGCTCAGATTGGTAATTAGGGTTGGGCTTGAGCTGAGAGGGTTGATATGGGCACGAAGCCTGTGGCCGAGGTTGGAATTGAGGTCTAATGTTCTGATTATTTCTCGACCACGCAAAATTAGGATGATTGCGCCATCCAGGGTTGTAGGTATTGGAGAACAAATCATTCTGGATGGCGTGGAGATCCTCGTAGGCTTGAGGAACTCTAGAGAAATCAGAATGCGAGGGTTTAGAGTTCCCCTAATTAGAGTAGGTGGGTCAGAGTTTCCTCTGAAATCGGGATCAGATGAGGGTGGATATGGGTCCATTCCCTGGTGAGAGTGGTGGTAAATGTTATGCACAGCCTTCTTGCCTGGGGGCGGTTGCACATACGTATTTTGTTGAGCAGTGGTGGTTCTCTATAGATGTCAAGCCAAGTCATCCACCTTTTTCTCAATGATTGAGACCTTATCCAAGCGATTGGCTACCAACTCCAGATCGACGGAAGCGGACAGGCCTTGAGTCTCGTGTGCCCTCCCCCCCGCATATTTGTCAATGCACAAGTGGTTATCTGGTCAAACACACCCAGTGATTCATTATTTTTGAAGTTCTCGCACATGTTCTTGAGAATCTCCCAAACTGTATCTTCATGTTGATCCATGATGCTTCCACCACAAGTTGCATTGACAAAGAGCTTGATATCCTCATGGAGCCCATGGTAAAAAGAAGGGACTTGTTGCCACTTAGGAACTCCATGATGGGGGCATTTCTGCATGAGATCCAAAAAGTGGTCCCATACCTCATGAAGTGATTCTTCCGCATTTTGTGAGAAGTGTGTGATCTGGTGCCTTAAAGCATTTGTCTGACCAACTGGGAAGAATTTCTGTAGGAATTCAGTTTTGAGTTCCCCCCATGTGTTGAATGGACGGGTTAGAGTCTAAAACCAATTGGCAGCTTTATCCATGAGAGAGAAGGTGAACGAACATCTTCATGAGTATGATATCTCAATTTTGAATAGGTGGCCCGAAGGTCTGAGCCAGGTGCTTTAGCTGCTTGATGTACTGGAAGGGATCTTCGGAGTTTAAGCCATGGAATTTTGGGATAGCATGAATCAGATTAGGCTTGAGTTCAGCATTGGGCCCTCTAGCCGGGATTTGCACCCTTGGTTTAATCTCCACTGCAGTGGGATTGTAGTGATCTCACATCTGAGGATGCTGTGGTGGATTCATGTATGCCTAGACTAGATCATTGAGGCATTGTAGCTGATTCTAGAAACCAGGTTCTTCTTTGTAATTCTCCATGGATGCGGATGAAGGAGATCTAGGAACAAAAGCAGAAGAGTCGAAAAAGATGTAAATCTGGTCAGGTGGTATCACAAACAAGTGGGTCGAGACTTGGCCTCGATGAGAATGGATTGCTAATGGAGGTCTCAAGGGTGGTCTTAAGGACCTCCTCCTGAACATGCACTACAGAGCCTAATAAGGGAAGAATATGTGATGGACCCAATCGAGACACCCAAAAAATTTTTGGATAACTAAGGAGGTTCGTGGTGGATAATACCTCTTGATCAGAAAGTCACTCACTCGAGAATTACTTGAGCAGCCAAGAAGGAAGAGCCCCGCAAAGACCCCTACACGCTAGAGCATCCCCATGGGTTACAAGGTTTCCCCCACCCAACCTTCCTTGTCACCGAGAATCCAAGTAGACCGAAATGAGCAAGCTTGACCCCTAAGTCTACCAATTTTATTCCTGAATATGTGCCTTGAATTTCACTTGAACTTTAGAATTGATTGTGATTTATGACCTAATTTGGAGGTTGGTTAACTCGCAAGGTGGGTCAACTTCACCTAACTTGCCCTAAAGTTTAGGATGAATTGGGTAAAGAATCCAAAATCACCCTGAGTGGTTTGCAAACAGGTTATTAAGTCTCAAATTTTAGGAATTCAAGTGAATGTTATAGCTTTCTTTTAAGGTTTTCTTGATTAAATCAATTCAATCATGACTTAGGAAACACACAATGCGGGAAATCAATTCTCTTTTAAATCAGGCAAGTGTGTTTTCCTGAAACACTAAAATGGAAATCCTAATTTGGCTCTATTTTCTAGGTCCAAAATTTTCCAACAGTGGCACCTAGGGCTCAATCAAAGAGATGAATAGCCCTAGGCACCTTTAGTCCCTAATAAGTGCAGATATCTCGATAGAGATTTCTAAGCAAATCAAATTAGGCAACTCAGGTGATTAAGTCTATGAAATAATGCGAGTTAATCCTAATTGATTTTTTATTTTAATTCCTTCTAGAAATGAGGGGCTTAAGAAAAAAGGAAATGAGATTACCCACCCTTGGAGTGGCTGTGGCTGATCTTCTCCTATGTACCTCGCACAATACAAGCAGATCAAAGAAATCCAGTTAGTATAAAATCAAATTTGGAATTAATGAATGAAATGTGCATTGCACCTCGACAATGGCGCCAAAATGATGGTACGTAATCATTAAGTTTTAAGAGATGTAAGTTGTAGTACACTCAACAAAAATACAACAGCATTTAAATTTATAAAACTCGAAATCGATGAGAGTCCGAGGTCATTCGCAGGGAGCAAAATGGTAATTTTCAATCACTAATCACATCAATCAATAAAGATATGCAAATATAATCAAATTATTACTTAAGTAAATCAAAATAATATGTCAATAAAACCAAGGATAAGAGTGCAAAAGGATGGGGCTAAAATGGTGGTTTGAACCACCAATTTAATCCTAACGTTATGCTCTACAAGCAACTCAAATATATGAACAGTATCCTCAATTAATTATCCACGTCAATATTAGAACCAATCAAGCACCAAGATCAAACGACAGAACCAAGGCTTGGATGCCTTATCCTTCACGCCTCAGAGGAGCCAAGGCACAGCAACAGCACACTAACACAAAGGCGTAAGGGCCTTTTCAGATTTTAGCTAAGTGTTGAGAGAGAGGGAGGGCACAAATCCCAAAGTCGCAGAGCAAAACCCACCCCCTCCTCTCCTTAGATTTCTCGCTCAGACCCTGGTATACGGGTCAGAATAGTAACTGGGTAATCAAGTCGCATACAGGGTCCAGACCTGCGGGTGAGGAGTGCATAGGTGCATGCGTGGGGACCTGATCCCCGTGTCATGGGTGAAGAGTCGATGCAAGGATTTCCTTTTATGTGTTGTGCTTTTGTCCCACATGATGTGGGACTAAAAGCTGAGCTTCCTTCTTCACAACTGCAGTTGATGGCTGGGGCTATAATTGAGGTCGAAGCTGTTGCTGGTGTCATCAATTGAAAACCTGGAGTTGTTTGTGGGAGAGTTCTGCAGGTCCTATGGGTTGCAGTTGGGTTGTGGTTAGCCGGAGAATCGCAAGAGAAGTTGGAGAAGACAAAGGTAGTGGCGGAGCTCCAATCAAACCTAAAAAGCAAGAAAACAAGCCTTGGGCCCCAATTAGAATGCTCAAAGGTTTCACTGTGAGAAGGCAAACACAATGGTGGTGGTTGGAGGGCATGCGGTGGTCGGTGGCGCCTTATCGATGACAGAGGAGAGTGGAGGTGGGTGTGCTCGGTGGAGTGAAAGAGAGTGCAAAGCCCAAAATTTCTTAAGGGCTTTCACTCAGTGTGACATAGTAGAGGTTATGGAGGTTTTGGTGTTGTGTTTGGTGATCTGTGGGAGCCATGCAAACTCACGAAAGCTTCACCAGCCATGACGAAGGTGAGGGATGAGAAGGCGGTGTTGTGGTCAAACCTAAAGTCTAAGGGGTTGGAGAGGATCCGGAGGGTGAGAGGAATTGTGGAGTGCTTATAGACGAGGGGAGAGAGAGTATGACACCAGCTATGATGGACCGGTGCCAGAGAAGAGGAAAGCTCCGGTAAGGAAGAACGGCGATGCCGATGGGAGAGGGAGCTCCTGGCTAGTATGACGAGGAGCTGACAATGGAGAGAGGAAGATTCCCTCTGCCTATCGTATGTGGCAGAGGGTGACGAAGGCAAAGTAGAGGTGTCACCGAAGCAGAAGAGATGTTTTTCGCCTTAAAACTTGCTAAGGAGGACAGTCTGGCAATTTGAGTCCTTTTAAAGGGCCAAGGACGAGCTCCAAGCTTGGGAAGGAGTTTGAAAAGCTCAAAATTTTAGGGAAATGAATCCCTAGAAATCTTGAGTTCTCTCAAGCTCAAGGGCTTGATTTGGAGGTCGAGATGTGGTATGGCAGATTGGGCAATTTCTTGTGGATCTTCCCTCCAAATTTAGAGGTGATTGGACCTATCGAGGGAGAAAATCTCCCTCGAACCTCGCTGAAGATGCGTTCCCACTGCCAATGGAGGTAAGGACCAAAGTGAAGAAAATGAAGAGAAGTTAGGGGTCCTTTAGCAAATAATTCAAAACCTAAGGAGGTAAATGTAAGAAATAGAGTTTTAAAGGATTAAATTGCAAACTAGGTCAAGATGGACTCTGATTGGGCCCAAATTTTGGTACCAACCTAATTTGGATCCAAGGAATCTAATGGTAAATTTAGATTTTAATTTTGATCACGTTTGACTGGGTAATTTTCATAGAAGCCCAAATTAGGGCAAAATTTCATCTAAGACTCTATTCTAGGTCAAAATGGGTTCAGATAATCAAACCAAGGATACTAAACCTTTTATAATATTTTTCTATGATTTTTAGGAAGTTTAGATGAATTTTATTCTAACCAGAACCTCTCTAATTTAAGTTGGTTTGAAATTAGGGTTTTATGTGTTGTCATGGTTCTCGAAAAGTATGGAACCTTGTTTCTGTTAGTGTTGATCCACATTTTGGACCTTTAAGATTAATTAACCTTCATTTAACCCTTGACAAACCCTATGGTTAATCTGTGTTTATGATGTGTTATTAAAATTACAGAATTAACCCTAATTTACCATTCTCTTCTCAAATTAGAACAATGCGGAGTTATGACCCTCAAATGATTATATAGGAGATTTAATTGATCAAACCTGAATAAATGTACTAGTTAGAGCCCATGATGGTGTTCCCATCAGTATTAATTAATTTTTAATACCTGTTTAGTTGTAAATTTGTTTATGGCATTATAGTGCTTAATGATTGATTCTTTTGTACATAATTAACTCATTCATTCATTATTTGATTCATTGATTCATGTTATAAATAAATTTGATATTTTTGGAATAAAAGAACATTTTTGGAACATAAAGAGTGATATATCAATAACTGCTTCATAGTGAACAACCAGGAATAAGCCAATAAAAATTAAGTAAATAAATAAAATGACGTGACATTTGTTTGCATTATAACAATTATACTATAACAACGATATTTAAAACAACATTTTTATTGCAACATGATTGTCAGTTATGTCAGTCCTTTAGAAACTTGGCATAGGACGGGATCTGTTTTATAGCATCCAACAAAGGCAAACTGATGTGGACTTGCCTAAAGGTGTCCATAATCTCATCTGTCTTATCCTTGGCTTCAGATAAGCCAACAGAAGATTCCCTAGGAGTGAATAGGCACTCAAGATAGGGCACCCTTGGCTTCTGGGTGGAGGGGTCGTCGTGTCGGGATAAGGGTGGCGGAATGATGACATCCTCCTGGTGGGTGGTTTCAAGTGAGGGAGGGCAGTGTGGCTCTTCCTCGGTGAGGGTGGAAGTTGGGGTCGGTGTAAGAGGGGAATTATGAGGGGTGATTGTAGGAGGGCTATCAAGTTTAACAATTTCTATGCCACTCCTCAACACAATCATAACTTAAGCGTGCTCCCTGAATATGATCCCCTTACCCTTGAGGTTCTCCTTAGAAGAACTAGGCGACTTCCCAGGATTTAGCTACCTCATTGCCTCAGTAAGATGGCTAATTTGTGATTGCATTTCAATGATCATCTTATTATGAGATTGGATGACCATATTCTGATGCTCTTGCATTGCCTTCATTATGGCTTTAAGTTCATCCATCTCAGAGGGTTTATTTAGAGGGTCATATAAGGTGGCTGGTACATTGGTTGGGAAGGTTGGGATCTTGTATTGGCTAACTTGGAAGCATCACCTTACTTCTACGAGAAATTTGAATGATTTTTCCACACCGGGTTGTAAGTATTAGAGTACGGGTTGTTCCTAGGGGGAGGGTGGAATCCTTGGGCCGCATTCAAATCAGCCCGAATCAACTCAGGGAATTGATTCACCAATTGGCACTCCACGGTGACATGTAAGGTGCTTTGGCAAATGGAGCATTCACTTGGAGCCTAGATGATAGAGATGGCTTGTGGGTGTACGCTAAGGTTTGCTAAGAGCCTATCAAAATTTTTGTTTAATAACTGAATTTGATAAGTCAAATCCTGAGTAGCCCCGGCTTCATGGGCCTCCATTTTCCTCTGCAAGATAGATGGTTTTCTTTCTTGATACGTAGAGACATATGAATGGAATTATCACTCAAGGTTTCAAACAACATCCAAGCTTCATCCTCAGTCTTGGTCATGAAGGTTCCAATACAGGCTGCATGAATGGTTTGCCTATGCTGTTTAGATAATCTGTTATAGAACCTCTCGACTAATTGCCATCTTGGCATTTGATGGTGGGGGCATGATATTTCCATGATTATTTATATAATTAATGCCTAACTAATGTTAGTCTAAGGGTAATTTGAGTTAGATTGCGTTTTGGTTAGGTCAAATTAGGCATTTTAGATCATTTTGTAAATAATGCATATATTTCAGCTTTTTACACAGTTTTTCCTACAATTGTATCTAGTACCTTGATGAGTTTATTTTTATATGTGCAGATACAAAAATTTTAGGTTGAACGAAGCATAGCTGATTGGACTTTCTGATTTGAGCTCACTTGGAAAAGGACTGAACTTTGTTGGTGGACTTACTTGGAAACTCTATTGGACCTAACCACTAGCCTAGTTAGGAGCCTAATTGACCTTAGTCTAGCACTGAGCTCCTTAGTCAAATAGCCAACCTACGTATAGCTGGCCATTTTAGGATTAGACCACACCTCAGTAAAAGCCCAAGCTCAATTTATCCCAAGTCTTAATCAAATTTAAACCCTTAGGTTCTACACTTAAACATAAGCTAACATATCCCTTGATTTCCCACCTCATATACTTATATGCTATATCTAATAGCCCATATTCAAACTCTCCTCCAAATAACCTCCTATGTCCATCCATCCTATACACCCATGTAACCGATGCATCATAAATTCCCATTCCACTTATCTCTCAAAATCAAAATCTGAACCCCTCCTCCACGTTAAATCCCCACTAACATTGCCCTCCATGTCATTCCTCAAATTTCCACCGAACTCCCCACCAAGACCCCTTAACTTACACCCTCCTAGTTATCCCACCAAAACTCCATACGACACCCCACGTTAATTCCCTCCGCTTCAAAAAATCCCACTTATTCTGTACCAAGCACCCATCCCAACAACTCTACCCACCTACGTTTACACCCCACCGAAGCCTTATCCCCATGCAAAAGCCACCCAACAACGCCTACGTACTCCCCAATCCAAAGTCCATGTAAATCCCACTCAATTCCAGCCATCGGATAGAAAAATAAAAATCTGATCCTTTATCTCTCCACCGGCTGCTCTCCCTCCATATCACCCCCACCGAACTCAACAACCCTTATCCTCTCTCCACTCAATCATTTTATTTTCCATCATATTATAAATCCTAACCATCCATTACCCAACCTATTTAATCTAAATCTTTAATCCTTAACCTATTAATCCTAGCAATCCAAATTGGTGATCTTAAGTACTCTAGATCAACCAATAACCAATAGCAAGACACCTAGATTCCTATAAAAGAACCTAGCCTCCAACTCTTAGAACCTAATTAACCTTATCATAGAATTGGCTTTAGTATAATTCAAGCCACCAATTAGAACTAGTCTTCTTCTTTTGGAGTTCGTGGATATGCCTTCGCATTCACTACTACGTCGCCGCTCCGGACTTCACCTTCAAAACCCATAGTTCCTAGTCTTTATTTTCTAATTCTAGTTGTCATTAGATTTCATTTCAAGCATTCTTCTAGTTGTAACCATCTTATTCTGACATTTGATCTACAATAAAGGTTCTAATAGTTTTTCTTCAACTCACCTTCGAGTAATTTGTCTACTTTTTATTTTAGTACTCTAGTTATAATAATTGCATGTTTGTAATTCTAGTAAGTTATATTTGCAGTTTAGTAATAGTAATCTCATATCCAAATATGCTTTCCTATTCTTAGTATTTAGGAAAGAGAATTAGTTTAGTAACCTCCCTGCAAATGACTCGGACTTTGTTTCAAAAATATCAACTTTGTATTTTTCTAATTCGATTGAAAAAATTTAAGAGTTTCTAATACGATTATACTACGACGAAAGTGTATTTTACATAATCACATCCGCATTCAGAACATTTTTTGGCACCATTGCCAGGGAGGCAACGCGATTATTTCACGTTCATTAGTTACATCTAGATTTGCATTCATGAGATTTAACTTATTCTTCTCTTTTTGTCATTTTGTGTGCAGGATCACATAGTCCCATGAGAATGAATCGCGAAGCGACAAGAAGAAAAAGTGTGGGTGAAGATCTCTAGGTAGGTCATCTACATCTTAGACTTAGGTAGATTCATGACTCTTAGGAGTAATTGCATTTAGTATTATTTCAAAAAAAAAAAAATCTTATCCTACTCTATTTATGCTTTAAAGATCTTATCTCTTCCTAACCAAGTTCAAATTAATTTTTCATGTTGAATTAAAAATTAAATTTTGAATTATTGATGTGTCTAAAAATTCCTAAATTTTAACTTCATGATCCCCTTGAAATCGTCAACATACTCACTAAATTTCATGCGAATATTCGATTTTGGATATCCTAGAAAAATCTTTTACTCTCAATGGGTCAATCTGAAATGTTTCTATTAAGATTCAACTTCATTAAATTTTCCTAAATTCTATACAACTCCAAATTTGGTAAAATTTTTTTCATTGAATTTCTAATAAAGCCTAGTTTCTTGGAAAAAATTGGAAAAATTTTCTGACAGATGTATCATTACTATTTTTGGAAAATACTCATTAAGAATCTTTTTGAACTATTTTGGCATTCTGTGTTGAAAGATCTGAAAAAAAAAAATGTTTTGGCCCTTAAAAATTCTGAAAAAATTATTTTGTGTGTGCTTAATCAAGTGGTGTTTGGGAAGTCTTTGTTGCATTGTTTGGGCTGCGTCACTTTAAATAAAATTGATTCACTTAGAAGCTGCATGCTAAGATGCGACATTAAGGTTGCTAGATTCATAATCTAAAGGAAAAAGATCAAGGTCCCGTGATTGTAAACGCTATCTGTTCCACTCAAAACTTGTTTGAAAAGACCTTGAAATTTGAACCCTAAAATTAGTGAATTAATTATTTGAGCATTAAAAGATCACCAATTAAATCTGTTTGTTGACCTTTGTTTGGCACGCACACACATCTAAATTGGTAATTAAGGGCAACCACCCCCCTAACGCCTGTCATTTCCAAAGCACCAAGTACCTAAGCTTAAAATTGAGTAGACATGCCTTAGGGAGGCTTTAATTCCCTTAGCTAATTAGGATTTGCGTCAAGTGAATCGGGGCTTTGTCTACCTAGACCAACTGGTGCCTAGATAGGTCGGTGCGGTAACTACGTTAACCTTTAGTGGTGTCCCGTCGTGCGGGGTGTCCTAAGGGGTCCCACCCATCTGGCAGGCCAGGTCATTCAAAGGTCAAGAAGACTTGGCTTAAATTTTAATTGTGCTAGGATTAGGTCCTCGTAGGTGTACCCATTAGGCTAGGTCTTGTTTGCTTGATTAATAATCAAGGGTTATCTTCTCTCCCTGGATCTTACCCTTGATTTCTTCCAGCACTTGCTATGGACTTAAATTCTTATCCTTCAGACTTTTTTCATCCCCAACTTGATTTTTATCCCAGTTCAACCCAACATTATCCATCTTCTAATTGGGATAACTCTACTTCTAATTGGGGATCCAACCCAGGATGCCAACATCCAGGATATACTCCTATTCCTTATAGTGATCTCATTCCATACCCCAATTCGACTCTTACTTCCACATCTTCAAATTGGGATAGACCTCCTTCTAATCGAGGACATGATTCTAATCATGGATATCAATATCTGGACCCAAATCCTCCTCAAGCTCAATTCCAATCCGGGTCATTATCTCAATCTAGTTATTCAAACTTGACCTGGGACCAAAGAGAAAGTCTCCAAAATGATTTGAAATCTAATCCCAATTCGAGCCAACCCTATCCATCCTACAATTGGGATACTTCCACACCTAATCAGGGATATCAATTGAGATATGAAAGCTATTATGGGTCTAATTCTTTAATGATGATTCTAATTAGACTGACAATTCTGGAGGATATCCTAACATTTATCCTAACCAAGATAACTCTCAATATGGGTTAACCAAACCAAATGATTTCTCTCACTTGACCCACAATTTGGAAGGGCTAACCAAAGCTAGTCATCCTCAACCTTGGCCTCCTGATGAAGAATCTGATTGGGAGGATGACTTAAAACTTGAATTATTTTGGAGTAGAACTAAGAAGAAGATGGTGCGTATAGAAGAATTAGATCCAAAATATGATATGATAAAGGATTCACCTAAAAACTTTATCTGCAACACTAATCCTCTCCATTCTGATCCTTAGCAGATTGACCCACGTCAATTTGACTCATCTAGTCTTGGGTTCAGTCAAGATCAATCTCCAAATCAACTCATGGCCTCTCAATAAACACTTACAAGCAATCAATATGAGAAATGGGTGGAAAAGTTATACCAATTGGATGACATGAGGGACAAACTTTTGTAACAGATGAAACACCTGGATGATCAGGCTCAAAAGAGCCAAGCTGAGACGATGCATCAAGAGATTATTCGAACGAAATCTCAGATGATGGATGTAATGTTATAGATACTCGGCTTAGTTCCTTGGATAAAGGATAGACCACTTGAAACAAAAGTCGAGGAGCCCGGTAAAGACCCCCTTATCATAAATCCAACTCATGACTCTTTCTATGAACTGATAAAGAATGATTTGATTGAATTTGAAGGTGTGGTTGATGAGACTTTGGATGATGAGCCTAATTTCGAGGAATCAGAGAATGTGGAAGCTGAGGCAGATGTCTCAACTAATATTAAAGAAGAATTTGATTTTGAGACGCTTGATTTTGAACAAGGGCTAAGTGAGGAAACTAATTACGAGGAAGTTGATTTTGATTACCCTTGTCTTGATTTATGTGAGGTGGCACATGAGTTGATTTATGAATCTGAAGAGGAACTGATCAATAACCCCCCCCCCCCCCCCCCCCTCCCAATCAACCCCTAAAGACCCTAAATATGAATCTATTGGACTTGAATTTGATGAACGCAAGTTTGAATTAATTCATGATGATTTTTTAGATTTAGATCATGTAGATGGGATTGATGAAATTCAAAATATCCAGAGGAATGATGTGAATGTTTTGAAGGACATGAATAAAGAAATCAACATTTCAAAAGAAAAATTAAAGAGAGATTATACCAAAATCTAAGGGTTCCTTATTATTTTAAATTTCCTACCTTCTATAAAAACCCTTATATCTTCCTAATTTACCTAAGACCCTGGAATCCGAGTGTACCTATTCCATGAATTATCTCTTCAAGCTTCATTATCATGGGACACATGCCTCTTATTTTGATTATCTCTTGTGTGTTCGAATCTTTAGACTCAGGTTGCATGGGACTAAACTGAAGACCATGCCCTATTCCAACTTCTTGAGAATAGATGGATGTGGTCAGTTCTAATTTTGCATCCATAGAGTATTCGACCCTTAGGTATGGGGTTGCATCACCAACTAGTCTACATTTGCAGACATCTGATTATGACCTTCCTTGATCTATTTATTATTCTACTCTTGACCCTCTCCTCTTTATTAATTTGATTCATCCTTTTAAGGGTTTAGGTCTAGTTGTAGATGTAAAATTTAGTGCTTGTTGGGAGGCAACCCAACGTTTGTAGATAGTCATGTTATTTGCTTTGAAATTTTATTTAGGTTTGAAGATTATCGAGTCTTGATTTCTTTACAATTCTTTGATTTCCAAGTAACATCTATTCTACTTTTATGTTCATTACATGCATTGAGGACATTACAAGTAATAGACATGGGGGGTAGATAATATTTTTGAGTCATTCTTATTTATCTCCAAAATTATAAGTTTTTAGTAATTTTTCCTGAATTAGTTGTGTCATTAAAAAGTAGTAGGTGATTTTTCAATAAAAAAAGGAAAAAAAAACAACCATTTATATATAGCATTTATACATATTGTATTCATGCATTTATTCAAAATGATTTTTATTAAGGAGGCTTTATTAAAGATTTTCTTCTTTAATTCTCTTAGTTTAGAATCTAGTATATTTATTTCACTTGCACATAGACTTTGTAATGGATCCTTTATAAAAACTAATAGACATTTTTACTTTGTCGAGGAAAAACATTGCTTCTTTTCCTGAACCCTTACATAGTTAGTTAGGGAGTCAGGCAAACTATCTTTCATTAGATCCATCAAACATTTGTGAGGTCAGAGTAGAGTATCTACTGGTGCTCTAAGTATAGTGTGAGGACTCTTAAGTCATAGATAATTGGATGATGATACCCTAGAGTTAGGCATAGTTTTTGCACTCAATTCATGTGTGTGAATATTTTGCGTGAATTCTTGAGAGCTACCAAATAAGGTAGATACACAAAGATCGAGTTCTAATAAAACTATGACTAAGGTGGACGGTTACGACCGTCCTTTATGGAATACTCGGCTGAAGGAGAGTATTAGCGTCAAAGGTCAGAAATACATCATTCTATCCATTCCTTCCTAGTGCCGAGAGTAGGCACTTCCACCAAATAAGCAACACAATATCCTCTTGAATATCCTCATTCCTCAATAATGCCTCATCAATAAAAGTTTGTGCTATGTGTGCTACATTGATAGATATAAAAAAAAGAAGAAAAAAAACATTAGAAAAAGAGAAAAATTCTAAAAAAGAAAAAAGAAAGTGTTCGAGTTCATAGTTGTGTTTATATTTCATTATGAGTCGATTGAGGCAACCGTACCCACTGCCATTGTGATCCACCAAATATGGCCCTTACCTACTTTTTTAGTATTTCTGACCGCCCGAATACTGGCTAAAGGATTCTGACTTAGTTATAGGGTTACCAGAATTAGAATTGAAGTTTAATGCCATGCGAGGCCACCAAATATTAAGTGCATTTACAACACCTGGTGAGATTGTGAGTTCTCCAAAGAAAAAAAAAAGCGAGAAGAAAAGAAATGAAAACAAAGAAAGAGAGAGAGTGAGTGCAAAGGAACGCTAAGAGAGCACAATTTTAAGACTCTCTTTAGGTTGAATTGTTTGATAGTCTAGAAATCGAGAGTCTACAGTACTAGGCCACATGTAACACCAGATGAGTGTGAGCCACCAAATATAAAATTATTTGACTCGAACATCTTCTACCTAAGCCAAAAAGTCGGGGTAAAAATCACATATTATTTCCTATGTTATCCCTGAAGGAAAAAGTTTACCTATCCCGATAGAATTTTTACCGAGGGTCAAGTACAAACTTTATATGTATGTTGGCTTTTCACTTGGTTTTGTTCCTTAGGCTACTATCACATCATTTTCACATTTGTCTGGATCTCTTAATTTTTGGAAGAAGACAAGAAGAACTCTTTTGTCAATCCCTTGATAAAAAGAAAGAAGCGTTGGGGGACCGAGTTATAATTAGCATGGATTATACATTTTGCATTCATTTTTCATTCTTGTATTTGCTAAGAGACTAACAAAAAATAGCATGGGGGTATGATATTTCCTTGATTATTTATATAATTAATGCCTAACTAATGTTAGTCTAAGGGTAATTTGAGTTAGATTGCATTTAGGTAGCTCAAATTAGACATTTTAGACCATTTCGTAAATAATGCCTACGTTTGGTCTTTTTATGCAGTTTTTCCTACAATTGTATCTAGTAGCTTAAAGAGTTTATCTTTATGTGTAGATACAAAAATTTCAGGTTGATCGGAGCATAGCTGATTGGACTTTCCGATTTGAGCTCACTTGGAAAAGGACTAAGCCTAGTTGATGGACATATTTGGAAACTCCATTGGACCTAACCACTAGCTTATTTAGGAGCTTAATTGACCTTAGCCTAGCACTTAGCTCCCTAGCCAAATAGCTAACCTACATAGTGATGGTAACACCATCATTAGTCATAACTAGCTTTATTTAGTCATGATCAAGTGAAAAATGATCCTACATAGTCGCTTGAGAGTCATAATTCCATACAAAGCTAGTTTGAGAAGAAAACAATAAATGAGAGTTAATTCTACAGTTTTATCATATCATGAAAGCAAAGTAACCACAGGGTTTGCTAGAGATTAATCTAAGGTCAAATGAGCATCAAAGTCCAATAAGTCGGTCTACATAGATAGAAACATGGTTTCACACATTTCGAGAACCAATACAACACCTAAAAACCCTAATTTCAGACACTCTTGAATTATAGAGGTTCTGATTAGGATAAAATTCATCTAAACCTCCTAAAATTCATAGAAAAATATTCCTTGAGGTTTGGTATCCTTGATTTAACCATTTGAACCTATTTTGACCTTAAATAGAGTTACAGATAGATTTTTATCATAATTTGGGTTTCTATGCAAATTATCAGTCAGACTTGATCAAAACTGAAATTCAACTTCACCATCAAATTCCTTGGGTCCAAATTAGGTTTGTACGAAATTTGAGCCTAATCAGAGTTCATCATGACCTAGTTTGCATTTCAGTCCATTAAAACTTTATTTTCTCAATCAAGCACCTAGCTTTTGAATTATTTGCAGAGAACCCCCTAACTTTGTCGTCATTTTCATAGAAAGGCTCCTGTCACCATTGAAGGTCAACTGACCTTTAGGCAGTGTTTGAGCAAATCAAATCCCATTCAAATCGCCACTAAATCTCACCAAAATTGGTGAGATTGGTATTCACACGGTGAGGAATCATTTGGACATATTTTAGGAATCAGAACTAGCACGAAAGGCTCGTGCGAATCCACAAAAATATGTGGGTTTCTTTTACCTATTCCCCAAGCAATCATGGCTATTTCCTTGTCAAGAGCTTTCCTCAAGCTCTATAAAAGCATCCCCTTTGCAACGCCTTGATGCTTAGTCTGGTTTGGCCCTAAACCTTCTTCCTTTCTTCCTCCGGCCAACTTCGACCATGACTCCGGCAAGTACTCTCGACCTCCTTCCTTTGACTACTAGATGGAAAAATCAAGTGGTTCTCCTTCCTCGCCTTCCTCCGCTCCTCGCCAACCACAATAGGGGTTCCTTCCCCCATCGTTGCCGCCATCTTCCCTCAACAGAGATTTCTCCTTTCCCAGCGTCGGCCAATCACAGTCGACGCCTCTCATCATCCCCTTCATCCTTTAGCTAAGTAAACTCCTTCCTCTCTCTCTCCTGAACCTTTCTAGCTACTTCCCCGCTTGTTTCGATTGACAACCATCACTATCTCCCTCTGTCTTCTCCACGGCCGGCAAAGCTTCGATGAGCTCACCCGACCAACACATGCCACCAAACACCCCACCACTTCCACCCACACCTTCCCCATGATACAAAGATCAAAAGCCCCATGGTGACTGGAGCTCTTGACCTCTGGAATCACCAGCCGGACTCACCCACTCACAGCCACCTTCACCGTCACCGTCCGACCACCTCACACTCTCTCGCACCAAATTGCACCCACCATTACCTTTGCCACATCACGACGAAGGTCACCAGCTATCTAATTGGGCCCTAGGCAGTGTTTCTCTTGCAATTCAACTCCGCTGTTGTCGTTGTCTTCTCCGGTGACAACCACTGCTATACGGCCACTACTCCATCTTGCTTCCACGCCCAGGTGCTACGGATTCAACCTAGGAGCATATCTGCACTAGTAATCGAAGGCACCAGCAACTGCAGCACCGTCAATTAGAGCGACCTTGGCTACTGCTGTGCGTGAAGAGAAGAGGTGGGGGACAATAGTCCCACCTCGTAAATGGACAAGGTCGCGACTGGGCATAAATTGAATTTCTGTTCTAAGTTGTTTGCCCAAGAACATCGGGGGGTCGGGTCCCCCACGCACGCAAAGCCTTCACTCCTTGCCCATGCACACGACACGGAGGCCTAGTCCAAACTCGGTATTGTTCATGACCCATATACCCGATTACATATAACCCAGTTCTGAGATGAGGAAAGAGGAGGATCTATGAGAGGAGGGGGAGGGTTTTGCTCTGAAATCCTTGGGCACATGTTAAAGAGGAGGCTAACACTTAGCCTGTGCTTGTGAAGGCCTGAGAGAGTTAGCCCTGTGCTGGTCTTGAAAAGGCCTTGAAGGAAGGTTTGGCACCCTTGTGCGCCTTCTGTGGGGTTGTGCTATGAAGGTTAAGTCATCTGATTTGATTCTAAAAGGCACAGTGACACCATTTAAGTACCTATGTTGATTTATTGAAGTTACTGTTGATTTATTTGAATGATATAAATGATTGGGATATATGCTAAATTAAAAAAAATAATTGGTGATTTAAATCACCATTGTTTTGTCTTTCTATTTCTTTTTATCCCATGACTCTTTGAGATATTGTTGATTGTTATTGAATATCAATTTGACGAGTTTTATATTTGATTATATTTGATCATCAATCTGACAAGTTTTATTCATTGCATATCTAATATTGTGCTTAATTTATGGTGCTCATTTATTCTGAATGAAGATTACTGCGTGAATTCCACATTTGCTCCCTGCGAATGACCTCACACTCCACTTTTGATTCTGAGTTTATAAATTTAAGTGTTTGTCGTGCGATTTAAGAGTATACTACAACAAATGTATATTAAATCTCCTCAATTCGCATGCAACATTTTGATATCGTTGCCGAGGAGCAACGCATAATTCACCATTAGTTTTATCGTTCTTGATTGATTTGAGTATTAACTTGCCATATTTGCTTTGCTTGTGATTTTGCGAGATACATCACGAAGAGATCTTCTGTGCAATCAACCACTCCAGGGGCAGGTAAACTCTCTTCTTCCCTAATAAACCTCTTAATCTTGGGAAAAAGAAAAGAAAACAAAATCAATTAGGATTCACTTGCCGTATTTTTCTTAATAATTTTCATTCAAAGGCAGAGTTTCCTAATTTGTGAAATTAATTTGATATCTGATTAAAGAGTGAGACGATTTGATTAGAGATTCCCTACCTTGATTTTCTATACCTACTAGGGATTTGCAATTAATTTTCTAAACATTTTGACTACTCACTTTCTTGTTTAAGTCCAAGGTGTACATCTGAGATTAAATTGGACTTGAAATAGAGCCAATTAGGGTTTCTACATTAGGATTCTAAAGTGCTAATATACATTTGCCTTCATTAGAGGAAATTAACCCTCCTGCATTTGTGTGCTACGCAAACCCTTGGTTGAAGAGTTCTATTCAAGGAAAATCCTAAAAATCAAGCTCTAAATTCACTTCAATCCTAAAACTTTGGACCTAATAACCTGAGAGTCAACTCAGGGTGATTTTTGGGTCTTGACTCAAATTTCATCCTCCATCTTTAGGGCAGCTCAGGTGAAGTTGGTCTATTTTATGAGCCAATCAACCTTCAAATTAGGTCACAAATTGAATCAACTTTTAAATCAAGTGAAATCAAAGACACAAATTAGAGCTAAAATTGGTAGACTTATGGTCACAATTCATACATTCCGGTCTACTTGGAATCGCAGTGACAAGGAAGGTCGAGTAGGGGAAATCTTGTAACCCGTGGGGACGATCTGCCATGTAGGGATCTTTGCGGGGTTCTCCCTTCCTGGATCCCCAAGTACTTCTCAGGTGTGTGTGGATTTCTGATTTAGAAGTATCATCCGCCTCAAACCAGCCTTAGTCATCCAAAAATCCTTGGGTGCCTTGATTGGGTCCAATTCATATCCAACCCCTCATCTATTCTTTAGAGCACATATACAGGAAAGGTCCCTAGGTTTTTAACCTAGAGGCCTCATTAGAATTGATCTCCTTGGGGATTTCTTATCTGATCTAATCAATTCAATCTAAACCTGAATTTGATTCGACATCTTGATCAACCGCCTGATTTGAAAATGCAACCTGACAATTTAGGAAGAATTTTTAGCAAACCTGAATCCCAAATGAGCATGAAAGTAAAGATGATTGAGGATGCTCTTAGACATCATGATGAATATTACAAAACCTCAGATCCATCAAGGCACATTCAGGTTAATGTTTCAAAAACAACAACCCACATTATGAACCATGTTGAAATGATATTGACACAAATGACATATGGTTCAACCTGAGATGATCTCTTATTAGAATATATTGAATTGAGGAAATTACATAACAATAAGTATCTACAATGCTGGTCAAATCCTCTACTTTTGGAAAAACACCAAGTTCTCATGAAGGAACGTGGAAAATTACTGAATATGATGTATGAAGCTATCAATCAAAAATACCCATATATCCCCTCAGAAACTTATGAGACATCTTGGAACAACATTGAGGATCAAAATGATTTCCCAAATCCTAGGTTTGAAAATCAAGGTTGTTATGAACCCCTAACCCAAATGGAATCAAATTCAGACTTTGTGCATATTGAGATACCTGATCTTGATGTTGGTTGGGTGGATCCAATTACACGTGTTCCTGATTTTGAACCAGCCTTAGAGAGCCATGAAGCTGGTCCAGCAGGCCTTAATTTCCCAAACACCTATAGTAAGCTTGAATCAGAATCTCTCGAGGATGTAACTCCTGAACCTTGTCCTGTTAAGATAATCCTTGAAAGTGATTCTGACATCCCAATAGAACCATGTCCAAATTTTAGTGACCTAATTCCTACCTTTAACCTAGAATCTAGATCTGAGCTTATTTGGGTTGATCAAGAGGCTCAATTTAAAGAGAATCAAATTTTATATCTAGATCATGATTCTGGACCTATATTTGATGAATACACCTCTCTAAGCTCCTCAGAAATACAAATTGATCTATCAGAAGTTACACCAATTTACGATACAAAAATAAAGGAGTTGGAAGAGTTGGGATTTGATTAAGTCTACCCTAGGAGCCAAGACCCTGAGCCTATGCCTAATAAGGACACCTCTTTGAGCTTGGAATTTGAGATTAGGTTAGATCCAAGTCAGGTTGTTAATATGCACCATGATTCATTCTATAGTGGAGATCCGAATCTGGAATTAGGTTTAGAAACTAATTTTCACAAATTCTTCGATGATTTCGAATCATACTCTGATTTCGGAGAATCTTTGTTTCCTAATAACTATGAGCCAGTTTACGACCCCAGCATCCATAATCCATTCTTTGATTCTAATGCTGAGGCCAATGATTTGGACCTCAAGGAAACCACACCTTCCGATACTCATACAGAGCTTTCCAAAATATGATCCCAACGCCAACCCGCCACTGGAATCAACTTCTATTCCAATTCACCTCTTTCTGATCCAGTTGCATATGATTCACCTCCATCTTTTGATCGGGTATTAGACATTGATCAGACAGATAATCACTTCTTATCCTTCTTTGATCTCACCCGTAGGGTTCCTATATCCTCTACAGATCCATTTTCTTTTGAGGATCCCTACTCTAATCAGGCTGAGTCGACTCAGCCAAACCCTGGGTTTTCATTTCCACATCCATTCGAGCCACATAGTATCTGGTGGGCTCCATACCTATTGATTCACATCTATCAACCCACCAGACCAATTGGGTTTGGTCTGCATCATTAGCTTGTTGATCTGAACAAGCACTTGGTTGGACCAACCAGGCTACTTATCAAGGTACTTGTTCTACAAAACTTCTCTGATTTGACCACCCATTTCCCTTGATCACCTTCTACTTGGCTGAAGGCATTGAATTTAGCACTTAACGAGGGGCAACCTGTCATTCCAAAAACTCGAGACTCTTTTGATCATTCTTTTGAGTTATACTCCTACTGCATTTTTTAGTTCAACTTTAGAACAGCTGACTCCACCTTTGGTACTTGTATCAAAGCTTAAAATCATTTACAACAGTCATCCCGACCCGTTCAGCCACCCCTTGATCCTATTCTAATCCTTGAACCAAAATGAATTTGTACCCTTTTAGTTTACAATGAGGACATTGTAAAACTTATGCACGGGTGGGTGTTAAAGTGTAAACATATGAAAATTCAATTCTCTGAGAGGTTCTCACAAAAATATATATATTCAAAAATGATAAAAAAATAATAATAAAAATGAAAAAGAAAGAAAAAAAAATGAAGAAAGGGGAGGAAATTTTGTGAGTTGATTGTAAATCTTTCTTGAGGAGGAATAGAGGAAGAAATTCAAATGTCAAAAATGAGCAAAATCAAAAATAAAAAGATAGTCATAGCAATTGATTATGGGATTTACTTAAGTTTTAGACCAAATCAAAAGAAAGATTAAGTCATGAAATGATAGAGACAAGGAGATTAGTATGAGTTTTGATCTTAGGCCTCTTGGGCATATTTTAGGGCTTGAACATTCACGTATTTGTTAAGATCTAGATTAGTCCTCAAGAGGTTGAGGAAAGTGCGAAGCTAAAGTAGTAGGCCTAAGGCTTAGGGATTATTCAGCTCCGTTGCCTGCCCTTTGGTTTGCAGGACTTGGTAATCTAAGCGCCCAAATTCACACACTAGTCTAGTTCAGTGTGCTTAATAAAGAAAATCATGCCAAAAATGTTCTGTTCTGAAAAGTCATCTCGAAGATCTAGCTTAGGAGAGGCTCAATAACACAAGTTGATTGGACGAGTTCCCAGTGTAGAGAGGTGGAAAATTTCCCTCGAAGATACATAATAACATATCATCTGCTCAGTGCTTGTCTCCTAGGTTATCTAAATATCCTACCGGGGGCATGTAAGCACCTTATACTAGTTCAGGTGCCATGGGCGGGATTATTCCAAAATGTCAATTGTCAAGGCTTGAATTTAGCTAGAGAACGCCATGGACAGCACTATCTCAAAGTGTTGAAAGCCAGGGTTCTGGGGGTTGCCATGGGCGATGCTATCCTGAAGCATCAAAGCTAAGGACCCTCCAAGGATTGATGGTGGGGACAATGAATCCGATACAGATCGTGTATAAGGCCAATTCGAGGCTGGATGTAAGGAAATCTACGAAGAAAAGGCGAGAAAACTCTCCAAATTAACAATCCTTCTATCTCTCTCTTACAAAAAATGTACTCGCAAACTGAACCTGGACATGTTACATTTACGCACAGATGCTTTAACTGCGGGGGTCAACGAACCTTTGGCTAGTTTTTACAGGCCTTAGAAACCTTTGCGGTAGACCCAGGCTGAAGCTGGTCAGGTCTGGATGCTGATTGCTACTTGAGTACCTTTAGACCTATTATTGGCATTCTGATCTAATTCTAGAGAGTAGAACAAATCAGGCATCTAAACATCAATGCATGGTTTAGAGATTTAGTTCTTTCCATAAGAATTTGCTAAGGGACTAGAAAAAGTTAGGCATGGGAGTATGATGGTAACACCATCATGAATCATAACTAGCTTTATTTAGTCATAATCAAGTAACAAATGCTCCTACATAGTCACCTGAGAGCCATAATTCCATACAAAGCCAATTTGAGAAGAAAATAATAAATGAGGGTTAATTCTACAATTTTAACATCATATCATGAAAGCAGAGTAACCACGGGATTTTCCAAGGGTTAATATAAGGTCAAATAAACATTAAAGTCCAATAAGTGGATCCACACAGACAGAAACATGATTTCAGGCATTTCAAGAACCAATACAGCACCCAAAAATCCTAATTTTAGACCCGCTTGAGTTATAGAGGTTCTGGTTAGGATAAAATTCATCTAAGCCTCCTAAAATTCATAAAAAAATATTCCGTGATGTTTTATATCCTTGATTTGACCATTTGAACCTATTTTGACCATAAATAGTCACAGATAGATTTCTGCCTTAATTTGGGTTTCTACACATATTGCCCAATTACACTTGGTCAAAACTGAAATCCGACTTCACCATCAAATTCCTTGGGTTCAAATTAAGTTTGTACTAAAATTTAGGCCCAATCAGAGTCCATCTTAACGTAATTTGCATTTCAGTCCATTAAAACTCTATTTTTCTCAGTCAAGCCCTTAGCTTTTGAATTATTTGCAAAGAGTCCTCTAACTTTGTCGTCGTTTTCACAGACAGGCCCCTACAGCCATTGAAGGTCAACTGACCTTCAGACAGTGTTTGAGCAAATCAAATCCCATTCAAATCGCCACCAAATCTCACCAAAATTGGTGAGATTGGTGTTCACACGGTGACGAATCGTTTGGACATGTTTTAGGAATCAAAACTTGCACGAAAAGCTCATGCAAATCCACGAAAATTCATGGGTTTCTTTTACCTATTCCCCAAGCAATCATGGCTATTTCCTTGTCAAGAGCTTTCCTCAAGCTCTATAAAAGCAACCCCTTTGCAAAGCCTTGATTCTTAGTTCAGTTTGGCCCTAAACCTTCTTCCTATCTTCCTCCGGCCAACTCCGACCGCGACTTCGGCGAGCACTCTCGACCTCCTTCCTCCGACCACTAGATGGACAAATGAAGTGGTTCTCCTTCTTCCTCGCCTTTCTCTGCTCCTCGCCAGCCACAACAGGAGTTCCTTCCCCCATCGTCGTCGTTGTCTTCCCTCAACGGAGATTTCTCCTTCCCCAGCGTCGGCCAATCACAGTCGGCACCTCTCATCATCCCCTTTGTCCTTTAGCTAGGTAAACTCCTTCCTCACCCTCTCCTGAAACTTTGTTAGCTACTTCCCACTTGTTTCGACCAACAACCATCACTATCTCCCTCCGTCTTCTGCACGACCAACGAAGCTCCAGTAAGCTCTCCCAGCCAACACACGCCACCAAACACCCCACCACTTCTACCCACACCTTCCCCATGATCCAGAGATCAAAAGCCCCAAGGTGATTGGAGCTCTTGACCTCTGGAATCACCGGCCGAACTCACCCACTCACAGCCACCTTCACCGTCACCGTCCATCCACCTCACACTCTCTCACACCAAATTTCACCCAACATTACCTTCACCACATCACAGCGAACGTCACTAGCTATCTAATTGGGCCCTAGGCCATGTTTCTCTTGTAGGTCAACTCCACCGTCACCATTGTCTTCTCTAGTGACGACTGCTGCCATACGGCCATTGCTCCATTTGCTTCCATGCCCAGGTGTTGCGGACTCAACCTAGGAGCATATCTGTACCAGTAATCGAAGGCACCAGCAACTGCAGCACCATTAATTAGAGCAACCTTGGCTACTACTGTGCGCGAAGAGAAGAGGTACGTGACAATAGGCCCATCTCATAAATGGGCAAGGTCGTGACTGGGCATAAATTGAATTTCTATTCTAAATCATTTGCCCAAGAACACTGGGGGGTCAGGTCCCCCGCTCACACAAAGCCTTCACTCCTCACCCATGCACACAGCATGTGGGTCTGGTCCAAACTCAATACTGTTCATGACCCGTATACCCGATTACTCAACCTGGTTCTGAGATGAGGAAAGAGGAGGATCTGTGAGAGGAGGGGGGAGGGTTTTGCTTTGAAATCCTTGAGCGCATGCTAAAGAGGAGGCTAACACTTAGCCTATGCTTATGAAGGCCTGAGAGACTTAGCCTTGTGTTGATCTTGAGAAGGCCTAAAGAAGAGAAGGGCTTGAAGGAAGGTTTGGCACCCTTGTGTGCCTACTGTGGGGTTATGCTGTGAAGGTTAAGTTGTCTGATTTGATTCTAAAAGGTACTGTGTTACCATTTAAGTACCTAAGTTGATTGATTGAAGTTACTGTTGATTTATTTGAATGATATAAATGCTTGGGATATATGCTTAATTAAGAAGAATAATTGGTGATTTACATCACCATTGTTTTGTCTTTTTATTTCTTTTTATCCCACGACTCTTTGAGATATTGTTGATTATTATTGAATATCAATTTAACAAGTTTTATATTGAATTATCAATCTGACAAGTTTTATTCATTGCATATTTGTTATTGTGCTTAATTTACTGTGCTCATTTATTCTGAATGAAGATTAATACGAGAATTTAACATTTACTCCCTGCGAACGAGCTCGGACTTCACTTTTGATTCTGAATTTATAAATTTAAGTGTTTGTTATGTGATTTAGGAGTGTACTACAACGAACGCATATTAAATCTCCTCAATTCACGTGCAACACATAGCCAACCATTTTAGGATTAGACCACACCTTAGTAAAAACCCAAGCCCAATTTATCCTAAGCCTTAATCAAATTTAGACCCTCAACTTTATACACTTAGAACCTAAGTTAACATATCCCTTGATTTCCCACCTCATATACATAAATCCAATATCTAATATCCCATATTCAAACCCTCCTCCAAATAACCTCCTATGTCCATGCATCCTACACACCCACGTCACTGATGCATCATAAATTCCCATTCCACTAATCTCTCAAAACTGAAATCTCAACCCCTCCTCCACGTTAAATCCCCACTAACATTGCCCTCCACGCCATCCTCAAATTGCCACCGACTCCCCCAACAAGACCCCATACGTAACACCCTCCTATTAATCCCACCAAATTTCCATACGACGCCCCACGTTCCCTCCACTTCAAAAAATCCCACTTATTCTCTTCCGAACACCCATCCCAACAATCCTACCCACCTATGTTTACAACACCCCACCGAAGCCTTATCCCCATGCAAAAGCCACCCAACAACGCCTACGTACTCCCCAATCCAATGTCCATGTAAATCCCACTCAATTCCAACGGTAGGATGAAAAAATAAAAAATAAAAATCTCATCCATTGTCTCTCCACCGACGGATGTCCCTCCTTATCACCCCCACTTATGATAATATCATTATTCACCATAACTAGTTTAAATTAATCAAAATCAAGAGATAAATACTTTTAAATAATCAACTAAAGAACATAGTTCCACTCAAATCTATTTTGAGGAAGAATATTAAAATAGAGTTAAATCTTCAGTTTTAACATCACATCATAAATTCAGAGTAACCATGAGATCACCCGGAGGTTAATTAGAGGTCAAATTAATTAGTATTTAGGAAAGTAAATTAGTCTAGTAGCCTCCATGAGAACGACTAGGACTTTGTTTCAAAAATATCAACTTCGTATTTTCTGAGTTCGATTGAAATAAATTTAAGAGTTTCTAACGTAATTATACTACAACAGAAGTGTATTTTACGCAAGCACATTCGCATTCAGAACAGGGCATGATGTGAAAAATCACGTGATTTGTAAATTAGGGTTTTTATCGTTGTACGCATGATTCCGATTGCTTTTGAAATTTGTAATTATCGAATACTCAGAGTATTCGAGTCATTCTGAGGGAGCTAGAAATGCAATTTGAAATTCTCTTGCTTGAAAATAGGAAATCAACTTTCTTTTTATAATTTTGGATGTAAACTTTTTTTTTTTAGGTTTTTGAAATAATAGGCAACAAAACAAAGAAACACGAAAGGAGACTATGCCTACTTGCTAGAGCCTAAGTGACAAGAACAACCTCTCTGTAAACTCACCCTAGGTACTTGAAGACCTAGGGTAACTAGAGAGTGTGTGAGAGTGCACTAATTTAAAAGCAAAAGCAAATAAATAATTGCAACAAAAATAGGAAAGGCAATTTGTTTTGTGGAAGAAAATTGTTTGACAAGACTTGTAGCGGAATGATTCTACTACAAAGAAAAGTGAAAATTGCAAGAACAGAAATTCTTCCAATGATGGTGATGAGGAAGAAGAAAGCCTTCTTCCTCTCCTCTTTGAAGATGCTCCTGTGATGATGGTTCTCCTCTTGGCAAGCCCTAGATGGAGCGTGCCTTGTTCTCCTAGGGTGGAAGAATTCCACTCTCAATTCTCCTCCTTAGGGTGGACGTTCACCACCCTAAAACTCCTTCTCTTTAGCCGTCCCCCTTGCCTGGCTTTCCTTAGCTTGGTGTGAACACAAGGTAGAAGAGAGTGGGAGAGGAAGGCACCAAGGGGGTGGGTGTATGCCCCCTTAATCTTTTTCTTCTACTCTTCTCCTTGGCAAAAAATGGTGGATGTATAGGTGGGATATGCACTTGAATTATCTAACCAAGGTTGGTTTGAAATGGTGGTTGGTAGTGGGCATAAAATAGGAGAGGTGAAGGGGGGGTTGGCGTGGATATGTTGGACGGCTAGGATGGGCTTTAGGAGGTGGTTAGGTGATCCTATGGTGGAGGGCATTTGGTGCCAAGCCAAGAGATGGGAGGTGGTTGGTTGAGGGTTGATGCACCGCTTCATGGCCGCCCATGGTGGTTGCCAACCACCAAAGTTGGCGCCACTTTTGGGTGCTTCTAGGACTATCTTGGTGCCAAATTAGAGGGCTTGGATGGCATATGGTGGTGATTGGACGGTGGTGATTTAAGGGGATTTTTTGGTGCCAAGTAGGGGGGTGGTTGTAGGGTCAAAAGGTGCCATAGTTGGTGCCATTTTGAAGGGATGCAAGTGGTGTGTTTTGGTGCCAACTATGGTGGGTTAGGGTTAGGTCTAGGTAGGGTTAAGGTGGGGTTAAGTGAGGAGGGTAGATGGCCAAGGAAGAGGGGATGTTCTTGAGATGAGCTAAGCTAGCGTAACTTGTTCTGTAGCAGTTGAGGAGCTGAGGTGAGAGGGTAGAAGCTACCTGAAGTAGTCTGGAGCTGAAGAAAATTTTCCAAAGTTGTTCTTAACTGAAGAGGTTTTTCAGGAGCTTAGCTACTCAACTTGGCTTGCTAATTCTTCTGCTAGTAGCTAAGCTTGTGTAGTAGAGCTAAGTTGAGCTGGTCTCAACTTATCTGGAGCTGAATTGAGCTGGACCTGCTTCTCTTGAGAACTCCTGAGCTAGCTTTGCTGCTAAGTTGACAAGTAGGTGCTAAGCTAGAGGGAGTTCAGCTGTCGTAAGTTGAGTGGAGCTGGAGAGAGCTGGGCTAGAGGTAGAATGAGCTCCTATCAACTAAGTTAAGCTAGCTTAAGCTCCCAGTGAACTGATTTGAGCTAGGATAAGCTAGATTCAACTAAGTTGAGTTGGATCTAAGCTAAGTTAAGCTACCCTGAGCTACCATCCAGCTAAGATGAGCTGAATGGAGCTAAAGAGAGCTAAACCCAACCTAGGTAAGTTGGTATCACCTGTGATGAGCATCCTCTTCACCTTCTACCTTCCTGAATGCTAGGGTTTTAAAGATCTGGCTATTTGTTCATCCCTAACACTCAAACAAGCATATCAAAAACATAAAAAAATATGGAATGCAGCATGTCAAAAACATAGAAAAACAGGCAATGAATGCCTATCCTAAATGATGCCTAAATGTAACCCAAAAAAAAGAGCTAGATCAATTTTTAGGGCATAAGAATAATGATAAACTGATATTTATTACACCCACATACTTATCTTTTGCTAATCTCTTAGCAAAACTATTTCACAAAATGGATTTTTGGGAAAGACTTTTTTTTTTTACTTTTGAGGAGAAGGAGATCACAGGACTTTGGTTGATTGAAAGCATGGAAGGTACGAGATTTATTAAGGATAAAACACCAAGATTTATCTTTGGATCCAAGAGTTAGATGAATCGGGATCAATGTATCCTTCAAAAATTTCAAGTTAACTCGTTAATTCAAATGACCCGAAATCATTTTGCAATTAGGATTTCCTTGGCTCTTGAATCCGACTCGCAACTTGCATAATTTTTTAAAACCTTGTGTCAGTGCTTGTAAATGCCAACATTCATAAGGTCGTGTTATTGAAATCTCCCCCATGCTTATTCTTAGCTTAGTCTTACAACAGATGCGTCAAGATCATTATTCCCGTTACTAATCCTTAAGGGAGCTCTGGTGCCAGCACTTCGAGATAGTACTATCCAAGACACTACCCAGGAGCTCACAACTCCAAAACACAATGTGGTGTAAAGGGGTGCCCCAAGCAAACTCAGTGTCTTTCTCCGACACTATGGGTAAAGCATCGTCTAAGACACCTGAGCTGTAAAATTACGCTTTAATGCTCAATCTAAAGATATAAAATATAGATATAGAGCAGCGTTGAGGTGTTAACATGTTGACATCGCGTCCTCAAATGAGATATTTTCCTCCTTCTCGGCGGTGGCAACTCAAACCAATCATCTGCCTTGGATTTCACTAAGACTAAACAAGGGATGTTTCTATTTCTAATTATTTTTAGGTGTTGGCCTTGTGTGTGGAGTTTGACATAAGAATTTTGCAAGAGACGCAAGTTTTTGGATCGAAAACTAAGCCAAGTAATTTCCAGGTCACAAAAAGAGATCAAGTCACCTGAATCACCATGAATTCAGGTGGAATGTAGAGAAGGAAACTTGATCTAGTCTAAAAATAGACTGAGATTCTAATAATCAGATCTACATCTTAGTCCCTAGTTTGTTAAAGATTAAATCCCATTGTACCTTAAAATGAATCTTCAACTTTGGTCCCGATTTCAAATTTTCCACAAAAAGTTTTCAAAATTTTTATTTTTAGGTATGCATGCAAAAAATGAAACAAATATTTGAATGCTTTTAGGTCTTGAAAATCTTGAATCGATCGTCAAAATTTAAAAGCACTCCCCCAATGCTTAAGATATGCAATGTCCTCATGCAATGAGGAGGGAGAAATAAGTCACTTTGGTGAAAGCGGTCGGGCTCAAGATAGTCAAAACCTCTGAAAAAGAAAATGAAAAGCAAAAAGCAGGAAAAACAATGGCTTACCTCCCATCCAGTGCTATCTTTTACACCATTCAACCAAGCGTGAAGCGCATGAATGATCATCAGAAGGTAAATCAATTAACTCAAGAGTGTCTGATGGGAAATTCGAGGAATTGTCTAAGTAAAGCTTTAATCGTTGGTCATTGACTTAAAATGTAGTATTTGTTTTTGGATCAAAAAGGTCAACCGGACTGTATGGATATGTTTTAAGGACAATAAATAGGTTGGTCCACTTGGATTTAAGTTTGCCTAGAAAAATGCGTAAGCGTGCATCAAAAAGCCAAACGTGTTGATTGATATCAAAATGCCTTCGAACGATATATTTTTCGTGAAATTTCTTTGTTCGAACTTTATAAATCCGCACATTTTTGTAAGAGAAATTACGCAATTCTTCCAATTATGGTAATTATAATTTCCTTTGTTTGCTGGCTTCAAATAAATCATGATTTAATTGTTTGATTATCCAAAAAGCCCTGTGTTCGAGTTCTACGGGAGATGCCATGCCTTTCCAAAAATGATATGAAAAGGAGACATGTCGAGGAGAGTTTTAAAAGTCATACAGTAGGCCTATAAAATATCATCTAATTTATTGAACCAGTCTTTACGATCGTGCTTAACCATTTTTTGCAAAATGTTTTTAATTTTCCAGGTAGAAACTTCTAGCTGGCCATTTGTTTGGGGGTGGAAAGGAGTGGAAATTTTCTGATTAACCCCATATTTAGATAAAAGGTGATGGAATTAAGAGTGAATGAAATGTGATCCTTCGTCACTGATGATGACCTTAGGGATGTTGAATCTCAAAAACATATTTTTCTTGATGAAATCAACAATTACCTTATGATCACTGGTGCATGTGGATATTACTTCAATCAATTTCGATACATAGTCAACTGCAACTATTATATGTAAATACCCAAAAGAGTTAACGAACGATCCCATGGAGTCGATGCCCATACATCAAAAATTTCAACCTGAAATATCGGATTAAGGGGCAGCATATCCTTTCTAGTCATGTTACCGATGCTTTGGCAATGCACATAGGATCGAACAAATGAATGAGCATCTTTGTGTAGGTTGGACAAAAAGAATCTAGAAGTAAAGACTTTAGCTACAGTTTTCTTGCCCAAGAAATGACCGCTACAGACCATTGAGTGACAATGTGTCAAAATATCATGAAATTCTGATTACGGAACACATTCTTGAATGACCTGATCAGTGTAGATGCAGAAAAGGTTGGGCTCCTCCCAGAAATAATATTTAATGTCAACAAAGAATGTATCTTGTTTGGTTTTTGGCCAATTGGAAGAGATTCGTTATGTTGCTAGATAATTTGCAATTAGTGCAAACAAGGGGAGGGTATTGCAGCTAAAATAGTCTCGTCAGGGAAAATATCTGGGGGGGTCAACATGTCATTCATCATAAGACAAGAGAGATGGTCGGCCACTATATTTTGTGACCCCACCTTATCCTTGATTTCCAGATCAAATTCGTGGAGCAGTAGGATCCAACGAATAAGACTGGGTTTCGCATCTTTCTTGTTCAGCAAATATTTAAGTGTTGAGTGGTCGGTATAAACAGTGACATGTGACCCCAACATATATGAACGAAATTTCTGTAAGGCAAAAACTATGACAAGTTCTTTTTCAGTTACTGTGTAATTCTATTGTGCATCATTAAGGGTTTTATTGGCATAATAGATCACAACAGGCTTCTTGTCAATATGTTGCCCTAGAACGGCCCCTAGAGTAAAATCAGAGGCATCTGTCATTAATTCAAAGGGACAGTTCCAATCAGGTCCCTGTAAAATTGGTGCCTCTGTGACATCCTTCTTCAACCGATTAAAACTCTCCAAGCATTGTTCTATGAAATCAAAAGGCTGGTCTTTGGTGAGTAATTGACTTAAGTGTTGGTGCAAGAACACCTCGATCGTTAATTTTGATAATAATAAAATACTTATTATTTAATATTTGCATTTGAGTTATAGTTTCAAGATAGATGCAAATGGATACACGTGTGACGGAGTTCAAGCTCGCGTCTATGGTGGATTGGATGAGCTTGATGGAGGAGAAGGAGCTTCGCTTGAAGCGAGAGGTTGAAGAAGCATGGAGATGAAAAATAGGATAGAAGTTTATTCTGTTCTTGTATTTTGTTTCTTTTATTTGTTCTTTGCTCATTATTTGCTTAGATTATTTGTTAAAGAGCCCAAAGTAACAAACAGTAGTCCTAGGAACACATACACTACCCTACGACACTTAGACAAACTCTTAAATAAATCAAGAAACAAAAATAGGCTTTAGACAGCCAGATCAGATGTCCAATCTGGATATCAGACGTCTGATCTTGCCTTTTAAGGCATCTGACCTTTTGTCCAAACATCCAAAACACTTGGGCTGGTAACCCACTCTCTGTTTGCCACCTTCAGACGTCCAGCCCATAGTCTAGAAGACTTAGAAGATGTCTGAGGACCTTGTCAGACGTCCAACTAAAGAACCGTTGGCTTGTCAGACTTAATCGTTGAGGATTAACCCTTAATATGATTTACATCTACTTTCAGACATCCATAGAATATCTCAGACGTCTGATAAATAGACGTTAGGCTCAATTTAACCCAAATCACTTTTGTTATATGAATATAGCCATTTGAGCCTAGGGAAATCCATTCCGGCAGTGATTTTTGTTTCCAAACATCCAGACATATTGCAAAACGTCCGACTTGTGGTCTGGCCAACTTGTCCTAAAACCCTGTTTAGGTATGGACAAAATAGGAAAGATACCCATCTAAAATTAGACGTCTGATTGGATTCCCAGACGTCTTAAACACCTCATTAGACGTCCTTCTTAATCCAACCCTGATCAGATCTTCCATCCTTCTAGATCAAACAACTAATCCCCAAATCAGACGATGGCCCAGACGTCTGACCTTAGAACTAGACGTTTGATAATCCTGTCAGAATTATAAATGACCCTGATTTTAGCTTGATTTGCCTTGATTTATTCCCAACGGCTATAGAAGCCTTCTAAGGCCTTCTAAACCCTTCTTAGGGCCTCTATAAATAAGGGAGTGCCCTTCCTAAGCTAGATACACCTAGAGAAACTACTTCCACTCATATTATGTCTTTGAAAGAGAAGTTCCAAGTGCTAAAAGTGTCATTGCTCTCCCGTCTACACACGAGAGCACTGATTTGCTGCACACTTCACTTCCATCTTAAGGAAGTACCCATTGCCTATAGTACCTAAGCTTTAAGACTTTTTCTTTGAGGCTCTATAAGATATTGTAATTATTTTTGTTCAGGTATTCTTCTTGCGAATTCCCATCTCTCTCATGAGACAAAATACCCCTCGTGAAGAGGAGGGGTTTTGAAAAATGCTACCCTCATACATAGTAGCGTGGATGTATTGAAATTGCGTCACTCTCATTTAAGTGACTCAGAGGATTTAATCAACTAGGTCGACCGGAAAATCCTAAGTTGAGAGGCTTAGGTGGTGATTTTTACCCAAGTTTGGATTTCCACCTAAAAATTCTTGTGTACTTGTGTGATTGCTCTTTTTGTTAGATTATCACATCTTTATTTCTACATTATTTATTTATCACGCAAATCTTACCCCTCTTCGGTAGAACCTACATTAAGCACTTGGAGATTTGGGAGAAATTTTTGATGAAACGACAGTAGAAGCCCATATGCCTCAGGAAAGATCGAATCTGTTTTACAGAGATGGACAGTGGGAGTCTAAAGATAGCATCAATTTCAGCATGATCTATCGCAATTCCCTTTTTAAAGATGACATGGCCCAAGACGATGCCTTCCTAGACCATGAAATGACTTTTCTTCCAATTGAAGACCAAATTAACTTCTATGCATTTTTAAAGCGTCCTTTCAAGATTTTGAAGACATAAATCAAAGGAGTCACCAAAAATAGAGAAGTCATTCATAAAAACTTCTAGACATTCACCTACTAAGTCTGAAAATATTGTAAGCATATGCCTTTGAAAAGTTGCAGGCACGTTGCACAAACCAACGGGCATCCTCCAGAAAGCGAAGGTTCCGAATGGGTAGGTGAATGTAGTTTTTTCTTAATCCTCAGGATTGACCGTGACTTTATTATAGTCGGAATAACCATCAAAAAAGTAATAGCAATCACGTCCGGCTAACCGCTTCAAGATTTGATCAATAAATGGGAGCAGAAAATGGTCCTTCTTGGTGGTGGTGATTAATTTGTGATAATCAATGCACACCAAGTCGAAGCGGTCTGAGTGGCTATATTTTCTCCATGATCATTTGTGACAACTATTAGTCCAACTTTTGTAGGCACTACTTGCGTAGGACTAACCCAGGAGCTGTCAGAAATAAGATAAATGATATCAGCATCAAGCCACTTAATTATCTCCTTTTTGACCACCTCCTACATATTAGGGTTTAATCGTCATTGAGGTTGGCGGGAGGGGTGAGATTCATCCTTGATATATTCTGTGAGTACAATAGGACAGATTGATCAGCTTAAGAGCAACAAGGGTCCAACCAATGGTCTTTTGATGTTTACTAAGAACTTGGAGAAGGTTTTCCTCTTAAGCCCCGGTGAGTTGGGAATTAATAATCAGGGGCATTGATTGATTTGGCCCTAGGAAAACATATTTAAGGGAGTCGGGCAAAGGTTTTAACTCGAGTTGTGAGCCTTGCTCCAAAATGATTTCTGCTTTTTGGTCCACGGGTGAAGGGAGAGGGAAAGAGTTAGCAAAAGAGTCAGGTGCTGATGGTGTGGTTAGGGTGGGTAGGTGGGTTAAATCAGAAGATGGTTTAGGAACAGTGTTAACTGCAAAGCAAGATTCCACTTGTGAAATTTACATTGTTTCCTCCATTAAATTGTCGATTTCAGAATCCGAGTCATCAAAGAAATCTGATTTTTGGAATCTCCTAGAAGCTTAAAAGATATCAAGGGTAATTGACTTGCCACCACACATGACTTTCATCTTTCTAGAATCATAATTAATGTTTGCTTTGGCGGTGGCTAAAAATGATCTTCCAAGAATTATGGGGGCATTTTTCAGTGCTTCCGGTACCTCTATGTCCAAGACCAAAAAGTCTACAGTAAACAGACAATTTTGGACCCGAACAATGACATCCTCAATGATCCCCTTTGGTTTTATTATAGATCGGTCAGCTAATTGAAGTGTAACCTTGACGGGCTTTAATTAACCAATATTGAATTCTTCAAATACTACAGTGAGGATAAGATTAATTAAGGCACCGAGATCCAACAAGGCATGATCAAAGGAAGTGTCATTAATAACCACTTGAATCAGGGGAGTGTCTGGATCTTTCTTTTTCAAAGGCAGTTTGCTCTACACAACTGAACTAACTGTCTCTAGGAAAATCACCTTTCCTAAATTTCTTAGCTGCCTTTTGGGGGTACATAGATCTTTTAAAAATTTTGCATAGGCAGGAATATATTTTATGGCATCAAGGAAAGGGATATTTATTTCTACATGCTTGAAAATATCCATCAATTCCTTATAAGTGGGCTCGGATTTCTTTTTCTTATTGTGTGAGGAGTGAAGGGCTCATAGGAAAGGTATGGGATTGTCCTGTTTTGCATTTGAAGGTTCTTGAACAGGGTCAAAGGAAGAGGGAGAAGAGTTGATCTACTTTTCTCTGAAGTGGGTTTCTTAAGCAGGCGAGGAATCATGAGTAGTTTTCCCATTCCTCAGAGTGACTACATTTACAGTATGGTTGTTTCTGGGAGGTTGGTGTTGATGCATCAAAGATCATCATAATTAGTGGGAGTGAAATGTGTCATAGTATAGTGATGAAAATCACAACAACATTTAAATTTATAAGTGCCCGAAAAATAAACGTGAGTTCCGAAGTCATTCACAAGGAATAAATATGAAATTCAAACACTAGTCGCAATAATAATGAGCATAATAATTTACAAAAGATATGCAATGACTATCAATCAAAAATATATTCAATAATAAGCCAAATTGTATCTCAGAAATCAATGGGATAAAAAGTATAATTAAGACTTAAAAATGATGATTTGAATCACCAATTATATCCCACAATGAAGCACATATCCTAAGGTCTCAAACCAAGTTAAATGTTTCAACAATGTTTCCAATCACTTAACCATAGAGAATCCACATTAGATTCAAGCCTCAATAAATCCATAGTACCCTCAACAAAGTCATAGCAGACATAGGACATAGGGAACCAAACGACTTAAGTTTTCAAAGCACAGCACAAGGCACAACCTCTTGAAACGCCCAAGTGTTGGGTGTGTGTGCACACATCTCGAGGCATGAACAATGCAAAACCACCCCCCACCTTTCTCAGAATCCTTTCCTCTCATCCTAATCGGGTCGCTAATCAAGTATTTGGGTTATGATCAAGGACCAGGCCCACTAGCAGTGGTGGTGGGCGAGGAGTGAGAGACAAAGTGTGGGGAACTCACCCCCTGTAAGAAGTGAATAGCCTTCAGGATGGTTTCCTCTTATTTCGCTGTTCAGGTTCTGAAGCATAAGATGTGGGACTAAACCAACGGTCTTCTTCGTGTATAGTAGCAACAGGTGGATCTTGGTCAATTCAAGCTACACTGCAGCTCGTCTCTTTTATTGAAACCCTGAAACTTTGTCTAGGAGTAGACCGCGTCAATTGGGAGTAGTGACGTGGTCGGAGGATGGTAGAGCACGGCAGACGAAGGCGAAGAATCGGTAGCAGCAATGAAGCTCCTATAAGGACCTGAAATTCACAATACAACCTTGCAGCCCAATCAGAGTAGTTCAGATGCTTTGTTGGAGTGTGGCGAATGTGCTGATGGTGGTGATTTGGTGTGTGTGGGTGTGGGGATGTGGGACAGTGCTGGAGAAGGCAATGGTGAAGCGTGGTGTTCGGTGGGGTGAAGGAGGAAGTGGATCCCTCAATTAGTTGAAGGGTTTTTCTTATTGGCGGTGGCAGTTGTGAGTTTGGGTGTGTGTGTCGACCGCATGGCCTCGTCGGAGGCGTGGCCGGCGCTGGATAAGACAGAGGGGGAGACAATAGTACAGCGGTTGAATCGAGGTGCTAAGAGGATAGACCTAAGCTAGGGAGAGAGAGAAAGATAGAGAAATAGTTTAATTTAAGGGACAGAGGGGGTGCGAAGTCCTTGCCGTTGTGGCTGGCGGAGCTGAGGATAAAGAGACCTCCAGTGATGAAGAGGGCGACAAGGAAAGGGGGAGAGTGCCTTCGCTTTGGCTGGTGAGAGGCAGAAGAGAGAGAGGAAGGCGAAGGGTCGGTCAATTTGACCTTTAGCCAACCGGAGGAGGACGGAGGTGACCAGAGAAGACAAGAAATAGGGGATTTGGCCCAGAATTGGGCTCGAATTGGACCTAGGAATGTCAGGGAACTTTTTTGGAGCTCAATTGCGAGCTCAATAAGGAGAAATTCGAGCAAAATGGGTCATGGATTTGGCAACTTGGTTTCCCTAATTTTCGCAAGCTCGCTAGGGTTCTAGGATCAATCATAGGATTAGTGGGCTTACTCAAATGATTCCTCGTGGTTTGAATACCAATCCCTCTAAATTTGGAGGGATTTGGTGTTGATTTGAGAGATATTCTCTCTTAAAGCTCGACTTGATGGGTGTTCACATGATAATGGTGGCAGGGACCTAAATGTGAAGACGACGAGAAAGATAATGGGGTAAATGCAAGAAACTTGAAACTTAGGGCCTTGAATGTGAGAAATAAAGAGTTTAGGGACTAAATTGTAAACTGTCAAGATGGACTCTAATTGAACCAAAATTTTGATGTTAACCTAATTTCGACCCAAGGAATCTAATGATAAACTTGGATTTGAGTTTTCATCACGTTTGACTAGGTAAATTGTAGAGAAGCCCAAAGCAAGGTAAATTCCCGTTTAAGTCTATGTTTTAGGTCAAAATGGATCCAGATGGTCAAACCAAAAGTACCAAATCTCTTAGAATATTTTTCTATGAATTTTAGGATGTTTAGATTAATTTTACCCTGACAAGAACCTCTTCAATTTAAGTGGGGTTGATAATTGGGGTTTTCAGTACTATTTTCATTCTTGAAATACGTGAAACTTTGTTGCTGTCAATGTGTACCCATTTCTTGGTCTTTGTTCAATTGACCTTTAATTAACCCCTGAGTAATCCCGTGGTTAATATGCATTCGTAATGTGCTGTTAAAATAGTATAATTAACCTTATTTTCTTCTCTAATCAGATTAGAGTGGAACTGAGGTTCTCAGGTGATTATTTAGGAGCATTTATCTCTTGATTCCTATAAATTTAAGCTAGTTATGATGAATAATAGTGTTACCATCAGTCGAGAAGCCTGGTTTTGGTTGAAACCAGGCAAGTGCTAAGGTGTTGGGTAGATTAGTTGATTGGAAAACCCACTGCGATGCTAGTTTCATAGATTATTAGGGTTGGGCATGGGTTGAGAGGGCAGATTTCCAATAGATCTATGATTGGGAGCGACCTTGACTTGATTTTGCATATTAGTAACCATACGAGTCAGTTCTGTCATTTGATTTTGCATGCCCTGCAAAGTTTTCATGACCTGAGTAGTAATATCCTCTTGAGATGGCCTAGGTTGATACATGTTTTACCCATAAATACCAAATTGGTTTTGTTAAGGAAACGGACTTAATTTGGGGCTTTCCAGGAGAAGTTTGGGTTATAACTCTAATTTTGATTGTTGAAGGGATTTCTAAATTGCTCCTGGAGAGCCGAGATGTTTTCAGTGGGGTTGAGAAGATTTTAATCCATGTAATCATAACTCCCAGTCAAAGTTTGTGAAAATTCAAGTGAATATTGCTGCTCAGCAAGAGTAGCACCAATATTGTGCAAATTTTCTCTCCTCAGAAGGTTAGTGGGATTTGGGTAAGGAGCTTATTTTTGGGTAAGCTTTCCTTCCATTTTTTTCTGGTTAATTTGCATCTGATCCAATTGTTGAGCTATCGTGTGTAGGTCATCTTGTGTGACTAGAATAAATGCAGATTAGAAGTCAATTTCATTTACTCCAACTCTTGGGTTTGTCGTCCTACCAAATGTATCCATTGAAGCCAAATTGAATGAGTTTTCACTCATTTCTTCAAAAATAAGGCAGGCACTATCAATATCTTTATTAAGGAAATTCCCTCCACATGAAGCATCCACAAACCGTTTTAATTGATCTTCTAATCCATGAAAGAAAATCTAATTCCCCCCACATGAAGCATCCACGAACCGTTTTAATTGATCTTCTAATCCATGATAGAAAATCTGCACTAGCTGCCATCGTGGAATCTAATGGTGAGGGCAACTCCTTAGTAATTCTTGAAATCTCTCCCAAGACTTGTGGATAGGTTCACCAAATTTTTGTTTAAAGGTCGTAATTGATTGTCTTAAAGCATTTGTATGACCAATCGGAAAAACTTTTTTTAGAAAAGTGTTTTTTAATTGGGACTAGGTGGTGATAGGACACCCAACCGTCCTGAACTAATAAGATGCGTTGTCTTTTAATGAGAGAGGAAAAGGTCTCATAAGCCACAATTCTTCCCACACATTTTGGGAACGGGTAGTTTGAGCGAGGACGTTAGCTCCTCGAGGTGGCTAAAAGAGTCCTCTCTCGAAAGACCATGGAAATGTTTAATTAGGTTCATGATGGCAGGTTTAATTTCAAAATCCCCTTCAGGTATAACCACCCCAAGTCTCTCTTCATAATTGGAAGGATCATAAAAATCCTTAAGTGGTACAACAGGTTCCCCAAGTGGCTAATCTGGTCTTTGGTTGGCTAGGTTCGTGACTATCCTAGCCAACTATTGTTGATTAAGTTGAAGTCGAGCCAATTGGTCGACCATCATGAATAGGGGATTAGAATTTGGATTTTGAAATTGTCCTGGCTATTCGGGGTTTTGAGGTAACTCCAAACTCGGCAAGTTAGGGATGGGAAAGTCAGCATGCGGATCAGTTGACGGGTTTTGAACATTCGAGTTAGGGTCGGGTTAAGAGGTGGAAGCGGAACGATTAGAAGCATAATTTTTGGACCTATTTTACATATTTTCCATGTTTAGGTAAGAGGAATGATGCAATGGAGAAGAAGAAAATAAAGATCTCTTGGTGCATGGGGTGAAATCAATTGGTCCCTCAAGATGTAGGTTCCGGGACCTTCACCCATGCATGCACTTGGAAGACGAGGAGGGGAGAGAAGAGAAGAGATGAGAAGTGTGCAAAACAAGCAAACAAGCTTAAGTCTACCTTAAGGTTGACTCATTAAAGAAACTTAAGACTTAGGAACCCGATAAGTAAGGGATCAATAAGTGAACCCACCTCCCAAAGATCACCTGGCTAGACTAAAGAGGTGGCTTGGGCCCAAACATGTCCTAGGAAAATCACTAAGGGCTTGCGTAAACCCTTACTCATCGTTTGACTTCCCTCCAAGTCTATCGTCGCATTTTCTAAGGGAATTAGGAGTGATTAATGATCCTTAAATGCCGAATATCAAGCCTAGTTTTTGTGAAGTCCTTAAGTGGTCAAATGACTACTTGTTTTAATTAGACTTGATTATCTGAATGTGCACTGGAATATGAAGGGCGTTGATTGGGTTAATGCCTAGTTACTTCTTTTTTAAAGTGTATGAATTGGACGGAGTGAGTTCAATGTCAAATCAAAGTTGTCACACAAACTTTTGTTGTTTTTCTATTTTTTAGGATTTTATATTAACGATGTATTTTAGGGTTCTCTTATTATATTTTCAAACAAGTTTGAATTTCACAATCACAAGGAAATCAAGTTGTATTGGTAAAGATGAAATTCCTATATATATTCTGGGGCTAAGAAATGAAAGGAACCCTAATTAAATTGAACCCTAAGCAGAAAATTTACTATCAGTGAATCTTTTCAAGCTTTTCTTTTTAGATAGTGGTCTAAACAGACCAATCAACACCACTAATGGAAGGAAAATTAAACAAGGATTCCAAAAAATATTTTTTTGTGATTTTACGAATTCGTTTGATATTTTTTTGGGATTTTTCTTTGTACCAGTGTCAAAGTCTAGAAATGATACCCATGGGTATTTTGGACTTTTCAGTTACACCACCGACCATCAAAACCTTTTGTGATTTTATATGCTGTATAGAATTTCCCAAGGATTCCATAAAGCTAACTTTTACAGAAATTAGACAAGTATAAAAATTCCTAAAATTCGCGAACAGTAACAAAATAATGAAATCAAAGGAGATGACCCCTATGGTCCGCAAAATTTTAAAAATTTTCTACAAGTCCAAATGCTTTGAAATTTGGAATAAATGTTCCTAACTTGATTTGGAACCTTTGAGTGAAACTTCACAATTTTAGGAGGCATGTGGTGTCAAGAATTGAATTTTGAAATCGGGACATAAGTCTGGACCTAAAAATCAAAACACCAACACTTTGAGTAGAGTGGTGGTAATCTAATCAAGCAAGCAACCAATGGCTTTTAAAATTCACCTTTACCTAATTTTAATATTTTTAATTCTGAAAACCTGTTTCATTTTTTTTTATAATTTTTCAAGAATTATGTGACAAGAAAGAGTGGTACCAACCTCAACTTTGCGGGAAGATAAGGCACTTTGAGCTTTCACTCCAAAATCCTACTTTCTTCCTGTAGTACCTGCACACATGAATTAAAAGAAAAAGAAGGGGATGAGATCCGCATATCAAGCAAGAGTAACAAGAATATGCAAAGCTGTGCCTCCCCAGCAACGGTATCAAAAAGTGATGCAAATAATCACGTAATTTGTAAATTAGGGTTTTTATCATGGTACATGTGAATTCGATCGCTTTTGAAATTTTCAATTACCGAGTACTCAGAGAGTTTCGGGTCATTCCAAGAGAGGTGGAAATGCAATTTGAAATTCTCTTGCTCGAAAAATGAAAATCAACTTTCTTTTTGTAATTTTGGATATAAACTTTTTTTTTTGTTTTTGAAATAACAGGCAACAAAATAAAGTAACATGAAAGGAGACTATGCCTACTTGCTAGAGCCTAAGTGACAGGAACAACCTCTCTCTAAGCTCACCCTAGGTACTTAAAGACCTAAGGTAATCAGAGAGAGTGTAAGAGTGCACTAATTTAAAAGCAAAAGCAAATAAATAACTGCAACAAAAATAGGAAAGGCAATTTGCATTGTAGAAGAAAAACTATTTTACAAGACTTGTAGCGGAATTCTTCTACTACAAGGAAAAGTAAAAATTGCAAGAATAGAATTTCTTCCTATGATGGTCATTAGGAAGAAGAAAGCCCTGCTCCAAGCTCAGCTACTCCTGGGCTTAGAAAGGCTTCTTCCTCTCCTCCTTGAAGATGCTCCTGTGATGATGATTGTCCTCCTGGCAAGCCCTAGATGGGGCGTGCCTTGTCCCTCCTATAGTGGAAGAATTCCACTCTTAATTCTCCTCCTTAGGGTGAACATTCACCACCCTAAAAGTCCTCTTTAGCCATCCTTCTTGTATGGCTTTCCTTGGCTTGGTGTGGATACAAGGTAGAAGAGAGAGGGAGAGGAAGGCACGAAGGGGGCAGGTGTATGCCCCCTTAATCTTCTTCTTCTACTACTCTTCTCCTTGGCTGAAAATGGTGGTTGTATAGGTGGGATATGCACTTGAATTATCTAACCAAGGTTGGTTTGACATGGTGGTAGGTAGGGGGTATAAAATAGGAGAGGTGAAGGGGGGGTTGGTGTGGATATGGTGGATGACTAGGATGGGCTTTAGGAGGTGGTTAGGCGATCCTTTGGTGGAGGGTATTTGGCACCAAGCCAAGAGATGGGAGGAGGTTGGTTGAGGGTTGGATGCACCCCTTCATGGCCGCCCATGGTGGTTGCTAACCACCAAAGTTGGCACCACTTTTGGGTGCTTCTAGAAGGACTATCTTGGTGCCAAATTGGAAGGCTCGGATGGCATATGGTGGTGATTGGATGGTGGTGATTGAAGGGGTTTTCTTGGTGCCAAGGAGGGGGGTGGTTGTAGGGTCAAAAGTTGTCATAGTTGGCACCATTTTGAAGGGATGCAAGTGGTGTGTTTGGAGCCAACTATGGTGGGTTAGGGTTAGGTCTAGGTAGGGTTAAGGTGGGTTTAAGTGAGGAGGGTGGACGGCCAAGGAAGATGGGATGTTCTTGGGATGAGCTAAGCTAGCTTAGTTAGTAAGGTAGCAGTGGAGGAGCTGCGGTGAGAGGGCAAGAGCTGCTTAAAGTAGTTTAGAGCTGAAGAAAATTTCCCGAAGCTATTTTTAACTGAAGAGGTCTTTTAGGAGCTCAGATACTCTACTTATGTAGCTAATTCTTCTGCTAGCAGCTAAGCTTGGGTAATAGAGCTAAGTTGAGCTGGTCTCAACTTATCTAGAGCTGAATTGAGCTGGACCTCCTCTCTTGAGAACTCATGAGCTAGCTTAGCTGCTAAGTTGACAAGTAGTAGCTAAGCTAAAGGGAGTTCAGTTGTTGTAAGCTGAGTGGAGCTAGAGAGAGCTGGGCTATAGTTGGAATGAACTCCTATCAACTAAGTTGAGCTAGCTTAAGCTCTTAGTGAACTGATTGGAGCTAGGATAAGCTAGACTCAACTAAGTTGAGCTGAATCTGAGTTGAGTTGAGCTGAGTTAAGCTACCCTGAGCTACCATCCAACTAAAATGAGCTGAATGGAGCTAGAGAGAGCTAAACCCAACCTAGGTAAGCTGGTATCCAGCTGTGATGAGCTTCCTTTTCACCTTCTACCTTCCTAAGTGCTAGGGTTTTAAGGATCTGACTATCTGTTCATCTCTAACACTCAAACAAGCATGTCTAAAACATAAAAAAATATGCAATGCATGCCTATCCTAAATGATGCCTAAATGCAGCCCAAAAATCCATTTGCAGAGTAAAAATCCTAAGAGCTGAATTAGATTTCAAGTATAAGAATGATGATAAACTAGCGTTTATCAGGACACAACCTAAGCAGGTCATTAAAACTCTCCCACGCCTCATGAAATTGCTCCCCTCTTGCTGAGTAAAACCCATAATCTCTCTCCTGTAATGATTGGTTTTACTCATAGGAAAATACTTCTTTAAAAATTCTCTCTTAAGGGTAGCCCAATCATTTACCCTTGCATCAATGACATGATACTAGTGCTTGGCCTTATCCTTTAGGGAGAATGGAAATAAGGTTCTCATCCAGGCTTCATCAATAAAGCCCTGAAGCTTTACCGTAAACCAAACCTAGGTGAACTCCTCAAGATGCTTGTAGGGGTTCTCCCTAGCAGTAGCCTAGAAAGAGGGTAGCAAAGATATGGTACTGCTCTTAATTTCATATGGATTCTCCACTCCATGCCTTCTGATGGGTAGGGCTTGGTAAGTTGTGGGTAACAAATAGTCCCTCAGGGTTCTTGGATTTTCCCCAACCCTAATTTCTTCTTCCTGACCTTCTTCTCTCCCTACCATCTTTTTTCTCTCTTGCTTGGCTCTCCTAAGGAGTCTTTCAGGTTCTGGGTAGAAAACAAGCTTTCTCCTAAGTGAACACCTACCAAGCATACAATGGCAACCAAACACAATTCAAATTTTACAAATTTGAGTAGGTCTCTTGAATCAATCCTCAAACCGACTTCACAAATTAGTCAAATAGAATCAAGGTGGTGTCCCTCCATTCCCACTTAAGTGGTATAAGAGGAATGGGGCTACTTGAGATCTTGACCAATTCTATTTTGAAGAGGGTTGAAGTCAAATTAGTTATTACAGGTGGCCAAACAAGTTATAGAATCCAGTTATGCGACCTAAGCTGACCTTCGAATGCCCTAAGACCTACACCTTGCTAAAATGATACTCTCAAGTGATCTAGTGAAAAGGTACTCTAAGGATGAAAATAAGGGATGCAAGTAGGGCGAACCATTCCTTTGAGGCGATGTGTTTGCAGTGGCTCTTAACTACCCTTTTATTCTTTTAAGGGGTGTCCCCCACCTTAAATAATCAAGTCATTTGGTCACAAGACAAATTCATTATCACAAGATGAAGTAGGAGGGTCTGCACCAATAAAGAGATCAACGCCTATAACCTTAAGGGTTCGAGACCTAGTGCAATGCCTAAAGTATGTGCTTGGTGCAAGAAGTGTGCATCACACTGCGAAAATGAATTTTCTTTTTAAAAATCACAAACAAGTTTTCAAAACATTTCTCGGGAATTTTAATCTTTCTTTTTCTCTCTTAATCCCTTTTCAAAATTAAAGTGACCACTTGATTAGTCTTTTCAAATCAAATTAGGTGATCTTTTAATTAAGTCTCAGATACAGTGCATGTACATATAGTTGATGCAAAAGATAGGAACTGTGTACCTTGCTCCAGCACTCTACAATGCAAGAATGCACGCAATGCAAGAAACAAAGCTAGATGCTTCTCAACAATCCTATATGGTCGTCCTATGGATATGCAGCTTCTAGCAGATAGTTCAATTTTTTTTTATAAGCGCAAGCAAAGAAAACTATTCACACGACAAAGGAAAATAAAAATAAAATGAACCTAGTGTCTAAATAAATGGGAGCATCCCATAAAAATCAGCCCCAAAATTACAAGGGTGAGAAAGCAATGAAATCAAACTAAAGTCTAAAGAGTCTAAAATCTATCCTAAAATCTAATGAAAATAGGAAAATTGGAAGTGAAGTCCTCCTAAATGTTACTCCTGAATCTTCCACATGCTCCTTCATGCATGTGGGATCAAGGACCAGGTGTGCCTGTGATGGCTTCTCTAGGTGGTGACAAGGTCTACCAAGATACTAAGGTCGCTACGTATCCTTTAAGATGTACCTCGCAATCAAATCAAAATAATATATCAATAAATATATAACCTTAGCAAGAAATCAATGTGAACAGGTGAATTTTCTTGTGAACTTAATAGACCCATTGCCTCCCAACAACACCACCATTTGATTGAGAGATTTTTGCTTAACTAAGATATTAAAAAAAATAATTTATCCTTATATTATTTTAATATGATGAAGAATCTCTTAATCAAAATATTAAGAAATTAACTATAGTAATTTAGATCATTTCCACGTGGAATTAGGAGCCAATAAACTAACAAATAACTCACATTCACATTCACATTCACAAATTTGTAAGGAAATTTGTTTCATATAATTATTCATTTAATCGAATACGTCAGATATCGATCGAGTTGAGAGAGAAAAAGAGAAAACGTGAGGAGGTCAGAGCAAGAGTGATAAAATAAACACAAAATAATTGAATAATGTTCTTAATCAAGAAAATTAAGAAAAACTAATGTCGTAGGCACCGTAGCAGAACAGGGGAGACGCTTCTCAGGGACTGCGCTCGCGCGTGGGAGCCTCCGTCGGTGGTGTGGAGGACAGCAACGGTAGGCGACGTCACGACCTTCGTGATGGTGGCAGCAGCTTGGACGATGGTGGCTGGAGATGGCTGAACGGCAAGGAGGAGAAGCCGCCGACATGAGGCCGTGGGCAGCGGTGACGATCGATGGTGGCGGTTGAGACGGCGGGGGTGCGAAGGCGAGCACTTAGCGAGCTTGCTGGTGGTGTTGACGGGAGTGCGGCCGTCGGCCGTGGTCGAAGGGAACAGCCGAGGTGGTGGTTTCTCTATGTTGTTGGCGCGGTGAAGGGGGGTCGGTGGGGCGTTTGCAGAGAGAGGGCGATGAAGGGAGTCCGGCGCGTGGTTAAGAAGGGGACGACGCGGTGGGTTTCAGGTGCCGGTGGTGCGATGGGTAGCGTGGACAGGGGAGAAGTCGATGGGTTATGGTTGGGGGAGGGGGTTGTCAGTGGAGAAAGTGGAAAGGGTGAAGGGGAGGGGGAGCATAGGTGGCGTTGTGGTGGTGGACATAGAAGAGGCTATTGGTGAGGCAGGTGATGATAAACATCACATCATTCTTAACCTAAAAATTATTTCTAGATTTTTTACATTAGTATTAGGTTGCATTTAGACATTTAGGGTTTAAGCATGTATGGCATTATTTTATTTTTATTTTGTGTTTTAATACATACATCTCATTGTTTGGGATAAGGATACAACACCAATCATCTAAACTCTGGTAATGTAAAAGGCAGTGACCAAGGAGAAGATAGGAGCTTCATTCTAGTTGGATTCTAGCTCAACCTAGCCCAATCCAACTCACCTCAGTTGGATTCCAACTCAACCTAGCTCAAGTCAGCTAGATTCAGCTCCACACAACTCATGACAACTCCACTTGACTAAGCTTAGCTATTATTCCTCAACTAGCTAAGCTTGGTCAGCTGAAGAGTCCTCAACCAGCTGAGGTTAGCTCAATTCCAGCTCATGAAGACTCAACCTAGCTCAACTCGGTTGAGCTTAGCTCTAGGACCTAAGCTAGCTAGCTTAGGTAGCTAGAGAGCCTTCTAGCAAGTCAGAGCCAGCTCATCTCAACTCCAGATTAGTTGAGTCCTCAACTTAGCTCATCTTACTTAGCTTAGCAACTAGCAAAGGACTAGCAACTAAGCTAGTAGTTGAGCTCTCAAGCACCTCTTCTTCAATAACAGCTCAACTCCATGCAGATATATCTAATCTCCAGACATCTCCTTCTCAGCTAAGCCCTAGCTCTTCCTCTACTCATTTACTAGCTAAGCTAACCCTAGCACCTCTCCACTTCACATGGTTGTCCACTTAACCCTCAATTCCACCAAAAATAACCACCTACACCCTTCTCTTTTGGTGCCAAAAGTAGTGTAACCACCACCTCATTCACACCCTTTCACCACCTTAACTACCCATTAACCATCCTAAAAATGGCACCAACCCAAGACAACCTCCTCATCCACACCCATTTACCCTTGGCGCCAACATTAAGACCCATCTCCACCCTTCATCCACACCAAGATCCCATCTCGATCATCCCTTTTGGTGTCATCTTCTAGAAGCCCAAAAGTGGCACCAACTCAACCTAACCCTACCTCCCTACACCCTTCCATGTGGCGCCAATTCACCTCCACCCTCCATCCAACAACCACCATCCCAAAACAGCATCTCAGCCCTCCATTTCATCCCACTCCACCTTAATGCTATGCCTAACCAAGATTGGCACCAACCCTTCCTATTCATTCTATAAATACACCACTAACTGCCATCATAAAGCCCATCCTTGGCTATACATAAATTTCCTACATATCACCATTATAGTTAGCCATAGGAAGGAGAGAAGAGAAGGAGATTAAGGAGGATCCCTTGCCTCCTTGGTGACTTCTTCTTCTTCCTTCTTCCTTAGTCCAAGACAAGGAGTAACCCTAGTGGAGGACGACCAGGAATAGAGGAGAGAGGGTGGTGGATGTCCACCCTTGTAGAAGAAGAGGAGGAGGAGCACCATCAAACAAAGGAGCAAGGAAGATGCTTCTTCAAATGCAGGAGTAGCCATGTCTAGAGCAAAGATTATTCCAGGGTTCATTTTGGACGATTTTTCTATCTTCTTCATCCTTGTTTTATCTCTTTTGCATTAGCTTTTATTTTGTAATCTCAAGCATTCTTCTACTTGTGACTCTAAATTTTAGCAATACAAAAAGCAATTTTGCCTTTCAATTTGGACGATTTTTCTATCTTCTTCATCCTTGTTTTATCGCTTTTGTATTAGCTTTTATTTTGTAATCTCAAGCATTCTTCTACTTGTGACTCTCTAAATCTTAGCAATACAAAAACCAATTTCGCCTTTCAATTTTGTGTTTTATTTCAAGTAGTTGTTCTTTACCTTAGTGCACCCACTTCACCTCTCTAATTACCTTAGGCACACTTGCCTAAGGTGAGCTTAGAGAGGTAGGTTCTATTTTGCACTTAGGCATAGTTGATTTCACATTTTGTTGTCCCGATTATCTTTCCAAAACCCTAGAAAAATATCAAAATAAAAAATGCAAGTTGAGGATTTGAGAGTGTCAGAGAGAACAAGCTAATTGACTAAGAATTTGGCCTGCTTGGATGACCCTAGATACCCCACTATCTAGGTTTTACAAATTCAAAAGTTGATTGAGATTTATGTACACATTGACTTAAAAATCCACTTTTATAAATTGCATATTTCTCGCATCATTTTTGGCGCCGTTGCTATGGAGGCACAACTTAGTTTTCAATTATCTCTTTCTTACTTAATTAGATCTTCACTTCTTTTATTTTGATTTTGACTAAGACGCAAATCAAGAGTGGGAGCGGGATTTGAAATCACTTGGAGCAAAAGCTTCAAGTTGTCTTTTCTTCCCGCAAATTCCAAGTAAGTACCTAAGCCAAAACGCCTCAAAAATCCTAAGAAAAATCTCAAAGAAATCTTTAAAATATCAAAACACATAAAAAAACAAGAAAATTTAAGGGTGGTGGAACCCTAAAATTGCCTTGTTTTCTTGATTGATTCATTTCTCCACAATCCTTTTTACATTGGTGTTTAATTTTTGAAAATCCAAACTTTTATCTTCATTTTCAAAAATCAAGTTTGGACTTAAAAGGGCTTCCTAAAATCTTAAAACTCTACTCAAAGAAGGCCCTTGAGTCAAGAACTTAAGTTCCAAATTTTAGAAGATTTGGCCAAATACAAAACTTTTTAAAATTCATAGATTGAAGAGGGGTCAAATCCTAATTCCTTGCAATTTTCTTACTATCTATGGATTTTATAAAATTTCCTACCCATTAGATTTAAACAAAATTTATATTTATGGAAACCTTAGAAATGTCTCTACAACATATAAAATGTTCAAAATTGCACAGGTTGTTTGAGGATTCTGTAGAATCAATTTTTCGAATCTATCATTTCTAGATTTTGACATCAGTGTAGAAAAAAATCTCAAAACAATATCAAACAAGTTTCAAAAATCTCAAAAAAATCATTTGTAGAATCCTTGCTTGATTTCCTTTCCAGTGGTGGTCTTTTTTGTCTTGTTTGTACCACCACATAAAAAGATTTTATAAAAAAGGGATTCATTCTAAGAGTTGCCTACATAGGATTTTCAACTTTAAGTTTTCATTTTCTCTCTTTAGTCACACAATCAACTTAAAGGAATTGGATTTCACCAACTCCAAAACTTAATTGCCTTATTGTGTGAAGCATTTCAAACTTGTTTGAAAACATAAAAAGATAGAATCCAAAAAATCTACACAATCTATATCAAATCCTAAAATCATTCAATTTAATCCTTGTTTGCAATTAAGATGTACTTAGGCCAAGTGATTGTCCAATAAATTGGACTCATCAGGCACCAATTACAGCTATTGGAAAACATGTACACAAATTTTATTAGAGTCAATGGACTACAAGGTGTAGGATGTTATCGCATTCAAATACGCTCATCTAGAGAAAAAGAAAGGAGTAGCTATCACATCTAATGAGAAGAAAAAGACTACTCACAATGCTAAGGTCATGAATGTTAGTTTCTATAGACTATCGAAAGAAGAGTTTGATAGAGTTTCAGCATGCAAGACAGCATATGAAATCTAGAATATGCTAGAAGTCACGCATGAAGGAACATCAAAAGTCAAGGAAACTCAAATTAACCTCTTAACTCAGAAGTACAAGATCTTCAGGAAGGAGAAACAATCAAGGAAATGTATACAAGATTCACAGATATCATAAACTCCTTGAGAAATCTTAATGAAGAGATAAAGAATGAAGCTCTTGTAAGAAAGATTCTTCTATCACTCACAAGTGATTGGGAAACAAAGACAACAGCAATCCAAGAATCAAAAGATCTCTCTCAACTTCTGCTAGATCTCATAGAAAGTCTAATGGCATATGAAGTCCAACTATAACATATGAAGGAACATGAAGGTAAAGGGAAGAAGGAGAAGGACATTGTGCTAAAAGCTCTCACTGATACGGAAGAATCAAAGGAAGAAGATGATGATGACATTACTCTACTCTCGAGAAAGTTCAGAAAATTTCTAAAGAATAAGAATTAGAGGACAAAGAAAGTTGAGTCAAAGGAAGATCAAGACATCTGCTACAACTGCAAAAAAAAGGGTCATATGAGAAAAGTATGTCCCTTGAAGAAGGAATCAAACAAAAAGAAAACCAATAAGACAACACAGAAGAGAAGGAAAGAAGAAAGCCTTACAAGTCACCTAGGATGACATCGATTCTAGGTTGTCAGAAGGAGAAGAAGATGCATTAAGTGAGGAAAGCTCTCTACAGGCTCATGGCACTCGAAGATGAGATATCCTCATTTACTTTTGATGAACTTTTAGAAACTTTTTATGAGTTGCATGATTTAGCTAAAGCACCAAAAGTTGAAAATAAAAAATTATCAAAATACTTAGACGTAGAAACTAATCTTAAACATAGATTTGCTTCTCAGAATCGTCAACTCTCACAAGAAATCATTTCTCTGAAAAAACACATAGATTCTCTTTAAGTTGATATACAGAAACTCAAGCAAAAATCTATTACCCTTGTAAATGATTTAGCCAAGTTTGCTAAGAGTAAAGATAATGTAGAAAAATTATTAGGGACACACACCTAAACCACAACCAAATTTGGGTTAGGTTATACCCTTAAAAATGATCATAAAGCTTCTAGCTCAAAAAATCATACACATAAGATTTCTAGTCAAAAGTGAAAGAAAAGGAGGTTCACACCTAAACAAGCACCTACTAACACGAGTGGATCCAAAAAGAAAAGATGGGCACCAAAGAAAACTTTGCAATCCTATTTTGTAGGTCACTCTACCAAAAGATTCATAAGGTATAATGATTGGCTATACAAAGAAAAAGATGGAAATCTTATGGCCATTAAAAAGATATCTGGACATCATAAGTGTAAATCGATGACAGGTCCAAAATAGATGATGGGTTATTGACAACGGCTAGTCCAAGCATATGACTGGAGAAGAGGAATTATTTCTCAAGCTCAACTATAAGCAAGGTGGCATAGTTACCATTAGCAACAATCATAAGGGTCGTATTATTGGCACTGGCCAAATTCGTAACTCTCAAACCTCTTTTAATAAGGTACATCTAGTTCAAGGCCTAAACCATTATTTGCTTAGTGTCAGTCAAGTTTGTGATAAAGGATATAAAATGAACTTGTTTTCATAAGGCTTTAAAATTAATAACAAAAAGACGGAAGAGATTCTTGTAACTGGAAATGGATTCAAAAATATTTACACTGCTGACTTCGACAACTACAACAACTTAAACTGCTTAGTTGCATCGGATGACAATTCAATGTTGTGGCACCATCAACTAGGACATGTTCACATGCGTAATATAAACAAGCTTGTGAAACATAACTTAGTACGAGGTCTACCCAAAATATCATTTAAAAAGAAAATATTTGTGAATCCTGTGAACTCGATAAACTTCACAAGTATCACTACCTAAAACCCTAGCTCTAGGTACAGCTTTTAGAAACCTCCAACATTATCCACATGCCACCTATTATTTTCTACACCCAAAAATCATCTAACCTAATCTAGAATCCCATCACATCCAATTTGGCTCCCAATCACTTCCTAAAATCTCTACCCAATTAATCTCCATGTGAACACAATTATAGTGTGAACATGCCCCTCTTATAGAACCACCATAACCCAACATCCACCAATGGTCCACGCAAACCATCCCAAGAGAGCACCTAAGGTCCATGCAACCTTCATCTCCAAATCCCAACAAAATCCTAATCAATCCCAATCACATCTCCTAATTCTTAAACCTATGATTACATGCCTTAAATACCCAACCCAAACCCTCCCACCATATAGCCTCCACGCAACCCTAAAAGCCCCCACCATGTTCACATGAAAACAACCTCCATCCCTCCATAATTCCAAGAAACTCAACTTGCCTACTTCTAGAACCAACATCATATCCCAACTAGGATTCCTAGTTACCTAAATAGCCAATCCTAAACCTAATTACACAATCCAAAACCCAACCTTGGTTGTCCCCCCCTGTTTATATAAAACCTAAGCCTCAACCTTTGCAACAACATCATCTTCTACCTCCAAACTTCTTCCTCCACCTCCAAAAACCCTAACCTACTTCCCCTTCCACCATCTTCCCTGCACACCACCTTACCTCCACCAATACTCCATGGCCATCTCTGTTGGTGCTAGAGCACCACGATCATTTGTTTTGATGATAACAAAACACGTGTTATTTAACATTTGCAATTTGAGTCCTAGATTTCAGGTCAATTGCAAATGTGGACGTGCTTAGACGGAGTTCGAGCTCGCATCCAGGACGGATTGGAGGAGCTTGACGGAAAACAGAGGAGGTTCACGTGGAGCGAAAGATTGAAGATGGAAGGAAAAGAAGAATAGGATAGATTCTCTCTTTTGTACTTGTTGTATCTTTTCGTTTCTTTTGTTGCTCTTTATTTCCTTAGATATTTTATGTTAAAGAGCCTCAAAGAACCCTAACAGTAGTCCTAAGAACACCGGCACAACCCTAGGATACTTAGGTTTTCTGTAGAATACTTAGAAAACCAATATAGGGTTCAAACAGCACTTCCAGACGTCTAATTCCCAAATCAGACGTCTGATAAAGCATTTTAAGACGTCTGACTGTTGTTTCAGACGTCTGATAACTGTTAGGCTAGACATAGTTAGTTCTGTCTGATGAAATCAGACGTCCAGACCTTAGACCAGACATCTGATGACTTTGCCAGACGTCCAATTAGTGGACCGTTGGCTGGCTTAGAAAACACTCAAGATTATGACCGTTAGAGCCTTATCAGACGTCCATAGGACTTTACAGACGTCTGATAAATGACCGTTTTGCCTCGGCTGACCCAAAATCTCTTCTCAGAGATTTTCTAGCTGTTGCAACGTTTGGAAATCAATTCCCACAGTAAAAGTAGGTTTCCAGACGTCCAGACATAGTGCCAGACGTCCTGTATGTCGTCTGATGGACTTGCACAAAAACCCTGTTTAGATCTGATTCAAGTCAGGGAGAAACCCGCATAGAATCAGACGTCTGACCTTGAAATCAGACGTCTTAAAGTGGCCTTCCAGACATCTGATGCCATAGTTAGACGTCTGATAACCCTGTCAAATGTAATCATTGTCCTAATTTCGGCCTGATTCTCTTGGGCTTTGCACCCAACGACTATGGAAGCTTTTCCAAGCCTTCCAAAGCCTTCCTAAGGCCTCTATAAATAGAGGGGAACCTTTGTAACACAAACACACAAGAAAAACACCTAGAGAGACATATACACACTAAGACACACACCTTGCAATACACTTTCAAACCTTTTGTGTCCAAAGAAAAGACTCTCTTGCTCTCCAAGCTCAAGCTCCATTTTCTTGAGAGCATTCAACCGTTGCGCACCCGCTCTCCCGGCGTTGTTAACGAGAGCGACGTAGCGCCGTCGCGTGGCACACGCACCGCGTCATTGTCGACGCACTCCTTGCAGAGGGGAGTTTCCTATTTCCTATAGAAGCTAGGTTTAATTTTGTTGGCTCTATAGGACTGTTGTTTTTTTTATCTTTGTATTTTGGTTGGGTATTCGCTTTGCGAATTCCCGTCTCCTTCGTGGGACAAAATCCTTCTCGTGGAGAGAAGGGGTTGAGGAACGCTACCCTCGTACTTGTAGCGTGGTTGTACTGAGGTTGAATCACCCTCGTTTCAAAGTGATTCGTTTAGTGGATTTTGATCAACTTGGTTGATCGGAAAATCCTAACTCGAGAGGGTTAGGTGGTGGTTTTCACCCGGTTTGGGTTTCCACCTAAAAATACCTGTGTACATTGTGCGATTGATTTTTGTGAGATTGCTTTATATTTTTATTTCCGCATATTATTACGTCACCCCTCCTGGTAGGGAACCTTCAATCTCCCCCCCTCCCACCCCCAATTTAGCCTCTTAGGTTTTCTTCTCCCTAGTTAGATCTCTCAACACCTCCACCTACTTCTCCAACTTGAACCTCAAGTCTCTCTGCATCAACTTCTTCTCCAAACTTCATCAAGAATTCCTATAGCAAGAGGTTCATGGAGGCACTCTCCACCACTATCAAAAGCCTCCATCTTTGTCTTCGTCACGACTATCTCTATCTCTCTTCTCCCTCTTTCTTGTTTTATTAGTTGTAGTTGTAAGAACTCTCTTCCTAGTATAATAAATTCATGTTTGGTTTTATTCTCTCTCTTGTTTACTTGCATTTTTAGTTAGTTGATCTTGCTTTCTTTCTTATATCAAAATCTCCAACAAAAATTAAAAAAATCAAAAACCCAAAAATAGTGTTGTGTTGAGTGTGTTTATCAAAATTCACATCCACCCAACTTTCACTCTAATTCACTTTTCCACCTTCCAAAAATCACCCCACGAAATCCACAAATCCAAAAACCACCAAAATTCACCAGTAGGTTAGGATACAAGTAGGGAACACTTCTGTAAAATTTTGATACAAAAATCAATTTTTGAAATTTTATAAAATTTGTGTATCATCAAGGAGTTTTGTGCAAAATAGAATCTGAATTTTGGCACTGTTAGAATTTTAGTAATTTCTATACTCCTCAGATTGATGCAAACAAAATTTTAGTTATTTCCTTCATTAGTCAAACACCTCAAGAAAAATCATCAAAAATTTACATCTTTAGGCCTAGGTTAGGCTTACGCTTTGCACAAGGGGTCAAAACAGCTAGTCTACCATGACTTCCAAAAAAATTTCCAAACAAAATATCAAAATATCTCCAAAAATTCTAAAAAAAATTCATGCACACTTCAGATTAGTTAGAAAGTAATCTATCTAAAATCATCTCTGAGATATAACCTGGACTCCCATTAACTACGATTTTAATTTTATTTAAGTTCATAATTTAATTTGAACGATCTCATAACTCCACACTATAACAACTGATTTATCCTTAAGCAGATTTCACACATCACCAACGCAATCAAAGCTCAGATATCCAGGACGTTTTATCACTCAACTTACCAGAGATAATCATGGTTATGTTCAAGTTGTGATCATAAATCTTGAATATGAGGTGTCCACAAAGGTGGATAAGTTGATGTTGTAGCCCCAATCCGAAAGGTTGGATACAATCATGAATCAAGTGTGTTTATGTATCCATCGGCTTTCAAATTGGATGATATAGGGGGCATTTCTAAGTTTAAATTCATGTAACTTAAGTCTAAAATTTCTGAAACTAGATAGATAGATATTGGGAGTAGATTGTGTCCAATGGAAGTGAAGCTTGAAATGGTGGCCTCATGAATGAACACACTTGGGTTTTAGGGAAACAGATTTATAGGGATCATAAGGTCCTCATAAGATGTTGGTCATTTTAAAGGCATATGAACCCTAAAGTCCAATGGTTCATCTTTCCTTAAGCTCTCTTCCAAAGTGATAATCCCTTTATTAAAATCGCTTGTCCCTTCTGAGAAATCCAATCCTATTGTGCCATGGAAATTTAATTTCAAATTGATTACATCAATTTCATAATCAAGTTCCAAATCAAAAAATTCAACTTTTGGCTTGTCAAAATTTGATGTAAAGGTGAAGCTAGCCATCGAAGGATCATTAAGTTCACATTGTAATTCTTGTGCCTCACCTACTTCAAGAAAGAGGTTTTCATTCTTAGATTCAAAAGTGAAATTTTCATATTTAGGTTCAAAGTATAATTGATCCTCAAAGTAAAATATCTCATATTTAGGTTCATTTTTAATTCGGAATTCTTCCTTTGAATCCATAGTCTTTAATGAAACATTTTCTTTTCCTTATTTATCAAGATCAAAACACTCTAGTGCAGGGATCATTTCCTTAGTAGATTCATGGTCATGCTCCAAATCCTCAATTTTTTTAAGCACCTCAATAAATCCACAACTGTCGTTGGACTTCTTTTTTGTCTTAAATATGTTTGATTTTATCTTTTGATACCTAAAGGTAATTTCCATACTCCCAAATTTTCAATCAACATGGGCCTTGGCAGTGGCCAACCAAGGTCTTCCTAAGATAATTGGGACCCTTCTCGAATCTTCAAAAGTTCTCATATCCAAAACAGTGAAGTCCACAGGATAATAAAAATATTTATTCAAACAATAACATCTTTTATCACTCCTCGTGGGCTTTTTATAGATTGGTCGACTAGCAGGAGTGTAACCAAAGTAGGTTCAAGCTCCTCGAGACCAAATCTCTATCAAATTGGTGTGGGTAAAAGGTTGATGGATGCCCTTAAATCTATTAAAGCTTTATCAAAGGCTACATGACCAATCATGCAAGATATCAGAGAGACTCCCAGATCTTTCTTCTTAGGAGGTAGAGCTTTCAAAATCACAGAACTAGCTTGCTCAAATAAGACTACCTCAAGCAGTTTGGTCTTAGCCTTATGCTTTTGGGTGCATAATTCTTTAAGGAACTTAGCATAGGTTGGAATGTGTGCATAATTCTTTAAGGAACTTAGTATAGACTAAAATATGCTTAATCGCATCAACAAGTGGAATATTAAGCTATACTTGGTTAAATAAATCAAATAACTCCTCCTTGCTGGTGGGGTTCTTTTTCTTTGTAGGCTTTAAGGCTTCGAGAAAAGGTATATGTGTAGTATTCTAGGTCAAAGGTTCCTAAGCCTTATCTTCTTCCTTTTCTTCCTCATGTAACAAGCATGTGCAAGAGGTTTGTGATAGACACATAATTTATATAATTAACGTACCTATTTTTAGTTAATTCTTAGGTAAACATATCACATTTAGATTATAAATAGTGTATTAGTAGAATCATAAGCATACTAGATTTATGCTTTTTTTTTTTTTTTGATATCGAGATTTCTGCATATATTAACATGTAACGTGTACATATTTTAATGCTAAAAAGTAAGGAAATGCAGGTTGTGATGCAAAAAGTGATGTAGGATATTATTTTCATACTTTACACATTGTTGAGAACGTTGACCTACTCGATAATTGATATTTAATGTAAAGAAATAAAAGAACGTAAGGCCTGTTACGTGATAGTTGCCACTACATTTAAAAAAATTACCACACCACTTTAATCTAAAAAATGCACAGGTGATAAAAAATTTTGCACCGGTGATAAACTACTTTACACCAGTGATAAATTATGGTAGGATGTCTTTGCACCAGTGTAATCTCATTTTTCTTCGGTGAAAAATTATTCCAAGGGTAGTTTCACCTGTCCAAAGTGATTTTATACTCGTGCAAAGTGATTTTAACCTATGAGTTTAGGGTTTAAGGTTTAGGCTTATGCAAAGTGATTTCACATATAAGAAGTGATTTTTCACTTGAAATATGCTTTTTCACCTTAGGGTTTAGGGTTAACCCTTGACCCTAAGGTAAAAAATCACCTTTCAAGTATAAAATCACTTGTTATACATGAAGAAACATTTGGAATTTAATTTTTCACGGATGCAATCTTACTTTGCACCCGTGTAAAATAATATTATACCGGTGTAAAGTAGTTCAAAGTAATGTGCAATATTACTTTATACCCGTGCAAAAAAATATTACACCGATGCAAAGTAGTTCAAAGTAAGATTATACTTATGTAATCTTACTTTGCACACATGTAAAATTATTTTAAATGTGTAAAATGATTTTACACAATCACTCACCCCTATAAAATAATTTGTTATTAATTTTAATAGTGATAGACTTCATCGCATTTTTTTTAAATAAAAAAAATACAAATTAAAATCACATATACAACTATACATCGATTTTTATATTTCCCAACTTACATCCTATTTTAATTATCTTATTGCATGCAGCGATAAGACATGGATGGAGGCTGACGCATGATCTGCGTTTCATTCAAGGCGCTGAAGCACAAAAGGAGATTGATTTGAGGAGTCATCAGGGTTGTTCTATAATATTTTCCCCCACTCCTAAAGTTCCTATCACCTACAGCCAAGTTTCCTATAATCGCAATTTAATTCCAAGAGGCCTTGGACATGACCACAAATGACCATGTGGGGACCATCCCAATTTAATCACCAACACCACCTTACCTCTCTCTTTTTCTCTCTCCACCCAAAATTAATGCCCTCCATACGTAAAACAACCCATGCAATTGCAGATCCCATGCGCTACATCCTCTCCCAAATCCACCCTTCTCCTACGTTAATAATCCCATAAATTCCAGCCATGCAAATCTCGTGCCCTCTCCCCAGCCCATGCCCACGCGATTCCATGCAATAACACACCCCAAGTCAAGCCCATCACAGCGCAAATATCTCCAGCCATAAACCTATTTAAGTTCCCCCACGTCCATGCCTTGGACGGATCTTTTACAGCAAACATCTCCTCTATTCTATTTTCTCCTCCCATAGCTGCTCCTCCTCCGGTGGCTCTACGTCCACTCTAACTTCCTCTCGATGTCAGTGGCTTCATGTCCTCTCTGACATCCTCCTCCGTAACTTTCTCTCTCCCAACATTCTTCTCAAAACTTCCCATGATCTCTCGAGGTCGATACCATCACCCCACAAGCACCCTCCTGTGGAGCATCATTTTCTTGGCCTTCCTCTCGCTACTCTCTCCAACTCTTACACCTTCCATGTATCTCTCCTTCTTCTTTTTGCTTATTTTTTTATTTTGTAATAAACTTCACATTTAGTTAACACATTATTGGCTTGAGCAGTTAACTTATCTTCACCATTACTTACCTCTTATCTAACTGTGTACCTTTAACCTTCATTAAAAGTTAAAAAAAAATGAATATATAGAAAAAAATCAAAAATAAAAGAAGTGAGATAATAAGATCGAGTGATACTTCACTCTTGGAGAACGACCTTAGACTCACCAAGCTAAATAAATTATATGAAGAGATTTCAATCTTTTATAAATTGTAAATTTTTGTTTATCAAATTGACACCATTATCGAGGAAGCAACACTTCGGTACCTTTTTATTTCTCACTTTTTTTTTATACTAACCTACTTACTCATTTTTCTTGTGTTTTGTAAGTGTAGCATGAGCAGGAGCACATAGGTGGAGTGCTGCACATAATGGCATTGGAAAGGCGAGGGAGTCAAGCTTCGTACGCATCAAGCGCGGGGAAGATCCCCGAGTTAGATTCCCCTTATCTTTTTATCTTAAAAAACATTTGCTTTCTTGTCTCATAAAAAAAAAATTATATATTTTGAAAAAATAAAAAAACACAAAAAGATAAACATTAAAAAAAATCATGGGGGTTTTTTGCTTGAAAAAAATTCCACACCTATCTTTGTGCATTTGATTTAGTGGTGCAACAACCCCTATTATTTTTTGGATGTTTGATTTGGTTGCATCTATTTTAATAAAAACCAATTCGCCTTGGATCTTTATAAGTAGCATAATCTATAGGAGTGAAGACTCTTAGGGTTTTTATTTCTTAAGACATATATTCTTAAAAGAAAAAGGCAAAATACTCGTGTTTGCATAACCTCTTGTGTATTCAAATAAAACTTGTTTCAATCAACCTAAGAATTAGAACCCTAAAAGCCAAAAAGTAAACAAGGTTGAACTTTAAAAAACATGCACCTCATATTAAACCTTGTTTGCAAATCCTTTGCTTGTGCATCACATTATGCACTTTGAAATTAAACATTAAGGGGCACAAGCCCAAACATAGCCCCCTCACATTCATAAGCACTTCTAGATCCTAGCCCTGAATTAAAATCTAGTAGACATGCCAAGGAGGGAGCAATTTAAGTCTTGAGGGTGTGATTGAGTTTGTTAAGTAGTTGTCCTTAATTTTCATTATTACATCTTGTGTCTAAGCAGTGGGGTAGTGTCAAATGACCGTGGTTGGGGGGTTGATAAACACCAGTTTATTATCACTTTTATGTCTAAAAACACATCTAGCTCTTAGATTTTGCACACTACAATGTGGTTTGGAATTGCATTTAGGAATTTCATAGTTTAGGCATGCATTGCATTTTGTTCCTTTATTTTTGGCTTTCACACACTTCATGACATTGTCAGGGATGATCACATAGTGAAGACCACCTAAAGCCTAGCAATGTGAAATGTAAACTATCAAGAAGAAGATGAAACCCATTCCAGCTGGATCTCAACTCAATCCATCTGATGTAGATACATCTATGTCACATAAACTATCTATTTATACGTGTTCTTAGGCATATAATTACATCATGCATTATAATATTGCATAACATGCATCATCATACATTTAGATTAGTTTATACAAATTTTAGGTTAATTTTCCCTTTTTATGGTCAGGAGGCAGGGCAATATTTATAGAGACCTTGGATTGAAGATCCAACTATACGAATCTGATCAGGGCGACGATCGGAGTTCAACAACTCTGAGATCGCCCCAATCGGACTTTCGTAGTATCAGATGCAGTCTGAGGAAGATTAAAGGTCAAGGGGTAAGGCAGTGTAAATCTGTACTTCAGACGACAAATCCAACTGCATGGATGGGTTCAAATCGACGATCGCAGTCCAACGACGCAAAAATCGCTCCAATCCGACAACCTTGGCACGTCCTACGAGCAAAAGAAGATGAACAGCCCAGATGGCACCATGTGGCACCATCCAAGTCGCCCGAAGGCACTGGCGCTCCTCTCCTCAACAAAGAAGCCTTGATCTCAACCTTGGATCTTGATCCAACAGCTGAGAATGCACCACGTCACTCCCCAAGCCGCGCTTTACATCTCCTGAAGGCAAGGGCTCGAGTGATCTCGATCATTGGATCATCATCCAACGGTTGCAAGCGCCCGACCCTTAAAATGAAAATGCAACAAAGAATCGAGCACAGCATAGTAGTCGTGTGCCTTATGCATGACGCGCGACGTGTGCTCGAATCGCGGCAAGGAGGCAAATTTGTTGAAGGCATGCCCAATAAAAATTCGGCCGCATGATGATGATCAAACGGCAACGACGACGATGACGTGGAACCATCTCGAGTGCCGCATGGAGTAGCATGCCCCACGCATGCAATGACGTGGGATGATTGCACGTGGGCGCTGCGAGCATGGTAAGAAGGGGCTCACGTGATCTAAGCCATCCCATCAAACGATCGAACGACTGAGATGAGTTGAGCATGATGAGGCACGCGAACGTACGAAGGTGAGAAGGCATCGACGTGGCTCAATCTGAGCCATGCGATCAGCGATGAGCGACCCTCCTTACATGCACGCAAGCAGCAACGTGCGCCTTTAGTGACGCTTACATGCGTCACTAAAGGCCGCATATTCATTTTAAAGGCTTTTAAAAAAAAGACTTTTATGCCCTTCTTCCTCAACTATAAAAGGGACCTCATACCTCTCATTTTCTCTATCCCTTCTCTTCTTCTCTCACCCCCTCCAAAGCTCTACGAGCTAGTCCCATACCTGGGATGCTCCATTAGAGCTAGAGTAAAATAAGTTTCCATCTTCTCACCCCTTCGTGGAGCATCCTGCCATTGTCCTCTCACCACTGCTTGGGAAGCGGATCCCACTACAACGTCGCCCTGCTCCATCCTCCGTCCTCCAACTTCGTCTTCCTTCATCCAACATCTCACCACCCTCATCCAAGCACTCCGTCAACGCAGCTCGTCCTCCAAGCAGCCGTCAAGGAGAATAACTTCTCACCCCCTTCTCTTTTTATCACTTTTTAATGTAGATTTATAGCTTTCTAGTATAGCAAGTAGATGTAATGAATATGATGTTATGGTTATGAAGCATTTGTTTATTCTCTCCCTATTTTCTCTTTATTTGTATTATTCTTTCTCTCTCTTCTATTAATTATTCTTTAAGTAGAATAGCTAGTAGATTAATTTCAACCAGCTAATCTGCTTTCGTGACAATAATTCTTATGCAGTTTTTGATCAAATGTTCGCCTCCTCGTGTTCGACCAAAGACTCACCAGAGTTTCAGTAAATTATCTATTTGACGGATTTTTATGCAACTACAACGATGGGTTTTCAAACTCAAAACTTTCAGCGTAGAAATCATGTTCTCACCTCAGCTGGATTCCAGCTTTGACCAACTCTTGGTAGCTCTAGTCAACTTAGCTCAACTACTAGTCCTCAACTAGCTAAGCTAAGTTAGCTAAAGAGTCCACAATCAGCTCAGGGCAGGTCAACATCAGCTCATGAAGACTCACCCTAGCTCAACCTAGTTGAGCTTGTCTACTGAACTTAAGCTAGCTAAGCTAGCTAAAGAGTCTTTAAGAAGATCAAACTCAGCTCAACCCAACTCTAGAATAGTTGAGACCAGCTCAACTCAAGCTCAACCTACTCAGCCTAGTAGCTAGCAAAGAACTAGCTAGCTAAGCTAATAGCTGAGCTCATAATGGACCCTCTTCAGCAAGCTATTAGCTCCATGAAGCTACATGAAGCTCAAGCTCTCTCCTCTCCAGCTAAACCCTAGTTCTTCCACCACTACCCCACAAACTAAGCTAGAGCTTAGCTTAACTCCACCTAAGCTCCACTCTATGGCCGACCCCCCTCCCTACTTAGCTCCACCAAACCACCACTAGCCTCTCCTACTTTTGGCGCCAAGAATATCCTAACCACCACCACCTTCACACCTCTTCATAATGGTGCCAAAACACCCCATAAACACCTTTTCATCTTGGAGCCATTATGCCCTAAAAATCCTACCCTACACCTCATTACAACCCCCATCTACACCATCCATTTTGGCACTAAGAGAGCCCCTTCTAGAAGCCCCCATGTTGGCGCTAATTGATGGCAACTCTCCATGGTAGACGACCATCAAAGGTATCCCTTGGCCACCATAACCATCCATCATCACATCCTCTCAATTGGCGCTAATCAACCCATGCCATTGATCCCAAAACCACTACCATATCCACCCTCCAAATTGGCGCCAACCACCATCTCAAAGTTGACACCAACTTGGTCTCCTCCCCTTTTATACCCCATGTAACCATCATTTCTAGCCATCCTTGTCTACATAAAACTTCCTACACCATAGTTTACTTAATTGTCCAAAGAAGGAGACAATAGAAGAACATTAAGTAGGCAAACCCTTGCCACCTTGCTGCCTTCTTCTTCCTTCTTCCTTGGACCACACCAAGGAGCACTCGACCATTGGGGATGGCTAGGCAAGAGGAGGAGCATAGGATGGAGGACGTCCACCCTTGGAGGAGCATCAACTGAAGAAGCAAAGGAGGTTCTTCTTCTTCAAATATGGGAGCAGCCATATTTGGAGCGAAGACCCTTTCAAGCTTCAACTAGAGAATTTCTTTATCATCTTCATCTTTGTTTTGTTGCTTTTGTATTAGCTTTCATTCTTGTAATTGCAAGCCTTCATCTACTTGTGACTCTACATGTTTTAGCAATACAAAAGCAAGTTTGCCTTTCAATTCCATGTGTTTTTAATTTCAAATATTTTTCTTTAATCTCTTAGTGCACTTTACTCCATCTTTCTAATTACCCTAGATGCACTTGCCTAGGGTGAGCTTAGAAAAAGGAATTCCATTCTGTCACTTAGGCATAGTTCCTTACTTTCACTATTCCATTACTTAATTATCATTGAAAACCCTAAAAAAATTACAAAGCCAAAAATACAAAAAATTGGAGATTTCAGAGAGAGAGTTTATTTATTAACTAAAGTGCCTTCTTGTTCGACCCTAGATACCCCAATATCTAGATTTTACAAATTCAAAAGTTGATCGATTTTACGTGTTGCAACGATACTAATTTACATCAATTATAAAACCGTGTATTTTCGCATCAGGGGTATCAAAGGAATCTAAGGTGAGAAACTTGGGGAGAAACTTCCCTCAACCTGGCTAGATTGATTTTGGGAATGAAGGTCTAAGTACTTGCAAGCTTAATTATTCTCTTTAAGGCTTTAGGTCATTAGGGTCATACTTTAGCTCTAGCCCTTTGTTTGCTTGATTGTGAGGGTGGGTGTTTCTCTTTTCTATTCTCCCCTCATCCCTCCAATTCTTCTAAATCATGGATTTCAATGCCTACCCATCCCATGCAAATTATCCCTGATATGATTTGTGGACCAGGGTTGCGGGCGTGGGTTGTAGCCGAGGTGTGAGAGTAGGCTTAGGCGGGTAATCGGGTGAGAGCCAGACCCGCGTGAGCAGTGTCATGGGCGAGGCAAGTGTCGGGTGAGAGGGGACCTTACCCCCGTGTGTTGAGGTGATATGCCTACAACAAAAATTCAATTTAAGTCGCTGCATCTGGTCTTCAGCAAACGATGTGGGACTAAAGTCCCACACCTTCCTTTGTGCATAGCAGGCAAAACTCCTTCCTTCAATTACTGCAACTCATGAGGTCTAGGCGCCCAATTGACCACCTGGGGCAGTGCTTGAGGTGATTCCGCACCGCTTGGGACTTCCACCTGGGGCTATCGAGACCTGGCACGAGCTTGAAGCTTCCTTGAAGCTCTTCGCTAAAGGCTACTACACCCTAGGTACCTGAAAACATAAACACGAACTCGCAACCACATCCAAAGCTCTCAGGAGCTTCGCCAAAGGGCGTGGAGTGCGTTGGTGGTGGTCGTGTGGTGGATGCGCATGTGTGGTGGCCGGACGGAGTCGGGAACGGAGGCGGGAAGGTGGGTTGGTCGACGAAGGGTTCGGGTGGATGGAAAGGCAAATAGAGATAGGGGTTTTGTGCACGAAGGGACGGCGGTGCTTCTGGGTGTGTCGGCGAGGCGGATGAAGTTGTGTAGCGGTGGATATGCCTCGCCGTAGTGGTTGCCAGACGTGGAGAAGACGAGGGTGGTCGCGTGAGTCGAGGGGATATTTTTGGGGGTTTTGGGATGTAAAACTTAACCTAAGGATCTAAACTAACTAAACTAACCCTAATCTAATAGACGAAGGGGGGAGAATGGCACCGGTGTTGGTAGGCTGGCGCCGGGGAAGAAAACACTCCCGTAGAGGGGGACGACAATGACGACAGAGGTAGAGCGACGATGGCTAGTATTGTGTGATGCGGAGGAAGGTGAGGGCATGAGTGTGAGCTAAAAGAGTCAGACAAGACCAAATTACAAACTAGGTCAAGACGATCTCAAATTGGGCCCAAATTTTGGTACAAACCTAATTTAGACCCAAGGAATCCAATGGTGAAGTTAGATTTAGGTTTTGACCAAGTTTGCCTAGAGAAATTACATAATTACCCAAATTAGGGCAAAAGTCTGTCTGAGACTCTATTTTGGGTCAAGACGTATTCCAATGGTCAAATTGAAGGTACCAAATCCTAGGGAACATTTTTCTATGATTTTTAGAGGGTTTAAGTGAATTTTAACCTGACTGAAACCTCAGTTAATTAAGCAGGTCTGTTTTTAGGGTTTCAGAAGTCATTTAATTCTCAAAACACGTGAAAATCCATTTCTGTCTGTTCTAACACACTTGTTAGGCTCTTAAGACCATTTGACCCTAAATTAATCCCTGAGAAAAACTCACGATTGTACTACAATTGAGATATACTATTAAAACTGCAGTTTTACCCCTATTTTCTTATTATTCTCTCAGAATGGATTTGCAGTGAATCACGTCTCTTTGGCGGTTATATAGGAGCATTTATTCCTTGATAATCACTAATTAAAGCTAGATACGGTTGATGATGACGTTATCATTAGGCTAGATGCTAATATCATATATCCTATATCTGATAGCCCTCGGGAGAGTCTAATCCAAGTGGTGTTTAAGATGGTAGGCTCACCGTAATTACTATAGAATCTAGAGAGACCATTCCGATGCAAATTGCGAATTCCTGGCAGGTTTGTATTGATTATCAGAAGCTAAATTTTGTTACAAAGAAAGACCACTTTCCTTTACCATTCATTGATCAAAATCCTTAAGAAACTAGCTGGTAATCGGTTCTTCTACTTTTTAGATGGCTACTCTGGATATAATTAGGTTGCTATACACCCCGAAGATCAAGAAAAGATAACATTCACCTGCCCCTTCGAGACATTTGCATTCTGAAGAATGCCTTTTGATCTTTGCAATGCACCTGCGAATTTTTAACAGTGCATGATGGCCATCTTTTCAGAAATGGTAGGTGACTATCTTGAGGTTTTCATGGATGATTTCTCAATATTCAGGGAAACTTTCAAATCCTATCTTGAAAACTTGTTGTAGATAATTGCTGCATTGAAGTGAATCTGATCCATAGTTGTGAGAAGTGCCACTTTATGGCACCTAAGGGCATCGTACTTGGCCATCTCATATCTGAGTAAGGTATCCAAGTAGACTAAGACAAAATCAATCAAATCTTGAATCTTCCTATACCAGACTCAGTCAAGGGCATCTGATCATTTCTCAAGAATGTTGGATTTTATCATAGATTCATACTCGACTTTTCAATGATTGCTCAACCTCTAACGAATCTCCTCACGAAAGACATGAATTTTGAAATGAACGAGAAGTGTATATCTATGTTACATACTTTAAGAGATTGATAACAGCTTAATTTATTACCCTAAGTTGCTTAGTCTAGGGCTAGCTTTTTAGTAAAATCATGTATTAGGTTTGTAAATATTGCATTTAGAGCATGCATGCATATTTAAGCCATGTATCTATTTTATAAATAACTATCTCTTAATTTTACTCTTTTTTGAATAATGTAGGTGATAGAACCAGAAGAATAAGATGAGGGACTGAAGAATAAAGTTTTGGAGAAAAGATACTACTGCTTAGGAGCTTGAATTATGAAGTTACAAGGGAGATCAAGACATGAGCTCAAGTAATGAAGACAAGAAGAAGAAATGAAGACAAGAGAGGACACATGTCCTTCCCTAATTTCTCCCTACATTTAACCTCTAAGACAAACCCTTCCACCTAATAAGTCTTGTCCTAGACCTACTTATTTTTAGAAAACTTAAGCCTAGACTAATCCTAACCCTACACTTATGATCTAAGCGCCTCCACACAACCACAAAAGATCCTATCCTAACGTAGGTGGTCGGCCACATAAGATCATATCCTCTACTATGGCCGACCACCAAAGAACTTATCCACATCACCTTAGCCGCCACCTATACCCTACCCATCCACCATCAAAACTAGATCCTAGGGATCCCTTTAAAACACCTTAGTCGACCCTTATCTTTTCTCTAAAAACCTAGATCTCATCCCCTCCCAAAAATGCACAAAAGAACATATCCTCTTAGATTTAATATTATCCATCCAATACCTATCCTAAGGACCTAAAACCCACCATGTGGTCGGCCACCTATCTTCCTAGAAACACCTTATATGGACGACCAACCAACCATCACACACACCCCCTTGGATCACTACCCAAGGGTCCACATATCCCCTAGGTTGTTGGTTTCCCTTAAACCCTTAGATCTAGATCCTACAACTTGCATTTATCTCCAATTTCTATAAAAACACCTAGCCTCTACCACTTGGAAATTAATTAGTCAATTAGTGTTAGTTAATTCCTACCATAATCTAGTAGTGTCCTTAGCCCTACAGTGCATGCCCACCACCCTTCCTCTACCTTCTTTGATCTTCATCTTCTTCCTCCTGGCACCCTGGATCTGAAGCTCTGCCAAAAACTTCGCACAAGCATCCCTCAAGCAGCTTCACATTTCTTTCTCCTTCTTCTATTTTATTATGTTCTTCTTCTTATATAGCTTTGTAAGACTTACTATTATTAGCAATAAAGTTATTCTTCATGTGATATCATTGCTTCCATCTTTATTAGGTTGCAATCCATTATATTGATTGATATTCTATTCCAAAAAAAAGACAAAAAGAAATAATCACTTTGAAAGGTTTTGAAAATAGCTATTGCCTCCTTGTGTTCGATCTGTGGTTGGATTTCTATGATAATTAACCACCTTGGAAAAATCTGAAAAAAATATATGAGCATGTTTGATTTCTTTGAAAATACAATCACTGGCTAGGTGTCAAAACAGACCTAAAGACCCAAGTGCACAATTAATTCTGAAAGAATTATAAAACGTGCATTAAAAATTCTGAAAACAAAAATTTTTAGTGCTTTAGTTATTAGTACATTAGGACCATTGATTGCTTTGATTTGGACATACCACATTTGGCTTGTTGGATTTAACATTCATCATTTAGAGCTATCTGTTCATAGGGTTTACACATTAAGATAAAGCACACTTGCATTTCCATACTTAAAGGGAATTTATCAAACAATTGGGACTTGCAAAACTTCTTGTGTGCTTCAATAGAACCTTGATTGAAATCATTTAATTAAGTGAACCCTAAAATTCATTAATACAAGCATTGAATCTTAAAAGATATCACATCAATTAAGCTTGCATTGTGAAACCTTTTGTTTATGCACTACACATTTCAAATCAATTTCTAAGGGGCACCAACCTAATAAACAATGCCCCATCACATTCCATAAGAACACACATCCTAAGCCTAATAAAAGAGATTAGACATTAGCCCCTAAGGAATCACTTGAGTCCAAGCTTTGGAACCTAAGTGGGGAAAACAGGTGAATAATCTAAATTTCTCTTGTAAAACCTGGTGTCTAGGCTACGAGGTAGTGCCAAACGGCCATGTCTAAGGGGTACAAAGGATCCTAGTACTAAGTTGGGTCAAACCTTCCCCTTAGTCCCCTCATACTCAACCTGGCCAGGTTAACTTGAGAAGGTGGATTTTATTCACTTTGTCTTCTTGACTTAGTCCCTCTAAAGTTTTTAAGTCATCTGGGGCTACACCTTAAGGCTTAGTTTGCTTGGTTGCTTGGAGGTTCTCTCATCTACCTTCTCTCTCTCCCTCATCTTTCAACTTTCTTCTGGTACAAGGACGCTAGAAAATCTCTGAACCCTGATTTTGTACCATCTTTAGATAGTAATCTAGGGAGAAGACCTAATTTTTCTATTTCTAAACCTCCACCCATGGCTAATCTCCATAAATAAGAATTGATTGAAGAGGAGAACTTGAACCCATACTCTTTTTCATCTCATTATTCCTTGTTTTCATCTTATCCCAACCTACCCATGACTACAAGTTCGTCAGGATGGGAGAATCTGAAGGTCCTACAGATCTTAGCAGTATACTAGAGCAAAGGGGTGAATAGTATCACTTTTATAATTTAAAAATAATAACAACAGAATCAATTCAAGTCACAAAAGAACATGCACAGATGACACCTGAATTTATAGTGGAAACCCTCTTGGGTAAACACCACTAGCTAAGCCTCCCAGCTTAGGATTTTCCTGACTAGGCAACGCTAGTCAATCCACTATCGTACCATGTGAACTAGGGTGGCACAACCTCTTACAGGAATTCCTTCTCTTTTCAATCTGAAGAGAAGTGCAACAACAATGGGCCTTCCAAACAACTTGGGACCTGAATCAAAGTAGTAGATAAAAATAAATACAATAGAATCCTATGGAACCTCAAAAGAAATTGAACTGAATATTTTGCAGAGGTATTTGATCGACATGCTTTTGGAAAGCGTAGAAGCAGAAGCATAGAAGCATTTGAGAGAAAGCACAAGAGCTCTTTTTCTAGAGGGATTTCTTCTTGGAATGAGTGTTGAAAAAGGGCTACCTTAGACCTCTATTTATACTAGAAAATCTACTAGAATAGGAAGTAGTTTGAATTCAATTGGTCGATCAATTAAGGAGTTTGGTCGATCAAAATTAATTTTGGTTGGTCAAACTAGTTATTTGATCGATCACCTTTTGGTCGATTAATTAAATTAATTGGTCGATCAAAGGTATATTAATCAACTTCCTAATTTGTGCTAGTTTGATCGATTAATTAACGGTTTGGTTGATCAATACGTTTGGTCGATCAATTCATTTATTTGATCGATCAATTACTTAATTTTTTCGAGAATTACATATAGCGCAAAAATCATTTGAGGTTCCTTACAAAATATTCTAAACTCAAGGAAAATAAAAAAACTCTACAAAAGATATCGGCAAGCTTCTTGCTCCAATCCATGGATCAATGAGAGAGTCCTAAAAAATTAGTCCAGATAGATAACATAATTTTGATACATCAAAATAGAGGTACTTACATTCTCCCCCTTTTCAATGATAACAAAATTATAATTATGTACAGAGAGAAAAATTTAAGAGTTATGCATAATACCTCCCCCTTTTTATTTCAACAAAAAGTAAAGTAGGAAATTCCCAATTTTAATCTTCTCCCCCTTAAATAGGTAATTAAAGTAGGAATTTAACATGATTTGGTCAATCAATTTTGAAAGATTGATCGATCAAACAGTTTGGTTAACCTTGATGAATTTTTCGACTAGCTCTTTTAATCTTAATAATCCTAGGGCATGACAGATAAGGCTAAATCTATCTTTTGGTAGAGGTTTTGTAAAGATATCAGCTAACTGATCCTCAGTTTTAACAAATTCTAAGTTAATCTCTCCTTTTAGGACATAGTCCCTTAGGAAGTGATGCCTAACATCAATGTGTTTATTTCTAGAGTGTTGGATAGGGTTTCTAGATAGATTGATGGCACTAGTATTGTCACAAAGTATTTTGTTGTTTTTATAGGATAGGACAAAGTCTTCTAGTGTTTGTTTCATCCACAATAGTTGTAAACAAGCTAAAGATGCAGTGATATACTCGGCTTCTGTTGTGGATAATGAAACAATATGTTATTTTCTAGAAAACCAAGGGACTAGTGAATTTCCGAGTAACTGACACGTTCCACTAGTATCCTTTTGGTTAATGAAACTACCTGCATAGTTAGCATCAAAAAATGAATAGAGATCCAATGTGCCTGACTTTGGATAGAAAAGTTCTAGGTCTAATGTTTGGTTTAGGTACTTGAGTATTCTTTTTATTGCATTTAGGTGTGATTCTTCAAGGTCAACTTGAAAACAAGCACACAAGCAAGTGCTAAACAGAATATCAGGTCTACTAGCTATTAAATACAGTAGAGAGCCTATCATGCTTCTGTATAATTTTTGATCTACAGACTTACCTATTTCATTACTTTTGAGTTGAGTGGAGGCTACCATAGGTGTTTCCTTTCCTTTCATCTTGTCCATGGAGAATTTCTTCAAAATCTCCGTAGTATACTTTATTTGTGATATAAATATCTTAGAGGATAGGTGGTCAATCTGAAAACCAAGAAAGAATCGAAGTTCTCCCATCATGCTCATTTTGAACTGATCCTACATAACCTTGGTGAACTCTTGGCAAAAAAGATTATTAGTAGCACCGAAAATGATGTCATCAACATAGATTTGTACCAATAAAAGATCATTTTCTTTTCTTTCTGTAAAGAGAGTTGGATCTACTTTGCCAATTTTAAAATCATGTTCAATTAGGTAAGTTGTTAATCTGTCAAACCAAGCTCGAGGAGCTTATTTTAGACCATATAATACTTTATTTAGTTTATAGACATATTTTGGATGGCTCACATCTTCAAAGCCTGGAGATTGCTCAACATAGACTTCCTCAAGAAATCCATTTAGAAATGCACTTTTGATGTCCACTTAAAAGAGTTTAAACTCAAAGTGGGCGACAAAGGCTAATAGCATTTTGATGGATTCCAAGCAAGCTACAGGTGCATATGTCTCATGAAAATCAATTCCATCTTCTTGATTATACCCTTGAGCTGCAAGTCTAGCTTTGTTCCTAACCACGTCTTCTGATTCATTCAGCTTATTCCTGAAAACCCATTCGGTTCCTATGATAGTCTGAGAGTTGAATTTTAGAACAAGTTCCCATACTTGATTTCTTTCAAATTGTTTCAATTCATCTTCCATTGCAATAATCCAACAATCATTAGAAAAAGCATCCTTAACATTTTTAGGTTCTAGTTGGGAAACAAAAGCTGCAAAGGCTAAGATGTTCGTTGAAGATATAGTTTGAACTCCTTTGGATAGGTATCCTATCACAAATTCTTTTAGGTGATCTTTTATATAAGACACATCTTTTGGTAGTTCATCTAATATGTTTTCTTCTGGTATGTTTGAAGGATCTCCTATGTGGTCATCATCATCATTATGAGAAGAGTGTGGTTGATCTAGAGTCTCATTGAAAGATACATGCAGAGTTTTCTCAACAACAGAATTCTTCTTGTTAAATACTCTATAGACCTTACTTCTGGTTGAGTAACCTAAGATTTCTTGCAAGCTCTTAACATCAAATTTATCAAGATTATCCTTTGTGTTCAGTATAAAGCATTTACAACTAAATATCTTGAAATAGGAAATTCTATGTGTTCTCCCATGATAGAGTTCAAAAGGTGGATGGGTCTGGTCAGGGATCTATTTTGGATATAGCAAGCAATGTTTACAGCCTCAGCCTAAAAATATTGAGGCAACTTTGACTTGCACAGCATTGCGCAGGTACACTCTTGCAAGGTCCTATTTTTCCTTTCAACAACTACATTTTGAGGTGCAGCTCTAAGAAAAGCAAATTCATATTTTATCCCATATTGATCACAAAATTCAGAAAAAGATTAATTCTCAAATTCTCCACCACGATCACTTCTAATCCTAATGACTTCCGATCATTTCTCATTTTGTAATCATCTTATGAGTTTACTAAAAACATCAATAGTCAAATAATTACTTTTCTCTTGGGTCCATGTTTTTTAGCTGCTACCTGTTTAGGCAAGCTACCTTTCTCTTTCTTTTAATTTGAACTAGATGCTTCATGATCATTTTTGGGTATGTATCCTGATGTATACTCGAATAGGCTTTATTAATATGGTGATATTAATGTCAAAATGAGTATAGTGAGTTAACCTAAATCGAGTTTACACCAGTTTCACAAAAATTTTTAACCTGACCTACTTGATTTTATCTTGATTACTTTTAGGCCCAGGGTCGATCTCAGGGAATCGGGGATTAGGAGATTTGCGAAGTTTCTACGCCTTTCCTAAAATGTATCTCTTCCTTGCGTTTATTATGTTTTTCATTTTCTTGATTTTTGGGTTTTTTTCTGATAAACTTGTTCTTGAGGCACACCCTCAAAATAAGTCCTTAGCTATACACCAAAATACAATGAATCCTATCTCGCCTTACGCGAGACCGTATGCCTGCAAATCAAGATTTATCTTTTCTATTTTATACTTTTTTTAGTCTTTTTAGTAGCAGGAAGAAAAGACAAATTGAAAGCAAAATAGAATGCAATGAAAAGAAATACTTAGTTTAGTATATCCATATATGTATATATAGTAGATATAGAATATGTATAATTATATAGATGTTATATAGATAGGGGTGAAGATGGAAATGTGAATGGGATGTAGCACAGTGTCAAGTTGGTCCATGTCTAGCAAGATGCAACCAATAAGACTAAGTGCCGCGTAGAGTGTGGAGCGGATGTGTGTGAGTGTGGGTGGACGTGCTTGCTTTGTGCGGGTATCAGGGAATATCAGCAATTTGTGCAAATATTCCCGCGATACGATGCGTGGTGGAGGGGTGAGTGCACGGGTATGTGGGTAGTATATGTGAGGTGTGTATGGGAGAATGTGGGTGTGTGGATATATAAGTATATATGTATGTATCTATATAAGTAGCTATAACTATGTAGATGTGTATATATATATATATATATATATATATATGTATAGGAATATGTATATATATATAAATATATATATTTAATTAAGTATGTATAAATATTCAAGGGTGAGGGTGTGTGAGTATATATATGTGTGTGTGTGTGTGTGTGTATGCGTGTAGGTGTGAGTGTGTGAGTGTGTGTGTATCAAGGTGTGTGTGTGCGCGCTGGAGGGGATGGAGGCAGTCGTTTAAGACGTCTGCAGCGTAGGTGTGTCATCTGGAAGTGCGCAGGTGCGTGGGCGCAAAGGCAAAGGAGAACGCTCGTGCGCGGGTGAGCGCATCGCACTATGGCTGCGCGCGGGATGAAGTGCTCGCGTTGCGGAGTGCAGCGCACAGCGCTGAGGGCGGTAGCGTGATGACCGACTAGAGCGGGTGTGGGCGAGGAGAGAGAGCATTGTAGCCACTGGCTAAGTGCGAAACGAGCCGGTGGTTACAGTGCGCACACAGTCTGGCAACCAACTGGAGGCGGTTTGGCACACAACTGGAGTTGTGGAGCACCCGCATGTGTGGAAAGGAGCCCCGAGCAGTCTGCTTGGGCAGGCGGTGATCGGCTGGAGCACTTGGACATGCTGGAGGTGCACGTTGGGTGTGAGCTTCAGAGCTTGGAGCCCTGCATTAATGGCAGAGGAGAAGAACAGCAACAAAACAAAAAAGGAAAGGAAAATGCAAATAAAAAAATGAAGCAAGAAACCACCATGCCCACCTGCTCGCGATGGAGCTGGGTAGTGGTGGAACTCACGGTGGTGATCTGAGACCACTGTGAGCTATCTCCTACACACGGTGTGCCTCTTCTAAACTTGTGAGACAAGGAACTATGTATGGAGAGGGAGAGGGAAGGAGGTTGGTCAGTGGTGCATGTGGTGTGGTCTGAGGATGGCGATGGGTCTGTATGAAGATGGATTGCTAGCCGCTACAGCAAGGGGAGTGCAAGGTCTTTTAAAGAGGGAGAGCATGCCTCTCCCCATGCTGTTGGCAGGAGGAGCGGCGAGGAGAGGTGCACACCATGCCCTGTAGCCGCATGGGAATAAAATTTGAAATGGTGAAATTGCAATGCCACACTCAGGGAAAAATGTTAATAATGGAAGTGGATTGGATGGCCATTTATTCTCACTCTCTTCCCCTCTTTATAAATGCATGCAGGTGTATATTTACAAATGCAAGTATGGCTACATAAGATGCATGGGTAATGCTAGGAAATAACACAAGATGGCATATTTATTGGTGTATGATTGCTGTGTAATCATATCCCCATGCCTATCTTTTGCTAGTCCCTAGCAAAACATTTGTATTGTGTTTAGAAATGATCTTAAGCTGAAGACTTTTTTTTGAAGCAACATTAATGTGTTGATCCATTGGATATTGTGAGAACCAATTGCAAAGAAGACTACCAGTACTTCAAGTCTTACAAGATATAGACCATCTCTCAACTAACCTGGACTCTTGATATTTAAACCTTAAGTATGATTTCCAGGACTCAGAGGGTTTTGCCGTACTCGAGAGCTAAGAGCTTATGGTTTGTGCATAGTGAAGGATCAAGACCGACCAAGTGAACATTAAGGCTCAAGCCTAGGGTTTCACAAATTTTTAAGTACAAATTGGTCCCAGCTTCAACTCATGTCTTTGAATTAACCCTCAAAAAAATGATGGAAAAACCCAACCCCACTTTTATTATTTTTGTGGCTCAAAGAATTTATGGTAGAACAGGGTATTTGTAACTTGCCCTAAAAACTTTTGAGGAGAAGAATTTACAAATATTTGGAGGATATATTGACTTATTCGTAAGTTTTTTTTTTTTTTTTGAAACAGGTGTCAGTATGTCTCCTCCAACTTTATTTGGAAGAGCACACTTATTTGGTGGGTGAGTACTTTTTCGATGGAAAGGGTTTCTCCTAAACACATGACTAAAGATCGGGATAAGAAGTCTACCTGCATGCACAGGTAAAGACTCCACCTTCCCTAATGAACACTAGGGTTGAATCTTAAGTTCACCTGATCTTTCTTGATATGTGTAGTGTGAACCAAGATTACTTAGACTCTCAAGTAGAGGCAAACCAACGAATCCTATATTGGTGACTCAGGTACAAGAATACATCCTTAATTATGATAGATTTTGATCTATCTTATCAATGCTCAAGTGAATTAAGCCAAGCCTGAGTGAATCAAGCTTCTGTGGCCTAGAAAGTCTTCAAAACAGCGGTTAAATATCCATAAACACTTATTGTATTTTTGTTTCAACTTTCAGATCATTGCTAAATACCTTTTTCTTTTTTTAATTAGGCTATGTACAAATTTATAGATGGATATGTATAATGGATGTAGAAGCTGCATAATACCCAGATCCTATGGATGCCTATCCACCCCCCCACGCCAAATGATGCTATGTCCTCATATGCATGCAGGGTAAAGCAAGGTCCAAGGATCATGGTACGAGAGTTGAGGTGCAAGGTATACAGCAGGGTAGTAGGGTGGGTGGTGAAGTGAAAAGTAAAGAAGTGCGAAGTGAAGTGAAATGAAATTGTGTAGGCGATACTGTAGGAGTGTTGCTGGGGTGCCTCCCAACGAGCGCTAAATTTAACGTCCCCAGCTGGACTCAGAATGAGGCACGAAGTCAATTACCCTCCAACAGGGTAACAGTTTCACCAACGGGAGCAGGTTCATGAGTAAGATAGGGTTTTAACCATTGCCCATTAACCGTAAATTTATGCCCAGATTTGGGATCTTCAATTTCGACGGCCCTGTTGGGAAATGGTCTCAATACCAAGTAGGGACCAATCCATTTGGACTTCAATTTTCCTGGAAAGAATTTGAGCCGAGCATTGTAAAGCCAAACTTGCTGAGATGGCTCAAATTCTTTCCGCCGAATTCGGTTGTCGTAGAAGGCCTTAGTGAGTTGTTTGAAAGTTAAGGCAGAATCATAGGCTTCACAACGGCGCTCCTCCAGCTCCTGGAGGTGGAGTTTCCTTTCTCGACCACACAGGTCTAGGTCGAGGTTACATTGGCGAACCACCCAATAAGCACGGTGCTCCAGCTCAACAGGCAAATGACAAGGCTTCCCATAAACAAATCTATAAGGAGACATACCAAGGGGAGCCTTGAAGGCGGTCCGATACGCCCAAAGTGTGTTAATCAGTTTGTCAGACCTATACTTACGGTCAGGCCAAACCATTTTCTAAAGAATTTGCTTGATATGCCGGTTCGACACCTCAGCTTGGCCATTCGTCTGAGGATGATATGGAGATGCAATACAATGGTGGACTCCATATTTCCTCAGAAGCACCGAAAAGAAGCATTGGTGAAATGACTTCCTCCATCAAAGATAATGGCTCAAGGGATCCCAAAGCGTGCAAAAATGTGGTCTTTGACAAATCGAGTAGATATGACATGGTCAGCATGGCACATGGGAATAGCCTCGATCCATTTTGAAACATAGTCAACAGCAATGAGGATGTACTTAAAGTCGTTGGAAGGAGGAAAGGGACCCATGAAATCAATTCCCCAAATGTCAAAGATTTCAACAGCTAGGATGGGTTGCAAGGGCATCATGTCATGACGTGACATTGACCCTAACGACTGGCACCTAATGCAACGTTTAGCATAATTGTGTGCATCCTGGTGAAGGGAGGGCCAAAAGAAATCGCACTGCAACACCTTGGCTGCAGTTTTCCTCCCAGAGAAATGGCCTCCGCAGGCCTGATCGTGACGAAAGGATAGCACACTGGGGAATTCACTGTCAGGAATACAGCGACGGATGATCTGGTCAGCACCTACTCAAAAAAGTAGTGGATTATCCCATAAATAATACTTTTCTTCTACGATGAGACGCTCGAGCTGGTTTTTAGGCCATCCACGTGAAAGGGAGCCAGAAGCAAGGTAATTGGCAATGTCGGCATACTAAGATCCACTTGCCACATTAATTTCCAGTAGGTGCTCATCGGGAAAAACCTCATCAATCGGCAAGGTAAGTCCAATGTGGTCGGGGTCCAGTCTCGAGAGATGAGCAGCAACCACATTTTGGGCTCCTGCCTTATCGCAGATCTTAAGGTCAAATTCTTGGAGTAAAAGGATCCAACGAATTAGTCTAGGCTTAGCCTTCTTTTTGTGCATGAGATGACAAATGATCGCGTGATCAATGAATATAGTAACATGTGAGCCCAGAAGGTAAGTGCGGAATTTCTCCAGCCCAAAGATGACCACCAGTAGTTCTTTCTCAGTAGTCGTATAATTACGCTGGGCCTCGTCCAACGTCTTACTGGCGTAGTACACCACGAAGGGGTGTCTATCGCATCTTTGTCCCAGGATGGCTTCGACTGCAAGGTCGGAAGCGTCACACATGAGTTCAAAGTCGAGGGACCAATCAGGTGGCTGGAGAACAGGGGCCATGGTGATAGCCTCACGCAGTCGCGGGAATGCTCGCATACAGTCAGGCCCCATATCAAAAGGTACGTCGGTCGATAGGAGATGAGTTAAAGGTCTAGAAATCTTGGAAAAGTCTTTGATAAATCTCCTATAGAAACCAACGTGTCCTAAAAAAGAGCGGATTTGCTTGACAGAGCTAGGCACAGGTAAATCAGCAATCACATCAAGCTTAGCTCTGTCAACCTCAATACCCCTATCGGAGGTGATGTGACCGAGAATAATCCCCTCGTGTACCATAAAATGACTTTTCTCCCAAGAAAGCACGAGGTTCACATCAATACATCTCCGAAGGATGTGGGTCAGGTTGGCAAGACAATCATCAAATGAAGGTCCAAAGACCGAAAAGTCATCCATGAAGACCTCAAGAAAGTCACCCACCATATCATGTAATATTGCCAGCATACATCTCTGGAAAGTTGCTGGCGCATTACAAAGTCCAAATGGCATCCTTCTAAATGTGAAGGTGCCAAAGGGACAGGTGAAGGTGGTCTTTTCTTAGTCCCGAGGGTCAATAGACACCTGGTTATATCCAGAGAATCCATCGAGGATACAGAAAATTTTATTTCTCGCTAACCTCTCCAGGATTTGGTCAATAAAAGTTAGCGGAAAATGGTCTTTCTTTGTTGCAGCATTTAGTTTCCTATAATCTACACACACTCTCCAAGATGTAGGAGTGCGTGTAGGGATGGATTCTCTCCTGTCATTGACACGGATGGTGAGTCCCGCCTTTTTGGGCATGACATTAATCGAGCTCACCCAGGGGCTGTCACTGATCGGGTAGATTATACTCGCGTCAAGCCACTTAATGATTTCCTTTTTAACGACCTCCCGCATGTTAGGGTTGAGACGTCCCTGCAATTCGCAGGAAGGTCAAGCCTCGTCCTCCGTATATATACGGTGAGTGCAGTAAGAGGGGCTAATGCCAGTTAAGTCATATAAGGACCATCCAATGGCTGCCTTATGTTCCATGAGGACCTTTATTAGCTTGCACTCTTGCTCCCTAGTCAATTTTGAACTAATAATTACGGGGAGCATTTCATTTGGTCCCAGAAAAGCATATTTAAGCATGTCAGGTAGGGCTTTCAACTAGGGAGTGGATGGCGAAAGATCTGGCATTTCTTGGGACGAGAGTGTCCCAAGCGGATCAGAAGAAAGAAGGGCAGGAGAAAGAAGTTGGCCCTCAGATTGACCAAGAAGAGGGGCATCTTGGATTGATGGATCCAAGAAAGGAGAGCCCCAGTGATCAGTATTTCGGCTCAAGGTCCCAGTGTGGAGTCACATGTCCGCCTGATTTAGCGAGAAAGAAAGGGCAATCTGGTCTTCAAGAGGGTGGACCGAAGGTGAGCAACCAGGATATGACTCAGACCACGAGGTGTGGGAAGCGGAGAAAATCTCGTCAGAAGTCTGGTTAGGAAAAGGTAAGGTAAGGGGAGGGATAGGGAAACGTCACAACATATATCAGTCAGGTGATAGTCTGTGTTTAGGGGCAATCCACAACATTCAGAATAGGTCCCTATTAGTCCGATACATGCATTGATGGCCATGTCTTCGTCAAACGTGTCATCCTCGATGCAATCGCAATCAAAATTCTTGGCGGCCTTGAAGATGTTCAGCTTGAGCTTCTCAGAGCCAACGGCGATTTTAATGCAACCTAACTCACAATCGATATGAGCGCGAGCTGTGGCCAAGAAAGGTTGACCAAGGATGATCGGACAATCAGAAAGTGAGCTAGGAACTTTCATATCCAAAACAAGAAGGTCAACAGGAAAACAGAGACTGGTGACCCTAACCACCACGTCTTCCACCACACCCATTGGTATTTTGACAAAACGATCTGCCAATTGCAATGTGATAGGGATGGGTTTCAGATTTCCTAAGGCAAATTTCTCAAGCATGATGGTTGGTATAAGATTGATGGAAGATCCTAGATCAAGCAGAGCACGGTTAAAATTGCACCCTTGGATGCTACATGAAATAAGTGGTGTGCCCAGATCTGTCTGCTTCGATCGTAGATTTGACAGTATAACACAACTCACATGAGGTGAGAGGACCATTAGATTCTTTATTTTCTTTGACTGTCGCCTAGGTGTAGTGTAGTTTTTAAAGAATCGAGCGACACTTGATATATAGTCGATAGCCTCCAACAGGGGTAGTTTGATCTCAACATCCCTGAATAAATTACGCAGGCTATCAAAGGCCTATGTATCCTTTTTCTTGCCTTTTGGCTCCCTCAGTAGAGCCTCAGGGAATGGGACTGATTCTGGCACCAGTTTTGGTGTATCGTCCTTACGAGAATGTGATGCGCATCCCAAATGAGAGGGCGATGAAGAAGATGGGCCAGGATCAAGTTGAGGCAGATCGACAATTTGCTTACCACTCCTCATAGTAATCGCATTGGACGTCGCGGGTCTAGTGGGATCATAAGGCGGAGGAGGGTTCGTAATAGGGACATAATGGTGATTTGCTGCTGTGAGATTAGCTTGAAATCCTAGTGGAGTGATTGGAGTTTGCAGAATCTGATGAACCTGCCCCTGAGACGGTCGTACCTGTGGTTGCGGACCACGGGGTACAAAATTTTGCAGGTTAGGGACTGGGGGCTGGAAGAGTGCCTTGAGATTGAGTTGTCATGCGTAGTTTACTGATCTCAGCATTCTGCTGCGCCAATTGGTGCTGAAGAGAGGTCATATTTTCTTCATGGCGCTTAGACATTTCCATCATTATTTGCATCAATTTATCAAGAGGACTTGATGCATGTTCTGTTTTGTGCAAGGACCCGATGACATATTTACCACAGGATTATACTGGGCCCTTGGAATGACAGGTACGGACGGTCGCATTGGTCCACTAGTGGGGTTTTGGCGCTGCGGGTTACTGGACCATGCAAAATTAAGATGATTTCGCCACCCTGGGTTATAAGTAGCCAACAATGGGTTGTTCCCCAGGACACAAGCATCTTCTAAGACAAAAGACGAGTCCGCATGTGTATATGCATCCGAGCACATGGAGGCTTGGTCCTACGTGTCAAAATACTGGCTTGCAGAAGCCAGGTCCACATTGCTTACCAAATCGCTTGGTGCGATACTCGGTAAGGATGGTCTCACAGGATTCTTGGGAATCAGCTTAGTATTGGAAGGATTAAAGTTGTGACGGAGTGATGGAGTGGAGGTGTTTGCCATAGAGCGGGCGAGGTTGGCCAAAAGCTAGTCCAGCTTCTTATGCACGATAGAGACTTCATCCAATTTTTGTGCAATTAAGTTAAGATTTGTGGATGAATGGGAGGGTCCCGTGTCAACTTCATGAACATTGCAGGGCTTGCTGGTACGAATAAAGGCAACAATGGAGGCATTGTTCATTGAGTTTTCACTCATGTTCTCAAATAATTCAAATGCTCCATTATCATCTTTATTCATAAAGTTCCCTTCGTAGGAGGCATCGGTGATCTGTCACATGTCTCATTTAGCCCATAATAGAAGATTTGGGCTATATGCCACTTTGGAAGACAATGGTGAGGGCACTTCCTTAGGAGGTCATTATACGTCTCCCAAGCCTCATGAAACTGCTAGCCATTTTGTTGCACGAATGAAGTTATAGCTCAGTGAAGCACATTGGTTCACCCGATTGGGAAGAATTTCTTGAGAAATGCTATGCGCATCTCTTCCTAAGAATGGATGGTTCTCCTAAGGGTGTGCAACCACTGCGATGCTTTGTCCCGCACCGAAAATGGGAACCTTTTCATGAGGACAATTGATAACCCGATGTTTCTTGGTTTAACAGTTTCAGCTAATCGGGTTAAGTCTTCCAAATGAAGAAAGGGATCTTCACTTGCAAGACCATGGAAGTGAAAGTTAATTAGGCCAGTGACATTTGGTTTTAATTCAATATCGTCCCCTCCCATGGGGACTCGAATTGGCCCAATGGTCTCTGTAGCAGCAGAATTTTGATAAGAACTACGAGACCTAGGTTCCTCCCTTTCAGGGGGAGGGTGATTCATTTTCTCTAATGTTTCCCTTATGGCCTCGATTTGTTCATTATACAGTGCCATTTGGGCTTGGAGGCGGGTTATGGGGTCTACGGCTCCACCACCACCTGGTGGGATTAGAGGGGGGCAGTTTCCTCCCTCGGGATTTGGAGGTGGGCGTGTAGCCATGTTTGTGGAGGAGGATGACAATTCACCAGTTTATATCCTTCTAGAATTATCAAACAATTCAAACAATTCAGGGTTTTGTGACCTCCTCCCAAACATGCACTACCGCAGGAAGAATTGGGGAGATGAGAAGGGAAAGGGGGTGAGAGAAACAACGTCGTAAGGATACACTTGATGACAAATCAAAGCAATCAATTTCCTAACCTCTACAATGTGCCCTTAGACCTAAAGATCTAAGTTACCAACTATCACTACCTACAGAACTAAATGAGAGCACCGCGGAACCACCAAGCCAGATTGAAAGGCCGTTTGCCCCAGTCTTAGACACCCGATAGCACGCGGGAACCCCCTCCAGCACGTAGGCGCTACACGTAGGTAAGTAGACCTCCAATCCTTAAGAGGGGTCAAGTTACTACCAGTTTTAATTTAAAGGCTTAGGATCAAGTGCACCAGGAATGTGAAGGACGTTGTATACGAGTAATGCCCAAGTGCGTTAATGTTAAGAGTGTGTAAATCAAGCATGCAACGGAAAAATCTCCCCGAATTGAAGTTTTAGATGGTGAATGGCTTTTATAATTTCAACCTTAAGTAGTATGGATTTTAGGATTCCACTGAATTACCTATTCAACCAATCTCCGGGTTTTGAGAAAACACAAGTTCTTTATGCCCAATAAACCCTTCTTCAATGTGAATTAGTTAATGCATGCTAAAATGCACTGGACTTCCCTAGATGGAAATTTCTAAGTGTGGATGCATGAGTCTATTTTAATTCAATGTGAAAGGGAGCCAAAACACTTCAATTCAAGTGCTCCCAATCACCAAAATGATAATCCACACAAGGCTCAACCGCCAAAAGATGTAAAAAAAATGAAAACGTTGGGGTTGATATATTCGGGATCGAATCTAAGGCAAATGAAGAGTCATGGTGGGGTTGGAATCAACTCAATTCCAAGTCTCCCCACCAAAAAAAAAAGTGATCCCGAAATGCGAATAAATAAGGCAAGGAAAGATGGAAATCAATCAATTTTTATCGTGCCTCAAAGAAAACTTCACACAACGAAAGATCCAAGAATCAAGATTCTTGGAATTTTGCCATGTGAAGTTTGCAGGAAATCCAGGGGCAGTGGGGGTGATAGTAAACAATCAACAAGTGGTTTTAGTCCACTCGCCCCAAGAAATTCCCAAGAAGTGTTTTTAGGTTTTTTTTTTTTTAAGGTGACAAGATGACCTAAGTTACTAAGAGGGTGACACCTACCTCCTCAGCAACGTGGGCGAAGCTCTAATGCAGCACCGACGACTTCACATTCTCGCACCCGCCTTGGATTTGCCCATGTCTCCGCGCACCTCCTCTGTGTGTCTCCTCCTTGCAATAGGTACACCTACACACCAACAAACAAAACACCCATGAAGAGAAGGGTGGAAGGAGAGAATAAAGACATACTCCAAATAGCGCCTCCCCAGCAACGGCGCCAGAAAAGCATTACGTGTACTTGAATAGGCTTTATTAATATGGTGATATTAATGTCGAAATGAGTATAGTGAGTTAACCTAAATCGAGTCTACACTAGTTTCACAAAAATTTTTAACTTGGCCTACTTTATTTTATCTTGATTACTTTTAGGCCCAGGGTCAATCTCAGGGAGGCGGGGATTAGGAGATTTGCGAAGTTTCTATGCCTTTCCTAAAATGTATCTCTTCCTTGCGTTTATTATGTTTTTTATTTTCTTGATTTTTAGGTTTTTTTCTGATAAACTTGTTCTTGAGGCACACCCTCAAAATAGGTCCTTAGCTATACGCCAAAATACAATGAATCCTGTCTCGCCACACGTGAGACTGTGTGCCTACAAATCAAGATTTATCTTTTCTATTTTATACTTTTTTTAGTCTTTTTAGTAGTAGGAAGAAAAGACAAATTGAAAGCAAAATAGAATGCAATGAAAAGAAATACTTAGCTTAGTATATCCATATATGTACATATAGTAGATATAGAATATGTATAATTATATAGATGTTATATAGATAGGGGTGAAGATGGAAATGTGAATGGGATGTAGCACAGTGTCAAGTTGATCCACGTCTAGCAAGACGCAACCAACAAGACTAAGTACCGCATGGAGTGTGGCGCGGATGTGTGTGAGTGTGGGTGGACGTGCTTGCTTTGCGTGGGTATCGAGGAATATCAGCAACTGGTGTGAATATTCCTGCGATACGATGCGTGGTGGAGGGGTGAGTGCACGGGTATGTGGGTAGTATATGTGAGGTGTGTATGGGAGAATGCGAGTGTGTGGATATATAAGTATATATCTATATATCTATATAAGTAGCTATAACTATGTAGATGTGTGTGTGTGTGTGTATATATATATATATATATATATGTATAGGAATATATATATATATATATTTAATTATGTATGTATAAATATTTAAGGGTGAGGGTGTGTGAGTATATATATATATATGTATATGTATGCGTGTAGGTGTGAGTGTGTGTGTGCACTGGAAGGTATGGAGGCAGCTGTTTAAGATGTCTGCGGTGCGGGGGCGTCGTCTAGAAACACGCAGGTGCGCGGGCGCAAAGGTGAAGGTGAACACGCGTGCATGGGTGAGCGCAACGCACTGTGGCTACACGTGGGATGAAGTGCTCACGCTACGAAGTGCAGCACACAGCGCTGAGGGCGGGAACACAGTAACTGACTGGAGTGGGTGCAGGCAAGGAGAGAGAGCGTTGTAACCACTAGCTAAGTGAGAAATGAGTCGGTGGCTACAGTGCCGCGCAAATCACGCACTACAGTGCGCGTGCAGTCTGGCAATTGGCTGGAGGTGGTTTGGCACACAACCGACACTGTGGAGCACCCGTGAGCGCGAAAAGGAGCCCCGAGCGGTCTGCTTGGACAGGCGGTGACTGGCTGGAGCACTTGGATGTGCTGGAGGTGCGCGGAGGGCGTGAGCTTCAGAGCTTGGAGCCTTGCATTAATGGCCGAGGAGAAGAACAACAACAAAATGAAAAAGGAAAGAAAAATGCAAATAAAAAAATGAAGCAAGAAACCAACACGCCCACCTGCTCACGACGGAGCTGGGTGGTGGTGGAACTCACAGTGGTGGTCTGAGACCACTGTGTGCTATCTCCTACACACGGTGTGCCTCTTCTTAACTTATGAGAAGAGGAACTGTGTATGGAGAGGGAGAGGGAAGGAGGTTGGCCAGCAATGCGTGTGGTGTGGTCTGAGGATGGTGATGGGTCTGTATGAAGATGGATTGTCGTTTGCTACAGCAAGGGGAGTACAACGTCTTTTAAAGAGGGAGAGCACGCCTCTCCTTATGCTGCTGGTAGGAGGAGCGGCGAGGAGAGGTGCACACCATGCCCTGTAGCCGCATGGGAATAAAATTTGAAATGGTGAAATTGCAATGCCACACTCAGGGAAAAATGTTAATAATGGAAGTGGATTGGATGGCCATTTGTTCTCACTCTCTTCCCCTCTTTATAAATGCATGCAGGTGTATATTTACAAATGCAAGTATGGCTACATAAGATGCAAGGGTAATGCTAGAAAATAACACAAGATGGCATATTTATTGGTGTATGATTGCTGTGCAATCATATCCTAACCCAAATTTTGTGGTGATCTGGGTTTGTGTTCCTAGTAATTTATGCAAATTACGAATTCCCTTTGTAAATTTTGTTAAATTATCCATAAAATTAGCAAAATTTTCTTTTAGCTTATCAATATCTAGCTTTAGGTCATTTATTTGTGATCTAAGTGATGTGATCTCAAGAGGTAGTTCCTTATTTTGTGATGCAGACATATCTTTTAGTTATTTTTCTTCTTCTAAAGCTTTTGCTAAGTTTTTGTTCTTTATCTTAAGAGATTTCGCCACGTCATGCATTTCAAAAAAGGCTTCTAATAATTCATCAGGAGAAAAAGATGTTACCTCATCTTCCAGAGCCATGAGTCCTAGAATAGCATCTTCGCTAGAGGTTTCTTCTTCTAAGCTTGAGTCAAACTCATCCCAAGTTACTTGAAGAGCTTTCTTCTTTCCATCCTTCCTTGGGAATTTCTTATTCCTTTTTGCCTCCTTTCTAAGGAGCGAACAGTCCTTTTGGATGTGTCCCTTTGTAGATGATGGTGTCTTCCTCGGAGTCTTCCTTCTTCTTTCGCCATTTCCATTTGTTTTTGAGGAACTTTTTGAATTTTCTCAAGAGGAGATCAATGTCATCTTCTTCATCTTCACTTGAGGTCTCCTCTAATTAATCATTGGCTTCAAGTGCTAGTCTTCTTCTTGGTTCCTTCATTTTTATTCTCCTTCATGTGTTGAAGTTGGACTTTGTATGCCATAAGACTACCAACAAGATCATCTAGTTTTAAGGTAGATAGATCTTTTGATTCCTAGATGGCAGTGGTCTTTGCCTCCCAATCACTAGTAAGAGATCGGAGAATTTTCCTTACCAAGGCTTCATTCTTGATTTCTTGGTCCAAATTTTGTAGGGAGTTTACAATGTACATAAAGCTTGTAAGCATCTCCTTGATGGATTCTCCTTTCTTCATCCTAAATAACTCATACTTTTGTGTTAACAAATTTACTCGAGTTTCCTCTATCTTAGAGGTACCTTCATGGGTGACTTCCAAGATGCTCCAAATCTCGTGAGTAGTTTTGCAAGCCGATACATGATTGAACTCCTCCTTCGAGAGTCCACAGAATATCATGTTCATAGCCTTTGCATTATGTGTTGCCATCTTTTTTTGATCTGGAGTCACCACCACTCCTTTACTTTCTGGGCATGTGTACTTGGAGGCGATGACATCCCATACCTCAAAGTCCATTGACTCAAGAAAGATTTGCATTATGGTCTTCTAATAACCATAATTCGTTCCATCAAACAATGGCCGTCGAACATTTGACTGCCCCTCAATATACATGTTAGCAGAGGACTTTGACATCTTCTAGACGAGTTAGGTTTTGATACCAAGTGAAGAACCTACGGATCTTAGCAGTATACTAGAGGGGATGGGTAAATAGTATCACTCTGATAATTTAAACACAATAACAACAGAATCAATTCAAGTCACAAAAGAACATGCACAAATGACACCTTAATTTATAGTGAAAACCCTCTCAGGTAAAAACCACTACCTAAGCCTCCCATTTTAGGATTTTTCCAACTAGGCAACGCTAGTCAATCCACTATCGTACCACATGAACTAGGGTGGCACAACCTCTTACAAGAATCCCTTCTCTTTTCAACCTGAGGAGAAGAGCAACAACAAGTCTTCCCAACAACTTGGGACCCAAATCAAAGTAGCAGATAAAAATAAATACAATGGAATCCTATGGAACCTTAAAAGAAATCAAACTGAATTTTTTGTAGAGGTATTTGATCAACATGCTTTTGGAAAGCGTAGAAGCAGAAGCACCTGAGAGAAAGCACGAGAGCTCTTTTTCTAGAGAGATGTCTTCTTGGAATGAGTGTTGAAAAGCGCTACCTTGGACCTCTATTTATACTAGAAAATCGACCAAAATTGGAAGTAGTTCGAATTCAATTGGTCAATCAATTACGGTAGTTTGGTTGATCAAAATGAGTTTTGATTGGTAAACTAGTTATTAGATCGATCACATTTTGGTCGATTAATTAAACTTATTAGTCAATCAAAGGTATATTAATCAACTTCCTAATTGGTGCTGGTTTGATCGATTAATTAGTGGTTTGGTCGATCAATTCATTTTAGTCAATCAATTCTTTTATTTGTTTGATCAATTAACCTAAGAACTTGATTTTTTAGAGAATTATGTTTAGCGTAAATATCATTTGAGGTTCCTTACAAAATGTTCTAGACTCAAGGAAAATAAAAGGACTCTACAAAAGATATCTGCGAGCTTCTTGCTTCGTTCCATGAATCAACGAGAGAGTCCTAAAAAATTAGTCTAGATAAATAACATAATTTTGGTGTATCCAAACAAAGCTATTTACAAAACCCTCCTCTACACCCGGGGCCTGATTCCCTTGCCTATACCTCATAATAATCAGGTATAGCTAGGCCTACCTCATCCTTATGGAATTCCACACAAATCTCTGGATTCCAAGGATCTCTACAATCTTAAGAGACACTCTCCCTACAGGACCAAGACCTGATCAGCATGACTAACAATCTTGACCGATTCAAACAGACTCACCTCCCCCATGGTCGAGGATATGCCTCAGAGAACCAGTACTTAGGATCTCAATCCTATCCCCAAAATCACTTCACAGATTATCCCAATTTCAACCATCCCACTCCACCCACTTATTGGGATAACCCCACACCACCCACCCAAGGATATGATCCTTACCCTAGGTATTTGAATCTCGATGATGATGGATATTTTGATTTGGGTAAGGTTAGAAACCCTGAAAATTATACTCCTCATCCCACTCAAACCCCCGACCATTGTGATGATCCCCTGATTACCCAAATGATGCAAATGTTCCAAGAGATGAAAGAATCTAATAAAAGAAATACTGATAACATGATAAAGGAGCTTCGTAGAATCTAGGAGGATCAACATGATGAATCTGGTCTGAGTGTGCCACAAGTTGGTCGTAAGCCACTCAAGGTTACATCTTACTCAATCCCAACCTCTACTTACACTGAGCCCACCCACCAACACTTTGATTATCCAGAGTAGATCAAACTCAAGCCTACATTTGGATTGATAGATAGTTTTGATGTCCCAAAGATTGACTTTGAAATGAACAACAAATCTATGGAAGGGACATCTGATGGGGTCCTTGAAAATGATTGTGACACATCTGGAATTGAATCATCTGGAAACCCCATCCTGAAATGACAAAGAAAAGGTTAGCATCCCCAAGATTGATTCTCAATCCAAAGATCTTGACACTTAGGGGATACCTTATGGAATCAAATTTACATTACTTGATAACCCAATCAAGATTGAGGAGGAAGATTCACTTGAGGAAGTAGATCTTGGTTCAAGCCCTAAATTGCAACCACTCTTTTTTGAGGAACCAATATCTGGAGGGCGTGAGTATGATTCCTTTGCATTCGAAGATGCATAATTGGACCTTGAGGTTAATTCAGAATTAGGTAACTTGAGAAATTTAAGGGAATCTAAACAAGGAAAAGGATAAACAAGATGAAGATTATAGACAAGAAAAAGAGACTCCTCAAAAGGATAAATAGATTGATGCCTTTGACACCCATAGCCAGGCACATTTGGATGGTTTTGATATGATTTTGTCTAAGGATTCTGATGACACATGTGCCTGGATGATTTGATTACAGCGTTCGGATTTGATGGTATTGATCATTCTGAGATACTTCCTATAGGAGGCAAATCTATTTTCACTGATGTATCATCTGATTCTCACTCCTCTCTTCCCATCCACCAAGGTCCTAAGAAAAAACCTAATCCTTCACTCCCTACTCCTAACACTGATCCCTAACATCATGAGATTGAACAAGACAAACAATCCTTCTATGAAAGAGATGTTCAAGAGATTGCAAAATTATTGGGGATGACTTATGATGATTTGCTTGAGGAAGTGCACAACCCATCTAAATCATGGAATTTCGAGGAACTTGATTTGATTGATGATGAAAAGAAAAACATTACCTCAAAAGATGTAGTTCAAAACAGAGTCAATTGGGGTCAAACTTATAATCCTAGTAATTCTAATAGATGGCTCAATTCTAAGAGTGAGACAAATTCTGATGAGCATGAAATTATTTATGAGGAAGAGATCATCTCTTATGAGGATTTTGAGGAATTCTACATGGAATTTCCAATCTCATAAGCTCTACCGTTATCCTCGTATTACCCGGAGCATGGAGAAATCATGATTTTTTATATCAATCACCATTACGAAAATCCTTCTGATTCAAATTCTAAACCGAACTTGGATTTCAATCATAATTTCAATCCACCTCCTCCACAACCTCTCCTTGGATGATGGAATTGGATTAATGATCACGCTTTACATCAAGAATCTCGTTTCCATTGTCGTCATCTATCTGTCTGTATTCTACACTTTAGACTAGAAAAACTTTTCGAAGTAGGGTTGCACCATCAGCTGGTTTGCATTTGTGGACCACTGATTCTTGGGCCTTATGAACATATCCTTCTATTGATATTGACCCTCTCATTAGAAATCACTAATCCATCTGATTGAGTCTTGCCTAATTGGAGGCGTTAAACTCAGCATACATTTATGCTTCAAGTAAAAAAAAAATTCTTTAGAGCATATTTTCTTTGTGTTTCCTGCATTCATAGGTATTGGAATGAGCTGAATGACATTATTCAGTTGCTTTTCCAGGTGAATTTTACCCTTTTTATTTATGCATTTTATGAAATTTCATTCTATTTTTCTTCTACGTTTATATACATGCATGAAGACATGCAAGGATTTAGGCATGTGGGGGTAGTATATATATACTGAATATTTTCTGCCAACACCTAGGGTTTTTAGCATGATCTGTAGGATTTTTAGCATAATAGTAGGATTTGAGCATGCATTATTCCTAATTGAATAAGTGGGTTTTAAGAAAAAGAAAAGGGTGAGAAATTTTGAAAAAAAGAAAAGAAAAAAAATCAGTGCTTTTAGAATTTGAGCTATGAAAGATTGAAAATTTTCAAATTTGAAGATTTACTGATTTTTAGAAATGTACAAACAAAATCTTTCCGCCTAGACTCTTCAGGTTGAACCCTGACTTAATTTTCTCAAGTATTTACTAAAATATGGATTTGTAACCCAAGTCTTTGGAGGGATTTGAAAAAGTCAAAAGTATTAAGTTGAAAAGAGTGATAAGTAAATAACTTATCATCCCACCCTGTGGTATGTAGAGCCGTTGAGATTTAAGCAATCTTCACTTGCACCTTGCACTAACTCATCTTCTAAGTGATTTTGTTGAATCCTTAGTAGTCAATAAGATTGAGTCTTAGGGCGAAAGATCCAAAGAACTTAGTCGTGTTTCTAGCACTTAGGATTGTTCCTGTTTGTAAGGGATGCATTTAGAGCAAACGAAGGAGAGCCACTCACCTAGAAAAATAATTTGGAGAAAAAAAAATAATTCAACCTTTGGAAAAATGAGGTGAAAAAAATATTTATAAGAAAAATCCCACCAAATAAATAAACACCTCATTACAAATGGGTTTCATTCCACCAAATAAATAACAGCATCTCGCTACATATGGATGTTGCCCTTTCCAGTTCCATCAAATAAAAACACTTCGCTACATATGAGTGCTAATCCTATAGAAAAAAAAAGAGAAAAAAATACAAAGAAAAAGCTAAGAATAAGAGACTTATGGGTCCAATTGGGGAGATATACACATAGAGTGTTAACCTCAGGGTAGAAAAGTGGTGAGAAGAAAGCCACCAAATTCTAGTGTGGCCAAATTGAAGACAAGTTGTCCTAGAGAGAATAGAAATATTCTAAGTCTTATTAAATACATGGAATCAACTTAGTTTCCTGTCTGGTGAGTCACATTATTTCATGCACAAGATGCTTGTTTCCCACATCCAATTCAAACCTTGGGTGGATTGAAAAAACCATCCAACATTTCTCTCTAGACCCAAGTCTTGAAGCTAATAGGATTCCTGATTTGATTTGGGAAGTCCGTATTTGAGTTGATACTTCAGAACTACTGAGTCTTTGTCGTTAAAGTGTTGTGTATAATTTCTATTGTATTGGTGAAAAATCATATCAAATTTCCAAATCCGGCTTAGCTCAAGTTCTTGCATATTTCTTTATTTTGGTAGGAACTAGCAAAAGATAAGTATGAAGGTGCGATAATAGCTTAATTTATTACCCTAAGTTGCTTAATCTAGGGCTATCTTCTTAGTAAAATCATGCATTAGGTTTGTAAATGTTGCATTTAGAGCATGCATGCATATTTAAGCCACATATCTAATTTATAAATAACTATTTCTTAATTTTACTCTTTTTTGAATAATGTAGGTGATAGGGCCAAAAGAATAAGATGAGGGACTGAAGAATAACGTTTGGAGAAAAGATGCTACAACTTAAGAGCTTGAATTATGAAGTTACAAGGGAGATCAGGACATGAGCTCAAGTAATGAAGACAATAAGAAGAAATGAAGACAAGAAAGGACACATGTCCTTCCCTAATTTCTCCCTACATTTAACCTCTAAGACAAACCCTTCCACCTAATAACCCTTCCTGGCATAATCTAGTAGTAGCCTTAGTCCTATTGATGAGCCCATATTTGTGGGATATTTAAGTATTTCAATGCCTAGATATTAAGTTATCTTTAACATTTATTTAGCATGCATTAGGATGTAAATAGATTAGTTTATATTTTTGACTTGATTGCATAATTCATGCATTGCATTCATAATTAAATGCATTTAAAATTGAGTTAGAATGGCATGCATTTGATTAGTTAACCAATTAGGTGCATTATATATATTATTTTGGATTTAACAGAAAGTTAAGGGTTTACACATAAATAACCCATCATTTATTTTTCATTTTTATTTTATTATTCTCTTCTTAATGGTTGTAGGAGTTACAACCATTGAAGAGTAGCAACGTGGGCAACAAAGGCGAATCCTTGTTGCACACGTTGCTTGATGCTACATCTCCCTCTCCACCTTCCTGCAGTCAGCATAAGAAAGACCTCCAACGACAGAGTGCAGCAGGCCTCCACCCCACTCCACTACTGTGCAAAGAGTCAAGCTCTCCATTCCACCACCACGAGCCTTGACTGTGTACACAAGTCCACACCACCGCGGGCAAGCAGGGTGAAACACCGCCACGCCACCAATGGCTTGTGTAGCTGACCGTGAGCGTGCACCTGAAGGCCACACAGTTATCCTTCCTCACCACCATCACCAGCAACCACCACCATCACCACCACTGCAGCCACACGCCCTCGTCATCTAAGCGTGGTTAAGTCGTCCGAGAAGGTTCCCAAACGTCTAAAGATCCAATGCACCATTATTCATCTTCTCCCCTCTCTCCTCTGAAGTTTCGTCCCTACTCGGAGGGGGTGAGATCAGCGTAACGTAAAAAATGCGGAATTGAAATATAAATAATCTCACAAATAAGCAATCCCACAAGTACACAAGTAATTTTAGGTGGAAACCCAAACCGGGTGAAAACCACCACCTAACCCTCTCGAGTTAGGATTTTCCGATCAACCAAGTTGATCAAAATCCACTAAACTGAATCACTTTAAACGAGGGTGATTCAACCTCAATACAACCACGCTACTTACACGAGGGTAGCGTACCTCAACCCCTTCTCTCCACGAGAAGGATTTTGTCTCACGAAGGAGACGGGAATTCGCAAAGCGAATACCCAACCAAATAACAAAGATAAAATAAACAACAAGTCCTATAGAGCCAACAAAGTAATTATGAACCTAGCTTCTATAGGAATAAGGAAACTCCCCTTTGCAAGGAGTGCGTCGAGTTGATGACGCGGTGCGTGTGCCACGCGACGGCGCAACTTTGCTCTCGTGAACAACAGCGGGAGAGCGGGTGCGCAACAGCTTGATGCTCTCAAGATGTAGAACTTGAGCTTGGAGAGCAGGAGATATCTAGGACACAAGAGAGTGGAACCAAATGTAATTTTTCCGGCCCTACCAGGAGGGGGTGACGTAATAATTGCGGAAATGAAATATAAATAATCTCACAAATAAGCAATTACACAAAAGGCACAAAGTATTTTTAGGTGGAAACCCAAACCGGGTGAAAACCACCACCTAACCCTCTCGAGTTAGGATTTTTCGATCAACCAAGTTGATCAAAATCCACTAAACCGAATCACTTTAAACGAGGGTGATTCAACCTCAATACAACCATGCTACTTAAACGAGGGTAGCGTACCTCAACCCCTTCTCTCCACAAGAATGATTTTGTCTCACGAAGGAGACGGGAATTCGCAAAGCGAATACCCAACCAAATAACAAAGATAAAATAAACAACAAGTCCTATAGAGCCAACAAAGTAATTATGAACCTAGCTTCTATAGGAATAAGGAAACTCCCCTTTGCAAGGAGTGCGTCGAGTTGATGACGCGGTGCGTGTAACACGCGACGGCGCAACTTCGCTCTCGTGAACAACGGCGGGAGAGCGGGTGCGCAACAGCTTGATGCTCTCAAGATGTAGAACTTGAGCTTGGAGAGCAAGAGCTATCTAGGACACAAGAGAGTGGAACTATGTTGCTTAAGTGTGTCTTGTGTTTCTCTTAGTGTGTCTAGGTGTGTGTTTATGTTGCAAAGGTTCCCATCTATTTATAGAGGCCTTAGGAAGGCTTTGGAAGGCTTAGGAAATGTTCTATAGCCGTTGGGAACAAAGCCCAAGAGAATCAACCCGAAATCAGGAACAATCATTGTTCGACAGGCTTATCAGACGTCTAATTCTGGCATCAGACGTCTGGAAGTTCACTTTAAGACGTCTGATTCCAAGGTCAGACGTCTGATTTTGGGCGGGTCTCTTCCTGACTTGGATCAGATCTAAACAAGGTTCTAGTGCAAGTCCATCAGACAACATATAGGACGTCTGGCACTATGTCTGGACGTCTGGAAACCTACTTTTACTGTGGGAATGGATTTTCCAAACGTTGCAACGGCTAGAAAATCTCTGAGAAGAGATTTTGGGTCAGCCGAGGCAAAACGGTCATTTATCAGACGTCTGGAAAGGCCTTAGGACGTCTGATAAGGCTCTAACGGTCATAATCTTGAGTGTTTGCTAAGCCAGCCAACGGTCCACTAATTAGACGTCTGGCAAAGTCATCAGACGTCTCCTAAGACGTCTGGTGTAAGGTCTGGACGTCTGATTTCATCAGGCAGAACACTAAGTCCAGCCTAATAGTTATCAGACGTCTGAAACAACAGTCAGACGTCTTAAAATACTTTATCAGACGTCTGATTTGGGAATTAGACGTCTGGAAACTCTGTTTGAACCCTATATTGGTTTTCTAAGTATTCTACAGAAAACCTAAGTATCCTAGGGTTGTGCAGGTGTTCCTAGGACTACTGTTAGGGTACTTTGAGACTCTTTAACATGAATTTCTAAGGAAATAAAGAGTAAGAAAATAACGACAACAGTACATGAAAGGATTAAACAAAATTCTATCCTATTCTTCTTGTCCTTCCATCTTCAATATATCGCTCCTCGCGAATCTCTTCTGTTCTCCATCAAGCTCCTCCAATCTGTCCTGGATGCGAGCTCGACTCCATCTAATCACGTATCCATTTGCGATTGACCTGAAATCTAGGACTCAAAGCGCAAATATTAAATGACAGGTGTTTTGTTATCATCAAAACAAATGATCGTGGTGCTCTAGCACCAACATCCTCTTCTTCTTCCCCATTTTCCTCTCCCTCTGTTTTCTCCTCCAACGAACGGAACCCACCACCACCATCACCAACAGCCATCACCTTCACCAATGCCCCTCCATCACTGCCATCTCCCCATGCTCACGCGACCCTCCAGCTCCACCCTCTCCCTCACGCACAGTCATCCTCGCACCAGTAGGCGTCCACCGTGTGCCACCTCCAGCAGACCATGCGCCATCTCCAGCAGCTCCCCTCGGCGCACCGCACCTTCCCGCCCTCCACGCACGGCCAGCAGCAACTCCAGCGTACAGCAGAAGCTACGCCTTCTCTTCCACGTCCGTGCGACCTCCATGTGCGAGCTCCTCACAATAGCAACATCACCTCCCTTCGGCCGTGCGTGGAGCAACTCCTCATAGCATCAACAGATGCACCACCGCTACCCCTCTCCGCTCCGTCCCACCGGCTCCGACCACCATCCACCGTGCCGCCGCCATCACCGGATGTGCGACGGCCCCACCTAGCTCCAGTGAGCTTCACTCCTCCGATCGCTACCTCCTCCGTGCACAAGCTCAAGGCAAAAGAAATCCCTGGTTTTCGTTTCAATTAATAATTAAAGTAGAGTGCCATTACCAACCCCATTTTTACCATTTAATGAATATTATTATGCTAGCGATTTTATAAAGAAGACCCTCCTCTTTGGCATTATTTTTATTTTAGCATATCATGCCATTGATTAGCCTAGTTAAAGGGGATTTCAACTTGATTTTTGGGGAAAATAAATAGTGAACATTGAATTTCAATAGTAACGAGTTTTAATAGGCCATTGCCTCCTTGTGGACACGACCCTCTCTCTTGAGTGGTTTCTTTTAATTATTTTGTTAAGAGGTTTTTCACCACTTTGATACTAAAATGACACATCATTTTATGTGCGAACCAACAATGAAAGCAAATATCGTCTTTTCAAATGGCGCCGTTGCCGAAGAGGCAACGAGCCTGTTACATTCGCATTTATTTATTTATTTGTTCACATTTTAGTTGAGACATATTTTAATTCGATTAACTGTTTGGTGTGATGTACGTGTGACCTGAGATAAGTTGTTGCACTAGCCTCTACGACACTAAGGTGGACCTTGTTTCTACTGCTCGGAGGACATCTGGAGTGATCATCTTCATCTCTGTCGATTTTTTTTTTCAGTAGATAGAATTTAGGTTTTAAAACTTTACTTTACTTTTTTTTTTTTTGCACATTCATTTGATTTGAGATCCTTGTTTTGGGGTATATTTTACGGGTTTGTTCCCTAACTTTCTTTTAGGTCTATGTTGAGTAATTTTTCGGGAGCCTGTTTCCTCCTTTAGATTTAGGTCTTTATTTCCTGTCCTAGATTGATTTTCCATTATTTATGCATAAGTAGGTAAAAATAAAAATAAAAAATAACAAAATACGAGTTGAATGCCTAGAAGCTGCATGATTTAGAACGACCATATAATATTGTATGAGCAGCATCTAGACTATATTTTCTGCATTGCGTGCATTCTCGCATCGTTGATTACTGGAAGTAAGGTAGCATCCTCTTACTTTGCATCCATACCTTGATCACGCATTTGCATTTGGACTTAATTCTTGACCACATAATTTGTCTTAAAACGATCTAACAAGTGGTCACATCAAATTTCTGAAAAGGACTAAGTAAAGGAGTACAGTAAAACCCAAGGAGTTGATTTGAAATATTGTGCTGCTGTTCAAAATTCAAATTCAAAATTTTACGGTGAATGCACACGTGCATGACTGCGCACTGAAGCATGCATTTAGACACTCCTAGGTTTTTGACCTGCTAGGAAAGAACTCTCCTATAGTTGGATACCAAAGTGCTTGAAACTTAAGATCAAAGGTTTTGTTACTCCAAGGAGGGAGATATCCTGTCACAGATTTTTGAGGGTAGTTAAGAAGCACCACAAAAGCACAGCTTCAAAGGAAGGCTTAGGCCTACTTGCATCCCTCGATCTTCCATCCTTGGAGTACTTTACCATTTGAACTTTAGGGCAGAGCACCTAAGTTCAAATTAGGTCTTCATTAAGGCATTTCGTAGGTCAACAATATGCCACATAATTGATTGGGAAATTTGTATTGTCACCTACAACTAGACTAAAATCTCAAAGGCCTTAATTGATTAAAGACATAAAAGTCCTTTTTGAATTGTGTTTGTGTTGTTGGTGTATGCTTGGTAGGCGATCTTTGAGGAGCCAACTTGTGTTTAATCCAAAACCTGAAAGAATCCTTAGGAAAGCCAACCAAGAGAGAAGAGAGACGGTCGAGGAAGGAGAAAATAGAATTGTGGAAAACCAACGATCTTTGATAGACTATTTTATCCCTACCAATCAACCCGGCCATACACTAAGAAGACCTGAGGGGAACAATCCTTATGAAATCAAGAGTAGTACCATATCTTTGTTGCCCTCATTCTATGGAACTTCTAGGGAGGATCCCTACAGGCATTTGGAGGAATTCATCGAGGTCTGTTCCACGGTGAGATTGTAGGATGTTACTGATGACGCCCAAATGCGAACCCTCTTTCCCTTCTCCCTCAAGGATAAGGTGAAGCATTGGTATCGCACTTTAGATGGTAGTGTGGATACTTGGGATGCCTTGAAGGGAGAGTTTTTGAAAAAATACTTCCCCAAGAGTAAAACTAATCATTATAGGAGAGAAATCATAGGTTTTGCTCAACAAGATGGAGAGCAATTTCATGATGCATGGGAGCGCTTCAAAGATTTGTTACGCTTATGTCCCCATCATCAAGTGCCAAGATGGCAACTTGTAGAAAGGTTCTACATTGGATTAAATGATAAGCACAAGCAAACAGTGGATGGTGCTTGTGTAGGAACCTTTCTCACAAAAACTGAAGATGAGTCTTGGGAGCTTTTTAAGACTTTGAGTGAGAATTCTATCCACCTAAATTCTGCCTATTTGGATGGGAAACCCACTCTTATGCAACAAAAGATTGAGGCAAATGAGGCTAGGGATACGCAAAATTTAGCCTTCCAAATTCAATTGTTGAACCAAAATATGGAAAGGCTTATGTTAAACCCTAACCAACTCACGCCAAATGCCTCCACTTCCCAAGCTTCTGAATGCTCCATTTGCCAAGGCAATACGCACACTACTGTGGATTGTCACTTGGCCTCCCAATTCCCTGACCTTGTAGTAGCGGACCTGAATGCTGCTTAAGGGTTCCATCCCAGACCTCATAATGACCTTTTTTCCAACACTTATAACAAGGGTTGGAGGAAGCACCCCAATTTTTCATAGAGACAGGGGAATGTCTCCAATTTAGGGAATTACAGACCCCAACCCTTTCAGACTCAACAGTATAATCAATCTCCTATTCCCTCCCAACCGCCTAAGACTTCTAAAATGGATGAGCTTAAGGCCATGCAGGAGAATCAAAACATGATCATCAAATCTCATGACAAGGTAATCAATGAGATGAAATCCCAAATTGGACACCTTGTCGAGGCTATGAGCAAAAGGGAGACTGGGAAGCCTCCCAGTTCATCTTAGGAGAACCCTAAAGGGAAAGGGATTGTCTTTAGGGAGCATGCCCAGGTGATGACTATTCTGAGGAGTGGGAAATAAAATTTCAAAATTAATGCTCCTATAGTCCCACCTTTTGAAAACCTATCCACCCTGACTTTTGCCCCCACTGGAGAAGAGCCGCCCAACTCTTCACTTGAAATCACCTCACCAGAAGAGGTTGTCCCCGTCCCCCTCTTACTCGACATGACAACCCCTCCACCCAAAGACCTGGAGTGACCTTTCCAGAGCGCTTATCTGACTCTAGGCAGACTTCTGCTGGCTCATCTGGAGCCAAAGATAAGACGGACAAAATCATGGAGATTTTCAAGCAAGTGCAGATTAACTTGCCTTTGCTTGAGGCTATCAGGAAGATTCCGTCCTATGCCCGCTTTCTAAAGGACCTGTGCACAAAAAAGCGGCAATTGAGGAAACAGGTCCAATCAAAAGTTGTCCTATCTGATTCTTTAGCTCAATTATACAACACGAGACACCCTCGAAACTTAAGGACCTAGGAGCCCCATATATCTCGGTGGTCATTGGCGACCTACATATAGACGAAGCTCTGCTTGACCTGGGTGCGGGGGTAAACATCCTTCCTAGCTACATATATGAACAACTTGGAGGAGGTAATCTGAAGCCTTCCCCTGTAATCCTCCAAGTTGCAGACCGATCCTCGAAGACACCACGGGGCCTGTTGGAGGATGTCCTCATCAGATTGGAGGACTGCTTCGTCCCCGTTGACTTTCTGGTGTTGGACATTAACCCTACCAACAAGCCGACCAAGCCCACCATCATCTTGGGCCGCCCTTTTCTTGCAACTTCTAATGCTTCAATTAATTGTCACACTGGGGCATTAAAAATGGGCTTTGAGAATAGGAAAATTCGGTTTAATGTGTTTGATGCTTATAAACAAGCTAGATTTGAGGATTATTCCCAAGTTGAGGTGGTAGATGACCTGCTTGAAGAGACAACCTCTACAATTTTATGTGATGACCTCCTTCAGCATGTCTTGCTAAATGAGCATTCCAATCTCTTAGAGGAATGTGAAGGGGATGTACTAGAACTTGAGGAATTGCTTGGAGTTTCTATTGAGTCTCTCTCCCCATCATACCTGCCTAAGGTAGATCTACTACCTGAGATGGGAACTTCTATTATGAAACCCTCAACCGTACAAGCCCCCGACCTTGAACTGAAACCCCTCCAGGACTCTCTCAACCAAGTTAGATGGATATTTTGGGTATAACCAGGTTGCAGTCTTCCTTGACGACTAGGATAAAATAACTTTTACTAGTCCCTATGGCACTTTTGCATTTAGGCGTATGCCGTTTGGATTATGTAATGCACCGGCAACCTTCTAGCAGTGTATGATGTCCATTTTCTCGGACATGATTGACGAGTGTGTCGAGGTTTTTATGAATGACTTCTTCATTTACGGCTCGTCTTTCGACCAGTGTCTCCTGTACTTAGAGAATGTGCTGAAGAGATGTAAGGAGACTGGTTTAGTCCTTAGTTGGGAGAAAAGCCACTTCATGGTACAGAAAGGCATTGTACTTGGGCATGTTGTGTCTAAAAGGGGCTTGGAAGTAAATAAGGCTAAGGTTGATTCTATTTCCAAACTCCCATTGCCCACGAATGTCAAACAAATTAGATCCTTTTTGGGCCATGCAGGCTTTTATAGGAGTTTTATTAAAAATTTCAGTAAAATTTCTAGGCCACTTTGTGACCTATTGGCGAAGGAATCTTCCTTCGATTTTGATTCAAGGTGTACCGAGGCTTTTCATATGCTGAAGGAGGCCTTGACCTTTACGCCTATTCTCCGCGCTCCAGATTGGACACTCCCATTTGAACTAATGTGTGATGCTTCAAATCATGCAGTGGGAGTAGTCCTTAGACAAAGGGTTAAGGGAAGACCACATGTGTTGCACTATGCCAGCAAGACTTTAACTGAACCACAGCAAAACTACACAGTCACTGAAAAGGAATGACTTGTTGTAGTTTTTGCTCTGGAGAAGTTTAGGTCTTATCTTCTTGGGTTTAAAGTGGTCATTTTTACTGATCATGCAGCAATGAAATATCTCATTGCCAAGAAGGACTCTAAGCCATGTTTAATTAGGTGAGTTCTACTCCTTCAAGAGTTTGACTTGTAGATTCGTGAAAAGGAGTGGAAAATGTAGTGGCTGACCACCTGTCTCGCCTCCCACTTGATGACTCTCCATCTGGAGACATCCGCGAGACATTTCCTGATGAAATCCTTATGGCGGTAACACCGACTTCACCTTGGTATGCTGATACTGTCAATTACTTGGTCACTAGAGAGACTCCTAGCTCTTAGGATGAGCAGAAACGGAAGAGATCCATTTCTCAAGCTAGATTCTTTCATTGGGAAGAGCCATAATTATTTAGACTTGGACAAGACCAAGTATTGAGACAATGTGTGCCTGAAGAGGAGCAACAAAGTGTGTTGAGATTTTGCCATGAACTTCATTGTGGAGGACACTTTGGTGCTAAGAAAATAGCTTTAAGATTCCCCAATCCGATTTTTGGTGGCCTACTTTATTTAAGGATTCTCATAACTTTGTTAAGGCCTACATTAGATGTCAACGGACTGGAACGATTGGAAAGCAAAATGAGATGCCCCAACACCCCATCCAACCTGTTGAAATTTTCGATGTTTGGGGGATAGACTTCATGGGTCCCTTCCCTTTGTCACATGGATGAGTATATCTTGGTGGCATTTGATTATGTCTCCAAGTGGATAGAGGTCATTCCTACGAGCACAAATGACCTCTCTATGGTCTTGAAATTTGTGAAGGCCAATATCGTATCTCGCTTCGGCTGCCCCAAGATGATTATAAGGGACCTCATTTCCAGAACCACCACTTCAATCGGCTCCTTAGGAGTCTGGGAGTAACTCACAAGATCGTTACCCCTTACCATCCTCAGACAAGTGGCCAGGTTGAAGTGTCGAATAGAAAGATAAAGAACATTTTGGAAAAAACCGTTAGGCTTGATAGGAAGGACTGGTCCCAAAAGCTCGATGATGCTTATGGGCTAATCGAACGACGTACAAAACCCCTTTGGATATGTCTCCCTTTCGGATAGCGTACGGGAAAGCATGCCATTTATCTGTTGAGCTTGAACATAGGGCACTTTGGGCTATCCGAAGTGTCAACCTGGATTTAGAGAAAGCAGGTAAGGCATGATTACTGGAGTTGACTCAGCTTGAGGAGCTGAGGAATGATGCTTATGACACCTCCCAAGCTTATAAAGAGAGAACTAAGGTCTTACATGATAAGTATATCCTTAGAAAGACCTTTGAGCCCAACCAACGAGTCTGGCTTTTTAATTCCAGACTTAAGCTTTTTCCAGGGAAATTGAAATCACATTGGGATGGGCCTTATATAATCACCAAAGTGTTTCCACATGGGGTTGTGGAGATCAAGAGCCCTTCCTCTTCAGCAACATCCTTTACCGTCAATGGCCAACGATTAAAACCATATGTTACTTTGGATGGCCATCTAGTTGACAAGGTCACTCTAGAGGAACCTTAGCTCCTTTCATTCTCCGCGTCAGGTAACATCTTCCCGACTATTTTACTTCTAATAAGGACATTGTTTGAACCAGGCATGGGGGGATAGGACCTGAGGCATCTGTTTATAGCATGTATACATATTGCATTCATGCATTCATATTGCATCAAAAAAAGGGGGTTTTAATTTGTTAAGATTAAATGGTTAGTCCCAATAATCTCTGTAGATGAGTTACGTAAAGTTCTAGGCTGAAACAAATGATGAGATAAGACCTTAAATGTCTTGCTTCAGGAGATAAGGAAGAGATATTAATCTTAGACCCTTAGGGCTGGGTTGGCTTAAAAATCTAAGTATTTGTTAAGATACAAATTTTGCCTCAAGCAAAAGAGATATTTGAGAAGCTGATGTATTAAGTCAAGGGCTTAGGAAGTAAAGAACTTCTCTGTTTATTCCTTGGTTTGGAGATCCTTGAAACCGAAGTGTCTTTTTCACATTACACGAATTTAAAACTGGGGCAACCATGTGAGAGCTTACCGTGGGTTCTGTTAGAACAAGGGTTGGGGACTCTAAATTAATGCACCTTAACTTATATTCAAACTTAAGAGAGATCCTTGCGGGGTATGGCTGGCATGTCACACGTAGTAACCCTTGGGTGTGGGATGTCCAGAGCCCAACCTTACTCCCCAAGTCTTCCTACATTTCACTTAGGTGAAGCATTTAGAAAGGATGAAGGAGAGCCACTCACAAAAAAAAAAAAAATGAAATGGAGAAAAAGAAAAATGAGGAGGGAAATAGCACCTCGTTACACATAGGTGTCATTAAAAATAAATGGCACCTCGTTATACATGGGTACTAGAGTTAAAAAAAAAAAGAATTAAAAAAAAGAGAGAAATAGCTGAGGAGATATACACTGGGTTCGCCTTTATGTTGACTTCAAAAAAAAAAAAAGTGAGGAGAAAGCTGCCAAGTCTAAGTATGGTTGAACCAAAGTAGGTTTAGGTAGATGAAGGGCAAGTCCGATCCTGGGAACGTATGGGAAGAACAAGTATGGTTGCCCATTAATCAAATTATACACTCAGCACTGACATTTTAACCTATGGAATTTATGAACTATAGGATAAACTTAGAAGTTTAAGAAACTATTGCCTGAGACCAAAACTGAAGTAAATCAAGTCTGAATTTTGACTAGTACTTGGATACCTTAAGGTTTAAGGTTAGTATCTCAACAAATCTCTAAACGTGAGATATAATAAGGCATCCTGCCGGTTAATTCTAGCCCAGAACTTAGGAATTCCTCATAAATGTTGCTAGGGACTAGCAAAAACTAAGCATGGGGTCATTTGATGAGCCCATATTTGTGGGATATTTAGGTATTTCAATGCCTAGATATTAAGTTATCTTTAACATTTATTTAGCATGAATTAGGATGTAAATAGATTAGTTTATATTTTTGACTTGATTGCATAATTCATGCATTGCATTCATAATTAAATGCATTTAAAATTAAGTTAGAATGGCATGCATTTGATTAGTTAACCAATTATGTGCATTATATATATTATTTTGAATTTAACATAGAAGTTAAGGGTTTGCACATAAATAACCCATCATTTATTTTTCATTTTCTCTATCATTCTCTTCTTAACTGCTACAGGAGTTGCGGCCATTGAAGAGCAACAACGTGGGCAACAAAGGTGGATCTTTGTTGCACACGTTTCTCGACGCTACATCTCCCTCTCCACCTTCCTGCAGTCAGCATAAGAAAGACCTCCAACGACAGAGAGCAGCAGGCCTCCACCCCACTTCACTACTGTGCAGAGAGTCAAGCTTTCCTCCATTCCACCACATCGGCCTTGACTATGTACACAAGTCCACACCACCGTGGGCAGGCAGGGTGACAGACCGCCGCGCCACCAGTGGCTTGTGTAGCTGACTGTGAGCATGTGCCTGAAGGCCACACAGTTATCCTTCCTCACCACCATCACCAGCAACCACCACCATCACCACCACCGCACCCATGCACCAATGTCATCCAAGCGTGGTTAAGTCATCCAAGAAGGTTCCCGGACGTCTGAAGACCCAACGCACCATTATTCATCTTCTCCCCTCTCTCTTCTTCTTCCCCATTTTCCTCTCACTCTGTTTTCTCCTCCAACGCAATGAAACCCACCACCACCATCACCAACAACTATCACCTTAACCAATGCCCCCCCATCACTGCCATCTCTCCCATGCACGCATGACCCTTCGACTACACCCTCTCCTTCGTGCGTTGTCACCCTCGTACCAACAGGCGCCCACTGCACGCCACCTCCAACAGACCACGCGCCATCACCAGCAGCTCCCCTCAGCACACCATGCCTTCCCGCGCTCCACGTGCAGCCAGCAACAACTCTAGCGCACAGTAGCAGCCGTGCCTTCTCCTCTGCGTGCGCACGACTTCCACATGTGAGCTCCTCACAGCAGCAACATCGCCTCCCTTCTGCCGTGCGTGGAGCAACTCCTCACAGCAACAACAAACCCACTACCACCGCCCCTCTCCGCTCTGTCCCACCGACTCCGACCACCATCCACTGTGCCGCCACCACCGTCGGATGCGCGCCGGCCCTGCCTAGCTCTGGTGAGCTTCACACCTCCTACTACTACCTCCTCCGTGCGCGAGCTCAAGGTAAAAGAAATCTCCTATCTTTGTTTCAATTAATAATTACGATGGAGTGAAATTACCAACCCCATTTTAATCATTTAATGAATATTATTATGCTAGCCATTTTATAAAGAAGACCCTCCTCTTTGGCATTATTATTATTTCAGCATATCATGCCATTGATTAGCCTAGTTTAAAGGGGATCAACTCGATTTTTGGCGAAAATAAATAGTGAACATTGAATTTCAATAGTAACGAGTTTTAATAGGCCATTGCCTCCCTGTGGACACGACCCACTCTCTCTAGTGGTTTATTTTAATTATTTTGTTAAGCAGTTTTCCACCACTTTGATACTAAAACGACATGTCATTTTATGTGTGAACCAACAACAAAAGTGAAAATATTCTTTTCACCTATAGTGCATGCCTGCCACCCTCCCTCTACCTTCTCTAGGATTCATCTTCTTTCTCCTAGCACCCTAGACTTGAAGCTCTACCAGAAGCTTTGCACAAGCATCCCTCATGCGGCTCCAAATTTCTTTCTCCTTCTATTTTATTATGTTATGCTTCTTTTTATATAGCTTTGTAAGACTTGCCATTATTAGCAATAAAGTTATTTTTCATGTGAAATCATTACTTCCATCTTTATTAGCTCGCTATCCATTGTTAATACCATTGTTTTGATTATGTTTTTATTATGAGCTAACCATTACAAGTTAAGTCATATTATAGCATGAATGCATCCTCGTCAACATTTTCCAAATACATAAGGATAAAGAAGACTTGAAGACTTTTTAGATTTTATTGAGTCTAGAATAATGTATGGAACCTCAATAAAGAAAATAAACGTAAGCTTTCGTTCTTCGAAAAAATCATTTTCCCTTAAACCCTTGTTAATTCTACAGTTGATCAACCAACATATCTTTTTAATCGACCAAACCTTGATCAACCAATTGTTGTCCTAATCGATCAAATACCTCTAATAGTCATATTCTTTTTTTATTGATCAACTTGTTTTATTTAATAGATCAAATTTATTCTAATGGTCGAATTTCTTTTGAAATCTTAGAGTCGATAAAATTACCCTTTTAATCAATCAACATTGAATCAATCAATAATTTTATTTAATTGACCAAATATAATTTTGATCAACCAAACTTTATTTTGATCAATCAAATCTGTGTTTCCAAAAATGTCAAAAAGCACCTATAAATAGGATCGACGATGCCCCTCTCAAAAACACACCTCAAGAGCTTTCAAAGTGAAAAACTACTACTCTCTCTCTCTCCCTTGTGCTTTTGTGCCTTTGAGCCTACAACTATTGCTATTCAAAGCACGCTCCATTGAGATTCAAGAAAGCTTGGTTTGTTCTTTAAATATTGCTAAGGCTCCATAGGAATATTGTTATATTCTTTTATTCTGTTATTTTTAATCTGGGAATCCAAGTTGTATTGGAGGTCTCACTGTTCTTCTCTTGGTCAAGTAAGTGTAAGAGAAGACATTTGTAAGAGGTTGTGACACCCATGTTAAAGTGGTAAGTGATAGTGGATTAGACTAGCGTCGAGTAGTCAAGAAAATCCTAAGCTGGAAGGCTTAGGTAGTAGTTTTCACCTAGAAGGGTTTCCACTCTAAAATCAGGTGTTATTTTTCTGGTTTGTGCTTATACTTTTTGATCTGTGGTGAATGATTTTTTTAAGTTGCTTTTTAAATAGATATTACACTATTCACCCCCCTCTGGTGTATGCTTGATCCATTAGGCTCCACTCGCACTCACATCTGGTATCAGGGCCCTATTCTACTCTAGTTAAGATGTCAAAATCCTCTAAGGTATACACTGAGGGTCAGTCTACGGTCATGCCACCCCTATTCGATGGCACTAATTATGGTCATTGGAAGATCGAAATGCAAATATTTTTGGAATCAATGGACTACGAAGTATGGGATGTGATAGCATCCAAATACACCATACTAGAAAAGGAGTAGCAATCACTATCGACCAGAAGAAGATAGCCATGCATAATGCTAAGGCCATGAATGCTATCTTCTGTGGTCTATCCAAGGAGGAATTCAATAGGGTCTCTACTTGCAAAACCACATACGAGATCTAGAACATTCTTGAAGTCACTCACAAAGGGACCTCAAAGGTGAAGGAGACTCGAGTCAATCTTCTTACCCAGAAATACGAGCTTTTCGATATGAAAAAGGGGGAGACCATCAAGCAGATGTATACAAGATTCACTGACATCATTAATTCACTGAGAAACCTAGATCAGACAGCCACGAATAAGGCGTTGGTTCGCAAGATACTCAGATCCCCCACAAGTGACTGGGAAACAAAGACAACAGCGATTCAGGAATCGAAGGATCTCTCAATGCTTTAGTTGGATGATCTCATAGGTAGTGTAATGGCCTATGAAGTTCAACTCAAGCACGTGAAGGAGCACGAAGGCGAAGGAAAGAAAAGAAAGATCTTACTCTCAAAGTAGACACCGACATCGAAGAGTCAAAAATAAAAGACAAAGAGGATATAGCCCTTCTCTCTAGAAAATTCAAGAGGTTCCTAAAGAACAAAAAGAGATGGAAGAAGAAGGAAGAGCCTCATGAAAACCAAGTCATTTGTTACAACTGCAAGAAGAAAGGGCACATGAGAAAGGAATGCCCTCAACTCAAGAAGGAGAACGGCAAAAAGACTCAGAGATTTCCCAAACATGAAGCAAAGAAGAAGGCTTTACAAGTAACATGGGATGATAGCAATACAAGCTAAGAAAAAGAGAGTGAAGAACTTCAAGTGAAGAAGCACTTTGCAGTCTTATGGCGATCAAAGATGAGGTATCGTCTTTTACTTTTGATGAATTACTAGGAGCATTTTATGAGCTGCATGATTTAGCTACAGCACTTAGAATAGCTAATAAGAAATTAATAAAAGATCTAGATGAAGAAACTGACTAAAGAAATAGTGCTGAATCTCTAAATCAACAACTATCTCAAGAAATCATTACCCTTAAAGGTCATGTTGGCACACTTCAAATAGATTTAAGAAAACTAAAACAAAAGTCTATTGCTCTTGTAAATGACCTAGCTAAGTTCACCAAAAGAAGAGCAAATCTGGAAAATCTATTAGGCACACCAACCCAAACCACCACAAAATTTGGGTTAGGATATATTCCTAGTAATAATCATGAAGCATCCACCTCACAAACCAACACACAAATGCACTCTAGTCCTAAGGCCAAGAATAGGTCCATGCCTAGACAGGCACCTACTAACAAAACTAGACCCAAACGAAAATGGGTACCAAAAAGAGATTTGCAATCTTCTTATGTAGGAAACTCTCAAGGATTAACAAAGTACTCAGACTAGATCTACCATTAAAGATGGACACCTTATAGTAGAAAGAAAACACACTAGACCTCACAGACGAAAATAATGACAAGTCTAAGGAAAAGGAAGATGGGTTATGGATAGTAGTTGTTCGAAGTACATGACAGAAGAAGACCTATTCATCAACCTTAACTGCAAGGAAGGTAGTTCAGTCACTTTTGGCAACAACCACAAGGGCCATATTACTAGTATTGGCCAAATTAGTAACTCTAAAACTTCCATTGATAATGTTCATCTTGTTAGTGGCCTAAAACATAACTTACTTAGCAGTAGTCAGATATGTGATAAAGGCTATAAAGTTACTTTCACTTCAAAAGGTTTTAAAATTAGGGATAAAGATTCTAAGGAAATTCTTTTGATCGGAGACTGATCAAAAGACATCTACACTATTGACTTTGACAAATGCAATGATCTTAATTGCTTGGTTGCATCAATTGATGAGTCAATATTGTGGCATCGTCAACTCAATCATGTTCACATGCGAAATATAAACAAACTTGTGAAGCATGATTTAGTACGACAGTTGCCTAAGATTTCCTTCAAAAAGAAGAATCTTTGTTCATCCTGTGAACTAGGAAAACTGCATAAAACTTCTTTCAAACCTAAAAACATGGTCAGTACTTCCAAGCCACTTGAGTTGATCCACTTAGATCTTTTCGAACCAACCAAGTCTGAAAGTCTAAATGGGTACAATGATTTCAGATTTTTAATCGTGTAGTTTTAGCGATATCAAAGATCGAGTTACAGAAGCTCCAATTTTGCAACCTCCTAATTGGAATCTTCCCTTCAAAATCACGTGCGATGCATCTGACTACGCAGTTGGATCTATTTTAAGACAAAAAGTTGAGAACAAACCCATCGTTATCTACTATGCTAGCAAAACACTTCATGATGCACAAAAATATTACACTGTTACGAAAAATGAGCTGCTAGCAATAGTATTTGGACTCGAAAAAATTCAATCCCACACCTTGGGTTCTCACATTATAGTATACTCAAATCACTCAGGTATAAACATCTTCTTTCAAAGAAGGACACAAAACCTAGGCTGATTAGATGGATCTTGCTTTTGCAAGAGTTTGACCTGGAGATTCGTGACAAAGTGGGATGACAAAATGTCGTTGTAGATTACCTTTCTTGCCTTCCTTCTAAGAATATCGAGACATCTCCACCAATCATCGAACACTTCCCTAATGAGATTCTTTTGAGCATAACATCCAAACTTCCCTAGTACGTTGACATAGTTAATTATTTGGTCACACATCGATTTCCATTCAACTGGGATATGAATCACAGATCTAAACTCGCATTAGAGGCCAAATACTATTTCTAGGAAGATTTGTATCTTTTCCAACTTTGTAATGATCAAATCATAAGGTGAATCAATTCATCTAAGATAGATTCAACACTTTCCTTATGTCACGACTAGGCCCGTGGCAGTCATTTCTCTAGTCGTAAAACCACCAATAAAATTCTACAATGTGGGCTTTATTCACCCACACTTTTTATTGATTCACAAATGTATTGTAAAACATGTAGTTGCTACCAAACTTTGGGCAGCATGATACGAAGAGACATGATGCCTTTGAACCCGATCGTAGTTTATGAAATTCTCGATATCAGAGGTATAGATTTCATGGGCCAATTTCCTTCTTCCTTTGGCCTCGAGTACATTTTACTCGTTGTCAATTATGTTTCCCACTTAATCTCAGCCATACCCACACACACAAACTATCATAGAGTTGTCATTCCTTTTGTTCAAAATCACATCATCTCTCATTTTGGGGTTCCACGTGCAATCATCTCTAATGGTGGATCCTATTTTAACAATGCCCAATTTCAGAACTTAGAAAATGCGGGGTTACACATCATATCACTACACCCTATCACCCCCAAACCAATGGGCAAATAGAGGTTTCTAATCAAGAGGTCAAGAAAATCCCTCAAATGTCAGTCAGACCCAATAGGAAGCATTGGTCTTCTTAGTTAGACGAGGCTTTGTGGGCATAGAGGACAGGCCACAAGACTCCCATAGGCATGTTTCTGTATAGACTTGTTTACGGGAAACCCTGTCATCTTCCCATTAAGATTGAGCACAAGGCCTATTAGGCGATAAAAGCCTATAATCTCAACCTCGTGAAGGCTCGCGATCACCGTAGGTTGCAGCTTAGTGAACTCGAGGAAATCCGGATTGATGCTTATGAGAGTTCTAGGTTGTACAAAGAGAAATTGAAAGCCTTCCATGACAAACATATTTCCTGCAAATCTTTTGCACCTGGTCAGAAGATGTTGCTCTTTGATGCCCATTTAAAGCTCTTTCCTAGTAAACTCCACTCTAAATGGACTGGTCCATTTGAAGTCATTAGAGTCTTCAACAATGGAGCTGTCAAAATCACTGAACCCAACAAGAATCAACCCTTCAAAGTGAACGGTCAACGTCTTAAACCTTTTCTTGAGCCTCATGTTTTGGGTCTTGTTGGAGAGTGTTATATGCTCCACTAATTTTCTGAGTTTACGCCTGGCTGAAGGCATAAAATTTAACACTCCTCGGGGGGCAGTCCGAGATTGTACATAGTTGTTTTCTATTTCTATTTACTATTTTTTTCCATCTGTGTCTACTTCTACACTTTGAGTCTAATCCACACATTTATTCACTTCCTTACTACCTATTCTTCACTGAGCCCGACTATTCCCTCTAACATTTGTTAGAGTAGAAATTGTCCACTTAGGATATTTTTATCTCCTCTTTCCAACTCCTTATGTCACCATACTAAGTGAAGAGTAGAGTTTTGTTTCACCCCTTGCATACAATGAGGACATTACATGATTTTGGCATGGGGGGTTGTAAAAGTGAAATCCTTTAACCTTAAGTGTGTTAATAGACATAGAAATTTTTGTTTGACTCATAAAAACCATAAAAATTTGAAAAATCAAATATATACATAAAATATATAAAAAGCAAAAACAGAAAAACATTCCCTTTTTGGTGAGGAATTTTTTGGGTCAGAGAAGAGAATTTTACTCATAAAGAAAGAAGAATTTTTGGAAAGAAATTTTTAAAGGACCATTATTTAATAAATTATATGAAAATTGTTAAACATAAAGAGTTATGAATTTTCAAGTGAATTTTTCAGTTCAGAAAATAAAAATATATATGTATAGTAGTTGAATAGAAATGTTTATGAAGATATCTAAGTAAGAGCCTGAAATCCCTACTTAGGACTTTTCTCGAATACTTTTCAAAATAAGTACTTGTTTTTAGTTCTTAACATAGTTTTTTTAGTCAAGATCTGAAGAAACCTAAGTATGTAATTTGTATATCTACTTTCCACTTTGGAAGCAGAGTAAATAAGATGTTCATAATTCATATATAAGAGTTAATTTTTGGGATTAAATTGTAACTTTGTTAGTCAATAAGATTAGATCATGTCCTTTTGTCTTCGAATCTCTATTTTTATCAGTAAGTCGAGTAGAAAGACTAGATACTTAAAGTTAATCAAATCAAGAAATTAGATTGGAACCTTAAACCATAAAGCCTTGCAGGTTATAGGCAACTTAATCAGTCGAGGATGTTCCACTAGACTTGGTTTGGTCTACATCTTGACAAATCCTACTAGCTTATACCAATGGTATAAGAGTCTGAAAGTATAGGGCTTTATTGTCCACTCTCTAGTTTGTGAGCTAACTAACCTAAGTTGTCCAAATTTCACACATAATAGAATTAACTTACAGGCATCTGAATCCGCGAAAACACAGAAATCATTGGGATCAGTCTTGTATCCTTTTCACCCCAAGGATTTCTGCAGGGTGGTTCTTGAAAGGATGAAGGATGTGCCACTCACCTAGAAAAAAGATTTGGAGTTTCTACATTGGTAAGAAAAATGAGAAAGAGTTGAAAACAATAAATATACACACCCTACCTACAATACTACACCTTTGTACAAATGGGTGCTTATGCTTATTATCCACCAAATAAAGCATCTCACTACAAATGGATGCCATCCTTCTCCATTCCAATAAACAACATGTTAATACAAATGGGTGTTTTGACCTATAGAAAATGGATTAGAAAAATATAAAGATAAAAACTAGAAATAAGAGACCTAGTGCTCCAGTTGAGGAAATATACACCTTTGAGTGTTCACCTCAGGATAAAAATGGGTGAGGAGTAAGCAATCAAGTCTAAGTAAGGCCAATCCAAAGGCTTGATTTGGGATGACCTAGATTGAGTTTTGATGCCTTAAGGTCTGGATTTTTGCACCATTGGATGCCCATAGGTTGAATCTACTTCACTTGAACAGATACTTTATCCTCATAGCAACTAAACCTTGAGTGGGCAATGAAGCCTAAGAAAGCTACCTCCAAAAACTAACAGTTGATGCTTAAAGGAGAAACATTGACAAAGCCTTGGGTCTAGATGTCTGTCCTTGATGCTGTGGGCTGGTTGGATTAAGGGTTCTGCTTACTCTCTGAAGTTTGGTTAATAACATGTGTCTAGTTAATTTACAAAAACTTAAGTCGATTAAAATCATAATTCACAAGCACCAGGACTAATCTGTGTTCTATTGAATTTTAGAGTTAGAATTTGATTCCCAACTTTTGAGTTTTGTTACATTCACTACATCGTGATCTCTCTAATTATGGAGTTTTTGAGTGGTATACAAGATACAAAAAAGGGTATCAGAAGGTCAGACTCAATAGAATTTCCCGTCAAAATTCTATTTTTCATGAGTATGTATTTTGAGAAGCACTCTTGAGTTTTTAGTCTTTCGTTAGCGGATTCCTGCTTAATGCTTTGAAAAGAAAACATTCATAACCATCTGAATTATTTATAATTCTAATTTCATAAAAACATAAAAAGAGAAAATTTTCCAAAAATCTTCTAACCTAATCCAACACTTAAGAATTCATAACTACTCTTTAGATTTAAATAAAACCCTGGTGTGTTTTAATTCATCATATTCACTAAATAGTTTGCTTGAGACTAGCAAGATTTAGGCATGGGAGTATGATGAAGGACTCATCATAGCTCATAATTCACCTAAATAATCTAGTTTATCTAGTTAATTGATTAATAATAACATCAAATTATGGTTAATTATCAAACAAGTCAATATTGAGTAAGGATCTTAATTATACCTTAAAGTAGCTTAATTATTGTATAATAAGCATTCCTCTATTTTTATTTAATAATAGGGACTTAATTCTATGCATATAGCTATTTATAGATAAGTTAAATTAAGTTTATATGAAATTTACAAGTTAAGTTAATAATATTAACCTTAATACTAAGTACTAAATTAAATAATGCAAAAAGGGATAAAAATGTAATTTCAACCCATAACTATATTCTTTAATATATATATAACTTAATAAAAAGTTGAAAAGGGAATAAATTAATTTAGATATTTAATTTAGTAATTTACATTTTAGTCCCTATAAACTATTGTATTTAAGTCCTTTTTCCTTATGAATAGGTCCTTCCTATGTACATAGGTCCTCAGTTCATCTTCCTTTCTACAGCTAACGATTACTAACGACCTTCTCTGATCACCAACTATCGGACGAACAACTTAGTTTTCCGTGGCTGTCAAGAAACCTCCAAACTAACTTTGATCATCCATCGGTCAGGATTGATCGATAACGGCCTAGGTCGACATGGCAAACTCGCCGTCATCGGAGATGACAATCCTTGTTCTCAAGCATCTGGATGCTTTTTCAACCAAATACATTGGACCTACACCTTCTCCACACCTATAAATAAAGGTCCATGGCCTTCGATCACAGGGATAACTCTCTTCCTTCTTCCCCCACTGTAGTCAGTCAATAGGCAATCATCTGAACTCCAGCATCTTCTATCTTCATTCTTGAGTGCTCTCCGATAGCAAGCACCGCCTCCCTCTTCCCCTACTCTGCCCTGCCAATGGCGGAGGAGTGCTCATTCCCTCTCTATTGTCAACATCAATCATTGTCGGATCTTCTCTCACCCTAGCTCTTTCAATCTGAGCTTTGGCGAGCAATTGCCGAGGCTCTCATCCTTTCCTCCATGATAGTGTTCCCAATTCTTTAGTTAGTTGTTTAGAGTAGTTCAGTGTAGTTAATTCATAGGATTAGCTTAGTTTTAACTCTGATTACCTCATCTCCTCTACCTCTGGCGACGTCAATCTGACGTCGTCCAGCCTTCATTCATCAAAACAATCACTTAATCATCTTCTTAAATCTTCTGCGGCCCATCCTCACCTTCTCATTCCCTCGATTAACCACCACAGATCAAATGCCTAAGTCCAATCAACCTTCGGACCTCTACTGTCTATGGTGGAGCTCTGGAGGAGTTCTCCCACCTAATTACCCACCTCTACACCTTCGCAACACTTCATAGAGCAATTTGCCTCAACTTATTGCTCAGTTCCTCTTCTTAACTGATCAGTCAATCTCAAGGTCCATCTCTGATCAATTTGAGTTTGCAGTATCTTAATAGATAATCTTTGATCAATTTGAAGTGTTCTTGAGCATCCTGAGGTGCTTAGGAATCTTCTAAGCTACTTTATATGGTGTTTCATTGAGTTTTTAATCTCTGTCGAATTCCAGTGAGCTTCGTCGTTGTTCTGGTTGTCATCAACATCTCCGGCGATCCCAATTCAATGTTTAAATGCCTATAATAGACTCTAATCGACTCTACTTCATCTCCTGATCATGATGATATCCTTTGTTTTGAGTTCTATCAATTAATTCTTTCTAAGCTAAGTCATTCTTGTTCAGTAGGATCAGGTGCTTCATCTATCTATTCATCCTCCTCATCCTAAGCTCCTTCCCAGGTGCTTCATCTATCTATTCATCCTCCTCATCCTAAGCTCCTTCCCCTAGACCACATCTGCACACTCGAGATGCCCCTGTTCCCCCTCCATCCTCTGCTTCTTCATGGGCTCCCTCAAATAAGGAACCAGTGAACAATCTAGAGCTAGCACCAGTTGACCAGGGTTACACATACAAAGATGATGTAAGTATTGACTCATATGACGATTATGCATCTCAGGCATCTTCGACTTATGAGGATGTCAATGCCCTTCAAGGATATGGGTGTAACAACCCTTACTCAGAGACATATAACCCTGGTTGACACCAACGTCCAAACTTCTCCTAGGCTAGGAACTCACAGAGACCTGCTCCTGCTCCACAACACCAGCCTAGACAATACAAGAATGTAGCACCTACATACCCCCAACCAACAACCAGTCCCATATTAGCCATAGCCCCAATCTATCTACTAATCCATTCGCGATGCTTCCACTGACCCTCCACAATGGGCCAACCTGGTGGTGGAATTGAGAAGAGAATTTAAGCAATTGGAAAAGCGAAACCACACTTTCATGGAGACTATGGCAAGCCAGATGCAAAACATCTAGAACACACAAAACCAGCTATTACAAAAGACTAGATTACAGGGAGCTTTGACCTCCCACCCTATATCGAACCTGAGACATATGTAGAACCCAAGTGCCCCACCCAGGTTCCAAGCACCACAGGGACAGGCACTTGCAGTTCTTCAGGCACCTCCTGTACCACCTGGGTATGCTCAACCTTCTCTACTACCTACACCTGCACAAAATGCTCCTTCCGCTCCTCCCCCACCTCATGGACAATACGCCGATGTAAAAGCTATCACATTGAGGAGAAAAACTGATAAACACCAGTTTATCATCACTCTTGAGCCTAAAATCACATCTAGTTCCTAGGTTATCCACATTGCATGGTGGTACTAGGATACATTTAAGCATTTAGGGTTTAACCAAGCATTGCATTGTTTTCTTCCTATTTCATGTTTTAAGACTCTTCATTTCATTGTCAGGGATGATTGCACTATGAAAACCAATTAAACCCTTGCAATGTGAAAAGCAGAAACATGGGAGAAGATAGAGCTCCATTCCAGCTAGATCTCAACTCAATCCAACTCACCTCAACTGGATTCCACCTCAACCCAGCTCATTCCAGCTCCACTCAGCTCATGGCACTCCTCTCAACTTAGCTCAGCTATTAGTTCTCAACTAGCTAAACTAAGTCGGATGAAGAGTCCACAGTCAGCTTAGGGAAGCTCAGCACGAACTCATGAAGACTTATCTTAACTCAACCTAGTTAAGCTTGTCTACTAAACCTAAGCTAGCTAGCTTAGCTAGCTAGAGATTCTTCAAGAAGATCAAACCCAGCTCCCCTTAGCACCAGAATAGTTGAGATTAGCTCAACTCAATTCATCCAACTCGGCCTAGCTACTAGCAAAGAACTAGTTAGCTAAGCTAGTGGATGAGGTCACTAAAGGTCCACCTCAGCTATAGAACAACTACATGCAGACTCAGAGCAGCTCCTCTAGCTAAACCCTAGCTCTTCACCTACTCCTCTACTATCTAAGCTAGCTTAGCTAAGCTCCACCTCACCTCATGGCAAACCACCTAGCTCCACTAAACCCTAGCTAGCAACCACCTACACTTCCTCCTTTTGGCACCAAAACAACCAACCACCTCTACCCTTGGCACCCCTTCAAGGGTGGCACCAAAATATCTACCTCTTCAACCCTTAACCACCACCACAAGCACCCCATAGTTGGTGCCAACAATGACCCCAACTACCACCTAAAAATGGCACCAACAATCCCTTACATCACCACCCTACATCTACCACCAAACACCATCTCCACCATCCAGAATTGGCACCAACTTACCACCTTCTAGAATCCTAGGGTTGGCACCAAAATGGTAGCAACCCTTCACCACCATAACCAACCACCCTCCTATTCTATTAAAACCCTACATAACTACCACTATAAAGACCATCCTTGGCTAGCCTTAATTTTCCACCTATATCCACCCTATACGTCCAAGGAAGGAGAAGAGTAGGAGGGTGATTAGGAAGACTACCTTGTCTTCCTAGTGCCACCTTCTTACTCCCTTCTTCCTTGGTCCAAGCCAAGGGTCATCCACCATTAAAGGATGGCCAGGAATAAAGGAGAGAGGGTGGTAGACATCCACCCTGGGAGGAGAAAGAGAGGAGCACCTTAGAGCACCATCAAGGAGAGAAGCAAGGGAGGATCTTCTTCAAATACGGGAGCAGCCGTGTTTGGAGCGAAGGCCCTTTCAAGCTTCATTTGGAGGAGTTTTCTATCTTCTTATCTCTCCCTTTTGTATTAGATAATTTCTTTATTTTGTAACAAGCATTCCTCTATATGGGACTCCATTTTATTTAGCAATACAAAAAGTGTTTTGCCTTTCAATTCCTTGTTTATTTCAAGTGTTTTCTTCAATCTCTTAGTACACCCACTCTTCCTTTGTAACAATCTTAGGCGCACTTGCCTAGGGTGAGTTTAGAAAGGAGGATTATATTTTGTTCACTAGGCGTAGTTTATAATTCACAGTTTCATTGCCATGAGTACTTCCCAAAACCCTAAAACAATATCAAAACCAAAAATATAAAAAGGATATTTGAGAGAGCAAGAGAGAGAACATTTTGATAAACTCGCAAATTGGCCTCCTTGGACGACCCTAAATATTCACCCTATCTAGGTTTTATAAATTTAAAAGCCGATCGAGATTTACACGTACGACTTAAAAATATGCTTTTATAAATCGTGTATTTCTCGCATCAGAAACCACCACAAAGGACCCACCATATAGGCAAACGAGTCAAGACACATCGCTACTGCCTCCTCAGGTCGACTCCTCTTCCCACTCTCACTCTAATGGGGAGCCACCTAAGGAGGACAAAGACCAATGACTGTTGACCCTGAGATCCCACTCCCTTTCCCTAGAACTTTGATTAGAGATACATCACTAAAGACAAAGGGATTAAAGAATTACGAGGACCTTAGAGCAATGTTTAAGAAAGTACATATTTAAATCCCCCTCCTTGATGCAATAGATCACATCCCAGCTGTCGCCAGGTTCTTCAAGGACTGTTGTACCCCAAGGCGACAACAGAAGAAGGAAGCAAAGGCCTAGGAGGTATTGTCAAAGGAAGCTAACGTAATGATTTTGAGTGACTTAATGCTTAAGAAGAAAGACCCTAATATACCACTCATCTCTTGCTACTTACAGGACTCTCCATTTGATATGGCCCTTCTAGATTTGGGATCCTCCATTAACTTAACTCCCACCACTATATATGATCACTTTAGGTTTGGGGAGTCTAATCCCACCTCGGTTATGATTTAGGTAGTAGATCAGTCAGTGAAGACACCGAGGGGGGTGGTTGAGAATATAATAGTAAAAGTCTGTGGATTCTGCTTTCCAATGGACTTTTTCATTCTAAACATGGAGGTTCCTCCTAACCTTCGTGATGCACCGATTATTTTGGGTCACCTATTTTTGGCGACCGCCTGGCCCAACATTGATTGTGCATTCGAGCGTATGGAGATCACCCTAGGAGATGAGAGACTTAAACTAGACATCTTTAGGGCATCCAATAGTTTTGATTGTGATCTGATTGTGGACGACTATGAAGATGAGGATCTGGCATATTGTGGAAACATTGGGCTTCTCTGTAGTGACCTAATGTCTCACTCATCTTCACTCTTAGGATTTATAGACCATGATACACATGGGACCATGACTGATGCACTACACATATCTCCACTTCCCAAATCTGACTATTTGGGGTGTATCTCTGACCTTGACACCCCAAACATAGTATATTCTGATTCTTCTAAGGCACTTAATGTTTCTGACCCACCCCTACTGGTGCAGGATGGTGTGGTTGCTACGGATGATTTTGGTCCACTTGAGAGACACACGGATGCGATCCTCAATCCATGGCTACTCTCATGAGCATTTCCAGTAGTGTAGATGATATGAGCTCAGTTTTTACCACCTCCGTGTAGGAGGAGCTGGGATATCCACTGAGATACTTGGGCACCGACCCTTGGTGATGCACATTCTCATTTGGAACCCATGGTCATAATGGTGCAGAACCTGAACTCTACCTTCTCACCAGTGCAACCACGACCAACCTCCTTGGAGGTACTGGATCAATAAATGTGTTTGCACTTCAGAGCCATCAGATATACTCTACTGATCCATCCATCTCACCTTATCATCCCTCCCTATAGGAACCCTCTCCTGTAGTTGATTCTGTATCTCCTCCACCTGTGATTGAATTGAAGCCCTTACTTGATTCCCTTAAATATGTGCTCTTGGGTGATAATGAGACTTATCCCGTCATCATCAACTCTCATTTAACCCAAGAACAAGAGTGTAGATTAATTTCCGTGCATCACAAGCATAGGGCTGCTATTGGGTGGAGCATTTATGATTTAAATGGTATTCTCCCTTCTTATTGTACTCATCATATTTACACAGATGAGGGGACAAAACCAACTCGACAAGCTCAACGACAGCTAATTCTGAACATGCAGGAGGTTGTCAAGGATGAAATCATAAAATGGTTGGATGTTGATATTATTTACCCTATATCTGACAGCCAATGGGTGAGCCAATCTAAATCGTTCCTAAAAAGGCAGAACTCACTATGATTAAGAATGAAAGAGGCAAATCCAGCTTGACCCGCACCACAACTTCTTGGCAGGTGCTTGCACGGCTAGATCGTGTTTTAACAGATATCTCGTTGTAATATAGATGAACTCTCCGCGAAAACAAATAAAAATTTATAACTCGAAATTTAGAATATTTCGAGGTCGAACTCAGGGAGCAAACGTAATTCTAGAAGCATACAAATTCACAATTTACTACTTTACAAAAATTAAAGAGAGAGAGTGTGAACAACAATCCTTTTCTCTTTCTTTCTTTTCTTTCTTTCTTTCTTCTTCTCTCTTCCTTCTCTTCTTTCTATGCTTTTCCTTTCTCGGACGTCTGATTCTTTGAATCAGACGCCTTATCTGCCCCTTTTCTACAGTGCCGTGCAGGTTCTTCTTCTCTTGGTTTCTTCTTCTTCTCTTCTCTGCTTGGCTTCTTTCCTCGATAGGCTTCCTTCCTTCTTTCTTTTTCGTCTTTAGCTCCTTCTGTTGCAGCACTTGGCTGCTTCTCCGTCTCTTCTATCTTCTGTCTTTAGTTTCTCTTCTTTACCTTCATTTCTCTACAGCTTCTTCCTTCCTGTCTTCTTCCTCTTTCTTCAGCTGCTCTGTGCAGCTAAGTGTCCTCAGCCTCTCCTCTGCCTTTCCTTCTTCTTTCCTCAGCAGCTGCCTCTTCTTCTTCTCTTCTGCTCTGCTCCTCCTCCTTTCTTCCTCTCCTGCTTCCCTTCACGTTACACGGTTAGGCAAAACCTAACCCCTACCCGCCCCATGTCTCTCTCTCTATTTATCTCTCAAAGGTTCGCTCCCAGAGCATCCGCAGGTATACAAGTTAGGTAATGCACCCGGGAACAGGCCCATCGACGTGCAGTGGTGGGCGAGGAGTGCACGGTAGGGTAATCGAGTTCGGACCCAGGCCCGTGGGGCGTGAGCGCGGGCGAGGGCAGGTGCGAGCACGTGGCGCACTGCATGCGTGAGCGAGGGACCTGACCCCTGTGTATCAAAGGCGATAAGCCTAATACACTTTTTCAATTTATGTGAAGCGCTGCGCCCAGCCGTTTACGAGGTGGGACTAATGTCCTGCCTGCTGTTGCTTGCACGCCTGCAAGAGACCTTCTCTCCAATTGCCACAACCTTGATCGCCTGCTGAGCCAATTGCTTGGCTGTGTGGATTCGCGATGCCAATCCACACGTCCTGGGACTCTGATGCCTGGAGTGCACGGCCTGGAGCTCGCGAGCAAGCTTCTTCGTGCCTGCGTCAATGGCGAAAGAGGGTCGAGACCTGAAATGCGGAAACACAGCCTTGCGGTCCTGTCAGATCAGAGGAAAACCTTCGTTGTATCACGGAGAAGGTGAAGCGGATGTTGGCTAGCCGCGGGGCGACCTAGGCGTGCGTGCCTAGGTCGCTCTGTGGTCGGAGTTATGGGTTAGGTCGGGGGGCATTTGTGGTGGTGTAGGCGGTGCGTGAGTGGATGGATGATGTTCAGTGGAGTGTGGCGGAGTTTGTGAGGTGGGTGGCAGACGTGTGGGGTTGTGGAGTTGCGGATGCGTCTCGCTGGAGGGTGGCTGGAGATGGGGAAGATGGAGGTGGACCGTGGCTGTCGAAGGGCGTTTTGTGAAATAGGTTGAGGGGAATTGAAGAGGGGAAAGAGACGAGTAGTTCTAACCTAATTGAGTGGATGAAAGGGGAGAGAGGGCGGCAGGCAGTACCTGCTGTCGCCGGAGAAGAAGGTAGCAATGGAGGGAGAGCGGCGACGACGACGGGGCTGAGGGCACACGTAAGGGTGTTGCACGATGCGAAGGAAGGAGATGAAGACAGCTCTGCCATTGGTATTGTGGCAGAGCAACTGGAAGGAGGAGGAAGAGTCGCCGGAGCTTGCTGGTCACCTGGCCAGAGGAGAAGAGAAGAATTTTGAGGGAAATCTCCGGCCAAATCAAGTCTGCTTGAAACGGCAGCCCTTGCCGCTCCTTAAATAGGTGTTGGCAAGGGATGAAAGTACGAGGAGGAGGCATGGACAGGTGCCAGAGACGTGGCCGGAGAAGAGACCCATACTTCTCGTGCATTCGCACGAGAAGTATGGGTATCGGCAGGGCATGGGAGGGGGTCCATGCGGAAGAAGACAACGCCGGGGACCCCCCTCGTTTCTGGGGTCGGTCCCCATACCCTGCGCGGCGCCATCCTCCGCGCAAAGTCGCAGGAGGCATGGGCAGCTGCTGCGGGTGGCAGAGGGACCGACTTGAAAAGAACGAAGGGAAAGTTGAGGGGCTAAATGCAAGGGTTCAAAAAGTTAAGGGTCAAAAAGTAATTCTTGAGGATCAATTTGTAAAGTAGGTCAAGGAAAACTTTCCTTAGGTCCAAATTTTGATATAACCCTAATTTGCACCTAAGGAATCCAATGGTAAAGTTGGATTTTAGGTTTGACCATGTTTGACCAGCCAATTTGCATAAAAACCCAAATTAGGTCAAAAATTAGGTATGGTTCTCAATCTAGGTCAAGATAGGTTCCAATGGCCAAATAGAAGATTCTAAACCCTAGGGGATATTGTTTCATGAATTTTAGAGGGTTTAATTGATTTTTATCTTGCATGAAACTTCATGAATTAGAGCAGGTTTGTTTTAGGCTTACAGAATGCCATTTAATTCCTAGAAGCTGCTATAACCCTTTTCAGATCAATTCATCCCACTTTCTCTCTTATTAAGCCCATTTGACCTGTGTTTAGATCCTTAGAAATCCCATTTGTGTACTGCAATGGTAAAATTACAGTTTTACCCCTTGTGAGTTGCTTTATACTCACATTTATAGTGTTTTGATTTAGGCTTTCCCTTAGGCTTTGTAGGAGCTTTTGTATACTTACTTAGGTCAAAATGTGCTAGTTAAGGTTCATGATGAGATTCTCATCATACCCGCATGCCTAGTTTTTGCTAGTCCCATAGCAAAAATTTAAGGTTTTAACCTTTGTTCTAGACCATGAATTTTTTCCATCAAGTTTTGATAAGTGCTTTTCCTCTTGTATCCTTGATTAGGTTAGAATGCCAATCATAAGCCTAAAAGGTACTCTAGTACCAACCAAGATCCAGATCTATCTAGCTTTAGCCTCTGTCTTTAGCAAAGGTTTTTAAGGCCTATAGAAACTAACCTAAAGTTTATTGGACTCTGTGGTTAAAGCACCCGTGCTTGAGATATTTTTAGCCTTAGTTCAGTTTGTAGTGCGTTTTGTAAGAGAGAGATAGAAGATTTATTCTTTTGGAGAGTTTTCTCTCTCCTTTCTTTTTAATTCTAGCTTAGGATTGACTTCACAACACAATCTGTATCAGATTCCTTGTCCCCATCATTAATCCTCAAGGGTCCCTAGCAGCCGATGCTTCGAGAAAGCACCACCCATGGTAACCCCCAGAACCATAGCTTTCAAGATTTTGAGATAATCCCGTCCATGGTGTTCCATGGCCGAATTCAGACCCTGGCAATTGACACTTCGTGATAATGCCATCCATGGAATCCGAAACAACAGAGTGCTTACATGCCCCCAGTAGGATATGTAAATATCCTAGGAGAAAGCACCAAGGAGATGATATGTTGCTACGCATCTTCGAGGGGAATTTCCCACCTCTCCGTGCTGGGAACTTGTCCAAATCAACTTGTGTTGATCGACTACTTCTAATCTAGGTGATAATTTTAGAATATTTGAAACGCTTCTACGTGATTTTGATATTTATGCTCACTGAACCAGACTGTGTGTGTGAATTTGGGTGCCTAAGTTACTGAGTCCCGTAAATCGAAAGTTAGTTAACAAAGCCGAATACTCCCTAAGCCTTGGACCTAATACTTAAGCTTTTCATTTTCCTCAACCTCTTGAGGAATATCTAGATCTTAACAGGTACTAAGAGTCTAGCCAAGAATGCCTAAGGTTCGCATTCTTACGAATCTTGTTGTGCACTTTCCCTTTTCTTTTCCATAATGTGGTCTAGAACTTAGGTTAATTCCTTAATTTCTTACTAATGACTATCCATTTTTTCTTTCATTTTGTGCTCCTTTTTATCATTCTGCTCTTCTCCTCCTCTTTTTGTAAACTTTTCCAGCAATTTCTTCCTCCTTCAAAGTTTTTTTTTTTTGTATATGCGAATTTTTTTGTTTGAAATCTTTTCTTGTTATGTCATTTCATTGCACTTTCATACCCCCTGATGCCTAAGATTTGCAATGTCCTCATTGTACATTAGGTGGGTTTTTATTTAGCCTAGTTCATACATTAGGACAGGTATTTCATGAGTGGATGGGTCGAGGTGACTGTTGCGGATGATTTCTAATCTCAGGTACGAGTACCTGAGGTGAAGTTGGCTATCCTAAAGGATGAACCTAAAGTGTAAAGAAATGTTAGAAAAGGTTTCAGGTTTTTCGAAATGACGGACTGCCTCCCGTTAAGCGTTGAGTTTTACCCCATCGGCTGGGCGCAATAAGTTTAGGGAAAATGGAGGATAAATGATGACTCAGCCAAATCTGTACTGGTTATGTCAATGAACGGTTTGAGTCTCTAACCGTTCACAATGAAAGGTTCGGAATCGTGGCTAAGAGGACTGATTTCGAAGGCTCCATTTCCAAAAATCTGTCGGACAAGATACGATCTGACCCACTTGGATCGCAGTTTCCCAGGGAAGAGTTTGAGTCAGGCATCGAAGAGTAGGACCTTCTGACCAGGGTGGAAGATCTTTCTAGATATGTGCTTGTCATGAAAGGCTTTAACCCGCTCTTTGTAGATTCGCGAGTTCTCATACGCATCAAGGCATAATTCATTAATCTCGCTTATCTGAAGCTTTCTGTGGGTTCCAGCCTTAGAAAGATCTAAGTTGCATCCGTACTGCCTAATAGGATTTGTGCTTCAATTTGACAGGAAGGTGACACGCCTTCCCGTACACCAGTCTAAAATGAGACATGCCTAATTGGGTTTTGTGGACAGTCCTATAAGCCCACAAAGCTTCCAGAAGTCAAGACGACCAGTCCTTCCTGTCAGGTCGAACAGTAACCTGTAGGATTTTCTTGATCTCCCAATTTGATAGCTTAGCTAGACCATTAGTCTGGGAGTGGTAAGGAGTAGAGATTCGGTGAGACACCTCGTATTTTGTCATCAGTGATCGGAACTGAGCATTGGTAAAATGGGTCCCTCCACCAGAGATGATTGCACGAGGAATCCCGAATCATGAGAAGATATTCTGATGAATGAATTTGATGACGATCTTGTGATCACAGGTTCAGGTCGAAATGGCTTTGATCCATTTAGACACGTAGTCCACAGCGAGTAAAATGTACTCGAAGCCATCCGAAATAGGAAAGGGGCCCATCAAATCAATCCCCCAAATATAAAAAATCTCGCATACGAGAATCGGCTGTAAAGGCATCATGTCACGGTGGCTCATGTTGCCCAAAGTTTGGTAACGATTACAGCCTTACAGTGACTGTATGCGTCCTTGAAGATAGTGGGCTAGTAAAAGCCACACTGGAGGATTTTTTATGCGATTTTGTGCCCAGAGAAGTGGCCACCGCATGCTTGGTCATGGCAGAAGGAGAGAATGTTATGGATTTCTCCCTCTGGGACACATCGCCGGATGACTTGGTCAGCACCTATGCGGAAAAGGTACGGGTCTTCCTAGATCTAGTACTTGGCATCAGAGCACAACTTGTCTATCTTGGCCTTCGGCCAATTAGAAGGGATTTGATGAGATACCAAGTAGTTTACTATATCAACAAACTATGGAAGCCTAATACCAATAGTCAAGAGGTGTTCATCAGGAAAATGCTCCGTGATGGGTCCAGAAGGGTCGATGATCTCAGAAGGAAGGCGAGACAAGTGGTCAACTACCATGTTCTATCTTCCCACCTTGTCACGAATCTCGAGGTCGAATTCTTGCAACAGCAAGATCCATCGGATTAATCGAGGCTTCGCATCCTTCTTAACAAGGAGATGCCTCACAGATGTGTGATCCGAGTAGATTATGACATGGGAACCTAGGAGGTAAGATCGAAATTTTTCGAGGGCAAACACTACGGCTAGCAGCTCTTTCTCCGTAACCGTGTAGTTACACTAAGCCTCGTCAAGTGTCTTGCTAGCGTAGTAGATGACAACGGGTTTCCCGTCAATCTTCTGCCCCAGAACCACTCTTACAGCGACGTCAAATGCATCACACATGATCTCAAAGGGTTTGAGACCAATCAGGGGACTGTAGGATCGGAGCTTGGGTGACTCGGTCACGAAGGTTCTCAACAGCTTGAGTGCATTCCTTGGAAATCTCAAAGGGTACATCCTTGGAGAGAAGAGTAGTCAGGGGGTGCGCGATTTTTGAGAAATTAAGGATGAAACGACGGTAAAAAATGACGTGCCCTAGAAAAGATCGGATGTCCCTGATCGAGCTAGGCATAGGAAGTCTAGAAATCAGATCAACCTTGGCTCAATCCACTTGGATGCCTTTCTCAGAAATTAAATGTCCCAGGACGATCCCCTCAGGCACCATAAAGTGGTTCTTTTCCCAGGAAAGAACTAGATTTATGTCAATGCAACGCCTGAGTATGTGAACCAAGTATTGGAGGCAATCGTCAAATGATGCCCCAAAACTGAGAAGTCATCCATGAAGACTTCCAGATAATCACCTACCATATCAGAGAATATGGCAAGCATGCACCGCTGAAAAGTTGCGGGTGCATTGCAGAGACCGAAAGGCATCCTTTGAAACGCGTACGCCCCGAAGGGGTAGGTGAATGTGGTCTTCTCTTGGTCCCCTGGATGAATCGCCACTTGGTTGTAACCGGAGTACCCGTCAAGAAAGCAGAAGAATCTATTTCCCGCTAACTTCTCGAGAATCTGATCAATGAATGGTAGTGGAAAATGATCCTTCTTCGTGGAGGAATTGAGTCTTCGGTAATCTATGCAGACTCTCCACGAATTGGCTATATGGGTGGGTATGACCACTTCGGTTTCAGTCATAATGGTGGTGAGCCCTACCTTCTTAGGCACAACCTGGATTGGGCTCACCCAACGACTGTCGGAGATCGGGTAGATGATCCCTGCATCTAACCACTTAATGATCTCCTTCTTCACGACCTCCTGCAGATTGGGATTCAAACATCTCTGCATTTCACGTGAAGGTCGTGTGCCCTCTTCAGAATAGATACGGTGTGTGCAATAAGAGGGACTTATTCCAGTCAAATCATCGAGAGTCCAACCAATGGCTCTACTATGTTGCTGGATAACAGTAATCAGACGGGATTCCTGATCAGGTGTGAGTTTGGAGTTTATAATCACAGGAAATGTCTGATTAGAACCTAAAAAGACGTCTTTTAAATGATCAGGAAGGGGTTTGAGTTCAAGAATGGGGTTATCAGCAGCAGCGGGTGGTTCAGAGTGAGTGTGGGGTACAAGGGTAGGAGTTATAGGTTTGTCTAGATCAAGGTCCGACTCCTCTAATTGCGGTTCAAGATCTTCTTGTGGTTGATGAGGAATAATCATGTTGTCCTCAAGTTGTGGTTCATCAACCACAGCTCTACTATCACAAATTTGTTCAATGACACCACAATTGATCCCTTGTTAGGCCTTAAAGATATCAATTTTGAGAGTCTGATTCCCAAATTTCAGTTCTATTTGGCCCTCTTCACAACTTATATTGGCCCTTGCAGTGGCCAGAAAAGGTCTCCCTAGTATGATTGGTGTATCCCTTGGGTTTTCAGGTGCATCCATATCTAAAACTATGAAATCTTCAGGGAAGTAGAAAACCCTCACCCTCATAATAACATCCTCAAGAATTCCCTTAAGTAACTTGATAGATCGATTTACTAACTGCAATGTCACCTCGGTCAGTTTTAGCTCAGATTCTTCTACATGGTTAAGTAGGGATGCGAGTATCAAGTTTATGTAGGCACCTAGGTCCAATAATGCTCTCTGAAATTGGGTTTCACCGATCTTACATGAAATCAGGGGAGTGCCTGGGTCTTTTGCCTTGGGTGGGAGTCTACTCAGGATTACAGAGCTGGCTTGCTCTGGTAATACAATTGGACTCCCACTCTTGGTTGTCGGCTTACGCTGAGGTGTACACACGTTCTTCAAAAATCGTGCGTAAGCCGGTACGTGGCGGATTGCATCCATCAAGGGGATGTTTATTTGGACCTGCACAAAGAGCTTGACCAGGTCCTCCTCAGGAGCCACGGGTTTGGTTGTCCTCTTTCCCTTAGTCAAGGCCTTGGGAAATGGAACCTTGGTTGGTTCCTCTAGGATAGGTCCACGTTTTCGATCTGGGATAGGGATAGGAACATCCTGGATGACTGTCCTAGGGTTTGGGTCACTACCAGGCTTGGAGTGGTCTGGATAAGGTGGATCTTGGGTTGCCTTACCACTACGGGTTGTTACAGAATTTATTCCTGCCTGGTTCTGGTTAGGGGTTGATAGGATGGGTTGCTGATGTTGGTAACCCGCATAGGAGGTTGAGGCTTCCATCTCGTCAGGTGAAGAATAGAAGGGACCTGATAGACCATGTGTGCTTGGCTCGGGTTTTGGTTCATAACGCGCCGCTGGGTCGGCATGCTATTGGGGTTAGGAAGAGGCTGAGAAGGAAGAGTGCCAGGTTGGCGAGAATTTGCCAACTGGGCAAGTTGATTTCGAACCTCTGTGATTTCATCCTTATGTTGCTTCTGGATAGCCGCATTCGTTCTTTGAATGTCAGCCAGAGTTTGGAGGATAAGAGACATTTGATCTTGGTTTGGCCCGGATGGATAAGTGGAGTTGGGCCGAGGTTGAGGCGGCTGATAAGGATGAGGGGCTTGTGGACGGGGCTAAAAAGGTGGTCTCGGATTCTGAGAATTTCCCGTCCACTGGAAATTGGGATGGTTTCGCCATCCAGGATTGTAGGTGTTGGAAAATGGGTCATTTTGGATGGCGTTGAGGTCCTCGCAGGTCTGAGGAGCCTCAAAAAAGTTAGAGAATGGGGGAGTAGGGCTCCCCCGGCAATAATAGAAAGGATCGGAGGTCCCTCCGGTCCTAGAGTCAGATGGGGGTGGATACGAGTCCATCCCTGGAGAAGGTCAGTGGAAAATGTGCTGCACAGTTTCCCATGCGGGAGGGGGTTGTGCGAAGGAGTTTTGAGCAAAGGTGGCTGGCTGCAAATGCTGAGTCAACTCATCCACCTTCTTCTCAATAATAAAACCTTGTCCAATCAACTGGCCATTAATTCCAGGTCGACTGATGCGGATAGGCCCTGCGTCTTGTGTGCTCCCTTAAGGTTCATCGCTGCACGGGTATTCGTCTGGTCGAATAGTCCCATGGAGTCATTATTGATGGAGTTCTTGCACATATTCTCGAGAATCTCCCACACGGTGTCTTCATGTTGACCCATGATATTCCCTCCGCAAGTTGCATTGACGAAAAGTCTAATATCTTCACGGAGTCCCTGGTAAAAAGACTGGACTTGTTCCTATTTAGGAACTCCGTAATGGGGGCACTTTCTCATGAGATCCTGAAAACGATCCCATGCCTCATGAAGAGGTTCTTCCGTCTGTTGCGTGAAGTGAGTAATCTAATGGCGCAAGGCATTGGTCCGACCAACGGGGAAGAACTTTTTCAAGCACTCGGACTGAAGTTCCTCCCAAGTGTTGATCGGGCGGGTCTGTGTTTGATACCAATGGGCCGCCTTGTCCATAAGGGAGAAAGAGAACATCTTCATAAGAAGGATATCCCGATTTTGCGCATCTGACCCGAAGGTTTGGGCCAGATGCTTAAGATGTTTGATGTGCTGGAAGGGGTCTTCAGAGTTTACCCCATGGAATTTAGGTATGGCGTAGATCATGTTAAGCTTCAACTCGGAATCAGGTCCTCCAGTCGGGATTCTGACTCGAGGCTCAATTGCCACCACAGCGGGATTATAGTGATCTCGCATCATGGGGCACTGCGGTGGGTTCATGAAGTTTTGGAAGAGATCATTGAGTCGCTGGAGCTGGTGCTCAAGATTATTTTCTTCTTCAACAGGCTAAGCCATTGTGGAAGAAGAAGGGGAATTGGGTTCAGAATCAGAAGAGAAGTCTATGCAAAGAGGTTGTTGCATAAACAAGGGTACCGAGGCTTGGCCTCGGGGAGAGTGAATTTCTAGAGGAGGTTTCAAGGACCTCCTACCAAACATACACTGATGGATTGGATGAGGTTAGTAGGTGCTGGACCCAATCAAAACACCCAAAATGTTGGGTGACTATAGAGGTTCGGGGCAGATGATACCGCTTAATCAGAAGGTCGTCCACCTGAGAATTACCTGGGCAACCAGAGAGGGTGAGTCCCACAAAGACCCCTACACGGTAGAGCACCCCCACGGGTTACAGGGTTTCCCCCACCTGACCTCTCTTGTCACTGAGATTCCAGGTAGACTAGAATGGGGACCTTGACCTCTTAAGTCTACCACTTTTAATTAGGATCAAGGTACTTAGGGTTTCACTTGAACTTTTAACATTTTGAGTGCAAAGAGTGACCTAATTTAAAGGTTGGTTGATCAAGGGATCAACTTCACCTATTAGTTCCTGTGAGAGCTTATTAGGTCTTGTCTTTTAAGGTTCAAGTAACTTAAGAGCCAGATTGCTTAGGGTTTCTCTTAATATATTTTTTCAAGCAATGGCTCAGGCACACTTCTTTTGGGAATTTTCAATTCTTGATTAAAAGGTGTGTTTCTAAAACCCTAGCTTTGAGTCTTAGGTTGGCTCTAAGTGGTCCAGTTAGTTGCCTTAAGATTAGGTAACTAGGGCTCAAGCAAGAAGGTTTTAGCCCTAACTACCTTTAGTAGATGTACAGATAGAATGTGTTGAAATTGAAAAACGAGCAACTCTTGTGATTTACTACGTATGAAAGACAGGTAACCCCTAGATTGCTTTTCTTTTTCTCTCTTTAGAATTTTAGGGGCTCAAAAGAGAGGATAGAAAATTACTTGTCCCTTGGTGTGGTTGTTGTGCGGTTGCTTGTTCCTTCTTATTCTCCTGTGCCTTCACAACAAAAGAGAAGAGATTAAGCCAGTAGTAAATCAGAAATTGTGAATTAATAGCTTCTAGAATGCCCATTGCTCCCCGACAACAGCGCCAAAAATGCTTGCGCAGCTAGATCATGTTTTAACAGATATCTCGTTGTAATATAGATGAACTCTCCGCGAAAACAAATAAAAATTTATAACTCAAAATTTATAATATTCTAAGGTCGAACTCAGGAAGCAAACGTAATTCTAGAAGCATACAAATTCACAATTTACTACTTTACAAAAATTAAAGAGAGAGAGAGTGAACAACAATCCTTTTCTCTTTTTTTCTTTTCTTTCTTTCTTTCTTTCTTCTTCTCTCTTCCTTCTCTTCTTTCTCTGCTTTTCCTTTCTCGGACGTCTGATTCTTTGAATCAGATGCCTTATCTGACCCTTTTCTACAGTGCCTTGCAGGTTCTTCTTCTCTTGGTTTCAGACGATTTTGAGTCTTGTCCTAATAACCTCACCAAGATCCTGAAGAGATGTGTTGAGTTTAACCTAGTACTATCTTGGGAAAAGAGCCATTTCATGGTAAGGGATGGCAAAGTACAAGGGCACAGGATCTCTAAAAACATATTAGATGTTGATAGAGCAAAGTCTAACATTATTTCCCATTTACCTCCACCTAGCTCGGTCAAACAAATTAGGTCCTTCCTAGGACATGTTGGATTTTACAGGAGATTTATCGAAGATTTTTCAAAGATTGCTCGTCCTTTGATCATAAATGAATATTTCATGCGAGAAAAAGTGATTTAGAGTTGTTGCAATATAAAAAATCCACTATCAAATAATTTAATCGAAACTCTAGTGAGTCCCAAGTCGAACGAGGGGAGGCTACGTTCGATTTTGGAAATCTGCGTTGGATTTTTTTTTTGTATTTTCTATCTAAGAAATCGGATCAGAATATTTCTAACTACTCTATTCTATTCTACTTACAGAAAAATAGAGACAGAGAGAGAGAAATTACTTCTATATAAATATAATCAAATGTTTATTACAAGCTATTTGCTACAAAACTACTGTGGGAAATTGAAATCTAAACTAGAAAGTAGTAAAGAGATAGGGGAAGAGAAGTTATTCTCCTCGACGGCTACTTGGAGGATGAGCTAGTCGAACAACACCTGGAAGATGAGGAACAGAGACGGAGGAAAGAGGACAAAGCTGGATGAATTAGGGATGAGGCAGGACGTCGTCGTTGTGGGATCCACTTCTAGAACAGAGGCGAGAAAATAGCTAGCGAGAGCTCCGTGAAGGGGATGAGAAGCGAGAATTCCAAAATTTTTGTTCTTACTCTAGCAAAGCTACCCATAGCTTGGGAGCACTAAAGTGAGCTTTAGAATACTTGCTTTTAGATCCTAGGAGAGGTGAGAAAAGAAGGGATGAACATGAAGGAAGGGGCGTAGGGGCCCTTTTATAGTGAAAATTAGGGGAAAATTGGTCATTTTAAGGCCCTCATCTGTTCAACTTAGTAAGGATTAATCAAGACCGTCCGATCTTGATCAGATGACTCTGATTCGCCTTCCATCAGGCACTCAACAAGCACCAATGGTCAAGTCACGCGCTCACGGCACGTAGTGCCAAGAGAGGCTTAGATCGCCAATCCAACGGCCACAAGCAGTCTCCACGCACGCGCAATGCACGCTCAACGTGCATTATGTGCGTAACTTTTGATCCCGATCCAATGGTTGTGATCAGTCTTCATCGTGTGTTCATCCACGTCAGATCGTGTGTCATCACATGCGTGTAACTTCACCTTCTTCCAGCACACCACGTGGTCGCGCTTAAAGCCGCTTGATGAGGATCTGACTACGCAATTGAATGAACACTCCTATGTTGTGAATTTGAGAGGCGTGTGACCATTGGATCTTCATCCAATGGTGGAGATGAGGGGTTGTAAGGTGCGGGTGTTGTGAGGGGTAGTGGTGGGCAGCTCAGATGACGCCACGTGGCATCATCACAATTGTCCATATTATTTTCTTCACAGGTGACACTACGGATGTCAGATTGGGTTGATTTTTGTGTCATTATGCTGCGATCATCGACCCAAACCCATTTATGCAGTCGAATTTTTCATCTGAGATCCATATTTGCATCAGCTTGCCCCTTGGCCTTTGATCTTCTATGACTTGTAAAAGATGCTACAGATGTCGGATTAGGATGATTTCAGAGGCGTTAGACTCCAATCATCACTCTAACTGCATTCATACAGTCAAATCTTCAAGTTGAAGCCCAGAAGTGTTGCCTTGTCCCCTAGCCATTAAAATAAGAAAATTAACATACAATTTATATAAATTAATCTAAATGTATGATGATGCATGTTATGCAATATTTATAACGTTGAATGCTTCTATGAGCCGACGAACATGCATAAATAGACATTTTATCATAAATAAATGTAGATTTATCATCTGACAAATCTTCTCATTACTACTATCTCATTTCATTTTGATTCCTCCTGTCACGGTGATTTCAAGACTTTACAAATGGATGTGTCTAATTCTCCTCTTCTCCACCCACCCAACTGGACTCTCTATTTTGAGATCATGTGTGATGCCTCCAACTTCATTGTTGGAGCCATTGTAAGCTAGCGTCGAGAGCGCCACCCTTTTGTAATATACTATGCTAGCAAGATGCTGAATGAGGCTCAGTGTAGCTACACAGTTACTAAGAAAGAACTGCTAGTTGTAGTATTGGGGCTGGAGAAGTTTCGTTCTTATTTATTAGGGTCAAAGGTCATTATCTTTACTGATCATTCAGCCCCTTGGCACTTGTTGGCAAAGAATAATGCCAAACCACACCTTATCAAATGGATCCTTCTTTTCCAAGAATTTGATATTGAGATCCAAGACAAGGCCAGAGCACATCATGTAGTAGCTGATCACCTTTCTCATCTTGACCCAACCCACATCCCTTACTCCCCACCCATTTCTGAGAAGTTTTTGGATGAGTCACTTCTAGCCATTCATTCATTAGAGGTTCCATGGTATGCGAACATCATGAACTATCTTGCCAATGGCAAGATACCTTTGAGATTATCCAAAGACTAGAAACTCAAATTCCTTTCTTAGGCCAAGTATTACTTTTGGGATGATCCCTTGCTTTTCCGTCTTCGATCTGATCATGTGATTAGGAGATGTGTCAAAGATTTTGAGATCTTTAGCGTGTTATCCTTTTGCCACAATGAGGCCTGTGATGGTCGCTTTTCTAGCAAGAAGACTACTGTAAAGATTTTGAAGTCAAGTTTCTTCTGGCCATTTATCTTCAAGGATACACATGATTTCCCCGTAAGCTGAAAGAGATGCCAGTCGGCAAGCTCCATGACCAAGAGTGACATGATGCCTCTCCAACCTATCTTGGTCATGGAGGTGTTCGATGTTTGGGGCATCGATTTTATGGGCCCTTTCCTAAACTCACATGGCTTCAAGTACATACTTCTTGCAATTGATTATGTCTCGAAGTGGGTTGAGACAATCCCAACAAGGTGAGGTAATCATAAAACTGTCATTCTTTCTTTTGGGAGTTCATCTTTGCAAGATTTGGTGTCCCTTATGCACTGATTAGAGATGGGGGAAGTCATTCTATTCATGCCCATTTTCGATCATTATTAAAGAAATACGGGGTAAATCACTACATTACAACCCTATACTACCCGCAGACCAATGGGCAGGCTAAGGTGTCTAACTATTAGATCAAACTCATTCTACAAAAGACGGTTAGACCTGACTGAAAGGATTGGTCTGATTGTTTGATCGATGAGCTTTGGGCTTATCAAATAGCATATAAGGCCCCATTCATAATGTCACCATACCATATAGTGTATGAAAAGGCCTGTCACCTTTCGGTTGAGTTGGAGCATTAGGCATTTTGGGCGGTGCAGAAGTATAATTTTAACCTCAATGCAGGAGGTTATGAAAAGAAGCTTAATGAATTAGAAGAGATTCGGCAGGAGGCCTATGATAATGCGAAGATTTATAAGGACAAAACCAAGGCCTTTCACAACTGCCACATCCAAAGGAAATCTTTCATTACCAACCAAAAAGTCTGGTTATTCGATTCTAAATTGAAATTGTTTGCAAGCAAGCTAAAATCTAAGTGGACTGGCCCATTTGTTGTGATATGCCCGTACTCTAATGGGGCTGTCCAAATTCAAGACCTAAAAACTGGGCATGTTTTTACTGTGAATGGCCAATGCCTCAAGCCATTCTTGGCCTAGGAACCTCCTTCTGCTGTTGAAGTCATCAATCTACTTGAGGATATGTGATTGAGTTCTCACCTAGCTGGAGGTATTAAACTCTGCATCTACACATATGCAAATAACTTTTATTTTTTCTTTTATATACATAACATATTGATTTTTGTTCATTTCAAAGGTGTTGGCATAAGCTGAATGATGGTATTTAGGAGCTATTCCAGGTGATTTCTACCCTTTTATTTCTGCACTTCATGGATCTCCATTCTACTTTTCTTCTATGTTTATATTCATGCATGAGAACATCCAAGAATTTAGGCATTGGGGGGTAGTACACATATACTGAATATTTTCTACCAACACCTAGAATTTTCAAGGGAACATGAGGGGTTGGTGGCTAGAAGAGAGAGGGAGGGGGTGAAACCTCCTCGTAGGGGAGGATTTGAAGGCTAGTCGAGGGCGTGGTTCAGCAACCGTCGACGTAGGGACGATGGTCGTCATGGAGAGGCGACGGAAGAGAGGAGAGAACCAATTTTCTATCGGTGTAGAGAATGTGGGCATTTGGTAGCAACATGCAGGAATAGCGTGGTGTGTTTTGCATGTGGCAGCCTTGGGCATACGCGAAGCCACCGTCAACGTCGCACCAATGCGTGTAGAGCAAATGGAGGCCCCCCACCACCGCCAAATGCTAACTGTGGGAAGAAGACTCATGTTAGGGTTTTCAATAAACCCCTACTGTCATCGCCTCTTCTTCCTTCCTACCTTGACATGGAAGCTCCTTTGTCTCCGGAGGTTTTGGTGATTGAGTGCATCCTCTACAATGCCCTCATCGGTGAAGTAATGGCCGACGCTACCGTTGTCAATGAGATATGGCGGTTGGTGAGTTCCTTATTTCTCTCCTCATGTATGTGGAAGGTCATGATTCTTAACCCATCAAGGTTTTTGGTGTATGGTGTGGCTATGAATGGTGTTGAGTGACTTAAATTTTTCATGTCCACTTTGAATGATCTGTGTGTGTTGTGAAGGTTGGTTTCGCCCTTTGATGGGGCCCTTACTGAACATCCTCCTCAGCGAGTATTCCTGAGACAAGGGGTGGTTGAGATCCAGGGCTTGTCATTGCACCTCAGATCAAATGTATTCATTCAACAGGTCGTGGCCAGTTTCTCTTCATTGAAGAGTGGTTTTGTTGTGGGCCTTCAGGAAGGCGATGGGCGTAAGTTCTTGGTGGAGTTTGACCTTAGGCATGGTGGCCCTTTCCCTGAAAAGGTGATTCTTAGGTGTAGAGGAAGTTCATGGCTGCTCCATGTTGTGGTGCGTGTGTCACAACCAATGCAATAAATGAATGAGGAGAAACCGGATGGTGACGCAAGTGCCACTCAGACCCAGTGGAAGGCTATCCACCATGGTAAGAATCATAAGAAAAGGAAAGAGGCAAATGAAACATCAAGTGAGGCCAGTGAAGACTGCATGGAGGAAGTTACCAATCTTAATAATGGCAATGATGAAGACAGTAATAGGGAGGTTTCGAAAACTTCGTTAGGGAGTTTGTGTGCAAGGAGTTGGTGGTTGCCAGCATGCCAGGTGAGACTAGCGGTCATGAATGTTTTAGATTTTTTTTCTCCACAACAAGTCCAAGGGAGGGTACCACCTTTGATATAGGGACCATGTCTAAGGCCAAAGCTACCTCATCCTCCAAAGGTGGATATAATCTATGAAGTCGTGGGTCCTCAAAAACATTGAAAATTGACATTGACCATGTGGCCTGAATTGCTAAGGGTTGAATGTACAACCTAGATGAAGAAGGGGGCCCACACGTCATCCTTATGAGGGTATTATCATGGGATGTGTGTGGGTTGCACAATTGGGGTAAGCGTACAACGCTAGCCCAATATCTATAAGAGTGGAGGATTAACTGTGCGCTATTACAAGAGATGCACATTGACCAGGAGGGTTCTCAATCATGGCATCCGCTCATCTCTAAAGGAAGATCTGACATTCGATGTATCAAGGCTGTTGGTAGGGCTAGGTGTCTGTGCATATGGTGGAGATCTAATGCTCTTTCCTTGGTTGATGCCCATGTAGGGGAGTATGATGGTAACACCATCATTAGCCATAACTAACTTAAACTAGTGGAAATCAAGTGACAAATGCTCTCACATGATCGCCTAAGGATAGTAATTCCACTCAAATTCATTCTGAGAAAAAAATATTAAAAAGGGTTAATTCTACAGTTTTAACATCATATCATAACTGCAGAGTAACCATGGAGTTTCCTATGGGTTAATTGAAGCTACAATGAACATTAAAGTCCAAAGAGTGGATCCACATAGACAAAAATATGGTTTCCCGTGTTTCGAGAATCTAATCTGAACACAAAATCCTAATTTCAAACCTGCTTGAATTGAAGAGGTTCTGGTCAAGATAAAATTCATCTAAACCTCCTAAATTCATAAGGTTTGGTACCCTTGGTTTGACCATCTGAACCCATTTTGACTTTGGACAGAGCTTTAGACGGGATTTTACCTTGATTTGGGCTTCTATGCAAATTAACCAACCAAACATGATCAAAACTCAAATCTAACATTACCATTCGATTCCTAGGGTCCAAATTAGGTTAATACCAAAATTCAAGCTCAATCGGAGTCCATCTTGACCTAGTTTACATCTCAATCCCTTAAATCTATGTTTCTCTCAATTAGGCCCCTAACTTTTGAAATTATTTGCAAATAGGGCCCTATCTTTCTCATCTTCACACTTTGGTCGTTGCCACCATTGTAGGTCAACTGACTTAAGCACCTACTTTGACTGCCTCAAAAGCTCATTAAACCAACACCAAATCCCACCAAATTTGGTGGGATTGATGTTCACACAGCAGGGAATCACATGAATGTGATTTTGGACTCTGACTCACAACAGAGAGACCATGCGAATCCACGAAAATCATGGGATCTGTTGCTTCCAAACCAAGGTCCAATTGAGCTTCTTTCCTCAATTAGAGCTCGGGTATAAGCTCTATAAAACCTCACTGTCAATCCACTGTCCTCCTGAGCTTGGTTCAACCTCAAAATCTTCAAATTCTTCTTCCGCCGTTCACTCCTTAATCCTCTGGCCACCACACGCCACTGTTCACCAAATTAACCTAGCCATCGCCTTCCTCGCCTCATGGCGAAGCCCCTGAGCTATTCTAATTAGGTCGAGAGGCTGTATTGTTGTCTTCAGGTATCACCGTTGCTGGTCATCGCCTTCATCTTCGACCACGCTCTTCTAGCCACGTACGGGCTCAACATCATCTCCAGGTCTTCAATTGACCCTCCTCCAGCAGTTGCAGCTCACAATCAAGAGGAACACCACCTGTTGCATAGTACAAAGAAGAGGCGAGTGGGATAGTCCCACATCGGATATAGCTGACACACCAACAGCGTATAAATTGATTTTGTGCATAGGCTTTGTCGCCCATGAACACAAAGGTTGGGTCCCCTCTCACATGACCTATGCACCCTCGCCCGTGAACACAAGCACACGGGCCTGAACCTTTAACCCATATGCCCAATTACCCAATTATGCATTCAACTAAAGAAATAGAGAGGAAAATCCTAAGGAGGAAGGGGAGGGGTTTTGCTTCAGAATACGTGCCCTGTGCCTTGAGATGTGTGCTTAAAAGCCTAACACCTAGCATCTGAAGAAGAAGGCTTACTTTGTGGTTGCCCTTACACCTTGGCTATGCTTGGTGCCTCTATGGGCTTGCTCCTGCTGTGCCTTGTGATCACTTAAGGCATCTGAGCCTTATGTGCGATGTCTGATAGTTAGTACTGTGGCTATATTTGAAGTTGACTCTGGTATTTGGCCAATGTGCATAATTGAGTAAGTGATTTGATGTGCATACATCTAAATAGCCAAAAATGTCTATTAATGCATGTTCTTAGTACCATATTAGCATCATGCATTGTAAATATTGTATAACATGCATAATCATGCATTTAGGTCAAATTGTACAAATTGTATAGTAATTATCTCCTTTTATGGCCAGGGATAGGGAGACTATTAATCAGGGCCTCAGATCGAGTATCCAACCATACGGATCTGATCAAGGCAATGACTGGAGTTCAACGACTCCAAGATCGCCCCGATCAGACATCCGTAGCACCAGATATAGTTCGAGGAAGCTCAGAAATCAAGGGCCAAGATGATGTCAATTCACACATCAGAAGACAAATCCGACCACACGAATGGGTTCGAATCGACGATCGTAGCCTACGACGCGAAAATCGATCCAATTCAACATCCGTGGCACCTTCTGGAAGTCACAGAAGATGGATAGCCAAGATGGCGCCACGTGGTGCCATCCCAGTTGCCCAATCAACCCAAGGAACCACCATTGCCCTTTCTCCTAATGAATCGATCAATCTCAGCCATTGGATCTTGATCTAACGGCTGAGATCAACACCCGCTGCTCTCTCTATCCTCGTGCGCCCTCTCTTTCTCTCCTCGCACGCACGATCGAATTTGGGCCATTGGATCTTAATCCAACAGCCATGAGCGTGTGGGCCTTGGTGAGAAACGTGACAATCCAGCACGACAGTGCAATGGTCATGCAGCTACGGGCAAGACAGAGGTCACGTGTTCGAGCCCCTTCAAGCACCTTAATTCAGCTGGGGAGCGGGGCACATTGATTTCGACTGTCAAATGTAGATCATGTAGGTAAGAAGCAGACGACGTGGCGCAATGGATACACGTGGCTCACGCACGCATGATCCCATGTAGGTGCAAACGCCCGATCAGACGCGGGGGAGGGCGATGCATTCTGAGCCATTGGATGCGAGATCCAACAGCTGAGGAGAGGCAAGCGCTGACTCTCAACAGCTGAAGAAGAAGAGTTCGAGCGCTTTAAGCTATCCGATCTCTTGATCAAATAGCTGAGAGCACAAGAACGTGGATGAGCATTAGGCGCATGGGAGAGGAAGAGGCGGAAGGCACGCGCGAAGTTACGGCGACGTGGGGTCTTTAGTGACACTTAATTTCGTCACTAAAGACCCCCTCATTTAACGTTTTGAATATGTAATGACCAAATTGCCCCCAATCCTTGCAACTATAAAAGGAAACCCCTACCATAGGAAATTATCATCCCTTCTCTTCTCTCACCCCCTCCAAGCTCTAAGAGCTTGTCCCAAACCCGGGATGCTCCTTTAGAGTAAAAATTAGAATTTTTCCACCTTCTCCCCCCTTTGTGGAGCATTCCACGATTGTCCTCTCACCCCATTCGGAAAGCAAATCCTGCGACGATGACAGCGTCCTGCCTCGCCCCCGGTTCCTCCCGCTTTGTCCTCCTTCCTGCTCCATCCTCCATCTTCCAAGCGTCGCCTCGTCCGGCTCGTTCTCTAAACAATCATCAAGGAGGATACTTCTCTCTCCATTCTCTTTACCACTTTCTAGAGTAGATTTACTGCTTTCTAGTGTAGATTTCCTACTTTTTAGTTGTAATGATTTGTGTAATGAACAGCATTTGATGATGAAATCCATGTTTATTCTACCTCTCTTTTGTCTTTATTTGTAATATTCTCTCTCTCTCTCTTCTATTTATTATTTGTTAAATAGATAGCTAGTTTTCAACCAGCCAATCTATTTCGTGACAAACAAAACAAACGTGGTTTTGAATTCCATGTGTTCGACTCGGAATTCTTAGAGTTTCAGTATAAATTTATCTGTTGACGGATTTCTTTGCAAATCGAACTACAACGACGGGTTTTCAAAATCCAATCCTTTTTGCATAGTTTTCGAACACAACATGATTCACGATCACTGTTGAGAAATTTGAGTTAATTTCTTATGTGCTTAATGTGGGGATTTAAGTGGTGATTCAAATCACCATTGTTTTAATCTTTTATTCTTTTTATCCCATGATAACTTGAGATACAATTTGGGCTAATCTTGAATATATTTCTGCGTATAATATTCATTGAATATCTTTCTTGTACTTAATTGATTGTGCTCATTATTTTTTTTGAAACAAAAAGGGGCCCCGAATTTACTCGCTTGCCACAGAGCTCCTCCGTGGTCAGAGCCACAGCCACTCTCCGGCGCCGAGTCAGGGTAGATTGTGCTCGTTATTTCTAAATGCGATTGGTGTTGTGAATTCCACGTTTGCTCCCTGTGAACAACCTCGGACTCATTTTCTGTTTTCAAGCACACTTTATAAATTTAAATGTTGTAAAGTGATTTTGTCAACTATACTACGACACGTATTTCATAAATCGACACAAAATGCATACAACAGAGTATATCTTGATGGCTAACTTCCAAAAGAAATGAGATGGTGGATCTCTTTTCATTTCATGTGTGTACGGGCCCTGTTCTTTGGCAATGAGACAAAATCTGTGGGAGGAAGTTATGCCAATCCTCTAATTTCACACAGGGAGGGCCATGGATGGTGGGTGGAGATTTTAATGCAACTTTGTCAGTGGAGGACAGACCAAATGGCAGGGTTGACTCATCTATTGTGGGTATCCAGTCTATGGTGTCGGAGTTAGAGCTTGTGGATCTTCCTACTTCTGGCACTTCTTATACGTGGCGGAACGAGAATGGACAGATGTCACGCATTGACTAGTTCTTATGTAATGTGGAATACATGAGTTCCTTCCAACTGGCAATGTCTTAGGCGCCCTTTCTTTGACCATACGCTTATAGAATAGGACAATGGAGATGGGGCCGCATGTAGGTCGTACTTTAAATTCCAAAAGTCCTAATTGACAGAATCGGGTTTTAGAGAGATGATTTCTACGTATTGGTCGGCCAAGGCGGTAGAAGGGTTGTCCACGCATGCTCTTTATGTCAAACTCAAAGAAATGCACCTTATGTTGATGGAGTATAAGAAGAATTTACATTCACTTAAAGCCCAGCAAAGAAATGATGCTATTGAGGGGGTCAAATGCTTAGATAATAAAGAAGAAACTAGTACTTTATCTGAGGAGGAAAGAACTAGGAGAAAGGAACTGCAGGTGGTCATTGTTAATGAAGATTGGCAGTAGGAAATTGATTGGAGGGAGAAGTCTAGATAGCTTTGGCTTCATGGAGGAGATTCGGACACAAATTCTTCCACACTGCTGCTAGAGCGAGAAAACAATTCAGTCTGTTTTCCTCGCTTAAGGTGGGAGACGTGGACATCAACTCCCCCCAAGATATCTGTGCAGAGGTCAATAGCCACTTCCATCGAGTGACCAAGGCCTCCCATCGTGGCAGTTGGCAAATGTCTTCCTCTAATATGTCCAAACCTAGCGATGAGGAGCCATCTTCTTTAGTAAGGCATGTTGATGAGCAAGAGGTAGAGCATGCTTTGAAGGGCTTGAAGGTCGAGGGGTCTCCTGGGCTCAACGGTTTCCAATTGCTTTTTTATAAAGAATTTTGGCCGGTTGTTAAATACGATGTGATGCATGTCTTGGAAAAGTTCCAGATTGGCAACATGGGCTTAAGAAGATAAATAGATCAATTTTGTTCCTGCAGCCCAAGAAGCAAGGGGTAGAGACACTAGTGGATTTCAGGCCTATTTCCCTTTCCAACTCCATTTATCTTCTGATTGAGAAAATAATGGCTAACAGGTTGAGGGAGGTCTTAGGAAGACATATTAGCCCGGTCCAATCGGCTTTCTTGAAAGGGCAGTCCCTACAGGAGTCCTTTATTGTGGCATAAGAGATGGTTTTAAGTTGGAAGAGAAGAAAGGAAACGACCTTCATGTGGAAGGTTGACTTTTCCAAAGCATATGATTCGGTATCTTAGCCTTACTTATGGGAGATTTTTCAGAGAAGAGGTTTTCAGAAGGCATCGATTCAAATGATGAAAGGTGTATTACCACATCATCTTTCTCTCCTCTTGTTAATTGGTAAACCAACTAGTACTTAGATCCAGCCCCAAAAAGGGCTACGACAGGGATGTCCAATGGCTCCACTTATCTTTTTGATTACGGTACACGCTACCCCACCTTGCCTTTCAAACATGTTTTGGTTCTCTAATGCATGGGTACACGTTGTCTTCTAGAAGGACGCTAACCCCTAGCCTCCAATACGCAGATGATATGGTCTCTTTCATTAAGGGGGGTGCTAAAGAGGCGGTGTGTGTAAAGTACATTATGGATATCTTTGGAGAGATTTTTGATCTCAGAGTTAATGGGGCCAAATCAACCCTCATTTGCTTTGGTTTGGCCAAGAACATGAAAGTGCAACTGGCGTAGATCTTGGAAACTCCTGTGGAGAGTCTTCCTATTAGATATTTGGGTCTTCCCTTATTTGGCAAAAAAATGAAAAGTATCGACTAGACTAGTCTTTTTGAGAAGATCTATGGGCTGCTGGCTAGTTGGTGTGGCAGATTCCTTTATTTTGTCATCTCTGCAATCCCTATTTTTTATTTATCTATGTTCCGTCCACCAAAAAATGTGCTGAAACGAATGGATGTAATTCAAAAGAAATTCTTCTGGAGAGGCTCAGCACATGAGGGGCGGTTCTTGCAACCTATTAAATGGAAGACTATTTGCATGCCTAAGAAGAAGGGTAGCCTAGGAGTTAGATCATTGAGAAAGTTTGGAGATGCCCTACTTTTGAAATGGGGAGTCATCATCCTTAGAGGGGATTTGGGATTGTGGCAAGACATTATCAGGGACTCATATAGTTCCAACTCTTCTCCTACAAATGTGGCTCAACCTACCGGGGCCTCTCCTTTTTCGGCCTCAGTTGCTAAAGTCGTCACTGAGAGATGGGATCTCTTCTCACCTACAGTTGGTGATGGCTCTAATTTCAAATTTTGGAGTGATAACTGGTCCAATTTGGGCAGCTTCAAGTCATTATTCCCATGAGCATATGAGGCCACCGAAGGCAAGCACACAAGTGTGGCCGATTGTTGGAACCTTGATGATGTTTGTTAGAATATTCCTAAGCCAAATGGGCACTATTTCAGCCATATGCAAGAGGAGTTCCACCGTATGGAGGAGATGGTCCAAGCCTTTAGACCAATTGAAGGTGTGGATGGTCTTTCATGGTGTGCAAGCATCTACTCCCCTAAGAAGGCATATGAACAAATGTTGGCCGCTAACACTGATAATCCCCATGTGACCAACTGTGCAGCCATTGGAAGATGAAGATCCCCCTGAAAATAGAAGTGTTTCTATGGCTTGCTTGTAGGGGTGGCCTTGCCACTAGCTCCCTATGTGCAAGGTTGATTGATGCCCCTCTTATCAAGTGCCCCCTATGCAAGTTTGCTGAAGATGTCAACAAGCACCTGATGAGTTCTTGTCTGGTGACAGCAGAGGTTTGGCAGAGAAGTTGTGGTTCTCCCCTCCCCACATGGGATGGTTTGTGGGTCATCCTCCTCAATCCATCCACCTTCAATACCAATATGGCAATTGTTCTATGGTGTGTTTGATGTGCTAGAAATGATGTTTATTTAATTAGGGGTGTGGGTGGTTGGAGAAGATTTGTAATGATGATTCTATTTTAGGTTGTCTATGGCTCTATGCTATGTAAGCTTTGCCTTTATTAATAAACTATCAAATTGCTACTAACAACGGTAGAGGTCCTTTTTCCTCTAAAAAAAACACCTAGGCTTTTTAGTGAAAATTTTTCACTATTGCATTCACATTTTGCATGTTTTCCCATAATATTCCTTCTGAATAAGTGATTTTTGAAAAAGAAAAATAAAAAAAATTATATATATTGTTTATCTATACACAAAAAAAAAATTGAAAGAAAAAAAAAAGTGTTTTTAGTGTTGTTTTTGGAATTTAAGCTAGGTAGGGTCAAGAATTATCGATTTTGAGGATTTACTGACCTTGGGAAATGCAGAACAAAGTCTTTCTGCCTAGACTCTTCGGGTCCTTATGAACTTAATTTTCTCGAGTATTTACCTAAATCTGGATTTATTTTCCTAGTCTTTGAAAGGATCTTAAAAAGCTAAAAGTATTAAGTCAAAAGGGTGATAAGTGAATGATTTATCTTTCCACCCTTTGGTTTGTATAATCTTTTAGTTCCAAGCATCGTCACTTACACAGTGCATTGACTCATCTCCTAGGTGATTTTGTTGAGTCTTTAGTGGTCAATAAGATTTAGTTTAAGGGTCAAATGATCCTTGTGTGTACAGCTAGCATGTTGCACTAGGCATGCTCCCCAGATGTAGGGCATCCAAAGCCCAGCCTGCGTCTTTAGCTTTTTGATCCATGTTTAGGTGTGATTCTTGAATAGATGAAGGAGAGTCACTCACCTAAAAAAATGATTTAGAGAAAAGAAATATTTATGTAGCCTTTGAAAAACTGAGGAGAAAAAATATATATGAAAACCCCTACCAAATACATAAGCACCTCATTACAAATGGGTGCTCTTCCACCTAATAATAGCATCTCGCTACGTATGGATGCAGCCCTTTCCATTTCCATAATAATGACACCTCACTACATATGGGTGTTGACCCTATAGAAAAAGAAAAAACATACGGAGAAAAGAATTAGGAATAAGAGACCTAAGAGTCCAGCTGAGGAGGTATACACCTAGTGTGTTGGCCTTGGGGTAGAAAAGTGGTGAAGAGAAAGTTACCAAATCTTAGTAAGGCCAATCCCAAAACTGGATCAATAGGGCAAAGAGATATTCTAACCCTTATTGGATACTAGGAATCAACTTAGTTGTCTATCTGACAAGTCACATAAAAATCACACAAGATGCTTGTTTCTCACATTCGATTTGAACCTTGGATGGGTCGACTTAGTCAGAGAAAGTTATTCTCGCGACCCAAGTCTAATGGCTAATAAGACTGCAGATTTGATTTGCGAGGTTCGTATTTGAGTCGATACTTTAGAACTATTAAGTCTGTGCTATTAAGAATTTGTATGCAATTTCCTCTCGGTGAAAAATCTTATTGGGATCATTGATTTGAATTAGCTTGATTCCTTGGCAACTACGTGTCTTGAAATAAAAGGAATAAATATATATACAAAAAAAAAAAACAAAAAAATTTTGATGTTTACTCTGCTTTCGAAAATAAACAAAAACCTACACATTGATTCTCACATCTTTTTAGCAGTTTTTTCGCATGTTGGTTTTGCTAGAGACTAGCAAAGTTCAGGCACAGGGGTATGATTGCATAGCAATCATAGGACTTAATTAACCTAAATTATGTTAAAACCTAGCCTAACTTGCAAATAGTGCATTCATAAGCTACATATCATGCAATGCATTCTTATATTTAGAAGTACATATAATAATGCTATTTTTCTAAGCTAGTAATGGTTAGCCTTGTTTTCAGGCAATAAGGAGCTCAAAAGATGCCCTAAGCTAAATAAACCTGGATAGCTAGAGCTGCAGCAAAGTTGGATAGCTGGAGCTTGGAATAAAGCTAGAACAAAGGAAGACTGAAGATAGAGAGAGAGAGAGAAAGAGAGAAGAGGATTTCTTGCTTAGAATAAGTGCAGAAAAAAAAGAACTTGGATATCTAATGAGGAACTCATCATGACTCTTAATTCACTAAAATAATCTAGTTTACCTACTTAATTGATTAGTAAAACATTAAATCAAGGTTAATTATCAAACAAGTCAATATTAAGTAAGGACCTTAATTATACCTTAAAATAGCTTAATTATTATTGATAAGCATTCCTCTATGTTTATTTAATTATAAGGAATTAATCCTATCAATATAGCTATTTATAAATAAGTTAAAGTAAGCTCATATGTAATATACAAGTTAAGTTAATAATATTAACCTTAATACTAAGTACTAAATTAAATAATGCAAAAAGGGATAAAAATGTAATTTCAATGGATAACTATATTCTTTAACGTATATACAACCTATAATACAAATTTGAAAAGGAAATTAATTAATTTATATTAAATTAGAGGTTTACATTTTAGTCCTTGTAAATCAATGCATTCAAGTCCTTTTTATTTCCATTTGGTCCTTTTCTATTTACAAATAGGTCCCTCCAACCCAGCCATTACTTTTCTTCTTTTCTTCATCAATTTCAATGGCTAGTGATGGCTAGGAACTGTCTTCTCTGATGAACACGCATCAGATGGTAGACTTTCAATTCTGTGGCTGCCAAGATATCTCGTAACAAAACTAAATCATCCAATAGTTTGGATTTGTCTCTAACCATCTACGTCGACGTGTCAACCCTTACCATTGTCAGAGACAACGATGGTCACTCCGATGAATCTAACCTCTTTTCCATCCAAATTCAAGCTCCAGGACCTTCACCACACCTATAAATAGAGGACCAGACCCCTCGATCACCTCTAGCACACCCCTTCCCCAACTGTTGTGTGTACAGTACACTTCTTCCCTACTCCGACAACTCCCATCTCCATTCTCAAGCTCGTTCCTCCAGCGTAGAGTGCCTCCCTTACCTACTCTTCCTCAACTTTGCCCTGCCAACAACGGAGTTGCACTTGTCTTTCCTCTGTCTACACGTTCGATCGTCACCGGTTCTTCTACCACCTCATCTAATTTCTTCTCTGCTCAAGTGAGATCCATTCTCACCATTTCATCAAGGTAAGTAGATCTAACTTCTTAGTTAGTTGTTTAGAGTAGATTCTAGCTTTCAATTAGTTCAATCAGCTTTAGATTAGCTCCAGCATCTTACCTCCTTCTCCGACACTGGTAAGCCAATTTCGGCTTTGCCTGGCTTCCATTCACCAAATCGAACTCATTTCCAACCTTCCTAACCTTTCATGATCTATATCCACTTTCTCCCATCCTTGATTAACCACCATACATGAAACACCCAATTCACCTCAACATCAGACCTCCGTTGTCCATGGTAGAGGTTCAACAAGTTTTCATTCGCCTAATTAACCACTCTACCCACTTTGCATCACCCTATTGAGCTAAACTCCTCAACTAATTGAATGATTCTTTATCTCTTGAGGTTAGATGAACTCAAGATACATTTTAAACCAATCTGAGTTCGTCACACCCTGTTAATCTTCCCTTGATCAAACTGATAAATCTTTGAGCTTCTTAACAATTTTAGGAGTCTTTCGAGCATATTTTTGAGTAGGTTTATTCAGATTTAAGTTCTGACAACTGGCCATTACCGGAGCTCCAATGATTCCAGCAAGGTCAATCTTGAGTGTAATTGTTTGAGTCAACTTCTAATTACTCCAAATCACCCAGGAATCCTTCAGTGATTTATTTCCCTCATTTATATTTGACTTTTATCGATTTCACACCTCTGATTGCACTTATCTTCTTCAACTCCAGCGAGGATGAGCTAGAGGGTTTCTCTCATTCTCCAAGCTTCTAAATAGGTCCATAAGCATCAGCAGTTCATCCTGAGTCTAGCACACCTGTTAAGTCGGTTGTTAGAGTCTTAGAGTGTTCAGTCGACCAAACCTTCCTTAGATCTTAGGCGATAGATCTGAGAAGGTCCTTTCTATTGATCAAATTCCCTATTTGATGATTCTATTAAGTTTTATAAACTATTTAGAATTGAGCTGGACCTTTAGCTTGATCTAAAAATCTAGGGAGCTAAAAGTCAACCTCTTGCTTTAAATTGGTCAACGCAGATCGCCATTGTCAATAATAGCTTCTGAGCTTTAATTCAAGAGTTTCAGTGTGTATCAGAAGTCGTTATGAGTAAGCTGTAGGTATTTTTAGAGTCGTTAGAGTATATGTAGTTGTTCTAAAGTTGGGTTTATTTGAACTGCAAAAGAGTTTCTTATAGTTCTAAATAGGTTTCCAAGCTATCTGTAGATCGAAAAAAGTCATTGAAACCTTATGAGAACATTAGAGACAAGTTTGGAAGTTAAGAATTTGGATTCACATTGATTTGAGTTGACTCTGTTTCTCTCTGCTGATTATTCGTCACTAAGATTTTTCTCTAGTTCAGTATTAAGTCTAGGATTCTTTTTAGGCTCACAAGTATTTCAAACTCTTCTGAAGGCATTGAGTGACTTGTTAGAACCATTAGAGAGTACTCTTCAATTAGCACCAGCTCTGCAAGTATTTCTTTTAAAGTTTCTGCACAAGCAAAGCTTTGACTGAGCAATAGATACCTTCAGCTAATTCAAGTTGAAGAATTGAGTTGTTGTTTATTCTTGTTGAAGATCTAAGCTACAATGGAGTCAATAAAGCTGAATGGGAGTTTAATTGTAAAAGTCCAAGCTCAATTGAAGAAGAATTGATCTTCTGGATAGCTACTGCTATCTACAGCTTTGCACTGAAGAAAAGTCTCTGGGGATGGTCCTACCTCGGTGGACATTAAGATTTTGACTGTAAATATAAGTAGGCATTGTAGCTCAAGCGACAACAAGTCGTATAAGTTTATGAGCATTTGATCTTTCTCTTTACCATATATATGAGCGTCTGATTCCGTGACGAGAAAGGACGATCTGCAGGTGATTTAATGTGGGCTACCATGTGTCTGTCAATCCGGCCCTCGATGGTTGGTGATCCGACCCATTGGTTGCCAAATACATTATTCTTTTGAGTGAGGAGAAAGAGCTTGTGCTTTATCTATTGAGAGAATCATGAGATACTTGTGCTTGAACTATTAAGCCTAAACTAGTTGTTATAAAATAACATTTTTTAGCAATGTTCTTTCATTTTTTATACAAATCAAGTTCTCAAATTTCAATGTTTAAGTATGTTGTGTATTTGATATCCATCTAAGAATTAATTGCCATGTTTATTTGTTTAATTCTTGCAATTAATTCATGTGCCTAAAATATTTACGAATTAACTAATTAAGCTAATTAAATAACTTATTAACATTAATAACCTTTATAACCTAATTTAGTATAATTTAAGTAGATTAGGTAAGTATGTATTAAGTTAAGTATAGATCAGTTAGTTTAAGTTAAGTAAGAGAAGTATTATAGTTATTTAAGATAGTAGTAATCTTAAGTATATAAGTTAAGTAATAACTAGCTATACACTATAGTAATAAATTAACTTAGTATTAGCTAAGTATTAAGTTAAGTAAATATATTAATTAAGATATATAGAAGTAATTATATTAGTAATTATAATTCATTTAATTTAAGTAGATTATATATTATACATTATAAGCTAAGTAATTAACTTATATAAGTTGTTAAGAAAGCCTAACTTATTAATTATTGATTCCTTTGTATTATTAAGTTTAATTAATACATTAAGAAGACAAAAATAATTTAAGAGAATAATTGGTGAATTAAGCTAAATAAGCCTCCCAACGAATAACCTGGACTCAACCCAATATAAATTTATAAAATATGTTGGTTATCTTGCTTTCTATAGTACAACACAACAACAATTATTATAAATGTAAGAAAACTAAACATCAATATCCCTATCCTATCCCCAGAGCCTTAGGATAACCTTATCCCAACACCTATCCCTGAACCACCTCCCTATTAGGATATCTAAGCTCAAAAGCCTAAAACATGGATAACACTATCCATGTACCTATCCACCCTATCCCTAGTCCTATCCTACTATCCACAGCCCTAACCCACCTATCCAATACCCAATCCTCAACCTAGAAACTTATTTAGACTCATCCTCACTCAATTGACTCAATCTGAGTCAATTGGGTCAACCATCGGTCAATTGGGCCCAATGGGACCTCATCGGACTAACCCTAAGATCATTAGGCTCAATTGAACCTAATCAAACCCAACCTAAACCCAATAGACTCATCCACATCCAATCAGGTGCATCACTACCTGATTGGGTGCACCCAATTTCAATTAGGTTCACATGGAACCCAATTGGACCAATCCCAACCATACCATGTACTAATTAGACTAATTGAGTCTACTTAGACATAAGCCTAACCTAATTAGGTGCACCATCACTTGATTCGGTGCATCTGATTTCAATTAGGTTCACCCAGAGCCTAATTGAACACATCTCAACCCATGCAAGTTTAATGAGGTTCATTAAAACCTAATTAGACTCACTTATGACCTAATTTAGTCTTAGACTTAACCTATTAGGATCACCTTACCAATTGAATACACACACTCAATTAGGCTTGAACCAACCTAATTAGACTCAACCTATTAGACCTTAGGCTAACCTCACCTAATTAGGACCTAAACCTACAACCTAAGCCTACAAAATTTAAACCCAACGCCACCTTATCCTCCCTCCTACCTAGTCACACAAACCCTACCAAACCACCCAAAAAAAGTGGCGACCAAGAACCTATCTTATCCTCCCTTGTGTACCAATTTTGAAGCCTCCCCTCCACCTTAAAAACCCAAGCCTTAGCCATTCACGTAATCTTTCTTCTTCCTCCTCCTCCTTCCACCATTAAACCTCCACCTTCAAGTCTTCTCCCTCCACCCTCCAAGGCTAACCACCCTCCCTTGGTGGCCGACCACCAAAAGCTTCCCTGAGGAAGCACCTTTGGTAAAGGTGCCCTCCTATTCAAGTTCTAGTACTTTCTTCTTTTATGCATTTTTTGTTCTAATAGCAAGTAGATTTCTCTTTATTTTTTCTCTCTTTTTGCACACCTAGGTTCTCTCTAGACCTTGGGCGTGCCTTTCTTGTGTGTGGCATGTACACAACCATCTTGGACTTGGTCTAGCCACCACCACCCTCCATTTGCCGAAGGGTCCTTGGAGCACATCCCCAAGAGGTGGATTTCTAGTAGCACACTATTTGTATTTCATTTTGTTAATCTTTCCTCTATTGGTGAATGATAGAATGCTTTTTCTTATGATGAATGAATGCAAAAACTCGTTGATTTGATTAATATCTTATGCATGTGCTGAATATCAATATCTTTCGTGCTTTGATTTTGCCACCATCACCACACGCCAACCTACCCTTCTATGGAGGTTGACCGTCCACCCTAGCACCACCATGGTGAGGGAATCATCATGACTCCTAATTCACCTAAATAAGCTAACTTATCTGGTTAGCCAATTAGTAATAACATTAAATAAGGGTTAATTATCAAACAAGTCAAGATTGAGTAAGGACCTTAATTATATCTTAAAATAGCTTAATTATAGTATAATAAGTATTCCTCTATTTTTATTTAATAATAGGGACTTAATTCTATGCATATAGCTATTTATAGATAAGTTTAATTAAGCTTATATGTAATTTACAAGTTAAGTTCATAATATTAACCTTAATACTAAGTACTAAATTAAATAATGCAAACAGGGACAAAAATGTAATTTCAACCCAGAACTATATTCTTTAATATATATAACCTATAATAAAAAGTTGAAAAGGAAATAAATCAATTTACATACTTAATTTAATTATGTGCATTTTAGTCCCTAGAAACTATTGCATTTAAGTTCTTTTTCCTTATAAATAGGTCCTTTCTATTTATATATAGGTCCTCAACTCATCTTCTTTTCTTCATCTACTGCTAATGATTACCGACGACCTTCTTCTCCGATCACCGACTATCAGACAGTCAACCTAGTTTTCCATGGCTGTCAGAAAGCTCCAAACTAACTTTGATTATCCATCAATCTAGATTGACCAATAACGACCTAGGTCAACGTGGCGAACTCACCATCATCAGAGATGACGATCATTGTTCTCAAGCATATGGATGCTTTACCAGCCAAATACATTGGACCTACACCTTCTCCACACCTATAAAAAGAGGTCCATGGCCTACGATCACAGGGATCGACCCTCTTCCTTCTTCCTCCACCATAGTCGGTCAGTAGCCATTCAACTAAGCTCTAGCATCTTCTATCTCCATTCTCAAGTGCTCTTCGATAGTGAGCACCGCCTCCCTCACCCCCTTTTCCTCTGCCCCCTGCCAACAATGGAATAGCATAATTCCCTCTCTATCGCCAACTTCGATCACCATCGAATCTTCTCTTACCCCAGCTCTTTCACTCTCAGCTCCAACAAGCAATTGCTGAGGCCCTCATCCTTTCCTCCAGGGTAGTGTTCCTAATTCTTTAGTTATTTGTTTAGAGTAGTTTAGTGCAGTTAATTCAACGGATTAGCTTAGTTTTAACTTGGATTACCTCATCTCCTCTACCCCAATGTGGGTGTGCGGATCTGTGCTTGTGTGACACGTGTCCCCACTGGAGGGCGGGTTAGTTCATGCAAACAGTCGGCCTAAACCAATTCACGACTGGTTTACGCAAACTAGAGGTCGTATGTTGGCCAGTTTGAGCTCTATCGATGTCGAAATCCCATTGTTGGAAATTGTAGAGAGCGTTTTTGATAAGAAAAAGTATCGTAGTATAGTGCGCAATACGATCAAACAAAAATATTTATAAAGGTAACGAGACTTGAGTCACAATCATTCGTCTCTAGGAGGAGTTTATGGAAATGAAGATTTGAAATCGATCTCTTTCGCTCTACTTGCTTAATCTCATGTTAGTTTATGGTGATTTACATCTTGATGTACAACATACTAGTTGCCAAAAGATAGTAATTAAAAGCAGGCAACTTTAATCACACAAAATATATTGCAATAAGCTCATTGTGATTTTCACACATAGATATATATAGAAAAAGATTTTCATTCATTCAATTCATGATGGTGGCTACAGCATTAACTCGTGGAAAGCTTATAGAGGAATGCTTGGAAATACAAATCTAGCTAGTAGAAAATGATCGCATACATGAATCTAAGGGGGGATTATGCATGCATCATTGGGAGAGAATATAGAGCTACACTACTAAGCAGTAAATAAAGCATGTAAATCTAAGAAGAACTATAATCTAGTCGAGTAGAAATAAGGGCATTCAGAGGTGGCTCCAATAGCCTTTGACTTGGTTGAGAGGAGAAGGGGCGGCCAATGGTGCTTAGGTCGGCTCTTGGAGAGAGGTTGGAGAGGTGATCCAGCATCTTGGCGTGGAGGTGGTGGTGGCCATGGTGAAGCTACTCGTGGACATGGAGGTGGAGTGGATGTGGAATGAAACTAAGTTAAAATGGAACCAAGAGTGAATGGGTGCAAATGGCCACCCCTTAGGTCCTTTTATAGACCTAAGGGAAGCTCTCTAGAGAATTATGGAATTCTCTAGAGAGGCCTATGGTGGGAGCTCATGGGAGAGTGAGAGAGAGAGAGGATGGATGGTGGTTTATAGATGCACCAAATGTGGATCTAAAAATTGAATGGCTCTTGGTTGCTAATTTTAGCAACCATGGCAACAACACATGGTAGAGAGTTCTAGAGAAATCTAGGCTAGGTATTTTTGGTGTGGATGGTGTGTGTGGGTGTGTGTGGGTGTGTGTAGGTTGAAACTTAGGTGTCTAGGTTGATTAGGTTAGGTTCTAGTGGGTTTAGGTCAAGGTAGGTCTCAAATTAGGGTTGTAAATCCTAATTCACTAAGGTAAAGTGCAATTAAACTTAATACAAGTTTAATTGGGTGTGTGAAAACTTAATTGAGAGTAAAATAACTCAATTAAGTCAGGTCTAGGTCAATTAGACTCTCACTGAATCCAATTGGATAATGTGTGCTGAGATCATGGCTCAATTGGACTCAATGAGTCCAATCGAATAGGCTGATGGAATTGACTAAGATCTAAGTCAATCAGGTTTAGTGAGAACCTAATTAGGTCCTTAGAAAGTTCTAGAGGTGATGTATTAGGGTTAGGGCACCTTAATTTAGGTTCCTATAGGGTTAGAATTAGGTTTAGGGGGCTAGAGATCCAAGATCAAGGCTTGAATTCCAAAACAGGAACTGGAGGACAGTATCAGACATCTAATAAGGTTGTCGTCCGTCTTATAGTGAAAAATCAAAAATCCAGACTTGTTGTCTAGACGTCCAATCAGAGTCAAGAGGGTTTCTAGGTTCTGTCTTGGGTATTCTGCAGAAATTGGACGTCTGACCAAGTGTCTGGACATCCAGTAACACTGCAAAAGTGGGTTTAAGGTGTGTGGGAGTTGGCTAAGGGTTCTGGACGTCCTATAACTCATCTAGACATCCAGATAGAGGCTAGAATTAAGGTTTTAGGGTTTCCTAAGGTGTGGTAACCTAATCTAAGGGTGGCTAAGGCTTGGGGAGGCTTCTAGGTTGTCCCAGGGATATGTTGGACCTAAGTTCTTCACAATTTACTACTTTATTCCTACTTAAATAAAATAGCATACCTCAACCCCTTACATTATTGTCTACTACATCTTATTCTAGGTCTTCTGCTCCAGCTCTACTACAACTCCAATTATTCTTTATTCTTCAGATCCAGCTTTAGATCTAGCTTCTGATCAGCTTATTACCTACAATTGACATAATGCACTTAATTAGTACATTATAGCATTATTTTATGCATAGCTAAAAGAAAGCAATAAAGGTGCTAGTAATGCTTATGCATGCATGAATTACCATAACTTATGCTAAGTCCTAGCCTAATTTAGGTCAATTAAGACCTATGATTGCTGAGCAATCACCCAAAAACTAGGTACCGTCGGAAAGCTCTTTCGATTCCCTATGCATCAGTACTATTCTTTCCCCCATCAATACCCGTTTAGCATACTGAAAAATCCATTTAAGCTATAACGTGGGTGTTGGCTCCCTTGGACACCTTAGGTTCGGTGCTTGGGCGAGACCCGTGGTCCATACATGTGGTCCACTATTCTTTTCTTCCCCAGAGTAGAGGTAGAGTGGTGGTCTGTTGTTCTCTCCTCATTTTAATTTAATGCTCCATAAACACCCTACGTTAATTAGGCCCCCACTTACCAACCACAAACTTGTAGCCAGCATTGCGAGGTCTCATTTACCACATGGTGCACATACACTTCCTGTGTTTAATTGTGATGTGTCTATATGCTCATTCCTATGTATAACTGAATGCTCTAGGTATACATATTATTGATTATTTGTCTCATTAGATTCGAGCTTGGCTGGATTTTTTAGTTCTTCAAATATAATTTTGCTAATTTTTATCCAAATAAATGTCTTTGCGTGGACACACATTAGCAACAAGATTAGGAAGGCAACTAAACCCTAAGGAAGAATTAGTTGTGGTAATATGTAAACTACTGAGATAAATGATTTCGCACTTATTAGAAACCAAGTGGGGGATCTTCTTGAACCCTAAGGTGAAATAGAGGTGATCATAAGGGTGAAATAGAGTCTTGGGATCAATAATGAAATGGGAATGGAAATGTGGGGCTGATACAAGCTGTGTTGAGTTTCGATGTAGGGATGAGCTAGCCTTCGACTACACGCGTATCGAGGAGAGATGATTGCCTATTGAGCAGTGAGAGGGCTGACCTCCCTGGGTGGGGACCTGGGGTAGGAACGACCTTCCTACACTGACTCCTGTTGGGCCGTGTGGGACTAACCAGGATAGTCGAGCGAGGGTATGCAGAACTGTTGTGGGGTGTAACCCCTATTCTGTGTTGTACAGTCCTGTTAGTGCATGCCCGTTAGTGGAAACGACTGACCGCGTGCTAGTACAGAGTAATCCCCTGTGCATTTATCACACGCGCTGTAGTCACCATTATGCCTTAATAATGACCCTAGGGTGGTAGACTCTGTGTAGGACAAACTCAAGGTGCCCTCCCAGCCAGGAGAGCGTCATGTGTATGCCATGCACTACGAGGATACTACGATGAGATTGTCCTAATAGGAGACATATGAATAAAGAGGAAACAATCCAGTCTTATGGCTACTAGTGGGAAGAAACCAAATAAGCTAACATTGATAACTTAAATAATTGAGAATAGATATGACACACGTCATGTTTCTCTCTTACCTATATAGAATGTATTGCACAAGTTAGTTTTCCTATTGCCACTCTACTCAGCTTTTTGTTGACGCTTAATATTTGTACTCAAGTCAGGGAAGTAAGCAACCTGCCCCACCGACTGCAAAGGGAGTTGGGCCTAGCCATACCCAGTCGTAGTTCGACTCTTAGATTATGTTATTTCCTATAGTAGTTAGTTTTTATCTTTAGAACATATTAATTTATGTACTGCTTTTGTTTGTCGTTACCATGATGGCTATAGTACGGACCCTATTTTACTTTCTCTACATTGTGCTAGCTAGTGGTTTGACAACTATTTTCCTATCATATATTTCTTTTGCTATGATGAATGTGTGGTGAATGTCAATTGCTTTACGTTTGTTACTTGATGAACGACTTGGTCTTGGGATAAGGGTGCGGTTCAGCTCGATTTCCAAGCGGATCCAGGTTGGGTCATAACAAGATGATATCAGAGCAAGGTCGTCCCGAGTAATAAACTAAGACAGACCTAGAAGAACCATGTATGCAATTATATCAACCATAGCCATCACAACCTCTTTCTTAATCTCGAATTCGAGTCTCGTGTCGGTTTTAAGCTGCGATTGACTGTCTTTTCTTATCTCCTTTATAGGAGATGCCTCATCGTGCAACTCGCGAGGCTAGCCAAGGACTTGGCCGTGGGCATGGACACAGATGCGATCATGCCGAACTTGAGGCAGAAGCCGTGCCACCCTTTCTTCAGGGTCCCCAGGCCAAGGAGCTCGCCTAGCTGCTTCTAGAGCTTAAGCAACAGCACCTCCCACACCCACCACCTCCACTGCCTCTGTCAAATACTCCTAACTCATCAAAGGACATGGAGGGGGAGTCCTCCATGGGGTAGGGGAGTCATCGCAGTGCCAGGCAAGTTGGAGGGGGAGGGGGTGACCCTCTACCCCCACCACCTATAGACAATTTCGAGCAGGAGTCCTCCCTACCTGGGGTGGACCCATGGCCCCATTGCAGCTGCACCATGACTTGTTCACGCAGTTCCAGAAATTGAAGCTCCCTTTTTGCAAAGGGGAGGATAGACCATTTAAGGCAAAGAACTGGCTGCAGCAGATGGAGAAGATCTTCAACACGCTCCGTCCCCCTGCGCAGTGTCGCATGGCTTTTGCCACGTACCAGCTGGAGAGCACCGCCCATAAGTGGTGGCAAGAGATTCGAGGGCAAGAGGGGGAGGAGCCATCTTGGGATCAGTTCGTGACTCTCTTCTGCAAACAATACTTCCCACATATGCAACAGAATCAAAGGAGGCGAGAGTTCCACACACTCCACCAAGGAGCGATGATAGTTAACACGTACCACACGCGTTTCCTGGAGCTATCTCGCTTTGCCCCGTCTACTGTAACCACTAAGGAGTGCTTGTGGAAGTTTACTAAGGACCTCCAACCTGCCATACAAGGGTACGTGAAGCCCTTAGAGCTACCCACTTTCTCTCACATGGTTGAGGTGGTGATGACCTATGAGGAGACCAACTCAGATGCACAAGACACTGACGAAGGGGTCGAAAGAGGCCCTACTAGCCCGACCACTCCCAGGGCTGCTAGGAAAGGAGTCACTTTCCACCCTAGAGCACTGCACTTACAAGAGAGGTGTCCCATTCTATATAGTCACCAGCGACCTTTAGAGCCTCTAGACAAGGATCGACTGGCAATGCCAAACCCCAGTCCAACTACCAGGGTAGACAATCCAAGGGAGGAGGTTGTGTCTCTCTCTGTTACCAGTGTGGCCAATTGGGCCACATGAAGAGGGATTGCTCATCCGAGGCAAAAGCATCCCAGATGCTCCCCACATCAAGCACAAGAAGCCGAGTGGTGTTCATGGGTACCAGCCTTGAGGAGGATAGTAGTCACAAGGTAGATACAGGCTAGCAGCAACTCGTCTGACTAAGAGCATAGCTGGATCATTGTACCCAGAACTGAGGGGCGTGTCAATGGCCTAACATTCAGAGATGCCAAAACTTCTGGTTTGGTTGTGGCAAGTATGCTTACAGTTTCAAGGTGTTTAGTTTATGTGCTATTTGATTCTGGTGCCACACACTCGTTTGTCTCCACGAGTTTTGCCATTAGTTTAGGATAGCCCAGTACACTATTAGACAACCCCTTCTTGATTAAGGGCCCTGGGGGACAGTTGTTTATGGCAGAGGAGGTCTTTACTGGTTGTGAGATCATGATAGGTGGGCATAGTCTACCAGCCAACCTGATAGTGATCCACATGGAGGATTTTAGGGTGATTTTGGGGATGGACTAGTTATCCTCGTGCCATGCCTTGGTGGATTGCTTTAAGAAGAAGATCATTTTCTCCATTCCCGGGTTGCCTCCATTTGAGTTCTATGGTCAACCAGTGGATAGAGCTTTCAAGTGCATATCTGCGCTTCGGGCAGCGAATCTGTTGAGCCAGGGGTGTACGGGCTACCTGACTTGTGTCACAGTGGAGTCTAGTCTGGGAGTCGACCTGCAGAGCGTCCCAGTGGTCTATGAGTACCCGGATGTCTTTCCAGAGTAGTTTTCGAGATTACCACCTGAGCGCGAGATCAAGTTTGAGATCTCGCTGATACTGGGGACCAGCCTCATCTCTATTGCGTCATATCGGATGGCACCACTTGAGCTGTAGAAGCTCAAGTCCCAGCTTTAAGACTTGTTGGAGAAGAGCTTTGTGAGGCCCAATGCATCCCCTTGGGGGGTACTAGTTCTATTTATGAAGAAGGATGGCACTCTCAGGCTTTGTGTTGATTATCGGTAGCTGAATCTGGTCACTATCAAGAACAAGTATCCTTTTCCCCGCATTGATTAGTAGGAGCTTAACATGAGACAGAAGCGTTGCTTGGAGCTCCTAAAGGATTATGACTACAGCATGTCATACCATCCAAGGAAGGCCAATGTGGTGGCCGACACCTTGAGCCGGAACATGCCCACCCACTTGGCTAGCTTACAGGTACAGAGTTGGCAGCTAATGCAGGAGGTTGGTAGTTTGAGACCTTGGGAGCCACTTGGACATTGTGGGGTAGTGACAATGACAAGGCAGACACAACCTGACCTTCTAGACCGCATTATTGCTGGACAGATGACAGATCTGTACTTGCAGTCACTACAGGATAGAGTATTGACAGGAGACCCGAGGGACTTCACCTTTACCGACGAGATCCTACACATGCGAGGATGGTTGTGCATCCCTAGGGACAAGGAGCTATTGAGAGATCTTCTAGCAGAGACACGAATCCAGATTTACTATACACCCTTGGAACACCAAGATGTACCATGATTTGCGACGTGATTTCTGGTGGAGGGGGATGAAGAGGGACATTGGAGAATTCGTGCAGTAGTGTTTGACGTGCCAACAGGTGAATGCAGAGCACCAAAGGCCTACAAAATCGTTGCAACCACTTCCCATGCCAAAGTGGAAGTGGGAGAGTCTTACCATGGACCTGGTGGTTGGGTTGCCCATCACATAGCGAGCACATGATGCCGTTTGGGTCAATGGACAGGCTGACGAAGACAGCACGGTTCTTGCCAATCCAAGTCACCTTTGGGCCAGCACAGATGGCAAAGCGGTACATCCGGGACATGGTACGTCTTCACAGAATTCCCTAAGAGAACATATCTAACAGAGACACCTACATTACTTCACAGTTCTAAGGAGAGTTCCAACAAGCTTTAGGAACTCTGAGGTTCAGCACCGCTTACCATCCTCAGACCGATGGACAATCAGAGCATACCATCTAGACACTTGAGGATCTACTCTATGCCTACGTGTTAGATTGGAGAGGCTCCTGAGATGATCACCTGCCCTTGGTGGAGTTTGCATACAACAACAGTTATCACTTTAGCATTGGCATGGCATCTTATGAGGCATTGTATGAGCGGAAGTGTACGACTCTCTTGAGTTGGGTTAAGGTCGGGACCAAGCGGGAGGTTGGTCCTAGGTTGATCCACCAGAGTCATCAGATAATAGAGTAAATTCACAGGCGACTCCACACTATCAGGAGAAAGTATAAGAGCTACGTTGACCAGAAGCGTAGGGAGGTGCAATTTGAGGTTGAAGACCACATGTTCCTCCATGTTGTTGGTGCTAGAGCACCACGATCATTTGTTTTGATGATAACAAAACACGTGTCATTTAATATTTGTGCTTTGAGTCCTAGATTTCAGGTCAATCGCAAATGGATACGTGATTAGACGGAGTTCGAGCTCGCATCCAGGATGGATTGGACAAGCTTGATGGAAAACAGAAGAGATTCGCGAGGAGCGATATATTGAAGATGGAAGGAAATGAAGAATAGGATAGATTTCCTTCTTTTGTACTTGTTGTATTTTTCGTTTCTTTTGTTGCTCTTTATTTCCTTAGATATTTCATGTTAAAGAGCCTCAAAGTACCCTAACAGTAGTCCTAGGAATACCTGCACAACCCTAGGATACTTAGGTTTTCTGTAGAACACTTAGAAAACCAATATAGGGTTCAAACAGCACTTCCAGACGTCTAATTCTCAAATCAGACGTCTGATAAAGTTTTTTAAGACGTCTGACTGTTGTTTCAAACGTCTGATAACTGTTAGGCTGGACATAGCTAGTTCTGTCTGATGAAATCCGACGTCCAGACCTTAGACCAGACGTCTTAGGAGACGTCTGATGACTTTGCCAGATGTCCAATTAGTGGACCGTTGGCTGGCTTAGCAAACTCTCAAGATTATGACCGTTAGAGCCTTATCAGACGTCCTTAGGCCTTTCCAGACGTCTGATAATTGACCGTTTTGCCTCGGCTGACCCAAAATCTCTTCTCAGAGATTTTCTAGCCGTTGCAACGTTTGGAAATCCATTCCCACAGAAAAAATAGGTTTCCAGACGTCCAGACATAGTGCCAGACGTCCTATATGTCGTCTGATGGACTTGCACTAGAACCCTGTTTAGATCTAATCCAAGTCAGGAAGAGATCCGCCCAAAATCAGACGTCTAACCTTGAAATCAGACGTCTTCAAGTGAAGTTCCAGACGTCTGATGCCAAAATTAGACGTCTGATTAGCCTGTCAGAACAATAATTGTTCCTGATTTCGGGCTGATTCTCTTGAGCTTTGTTCCCAACGGCTATGGAAGCTTTTCTAAGCCTTCCAAAGCCTTCCTAAGGCCTCTATAAATAGAGGGGAGCCTTTACACACCTAGAGACACCAAGACACACTAAGAGAAACACAAGACACACTTAAGCAACATAGTTCCACTCTCTTGTGTCCTAGCTAGCTCTTGCTCTCCAAGCTCAAGCTCCATTCTCTTGAGAGCATCAAGCTTCGCGCACCCGCTCTCCCGCCGTTGTTTACGAGAGCGACGTTGCGCCGTCGCGTGGCACACGCACCGCGTCATCAACTCGACGCACTCCTTGCAAAGGGGAGTTTCCTTATTCCTATAGAAGCTAGGTTTATAATTACTTTGTTGGTTCTATAGGATTACTTGTTTATTTTATCTTTGTTTTTTGGTTGGGTATTCGCCTTGCGAATTCCCGTCTCCTTCGCGAGACAAAATCCTTCTCGTGGAGAGAAGGGGTTGAGGTACGCTACCCTCGTTTAAGTAGCGTGGTTGTATTGAGGTTGAATCACCCTCGTTTTAAAGTGATTCGGTTTAGTGGTTTTTGATCAACTTGGTTGATCGGAAAATCCTAACTAGAGAGGGTTAGGTGGTGGTTTTCACCCGATTTGGGTTTCCACCTAAAAATAATTGTGTACTCGTGTGATTGCTTATTTGTGAGATTATTTATATTTCATTTCCGCAATTATTACGTCACCCCCTCCGAGTAGGGAACCTTCACATGTTTCACCCATGAAGGGATTGCAGAGGTTTGAGGTGAGGGGGAATCTCGCACCGTGGTTTGTGAGACCTTTCGAGATCTTAAAGCGGGTTGCTTATAAGCTTGCCCTTCCACCCCAGCTTTCTGATGTCCACGATGTTCGCCACGTGTCCAATCTGAGAAGATATGTTGCATACCCCAACAATGTGTTGAGCCACGAGAGCATTCAGGTTGGAGATGACCTAACCTATCCAGAGAGACCAGTGCATATTCGAGATCGAGCCGTCAAGAGGCTGAAATGGAAAAAGGTGCCTCTAGTGAAGGTTTTGTGGAGGAGATGAGGAGGAAATGTGAGAGCCTAAGGTAGTGATGTGAGACCAATACCCAAAGCTCTTCGTTGGTACATGTTTCTAACCAACTTCGATCCTCTATAAGTTTGTTATGGACTTGTCTTGCTTCCTTTCGCACAATGCAATCGAGCCCAAATTTCGAGGGGAAAAACTTCCTTTAAGTTTGTTATGGTGAAATGACCCATTCTCAGAGTTCTGATTTGTTCCCAGAGGTCATCACAAGATTCTCGAGTCCTCGAGGTGGTCCTTGCAATTTTCACATGCCAAAATAAGCACCTGAGGGTCGCTTTGTGATTTTCTAGACTCCCAGAGGTTTTACTACAATTTCTACACCTAAGTTACACTATCTAATGGCTCTAGGGAGCTTTCCCAAACTCTGAGCGCCTCAACGAAATTTATGCGCACCAAGACACCCACTTAAGGACTTACGGGAAGCTCCCTAGGATTGGAGGTCGTTCCCATAATTTTTGCACACTAGAGAATGATCGGGGGACCCAGTGGTAAATTTATTACACATTGAAGGGCTAGGCATAAATTTCGCACCCTCACATTTGGTCTCAGGGGACCCCACGTGAAGAAAGAAGAAATTGGGGGCTTCAACCTCACTTTTTGCGGCTCCACACAATCCCTAAAACCCCAATTTTTTTAAACCTATAAAAACCCACTCCTCAGAATCCGAACCTCCTTACATTTTCCACGCACCTCGAGTGGTGTCCTTTCCATCACCTAAAGAGGGAGAGAGGGGCGAAGGGTGTTGGTGCACCTCGTGAACTTGCGTAACATGAGAAAGAGGAAGGGGCGCTAGCACACCTTGTGGAGCACGCGTAAGAGAGAAGGTGAGGTGCGGCACCTTCATGCACACTATGCGAGGGAGTGTAGACTGTGAGGTGTCACGCAGCGCAATAGGAGGTGCAGCACGGAGCTCGGACCCTGAGCTACGCGAGGAGGGGAAGGCACAATCTTCAAACCTCGTACACGCAAGCGCGACAAGGCAATCCAACAGCCGAGGCAACGGCGGCTGGGCTTGCGGGGAGTGCGCGAGCTCCCAGGCACGAGAGGGTGTAGGCACGTGGACCGATGCTCGTGTAACACGTGTCATCACTGGAAGGCAAGCCGGTTCATGCAAACGATTGGCCTAAACCGATTCACGACCGGTTCGTGTGAACCAGAGGTCATATTTTGGCCAGTTCGAGGCTCTATTGGTGTCAGAATCCTACAAACAAGGTCCCATCAAAAAGCTCTTTCAATTCCATATGTGCCGGTATTATTCTTTTCCCCATCAATTCCCATTTAGCATACTGAAAAATCCATTTAAGCTATAACATGGGTGTTGGCTCCCTTGGACACCCTAGGTTCAGTGCTTGGGCGAGATGCGTGGTCTAGACAAGTGGTCTACTGTTCTTTTCTTCCCCGGAGCAAAGGTAGAGTGGTGGTCTAATGTTCTCTCATTTAATTTAATGCTCCATAAACACCCTACGTTAATTATGCCCCCATTTACCAACCATGAACTTGTAACCAGCATTGCGAGGTCTAATTTTCCGCACAATGCACATACACTACCTGCATTTAATTGTGATGTGTCTATATGCTCATTCCTATGTATAACTGAATGCTCTAGGTATACATACTATTGATTATTCGTCTCATTAGATTTGAGCTTGGCTGGAATTTGTAGTTCCTCACATATGGTTTCGCTAATTCTTATCCAAATAAATGTCTTTGCATGGACACATGTTAGCAACAAGATTAGGAAGGCAATTGAACCCTAAGGAAGAATTAGTTGTGGCAATATGTGAAGTACTGAGATAAATGGCATTGCATTTATTAGAAACCAATTAGGGGGTCTTCTTGAGCCCTAAGGTGAAATAGAGGTGATCTTAAGGGTGAAATGGAGTCTTGGGTTCAATAATGAAATGGAAATGGAAATGTGGTGCCGATACGAACAGTGTTGAGTTTTGATGTGGGGATGAGCTAGCCCTCGAGTACACACATACCGAGAGCTGACTGCCCTGTTGTGCAGGGAGAGAGCTGACCTCCCCGGGTGGGGACCTGGGGTAGGAACGGCCTTCCTACACTAACTCCTATTGGGCCATGTGGGGCCAACCAAGATAGTCGGGTGAGGGTATGCAGAACTGTTGAGGGGTGTAACCCTTGTTCTGTGTTGTGCAATCCTGTTGGTGAGTACCCGTTAGCGAAAATGACTAACCACGTGCCAGTGATGGATATCCTCCCATGCATTTATCACATACACCGTAGTCATCGTTACTCCTTAACAATGACCCCAAGGTAGTAGACTGGATGTAGGACAGACTTGGGGTGCCCTCCCGGCCAGGAGAGCACCTAGTGTACGACATGCACAACGAGGATACCATGATGAGATTGTCCCAATATGAGACATATGAATAAAGAGGAAACAATCCAGTCTCAGGGCTACTAGTGGGAAGAAACCAAATAAGCTAACGTTGACAACTTAAATAATTGAAAATGGATACAACGTATGTCATGTTTTTCTCTTACCTATATAAAATGTATTGCACAAGTTAGTTTTTCTATTGCCACTCTACTCAGCTTTTTGCTAACGCCTACTATTTGTACTCAGGTTAGGGAAGTAAGCAACCTGTCCCACCAGCTGTAGAGGGAGCTGGCCCTAGCCACACCCAACCATAGTTCGAGTCTTGGATTTTGTTATTTTCTATAGTAGTGAGTTTTTATGTTTAGAACCTGTTAGCTTCTATATTGCTTTTTTTTGTCGTTACCATGATGGCTATAGTATGGACCATGTTTTACTTTCTCTGTGTTGTGCTAGCTAGTTGTTTGACTACTATTTTCATGTCATGTCTTTCTTCTGCTATGTTGAATGTGTGGTGAATGTTGATTGTTTTACGTTTGTTACTTAATGCACGACTGGGATAAGGGTGCAACTCAGCCCAATTTCTAAGCGGACCCGGGCCAGGTCATAACATCTCCAACCTTATTACCCACCTCTACACCTTCGCAACACTTCATAGAGCAATTCGCCTCAACTTATTGCTCAATTCCTCTTCTTAACTGATCAGGCAATCTCAAGTTCCATTTCTGATCAGTTTGAGTTTGTAGTATCTTAATAGATAATCTTTGATCAAATTGAAATGTTCTTGAGCATCCTGAGGTGCTTAGGAATCTTTTGAGCTACTTCATATGGTGTTTCATTGAGTTTTTTATCTATGTCGAATTCCGGTGAGCTTCGTCATTGTTCCGATTGTCATCGACATCTCCAGAGATCCCAATTCAATGTTTAAATGGTTATAGTAGACTCTAACTAACTCTACTTGATCTGCTGATCAGCCGACGGTGGTGGCCAACAATGACTTGCGGCCGATGGCAAGGAGAAAGAAGGTGGTGGGGGGGGGGCTAGGTTAAAGGTTCTAATGGGAGGGGTTTAGGTCTCTTTTATAAACTTAGGTGTGTGTGTAGGTTGTACCTAGGGTGTAGCTAGGTTAAGAACCACTTAAGGGGGGGTACATCCTAAGGGCAAGTGTTGGACCATCTTAAGACCTAACCTAATAGGTTTAAAAAGAATTAAATAGGTTATGCTAGCCAAGATTAGGGACCACTTAGTCTAATTAGACTTCTACTTGACCTAGATGGAACCTAATTGGTCCATTTGGATAGGAAACAGAAAATTAGGTTAAGGTTTGGCTAATTGGGACAGTGTGATGTAGGGATAGGGTCAAGGATGGTGGCTTAGGGTTGTGGATAGTGTTATCCACATTTTGGTTTATAGGATTGGGTTAACTAGGGTTTTAGCTGATTCAAGGTTAGGGTTAGGGTATCTTAGGGTTTTGGAATAAGGATAAGGATATAGATAGTGTTATCCTCCTCTCCTTTATTTGGTGCCAAAATTGTCTCTCTTTCCTCCTATCTTATGTTCTTTATTCTGCTACACTTTATTCTTCTATGTTTTTATTCCATGTTTGCAGGTGTACTTGTTCATATCTTCTCTAGTCCACTTTATTCTTTATCTCGATCATAGCTTAATCTCCTTATTACCTGCAAACATGAATATAAACTTGCATTATTTTATGTAAAACTGCGTAAAATGAAGTAATACATGATATGCAAATTATACATACAATATATATAAACTAGATAGGATTCCAACATTATTTAGGTTGATTAAGATCTATGATTGCTATGCAATCATACCCCAATGCCTAAACTTTGATAGTCCCTAGCAAAAATAAATGAATGCTTTGTCTCCAACTAAAGTTTCATAGATTAACTAAACACTTATTATCAATCAAATTTCAGAGAGTTAGGACTCTTATTTGAATAGGCTTACAACGTCAAGAATGGACATCTAGACCCGGGTGGCTAAATCTTTCCATTTCCTTTTACCTTTAACCACTAGTTTTGAAGTCTAATTTCTCAGGCTTCACTACCCACCCAAGATTTGGTAGCTATGAATTTAAAGAATTCTTGCATGTGTAATAGATTTGACCTACAAGCGTCTAATGTTGTAAAAATCCAGGTCTCAAGGTATCGGAATTCATTTCAAATCAACCCAAATATACCTTTGGCTTGGCCTTACTTAGAATCAGTAGCTTTCTCCTCACCTGTTTCTATCTCGAGGTCAACACTCTTTGACGTATATTTCCCCGGCTGGACCTAGGTCTCTTTTCATGATATTTTTCTATAAATTATTTTTCTTTTTTCTCTTTTTTTTCTGTTATCTATTTTTGGAGGAAAGAACACCCATATGCAGCAAGGATTTTTATTTATTTGTGGAGCCCATTTGTAACGACGTGCTTATTTATTTGATAATCCCCAACTTCCTTTTTTTATTCTCTAGATCATTCTTCTAAGTGAGTGGCTCATCCTTCATCCTTTCAAGAGCCACCCCGTGGAAATCCTTAGGGTGGAAAGGAATTAAACCTAATCCCAATGATGCCTATGTTTTCACAATTTCAGATAACCTATAACTCAATTTTAATGTGTGTGAAAGTTTGACTGCCTAAGTTATCTAGCTCTCAAATCGTTGAGTGGACAGTAAAGCCCTATACTTTCTTTACTTCTTGACCATTGGTTTCGGCTAGCCAAATTCATCAAGAATCAGACCAGACCTAAATCTAGTGAACTATCCTCGACTGATTGAGCTAACTATAGCCTATTAAGCCTTAAGGCCCAAGGTTCCTTACTAACCTCTTGGTTTGACTAACTCTAAGCACTTAGTCTTTCTACTTAACTTAATATATTTTTTCATTTTGCAACTTTTTTTCAAAGTTTTCAGGAATAAAATTGTAGAAATTTCTAGGTACTAATAAAAATAACTCAGCATAAACATTACCCCCCATGCTTACATTCTTACACGTCCTTATACATAAAAATAAACATAAAAAAATAAGCATAGAGATCACCTAGAATAGTATTTGAGTTTTGACATTCAACATATTCAATACCTATAAATGCAGGAAATGGAAATATAGCATGCCCTGTATAAAAAGAAACAAAAATCTATGTATGTACATATCTATGTATACAAGCTGAGTTTAACGCCTCCAGTTGAGCGACAATGTAATCACTTCTCCTTAATGAGATAGATCATATCATCAATTAGAGGAGGTTCAAGGGCAAAAAATGGCTTGAGTCATTCTCCATTCACAGTGGAAATGTCAAGTCTTTGTGTCTTGGATCTGGACAACCCCATTAGAAAATGGGCAAATAGCAAGAGAAGGGTTAGTGCACTTGGACTTCAACTTTCCCACAAAGAACTTGACTTTCAAATCAAAAAATTAGACTTGTTGGTTAGGAAAGAAAGATTTTCTCCAGACGTGGCGGTCATGAAAGGTCTTCGTCTTATCCTTATAAATTTTAGATTTCTCATAGGCTTCCCACAAAATCTCTTCTCATTTGCTGAGCTAGAGTTTTCTCTCATGACCTCCTACATCGAAGTCAAAATTACATCTCCTCGCCACCCAATATGAATAGTGTTCCAGCTCAACTAGAAGGTGAAGGCTTTTCCATACACCATTCTATATGGTGACATTCTGAGCAAAGCCTTATACACGATCCGATATGCCCATAATGCACCAATAAGTTGATTGGACAAATCCTTCCAATCGGGTCTTACCATCTTTTGCAAAATCAACTTGATCTGAAAATTCAACATCTCAACTTGCCCATTTGTCTGTAGATGATATGGGATAGTAATGCAGTGATTCACCCCATACTTCTTTAGTATAACTCTAAATTGGGCATGAATGAAATGACTGTCCCCGTTGCTAATTAGAGCACAGGGAACACCAAATCTCCTAAAAATATACTCTCGAACGAAATTAATCACGATTTTATGATCAACATCTAACGTCCCAAAATCTGGGTTCTGAGTCATTTAAGAGTGGTATGGATCACTTCAAACTTGTAGACATGCTTGTGGTTCGATGCGAGTACAAGCACCTCGTAAATGTGTAAAATTGCATATTTTGGGTCGACCCCTAGTCAAACCTCATCAAAAGGGTACCATGTATGGTACCTTTAGATTCCTCTCGTCACAAACTTTCCAACGACGCTTGTTTCACGCGAATTCAAGGTGTGTAGCCCAAGTTATGCCCAAAATAAGTCAAAAGGGACCTAAATGTAAGGTGAACCTAACCTAAGGGATAAATTCGATAATTTTCCCAACTAATCCTACTCCTAAATCGAATTTGGGTCTATAAATAGGTACTCTTGGGTTTTGGGTCATCATTATCTTCTAAGGGTCTATAAAACCTAATAGAAAGATAGAAGAAAGCATTTAGGATTTCATTTAGAAATCCTAATTAGGGTTCTTAGGGACCTTCTCATAATTCTGAAAAATGCAAGCTTCCCATCGCAATTGTTGCTGTGGAGGTGGCAGCACACTGCAACAATGCTACGTGTGGCAGCAGTGGAGCGTAGGCAGGCAATGTGTGGTAGGCGCGATTCACACGTGCACTTGAGTGTAATGCACGAAGAGCGACTGTGCATAACGCCTGGATACACAACGCATGTCGCAATCGAGCTGCTAAGGTGCAAACAATCGTGATCCGTGGGCGATAGTGCAAATGAATCAAGCGTCGACATGTGGTATGCGCGCGAACCATTAACCAGTCTACTTGAACCCGTTGGTTCTAGACCCCCTCACGTTGTTCCGAGCAATTCAAGGCCTTCCTGACCTCAAAATTTTACATTTTATTTTTGTTTTTGAGTATTGTTTCCCTAGTGAAAAATCATAAACGTGCATAAGTGATTCCAATGCTATTTTTGGTCATGGAATCCAAGTTTTTCCCCTGATGAGTGCGCAGATTACGAGGCAAGCGTGGTGACTATTCCCAAAACCTTTAACGCATGATATGAAGTCACTGTGACCCTCTAGTGATGCTAGGTAGAGTAGTTACCCTTCGCATGTGTCCTGTTCATTTTCGAGAAACTGTGGACCCATCCTATATGGTTTTTCACATGTACCGCATTGGCTGACCTAGGTTTTCTCTCTTGCTGAGTCTGGAATCTTCTTAAGGTTTTAACTCTTATTTTGGGTACTTTATTATGAAATAACTTGATGTTAGGTGAATGCTTAAGATTAATGGGACTAACTTAACCTTATTACTGCATGCGTGAAACAAACTCCGATTTACGTGAAACAAGTTTCGTTGTGTTCGTTAATAGATAGCTCAGTTAGGACCACTGCTAGAAATTGGAAACTAAGTAGTTTCATAGTAAATTTTGAAGTGATGTGACCCGTGCTCTTTCATGAATGATGAACAATGGTTAAATGAGGAGACTTATGTGTTAGTTAAATGATGTTATACAAATAAGTATTAAATTGATAACGATGGAATTGTCGGGATTTAGAGGATGGATAACTGGATTGAGCCCCGCTGCTCACAGGATTTGGTTGTAGCTTTGGTCCTTTAGATTGGCTCTAGGCTGGTTTAAGGAGTTGCTGGCCTCCCTACAACTCTTTGGTTAGGCTTAGTAGACAACTAGAATAGCGAAATACGTTGCTCGACGGTTGAAGTTGTTCTTTCTTAGTCAATGGGTGGGTCATTGGTTGTCTGTGGTTCAACATGCATAGCATTTGCACGTGTTCATGCCACACGACGTAGCCACCATCCCCTTTCCGCTATGACCCCAGGGTAACGGATTGAGGTGACTCAATCAGTATAAGCCAACTTCTAGGCCAAGAAGATGGCTTATACCTATCATGCATCTCAGGAATTTATATGAGATTGCCTCGTGCTCGAGGCATCGATTAACCAATTTTGGACTATAACTTGGGCTTACGACACTTAAAACTGAACAGCATAACGAAACGACTAAGAAATTAATAACTTGTGATTCAGTACCCTTTTCTGCTATTCTTATTTACTACTGTTTCTTAGTTGTGTTGACTCTACTCTACTCAGTTCTTGCTGACGTATTTTTCTCAGTTTTCGTACTCAGGTGTTGCTGAGCAGCTAGGTGCAGCGACTACTATTGGTCCATCTACTGCGGAACCAAACCCTACTATCAGAGACAGTCTGTTCTAAGCACTGTGGCTCTCTCATTCTATTCTTTTTCTGCTATTAGACTTTTATTTCCTGTCTTTTGGTGATTGGACTCAAGCACTTGTTACTTTCCTTCTTTCTGTGGTGGATTCTTCTGTATATCTATCAGCACTTTATTTTCTTTCATTTAATGCATTATGATTGAATGTTTAACTATTGATGTTCTATGACGATGTGTTGAGTGACTGTGATCTTGTGGTTGGTTGTGCTTGTGGTTCGTACTCGACGACTTAGGTTTCGTCAATTGGCAGAACTCGAGTCGTCACACAGCAGGTCTCACTAGGATGGCTTCAACCCACTTCAAAACATAATCAACAAGTAGAATATACCTAAAGCCATGCGAGATAAGAAAAGGGCCCATGAAATCAATGCTCCAAATGTTAAAAACTTCCACAACCAGAAGAGGTTAGAGAGGCATCATGTCTCTCCTGGTCATGGAACCTATTGACTAGCATCACCTGCAATTCCGTGCAAAAATCATGTGCATCTCTAAAGATAGATAGCCAGAAGAAACCTGACTCCAAAATCTTTGCAGCAGTCTTCCTACCTGAAAAATGTTCACCACAGGCCTCGTTGTAGCAAAAAGAAAGCACACTCAAAATCTTGGAGCCTGGGACGCACCTCTTCATCACTTGATTAGAACCCAATCGGAATAGCAAAGGGTCATCCCAAAAATAATACTTGGAGTCAAAGAGGAATTTCAACTTCTAGTCCTTAGATAATTCTGAGGGAATCTTGCCACTAGCAAGATAATTCATGATATCCGCAAACCAGGGGAGCTCCAATGAATCCACAGCCAAGAGAGATTCATCCGAGAATTTTTCAGATATGGGTGGGGAAAGAGGAATGTGGGCTAAGTCAAGACATGATAAGTGATCATCCACAACATTTTGTGCTCCAGCTTTGTTGCATATCTCAATATCAAATTCTTGTAACAGAAGGATCCATCTAATTAAGTGTGCTTTGGCATCCTTCTTGGCCAACAAATGTCAAAGGGGTGAATGATCAGTGAAAATAATTACTTTCGACCCAAGAAGATAAGAACGAAATTTCTTCAACTCGAACACTACCGCTAGTAGTTCCTTTTCAATAATCGTATAATTACATTGAGCCTCATTCAACATCTTGCTAGCATAATAGATGACAAAAGGATGGCACTCCCAACTTTGCCCTAAAACAGCTCTAACTATGAAATCAAAGGCATCACACATAATCGCAAAATCAAGCAACCAGTCGAGGGGCTGGAGAACATGCAGCCTTTCACAAAGTTATGAAAGCATTGTGACAGGAAGAATCCAAATCAAATGTGACATCTACTACCAGGAGATCCATCAACGGACGATCAATCTTGGAGAAATCTTTAAAGAATCTCCAGTAGAAACTGACATGTCTCAAGAAGGACCTGATTTGCTTGACCGAGCTAAGCAAAGGTAATCAAAAAATGATATAAGACTTCACCTGGTCGACTTTCAGACCATCTTCAAAACTCCTATGACCCAATACTATACCATTGCGAACCATAAAATGGCTCTTTTCCCAGGAAAGTACTTGGTTGACTTCTATGCAATGTTTCAAGATTTTTGTGAGATTATCAAGACAAGACTCAAAGCCATCACCAAAAATGAAGAAGTCATCCATGAACACCTCCACAAAGTTCCCAATCATGTCTGAGAAGATGGCCATCATGCAACGCTAAAAAGTTACGAGTGCATTACACAGGCCAAAGGGCATTCCCTTAAAAGTGAATGTGCTAATAGGACAAGTGAAAATAGTCTTGTCTTGATCCTCTGGGTTGATAGCAACCTGGTTATACTCGGAGTATCCATCTAAAAAATAGAACTACGTCTAGCTAACCTTTCCAAAATCTGATCAATGAATGGCAAAGGAAAGTGATCATTTTTAGTAGCCGAATTTAGTTTGCAATAATCAATGCAAACCTACCAAGAAGTAGCGCAGGTCAGGATGGATTCGCCATCAGCGGTATGGATAACGGTGAGTCGTGCCTTCTTAGGCACAATCTGTATAGGACTCACCTACTTACTGTTGAAAATTGGATATAAAATATTAGCATCCAACCACTTGATAATCTCCTTCTTAACAACCTTGAGCATATTCGAGTTTAATCTACATTGAGGTTGTCGAGAAGGCTTCACCCCATCTTCCGTCTGGATGTGATGAGTACAATAGGAGAGGCGAATACCATGAAGGTCAAAGATACTCCACCCAATAACAGCCCTATGAGCTTGATGAACAAAAATCAATTTAAGCCCTTGTTCTTGGGTTAACCATGAACCCACAATCATGGGAAAGGTCTAATTATCACCCAAGAACACATATTCGAGAGAATCAAGTAAGGGCGTCAATTCAATCACCTTGCAGGAGAATATTCCTACAAAGGTGAGTAAGAGGACAGAGAAGAATCAGTCAAGTATACCTGGTAATCATGATATCTTTAAGAGTTTCCTGAACCTACCTCTATAATGAGGTCAGCAGTGGCTACACTGGGAAGAAAGTAGGTCAATGCCTAAGTGTCTCATGCAGTAGCTCTGGTCCACCTCCTGCATAGAGCCAACAAAAGGGGGACTCATACAGTCTATAAGTGTCATGAGCAAGTTATAAAAATCACACTAAAACTTAAATCAACTTAATTATGTTGCGTAAAATGTGAGTCGAGTTGAATTCTCAACAAGATTATATGAATGTTGTCTATGATAAGTTAGACAAGTTCATTAATTTTTTTTGGATTTTTAAAATTATTTTTCAATTTTTTTATTTTCTAGGTCAAGCAAGTCAAAAAGACTATTTTGACCCCCTCTCAGTAAGTAGACCAAACACTAAACTTAAGGACTCCAAAAAAAATGTCCCAAATTTATCCCTAATACTAGACTCAGTAAGGAAGAGATAGACATTTATTTCGTGCAAATCAGGGTTGTATGTAATTTGTTAAAAATCTGACAAGTCAAAAACTTCCTGGTTTTAGTGTGACTCCCGGTCAATGCACAAATTTTATTCTTTTTTATATAATGAAATAAACTCTAAAATTTAGTATAGATTTTCCCTACTCGAACACCTAAATCCACGTAAAATTTCATGATTTTTGGACTCCAATAATTTACTACAGAAATTTTTATAAAACTAAAGTCAGAATCAGTGTGAATGAGGAAAGACGTACATATGCGAAATAAAAATCAATCAATGCGAGACTTCGCAACAGGTTCTGACAACAACCACAAGGGCCGTATTATTGCTACTGGCCAAATTAGTAACTCTAAAACCTCTTTTGATAATATTCATCTTGTTAAAGATTTAAAACACAACCTACTTAGTGTAAGCCAAATCTTTGATAAAGGTTATAAACTTTCTCTTCAAAAGGCTTTCAAATTAAGGATAAAAATACTAAAGAAATTCTTTTGATTGGAAACAATTCAAAAGATATTTACACTATTAACTTTGACAACTACAACAACTTGAATTATTTGATTGCATCGGATGATTAGTTAATATTGTGGCATCGTCGACTAAGGCATGTTCACATGCGGAATATAAATAAGCTTGTGAAACATAATTTAGTACGAGGATTGCCAAAGACATCCTTTAAAAAGAAAAACCTTTGTGATTCTTGTGGACTAGGCTAACTTCGTAAAACATCCTTTGAATCTAAAAATTTGGTCAGCACCTCAAAACCACTTGAATTGATTCATGTAGACCTCTTTGGACCAACCAAGTCTGAAAGCTTAAATAGGTGTAAATATTATATTGTCATTATTGATAATTTTTCCTGATTTAATTAGGTATTGTTTTTAACGACTAAAGATTCTTCTACATTTGAGGGATTTAAAAAAATAGCCAAAAGAATTGAGATTGAGAAAAGTTATTCCATCACTAGAATAAGAACTGATCATGCAGGAAAATTTGAAAATTAAAATTTTCAAGACTTCTGCTCAACTTTCAAGATTAAACAAGAATTTGTTTTTGCTAAACCAGTTCTTCAAAATGATGCAATAGAAAGAAAGAATAGAATCTTGCAAAAGTGTACCCACACAATGTTATGCAAGTCAAAGCTACCTCAGTATTTCTAGGTTGAGGTAGTAAACACTGCTTGCTACATTCAAAATAGAGCTTCCATTAGACCAATCCTTAAAAAAACACCTTTCGAGTTGTACTATATAGGACACCTAAAATTTACTACTTCAAAGTTTTTGGGTGTAAATATTTTATCTTGAATACAAAGAAAAACTTAGATAAATTTGATGCAAATAGTGATGAAGGGATATTTTTAAGATATTCTTTTAGAAACAAAGCCTATAAAATTTACAACAAGAAGAATTCAATGATCGAAGAAACTTTACAATTCTCTTTTGATGAATTTGATCACAAAGAACAAGCATCAAGTAGAGACACTACAATAAAGATGAGTTTTGGGGCTAAAAACCATCACTAATTAGCATCATCAATAGTTGCGTGATGGAAGAATTTTGGTTACAAATTTACCCAAAACCGTGAAGTCCCCACTTTTGGTCACAATTTAAAAATCGTGACTAAACGCTTTTAGTCACGGTTCCACTTAGAACCATGACCACAGTCACCACCATTAGCTGGATCAACAGCATTTAGTCACGATTATAAACCATGACCAAAGACTTGTAGCTCAAAACGAAAAAGATTTGGGGATACTTCATAAACCGTGACCAAAGGCCTCTTAGTAAGTAAGAAAAACATAAACATAACTGAGATGCTGCTTCTCAATATAGGTTTCTCTCGGGTTCTACATTCTAACATTAGAAATCAAATAATATTGTATGATCAATAAATAGGTAATTGCAAAGATTCATACATCTAAACAGAAATTTGAATCCATGTTTCCTCCCATTTTATGCAAAAACTATCCAACACTATAACTGGAAATATAGCATATGCAGTTTCCATGACCAAATATTTATAAAGAAAATAAAGCATATGCTGAAGAGACAAATTCCCTTCTGGGGCTCAAAATTCACGGTGGCACAACAAAAAGGAGAGAAAAATAAAATAATTAAAAGGTGGATATATCTCTTGTAGGAGAATAATAATACAACATGCTCTGCCTGTCTCCTCTCTCTCTCCCTCACCATAACTGCCAGCATGGTTCTCCCTTCCAAGCAACTGAACTTCCTTGAGCAACTCATCTTGCTTTTCCAGAATTGAATTCAGCAAAGCTGACATTTCCATTTGTTTATAAAAAAGATATCTTAGAAGTCTCTATCTAAGAAAAAATGGTGAAGCCACAACAGGATAAACTTTAAGCTTAAGCATCAGTTCATGTCTGCGGGTGCCACTTTTAGCTGGTATCTTCTATACTTCTGAGCCAGTACTAAAGTGAAACTACTACATTACTTGAATACGAGTTTCAACTTAAACCTTGTAACAGTCGATAAAAATTTGTAGTACCATTTCTTAGAAAACTACCTCGTGCATATGGAACTGTCTTATCAATTCAATGTGGAGGTTCCTAACATCCTCATGAATAGACTTCTGGATAGACCCCAAGGTTTCTTCTAGCATCCGCTGAATCAACTGAAGAGAGAACAAAGAGAGGCCCTGCTGCAGATCAGTTGACTGAGTAGACTCCCCCTGAGGTTCAGACACAGTTCCCTAGAATCACAAGAAATTGCTTGAGTTTCAGATATTTACAGAGTATCCAGTCCCCCAAATGTTTAATATAATCCAGAAATTACATTTACAGGAAGGCTCGTCGTTTCCATGGAACTTGAAGAATCTTGCTTAGACAACAGACTCAGAAGTTCAGCCCTAGTTTCAATTCCCATCTTTTTTGCCTTGGGCGAGCTCATTGCAGAAGATGTCCATCACTGAATGATGCGCTGGCACTTAACCGCTCAGCATATGTAGAAAACTTCCATGGAAGCATTGATAATGAAAAGGGTACATCAAGATTAGCTGTCCCAGTAGCTTGTCCTACTGATAATGACTCCTTAGTAGTAGGCAAAGATTCTCGAAAGATGGAAGGGGGTCGTGGTTAAAGGCAAGTCTACTTGGCAGGTTTGTCAGACTAGAGTTCAAACATGATAAACAATTCTTCAGGGAATGGCTCACTGAATCAGGAACATCCTGTAATCCAGCAAACTTGGAACTAGAAGATGTGGAATCAGTGGGCAGGATGCACTATAAAGAAGGAACTCCCTGACGAAGATTGGGTAACTTCTCTGTAAGTGCATTGCTGCTCCATGATTCTGGAGGTGGTAAAGAGAATGCAGATTCATTTTTAGAAGATGTGGTGGGTTTCAGATCAGATTGTGAAAGAGTGAATGTAGCCTCATCCTGTACATATTAAACACAAAAGAACATGCTCAGAAAAAGACATGACATAAGCTTAAACCTGATTAAACATTCAGAAAAATCAAATATTAAACACAAAAAAGTAAATAGCAATATCTCATAACAAATGAATAGCACAGAAATTCCCAACAATAAAGATAAAATCCAAAAGCCCTATGAAAACTTTTGCTCGTAGCAAAGCAATAGAGCACTTGCATATTGCCACATAAAGCTCGCATTTTTTTCTGTTAGATTTCTAACATTTTTGGAATTAGCAAACATGACCTATTGTTAAACAAATTAAGCAATCACCTTCTATCACAAAATATTATTTCTCCAGGTGCCTAGCTGACAATATCTGCTGAGTTACATGTGAAAATTGAGTGGATAATAGTTAGTTCTCTCCACTCAAGCCAATTGGGTTATGTTGGGCAATTTTAGGAAATGATTGTCTGCCTTGAAAAAACAAAAAGGATTCATAGATGTGTTTTTCTTTGAAAAAAACATTCGAAACAACACAATCATCTTTGAGAAATCAATATTCAAAGTTGTGCTGCTGGTGATAAGGCTTTAAGTCAGTCTGGTTAATGGAATTTGTAGGTGCTGCAATTGGTAGTGTCCCTCTTTGCCTTTTTGAATGATAAAATTCAAGTTATGGATGATAATATATGATTAATCTGTGAACAACACGTATGCTGGAAACTCTTGCAAATGCAAAGCCATATAGGGTAGAAGAAAATATATAGAAAAGCTAGAATTGAAAATCAATAAGACAGATATCTGTAACCATTTACCCATAAATCATTGTACTTGGTAGACCATACATTATTTCTAAGAAATACTCCAACAAATAAGGCCAGCCTTTGTGTCAAAAAAGATAACAGCAAGAAGTAGGCTTCTCCGGACCCATAAGGAACTCCAATTTATGCATCAACATCACTAAACAATTCCTCGGAAACCAACAAGGTGCTTTGGAACAAATTGTTGTCTGAAAACTAATCGTGAGGGAGGATACAAATCTCAAGTTAGAATGCATGCCTACATATACCTCTATTCCACTCCATCTCTTAATACCGGTAAAAGCCTAGGCTGCGATGTTGCTTTAGAACTTAGATTGACAAGTCCTTTGGAACCAAAATACCCTGTCTTTATGATTTCTGATTTTTTTTATTTTCAGAAGAGACCAAATTCCTTTCCCAAAAATGCATGAGCTATTTCCCCATCAATCTCCTGTCATAAGTGGCAAATATCATATTAGAAGGACCAATGTTGCTGTTGAACTTGTCCTGTTAAAAGTTTTCTGATTCAGGTTACTTTTCCATTACAGTTTATTTAGCTTCAACCAGTTCCTTGAACTGGTCTGCCCTTTTTCCTAGATTAAATCTTTTCTAAGTATCATGGTCAAAAGGGTATATTTGCAATCACTGAGCATCCATGCATTCCATGGTTGAATGAAGTCATGGTCTACCCAAGGTTTTAAGCCTTAACGGTTCAGATCCTGACATGCCTTAAACTCTGCAGAATGAATTAGATGTTTTCTTTTTCCATTTATCTGAACAAATAAATATTGGATATAAATATATGGGACTTCCAGTCCCACTTGTGCTTCAAGGTTACTCATACAAAGGTCAGATCCAACAACCAAGAGAGTAGATCAAATATCTAAAATGATTCTAAATAGTGGATGGAAGATTAAAGATCCGTGTACAAGCATCCTTATTAATTCATTGTCAATAATCATAGTCCAGAAAAGAAAACTCTTCCAAGTTATTCAAGAGATTGTCACCTAAATGAATCTGATATAGAAAAGGGGTAAAAATTAAACTTGGTAAGGCTGTGTACCTCCAGGTACTAATAAAAACGATCCATCTGGTGACCATGACAACCTTTGGAAAAATGACGACAAAGTCTCATTGCAAAAAAGATGAATCTTGTTAGATGGCATCTAGATGAAATCAAGGTATGTGTTAATAGTTATCAGATGATACCTCCAAAGCATATTCACATTAGTAAATACACAACCTTAGAAATATCTGGCTTTCGTGAAATGTGTTAGGACTTAGGAGTTGATGTGATGTGTCAAAGTGAGTTAGTAGGGCTCAATGTGATTGATGGGAGAGAAGATACATTGGGTGAGAGTGACTTAATGGGGGTAGATGTAATAAGTGGGGCTAGATGTTACTGACAGGAGTGTGTTAGTAAGGGTAGGCCTTAAGCCGTCTTTACTATTCATGTATTGTGGAGGTTAACACCTAAATATAGGACAACCCATGGCTTTAATCCCCTACCAAACATGGCCTAAAATGCTCGTAATTAATTTCCCACCATATCATCCCACTCAGAGCAAATGTTCTCATTAATTCAAAACATTGTTAGTAATTTGGAGACTGTTGCTACTGCCTCTTCATCTTTGTTATTTCTTTTTCTTTTCTTTCACTTCCTAAAAAGTACTTCAGTCTTTAATAAATGAAAGCTAGGCAACTATATCAATAAAGTTACATAATTCATTACTTTGCATATAATAGTCAAGTAGAAGAATGATTGAGTTGAGTGGTTCACATTTTTAAGATTATGGTAGTCGAATGGAAGAATGATTCAGTTAAGTGGTTCACATTTTCCAGATTATACTAGAACGCCGTTCATCCTCGACATCGTTCATGGGTTCTCAATAGCTGTTAAACACGTAAAGAAAAAGTATATAGATGTGAGTCTAAGGCTAACCAAGTTCTGCTTCAATCAGAATTTGAATGGCGTATTTCTGTGAAGATAGTAGGAACACCTACATAAGCTCCTCAAATCCTTATTATCCTTTCACCTTCAGTTCCATGAAATTCATGTCCTCACCTCTTTCGCACTTGCTTTTTACCAACTTCAGTTTTGCCTTGTCTATCCCTTTTTCACTAAATAAATGGCAGTCGATCATATTCATTATAAACTATATTCTAATCTAAATACTTTGCAAAACCAAGAATTTTTGGGAACAAACTAATTTATTCTTGAATATGGACTCCAAGATTCGTCGAGTTGAAATCTATAAAAGCATTTGGAAAGGCAAACTCAACATCACAACTCCTATTAACCAGCAGTCAGTACAAACAAGTTAGTCATAATCAGAAATGTTGATCAAAGAGCCGCTTTCACAGCTTCAGATACATGAAAAGTGACATGTCCATAATTGAGCTAAATGAACCATGTGCCAAAATCAACAAGACCAAGTGCAAACATGTTAACAAATAGGCACCTATGTCAGGTAATCTTTTTTTATTTTTCACATAATAAGTAATTTTCTTGTCTATTCTTTGGTTTATACCATTGTCATCAGGATTCACAAGCGTAAACAACAAGTTGGAAGATCTATACAACAGGCTTAATGTTGACTTAGACCCTGTTTCTAAGTAGACAGCTACCATCATAGTGTAATAGGCATCACTTCTATGTATATACATTGTCAGACTCCCTGCCTTCAAAAGGGACTTATAGGACTAGTTTGATGAAGAAAGATGACTGAGGAAAAGAATCCCCACGGGTAAAGGAGACAGACCATATACATATATGGAGTATCATCAGAAAAATGCTGAACCCTCAAAGGCGATTAATCCAGTTAGGAATTACAGATAAATAGCACCTGCAGCCTATTGAATGTTCATAATCTTAGAAACCAAGTAATGGGATGTTTTCCTACTACACGTTGGACACAAACTATCAAGAAGCAAAAATGCTTCAAAAATAAATGCATGACCAAGAGGAAAGGAGAAAACTTCTTGCAACCAACTAATATGTTTAACAATGGGAATATAGAACCCTCTGCATACAAGTTTCCAACAAAATGTCCCAAATATCTTTTTGGTCTTGATTGGATACGACCCAGGAATTTGGGTGGCATCATGTCTTTTCAAATCTTTTTCTTCTTTCCAGAGAAAGGTCAACTCTACTCAATACTTCTTTTCAAAAAAAAAAAAAACTGTACTCAATACTTCCCAAACTAAATCCAAGCAGTAAATCAAGGAAATAACGAGCCCGATGCAGAATTCCCTTCCCAATGCAACTTGGCCATTGGTACTAATCCAATCTAAGACCTCATGAAATTATTGAAGCTACCAGCTCTTCGGAAGAATCACAAAATGGAAAAAATGGGCCTCCATAATTGTCCATTTAATATGATATAACATCTGAGATCTCATACCATACATGCAACAAATTAATCAAGAAAGATAATGATATGTGATTTTTATCGACTTGCCAAAATTCTCCCAGAATTTTTTGTAATCCCTCAAGAATAAATAGTATCATTCAATAATATTACATTCCAGCAGGTGAATTAAGTTCCATTAGATCCCAAAATATACCTCTCCGTTTTCACCTTCAGCGATGTTCTGAATCATGTCAAATGCCTTCCTAACGAGATGCTTCCTCATGATTCTCACCGGTTAAAAGTCAGAGGTTAAGGCTAAAAGAAGAATGTACTTTCATATACAAGTATTTGAACTCAAACCCATTTTAAGACTACTAACAGAACGATGACACCATGTTCAAATACCCAGTCCAAATCGAAGGTTCTGCGAAACTGCATCTCAATCAACACTTACCTATAACATCTAGTACGCTGCAATCTACATAACTCCACAAATAAAGCATGGAAACAAACTTGAGGTCTCTTTTCTTGTGCTCAAGCAAATGATAATTATGTCTCCATCTTAAGATATTTAGTTCATATTGAAGTTCAGCAAGACGTCATTATTTAGAATTAGATCCTCAATATGCCAGCTTATTTTTACCCTTTCAGGTCCATTACTTAAATATTAGCAGCTATGGACATGGAAAAGAAAGGTTAAGATTTTATCCAAAGATTTAGATAAAGAAGGTAGATCTTAAATCAACCCCTTCTACTGTTGAACGTTTTACGAATCACTATGCTAACGTATTCGATTTTGAAAAATCTGTCTTGTAGTTCGAAAGTGAAGAATTCGTGTTCAATAAATAAAATTTATACCGAAATTAAAATTCCAGGTCGAACACAGGAAGGCGGACATTTAATTTAAAAACTACACGTTTCTTTTTATTTTGTAACAGAATAATTCAATTTAAAACTATCTAATTATTTACAATAAATAGAAGAAAGAGAGAGTAAGAGAGAAAGAGAATATTACACAGAGAAATTAAAATGAGATGTAGAATAAACAATGAATTTTTCGTTAAGGAGATTGTTCATTTCATTCTTACAACTACAAAGCATAAAATAATTACTCTAGAAAGCGATAAATTTACTCTAAAAATCATTAAAAGAATGGAGGGAGAAATATCCTCCTCGACGATTGCTTGGAGGACGAACAAAACTACACTAGAAAGCAGTAAAAAGAATAGGGAGAGAGAAATCATCATCGACGGTTGCTTAGAAGACGAACCGGACGGGACGACGCCTGGACGAAGGGGAACGAAGCAGGACGAAAGAGGACGAAGCAGAAGAACGGGAACGAAGCAGCACACCGTCGTCGTCGCGGGATCCACTTCCGAAGGGGAACGAAAATTGGACTTTATCTCGCGAGAAGCATCTCGGGTGTGAGACAAGCTTCTCTTGAGCTTTAGAGGGGTAGAGAGAAGGAAGGGATGAAAATTTCGTATGGAGGGGATCTCCTTTTATAGTTGCAAGGAGTGGGGGCAAAATGGACATTACAACTTCAAAATAATAAATAAGGGGTCTTTAGTGACGGATAAAACTGTCGCTAAAGCCTCCTTCGTGGGCGTCGTGGGCGGCTCGCGCACGCCTGATCGCCTGCTCGCGCGCGCAACGCCTACGCACGTCCGCTGGTTCTTAGCCGTCCAATCGCGAGATCGGACGGCTTAGATCGCGCTTCACCCGCTGCAGCCCGTCCACACGCTGTCAGATTGCGCGTCCGCATCGCGCGTTCAATCGTGTGTCGACGCTATCGGGCGCGCGCGGCCGTCCTATCTCCATCTGACGCTCCACGCGCCTGCTTGCTTGCGCCCAATTTGAGGCTCGCGGGATTCGATCCCGCAACCTCTGCTTCGCCCGCGGCTGCATCACCACTGCGCTACGCTTTCAAAATAGTCGCGCAGATGAATTAGCCAACCGCATCCACAGCCGTTGGATCTTGATCCAACGGCGGAGAATCGACGCGTTAATTGAAGAAAAGGTGAGGCGGTGCTGGAGGTCGTTTGGGCGGCTGAGATGGCGTCGCGTGGCGCCATCTTGGCCGTCCATCTTCTGGAAGTTGTGGATGATGCGACGGATGTCGGATTGACTCGATTTTTGTGTCGTTGGGCTGCGATCGTCAATCTGAATTCATCCGTGCGGTTGGATTTGTCATCTGAAGTGCGAATTTTCACCATCCTGGCCCTTGATCTTCTAGGGTTCCCCGATCACTATCTGATGCTACGGATGCCTGATTAGGACGATCTTGGAGTCGTTGAACTCCAATCGTCGCCCTGATCACATCCATACGGTTGGATCTTTGATCCAAGGTCCCGATAAAATATTTGCCATGTCCAAGCACATAAAAGGAGACAATTAACTTCCATTTTATTCAAACTACTCTAAATGCAAGATGATACATGTTATGCAATATTTATATCATGAAATGCAATCCTATACTTAAGAACATGCATAAATAAACATTTTAAGTAGTGTAAATGTGTTTACATCACTCACAATAACCACCTACAAGCAATTCTTCCATCAAAAGCTCACAAAAGTAATCCTAAATCCAATATTCAAGCAAATTAGGCAAAAACCCTAGCATGTAAATACAATGGCAAGAAAATAGCAATAGATGATGATATGGACCAATAGGATGGTTTGCCTGTCCTGGGGATGGCAGGAGATCTACAGAGAATCCCCTAAATCTGCACAGCTCGAGAAGGATCAGCTGATCATGCTATGGACTGTCGAGCCCACTGTTAGGTTCATTTTGGCTAAGTTAGTACCTGGGTATTAGTCCCAAAGGACGTGTTGCATGAGAAGGGTAGAATTTGTTAGGTTTTGTCAAGATTTCCTTGTAATGTCAGTACGTGGAATCCTGTCGTGTCTGTAGCCAACATCTAGTTAAGAACTTTCCCTTGAATGAATGGAAATCAAGCAAGAACTCTTGGCCATTTGGCTTCCTCTCTTTGTGATTGTTGGTTTTCCCACCCACAATATTATCTTCACTAGCATGGTTGATTGGTGTTCCACCCACATGAATCCACATTCGATACCCATCCTCGTAGGATCGTATCAAACTGGTATCAAAGCCAACGATTCTCAGAACTCGACGTTGACAAACATGATGGTTAGGCGTGGCTCAACCATCTGGGGCGCTTGCAAGAAATGCTTGTAAAGTTGCAAGATGACTGCAACAAAATGGGAAAGAGGCTTAAAATCAAGAGCCCTCATGACCCATCTCCGCCTCCGTCATCACCACCACCACTGACTTCCACGACTACGACCATTCTTGTCGTCCTTCCTCGCAACGCCAACTCCCATGCCATCATCACCACCACCTTTTGGTCACCTCTGCAGCCATCGTCGCCACAGTCGCCGCGACCTCCACCCCCATCGCCACCAACGCCAGCACCTCCACCGCTTCCTCACCTCCACCTCATCCCTCCCCCTTTGGTCCTTTTCCCTCCTCATCCTCACTCCCCTCCTCTCCTCCCACAAGGTCCTCCTCATCACCAACGACCTCAACGGCGAGGCCCTCCTCACCGACCTCTTGCAACTCGGTTGCCTCACCTACATAGCACACCTCACCGCGCAACCCAGTTCCACCCTCACCTTCTCTGCCTTCGTCTTCACCATTGTCTCCAAGCACCCGACCCACAGCGGCGAGCACGGGACCAAGGCCATCGCCGACCACATTGCCTTGGACCTCTCCTATGCCCTCACCACCCTCATCGTTGTCCCGCTCGAGCTCCCCCTCTCCGACAACCTCGGCAACCTCCCCTCCTACATGGACAACCCCTTGGAGGACATCTCCGCCCGCGACTCCATCAAGCAGCCCTACCTTCACCACCACCACGCTGCCACAGGCCTCAACAACGAGATCACCTTCACGCTCACCCCGACCGTCAACTACGTCGACACCATTAACAACCAATACCTCGACCTCCTCAACAGCTCTGCCAACGGTGACTCCAGGGTCCCCGACCGCTACCTCGAGCTCATCACCCTCGTCATCGTCCAGCTCGGGCTCCCCTTCTTCGACGACCTCAACCTACCTCTAATACCAGTTTGATACAATCCTACAAGGATGGGTATCGAATGCCGATTCATATGGGTGGAACACCAATCGACCATGCTAGTGGAGATAATATTGTGGGTGGGAAAACCAACAACCACAAAGAGAGAAAGCCAAATGGCCAAGAGTTCTTGCTTGATTTCCATTCATTCAAGGGGAAGTTCATAAGTAGACGTTGGCTACAGAGACGACAGGATTCCACGTACTGACATTACAAGGAAATCTTGACAAAACCCAACAAATTCTACCCTTCTCATGCAACACGTCCTTTGGGTCTAATACCCAGGTACTGACTTAGCCAAAATGAACCTAACAGTGGGCTTGACGGTCCATAGCAAGATCAGCTGATCCTTCTCGAGGCTGTGCAGATATGGGGGATTCTCTGTAGATCTCCTCCTGCCATCCCCAGGACAGGCAGACCATCCCATTGGTCCATATCAGATGATGGCAGAAATTAGCAGGAGACAAACCATATCAAGGATAGATGGCCAAAAATACAAATAGCGGAATAGCAAGATATAATGTGCTATACCTCACATGCCTAATAACCCCGATTGGTTTGGTCTTGGCAATTTATAGTTCTAATGTATGACTAACCATCAAACACCTGGCATGCGTGACATCAATGTTTCTTCAACACCGAGGTCGGCAGATCTATTCGCAGCCGATAGGTCAACCGAGTACTGCAACAACAACAATAACAGCAAAAGAAGTAGAGTTGGAGGAGGAGGAATGAATCGAATAACAGTATCAAATCGAATAGAGATAGAGGTAGTCAATGGTGAAGAAGATGGAGACGGCGAAGCGATCACGGTGTGGAAGTTCACACACTCTCACCACGTGACCCAGCAAGGAGGGTGAAGTCCTGCGCGGTGGTGAAGTCCTACCCGAGCGAGGAGGGCAGAAGGCGGAGAAGCGGTTGTGGGCGCGAGGGGAGAGCTGCAGGCGGCGAGAGAGTCGTGCGCGGGGCTGAGAACCAACACAGGGGGGAGGGCAGTCCTCCGTCGCTCAAGAATTAGGGCTCGAGGGAGCGAGAGGTGGCGGCTTCCTCTGTCACTGGCGAGGGAAAGAGCAGTGAGGGTGGCAGTGGGCGCTCGGTGCTGACACAAGAAGTTCGCGATGGGGGGGGGTGAAGAGGCGGGGCGCGTGTGCGGTGCTCGCAAGATCAGAGAGATCGTGAGGGCTGGTCTTGCGTCTGCGAGCACTGAGAGAGTTTCGTCGGGAGAGGTAGGCGGGCAGGGGATCGGGGGAGGGAATGGTGGGGAAGGTGACACCGTCGGGGAGGGGGCATGGAAAAAAAATCGTGCGGCTCCGATTAAAAAGCATAATGCCTTAATTACATCGGTGAAAAAATATATTTCGTCGTTTACAGTGAAATCGTATCCTCATGATATGTGTTTGTCAATAATTATAAAGTCATATCTTCGTGATAAAATTTTGACAGAATTATTATCAAGCCTTTTTCCTCCCCTCATGTCATTTCCTCCTCGAGCTGCTACTGCTGCTCTATCCTTTTACGTCGACGCTATTGTTGCCCTCGTCTCTGCCTCCACCGCGTGCTGCCCACTATCAGTTACCCTCCGTTCATCCTTATTCCCCCCATGCCATTGTGTCCAGTGTTGTTACCACCATTCTCTTTCCTAAAAACCTAATGATCTTCATTTTTGTAGGCGTTGCTGACATTGGGTTGAAAGTCAGCTGCTGCTGTACCCGGTCGCCGCCACCATCGTTGTTCCTCCCACCGCTGTCATCACCGTGCCTAATAATGTTAACCATTGTTCTTTGAAATTTTTTATCACTTAATATTGCTTACTTAGAATATATTTAGTTAAGGAAATGATTTGTGAAAATGGACAAGGCAAATGAAAATTGCAATTGAAAATAAATTAGTAGTAAGTAGTGTATAATCATTACATGGGTAAGGCCATGATAAATCTCAATGCAAAAGAAAGTCATAAATCATAGTTATGACATAATGAGTAGTTATTAGGAAAAACAAAGCATGACATAAAAATATGCTTGTTTAAGAAGCCTAAGATAGAATAATACAAACAATCGTTTACATCGATTTAGGTTGCAGTCAGATGAGGCTCATAGATTAGGTAGGTTTTTAGTGAGAGACGGTTGTTAAGGTTCATTATTGGCATATAGGTGATATAAACAATGATCGGGACATTGGTTAGTCTTCCTCGCTTACAATTATTTTGTGAGTTGGAATTAAGTGGTTCTTGAAGAAAGTATTTTGTCAATGTTGGGAGTTACGTATAGAGAAAATGAATATCTTGTTATTGTTGTAGTTGATTAATGTATAATGAATGAATCAAATAGAAGAATCTTCTATTCATTTAGAAGACTTTGCACCTGATTTGAGAATGGTTTGTTGTAATTCATTTAAGTAATGATGTTTCAGGTTAGTTGTTGAAATGGCACCAAGTTTTGTGTACTTGTTATATGCACATGGTAATATTATTGATGGAGAAGATGGAGTTGGATATGATAGATCATTTTGCAAGAATAAGCGGATTTTTAGAGATGAAAAAGACTTTGACAAGTTCAAAGAAAAGATATTAGGAGGTTACAGATTGATCCTTTAACACATGACATCAAGATAGTGCATAGATTTCCAATAATTGTGAGAAGTGGAGATCACAGGTGAACAACTTATATATCCTCACCGATTATAGACGAGGATGATCTTGGTTCAGTTGTTGGGATCGTGGATACCATGGCACAGAGTATTTCCCAGAACTGTATATTACGATCCATGAGAGAAAATGCACCCTTCACTGAGTACTCCAGCTGCCCATTTTACAGTAAGTACACTCGTTGTCTAGCCTCCAATTATTTCTTCAATTGTCTATTCTCATATGTGTACTCCAATTATGCAGCCTCCATTGAATACTCCAATTGTGCAACCTCCATTGAGTACTCCAGTGGTGCAGCCTATTGTTAGCATTGCAGTCGTTCAGCCTCCAATGACTACTATGGTCGTCCAGCCTACACAGGGTACTATTTTCCAACCTCCTATGAGTACACCAGTTGTTCAGCATGGTCCGAGTACTGCAGTTATTCAGCTAAGGGATGGTGGTAAAGGTTTTAGAAACAATCATGGTGGTTTCAATGGCATACCATCATATGACAATGATAGTGGCCATGACAATGAACCCAATGATGTGTCACATGGCCCCACCTCACAGACAATGGATGGACGTGGTAGCAATGGTGTACATTACGTTATGGATAATAGTTTCTATAATGTTCCAATTGGGTCTGGATATATCAGGATTCAATTGGGAGGAAAGTGAATAACTAAAAGAGACATAAATATAACTTCTCCATTTGTGAATCAGATAGGAAAGCATGAGTTGTTGAATGCAGTCACAAGGAGAAGGGTTGTAGGTGGAGACTTTGTGGACATAAGAGGAAATTTGATGGAAAAATTGTTGTTGGCATTGTTGATGGACCGCACACATGTCATAACCCTGTTACAGGTTTAGACCACCCCCGTTCACAGTTTGTGTGGGAAGGCCATGTCATACCATTGATCATCAAGTTTTGTACTTGCAGGGGGAGCACCGTTCACGGTTTGTGTGGGAAGGCCATGTAAGCATCAATCTCTTTGCAAATATATAAAAATTTTTTAGCGAATTTATTCATTTGTCTAATATATTTGCAAATTACTTATTACAGGAGTCAGCATGGCTAAAATGTAAAAGGAGAGAAGCGAAGTTGCATCATAACCATCTTGACGACCATATTGTGACATGCATCCATGAGGCTGGTTTGGGACATCTTCTGCATATACCATTTATCTCATTGGATTGGCATCTCATCACGGTGTTGGTGGAGCATTAGCGACCAGAGATGCGTAATTTTCACATGTGTCATGGGGAGATGACTATTACTCTCCAGGATGTAGCGTTGATCTTCAGCCTCCCCATTGACGGGTTGGCAGTCATAGGTACTACATTATAAACAATATGATCGCTTACAAGTATTACAACATTGTTTGCAATATAATTTCCCGTTAAATGTGAATTCTTTTTTTAGGCATAACGAAAGTAGACTCCTGGAATGACATATGCAAGGAGCTACTTTGAGTTAGACCTCCCACCTTGAAGGGGGCACGCGTGAGCCTCACATGTCTCCCCCAGACATTTAGTGACTTGCCGAAGGGAGCACCAGATGTTGTTGTTCATCAATACACCCGAGCGTACATTCTGCAGTTGTTAAAACGGGTGTTATTCCCAAACAAGTCCGGATGTCTAGTATTGTTGATTTTCTTACCCTTGTTGAGGGACTACGAGGTTACGGCGAGATATAGCTGGGGATCTGCATGCCTCGCCTATCTATATCAACACTTGTGTTTGGCCACACGTAATATCATGGGATAGATTGGGGGTTTATTGATATTACTGCAGATTTGGGCATGGGAGCGATTTCCACACATCGCTTCTATTATGCACCACCCACCTGATTGGCATGATAGACCTATCGCATGGAGGTGGGGTACCAACTTCGATGTGACAGACCATCCTTCACATCTTCTACAACCTTACCGTGATTCATTTGATTTACAATTTGCAGATCAGGTACACGATCGTCTTCATTCAATTTTACAAAATTCAATTACTCCATCTCCTTATCAACGTTAACCATTCTTCCTTCATGTAGGTCGTATGGGAGCCATACACTGAGCCAGTGCTAGCAGAAGTACCACCATCATGCCTCGTTGGCCGAGATTTTTGGCAAGCTCGAGTACCACTCATTATGTTCCACATAGTGGAACATTGTTTTACAAACGATGTCACGCGTCAGTTTGGACGACATCAAGGAGTACCCGATAAATGTGACACAGATTCCCATCTTCATGGGATGGACCTAAGGGGCAAAAATGACATCGACTGGGTGGAGCGGCATGCACCACACATACAGGAATGGGATGCACGTCAACAGTGAGTACAGATAGAACCCATAGGTGATGAGCAGTAGAGCATGACACGAGATTATGTTGCTGATGGGAACACCATCATGAGCCATAACTAGCTCAATTTGGTCATTATCAAGGATTAAATGCTCCTACATAACTGCCAGAGTCCTAAGTCACTACAAATCCATTCTAAAGGAAAGATAAGAAAACAAGGTTAAAAATGCAATTTTACCATCATATCTCAATTGCAGTACAATCATGGGTTTTTCCAGGGGTAATTAAGGGTCAAATGGTCTTAAAAGTCTAACAAGTGGGTTATAATAGTCAAAAATGGGTTTTCACGCGTTTTGAGAATTAAATGACTTTTGAAACCCTAAAAACAGGCCTGCTTAAGTAACTGAGGTTCTAGTCAGTATAAAATTCACCTAAACCCTTTAAAATTCATAGAAAAATATTCTCTAGGGTTTGGTACCTTCAATTTGACCATCAGAACCCGTCTTGACCCAAAATAGAGTCCTAGACAGACATTTGCCCTAATTTGAGTTTTTTCATAAATTACCTAGTCAAATGAGGTCAAAACCTAAATCTAACTTCACCATTGGATTCCTTGGGTCCAAATTAGGTTTGTACCAAAATTTAGGCCCAATCTAAGATCATCTTGACCAAGTTTGCATTTTGGTTCAGTCAAACTCTTTCTATCTCCTTCAGACCCTTAACTTTTGAATTCCTTACAAATAACCCCCTAACTTCTTCGTCATCTTCACAAAAAGGTCCCTCCACCATTATCGCTCATGAATCCTACTCCGATGAGCTTCATTTGGAGAGATCTCCTTGATTGATTGATGAAACCTTCCCAAAATCAAATCGGAGATTCTTTGGGAAATCATCTTTCCATTGGAACCAACCTTGGATCCCAACTCCTTCCCAAAAGCTTGTGCGAGTGCTTTGAAGGAATGGGTATCCTATTTGTGCATGAGCTCCAAGGATCCCAAGCTTGTTTCCAAAATTGGAACCCCCTCATGAACCTTATAAAAGGATCCCTAGGGCACGGCCGTGATTTTCAGCTAGGTTTTGGCCCAAAAACCCTCTTAACCTTACCTCCGACCTCCTCCTAACCTTACCTCCAGCCTCCTCCGACCTAGCTCCGGCGAGCATCCTCCCTTGTCGTCCCACGGCCTCCCAATGGCCAAATTGGGAGCATCTTCTTCCTCTCCGACTTCCTCCACCTCTCAATGACCACATCAGAGGTGCCTCAGACCCTTTTCTTCGCCGCCATCTTCCTTAGGAGTTTCATCTTCCACGGCATCGGCAATCACACCGGCGTCGTATCCCTTCCCCTTTCATCCATAATATTAGGTCCTTTAACTCCCTTTCCCTCTCTCCATTAATTCTAGCTTCTTTCCTATCGCTTACGACCGTCATTTGCGCCGTTCGCCCACCGTCCAACCACCATACACCCCAATTCACCACAAAACCACCGCCACTACACTCACCGTGGTCCAACGATGCTTATGAGCTATTCTAATGTGGCCATGAGGCTGTATTTTTTATTCTTAGATTCCGCCATCCTCCGTTGTCGCCGCCACTTCACTTGACTACGTTCACAGTCCTCCCGCCATGATTCTTCCCCAATTTGTGTTCCAGGTGCTGCGAAATAGTCCCAGGAGCCTTCCTGGGCAATTGATCGAAGGACCGAGCTGCTACCTTGTGACAATTAGATGAAGGACCTCGTTGCCGTGCGCAAGGAAAAGAGGTGTGGGATTAGTCCCACATTGTAAAGGGACGAGCTTCCAGAGGCGCATATATTGATTTTCTGATTTGGCCTTATTGCCTCAGTAGCATAGGGTGAGGTCCCCTCACATGTGCCCATGCAAGCCCTCGCTTACGGCCACACCATGCTGGTCTGGGCTTTGAACTGATTACCCGTATACTCGCCTAATTTAAGAGAGAAGAGGAGGAACAGGAGAGAGAGAGAGAGAGAGTGGGTGTTAGGGGGGTTTTGCTCTCTGTGACACTTAGTCGCTGGAGGGATTGCTTCCCTTGTGCGTAAGAAGAAAGAAGAGAAGGAAGAAGGCTCGTGCGTGAAGAGAAAGAAGAGGAGAGAAGAGAAGAGAAGCAGAAGAGAGAAGGCACAACCGCAGAAGAAGGGAAGAAGAAGGAGCAAAAGCCAAAGAAGAGGAAGAAGAGAGCAGTTGAAGAAGAAAAACTAAAGAAGACGAAGAACAGTGCTAGCGAAGCATTGTAGCATCTGTTGGTTAAGCCATCTGATTAAAAAACCCGACATCTGATTTGAGGCTTTATCTAGTTATCTAAGTACCTAAGTTTGATGGTTGATGGCACTGTTGCATTATTTCCATATATGCTTAAACTGAATAATTGGTGATCTAAATCAACATTGTTTTTATTTTGAGATTCTTTTTGCCATATGTTAAACTCATGCTTTATATTGATTATCAATTCTGAGTTATTTCTTGTGCTCATTTACATATTATTTGAGATTAGTGTATGAATTCTTATTTGCTTTCTATGTTCGACCTCTAACTTTCATTCGAGTTATAAATTTTATCTGTTTTCTAGCGATTTCGACTATACTACAACGTAGCATTTATAAACATCAATCTCGCTCTGCTAACAGTTGCATGGTATCATGGCATTACTTGAAGATGCATAGGTTGTCATGGAGAAGTTTTGTGGAGAGAGGTATGTAGTTCAGAAACAATTAAATTACAACTTTTTAGTACTTGTTTATTTTAATTTTTCCTTTTATTTTGATTTTTCAGTTGGATAAGTAGGATAAGCTACCAACCTACTAGTGGAAGAAAGGCCTAATCTCCTTGAGCTATGATTACTTATCGAAGGCGTAAGGCAAGACTTGCGTGATAAGATTGGCTGACATTTTGTTGAGGTTGAGCCTCCCAGATTTAATGATGATGATGACGAGGCCATTCATCCTCCAGTGGGACGCGGACGAGGTCGACGACTACGACGAGGTCGAGGTCGAGGATGACCGAGAGGTCGTGGAGATGTACTGATACATATGGATGATGACCAGCAGGATGACAACCAATATGACCCACCGATGGAGGTGCACGACCAAGCAGAGATAGAGCATGAGCCTGACTAGTCGACGATGGAGGTGCACAACCAGCTAGAGATACAGCATGAGCATGACCAGTCTACGCAGCAGGGAGCATCATCATTAAATGTTGCAAGTGTTATTGATTTTGTCACTCGATTAGTCACTACAACTGATGCATCGCCTGTCACTCCAGGTGCACCTCTGAAGATTCATGCAGAACGTGATCAGTTGGGGGAGAGGATTACACAGGATTATCGCATATTACACATTCACCATTGCAATCCCCTTTATTTAGGACAGGCTTACTTATTGATAAGATTGACTCACAATCTCGCATTAAGCAAATACCATATACAGAGTCTACCAGGATTTACAAGAGAAAAAGAAAAAAGCAGGAGCTTTTTTTGTTCCTTTCTATTTATATTTGATTATATAAATGTAATGGGAGTGTCCCCATTTTTGATGTATAGATATCAATCTCATGTTATATTGTACTGTACTCTTAACTTTGGTTTGCGTATATATATAAAAATTAGTTTCAATTTATGTTTTCATTAAATAAAGTGGTATCTCATGTTTTCATTAACTTCAGCAACAAGAGGAGGTTGTCATAGGCAAAGTCTTCAACTCACATCCAGTGGGTAATGCAGTCAAGAGCTTGATGCTACAATTTGTTGTATTATAACTAGTTATCAATAATCATGCATTACAAACTATATACTTTCTTCAAAACATAAACAAATGACGTTATCAAGTTGGAGCTCTTACCCCCAGTTGGAACAACAGGCAAGATTCATATCTGAAGTCTATTCCCCACAAATCGTAGTTCTCCTGCTATCTCAACTTAATTTCCACTCATCTCTTCACCTGGTTCTCCCTTTCCCCCTTCTTCCCTACAACATGCAAGATTCATATCAGCAGCTTCAGCTTCAGCAGCAGCAGTTGTAGCTTGAGCAGCTTCAGCAGCAACAGCATGAGCAGCTTCAACTTCAATGGCAGTAGCAGCAACAACAGCATGATCAACTTTAACAGCAGCACCAGCTTCAACAGTAGCAATAGGTCTACCAAAGTTGTGTCCTCAAGACACGACTTTGCCAATAATAATAAAGTCGTGTTTTTAGGTTTTTCACCCATGTAATTAACGCATTATGTTTTTTAATCATAGGCCGTACAATTTTTTTTCGGGGGGCAAGGAGTCGAGGGAGGGGAAAGGTGAATGGGGCGAGAGTTCTTTCTTTTGGGAGGGTGCGATTTTTTTTAATAGAAAAATTCTCTTATCACGGTATCAAAATCACGACCAAAGCTATTAGCCACAATTTCAGTTAGAATTGTGATCAAAGGCTTTAATTACGATTTAAAAGAACATGACGAAAAGATAAATTACAAAACAATTCTTCCCAACCTCTTTGGTCACGATTTTAAGTGGAATTGTGACTATAAATTACTTCTGGTCACAATTTCTAAAATCATAACTAAATAATCGTGACCAAAACTTATTTCTAATAGTGAGATGATGATTATATCTTAAAAGATTCTTCAAATATTCCTGAGGATAACATAACTAGTGACTTACCTAAAGATCTAATCTACACTAAGGACCATACTAAGGATCTTGTGATAAGTGAAGATACTGAAGGAGTTCAAACCCAATCTTCTATAAATAATCTTGCACTTAGTATGCTTGTATCTCAATTAGAGCCTAAATCTGTAAAAGAAGCCTTTACTGATAATAGTTGGATTGTAGCAATACAAGAAGAACTGAATCAATTCGAGAGAAACAATGTTTAGGAATTTGTTCCTAGATCGGAATCTCAATCCTTGACCGAAACTAAGTAGGTGATTGGGAACAAGCTTGATGAATAAGAAATAAAGCTAGACTTGTGGTCTAAGGTTACAATCAGAAAGAATGAATTGATTTTGATGAGATTTATGCACCTGTGACCAGATTAGAATCCATTTGAATGTTGTTAGCTTTTGTTGCCCATATGGGATTTAAATTATTTCAAATGGACGTCGAGGGTGCATTTCTAAATGAATTCATTAAAGAACTCTATGTGAAACAACCACCTAGCTCTGAAAACCCAAACAAACCCGATCACGTTTTTAAACTGAATAAAGCTTTATATGGATTAAAACAAGCTCCAAGTGCTTGGTATAAAAGATTAAGGAATTACCTATTAGATAATGAATTTAAAATTAGACAAGTTGATCCAACTCTATTCACCAAAAGAAAGGACAATGAACTAATTCTAATTCAAATTTATGTTGATGACATAGTTTTCGGTGGTACTAACGATCTTTTATGCTAAGAGTTTACGAAGGTAATGTAGGATCAATTCGAGATGAGCCGAATGGGAGAATTACAATTCTTCCTAGGGTTGCAAATTCATCAGCTGAGGATGACATCTTCATCTCACAATCCCAGTACACAAAGGAGATCTTGAAGAACTTCGGTGTGGATAATTTGAAAGGAAAAGAAACATTGATGGCAACAACTACACAACTAAAAGAAGATGAAATAGGTAAGCGTGTGGATCAAAAGTTGTATAAAAGTATGATATGATCTCTACTGCACTTAACTGCTAGTAGAACAGATATCCTATTTAGCACATGTCTCTGTGCAACATTTCAAGTAAACCCTAAGGACTTAAACTACAATGACATAAAACGAATACTTAGATACCTCCAAAACATCATAAATCTTGGTCTGTTCTATCCAAAGTCAATCATGCTTAAGTTACTTTCCTATTGTGATGCTGACTGTGCAAGTAGCTAGACAGATTGTAAGAGTATTAGTGGAACTTGTCAATTTCTCGAAAATTTACTAGTCACTTGGGTCAGCAAGAAATAAAACTATGTTTCGCTATCCACAACTGAAGCTGCATACGTTGCCACTTCCTTAGCGTATTCACAGATTTTGTGGATGAAGCAAACACTGACAGATTTTGGGCTTAGTTTTGAAAATACTAGGATTCTTTGTGACAATACTAGTGCCATTAACCTATCCAAAAATCCTATTCAACACTCAAGAACTAAGCACACAGACATCAAACATCACTTTTTAAGAGATTATTCCCATAAGAAGGAAATAACCTTAGAGTTTGTGCAAATTGAAAAACAACTAGCTAATATCTTCACTAAACCCCTACCAAAAGAAAGATTTATCTCTATTAGAAGAGAACTTGGTCAAAAAAAACTTAATGAACTTTAACTTCCCTTTAATTGCTTGTCTTGTTGGTTGTTGGTCGATCAACAAGTTCTTTTGATCGATCAAAACACTCTTTTGACTGATCAAGTTTTGAGCAAGAAAATTTCCTCCAAAACTTTCAAAGGTTAATCGACCAACTCAAAATTTTGATCGATCAATTTTTAGGTGGGAAATTTCCCTCCACTGGAAATTCAAATTTATCGATCAATCTTCATTTTTTACCAATCAAGTTTGAATTTGGTTGACCAAACACAATATTTGATCAACCAAATCTGGGCGAAATCACCTTGTCGTGATTTGTGTTTTTCCAATCAAATCAATTGGATTTGATTGTTAATCTTGATCCTATCTATGATTCTCATTCCTTATTTGTTCCTACCTTATTTGGTTGACCTATTCGCTATAAAAACAAGTTTTTTACCTTCTTCCATCAACCAAAATATTTACCACACCTTTTAACCTCTCAAAACACCACCACCATCGTCGTCCCCACCTTCTCCAAATAATCCCACCATCCCCACCTTGGTCCCCACCACCACCATCGACCAAGCAACCTCACCCTTCTACCAAAACATCCCCACGTTACACCGTCACTGTCGACCAAGACTTGGTCACGAAGGTCGTCCCTCTGGCGACCATTCTCGTCGCCGCTCGTCCGCTGTCGGCCTCCCCACATCTGGCCATCCTCTTCCTCCCTCGAGCTACCACCTCTTTGATTGATCCTCGATCCTGGTATAACTCCTCTCCATTCTATTTTTTTCTTGTTTTAATCTCTTTTTCCATGTATTCTTATCTTGTTTTGATGTTTGTTTCATGTCTCGTGGATGTGATTTTGATATATGCCATGTATCCACTCATCATTGTTCTACACATTCTTGCCATGCTCTTGATTTCAACTTCATTTTGATCCATTCAACTTAATTTTTTTCATTGATATCCATTTTTGATTGACCAATCTATTGTCTTTAATCGACCAAAAATCGCGAATTTCAAACTTGTTCTGTCCCTTTTTTGATTGACCAATTACTACATCCTGATCGACCAATTTCCTCTTTTAATCGATCAACCTGACTTTTTTGATCGACCAAAAGAGAACAGTACCTTCAAGATGGTAACAAAATGCTCTTGACACTCCTCTTCCTCCACCCTTTACGACGATACTTTTGACTGCTATTTTATAAATGATGACGCAAGGCACAATTTCTCTCTATTCAAAATTCTCCCCACACGTGGGTCACCCTATCGAACTAGACTACTTTGAGCACATATTCCCCAGCCTTATGGATAAGCTCGAATTTCATAAAATTGTCCATCTCTTTGATCGGAATTTGTACACAGGCACCAAAGGTAGTCAGATTAAGGGTGTAGACCCTATGGCTTGTCACCTATTCTATGTGAACCTTTGCAACATCAGTGAAGGATTCGATATTCAACTTCCATCCAATGTATGCAAAATTGAGGTCTTAGTCAATGCCGATGTTCTTATGCAGGTTCTTGGATGTCCCTCTACTGGTCCCACATACCTTGAGCTCTACCATGATACCTCCCCTCCATTGAGACTATTCGAGACACCTTGATGACTCCTGAATTCTATGACTTGGGCAAGCCAACCAAGTCTCCTTATTTTCATCCTCTTCTGTGGTTTCTTAACTATATATTTTTGTGGAATTTCATGTCCAAATCCACGTCTTTTGAGAACTACCCTGGTCCCATGCTTGTGGCTCTCTACACCTTCATGATAAATAAGGTGTTTAATTGGAACCATTTCATCCTCTCCTTTATGTAGAGGAAACCTACTAGTGTCTTCCCCTTTGGCATCCTCCTCTCTCACATTTTCAATCATTTTAGTGTGCTAATGGATATTAACCACAAACAATTCATCACCCGAGTCAGTACTTTAACCACAAGTGGCCCTACCTTTACAGGAAGTTCACCAGGCATGACTCTCTGGGTGTACAAGACATCATCGACGACATCTCTCTCGTGATGCACAGACAAAGAGACACAACCACGATGATGATGGAGCACAAGACTCAGGTATCCAACTACCTGAGTAGGCAGGGATAGTTTCTAGATCATCTAGGAAAGTAGATCCACACCTTGCAGTTCCGCAACCAGCAACCTCCAAGATCCAGATGAGCAACAGCAACACCTCTTCCTCATGACCAAACTACAGCCTTGGCAATTCCATGACAGCAGTAGACCAGCACTCTTGTCACTCTGTCCTCCTTGACACCAAAGATGAGCTAGCTCTCACCTCATTCAAGACATCGATTACATTTTCATGAACCATCCTCTATAGGACCTAGCACTTCCAACCATCTACTTGATGATTTCCATATGATTGCAAAGTTTCCCTTTGATATAGAGGCTTTTCTTAGTTTCTTTTAGCTTTTCATTTTAGTACTTTGGTGTGTAGCACATTATATCATGTGGTTTGATTGTTATTAATTTCTATTTCTGCTTATATAGTTGGCTCTCTGTTACTTATGTTGAACTTTGACTATCCAAATATTGATGCTATCCAATTTCATTTGTCATTTCTATATGCAACATGTCCTAAATTGCATTAGACATATAAAAAGGGAAAGCTCATGTTATAAATTAATCGTTTAAGAACTTCAATTTTTTAAGCTTTTTGTTAATAACAAAGGGGGAGAAAAATTATTCTTTATGCACTTAATTAGAAGAGCAACATGAGTCATGCATTTTAAAATATCATGCATATATAATTATAATTTTATTATTATAAAAAAAGGAGAGAATGTTGATACCCTTGTTTTGATGTAACAAAATTATGTTTATTGTGGACTTATCATTTCATGTTACTTAAAGACAGTTTATCAAGAATTGATTATGCACCAAGGATGTTTGGGCTCAAGAAGAAGTTTTTATGGCTAAGAGTTGTCCCTTTTTACTTTTATTAAGTCTAGAAATTTGTAAGGAACCTCAATTATATCACCCAATCTATTTTGAACTTCGATGGATCACAAATGTAGGTTAAATTCTAAGTTTCCAATATTGTTGATCGACTAGCTTTCTTAACTTGATCGACCAAATCAAATTGATCAACCAAACCTATAGTTTTAATCGATCCAAAACTCCTAACGATCATATTCTAAAAGTCAATCAAATTCCTAGTTTAATCGATCAACCAAAATCAATCAAAATATTATTTTAAATGACCAAAGTTCATTTTGATCGACCAATGCTTAATTTTGAACAATCAACGCCATATTTATAAACTTTCTAAATCAAGCCTGAAAAAACCTCTAAATAGGAGCTTCTAAAAAGCAAGACGCTCTCTTTCTCTCTAGTGCTTTTGAGCCTCTGCACCTATGATCAATGCTTTCTAAAGAACGCTCTTTTGCAACCATGAAAATCTCGATTTGCATATTTTATTGAGGTTTCATGAGAAATATTATTATTTTACATTCTTGTTATTTTATTTAAGACCCAAGTTATTGGGAGTCCCGTTGTTCTTCTCTTGTTCAGGTGTAAAAGAGAAGAAAGGTTTTGCACAGAGATTGTGTCACCCTCGTTGAAGTGGATTTGACTAGAGTTGACTAGTCGTAAAATCGTAAGCTGGGAAGCTTAAATAGTGGCTTTTACCTGGAAGAGTTTCTACTCTAAAAACAAGTGTGATCTTTCTAGTTGATTGTGATTGCTTCATATTTTTATTGGTTTGTGGTGAATCCTCTTTAAAATTTATATTTTTCTATAGTACACTATTCACCCCCCTCAAGTATAAACCTTAGATCCTGTAGGCTCTGTGTGCACTCACATCTAGTATCAGAGCGAAGTTCTTTTCAAAAAAGATGTCAAAATCCTCTGAAGTTTATGCTAAGGGGCAGTCAACTATGGACCACCACTTTTTGATGGAACAAATTATGGTTACTAGAAGACTAAAATGCTGATCTTTATTGAGTCCATGGATTATGAAATACAAGACTTGATAGCCTCCAAATATACTCGACCAGAGAATAAGGAAGGCGTAGCTATTACGTCAGATCAAAAGAAGATGGCCACCCATAATGCCAAGGCTATGAATGCCATCTTTTGCAAATTCTCTAAATAGGAGTTCAACAAAGTCTCTGCTTGTAGGACAGTATATGAAATCTGGAACACCCTTGAAGTTACATATGAAGGCACTTCAAAGGTGAAGGAAACTCGAATCAATCTCCTGACTCAAAAATATGATCTCTTCCACATGAAGAAAGGAGAAACCATCAAGGAGATGTACACAAGCTTCACTAACATTATAAACTCCTTGAGAAATCTTGATTAGGAGATTAAGAATAAAGCCCTGATACAGAAGATTCTTCAATCTCTCATGAGTGACTAGGAGACAAAGTGACTACAATTCAAGAATCCAAGGATCTCTCTCAATTATAGTTTGATGATCTCATAAGTAGCTCAATGGCCTATTAAGTTCAGCTAGAGCATATGAAAGAGCAAGAAGGAGAAGGAAAGAAAAAGAAAGGCATTGCCTTGAAAACCAACACCAATTCAGAGGAATCAAATGAAGAAGATGATGATATAGCTAGCACTGCTCTCAAAGAAGTTCAGAAGATTCCTGAAGAACAATGTTGAAACACAAGTAGAGTTATTTAATTAGGTGATATTAGCGTCAAAATGTCTATAGTGGGAGTGATTATCTACAGGCGAATCTACACCAATTTATCAAAATTTATTAACTTGGACTAAATCAAATTTTAAGATAGTTACTTTTAGGCCCAGGGTTGAACTTAGGGAGGTCGATTTTGGAATTAGTCAATTTCCTAAAATCGCATCAAATCCTTCTGCTCTTATATTTCTGATTTTTCTTAATTTAATATTTTTTTGGATAATCTTGTCCTTGAGATACACCTCAAAATTGGTCCTTGGCTACACACCAAAATAGTCAGAAATGGTCTCCCCACATGCGAGACCATGCACCTGCAAGTCTAGAATTATCTTTTCTGTTTTAGATTTTTTTTATCTTTACTTTAATCTACAAATAAAAGACAATAATAAAAATGAAGGAAAGAAATGTAGAAATGAAAATGTGAAAAGGAAAGGAATGGAAATACTTAGCTTATTTATAAATATGTATATATACAAGATATATATATGTAGATATATGTATACCTATATAATATATATAGTGGGAAGGGAAATTGAATCAAAGATTCAATAGAAATGTAGCATTGCATTAGGTTAACAGCCGTCTAAAGAGATGCAATTAACCTAACTATATGCCGCGTGTGGGTGTGAAGATAGAAAGAATTGGGGTAAAAGAATATGTCTTACATCTTTGGTAAGTAGCTGCATGATGTCTTACATCTTTGGTAGTCATCAATGTACATATGAGATTGCAGCTCCTTGAGTCAAACTAATTTCCTCTTCAATCCAATCATCCCAAATATGGCATCACAACACTTTTTAATTTCAGCTATAATTGTACACCACATTTTATCTCATGCATTTTTCCTACCAAATAGTTGTAATGGAAAAAAATGCAACCATTTACTAAGGTCATGTTTTTGCATGGGCCTGATTAAGGACAAAAGTACTTGTTCTAGATGCTCTGCCTTGCCACAATTCTCTCAACAACCTCTAATTCTATATAATCTATCTCTGTATTTCCACACCCAAATATGATGCTAATAATCTGTATAATCCTCTGTATTCTGTCGTGACTTGCTTGATGTTTAGCTCACCATTTGAGTTTACAGCCCGCAAGAGATCAGTTTTCCTTTTTATCCTGTCAAGCTCATTTTCCAAGTTGTGGCACCTAATTGCAAGTTTTTCAGCCAAATTCCTCTCCTTCTCAATTTCTCTTTCTAAAATACAGACCTCACGTAGGTCATGAATTTCCTTATCTGCAACACCGAGCTAAGCTTCCAATGCATTTTTCCTAGCACCTGCTACCTCAATTGCTATTTTAGAAACTTGTTTTGAAGCACAATAGAAATCTAATTGCCTTTGCAACTCAAGCAACTTAATTTCATCTTCTTTCACCTATTTGGTAGAGATTTCAAGCTTGCCTTGTGTCTATTTTAAAAGGATCAAAATTTTTGCTTTTTCATTTTCCATCTTTCCAAGCTTATCTTCTAGTTCAGTTGTTCTTTGGGCCATCCCTTCAAGTTCTTTCATTAACTTACGGCTTTCAAGGATAACATTCTCAGGAATAGATCCAACCTCAATGCTACAGTTGCTCTAATTAGGCATAGGTAGAGCAACCAACCTTTCCATTTCGAGGAAATCATCCATGAGGTCAATCTCCAAAGAAGAGGGAGAGATGTTCTTTCCAGCACGTTTCTCACTCTTAAACTGGTCAAGCTCTGCAACCAAGGCTGATGCCCAAGAATCTGAACAACTTGGCTCATTATCCAAGGAAAGCATCCTTTCTCCACTGTCAGATTGACTGTCCGTAAGTGATTCCACATATACACTAGTAAAAGATTTGATCTCGTTACATGGCTGTGACTTATGTGCCATAGCATGCAACCTGCGCCATTCAGCCTCCAACTTGGCCACCTTCTTTATGCTCTCAAGATGTTGTTTGCTTGTTGTTTCAGCTGCCTAATTGCTTAATTCACACTCAGCACTTAGATTTGTCAAGAAGCTCTGTCAGGTCAATTTTGCCGATCCAAAATCTGATGCTAAAAGGCAATATTTCCTTTTGTAAATCAAGGACATCTTGTTTTTTTCCAATCAATTAGTGCTTTTCCTTGTTTCTTAGTTTTTTTCTAAGGTCATCTAAAAGAAGTGAATGCCCCAAGCATTCCTAACTGTGGACAAAAAGTGTTGCATGGTGACCTATAGCATCTCAAAAGCAAAGGAGGCTAGCTTATGGTTAACTCTTTCAGGGTTAGGGTCAGGGATTGGTGATCAAAATAAGTTAAGGCCCCATACTAGGGCTGCAAAACTTTTGCCTAATTTCCACACATGGTCCCTTTTGATCTACGTCGTGAATATATCTATTATAAATAAAATGTATAAATGATAAGAAATAAAACTGAATTAAAAGCTATAAAATTCTTATCAGCTATTATTATGCATATTTTTTCTTATGTATCTTCGTACCTTGCACCACGACACCTAAGTGGAAGGAGAATACGTAAGGAAGATGAACTAAACTTATTAGTTATTTAATTAGATTCATAACTCAAAATTCAAGGCTAATCCATCCAAATCCACTTAGATTGTAAAACTACTACATTCTCTTTTATTTTGCATCTTGTTTTTTGGTTCATTAATATGTATTCACATGATTAGCTAATAATCTATATTCCCTTGATCCCTTACTCATATAATACATTTATTTACTAAAACATTCCCTCTTTTCTCTCTAAGACCACTTCACTATCACACTAATAATATTTCACCTTGTAATTAGAGATGATTCTTTATGGATGTTGTTCTTGATTCAATTTATCATAATTTCTTATCCTCAACCTTTTTTGTCAATTCCATTTAATCCTCAATGGTGCTAGACTCTTTTGGGTATATATGCCACTCATGTTTGCCTTTAGCATACCACATATGTACCAGACGAACCTCTCAAGTTCCATAATAATCTATCTCCAATGATGTTAGACTCTCTTGGATGTACCACTCATGTGTGCCGCCAGCACACCACATTTTTATCACATAAAACCTCTTAGGTTTCACACTAAACCATCCTATACACAATGCTAGGCTCTCTTGGATATACCATTTAAGTACGCCTTCAACATACCACATTTATGCCATAAGAACCTCTTATAGGTTAAATACTAACATAGGTTTGCCTATCCCCATTAGATCCAAGGATGAAAATCATCAAGTAAATTCAGACAGATCAATGACCACTTGGTCAATTTAGCTAATCAACATTCAAGATCAACATTAGTATTCACTCGTGTTAGATTAAGGGGTCTTTTGGTAAAAAGCTCACTGGGATTAATGGGTCTCGTGCCTCCTAAAAAAATCCACAAATCGTGCACCTCCATGGGGCCTAAGTACCCTTGGGTCCAAGAACCAACATACCAAATTGTCTCATCTAATTATGTGCTAACTTAGGTTATGGGTTATCTAAGTAAATGGAAGCTCTAGCTGAATCACATTTTACATATTCGTTTAATTCTTTTATAACAACTAAGAGTTTATTACCCTAAACATTAGTCAACTAATTTTTAAAACTTTCTTAAAATGGTACAAGGAGGAAGACTTGAAAATCGAGAAACAAAGTAAGTTTTGTTGAATGCTAGAAATCAAGGTTGTTTGAAGCATAAATTGCTCACGATTCTTAGTACCTCAACCTACCTTTGTAGTGATTGCACATTGTTGATTATCTCATCTAGCATTACTGCCTTCCTCGTAATCTATGACACAAGGATAAATATTTCAGACGGTCAATTCACACAAGAGCAAAGATTTATAGTGATTGCCTTTTTCCAGGACAAGGGAACAAGGGCTTCCGAACATGGCTCCTTCTGAGGATCCTTGACTTTGACTGGGGGTGCATGCGCAGTTTGGAGGAAAGCCTGGTAGGGGGTTGCATACTTGACTAGAAGGATAGAGTTTGGAATAATGGACTTCCTGGGTCATTCTTTCGATGGGAAAAGGCACTTTTTTGTTATTTTAGATCTTTTTCCTACAGCAAGCTAAATGAGCATCATGTCAACATCCTTAATCATCTTGGGGACCTAGTTGGTTCCATTATGATCTACCACTTTACCTAAAAGGCTAAGTGAATCACATGCCACCTCTACTAGAATGAGAAAGTAGTACCTAAATTTTCACCCTTCCTATTCTAGATCTTGATGTATTTCCCATGCTTCTTTCCCATGCAACCTGATTTGAGCTGCCTGTGTTCTAACTTTCCTCCCCAGTGAACAAAGCCTTATGTTCATCAAAGGTTTTCAAATTGATGCTTAGCATGATCTGGTGCTAATTTGGTGCTTGAAGATAGGCCAGGGCGTCGATAGGATATTGCACTTGCATCAAATGCAATAGGTCATCCCACTTGCATGAAAATTATTTTGGAAGTTTTTTGGAATAAAAAGTTTAATGACTCCAGAAAAATAAAACAAAATAATATTTCTCCAAAATAAGTAGGATTAATGAATTTGAGTTATTCTGTGCTGGCACTAGGAATTGGTTTTTAGTGACGAAGGTGCTTGTGTTATTATAAGATTTGTTTTCATTTTCTATATTAGAATATCTCAAAGATGGTCGCAACTAAAAATAGCATAGAAAATAAATATGGCTTATTGCTCCCTTACTCATGTAGCAGATTTTGCAAAAATATAAAAGGACAACTAAAAAATGAATAAAGACCACTGCAGATACCACCTAAGGAAAATGCAGATACATGTGCATCCTCATATGTGCCAAAAATATGCATTTGTAATTGATAGCAAAACAAATGAAGCCACAGTCGGTATATAAAAGTATGTATCAATCCTGCTTTGTTAATTGATAGTAAAATGATTGAAGGCACAATGTATATATTAATATTGTTTAGTAAGACATTGCCAATTGTTGAAAAGCTTGTGGATTTTGTGGGTTCTAGTGATCTTGTTCAATCGAAGAGAAGCTGTGTAGTGTGTCTATGTATCACAGGAAGAAGTGTGACAAGGTCCGTTAGGAGTGGGCTTCTTCCCTACTACCCAATTTTGAATTAGTGGAATACATTTAAATGTAGTTTCGATCGGGATTTAGCCATCCCTGTGAACAAGATGATTGCATTCCCGATTCCAATGGTGCATATGTAGTCTATACAAAATGGGTGGATAACTTTTTTTTCTACCTTGCTCTTGTCAACCCTTTTATTTGCAATCTTGATAGTATTTTTTGTAACAGTCAAACCTAAACCTGCTTAAGTTGAGAAATATTTAGTAGGTAGATTTTTGTTACTTTTCATCTCGTACAATTGTTTGCTCCTCCATTCTCATAAATTTAGCTGTGATTGTTGGTTCTATTCTTCATAGGTTTTAGCAACGTTACATCTCTAAATCCCCCTTAACTGCATTTTATTTTTGAAGAAAATTGATCATTTACTTAGGATTCTCAAGCATTTGTCCACCAAATAAGGAACAGATAATAACCTAATAAGCAAGGTAAAAGCAACGAGACACACCCACTGGCACATGAGCATTTTACGGTCAAGATAAATTTACCAGCTTGCTGCCAGATGTAGCAAAAAAGCGATTACATAATAAATGATCTGATTCATCCTGAGAGCATCAATATTATTCTATGCAAAATGATATACCTCAAAGAAAATGCTTTCAGGAAATAACCTTACAAATGGAATGTTTTCTCTCAGCTGCCAACATATGGCAGCTATTGGTACAAAAGAATTGAACCAAAAGGACCTTTTGTGTTAACCAGGATTGCTGCTGCTTAAATCTCAATTTGAGTAGGCCACATCACGCTTGCAAAAAGCTGGCATGCCTGGCACCAAGAAAGAGCCTCTGGACACATAAAAGGGCATTTTCTGTCACCTCTGCCTTTTTGTGATTCATGAGCTTCATCACACGCTTTTTTGCCTTCATATCAGCAACAACGACACATCCTGCTGGATGGTGCTGGATGAACTGTGAGAGGCCATGATAGGCAACAGCAAGTGTTGTCAGATCATTGGATGTGTCGAGGATTGTGATGAGAACACATACAATCTGGAAATCATTGTCTTCAAATTTCATAATATTTTCATGCCAGAACCCAGGATCCTTGTGCATAGGTATCCAGTCAAGTTGGCCAAGTCGCACATCTTGTTTATATTTATCAAAAGAACTCAATATCTTGATGTTATCCTTCAGTCCCTCATCCAAAAAGGCAAGGGCTTCCAGCAAATCCTCGTCAATCCATGCTTGGGCTTTCAAGTTCTGAACAATTTGTGGCAAACCGAAATCAATCATCTGGGCTGCAAAAACTACTCATCAGAAACTCAACCAAACAATCTTTTCTCCATAGGAAATGATGCCATCCAGATGTAAACAACAAAATTTTTCTGCCACCATCCTTGGGGAATGTAGGACCTTCCTGTTTTATGAATGGAGTTACAGTTGTTGTGATTGATGTGCTGTTTGCAAATGCCTCCACAAGGTCATTAATTCTTTTCTGGGAAGCCTCTACACTTTCAGCAGATGTGTAATCTACTGATATGAGATCAGCTAAAAATTCAGCAGGATTCACATGATCATGGCATCGGCACCCGAGAATTGCAAGATAGGGTAATGGTTCTTGTTTTGTTGGACCCATGGTTCTTGTTTTGTCTGCCTCGCCTCGCTATATCCTACAAGACAAGAAAGAAACAAATGACCTTCTCTTTCAAAGTGGATAATTAAGAAATGGATAAATGGTTAGACACTTTGCAGCTTGAACTCTTTAATGGAAGGCATGATGCTTGACATATTTAACTTAGATGGCTAGCTCAATCAGGATATCTATTACTAAAGAGAGCTTTTAAAGAAAAGAAAATGCATAAAAATACATTGGGAAAACATTATTTCACCATGTTATGTAGCGGCTTTATTAGGTTCCACTTGGAGGTAAAATCCAAATCCACAATTTTAGTAAAAGAAATTGAAAGATCAAAAGTAGATCAAAGCAGCATCTAATTGAATTTCTTATTTGGGCAGCAACATTAGTGCAGTGACAGCACTTAAAACATGATGGAGCTTGTTTAGTAGCAACACTCAACCCCAAAACAAGGTTAACCCTGTTTACCATGACAGATATCTAACATCATTTGGAAGGGGATAATTGCTATTTATGAATCTCTTGATGATGATGATAAATGGATGAACAAAATTAAGGAATTTGAACAGAAGTGCAGGGTGATTGGAGAGATGATGAACCACTTAAAGGAGGCTAGTGGCAAGGTGAAATGACCCGCTGCCCTTTTAGGTTGTTTAAGACGTCTGGATGATCCGTCAGACGTCTGTCCAGATGTCTGGATGGAGGGTCGGACGTCTGAAAGTAGAACCGTACCTTGTTTTCTTTTCCACACACGCGCTACACGCGTACCCCCCTCTCTCCTCAACCAAAACCCTAACCCTTTTCCTATTTAAACCCCCACACCCAAGCCACTCTTTCCATCTCCACCAGCTACCACCTTCATCCTTCCCTCTCGCCGACCGCCTCCTTCCTTCCAGCCACCAACGCGGCGAGTGGAGAGGAAGAAGAAAGACGGGACACGGAGGACGAGGAGAGGGGAGTGAGAGCATGGGAGGAGCTCGAGAGGAGGAGCTCGCAAGGGAGCCGTGGGAGCTTGAGGGAGCTCGTGCGGGAGGAGTCGAGGGTGCGGGCAAGAAGGAGCTTGCGAGAAGAAGCCTTGGCCTCCTGTAGCTGCTGGAGGCACTGCTGCAGCTCCTGCAGGCAAGATCGTGAAGGAGACAACTCGCGGGAGAGTTTTGCGTACTGGATATTTTCTAGTATCAGACGTCTGAAGTACCTCTCAGACGTCTGGAGTAGCAGAAGGGCATCCGAAGTTGAAGTCGGACGTCTGAAAGCACGCTCAATCCAAGGTATTTGCTTCTGTGCAGTTTACGACCATGTAGGCCTTATAGCAGGGGATTCGATTGGCCGTTTTTAGCTCTGCGCGTACGTACGCAGGGGTAGAGCATCGAAAAGGCGCACGGTGCACCCTTCGAGGCACTTTTGGATGTCTGGACACATCGCCAGACGTCTTACCGTACCTCCGGATGATCAAAAGGATAGTCCGACGTCTAGTACTCTCAGACCATCGAGAAAGGGTCTAGAAGTCCGAGGTAGCTGCAGGAAACCCAGGGTGAGTACTGACGTCTTTTAAGACGTCTGAGGCTAGTCCCAGATGTCTGATTTTGGACAGTATGCGTGTTTTTGGCCCGTTTAGGACCCAAACGGAATCGGATTTCCGCAAACGAACTACCGTTTTTCGCTTGAGTTCCTCTACGAGTTAGTGTCACTTGTATGCAGTTTTTGGCTCATTTAATGTGGTGGTCAATTGTATATGTCTCCAGCTAGTTGAGTACATGGAACCCACAGAGGCGACGGGATTTGCGATCCAAGCTTCCATTCCTCCCGTGTTTTCCGGTAGAGTTGTTTACATTAATATTATAATTTAAACAAATGAACTGCATGTTTAGAATAACTTGAATGAACCCTAGGATGAGAATGAACCCTAGAGCATGAACAAATGAGCATGGTTTGAGCTACATTATTTACTTGAGATACATGTAAAATCCTAGGATGAGGATGAACCCTAGGGCAGGAACAAATGAGTATGATTGAGCTACACTGTTTACTTGAAATGCATGTAAAATTTTAAATGCTAGTAAATGTATTAGTTATTTTAATATGATACCTTGTCAGTTAGAAAATCACGAGCTGTCTGGTTTAAGAATGGAACCGGTACTGTAAATAGAGAGATCTGAAAGTTTGGAATATGAAACGAAAGGAATACCAGCATAACCTTATGGGGAATTAGGAGAACTCCTGTAGACGGGAAGTGAGCTGACCCTTGTGTACAAGATACCAAGGAGAACAACTGTTCCTTTAGTGTAGAGGGATACTAGCCGCCCGTTGGGTTGAGCTCCATGGTCAAGCCTAGTCACTCTACACCGACTCTATTTAGCTATTGTGTACGTGGTACCGAGGTGAACTACTTAGTGTAGGGAGGGAGCTAGCAGTCCCAGGGGACCCGGGGTTAGGACTAGCCGCCCTACATCGACTCTTGTTAGGTCTACTAGGCAAACCGGGATAGTCAGACAAGGGTACACCGACTGTAGAGGGGTGAGACCCCTGTTCTGTTTTAAGGGGAGAGACCCCTATTCTGAGAGGGCAAGGCCCTATACTGTTCTGTACTGTACCTTTAGGTGTACCCACTAGCGAAAACAACTGACCGTGTGCCAGTGTGGGATAACTAGCTGCGCGCTTATCACGTGCGCCGTAGTTACCGCTACGTCGCGACTGTGACCTCAGGGTAGTTGATTGGGTGTAGGACTACCACAGGGGACTCTCCCGACCAGGAGAGCACCACGTGTACCTCCTACATCATGGAAAAGACTGCAATCAAGATCGTTCCCGTGAGGAACAGGCCAGATCAAGAAATGATTTAAGTGAATAAGGGAACAACAAATTAGAAGTACTTGGTTGAACTAATTGAAACTAGATAATTACTTAATTGCATTAATCAATTGCTTGTCTTAATTACATGTAAATGGCTAAATTACCACTCTACTCAACGTTCGCTGACTCCAGAAATTTTATAACCTTGTTCAGGTCAGGCAGTTGAGTAGCCAGCATCACTGGCTACAGAGGGAGCTAGGTCCAGTCGAGCCCAGCCTTAGCTGCATTTTCTTACTATTTCCCTAGCTTCTGTTGTAGTAGTGAGTATTTTGTTCTATGTAATACTGTTTCAGTTACTTTTCCGTTGTATTTTTCTCTGTCGTAGTTGTGATGGCCTGTAATATTGATAGACTATTTCGCTCTATTTCTTTTACTGTCTCTTGATTTCTTTCTGCTTAGTTATATTGCATGTGTGGTTGTGAATTATTTCCTACTTTTGGTTATTTCTCGTTGGACGACTAGGTCTTGGGATTAGTCGATGCGGGTCAGTCTCGAGTCCTGTAGGGATCTGGAATCGGGTCATAACACAAGGATAGATTTATTTTGCTTCAAAAGCTTAATCGAGTTGTCCTTTCTCTGCTTCAAGAAAAAAACATGGGAAGACCAAGATCTACCTATGGCCTGCTCGCATTGCAACAAGAGTGGTTGCAGGCAAAACTGTTGAAACTATTCTTCTTTTGGCTAGTTATGAAAAAACTCAAATCCAAGGTAGTTCATTCAAGAAACCAATGCAATAATGTAAAAGCTCTTTTCCAGGCACCAAATGCTATTGAATCTCCCAAGGATGTACAAGAAAAGTTTGGACAAACTGTTGTTGAATCCTATTTATTGTAGTGACAGAATGAGCAATTTTGCCTTTTGAGGCAGATTTTTTCTCCATTACCTTTTTCCATTTTGAAAGGAAAATAAGAAAGTCGATTAATTATTATAGGACTATTTTAATTTGCCTCGGTAGATATGCTTGGCCATCGATCCTAATTTTTTTCCCCATGGCATTCTATTGCCCGTTGTTTTAGCTGGTCTCTGGAGCCAATTGTTCTTTTCTTGTTTCATGCCATATGGCTAGAGAGAAAGTATTCATAAATTCCTAATGCTCAGACTGAAACAATTTTCAATAATCAAGGAAAATTTCAGTGCTATGCTAAGAAAATTACATTGAATAACTTTTAAAGTATATCAAAGCAAAAAACATAAACACCTGGATGTCCTCTATTCTTTTAACATAAACACTGAATATTAAATCCTTTGTCTAACAAATTGTGGAACTCATCTTGTTTGAAAAATGGCAGATCATGGATTAGCATTCTGGATGTCCTCTGTTCTTTTAATTTTGTTCACATGTAGAAAGAAAATTCATTAGATCCCTTTTATATCTTGGACACTTGGTTTTTTTTTTTTTTTAACAGGACACTTGGTAATTTTTTGTTTGAGAAAAGATGTACATCTATATTTTCAGGGAAAAAGAAGGATCTAAGCTTTCAATTGATTTCATTGTTAATGAACTCTATACTTTGAAATCTTCGTCACAGGGTCACTATTATATCCGTTTGTTTTCTTGGGAATCAATTATTTAAGTTAAAGGTCATCATTCTCTCACTTTCTTTGATCTTTCTGTAAACCATTTCATGTTTAGGATGATCCATCAACTATCACAAAGAAATTATGGATAATTTCAACTTGCATGTAACATTTTCACTCTCAGTAATTTTTTTGAAACTTGATGAGGGAAGTGCCAAGTTGTAATATATTTGCATATCTACTGAGGGTGAATTATCATCAAGGAGAAAAAAGAATTTGGATTTTGCTTTATTTATTTAATAGTTAGTAGCTTTTGTATTTAGTTATTTGGGAAACCCATTTTAGTTGGCTTTGATATTTACAAGCCACTTGACAAGGATGTTCACAAGAAACTCTCTAAATGCATTACACAATTGATCTGTTTAATTTTTAGTAAAAGGCATGCAACAAATTAAAAAAATAAAATCTTCCCTCTTGGGTGAGATATTTAGTTCTTAACACCTCTGACTGGTTTCTGCTTAAAGTTTCTTTAATAGTAACTTGTAAGTGATTTTTCTTTCCACCTTCATCTTAACCAAATCTTTTGGAACAAGCAGATTGGTGAGTTTTCCGGTTCACCAAATGGGTTCTTCTTGTTTTCCTGTATTGAATTGAAAGACTTCATCTTTCTAGCAAGCAAAGCAAGAAACAAGGAACAGCTATATGCTTTAAGAACAATAAATCAAAGTGTCTGAACCAACGAATATCATAGAAAAAACTGCAGTAGGGCCCTTCAAGACAACAAATTGAACAAGCAGAGTAGAGATTACTAGATTAGTACCAACAGCAGCGACGATGTATTACCTTCTTTCTTGGGGTCAGTCTCTCTCATCGTTGTTAGTCGCTGAGGGAGCAACGAGGCACTACCTATCTCCTAGGAAGACGAGGTACTGCCAGAAGTTGTCGTAGGCTAAAAGAAGAATGAAGTTGAGGGAGGTCGAGGGTGAGGGAGGTCGAAGGGGGACGAAGGTCGAGCGAGAGGGAGATTGAGGTCGAGAGAGGTTTCGAGGGAGAGGGCAGCGGTGTACGAGGTCGGTGAAAAATTTTATTCCATTAGGTAATTAGGGAATAATATTTCTTAATTACCATAGGGGGATTTATATTAAGAAGAAATAGTAGCAAACTCACCTCTTGTAATGACGAGTTTATGGAAGTTGATTTTATATGAAACTCACCACTTGAAAAGGCGAGCTTCCACCTTCCACTCCCACCCGTGCGTTAACTCCGCAGTGTGAGTGGTTGAGAAACTCACCTCTTGAAGAGGCGAGTTTCAGGTTATACTTAGCAGCATGATGTATTGAGAAACTCGCCTTTTGTAGTAGCGAGTTTCTCATAGTTTATTCTAGACGTCCTTTGCCTCTGCAAGACATTTGAACCGTCGTCTGACACTTATACACTAGATCCCTGTTTCGATCCAATGGATTCAGGGAAAAGTAGGATGAAAATCGGATATTTTTAGACATCCAATTTTTTTCCGGATGTCTTATATTATGAAATTAGACATCGAATAATAGTAGTAGACATCTGATTGATTTGGCAGAGAGCAATACGAAACTCGCCTCTTGAAGAGGGGAGTTCGGGTGTTTCGGGCTAGTTCATAACTCGCCTCTTTTTTTTGTTCTTTTTTTTTATGCCACCTTCTGCTGCTACTGGAAATATTATAGTAGCTGCTGCTACCAAGTTTCTATTGGCATGCTGCTACTGCTGTTGCTACCAAGTTTGTCCAGCCAATGAAGGAATGCAGCAAAAGGCGAGTTTGCAATCATAAGGAAACCTTGCACACATTCATCGTAGTAATCAACAACAGGTAATATCCATTCAATGGTAAGGTTTGATGGCAATCAACTAAATTGCTATCATCAATTTAGTTTGAGATCGCAAAAGAAGTCTTCAGGTTGCTGAAGATTCAGTTGGGATCGCTTCACATGATCGAAACATTACTGCAAATTCAACATGCTACAGGAATTTAAATAGCTCAAGTGATAAGAATTTTGTCAACCACCATGAGTTCTACTTATATCCTCCTGTAATGGATAAAAAATGTATTAGATTAATTATCTAAGAGTATATTTACATAAATGAAGAATAACCATCTATTGGGGACCTATTCCACTTGGAAGCTCGACTTACAAGTATGCCACAATCTTCTACATGCATTGCTTCCATCCCACCAAATAAAAAAAAATCACGCAAATTATGCTTCCCAATGGTCATTCAGTTCAGAATATTCAAAAAATTTGGGTCAACTAAACAAAGATACATTTGAGTTAAACTCAAAAAAAAAAGAAAGGAAGAAAGAAAGAAAAAGAAGTGTAAATAGAAACAATACCACCATTATAGTGATAAGTGCACGCATACATATAACAAACATGAACTTCATGATACATTCTTAACTCATCAAAAACACAACCTTAGTTCAAGATTTCAAAGGATTAGATATCCAATTGAAAGGAAACAAACCAACTTAGGTAATTAGACTCAAGACCTCCAAAGCTACTTAATGATATGAAACAAAACAAGGCAAGCTCATTAAATGAAAACTAAGCAATCACATAGACCAACCAAGCATTTAAATGAAAACCAATCAATCACACACACCAACTAAGCATTTAAATTAAAACTAAGGAATCAAAGTATGACAACCAACTTTCATTGATGTTTTGTTCAAAGTTTTTGCATGATAATACTTACAAGTAAGTCACATGCAAAAATGGAAAATGATACAAGAGGAACAATTATTTTCGTCCCGTTCTTTGTCTTGTGTATGTCTTTCAAGGTTTTTGAGAATTGTCTTGAAATCGTTCTAACTAAGTCTGTCGATCTATTTCTTGAATTTGTGTGCCAGTAGCGCCAAAATCCGGAGCAGTTGGAGGTGACGGTGGGGCACGAACAGTAAGTATTGAGGTCCCTTCCCCGAAGTCTATATCTACTGCCTTTCTCTTAAGCAGAGCTCCTGGTGTTATCTCAGAAACAGTAGATAACGCAATGGCTGGAGTCGTAAATGGATCATCAGTTTGAGTTTGCTGCAAAGAAAATTATTGAAGTGTTAATGTATTGGTGAGATCGGAAATGTTGAAATAACCCTAACATATTACCTTAGGTTGACCATGTAGATCCTGGTAGGGCTCCACCTCCGATTGTAGATGTGAGGCTTGGGAGGGTTCTTGTTGCATAGGTTGCTACATGAAAAAAATTGAAGTGTGTCAAAAATTTCGTAAGAATGGAATAATGATAATACTCAAGAGTAACATTACCTGAAATGGGGCTTGTATATCCTGGTGGGGTTCCACCTCCAATTGAGCCAGAGAGGATTAGGAGGGTTCTTACTGCATAGGTTACTGCATACAAAATTTCCAAGTGTGTCAAAATATGAACAAGAATGGAATTATGAATGTACGAGAGACATATTACCTGAAATGAGGCCTGTATATCCTATTGGGGTTCTACCTTCGAGTGAGCCTGAGAAGACTGGGAGGGTTCTTCATGCATAGATTGTTGCAGGAAAATGATTGATGAGAATTTACTAGTTCATAAGGAATAGAATATTATATTTATTAGCCATTTATACTTCAGAATGGGACTGTCGATCATGGGGATGTTCCACATCCGGTGGATGGTCTGGCGCCTCTGGTGGTGGGTGTAAGCCCTCTTGTGGATGGTCTGGCGCCTCTGGTGGTGGGTGTAAGCCCTCTTGTGGATGGTCTGGTGCCTCTGGTGGAGGGTGTGGCGCCTCTGGTGGTGGATGTGGTGCCTCCAGCACAATATCAGGATCATTTCCCTGTACCCTTCCATGTCCTCTCCTACAACCCCTTCCTCTGCCACATCCTCGAACTCGCCCTCACCCCCGTCCCCTCCCACACCCACCTACAAGTTCATCATCCACACCATCTTGTGCTTGAGGCTCAGGGGGTTTAAAATGATGTGCTAGTGTGTTACTGTTTATCTCTATTGCTTGGCAAGCTAGGATACTGATGTCTGCAAAGTTCGAGCGATCACGTGTCCTATCGCGGACTCGAACCCACATATTGAACTACAAAAGCCAACAATAATGACGAGATATATAACCAACATGCATTATTGTATAACTGTTATGTAATTATGAATAATAATTGTATAAGAAGTTACGTTATGATCCAATAGTGCACCAAGTCAACCGATTAACCTCCTGGTGATGTTGTTATGCCGATTCTCGTATTCCGATGTAGCAGTAGGGCTATCCATCCGTGTCAGTGGAATGATATGTTCTGCCCTAGCCCCCCAATCCTGAATGTACGAGGCATGGTGTTGACGCTAATCAATCTTAAATTTCCCCCTCAAATCTAGATCATGGAGGTTGTTTTCTAAATCGCATTCCAAAGGAACACCCTGAAGACCTCCAAATTTCCTGAGGACACGATCTGGGAAATGATGCTCCACTATATGGAAGCATATCAAGGGGACTCATGCAGACCAAATCTCCCTCCCAGCTAGGAAATATTCAGGTAGGTTTTCTTGTATTTCTTGCTTGTAAGGCTGCCATAAAACCTGCGTTGCCACACAAGTATTGTAATTAAAACATGTTTGCTTACGTAATAAATATGTTCGAAACATTTAATTATATACCTGCTTGGCACTTTGGAGGTCAAATGCATCCCTATATGGAATCGTAACATTGGTTGATTGCTTTCGGACATCGAAAGCAGCTACCCAACGAGCACCCAATGGTCGTCCTTGCCACTCAGGACGACGATGCACGATAGGTGCTATGTGAGGAAACCTCTCCCAGGCCTAAACTTGTAGCACAATCAACACTCCACCAATCTCGTCAGTCCCCGTACAGGCAACTAAGCATAGTTGGCGATAGAGATGCGCCAAACAAGCGGCTCCGCAGCTATACTGTCGTGCAGCCTGTGATATGCTTTAAATAAACACAAGTGAAAGATGTAAATATGTTTGAAAGTTAAGCCATAAATCATGTAACAATAACTTTAAGTTTTTCTTACCTGCAAGTCCACTAATAAAGGCAAGTACATCAACAAGATGTAGTTCCCAGACTTGTCTGGGAAAAGAATGTTGCCCATAAACTGTAAAATGTAAGCTCGTGCGTATTGACGACAAGTCTCATCGTCCACATCATCTGGCATGTCTGCGAAGGTCCCCTGCAGCCAAGTCATTTGCACCCTAGAACCGGAGATTTGGCTTTCACCCAGTACCGCTCCAAGTAACCGGTCACACAATCCTCTACAACTAGGCATAGAGGTCACGCCTGTGACTACTAAGCCATCCACAGATAGACCAGTGATGATAGCTATGTCCTTCAATGTGACAGTCGTGTCACCCCTAGCCATATGAAATGTGTGAGTCTCTGGCCTCCAACGATCCACCAAAGCTGTGATCAGGTGCTAATCCAATGATATGAAACCAAAGTCTAAGATCCCTCCAAACCCCGCATCATGTACAAGCTAGGAAACTCGTGGCTGTAGCGGTATAGATTGCATGACAGCATCACATCGACGACATCTCAATGCTGAGTAAACCTATGTAAGTTAAATATAAAACTCGTTAATGAAAGAGACATTTATAATTAAAGTAAATGAGAGTTAGTGATGAAATGCATAAAATACTATTTAATACTTACATCACCGTCCCATATAGTCGTGGACCTATGCACGTCCTGTCCATATAAAATAGATGGCTCAACTGTCCCGCCTCCACCTACAATTTCAAAAAAATAATATTAATAAGACTTTGTAAATAATGTAATGTGAGACATTATTGATATGAAGATATTCATTACAAATAATGCATTTACCTCTATTTGGACAATTCTTCCTATTATGACCAGTATTTCTACAAACACTGCATTTATTAATGTTTCTACTACATCAACAAGTGTTTGGCTGTGGAATTTGTTGTGTGGACGATGACATTCCGTGTTGTAAATGGGGGTAATGCCTTCTGATATGACCTTCTTGTATGCACACACGACAACTATTGCTTTGTCAGCTTTCTCGAATATCCATCTTGTTGTGGATACGAGATGATTTCAGACCCCCTTTATTACGTTTCTTCTCTCACCAAGGGATGTGCTTTTGAAATACGTACGACTGCAAAGCTTTAGGATCAGGTATTGACTCGAATTTCCCTTGGTATATTAAGATTTGTTGCTCCCAGGTGTACCAATGGGCGACAGCTATACGGGTGTCAACTCGTCTAGATGTCAACACTGCACATACATGTGAGCATGGGATTCTATATGTTTGCCACTTGTTGCACGTACAAGTCGCATTCCTTATGTCAACTTTGTGAAAGTTCCCTCCTTTCAAATTGTATGATGTCTCATGCCTACCAGTCAGAACTTCATAGTATGGTTCAGAAATCCCATGGAAACGAGTGATGTTGTGGCTTCTCCCTATATTCATCCAATTTTCCACCATATTATTTGCATATGTGGTATATCACTCAGTGCTGCCCATTGCTACATGTGTTTTTTCACGATGTTTGTCAAAATACGCAACACAATTGTAGAATATTTTTCTAATTAAGGCACATATAGGTAATGCCCTAATTTCTTTGAGAATCGCATTATAACTCTAGCTCAAGTTTGTCATCATGTTTCCAAATCTATTTCCACCATCATAAGCCATCGTCCATTGTTGCTTATTAATTTCATGCTCGTCGAACCATTTGGAAGAGTCTTCGCTCATGTTCCTCAATATATTCATGCAAAATTCCCATTTAAGTGGTGAAGATTGCAATACAGCTCTCATTACTAACTTCTTAAGATGCACATTCTTTACTAACGAGTTAAAATTGTTTGCAATGTGACGTGCACAAAACCTCTAATGAACATGATGTAACCCAACATCGTCACTAGCAGCTGCAGCAAGTATCCCTCCATGGTAATAAAAAATAATACAAATTTGATCTTCCCGATCACGGATTAGACAATATTTTACTCTTTTAAGAAACCAAGACCATATGTCTGTGGACTCCTCATACATAATAGCGAAAGCAAGAGGCACAATATGTTGATCGACATCCACACCACATGCAGTTAGCAGCTTATGTCTGTATTTACAGTAAAGATGTGTGCCATCAATGGAAATAACTGGTCGACAATGGTTAAACACTCCAATGCATGGTTCATATGCCCAAAAAGCTTTCATGGAGACCACGTCGTTCATTTCATCGATATTAACTGATTCTATATCTATGAATGTGCCGGGATTTGAATCCCTAATGGCATGTAGAAGGTATGGCAGGTCTTCATAGGACTTGTCCCACTCACCATAGACTAATTCAATGGCTTTTCGCTTTACATCCCAAACCTTTCTCCTTGTGATTGTATACTTGAATTTCTCATCAATTACCTCAAGTAAGAAATTTACCTTAACCAAAGGTGACCGTTTGACATAACCCATTAGGAACTGCCCTATGAAATTGCAATCGAGTTGAGGGTGATCTTCATTATCTTGGATATGCCCACAAGTGTGTTAACCAAGCAAAGTGCTTAATACCCACTGTTGATCAAAAGTTCTGAAATGAACATGCAATCTCCATGTGCGACCTTTAGATTTACGTGCACATATCAATGACCAATCATTTCTATCTGACTCTCGAACTTCAAAATTCACATGACTCTTAATGTAAGATTTTTTAATTGCAAACACCAAATCCTGCTTGGTTTTAAATATCATCCCCTTGACCAATTGTGTGTTTGGATGACTCATTCCAGTACGGGAACAATCATTAGTGTCATCTCTTTCAAGAGGAGGTGGCAAATCGCCAAAAAATAAAGCATCTCCATCCTTCGATAACTTATTATTGTCATGCCTGCTACCATAACCAAACTGATCCACCCTCCTGTTACGGGTTGGGACATGAGATGGTGCATTTACTTGGACATTCTCTCCCTCATTCAACTCATCTTCTTCGTCTGTGTCATTCTCATGAGGCGAGCCACAAAGGTCATCAACAACTTGACAAATATGCCTTACCTTGCATTCATTCTCATGAACTGTATGTTCTACTTCATTTTTCCTGTGAAGGGGTACATCACCCAAATGACTTTCATTCTGTACATGAAGTGGCTTAAGGGGATGTTCTGGAATAGACAACTGCCCATGAGGTGCAACACGTGGTTCTTGTGGAGGTCATTCTACATTTAGTGGTTGAGGTGTACAAAACCCTCACCTTTGACCTCAATGTAAAGTTCAGTAAATATCATCTCTCTCCAGGCCTTAATTGCCCAATCGATCAAATATTCTGATGGGAACACCATCATGAGCCCTAACTAGCTCATTTTGACTTAAAAAAGAGAACAAAAGCTCCTACATAATCAACTGGAGGACCTAACTCAAGGAAAAACCCTTCTGAAAGAAAAGCAAGAAGCAAGGGATAAAACTGTAATTTTACCATTGCAGTGCAATAACGGGATTTCTTAGGGGCTAAACATACGTCAAATGGTCTTAACAAGATAAAAAGTGAATTTTTTCAAACAAAAAAGGGTTAATGTGAAATCTGGGAATTAAATGACTTCTTGTAACCCTAAATCAGATCTACTTAATTTAACAAGGTTCTGGTCAAGACAAAATTCAACTAAACCTTCTAAAATTTATGAAAAAATATCCTCTAGGGTTTAGAACCTTCAATTTGGCCTTTAGAGCCTATTTAGACAGAAATTGGGGTCCTAGTCAAATGTTTGCCCTAAATTAGGTTTTTGTGTAAAATATCCAGTCAAACATGGTCAAACCTAAAATACAACTTCACCATTGGATTCCTTAGGTCCAAATTAGGTTTATACCAAAATTTGAACTTAAGGGGAGTTCACCTTGACCTACTTTGCAAAATAGTCCAACCTAATTACATTTAAACCCCTAGCTTTTGAAAACTCTTGCAGACACCCCCCTAACTTCCTCATCATTCTTTGCAATTAGGTCCCTCCACCATTACAGCAGAGGAATCCTACTCTGGCAAGAATTCGAAGGGGATATCTCCTTGATTCCTCAAAGAATCCCTCTCAAATTTGAAAGGGAGATTCTCTGTGAAATTCCTATTCATGTGAACCCAATCTTGAGCTCCAATGTCCACCCAATCTCTCATGCGAACGCATGAGATATTTGAGTATTTCCTGACCTTCTAAGTCCGGCGAGGTTGCCGTGCTTGGAAGCTTGCTTTCCAAGCACAAGGCCCTCTGCCGGATGCTATAAAAGGGACCCCAGATCCTCCCGTTCCTCTCACGCTTGTTTTAGCCTGAGAAAACCCCCAATCTTCCTCTCTTCCCCTCCGGCCAAAAATCCTAGCAAGCTCTAGCGACTCCTACCTCCTCCTCTCATCACTCTGCCACCATACCAGTGGCAGCGTTGCCTCTGCCTCCTTCATCCACATCGCGCCACACCTATGCCCACGCCTATCTCCCTCTCGTCGTCGCCATCCCTCTCTCTCTGGGTCTTCGTCTCCGGCGACGGCACATACGAGACGTCCGCCTCCTCCACTCCCCCTTCGTATATCCCCTCGTAGATAAGTCCTCTCCCTCTACTCTTTATTTTCCCTTCATCTATTTCTATTTTCACGCCCTGACGCTCACATACCACTGTCACCTTCACCTCCAGCAAACCACCGATGAGGTGCTCCAGCCATTCCACGCACCCACCCACCTCGCCACCCACCTCAAAAGCTTCGCCACATCCTACTGATCATCTTCCCCCTTTCCATTGACCTCCACACACTCCACACACTTCCTCTGAACACACCAATCTCCACAACCACAAAACGACCTAGGCACGCACGCCTAGGCCGTCCCACGCCACGCCGACCACCGGGCCACCTTCGTCACGTCACGACGAAGCTTTCTGTGTGATTTAACGAGGCCGTGAGGCCATTTTGTGTGTGGACAGGTTCAGGTCTTCGACGCCATTGGAGCGAGCTTGAAGAAGCTTGCAAGCTTCATTCAAGGCCCCAGGCTTCAGGATTTCAGGTCCCAAACGCGTGGATTCCCTTTGTGAACAACTCCAGCCCAACAATTGGAAGCCAAAGCCCTCGCATCTATTGCAATTGAGTGTGTGACCTGCTACGGGCGCGTGCGAGAATAAGGTGGGACATTTAGTCCCACCTTGGAAGTTTTGGACGAAGTGAAGTGATATAAGTTGAAAAAGTGCTAGGGGCTTAGTGCCTCCTGACACAGGGTGAGGTCCCACTCATCCCCTATGCCTCGTCTGCGACCCACACCTTCGCGGACCTAGTTCTCGACCTGACTACCCACACACTTCTCCCACCACGCATGCCGATGGGCCTGGTCCTGGGTGCACTGACCCAACCCATTTACCCGAGAAGGCTCTGGGAGAGCGAGCTTAAGAGAGAAAAGAGAGGAGAGTTCGCAGGGAGGGTAGGGGGTAGGTTTTGCTCTCAGGGACAAGGGAGAAGAGGAAGAAGGCTGAAGAAGCTAAGGAAAGAGAGCCTTCGCAGAAGCCAAAGGAAGAAGAAGGAGAAGGGCAGAAGTTTGAGAAGGTTAGACTGAAGAAGGAGAAGGCTGAAGTCATAAGCAAAGAAGGAGAAAGAAGAAAAAAAGAAGCCAAGGCTAGAGAAGAGAGAAGAAATAAGGGAAGGAAGAAGGAAGAAGAAGAAGAGTCAGAGAAAGCTAAAGAGAGATTGAAGAAGCACTGCACTGTAGCATTGAGCACTTAAGGCGTCTGATTTTTACATCAGACGTCCTTATTTCATTTTGAGCTTTTACATACATTGATATCATTTTCTTGCTTCATAACCTTGATTGGTCATTGCATTTTCTAAATTTGAAAGTTGTATTCTTGGTTTTTAAATCCCAATTTGCTCACTGTGTTCGACCTCGGATTTATATTTTTCGAGTAATAAAATTTCATTTGTTTTCAAAGAAATTTTAGCTATACTACGACACATTTATTTTAAACCTGATCTCGCTTTCGACCAACACATTCGAAATCATCATCATCGCTCGCAATGGTTAAACAAAAATCAGTCCCTCCATAACGGGGAAAGCAATGACTAATCTTCACTCGATTACTCCCTCAATCAATACCCAATGTCGAGCAAATCTTATCCAATAAATCCTCAAATCTCCATTTTGTATATATCAAGTTCGCGGACAAGCAACAATCAACTGAGGTGTGACTTGGAACAAGCAAGACCTGAAGCAAGCTTCTAGCAAGCTTGAAGCTTCCGTCAATGGTGACAAAGGAGAGGGTGCCTGAAATCAAAAGATGGCCTCTCGACCACGTCAAAACAACTCAAGAAGTGTCGTCGGACGACGTGGAGTGTAACGGTGGTGGTGACATGTTGCGAGAGGTTGTGGGTGAGAGTAGCGAAGGTGGATTAGGTCGGAAGAGGTGGGTATGTTCAGTGAGTAGTTTGGGAGGTGGAATTAACGAAATAAGAGAGGGGTTTGGTTCGTGGAGCCGAGGCGGAGGTGTAGGTAGTTTCGGCGAGGTGGATGGAGAGGTGTAGTGGCGGAAATGCTTCATCGGAGTGGTTGCCAGAGGTGGAGACGAAGGTGGTGGGTGGTGTAGTCGAGGAGTCAAAACAAGAGTTAAGAAGGGGAGAATTAATCTATGAGTCTAAGGGAATTATTCTAATCCTAATCTAACAGACAAACGGGGGAGAACGATGCCGGCTTTGATTGGTCGATGTTGGGGAAGAAGATACTCTGGTGAGGTGGAAAACGACGATAAAGACGAGGGAGAAGCTCCTCTTGGTACGGCCAAGAGCGAAAGGTTAAGAAGGCAAATTCATCGCTGGTATTGCGTACAGACAAAAAGGGAGGTTAGAGAAGATCGCCGTACATCAAGGATCTATTCGGCCAGAGAGGAGGGAGGAACGTGGGGGATTTCCGGCCAAATTTGAGCGTGGACGAATCGGTGTGCATTGGGGATCCTTTTATAGGCTTTTAGAGGGCTGTTGAAGCTTGGAAACCAAGGTCTTGAACTTGGAAGGTTCACTGGAGTTGGAAACCCAAGAGATACCCGAATCTCTCATGCATTCGCATGAGTGATTGGGAAGGTTATAGGATTCAAGGTCAGGTGTGTTCGAAAGAGAACTACATAAGGAATCTTCCTTCCAATTTTGGAAGGGATTCGTTGATTAGAGAAGGAGTTCTCTTCAATCAAAGGTTGTCGGAGAAGGATTCCTCACGATAATGATAGAGGGACCTATTTTCAAAGAGTGACGACAACGATAGGAGCCTATTTGTAAGGATTTTGAAAGTTAGGGGCATGTGTGTGAGAGAAAAGAGTCAGATAGGACCAAATTGCAAACTTGGTCAAGATGATCTCTGATTGTGCCCAAATTTTAGTATATATCTAATTTGAACCCAAGGAATCTGATGGTGAAGTTGGATTTAGGTTTTTTCCAAGTTTGATTGGGTAAATTGCATAGAAGCCTAGATTAGGGCAACTATCTGTTCAAAACTCAGTTTTAGGTCACAATGGGTTTTGATGGTCAAATTAAGCATACCAAACCCAAGAGAATATTTTTATATGGCTTTTAAAAGGTTTATGTAAATTTTATCCTGACCAGAACCTCATTTAATTAAGTGGGTCTATTTTTAGGGTTTTAGATGTCATTTAATTCTCAAAATGCGTAAAAACTCATTTCTATCTGCGCGGACCCACTTGTTAGACATTTAAAATCATTTAACCTTTAATTAACCCCTGAGAAAACCCGTGATTGTTCTGTAATTGAGATATGCTGTTAAAACTACAGTTTTATCCATGTTTTCTTGTTATTCTCTTAGAAAGGATTTGTAATGAATTAGGGCTCTTCTAGCGGTTATGTAGGAGCATTTATTCCTTGATTGTGACTGATTAAAGCTAGATATGGTTGATGATGACGTTATCATCAACTCGCTTCTTGAAGAGGCGAGTTTCCCACCCTACTCGACTAAAATAAATTCCCTATACGGTAATTAAGGAATATCATTCCCTAATTATAATACAGAGGAAAATTTTTCCAAGGTCGGTCAAGTTCGAGGGAGGTTTTGAGGGCAAGGGTGAGGGAGTGCGAGGTTGGTTGAGGTCAAGGGAGGTTTTAAGGGTGAGAGCAAGGGCGAGGGAGTGCATAGGAGTTGGATGGTTGTGCGCGCATTATTTGAAATTGGGACCAATTGCTTTTGTGTTAAACAAAAAGTAATGAAAATGGGTAACAAAATTTAAGTGACCTCTTATCCGTCTCAAAAAATTAGTTCTAATCTTTTTAGACTATTTATTTGACACCTATTTTATTTTAGTCTCCAAAATTAATTATATCCTTAAAATATGGACACCAGAAGTATGTTTTGTTGTAGTGTGTACTTACTTGTTTTCTTGTTCTGGTTTCTCCTATTGTGTTGGCGGTGGGGTGTGCCCACCATATATGTATGTATATATTTTTTTGCTATGCATGCACAGGTTCTCGTTGCATGCATCAGTAGAAGACCTACAATAAACACAGTAGATCATCTAACTTCCATAAACGTTGCAGATTTAGACCATCCTCTATTCAGAAATTTATCCTGAAACACATAAACCATCTAAATCCTCAAGCTCTTAATATAAATTGCAAATATCAACCCAACAAATATCATCATCACATTTTAGTGACAATATAGAACAACCATCCTCTTGTCAAAAGGAGATCACACACTACTCTCATAACTAGCATATCTTTTTTGTTTTAAATTATTTAATGGATTATTATGTTTGTTTTAAATAATGTAAATAAGTAAGGTATCATCTTAGATGTAAAATGCATGGACATTTGTAGTTTAACTTTACAGCTATTATTTGTTATATATTTTGTCTACAGTTATGGCATTCATGATATCTCTATTGATAATGACAATTATATGTATGGTTGGTGGTCGTTTTCCCTTCTCGAATAACAGGGGGAAAAGAACCAAAAAGGGGCCTATTAGCTCCCAACGACATTCGCCTCAAGTTGTAACAAATATGATGGATCATGTGTCTCAAGCTTAGTTTAAATGAAATATGACAATTGCATTATTTTTTAATCGTGTAATTTTTTTGCATAGGGACATCACCCATGATTTCAACCCATTGTGGAGGTCCTATAAGACTATTTCCTTCAGAGAAGAGGACTTTAATAGTGAGTCAGAATATGCTTAACATGAGTAGAGTTACTCGGATAGCAAGTATATTGAATACTACTCTACTAATTACCCCTGAATAATAAGAGGCTGCAACAAATATACTTGATAATATCTTACAAACTCAAGAACCAGGTAATTTGAAACTCACATATATTAACTTAAAATATAATAAGATAGCTTTATTAATTTTTAATCGTTTGCTTTTTTTCAATAGGGTTACCAATCATGTCTTCAACTCATTGCAGAGGTCTTAGTAGGTTGTTAAATTTAGAGAAGAGGACTTTAGCGATGAATCAAAAGATATCAATCAATATCGACAAAAGCATAGGAGGTCCAACTATAAGAGAGTAGCTACGAGCTTTGCCTCTATTTCTGGTGTCGTTGCAAGGCACAATGCCCCGTATGTCTCTAATGCTAGGAATATGGCTTCATCTGATATTAAAATGTATTTAGGTTGTATTCAGGTAATGTGCACTATAATGTATCAATTTTATTTCAAATGTTTAATGTATAAATTTTATTTGTAATTCAATATTTCCTTTTGTTGTAGAGTAAGGTCAACGTAATTGGACTTAATTCAAATCGTGGTAAGGTTAATCAGGTCATGTCAGGAGTTAAAAGGAACATGAGAAATCATAGATATAAAGTAAGGAAGGCCCATCATTTAAAAGGAAATGATGCCAAAGCTCCTGAGTGAACTAATACAGAATGGGAGAAGGCAACGTCAGATTGGAATGATCCTGTGCATATGGTAATATCATTTAGTAAAAAACATCACAAATAAATATTTTTCCTTTTCATATTTGATAAATATATAATGATTTCTTTTTTTTTACTTTTAGGAAAAGTGTATGAAGAATACAGAGACTTGGAGAAATGCTGTGAAAAATCTTCATAGTAGTGGGTCGATATCTTTCTAATTATGTAGAACTGAGTTAGTAAGTTTATATCCTTATATTTTATATTAGTCATATAAATGATTCAAATAGGGATATATAAAAATAATATTTGTATTTTTTTGCAGGGTATGCAACACTTAAATGTTGTAGAGTGTGGGAGGATATTACTTTTTCGTGAGACCCACTTTCGACCTACTCCAATAAGTTCGACTAATCCAGACCCGATTACAGGATTGGTTGGTAAATGGTCTAGTGAAATAGTTGAGGCAAATTATGTAAGTATTGTTAATTTATAGAAACAAATGCAATTATATGTTTGTGTTATTATAACTGTTATATTTTTTATATTTTTAGTGTGAAATGGTACGAGTATCTGATAAGACCATTCAAAATGAATAACCTGTAGATGAGAATGATATTTGCAATATCATCTTAAAAACTAAGCACCGATTAGATTATATAATTGGACTTGGATATGGGTCGAAGCCTATTCACACTCCTCAAGGAAGTAAAACAAGGCCTCAGTTGGAAGATGAACTTCATGAAACCTAATCGCAATTGGGGAGGATTGAGGAGGAACGTAGAAGAGATGCAGAGGAGAGTAAAAGACAAGTAGAGGAATATAAAAAACAAGCAGATGCATATACAAAGTAAGCAGAGGAATATAGAAGATTTATGGAAGAGATGACGTCGTGGTTACCTTGAACCTAGACCCATTGGCGTCCAGATACACCCTCCTTCACTTCCGCCAAAACCTATATAAACCCCTGAGCACCTCTGATCAAAGGTGTCGGTTCCCTTCCCACTTCCCCCACTGAGCCGACGATAAGCTATTCTTCCAACACCTCCGGTGACCTCTCACCTCTCTATCGGAAAGTCTCCGCCAGAGGCGTTTACCTCCCTCACCTCCTCTTCCTCTCCCGCGGCCATGACAGGGCTTGAGAGCGTGTCGCCACTCTCTCTCTCTGCTTCCTTTCACATCGGAGCTCTATCCCAAATCCTCTAACTTCATCCTCTGTTACGTGGCTTTCAATGAAGATTTCTTCCCCCTACGTTGTCCAGGTAACAATAGATTAGCTAGGTTTAGTTTAGAGTAGTTTAGGTAGCTAGTTAGTGTAGTTTAGGCTTAGCTTCATACTTTCTTCTTTGACTCCGGCGAGGTCAAGTCCGACTCTTCACTACCTCAACTCCGACTCCGACTCCGACTCTGGCCACGTTGGACTTCAATCCACACTTTCACTACCTCAACACAATCCTTACCCCCTCATGATTATCCTTTGCTTCTTTCCTCATAGTTTTATCAGCTGATTCGCTTAGTTCATCATCACTTTCACCGGTGACCTCCGTTGTCTATGGTGGAGGTCCCTGAGCTTAGATCACCTTCCTAGGAGCTCCCCATCACTTATACATCATTAAAGGGCTCCGATCGACGTTTTAATTTGATAAATAACTGCTTACATCAAAAACGCCTAAATCTCATTTCAACCTCTGAGCTGCTGTCAATGGCAAGCTTAGAGGAGTTAATTCACTTAATAGATCACATATAAACCATCGTCACATGATACTACGCAATTCCCCTCACTCAATTGAGTGAGAGGAGAAAATCTGAGTTCCAGCAAACTCATATTGTGTTCTTCCGGGATTTAAAGCATATCTTGTGATTTAGTTTTTAATTGCTTTACTTATTGCGTTACTGAGGTTCGGTGTGACCTCAGGAAGCTTCTGAGATCATTTATGTCAAAAGCGTGGAGTTTTGAACTCCATTCCCTCATAACTGAACTCACCAGAGCTCCGGCAAGTTGAATTTGAGCTTCAGTCCAAGATTTGACCTCAGAAGCTCTAGAATACATCTATAAGGCCTAAGGATTAGAAATTGATGATTTTTATTGCATTTTGAGGTCTAGAGCTCCTTATTGATCTCTGTCTTCTACAACTTCGGCGGAGCTGGAGAGACGTTTCTGTTACAATTCAGATCCTCAAACTTGGTTCAGAAGCTTGTGCAGAATTTATGGAAGTCATTCTTGATCTTTAATTTAGTTGATAGTCTCTGGATTGTTCCACCGAACAGACCTACATTTCGTCTCAGGTGGTAGTGCCAGAGCACTAAAAATAGGACTTTGATGTGTTGAATCAATTCTGAGGGTTGAACTAAGTTGACTCAAAGTTTTAATTTGATCCAAGAAGACTTGATTTAGGAAGTCAACTTTGAATGGAAATTGGTCAACCCTGAGTTCAATTCAAGGAATAATTGATTAAATCTCTGAATTAAGGGTTTCAATTGATTTCTGGGATGATTTAGAATGCATTTGAAATGATTTGATTGAATTATTTTGAGGATTACTTGGGATTTCATAAGTTGCATAGTTTGGGTTCAAACTGGAACCCAACACTGTTCTTCAGCAATTTTGTCAAGATTTGAACCTCAAATCTACCCAAATCAGTTGTTATTGACCTTCTCATTCAACTTAGATCAGTTTCAGAGGTTGTTAGCTCTCTATCAGCTAATTTTGAGCTCAAATTTGAGCTCTGTCCTACCTGAATGAAGCCTTTAGCTTCATCTTCTTCCCTGAAGCTCTCAGACCTTCTTTCCTCTACCCACTTGATGCGAAATGATTCACTGAAGGCATGCAGGCCTTCAGTTGAGAGCCATAGCCCTTCGTCAGGTCAAATGAACTGAATTCTCTCTTTAGCAAGCCTAAATAGCCATGCGAGACTTCTGTCTTCATCCATCAAATCGATGGACCAATCCTATTTAATGCATCAAATTGATGCATGAATCCTGTAGAGCAATTCACCAGCTCTCGATTGAGCTCTTGCTCGATCGATTTCATGAACTGAGTCGACCGGAATCTTCGATTGAAGTCCAGCTTGGATCTGTCTTGTTTGGTCCCACCTCGGGAACTCTTGGCTACATGACTTGGTATAATAGGCTTTCGCACTACGACCCTTTCGGTCATCAGCGCTGGGCACAAGTATTACGATGATATGTGTGTGGGTGCGTGCGTACACACGTGCCTATGCGTGGGTGTGTGTGCCTGTGGTCATGCGTGTATATCGGCCTGAGTGTGAGCGTGGTTGTGAGCGGGCTTGATGTGGCCCAGTATTGTGCAATACTAAATAATGAAAATCCACCTAATATAAATTAGAGTGGGCCTCAAGTAGGGTCTGGTCCCACCCTATGGGGTGCTGTGTATCCTCGAACAAGGCCCACTCACCCATTAAAAATATAAATTTTTATAATTGAAGAGAGTTAGTGGGTTAAAGTTCATGATAATTCGATTAAGTGTGGAACATAAGGCACAATAAAAAGAACAAGAAGAAAAGGAGAGAAGAAAAGATAAAGGAGAGGCTAAGATAAAGGTTAAAGAAGAAAAATAAGAGAAGAGTTTAAGAAGAGAGGCTTTAGATAGAGAAGAACAAAAAGAGCTCGACAGCGAGAGAGAGAGAGAGAGAAAGAATAAGATGAGAGAAGGCAGAGAGATGAAGAAAATAAAAGAAGAGAAATGCAAAGAATCATACGTCCACACCTATTATCAGAAGTCTAATTTCTCTTTTTAAGTCGTCTAATCTTCTTTTCAGACGTCTGATTTCAAGGCTGGAGTTACTTTTGTTATGTTTTTGAGCTTAAACCTGTTGTAAAGGCAATGATACTTCTTGTAATACTACTTCTTTGCCTTATATTCTTGTAAAAAGTTATAATAAACATGTTTAGTTGGTTTTTTAATGACAAATATTTCTTGTAAACTTGTTTCTTCTTAATGGAATACTACATGCTTTGGATTGACTAATCTTTTGTGCTATATTCATGTGTTTAAGTTATTGTTAATTATTAATCTGATTGATTAAGTAGATAGTAATTATGCTTAGGGATTAATGGTCAATTAAGCTTACAATTATGCCTCCCAGTGAACGACCTCGAATCAACCAGTTAAAAAAGATCTTAAATTCTAAAATGTTAGCTTAACTTGACCTTATACTACAATTCCAATACTAATTTGAGACAACCTAAGTTACATTCTTGTGCAATTAATTAAGTATAATTAACTTAATTAATTGTGTTAAGAATTAACTCATCATTTTAATGGTGCTGTTGCTGGAGAGTGCAATATTTTGTTTCATTTTATTCACTAAAACATTCCCTTACAAAATTTTGATAGTAAGGTCATCATTTTAATGGCGTCGTTGCCAGGGAGGTAACTGTAATTTATATTCATCATTATTTGTAGTTTGTAAAGAATTCTTTTTACTAATTAGCTTTGTTTTGTTTTGTTTATGTCGTCTTTCCAGGGATATTTTTGCGGGTATTCTCAAGAAAGGAGGCGGGTTTTCTATTTCTATTTTTCCCGATCCATTATACATACCCATTGTGAGTATTTCTTAGTCTTTAGTGTAGATTTGCCGGTTGCATTTAAAGTAGAAAAATTAAAAATACAAAAATATACATACTCCTGACTAGCAACCGCATTTATTAGGCATACACTCCTAGGAGTGCACATTCTTGCTAGTATATCTACAATCTTACTTGGGATTTTCTACTTTGTTATCTCGCATCAGTGGGAAAACATGCATAAAAAAAACCCGCGTAGATCTCTGTCGTTGGAGTAATAAGCAAGACCATATTTTGATTGAAAATATATAAAAAGAGGTCACATTTACTTCTTTCCATCATATTTGAAATGATTAACTAAAAGAGGACTATTAAAACTCGTGACATATAATCTGTTTGCAGATTGCATGCGGGTTTTTATTGTACACGTCTGTTGCATGCTATCGTGTACATAGTGCGATCACTAGAGTCACACGAGTCTTATACTTCTACCTCTCCTCTTTGCATCTCTTAGGGCTTTGGTCGAAGATCAACAAGCTTGTCTCACTACTAGAGCCCTGGGGAGCCAGAAATGAGCGAACTCAATCATAGACATTAGACCTTTGAGCCTTAAGGATACACACCTGCAAAGAAACGATCTAGGACGCGTATTTTGGATTGTAATCATACTTGTTTGCGTTAAACTATTTTCTGCGTATTCTTAGGATCTTCTTTTCCGTTGAAAAGAAGAAAAAACCCACCTTTTGCGCTGTTTTCGGGTTTTGCTTGCCGCTACTTTCTCGCTGTTGTGTGAGTGTGCCTTTGCACATTTTTTTCTGGTTTATGCATTGGAGGCGATCCTTGAAACTGATGAATTCATTTGAATGGACTACTGTTATTCTAGTTTATGTTCGTTAATAACTACATTAGGTCATAGAATGATTGCATGCATCATTACTTAGGTTTGCATATGTGTTATTGCATTTTATAAATATAAACAATTATTTTATATTTTATTATTTCAGGGATAAATCCAAGCTCCTCCACCTAACCCACTCACCCTCTTCACGGATGGCCAACCCAACTTTCAGGCTATTTTGAGACTTAACAACAGTCGTGAAAAGGGGAGAGGGGGTGGAGATGTTTCGCGAAGAAGTAGAAAAGCAGGGGCGCTTCTCTTTTGGAAATCATCTCCTTCCTGTTGACGGGGCTCCTCTCTTTGGCGGCCATCGTGGATGTAGCGTGCACTGTGGGACCATGGCGAGTTTCTTCATCACCTTCTCCATGCACCCTCCTTCGCCCTTCCCCTGTCATGGTGTGCACAGTGACAGAGCACACACCATCACCGCCACCAACACCATCCGTCACCACCGCTCTCAAAGAACCTCCCGTGCACCACCACACTCACTGTGCACCACTGTTCCCTTATGCACCCTTGCACGCGCGCCCTCGCGCCACCATCCTCACGAGCATGCAAAGCCTTCACGCCACCGCACACAGTGGCCACAGCCGCGCAACCCTTGCACACGAACACCACACACCACCACCGTTGCCACACCATGCCCACACTAGCTCACCACAACCTCGCGCGCGCCGCACGCCCTCCGCGAAAGCACGCAGCTGCAGCAGCTAGTGCCTCATACTCCCCTTCGCGCCATGCTTCTTCGTTCTCTTCTTCCTTCCCAACCAACCCCCTGCAACTCCCACGCCAGAGAAGAACCCAAAGCAACGTCCACCTCTCTCCTCACAGATGTCAACTCCGACCTCGATCCTTCTCACCGTCGACACCACCAGACTCGCCTCACCTTGACAATCACCTCCACGCCATCAGCAGCTCTTCCCACAGTCCACGCACACATGCGTGCAAGTTGCCGCCGGCGTTCTCCTCAGCCTCCAGTCGCCGTCGCTGGCCACCTCCGGCCATGCTTCCTACACCATCGCAAACGCCATCCTCCGATACACGATGTTATCCGTTCTTCCTCCTCGCACGCACAAGGGATAGAAATGCCCTGTTTTTCTAAAGTAAACAACGAATTAAAATTTACGTTACCTGCCATTATGGAAAACACTATTGCCATATTTATCTAATTATTATATTATGGTAGATTTGCATGCATGTCCCTCAATTCTACTTGAATTGTGTATAGTTAAATTCGTCACGTGAATAATCGAGCATGGATATTTGTTATAGGGAATGAATTCTGTTTTAATTAAATTTGACAATGCTTGTCAGTACTAAGATCACAATTCAGGTATTTCCATGGTGGTGATTTTGTATTTCCGCACCTATATTCTTGATTAATTATCTAGATCCAGAATTTATGTTGGAAACGAGAGCACTAGTTAGCATACACATCCGTTGATATTTTCGAATACTTGAGGCATCATTAATCATTTTTAATAGGCTAATTCCTCCCTGTGGAGACGACCTAACTATTTTCATGGTTATATTTTGAATATTAAATGTTTTGAAAAGCGATTTTCTACCACGTAACGAACTATAACGATACATCATTTTATGTTAAAGTTTTTATCTAAAACGAAAATCGCTCTTTCAGAAACCGCCTCTCATATCTCCGTTGACAGGTCTACCTAGATCGGTTGCACTGAAGCAACTGACTATTTTCCCATCTGCAACATCTGCTTTTATTGCATTTGATCCTATGGACCAAACATAGAATCCAAATCCCGAGATCCCTTCTTCTTCTGGTCAAGGGGAGATGCCGCCTTTTGATATCCATGAGACGCTCCTGAACCAGAACCTACAGATGCTTAAGTAGAACCATCAAATTAATTTGTTGACGGCTGCTCTACAGAATTTGCAGAACCTACAAACTCATCCTCAACCTGAGGCAGGTTCTGATCCCCCTGATTTCCTAAATCCACCTCATCCTAGGCCTCTACTCTGAGACTACTATAATCCATCCAATGCACAAGTACAGCCTAATGTTAGGATTCCCGTTGGGGAAAATGACCCAAAGTTAAAGCTGAATATTATAAGTCTAATCCCACACTTTCACGGGTATTCTTCCGAGGATCCAATTCAGCACATCGAAGATCTTAAAAATCTATCTTAGACTCTTGGTCCTAGAAATCAAAATCGGGAAATTCTACTCATGAAAATGTTCTCCTTTAGCCTGAAGGATAAGGTTTCCAACTGGTATCGAACGATCGCACGACCTATATCTACTTGGAACGAACTTGAATCAGCATTTTTGAAGAAATTCTTCCCTATTGGTCGTACCAATACATTAAGACGACATTTACTCAACATGAAGGAGAACCAATTCATGAAGTGTGGGAGCACTTTCATGAATTGCAAAGGAAATGCCCACATCACGACATCCCTCGCTGGCAACTCATGCACATCTTTTATTACTGATTGCAAGAGAGCATTCGTAGCATGGCCGATGCCTCTCGTGGAGGGAATTTCTTGAATCAAGACGAAAAATCCGTCTTAGAACTATTTGAGGGGATGGCGGAAAACTCGATCAACAACACCTCAATGTCTCAATTCACGCGAGGAAACCCGCATCAAAATTCGCATCCAAACTCGTAGCATCAGAAGGGCATTCACTAGATTGGGGATTTGTCCAGTTCAAAGGATTTAGAGATTATTACAGAGAAACTGGACAAAGTCGATACCATAGCGAAGCATCTCGACGAGGTTCAAAACACTATGAAGACTCTTCCACCTCTACTCGCTACGCAAAATCCCACATGTTTACCTGTTTCACAAATTCTTGCGAGGGAATTTGCGAATAATCTGGATTCCAGTGATCCATCTTCCTTGGGTTATCTCTCTACTCATGCACCAACCCAAGGAGGGACCTTTGTCCCAACATCTTACCCACCTCTTTCCCTACTTCCTATTTTTGTAGAAAACAAGCCATATCTTTTTGATTTACACGCCATCCAGGTAAACAATTCTAGATCAAACCCATATCCTAATACCTATAATTCTGGATGGAGAAACCACCCAAAATTTTCTTGGGCTGACCAAAATCAAAGACCTACCTATCAAAATCAGACCCATCAAAACCCGCCTTCATTGCCTTCTCAGCAACCGAATGTGAGGCCCATTCACGCGAGTACGCAGAACTTCTCAGGGCCAAATAGAGATATGTAGCTCAACCAGATTTTTCGAGCTATTACAAAGAGTCAGCGACAAAATGTTGAAGCTCTCGTTGAGATCCAAAGGCAATGTAAGGTAGAATTGGTTGATTTACGAAATCAGATCACGCTTTTGGCAGAGTCTCGTTAGCCAGGTACTCTTTCATCTCAGATAGTTCTGAATCCTAGGAATCTGCCAAACCCTAGGCAACATCAGGGCCAAGTACACTTCATCAATCAGGCCTTTGATTCAAATCAAAACCCACCCTCTGCACCTCTTAAAAGTGATCTACCAAACCCACATCAGCACCTTTGTTGTACCTCCTAAATGTTGACTTTGCTGATCTACTGATTGGCTGGATTCACTTATCTTTGCCTCATGCTTTAGAATTTTTATCTCAACCCAAATCAGGTCTATCTTTCTTGAGATCCACTCTAATCTTACTGAGATTTTTCACGAGAATCTGATTTTTCTGCAAGATCTGTTTTAGGCAAAAATCAAGGTAAGATTTTCGGGTGGTTTTATCTATTTTCCTATTTGTTGAACCAATTCTTCCACAAGTCCTTTGTTTTTACCATAGCTGTCCTTTACGGGAGTTCTTTACTAGGGTTTACGCCTAGCTGAAGGCATAAAACTTAGCATCCACAACTTGTATATAGTTGTTTCCTGCTTTCCACACTTTTCTCCACCTATACACTTGAGTCTATATCTTATTTGTCACTTCATCTATCTTACCCTTCTCTTAGTCCAACTGACCACTCTGACTTTTATCAGAATAAAAATCATCCACACAGAGATCTTTGATCTCTATCTGACTCCATCCATCACCCTATACTAAGTGAAGAGTAAATTTTTTTTTTCCACCCTTTTTACAATGAGAACATTGTAACATTCTAGCTTGGGGGTGTGAAGTAAAAATTTTACTAAGTGTATTGGTAGATAAAAGTAAAAATATAAAAAGTAAAAAAATAGAAATTCACGAAAATAAAAAATACAGAAAAGCTAAAATACCCTAAAAGTTTGAAAATTTTTGAAAAATTCATAAAAATTCAAAAATTTTTATAAAGCATAAAAATAAATAAATATAAATACAAAAATTGAAAATTGCATAAAACCATAAAAAATCATAATAGGGGGTTATAATTTTTCTTCGAGAAGAAAAGAAGAAGACACAAAAACATATATATACTTATTTATATTAGTAATTAAAAGTTTAATTTTCTTTTTAGGATAGAAATAAAAAATATATCTTTTTTAAATAATATTTAATTTATAAGAGCATTGAATCCTTACTTGGACTTTGGCTTAAATACCTTTTCAAAACATGTATTTATTTTGCGAAATTTTGAATGGGATTTCTTTTGAGTTAGAGTCTGAGACCCTTAAGGATCTGTTTTTCCACTCTTAACCCTGATATAAAAGTAACTAAGGTGTATTAAGTTTATGACTCAAGTTTTGGAATTAAATTGTAACTTTCTTGGTCAATTAGACTAAGTTAGATCCTTTTGTTCTTTGGATATTTGTTTTTATCACCAAGTTGAGTGAAAAGGCAAGATACCCAGAGTTAATTAACAAAAGAGTTGGTAGAATTCTTAGCCATAAGGTCTATCAGGCTATAGTTAGCTTAATCAACTGAGGATATTCGGCTAGACTTTGTGAGTTGCATCTTGACAGATCCTGCAGGAGGAAACTAATGGTTCAAGAGACCTGAGAGTGAATGGTTTTGCTGTGCAAGCTCTGGTTTGAGAACTAAGTAACTTAAGCGTCCAAAATTCAAACACTTAGAGTTGTCTTGTTAGCATCTGAGATCGCAAAAACACAAAGGTTAAGAGATGAATTCTAAATCCTATTTAATCCAAGGATTTTCGTGGGGCAACTCTTGAAAGGGTGAAGGATGTGCCACTCACCTAGAAAAAGGAATTGAACTATTATATTAGTAAGAAAAATGAGAAGGAGAAGAAAAATAAAAAAAAAAGAAGAATAAAAAAAATACACCTTGCAGTTAAGCATCTCGGTATAAATGGATGTTTATGCAATTTTATCCACCAAATAAAGCATCTCGGTATAAGTGGATGCTACCTTTTCCTCGATTAAATAAAAAAACACCTTGCTACATATGGGTGTTTTATCCTATAGAAAAGAAAGAAAAAATATGGAGATAAGAATTAGGAATAAAAGACCCAGTGGTCCATCGGGGAGATCTACACAAAATGTGTTGACCTCAGGATAGAAAATTGGTGAGGAGAAAGCAACGAAATTTCAGTAAGGCTAAGCCAAAGGCTTGAATTGGAATAATCTAGATTGGAAATTGATGTCTTAAGATCTGAATTTTTGTAACTTTGGATACCTTTAGGACAATGCTATTCACGAGCATCGATGCTTTAAAATCATAGCTACTGAACCTTTGCATTAAACACTGAAGCTTAAGAAATCGAGTTTTAAGGACTGGTAGTTGAGGCCTAAAGGAAACAAATTAACAAAAGCCTAGGTCTAGAAGTCTGCCCTTGGTGTTGTGGGCTGGCTAGTTAGGGATTCTACCATCTCTGAGTTTGGTTAATAACAGGTGTCTAGTTAATTTGCAAAAGCTTAGTTTGGTAAAAATTGGATTTCACAAACTTAAGGATTAACTTAAGTCTGTTGTATTTTTGAGTTAGAATTTAAATTCCAATCTTGGAGTCTTGTTTTCTTAATCACCTTGATCTCTTTAGTTCCTAAGGTTCAGAGCAAATACAGAGAATAAGCAGGTTTTTTGAATTCTGATCTTAAGGAAATTCCCGTAAAAAATTCTATTTTTAACAAATACGTACTTTTGAGAAGTGTTTAAGTTTTTAAGTCTAAAGTATCTCGATTCCCACAAATGCTCTACATATTTATGGATATTTATTTAAAAATATAAAAATTAAAAAAAAATTGAATATTAAAAAATTCCAACCTAAGCATTCCTCTACTTAGATTTATTTATAATTATTTAAACACCTTAGTGCTTAAATCATCATATTTCTTGGTTAATTTTGCTAGGGACTAGAAAAAATTTGGCTCGGGGGTATGATGAGAGACTCATCATGACTCTTAAATACCCCTAATTAACTAGTTTCGCTAGTTAATTAGCTAGGAATATGTCTATTTAGGGTTTAATTATGATAAGGGATAAAATAACAAGGACCATAAAAATAAATTAATAATATAAAATTAAATTTTAATTAATGTTAGTAATAATTTAAATAATAATTTAGACTCAAATTATAAACATTTAGCTACTTCATTAATACTTAAATTAACATTCTTAGTATTTAACCTTATGTAAATAACTTAAGTAATTTAATTAATTAAATAAATAAAGCTAAAAAGGTCAAAAATGTAATTTCAAAGCATGAATATATTATTTACCTAATTTATAATAATATATAAAAAGTTGAAAAAGAAGTCAATTAAATTAACCTTAAAATGCCTCTATTTGCATTTAGGTCCTTAGGAATCATTTCAATCGAGTCCTTTTATACATTTTTAGGTTCTTAAGTTTCTCTTGCATTTACATCCCTGTGAGTATCGTCTTCTTCTTCCTCTTTTCTTCTTCATCTGTTTGGACGGTCTTCGTTTATCGGTACCCATATCCACCGATCACCGCCTATCCTTCGTCAAAACACCTTCGCTAGACCTTCCGAGCTTCGGCTCACTCTCGCCTTTCCATCCAATGGTATGGATGTGCTTGAAATCCTATTTGAGGTCAGAGGTTAACTTCACCAGCGTCAGAGATGATGCCGGTGGTTACCTTGAACCTAGACCCATTGGCATCCAGATACACCCTCCTTCACTTCCGCCGAAACCTATATAAACCCCTGAGCAACTCCGATCAGAGGTGTCAGTTCCCTTCCCTCTTACCTCACTGAGCTGACGATAGGCTATTCTTCCAACACCTACAGCAACCTCTCACCTCTCTATCGGAAAGTCTCCGCCAGAGGCGTTTGCCTCCCTCACCTCCTCTTCCTCCCCCGCGACCGTGACAGGGCTTGGGAGCACGCCGCCACCCTCTCCCTCTGCTTCCTTTCTCGTTGGAGCTCTATCCCAAATCCTCTGATTCGTCCTCTGTTACGTAGCTTTCGAAGGAGATTTCTTCCCCCTACTTCGTCTAGGCAACAGTAGATTAACTAGGTTTAGTTTAGAGTAGTTTAGGTAGCTAGTTAGTGTAGTTTAGGCTTAGCCTCATACTTTCTTCTCCCACTCCGACGAGGTCAAGTCCAACCACATTGGACTTCAATCCACTCTTTCACTACCTGAACACAATCCTTACCCCCTGACAATCATCCTTTACTTTTTTCCTCACTGTTTTACCAAATGATTCGCTTAGTTCATCATCACCTTCACCGATGACCTCCGCTATATATGGCGAAGGTTCTTGAGCTTAGATCACCTTCCTAGGGGCTCTCCATCACTTATATATCATCTAAGGGCCCCGATCGATGTTTTAATTTGATAAATAACCGCTTACATCAAAAACTCCTAAATCTCATTTCAACCTCTGAGCTGCTGTCAATGGTGAGCTCAGAGGAGTTAATTCACTTAATAGATCACATAGAGACCATTGTCACATGATACTATGCAATTCTCCTCACTCAATTGAGTGAGAGGAGCCAATCTGAGTTCCAGCAAACTCAGATTGTGTTCTTCTGGGATTTAAAGCATATCTTGTGATTCAGTTTTTAATCGCTTTACTTGTTGCGTTATTGAGGTTTTGTGTGACCTTAGGAAGCTTCTGAGATCATTTATGGTCAAAAGCGTGGAGTTTTGAACTCCGTTCCCTCAGAACTGAACTCACCAGAGCTCCGGCAAGTTGAATTTGAGCTTCAGCCGATGATTTAACCTGAGAAGCTCCAGAATACATCTTAAGGCCTAAGGATCAGAAAATGATGATTTTTATTGCGTTTTGAGGTCTAGAGATCCTTATTGATCTATGTCTTCTACAACTCCGATGGAGTTGGAGAGATGTTTCTGTTACGATTCAAATCCTCAAACTTGGTTCAGAAGCTTGTGTAGAATTTATAGAAGTCATTCTTGATCTTTAATTGAGTTGATAGTCTCTGGATTGTTCTACTGAACAAACCTTCATTTCATCAAAGGCGACAGTGCCAGAGCACTCAAAATAGGACTTCGATGTGTTGAATCAATTCTGAGGGTTGAACTAAGTTGATTCAAGGATTTAATTTGATTTGAGAAAACTTGATTTAGAAAGTCAACTTTGAATGGAAATTGGTCAACCTTGAGTTCAATTCGAGGAATAATTGATTAAATCTCTGAATTAAGGGTTTCAATTGATTTTTGGGACAATTTAGAATGCATCTGAAATGATTTGATTAAATTATTTTGAGGATTACTTGGGATTTCATAAGCTACATAGTTTGGGTTCAAACTGGAACCAACATTGTTCTTCAGCAATTTTGTCGAGATTTAAACGTCAAATCTACCCAGATCAGTTGTTATTGACCTTCTAATTCAACTCAGATCAGTTTTAAAGGTTGTTAGCTCTCTGTCAGCTAATTTTGATCTCAAGTTTGAGCTCTATCCTTCCTGAATGAAGCTTTGAGTTTCATCTTCTTCCTTGAAGCTCTCAGACCTTCTTTTCTCTACCCATTTGATGGGGAATGATTCATTGAAGGCACGTAAGCCTTCAGTTGAGAGCAATAGCCCTTCATCAGGTCAAATGACCTGAATTCTCTCTTCAGCAGGCCTAAATAGTTGTGCGAGACTTCTATCTTCGTCTATCAAATCGATGGACCAATCTTGTTTGATGCATCAAATTGATGCATGAATGCTGTAGAGCAATCCACCAACTCTCGATCAAGCCTTAGCTCGACCAATTTAAGCCACTGAGTTGACCGGAATCTTCATTTGAAGATCGGCCTAGAAACGCTAATAAAGGTCCCACCTCGGCAGTCTTAGGGCTCGCGACATAGTATAAATTGTTTTAGCGCTGTAGCCGTCTTGGTCGTCAGCGTAGGGTGCAAATATTACGAGCATATGTGTGTGAGTGCATGCGTACGCATGTGCCTGTGCGTGGGTGCATGCGCCTGTGGCCATGTGTGCATGGGCTCGAGTGTGGGATGGATGTGAGCGGGCTTGATATGGCCCATTACTGTGCATTTTTAAATAAATGGAAAATCCACCAATTAAAACTAGGCCTGAGCTCAAGTAGGGTCTAGTCTTGCTCAATTGGGCACTGTGTATCCCCAAACAAGCTTGGGCTGCCCATTAAACATATTTTTGGAAGTGGGTTAAGTTGGATGAAAAATTGGCTAAGTGTGGAGATTATAAGTGCACAGTAAAAAGAGTTAGTAAGGAAAGACAAGGGAAGAGCTTAAGGAGAGAAAAGAAAGAGCGAGATAGAGAGAGAGAGCACAAGCAAAGAGAAAGAAGGAAGAATAAGAGAGTAATAGAGTAAATAAAAGAAGAAAGGAGAAGAGAATCAGATGTCTATATATTCTATCAGAAGTCCAATTTTACCTTTTAAGTCGTCTAACTCTCTTTTCAGACGTCTGATTTCAGGGCTGAAGCTGGCATATTATATATTCTTGAGTTTTAAATGTTGTAATAAGGCTTGACATTCTTTGTATAACATTTTATGCCTTATATTCTTGTAATATTTTGTAATAAACAATGTTTCCATGTGGTTTTAAATGACAAATCTTTCTTGTAAACTTGTTTTTTATTAATGGAATATTGCATGCTTTTATTGTCAATATCTTGTGCAATTATTCATGTGCTTAAAATATATTGTAATTATAATTTGATTAATTAAGTAGTTAGTAATTAATGCTAAGGGATTAATGATGAATTAAGTTTACTATTGTGCCTCCTAATGAATGACCTAGACTCAACCAGTTAAAAAAGAAAATCAACTCTAAAATGTTAGGTTAACTTGACCCTATACTACATTTCCAACATAAAATTTAATTAACCTAAGTTACATTCTTGTGTAATTAATTAAGTCTAATTAACTTAATTAATTGTGTTGAGAATTAACACATCATTAATTACCTAAAATGACGCTTAAACGTTATATTAGGATAAATAAGGTGATGTTTAAACGTCATTAAAAGGGATATAACATGACATTTAAATGTCTTCAAAAGTTACATAAGGTAACATTTAAATGTCAATATAAATATATAAGAGGACATTTAAATGTTATTAAAAGTTATATATGGTGAGATTTAAGTATCGATAAAAGTTACCTAAAATGACGCTTAAACGTCATAACATGAAAACTAAGCTAATGTTTTAACGTCACTAAAAGGGATATAACCTGACATTTAAATGTCTTCAAAAGCTACCTACGGTAACATTTAAATGTCAATATAGAATAGGTAAGCAGACGTTTAAACGTTATTAAAAGTTACATAAGATGACGTTTAAGCGTCGGTGGATGTTATCTAAAATGACACTTAATCGTCATAATAGGATAAATAAGGTGACATTTTTGTTAGTGCTAGAGCACCACGATCATTTGTTTTGATGATAACAAAACACGTGTCATTTAATATTTGCGCTTTGAGTCCTAGATTTCAGGTCAATCGCAAATAGATACGTGATTAGACGGAGTTCGAGCTCGCATCCAGGATGGATTGGACGAGCTTGATGGAAAGCAGAAGAGATTCGCGAGGAGCGATATATTGAAGATGGAAGGAAATGAAGAATAGGATAGATTTCCTTCTTTTATACTTGTTGTATTTTTCGTTTCTTTTGTTGCTCTTTATTTCCTTAGATAATTCATGTTAAAGAGCCTCAAAGTACCCTAACAGTAGTCCTAGGAACACCCGCACAACCCTAGGATACTTAGGTTTTCTGTAGAGAACTTAGAAAACCAATATAGGGTTCAAACAGAGTTTCCAGACGTCTAATTCTCAAATCAGACGTCTGATAAAGTTTTTTAAGACGTCTGACTGTTGTTTCAGACTTCTGATAACTGTTAGGTTGGACATAGCTAGTTCTGTCTGATGAAATCAGACGTCCAGACCTTAGACCAGACGTCTTAGGAGACGTCTGATGGATTTGCCAGACGTCCAATTAGTGGACCGTTGGCTCGCTTAGCAAACACTCAAGATTATGACCGTTAGAGCCTTATCAGACGTCCTTAGGCCTTTCGAGACGTCTGATAAATGACCGTTTTGCCTCGGCTGACCTAAAATCTCTTCTCAGAGATTTTCTAGCCGTTGCAACGTTTGGAAAATCCATTCCCACAGTAAAAGTATGTTTCCAGACGTCCGGACATAGTGCCAGACGTCCTATATGTCGTCTGATAGACTTGCACAAAAACCCTGTTTAGATCTGATCCAAGTCAGGAAGAGAGCCGCCCAAAATCAAACGTCTGACCTTGGAATCAGACGTCTTAAAGTGAACTTCCAGACGTCTGATGCTAGAATTAGACGTCTGATAAGCCTGTCAGAACAATGATTGTTCCTGATTTCGGGCTGATTCTCTTGGGCTTTGTTCCTAATGGCTATAGAACCTTTCCTAAGCCTTCCAAAGCCTTCCTAAGGCCTCTATAAATAGAGGGGAGCCTTTGCAACAGAAAAACACACCTAGATACACAAGACACACTTAAGCAACATAGTTCCACTCTCTTGTGTCCTAGATAGCTCTTGCTCTCCAAGCTCAAGCTCCATTCTCTTGAGAGCATCAAGCTTCGCGCACCCGCTCTCCCGCCGTTGTTTACGAGAGCGACGTTGCGCCGTCGCGTGGCACACGCACCGCGTCATCAATTCGACGCACTCCTTGCAAAGGGGAGTTTACTAATTCCTATAGAAGCTAGGTTTATAATTGCTTTGTTGGCTCTATAGGACTTATTATTTCTTTTATCTTTGTTATTTGGTTGGGTATTCGCTTTGCGAATTCCCGTCTCCTTCATGAGACAAAATCCTTCTCGTGGAGAGAAGGGGTTGAGGTACGCTACCCTCGTCTAAGTAGCGTGGTTGTATTGAGGTTGAATCACCCTCGTTTAAAGTGATTCGCTTTAGTGGATTTTGATCAACTTGGTTGATCGGAAAATCCTAACTCGAGAGGGTTAGGTGGTGGTTTTCACCCGGTTTGGGTTTCCACCTAAAAATAATTGTGTACTCGTGTGATTGCTTATTTGTGAGATTATTTATATTTCAATTCCGCATTTTTTACGTCACACTGATCTCACCCCCTCCGAGTAGGGAACTTTCAATTTTAGCATCACTAAAAGAGATATAAAATGACGTTTAAATGTCTTCAAAAGGTACATAAGGTAACATTTAAATGTCAATATAGAATACATAAGAAGACGCTTAAACATCTTTAAAAGTAATCTAAAGTTACGTTTAAACATCACAGTATGAGACATTTAAACATTGTTAAAGATTTTGTAAATACTTAAGGAAAAGTTAAAGCAACGTTTAAATGACTTTGAAATTACTTAATGTGACGTTTAAACGTTATCTTACGTAAGATATGTGACATTTAAATTTTTCCGTAGTTATTCTTTGGTGACGTTATAACGTCGTTGAAAGATATCTACGATGATGTTTGCATATGTTCGGTTACATGGTGAGACTTTTAAGAGACATTTAAGCGTCACCATAGATGTTATAGGTGACACGGATTTTTGCGCGGATTGTAAAATTAGGGTTCATCGTTGTAACGCACAAAAATCGATCAACTCTTAAATTTATAAAACCTAGATAGGGAAGTATCTAGGGTCGTCCAAGGAGGCAACTTTTTGCGAAATCAAATCTCTTGCTTCAAAATAGAAATCACCTTTCTTCTTAATATTTTCAAATATGTAGTTTTTATGGTTTTGAAATAATGGGCACTCACAAAATTATTGGCAAAAAAAGCGATCTACACCTAATTCACTAAACTATTACTAAGGTGACAAGAAAAGCCTCTCTCTAAGCTCACTTTAGGCACGTGGAGGCCTAGAGTAATTAGGGAGAGGGAGTGAAAAGTGCTAGATCAAGATAAAAAAATAAATAAATGTGACAAGAATTGAAATGAAGGTAACTTGAATTGATAGAAACTTGTTCTACACAAAACACATAGGGGATTGCTTCTACTCTACTTGAAAATGCAAGAAAATAGAAACACAAATCCTCTAGATAAAAATGGTGAAGAAGAGAGGCTTCTTGCTCCAAGCCTAGTAGCTCCTTGACTTGAAAAGAAACTTCTTGTCCTTCCTTGAAAGGCTCATCCAAGATGATGTCCTCCAAGGCAAGTCCATAAAGGGGGCATGCACTTGCTCTCCAAGGGTGGGTGTGCACCACCCTTCCTCCTCCAATGCCTAGCCGTCCTCCAAGTGATGGAAGTCCTCCTCCTTGGCGTGGCTCAAGGGAGAAGAGAGAAGGGGAAGAAGGCACCAAGGGGGCGGGTAGGATACCCTCTTAATCCTCTTCCTTTCTTCTCCTTCCTTGGCCGTAGGTTTAGGTGGGTATAAGGTAGAATTTACACTAATGGAGGATGGGAATTATGTGGTGGTAGGGTAGGGTATTTATAGGATGGGAAGGGGGGTGGATATGGTGTCTTTTTGGAGGGAAATGAAGGGTGCTTGGATATTTTTGGAGGGAAAAATGGGAGGGAAATGAAGAGGTTCCTTGGTTTTCCCTCCAAAAATACCTTCTAGAAGGTATTGATTTTGGAGGGAAAAAATGGAGGGTGGAGATGGGTTTTGATGATAGATGTAGCGTGGTGATGGAAGGGATAGTTGGCACCAAAATAAAGTAGGAGCAGGTGGTCTTTTTGCTGAAGCTTAGGTAGTAGGGTAGTAGGGTTTGGTGCCATGGAGGTGGACTAGCTAAGCTAAGCTAGCTTAGCTAGCTTAGCTAGTAGGGAGTAGGGTTGGAGGCATTTGGAGCTAGGGTTTTGAGGGAGAAGAGCTAGAGGTAGTCATCTTGAGCTGCACTGGAGTTGGTGGCTGCTAAAGAGAGCTACAAGGAGCTACCTTAGCTGGCTTAACTTGCTAGTTCTTTGCTAGCTGCTAAGCCAAGCTAAAGCAAGCTGGCTTCTATTGAGCTAAGGTGAGCTGGGTCTGATGCTCCTGGGGAGGACCTAGTTAGTTGAGCTAGCTAAGCTGAGTCCCTGGGAGCTGGACTTAAGCTTCTTGAGCTAAGATGAAGTCATCTTCAGCTGGCTGAAGTTGAGTAGAGCTGGATGTAGTTGGTCCTGAGCTAAGGTGAACTCCAGTCAACTTAGCTGAGCTAGCTAGAGCTCCCAGTGAACTAATGGGAGCTGAGATGAGCTAGACTCAACTAAGTTGAGCTGGATCTGAGCTGAGGTGCATGCTAGTCAACTCAGCTGAGCTAGCTAGAGCTCCTTGTGAACTAATGGGAGCTGAGATGAGCTAGACTCAGCTAAGTTGAGCTGGATCTAAGCTAACCTGAGCTAGGGTAAGCTAAGATGAGCTCTCTTGAGCTACCATTCAGCTAAGGTGAGCTGAATGGAGCTGAATGGCGCTAACCCTAGTCCAAGGGAGCTGGTATTCAGCCATGATGAGCTGGAATTAGCTGAGTCCTAGCCTAATTGAGCTTCCTCTTCATCAGTTGCCTTCCCGAGTGCTAGGGTCCTGGGGATCTGACTTTCTGCTTATCCTTAACACTCCAAGAAACACATCAAAAAATAAAATAACAAATGCAATGCATGGCTAACCTAATTTATGCCTACATGCAACCTAAAAACCCGTTTGTGGATCAAAATCCTAAGAGCTAGGTTTGTTTTAATGCATAAGAATGATAATAAACTAGCGTTTATCAATAGGCGACGTTTATTTAACGTCAGTAGAATTCTTTTAGGTGATGTTTGATTTTCGACGTCGATATAGACCTAAGACAATGCACCTAAAGAGATGATTATGGTGACATTTTTATAATGTCTACAAAAACTTACGGGAACGTTTATTTCACTTATGGTGACGTTAAATAAATGTCACCTTAAGTCTATTTTGCTGTACTAGAAGTGGATGTGTGGGTGTGTGTGTGAGATGGCTTGATGTGCGCGTAAATCTTAAGTGCGTACACAACTTGTGCGTACCCACTTAGGATAAAATGCGCAGTGATGGAAATGTGTACGGTATCGTAGATGGAATATGTATAAGTGGATGTGGAGGGAATGTGCATGTGAATACCTATATATATATGTATGTATAAGAGTATATAAATATGTAGATATATATATATATGTATGTATGTAACTATACATATAAATGCATGTATAAATATAAGTATGTATGTATATATGTGTGTGTGTGTGTGAATGTGTGTGTGTGCGGAGTGTGTATATATATATATATATCTATGTATGTATGTATATACATATGTATGTATGTATGTGTATGTGCGAGTGTGCGTGTATGTATATGTGTGCGTCTGTGTGTGAGTGGATATGTATATGTGTGTGTGTGTAGGTGTGTGTCTGTGAGCGGGCGGGTATGTATGTACGTGTATGTATATGTGGGTGAGTGAGTGTGCAAAGAGTGTCCTTGAGGGTGTGCGTGAGGGTATGGGAGTGTGTGTGACCGATAGGCGCAGGTAGCATGAGGAGCGAGGGCGGCACAGGTGACCAGCTAAGTAAGGAACACCTGGTCACCCCATGTGCACGAGTGAGAAAGGCAGGGGCAAAGTCGCCACCAACTGGCGCGATAGACCACCGGTTGGGTTTCTCACCTAGCCGATGGTCGGGGGAGAGAGAAGGTGCTCGGGTGGTTGGTGCGTGGTCCTATGATCTGCTAGAGAGGGTGAGTGACGTGTGCGTGGTCTTGAGCTACCAGAAAAATGAGAAATTCTCTGGTGACTCATGATAACAATGGGTCGCGATGAGTGTCCTGTAGCAGACAAAGGAGGCAAAAATAGGGGAGCCTACAAGAGCTTCAATGGCGATAACATAAAATGAAAAACAACAAAACAAATAAACAAAAAGAAACACCATGCCTACCTACTTGCAATGAGTTAGATGGTGGTGCACCCTCACTATGGTGATTGCAACCACGGGAGGGAACTCCTCTGTTCTTCAATGTGGCCTCTCAACTTGTGAGAGGGTACTAAGAGTGGCGGAGGGGAAGAGAGGGAGAGAGAAGAGTTGAGGAATGTGGATGGGTGTGCTAAGGAGTGGTGTGTGTGAGTCTACGAGTAAGGATGATGCTGCTGGTGTGGGATGTAATGGGGGTGGGTGTCGACACCTACGCATGGGTGTGGGGTGGGGGAATATATAGGTAAGGGGATGAGGGTGGCGGGTGAGGACGAGTACCGTTAGGAGATTTTTTTAGTGGGATATTTTAGCATTTTTATAGGTAGACACTTAGGGTGTTAGGTGATTATTGTAAGTGGTGAATAGGTGGTGGAAATGAAGGAAATGGGGGGCTCAATCTCTCTGTCTTTCTTCTTCTCCATAAATGCACAAATGCAAATATTTACAAAATGCATGCATATCTACCTAATCTAAATGCAAATAGCTAAGAAATAGTAGAAGCGGGAATATTTAATGGTGTGAATTGCTGCACAATCACACCCCCATGCCCATCTCTTGCTAATCCCTAGCAAAACACTTATTTAATAGTAAGGTAGTAGTGTTTAGAAATGATCTTAAGCTGAAGCTTTTTGTGAAACAATATTAATGTGTTTATCAGTTGGATATTATGAAAACCAATTGCAAAGAAGACTACCAGAACTTAAGTCTTACATAACATAGACCATCTCTCGACTAACAAGGACTCTTGATATTTAAACCTTAAGTGTGATTTCCACGACTCAGAGGGTTTTGCCAAACTCAAGAGCTAAGAGGTTATGGTTGTGCCTAGTGAATAATCAAGACTAACCAAATGAATATTAAGACTCAAGCTCGGGGTTTCATGTCTTTTTAAGCCCAAGTTGGTCCCAGCTTCAGCTCATGTCTTCGGATCGACTCTCAAAAATGAGTAAAGATTCAATCCCAACTCTTATTGCATTGTAGCTCAAAGAATATTTGGTGGAAATAGAGTATTTGTAATGCACCCTGAAAAATCTTTTTAGTGGAGGAATTTATAGGAATTTGGAGAACATACTGACTTATTTAAACGGATGTCTTCTTGTTCTACTCTTTTTGACTTTTTCTTTTTCTTTTTCTTTTTTTTTAAAGCAAATATTAGTATGTCTCCTACAACTTTATTTAGTAGAGCACACTTATTTGGTGGATGAGTACTTTGGTGAAAAGAGCTTCTCCTAAATACAAGACTAAAGACTGGGATAAAAAGTCTACCTGCATGCACAAGTAAGAACTCCACCTTCCTTAATGACACACTAGGGTTGATTTTTAAGTTCATATAGTCTTTCCTAACTCTGTGTAGTATAAACTAAGGTTGCTTAGACTCCCAAGCAAAAGCAAACTAATAGATCCTGTACTGGTGACTCAAGTACAAGAATACGTCCCAAGTTAGGAGAGATCCTAGTCTATCATGTCAATGCTTAAGTATATTAAGCCAAAGTCTGAGCGAATCAAGCTTCTATGGCCCGGAAAGTTTTCAAAGCAAAGATTGAATATTCATAAATGCTTATTTTATTTTTGCTTCAGCTTTCAGATCATAGCTAAACAGTTCTGAAAACATTTTTAGTTTTTGAATTTTCAAATTTTATGGACTTTTTGTGTTATATAATTTTTTTGAAACATTTCAAGTTTTTTCAATTTTTGTGATTTTTTTCAATAAGGCTATCTATATATACTACAGATGGATATATATAATGGACAAGAATATGCATAATATCCATATAATACCCAGATCCTATGGATGCCTATCCACCCCCCTATGCCAAATCATGCTATGCCCTCACATGCATGAAAAAAGGGTTAGACAGGGTTAAAGGGTCGCGGTGCAATAGTGAGTACAGGTATAAAGTAGGGTGGAGGGGTGGGTGGATGGTGGGTGGTGAAGTGCGAAGTGAAGTGAAGTGGAATGAAATGAGATGTGGAGTGAGAGTGAAAGGGGTGTTAGGGTGCTTCCCAATGAGCGTTGAATTTAACGTCCCTAGCTGGACTAAGGGCGAGGCAGGAGTTAGTTACCCTCCAGCATGTAAACTATCTCACCAACGAGGGCAGGCTCATGAGTAAGATACAGTTTCAATTGTTGCCCATTAACCGTAAATTTATACTTAGATTTGGGATCTTCAATTTTGACGGCACCATTGGGAAAAGACTTGAGACCAGGAAACGACCAGTCCATTTGGACTTCAGTTTTCCAGGAAAGAATTTGAGCCGAGCATTATAAAGCCAAACCTGCTGTGATGGCTCAATTTCCTTCTGCCTAATACGACTCTTGTGAAAAGCCTTGATTCGTTGCTTAAAGGTCAAGGCAGAGCCATAGGCCTCATGATGCAGCTCTTCTAATCCTTGGAGTGGGAGTTTCCTTTCTCGACCACACAGGTCTGGGTCAAGGTTACACTTGCAAACCACCCAATAAGCATGGTACTCCAACTCCACAGGCAAGTGTCAAGGCTTCCTGAAAATAATCCTGTACGGAGACATACCAAGGGGAGCCTTAAAGGTAGTATGATACGCCCATTAGGCATTAAGCAACTTGTCAGACCAATTCTTATGATCAGGCCGAACCATTTTATGGAGGATTTGCTTGATTTGCCGGTTTGACACCTCTACCAGGTCGTTCATTTGAGGATGATACGAAGAAGCGATGTGGTGGTGGACTCCGTATTTCCTCAAAAGTGCCCGAAATGATGAGTGAGTGAAATGGCTTCCTCCATCTGAAATGATGGCTCGAGGGATCCTAAAGCGTGTAATGATAAAGTCCTTAACGAATTTGGTGGTAATGACATGGTCAGCACGGCACATGGGAATAGCCTCAATCCATTTTGAGACATAATCAAAGACAACAAGGACGTACTCGTAAAATAACTTAAGGATCTAAAAACTAGTTCTAGTCCTAAGGATAATAACTTGGTGTTAGAAAATAGAGACCTAATCAATGAGAATAGTAAGTTGATTGATGAAAATACTAACTAAAAAATTGAAATTTCTAGGTTAAAAATAAAATGCATGTTTTAGAAGATGAACTTGCATGTCTTAGGGAAAATTCTAACAAATTGATAAATAAAATAGATAATCTATCCAGCCCCAAGGTTGATAAAGGATTTCCTTCAAGACGACCCGCTAACAGTTCCAAATCCAAATGGACTTAGATACCGAAGAAACAAATAGAATCTTGTTTTGTAGGTTTCAAGGGAGACTACAACATCAAAGATTGGACCTACACGATGAAGAACGGTCAACTCGAGAAAGGTGGACCAACATCAAGACCAAGGAGGAAGACCAGAAGATCTGCAAGAAGACCGATGAGACGGTGAACAAATGATCGAATCACTGCAAGTTGACTTCCTTATTCGAGACCGACGCCAATGCCTGGACCTCCAAGCTACAGATGGGAACCCCATCCGGTGTGGCATTCACCTCCATTTGGGCCATTCTATTAGCCATGGTAGGTGAGGTAAATTCTTTACCCTATCTTTTAATTTATAGCATCTAGATAGGGGGAAACTAAAATTGATGAAGCTAATTATCCATCTTTAAGGGGGAATTTTAAAAATAACATAACTATTTTGCCTTTAGAAAGGGGGAGGTAATAGCATAGCTATCTTATTTTTATGAAAAGATGAAATTAGAAGAGCATGTTTTAAGGGGAAGTTTAGGATAATTAAAAATTATAACACATTTTTGATAATGTCAAAAAGGGGGAGAACTTTATGTATTATTTATGGTTTTGTCATCATCAAAAAGGGAGAGATTGTTGGTGCTAGAGCACCACTATCATTTATTTTGATGATAAAAAAATACGTGTTATTTAACAGTTGCATTTGAAGTCTTAGATTTTAGGCTAATTGCAAATGGAGACGTGTTTAGACAGAGCTCAAGCACGCATCCATGGCGGATTGGAGGAGCTTGACGGAGGAGGAGGAGCTTCACGAGGAGGGAAAGCTTGAAGAAGGAAGGAGATGAAGAATATGATATAGTTCCCTTCTTGTTCATTGTAATTTGTCTTTATTTCTTTTGTTGCTCTTTATCTTTCTTAGATTACTTGTTAAAGAGACTTAAAGAATCCTTAAAGTAGTCCTACGAGCACTTGCACAACCCTAAGATACTTAGGTTTTCTGTAGAGAACTTAGAAAACAAAAATAGGATTCCAATAGCCTAATCAGACATCTAATATGGAAATCAGATGTCGAATAGTGACTTTTAAGACATCTGACTGTTGACTCAAACGCCCAATAACTTAGGCTAAACTTAGTAGGCTCTGTCTGATGAAATTAGACGACCAGACCTTAGTCCAGACGTCTTAGAAGATGTCTATTGGTTGTGCCAGACGTCTAATTAGTGAAATGTTGATTAACAAAGTAAATGTTGAGAAAAATAACCGTTAGGCTTCTATCAGACGATCGTATAGGACCCCAAACGTCTGATATGTGACCGTTGAGTCTCGTTGTAAGCCAAAATCACCTTTGTCAGATTATTCTAGCTGTTAACCTATCTTAGGAATCCATTCCCGTAGTACAATAGGTTTTCAGACGTCCAGACCTAGTGCCAGACGTCCTGTACGTCGTCTGATGGCCTTACACTAAAACCCTGTTTAGGTCTGATCAAAGTCAGGAAGGAAACTCGCCTAGAATCAAACTTCTGACTTAGTTCCCATACATCTTAAGCGAGTTTTCCAGATGTCTGATACCTGGAACAGACGTCTACTGACCCTGTCAGGATCATAAATGATTCTGATTACGACCTATTTTGCCTTGAATTCAACCCCAACAGCTATGGAAGCCTTCTAAGGTCTTCCAAAGCCTTCCTAGGCCCTCTATAAATAGAGGAGGACCCTTACATTGTGAAGACACACCAAGCAACACATTTTCGACATTTTTTGTGTCCAAGAGAAATAGAAGAAGCTCTAGCTCTCTAAGCATTCATTCCACAGTTGAGAGCTTCGTCCTGTTGTGCACCCTCTCTCCCGCTGACGTTACGAGAGCATTGTTGTGCTAAAGCGTCGTTCACACACCCGCATCGTCACGCCGATGCACTCCCACCTAAGAGAAGATTCTTCACCTATAGTAGCTAGGTTCTTTTATATACTTTGTTGGCTCTATAGGTCTATTGTATTTTTTTTCTTTGTTATTGTTGGGTATTCGCGTTGCGAATTCACGTCTCCTTCGCAAGACAAAATCCTTCTTGTGAAGAGAAGGGTTTTAAGGTACACTACCCTCGTTCAAAGTAGTGTAGTTGTAAGAGGTTAAATCATTCTTATTTTAAATGACTTGTTTAGTAGATTTGATCGACTAGGTCGATCGAAAATCCTAACTCGAGAGGGTTAGGTGGTGGTTTTCACCCGTTTCCACCTTAAAATCACTTGTGCCATTGTGTGATTGCTTATTTTTGTGAGATTGTTATGTATTTTAATTCCGCATTTTATACGTCACGCATATCTCACCCCCTCCCGTAGGGAATTACACAAACAAGTTGAGTCCAACTCAACCTAGCTCTACTACTCAAGCTTGGCTGCTAGCAAAAGAATTAGCTAACTAAGCTGAGTAGTTGAGCTCATATGAAGACCTCTTTAGCAAAATTAGCTCTGGGATAATTATTTTAGTTCCAGTTGAACTTCAGACAGCTCCTCCTCTCAACTCCTAGCTTCCTCCTACCTCTTCTTCTATTCACCTACTAACTAAGCTAGCTAAGCTAGCTTAGCCTAACTAGTTCACCTCCTTGTCACCAAAACCCAACCCTAATCCTCACCTATTTAGCTCCACCACTAGCCTTAACTAGTACACCTAGTTAACCTACTCCCATTCCCCTTTTTTGGTGCCAACCCTTCACCACCCTTCAATTCACCACCATCACCAAAGGAAACCACATAAATGGTGCCAAAAACACGTAACTACCCTCCTCATTTTTGGCGCCAAACTCTCCCTACATCCCTACCACACATCCACCAACCAACCACATCTAGGCCCTCCATCTTGGCACCAAAAGAGACATACTAGAAGCCTTCAATTTTGGCACCAACCCCTTGGTATCTCTTCATGGTGGATAGCCACCAAAGGATGACAACCACCACCATAACTACCTCCATGTGTCTCCCCATTTGGTACCAATTTACCATTGCCCTTGGATCCTTACAACCACCTTAAAAATCTATCCTAGCCTTCCCTTGTATCCATGCCAACCCATCCTCTTAACCACATCAAAGTTGGCGCCAATCCCCTTGCAACCACACCTACCCACACCTCTCCAAATGGCACCAACACTCCTTAGCCCTTCATCCCACAACTACCACCTAAAGATCTAATCCTAACCCTACATCCACCTACACCCAACAAGAGTTGGCGCCAACTCTACTCTACCCCATCATAACCACCACTCAACACAACCTTACATCCTACGCCAACCTTAATCCACCATTCATCCATTAACTTCCTAATCCTAGCCATCCACAACACCACTCTTCCCTTAACCCCAGTTAACACCCATCATTATCCCTCCACTCTATTAATACCCCACCTAAGCCACCATTAAACCTTACCTTTGGCTTCATCATGCACACATACTCCCACCTACATTCCACCATACCCCACGACCAAGAGAAGAAGGAGAAGAAGATTAAGGGGATACTTTATCCCCATGGTGCCTTCCCCTCTTCCCTTTCTCTCTTGTGCCCACGCCAGTCAGAGGTCAAGCCAGGTAGGAGGACGTCCATAGGAGGAGTTTTTGAAGGTGGTTCACGCCTACCCTAGGAGGAGGTTTGGAGTGGAATCCTTCCATTCTTGGAGGAGCTAGGGCACTCCCACCAAGGGCTTGCCAAGGAGGACACATCTTTGGAGGAGCACTTCAAGAAGGATTGGAGGAATCCTTTTCAAGCCTAAGAGCAGCTGAGCTTGGAGCAAGGACTCTCTCCTCTTCACCACCATCACCAGGAAGATCTTTGTTTCACCATTTTCTAATTTTATTTTTGTAGTAGAAGCATTCCTCTATTAGCGATTTTGTAAAACAATTTCCTTCATAAATCAAAGTTGCCTTTCCATATCTTTTGTTGCATTTTATTGCCTTTTACTCTAGTGCACTCACACCCTCTCTGTCTAATTACCCTAGGTCTTCACGTACCTAGGGTGAGCTTAGGGAGAGGATCTTCTTGTCATTTAGGTTTTACCATTTTTGTTGTAGTCTTCCTTCGTTTTTCCTTATTCAATTGCTCATTGATTGTGCAATAATCATAAGACTTAAATGATCTGAATTAAGTTAGAACTTGGCATAATTGTAGTGTAATTCATGCATAAATATCATACATTGCATCTTTTCTGCTTTACTTAAATAATCATGAAATAATGAAATAATGTACTGATTGGTGCACTATTTGGTTTGTAGGCAATGAGAAGCTTAGGAGATGGCCTGAAGCAAGATCTGAAGAAGGAAAGAAGCCAGAGCTCCAGCAGAGCTGAAGTAGAAGCCCTAGAATAAAGATGAAGACATAATGTAGGGAAGAGGTATACTACCTTACTAGTAGAATTTTAATGTAGGAATTAAATTATGAAGAACATAAGACCTTTCCTGGTCTTAGGACAGCCCTAAATACCTTCCCAAACCCTAGCCACCCTTAGATTAGGTCACCCGAGCCTAGAATACCTTAAAACTCATCTTCTAGCCCATATCTGGACATCCAGGTAGGTTGCTGGACGTCCAGATCCCTTAGACACCACCCGCAAACCTAGAACCCATTCTGCTAGAACATTGAACATTCAGATAAGGTGTCAGACATCCAATTTCTGCAGAATTCCATGACAGAACCTCAAATTCACCCTGACTCAACATTGGACATCCAGAAAAGAGACTTAGACTTCTGATTTTGAAGTATAAGCTGTCTGATCACTAAATCAGACATCTAGAACCCCTCTCTAGTTATTGTTTTTGAAATCAAGCCTAGATTTTGATTTCTTAAGCCCTTAAACCCAATCCAACACCCTAAGGAACCTAAATTAAGGTACCCTAAGCCAAGTACACTACCCTAAGACCCTCCTAAGAACCTAATTAGGTTTTCACTAAACCAAATTAACTTGGATCTAAGTCAGTTACACTTCACCTAGTCAATTGGACTCATAGAGTCCAATTAAGCTCAAACCTCAACCAACACAAGTTTAATTAAACTTAGTGAGAGTTCAATTGATCCAAGCCTGACCTAATTAGGAACTTTCCCTCCCAATTACACACACATTGACCCAATTAAACTTGGTTAAGTATAATTGGATCAATCACTTAGTACTAGGTTACACGTATACCTATTTTTAGACATCCTAAACCAACCAACAAAGAAGTAGACCTAGGTGGTCCACTTGACCACCTATTGACGTGCACACACACCCACATATTCACGCACACACCTAGCCGCCACTCTAGAGAAAACTCTGGAATGGCCATACATGGTCATTCTTAGATCCACAAAAAGTGGATCTAAGAAGACTAAATATATCCCTCTTGGCTAGCCACTCTAGAGAAGTCTAGAGACTTCTCCTGAGAGCACCTTGGCCATCCAAGAGTCTATATAAGACTCCCCTTGGAAGGCCAAGAGACCCCATCTAGATCTTGGATACCACCTCCACTCATCACTTCATCCATGAGCTCCATCACTTCCATCATCACCATCTTTACGTCCAAGAGCTAGAGCACATCCACCACCCTCTCAAGAGGTTGGCCATCCACCTTGGCCGCCCCTCTTTCCCCTCCCACCCCCTCAAGCCATACAGCCATTGAAGACCACCTCCAATGTCCTGATTTCTATTAGATAGTTTTCATGTTCTTCATGTTTAATTCTTGCAATATTATCTACTAGTGATAGTAGTAATCTTCCACCTCTAAGAATGCATGCATAATCTATCCTAGATCCATGCATTCATAACTTTTCTGTTAGCGAGAAATAGTGTTTTCAATCTTTCATGTACAAGCCTTCCTCTAAACTTGATTGTAATGACAATATTTTTTAGGAAATAAAATCATCAGTTGCCTGCTTTACACTATTCTCATCTTTTATGCAACTAAAATGTCTGTTTTGGAGGATATTGAGGGCTTAACAATAAACGAATTTTCTGTGGGTCCCCATTGAAGAGTTGAAATCGTGCGCACTAATACACATACTTTCACGTTAATATTATTTTTGACTCATGCGAATGTTTTACAAGTTAACAATGCAATCGACGAATCCTATATTTGCACCCTAAATATCAGACTACAATTCTAAGCAAGTAGAGAATTCAAAACAAATTTCGCTTTTATACACCTCCCTAAGATCGACCAAGACTTATCATCTCGATATTAAAATTTTTGTTGGAATTGTGATTCGCGCTAACTATGACGCTTTTGTAAATTAAATACGCATCTCACGAAACCAAACACCCGTTATTACAAAAACTCAAAAACAATATTATTTTCAAAAACTAAAAAAAAAGAAAAAAAAGTTGATTTCCCAATTTCAAGTGAGTGTGTTCCAAAAGTGCATTTCTGCCTCCCTTGGGATGGCCCAAATACTTTCCAAGTACTCGATTTTGATAAATTTCAAAAGCGATCGAAATTGTGTGTTACAATGATAAAAACCCTAATTTACAAATCACGCATTTTCCCTATCACTTATTGGCATAATACATCACGAAGGGGTGTTTTTCGCATCTTTGTCCCAAGATGGCTCCAACAACTAGGTCAGAAGCATCACACATCAGCTCAAAGTTGAGGGACTAATCAAGCAGTTGAAGAACAGGAGCATTAGTGACAACATTACACAGCTTCATAAATGCTTGAATACAGTCGGGGCTCATGCCGAAGGGCACATCGGTCGATAGGGGATGTGTCAAAGGTCTGAAAATCTTGGAGAAATCCTTGATAAATCTCCTGTAGAAACCGACATGACCTAAAAAGGAGCAGATTTGTCGGACAGAGCTAGGTATAGGTAAATCAGCTATCACATCAGGTTTAGCTCTGTTCACCTCGATACCCCTTTCGGAGATGATATGTTCGAGAACAATACATTCGTGCACCATAAAATCACTTTCCTCCCAGGAAGGCACGAGGTTAACATCAATACATCTCTGAAGGATGCGAGTCAGGTTGGCTAGACAGTCATCAAAGGTTGGTCTAGAGACCAAAAAGTCATCCATAAAGACTTCAAGAAAATCACGCACCAAATCATGAAATATCACCAGCATGCATCGTTGGAAGGTAGTTGGCACATTACAAAGTCTGAATGGCATCCTTCAGAATGCGAAGATGCTAAAGGGGCAAGTGAAGGTGGTTTTCTCATGGTCACAAGGGTCAATAGCTACCTGTTTATAGCCAGAGAATCCATCGAGGAACTAAAAGAACTGATTTCCCACTAACAACTCCAGGATATAGTCGATAAAAGGTAGCGGAAAATGATCTTTCTTGGTAGCAGTATTGAGCTTCCTATAATCTACACACACTCTCCAAGACATAGGAGTGCGTGTAGAAATGGATTTGCTCTTGTCATTGACACAGATGGCGAGACCTGCCTTTTTGGATACAACATGAATTGGGCTCACCCAGGGGCTGTCACTGATCAGGTAAATGATGCTTGCAACAAGCCACTTGATAATTTTAGCTTTGACAACCTCCCGCATATTAGGATTGAGACGTTGCTGCATCTCATGGGAAGGTCAAGCCTCCTCCTTCGTATATATATAGTGAGTGCAGTAGGAGGGGCTAATGCAAGTCAGATCAGAAAGAGACCATCCAATGTTTGCCTTATGTTCAATTAAGACCTTCATGAGCTTGCACTCTTTCTTCTTGGATAATTTTGAATTGATGATTACAGGAAGAGTTTCATTTGGTCCTAAGAAAGCATATTTCAGCGTGTCAGGTAGCACTTTAAGCTTAGGAGTGGATGGTGAAAGATCTGGCAAATCTTGGGATGAGAGTGTCCCAAAAGGATCAGAGGGAAGAATGAGGAGTGAAGGAAATTGGCCCTTAGGTTGACAAAGAAGAGAGGCATCTTGGATTGATGGATCCAAGAAAGGAGAGCCCCAGTGATCAGCATTTGGGAACAAAGTCCCAGTGTGGAATGTCGCTTCCGCCTGATTTGGCGAGAAAGAAAGGGCACTCTGATCTTCAAGGGGGTAGACCGGAGGTAAGCAGCCGGAAATGACTCAAACCACGAGGTGTAAGAAGTGAAGTGGACCTTGTCAGGGCTCTGGTCAGCAAGAGATAAGGGTAAGGGGAGGGGTGAGGAAATGTCCCAGTAAAGGTCAGTCAGGTCATTGTGATTCTCCAGCGGTATGCCGCAGCAATTCGAATAGGTCCCTACCAACCTGATACATGCACTGACAACCATGTTATCATCAGACGTGTCATCCTCGATAAGATCGCAATCAAAGTTCTTGGCTGCCTTAAAAATGTTAAGTTTGAGCTTTTCAGAGCCCATGATAATCTCAATGCAGCTCGATTCACAATCGATATGGGCGCAGGATGTGGCCAAGAAAGGTCTACTAAGGATGATTGGGTATCGAGGATGATTGTGCATCTCTTCCCAAGAACGGATGGGTTTCCCAATGGTATGCAACAATTGCTCAGCTTTGTCCTGCAACGAAAATGGAAACATTTTCATGAGGACAATATGTAACCTGATGTTTCTTGGTGTAATCCTTTCAGCTAAATGGGTTAAGTCCACCAGGTGAAGAAAAGGCTCTTCACTAGCAAGTCCATGATAATGGAAGTTGATTAAACCAATTACGTTTGGTTTTAATTCAAAATCTCCCTAGCCCACGGGGACGTGAATTTGCCCTTAGGTTTCTATTGCAGTGGGATTTTGATATGAACTAAGAGACCTGGGCTCCTCTCGTTTGGGAGGGTTTTGCATTTCCTCCAAGGTTTTGCTAATGGCTTCAATTTTCTCGGTATACAATGCCATTTGGGCTTGGAGGCGAGTTATCGAGTTGACGGCTCCGCCACCACCTGGTGGATTGGGAGGGGACAGTTCCCCCCCTCGGGATTTGGGGGTGGGCAAGCAGCCATGTTTATAGAGGAGGAGGATGATTCACCAGATTCTTCCCTTCTAGAATTATCAAACAATTCAACAAGTTCAGGGTTTTGTGACCTCCTCCCAAACATGCATTGCCAAAAGAAGAATTGGGGTGATGAGAAGAGAGAGGGGGGTGAAAGAGATGACGTCGAATAGGTGCACTTGATAATAAGTTAATCAATTAAAGGTCCTAACCTTTAAATGTGACCTAAGACCTAAAGATCTAAGTTACTACTATCAAGACCTATGGAACCGAATGCGAGCACCGCAAAACCACCAGACTAGATTGTAAGGCCATTTGCCCTAGTCTTAAACACCCGATAGCTTGCGGGAACCCACACTAGCACGTAGGCTCTACAAGCAGGTAGTTAGACCTCCAAACCTTAATAGGGTCAAGTTACTACCAATTTTCATTTAAGAGGCTTAGGAAACAAGTGCTTTGGAATGTGAAAGGAGTTGTATACGGGTAATGCCCAAGTGCATTGATTGATATTTGTGTAAAACAAACATGCAACGGGGAACTCTCCCTGAGTTGAAGTTTAGATGGTGAATGGATTTTAGGATTCCGCTCTTTAGGTAGTATGGATTTTATGATTCAAGTGAATTACCAATTCAACCAATCTTCGAGTTTTCAAGAAATACAAGTTCTTTGTGCCCACACAACCCTCTTTCAACTTAATTGAGTGAATGCATGCTATAGTAAAATAGGCCCCCTAAATGGAATTTTCTAAGTGTGGGTGCATGCATTGCTTTTAATTCAATGTGAATGAGAGCCAAACAACGAACTCCAAGTGCTCCCAATCACCAAAATAATAATCCACACAAAGGCTCAACCACCAAGATATGAAAGATGAAAATGAATATATCAGGGTTGAAATTTAGGATCAAATCAAGGGTCTAAATATAAGGTCGTGGTGGGGTTGGAGTCAAATAGATTCCAAGACTCCCCAACCAAAATGTGGATCTCAAATGAAAATAAATGAGGTGAGCGAATGTAACAACCATTCAAATTTTAATTCGCCTCAAGTAGAAACACGCATTGCAAAAAATCAAAGAATTGAGATTCTCATATTTTTTGCATGCGAATGAGTGGGAAATCAAGGGTGGTGGAGGTGATAAAAGGAATCAAACAATGGATTTTAATCCACTCACCCCAGAAATCCCAAGAAGATTTTTTTAGGGTTTTTTTTATCTTTTTATCTCTAAAGTGACAAGAGAACCTAAGTTGTTAAGAGGAACATGCACCTACCTCTCAGCAACGCATGCGAAGCTCCAAGTGGTGACAACAACTTCATGCTCTCGCTCCTACCTTGGACTCGCCCACGTCTCTGATCTCCTCTACATGTCTCTTCTTTGCAATAGGTCCACCTGCACAAAAACAAACAAGAATAGCCGTGAAGAGATGGGTGGGATAAAGAGATAATCAAAGGAAAAGAGTAAAAATTGACTCTAGATGGCGCATCCCTGGCAACAGTGCCAAAAAACTTGTGTTGAAACGCAAGTAAGGTTATTTAATTAGGTGATATTAGAGCCAAAGTGTCTATAGTGGGAGTGATTACCTACAGGAGAATCTACACTAATTTATGGAAATTTATTAACCTAGACTAAATCAGATTTTAATTAGGCTAACAGTTGTCTAAAGAGATGTGATTAACCTAACTATGTGTCATGTGGAGGTGTGGAGTGGACGTGTGGGTGTGTGTGTGAGATGGCTTGATGTGCGCGTAAATCTCAAGTGCGTACACAATTGCTACGTACCCATTTGGGATACAATGCGTGATGATGGAAATGTACATGATATCGTGGATGGGATTATGTATAAGTGGATGTGGAGGAATGTGCATGTGAATACCTATATATATGTGTGTGTATGTGTGCGTGTGTGCGGAGTATATATATATATATATATATATATATATATATATATATATATATATATATATATATATATATATATATATATATATATATCTGTGTGTGTGTGTATGTATGTGTATGTGCGAGTGTGCATGTATGTATATGTGTGTGTCTGTATGTGAGTGGATATGTATATGTGTATGTTTGTGTAGGTGTGTGTTTGTGAGTGGGCGGGTGTGTATGTACGTGTATGTATATGTGGGTGCCGACCCCTGCGCATGGGCGTGGGGTGGGGGAATATATAGGTGAGGGGAAGAGGGTGGCGGGTGAGGACGAGTGCCATTAGGAGATTTTTTAGTGGGATATTTTAGTATTTTTATAGGTAGGCACTTAGGGTGTTAGGTAATTATTGTAAGTGGTGAATAGGTGGTGTTGTGTTAGGTGGTATTAGTGGTGGAAATGAAGGAAATGGGGGGCTCAATCTCTCTCTCTATATTCCTCTCCATAAAATGCACAGATGCAAATATTTACAAAATGCATGCATATCTACCTAATCTAAATGCGAATAGTTAGGAAATAGCATAAGCAGGCATATTTAATGGCACGAATTGCTGCACAATCAAACAAGAAGAGCTGGGGAAGAAAGAAAGCCAAAGGATGATCATGTCATTTGCTATAATTGCATGAAGAAGGGTCACGTGAGAAAAGGTCATCCTCAACTAAAGAAAAGAAGATAAGGAGACAACCTAGGTGCGAAGGGAAGAAAAAAGCCCTGCAAGTCACCTGGGATGACAGTGAATCAAGCTTGTCAGACGAAGAAGAAGACGCGTTAAGTGAGGAAGCTCTCTGCAGATTCATGGCGATAGAGGGTGAGGTATCTTCATTTACTTTCGAAGAACTTTTAGAGGCTTTCTATGAATTGCATGATTTAGCTAAAGCACTAAAAACAAACAATAAAAAATTAGCAAAGGATCCAGCGAGGAAACTGAGTTAAGGCACAAACTTACTTTACGAAATCAACAACTTTGATAAGAAATCACTTCTTTAAAGACTTACATTGATTCTCTTCATATAGAGCTAGAAAAGCTTAACAAAAAAATTGTTTCTCTCATAAATGATCTTGCTAAATTCACTAAAGATAGAGCAAACCTTGAAAAGTTACTAGGCACACACACCCAAACCACAACTAAATTTGGGTTAGGATATACTCCCTTGAATGATCATGAAGCCCCAAGTTCACAAACCAACACACATAGCACTTCTAGTCCTAAGGTCAAGAATAGGTTAATGCCTAAGCAAGCACCTGCTAACAAATGTGGACCCAAAAGAAAATGGGTACCAAAGAAAAAACTGCAATCCTGTTTTGTAGGACATACTAATGAAGGGCTCATAAAGCATTCAGATTGGATGTATAAAGAAAAGGATGGAGATCTTCTAGCTGTTAGAAGGAACTCTGGACCTCACAAGCCTAAACCAATGATAGGTCCAAAACAAAAGATGAGTAATGGACAACAAATGCTCAAAGGACATGACAAGAGAAGAAGACCTGCTCCTAGAACTACTGCAAGGAAGGTGGTATAATCACTTTTGGCAACAACCACAAGGGTCATGTTACTGGTAGTGACCAAATTGGTAACTCTAAAGCCTCTTCTAATACTGTTCATCTTATTAAGGGTTTAAAACACAACCTACTTAGTGTAAACCAAATATGTGATAAAGGTTATAAAGTAAATTTCTTGTCCAAAGGCTTTAAAATTAAGGATAAAAAGACTAAGGAAATTCTTTTGATTGGAAATAGATCAAAAGATATTTACACTATTGACTTTGACAATTGCAACAACCTGAATTGTTTGGTTGCATTAGATGATGATCCAATATTGTGGCATCATCAACTAGGGCATATTCACATGCGGCATATAAATAACCTTATGAAACATGACTTAGTATGAGGATTGAACATGACTTAGTACGAGGATTGCCAAACATATCCTTTAAAAAGAAAAACCTTTGAGATTCTTATGAACTAGGCAAACTTTGTAAAACATCCTTCAAATCTAAAAAATATGGTCGGCACCTCAAAACCACTTGAATTGATTCACATAGACCTCTTTGAACCAACCTGTGAGTACGTACACAGCCTAAAGGATCAAGTATACATTAGAGGGGGGTGAATAGTGTAATATATAAATCTATGATTAAATAAAAATCATTCACCACAAATCAAAAATTTAAACAAGCATGACAAAAAATGATAACACTTGATTTAGAATGGAAATCTTTGTGAGTAAAAACTACTACATAAGCCTCTCAGCATATGATTTCTCCAACTAATCGACGCTAGTCTAATCTACTAGCGTACCACTTGAACAAGGGTAGCACAACCTCTTATAAGATGTCTTCACTTTTACACTTATTAAGAAAAGAACAATAGGACTTCCAAGACAACATGGATCCCAAATCAAGAACAATAGAAATATAAAATATATAACAAAAATTCCTATAGAACCTCAAGAAAATAGAACAAATTGAGCTTTTCTAATTCAGAAAGAATCATGCTTTGAAACGTAGTAATCGCAGGCGTAGAGGTGCGAAAGCACTAGAAAAAATATGAGAGTTTTGCTTGTAGAAACCTCTTAAGGTGTGTTTCGAAATGGGGGGTCTAGGGTTCTATTTATAAGTGTTTTTCGACCTATTTTGAAAAAATTGGAAATATGACTTTGGTCGATCAACCAAGTATTAATACAACAAAGTCTGAAAGCCTAAATGGGTGCAGATATTGTCTTGTCATTTTTTATGATTTTTTTCGATTTACTTGGATATTGTTTTTATCGACTAAAGATTCTACATTTGAGGAATTTAGAAACATAGCCAAAAGAATTCAGACTGAGAAGGGTTATTCCATTACTAGAATAAGAGGTGATCTTGGAGGGGAATTTGAGAATCAAAATTTTCAAGATTTCTGCTCAACTTATAGGACTAAACAAAAATTTGCTTTTCCTAGAGTAGTTACTCAAAATGGTGTAGTAGAAAGAAAGAATAGAACCTTGCAAGAGTGTGCCCACACAATGTTGTGCAAGTCAAAGTCTCGGTATTTCTGGGCATGAGACAGTAAACTGTGATTGCTACATTCAGAATAGAACCTCCTTCAGACCAATTCTTAAGAAAACATCTTTTGAGTTATACTATGATAGAACACCTAAAATTTCCAACTTCAAAGTTTTCGGGTGTAAATGCTTTATCTTAAAGACAAAGGAAAACTTGGATAAATTTGATGCAAAGAGTGGAGGGATATTCTTAGGATATTCTTTTAGAAGCAAAGCCTATAGAATTTACAATAAAAAGAATTCAACGATTGAAGAAACTTTACATGTCTCTTTTGATGAATTAGATCAAAAAGAAAAAGCATCAAGTAGAGGATGATCAGATCTTAGAAGACCTATCTACCAAAGTGATAGCGTTTGCATCGGCATGCTGACCATGAGGTAGGAGAGGAGCAAAAGGAAGAAGGGTGGGTAAGATAGGGCTAGGATGAGTAGGAATGTGAATACCCGAAGGTACAGGAGGTGCCTGGAGTCTAGCATGAGCATGTCCCTGAGGTGCATGGAACCTAGGTGGGGCACCCAAGTTCTGCACATTACGTGGGCTAGGGACAGGTTGAGAGGACAAAGTTTCTTGTGTTCTATTTTCCTAAGTAAATTGGTTCAACTGATTTTGCATTTTTTGCTCTGACTTGGTAATGCCTCTAGAATAGCTTAATAACAATTATTCATCCGAAGCATGGCCTTTTGCAAGTTCTCCACCAAGTCGACCTGCAATGGAGGATCAAACACAACATCGTGCGCTGATTGGTTGTAGGCCAACTGAGTCTATTGCTGTAATGAGAATGGTTACGCCTAGATATGTGGGAACCACATTCCTGTATGATCTGGGGTGGTGTTGTGGAGTAGGATGGGGTCCCTATGAGTTCCCAACCTAGGATAAGTTAGGATGCTATCATGACTAGGGTTGTAGATCTCATAGTGTGGGTTATTACGCCAATAGCCTTGAATAGCGTTGATATCTTTGTAGGCCGAAGTGTTAGTATCGTAGTTTTGATGCACCAAAGTTATGTTATCAGTCAGGCTAACCTTTCAGGACTCTATTGACTCATGGAAAGGAACAAAGCTCTCTGAAGTCTTCTATTGAGTCTTTTCATTTATTGAGTCTAGAATACTTGTACAAAACCTCAAAGTTTCTCTTGCAAAACGTAATTTTCCTAAAATAAAAGTTCTAGGTTAATTGATCAACCAATTAGTAAAATGATCGACCAAAACACTTTGAGGTTCCATAGGATTATACTGTATTTCCTTTACTCTGCTATTTTGATCTGGGTCCCAAGTTGTTTTGGGAAGACCTGTTGTTGTTGTTGTTGTGCTTCTCTTCATGTTCTTAAGAGAAGGGTATTTGTAAGAGGTTGTGCCACCCTCGTTCAAGTGGTGCGGTAGTGAATTGACTAGCTTGACTAATCGGGAAAATCCTAAGCTATGAGGCTTAGATATTGGTTTTTACCCAAGAGGGTTTCTACTATAAATTTAGGTGTACATGTGTATGAATTTTGGTGACTTGTGTTATTTTGCCTTATAGTTATTTTTTAAATTACCATCTATACTATTCACCCCTCTCCTCTAGTGTAGCACTGTAAATCCGCAGGACTCTCACGAAGGTGACTAAGATGCAAAATCACCAAAGGAATACACACTCAAGTTGTCGAAATGTGCGTAACCATGGTCAACTAACACTGATCCAGATTGTTCATGGGCTCTTGATACTTAGGGGCTCGTAAGGAAATAGGAGAACGGGGGAATAGAAGCATCTTGAGAAAGCAAATAAGTACAAGGAAGAGGAGCTCGGGATGAGGAAGAAGAGAATGAAGGAGCTGTACTAGATCCTATTGGACGAGAATGGATAAGCTCGTCAAGTTTCTTGTCCAACATATCCACCCTATCTAGCTTTTTCGTGATGATATCCATATCAGCCCGGGCTGACTTTGCCTGGACCTCATGGACAGGTAATCTTTGCTAGCCAGTGATGCTTACCAAACCTACACGATTAAAGTATGTGAGATCGTTGTAATGCGTAAAAAGGTGTTCAATTAAATTTTTAATATCAAACTACAAGTAGTCTGGGTTGAACACAGGGAGGCAGTCAATATCTTAAACCTTTCGCAATCATTATATAACAAGATAGAACACAAACATCAATAAAGACATAAATATCAAATGAATCCTAACTTTTATTGCAGTCTTGAAGAGAGTCTTACAAACGAAATCTATAGCACGATTACAACTATGAATCAAACCAAATAAATTAGAGAAAGAGTAGAGAGAGAGAGAGCAAAGCTGCTCGAGGGATGCTTGTATGAAGCTTCTAGGGGAGCTTCAAATCCAAGATGCCAAGAGGAACAAGATCGGAGAATGCTTGGAGAGAGAGGGGGAGTGGAGTATGGTGGACTAAACTATAATAAGGGTTACTATCTAAGAGACTAAGTGACCTCTAAGGGTTGGAGGCTAGGTCTTTTTACAGGAATCTAGGTGCCTTCCTATTGGTTGATCTAAAGTTCCTAGTATCACTAATTTGGATGGTTTTGATTTAATCAAAAGTGATGCCTAGGATTGGTTGAATAAGGACTATATGATCTAAGTTGCAGGGTTAGGATAGGATGAGAGTTTTCTAAAAATAGGCAACCTAGGTGGGTGGCCACCAAGGGGTAAAATCTTGCCAAGAGATAAGATCTTATCTCTTGCCCACCACTAAGGCATAAAATCTTATGAAGTTGGCACCAATTTAAGAGGATTAGGCTAGGATTTTCGTGGGTCGTATGTGGGTATGGTTAAGGCTAGGTTTTGTAGACATAGGTTGTGAGAATAGGTTCCTAATTAGGCTAGGTTGACCCTAAGCCTAGTGGGTTGGGTCCAAATAGGTAGGACCTAGTCTAATTGTGTGTGTAAATGTGTAATTAGGTTAAGGCTTAGTCTAATTAGGTAATAATCAGCCTAATTAAACTTGTGTGGGTTGGTATTTGCTCAATTAGGTTCTGAGTGAACCTAATTGAATTCAAGTTCACCTAGTCAAGCATGCACCCAATTGGGTAAGGGCCTGGTCCAATAGGTTTAAGTTGGATTTGATTAGGCTCAAATGAGTCTAATCAACTGAGGGTTAGTCTAATCAGGTCCCATGAACCTAATTGACTAGTGGCTAACCCAATTGACTCAGAGTGAGTCAATTAAGTGTGGTATGGACCTAAATAGGTTTCTAGGCTAGGAATTGGGTATTGGATAAGTGGACTAGGGTTAGCGATAGTAGGATAGGACTATGGATAGGGTGGATAGGTCCATGGATAATTCTATCCATGCTTTTGGCTTTTGAGCTCAAATATCTAAGGTTGAGCGGGTTCAAGGATAGGTAATGGGATAAGGTTATCTTAGGCTCTTAAGAATAGGGCATGGTTTTCCTAGTCCCTCTCTTTCCTTCTCTATTCTTATGTCTTCATTCCTACTTTATTTCAGCTTTACTCTTCAACTATCTCCTAGCTCTGCTAGGGCTTCTTTACAAATCTAGTTTTTATTCTTCAATGCTCCAGATTATTCTAAGTCTTTTACCTACATTATTTACAAAAGACTAAAATTAGATATTTATTCATAAAATAAATACAAAACCTAAATATGCATGCATGCTCTAAATGCAATATTTATATACCTAATGCATGATTTTACTAAGGAGTTAGTCCTAGATTAAGCCAATTAGGGTAATAAATTTGGTTGTTATCACACCCCCATGTCTATCTTTTGCTAGTACTTAGCAAAATCAACATGCAAAAAACCTGCAGAAATCATGCAAGAATCACAATACGTGGGTTTTCTTTATTTCCAAAAGTAAAGCATAATTTCTTTTTTTTGTAAAGGTGTTGTCAAGGAATCGAGCCAATTTTAAATCAAAAATCCCAATAAGATTTTTCACTAATGAAAGACATTGCAGACAAATCCTTAATGACAAAGACTCAACAGTTCCAAAGTGTTGACTCAAATTCAAACCTCCCAAATCAAATCAGAAATCTTATTAGCCATTAGACTTGGGTCGCCAAAGTGACTTTCTCTAACTAAGTCGACCCACCCAAGATTCGAATCGAATGTGGGAAACAATTATCTTGTGTGCAATTTTTATGTGACTCATCAGATGGACAACCAAGTTGATTCCTAGTATTTAATAAGACTAACAATGTTTCTATGCTCTTTCTGAGGCAACATGTCTTTGGTTAGGTCATACTAGGACTTCGCAGCTTTCTCCTCACCGCTTTTCTACCCTGAGATCAACACACTAGGTCTATATCTCCCTAGCTGGACCTTTAGGTCTCTTATTTCTAATTTTTTTCTCCATATTTTTTTTCTTTTTTCTATAGGATAAACACTCATTTGTAGCGAGGTGATTCTATTCGAAAATACAAAAAAATAGCATCCATATGTAGTGAGATGCTTTTATTTGATGGAATATATATTTTTTCTTTTTTCCATATATATATTTTTTCCTTCTAATTTGTTTGGCTGAATATATATATATATATATATATATATATATATATATATATATATACACACACACATACTCTCCAAATCATTTTTCTAGGCGAGTTGCTCTCCTTCATCCATTCTAAATGCTTTCCCCTACAAACAGGAACAGTCGTGAGTGCTAGGAACACGACAAGGTCCTTTGGATCTATAAGCCCTAAGTCTAAATCTTATTGAATACTAAGGACTCAACAAAATCATCCATAAGATGAGGTAGTGCATAGTGCATGTGAAGATGCTTGGAACTCAAAGACTATCCAAACCAAAGGGTGAAATGATAAGTCATTCACTCATCACCCATTTAACTTAATACTTCTAGTTTTTTTAGACTCCTTTCAATGTCTTGGGAAAATCAATCCAAATTTAGGTAAATACTTGAGATAATTAATTTGACATGCGACCTGAAGAGTCTAGGTGGAAAGACTTTGTTTCACATTTCCTAAAGTTAGTACATTTTCAAAATCGAGAATTCTTGACTTTACCTAGCTTAAACCTTAAGAACAACACTAAAACACACCTTTTTTTGCTTTTTCTTTTTTTTTTCAAAGGAATACTACATATAGGAATAGTTGACATATCAAAATAAGATATGCAATGTCCACCTCCCCATGCCTATTCATTACAATGTCCTTATTGGAATGTATGCAGAATAAAAATGATCAAAATGCAATAAGCAAGAAGAGCGGATATTACCTGACTGAGCTTGTTGTTCTAGGTCAACTTAGAAAAACAAAGATCTCAACACCTATGTAGAGTACTGAGTTGCCTCCCAACCAGTGCTAAGTTTTACATCATTAGCTGGGTCAAAACCCCAAAAATAAAGGAATGGTCAAATTAATGGGTTGAGTTAGGATTAGAGTCAAGATATAATAATTGGAGCTTAAAATCATGTGCCCGTTGATGTAGACTAAGTGGTGGTGGAGACCCATCCCTAACAGATAAGGACTCTGCAAAGGGTCTATCACACATGCCCACAAGTTGCCGTCCATAGTTTGTCAGGTAAGGGGGTTCAGTTTCGAAGGATGAAACACAAATCCAAAATTTCGGGCACCATACATGTAGGCTAAATAATCAGCTTCCTGCCCTTTGAAAATCTAATAAATAAAATTGTCAAAAATCAGCTCACATACCAGTTGCAACAGCTTGAAATCTACTGGGTCCTTAAGGGAATCCATAATCTCATCACATACCTTAAAGTCAAAAATCAGATTTCTCTCAAAATAAAAATTCAACCCTCCACACTAAATTATGGTTTTAATGTTTGATTCCTCCATATTATTGGGCCTGAAAATGATTTCTTTGTCTTGAACCTCTTCTAAATTAGAAATTGATTCCAAAGATGAAGCAGAAGTAGAGCCAACGAAAATCTCACCATCCAAATCAAACTTGAATTCTTCACTTTTGCCCTCTTCTAAACTTGGGATGGGGTTTTCAAGCAATTCAACATACAAAATCTCACAATCAAATTCCCAAGCCCCTTCTTTTGAAAATTTCTCTATAATGGAACCAATTCCAATAGAATCTAGGTTAGACTCAAGGACATCAATCCTAATTTTTAGATTTTGTGACTCAATCTCAATCATTTCAGTATCTTGATGTTTGTCAGCCTACCCAAAATCATGATCCAAGGGTTTCAAATTATTATCCAACTCAGGAGGGAAGGGCAAATCAATCCTGAACTTAACTAATTGAGGGCAATCTGGGTTAGTCCAATCAATCACCATGAGGCCTTCTTTCATTAATTCCAAGAATGGAGTTTCCTCGATGAAGGTTCTTTGGCTGCCCTCATCCAATTGTTGGAATGCATCAATCAATTTTTGTTTATCCTCAATCAACTTTTGATTGTGTTGGTACATCACCAATTGAAGTTTATAAATAGTTGATTGGGCTCCACCTTGGGTTGAATTTGGGTTGGACCTATTCGTTGATTTGAGTGGTCCATGGTTCAAAGGCTAGGTTTAAGTGGGCTAAGGATAATAATTTCCACTGTTTCTAACCTTACCCAAATCGAAATATCCATCATCTGAGTCATTATCTTTGGACCTGAATTGGTTCCAACCAAGGTTGGACCTAAAAAAAGAGTTGGCATAAGGAGGGTCATAATCAAGATTTGAATACTTAGGGTAAGGATCATATCCCTGAGTGGGTTTTGTAGGGCTATCCCAACAAGTGGATGGAATGGGGTCAAAATTGGGATAATCAACATGGGGATTTTGGGAATATGATGGACATCCTAGGTATTGGGGTTCTGAGGCGTATCCCCAACCAGGGAAGGTGTTATCCTAGGTAGAGTGTGGATAAGGTTTATATGGGTTCGAGTGGGAATCATGTTGGGGATAGTTAAGATAAGAGGTAGATAAGGATTGAAATCTATGATCTAGAACAGAGCAGGGATGAAAAGAGAATTGAAAAGAGAGAATTAGATTGACCCCTAACCAAAAAATTCAAGTAAGCAATTCTACCCTTAGGGGGTTGCATCTAGGGGACCTAATCCTAGCACAGATAGGTAGATTGAATCAACTCAGCCCTTAAATTACCTGGCCACCTAGATTAAAGGGACCCGTTAGGAGAACCTGCATCGCCGACTCCACTAAAGACTGACGTGGTTGTCACACCGTCTGATCTAGGCAGATGTTGCCCCAGGTAGATAACCTCCTGACTTGAGTTCAACCTAGCCTAAATGTACTAGAATAATTAAATCCAACCTAGTGGATGATGAGGTGTGGCTCATCATAGCTAAAATGCCCAAGCTAAGTTAGAAACCAGCTTAACATTAAATAATTAACACAAGAAATGGGTTAAGTGTGGGAAATAATAGAAATGACCTAGAAGCATCAAATTTTTGTTAAAAACGTGAAATTGGGTCATAAAATGAGATATTTTATTACTTAATACAAATTGATGATCCAATTGCAAATTGAACACATCTTTTGGTTTAAAAGATCAAATTGAAAGAGAAATTAACTTCCTAAATGTTCAATTAGGCTTCAATGAAAACTTGGTTGCATTTGAACATCACTAGGACCTTGTATTTAGAGTTTTACATTTAGGTCCTTAGGTCGTATACAATTTCTTCACATAGAAACCATTCAGGGACCATTCTGTAAGCTGTCGATGACCTACTTGTAAGATCTGAGGACTGCTCTGTCACCTTTCTTCACCACTAATGGGCCTGAGTATAATGTTTCCACCGTTTCAATTCCAGGGCTTTTGTGCAATTTGCCAACACACCTGAGACTGGCACAGGTGCACTGTAGCCCTAAGAACACCTCCGATCGCAGCCATCGATCCTATGATCTCTTGATCCAATGACCAATCCTAATTGAACCTTCGCGCGACTTCGTGCGTGTAATCACTATTCCCTGCAGATCTCATCCAATGGCTGATATTTGGATTTGAGCTTCACACGCTCCTTTCTCTCCATCTCCACCGCTCATGACCTAATTGTTTAATCCAACCTTAAGCTCCTCCTTGAGCTCGCGTACAGGCTAGTCGCTTGATCCCCTTGGGTGGTTCCCTTGGTCCTTCCCCTCAACCTTCCACCCCCTTTCGTCACCCACGGTGACAGAGTGGTTCTTCTCTCTCCATTGATCGCCTCTAGCCGCCTGCTGTTAGATCTTGGATACCTCCTTCTTCAGCTGAGGGTCTCCTACATTTCGTCGCCATCGACCTCCGATCGGTGGACCTTGGACACCACCTTCGTCTGTTAGCTAGATTTACCTTTTTCATAGATTAGTTTTCCTACTTTCTAGAGTAGTTTAGAGTAGTGATTAGTGTAATTAGATTAGCTAGGAGCATATTAGAAATCAAAATCAGTGATGGATTTGTTTAGAGTAGAGTAGATTAGAGTCACTCTAAACTCCCTGATCAATTCAGATTAGAGAGGAGTTTTCCACATTTTCGCATCGACTCATACAGCTCCCTCATCATCTTATGATCACATTCATTGATTTTCCTCACATTTTAACCCATAATCCACCTCATTCACCTGAGCATATCTAGATCTAGAATTCTTCGAATTCTTGATCTAGATAGCGCTCACAATCATCTAGGTGTCTCTTCTTCCATTTTAGAAGGACCCCTGATTTGGTTTTTATCCAGTTGACATGGAGATTGTTTTAGATTTGTTTTGATTTGACATTAATTAGAGTTTCAGATTGAAATGTGAATGCATCTATAGCTCGATCTAATTTCTCTTCTTCATGTTGTCTATGACATAAGAGGAGTATTAGATCAAGATTATTGTGGATTTCATGAACTCTAATTTTTATTTGGATTTATTGTTCTTATGTGATTTGAAAAGACTTGGATGATTGAGTTTTCTTGTATTAAATGTTGAGATGACTCTACATCTTACACTGTCTATAGTGTAAGATGGAGGTCATATCAGGTTTTTAATATTCTTGGGAAATGAATTTTGGTTTTCAAGAGGTTTTGGAATTGGAGGTGATTTTCTATGAGATTTTTATCAGCTACCTCAAATCTGAAATGAGATTTGGATTTCACAGGCATTTGATGAAGATTGCAACACATGGATTTGATTTTTTTTTTTTAAATGTGTTTAAAGTTTGATCATATTTTGTGGATTTATAAATGTGTAGTTGTGACTCATATCTCCCAAATTCAGTAAATCAAAGTGCTACATAACAGTTGCATTCAAAAGATTTCACCCTATTTTTGAGTGAAGAGATGATGTGAAATGGTTTTGAGCATGCGGCAGCACAACAGTAGTAGCTGTTGGAAGTGTTAGTCCAACCCCTCATAAATAATATTTTGATGATTTTACAAAATAAGGAAAAAGAGATAAAACATAAGGACAACATATTTTTCTCTGTAATAACACAATTGTAGGTTTCATGGTGTTTTCCAAGTCGAAGGATTAAAAGTGTGAAGACTAGATTAGCATAAGTGTTGTCATAGGTCATAGGCTTTTATGTAAACTTTCAAAGGTTATAATATTTATTTTATTTGAGTCTAGAGATGTTGTAAAGAGCCCCTAAATATAACTTATAAATAGCTAACTTAGACTCTCTACACATAGGATAAGTTAGAAACAAAAACTTAACACTAAGACACAAATTAGATGTCCAAAACAACTGTCAGACGTCTCATTTCCAACTTTAAGACATTTGATCATTGTTTCAGACGTCTAATTACCTATAAAATTGCCTTTACATTCTGATTTCTTAGGCATCAGTCAAAGCAACCTTCTATCAGACGTCCATAGCCTTATCCAGACGTTGAATACATAGCCTAGACGTCCTTAAACCAACTGTTAGACTCAAGTGCCCATTTTCTCTCTATTATAACGGGCAAATACACTTCTAAATGTATGGACATATCACCAGACGTCTATCAATGGACCGTTGCTCATTTATTTCTATGCAAATCTTATTAAAAACCAAAGATCAACTCTTAGATTACTAAGGCAAGTCCTTATTATTTTTCCAGACGTCTAGGAAATATGGTAGACGTCCAGACTGACGTCTTTTCCTTAAAATCTAGAACCCTGTTTGGATATGGTCAAAACATGAATGAATCCACTTATAATTAGACGTCCAATATTTTTATCAGATGTCTTATATGAATATATCAGACGTCCCTATTTCGATCCAATGAAAATAGTAAGCCTGACTAATAGAATCAGACGTCCATAATTGTAATCAGACGTCTTACAGGACGTTTGATATTGCTGTCAGACTCATGATTGCTTTGATTTGTGTTAAATTTTGTCCCAATCTCTTGGGACTTGGCTCCAACAGCTAGGAGACCTCTCCTAAGCATTCTTGAAGGTTCCAAACTTTTCCTTAAATAGACTACAACCCCTCTTAGACAAGACACACCTTTTAAGATTAAATTTCCTTAGAAAATCACTTACTCACTACTCTTTGCTTCCTATTGCCCTTGTGTTATGCGAACACTCTGATTAAAGGGTAAACCAACACTCCCGGTGTACTTCATTCTACTAATTCTCAGGGAGTTCTTTTTATGCTTAATAGATAAGGAAGTCATTAATATTTTGGGGTGTTCTATAAGTGTTGTTTCATTCTTATTCTATTATTGTAGTTTGGGTATCCGGCCTGTCGGGTCCCCGTCTCTTCATTGTGAAGGGAGAAACCTCTGTTTAGGGATCGGAGGTGGGATTTGTAATTGAGGTACACTACCCTCGTTTAAGTAGTGTGGTTAGTGAATTGATCACTTTGTGATCAAAAATCCTAAGTCAAGGGATTGGCTTAGGTGGTGGTTTTCACCCATTTTGGGTTTCCACCTAAAAATCTTGTGCCTCTTTTTGTGATTGTATTTTTATCTTACAATATTTTCTAAATTCACCATTCATCCCCCTCTAGTGTAATTTTAGGAAGTTCTTAGCTGTTGTTTTGGAGCAAAATTGCAGCAGGTCTTGGTTGTTGAATTTGAGTAACTACTGTTAGCTGGAAATGGCAACTCTTGGCTGTTGAAATATGACTGTAGTTGTCTGAATTAGAGGATGAATTGGGCTGGGATTTGGATGTTTAATTATCTGACTTGTTGTATAGTGCTAAAAATTAATATTCAAGCATTCCTGTGCTTGAAATGAATTGAAATCTAATTTGAAGAACTTGTGAATCAATTTTTTATCTCCTATGTTAGCTATTTCTTAGTGATAATTTGTCCAACACTGAATTGTAATGAAATTTCGAATGAAAATTATATTTTATGGTTTAACCATGTTGCTTATATTATGTCGGGTAGATCTGGGTGTTCAAGTTACATTTTCAGCCCTTAAAACTCTTTATAAGGCCATAGGTTATTTAGCTTCACATCCATTTAGGCTTAAAATCAGGTTATTTTGTAAATAAATAAAAATCATAAAAGAATTTCAAAAGAATAAAATAATGGTGTCTTGAGTAGGATTAGATATTTTTCTAGGTGTGTGCAAAGTTTCAAGGTAATCTGAACCCCTGACTTGGTAAAACATACCAGTTGACAGTTTAGTATACCTTAGAACTTAATAAAAGACTAAAACTGAAAAATACAAAAATGAATTCTATCTCTCTCATCTCATTCTTTCTCTCTCATTCCCTACCTCCCCTAAACCTAGAAAAATCACAAAAAAATTAGAAAAACCTGAAAAATACCCAAAATACCTTGTATATTATGTATATACTTATATATATATATTAAACCTAAGCTAAGTGTATATATTGTATAATATGTACATAATAATCATATATAACTTATATATGTATTATATATATATTAAATTAAGTATTTATAATAATTTATTGTATATATAATCTTATTGTATTATTATCTATTAATTTATATTAACTTAAATGTATACTAAACTAAGTAATTATAAAACTTATCTATATGTACATAATTATATTCAATACAATACATATGTATTTATATATGTATTATGTACTATATAGTATCTGTAACCTAATTTAATTAAGTATTTACAGTAAATAATTAAGTTATTAAGATAACTAAGTAAATTATTAACTTAAAATAAAATAAATTAATAATTTAATGTAATACTGAAGTAAGCTATACTATATACTTGTATAATAATATATTAAATATTTTGAATGTATTTATACTATATTTATACCATATTATAGTATTTATAAATTATTCATATGTAAAACTAACTTAAACTAATATTTAATTGTATATAAATTAAAATAAAGTTTATAAAATATATTAAAAATGTGTACTAAATAATTTATTATGTATATCAACTTTGTACAAAGTCAATTGCATGATTAATTAACTAATTTATACTTTAATTAACAGATTAACTCATAACTTATCTAAATTTTAGCTAATTTTATTATATAATTAAATAACTTATTTGTGTAAACTAATTGTACAATTAGGTAGTCTTATATAAGAGCTTTAAAATCATGTAATTTAATTTTAATTTATACTAATTTATGGCCCTCAAATAGAGGGCCAAAAACCTCGATTTTGCACGCTGTTTAGTGCTAGCAGCGCTCAATTACGTTGAAACAAAGCGCCACATCGTGGCTGGTAGACCACACCCAGTGGTATAAGTTGAATTCATCCGATACCCTCATCGATCGTCAGGTGTTTGGCACCAAAGAAACTCTCATGAACATATGCTACTGATTCTCGATTTACGTATCGCGTGCACCTGCAGGTGTGCGTAGGTGCGTGTAGGCGCGTGGCTGGGCCTATTGGGCCTAAAAGAAACAAAAAAATGTACATTAATGATACTGGAATCGAATTTAGTAGTGGTTTGGTCCCACCTGTAAAGGTGTTGTGTATCCCATGAAAGGTCGGTTTGCCAACTAAAAAAACCCAAAATTTTGGTTTAAGGAATAGTTGAACTGGTTCAAAAGAGAGGAAGGCCCTAATTCAACTAAGTGTTGAGAAGAGAGGAAGAGAAGAGAGTTGTTCGCTGTGTGCGGTTAAGTGTTGGACTGTGAGTTCCTGTGCCTGTGCGTGCGTATGTGTATGTATATGTATTAAAATATATATGTATAGAATATATTATTATAAGTATATAAATAAATAAGTATACGAATGTATAGTATATATGTATAAATAGAATAGTATAGTATGTTTGAACTCTTATATATATAAATAATTAAGAGCTTTAGTGATAGATTCATCTGTCATTGTACATAGCTATATATGTTAGTATAGATAACTATTTTGCTTAAATTATGTAAATATTTTACTAAGGCTTTAGCGACGCTTGAATATGTAATATATGTTACTATAGACATTAGCATGTTAATATAATTTAGTATAGTAGATATTATTAGTTATTACTGTACCTATACTTAGGTATTACTTATATTAGTTGTAGATAATTAACATAGAGTAATTATATATAGTTTTTGATACTTGTTTGTGTACATATGCTTTCAGGCATTGTAGTACTAATTAATTGATTCTTTTGTGATTAACTAACCAATTCATTTATTATTTGATTCATTCATTCATTTTGTAAATAAAATCAACATTTTTGGACTTAGAGAGTGATGTATATTAGTAACTATATCCCAATGAGCGACCTAGAAACGAACCAGTAAAATTAGTAAATATATAAAATTGACGCAACATCGGTTTGCATTAGTGACATTTATACTACAACAATCATCATTTTTATTGCAAATCAGTTGTCACAAACATTATTTTGGCGTCGTTACCGTGGACAAAAATCCGATAATAGTACTGCTTTCTTATGATTATTGACGTCTTGTCCATGAGTGGGTGCATCTAACCTTCTTTAGGGTTAGGTAGAATGTGCTCAAGGAATGTGATGGGGCGTTGTTTAATGGGTTTATGCCCCATAGAAATAGATTTAAAATGTCTAGTGCTCAAACAAGGGGTTCACAATACAAGCTTTATTGATGTAGTTGCTTTTAAAGTTCAAGTGCTTGTATTGATGAATTTGAGAGCTCACTTGGTTAAATATATTCAAACAAGGTTTTTATGAGGCACGCAGAAAGTTTTGCAAGTCCCAATTTGTTCTATAAATTTCCTTGAAGTATGGGGATAGAAATGTGCTCTACCTTATTGTGAAACCCTAATAGCAAATCAGCCTATATGATGTGTTTTAGTCCACAAGATGAACAGTGGTGCGACCCAATCAAAGAAATCAATGGTCCTATTGCACCACTAAGTAAGGCACTGAGAAAAAGAAATTTTCAGATTTTTTAATGCAAGTTTTGTAGTTTTTCCAGATTTTATAATGTACTGGGTCTTTGAGTCTGTTTTGATACCTAATTAGTGAATGAAATTTCCATGGATTCAAACATGTGTGAAATATTTATTTTATATTTTTTAAGATTCTTGATTATCACAGAAATCCAACGTCATAAATTTCAGGTTAATTAGAGTAGTATAAAAATTCCTATGATTTGTTGAATACCGAAAAATCAAGAAGAAAAATATATCTAATACCACTGCAGTCCATGAATTTTAAAAAATTCAATAAAACTCAGATATGTATGAAATTTGGATACAAATGTTTTGACTTCAATGGCTACTTTCAAGAGTAATTTTAGAATTTTTTGGACATATAAAAATTTAGAAAATGATTTTTAAATCTAGCAATTAGTTATCCGAATTTCAGGGAGGTGGTTTTGTTGTTTCTTAAGAGATAATACCTGCCAAAAGGAGTTTTTTTTTCTTTATAGAAAGTAAGTAAGCACAAGAAAATACTTCTAACCTAAGGATCAAGCAAAGCACCCTTTTTTTACATCAAAAGAAAATCTAAGATGGATACAGTTACCTCAAGACGGCGGAATCCGCTTTTCTTCCATTTATTGCACTTCTTTTTGGATTTTTGATGCCTGTGCACAAGTCGACAAACACGAAACAAAGTGGATTAGTAATAAAAAAATAAGTGCGAAATTGAAAAGTTATAAATAAATCCATGCCTCCCCGACAATAATGCCAAGTTGATGCTCGCCAAATGTACGTGATTAAAATACGTGCAACATTCTAACGCATAAAAAGGCATTCAACTAAAGTTTTAATACCAAACTATAAGGAGTCCGAGTCGAACACAGAAAGGCAGTCGATATCTTAAACCTTTCACAGTCATTATATAACAAGATAGAACACAAATATCAAGTAAGACATAGAGGTCAAATGAATCCTGACTTTTATTGCAATCTTGAAGAGAGTCTTACAAATAAAATCTATAACACGATTACAACTATGAATTAAAGCAAATAACTAGAGAAAGAGTAGAGAGAGTGTGAAAGAGAGCGGAGCTACTTGAGGGATGCTTGTATGAAGCTTCTGGCTGAGCTTCATATCCAAGGCGTTGGGACGAAGAAGAAGATCGGAGAATGCTTGGAGAGAGAGGGGAGTGTGGGCTATGGTAGACTAAACTATACTAAGGGTAACTATCTAAGAGACTAAGTGCCCTCTAAGGGTTGGAGGTTAGGTCTTTTTATAGGAATCTAGGAGGCTTCCTATTGGTTGATATAAAGTTCCTAATATCACTAATTTGGATGGTTTAGATTTAATCAAAAGTGATGCCTAGGATTGGTTGAATAGGAACCTTACGATCTAAGTTGAAGGCTTGGATAGGATGAGGGTTTTCTAAAAATAAGCAACCTAAGTGGGATTTTAAGTACCCAAATCAGTAATCAAACATCATAGGATTCCATACTTAGCAAGAGGGTGAGAACATGTGAAAACGACAGTATATACGAAGCATAATTCAAAAATCCGATCCAAAATACACGAAACAAGCCGAAAATAGGGAACGAGATAGTATACTCTACTTAGCATCACTGGAGGGTCACGGTGACTTCGAACTATGTACAAAGAGCCCAGGAATGGTCACCACTCCTGCCTCGTAACTTGCACACTCTCCAGGGAAAAATCCTAGTTTACGTACACCAAAAAATAGGGTTGGAATCACTTAGGCACGTTTCTGATTTTTCATTAAGGAAAGAATACTTAAAAACAAAAATAAAATGTACCAATGTGTAGTACGCATCGAGACAATTCCAATGGTACCTTATTTGTCGAATTCTAAGGTCAGAAAGGCCTCTAATCGCTCGAAACAACACGAGGGGATCATTGAACCAACCGGCTCAGGTGAACCAACTACTGGGCCACACGAGTCGTGCGTGGGACATGTGTCATGTGCTTATTCGCTAACCACACAAGCCCTCAAATTGCCTCATCCATGCCTTCGCCTGCCATCCATACCACCATGCGTTGCCCATTGAATAGCCACCCATCGCTTCCTTGTAAGCAAATGCGCTCGCGAGCATGCACCCTTCGCATGTCTCCGTGTGACATGTGTCGCCAATCCAATGCACACTACCAAATCCAACGGGCTATGCTCATTGCCTCCACCCTTGCAAAAATTGCGGAGGGGAAGACTGGGTTTTCTGCTATCACGAACAGGTTCCTGAGAATTTTGAATTAAGACTTCTAAATGAAATTTTAATTCTCTCCTTCTCTCTTTCTCTTAGGTTTTGGAGGCCCTAGGAATTAATGATGACCCAAAACCCAAGGTGACCTATTTATAGACCCAAAATCTATTTAGGGTTAGGATTAGTGGGGCAAAATACTGAAATTGCCCCATAGGTTAGGTTCACCTTGCATTTAAGTCCTTTTTGACTTGTTTTGGTCATAACTTGAGTTATACACCTTAGATTCACGCGAAACAAGCGTCGTTGGAAAGTTTGCAATGAGAGTAATCCAATGATACTACAAATGGCACCCTTTTGATGAGGGTTGACTAGAGGTTGACCCAAAATATGCATTTTTGGCATGTTTTAAACGGTGCTTGTACTTACACCGAACTGTAAGCGTGTCTATGGGTTTGAAGTAACCTAAACCACTCTAAAATAACTTAGAGCCTTGATTTTGGAATTTTACAGCTGCCCTCCTCAAACGAGGCACCATTGGCCTAAGGAGGAGAGTGGTCGACTAGCGGTGGCTGCTGGCCGGGAGTGAAGTGGCCGATGGTAAGGAGGAAGCAGGTGGAGGGGGGAGGGGGTGCTAGGTTGAAGGTGGAAGGGAGGGGGGTGATTAAGGGTTCTAATGGGAGGGGTTTAGGTCTCTTTTATAGACTTAGGTGTGTGTAGGTTATAGTTAGGGTGTAGGTCAGGAACCACTTAAGGGGGGTACATCCTAGGGGTATGTGTTGGACCATCTTAAGACCTAGCCTAATTAGGTTTAGAAAGAATTAAATAGGTTAGGCTAGCCTAAATTAGGGACAACTTAGTTTAATTAGACTTTTACTTGACCTAGACGGAACTTAATTAGTCCATTGGGATAGGAAACAAAAGATTAGGTTAAGGTACGAGAAATTGGGATAGTGTGATGTAGGGATAGGGTCATGGATAGTGGTTTAGGGGTGTGGATAATGTTATCCATGTTTTGGTTTATAGGATTGGGTCAACTAGGGTTTTAGGTGATTCAGCCTATCCTAGGTTTTCGGAATACGTATAAGGATATGGATAGTGTTATCCTCCTCTCTTCTTTATTTAGTGTCAGGACTCTCTCTTTCCTCCTATCTTCTATTCTTTATTCCACTACACTTTATTCTTCTACGCTTTTATTTTGTGTCTGCAGCTGCGCTTATTCATATCTTCTCTAGTCCACTTTATTCTTTATCCCGATCATAGCCCAATCTCCTTATTGATAGCAAGCATAAATATAAGTATCAGATAATAGGAAAAACTCTCATTATTTTATGTAAAATTTCATAAAATGAAATAATGCATGATATGCAAATTATGCATACAATAAGTATAAACTAGCTAGGATTCCAACATTGTTTAGGTTGATTATAACCTATGATTGCTACACAATTATATCCCCATATTCTAAAATAGGTTGCTGCAGCTGCCAAGCTTCCTTTCTCCTTCACCTCAAGCTGCAACTTCCTTTTGCTGCAAGACCACCTGAAATGTTATGATCTAGCGAAATGACAATTGCATCATTAGATTCAAGGTCAAAAATTTAGGGGAAAAGTTGCCTTCTCCCTAGATCACCAACGTGCAAGACCATTCCTCCCATGGAAACCCAAAACCTCAAGATTTAAGTTGGGTCCTCACCTTATTAATGGTTGAAATCATGAGTTATGGTGCTTCTCCTTCAATATCAAGCCCCAGCTGCTGTCTCTCTCCTTTGATCTTCCTTTCTTCTTGATCGAGCAACTAGGAACCTTCTTCCCCTTACCCAGCTCTCCTCTTCTTCTTACATAATGAAGAAGACAAGAAGGAATGAGAAGATACAATGGGGTCCCCTTTAGTCATTTATTTCTTTTATTGCCTAAGCATTTTGCTTAGGTGCTCTCTCTTCTTTTGTTTCTTTGAGTTTTCCTTACCACCACTTGATTTCCATTACTCTAATGCCCCTCTACTTAGCCAATCATCATTAAATCCAAAATTTGGGCATCACCATACATGGAACCCAAGACCTAGGTTGTCCAAGTTCCTAAATCCCTTAATGTTTCAATTGGGTGACTAGGATTCTATTTTACAATTAAAAGGCTTAAGTATTAATCTTACTTAACTTTGAAATTACATGTAGGCTCTCACAACAGCTAGCCCCTTCCCCCCAAAAATTATGCATTATAGGGGTGTGAAAAGTACGAGAAATAAAATATGATAAACAATTGCAATATAAAATCAATCACACAAATAGAGCATTTAGCACAATGAGATGATAGATTTTTAGGTGGAAATCCCACAGGTAAAAACCACCACCTAAGTCACCCTGACTTAGGATTTTCTAATCTACCAAGTAGTTCAAATCCACTATATGTACTACTTTAAATTGAGGGTGGCACAACCTTAATTATAACAACACTATTTGAGACTGAGGGTAATGTACCTCAAACCCCTCTTATTCTAGATGAGAATTTTGTCTCACGAGGAGACAGGAATTCGCCACACGGATACCTAAACAAAAACAAAAACAAAAAGACTTATAGAGTCCAAAATAAAGATTAAAAGCTAAGCTCCTATAGGTTTAGGAGTATTCCCTGGGATGGAACTATAGTGGCGTGGAAGAGTGGCTAGTTGGTGCTCTCAGATGTGAAGCGTAGAATAATCAATGTTTGACAGCACAAGTATCAGAATTTGGTAACTTTATCAAATATCTAATTAAGGTGTATTGGATGCCTGGTGGAAAGGTTGAATGTTTAGGCCATAAGGGTGGAATGGTTTAAAGAGTTTTGGTTTTGAGCTTAAGCCATTTGGTAGTTACATCAGATGTCTAATCCTAAGAGTAGGGTACTTTGAAAAACTCTACTCTTGGCTCTATTCAAGGCATAAGACATCTGGTATCTTGGTCAGTTGTCTTATACATAAGTTGCCATTGACAACCAGATCTATGGTTAAGAGTGAAGATTAGAATTGGTTTGACACAACAAGATTTGGAAATTCAAACTCAAATGGTTATAGATTAAATGTTTGGGTCAATATCAGACGTCTGGTAAGGCTATCTACAATGTATTATTCAGGTAGTTTAATTTAGCCAATTAGACATTTGTTTATCATGTTAAATGTCTGATTTTGGTTGTCTAATGAGAGAATTTCTTAGGAGACTTAGGAAAGGAAAATTTTAAGCTATCATACATCTGGTATACTTTCAAGACATCTTAAAATGAGTTATTAGACGTTTGACCAAGGTTTAGGATGTTTGATTAGATAGTCTCTTTACTATTTTGGCTTTCTAACTTGATTCTAAGTTTTGCCTGAGTGTCATGAGATTAAATGAGTGTGTCTAGGACTTAGGTTACCATATTTTGGGCTCATTCATAAGTATCTAAGCAATAAAAAGAGCAACAAATATATACAACAAATATACTAAGGAAATATAATCCTACTCTTTAAGTCTTCAAGCTTTAGCCCTTAGCTTATTCATCAATGCTTCTTAATGCTTTTGTCCATGCCATCAAGCTCCTCCATCACCATGTGTCTTGAGTTTGAGCTCCTCCAATACCTTTAACTTAATTGCATTTAACCTAAAATCTCATGACTCAAATGCAATTGTTAAATACAAATGTTTTGTTACCATCAAAATCAAGGATCTAGGTGCATTTGTGCCAACACCCTCCCAAGAGGAGAAATGGTAAATAGCCACCACTTGTCGCACTAAATGGGCAGGCCACTAGCACCATCCTCCCTCCCAAGAAATGAAGGGAGCAAAAGGAAAAACCATCAACTAGTGTGCAAGCAGGAATTGTTCCTGACACAAGGAAGCAGGGGGCACAAGAGCACCTACCCCTTGACGAACCTTGGCCATAGCTATTGGGGGCAAGGGGAGTTACAAAAAAACAAAAATAGAGATGAATAAAACACTCTCGCAGTCGACACAACCAAACTACGAGAGTAGGGGCAACTAATGAGGGAAGGGATTAACCCTCAAAAAACAGGCCCCAGAAGCCCACTAGAGGTTGGCCCATGAAGTAAATAGGCCTAAGAGGAGAGTCAACCCAACCTAAAAGAAAGGCACCTTCGGCTAGATGGTGATGCCATTGCCCAAGGAAGTTTACTTGGAGATAGATAGCTAGCTTGCCTGCTTGAGAATGCTTCGCCGACTTGATTGCCACGGACCTCTAGTGGTACTATGATCCAAAGTTGTGAGAGCCAAGATGACAACACAAGAAGTGAAGCGATAATATGATAATCTAGGCGCTTGCATGGTTAATAAGGCAATCTATTGGAAGATAATACACCATAGAGAATAAATGTTGTATTTCCCCACAACAAGGAAGAATCCCCTATTAAAGAGGATTCATGTACCCAAGAAAGGGACCTATCCCCATCTTGTGTAAACACAAACTTCTAATGGATCGTTGAGGGTCAAAACCCCTCTCCAGATGTACGCCCTTAAGGTGGAACTAGTCACCAAATCATTGCGTTCATTGTTCCTTATTTGCATACTTGCGACACACCCATCTCATATATTTCTTATTGAATTCGTTAGGCTGGATTAATTATTATTTTGTAATTTTCTCATCCCTTGGTTTTCAAAACCTATGGTTTCATTGAGAATATGTGGTTTGGCTTAGAGATGATAAGATATCTCTGTATCGAGATAAGATTCATTTCATTCTTGATTTCTCAAAGCCCATGATGTTCCCATTCTAGGTTCTTTTTTGTAATCTTCTCATCTCATGGCTTTCAAAACCCATGATTTCATCAACAATTGGTTTTCTTGGCTTAGATTTTTTCCAACCCTTGATTCCCATGGTCCTTAATTTTTTGGTCAATGATTTTCCTACCAAATTATTTTTCTTGGCATGTGGTTTTTAAAATTTTTGTTTTCTCTATATCCTCACTCCAATCACTTAGCAAGCATATGCAAAAAAGGAAAAAAAAAACCTTGTGTGAATAAAGAGCCTAAAAGATTAAGAATCTATTATTTGAGGTCTTATGTATCTTACGGTCGCTTTTCGTTCCATATATTTTCTCCCTCTTTCTCTTTTTATTATGGGTATAGAGTAATATATGGTAAGAAATATGATATGGTGAGGGCATTTATAGAGTTATCATAGTATTACACATTTTCTGACAGTCATTGGGACTATACCATCTTAATGTGCCAATCATTTAACCTCAATAACGTGTCTACTCCAACAACTCTGTAGTCTTAGGCATTTTCATTTTGAAACATAAAATAAACTTTTTTCTTGTAACCAATATCTTAAAGTACAACTTATTTAAAAGAATACATCTCCAAATTGATGATCTTTAGAGTTATTCTAAAACAAAAGTTATTTTAATTTAAACTTCAAAAGTTTAAAATAATGTTAATTCACCCAAAAAATTTATTTCTATGTATTGTGAGTTTGATCCTCATCTATATTTATCTAATTAACAATGTGATATAAAATATATTTTTATAACCTGATTATGAATTTTGAAATTTAAATCAAAATCAATTTAATTTATTACTTAATTTGATAGCAAAGATAATTTTCTTAAAAAACTTATCAATTTCAAATCCTCGTTCGCGGATGATACCTAAGAATTCTTGTGAACAAATATTTTCGAAAATTTTAATTTTATTTTTATTTAATTGGCAGGTAAGTTTTAAGAAAAAAAAAAAAAATGAAGCTGCGCCCAACCCTTTTCCGCCGCTACCTCGCCCCCTAAAAAGTAGGGACGGGGCCATCCGATGCCTTTTCACGCGACCCGACACTACCCGACCGATCGAAACAAATAAAACAAACCTGTGCGAAAGAGGGAAAGCTGATCGAGCTCCGATCGAAGAGCGAGGAGATAGATAGGGCTGCTGCTTCCTCATCTCATCGTCGCATACCCTCTTCCCTTCCCTTCCCTTCCCTTCCCTTCTATCTATATATATATATATATATATATATATATATATATATATATATATATATCCATCATCGTACTATATGAATACCCGATTTAATTATTATCATTATACCGTAAATAGAGAAATGGGGAGCAGCACAACAGCAGCGTCGCAGAGCTCGGAGAGAGCCGTCCGTGTGTACGCCGATGGCATCTACGACCTTTTCCACTTCGGACACGCCAGATCTCTCGAGCAGGCCAAGAAGCTGTAAGTAATTAATTTACCCCCAAAAGCTGCCCATTCCCCCTCCCCCTTTTAGTTGGTTTTAGGTTTTGCTTTTGATGAATCAATCGTTCCCTTTTCTTTTCCTCTCTTTCTTTTCCGTCTTCTGGACATGCGTGCGGGCGGACTTTTTGTGACACTTGTAAACGATACCACGTGTGTTTTGTCTCGAGCAGGCCGCCCCCTCCCCCTCCCCATCCTTCGAAAGAAATTTTCCGGTTTACTTGAAGGGTTAACCCCTCAAAAGAGGGGTTAACTCCCGTTTACTTGGCTACTTAATCCCTCATTTGCTAACCCGAGTTTAACAACTTTAACATGAGTTTATCTAACACCAGTTTCAAGTGATGTTAGCCAAACCTGTGTTAAAATTCTACACAACTTATGTCTCCGACATCTCTAATGTTTTATATACCTAACACTACTACCAAGTAAACACCATAAGGGTTGACACTACAACTTAACACCAATTCAAGTAAATACAAACTGGTGTTAACACCATACCGCAAGTAAGCATAATTACGGGTTAACACCAGTTTCACATTTCTTAACACTACTTTCCTAACCCCTCAAGTAAACTAGTCCTTAGGGTTAATTTACTTAAGGGGTTAAGAAAGTAGTATTAAAAAATGTGAAATTAATGTTAATTGACAATTGTGTTTACTTGCAAGATGATTTTAACATCGGTTTGTATTTACTTAAATTGGTGTTAAATTATGGTGTTAATCCTTGTAACATTTATCTCTTAGTGATGTTAGGTATATAAAATATTAAGGGTGTCAGAGACATAAGCAGTGTATAATTTTAACATAGATTTAACTAACGTCAGTTGAAACTGATGTTAGCCAAGTAAACAGATTAATCCCTCAAGTAAATTAAACCTTAGTATTAACAATATATTGTCAAATAAAAATTTTACCCCCTTCATAAATTTTGATCCATCTTTTATTATTAGATGATTGAACGATAATTGAAAGGAAAAAAAATATTTTAATTTAAAGAAGTATATATTGATATCTGATGGGACACAGGTTTCAGACGCAGAACATCTGATTGACTCTTGGATTATTGCTCGATATGGGACGTGGGAATACTTTTTCAGAGAGGGGAAGTGGATTTCACCTAAAGGGTTCTGATGCGCCATTGGTTTCACATTTTATATCTGATATTTAAAAGGGTATGATACAAATTTTCAACCCAAATAATGTCTCATGATTAGGAATAATTAATACTAGACATCACACATAATCACGAGATTATTCAATGGCACCATCCTCTTTAATTCAGTCATTTCCCCCCATGACATCCCTACTTGCAAAAATATCCGACATGCTCCCTCCCTGTTACTCGTTGCCCTCCACCTTCTTCAATTCTCTCTCTTAGATGCTACTCATCGTCAAGCATCTTTTATCATCACCGGTAATCGGATCATTCCTCCTCGCCTTTCTTCTCACAAAGGTGAGTGCCTCTTTTTTTGTCATGGTTTTTTCCTTTTTTTATCCAATTCAAGTCATGATCATTCTCATCGTTTTGAGTTATCATTATGAATCTTGTAAGGAATAAAGGTCACGTGGCAAGTCTGTCTGACCATGTGGCAGTGTCACGTGGTAGGCTGACTTGGGCACCAAGGGGCATTGGCCCTAAGGATATGGTTTGTAGTTACTTGGGATCTAACTTTCCTGTTTTTAGTATATCTTAGGTCTCAAATTAGTTGGGTCAATCAAGGATTTGTTTTAGATGATTTGATTAGATTATGATTTAGTTTGTTTCCTATTTCAGATGATTGTGATCTGTTTTTTAAATAATAATAACAACCAAACCTTTTCCCACACTAAGTGAGGTTGACTATATGGATTCTTTGACTCCACACAGATCGATTTTGAGTTATTTCAGGACTTAATTAAAGTAATTGAGGTCATACTTAATAGTTTCCTTCTAACACTTGTTTGGTTTTCCTCGCTCTCTCTTAGCAGATTCAGCCTCTAACTTCTCGCATCTCCTGATTGGAGCATTTAGTGGTCTTCTTTGCAAATGTTCAAACTATCTTAGGCGTGTCTCTCTCATTTTATTCTCTATCGGTGTCACTCTAACCTTTTCTCTAATAATCTCATTTAAGATATGGTCTTTTCTTGTATGACTACACATCCATCTTAACATCTTCATTTCTGCCACAAATATTTTCTGCACATGCCTATAGTTGATAGCCTAACATTTAGAATCATATAGCATGGTTGGTCTTACTGTAACGCGATAGTATTTTTTTTTGACTTTTAAAGAAACCCTCTTATTATAGAGAATTCTTGATGCATCTTTTCATGTCAACCACCTTGCATTAATTCTATGTGTAACATCTTCATCAATTCTACCATCTTATTGGAAAATCCTAAGTACTTAAAAGCATCTTTTATTGGAATGCACTATTCTCCAATTTTTACATTTGTCCATTCATTGCTCTTTCTACTACTAAACTTGCATTCCATATACTCAGTCTTTGTCATGCTTAGGCATAATCCTTTAGCTTCCAGGGCTTTCCTCCAAAGTTCAAGTTTTCTGTTCATTTTATCTCTTGTCTCATCAACCAACACAATGTCATCAGTAAAAAGAATGCACCATGGTACCTCAACTTGAATATGTTTTGTCAACTCTGATATGTTTTGTCAACTCATCCATGACCAAGGCTAAGAGATAAGGGCTTAAAGCCGATCCTTGATGCAGACTAATGATGATATCAAAATAGTCCGTCAAAGAGATTGTAATCTGATCTCTCTATAATTTTTTTTTTTTTGTAATTGTTTTCTCTTGAGTTAATTTATTATTAGTTTCCAAACAACATCTACAACTCTTTCTCCCTTCTCCAAGATCGACTGCAACCCTCTCTTTGCTCTCCCAGTTGCATGAATGGGAACCACTTGCGATAGCCTGTTGCTGCCTATATCTCCCTCGTGGGAGAGTCATGGGAGAGTCCACACTTCGTATGTGCCTAAAACTTCATAAATCTTTTTTGGTTTGTAGAAATCCTTTTGCATTTGATGATTTTTACTCAGTATTTTTTGTATTTAGTGATTTTCTGTTAGATATATTCGTATGATCACCTAGATATGCTTGTCTGATCACTTAGATTGATCTACTTTGTCAAGAAGTTTGACTTTTTGATATAATTTAATCATATGATAATATAGCCATTTTACCCATGTTCACTTGTAGAGATTCTCATTATTTTGGTCCACTTTAATTAAAATTCTTACAAACCTACCCGAAGATTGTCAAAGGTAGATTTGAAAGCAAGATGGAGGATGATTTTTTGATAAGTTGCATGGTTATTTTCTCCGAGAAAATATAGCCGACAAGTTTCCCACTAATAGATGACTTTGATTCTATAAGAAAAAGGGCTCTATTAATATAAATACTGAGTAATCATTTTTGACCATGATAACGCTAGTGTTAGAATTTGGAATAAGTCATGTGACAGCTTGTGGTGTGCCCACATTGGGCATGGATGTGGATGTGTGTGTGATTAGGTGTAGGATTTGATGTGGTTGTGTTTCCTAAGTTTGTTTTATTTGATTAGGTTTAGTTGATTGAGTAAATTTAGGAATAATATTTTATTTGATTTTGCTTTTTAGGAAAGAGTAGTAGCAATTCCTTAATTTGTTTGGTTGTAATTATGATTGGATCTATCGCTTTTCAAAAAAAAAATTATGATTGGATCTCTTTATGTATAGACCAACTATTTTATTTCTTGAGTTCCAATAATAATTTTTTTGAATTCTAAGAACTCTCCTCTCTCCCCTTCTTTCACACCACCATCCCCTCTCTCTCTTCTCTACATGTGGGTCATTTAGAAGGAGAAGGGCTCCCTACGCTCCAAATGATTCCTCACATGGTATCAGAGCAGGTCCTTCTGGCCCCTTGATCTCACGTGCATGGAGAGAAGATCACTTTACGCACTTTCTCGCTGTGCATGGAAAAGGTAGAGCCATGTTAAAGGTCGGGTGCCAAGCCAAGTTCAAGTTCAAGTCATGTTTGAGGTGCGTGAACTTCTCATGCACTCAGGAAAGGCAAGCAAAGGATGTTGACTTTGGGGTGTACAAGAAGAGGCACAAAGACCTAAGGGCTACTTTACGGTGCGGGTTAGCTAACCTAGGTTAGCAAACTTGCACCAGGGGTTAACCCCTGTTTGCGTTACTTACAACAAGAGTTAACCTTTGTTTGTGTTTACTGAATGGGGGTTAGGAATAGAGGTTATCCTGTGATGTGACAGGAGGGTGTTTACCTTGGAATGAGGGTTAGAATGGAGGTTAAAGTGACTAAAGACATGTTTGCCTTTAGGATGATAGGTAAGTTAGGGTTTTTTTATTTAAATAATAATAGTTTAATTAGAAAGGTTGAATGGCAAATACAAAAGAAAATTAATTTGTATTAGAGAAATTTTTCGTTTTATTGTCATGTGATTAATTAAATTTGTTACAAAAAGATATTGCAGCATCACATATTATATTGCCAAATATAAATAAAAGAAATAAGAAAAAGATAATGTTTCCTTTTGCAAGAAATCTCTGCAATTAGGCACTACATACTCAATTCATGTGAATCATCAAGTTTGTTACAAATAACTGGGTTGCATGACATATTACATTGAGAAATAAAAATAACATAAATAAGAAAATGATATTATTCCTTTACAAAAATTGATTTGGATTTTCCTTCAACAATCTAAGTTATGAACAGTTTTGATCTACATCTGAGGTCTTCATCTTTGGCATAGCAAATATGAAAAATTCTTTCAATTAGACAAGTGTTGCAATTCACGACCTTAAACAAGAAATATATTATGAGACTTTTTTTCGAAATCCTTAATAAATGAAAAGTTGAGTAATTATAGTGGATATTTTTGTTAAGTTATCTGGGAAATCATGAGAAGTTTTCGTATCATCTTGAAGAAGTGATGGTTACTTGTAATTAATAAGAAAATCAAACCTATAGAAATTAGTTAAATGCATTATGTGTAAGTCAATAGAGAAAATTTGATTCATTCATGGATATAGAAGTAAAAGAAATTGTAGGTTAAAATTACTAATATGCAATGACACATCTGGGTAGGCGATAAAAATGGATTGTTAAATTTGCAGTAGGCTCAGATTGCTTTATTGTAGAAATTTTTAATGTTAGTCATTTGGCAAATTCTATCAACTATAGATGGTCTAAAAAATTTAGCTCTCGAGTTTTGTGTTGGATGGGGTTGCCACGTTGCAGCTATTTATACCATGCAAACATAATTAATCGTTACCTTCTACGTTGCATAGGGTTGCTACATTGTAGCTATCTACGTATGCAAACACATTCACTGGGTTGCCTGGTTTAATTTTCATTAGCCAGCTAAACCAATCCATCCAATTGGTTAATAGGTTTGCCTTCAAGCGTTGAAAGCTTTCATCATTGCCTGTATAATTCTCATAAAGTTTTTTGCAATGTATCCTGCAGGCGTATTAGAAATCTTGGGAAGATAATATATTATTAGTCCATATGAGAACATAAATAAAAAAGATATATAAAGAAAATTACATAACTTATGAGATGTTAAAATAAAATAATATCTAAAGAAAGTAAATAACATTCAGAACCATTTAATAAGCAAAATAACAAAAAAGAAAACAATATCTTAAGTTGATCATAAGAAATTAACAGATGAATAGATTCCAGCAACAATTGAACGGACATGGAAACTAGTCAATGAACTCATCCATAATTTCCAGGAATGAAATTGAAGATCTCGTAACCTTCTGTACTTGGCATTAACTTACAAAGTGAAAAAACATAAAAACCTATCTTTGCAAGAAGGTAAATAAAGATAAGAATGCTTAACGGAAGAAATTTTACATTTTTCCATTGGGTTGGATTATCTGGGACGATAACATGTTCTTCGATATCCCATGTCCATGTCTTGTTAGCTAACAATTCCATCACCAACTGATAGCTTTTCTTTAAGAATTTCCAACTGTTCATAATTTTAGTGAGTGGAATCTCCTTATTGAAATGATATTCCATGTAATCCCTCAAAAGGTGCCAGACACTTATTGTGAAAGTACCGTTAACATAGTCTCCATCCTCTTTCAAATTTTGTAATGCTGTGATGAGGCATGCATTTTTTTTAAATGGTCCAACCCCTTAAAGATGCCATTCCTATGGTGGAAAGTTTTGAAAATGGCATTCAACTTAGATAATAGCCGAGAATTAGTCATGAAGAAAATATTTCTAAAAAAAAACCATCCTCCCAAACAGCGGTTGTGTCTTTTATAGGAACCTCTTCATCATACAGTACGTGAAATTATCGGGTATTTTGAGATTTGCATCTGCTAATTTATAAGGAATTAATAAATAATTATTTGATGGTATAATTAACCTTTATAATTAATACTTTCTAATTTTTTTCTTAACATATGTAATTGCTGCTCCAATTCAAGCCTCTTCCTTTTTTTCCTTTCGCTGCTCGCAGCAAACTTCGTAATACATACAGGCTATAAACGTTAACTCGACCTTTTGAGATTTCAATGTTGGTTGGAACTTGAGAGGGGATTTTCAAAATCTGCATCCCTAAAACGAAAACGTCAACGTGGAATTTCACGGAAAATTTCAATCGAATGATAATAATTTGGAAGCTACATCTTACGCTATTCCCAAATGGACACTTGTTATTTAGCCTATCTAAGATATTATGTATACTTGTTTTTTCCTTGAAGACAAGTTTTGCCAAGTGTTTACAATTGCATCTTCTTTCAAGTGTTTTTTTTTTTTTTTGAAAAAGAAAGGAAAGCTATTGAATCGCCGATAATAACTAGGAGAGTTTTTATTTACTATAAAGGGAGAAATAAAAGTTATAATATCGAACCCACATATGTATGAGATATTATGTATACTTATTTGTTCCTCAAAGACAAGTTTTGCCAAGTGTCAACAATTGCATCTTCTTTCAAGTGTTCTTAATTCTTGTGACGTAGACATTCCTGTGAGTTAAGAAGTTAAGATAACTAATTTGAACATAGGGAATTAAACATAATTGCAGAAAGGTATTTTCTAATAGATCATGAAAATAAGTCCTCAAGAAGATGTTAGTCATGAAGAAAACTAAGACATCCGAAATGGATAATAAGTTTAATACAGGATTACTCTATAGAAGAGGATGATGCATTCACTAATTGCAGTTAATGTGTTCTATGGAAGACAACAAATCATCGACCACAGTGTTTGTCTTCGCTTTCAATTCCTCGAACTCAGACTTTAGGCGTTTCACCTCCGCGTATGCACTCTGCAGTTCCATAGTGAATCAGCTTGGGACTGTGGTCACCACTTCGAACTGCACCTCCAACTCAGACTAAAGCTAGTTCTTGCCTCCAGCTTCACATATAAGTGGGCCATGAAGTTACGCTCGGCCTTGAGCGTATGGAAGTTGGGAAAGTTTGCTCGCGCAGGTTGTTTGTAGTTGCAACCCTAGATCGAAATGATTCGAGGATAAGTTATAGGATATCTAGAAGGAATTAACTCATGAGAGAGGGAGAGAGAGAGAGGTCTGGTGACGGGGGCAGGGAGGTTTGGCCCGGGCTGGACGGTGGTGGGCAGGAGTTCGAGGAAGGATGCGGCGCCGGTGAGATGCTTCAAGTGCCTTGGTGAGGGGCACGTGGCGGCGGTGTGCAGGGACCCGGTGCGGTGTCTACGATGCGGCGCTCTGGGTCATCGGAGGCCGGGTTGTAGGCGTCGGAGGTCGGGTGTGGTGGTCTCCTTGGGAAGAGGGGAGACACTTCCGTCCCCTCCGAAGGCAGCGCCCCTCGTGGAGGTCGAAGCGCCGTGGTCGAAGGACATGGGCGTGCTGGAAGGGAGCTTGTCGTCGGTGTTGGTGGCGGTGGTTTTGGAGGGGTTGGTGGAGGTGGAAGCCCTGAGGGAGGCGGTCGCCGCCTACTTGGGGATCGACGGAGGTCGGTTGGGGGTCGCCTCTCTGGGAGGTGGGCGGATGGTGTTGCTGGGACTGAGCCGGGTGGAGTTGAGGCGGTTGGTTTTCAGGGTTGTCTAATGTGTTGGTGGTGTGGCGAGATGCCAGTGGCCGGTTAGGTCTGATGGAGCTTTGGCGGAGAGACCGCCGGCAGGCGTGAGGAGGGTCTTGATTGAGGGGGTCCCACTCTTCCTCCGCACGGTGGAGGTGGTGGCGGCGGTGGTTGCCCCATTTGCAAGGTTGCGCGGATGCGGGGGCCTCTGCCTGAAGGCGGTTGATCTATCGCGGATCGAGGCTTGGGTGGAGATGAGGCTGGGGCAGCGGTTGGTGGAGAGGTCGGTGCTCAGGTGGGGTAGCTCTGCCTGGCTCCTCCGTATATCCTGGGGTTCCGGGAACCCTAGATCTTTTGCTGAGGTGGTGGGTGGCGAAGCGGTGACGATGTGTGGAGGCGGTGGCAGCGGGTGGGTGGAGGAGGGCCGGACTACCCTCGGGAAGGTCGAGGGTCGTGGCGAAGATTGCGGCAGGGATCTCGGGGCGGCTGCGATTTCCGTGGCGCAATCGATGGCAGATGAAGGGGCGGGAATGCGGAGGGCCGCTGCGATCTTTGCGGAGGGGTCGGGGGAGGTGAATGTGGCGCTGAGGCCGGGTGATCCCGCTGAATGCGGGTGCGCTGGCGGCGTCGCTTTGAGTCTTGGTTTTGAAGGAGTGGTGGCTGGCGGACTCGGGTCGGGTGTGCGTGACCCGGTTACGGGGTCTGAGGGCCCCGGTGTTGTTGCCGGGTTGGGCCTTCTTGTGCGGGCGACTCCGCGCCCCCAGGTCTCTGCGGAGGAGAGGTGGGTTGCTACTGGAAAGGGTTCGAGGCACCCTTTGGCTGACCCGATCCGAGCGGAGAAGGGAGCGGCAGGACAGGATGCGACGGCGGAGAGGGGAGCGGGCGACGACGGGAGCGGAGGGTGGCTGGTTCGCAGAGACTCTTCTAACAGCCGCGATGGTCGTACCGTAGGGGGTTGGCTCGGAAGACCCCGTCTGGGGGGGTAGCTGGGGTCGACCGATGTTGGTCGCCGGAGGGGCTAGGTACGTTTGGTGGCGCCGGGTCGCCAGCGACAGTGTCTGCTGGGGGTGGCGGCGGAGGTTTGTCTGATCCGGAGGTGGCAGTGGGGCGGCAGATGGCAGATGCAGGTGGGGACGAGGCAGTTGCAGATGGCAGGGTGGAGGTGGCAGGTGCAGGTGGCAGATGCAGTGGTGGAGATGGGGGCTAGTGGCTGTAAGGGCGGAGAAGAAGACAAATGAGGCGGCTAGGCCGCTCGGGGACGAGGTTGGGCTGCTGGGGGCTGGTGGTGGCGGCGGGGAGCTGCTGGCTATAGGCGGTCTGGAGACTGCGGGGCGAGAAGGTAGGGTATGTGGTGGTGAGGGGAGCCAGGAGGTCCAACATTTGTTGATGGAAGAGGACCATGTGGCAGAAATGATGGGGTTTAGACGACCGACGTCTGGAGGCGGCTCCCGGATGACCTCATGACTAAGGTCCTGTCCTGGAATGTGAGGGGTCTGAATGACCCGTCGAGAAGAGCTGTTTTGTGGGGGTATATTCAAAGATAGGAGCCTGATGTGGTTTTTCTCCAAGAGACGAAATGGGGGAGCTGTGATGGAAGGTTGTGGGGGGAGGTGGGGGGAGGGAGTTGTGGGGGCTTCCTAGTCCTGGATGCGGATGGGTGTGCGAGGGGAATTGCTGTGGGGTGGAGGGAGGAGTTCTCCTTGCTGGACACTCTGGTTGGATCCCACGTTGTCACTGTCAGACTTCAGAGACGCTGGGACGACACGTGTTTGCTCTTTTCCTCGGTTTATGGCCCGACGGAGGGTTGGAGTAGACAGGTCTTATGGGAAGATTTGAACCAGGTTGCGGTAGCTTTCCAGGGGTTCCTTGGTTGATTGGTGGTGATTTTAACGTTACTCTGCGGGTTGAAGACAGACCGGGCGACCGAGGAGGTTTGGACCAGGGCTCTGAGGCGTTTGCAGACTTTGTGGCAGACCAGGGGCTGGTTGATATGCCTCTGTTGTCCTGTCTCTACACTTGGAGGAATTCTGGAGGGCAGCGATCCCGTATTGACAGATTTCTGGTTTCGACGGCGATGGCAGAATTATTCCCGATGGCGGAGGTTAAGCCTTTGGAGCGCCCGTTCTCGGATCACACCCCCTTGCTGTGGGCGTCGAACGAGGAATGGAGGCATAGCACTTACTTTAAGTTCGACAAAGCGTGGCTCATGGAGGAGGGCTTTAGGGGTTTGATTGAGGAACGGTGGAAGTCGTCTTAGGCGGATGGGTCGGCGGCTGCCAGACTGGAAGCGAAATTGAAGGATTTGAGATCTTTCTTGAAGACCCACATCAAACAGGTTAGGGAGGAACGCGGGAGGAAGAAAGAGGAGGCCCTTGCTGCGATTACACGCTTGGACAGGGCAAAGGATGTTGGGCTCCTTTCAGAAGATGACAGGGTTTACAGAGCGAGGCAGATTCAGGTGATTCAAGAGGAAGACCGGAAAGCGGAGGTGGAGTGGAGGGTGAGGTCTAGGCAGAAGTGGCTGAAGGAAGGTGATTCCAACACCCGTTTTTTTCATATGGCTGCGTCGGGCAGGAGGAGGAATTGGATTGACAGATTGGTGGTAGATGGGGAGGAGTTTGTGGGAAGGGAGGCGGTGGGAGGGGTAGCTGCGAGTTATTTTAGAGATTTTACAGGTGGAGACGGGGGGAAGGTGGAGGTGGTTAGGATCTGGGATACCACAGATCCGGGAGACAGACGCCGAACTCTTGATGGGGTCGTTTGGGGAGGATGAAGTCCGTGAGGCGGTTTGGGGGTTGAACGCGGATGGATGTCCGAGGTCGGATGGCTTTTCGGTTGCCTTTTACATAGAGTTCTGGCCGGTGGTGAAAGAAGACGTAATGCAAGTGGTGCAAGAGTTTAGAACGGGCAACCTGGTTTTAATAGACTGAACAGGTTCTATATGTTCTTGTTACCGAAGAGGGAGGGTGCTGAGGAGATTAAGGAGTACAGACCGATAGCTCTTTCGAATGCTATCTACCTGGTGGTGGCAAAACTTCTGACGAATAGATTGAGGACGCTGGGTGGGATTATAGACTCGGTGCAGACGGCCTTTGTTCCTGGAAGGAATATTTTGGAGGGTTTTGTGATGGCCTCGGAAATCCTTTCGTCCTGGAAAAGAGATAAGAAGGCTTTCTTATGGAAGGTTGATTACAGCAAAGCTTACGACTCGATCTAGTGGTCGTTTCTTTGGGCGTCTTTGGTGAGGAGGGGGTTTCTGCCGGTGTGGATTGAGTGGATGAAAAGGTGCGTCACCACGACGTCTTTTTCGGTTCTTATCAACGGAAACCCAGCTGGGGGTTGGATCCAACCTAGGAGGGGGGTGAGGCAGGGTTGTCCGCTGGCCCCGATGTTCTTTGTGATTGCCGTGGATGCTCTTGCTAGGGCGGCGAGGAGGTCATGTGAGAGACATCTGGTGAGTGGTTTCTCCTTGAGGGATGGGACGAGTATCCCACTGCTCCAGTATGCTGATGATACGATCTTCATTGAAGGTGGAGAAAAGGAGGTCAGAAGGTTGAGGTTCCTTGTTTTCTTACTGGGTGAGGCGTTCGGATTGCAGATAAACCTGGCTAAGTCGGAGTTTGTCCCTTTCAACATGACTGAGACAGAGGCGAGGGGATGCAGTTTGGGTCTTGACACAGAGCAGGGTAAACTTCCGATTAAGTATTTGGGCCTACCGTTGTCGGATGGGAGGATTCTGGTGAGAGACTGGACTTCCCTGGTGGAGAGGTTGGTTGGGAGGCTGGAGGGGTGGGCGTCCAAGCTTCTGTCTAGAGGTGGGAGGTTGGTCCTGCTCAAGGCGGTTCTGTCGGCGATGCTGTCGTATTTCATTTCTGTACTGAAGATGCCTCGACAAGTGATTGCAAAGATTGAGCGAACTATGAGGAGTTTCTTTTGGTCCAATTAGGGGACGAGTGGAAAGGGTGCCAGGTTGGTTGCTTGGGAGGAGGTCTGTAGACCGCTAAAAGACGAGGGGCTCGGTGTGAGGGATCTGGGGAGATCAATTGACAATTTGTTGGCGAAATGGGTGGGGTGCCTATTGGGAGGAAGGGGCGATTTGTTGGGTAAGGTGTTTGAGACGACGTATGGTTGTCCGATGCGTTGGGATCTCCTGGTGTCTCCGCGTAGGGATGCTTCTCACTTCTTGAAAGGCTTGTCGACGGTGGCCCCTAGGGTAAGGACCTGCTTTGTCCCTGTGTTGGGAAAAGGGGAGATTTTCAGGTTCTGGCAGGATAACTGGACTGGTGATGGAGCGCTTTGCAGAAGATTTCAGAGACTGTTTGCCTTATCCCAGGACAAGATGGCATCTGTGGCTAAGGTGTGGGAGAATGGGTGGTGCCCGCGCTTCGTTAGCAGTCTATTAGATGCGAGAACGCTTGATTTTCAGACCTTACTTGCTGAGTTGGAGGGACTGCATCCGACGGCTGGTACAGACATGTTTGGTTGGGATGAAGGTGAGTTTTCGGTTGCGGCCGCATACTGGAGGTTGTCTACTGGTGGTCCAGAGGTGGAGCTGGATCTGGTAAGGGACTGCAGATAGATTTGGAAAGCCGCGTGTCCGCTGAAGATTAAGATTTTTGCCTGGCTGCTTAGGAGGAGAAGGCTGGTGACTAAGGTGTGGAGGGCAAAGTGGGCTCCTGGAGAATGTAAGGTATGCCCTTTGTGTGGGGGTGGTGAGGAGGACGTTGACTACCTTTTTTTCGCTTGCCCTTTTGTGATGCAGATTTGGGACAGAATGGGTGGGAGGTGGTGGGAGTATCGGCTGTTTGAGGAATTCTGGCATAGCTTTAGAAGTGGAGGTGGTGTTGGCGGTCAATTTGTTTTCCGTACAAAGAAGGAGAAAGCCAGGCCGTTGGCAGTCCTTTGGGGAATTTGGTTGGACAGAAATGCGGTGGTTTTTCGGGGCCAGAAACCTTGCATAGAGAATTTTGTTGAGTCTATTGACTCTTTGTTTTCTCTTTGGGCTGGTTCCTTGTGAGTGGGGGACCCTGGTGTCTGCCTGTTGTAATATTGTTTATGTTTGTTTCTAATATATATGATTTTGGGTAGTTATCACTCTGGATAACTACCCTTTCCTTTTCAAAAAAACCCTAGATCGAAATAAATTACAATCCATAAGCTTAATTAAACCCGTATTATAAGGATGAAGGGACAATTCAATTTACTTACTCTGTTCGCATGAGGACACAAAACAAACGGTTTAGGTGATCCATACTTCTAATGTTTTTCAATTTGAAAACCAACTTGCATGGTTCATAATATAAGTATTGATGTTCGTGGTACCAGTCTCCTCCAGCATAGTAAGGAGCAGTATCCATCGCTGAAATTGTGTCCTCAGACATTTAATATTGGAAATTGACAAATTGCACGCATGTTGAAAAATATATTTAGCTTTGAATACAACAGACAACTTATTACATCAGTAATTAAAGCACTACAACAAGATATAAGGAGTGTAAAAAGGTGAGAAATCCCACATTACATTATTCTCGTGCATTTCTCATTTAGAGGTCCCCCAACATTCAATCAGCTATGGGCTCCCTTATATTGTTGACCCTTCGAATATCTGCCTGACTCAATTTCACAGAAGCCTCTGGTGTTGTGTCGCCCGGGTTATCAGTTCTAGGAGGTGGTCGTATCTCTCCAATCGAATCTACATATGCTGTCTCTTCAAGGTTTTTGTTGTAAAATTCATCTCTTCCCCCATCTCTCAGCAAAAAGTTGTGAATCACGCAACATGTAACAATCACATCTCGATGGACCTCAACAAAGTAGAATGAGGGGTACTTCAGGTAAAGAAATCTCTTCTTTAACACTCCAAAACACCTTTCAACACAATTATGGATCTTCGCATGGCGGTGGTTGAACAGTTCTTTTTTATTGTGATACCTATTGCACGCCGATCTTAAATTATGCCCAGTGATATAATAGCATGGTTCGAAATGTCTATTTCGATTCCATGTTGATGAAATTCTAAGCGTACATTTCGTGAGCATGCTGAGGGCACACCGTGGAAATGCTCGTTTTTCGATGGGCATGCTGATGAGCATGCCGAGGGTACGTTGTGGGCATATCGAGGGCATGTCGATGCATACCGACAAAAATAACATAAGTAGTCAAAAAAACTAGTAGCAACCTCGGCATGGGCACATATTTTGTCAGCATGTCGACCATGTCGAGGGCATGCCAACGATATCCCTGTAAATCGACACTTTATCCATGTCGGCATGGCCCCTTCTCGAAAATGGCCTTGTCGACGGCATGCCGACGACATTTAAAACGATGTATAATAGATGACATTCCTGTATGATACTAGGAATTGATGGGTATTAACATACCCGCAATCTACAAGATACACTCGACCAGGTGGTATGGGAATATTGTCCTCTTGTACCACCAATCGAAGTACCGTCATATCAGCAGTGGATCCTTCCCATCTACTATCGATGTACTATATGAAGAGATCCAAAGATGTAATACACATCTCATTTAGTGAATACCAATCGTATCTATTTCGGTATCTCCCAACTTCTGTGGGGTTGACACATATCTTAACATGTGTTTCGTCTATAGCCTCAATGACATCCTGCAAGGATTGGATCCTAGAGATGATGTATATAATGTAAAAAAACATTGATTAAAGATGTTAGGAAGCTTACCTTAAAGTAGGGATAGAGATCCCTGTTCTTCCTTATCTTATTTGGGACATGTGTGGAATCATTAGGTATGGCAATGAACTCAAATTGAAGCTTCTTCATAGCTTGTGCAACTTCTTTGTAGTAATTGCTTATTCTTCTAGATGATTGTTCTAATCGTCCTTACATGTTATGATTTATAGCCACTTGACCAGCACCATATAAGAAGATAACAAGGGCCTCATTCGAGTGCATTTCCTTTGCCAGTTTTAAGTACTTCATCGCCGTTAATGTCCCATAATTTGATAAATTGAGAGCTTTCCATTCGAAACATATTCACAGAGCGTTCGTGGTGTCCTTCTAAGATCCTATTTACCTACACTAAACCTTTCAAATCCCCGGTGTACTTTCGTATGCGCAGAACACATGGAAGATCATTTCATTGCATTGGCAACATAATGCATGGTTTTTTCCAACATGACTTCTACGTTTTGCTCTCCCAACTCATCATTGTCAACAGAATGTTTACCAGGCTGCATCTAATGGGTAGTTTTGGAACGAAGAATAGGAGTAAGTAATTCATTGAAGATAACTTTCATACATCCATAAGAAATTAATGAAGACAGTATCATTGTAATTAACGAAACATAACACTTTAAAAATTATGACAACATGGCACATTGCAATGTCTATAATAAAACATATGACCAATCGAAGATACATACTCAGCTGACCAACGCATAATGATGACTATAACAAAACGAGAGAATCTTGAAATGAGAATGGATGCTATGAAATGACATCAAACATCCTCATTTGTCACTATCTTCACCAGCTCCATCATATCCTCTGCATTACCATGTAGAAAGACCTTCATGATATCTTTAAAAGATGGATCAGAAAGTCGTGCAACCATCCTTGATCTTGGACCAACTGGTAAGTCTGGTAGCATTGAGGCCAACCCAAGAACATAATTGTCAATCTTTTCCCTTTTAAAGTCGTGAAGTCTTTTACTCTTACTAAACATGAGGAAGTCCATCATTGTTGTCATTTTATCAATCTCATCCGAAGTAGAGGCTCCACTGCGTCGACGCTTCTCGTTGCTCCTCGATATGTTCTCCGATGGATTGGGTGTCGACCTCAATGACGACGATCTATCAGTAACAATTTGAGGGACCTCAGGGTCCCAAGCCATCCTAAATTCTGACGGTGCTTATTGCGTATTGTTGTTGTTCCTCATGATGGGAGTTTGCGGGGACATTGTCGCATTGTCATTAACAGAGAATTCCATTAGAGAGAGATTGACATCGCCTTCACCTTCATATTCACCAAATTCGTCATTGTCCGTATGTCTCAGACTAGATGTAGCATTGATCCCCTAGCAGTCTTCCTTTTGACAATAGCCTCCAATTCCTTGTAGTAAGGAAATGTCTTCTCTCGCAACTTCTTCAAATGCTCGGGAATCTGTATATATATAGCATGCATTGCAATTAGAAGATTCTCTTAGTGAAGTAGGACTGCTTTAATCGAAAGCGCATTAACCTCATCCCATGCACTATCATCATACGGGATATGATATTTTCGACGATCATCCCAATCTCACTCGCTTCTGTTGATCAATGCAACAAAAGCATTGTAGTCCTTGAGATTCTTGAAATGAGTTTGCAGTTACTCCATGTACATCAAACCACTCTCTGAGTTGAACTCCTGAAGAATCTCAAGCCACCTCATTCTAGTGAATGATCCACTAACGAACTCATTCTCGTAGTGGTCACTGAGAAGCCTTATCAACAACCTATCTCGGTTAGGTGTCTAGTTGCCAATCCGTGGAGCTCCCCTCCTATTAAGCACTTGCTGCACACCCTTCCCCTGATTAGAACATTCTCCGTTCATCCCACAAGTGGAATGATAAGTATGTTACCCATTGCACTTTGTAAGAAAGGTACCATATCTCAACGAAGTTACACTAATCCTTTGGAAAATGTTTATTCTATACCTTTGTTTGGGTAATTGTTTGTCCACATTAGGGTTGTGATCTTCTTGCATCTCCAAAGCAAGGATCATTACAGCAATTGCAACGATCATTTGGGCTATGTAATTATGTTTATGTTCAAAGCTCCTCTTCCTTTCAGGGTACAAACAATGGCTAGCCCGACTAGATTCATCAACCAATTCTCGTCTCAACAAATTTGTTGGGAAATCTATGAATACTCTACCTAGACATAATTTTGACATAATTTATGATAGTTAACTATAAAATTATGTACGATACTATTCCACAAATTAATTGAGTTATGAGTAGAAACCATATTATTCCTCTCATTTTCTCCATATGAACAGCCACAAATGAAACAATGTACATATTCTACTATAAGAAATAGCCTCCTAAACTTCTATTACACCTTTCCACATATGGCCCTATAATCGATATTCCGGTTACATCTCTTCTTTCTACAGTCCTGGTATTTGAATCCTACCTAATTGGATATGTATGGATATCAATCTACTATAAATTTTAATAAGTATCCGAAATTGAAAAAAATGGACACCAGTAACACTTTTATCATGAGAAAATGATTTTTTCACATAATGAAAAACAATCTCTTTTCAATCATCGACCAACACCTAAAATCTCTTTTCAAAAAAAAAATCATACATATATACATATATCCACTCTGATATAAATCCCAAAGATAAAATTAATTAAACAACAGGATATATACTATTGTTTATTAGTGGAGGACTAATACCACGTGCAACATTTCCTGATTGATAAGCACCAGGGAAAAAAAGAATCAGCTGAGTGTGATTGTCATATCTCAGATGTAGGTTTCACTGGAAAGAGTAATGTGGTTGGCTTCGAGACTCTTTGGTGAATCTAGTATTGATATATATAGATGAGATGGCATTTTGCTTCAAATGACCATCAGTCAGCTATCATCAGTGGACCAGAAAATTGATATAGATCGATCCCTCACTTAAGATGAAGGTTTCATTGTATCAGCACACTTCCTTTAGTAGATTTATTCACATTTTTCTACAGTTTTTATTACTGTAGGTGCAGCTGGAGCTTGGGAAATCCAAAAAAAAGGGGTTTCCAAGGTGCTGTTGGGATTTTAGATGCATAAGGCTAAAGTAAACGCTATAGCTATCATTCTTGTATGGTTCCTTCTATCCGCTAATTAGAAACAAAATACAGAGTAACCAAAATTTATAATGAAGAATAAACAGCCAAAGAACAAAGGACCAAGAAGCTTCTGTTCTTGGACACGCACAGAAAGCTACAAAACAATTAGAATTTTCGAATAAGCACCCGCCTAGAGGACTTGGATAATTTCCCTATCGAAGCAAAGCATCATTCCAGAATGCTCATGGACGAATGAGTAATGTTTCTTCTAACGGATATTCCTCCTGCCAAATATGTGGAAAAAGAAAAGGAGTGCACCCAAATTGAGATTGCTAAGATATAAGATGCTATCTCTCTACCTACTATACTTCTTGAGGCTTGTATCAAGGAATAAGCGGCTTGTTCCACCTTCTTCTATGAGGTCAGTTTGATTGATGGGAAAGGAATAAGTTTCATTTTACCATAAAAGCAGTGTGTAGGGTCCTAGGCTGCTGAACCTGGTTGGGGTTTTAGTTTGGCAGATAAGCAGGGATCAAATGAGGGTTTGACTGATGACATCTAGCACAGGTACAAGGGCAATATCAACCATTTAGGAAAAAAAAAAAACCTAATGGCATTAGTAGCATCTTAGTTTGGAAGGACTGTTCAGCAAAGTGCTGGCAAAAATCAATCATGATCCAACCGTTAATGATACAACATACATGCATCATGTTATGTTTGCAAACGTATACAACATACATACATCATGATATATGTCTAAGCTTACCTTAGCCACCATTCTGTAATTTGATAGCATCGTGATATATGCATGCTCAAGGAAGTATTTGGACAGCTAGTTTGGTGGGCAATGCCAAAATCAATGTAAAAACAATGCCATGAGCACGCTGCAATGCAGATCCAACCTGCTTATTGCCATTGCTCAAATTTTCACAACTGTTTGGACACAACGGTGAAAATAACAGACTATTGGAGCTTCTTCTTTTTTTTTGAAAAGACAGACTATTGGAGCTTGATTTTCTTATTAACCAAATTACTCCTTTTCAGAATTACCTATGCTTCATAACTGTTATAGAGCAGTTCTAGAGCTTCAGTTGATCCCTCCATTCTCAGAACATAAATTCTTACTGTAGTTTGTAAAGGAAAATCACACTTTCGTTGTGGGTTCTTATTAGAATTAAAGTAAATCAACATCCATAAACATTTATTGTGAGACAGATATAGGATTGCTATGATACTGGTTGTATTCTTGATATACTTGTTGCAACACTCTACCATGCCTAAGGTGTATTCCTTTTTCCTTTTGAAAAGTGTCAAAGGTGTATTCTTGATATACCGGTTGCAACACTCTACAGTGCCTAAGGTGTAAGATCCTTTCTTCTCATGGGAGGGACGAGTTGCTCTTTGGAATTTGCTCTATTGATGGCTTTGTACTTGACTTGAGTTACATTATGAATAACCTAGTATATAGGTAAATAAACTACCAGTCAGAGAAGCTTGAGCTAAGGTTTAGATACAGGATTGGCCATAATTGAGAGTTGGAACTCGTGTAACTCTGAGCTTTGATAATATGTTTGATTACAACATCATAAGTAACTTATCCCATTGCAGATTATTTCTTATGCACTACTCCCCCACAAACACACACACACAAAAAGCATCCTGAAGTAACAGTCTCTGGTGATTCTCATTCATTGCATCTTTCATCACGCCGACTTGACAATCTAAAATTTCCAAGGAAAAACCAAAGGGAAGAACAAAAATCCAAGATACCAAGGACCTAGAATTTCAAGATAGAGCACAAGTGATCAGCAATGATCCAAGAAAGCTGGTGCTTTAGCATGTGACATGGGGGTGCTTTTTCCCCATCGTGCTACTAAACTGTTATTTTGAAAAAATATGGGTGGACGCTGACCTTTTACCTCTAGAAAAAAAACATATAAAATCCATGATAATTACCACCAATCCACCATAATTACCACCAATCTTGTATATATATATATATATATATATATATACAACTAACAAAGAGAAAAGGACAATTAATATCATGCAAAAAAAACATACAAATGAAGCAAAAAATATTATGCCAACATCCATAATAAGATGGGCAAGATGGTTTCTAAGTTTACCATTGTAGTAAGGCCTGTTAACTAAATCCACTTACATTTGAAAAATGTTCACATCTGAAGTTTTCACAATTGAAGATACCAACAAAGAGTTTAAAATATACTATATCATATTATAATGCATATTTTAGTTTCCAATGAAGAGTTTAAAATTTCAGTCATATTTATACATATTCATTAAGTACTAAATGGTAGCAGCATATACAACAAGGCATGGTAAGATTTTAGTGCAAACGTATACAACATACATGCATCATGATATATGTCTACGCTTACCTTAGCCACCATTATGTTATTTGATAGCATCATGATATATGCATGCTTAAGGAAGTATTTGGGCAACTAGTTTGGTGGGCAATGCCAAAATCAATGTAAAAACAATGCCATGAGCATTTTGGAATGATATATGTGTGCAGACAGCTAGTTTGGTGGGCAATGCCATGAGCATTGCTTACCAAAGTAGCTGTCGAGCATTCTGGTATGATGCTTTGCTTCGCACCTAAGTACTTCATTCAAGATCAGAGAAATGTATTCAGAGAAATTTTCACTGAACATAGATGCTTATTCAATCCAGATGTTCAACATAGAAAATCAAAACAAGATTACGATTATCAAAACTGAAGAAACATGTTGACTCATCAATTATCGAGAGTCCATTCAAGTTAGAAAACCTCACAGTTTTTCATGCCTCAGTACTTGATTGAGGATCGAACAAATATACCCGCCAACCACACTACCTCCATGGATCCAACCCACGATAATCTTGCACGAGGTGCTTCACCACGAAAAACAAACAACAAATTTGTTAGACAACATGAAGAAGACCTCAATGAGATGAACAAGCAAAATAGAACGAAGCCACACCTGACTGGGGTTTCTGGGTAGAGTGGAGAAGAGGATGGCCAAAGAAAACCCCTTTTATAGAGGTTGGAGGCATCGAAAAAATGGATGCATTCAATAACCAAAGACAAATTAGTCGGTAGAAACAATACAAGCGATTTCAAAACCGATTGAATTCACGAATTCAAGAGTAAGCTGTACCAACAACCCCTCGTAATAGGGGATGTAACAAGGGAAGTGTTTCGGGAATGAAAAGACGATAGTAATGGCTACTTACGGTGCCTTTGTTACAGATCTGAGATAAATTGGCACACACAAAGAAGGGAGATCAGTCAAACATCGCGAAAGGGTGCCTGTGTTGACAACCGACAATCGTTGTTCAAAACGAGGGAAGTGAGACTGTGCCTTTGTTGTAGATCTGAGATGGTTGTCGATAAGCACGAAGAAGGGGAAGCCTCGCATGGCGTGAAAGGGTGCCTATGTTGACAACCGACAATCGACAATCGTCGTTGGAAACTAGGGAACCGAGAGTTATGCGCCACTAGGGTTTTTGAAATCGCCACGGGAGCTATGCGCCGTGCCCTCTCGGAGGAGGGGCATCTTCGGGAGAGTAACATCGTGAGAGGGGTAATGGGAGAGAGAGAAAATGGGGGTTAGAACGAGGGTTCTGCTAACCCACGAAGGAAAACGGGTTCCCTTAACACGGGATAACCACCCAAAGAAGGGTTCGGGCAACCCCCACCGTAAACAAGGGATAACCCTCAGAAAAGGGGTTATCCCCTACCGTAAACCACCCCTAAAAGTCCAAGTTAATAGGGTGCATGAACCTCTCATGCATTAGGGAACTCCAAGCTGTAACACTTGAGTCTTGGGCATGCAAGAAGAGGCACAGAGACTTCCATAAGTTGCAGTTATGGTTGACGGAGTGGTCCCAATCACCACAGAGACGAAGGTGCTTGTCCAGGGCACAACTATCAAATTGATGGATGCGTCCAATTATATCTTGTGGGCAAATGCCTTCAAGGTCTTTGTTGGTGGATAAGACAAGCTCCATGTTATCCTGGAGAACACACTTGAAAATTGTGAGGGAGTAAAGGCAAAGAAGTGGGAGAAGGATATGTGGGACGTGCTTGAGAAGACATTTTCCAAAAAGACAAGCTGTGAAAAACTCATTGACATCTATTGGCGCGCCTGGAACTCGGGTCAAGGGGATCTTCCTTTTGACAAGTATGTTGTGATACTCCTTTTTATTACTGCTCTATTTCCTATTTTTCCTATTTCATATTTTATGATGGACATGCATTGTAATTTTCCCAACCTCTTCTCTATATAAAGAGGTGGTGGGTTATTTTATGAAAAAAGATGATTCATTTCTCCTACTTGGTATTAGAGCGCGGTCTTAGGCTGGGCTCCGATATCCCACTGAAAAGAAAACTCCGAAACCCTAGCACGCAAGGTCTCCTCCCTCCTCTCGCCGCCGTTGCCACCGTCTCTCCTCTTTATTGGTGTAGCGCCATCACCGGCAACCCTCAGCATCGACAGGGAGGACTTGGGTGGGGCTCCCTAGCCTCTTCCGAGTGATGCTTCCTCAGGGTGACACTTAACTAGGCTATGCGGAGCCCAAGCAGACCTCGATGATGCTCAGGCTTATCTAGGTAGCGGTGCAGGGTCTGTAGTAGGGTTCCCCGGTGGTGCAGGCGGCACTGCTGAGGCATTGTTGCCCCTAGGAGATGGCACACATGCCTCCCTTCATGCAGTGGGTGTGCGGGGCTTCCCTTAGGCCCTTGCGCACCTTGCCGCACTGTGTAGGGAACTCCTTGCCTTGAGTGTGATCTTCTAGGCTTTGGTGACCCTGGATCTTGATGCTTGAGGCCTGATTTGCTTGTGTTGGTATTTTCTATGATCTGAAAATTATTTCAGATCATCAGAGTGGCATTGTTTCCTGTCTACAAGGCTCACCATGGCAAGTTCCAGTTCTTCTTCTGAGGTGACGACGGTTGCTGTTCATGAGTTTATGGCCTATAAGAGCCCATTTTTTGGTCCATCATTAAGTTGGATGAGATCAATTATCTCAGGTGGTCTTTGATGTTCCTGATGATGGTAGAGGGTTATGACATGGAACATATTTTGTTGGAGCCAAAGCCTACAGAGAAGGTAGGAAAGTATGCCACATCGAAGAAAGATAATGCAATGGTCAAAGTTTAGTTGATGAATTGTGATATCCCTCGGATTGAAGACAAAATCATGTATTATCCGAATGCCAAAGCGATGTGGGGCAATATTTGTAATATGTATTCACATGAGAACTCATCCTGAGTTTTTCATATTAGTTATGAGTTGTCTCAGCTGAAGCAGGAAGGATGATCTCTCTCCCAGTATTATGCTCTTAAGGGGCTTCAGGAGAGGCATAATGCGTGCAAGCTAGTATGCACTGTGCTACACAGAGAGTACCGCAGAGAGGCAATGATACATTAGTTCCTTTCGGACCTTGGTCCCGAATACACAATAGCTCGGTTACATATCCTTATTTTATCCGAGCTTCCTGCCTTAGAGGAAGTTTACAGTCACTTGAGCTGCATTAATGTTACAGTACCTTAGACTGGAGATACTAACCGCGCATCTGCCCTTTCTGCTTGGCTAGATGTGGTGGTAGAGGAGTCTCTTCCACTCGTGTCGTGGGAGAGGACATGGTGCTTCTGGGAGATCTTGCACTACATGCACTTTTTGTGTCAAAGTTGGCCATGTGGAGGCTTCCTGCTGGGCCAAGCATGGAAGACCTCCAATGGCCAACCAGGCATCCGTGATTATTGAGGATACTATTGACGTTGTGCCTGTTTCGAGGGTAGATTATGATGCTTTACTTCAGCACCTCTCTTAACTGACTCAAGAGCCAGTCACTCTTTTACTGAGACTTGCGCCTTTTCCTTCTCATCAGGTATTGATATGTGTACATAGGCCTTTGCAGGTATGACATGGTAAGAGGATTCTGGTGCTTCACACTGTTTGTCAGGAGATTAGGGGTGTTTTTGCAGACTCTAGTTTGTACCCTATGGTAGGACAGTACAGGTTGTAGATGGCAGGCACATACAGATTGGTGGTCAGGGGGAAGTGGCACTAACCCCTACCATGAGATTGCCTGATGCTTTCTTTGTCCCTGATTTTTCATTGAACTTTTTATCTGATAGCAAGATCACCAAATATCTGAAAATTGACTAGAAAAAGAGTTGTGCAATAAGGAATAAAAGAAAGTGAGAGAGGAGGGGGAATGAGAGGTCTGGCGACGAGGTGGCTGACGTCCGAGCGGTTGGTGGATGGGGTGAGGAGAGATGGCCTTGGTTGGACGGTGGTGGGCAGGAGGTCGTGGAAGGGTGCGGAACCGGTGAGGTGTTTCAAATGCCTTTGGGAGGGGCATTTGGCGGTGGAGTGCAGGGATCCGGTGCGGTGCTTGCGCTGTGGCGCTCTGGGACATCAGAGGTCGGGCTGATCGAGTGAGGTGGTTTCCTCGAGATGGGGGGACACCTCCGCCCCCTTCGGAGGGGGCGCCCCTCGTGGAGGTTGAGGCGCCGTGGTCGGAGGAGATTGAAGCGCTGGAAGGGAGGCTGACGTCGGCGTTGGTAGCGGTGGTTTTGGAGGGGAAGGTGGATGTGGAGGCCTTGAGAGAGGCGGTCACCGCCTACTTGGGGATTGACGGGGGACGGTTTGGGGTGGCCTCCCTGAGAGGTGGGCGGTTGGTGCTGCTGGGGCTGAGCCAGGTGGAGTTGAGGCGGCTGGTCTTCAAGGTGCTCCAGTGTGGCCGTGGAGTGGTGTGGTGTCGGTGGTCGGTCAGGTCAGATGGCGCTTTGGCAGAGAGACCGCCAATTGGCGCGAGGAGGAAGATCCTGGTTGAGGGGGTTCCACTCTTCCTCCGCACGGTGGAGGTGGTGGCGGCGGTGGTTGCCCCTTTTGTGAGATTGCACGGGTGCGAAGACCTGGGCCTGAAGGCGGCCAACTTGTCGCGGATTGAAGCCTGGGTGGAGATGAGACCGGGACAGCGGCTTGTGGAGAGGTCGGTGCTCAGGTGGGGGAGCTTCGCCTGGCTAATCCGCATCTCGTGGGGTTCCGGGAACCCTAGGTCTTTTGCTGAGGTGGTGGGTGGCGGAGCGGCGGCGGCGCGTGGAGGCGGTAGTGGCGGGTGGGCGGAGGAGGGTCAGGTTGCTCTTGGGAAGGCTGAGGGTCGTGGTGGGGATTGCGGCGAGGATCTTGCGGCGGTTGCGATCCCCGTGGCGCAGTCAGTGGCAGGGGAAGGGGCGGGGATGTGGGACGCCGATGCGGATTTTGCGGAGGGGTCGGGGGAGGTGAATGCGGCGCTGAGGCCGAGCGTCCCCGTTGACTGTGGGTGCGTTGATGGCACTGAGTTGGCCCTCGATTTTGTGGGAGGAGCTCGTGGCGGACTCAGGTTGGGTGGGCGTGACCCGGGTGTGGGAGTTGGGGGCTCCGACGCTGGTGTCTTTTCGGGTCCTCCAGTGCGCTCGACTCCGCGACCCCAGGTCTTTGCGGATGAGGGGTGGGGGACCGTTGTTGGAGGTTCGAGGCACACCTTGGCCAGACCGATCCAGGCGACGGGGCAGAATGCGATTGACGGGAAGGGGAGTGGGCGATGACGAGAGCGGAGGCTGTCTGGCTCACAGCGGCTCATCTACAGGCTGCGGTGGTCTTACCGTAGGGGGCAGGCTCGGAAGGCCTTGTCTGGGGGCGTTGCTAGGGTTGACCGGCGCCGGTCGCCGACGGAACAGGGAGTCACCGATGGAGCTGGGTCGACTGCGGCGGCCCCTGTTGGGGGCAGTGACAGGGGGATTTCTGCTCCGGGGTCCCCAGCGGTGGCGGAGGGGCGGCAGGCGGCGGGAGCTGGTGGTGGAGTTGGGAAGCTGGTGGATGCGGAGACAGTGATGAGGGCAGATGCGGTGACTGGGCTGCCTGAGGGCGAGGTTGTGGTGCTGGGGGACGCGCGGATGTTGGCCGTAGAAGGTATGGAGGTTGTGGGGCGAGGAGGGGCGGTGGGTGGTGGTGAGGGGAGCTCGAGTGATCCGCGTTTGTTGATGGAAGAGGAGGATGATGTGGCCGCAATGATGGGGTTAGGCGATTGACGTCAGGAGGTGGTTCCCGGAGGTCCTCATGACTAAGGTCTTGTCGTGGAATGTGAGGGGTCTAAACGACCCGTCGAGGCGGGCAGCTCTGCGGGGGTATATTCAGAGATGGGGGCCTGAAGTGGTCTTTCTTTAGGAGACAAAGTGGGGGACCTGTGATGGAAGGATGTGGAGGGAGGTGGGGGGAGGTGTTTTTGGGGGTTTCTTGGCCTTGGATGCGGAGGGAAGTGCGGGGGGAATTGCTGTGGGATGGAAGGAGGAAGAGTTCTCGTTGCTGGACTCTCTGGTTGGGTCCCATGTTGTCACTGTTAGACTTTAGAGACGTCGAGATGACACATGTATGCTCCCTTCCTCGGTTTATGGCCCGACGGAGGGTCGGAGAAGACATGCCTTATGGGAAGATCTGGGCCAGGTTGTGGCAGCTTTTCAGGGGATTCCTTGGCTGGTTGGTGGTGATTTTAATGTTACTCTGCGGGTAGAAGACAAACCAGGTGACCGAGGGGGGTTGGACTAGGGCTCTGAGGCGTTTGCAGGCTTTGTGGCGGATCAGGGGCTGGTTGATATGCCACCGTTGTCCTGTCTATACACATGAAGGAACTCTGGAGGACAGCGATCCCGAATTGACAGATTTCTTGTCTCAACGGCGATGGCGGAGGTTAGATCCCTGGAGCGTCCGTTCTCGGATCACACCCCCTTGCTGTGGGTGTCGAACGAGGGATGGAGACATAGTACTTCAAGTTCGACAAGGTGTGGCTCATGGAGGAGGTCTTCAGGGGGGTTGATTGAGGAATGGTGGAGGTCATCTCAGGTGGATGGTTCGGCGGCTGCCAGATTGGAAGCGAAACTGAGGGATTTGAGATCCTTCTTGAAGACTCGTATCAAGCAGATTAGGGAGGAACGTGGGAGGAAGAAAGAGGAGGCTCTTGTTGAGATTGCACGCTTGGACAGGGCAGAGGATGTTGGTCTCCTTTCAGACGATGACAGGACTCACAGAGCAAGACAGATTCAGGTGATACAGGAGGAAGTTCAGAAGGTGGAGGTGGAGTGGAGGGTGAGGTCTAGGCGGAAGTGGCTGAAGGAAGGCGATTCCAACATCCGATTTTTTCATATGGCTGCATCAGGTAGGAGGAACTGGATTGACAGATTGGTGGTGGATGGGGAGGAGTTTGTGGGAAGGGAGGTGGTGGGAGGGGCAGCTGCGAGTTATTTCAGAGACTTTACTGGGTGGAGACGGGGGGGAAGGTGGAGATGGTTAGGGTCTGAGATACCGCAGATCTCGGAGGTAGACGCCAGCTTCTTGACGGGCTCTTTTGGGGAGGATGAAGTCGTGAGGCAATTTGGGGGTTGAACGCGGATGGTTGTCCAGGGTCGGATGGCTTTCCGGTTGCCTTCTACAGAGAGTTCTGGCCGGTGGTGAAAGAAGACGTGATGCAAGTGGTGCAAGAATTTAGAGCGGGTAACTCGGGATTTAATAGGCTGAACAAGTTCTACATGTTCCTGCTACCGAAGGAGGGCGCTGAGGAGATTCAGGAGTACAGACCGATAGCTCTCTTGAATGCTATCTACTTGGTGGTGGCGAAGCTTCTGGCAAATAGATTGAGGACTCTGGGTGGGATTGTAGATTCGGTGTAGACGACCTTTATTCTTGGCAGGAATATTTTGGAGGGCTATGTGATGGCCTTGGAAATCCTCTTGTCCTGGAAGAGGGATAAGAAGGCTTTCCTATGGAAGGTCGATTTCAGCAAAGCTTATGACTCAATCCAGTGGTCGTTTCTTTGGGTGTCCTTGGTGAAGAGGGGGTTCCTGCCGGTGTGGATTGACTGAATGAAGAGATGCGTCACCACGACGTCGTTATCGGTTCTTATCAACGGAAACCCAGCTGGGGGTTGGATCCAACCAAGGAGGGGGGTGAGACAAGGTTGTCCGTTGGCCCCGACGCTCTTTGTGATTACCGTGGATGCTCTTGCTAGGGCAGCTAAGAGGTCTTGTGAGAGAAACTTGATGAGGGGTTTCTCCTTAAGAGATGGGACGAGTATCCCGTTGCTTCAGTATGCGGATGATATGATCTTCTTCATTGAAGGTGGAGAAAAGGAGGCCAGAAGAATGCAGTTCCTTGTCTTCTTACTAGGTGAGGCGTCAGGATTGCAGATTAACCTGGCTAAATCGGATTTCGTCCCTTTCAATCTGACTGAGTAGAGGCGAGAGGGTGTAGTTTGGGTCTTGGCACAGAACAGGTTAAGCTCCCGATTAGATATCTGGGCTTATCATTGTTAGATGGGAGGATTCTGGTGAGAGATTGGGCCTCCCTGGTGGAGAGTTGGAAGGGAGGTTGGAGGGGTGGGCGTCCAGGCTACTGTCAAGAGGTGGGAGGTTGATCCTGCTCAAGGCGATTCTATCAGCAATGCCGTCGTACTTCACTTCCGTGTTGAAGATGCCTCGACAGGTGATTGCAAAGATTAAGAGAGCTATGAGGAATTTCTTTTGGTCCAAACAGGGGACGAGTGGACAAGGTGCCAGGTTGGTTGCTTGGGAGGAGGTCTACAGACCATTGAAAGACGGGGGCTCGGCATGAGGGATTTGGGGAGATCTAATGACAGTCTGTTGGCGAAGTGGGTGGGGTGCCTGTTGGAAGGAAGGGGGGATGTGATGGGCAAGGTGTTCGAGACGGCGTATGGTGGTCCGGTGCGCTGGGATCTCCTGGTGTCACCGCCTAGGGAGGCCTCTCACTTTTTGAAAGGCTTGTCGACGGTGGCTCCTAAGGTGAGGAACTGCTTTGTTCCTGTGTTGGGAACGGGGGAGATTTTCAGATTTTGGCAGGATGATTGGACGGGTGATGGAGCGCTTTGCAAAAGATTTCAGAGACTATTTGCCTTGTCCCAGAACAAAATGGCGTCCGTGGCTGAGGTATGGGAAGATGGGTGGTGCCCGCGCTTCGTAGGCAGTCTATCAGATGCGAGAGCACACGATTTTCAGGTCTTACTTGAAGAGTTGGAGGGACTGCATCCGGCGTCTGGTACGGACATGTTTGGTTGGGACGAAGGTGAGTTTTTGGTAGCGGCTGCATACAGGAGATGGTCCACTATTGGTCCTGGGGTGGAGCTGGATCTGGTAAGGGACTGCAGGCAGATTTGGAAAGTCGCGTGTCCACTGAAGGTCAAGATTTTTGCCTGGCTCCTTAGGAGGAGAAGGCTGGTGACGAAGGTGTGGAGGGCGAGGTGGGCCCTGGAGAATGTAAGGTATGCCCTTTGTGTGGGGGTGGTGAGGAGGACGTTGACTACCTTTTTTTCGCTTGCCCTTTTGTGATGCTGATTTGGGATAGAATGGGTGGGAGGTGGTGGGAGTATTGGCTGTTTGAGGAATTCTGGCATAGCTTTAGAAGTGGAGGTGGTGTTGGCGGTCAATTTGTTTTCTGTACAAAGAAGGAGAAAGCCAGGCCGTTGGCAGTCCTTTGGGGAATTTGGTTGGACAGAAATGCGGTGGTTTTCCGGGGCCAGAAACCTTGTATAGAGAATTTTGTTGAGTCTATTGACTCTTTGTTTTCTCTTTGGGCTGGTTCCTTGTGAGTGGGGGACCTTGGCGTCTGCCTGTTGTATTGTTGGATATTGTTGATTCTATTATATATATTCTTGGGTAGTTATCACATTGGATAACTACCCTTTCCTTTTTCAAAAAAAAAAAAAAAGATCACCAAACATCTCCACTGATATGCTATATTTGATGAATTGGGATGCATTTTTCAGGATAAAAAGCTGATGGGGAGGACGATTGGTGACATGAAGAGGGGGTGTGTATCGCCTAGTCCAGACACCACTTGTTGCTACTTGTCAGGGGGACATTAGTTTTATTGCTGGGAGTGCCTTGTAGTGGCATCGTCGCCTTGGTCATCCTTCTCTGGATAGGTTCAAACGCATAATCCTACATATTTCTGCCATTATAGAGATATATTGTGATATATGTCAGTTGGGAAAGCACCACAAATTATCGTTTCTTTCTAGTATAGTGCCAGGGACTGCTGCTATGTTTCAACTACTGCATATGGATGTCTGTGGCTCTAGTCGGATTCCTGACCGACAGGGACATAGATATTATTTGGTTGTCATAGATGATTTTTCCTATTTGTCATAGCTCTTTCTGTTAAAGAATAAGTTTGATGTTGGACATATGATTGAGACTTTCATATTAGAAATAAAGAATCAGTTTTCTATTATGGCTAAAATTATGCGATTCGATAATGCTTTGCAGTTTTGTACCATCAGATTAACACAGTTTTACAGGTCTCATGGTATTATACACTAGACATCCTGCTCCCACACCTTATAGCAGAATGGTGTTGCAGAATGGGAGCATAGACATATTGGATGTGGCATGTACTCTCCTGATTCACCATTGTGTGCCACACTTGCATTGGGGAGATGCTGTGCTTACAACGTGCTATCTTATTAATAGAATGCTATTCTCTGTATTACATGAACAAACTCCTTGGCATGTCTTGTATCTTGACAGGGATCTATTTCAATTACCCCCATGGGTGTTTAGATGCGTGGCTTTTGTGCACTTACTGTGACCAGGGAGAGACAAATTAGCACCTAGAGCGGTGAAGTGCGTCTTCCTTGGTTTTGCATGAACTCAAAAGGGGTACCGTTGTTTTGATCTAGTGGCTGGTAGGCACTATGTGAGTGCGGATGTTACATTTCATAAATCAATACCTTATTTCTCTCTTACAGCACGACAATTAGCTCTAGAGGTTGAGTTTACCCCCATGCTAGTTCCACCTGTTCCTATGGATGAGTTTTCCATATCTGGGGATGGTCTTGCACATGATAGTGATAGTCAGGCGCCTACGGGTGTTTCCACACCTGATAGTACTACAGATGATCTGGGATACCGGGATGCACCTATTGTTTTTCAGAAATCGGTCACCTACAAGAAACACATCCTCTACTTCAGATCCACCGTCCTCCCTACGTCAAGCATGTGTTGAGTTATCTGACCACTCTATGCCTAATGGTGATTGTGCAGGATTAGGTGATATCATTCTGGATGATGACCTTCCTATAGCTGTTAGGAAGGCGCATCGATCTTGTGCACACTATCAGGTGGCAGGAGCTGCTACTACAACCAATTTAGGACTTCATTCGGGCTCTTTACTACAACTCTTGCTGCTATAGAGATACTTTCCATATACCAGCAGGCTTTACTTGACCTGAAATGGCATAAAGCCATGGAGGATGAGATGGCTGCATTTCGTAGCAGATAGACGTGGGAGCTGACTCCTCTTCCTATTGATGCTCACCTGGTAGGATTCAGGTGAGTCTTTGCCTTGAAATATTGATGGGTCTATTTGAAGGTATAAGGCTCACCTAGTGTCAAAGGGGTTCATCTAGACATATGGGGTGGACTTCTTTGACACTTTCTCGCCTGTGGCTCACCTGTCGACAGTACGAATACTTGTTTCTGTTGCTGCCCATAAAGATTGGATGCTCCACTAGCTGGATGTGAAGATGTCTTTCTATACGACGATCTTTAGGAGGAGGTCTATATGCAGCAGCCTCCAGGGTTCAAGGTTTAGGGGAAGTGTGTACAGATTGAAGGTCATCTACAACCTTAAGCAGAGTCCGAAGGCTTGGCTCCAGAAGCTCTCAGAGGTGGTGGAGAAGATGGGCTTGTAGAGATCTTCTAATCATTCTTTCTTTGTCAGGAAGACTGAGAAGGGAATGGTGGCATTGCTTGTCTACGTGTATGATCTCATCATTACCGATGATGATAGAGTCAGAATTGTTGAGGTCAAGTGGTCCTTGGCTGAGTAGTTTGTTATGAAGCACTTAGGCCAACTCAGATACTTTCTTGGCATAAAGGTGGCTAGGAGCAAGCAGTGAATGTTGGAACCTAGTTCTACTTCTCTTTTATGTTTTGGTGTTAACAACATCATTTTAAATCTAATGAGTTTTTGAAGTTTTATTTTCAGGAAATAACAGGATCTAAGGATGGATGAAAGAAGTAATGATGGCATGAAGATTGAAGACTTTAGTTTTGTTTAGTTGTATCTTAGAACTTTTGTATGTCTCCTAACAAGAAAAAGATTACTTAGGAGTTAAAATCAAAGTAGAGATAATTAGGGTTCAAAATCACGTTCAATCATTCGTTTTGAAACGAAAGATCGACTCTTTGAAAATATTATCGTATAGCTAAGATAGGTTTTCCTTAAAACTTGGTTTAAACTTATAAAACAAGGTACTTGTAGTAAGTATCGGTACTAGTAATAAGTACTGGTACATACTAGGCATAGGTTTGGGCTTAAGTCCCAAACTGTGAACAACAAGTATCGGTACTCATCATGAGTACCGGTATTAAGTGTTCACAGCCCCGTTGCCTGTGAGTCACAAGTACCGGTACTAGTGATAAGTACCGGTACCAAGTGACTTTGTTGGTATTCAACAGAATGCACTGAGTACCGGTACTCCAAGCATTGCTGGGCTGATTGTGAGTAGTCAGTATCGGTACTACAACTTCAGTACCAGTACCAACTAGTCGTTGTGCCTAATTAGAATGGCAACATTGCAATTTATGTTAATTCTAATTTTTCTAAATTGCCCCTAACGGGTAGTAATCATAGGAGAGGTGTTTAGTGGCCTATATAAACACTCCTTGTGTGTCTTTTGAAAATGATATCAAGCCAAAAATACTCTCCTTGCTTACACCTTCATTTCCCAATTTTCTAGTTGCAAAGGAACTTGATTTGTTGCATTCTTCTCAAGGCTACTCTTTGCTTGCAACAAATCTTCAAAGGCGATTGCGTACTTCTTTGTTAAATCGTTCGCTTTCAATTTAGTATTCTCGTTAGATTAATTTATATACTTTTTAAGCAATATACTTGTTGGAGACTTAGGAACTTTAGTTGTAAGCTTTTATATCTTGCTTATACCTGTATTTTTGTTCATTTCTGTATCTTGTAATTGGGTTGAGGTAATTCGTTAATTACCTTAGGTTATTAGTAAATTGATTCCCTCCAGGTTGAGGGAATTGAGTTAAAAATCCTAAGTCAGGAGACTTAGGTAGTGGAGTACCCGAGTGAGGGTAGCCACTATACATTTTGCGTGCTTTTTGTTGTTTTCTTATTCTTGCAATTTTTATTTATATACCGCACTATTCATCCCCCTTCTAGTGTGCTTGTGTTCTACAGATCTTATAGTGAATTGTCTTTTCTCAGTGAAAGTATGCCTTAGATTTATTACAGGAGACATGGATGCTAGGGTCCAAATCAACTAATCTTCCCATGGACCCTAAGGTGCATTTTTATAATGAGCAAGTAAAGCTTGTTGATAGTAGCACATACAGACAACTTGTAGGAAAGCTTTTGTACCTGACCATCACCAAACTAGATATTGCTTTGGCAGTGGGAAAGGTTAGCTAGTTTATGGAGAAGCTAAGACACATTGGCAGGCTGCCATGCAAGTGTTTAGATACCTGAAAGCACTTGGACATGGGATTCTATTCCAGAGAGGCTCTCCCATGATAGTGATCGGATACTCTGATGTTGATCATGCAGGATGTGTTATCGACAGAAAATCTACCACTGGATTTTGTACTTTTGTAGTAGGTACTCTGGTTACCTGGAGAAGCAAGAAATATAGGGTAGTTTCTCGCTCGGGTGCTGAGTCAGAGTCTAGGGCGATGACCCTGACAATCGCATAGATGATCTGGGTAAGGTTTCTATTGCAGGATTTGCATGTCCAAATTGAACAACCTATGGAGATGAGATGCGATAATCGGGCAGCTACATACACAATAAACAACTTCGTGTTCGATGAGTGCTCCAAGCATGTTAAGGTGGATTGCCACTACACCAAGGTTCTTATTCAATGTGGATTGCTACGTACTACTTGTGTTGCATCTAAGGATCAGACTGTCGATATGTTCACGAAGCCTTTACAACGTTCGACATTTGATGATTGCTGTTCCAAGTTGAGCATGATAGATATCTATGCTTCATCTTGAGGGAGAGTGTTGTGATACTCCTATTTATTACTACTCTATTTCCTGTTTTATTTTACATTTTATAATGACATGCAATGTAATTTTCCCAAACCTCTTCTTTATCTAAAGAGGTGTTGGGTTATTTCACGAAATAAGATGGTTCATTTTCTTCTACTAAGTACTTGTCGAAGATGGAGAATCTCTTTGAAGAGTTCAACATCTATGACCAGGCTTGTTGTGGTAAACATATCGAGTCACGTGCTTGTTGGCAAGCATGCAAGTTTCTCGAGGGTCTCCACCGTCGATACTAGGCAGTGCATGACCAAATCCTTGCCATTGAAGAGGATCTCGACCTTGAGACTATCTATAGTCATCTTGGGAAACTTAAGGTTGCAGATCTAGGAAGTTCTACCCTAGTCGTGCTAGACACAACTACTTTAGCCACCATTGTGGGTGGCTTTGGATGTGAGGTAGAGGCCGTGGCTCTAGTTGGGTTTATCCTCTTTGCCAGCATTGTGACTGAACCAATCATCCCATAAGAGATGCTGAGACAAGCATGGAAGATCTTCACGTGGATGCATGTCTACTCCATATCCATAAGAGGCTTCGTTTACATCTGCGAATTTAGAGAAGCTCTGGGTGTTACTCAAAGAAGAAGAGAAGACGACTGTAGCAATAACGATGACTTTTGAGGTTGCTAAAGAAGCAATGATTACTGAGGTTGCAAAAGGACTCACAGTTGTACTAGAAGATTCGTTCAATGAAGATCTGGGAGCATACATGGATGCAAATGTTGAAGAAGAGTGGTGGGGCGTATAGTCTCACAAATGTTTGAGATCACGCAAGTCTTCACCCTCGCTGACCTTCGACTTGAGGTGGCTTGTTAGAGTTTGGAATAAGCCACGTGCCAATGCCGCATGGTAGCCTATGGTGTGCCTATGTTGGGCATGGATGTGTGTGCGTGTTAGGTGTAGGATTTGGTGTGGCTCTACTTCCAAGTTTGTTTTATTTGATTAGGTTTAGGTGATTGAGTTAATTTAGGAAAAGTTGATTTGATTTGATTGAGTTTATTTTTTAGGAAAGAGGATTAGCAAATCCTTAATTTGTTGTATTGTAATTAGGATTACATCTCTTTAAATAGAAATTAACCCCTACTTTATTTTTTAAGTTCCAATAACAATTTTTCCTATTCTAAAAACTCTCCCCTCTCCCTTTCTTTCACACCACTGTCCTCTCTCTCTCTCTCTCTCACACTCTCTCTCTCTTCTCTCCACACGTGCCATCTAGAAGGAAAAGGACTTTATGCTCCAAGTAATTCTTCACAGTTAGTTTCTTTTTTTTTATTCTTCTTTCTTTTGCATTTAGAGTACTGATTTTTCCTAGAAAATTATTTTGACATATTATGTGACAGGTGAGGTTCGTTTTGTTATAATCTTATGATTTTTTTGTCATTGATGCCATCCTTCTTTGAAAGCTTGGGACATTTTAGTATTGTCCCCCTTTAACATTTTTCCTGTAGAGCCACCCCTATTTATCTCTTACGTTGATGAATGAATGAATTTGTACCACTTCTTGCCTTTTGTTGCTGGAATAGCAAAGAAGAAGATTGAAAGTCATTTTTGCTTAAGTAAGCAATTATCTGCAACTAGAAATAAATAAGAAGTGAAGGGCAAATAATAGAAAATAATTACTCTAACAATTCTAACAAAAGGATAAAGAGTGGGCTGCAGTGGGAGAGTAACACTATTTTTGAATTCCGTCCACCCTAACAAAAGAGAATCCATTTGGTGAAAGTGGTTGTTGGGCTTTGGGCCATTTTGTTGCCAAGAAATAAGTTGGTTTTTAGAAAGGAGCAATTGTGGGTGGAGAATGTTGTGAGGGAGGCAACTTTATGTTCAATTTTTGGGTGGAGATATAACCTCTATTGTTTGCCTGTTTTGTTAGTGGAATGAAGCAGATGACTACTAATCTCTACTGATCATCCTATTTCCTCTCTCTCTAGAAAAATAAGAGAATCCAAAGGTGGTAAGTCTTGGGCTTGGTTTGGGAACCAGGATAACTTGAAAAAGCAATGACTATTCTGGTTTGACAAGTGGGTTTTGAAATTGCACTAGTAGGGGGAATAGTGCGGAATAATGAAATGATCAACAGATAAAATAAAGAGCAATCATAAAAGAACATTCACCACAAAAGCACAAGAGATTTTTAGGTGTAAACCTAACCTGGATAAAAATCACCACCTAAGTTTTCAAACTTGAGATTTTCCGATCGATCGAGTCGATTAAATTATTAACGTATCACTTAAACGAGGGTTGCACAACTTCAATTACAACTAAACTACTTGAAACACGGGTAGTATACCTCAAAGGCACTCCTCTCTGTGAAGAGTATTTTATCTCCAACGGAGATAGGAATTCGCAAAGTGAATATCCAAACAAAACAAAACAAACAACTTAAACCTAAAATAGAGTAACTAACTTAGCTTCTATAGTTGTAAGAGTCATCCTTGAGAAGGAAATGAAATGCTGTGGGTGTGTAGTGAAATGATGCTTTTAGATGTGACTTGGGTTGCTTGTAGAGTAGCTTGAACACAATTGCAATTAGATTTCACTCCGAGTATATGTGGATGGAAGTAGTGGCACTTAATGGTGTTTTTCTCTTCTCTTCTGTATCCCTAGACTTAAGAGTGTTCAAATCTATTTATAGAAGTGTTATGAACACTCTAGAGGGCCATTGGGACATGTTATACCTGTTAGTGCAATCAATGCTCATAGCTGTTGTAATAGATTTTTGGAAAAGCTAATGGATCCAATAGTTAATACAAGTTAGTCGGTGCTTGGTTGGCTGGCCAGTACAGGGTCGGTTGACCAACCCAAAAGATAAGTTGACGCCCTGGAATAGGTGAGGGTAGCTAAGGTAAGTCTTCTATGGTTGGACGACTGATGGTTGACTGGTGTTATACTAGCAGGTCGATGATCGGCCATTTGGCTACTGAAGTGTTCTTAGTTTTTGTTGGAGTTGGCACGCATGTGGGATGCATAGAGGCTGATTGGCGTGGAAACATAGTCCAAGATGAGACTGTTTCCATGTTGGAAATAGGGAAGAAGCTCTCTGTTATGGCTGGTGTAAGTTGGCATGGATTTTGAGGAAGAAAGAGGGCCTCTACACGTGGAAGAGAGAAGTAGAGAGGAGAGGAGTCTTTGGAAGTTGATATTCTTATTAATGGACTCAACTCAACATAATTGGGAAGGCTCTCTATTTATATAGAGAATATATCCCAAAAAATAGCAACAAAAGATTTTATCCTATTGAGAAAGATCTTATCTCCCAAAATAAAATCTAAACATATTCCTAAACAAGACACTTTACTAAAAATAGAAAACACTAAACTTGGTGCACCAAAATTGGTCTAACTGGACCCTTGCTCCTGGTTTTGATGGGTTTTCAGATGTTGCCACATGACACTGCCACGTGGCCTGCTCCAAATCTCAACACTCGCCCTCAAGTCGAAGGTCAGGAGGCTGACGACTTAGTCTTCAACTTGTGAGGCTATACGCCCCACCATTCTTCTTCCTCATTATCAAAATTGCCTTGTGGCTCCTCGGAGTCTGCAGCAAGACCAGTTGCAACTTTAGAGGTAGTTGCTTCTTTTTCGGCAACCTCACAGGTGGTGGCAATGGTCGCGATCTTCTTTCCTTCAACGTGGCAAGGATTTTTTGAAGATCTGATACAGTGAAGGAAGTAAGGTCCTTGTCATGAGTTGGGTAGCCAAATTTAGCTTAGCATGTTTTAGAATCATGATTGTTACGCCTACAATGTTGGCATAGAGGAAAAGTGTGACCAAATCTGCGTCCCTTTTCACGCCCAATTCCTTCCTTGGTAGCAACTAAGGCTGTGGTCTCAGATTTGCTTGCAACAGGTGTCTAAACTGAACTTTAGATCTTCAATTTCTCGAGGCAACTGTAAATCGTCTCGAGATCGACGTCTTCCTCCATAGATAGAGTTTGGTCACGAGAAGGTTGATATCGAGGGTGAAGCCCCTCAAGAAACTTGAAGGCTTGCTATTTTGCTCGTGACATGGATTGTTTGTCACAACATGTTGTCTTGTAGAAGTTGAGTTCCTCGAATAGGCTCTTCATCTTTGCATAGTAAGCATTAAGGGACAGATCACCTTGACTTGTGTTCCAGATGCGCCAATAGATGTCTGCAAGCTTGGCACATCTGGTCTTCTTTGCAAATCACCTCTCAAGGGTATTCCAGATGTCCTTTGCCGTCTCTTTGTATAGCATGTTGGAAGCAATATTAGAATCAATAGAATTCATGAGTCAGTTCATTACTAGATAATTCTCCTTCTCTCACTTCTTCTTCTTGGCCGCTTGTTTTGTGTTTGGTGCGTCTTCAAGGAGGACGTGCAGCTTTTCCTCTCTACCAACAAGAATCTTGAATGCACGTGCCTAGAGAACGTAGTTGGAAGAACCAACCAATATGATTGTGGTTCCGTGCACGAACATCTTAGTCTCACAGGAAACTTGTATTTCCGAATTTGCCATCATCCTCCAAGATAGTTTAAACCAGAAAAGACTTTGGTTTAGGTTGGGGGACGAGAAAGACTTCGGCCTAGCCGAAAAAGACTTTAGCTTTTAGAGAAGGTCGGGAAAGACTTTGACCTGAGTTGAGGTTGATGTAGTTCGGTGGTGTAATGCTACACTCCTTATTTCGATTCACATGCGTGGAGATGGTAATGGGTCAGAGTGTAATTGCTTTGATACCATGTTGGAGTTGGCATGCATGTGGGAAGCGTAGAAGCTGATTGGCGTGGAAAAATAGTCCAAGATGGGACTATTTCTACGTTGGAAATAGGGAAGAAGCTCCCTGTTATGGTTGCTGCAGGTTGGCATGGATTTTGAGGAAGAGAGTGCTTCTACACGTGGAAAGGAGTAGAGAGGAGAGGAGTCTTTGGAAATTGATATTCGTATTAATGGACTCAACTCAACATAGTTGGGAAGGCTCTCTATTTATAGAGAGAATATATCCCTAAAAATAGTAACCAAAGATTTTATCTTATTGAGAAAGATCTTATCTCCTAAAATAAAACCTAAAATATTCCTAAACATGACACTTTACTAAAAATAGAAAAACACCAAACTTGGTGCACCAAAATTGGTCCAACTAGACCCTTTCTGCTGGTTTCTGATGGGTCTTCAGATGCTGCCATGTGGCCTGCTCCAAATCCCAACAGTTTTGATTCCCTGGAATAGGCAACAAGTCGATGAGTGTTACAGTATGATGCGACTCTCTACATTCAGATCAGTTGGTCGATGGTCAAGTGGCTAGAACATCTACTTAAGGCAATTAACCAATTAATTAGGGTAATTAATTATTTTTTTTGAAAGGGGAAGGGTGGTTATCTAGTTGATAACCACTCGATAAATATATTAATGAAGGCCCAAGAAAGGGGCCAAGATTACATAGTTGAGGCTAAAAAATTCACTAAGGTAGAGATACAAGAAGTGAAATTCTTAATATAAGGGTGTTGCCGTTTAAAAATAGCTACATTCCTCCCCCGCCAAATGCCCCAAAGTACACCAAGGACAAGGGCCTTCTCATTCTTTGTCCGGAAGGTGTTTGGGCCTCTTGCATGGTTTCTATATCTAAAGGATCTCCAAAACTTAGGGTGGCTTGCGTGTTTAATCCAAGGTAGGGCGAAATGGCTCCAGATTTGCGTTGAGAATGTGCAGCCAAAAAAGAGGTGCTCAATGTCTTCATCCACTGCCTGACAAAGGAGCAAAGCTTGTTAGTGCCAGCCATCCATCTAGCTCTCCAAACTCTAGTCATTAGCCTCCCCTTTCTAACAGTCATACAAATATTTTAATCTTCGATGGGCATGCTACCTTCCAAATATGTTTGTAGTCCCTAAGGAAATTACCATCTAGGTGCATACCTTCATTGCCCAACCTTCTATAAGCCTCCTTGACAATGAACTCCCTCGAGTCCCATCCAGGCATGTTTATGCCATTCCTTGGACGGTATCCCTTTAGTTCTTACCAAAGCATCTGCATCTCTTGAAGTCTCCGGTCAGAAAGATTACCCACAAAGGTGGGGAACCACAGGCCCTCCCAACAGTCTGCCAGCTTCTCCTGTTGGTCCACCACCAAAGCAAACAGTCTAAGGAAGCAAGTCTTAAGTTTGCTACTTCCCATCCAGTCATCTATCTAGAACAGGAAGAAGTCACCTATGCCAACCACAGGGGAGAAAAAATTCTGCACCTTAGGCATCACCAAGGAAAGGCCCCTAAGGAAGTTCGAAGCTCCATCCTCAGGCGATGCCAACAAGTTCCAACTTCTGGAAGTGCCATAGCAAGCCTCCACCACCTTCCACACGAAATCCTGTTCATAGCTCAACAATCTAGTGATCCTCTTCGTGAGCATACCATCATTCATTTGTCTTAGGTCTCTAACTCCTAGCTCACCTTCATCCAACAGCTTGCAAACATCCTCTTAAGCAATTAATCTAGCTCCCTTGTGAACCGTAGTCAGTCCAAAATCGAATCAATAAAATTGTCAAAAATGAGCTTGCATTCGGGTTGCAATAGCTTGAAATCAACTGGGTCTTTAAGGGAATCCACAATCTTATCATGGACCTTAAAGTCAAAAATCAGATTTCTCTTAAAATAAAAATTTAGTCCTCTACACCAAATCATGGTTTTCATGTTTGATTCCTCTATATTATTGGGCCTCAAAATGATTTCTTTGTCTTCAACCTCGTCTAAATTAGAATCCGACTCCAAAGTTGAAGTAGAAGTAGAGCCAATGAAAATCTCATCATCCGAATCAGACTCAGATTTGTTACTTTTGCCCTCTTCTAAACTTGGGATGGGGTCTTCAAGCAATTCAATATCAAAAATCTCATAATTAGATTCCTAAGCCCCATCTTTTGAAAATGCCTTTGTAATGGAACCAAATTCAATAGAATCTAGGTTAGATCCAGAGATATCAATCGTAATTTTTAGATTTTGTGACTTAATCATTTCAGTATCTTGATGTTTGTCAGCGCCCCCAAAATCATGATCGAAGGGTTTCAAATCATTGCCCAACTTAGGAGGGATGGGCAAATCAACCTTGGACTTAACTAGTTGAGGGCAATCTCGGTTAATCCAATCAATTACCATAGGGCCTTCTTCTGTTAATTCCAAGAATGAGGTTTCCTCATTGAAGGTTCTTTGGCCCTCATCCAATTGTTGGAATGCATCAATCAATTTTTGTTTATCCTCAATCAACTTTTGATCGTGTTGGTACATCTCCAATTGAAGTTTATAAATAGTTGATTGGGTTTCACCTTGGGTTGAATTTGGGTTGGACCTATTGGTTGATTTGAGTGGTTCAAGGTTCATAGGTTGGGTTTCAATGGGTTGAGGATAATGATTTCCAATGTTTTTAATCTCACCCAAATTAGAGTATCCATCATCTAAGTCATTATCTTTGGATCCAAATTGGAAGGCTGGACCTAAAGGAAGAGTCGGGACAAGGAGGGTCATAATCAAGATTTGATTACCTAGGATAAGGATCATATCCTAGGGTGGTTGTTGTGGGGCTATACCAACAAGAGGATGGAGCTGGTTGGGCGAAATTGGGATAATCAACATGGGGATTTTGGGAATATGATGGAAATCCTAGGTGTAGGGGTTCTGAGGCGTATCCCCAACCAGGGAAGGTGTTATCCTAGGTAGACTGTGGATAAGGTCTACTTAGGTTTAAGTAGGAATCATGTTGGGGATAGTCATGATAAGAGGAATAAGCATTAAAATCCATGATTTGGAACAATGGGAAGATAAAAGAATTGAGAAGAGAAAATTATATTGACCCTTAGCTAGAAAGTTCAAGCAAGCAATTTGACTCTTAGGGGGTTGCATCTAGGGGACCTAATCCCAACATAAATAGGTAAATTGAATCAACTCAACCCTTAAATTACTTAGCCACGCAGATCAGAGGGACCCCTTAGGAGAACCCGCATGGAGGACCCCTACTAAAGGTTGATGCGGTTACTGCATTGTCCGATCTTGGCAGTGGTTGCCCCAGGTAGATAAGGTCTTGACTTGAGTTCAATCTAGCCTAAATGTACTAGAATAATTAAATCCAACCTAGTGGGTGCATCTACCCTTTTTTAGGGTTAGGTAGAATGTGCTTAAGGAAGGTGATGTGGCATTGTTTAGTGGGTTGGTGTCCCTTAGAAATTAATTTGAAATGTGTAGTGCACAAACAAAAGGGGTTCACAAAACAAGCTTAATTGATGTAGTTGCTTTTAAGGTTCAAGTGCTTGTATTAGTGAATTTCAGGGTTCACTTGGTTAAATATATTCAAACAATGGTTCTAGTGAGGCATACAAGAGGTTTTGCAAGTTCCAATTGTTTGATAAATTTCCTTTAAGTATGGAGATGCAAGTTTGCTCTATCTTAATGTGAAACCTTAAAAGCATATAATGCTAAATAATGGAATTTAAGTCCAATAGGCCAAATATGGTATGACCCAATCAAGGCAATCAATGGTCTTAATGCACCCCTAACTAAGGTTCTTCGAAAGGTTTTTTTAGATTTTTTTAATCCATGTTTAATATTTTTTTTAAAGATTTAATAGTGCACTGGGGTCTTCAAGTCTGCTTTGACATCTAATAAGTGATCGGATTTTCCGTGCAATCAAACATGCTTAGCTATGCCACAAATTTCATGTCAACCAGAGTAGTATACAAATTCCTATGATTTGTTGAATATCGAAAATTAGGAAGCAAAAGTAGATCCAATAGCAGTGCAATCCACTAATTTTTAAAAATTCAATATAAGCCAAATGCGTATGAAATTTGGACACAATCTTCTTGACTTTAATATTTATATCTGGTAGCAATTTTAGAATTTTTGGATGTATATAAATTCGAAAAATAATATTTGAAAATTGAAATCTTCAAATTTTAAGGCGGTGATCTTGTTGATTTCCAAGATATAATGTCCACCAAAAAGAGTTTTTTTTTTTTTTTTCAAATATAGAAAGCAAGCAATCACAAGCAAAACTTCTAACCTAAGGATCAAGCAAAGCACTTAATTTTTTTTGGCTTTTTTTTAATATCGAAAGAAACCTTAGATAGATGCACTTACCTTAAGACGATAGAATCCGCTTCCCTTCTATTTGCTGTGCTTCTCTCTGGATTTTTGATACCTGCACACAATCTGAAAGGTAAGTTGATGCCCTAGAATGGGTGGGTAGCCAAGGTAAGTCTTCTATGGTCGGACGACTGATGGTTGACCTATGGTATACTAGTAGGTCGGCATCCTGTCGTTTGGTTACTGAAGTGTTCTTGGTTTTAATTCCTTAGAATAGGCAACAAGTCGATGGGTGTTACAGTATCAAGCGACTCCCTACACTAGGATTGATTAGTTGATAGTCGACTGGCTAGAACATCTACCTAAGGCGGTTAACCAATTAATTAGGGCGATTAATGATCTTTTCCCAAGAAATATGAATGTAGCCTTCAACATCTACAAGGTAGGTTGGCGCTTGTTCGGTGCCCTACATAGGATAGGTTAGCGAGTTGGACGATCAATCGATTGGCTTCTATGGGATCAGTTGACGCTTAAGGAAATTGGACAGTGCCTTTGACCTAAATTAGGTTGATTTATTGGCTTTGGGTGCTGGGTTTGTTTTCCAAGGTATTCTAATGTCTACCTAGGTTGCTTAACTCTATTTTAAGGCTCTTTTATAAGTATTTAGGAAATTAAAAAGAGTAAAATGAGTTACATCAAATATAACTCAAAATTTATCATATTTTTCAAGTTTTCAAGCTTTAAGCCCTTCTTTTGCTCCTTCATGATGCTCCTTGATGTTTTTCTCCACCAAGCTCCTCCATTGCTCCATGGATTTTGAGCTTGAGCTTTCATGAACTCCTTCCAATTGCATTTAAGCTAAAATCTTATACTTCAAATGTAATCGTTAGATAACATTTGCTTTGTTATCATTAAAATTAAAGATCATAGTGTACTTCAACCAATAGGTTTTCCCCATTTAACCTTGGCACTTGGTATGAGAAAACCTAGGTGTAACCTTAGCCCATTTGGTAGGTTCACATGATGTCTAGCTACTCTGAGAGCTCCCCACAATGCCCTTCTTACTCTGGTCCTAAGCGAAATATGAGAACTCCTTGATGACATTCAATGAAGAAATTATAGAAAAAGATAAAATAAAAAGCACGCTATGGGAGCATTCAAACAACTTTGGAGTGCTAAGGATTGCTTCTTTATCTATATTTGTGCACCTTTTATTAAATTAGTTAATGGGAGTTGCGTCCTTTTGAAAAGAAACTTAATGGTAGCCTTATAGAAATGTGAATTTGTTAACCATAATCCCTTGGGGCACTAGGTGTACCACATGGATTTCATTGGAAAAAATGCAATAGTAATATCTAATTCCTATGTAACTATGATTAATCCCATAAAAATATTTGTAAGAAGTTAATAAAAAGGTTAATATGATGATTTGGATAGCTTTTGGAGATCTTCTCAAGTTGGAAGCTTTAGATCTAGATGCGAATGCACGACACGTTTCGCCATTGTATGGGTAATTTGGTTATAATGTAATGCTTCAATCTCATGAGGGGAGTGGCATTTTGTTAAGAACGTTTGTAGGGCTATCTCCTTTCTCAAGGAGGTTTGGGGAAGTATTTAATTATTTTGATGTATTTTATGTTGTAGCCCTTTTTATTATTAGTAAAATAAGACTGCTAATCTCATGTGATCATCCTTTTTTATTTAAAAAATGATTTTATTATATATGTGTTACAGAAACCAATATCCCTTACCAACCAACTTTCAAACCAGTAACTAGAAGGGCAAAAATGTCTTTCTAGTAGTGCTATCAAAGTCAAGCGACACTAAAAGGTGAGAGGGATCCAAAATGTCTAAGCCATTAAGTGCTCACTTGAGAAAAATGAGGTGCTAGAAGATTTGTAGATACATAGACCATGTATAGATTTATACATACTTTGTTTTAAAAATTGCACCTAGAGGCGCCCAAGGCGTATGCCTTGAGGCGAGCCACTAGGAGATCACCCCAAGGCTATAGCCTTAAGGTTGCAACATGAGGCATGCACCTTGGTTGGTTGAGGTGGTAAGGTGTCGAGGTGAAGGTGAGGCTATAGCCTCGGTTGAAAGGTCCTTTTAGATGGTTGACTTACACATGATCCTTTTCCATGAATAAACCCCCCAAAACCCTAATTTAACCCCTCTTTCAAAACCTACAACCCATTGCTTAAAACCCCAAGGAGCCCATCGCTATCCAAGCTCTTGAACCACAGTTCCCACCTTGCTGGAGGTCTAGCATAGGTTGCTGGAGGTTGTAGAAAGGTCACCAAAGGTTGCAGAATCCTTGTCCACTGCATCATCGATCAAAATGTCATCTCTTGTCTAGTTCTGTTCTTTAAATGTTGTGATAGAGTAAAAATGACATGAATGTCTATTTTTTACTTTTTTTTCATCATTAGTACTTAATAAGTATATTTTTATGTCATTTTTCCTTATTTTCCATCCAAAATCCAATGCTTATGCCTCGACTATCTCGAGGTTTATGCCTTGCCTTGATAAAGGCAAACTGCCTTGGGACCACCTTGCATGTTTTAAAACCTTGTGCACATATGTATTTATATACAGTAACAAAAATATGATACGTTATGCACACATATATGTTATGAGATACACATTTATCTTACTTAGTGTTTTTTGGATTGATTATTTATTTTATGTTCTTTGTTGGTTCTCTGATGTAATTTACCCAACATCTCTTTATATAAAGAGGTGTAGGGTTTCCTTTGAAAAATAAGATCATTCGTTTTCTCTGACTTGGTATCAGAGCAGCGATCCTAGATAGGTGCTCAGGTATCCCACCGAAATAGGCCTCCGAACCAATCCATCGAATCCCTAGATCCTCCTCTCCTCATCATGTCGCGCCACCACTGCCCTGATCTCTAGCATTAGTGTCGGCAGGAGCGGTGGTAGTGGCGTGATCTGCAGTAGCAGCAGCAGTGGGGGCATTGCCAGTCGGGTGTAGTGTTGTCGATGGGCCTGTGCTGCCTTTGTGCAGGCGAGGGGAAACGATAGTAGTCTTTTGAGGGCCACTAGGGGTCCCTCTTGGCCCTAGTGTGCACCTCCTGATCCATGGAGGGCTGCCATGTGCTTCTAACGTGATTTTCAAGGAAAATATGACTTGGATTTCATGTTAGATCACCCTGTTGTGATCTATATTGATTTTGCAGATCTGAAAATACTATTTCAGATATGATTTTGGCATGTTTCTGTAGTTTCTGAGCATCATGCTTCATCATTCGAGGTGTCATTGGAGACAAATCAGGAAAGTGGGAACTACAAAAACCCGTTTTCTTGTCCTAATGGTAAAGTTAGATGAGACCGACTATGCTCGTTGGTCATAAATGTTCCTGATAATTGTGGAGGGTCATAACAGGGAATACATTCTTCTTGAGTCGGAGCCTCAGAACAAGGTAGGCAAGTACGCCACCTAGAAGGACAATGCTATGGTGTGGATTATAAATGTGATTTCACTGAGGATCGGGGATGACATTATGTATTACAAAATTGCTAAGGAGATGTGAGATTCTCTTCATGACACCTACTCTCATGAAAAGAATTCCAGCAAGGTATATCAGATCTACAATGATATGTTCTCCCTCAGGCAGGAGGGGCAACCCTTGTCATGGTATTATGCCACGTTGAAAGGGCTTTTGGAGAAATACAACACATGTAGGCCTGCGCGTACATATGCCACCCAACGAGATTATTGCAAGGAGATTGCTGTTCTACTCTTTCTATCTGGATTGGGCCCAGAGTATGATGCTACATGTTCTTAGATACTGACTTTGTTTGATCTATCTTCTCTAGAGGAGACATACAATTGACTCAGTAGGATTACAATTACTACTCTTCCAGAGATTATTGGATAGACCTCTACTTTAGCAGTTGGTGGAGGTCGTGGGAGTTGAGGTTTGCCTTCTACTCGTGGACGTGGTAAAGGACAAACGAGTAGACCTCATCCTACGTGCACTTTCTGTGGTCGGATTGGCCATGTGGAGACTTCCTACTGGTCTAAGCATGGGAGGCCTTCTGTAGCCAACCAGGCTATGACCACTTTTAAGACAGAGTTAGATACAACATCACAGGTAGACTATGATGCTGTAGTTCAATGACTTGCTCAGATTACTCAGGAGACCCCTTCCTCCTCTAGCACTGTTGCCATAGCCTCCTTAAGTATAGATTGTGCTTTTGGTGCTTTTGACAGAATCTTATTTTTGTTGCTACTCATCTTGATTGGTCACTACATTAGCTGGATGTAAAGAATGCTTTCTTGTATAGTGATCTCCATGAGGAGGTATATATGCAGCAACCTCTTGGTTTTGAGACTCAGGGGGAGTGTGTATGCAAGCTAAAGTATTCGATCTATGGACTCAAGCAGAGTCCACGAGCCTGGTTTCAGAAGTTGTCAGAAGTTGTTGAAGATATGGGGCTCAGCAGGTCATCTTCTGATCATTCCTTGTTTGTGCAGAAGACAGACAAGGGGATTGTTGTACTTCTGGTCTATATAGATGATCTCATTATCACTAGTGATGATGTACCTAGGATAACTGAGGTCAAGTAGAGTTTGGTTGAAAAATTTGTTATGAAGGACGTTGGTTTCTTGAGGTATTTCTTACGTATTGAGGTGGCAAGAAGCAATGATGGTATTGTTCTTAGTCAGAGAAAATTTGCTATTGATTGTTGCAGGAGGCTGGGATGTTGGGAGCTAAGGCAACCAACATACCCATGGATCCTAACATGCATTTATATGATGCAAAGTCAGAGGCCATAGAGAGCATAGGGTATAAACAGTTGATTGGGAAACTACTTTACCTTACTATTATACGCCCAAATATTTCTCTTGTAGTGGGCAAATTCAATCAGTTTATGGACAAGCCAACCAAGCAGCATTGGGATGTTGCAATGCAGGTACTCAGGTACTTGAAGCAAGCACTATGACGAGGATTGCTATTCAAGAGTGGTAAGTCTATGTCTATAGTGGGACACTCTGAAGCTGACTATGTAAGATGTCTCTTAGACAGAAAATCAACTACTGGATTTTGTACTTATGTAGTTGGTAATCTTGTGACATGGAGGAGTAAGAAGTAGAGTATTGTATCTCGATCCAGTGCTGAGTCACAATATAAAGCCATGGCATAGACAATAGTTGAGCTTGTTTGGGTGAGATCTCTCCTACTTGGCTTGAATGTTGAGATTGAGAAGCCTATGGAGATGAGATATGACAATCGTGCGGCTACTTATATTGTGAATAATCCGATGCTTCATGAGCGCACAAAGCATGTGGAGATTGATTGCCACTTTAATAGAGATCTGATTTAGAGAGGGCTTCTCTTCACCATGCCTGTCACTTAAGAGAACCAAACTGTAGATATGTTTACCAAGCCTCCTGCCATGTCCACTTTTGATGCATGTTGTGATAAGATGAGCATGATAGATATCTATGTTCCAGTTTGAGGGGGAGTGTTATGAGATACACTTTATTTATCTTAGCATTTTTAGACTGGTTATTTATTGTATGTTCTTTGTTGGTTTTCTGATATAATTTAGCTAAGACCTCTCTCTATATAAAGAAGTATAGGATTTCCTTTAAGAAATAAGATCATTTATTTTCTCTGACTAAAACAAAGGACAAATTTGATTGCTGGAAAAATTGTTAACTACTATAACTTGTTGATTGTAGTTTACATGAAAACTTCAAAATCTCTATTGACGATGGGATGATTGCCATCTCTCTTAGATTGGGAACTTATATTGCATAACAAATAACAAATTCAAGGTGATATTTTGTTCTTTAAAAAAAGGGTGATATTTTATTTTTGTTAGCGTTGAAATAAAGTGGCCACGTGGACAATCCACGTGGCACCGTGGTCCATAGGAGTCGACTAAGGTGGCCTTAGGGTTAGGTGTTAAGTTGGCTTGCATACCAAGTTAATTTGTCCCTCATGTGGCAACTTATTTTTAGTAATTGATTAAGTCTAATTTAGAATATATTAATTTTAGAAATAATTGATTGTGATTGAGTTTGTTTTGGATATGCAATTCCTAGATTTGTTAGGATTGCAATTAGGTTTGTGATTGGATTTGGTCCTCTTTAAATAGAAACCAAAACCCACTTGTTTATTTTGAGTTGCAATAATATTTTTTACATTCAAACTCCCTTCTCTCTCTCTTATGTCGCCAACTCTCTCTCTCTCTCCTCTCCACATGCGCCATTATTGAAGAAGGGCTCCATGCCACCCTTCCAAATCTTCACATGATATCAGAGCAACTTTCCTGGGCTTGCTAGTGTCCACATGTGGGAAGAAGTGTAAGGAGGCCATGTAGTTCATGCAGGAGGAGACTAGTTTCACGCCCAAGGTCATCTTGTGTGTGGAACACGTGGAGATCATCCCGGAGCCTTCATCGCTACGCTAACTTATTTGTAAAGGGGAAGCACTCTCATACACAAAGAGAGACTCCTCGATGGCATGGTATTTGCAAACGTACCTCAAGAGAAGCTAGTGCCTTACGTGGGCTCTGTAAGGACGTAGAAAAAGAGGCTACTTGTTTTTTGTAGGTAACGATGCAGACGTAGAGGCCTAAATTATCTACAAGCTCCACATTATCCTATTCCACATTATCATGGAAAGTCCACCAAAAAATTGTTAAGGGACCAAGGCTAGAAAGTGGAAGAAGGAGAATTATATAGTCTTATTTACATCCATAAACTTAGAGAGATCACGAGCATTAAGCAAAGAAGAGGTGACAACTGTGACTACAACGACTTTTGAGGTTGCTAAAGAAGCAACGACTACAAAGGTCGTAAGAGTCTTGTAGTTGCACTAGAAGGTACATTCAAAGAAGATTCGGAAGCATGCATGGATGCAGATATTCCCTCCAAAGTTAAAGGAAAAGAAAGTGAAGGCATGTCTTTACCCTCTCCGGATTTGACTTGAGGGGGAGTGCAAGCTTTGAAATGAAGTGGCCACGTGGATAGTCCAGGTGGCACTACCCACGTGGCACCATAGTCCATAGGAGTTGGCTAATGTGGCCTTAGGGTTAGGTGTTGAGTTGGCTTGCAAGCCAAGTTTTTTGTGCCACATGTGGTAACTTATTTGTAATAATTGATCGAGTCCAATTTAGGATAGATTAATTTTAGGAATAATTGATTTTGATTGAGTTTGTTTAGGATATGCAATTTCTAGATTCGTTAGGATTGCAATTAGGTTTGTGATTGGATTTGGTTCTCTTTAAATAGAGACAGAAATCCATTTGTTTTCTTTGAGTTGCAATAATATTTTCTACATTCAAACTCCCTCCTCTCTCTCTCACACTGCCAACTCTTTCTCTCTCTCCTCTCCACACGTGCCATTATTGAAGAAGGGTTCCACGCCGCCCTTCTAAATCTTCACAATTTTTATATATACATATAATTCATGATGCTTTCCATTTTGTGAAAAAGTTTCCTAATGCTTCGAAGAGGGTCTTTTTTAGCATTTCTGATGTGAAAAGGGATTTATTGATCCTTTTCAAATGCGAATGGTACATACTACATGAGAGAAAATCCACTTAAATGCTCGAGTCATAAAGAAGCTAGACTGCACCCAAAATACAAGGGTTTAGATCTTACCTACTCAAAAAAAAAGCAAGACCCTTCTAAGCATCCCTATATGCCTTTGTCAACAATTGTTTACGTGGAATTTGGATAGGAAAGATGTAGAATAGTCAAAGAATTATTAATCCAATGACTATTCATAATAAGGGACAATGGGAATTGATTTAAGTAAGGTATAGGGAAGGGAGAATGGATGGGAAAATGGTGGTTCGATTCCATATCCTCCAACAAGATATTGGGTTCGAAATCGTGTGGTACATTGATACTCAATCTAGTTGGACTAACCATGTTCCTAGTTGCAAGTGAACTTCATCTTCTTGGTAGTTGCAAGTGGTCTTCGTTTTAAAATCTGAAAAATTGAAGATTTCCGTAATGACTTTGGATTGAAAAAAAAATCTGATTTCTTTTATTCCCCTCCTTCGATGAGAAGATAAATCATATTTTACAGGATAAAATCTATAGAACTTGAGCAGTAATGGAAGGGAACCCGTAGAGAGAAGAAAATGGAAGTGAATGAAATCTGGAAGAAAAGAAAAAAAACTAGAAGAATGATTCCAAATGAACAAATTCAAACTTGAAAAGGATGATTCTCAAAGAATGGGGGACAAAGTGATTGATCGAGAATGATCTCTTAATGATCAAATTAAATTTGGTCTTGTTTTCAAATTTCCAATCATTCTAGATACAGTTGTGAAATATTGGATTTGCTATTATTTAAATCATGTATCTCCTTCACTTGTAGTTATTTATCATTCAATGAATAAATCACTGGATCTCTTGATATGAATCAGCTCAAGATGTTTCTTTGTGCATACGTTACACAAAGTATTTCCATTTTACGCTATTCATCCATGAAAAATTGTGATGCTTATAATATTGCAATATAGCTATCATAAAAGAGGCATATTTAGAAGCATCATAGAATAATGATACTTTTAAGTGTCTGTAAATGATCATGCCCAAAAGCATTGTAAAGTGGCTTCACTTGCAAGAACCATGATAGTGCGAATAATACACAAAATACCTATGGAGATCCCAAGTTGGTAGTGCAACACTTGAATTTTATAGGCATCTAGTACAACATGCAGCATTTTGTCAAAACATAATCTTTTCCATAGGTAACCTAAGAATTATTGTACATTTATTTTTCAATTAAAAAATTGTTTTGGTGCATGATCATCCATTGTCATGAGTATATTTGAAGGTACTTGCAATTATAATAGATCTATTCTCTCTTCAATGACCCTATAATTACCTCTTTTGATTCACAATTTTGCTATGGTTGGTCACTGCAAAGTCATAGAGCTCAAGAGTGTATTGTTGGACTGTTAACATGTACATGCTTGTTGATGTTATGCTTGCAGTGAAGCACACGAGTGACAATTTGAAAGGTAGTGGGTGGCATGCTTTGCAAGGTAGAGTTGATAACACAACCCCTCAACCCCTCACCCCCTCCCACTTCAGAGGGAGGTGGGTGCCATGAATACCCATTTGACTCCAGTGGTACCACGAGTAGCGACACCAGTGATGGAGAAGCAAAAGAGGGATGAAGCAAGCAAGAGGATATTTGTTCCTTAGTCATTCATCAGTAAGGCTTAGCTACTATCCTAAATTAAACTGAGAGAGTCATGCCAATCACATAGGATGACATTACTTTCACACCACTGGACAAGCACAATTAAAGGTGGCTTAGCCATGGCTACTTCAAGTGGCCAATTGGAGCAATGAGAACGTATGGATGGTAGATCATAGAGTGAGTTGAGACATGGTAATTAGTGACTTCATAGATATATAAAAGAAGAAAAAGGAATCTATTTGAAACCTTAAACTAATAGATCCTGATTGATTCCTTTCAGGAAGAAAAAAGATTCAGGAAGACATTTTATTAATTTTTGAGCAGAGAGCAAGGGCTCAAAATGACACGGACAACAAAACCTTTTCTCATGTTTAATGGGGTGCGTACATGGATTCTTTGCCTTCACTTAAATCCATCTTGAGCTATTCGTAGGCCTATGTCCAAGTAATCAAAGATCATGTCTTATAGTCTTTTTTTTAGCATCTCTTTTGCCTACGTAAGAAGGATTAACATCCGATTTCTCATCTCTCTTGACTGGGGAATCAGTTGGCCTTTTCAGATGTCCAAAGTATCTTAAATCTGTCTTCCAAATTTTGTTCTCTATTGGTGCCACATAAAGAGCAAATGTTCATGATTTTTTTCCTTTCCAGTTAATCATGAGTAAATGTGCTCTTCAGGACATCAACATGGTATGTCTTTTGTGAGAATATAAGAGGCCTCGTGGAGGCCTACACTTGCATACATACGCTTTCCACAAAGCTGCAATTCTATACACCTTATGAGAATTTGATTTTCTCAAAAGAAGAAAACGGCTAGCAATCGGAATAAAAAGATTGGTATTATAAGTAAATGCTAATGATTCCCTCCAAACCATCTATCAAGAGGGGGGGAGGATCGGGGAGAAGGGGAGGATGAGTGGTGACAGTGGAGGAGGTTGGGTGCGTGTCTCCTCTAGGAGACATGTGGGTGTGGGGGTCGTTCATCGTGGTTGAGATCTTGACATCGTTTGCTTCAAGTGTAGATCGAGAGGGCATTTCGTAAGGGACTGTCGTGATCCTATGGTGTGCCTTCTCTATAGAGGGCGTGGGCATCATAAGGATGCCTGCCCCTCTAGGCATAGATATGAGATAGGCTTGCCTTCACCACCTTCCACATTGTTGAGCGTGGAGATGGATGCTCCATGGTCTTTAGTGTTGGAATCTCTTGATGCCACTCACTTGTTGGCTTTGGTGGGAGTGGCTCGAAGTGGTAGGGTTCTTGTTGAGGATGTGAAGGTAGGTCTAGCAAAGAAGTTGATTGGGTTGCGGAACTAGAAGGTTGCTTCTTTCTCCCCTGGGTGTGTTTTGGTTTTTGGTCTTATAAGGGGGGCATTGAGAAGCTATGCTTTAAAGAGATGATGCTGGGGGGTGCCATGATTAGATAGAGGGCATCGCTACATGATGGTTCTTTGGATGAGAGGCCTCCTTCCAAGGTGGTTGTCAATATTCTTATTGTTGGTATCCCGCTTTGTTTGTGGACGGTGGAGGTGGTGGAGGCCATTTGCGCCTTCTTTGCAAGAGTTAAGAGTTGTGTGGACCTCGAGATCAAGGAAGGTGATATTTCTCATGTAGAGGTCAAAGGAGAGCTTTTGCATGGCAAGGTGGTTCCTCAGAAGGTGGTTCTTCTGCATGTATAGATTTACTTGGGTCCTTTCTATGCGTGAAGGTCATAAAGATGTGCCTGTGACCTAATCGTATGCGCAGGTGGTTGTCGGAGGAGAAGCAGCTCCTATTTTGCTGGTAGTGACGAGGAAAGTGATGTAGTAGTTATGGAAGCCTGTAAATCAAGACATGGATCGTGGAGATTTTGAATTGCCGACAAATTCAATGGCTGTTGATTCTCCAATTGTGTTGCCTTTTTTAGGTGAGGCTAAATGTGGTAGCCAACTGTGATCATGACTCAATCAAATATGGACCTCATACTTGTTCTCTGCAAGTGGTTTCCGGATCCTTAAATGTATCTGGAGTTGGTGAGTCTTGTGAAAACCTGGATAACCCTTTTGAGGCTTGAGATTTGATTATTTCTGCTGCTTCTTCGGTTGGTAGGCCTACTTGCTCTCCATGTCGTGTTTTGTAGGTGCGGTCCAAGGTGATGAGTCCCTTCTTCTGCAGCGATGAAGGTTTGGAGCTCTTAGAGGAGCCAACTCGGTTGCTCTTGTCGAGTATGGAGTTGGGGTGATGAGGTGCTACTGAAGATGAAGCACTTGGGGGCGATGCAGTAGTCGAGAGAGATACTGCTGTTGGGAATCTGTTGGTAGCTGAGCAATGGGTTTGGTGCAACAATGGATATCTAGTGACTTGGGTGGTGGGTCGAATGCAATTAGTTAGGATGTTGTTGGTAGAGGTGATCATGATTGGGATCTTGAGAAGGTCTTGCAACTTGAGTAGGGGGTCCGAGTCGAGCAAATTGGTCCAAACCAGACAATATTTGTTGTATAACTCATGCTACAAGAGAGGTTTTCAAAAGGAAGAAGGTTGGTGGGTCTTCCCATACGGTTGGATCTCGGAACTATGATGCAGTGGATGATAAAGTGGCAAATGTGTTGAAGGTCAAGAAGATAAAGCTAGCAAATGCTCCAAGGGGGATTGCTAGTTCTCATGGTTATGATCCTACCTTGGAATGTAAGAGGCCTTCGGGATCGGAATAGGTGTTTGCTTCTTCGAAAGTATTTGTTAGAGTAGTAGACGAATTTTGCACTACTACGGGAAACTTATCTGGAGAGACTTGATGATCTTACGAGGAAAAATCTGTGTTGTAGTTGTTTTACTGATGTCTTGGTAGTTGACTCTGTGGGTATATCTATGGATATCTTAGTGATGTGGAATAGTGATTTCTTCCTTTTGACAACCTATGTTATTGGGTCTTGTGTGATTACTGGATTGTTTACTAGAAAGGTGGATGGCTCCCCAGGTGATTTCTACTGTCTATGGTCCGTGTGATGATGGCTCTAGAATTGTGCTTTGAGAGGAGTTGAGGTTGGCCTCGATTTTTGCGAGAGGTAGGCCTTGGTTGGTAGGTGGTGATTTCAATGCTACCTTATCATCTGAGGACTGACGTGATGGCAGAATTGGCAGAGCCAGTATGGATTTTGCAACTTTGATGGATGAGCTGGTGTTGTTTGATATTGCTTTGTCTAGGGCCACTTATACTTGGAGTGGGTTTGCTATAGCCTATAAGATTTAATAGATTCTTGTGCAACGTTGAGCTGGTGAAGAACCATCAGTTGGCCAGTGTAACTATGAGACAACCATTTTTCGTCCACACGCGTTTGGTTTGGAATAGTCATGATGGTGCTGCTTATGCAATGTATTTCAAATTTCAGAAGTCTTGGATGCTTGAAGATGGCTTTCGCGACTATGTGAAGAAAAAATGGAATGAAGTGGCAAACTTATCCTTTGTTGCGTATACGCTTGCATTAAGATTCAACAACTCAGAGTTGTCCCGATTAAATATAAGGAGGTCGGAGCCAATGGGAGAGATTGTGGATGGGAGCTTTAGAGGCAATTCATGTGCTTGATAGGGGGAGGACGTGGAGCCGTTACAGGAGCCTAACATTGTTGAGAGGTGTAGATTGTAGAAGGTGGTCCATGATGAAGATAAAAAGAGGAAAATGGATTGGAAATAGAAGTTATGCTAGTTGTGGTTGATGGAAGGAGATTCTAATACTAGATTTTTTCATCTTGCGACAAGTAATAGAATGGTATCTTCCCTTTAGGTGGGTGATAAGGTTCTTTGTGATAGAGAGCAAATTGTTGGTGCTTTGAGGAGTCATTATCATGAGTTCACTAGACGAAGGTCTTTGGGTTTGTGGAGATTGGGATTGTTAGATATGAGTTGTTTGGATGATGGTTTGAAGACTGCCTTGATCAGGGAGGTGTTAGAGGAGGTGGTGTTGGTTATGAGGGGGCTCAAGGCAGAGAGTGCTCTTGGTCTTGATGGCTTGCTGGTTTTCTTTTTAAGGGAGTTTTGGGACGTTGTTGGGTCGGATTTCATGGCCATGGTGTATGAGTTTTTTGAAGGAGATTGGGGAAAGATTAAATGGATTTTATTTCTTTCTCTTACCTAAGAAGACTGGTGTTGAGACCATTGATGAGTACAGGCTGATCACTTTGTTAAATGCAGCGTACTTGATTGTGGCAAAAGCGTTGGCAAATAGGTTGCGTGACGTTATGCGTCAGATTATTAATCTAGTGCTGTCTCCTTTTATTAGTGGAAGGTCTTTGCAAGAGTCTTTTATGGAAGAGATAATCATAGCTTGGCGAAGATCGGAGGAGTCTTCTTTCTTGTAGAAGGTTGATTTTTCTAAAGCATATGACTCAGTGTCTTGCACCAATCTGTTGGAGATTATGAGAAGGGGTTTTCCTGAGGTTTGGGTGTGTTGGATGAAGCAATGTGTCACCACTTTCTTTTGATATCTTGGTGAATGGGAGATCGGGTGGCTCTTGGAAATGTGGAGTTTGGTAGGGTTGCTTTTTAGCACCTTTATTATTCAATTTGGTGGTGGATACTTTAGTGGCCCTTACCTTAAAGGCATGTCATGGAGGACAAATATCAGGTTTCAGGTTGAGGTCTATAGGCACTCTTCTTACTTCGCTTCTACAGTATGTAGGCGATACTACTTTTTGCATTGAGGGAGGTCCTCAGGAAGCAGAACATTTGGCCTGTGGTAAGAATTTTTGGTCAGATTTCTGGATTGACGGTGAATCATAGAAAATCAGCTTTGGTCCCTTTTAATATGGTAGAGGAGTTGGAGATCACTTCTACGTGCGGTTCCCAGTCATTCAATTACTGATCTCCTATTTGGGCTTGCCTCTAAACGGGAAGCATTTGGTAGTTGGTGATTGGAATAGCTTGGTGGAATGTATTGCCAAAAGATTGTGTTGGGATTTGTGACGATCCGGAGCGTGGAGGAGTTCAGAAATCAGCGGTTGGAGGTTGGATCGACCCCTCCAAGGGGCTGAATCGGTTGCTGGCTGCTGCTGCAGCACGTGGATGGCAGGTCCAACCTTGGACCGGTTTGCTGCAGGTGTGGGCAGGGGGGCAGGAAGGCCCTTTGGATGGCTGGCTGCGTGGTTTGAAGAAGAAAGAGGAGGAGAGGAGCTTGATTGGAAGAATTTGCTTTATTGTTCAACTCAAAATACTTGGAAAGACTCTTTATATAGAGAGTACATATTCCTACTTCCAAAACTAGATTTAACTAATTAAATCTAATCAAATCTTATAGATTTGGAACAACCAAATCTTTGCAAATATCCTTAAAACAAATAAACTAAATAAGGAAAATTACCAACTAAGAAACCAACTCCTACTTTTGGTCCTATGGACCCAAAATCGATGGGCCAAGAGCCTTCTAGATAACTGCCACGTGGCTTGATGGTTGCCACGTGGTATAGTGCCATGTGGCACTTTTATCGAATCCCAACACTCCTCAAGTCAGAGGTCGGGAGGCTGATGACTTGCTCTTCACATGTGAGGCTATACGCCCCATCATTCTTCTTTTCTTCTTCACCAGAAACTTGTATCTCTGATTTTGCCATCATCCTCCAAGATAATTTGAATTGGAAAAGATTTCGATTTTGTTTGAGGGTCGGAAAGACTTCAACCTGGTCGAAAAGTCTTTGGCTTTTTCTAGGGTCGAAAAAGACTTCGACCTTGAGTGAAGGATGATGAGGAAACTAGAAAGAACTTGGATTGGGGCCAGGAAGAATGTCCACTTAGAGAATAATTGCCCGGAGTGTTACTACTTTGATACCATGTTAGGATTTGTGACCATCCGGAGCGTGGAGTTCAGAAATCAATGATTGGAGGTTGGACCGACCCCTGCAAGGGGCTGAACCGACTGTTGGCTGCTGCTGCAGCACGTGGATAGCAGGTCCAACCTTGGACCGGTCTGATGCAGGTGCGGGCAGGGGGGCAGGAAGCCCCTTTGGACGGGTGGCTGCTATGGTTTGAAGAAGAAAGAGGAGGATAGGAGCTTGATTATAAGAATTTGCTTTATTGCTGAACTCAAAATAGTTGGAAATGTTCTCTTTATATAGAGAGTACATATTCCTACTTCCAAAACTAGACTCAACTAATTAAATCTAATCAAATCTTTTAGATTTGGAACAACCAAATCTTTGCAAATCTCCTCAAAACAAATAAACTAAATAAGGCAAATTGCCAACTAAGAAACCAACTCCTACTTTTGGTCCTATGGATCCAAAATCGATGGCCCAAGAGCCTTCTAGCTAACTGCCACATGGCTTGATGGTTGCAATGTGGCACAGTGCCACGTGGCACTTTTATTGAATCCTAACAGATTGAATTCTTGGTGTGGGAAGCTCCTCTCTAGGGGAGGAAGGTTGGTCATTTTGAAGGTGGTGTTGACTTGGTGTTGACTTTTATATCATTTTTCTTCATTTTTAGATCCTCAAGACAGGTGATTCAGAAGTTAGAAGTGATGCGAAAGAGATTCTTTTGGAAGGGGCTAGATCATGATGGGAGTTTCTCGAAGTCGGTGGCTTAGGATGTTATCTATCAGTCGAAGAGTTGTGGGGGGTTGGGTGTTAGATTGCTCAATGACTTTTGTGACGCGTTGTTGATGAAGTGAGTTGTTATGTTGTTCAGTAATGGAGATGGCATGTGGGATAGGTTGATGCGGGACTCTTATGGACGGGTGCTTGCAGTTCGTGAGAGGGCCATTACTCGCCCAGGTGATTTAGCTTTTTGGAGATCTCTGATTCCTGCCATGTTGAGAGGTGCCTCTTTTTACATCAGTCTTGGGTGATGGTATGTCTTTTAAATTTTGAAAGGATGATTGGTTGACTTAGATTTATTACTGAGGCTTTATAGCTTGGTTGAAAATAAACATGCTTTTGTTAGTGACATCTGGGATTATGTTTCAGTGTCTTGCACCGGTGATCCATGTAAGCATGTCAGAGGAAAGACATCAGAATTTTCAGAATCTTATGACTACAATTATGGAGATGTAGCTTGGTGCAACTGTGTCAGATCGGTTGGAGTGGTTGCATGGCCGGTTCTTGGTGATAAAGTTGTACAAGCTTCTACGCGGTGTAGTGGCCCCACCTGGTGTGATTGACATTGATTGAGCAATGATTTGGAAGCTCTGGATATTTTTAAAGGTCAAGATATTTATGTGGTTTTTAAGAAGAGATAAGTTGGTGACAAGAGTTCTCAGAAGTGTTTGGATTCCTGACGATGATTTATCTTGCCTATTGTGTGGCATGAATAATGAAGATACTTCCCATTTCTTTTGGGGTTGTGTGTTCTCTAAGGAGATTCGGGGAAGGATGGAAATGTAGCATGTTGACTTCTCTTCTTTGGCTTTCTGGAGTAGCTTTAGAAGCACAGTTTCAACGTCAACGTATGAATGAATAAAGGCTGTTGCTGTTTTGTGGTGTCTGTGGATAGAACAGAATAATGTACTCTTTAGAGGGGACAGGGCATAGGTTGAAAATGTGGTGAGGGAGGCTGGTTTTATTTCTGATTTGTGGCTTCAACATTTGTAAGTCCATTCCTTTTACATTTTATCTAATGAATTCTGGATGACTATTGACCTTTGGTAATCATTCTTTGCCGTCCTCAAAAAATAAGTAAATGCTTACGGTAACAGAAACTCTTACTATGACCCCCTTGTTTTTGATTTAGGAAAATAAAAAAGATACACAAATGGATGCTATTTCTCACCCATCTGCCACTGTTTAAATTCTGAAGTAACCTAAGCCTACTTTAGGTGGATACATATACTTACGGGCTAAGGTACGAATTGCATTGGCTGGCACCTACCAGTAAGTTAAAGCAGCAGGAGTCAGTTGGTACCTAAGAGACTTCCTATACCTTTATTTAAAACACTGAACGACAGAAACCACCTGTTTTTCCTATGCGTAAGGCACATAAACTACTTTAGATGTGCATGAGCTAGACACTACTTGTGCCTTTTGTGATAAGCGGTTGAAGACATAATCCACCTATTTTTCATGTGCCCGTTTGCGCAATCCTGTTGGTGTGGTACTATGGATTGGTCTACCAGCTATGCCTCTACTTCTGACTTCTGGACTAGCTTCCATGGAGTCCTTGCAAATGTAAATACAATGTAGAGAGCCTTAATCATGCTTTGGTGCATTTGGCTAGATAGTAATGGGATTGAGATCATTAATATGCTTTGTAGTCACTGGCGTAACTAGCTCCCTTTAAATGAAGATCTGGGAGGTTACTGACTCTTGTTAAGTCCCTTTTTCCCTTTAAAAAAAGAAAAAACACTGAACTACATAAATGCAAGCACACCTAGACACACTCATATCTATAAATAGTTTGAGGGCAAGTTTCATATACATAATGTCCTCATTGGATATCATTTATATCTTAAAGCCAATGAATTCACTATTGTGCCAGGTTTCCAAACACTTACCTGCTCGTGGGCTGCTGCAATGATGAGATCACTCACAAATATAAAGGAAAGACCGTCATGACTGAAGCTGAACGCTATGAGTCTCTTCGGCATTGCAAGTATCACTTCTATGCTTTCTCCCTACTTCAGAAACATTTCCTTTTTATCCATCTGATTCCCTTGGCTTTTGAATTTCTATACAATTTTTTTGATGCCATTGAAGTGCCTGTATGTCCTTTTATCTTCATGAAGTAAACTAAACTAGTATGTCTTCCATTTCCATTCTGGAGAATTTCTGGTCTTTGGGAGGTCTCATTAAATATAAATTCAAAGAATGAATTCAGATTTTTGTCAATTGTACTTGGAAGATCTAGATGTAAATGCCTTGTAGGTTCACTCACAACAAAAATCTAATAGCGGATAAGGTTAAAATAAGGTTGTTGGGAAGAAAATGATGCTCTCTTTTTAAATGGAAACCTTAAACCTCCATATATAGGGAGAGGCTGGGGGACAATTGTATATGTTGGGAATAAGGAGGCCACGTGGTAGTAGGACAGATGCTCTCAGGGCCGGTGGCTAGGTGGACCAAGGATCCTAGTTTTGGTTGCTTAAGTCTCAAGGTTTGTTATTTTGTTAAGTTGGTTTTTAAGAAAGTTATTTTTTAGTGATTTGTTTAGGACTTGTTCTTTCTTATTTAGGAGATAAGATTAGCTTATTTTTTGTTTTACAGGATATGTTCTCTCTATAAAAGAAAGCCTTCCTATTGTATTTGATTCTTGAGTTAAGCAATAATATTTCCAATATTTCCAACTCCTCTCCTCTCTCTCTCTCAACATCATCGCCGACCGCCATCACCATCGACCTCATCATTGATGGGGTACCATCAACGTAGTCGGCTGTAGCTGCCCCCTCCCTGATCTCCACGTGGACATCCCTTGTTGGGCTATTTTCCCATGTGCCAAATGAGCCTTTACGCTTCACATGCGCTAATCTTGACATGGTATCAGAGCTTTCGGTCTAGGCTCTTTTGGCGTGTGCATGTTCTTGACCACACGTGTGGTTTCCGTCTTTAGCAAAAATCTTTCTCGACAAAATCTAGCACCTTACTCGGAGAAGGAAGATAATAGAAGATGACGGATGCCACCGCTATGGTCACCGAAGCCACGTTGTCAATGAAGATGGAGTTCGAAGCCTAGAAAAGAGAAAAGGAGATCTATCTAGTCACACGATTTGTGATCTTCATATTGATGCTCTATATCTGATTTTTTACTCTCTTTCAAAAGAGGAGATTTTCCTAGAGAAAAGATGTTAGAAGATTCTTTCCTGAAGATCCAAGATGTAGAGGTCTCACAGTGGGGCTACTAGCACCTCACATGCAGACTCTCTTATGCCTACTGACCTTGAGAAGATACAAAAGAAGAGAAGTCCATGGTGGCCGTCGTCACGAGTATCGAGGTTGCCGTAGAAGCAACTCAAGAGGTTGCAAGAGGTTACACTGTGGCTCCTTCTGGAGAAGGAAAAAGAGAAGACGATAGTTGCTACAACGATTATTGAAGTTGCCACAGACGTAATGACTTCAGAGGTCGCAAGAGGCTACATTGTTGACTCTTCCAAAGAGAAGATCGAGAGCACGACTCTCGAAGAAAAAGAGTCGTGGGGCTTCTAGCCTTACAAGTTGAAGACCAAGTATCGTCCTCTTAGCTTGGCTTGAGGGGGAGTGTTGGGAATAAGGAGGCCATGTGGCAGCTAGCTAGGCCACGTGGCATTGCCATGTGGCAGCAGGATAGAGGCCCTCAGGGCCCGTGGCTAGGTGGACCAAGGGTCCTAGTTTTGGTTGCTTAGGTCTCAAGTTTTGTTATTTTGTCAAGTTGGTTTTCAGGAAAGTTGTTTTTTAGTGATTTGTTTAGGATTTGTTCTTTCTTCTTTAGGAGATAAGATTAGTTTGTTTCTTATCTTAGAGGATATGTTCTCTCTATAAAAGATATCATTCTTATTTCCAATATTTCCAACTACTTTCCTTTTGCTTTCTCTCAACATCACCGTCGGCCATCGTCACCACTGACCTCATCATCGGTTGGTCACCATCAAGGCAACCGACTGCTATTGCTCCCTTTCACTCCTTGATCTCCACGTGGACAACCACTATTGGGCTATTTTCCCATGCGTTAAAGGAGCCTGTACGCTCCACGTGCGTTAATCTCGACAGTATACAAGCCCCATAAAAATAAGGAGATAAAACTGACATAAACAAGAAATAATGCTTATTTCTCTACACTCCCCCTAAAGCTAGAGCATGTAAATCTATCATGCTCGGCTTGGAACAACACTAATCAAATGAAGCACAGGGAAGTGCCTATGTCAGTCATTTGATCTCTAGAAGGATAAACCCCTTCTGGATCATGTCGCAGGTGTGGTGACAGTTTACTTCCACATGTTTTGTCCTTTTACAGAAGATTAGATTGTTAGAAATGAAAAGGGTTGTCTTGTTATCACACTTCATCTTTATAGGGCTAGATATAGAAACATGAAGATCCTTAAGGATAGAACAAATCCACACGAGCTTGGTGGTGGCTTATGTCATCGCCCTATATTTAGACTTAACACTTGATTTGGCTACCACAATTTATTTCTTGCTTCGCCATGTAACTAGGTTTTTCATAATAAATGTACAAAAACTAGTAGTAGACTTTCTATCCTTAGGACAACCTACATGTATGTAGGGTACCACATCTGAAGAACTGCCTCTAGTAAACAACAAGCCCTTCATGGGTGCAGATTTAAGGTACTTGAGAATCATCATAATCACATTCATATGTACCTTTTTTGGCTTATTCATAAATTGACTTTGTTCACTGCTAGGGCGATATATGGATGTATGACAATAACGTACAATAGTTTTCCTACCAGGCTCCCGAATTGCCTAGCATCACCTTATCTTAAGTCATCCTCATATAGATGCATAGTTGTAGCCATAGGAATAGAAGCAGGCTTAGCGCCTAACATACCAATCGCTTAAAGATGGTCTATTACATACTTCTTTTGAGATAGAACCACTTCACATGAATTTTTAGTTACCTCAATCTAAAGAAAATATTGGAGTAGCCTTAAGTCCTTCGTAACGAAGTGCTTGACCAGAAACTCTTTCGTAGCTTTAATTCCTTATGTATCATCTTCAATCAAGATGATACCATTTACATACACTGGCATCACTACAATCCCCTTGCCTGTTTTTCAAAAAAAAAGTGAATGATCTGCAATGGATCTTCTTAACCCAACGTTCTCGATGATGTTAAATTTTCTCTAAAATCATGCTCTTGAACTTGCTTGAGCACATAAATTGTCTTATGCAGTCTGCAGCCTTTGATACACTTCCCTATAGTCTCAAACCTAGGGGGTTGCTACATGTGCACTTCCTCTTGCATTCTTGACATCAAGCTGATAGAGAGGCTAGTCCCTATGAACAACCATAGAGATGAGAGTTTGAACTGTAGGCAATTGTGCTATAGGGGACAAAGTGTCAAAGTAGTCCATGCACTACATATGGGTGTAACCTTTGACAATAAGGCGAGCTTTGTACCTTTTAATGGAGCCATCTAGTTGGTACTTTATTGTGAAGACTCATTTACATCCAACTACAGTTGCATAAAAACTCCATGTCCTGCAAGAAAGAAGTACGAGCATTTCATCCTCCATGATTTGTTTCCATTCAGAATTTAGAAGCACTTCTTGATGGGTAGTAGGTACATATATAGCTGAGAGAACGGTAATAAATTTTTGGTACTAAGGGTACAAGCTTGCCAATGAAAGTGTACTTAGAGATCAGATGCATACTACATGATCAAGTACCTTATGCAAGGCAATGGGCATATCAAAACTACCATATGGAGAATCATCTATCTTAACAGATTTAGGCTTAGATTCATTTGTGGCAGGATCAGACTACATAGATATGCTAGAATCACCTTAAGTAGTCTAAATAGTGAGAGATGAAGGCACAATTATTGGGATCTCCTTAGGTGTAGATGGGGACAGAATTAAGAGGCACAAAAGCAGATGGAGGATCTATTTGAGCAAGCGTTTGACCAAGGTTTTAAGTGCTAATATCGACGTTGTGCCAAGAAATTTCCAAGTGCACATATTGGAGGCATGCTTTTGAAATGCCCATGTATTGACGTCAGGTTAATGAGGTTATCGATGCCCTGAAAATTCTTCATATCGAGGGCATGTTGATGGATGTTAAAAAATTCACTTAAATGATTAAAATTGCAAGTAAATCATAAATTACTAACTTAAAACCTTAAAAGATTATACAAGAAGGGCATACATGTGAGAACACAAGTGTTGAATTAATATATATTCAAATAAAGCATGTATATCTAAAATAATACACCAAATTAAAAATTTGAAAGAATAAAATTTCGAGTACCTTATTGAGATTTTTGAAGCTTAGGAAAGTCAAGAATGTCATGTAGGATTCATTTCATTACCATCGTTGCCACTTTGTTCGTTTCATCACCTATCATGGCTTTGTAAGACTTGAAGGTAATCATAGTAGGTGTTCTGCTCCATATATGAATACATGGTCTGATAGTCCATTATTGCTTGTTTATATTCTTGATTACTCACATTAATTAATATGCTAATACGAGGATACCTACTATCCCGTGTATTGGTGACTCTTAAGAGATTGATGTGAGGATCTTACTTGCCTTGAAATTCCTTATAATGATGACAATGTTCCATTTGTTTTTCTAATTTGGGGGCCATGATGATAAGGTAGGTGGCGACGAGATTGACTGTGGGGTTTGATAATATGGGAAGAAGCCATACTCAGATGTGATGTAGGAGTAGGCATCACAGGCATATCCTTTATTTCTTAATCCTAACTTGAGGTACGATTGACAAGATATATAGCATCGATATGAAGGTAGTGGTGGGGCAAAAGACTGTAGCTAACAACTTTGAATGTATGATCTGGTGTCATGGCTAGGTGATGTATCAAAAATCTGCTCACCGAAGCTTATGGAACCATGGACGAGCTGAAATCGTCTATGCAAGCACCATATCCCTCTTAATCCATGGGTATTGCATTGGGAATATGTTGATCATGTACGTTGGTGTGTAGGTCGTAGTCTCTACTACTTGGGTATTCACCACCACTCATTTCTCTCCCTTGTTGTATTGAATGACCGTTTCAATTCAGATCCATTTGTCACCATTTGTGTATCCTCATTATCATCTTTGCCTTCCGAGTCGATCTTCGATTTAGATTGTGATGATTCTTGTTTCATCTTCTTCATCAAGTACTTTGATGGGGAAAATATGTTGACTAGATCTAGCAATATATCCTTCAATATTGGCATCAATTTTCTTTGCTAGCTTCTAATTTGGCCTTGCCCCGACGTCTATTATAAGTTTTCCAATGTCATTTATTCAACTCTCCAAGGCATCATCTCCCCCTTAAAAAGGCACGCTAAATCAATTGGATCACCTTGAGTGGTTTAATAGCCCTTCTCACAATGCCTTGTTATCAACTTGGTGTTGTAATGAATGAACACAAGGTCATTAAGTATTTTTTGCCAGCCTATTTCTTTTTTTCGAGTGGATGAGGTTGAATGTACTCCAATTTCTTTTACATCCACTAATAGATGTTGCCTGCAATAGCATCTCAACAACCACCTTCCACAAGTTTAGAGCAGCTGCCCCATAACAACTCCACCATTAGATGGAAAAGAAAAATATTATGGTTATTAATCGGTTAAAAGCACTACAAAATCAATAATATTAGAGAGATCAATTATTACTCGGACGAAAGCTCTTAATAGTTTTTTGTGCCAACCTCATCCTAAATGGGACATTATCTTATCTTTGTAATATTTAAGTTCTTTGGCTATAAAGATCATATATTCGTTAAACATATTATTCATTAATTAACATGTACTCCATAGGTTTAAATTCATTCTATATGTGATATGTATAGATCACTCATATATAATACTCGCTCCTTCATGACAGGGATAACTTCTTACCACTTCTTGCGAGGCACTGACAAGATCATCGTGCAAGCTAAGGTTGTGCTTGTAGAAATATTTAGGATTCAGATTGTAGCCTACATTATAATAGCAAATGATTAATAAATATATTGTATTTATAAATAAATTTACTCAATCTTCTACATTTAAAATTCCTAGAAATTAACAAGTATACTTATTGACACGGTGGAGTGGGCGTGTTAATATGCTACACCTTTTTTCTCTTATTATCTTTATGAAAGGCGCTTTCCACCTTCATGTATTTTAGACCACCTTCTTCATCATGCCCATTGCTGCATAAATATAGCTCATCGTTGGCTTTTTATCCCCATGAACCATTCTTAATGTTAAGATCATGATTTGAAATATCGCGATATATCACCGATATATCACTATCGATGGAGTTGGGTGGTATCAATATCCCCAAAGTATTTTTTTCCCGAATATCTACGATATATCGCCGCTACGGGGAGATATTGCCGAGATATCGGCGATATAAGAGCTGTTGGCGTTGGGTTTGGTGGGCAGGAGGTTTGAAATTTGAATGCTGGATGGGAGGTTTGGGAGCTGCTGGGCGGGAGGTTAAGGAGCTGTTGGAAGGGAGGTCTCACACACGCACGCACGCACACACGTAAAAAATCATCGATATCGGCGATATATACGTTTTTTAGGCATCCTGATGGGATCTATTGTAACATCAGTTAAAGCTTAGATAGTGGGAGATAACTGAACCGGAGATGTTACAAATAAGTAGAGGAAGAGCCATTTGATGGAAGTGAAACATGGCCTACATATGTTGACTGTAGAAACCAATAGACACCTTCTTTATGACCACAACCAATCACTTGACTTGTCAATAATAATGTCTTGAAACATAAGAGACACGACATTAAACATTGCTTTGCAATTCAACTACTTTGTAATTCTACCAATAGCATTAGACTCAAAAGGGAATTGATGATAAGGACACTCTCCAGTTGTACTATGAAGTGCATCTTGTACCTTTCCCTAACCTATAATGGGCAAATGCCTTACATTAGCAACTAATATGGTTCTGGCAGCTGGAACTAGTTTTAGCCTAAAGAATTATCTGGCATCATCAAATCTATATCAAGAAGCACCCGAGTCAACCAACCAATCAGTGGCTCTCACACACACACGACCATACATGCATGTGTACGCACGCGCATGCACACACATGTAAAAAAAATCATGGATATCGATGATATATTCATGATATAACACATACATGTTTTTTAGGCATCATTTCATGATATATTATTCATAAAAATGTCAACCTTTAAATTTTGTGATATTTTATGTCTTTCTGAACGATTTTCCTAAAATTCACCGATATCAGCGATATATCCCCGATATACTCTTTTTTGACTTGTCGATATGATATCGATATCGATATTTAAAACCTTTGTTAAGATGATGGCTTCTGTGACACAGGCAATGCATTTACAATCATCTTAAAACCTCGAGTTAAGTAGACCTATGTCCTTTTGGACATGCGTCTTACTCTCAGATATATCAAATCACTTTGTTGGTTCACCATTGCCTTTGAACTTACTTTATTATCTAAAATGCTTTGCAAGGTAATGCAGTTGGTGGAGAAGCACGTAATTCTAGGATGAATCAGTTTGCTATTACAATGTTCTCTAATCAAGGATAATACATGTCCATGAATAAGAAAAATGATGTAACATTTTGTGCTTTTTTAACAATTAAAGCCATAGACTTTTGATGCCTAAAATCTTTGAAAATGAGATCCATGCAATGTGCAACACATAAGGTCTAAAAGATTTCATATTTGATTTCATTATTTTCTTGCCCACCTTCTTGAACTTACTGCATCACATGTTCCTTCCCAACCTTATCAATAAAATCTTTTAACAATATATAAATATTGTTATGAATCACGTGTGTGGAGCGTGTAGGCTCCCTTGGGCGTGGGAAAATAGTTCACAAGGGGATTGCCTACGTGGAGATCAGGGAGAGTAGTCGGTGGCTGCTTGTGGTTGGCTGGCGATGTGGTGGCCAATTACAATGGGAAGACTCTTTATATAGAGAGAATATATCCCAATTAAATAAGACACAAATCTTATCGCTAAAATAAGAAAGATTAAATCACTACAAAAACTTCCTAAAAAACAACTTAACAAAATAATCAAACTTGCAACTTAAGCAAACACAAAATTAGGTCCCTTGGACCTTGACTGCCAGCCCTATGGGCCTCCTGATCGACTCCCTGACTGACTGTTTATTCCTAACACCCCCTCAAGTCGAAGCAAGGAGGATGGCGACTTGGTCTTCAACTTGTCAGGCTAGGTTCCCCACCATTCATCTCTTTCGAGAGTCATGCTCTCGGTCGAGTTAATAGTGTAGCCTCTTACGACCTCCGAAGTCGTTGCATATGTGGCAACTTGAATAGTTGTCGCGACGGTCGCCGTTGATTTGTCTTCACTAAGCATGGTCTGTATCTTCTTGAGGTCCTCGGGAGTTAGAGAGTTTACATGCAAGGTGCTAGTAGTCCCACTTTGAGATCTCTTGAACTTGTCTTAGCACTTATCTTGTGGATGATTGGTACATCCACAATGTTGGCACCTCGGGTAGATGCGACCAGGGCCTCGGCCACATCCTTTTCCACGCCTTACACTTTTAGAATAGCAAGTGCGGAGTTCTCGCCCATTGGTATGAGTTCTTCAGGTACCTCTATTTTCAGGAGATGGTAGAAGATGGTCTCGAGGTTCATCTTCTCGTTGGAAGGGAGGATCTGATTGTGAGCGGCTCGATAACAGGGATGTAACCCCGATAAAAACTTGACGGATTGCTAAACAGCCTGAGTCTCCCCTTACTTGTTGCAACATAGTGGCTTGAAGATCTCCAATTCCTTGAACAGGTCTCCATCTTCTCATAGTACTTGATCTAGGGGAGATCTCCCTGACTCGCTGTTCATATACGAGTATATAAATCAGTAATATGAGCATTGCTAGATGTTTGGGCATTCCTTTTCTTAAGGGTCATCCAAATGTCGTACGTGCTCTTCTTGTAGAGCATGTTCGAGGCGACGGAGGGGTCCATTGAGTTCATAAGCCAGTTCATAACAATGTAATTCTCCTTGTATGTCTTTTTCTTGTCATCTTTTTTCTTCAGTGGCTCTTAAAGGAGAATACTAAGTTTCTCTTGTCCTCTGACGAACATCTTGAAGGCACGAACCCACAAGACATAGTTGGAGGCACCATGTAGCTTGATGGTTGTCTCGGAGATGACCTTGCTCTCTCACAGACCCAACGTGGCGTCACCAACTGTCGTGGAGGCTTTCGTCATCTTCTACCGTCTTCCTTCTCCGCGTAAGGCATCGGGTTTGTTGAGAAAGACTCTCCAGAGATGCAAGCCACCTACGTGCAGTCAAAAACCCACATGCACCAATAGAGCCTAAACTGTAGACTCTAATACCATGTTATGAATCGTGTGTGTCGAGTGTGGAAGCTTCCTTAGGCATAGGAAAATAGTCCACAAGGGGACTGCCCACGTGGAGATCAGGGAGAGGACCAACTGATGGTTGCTTGCGGTTGTCGGCGATGTGGTGGCTGGTGGCCGAGTGTTATGTTGAGGAAGAGAGGAGTCTTGGAATTGGAAATATTATTATTGACTCAAAAACCAATAACAATGGAAAGACTCTCTTTACATAGAGAGAACATATCCTAACAAAATAAGAAACAAATCTTATCTCTAAAAAAAGAAAGTTCAAATCACTAAACAACTTCCTAAAAAACAACTTAACAAAATAACCAAATTTGCAACTTAAGCAAACACAAAATTAGGTCCCTTGGACCTCAAGGACTGGCACTATGGGCCTCCAACCGGCTCCTTGATTGACTGCCACGTGGTAGTGCCACATGGCCAAGCTGGCAGCCACGTGGCAGCTCCTTATTCCTAACAAATATACTTAAAAGTTGTTCACCTTGAGGGAAGCATCCACTGATTTGATGAAAATGGATGTCATAATTCACAAGAAGGTTAATAATCTGCCTCTTTGTATAGCTAGTCTACCCATCAACCATAATCATGCACCCGTACTGTGGCCATAACACCTTTAAATTATTGATGTATTTTTGTATTTCTTCCTTTTCCATAGGCATGTCCTTGTTCATTATCTCGTAGGTTGTGGGAGCCTTAACTCCCATCCTAGCTTGAGCGGTAGCATAGATAACATTCTGCAACCATAGTCCCTCTGTCACGAGCTGGAATTGCATGAGCATTAAGAAGGCTCATCACCACTTTAGCAAACATCTCCCTTGCATGTCCCCAAATATTTATCATTTTTTGTTTGGGATCACCTTTCATCTTAATACTCCTGGATTGGAAGAAACTGGTGATGCCACCTTTTTCCTTGTTGGTAGGTCCTGCTCTACTTGTACCAACACTTGCATACGTCATGCTCTATGATCTTTTGTCGTCGGTAAACATTTGTCATTTGTGCTCACTTCTTAGTGGGTCTCTTACAGCTTGTCTAAATTGTCTTCTACTTAGATCATCCTCCATATCACTTGGATATTGCAAGGCATTGTTAGAATCAGAATTTGAGTCAACATTTTTATAATGTTGACTGTCAAATAAGGCCTCACGGACTGCTTCATTAGCTTTCTACTTTGTAACTTCCTTTTCTCACCTTGACTTCATTGACTCAGCAGCTACTTCCTGGACATTTTCAGGACAATCTTTATACTTTGCCACATTCTTATCATCTTCAAATAGATAGTGCTTGAATCGTGTAATTCCACCACTACGTAATTGTTTTCTACAAAACTTACTCTGTCATAAATTTGCTTTCTTTCGATCTTGTGCAATACAATCACCCAATATCATCTTTGCTGGCATCTTTCCTCTTCCTCTCGAGGGGCTTTTCCCTTTCCTGGCATAGTGTTCCTAAAAATTACAAATTAAATAACACATATGAGCATTTATTCTAAATTACTTGGATACACAAATGTATTCATTTCATTTTTACATGAACTCAATTGGTAAATTTACATCATTACATGTACTAAATTACTTGATACATTAATTTCATTTTTACATGTTCGGTTTAGATGTACATTTTTAATACATGTACATGTTGGGTAGTTATGTAAAGAGGAGTTGAAATTACTTTTTCTAACTATGTAATTAATAAATGTACATCATTACTTGGTATTAGTCTATTACATGTAGGGTACATAATTACTTGGTAGATGTACATGTATGCCGTGGTACACTATTACATCATTAGTTGGTAGATGTAGGGTATTAGCTATGAAATTGTATATTTAGTACATCATTACTTGATATTGATGTACATGTACATGTTGGGTAGTTATCTAAAGAAAGGTTGAAATTACTTTTTCTAAGATTTTAACGGACTATGAAACTAATGCATGTACACTTGATACCATGTACTAAATTATTTTTTTAACTATGTATTAGTGTTAATTTTATTAATGTACGTATGATCTCACATTTAATATATCTATACATCTAATAGGTTAATAAATTGGTTGGAATGACTTACTTTTTTATAGAAAACCTTATGATCTCTTATATAGAGAGAGATCGAAGGGTTAAAAAAATAAAATTGTCCCCGAGGAATTAAACACCCATAGCCCGTACAAGAAAAGCATAGAAATAACAATATATGTTAGCATTCTTCCTTAAGTTGGAGCATAAATATCTATTATGCTCAGTTTGGATACATATGAATCAAATAAAGATTTGGCTAAGGGCTTGGTGAAAACATCTGCAATCTACTCCTCAGATGTGATTGGAGTGGTATATAGCAACCCCTTCTGAACAATGCCTCTGATATAGTGACAATCAACCTCAATATGATTCGTCCTCTCGTGAAATGCTAGGTTGTTGGCAATGAAGGTAGTTGCTCTGTTATCACATCGCATCTCCATGGGGCTAGAAAATTGTATTTGCAAGTCAATAAGCAAGGATTTGATCCGCATCATCTCTATAGTCGTTTGAGCCATAGCTTTGTATTCAGACTCGGCACTGGATCTTGCAACTGTGCCCTATTTCTTGCTCCTCTATGTGATCAAATTCCCTCCTAAGAGGTGCAAAACCCAGTAGTGGATTTGCGATCCACATGACATTTGGCATAGTCTGCATTAGAGTAGCCAACCAAAGTCATAGAAGACCGCTTGGAGAAGATACCCTTTCTAAGAGCCTTCTTGACGTATCTGAGCACCATCAATGCTGCATCCCAATGTTGATGTGTCAGCTTGGCCATGAACTTACTCAGTGTCTCCACTGCAAAGGAAATATTTGGTCTCGTGATAGTAAGGTATAACAGCTTACCCACAAGTTGCCTGTACTGTTTGCTGTTCATCACTTGTGTATCCTCATCATTGAGTGGCATCTTAGGGTCCTTAGGAATATTGGCCTCCTTAGCCCTAAGCATGCCAATTTCCTGCAAGATGTGTAAAGCATACTTCTTTTAAGACAAGACCATGTCCTTTTTGCTGCGAGTAACCTCAATACCAAGAAAGTTCCGTAGAGCCCCCAAGTCAATGACAAATTGCTCTGTTAGGATGCGCTTAACCTCAGCAACACCTTACTCATCATCCCCTGTGACAATTAAGTCATCAACATAAACAAGAAGTACTACAGTATCTCATCGAGTCCTCCTAACAAAGAGAGAAAAGTTAGCTTTCGATCTCCTGAATTTAGTTGCCTTTACAACCTGTGACCTCTGGAACCAGGCTCTGGGACTTTGCTTAAGGCCATAGATGGCCTTTCGTAGTCGGCATACACACTCGCCTTGAGTCTCAAAAGCCAGGTGGCTACTGCATGTGGACTTCCTCTTGGAGATCACCATAAAGGAAGACATTTTTACATCTAGTTGATGCAAGGGCCAATCTAACTGAACTACTGCTGCAACCAACACCTGTACAGTATGAAGTCTGGCAATAGGTGAGAATGTGTCAAAGAAGTCCACCTCATATGTTTGGGTGAACCCCTTTGCCACGAGGCATGCTTTGTACCTAGCAACATCGCCATCTGGGTTGAACTTCACAGTAAATACCCATTGACAGCCAACAAGTGTAGCATCATCAGGAAGTGGAGTGAGCTCCCAGGTCCTACGGCCTCTAAGAGCGGCCATTTCATCCTCCATGGATGCCCACCATTTTGTATCAATCATGGCCTCGTTATGAGTAGCTGGAATTTGAGTAGTTGCTAAAGCCTAAGTGAATCCAGCAAATCCAGGAGCTAGGCTATCAGTAGCAAGTGCTCCAGCCGTGGGATAAGTGGTGTAAGTTCAAGGTTGCTTCCGAATAGCTATCGGGAGATCAAGATCATCACTTGCCACATCATCTGTCTTGTCCCTGTGACCATCACATGGCAAACGTACGTCAGTGTTTAAAGGACTCACCTGAGAAGCCAATGGTGAAGGCGAGGGTGGGGGTCCCTGATAGGTAGTATGAGGGCGGACATATGTCTAGAGTGACCCAGTTAGTTGAGGGAAGTGATGCGTACCATGAAGTGGTGGTGGTGGTGTATTAGGGATATGAATATTAGGAAAACTCTCAAAGCGAATGGGGGTATATGGCATAGCCGCCATATCACCCTCAGAAGGCATCTCAGCTGTAGTCGTAGAAAAGAAAGGTATCGCCTCACGAAATGTAACATCTGCAGAAACATAATGTCGAGAAGTAAGCGGATCAAAACATTGATACCCTTTTTGTGTCCGGGTATACCCGAGAAAAACACACTCAACTACCCTCAGTGCTAGAGTATCTCGACTTGGTCCCAACAAATGGACAAAGGCAACATAACCAAAAGTTTGAGGGGTGACGTGAAATAGGGGTCGATCAAGATACATAACTTGCAAAGAAATATGTTAATGTAATGTAGGATTAGGCATCCTATTGATCAAAAAGCATGCAGCCAAAACAACGTCACCCCAGTAAAGGGAGGGAACCGAATGGTGAATCAACAGAGTATGAGGAACATCAAGAATATGGTAATGTTTCCTCTCAGCAGCACCATTTTGCTGAGAAGTGTGTGGGCACATGATCTCATGAATAATGCCATGACTAGAAAAGGAGGTACGCAAACGAGTAGTACAAAACTCCAAAGCATTATTAGATCGAAAATGTTTCACAAGGCAAGAATGTTGAGTTTTTATTTCTTTAATAAAGTTTTGAATGATTTGTCCCACATCGTACTTATTCTGCAAAAGAAACATCTAGGAAATACGAGAAAAATTATCTACTAACAGAAGATAATATCTATTCCCAAGTCAATCAGGAGTACGACTAGGACCCCACACATCCCATATGAATCAAGTCCAAAACAACAGCATAAGAAACAAAAGTAGAACTGAGAAAACTAGCCCTATGATGGTTTCCTAGTTGAGAAGCATCATAGGTAAGAGCAGTAGTGGAAAGTATGTGCGGCAAAATCCGTTTGAGGCAGTCAATAAGCAGGTGACCAAGGCAATGATGCCACTGAAGGGGAGATCCAGTGGAAGCAAGGCCCTAGGTAGCAGAAGTAGCAACAATGGTCTGGCTCAGATGGTACACCCCCCTTCCCTCATGCCTTCTATCAATCGACTTCCCAGTGACCCTAGAAGACACAAGAAGACGTATAAAAAATGGCTTTGCAGTTCAAATCTCTATTAAGACTACTAACAGATAGTAAACTCAAGGAAAAATCAGGCACATAAAAAACATCTGCTAGTCTCAAGGTGGGAGATAGAGACATATCTCCCTTGCCAACCAGTGGCGAATGTCTCCCGTCTGCCATCTGCACAGTCCTAGTTGGTGTAATTGGTGCTAACTAAGAGAATGCACTCCTGTCGCCACATAGATGCGTAGATGCACCAGAATCAGTCAACCAATCATCAGAGGACAAGCGTGAGGACATACCAGCTGCAGGTGCCTGTGAGGAGGTAGTAATGGCTGCAGTATCTGAAGACTGAGAGGATGAAGCCTGTGCTAATTGCACAATTTGTTATAGGGTCTCAATCTCTGTACTCAAGGAGCTCACATCAGAACTGGCGGACACTCCATCTATAATCTTAGCTGCCTAATTGGCCATAGGTGGCCTACCATGCTTCTGCCAGCATGTAACCTTTGGATGACCAAGTCTGCCACAGTAGGTACATGGGGTCTTAATACGTGCACCAGATGAGCATCTGCATCCACGACCATGTGCAAGGTGAGGAGTACCCCTGCCACGTCAAAGGATCGTTACCAGTGCGGGTGTCTGAGTACTAGAGTTAGGAGCAGGAGTACATACTGCAACTCTACCAAGTCTGCTATAAGCCTCCTCTAATGTAGGAAGCTTAGGAACGGTGAGAATCTTATCTCTGGCAGCAGTATACTTAGGTCCAAGACCTGCCAGGAAGAGAGAGACGACCAACTGTCTCGAAAATCCTTCCAAGAATCACAGGCACACCCTGACAGATAGGAGTGATGCCTCTCTAGCATTCCCTTCAAGAGGGAGTAGTACTGTGGCAGAGTGCGTCCTTCCAATGCAAGTAGAAAAGGTTGTAGAAGACTTGAAAGACCCGTGCAGAGTTCTTGGCATGAGAGTAGGTCTCACGTAAGGACTCCCACATATTCTTCGCGGTGTCGTAATACATGATCTTATCCTCTATACAGGGAATAACTATCTGCATAAGTCACGTAGAGACTATGGCATTGTCTCTGTCCCAGGTAGCGTTGGCAGTAATTTTTTCTCTCAGGCTCCGAATTTGTAAAGATGTGGCTCTTCCCATGACCCCCTGCCGGTTATAAGGAAAGTCGGAGACCACCATGGGTAGTTGGTCTTGTCTAACTTGACGATGGGACAAAAAAATGGATTCTTTAATACCCCGATGTCCAAAGAAGTGCCTAAACTCATCTCGAACTGATCATCTGAAGCCATCCTTACAACTTGGAGGTGTAATCAGACTTCTATATCCAAGATGTCATCAATCAGGTCTGAAATCTGAGAAATTAGACCAGTATCTTCACAAAAATCCCCCTTGGACAAGCTTTGGCCTAGCTCGGGTGTGGGGAGACTACTCGAGAAGGCCCCACCGATGTTGGTGGAGCCCTAGGCGATGCTGGCGGCACTGGTGAGGCTTGAGTCGGTGTTGGCGATGCCCTAGGGGTTGCTGGCGACGCTGCGGAAGCTCAAGGCGCTACGGTAGGAAGTGCTGGCGACGCTGGCAGAGGTTAGGCATTGGCCTCCTGAGGCAGATCGACCAGCAGAGGTGGCTGATGGGGCTTGCCAGCAGTGGCGGTGGCCTGATTAGCGGTCGGCTGCGGCCGGTAGAGGCCTGTGGCTGCCGATGGAGGCTACTCTGGGTGCCTCTAAGAGAGATTAGGGTTTTGGCGGATAAGGTACGGAGGCTTGTGAGGGTGGGATACTAGATCGTCGATCTAGGATCGTCGCTCTGATATCGAATTGGTTGAAATGACTTACTTCATTATAGAAAACCCTAGGCTCTCTTATATAGAAAGAGACCGAAGGGTTAAAAGTACAGAACTGCCCCTAAGGAACTAAATACCCATAGACAGTACATGAAAAGCATAAAAATAACAATATATGCTAATATAATACATATTTTAATATATTTATACACAGCAAAAATATGTACAATAGAGGAAGAAGAGATAATATTATGCTTTCTTGACATGTGGAGAAGCTTGAGAAGTAGATAGAGTTGGAGATCCAAACGGAGATCCGAATGGAGCGTGGAGACAATGTTGACGAGTTCAAGGCTTGGAGTGCGAGCAATTGGTTAATAGTGGTAGTAGCAACAACAGCAACAGGAGGTAGAGAACTTGAGACTAGAAAGCAGTAGCGAAGGCGTCAAAATGGAGCAGATAGTGTGCTGATAAATATTGGTGAATCAGTGGAAAATTGTGAAGACCCTCAATTTGGGTTGATTTGTAGTAACGCCATGGATATTCGTTGATATTTCAATGATACCCTTGAGTTTCAACACACATTATGTGTTGATATGGGCCTTTGCCCAAAATCCCATCGACATGCTGTTGACATTGGAAAACACTGAATTTGTCATTTAGAATAAATCATATTGAATCTACTCTTGGGATTGTCATTAGGAACAAGGATAGGCATGATTGCCTTATCCTCTGGAGGAGGCGTAGCTATCCCCAAGGTAGAGGTGAAATAGTAAGGAATGGATTCATAGAAGGTGACATCTGCATTTACATAGTAGTGTTTACCAACTGGATCATAACATCTGTAATTGCTTTGAGTCCTTGAGTAGCGAACAAAGACAATTGACTGCTTGAGGAGCCAACTTATCCCTCTTAGGTGCATGAAGGTGCACAAAAGATAGGTACCCAAATATCTTAGGCAGAACTCTAAAGAGCTCATGATTAGGAAATAAAATTGAACAAGGAATCTCAAGGATGCAAAAATCGGTCTTTGGCTGATTAATCGGCTGCATAATCGTATGTGGTCCTAAAACGAACCAAGTACCTATATTTGGCCCTATAATCGGTCTACCCGATTAATCGGTCGAGTAAGTTTTAAGGTTTCAATTTTTGTAGCTTTGATGCATGTGCAATGCACCCTAAAATCAGAACCCAACTAAACTCGACACCTATATGCATCCAACTAAACTCGACTTCTATTACCCTAAGTTCCAAACGCACGAAAGCCTCATCCCTAAGCAAAACCCTTGATCCTAAGTCCCTCTTTTTGTCTCATTAACCCTAACCTGTCGCCTTTAGATTTATGATGTACTAATCTTAGTTTATTTGTCTTATTTTATGTATTGTGATATTGATAATTATTTGTTAGAAGCTATATATAGAGAATATGTATATCAAAAAAATAATATTAATATATATGTTATATTTCAACTCATATATATGTATACTTAATATGTATAATGGTATATATAAATATATTTATAATTTTAAATATTAAAAAATACTACTCTGATTAATCCTTGATTAATCACCCGCATACTGTATACTCCTTAGTCGGTGACCTCATCGACTGAATACCGACTGTCGATTTCTGTAGTTATGAGGAATCTGCTCATTAGGGATCATAGATAGATTCGGTTGATTAGGTAGCATGCATTACCGCATCTCCCTGGTATGAGATAGGTACATTATTCTAGATTAGAAGCGTTTGCATCACATCTAAAATATGGCGGTGCTTCCTCTCAGCTACACCATTTTATTGTAATATGTAAGGACAATTGGTCTGATGGATAGTTCCATGTGTTTGGTAGGGTGCTGATGACATCACTTGGGTTTCTATGGGAACATTGATGTTAATCAAGAGAAATTATTTATGACAACCAAGTAAAATATGTGTGGCCAGCATGATATGGAGCATGACTAGCCCCAGATATCTAGATGAAGTAGTTGGAACATCGATTCTAAGCTTCGGTACTGTCGTCTTAGAAAAGAGCTCCTGTAATGTTTCCGTAACCAACTAGCTTTACATTGGAAAGTAGTTGGAGATAGAATTTGTGGTATTAATTGTCGGAGCTTGGATAATAGGAGATGGCCAAATCGAAGGTGTGATAGGGAACTAGAGGATCCTTCTGATGGAAGTTTTACATGACCTATATATCATGATTGCAGGAGGCGGTAGACACCGCCTTCCTTACAATCACAACCAATTACTTGCCTTGAAGGTAAGCGACACATGATCAAACACTTCCCAGCAATTCAACTCTTTCGTAATTCTATTGACAGAGAGGAAGCTTAAAGGAAAATTAGGGGTAGGAAGAACATTCTCCAGACAAATATGTGGTGGAAGCTGCACCTTCCATTGGCTAGTAATGGAAGAAAGTCTCCCATTAGCTACCAGTATGATTTTTCTTGAAGGGACCAGTTTAGGTTTGGAGAAGTAGAACTACCTAGCATCATCACTTATATGTCATGATGCACCTGATTCAACAAGCCAATTTGTGTTTTCTACATTGGATTGACATGCAATGCCTTTTTGGGAGGTGCCTCACCAAGTCTTTAAATTAGCATATCATACTTAATTCGAGGAATAGTCACAATCTCATTTAGTAACTTGGATGCACATGCCTTTGGCCTCCATGTCCTTGTCCACGACCATGAGTAGATGGTAAGATTCCTTTGCCTCTTTCTTGAGAGGTTGTGGCAAACACAACAATTTAAATGCCAATGGCATGCTGTTGTATGAGGTTTTTTGGACAAGGGCATATTGACATAGTGTCGAAATACATGTGTATCGATGAAATTTTTCCATGCATCGATCGATTTGACCCATATCAGGGGTTTTCTTTACAATTTTCACACAATTTTGCTGATATTTATCGGCACAGTGTGGCATCAAGTCCCCCCTTCATCTCTTCTACTATTGCCGATGTCTGTGGTTTACTGCTTGCTATTGTTGCTAGTTATTGCTGTTGGTTGCTTAAGCCTCGATCTTGCTGCCCATGCTTCAACTCTTCCTTTTCAAGCCACACTCCGTTTGGATCTCTGGATCTCCAACTCCATCCACTTCTCGAGCTTTTTTACATGTTAAGAATGCGTATTATCATCTTCTCTTCCTCTATTGTGTATATTTTTATTGTGTATAGATGTATGTATCAATGTAGGGTGTAATATGGATTCCTTTAAATATACACACATATATGTGTTGTGATTTGTGTGGTATGCTAGATAAGTAGATCTAGTGTTGATCTACTCATCTACATGTAGATTTACATGAGATTGACCCATATATACCAGTATATAATACTCATATATACAAGTTAAAAAATTTAAATAATGTGGAAGTATAAATCAAAGCAATAGATAATCATGGAACACTTGGGTTTACTTGGGTTTACGTGAAAACCCCACTCACGAGGAGCTGGGAGAAAACCACGGGAGAAGTGCCCTATGGGCGTGATTTCTCTATATTTCTTCTCAAAGGTAAATAAGAGTACACGTCTATTTATAGGCCACCACTCACACATAAAGTGCATACTTTCCAATGTGACACGAAATAACCACTCAATTCTCTTGACACTCTTCAAGCTGGAGTATGGAATGCTCAGCTTGTAACACAAAGAAACCCATTCTTCATAAATGGGAACATAGGCTGGAGTTGCTGAAGGAATTGTGGCTGTCTCTGAAGATATGGTGCTGATGGTTCTTCATTCAGTATCCCTGAAAAGGGTCTTCCTCTGAAGACCTCAAAGCTGTATCTCCCACATAGAAACTTATTGGCCCCTTCCTCTGAGGACCTTGAAAATGGATCTCGCTCTCTTTAGAGACCTTGAAGCTCTGGACCTCCCAGAGTTTGGTTTCTCATGTGAAGATCAGTTACTAAACAAGTTCGTAGCGGTATCTGATGTCACCTCAACTGCTGGAGGATGCTATCGTGCCTTAGAACTGCAACAAAGGGATTACCAAATAGGGGTGAATACAACAAGCTCCCATACTTTCCCTTTCTCTCATACTCGTATGGGAGAAAACAATAACAACGAGAAGAAAATAAAACCTAAAAAGCTTGAGAAGACTTCTCCATCTTTTCTCTTAAACATAAACCTCTTTTCCCTTTTTTTTTGATTTTTCTCTTTTTTTTCTTCTCATTTTTTTTCATTCTCCTTTTTTTTTTGGATTTTTTTTTCTTTCCTTTTTTTCCTTCATCATTTTTTTGATTTTCTTCTCTTTTTTTTCTTCAATATCCTCCTACCCTTTTCTTTTCTCCTCAAAATAAAAAGACCTAAAGGTCTTTACATGCTCAACACTGATCTTCCGTGAACATCGCCCAAATCACTGCCACTATCAGCGCCTCCTCGGAAGCCACCAGCTGCTGCGTCCGCTCCTCGTCGCCAACGCTGCGAGCCTCGGGCATTGCGTGCGCCGCCTCCTCGCCAGATCGACACCGCGTCGTCGTCTTTGCTGGTCGTCACCAACATTACCAAGATCCATGCCACCAAGATCCATGCTGCAGTTTTCGCCACCTTCGCCTGGGATACGCCATATGCGCATTGCCGTGAACTTTACTGCTAACGCGATCTTCATCTGCGATCCTCGCTGGAGATCATTCCTCGATGAGCATCAACACCAGCTTGAAACCTCTGGCTTCGCCCCAACGTCGATGGCCCCAGCAAGACCCCTTCGGTGATCTCAGTGATGCCGCAGGGGTCTAGGGTTTCGCCATCCTCCTCACCATGCAACGTCGATCTCGCGATGATGGAGACACGCCAAAGAATCGCCCCCTACAGCCGCCGCCGAGAGGGGAAGCCTTATCCTTCACCGCCGCAGGACCCTGGACCTGCACCACCTGATGTAGCCTAGCAGAATGTCGTCGCGTCACCTCTGTGGCCTTCGGTGTGCCACTGCTCCGCCTCTACGGTGGGTGCACCGTTGCTCTCCCTCTCCTTCATCCTCCTTAATGCCATTTTGGCCTCTCCAATCCTCCTCTTCCAGATGAATAAGAGGAGACTCAAAGAACAAAATAATAATAACGATTTAAAGATCAAATAAATGCAAGAAAGAACTCTGATACCAAGTTAAAAATTTAAATAATGCAGAAGCATAAATCAAAGAAATAGATAATCATGGAACACTTGGGTTTACGTGGAAACCCCATTCACGAGGAGCGGGTAGAAAATCACGGGAGAGGTGCCTTATGGGCGTGATTTCTTTATATTTCTTCTCAATGGTAAATGGGAGGAGTACACGCCTCTTTATAGGCCACCACTCACACACAAAGTGCACACTTTCCAATGTGGCATTAAGTAACCACTTAATTCTCTCAACAATACGCGATTGTATCGGACATGTTTAGATAAATTAGAGATGTAACTTAGATGTATTTAGGTATGTATTAGGTGTATTGGATGTATTTAAGTATGTATTAAATATATATTTATTAGATATATTTAGGTGTGTATTTATGTAATTTGTATTTTATATTGTGAAATTAATTTATACTCTCCATGAAAAATGAAAAATGAAATTAAATGTATCTTAGATGTAACTTGTAATGTCAATTAAACATGAAATTAGTAGTTTAGGACTTGGTACTTAGTACTTAGGACTCTCCATGTAAGGCATTCCCTGCAGTGAAACACACATCCCCCTGGCATTGTGTAGCAACTGGCGACTGAGATAGGCGATACATACCCCTCTTCATGTTTGCCACTAATCATCCTCCCTGTAAGCTTGTCTTGAAACATATAGCCAACGTCATAAAAAATCACTCTGCAATTAAGGCCTTGTAATTCTGCTAACAGATAACAAGCTTATTAGGAAATTTGGAACAAAAATGACGTTAGGATATTTCATATTGCGGGTGACTTGGCACCTCCCCTTGACCATTGACTTTGGTATGCCTTTCATCTGCCACCTGAATAGTCCCACCAGGATGTATAGACACAAGATGCTGGAAGCCACTGTGATCACCACTTAAGTGCTGTGATGTACCTAAATCTACCAACCAAGTAGATCTGTCAGACACAACAAAAACACACCTTGTACCTAAGGGGGCAATGGTAGCAGTATTTGAGAAGGATGATAGAGTCTCTTGAGTAATCTGAGTAAGCTTCTGTGCTACAACATCATACTCAACATGTGACACTATTTCGGACTTTGGCTCAGATCAAGTAGCAACCTGATTAGCAACGACAGATCTTTCATGCTTAGACCAACATGAAGCTTCCACATGACCAATCCTACCACAGAAAGTGCACGTGGGACGTGGTTTGCCTATCTGTCCTCTGCCACAACCACGCCTACGAGTAGAGGGTAAATCTCTACTGTCTCGACCTCCACCAAGAGCCAGTGCGGAGGTCTGACTAGTGGTCTCAAGAGGAGTAGCCACTGTGATCCGACTCAGCTATAAGTCTCGTCAAGTGACAGAAGATCCGATAATGTCAGAATTTGAGTGTACCAGATCATATTCTGGGCCCAACCTAAAGAGAAAGTGAAGAACTGCTGTCTTCTTGCGGTATTTCATATGAGTACCGCACGTGCACACAGGTTTGCACGCATTGTACTTCTCTAGGAGCTCTTTCAATGTAGCATCGTACTGCGTCAAGGGATGTCCCTCCTGTCTGAGAGAAAACATCTCATTATAGATATGATAGACTTTGTTGGAATTCTTATCATGGGAATATGTGTCATAGAGCGTATCCCACATCTCCTTAGTAGTCTTGTAATACATGATGCCATCTCCAATCCATGGCGAGACGACATTTATAATCCATGCTTTGACTATAGCATCATCCTTCTTCCATGAGGCATACTGCCCAGTCTTTTTTTGAGACTTTGGCTCCAGTAATAGATGCTCCTTGTCATGACCCTCAATGGTCATCAGGAAAGTTTGAGACCAACGAGCATAGTTGATCTCATCCAACTTCACGATTGGCACAAAGAACGGATTTTTGTAGTTTCTGCTCTTCTGACTCAGTCTCCGATGTCACCTCAGAAGATAAAGAGGAGGCCATGATGCTCCAAGCAATGGGAAGTCTCCAAAATCAGATTTGAAATTCAATTTTTAGATTAACGAAACACTATAGATTACACAAGAAAGTGATTTAACATGAAATCCAAGTTGTCTCTTTCTTGCAATCACGTTAGACGCACATAATAGTCCTCTAATAGTTGGTAGGAGCCTACTAGGGTCCGGAGGCACCCATAGCGGCCCCCAAAAGAGGGCTACTACCCTTCTCCTCACTGTGCTAGGTCGATAAGACTCATCGACGGCTCTACTACCCATTGGTGGCTCTGCTACCCACTAGTGGTAGATCTGCTACGGCAGCAGATCAGCGTTGTCATCCCAACCCCAATGTTGTCGATGCTCGCCGTTGTTAGTGGAGCTTGTGGCGCTGCTGTAGAGGTAGGGAGCCCTCGCAGTACCATCGCAGGAGGTGCGAAAGCCTTTGGTGCTATCGCTCGTTACCATAGATTCCTCCTTCTACTGGCTGTGTTGCTGCCAGTGAGGTAGAGAGACGGTGAATGACACGGAGAGAGGATTAGGGTTTAGTTGGGGGGTTAGGTAGCTTGTTTCGATGGGATACTCGAGCGCTGATCTAAGATGACTGCTCTGATACCAAGTTGGACGAAATGAAGAATCTTATTCTCAAAGAAAACTTTACACCTCTTTATATAGAGAGGTGTTGGGAAAATTACATAAGAGAATTAGGTAGAAACATAAAATAAGTAAATGGTCCCTAACAAACATAAAACATAAAGGATAACTAGAGTGCTCAACACTGACCATTTATTCATATATAGCTTGGGATACCTACTGAGATTACCTTCAAGCCTTACACTGCCATAATAGGAGATGGATCAATAAAGTAGCAATGATGGTGATGGAATGGATCCTACACGACATTCTTGGTTTTTCTAAGTTTCAAAAATCTTGTACTCGGTTATTTTCCTTTTGGGTTTGGATACTCAGCTTCCTCGATTGCGCAACCGGTTGCTACTGTTTCTTCCTTCGATGGTATTCAGGAAAAGGGTATTATACCCTTGGCTTTTGGCTCCATCTTCGGAGCGGTGGAGGATCCCTTGAGTTCTGATGTTTACTATGGCGCTATCTGCACTTTCAAGCTTTTCAACGTTACTGGTGCAGGAGATGTGAGCATTGGTCTTGGTTTTGGCGCCGTATAGGGCCTTCGGATAATACGCTTGTAATCAATAATTTTCTCTTTGAATCATTGTGCCCGAGTGCTCTTGTTGCACGGTTTGTTGATGCTATTTCTATCCATGCTGATTTTCAGGGTGTGGATGATGAGCCACTAGCTTTTAGCTCCATTTTTGGTTCAGCCATTAGTTTGAATGCTAAACGTGTTGGTGGAAAGCTGGTTGAAGTTGGAATGGAGATTAGGGAGGGACTTTATTTTGGCTCTACTCCTTCAGATCCATTTTTGGATTCAAAGTTGGCGAGTCTCGAAGTTTGCTTCCTCTCCTAAGCGAAATTTTTTTCAGTGTGGTTGCACAGTTGCTCATTTTGCATTGCATTTTGTTGTGGTTTCTTCTTTTTCTGGTTTTTAGGGAAGATGTGATGCAACTTTAGTTTTTGGCTCAATCCTTGGGGAGGTTGGTGAACTCTTGAATGCTGCTGATTTGAGCAATTTTTTGTCACCTGAGGAGCTTGTTGGAGGTGGCAGGATTGTGGCAGGACAGCTGTCTGTTGGGGGTCCACGAGGTAACCATTTGGACCTTGATCATGGTAGTTCAACATTGGTAATGCATGTTAGTTATCAATTGCAAGATGTAGTGATTGGTAGTGTGGGGGATGTAGCAAGGGGTAGTGTTGTCCGAGTGAATAGATGTGCTATATCAACAAGTGGGAGTTCACACAGTGCCAAGTAGTTAAGGTGAGCGTACTAAAGGAGGAGGATTTCTGCAAAGGACGAAATCAATACTGGTGGTGCTGGGAAGGACTCCAATGTTGACTTCAAGGTGGCGAAGGTTTTGATTGTGGTGAAAGTGGCCCACAAAAGTGATTTCGCCGAGAATCCTAAATCTCATGGTTAGGATCTTATCTTGGAATGTTATTTGTGATGTGGTGCGAAGATCATTGTTAAGGAGGTACTTGGGTTATTGGAATGTAGATATTGCCTTTATTCAAGAAATGCATTATAGTCTGTCGATGTATTTCTGAAAAGAAGTGTTTGTGGTGACTGTTTTCTGAGTTTGTGGAGGTTTCGTCAGTTGGAAGGTCGAGTGGTCTTTTGATGATGTCGAATGGTAACTTGTTTCAGATGATGTCGTCCTTGATTGTGTCGAGAATTGTATCGGGAGTCTTTACTAGAATTTCTATGGCTCGACGTGGATTTTGTTTTGTCTATGGACCTTGTGAGGAGGTTGCTGGGTCTTTGTTTTAGGAGTTAAAACATGCTTTTGATTTTGCTGATGGTAGAGCTTGGTCGGTTGTTGGTGATTTTAATGTAACTCTATCAGTGGAAGATAGACCTAATGGTAGAGTCCATGAGACTACTACGACTTTTGGATAGTTAGTGGAGAATCTTGAACTTCATGATTTTTCTCTTTTTGGTGCAGTTTACACATGGAGAAATGGTTTAGGTTCAACATCCAAAATAGACAGATTTGTGTGTAATGTGGGGATGGCATAAGCTTTTTTGGACAATAGTTGTGGTGAAGGAAAGACCTTTCTCTAATCACACTCCCTTACTTTAGGATAGTAATGAGGGGATGGTTTACTCTTATTTTGAGTTCCAGAAGTCTTTCTTGTTTGAGTTGGGCTTTTGTGAGCTTGTGCATGCTAGGTGGTATGAGGTCTAGTGTTCTACATCAATTACGCACACTCTTGTAGGAAAAAATAAAGCATCTTAAGATAGCCTTGATTGCTTACAGGAGAGATACTGCCATGAGGCGTGAGCAAGTGAGTAATGAGGCTCTAGAGGTGATGGCTGAGTTCGATAGGAAAGAGGACAATGGCCAATTGATTGTTGATGAACTCTAAGGAAGGCACAAAATGTAGGCCATGGTGAAGGTTGAGGATTGGAAGAGGGAAATAGATTGGAGGCAGAAGTTTAGCCAGTTATGGCTCAAAGAGGGTGATTCCAACACTAGATTTTTTCACTTGATGGCTAGTTCTAGAAGGGGGAAAAACTTGATTAGCTCCTTGCATGTGGGGATTAGGTGTTTGCGCAGAAGGAGGGCGTTTGTTAGGCTACCCATTCTCATTTTAGGGAGTTCACAAGAAGGGGGTTGGGAGGTTGGAGATTTAGGTATTTTAATGTGTCAGGTGCATAGGCGAAGGAAGAGCTTATGGGTGATCTTTTTGAGGTTGAGGTGTTGACTACTATATGTGGCGTGAAGGCTGAAGGGTCTCTGGGTCTAGATGACCTTAGGTCTAATTTTATAAGGAGATGTAGGAGGTGGTTGGTAGGGATTTTATGGCTGTGGTGCAAGATTTTTTACTGGAAATCAAGGTTCTGAAAGATTAAGATTTTATTTTTTTTTGCTTCCAAAGAAGCCAGGTGTTGAATCTATTGTTGAGTATAGACCAATTTCCTTGTCTAATGCAGTTTACCTTATTGTTGCTAAGGTGTTGGCTAATAGGTTACGTGGTGTTTTACTTGGTTTGGTTAGCCTTGTCCAATTTGCTTTTATCAAAAGAAGATCCTTACAAGAACTTTTTGTCTTGGTAGAGGAGATGGTGGCATCAAGGAAGAGGAGTTGAGTGCCTTCCTTTTTGTGGAAGGTTGACTTTTCAAAGGCGTATGACTTGGTCAAGTGGAGCTACTTTTGGGAGATTTTTGAGAAGTGAAAGGGTGGTTTTCATTTGATAACCTCCTAGATATTTCATTCATAAAAAGGCACTAAGCCATACTACAAATTATAGCTCCACAATGAAATAAGCGACAAAATAGACTCCACAAAGTTCTTAACAAATGAATGGTGCCTTCTAAAGACCACTGCATTCCTTCCTAGCCATATGCCCTATAAGATAGCAAAAGGCCGCACCCTCTCATTCTTCGTCCGGAAAGAATTGTGTCCCCTATTTCTATTGCCACATCTGAAAGACCTCCAAAAAGTATTAAAAAAGTCATGTGTCCACCATCCATCACCTAAATGACTCCAGACCTATGCCACCACAAGGCATGTGAAGAATAAGTGCCCCACATCCTCCTCAGCTCCAAGACAAAGTGGGTACGCTCTATCAGCCCCTTGGGCCCACCTTGCTTTCCACATCTTCGTCATGATCCTACTTCTTTTAAATAGGTAGATAAAAATCTTCACCTTCGAAGGACACACAACCTCTCAAATCTGCCTGTAATCTCTGATAAGGTCAATATCCTCTAGCAAAGCAGGATTTCCCAGCCTTCTATGCGCACTACGAACAGAAAAATCTCCTTCCCAACCATAAGCATCTACCCCCTCATTAGGCTGGAAGCCCTCTAGGTCTTGTAGAAGTTCCTGCATCTCCATGAGCCTTTGATCGGAAAGATTTTTGGAGAAAATAGGGCACCAACATCCATCCCACACATCAACCATCATAGCTTCTCTGTTAGTTGCCAGTGCCGAGAACCTGGGAAGGCGATCACAGTCTCCCGTCCCGTCCAATCAACAGTCCAAAAATGGAATCCACTTCCCGATCTAAGGACTGAGGTAAAGAGACTTTGAACCCTGGGTGCCACCATAGACAACCCCCTAACAAAGTGCGATGTACCCTGTGGAGGCGATGTCATCAAATCCTACCTAAGAGAGCCCCCATAGCAAGATTGCAGGACCCTCCCTACCAAACACTCCTCACTCCCAAGCAGTCTCACAAACCACTTAGTCAAAAGGCTATCATTTATTCTTCCCACCTGCCTAACTCCCAGACCCCCCTCCTTTAGAGGTTTGCAAATCTCCTTCCATGTCACCAGCTTCGCCCCGCTCCCTTTTGCGCCTTAGTTGGTCTAGAAGAAGCTCCTCATGAGATTCGGAATCTTCTCAATCTGTCGCGACATCTTCAACATGGCTGCAAAATATGAGGGCACTGAAGCCAATATCGCTTTGAGAATTACTAATCTTCCCCTTAGACAGCAACTTGGATGCCCATCCTGCTAGACGTCCCTCAATCCTCTCCACCAATGGGGCCCAATCTTGCACAGAAATCCTCCTATCCGTCAAAGGCAAGCCCAAGTAGGAGATAGGCAAGGTTCCTCTCTCTGTTTCCAACACAGCACTGCACGCATTGGCGTCCTCCTTTGACAAGTCGAAAGGGATGAAAGTTGATTTTAGGTAGTTAATTTGTAGGCCTGACGCCTCTCCAAACAGTTCCAGCAATACGTGGATCCTCCTCGCCTCTGTCTCAACCCCCTCTATAAAAAATAGGGTGTCATCTACATACTGAAGCACCGGAACAATGGTCCCATCATCCGTTGAGAACCCCCTGATCAGTCCACTCTCATACGCTCTAATTGACAACCTTGCTAGCGCATCTGCGGCCGTAACAAAGAGCATAGGTGCCAAAGGACACCCTTACCTAACTCTCGTCCTTGGTTGTATCCATTCGCTTATCGAGTTGCCCATTAATGAGTATCGAGAAAGAGGCCATCATGACACATTGCTTCATCCACTGTATCCATATCTGTGGGAACCCTCTCTTGATCATAGATGCCCATAAGATAGACTAATGAATTGAGTCATAGCCTTTCCTGAAATCGACCTTCTAGAGGAAAGTCATCCTCTCCCTTTTCTAGAGAGCCAATATCTCTGTGGCTACCACGTAACAATCAAGGATGTTCCTCCCTAGTACAAAAGCTGTTTGCATTTGGAAAACCACCCCATCAATCACCCTCCATAGCCTATTTTCCATTACCTTTGTCATTATCAGATAGATTGCATTGGAAAGGACAATAGGTCTAAAATCATCAATAGCCTCTGGCCCCTCCTTCGTAGGCAGTAGGAACATGAAGAACTTACTAAGTCTATTAAAGCTACGGTTCCCTTCCCTAAACTTTGCTATCACCTCCATGACATCCACCTAGAGCATCGTCCAAAATTCCCTATAAAAATGTATCGGGAAACCATTCGGACGTAGGCAACCATTTGCATTTAATCCCTAAACTGCCTTTCTCACTTCACTCTCTGTGAATGGTGCAACCAATCCCTCATCCTGCTCATCTCAAATGCATGGTATATCTGATCCCCGCCACCTCCAATTGCTAGCCTGCCTCTTCCTTGTGAACTCCTTGAAGAAATCTGTAGCCACCTTGTCCACTGCCTCCCTGCCAACAAACTTTGTGTCACCCACCAAAAGCCTATCAATCCAGTTCCTTCGACACCTACTAGATGCCACAATGTGAAAAATCTGGTGTTGAAATCCCCCTCTTTGATCCACTTCTGTTTAGACTTCATCCTCTACTTCACCTCAGCCTTTCGATCTTCTACCTGAATGGTCTTCATATGCTTGACCCTGCCACTCTCTCCTCTACTGGTAGAAGGCCCAGATCTTCTACTCTGTCCAACCTCCCAACCTCCCCTAGTGCCTCCTCCCTATTCCTATTCTGCTTCTTCACCGTTCTCTTGAATTCCTTAAAGGAACATCCTGAGATCCCGGAGTTTTGACATCAACCTCATCGTCATCGAGTTCTTCGGCTAAAGGGACCTCCACTTCTCCTCGACCTTCCTTCTAAACCCCTCCTCTAACCAAGCTATCAAATTTGAAATACGTACCACATTGGGTAGCTTCACTAGACACTTACATCAGTGGTGTGTGATATGGGAATGGCCTCTCCATAGGTTGAACCCTTGCCAGCGGGAACACCTTCGTAAGCTCTATCGAGGAGAAAAATCTGTCTAGCCTGGAGATCAATCCTTTAGAGTTCGTCTACATGAACATACAAGAGGATGGGGGTAGGTCCACCAAACCACTCGTAGCAACAAACTTGGAAAAATCCTCAGAACCATGATCCTATCCAGTTCTCCCTCTTGGCCTATCATTGACAGCCAAAGTAACATTAAAATCCCAGCTGTCAAAGTGACATTAAAATCCCTACCAATCAACCAGGGGCAACCCTGAAACCTCACAGCGATCTGGCTAAGATCCTCCCACATGGCATGTCATTGGAGTGATCTATCGGTCCATATACTACTGATAGCATAGTATAGAAGCCATTGCTACGCCTCCTAAGCTGGATTGACACCACATAGGTCCCTACCACCGAATCCACCAAAGAGAAGGCATCTCCTTTCCAACCAAGAATGACTCCCCCTGAATGCCCAATAGCATCTAGAGCCACAAACTCCTCAAGAGCTTCACTGCCAATCTTCCTCTAAACTCTTTGATCACAATGTTGCAACTTCGATTCCTGGAGCAACACGATGTTTGGGCCCTACTTCTGCAAATATGACCTCAATGCCACCTGCCTTGACAGATCGTTCAGGCCTCTAACATTTCATGTGAGGACCTTCAGCATTGGGCATGTGTGAAAACTCCCCCACCAGCATGCCCAAAGCCCCCTGCTTCTGCCACCCGTTCAATCTATGCATGGCCAAAACCCCCACTGTAGCCCATCTCCCCACCGCTCCCTTGCTCAACTCCACCCATCGCTCCTACTCCCTTGTTAGCCACCACAGGACCCACAGCCTCCCCCCCATCGTCGCATCCTCCCCTAGACCACACTCCCCTCTACTGCATTCCCACCCCTACTATCGCCTACCATCCCCTCCCTTGAGAGGCCTCGCACCGCCGCCCCTATTGCCCCATCCTCCACCATGGATGCAGGAGCTTTGCCCACAGCCGCCGCAGTTGAGGCTCCTCCCCTAATCGAGTTGAGGAGCTGCTTCATCCTCATGTGATGGAATCGCCATGCCCCAAGAGTTAGATCCCCACCCCCACCGCCCATCTCCATCGTGTGTGCCTTCTCTGCAACTGACGAGCTTGCACATGCTGCCTCAACCATCGTCGAAGGATGAGGCGTAAGGGGCCTATCAGAATGATGCCTGAAGAAACCCTCTTCAGAGATAAGTGGGTCCAAAATCGAACCTGATCTGACGAAGGACGAGGATCTGATGCCACTATCGCTCTTTCCAAACCAGAGGGGTCCCACTTCTTAACCACGTCAGCACCCTAAAAAGACAACCCCTCCCCAAAAAAGGTTAATCGACACAATCACCCATATGTCCACTTCCTAAAATTGCACTGGTTGCCACCTTGCCTCTAGCATTAAAGGCGCGCGTCGCCTCGTCATCAACCACGTGGATCTCGGGCATGCTAATCAACCCCACAAAATTCGTGCCCTCATTCTCACATTGACTTTTCTCCTTCCAAACGTGACACACGACCTTGTGTCCCTCCTCACTGGTGCGGCCTCTGTCACCACCTCTACTGCCGCTCTCCGTTGTTGTCGAAGAAGCACTCACCTGAGGCCCTCATCAAGCCCTTGTGAGAACCTCCTTGAAAGATCTCATGCCTCCTTCCCCTATGCTCACCTTTACGACCCATGTGGCCGTTCTAGTCACAACACCACCTTCGGGGGAATCTCTGCCCCAGGGATGAGCTCCACCACCGCTCGCAGCGTTGACATATCCCCCTCCATTACCCCCAACGAAGTGCACCTCCTGAGATGGGCGAAGGACGAAACCACTGCCTCCACTATCTCCTTGGTCCTTAGCCACAAAGGGACCCCCATGGTTTTGAGGGACATCTCCATCTTCATCAGTCGCCTCTCTGATAGGGCACCATCATGCTTTGTCGGCCATCTCCAATGCACAATGGTTCCACCAATCATGGTCATGTTGAATGCCATCTTGTGCGCCACCTTATGCCCTAGGCCAAAGAACAAGCACCGCGAGGCCGAGACCAATACTACCTTCCCATGCAAAGAGGTAGCAAATGTTCTCAAACTCGCCCACTCCAAAGTTCCCTCCACCGCCTCCCCCACCAAAGCTCCAGCCAACTCCTTTTCAATGGCCTACACCTGCAGTGACCACAAAACCTCCACCTCCACAAGAGGGACATTCGATGGCAGAGGAGGTAGGTCCACCATTGACCCTTGGTTCTTCGCCCCACTTCGATGAGCACCACATATCGCCCTTTGATGTCCCGATCCTCCACACCTTAAACGTTGAACCAGCCCTCAACAATCAATTGCAACATGACCAAATCCCAAGCACTTGAAGCATCACACCTGGGAGCCCTTCTCCCTCCTCCGTCTCCTACTCCCAACCTTCACCTAGGTGTCACCTTCCTCGACCCCTCTACGCTCTCTCTCACTCATGTCCCTTCAATGGGAGGGGATTCCCAAAGGGATGGGTGCAACTCTTGAAGATATGTATTACGACGTATATTTCTATTGTGGTCAATGGAATGCCTTGTGGATCTTGAATGTAGCCTCAGTGGTGAGTTAGATAGGGTTGCCCCATTGCACCTTTGTTTTTTGACATTGCGGTTGATATGTTTGTGAGTCTAGCTTTTAAGGCTTGTAACGATCATCTTTTCTTGGGCTTTACCTTGTGGAGGGATGGTTCCTTGCTCACACCATTTTTGTAATATGCAGGTGATACTATTTTCTTCATATAAGGTGATGTTTTGCAAGGGAGGTCTTAGTTTCGATGGTTAAGATTTTTGGGGACATCTCTGGTTTGCCTATTAGCAGAAGTAAGTTAGCTTTTGTGTCATTCAATCTTTGTAGGCCGGCAAAATCCAGTATTTCGACTATCCTGGGGACACTTATTGTGTGCCTGCTTTTTGTTTACTTTGGGTGGGAGACTGGTGGTTGATGATCGGAATCTTGTTTTGGAGCGTTTGCTTAAGTGACTATCTGGGTGGAGTGGAAGGTTGTTATTTAGGGGTGGGAGGCTTGTTTTAGTGAACTCTGTTATGTTTACTGTCCCTATTTTTTTCTTGTCTCTGTTCAGACCACTCAAGAATATCTTATTAAGGATAGAGATGGCTCATAAGAGGTTCTTTTGGAAAGGACTGAATCATGAGGGTGGATTCTTGCAACTTGTCCCTTGGAATGATATTTGCCAGCAGAAGAAGAAAGGTGGTCTAGGAATTCGATTGTTAAGGGATTTCAATAATGCCTTGCTTATGAAGTGGGTGTTCAAGTTTGTAAGTAATGGAGATACTCTCTCAGAAAAGTTATGTTATTCCTATGGCTCTTTTGGCACCGGAAGTGGTTCGCGTAGGGGCCATTCAACTTTTTGGAGATCTGTGGGTCCTTTGGTGCAATCAGGGATTGGCCAAATTTTTGTTCCCGTGCTTGGAAATGGTCTTTTCTTCCGCTTTTGGTTGGATGATGGGATGGGAAATGATTCTTTGCAATCGCTTTTTCCCTGCCTTTTTGCTCTTGCAACTAATAAGGAGGTGTTGGTTGGTGAGGTATGGGATTCCTCTTCACATTTTTGGTCTCCTACTTTGCTGCCTGGATATCTAAGGCCAGATTCAGAGATTTTCAGAACTTGATTGGGCTGGTAAATGAGTTCAGACCGGATCTGAATATGTCCAACACATTTGCAAGTACGGGTCTTTTTTGGTAGGGAAGTTGTACAAAATTTTCAGTTTGGTGCAAGGCCCATGGCCTGATTTTTGGACTGATTGTTCATTCATTTGGAAGTTGCCTGAGCTGCAAAAAATTAAAATCTTTATGTGGCTGTTGAGATGGGAGAAGGTTGTGACAAAGTCTCTTGGAAAACGGTGGTCTGATGATCCAGATATTTCTTGCTCTCTATGCAATTTAGCAGATGAGGATTTGCACGTCTGTTTTGCGCGCATGGTACCATTATTGCTGTTTGGAGAGTGTTCACATCAACAGGAATTGATTACAGTTCTTCGGACAATCTTTGGATTTCTTTTCAAAGGGTTGGATGGGTGTCAATTTCTGCCATCTTGTGGAGTATTTGGCTTCGGAGGAATGGTGTAGTGTTTAGAGGGGAATGAGCTTGGGCTGACAATATTGTATGGGAAGCTAAATTTTTTTCAGAGTTCCGGCTTTAAAACCTGAGTTTTTTCTATTTTATTTGAAATTTATTTTTGGATGATTACCGTTCTTTGGTAATCTTCCTCTTTTTCTCTAAAAAAAAAATCTCAACAATTCGATAGGGTACTTGTAATTTTGATTTTTTCTTTTAAATTTTTAATTGGGTTGTACTTCAATGCATGCTTTATTTGAGTATGTTTGATTCAATGCTTATGTTTGGTGGGTCTTGGGATCGTTGAACTCCCCCCGATTCTCGTCTCCTTGAGCGGCTCCAGAAACTATCTTGGAGGCCATACTCTAACCTGTTCAAAGTTCGCAAACACAAGGACAATAGTAGATTGTATTGAAAGTCACTTCATCAAGATTAGAAGCCAATTACTGAGCATGGGGAAATGAAATAAAAAATTAAAGTGACCAAATGGCTGGGACAATGTGCATTGGAACCTCAATGAGGATATTAACACAAGTTGATCCTTTACACAAGATAGCAATAGAAAAGATTAAAAAACAAGAGATTTTGGGGATATACTTCACCAAGAAAGCCCACAGTTGCAGTCTCAAGTGCCTAGAGATGGGGTCTTTGGGCCTCTAGGTCCACGAGGGGGTTGCTGTGACCCTAGAGATGGCTGGGTGATGTGATTTTGGCCACTAGGTTGGTTGGAGTGGCTGGAGTGAAGCATCAACAACAAAAAGAATGCTATTGGATGCTTGAATCTGGTTGTCAGAGGCCTATCGGGCGTTGCTTGAGATTCGTGGAAGGGTCGTCGAGGGTTTGGTGACGTCGTCGGTGGCCAAAGATGGGTGGTGACTGGAGATAGGGCCTTGTCTGGGCTTAAGCCCTAGGGCACTGCCCCAAAGGGGCTAGAGAAAAAAGGGCCCTCCTCCTTCAAAACTTTCACAAATCTCAAGAACAACAGAAAGAAAACCTAAAGATTTATTTGGTGGGAAAGAAAAGAAGAGTAGATCAAGTAGGTATAGAGCTCTGGCGTAGTATTGTCACTTTGATATCGTGTTGAGAACAAAATGATGTTCTATTTCTAAAAGGAAGCCCCAGACCTCCATATATAGGGAGAGGTTAGGGGACAACTGCATACAAGCCCTTGGGAAAATAAGAAAAGATAAAATTGACAATAACAAGAAATAATTCTTATCTCTCTACAAAGATACATCTGCTGTTGTGATGTTTTCTGTCTGGTATCTTATGCATTCATGTCGCTCTTGCTGGTTTTTGTCCTTCACGTGCTTGCAAATTTGTGAGAAAGATTGATATGGGCAGACACAAAACTGTTATGCTATTTGTAGTCTGTCTACAGAATCATGAGTCATTGTGATTTCCTAGTCCTTTGAGATTGCATATACAAGCCCATGAGACTGTGTGTAACAAGCACTGAAGGCCCTGGGAAGGTTTTGTGATACTCTTGCCATTTTTCTGAATCTTGTAGTGTTGCTGTCTTGTCACTGTATATATGGTTTTATGGAATTTCTAGTTAAGGATGGAGTTTCCTGTGTATATTAATTGTTTCTAGCTGATTTGCAGGTGGGTTGATGAGGTCATCCCTGATGCACCCTGGGTTACCACACAAGAATTTCTTGACAAGCACAACATTGACTACGTAGCCCATGATTCTCTTCCGTAAGGTCAAACAACCCAAATGCATTTTCACCATCAGAATTATTTGATATTTAGCTGTCAACAATGAGATCAAGTGTTCTTTTTCAAAAGAAACAATGAGATCAAGTGTAAGTAAAAAGGCAAATGAAGATCATTGAGTAATTTTCGTTCAAATGGAATGGTCTGATTTTTTGTTTAATGGACCTTTATAGAAGATGAACAGGCTGTTTAGCTATTAAATAACATGCATATAGGGTGTGTGCCTCGTTATCCTCTTTGTTTTGTGGTGAATCTGGCAATAACATTTTTTTTTTGCATAACCTTGAAGATATGCTGATGCTAGTGGATCAGGAAAAGATGTCTATGAGTTTGTAAGTTCATCTGATACCTATTGGTTTATTTAGTGTGTTTGAATAGTTTATCGTAAAATATGGAGCTTGAAATTTTCTTCTGTCAGGTCAAGGCTGCTGGAAAGTTCAAGGAAACGAAGCGCACTGAGGGAATCTCTACTTCCGATCTTATAATGAGGATGCTTAAAGACTATAACCAGTATGTGATGCGTAACTTGGCCCGTGGGTATACAAGGAAAGATCTTGGTGTTAGCTATGTCAAGGCAAGATCTCGTGCTTGTTTAAAGTTGTTCTGTGTGATGTCTTTTTTCTCGAAGAACATTTTTTTCCCCAATTAAAGATATCCTTTTTTTTAATGTTGATGTAAAAATACTTTTTATCTATCTTATTGCAGTGTTAAATGTTGATGCCTCATCTATAGTTTAATCCTCAGGAAAAGCATCTTAGGGTCAACATGGAATTAAAGAAGTTGCAGGAGAGAGTGAAACAGCAACAAGAAAAAGTAGGGGAAAAGGTACATTGTAATTTTTACAAAAGCAACTCTTGGACTGGCATGAATTTGACCTTTTAAATGAACAGGTCAGTATTGGCCCCCACGAAAATAAATACGATCTGATACATTTGACCTTTTGTGCTTGTTGCTGAAAACATTGCATAGCTTTTGTCAATCATTGGTAATTAATCAAATGTTGAGATATGTGTTTTTGTCACCTTGTCCCCTTTATGTTATTTGTATTTTGTCTGGACGCATCCAAATCTTTCCTTCAACCCTTCATACAATAAGGCTTACGCTTAAGTGACAAGATTAATTCTACTCTTAATATGATATCTGCAGAGAATAAGCATTCAAATCATCTATTCCCTTTTCCTTAGGATCCTATTTATAGTAAGGAAACCCTAGGGATAATTACTCAAGTGGTCCTATGCCTTTTGGGGAATAATAGAAAGGAAAAAATAAAACAATTATAAAACTAAAGAGTAACACTTTCTCTTAAGCTGGAGCATAAATGCCGATCACGCTTAGCTTGGAAGTGCATCTCTTAAAGCTAGCCCGAGGAAGTGCCTTCATGAACATATCTGCTGCTTGGTCTTCTGAGGAAACATGGATGGTGTGAATAAACCCTTTCATGATCATGTCTCTGGTATAGTGATAGTCGACTGATACATGTTTGGTGCATTCATGGAAGGTGGGGTTATTTGCAATTAATGTGGTAGCTATATTATCACACCTTAGCTCCATGGGTCCCTTGACTGGGAGCTGAAGACCTAATCCACATGAGCTTAGTAGATACCTGTGCCATGGTGCTTAAACTCAACATTGGTTCTTGTCACCACCGTTTGTTTTTACTATGCTAAGTAGGTAGGTTCCCTCCTACAAAAGTGTAGAAGCCCGTAGTAGACTTTCTATTCTTAGGACATCCTTTATAATCAACATATATATAAGCTATAATTCCAAGCTCACGTGTACTTGAGAACAAAAGTCCTTTCCAAGTGCTGACTTGAGATACCTTAGGATCATCATTGCTACATCCCAATAACCTTTCCTGGGTTTGTCCATAGACTGGCTCACCTTACTAACAACAAGTTATATCTCAGGTCTTGTCACTGCTACATATAATAGTTTTCAAACCAGAGTCTTGAACAATCTATCATCCATCAACCTTACGTCATCATCATACAAATGTACATTGGGATCCATGGGAATTGAGGTAGGTTTGGCACTTGACATACCTGTCTCCTGAAGCAGGTCAAGCATATACTTTCTTTGTGAGAGCATTACCCCTTCCATGTTGTGTGCCACCTTAATGCCCAAAAAGTACTTAAGTGGGTCCAAATCTTTGGTGATAAAGTGCTTGTTTAGGAATTCCTTGGTGTTAGATATGCCCATAGTGTCATCTTCAGTTAAGATGATATCATCAACATGTACAAGCACCACCACCCATCCATGTGGTGTAGTTCTAATGAACAAAGAGTGATTAGTAGGTGATCTCATGAAGCCATTCTGTGCAACCACCTCAAAAATTTTTTGGAACCACGCTTGTGGGCTTTGGTTTAGGCCATAACAAGCCTTATGGTGCTTGCACACTCTATGACACTTCCTCTAAACTTCAAAACTCAATGGCTGTTACATGTAGACTTCTTTCTCAAGATTGCCGTAGTGAAAAGCATTCTTGATGTTGAGTTGACGTAGAGCCCAGTTCAAATGCACGACCACAGAGATGAGTATTTGAATGGTCGGCAATTGCACCTCTGGTGAGAATGTATCAAAGTAGTTGATACCATATGTCTAAGTATAGCCTTTAACTACCAAATGAGCCTTGTAGCTCTCAACAGTTGGTGTTTGATTGCGAAAACTCATTAGCAGCCAACAATGGTAACTCTAGCTGGTGGATCTTACCAGAGTCCAGGTACCCCTGGATTATAATGTAGACATATGTTCATGCATAGCACATTGCTAGTGAGGGTCACCTAGTGCCAATTGGTGAGACTGAGGAAGTTGTACTGCAGAGAGAGTGATAAACTGCCGATGTTTAGGAGATAGATGAGCCAGAGATACGTGGGGAGGCATAGGCTGTAGGGTACATGACTGTGTGCCCTTTCTTAGGATAATAGGCAGGTCCAAGTCATTGCGATCATAATCATTAAGAGTAATATGTGGCACTGAGGTATCATAAGAATTTGAAATGAAAGGACTAGAAGAACTATTAGTTTGAGTATGAATAGGGATTACGTTAGGAGCAGGTGGTGGCTTTGGCCTTGATGGAGGAGGGGGTAATAATTTATTGCTACTCCTGGCACGGTCGGTTTGAGTAGACCAGGAAAAACCAACTATCTTATTCTCCAGTTTTGTTACGATGCCTCTTAGTGTTAGGCATAGGAATAGGTATCTTAGCCTTCCCCTCAGTGTTAGAGACCACAATCTAGGAACCAATAGAGGAATACATCGGTACTCACAAAGTGTCTCCTCCCAATAGGGTCATGGCACTTGTAGTATTTCTGGGTCTTAAAGTACCCCACAAAGATGCATTTAACAACCCTAGGTGACAGTTTGTCCTTAAAAGTACCCTGAACATGGACAGGGGAGACACACCTAAACACCTTGGGTGGAACATTGAAGAGTTCCTTGTCAGGAAACCACACAGAATATGAGACTCCATTAAGTACTGTGGAGGGCATACAATTAATTAGGTAGTAGGTAGTGAGGATAGCATCACACCAATAGGTTACAGGAACATTGTGCTGGATATGTTGTACCCCTTTGGTCAGTTATGGTTTTATTTCTATTTAAGGGTGTGTTTGTATTGTTTATTTTTTCTTGGAGTTGTGTTGAAATTTTCTCCTCTATATAAAGAGAGGTAGAGTTTTGGAATAAAATAAGTCATTTATTTCTCCCAATTTTGTATCAGAGCGTGGTCCTACATTGGAGCTTTTGATATCCCACCTAAATAAGCCTCCAAGCCCCCACCGATCTCCTCTCTCCTCATCAGTTGCCCTTACCGCCAGCCAGTGTCACCAACGCCACCAACACCGCTGCTAGTGGTGGTTGTTTAACCACCGTCACTGGTGGTGCTCCTTTAGCATCCCTTATGCTGTTTAGAGATTGTAGGTGACCTAGAACCACCAGCGTCGTTGCCGGTGGTGGTCCCAGGTTGCCAGCGGTGCCACCAGATCACCCAGGAGCATTGTTGTTGGTTGTGATCCCTGTTGCTGGGCCTCTGTGGCTGCTGTAATTCCAATTTTGGAGGGGCTGTAGCACTTCTTCCACCTTTGATCTAATTTTTAGATTGGGTTGGAGGTTGTCCGACCCTGGTAGGGGTGTTCTTGTACCCTCCTTTGTTTAGCATCTAAGGGGAAGATGCTGTTCTTGTGGAGATAAATCGTTTCTATAGCTATGCACCTTGGTTGGGCTGACTAAGTTGGTGATTTGAAGACTTCTTAGGGAGTGCGGGTTTGTGGGCAAAGGAGATATGGCTTCCTCGAGTTCGTTCGATGTTACTTCAGGTTCTATCATAGACATCGAGGCTTACAAAAGCCTGTTCTTTAGTCCTATGATCAAACTTGATGAGATCGATTATCCTCGGTGGTCCTAAACATTTTTGATGACCGTGAAAATACATGGGAAGGAGCACATTCTGAGTAGCCCAGAACTTGCACATAACATAGGAGCGAATGCCAACTGGGATAGAGATTCCTTTAAAAGAAATGGGATAGAGATAATGCAATGGATGATGAATTGCGTTATCCTAGGGATTGGTGATGAGGTTATATACTACACTACGGCCAAGCAGATGTAGGATTCTCTATGTAAGACTTATTCTCATGAGAAGAATTCAACTAGAGTGTTTCAGGTCTATCATGAGCTTTTCCATCTTTGTCAGGAGAGACGTTCATTGACGTAATATTATTCTATTGTGAAGGGTCTCTTGGAGAGATACAATTCTTATAGGCCTGGTTGTACCTACACCTCTTGACGCGATTTCATGAAGGAATTAGCAGTCTCTCTCTTTGTCTCTGGACTTGGTCCTGAGTTTATTGTTGCTAGGGAACAGATCTTGACTCTGCCCTAGCTTCCATTCCTTGAGGAGACATGTAGTAGGCTCAGTTGGATTACTATTCAGTCTCTTGTGGTTGATACTTTTGGACAAACTTTTGCTTTGGCTGCGACCTGTGGACGTGGTAGAGGTGTACTTTCTACATGTCGTTGTGGCTATGGAAATTGATTTGGGGGTTGTAACCATGCTCCTTGCAGTTACCATGGTCGAGTACGACACTTTGAGGTTACTTGCTGGCAGAAGCATGGCAAGCCTGCCATTTCTAATCAAGTGACTAGACGCTTCAGATACACTTGTAGAGGTGGTCTCCAGGGTTGAATTTGATGATCTTCAGTGGTTCTCTCAGTTAGCCCATGCTTTCATTTCTCAACCTGCTGATATTGTAGCTTTTGCCTTCTCCTTAGGTACTGACTTGGCTTGCTCCTCTGTTCCGATGAGATTTGATGAGTGGTTTGTTGACTTTGGAGCCTCGAGACATTTGTGTGGAGATTATGATTCTTTTCCTACCATGAGCTTAATTGCTCCAGGGAGAACGGTACAGGTTGTTGATGGTTGGCATTCACCTGTGGTTGGCAAGGGAGATGTGCCCCTTTCATCTATTTTGAGATTGTCTATTATTCTTTGTGTCAGACTGCCCTCTCAGTTTATTTTTTATTAGTAGTATTACCAAAGAATTAAATTGTCGAGTTATATTTGATGCATAGTCGTGTGTTTTGCAAGGTGAGCTCACGGGGTGGAGGACGTAAAGAAGGGGAGGTATACCATTTGAGCTGTTCACCTATTATTGCTACTGCTGTTGGCAATAGGGAGCGTGCTCCTACTTCTGGATCTCCATTCCAATGGCATCTTCACCTTGACCATTTATCCTTGGAGAGACTTAAATGCGTCATTCCCCACATTCCATCCACTGTTATTATTACTTGCAATGCTTGTCAACTTGGCAAGCACCACCATGCCAGTTTTCTTGCTTCTAATCATGCTGTGTCTAGTTATATTTTTTAGCTTATTCATATAGATGTATGGGGTCCTAGCTAGGTTTTCGACCGGTTAGGCTATTGTTATTTTCTGGTGCTTGTTGATGACTTTTTTAGAGTTTCTCAGGTTTCTCTATTGAAAAATGAATCTGATGTTGGAAACATTATTAGGCATTTTGTTATTGAAATAAAGACCCAGGTTTTCATTGTTATTAAAAAGATTCATTTTGATAATGCATTGGAATTTTCTACTACTCGTTTAAAGTCTTTTTATAAGCCTAGTGGCATTATCCATCAGACTACTTGTGCTCATACCTCTCAGTAGAATGGTGTGGTTAAGAGGAAGTATAGGTACTTGCTTGATGTTGCTCATACTCTTTTGATTTGTCATTCGGTGCCTTATTTGTATTGGGGTGATGTGGTGTTAACCGCTTGTTTCCTGATTAATAGGATGCCAAACTCAGCCTTACATGAGCAGATTCCGTCGCATGTTTTGCATTTTGATCGACAGTTATTTCATGTTGCACCTCAGGTATTTGGTTGTGTTGCTTTCGTGCTTCTCTTTGGTCCTGGATAGGCTAAATTGGCATTCGACTGGTGAAGTGTATTTTCTTGGGGTATTCTTGGACAGAAAAGGATATCAATGTTTTGATTCTAGTTCTTCTCGTCATTTTGTGTCTACTAATGTTGCCTTTCATGAGGTGATTTCGTATTTTTTCACGTCTGGTTGTGACTTAGCTCCTATTGTTGATGTTGCTCCTATCCTTATTTCACCTATACTCCTTGGGGCTATTCCAGACATTTAAGCACCTACCATAATATTTACGGAGATACAGAAGTATGTTGAGCCTATTCTTACCTATAAAAGGCCACATACTACCTTGCAAGTTGTCACGCCCCGATAATCCTCTCGACGGATCGAGAACAGATCACCGGGTGTGCATGCCAAGGTCTTAGCTACCAGGTGGCTGGGGTTATAATTCATGGTCTTATTAATTAGGTATGTCATAGGAAAGTCGATCTTTAAATTATTCGTATGGTCGAAACCTACTGGAAATCCGGTAGAGTTCCTCCTATTTAATCAATATTTTCCCAAAAGTGTTACCTTAACCTGTAAATGTGCATGCATGCAACGGTTAATATCGGTGAGTACACCCCACAATCAAGCCATGAAATACGTAAAAGCAATAAAACTCAAGCAGGTACACCTCGCAACAACACAATAAACAACGGGGAATAATATCCCATTACTGCTAAAACATCACCACAACAATTACATGATACGTGCCTGCAACAATAACATGCCATGCATTGTCTGTAAGCACATACAAGTTCACTTACAAAATTTCATTCTTTAAGTACTAGCCTATTTTCCACAAGATTAAAGAGTACTCAACCATGCTAGGCTCATCCTTTGTTGAGAGAGCCTTCTCGAAAAGAAAAAGTAGGAAAAAATAGAGCAATCTATTACACCTCTTTATATAGAGGAGAGGTGAGGGAGAAATTACTCTACGTGTCTAGTTAATAAATAAAAATAACAAAAGAGCCATAAGACAACATACAAATAGATAGATAAGAATGAGGAAGTCAACACTTCCCCTCAAGCTGGAACATAGATATATATCATGCTCAGCTTGGAATTGCAGATATCAAAGGCTCCCCGTGGCAGTGGCTTCGTAAAAGTATTAGTTTGGTCCTCTGAAGCAACAAATGTAGTATGCAACACTCCCTGCTGAATCAAGTCTCTGGTTTAGTAATAGTCTACTTCAACATGCTTCGTCCTTTCATGAAACATCGGATTATTAGCTATGAAAGTGGCTACCTTGCTATCACATCTCATTTCCATAGGATCATCAATCTGGACATGTACATCTCGTAGCAGGGATTTTACCCAAACCATCTCTTTCGCAGTTTGAGTCATAGCACGATACTCAGATTCTACACTTGACCTGGAGATAACTCCCTGCATCTTGCTTTTCCAAGTAACAAGATTTCTAACTACAAAGTTACATAATCCAGTGGTTGATTTCCTATCCCTTACATAGTCAGCATCTGAATATCCCACAACCTTCATTAGAGCTCCCCTCCTGAAAGGTAAACCACAACCAAGTGCTTTCTTCAAGTATCTAAGCACTTGCATAGTGGTCCCCCAATGTGCCTTTGTAGGCTTATCCATAAATCAGCTCAGCTTGCCAACTGCCAAAGTAATCATGTCTAGTTATGATTAGATACAACTTTTTAACTAGCTGCCTATATGAATGATTATCTACTACCTCTGACTCACCATCATCTAAATGAACTTTAGGATCTATAGGTATCTTAGCAGATTTGGATCCTAGCATGCCTATCTCTTTAAGTATATCAAGAGCATACTTTTGTTGGGACAAAACTATCCATTCTTTGTAAGTTGCAGCTTCAATTCCCAGGAAATAATGTGGCTGGCCAAGGTCTTTCATAGCAAACTTCTCTTCAAGAGTTCTTTTGACTTGCATAATTCCAGCTTTGTCATCCCTTGTAATGATCAAGTCATCAACATATACTAAAAGAACCACTACACCTTGCTCTGTCTTTTTTTTTTGACAAATAAAGAATGATATGAGGATCTCTTTAGGTCCATCTTTTCCACCACTTTTGACAGCTTGTGGAACCATGCTCTTGGACTCTGCTTGAGTCCATAAATAGCCTTCTTTAGCTTGCACTCACTCCCCTTGAACCTCAAATCTAAGAGGCTGCTGTATATCCACTTCTTCCTGAAGATCACCATACAGGAAAGCATTTTGGAGATCAAGCTGATGGAGTTTCCACTCCTTATGGACAACCATAGACAAGAAGCCGAACTGTAGACAGGCGAGCAACAAGAGAAAAAGTATTATAGAAATCCACCCCATATGTTTGGGTGAATCCCTTTGCTACTAAGCGTGCCTTATACCTTGAAATGGACCCGCCAGGGTTGTACTTAAAGGTAAAGACCCAGCGGCAACCAACAAGTGTAGTGTCTGGTGGAAGAGTAAGCTCCCACGTTTGACGATCTTGTAAAGCAACCATCTCATCTTCCATAGTCTGTCGCCATTTTGGATCAAGCATGGCTTACTGATACATGATTGGCAACTCTGTAGCTGATAGAGCCATAGTAAACATGCCAAATGATTTTCCCATCTTCTCAGTGGATACTGTCCCTACAGCTCTATAATGTGCACGAGATCGTGGAGCCTTCCGAATAGCTATTGGAAGGTCATCCTCAGGAACATCACTTGGACCTGTACAGTCACCACTAACACATCTCGTCAGATGTCTCAACACATATCGGATCAAGGGAGGAAGGTGGGATTGAAGTAGGGGGCGTGTTGCCTGTAAGTAATTAGCTTCTGATAAATACGACCATATCTATTATTATCACTCGGATGATCAGGAGAAGCAGAGGATGCCTCTGTGTCCTCAACACCATCACAGGCACAGGTGGAATAGGCATAGGAGCAAACTCAACCTTAGGAGTCAACTGATGAGCTGCTAAAGAGAAGTAAGGGACTGCCTCATGAAATATCACATCTACACTAACATAGTGCCTCCTAGCCACTGGATCATAGCAACGATAACCCTTTTGAACTTGAGAGTATCCAAGGAAAACACACTTCACTGCACGTAGGGCTAACTTGTCCCTTCCAGGGCCCATCAAATGTACGAATGCTACACATCCAAAAACACATGGAGGTAACTGGAATAAATCCCTCTCAGGATAGAGAACATGGCATGGGGTTTGCTTATGGAGAATTGATGAAGGCATCATGTTAATAAGATAACATGCCATTAAAACTGCATCACCTCAATATAATTGTGGAACACAATGTTGGATCAATAGAGTATGTGCTACATCTAACAGGTGCCTGTGTTTCCTTTCCGCCACTCCATTCTGTTGTGAGGTGTGAGGATAGCAGATCTGATGCACAATCTTATGTGCCTTGTAAAAATCAATCAATCTTGCAATATGAAATTCTTGAACATTATCAGATCTGATAAATTTTACATTCACATCAAATTGATTCTTTATTTATGGTAAAAAATGCTTAATAATTTATATCACATCAGACTTATTCTTCATAAAAAACAACTATGACAGATGAGAAAAATCATCCACCACAACCAAATAATAATAGTGACCTTCCCGGTCAGGTATCCGGTTAAGGCCCCAAACATCTAAATGTAACAACTCAAAGATAGCAGTAGAAGTCGGACGAGTGGTGGCTGGAAAAGATCTGTGATGCTTTCCTAGCTGACAAGCATAATAGTGTATCTCAGTGGTCGGCGAGAAATGTGGGATGATGCGTTTGAGCTTGTCCAGAGACGGGTGATAAAGTCTATAGTGCATTGTAAGGCACTACCAGAAGTGAAGCCTGGACCTCCTTGACATGCAGTAGCAATAGGCATTTGGATAAGGCAATACACACCCTCCTCTTTATGTCCACCAGTCATCCTCCCCGTCAGTTTGTCTCGAAAGATGCAACCAACATCATCAAGTATAGCTTTGCAATTAAGTTGCTTGGTGATCTAACTGATAAAAGGTTCATAGAGAAATCAAGAACAAAAAGCACATCCGGTAGTCGTATGGTAGGGGTGATAGACACCTCCCCTTGACCATCAATCTGTGCATGCCTCTTGTATGTCGCTTGTATAGTTCTTCCCTGTGGCACATTCTGTAATCTTCCAAAACATCTTCGATCACCAGTTAAATGATGTGATACACCAGAGCCTACTAACCAAGACATTTCAGTACCTAAAGATGAGGCAAAGGTAGCAATCTCAGTGGTAGTAGTTGTCTCTTGAGTGAGCTAAAAGAGGTGCTGAACAACATCATATCAGTGCGAGAAATTGTTTGGCTGCTCAGTGGAGATCATAGACACCTGACTTGCAATAGGTGGTCTCCCGTGCTTGGCCCAACATGAGGCCTCAACATGTCCACCTTCCCACAGAAGGTGCAGGTGATACGAGTCCTCCCAGACATACCATGTCCTCTTCCCCGACCACGTGTGAGTGGGGTACCTCTGCCTCCACGTCCAGTAATAGTAGCCATAGCGGATGCTTGTTCAATGCTCTCTCCAATTTGAGAATAAGGCAATACAAGCTTGCTTAGATGACTATAGACCTCCTCCAAAGTAGGAAGCTCAGACAAACTATCTGTAAACGAGCAACAACATAATCTGGACCTAGTCCAGATGGGAAGAGGTGAATAGCAAACTCCTTGCGGTAATATCTTTGTGTAGAGCAAGTACACATGGCCGGCAGGCATTATATTTCTCCAAAAGCCCTTTCAAGGCTGAATAATACTAAGAAAGAGAATGACCTTATTTCAACTCAAATAGCTCATGGTGGATTTGAAAAACCGTGGAGGAATTTTTCTCATGATAATAGGTGCCTCTAACACTGTCCTTCATTTGCTTGGCCATCTTGTAATATATGATCTCATCTCCAATACGAGGAATAACACTATTCATCAACCATGCACACACCATAGCGTTATCCTTCTTCCAAGACACGTTCTTCACTGTCTTATCCGTAGGTTCTGGCTCCAACAGAATATGTTCCTTATCGTGCCCCTCCACCATCATAAGGAACGTTTGAAACCATCTCAGATAGTTGGTCTCATCAAGTCTAACTATGGGACCAAAAAATAGGCTCTTGTAAGTTACGTTCTTTGACGTGGTGCCCAAAGTCACCTCTGAATCTAAAGATGATGCCATCACAAACCTCCGAACAGGAAAAATTTGTCACAAACCAAAATTTGAAACTATTTTCAAATCATAATCAATGGTAGAAACCAAGATTAGTGAATGAACATGGGTTTTTGGGCACTGGGCAACCTAAAAACACCCTGTCTCCAACACTCCTTGTACAGTCACACCATTGCTGCAAGAGTTAAAAATGACTCAAGCGAGGCGTGCATGGGTTACTGGGGACCCCGCTCTCCTTTGCAGAGTTGTTGGCAGCGGTCTACAGTACCAGTAGAGCCCCCGGTCGGTGGCCTAGGGCACTGGGGTGGTGCTTGGTGTAGTAGAGAGCAGCACTGATTATTAGGGTGGTGCTGGGTGGAGCCACTGGTGGCGTCAGGCATTAGGGCAGCGCTGTTGGTGGCGCTGGGCGATGTTGCTGGTGGCGCTGGGCCCTAGGGTTTTGTTGTTGGTAGCTCTGTGTCCCCCTTCAACAGGTGATGCCAACACCTCCTGACCCCTCCTGATGTCGCTGGTGGCTGCTGTGGCCACCGGTGGCTACCTCAGGCATCGTCAGTGGCTATACTAGCTGCTGGTGGCAGTGGTAACCATTGGTGAGGAGAGAGGGAGGAGGATTAGGGTTTGGGTGTAAGGTTTTGGGGTTAGGTTTCTAGTGGGATATCGGAACCTGGCCTAGGACCACACTCTGATACCAAGTAGGAAAAAATAGAGCAATCTATTATTCCAATAAACCCTGCATCTCATTATATAGAGGAGAGGTAAGGGAGAAATTACACTACATGTCCAGTTAATAAATAAAAATAACAGAAGAGCCATAAGACAACATAAAAATAGATAAGAATGAGGAAGTCAACAGAAAAACAAAAGCCAACATTATGCTACCTGCCTAGGCCATCCTGGGCCTGCACCTCGTGTGACGTGTTGCTTGTGCCACGACTGCGAAACTTGAAAATGGGTCACAAACGCAAGGATGAGCCAAGTAGCTTAGTAGGAGCAAAATCAGGTGTAACACTGAAGCAGAAAGGGGTAGTGTATGGGGTTATGTATCAACGCCAACTACCTAACCATTTTTCCCTATTCACTCATGACTTAAGGCAACAGGCCAACCTTAACCCTTTACTTATTTGTCATAGTTAACCCATGTTTTATTAATACTCTACGGTGGCAATGAGCCTTTTTCCTCCTTTACCAGGATTTATTTAATTTTCTCATAATATGATTTATTCCCTTGCTCACCTCATATTTTGGGGTTCATCCCTCTCTACTAGAGGTGATAGAGACGTAGCCTTCCTTCGGATCCCTGCCTGATAGTCTCTCCTTGGCTAAAGGAGAAGCTAGCAGAGCTGATAACCGTTGCGAAAGGCATACTTGTTCTTGACACGTCGTGAACATTGCTGACCTTAGTTAGATGAGTCTGGCATCTTGGGAGCTACCTAGGCCAAATCCTTAGGATTATATGGAACAACTCGGCTTGTATCCATTGAGGTGCAATCATGATTATTCACATTTAGTTGTGGTAGGGTAGGTTGGATGTTTAATGGGACACACTATTGTTCCCCCATGGAACACGATCTTCTGGGTGTGCCCTCTCAGTCCGATGTAGGTACCGAGGTCTTGACGAAATCCTAAATCCCACACATGTCATGAGACATCAACCAGATTGGGGTACCCGCTGGTACCTAAATTCGATGATAGCCCCTTGGCTTGTCATCGTGACTGGGAATCCTCAAGATCCCAAAGTCTTTCGCAAGTAGGTATTAACTATTGCAGCTTTTCAGGTCTCCACCCTGAAACAGTGAACCCTCGGTTCACAAGGTTAATGGTGCAACCCTACGAGCTCACCTAATAGACCTACTCATCTTTTAATCCATTTTAATTCCTGTACCAGGAACAAAATCCTAAGGACCTACTGGATCGCTTGGGATTTAGCTTCAGACCTTAGGATCCAAGCTTCCATTTTAGACTCGTAACAGAGTTGCTAGGGCTCGATATTCCAGATTTCATTTGAGATTTTACCGATTATACTTGGCTTTTAATATGTCTCCTTCTGGGTTTCCATACCCATAACATACTTGGCCATCAATTACAAGATTAACATTTACATCTTTATATTCTTAGTACTCTTACATAATTAAACCTTTTTCCTATCATTTTTCACCACTTCTCTTTATAGAGTAGGGCAAGCTTCAATTGTTGCATCAAATTTCCATGACATGAGTATCAGTATTGGTATTTAGTACTGGACCTGGGAGTCACAGCCCATTGGCCACTAGAAGGGCTAGTAACAGTACAGACTCTCGATATTGATACTGGGCACCTCCAACCTCGAACCTAATTTTCCAACTGGACCTGGGTCGATGGCTAGTACCGACACAAACACTACATACAACTCTACTTGTGAATGGCTTAGTCCTTTGTTTACTATCTCTAGGATCCAACTTCTAGAGGGTCCTTAGTCCTAAAGACTTTTCTTGGATCACCCAGATCTCCCTTGAAACCCTTGGGACCTGAAATCCGTTCATTGAGACCTTTATCGGGTCATTAGTACCAACATTATGATAGGTCTAGATCGTTAATTACTCTCTTAGGGTCCCTGTTTATTTCCCCCAACTAGACCCCTTAACTCTAGGTAGTAACAATAAGTAGCGGCCTGGGGATTTCTAATGGAGTAGCCAACATTAGGAAATCCAATTAAGGCTTTTCCGCATTTTAATTCTAGAACAAAAAGTTACACAAGAATGTGAAGTTTTTGTTCCAAAGAAATTCAAAGACATCTTTGAATTACCATTGAGATTTGAAACAGCCCCCCGCTCAATAAATTTATAGCATTCGCCCTTTTTACTCCTTCCCTTATGCCATAAAAGAAAGAAGGTAGTTTCCAAACAAATTTCCACAATCCAAATTCCAACCCACATTATAGCCCCCCAGTGGGGATATAAGCTCAAGTTATTAAGCTCGGCACTATTTTTCAGAGATTTCAGAAGTCCATTCCCAATTTTCACCAACCTTCACAACTAGTTTCTATCCACCCATGGGACGATTTTATAACTACAAAACCCACATTGGGTCTATTTGCCTTAGACCTTACCAAGATATATTCAAAATCTATCACAAGTGAAGGAAACTCCATTTCGACTCAGATTTTCACAAGTAAAACACAAGGCACTCATATCTAGATTACTTCCCTGCCCTACACATGTAAGCATGGCCCATCATGCTAGAAATTTAAGAGGACTTTAAAAAGGAGGGTTAGGAATTATTCCTACCTTGCCTTGAGCCCGCTCTTCCCATGTGGTGGCTGCCCCTTCCGAATTCCTCACATCATGAACAATGTCAATGCATCAGTATAATACACCCACCAAAACGGTCCCTAACTTATCTCTTAAAATCCCTAAATCCCTAAAAGTAAAAATACTAGGGCTAGGGATTTTAAACCAAGGAGAGGGAAGCCGGTGTACCATGTGGGAGGCCTCAACGGGGTTTGATCCTTTCCCGTTGGCCTTCGATCCAGCAATAATAGCAGCAGCAGTTGCCATTTGCAACAAGCAGTGGCAGTACCTGTGTAGCTGCGGCCCACGCGTGCATGTGTGCGAGGGGCAGCAGTAGCAGTGGCAGTGACTGCTCGGCAGTAGAGGAGAAAGGGGAGGTCATGGGTAGTGGTGGCAAAGGTGCTTATCCTTCTCCCTTGCTCTTCCCTTCTTACCCCATGTTGTGGTCACCACGACAGCCCCAACAGGAGCTGCTACACCCGCAACAGCTCCCCCTTCACCCGTGGCAGCGGTACCAACAACAGGGAAGATGGGGAGGAGGGGGTTGCATGGAGGAGAGGAGGTGAGGTTGCGTTACCGTGGAAGCCAAAAGGGAGAGGAGAGGTGTCGCACAAAAAATAAGAAGAAATGGGGAGGGGTGTGCCATTTGAGTTGGGAAAATGCCACCTATATTCTCCCAGCTCACACCATTTTATTTAGAAGCCCATCCAAAAGGTCTCCCTTCCAAATACCCCTAAACCAAATTCTTAGGGTTAAGGCAAGACATAAATCCCCGAGGGTCGATAAATTTTCCAATTGTAGAGTGATTAAGGGTTCAATTCGAATTCTAATTGGGTGTTTAGAATCTAAATCCTTACATTTTCCCCTTCGCCTCCTCCAGCCTCCCCAGGCCAGGCGAGCTCTGCACGTTTAGACATTAATGATTGTGTGCTTAGTGATGCAGATGGATCCCCTTTTGATTCAGTTGAGGAGAATGATCATGATCTTCCGATGGTAATTCGAAAGGCTCCATGGAGCTGTGCCAGATATCCGCTTGCAGGCAAGTTTGTGACAGATGGTATGGGAACAGTATTTGCCAGCTTCTGTCATGCACTAGCAACCACCCATGTTCTTGTGACATATCATGAGGCAATGCTTGATCTAAAGTAGCGACAAGCCATGAAGGTGGAGATGGCTACTCTTCAGAGTAGAGGCACGTGGTGGTTGACATCTCTACTAGAGGGAGGTGCTGTGGTTGGTTGTTGTTGGGTTTTTGCACTCAAGTACCATCCAAATGGATCTATTGCAAGATACAAGGTTAGGCTTGTGGCAAAATGTTTACTTAGACCTATGGAGTAGAATTTTTTGACAACTCTTGTTACGTGCTTGTCTATGGTGAGTATTCTTGTGGCAGTTGTAGTTCATAGAGAATGGAAGCTACACTTGTTGGATGTTAAAAATGTTTTTTTCTATGGGGATCTACATACTACAGGAAGAGGTGTACATGCAACAACCCCAGGTTATGAGATTCAGGGGGAGAGTGTATGTAGGTTATGAAAGGCCATTTATGACCTTAAGTAGAGTCCCCATGCTTGGTTCCAAAAATTATCCCAAGTGGTGGAGTTTGTTGGTTTTCGGAGGTTGTTTGTAGACCATTTCTTGTTTGTTAGAAAGATAGGGAGGGGTGTTATTGTTCTTTTAGTCTATGTAGATGACCTGATTGTCACAGGAGATGATTCAGATGGAATAGCTGAGATTAAGAGATGCCCAGATGAGTGATTTGTGATGGACCTGGGACCTTTGAGATACTTCATTGGGATAAAGGTGTCACATAGCAAAATTGGCTTTGTTTTGTCCCAGAGAAAGTATGCTCTAGACATCTTGCAGGAGTTTGGAATGCTGGGGGCCCAGCCAACAAATTTACTCATGGATCCTAAGGGACATTTGTATGATATTGAGGCTGAGGCTATTGATAGCAGGCAATACAAATAGCTAGCTGGGAGGCTGCTATATCTTATCATCACTAGATCGGACATTTCTTTTGCAGTTGGTAGATTGAGTCAGTTTATGGTTAAGGCCACTAGATAACACTGGGATGTGACGATGATGGTCCTTAGATATTTCAAGAAGGCTCTTGGGCAGGGTCTTCTATTCATCAAAGGGACATCCATGACAATGGTAGTCTATTTAAATGCAGATTATGCAGGGTGCCACCTAGGTCGGAAATTCACTACGGGCTTTTGTACTTATGTAGCTGGCTATCTTGTGACTTGGAAAAGCAAGAAGCAAGCGGCAATCTCCAGGTCTAGCGTAGAGTTAGTATAGGGTGATGGCCTAAACTACTGCTGAGATTATGTGGATTTGGTCTCTCTTGACTGACTTACATGTTGAGATAGATGGTCCCATGGAGAGGCAATGCGATAATCGGGTAACCACTTACATAGTCAACAATCCCATGTTTCATGGGTGCACGGAACATGTGGAAGTTGACTATCACTATACTAGAGATATTATTCAAAGAGGATTACTCTACACAACTCTAGTATCTACTGATGACCAGACAGTAAATATATTTACCAAGCCTCTTATCAGATTTAGTTTTGATGTCTGTTGTTCAAAGCTGAGCATGATTGACATCTATACTCCAGCTTGAGGGGGAGTGTTGTACCCCTTCAGTTGGTTTTGATTTTATTTCTATGTAAGGGTGTGTTTGTACTTTTTATTTTTTCCTTGGAGTTGTGTTGTAATTGTTCCACCTCTCTCTTTATATAAAGAGAGGTAAGATTTTGAAATATGATAATTCATTTGTTTCTCCTAATTGGATAAGTAAGGTACGATCAACATCAAGTATGTGTCTATGTTTCTTTTCGGCAACATCATTCTGCTGAGAGGTATTGGGGTAACTAGTGTGGTGGATAATGCTATGAGTCTAAAACAAACTTCGAAGGAAATGGGTGCAACATTTCAATGCATTATTAGATCGAACAATTTTCATGTGTGTACTGAACTAAGTCATTATTTTAATAAGCAAATTGCTGATTACATGCCCAACTTTAGACTTTTACTTAAGCAAAAACACTTAAGACAAATGTGACGACTAGTAGATAAAATCAGTGTCCCATGCGATTTGGAGATCAATTGGGCCCCCACACGTCAAGATGAAGCAACTCCAATAGAGTACTAGAACTTTGACTAGGTCTACTCGAAAAAGAATTGTGGTGGTGTTTTCCTAGTTGACATGCCTCACATTGGAATGTGTCAGTAGGAGCAATAGAAGGAATGACCTAATGGAGTTTCTGTAAAGGGAGATGTCCAAAGCGTAAGTGCCATCAATAACTAGAAGCCCCTCTTGAAGAAGTTACAACATGTCCAATATACGACATTTCGAGAAGGTAGGAGGCCCCCCTCCTTACAGCCGTAGCTAATCACGTGCCTCGTCAGTATATCTTGAAAAATAAGAGTCATAGTGTTAAACATAGCTTGGTAATGCAACTCTTTTGTAATACGATTGACTGAGAGTAAATTAAGAGGAGAATCAGGGTCATGAAGAACTTTTTGTAGTGTGATATAAGGGAAAATTGGGAACTCTGACCATCTGCTACCATAAGAGACCTCTCGGAAACATTAGGACTCAGTTAAACAAACTATTGAACCTTTTGACAAATGTAGCAAGAAGATCTAGAATTAACAAGCCAATCCATAGATTCTGGAGATACAGGTGAGACATATACCTGAGGAAGCGACTACTGCAACAGTGTCACTGAGTCTAAAAGAACCCTGTGAGATGTGAAATCCTCTACACCTGATCATCAAACTCTGCCCTAGTGATTGGGGCAAGTTCAGGAGGATTATTTCTAGTGACTACTTGATGCTCACTGGGTGGCCGTCCATGCTTTGACCATCAACTGTCTTCTGCGTAAGAACATTGAAGCCTTGAGCGATTCTGGCCTCCACGCCCACCTCACAACCTCTAATGTATTGTCGTAGGCCTCTCCCTCGGCCTGAGGAAGTAGCCATTGTAGAGGTGTTCTCCACCTGTAGAGATGGAGATAAGGAGACAAGTCTACTCAAGTGATTGTAGGCTTCCTCTATAGATATGGTCAAGGTTTTAAATGTTGAGTTTGACATTGTTTTGATCAGTGCTGTCAAGGCGCTCACCTAGGCGCCAGGTTGAGGAGAGGCGAGGCCCTAGCGCCTTGACAAGGCTCACCTTGCTTGGTTTTCCTGAGGCGCTACCTAGGCGAGCGCCTGGGCTAAAGTGCTAGGCACCCTGGGCGAGCGCCTGAACCAAGTTTGCTGGTTTTTCATTTTTTTTAAAATACGTTTAAGGGTTTTAACTTCTTGTTACCTAACTATTGGGTACTCTCTCTTAGTTAAAAACACATTATATATATATATATATATATATATATATATATATATATATATATATATAGTCACACACACATATTTTGTTTGTTTTTTGTATGTATGTACACACATGTCAACTTATACATACAAATTTATATGTATATACATGTGTGCATGTGCATAAGTATATCATATAAATATAATTTGTACATTTACATATGTGTATATGTAAATGTACGAAATTATATGCACACTTATGATATGTATTAATGTGCATATGTATGTGCATTACTCTTGTTTGTCTAATCACTTATATATCTTGTATATTAATATATATGCAGTCATAACATATCATATTTTGGTTACTGTATATATACATATATATATATATGTATATACATATATATACATATGTATACATATATATCTACATATGTATACATATACATATACATATATGTATATGTACATAGATATGTACATATATATGTACATATATGTGTATATATATATATATATATATATATATCTATTAGCACATCATTTTTCTCGGTCAAGCACCTAGGTAAGCGCCTCAGGCATTTTGGACCCTCACCTTTTAGCGCCTCTCGCCTTTAACAGCCTTGGTTTTGATAAAAATCTAAGCACTCATTTCGAAGGCATGTTGAGGACATGCCATGGAAATACCTGTATTTTGACGTCAGATTTTGATTGGCAAGCTCATGGAGATTATATATACAATGATAAGAAGAAAGACTCAAATTCTTTGCCTTCAAGAGACTAAGTGCGTAGGAGAGAGCAAAGGAAATTAAGAGAATATGTTTCAAATTATGGTCCTCAGGAATGGATGAAGGTAGAAATGGAATGGTCATTATCATTCATAAAGATTTGAAGGAGAGTGTGGTTGATGTTAAGAAGATGAGCGATCGAATTATTATGATAAAATTAGTCTTAGAAGAAGAATGTCATTTCAGTTTATGCACCTCAAGTTGGTTTGGAGGAAAGGACAAAGAAAGAATTTTGGGGGGAGCTTGATATGAAATTCAAGGAATCCCAAGGAGAGACGATTTTCTTGGGTGGAGATTTAAATGGACATGTGAGAAAAGATGCTCTAGAGTATGCAGCGGTGCATGGAAATTATGATTTTGGTGTTAGGAATGAAGAAGGGAAGGCTTTCTTTGATTTTGCAGTAGCTTATAATCTTTTCATAGTAAATACCTTCTTCAAAAAATGAGGAGCATTTGATCACCTTTTAAAAGTGGTTTAACAAAAACACAGATTGATTACTTTGCTTGAAGAAGAGATCGTTTATGTTGTAAAGATTGCAAGATTATTCTAGGCGAGAGTTTAATTGCTCAATGTCGTCCTTTGGTGTTGGATGTACATATGAAAAAATCAAATAAGAGAAATTTGGTGTTTAAGAATTTGAGAATTAATGGTGGAATCTTAAGAAAGAGCAATAGAGATTCAAAGAAAAAATGATTGATCGAGGGAATTTTCACTTGTTGCAAATAATAAAGACAGTGATAATAATAATACTAATAATATGCCGTTACAGTGTAACTTGTGGTGGAAAAATCCCAAATTAACAATTCAATTAATATTAAACTTGATCGCTACGAGCCAACGAAATCAAATCCATCTCCAATCAAGAAATAATCAAATGCTCGCATCAAAGATTCAATTCAAATATATATATCAAGTCATGATGAATCACGAAAATATAATGTCATCTCCACAGGGAGGCAAGTACACACATAGGTTTGAGATATAATAGTGGTTCCAATAATCCAAGAAAAATAAATGAAAATCAAACACAATAAATCACGGTGGATGTGGAATCGCAGACGCGGTGCAATGAAGGCCGAGGAAGGGTGGTCAGGAGCCACGTATTGTCACCACGTTGTCGAAGGAAATCACGATCGTTGTCGAAGACGAAATCGCGGTGCGGTAGTGAACAAGGTTCGGAATGCTGATTTCGATGTCGTGTCGATGAAATCCTAAGTGTGTATTTCGTGGGCATGCCGAAGGCACGTCGTGGAAATGCCGAGGGCATGCCGATAACATGCCGACAAAAAATCACATAAATAGTCAAAATGATTCAACAACAACAACAACCAAGCCTTTTCCCACACTAAGTGGGGTCGGCTATATGGATTCTTTGCCTCTACACAGATTGATTTTCAGCAATTTCAGGACTTAAATTAAAGTAATTGAGGTCATACTTAATAGTTTCTTTCCAACACTTATTTGGTTTTCCTCGCCCCCTCTTAGTGGGTTCAGCCTCCAACTTCTCGCATTTCCTAACTGGAGCATCTAGTGGCCTTCTTTGTAAATGTCCAAATCACCTTAGACATGCCTCTCTCATTTTATCCTCTCTCATTTTATCCTCTATCGGTACCATCCTAACATTTTTTCTACTAATCTCATTTGAAATATGATCTTTTCTTGTAAGATCACACATCCATCTTAACATCTTCATTTCTGCCACAGACATCTTCTGTACATACCTATAGTTTATAGCCCAGCATTCAGAACCGTATAACATAAAAGTATTTCATCGTGATCGTACCCAACGTTTTAACGACTTAAAAAAGGTGTGTGTGTGTCGAGCCAAAACCCACCTTCCCACCTTCCCAATTTTAGATCTTCCCGCCGAACTACATCCCAACTCATCGAAATTTGCTGGCAAGCTTCCCGTATCGTCAGCATGTCGACGAAATGGTCGGCATGACACCGGCATCCCCACATTTAGACATTATTTCCATATCGGTAAGCCCATTTTTCAAAAATACCCTTATCGACGGCATGCTGTCGGCATTTGAATCACTGGTAGTGAACGTAGTTGGAGTGTGGTGTTGACATTGAGAGTCACGGTGGTGGTGGGAACACATGGTCGCGGTGGCTGCTCTTGGTAAGGGGAAAGGGATCCACTTCCCTGTCGTAGGGACGAGGACGGGCACTGTGATGGTGGTGGCTCGCGGTGGTGTTGTGGATGGTAGCGGGTACTGCTGTTGAGGGTTGCGATTGTGGCTGTAAGGAAGCAGTGGGGCGTGGTTGTTGCGGTCGAGGGTCGGAGGCCGATGCAAGGAGGTTGCGTTCGAGAGCCTGCTGCTCGCGAGGAAGGTGGTGAGGTCGTGGCCGGGCTTACATTGAGGTGCCGTGATGCTTGTATGTGTTGAGGAGGTCGTAGTGGCGAGTGGACGCAGTGGACTGTCGAGGAGGAGCATGCGGTGGTCGTGGTTGGGAGCAGAGCTGCTCTTTGTTGGTACGGATGAGGAGGCAGAGTGAGGTCATGGAGGAGCGAGCATTTGCTGTCGGCGTGGTTGTGGTGTTGTCGAGGTAGCGGTCGAGAGCTGTGGGTGGCGGGCACGGTTGTGGTGGTGACTGTGCGTCGGTTAAAGAAACAGAGGGAGGCACTGAGAGCGTGAGCGGTGGTTCATGTCAACGTGGTCCTCTGCGTGAGTTGAGATTGTGAGCGGTGAGAGGAGGGGAGGTCAGATGTGTCTGTTGGGTGGAGCGGGGAGGGAGGAAGCTAAGAGGAGAGGCGAGAACCGTGGGAACGAAGGTGGAGTTGGGTGGTAGTAATGCCATGTTTTTGTCCCCGGAGGGGAGGAAGAACGAAGGGGGCACTCTCTTTTTTCGTGGAGGCGGGTGGGATTGTGAGAGGGGGAGAGGTGTGCGTGGCGTGAAAAATCTACCGAGGAAGAGAGATCCCAAATTGACAGGAAGGGTAAATTTGGAAGGAGGCTTCAATGAAATTGGAGAGAATGGTGGTCAATCATTTCCAATCCGAATAATATCAAGCCTTGTTTCCAAATGAGAGAGAGAGAGAGCCCCTCGAGCAAGAGGGAAATTCCTTCTGAAATTTCTTGCCAAAAATGCTCAGGTGATATTTCAAGTTTGGTATTCAGTAAATTCCTGCAAAAAAATGTAAATAATGTATCAATACACATCTCATTTGAAATACTGTCCTTTCTTGTATGACCACACATCTATCTTAACATCTTCATTTCTGCCACAGACATCTTCTGTACATGCCTATAATTGATAGCACAGCATTCAGAATTGTACATGGTTGGTCTTACCGCAGCTCGATAGTATTTTCCTTTGACTTTTAAAGGAACCCTCTTATCATAGAGAACACTAGATGCACCCCTCCATTTCAACCACCCTGCATTAATTTTATGTGTGATATCTCCATCAATTCCACCATCTTGTTGGAAAATGGATCCCAAGTACTTAAAAACATCTTTCATTGGAATGCACTCTTCTCCAATTTTTACATTCATCCCTTCATTGTTCCCTCTATTGCTAAACTTGCATTCCATATACTCAGTCTTCGTCCTACTTAGGTGTAATACTTTATGTTCCAGGGCTTCTCTCCAAAGCTAAAGTTTTCTATTTATTCCATCTCTTGTCTCATCAACTAATACAATGTCATCAACAAAAAGCATACACCATGGCATCTCATCTTGGATATGCTTCGTTAACTCATCCATGACCAAGGCAAAAAGACAAGGGCTTAAAGTCGATCCTTGATGCAGACCAATGGTAATATCAAAGTAGTCCGTCAAATCATCCTTAGTCTTTACACAAGGTGCAACTCCATAGTACATATCCTTTATCAGGTTGATATATAAAACTGGCATTTGTCTCTTCTTCAAAATTCTCCACAAGATATCTCTTAGGACAGAATCATAGGCCTTCTCCAAATCAATAAAAACAATATGTAAATCCTTCTTCTTGACTTTGTAGGTCTCCATCATACGTCTCAAGAGATGTATTGCTTCAATAGTAGATCGGCCTAGCATAAAGCCAAACTGATTTTCAGTTACTACAGAGACTTCCCTCATTCTTCTTTCAATTATTCTCTCCCAAAGTTTTATCGTATGACTTATCAATTTAATACCTCTATAGTTGGAACAATCTTGTATGCCTCCCTTGTTTTTGTATAAAGGTACTACAAAACTTTTCTTCCATTCCTCTGGCATCTCCTTGCCTCTCCAAACAGTATTAAATAATTTTGTGAGCCAAGTTATACCCCATTCTCTCATCACTCTTCAAACGTCTATAGGAATATCATCAGGCCCAACAACCCACCCACTTTTTATCATTTTCAAAGCCTCTACTTCTTTCTTTTGTATCCTTTGATAACTTGCCTGATTTACATAATCTTCTAAGTTGGCTAACTTCCCTAAGATGATATCATTCTTTTATTTTTTATTAAAAAGCTTATGAAAATATCTTTTCCATCTTATCTTTATATCCTCACTAGCTATAAGCATCCTTCTTCATCCTTGATGCACCTTACATGTGTAAGGTCTTTTGCTTTCCGCTCTCTTGCTTTAGCTAACTTGAAAATATATTTTTCACCTTCTTTAGAATCAAGTTTCTTATAAAAATGCTCCTAAGCTTTTGCTTTTGCTTCACTAACTACTTTCTTTGCTTCTTTCTTTGCTCTTTTGTAGTTATCCATATTTTTATCAATCTTATCTCGATATAAGGCTTTAAAGTAGGCTCTTTTAATTTTAAGTTTTTCCTGCACTTCCTCACTCCACCACTAAGCCTCCTTTTATCCTGGAACACCTCCTTTAAACATGCCTAACACCTCCTTTGCCACCTTCCTAATATAGTTTGCCATATTTAACCACATTTCATCAGCACTACCATCAAGATCCCAAGTCTTTTGTTGCATCATCTTTTCTTTAAATCTCACTTGCTCCTTAAGATTCCACAATTTAATTCTCAAATTCTCATATCATATTTCTTCAAGAGAAAAAAAGTGGCTTGTCACCTTCACGCCTTTTCCACTCTTGCAAGTTGAACGACGCGTGCGTAAAGTTGATTTCTCGCAATTATGAATTGATTCATGTCTTTCTTTGGCTTTCAAATCGGTAAACTCTTTTAATTGTTATTGGGAGGCTTAGGTGAATTGTTGTAATATTTTTTACACCAGTGCTTATTTTGTATTGAGCTGGTAGCTTGTTGTTGGGGTTGTAATAACTTGGTTTGTTGTACTTGGGTTGAGGTAATTCATTAATTACCTCGATTAGTAAATTGGTTCCTTAGGGTTGAGGGAATCAGGTTAAAAATCCTAAGTTGGGATGCTTAAGTAGTGGAGTACTCAAGTAAGTGCGGAACCACTATATATCTTGTGTTTAATTTTTGTGGTTTGATTTTTATGTCAATATTATTTTATTTCTCATTGCTAATATCTGTTTCTAGTGTGTTTGTGCACGTAGTATTAATATCCTATATCACGGTCGCAGTCATCGTGGTGGAGTGGGTGGAGCATGCTGTCACCACGCTTCCTCACGGAAAGACAGGTGCGTAGTACGGGCATTCGTGGTGAAGGTCGAGGAAGTGCGGTTAGGAGTCACATGCTGTCACCACGTGGCCGAAGGAAGTTGATGGGCGTAGTCGCAGTCGAAGAAATTGTGGCGCGGTGGTGAATGTAGTGGTGGAACATGATGTTGACATCGAGGGGGAAGGTCATGGTGATGAAGTCGCAGTCGGGAACACTGTCAATGGTGCAGTTGTGGGCTGCTGGCGAGGCACGGTCGTGGTCATGGTGGCAGACGTGGAGAGCATGGTGGCAATGGGAACACACAGTTGCTGCAGAGGAGAGTGAGCGTCATGGAGGGTCTGGGTGGAGCACGTGGTGGTCGTTGGCAGCAGAGCTGAGAGGTCGTCGAAGGTGGAGCACGATGGTGATCTAGTCTGGCGTGGCTGCTGTCGGTGGCTTGCAGTTGGTGGGATGTGAGGTCGTGATGGCTGTTGTGTCACAGAGGAGGGTAGGCGTTGGTCGCTGTCTGCTCTGCGTGGACAGAGATTGACGGGGATGGGTGGGGGGCGCTGTTCGTTTTGCGAGAGCGGGAGAGTGGGTGGTCGCGATCTCTGCTAGGTCAAGGGGAGGAACGAAGGCGTAGGCGGTGGGTATGCATGTAGCCGAGTGAGATGTGGTGGTGGTGGCGCTCTGTTTTGTGAGGGAGAATGAAGGTGGAGGGGGTCTATAGGCTTGTTCGTGAGATTGTGAGCACAGAGAGAGGAGAGCATGGTGGGCCTTCGGTGATCTTTGTGTGTGGGAGAGAAGTGAATGAGGGAGGAGGTGGTTGAGCCTTTTTTTGCTAAGAGTGTGTGGGTCTTTTCTTATCGTGAGAGACGAAAAAAAAGGAAATAAGGCAGTGTACATGATTGGAAAGTGAGAGGAATTTAGAAAGAGAGATGGCTTTTTCTAAAATTAGAGAGAGGGAATTGGTATGGTGGTTGAGGGAGAGATATCAAGGTGGTGGTGGATTCCTCTCTCCTAATAAACAAACTTGCCAAAAACACATGTGCCATTTTTGATGGAGCTTTCCAAGTACTAAGGTGTCCTTCCAGAACAAGGTTTGATGTCTCAAAAATAACCTTGCATCCAAAGAATAAAGGGATTTTTACATGAATGTTATTAAAATCTTTTGAAATTACTTAAATGCCGTTCAATTTACAATATTTATAGATATGCCATTGAGAAAGTAGCATTGTTTTCGTATTTGTTGAGAGGAGGTGGTGGTTACTTGTTAGAGAGTTAGGGCAAAGGAGGTGGTTGGAGGTTGGAGAGTGAGGGTGGAGGATGTGGTCAGAGGTGAGGAGGAAGGGAGGTGAATTGGCGAGGGGAGGGGGGAGGGAGGGGGTAAAAAAAATAAAAATAAAATTTGAGGATTGAAAAAAATTGACTAAAAAAATCTGAGCACTTAAAAATAATTTTTGACTAAAATTAAATTTGAGGATTAAAAAATAAAATTTTATTACATTTCAGTCTAAAATGTTAAGTTTAATGGTTATGACTAATGGAGTGGTAAATACTAAAATAGTACTACTTTTTTTAGTGGCATATCCGTAAATATAGTGAATTAAATAGCATTTAAGTAATTTCAAAAGATTTTAGTGATATTTATGTAAAAATCCCAAGAATAAATTACGTAATAAAGGTATGTAAAAGTTGATGAAACGTATGGAATGATAATTTTAAAGCTTAATTAATTTTATCAATATAATGCATGCTTCAAATTATATTTTTATTTTAACAATGATATACTTGGGCTCTAATTTAGCCCACTAAAGTAGAGCTATCAAATATCCTCATTCCTAAATTTTGTTAGTCCTGAGTAAAATCATATGGAAAAGAACCGGATCTCTAGACTAGAATTTATTGTGAGGATGCCTTATCGTGCCTCGCATTTGGAGACTAGTTTGAAATACTATTCCTAAGCCTTAAGGTACTCATGTACCAGTCAAGATACATACTTGATCGGTTTTAGCCTTGGGTCTTCGATAAAGGTTTCTGAGGCCCCAAAGCTTCTTTAAGGGACCCTAGAGATTAAAGCACCCGTGTGTTCGTGCATGTTGTCCAGATTCAACTTGCCTGCGCATTTTCTTTTTTCGGAATGGAGGTGGAGTTGCTATTAAGATTTTTCTTTTTTTGTAATTTTTGTGAATCCCTTAATCTAACCTCAGAGTAGCTCTCAACATGGTTTGTGTCAGATTTCTTATTCCCATCATCGATCCTTGAAGAGTCCTTGGCATTTGATGCTTTGGGATAGCACCGCCCATGGCAACCCCTAGAACCCTGGCAATGAACATTTCGTGATAGTGCCGCGCATAACACTCTTTAACCAATCCATGCCCTGGCAATCGACATCTTGGGATAATGCGGCCCTGGCACCTGAACAACACGATGCGCTTATGTGCCCCCGGTAAGATATTTAAATATCCTAAGAGATAAGCACCGAGGAGATGACATGTTATAATGTATTCTCAAGGGGAGTATTTACTCTTCTTATGCAGTGGGAACTCTTCTAATCAACTTGTATTTTTAACCTCTCCTTAGTAATATTTTCGAGAAAACCATTTTTTTGGATGGGGAAATTTTTGAAGTTATTCTTCATTAAGCATATTGAACTAGACTAGTGTGTGAGATGTTGATGCTTAAGTTACTAAGACCTACAAACCAAAGGGTAGACAAAGGCTAGATACTCCTTAAGCCTTAGACTTAATACATTAGCTTTTCAACTTCCTCACCCATTTGAAGAATAATCTATATCTTAACAAATACTAAAAGTTTTGAGCCAAACAGACACCAGAGGCCTAAAGTCAATATATCTCACTTATAGCATAAGGTTTAGCACTTCAGGTCATAATTAATCATTCATTCCAGCCCAGAACTTAGGTAGACTCTTCCAAAATCAAATGCTGGGACTAACATAATTTTCTCTCTCCTCTCTCTCTATTTCTTTTAATGGAACTATCCATGAACTCCATAAGCATGCAATTCATATCCCCAAGTATTATCGTTACCCCCCATGCCTAAAATATGTAATGTCCTCATTGCATGCAAAATAGTAGATGGTACTTGAAGAGTTGTGTTTTCTCCCAACGAGCCAGATGAAAAATTTTTGCAAATTAGGGTCTAGAAAAGAAGCAGAGGGAGACCTGAAAAATATACATAACAAAGTGGGCCTAGTGAATAGGTAACACATTATGTTGACAAGCTGGTGATGGAGAGTGATGTCAAATGCTCGCTAGACACAGGTGAGAACAGTGTACTCTTGGGCCACCTTTAGAGGCCTCACATAATACACATGAGTAGTGACCTCCGGGAGTGCAGGGCAAGGAGGCAAAGGCTCCTCAAGCAAAGGCATTTGTGAAAGAGAGGGTGTTAAGAGGAACACCTTAAGGATGATGGACTGACCTGGACAAGTGTCAATCCATACTCGCCACTCCACTATAGGATGTATTAGTCTAGTTATCCCCTAGTAAAGCATAAATGTAAGCAGAGACTTCAGGAAGCTGGTTCTTAAGGAGTTTAAGTCTCTGAGTTGCAGGGTGGGGAAGAGGGTCAAAGCGGGCTTGAGAGGTTCAGCATTCATCCCCAACAACCATTCCAGTTGTTGAATGTCAACCTTAACAACCTTAGTAAATAATTGAATTTTATCATTCCTATCATTGGGGTGCTCATCCTGGAATGGGGTCAAGTGTTCACCTTCCACATTGGATGGATTAAGGGTGGCCCCATTTCACTGTCATGTGAAGGTAGGTGGAAGCAATAGGCGTGGGACTTTCCTCAACAATGACATCCTCGGGTTCTTGTTTGATGCTAAGATCTTGCCCCTTGGGTGTATAGATTCCCTCCTCAGGAGTATCAATTACTTCCATTTCTTCCCAATTTTTGGGAGGATGATCCTTATAATCAAAAGTAGGTAGGAATCTGAATTTGGCTAAATTAGTAAGTTCCTTAAGGGGTAAGTCCTTAAACAAAACATATTCCCCCTGGAGTCACTCCATACTCTGAGTCCAGACCCCTCAAACTCATCATTATCCTCTATGTTTCTTCCCTCTTGCCCCTTAGACCCAGGAAAATCCTCAATGCCAGGATTAAGTACTTCAAGTGTTTCCTTATCCTCTTTAAAAATCAAATCTGTCTCTGAGACCAAAATTGATCCAAGTCATCTAATTCAGTATCAATCTCATTAGGGGCACCTATATTGAGCACATGTAAGTTCTTAGAATGTTGTATGGCAGATGTTGGTTCCCTAAGTGAAGGGTCTGGGTTTTTATTGACTCCCAATATGATTGCTTCTGACACCCAAAAGTCATGAGATTTATTAACTTCAGAGTCACAATCCTTGGGTAAATCTAATTGAGGTGCAAGGTCCTCAGAGGGGTAAGGTGTAGGCTCGGAATCCCTGGGATGGGGTGTAGATTCCACCTCATATTAAAAAATGGGAGTTGAGTTGACTATTTGACTACGACCATTTTCATCAAATGTAACAAAGATACCATCATTCGGGTTGAGTTCATCTAATGGGACCATGTCCCCTTTTGATTGGCTCTAATAAAGCTCAGGTGGAAAGTCTAAGAGGTCCTCTTCTGGTTGCTACCATTCTACATCACAATTCATTGAGTGGCAACTCCTTTCAAATTTTTTTTCCTTAGCCTATTTCTTGCTTCCCCAGGTAACTAAATTGCCCTTAACAAATGTGCAAAAGTTGGTGGTGGATTTTCTCTTTTTAGGACACCTAATGTAATCAATGCTTGTATAACCACTACATCTAAGGAGTCCCCATGAGCAAACAAGCCTTAGTGTAGATTTTAGATACTTGAGAATCATTATAGCTATAAGTGGGACGAAATGAAGAATTTTATTCTCAAAGAAAACCCTACACCACTTTTCAAAAAAAAAAAGAAAGCCCTACACCTCTTTTATATAGAGGTATGTCGAGAATTATATAAGAGAACCAGGCAAAAACATAAAATAAATAAATAGTTCCTAACAAGCATAAAACGTAAATGATAACTAGAGTGCTCAACACTTCCCCTCAAGTTGGGAGCATAGATATTTATTATGCTTAACTTGTCACAACAAGCCTCAAATGCAGATCTGGTAAGAGGCTTGGTAAACATATCTGCTGTCTGGTTCTCTGAGGCAACCGATGAGGTGAAGTCTCCTATGAATCAGATCTTTGGTGTAGTGATAGTCAACCTCTACATGTTTCGTACGATCATGAAACGTGATTGTTTGCTATGTAGGTAGCCGCTCTTTTGTTACATTTCATCTCCATGGGCTCTTCAATCTTGATATGCAAGTCAAGATAGATCTGATCCACACAAGTTTAGTTGCCGTCTATGCCATTGCTTTGTACTCTGACTCTGCACTCGAGTAAGGCAACGCTCTGCTTTTTACTACTCTAAGTTACCTGGTTACTAGCCACATAAGTACAAAATTCAGTAGTAGATTTTCTGTCAGAAAGACATCTAGCATAGTGTGCATCTGAATACCCCACTATGGTCATAGACCTGCCTTTCTTGAATAATAGTCCACGTCCTGGTGCTCGTTTTAGGTACCTGAGCACCTGCATAGCAGCATCCCAGTGCAGCTTGGTCGGTCTATCTATAAATTGACTAAGTTTGCCAACTGCAAGCGAGATGCATGGACATGTAATAGTGAGGTAGAGCAGCTTCTCAATCAATTTTTTGTAGCCTCTGTTCTCTACAACCTGACTCAAAATCATATACGTGCATCTTCGAATCCATGAGTATATTGGTAGACTTGGATCCTAACATCCCAGTCTCCTGCAAGAGCGTATTTCCTCTGGTTAAGGACAATACCGCTCTTTCCTCTCACCACCTCTATGCCCAAGAAGTATCTCAATGAGCCTCAATCCTTTATAACAAATTTCTTTGCCAGCCTCTGCTTGACCTCAACTATCGCAGTGGCATCATTACTAGTGATAATGAGGTCATTTACATAGACAAGGTGAGTCATAATCCCCTTGTCTGTTTTCCTTACAAACAAGGAATGATTAGAAGTAGACTAAATGAGTCCCATAACTTCAGCAACCTCTGATAGTTTTTGAAACTAGGTCCTCAGACTCTGCTTGAGGCCATATATCGCCTTCTTCAACCTGCACATACACTCCTCTTGAGTCTCGAACCCCGGGCGCTGTTGCATATACACCTCTTCTTGTAGATCACCATATAAGAATGTATTCTTGACATCCAGCTGATATAGCGATCAGTAAAAATGAGCAACAACAGAAATGAGAATTCATATAGTAGGAAGCTGAGTCATAGGGGATGTGTCAAAGAAATCTACCCTGTAGGTTTGGGTGAATCCCTTGGCACAAGTCGTGCTTGTACCGAGAAATAGAATTGTCTAGGTTAGACTTTACGGCAAAGACCCAATAGCAACCAATAGTGCGTGCACCAGGAGGTAACGGAGTAAGCTCCCATGTCTGCTGAGACTGGAGTGCAGCCATCTCATCCTCCATGGCTTGATGCCATTTCAGATCAAGCATAGCCTGCTGATAAGTGATTGGTATTTGTGCAGATGTAAGGGCATCTGTGAACAAGGCAAATGGGCGACTTAGACAATCAGAGGAAATTGCCCCTGTCACTTGATAGTGCGCACGACTCTTGGAGGCCTTCTGAATAGCAATTGGAAAATCTATATCATCAGAGGGGGACTCAATCTTAACAGGTGGCTCAGATGGTGATGCTTCATCATCACTAGAAGGAGACTCAGAGACAACTGGTATAACACCTATAGGATCATCACCAGACGCACAATGGTTAGTAGTGTCAACACATACCTGCTATGGGGAGAGGATGATGGTGCTGAAGAGGGGTTATGTTGTCGATATGTCATTGGTTTCCTAAATACTAGTGGAGTATCTTTGAATCGGGCATGACTAGTATCTGTAGTATCTAGTGGTGCAATATGAGTAGTAGGAGAGTCGTTAAACTGATTGGAAGGAATAGGCATGGGAGCCCTCTCTACCTCTAGTCTTAACTATCTACCATCGGCTGAAAAATATGGGATTGCCTCATGAAAAGTAGCATTGACACTAACATAGTGCCTCTTTTGTAGAGGATCATAGCATCTGTAGCCTTTCTGGGTGTGACTTATCCCAGAAAAATACACTTGATTGCTCTGGGGGTAAGTTTATCTCTACTTGGCTTAGTAATACGCACAAAGGCTACACAGTCACAGGTTCGAGGTAGCAATTGAAATAACTCCCGGTTTGGGTATAATATTGGCGATGGTACCTGCTAAGAAATAACAGAACTAGGCATCATGTTAATGAAGTAGCATGCAGTAAACATTACATCTCCCCAGTACTATGATGAAACATTATGATATATCAAAAGAGTTCAGGCCATATGCCTATGTTTTCTCTCTGCTACCACATCCTGCTGGGATGTATGGGGACATATGGTCTGATGAACCACTCCATGGGATCTATAAAATGCTTTCATATAAGTAGTACAAAACTCAAGTGCATTATCAGTATGCATAACTTTGACAATGGAAGCAAACTGATACTTTATCTCAATAATAAAATTCTCTGATGAACCACTCCATGGGATCTATAAAATGCTTTCATATAAGTAGTACGAAACTCAAGTGCATTATCAGTATGCATAACTTTGACAATGGAAGCAAACTAATACTTTATCTCAATAATAAAATTCTCAATTATAGGCCCAATGTTTGACTTATTCTTTAACAAAATAGCCAAGATAATTTGGAATAATCGTCTACAATCACAAAGTAGTACTTATGTCCTAGTCTATCTGGAATTTAACTAGGGCCTCATACATTTAAATGCAGCAAATCAAAGAGAGACTTAGAAGTAGTAGAACTGGCAGGATAAGTGGATCTGTGGTGCTTTCCCATCTGGCACGGATCACAATGAATCTCGATGGCTGGCGAAAGACGAGGAATGATACGATGAAGGCTGTTCAGAGATAGATGACCAAGACAATTGTGCCAATGTAGGGCACTCCTTACAGCGAAACACAATCCTTCTAGCACTGTGCAGCAATTGGCATTTGAGATAGGAAATACATACCCCCCTCTTCATGTTTGCCACCAATCATCCTCTCCTCATGAGCTTGTCTTGAAACACATAACCGATGTCATTAAAAATCACCCTACAATTTAGGTCTTTTGTAATTTTGCTAACAGATAGCAAGTTTATCGGAAAATCTGGGACAAAAAAAACATTGGGCAATTTCATATTGGGGGTGACTGGCACCCCCTTATCATTAAATCTGATATGCCTCCCGTCTGCTACCTGAATAGTCCTAGTTGGACGTACAGACTGAAAATGCTGGAAGCCATTCTGATCACTACTTAAGTGCTGTGATGCACTTGAATCTACCAACCAAGGAGACTTGTTAGACCTAGCAAAAACATGCCTTGTACTTGAGGTGGCAATGGCAGCAGCATCTGAAGAGGAAGATGGAGTCTCCTGAGTAATTGGAGCAAGCCTTTGTACTGCAACATCATACTCAGCACGTGACACTGTGTCAGATTGTCTTAGAAGAAGCAGCAACCTGATTGGCAACGGGAGGTCTCCCATGCTTAGACCAGTGTGAAGCCTCCACGTGACCAATCCTATCATAGAAAGTGCACGTGGGACGTAGTTTGCTTGTCAGTCTCAGCCACGACCATGCTCACGAGTAGAGGATAAACCTCTAGTGCCTCGACCTCCACCAACAATCAGTGCGGAGGTCTGTCTAGTGATCTTAGGAGGAGTAGGCACTCTGATCTGACTCAGTCAGCTATAAGTTTCCTCAGGTAATGGAAGCTCAGATAATGTTAGAATCTAAGACCGTGCAAGATCATATTCTGGGCCTAACCCAGAGAGAGTGAAGGACTGCTGTCTCCTTGCGGTATTTTAGATGAGTACCATACGTGCAGACAGGCTTGCACACATTGTACTTCTCTAGAAACCCTTTCAACATAGCGTAGTATTATGCCAAGGGTTGTCCCTCCTGTCTGAGGGAGAACATCTCATTGTAGATCTGATAGATCTTGCTAGAATTTTTTCTATAAGAATGTGTCATGCAACGTATCCCACACCTCCTTGGTAGTCTTGTAATAAATGATGCCATCTACAATCCGTGGTGCAACGGCATTCATGATCCACGCTCTCACCATAGCATTGTCTTTTTTCCATGAGACGTACTTCCCAGTCTTGTTTTGAGGCTTTGGCTCCAATAAGAGGTTCTCCTTATCGTGACCCTCAATGGTCATCAAGAACATTTAAAACCAGCGAGCATAATTGGTCTCATCCAACTTCACAATAGGGATAAAGAACGGGTTTTTGTAGTTCTCGCTCCCCTGACTAGTCTCTGATGTCACCTCAGAAGATGAAGATTGTCAAGGATTATGCAAGGTGGAGCGTTAAGACTCTTGTGCGTGGGAAAACAACCCTAACAGTGGGCTATCCATGTGTGAAAACAGGGAGGAGGAGAGCAGCTGTCGGTGGCTTCATGGTGGTCGGTAGCTTTGGTTGGTTGCCAGGGAAGGCCGACTCCCTTGGAGGGTGGCTGGCTGCTATGTTGAAGAAGAGAGAGAGATGAGAGGAGTCTTGAATAAATGTTGGAAATATTATTATAACTCGAGAAAATATACGGGAAGACTCTTTGTATAGAGAGAACATATCCTAATAAAGAGAAACAAATCTTATCTTCTAAAGTAAGAAAGAACTTATCTCTAAAATAAACCAAATGCCAAACTATTTCCTATAACAATTATTCTAAAAATAGGAACCTTGTCTTTAAAGAAAAAGACCCAAAACTTGGTCCCTTGGACTTCTAGCCACAGGCCCCTGCTGGGCCTTCTAGACGTTGCCACGTGGACTGCCATGTGGCTTGCTGGCTGCCACATGGCTGTCTACGTGGCCCTTTATTCCCAAAACTCCCCTTAAGTCGAAGGTCAGGAGGCCAACGACTTGGTCTTCCACTTGTGAGGTTAGACGCCCCACCATTCATCTTCTTTGAGAGTCAAGCTCTCGGTCTTCTCCTTTGACGAGTCGACGGTAAAGCCTTTTGCGACCTTCGAAGTTGTTGCTTTGGTGACAACCTGAGTAGTCGGTACGACGACCGTCGTTGACTTGTCTTCTCAAGATCGACAGATGTGAGAGAAACCACGCGTGAGGTACTGATAGCCCCACGTGGTGGTCTTTGTGCCTTGTCTGGATCTTTAGGAAATGAACTTTTTAGATCAACCACTAGTCTTTTCGCAACCTAGGAGGTCGTTGCTCCTTTGGGCAACCTTGAAAGTCATTGCGTGGACTGTGTTGTCTTCTTCTTGACATCTTTTCTCTAGGAAAATCTCCTCTTTTGAAGGAGTAAAAAGTCAGATGTAAAGCGTCAATTTGTAAATAACTTGATAAATCTTCTTCTATTGCTTCTTTTTCTTTTTGCCTTCTCTCGATCATGTGGTGTCTCCGACCATCGTGGAAGCTTCCACCATCTTCTATTGCCTTCCTCTGCGTAAGGCACCTGATCTGTCAATGTAGACTTTCTCTGGAGATGTAGGCCACCAACATTCGGTCAACAAACCCACATATGCAAGAGAGCCTAGATCAATGGCACTGATACCATGTCAAGGATTGCACAAGGTGGAGCGTGGGAAAACAACCTCAATAGTGGGCTGTCCACATGTGAAAAAAAGGAGAGCAGCAGTCGGTGGCTGCTATGCTGGCCAGCAGCCTTGGGCGGTCGGCAGGAAAGGTCAGTTGCCTTGGAGGGTGGCTGGCTGCTATGTTGAAGAGAGAGAGAGAGGAGAAGAGCCTTGAATAAATGTTGGAAATATTATGACTCAAGAGAAAATGCAAGGAAAGACTCTTTATATAGAGAGAACATATCCCAATAAAGAGAGACAAGTTTTATCTTCTAAAATAAGAAAGAACTTATGTCTAAAATAAACCAAATCCCAAATTATTTCCTAAAACAATTATTCTAAATATAACAAACTTGTCTCTAAAGAAAAGACCTAAAACTTGGCACCTACTAGGCCTTCTAGATGCTGCCACGTGGCTTGTTGGCTGCTACATGGTTGTTCATGTGGCCCCTTATTCCTAACAAAGAAGCCATGATGCTCTGAAGCTATGTAAAGACGTCAAAAATTAGATTTAAAATTAGAATAATCGTAGATTACAAAAGAAAATGATCTAACATGAAATCCAAGTTATTTCTTACTTGGAAATCACGTTAGACACGCATAGTAGCCCTCCAACAATTGGTAGGGGTCTACTAAGGTTCGAAGGCACCCGTAGAGGCCCTCAAAAGAAGGCTACTGCCCTTCTCCTCACTGCACTGGGTTGACAAGACCCATTGACGGCTCTAGTTCTCGCCGATGGAGGGTCACGTCACTGCTCCTAGCCCAGCGTTGCCGGGTGACCACCACTGCAGGGTCCCTATGGCACGCGGCCTCTGTCGCGTGCCCTTGCAGCGTCGTTGCAAGGGTAGCAGGCCCCTTCGGCATCGTCGCTCGCCGTTGCTGATGCCCCTTCTTGCCGGTTGTGTTGCTGTCGGTGAGGGGATGAGGACGGTGAAGGACGTGGAGAGAGGGTTAGGGTTTTTGTGGAAGGGTTGGGTGACTTGTTTCGGTGGGATACCCTAGCGTCGATTTAAGATTGTCTCTCTGATACCAAGTGAGATGAAATAAAGAATCTTATTCTCAAAGAAAATGCTACACCTCTTTATATAGAGAGAGGTGTTAGAAAAATTATATAAGAGAACTAGGCAAAAACATAAGATAAATAAATAGTCCCTAATAAGCATAAAACGTAAAGGATAACTAGAGTGCTCAACACTATATCTTAGTATGCTCTTTGGCTTGTCCATAAATTATCTCACTTTGCTTATTGTAAGAGCAATATCAGGATATGTGACAATGACATACAACAGTTTTCCCACAAGGTACCTGAACTGTCTGGCATCAACTTGTCTAGAGTCATCTTTGTACAAATGTATATTCGAATCCATGGGAATAGATGCATGTTTGTTACCTAGCATGCCTATCTCCTGAAGAAGATTTATCACATACTTCCTTTGCAAGAGCCAAATCCCCATTTTGTTCCTAGCTACCTTAATTTTGAGAAAACATCAGAGTATGTCAACTCCTTTGTGACAAAGTACTTGGCTAGGAACTCCTTGGTGGTCTTAATCCCACATATGTTATCTTTGGTTAATATAATGTTGCCTACATAAACAAGCATAACAACTCTTCCTTTTCGATCTTCTTTACAAATAAAAAGTAACCTTTTAAAGCCAATCCTCTCAATCATGTTAGATAGCTTTTGGAACCATGCATGTGGGCTCCGTTTGAGCCTATAAATCACCTTGTGTTGCTTGTAAACCATGCTGAACTCCCCTACGATTTCAAATCTCGAGTCTCTTGCACGTAAACTTCTTCTGGAAGATCATCACAAAGGAGTGCATTTTTAACATCTAGTTGGTAGAGTGACCAGTTTAAGTGAGTTGTTACAAAGATAAGCATTCGAATTGTAGGGAGCTATGCGACTAGAGCGGAGTCAAAGTAATCCACCGTATATGCAGATGATATGATCCTCACAGGTGATGATGTTGTGGGGATTCAGGAGACCAAGGATTTTTTGTAGACTACTTTTGTTATAAAGGATCTGGGCACTTTAAGATATTTTTTAGGCATTGAAGTTGCGAGAAATCATTGTGGCATGGTTCTTTTGTAGAGAAAATATGTTGCAGAGCTCTTCAAAGAGACTAGTCATCTTGGGGCCAAGCCATCTATTTTCGTGGAATCTCAAGGATAGCTGAAGGAGGATGATCCATTATTTGAAGACAAGAATGAATACAGGAGCATTGTCGGCAAGTTACTATATGTTATTGTGATTAGGCCAGATATCAGTTTTGTAGTCAATAGAGCAATTTAGTTCGTGGAGAATCCTCGCTACAACCATTGGCATGCAAATTTGCCTTATCCTTAGGTACCTTAAAGGGAATTCTAGGAAAGGCCTCTATTTGAAGAATGGGCATGTGGATCTGCATTCGTACTTTGATGTAGATAATGTAGGTTCTATTAAGGACATGAGATCCAGTATCGAATATGCTACTTTCTTGGGGGGCAATCTGTTACTTGGAGGAGTAAGAGGTTGTAGTTGCTCAATCTAGTGCTAAGGTCAAATATTGTGCTATGGCTCATATAACCTGCGAGGTCATATGGCTCATACATTTTTTGGTTGATTAGGGAATCCATGTTGCTCTTTCTGTGCCTATGTTTTGTGTCAATTGCTCAACTACTTTCATTGCCTCCAATCTAATCTTCCACGAGCACTTGAAACATATTAAAATAGACTACCACTTTGTCAGAGACATGGTCACTATAAGGAAGATTATTTCCCCAACTACTTCTAAGTACTACTAAGTAGCAGGTTGCCAACATCTTCATGAAGGCACTCCCATGGAAGCGTCATGAATTTTTATGTAAGAAGCTGGTCATGCTTAATGTATATATGCTTTAGTTTGAGGGAGAGTGTTAGAATATATCTTATGCAAGTATTTTTGTTATTTGTTATTTTCATGAGGGGGTTTCCTGAATTTTACCCATAGCTTCTCTTTATATAACGAGGGCTAGGATTTCTTTTGAATTTAATTCCATTAGTTCTTTTCTACCAATTGCTGGTACAAGTGCACAATGATCCTTGATTTTGATGATAATAAAATAATTTACATTTAACAATTGCATTTGAGTCGTGAGCTTTTGGTAATGCAATTAGATTTGGATGAAGCTCAGCCTTTTAATCCACGGAGGGATGGAGGAGCTTGATGATGGATAAAGGCATCAAGGAGCAATAGAGTTGAAGTTATAGACTTGAAGAGCTTGAAGAAGAAAAAAGAAGAATAGGTTAGATATTTGTGATGTAATTAATGTACTCTATTTGATGGTTTCTCATTTCTTAGAATACTTGTAAAAGAGCCCAAAATAGAGTTAAGAACCATAGTTATGCATTAGGCAACATAGAAAACCTTACCCATGCCTTAAAAAATCACATAACATCTATAGGGTGCCAACCAATCCCAAGATGCGTTGATCGGTTCTTTAGTAGCCAATTGATTCTTTAGTAGCCAGTCGACTGGCGACTCTGCCCGTTGACCCGTCACACTATAGGGCGTCGACCTGCCATCATCCAATAGAGTAGACGTTGGCTCTGCAACGACTAGATACCTTGTAACTCGCACCTATTTAATGCATGTTAGAATAATTATTTTTTTTTATATTTCAGTCTTTACATTTCAGTTCCTACTATTTTCTTTTTGGTCCTTGTATATGTTTTGTCTCTTAGGTTGCTTCCTATATAAAGGACCCAAGGGACCCCTTAATAGTTGATGTCATTTCAGTCTTAATATGGTATCAGAGCAGCAATCCTAAATTAGGGCCTGCTATCCCGCCTAAGCAAACCTGCATCAGCCTCCACCTCACACCCTTCTTTCCTCTCCTCCTTTATCCCTCCATCGGTGCTCTGCTGCTCAATCACTTGGATTGACAGCAGCCATCACAGTTGATCATCGCCCAGTGTCAGGCTTTGCTGCCTTTTGATCACCAAGAAATCAGAGAACATATCACCAAGGAAGTTGTTACATGGTTGATCTCTTCTGATCAGCAAGAGATCAGAGATCTGTTGATCACCAAGAAAATTGTAGTAGCAGTGTTGATCACAAGTTCTGCTGCCAATCAGTTGTTCTGATCGGTTCTGCTAATCAGTTGTTACCGAACGTGTGAAGGCTGCCAATCAATTTGCTACCAATCAATTTATTCTGATCGATTCTGCTGCCAATCAGTTTGTTTTGATCAGTTTGTTACTGATCAGGTTGCTGCTGCAGATCGTTGGTGAGCAGGTTGGTGAGCAGGCTGTTGCAAGTTGTTTGGATCTAATCTGGTCAATGTGAAATTTGCGGCAGTGTTGTGAAGGTTGCTGCAGTGTTCTTGACTATCCAACAAGAGAAGGTCTTCTTTTTTTCCTCTTCTTTCTTGTTTATAATGAAGTTGTCGTGGAGAGGTCTAGAATGCTTTGATTCCTCTCCATGAGTGGTTTTTTTTTTTATTGCGTTGTTGATGTGACTGAGTAGTGCAACATTATTGCGGCTGTGAAGTATGGGAGATAGCAAAGAGAGTGTTGGAGATTTGCGTCTCCGTTTTTCGGGTTCCTCACCATAGATGCAAGGAACTTCAATTAAACTTGATGGGACAAATTTCATGTTGTGGTCCACATCTTTTCTTAGGTTTGTTGGTTCACATGGTCACAAAAAGATTCTTCTTGAAGATGAGCCACCATTTGCCTTAAAAACTGTAGAATGATTGTGTAGCTACATGCATGCTTAGTAGCATGAAGGAATCCATTGCTAAGCAAGTTATGACTTATTCATTTGCAAGGAAAATGTTGGATGTATTGCATGAGATACATTCTTAGAAGTTGAATATTGCTTGTCTCTATTGTGTATTGGATGATATCCAAACATTCAAGAAAGGAAGCATGAGCTTGCCAGATTGTTATGGTTCATTAAAAAATCTTTAGGATGAGCAGGATTCCATTCAGCCTATTACTTCTGATGTTGCGGTTATGGTGAAACAGAGGGAGGCTATTCGATCAGTTCAGTTTTTGGTAACTTTTGGACATGAATACAAGGCAGTGAAAGATTAGTTGATTTCTGCTGAGATTTCTAGTGCTGAGCAGATTTATGCCAAGTTGATGAGATTGGAGATGGTAGGTAGCTTAGTGGTTGTAGACTTGTCTACTCTTGCTACTTCTGGGCGATTGGGCTCGAAATGATTGAGCGAGCTTCGAGAATGTATGGTGAGGCACTTGCGGGGCTCTAATTGGAGATTGTTCGCCGGTGGGCAGCTGGGGAGAAGGATGGCAGCGTTACCACGAGTTGGCTGAAGCGGATATGGAAGGTGAAGCGTCGATGCGATAATGGTGGGGAGAGGGCAAGATCCTCGTTGATCTTAGTGGCACCCAAGATGAAAGGAGGCAACGTCGTATGTGGCGCGGAAATTGGGAGGTGTGCGTTGATCCTAGTTCTCTTGACCTGAATACCATGAGGTTTTTGAATGAGGGGATTCACTTGGATCTCCATGACTTTATTCATGAAGGTGTGGGTCGAATGGGTATCAGACCCTTAAATGGATCCGAGAAGAAAGCGGGTTCGACTTTGGAAGACTGAGTCTGTAACCTTTCCCACCCATCTCTTTCAATGGGTCCTTCGCAGAGTCCAACTTCGCTTGTGTGAGAGTGAGGGAGGATCTGCCAGTAGGGAGGATTGCCTCCGTAAAGCTGAACTTCACTTTTGTGAGAATGTATGGTCATTCACTAGTGAGGCTATCAGAGTTTAACTTCGGAATTGGAGAAGTTCCTGGTTGGGGTCTTTGCCAAGTGCCATCATGGAGATGAGGCACTGGGGGTGTTGTGAGTCGATGAGTGATGCCTTAAGATCTTGTGTAGAATAGCTTTCCAGGGATTCTCGAATGACGGGAATTGTGTGGATCGTGTGGAAGAGTCTTCTAGGGATTCGGACGGGTGAGAGCGTGGGATCTTTTATGGAATAGCCTTCTAGGGATCTCATGCAACAATGCAGGGGATCTTGTATGGAATAACTTTCTAGGGATTCTGACATTAGGAAATGCGTGGTCTTGTATGGAATAGTTTTCCAGGGATAATGGGTAGCGGAAAGTGGTCCATGCCGAATCATTTGGACTAAGTACTCGAGGATGACTTGTGTGGAATAACTTTCAAGGGACTTCGAGTATGGTGAATGTTTCGATGATCAGAGAGGGTATCCTTTGTTTGGACATGAGTGTTTTCAATCTTTCCTCTGGCCAAGGAGGGGTTAGGGTACAAGTGTACCATTGAAGAGGGTACTTCAAGATCTTCTATAGGAAGGGTTGATTATCACTCTAAGATTGGAGCGATGGGTAACCGAATCTTGGATCGTCAGGATAGTTATGTTAGAACATGTAGCTTTAATCAGCGGGTTTGATTAATAGGTTTTGGATCGTAGGGTTGGTAAGATGAAACTAGGTTGGGAGTTGGAACCCAGGGCTTCGGGTTGGGGCTAGGGATTTAACCGGCTAGTGAAACTGTGCACTACCCTGTTTTTGTTGTGATGTAGTAGTTGTTTGTTCCCTACTTAGTTGATTGGCTCATCCTTGTTTTGTGACCTAACTTTAGGTGTTGCTGTCGCGTATTGTCGACATGTGGGATTTCATCGTAGTGCATGATTTACTAAGTGTTGTTTCGCAGGTAACCTTTATGCTTTAGTTATGATGGATTTCCTATTTCATATGCCATCTTAGTGCATATTTAATTTGTGTTATCCATTATCATTTACGTGCCATCTTTTCCGCTATGTTCTTCCGTTTTGTTTATCAATGGAAATTTTGGTAGCTCAACTTAGCTTTGTGTAACCCGAATTAAATAAACTAACACCTCTTCTTGTTGCCACCGTCAGAACTTTGACCCTCATTAGGGGCCTGGGTTTTTGGGCTGTGACACGGCCTTGGCTTACAGGAGGGACACAGCCTTGCGTGTGGATGACAGGCTGGATGGCAGGGGGAGAGATTAAGGATCAGAGGCTTTTACAGAATTTGTTTCGATGCATGGTCTGGTAGATCTGTTGCCCAGTTCGTGTGCATACAGTTGGAGGAGTTCCACTGGGAGATGTCTCAAATTGATAGTTTCTTGGCTACTGTGGAGTTACTTTAGACCGTTCCATTGGCAGATGTTTGGCTGTTGGAGAGGCTATTTTTAGATCACACGCTGTTGTTGTGGCAATCAAATGAGGAATAGAGATATGAGACTTATTTCAAATTTGATAGGCCTTTGCTCCTATAGGAGGGGTTCAGGAGACAGGTTGAGGACAAATGGAGTTTTTTTTCATATTGTGGGGTTGGTGGACGTTTAACTCGAGGGCAAGTTGCATGGTTTAAGAGTATTCCAAAGGACTTATAGAAAACAAGTGAAGAGAGATAGCAGGAAGACTGAAGCCTTAGCAAAGATTACTGGCTTGGACATGGAAGACAATTTGGGGATCCTATCAGAGAAGGGACAGCGAAACAGATTAGTACATTTACGTATAGTGCAATCGGAGGATAGAAAGGTAGAGACTGAGTGGTAGATTAATTCCAAGTAGAGATGGTTGAAAGGAGATTCCAACACAAAATTCTTCCACCTGATGGCTTTGGGTAGAAGGAAAAAATGGCTTGAAAAAATGAGAGTGAATGGTAGTGACTATAATAGTAGAGAATTAATGGGAGGGGCAGCTGTTCAGTATATTTTAGAGAGTTTACAAGTAGGAGGATGGTTGGTTGATGGAGATGGTTGGGGGTAGATATTCCTTCTATTACTAAGGACCAAGCTACGGAGATTACCGTTCCTTTCATGGAAGAGTAAGTTAGGAGGGCTTTACAACAACAACCAAGCCTTTTCCCACACTAAGTGGAGTCAGCTATATGGATTCTTTGCCTCCACACAGATCGATTTTCAGCCATTTCAGGACTTAAATTAAAGTAATTGAGGTCATACTTAATAATTTCCTTCCAACACTTGTTTGGTCTTCCTTGCCCCCTCTTAGCAGGTTCAGCCTCCAACTTCTCGCATCTCTTAATTGGAGCATCTAGTGGCTTTTTTTGTAAATGTCCAAACCACCTTAGATGTGCCTCTTTCATTTTATCCTTTATTGGTGGCGGTTAAATGAAGATGCTTGTCCTGGTCTTGATGGATGCCTTGTTCTTTTCTGTAAGGAATTCTGGTCAACAATTAAAGATGCTGTTTTATAGGTGTTTCGCCAAATCAAGGTTTTAATAGAATTAATAAATTCTACATGTTTCTGTTTCATGCTTCCGAAGGAGGGTGCAGAGGCCATTAAGGAGTACTTGCCTATTGCGTTATCCAATGCAATCTATCTTATTGTGGAAAAAGTCCTTGCAAATAGATTGAGAGGAGTCTTAGGAGAGATTGTTGCACCTCTGCAAATTGCATTTGTTCCTAGCTAGAGTATTCTAGATGGATATGTGGTTGCCTTGGAGATCTTGGCTTTCTGGAAAAGGATGAGGGAGAAGGCTTTCCTTTGGAAAGTTGATTTTAGTAAGGCTTATGACTCGATTTAGTGGTCTTTCATATGGGCTTCCCCAATCAAAAGGGGTTTCCCTCAATAGGTGATTGGATGAAGAGATGTGTGATAAATTCATTCTCTATTATTAATGGCAATCTGTTGGGTGGATGAATTCAGCTGAGAAGAGGGGTTAGGCAAGGATGCCAATTGGCTCCAATGTTATTTATCTTAGCAAGAGATGGATTGGCGAAGGCTTCAGCTAGAGCTTGTGAAAGAAACCTTTTTAGTGGCTTTTCTGTAGGGAGTAGAAGTCAGATCCAAGTGCTATAATATGCAATGACACCTTATTTTTGTGGAAGGTTCTGAAGTTGAAGCGAGAAGGGTACAAATTCTTTTGAAGCTTTTTGGAGAGGCATCAAGGTTGTAGATAAGCTTTTCTAAATTTATTTTTACATCGTTTCAGATGTCCTTATAGGAGACTGATGCCTATAGTTTGCATTTACACACTGTGGTGGGTTCCTTTATAGTCTCGTATTTGGGTTTACCTCAGTTAGACAAGCAAATATTCTCATATGAATGGAAGCCTTTGATTGAGAGATTGGAGAGAATTGACAAGTTGGGCATTTGAACTTCTATCTAGAGGTGGGAGATTAGTTCTGTTGAAGGTGGTGTTGGCGTCGATGCCATCCTACTTTAGATTAGTGTTACGGATATCATAGAATATTGAGAAGATCTCTACTTTAATGGGAGACTTCTTTTGGACCATGGGTCAACTGGAAGAGGAGCAAGATTGGTTGCTTAGGAGGATGCTTGCAGGCCTTTTGATAAAGGTAGTTTAGGAGTTAGAGGTTTAAGGAAGATAAATGATAGTCTCCTGACAAAATGAATTGTTAAATTCATGGGCGCAGATAGAATACAGTTGGAAAGGTTATAGAGGCCTATTATGGAGCCTTTAGGAGTGGGAATTGTAGGATTTGTCACAAGATGGGGTTTTCCATTTCATTAAAAGCTTGCTGATAGTTATGCCTAAGGTTTAGAATTTCTTCTCCCCCGTGGCGGGTGTAGGTGATTTGTTTTGATTTTGGTTGGATGACTGGATGGAACATGGAAAGCTTGGGGAATGGTTCCCTAGATTGTTTGCATTGGTTGCGTACCAACAGGTGAATGTGATTCACTGTTGGGAGAATTCTTGGAATCCCACCTTTGTGGGAAAGCTTTCCAAGCAGAGGATCCAAGAACTCTTGGTGCTATGGAAGGAGTTGGAAGATTATCATCATGAGGGGGGACTAGATGCTTTTGTGTGGATGAGGGCAAGTTCACTGTTAGGAAGGCATATGGGAGATTAGATAGTGGAAGGGTGGCGACAGATGTTGATTTTCTTAGGGATTGTAGGCAAATTTGGTCAGCGTCTTGTCCTTTGAAGATAAAGATTTTTCTGTGGTTTCTTAGAAAAAGGAAGGCTGATGACAAAAATTTGGAGAGCGAGATGGGTAGCAGAGATACATAAGGCATGCCTGCTGTGTTAAGTGGCAGATGAGGATATTGAGCATTTGTTCTTTGGCTGCTGTTTCTCAACTCAGGTGTCGGGGCTTTTTTGTTTATCTTGGATAATGCACCATGGTTAAGGTGCTTTATGGATATCTTTTAGGAGTGGGAACTACAATGGAGGGCCACATTCCTATAGGACAAAAGGAAAAGGCCAATGTTTTAGCAGTTCTTTGGGGCATATGGCTTGGAAGAAATGCGGCTATCTTTAAAGGGTAGCACCCATATCTTGAAAATTTTATTTCTTGTATATTTGTGCTTATGAATTTCTTGGCAATAACTATGTAATATCTTGCCACTTTTCTTGGCTTTTAATTAATATATTTGCTGGGTGGTTATCAATCGGATAACCACCCTTCCCCTTTTCGAGAATAAAAAGGCTAGTATTAGGCTGTAGAGGTATGAAGGGCATATCTCCATTAAGAATAGGGGAAGGAACCTTGCTAATTAAATATGTGGCAGTAAGAATAGCATCCCCCTAAAAGTACTTAGGAACATTCATGGTAATCATCGAGGTATGGGCTACATGAAGAATATAGCATAGTTTGCATTCAACAACACCATTCTGTTGGGACGTGTAGGCACAAGATGTCTAGTGGATGGTGCCATTGTTGGCCAAGAACTCTTAAACATCCCTTTTCATGAATTCAAGGGCATTATCACTATGGAAAATTTTGATGCTTATGAATAAAAATTTTCAATTTCATTAAAATACTTTGAAATGACAGAATTGATCTTTGATTGATCCTTTAACAAAAAAGTTCAAGAAAGACAAGTATAATCATTAATAAAAACTACAAAATATCGAAAAACAGACTTGTGACTTATTCGACAAGGACCCTGGATATCACAATGGACAAATTGGAAAGGTATCGAACTCTTCTTATTTTGGTTGGAAGGAAAAGACACTCATTGATGTTTGCCAAGCTAGTAGGCTTCATAGTCAAGAAAGGCAGAAATAAAGGACTTTGGAAATATTTGTCGAAGCCTAGAAGTAGACGGGTGAACCAGATGACAATGCAGAGCTTAGGATCAACAGTGTTGGCGTACACCTGTAAACACTCGTGGAGAATCAACGTAGAAGAGACCATCGCGTTTAATCCCCCTACCAATCATCTTTCCCATCTGGATGTCTTGAAAGAAGACAAAGTGCTCATAAAAAATCACCTGACAGGAAAGTGCCTTATACAGTTTATAAACAAATAACAAGCTCAAAGGGGACTCAAGGGCACAATAAACATCTGACAGTCATAAAGAGTTAGTAAAGTGAACATCCTCAACAATGGTCATAGGGGAATAAGTTTCGTTGGCTAGACAAGCAAAGGTAACAATAGAGGACTATTGCACAGATATAAGTGCATTCTTCTTACTAGTAATATGGTTAGAAGCACCTAAATCCACCACCCAGGAAGAGGTGGATAAAGTAGTAGCAAGATTTACTGAGGTATTGGCAGTAGCGAGAGGTGCAATGGTATCCTGAGGAGTAGTAAATGGCATAGTTGCTTGCTGAAGAAGCTGTAGGAGACTTGTGTGGCCATTAATAGACAGAGATGGTGGCCTAGGAGGGGTAGACTCCCCTTAAACCATAACAACATTGTCTTGATCAGCACAATCAAACATGGCACAACATTTCTTAGAGGGATGGTTCGTCCACTGGCAATGAAACATGGTTTATATGTGTGGCTTTGCCCTAGGTTGTGGATACAATCAGCACCAGAACCACTCCATCCTCCAGAGATTGCAAAGGTTAAGGTCTCAACAAGAGGGGCTCTAGGTAAAGCAACCATAGGCTGTGTTAGTTGAAATCTTCTAGAGCCTCCTATACACCATCTCCAAGATTAAGGCTATCTTCAAGGGCTAGAATTTGATCATGAGCAGACAAGTATCTAGAATTCAGACCATCTAGAAATTGATACACCTGTCATGTCTTCCTTTATCCTGTCTGTGCATCACAACACAATAGTTGGAACATGTTTAGCTCCTTCAAAAGGACCTTCATCTTAGTATAGTAGTCAACTAGAGATAGATCCCCCTGAGATGTGGACCAAATCCGAAGGTAAATGTCAGCAAGTAGGGCATGATTAGCTCTCTGAGAATATTTCTTCGTTAAGCTATCCTATTTCTCCTTGGTGATCTTCTTGTAGAGCAAATTTACCGCGTTATGAGGCTCAACGCTATTCATTATTCAATTCATGACCGATATATCTATACTATACTCGGAAAGATTGATGGCCGATTTTTTCTCTAGGAAATTATTTTGATTGAAGGGTTGGAAGGATGGAGAGAGCGAGCGAGGGGGTGAGAACGTGCAAGGGCGAAGGGGCGCTGGGGAGAGCGAGCGAGCGTCGGGACAGGGAGGCGAGGGACAAGGTAGGAGAGGGGCGGAGGGCGGAGGGAGGACCTTTTGGAGGGAAGAGGGTGGCGAAGGCACGACCAGAGTCTTGTGTTGGTCGGAGGTGGTGGGTCGGAACCGGGCAGAGCAGGGCCTGAATGCTCGATAGGTATCTGTGCGAGGTCGAGAAGATGCGGTCGGGCGTGGAAGGTGTTACAAGTGCCTCAACAGTGACCATTGGATCAGGGATTGTCGGGAGCCATGGCGATGCTGGAGGTGTGGAGGTCTTGGCCATAGGAGCAGTAGCTGTCGAGGGGGAGCTGTAGTCGGAAGAGGGAAGGGGCTGCCACTGTCGCCCCTGAAGGGGCTGCCGGAGACGGAGATGGAGGCCCCCTGGTCGGAGGGTGTTAGGGCTTTGAGGAGAGTGGTGGAGGAGAGCATCGTAGGAGAGGCTCTGGAAGGTAGGGTTTCGAGGTCGATGAACTCTTTGGGTGAGGCTGCGAGGAGGGGAGGGCCCATGGTGTTGCAGGTGGCGGAGGGGGTGTTTGTGGCGAGTGGACTCTCGGCTGAGAAGCAGAGTGATCTACTTTTCACGGTGTGCACCGCTGGGGGAGGGAGGTGGCGATGGAGGCATCCGTCACTGCATGATGGGGCCTCGCTGGAGCGCTCACTCGAACAGACGGTGCTGGAGGTCGCCATTGCCAGAGTCCCATGGTGGCTACACTCGGTTGAGGTGGTGGAGGCGGTCGTGGCGCCTTTTGCTCGGGTCAGAAGCTACGGGGCGCTTGGGCTGACGGAGGGTCGGTGGTTGCGTTGGTTGAGTTGAAGGCCGGGGCGAAGCCGATGAGCAAGATCTTGCTGCGGCTTGGAGGCTCCTCCTGGGTGGTGGAGTGCTCGATTCGGGGAGGGCGGCAACACACATCTGTGGCAGTTGGAGCTGCAAGCTCGGCGTTGGGGAAGGCGAGGCGGCGAGCGGTTGCTATGAGGAGACGAGGGAGTGCTAATGTGGACTTGACTCCCGAGCGATCCGTGAGGACCGTGCGGGGGAAGCTCGAGAGATGTGTGGATCACGGCCCTTACGTGGTCTCGACCCTCGAGAGATTTGCGAAGATCTTGCGGACAATCGATGATTGTGGAATTGTGGGCTCCTTGGAAGCGAGAAGGTTAGAAGACGCTTATGCGGGGCGATGCTCTGAATGTGGAGGCGAGGGGTTTTTAAGCCCTAGCACGTGTGCGACACTTGATGGGGCGCGGGGCTTTGAAGGTAGAGCGGATCCGGATTCGCGCTCCGGGTCCGAAACAGCTGTTCGGCCCTTGGAGCAATAGAGACCTGAGGTTTCTCTCGAGGGCGGTGGCCCCTCCGGCTGCTTCGCACAGCCATTGGGATCGCCAGAGGAGGTGCCGAGTTCAGAATAAGAAGAGGGAGCTGGTCGAGTGATGGTGCTGGGCGGGGCGGATGAGGAGGTTTGGCCCCTACTAGGGGAGGCTCAACTGATGGTGGCAATGGGGGAAGATACTCCATTGGCGGCAACAGGCGAGGTGGTTCTCCAACGAGGAGAACCTTTGGAATGGCTAAAGGCGCACCCGCGGTAGCAGCAGCCGGCTGGGAACAACTCGGTGGGGGGTGACCTTGTGGAGATCTCTTTGGCAGGGTGGACGCCACGCTTGGTGGGTGGGGGGCACGGTGGTGGTCTCCGCTATCGAAGGAGGTGGTCATTCCGTGGCAGACAGAGACCACAGGTGGTGGTGGATGGTCGTGGGAGAGCTCCGCAGAGCCCGATGTCGAGAGAGGTGCTGAACGGTGATGATGAGGAGGTGCATAGGATGGCGGAAGCCGGTGGCTTCAGGTAGGCCACAAAGGAGTATACCACATCGCCTAGATGAATGGGGTGATCACCTGGAATATGTGGGGCCTCAATGACACTTCGTGGAGGGCCATTTTGGGGAGGCACATCAGGAAGTGGAGAGCGGACATTGTGCTATTGCAGGAAACTAAGTTGGCTGAATGCGGGGGACAAGTTTGGTGAGAGATTGGAGGCTTTTGGATGGAGGGATTTCGTTCTCTTGCCACGAATGGTAGGTTAGGAGGGCATATCCTTGGGTGGAGGGAGGATGTCTTCTCTTTGGAGGACGTCCAATGTGGAGAGCATATCATTTCGGCGAGCTTAGTTAGGAAGGTGGGAGGCGCCAGGTTGAAGGTTACAGGGGCATACGGTCCCACAGATGCCTTGGAGAGGAGGGTGATGTGGGAGGAGCTCGCGGTGGTGGCGACAGAGTCCATTAGGAGTCCCTGGTTGCTGGGAGGGGACTTCAATGTGAAGCTGAAGGTGGAGGATAGACCAGGTGGACAGGGGTGGCAGGACCCCGGGTCGGACCTTTTTGTGGATTTTGTTGAGACTTATGGTCTTGTGGACTGGTCCCCTATGTCCTGTGCTTACACATGGAGGAATAACAATGGGTAGATGTTCAGGATTGATAGGTTTCTATCCAATATGGAGCTGGTTGAGGCGTTCCCTGTGATAGATGTTTGTATGTCGGAGAGGCCTTTCTCGGATCACACTTGTCTGTTGTGGTGGCCGAATGAGGGATACGGTTTGGCACATATTTTAAATTTGACAGGTCGTGGCTACTGGAGGAGGGGTTCAAGGTGTTGGTGGAGAAGTGGAACTCCATGGAGGTGGAAGGTTCGGCGACCTTCTGTCTGGCAAAGAAACTTTCCTTGCTGCGCAACCATCTGAAGCTTGCTAGGAGGGAGATCAGGGCATCTAACAGGGGCAGGAAGGAGGTGGCTTTGGCAGAGATTAGTAGAATTGACAAACAGGAGGACCAAGCTCGCATCTCTTCGGAGGATATGGAGATTAGGGCGAGGATGTCGAAGGTGATCCAGGAGGAAGACAGACGGACGGAGATGGAATGGAAGGTGAGATCCATGCAGAGATGGTTGAAGGAAGGGGACTCCAACACAAGGTTCTTCCACCAAATGGCCTTTGCCAGGAGGAGGAACTGGATAGATAAGATGGTGATTGGCGGGGATGCTTTCTCAGGTAGGGAGGTGGGGCAGGCGGCGGCAAATTATTTCAGAGAGTTCACTGGGAAACGATCCAGGGGAGGCTGGAGGTGGAGGGGGGAGGATGTGCAGCGTATCACGAAGACCCAGGCGGAGGGTCTTACGGCTGGCTTCTTAGAGGTCAGCAGGCAGTGTGGGGCCTCAATGCGGTAGGATGCCCTGGCCCAGACGGCTTCCTTGTCTTCTTCTTCTGGGAGTTCTGGCCTTTGGTGGGTGCAGATGTGATGCGGGTGGTGGAGTTCGCATCCGGAAGTAGAGGTTTTGAGAAGCTGAATAGATACTACTTGTTTCTGCTGCCTAAGAAGGGGTAGAGGCCATCCAGGACTTTAGACCGATCGCCCTGTCTAATACAGTTTACCTTATTGTGGCTAAGGTCCTGACTAATAGATTGAGGGGCCTTCTAGGGGATTTGGTCTCCCCTGTTCAGACAGGTTTTGTTCCAGGGAGAGGAATTCTGGATGGTTGTGATTGCGATGGAAGCCTTGGCGGCATGGAGAAGGGAGAAGAAGCATGCTTTTTTATGGAAGGTGTATTTCAGCAAGGCGTATGACTTGGTTCAGTGGGACTTCTTGTGGGTGTCTTTGCGGAGGAGGGGTTTTCCTACGATCTGGATTGATTGGATGAAGAGATGTGTGACGACAACATCATTTTCAGTCCTTATCAACGGGAACCTGGTGGGGGGTTGGGTCCAACCTAAAAGAGGGGTTAGACAGGGGTGCCCTCTTACACCCATGCTTTTTGTTCTTGCGACAAACACACTTGCACGGGTGGCACACAGAGCCTGCAGTAGGGGGCTGTTTAAGGGCTTTGACTTTGGTGGTGGCAGGGAGGTGGTGGTCCTACAGTACGCTGATGATACACTCTTCCTAGTCGGAGGAACCATGTTGGAGGCAAGGAGGTTGAGGATCCTACTGGAGCTCTTTGGTGAGGCGTCGAGGCTACGGATTAGTTATCAGAAATCAAACTTCGTTCTGGTCAATTTATCTGCTACGAAGGTAGAGAGGGTGGATGCTGCTTTGGAGACAAAGATGGGTTCCTTGCCATTGGTGTATCTGGGCAATGGCAATGGTCACGTAGTAGTGCCACGTAGTAGGTTGTGCCTACCTTAAGGGGTGCTTTTGGTTTTGCTTGGAGTGTAAGTTATAGTCCTTTTTAGTATGGTATTTTGTTTTCTTAAAAAAATAGTCAGGTATTTTGTTTTTTAAAAAGTTGTTAAGAGGATTTGGTCTTTTCTATTTTTAGGTGATATGATTTGGTTTGTTTCCTGTTTTAGAGGTTAGGATTAATTCTCTTTATAGAGGAGACTCATATGTAATTGGTTTCCTCTTGAGTTAATGCATTATTTGTAAACTTGGGTATTCTATTTCTTGTTTTACATTTATTTGTAACGGTATGTTTGCCACTTTTGTCTGTCTTGAGGTTATTTTGTAATTTTCCCATTTCCTCTTTTTATATAAAGAGAGGTAGGGTCTTCATAATAAATTAAGGCCTTTCATTTCGTCCTACTTGGTATCAGAGCAGCGGTCCTAGATTGGTGCCCTAGATACCCCGCCCAAATATGCCTCCGACACCTCCACCCTAACTCTAACCCTAGCAGTGCCCTCACTAAGAACCTGCTGCCACCGCTACCTCTCCCAGTGCCATCGCCATCCCCGACAGAGAGTAGAGGAGGCGACGATCTCCTTGCTGTTTCTACTGGCTGTATGGCAGAAGGGGGAGTGACGGTCTCCTCCTGACTCGGCTACGCCATCGTCTCTGTCTGGGGGTTGTGCGTTGCCACCGGTGGTCCATCGCCAATGCTAGCAGAGCTGCGCTGCATCGCTCCTCTTGATCACTACTCCTGTAGGGGCTTCCACGTCAGGAAGCCACCACCGCTAAGGAGGTTGTTGTTGATCCTTGTTTGTTAATCAGTAGGGGTGCCCATGAGCACTCTCCTCCCTTCATTTGATCTCCATGGGAGATCTCTATAGGGAGAGGTGACTCGCTTTCGCTAGATCATGCCTTGAGAAGGGTTGCTACACCGTTCAGACTCTGTTTCATGGTCTGAAAATCTATTTCCAATCCATGGTTCGGTAACTTCTAGTTTGATTTTTGCTTCAAAAGGTTCCTCTTTCGTCTAGTGGGTTGTAGGGGATAGCTAGATGGCATCCTCTAGTTCTATTGGTGATTCTAGTTCGTTCGAAGTCACATTGGATACCTCTATAGACACCGGGGGATACAAGAGTCCATTCTTCTGCCCTATGATTAAGTTAGACGAGACTATCCACAGTGATCCTAGATGTTTTTGATGACCGTTAGGGGTCATGGGAAGGAGAACATTCTGAGTTAAGCCTGAACCCACAAAGAAAACAAGAACCAATGCTACATGGGATTGTGATAATGCCATGGTTTGTGCCTGGATGAACTTGGTGATACCTAGGATTAACGATAAGATCATGTTCTATCATACAGCTAAGAAGATGTGGAACTCCCTGAGTAAGACATACTCCTACGAGAAGAATTATGCTCGGGTCTTCCAGATTTATCATGAGCTCTTCCATCTTCATCGGATGGGAAGACACTAGCCCAGTATTACTCTCAGGTCAAGGGGTTATTGGAGTGTCATAACTCCTATAGACTTGGTTGTGCATGCTCCTCTTGGTGTGCTTCAAGAGAGCTTGTAGTTTCTCTATTTCTATCTAGTCTAGGACCAGAGTATGCTACTGCACTAGATCAGATATTGACTATGATCGGTCTGCCTATAGTTGAGGACATAGTCGACTTAGTAGGATTACAATTACTACTGCTTCCCTTAAGATTGCAGGTCAAACTATTGCATTGGCTGCTCCTCATGGTCCCTGGAGAAGGACTTCTACCTGTGGCCGTGGTCGTGGACGAGGTGTTGGAGGTCGTGGTCCAAAACATTCATGTACCTATTGCGGCAGATTGGGTCATACTGAGGCTACGTGCTAGCAGAAGCATGGGAAGCCAATTACTGCACATCAGATGATAGAGACTATCACAACAATGGCTGATATAGTGACCAGAGAAAAATTTGTGGAGTTATTGCAAAAGTTCAGTTAGATGTCTCAGCCTACTCCAGAGACAGCAGTTGCTACCTCCTTGTCAGGTATAATAGATGCATATTCATTGTCTACACTTCATACATGAGACTGATTGGTGGATTCTGGGGCCTCGCAACATCTTTATGGTACTTCTGGTGCCTTCTCAGACTCGATGTCTGTCCCCCCAGGCAGGACAGTAAAAGTGGCTGATGGTAGATTATCTCAGGTTGCTGGAAGGGGGGGGGTGTCTCTTTCCTCCACTTTGCAGCTACCAAATGTTCTTTATGTGTCGACTTTTTTGCTTAGCCTCTTGTTTGTTAGTCTCATTACTAGGGAGCTTAATTGTAAAGTAATTTTTGATGCACGATCATGTGTCTTGCAGGAATGACTCATGGGGAGGACATGAGGAAGGAGGGGTGTATCGTCTAAGTTGCTCTCCTATCGCTATTGCTGCTTTTGTGTGTCAAGGGGAGACTGCCTTGGCCACTGGGGCCCCAACCTAGGCGTGTTCTACCTTATATTCCTGCCAGCACCACCATCACTTGTGATGCTTGCCAGCTTGGCAAACACCACTGATAGTTTTTCCGTTTCCTCTCATGTTGGGTCGTTTGCTTTATTTGATTTAGTTTATATGGATGTTTGGGGTCCAAGTTGGATTCCTGATTGGTTTGGATATTGGTATTTTCTTATGCTTGATGATTTTTCCCGTGCTACTTAGTTGTTTCTGTTGAAGAATAAATTTGATGTTGGAACTGATATTGAGAATTTTGTTATGGAAATAAAGATCCAATTTTCTATCACTGTCAAAATGTTTCATTTTGACAGTGCATTGGAGTTTCATACTTCTCATTTGATGTAATTTTTTAGCAGCAATAGAATTGTGTTTCAAACCACTTGTGCTCACACCTCTTAGTAGAGTGGTGTTACTGAGAGGAAGCATAGGCATCTCCTCGATGTTGCACGTACCCTACTTATTTATCATACTGTGCCTGTTTTGTATTGTGGAGACATTATCCTTACAACATGTTATTTGATTAATAGGATGTCAAACACTGCTATTCATGAGCAAATTCCATGGTAGGTTCTGTATCTTGTTGTCCTTTGTTTCCTGTTATTCCTCGTATTTTTAGTTGTTGCATTTGTCCATGATTAGAGTCTTGAATGGGACAAGCATGCACCACGGATTACCAAGTGTGTTTTCTTGGGTTCTTCTAGAACCCAAAAAGGGTTTAGATGTTTTAATCCGATCAATTCCCAGCATTTTGTGTTTGTTGATGTGACATTCTATGAATCCATACCATATTTTTCTACTACTAGTAGCGATTTGCTTCCTGTGAATGATGGGGCCCCTATGCCTATTTCACCTATTTCTTTTGGGTCTATTCCCGTGGATGAACACCTGACTACTTCTGAGAAGGAATGATTTCATGATCCTAGTGTTACCTATCAGAGACCACATACTACATTCAAGGTGCCCCCTCCTTCGCCTCCAGGCTCCCTAGCTCAGGTGAGTCCACGGTCTTTAGACACTGACGCTTTGGTGCCTAGTGATGATACATGGACAGATGATATTAATACCCTTGTTTTGATACAATAAAATTATGTTTTTATATGAACTAACCATTACAAGTTAAGTTATATTATAGCATGGATACATCCTCATCTTATTTTCAAAATACATCAAGGACAAAGAGGACTTGACTTCTTTAGATTTTACTGTGTCTAGAATAATGTACAGAACCTCAATAAGAAATACAAACGTCAGCTTTCATTCTTCGCAAAAATTATTTTCCCTTGAACCCTTGTTAATTGTACTGCAGACCGACCAACATATCTTTTTGATTGACCAACTATTGTCCTAATTGATCACATACCTCTAACGGTTATATTTTTTTTATCAATCAACCTGTTTTATTTAATCGATCAAATTTTTTTCAACGGTTGAATTTGTTTTGAAATTTTAGAGTCGGTCAAATTACTCTTTTAATCGATCAACATTGAATTGATGAGTAATTTTATTTAATCGATCAAATACAATTTTGATCGACTAAACTTTATTTTGATCGATAAAATCCATGTTTTCGAAAATGTCGAAAAGCACCTATATATAGGATCAATGACTCCCCTCTCAAAAACACACCTAAAGAGCTTTTAAAGAGAAAAACCACTCTCTCGTGCTTTCGCATGTTTGCGCTTACAACTATTGCGATTTAAAGCACGTTCCATTGTGATTCGAGAAAGCTCAGTTTGTTCTTTAAATATTGTTGAGGTTCCATAGGAATATTGCTATATTCTTTTATTTTGTTCTTGATCTGGGAATCCAAGTTGTATTGGAAGTCCCGTTGTTCTTCTCTTGGTCAGGTGTAAGAGAAGACATTTGTAAGTGGTTGTGCCACCCTCGTTCAAGTGATACGTGATAGTGGATTAGACTAGCATTGACTAGTTGAGAAAATCTTAAGTTGGGAGGCTTAGGGTGGTTTTCACTCGGAAGGGTTTTCATTATAAAATCAGGTGTTATTTTTCTGGTTTGTGCTTATACTTTTTGATCTATGGTGAATGATTTTTTAAGTTGCTTTTTAGATAGATATTACACTATTCACCCCCCTTTAGTGTATGCTTGATCTATTAGGCTACGCTCGCACTCACAATCACAACCTTGTAGATGATGCACAAGTGGTCTGTGACATTACTATTGTCATCCGGAAGGCTCTGAGGTCATGTGCCAAGTACCATGTTGCAGGATATCTACACATAGCTGATCTCAGTATAACATTTTTGGGGTTTACTAAGGCCCTGGTCTCCACTATAGTAACTAACTGCTTCTTATCAAGAAGCCATGCTTCATCCAAAATGGCATCAGGCTATGGAGGAGATGGCTGCACTTCAGACTAGAGGCACTTAGGAGCTTACCTCACTTCCACCAGGGGCTAGCCTTGTTGGGTGCAGATGCGTCTTTGCACTCAAGTTTCATCCTCATGGTACCATTGCTAGATATAAAGCCTGGCTAGTAGTAAAGGGGTTCACGTAGACTTATGGGGTGGACTTCATTGATGCCTTCTCTCGTGTAGCCAGATTGTCGACTGTGCAGATTCTGCTTTCAGTGGCAATACGTTATGATTGGCAGTTGCATCAACTTGATGTAAAAAATGTTTTCCTATATGGTGACTTGTAGGAGGAAGTGTACATACAATAACCACTGGGGTATGAGACAGGGGGAGTGTGTGTGCAGGTTATGGAAGGCTATCTATGGACTCATGTAGAGTCCATGTGCATGGTTTCAGAAATTGTTTCAAGTGGTGGAAGCTGATGGTTTTCAGAGGTCGTCGGCAGATCATTCCCTGTTTATCAGAAAAATGGGAACATGTGTTGTTCTCCTCGTCTATGTAGATGACTTAATTGTCACTAGTGATGATGTAGAGGATATAATGCATATTAAAGAGAGATTGTCTAGTCAGTTTGTGATGTATTTAGGTCCAGTTGGGATTTTTGGGAAATATTGACTTTATTGATTTGAAGATCGAGGCTTTAGCCCTCTTTATATTGAGAGGCCTTAGCATACAAGGAAATTCAACTAAACATTTATTAAAAATAGAAAAGACTAAATGTGGAAGTAACAACTAATAAAATCCCTAATTTTATTTCCTTACACTCCCGCAAGTCGAGACGTGGCAGACGGCGAAGACTTGGATCAACGTTATTGACGGTGGTAGTGAAATAGTCAGCTTCAACATCTGTATCAACTTGTCATGTTTCTACTTGTACGTCTCGCGTAAGGTGTTGGGTATGTGAGAAATCATGATTAAAACTCGGGTGTTGTTGCTTCCATACCCAAGAGTTTGAAGATGACTAGGCTTGATCTACTTGAGTGTGCATAAGGCCAAACGGGTGCCATTGCTTCTACACCCCGGAAGCCACCGTACTGAGCTTGGTTTCTCCAGGCGTGCATCAGATCACCTTTGCTGCCACTGCTTCTACGCTCCAAGAGCCAGTCGAAACACTTTAGGTGCATGAGACACTGAGAGTGCACCCTATCTACTTGTTTGCGCCAATCTGTCTCTCCTCTTCGTCAAGTTACCTTAAAATGTAGGTGTCTCTACTTGTACACCCTTCACAGTGCTAGTCCCTGCTTGGTTTCTCTTGAGGTGCGTGAGAGCACTGCTCGTACACTGGCTCTCGCCCCTGTTGCATGTTGCTAGTGAGAGGAGGCTAGGAGGAGCCTTATTGTCGGAATGAAGAGGATCTCCACAAGGGAGAAAAAGAACACACAACAGCCCTAGACGGCCAACAAGGCCTGCTGCAGCATGAGAGAGACCGGTAGTAGCAGTAATGGCTGTTGCCGTCGTTGATGTGGTTGTTGCTGTTGTGTGTCAAACGGATGCTTCGGTGACTTGGTGATGCTCTGGTGAACCTCTGGCAATCAGGTTTGCCCCAACACAAGAGGACTTCCCTAGGGTTCCAATGTAACCCCTAGGACTTCACTAGATTAGGAACAGAGGAGTCAAAACAGAGTTTCGACCGCTCTTATCGCCGGCAGTGTTGGGGTTGGAATAGCTCACCGACGGTGACTCTGGCGGCCGATGGTCACCAGAGGGGACGATGTTGGTTGGCGATGAGCCGGTGACACCCCCCAGGGGCTGACGTCGATTGGAGCAGTGGTGGTGGTGGTGTTGTTGATCTTCATTGTATTAGTGGTCGTGGTTTCGTTTCGTTGGGCGAGGGTGACACTTGACCGGTCCAATGGCCACTGGTGGCAGTCAGGGTGAGGTCTAGGGTTTTGATAACCACCCTACTGGTGGTCCCTTGTCGATGGAAGATTGGGGCAGCACTGACGATGCCCTCTTTGCCGACAATGAGAAGACCAGTAGCAGCAGTAGCGAAAGGAGAGGAATAGAAGAGGTTTGGGAGAGAGGAGAGCCTTTTCGGTGGCTCGCCGAAGGCTGGCGGTGCCATCGGAGGGCCTCCCCCCTCTAGGGTTTCTTCTCTCTTCTTTTCTATTTTCCCACGGGATCAAATCCGCTCTAATACCGAGTTGGGATTTTTGGGAAATATGGATTTTATTGATTTGAAAATAGAGGCCTTAGCCCTCTTTATATAGAGAGGCCTTGGCATACATGGAAATTGAACTAAACATTTACTAAAAATAGAAAAGACTAAATGTGGACGTAACAACTAATAAAATGCCTAATTTTATTTCCTAACAGGTCCATTGCGGTATTTTCTGGGGATAGAAGTTGCTCGTGGTGAACATGGGATAGTTCTATCTCAAAGGAAGTATGCATTAGATGTTTTACAAGAAGCTGGGATGCTTGGAGCAAAACTAGCAAACATACCCATGGACACAAAGGCACATCTTTATGATGCAGAGGCACCTTCAGTGGATAGCAGACAATATAGACAGCTTGTGGGAAAGTTGCTTTATCTCACTATCACTATACCAGACATTGCATTTGTTGTGGGAACTGGGAAGACTTAGTCAGTTCATTGCTAAGCCCACAAAGCAACACTGGGAGGCTGCTATGTTGGTTGTACAGTATATTAAGAAGGCATTAGGACTTGGCCTTATATTTACTCAAGGCACTTCCATGACCGTAATGGCATTTTCTAATGTAGACTACGCCGAGTGCTTGGCAGATATAAAATCTACCACTGGATTCTTTACCTATGTGGTTGGAAATTTAGTGACTTAGAAAAGTAAGAAACAAGCTGCAGTTTCTAGGTAAAGTGCACAATTAGAGTATAGAGTGATGGCTCAGACAGCTGTGGAACTCATGTGGGTGAAATCATTGGGAGATTTGCATGTTCATATTACTGGCCTTATGGAGATGAGGTGTGGCAATGTAGCTACCACACACGTCAACAATTCAATCTTTTATGAAAGAACCAAGCATGTTGTAGTGGACTATTACTACACTGGGGATTTGATTTAGAAAGGCTTAATATATACAAAAACCCAGTTGGTATAAAAGACAAACGGTAGACATTTTTACCAAGTCACTTCCTAAATCTACTTTTGAGTCTTGTTGTTCAAAGCTGAGCATGGTAGATATATATGCTCCAGCTTGAGGAGTGGACTTGGGTATTATGTTTATTGTTTTACATTTATTTGCAAGGGTGCGTTTATCACTTTTGTCTGTCTTGGGGTTGTTTTGTAATTTGCCATTTTCCGCTCTATATAAAGAGAGGCAAGGCCCTCATAATAAACTAAGACCGTTCTTTCGTTGTACTTTATTATTTTCCAATCAATACCAACAACTCCCTTTCTCTCCCTTCTCCACCGACCGACTAACCTCTCTTTTCTCCTTGTTTGCGTGAAACAAGGTCCATCTGCAACAGCATGCTCCTGCAATTTTTGCATCGTGGAAGTCTCCATGCCACGTCTGCACTTAAAACTTCACAGGAGCTAAGAGGAGTCTCGGCCAATATGTAGAGCTTCTTTTGACCACCAACAAAAATCTTAAACGCCTGAGACCTAATTTTAGATACCATCAAGCTTCATAGAGGTGCCCTAAATCACCACAGAGGTAGGGGAAGTCATGGGCTTGACTTTAAGAAAGGTAGAGGATCCCAACACAACCATGTTGGAGTCAAAGAAAGAGAGAGATCAAAAACTCAAAACTTGTCCACAAATTAATCTAACAATGACCATATAGGACGACCAAGCATGCATCGGGCAACATTAGAAACTACACGCAACCTGAGAGCCTAGAACATGGCATTAGTAGTCCCGTAAGGGGCCACTAAAGATCCCGATAGAACAAAGGGGACCTTTGGCAGCAACATTGGTGGCACTACTGTAAGCTTCAGCGGTCTTAGCGACAGCATTGGGCCCACAGTAGGTGTTAGTAGTGCTAGGGTTTGCTGGGGACCTTGCAACGGTGCTGCTGTTTCGACAGTGGCATTGTGGTTGCTCTTGCTAGATTGATGGGCTATTGACGGTGGTGAGAGAAAGAAGTGTAATAGGGTTTTGGTGGTGTAAGATACCAAAGCGCAAAGAATCTAAGACCTACCTTGCTCTTATACTATGTTGGAAAAGAAACAAAATGTCTTATTCTCCAAAAGAAACCCTAGCCCTTTTAATATAGAGAGAGGTGCTTGGTAAAGTACAGGGAAGATCCAACGGGAAAATAAAAACATAAGTGCCTAACTATAATAACTCTAAGAAAGTAGTTTTACAAGAAGGTTTTAGTCTCCTATATACCCAAACTATCATCACTTGTCATTATCATTTCATCCACAAAATGGTCTTCCTAATGAAGATAAAATGATCTAATGTCAATCTCTTAAAGCCAATCTTTATCACTTGAGTATTGAGCCTCTCAAAGTAGGCTCAGGGCCTCTGCTTCAGATCATATATTTTCTCTTCTTTAGTTTGCACGCATGTTCCTCAACCTCATAGCTAGGAGGTTATGACAGGCATGCCTCATGTAGATTACTATAGAGAAGCAGTTTTGATATCAAGTTGAAATAAAGGCTAATCACGATTAACAACCACGAACAAAATAATTTTGATAGAGCTTACTCTTGCAATAGGAAAGGTCTTAAAGTAATTTACTATGTAGACGTTTGTGAAGCCTCTAATTGCTAATCTGACCTTGAATCTATGAACACTGCCATTTGGGAGGTATTTCACTGTATACACCAATTTGCAATTAACTACCGTGGCATCAAGTGGATGAGGTACATGCTCCTATGCCCCTTATCCTATAAGGACATCCATCTCTGTATTCATGGTTGCCTTCCACCTAGGATTCTGGGTGGCCTCAAAATAGTTACTTGAAACAACAATACTCAATAAAGCTTTTGAGAAATTCCTTATAGAGGAACTCAAAAGATCAACGGAGGTATGCCATGTGATAACATGTATAGTATCTAATTAATTTTCTTAAGCTATTAGCCTATCATCTTGCTAAGGAGCACTTGAAACAAATGTGGTAGCAAGAGAGTTTGGTGGGCTATCTCTTACAGTGTCTTCAATTGGTGTTGAGTTGTATGGGGTCTTTCCTGTTTTGTTTTATATTGAAGGGGTGTGTCTGTAATTTTCTATCTGGTGGCTCTATATAAAGGCACTAGGGTCTCTCTAAAATAAACTATGACATTTCAACCTAACATGGTATTAGAGTAGTGGTCCTAAATTGGTGCTCAGGTACCCCACCCGAAACCCTAGCTGCTAAACCCCCCACTAAAACCCCTTCTCTCTCTTCCTCTCTGCACCGCTAGCCTCCCTTAGACCAGCAGCACCATCGGCAACCCCTACTGGCCCTCTAGTCCTCCATCACCGCTGAAGGCCTGATCGCGCTTCCATCGGACAAGATCTCGTCGCAGCTGGTTTGCTCCTTGCCTAGAACAACCGCTACAGGCCATATCCTTAATCCAACACCGCCTTAGCACCTCTTAGAGCAATAGTTCTCTCTGTAGCGTTGCCTAGGGTCGCTGGGCTCTCATCGACATCTTCCCTAGGGTTGCTGGTCGTGCTTTTGGCCCAGCATCGCCGGTCGTGCTTCTGGCCCAGCGTCGCCCCTGACATCTTGTTGGGGGTCCTAGGAGTGCTCCTACTCCTCTAATCTCCTCTTAGGAGACCTTGGAAGAGTACTACAGGGGTTAGACCAGGGTTTACCGGTTCGTTCTTCCTTCTTAAGGTCTCCTAAAACAGTACCCCTTAATGAACAACACCGCTAGGGCCTGCTCAATGCCTTAGCACGTGCAACACAGTTGGTTAAGCATGTTCGTTGGATCTATGATATGAGTTTTCAGCAGTACGATCTTTCTGTTTTGTGGATTACGACTTAGGGAGTCATGGGTGACCAAAGGGAAGCTAGAGGCGACTTGTTGGGGAAGTCATCCACCACAAGTGCTCCCCCACACATGCAGGGGACTTCTATCAAGTTGGATGGAACCAACTTCCTATTGTGGTCTACATCATTCTCCAGATTTGTTGGATCCCATCGCAAGAAGTACTTATTGACAGAGGCTGAACCCACAGTCAAGACTGCAAATTGGGAGGCAGGCAATGACTAGGTAGCCACATGCCTCTTGAATAGCATGAGACAGACCATTGTAAAATAGGTCATAGCATATTCCTCTGCAAAGAAGATGTGGGAACTGTTGCATGAGATTCATTTCCACAAGAGCAACATTACCAGGTTGTACCGAGTCGTAGAGGACATCTACACTCTTTGGAGAACTATGGTCTTATCCGAATACTATGGCACCATGAAGAACCTATGGAATGAGCAGGACGTCTACCAGCCTATTTCTACTGATGTAGCGGTTATAGCCAAGCTGAGAGAGGCTATCTGTTCTATCTATCTAGACTTGGCTCCAAGTACAAGGCGTTGAAAGATCAATTCATGACTATGGATGAGATTCCCACATCGGCATAGATTTATGCTCGTCTCTTTAGACTTGACACCTCTGATCCCATGCCTACGTCTGATACCTTTGCAATGGCTGCTGTCGGTCGTGGTAGGGGAACTTCTGGGGGCATAGGTGGTCGGTCTTGTGGTGGTGCATGTGGTCGTAGTCGAGGTCGAGCACCTTTTGTGAGTATTGTCACAAAAACGGACATACTGTGGACCAATCCTGGGTGAAGCACGGATATCCATAGGGTATGGATCCATGTGTGCATCAGGTATCTGCAGAGGATACTTCTCAGGTGCAAGAGGATGATAGCCAGATTATAGGTTTTAGAGTAGATTATGAGCGCTTCATGGCTTCTCAGGCATTTACTTTTGCCTTAGTTCAGAGGCCTACAGGTATTTCAGCGATGTCAGTGAGATCCCAAACCCCTCCTTGGCTTGCGGATTTAGGTGCCTCTCACATAACTTGTGATACTACCTGCTTTTCTTCTCTACGAGGTCTTGCTACTCTTTTCCATGTTAAGGTAGCAATGGGGGTTTATCACCGGTTACCGGACTCAGAAATATATGCATTTCTACTACTTTACCACTCTCAAATGTTATGCATGCTTTTAAGTTCCCTCAATTTGATGTCTATTAGTCAGGTTATAAATGACTTGAGGTGTAGGGTAGTGTTTCATGACTAATATTTTTTCTTGCAAAGCCTCTAGATGATGAGATGGATTGGTGGATTTGAGCAGAATTGTCTCTACTATCTTCATATCCCCACCTTCCTCTAGTGCTGATGCCATTTGTGCCACTTCTGCTCTTCAGTGGTATCTTCGGCTTGGTCATCGTAGTTTGCACGTTCTTTACCGTCATGTCCCTGAGTTGTCTTTTCCTGGGTTTTTAGGTGTGAAGCCTGTCAGTTGGGCAAGCATCATAGGTCTTTTTCTACCTCAAAATAAAAGAACCGAGTCTTCTTTTGCTTTTTAGTTTATGCTGATGTTTGGGGTCCCTGTAGGGTCAAGAGTATTAGATATTTCCGATATTTTCTTGTTCTCGTGGATGATTATCCTAGGATGTCCTGGGTGTTTATGATGAAAGAAAAGTTCGAAGTCTTTGATATTGTGAAAAATTTTGTTCTAGAAATAAAGACTCGATTTTTTATTATAAAAATTTTCCGAAGTGATAATGGTTTGGAATTTGTGAATGTTGGGATTGTTGCTTTTTTCAAGTTGGGTATTATTCACCAGACTTCTTATGCTCATACTTCCCAACAAAATGGGGTAGTTGAGCGTAAGCTTCGACATTTACTTGATGTGGCCTTTTCCATTATGTTTCAAATGAATGTTCCTCTGTACTTTTGGGTTGATGCTGATCTTACTGCCACATATTTGGTGAATTGTGTATCTTCGTCTGTTTTAGGGGGTAGAACTCCATACTCCCTGTTGTTTCCTGGCAAGGACATGTTTTTTATTACTCCGGTTGTCTTTGGCTGTGTTTTGTCCATCTATACTATGTAAATAAGATTTCTTCTCATTCAATGAAGTGCATCTTTCTGGGTTATCCTAGAATTCAGAAAGGGTATCGTTGTGATCCTATTTCACGGAAGTTCTGTCTTTATTGATGTTACTTTCTTTGAGAAGATTCCCTACTGCCAGAAACAGGGGGAGCAGTCCATTACTCATCCTACTGATTTTCCACTTTCTGATATTTCTGAGCCACCATAGCCCAATGAGCCACCTATGTCTCGGCCCAGGCAGTCTGATCCTGGTCCTTACCCATTCATATTGAGGTTCTTGTTATAGATACCTTTCCTAAGCATTTTTAGTGCAGGAATCAGGATGTTCCTCAGGTGGAGGAGCCATTGTCTATTATATTTGCTCAGTCTCCACCAACTGTTGATGATTTGTCTAAGGATTAGGTACCTAACTACTACTGAAGATACTACTCTAGAGCTTATTATAACACAAAGGAAGCCTCTACGGTCTTCTGCTAAATATTATGTATCTCAGTTTATGTCAGTTGACAGTTTGCCTGCAGTTGAACGTCGGTTTTCTTTGGTTATTGATAGTTTATAGGTACCACGGGACCATCATAAGGCATTCCAAGATCCATCTTGGACATTGGCTATGGAAGAGGAGATGGCAGCTTTGCAGTCTCGTGGCATATGAGTTCTTGTTGATCTACCCCCAGGTGTTACTATTGTGTGGTGTAGATGGGTGTTTATCTTAAAATGTCATCCTGATGGCATGGTGGAAAGATACAAGGCACGCCTGGTCGCTAAAGGCAACACTCAAATCTTTGGAGTTGACTACTTTGAGACATTCTCCCCTGTGGCATGTCTTAATTTTGTTCGGATCTTGCTTTTTCTTGCAGTCAGTAGGAACTGGTCAATTCATTGGTTAGAAATAAAAAATGTGTTTCTTTATGGGTACTTGGAGGAGGAAGTATGCATGAAGCAGCCACCAGGATTTACTACTTACGGGGGAGTGTCATAAGGTGTGTGAGTTGAATAAGGCTATTTATGAACTGAAACAAAGTCCTAGAGCCTGATTTTAGAGGTTCAGCAAGGTCGTTAAAGACTGGCTTTACCAGATCGTCTGCTAATCATTCTGTGTTTACACTATATGGAAAGACAGGTTCTGTTATACTCATTATTTGTGGTGATGATCCTATTGCTAATGGATAGTGACAAGCAAGGCATAAAAGAGACAAAAAGGATGCTACATTCTCAGTTTGTTACCAAGGATCTAGGCCCTATTAGCTATTTCCTTGGTATTGAGGTGCAGCATACTGAAGGATTTGTGCTGTCTCAGCGCAAGTATGTGCTTGACATGTTGAGAGACATGAGTATGTTGGGTTGCAAACTAGCATATGTGCCTATGGATGTATCTCGCCTCTTGCAGATGATGGGAGCCCCTTTTTGCAGGACGTGACTAGATACCGTGCAATTATTGGTAACCTGACCTGGCATTGCTTTCGCTGTTGGTAAATTGAGTCAGTTCATGCAGTCACTAAGGGAAGTCTATTGGGATGGAGTTTACCAGATTCTTAGGCACTTGAAGAGTGCACCTGGGAAAGGGCTTTATTTTAAAAACAATGGACACTTAGATGTATGTGAATTTTCAAATGCTGATTATGTTGGAGCACATGACGACAGGAGGTCCACTACAGGATACTATACCTTTGTTGGGGGTAATCTGGTCACATGGAGAAGCAAGAAGCAGATGTTTGTTTCTAGATCAAGTGCTGAGTTAGAATACAGGGCCATGTCTTATACCACTTGTGAGCTACTTTGGGTCCGATCTATCCTAGAGGATATTGGAGTACGTGTTTTTGGACATATTCCTATGCATTGTTTGTGATAACAAAGCTGCCACCTTGATTGCCAACAATCCTGTCTTCCATGAGAGGACTAAATATATTGAAGTGGATTATCACTTCATCAGGGAGGCAATTGCAACGAAGGTTTCTACGCCCTACATATGTACTGAAGACCAATTAGTAGACATTTTCACTAAAGTACTTCCCAAGAAACGGTTGCACTATATCTGTTCCAAGTTGAGCATGTTTGATGCTTATGCTTCAACTTGAGTGGGAGTGTTGAGTTGCTTGGGGCCTTTCCCGTTTTGTTTTATATTGAAGGGGTGTGTCTGTAATTTCCTATCTGGTGCCTCTCTATATAAAGGCACTGGGGTGTCTCTAAAATAAACTATGGCATTTCAACCTCACAATTGGTATGGGTACAGAAGGATGTGGATATGTATATTGGGTTAAGGACCCTGTCTTATGATAGACCTGAGGAGGCAATTGAATAGCTTCTTCATTAGAGAAGTACTGCACCCACTCAAAGAAAGTAACATCAACACTCACCATATTTCGGTGTGAAGTAGAATCATTGCACTTGTACCCCTTCTGTATTCTAGAACAGGCCAAAAATACTTTCTTGGTGGCTCAAGGAGACTTGTCCTGACTACCAAAGTTATGGACAAAACACACACCCAAAGGTCTAAACGAGTCTGTATTAGGATGTACGACCTCAAAAGGAATCTTCGCACGGAGTACAAATGAGGGGACTTCATTTTTGAGATAGACAATAGTGAGAAAGGCATCAACCTAGAAATGCTTGGGAGCTCATAAATACGTGTAGGGTGTGAGAGATTTAGAAGGTGGTGCGATTTCCACTTAGCAATGCCTTTTTGCTAGGAGGTGTAGAAACAAGGTGGCCGATGGATGGTACCATTGTACTCAAAGGATTGGCATAAAGCATGCCGATGAAACTTAAGGGCAGCATCAGATTAGAAAATTTTAATACTATCTTCATGAAACAACTTTATTATGTGAAGAATTTCATACCTGCCCTTTATTAAGAATACCCAAGAGACATGACTAAAGTCATGCATGAAAACAACATATCTATGATAAGATAAGGGCCCTATACATCATAATGAACTAATTGAAAAGGACTTTAACTTTGCTTCTTGGGTTGAAAAGGAAAAGTGCTCTGGTGATGCTTCCCTAGCTGGTAGGCTTCACAGTCAAAATTGGTAGAGGTAGGAAGATCAGGGAACATTTTGGAGAAGTTTAGTAATGGAAGGGTACCCTAGTTGGAAATGCCAAAGACGAGGGTTAAAGGATATATAAGTGGCTCTAGTCAAAATAGTCAATTGGTCGAGATCGTATAGCTCACCTCACTCAAATCGTCCACCAATCATCTATCTTGTCTTGATGTCTTAAAAATAATGGTGACGTTCATAAAAAATTTGGTACTTAAGTTTCTTACATAAGTGATAAATAGACAGTAGGTTCAAAGCAAACTTTTTTGTTTTTTTAAGGGATGCTCAAAGGAAACTTAAGTGCACAATAAAAATCATGTAAATGTAATTTAGTGGAAAGTTAGTTGTACCAACAATAGTGACAAGCGAATGAGAATCGTCCTCTAATTTGACTAAAGAGGTGATAGTAGACCTCCTGGAGGAAGATAGGCTATTTAGCCTTACCAATAAGGCGATTAGATGGTTCGAAATCAATGATCCAATCAGAAGAACCTGTAGAGGCAAAATTGACTACAATACTTGTAGCAAAGGTTGCAGGAGAAGAAGAGGGCTCACTTAGTAGACTTATATGATTCAATTCCTCAGCAGTGAATGGTGAAGCTGATGATTCTACATTAGTCTCTATCACTAGAGGCTAGACAGTACGTATCTGTTAGGAAATAAATTAAATAAGGATATATTGTGTCAAATTTGTTAGAGTTAGTAGGATGAGTTGTTTTGCTATTTTTAGTCCTTAGTTTTGGTAAGCATGTTATTGAGTTTTCATGTATACCTAAGCCTTCTCTTTATACAGTAGGAGGGAATGAATCAATGTGTTATTCCAATAAACCTTACACCTCTTTGTGTAAAGGAGAGGTGAGGGAAAATTATACTACATGCCCAGTAAGAAAAATAAAATAACATGCAACATAATAAAACATAAAGAGATAAGTCGGAAATATGTCAACACGCTCTCTCAAGCTGAAGCATAGATGTTAATCATGCTTAGTTTGGAACAACATGCATTGAAAGCTCCATGTGGTAAAGGCTTTGTGAAGATGTTAGCTGTTTGGTCCTTTGAAGTGACAAACGTAGTACGTAACAATCCCTGCTATCTTATATTTTTAGTGTAGTGACAGTCTACCCCTACATGTTTCGTCCTCTTATGAAACATTGGATTATTAGCAATGTAGGTGATAGCCTTATTATCACACCGCATTTCTATAGGACCATCAATCTGGACATGTAGATCTTGTAGTAGAGACTTCACGCAAACTATTTTAGTAGCAGTCTGGACCAGAGCCCGGTACGGATTCCGCACTTGACTTGGAGACTATCCCCTATTTCTTGTTGTTCCAAGTAACAAGATTTCCAGCAACAAAAGTACAGAAACTTGTGGTGAATTTCCTGTGAACTATGCTCCCTGCATAATCAGCATTTGAATACCCTCAACAATCATGAGTGCTCCTTTATGGGAAAGTAACCCATGTCCAGGTGCTTTCTTCAAGTATCTAAACACCTGTATAGCTGCCTGCCAATGTAATTTGATAGGTTTGTCCATAAATTAACTTAGCTTTCCAACTATCAAAGCAATATATGGTCTAGTAATAGTTAGGTATAGCAATTTCCCAACCAATTGCCAGGAATGACTATCAACCACTTCTGCCTCTTCATTATATAAATGTGCCTTGGGATCCATAAGAATATTAGCAGATTTGGATCCCAGCATGCCTATCTCTTTGAGTACATCAAGTGCATACTTATGTTGAGACAGGACTATCCCATCTTTTCTAGTTGCAACCTTGATTCCTAAAAAATAGCATAGTTGGCCTAAATCATTCATAACAAATTGCTCTGGTAGGAATCTTTTGATTTTGCAATACCAACTTTTTCATCCCCTGTAATAATCAAATCATCAACATATACGAAAAGCACTACTACACATTGCTCTATCTTTGCTCTATCTTTTTGATAAATAGTGAATGATTTGAGGAAGATCTTTGCAAGCCCATCTTTTCAACAACCTCTGAGAGTTTATGAAATCATGCTTTTAGACTTTGCTTAAGTCCATAAATAGCATTCTTCAATCTGCATATGCACTCCCTTTGAATCTTGAACCCAAGAGGTTGCTGCATGTATACCTCCTCCTTGAGATTACCATAAAGGAAAGCATTTTTGACGTCAAGCTAATAAAACCTCCTACTCTTGTAGGCAGCAATAGAATTAAGAATCAAGATCGTAGATAGGCAAGCAACGAGAGAGAAAGTATCGAAGAAATCCATTCTATATGTCTGGGTGAATCCCTTTGCTATCAGGTGAGCCTTATACCTTGAAATAGATCCATCTGGGTTCTATTTCAAGACAAAGACCCATCGACAACCAATAAGTTTAGTGTCGAGTGTAAGTGAAGTAAGCTCCCATGTCTGGCGATCTTGCAAGACAACCATCTCATCCTCCATGGCCTTCAGTCATTTCGGATCAAGCATGGCCTGTTGATATGTAGTTGGTAACTTCATGGCTGACAAAGCTGTTAGTGGACAGTACCCCTGCTGCTCTATAATGTGCATAAGAACGTGGTTCCTTCCAAATTGTTCTCGGAAGATCATCCTCGGGACTAGCATCACTTGTACTTGCACAATCACCACTAGCACATAAATCTGGTCAGATGGCTTAACACATACTTGACCTGGGGAGGAAGATAGGACGGAATTGGGGGGTGCTGCTGCCTGTATTTCATTGGCAATTGATAAAGTTGAAGAAAATAAGTTTTTATTTTACTAAGCTAGTCCTACACCTCTTTATAGAGAGGTGAGGAAAAATTATAACACTAGTCCAATGAAATAAAAACAAAACAAAATAACTCTTAAGAGATAATGTAACACTCCCCCTCAAGTAGAGTACATATATCAACCATGCTCAACTTGTCTCTGCACTTCTTAAACATAGGGCTAGATAACGACTTAGTAAACATATTTGCAGTTTGATTTGAAGAAGCATGGCAAGCAGTACGGAGTAACGTCTACTGGATAAGACTCTTGGTAAAATCACAATTCACCTCCACATGATTAGTTCTCTCATGGAACATGGGATTGTTAGCTATATAGGCTACAGTCCTGTTATAATAATACATTTCCATAGGCTTATCAACTATAACATGTAGGTCACGCAACAATGACCGTATCCAGATCATCTCTACTGCTGTGTGTGCCACAGCGCGGTATTTTGATTCAGTGCTCGAACATGACACCACACTTTGTTTTTTACTCCTCTAGGTAACAAGGTTTCTTGCTGCAAATGTACAGAAGTCTGTAGTAGGTTTTCTATCCCCAATATCACTAGCATAGTCAGCGTTGGAATAAGCAACAACACTCATAGGAGCTTTCTTTTGGAATAGAAGACCACGACTTGGACACTCCTTGATATATCTCAACACCTGCTTCATTGCTTGCCAATGATCAGTAGTAGGTTTGTCTAAGAGCTGACTTAGTTTACCTACTGTAAGGCTAATATTCGGCCTCGTAATAGTCAAATATAACAGCTTTCCCACTAGCTGTCTATAGGTCTTCTTATCCATCAGTTTTGCTATGCCATCAAATAAGTGAGCCTTTGGGTCCATAGGGATATTAGCATCCTTAGACCCAAGCATGCTTGCCTTCTGGAGAATGTCTAGAGCATATTTTCTCTGGGATATAACAATACCCTTCTTGCTCGTAGCAATCTCAATGGTAAGAAAATATATGAGCCTCCCAAGGTCTTTCATGACAAATTGGTGAGCTAAGTACTTTTTTACCTGAGAAATACCAACTACATCATCACCTGTAAGTATCATGTCATCCACATATACAAGTAAAGCCACAGTACGACTATTGGTTTTCCTCACAAACAGAGAATCAGAAGACCTCTGCAACCCAACCACAGCCAGGCCTCTGACAGGTGCTAAAATCAAGCTCATGGACTCTACTTAAGGCTATAAATGGCCTTTCTAAGCCTGCAACACACTCCCCCTTAACCACAGAACCAGGAGGCTGCTCCATGTATATCTCTTTCTGAAGATCCCCATATAAGAATGCATCTTGACATCCAGCTGGTGTAATGACCATCCGTAGTGTACTACCACAAAAACAAGTATACAGACAATGGAGAGGTGAGCAATTGGCGAGAAAGTATCAAAGAAACCCACCCCATAGGTTTGGGTGAATCCTTTGGCCACAAGATGAGCCTTGTACCGAGAAATAGATCCATCTGGGTTGTATTTCAAGGTGAAGACCTATCTAGCACCAACACGGTGCACATTAGAGGGTAACAGAGTGAGTTCCCAGGTGCCCCTGTTATAGAGAGCAGACATCTCCATAACAAACTTCCAGTGAGGATCAAGTAAAGCCTGCTGATATGAAGGAAGCTCCAAGCTAGAAATTGCAATAGTAAATGCATGAAACTCAGTACTCAGAGTATCAGTGGAGATTGCATGCCCTGCAACATAGTACTGAGCACAGGAATGGGAGCTTTCTGAATGGTAATAGGCACATCATCATCAATATCCATGGACACCTGACCTGAGGAAACATCAACAGGAGAAGCACTGTTAGATGGCTCAACATATACCTGAACGGGGGAGGACGATGGTGGTTCAGTAGTCACTGGAGGGGGGATGTGTGTGTATGCTTCTCTCTGTAACTGATAGGTAGCTGATATGTAGTGCCTTTGAATGTCTTCTTATTTGGTGGTACTACTCTGAATGTGTACATAGGCTGCTTTGAGGAGGTAACTGCTTTGCTACTACTGGTAAAGTCATCCATAGATACTGGAGGCATAAGCATAGGCACAACAGTCTCCACATCCCGTAACTAATGCCCTGATGTGGAGAAAAAAGGAATACTCATGAAATGTGACGCCCGCACTGATATAGTGTTTCTTAGAGATGGGGTCAAAACATCGATATCCTTTCTGAGTGCGACAATAGCTAAGAAACACTCACTTGGCTCCTCTAGGGTTAAAGCTTATTCCGACCAGGTTCAAGCAAGTGGACAAAAGCTACACAACCAAATGTCTTAGGAGGCACAAGAAACAATTTTGCATTAGGGTACAACACTGTCCATGGCACCTACTCATGGATAGCAGATGAAGGAAGCCTGTTAATAAGGTAACAGGCTGTAAGTACTGCATCTCCCAAGTAGGTATGTGGTACACTATTCGGAATGAGTAAAGCTTGAGTTATATCCAGAATGTGTATGTTTTCGTTTTGCAACCCCATTCTACTGTGATGTGTAGGGACAGGAGGTCTGATGCATAATGCCGGGAGAGCTATAAAACCTTGCCAACTGCTTGATGCAAAACTTTAAGGCATTGTCAGTTCTAATAGTTTTAATACAGACCCTAAACCGATTCTTCACAAAAGCCACAAGCTGCTGAATAATAGTACCAACATTAGATTTATTATGCGTCAAAAATAGCCATGAAAGGTGAGAAAAATCATCCACTAGAATCAAATAATAACGATGGCCTTTTTTATCAGCCACACGGCTAGGGCTCCAAACATCACAATGTATCAAGTCAAACAAGCATCACTGCTAAGATGCGTAGAAACTGGAAAATTGGATCAGTGGTGCTTCTTCAACTGGCAAGCATTACACTGAATCTTCGTAGCTAGTGACAGATGTAGAAAGAGCTGATGTAGCTTGTCCGGAAATGGATGGCCTAGTCGTCTGTGCCATTGCAAGACACTCTTAGTAGAACTTATCTGACAGGCTGCTGCAACTAGACTCTGCATTAGTCGGTACACACTATGTCCACTACCAATTGTCCTCCTGGTCATGTGGTTGTGAAAAGTACACCCAACAATATAAAAAATGACACGACAATTCAATTGCTTTGTAATAGTGCAAATAGAAAGCAACTGCATAGCCATATCAGGAACATAATAAACATCTGACACGTGTAGAGTGGGAGAAACTGACACGCCCCCTTTCCAGAAATAGGGGCATGCCTACCAATTTCAAGCTAGACTGAGCATCCTAGTGGAACCTCCTATATACTTCCAAAATACTGAGGATTCTCAGATAAATGATTTGAAGCATCGGAATCTATCAACCAAGTTTTACTCATACCTGAAGCTGATGCATAAGATGATGTGCCTAAAGACTGTGGCTGATTATGAGTCAATTGTGCTAGATGTTGTACTACTGCATCATAATATGCATCTGCAAGGGTCAAGGGCTTTGTAAAAGTCACTGGGGCAAGTGTCATAGTAGCTTGGTTGGCCACAGTAGGCCTTCCAAGCTTGTTCTAGCACTTGGCCTCAATATGGCTAATTCTTCCACAGTAGGTGCATGTCGGCTTACCACGTGTCCCATCACCACGTCCTCTTCCTTTACTAAGGAAGAATCCACCTCGACCACTACAGGTGCTAACAGCTGCATGGGCAGAAGATGTATTGATGGCAACTACATCATGAGTGGGTTGAACTTGTAACCTGCTAAGCCTTCTGTAAATCTCCTCAACAAGTGGAAGCTCAAAGAGAGTAAGAATCTGAGAGTGAGCCGCACAATAATCAGCACTTAGCCCTGCAAGAAACATATGGGCCGAGAACTCCTTCCTGTGATCTTTGCATGTAGTAGATGTCCACATCGATATGCAAGCATTATATTTTTCCAACAGTCCATAGTAGAGTAATATTGTAGCAGACTCATCAACTCCTGCTTGAGATGGCATAGATCATAGTGTATCTGAAAGACTTGAGTTGAATTGAACTTGTGAATAAACAACCCTTAGGTCATCCCACATCTGATTGGCAAATTTGTAATACATAATTTCATCTCCAATGCAGGGAATAACACTATTTAAGATCCAAGCCCTTACCACAGCATCATCTCTATTCCAGGTTGTATATTTCCCTGTTTTATGCTCCGTTGGTGCTTCCATAAGCACATGTTTCTTTTCATGACCTTCCACGGTAACAAGGTTTGAGACCAATGGGGGTAATTGGTCTCATCCAGTTTCACAATCAGAGCAAAGAATGGGCTTTTGTTCACGCCACTCTCTGCACCTTGTCCTTAAAACACTTCAAATTCTGTTGATGAAGTCACGCTAACTCCAAACATATAGAAAAAACACAAACTGCAAATTTGAATTTTAGTATCAAAATCCAATATCCAGGGAATACACACCCCGTAATCCGCACACACGTGGGCAACCAAATACCTTCAACACTTCATAGGGGAATACACACCTTAAGAATCATCAAATAAGGAGAATACATACCCTAAAATCAAACCACAAGTCTGAAAAAAGTCATAGCATAGTTCGGTGTTGCATTACTACACCGTTAGGAAGGTTCTTGCTCTAGAACTCTATCACTAAGGCACCAAGAACCTTCCTAGACACTGTCGAAGAGAGAAACATGACCTACTGCCTTCTCCTTACCGCTGAAAACGACCCGGCAGGGAGAAAAGGTGGCGGAGAAAGGTCGGGCTTCCTCTGCAGCGATGGTGCTGCTTCTGTGGCGGCGGCGGCCGACGTTGCTACCATTGGCTATGGTGGAGAGGCTATAAGGTAGGGTTAGGGTTTTCTTGGTGGAGTCCCCAACTTGGCTCTAATACCAAGTTGAAGAAAATAAGTCCTCTTATTTTACTAAGCTAGTCGTACACCTCTTTATACAGAGAGAGGTGAGGAAAAATTATGACGAGTCCAATGAAATAAAAACATAACAAAATAGCCCTCAAGACAACGTAACAGATAAGTAATTGGAGGGTTTCTATATTTGACATCATCACTAGAAAAAGTAGGAGGTGCAGGAGATGCCTCAGACTCCATAATCCCATCCATTGGCAGAGGTGTGATAGGCATGGGTGCAAACCTTGCCTTAGGAGACAACTGACGAGTGACTAAAGAGAAATACCGCATTGTCTCGTGGAAAGCCACATATGCACTAACATAGTGCCTCTTTGCCATAGGATCATAGCAGTGATACCCTTTCTAAACATGGGAATATCCAACGAAAACACACTTCACTGCACGTGTCGTCAACTTATCATTTCCTAGGCCCATCAGATGCACAAAAGCCACATATCCAAACACATGTGGGGGTAATTGAAATTGCTCCTTCTCAGGATAAAGCATATGCCAAGGGGTTTGCTTGTAAAACTAATGAAAGCATCTTGTTAATAAAATAATGTGCAGTAAGAATTGCATCACTTAGTAGGGGAAAATGATAAGTCTTCACCAAAATAGCCCAGCACCTCTTTATATAGAGAGGTTTGGAACAAGTACAACGAATGCCCAAAAATAAAAGAGGAAATGACATGACATAATAAAACAGGAAATAACTTAAGATAAATAGGAGTATCTCAACACTCCCCCTTAAGCTGGAGCATAGATGTCAATCATGCTCAACTTGGAACAACAGTCATCAAACGTCGATCGAGGTAGAGGCTTCGTGAACATATTGGCAGTTTGATCCTTGGATGCGACACAAGTAGTACGCAACAAACCACGTTAAATGAGATCTCTGTTGTAGTGGCAATCCACCTCAACGTGCTTGGTGTGTTCATGGAACATGGGGTTGTTAGCTATATAAGTACCTGTACGATTGTCGCATCTCATCTCCAGAGGCACCTCAATCTGGACATGCAAATCATGCAGTAGAGATCTTATCCAGATTATCTCTGTAGCAGTTTGGGCCATCGCTCTATACTATGACTCGACATTGGAGTGAGAAACTACCCCATGTTTTTTGCTCCTCCAGGTAACTAAATTACCTGCCACAAAAGTAAAAAAACCAGTGGTGGATTTTCTATCAGCAACACATCCTGCATAATTAGCATCCAAGTATCCAACCACTATCATAGGAGTGTCTTTCTGGAAAAGAATACTACGACCAGGTGCTTTCTTTAAGTATCTTAGCACTTGCATAGTCGCCTGCCAATGCAGCTTTGTCTGCTCTCCATAAACTGACTAAGCTTCCCTATTGCCATGGTAATGTCAGGTCGGGTAATTGTCAGGTACAATAGCTTGCCCACGAGTTGCTTTTATGCTCTATTATTGACAAGCTCTGCCTACTCATTATGAAGATGCACCTTGAGGTTCATAGGAATATTAGCTGGTTTGAACGTTAGCATCCCTGTCTCCTGTGAAACATCTAGAGCATACTTTCGCTAAGAAAGAACAATTCTCTACATGTTTCTAGCCACCCTTATGCGTAGAAAGTACCTGAGATGGCTTAGGTCCTTCATAACAAACTGCTTAGCCAAGGACCTCTTGACCTCAACTATTCCGACTCTATCATCACCGGTAATGATGAGATCATCCATGTAAACAAGTAGAACCACACATCCCTTCTTAGTCTTGACAAACAAAGAGTGGTCAGAAGATCTCTACAAACCCATCTTCTCTACTACCTCTGCAAGTTTCTGGAACTATGCTCTCAAACTTTGCTTAAGGTTATAAATAACCTTCTTCAATTTGCATACACACTCCCTTGAACCTCAAACTTTGCTTAAGGCCATAAATAACCTTATTTAATCTGTAGCACACTCCCTTGAACCTCGAACTAGGGAGATTGCTGCATGTAGACCTCCTCCTGAAGATCGCCATATAGGAAGGCATTCTTCACATCAAGCTGATGAAGCATCCAGTTTTTGTGGGTAGCAACATAAATAAGTATCCTGATAGTTGACAGGCGAGCTCTTAAGGAGAAAGTATCAAAGAAGTCCACCTCATATGTCAGGGTGAATCCTTTCGCCACCAACCAAGCCTTGTACTGTGAAATAGACTCATCAGAGTTGTATTTCAAGGTGAAGACCCAACGGGATCCCACCAGACGAGCCCCAGTCGGAAGAGGAGTCATCTCCCACGTCTATTTGCTACGAAGCACAGTCATGTTGTCCTCCATGACTTCCACTTTGGATCAAGTAGGGCCTATTGGTACGTAGAAGGAATCTATGTAGTAGCAAAAGCTGTAGTAAAGTGCTTGAATGTTGTTCCCAGATGGGTTGTAGCCATTGCTCCAGCAACATGATATTGAGCACAAGAACAGGGTGCGTTCCTAGCAGCTATAGGAAGGTCATCATTTGGAACAATATCATCCGATCCTGCACAATCACCACTAGGCACACATACATGTCATGGGGAGGACGATGGATCTGAAGTAGGGGGTGTGTTTCCTGTAGGTGACCGATTTCTAAAAGACAATAGGTAGATCCCAGTAACTCATTATCTATAGTGCTGTTTGGTGTAGTAACACAGGTGCCTGGCTATCATTGCTAAGTGCAGGACCATCTCCAGAAATGGGAAACTCATCCATCGGAACAATTGGAATGGGCATAGGTGCAAATTTAACCTTTGGATTTGCAAGAGAAAAATATGGCATTGATTCATGAAATGTTACATCCACACTCACATATACCCCTTTTGGATCCGTGAATATCTAAGCAAGATGCATTTCACTACTCTGGGTGCTAGTTTGTCTCTCCTTGGTCCCAATAAGTGTACAAAAGCAACACACTCAAACACATGTGGGGGCAATTGAAACAGATCCCTGTTTGGATACAAGACGTGCTAAGGTGTGTTTATGTAACACGGAAGATGACATTCTGTTGATAAAATAAGCTATAAGTACGACATCTCCCCAATATAGATGTGGAACAAAATGGTGAATGAGAAGAGTACGTGTCATATCTAATATATGCCTATGCTTTCATTTTGCCACACCATTCTGAGGTGCAGGGGTAGATGTCTGGTGTATAATACTATGAGAATTGTAAAATTGTGCTAATCTGGTGGACGGAACTTTAAAGCATCATTAGATCGAATAATTTTAGCTAAAACAAAAAGTTGATTCTTTATTTCCAATAAAAAGTCTCAACCACACGTCCACCATCGGACTTATTCTTTAATAAAAACAACCAAGATAAACGGGAGAAATCATCTACAATAATCAAATAATATCTATGTCCTTGCCGATTAGGAACACGATTCGGACTCTAGACATCCATATGTAGAAGCTCAAATATAGCAGCAATCCCTGGTGCTGTAGTAGAAGGAAATGGTCTGTGGTGCTTCTTCAGCTGACATGCATCACAAAGTATCTCTGTAGTAGTGGAAATATGTGGGATGATGTGTTTGAGCCTATCCAGAGAGGGATGACTAAGACAACGGTGCCACTGCAAGGCACCCCTCGCAGCAGAACTAGAGTCACCCTGGCATGTAGCAGCAAGTGGTGTCTGGACTAGGCGATACACGCCCTCTCTTCATGTCCAATTGTCTTCTCCGTTAGCTTATCTTGAAAGATGCACCCCAACTCATCAAATATAGCATGACAGTGAAGTTGCTTGGTAATCTTGTTAACTAATAATAGATTTAATGAAAATTAGGGATAAAAAATACATCAGGCAGTCTCATGGTAGGAGTCAGTGCGACCTCTCCTTGACCACCAATCTTTATCTCTCCCATCTGCAACCTGTACTGTCCTGCCATGGGGTACAGACTGAAGTCTACCAAAACACCCCCCATCTCCTGATAAATGGTGTGAAGCACCAAAGTCCACTAACCATGTAGTACCTGCAGATGCATGTGCACACAAATCAATACCTGATGAGGAGGCAAAGGTGGCGGTCTAAGTAGGAGTCGTTGGCTCCTGAGTCAGTTGGGAGACATAGTAGAGCATCGTAGTTTGCTCTCGGAATAGGCATGATATCAGTAGTCTCCTCAGTAGTCACAGATGCCTGATTGGCCATTGGAAGTCTCCCATGCTTGACCCAACATGAAGCCTCCACATTAGCCAACCTTGCCACAACAACTGCATGTAGTGCTGATGTGAGATCTCTAGGATGCACCACAACCTCTTCTACACTCGCGAGTAGAAGAGGCTCCTCTACCACCACATCCAGCCATATCAACAAGGGTGAATGCGTGGTTAGCATCTTTAGTTTGAGATGCAGGTATGTCAATGTGACTTAAACAGCTGTAGACCTCCTCTAAGGCAGGAAGCTCAGATAAGGTGAGAATCTGCGACCAGGTTGCTGCGTATTTGGGACCAAGGCTCGAAAGGAATTGATGCACCACTGTCTCTCTGCAATACTCCCTCTGTGTAGCACATGTGCACACTGGTCTACATTTATTATACTTCTCCTGAAGTCCCTTAAGGGCAGAGTAATACTGAGATAAAGATCATCCTTCCTGCGTCAAATGAGATAGTCCGTGGTTGACCTGAAAAACCTTGGATAAGTTCTTTTCATGATAATAGGTGTCATGAATACTATCCTACATCACCTTGGCAGTTGAATAGTACATGATCTCGTTTCCAATCTGAGGGATAACACAATTCATCAACCAAGCTTTAACCATTGCATTATCTTTCTTCCATGTGGTGTACTTTCTTCTCTTCTCTGTAGGGTTTGGCTCCAACAAAATATGCTTCTTGTCATGACCCTCTACCATCATCAGGAACATCTGAGATCACCTGGGATAATTGATCTCATCCAACATGATGATAGGACCAAAGAATGGTCTCTTATAGTCCCCTGACTCGGGAACAACGCCTGACATCACCTTAGAAGTACTGCTACTTGCCATCTTTAGCCAAATAAACAGAAGAATATGTCACCCAATCGATCTGAAAAAATTTGCAGATCATAGAATAACTTTGCGTGGACAACTCAGGCGTTAGGCATAAAGATCCAAGATCACCCGAGCCTAGAAGGTCAGGCCTAAGACAAGGAGAGATCCCCTTTGCAAGGCTATAGGGTATGTATGGCACATGGATTGCCTTGCACACCCACAATGAGGAGGGACCCCTGCGTTGCTACCTAGGGGAGAGAACCCTTGCATTGCTACGCGCGTCGTCGGAGACTTCATCGAAGGGCCTTGCGCTGTTGCCTGAGGAGCCGTAGGCACCACAACAGGGTTGAGGTCCCCTCGGCGACCCCTATGGCTGATCGCCTAGGGGTCTGCTATTGCTTAGGGCCCTGCGGCCCCCCTTGCGATCGCCCTACCGGTGGAGAAGGCTGGAGAAGCGCTCCTACGCTGATGAGAAGGAAGAGAGGTCTGGCAGTGATGGAGAAGATGAGACGCCTTTTGGTGTTACGGTTTCGGCAGGATTTTTCGGTGGGATACCATAACCTGGCCTAGGATTGCGCTCTAATAACAAGTGGGAGAAAATGATAAGTCTTCATTAAAATAGCCCAATACCTCTTTATATAGAGAGCAGTTTAGGACAATTACAATGCATGCCCAAAAATAAAAGAGAATGCCAAGATAGAAAAATAGGAAATAACTCAAGATAAATAGGAGTATCTCAACACACTTCAATACAAATGTGAACCACAATGTTGTATTGGTAAAGTATGAGCCATACCCAATAGGTGCTTGTGTTTCCTCTCTGCCACACCATCTTGGTGCGAGTTGTGTGGATAGGTCTGATGCACAATACCATGTGTCCTCTAAAGCCAGCTAAACGTGCAGTACAAAATTCTAAAGCATTATCTGATCTAATCATTTTGATTGTGGTGATTTTTTATTTCCAATAAGAAATGCTCAATAATCTATCCTACATCAGATTTATTTTTCATCAAAAACAACTATAATAAACGGGAAAAATAATCCATGAGGACTAGATAGTAGCAGTGACCATGTTGGTCAAGTATTCGACTAAGGCCCCAAACATCCAAATGTAAGAACTTAACAATAGAACTGGGACTAGTAGTAGATGGAAAGGAAGATCTATGATGCTTCCCTAGTTGATAAGCATTATAGTGTTATCTCAGGAGTTGGTAACAACTGCGGGATGATGCATCTGTGCTTGTCTAGAGATGGGTGACCTAGGCGACGATGCCACTGCAAGACACTCCCAGATGTGAAGCTAGAACCACCCTGACACGTAGCAGCAAGAGGTGTCTAGACAAAGCGATACACACGCCCCCTTCTTCATGTCTACCACCAATCGTCCTCCCTATTAGTTTATCTTAAAATATGCAACCAACATCATCAAATATGATTCTACAATTAAGCTTCTTTGTAATCTTATTGACAACAAATTCATAGATAAATTAGGAAAAAAAAACAAATCAGACAATCGCATGGTGGTGGTAACCGACACCTCCCCCTAGCCATCAATCCATGCATGCCTGCCATTTGCCACTTGTATTGCCTTTCCATGTGGTACACTTTGTAAACTCCCAAAGCATCCTTGATTATCAGATAAATGATGTGATGACCATAGTCTACCAACTATGACATATCAATACTTGACGATGAGGCAAAAGCAGTAGTCTCAGTGGTGGTGGTCAGCTTCTAGGTCAACTGAGAGAGGCACTGAACCACAACATAATTTGCATGAGAAATGGTATCGGATTGCTCAACAAAAGTTACAAAAGCCTGATTGGTGATTGGTGGTCTCTCGTACTTGGTCTAACATGAGGCCTCTGTGTCCAACCTTTCCACAAAAGGTACAAGTGGTATGGGGCCCCCTAAAAGAACCTCATCCTCTCCTCCCAACCATGCATGGAAGAAACAACTCTACCTCCACGTCTAGTCATTGCAACCATGGCTGAAGCATGTCCAGTACTCTCTCTAGTATGAGGAAAAGGCACAACAAGCCTCCGCAAACGACTTTAGACCCCCTCTCAGACTGTAAGAATCTGTGAGCGGGCAGCAGGATGGTCTGGGCTGATTCCAGACAAGAACAAGTGAACTACGAACTCCTTATGATAATCCTTTTGGACAGAACAAATATATATTGGCCGACATGCATTATATTTCTCCAAGAGACCTTTCAAGGCCTGCTTCAACTCAAACAACTCATGATGTATCTGGAAGATCATAGAGGAATTCTTCTTGAGAATAAGTGTCTCTGAGACTATCCCACATCTGTTTTGCCGTCATATAGTACAAAATCTCATCTCCAATATGTGGAATAACACTATTCATCAACCAAGCATGTACCATGGCATTATCCTTCTTCCAAAATGCTTTTTCCCTATCTTATCAATAGGCTCCGGCTCTAATAAAATATGTTCTTTATCATGTCTCTCTACCATTATAAGGAATGTTTGAGACCATCTTAGAAGTTAATCTCATTAAGTTTGATTATGGGACCAAAACATACTCTTGTAAGTCACGTTCTTTGACATGGTACCCGATGTGAGCTTGGATTCTAAAGAAGATGTCGTCTTGAGCTTTCGGATAAAGAAAACATGCCAAAATGGAGGTTTGAAATTAATTTCGAATCATATCAAGTGTTGAATCAGGAAATTAGTGATTGAACATGGATTTCCGGGCAATAGATAACCCAAAAAATACGTTGCAGTTCCCAACAACCCTTACATGATCAGAACATCCTCGCTAGAGCCAAGGTCGGCCCCAACAAGACCTGCAAGGTTGTTGGGAGGCCCTTCTCCGCCTAGGGCATTGGTGGTGGGCCTGCAGCACCAGCGTTGCCTTGCAGGGGCGGCGTCGGTGGCTGTTGGCCCTGCTTTGGTGATGTTGGCGGTTGCTGGTGCTCCTGTAGATGCTACCGATGGGAGAAGTAGAGGAGTTCAGGTTAGGGTGGATGGTTTTGGGGCTTGGTTTGGGTAGGATATCGAAACCTAGCCTAGCACCACGCTATGATACCAAGTAGGAGAGAATGAACCAATATGTTATTCCAATAAACCCTACACCTCTTTTTAAAAAGGAGAGGTGTGGGAAAATTATACTACATGTCCAGTAAGAAAATTAAAATAACGTGTAGCATAATAAAACATAAAGAGATTAGTGGGAAATATGTCAACCTATATAAAGAGGGCTAAGGCTTTCTTTTCAAAATACAATACAATAAAGTTGATATTTTTCAACATGGTAATCGAGTGGGTACGATCTTGTTGAGAGAAAAAAATAGGAGAAAGGGAAGAGGGTCGAAAAACCCTAAGGGGGCTCCGACAGCGTCACCAAGCCTTGCAACCTCCAGTGGCTCCCTACCACTTTGAGGGGTCCTATTGCCCCTCATCTTCTTCTGTATGCGCTAAGGTCGCAAACGACCCCCTTCCTATCACAGTTGTGCTTCTATGGGCACCTAAAAGGGCTTCTCCGGTGTCGCCACGTCCTTTAGCTCCGGTGACCCTCATAGACATGTTGCCCGGCATGATTGCTGACTTCGACGGCCACACAACTGTGTCATCCTCGCTGCTGCACCACCCCCTGTTTCTTCTTCGACTGCCAACATTGCCACCACTGTCCAACAGTGCTGTGTTGTCTCCCTATGGGCCTCATTAGCATCACCCCATGCTATTGAGGGTTTGGTGATGCTCATCTAGGCCACACCATACTCCGATGGTCAACTTGAGTGCGATTGTAACGTCGCTACAAGTGACCACAGCCTAGATCTAGCCAAAAAGGTACTCTTTTAGCTACGGTCAGATTTAGTTTTCTTCTCTACATTCGTAGTGCACATTTGTGAGCGAAAAATAAGTAAAGGGGAGACTTGCTCAAAAGGTCCCTACATGAGAGAATCTCACTTTGTGGTCCCTATATGAGAGGCACATTTGGTCCTTATATGAGAGAATTATACAGACTTTCGTATAAGAGAGGCCGGTCTTGAGGTCTCTGAGAGAGAGGCCCACTTTGAGTTCCTGTATAGGAGAGGCTAGTCTCGATGTCTCCAAAAAAGAGGCACACTTTGAGCTTCTGTGTGGGAGAGGCCCACTCTCAAGATCTTCTGTTCTACTGTAGTTGCTACTTCTGCTATAACTGCCTTTTACTCCTCCGACGTATTGCCTACTCTTGCTCCTTTGATCTACTGTCTGCTCCTTTGGATGTCTACATTGGGGGGGGGAGTTGTAACAAGTTGGACGTTGCATGCTCCAACATTGGGAGAGTGTTGGGAAATAAATTAAATTAGGACATTTTTAGTGTCAAATTTGTTATAGTTAGTAGGATGAGTTTTACTATTTTTAATCCTTAGTTTGGTAAGTATGTTATCGAGTTTTCACGTATATGTAAGCCCTTTCTCTATATAAAGAGGTTTAAGGCTTTCTTATCAAAATACAATACAATAATCAAGTTGATCTTTTTCAACAGTATCTGAGTCGCATAAACTAGCTTGCCAAATTTCTCCCAATACTTTTTTTTTTTGAATAACCACCCAAATTCAATTAATAGGGAAATAAAGTACAAATGTTGCCAGGTTACATAAAGGTTTCCCAAAAATGCATCGGTGACGAAATGCTTAAAACAAAATTCTCAAAATAAGGTTGTTGGCCCTTGAAGACTGCTGCATTTCTCCTCAACCAAATACCCTAAGCACTGCCAAAGCTTTCGCTTTCTCATTTGTCCTGAAAGAATTTGGCTCTACTTGTCATCCCCTTCTCCGGAAGGAGGCGCAAAAATCATCTTTAGTAGCATACGAAATCCAACCAAGGTTGAAATGGCTCCATACTTGTGCCAAGAGTAGACAAGTAAAGAAGAGATGGTTGACATCCTCATCTCCTCCACAAAGTGAACACATCCTCTCCACCTCCAATGCCTATCTTACTCTCCACATCCTTGTCATTAGGCAACTCCTTCTAAGCAACCACACAAAAAACCTTGATCTTCAATGGGCAAGACATCATCTAGATTTGCCTGTAGTCTCTAAGGAAGTCGATATCTTCCATTGGCCCCAAGGTTCTTAATTTATCGTATGCTTCTTGCACTAAGAAATCTCCATCCCAAACGAAGGAGTTAACACCCCCCTTTAGTTGGTAGTCATCTAACTCTTGCAACATAAATTGTAAATCTAAGATTCTATAGTCAAACAGTTGGAGAAAATGATCAAATCTATTCACCACCGAAAACCCTATGTTCCTTTTTAAGAGAGGAGACGTGGGAAAAATAACATACAAGACTAAACATAAAATAAAATAATAAGAGTATCCCTCATACATGCATCAAAACACTCCCCCTCAAGTTGGAGTGTAGATGTCAAACTTAGCTTGTTACAATAGGTATCAAAAGCAGTCCTACTAAGGGGTTTGGTGAACACATTTGTCGTCTGGTCTTCAAAAGAGACCGGTGAAGTATAGATAATCCCCTTCTGGATGAGGTTTCTGGTGTAGTGGCAATCTATCTTCACATAGTTGGTCCTCTCACGAAACATTGGATTGTTTGCAATGAATGTAGCTGCCTGATTATTGCATCTCATCTCCATAGGATCAATCATTTGCAACTGAAGATCATGGAGTACAAACCTCAACCAGATCGTCCCTGTTGCAGTTTGCGCCATAGCGTGGTACTCGGATTCTGCACTTGATCTGGATACCATGGTTTGTTTCTTGCTTCGCCATGTAACCAGATTCTCAGCAGCATAAGTGGAAAACTCAGTGGTGGATTTTCTATCTAGAAGATACCCTCCATAGTTAGCATCGGAGTATCCTAGCACATCCATGGCTGCTCCTCTGGTAAACACATGTCTCACCTTGGAGCCTTCTTCAAATACCTCAGCACCTGCATGACAGCATCCCAGTGTTGTCTTGTGGGTCGATCCATCTGGCTAAGTTTCCTAACTGCAAGGGAAATCTTTGGCCTCGTGGTGGTTAGATATAGCAACTTGCCCACTAGCTGTCTGTAGGATCGACTATCCACCGTGACAAACTCCCCATCGTGTAGGTGCACCTTGGGATCCATGGGTATGCTTGCCGGCTTCACCCCTAGCATCCTAGTCTCTCGTAGGATATCGAGAGCATACTTCCTTTGTGAGATGACAATGCCACCTTTGCCTCGTGCCACCTCAATCTCAAGAAAATATCTGAGATCACCCAGATCCTTCATAACAAATCTGTCCTGCAATGTTTGTTTTACCTCTACTATTCTTGCCTTATCGCTCCCTGTTACAATCATATCATCAACATATACAAGCAATGCCACTGTCCCACCTTCGATTTTCTAAACAAATAATGAATGATCAGCTGTAGACTTCTGAAGTCCAATCGTGCGAAGAACTTCCGAGAGCTTATGAAACGAAGCTCTTGGACTCTACTTAAGGCCATATATAGCATTCCTTAGGCGGCACATACACTCCCCCTTAACCTTGTACCCCGGGGGTTGCTACATATAGACCTCTTCCTTCAGGTCTCTATATAGAAAAGCATTCTTCACATCCATCTAATACAGTGGCTAATCATAGTGAGCAGCAACGGTGAGTAGGATTCAAACAGTCGGGAGCCTGGCGACAGGAGAGAAGGTATCAAAGAAGTCCACTCCATACGTTTGGGTGAACCCCTTTGCAATAAGCTTTGCTTTGTGTTGTGCAATGCTTCCATCAAGGTGATACTTCACAGTGAAGACCCAGTGGCATCCAACCAATGTTGCTCCCTGTGGCAAGTGAACAACCTCCCCACATTTGTCATGACTGCAAGGCAGCCATCTCCTTTATGGCCTGTTGCCATTTTGGATGAAGCATGGCTTGCTGATATGTAGAGGGAATCTCAGTGCTGGATAGGCAAAAGTGAACTGGCCGAAGCACCTCCCTAGATTTGTAGTACAAAGGGCACCGGTGACTCGGTAGTAGGCGTAGGACCGAGGAGCTTTCTTCATGGCAATCGGAAGATAATAATCAACATAATCAAAGTGGGCATTATGCCCTGTAGAAGTCACTAGGAGCAACATCAGTAAGGTCAGACTGTACTTGGGGGGGGGGGGGATTGGTGATGTGGAGGAGAGGGGGGTGGGTACTATCTAATCTGTCATTTGATCCATTGGTACTGGTAGTGTGTTTGTCCGCCCAATCTCTAACCTCTATCTCTGTAACAGACTGCCGCTCTGTCTCTATAACTAGGATATCCTCTAGCTATAGTGGAGGAATAGGCATCGGAGCAGGGGCAGAGGAATCTGTCATGTAATGACCCCTTGTGGAGAAGTAGGCTATCTCCACGTGAAAGGTGACATTACCACTCAATGTTGCTGGGCAATCGGGTCATAACATCTATATCCTTTCTGGGTGTTGCTATATCCCAGAAAAATACAATTCACAGCACGGGGGCCGAGCTTGTCCCGACAAAGACCAAGAAGGTGAACAAATGAAATGCATCCAAATATCCTAGGTGGCATCGTAAATAAATCTCTACCAGGAAACAACACTTGCCAAGGAATCTACTCCTGTAGAACCGAGCTTGGCATCTGGTTAATCAAATAACATGCAGTCAAGACTGCATCTCCCCAGTAATTAGAAGGGACATTGTGATGTATCAACAATGTCCTAGCAATATCCAAAACATGTTTGTATTTCCTCTCTGCCATCCCATTCTGTTGAGATGTATTGGGGCAGGAGGTCTGGCGAGAGCTGTAGAAGAGGGTCAGTTGCTTGGTACATGTTGGAATGTGTGTGTAGTTTAGTTCCACATCGGTTAGTGTGGGGCTATGTGATGTGTGGTGGCTTATAAATAGGCAGTGTACCTCTTCATTCTTCTTTGAGAGAAAATATAGACACACGTGCCCTATTGGGGCCTTCTCTCGTGGTTTTCTCCCCGCTCTTTGTGAGTGGGGTTTCCACGTAAACCTAAGTGTTATTATGTTTATGGTTGATATCATTTTTGCTTCCGTTTGATTTATTTCATTCAATTTGGTATTAGAGCAAGTCGTTCTTAGTAGGAGGTCCGCGTAGTGTAGGCCTATTATAGTCAACCTCTAGCGGGGAGTCCTTTGTTCGAGATCACTACGCGAGGATTCACCACTTTGGGTGGTCTAAAGTTTCAAGATCTCCAAAAGGGAGATCCAGTTTCGAGGTCCTCAGAGAAAGGGCCCATTTCAGATTCCGTGTGGGAGATCTTAGTTTTGTGGACTCCAAGATGGAGATCCACCTTTCGAGGTCTTCAGAGGAAGGCCCGTTATAGGGATACTAAATGAGGAGCTACCAACACATGTTGAGGTCTCCAGAGGAGAGGCTATTTGTCAGCTATAGCATCCAGCAACTTCAACCCTCGATGTGTTGACATCAACATACCTGCCTGCAGATGAGGACTAGCCAAGAGTGTATGTTGTATAGAGCGGGATTTGAGTGTTGTACAAGCTGAGCATTGTATGCTCCAGTTTGAGGGAGAGTGTTGGAATGTGTGTAGTTTAGTCCCACATCGGTTAGTATGGGACTGTGGTGTGTGGTAGTCTATAAATAGGTTGCGTACCTCTTCATTCTTCTTTGACAGAAAATATAGACACACGTGCCCTATCAGGGCCTTCTTCTGTGGTTTTTTCCCCACTCTTCATGAGTGGGGTTTCCACATAAACCTAAGTGTTATTATTGTTTATGCTTGATATCATTTTTGCTTCCATTTGATTTATTTTATTCAATTGTATAGAATTCTAATGCATTATCCGATCGTACAACTTTAACAATTTTGGAAAACTGTATCTTTATTTGATTAATAAAAGTTTGAATAACATCAACTTCTGTTTTATTTCTAAGCAAGAACATCCATGACAATCTGGAAAAGTCATCAACAAAATCAAATAAAATCTATAGCCTTGTCTATTCGGAATCTGACTTAGACCCCAAACATGCATATGCACTAAATCAAAACATTCAGCAGACAGTCGTGGTATTAGGCAAGTAGGAGCGGCGATGCTTCCCAAGCTGACAAGCATCGCATATGATCTCTGTAGTGGGTGATAGATGAGGGATGATCCGTCTCAACCGGTCTAATGAAGGGTGCCTGAGTCGACGATGCCACTACAAAGCTATCCCAGCACTGCGAGTCATCGCTCCTTGACATCTGGCTGCAAAAGGAGTCTGGACCAGTCAGTAGACCCCCTTCATGTTTGCCACCAATCATCCTGTTGGTGACTTTGTCCTGAAAGACAACCCATGTCATCAAATATTTCCTTGCAATTTAGATCTCTAGTGATACGGCTAACAAATAGGAAAATCAGGAACACGAACATCAGCAAGCTATAGGGTAAGGGACAAAGTGACCTCACCCTTACCTTGAATGTGCGAATGGTGGCCATCAGCCACCTGAACCATCCTCCTTGAAGGAAGATCACAGATCCTCTGGAAGTAATCCCTATCACCAGTCAAGTGCCTAGACGCTCCTGAGTCAACCAATCGACCATTACTTGAGGATGTGGCAAAGGCTGCATTCTCGGAGGAAGTAGACGTCTCTTGTGTCAACTGTGCCATCTGTATGCAAGTGCATCATACTCTGCCTTGGTTATCATCTCGATCTGATCAGTAGCTCCTGGAACAACCTGATTCGCCACTGCGGGCTTTCCATGCTTGGCCCAACATAAGGCCTCCACATGACCTACCTTACCATAGAAGGTACAGGTGGTGCGCTGATGACTACTCTATCCACGACCACACCCCCTACCTCGTGTAGAGGGTTCTCTACGATTGCCGAAAGCTACCAAAGTAGTACTCTGTCCTGGAGCCTTTGGAGTGGGTCTCACTGAGACACGACTCAACCTGCTATTAAGACTTCCAAAGATGGAAGAGAGGCCTGAGTCATCATCTGGCAACGGGCGCCTTCATACTTCATACTGAGCCCCTGTAAGAATTGTAACACGACGAACTCCTTGTACTCCCTCTGGGTAGCATAGGTACAAACCAAGCGGCAAGCATCATAGTTGGCAACCATCCCCCTGAAGGCAGTGTAGTATTGAGCAAGAGTCTTCCCTTCTTGCTTCAAGTTGACCAGGTCATGGTGAATCTGGAAAGACTCGACTGTAATTCTTCTCATTGGAGAACGTGTCCCAAAGATTGTCCCACATCTCCTTGGCGGTGGCAAAGTATATGATGCCATCTCCAATCAACGGAGTAATAGAGTTCATGATCTAGGCATGACCATGGCATTATCCTTCTTCCAACTGGCATACTTGCCAGTTTTCTACTCGGGCTCTTCATCGAGGAGAATGTTCTCCTTATCATGGCCCTGAATTGTCATTAGGAAAGTGTGAGGCCACATCGCGTAGTTGGTTTCATCCAACTTCACTATCGGAGTGAAGAACAAGTTTTTGTGGTTTCTTGTATCTGTAGCGGTACTTGATGTCACCTTTGAGTTGCTTTTTGGACTCATTGTGCCTTGCAGTACCACAAAAGCCTAAAAGACATGATGGATTTCAGAAAATCATATTTGAAATCATGAAGAAAATTTGAAGAAGAGGGAATGATTGGCGTAAGATCTAGACCAGAGACATGCTAAATCACACACCAATCGCCACTAAGAGGGTTCGTGCAAGGATCAACACGCAAGACACACGAATGATCCCTGAGCAAGCCCCCCAAGTCCCCTTTGCAACCTCTGCTGCTGAGAGAGTAGGAACAGCAACAGGAAGCTAGTCCTTGTTACCGCTCTATAGATGGACCTCCTCGCTACTGTCGACGACCCCTACAGCAGCAGTGCTGTTGCTAGGGTACCAGGTCTGGCCCCTGTGACGTGCGTCGCTATTGCAAGAGAGGCTGGTGAGGGAGATCGGTCGCTGGTTGGCCACTTCCGCTCTGCAGCAGCATGCTGCGAGGAGAGAGGAGGTCGAGGGAGGAGTGCGTCTCCTTAGGGAGCACCACCGCCCAGCAACAAGGTGCTACGTGCGGGCGGAGGGCGAAGGTGGCACGTGCCGCTCGACGTCGCTTCTGCTTGCCCTCGACGGTGGGCCAGCAGCGTGTAGGAGGTCAGCGAGTAATGGGGAAGCTGGCAACAGATCCTTAGGAGCAGAGGTACCAGGGGCAGGATTGAGGTGGGGGTGATGGTGGCTAGGGTTTGGGGTGTGATACCAGAGCCGGGTTCTGATACCAAGTAGGAGAAAATGATCAAATGTATTAACCACTGGAAACCCTATGTTCCTTTATAAGAGAGGAGATATAGGAAAATAACATACAAGACCGGACATAAAATAAAATAACAAGAGTATCCCTCATGCACGCATCACAACACAAATAGATTTCTAGTAAACATGGGGCACCACAACCCTTCCCAACAACCACCCAGAGTAATCTCCTTATCATTTGCCAACATAGAGTCTTAGAAGTCTATCCTTTAGTCATCCTTGGCCCATCAGTCGGAGAAAATGACTTGTCTTATTCTCAAATGAAACCCTACACCTCTTTATATAGGCATAGGTGTTGGAAAAATTACATCATGAGTCCAACAAGATAGGAAACATGACAACTGACTAATAACTCTAATAAGTGTCCTACCAACACTCCCCTTCAAGTTAGAGCATATGTATCAATAATGCTCAACTTGGAACAACACTTGTCAAAAGCAGATCTGGCAAGTGGCTTCGTGAATATGTCTGCAATTTGATCTTCAGATGATACAGATGAAGTATAGATAATTCCACGCTGTATCAAGTCTTTAGTGTAGTGGCAATCAACCTCAACATGTTTTGTCTGCTCATGAAACATTAGGTTGTTGGCAATATAAGTAGCAGCACGATTATCACATCTCATCTCCATTGGTTTCTTCCTGAATATGGAGATCATGTAGAACAGATCTGACCCAAACCATCTCTGCAGCTGTCTGAGCCATAGTCCTGTACTCTGATTCTGCATTGGACCTAGATACCACTTGCTGCTTCTTGCTTCTTCATGTCACTAAGTTGCCTGCTATATAAGTACATAATCCAGTTGTTGATTTCCTGTCTATCATGCACCTTGCACAGTTGGCATCAGAGTAGCCAACAACACATAGATGTGCCCCTCTAAAATAAAACACCTTTGCCAGGTGCTTTCTTCACATACCTAAGCACCTGTACAGTAGCAGCCCAATGTTGCCTGGTCGGTTTGTCTATGAATTGGTTGAGCTTTCCTACTGCAAGGGAAAGATCTGGATGTGTAATAGTAAAATACAATAATTTACCGACTAACTGCCTATGTGATCTGCTATCTATAGGCAGAGATTCGGTATCATAGAGATGTCCTTTGGGATCCATAGGTTGGCAGGTTTGGACCCTATCATTCCTGTTTCCTGCAAGATATCAAGGGCATACTTCCGCTGACTAAGAACAATGTCCTTTTTGCTGCGTGCTACTTCAATCCCAAGAAAATATTTGAGCTCACCTAGATCCTTCATCACAAAGGCATCAGCCAACTTCCTTTTTATCTCAGCTATCCCAGCAACATCATCTCCAGAAAGGATCAGGTCATCCACATAAACAAGAAGTACAACCACTCCCTTTTTACTCTTTCTGACAAATAAAGAGTGATTAGCAGAGGACCTTACAAGTCCCATTACATGTACCTCCTCCGAGAGTCTCTGGAACCATGCTCTTGGACTTTGCTTCAAGCCATAGGTTGCTTTATTCAATCTGCATACACTCCCCCTGAGCTTCAAACTCAGGCGGTTGTTGTATATAAACCTCTTCTTGAAGATCTCCATACAAGAATGCGTTCTTGACATCAAACTGATGAAGAGGCCAGTCATAGTGAGCTACTACAGACATCAAAATCCAAACAGTAGATAGTCGAGCAACTGAAGAGAAGGTATCAAAGAAATCTACCCTGTATGTTTGGGTAAATCCCTTTGCCACCAATCTTGCCTTGTAGCAAGAGATCGTGCCGTCTGTGTTGTATTTAATGGTAAAGACCCAACGACACCCAATTGTTCTGGCATGAGGATGCAAGGTAGTCAAGTCCCACGTCCCTCTAGACTGTAAAGCAGCCACCTCATCCTCCATGGCCCGACACCGGTTTGGATTTAGCATGGCCTGCTGATGGGAGGTAGGAACATACGTTGCAGATAGTGTCGCTGTGAAAGTAGCAAAGGAACTACCGAGGTTGGTAGTGGAGACTGTCTGTACATTATGATACTGGGCACAGCTGCGTGGAGCTTTCCGATTAGCAATTTGGAGATCAAGATCCTCCTCACTATGCTCAGTAACAACTGGAATATGAGACTCATTAGAGGAACCTGCACAAGTACCACTACGAAAACTCTCGTCAGTATCAACACATACTTGACTAAGGGAGGAGACAGGTGCCTGAGGTGTAGTGGGGGTGTGTTTTTGTCGCTAGGCATGCTGTCTGTATGTCACGGGTAGTCTATATACCAAAGTTTCTAGTCTCTACCTCATAGAAATCTCTATGGTAGGTATATCCTCATGATGTGTAAGAGGGATTTGCTCCAAGGGAATTGGTGGAACAGGCATAGGAGCCAAATTTCTCTAAAATGTCACCTGATGACCATATGTAGAGAAATAAGAAATGGGCTAATGAAATTTGACATCTGCAGTCACATAATGTTTCTTATCACGTGGATCATAGCATTTGTATCCTTTCTGGATGCTGCTGTATCCCAGAAACACACTTTACTACTCTTGGAGCCAACTTGTCTCTACCAAAGCCAAGAATGTGAACAAAGGTAACACAGCCAAACACGCGAGGTGGAACAGTGAATAGATCCTTCTCAAGATAAAGAACCAGCCACAAAACTTGTTCTTGTATGGCTGAATTGGACAATCTATTGATCAAATAACATGCAGTTAACACTGCATCTCCCTAATACACCTGTGGTACATTGTGTTGGATCAATAATGTTTTAGCTACATCAAGCACGTAATGGTGCTTTCTTTCTACTACAACGTTCTGTTGCGACGTATGTGGACAGGATGTCTGATGAATAATCCCCAAAGATCTACAAAAGCCTATCAACTTAGATGTACTTGCCTCCTGGGCTGGCTGGCAAATCCATTCAGTGTGGGAAGAACCATAGATAAGGACTGAGCTTGAAAAAGTTAGATCAGCCATGGCAAGAAGCAGGGTCCCAGGGGGACAATAAGAGCAAAGATTGGCAAGATTTTTCGCCACAGCCCAGTTGATGAGGACGAGAGTCAAGACAAAGAAATGGAGAGAGAATGACGAGATGAAGCGGAATCTGCAGCCCATGAAAAATGGGATGCCGACAATCTTTCACACCGAAGCAGGACCCTAGCAAGGCCACACAAGCAGGACAACCTTAGTGGAAACCAGGAACAGCTGCAAGCTCAAGTGAGAAACCTCGCATCACCATGCACAGCTGCGCATGCCAAGCTCTGCCCGGCCACGCACAACCCAGCTTCACCCAGCTGCAGTACTGCCCAACGCTGCTGGCCATGGGCACAACCTGATCACGCAAACTCCACCCAGCCATGCACCACCAAGCTCTGCAGCTGCTCACTTCTATGCTCTGTCTAGGTGCAGCATCAGCGCCACCAGCAGCGGTCCTCTGAGGCACTGCTGGGGCTCCATCACGCAATGCCCAAGCAACATCTTGGTGTTTCCAGCAGCAATTGTCTACTTGAGACGATGGCAGGGAGGTCCCACCTGATGAAGGGAGGTGGGAGGGGGGGCGGGTGGGGGGGTGACAGAAGATGATGAGAGGGGTCCTTGATTGCCAATGGGTGGCCAGCTGGGGGCCTGGTGGTGTCGCCGGGGGGGGGGGGGGGGGGGGTGGTGTGGGGGGTTGTGTTCTAGGGTTTTCTTGAGGGTGGGAGGATGGGTTGAAGAGGGACGGGTGAAAGTTTATATTTATCTTCCAGAAATTGGAATGAAACAAATGCAAATGGTATTTTTTGCACTTAAACATCTTTGTTCCCTTTTTCTTGTTTGGTATCTTCTTTTCATGCTACTGGGTTGTTGAGTTGCACAATTTGTTCCTTATTGCCTGGTTCTTTCTTGGCCTTATTCTTTTGGGGAGAGTTAAAGAAAACATTACTTGGACCCCTGTAGCATAGCTGTCTCATAAGTGGTCTTTTGCAGTGGCACACTGTAGCAAAATCTGCGACGATGCTGCACAATGAGTGGGTGAACAATGCAGATCGTTGGGTTGTGGGGTTCCTTGAGAAGTTTGAAGAAGGTTGCCACCAGATGGTATGTTTCCTATTTACTCGCCATTGGTCTTGGCTTTTTCACAGATCTAACATATATTTTCAACTCCAAAAAAGGGCACTGTCATCCGAGATCGTATTCAGGAGGGCATAAGAAGGCAGAAGGCTAGAGGGCTTAGCTTGTTGATGAGTGATGATGAGGGTTACGAAGAAGCAGAGGGTGACGATGAAAGTGGCACAACAGAAGACGACGACGACGACGACGATGATATATTTGAAGATGTTGAAGAAGAGTAACCCAACTTGAAATCATGGTTCGTTGATAACCGTCCGTGGCTAGTCCAGATTTGTCAGAACCTGACATCTAGCGACTTTTGTTGATGTAAAAGAGGGAGTTTGTTTTCTTATGGTGTACAATATTTAAGTTTGATTTTTCGTCAGCTTTTGAAGCTCCCCCACAAATTTGCCTTTTCAGAATCTAACCTCGTTGACTGGCTTCATTTTTGAATCTGAGATGTGTTTGTATAGAAATGACCCATATGATAGATCGCAGAGGACTTGAACTGCGAAATATTATGGGCCAAGCCACTGTCTAAACAATGTCTAAGATTTGACTGACCCATTTCAATCCATAGAAATGGATTGGGTTGAATTGGATTGGACCGGGTTGCCAACTTTTCAAGATATTAAAATTATACCCTATTCATTTTCTTGTCTGGTCTGAAAATTTGAAAGTGAATGAATAAGGGGATTAGGAAATTTGAGGGACCATAGGAAGTTGGAAACCGATAATGGCTAAAGTGAGCATTTGGGTTTTTCAGTAAAATACGTCTGATGAATTGAACGTGATAACATAAAATGTTATTTTTAGGGAATTATAGAAATTGGGATGTTTAATATTTATTATCTCAAAAGAATATTATGAAAGTAACATCTTAAACAATATTGATGTATTGTGGGAGTCAAGTAGGATAGAGTTCCTCCAATCCGATCCGGCCTACTTTTTAATGGATTGGCTAAAATAAAAACCAGCTCGTTCAATCCACTGAAATTTTTCATCCCACCAAAGTGAGAAGCAGTAATTAAATGGAGTGAAAACAGACCGATTTGTCGCAATTGATGCGATTAAAAATCCAAAAGAATTCTTGTGGAAATCGCATGAAAAAATTGACCTGGAGTGGAAAAGCTACTTGCATCTTTCTCAAGATCGGCTTGGCTCGCCAAGGTAAGGCGTGGCGTGCACCTGCGCACGTGTGTATATTTATTTGGCACCTTTTATTATAGCACCTCCACCCTAGTCCTGTACGCCCGAGTTAGTTTTAGGGGCACCCAATTTTATATCCCAATCTAGAATTTTGTCAATAAAATATGGGGGCTGAAAAGAGCCTCGAATTGAGTTTTGAAATGTAGCTACGTAAGTTGGGTCAATTTATACTACAAAACAAATTGGTTTCCATTTTACTATTACGTTACCCCCTATAAGTTTAATGTTGAAACTTGATGCCCACGTCCTATTTTCAGTAGATGCATCTTTGATTTGAATTTTTACCTAAGTTACTTTCTTGCCATTAATAAAGTGAAGTTACTCTTGAACACAAACTTTAATTTGGGTTATGCACAAGTAACAACAAAGTGCGCGTTCTTCTAGATGATTTTCAAGGGTTGACCATGAGAGTGCACGAAGTATCGAGTAGATTTAAAGGTACACCTCACATTTTTCGTGACATGTTTAGAATGATGTGAAAGGTTCAAGCACATGGATTTCATTAGAATATCTAAGGAAGTAAGTAATTGTAAATACTTTTATTAGTTTTTAGTCCCTGAGAACCAAAATGTAAGAAGAAAATTAAAAGATTGCCATTATGAGTAAAGGAGGATTAAATCCTAACAATTGTGATTAAGGCTAATTAATCACGATTAAGTGACACTTATGATGATTAGGAATGCATAATCATGATTAGTGAGTGTTAATTGTAATTAAGGCTAGCCACCAAGGACTTGGCTTAGTGCTAAAACCTCCTGTTAGCATCCAAAAGGTCATGGGATCAAATCCCTTGGCCTATATAGTTAGCTTCACAAAAGAAAATCATAATTAAAGATAATTAACCTTGATTAGCAATAATTAAAAGTGATTAGCGGATCTATTGGCTTCAAATAAGCCTTGCCAAAACCAAGGGCCATTTGTAGTTGATGATTCGTGTAGACATGGCATCTAAGGTGGATGCCATGTCATCGAGGGTACTTAGTTGGTATAATGTGGTTGGATGTTGATGATGATTGGGATGATGGCTAGGATTGGAAGGTTCTAGATGATGGATTTCATCATCGTATGAAAATTGAATCAAACGATTATGTCAATTGAAAATGATTTTCGATGAATCCCAATAACTCTCTAATCGAATATATCAACCCATAACGAAAATAAGAGACATGGAAGCATACCTGAATCCATTGCAACGAGAAGATTTGTAGAGGATGTACATAGAGAAACTCTATAGTTGATGGAAATCCTTCTACGAAGATGGTGATGGTGCTTCTAGAGGGTGTAGAGAGTGAGAGAGAAAGAAGGTAAAAAAGAGAGCGTGTCCCTTGAGTTCTATCTTGGGTCCTTTTATATTGTCTGTGATGGGATGTAGAGAGCCGTAATGCACACTTTGTGCATATCCCTTTGGGGATCATAACCATCAAAATTAGAAATGACAATTTTGCCCATCATAGAATTGCATAAATTCCTATATCCTCATTATACGTGAATGATCTATTAATATAATCAGATCACATTAAAGACCATAAACGTGATGTCTAATACGTATGTGTATGATAACACATAGGTCCGTAATAATAATATATATCAGTTGCATTATGATTCTAACAATCTTCCACTCGAACCACATATATTATCCTTATATCTATAAGCTTACATATAATTACATGAGCTCAATAATATAACATCACAATAAATCATATCTCCATCAATCTCGTCTATACTCTGTTAACATACGATTAAGTAGGTTTTTATCATTATAATATTGACTAAACCAAGCAATGATAACATATATTAACACAAGTAATAACAAAGATCTGATATAGGTACATATCATAAAAATTGCATGTCAATGTGATCTATACATGCCTATTTGCAATTGGTTCAAAAATTTTATTATACAAGAGATCACATGGCAAAAACAAATGAGTTCAAAAGTGTAAGAAAAATTCATTATGCACATAATTGAAAAATATGTCCATACATGAATTATTAAAATAGAACAAACTCCCACTGAATTGTCATATTATAAAATAGATACAATACCCATGCAGATATCATGTTCATAAAGACCTTTGGCGTTAGCCTTTAGTGAGTGGGTTTGCCACAATGGAGTTGGTCCTAATGTGTTCAATGGACACCTGTCTACTTTGAACTCATTCTTTGACCACTAGAAATTTAATACCAATTTGCTTCAATCTTGAAGAACTTTTGTTGTTGTTGGAGTATAGTATCATCGAATTATTGTCACAGTAAATCCGAAGTAGTCTTTCAACACCATTGACAATCCATAGTGTTGTGACAAAACTCCTAAGCCATACCACATGATTTGAGGCCTTGAAGCATGCTCTAAACTTTGCTTCTATGGTGGAGGTGGCTATCAAAGTTTGCTTAGCACTCCATCATGAGATAGCTCCTCTTGTTAACAGAACAAATATAGCCCGAAGTGGATCTTCGGGTATCCTGACATCCAACAAAATCAGAGTCCAAATATCCAAGGACCTCTAGATAATCTAATCTTTTGTATGTGAGCATGAAATCCTTTGTTCTTTGCAAGTAACGCATAACCTATTTGGCTGCCTTCCAATGGTCGGGTCCAGGCTTACTTAAATATTTGCCTAACATGCCGACAATGAATGCTAAATCTAGCCTCATGAAAACTTGAGCATACTTAAGACTTCTCACTGTTGATGCATAAGGAATATTTTCCATTTCTTTTTCTTCAAAATCATTTTTAGGGCATTGGTCAAGAGAGAATTTATCTCCCTTAGTCATTGAAGCATCTCTTGGTTTGCAATTCTTCATGCCAAAACACCTTAAAATGGTATTAATGTATCTCTTTTGTGATAATCCAAGAATACCTTGAGATCGATCTCGTTGTATTTGGATTATTAATACAAAGAGGCTTCACCAAGATCCTTCATTTTAAAGTTATTTGAAAGAAATTTCTTGGTTTCCTGAAGTAAAGCATTATCATTACAGGCAACGAGAATATCATCTACATACAAAACTAAGAAGATATGTTTTCCCCTACAAAATTTATGATATACATAATTATCAATCGGATTTTTCTCAAAACCAAATGAGGCAATTACTTCATGGACTTTGTAATACCATTGTCTTGAAGCTTACTTTAATCCATAAATGATTTTCTTTAATTTGCAAACCATTTTCTTTGCATCTCTTAATGCAAAGTTTTCCTGTTGAACCATGTAAATTGTTTCTTTAATGTCTCCATTATGAAACATCGTCTTTACATCCATTTAATGTAACTCTAAATGAAAATGAGCCACTAAAGCCATTATAGTTTTGAATGAATCCTTAGATGAAATTGGTGAAAATGTATCTTTATAATCAATACCCTCTTTTCTTGCGAATCTTGTTTGGTCTTAAATATCTATTTAAAACCAATGGGTTTCACACCTTTAGGCAATGGAACAATATCCCAAACCTTGTTATCACTCATGAATTGCTTCTCTTCATTCATGGTATTGATTTGATCTTGAGAATTGGAAGTCCTCATGGCTTGAGTGACCAAAATGGGATCTGAATCAATTTGATTTGCCTCTAGTTCTAAGAGAAAGACAACATAATCATTGAATATTGTACTTCTTTCTCTACTAGATCTTCTAAGAGGTGTGGAATCTGGAATGTTTTGAGGTTGTTTAATTTGAGTAATGGGGAAATTATCCACAATACTTTCTTCCGCTGACATTATTGAGACAACATTTCAAATAAGAACTTAACCATGTTCATTGGCTTCCTTATGAACAGGATCGGGTTCTTCAAAAGTAATGTGATGACTGTCAACCCCAAAACCAACATCCTAAAAAAAATGGGCATTCCTTATCTCAAAAAATGTGTGGGTCATTGGATCATAAAACTTATCACCCTTGGACCTCTCAAAGTACCCTACATAATTGCAAGTAATTGTCTTAGCTTTCAATTTTCTTTCGATCGACCTATATGGTTTGGCCTTAGCTAGACATCCCTAAATATGAAAATGTTTCAGACTAGGTACTTTAGTAGTCCACATTTGATAAAGGATTTTGGATACTGCTTTAGTTGATACTTGATGTAGACACATTTATTTAGGATAAAATGGCTATTTATGCATGTTCATTAACTTAGATATGCATTCCATACTATAAATATTTCATAGCATGCATCATTTTGCATTTAGAATAGTGTGTGTAAATTTTAGATTAATTCACGTCCTTTTATGGCCAGGAGAGAAGGAGATTTATTTCAAGGCCTCTGATTGATGACCCGACCTTACGGATCTGATCAGGACAATGATCAAAGTTCAACACCTTCGAAATGGTCTTGATCGGAATCTCATAGCTCCTTATGTAGTCCGAGGAAGATCAACGATCAAGAGACTAGGTGATGCAATTTGGAGCTTCAAATGACAAATATGACAGCATAGATGGATTCGGATCGATGATCGCAGCCTAACAACATGAAAATCGACCTAATCCGACTTCCGTGGCACCACTTACAAGCATCTGAAGATGGACGGTCTAGATGGCACCACATAGCGCCATCTAGACCATCCAAACTGGCTAGCACCAACTGCTCCTCCTCAAAGGCGTCTCCCTTCGCGAGATCTGAGCCGTTGGATGTCCATCCAATGGCTCTTGTGAAGCCAAGTCGCCTCCTCCCAAACAAGCATGCACCCTCCAAGAGCTCACGGCCGTTGTATCTTCATCCAACAATTGTGAGCGATCGTGCGTTGGATGGTCTTCGTGACAATCTGCAGGGGCAGCACGTCGGTCGTGAAGGTTGCTCTCAAAGGAGGGCATGGGTTTGAATCCTGCAACACCCCCAAGTTCTAATTGGATGTAGTCGCATGTAAGGGTGCGTGACACACGCGTGCGAGAGTCGCGCACTATAGTGCGCAGTAGTGCACGAAACTTATCGCCAACGCGTTTGTCCGACGTGGCAGCATGAGACACGGCTGCGTAATGCGTGCACCAGCAGTGCAACTGTGCGCGAGCGCCAACGGTGGTGTGAGCGAGCTTCAGCGATGTTTAGGGCGGATCTTCGGCAACGCCTTTGATATCACTACAACCCATGGATGGATTTCTTCCTCTCCTCCACTATAAAAGAACTCTCACCCCTCCATCTATCTTCATTTCTTCTTTTCTCTCCCTCACCACCTCCAATCTATAGAGAGCTTCTCCCAAGCCCGGGATGCTCCTCTAGAGTAGAAAAGATTCTTTTTTTTCCTGCCTCTCATTCCTCTCCGTGGAGCATCTCGTGGCCATCCTCTCACCACCTTCGGAAAGAAGATCCTCGCCGCGACGACGTCCTGCCCCATCCTCCTCCCTCTACTGTCATTCTCCTTCCTCCAGCTTCCCACCACCTTCATCCAGGCACCGTCAAAGTGAGCCGTCCTCCAAGCGACTGTCGAGGGAGATTTCCTCATCTTATTCTTTTTATCGCCTTTGTAGTGTAGTTTTATTTCTTGCAATTAGTTGCAATAAATAGTTTGGATTACTCACATAATATTTGTTTCTCTCTCTCTCTTTATCTTATTTTGCAAGTAGATTAGTTAGCCTTTATCGATTTGATCTCTTGCCTATTAAAATACCAAAAAAATTGCAAAAGATAAAAATAAAAAAAATAAATAAAATCGAAAGCGTGGATTTCACAAAATCGAATGTTCGCCTCCCTGTGTTTAAGCCAGGACTCCCTTAGAGTTTCGATATTAATTTTATCTGGTAGCAGATTTCTACGCACTACGACGACAGGTTTTCTAACTCAAATCTTTTCTCATACGAAATCACACTCACCAATACTCTATTAAGAATGTATACAACTGTTTTTAATGCTTCTCTTCAAAGAGATTTAGTTAAAGCAGTATGACTAATCATACTTCGTACCATATCCTTAAGAGTCCAATTGTAGTGCTTAGCAATACCATTCATGCTTGGTGCCCCAGGCATGGTGTACTAGGGTATTATGTTGCACTCATCAAGGAAAGAAGTAAAGGGTCTTGGATGTTGTTCACTTGATCCATTATATCTGCCTGGTACTCACCACCACGATTAGATATGACAACCATAATCCTTTTCCCTAGTTAATTTTCCACCTTGGCCTTATAGGATTTGAATGCATTTATGGACTGCGATTTTCCATGAAGTAAGAGGTACCCATATCTAGAGTAATCGTCTATAAATGTAATAAAGTACTATTGCCAATTCCAGGAAGCTATAGGAAATTGACCATAGATGTTCGTATGTATTAGTTCTAAGACTTCTGAGGCTCTAGTGGCACCTGATAAACCGATTATTGCTTAATTAAGATATTAGCAACAAAAATAATGAGTTGCCATATTTTTTTTATGTAGTGGAAAATCAATTATCAGAACATTAAATAATTAAAACCTAACCACGAAATTGGTTAGATTTTCTCCACAGAGAGAAATTATCCTATTAAACTTGTAAATGTTGCTTAGCTTGTTCGTTATAACCTATATTTTATGCTTTGAAGATTTTCCTATTCATTCTTGGAAAGAAAGCAATAATAGGAAATTAAACCAGATAAGAGGAAGGTTTATGCAAATTCACCTCAATAGAATAAATCATTAAATAAATGAATAGTGCATTAGCAATGGCATTATTTGTAAATATTAATATGCCCTTTTTCTGTAGCAAATAGGGGATTTGCTTTCTCGTGCTCGCTCACATGTGGGGGGGTTACGATTAGCTGCAAGGAGCTTGGGGAAGATGCGTTGGGATGAGGGTGTTGCAACGGTGGTACCGGCTCGGCATGAGTCAGTCGGAGCATGGAGAAGACACCGATGGGATGTTGCCGGCGGTGAAGATGGGTGTTGCTAGTGGTGGAGATGGGTGCTAGGGGTGGTCGGTGGTTTAGGGTCGTTGCTCAGTTGTCGTTGATGGCTAGAAAGGGTGCCTAAAGATGGTTGTTGTGTAAGGTGGCTGGGGGGAGGTTTAGGTTTGGTGGCGGGAGGAAACAAAGGAGAATGAAGAAGAAAAAAAGAAGAGGGGTTGTGTGGTGGTTGTAGTGAAATGTAGGTGGTGGTAACAATGGTCGGTGGGCTGGTGATGGTGGTCTGATGGGAGTAGGCGGGTGGAGTGGCGTTGTGAAAGGAAGGAGAAGATGAAGAAGAAAAGAGAAGGGGAAGTGGAGGATAGCGATGTTGGTGGTGATGGTGGTGGTGATGCAAGTCATGGTTGAGGTATTGCGAGACTCGGTGCTATCACCATAGAGTTAATGAAGGTGGTACGAGGGGTGGTGCAGAGAACGTCATGGCCACTGTGTATGGTTTGTTCATAGTGCTTGCCTTGGTTCACGATGGAGGAGGAAGATGGAGAGGATGGTCTTTGTGAGTCAAATGAGGAGCTTTTATCCTCCTTACATCCTCCCTTATGATTACTTGATTCCTACCCCTAAATCAAGGACTTTGAAATCCCTTCCAAAATAGCAAATATTCTTTTTGGAAATGCCACTAATCCATCGTAATTCTTCCAATTGAGCCTAAGCTCTTTTGATCATAAGTGAGGGGAGGAGCTAATATTTTCATATTTATTTATGTTAATTAATGCCTAACTAATGTTAGTCTAGGGATAATTTTGGTTAGATTGCATTAAATTAGGTTAGATTAGTCATTTTAGGTCATTTTGTAAATAATGCATACTTGTGGGCTTTTGTACAATTTTTCTTGCAATTGTATCTGGTACCACGATGTGTTTATTTTTATATGTACAGATACAAAATTTTAGGTTGATCGGAGCAAGGTTAATTGATTTTCTGAATTGAGCTCATTTGGAAGAGGACTAGCTTAGTTGGTGGACTTATTTGGAGACCCAACTAACCTAGACCTTAACCCAATTTAGAAACCTAATTACCTAGCCTAGAAACCCCTTTAGGATAGATCAAAACCTTGTTCTAAAACCTATAGTAGTTGACCTCTAGATCACTTAATCCTATCCATCTAAAATCCCAACAAAACTTAGAAAACCTAGACCTTATCCTAACCCAAACCTTATTTGGCCATCCCTTTTATCTTCCAATAAATACTATTTTGGATGGTCAAAATACACCATAATTTATCCACTACTAGATCTAAATCCTAAGGTCCTAAATTGCTTACATAAATCCCTATCTTAGAACCCTAAACCAAATCGTATTCCTAATCCTAAATTTAATCTCGAAATTTGTAACAACATGACACATCTTTAGTATTTTGGCCATAACTTTTTCATTTCAAATCCAAATTGAGTGATTCAAGTTGCTTTTATGTGCAACTTGAAATTTGAAATATAAAGAGGCCACAAATATGAGAGAATCATAGCCTTTCATCATCCTCTCAAAGCCATCCTAGCCCTCCATCAATTCCAACAACACGTAACCTATTCTATCCACCTATTCCTTCAACCTACCCCTTGATTCCTAGACTCCTAATCCTAGCCCTTTATTTTGGTGATCCATGGTAACTTGGATCAACCAATCACAAGCCTTCTTGACCTCTATATAAACACCCTAGTCACCCCCCCTTAAGATCAACTTTTACTGCTTAGTTTCCTACCTTCAAATAGATCCACTAACTAGAACTAGTCTCCTTGGAGATTGTGGGTGTGCCTTCGCATCTACTATCTACACCACTGCTTTGGACTTCACCTTCGAAGCCCTTAGTTTGTAGTCTTTATTTTCTAGTTGTAATTAGATTTGATTTTAAGCATTCTTCTATCTGTAATCATCTTCTGACAATAGAGTTTGCAATAAGGTTTTAATAGTTTCTTTCCAACTTGCCTTCAAGTTGTTTGCTTTCTTCTAGTATTTATATTAGTTGTATGTTATTAGTTCTAGTTCTATTCTAGTAGTAGTAATCTCGCATTCAATCTTAGCATTAGGAAAGTGAATTATTCTGACTACCTCCCTAGGAACGACTCGGAGTCCATTTTTGAACTACAATTTCTGTATTGATGAGTTCAATCTGAATATAAATTTTAGAGTTTTTAACACTATTATACTACAAGGAAAATGAATTTTCTCAATCATCTTCGTGTTTAGAAAACTTTTTGTCACTATTACTGGAAAGGCACGACGAGCATTTCTCTTTCAATAGATTCACTTAGATTTGCATCTGTGAGATCTAACTTGCTCTCATCTTTTTGTTGTTTTGTGTGTAGGAATGCGTAGTCACACAAGAACGAATTGTGAAGCGACGAGAAGAAAAGGTGCAGGTGAAGATCTCTAGGTAGGTCGTCTACATCGTAGATTTAGGTAGATTCATGAATCTTAGGATTAATTGCATCTAGTTTAGTGCATAAGAAGAAAACCAAAAAAATAAAAACTTTATGCTGTTCTTTTTGTGCTTTAAAGATCATATCTTATCATAACTAAGTTTGGATTTATTTTTCTTGTTGATTTAAACATTTTATTCTGAACTATTGATTCCTCCAAAAATTGTCAAATTTTTACTACATGATTCCCTTGAAATCAGAAACAAATGCACCAAATTTAAGGTCAAAAGTCATTTTTTACTATCCTAGAAAAATCTTGTACTCTCAAGGGGTCAATCTGAAATGTTTTTGTTAAAGGTACCGATTCACTGAATTTTTATAACTTTTATATAACTTCAAATTTAGTGAAATTTTTTTCATTTGATTTTTGATGAAATATAGTTTCTTGAAGAAAATTGGAAAATTTTTTTGATGGTCGTACCTTGACTATTTCTGGAAATGACTCAGTAGGGGTTTGTTTGGACTACTTTGTCATTCTGATTTTCAAATTCATGAAAAATTATTTTTAAACCTCTAAAAATTATGAAAAAATTTATTTTGTGTGTGCTTGATCAAATGGTGTTTGAGAAGCTTTTGTTGCATTGTTTGGGCTACACTACTTGAAATAAAATTGATTCATCTAGAAGTTGCCTATTAAGGTCTAAAGGAAAACGTTTAAGGTCACATGCTTGAAAAGTGCTATCAGGCCACTCAAAACTTGTTTGAAAAGACCTTGAATGTAAAACTATAAAATGGTGAATTATTTACTTGAACCTTAAAATCTACATCACTAATTAATGTTATTTGAGGACTCTTGTTTTGCTTGCACACACTATTCAATTGATTTAATTGGGCAACCACCTCCCTCACACCCATCATTTAATCTAGTGTACTCTATATCCCAAACCCTAATTAATCTGATGGATGCGCCAACTAGGTTGGATTTTGTTTCCAAGCTTAAGCTGAGACTTAGTTGAGGCCTTGTCCATTTGGATGAACTGGTGACAAGAAAGGTTGGTGTAGTAACCGTGTTAACCTCTAGTGGTGTCCCACCGTGTGGGGTTTCTACTGAGTCCCACCCTTCAAGTCAACCAAGTAATTCAAGGGTTAGATTAGTTATCTAAGCTAGTGAAATTTGGATTAGTTTCAATAGGCGAACCATTTAGGGCTAGATTTGACTGCTTGAATTGTGCACACTTATGTCATTCTCCTATTCTTAACTTTGATTTCTTCCATTTGTATTCATGGACTTTAATTCTTATTCTTATAATTCCTTTTATCCCTAATCTAATTTTTATCCCAATTCAACCTAACATTATCCATCTTCTAATTGGGATAACCCTACTTTTAATTGGGGATCTAACCCGGGATACCAATATCCAGGATATGATTCTAATCCCCAGAATGATCAGAATCCTTATCCTGATTCGACTTTCACTTCCACTTCTTCAAATTGGGATAGTCGTCCTTCTAATCTGGGATATGATTCTAATCATGGATATCACCATTTGAACCCTAATCCTCTTCAAGCTCAATTCTTATCTAGGCCATTGTCCCAAAATGATTATTTCAATACGACCTGAAATCAAGGAGAAAATCCCCAAAGTGATTCTAACTCTAATCCCACTTTAACCCAATCTATTCATCTTCCAATTGTGATACTACTGCTACTAAGTGGGGATATCATGATCAGGCTTTTATCCTCTTAATCTTAACCTCCGATCTAGGTCAGCAGATTCAAATGATTATCCTATCATGACCCACAACCGGGGGGGATATTTAGATCCTCTGTATTATGATCCTTAGCTACTTGACCCATGCCAAATTGACTCATACATCTAATGTTGGGTTCAATCAAGATCAAGCTCAAGATCAACCTATAGCCTCTCAGTCCACTCTTCCAAGTAATCAATTTGAGCAAATGATGGAAAGATTACATGAGTTGGATGACATGAGCGACAAACTTTCACAACAAATAGACCAATTGGGTAATCAAGCTCAATAGAGGCAAGCAAGGATATTTTTCAAAAGATGGAAAACATGAGGTTCAAGCTTGCAAAGGAAATGCTATAGATTCTTGGCTTTATTGATTGGCTAAATGATGAACCACCAAAAACAAAAGTTGAGGAGCCTGATGAGGACCACCTAGTTATAAATTCAACTCATGACTCTTTTACTGAACCAATAATGAAAGATTCAATTGAACTTGGCTGTGTTAATAAGGAGACCATTAATGATGAGCATGATCTAGAGGATTCAGAAGAGGTCCATGACCTTACAAATAATAAGGAAGATGTCTCATTGCATAATTTCGATTGCAAAGAAGTACTTTTGATTGAACTAGATTGGAATATGGGACATTTTATTTTGAGGCACAAATATAGGTAGAGGTTGATTATGAAAATTTCATCTTTGAAATCGAGGATAAATCCTTTTTGGAGATAAGTGAAGCTAAAGTAAATGAATCAAAATTTGATGATAATCCAATGATCAACTTCACCTTTACTTTTACTTTTGAGGATCCTAAATTTGAGACATTCCATGATCATTATGATTTTGATTCAGATCTAGATAACATAGAATATGAAGGGGTTGAGAAAGCAAACTAGAGTATTTCGGGTAATGATTTGAATTATTTGGAGGATATGAATAGAGGAACTATCATTTTGGAAGAAAGTGTAGAGAGAGAATTATACCAGAGTTTAAGAGTTACTTATGATTTTAAACTCCCAACCTTCTATGAGGACCCTTATGTTCCTCTTGATTCACCTAAGGCCTGTGTACTTAAATACAACTATTCCGTGAATCATCTTTTCAACTTTCATTGCCAAGGGGCATAAGCTTCTTATTCTAATTATCATTGTGTGTCTAAACATTTATACTTGGTTTATATGGGCCGATCATTTCTGATTTTGCATCTATCGAGTATTCGACCCTTAGGTATGGGGTTGTATCACCTACTCGTCTGCATTTGTGGATGATATTTCCATAATTATTTTTGTAATTAATGCCTAACTAATGTTGGTCTGAGGGTAATGTGGGTTAGATTGCATTTAATTAGGCCAGATTAGGCATTTTAAGTCATTCTATAAATAATGTATACTTTTGGTCTTTTATGCAATTTTTTCTTCAATTGTATCTGGTACCAAATTTTAGGATGATTGGAGCATGGATTAAGGAACCTTTTGATTTGAGCTCACTTGGAAGAGGGCTAGACCTAGTTTGGTAGACCTATGTCCTAACCCAATTACCCCTTAGACCTAGCCAAATTAGGAGCATAATTCCCTACACCTAATTACCACCCAACCTAGCATAATTTCCCTATATAATGGCTAGTCACCACACCTCAATTTCTAACCTTATTAACTAGCTATTATTGACTAAACCAACCTTAATTTTCTACCCAACCTAATCCTAAATCCTAACCCAACAAATCTTATTTGGCCATACCTTTTATCCTCTAATAAATACTATTTTGGAAGGTTAAAATATACCATAATTCATCCACCACTAGATCTAAATCCTAGGGTCCTATATTGCCTACCTAAATCCTTATCTTTAGTCTCAAAACCAAATCATATTTCTAATCCTAAACTTAATTTCGAAATTTATAATAGTATGACACACCTTTATTATTTAGGCCATAACTTTTTCATTTCAAATCTAAATTGAGTGATTCAAGTTGCGTTGGAAAGCTTATTGCAAGGGATGCAACTTTTCTTTTATGTGCAACATAAAATTTGGGAGAAAAAGAGGCCAAAAGTCGAGCTAATCATAGCCCTCCATCAATTCCAATAACTCCTAACCTATTCTATTGAACTATTCCTTCATCCTACCCCTTTATTCCTAGACTCCTAATCCTATCCATTTATTTTGGTGATCCAAGGAGACTTGGATCAACCAATCACAAGCCTTCTTGACCTCTATATAAACACCCTAGACACCCCCCTCCCCCCCTAGGATCATTCCTTTCCACTTTCAAATAGACTACCAACTAAAACTGGTTCTCCTCTTCTTCTTCCTCCTTTTCCCCTTGGAGTTCTTGGATGTGCCTTTGCATTTGATGTCTACGCCATTGCTCCGGACTTCCCCTTCAAAAGCCATAGTTTTAGATTTTATTTTTCTAGTTCTAGTTGTAATAGATTTGCTTTCGGAAACATTCTTTTAGTTGTAATCTAAGTTCTACTTGTTCCAACTTTCTATAGCAATAACATTCTAGTTCCTTTTCAACTTGTCTTTATGTTGATCACTTCCTTCTAGTTCTTCTATTACTTCTAGTAGTTGCATGCTCTTACTTCTAGTCAATTTTATTTGCATTCTAGTAGTAGCAATCATGTATCAAAATTTGTTTTCTTATTTCTTAATATTTAGGAAAGAGAATTAGTCTAGTAGCCTCCCTGTAAACGACTTGGACTTCATTTTTGACAACAATTTCCATATTTCACAAGTTTGATTTATAAATTTAAAAGTTTCTATGCACACTTACTATAACGAAAAGCAAATTTTTTGCTATCATATCTGTGTTCAGAATAATGGAGATTTGATTTTGAGCTTTCTTGATCTATTTGTTATTCTACTCTTGACTCTCTTCTCTTTATTAATTGATTCATTTTTTTAAAGATTTAGGTCTAGCTGTAGACTAAAATTCAGCACTTGTTGGAAGGAACCCAACGTTTGTAGATAATCTTGTTATTTGATTTGAAATTTTCATTTAGGTCTAGAGATCATGGAGTCTTCATTTCTGTAGAACTCTTGAGTTTCAAGTAATATCTATTTTGTTTTCTTATGTTTATTGCATACATTGAGGACATCACATGAAATAGGAATGGGGAGTAGATAATATTTTTCAGAGTCATTATTATTTATCTCTAGATTTTTAGGTATTAGTTGCTTTTCTCAAAGTAGTTCTTATTTAAAAAAAAAGAGAAAAAAATCATGGTTTTTAGAGTTTGAGCTATAAAAAGATTGGAAAATTCTACTTTGAGGATTTACCAATCTTAAGAAAAGGACGAATGAAGTTTTTTTTGCTTAGTCTCTTCAGGTCGTATGTGGACTTAATTATCTCGAGTATTTAACTAAATCTGGATTTATTTTCCTAAGTCTTTGAAAGGATCTGAAAAAGCTAGAAGTATTAAGTTAAAAGGGTGACAAGTAAATGACTCATTTCTCCACCCAGTGGTTTGGATAGTGACTGGGTAAATTGTGTAGAAACCCAAATTAAGGCAACTGTCTGTCTGAGACTCTATTTTAGGTCAAAATGGGTTACAATGGTCCAAACCTTATAGAATATTTTTCTATGATTTTTAGAAGGTTTAGGTGAATTTTATCCTAACCAGAACTTCAATTATTTAAGCGAGTCTATTTTTAGGGTTTCAGATGTCCAATAATTATGAAAATGCATGAAAACCCGTTTCATTCTGCATAAACCCACTTATTAGACATTAATGACCATTTGACCTTTAATTAATCCTTGAGAAATCCCATGATTGTTCTGCATTTAGGATATTCTGTTAAAACTGTGGATTTACCCCTATTTGAATGCATTTCTCTCAGAAAGGATACGCAGTGAATTACGGCTCTTTGGTGGTTATGTAGGAGCATTTATCAATGGATTATGACTAATTAAAGCTAGATATGACTGATGATGACGTTATCATCATACCCTCATGCCTAACTTTTGCCAGTCCCTTAGCAAAATCTTATGGAATTAACTCGAATTCTAGACCATGCCTTTGATGCTTAAAGTCCTGATTTATTCTTCATTTTAGAAATTAGGTTAGAATGTTAATAGTAGGCCTAGAGGTATTCAAGTACCAATCAAGATTCAAACCTGACCAGTTTTAGCCTCAGTCTGTCGCGAAGGTTTCTAAGGCCCACAGAAACTATCCTAAGGTTTGTTGAACCCAGCAGTTAAATCACCTATGCTTGTAACATGGTTAGTCCAGGTTCAGTTTGTAGTGCATTTTTGTAAGAGAGAGGGATAGAATAATTTTTGCATTTTTGGAGAGTTTTCTCTCTCTTTTTCTTTTCTTTATTTCTAGCTTCGGATTGGCTCAAAAACACGGTCTGCATCGGATTCCTAGCTCCCACCATCAATCCTCACAGGGTCCCTGGCAATTGATGCTTCGAGATAGCACCGCCTATGGCAGCCCCCAGAACCCTAGCTTTCGACACTTCGATATAGTGCCACCCATGGCGTTCTATAGCTAAATTCAGGCCCTGGTGATCGACATTTCAGGATAATCCCGCCCATGGCACCTGAATCAGCACAAGGTGCTTACATGCCCCCAATAGGATATTTAGATATCCTAGGAGACAAGCATCGAGGAGACGGTACGTTATTGCGCATCTTTGAGGAAAATTTCCTGCCTCTCCATGCCGGGAACTCATCCAAATTAACGTGTGGTGATAAGCCGCTCCTAATCTAGGTAGCTTTCTCAAAATAGAACAAACACTTTTGCGTGATTTTGATTATTAAGTGCACTGAACTAGACTTGTATGTGGATTAAGGTGCTTAGGTTACCGAGTTTGGCAAACCAGAGGTCAGTTAACAAGGCTGAATACTCCTTAAGCCTTAGACCTAATACGTAAGCTTCACATTTTCCTCAACCTCTTGAGGATTATCCAGATCTTAATGGATACGTGAATTTTTAAGCCTAAAACAAACCCAAGAGGCCTAAGATCAACATTCATACTAATCTCTATGTCTCTCCGTTATTTTAGGACTTAATTTTTTGCTTTTGATTTTATCTAGACTTAAGTAGATTCCATAATTATTTACTAATGACTAACACTTTTTTGTTTCAAATTGTTCCTTTTTGGCATTTAAGTTACCGTCTCTCTTCCTCCTCAAAAATGATATGCAATTAGTCTCTCAAAATTTCCTCCCCTTCCCATTTTTTGGTTCTTTTTCAAAATTTTTTATTTTTTTGGTTTTTTGAATGAGTAATTTTTTTGTGAGAACCCTTTAGAAGGTTTAATTTTTATGTGTTTGCACTTTAACACCCCCCATGCCTACGTTTTGCAATGTCCTCATTGTAAACCAAAGGGTATGAAATCAGTTGGGTTCATGGGTTAGAACAGGGTCAAAATGGTGGGTGAACGGGTTGAGGTGACTGTTGCGGATGATTTAAAGTTTTGCTATGAGTACTAAAGGTGAAGTCGGCTGTTCTAACACTGAACTCAAAGTGCAGTAGACGTGATGCTCAAAAGGATAATTAGAAGGGTCTTGGGTTTTTGGAATGATGGGTTACCTCCCGTTAAGCGCTAAATTCAATGCCTTCAGCCGAGTAGAAAGTGGTCATGGAGGAGTGGTCAAATCAGATGAATTTTGTAGAACAAGCACCTTGATTAATAGCCTGCTTGGTCCAACCAGGTGCTTGTTTAGATCAACAAGCTGATGATGCAGCCCAAACCTAATCAGTCTAGTGGGTTGATGGATGTAAATCAGTAGATGTGGAGCCCACCAGATACCTTATGACTCAGAAGGATGTGGCAGTGTGAATCGCAGGTTTGGCTGGATCGGATCAACTTGGTCAGAGTAGGGATCCTCAAATGAACAGGAGAATGTGGAGGATGTGAGAACCCTACAAGAGTGATCAGAGAAGGGTAGGACGTGATTTGCATTCTTATCGATATCCGAATTCCGATCAAAAGATGGAGAATAATCGTGTGTGACCGGATCATCGAGAGGAGAACCAGGGTAGAAATTGATTCCGGTGGCAGGTCAGGGTTGGAATCGGATTTGAGAAGGTTTTGTATGTATTGTAGAAGAGGTGGTTTCTTTCAAATCATTGACCTCAGCGTCAGAATCAAAGGATGGGTCATGGTCGCTGAGGTTGTAAACTGGCTTGGAGTCATTAGGAAACAAAGGTTCTTCGAAATCAGAGTAAGATTTGAAATCATCAGAGAACTTGTGAAGATGGTGTTCTGAACTTGATTCCAGATCAGAGGTTCCACCATAGAAAGGATCAAGATATGTAGAAGCAACAACTTGACTTAGATCTAACCTATTTTCAGATTTCGAGCTTAAAGAGGTGTTTCCATTAGGCATAGGCTCACTTTCTTGGCTCCTAGGGTAGACCTAATCGATTCCCAACTCTTCCAACTTCTCGATTTCTGTATCAAAGATCGATGTGACTTTCAAAAAATCAATTTGTCTCTAACGAGGTTGGAGAGGTGTATTCATCAAATACATGCCTTGAATTGTATTTCAAATTTGAAATCTATGTCTCATCATATGGGGCCTCATAATCATCTCTATTAGGCTCAGATCTAGATTCTAGGGCAAAGGTAGGCATTGGATCACTAGGATCTAGGTTGAGCTCTACAGGGATGTCAGAATTGCTCTCAAGAGTCACCTTATCAAAATAAGAGGTAGAATTTACACTTTAGAGAGGTTCTGTTTTAAGCTCATCATCACAGGTGTCGGGAAAATCTATGCTCGATGGACTAGTTTCCTGGTTTTCTAGGGCTAGTTCGAAATTGTGAACACCTACAATTGGATCCTCCCAACCCTTATCAAGATCAGGTATGTCAATTGTTATGAAATTTGAATCTAAATTCATTTGGATTAGGGGTCCCCAACAACCTTGATCATCAAACCTGGGATTCGGGAAATTACGTAGATCACTAGAATCACTTGAAGATGTCTTATTAACTTTTGACGGGTATTTTTGATCAATGGTTCTATATAACTTATTTAGCAATTCTCCCTGTATTTTCAAAAATTTCTGGAGGTCTTCTGGAAATGAAGGATTTGACCAACATTGCAGACAATTGTTGTGTAATTTCACCAATTCAATGTGTTTTGCTAAGAGATCATCTTGGGTTGAACCATGGTTCATTCTTATCAATATTATCTCCATACGGTTCACAATGTGGTCCATTGTTTTCTTAAATTTATCCTGAATGTCCCTATTAAAATATTCCTTGTGGTGTCTATAAGCATTCTCAATCATTTTGTCTTTGATGGTCATTTGGGACACAGGTTTTCTAATCACTTTTCCTAACAAGTCAGGTTGCATTTTTGAATCAGATGATGGAATCAAGATGTAGAATCAAAACTCAGGTTAGATGAAGTTGATCAGATCTGAAAAGAGATTCCCAAGAAGATCTAATGAGGTATCTTAGGTTAAAAACCTAAGGATCTTCCTGTGTGTGCTCTGGGGAAATGATGAGGGACTGGATGTTATTTGGACCCAATCAAAACACCCAAAGATTTTGGATGACTAAGGCAGTTTCGAGGTGGATGCTACCTCTAAATTAGAAATCCACACACCCGAGAAATACCTGGGCAGCCAGGAAGGGAGAGCCCCGCGAAGACCCCTATATAGTAGAGCATCCCCATGGGTTATAGGGTTTCCTCCACCCAACCTTCCTTGTCACTGTGGTTTCTAGTAGACCGGAATGTACTAACTTGAGACCTTAAGTCTACCAATTTTATTTCTAATTAGTGCCTTGAATTTCACTTAATTAGATGTTGATTTCACTTGTGACCTGATTTGGAGGTTAATTGACCCACAATGTAGGTCAACTTCACCTGACTTGCCCTAAAAGATGTAGAATGAAATCTTGGTCAAGACCCAAAAATCACCCTGAATTGATTCTCAAGTTATTAGGTCCACAATTTTTAAGGTTTAAGTGAAATTAGAGCCTGATTTTAGGGTTCTTCTTGATTAGATCTTTTCAATTAAGGGCTTGGGTAGCACACAAATGCAGGCAGGTTAATTCTCTTTAATGCAAGCAAATGTGTACTAACACTTCAAAACCCTAGTGTTGAAACCCTATTTGGCTCTATTTCAAGTCCAATTTAATCTCAAAATGTTCACCTTGGGCTTCAAGCAAGAAGTGTGTTAGCCCAAAGTGATTTAGAAATTACTCATAATCCCTAGTAGGTACAGGAAATCAGGATGGGGAATATCTAATTAGAATCATCTCATGCTTCAATCAGATTTGAATTTTTTCTATAAATCAGAAAACTTGCCTTAAATGATGATTTACTAAAAAAAATAAGGCAGGTAGTTCCTGATTCTTGTTTCCTTTTTATCTTCCCAAGATTAGAAGGTTGATTAGGGAAGAAAAGAGATTACCTACCCCGGGAGTGGCTGTTTTGTGCGGAAGATCTTTGCTTGGCATACCTCGCAAAATTTACAAGAAACAAATGGGGCAAGTTAGTGTTCAAATATAATAAATAAAATAAAGAATAGCGGTGAATTATGCGTTGCTCCCTAGCAACGGAACCAAAATGTTGAATGGGCGAAATTGATGTTTTAAAATCGTTGCATAGTATAGTTGAAATTGCTTGTTAACAAATACAATTTATAACTCGAATATCTCAATGAAGTCTGAGGTCGAATACAGGGAGCAAATAGGAATTCTCGTGCTAATCTTAATCAAAATATAAATGAGCACAATAATTAAGCCAAGAATAATGATATTCAATGAATGCTAATCTATCACATTAGATGTTCAATAAATAACACAAGTATTTCAAGATTTTAAGAGGACAAAAAGATATCTAAGATAAAATAATGGTGATTTAGATCATCAATTATTAGTCTAAGCACATATATATCAATTACTTAATGAATATGAAATGAATGAATAGTAATCAGACATCTGCTAGGTGGCTTAGATGACTTAAATGTTGCCTGCTACAGTGTTTCTCTTCTGATCTTCTTCTTCTGCTGTTCTTCTTCGTTTAGCCTTTAGCCCCTTCTCTTCTTTTCTTCCTTCAGGTCTTCTCCTTTTTGCACGAGCCTTCTCCTTCTACACGCATAAGGGGAGCCAAGTCTCCAACGACTAAGTGTTGGAAATCTCTTCTGAAGAGCAAAACCCACCCCTCCCCCACTTTCTCTTTCTTTCCTTCCTTCTCTCCTCTTTCTCTCAGATATCTGGGTAATCGGGTATACGAGTATCCGTAACTGGGTCTAGGGCTACGTATGTGAGTGTCGCAACCAAGGAGTGAAGGCTTAGGCGGGTTTAGGTTGAGTGCGGGTGAGCGAGGACCTCACCCCCGATGTGTCTTGAGGCGTTAAGGCATATGCACAAAAATAACATATGCGCTGCCACTGCCTTCTCCTTCTACGATGTGGGACTATCCTTCCCACCTTTCTTCATGCGTAGCTGCAGCTGTGATGTCTTGCTAATTGTATGAGTTGCAGAGGGCTGAAGCCTTCGAGAGGGTGCCTGAGAAGACACCTGAAGCGAATCCGCATGTCCTGGAGCTAAGACCTGGGCCTTGCATGGCCTAGAACATGAAGAACAGGGCGGTGCTGATGGCGATGGTGGTGGAGCGATGACAAGACCTGAAACTCACTAATACAGCCTCACAACCACATTAAAATAGCTCATAAGCTTCGCCGTGGTGTGGTGAGAGTGGTGGCGGTGGTTTCGTGGCGTGTGAAGGTGCGTGGCGATCGGTTGGTGATGGAGAAGGACGTGCGAAGATGGGTTGGTTGATGGAGAGTTTGGGTGGGTGGAATGGTGAATAGGTAGAGGGGTTTTGCTCGTGGCGTTGTGGCGAAGGTTGTGGAGGTGTTGGCGAGGTGGGTGGATAGATGTAGTGAGCGGATAACCTCACTAGAGAAGTGGTCAGAGCGGAGGGAGATGATGGCGTGTGTTCGGTCGAGGGGGTATTTTTTGGGTTTTGAGTGGTAGAAATTAACCTAAAGATTTAACTAACCTAACTACCTAATCTAATTGGACGAAAGGGGGTAGGATGGCATCGGTTGTGGTATGGCTGGTGCTGTGGAAGGTGAAACCTCCGATGGGAGAAGCAGCGACGACAAGGGAAGATAGGCGGCGGCCGCTGGTATTGCGACGTGCGGAAGAAGCTGAGGATGAAGAATCCGCTCGCTATAGTCTGTGAGAGTGGCCGAGGAAGGTGGTCGGAGAAGGTCATCGGAGTTGGTGGAGATGAAGGTCGGGGAGAAGGGAAGAAGAGGGAACTGGCCTCCAAACCAAGCTAAGGAGATAAGGTTGTGCACGCCAACTCTTTATAGAGCTTCAGGGAAAGCTCTGGATCAAGAAAGGACTTTCAATGCTTGGGCTTGAAGGAGAAGAACCCAAGATTCTTGTGCATTCGCACAAGCAATCTATGGGGATTTGGAACTCCAAATTGACCCCAGATTGTTCGCCTATGTGTGAACATCAATCCTACCAATTGTGGTGGGATTTGATTGCCATTAGAGTAGGATTTAGGTTAGTCAAGGTTGCTTGGAGGTCGAGTTTGGCCTCGATGGCGGCAGGGGCTTTTGTGTGAAGATGATGATAAAGTTGGGGGGCTTTATGCAAATATTTCGAAAGTTATTTTGGTACAAACCTAATTTTGACTCAAGGAATTTGATGGTAAAGTTGGATTTTGGTTTTGACAAAGTTTGACTAAGTAAATTGTGCAAAAACCTAAATTAAGGCAATTATCTATCTGAGACTCTATTTTAGGTCAAAATGGGTTCTAATGGTCAAATCAAAGATACCAAACCTTATAGAATATTTTTATATGATTTTTAGAAGGTTTAGGTGAATTTTATCCTGACCAGAACCTCAGTTATTTAAGTAGATCTGTTTTTAGGGTTTCAAATTCTAATAATTCTCAAAATGCGTGAAAAATCGTTTCGTTCTGCATAAACCCACTTGTTAGAAATATATGACCATTTAAAATTTAATTAACCCCTGAGAAACTTTGTGATTGTTCTGCATTTAGGATATTTTGTTAAAACTATAGTTTTACCCCTGTTTTAATGCATTTCTCTCAGAAAGGATGTGTAGTGAATTACAACTCTTTGGTGGTTATGTAGGAGCATTTATCAATGGATTATGACTAATTAAAGCTAAATATGACTGATGATGATGTTATCATTAGATAGTCTTTGAGGTCCAAGCATCTTCACTTACACATTGCATTGACTCATCTTCTGGGCGATTTTGTTGAGTCCTTAGTGGTCAATAAGATTTACTCTTAGGGAAAAAGATCCAAAGGACCTTGGCCGTGTTTCTAGCTTTTAAGACTGTTCCTGTTTGTAGGGGATGCATTTAGAATGGATGAAGAAGAGTCACTCACCTAGAAAAATGAGTGTGACAAAGAAGATAACCCATAAAAATGAGTAGTCATAGAAAGTTCTAAAAAATAATAGAAAGAAAAAGAAAAAGAAAGAAAAAAAAGCAAAGCAAAAAAAATATATATCCCTTTCACCTCTTACTTACATGAGAGCATCCCAAACATAATGAGATAGCCAACAAGAGACTTAGGAATCTAGTTGGGGAGATATCCACCTTGTGTGTTGACCTCGGGATAAAAAAGCGATGAGTAGAAAACTTCCAAATCCTAATATGGCCTAACCAGAGATAGGTTGTCCTAAAGAAAGCATAGAAACATTCTAAGTTTTATTTAATACCTGGAATCAACTTAGTTGCCCATCTGGCGAGTCACATTATTTCACACACAAGATGCTTGTTTCTCACATTTGATTCAAACCTTAGGTGGGTAGACTTAGTCAGAGAAAGTTACTCTAGCGACCCAAGTTTGATGGCTAATAAGATTCCTGATTTGATTTGGGTGGCCCAGATTTAAGTCAATACTTTAGAACTACTAAGTCTTCGATGTTAAGGTTTTGTGTATAATTCCTATGTTTTGGTGAAGAATCGCGATTGATGACTTTGTTGTGATATGGCTCAAAACTCACACGTTAGTTTCCCGTGTAAATACTATTTTCTTGCAGGTTTTTCGCTTATAATTTTGCTCGAGGACTAGCAAATGATAAGTATGGGGGTGTGATATTTTCATATTTATTTATGCTAATTAATGCCTAACTAATGTTAGTATAAGGGTAATTTGAGTTAGATTGCATTCAATTAGGTTAGATTAATCATTTTAGGTCATTCTGTAAATAATGCATACTTGTCGGCTTTTGTGCAATTTTTCCTGCAATTGTATTTGGTACCTTGATGTGTTTATTTTTATATGCGCTGATAGAAAATTTTAAGTTGATCACAACAAGGTTGATTGGATTTTCTGAATTGAACTCATTTAGAAGAGGACTAGCCTAGTTGGTGGACCTATTTGGAGATCCAACTAACCTAGACCATAACACAATTTAGGAACCTAATTACCTAGCCTAGAAAGCCCTTTAGGACAAACCAAAACCTTGTCCTGAAACCTATAGTAGTTCTGAATGCAAAGATGATTGCAGAAATTCGCTTTCGTCGTAGTAAAATTGCATCAGAAACTCTTAAATTTATTTTCAAATCAAACTCGAAAGATACGAAGTTGATATTTTCAAAGTAGAGTTTGAGTTTTTCGCAGGGAGGTTACTAGACTAATTCACTTTCTTAAATACTAAGAAACAGGAAAACATATTTGGATATGAGATTACTACTACTAGAATGCAAGTAAAATTAACTAGAACAAAGAACATGCAACTACTAGAACTAGAAGGAAGCAATCAACTTGATGACAAGTTGAACAAGAACTAGAACTTTATTTCTATAGAAAGTAAGAACAAATACAACTAGAAGAATGCTTCTAAAAGCAAATCTATCACAACTAGAATTACGAAAAAAAATCTAAGATTATTGGCTTCGAAGGAAAAATTCTAATGTTGGCGTAGATGTGGATGATAAGGCAAACCTACAATCTCTAGGAAAAAGAATTGAAGACTAATTCTAGTTGGTGAATTTATTTGGAAGTGGAAATGAATGATCCTAAGGGGGGGTGGCTAGGGTGTTTATATAGAAATCATGGAGGCTTCCTATTGGTCGATTTAGATTGCCTAGGATTACCAAGGTGTAGAGTTAGGATTAATTAGTTTAGGGATCAAGGACTAGGATTAAGGGTAAGTTGATAGGATATGTTAGGTTTTTGTTAGGAATAAATCAAGGGCCTAGATTACATTGGAAGAATGATGGGTGGCCTAGATTTAATGATAGGATAGAAAATGATTAAGTGGAGAGAGAATAAGTGGTGTTGAGTTTGGTGGAGGAGAGTGGATAGGAATTTGGTGGATGGGATTTTCGGTTGAGTGAGTGGGTGTTTGTATGGTAAGTCGGTGGTGTTTAATTGGTGTTGACGTTGCGGTTTGTTTGGTGGAGATAGGAGGATAAAGGTGGGGACGTGGAGAGATAAGAAAAGGTTGGGATTGCATGCATTAGTTGGTAAACGTGGAATGGGATTTGAGGTTTCGGTGGACGTGGGTGTTGTTAATTGGGAATAAGATGGGATAAAATAAGGATGGAAAATGCATGGCCGATGTCAAGGATTTGGGCTTACATGAGTTGTTGAATGGGGAGGATGGGATTTATGTGGTTGGCTTTGGTGCTCGGTGGGATTGGAATAGTTTACGTAGGAGATTTGGTGGGGTATTGCATGCATGTGTATTACGTGGAAGGTGCAAGCTGGCATGCATGTTCGTAGGTGGGGATATGGTTGCGTGGGTTTTTTTGTTTTGGAGTACGTGGGATTATTGGGATATGGGGTTTGTTGGGGAATGAGTTACGTGGGTGTGTTGTGTGAGAAAATAGTTGGGTGGTACGTGGTTTGGGAATTTCGGTGGATGGGTAGGTGTTTAGTTACGGCATTATTTTGAGGAGGGCTTGGATATGGGATACTTAGGACAAGGGTTTAAGGTAGGCAAACGGGTTCTTAAATAAGCTAGGGTAAGGTCTAATTGAGTCTTCAAATAACTCCACCAACTTGACTTAGCCTTCTTCAAATGAGCTCATTTCCAAAACTCCCTATAGCCAGGCTCTAATTAGTTTGAAACCTGGTACCTACACACATATGAACAAATACATCAAGGCACTAGATATAGTTAATGGAAAAATTGTGTAAAAGCTCAAAATTATGCATTGTTTATATAATGACCTACAATGCCTAATCTAACCTAACTAAATACAATCTAACCCAAATTACCCTTAAACAAGCATTAATTAGTCATTAATTAACATAAATAAATATGGAAATATCACAACCCTATACCTATCTTTTGCTGGTCATCGAGCAAAACACTAAGCGAAAAACCTACAAGAAAATAGTATTTACACAGGAAAGTGATTTGCACATTTTGAGCTATGTCAAATCAACGCCATTAATTTTGATTCCTCACCAAGACAAAGGAATCATATACAAAACCTTTACGTCAAAGACTCAGCAGTTCTAAAGTATCGACTCAAATCTGGACCTCCTAAATTAAATCAAGAATCCTATTAGCCATCGGACTTGGGTCGCTAGAGTAACTTTCTCTGACTAAGTTGACCCACCTAAGGTTTGAATAGAATGTGAGAAACCAGCATTTTGTGTGTAAAATAATGTGACTCGCCAGACGAGTAATTAAGTTGATTCCTAGTATTCAATAAAACTTAGAATATTTCTATACTCTCTCTAAGACAATCCTGTCTTCGGTTAGGCCATACTAAGATTTGATAGCTTTCTCCTCACCACTTTGCTACCCCAGGTCAACACACTAGGTGTATATCTCCCCAGCTGGACCCATTGGTCTCTTATTCCTAAGTTTTTTCTCCATATTTTTTTCTCTTTTGCTAGCCTCCGATAGTGACTATCGTGAACAACTTGTAATTTAAAGAATAGAAAATAAATTAAATAAGTAATTGGTATGTTATTAATAACTTCATTACTTAATTGAATATAATGATAAGGAAAGGAAGAAGCAAATGATTAACTATAAATTACAATTCTAGTGTTATAGTGTTATATATAGGCCATGGTGTTATTGATACTTTTCATTATGTCAGATGGGTCATAGTGTTATTCTAGGGTCAAATCTAGGGTGAATTCTAGAGTCAATTCTAGAGAGAATATTGGTTGAGCATTTTTCAACCTCGAAAAGCTCAAAGGGCTCTCTTCCTCCAGATATCTCATGTCATATTGATTTGAAAAGATAATGAAGGTGCCATCACCTAAGGATCAAACTTGTAATTTCTAAAATGAAGTCATAGTTGGTGCCATCTTTAGGAGTTTAAGCATCATCATTAAAAACTTTGCTTGCATTTTATTATAATCATTAAAGATGTATAAATAAACATTAATTAGTAGTAATTGTAGCATAAATAAGCTTGTATTCTATTCTATTGAAATGTAAAAGAGGCCATTTGGTCTCCCAAGGACATAGTATTTTTTAATTGCATTAACTTGATGAAATTCTTTTATGTGTTTTCTTCTTTTGAATAATTCAATTTCACTATGCTCCCAAGGAGCGTATGTGTTCCCTTGATTGTATGAGGGGTCAAATGTAAGACAATCTAGTTTCCAAGCTCTATCTCATTCAATGCCCAAAAATAGGGACTCTTGTCTCTCTATTCACTTGCATGCAACCGGAGCTTACTTAGGAGCTCTAGGTTATTAAAATAAAGCTTTCACCATTTGTCATTATCATGATAAACTGAAGTCATAATGTGAAGTAAATATATATAGATAGAAGTAAAGCATGCTTGTCTAGCTAGTACAACTCTTTCAACCATAGACAATATTAAAAATTTAATGAGAACAAGCTATTTATTTCTTACTTCACATCTTCCAATAGTAAAATAATTAATATTTTGAAAAACCTAGTGACCATAAGAAGGCATGAGAGGGTGGTCACTTGATCCAAGAGTTCATGGTCAATGAAAGGGGTAGTGTGTATGTGTGTGAATGCATGGCATGGTTGGCAACGGAGAATCTTGAACCAAGTGACAATATCAACAATTATAACTAACATAATTTAACCAAAAAATTATCAAAAAAATAAAAAAATGATGGGTGGGGGGGGAGGGGGTGTGTGAAGGTTGTAGGAGGAGGGGGTAGGGGGCGGCTAGGAGGAGGGGGGTGTGGATGGAGGTTGGTAGGAGGGGGCACTCATGGGTGGAGGGGAGGACGGTTGTAGGAGGCCGATTGAGGGGGAGGTGGAGGAGAGGGTGGGCTGGGGGAGGGGGGGTAGGGGTTTGGCGGAGGAGGGGGAGTTGGAGGAGGAAGAGAGGACGAAAGAGGGGGAGGTGGAGGAGGGTGAGAGGGTGACCGGTTTCGACGATGGGGGAGGATGAGGGCCGTTTGGTCGGAGGAGGGGAAATGGAGGAGGAAAGGTGCGATACCTCGAGGAGGAGAGTGGTGAGGAGGATTGGAGGAGAGATGGTGATGACTCTACAATTATTAACATTAATTATACCAGTTAGAGTTAATTTTGAGGGCTCATGCACGTAAATATGATAATTTAGTGGGTCTAGGAGCAATGCATGCATATATTACATTCTTTACATTAAGAATGCTTGAGATCAATGTTTAATGGCTAAGTTGTACAAGTGCATATTGAAACAGGTCTTAGATGATTAATCAACCCACATGGATGGATTCAGGATGAAAATCAGAGTCCAACGACTTCGAAATCGTCACAATCCGACCTTTGTAGCTCCCACAATGAGCCCATGAAGTCCTAGCCGTTGATCTGATGATCAACGACCCAAAATGTGATACTTAGCACAACAGGTAAGAGCCAACTATCGAGTGCGAGGGACGTGGTATCGAATCACGATCCGTGCATCTCTCGCTCGCAAATCACATGTTATTATAGCCGTTGGATTCCCATCTAACAGCGCGGGAGGTGGCTACGTCAGGCGAGCGCCCTTTGCACCATCTCAAGCATCCATCCAAGTGCCCAATGCTCGCCGATCGATCTATGATCGATGTCATGCAACCAACCACGGGGCTAGCTAGATGAGTGCGATTGCGAGAGGAGCAATTGTGTGTAGGCTGAAAGGTGTGATGCGAGGGTGCTTCGTAGCCATCGGATGAAAAGATCAACGGTCCTCGTGAGGCCATGCTAGCTCTATGTTCGTGAGGTGGTGTCAGCGCACATGCACGCATGAGGGCATCGGTTCAAGAGCAAACGGCGGTTTAGGCATGGTCCAAGGGTGGTTTAGCGTAGTTTGGGGGTTGTTGGGGCAGGTTCAAGCCCCTTTCTTCACCTATAAATGGCCCTTAAGACCCTCATTGCAAAACATCTATTCACCAAGCATTCTACCACCTTTTGGAGCTTTAAAGCTGGTCTCTGAAGCCACCAAGCCATCGATGAAGCTTCCTCCACCACCATGGTTGCCTCGACTTGCTCCTAGTTCTTCTTTAGCTTATATTTTGCTTTTTATTCAAGAATTCCTCTAGTTTTGTTGCTTGTAATTGTAAGACGATTTTCATAATTCATAGAAGTAAGTTTTTCTATTATGTTTAATGTTCTTTTCGTGCATTTTAGGCTAGGCTTCTACTTTGATTGGCTTATGCTTATGTTTGTCACCATACTTCCTGTTTGTCTTTTCCAATGTAACTCTAATCTACCACGGATTTCTACTCTCCCTTTCTCTCTCTCTATCTTTCATGCAAGCAAACAAAATAAAATATCATGTGGCAATAAACTAAGCCACCAAAAGATTTGATTTCTCGCCTCCCTATGTCCGACACTTGGACTCACCGTCCATCTCTTTTTGAATTGATGTCGTAATCGCATGCTACAATGTACAAGTTAACACATTTTTTGATGTCCATTTTTGGCATTGTTGCCAGGGACCAATGGATCTTATTTTTCGCTTTTGCATGGGTGGTATTCAGGAGATCTTACTTTCTTTTCTCTCTCTTAATTGATTGGTTGTAGGAATCCGACGCATAGGCGACAAGAGGAGCAACTCCAAGTTAGTAGATTGGGAGTAAAGTGCTGTGAAGACTTTGGTGAGTATCATCCTACCTAGCGTAGTCCCATCTTTCTTTTACCTAAAGACATAAAAAAAATGCATTTAGGCTTGCACATGAATCTAGGTTAGTCTGTTTGCTTGCTTTCAAGAAAAAACCTAAAAAAAATATAAAAATCTTAAAAAATTGGTGTGGTGAATTGTTACTTGATCCACATCTTGAACCACCACCCAAACAAAAAAATATACACTCTAAAATTTTTTGAAAATCTTTTTGAGTGTTCTCTTTGAGTGATGTTTGCGAAGCCAATCGTGTCTTGAATTGGGTTGTACCACACAACAAAAATTAAAATTAATTCACTTGATAGAATTGCATGAACTCTAGGGGTAAATACATTAGGGTTGTTTATTTCTAGGGTCACACTACTATTAAAGGAAATTGACTATCATCCGTTACATGTAAAACTTTGTGTGCCCACTATGAACACTGTTTGAATAAATAAAGAAATCTTAACCCTCAAAAAATACTAAAGCAAGGAAGAATCATTAAAAGACAACACATCTTGAATAACCTTGCTTGAAAATCATGTTTTGTTGAGTGCACACACAAGCTCAAATTGGATTAATTAAGAGGCACGAAGCCCCAACAATGCCTCATCACTTACCTTGAGCACAAGCACCGTTCTAGCCTTAATCTAAAAAAAAAAGTAGATGTTGAGCCTAAGGATCAATTGAGTAGTCTCAAGATACAAACTCGCACCGTAGGACCAATCGGTGAAGTATTTTTTCTGGAGGCAACTAAGTTGGGAGGCTTGATTGTCAAATGACTTAAGCCGAGCAGACGTTTGGAATAATTAGCGGCCCTCGGGACACGCTCACCCTGCACTACCTGTCCCAACTTATTCAGCTTTTGGATTAAACACAACACTGATTTGTGCTGTGGTGAGAGTTGTACCTTACAGGCTTAGGTCATCTAGGTCAACATTATAGGGCTCAGTTTTGTTTGCTTGGCTGTGCACACACGATTTTTTCTTCTGTCTCCTTTGCATCTCTCTCGATTCTTCTAGTATATGCATGGAAGGCACTCACTAAACCCTGAATTCATAGCACTAGAGAGAATCCCAAAAAGGAGACTTAGTTATTCTAGGGCTAAAATTGTGGAAATGGCTGACCCGAGAATTGAGGATATGGAGGATCGACCTCAACCTGATGCTATGGTCATTATCCAACCTCAGATTACAGCTAGCCACCAACTCTAGCCACAACAGATCCAGACTGTAATGCAGGCCATACACCAGTTGCAGAGCCTTCAAGGGTAACCTCCTTCAAACCCACTAAGACCCCTTGAGGGCCAATGAAGGCTTCTCCATGATTTCTATGATCCTTCTGCTATCCCTGTTGAACCTTACCTTAGGGTCCCAAAAGGGGAGATGATTTTGAGCTAAAACCTAATGTCCTTAGCTTGATCCAAAGTCACTTTTGTGGGACTCAAATGAAGACCCCTTCCAACACCTAGAGGATCTAGACCGGATTACCCGGACTGTGAAACCTTGGAACTTCTACCTTGATTTGGTCTTGATGAAGATGTTCCCGTTCTCCCTAAAAGAAAAAGCTTCCTATTGGCTCAAAACATTAGGGAGGCCCATCTCCACATGGGGAGGAACTGAGGCATGCCTTCCTGAAGAAGTTCTTTTCCATAGGAAAAACCAATGCCCTCAGAAGAGACATTACTACATTCACCCTCAGAGTGGAGAGCAATTTCATTAGGCGTGGGAATGATTTAATGAATTAGTGAGGAAATGCCCACACCACGAGGTTTCGAGGTGGTAATTAGCCCAAATCTTCTACCATGGTATGGACGGCACCCATAGGAAATTCATAGATGCCTCATGCAGAGGCAATTTTCTAAATAAAGATGAGGAAAGCGTGTTCGAACTTTTTTAGTCAATGAGTGAGAACTCATTTAATAATGCCTCCATGATCACATTCAATAGGTCCAGTCAACCTCGTGGTGGAATTTACGAGGTGCAAACTAATTCAGGTATGGTTGACATGGACATTATAGTTAAGAAGCTAGATTGGGTTGAGTTGGCAGATATGAAGATAGATGAGCTTTTGAACCAATCTCAAGCCCCTATGCAAACCTTCTCCCTATCAAAGGGAGCCCACAATGTCAACTTGGTTTAGTCTATGAACCAAATGTACCTGGAACAACCTCCAACTATGTTCCAGGGAGGGACCTTTGCTCCCTCATACCCTGATCCTTCCACTCCCGTCCAGCTCCTACTTTTGAAGATGCCAATTGCATCTAGGACTATTCTAAGCTTGACCCTTTCTCAAACACATACAACCTTGGATGGCTCAACCACCTAAACTTTTCCTGGTCCATTCAAAAACCAAACCAATACCAGAACCAACCCAGGCCTAATATTTTCTCCTTCCAGCAGGGACAACCTAATAGACCACCCTATAACCAGAATAGGGCAAGCCCTACAAAACAAAGACAAATGGACAACCTGATTAAGATGATGACAAATATGAACAAGAAACATCAGGAGGAAATGGCTTTAGTGAAGGGATAATTGAGTCAGTTGTTGGATACAAAACAACAGGGGTCCCTTGCATCTTAGCCACAACCGAACCTGAGGAATTTAATGAATAGAGGCAACAATCCTCAAGAATTCCAACAAAACCAGGGGGAAGCCCATGTGATTTTACATGCCCCTCAAACACCCCTTGGATTTTCCACTTCTTCTTAAGGATCCAAACCTGGTTCCAGTGCATTAGCCAATACGGTTACCTTGAGAAGTGGTACCCAAACTCAAGACCCGCAATGGCAACCCCTCCCATAAATGCAAATCTTGAGATAATTGATGATACTAAGGATGAGCGGGAGGAACCCTAGGTCCAGGAACCTGACCCAATTCAGACCCAAATCCCTTACCCTAAAGCCTTGGATAAGGTCAAGAAGAAAAGAAATGTGGCTGATAACGAGGAATTATTGGAGATATTCAAGCAACTGCAAATCAAGATACCTCTCCTTGTAGCAATTAAGCATATCCCGGCTTCCGTGAAGTTTTAAAAAGATGTTTGTATACCGAAGAGTAAGTCAAGAATCCAAGCACCTAGGATGGTAGTGCTATCAGAATAGGCTAGTTCGGTGATTTTAAGTAGCCCACCTACTAAAAGGAAAGACCCTGGAGCACCTCTGATCTCTTGTAATATTGGTGATTTAAATTTTGATAGAGCACTCCTTGATTTAGGTGCTTCAATAAACCTGATCTCGACTACCCTCTATCACTAGTTTGAATTTGGAGAGCTCAAGCCAACACCTGTGACTATCCAATTAGTTGACCGATCTGTAAAACCCCAAAGGGGGTGGTCTAGGATGTAATTGTTCAGGTTAAGGATTTCTACTTCCCAGTTGACTTTCTAGTACTTGACATGGAAGTCCTCGAAAAGTTACAAAATACCCCCATCATCCTAGGTAGACCCTTTTTGGCTACAGCCAATGCAAACATTGACTGTGACACGGTATGTATGGAAATTACCTTTAGAGATAATAAAATGCAGTTGGATATTGATGTAAACACATTTATTGAGGGTAAAATGCCTATTCATGCATGTTCCTAGGCTTAGATTTGCATTTCATGTTATAAATATTGCATAGCATGCATCATACTACATTTAGAGTAGTTGTATATAATTTAGGTTAATTGCGTCCTTTTTGTAGTCAAGAGAGAAGGATATTTATTTTGGAGCATCGAATTGATGATCCGACCATATGGATCTGATCAAGATGATGATCGGAGTCCAAAGGCTCCGAAATCACCTCTATTGGAGCTCCGTAGCACCATATGGAGCCTGAGGAAGATCAACGGCCAAGGGACTAGGTGACATAATTTAGAGCTTCAAATGATAAATCTGACCACACGGATGGATTCAAATCGATGATCGTAGCCTAACAGCATGAAAATCGACTCAATCCGACCTCTGTAGCAGCCCCTACAACGAAAAGAAGATGGACAGCCCAGATTACACCACGTGGCGTAGCCCAGGCCACCCATGAGCATGCACGCGCCACCACACGTCCACAGCAATGCGGGTGCACGTGCAGAGGCACGCATGCTCACAACGAAGCGCCAGTGTGTAACCGTGCCTCGCGCGACACTGCACGCAGAGCGCGTACCAGCGTAGCGGCAATGTGGGCGTGTGCTCGGTTGGGGCCAGCCTACAACGATGCATGAGCTGGATCTACAGTGATGCTTATAGTCGTCGTTAATTCTTTGAGCACCAGCAAAGCCAGCTGTGGGCGTGAGAGGGCATGAGCAGGCATGAGCTGCCTACAGCGACACTTCCAGTGACGGCCTGGAAGTCACTAATTGTCTTATACCTATTGTTGCCTCTTCTCCTCCACTATAAAAGGACCTACACCCCCTCCCTTCCAAGCCATCTCTACCTACTCTACTCCCACCTACTCCCAAGCTCTAGCAAGCCTACCAACACTCTGTTAGAGCTTGCTCTCAACCTCCCAAGGCTCCTATTAGTGTAAAAAACCTTTGCCTCACCAAATATTCATCCATCTTCCCATCCCCATTCATAGGTCGCCTTGGAGCCGTCCTCCCACCTCCATTCCGGTGGCAGATCATCTCCGCCTTCTCACCTCCATTTCGGAGCCATGCCGAAGCTTTCCTCTACCTGACGTCCTCTTGCATCTCACCTCCGTCGTCCTGCTCCTCACCTCCTTCGTCCGAGCTTCTGCCAGGCGCCATCATCTTGCCGAACAGCCGATTCGGGAGATTCCTTCTCACCTCCCTCTCTTTTTATGCTTTCATAGTTGATTGTAATTGACATTGAAGTGATGTCTATATCATATTTGTTCCATATCTCTAGTGATGCATTCTGCTTGTCTTTTTCTTACAAAAATACAAAACAAATAACAAAATCCTAAAATATCAAAAAGAAACAAATCGAAGCATGATTTTCAATTAAAGTAAACGTCGCCTCCCTGTGTTCGACTCGAGACTCCCTTGGAATTTCGGAATAAATTTTATTTGACCATGCGTTTTGCAACTACGATGACAGGTTACTTGTAACCTTGATTTCAAACTTGCGAAACGCCTGCGATCATTTTGGCGTCGTTGCTGGGGAGGCAATGGAATTTACTCTATTATTTTCTGCGCTTATTTGCATTTACATAGCACTAACCCCTCTTTTCTTTGATCTACTATCTTGCCGGTACCCTAGCATGGAGATCCAAGTCTGGTAGACTAGAGTAAAGTGCAGGTAGAGTGTTTTGTAAGTGTTCCCCACATTTCCCCCTACTAGTCCATTTCTCCACACTCATAACCAAGACCTAATCTACTTAGGTGTTTGCATAAACCCTAGGTTTGCTTTGTTTGTCTTGTTTGTCACCTTCATCCACCTAACCCTTGCATTTTTAAAAATAAAATAAGAAGATACTTTCTATGGGACGAATCAATTTACACACTTTATACACCCACATCAGAGGCACATAACCTAACTTGATTTTCATCTACTCAACCGGGATTCCGACCTGTGGACTTGGTACACGAATTCAAAATATAAAAGAGTAGAAATCATATTGGGTTAATCAGCTTTTTATGTGCCTTAATTAGTGGTGCATTTGAGCCGATTGATTGAATTGTTTGGGCTGCACTACTTAATCTAAAAGAGATTCATTTTGTAGCTACCCCAAAGGATTCAACACTTAGGTCAAGCTAGGCACTCCAAATTTTCTTGATTTACAAAGGAAAAATACTTGAACTTGTACTTTCAAAACTTGGATTGCCTCACAAAACTTGATTGAATATACCTAGTATTTGAATCCTAAAAGCTACTAAGTAAGATTCGAACCCTAAAACTCACCTCATCATTAATAATCTTTCTTGAAAACCTCTTGATTGTGTACATTCACACACTCTCAAACAAATCATTAAGGGCACAATCCATTAAGGGCCCATCACATTCCAGAAGCACCATTGTCCCATGCTTAACTAAAATTGAGTAGACGCTGGCCTTAAGGACTAGTTCGCTCTACGGGATCCAGATTGAGATTATTCATGATTAACCTACTTCTACTAGTCAATCTGATGTTTAGCTAGGGGAGTAGCGTCAAACGACTGTGGCTGGGGGGTACACTAGGAACTGGAGGCATAAGCCAAAGGAAGAACCTTCTCCCCAGTCCCTCCTAACTGGTTGGATTGCCTGGACATAAGTAGAGTAAATCGTCCATAGTCTTAGGATGGATTTTGAGAGTCTGTAGACCTTTAGGCTACCTGACCTAAGGACAGGCTTGCAATTTTGTGTTGCAAGATCCCTTCTCCTCCCCATCCTTCTGACTTCCTTCTAGTGTATGCTTGGAAGGAGGTCATTGAACCCTAGATTGGAAGGACCGTTAGACCATTCCCGGAGGCGGAGGTTGAGCTTTAGCCAAGCAGATCCCATGGCTGATCAACAACCACCTCCCTCGCCCCTGAACCAACAGGAGCTGATTTAAAGGCAGTTGGAAGAATTGAAGCAGATGCAACAATGGCTCCAACGAATGAATGGTCAGGGCGCTCGGCCCTTGAAGGATTTTTATGATCCTTCAAATTATGAGGATTGTCTCGACGTTGTGATTCTCACCAGAGATGTTGAGATCAAGCCCCAAGTTTTGAGTCTAATTAAACACTTTCACGAGCTTGGCTCAGAGGACCCATTCCAACATTTGGAGGATCTGATCACTCTGGTTCAGACCACTAAATCGCGGAATGTGGATGAAGAACAGATGCTCATGAGGCTTTTCCCCCATTCACTCAGGGATAAGGCCGCACATTGGTATCGTACCATTGGAAGACCGATTGCTACCTGGACAGCTTTGAAATCGGCCTTCCTGAAGAAATTCTTCCCAATTGGGCGAACCAATGCGTTGCAATGAGCAATTACCACTTTTGCCCAGTGGCAGGGGGAACCGTTTCATGAGGCCTGGGAGAGATTCCAGGATCTGTTACGGAAGTGTCCACACCACGAGGTGCCTAAATAGCAACTTGTGTAGATTTTTTATCACGAGTTGAATGATCAACTCCGTAATTTTGTGGATACTTCTTGCGGAGGTAGTTTTTTCAACAAAGATGCAGATAGCGCGTATGATTTGTTTGAGGAAATGAGCGAAAATTCTTTAAACCATGCCTCCATGGAAACCTTCAACCGATCCCAACAAACTAGATCAAATGCCAATGAGGTCCAAGATTCTCATATTTCTGATATGGAATTGATCTGCAATAGATTAGATAAGATGGATCTGGTTGCTAAATGAATGGAAGAGTGGATGTCTAGAAACTCTAGGTTTTTTAGATCCACTCAATCCCAAGGATTGGGATTCCATTCTTTCCAAGCTCCTATGGGATGAGAGTTTGTGAACCAACTGGAGCCGACTCGACCTTCGAGCCAACTCTTCTTGGAACCTTATGGGTTCCAAACTGGGGCCTTTGATCCCAGTCTTTTTGATCCTTCTTCATCCTCATCTTATGAGGATGTTCATGCTGTGCAAGAGAATGTTAGGTCCAACCCTTATTCAAATTCCTACAATTCTGGTTGGAAAAATCATCCTAACTTCTCTCGGAAAGATTAGGGGTAGCTGACCCAATATCGACCCAACAACTATGTACCACAAAAACCAATGGGTCAGGGTCATGTATATACTCAGTTGCCCTTGAATCAGGTTAATCAGCCCATGTGGACTGCTCAACAACATGCCGAGAAGGCTGACTTGAACCTAAAAAAGGTAGAAATGCAAGGGTCAATGCTCCAGCTCGTGTAACAGATGAAAACTTCGCTAGACACCTTGCAATCCAGACTTAGTACAAACAACCGACAACTTGGATCTCTACCATCACAATCTGTACCAAACCCAAGGAATGTACAGAACTGAGGCACTGGGCCTCAAGGGTTTGGTAATGATGGGGAGTCGCATGCTCAAGCTCATGCTATCTATCAGGCTACCCCATCCCCTCCCGAAGTGAACCAAGTTCCTATCATAATCAACCGGGAGCCTCCTATTTTGCCCAACCCTCCTCAAGAAACTAACCAACAGCATTTTACCACGGCAAACACCATCACCTTGAGGAGTGGTAGTAGACACAAGGAACCTACCCAACCCCATGTCAAACCCATTAGGCCCCATAGCAAGAATTCCAAACTCCCAACTAAGAATGTGATCAACAAAACATTAGAGTCTGATTCGGGAGTATGTTGTTGTTGTATGGGCAAACAGAAAAAGTTGGAGGAGAAATTGGAGGAAAGGATGCCCATACTTCAGGCTTTCAAATTGACAATCATTTTACTCCTTGCAGCTATTGGATCAATCCCCATCTACGCCATTGGTTTATTGAATGCATATAAAGAAAGGCATAGAGCGAAATCTGAAAATAATAGGAGAGTAGTTTTGTCCGATAACACAAGCACACTGATCCTAAACAAGCTACCTCCTAAGAAGCAGGACCTGGGAGCCCCACTGATTTTCTGCACAATAGGAAACATTACTTCGACCGGGCCCTCCTCGACTTGGGTGCTTCCATTAATGTTATCCCCACCTCACTGCACATGGAATTGGGTCTAGGCTACCTAAAACATGCTGACATAACCTTACAGTTAGCCGATAGATCCATTACAAAACCAAGGGGTATTTTGTAGGATGTTTTAGTCAAGGTTAATGATTTGTATTACCTTGCTAATTTCATGGTCCTGGACATGGAAACCCCAAAATAGCTTAACCACACCCCGATTATTTTGGGAAGACCTTTCCTGGCTACTGCTAAGGCAAGGATTGATTGTGAATCGGGAAATATAGAAATGGCCTCAAGGGATAAGACAAATCGATTCAATATTTTCGAGTTCTTAAAGAAGAATAAAATTAAGTGTGGTTTGATGGAGGAGCTTGGTAGAATAGAGGAATTAATGGCCATACATACCTTAGACAACCTTTTAATGGTCAACTCAACCCAAACTCGGGAAGAAGATCACAAGGTTGCAGAAATAATTGAGGACAAAACAAAAATGCGACCAATTGTAGCAACGCGGGATAAGAAAGATATACATGAAATCAAAAATTTGTTGGATGATTCACATGATCAAGATAAAACCCAACAACATCCTTATCCTGAATGCTTAGAGTTTGAGGTCCAACTTGTGGGTGGGAATTCTGAGGATCAGGATGGGTGGTTTAAGAACCCAGAGTGTGAGGATGAAATTGAACATTAGGGAAGAAATCTTCAAACATTAGGTATTCTAGAGTACCCACAAATCCCTAGCACATCACAAAACCCTCATCGTCCTTTTTCACCCAACCATTGCATAAATTCTATACCCAACCACACTTCCTCTGTAATAAATCAACAAAACTCCTATTGGAGACCATTTGGGCTCTCCCTTCACCACCAGGTTGCCACTTTCATTGTTCATCACTTTGGCAAGCCCATTTTCACTCTCCGAGACCCATACCTGGGGGCCCAAAAACTGTGTTGTTATGGCCTCAATGTTTAGTTATTTTTGATTGAGGAACTCACATAGCTGAAGGCACTAAACTCAGCACATGTAAAGATTGTTCCAAGTTGACCAAAGTCTCTCGGAAACCAGGTGCTATTCTTCCACTTCTACTCTCTTGCATGCTTTCATTTTTCACAATAACATTGCAATAGCTGGCATGGGGGAGTGGACAAATTTTATAACCTTTTTGTCAGTTGTAACAGTAATTTCCCGTTATTTGATTCTTATAAAAAAAATTAAAAATTCAAAAAGATAAAAAAAATAGAAGAGAACTTAGGCATTTTGAAGTTGAAATCATACGAGAGGACTTAAACACTTAGACTCTTCAGGTCTTCGGGCTTAATTAGCCCAGGTGTCCACTCGAATGTGGACTTAGTCTCGAGTTCTCACCAATTAAAATTCATTTTAAGTTGGTAAATAAGTTGTGATGATAAGTATGCAATTTATCAACCCACCCTCTAATTTGGGGGGACTTTAAGCCTAAGCATCTACACACTTTTTTTTGTACTGACTCACTTTTCAGTGGTTTCTTTAGAAATTGGGTAGCTAATGAACTATCTAGGGTTGTATGGCTGGCAGGTCAGTGGTAACAGCTCATCGGCAGGTTGTCCAGAGCCCAGTCATAAGACCATTTTTGTTGTACTTCTCTAGGTAAATTTTAGATCAGGGAAGCCACCTACTTAAAACAAAAAGAGAAAAAAAGAAATAGAAAAAGAAAAAATATATATAGAAAAAGGAGAAAAAAATAAAAAAATAAACAAAACCACACTTCACCACACGAGTATGGCTGGTACGTTGCCGTGGGTAACAGCCCATTGGTTGGTTGACCAAAACCCAGCTCACAAAAAAATGCACAATAATTCCCAAAACACTTAGGGAAGAAGTGGGGAAGTAGAATAAATCGAGGAGATATATACTGGGTTGACCCTTGTGTTGACTCCATAAATAAAATAAGTAGGGAGAAAGCTACCAATTGAAAAGATAAACCTTTAGGCAAGGTCACCTAGGGTCGTAGAAAGCCGAAGTCCATTTCAATGGTCGCCTAGTGAGTCTTTCACTATTTTCACAAGATGCTTAGCACTTAGAGTCCTTTTCGAGTCTTGGGTGGGTTGGGTAGACGTAAAAAGTTATCCCGGAACTCTCAAACTCCAAAAGTACAAAAAAATTAGAAAAGAAGAAAAATAAAAAAATGTATCTTCCATTTCCAAATAAGGCGAGGACTTGGGTGGTCTGCATTCTGGCAGACACCCGGGTATTGTTGAGTCTTTGTAGATTAGGTCAGTTGAAATTTTATATTGTTAATAAACGACTTAGGCCTAAGCGATCTAATCCTAATTCTGCTTCTATACATAGCATATAGTTTAATTTTGCTAGAGACTAGCAAAAGATAGGCATGGGGGTATGATGTAAACACATTTATTGAGGGTAAAATGCCTATTCATGCATGTTCCTAGGCTTAGATTTACATTTTATGTTATAAATATTGCATAGCATGCATCATTCTGCAGTTAGAGTAGTTGTATATAATTTAGGTTAATTGCATCCTTTTTGTGGTCAGGAGAGAAAGATATTTATTTCAGAGCCTCGAATTGATGATTCGACCGTATGGATCTGATCAAGATGACGATCGGAGTCTAAAGCTTCTGAAATCGCCTCGATCGGAGTCTCGTAGCACCATATGTAGTTTAAGGAAGATCAACAGTCAAGGGACTAGGTGACATAATTCAGAGCTTCAAATGACAAATTCAACCGCACCGATGGATTCAGGTCAACGATTGCAGCCTAACGGCATAAAAATTGACTCAATCCGACCTCTGTAGCAGCCTCTACAATGAAAAGAAGATGGAAGGCCCAGATTGCGCCACGTGGCACAGCCCAGGCCACCCATGCGCACGCACGCGCCATCGCACACGCACAGCAACGTAGGTGCGGGCACTCTCATGCATTGGCACTGCGCACGCACGTGCGTGGAGGCACGCATGCACAAAGCGCAGAGCCAGCGCGTGAGCGTGCGCGCGCGCGACATGGTGTGTGGAGCGCACGCTAGCGCAGCAGCAGCGTGGGTGAGTGCTCGGTTGGCACCAGCCTACAGCAACGCATGAGCTGGATCTACAACGACGCTTACAGCCATCGCTAATTCTTAAGCGCTAGCAAAGCCAGCTATGGCGTGAGTGGGCGTGAGTGGGTGCGAGTAGGCATGAGCTGCCTACTGCGACACTTCCAGCGACGACCTGGAGATCACTAATGGTCCCATACCTATTTTTGCCTCTTCTCGTCCACTATAAAAGGACCTACACCCCCTCTATTCCAAGCCATCTCTACCTACTCTACTCCCACCTACTCCCAAGCTCTAGCAAGCCTACCAACGCTCTGTTAGAGCTTGCTCTCAAGCTCCCAAGGCTCCTATTAGTGTAACAAACCTCTGCCTCACCAAATATTCATCCATCTTCCCATCCCCATTCATAGGTTGCCTTGGAGCTATCCTCCCACCTCCATTCCGGTAGCAGATAATCTCCGCCTTCTCACCTCCATTTCGAAGCCATGCCGAAGCTTTCCTCTACCTGACGTCCTCCTGCATCTCACTTCCGTTGTCTCGCTCCTCACCTCCTTCGTCCAAGCTTCCACCAGGTGCTGTCATCTCGTCGAACAACTGATTCGAGAGATTCCTTCTCACCTCCCTCTCTTTATGCTTTTATAGTTGATTGTAATTGACATTGAAGTGATATCTATATCATATTTGTTCCATATCTCTGGCGATTCATTCTACTTGTGTTCTTCTAACAAAAATACAAAAAAAATAACAAAACCCTAAAATGCCAAAATGAAACAAATCGTAGCGCGATTTTCAATTAAAGTAAACGTCGCCTCCCTGTGTTCAACCCGGGACTCCCTTGGAGTTTTGGTATAAATTTTATTTGACTATGCATTTTGCAACTATGACGACGGGTTACTTGTAACCTTGATTTCAAACTTGTGAAACGCCTACGATCAGATATCTTCAAGGCAACTAAATCTTTTGATTGTCGCTAGGTCAAGGAATGTGATCCCATGGATACCCTGGTTGAAGAATGCTTGATAATTAGTAACTTTGAGGACCATCAGACTCAACCAGCTATACATTACCTTGACTCATCCCAATCCCCAGAGGTTTCGAATCTATGCAGAGCTGACTATAATCAGCAACCTCTACCTCTAGAAATTGATGTTACACAACTCCCTCCCTTCCCTACCCATCCAAGATTGTACTACCCACACCTGAACTCAAACCCTTGTCCAAAAACCTTAAATATGACTTCCTAGGACCTGAAAACACCTTCTTTATGATTATAAATGCACACTTAACTAGAGAATAAGAGCTTAGGTTGACTACGACCCTAGCAAAACACTGGGCAGCCATTAGGCAGACAAGTTCTGACGTTAGAGGGATTGGCCTTGGGTACTGCACACACAAGATCTACTTGGAAGACGAGGCCCGACCATCTTGCCAGATGCAAAGGAGACTAAACCTAAACATGAGAGAGGTTGTTAAAAAAGAGATCATAAAATGGCTTGATGTGGGAATCCTCTATCCGATTTCTGACAGCCCCTCGGTGAGCCCTACGCAAGTGGTGCCAAAGAAAGTTGGGCTCACTGTTGTCACAAATGAAAAAGGTGAATCCATCCCTACCCGCTCCACAACTACTTGGCAGGTGTGTATTGACTATAGGAAGCTAAATGAGGCCAGCAAGAAAGATCACTTCCCCCTGCCATTCATTGACTAGATTCTCGAATGTCTCGTAGGGAAGAAATATTTTTGCTTCCTGGATGGATATTCAGGATATAACCATGTTACTATTGCACCTGAGGACTAGAAGGAGACCACGTTCACCTACCCGTATGGCACATTTGCATTCCGTCATATGCCATTCGGGTTATGCAATGCACCACTACCTTTCAGCATTGCATTCTAGCCATCTTCTCCGAGATGGTGGGTGAATATTTAGAGGTCTTTGTGGATGATTTCTTCATCTTCGAAGATTCATTCGACCATTGCCTTAGCAACCTGGAGAAAATCTTGAAGTGATGTATCGAGTCATCCTTGTTTTAAGGTAGGAAAAGAGCCTTTTTATGGTTCAAGAAGGGATTGTTCTCGATCACATCATTTCGCAAAGGGGCATAGAAGTTGACCAAGCTAAAATTGACTTGATTTCTAAACTTCCACTACCTAGCTCGGTTAAACAAATAAGATCTTTCCTAGGACACGTTGGCTTTTATAGAAGGTTTATAAAGGATTTCTCAAAAATATCTATGCCCCTAATTGACCTTTTAGCCAACGATGTACAATTTGATATGACATCTAATTGCATCCAAGCCTACACTACTTTAAGAGATACAATCTGGACTGCACCATCTTATAACCCCTAGACAAGTTCCAGGACTTTGAGATAATGTGTGATGCATCAGACTCTACAATTGGAGTTGTCCTCGGGCAAAGAAAGGAGAAGAAACCTATGGTGATCTACTATGCGAGCAAAATCTCAGATGAGCCTCAATGGAATTATACTATCACAGGAAAAGAGTTGCTTGCTATAGTTTTTGGATTAGAAAAGTTTTGATCATACCTTCTAGGATCCCACATGATAATATACATTGACCACTCAACTATCTGACACTTGTTAGCCAAAAAGGATCAAAACCTAGCCTAATCGGGTGGATCCTGCTACTGTAGGTATTTGGCCTGGAAATACGCGACAAGGCCAGATCCAAGAATGTCGTAGCCAACCACTTGTCCAGACTTAACCCAGAGCATTTTGGATCTTCACTACTTGTGACTGATGCATTTCCTGATGAGCATATTCTAGCCATACATGGAAAGAATCTCCCTTGGTATGCAGACTTGGTTAACTCTTAGTTGTAAGGAAGATTCCGCACAACTGGTATAGACAATAGTGGAATAAGTTCTTGGCTAATGCCAAACATTATTTTTGAGATGATCCCATGTTGTTTAGGCTTTATGTCTATCAAATAACTAGGATATGCATCCTTGAGGATGAGGTTCAAAGTGTGTTGTCTTTCTGTCATGACCAAGCTTGTGGTGGCCACTTCTATGGAAAATAGATGCCTACAAAAGTTTTGTAGTCCGATTTTTATTGGTCATCTCTATTTAATGATGCACAAAATTTTGTTAAAATTGTACAAGATGCCAGACTCTAGGGACCATGACTAAGAAAGAAATGATGCCTCTTTAGCCGATTCTTATCATTAAAATATTTGATGTCTGGGGAATTGATTTTATGGGTCCATTCCCACCATCCAATGGCTTTGAATATATACTAGTCTCTATAGACTATGTCTTGAAATGGATCGAAGCCATGCCTAGCCAAAAATTTGATCATAAGGCCATCATGGATTTTATTAAGGAGAACATCTTCTCCCGATTTGGGATACCTAAGGCCATGATTAGAGATGGTGGGAGCCACTTTATTAATACCTAGTTCCATTCTTTACTTAGGAAATACGGGATTACACACCACATTGCCACCCTGTATCACCTACAAACGAATAGGCAAATCTAGGTCTCCAATAGGCAGAGCAAGAATATTTTACAAAAGACTGTGAGACCTAACCAGAAGGATTGGTTCACCCGACTTGATGATGCCCTCTAGGGATATAGGATAGCTTATAAGAACCCTATCGGCATGTCACCATACCGATTGGTCTTAGGCAAAGCTTTCCACCTTCAGGTTGAGCACCAGGCATATTGGGCTTTCAAACAGTGTAATGTAGATTCCCATATGGCTGATACCCAAAGGAAGCTCTAGCTTTCTGAGCTCGAAGAGATTTTTTGGGACGCTTATGAGAATAGTTAATTGTACAAGGAAAAGATGAAAGTTGTCCACGACCGGCATATTCATAGGAAAACCTTCAAGCCAAATGGACAAGTCTAGCTCTTTGATGCATGACCTAAACTTTTCCCCAGAACCGAAAGGAAGCTCTAGCTCTCCAAGCTCGAAGAGCTTTGTCAGGATGCTTATGAGAATAGTTGACTGTATGAGGAAAAGATGAAAGCTATCCACGACCAGCATATTCATAGGAAAACCTTCAAGCCAAATGGACAAGTCTAGCTCTTTGATGTATGACTTAAACTTTTCCCCAGAAAGTTACGATCCAAGTGGACTAGACCCTACTGGGTGGTTAGACCATTTTCCAATAGGGTGGTCGCAATTACAGATCCTAAGATCGGGCAAACATTCATGGTTAACAGATAAAGACTTAAACATTTTCTTACTTAGGTACCCCAAATGAAGTAGTAACCCTCATTGAGGGTTAAGTTAGAGCTTTGACTAGCCAGAGGCAATAAACTCAGCACTTCCTTGGAGGCAACCCAGAGGATTCAAGTTGGCCTGTTTCAATTTGATACTCAAGTAATTTCTATCCTTACTTCCTCACATGCATTTATTTTTCCAATGAGGACATTGTGTTAGATAGGCATGGGGCAATGGTAACTCTCATCTCTCAGCATGGATTGCCAACTTGAATTAATTTTTGTCTTTTAGAAAAAAAAAGAAAAAAACTTTTTGTAATAAAGATTAGAAGAACCAGGAAATGTGGGCATCAAAATTTACCTACCATAGGAAATAATATAGTTAGGATATTTTCACTAGGACTCTTCAGGTTGAGTAGCATAATGAGTCTTGATGTTTACTAAGATATAGATCTGTTCCCCTTGTCCTTGCGAACTTAATTTAATCACGAATAAAGTGGAGTGATAAGTAGGCGACTTATCAACTCACCCTCCGATTTGGAACATTCTTTAAGTCTAAGCATCTACACACAACACACATTGATTCGCTGTACAGGCGATCATAGCAGAAATTAGGGAGACAATAAGCAGGCTAGTGGTGGTATGGCTGGCACGTTGCAGTGGGTAACCCCCCATTGTTGGGTGTCCAGAGCCCAGCCATTGGACTTATTTCTCTTTGGCCGCCACCTTTAGGTATGTCTCAGATTAGGGAAGCCACCTGCTTGAGGAACAAATAGAAAAAGTGCCACAAAAAAGAAGAAAAAAAAGAGAAAAAGAAAGAAAAGGAGAAAAATAATACAATAAACCATACTTCATCGCACAGCTATAGCTGACAAGTTGCCTGGGTAACCCTCCATTGCTGGTTATTTAGAGCCCAGCCTACGAAAAGCACAAATAAATCCCTAATTAAGGGGAAGCATAGAAGTAAAAATAAAAGATCCGGGGAGATATACACTAGGTTTGCTTGGTGTTGACCCCACAAAAAGTAGTAAGAAGAAAGCTACCAATCAGAGAGAAACTTTTAGGTGGCAGTAACTTCATCTTAGGGTCACCTAGAGCTTATGGATACCTGAGGTTCACTTTAGTTGCACGTATAGCAATTCAAGCACATACACAATAAGATGCTTAGCACTTTTCAATTATTTCGAGTCTTGGGTGGGTTGGGTAGCCGCAGAACGCTGCTCTAGACCTAGAACATGAAAAAAGAGAGAAGAAAAAATAATATATATATATATGTATGTATACATATATATATATATATATATATGTATGTATACATATATATATATATATATATATATATATATATATGAATAAGGCAAGGACTAGGATGGTTCGTCTATTGGCCTGCATCATGACACTGTTGAGTCTCAGTAGTTAAGACCTTAGGTATTAAATTTCCTCTGTACAGTAAATAACTTTGCCCTCGCAGTCGCTCCTTGGCTCCGAATTCTTTTTGATTAACTTTGCTATGGACTAGCAAGGGATGGGCATGGGGATATCATGACTCTACAATTATTAACGTTAATTATATCAGTTAGAGTTAATTTCGAGGGCTCCTACATGTAAATATGATAATATAGTGGGTTTGGGAGAAATGCATGCATATAGTACATTCTTTACATTAAGATTGCTTGAAATCAATGTTTAATGGACAAGTTGTACAAGTGAATATTTAAATGGATCTTAGATGAGCAATCAACCCACATGGATAGATTCAAGATGAAAATCGGAGTTCAACGACTCTGAAATCGCCCCAATTCGACCTCTGTAGCTTCCACAATGAGCCTAGGAAGTCTTGGCTATTGATCTGATGATCAATGACCCAAAATGTGACACATGATGCCCACTCCGCCACTTATCCCCACCCAGCAGTGCCCTCTCCTTCTCTACATCGCGCTGAAGCATGCAATCTCAGCCACCTGATCCTCATTGGATGCGCCTTGAAGAGCCATGCCATCGCTTAGCCAAGACCTCATGATTAGAGATCAGTGATTGAGATTAGCCTATGCCTGGCGTAGCATAGTGAGTAAGAGATAGCTATCGAGTGCGAGGGACACGGGATTGAATCACGATTTGCGCGTCCCTCGCTTGCAAATTGCACATTGTTATAGCCGTTGGATTCCCATCTGATGGCGCATGAGGTAGGCACGTCAGGCGAGCGTGATCCACACCATCTCAAGTGTTTATCTAAGAGCCCAATCCCCGCTAACTGATCTAGGATCGACGTTGTGTGACTAGCCATTTGGCCAGCTAGATGAGAGCAATTGCGAGAGGTGTGATTATGCGCAGGCTTAAAGGCACGATGCTAGGGCGCTTTGTAGCCGTTGGATGAAAGGATCAATGGTCCTCATGAGGCCAGGCCAACTCTACATTCGTGAGCACGTGCCAGTGTGCGTGCACGAGCAAGGGCATTGGTTCAGGCGTGAGCAATGGTTTAGGCAGGGCCCAAGGGTGGTTTACGTGGTTTGGCGGTTGTTGGGGTCAGTTCAAGGTCCTTTCTTCACCCATAAAAGTATCTTAAGACCCCCATTGCAAATCATCTCTTCACTAAGCATTCTTCCACCTTTTAGAGCTTCAAGGCTGGTCCTTGGAGCCGTCGAGCCATCAACGGAGCTTCCTCCACCATCGTGCTGCCTCTACTCGCTCCTAGTTCTTCTTTATCTTATATTTTGCTTTTTATTTAAGCATTCCTCTAGTTTTGTTGTTTCTGATTATAAGACGATTTTCATAATTCATAGAAGTAATCTTTGCTATTATGTTTGATGTTCTTTTCGTGCATTCTAGGCTAGGCTTCTACTTTGATTAGCTTATGCTTGTGTTTGTCACTAATCGCATGGGTTTTGCGTGTTTGAAATCGGGGTTACGAGTAACCCGTCATTGTAGTTGCAAAACTCATGATCAAATATAATTTATATTGAAACTCCAAGGGAGTCCCAGGTCGAACACAGGGAGGCGACGTTTACTTTGTATGAAAACTACGCTTCGATTTGTTTCTTCTTGGTGTTTTGTGATTTTGTTATTTTTTTGTTTTTGAAATAAAATGACAAACAATCACAAGAGAGATAGAATTGAATATGATATATTGCATGAATGTCAATTACAATAATCTAGAAAAGATAAAAAGAGAGGCTGGTGAGAAGAAATCTCCTGAAGTGGCTATTCGGTGAGATGACAGTGCCTAGCGGAAGCTTGGATGAAGGAGTTGGGAAGCAGGATGACGGAGGTGAGAAGTGGGAGGACGTCGGGTAGAGGAAAGCTTTAGCGTAGCTCCAGAATGGAGGTGAGAAGGTAGAGATGATCTGCTATCGGAATAGAGGTGGGAGGATGGCTCCAAGGTGACCTATGAATGGAGATGGGAAGTTGGAGGAGTATTTGGTGGGGCAGAGTTTCATTATACTAATAGGCACCTTGGGAGCTTGAGAGCAAGCTCTAATAGAGCATTGGTAGGCTTGCTAGAGCTTAGGAGTAGGTGGTAGTAGAGTAGGTAGAGATGGCTTGGAAGGTAGGGGGTGTAGGTCCTTTTATAGTGGATGAAAAGAGGCTAGATAGACATAGGACCATTAGCGATCTCCAGGTTGTCGTTGTAGGCAGTTCACGCCCGCTCACGCACACAGCTGGCCTTGTTGGCGTGTGAACAATTAGCGACGGCTATACGCGTATCTATATGTCTGCCAGGCTGTCGCTGAAGGCTGGCGCCAACCAAGCACGCGCCCGCCCACGCCCGCAGCTGGTCCGCACATCACGAGCCTCTGGTCGCACGTGCATGCTGGCGCTGCGCTGGTTGTGCGTACGCCTATGTGCGTGCGTGCTTGCACTGCGTTGGCACTGCAGCTGGTGCTGCGCACACCTCCAATTTCTGATTTGGGGGGTCTGTGGGTCCCGAACCCACGCCTCTTGATCCGTAGAGAGTGCTTAACCACTGCACTGGGCTCTCCCTTGCATCGCAAAGAGGCGTACGGTGTGGAGGCTTCTCAACCGTTGGATCAAGATCCAATGTCTGGGAATGAAAGTCACGGATGATGGAGAGGTGGGATTAGGCGTTATTGGCCGATGTTGGGCGGCCTAGATGGCGCTACGTGGCACCATCTAGGCCATCCATTCTTCTTTCTTTTGTAGAGGGTGCCACGGTGCTTAGATCGAGATGATTCCCGCATTGCCAGACTGCGATCGTCTCTCTGGATCAATCCGTACGGTTGGATTTTTATCCGAAACTCGTATGGATGTCTCATTGCCCCTTGGCCATTGATCTTCCTCGGACATCATATGATGCTAGGGATTCTGATCTAGACGATTTTGGAGGCGTTAGACTCCGATCATCGTCCTGATCAAATTCGTATGGTCCAATCGTCCATCCAAGGCCTTGAAATAAGTCTTCTTCTCTCTTGACCATAAAAAGGACCTAATTAACCCAAAATATATACAACTACTCTAAATGCAGAATGATGCATGCTATTCAATATTTATAACATGAAATGAAAATCTAAGCCTTGGAACATGCATAAATAGGCATTTTAACCTAAATAGATGTGTTTACATCAATCACCATACTTCCTGTTTGTCTTTTCTAATGCAACTCTAATCTACCACGGATTTCTACTCTTGTTCCCTCTATCTTTCATGCAAGCAGACAAAATAAAATATCATGTGGCAATAAACTAAGCAACCAAAAGATTCGATTTCTTGGCTACTTGTGTTCGACACTTGGGCTAACCATCCATCACTTTTCAAATTGATGTCATAATCACACGCTACAACGTACAAATTAACTTAACGCATTTTTCAACATCAGATAGTGAGGAGGAGGAGGTGTTGGTCATGCATTCATGTAACGAACGTGTGCCCCAGACGTCTTTTAAGACGTCTGGGAGGTGGCCCAGACGTCGGACCAGACGTCTGGGATCGTTTCCAGACGTCTGGAAATCTGTTATCTTCCACACGCACGGGTCGTCTACGTGCCTGAGCGCGTAGACCCGCATATTCGTTTATTCCCTGCGGCTGCAGATGCCCTGCTGCGTCCTCTCTCCTCCTCGCACGGCCTTAAAAGGCCACGCCTCCCCTCACTTCCGTAACCACCGTCTCCTCCCTCTTCTCCTTCAGCTAGTGAGCGTCAGCGCGAGCGCGAGGGCGGCAGCGGCGGCCGTAGTGAGCGCAGATGAGGTGCTGCGTGCGAGAGCGGAGCTCTGCCGTGAGGGCGAGCTCGCCGGGGCTGCTAGGGCTGGCCGGCGGAGGGCGCAGGGGGCACGGAGCGACGCGGAGGGGGGATTGCTGCGGTCTGAGCAACAGGCGTGCGAGGTGCGACGCGGGCGGCATCGAGAGCGGAGGCCGAGTGGCGCCTTGATTCTGGAAAAATTTCCAGAATCAGACGTATGGGTTGATAGCCAGACGGCGAGGGCGACGTCTGGAAGACCATCCAGACGTCTGAAAGGTGAGTTTTCCGTCTCCTTCTTCCTTCCTGTCGACTGACCGTACTGAGGGAGGGAGATAGGTGTGCGCAGGCTCGGTGATTCGCCATCCATCGCGAATCAGACGTCTGGCAGTAGTACCAGACGGCGGAAGCGATCTCCAGACGTCCTGGGTGACCATCGGACGTCTGGGAACTAGGCTAGACGTCCCCGCAGACTTTTGGACGTCTGGGAAACCACGCTGAACAAGGTAATTCTCTGATCCACTTTTTAAGACGTCTGGAAGAAGTTCCAGACGTCTGATTTTGCACAGTGTCGTCGTTTTTGACCCGTTTAGGGCCCGTTCGGGTTCCGTTTTCCGCGATTCAAGTTGCGTTCTTTTCAGAATTAATTCCTCTACCCGTCTACAGTAGCTATACACTGTTTTGAGACACTCCTTGTGTTTGATCCTTGTGATAGGACCCCATTCTGTTGCAGTCTCGGGGGTCGCGGAGGCACGCGGGATTCCCGACCACGCCCCCATTTCTCCCGTTGTACCTGGTAGAGTGGCTTTAAGTTATTAATAAAATCTGGTAAATTATGGAACCATAAATAGAACCTAGGACATTGCATGAATCCTAGGAATGAGAAATAGATGGAATGATAGCTCCTAGGTGTTGCATGAATCCTAGGGCTGGAAAACTAGATTGTATGATAGATCCAAGGATATGGCATGAATCCTAGGATGGGAAAACTAGTGGAATGTATAATACTGCAGTCTTGGAAAATGGAAAGAGATATAAAGCTGCCTGTAATTTGAATTAACAGCTGCCTGTTGTGAATAAATAACGTGGTTGAGAACATGGATTGTAAGAATGTGAAACTGGAAAGTGAAACCTGGATGTTTGAGTAAAAAGGATGGAACCCTACGGGGAAGTAGGAGTAGAACTCCTGGAAAGTGAATGGAATAGTATTGGGGAAGTGAGCTGGCCCTTGAGTACGGAGTACCAAGGAGAGCGACTATCCCCCTGTTTAGTGCAGAGCAGAGCCAGCCGCCCCAGGGACCCGGGGTTAGGACTGGCCACTCTGTACCGACTTGCTGGCCCTCGCGTACGTAGTACCGAGGAGAGCTACTAGTGTAGGGAGGTACTAGCTACCCCACGGGCCCCGGGGTTCTGCTAGCCTCCCCAGGGTGCCACGGTGTTTGACCAGTTGCGGGGTGCCACGGTGTTTTCCAAGATAGACTTGAGGTCTGGATACCACCAGTTGAGGATCAGGGAGACCGACGTCTCCAAGACATCTTTCCGCACCCGGTACGGACACTACGAGTTTTTGGTCATGCTGTTTGGGCTGACCAATGCCCCCGCTGCTTTCATGGACCTGATGAACCGGGTGTTTAGACCGTACTTGGACCAGTTCGTGGTGGTTTTCATAGATGATGTACTCATCTATTCTAGAGATCGGATGCAGCACGGACAGCACTTGTGGATGGTTCTGGACACTCTGAGACGACGCCGGCTGTACGCCAAATACAGCAAGTGCGAGTTCTTGTTGAGGGAGGTGACCTTCCTAGGTCATGTGATCTCTGGAGACGGCTTGGCGGTGGACCTAGCCAAGGTCGAGGCAGTGCTCAGGTGGGAGAGACCGCGTTTAGTCACTGAGATTCGCAGTTTTCTGGGACTGGCAGGCTACTACAGACGATTCATCAGAGGATTTTCCCAGATTGCTCGTCCTATGACACAGTTGACTCGGAAGGACGTGCCTTTCGCTTGGACAGACGCCTGTGAGGCGTGTTTTCTGTGCTGAAGGAGAGGTTGACCTCGGCTCCCGTTCTCACCATCCCTGACAGTAGTGGCGGGTTCGTTGTGTACACGGATGCCTCCTTGCAGGGTTTAGGAGGTGTACTCATGCAGAGGGGTCACGTTGTCGCTTACGCTTCGCGGCAACTGAAGCCCCGTGAGCATACCTACCCTACCCACGACCTAGAGTTGGCAGCTGTTGTCTTCGCGCTGAAGACCTGGAGGCACTACTTGTACGGTGAGACCTTCGAGATTTTTACTGATCACAAGAGCCTCAGGTACCTTTTTGATCAGAAGGAGCTCAACATGAGACAGAGACGTTGGTTGGAGCTCCTGAAGGACTACGACTGCAGCATCTCCTACCACCCAGGAAAGGCCAATGTGGTAGCTGACGCCTTGAGCCGTAAGGCGCTCGCACGCTTGGCCAGTCTACAGTTACAGAGTTGGAGCCTTTTGGAGGAGGTGGGCAGTTGGCGACCTCTAGAGTTACGAGGGTACTGTGGGGCAGTGACGGTGACACGGCAGACTAGGCCAGAGCTGATAGACAGCATCATCACAGGACAGATGGCCGATCCGTACTTGCAGTCTTTGCGCAATGGAGTACTGTCAGGAGACCCAGGGGATTTCTCTTTCACAGACCAGGTGCTACGCTTGAGGGGACGGTTGTGCATTCCCAGAGATGAGGAGCTGTTTAGAGAGCTCCTGACTGAGGCACACGGTTCCAGATTCACCATACATCCCGGAAACACAAAATGTACCATGACTTGAGATGCGAGTTTTGGTGGAGAGGGATGAAGCGGGATGTGGGTGAGTTCGTGTAGCAGTGCTTAGTGTGCTAGCAGGTGAAAGCCGAGCATCAGAGGCCTGCAGGGCCGCTTCAGCCGCTTCCAGTGCCAGAGTGAAAGTGGGAGAGCATCACCATGGACTTGGTGGTGTGCTTACCTGTTACCCAGCGGGGACACGACGCAGTCTGGGTAATAGTGGATAGACTGATGAAGACGGCGCGATTCTTACCGATCCGAGTCACTTTGGGACCAGCACAGTTGGCAGAGAGGTATATCCGTGATGTGGTACGACTACACAGAGTTCCACTGGAAATCGTATCCGACCAGGATACCCGCTTTACGTCCCAGTTTTGGGCTGAGTTTCAGCAGGCCTTGGGGACGCGATTGAGGTTTAGTACAGCTTACCACCCCCAGACGGACGGATAGTCTGAGCGCACGATACAGACACTTGAGGACCTTTTGCGTGCTTGTGTACTGGACTGGAGGGGCTCTTGGGAGGAGCACCTGCCCCTGGCGGAGTTTGCATACAACAACAGTTATCACTCGAGTATCAGCATGGCTCCCTACGAGGCTCTGTATGGACGGAGGTGTACGGCACCCTTGAGTTGGGTTGAGGTGGGGACCAAGTGGGAGGTTGGCCCCAGGTTGATCCGGCAGAGTCAGGAGGTAGTCGAGCAGATCCACAGACGACTCCGCACTGTCAGGAGCAGATAGAAGAGCTACGCGGATCGGAGATGCAGAGAGGTGCAGTTTGAGGTTGGGGACCACGTCTTCCTTCGTGTTTCGCCCATGAAGGGCCTACAGCTGTTTGGGGTGAGAGGGAAGCTCGCGCCGAGGTTTGTGGGGCCCTTTGAGGTCCTGGAGTGGGTTGGACCCGTTGCTTACCAGACTTGCCCTTCCCCCGCAGCTTTCTGGTTTGCACGACGTGTTCCACTTGTCCAACCTCAGGAAGTACGTAGCCGATCCCAGTCACGTACTGAGTCACGAGAGCGTTGCTGTGGGCGACGACCTGACCTACCCTGAGCGGCCAGTGCAGATCCTAGACCGAGCCGTCCGCAGTTTGAGACGAAAGCAAGTACCCCTGGTAAAGGTTTTGTGGAGGAGCCAGCGGTACGAGGAGGCTACCTGGGAGCCTGAGGCGGTAATGCGGGAGCAGTACCCGGATCTTTTCGCGGGTACGTCTTTTCGGACCGGCTTCGGTCCTCTTTGAGTTTGTTATTGTTAATTGGACATCTTTTCCCGCACCCTAGTTGGCGCAAGTTTCGGGGATGAAACTTCCTTTGAGTTTGTTACATTGTAACGAACGCGTTCCCCAGACAAGTTTCGGGGAGGTGGCCCAGATGTCGGACCAGACGTCTGGGATCGTTTCCAGACGTCTGGAAATCCGTTATCCTCCAGACGCGCGGGTCATCTGCGCGCCTGAGCGCGCAGACCCGCATATTCGTTTATTCCCTGCGGCTGCAGACGCCCTGCCGCGTCCTCTCTCCTCCTCGCACGGCCTTAAAAGGCCACACCTCCCCTTACTTCCGTCACCACTGTCTCCTCCCTCTTCTCCTTCAGCCAGTGAGCGTGAGCGCGAGGGCGGCCGCAGTGAGCGCGGAGGAGGTGCTGCGTGCGAGAGCGGAGCTCTGCCGTGAGGGTGAGCTCGCCGGGGCTGCAAGGGCCGGCCGGCGGAGGGCGCAGCGGGCGCGGAGCAACACGGAGGGGGGGCTGCTGCGGTCTGAGCAGTAGGTGCGCGAGGTGCGATGCGGGCGGCGTCGCGAGCGGAAGCCGAGTGGCGCCCTGATTCTGGAAAAATTTCCAGAATCAGACGTCTGGGTTGATAGCCAGACGGCGAGGGCGACGTCTAGAAGACCATCCAGACGTCTGAAAGACCATCCAGACGTCTGAAAGGTGAGTTTTCCGTCTCCTTCTTCCTTCCTGTCGACTGACCGTACTGAGGGAGGGAGATGGGTGTGCGCAGGCTCGGTGATTCGCCATCCATCGCGAATCAGACATTTGGCAGTAGTACCAGACGGCGGAAGCGACCTCCAGACGTCCTGGGTGACCATCGGACGTCTGGGAACTAGTCGAGACGTCCCCGCAGACTTCTGGACGTCTGGGAAACCACGCTGAACAAGGTAATTCTCTAATCCACTTTTTAAGACGTCTGGAAGAAGTTCCAGACGTCTGATTTTGCACAGTGTCGTCGTTTTTGACCCGTTTAGGGCCCGTTCGGGTTCCGGTTTCCGCGATTCGAGTTGCGTTCTTTTCAGAATTAATTCCTCTACCCGTCTACAGTAGCTATACACTGTTTTGAGACACTCCTTGTGTTTGATCCTTGTGATAGGACCCCATTCTGTTGCAGTCTCAGGGGTCAAGGAGGCACGCGGGATTCCCGACCACACCCCCATTTCTCCCGTTGTATCTGGTAGAGTGGCTTTAAGTTATTAGTAAAATCTGTTAAATTATGGAACCATAAATAGAACCTAGGACATTGCATGAATCCTAGGAATGAGAAATAGATGGAATGATAGCTCCTAGGTGTTGCATGAATCCTAGGGCTGGAAAACTAGATTGTATGATAGATCCTAGGATATGACATGAATCCTAGGATGGGAAAACTAGTGGAATGTATAATACTGCAGTCTTGGAAAATGGAAAGAGATATAAAGCTGCCTGTAATTTGAATTAACAGCTGCCTGTTGTGAATAAATAACGTGGTTGAGAACATGGATTGTAAGAATGTGAAACTGGAAAGTGAAACCTGGATGTTTGAGTAAAAAGGATGGAACCCTACGGGGAAGTAGGAGTAGAACTCCTGGAAAGTGAATGGAATAGTATTGGGGAAGTGAGCTGGCCCTTGAGTACGGAGTACCAAGGAGAGCGACTGTCCCCCTGTTTAGTGCAGAGCAGAGCCAGCTGCCCCAGGGACCCGGGGTTAGGACTTGCTACTCTGTACCGACTTGCTGGCCCTCGCGTACGTAGTACCGAGGAGAGCTACTAGTGTAGGGAGGTACTAGCTACCCCACGGGCCCCGGGGTTCTGCTAGCCTCCCACACCGACTTGTTAGGCCCGCTGGGCAAACCAGGGTAGTCAGGTGAGGGTGCGCGGACTGTGGAGGGGCAAGGCCCCGGTTTGGTTACTGTGGAGGGGTTGGACCCCTGTTACTGAGAGGGCTCTGCCCTGGACTGGTTTCGTGCTGTGCTTTGGGCGCACCTGTTAACGGAAATGACTGACCGCGTGCCAGTACGGGTTAGCTACCTGTGCGTTTATCGCGCGTGCCGTAGTCACCGTTACGTCTGTCAGTGACCTTGGGGTGGTTGACTGAGGGTAGGATCACCACGGGGGACTCTCTCGGCCAGGAGAGCACCATGTGCTACTTCTACTTTTTGGAAAAGACAACAATCAAGATCGTTCCCACGAGGAACATTCGAGATCAAGAAAAAGATCTGTGGAATAAATTAAATAGTGAGACAATTGAAAGATGTGAATAAAGAAAGTAATCGAACATAACAGCTACTGTACACTCTACTGTTGTCTTTAGTTTAGTTGCCACTCTACTCAGCGTTTTGCTGATGTGTTACACTCGTTACCTTTTTCAGGATCAGGTGTTGAGCAGCCAAGGTCAGCGGCTGCAGAGGACGCTGGGCCGAGTAGGGTCCAGTAGAGTTACCACTGTCTCTTGTACCTCTTTTTGTTATGTTGTCGTGAGTAGTTCTTGTTTCCGCTGTACTTTCTTTACCTGTAGTTCAAATTATATTATGAATGTTGTTCTACTGTTGTGATGGTACATACTGTGGTAGTTTCTTTCCTTACTGCTGTACTTTCTTACTGTTAGTTATATTCATGCTGAATGTGATTTATTTTACTGCTCTTTTGGTTACTTCCTCGTTGGACGACTAGGTCTTGGGATTAGTTGAGTCGGTCCGGTTCTCGTGTCTCGTAGGGACTCGGGAACCGGGTCATTACAATTCAGCTGTAGGGAGGAGGTGCTGGTCGCGTAGGTGCAGGGGGGAGGGTTGGATTGAGGAAGAGGAGAGTCATGTGTAGTGGGCGTTGGCACCCTAATATGACACCATTGGTGGTGGTTTCCATAAAATCTCCGCCAATTGTATTATAAAATTAATTATATGTTATAATTAGTGACAATTTTAATATGATCGTTGCTGAATTCATTAAAAAATTTGGCTCTCGCGTGCGTAACACAAAATTAAAAATATTTTTTGTGACGATAACTTAGAAACTGTCTTAAATTTGATATGGTGACAATTTTGAAATTGTCATAAATTAGATGAACTTTCACCCCGTGCACCATAACGAGTTCGGGGTTGAATGCCACTTTATGTGACGGTTAAATAAATAACCATTGCCTGTTGCTGACTTCTGCGACGGTTATAAAACCGTTGCAAAAAATGCATAGCAAAATGCGCCTTCTGTAGTACTGTATATTTCTTAGCATTAGGAAAGTGAATTATTCCAACTGCCTCCTTACATATGACTCAGACTCTATTTTTGAACTACGATTTCTGTATTGATGAGTTCGATTTGAATATAAATTTAAGAGTTTCTAATGGAATTATACTACTACGAAAGCAAATTTTTGCAATCATCTTCGCATTTAGAATAGGAGCTAATTGTGGGGACATCTTGCAAAGATGCCCTCCTTTAAATACAATTTGGCTTTCATGTCCAAGAGAATTATTCTCCACCTACATACATTAAGTTAAAAAGTATGTAATAAAATACGATTTAAATATGGAGAAATATAATAACTTCGTATGCAAGTTAAATTAATTACTACTCCAAGCCTAGAGAAATAGGGACCCAAGAAATATAATTCAATTGTACTTAGCTCAATAATTAATCCACTAGTGTGGACCTATCAAATATCCCCGTGCCTAAGTTTTGCTAGTCCCTAGCAAAATCTATAAAGAACCCCAAAGCTCCAGGTTGGAATTAACCGTCAGGGTTCCTTATCGGATCTCACCTCCAGAGACTAGTTTGAGATACCACCCTTAGACCTTAAGGCACCTAAGTACCAATCAAAATGCATACTTGGTCAGTAGAGGTTTTGGGTCGCCGACAAAGGTTTTTTTGGCCCCCAAGCCTACCCAAAAGTTTATTGGTCCCAGAGGTTTAAGCATTTATGGATTAGTGTGAGTAGTCTTTATTCAGTGTATAGGTGAATTCATCTTGTGTTGGTATGGTGGCCAACAAGATAGAAGGCGAATGCTTTTTGTGATTTTTCTTTTGTAATATATATATATACTTCTTTTTGTTTGATCCATCTAAGTCTAACCTTGAATTAACTATCAACATGGTTTGTATCGGATGCATTATCCCCATTACCGATCCTCGAAGGGTTCCTGGCTTTTGATGCTTCGGGATAGCACCGCTCATGGAAACCCTAGGAACCTGTGGCAATCGACACTTCAAGATAGTGTCGCTCATGGAATTCTTAAGAGAATTCAGGCTTTGTCAATTGACATTTCAAGATAATGCCACCTACGATACCTGAACTGCACAACGTGCTTACATGGCCCTAGTAGGATGGATATCTTAAGAGATAAGTGCCAAGGAGGTGACATGTTATCATCATGTCATCAAGGGAAGTGTATACTTCACCTCTCATGCAGCAGGAACTCCTCCAATCAACTTGTGTCTTGAAGTTTCACCTAAGTCAAAGCCTAGAGAACCAATTTTCTTTTGGAAAAGAGTTAAGGCTATCACTTTATTAAGCATTCTGAACAAGACCACAGTGTGTGAGGGGTTGGATGCCTAGGTTACCAAGACCCGCAAACAAAAGGGTAGACAAGGGTATCAAATACTTTCAAAGTCCTTGACCTAATGCCTTAGCTTCGCAACATCCTCAACCATTCGAGGAGTAATCTACATCTTAACAGGTACTAATACTTTTAAGCTCTCAGAGCCCTAAGGGTCTAAAGATAGTACCTCTCACTTATCTCTTGAGTTATGACACTTAAGGTCTTATCTCATCATTCGATCCAACCCAAAACGTGGATGACTTCATCCATAAAAATTGTAGGGACTAACCAATTTAGCTCAATAAAGTGAATTTTTTTTTAAAAAAAAAAGACAAATAAACCTAAATGAATGCAAATATTTATAAATGCTATAAAACAACCTTAGGTTATGCCCCCCCATGCCTAATCTTGATAATGTCCTCATTTGAAAAAATAAAGACATAGAAGAATATCACTTGAGTAAGAGAGTAGATGGAGCTAAGGCTCCTCAAGCAGAAGTGCATTCACAACCTGGCCATCAAAAATATAATATACGATTTAAAATGTTGGCCATTTACCTTGAAGCTCTTACTTAAATTAGGGTTCCGAATTTCAACTGCCCATGAGGAAAGGCTTGGACAACAATAAAAGGCCCATCCCAGTGGGACTTAAGCTTTCTAGTAAATAATTTGATTCTGGAATTGAAAAATCAGACACATTGGTTGGGCTCAAAGGTCTTTCTAGTGATGTGCTTGTCATGGAAGACCTTTGTACGTTGTTTGTAGGCTTGGGGGGTTTCATAGGCTTCATTACACAACTCCTCAAGCTTACTTAGCACAAGCATGAGAGCCTGACCTGCCCTATCCAAATTTAGATTGACATTCTTAATGGCCTAATATTCCTTGTGTTGGATATCCACAGGTAAGTGGCATGGTTTACCACAATGGAGGTCATGACAAAAACTTAGAAGACTTTTCTACTCTTCCCCTTGTCGGGGCTTATTCTAAATAGCTCAGGTTCCCCCCTGTTATAAAATTTAGCTTCGGCGAGAAACTTGTCTTGCTTCTGCTTGTCCCAAGTATTGGGGGTAATGCTCGTGCTCAAATAGTTCACTATATCAGTGAACCAAGGAGGCTTGGCCTCCACAACCATCAAAGCCTCATCAGGAAAAGCCTCTCGAATACTGTCAACTGGGGTTGATGCCTCTATAGGGATCCTAGACAAATGATCTGCTAAGATTGCTCCCACGATGAAGTCAGATGCATCGAACGTAAGCTCAAAGGGGAGGGTCCAATATGGTGCTCAGAGAATGGGCGTTGTAATAAGGGCCTTCTTAAAGACCTAGAAGTCCTCGCCACACCTATCATCAAAATCGAAGGAAACATCCTTTGTTAATAGGTCACAGAGTGGCTTAGAGATTTTATTGAAATCTCTAATAAAGCACCTATAGAATCGAGTGTGGCTAAGAAAAGATCTAACTTGACAAACATTGGTGGGCGGTGGAAGTTTAGAGATGGACTCGATTTTGGCTTTATCCACCTCTAATCCTCTGTCAAAAACTACATGCCCTAAAACAATGCCTTGCTAGACCACAAAATGGCTTTTTCCCCAATTGACCACCAGCTTAGCCTCTTCACAATGAGTTAAGACTTTATCAAGGTGTGAGAGGCACAAGTCAAATGATGAGCCATATGTGGAAAAGTCATATATGAAAATCTCAACAAATGCACTGATCATATCATAAAAGATAGCTATCATACAACATTGGAACGTGGCAGGAGCATTACATAGCCTGAATGTCATTTGACGAAATGCAAATGTGCCATATAGGCTAGTATAGGTCGTGCACTCTTGATCATCAAGGAAGACAACTATCTAATTATACCCAGAGTACCAATCTAAGAAATAGAAGTACTTATTCCCCACCAGTTTTTCCAAAATCTACTCAATAAAAGGTAAGGGGAAGTGGTTTTTCTAGGTGGTCGTATTCAAACGACAGAAGTCAATACAAACTCTCCAGCCAATCGAGGGTCTGGTGGTAACCAATTCTCCTTGGTCGTTCTTCTGAATAGTAATTCCTACCTTTTTAGGCACCACATGTATGGGACTAACCCATTTACTATTTTAAATGGGATAAATAATGCCTGCATCTAGCCATTTCAGAATCTTGTTCTTAACAACCTCCCTCATATTAGGATTGAGCCTTCTCTGCATGTCCCTAAAGGGCTTTATGGATTCATTCGTGTAAATGTGATGCATGTAGAGAGAGAGGTCAACACCCTTAATATCAGCTATAGTCCAAGCAATAGCTTCCTTGTGCATCTGTAAACACTCCAGCAAGGCTCCCTCCTATGACTTAGATAGCACAAACAAAATAATGATGGGGAGCGTGTCATTGGGGCCAAGGAAAGCATATTTCAGCATGCTCGAGAGAGGTTTAAGCTCCAACTCAAGAGCCTTTTGGATTGCGGGTACAAGCTTAGATGTCCCCACCTCAGGTAATGGGTCAACCTTCAAGGTCCAAGGAGGGGACAAAGACTCCGTGTGTACTCCCAGAAACTCCTCCAATTCGGGAGTATCCCCTTCATTTTCTTCAATAATCTGAGGAGGGTCCTTAGATATGACCATCTGAAGGGGGTCACTACATAAGAGTGCTGGAGTAGTCTCTTCTATAATCTCATCAACAACCTCAATCTGGGAACAATCTCCTAATCTAGGTTGTTTGTAGTCATCAATGACATTCAACCTGATTTTCTTATTCCCAAAGCTCATTTTAAGCACCCTTGATCTACAATTGATGGAAGCATTGGTTGTGGTCAAGAAGGGGCATCCCAAATAATGGATAGCCTGGTGGGCTTATTTGACAGGTCAGTGTCGAGAACTAGGAAATCAATGGGAAAGAAGAAGTCCTCTACTCTCACAAGGACATCTTCGAACAATTCTCGTGGTGTCTTAAGGGATCTGTCTGTGACTTGGAGGATGACAGGACTAGGCTTCAAATCACCTCCTCCCATAAGGTCATAAATAGAGCTCGGTAAAATGTTCACCCCTGCACCTACATCGAGTAGAGTGTCATCAATGCATTGGCTACCTATGACCACTGAAACATACAGGGCTCTTGGATCTTTCAACTTGGGGTTGTTCCATGTTGGAGCATCGAGCTAACATGGTCAAGCAAGATGACCTTAGCTTGGACCTATCTCCTAGATCGGCATTTCTGGGTGCACAAATCCTTTAGAAACTTGGCATAGGATGGGATTTGTTTTATAGCGTCCAACAAAGGCAAGTTGATATGGACTTGCCTAAAAGTGTCTATAATCTCATTTGTCCTATCCTTGGCTCCAGATGAGCCAACAGAAGATTCCCTAGGAGCGGATAGGCACTTTGGATAGGGCACCCTCAACTTCTTGGTGGAGGGGTTGCCATGTCGGGAAAGGGGTGGCGGAATAACGACATCCTCTGAGTGGGTGGTTTCAAGTGAGGGAGGGCAGTGTGGCCTTTCTTGGTGAGGGTGGAGGTTGGGGTCAATTTAGGAGGGGAATTCTGAGGGGTGACCATAGAAGTTCTATCAGGTTTGACAATCTCTTTGCCACTCCTTAGCACGGTCACAACTTGAGCATGTTCCCTGAATATGATCCCCTTAGCCTTGGGGTTCTCCTCAAGAGCTGGGCAACTTCCCCAGATCTCCCTGTCTAACTGCCTCTATAAGATGACCAATTTGGGATTGCATTTTAGTGATCATCTTATTCTGAGATTAGATGACCATATTTTGATGCTCTTGCATCACCTTCGTCATGGCTTTGAGTTCATCTATCTCAGAGGGCTTATTCTGAGGAGTGGTAGTATAGGATGGCTAGTACATGGGTTGGGGGGTAGGGGTCTAGCATTCCCTGAGTTGGAAGCATCACCTTGCTTCCATGATAAATTTGGTCGATTCCACCACCTTGGGTTGTAAGTATTGGAATACGGGTTATTACGAGTGGGTGGTTGGAATCCTTAGGCCGCATTTAGATCATCCTGAACCAACTTAGGGAATTGATTGGCCAAGTGGCACTCCACAGTGGCGTGTGAAGTGCTTTGGCAAATGGAGCATTCACTTGAAGTTAGGACAATAGAGGTGGCCTGAGGGTGTACACTGGGGTTTGCTAAAAGCCTATCAAAATTTTTTCAATAGTTGAATCTGATAAGCCAAATCTTGAGTAGCCCCAGCTTCATGGGCCTCCATCTTCCTCTGCAAGATTGAAGGTTTTCTTTTCTTGATAAGTAGACATCATGTGAATGGAATTATCACTCAATGTTTCAAATAAAGTCTAGGCTTCATCCTCAATCTTGGTCATGAAGGTTTCAGTACAGGCTACATGAATGGTTTGCCTATGCTGTTTAGATAATCTATTATAGAACCTCTTGACCAATTGCCATTTTGGCACTTGATGGTGGGGGCACAACCTAAGTAGGTCATTAAAATGCTCCCAAGTCTCATGAAATTGCTCCCCATCCTGCTGAGTAAAACTCATGATTTCTCTCTTGTAATGGTTGGTTTTACTTATAGGAAAATACTTCTTTAAAAATTCTCCCTTAAGGGTAGTCCAATCATTTACCCTTGCATCAAGGGTATGATACCAATGCTTGGCTTTATCCTTTAGGGAAGGAGGGGAAGAGGGTTCTCATGAGGAGTTCATTAGTAAAGCCTTGAAGCTTCATCGTGGAACAAACCTCGGTGAATTCTCAAGATGCCTGTAGGGATCCTCCTTAATAGTACCATAAAATGAGGGTAACAATGATACCATATTGCTTTTGATCTCACAAGGATTCTCCATTGTAGGCCTTCTGATGGGTAGGGCTTGGTTAGTTGTGGGTAAGAAATAGTCGCTTAGGGTTCTTTGATTTTGCACAACCCTATTTTCTTCTTCTTGTCTCTCTTTTCTCTCTGCCATGTTTCTTCTCTCTTGGTTGGCTCTCTTAAGGAGTCTCTTAGGTTTTGGGTCAAAGACAAGCCTTCTCCTAAGTGAGCGCCTACTAAGCATACAACAACAACCAAACACAATTCAAGTTCTTACAAATTTGAGTAGGTGTATCTCTTTAATCAACCCCCAAAATTGTTCACAGATTAGCAAATAGAGTCAAGGCTATGTTCCTCCTGTTCCCACTTAAGTGGCATAAGAGGAATGAGGCTACTTGAGACTCCTGACCAATTCTATTTTGAAGAAGGCTAAGGTCAAATTAGTTGTTGTAAGTGGCTAAACAAGTTATACAATCTAGTTACACCACCTAAGCCAACCTTCGAGTGCCTTAAGACCTACATATTGCTTAAATGATATTCTCAAGTGACATAGTGAAAAGGTACTCTAAGGATGGAACTAAGGGATTCAAGTGGGGCGAACCCTTCCTTTGAGATGATGTGTTTATGGTGCCTCTTAACTATCCTTTTGTTCCTTTAAGGGGTGTCTATTCTATATGCGAATGTGATTGTGAAAATTCGCTTTCCTTGTATTGTTTGCACGTAGAAACTTTTAAATTTATATTTGAAATTGAACTTGAAAATATGAAAATTGAGGTTTTCAAATCAGAGTTTGAGTCATTCGTGTGAGTACGAGTGAAGCATGAAAGATCAAGTATACACTAGAGGGGGGGTGAACAGTGCCAGTATCTATTTAAAAATTTAACTTTAAAACATTCACCACATATCAAAATGATATATGCACAAACTAGAGAAATGACACCAGATTTTAGAGTGGAAACCCTTCTGGGTAAAAACCACTACCGAAGCCTCCCAGCTTAGGATTTTTTCGACTAGTCGACGCTAGTCAATCCACTAACACACATCACTTGAACGAGGGTGGCATAACCTCTTATAGAACGTCTTCTCTTACACCTGATAGAGAGGAGAACAACGAGACTTCCAATCCAACTTGGAATCTCAAATCAAGAAAAATAGAAATAAAACAATTTAACAATATTCCTAGGAACCTTAGAAATATTAAAGAACAAACTGAACTTTCGTGAATTGCAAGAAAGTGAGCATACTTTAGATCACAGTAGTTGTAGGCACAGAGGCCCGAAAGTACGAGAAAGAGAGTAGGTAGTTTTCTCTTAGAAAGCTCTTGAGGTGTGTTTTTGAGAGGGGGTTGGACCTATTTATAGGCAGTTTTTCACATTTCTAGAACTACGGGTTTGGTCGATCAAAATAAAGTTTGGTCGATCAAAAAGGTATATATTTGGTAGATTAAATAATTATATTAATCGATTCAATGCTAATTGATTAAATTGAAAAATTGATCAACTCTGATATTTCGAAAGAAATTTGACCATTGGAGTAAATTTATTGATTAAATAAAATAGGTTGATCGATCAAAATGAAATATGACCGGTAGAGGTATTTGATCGATTAGAACAATTACTTGGTGGATCAATACTTGGTTGATCAAAGGGATATGTTGGTCAATCAACAATAGGGAAGAATGACATTTTACGAAAATGAAAAGCTTATGCTTGTTTTTCTTTTTGAGGCTTCGTACATATTTCAAGACTCAATGAAATTTAAATAGGTAAGATAATATTCAAGTCAAGTCCTTTTCTTCCTTGATGACTATGGTAATGATAATGCATCCATACCAAAAATTTGACTTAACTTGTAATGGTTAGTCCACAATAAAAATATAATTTGGTTATATCAAAAAGGGTATTAACAATCTCCCCCTTTTTGATAATAACAAAATTATAATTATTTATGCATGGTGTATAATCAAATTTTAATTATTTCTCCCCCTTTGTTATTAACAAAAAGATTGAGGATGGAGGGCAGAGGGGGAGATAGGGCTAGCGAGAAGGACGACGGCTGGAGGGTGTGGCGATCCAGGGGATGGTGCCAAAAAGAAAGGGGGAAGGAGGCTAGGGCAACTCCTCGTGAGGCTCATGGAGTGGGGGACATGTGGGGAAGGCAGAGAGGAGGGAATGTAGAGATTATTTGTTTTAGGTGTAGAAGATGGGGGCATATGGCGACTGTGTGCAGATCCCTGACATTATGCCTCTCATGTGGGGGTTGGGGCCACAAGAAAGACGTATGCAAGAGGAGGAGTGATGTGGATCTGAATGGGAGAGAACCCATTCGTGACCTAGAAAAGAAGGGGGCTCCTCCGCCCCCACCACCGGAGGGCTTTAGACAGGTTTATGATGTGGAAATCCCACAAACTGAGGACGTACAGGTAGTGGCGATAGCAATACAAGGAACCTTGATCGGCGAGATAATGATGGGTACATACACACATGAGTGAATTCAAAACTTGGTACGTTCCCTATCTCTGTCTTCATAGGGGTGGAAATTAGTGCAGTTGGGTGGTTCTCACTTTCTTCTATTTGATCTGGGCATGATGGATGTGGAAAGCCTTTGCTTTCACACAAGTGAGTTTGATGGAGAGACTGTTACGTGGAGGCTGGTGAAGTCGGTAGGTTTGATGATCGGGTTTTGGTTTTGTTATAACGTTGTAGTAAAGCCGGTTATTACCAACATTTCAAATATATAAAATTTTTTTACTCGGAAAATAAAAGAGTTCCCGAGGTCGAACTCAGGGAGCAAGTTGTATTCTAGAGATATACATGTTTCTTTTACAAAATAAAGAAAGAGAGAGGGAAAGAATTTGTTGTTCTCTTTGTTTTCTCCTCGTGATGTTCTTTCTTTCTTTCTTCAGATCTCCTTCTTCTTCTTCTTTGTTCTGCAGAGGTGATGCTCCTCTTCAGATCTCCTTCTTCTTCTTCCTTGGTTTCTGTCTTGGCCTCTCTTCTTCTTTTTCTGCAGTCTCTTCTGTGAAGGTTTCTTCTTCCTTGGCTCTGCTGCACTTCTTCTCTGCAGCCTTTCCTCTTCTTCTGCCTTGCTCAGCCTCTTCTTTAGAGTTTCTTCTTGTTTTTCCTCCCTGCGGTTAAGTGTCAGCTTCTTCTTTTCTTTTTCAGCCAGGGACGTCACGCGAAGCTTTCTTCCTTAGCTGCTTCAGGCCGTCGTCTGATTTCCAAATCAGACGACTTAACTACCTGTTGCTACAGTTAGCTTCCTTCTTCTTCCGCGGGTCTTCTTCTTCGCCTGTGCCTGCACACTTCAGAGTTTTTCGTCAGAGGCAAAACCTACTCTACCCTCCCCCCCCCCCCCCGCGTCTCTCTTTCTCTCTGAAACCACTCTTGGGAAAGCTCTCCCAGAGCTACCGGGTAACCGGGTTCGGATCAGGCCCGGGTCCAGGCCCACCGGCGTGCGTGGTGGGCGAGGAGTGCAGGTCAGTCTTAGGTCGGGTCGGTTCAGGTCAGGTCCGCGGGGCGTGAGCGCGGACGAGACCGAGTAACCGGGCGGGTGAAGGGGACCTCACCCCGTGTGCTGAGGCAGTAAGCCTTCAGCACTTTTGCATCTTATGTCGCTGCGGCTCGTCAGGCGTTTCCGAGGTGGGACTAAATGGCCCACCTCAATTGCGCGCCCGCAGCGGGGAATTCAGCAGGAGATGGCGGCGTCACGCGAAGCTTTCTTCCTTAGCTGCGAACCTGGTGTTTTGCCAAAACTCCTCGCAAGGCCTGGGAGTGAATCTGGGCTTGGCGCTGAGCGTGGCGCACCTGTAGCTGCAGGCAGAAGCAGTTCCTCCTGCGCGGCAATGGCGGCGGAGGTCGGGTGGCCTGTCCACAAGAAAACGGCCTCTCGGCCTAATCAGAGAGTGCCAGGAGCTTCGCCAGGGTGCGGCGAAGCTCGTGTGGGTGGTGGCGAGGCGCGGGGCGGCGTGCGAGGGCTGCCCTAGGTCGGACAGTGGGTCGGAGGATGGGTCTGTTCGGTGGGGTTGCAGAGGGTGATGTGGGGGAAGTGGCAGGGCGGAGGTTGATCAGGGTGAGGAGGCGGAGGTCCTGCGGTGGTCGGCGAGCCGTGTGGGTCGCTGAGGTGATGGGAGCGGCTCGCCGGAGGGTGGTCGGAGGCGAAGGGGGTGAAGGTGGTCAGGGTCGGTCGAGGGCTTAATTGAATAAATTGAAAGCGGGGAAAGAAAGAGGAGAAGAAGGGGAGTAGCTCTAGCTTACTTGCAGGGACGAAGGGGGAGGAACAGGGCGACAGTCGTATCGACTGTCACCGGAGAAGACGATGCTCAGGGGAAGGGGCGGCGGCGAGCGGAGAGCCGGAGAGGCGCCAGCTGGGTGCGGCGTGGCGCGGGAAGAGCAGGGGAGGAAGTCTCTGCTGCTGGTATTGCGGCAGAGCGAAGAGGTGGAGGGGGAGGAAACCGCCGGAGCTGGTGAGCGTCTGCCGGAGGAAGAAGAGAAGAAAGTTGGGGATTTTCTCCGTCAGATCCAGGCTGCCCCGGTCGGTGGAGCAACGGGGGGTATTTATAGGGATCAAACAGGGAGGAAGGTGGAGGGAGACGACGTGTCTCCCTCGCCGGAGGATGGTCGGAAACAAGAACCCATACCGTCCGTTCGTTGGCACGGCCGGTATGGTGGGTTACAACGACCAGGGGGGTGTCCCTGCGACGGCTGACGACGCAGGGCACCCCCGGTTTACTTGTCAGGTCCCCCACCTCACCCTGCGCGGCGCCATGCTCCGCGCAAGGTCGCCGGAGCATGGTGCTGGCAGGTTTTGCAGGAGGGACCTGATTGCAAAGAACGAAGGAGAGTTAGGGGCCAAAATGCGAGGGTTCAAAAGTTGAGGGCCAAAGAGTAAATATATGAGGACCAAAGTGTAAAGTCGGTCAAGGAGGTTTCTTCTTAGGCTCAAGTTTTTATACGTGACTAATTAGGACCTAAGGAATCTGATGGTGAATTTCATTTTCATATTAAACCTTGTTTGACCGGTCAATTTACGCAAAAACCCAAATTAAGTTATTAATTGGGCATGGTTCTCAATGTAGGTCAAAATGGGTTCTAAAGGCCAAATTGAAGGTTCTAAACCCTAGAGATTATTTTTCTATGAATTTTAGAGGGTTTATTCTATTTTTACTTTGCCTCGAACCTTGTGAATTGAAGTGGGTTGTTTTAGGGTTACAGATTTATCATTTAGTTTCTTGGAATTGCTGTAGCCCTTGCTAGATCATTTCATCCCACTTTTATTCTTATTAAGCTGCTTTGACCTATGTTTGGGCCCTGAATTACCCTGTATGCAGATTATACTGGTGAAATTGCATTTTTACCCCTTATGACTTGTTTTCTCCTTAAACTCAGAATTCTCTGAGTTAAGCCTTTCCTTGAGATATGTAGGAGCTTTTATCCTTTGTATTAGGTCAAAATGAGCTAGTTATGGCTCATGATGAGGTTCTCATCATACCCCCATGCCTAGCTTTTGCTAGTCCCTTAGCAAAAACTTAAGGTTTCAACCCTTGTTCTAGACCATGAAGTTTTTAATAGTTTTAGATAAGTGCCTTTTTTATTTGAGCATAGATTAGGTTAGAATGCTGACAATAGGCCTAAAAGGTACTCTAGTACCAATCAAGATCCAAATCTGTCTAGCCTTAGCCTCAGTCTTTTAGCAAAGGTTTTTAAGGCCCACAAGAACTAACCTAAGGTTTATTGGACTTCGTGGTTAAAGCACCCGTGCTTGAAATGATTTTAGCCCTGGCTCAGTTCGCAGTGCGTTTTGTAAGAGAGAGATAGAAAGTTTTTCTGTTTGGAGAGTTTTCTCTCTCTTTTTCTTTTTAGTTCTAGCCTAGGATTGGCTTTTCAACACGGTCTGTATCAGATTCCTTGCTCCCATCATCAATCCTCAAGGGTTCCTGGCGATCAATGCTTCGAGATAGCACCGCCCATGGCAACCCCCGGAACCCTGGCTATTGAGATTTCGAGATAATCCCATCCATGGTATTCCGTGGCCGAATCCAGACCCTGGCAATTGACACTTCGAGATAATGCCATCCATGGAATCTGAACCAGCAGAGTGCTTACATGCCCCCAGTAGGATATGTAAATATCCTAAGAGACAAGCACCGAGGAGATGATATTTTGTTACGCATCTTCGAGGGGATTTCCCGCCTCTCTACGCTGGGAACTCGTCCAAATCAACTTGTGTTGATCGGCCGCTCCTATTCTAGGTGTTCTTTTCAGATTTTTGCGACGCTTCTGCGTGATTCTGATTTTTACGCTTACTGAACCAGGCTGTGTGTGAGATTAGGGTGCTTAGGTTACTGAGTCCCGTAAACCAAAAATTAGTCAACGAGGCCGAATACTCCCTAAGCCTTAGACCTAATACTTCAGCTTTTCATTTTCCTCAACCTCTTGAGGAGTGTCCAGATCTTAATGGGTACTAAGAGTCTATTCAAGAATGCCTAAGGTTTGCATTCTTTACTAATCTTATTGTGCACTTTTCTTGAATGAGGTCTAGAACTTAGGTTAATTCCTTAGTTCCTTACTAATGACTATCACTTTTTCTCATAATTTTGTGCTCCTTTTTCCTTTTGTTTCTTTTCTCCTTCGCAAAATTTCCTTCTCCTCTTTTCCTCTTATTCTTTTTCGAAAAATTTTTTAATTTTTATGGTGTTTTTGGCATATGTGAATTTTTTTGTTTGAAACCTTTTCTTACAAGTTTTTGTACTTTCATACCCCCCCATGCCTAAGATTTGCAATGTCCTCATTGTAACCTAGGGGGTCTTAGTTCATTCCTTAAGACAGAAATTTGGGTGAGTGGATGGGTCGGGTTGAATTTTTGCGGACGATTTCAAATCTCAGATGCAAACATCTGAGTTGGGGTCGGCTGTCTACAAGGGTGAACTTCGAGTGCTGAAAGGTGTTAGAACAAGTTTCAGGTTTACAAAGAGAATGACGGGCTGCCTCCCGTTAAGCGCTGAGTTTTACGCCATCGGCTGGGCGCAATAAGCTCAAGGGGAAAGGAGGGTATAAGATGCCTCAGCCAAATTAGTAGAAGTTACATCAATGAACGGCTTGAGTCTCTGACCGTTCACGATGAAAGGTTCAGAATCGTGGCTGAGTGGACTGATTTCGATTGCTCCATTTCCAAAAACCTGTCGGACCAAATATGGTCCGACCCACTTAGATCTCAGTTTTCCTGGGAAGAGTTTGAGTCGGGCATCAAAGAGTAGGACCTTTTGACCAGGATGAAAGATCTTTCTCGAGATGTGTTTGTCGTGGAAGGCTTTAACCCGCTCCTTGTAGATTTGCGAGTTCTCGTACGCGTCTATGCGTAATTCATCGATCTCGCTGATTTGGAGTTTTCTGTGGGTCCCAGCCTTGGAAAGATCCAGATTACAGTTCCGTACTGCCCAATAGGCTTTATGCTCCAGTTCGACGGGAAGGTGGCATGCCTTTCCGTACACCAATCTAAAGGGAGACATGCCCAATTGGGTCTTGTGGGCGGTCCTATAGGCCCACAATGCTTCCGGAAGTCGGGACGACCAGTCCTTCCTGTCAGGTCGAACAGTGACTTGCAGGATTTTCTTGATCTCCCGATTAGACAGCTTAGCTAGACCATTAGTTTGGGGGTGGTAAGGAGTAGAGATTCGGTGAGACACCCCGTATTTGGTCATCAGTGACCTAAACTGAGCATTTGTGAAATGGGTCCCCCCATCAGAGATTATTGCACGAGGAATCCCGAACCTTGAGAAAATGTGTTGATGAATGAATTTGAGAACGATTTTGTGATCACAGGTTCGGGTCGGTATGGCTTCGATCCATTTGGACACATAGTCCACAGCCAACAGAATGTATTCGAAACCATCCGAAACAGGAAAGGGGTCCATAAAATCAATCCCCCAAACATCAAAGATTTCGCATACTAGAATCGGTTGCATAGGCATCATGTCGCGATGGCTCATGTTGCCCAAAGTCTGGCAACGACTGCATGCCCTGCAATGACTGTATGCGTCTTTGAACAGTGTGGGCCAGTAAAAGCCCGGCAAAATGGCCACCGCATGCCTGGTCATGGCAGAAAGAGAGGATATCGTTGACTTCCCCTTCCGGGACACATCTCCGGATGATCTGATCGGCACCTATGCGGAAGAGGTACGGGTCTTCCCAAATGTAATACTTGGCATCGGAGCGTAATTTGTCTTTCTTGGCCTTTGGCCAATCGGATGGGGTCTGATGAGATGCCAAGTAATTTACAATATTAGCGAACCATGGAAGGCTAGTACCAATAGTCAGCAGGTGCTCATCGGGAAAATGCTCAGTGATGGGTCCGGAAGGGTCTATTATTTCAGAAGGAAGACGGGACAAGTGATCAGCTACCACGTTTTGTTTTCCCGCTTTGTCGCGAATCTCAAGGTCAAATTCTTGCAACAGCAAGATCCATCGGATTAATCGAGGTTTCGCGTCCTTCTTCGCAAGGAGATGCCTCACAGCTGTGTGATCCGAGTATATGATGACATGGGAACCCAGAAGGTACGATCTGAACTTCTCTAGGGCAAATACTACAGCTAGCAGCTCTTTCTCAGTAACTGTATAGTTACGCTGAGCCTCATCGAGTGTTTTGCTGGCGTAGTAAATGACCACAGGTTTCTTGTCATTTTTCTGCCCCAAAACCGCTCCTACAGCGAAGTCGGATGCATCACACATGATCTCAAAGGGTTGAGACCAATCAGGGGACTGTAGGATCGGTGCTTGGGTGACTCGGTCACGCAGGATTTCAAATGCTTGAGTGCATTCCTTGGAGATTTCGAAGGGAACATCCTTGGAGAGAAGAGTGGTCAGGGGGCGTGCGATTTTTGAAAAATCAGGGATAAATCGTCGATAAAAATCGACATGCCCTAAAAAGGATCGGATGTCCCTGATCGAGCTAGGCATAGGAAGGTGAGAAATCAGATTAACCTTAGCTCGATCCACTTGGATACCTTTTTCCGAAATTGAGTGTCCCAGGACAATTCCCTCAGGCACCATGAAATGGCTCTTTTCCCAGGAAAGAACCAAATTCACATCGATGCACCGCCTGAGTATCTGGACCAAGTGTTGGAGGCAATCGTCGAATGATGCTCCGAAAACTGAAAAGTCATCCATGAAGACTTCCAGATAATCACCTACCATATCTGAGAATATGGCAAGCATGCATCGCTGAAAAGTAGCGGGTGCATTGCAAAGACCGAAAGGCATCCTTCGGAAAGCGTATGTTCCGAAGGGGCAGGTGAACGTGGTCTTTTCTTGGTCCTCAGGATGGATTGCCACCTGGTTATAACCGGAGTACCCGTCAAGAAAGCAGAAGAACCTATTTCCCGCTAGTTTTTCGAGAATTTGATCAATGAAGGGTAGTGGGAAATGATCCTTCTTCGTGGAGGAATTGAGTCGACGGTAATCTATACAGACTCTCCACGAGTTGGCTAATCGGGTAGGAATGATTTCTCCGGTCTCAGTCGTTATAGTGGTGAGTCCTGCCTTCTTGGGCACGACCTGAATTGGGCTCACCCAACGACTATCGGAGATCGGGTAGATGATTCCGGCATCTAACCATTTGATGATCTCCTTTTTCACGACCTCCTGCAGATTGGGGTTTAAGCATCTCTGCATTTCACGAGAAGGTCGTGTGCCCTCTTCTGAATAGATATGATGAGTACAATAAGAGGGACTTATTCCAGTCAAATCATCGAGAGTCCATCCGATGGCTCTGCGATGTTGCTGGAGGACAACAATCAGACGGGCTTCCTGTTCAGGACTGAGGTTGGAATTGATGATCACAGGAAGGGTCTGATTAGAACCCAAAAATACGTATTTCAAGTGAGCGGGAAGGGGTTTCAGTTCGAGGATGGGGTTTTCAGCAGCAGCGGGTGGTTCAGTATAGATGTGAGGTTCAAGGGTGGGAGTTACTGGGTTGTTCATATCTGGATTCAACTCCTCTGTTTGCGGGTCAAGATCCTTCTGTGGTTGATGAGGCACAATCGAGTCACTCTGGAGGTGTGATTCATCAACCAAAGTCTTGATGTCACAAATTTGCTCGATGACGCCGCAATTAATTCCTTGTTGGGCCTTAAATATATCAATTTTCAGTGTTTGATCTCCAAACTTAAGCTCTATTTGGCCCTCCTCACAGCTGATGTTGGCTCTAGCAGTAGCCAAGAAAGGTCTCCCTAGAATGATTGGTGTATCCCTAGGGTTTTTAGGTGCATCCATATCTAAGACTATGAAGTCCACTGGAAAATAGAAATCCCGCACTCTCACGATAACATCCTCGAGAATCCCTTTTGGTGACTTTATAGATCGATCTGCTAATTGTAATGTCACCTCGGTTGGTTTCAGCTCAGATTCCTCTAGATGGTCAAGTAAGGATGTGGGTATCAGGTTTATGGATGCGCCCAAGTCTAACAATGCTCTATCAAATTGGGTACCACCTATCTTACAGGAAATCAGGGGAGTTCCAGGATCTTTTGCCTTGGGTGGGAGTCTACTAAGGATTACAGAGCTGGCTTGCTCTGACAGAACAATTGGGCTCCCTCCCTTGGTTCGCGGCTTACGCTGGGGTGTACATAAATTCTTTAGAAATCGTGCGTAAGCTGGTACGTGGCGGATTGCATCCATCAAGGGGATGTTTATGTGGACCTGCTCAAAGAGCTTGACCAGGTCCTCCTCAGGGGCCACGGGTTTGGTGGTCTTCTTTCCCTTGGTCAGGGCCTCGGGAAACGGGACCTTGGTTGGTTCTTTTAGGATAGGTTCAGGTTGTGGATCTGGAACAGCAGTACCTTGGATAACTATCCTAGGGTTATGGTTATCAGGCTGGGAGTGGTTTGGATAATGCGGGTCTTGAGTTGTCTTACCACTACGTGTTGTTACAGAATTTAATCCGGCCTGATTTTTGTTTGGGTTTGGTAGGAGGGGTGGCTGCTGCTGAAATCCTGCATAAGAAGTTGAGGCTTCCATCTCGTCTGGAGATGGAGCAGTAGGAGCCTGATAAATCCATTGGGCGTGGCCTAAATTTGGATTCATAACGCGCTTCTGGGTTGGCACGTTATTTGGGTTAGGAAGAGGTTGGGAAGGGAGTGTGCCTGGTTGGCGAGAATTTGCCAACTGGGCCAGTTGAGTTTTAACTTCAGTAAGCTCGTCCTTGTGCTGTTTTTGAATAGCCGTATTCGATTTTTGAATGTCAGCCAGAGTCTGAAGGATTAAGGACATTTGATCTTGATTTGGCCCTGATGTATAAGTAGGGTTGGGCCGAGGCTGAGGCGGCTGGTAGTGATGAGAGGGCTGTGGGCGGGACTGAAAAGGTGGTCTTTGGGTTTGGGAATTTCCCGCCCAGTGAAAATTGGGATGGTTTCGCCATCCTGGGTTGTAAGTGTTGGAGAATGGGTCGTTCTGGATGGCGTTGAGGTCCTCGCAGGTCTGAGGACCCTCCTGAGAATCAGGGAAAGGAGGAATGGAGTTCCCCCGGCTGGTGTAGAAAGGATCGGATGATCTTCCAGTCCAAGAATCAGATGGGGATGGATATGGATCCATCCCAGGGGAGGATCGGTGGAGGATGTTTTGCACAGTCTCCTGTGTGGAAGGAGGTTGTGCAAAGGAGTTACGCGCAGAGGTGGCTCGCTGCAAGTGCTGAGTCAGCTCATCCACCTTCTTTTCAATGATTGAGACCTTGTCCAATCGACTGGCCATTAATTCCAGGTCGACTGATGCGGACAGGCCCTGCGTCTCACGTGCTCCCTTAAGATTCGTCGCTGCGCGGGTATTCGTCCTGTCGAATAATCCCATGGAGTCATTGTTGATGGAGTTCTCGCACATGTTTTCGAGAATCTCCCATACGGTGTCTTCATGTTGACCCATGATGTTTCCTCCGCAAGTTGCATTGACGAAAAGGCGGATGTCCTCACGGAGTCCCTGGTAAAAAGATTGGACTTGTTCCCATTTAGGAACTCCGTGATGGGGGCACTTTCTCATGAGATCCTGAAAACGATCCCATGCCTCATGGAGAGGTTCTCCTGATTGTTGAGTGAAGTGTGTAATCTGATGGCGCAAGGCGTTGGTCCGACCAACGGGAAAAAACTTTTTCAAAAATTCGGATTGAAGTTCTTCCCAAGTGTTGATCGGCCGGGTCTGAGTTTGATACCAATGGGCGGCCTTGTCCATAAGAGAAAAGGAGAACATCTTCATGAGAAGAATATCCCGATTTTGCGCATCTGATCCAAAAGTGTGGGCCAGATGCTTTAGCTGTTTGATGTGCTGGAAGGGATCTTCAGAATTAAGCCCATGGAATTTAGGTATAGCATGAATCATGTTGGGCTTTAGTTCGGAATCAGGTCCTCCAGTCGGGATTCTGACTCGAGGCTCAATGGCCACCGCAGCAGGATTGTAGTGGTCCCGCATCATAGGACGCTGTGGTGGGTGCACGAAGTTTTGGAAGAGGTCATTGAGTCGCTGGAGCTGGTGTTCCAGATTATTTTCTTCCTCAACTGGCTGAGCCATGATGGGGGAAGAAGAAGAACTTGGTTCTGAATCAGAAGAGAGAATAATGTGAGGGTGTTGCTGCAAAAACACGGGCGTCGAGGCTTGGCCTTGACGAGAGCGAATTTCTAAAGGAGGTCTTAAGGGTGGTCTTAGAGATCTCCTTCCGTACATGCACAGTTGGGAGAGGTAAGTTAGAAGGTGCTGGACCCAATCAAGGCACCCAAAAAATGTGTTGGGTGACTATAGAGGTACGGGGCAGATGGACCCCTTGATCAGAAAGATCGTCCACCTGAGAATTACCTGGGCAGCCAGAGAGGGAGAGTCCCGCGAAGACCCCTACACGGTAGAGCGTCCCCACGGGTTACAGGATTTCCCCCACCCGACCTCTCTTGTCACTGCGGTTCCAGGTAGACCAGAATGGGGATCTTGACCTCTTAAGTCTACCAATTTTAAGATCAGGGTGCTTAAGGTTTCACTTGAACTTTAGTCTTTTTAAGTGCAAAGAGTGACCTAATTTAAGGTTGGTTAACCCAAAGGGGTCAACTTTACCTCTTGTTTTCTTTGAGAGCTTTTTGGGTCCTTTCTTTTAGGGTCCAAGTGTTTAAAGAGAGAGCCAATTGTTTAGGATTTTTCTTGTTAATTATTTTCAATCAATGGCTTGGGCACACCTCTTTTGGATTTCTTCAATTCTTGATTAAGGGGTGTGTCTCTACTAAAATCCTAATGTTTGACCTTATGTTGGCTCTACTTGGTCCATTTAACTCTTTGTTGGGCAATTAGGGCTCAAGCAAGAATGTGTTAGCCCTTAAATACCCTTAATAGTGTGCAGGAGTGATGGGTTGAAAACATGCAACTCTTTATGGTTACTAAGTATGGAAAACAGGTTAGCCCTATATTGCTTGTTCTTTTCTTTTCTTCCTCTTTAGAGTTTAGGGGTTAATAGTGAGAGGAAAGATTTACCTGTCTTCGGAGTGGTTGTCGTGTGGTTGCTTGTCTTCTTGAGTTCCTGTAGCTGCACAAAAGAGAGGAGATTATCAGAAATTAAAAGAAACAGGAATGTTTACCTCTAGAATAGCCGTTGCTCCCCGGCAACGGCGCCAAAAATGAAGTCGGTAGGTTTGATGACCGGGTTTTGGTTTTGTTATAACGTTGTAGTAAAGCCGGTTATTACCAACATTTCAAATATATAAAATTTTTTTACTCGGAAAATAAAAGAGTTCCCGAGGTCGAACTCAGGGAGCAAGTTGTATTCTAGAGATATACATGTTTCTTTTACAAAATAAAGAAAGAGAGAGGGAAAGAATTTGTTGTTCTCTTTGTTTTCTCCTCGTGATGTTCTTCTTTCTTTCTTTCTTCAGATCTCCTTCTTCTTCTTCTTCGTTCTGCAGAGGTGATGCTCCTCTTCAGATCTCCTTCTTCTTCTTCCTTGGTTTCTGTCTTGGCCTCTCTTCTTCTTTTTCTGCAGTCTCTTCTGTGAAGGTTTCTTCTTCCTTGGCTCTGCTGCACTTCTTCTCTGCAGCCTTTCCTCTTCTTCTGCCTTGCTCAGCCTCTTCTTTAGAGTTTCTTCTTGTTTTTCCTCCCTGCGGTTAAGTGTCAGCTTCTTCTTTTCTTTTTCAGCCAGGGACGTCACGCGAAGCTTTCTTCCTTAGCTGCTTCAGGCCGTCGTCTGATTTCCAAATCAGACGACTTAACTACCTGTTGCTACAGTTAGCTTCCTTCTTCTTCCGCGGGTCTTCTTCTTCGCCTGTGCCTGCACACTTCAGAGTTTTTCGTCAGAGGCAAAACCTACTCTACCCTCCCCCCCCCGCGTCTCTCTTTCTCTCTGAAACCACTCTTGGGAAAGCTCTCCCAGAGCTACCGGGTAACCGGGTTCGGATCAGGCCCGGGTCCAGGCCCACCGGCGTGCGTGGTGGGCGAGGAGTGCAGGTCAGTCTTAGGTCGGGTCGGGTCGGTTCGGGTCAGGTCCGTGGGGCGTGAGCGCGGACGAGACCGGGTAACCGGGCGGGTGAAGGGGACCTCACCCCGTGTGCTGAGGCAGTAAGCCTTCAGCACTTTTGCATCTTATGTCGCTGCGGCTCGTTAGGCGTTTCCGAGGTGGGACTAAATGGCCTACCTCAATTGCGCGCCCGCAGCGGGGAATTCAGCAGGAGATGGCGGCGTCACGCGAAGCTTTCTTCCTTAGCTGCGAACCTGGTGTTTTGCCAAAACTCCTCGCAAGGCCTGGGAGTGAATCTGGGCTTGGCGCTGAGCGTGGCGCGCCTGTAGCTGCAGGCGGAAGCAGTTCCTCCTGCGCGGCAATGGCGGCGGAGGTCGGGTGGCCTGTCCACAAGAAAACGGCCTCTCGGCCTAATCAGAGAGTGCCAGGAGCTTCGCCAGGGTGCGGCGAAGCTCGTGTGGGTGGTGGCGAGGCGCGGGGCGGCGTGCGAGGGCTGCCCTAGGTCGGACAGTGGGTCGGAGGATGGGTCTGTTCGGTGGGGTTGCAGAGGGTGATGTGGGGGAAGTGGCAGGGCGGAGGTTGATCAGGGTGAGGAGGCGGAGGTCCTGCGGTGGTCGGCGAGCCGTGTGGGTCGCTGAGGTGATGGGAGCGGCTCGCCGGAGGGTGGTCGGAGGCGAAGGGGGTGAAGGTGGTCAGGGTCGGTCGAGGGCTTAATTGAATAAATTGAAAGCGGGGAAAGAAAGAGGAGAAGAAGGGGAGTAGCTCTAGCTTACTTGCAGGGACGAAGGGGGAGGAACAGGGCGACAGTCGTATCGACTGTCGCCGGAGAAGACGATGCTCAGGGGAAGGGGCGGCGGCGAGCGGAGAGCCGGAGAGGCGCCAGCTGGGTGCGGCGTGGCGCGGGAAGAGCAGGGGAGGAAGTCTCTGCTGCTGGTATTGCGGCAGAGCGAAGAGGTGGAGGGGGAGGAAACCGCCGGAGCTGGTGAGCGTCTGCCGGAGGAAGAAGAGAAGAAAGTTGGGGATTTTCTCCGTCAGATCCAGGCTGCCCCGGTCGGTGGAGCAACGGGGGGTATTTATAGGGATCAAACAGGGAGGAAGGTGGAGGGAGACGACGTGTCTCCCTCGCCGGAGGATGGTCGGAAACAAGAACTCATACCGTCCGTGCGTTCGCACGGCCGGTATGGTGGGTTACAACGACCAGGGGGGTGTCCCTGCGACGGCTGACGACGCAGGGCACCCCCGGTTTACTTGCCAGGTCCCCCACCTCACCCTACGCGGCGCCATGCTCCGCGCAAGGTCGCCGGAGCATGGTGCTGGCAGGTTTTGCAGGAGGGACCTGATTGCAAAGAACGAAGGAGAGTTAGGGGCCAAAATGCGAGGGTTCAAAAGTTGAGGGCCAAAGAGTAAATATATGAGGACCAAAGTGTAAAGTCGGTCAAGGAGGTTTCTTCTTAGGCTCAAGTTTTTATACATGACTAATTAGGACCTAAGGAATCTGATGGTGAATTTCATTTTCATATTAAACCTTGTTTGACCGGTCAATTTGCATAAAAACCCAAATTAAGTTATTAATTGGGCATGGTTCTCAATGTAGGTCAAAATGGGTTCTAAAGGCCAAATTGAAGGTTCTAAACCCTAGAGATTATTTTTCTATGAATTTTAGAGGGTTTATTCTATTTTTACTTTGCCTCGAACCTTGTGAATTGAAGTGGGTTGTTTTAGGGTTACAGATTTATCATTTAGTTTCTTGGAATTGCTGTAGCCCTTGCTAGATCATTTCATCCCACTTTTATTCTTATTAAGCTGCTTTGACCTATGTTTGGGCCCTGAATTACCCTGTATGCAGATTATACTGGTGAAATTGCATTTTTACCCCTTATGACTTGTTTTCTCCTTAAACTCAGAATTCTCTGAGTTAAGCCTTTCCTTGAGATATGTAGGAGCTTTTATCCTTTGTATTAGGTCAAAATGAGCTAGTTATGGCTCATGATGAGGTTCTCATCAGCTGGTATTGCCTTTTGATGGGGCATTGCAAGACCATCCACCTCAGAGGGTGTAGGTTCGAAGGGGAACCATGGAGATCTGGTCCTTCCCTTACACCTGCAGTCCAATGGTGTGGTGGTAGGGGCGATTGCAAGTTTTTTTGTTCTGATAGAGAGGGCTAAGGTGGGGTTATGTAAGGGGGATGGGAGATCGATTAAAGTTGAGGTGAAGGTGGTGAGGGTGGGGCCGATCCTAGACAAGATAATTCTCAGGTGAGGAGGGAGTTCGTGGCTTCTTCGGATGAGGATCTCCTTTCATCGATCTGATGGGTAGGAATAGGAGGTAAGTGATAAGTCCACTTTAGTGGATCATTTTTTGGTCTAAGTGCTCTTTAATCAGTTCTTCTTAGTTGTTAATTGATTAAGAGTTATATGATAATTTACCTTAGCCTGCATATAATTTTATGCGCCAATTTTACATTTAATAACATATGATATGGTAACATAATTGATTTGATGGATGCGGGTTAGGTGCAAGAGTTCAGACATCCATTTTTGCATCTATAAGACATTTGGAGATAAGATCGAACATCTCGAAACCACCATCATGAACTCGCTGATGTCTACACTATTTAAGATGTCTGATAGCATACCGCCAAGCTTATCCGGGCATTCCAACCACTCGCGATCTTCGCCGAGTGGTTGGAGAACCTTTCGATGAAAATAACAAACAGTGGGTGTTTAATAAGAAGAAGAGCGGCTAGAGGATCGATTATCTTCTCCGCTGGGGGGAACCTCTACCATCTCCACCACTGTGGAACTTGTGTACACAATGAAACAAGCCTACACCGTGGACCTCACACACTCTGATGTGCCCCCAGTGTCACAATCATGTGTGCACTGCGACAAGGTGCACATGCACACCACCGCCCCCCCTTCATCTTCTTCCTCTTCCTTTTCTACGTGAACCTTCTTCCATCTCCACCACCACTTGCAACTTCCACGCATCAAACCCAACACCACCATCCCACCATAGCCGGCCACCACCTTCCTTTCCCACTCCAAGACCACACTTTCCCTCTCCACACACACCTGCAGCTAGCTTCACCCTTCCTCTTCTTCCAACCACCTATGAAGGAACCCAAACCACAGCCCCTCACCATCGCCTCAACAGCCTGCCGATGCCCTACGGCCACGCGCAACCAAGCATGACCCACGCAAGTAGCCAGAGCCACTCACAGAGACCTCGATGCCACCAACCTCCGACGCTCCGGTCAGCCACATCCGGCCGCCTCTTCCTACGCTTCCTAGGCCATCGCAAAGCCCACTCTTCGACGCACCTTCCCCTCAATCCTTACTGCCAATTGTGCTCGGCCCTTCACGCGAGGAAGAGAGAGGAGAAATCCTCTATTCTTCTAACAATTAGAAATTACAGAGATTGCCATTAGAAGGTTTACTATTCCTTTATTTATTGAATTAATTTATTGAAAGGAATTTGCATAAATGTCCCTCCATTCTATCTGAATTACCTAGAGTTAAATTCCTCTCATGAATAATATAGCATATGGGTTCTTGGTTATATGAGCGAGCTTTGCTCTGAAGGAGATAAATATTAATGGTGTTTACCAATACCAATATCAAGATTCTGCTATTCCCATGGTGGTGATCTTTGCATATGCACATCTATATTCTTGATTAATTATCTAGATCGAGAATTTATGTTGGAAATGAGTGCACCAGTTAGTATGCGCATGCTTTAAAATTTTTGAATAAATGAGGCACTACCCACTAGTTTAATAGGCTAATTCCTTCCTGAGGAGACGACCTAACTATTTTCTTGGTTAGATTTTGATTATGAAATGTTTTGAAAAATGATTTTCTACCACGCGACTAAATACGACACTACATTTTATGCTCAAAATTTTATCAAAAATGGAGATCCCTCTTTCAAATGGAGCCGTTGCCGGGGTGGAAATATGCCTATTAATTTTTTAAGGAAATTTATATTATTTTTATGCTATTTCTGAAGCTTTTCTGAATTGCTGACCTTGTTTCTTTTTGCGTGAAAAAATGAACGAACATGACGGGAGTGCACAACGGAGATGATATTTTTGGTGGACCTTGATGCTGTCTAGAGGGTAGTAATAGGAGCACGTGAGCCTTGATCCCACTCGCATGGAAGGAGGATTGGCGACTGAAGACCTGTTTGCTTCCTTTAGATTTAGATTAGGCTAGACAGACATTAGACATTTAATTTCTATCTTATGGACCCGTGTTGGGCATTTTTGGAAATGTGTTCCTAGTACTTTTTATTGCTTATCACTCTTCTATGCGGGAGCATCTTTTCGGGAGCATGTTCCCATTTTATTTAGATTATAGGTTTATTTGAATTGTTTGAACTGCATGTTAGTTATTTAGCTAGTTAAATTAAATTAGGTTTGTTTACTTATTAAAAAAGAAGAAAAAAGAAAAATCTGAACTGCTTGCTAGAAGTTACATATCTATAGGGCGACCATCTAGGATTGAATAAGCAGCATCTAGTTTATCTTAATTGCATCGCATACATCCTTGCATTGAAGAGAGCTAGAGTAACGTATGTCTTTTCTTGTGCATCAATTATTTGTCATGCATCTGTATTGGACTTAAATCTAAGACCACTAAAGTGTTTGAGTCTAATTAAGTTTGTGGTCACTTTAAGAAATTGGGACTGTTAAGAGGCTGGACCTTAAAATTAGTGACTTTAATTGCGTGCAAACGGACTTGTTTGTGGGATTTTAAAACACAAAACGCATACGCGTTGCACACTTGAGACACTGTGCACATCACACATAAGGTCACTAGATAAATTTCTACTTCTCTTTGCACCACAAGCGATGTTAGTCAAAAATCAACAAGCCTATCCACAAAGTTACTTTGGTTCCTCGTGGTTGGTCTCAATTCGAGACTTCCATCCCTTGTGAGTAGGTTGTAGGCACCAACGAAGGTCGGCCTAGGAAGCGTAACTCTTGCAAAACTTGTTTGGCCACCAATTGAACACTTAATTCTAAGACCTAGAATCTACTAAAAATAGATCCCATTGTATTTGCATTTGTTTTGATAGTGGTAGAACTCTCTAGGAAGTTTCTGGTTTTATTCTGATTTCTTCTAAGTCCTAAGAGAGTCGAACCTGTTTGGCTTAAAGAAATGGATCACCCTTACTCCTATCATTTAGATTATCAGAGTCAATACTTCCCATCTTTTAATCAGGATCCCATGCCCCGAGCGTATCCATCCTTTGATGGGTACAATGAAAATTCATGGGATCAATCATATTCCTACCCTAGGAGTACTGGCCCGATAACTCCCACTTTTGAGCAGAACCTTGGAGCGGGATTTTCCACCCCAAGAGTCCCAACTACTTTGCCAATGCCCAACCCTCCCACCCTTCATGATTTTTCTTATCAAGGTTGGACTAACACTCCTAGGCAACCTGAGCCTGAGATTGACTAGCCTCCCCAATCTGATAGTAGCCTCTCCTCTTTTATGATAGAAATGAAAAAACAACAAAAAGAAATGATGGAGTCTATGGGAGAGATGTTGAGGAATAGTCAACAACTGAATGAGCAAATTCGTCAGCTTAGCTACTCTCTTACTATTGATTCTGATCCCTACCCTACAACCATGATCATCAAAAAGATTCTGAGGAAACAACAGATAATAAGAATCCCATTTTAAGTAGCTATCACTTAGACTTTCCCCATGAGACATGACCACTAGAGGAGAACTACCTTAATGATTATCCACCCGAGCTATATTGGAATCAAAAGAAAGGGAAGATGGTACCACTTGAGACCTTGACCACACTAACAGTATTTTTCTTACCCCTGATAACCCAGGTCAAGGTTATAGTGTTCATGCCACTTCCCCTATTAATCATGTGGTGGATCCCCATTCTACCCTTAGTGAGGCTAATCCTGACCCTCTACTTAGGGAACCAACACCTATCATCATCATTCTGAGGATTTACTTGTGTCCAATGAAGGTGACCCTAAGGGAATGGAGGATGAATTGGATCAATTTTGGTTCAGGGATACAAAGAGTCTATTTTAGAGGAGGATGATAACCCAATGGAGGAACCCGGACTTCGAGTTTGGAGTGAATATCGAGGGGATTATGTGTTATTTGAGGACTTATCCCCTGAGGATATTAATGATTTGGTGAAATCTGGATTCCTCCCTACTTTTGATTTTTGAAAATCATCCTCCACAAAATCAGGAAGATAGGGAGTTGATGTTGGAGGAGGACGAACATAATAGTGAGAAGACTAGGAAAGACTCTTAGGGATAATACACATCATTTAAGGATTTATTCCCTGAGGAGAACAATGAATTGAGTGATATAGGCTTACTTCAAAACATTTAGACCGATCCTCCTTCATAAATAATTAAAGATACTGAAGCAACTCCTCTCTTTACTGGTGAATCACATATACACCCTGACAAAAACTTAAGTGAATCAAAAGAATCTGGGGATGAAATTGAAGATAGTGATTTAGTTGCTTCAACCCTGCCATCAAATGAATTTGATTTGGACTCCACCATTGATTCACATATATTGGAAGGTGAAAATATGACTCCGATTCTTGAGGAAATCATTAATGATAGGCAAGGTGACGTGAATTTTTCTGCAACAACTATTAAGGAGAATAATATAGAATTTGAATTGTTGTTGGAGCTGGACTTGACGCGAACTAAGCCCTCCTTGGACTTAATCATTACCACCCAACAACACAAACAACCCCTACACTCCCTAACCGATCCTTTGCTCAGGTTTTTGCTCACTTACATTCTTTCTGGGGAGCATATCAGGCCAGTACATCTCCAAGTGGAATGGTGAGTGTGGATTGATGCTTGTACTTTTAGTCTCACCATTCAAGGGCTTGAAATAATTATGCATACATCTTTTAAAACCTTCCTACTTTGGAGGACTCTTGTTATCCTCCACTTATTCTATTTCAAGAGGTCCCTTCTTCTATTACTCTTTTTCCTAGACATCTCTAAGTAGCTTGCAAGGTGGTCAATTTTCATGTCTTTTGGCGAGCATTTGGAATTACGTTGCATCATCAGCTCGCCAACATCCTTGGCTACTTACTCTAGGCCTGGGCTTTTACACATATTTTTAGGGCCTAGATCTTTCTATTTGGAACCAGACTTACAGGTTCCCTATAAGTCTGGCTACCGACAAAAAATGTAGCACTTGTTGGGAGGCAGCCCAACGTCTAGAATAATGCATTCATCAGGTGATTTCCTTCGTTTCTCCCGCTGTTTTAATTTTACAATGAGGACATTGTAAGATTTAGGCATGGGGTGTGCATTTTGCATTTTAAGGCAGTATTTATGCATTTAGGTTAGGTGCATTAAAAAAAAAACTCTTTTATTTTCTTGAGCTGAATTGGTTAGCCCTAGCAAAACATCTTTATCAAGGTGTCATTGAAGATTTTCTTCTTAAATTATTTCTAAGTTTAGAATCCAATACAGTTACTTCACTTGCACATAGATTGGATAATGGATCTTTGTAGAAAACCAATAAGCACTTTTAGTCTGCTGAATCCTTGGACAGTTTTAAGGGAGTCAGGCATACTATCTTCTATTAGATCCACCTAATATTTGTGAGGAGAAAGTAGAGAGACTACTGGTGTGCTAAGTCTAGTACAATGACTCTTAAGTTCTGGATAATTAGATGATGATACCTTAGAGTTAGGTATAGTTTTCACTCTCTGTTTCTGCATGCAAACATTATGTGAATCCCTGAGAGTCACCAAATAAGGTAGATGCAAAGAGATTGAGTTCTAATAAAACTATGACTATGGTGGATGGTTACAACCATCCTTCATAGAGTCCTCGGTTGAAGGAGGGTGGTAGTGTCAAAGGTCAGAAATTCGCTTATCCTATCCATTCCTTCCCGGTGCCAAGAGTAGACACTTCTACCAAATAAGCCATATAATATCCTCTTGACCATCATCTAATGCCTCATAAATAAAAGTCTGCATCATGTTGTGTTAGATTAATAAAAAAAAAAGAAGAAAAGAAATATATAGATATACATAGAAAAAAAAGAGAGAAATATATATATATATATATATGTACAAAAAAAAAGAAAGAGAGAGAAAAAAATGTTCAAGCTATAGCTATCTTAGGTGTCAATTTTAACAGGTGTCCATATCATTGAGGCAACAAAAATACCAATTGCAATCCACCAAATATGACCCATACCTACTTTTTAGTATTTCTAATCATCCAAATACTGGCTAAGGACTTCTAACTTAGTTTTAGGGTTATTAGGACTCTAATTGAAGTGTGAATGCCATGTGAGGCCACCAAACATTAAGTAGATTTAGAAAATCTGGTGAGATTTGTGATCTCAGAAAGTAAAGAAGGAAAAGAGTGAGCATAAAGGAACATTAAGAGAGCACAGTTTTGTTTAGCCTCTCTCTGGGTTGACTCATTTGATAATCTAGAGATTTAGAGTCTACAGTATTAGACTACATGTAACACCAAATGAGTATGAGTCACCAAATACGAATCCATTTAACTTAGTATCTCCTACCTAAGCCAAAAAGCCAGGGTTAAACTACATATTATTTTCTGCTTTATCCTCGAGGGAAGAAGTTGTCTATCCTAATAAAATGTTTACCAAGGGTTAAGTACGAGCTGTAAATGTAAGTTGGTTTTTCACTTAGATCCGTTACATAGGTTACTATCACTTCACATTTGTCTGAATCTCTAAATGTTTGGAATATGGAAAGAATAAATCTTTTGGTCACTTCCATCATTTTGCACTTTTGCTACGGACTAGTAAAACTTAGGCATGAAGGCATTTGATAAGTCCACTTTAGTGGATCATTTTTTGGACTAAGTACTCTTTAATCAGTTCTTCTTAGTTGTTAATTGATTAAGAGTTATATGATAATTTACCTTAGTCTGCATATAATTTTTTGCGTCAATTTTACATTTAATAACATATGATATGGTAACATAATTGATTCAATGGATGTAGGCTAGGTGCAAGAGTTCAGACGTCCATTTTTGTGTTTATAAGACGTTTGGAGATAAGGTCGGATGTCTAGAAACCACCATCATGAACTCGCTAATGTCCACATTGTTTAAGACATCTGGAGATTTGATCAGATGTCTGATAGCATACCGCCAAGCTTGTCTGGGCGTTCCAACCACTCGCGATCTTCGCCGAGTGGTTGGAGAACCTTTCGGCGAAAATAACAAACAGTGGGTGTTTTTAATAAGAAGAGTGGCCGGAGGATCGATTATCTTCTTCGCTGGGGGGAACCTCCTCCATCTCCACCAATGTGGAACCTACGTACACAGTGAAACAAGCTTGCACTATGGACCTTGCATACTCTGCTGTGCCCCCAACGTCACCCATCATGTGTGCATTGTGACAGGGTGCACACACACACCACCACACCCCCTCTTCATCTTCTTCTTCCTCTTCCTTTTCTATGTGAACCTTCTTCCACCTCCACACCACCTGCAACTTCCATGCATCAAACCCAACACTACCACCCCACCACAGCAGATCACCACCTTCCTCTCCCATGCCAAGACCACACTTTCCCTCTCCACGCACACCCGCAACCACCTTCACCCTTCCTCTTCTTCCAATCGCCCCCTGTAACTGTGAAGGAACCCAAACCGCAGCCCCTCACCACCGCCTCAACAACCTGCTGACGACCCTCCCCTCGACCGCGCTCCACCTCAGATCCACCGTGCTCCAGCTCAACAGCCTGCTGATGCCCTACGGCCATGCGCAACCAAGTGCAACCCATGCTCGCAGCTAGAGCCACCCGCGGGGACCTTGATGCTGCTGACATCTGACACTCCAGCCGTTCACGTTTGGTCACCTCCGTCCACACTTCCTATGCCATCATGAAGCCCACGCTTCGACACACCTTCCCCTCGATCCGTGCCGCCAACTACGCTCGACCCTTCATGCGAGGAAGAGAGAGGAGAAATCCTCTATTTTTCTCTAAATTATAAATTACAGAGAATGCCATTGTAAGGTTTACTATTCCTTTATTTATTGAATTAATTTATTGAAAGGAATTTGCATGAATGCCCCTCCATTCTTTTTGAATTACCTAGAGTTAAAATTCCTTTCATGAATAATATAGCATATGGGTTCATGGTTTTATGAGCAGGCTCTACTCTGAAGGAGATAAATATTAATGGTGTTTACCAATACCAATATCAAGATTCTCTTATTCCCATGGTGGTGATCTTTGCATGTGCACACCTATATTCTTGATTAATTATCTAGATCGAGAATTCATGTTGGCAATGAGTGCACCAATTGGTATGCGCATGCATTAAAATTTTTGAATAAATGAGGCACTACCCACTAGTTTAATAGGCTAATTCCTCCCTGAGGAGATGACCTAACTATTTTCGTGGTTAGATTTTGATTATTAAATATTTTGAAAAATGATTTTCTATCATGCGACTAAATACGACACTAAATTTTATGCTCAAAATTTTATCGAAAATGAAGATCGCTCTTTCAGTAAGGAGATCTTTTGCAGAAGCAGTCAAGGCACAAGGTTGCAGTAGTAAGGAGCAGGTGCTTAGAAGGGATCAACCTGAATTCATGAAGGGAAAGGAGCTTCATTCTATTGAGGTACCGAACAAGGAGATGAAGGCGATGGACCATGCAGCACATGAGATAGAAGCGATGCAAGATGGGATTGATGGGAGGGAGTTGGTGGCTACAAACTCGATGCAACAGGGGCTAGTTGATTATCAGGGGGCACCTGTACAAAACCCTGGTCTCTTGTCCTTTGAGGTTCCAGAGGGTATCTATTTTCGAGTGGGACCTTCCTCCTAGGGAAAGTCAACGCGCTCACCTTATAAGCTTAGGGGAAGAACTGTAGGTGGTGGTCTAAAAATCATGGAGGAGCACATTGTAGCAATTTTGAATGTTGAGAAGAGGGTTGTGGGGCAACAGGGGGTTGAGTAGGTTTGGTGATGAAAATTATCACATGGAACGTGTGTGGGCTGCGTGATGGCATGCGGAGGGCCTCATTGGCTCGATACTTTCACAAATGAGAGGTGGATTGTGCATTACTACAGGTAACACATATTGAAGAAGGTTGTAGCTCCATGTGGTTGCCATTACTTCAATTCAGTCAAGTGGAGGTCAAGGCAATAGAAGCACAAGGAAGGTCAGTTGGTTTGGCTTATGGTGGAAGATCTCTCGGCTGCAACTTATAGAGGTCTGGAAGGGTTAGTTCCAGATATCTTGCAGGTTCAAATTGACTTGGGATGATCAGGACCTTGTTGTTTCTTGTGTGTATGGCCCATGTATTGATAGCCTAAGGAGTCATTTGTGGCAGGAGCTACTCCGGATGACAAGCATGACAGAAGGGACTCCATGGCTTGTGGGTGGAGATTTTAACTGTGCTCTAACTGAGAATGATAGAGGGAGTAGGAGGTTGGACCGAGCCTCTCTTGGGTTCCAGCTGGTGTATTAGAATTGGGGTTGAATGAGTACCCATCAGCAGGGGAAGAATATACTTGGAGAAATGGGAATGGGCTGGTCTCAAAGTTAGACAGATTCTTTAGCAATGTGGAAATGCTGGAGAGATTTCAACTTTCGTCTGTTATAGGGATGAATTGACCCTTTTCGAACCATACCCCCCTTCTTTGGGATAGTGGGGGTGGGTGCGTACACAGGTACATACTTTAAATTCAAGAAGTCGTGGCTGAGGGAGGATGGACTTAAAGAGATGATTAATCACTAGTGAACAAATAAAAAGGTTGTAGGCATAGCCACAAATCGGTTAGATATGAAACTGAGGGAGTTGAGATCCCTTTTGAAGGAGTATAGGAAGATTGTGGAGACCTTAAGGAATCAAAGGAGGATAGAGGCATTGGCTCAGGGGCATCTTTTAGATGAAAAAGAAATGATGGGTGCTTGACAGACGAGGAGAAGGGGCAGTGAAAGCATTGGCAAGGGGTGATTCAGTCTGAGGATCTGACAAGAGAATTGGATTAGAGGGAAAAATCCAGGTAGCTATGATTGAAAGAAGGTGACGCAAACACGAAGTACTTCCATATGGTAGTGAGCTCTCGAAGGAGAGTGAATTTCATTTCCACTTTGAAGGTAGAAGATCGGGTGTTAACTTCTCCTGATGACATTAGAGGGGAGGCAATCAGATATTTTAGGGAGTCCACCAGATCAGCAAAGAAGTGAGTTTGGAGGCTGGCTGCATCAATGTTTCCTCGTATAGGGGATATGGCGGCTGGACAATTGATGGTGCCCATTTTAGAATAGGAAGCAATGGAAGCCATGGCTATTTTAAATGCTGAGGGATCACCAGGTCCAGATGGATTCCAAGTCTTTTTCTATAAGGAGTTTTGGTATGTGATTAAAAGGGATGTCATGGAAGTTATTAAGGAGTTCCAGGGTGGCAATTCAGGTGTTGAAAAAATCAATAAGTCATACCTCTTCTTACTGCCGAAGAAGCAAGGTACGGAGAGATTGACGGAGTTTAGACCCATTGCATTATCAAACTCAATTTACTTGATAATTAGTAAGGTTTTGGCTAATAGATTGAAGAGGGTCCTATCGGACTTAATTAGCCTAGTGCAATCGGCCTTCCTTCCCAACAGATTGTTACAGGAGTCCTTCATAGTAGCGTAAGAGATGGGGGCTGGGTGGCACAGACGAAGAAGCAAAGCGTTCATGTGGAAAGTGGACTTTAGTAGAGCCTATGATTCAGTTTCTTGGTCCTATCTATGGGAGATTTTCAGGAGGAGGGTATTTCCATCTTTATGGATACAATGGATGAAAAGATGTATAGTTACTTCATCTTTCTCACCTCTAATTAATGGGAGACCATGTAATGTATGGATCCAACCTCAATGTGGAGTACGACAGGGATGTCCTTTGGTCCCTTTAATTTTCAATCTAGCGGTGGAGACACTGGCCCATTTTACTTGCAAGTTATCTAGTGCAGGCTTGGTGAGGGCGATACTCTATGTCTAATCCAGGGTGCTTGCGCCAATTCTACAATATGTAGAAGACACTATTTTTTTTGTGGAAGGGGGTAAAAGTGAGGCGAAGACTTTGCTCTCTATGGTGACTATGTTTGGAGAGATCTCGGGGCTTAAGCTAAATGGCACAAAATCGTCTCTGATTTATTTCGGTATGACAGGTCAGGATAACGAAGCTCTTTCAGCCATCCTTCACACACCCATCATGACACTACCGGTGAGGTATTTGGGACTGCCATTGAAAGATACCAAACTGAAGAAGAGTGACTGGAGCATTCTATTTGAAAAGGTGCTTCTAAACTAGAGAACTGGAGTAGTCATTACCTATCAAAGGGTGGGAGACTGATTCTATTGAACTCTGTCATCACCTTAATCTCATTTTTTTCTTCTCTATATTCAGATCACCAAACTCTATCTGGAAAAGGCTAGATGTGATGAGGAAGCGCTTTTTCTGGAAGGGAACGAAGGCTAAAGGCAGATTCCTACATCCCCTGAAGTAGCAAAAGCTTTGCATGACCCACTCTCAAGGTGGGATGGGAATTCGATCATTAAAGGAATTCAATGACTCCCTTCTATTAAAGTGGGTTGTTAAGCTATCTGAAGATGATGGGAAGGTCTGGTCTAACCTGATCAAAGATTCTTATGGTAATTCACATGTGGCGCGGTGTACAACTACTCCTACTCGCCCCTCCCCATTCTGGAATTCAGTATGGAGGGCTCTATGTGAAAATTGGACAAATTTCATTCCTGTTCTGGGGGATGGACAACACTTCGCATTTTGGAATGACCAGTGGTCAAGCTTGGGAGTTTTGAGTGAGACCTACCCAAGGGCTTTTGCTGTAGCAGCAGATAGGAGAGCCTCTATTAGTGATTGCTGGGACAACGTAAACGACAAATGGGATATCTTAGGAGGCAGTCTACGTGAAGGAGGAAGGACCCATGTGGAGCAAGAGCGTCTGATGTCTGACATCCAAGCATTCCAGCCGGTGAGTGGAGTGGACAATTTCAGATGGAAACATGGTTTATTCCAACAAGGGCGTATAAGATCCTGGTTGGTAGGAGGGACGCTGGACCATTAGATTTGGATAGGCAATGTGCCAAGATTTGGCTGCTGAAGCGCCCCTTGAAATTAAAAATATTCTTGTGGTTATATAGAAGAGATGGGCTTATCACGAGAAAAATGAGACAAAGAATGGGGGTCCTGGATCAAAATTGTCTACTTTGCGATTTCCCCACTGATAGTAGCGTGCATCTCTTCTGCTCTTGCTTGGTGTCAGATCAGATTTGGAGGGGAGTTTGTGGGGGAATCTGCTACCACATGGGAGGGTTAATGGAGAAATCTCCTGACTGTGGGCAAGCCTCACATACAGATAGCTAGTGTTATGTTGAGTGTGTGGCGTGCTTGTAATGATAGATTGTTTAGAGAGGGAGTTATAAATGCGAGGAACATCATTAGGGAGTGTTAGGGTTGTGTTAAAGAGTGGAGTGACACCATGTAACTATTTTTTGAAGATTCATAAATAAAATGTTCCCGGTCTGTTATATTCATCGATGGCACTCCTCATCTTTTCAAAAAAAAAAAACAAAAAGATTAAAGTAATTAATTCAACAATCAGATCATGCTCCTCATTGAAACGTTAATGCAATTCATGACATGGTGCTATGCAATAGAAATAAGAGCAGATTTCAATAAGCAGGATAGGCAACAATATATTAAGACATGATAATTCAGAATGTTATTGTAGTGGCATACAAGAAATACTACAAAGCAAGATAAATAGAAGTCCATATAGAAATGAAATATATAATGTACTACAAGCCAACATAATGAAGAAAAAAAGAAAAGTAGTTAAGGATGGTCTCAATGTCTGGAAATTCCATGTTGTCATCAAAATCATCCAGAGAGAATGGTTGGAATAGAAGAGATGACAAGCCATAAGGTCTATGCCCTTGATGCGACTACCCCTAGCACCTTCATAAAAGGTTCAATCAAAGAGTCAACCTGTCTTGTGGTAGGTAAGTCGATCTCTAAGACTAGGAAAGATGCACTCAAAGTAGTCTAGATCAATGGGACAACCAACATGGGGTAAGAGGCATGAGTAAAGAGAGAAATTGTGATGTGCCTCGTCATTGATGAGAAAACGGTCAAAGTGTCATCCCTGGTGATGAGAACCTCATCATGAGCCATAACTAGCTCATTTTGACCCAATACAAAGGATAAAAGCTCCTACATAACTCAAGGAAAGGCTTAACTCAGAGAATTCTGAGTTTAAGGAGAAAACAAGTCATAAGGGGTAAAAATGCAATTTTACCAGTATAATCTGCATACAGGGTAATTCAGGGTCCAAACATAGGTCAAAGCAACTTAATAAGAATAAAAGTGGGATGAGATGATCTAGCAAGGGCTACAGCAATTCCAAGGAACTAAATGATAATCTGTAACCCTAAAACAAACCCACTTCAATTCACGAGGTTCAAGGCAAAGCAAAAATGGAATAAACCCTCTAAAATTCATAGAAAAATAATCTCTAGGGTTTAGAACCTTCAATTTGACCTTAGGAACCCATCTTGACCTACATTGAGAACCATACCCAATTAATAACTTAATTTGGGTTTTTGCGTAAATTGACCAGTCAAACAAGGTTTAATCTAGAAATAAAATTCACCATCAGATTCCTTAGGTCCTAATTAGTCATGTATAAAAACTTGAGCCTAAGAAGAAACCTTCTTGACCAACTTTACACTTTGGTCCTCATATATTTACTTTTTGGCCCTCAACTTTTGAACCCTCGCATTTTGGCCCCTAACTCTCATTCGTTCTTTGCGTTCGGGTCCCCCTGCAAAACCTGCCAGCACCATGCTCCGGCGACCTTGCGCGGAGCATGGCGCTGCGCAGGGTGAGGGGGAGAGCCTGGCAAGTAAACTGGGGGTGCCCTGCGTCGTCAGCCGTTGCAGGGACACCCCCCTGGTCGCTGTAACCCACCATACCGGCCGTGCGAACGTACGGACGGTATGGGTTTCCATCTCCGGCGTCCTCCGGCGAGGGAGACACGTCGTCTCCCTCCGCCTTCCTCCCTGATTCGGTCCCTATAAATATCCCCGTCGCTCCACCGTTCTTCCCAGCTCGGATCTGACGGAGAAAACCCCCAACTTTCCTCTCTTCTCACTCCGGCAGACACCCACCAGCTCCGACGGTTCTTCCTCCTCCTCCTCTTCGCTCTGCCGCAATACCAGCAGCAGAGACTTCTTCCCCTACTCTTCCCGCGCCACGCCGCACCCAGCTGGCGCCTCTCCAGCCCTTTCCTCTCCGTCGCCCCTTCCCCTGGGCATCTTCTTCTCCGGCGACAGTCGATACGACTGTCGCCCTGCTCCGGCCCCTTTTGTCTCCGTAGCTAGGTCATAACTTCTCCCCATCTCCCCCTCTTTCTTTTCCTCACTGTCTTTTATTTGATTAAACCCTCGACCGCTCCTGTCCACCGTCACCCCCTTCGTCTCCGGCCAAACTCCGGCGAGACACCCCCATCACTCCACAGCCCCACACGCCTCGCCGACCCTCACAGAATCTCCGCCTCCTCACCCTGATCAACCTCCGCCCTTCCACGTCCCGCCACTCGCCCTCTGCAGACCCCCCGAACAAACCCACTTCTCCACCCGCAGTTTGACCTAGGGCGACCCTCACGCTCCGCCCCGCCGCCTGCCAGACCCCCCACCACCTTCGCCGTGCCACGGCGAAGGTTCTCCGCGTATCTGATTAGGCCGAGAGGCCGTTCCTCTGTGTACAGGTGTCTCGACCGCCGTCGCCATTGCTGCGTGGAAGGAGCACCTTCAACCTGCAGCTCCAGGTGCGCTTCGCCCAGGCCTGACTCCCAGGCTGCGCGGGGTGCCTCCGCGAAGAGTCCCAGGCTCGCAGCTGGGGCGAAGGCCTCGCGTGAAGCCGCGATTGCCCGCTGCTTTCTCCGCTGCGGGCGCTCAATTAGGGTGGGACATTTAGTCCCACCTCGGAAAACTCTGAAGAGGCGCAGCGGTATAAAGTGAAAAAGTGCTGGAGGCTTGTTGCCTCAGCACACGGGGTGAGGTCCCCTTCACCCGCCCGGTTACCCGGTCTCGGCCGCGCTCACGCCCCGCGGACCTGACCCGATCCGACGTAGACTGACCTGCACTCCTCGCCCACCACGCACGCCGGTGGGCCTGGACCTGGGCGCGACCCGCGTACCCGATTACCCGGATGCTCTGGGAGAGCCTTCCTAAGAGCGAATTCAGAGAAAGAGAGACGCGGGGGTGGGGGAGGGTAGAGTAGGTTTTTCCCTCTGACGTAAACTCTGAAGTGTGCAGGCACAGGTGAAGAAGAAGGACCGCGGAAGAAGAAGAAAGCTAAGGGAGACACTGTAGCAACAAGCGGTTTAAGTCGTTTGATTGGAAAATCAGACGACGTCCTGAAGGGAAAAGAAGAAAGAAGGAGAGACGACGTCCTGACAGGAAAAAGAAAAGAAGAAAGAAGAAGATCTGAAGAACAAAAGAACAAGGAAGAACAACAGAAGAAGAAGAGGACCACAAAGAGATAAACACAGAAGAACAGGAAGAACAAAAGCTAAAGAGAGAAAGAGACAAAGAGAAAGAAAGAAGAAAAGAAGAAGAACTCAAACTTTCATCTCTCTCCCTCTCTCTCTCTCTCTTTATTTTTTTTTTTGTAATATAACATGTATATCTCTAGAATACAACTTGCTCCTTGAGTTCGACCTCGGGAACTCTCTTTTATTTTCCGAGTAAAAAATTTATATATTTGAAATGATGGCAATAACTGGCTATACTACAACGCTATAACAATAAAACCCGGTTATCTCTCGAAGCCAGCCTTTCACCTGGGGTTGGAAGTAGAACCACGGGTATGTTTGGGAGCCATAGGAGCGGGTTTGTTACAGTTTTGGTCAATCAGGATAATCAAATTGGTCGATCAAAAGTCGATTTTCAGAGTTTTGAACATAATATTTTTGGTTGATCAACGTCAACATTTTGATTGATAAAAAACCAACAGAATCAAAAACAAGAGAACACAATCGGATCAAACGAGAAGAACGGATAAAGAACAACGAAGAGTGATGAACACAAAGAACAATAGTCAAAAAAATTTCAAAAACTCAATAAACCAATCAAAACAAGATCAAAAGGATATATTTTTGAAGGAAACAAGTAGAGAAACGAGGCATGCAAGGATAGACAAGGATCGATCCGAGCAGTAGTGAGGAGGAGGAGGGACGACCAGTGGAGTCACGCTAGAGGTTGCCGGTCAGTGGCGGTTAACTGGAGGTGGTGGGAAGGTCGTTGGAGGGGAGGTACAGCCAGAGGATGGTCGATCAACGAGTGGTCAACGTTGTGGTAGTGCCTTGGTCGATGGAGGAGGAGGAGGAGGTTGTGGGACCTTGTGTGGGGTCTTAAGAAGGTTTGGTTGATGTGTGTGTAGTTGTGCTTGATGGAAAGAAGTGATGGGTGGTAAAAAAATGTGATAAAAGAGTTGTTTTTATAGAGAATGGGTAAACCAAATAAGGTCGGAGGTGATTAAACAATGAAATGAAAGATTGATAATGATTAGTAATCAAATCAAGTGATTAGAATCACCAAACGAAATCTCGGTGAAGTCAAATCCGCCCAGATTTAGTCGATCAAAATTACTTATTGGTCGACCAAATTCAACTATGGTCGATCAAAAGGAGAAATTGATCGATTAAAGTTGAATTTCTAGTGGAGGGAAAATTCCCGCTAAAAAATTGATTGATCAAAACCAACGTTTGGTCGATCAAAAGTAAAAAATTTTAGAGGGAAATTTCCCACCCAAAAGATTCGAAGTCTGATCGATCAGGATAAACATTTGATCGATCAATAGAAATTGTTTGATTGATCAAAGGCTGTCATGATAAAAACAATCAAAGCTCAGCAAGTCTTGTTATGCCTAAGTCTCCTCTAATTAATACAAATCTTTCTTTTGCTAGTGGTTTTGGCAAGATATCAACTAATTATTTTTTTGTTTGAATGAATTCTAAGATTATTTCCTTCTTTAGGGAATAATCTCTAAGAAAGTGATGTCTAATATCCATATGTTTTGTCTTAGAGTGTTGAATGAGGTTCTTGGACAAGTTTATAGTACTAGTGTTATCACAAAGAATCCTAGTGTTTTCAAAATTTAGTCGAAAATCTTTAAGTGTTTGTTTCATCCATAGAATCTTTGAACATGCTAATGATGCAGCAATGTAGTTAGCTTTAGTTATGGATAGAGAAACACTGTTTTGTTTCTTGCTGACCCAAGATGCTAGGGAATTTCAGAGAAATTGACATGTTCCCTTAGTACTCTTGCGATCACTTTGACTTCTTGCATAATCAGCATCACAATAGGAGAGTAAGTCAAGTGTGGCTAATTTGGGGTAGAACAGACCAAGATCAACAGTGTTGAGTAGGTATCTAAGTATCCTTTTTAATGCATTTAGATGTGATTCTTTAGGGTTTACTTGAAATCTAGCACATAGACAAGTACTAAAGAATATATCAGGTCTGCTAGCAGTTAAATAAATCAGGGATCCTATCATGATTCTATATAATTTTTGATCTACACTTACCTAACTCATCTTCTTTGAGTTGAGTAGTGGTAGCTATTGGTGTGTCTTTTCCTTTTGTTTTATCCATTTTGTACTTCTTTAAAATCTCTTTTGTGTACTTTATGAAATGCAGTTTTCATCTTCCAACTGATCAATTTGTAATCCTAGGAAGAACTTTAATTCTCCCATCAGGCCAATCTCGAATTGATCCTGCATAACTTTTGCAAACTCTTGGCACAAAATATCATTAGTAGCATCGAAGATTATGTCATCAACATAAACTTGGATTAAAATTAGTTGAGTGTCTATTCTTTTGGTAAATAGAGTTGGATCTATTAAGTCAATTTTAAAGTCATTTTCTATTGAGTAGCTTCTTAGCCTTTCATACCAAGCTTGAGGAGCTTGTTTAAGTCCGTATAAAGCTTTGTTAAGTTTGAAAACGTGATCATGATTACTAGTACTTTCAAAGCCAGGAGGTTGTTTTACATAGACTTCTTTTAGAAACCCATTTAGACATGCACTTTTGACATCCATTTAGGATGGTTTAAATCCCATATGAGCGGCAAAAGTTAGTAACATTCTAATGGATTCTAGTCTAGCTATGGGAGCATAATTTTCATCAAAGTCTATTCCTTCCTCCTGGTTGTAGCCTTGAGCCACAAGTTTAGCTTTGTTTCTTACAACCTTTCCTGATCCATCAAGCTTATTTCGAAAGACACACTTTGTTCCAATGATAGCTTGAGATTCAAGCTTAGGAACTAATTCCCAAACATCATTTCTTTCAAATTGATTCGACTCTTCTTTCATATCTACAATCCAACAATCATCAGTAAATGATTCATTCGCACATTTTGGTTCTAGTTGAGATACAAACATGCTAAGTGCAAGGTTATTAAAGGATGATCTAGTTTGAATTCCCTTTGAGACTTCACCAATCACTAAATCTTTGGGATGATCTTTGGTGTAGATTAAGTCTTTGAGAAGTTCACTAGAGATGGTGCCTTTATGTATATTTGAAGGATCATCTAAGGGTTGATCATCATCTTTAGTTGATGCATTATCCAATTGATCTGATTCATCAGAAGACACATCCAGAGTCTCTTCGACTACCAAAATCATTTTATTAAGGACTCTATAGGCTTTACTTCTAGAGGAGTATCCTAAAAAGATTCCTTCCTCACTTTTTGCATCAAACTTATCCAGGTTTTCCTTTGTATTCAATATGAAACATTTGCAACCAAACACTTTAAAGTAGATCTTAGGAGTCTCATCAAAGTAGAGTTCAAATGGTGTTTTCTTAAGGATGGGTCTAATGGAAGCCCTATTTTGGATATAACAAGCAGTGTTTACAGCCTTAGCCCAAAAATATTGAGGTAGCTGTGACTCGCATAGCATAGTGCAGGCACACTCTTGTAGGGTTTTATTCTTTCTTTCTACAACACCATTTTAAGTAACTGCTCTAAGAAAAGCAAATTCTTGCTGTATTCCATAAGTAGAGCATAAATCTTGGAATTTTTGATTTTGAAATTCTCCTCCATGATCACTCCTGATCCTAGTGATGGGTAGTCCAGCTTCGATTTAGATTCTCATGGCTACTTTTCTAAATTCCTCAAAGGTAGAATCTTTAGTTCTTAAAAACAATACCGAAGTAAATATGGAGAAGTCATCAACTATGACGAGATAGTATTTACACCCATTTAGACTTTTAGACTTGGTCCGAAAAGATCGAAGTGAATCAACTCAGGTGGCTTGGAAGTACTGACCATGTTTTTCGATTTGAAAGAGGTTTTATGCATTTTTCCAAGTTCACAGGATGAACAGAGATTCTTCTTTATGAAGGAAACCTTAGGTAACCCTCGTATTGAGTCATGTTTCACAAGCTTGTTTATATTTCACATGTGAACATGACCGGGTCAACAATGCCACAATATTGACTTATCATTTAATGCAACCAAATAATTGAGATTGTTGCATTTATCAAAATAAATAGTGTAGATGTCTTTTGATCTATCTCTAATCAAAAGGATTTCCTTAGAATTTTTATCCCTAATTTTAAAACCTTTTATAGTGAAAATAACTTTATAGCCTTTATTGCATTTCTAACTTACACTAAGTCGATTATGTTTTAGGCCACTTATAAGATGAACATTCTCAAAGGAAGTTTGAGAATTACCAATTTGGTCAATACCAGTAATATGGCCCTTGTGGTTGTTGCCAAAGGTGACTGAACCACCTTCCTTCTGGTTGAGGTTGATGAACAGGTCTTCTCCTGTCATATGCTTTGAACAACCATTGTCCACAACCCATCTTCCTTTTCCTTGGACCTGTCCTTGGCTTTCGTTGGTGAGGTCCAGTAATTTTTCTTACTACTACATGGTGTCCATCTTTTGATGGTAGACCTAGCCTGAGTACTTTATTAGTCCTTGAGATTTTCCTGTAAAACAAGATTGCAGATCTTTTTTTGGTATCCATTTTCTTTTGCATCCAGTTTTGTTAGCGGGTGCCTATTTAGGTGTGACCTATTCTTGGCCTTAAGACTAAAGGAAATTTGTGTGTTGGTTTGTGAAGTGGATGCTTCATGGTCATTATTAGGAATATATCCTAACCCGAATTTTGTGGAGGTTTGGGTTTGTGTGCCTAATAGCTTTTCCAAGTTAGCTCTTCCTTTGGTGAACTTAGCCATGTCATTTACTAGAGCAACATATTTTTGTTTTAGTTTTCCTAATTCTATTTGAAGTGTGTCAACATGAGCTTTAGGTGTGGTGATTTCTCGTGACAAATGTTGATTTTGAGATTTAGCACTACTTCTCAAATTAATTTCTTTGTCCAGACCTTTTATTAATTTCTTAGTAATTATTCTAAGTCCTTTAGCTAGATCATGTAGCTTATAAAATGCTTCCAATAACTCATCAAAAGTAAAAGATGATACTTGAAACTTCAATTACCATGAGACCGTAGAGAGCTTCTTTGCTTGATGTGTCTTTGTTTTCTTTGTCTAAGCTTGTGTCACTATTGTCCTACGTGACTTGCAATGCTTTCTTCTTTGCATTGCACTTAGGAATTCTTCAAGTTTTCTTTTTGTCATCCTCCTTTTTGAGTTGAGGGAATTCCTTTCTCATGTACCCTTTCTTCTTATAGTTATAGTAGATGACTAAATTTTGTTAAGGCTCTTCTTTCTTCTTCTTCCAGTTCTTTTTGTTCTTTAAGAACCTCTTGAATTTTTTGGAGAGAAGAGCTATATCTTCTTCATCTTCCATATTAGAATCTTCTATGTCGGTGTCTGCTTTTAGAGCAAGATCCTTCATTTTCTTTCCTTTGCCTTCGTGCTCCTTCATGTGCTCAAGTTGGACTTCATAGGCCATTAAACTACCTATGAGATCATCCAACTAGAGTACTTAAAGATACTTTGATTGCTGAATTATTGTGTCTTTGTCTCCCAGTCGCTTGTGAGAGATCTGAGTATCTTTTGAACCAACACCTCATTTGACATCGTCTAATCTAGGTTCCTTAGAGAGTTGATAATATCAGTGAATCTTGTGTATGTTTACTTGATGGTCTCCCCCCTTTTCATACGAAAGAGTTTGTATTTCTGAGTAAGGAGATTAACTCGAGTCTCCTTTACCTTTGAAGTCCCTTCGGGAGTGACTTCAAGGATGTTCCAGATCTCATTTGTAGTTTTGCATGTTGAGACTCTATTAAATTCCTCCTTGGAAAGATCACAGAATATAGCATTCATGGCCTTACGTTGTGTGTGGCCATCTTCTTTTAGTTTGCAGTGATGGCTACTCCTTTTCTGGTTTGATGTATTTGGATGCAACCACATCCCAGACTTCATAATCCATTGATTCCAAGAATATTTGCATTCTAGTCTTCCAATAGCCATAATTTGTGCCATCAAATAAAGGTGGTCTGATTGCATATTGACCCTCAGCATATATTTCCGAGGACTTTGACATCTTGGTTGGAGTATAACTTTGTTTTGATACCAGAGGTGAGTGTGAGTGAAGCCTAAAGGATAAAGTATACACTAGAGGGGGGTGAATAGTATAGTATCTATTTAAAAATTTAACTTTAAAACATTCACCACAGATCAAAAAGATATTTGCACAAACCAAAGAAATGACACTTGATTTTAGAGTGGAAATCCTTTCAGGTAAAAACCACTACCTAAGCCTCCCAACTTAGGATTTTTTCAACTAGTCGACGCTAGTCAATCCACTAAAATGTACCACTTGAATGAGGGTGACACAACCTCTTATAGAACGTCTTCTATTACACCTGACAGAGAGAAGAACAATGAGACTTCTAATCCAACTTGGAATCCCAGATCAAGAACAACAAAAATAAAACAATACAATAATATTCCTATGGAACCTCAGAAATATTAAAGAACAAACTGAGCTTTCCTAAATTGTAAGAAAACAAGTATGCTTTAGATCACAATAGTTGTAAGTGCAGAGGTGCGAAAGCATGAGAGAGAGTAGGTATTTTTTTCTTAGAAAGCTCTTGAGGTGTGTTTTTGAGAGGGGGGTCATCGGACCTATTTATAGGCACTTTTTGACATTTTTGGAAATACAGGTTTGGTCGATCCAAAGGGTATTTGATCGATTAAATAATTATATTAATCGATTAAATTGAAAAATTGATCGACTCTGAGATTTCAAAAGAAATCCGACCATTGGAGTAAATTTGATCGATTAAATAAAATAGGTTGATCGATCAAAATGAAATATGACCATTAATTGGTTGATCAAAGGGATATGTTGGCCAATCAACAATCGAGAAGAACTATTTTTTTCAAAAATGTACATATTTCTAGACTCAATGAAACTTGAAAAGGTCTTCAAGATAATCTTCAAGTCAAGTCCTTTTCTTCCTTGATGACTATGGTGATGATAACGCATCCATACCAAACATTTGACTTAACCTGTAATGGTTAGTCCACAATAAAAACATAATTTTTTTATATCAAAACAAGGGTATTAACAGTTGCAGAGAGGTAGTTGGAAAAGCTCGCTTTCCTAATGAACTAAGCAATAGATGAGCAGATTTGATTGAGATTTTGATTCCTAGATTACAAATAGAATCAATTAAAACTAATAGCATGCAATTACTAGAACTAATATAAGTACTAGAAGAAAGTAATCAACTTGAAGACAAGTTGCATCAAAAGACTTGGATTTTTTTTTTTAAAAAAAGAAGACTAGGATTTTATTAAGAAATCAAATGTTAGATGATTACAACTAGAAGAATGCTTGAAATTAATCAAACTACAGCTAGAACTACAAAAATGAAATCTAAAAATTATGGGCTTCGAAGGTACAGCCTGGAGCTGAGGCGTAGATGTGGACGAGGAGGCACACCCACGATCTCCAAGAAGAATAAGGAAGAATTGGAGGACTAGTTCTAATTGGTGGAACTTATTTGGAAGTAGGAAAGGTTAGTTCTAAAGGGGGTGGCTAGGGTGTTTATATAAAGGTTAAGAAGGCTTGTGATTGGTTGATCCAAGTTGCCTTGGATCACCAAAATAAAGGGCTAGGATTAGGAGTCTAGGAATCAAGGGGTAGGATGAAGGAATAGGTGGATAGAATGAGTTAGGTGTTGTTGGAATTGGAGGGCTACGATGGCTTTGAGAGGATGATGGAGGGTTATGATTCTCTCGATATTTTGTTCTCTTTCTATTCTGAATTTCAAGTTGTACATAAATGTAAAGTTGTATCCCTTGAAATTAGCTTTCTAACTCAACTTGAATCACTCAATTAGAATTTGAAATGAAGTTATTGCCAAAATACTAAAGATGTGTCATGCTATTACGAATTTCGAGATTTAAGATTAGGAATAGGATTTAGTTTAGGTTTTTAAGATAGGGATTTAGGTAGTCAACTTAGGACCTTAGGATTTAGATCTAGTGGTGGATAAATTATGGTATATTTTGACGATCCAAAATAGTATTTATTGGAGGATAAAAGGAATGGCCAAATAAGGTTTGTTGGGTTAGGATTTAGGACTAGGTTGGGTAGAAAATTAGGGTTGATTTAGTGAATAATAGCTAAACAATAAGATTATAAATTGAGGTGTGGTGGTTAGCCATTATATAGGAAAATTATTCTAGGTTGGGTGATAGTTAGGTGTGGGGAATTAGGCTCCTAATTAGGCTAGGTTTAAGGGCTAATTAGGTTAGGAAATAGGTCCACCAAACTAGGTCTGGCCTTCTTCCTAGTGAGCTCAGATCAAAAAGTCCTTTGAGCCTTGTTCCAATCAACCTACAATTTGGTACCTACATACATAAGAACAAACACATCAAGGCACCAGATATAGTTATAGGAAAATTTGCATAAAAATAGAAAAGTATGCATTATTTACATAATGCCCTAAAATGGTTAATCTAGCCTAATTGAATTCAATCTAACCCAAATTTTCCTTAAACTAGCATTAGTTAGGCATTAATTAACATAAACAAATATGAAAATATCACACCCACATGCCTATCTTTTGCTAGTTTTCGAGCAAAACACCAAGTGGAAAACTACCGACAAAATAATATTTACATGGGAAATTGACTTGCGAGTTTTGGGCTAAGTCAAATCAAAATCATTAATCTCGATTCTTCACCAAAATAAAGGAATTGCACACAAAATCTTAACGTCTAATACTCAGCAGTTCTAAAGTATTGACTCAAATACGGACTGCTTAAGTCAAATCAGAGACTCTATTAGCCTAGGACTTGGGTCCTAGGAGCAATGTTTTATGGCTCTGTCAACCCACCCAAATGTTCAAATTGAACTCAAATTTTAAGCTTCTATGTGTAAACAGATAATTGACTCGCCAGATGGTAAACCTTACTGAACTCTGAGTTTTCAACTGGACTAAGACTGTCTCCTTACCCTATTAGCCTAGGTCTTTAGATTTCCCTTACTAAGAACTGGTAGCTTTCTCCCTACCCTTTTCTATCCTTAGGTAAACCTCTAAGGTGTATCCCCAGACTTAACCTAAAAAGGTTTCTTGTTGGTTGTCTCATTATTTTTGGGATTGGTAGGGTGTACTCATGTATATAAGAGATAAAAGGGATTTTTTGTATTTTTCTTTTTTTTATAAATTTCCTCCAACTACTCATTTTTCTAGGCTTCTCTTCTTTGTGACACATTTTTCTAGGCAGGTCATGTAACGACCCGATTCCCGAATCCCTACGAGACACAAGAACCAGACCGACTCGACTAATCCCAAGACCTAGTCGTCCAACGAGGATGTAACCAAAAGAGCAGTAAAATAAACCACATTCAGCATGAATATAACTAGTAGTAATGAAATACAGCAGTAAGAAAAGGAACTACTACAATATACATCCCCACAACAGTAGAACAACAAATATGTACATAACATGAAGTTTACAATAAAGAAGTACAAGGAGTAACAAGGAAACTACTCACTACAGTGGCAGAAAGTACAAAAAGAACTGCGGGTAACGCTACTGGACCCTACTCGGCCAAGCGTCCTCTGCAGCCGCTGACCCTAGCAGCTCAACACCTGGTCCTGAAAAGTAATGAGTGTAACACGTCAGCGAAACGCTGGGTAGAGTGGCAGCTAAAAACTAAAGAAGCCGTAGAGTGTACAGTAGCTGTTATATTTTCACTTTCTTTATTTACGTCCTTCTATTATTTCACGATTTATTTATTTCTCAGATCCTTCACTTGATCTCGAATGTTCCTCGTGGGAACGATCTTGATTGCAGTCTTTTCCGAAAAGTAGAAGTAACACGTGGTGCTCTCCTGGCCGGGAGAGTCCCCTGTGGTGGTCCTACCCTCAGTCAACCACCCCAAGGTCGCTGACAGATGTAACGGTGACTACGGCACGCGCGATAAGCGCACGGGTAGCTACCTCGCACTGGCACGCGGTCGGTTGTTTCCGCTAATGGGTGCGCTCAAAACACAGCACGGAACCAGTATAGGGCAGAGCCCTCTCAGTAACAGGGGTCCAACCCCTCCACAGTAACCAAACAGGGGTCTTGCCCCTCCACAGTCCGCGCACCCTCGTCTGACTACCCTGGTTTGCCCAGTGGGCCTAACAAGTCGGTGTAGGTGGGCTAGTAGAACCCCGAGGCCCGTGGGGTAGCTAGTGCTCTCCCTACACTAGTAGCTCTCCTCGGTACTACGTACGCGAGGGCCAGTAAGTCGGTGTACAGTGGCCAAACCTACCCCGGTCTCAACCCGAGGGCAGTAAGCTCCCCTCTACACTAAGAGGTAATGTGCTCTCTCTTTGGTACCACGTACCCAAGAGACAACACACTTCCATGTTTCACTTTCTCAGTTCCATTCTATTCTCTTTCCAGGAGTTCTACTCCTAATTCCCCGTAGGGTTCATGTTCTTATCGTTTGGCCATTTTAGGTTTCACCGTTCCAGTTTTACGTTCATACAACCCATGTTCTCAATCATATTTATTCATTCATAACAGGAAGCTGTTAATCAATTTACAGGTAGCTATTATTTCCTTTCTACTTTCCAAGATTGCAATGTTTGTATATTCAACTAGTTTTCCAGTCCTAAGATTCATGCCGTATCCTAGGATCTATCATTCAATCTAGTTTTCCAATCCTAGGATTCATGCAATACCCTAGGATCTATCATTCAATCTAATTTCTCAGTCCTAGGGTTCATGCAATGCCCTAGACTCTATTAATTATTTCAGAATTGTAACAAATTTTGTTAAATAAATTAAAAAGCCACTCTACCAGCGAAATCGGAAGTACTGGGGGCGTGGTCAGCAATCCTGCACGCCTCTACAACCCCCGAGACTGCAAAGGAACGGGGTCCTAACACAAGGATCAAACACAAGGAGTTTCTCAGAATAGTATACAATTACTCTAAACGGATAGAGGAATTAATTCTGGAAAGAATGTAACTCGGAACGTGGAAAACGGACACCGAACGGGCCCTAAACGGGTTAAAAAATGACGAAACTGTCCAAAATCAGATGTTTGGAACATCTTCCAGACGTCTTAAAAGGTGGGTCGGTCGTACCTCAGTTCTGCGCAATCCTTCAGACGTCCAGAAGCCCGCTGGAATGTCTGGCCTTGGTTTCCAGACGTCCGATTGTCACCTAGGACGTCTGGAGGTTCTCTCCGTCGTCTGGCACTGCGGCCAGACGTCTGATTCTCGTGGGATGGCGAGCCCTCGCGCCCTCCTAAGCAGAACCTGCGCACACACTCCTGCTCTCAGTATGACGAAACACAGAAGAAATCGCGGCGGACGGTTGCATGGCCGTACACGTGAAAGAAAGAGAAGGCAAGAAATATCTTACTTGTCAGACGTCTGGATCGTCCTGCAGACGTCTTCGGCGTCGCTGGACGTAAGTCCAGACGTTTGATTCTGGAAAATTTTCCAGAACCAGAGCCCGATCCGCTCTCCGCCCGCGACGCACGGCCGCACCGCTCCCTGTCCGCCTGCTGCCCGAGTTGCAGCAGCTCCTCCGCACTACCCTACGCTCACCGTCCTCCCACCGGCCGGCTCTAGCAGCCCCGGCAAGCTCGCACCTTCACGGTCGAGCTTCTACTTCCTCTCGCAGCAGCTTCTCTCCCCACAAGCTCGTAGCAGCCGCTCTGTCGCTCTCTCTCACTCGCGCTCTCGCTAGCAGGGAAGGGAGTGGGGTGGCGTGAGGGAGAGGAGGGGTGTATGTAGGCACGAGGGGGGCTTTGCAAGTCGGCAGGGGAAGAAAGAAAGAGAAGAGGGTGGCTGGGAAGTCAGTCTGCGCACGCCTGCGCATAGATTCGCTCCTGTATGCACGCAAAATTAATTTCAAGACGTCTGGGAAGGCGTCCAGACGTCTATTCAGACGTCTGGGCCAACTCCCAGACGTCTTAAAGCGGTCTTGGTGCCTCGGGTCTTAACAACATAACAAACTCAAAGGAAGTTTCGTCCCCGAAACTTGCACTAACTTGGGTGTGGAAAGGAATAAAATATATAGATAACAAACTCAAAGAGGACCGAAGCCGGTCCGAAAAGACGTACCCGCGAAAAGCTCCGGGTACCGCTCCCGCATTGCCGCCTCAGGCTCCCAGGTGGCCTCCTTGTACCGCTGGCTCCTCCACAAGAGCCCCTCAAGTCTAGTACACTGGCACCCAAAAGGTCCTCAAGTGTCTGTATCGTGCTCTCAGATTGTCTGTCCGTCTAGGGGTGGTAAGCTGTATTGAATCTCAACCGCGTCCCCAGGGCCTGCTGAAACTCAGCCTAAAACTGGGACGTAAAGCGGGTATCCCGGTCGGATACGATCTCCTGCGGAACTCTGTGTAGACGTACCATGTCGCGGATATACCTCTCTGCCAACTGTGCTGGTCCCAAAGTGACTCGGATCAGCAAGAATCGTGCCGTCTTCGTCAATCTATCCACAATTACCCAGACTGCGTCGTGTCCTCGCTGGGTAATAGGTAAGCCCACCACCAAGTCCATGGTGATGCTCTCCCACTTCCACTCTAGCACTGGAAGCAGCTGTAGCGACCCTGCAGGCCTCTGATGCTCGGCTTTCACCTGCTGGCACACTAAACACTGCTGCACGAATTCACCCACATCCCGCTTCATCCCTCTCCACCAAAACTGGCGTCTCAAGTCATGGTACATCTTCGTGTTTCCGAGATGTATGGTGAACCTGGAACCGTGTGCCTCAGTCAGGAGCTCTCTCAACAGCTCTTCGTCTTTGGGAACGCACAAACATCCCCTCAGGCGCAGCACCTGGTCTGTGAAAGAGAAGTCCCTTGGGTCTCCTGACAGTACTCTGTTGCGTAGGGATTGCAAGTACGGATCAGTCATCTGTCCTGTGATGATGCGGTCTATCAGCTCTGGCCTAGTCTGTTGTGTCACAGTCACTGCCCCACAATGACCCCGTAACTCTATGGGTCGCCAACTGCCCACCTCCTCCAAAAGGCTCCAACTCTGTAACTGTAAACTGGCCAAGTGTGCGGGCACCTTCCCTCTCAAGGCGTCAGCCACCACGTTGGCCTTTCCCGGGTGGTAGGAAATGCTGCAATCATAGTCCTTCAAGAGCTCCAACCAATGTCTCTGTCTCATGTTGAGCTCCTTCTGATCAAAAAGGTATCTGAGGCTCTTGTGATCTGTGAAAATCTCGAAGGTCTCACCGTACAAGTAGTGCCTCCAGGTCTTCAGCGCGAAGACAACAGCTGCCAGCTCCAGGTCGTGGGTAGGGTAGGTATGCTCATGGGGCTTTAGTTGCCTCGAAGCGTAAGCGACAACGTGACCCCTCTGCATGAGCACACCCCCTAACCCTTGCAAGGGGGCGTCCGTGTACACAATGGACCCACCACTACTGTCAGGGATGGTGAGCATGGGAGCCGAAGTCAACCTCTCCAACTCCTGAAAACATGCCTCACAGGCGTCTGTCCAAGTGAAGGGTACGTCCTTCCGGGTCAACTGTGTCATAGGACGTGCAATCTGTGAAAAACCTTTGATGAACTGTCTGTAGTAGCCTGCCAGTCCTAGGAAACTGCGAATCTCCGTAACTGTACGCGGTCTCTCTCACCTGAGCACTGACTCGACCTTGGCTGGGTCCACCGCCAAGCCGTCCCCAGAGATCACATGACCTAAGAAGGTCACCTCCCTCAACCAGAACTCGCACTTGCTGTATTTGGCGTACAGCCTACGTCGTCTCAGTGTGTCTAGAACCATCCGCAAGTGTTGTCTGTACTGCGTCTGATCTCGAGAATAGATGAGTACATCATCGATGAATGCCACCACGAACTGGTCCAAGTACGGCCTAAACACCTGGTTCATTAGGTCCATGAAAGTAGCGGGGACATTGGTTAGCCCAAACGGCATGACCAAAAACTCGTAGTGTCCGTACTGGGTGCGGAAAGCTGTCTTGGAGACGTCTGCCTCCCTGATCCTCAACTGGTGGTATCCAGACCTCAAGTCGATCTTGGAGAACACCGTGGCACCTCGCAACTGGTCAAACAAGTCATCGATCCTCGGCAGTGGATATCTGTTCTTGATGGTAACCCTATTCAGCTGTCGGTAGTCCACACAAAGGCGTAGGGTACCATCCTTCTTCTTCACAAACAGTACCGGGGCTCCCCAGGGAGACGCATTGGGCCTCACAAAGCCCTTCTCCAAAAGATCCTGCAACTGAGACTTGAGCTCTCGCATCTCAAGTGGTGCCATCCTGTATGGTGCGGTGGAGATGGGGCTGGTCCCTGGTACTAGTGAGATCTCAAACTCGATCTCACGCTCCAGCGGTAGTCCTGGTAACTCATCTGGGAACACGTCAGGGTACTCTCTGACCACCGGGATGCTCTGGAAGTCTGCCACAGGGCTGGGCTCTGCCACCACACAAGCTAGGAAGCCCTCACACCCCTGGCTCAAAAGTCTCACCGCCCGAAGTGCCAGAATGCACCTGAAGCCTCCGTCCACTGGCTGACCGTGAAACTCGAAAGAAGGCAACTCCGGTATGGAGAAGACGATCTTCCTCTCATAACAGTCTACCAAAGCGTGGTAAGCGGACAGCCAGTCCATCCCCAGAATTACGCCAAAGTCCTCCATCTGTATCAAAATCAGGTTAGCTGGTAGACTATGTTCCCCGATACTGACCTCGCAACCCGTGTACACCTCCTTAGCTACAAACAGCTGACCACTCGGACCTCTGATTATGAATGGACTCTCTAACAGCATATAATCCTAGCCTAAACTAACTGCGAAACTGGCTGCGACAAACGAGTGCGTAGCGCCGGAATCGAAAAGTGTGTAAACGAGTCTGCCGGAAACAGAAACCATACCTGCCACCACCGATCTCGAAGCTCTGGCATCCCTATGTGTTAGGGCATTGATACGCCCCTCAGCTCTAGGTGCGGACGAAGCAGCCACACTCTGCATCGGACGGGTAGGTGCTGGCCGGTACCCTCCTCGTGACTGCTGTCCTCCTCCTCGCGCCTTGGAACCGCGGCCTCCTGCACGCCCTCCAGTGCTCGACGTGGGAAGTATCTACTGACTTCTTGCCCTAGACGGGCAGTCCCTCCTGATGTGGCCTGGCTGGCCACACTAGTAGCAGAGGGGAACCCGACTCCTGCCCTCAGTGGATCCCTGCTGTCGGCTGGGCGGGGGTCCGGTGCTGGCAACTGGCCCTTGTCGAGGGCCCCCAAAGGCCACTGATGTCCCTGCAAAATGTGACGGCTCTCCTGTGGACGCCATGTGTCTCCGCTCTCGCCGGCCCTGTGAAAAGTCTGGTTAGAAGGGCCTCTTCCACCCGCTGTCAGTGTCTCGCGCGGACGGGTTGGTCTCCTCGTAGGTCATAGCTGCCTCCACCACCCTCGAAAATGTAGGCAGCTTCAGGGGTTTGACATACCCTCGAATCGCAGGCTGGAGCCCCTTGGTGAACCTCCAAAGGCGCTCCTCCTCGGTGGCTACCGCTGTCGCTGTAAAGCGGGACAGCTCCAGAAAACGCATGCGGTACGCGCTCACGGTCATCGTCCCCTGGCGGAGAGTGTGGAACTCCCGCCTCCTCTGGTCCTGCCACGTCTGGGGAAAGTACTGCTCGCAGAAGAGGGTGACGAATTGGTCCCAGGTCGACTCGTCCCTCTCCTGTCCCCTAACCACCCTCCACCACCTGTGTGCCGCACTCTCCAACGGGTATGTGGCAAAGGCCACGCGGCACTCTGTCGGGGGGCGAAGGGTGTCGAAAACCTTCTCGATCTGCTCGAGCCAGTCTTCTGCCTCAGTCGGGTCCTCATCCCCCTTGAAGGATGGGGCTTTAGCTTCCGGAACTGCCCGAAAAGCTCGAAGTGGCGCTGCAGTGGAGATGCTGGTGCACCTCTAGGTAAAGGTGCCTCGTGCACAGAAGTGTCGGAGGAAGGTGGGGCCGATGGCTGCACATCCCCTCCCCCGCGTCAAGCACCGCGTCTGTCGCGTGGTCCCACAGAGGACTCCCCCTCTGCAGCCCCAGGGTGGGTGGAGCTCCTCTCTCACTATATCCCGTATCAGCTGGGCAAGGTCCTGGGCCTGAATGGCCGGGAGCAGTGGCTGGTCCACTGAGGCGTCTGCCGCAACACGCCCACCTCGCCGACCTCATCCTCTGCTGCGCACGCGGCTCGCCTCGCTAGTCCCTCGTCGAGGCATCTCCTGCAAGGAGACGTGAAACAGAACGGAAATGCGTCAATATGGAACGATATCTATCGAAGGAGTCTAAGAGCTAATGCCAAAAGAAATGTTGTGGTGGCTACTCTAGTTACAGACATGTGAATTGGTTATTTTCCAATCAGTTGATTCACTTCTCGGGACGACCTTGCTCTGATATTATCTTGTAACGACCCGATTCCCGAATCCCTACGAGACACGAGAACCAGACCGACTCGACTAATCCCAAGACCTAGTCGTCCAATGAGGAAGTAACCAAAAGAGCAGTAAAATAAACCACATTCAGCATGAATATAACTAGCAGTAACAAAATACAACAGTAAGAAAAGGAACTACTACAGTGTACATCCCCACAACAGTAGAACAACAAATATGTACATAACATGAAGTTTACAATAAAGAAGTACAAGGAGTAACAAGGAAACTACTCACTACAGTGGCAGAAAGTACAAAAAGAACTACGGGTAATGCTACTGGACCCTACTCGGCCCAGCGTCCTCTGCAGCCGTTGACCCTGGTTGCTCAACACCTGGTCCTGAAAAGTAACGAGTGTAACACGTCAGCGAAACGCTGAGTAGAGTGGCAGCTAAAAATTAAAGAAGCGGTAGAGTGTACAGTAGCTTTTATATTTTTACTTTCTTTATTTACGTCCTTCTATTATTTCACGATTTATTTATTTCTCAGATCCTTCACTTGATCTCGAATGTTCCTCGTGGGAACGATCTTGATTGCAGTCTTTTCCGAAAAGTAGAAGTAACACGTGGTGCTCTCCTGGCCGGGAGAGTCCCCTGTGGTGGTCCTACCCTCAGTCAACCACCCCAAGGTCGCTGACAGACGTAACGGTGACTACGGCACGCGCGATAAGCACACGGGTAGCTACCCTGCACTGGCACGCGGTCGGTCGTTTCCGTTAACGGGTGCGCTCAAAACACAGCACGGAACCAGTATGGGGCAGAGCCCTCTCAGTAACTGGGGTCCAACCCCTCCACAGTAACCAAACAGGGGTCTTGCCCCTCCACAGTCCGCGCACCCTCATCTGACTGCCCTGGTTTGCCCAGTGGGCCTAACAAGTCGGTGTAGGTGGGCTAGTAGAACCCCGGGACCCGTGGGGTAGCTAGTGCTCTCCCTACACTAGTAGCTCTCCTCGGTACTATGTACGCGAGGGCCAGTAAGTCGGTGTACAGTGGCCAAACCTACCCCGGTCTCAACCCGAGGGCGGCAAGCTCCCCTCTACACTAAGAGGTAATGTGTGCTCTCTTTGGTACCACGTACCCAAGAGACAACACACTTCCATGTTTCACTTTCTCAGTTCCATTCTATTCTCTTTCCAGGAGTTCTACTCCTAATTCCCCATAGGGTTCATGTTCTTATCATTTGGCCATTTTAGGTTTCACCATTCCAGTTTTACGTTCATACAACCCATGTTCTCAATCATATTTATTCATTCATAACAGGAAGCTGTTAATCAATTTACAGGCAGCTATTATTTCCTTTCTACTTTCCAAGATTGCAATGTTTGTATATTCAACTAGTTTTCTAGTCCTAAGATTCATGCCGTATCCTAGGATCTATCATTCAATCTAGTTTTCCAATCCTAGGTTTCATGCAATACCCTAGGATCTATCATTCAATCTAATTTCTCAGTCCTAGGGTTCATGCAATGCCCTAGACTCTATTAATTGTTTCAGAATTGTAACAAATTTTGTTAAATAAATTAAAAAGCCACTCTACCAGCGAAATCGGAAGTACTGGGGGCGTGGTCAGCAATCCCGCACGCCTCTACAACCCCCGAGACTGCAAAGGAACGGGGTCCTAACACAAGGATCAAACACAAGGAGTTTCTCAGAATAGTATACAATTACTCTAAACGGATAGAGGAATTAATTCTGGAAAGAACGTAACTCGGAACATGGAAAACGGACACCGAACGGGCCCTAAACGGGTTAAAAAATGATGAAACTATCCAAAATCAGATGTTTGGAACATCTTCCAGACGTCTTAAAAGGTGGGTCGGTCGTACCTCAGTTCTGCGCAATCCTTCAGACGTCCAGAAGCCCGCTGGAATGTCTGGCCTTGGTTTCCAGACGTCCGATTGTCACCTAGGACGTCTGGAGGTTCTCTCCGTCGTCTGGCACTGCGGCCAGACGTCTGATTCTCGTGGGATGGCGAGCCCTCGCGCCCTCCTGAGCAGAACCTGCGCACACACTCCTGCTCTCAGTATGACGAAATGCAGAGGAAATCACGGCGGACGGTTGCATGGCCGTACACGTGAAAGAAAAAGAAGGCAAGAAATATCTTATTTGTCAGACGTCTGGACCGTCCTGCAGATGTCTTCGGCGTCGTATGGACGTAAGTCCAGACGTTTGATTCTGGAAAATTTTCCAGAACCAGAGCCCGATCCGCTCTCCGCCCGCGACGCACGGCCGCACCGCGCCCTGTTCGCCTGCTGCCCGAGCTGCAGCAGCTCCTCCGCACTACCCTACGCTCACCGTCCTCCCACCGGCCGGCTCTAGCAGCCCCGGCAAGCTCGCACCTTCACGGTCGAGCTTCTACTTCCTCTCGCAGCAGCTTCTCTCCCCACAAGCTCGCAGCAGCCGCTCTGTCGCTCTCTCTCACTCGCGCTCTCGCTAGCAGGGAAGGGAGTGGGGTGGCGTGAGGGAGAGGAGGGGTATATGTAGGCATGAGGGGGGCTTTGCAAGTCGGCGGGGGAAGAAAGAAAGAGAAGAGGGTGGCTGGGAAGTCAGTCTGCGCACGCCTGCGCGTAGATTCGCTCCTGTATGCACGCAAAATTAATTTCAAGACGTCTGGGAAGGCGTCCAGACGTCTGTTCAGACATCTGGGCCAACTCCCAGACGTCTTAAAGCGGTCTTGGTGCCTCAGGTCTTAACAGGTCACTTCCCTAGTCTCGTTCAAGTGCATCTCCTAAACAAAATCACAAAAGGCTAAAAATGCAAGGCTAGGATTTGGAAATCCGACAATGGGGAGGCTCTTCCATTACAGCATGGTAGTCATGCCTCAATCTAGGTCCTATTGAATACTTCGATTTCAATGGTAGGTCGATTAAGAGACGAGTCAGTGCGTACGTGCAAGTGTAGAGGACTTAATCTTCTCAAACTTTTCAAAGCAAAGGGTGGGAAGATAAGTTACTTACTTATCACCCTATCAACTTAATACTTTAGCCTTTTCAAATCTCGCCGATGACTCGAGAAATAAGTCGACATATAACCTAAAGAGTTTAAGAAAGAAAACATTGTTTGTACGTTTCGTAAGATTGATAAATCTTCAAAATTGAATTTTCTAATTTTTTCGTATGTCAAACTCTAAAAACCATGATTTTAAGAAGACTACTAATTCATGAAAACAAATAATACCTATAAATCTAGAGATAAATAAGAATGACTTTGAAAAAGCTATCTACCCCCACCCTCTCATGCCTATTTCATGCCATGTCCTCAATGCATGCAATAAACATAAGAGAAAAATAGATATTACCTAAAACTCGAGAGTTCTAAAGAAATTTGGACTCGATCATCTCTAGATCTGAATGAAAATTTCAAAGCAAACAACAAAGTTATCTACATTCATTGGGTTGAGATTACGCAGAAATCATAGGTTCTAAAATGCCTAGATTAGGGTAAATTCCTAGCATCATTACAAATATTGCATACATTTCATGCATAATTTGTATCTGCATTATGTTTACATGCTTATTTATAAATAATGTGTTTTATAGACCTGTTTATGCAATAATATCTTATCTTGTGATTACAAGTTCACATGAATAATAAATCAAGAAGAAGACCAACAAATAAGGCAAAAGAAAGAGAAGTAGAGATGCAAGAAATCAAAGAATAATGGAGGAGATAAAGGAAGAAGAGAGGAGGAATAAACCTTATCCCTATTCCACTATCCACATTTTCCTAACCACTTATATGATTGGGAGAATTTTACTTGTTAGAAAAAAATATGCCGTTGTAGTAATGTAAATCGTGGTAGAAAATCTCGATAAAAAATATTTATCAGTCAAAAACTAATGACAAAAGTTAGGTCATATCCATAGGGAGGAACAAATGCAATAACTCATGAATAATTTCCTTAAATCCCTCTAATCAATGTTTTCCATCATCAATCACAAAGGCTTGAGAGAAAACTAAGGCAAAGCAACAAGTTTGTAAGAACCACGTATAAGGAAACCAAATATGTCTTTTACCGCGCAACCAAGTACCTTTCAACCCAAGTCGAAATACGTGAGAATACTCCAAAACTCACTGGACAAAACAACGTATGATTCTTCAAATTATCACCAAATACAAATGTCGCAAATCAAATCCATAAATAACGATATATATTAAGAATCATATCTAGTCCATGCAAACCTAGAGGCAACCAATAAATGATTCTTAGAAAAATGATTTGGAATTCAAATGCACGTAAATGATATTCTTAGAAAATAATTCATGGAAATTCAACCAACGATTTTACACTCTTCTTGCACCATTAAGCTTGTGATGTGTGTTGGGGTAAAGAGGGAGTGTATATGGGGAAGAATGATCGATCCTATAAATTAGATGCAAAAAGAGGGCCTCCTAGCAAATTTCACTCAATATATATCGAATATTTAAATCAAAATAAATTCTTGCAATGTCATTTAGATGCAAAAACTAATGTAGGTGTCCACCGTGCAGAAATAGGGGAAATACTCCCCTTGCACGTGCAAGGAGGAAGAGGTTGTGGCTGGAGGCGTGGCTGCATGTGGAGGTCATCGAGATTGAGCCACACCTAATGGATGTCGCGGCAAGGAGAATGGTGGCTGGTGGTGACCAGACGGCTGCTTGGAGCTCACTAGTGGTGGGGCTATCCACACACGCACGTGGGTCGCGGTTTGTCAGTCGAAGTGTGTGGTTGCGTTGGTGGCATCGTGAGGAGGGAGATAGAGTTGACGGCACTGAGAATGAAGGTCGGAGGTCTCGACTGTGAGTGGAGGAAGTCGGTGGGTGTTGGGTTCTTCTCTGTAGGTGGAGAAGAAGAAGAAGAGGAGGAGGAGGCTAGCGGTCGATTATTGGTCACGCTGTGGCGTGGCCACATGAGGGCATGGGGCGAGGACTATTGTGCACGCGTGAGGTTGGCTACGCATGCACGGGGTGCTTGGAGGTGGCGGAGGTGCACTGGCCACGGGTGGCAGTTGGCACACACAGGAAGTGGAGTTGCGATGAGGGTGCTATGCTCGAGTGAGGTTGGCTACACATGAGTGTGGTGGCACCAGAGAGTCGTTAACTCCGAGGAGGGGTGGCAGTGCGGTGAGGGTGTTGGGTTCCCTCCTTTGTTGTAGCAGGTGGAGGAAGACTAAGGAGATGAAGAAGATGAAGTATTGACAGAGAGTTGGCGTTGAAGTGGTGGCTGCTCTGTTGCTACTATCGGTGTGAGGGTAGGTCACGTGCAAGGGTGGTTGTGCAGTGAGGGTGCATACAGTCGGAGGGGAAGGCCAGAGGCTGTCAATGTCGCGGTCGTGGTAGTTGAGGAAAAGACCAAGGATGTGGTGATGTGGGTGGTGAGTGGGGTCATGGTTGTTGGAGCAGAGGAATGGGCGGTGGCTCATAATGGTGGCTTCGTCCAGAGGTTGAGTGGAGCACAATGGTGGCGTCGGCGCTGTCACTGCCGACCATAGTTATGGACTATCAAAGGCACAGTAACGAGAGGTTCGTGGGTCGTGGATGGTCTGTTGGAGTGCGTGGTTGTGTTGGTGGTGTCGTGAGGTGGGTGATGGAGTTGACGACGCTAAGAACGGAGGTCGGAGGTGCCGGCTGCAAGTAGAGGAAGCCAGTGGGTGTTGGGTTCCTCTCTATTTGCAGAGAAGAAGAAGAGGAGGAGCTCGGCGATTGGTTACTGGCTACGTGGTGGCATGGGGTAAGGACTGTTGTGTGCGAGTGCGGTTGGCTATGCATGTGCAGGGTGCTCGGAGGTGGCGGAGGTGCGCCTGCCACGCGTGGCTGTTGGCACGCGTAGGAGGTGGAGAAGCGACGAGGGTGCTGTGTGTGAGTGAAGTTGGCTGCATGCGTGTGTAGCCGCACGTGGTGGCGTCGGAGAGTTGATGCCGAGGAGGAGTGGCTATGCGGTGAGGGTGTTGGGTTCCCTCCTTAGTTGCAGCAGGTGTAGGAAGAAGAAGGAAATGAAGAAGACGAAGTCTTGATGGAGAGTTGGCGTTGAAGTGGTGGCTGCTTTGCTATTATGGTTGGCGTGAAGGTAGGCCACATGCAAGGGTGGCCACGTAGTGAGGGTGCACATGGTCGAAAGGGAAGGCCAGAGGCTATCGGTGTTGGTGTTGCGGTCGTGGTAGTCAAGGAAAAGACCAAGGATGCGACGCTATTGGTGGTGAGCAAAGTCGTGATTGTTGGAGCAGAGGAACGGGCGGTGGCTCGTAGTTGTGGCTTCGTGCAGAGGTCGAGCGGAGAATAGTGGTGGTGTCGGCGCTGTCACCACCGACCACGGTTATGGATTATCGAGGGCACGGTAACGAGAGGTTCGCGATTGCCTACTTGGTTGAGGTTGATCGTCATCGTGGTTATGGAGGAGTCACGGTTGTGAGTTTCTATCTTGGGGACGGAGATGAAATAAGAGAGTAGTCTCTCCCTCCGTGGGGAGGAAGATGATAATCCTATGGTGGTCTTTCATGTCTTGTTATAAGAAGGAAACACATACTAAGAGAGAGAATAATCAGAGAAATTAATGGGAAAAGGGAATCCCATAAAATCATAGGCTACAAGTAATTTCGAGAGAAACATGTCTTCCTCTCAATTTGATTTCTTTCCAAAACAATTGACTCCTAACGTCAAAACTTTCATAATTTTTGTTGCTCATGTGAATGTAGTATTCCAAGTTTGTGCCCTCAAATATTCTTAAAAGATATGTATTTGTAGTCAATCAACGAACATACGTATGCAGGGCATTTCCATAAAATTGCAGGAATGTCTAAATCCGAGCTTAATTAATTTCTCAATGTAATGCATGTTCTAAATTAAATTCCCATCCAAATAATAATACACTTAAGCATTAAATTAGTCCACTAAAGTGGACCTATCATTATACCTGTTCGAATAACCCCTTTCCTATCCCAAATAGCTTAATACTAGATCAATTAGACACCCCCATCTCTACTCCCCCCATTAGGTTTGTATTGCCTCAATTTGGTTCACTAGGTTCCTAAATAGGTCCCTACTAAGCTAATTGGGTTAGCCTAGCCATGTAAGCATCACTTAGGCTTAACCTATGCCTTCCTTATCCTACACCACCACACTTTACCTTAACCTATTCCCTCCTTAACCCCTTCTTAGGATGCACCTAAGGACCAACCTAACACAACCCAACATCAAAACCCAACACCACCAAATAACTCCTTACGTAAGTCACATGCACCCAAATCCCTCCATGTCCTCATCCCATGCGAACTCCCCACCTACGTACATCCCTTCCCCCCTCCTCTTCTCTACCGAAAACACACCTACACTTAGTCCATGCACACACCTCAACTTCCCCCCAAAAGTGGATCTCACAACTCCCATTTAACTGAGTCCTCACATTCCCCTCTAGACCCTTCCTAACGCCAACCCAAAGCCCCCCATCTTCTTATAAAATAGCTACCCAAGTGGTTGTCCCCCATCATCTTCTTCCTCCTCATTTTTCCTTTGGATAGCTCCACTCTCATGCTCCACCTCCCTTCCTCCAAGTCGTTCCCTAGCTACCAAAGGGGTCAGCCCTTCTCCTCCCTCCAACCAAGCTCCAAGGCTGCCGTTACACTCCCCGCCAGAGCACCATCGGTGCCCCCCTCTCTAATCATCCATAGAATTTCTTCTCTACTCTTGTTTCCTGCATTTTATGTTTCATTGCAAGTAGCTTTAGTTCTTTCTCTAATCACATTTTTTGTATTAAGCAAGCATGTCTCTAGGATTAGTCTTGTAATTCTGTGTCACTTTTATGAATCTGTTAATGAAATAAAAGTTTTTATTATCATCTTTCATAGCATTTGTGCTACCATTGTCAAATAAAGTATGGCGGTTCCTACAAATATTAATGATTATATGTTGCACCATAATGATCTTGATAGTAAACATATTGAAGGAATATCACGACGAAAGATTCATGTATACATGCTATTTCTACTTGAACTACACTGTGATCCTTTATTTCAAATTCGCTATTGGTGAATACTTGTTGCGAGAAATCCATCATGTTAGTAATTAGGATTAGGCTTTGATTAGTTAGTTTAGTTAGTAAATTAAGTTAGAAATTAATTGTAGAAATCCTCTTTTTTGCCTCCCTGAGTTCGACTGGAACTTACCAAGTTTTGTTATCTTTTAATTGTTGATGTTGTTTCGTGCTATACTATGATATCAAGAAAGATTAAAACGCAAAATTATGACGAGCAAGTTGCCTCCCAACAAGTGCTGAATTTTATGTCTACAGCTAGACCTAAACCCTAAAAAGATGAATCAATCAATAAAGAGAGGGTCAATAGCAGAGTTAAGATATGATCATGGTAGTCCAAAATCATATCTCTGCAAATGTGGATCAGTTAGTGATGCAGCCCCATACGTAAAGGTTGAATACTTCGTAGATGTAAAATTAGAAATGATCTCATCCAACTATTTTCCAGAAGTTGGTAATGGGGTGCGGTCTTCAACTTTGACCCATGCAACCCAAGTCTAAAAAATCGGACACACAAGAGATAATCAGAATAAGAAGCTTGTGTCCCTTGGTAATGAAGCTTGAAAAGATGATTGATGGAATAGGTGCACTCAAGTTTAAGGGTCTTACGTAAATTAGGAGGATCATAAGGGTCCTTATAAAAGGCCGGGAGTTCAAAATCATAAGGAACCCTTAAACTAGGGTATAATTCTCTCTCTACATTTTCTTTCGAAATGATGATTCCTTTATTCATATCCTCCAAATAATTCAAATCTTTACCTAGGATATTTTGACTTTTATCAACTCCTTTTATAAGATCCAAGTCTGTAAAATCATTTGCAATTAATTTTGACTCAAGTTCATCAAGTTCAATTCCCATTGATTCACAATTAGGCTCTTTAGGGGTTGATTGGGAGGTAAGATTATTGATCAATTTCTCTTCAGATTCAGAAATCTGCTCTTCATGTGCCACCTCACCTAAGTCAAGATAAGGACCATCAATATCAACATCCTCGGAATTGGTTTCCTTAATTAGCCCTTATTCAAAATTGGATGTCTTAGAATTGGATTCTTCTTTAATATCAGTTGAGACATCTGCCTCATTGACCCTGATGAGGGACTCATCATGGCTCCTAATTCACTAAAATAAGCTAGTTTACCTAGCTAATTAACTATGAATAACATTAAAATAAGGTTAATTATGTATTAAGCTAATAATGCATAAGGACCTTAATTATATGCTAAAATAGCTTAATTATTACCAGAGAAGTATTCATCTATATTTATTTAGTAAATAGGACTTAAACCTAAGTATTTATCTATTTATAACTAAGTCTACTTAAGCTATATTTAATGTATAAGTTAATAATATTAGTAATATAAATTATTAAATTAACTAAGGCACAAGGGAAAAAATGTAATTTCAAGGCATAAATATATTATTTAACATATATATAATCTAATATAAAAAGTTGGAAAAGAAATAAATTAATTAACTTATATAAATTAAGGATTTACATTTTAGTCCCTAGATTTTATTGTAATTAAGTCCTTTTATTCACACATAGGTCCTTCATATTTGCATCCAGGTCCCCTAAGCTCCTTTTCTTCTTCCTTTTCAATGGTCAGTGGCAGCCAATGATAGTTAGCTCTGATAACCGGAGATTGGATGACTTTTCACAATTTCCGTGGATGCCAGGTTTCCTGGTAATAAACCTCATCTATCCAATGGCGTGGATGAGCTGTTAACGGCCTGAGACCACATGTACCACCTCATTGTCATTGGAGACGACGATCGATGGTACAATGAACCTAACCCCTAAGCCATCCAAATACATCCTTCTTATCCACCTCCACACCTATAAATACCCTTCCAAGGCCTCTGACCATGGCTGTCAGCTCCCTATCCCTCTTTCCATACTATATTCAACGATAGGCTATTCCTTTAACTTTGGAGACTTCCTTCTTCTTCCTAGGATTAGCTTCAACAGAGTTGATTGCTTCCCTCAACTCCTCGTTCAAAGCTCTTCCATGATGGCGAAGCTTCGACTCCATCTCCCCCTCCGATCCAGTTCACTCTTTCGTCGAATTCTTCCCAACCCTGTTTGATTTCATCCACAACTCTGGCAAAGCCTCACTGGTGCCCCCTTCCTCCATTCATCCAGGTAAGTAGACTAGAACTCTTAGGTAGCTTAATAGAGTAGATTTAGGTAGCTAATTAGGTAATTTAGCATAGTTTAGTTCATGATTTCTTCTTCTTCTCCGATGCTGGCAAGCCTAAATCCAACCTTGCCCAGCCTTCTTCCATCAAATCAACCTTATATCCAACTTTCCTACCTCATCATGATTCATATCCATCTTCTTTTCTCCTCGATTATTCACTGATTATAATTCTCCTAATTTCACTCAACCTTTGACCGCCATTGTTTAAGGTGGAGGTCAGAGTAGTTACTCTGCCTAAATTGACCATCTCATCACCATCACAGCACTATAAGAAGTAAAATGCCAAATTCTATTTGAGAAAATATCCACTTCAATGTTTTGACAAACTCAAGTTTTAATTTCCAATCAATTTGAGTTTGTGCATCTCCTTTAAGCCTTCATCGAGCTAATTGAGAAGTTTTTGAACTTCTTGAGACCTTAAGAAAACTTCTGAATTGATTTCTATGGAGTTTCATTGAGTTTTGAATTCTATTGATCATCACCAGCAGTTACTGGAGCTCTGATGAGCTCCGGAAACTTTGATTTGGAGTAGAAGCACTCGAATCAACTTCCAAAGATCTTTAAATCATCTAAGAAACCTTATATAACTATTTCGTACCAATTTACTTGGATTTTATTGAGTAATTCTCTATGGTCACCTTCTTCCCAATCTCCGATGGAGCTGTGTAGAGTAAATGCCTCACTCTCCGAGTTCCTAATTAGGTTTAGAAGCATCAGTAGAACATTTTGAGCATAGAACAACCCTCTGATAAGTTAGAATTTCAATTTATGTTGTTGATTAGCCACACTCAAGAGGTCAAGTGATAGACCTGAGAAGCCTGTTTTAATGCTTAATTTCTTACCTTTGTGATCTTAGTGAGTTCTTGAGTTCATTTAAAGTTGATTTGGGTCATTAAATCAAGTGGAGTTAATTTAGAATAGAAAGTCAAAATTTCACTTGTTTTGGTCAAACTTATATCTCCATTTGAGTCAAAAAGATCTTGAGCTTGTGTTTATAGGTTGCAATCTGTTTAAGAGGTTTTTAGGATTATGTTAGAATCAATTTTGTGTGGTTTTGAGTTCATTTGCATCTGTTGTCCATCACTATATCTATTGGGTTGTAATGTACTACAGGTGGAAACCTTTGGACTTTAGATGAGTTACCAAGCCTTTTACGCTTTGAAAGGTATCATTTAATCTTCCAAAAGCATTGGGAATAAGTTTAGAAGCTTAGAATTAGGATTCACCTTGAATTGAACTCCTATTAACCTCCTCTACTAGAATGTGTTCCTGTAAAGATACCTCTAGGTGGTCTTTGGACCCCAAGTACTTCTTTTAGGTTCTGAGGTTGTTTAAGCTATTGCGTAGACACTGAAGTGAGCTATTAGGTGTAAGTGAGTGTTAGAGATATACTTAAGGTTTGTAGAGGGTTTGTACAAATTTAGCTCGAGAAGAGTAGCTATGGTGTCTTTAGCTAATCCAGGAGTTGAATCAAGTCATTGATGATTCTTGATGAAGATCTGAGCCTTGGTAAAGATGTTGAAGATGCCATGGAGTTTGATTGAAAGAGAATTGAAGAACTGAGTCACTGCTATGAAGAGAATGCTAAGCTTTACTGTGCACTGAAGAGAGGGGGACAACATAGTCCCACCTCGGAAGCTGAAAGTGCATTGAAGTGGTATAAATTGATTCGTGTTAGTAGCCTTCTCAAGCGACTACGATGCCTCGAGCATGTGGGCATACGTGCCCACTATACCCTTGACCATTGACTTGATGATGCTGTGACCCACATGGGGGCAACCTGCGAGCGTGTCTACATCCTATGGTGCCATGTGGCACTACCTGATGTAACTATGGTTTAACCCTTGGTTGTTGATTGAGTTTAGAGCTTGTGTGCCACATGGGACCATTTTTTTTAATTGAGCTAAGTACTGTGCCTTGACTTAGCGTGAGAATTCTAAGTGTTGTGAACACTTAGTAAAAATTGTGAAGTTTTAGTGTTGTGCTTAAAGAAAATATAGGACCTCAAAAAAAAAACAACTATATTTTTGTAATGAATTCTTTTTGTAATTAGTCTTAATCAAGCTTAACACTAAAATACATGCTCATCTTCTTATGGGATTGATTGCCATGCATATCATGTGTATACTTCATGCAATTAATTCATGTTCCTAATGTATTGTAATTATATAGCTAATTAAGTAATTAATCTAAATAAATAAGTTAGGTACTTTAAAGTAAGTTAAGTATTTATACCTTATATTAAGAGTACTAATTTAAGTTAGTAAGTGATCGATGACTTTCGATTTTCAATAAAAATGGTGTTTAAAGTGTCGTTGTTGTAGTATAGGTGTTACAAATGCAAATCGATGTCGCGTCAATTTTATCTATTTATAATTTTTACTGGTTTGCTTCCAAGTCATTCACTGGGAGGTAGTTATTGATATACATCACTCTCTAAGGCCAAAAAATGTTCTTTTATTCCAAAAATATTAATTTTATTTACAAAATGAATGAATAAATCAAATAATGAAAGAATTGGTTAATTATTACAAAAGAATCAATTAAAATGCATTACAATGCCTGGAAACATATATATAACAAAACAGGCATAAAAAACTGTCAACTACTATACTACGTTAGTTATATATAATTACTATAAGTAATACCTAAGTATAGGTACAAAAATAGTTATAAATATCTATTATACTAAATTATATTAACATACTAATATCTATAGTAACATATATTATATATATAGTAACATATACAAGCGTTACTGTAACCTTAGTAAAATATATATAACATAAGGCAAAATAGTTATCTATACTAACATATATAACTACGTACAGTGATGGATCTAACTGTCACTAAAGCATTTAGTTATTTATATACATATATAAGAGCTCAAATAATACCTATGTTATTCTACTATACCTATACTATTACATATATTAATTACATACGTAGACATATTTATATTTATTTATTTACATTATTTATATACATATATACTTTATATGTATACTATACATATTATACATATACACATATGCACGTACACACACTTACAAACATTATCTAACACTTAGCTGCTCACGCCTCATTCACTTCTCTCTTCTCCTTTGTCAACACTTAGGCCTTCTCTCCTCACACAACCGGTTCACTGTTCCTTTACCCAAAAATTAGGTTTTTAATGGGCAAGCTGGCCATTTCAAGAGATACATAGCATCACAAGGGCAGGACTAGATCTCCACTTTGCCCAGCCTTAGTTTTTAGTTATTCATTAATATCTAATTTCAGGCCCAATATTGGGCCCATGTAGGCCCAGCTACAATGCATGGCCCCTGGCCTATCACTGTTACAAATATGCTTAGTATCATATGCTCAGATGTATGCTTATGTGTATGGTGTGTATGTGGGCGCCCGACACCATGATGATTGGTGGGGCTACCGGATGGATTCCACTTATACGATGTCTAGCGCTTCTACAGCCATGATGTGGCACTATCTCCAGTGCCAATTGGCATTACTGCTGCGTTGTGCAGTGTACTGATTTGAGATCTTTGGCCCTTGATTTGAGGGCAATAAATTATTTTAATTTAAAATTAAATTATAGGGTTACATAGACCTTATATAGGGCTACCTAATTGTACAATTAGTTTACATAAATAAGTTATTTAAATATATAATAAAATTAGCTAAAGTTAACTGTTTATACATATTAGTTTATAGGTTAATTACTTAATTAAAGTATAAATTAGTTAATTAATTGTACAATTGACCTTATACAATGTTTATGCACATAATAATTTATTTATTACACATTTTTATTATATTTTAGAAACTTTATTTTAATTTATTTATATTTACTTACATGTTTATGTTAGTTATATACATATTTAAGTTATAAATACTATAATACATTATAAATACAGTATAAATAGGTTGAAAATATTTAATATAGTATTATACAAGTGTACATTATAATTTACTTCAGTATTAACTTAAATTACTAATTTATTTTATTTTAAGTTAATAAATTACCTAATTAACCTAATAACTTAATTATTTACCGTAAATACTTAATTAAATTAACTTACAGGTTCTGTACAGTATATGTTAGATGTTTAAATATGTATATATAGTATTAGACTTAGTTTTGTACATATAGTAGGTTTATATAATTACTTCATTTATTATACATTTAAGTTAATATAAATTAATAGATAATTATACAATAAGGTTATATATACAATAAATCATTCTAAATACTTAATTCAATATATAGAATATAGATATAAGTTATATTTACATATTATATACATATTATACATTATATACATATAGCTTAGGTTTAAATTATATATACAAGTATATACATAGCGTATAGGGTATTTTTGGGTATTTTAGGAGTTTTTCTGATTTTTATGGTTTTTATATATAGAATAGAGGTAGGAGATGAGAGAGGAAGAATTGTTTTTGGTGTTTTTCAAGTTTGGTCTTTTATTAAATTCCAAGGTAAACTGAACCGTTGATTGTCATGTTCTACCAAGTCGGGGGTTCAGATTATCTTGAAACTTAGAACACACCTAGAAATATACTCAATCTTACTCAAGACACCCTTATGTTATTTTTTGTGATTTTTTAATGATTTTTTTAATGTTTACTAAATTTCGCCCAAATGTGGCTTAAAACAAGTTTTCAACAAGGAACCTAAGCCTTACAATTCAATTCTAGGGGCTGGAAGTGTGCTTTAACATATCAGACATGTCCAACATGACACATGGAATAGGTATGAGCTTTTAAATATGATGTACACCTTTAAGTTCACTCAAATTTCATATTGGATAGTTTAAGCCTTAAACATGTTGTTGACAATGAATCAAAATGGAAAAATTACAAGCTATCACATCAAATTCAATATCAAATTAATGTACATGAAAGCTTGCACATGAGACTCAAACATTACAAATCAAGTTAGCTCATTTACATCCTCAAAATCCGTCCAAATCCTAGCTCAGATAAGCTAAAATGGTGGCTGTTGCTATTCAAATTTCAGTAGTAAAGTGCTGTTGCTTCAAATCAGATGACACCTTCCAAATTCAGATGGCTTAGAACCTAGCTGCAGCTACTGCTGCAGCCAAATTAGCTGCTAATTTCAGTAGCAAAGCTATGGAAATCTCCTTCCAGATCAAACTAGTTCCTCAAAATTTCTTGAAATCTCCAGCTGATCAGCTCAGACCAATTCCTAACGAAAGATAGTAGCTACTATTGCTACTGTAGCTCTAATTAGCTTGAATGAATCTGATCTGAGCTTTTTAAAACCCCATAAGAACTGGAAAACATAAATCTGAGAACAACAAATTCTATCAACTCACCCTTCATGCTCAAATCCAATGAAATCAAATTGTAAATCTGTAAACCACATCTTTTGAAGGTCCGAAAACATCAAAATCTATTCACATTCTCTAAAATTTTTCGAAGACCCTAATAAAATCTTCTCCTTACATTATAGAGAATGTAGAGGAGAGGATCATATTAAAGGTCTAAAAACATATCAAATCAACTTCAGATCTTCATTTAAATCTCATTAAACCTCTATTGAACATCATTTCTAGATTGAATTTTGTTTAGCTCAACAACCCATGTTGCCTTGATTTGGACTTTTAATGTGATTTGATTTCTAAATAAATCATCTGATTTGCTTAAACACCATTGATTGGTGTACAAGATGATCTAGTGACTAACTCAGAATCATTTGGGTCCTCATTTGACTTCAAAGCAGTATCACTAATTCTCCTTGGTCAAACTATCCAAAACAACGCTTAAATTAAGTGCATGCTCATCTACAAACTGAAAACCAAAACCAAAACCTTGGATTCATTGCATTACACCTAATTTAGCGATTAAAACCTCGAATCACTCGATTAAACTCAAATAATCACTAATTCTTCTTGGTCAAACTATCCAAAACAATGCTTAAATTAAGTGCATGCTCATCTACAAACTGAAAACCAAAACCAAAACCTTGGATTCATTGCATTACACCTAATTTAGCGATTAAAACCTTGAATCACTCGATTAAACTCAAATAAACCTAAATTGACTCCAAATTGCGAGATTGGGCATGAAACACAAATCTGAAAGAAATCGAGCAATTTGCGACAAGCAAATCAGATTGGGCGGTCTTTGTGAGTTTATGGGATGACTGGGAGACCCCCCAAATGAATTTTAGGCGTAAATTCAGATATGGAAGCCAAGGCTTCAGAGATGGATGGGTGGATGATGAATAAAAATGTGATGGAAAATCAGACATGAATTGTGAGGCATAGGGAAAGCTGTATGAGTCAATGCAAGAGTGAGAAAAACTCCTCTCTGATCTGAATTGATTAAAGAGGTCAGAGTGGCTCTAAACTAATCTACTCCTAGCTAACACTAAATCGAATCAGATCAACCAGTGATTATTATTCTAACTAATCTAAGCTACACTAGAAAGCAATAAAAATCCTAATTTAATCAGACGAATGAGACCTGTGGATCCAAAGCCGGTGGTTGAGGAGGAAGAAGGTAGGGAGGTCTCTAGCGAGTGAAGGGCCTACAAGAAGAGCTCCAGGGTCATCTCCCGATGTCATGAGATCTAGCTTGATGAGGACGAATTGAAGGTGAAGAATCACACCCCTATCACAAGTGTAGCGAGTGAAGGGGTTAGGAGTTGCTAGAGAGAACGAAGGGATTGCCTCAGGAAAGTAGGAGGGGAGACCGATCTGCCTGCATGCGAGCTCAAGGAGGAGTTTAAGTAGACTCTAGAGTGATTGCAATCACCGTAGTGGTGAGAATAGGTGCTTAGGTCATGGGTGGTGGATTTGAGTTAGAGAGGGGATGCGAAGGTTTAAATCAAAGATCAGTCGTTGGATGGGATGTAACATAGGTGGTGATTCCACGCTCAGGTGTGTACAAGAAATGGATTTGGATAGGCCATTAGATCATGGATGTAGGAGAGTGATGGCTAAGATGCGATGAGTTCTTCGAGTGAACAGTGCACCATAGGTGCACCGTAGCTACAGGTATGTTGGTGGTTTTATGAAGAGGCCCTCAAGGTTGAAGGGGTAGAAAGTTTACAAAGAAACCAATAAGTGGTAAGAATTGTTGCAGTACAGTCCCTATGGTCTTACAAAGAGGTCCCCACGACTTTCAGAAAGGTCCTTGGCATGTTTTAAATGAATGAAATGTTAAATCTTAAAAGACCTAAGTGTAATGTCAGTGATGTGAGGTCCTAATGATGTCTAAATGCAATTAAGTTTTTATTGAAGCATAATTGAACATTTAGAAAGTCAATTCCACCTTTGATTTAAACTTTTGAATCCAAATGTGTGTTCAATTTACAATTGGATCGTCAATTTGTATTAACAAATAGAATATCTCATTTTATGACCTAATTATGCATTTTTAACACAAATTTGATGTTTTAGGTAATTTTTGTTAATTCCTACACTTAACCCTTTTCATGTGTTAATTATATAGTGTTTAACCTGGTGTCTAGCTTGACTTGAGCATTTTAGCTATGATAAGCCACACCTCATCAGTAGGTTAGTTAAGTAGATCTAACTTAGTAATTAGTAGTATAAGTTAAGTTATGTTTGTAGTCGTTGAAGTTAAGTAGTGTATTATCTAAGTTAAGTAAGTTAACTATTATGCTAAGTTATATCTAAGTTAAGTAGTTAGTAAGTAGTAAGTTATATATTAACTTATAAGTAATTAAATTAATAAGCTAAGTATTAAGTTATAGTTAGTATTAGTTAAGTGATTTACTTGAAGTGGTATTAAGTTATATGTATATGGAATAAGTTAACTAAGTAGTTTGGTGTAAGTTAAACATGTATTATAGATATAAATTAAGTATATTAGTTTAAGTTATTAATTAATAGACCTTAGTATTAACTTAAGTAAAGAATAAAGATAAAATAAAGAATAAGTGGTGCATATTTGTTAATTAAGTCTCCCAACGAATGACTTGGACTCTAAACCAATATAAATTACAAAATATGTTGGTTTTCTTGCTCATTATACTACAACTGAATAACGAATTGTTACAAATGCAAGAAAAGCTTAACATCATTTTTTGGCACCATTGCCAGGGAGGCAACTCACATTATTTATATTCACCATTATCATTTTATTAATATTGAATTTGTCATGTATTCTTTATTCTAACTTTATTTTTTTTTTCTTCTTCCAGGATTTGTCTGAAAGATTCTCGAGCAGAAAGAAGACATCTAATTTTCTAGCTTTTTCCTACATTTGTGAGATATTGTTTACTTTTTCTTTTTTGGTAGTTTCTCACTTTTTGTTTGTTGCATTTAGTTAGAGATATTAAAAAATACAAAAAAAATACATATCTTCTGACTAGTAGCTGTATCTCCTAGGCATCCATTTTATGTTGCACATCTATTCTGCTAGATTTCTTACATCAAAGATTGTTGGAGATAGAAACATTTTTATTGTCTTAGCTCCTATCATATCGTGCATCTGGACTTAAACAAGACCATTAATTGATTAAAAAGACTAAAAGAGAGACATTTTGTGCTTCTTTTCTTAAGAAGGCACTATATAAAGAGGAAATCTTAAAAGCTCGTGACATATTATCTGTTTGTGAACTTGTGTGCAAGTTTTTAACACATTATTTGTTGCACACTATTGCGCATACAGCGCAATCACTAGGTTATAGGAGTCTTTGCTTCTACCTCTCCTCTTTTCACCTCTTAGGGCCTTAGTCGAAGATCAACAAGTCTGTCTCACTACCTGAGCCTTGGGGAGCTAGTAGTGTGTGGTCATGATCCTAGACTTTGGACCTTCAATCTTTTAGGGTTTAGCACTACGTAGACATGTAGGATGTTTATTTGTACTGATATAGTATCTGTTTGCATCCTTATTTTATGTGTACCCTAAGTCTTCTTTTCTCACTTTCTCACTACATTTCGGGTTTTGCTTGTCGCAGTTTTTCATTGTGGTGTTGAGTGTGCCTTTGCACCTTTTTTTTTGTTTATGCATGAGAGACGATCTCTGCGATCGTCTCTTGTATTTCCTTTGATAGGTGCTCCTAGGCATGTTGTTACTATACCGTACTCTGTCTTTATCCCGTCTACCTTTTCTGCGACTGATCCCATGGCAGATCAGTTGCAGATTCCTGAGAAACCCCTAGGTCAAGAGGAGGTGCCGCCTTTTGATATCCATAAGACTCTTAAACCAAAATCTCTAGATGCTCGAGTAGAATGGTCAGATCAATCTGCTGATGGTTGCTCTCCGGAATCTCTAGGTTTGTTGACCTGAGGCGAGACTTAGTCTTGGTCCATGTCCTCCACTTAGGCCACCACTCCGAGATTACTACAATCCTTCCAACGCCCAAGTGGAGCCAATCGTTCAGATTCTCATAAGGGATAATGATCCCAAGTTGAAACCGAATAGCATTAGCCTTATCCCCCACTATCATGGGACAACACAGTGGATCCATTTCAACATGTAGAAGATCTTACGAATTTGAATTAGACTTTTGGTCCTAGGAACTAGAATAGGGAAATCCTATTGATGAAAATGTTCTCCTTTAGTCTGAAAGATAAAGCCCTTAATAGTTGAGGAATTTGTGTGAGAAAATCAAGGTTTAGGGTTTCAAGAGAGAGAAACCCACATCGTCGTATTTTGTAGAAAATTTTGACATATCAAATAATATTTGTAATTGGGATGGTGAGTCCCAGGTTGAACATAGGGAGGAGACGTTTGATTTTAGAAACATCCACACTGGTTTATTTATTTTTGGTATTTTTCACCTTTGTAATTTTTTTGTGATTTTATATTAGTAGGATAGCAAGTGGAACAATTTTAGGCTAAGCTAACTACTCTACTCTACTCTACTCTACTTAATAGATAAATAAAGCTAAAGAGAGAGAGGAGAGAGAGAGAAAGAGAGAGAGAGAAAGGGATAGAGAGAGCAAAAAAATCACTTCTATATAAAAGCTTTAACAAATGTTTGCTACAAAAACTTGCAAAAAATGAAATCTAACTACGAAAGTAGTAAAAGATAGAAAGAAAGCAAAGATTCCCCCTCGACGGCTACTTAGGGGATGAGCCACCCAAACGACACTTGGAAGAAGCTAGGATGGAGGTGAAAGGAGGATGGAGCTCGAATGAAGGGAGGATGAGGCAAGGCATCATCGTCACAGTATCTGATTTCGGAATGGTGGTGAGAAGTTGGTCGTAGGTGCTCCATGAACGAGGATGAGAGAGTGGGAAAATTATTTTTATTTTTCTCTAGTGGAACATTTTGGGCTTGGGACTCACTCAAGAAGGTTTCTTGAGCTTGAGAGAGGGAGAGGAGAGAGTAGGAAGGGGTGGTTTGAGAATGGGGGTGTAGGGGGGTTTATATAGGTGGTGGCAAATGATTTGGTTGTGTTCAGCACTTAATGCACGTGCAAGACCCGTATCCACATGCGTAGCCTCCACTCTTGGGTACGCATCGCATGCACAACACCGTGCACTACTGGCAAACACAAGGAGAAACCATGGCCATTGGAACATTGATGGAGGGCCACGATCCTATGTGAGCAACGCCTTTAGATTGCATGCAATGCATGCACGATCGTGCATCAAATCACGCATATCGCGCGCTCTTCATCCATGGTGCCATGTGGCTCTTTTATTGCTACTCATCACATGCCTGCTTTGGATTGTGTGTTCACTTGCGTGACGTGGCTGCCTGGAGGTTGTCCAATGCTGATCGAGTGGTAGAATTTGGCTTGAGATTCATGTGAAGAGGTGCGACAAATTGAGATTAGAACCCGTGTTATCTTCTTGAGAGGGTGAGTCTCTATCAAATGCACTACTGCTAAAGTTGCTTGATCGCGACCGTTGGATTCTCATCCAATGGTCGTGATCTTGCGATGAAATCTCCTTTTGCACGGGTGAAGTGAAGAGGCATGGTCTGATCTTGGTCGTTGGATGAGCATCCAACAACTGAGATCATGCACTGAGGGCCTGTTGGAGATGGGTAGACAGCCATGGGCGGTCTGGATGGTGCCATCTAGATCATCCATCTTCTCTTCGTAGGTAATGCTATGACTGTCAAATTGGGTCGATTTTCACGTGGTTAGACTGCGACCGTCTACTCGAATCCATCCATATGGTTAGAATTTTTGTTTAAGGCCCAGATTTGTGTCATCTTGTTCCCTGATTTTTGATCTTCTGTGGCTTGTAACGAATGTTATGGAGGTCTGATTAGGGTGATTTTAGAGGTGTTGGACTCCGATCATCACCCTGACCACATCCGTATGGTTAGATTGTCCATCTGAAGCCCAAAGAAGTGTCGCCCTATTCCCTGGCCATAAAAATGTGTAAATTAATATACAATTTATACACATCATTCTAAATGCATGATGACACTATTTACAAAGCTAAATGCATCTACAAGCCTAGGAACTCACATAAATAGACATTTTATCATGAAATATCGTATTCTTATTAGCCGCTTATTGGTACCACACTATTGCATGACCTATCACTACCTGGGTTGAACTCGAATCTGCATTTGTAAAGAAATTCTTCTCTATAGGTCACACTAATATCCTTAGGCAAGCTATTAGTACCTTTACATAGAATCAAGGAGAGCAAATACACGAATCATGGGAGCACTTTCACAAATTACAAAGAAAATACCCACACCACGACATCCCATGTTGGCAACTCATGCATATCTTCTATTATGGCCTACATGAGAGTGTGCAGAATCTCGTGGAAGCATCTAGTGGAGGTCACTTTCTGAATCGGGATAAGGAATTTGCCCTTGAGTTTGTTGAGGGAATGGTGGAGAACATCAATAATGCCTTCATATCCTAGTTTAGCAGAGGAATCACAAATTTGAAGGGTACCCATGAAATTGAGGGCCAATCCAAGTCACAAGATCTTGAGATCATTGCAGAAAAATTGGATAAGGACAATATCATAGGTAAACATCTAGATGACGTGGGAAACGCAGTGGGTAGCCTTACATCTCTTTTAGCTACGCATCCTAATTCTCTTTTTGTTAGAGCACCGAGAGCAGTTTTGCAAACCCCACCAAGGAGGGAGTTTGCGAACAACCTAAATATCCGAGATGCTTACTCGGTAGGTGATGAGAACCTCATCATGAGCCATAACTAGCTCATTTTGACCTAATACAAAGGATAAAAGCTCCTACATAACCCAAGGAAAGGCTTAACTCAGAGAATTCTGAGTTTAAGAAGAAAACAAGTCATAAGGGGTAAAAATGCAATTTTACCAGCACAATCTGCAAGCAGGGTAATTCAGGGTCCAAACACAGGTCAAACAAACCTAATAAGAAGGGAAGTGAGATGATCTGATCTGATAAGGGCTATAGCAACCCCAAGGAATTAAATGACAATTTATAACCCTAGAACAAACCCACTTCAATTCACGAGGTTCGAGGCAAATAAAAAATCGACTAAACCCTCTACAATTGGTATAAAAATAATCTCTAGGGTTTAGAACCTTCAATTTGGCCTTAGGAACCCATTTTGACCTACATTGAGAACCATGCCCAATTAATGACTTAATTTGGGTTTTTACGTAAATTGATCGATCAAACAAGGTCTGATCTAGAAATAAAATTCACCATTAGAATCCTTAGGCCCCATTTAGTCATGCATAAAAACTTGAGCCTAAGAAGAGACCTTCTTGACCGACTTTTCATTTTGGTCCTCATCCATTACTTTTTGACCCTCAACTTTTGAAACCCTCCCATTTTGGCCCCTAACTCTTCTTCGTTCTTTGCATTTGGGTCCTCCCTGCAAAACCCTGAGCAGCGCCATGCTCCGGCGACTTTGCGCGGAGCATGGCACCGCGCAGGGTAAGGGGGACCCTCTGCCAAGTCAACTAGGGGTTCCTTGTGACCTCTGTCGTCGCAGGGACACCTCCATGGTCTCTGCAACCACCCATACCTTTCGTGCGAACGCGCGAAAGGTATGGGTCTCCATCTCTGGCGTCCCTCCGCCCTCCTCTCTGATTTCGACTCTATAAAAGCCCTCGACGCTCTGCCGCACTCTCGAGCTCGGATCTGACGGAGAAACCCCCCTTTTTTTCCTCTCTTCCCACTCCGACAGAAGCCCCCCTGCTCCGGCGGTTCTTCCTCCTCCTCATCGCTCTGCCGCACTACCAGCAGCAGGGCTGCCTTCACCTGCTCTTCCCGCGTCGTGCCGTATCCAGCGCGCGCTCTCCCGCTCTCTCCTCGCCGCCGCCCTCTCTCTCTGGGCACCTTCTTCTCCGACGACAGTCGATACGACTGTCGCCCTGCTCTAGCCCCCCTCGTCCCTCCAAGTAGGTACAGTTCTTCCCTTTCCTCCTCTCTTTCTTTTCCTTACTTTAATTTGCTCAACCGCCCTTCGACCGCGCCTAATCACCCTCATCTTCTCCATCTCCGGCCACCCTCCGGCGAGACGTTCCCATCGCTCCGCAGCCCCATACGCCTCGCCGACCCTCACAGAACCTCCGCCTCCTCACCCTGATCAACCTCCGCTCACCCATTACCTCTCCACACCCCCACCATACTCCACCGAACAAACCCATTCTCGCAGCCATAGTCTGACCTAGCCCCACCACCTGACGCCATCTCACGACCTGCCACACCCCGCACCACCTTCGCCTTGCCACGGCGAAGGTCCCCCGCGTGTTTGATTAGGCCGAGGTGCCGTATTCCTGTCTAATAGGTTCGCTGCTCCAGCCGCCATTAGCGACGACTGAAGCAGCTTCGAGGCGAGCTCCAGGCCCTGCAGCCCCAGATTCCCAGGTGCTGCAGGTTGGGGTGAAGTCCGCGAAGGCTTCTGCCTCTTCAGTTGGCCCAGACATCGACTGCAGCTGATCAGAGGGCGAGGTGGAGTCGTCCTGCGGGCGCGCGCGAAGGCAGCAGAAGTTAGTCCCACATCGTGGGATTTCGAAGCCGCGCACCCGCATAAAGGCAAAAAGTGCCTTAGCCTGTTTGCCTCCTGACCACAGGGTGAGGTCCCTCTCACCCACTCGACTCGGCCTCGTCCGCGACAACCCCACGCGGACCTGGCCCGACCCGTTTACCCGACCTGCACTCCTCGCCCACCACCGCACACCTGTGGGCCTGGACCCGGGCGTGACCCGTACCCGACTACCCGGCAACTCTGGGAGAGCTATCCTAAGAGTGAATTCTGAGAGAGAGAGACGCGGGGGAGGGTAGAGTAGGTTTTTGCCCTCTGACCAAACTGCGAGTGTGCAGGCACAAGAGAAAAGAAGAAGAAGAGAAGGCAGACCGCAGAGGAAGAAGAAGGAAGGAGGACGCACTGTAGCAGCGGGTTACTTAAGTCGTCTGATTGAAAAATCAGACGACGCTCCGAGGACGAAGAAGAAGGAGAAGAAAAGAAGAACAGGACCGCAAGAAAGCAAGAAAAAGAAGAACAGAGGAAGAAAAACAAAAGAAGAGAAGCAGAACAAGAGAAGAGAAAAGAAGAAGAAGAAGCTCTGAAGAACCCAAGAGAAGAAAAGAAGAATAAGCTCTGAAGAAAAAGAAAGAAGAAAGTAAGAAAAAGAAGAACAGAGGAAGAACAAGAAGCAAGAAGAAAACTGAAGAACCAAAGAGAAGAGAAAAGAAGAAGAAGCCAACAAGACAAATTTTTATCTCTCTCTCTCTTTATTTTTGTAATAGAAACTTTGTATCTCTAGAATACAGTTTGCTCCCTGAGTTCGACCTCTGGAGATTTTTTATTTTCCGAGTAAAAATTGTAATAGTGGCAATCACTATCTGTACTACAACGCCATTTCTATAACAAAACAACAAAACCTAGTCATACCGCCACTATTCTTGGTGCCGTTGCCGGGGAGCAATGGCTATTCTAGAAGCTTTGAATTTCTTTTAAGAGATTGCTAATCTTTTTCTCTCTCTTTTGTGCAGGTACAGAAAGAAACAAAAAGACGCAGCCGCACCATAGCCACTCCAAGGACAGGTAACTTCCTATTAAACCCTAAAATTTTAAAGAAAAAGAAAAGAAATAGGCATAACCTGTCTTTATACATAGTAATAGCTGCATATTCTCAGAAACTATTATTCCTGCACATAGTTTTAAAGGTGATTAGGGGCTAACACATCCTTGCCTGAGCCCTAATTACCCAAACAAAGAGTTAAATGGACCAAGTAGAGCCAACATAAGGTCAAAAGCTAGGGTTTTTAGAGACACACCTTCTATTAACAAAGAAAAGATCTTCCCAAAAAGAGGTGTACCTAAACCTTGTTTGAAAAAATCTACACAAGAGAAACCCTAAGCAAATGGCTCTCTAAACATTTGAACCCTAAAAAGAAAGGACCCAAAAGCTCTCAAAAGAACAAGAGGTGAAGTTGACCCCTTGGGTCAACCAACCTTAAAATTGGGCCACTTTGTTCACAAAAACACCTAAGAGTTCAAGTGAAACCTTAAGCACCCTGATCTTAAACTAAAATTGGTAGACTTAAGAGGTCAAGATCCCCATTCTGGTCTACCTGGAACCGCAGTGACAAGAGAGGTCGGGTGGGGGAAACCCTGTAACCCGTGGGGCGCTCTATCGTGTAGGGGTCTTTGCGGGACTCACCCTCTCTGGCTGCCTAGGTAATTCTCAGGTGGACTATCTTTCTGATCAAGGGGTCCATCTGCCCCGCACCTCTATAGTCACCCAACACATTTTTGGGTGTCTTGATTGGGTTCAGCACCTTCTGAACTCATCTCTTCTAGCAGTGCATGTACGGTAGGAGGTCCTTAAGACCACCCTTAAGACCTCCTTTAGAAATTCACTATCGTCAAGGCCAAGCCTCGACGCCCGTGTTTGTGTAGCAACCCCCTCACATTATTCTCTCTTCTGATTCAGAACCAAGTTCTTCTTCTTCCCCCATCATGGCTCAGCCAGTTGAGGAAGAAAACAATCTGGAGCATCAGCTCCAGCGACTCAATGACCTCTTCCAAAACTTCGTGCACCCACCGCAGTGTCCTATGATGCGGGACCACTACAATCCTGCTGCGGTGGCCATTGAGCCTCGAGTCAGAATCCCGACTGGAGGACCTGATTCCGAATTGAAGCCCAACATGATTCATGCTATACCTAAATTCCATGGGCTTAATTCCAAAGATCCCTTCCAGCATATCAAACAACTAAAGCATCTGGCCCAAACTTTTGGGTCAGATGTGCAAAATCGGGATATTGTTCTCATGAAGATGTTCTCCTTTTCTCTTATGGACAAGGCTACCCATTGGTATCAGACTCAGACCCGGCCGATCAACACTTGGGAAGAACTTCAATCTGAGTTTTTGAAAAAGTTCTTTCTCGTTGGTCAGACCAACGCCTTGCGCCATCAGATTACTCACTTCACTCAGCAATCAGGGGAACCTCTCCATGAGGCATGGGATCGTTTTCAGGATCTCATGAGAAAGTGCCCCCATCACGGAGTTCCTAAATGGGAACATGTCCAATCTTTTTACCAGGGACTCCGTGAGGATATCCGTCTTTTCGTCAATGCAACCTGCGGAGGAAATATCATGGGTCAACATGAGGATACCGTGTGGGAGATTCTCGAAAACATGTGCGAGAACTCCATCAACAATGACTCCATGGGATTATTCGACAGGTCGAATACCCGCGCATCGACGAATCTTAGGGGAGCACATGAGACACAGGGCCTATCCGCATCAGTCGACCTGGAATTAATGGCCAGTCGATTGGACAAGGTCTCGATTATTGAAAAGAAGGTGGATGAACTGACTCAGCACCTGCAGCGAGCCACCTCTGCACACAACCCCTTTGCACAGCCTCCTTCCACAAGGGAAACTGTGTAAAATATTCTCCATCAATCTTCTCCTAGGATGGATCCATATCCACCATCTGATTCTCTAACCAGAGGTCCATCCGATCCTCTCTATACCAACCCGGGGAATTCCATTCCCTCTTTCTCTGACTCTCTGGAGGTTCCTCAGACCTGCGAGGACCTCAACGCCATCCAGAATGACCCGTTCTCCAACACCTATAACCCTGGATGGCGAAACCATCCCAACTTTCAGTGGGCGGGAAATTCCCAAACCCAAAGACCACTCTTTCAACCCCGCCCACAACCCCCTCGTCCTTACCAGCCGCCTCAGCCTCGGCCCAGCCCTACTTATCCATCAGGGCCAAATCAGGATCCAATGTCCCTAATCCTTCAGACTCTGGCTGACATTCAAAGAACGAATGCGGCTATTCAAAAGCAACACAAGGACGAGATTACAGAGGTCCGAAACCAATTGGCCCAGTTGGCATATTCTCGCCAGCCAGGCACACTTCCTTCCCAGCCTCTTCCTAATCCAAATAACGTGCCAACCCAGCGGCACGTTATGAACCCAAATCCGAGCCATGCCCATATGATTTATCAGGCCCCCTCTGTTGCTTCACCAGACGGGATAGAGGCCTCCACTTCTTTTGCGGGTTACCAGCAGCAACCCATCTTACCCAATCCCAACCAAAACCAGGCAGGACTTAATTCCGTAACAACCCGTAGTGGTAAGGAAACCCAAGACCCACCTCATCAAACCACTCCAAGCCTGGTAGTGATCCCAAGCCTAGGACAGTAATCCAGGACATTCCCACCCCTATCCCAGATCCAAAACCTGGACCTATCCTAGAAGAACCAACCAAGATTCTGTTTCCCGAGGCCTTGACCAAGGGAAAGAAGACCACCAAGCCCGTGGCACCTGAGGAGGACCTGGTCAAGCTCTTTGAGAAGGTCCACATAAACATCCCCTTGATGGATGCAATCTGCCACGTACCGGCTTACACACGATTCATAAAGAATGTGTGTACACCCCAGCGTAAGCCACGAACCAAGAGCGGGAGTCCAATTGTTCTGTCAGAGCAAGCCAGCTCTGTAATCCTAAGCAGACTCCCACCCAAGGCTAAAGACCCTGGTACTCCCCTGATTTCCTGCAAGATAGGTGATACCCAATTTGATAGAGCTTTGCTAGACTTGGGCGCATCCATAAATCTAATACCCACATCCTTACTTGACCATCTAGAAGAACCTGAGTTAAAACCAACTGAGGTAACATTACAATTAGCAGATCGATCTATAAAGTCACCAAAAGGGATTCTCGAGGATGTTATTGTGAGAGTGCGGGATTTCTATTTTCCTGTAGACTTTATAGTCTTAGACATGGATGCACCTGAAAACCGTAGGGATACACCAATCGTTTTAGGGAGACCTTTCTTGGCTACTGCGAGAGCTAACATTAGCTGTGAGGAGGGCCAAATAGAGCTCAAATTTGGGAATCAAACTCTAAAAATTGATATATTTAAGGCCCAACAAGGAATCAATTGCGGTGTCATTGAACAAGTTTATGACGTTAGGGCTTTGGTTGATGAAACACACTTCTAGAATGGCCTGATTATACCTCATCAATCGCAGAAAGATCGTGACCCGCAAACTAAGGACTCGAATCCAGATATAAACAACCCAGTAACCCCCACCCTTGAACCTCACATCTATACTGAACCACCCGCTGCTGCTGATAACCCCACCCTCGAACTGAAGCCACTTCCTGCTCACTTGAAATACATCTTTTTGGGTTCTAACCAGACCCTTCCTGTGATTATCAATTCCAACCTCAATCCCGAACAGGAATCCCGTCTGATTTCTGTCCTCCAGCAACATCGCAGAGCCATCGGGTGGACTCTCGATGATTTGACTGGAATAAGTCCCTCTTACTGTACTCATCATATCCATTCAGAAGAGGGCGCACGACCTTCTCGTGAAATGCAGAGACGCTTGAACCCCTATCTGTAGGAGGTCGTGAAAAAGGAGATCATCAAGTGGTTAGATGCCGGGATCATCTACCCGATCTCCGATAGTCGTTGGGTGAGCCCAATTCAGGTCGTGCCCAAGAAGGCAGGACTCACCACCATAACGACTGAGACTAGAGAAATCATTCCTACCCGATTAGCCAATGCGTGGAGAGTCTGTATAGATTACCACCGACTCAATGCCTCCACGAAGAAGGATCATTTCCCACTACCTTTCATTGATCAAATTCTCGAGAAACTAGCGGGAAATAGGTTCTTCTGCTTTCTTGACGGGTACTTCGGTTATAACCAGGTGGCAATCCATCCTGAGGACCAAGAAAAGACCACGTTCACCTGCCCCTTCGGAACTTACGCTTTCTGAAGGATGCCTTTCGATCTTTGCAATGCACCCGCTACCTTTCAGCGGTGCATGCTTGCCATATTCTCAGATATGGTAGGTGATTTTCTGAAAGTCTTCATGGATGACTTTTCAGTTTTTGGAGAATCTTTTGATGATTGCCTCCAACACTTGGTCCAAATACTCAGGCGATGCATCGAGGTGAATTTGGTTCTTTCCTGGGAAAAGAGCCATTTCATGGTGCCTGAGGGAATTGTCTTGGGACACTCAATCTCGGAAAAAGGCATCCAAGTGGACCCAGCTAAGGTTGATCTGATCTCTCGCCTTTCTATGCCTAGCTCGATCAAGGACATCTGATCTTTTTTGGGGCACGTCGATTTCTACCGTCGATTTATCCCTGATTTCTCAAAAATCGTGCGCCCCCTGACCACTCTTCTCTCCAAGGATGTACCTTTCGAAATTTCCAAGGAATGCACTCAAGCATTTGAGGCCCTATGTGACCGAGTCACCCAGGCCCCGATCCTACAGTCTCCTAATTGGTCTCAACCCTTTGAGATCATGTGCGATGCGTCTGATTTCGCTGTAGGAGCGGTCCTGGGGCAAAAAGCTTACGGGAAACCCGTGGTCATCTACTACGCTAGCAAGACACTTGACGAGGCTCAGCGTAACTATACAGTTACGGAGAAAGAGCTGCTAGCCGTGGTATTTGCCCTTGAAAAGTTCCGATCGTATCTTCTGGGTTCCCATGTCATCATTTACTCGGATCACACAGCTGTGAGGCATCTCCTTGCAAAGAAGGATGCGAAACCTCGATTAATCCGATGGATCTTGCTGTTGCAAGAATTTGACCTTGAGATTCGCGACAAAGCGGGAAAGCAAAATGTGGTAGCTGATCACTTATCCTGCCTTCCTTCTGAAATGATTGACCCGTTCGGACCCATCACAGAGCATTTTCCCGATGAACACCTGCTGACTATTGGTACTAGCCTTCCATGGTTTGCTAATATAGTAAATTACTTGGCATCTCATCAGATCTCGTCTGATTGGCCGAAGGCCAAGAAAGATAAATTGCGCTCTGATGCCAAGTATTACATTTGGGAAGACCCGTACCTCTTCCGCATAGGTGCTGATCCGATCATCCGAAGATGTGTCCCGGAAGAGGAATTCAACAATATCCTCTCTTTCTGCCATGACCAGGCATGCGGTGGCCATTTTTCTGGGCATAAAATCGCATCAAAAGTCCTCCAGTGCGGCTTTTACTGGCCCACACTGTTCAAAGACGCGTACAATCACTGCAAGGCATGCAGTCATTGCCAGACTTTGGGCAACATGAGCCGTCACGAAATGATGCCTATGCAGCCGATTCTCGTATGCGAAATCTTTGATGTTTGGGGGATTGATTTTATGGGCCCCTTTCCTGCTTCGGATGGTTTCGAATACATTCTGCTGGCTGTGGACTACGTGTCCAAATGGATTGAAGCCATACCGACCCGAACCTGTGATCACAAAATCGTTCTCAAATTCATTCATCAAAACATTTTCTCAAGGTTCGGGATTCCTCGTGCTATAATCTCTGATGGGGGGACCCATTTCACAAACGCTCAGTTTAGGTCACTGATGACCAAATATGGGGTGTCTCACCGAATCTCCACTCCTTACCACCCCCAAACCAATGGTCTAGCTGAGCTGTCTAATCGGGAGATCAAGAAAATCCTGCAAGTCACTGTTCGGCCTGACAGGAAGGACTGGTCATCCCGACTTCCGGAAGCATTGTGGGCCTATAGGACCGCCCACAAAACCTAGTTAGGCATGTCTCCCTTTAGACTGGTGTACGGGAAGGCGTGTCACCTTCCTGTAGAATTGGAGCATAAAGCCTATTGGGCAGTACAGAACTGTAATCTAGATTTTTCAAAGGCTGGAACCCATAGAAAACTTCAAATCAGCGAGATCGATGAATTACGCCTAAACGCGTATGAGAGCTCGCGAATCTACATGGAGCGGGTTAAAGCCTTCCACGACAAGCATATCTCGAGAAAAATCTTTCATCCTGGTCAGAAGGTCCTACTCTTTGATGCCCGACTCAAACTTTTCCCGGGAAAGCTGCGATCCAAGTGGGTCGGACCATATTTAGTCCGACAAGTTTTTAGAAATGGAGCTATCGAAATCAGTCCGCTCAGCCACGATTCCAAACCTTTCATCGTGAACGGTCAGAGACTCAAGCCGTTCATTGATGTGACTTCTATTGATTTGGCTGAAGCATCTTATATCCTCCATTCCCCTTGAGCTTATTGCGCCCAGCCGATGGCGTAAAACTCAGCGCTTAACGGGAGGCAACCCGTCTTTTTCCTAAAAATCCAAAACCTTTTTCTGACACCTTTTTGCACTTAAGGTTCACCCTTGTAGACAGCCGACCCCACCTCAGATGCTTGCATCTGGGATTAGAAATCATCCGCATTCTGTCTTAAGGAATGAACTAAGTAAATAAAAAACCCCCTAAGTCACAATGAGGACATTGCAAACCTTAGGCACGGGGGGGGGAAGTATAAAAGTGCAAAACTGGTAAGAAAAGTTTTTTTTAAGTATAAAAGTGCAAAACTGGTAAGAAAAGTTTTTTTTAAAAAAAAAAAATCGAAAAAGAATAAAAGGAGAAGGAAAGAAAAAAGTTGAAAAAGGAGCACAAAAATATGAGAAAAAAAAGTAGTCATTAGTAAGAAACTAAGGAATTAACCTAAGTTCTAGACCTCATTCAAGAAAACAACTGAAAAGTGCACAAGGGATTAGTAAGAACGCAAACCTTAGGCATTCTTGGATAGACTCTTAGTACCCATTAAGATCTGGACACTCCTCAAGAGGTTAAGGAAAATGAAAAGCTGAAGTATTAGGTCTAAGGCTTAGGGAGTATTTGACCTCATTAACTAACTTTTGGTCTACGGGACTCAGTAACCTAAGCACCCCAACCTCACACATAGCCTGGTTCAGTAAGCGTAAAAATCAAAATCACGCAAAAGCGTCGAAAAATTCTGAAAAGTACACCTAGAGTAGGAGCGGCCGATCAACACAAGTTGATTTAGACGAGTTCCCAGCGCGGAGAGGCAGGAAATCCCCTCGAAGATGCGTAACAAAATATCATCTCCTCGGTGCTTGTCTCTTAGGATATTTACATATCCTACTGGGGGCATGTAAGCACTCTGCTGGTTCAGATTCCATGGATGGCATTATCATGAAGTGTCAATTGCCAGGGTCTGGATTCGGCCACGGAACACCATGGATGGGATTATCTCGAAATCTCAATAGCCAGGGTTTCGGGGGTTGCCATGGGCGGTGCTATCTCAAAGCATCGATTGCCAGGAACCCTTGAGGATTGATGATGGGGGCAAGGAATCTGATACAGACCGTGTTGAAAAGCCAATCCTAAGCTAGAATTAAAAAGAAAAAGAGAGAGAAAACTCTCCAAAACAGAAAAATTTTCTATCTCTCTCTCTTACAAAACGCACTGCGAACTGAGCCAGGGCTAAAATCATTCCAAGCATGGGTGCTTTAACCAAAAAGTCCAATAGACCTTAAGTTAGTTCTTGTAGGCCTTAAAAACCTTTGCTAAGGACTGAGGCTGAGGCTAGACAGATCTGGATCTTGATTGGTACTAGAGTACCTTTTAGGCCTATGGTCAGCATTTTAACCTAATCTGAGTTCAAATGAAAAAGCACTTATCTAAAGCTATTAAGAACTCCATGGTCTAGAACAAAGGTTGAAACCTTAAGTTTTTTGCTAAGGGACTAGGAAGAGCTAGGCATGGGGGTATGATGAGAACCTCATCATGAGCCATAACTAGCTCATTTTGACCTAATACAAAGGATAAAAGCTCCTACATAACTCAAGGAAAGGCTTAACTCAGAGAATTCTGAGTTTAAGAAGAAAACAAGTCATAAGGGGTAAAAATGTAATTTTACCAGCACAATCTGCAAGCAGGGTAATTCAGGGTCCAAACACAGGTCAAACAAACCTAATAAGAAGGGAAGTGGGATGATCTGATCTGATAAGGGCTACAGCAACCCCAAGGAATTAAATGACAATCTGTAACCCTAGAACAAACCCACTTCAATTCACGAGGTTCGAGGCAAATAAAAAATTGACTAAATCCTCTACAATTCATAGAAAAATAATCTCTAGGGTTTAGAACCTTCAATTTGGCCTTAGGAACCCATTTTGACCTACATTGAGAACCATGCCCAATTAATGACTTAATTTGGATTTTTACGTAAATTGACTGGTCAAACAAGGTCTGATATAGAAATAAAATTCACCATTAGAATCCTTAGGCCCCATTTAGTCATGCATAAAAACTTGAGCCTAAGAAGAGACCTTCTTGATCGACTTTTCATTTTGGTCCTCATCCATTACTTTTTGACCCTCAACTTTTGAAACCCTCACATTTTGGCCCCTAACTCTTCTTCGTTATTTGCATTTGGGTCCTCCCTGCAAAACCCTGAGCAGCGCCATGCTTCGGCGACTTTGCGCGGAGCATGGCGCCGCGTAGGGTAAGGGGGACCCTCTGCCAAGTCAACCGGGGGTTCCCTGTGACCTCTGCTGTTGCAGGGACACCTCCATGGTCTCTGCAACCACCCATACCTTCCGTGCGAACGCGCGGAAGGTATGGGTCTCCATCTCTGGCGTCCTCCAGCGAGGGAGGCACGTCGTCTCCCTCCGCCCTCCTCTCTGATTTCAACTCTATAAAAGCCCTCGACGCTCTGCTGCACTCTCGAGCTCGGATCTGACGGAGAAACCCCCCCTTTCTTTCCTCTCTTCCCACTCCGACAGAAGCCCCCCTGCTCCGGCGGTTCTTCCTCCTCCTCGTCGCTCTGCCGCACTACCAGCAGTAGGGCTGCCTTCACCTGCTCTTCCCACGTCGCGCCGTACCCAGCGCGCGCTCTCCCGCTCTCTCCTCGCCGCCACCCTCTCTCTCTGGGCACCTTCTTCTCCGACGACAGTCGATACGACTGTCGCCCTACTCCAGCCCCCCTCGTCCCTCCAAGTAGGTACAGTTCTTCCCTTTCCTCCTCTCTTTCTTTTCCCTACTTTAATTTGCTCAACCGCCCTTCGACCGTGCCTAATCACCCTCATCTTCTCCATCTCCGGCCACCCTTCGGCGAGACGTTCCCATCGCTCCGCAGCCCCATACGCCTCGCCGACCCTCACAGAACCTCCGCCTCCTCACCCTGATCAACCTCCGCTCACCCATTACCTCTCCACACCCCCACCATACTCCACCGAACAAACCCATTCTCGCAGCCATAGTCTGACCTAGCCCCACCACCTGACGCCATCTCACGACCTGCCACACCCCGCACCACCTTCGCCTTGCCACGGCGAAGGTCCCCCGCGTGTTTGATTAGGCCGAGGTGCCGTATTCCTGTCTAACAGGTTCGCTGCTCCAGCCGCCATTAGCGATGACTGAAGCAGCTTCGAGGCGAGCTCCAGGCCCTGCAGCCCCAGATTCCCAGGTGCTGCAGGTTGGGGTGAAGTCCGCGAAGGCTTCTGCCTCTTCAGTTGGCCCAGACATCGACTGCAGCTGATCAGAGGGCGAGGTGGAGTCGTCCTGCGGGCGCGCGCGAAGGCAGCAGAAGTTAGTCCCACATCGTGGGATTTCGAAGCCGCGCACTCGCATAAAGGCAAAAAGTGCCTTAGCCTGTTTGCCTCCTGACCACGGGGTGAGGTCCCTCTCACCCACTCGACTCGGCCTCATCCGCGACAACCCCACGTGGACCTGGCCCGACCCGTTTACCCGACCTACACTCCTCGCCCACCACCGCACACCGGTGGGCCTGGACCCTGGCGTGACCCGTACCCGACTACCCGGCAGCTCTGGGAGAGCTATCCTAAGAGTGAATTCTGAGAGAGAGAGACGCGGGGGAGGGTAGAGTAGGTTTTTGCCCTCTGACCAAACTGCGAGTGTGCAGGCACAAGAGAAAAGAAGAAGAAGAGAAGGCAGACCGCAGAGGAAGAAGAAGGAAGGAGGACGCACTGTAGCAGCGGGTTACTTAAGTCGTCTGATTGAAAAATCAGACGACGCTCTGAGGACGAAGAAGAAGGAGAAGAAAAGAAGAACAGGACCGCAAGAAAGCAAGAAAAAGAACAGAGGAAGAAAAACAAAAGAAGAGAAGCAGAACAAGAGAAGAGAAAAGAAGAAGAAGAAGCTCTGAAGAACCCAAGAGAATAACAGAAGGAAGAAGACAAAAAAGAAGAGAAGCAGAACACGAGAAGAAAAGAAGAAGAAGCTCTGAAGAAAAAGAAAGAAGAAAGCAAGAAAAAGAAGAACAGAGGAAGAACAAGAAGAAAGAAGAAAACTGAAGAACCAAAGAGAAGAGAAAAGAAGAAGAAGCCAACAAGACAAATTTTTCTCTCTCTCTCTCTTTATTTTTGTAATAGAAACTTTGTATCTCTAGAATACAGTTTGCTCCCTGAGTTCGACCTCGGGAGATCTTTTATTTTCCAAGTAAAAATTGTAATAGTGGCAATGACTATCTGTACTACAATGCCATTTCTATAACAAAACAACAAAACCTAGTCATACCGCCACTAGTAGGTTTTCATCCATCCCTAGCTCAAGGTGAAATGTTTCTGCTGTCCTTGCCTTTTCTCCTACCCTACCTTTATTCAACATCTCACATAATTGCGAGAATCTTTATGCCATCCAAGGCAGTAACACCTATTCTAATCCTTATTCTAACACCTATAACTTTGGATGGAGCAACTATCCCAACTTCTCCTAGTCAAATCATAACCAAAGACCCACTTATCCAAATCAAGCCCAATAAAACCCACTGATGTTGCCTTTTCAGCAATAGTATGCAAGGCCCACCCATTTGAATACATAGAATTATTCGAGTCCAAATAGAGGTTCACAGCTAGAATAGATTTTAAGAGCTATGAATCTCTATTTGAAAGTTGGTTGAGTCTCGTCAGCTTGGGGCCCTACCATCGCAGCCAGTTCTGAATCCTAGGAGTACAAAATCCTAGGTACAATCACTCAGTCAACCTAAATCCAAATAAGGGCCAAGAACATTTTATCCATCAGGCCAATCCAATTAAAAACACACCCTCTGCACCACCTGAATACGAGTTTCTAAATTAGAATCAACAACAATATATAGGATCTCAAGTGAATCAACCACTACTTCCTAATCCATCAATTCTACAAAACTCGCAATCTTCTTTGCAAGTGGGTATTAACTCTATTACAACCAGTTGGGGGACTTCTACTAGGGATCTCATAGACCTAAGAGTTCATCCTTTTGACCTTAGTATGTGTAGAACTGCTTCTGTTCCTACACAGCCTACTTCTAATACACCTAATCCTGTAGACATTCCTGTTAATTCTTCTGGTTAGGTATAACCTTCTGTAGGATAGGAAACTCAAGTCCCTTTTCCTGAAGCCCTAAATAGGAAATCTAGGAAATAAAAGAAACATGTTTTAATAGATGAAGACTTGATTAAGGTTTTTGAACAGGTACACACTAACATTCCACTCCTAGATGCTAATAGACACATCCCGACTTACGTGAAATTTTTGAAAGACTTGTGTACTCCAAAGCATAAAGCTAAAGAAAGGAAACACTGTTGTACTTTTCGAGCAAGTTAGCTCGATTATCTCGAATTCATTTCCTTTAAAGAAGAAAGGCCCAGGTTCTCCTTTGATATCATGTATTATTGGGGACTAGTTCTTTGGTAGAGCCCTCCTAGACTTAGAAGCATCCATCAACCTTATTCCTACTTCCCTAGTTGAACACTTTGATGTTAATACCTTGAAACCTACTGACGTGACTTTGCAACTAGCTGATAGATCTGTTAAGTCACCAAGGGGAGTATTAGAAGATATTATTGTGATAGTTTGAGATTTCTACTTTCCTATGGATTTTATAGTATTGTATATGGAAATCCTTAAACGAATTTAGGATACCCTAATCATTTTAAGGAGACCTTTTCTGGATATTGTGAAGGCCAACATAGATTGCGAGTCTAGAAATATGGAACTTGAGTTCAGGGAGAAGATGCTAAAACTTGATATATTTAAAGCTTGTTCAGGATCAGATTGTAAATAGATCAAGAAAGTTAGAGTGATCTCTTTTATTAAGGAAGAATCCGATTCTTTTGATTTAGATGAGCCATCCTTTGAGTCCTTTAGACCTCAAGGAGAAAACCCACTCTTCGACTTTGCACTCAATCTAGAGGTCAAATCACCTGACACATCTTTACCTCTATTCTTTGTAGAAAATCCTACCCCAAACTCTGTTGTTGATCCTACACCAAAGGTTGAATTCAAACCCTTGCCTAACACTCTTAAATATTTCAATCTCGAACCTGATCAAACTTGCCTATTATTATAAATTCCCATCTTTATGAAGATCAAGAGACGAAATTGATCACAGTCTTGCGAGATCATAAGAAGGCTATTGGGTTGACTTTACATGACTTGACTGGTATAGGCCCTAATTACTATAGTCATCGCATATATATTGAAGATGGGGCACGACCTTCCCGAGAATTGCAACGTAGACTCAATCCAAATCTAAAGGAGGTTGTAAAGAAAGAAATAATCAAGTGGCTAGATGCAGATATCATTTATCCTATATCAGATAGCCCTTGGGTGAGTCCAATTTAAGTGGTCCTTAAGAAGGCAAGGCTCATCGTAATCACAACTGAGTATAGAAAAACCATTCCCACATGAATTGCGAATTTGTGGAGGGTTTACATCAACTATCTGAAACTCAACTCCGTTACAAAGAAGCCCTTGGGGCACGACTTTCCACTACCCTTTATTGAGAAATTAGATCGTAATTAGTTCTTCTGCTTTTTAGATGGTTACTTTGGATACAAGTAGATAGCTATATACCCCAAAGATCAAGAGAAAACAACATTCACCTGCCCCTTCGGGACATTTGCTTTCTAAGGAATGGCATTGGGGCTCTGCAATGCACTCACGACTTTTCAACGATGCATGATGGTCATCTTCTCTAAGATGGTAGGTGACTATATGTAAGTGATAAACTGCATAAGGGGGTGATAAGTATGTTGAATATGGCCCATCTTAAGAATAAAATGCATAATATAAGTAGAATGGGAGCATTGCATGCATCATGTACCAAGATTGCTTATAAAATTGTATTAATGGCCATTTGTGTAAGCATTTGTCAAAGCAGGCCTCAGATTAGCAATCGGACCGCACGGATGGATTCAGAACGATGAACGGAGTCCAACGGACTCAAGATCAGCCAAATCCGACATCCGAAGCTCCTACAATGGGCCCAAGAAGTTCTGACCGTTGATCTGGAGATCAACGGCCCAGATTGCGCCACGTCAGCCCCGCCCCCACGCTCGCCGCGCCTTCAGCCAGCCGAGATTCGCGCGCCCGCCCGCTGTCGCCGTAACAAAGGGCGGGTGTGGCGCAACGGTGAGCGCGCACACCCGCACCCACAAGACGCGGGTTCGAGTCGCGCGGAGTGGGAATTGAAGATGGGCGACGGGCGCAGAGAAATTGGGTCGCCCAATCAGCAGCGGGCGGCCGGGATCCTGCCACGCGGTGCGACCGTAGCTCACGAGCATCCACGCATGCTCACACACTGGGCAGAGACGTGCGCGCACACGCGCGCCCGAGGCACGATCCCAGCGCAGTCGAGGAGGATTCTCAGCCGTCCGATCTTTGATCGGACGGCTCTCGTTCAACAGCCACGGATCGCGCGAGGAGAAGGAACGAGGCGGGCGGCTGACCAGCGGCGGGAGGACTTCACCGATGCTTTTGGAAGCGATTTTAGCGACGCTCTGGATGTCGCTAAAGCCCCTTCTTCTTTTAGGAAGCCCTTAACTCTATTTAAACCCCCTCCAACCACCATTCAAGGCATCCACTCCCCCTTGCAACTACTCCACCCCTCTCTTAGCTAGCTTTAGGCACTCTTGTAATCGCCAGAGACGACGAGCCGCCAACGGAGCCTCCTCCACTGCCGTGGCTGCCTCGTCGCTCTCCATACACACACTCTCTCTCTTTTAAGCTTTTTATTACTTTTGTTGAAGCATGTATTTAATGTTGTAAGTTATGAACTACAAGTGCATGTTTAATGAAGTTATTTTTTTTTCAATTGCCATTTTAATTTCTGTTCAAAGTCACATGATCAAAACAAAGAGCTTTCTAACCCTAAACCTTCTCTCTACCTCTATCTCTCGCTTTTCAAAATCGCATCTTTCGCAAGCAAAACTTCGCACTTTCCGTGACAACAAGTGGTAAGCAAAAATCTGATTTTCACGCCTCCCTGAGACTGACACTCGGACTCACCTCCGTTTAATTATTTTAAAATCAACGTTGCAAGTGCGACTATAACGACATTACTTAACACACACGCACAACAGCATGTCAGTTTTTGGCGCCGTTGCCGGGGAGGCAACGGATTTGTTTTATCACCTCCATTCCACATTCATTCTCGCATCGTCTAATGCCCTATTTTCCTTTTTACTTGATGGTTGCAGGAATTCGGTGCATGGACGGCGAAGCGACGCATCCCACGACGATAGCAAGGGAGTAGGCGCTACGAGGACCGATAGTGAGTAATCTTTCTCTCATGATTGTTTGCTTGCGTGAAAAAACTAAAAAAATTGTAAAAATTGAAAAAAATTGGCGTGGTGTATGGTTGCTTGACCCACATCCTTAACACATCACCCCACAAAAAAAAATGTACACTCTAACATTCTGAATAAATTCTTGGAGTGTTCTTTTCTTTTTCTTGAGTGGTGTTTGCGAAGCCATCATGAGTTGACCTGGGCCGCACCACTCAACCCTAAAACTGACTCATCTAATAGAAGCTACATGATCATTAGGATGAGTACACTAAGGTTTTAGAGCCTCTACAGAATAAAAAAGGAAATGTACTTTCATCGAATTGTGTGAAGAACTTGACGTGCCCACTGAAACTTGTTTGAAAACATTAAGACACGTCAACCCTAAAAAGTACTAAAGTAAGGATGAAACACTAAAAGGCACCACATCTTAACAAATCCTTGCTTGAAAATCATGTTTTGCTAGAAGCACACACTTTGGAAGTGGAAAATTAAGAGGCATCACCCCAATCAACGCCTCATCACATAACCCTAAGCACAAGCACTATCCTAGCCCTTTAAAACTGAGTAGACGTGCCCTAGGCAGGACTGAGTTAAGTCTCAAAAGGTGAGGTTTTGATCGCTAGGCACTTGGCTTCATTCCCTTGGTAGAATCTGGTGACTAGGCTGCGGGGCAGTGTCAACCGACCGCGGTTATGGGGTCTACGGAATCGGAGGCGCAAGCCAAAGGAAGAACCTTCCCTGCAATTCACTCGTAATCAACCTGGCTAGATTAGCTTTGGGAAGGGCCGTCTAGTGCTTACAAGCTTAATCACCCTTTTGGAGATTTCTAGGTCCCCTAAGGAACACACCATAAGGACTAGGCTTGTTTGCTTGGTTGAGTACACAACTCTCTCTCATCTGTTCTTCCCGCATCCCTCCATTTCTTCCAAACCATGGATTTCAATGCCTATCCATCTTACCCAAACTACCCCCAACAGGATTTATATGCTAACCCAAGTAGACCATACTTACAGCCTACTTGGGCTAACCAACCACCAAGTTGGGGATACGACCTTGAATATCCCTCTTGGCCCAACTGTCCCAATTATGACCAAACCGCACCAACCTCTTATTGGAATACACCCAACATATCCACCCAATGGTATGATTTAAATCATGGGACTCCATATCTCGATTCTCCTCATGACGCCTCCTCATTTAGGTCCTACCCGCTCTGTTGCGATAGGACCTACACTTTAGGAGAACACCAAGAACCCTACCCGTCTCAGGATAATAACCAAGAAAGGTCATCTGAATTCAACAACCTTTCCTACTTGACCTTTGGATGAGAAGGAGTTTTAGACAAATAGAAATAAGAAAATGATCAGAAATCTAGGCAAGCCCAGGATCATCAACCTTTGATTTGGTCCCCTGATGAAGAATCTGTGTAACGACCCGATTCCCGAGTCCCTACGAGACACGAGAACCGGACCGACTCGACTAATCCCAAGACCTAGTTGTCTAACGAGGAAGTAACCAAAAGAGCAGTAAAATAAACCACATTCAGCATGAATATAACTAACAGTAAGGAAATACAGCAGTAAGGAAAGAAGCCACTACAGTATATACCACCACAACAGTAGAACAACATTTATAACATAATTTGAACTGCAGGTAAAGAAAAATATTGCGGTAACAAGAACTACTCACTACAGTGGAACAAAAAGAGGTACAAGAGAACAGTGGTAACTCTACTGGACCCTACTCGGCCCAGCGTCCTCTGCAGCCGCCGACCCTGACTGCTCAACACCTGGTCCTGAAAGGTAACGAGTGTAACACGTCAGCAAAACGCTGAGTAGAGTGGCAACTAAAACAAAAGAAACAGTAGAGTGTATAGTAGCTGTTATGTTCTGTTACTTTCTTTAATTACGTCTTTCTATTGTCTCACAATTTATCTATTTCTCAGATCCTTCACTTGATCTCGAATGTTCCTCGTGGGAACGATCTTGATTGCAGTCTTTTTCGAACAGTAGAAGTAGCACGTGGTGCTCTCTTGGCCGGGAGAGTCCCCCGTGGTGATCCTACTCTCAGTCAACCACCCCAAGGTCACGGACAGGCGTAACGGTGACTACGGCACATGCGATAAATGCACAGGTACCTAACCTGCACTGGCACACGGTCAGTCATTTCCGTTAATGGGTGCGCCCAAAGCACAGCACGGAACCAGCACAGGGCAGAGCCCTCTCAGTAACAGGGGTCGAACCCCTCCACAGTAACCAAACAGGGGCCTTGCCCCTCCACAGTCCGCGCACCCTCGCCTGACTACCCTGGTTTGCCCAGTGGGCCTAACAAGTCGGTGTAGGAGGTTAGCAGAACCCCGGGGCCCGTGGGGTAGCTAGTGCCCTCCCTACACTAGTAGCTCTCCTCGGTACTACGTATGCGAGGGCCAGCAAGTCTTTACAAAGTGGCCAGTCCTAACCTCGGGTCCCTGGGGCGGTTGGCTCCGCTCTGCACTAAACAGGTACAGGTACTTCCCTTGGTACTACGTACCCAAGAGACAACACACTACCACGTTTTTCTTTCTCAGTTCCATTCCTTTCTCTTTCCAGGAGTTCCACTCCTAATTCCCCGTAGGGTTCTAGCTCTTTTAACTCAGAACATCTAGGTTTCACTTTCCAGTTTCACGTTCTTACAATCCATGTTCTCAATCACGTTTATTTATTCATAGCAGGCAGCTGTTAATTCAATTCACAGGCAGCTATTATTTCCTTTCCACATTTTCCAAGACTGCAGTATTCATGTATTCCACTAGTTCTTCCCATCCTAGGATTCATGCCATACCCTAGGATCTATCATACAATCTAGTTTTCCAGCCCTAGGATTCATGCAACACCCTAGGATCTACCATTCATTCTAGTTTCTCATTCCTAGGATTCATGCAATGTCCTAGGTGCTATTTATGGTTCCATAATTTAACAGATTATACCAATAAACTTAAAAGCCACTCTACAGGTTACAACAGGAGTACTGGGGGCGTGGTCGGGAATCCCGCGTGCCTCCGCAACCCCCGAGACTGCAATGGAACGGGGTCCTATCACAAGGATCAAACACAAGGAGTTTCTCAAAATAGTATATAACTACTGTAGACGGGTAGAGGATTAAATTCCTAGAAGCACGCAACTCAAAACGTGGAAAACGGACTCCGAACGGGCCCTAAACGGGTCGAAAACGACGAAACAGTGCAATATCAGACATCTGGAACCTCTTCCAGACGTCTTAAAAAGTGGATCAGAGGTTACCTTTGCTCTGCGTGGTCTCTCAGACGTCCAGAAGCCTGCGGGGGCATCTGGCCTAGTTCCCAGACGTCCGATGGTCACCCCGAACGTCTGGAAGTCGCTCCCGTCATCTGGCACTGCAGCCAGACGTCTGATTCGCGTTGGATGCGAATCTCAGACCCTGCGCGTACCCATTTCTCTCTCTCAGTACGGACGGTTGTAGGAAAGGAAGAAGGTACGAAAATAACTCACCTTTCAGACGTCTGGACAGTCCTCCAGACGTCCTCCCCGCCGTCTGGTTGGAAGCCCAAACGTCTGATTCTGGAGAAAATTCCAGAATCAAGGCGCGACTCGCCCTCCGCTCGCGACGCTCGGCCGTGTCGCGACTCGTCCGCCTGCTGCTCGAGCTGCAGCAGGCCTCCCGCGTCACCCCGGACCCCTGCTGCTCCCCCTGTCGATTGGCTCTAGCAGCCCCGGCAAGCTCGCCCTCCGGCCGAGCGCCTCCTCTTCTCGCGCAGCGCCTCCTCCCGCACCCGCTGCGGCTGCCACCGCCACCGCTCGCTTGCGCTCGCACTCGCTAGAAGAAGAAGGAGAAGCGGAGGTGGTGAGAGTGAGGGAGAGGGCGAGGCTTTTTAAAGCCTCACGGGGAGGAGAGAGAGCGGAACAGGGGGGCAGCGCCTGAGGAGGAGAGGGAAAAAGGGCACCCGCAGGTCTGCGTGCACAGGCGCGCAGATGCGACCGCGCGTGCCACCGTAACCGAATCCCAGACGTCTGGGAGGGGTTCCAGACGTCTTGTCCGACGTCTGGGCCACCTCCCAGACGTCTTAAAAGACGTCTGAAGCCACGCGTTTGTAACAATATAACAAACTCAAAGGAAGTTTCGTCCCGGAAACTTGCGCTAACTAGGGTGCGGGAAAAACGTCATAGTAACCATAACAAACTCAAAGAGGACCGAAGCCGATCCAAAAAGACGTACCCGCGAAGAGCTCTGGGTACCGCTCCCGCATTGCCGCCTCAGGCTCCCAGGTAGCCTCCTCGTATCGCTGGCTCCTCCACAAAACCTTTACCAGGGGCACTTGCTTTCGTCTCAAACTACGGACGGCTCGGTCTAGAATCTGCACTGGCTGCTCGGGGTAGGTCAGGTTGTCGCCCACCTCGACGCTCTCGTGACTCAGTACATGACTGGGATCGGCTACGTACTTCCTGAGGTTGGACACGTGGAACACTTCGTGCACACCAGAAAGCTACGGGGGGAGGGCAACCCTTTAAGCAATGGGTCCAACCCGCTCCAGGACCTCAAAGGGCCCCACAAACCTCGGCGCGAGCTTCCCTCTCACCCCAAACCGCTGCAGGCCCTTCATGGGCCAAACACGGAGAAAGATGTGATCCCCAACCTCAAACTGCACCTCTCTGCATTTCCGATCCGCGTAGCTCTTCTGTCTGCTCCTGACAGCGCGGAGTCGCCTATGGATCTGCTCGACTACCTCCTGACTCTGCCGGATCAACCTGGGGCCAACCTCCCACTTGGTCCCCACCTCAACCCAACTCAAGGGTGCTGTACACCTCCGTCCGTACAGAGCCTCGTAGGGAGCCATGCTGATGCTCGAGTGATAACTGTTGTTGTATGCAAACTCCGCCAGGGGTAGGTGTTCCTCCCAAGAAACCCTCCAGTCCAGTACACAGGCACACAAAAGGTCCTCAAGTGCCTGTATCGTGCGTTCGGACTGTCCGTCCGTCTGGGGGTGGTAAGCTGTACTAAACCTCAACCGCGTCCCCAGGGCCTGCTGAAACTCAGCCCAGAATTGGGACGTAAAGCGGGTATCCCGATCGGATACGATCTCCCTCGGAACTCCATGTAATCGTACCACGTCGCGGATATACCTCTTTGCCAAAGTAACGAAGTGTCTAAGCAATTACTTTTTAAATTCTAAAAGGAAATAAAAGCTAGAATAAACCTTGCTAGGGACTAGCAAGGAGTAAGCATGGGGGTATGATAACACTGCATAAGGGGGTGATAAGTATGTTGAATATAGCCCATCTTAAGAATAAAAGGCATAATATAAGTAGAATGGGAGCATTGCATGCATCATGTACCAAGATTGCTTATAAAACTGTATTAATGGCTATTTGTGTAAGCATTTCTCAAAGCAGGCCTCAGATGAGCAATCGGACCACACGAATGGATTCAGAATGACAAACGGAGTCCAACGGACTCAAGATCGGCCAAATCCGACATCCGAAGCTCCTACAATGGGCCCAAGAAGTTATGATCGTTGATCTGGAGATCAACGGCCCAGATTGCGCCACGTCAGCCCCGCCCCCACACTCGCCGCTCCTTCAGCCAGCCGAGATTCGCACGCCCGCCTACAGTTGCCGCGACAAAGTGCGGGCGTGGCGCAACAGTGAGAGCGCACGCCCGCACCCACGCGGCACGGGTTCGAGCCGCGTGGAGTGGGAATTGAAGACGGGCGATGGGTGCGGAGAAATTGGGCCGCCTGATCAGCAGCGGGTGGCCGGGATCCCTCCACGCGACGCTACCGCAGCTCACGAGCATCCACGCGCGTGCGCATGCCAGGCGGAGACGCACGCGCACACGCGCGCCCGAGGCGCAATCCCAGCGCAGCCGAGGAGGATTCTCAGATTGGACGGCTCTCGTTCAACAGCCACGGATTACGCGAGGAGAAGGGACGAGGTGGGCGGCTGACCAGCGGCGGTAGGGCTTCACTGATGCTTTTGGAAGCGATTTTAGCGACGCTCTGGATGTCGCTAAAGCCCCTTCTTTTAGGAAGCCCTTAACTCTATTTAAACCCTCTCCAACCACCATTCAAGGCATCCACTCCCCCTTGCAACTACTCCACCCCTCTCTTAGATAGCTTTAGGCACTCTTGTAATCGTCGGAGACGACGAGCCACCTATGGAGCCTCCTCCACCGCCGTGGCTGCCTTGTTGCTCTCCACACACACTCTCTCTCTCTTTTAAGCTTTTTATTACTTTTGTTGAAGCATGTATTTAATGTTGTAAGTTATGAACTACAAGTGCATGTTTAATGAAGTTATTTTCCGTTCAATTGTCATTTTAATTTCTGTTCAAAGTCGCATGATCAAAACAAAGAGCTTTCTAACCCTAAACCTTCTCTCTCCCTCTATCTCTCTCTCGCTTTTCAAAATCGCATCTTTCGTAAGCAAAACTCCGCACTTTCCGTGACAACAAGTGGTAAGCAAAAATCTGATTTTCACGCCTTCCTGAGACTGACACTCGGACTCACCTCCGTTTACTTATTTTAAAACCGGCGTTGCAAGTGCAACTATAACGACATTTCGTGGATGATTTTTCAATCTTTTGAGATACTTTTGACTCATGTTTGGATAATTTGTCAAAGATCTTGAAGAGATGTATAGAAGTAAATCTTGTCCTCAGTTGGGAAAAGAGCCACTTTATGGTACTTGAGGGCATCGTACTTGGCTACCTCGTGTCTGAGCGAGGTGTCCAAGTAGACCAAGCCAAGATCAACCAAATATCCAATCTTCCTGTACCAGACTTGGTTAAGGGCATCAGATCATTTCTCGGGCATGTGGGATTTTATCAGAGATTTATTCTTATCAGAGATTTATTCTCAATTTTATGAAGATCGCTCGACCTCTGATAAGCCTCCTCACAAAAGACACAACTTTTGAGATGGCTGAGGAGTGTATCTCTACACTTCACATCCTGAGAGATTGAGTTATCAAGGATCCTATTCTGCAACCTCCTGATTGGAACTTACCATTCGAGATCATGTGCGATGCATCAGGTTACGCAGTGGAAGCTGTTTTAGGTCAAAAGTCAAGAAGAAACCCATAGTGATTTACTATGTTAGCAAAACACTTAATGATGCACAAAGAAACTATATTGTTATGGAAAAAGAGCTGCTAGCACTAGTATTTGGATTATAAAAGTTTCGATCCTACATTTTGGGTTCTCAAGTCATAGTGTACTCTAATCACTTAGCAATCAAACATCTTTTTCGAAGGACACAAAACCTAGGTTGATCAAATGGATCTTGCTTTTGCAAGAGTTAGACTTAGAAATTCATGACAAGGCGGGATGACAGAATGTCGTTGCCGACCACCTTTCTCACCTTCCTTCTGAGAATATCAAGACAACTCCACCAATCATGGAACACTTCCCTGATGAGCATCTTTTAAGTATATCAACAAAGCTTCCCTGGTATGCCAACATCATGAATTATTTGGTCAGACAATGATTTCCATCCAACTGGGATCGGAATCTCAAATCCTGACTCGCATCAGAGGCAAAGTACTACTTCTGGGAAGATCCTTATCTTTTTAGACTTTGCAATGATCAAATCATCAGGCATTGTGTCACTTCTTCGGAGATTGAGTCTATTTTCTCCTTTTGTCATGACCAAGCCTTCGGCAGTCATTTCTCTAGTTGTAAAACCATCGCAAAGATTCTGCAAAGTGGGTTTTACTGGCCCACTCTTTTTGCAGATTCACAAACATATTGTAAGGCATGCAGTCGCTACCAAACTCTCGGTAGCATGACACATCGAGACATGATGCCTCTGAACCCAATTGTCTGTGAAATCTTCGATATTTAGGGCATTGACTTTATGGGTTCATTCCCTTCATCTTGCTTTGAGTACATTTTACTCGCAGTTGATTACGTTTCCCATTGGGTGAAAGCCATACCCACGTGCACAAATGATCATAGAGTTGTCATTCCTTTTGTGCAAAATCATATCATCTCTTATTTTGGGGTACCACAAGCGATCATTTTTCATGGTGGATCCCATTTTAACAATGCCCAATTCTAAAACCTACTTAGAAAATGCGGGGTTACACATTGTATCACTACACCCTATCACCCCTAAACTAATGGGCAAACAGAGGTCTCTAATCGAGAGATCAAGAAAATCCTTCATATGAAAATCTGACCTGATAGGAAGGATTGGTCTTCTCGATTAGATGAGGCTTTGTGGGTGTATAGGATTGCCCACAAAACACCCATAGTCATGTCACCATATAGACTTTTTTATGGGAAACATTGTCATCTTCCTGTAGAAAATGAGCATAAGGCCTATTTAACAATTAAATCCTGTAATCATGACCTCACGAAAGCTGGAGATCACCATAGGTTACAACTTAATGAACTCAAGGAAATCTAGAATAATGCTTATGAGAGTTCTAAGCTGTACAAGGAGAAATTGAAAGCCTTCCACAATAAACACATTTCCCACAAATCCTTCGCACCTGGTTAGAAGGTGTTAAGACTTGATTTAACATGAAATAGATTAGATAAAGTCATAGTATAGTCATGAAATTGAACCTAAACAACAATATAATGAAACTCATGGTAAGTTTTGGTCGATCTTTGGGAGGTAGTGATTACAAAAACAATTCTAACTTTTTCTTACGCTCTTATGCTTGCAAATCTAATCTAGCAACCTAATTCTAAAATCACAACCCGATTTCAAGGATACTCAAATGCATCTTGTTGGTGATGTTGTGCACGCGAATAACATGGGTATGCATAAGGAAGGAAATGAATGTGAATGTGTGTGTATCGATGCGCTCCATCTCGACTATATTAACACTACCGACAGATTCGCATTAATTGCCATTTCGTTTATGTGATTCGATGCTACCATATTTTTTTTACGTTTTTTGGTTTTTTGGTTTTTTTGTTGTTTTCAAAATAAGATGAATAACTAAGAATACGAATGATCCATAATAGAGAGAACACTTTTATTTCATCGAATCATTCATATTAACAAAAATATCTAACAGAACGATTATAGAGGAAAGCTTGTACACATGAAATAAAATCTAATAATATTGAAACTATGCTAACAAAATTCCATCCCACCGGGATTGCTCGTAGAGTCATCGGCACTGGAGGATGGTGGTGGCTAGACCATGGGTATGGAGGCCCGTCTGCACGCCACACAAGAAAGGAGCATGCCTACAACCCAAGGAGAGTCTAGGAATGCAAAAAGATGGAGATTCAACTATCTACTTGCAAGAATTAAATGTGAAATAAAAGCATAAGAAGAACTAGACTACTATAGGAACTAAGGGCACCAAGGGTGGTCCTTGGTGGCAATGTGGTTTGGAGGTGGAGGGAGGGAGGAGGGTGGCCACCAAGGTGGTGGGGGACGGCCTCTTGGAAGTTGGTAGGGAGGAGCTTGTGGTGGAGGGCTAAGGGCAATTTTTGGTGGAGGAAGAAGATGGGTTTTTTTGTGGCTTTAGGTGGTGTACTTATAAGAAGAGGGGAGTGTTAGTGGGTGGTCACAAGAGGTTGGTTAGGGCTAGGTGGCACCACCTTTGGTGGAGGGGGGTGTGGACTAAGTTATGTAAAAAGGTGAGGGAGTATTGGTGATGATTTTGGTAGAGTTGGGTTAGGTTTAATTAGGTTAGGTTAGCCTAGGATCTAATAGGTGGAGCCTAATTAGGTTGGTCCTTGTCTAATTAGGGGTGTGTGTGTGTTTGGGTTAGAGGTTCACATAAATGTGTCTATGATCCTAGTAGGTCTAGGTCGAGCCTAATTAGGTTTAAGTGAACCAAATTAGACATGTGTGGGTAGAGATGGATCAATTGGGTCCTAGGTGGATCCAATTGGGTTCAGGTGCACCCAATCAAGTAGGGATACACCCAATTAGGTGTAGATTAGTTGATTGGGTTTAAGTAGAGTCCAATTAGACTACTATGAGCCTAATTAGATTAGGGTTAGCCTAATCAAGTCTAACTGGACCCAATTAGAATATGGTTGACCTAATTGACTCAAATTGAGTCAACTGAGGTTAATATGGACCTAGATGGGATTCTAAGGTGTGGATTGGGTTGGGGATAGGAGGATTAGGGATGTGGATAGTGGATAATGGGAATTTAGATAACATTATCTAGGTTTTGGCTAAAGTGGGAAAATTTAGGGTTAGGGATAGAGATATCCCAGGTGGGGGATAAAAGAAAGGATAGTGTGGATAAGAACATAGATAGTATTATCGATGTTTTGGGTTCTAAGCTAATTTAGCCTAATAGGAGGGTGGCTTAGGGATAGGAGCAGGGATAAGGCTATCCTAGGAAACTATGGATAGGGATAGGGTTATCCTAAGTTCTTCTTTAGTTTATTTTTTGTATTTATTCCTACAAGAACCTAGTCTATCTCCCTCTTACTCTCTATCTTTATTTCTTCTTTATTCCAAGCTTTATTTTAAGCTTTATTCCAAGCTCCCGCTCTAGCTCTGTTGCAGCTCTAGCTTCTATCCAGCTTTTATTTAGCCTCAGGATATCTCCTGACCTCCTTATTATCTGAAAATACAATTATTCACTAATTAGTAAGGTAACATAGCGTTATTCTATAATTAGCTAAGTAAAATAGTTGTGATGCAAAATATGTAGCTTATGCATGTACGTTAAGCTAGGATTTAACTTAATTCAGGTTTAACTCCTATGATTGTTGCACAATCAAAAGGTATTGCTCTTTGATGCTCATCACAAGCTCTTTCCTGGAAAACTTTATTCTAAATGGACTGGCCCATTTGAGATCATTCGAGTCTTCAACAATAGAGTTGCTGAAATCATCGAACCCAACAAGAATCAACCCTTCAAAGTGACCAATCAATGAGTTAAACCTTTTCTTGAGCCACACTCTCTGGGTCTTGTTGGGGACTGTTATACGCCCCACTAACACTTATTTTGAGTTTACGCCTAGCTGAAGGTGTGAAACTTAGCATTTGTACATAGCTATTTTCGATTATTCTTTCTATTTTTCCCATCTCTGTCTACTTTCGCACTTTGATTTGATCTACACAGTCATTCACTTCTTTATTCCTATCCTTTACTTAGTCTGACTGTTCCCTCTGACTATTGTCAGAATAGAAATTGTCTGCTTGAGATCTTTGATCTCCTCTATCAGACTCCTTCCGTCACCCTATACTAAGTAATGTTTAGAGTTCTTTTCATCCCTTTCACACAATGAAGACATTGTACAATTTTGGCATGGGGGCTCTAAAAGTGAATATCATTGACTTTAAGTGTGTTAATATTTAGAAATTTTTGATAAAAATAATAAAAAGTTATATATACATAAAAATCATAAAAATTTGAAAAATCAAAGCTATAAAAATATGAAAACAAAAATAACAAAAATATTTTCCTTTTTGTGGGGGATTACATTTTTAGAGAATCCATTCATAAGAAGAATTTTTGAGGAAAATCTTTAAAAGGACCTTATTTAATAAATTATTAAGCATAAAGAGTTATAAATTTCTCAAATATTTTTAAAGGTCAGAAAATAAAAATATATATGTTGTGTATTGAGATTTTTATAAAAAATTAGAGTAGTAATCCCTACTAAAGACTTTGTCTTGAATACTTTTCAAAGCAAGTACCTATTTTGGGAACTTGACATGGTATTTTTTTGAGTCAAAATCTGAAACCTAAGTATGCAATTTGTATTGCCGCTCTTTACTTCAAAACAAAGTAAATAAGATGTTCTTAATTCATATACAAGACTTAATCTTTGGAATTAAATTGTAACTTTCTTGGTCAATAAGACTAGATCATGTCCTTTTGTCTTTGAATTTTTATTTTCATCACTAAGTTGAGTAAAAAGAATAAATACTTAGAGTTAATCAAATTAATTAAGATGTTAGTTTGGAACCTTAACCATAAGGCCTAACAGGCTATAGGTAGCATAATCAGCCGAGGGTGTTCCGCTAGATTCGGTTGGTCTGCATCTTGACAGATCCTATTGGCTGATACTAATGGTATAGGGGTTTGAAAGTATAGGACATTGTTGTCCAATTTCTGGTTTGTGAGCTAAGTAACCTAAGTGTCCAAACTTCACACACAATAGAATTGACTTATAGCCATCTGAGACCACAAAACACAAAAATTAAAGGGATCTGTCTCGTATCCTTTTTACCCCAAGGATGTTTACGGGACGGCTCTTGAAAGGATGAAGGATGTACCACTCACCTAAAAATAAGATTTGGCATTTTTACTATTAGTAAGAAAAATGAGAAGCAGATAAAAAAAATCATAAGAAAAAAAATATACTACACCTCGCAATAATGCACCATGGTACAAATGGGTGCTTATGCATATATCCACTAAATAAAGCATCTCACTATAAATAGATGCTACCCTCCTCCATCCAATAGAAAAACACCTCAATACAAATGGGTGTTTTGACCTATAGAAAATGGATTAGAAAAATATGGAGATAAAAACTAGGAATAAGAGACCCAGTGGTCAAATTGAGGAAATATATGCCTTGAGTGTTGATCTCAGGATCAAAATAGGTGAGAAGAAAGTAACCAAGTCTGAGTAAGGCTAAGCCAAAGGATTGATTTGGGATGACTTGCATTGAATTTTGATGCCTTGAGGTCTGGATTTTTACAACTTTGGATGCCTGTAGGATGAATCTACTTCATTTGCACGGAGATTTTAACCTCGTAACTACTAAACCTTGAGTGGGCAGTGAAGCCTAAGAAATCAAACTCTGAAAACTAGTGGTTGATGCTTAAGGGAAACAGATTGACAAAGCCCTGGGTCTAGATGTCCAACCTTGATGTTGTGGGATGGTTGGATTAGGGGTCCTACTGACTCTCTAGGTTTGGTTAATAAATAGTGTCTAGTTAATTTACAAAAAACTTAAATCGATAAAAATTAAAGTTCACAAGCTTAAGGTCTAATCTATGTCAATTGAATTTTTTGAGTTAGAATTTAATTTCCAATCTTTAAGTCTTGTTACACTTTCCATCTTGACTTCTATGATTTCTAGGGTTTTTAAGTGGTATACAAAATTACATAATAAAGTGTTAGATGTTCTGACTCAGAATAAAATTCCTGTCAAGAATCTGTTTTGACGAGTATCTATTTTGGGAAGTACTCTTGAGTTTTGAGTCCTTGGTATGAAGATTCACACTCAATGCTCTGAAAGGAAAACTTCTTGTAAAAAACACATAAAAAGAGAAAAATGTTAAAACATTCTCTAATCTAATATCTATTTTTTAGAATTCATAATTACATTTTCTAAAACCTTGGTGTGCTTAATTCATTGTATTCACTAGTTAGTTTTCTAGGGACTAGCAAAACTTTAGCATGGGGGTATGATGAGGGACTCATAATGGCTCCTACTTCACTAAAATAAGCTAGTTTACCTAGTTAATTAACTATGAATAACATTAAAACAATGTTAATTTTGTATTAAACTAATAATACATAAGGACCTTATTTATATGCTAAAATAGCGTAAATATTACTTGATAAACATTCATCTATATTTATTTAGTAAATAGGACTTAACCATAAGCATTTATCTATTTATAGTTGATGTAGACACATCTATTTTGCATAAAATGGCTATTTATGTGTGTTCTTAGGCTTGTAGAAGCATTTAGCATTATAAATATTGCATAACATGCATCATATTGCATTTAGAATAGATTTTGTAAATTATAGATTAATTCACTTCTTTTATGGTTAGGGAAGAAGGCGACACATTTTGAGGTCTCAGATTGAAGATCCAACCATACAGATCTAATAAGGGCGATGATCAGAGTCCAACGCCTCTGAAATTACCCAGATCGGATCTCCGTAGCATCATATGCAGTCCAAGGAAGATCAAAGGCCAATGGGCAAGGTGACGTGATTATGAGCCTTAAATGACAAATCCAATCATATGGATGGATTTTGATCGACAATCGTAGCCCAATGACGTGAAAATTGACCCAATCCGACATCTGTAAAGCCACCTATATGCCAAAGAAGATGGACGGCCATCATGGTGCCATGTGGCACCATTCCAACTGCCTAAAGATGCCCCAGACCCTCTGCTCAATTCTAAAGGCACAATCATCAAGCGTTCTTAGCCGTTGGATCACCATCCAACAGCTGAGATTACTCATCAGCCGTGCTTCACATCCTCAAAGAGGCATCTATCAGGCAATCGTGGTTGTTGATTCACGATCCAATGGTCCATGATTGTTTCCCCTCAGCCACAGCATAGAGGGGAGCACCCCACCCTCTTAGAGAGGGGGCGCTGGTTTGAAACCTTCGCATGCCTCCACAGTAGGAGACAATTTGAAATTTGATCATCTGATCAGCCACAGAGGGATGAGATTATGCCACGTCGCTCTCAACATCACACCTCACAGGCAAAGCACGTGGGCCTTGCGTGAATAGGACCATGTAATCTCCATTATGCAGTGGAGACGGAGCTACATGGCCGCATGGATGGGCGCAAATCTACACGCATGTGATGGAGTGAAGATGAACACACCTCTTGCATGTGATGTGCATGATCTACGTGCAATCTGGGCCATCTGATCATCATTTGACGGCTGAGGAATCTCCAACCAAGTGCCTAGATGTGCTAGCCCTAAAGGCAGCATGAGTGCGCCCGTGCTACGTGCGTGATACGCAGCTATGCATGATCTGGAGCTTGATTTCCATGCATGATTTGTGGCAAATGATTTACCATATGCCCTATAAATAGGCCTACATCCTCCTGCCTTCATCTTCATCTCTTCCTACTCTCTCCACACCCTCTTGAAAGCTTTAGCAGCTTGTCCCAAGCCTGGGATGCTCCACTAGAGTCTAAAAATAATTTTATTCCCTCTTTCTCATCCCCATTCGTGGAGCACCTGTGGCCGTCTTCTCACCCCTATTCGAGAAGCAAATCCTACTGCGAAGCTATCTCGCTTCATCCTCAGTTCTTCCATCTTTGTCCTCTTTTGTCCAGCTCCTCATCACCTTCTTCTGGGCATCACGTCAATGCGGCTCATCCTCCAAGTAGCCGTCAAGGGGTATTCTTCGATTCTTCTACCTCTTCTTTTCTTCTATTTTCTAGAGTACCTTCTTTTGCACCTTCTTTTGTAATAAACATTTGAATTATCCAGATAATATCTATTTCTCCCTCTCTCTCTTAGTCTCTTTCTCTCTATCTCTCTCTCTCTCTCATTCCTGCAAGTAGATTAGAGTAGTTAAATATAATTTTTTGACTTGATCTCATGCTATAAAAACACCCAAAATATTAGAAAAGCATAAAAATACCAAAAAGAAATAAATAAACGTGGATTTCTAAAATCAAATGTTCGCCTCCCTATGTTTGACCTGAGACTCACCTGAGTTTTGGTATAAATATTATCTGATAGTTGGATTTTCGCAACTACGACGACGGGTTTTTGAAACTTTGACTTTTATTCACATTTTTTCGAGCTCATCATTTTGGTGTCGTTGCTGGGAAGACAATGCTCTTTGATTTTTCCTGCATTTCCCGCACTTACATAAATTTTATCTCACTTTTCTCCTCTCTTTCTATGATTGCAGGTACTCTTTCGAGGTGAGCCAAAGCAGTATAGGTTGGAGTAAAGTGCTCTATAAGTTCAATAGGCATACCCCCACCCCCACCCATTAAATTAATTTCATCACAGTAATAACTCAAATCCAAATCGACCTAGGTGCTTTTGCAAACCCTAGGTTAGAATTGGTTGATTGATTGTCACTCTACCCATTTCACCTACCTGCATAAAAAAAAAAATTATGATCTGATAGTGGGACTTAATTAACAGACATGCCATATACACCCACAAACCTGAGGCACTCAACCTCTCTGATTTTGCCACTCAACTGGGACTTTGACCCATGGAATTTGTACACACAAAGACACACATAATTGAGTAGACAATAGAATAGGTTGATTATTTCTGTGTTTTAATATAGCGGTGCAACTGGAGTATTGTTTGAATTGTTTAGGCTGCACCATGATAAACATCAGTTTATCATCATTCTTATGCCCTAAAACAAACCTAGCTCTTAGGATTTTAATTCCGCAAACGGGTTTCTAGGCTGCATTTAGGCATCACTTAGGATAGGCATGCATTGCATAATTTTTGTTGTTTTTGACACGTTTATTTAGTGTTAGGGATGAACAGATAGTCAGTTCCCTAAAACCCTAACATTCAAGAAGGCAACAGGTGAAGAGGAAGCTCAATTCAGCTGAACCCCAGCTAAATCCAGCTAATCATAGCTGGATACCAGCTCACTTGGGTCAGGGTTAGCTCTCTTAAGCTCCATTTAGCTCATCTTAGCTGAATGGTAGCTCAGGGTAGCTCAACGTAGCTCAACCTAGCTTAAGTTAGCTCAAATCCAGCTCAACTTAATTGAGTCTAGCTCATCTTTGCTCTAATTAGTTCACTGGGAGCTCTAGCTAGCTCAACTAAGTTGACAGGAGTCCACCTCAGCTCAGGTCCAGCCACTTCCAGCTCCGCTCAACTCAAGTTAGCTGAAGATGACCTCAACTAGCTCAGGCCAGCTCAAGTCTAGCTCCCGGAGGCTCCACTTAGCTCAACTTAGTTGAGCTAAGCTATTTAACCTAAGTTTGCTACTCTAGCTAGCTAAGTTATCTCTGGGCAGATCAGACCCAGCTCACTTCAGCATAATTTAGTAGAAGCCAGCTTACTTTAGCTTGGCTTAGTAGCTAGTAAAGAACTAGCAAGCTAAGCCAGCTAAGGTAACTCCTTGATGTTCTCTTCAATAGCCACCAGCTCCAGTGCAGCTCCAGATAGTTCTTCCTCAGCTCTTCTTCCCAAAACCCTAGCTTCTTCCTACCTCCTCCTTTACTTGCCTACTAGCTAAGCTAGCTTAGCTAAAATATCCACTACATGGCCATCCACCACCTACCTAAACCCTAACCTTACTCCAAGTCCACCACTTAAGCTACCTACTCCACCCATAGTTGGCACCACCAACCTTCACACCTCTTCACACCACCACCTTCAATAGCCACCAAAAAGTGACGCCAACTACACCCATAACCACCCACTAGTTGAAGCCAACTTTCCCTCCAAAAACCCCCCTTATCACCACCATACACCTAAGCCACCAAGCCATCCTAACCATCCACCTAACCCCCTTCTAGAAGCCCATAGTTGGCACCAACTTAAGGCACTGCTGTACCCCTTGGACGGCCACCTTTTGGCCCATGATCACCCTCTTTACACTCATTGGGTTGGCGCCAACTTATCACCACCATAGGATCACATAACCAACCCCCATAACTTATCTCCACCATCCACAAATCCCATGCCAGGAATGCCCCCTTCTAGAACCCAATTTTGGTGCCAACCTTGACCCTTATCTACACTCTCCATCTACTCCATAAACTCATCTCTACCCTACACATCAACCCCTTCTAGAACCAACCACACTTGGCACCAAAACAAGGTGGCACCACTACCTTGAATGGCCACCAAATATCACCCTCATGTCCCTTGGTTTGGCGCCAACCAACCCTAGCCTTAGGATCCTCTAACCACCCCCATAAACTCATCCTAACCCTACACATCATCCACGCCAACCCCCCCACCACCACTTCTATATAAAGACCTACCCTACCACCAAAAAAGACACCTTTTGGCTTCATTAATCCACATATACTTCCACCTTCATTCCATCATCTCCACGCCCAAGAGAAGGAGTAGAAGAAGATTAAGGGGACACTCTGTCCCCTTGGTGCCTTCCCCTCTTCCCTTCTCTCTTGTGCCCTTGCAAGCTAGAGGTCCAGCCAGGCAAGGAAGACATCCAGGAGGACGTCTTTAGGGTGGTGCACACCCACCCTTGGCGGAGATTTTTTGGGTGGAATCCTTCCACCCTTGGAGGAGCTAGGGCATGCCCTATCTAGGGTTTGCCAAGAAGGAGAATCACCATCTTCTGGAGGAGCACTCTAAGGAATGAATTGGAAGGTTCGTTCTAAGCCTAGGAGCAGTTGAGCTTGGAGCAAGAATCCTTCCCTCTTTGCCATTGTCTTTGGGAGAAATTTTATTTTACTTGCATTCTTTTATTTTTGAAGTAGAAGCATTCCTCTACATTTCTTTTTAAATGACTTTTCTTCCTTTATGAAAGTTGCCCTTCTATAATTTCGTTGCATCTTTTGATTGCTTTCACTTTAGTATATTTCACTCCCTCTCTAATTACCCTAGGCCTCCACGTACCTAGGGTGAGCTTAGAGAGAGGTTACTCTTATCACTTAGGTTGTAGCAATTAAGAGTAGTCTTTCACTACTTTTTATTTATTGTTTTCATTATTTCAAAACTCAAAAAAAATCTTATATTTAGAAAAATTCATAAAAAAGAAAGTTGATATCCCAATATCAAGTGAGAGTCTTTAAATTGCATTTCAGCCTCCCTTGGGACGACCTGAATACTTTCCCAAGTACTTGATTTTTATAAATTTTAAAAGTGATTGAAACTACATGTTACAATGATAAAAACCCTAAGTTTAAATCACGCTTTTCTCGCATCACACCACTTTAAGATAAAATTGACTCATCAGTAGCTTTCCCCTTAGGATTCAAATTTTAGGTCAAAACTAGGCACTCCATTTTATTTTCGAGTTTTAAAGGAATATATTTTAGCTAGTGATTTTAAAACATGGTTTACCTCATTGAACTTGACTGAATCATCCTAAATTTAAACCCTAAAAGCTATTAAGCAAGATTTGAACCCTAAATTCCACCTCATCTTTAGTAATCTTGCTTGAAAACCCTGGTTGTGCATGCACACATTATTTAATTGATTATTATGGGCACAACCCATGAAAAGGGCTCATCACATTCCAAGAGCACATTCAAACCTAAGCCAAATTAAAACTGAGTAGACATTGGCCTTGAGGACTGACTTGCTCTTCGAGGCCCAAATCGAGATAATTTTTGATTAACCTGCTTCTACTGATCCATCTGATGTCTAGCTAGGGGAGTACTGTCAATTGATGGTAGTTAGGGGATATCAAAGGAACCTGAGGTGTAAGCCAAAGGAAGAACCTTCTCCCCAATTCCTCCCTCTAACTGGTTGGATTGACCAAATAGAAGAAGATCAAATTGTTTATAATCTTAAGATGGGTTTTGGGAGTTTGTAGGTCTTTAGGCTACGCACCTAATGACAAGTTTGAGTCGCTTGTGTTGTAGGGCACCTTCCTTTTTCCTATTTTCCCTCCTGCTTTGACATGTATCCTTCCACCTCTTATACACACTTCCACCCCTACCCTCCTACCAACACTTATCCCCAAGATGATTATTATCCCAACTTGACCAATGACCATCCTTCCACTAGTTGGGATAATTCTGATTGGGGATATGATTTCGGACCTCAGTGTTTAAGGCCTAACCTTGGACACAAGATTTTGAGTACTATCCTTCTCATAGCTAGATGGATTATAGATCTCCACACTTTTATGAAAGCCTAATTTGATCTATAGTCAAGAAGGATATGATGATTACAACTCATACCCACCCCAAGATTACATTTGTTATAGGTTACCTACCTTTAATGAACAACCTAAAATGACCTATTATCAGGGAGGACCCCGAGAACCTTAATCCTTTGACCCTCGTAGGCTAAACCCAAACCCACTCAACCCTGAACCAAACTATTCAGCTCAGGTAGACCAAGTCTAGGACAGGGTGTTGGCTAACTTGAGGAACACCATTCGATCTTTAGAAGCACAGCCAACTACATTGAAAAATGCAGTAAGATAATTTATGCATTGTAGTAGTGCATTTACAACATCAATTTTAAAAGATGGAAAGGTGAGTCCAAGTGTTGATCTTACAGAAGCGAGAAATCGGATCAATTAGTCCCTAATTTCATTTCTACATGATGGCTATTTTGATTTACTTACGAAGAGAGAGAGAGAGGGAATAGGGTTAGGAATTCGTGACAATGGCGATTACTAACTATGATAGATTAATAATGTCATATTAGAATCATAGATGGCATGAATGAAATCTATTTTAGAAAGATGAGGCAACAATGATAATGAAAAACTAATATATTCAGTAAGCAAAATAGTCACACACTATGAACAATGGTGCTTATTGGACGGTGATCATCGTAGTTTAGAAAACACATCATAGTATAGTGACGAAAATTGAATCGACATTTAAATTTATAGTGTTCAAAAAATCATGAGTTTTGTGGTCATTCGCAAGGAGCAAGTATTGCAATTCAATCAACTAATCAAATGGTATAACAATGAGCACAATATTCAATCAAAACTCAATAGAATATATTCAATGTATATCAAAATGTATGTTAGAAGCAATGGTCAAAAAAAAGGAATGTAAAGAGAGTGATATATAGCCCAAAACAAAATGGTGGTTGGAACCACCAATTAGTTGTTCAAAGTCTACTCTCAATTCAAGATCAGACTGTTGAAGCTATGAGTTACTATGCTAACATCTTTGGTTTTGAAAAACCTGTCGTCGTAGTTTGAAAGCGAAGAACTTATGTTAAACAAATAAAATTTATATTGGAATAGAAATCCTAGGTCAAACTCAGGGAGGCAGACATTGATCTATATTCACAATTATATTTTTTTTAGAGTTTTTGTTGAAAAGTGAAGGATGTAATTACAATAAAGCAATATTAACAATCAGAATAAATGAGAAAGAGAGAGAGAAAACATGCACTCAATATTTCAAAATATTTATGTAATAAAATCAGAGAAGAATTACACTAGAAAGCGATAAATCAGCTACACTAGAAAGTAAGAAAATTCTACTCTAGAAAGCTGTAAAGAAGAATGGGAGAGAGAAGTTATCCTCCTTGACGATCGCTTGGAGGATGAGTTGGACGAGACGTCACCTGGACGAAGGAGGACAGAGCAGGAAGAAGGAGGTCGAGGCAGGAAGAACGAGAACGGGGCAGTACGTCGTCATCATCGCGGGATCCGCTTCGGAAATGAGAGCGAAAATTTGACTTTATCTCTCAAGGTGCATCCCGGGTGTGGTACAAGCTTCTCTTGAGCTTTGGAGAGGTAGAGGAGAGAAGGAAGGGGATGAAAATTTTGTATGGAGGAGGTCTCCTTTTATAGTTGTAAGGAGTGAGGGCAATTTGGTCTTTACAATTGCAAAATATTAAATAAGGGGTCTTTACTGATGGATAAAACTGTCGCTAAAGCCCCATCGTGGGCGACGTGCGCTGCCCGCTCGCCTCTCGCACATGAAACGCGTGCTCACGTCCTTCAGTTCTTGGCCGTTTGATCATGAGATTGAACGGCTGAGATGCGCCCTCGCCGTGCCTCTTCAAGCTGCAATGCCCATGTTTGATGGCGCGTCACATGCGGGCGTGCGATAGCATGTGGGTGCTATTGAGTGCTCGCAGCCATTCGATCGCAATCAGATGGTCGCTGCGCCCACTCGCCCGCACCTGCCTCCTGCGGTTCGATCGCTCACCTGCGCTTTGCTTAAGCGCTCTCACCCACTGCACTACACACGTGGATGGGAGGGCGCTTAACTTAAGCGTGGGTGCATCCCAGCCGTTGGATCTTGATCCAACGGCGGGGAAACGTTGATGCGGAGGCCTTCAGTGGATGCGTGCGGATGGTTGGGCGACGGAGATGGCACCACATGGTGCCATCTCGGCCGTCCATCTTCTGGATGATGTAGATCGTGCCATGATGTTTGATTGAGTTGATTTTCGTGTCGTTAGGTTGCGATTGTCGATCTGAATCCATCCGTGTGGTTGGATTTGTCATTTGAAGTGTGAATTTACACCATCTTGGCCCTTGATCTTCTAGGGTTCCCCGGTCTCTATTTGATGCTACAGATGTCTGATTAAGGTGATCTTGGAGTATTTGAACTCCAATCGACGCCCTGATCATATCTGTATGGTTGGGTCTTTGATTTGAGGCCCCAATAAAAATTTGCCCTAGCCTTGAACATAAAAGGAGACACTTAACCTCCATTTTATTTAAACTAATCTAAATGCAAGATGATGCATGCTATGCAATATTTATAGTATGCAATGCAATTCTATGCTTAAGAACATGCACAAATAGACATCTTATGTAGTGTAAACGTGTTTACATCACACCCCCATGCCTATCTTTTACTAGTACCTAGCAAAAGCTATATGATATTTATAAAAGAATTAGGTTGGATTATTTGGACATGAGTTATTTTCAATCATTAAGAAAATGTTTACTTAGGAGCTGAACTTTCAAAGACACAACAGTGCCCGAGTATCTGCTAAAATGCAAACCGCCTCAAGCCCTTGCCTTATTCAAAGAAAAATTCCTTTTTCTCTTTTTCTTCTTTTCTAATTTTTTTGGATTTTTGAGTTTTAGGGTTTAAGAGTGGCTTTCTACGGCCATTCAACTCACCCAAGATTTGATGAGAACCCTAAGTTCTAAGCATCTTATTGTGAATGTGATAGATTTGTTGATCGGTAGTTAAAACGGACTTCGAATTTCTACGCCTCTAGGTGACCTTAAAAAGAGAATTTTGCCTAAAGGTGTATCTTTACGACTGGTAGCTTTCTCCCTACTTTTATTTTTATGGGGTCAACACAAGGGTGAATTCAATGTATATCTCCCCGGTTTATTCAAATTCTCTGCTTCTTCCTAAGTGTTTTTGGGAATTTTTATTGGTTTTATTGAGCTGGGTTCTGGACAACCGGTCGATGAGCTGTTACCACCGACAACTTACCAGCCATACTTGTGCAGTGAAGTGTGGCTTTTTTTTTTCTTTTCTCCTTTTCGTTTTCTTTTCGTTTTGACTTTCTTTTTCTTTTTTTTTTTAAGTAGGTGGCTTCCCTGGTCTAAGATTTACCTAAAGGCAGCAAAAAGAGAATGGTCCAGTGGCTGGGTTCTGGACAACCTACCTATGGGCTGTTACCCACGATAACTTGCCAGCCATATTACCCTAGAAGGTTCATTAGCTACCCAATTTTCATTAAAATCGTCGAACAATGAGTCAGTGCAAAGAAAGTGTGTAGATGCTTAAAACTCAAAGTTCCCTCAAATCAGAGGGTGGATTGATAAGTCGTGTACTTATCACCCAAACTTATTTACTCCAATAACAATAGAATTAAGATGGCGAGTACTCGAAAAACAAATCCACATTTTAGTGGATACATGAGCCGATTAAGTCTAAAGACCTGAAGGGTCTTTGTGTTTAGATCCTGATGTAATATTTCCTAAGATTGAAAAGTCCTATTGTCTAACTATTCCTTCCTAATTCAATTTTTTTTCATATATAAATAGGAAGAGAAAAATAATTTACATGAATTTCACAAAGCTAACCAAATGATGAAAAAATGAGTCCACCCCCCCGTGCCTAGTTGATGCAATGTCCACATTAAGAAAGAGACATGAAAGAAAGGGTAGAGTATGAAAGATGTCACTTGAATATGAAGCTCGTGTCAGCTTTGTGTCATATGTACAACTACTGAGTTTAATGTCGTCAGCTAGGTGAAGTCCAGCCAAAGAAGTCACAGAATGGCTAGAGAAACCGTGTCTGAGACGGGTTCTGGAAGAGTACGGTCAAAAACAGGCTTCAGGCGTTAACCGTTGACTTTAAATGTGTTACCTGTCTTTGGGTCAGAAATCTAAACGGCTCCATTTGGAAAAATCTGGCCAATAATGAATGGGTCATTTCATTTAGATCTAAGTTTTCCAGGAAAGAGCTTAAGTCTATAATCGAATAACTAGACCTTTTGGTTTAGCTCAAAGCTCTTGCAGGAAATCAATTGATCATGTAGAGTTTGGTTCGAGCCTTGTAGATCTTGGCATTCTCGTATGCATCATTTCTAAGCTGTTCCAACTTAGATAGTTAGAGTTTCCTGGTCTTCCCAGCTAAATTTAGATCTAAATTGCATTATTTGGTCGCCCAGAATGTCCTGTGTTCTATCTCTACGAGTAGATGGCACGCCTTTCCATACACCAAACGAAATGGAGACATGTCGATGGGCATTTTATACACCATGCGGTAGGCCCAAAGAGCGTCCTCAAGCTTTTGAGTCCAATCCTTGTGATCAGGCCTAACCGTTTTCTACAGAATGTTCTTGATCTCCCTATTGGAGATCTCGACTTTTCCATTCATTTGGGGATGGTGAGGTGTGGAAATTCGGTGATTAACCCTGTATTTGGCCAACAAATTCCAGAATTGGGCATTAGTAAAATGAGTGCCACCGTCACTGATGATGGCTCTCAGAATCCCGAACCTATTGAAGATATTTTTCTTGACAAAATCGATGACCACCTTGTGGTCATTGGTTCAGGTGGGAATCGCTTCAATCCATTTGGACACATAATCAATAGCAACAAGAATGTACTGATGTCCAAATGAAGGGAGAAAGGGTCCCATGAAATCGATGCCCCAAACATCAAAAATTTTGATAGGAAGAATTGGGTTTAGGGGCATCATATCTCTCTTAGTTATGCTCCTGAGTGCCTGACATTGAGAACATGACCTTGAGAAATCCTAGGCATCCTTAAATAAAGATAGCCAATAGAAGCCAGATTGCAAGATTTTTGCAGCCATCTTTTTCCCAGAGAAATGTCCACCACACACAGATGCATGGCAGAACTCGAGTATACTATTGAATTCATTCTCCGGTACACATCGACGAATAATCTGATCAGAGTCGATGCGGTACAGTTCAGGGTCCTCCCAGAAGTAGTATTTGGACTCAAATTTGAGTCATCCCATTGTTGCTTGGTCCAATCCTGGGGGATTTGACCAACGGCCAAATAATTAACAATGTCAGCAAACCATGGGGTGTGGACACCTGAAACTATAAGAATAGCTTCGTCCGGAAAAGTGTCAGCAATGGGGATGTCCAGACAAGAAGAATCACCAAGGAGTCTCGACAAATGATCCGCCACCACATTTTGTACCCCGATTTTATCCTTGATTTCAAGATCAAATTCTTGAAGCAGAAGAATCCAACGAATAAGCTGGGATTTGGCATCCTTTTTTGCCAAGAGATGTATCAAGGCCGAGTGGTCGGTATAGATGATAACATGAGGCCCTAAGAGATAAGCCTTGAATTTTTCCAAAGTGAATACTACATCTAGTAATTCCTTTTCAGTAACAGTGTAATTCCTCTGGGCTTCATCCAGAGTTTTACTAGCGTAGTAGATGATAGAGGGCTTTCTATCAATTTTCTGACCCAAGACAGCCCCGACCACGTAATCAGAAGCGTCGGTCATGATCTCAAAAGGGGCTGTCCAAATTGGTGGTTGTAATACTGGAGCACAGGTGATTTCCATTTTTAGGAAATCAAATGCCTTTCGGCATGATTCGTCGAAAACAAACGGCGTTTCTTTAGCAAGAAGATTGCTCAGCGGACGAGCAACCTTCGAGAAATCCTTGATGAATCTTTGATAGAATCCCACATGGCCAAGAAATGATCGAATTTGTTTAACAGATGTGGGAGGAGGAAGTTTAGCGATAGCATCAACCTTAGCTTTATCCACTTCGATTCCCCATTTAGAGATTACATGACCCAAGACGATGCCTTCTTGGGTCATGAAATGACTCTTTTCCCAGCTAAGGACCAATCGTGTTTTGATACATCGCTTAAGAATCATTTCCAGATTAGCCAAACAAGAGTCAAACGATTCTCCAAAAATAGAGAAATCGTCCATGAAGACTTCCATAAACTCTCTCACCATGTCAGAGAATATGGCTAACATACAACTTTGAAAAGTCGTAGGTGCATTGCATAAATCGAAAGGCATCCTACGGAAAGCAAAGGTTCCGTAGGGACAGGTGAAAGTAGTTTTTTTCTGATCCTCAGGATGGATAGGAACTTGGTTGTATCCCGAGTAGCCATCAACAAAACAGAAGTACTTCTGTCCGGCTAGTCTTTCCAAGATTGGATCGATGAAAGGTAGGGGAAAATGATCCCTTTTAGTGGCTATGTTCAGCTTCCTGTAATCAATACAAACCCTCCAAAAGGAAGCTGAACGAGTTGTGATAGATTCTCCTCTCTCGTTAGTCACAACAGTAATCTTGACTTTCTTCGGAACAATCTGCATGGGACTTACCCAGGGACTATCAAAGATTGGATAAATAATTCCAACATCGAGCCACTTGATGATTTCCTTTTTGACCACTTCTTACACATTTGGATTTAATCTCCTTTGCCTCTGGTAAGAAGGGTGGGATCCATCTTCCAAGAATATTCTATGATTGCAGTAAGATGGCTCGATCCCCCTGAGGTCATGAATGGTCCAACCAATTGCCTCCTTGTGTTCGTTCAGGACCTTGATTAATTTAATCTCTTGTTCCTTTGTTAATTTAGCACTGATAATCATAGGGAGCGTCTTCTGAGGTCCTAAAAATTGATATTTCAAATTCTCAAGCAATGGTTTCAGTTCAAGCTGGGGCGGGTTGATGATTGATGGTAAGGAAGATGTTGAAGACTCAACAAGAGGAAGAGGTTGTGAGTGAACAAAATCAATAACCTCTTCAGAAGATGGTAGGTCTGCCATAGAGTGTTGCGGGTCGAATTCATCATCAAAGGAGGAACTTTCAATTGAAGAAACCATCAAATAAGTTTCAATGTTTTCATTATCCTACTCAAGTTCCTTAATAAGTCCACAATCCTCAAATTCATTGATCACCTTAAAAATATCCAATTTCATTCGTTGATACCCAAAGGCGATTTCCATGCTACCGCTTTCATAATTAATGTTGGCCTTAGCGGTGCCAGGAACGGACGCCCTAGAATGATGGGGTGTTCCTCAGATTTTTAGGTACATCCATGTCAAGGACAAGGAAATCTACAAGAAAATAGAAATCCTTGACTTTAACTATAACATCTTCAATAACGCCTTGCGGATTTGTGACCAAGCGGTCTGCTAATTGTAGCATTACTACAGTTGGCCGAAGTTCACCTAATCCAAACTTCTCGTAAAGAGAAGTCGGAATTAGGTTGATGGATGTACCCAGATCCAAAAGTGCTCTATCGAATGTGTAATCTCCAATGACACAAGAAATGAACGGAGCACCTGGATCTCTCTTTTTTTGAGGGAGGTGGTGCAGGATAACAGAACTAGCTTGCTCGAAGAGACCACCTTCCTCGGAAAAGATTCTCTCGACTTATGCTTTTGTGTACATAAATCCTTTAAAAATCTCGTGTAAGTTGATATGTGCTTGATAGCATCGAGGAGTGGGATATTGATCTCAACATTCTGAAATATATTCAGAAGCTCCTCATTGCTATCAACAGACTTCTTCTTCTTTGATTTGATCAAGGCTTCAGGAAAACGAACATGAGTCAGATCTTTGGAATCAAGTTCCTGAGCCTTGATTTCTTTTCCAGATTTCTCCTCTCTGCAAGTTGACGAGAGTTAGCAATGAGCCTGGTCTGCAAGTTGTCCAGCGAGGTTTTCATTTGCTGCATGAGCTGGAGCATGGATCCTTGCATCCCTACCATTTGCCGGTTCAAATCAGCCTGCCCTACAGGTTGACGGGCATTCCAAGTTGGTTGATTGACCTGATTTAGGGGCAATTGAGTATATACATGACCTTGACCCATTGGTCGTTGCGGAGCATAGTAGCCGGGTCGAAATTGGGTCTATTGCCTCGGGTTTTTCCAAGAGAAGTTAGGTTGGTTTCTCCAGCCCGGATTATAAGCATTAGAGTAGGGGTTGGATCTAACATTCTCTTGTACAGCATAGACATCCTCATAGGGTGAGGATGGAGAGAAAGAAAGGGAAGGATCGAAAAAACTAGGATCAAAGGCCCCAGTTTGGAACCTGTGGGGTTCTGAAAAATGCTGACTCACAGGTTGAGCCACATCGAGTTGATTCACGAACTCTTGTCCAGAAGGAGCTCGTGAAGAATGGAATCCTGAATTTTAGGATTGAGTGAATCGAGAGTTGTTTATAGAATTTCCAGCCATCCACTCTTCCATTCTCTTAGCAACCAAGTCCACCTTGTCTAGTTTGTTACAAATCAATTCCATATCAAATGAATGGGAGTCATGGACTTCATTGACATTTGATCTGGGCTGCTAGGACCGGTTAAATGTGTCCATGGAGGCATGATTGATTGAATTCTCTCTCATTTCCTCAAATAAATCGTGTGCACTATCTGCGTCTTTATTGAGGAAATAGCCTCGGCAAGAAGCATCCACATGATTTCTGAGTTGCTCAGTCAACCCATGATAGAAGATCTTCATGAGTTGCCATTTCAGCACCTCATGGTGTGGATTCCTCTGCAATAGGTCTTGGAATTGCTCCCAGGCCACATGAAATTGCTCCCCTGGCCGCTAGGTAGAGGTAGTGATTGCCCGTCTCAAGGCATTGATATGTCCGACTGGGAAGAATTTCTTCAGAAAGGCCGATTTCAACTCATTCCAAGTTACAATTGGTCTTCCTATTATCCTGTACCAATGTGCGGCCTTATCCCTAAGAGAGTGGGGGAAGAGCCTCATGATCATTTGCTCCTCATTTACGTTTCGTGCCTTGGTGGTCTGGACCAAAGTGGTCAAGTCTTCCAAGTGCTGAAACGGATCTTCGGAGCCAAGCCCATGATAATGTTTGATTAGGCTTAACACCTGGGGCTTGATTTCTACGTCACCGGCTGGAATCTGGATGCCGGGACGTTCCCCGTAATTTGAAGGATCATAAAAATCCTTCAAGGGTTGAGTGCCCTGCATTCTCTAGAACCATTCCTGCATTCTCTGCGTTTGTTCCAGCTACCTTCGGAATTCTTCCTGTGGATCTCCAGGCAAAGGAGGCTGTTAGTCGGCCATGGGATCAATTTGACCAAAATCCAATTTGTGCCTCCTAGAATACTCTAGTGGTCCTTCCAATCGGGGATTCAATGACCGTCTTCACAGCATAAACTAGGAGAAGGTCGGAAGGACTGGGGATAAGGACCCTGCAACACAACAAAACAAGGCTATCCTTAAGTGGGGTAGCCTAAGGCTCTACTGACTCCCAAAACCCGCCTTAAGATTGTAAATGATTTACTCTACTTGCGTTTGCTCAATCCAACCAGTTAGAAGGAGGGACTGGGGAGAAGGTTCTTCCTTCAGCTTTCGCCTCCGGTTCCTAATGTACCCCCCAGCCGCAGTCGTTTGACGCTACTCCGCTAGCTAGACATTAGATTAATCAGTACAAGTAGGTTAATCAAAGACAATCTCAGACTAGGCCTTGAAGAGCGAATCAGACCTTAAGGCCAACGTCTACTCAATTTTATTAAGGCCTGGGATTGTGGTGCTTATGGAATGTGATGGGTTCTTAAAATGGGTTGTGCCCTTAATGATTGATTGAGAATTGTGTAAGTGTGTGCACAACCAGGGTTTTCAAGCAAGATTGTTTGTGATGTGTGAATTTTAATGTTCAAATCTTGCTTAAGTAGCTTTTAAGGTTTAAAATTAGGTTGATTTCAATCAAGTTTCGAGGCAAACTAGGTTGTCAAACACAGGTGAAGATTGCTTTTGAAAACCTTAAAGAGGAGCTACTTGATGAGTTGATTTTAAGTAGAGTGGTGCTGCCCAAACAACTCAAACAACTGGCCACAAATGCACCACTAAGTTAGGCACACAAAGATGGTTAACCTATAATGATTTCTACTCTTTTATGTGTTGCTTTGTGTGTACCGATTCCACAGATCAGAACCCAGTTGAGTAGAAACAAATCAATTAGGTTAAGTGCCTTGAATGTGGGTGTACGTTGTGTGTCTGTTGAAAATTTCCCCACAAGATTATCTTTTTGTTATTTTTTTTATAAACGAGGGTGGAATGAATGTGAGTGAGAATCCAAACAACCAAACTATTCCTAGGATTTATGCAAACACCTAGGTTAATTGAAATTTGGATTTAATGTGACAAATGAAATCTATGGAGGGGGAAGAATGGGGAGCATTTACAATTGTCTTCAACTGCACTTTACTCCGGTCTACCGCTTGGTGATTCCCTGATGGAGGTCTCTGCAAAATAATAGACACAAGAGAAAGCAAGTTAGAAAATAATAGTGCGTGAAATGCGAAAAGAAGATCGGAAATCATTGCCTCCCTAGCAACGACACCAAAATGTTGAAGCTACGAGTTACTACGCTAATGTCTTTAGTTTTGAAAAACCTATCGTCGTAGTTTGAAAGCGAAGAACTCATGTTCAACAAATAAAATTTATACCGGAATAGAAATCCCGGGTCGGACTCAGGGAGGTGGACGTTGATCTATATTCGCAATTATATTTCTTTTAGAGCTTTTGTTGAAAAGCGAAGCAATGTAATTACAATGAAGCAATATTAACAATCAGAATAAATGAGAGAGAGAGAGAGAGAGAGAATAAGCACTCAATATTTCAAAGTTTTTATACAATAAAATCAGAGAAGAATTACACGAAAGTGATAAATCAGCTACACTAGAAAGCAGGAAAATTCTACTCTAGAAAGCTGTAAAGAAGAATGGGAGAGAGAAGTTATCCTCCTTGACGATCGCTTGGAGGATGAGCCGGACGAGACGTCACCTGGATGAAGGAGGATGGAGTGGGAAGAAGGAGGTTGAGGCAGGAGGAACGAGAATGGGGCAGCACATCGTTGTCGTCGCGGGATCCACTTTCGAAATGAGAGCAAAAATTTGACTTTATCTCTCGAGGTGCATCCTAGGTGTGGGACAAGCTTCTCTTGAGCTTTGGAGAGGTAGAGGAGAGAAGGAAGGGGATGAAAATTTCGTCTGGAGGAGGTCTCCTTTTATAGTTGCAAGGAGTGAGGGCAATTTGGTCTTTACAATTGCAAAACATTAAATAAGGGGTCTTTAGTGATGGATAAAGCTGTCGCTAAAGCCCCATCGTGGGCGACGTGTGCCACTCGCTCACCTCCCATGCATGAAATGCATGCTCATGTCCTTCAGTTCTCGGCTGTTCGATCATGAGATCGAACGGTTGAGATGTGCCCTCGTCGCGCCTCTTCAAGCCATAACGCCCACGTCTGATGGTGCGTCACATGCGAGCGTGCGATAGCGTGTGGGTGCTATTGAGTGCTTGCGACCATTCGATCGCAATCAGACGGTCGCTATGCTTGCTCACCTGCGCTTGCCTCCTGCGGTTCGATCGCTCACCTGCACTTCGCTTAAGCGCTCTCACCCACTGCACTATGTGCGTGGATGGGTGGGTGCTTAACTTAAGCGCGGGTGCGTCCTAACTGTTGGATCTTGATCCAACGGCGGGGAAACGTTGATGCGGAGGCCTTTAGTGGATGTGTGCGGATGGTTGGGTGGCTGAGATGGTAACACGTGGTGCCATCTCGGCCGTTCATCTTCTGGATGATGTAGATGGTGCCACAGATGTCTGATTGAGTTAATTCTCATGTCTTTAGGCTGCGATCGTCGATCCAAATCCATCCATGTGGTCGGATTTTTCGTTTGAAGTGTGGATTTACACCATCTTAGTCCTTGATCTTCTAGGGTTCCCCGATCTCTATCTGATTCTACAGATGCCTGATTAGAGCGATCTTGGAGTCGTTGAACTCCAATCGTCGCCCTGATCATATCTGTATGGTTGGATCTTTGATCCGAGGCCCCGAGAAAATTTTTCCCTGTCCCTGAACATAAAAGGAGACAATTAACCTCCATTTTATTCAAACTAATCTAAATGCAAGATGATGCATGCTATGCAATATTTATAGTATGCAATGCAATTCTATGCTTAAGAACATAAATAAATAGACATCTTATGTAGTGTAAACATGTTTACATCACAAACCAACTCTCAAGTGCTTCAAACACTTAGCCAAATCTTAGGCCTCTCAACTCTCCTCAGGTCAGACATTTCAGATAAGCCTCAGATGGCTTAAAGTTCTCAAGCCAACAACCTTCACAATTTCGCCGAAGTGTTTAAGCACAGATACCAAGGGAAACCCCCCCCTAAATACTCTCAAAAAAACACCCCTCTCTCTCTTTAGAATCATACCAAATCAAACCAAACCATCTCAGACCTGGTTCAGACCACATCGGCTCAAACCTGTGGGGCGTAAGAGTAGGGGAGGGTGTGCATATGGCATGGGTATAATGGGGACCCAACCCCCTATTTCTAAGTGATAATACTTCATACTCAATTCAATATATATCAAAACTTTTTTTAGAGTTCCACGATGTGATAAAATCATGTTGCCTCCTTTGCGTGTTGCAGCAGCAGCTGGCTTCATTCAATTCGAGCCACTGTGCTGCTCTCTTCTTCAATTAGAGGGCCCAAGCGCTTTGTGAAGTTAGTCAACGAAGGTTAAAGGTGGTGGTGAGGTGCAATATGGCTAGACAACACCACTCAACGTCGTAGAAGAAGAGCCTTGTCGACAAGGGTCCTGAAATAAAAAGATGGCCTTACGGCCCAATTAAATAGCTAGAGACCTTCTTCATGGAGTGACGAAGGTAGTGGTGGGTGTGATTTGGTGAGTGAGTGAGTGTGGTGGCTGGATGGGGAAAGGATTGTCGATGTGGGATGCGTTAGTCCTTCAAAGCTCTTAATAAGTTGAGGGCTTTTAACCTACTGAGCCTAAGGGTGCTTTTGGTGAAGGTGGCGTGTGGTTTCGGTGCGTGTATCCCTGGCACGAACTCACCAGAGCTCACACTAAACTTGGGGAAGATGGAGAAGGAACGATGAAAAGAGCAGTTTAACCTAAAGCCTAAAGACGTAGGAAAACTAGAGAGGAGGAGAGGAAAAGAGTGAGGGACTTATTGGGGTAAGAGGAAGAGAAACCACGTCTAATGTTTGGTGGTCGAATGTGGGGAAGAAGGAGTCAACAGCAAGGCAACAACGAGGAGGAAGAGACTGGAGGTGACCTTGCTTTGGCCGACAAGGTTCGTGACGAAGAGAGGGAGGCAGCGGTGGTGTCTATTGGTCAAAAGCATGCACGGAAGAGGGAGTCAAGGAGAGGTCATCAGAGTCAGTGATGGGTTGGTCAGAGATGAAGGAGAAGGTGGTTTCTTGGCCAATTCACGACTAAGGAACTCTTGAGAGCATGTATGAACTTATACAGAGGTGATTTGTGTCCTCAAATGCTAGAAATTCATGAGATTTCCTAACAGAAATTACGAAACATCTTCCCACTGATTTGATTGATTGAAGGCCAATAGCTCCGAATTGGAACCTGGGATGAGGACTATGGATTTTTCATGATTTCGTGAGTACTTCCACCAAATTTGGTGAGATTTAGAGAAGATCTAAGGGAGAAATCTTTGATTTCAGGTTGGCATATGATAGGTTTCCTATTCCTCTGTTGCTGCAGCCTCTTATTTAGGAAACGAGGTGGAAGTCTACAGGGGTCTTTTGGTAGAGAAGGCAAGAAGCTAGGGGTGCTTTTGTAAGGAAAATATAGAAGATAACGGTCTAATTGAAAAGTTTAGAGATATGGGGACTGAATTGCTAACTATGTTAAGATGAACTCTGATTGGGCTAAAATTTTGGTGTCAACCTAATTTGGACCCGAGTATAATGGTGAACTTGGATTTGAGTTTTGACCACGTTTGATTAGGTAAATTGCATAATAGCCTAAATTAGGGTAAATTCCCCTCTAAGTCTATTTTTTATCAAAGTGGGTTCAGATGGTCAAAGTGAAGGTACCAAACCTCTTATAATATTTTTCAATGGTTTTTAGGAGGTTTACATTGAATTTACCTTGACCAGAACCCCTTTAATTTAAGTGAGGCTGAAAATTAGGATTTTTAGTGATAGTTTAATCCCTGAAATGAGTGAAACCCTGATTTAGTTAATGTGAGTTCACTTCTTAGTCTTATAGGTTCATTTGACCTTAAATTAATCCCTTGATTGATCTACATTAATGATGGGATGGTAAAACAATATAATTAATCTTGTTTTTCTGTCTTCTTCTCATATCAGTTTAATATGAAATTATGATCCTCAGACAATCATTTAGGAGTATTTATCATTTGAATCTGACTAATTTTAGCTAGTTGGACTAATGATGGTGTTACCATCATAACCCCATGCCTAATTTTTGCTAGTCCTTAGTAAAATCCTATAGACCAAACTAGATCTCTAAGTCAGATTTTAACTGTTAGAATGCTTTACCGAGCCGCATCTCTAGAAACTATATCAAAATACCAACAATAGGCCTAGAGGTACTCAAGTGCTAGCCAAGATCCAAACCTGACCAGCCTCAGCCTTGGGTCCACCACGAAGGTTTCTAAGGCCCGCAAAACTGCCCAGAGATTCGTTGACCCCAGCTGTTAAAGCACCCATGCGTATTTGTAGGAAGTCTAGGTTCAGTTTACCAGGACATTTTTGATAAGAGAGATAGAGGGATATTTATTCTGAGAACTTGCTCTCTTTTCTTTCTACATTTCCCTAAATTCAACATCGGATTGGCTATAAACACAGTCTGTATCAGATTCCTTGTCCCCACCATCAATCCTCATAGGGTCCTTGGCTTTTGATGCTTCGAGATAGCACCGCCCATGCCAACCCCCAGAACCCTAGCTTTCGACACTTCAGGATAGTGCCTCCCATGGCATTCTGTAGCTAAATTCAGTCCCTAGCAATCGACATTTTGGGATAATCCTACCCATGGCACCTGAACCAGCACAAGGTGCTTATGTGCCCCCAGTAGATATCCTAGGAGACAAGCACTAAGGAGACGATATGTTATAACACATCTTCGAGGGGAGTATTTTTCATTCCTCCTCTTCGCACCAAGAACTCATCCAATCAACTTGTGTCTTCAAACCGCTCCTAAGTTAGATCTTCGGGAAAACATTTTTAGAACAAAACACTTTTGGCATTATACTTCATTATACTCATTGAACTAGACTGGTGTGTGATGTTTGGGTGCCTAGGTTACCAAGTTCCGCAAACTAAAGGGCAGGCAACTGGGCCAAATAGTCCCTAAACCTTAGACTTAATACATCAGCCTCGCACTTTCCTCAACCACTTGAGAATAATCCAGTTCTTAACAAATACATGAGTGTTCAAGCCTTAGAATAGGCCCAAGAGGCCTAAGGTCGATATCCGTCACTTATCTCCTAAGATTTAGCCCTTCAGGTCTTAATTCATCATCCGATCTAGCTTAGAATTTAGGTAAGTTCCATAATCAATTACAGGGATTGACACAATTTTTTTTTTTTTTGCTCCTTTTTCTCTATTTTTCCTTTCCTTCTCTTTTTCTTCCTTAACTATTGATCTTTTAATTCAGTTCTCCTCCTTTCGTTTGTTTGTTTTTTTTTTTGAATGAAACCCTTCCAAAAATCAAATTTCACAATGTTTTGCACTTTAATAGCCTCCCATGCCTAAGATTTGCAATGCCCTTTTTTTTTTTTGAAATAGAAAGGAAAGCTGTCGTCTTATGATAGCAATCCAGAGCGGTATATGATTTATAATGTCCTTATTGTAATTTAGGTGGGTTCGAGTTCAACTAGATCATACATTATAATAGGTTCGGGAGGGTGGTGAATGGGTTAGGATGACTGTTGCGGATGATTTCAAGCTTTGATACGAATATCAGAGGTGGAGTCGGTTGTTTTAACAGACGAACCCTTAAGTGCAATATGACTTCAGCTTAGAGATAGGTCAGAAGGGTCTCGGGCTTTTCAAAATGACGGGTTGCCTCTCATTAAGCACTAAGTTTAATGCCATTAGCTGGGTGCAATGTGGCTTAGGGACAATGGAGATCAAAAGATACTGCAGCCAGATTCAAATTGGTGAGTTCAAGGAACGATTTCAGTCTCTGACCATTCACAACAAATGGTTCTGAGTCATGGCTGAGTCCACTGATTTCAACAGCTCCGTTTCTGAAGATTCTTTGGACGAGAAAGGGTCCAATCCATTTTGATCTCAGTTTTCCTTGGAAGAGCTTGAGCTTGGCATCAAAGAGGAGCACTTTTTGACCAGGATGGAATGATTTTTGTGTTTGTGCTTGTCATGGAAGGCTTTGACCCGCTCTTTGTAAATACACGAGTTCTTGTATGCATCATTGCGTAGCTCCTCGATCTCGCTCATTTGCAACCAGTGGTAGATTCTAGCCGTCATGAGATCAAGATTGCACTTCCGTACTACCCAGTAGGCCTTATGCTCCATCTCTACAGGGAGGTGACATGCCTTCCCATACACGAGCCTGAATGGAGACATCCCAAGCTGGGTCTTATGGGTGGTCCTGTAGGCCTATAAGACTTTCAGAAGTTGGGTGGACCAATCCTTCCTGTCTGACCGAATAGTGACCTGAAGGATTTTCTTGATCTCCTGATTGAATAGCTCAGCCAATCCATTGGTCTGGGGGTGATAAGGAGTCAAGATATGATGCGACACCCTATACTTTTTTATCAAGGACTGAAAGTGCACATTTACGAAATGAGACTCGCCATCGCTGATGATGGCTTTATGAACCCCAAATCTGGAAAAGATGTTCTCCTAAATGAACTAGAGAACAACTTTATGATCATTCGTTCTTGTGGGAACAACTTTGATCCATTTTGAGACATAGTCAACAACAAGTAAGATGTACTCGAAGCCATTAGATCTGGGAAAGGGTCCTATAAAATCAATTCCCCATATGTCAAAGATCTCACACACTACAATCAGATTCAAGAGCATCATATCACGTAGGCCTATGTTGCCGAGGTCTGACAACGGGCACATGCCCTACAATAGGATTGTGTCTTTAAACATAGTGGGCCAAAAGAACCCACACTAGAGGATCTTCGTTGTGATTTTACGCCCAGAGAAATGGCCATCATAGGCCTGGTCATGATAGAAAGAGATGACATCATTGACCTCGCCATCGAGAATGCATCTTCGGATTACTTGGTCATTACCGATGTGAAATAGATAAGGATCTTCCTAGACATAGTACTTGGCATCGGAAATCAGCTTGTCCCGCCATAAGGTTGCCCAATCAGGCGAAACTTTCCCTATAACTAAGTAATTCACGATATCAGGGAACCATAGAAGTCCATTAATGACCAAAAGATGTTCATCCGGAAAATGCTCGGTAATAGGTCTGGATGGGTCGATGATCGAAGAAGGAAGGTGAGACAGATGGTTCACTACTACATTCTACTTTCTTACCTTATCATGAATTTCAAGATTGAATTCTTGCAACAGCATCCATCGGACTAATCTCGATTTTGCATCCTTTTTCGTAAGCAAGTGCCTTACTGCAGTGTGATCCGAGTAAATGATGACATGGAACCCCAGAAGGTATGATCTGAATTTCTCTAGACTGAATACTACAGACAACAGCTCTTTCTCCGTAATCGTGTAATTACTCTGAGCCTCATCCAATGTCTTCCTGGCATAATATATTACCATTGATTTTCGGTCGATTTTCTACCCTAACACTGCTCCTACTACGTAGTCAGACGCAATTCACATGATCTCGAAGGGTTGAGACCAGTCAGGGGACTGTAGGATTGGATCTTGGGTAACTCAGTCACGCAGGATTTCGAATGTGTGAATGCACTCACCTATCATCTTGAAAGGTGTGTCCTTTGAGAGAAGACTCATTAAGGGGCACACGATCTTTGAGAAATCAGATATGAATCAATGATAGAATCTAACGTGCCCCAAAAATGATCTAATGTCTTTGACTGAGGAAGGCACATGTAATTTGGAGATCAAGTTCACCTTAGTTCGGTCAACTTGGATACCTCTCTCAGATATGAAGTGTCCAAGCATAATGCCCTCCAAAACCATAAAGTGGCTCTTTTCCCAGGAGAGAACGAGGTTCACATCGATGCATCTTTGGAGGATCTGGACCAAGTGCAAGAGGCAATCATTGAAGATTCACCAAAAATCGAGAAGTCATCCATGAAGACTTCAAGGTATTTACCTACCATTTCAAAGAATATGGCTAGCATGCACTACTGAAAGGTGGCAGGTGCATTGCATAGCCCGAATGGCATTGTGTGAAACACATACATACCATAGGGGTAGGTAAAGGTGGTCTTTTCCTAATCTTCGGGATGGATTGCCACTTGGTTGTATCTGTAGTACCCAGCCAGGAAATAGAAAAATCGATTTCCCGCCAGTTTCTCAAGAACGTGATCAATGAACAGGAGAGGGAAATTATCTTTCTTCATGGAGGTATTCAATTTCTGATAGTCTATGCAAACTCTCGACGAATTTGCAATTCGAGTTGGGATGGTTTCTCCAAATTCAGTCGTAATCACGGGAAGCCCTACCTTTTAGGCACAACTTGGAAGGGGCTCACTTAGTGGCTGGCAAAGATAGGGTAGAAGATCCTCGGCAATGGTGCCAAAATGTTGGATGGTGATCGTCGTAGTTTAGAAAAATGCGTCGTAGTATAGTGATGAAAACCGAATTGACATTTAAATTTATAGTGCTCTACAAATCGTGAGTTTTGAGGTCGTTCATAGGGAGCAAGTATTGTAATTCAATCAACTAATCAAATGGTATAACAATGAGCACAATATTCAATCAAAACTCAATAGAATATATTCAATGTATATCAAAATGTATGTCAAAAGTAATGGTCAAAAAAAGAATGTAAAGAGAGAGATATATAGCCCAAAAACAATGGTGGTTGGAACCATCAATCAGTTGCTCAAAGCCTACTCTCAATTCAAGATCAAACCAACTCTCAAGTGCTTAAAACACTTAGCCAAATCTCAGGCCTCTTAACTCTCCTCAGATCAGACATTTTAGATAAGCCTTAGACGGATTAAAGTTCTCAAGGTAACAACCTTCACAATTCCACCCAAGTGTTTAGAGATTGATCCCGAGGGCAAACCCCCCTATTTTGGTCAGAAATCATGAAGTTGATTGGTTTTATGTCGTAGTATAGTCGCAAAATCCAATTCAAACAAAAATTAAGTAACGAGATAGTGAATCCCGGTCGATCTCAGAGAGGTGTTTAAAAGCGAAATTGATTTGATTTTTTTCTTTCTTTACTTGCCTAAAATTGTACGTCGGTTTCAAGCCTGCAAATGTAAGTTGCACCAATCATGTTGTTAACCCTTACTACATGTGTGCGTCAAATAAATGATAAAAGTCAAGGTGTGGGTACTTGAGCACACGATTCTTACTTCACAATGGCTGTTAACGGAAAATGCATCAATCGCAAGATCATTTATGTTTTCAGGAACCGACATCTTGTTGCAATATAGATAAACAAATTAGATATCAGGCAACTGGAGGTTTTATTTCCTCATAGATAATGTCATTATAATCAAGTGTAGAGGAATGCTTGTACAAGAAAGCTTGAAAAACACTATTGTAACTAACAGAATACTATGCATGCATGGATTTAGGGAAGAATATGCATGCATTCATCAAGGCAGAGGATTACTACTTATAATAATAGAAAATAATGCGAGAATTAATCTATGAAGAATTGTTGAGTGCGAAAAACTACGCGCTCGCAGTTGGATTCGAAAACCCGTCGTTGTAGTTTGAGTCGCGAAGGAATTCGTTCAACAAATAAAATTTATACCGAAAAATCCGTAAAGAAGTTCTGGGTCGAACACAGGGAGGCTACGTTTTTCTGTATTTTTGTTTAAAAGGAAAAATAATCACAATGGAAGCAATATAAACAATAAGAGAGAGAGAAAGAACAATCACTTGATATTTGAATAATGTTTTACAACTAAGAAAGAGGAAAATGATTACACTAGAAAGCAGGAAATTGTTACAACTAGAAAGCAGGAAATTCTACTCTAGAAAGCGATAAAAGAAAGGAGAGAGAAGTTATCCTCCTCGACGAATGCTTGGAGGACGAGCTAGATGGAGGCGACGTCTGGAAGACGGAGGACGAGGCGAAAAGAAGGAGGATGAAGTCGAAAGAACGGGAATGAGGTAGCACATAGTCATTGTCGCGGGATCCACTTCCAGAACGGAGGAGAAAACTTGGTTTTAGCTCTTGAGGAGCATCCCGTGTATGGGACAAGCTTCTCTTAAGCTTTGGAGAGGGAGAGAGGAGAAGGAAGGGATGAGAAATTTGTAGGGTAGGGGTCTCCTTTTATAGTTGCAAAGAATGGGGGCATTTTGGACATTATAATTTCAAAAACATTAATATGGGACCTTTAGTGACAGACTTAAACGTCACTAAAGGTCCGTCGTGGGCGACATGTGCACACGCTGTGCACGCCCGCTCCTCTTCCATGCCTTAAAGCCTGTGCATGTTTGGATTGATCTCAGCCGTTCGATCATGAGATCGGATGGTTGAGATCGATCCTCGCCCGTGCCTTCAAAATTCCTCTACCGCACGCCCACGTGCGATGAGGCGTGCAAACGTGCGTCATCGCTTGCGTACGTGATCAACGATTCCTCCGCGTGCCACGCCTCCTCCCTCAGCTGCCCGATCTTCATCTGACGGTCGAATCGTGCCCGCGCCCAAGCCCGTCTGAATTAAGGCGCTCAGCACGGCTCGAACACTAGCCCTTCGCTCGTGAAGGGGCACTTGACCGCTACGCTACACCTTCGTTTGTGTCGCGTGGAGGATTTAAGGCACACGTGCTTGCAGCCATTGGATCAAGATCCAACAACCCAGATCGCGCATTGGAAACCCCTTTGGAGATGCAGCGGCGGTGCTATGGGTCGATTGGGCAGCTGGGATGGCACCACGTGGTGCCATCTTGGCCGTCCATCTTTTGAGTGTTATAGACGATGCCACGGATGTCGGATTGGATTGATTTGGCACTGTTAGGCTACGATAGTCGATCCGAACCCATCCGCGTGGTCGGATTTATCGTCTAAGGTGCGGATTAACACCTTCTTGGCCCTTGATCATTAGGGTTTGTCGGTCTCTATCTGGTGCTACAGATGTCCAATCAGGGCAATCTTGGAGTCGTTGAACTCCAATCGTCGCCTTAATCAGATCCGTATGGTTGGATCTTCGATCTGAGGCTCCGATTAACAAGTTTCCCTGTCCCTGGTCATAAAAAGAGACAATTACTATACAGTTTATACAACTTAACCTAAATGCATGATTATGCATGTTATGCAATATTTACAATGTGTGATGCTAATATGGCACTAAGAACATACATTAATAGACATTTTAGGTTAATCAGATGTATGCATATCACACCCCCATGCCTATCTTTTGCTAGTCCCTAGCAAAAACTGCATGCTATTTATAAAAGAATTAGGGTTGGATTACTTGGGCACAAGTCATTTTCAACATTAAGAAATTTTTACTTAGGACCTGAACTTTCAAAGACACAACAGTGCTTGGGTATCTGCCAAAATGCAGATCGCCTCAAGCCCTCGCCTCATTCAAAGAAAGATCTCTTTTTCTCTTTTTCTTCTCTTCTAATTTTTTTGGATTTTTGAGTTTAGGGTTACAGAGTGGCTTTTTACGGCCACTCAACCCACCCAAGATTTGATGAGAACCCTAAGTTCTAAGCATTTTTTGTGAATGTGATAGACTCATTGATTGGCAATCAGAATGGACTTCAGGTTTCTATGCCCCTAGGTGACCTTAGAAAGAAATCTGCCTGAAGGTGTATCTATATGACCGGTAGCTTTCTCCCTACTTTTATTTTTATGGGATCAACACAAGGGTGAATCTAGTGTATATCTCCCTGGCTTATTCTACTTCTCCGCTTCTTCCTAAGTGTTTTGGAATTTTTAGTGCATTTCTTGAGCTAGGTTCTGGACAACCGGTCGTTGAGCTGTTACCATCGACAACTTGCCAGCCATACTCGTGCGGCGAAGTGTGGCTTATTTCTTTTATTTTTTTCTTTCTTTTCTCCTTTTTCTTTTTTTTTTCTTTTTGAACTTCTTTTTCTTTTTAAGTTGGTGGCTTCCCTGGTCTAAGATTTACCTAGAGGCAGCAAGAAGAGAGTAGTCCTATGACTGGGCTCTGGACAACCTACCTATGGGCTGTTACCCATGATAACTTGCTAGCCATATCATCCTAGAAGGTTCATTAGCTACACAATTTCCGTTAAAACTACTAAACAACGAGTCAGTGACGAATAGTGTGTAGATGCTTAAACTTAAAGTTCCCTCAAATCAGAGGGTGGGTTGATAAGTCGTGTACTTATCACCCAAACTTATTTAATCAAATTAAAGTAGAATTCAGGATGGCGAGGACTCGATGAACGAATCCACATTTTAGTGGATATCCAGGCTAATTAAGCCCAAAGACCTGAAGGGTCTTAGTGTTCAAATCCTACTGTAATATTTCCTAAGATTGAAAGTTCCTAATGTCCAAGTATTCCTTCCTAATTCAATTTTTTTTATGTATATATAAGAAAATAAGTAGAATTTACAAGATTCCACAGAGTTAACAAAATGATTCAGATATGAATCCACCCCCCCATGCCTAGGTGATGCAATGTCCGCATTAATAAAAGACATGAAAGGAAGGGTAGAATGCAGAAGATATCACTTGAATATGAAGATTGGGTTAGCTCTGAGTCAGAATGTACAGCTGCTGAGTTTAATGCTGTTAGCTAGGCGTAGTCCAGCCAAAGAAGTCACAACATAGCTAGAGCAACCGTGTCTAAGACGGGTTCTGGAATAGTACGGTCAATAACAGGCTTCAGACGTTGATCGTTGACTTTGAATGAATTACCCGTCATCGGGTCAGAGATCTGAGTAGCCCTATTTGGCAATATCTGATCGATAATGAATGAACTGTTCCATTTTGACCTAAGTTTATTGGGAAAGAGCTTAAGTCGAGAATCGAAGAGCCAGACCTTCTGGTTCAGCTCAAAGCTCTTGCGGGAAATAAATTGGTCATGAAGAGTTTTGGTCTAAGCCTCGTAGATCTTGCCATTCTCATACGCATCATTTCTAAGCTCCTCCAACTCAGATAGTTGGAGTTTCCTAGTCTTCTCGGCTAAACTTAGATCTAGATTGCACTGCTTGATTGCCCAGAATGCCCTATGTTCAATTTTTACGGGTAGATGGCACGCCTTTCCATACACCAGACGAAACGGAGACATGCCGATGGGCATTTTATACGCCGTACGGTAGGCCCAAACAGCGTCCTCAAGCTTTTGAGTCCAATCTTTGCGATCAAGCCTAACTGTTTTCTACAGAATATTCTTGATCTCCCAATTGAAGATCTCGGCTTGTCCATTCGTCTGGGGATGGTAAGGTGTGGAGAGTCTGTGATTAACCTCGTATTTTGCCAGCAAATTATGGAACTGGGCATTAGTGAAATGAGTGCCACCATTGCTGATGATGGCCCTCGGAATCTCGAACTGATTAAAACTGTTTTTCTTGACGAAATCTATGACCACCTTGTGGTCATTGGTTCGGGTGGATATAGCCTCGATCCACTTGGACACGTAATCATTAGCGATGAGAATGTACTGGTGTCCAAATGAAGGGAGGAAGGGTGCCATGAAATTGATGCCCCAAATGTCGAAGATTTCGATGGGAAGAATCAGGTTTAGAGGCATCATGTCTCTCTTGGTTATGCCCCCATGTGCCTGGCATCGGGAACATGACCTCGAGAAGTCCTGGGCATCCTTGAATAAAGATGACCAATAGAATCCAGATTGGAAAATTTCTGCAACCGTCTTTTTCTCGGAGAAGTGTCCACTACACGCAGATGCATGGCAGAACTTAAGTATACTCTTGAATTCATTCTCCAGAAAGCATCGGTGAATAATCTGATTAGAGCCGATGCAGTACAGTTCAAGGTCCTCCCATAAGTAATATTTGGCCTCAGCTTTAAGTCTATCCCATTGTTGCTTCGTCCAATCTTGGGGGATTTGACCAATGGCCAAATAATTAATGATGTCAGCAAACCACGGGGTTTGGACACCTGAAACTGTAAAGATGGTCTCATCCGGAAAAGTATTAGGAATCGGAATGTCCGGATGAGAAGAATCACTCAGAAGTCTCGACAGATGGTTTGCCACCACATTCTGTACCCCGGATTTATCCTTGATTTCAAGATCAAATTCTTGAAGCAGAAGAATCCATCGAATAAGCTGTGGTTTGGCATCCTTTTTGGCCAAGAGATGTCTCAAGGCCGAGTGGTTGGTATATATGTTGACGTGAGACCCTAAGAGATAAGTGTAATTCCCTACTTGGAGGGGGTGAGATATGCATGACGTATAAAATGCGGAATTAAAAAAGATAGCAATCTCACAAAATAAGCAATTGTATAATGTGCACAATTATTTTTAGGTGGAAACCCAAATCGGGTGAAAGCCACCACCTAACCCTCTTGAGTTAGGATTTCCCGATCGATCTAGTCGATCAAATCCACTATACGAACTACTTAAATGAGGGTAGTTCAACCTCAAGTACAACCACGCTACAAAGATGAGGGTAGCGTTCCTCAACCCCTCCTCTTCACAAGGAGGATTTTGTCCCTCGATGGAGACGAGAATTCACAAAGCAAATACTCAAACCAAAGAACAATAAAAGTACAACAAATATTAAAAGTTAGCTTCTATAGGAGTTAGGAAACTTCCCTTTGGTGGAAGTGCGTCGATGTGACAATGCGGGTGCGTGGACCATGCGACGGTGCTTCGTCGCTCTCGTAATTGCAGAGGGAGAGCGGGTGCGCAAATTGGATGAGGCACTTGGATGTGGAACTAGCCATTGAGAGAAAGTGCTTCTTCTACTTCAATTTAACACAAAATGAGTGGAAATATTCTTTCAAGGTGTGTTTCTACAAGGCAAGGGTTCTCCTCTATTTATAGAGGGCCTAGGAAGGCTTTGGAAAGCCTTGGAAGGTTTCCATGGTCGTTGGGTGCAAATCCAAGGCAAATCAAGTCGGAATCAGGATCAATCATGACTCTAACAAGGTTATCAGATGTCTGGTTCAGGCATCAGACATCTGGAAAACTTGTTTAAGATGTTTGGGAACTAAGTCAGATGTCTGATTCTAAGCGAGTTTCCTTCCTGACTTAAGTCAGACCAAAACAAGGTTCTAGTGTATGGCCATCAGATGACATACAAAACGTCTGGCACTGGGTCTGGAAACCTATTTGTTCTGCGGAAATGGATTCCCAAGGAAGGTAACAGCTAGAAAATCTCTCAAAGGAGATTTTGGGTCAGTTGAGGCAAAACGGTCACATATCAGACGTCTGGGGTCCTCTACGGACGTCTAATGTAAGGATAACGGCCATTTCCCTCAACATTTATGCAAGCAGCCAACATTCCACTAATTGGACGTCTGGCAAAGGCGTCAGACATCTAGACTAAGGTCTGGATGACTGATTCTAATTGACAGATCCTATTAAGTCCAGCCTAGATGTTTTGGACATCTGATAAAACAGTCAGACATCTTAAAAGTCACTATCAGACGTCTGATTTCCAGATTGGATGTCTGATAAGGCTGTCTGAACCTTATTTTGATTTTCTAAGTTCTTTACAGAAAACCTAAGTATCCTAGGGTTTGTACAAGTGTTCCTAGGACTACTGTAAGGGTTCTTTGAGGCTCTTTAATAGATATTCTAAGAAATAAAAGAGCAAGAATAAAAAGACAAAAGTACATAGAACAAAATAAAAAGAATTCTATCCTATTCTTCTTGTCTTTCCATCTTCAAGCTTTCGCTCCTCGCAAAGCTCCTTCACCTCTGTCAAGCTCCTCCAATCCTTCATGGATGCGAGCTCGAACTCCGTCTAAACACCTATCTCCATTTGCAATTTAATCTGAAAACTAGGATCAAAAGCAAATGTTAAAAGGCACGTGTTTTGTTATCATCAAAATAAATGATCGTGGTGCTCTAGCACCAACAATGAGCCCTAAATTTCTCCAAAGCAAACAGTACCGCTAGTAATTCCTTCTCAGTAACAGTGTAATTCCTCTGGGCCTTGTCTAGAGTTTTACTAGCATAGTAGATGATAGAGGGCTTCCTGTCAATCTTTTGACCCAAAACAGCCTCGATTGTGTAATCAGAAGCATCAGTCATGATCTCAAATGGGGCTATCCAAACTGGTGGTTGCAACACCGGAGCACAAGTGATTGCCATTTTAAGAAAATCAAATGCCTTATGACATGATTCGTTGAAATCAAACAGCGTTTCTTTGGCAAGAAGATTTCTCAAAGGATGAGCAACCTTTGAAAAGTCCTTGATGAATCTCCTGTAGAATCCCACATGACCAAGAAATGATCAAATTTGTTTGACAGATGTGGGAGGAGAAAGTTTAGTAATAGCATTAACCTTAGCTTTGTTCACTTCGATTCCCCGTTCAGAGATTACATGACCCAAGACGATGCCTTCTTGTGTCATGAAATGACCCTTTTCCCAGCTAAGGACCACTCTTGTTTCGATGCATCATTTAAGAATCATTTCAAGATTAGCTAGATAGGAGTCAAACGATTCTCCAAAAATAAAGAATCGTCCATGAAGACTTCCATAAACTCTCCCACCATGTCAAAGAATATGGCCAGCATACACCTTTGAAAAGTCACAGGTGCATTGCATAAGCCGAATGGCATCCTACGGAAAGCAAAGGTTCCGTAGGGACAGGTGAAAGTCATTTTTTCCTGATCCTCGAGATGGATAGGGACTTGGTTGTATCTTGAGTAGCCATCAAGGAAATAGAAGTACTTCTGCCTGGCTAGTCTTTCAAGGATTTGATTAATAAAAGACAAAGGGAAATGATCCTTTTTCATGGCTGTGTTCAGCTTCCTGTAATCAATACAAACTCTCCAAGAGGAAGCTGAACGAGTTGTGACAGATTCTCCTTTCTCGTTAGTCACAACGGTAATCCCAGCTTTCTTGAGAATAATTTGAACGGGACTTACCCAAGGACTATCATAGATGGGATAAATGATTCCTGCATTAAGCCACTTGAAAATCTCCTTCTTGACCACTTCTCACATATTTGGGTTTAATCTCCTTTGCATCTAGCGAGAAGGGAGGGATCCATCTTCCAAAAATATTCTGTGATTGCAGTAAGATGGCTCGATCACCCTAAGGTCATGAATACTCCAACCAATTACCTCCTTGTGTTCCTTTAGGACCTCAATTAGTTTAATCTCCTACTCCTTTGTTAATTTAGCACTGATAATTACAGGAAGCGTTTTATGTGGTTCTAAAAACTGATATTCCAGATTCTCAGGCAATGGTTTCAGTTCAAGCTGGGGTGGGTTGATGATTGAAGGTAAGGAAGAGGCTAATGAAGACTCATCAAGAGGAAGAGGTTGAGAGTGAAAAAAATCAATAACCTCTTCAAAAGGTGGTGGGTCTACCATAGAGGGTTGTGGTTCTAAATCATCATTAGAGGAGGAACTTTCAAATGTAGAAACCATCATACAAGTTTCAATATTCACATTATCATCCTCAAGTTCCTCAATAAATCCACAATCCTCGAATTTGTTAATCGCCTTAAAAATATCCAATTTCATTCTTTGATCCCCAAAGATGATTTCGATGCTACCGCTCTTACAGTTAATGTTGGCCTTGGCGGTAGCCAGGAACGGTTGCCCTAGAATGATGGGTGTGTTTCTCAGATTTTCAGGTACATCCATGTCAAGGACAAGGAAATCTACAGGAAAATAGAAATCCTTAACCTTAACAATAACATCTTTAATAATGCCTCGCGGATTTGTGATCGAATGGTCCGCTAACTACAGCGTTACTAAAGTCGGCTGAAGTTCACCTAATCCGAACTTCTCGTAAAGAGAAGTCAGAATTAGGTTAATGGATGCACCCAGATCTAGAAGTGCTCTATCAAAAGTATAATCTTTGATGACATAAGAAATCAAAGGAGCACCTGGATCTCTCTTTTTCTGAGGGAGGTGGTGTAGGATAACAGAACTAGCCTGCTCGGAGAGTACCACCTTCCTCGGAACAGATTCTCTTGACCTATGCTTTTGTGTACATAAATCCTTTAAAAATTTCTCATAAGCCGATATATGTTTGATAGCGTCGAGGAGCGGGATATTGATCTCGACATTCTTGAAAATATTCAGAAGCTCCTTATTACTATCAACAGACTTCTTCCTTGATCTAATCAAGGTGTCAGGAAAAGGAACATGAGTCGGATCTTCGGAATCAGGTTCCTGAGCCTTTATTTCTTCTCCAGAGTTCTCCTTTCTCTCCTCAGACTCTTCAGGACTTGGTAAATTAGAACAGTGTGGTTGTGGATCCTGAGTTTGTTTACCTCTCCTCAAGGTAACAAAATTAACAGATGCATATGGGTTTGGGTCTTGCGGAGGGTTAGGAAAGATTCGAGGGGGTTCATTAGCCAAGAACCATTGATTTGAGGAAGAAGAAGAAGAGGAAGGACCCTGCTCAACCACCTGAGCATGTGCGTGTGGGTCCCTCTGATTCCTATACGCTTGGGCTTAATTACCCAAATTTTAGATATTACGCGGGTTGGGTACAGGTAGAGATGGTAGAGATCTAGGTTGACGAGAATTAGCAATGAACCTGTTTTGCAAGTTGTCTAGCGAGGTTTTCATTTGCTGCATGAGCTGAAGCATAGATCCTTGCATCTCTACCATTTGTCGGTTCAATTCAACCTGCCCTATGAGTTGACGGGCATTCCAAGCTGGTTGATTGACTTGATTCGGGGGTAGCCGAGTGTAAACATGACCCTGATCCATTGGTCATTGTGGAGCATAGTTGCTAGGTTGGAATTGGGTCTGCTACCCCGGGTTTTTCCAGGAGAAGTTAGGGTGGTTCCTCCAACCCAGATTATAAGCATTGGAGTAAGGGTTGGACCTAACATTCTCCTGTACAACATAGACATCCTCATAGGGTGAGGATGGAGAGAAAGGAAGGGAGGGATCAAAAAAATTGGGATTAAATGCCCCAGTTTGGAACTCGTGGGGTTTCGAATAATGCTAGCTCGTAGGTTGAGTTGCATCAAGTTGATTCACGAACTCTCGTCCAGAAGGAGGTCGCGATGAATGGAATCTCGAATTCAGGGATTTAGTGGATCGAGAGTTGTTCATTGAGTTTCTAGCCATCCACTCCATTCTCTTAGTAACCAAGTCCACCTTATCGAGTTTATTACAAATCAATTCCATATCGAATGAGTGAGAGTTGTGGACTTCATTAACATTCGATCTGGCCTGCTGGGACCAGTTAAAAGTATCCATGGAGGCATGATTGATCGAATTCTCGCTCATCTCCTCAAACAAATCGTGCGCGCTATTTGCATCTTTGTTGAGGAAATTGCCTTTGCAAGAAGTGTCCACGTGATTTCTGAGTTGCCCAATCAACCCGTGGTAGAAGATCTGCACAAGTTGCCATTTCGACACCTCATGGTGTGGACACCTTCGCAATAAGTCCTGGAATCGCTCCCAGGCAACATGAAATTGCTCCCCCAGCCACTGGGTAAAGGTAGTAACTGCCCGTCTCAAAGCATTGGTACATCCGATAGGGAAGAATTTCTTCAAGAAGGCTGATTTCAAATCATTCTAAGTTGCAATTGGCCTTCCTATAGTCTTGTACCCATGTGCGGCTTTATCCCTAAGAGAGTGGGGGAAGAGCCTCATGATCATCTACTCATTCATGTTTTGTGCCTTGGTGGTATAGACCAAAGTGGTGAAGTCCTCAAAGTGCTGAAACGGGTCTTTAGAGCCAAGCCCATGGAAATGTTTAATCAGACTTAACACCTGGGACTTGATTTCTACGTCTCCGACAGGAATCTGGACGTTGGGACATTCCCCGTAATTTGAAGGATCGTAAAAATCCTTCAAGGACTGAGCACCTTGCATTCTCTGGAACCATTCTTGCATTCTCTGCATTTGTTCCAGTTGCCTTTGAAATACCTCCTGTGGATCCTGAGGCAGAGGAGGCTGTTGATCGGCCATGGGATCAATTTGTCCAAAATCCAATCTACGCCTCCTAGAATACTCTAGTGGTCCTTCCAATTGGGGATTCAATGACCTCCTTCCCAGCATAAACTAGGAAAAGGTCGGAAGGACTGGGGATAAGAACCCTGTAGCACAACAAAACAAGCTTGTCCTTAAGTGGGGTAGCCTAAGGATCTACGGACTCTCAGAACCTGCCTTAAGATTATAGACAATTTACTTTACTTGTGTCTGCTCAATCAAACTAGTTAGAAGGAGGGACTGGGGAGAAGGTTCTTCCTTCGGCTTGCGCCTCCGGCTCCTAGTGTACCCCCCAGCTGCGGTCGTTTGACACTACTCCCCTAGCTAGACATCAGATTGATCAGTACAAGAAGGTTAATCATAAACAATCTCAGACTGGACCCCGAAGAGCGAATCAGTCCTTAAGGCCAATGTCTACTTGATTTTATTTAGGCCTGGGATTGTAGTGCTTATGGAATGTGGTGGGCCCTTAAAATGGGTTGTGCCCTTAATGATCGAGTATGTGTGAGTGCGTGCACAACCAGGGTTTTCAAGCAAGATTATTTGTGATGAGTAGATTTTAGTGTTCAAATCTTGTTTACGTAGCTTTTAGGGTTTAGAATTAGGTTTAATTCAATCAAGTTTAAGGCAAACTAGGTTTTCAAACATGGATGAAGATCACTTTCCTTTTGAAATAAAAAATAAAGTGGAGTGCCTGGTGTGAACCTAGATTGAAAACCCTAAGGGGAAGCTACTTGGTGAGTTGATTTTAGGTTATGTGGTGCGGCTCAAATAACTCAAACAATTGGCCACAATTGCACCACTGAGTTAGGCAAACAAAGCGATTGACCTAGACTGATTTCTACTCTTTTATATGTTGATTTTTGTGTACCAGTTCCATAGATCAGAATCCGATTGAGTAGATAAGAATCAATTAGGTTATGTACTTTGAATGTGGGTGTATGTTGTGTGTATGTTTGATTTATCCCATAAAAGTATCTTTTTATTTTTTTTATATGCGAGGGTGAAATGAATGTGGGTGGAAATCCAAGCAACCAAACTAATCCTAGGATTTATGCAAACACCTAGGTTAATTGGAGTTTGAATTAATGTGATGAAATGGAATCTATGGAGGGGGAAGAATGGGGAGCACTTACAGTCGTCTTCAACTGCACTTTAGTTCGATCTACTACTTGACAATTCCCTGATCGAGGTATCTGCAAAACAATAGACAAGAGATAAAGCAAGTTAGAAAATAGTAAGTGTGCGAAATGCGAAAAGAAGATCAAAAAATCATTGCCTCCCCAGCAACAGCACCAAATTGTTGAGTGAGGAAAACTGCGCATTCGCAGTTGGATTCGAAAACCCGTCGTTGTAGTTCGAGTCACGAAGGAATCAGTTCAACAAATAAAATTTATACCGAAAAATTCGTAAAGAAGTTACGGGTAGAACACAGGGAGGCTACGTCGATCTCAAAATTAGCAATTATATATATATTTTTTATTTTTGTTTAAAAGGAAAAATAATCACAATGGAAGCAATATAAATAATAAGAGAGAGAGAGAGAGAAAGAACAATCACTTGATATTTGAATAATGTTTTACAATTAAGAAAGTGAGAAATGATTACACTTGAAAGCAGGAAATTATTACAACTAGAAAGCAGGAAATTCTATTCTAGAAAGCAATAAAAAAAAGGAGAGAGAAGTTATCCTCCTCGACGAATGCTTGGAGGATGAGCTGGACAGAGGCGATGTTTGGAAGACGGAGGACGAGGTGGGAAGGAGGATGAAGTCAGAAGAACGGGAATGAGGCAGCACGTCGTCATCGTTGCGGGATCCACTTCCGGAACAGGGGTGAAAACTTGGTTTTAGCTCTTGAGGAGCATCTCGGGTGTGGGACAAGCTTCTCTTAAGCTTTGGAGAGGGAGAAAGGAGAAGGATGGGATGAGAAATTCGTAGGGTAGGGGTCACCTTTTATAGTTACAAGGAATGGGGGCATTTTGGACATTTTAATTTCAAAAACATTAATATGGGACCTTTAGTGATGGACTTAAACGTCACTAAAGGTTCGTTGTGGGCGACGTGTGCACGCGCTGTGCACGCTCGCTCCTCTTCCGCACCCTAATGCGTGTGCATGTTTGGATTGATCTCAGCCGTCCGATCATGAGATCGAACAGTTAAGATCGATCCTCGCCCGCGCCTTCAAAACTCCTTTGCCGTGTGCCCACATGCAATGAGGCATGCAAATGTGCGTTATCGCGCGCGTATGCGATCAATGATTCCTCCACGCACCACGCCTCCTCTCCTCGGTCGCCTGATCTTCATCTGACGGTCGAATCGCGCTCGCACTTGCGCCCATCTGAATTGAGGTGCTCAGCGTGGCTTAAACGTGTGCCCTTCGCTCGTGAAGGGGTGCTCGACCACTGCACTACGCCTTCGTTTGTGTCGTGTGGAGGATTTAAGGTGCACGTGCTTGCGGCCATTGGATCAAGATCCAACGGCCCAGATCACACGTTGGAAACCTCTTTGGAGATGCAGCGGTGGTGCTGAGGGTTGATTGGGCAGCTGGGATGGTGCCACGTGGAGCCATCTTGGCGGTCCATCTTCTGAGTGTTGTAGACGGTGCCACGAGTGTTGGATTGGATCGATTTTTGCGTCTTAGGCTATGATGGTCGATCTGAACCCATCCATGCAGTCGGATTTATCGTCTGAGGTGCGGATTAACACCATCTTGGCCCTTGATCATTAGGGTTTGTCGGTCTCTATCTGGTGCTACGGATGTCCGATCAAGGAGATCTTGGAGTCGTTGAACTCCAATCGTCGCCCTGATCAGATCCGTTCGATTGGATCTTCGATCCGAGGCTTCGATTAACAAGTTGCCCTGTCCCTGGCCATAAAAAGAGACAATTACTATACAATTTATACAACTTGACCTAAATGCATGATTATGCATGTTATGCGATATTTACAATGTATGATGCTAATATTGTACTAAGAACATGCATTAATAGACATTTTAGGTTAATCAGATGTATGCACATCAATAATACTAATCTAGCTAACAAAAAATAGGCATTGGAGTTGGTCTCCAATGGCTGTGTGGCCTGAGGTGGTGGGAGGGAAGAGAGGGACAGCCAAGGTGGTTGGTCGACCTCTTGAGAAGGTGGTGGAGCTTGCCAATGGTGTTAGGGATGCACGTGACATCCAAGATCTAGATGGGCTCTCTTGGCTGTCCAAGGGGAGTCTTATATAGACTCTTGGATGGCCAAGGTGCTCTCAAGACAAGCCTCTAGACTTTTCTAGAGTGGCCGACCATTGGATCTATTTTTATTCTTCTTAGATCCACTTTTTGTGGATCTAAGAATGACCATGTGCGTCGACTCTAGATTCTTCTCTTGAGTTGGCGGCTAGGTGTGTGTGTGTGTGGGGGGGGGGTGTACGTGAATATGTAGGTGTGCGTGTGCCTCAATAGGTGGTAAAATGGACCACTGATAAATGCCCTTTTATCGTCATTCTTATACCCTAAAGCAAACCTAGCTCTTAGGATTTTAACTTCGCAAACGGGTTTCTGGGCTGCATTTAGGCATCACCTAGGTTAGGCATGCATTGTACTATTTTGTTGTTTTCAACACGTTTATTTATGTGTTAGGGATTAATAGATAGTCAGATCCCTAAAACCTTAGCACTCAAGAAGGCAACAGGTGAAGAGGAAGCTCAATCCAGCTGAGAGTCAGCCAGATCTAGTTCATCATAGATGGATACCAGCTCACTTAGGTTAGGGTTAGCTCCATTAAGCTCTACTCAGCTCATATTGGCTGAGCGGTAGCCCAGGGCAGCTCATCTTAGCTCAACCTAGCTCAAGTCAGCTCATACCCTACTCAATTTAGTTGAGTCTAGCTCACCTTAGCTCTAATCAGTTCACTGGGAACTCTAGCTAGCTCAACTAAGTTAACAGGAGTCTACTTTAGCTCAGGTCCAGCTACTTCCAGCTCCGCTTAGCTCAAGTCAGCTGAAGATGACCTCCAATTGCTTAGGCCAGCTCTCAAGTCTAGCTCCCGAGGACTCCACTTAGCTCAACCTAGTTGAGCTAAGCTATCTTAGCTACTCCAGCTAGCTAGGTCATCCTCGGGAAGATCAGACCCAGCTCACCACAGCACAATTCAGAAGAAGCTAGCTTACTTTAGCTTGGCTTAGCAACAAGCAAAGAACTAGCAAGCTAAGCTAGCTAAAGTAGCTCCCTGCAATTCTCTTCAGCAACTACCAGCTCTGGTTCAACTCAAGACAATTCTTCCTCAGCTCCTTTTCCCTAAACCCTAATGCCTCCTACCTCTTCTTCTACTCACCCACTAGTTAAGCTAGCTTAGCTAAGCTCAAAACGAGCTCCACCTACATGTCCACCACCTACCTAAACCCTAACCTAGCTCCACCCTAAACTCTACCACCTAAGCTAGCTACCTACTCCACCCAAAGTTGGTGCCACCAACCTCCACATCCCTTCACACCACCACCACCAAAAGCCACCAAAAAGTTGGCACCAACAAGCCCATAACCACCCATAGTTGGTGCCAACACTTTCCCTCCAAAAATCCCCCTTATCTCCACCTTACACCTAAGCCACCTAGCCATCCTAACCCTACACCTAACCCCCTTCTAGTAGCCTAGACTTGGTGCCAACCAACACCACCCTAATGACCCTATAACTACCACATAAGTGGTGCCAAAACACCAACCACACCCCTTCACCTTGGCACCATTCAAATCCACCCTTCATCCCCTAACCACCACCACATGCAGCCATCTCAACCCTTCCTAATTCCCATGCCAACTAACCCACCTAAACTCACCTAAGTTGGAACCAAATCCCCTTAGCCAAACCTCCACACATCCCTTTAATTGGCGCCAACCTACCCTAGCCACTCATCTCCTAACCACCACCATATAACCTAATCCTATCCATACAACACACCTAACCAATCATTAACCCTAGCCTCCATCTAGAGTTGGCGCCAACCAACAACACCCCTCCATTTTGGCGCCAATTCACCTCAACCCTAGGATCTTCTAACCACCCTCATAAGTCCATCTTAGCCCTCCATCCATTAACTACACCTACTCCCTTAACCCCTCTATGAAAAGTCTCATAACCACCACTATGAGGGACACCTTTGGCTTCATTAATTCCACCATATTCCACCCACCATAACTAGCCAAGAGAAGAAGGAGAAGAAGAAGATTAAGTGGACACTCTGCCCCTTGGTGCCTTCCCCTCTTCCGTTCTCTCTTATGCCCCCACCAGCCAGAGGACTAGCCAGGCAAGGAGGACCTCCAGGAGGAGGTTCTTAAGGGTGGTGCACGCCCACCTTAGGAGGAATTCTTGTGGGTGGAAATCTTCCACCCTTGGAGGAGCAAGGGCATGCCCATCTAGGGCTACTAGATACCACCGCTATCTAGGTTTATAAATTGTAAAAGCAATTGCAAATTGGCATGTTACAGCGATTTAAAAAATCTAATTTCAAATCGCACCTATCTTGCATCACTTTTTGGCACCGTTGCCGGGGAGGCACAACTTTGCATTTAGTTAATTCTCTTGCTTGATAAGTGGATCTCATCCCCTTCTCTTTTTCTCATTTTGTGTGTGCAAGTATTATAGGAAGAAAGCAGGATTTTGGAAGCTTGAAGTTCCTTTTCTTCCCAAGGATTCAGGTTAGTGCTTTCTCACTTGTCACATATTTTCTCTAAAAAATTACCAAAAAAATATTAAATCAGCCTTTCAGGATCATAAACATAAAAATTAGGTAGAGTGGTGACCTTTAAAAGCAATTGTTTGGTTGCTTGAATCATTAAACACCACTCTACCTTAAGTGTTGGTGTTCTGATTTTTGGGTTCAAACTTTTGTCCAAACTTCTAAAATCAATTCCCGACACCACAAGCTTCCTAAAATCCTGAAATTTCACCCAAAGATTCCAAATCAAATTAAAAACATTTTCTCCTAATTTTAGGGCAATTGGAGTTGTAGATAAGTTTTAAAAATTTGTGGACCACAGGGGGGTCATCTCTTCTGATTTCACTATTTTGTCACTATCCGTGAATTTTAGAAAATTTTCTACTTATCCAAATTTTGTGAAATTTAGCTTTCTGGAATCCTTGCGAAATTATAAACAAATATAAAATCACAGAACTTTTTGCTAGTCAGTGATGGTACTGAAAAGTCCAAAATACCCACAGCTATCATTTCTGAACATTGACACTAACACAAAGAAAAATCTCAAAAAAATATCAAATGAATTCTTAAAATCACAAAATTTTTTTTTTCGAATCCTTGTTTGATTTTCCTTCCAGTAGTGGTGTTGATTGCTTTGTTTGGACCACTACTTAAAGAGAAAAGCCTGAAACAATTCACTGGTAGTAACATTCCTATTTAAGGATCAAATCATTTAGAGTTTCTTCTCATTTTTAGAGACCCACCTTTTAAAAGGAAATCTACATTCACCTATATAGCTTGATTTCTTTTTTTTTGTGGATCTCAAACTTGTTTGAAAGCTTAAAAAGAGAACCCTAAAAGATACTAAGCTAAATCAAATCCTAAAAGCAGAAAAACAACAAAAAATTATGTAACTTAAAATTGGCATTGGAATCACTCCCAATTTGCACACACCTTAAAAAAGTTGAAATAATAGGGCATTATCCCAATTAACGCCCTCCACATTCTTATGCACAATTAGACACCCAAGCCTAAATTAAAACAAGTAGTCATTTGACTACTTAAGGACTTCACCAAAACTTAGGCTTAATATCCAATATCTAAGAATTACTAAGCATTCTAATTCCTTTTGGACACGCAGTGACAGACTTAGAGGGAAGTCAAACGATGGGTACAGGTTTACACAAGCCCCTGGTGATTTTCCCAGGACATGCTTGGGCCCAATCCACCTCTTTTAGTCTAGCTAGCTAGTCTTAAGGAACTAGGTTCTCTTATTGATTTCTTCTTTATTGGGTTCCCAAGTCTTAGGTTGCATTAAGGAGTCAACCTTAGGACAGATTAGGCCTGGCTATTTGATTTGCACACTTTCTCTCATCTCGCTCTCTCCTCCCTCCCGTTCTTCTATTAAGTGCATGCACGGGTGAAGGTCCCAAAATCCACATCTCCAGGGACCATTTGATTTTGCCCCCCCGCACCAAAAGATCTTTATTCTCTTCTTCTTCCACTATTTTTAACATGGAAAACATGGAAAACCGTTCAAAAAATTCTGCTTCCACATCCCAACCCGAACCTAACCTGTCAGCTGACCCACAAGTTGACTTCACCATCCCGAACCTCCCGCATTTGGAGCTACCACAAAACTCTGAACGGCTAGGTGGCCCTTTAAATCAAAATACAAACCCCTTTTCTCTTATGGTCGACCAATTGGTTTGACTTCTACAAAACTAGCAGCAGTTGGCTAGGACAGTCACGAACCTAGACAACCAAAGACCGGGTCAACCACTCAGGGAACCTCTTGTACCTCTTAAGGATTTCTATGATCCTTCCAACTATGAAGAAGAGAGACCCGAAGTGGTTATACCTCAAGGGGATTTTGAAATTAAACCTGCCATTCTAAACCTAATCAAACATTTTCATGGTCTTTCGAGAGAGGACCCCTTTTGCCACCATGAGGAGCTAATTGTCCTTGCTCAAACCACCCGTTCCCGCAATGTGCAGGAAGAGGTGTGGCTCAAGAGACTTTTTCCTCTCTCACTAAAAGGCAAAGCCTCACATTGGTTTAGAATAGTTGATTGTCCTATCACCACCTGGCCCCAATTAAAAAGCACTTTTCTAAAAAAATTCTTTCTGAGAGGTCGTACAAATGCTTCACGTTGATCAATAATGACCTTTCAACAAAAATCTGGTGAACCTCTCCATGAGTCTTGGGAGAGATTTCAATAACTACTTAGAAAGTGCCCCCACCATGAAATTCCACGATGGTAGCTAGTGCAAATCCTCTATCATGGATTAGAAGATCAATTAAAAAGATTCATGGATGATTCATGTGGGGGTAATTTCCTTAATAAAGATGCTGAAAGTGCTTACCTCCTTTTTGAAGAAATGAGTGAAAACTCATTTAATATGGCTTCAATGGACACCTTTGGTAGAACCAACAACCCAAGACTTGGAGTCAATGAAATTAATTCCAAATCCACATCTATTTAGGTCACTCAAGATGATCTACACATGATAGCTCAACGACTGGATTAGATGCAAATCAACCAGAAAAAAATGGAAGAAAAGCTCACCCAAAAACAAGCTCCTTACCCTAACTCTCCTCACCTTCTTAGAAGAGAAAATCTGCACAATATTGATACTACCCCTGCTGGGAAACAATTTGTATTTGAATTCTCACAAGATCTGATTGGGACCTTTAATCTTATGAATTGAAATCTTTTTGACCCTACCACTGGAAACATTTCGGCTTTCTAAGAGAAATTTAGAAATTCCTCCAATTCTTATAATCAAAATTGGAGGACCAACCCGAATCCCTCCTGGAAAGCCCTAAATCAAGTTCCGTTTCCCAAACAAAATCAATTTGGGAATTGTGGCCAAAACTTATATCAACCTGGGCCATCCCAGGAAGATATCAACAGCCAGGTCATGAAGACTCTGAAAGGAATGCAGCCTCAAATGATTGAAGTAACCCGTATGATTACCAATTTACAACATCAAGTCAAGGTTACTCCTAATCATAGACCTGCTGGCAACCTACCATCCCAACCCATGCCCAACCCTAAGAATCAATGGAATCAATATCAAGGTGGATATCCCAGTCAACCTATCCACCCAGCACCCCAGCATCCACTGGGTTTTAATCAAAATCAAGCCTCCTGTCCTCCTAGAAACAACCATAATGCAAATGCAGTGATTCTGAGGAACTGGAAAACCACTCATGATCCCTTGCCTGCTCAAGAAACCTGCCTAAAAGAAAAGCAGATCAACTCTTCTCCCTCTTCCTCTAATCCCATTTAGGAACTTGAAAATGCAAAATAGGAATACCCAGCACCTTTTCCACAAGCCCTTCACTCTTCACAAACTAAGAAAAAGAAATCCGAGCCCACTGATAACGAATTGATGGATCTTTTTGGGCAAGTAGAAATAAATATCCCTCTCCTAGATGCCATAAAATGCATCCTTGCATATGCCAAATTCTTAAAAGATTTGTGTACCCCCAAAAGGCAGCCAGGAAACCTAGGAAAGGTGATCCTTCTAAAGATAGTAAGCTTAGTTGTGCAGGGCAAACTGCCTCTGAAAAGAAAAGATCCAAGCACCCCCCTTATTCAAGTGGTCATTAATGACACTTCTTTTGATCATGACTTATTGGATCTTGGTGCCTCAATTAATCTCATCCCCATTATCATTTTTGAGGAATTCAAGATCAATGAATTAAAGCCTGTCGAGGTAACGCTTCAACTAGCAGACTGATCTACAATTAAACCCAAGGGGATTGTTGAGGATGTAATAGTCTGGGTCAAAAACTGTCTATTTGCCATAGACTTTTTGGTCCTGGATATAGAGGTACCGAAAGCTTTAAAGAATGCCCCCATAATTCTTGGAAGACCATTCTTAGCCACCGCCAAAGCCAATATTGATTGTGATTATGGAAAAATGAAAATCATGTGCTGTGGTGAATCTGTTACCCTAGATATTTTCCAAGCTTCTAGTCATTTCCAAGAACTAGATTTCTTTGATGACTCAGATTCTAAGATTGAAAATTTAGTGGAGGAAACAATGCAAATTTCACACTTGGGTTCTTTCTTTGCAGTTCACAAGGTTCCTGAATAATCTGATTTAACCCACCCTAACCACACCTTCTCCATCTGACTCTTCATCTAACCCCCTTCCTCTCACTTCACCCCTAAAAGCAGAAATCATTTCGGAGTCAGGCCCTCAACCGGAGTTAAAACCCTTGCACGACTCTCTTAAATATGTTTTCCTGAGTCCAAATCAAACCATGCCCCTGATTATCAATTCTCGACTTATTGAGGCACAAGAGGAAAAACTTCTCCAAGTATTGACCAAAAATAGAAAAGCTATTGGTTGGACCCTTTCTGATCTTAAGGGAATTAATCCGTCCTACTGCACCCATCGAATTTATCTTGAGGACAACTCTTGCTCCTCTTGCCAACCACAAAGGCACTTGAACCCTAATATGCAGGAGGTGGTAAAAAAGGAGATTATAAAGTGGCTTGATGCTGATATCATCTACCTCATTTCTGACAGCTCCTTGGTTAGTCCCACATAAGTAGTTCCAAAAAAAGTTGGACTAACAGTTGTCACTAATGAACACGGGGAAAATACAGCCACTAAGACAGCTTCTTCTTGGCGAGTGTGCATTGATTACAGAAAATTGAACACTGCCACCAAGAAGGACCATTTTCCGCTTTCTTTTATTGATCAAATTTTAGAGTGATTAGTCGAACGTGATTACTACTATTTTCTAGATGGTTATTCTAACTATAATCATGTTGCGGTCCATCCTAAGGATCAAGACAAAACTACATTCACCTGCCCCTTCGGAACCTTTGCTTTCCAAAGGATGCCTTTCGATCTTTGCAACACACTTGCGACTTTTCAACGGTGTATGCTTGCAAATTTTTCGGACTTGGTAGGTGAATGTCTGTAAGTCTTTATGGATGAGTTCTCTGTATTTAAAGATTATTTTGATCTTGGTCTTAGAAATTTGGAAGGAACTCTCCGAAAATGCATAAAAGTTAACCTGGTCCTCCGTTAGTTAAAAAGTCATTTCATGGTCCAGGAAGGAATCATCCTGGGCCATGTTATTTCCAAAAAGGGAATTGTGGTAGATCAAGCAAAAATTGATGCTATCTCCAATCTCCTGCCTCCCACTACTGTGAAACAGATTTGATCCTTTTTGGGGCACGTGGACTTCTACTGCCATTTCATCAAGAATTTTTCCCAAATCTCCAAACCCTTAAGTCAACTACTTACTAAAGACCAACCTTTCAGCTTTAATCATCAATGCTTGGAGAGTTTTAATCAGTTGAAGAAGGATGTTATAGAGGCACCAGTTTTACAGGGACCTGACTGGAATTGTCCCTTTGAATTAATGACAGATGCCTCTGATTTTGCTGTGGGGGTTGTTCTAGGGCAGAGAATTGACAAGAAATCCATTGTGATCTATTATGCTAGTAAAACTCTTGATGATGCACAACAGAATTACACTGTTACTGAAAAAGAACTTCTTGCCATTGTCTTCGCCCTAGAAAAATTCTCCCCTTATTTGTTGGGGTCACATGTCACTATATACACTGACCACTCAACACTTAAATATTTGCTAAACAAAAAAGATACAAAACTCGACCTAATCTGTTGGATCCTGTTGCTCCAAGGATTTGACCTGGAAATCAAGGATAAGGCGGGGTCGCAAAATGTAGTGGTCGATCATCTTTCTCATCTCATGACGAAAGATATGTTGACCCCCTTTGATATATTCCCTGATGAGACAATCTTAGCTACCAATACCCTCCCCTGATTTGTGCCTATTGCAAACTATTTAGCAACATAATGAATCCCCTCTGATTGGCCTAAAACCAAAATGGATAAGTTCTTTGCTGACATTAAATATTACTTTTGGGAGGAGCCCGACCTTTTCCGCATCTGTGCTGATCGGGTCATTAGATAGTGTGTCCCTGACTCAGAAATTCATGACATGTTGACATACTGTCATTCAATGGCATGTGGTGGACATTTCTCGGGCAAGAAAATTGCAACTAAGGTCCTCACTTCTGGATTCTTTTGGCCCAGCTTGCACAAAGATGCTCATTCTTTTGTTCAATCCTGTGTGTGTTGCTAGAGCATCGGTAACATGACTTGGAAGGATATGATGCCCCTAAATCCAATGTTAGAAGTTGAAATTTTCGATGTATGGGGCATTGACATCGTGGGACCGTTCATCAACTCTTGTGGATATTTATATATACTAGTTGTAGTTGACTATGTATCAAAGTGGATCGAACCAATACCTACACGCACCAATGATCACAAAGTGGTAGTCGAGTTTATCAAGAAAAACATTTTCTCGAGATTCAGCATTCCCAAGGCCATCATCAATGATGGAGGATCACATTTCACTCACTCACAGTTCTGTCACCTTCTTTCCAAATATGGGGTTAATCATAAAATTTTCACTCCTTACCACCCACAAACAAATGGCCAAGCAGAAGTTTCTAACTGGGAGATAAAAAATATTTTACGAAAGACGGTCAGGCCTGATTGCAAAGATTGGTCCAACAAGTTGGACGATGCTTTATAGGCCTACCGTATGGCTTTTAAAACTCCTCTCAGCATGTCTTCTTTTTGTCTGACTTTTGGAATGGCATGCCATCTTCAGATAGAACTCGAACACAGGGCTTTTTGGGCACTAAAATAATTAAATACAGATTTATCTAAAGTCAGTACCCACAGGAAACTGCAATTAACAAAATTGAAAGAATTGAGTAATTTTTCTTATGAAAATGTGAAGTTTCATATAGACCGAACAAAGAAGTTTCATGATAAATATATTGTTTGGAAAAATTTTGATGTCCATCAACGTGTTTGGCTTTTCAATGCTAGATTACGAATTTTTCCAGGAAAACTAAAATCCAAATGGACCAGCCCATTTATTATCCTTAAAACTTATCCATACGACACTGTTGATCTTTTTGATCCTAAGATGAATAATACTTTTCAAGTAAATGACCAATGTTCAAAGCCCTATCTAGATAATACTCCGAATCTCCCATCTGCACATATTGCAACTTGCCTCTTTTGTCGCTGCTCAATTTGGATCAAGTAGCCCAAATTGTGCCCTTGTCGATGCGTGGAGGATTTGACACACTAAGTGTTTCAAACCCGAGCCTATCGTTGGGGATTAGGTGCTCGCCCAATGCGCCATCCATGCAGATTGTCGCGCGGATGGCTTATGCGGCCTTGCGATTTTGACCATTGGATCTCAATCCTATGGTTGCCTGCGGATCTTAATGGTATACTAGTGGGGAGGGGTGAACAGTATTGCGAAATATATATATAATAGAAGCGAAGACAATTCAAACAACAGAAAATCAAGCACAGAAGACACTTGGATTTATAGTGGAAACCCTTCCCAGGAGGAAACCACTACCTAGGCCTCTTAGCTTAGAATTTTTTCGACTAGGTGAAGCTAGTCAATCCACTATTGTATCACATGAAACGAGGGTGACACAACCTCTTACAATAATCCCTTCTCTATACAACCTGAAGAGAAGCATAACAACAATGGATCTTCCCAACAACTTGGAATCTGTAATCAAAGCAACAAGTAGAGTAAAAACAGTATAATCCTATGGAGCCTCAAGGAGAGTCAAACTGGATTTTTGTAGAGGTTCAGATTGATGTGCTTTGAAAAGCGTAGAAGCAGTGCATAGAATCTCTTGAAAGAAAAGCATGCAACATCTTTTTCTAGATGGATTTCTCTTTGAATATGTGTTTGAAAAAGGCTACCTACGACCTCTATTTATACTAGAAAATCAACCAAAAAAGAAAGTCAAATTGATCGATCAATTAAGGTAATTTGGTTGATCAAAATGAGTTTTGGTTGGTCAAACTAGTTATTTGATTGATCAATGCTTGGTCGATTAATTAAGCTAAATGGTCGATCAAAGATGTATTTATCAACTTTCTAAAATGGGTTGTTTTGATCAATTATCTAAGCTGGTTGGTCGATCAATATTATTATCTGGTCAATTAATTAACCTAAAAACTTGATTTTTACATTAAGCACGAAAAACTATTTGAAGCTTATTTGAGGTTCCTTACAAAATAATCTAGCCTCAATAAAAAGACACTAAGAAGAAATTAGCAATCTTCTTACTTTAATCCAAGAATCCATGAGACAGTCTTAAAAGACTAGTCTAGCAGATAACGTAATTTTGGTGCATCAAAATTGAGGTACTTACATTCTCCCCCTTTTTGATGACAACAAAATTATAATTATGTAGAGAGATAGAAAATTTAAAGAGTTATGCATAATATCTCCCCCTTTTTGTTTTAGCAAAATGTAAACATATAGCTATCAATTTTATCCATCTCCCCTTTAAACATGTAATTAAAGCAGGTAAATTTTTAACATGCAGCGTAAATTTTCCAATAGAAATAAGTATGCAGCTGATATAAGAAAAGATAACCATGCATCTAATATGTGCGTATGGAAAACAAGATAAAATAGTGCACATATTGAAAGAGAACTACAAACTAGAATGCTATAAAAATACTATCTAAAATAGGAAAAAAACTAAGTAGAACTACTCGAAAGAAGTCACGAAAGCATCTAAAGTGCTCTGAAGATCTATATCTAACTCGAGGTCCATCGAGTCAGATGTGCCTGAGGAGGTCGGACGGCCAAGATAGAGGTGTCTCTGAGTTGACGACGATGGCGTTGGCTGCCTGACTATCTAGCGAGGAGGAATAACCTACTAGTCTGGTGCTGCAAGAGGAGGAGGAGGAGGAGGAGCTACTGATGATCGAGGGACTGTAGTAGACCAATGAGAATGAGGAGGCCTGTGAAGCTACTGCTGAATACCATGAATAGACTCTCCAAGTCTATCCAGAAACTGACCCTGAGCATTCAGGTGGTCGGATACCTGATGCCCATGTCTCATCATCACCAGGTCTGTCTCATGCTGTCGGTGCATCATCAAAGAAATCTTGTCAGTGACATCCTAAATACTGACATAGTCCCTACTTGAAAGCGGTCTGTCAAGTAGGCCCCACTCCTGGTCATAGAAGGATGGAGCAGGTCACACTGAAGGAGGATGGGAAATGCTCATACGACGGGAAAGGAGGAGATACTGCAGAAGAGGGTCTATCTAGTTCCTGAGTCTCCTGCTACTGCTGTGGGTCTGCATCCTCACCACAGGCTCCTTGAGCTTGCTCCATCTTGGCATATGTAAGCTTATAAAAAATGGAGACTCTCATAATGAACTGTTTGTGATTGATATCCATTGGGACATTGAAATGTAGGAAGATGTAAGAGAGGAGTGTCCCAAACTGGAAGGAGCTGGTAGGTTGTTTCTCATCAAATAAAGAATCAAGTGGTTCCAGTTGAACTACTCATTCTTAAGAAAGGCGTAGAGGGTGATGAGCATAATTCCAAGGAAGTTCTCAAAGAAGGTAGACTTAGGCATGAAGTTCCACAACAAGACTCTATTAAAAAATTGTTAAAGATGAAAAAAATAAGCTGACTTGGAAGGACAACCCAAGTCATAATGAGTGGGCGTGAGAAGGGTCTCTCGAATAGCATTACTCTAAGTCTGCTGGTGAAGCTCAAGAAAAGTAGGACCGACAGAAGGACAACCAAGTATCTCAGAAAGAACATCCGCATTGACCAAAACCTCTATGTCATAGACATTCAAGGTAAGCTTAATGCTAAACCCCTCACTAATGTTTTTCAGGTTAGCATAAAACAGGTGACAAGCCATGGGGTCAACACCGAGAATGTAGTTGTTCTTGGAACCCACATAAAAATTTAACTCGAAGAGGTGAAGAATATGGTGGTAAGCAAACTTCTCACGGATTCCGGGAAAGATAGTCTCAAAATAAGGGAAATCGACCAATCTATTAACGTGTTGGAAAAGCTTGGCAAGAATAGAGACCCTCATTGGTGGCCTCAGTAATGAAAAATCTATCAATAGTATCATTGTGAGAACCCGAGGAGGAGCCACGTGCACGTTTTGGTGCCATTGAAGTTCTAGAAACAGTTGCTGGTTGATCAAACAAGACTGACTGGTCGATCAAAAAATAAACCAGATAGGGTTTTGAAAAATTGACTTTTGATTGATCAACCAAGGAATTTGATCGACAAATGTCAACAGACCGGAAAAAAAAGAGAGAATCACTAGAGATAAGCTCACATATACTACCAATAGTGCAAGGAAACACGAGATCCACACAAGATCAATAGTAGATCAAGTCATAGCATGTCTATACTTAAGAAAAATCCACATGAAACAGATTTAAATTAAGTTTTAGAGGTTACCATGATCGATCAAAATGGTCGATCAAGAGGGAGTCGACGTGGTCGTCGGGGATGCGGTGAGCGTTGACCGGCGAGGGAGGAGGATGCACGGCAAGGGCATGCTTGCAAAAGGCTCCTCCACCGCATTGATGGTTTCCTCAGAAAGAGAGATGAGTCGATGGGGAGGTTGCATGACCAAGCAAAGAGCGAGGGAGGAGATCGGAGGTTGATCTATCTCTAGGAAGATGCTACATTGGTCGGTGGCACCAGAGATTGGTTAGTGGCGATGGTGGATGGATGAGAAGAGGTGGTGGCGTGGTCTTTGGTCGATGGTGGAAGACAATGGGGACCAAAGGGTGGAGTTGTGGGGTGGAGTTTGAGTAAAAAAATTAGGTTTGGGTTAAAAAATGGGTGTTTTATACAAAGATGAATGGTTAAGTAAGGTAAAAACACTTAGGTAAGTACTCACAAAGATTAGGCATGGTTTAGGTGATTAGAAATGAGATTAGAGGTGATTAGGATTGCAAACATGGATTTGGTTTTCGTCCAGATTTGGTTGATCAAAAGAGAAACTGATCGATCAATTTAGACCATTGGTCGATCAAAGTTCAAAAATTTGAAGGGAAATTTCCTGCCCAAACAAATTAGTCAATCAAATAACAAAGTTGGTTGATCAAACTTCAAATTTTTGGAGGGAAAATTCCCGCCAAAGATTTGGCAGATCAATTTGGGAAGATTGATTGATCAAACAGTTAGTTGGATCAATTTGAAATTTTTGATTGATCAAGGGTTCAAAATATGTCAATCAAAATTATCCAATTAGTTCTTTTAACCTAGATAGTCCTAGTGCAAGGTAGATAAGGTTAAATCTATCTTTTGGTAGAGGTTTTGTAAAGACATTAGCTAATTGATTTTCAGTTTTAACAAACTCTAAGTTAATCTCACCCTTTAAGATAGTCTCTTAGGAAGTGATGCCTAACATCAAAGTGTTTAGTCCTAGAATGTTGTACAATATTTTTAGATAGATCAATGACACTAGTGTTGTCACAGATTATTTTGTTATTTTTATAGGATAGGCCAAAATTTTCTAGTGTTTGTTTCATCCATAATAGTTGTGAACAAGCTAAAGATGTAGCTATATGTTCGGCTTCTGTTGTAGATAGTGAAATAGTATGTTGTTTTCTAGAAACCAAGAGACTAGGGAAATTCCGAGAAATTGACACGTTCCACTAGTACTCTTTCGGTTAGTGAAACTACCCACATAATCAACATCACAAAATGAATAATGACCCAATGTGGCTAACTTTGGAAGAATAGTCCTAGGTCTGGTGTTTGGTTTAGGTATTTAAGTATCCTTTTAACTGCATTTAGGTGTAATTCTTTAGGGTTAACTTGAAAACAAGCACATAAGCATGTGTTAAATAGAATATCAGGTCTACCAGCTGTTAAATACAATAGAGAACTGATGTAGACACATCCATTTAGGATAAAATGCCTATTTATGCATGTTCCTAGGTTTTAGATATTCATTCCATAGTATAAATATCACATAGCATGCATCATTCTCCATTTAGAATAGTTTGTATAAAGTTTAGGTTAATTCATATCCTTTTATGGCTAGGAGAGAAGGAGAATTATTTTAGGGCCTCGGATTGACGATCTGACTGTACGGATCTGATCAAGACAACGATTGGAGTCCAATGCCTCTGAAATCACCTTGATTGGAGTTCCTAGCACCTTATGCAGTTCAAGGAAGATCAATGACATGAGGCAAGGTGACACAATTAGGAGCTTCAAACAACAAATCCGACTGCATAGATGGATTCAAGTCGACAATTGCAACCTAACGACATAAAAATTGACTCAATCCGACTTTTGTAGCAGCCCCTACAAAGGAAAGAAGATAGATGGCCCAAAATGCGCCAAGTGGTGCTATCCAGGCCACCCATGGGCACGCACATAGCACCGAACGCACGCAACAACAAGAGTGCACCCAACACACGGATGCACGTAGCAACGTTGGCGCACAGCAGTGCGGAGTGCGTAGTGTGCGGAGGCACACAGCAACTCGTGCGTGACACAGGTACGTGGAGCGCATGCGCAAGCACTAGCGAGCGCGTCGAACACAAGCACGTGGAGCTAGACCTTCAGTGACGCTTGCAGTGGATCTTCAGCGATGTTTATGGCTGTCACTAAATGTCTTATGTACGAAATGGATCCTTTCCTCTACTATAAAGGGACCCCTACCCCTTCCATTCTTCTTCATCTCTTCCTTTCTCTCTCTCACCACCTCTAAGGCTCTAGAGAGAGCTTGTCCCAAGCCTAGGATGCTCCTCTAAAGTAGAAATCAAATATTTTTCCTGCCACTCATTCCTTTTCGTGGAGCATCCTATAGTCGTCCTCTCACCACCTTCCGGAAGAAGATCCTCTCCGCGACATTGTCCTGCCCCACCCTCCATCCTCCGCCACTATTCTCCTTCCTTCCGCTCCTCACCACATTCCTCCAGGTGACGTTAGAGCCAGTCGTCCTCCAAGCGACCGTCGAGGGGGACTCTTCTCCCCTTTATCTATCTTTTACTGCTTTCTAGTGTAGTTTTCCGCTTTCTTAGTTGTAACAAACTATTTGAGATATATATGTGATCTGTTTTCTCTCTCTCTCTCTATCTTTGCATGTAGATTAGATAGAAATTATTTTGACCTGATCTCTTACCTTATAAAAATACAAAAAAATTACAAACAATAAAAACAACAAAAACAAATAAAATCGAAGAGTGGATTTCCACAAACCAAACATTTTCCTCCCCATGTTTGACCTGGGACTTACCTCGAGTTTCAGTTATAAATTTTATCTGGTAGCAGATTTCTACACACTACAACGATGGGTTTTCTAACTCAAATCTTTTCACGTACGAAATCACGCTCATCAAGAACCTATCATGCTTCTGTACAATTTTTGATCTACAGACTTACCTGTCTCATTTGTTTTGAGTTGTGTAGAGGCTACCATAGGTGTTTCCTTTCCTTTCACCTTGTCCGTGGATAATTTCTTCAAGATCTCCATGGCATACTTTGTTTTTGATATGAATATCCCTGAGGATATCTGGTTAATTTGAAGGCCAAAAAAGAACTAAAGTATTCCCATCATACTCATTTCAAATTGATCCTGCATAACCTTTGCAAACTCGTGGCATAGAAGATCAATAGTAGCACCGAAAATGATGTCAGGAACATAAATTTGTATTAATAAGAGATCATTTTCTTTCCTTTTTATAAAAAAGTTGGATCTACTTTGCTAATTTTAAAATCATTTTTGATTAGGTAAGTTTTTAATCTATCATACCAAGCTCGTGGAGCTTGTTTTAGATCATATAAGGCTTTGTCTAGTTTATACATGTATTTTGGATGGTTTGCGTCTTCAAAACCTGGAGGTAATTTAACATAGATTTCCTCCTTGATAAATCCATTTAGAAAGGTGCCTTTGATGTCCATCTGAAAGTGTTTAAACTCCATGTGGGCGGCAAAGGCTAATAGCATTCTAATGGATTCCAGGTGAGCTACAGGTGCATATGCTTCACCAAAATCAATTCCTTCTTCTTGATTATACCCTTGGGCTACAATTCTAGCTTTGTTCCTAACTACTTCTCTTGATTCATTCAACTTATTCCTAAAAGCCCATTTGGTTCCTATGATAGTTTGAGTCAGGTTTTAGAACAAGTTCCCATACTTCATTTTTTTCAAATTGATTCAATTCATCTTCCATTGCAATAATCTAACAATCACCAGAAAATGCATCCTTAACATTTTTAGGTTCTAGTTGAGAAACAAAAGATGTAAAAGATAAGGTGTTGACTGAAGATCTGGTCTAAACTCCTTTGAATAGTTCTCCTATTACCAATTCCTTTGGATGATCCTTCATATAGTTAAGATACGTCTTTTGGTAATACATCCGATATGTTTTCTTCTGGTATCTTTGAAGGATCTCCTATGTGGTCATCATTATCATTATTTAGAGAAGATTATGGTTGAGCTAGAGTTTCAATGAAAGATACATGCATAGTTTCCTCAACAACATAATTCTTCTTGTTAAATACTCTATAGGCTTTACTTCTAGTTAAGTAGCCTAAGAAGATTCCTTCCGAGCTCTTAGCATCAATCTTGTCAAGATCATCCTTCGTGTTTAGTATAAAGCATTTACAACCAAATATCTCGAAATAGGAAATTCTAGTTGTTCTTCCATGAAAGAGTTCAAAGGGTGTTTTTGTTTAGGATAGGTCTAATTAGGGATCTATTTTGGATATAGCAAGCAGTGTTTACAGCCTTAGCCCAAAAATATCGAGGTAGCTTTGACTTACACAGCATTATGCAGCACACACTTGCAAAGTCCTATTTTTCCTTTCAACAACTCCATTTTGAGGTGCGGCTCTAGGAAAAGTAAATTCATGTGTTATCCCATATTGATCACAGAAGTCAAAAAATAATTGATTCTCAAATTTTCCACCATGATCATGTATAATCCTAATAACTTTAGATGCTTTCTCATGTTGTAATCTCCTTACTAATTTACTAAAAACATCAATAGTCAGATCCTTACTTTTCAAGAAGGATACTCAGGTAAATCTCAAAAAATCATCAATTATGACTAAATAGTATCTGCACCCACTTAAGCTTTTGGATTTGGTTGGTCCAAATAAGTCTAAGTGAAGTAATTTCAGGGTTCGAGAGGCGATAACCATCCTTTTAGGTTTAAAGGAATTTTTGGTTTGTTTACCAATTTGATAAGAATTACAGACTCTACTTTTCTTGAAATTGTTCTTTGGCAAGCCTTTGATGAGCTCATGTTTCACATGTCTATTGATATTCTTCATGTGAACATTACCTAACCATTTGTGTTAAAGTATTACCTCATCGTCAGATGCGACAAGACATTCAAAGCTGTCACATTTGTCAAAGTTGACAATGTAAATATCTTTATGTCTATTTCCTTTAGGAAGAATTTGTTTGGTTTCTTTATCTCTTATTTTAAAACTAGTTGAACTGAAAGTAATTTTATAAACTTTATCACAAATTTGACTTACACTAAGTAGGTTATGTTTTTGTCCTTTAACTAGATGTACATTATCAAAAGAGGCATAAGAGTTACCAATTTGGCCAGTACCAATAATACGACCCTTGTGGTTGTTCTCAAATGTAACTGTACCACCTTCTTGGAGGTTGAGTTGCAGGAGCAAGTCTTCCTCTCCTGTCATGTGCTTGGAACATCCGCTGTCCATGATCCATCTTCTTTCTTTTCGATCCTGACATTTGTTTACATCTGTGGAGTCTTGGATCATTGGATCTATAAATTGGCTCCAAATTTCCATTTGATTCATGATGTGCCTACCTTTAATAATCTACTTGACCTGCAAAACAAGATTTCAAGAGTGCCTTTGGTACCCATTTTTGCTTGGGTCCATGGTTGTTAGTTGTTGCTGCCTATTTAGGAAAGCTACCTGTCTCTGTCTTTTAACTTGAACTAGATGCTTCATGTTCATTTTTTGTTATATATCCTAACCCAAATTTTATGGTACTCTGGGTTTGTGTTCATAGAAGATTATGCAAGTTATGACTACCTTTTGAGAACTTGGCTAAATCATTTAGAAGGTTAGCAGAATTTTCTTTCAATTTATCTATATCTATCTTTAGGTATCCTATCTATGATCTTAGTGATGTGATTTCAACAAATAGTTCCTTATTTTGTGATGCAAGTGTATCTTTTTGTGCTTTATCCTCTTCTAAGGCTTTCACTAAGCTTCTATTTTCTAACTTAAGTGATTTAGCTACATCATGCATTTCAAAGAAAGCTTCTAATAGCTCATCAGGTGAAAAGGAGGTTACCTCATCTTCTATAGCCATGTGTCCTAGAAGGGCTTCCTTACTAGAAGTCTCTTCTTCATCTGAGCTTGAGTCAAACTCATCCTAAGTTGCTTGAAGAGCTTTCTTCTTTCTATCCTTCCTCTGGAATTTCTTTTTCTTCTCTGATTCCTTTCTAAGGAGTAGACAATCCTTTCTAATGTGTATCTTCCTTTTGCAGTTGTAGCAGATGATGGTGTCTTCCTTGAACTCTTCCTTTTTCTTTCTCCAGTTCCTTTTGTTCTTGAGGAACTTCCTGAACTTCCTCGAGAGAAGAGCAATATCATCTTCTTCATCTTCACTTGATGTCTCCTCTGATTGATCGTTGGCTTCAAGTGCTGCGGTCTTCGTTTTAGCTCCTTCTCTTTCGTGCTCCTTCATATGTTGAAGCTGAACTTTGTATGCCATCAAACCACCAACAAGATCATCTAGTTTTAAGGTAGACAGATCTTTTGACTCTTGAATGGCGGTGGTCTTTGTCTCCTAATCACTGGTGAGAGATCAGAGGATTTTCCTCACCAGAGCTTCATTCTTGATCTCTTGGTTTGGGTTTCAAAGAGAGTTCATGATATCAATGAATCTTGTAAACATCTCTTTGATGGATTCTCCTTTCTTCAAACTAAAAATATCATATTTTTGCGTTAGTAAATTAACTCAGGTTTCCTTTACCTTGGTTGTTCCCTCATAGGTGACTTCTAAGATGCTTCAGATTTTAGTGGGTTGTCTTGTAGGCTGATACACGATTGAATTCTTCTTTTGAAAGTCCATAAAAAATCTCATTCATGGCCTTTGCGTTATGTGTCACCATCTTCTTTTGATCCAAAGTTACCGCCACTCCCTCCTTGATTTCTGGGCGTGTGTTTGGAGGCAATGACGTCCCATACATCAAAATGCATTGATTCCAGGAAGATCTACATCCTGCTCTTCCAGTATCCGTACTTCGTTCCATTGAACAATGGAGGTCGAACTATAGACTGCCCCTCAGCATACGTGCCAACAGACGACTTTGACATCTTTTGGATGATGAAGCTTTGATACCAAATGTTGTTGCCTGTGGATCTGGTATATTGGAGGGGAAGGGTGAATAGTATCACAAAAAAATATATATAATAGAAGTGAAGGCAATTCAAACCACATAAAATTAAGCACAAAAGATGCCTAGATCTATAGTGAAACCATTCCTAAGTGAAAACCACTACCTAAGCTCTTAGCTTGGAATTTTTCCAACTAGGAAAAGCTAGTCAATCAACTATGGTACCACTTGAAATGAGGGTGGCACAACCTCTTACAATAATCCCTACTCTTTATAACCTGAAGAGAGGCACAATAATAATGGATCTTCCCAACAACTTAGGATTCGTAATCAAAGCAACAAGTAGAATAAAAATAGTATAATCCTATGGAACCTCAAGGAAAGTCAAACCAGATTTTTGATATGTTCGGATTGATATGCTTTGAAAAGCATAGAAGTAGAAGTGCAGAATCTCTTGAAAGAAAAGCATGCAAGCTCTTTTTCTAGATGGATTTCTCTTTGAATGTGTTTGAAAAAGGCTACCTACGACCTCTATTGATACTAGAAAATTGACTAGAAAAACAAGGCAAATTGGTCGATCAATTAAGGTAGTTTGGTCGATCAAAATGAGTTTTGGTCCGTCAAACTAGTTATTTGATCAATCAATGCTTGGTCGGTTAATTAAGCTAAATGATCGATCAAAGATGTATTTATTAACTTCCTAAAATGGGTTATTTTGATCAATTAGTTGAGCTGGTTGGTTGATCAATTAGTTTGGTTGATTAATACTATTATTTGGTTGATTAATTAACCTAAAAATTTGATTTTTACGTTAAGCACGAAAAACCGTTTGAAGCTTATTTGAGGTTCCTTACAAAATAATCTAGACTCAATAAAAAAACACTGAGAAGAAATCATCGATCTTCTTGCTTTAATCCAAGAATCCATGAGAGAGTCCTAAAAGATTACTTTAGCAGATAGCATAATTTTGGTGCATCAAAATAGAGGTATGTATAGATCCAATGGTCGAGATCTCTCGTGGCTCTTTTCTTCACATGCGAGGTGCGGCTTGGAGGGGCGACGTGGCTTATTTGTGGTCGTTGGATGATGATCCAATGACCTAGATCAAAGGCTACATTGCTTAAAAGTAGGGTGTGGAGCAGCGAGCAATTTGGATGGTGCCACGTGATGCCATCTAGACCGTCCATCTTCTCCTCTTTGCATTAGATGTTGCAGGGCTCCAATCGAGGCGATTCTTGCATCATTGGACTACGATCGTCGCTCTGATTCCATCCGTACGGTCAGATTGCTCATTTGAGACCTGTTTCAACATGAACTTATACAACTTGGCCATTAAACATTAATTATAAGCAATCGAATGTAAAAGGTATACTACATGCATGCAATGCTCCCAGACCCACTACATTGTGATATTTACGCACATGAGCCCTCAAAACTGACTCTAATTGATGTAATTATTGCTATTATTTGTAGAGTCATCAGCCAACACCCTACATTGAAGCATTGGAGTCCCTATTTAAAATGATTGACGATCTTAACAGTTTTTTATTGGATTGGCTCTAAGATGTTGATGATAAGGACTCGGGTGAGTTATTACTTAGGAAATTGTTAAGATTGAGGATGAAATTCATAGTTTCTCTAGCCCAATCTTGGGATGATTCATAGGATGAACCCCTTTTAGGAGAGCCAATGTTAGAATCCGCTCAAGCACCTGTATGGGGGGACACATTTTACGAGACCTGGGATGACAAGGTTGAGTTAGAGCAACCAATTAAGGATGAACTAATTTCTTCACCCGAGATCCCAGAACTAATAAGCGAAAAATATGCCTCTTCTGATTGAGGAATAACAAATGATTATGAGACATGTATTAATGATGATCTTGAATTCTTTGATTATGAGGGAGAAGAATCTCTAGGTGAAGTCTCACTTAAATTATTAGAAAATGATTTTAGTGAGACGAACGAGCCTGAGGAACTTGATGAATTATTTGAGGCCCCTTTAGTTGAGAAATTTGATCTAGTTGGGGCTAACATGGAGGATTCAAATTTGGATTTAATGGAAGATTTAATGAGTGGCCCCAGTCCTCACCCACACCCCAAAGAGTATAATGATTTTATTCCTGAAATCACTAAATCCAAGTCAACCCTAGTTCAACCACAATTGTTAGACTTGGATATTTTAGATGGGGTGCATAACAATCTGGAGGTCCCGGAAACCATGATTTTGGAGGATAGGAATATGGAAGTGAAAATTTGGGAAGTTAATTTCAGGGGAAACAAAATTGTTGATCTAAGGGTTCCTTTTTGCTTAAAACCACCAACCTTTTACCAAGACCCTTATGATATTTTTTATTTTGAGGATAGTAAACCCAAGTACAAAATAATGGATTATCTTTTTGACCCGAATGCCAAATGGACAACCTCACCAATTGGTCCAAACCTACCTATTTTCCAACACTTTAGACTTGGGTTACACGAGCACAAACTGTAGGCCAAGCCCCGCAAGTATAAAGATCCTTGGCTTTGGGTAATTTTTATTCAGAACCTTAGATTCACCTGACCCTGGGGCATGGCCTGCATCACACTCTAGTCTACATCTATGGACACACTCTTTTGGTTGGTGATGTGCATACATCTTAATAGCCAAAAATGTCTATTAATGCATGTTCTTAGTATCATATAAGCATCATGCATTGTAAATATTGCATAACATGTATCATCATGCGTTTAGGTCAAATTGTACAAATTGTATAGTAATTTCTTCTTCTTGGTGGCCAGGGACAGGGCGACATTTAATCGAGGCCTTGGATTGAAGATTAAACCATACGGATCTGATCAAGGTGACAATTGGAGTTCAACGACTCTAAGATCACCCCAATCGGACTTCCGTAGCATCAGATGCAGTCCGAGAAAGATCAGAGGTCAAGGGTCCAAGATGGTGTAAATCTATACATCAGATGACATATTCGACCACACAGATGGGTTTGGATTGACGATCACAGCCCAATGGTGCAAAAATCAATCCAATCCAACATCCGTGGCACCATCTACAAGACAGAAGATGGACGGCCAAGATTGTTGGTGCTAGAGCACCACGATCATTTATTTTGATGATAACAAAACACATGTCATTTAATATTTACGCTTTGAGTCCTAGATTTCAGGTCAATCGCAAATGGATATGTGATTAGACGGAGTTCGAGCTCGCATCCAGGACGGATTGGACGAGCTTGATGGAGAACAGAAGAGATTCGCGAGGAGCGATATATTGAAGAAGGAAGGAGATGAAGAATAGGATAGATTTCCTTCTCTTGTACTCATTGTATTTTTCGTTTCTTTTGTTGCTCTTTATTTCCTTAGATAATTCATGTTAAAGAGCCTCAAAGTACCCTAACAGTAGTCCTAGGAACACCTGCACAACCTTAGGATACTTAGGTTTTCTGTAGAATACTTAGAAAACCAATATAGGGTTCAAACAGAGTTTCCAGACGTCTAATTCCCAAATCAGACGTCAGATAAAGTATTTTAAGACGTCTGACTATTGTTTCAGATGTCTGATAACTATTAGGCTGGACATAGTTAGTTCTGTCTGATGAAATCAGACGTCCATACCTTAGACCAGACGTCTTAGGAGATGTCTGATGGATTTGCCAGACGTCCAACTAGTGGACCGTTGGCTGACTTAGCAAACACTCAGGATATGACCGTTAGAGCCTTATCAGACGTCGTTAGGCCTTTCCAGACATCTGATAAATGACCGTTTTGCCTCGACTGACCCAAAATCTCTTCTCAGAGATTTTCTAGCCGTTGCAACATTTGGAAAATCCATTCCCACAGTAAAAGTAGGTTTCCAGATGTCCAGACATAGTACCAGACGTCCTATATGTCGTTTGATGGACTTGCACAAGAACCCTGTCTAGATCTCATCTAAGTCAGGAAGAGACCCGCCCAAAATCAGACGTCTGACCTTGGAATCAGACGTCTTAAAGTGAACTTCCAGACGTCTGATGCTAGAATTAGACGTCTGATAAGCCTGTCAGAACAATGATTGTTCCTGATTTCGGGCTGATTCTCTTGGACTTTGATCCCAACGGTTATAGAACCATTCCTAAGCCTTCCAAAGCCTTCCTAAGGCCTCTATAAATAGAGGGGAACCTTTGCAACACTAAGACACACCTAGAGAGACCAAGATACACAAGAAACACTTTGTAATACACTTTCCACTCTCTTGTGTCCTAGCTAGCTCTTGGTCTCCAAGCTCAAGCTCCATTCTCTTGAGAGCATCAAGCTGTTGCGCACCCGCTCTCCCACCGTAGTTCACGAGAGCGAAGTTGCACCGTCGCGTGGCTCACGCACCGCATCATCAACTCGATGCACTCCTTGCAAAGGGGAGTTTCCTAATTCCTATAGAAGCTAGGTTTAAAATTACTTTGTTGGCTCTATAGGATTACTTGTTTATTTTATCTTTGTTATTTGGTTGGGTATTCGCTTTGCGAATTCCCATCTCCTTCGCGAGACAAAATCCTTCTCGTGGAGAGAAGGGGTTGAGGTACACTACCCTCGTTTAAGTAGCGTGGTTGTATTGAGGTTGAATCACCCTCGTTTAAAGTGATTCGGTTTAGTGGATTTTGATCAACTTGATTGATCGGAAAATCCTAACTCGAGAGGGTTAGGTGGTGGTTTTCACCCGGTTTGGATTTCCACCTATAAATTCTTGTGTACTTTGTGTGATTGACTTTTTGTGAGTTTGTTTATTTTATTTCCGCAATTATTACGTCACCCCCTCCTGGTAGGGCCGGGACACGAAACTTAAGTTGGTATCAGAGCAGGTCTTGCGAGATTGGAGTAACACCCGGCAAGAGATCAAATGGAGGGAAGCACATCAGCGATCAAAATATCCGAGGGGCAGTCCACCGTCCGACCACCCTATTTCGACGGGAAGGACTTCGGATATTGGAAGTTGAGGATGAAGACGTGGCTCCAAGCCACTGAGTTTGAGATATGGGGATGTTGCGAAACCCCATACGAGATCCCGAAGCGACCCCAAGGAGGCTACTTGCAGCTGCAGATTCAAGAGCTTTCACTCAACGCAAAGGCAATGAATGCCCTGTATTGCGTGTTGAGTTCGAAAGAGTTCGAGAAAATCCAAGAGTGCACTACCGCCCACGAGATATGGAGGAAGTTAGAAGACACTCATGAAGAGATGAGCTCGGAAGATCTCGAGAAGGAGGAAACCGCTTGCGTTGGTTTCATGGCCAGAGAAGCAATAGCGACAGCGAAAGCGGAAGCGACTCCGACAACAAGGTAAATCTCGATCTACAAGAAGCTTTTAATGAACTTTTTGAAGTTAGTAAATCACTAAAAATAGAAAACAAAAGTATTAAAAAGAACCTTAGTTTTCTTAAAAATGAAAATGATAGGTTAGAAAAACAACTTAAGGACATAGAAGCTAGTCCTACAATTGATAACCTATTATTAGAAAATCAAGACCTCATCAATGAAAATAATAAATTGATTGAGGAAAATGATAGTCTAAAGTTAGAAATCTCTATTTTAAAGACTAAGATGGGTATTATAGAAAAAGAAATTGCATGTCTTAGGGAAAACTCTAACAAACTAATCAACAAAGTAGATGATTTATATAGCCCTAAGGTTGAGAAAGGATCTCCATCAAGGAGACCCGCTAACAGATCCGGATCCAAGCCCACTTGGATATCGAAAAAAGAATTAGAATCTTATTTTGTAGGGTTCAGGGATAATTACAACACAAAGGACTGGACCTACAAACTCAAAGCTGGTCAACTCAAGTTGGGAGAACCAAGGAGTAGACCAAGGAGGAGAACAAGAAGACTGACGAGACGGCGAACAAACGACGGACCCGCCGCACGTCGACCACCAGATTGGAGACCGGCGCAAATGCCCAGGCCTCCAAGCTACGGATGGGAGCCCCATCCGATGTGGCATCCACCACCACCATTCGGGCCATTTTATTGGCCATGGTAGGTGAGGTAAAAATTCTTGACCCTATCTTTGTTTATCAGTAGCATTTAGATAGGGGGAGTTAAAATTTATGAGCTAATTGTCAATTTTTAAGGGGGAGATATAAGGTAGCTAAATTTCCTTTAGAAAGGGGGAGAAAAATAATAGCTATCTTGTTGTTATAAAAAAAGGGGGAGGCATTACCTTTATCAAAAAGAAACTCATAGAAGAGCATGTTTTAAGGGGGAGTTATAGGAAATGTAAAATCAATTAAACCTTTTTGATAATGTCAAAAAGGGGGAGGTTTTTTTTGCATTATTATTTATGGTTTTGTCATCATCAAAAAGGGGGAGATTGTTGGTGCTAGAGCACCACGATCATTTGTTTTGATGATAACAAAACATGTGTCATTTAATATTTGTGCTTTGAGTCCTAGATTTCAGGTCAATCGCAAATGGATACGTGATTAGACGGAGTTCGAGCTCACATCCAGGACGGATTGGACGAGCTTGATGGAGAACAGAAGAGATTCACGAGCAGCGATATATTGAAGAAGGAAGGAGATGACGAATAGGATAGATTTCCTTCTCTTGTACTCATTGTATTTTTCGTTTCTTTTGTTGCTTTTTATTTCCTTAGATAATTCATGTTAAAGAGCCTCAACGTACCCTAACAGTAGTCCTAGGAACACCTGCACAACCCTAGGATACTTAGGTTTTCTGTAGAATACTTAGAAAACCAATATAGGGTTCAAGTAGAGTTTCCAGACGTCTAATCCCAAATCAGACGTCTGATAAAGTATTTTAAGACGTCTGACTGTTGTTTCAGACGTCTGATAACTATTAGGCTGGACATAGTTAGTTCTGTCTGATGAAATCAGACGTCCATACCTTAGACCAGACGTCCTAGGAGACGTCTAATGGATTTGCCAGACGTCAAATTAGTGGACCGTTGGCTGGCTTAGCAAACACTCAGGATATGACCATTAGAGCCTTATCAGACGTCCTTAGGCCTTTCCAGACATCTGATAAATGACCGTTTTGCCTCGGCTGACCCAAAATCTCTTCTCAAAGATTTTCTAGCCGTTGCAACGTTTGGAAAATCCATTCCCACAGTAAAAGTAGGTTTCTAGACGTCCAGACATAGTACCAGACATCCTATATGTTGTCTGATGGACTTGCACAAGAACCCTGTCTAGATCTGATCCAAGTCAGGAAGAGACCCACCCAAAATCAGACGTCTGACCTTGGAATCAGACGTCTTAAAGTGAACTTCCAAACGTCTGATGCTAGAATTAGACGTCTGATAAGCCTGTCAGAACAATGATTGTTCCTGATTTCGGGCTGATTCTCTTGGGCTTTGTTCCCAACGGCTATAGAACCTTTCCTAAGCCTTCCAAAGCCTTCCTAAGGCCTCTATAAATAGAGGGGAACCTTTGCAACACTAAGACACATCTAGAGAGACCAAGATACACAAGAAACACTTTGTAATACACTTTCCACTCTCTTGTGTCCTAGCTAGCTCTTGCTCTCCAAGCTCAAGCTCCATTCTCTTGAGAGCATCAAGCTATTGCGCACCCGCTCTCCTGCCGTAGTTCACGAGAGCGAAGTTGCACCGTCGTGTGGCTCATGCACCGCATCATCAACTCGACGCACTCCTTGCAAAGGGGAGTTTCCTAATTCCTATAGAAGCTAGGTTTAAAATTACTTTGTTGGCTCTATAGGATTACTTGTTTATTTTATCTTTGTTATTTGGTTGGGTATTCGCTTTGCGAATTCCCGTCTCCTTCGCGAGAAAAAATCCTTCTCGTGGAGAGAAGGGGTTGAGGTACGCTACCCTCGTTTAAGTAGCGTGGTTGTATTGAGGTTGAATCACCCTCGTTTAAAGTGATTAGATTTAGTGGATTTTGATCAACTTGGTTGATCAGAAAATCCTAACTCGAGAGGGTTAGGTGGTGGTTTTCACCCGGTTTGGGTTTCCACCTATAAATTCTTATGTACTTTGTGTGATTGACTTTTTGTGAGTTTGTTTATTTTATTTCCGCAATTATTACTTCACCCCCTCCTGGTAGGGCCGGGACACGAAACTTCAAAGATGGCACCACATGGCACCATCCCAGCCACCCAAGCGGCCCAAGGACCCGCTGCTGCCCTCTCTCTCCTCAACTGTGGGGACGATCTTAGCCGTTGGGTCAAGATCCAACGGCTGAGAGAGCTCATGCCCAAATTCACAAATGCACCTCAAGTGACCCCGTAGCTTAGCAGTCGCGCGACTTCACATGAAGAGGGAGGCGCGGGTTTGAGCCCCACCTCACCTTAAATCGAGCACAAGTGCGGGCGTGGTTAAATTAGGTCGTCAGATTGGAGATGAGCAAGGGCAGGAGTGCCACATGGCACCCCCAAATGCGAGGAGCCCTGCACGCGTGATCAAGCGTGCCTCTACACGTGCCATCGCATGTGGGCTAGGAGTTACGAAGGTGCGATGCGATGCATTCTCAACCATCGATCTCGCGATTAGATGGCTGAGTTTTTCTGGACGTGCACGAGCGTTGTTGAGTGTGGGAGAGGAAGAGGTGACGCATGCGTGCGAGCTAAGGCCACATTCAGGGTCTTTAGTGATGCTTAAATCCATCACTAAAGGCCCCTACATTAATGTTTTTAACTAGAAATGACCTTTTTGCCCCCAACCTCTACACCTATGAAAAGGCCTACACCCCCCACATTTCATTCATCCGTTCCTTCACCTCTCTCCCTCTCCAAAGCTCTAAAAAAGCTTGTCCTAAACCCAGGATGCTCCTCTAGAGTTAAAATCAAAGTTTTCTCACCCCCATTCCGGAAGTGAATCCCCTGACGACGATGCCCTACCTCGCCCTTGGTTCTTCTCGCGTTGTTCTCCGTCGTCCATCTTCACCCTCCATCTTACAGGCATCGCCCCGTCCGACTCGTCCTCCAAGCAGCCATCGAGGAGGATAACTTCTCACCTCCTTTCTCTTTGCTGCTTTCTAGAGTAGATTTTACTGCTTTCTAGTTGTAATATTTCCCGCTTTCTAGTTGTAAAAACATTATCCATATTATTAAGTTTTTGTTCTCTCTCTCTGTCTCTCTCTTATTATTAATATCAAATTCATTGTGATTATCTCGCTTTCTAAACAAAAACAACAAAAAAATATAATCACAGATTTCAAATCGACATAGCCTCCCTATGTTCGACCTGGAATTCTTTTCGAATTTCGGTAAAATTTATTTGTTGACGAATTTCTTCGCAAATCACACTACAACGATGGGTTTCCAAAACTCAACTTCCATTTGTGACAATTTCCCAATTCAACATTTTGGCGTCGTTGCTGGGGAGGCAACGAATCTTGATTTTCTTTACGCATTTCATGCACTTAATTATTTTCTAACTTGCTTTTATTTCTCTTCTATTATTTTGCAGGTACCTCAATAGGGAATCTTCAAGTGGTAGAAAGGAGTAAAGGGAAGTTAAAGACAACTGTAAGTGCTTCCCATTCTTCCCCCCTCCATAGATTTCATTCCACAACCCTAATTCAAACTCTAATTAACCTAGGTGTTTGCATAAACCCTAGGATTAGTTTAGATGCTTTGATTTCCACCCCCACTCATCTCACCCTCGTAAAAAAAATAAACAAAAAGATACTTCATGTGGGACAAATTAGCATACACATTACATACACCCACATTTGAGGCACATAACCTAACTTGATTTTTATCTACTCAACAGGGATTCCAACCTTTGGAATTGGTACACACACCCAAACACATAATTGAGTAGAAATCAGATTAGATAATCACTTGTGTGCCTAACTCAGTGGTGCATTAAGGCCAATTATTTAAGTTGTTTGGGTTGCACCACTCCATCTAAAATCAACTCATTAAGTAGCTTCCCATTAGGGTTTACAATTTAGGTCAATACCAGACACTTTACTTTACTTTTGATTTCAGAAGGAAAATATCTTCACCCGTGTTTTGAAAATTTGGTTTGCTTTGAACTTGATTGAATTTACCTAATTCTAAACCCTAAAAGCTACTTAAGCAAGATTTGAACGTTAAAATCCACTCATTCAAATAATCTTGCTTGAAAACCCTGGTTGTGCATTGACTCACTCATATTCAATCAATCATTAAGGGCACAACCCATTTTAAGGGCCCACCACATTCCATAAGCACTACAATCCTAAGCCTAAGTTAAAATTGATTAGACGTTGGCCTTAAGGGCTGATTCACTCTTTGGGGCCCAGATTGAGATTCTTTACGGTTAACCTACTTGTACTAGTCAATTTGATGTCTAGCTAGGGGAGTAGCGTCAAACGACCACGATTGGGGGGTACACTAGGAACCAGAGGCGCAAGCCGAAGAAAGAACCTTTTCCCCAACCCCTCCTAATTGATTGGATTGACTGGATACAAGTAGAGTAAATCGTCTATAATCTTAAGACGGATTCTGAGCGTCTGTAGATCCTTAGGCTACCTAACTTAAGAATAACTTATTTTATTGTGTTGCAGGGTTCTTATCCCTAGTCCTTTCGACCTCTTCCTAGTTTATGCTTGGAAGGAGGTCATTAAATCCCCGATTGGAAGGACTATTAGATCATTCTAGGAGGCATAGATTGAATTTTGGCCAAATTGATCCCATGGTCGATCAACAAGAGATGCTTCAAAGGAAGCTGAAACAAATGCAGAGAATGCAAGAATGGTTCCAGAGAATGCAGGGTGCTCAGCCCTTGAAGGATTTTTATTATCCTTCAAATTACGGGGAACGTCCCGGTGCCCAGATTCCAGTCGGAGACATTGAAATCAAGCCTCAGGTGTTAAGTCTGATCAAACATTTTCATGGGCTTGGCTCTGAAGACCCGTTTCAGCATTTGGGGGACTTGACCACTTTGGTCCAGACCACCAAAGCACGAAACGTGAATGAAGCGCAAATGATCATGAGGCTCTTTCCCCACTCTCTTAGGGATAAGGTTGCTCATTGGTACAGGACTATAGGAAGACCAATAGCAACTTGGAACGATCTTAAATCGGCTTTCTTAAAGAAATTCTTTCCCGTTGGGTGTACCAATGCACTGAGGCGGGTGATTACTACTTTCGCCCAGCGGCCAGGGGAGTAGTTTCATGTTGCCTAGGAGTGATTCCAGGACTTATTGCGGAAGTGTTCACACCACGAGGTGCCGAAATGGCAACTCGTGTAGATCTTTTGCCATGGGTTGACTGAGCAACTCAGAAATCATGTGGATGCTTCTTGCGAAGGCAATTTCCTCAACAAAGACGCAGATAGTGCACATGATTTGTTTGAGGAAATGAGTGAAAATTCAATCAATCATGCCTCCATGGATATGTTTAACCGGTCCCAACAACCCATATTGAATGTTAATGAGGTCCATCACTCTCATTCATTCGATATGGAGTTGATTTGTAGTGAATTAGATAAGGTGGACCTGGTTACCAAAATGGAGTGGATGGTTGGAAACTCTGTGAACAATTCTCGATCCACTCAATCCCAGAACTCGGGATTCCATTCTTCGCGAGCTCCTTCTGGACGGGAGTTCGTGAATCAACTGGATGCGGCTCAACTTGTGAGCCAGCATTGCTCGGAACCTCATGTATTCCAAACAGGGGCCTTTGATCCCAGTTTCTCTAATCCCTCTCTTTCTTTCACTCCATCCTCGCCCTGTGAGAATGTCTATCTGTACAGAGAACATTAGGTTCAACCCATATTCCATTGCTTATAATTTGGGTTGGAGGAACCACCCTCACTTCTCTTGGAAAAATTCGGGGTAGCAGACCCAATTCCGACCCAGCAACTATGCTCCACAAAGACCAATGGGTCAGGCTCATGTTTATACTCAGCTACCCCCGAATAAGGCCAATTAGCCAGTTTGGAATGCTTGTCAACCCGTAGGGAAGGCTGATTTAAACCGTCAGATGGTAGAGATGTAAGGATCTATGCTCCAGCTCATGCAACAAATGAAAACCTCACCGGACAACTTGCAAACCGAGCTCATTACTAACACTCGTCAACCCGGATCTTTGCCATCTCAACCCGTACCCAACCCACGCAACATACAAAATCCGGGCAATCAAGCCCAAGGGTATGGGAATCAAACGGACCCATACGGACATGCTTAGGTGGTTGAGCAGGGTCCTTCCTCTTCTTCTTCTTCTTCATTAAATCTGGGGTTTTTGGCAAATCAAGCCCCTCTGATCTTTCCTAACCCTCCCCAAGGCCCAAACCCATACACATCTTCCAACTCCGTTACTTTGAGGAGTGGAAGGCAAACCTAGGACCCACACCTACCCTACTCTAGTCAAGAAAATCTTGGTGAGCCTGAGGAAAGAAAGGAGAATTTTGAAGAAGAAATCAAGGCTCAGGAACCTGATTCCGAAGATCTGACTCATGTTCCTTTTCCTGAGGTCTTGATTAAACCTTGGAAGAAGAAGCCTGTTGATAGTAATGAGGAGCTCTTGAATATATTCAAGAATGTTGAAATCAATATCCCCCTCTTTGATGCTATCAAACACATACAGGCTTATGCTAAATTCTTAAAGGATTTATGCATTTAGAAGCGTAAGCCAAGGGAATCTGTTCTGAGGAAGGTGATACTCTCTAAGCAAGCTAGTTCTGTTATCCTGCATTACCTTCCTTCGAAAAAGGGAGATCCAGGTGCCCCTTTGATTTCATGTGTTATCGAAGATTACACATTTGATAGGGCACTCTTGGATCTAGGTGCATCCATTAACCTAATTCCGACTTCTCTTTATGAGAAGTTTGGATTAGGTGAACTTCGACTGACCTTAGTAACGCTACAGTTAGCAGACCGTTCTGTCACAAATCTGAGAGGTGTTATTAAGGATGTTATTGTCAATGTTAAGGACTTCTATTTTCTTGTAGATTTCCTTGTCCTTGACTTGGATGTACCTAAGAATTTGAGGAACACGCCCATCATTCTGGGGCATCCGTTCCTAGCTACCACTAAGGCCAATATCAACTGTGAGAGTGGTAGCATGGAAATCATTTTTGAGGATCGAAAATTGAAATTGGATATTTTCAAGGTGATTAATAAATTTGAGGATTGTGGATTTATAGAGGAACTCAAGGAAGATAACTTGAATATTAAGACATGTATGGTTGTTTCTACAATTGAAAGTTCCTCCTATCTCGATGAATCTAACCCGCAACCCTCTATGGCAAACTTGCCACATTCTGAAGAGGTTATTGATTTTGTTCACTTTCAACCTCTTCCTCTTGATGAATATTCATTAGCATCATCCTTACCTTCCATCTTAGACCTACCCCAGCTTGAATTGAAACCCTTGCCTAAGAGTTTTTAGGACCTAAAAAGATGCTTCCTATGATTATCAGTGCTAGATTAACTAAGGAGTAGGAGATTAAACAGATCAAGGCCCTAAAAGAACATAAAGAGGCAATTGGTTAGACCATCCATGACCTTAGGGGGATTGAGCCATCTTACTACAATCACAGAATTTTCATGGAAGATGGATCCCACCCTTCTCACCAGATGCAGAGGAGACTAAACCCTAATATGCGAGAAGTGGTCAAGAAAGAAATAATTAAGTGACTCGACGTAGGAATCATTTATCCGATCTTAGATAGTCCTTCGGTAAGTTCTGTGCAAATTATTCCCAAGAAAGCTGGGATTACCGTTGTGACTAACAAGAAAGGAGAATCTGTCACAACTCATTCAGCTTCTGCTTGGAAGGTCTGTATCGATTACAAGAAGCTGAACACAGCCACGAAAAAAGGATCATTTCCCTTTGCCCTTCATCGATCAAATTCTTGAAAGGCTAGCCGGGCAAAAGTACTTTTATTTCCTAGACGGTTACTAAGGATACAATCAAGTCTCCATCCATCCCGAGGATTAGGAAAAAATGACTTTCACCTGTCCCTACAGAACCTTTGCTTTCTGTAGAATGCCATTCGGCTTATGCAAAGCACCTGTGACTTTTCAAAGGTGTATGCTAGCCATATTCTCTGACATGTTGGGAGAGTTTATGAAAGTCTTCATGGACAATTTCTCTATTTTCGGAGAATCGTTTGATTCTTGCCTAGCTAATCTCGAATTGATCCTTAAAAGATGCATCAAAACACGAGTGGTCCTTAGCTGGGAAAAGAGCCATTTCATCACAGAAGAAGGTCTCATCTTGGGTCATGTAACCTCTGAACAGGGAATTGAAGTTGACAAAGCTAAGGTTGATGCTATTTCCAAACTTCCTCCTCCCACATCTGTCACACAAATTCGATCATTTCTTGGTCATGTGGGATTTTATCGGAGGTTCATCAAGGATTTCTCTAAGGTTGCATGCCCTCTGAGAAACCTTCTTACCAAAGATACGTTGTTTGAATTCGACGAATCGTGCCACAAGGCATTCTATTTTCTTAAAACGGTAGTCACTTGTGCTCCAGTGCTGCAACCACTAGTCTGGACTACCCCATTTGAGATCATGACTGACGCTCCTGATTATGCGATTGGGGCTATTTTGGGTCAGAAGATCGACAGAAAGCCCCCTGTCATCTACTACGCTAGTAAAACTCTGGACGAGGCCTAGAGGAATTATACCGTTACTGAGAAGGAGTTGCTAGCTGTTGTATTTGCTTTAGAGAAATTCAAGGCTTATCTCTTTGGATCTCACATCTTAATTTACACCGACCAGTCGACCTTGAGACATCTCTTGGCCAAAAAGGATGCCAAACCCTGGCTCATTCGATGGATTCTTCTACTTCAAGAATTCAATCTCAAAATCAAAGATAAACCCGGGGCACAGAATGTGGTGGCGGATCATCTTGCAAGACTTCTAAGTGATTCTCCTCGTCTGGATATTCCGATTGCTGATACTTTTCTGGACGAGACTATTCTTGCAGTGTCAGGTGTCCAAACCCCGTGGTTTGCAGACATAGTAAACTATTTGACCGTTGGTCAAATCCCTCAGGATTGAACCAAGCAACAACGAGACAAACTCAAATCTAAGGCCAAATATTACTTCTGGGAGGACCCTAAACTGTACAGCATCAGTCTAATCAGATTATTCACTGATGTGTTCCAAAGAATGAATTCCAAAGTATACTTGAGTTCTGCTATGCATTTGCATGTGGTGGACATTTCTCCAGGAAAAAGATGGCTGCAAAAATATTGCAATCTGGATTCTATTGGCCATCTTTATTCAAGGATGCCTAGGAATTCTCAAGGTCGTGTTCTCGATGCCAGGCACTTGGGAGCATGACCAAGAGAGATATGATGCCTCTAAACCCAATCCTTCCCATTGAAATCTTTGACGTTTGGGGCATCAATTTCATGGGACCCTTCCTCCCTTAATTTGGACACTAGTACATTTTTGTTACTGTTGATTACATGTCCAAGTGGATCGAGGCTATTCCCACCCGAACCAATGACCACAAAGTGGTCATCGATTTTGTCAAAAAGAACATCTTTAGTCAATTCGGGATTCTGAGGGCTATCCTTAGCGATGGTGGTACTCACTTCACAAATGGCTAGTTCCGTAGTTTACTGGCAAAATATGGAGTAAATCACAGAATCTCCACACCTTATACCACCCTCAGACGAACGGACAGGCCGAGATCTCCAATCGGGAGATCAAGAACATCCTGCAGAAGATGATTAGGTCTGATCGAAAAGATTGGACTCAAAAGCTTGAGGACGCTCTTTGGGCCTACCATACGGCGTACAAAACACGTATCGGCATGTCACCATTTTGTCTAGTGTATGGAAAGACGTGCCATTTACCCGTAGAGATTGAACATTGGGCATTCTGGGCAATCAAGAAATGCAACTTTGATCTAAGTTTAGCCGGAAAGATCAGGAAGCTCCAACTATCTGAGTTGGAGGAGCTTAGAAACAATGCGTACGAAAATTCCAAGATCTATAAGGCTCAGACCAAAGCTCTTCATGACCAACTAATTTCCTACAAGAGCTTTGAGCTCAACTAGAAGGTCTGGCTCTTTGATTCTCGACTTAAGCTCTTTCCTGACAAGCTCAAGTCAAAGTGGGACAGCCTGTTCATCATCGATCGAATATTTTCCAATGGAGCCATTAAGATCTCTGACCCAAAGATGGGTAATTCATTTAAGGTCAACGGTCAACGTCTGAAACCTTATGTTGCCCATGTTATTCTAGAACCCGTCTCCGATAAGGTTGCTTTAACCTTAATGTGATTTTTTTTTTAGCTGGACATCGCCTAGCTGATGGCATTAAACTCAGTACTTGTACAGTCTAACTCAGAGTTGACTCGAGCATCATGGAATTCAGGTGATATTTTCTTCATTCTACCCTGCTTCTCATGCATTTTAATTTCAATGAGGACATTGCATCAGCTAGGCATGGGGGGGTGGATTCATTTTTGAATCATTTTGTCAGCTCTGTGGAATTCTTGTAAATTCTACTTATTTTTCTCTCTCTAAAAAAAATTGAATTAGGAAAGAATAATTGGGCATTAGGACTTTTCAACCTTAGGGAATAATATAGTAGGACCTAAACACTTTGACACTTCAAGTTTTCGAGCTTAATCACCTGAGTGCCCACTAAAATGTGGATTTGTTTATCGAGTCCTTACCATTCTGAATTTACTTCAATTTGGTTAAATAAGTTAGGGTGATAAGTACACAACTTATCAACCCACCCTCTGATTTGAGGGTATTTTAAGTCTAAGCATCTACACACTATTTGCACTAACTCACTTTTTGGCAATTTTAATGGAAATTGGGTAGCTAATGAACCTTCTAGAGTGGTATGGCTGGCAAGTTATCATGGGTAACAATCCATTGGTAGGTTGTTCAGAGCCCAGTCACACGACAATTCTTTTCCTATTGCCTTTAGGTAAATCTAAGATTAGGGAAGCCACCTACTTAGAAAAAAAAGAAAAAAAAGAAAAATATCCAAAAAGAAAAGAAATAAGCCACACTTCACCGCATGAGTATGGCTGGCAAGTTATCATGGATAATAATAACTCATTGGTAGGTTGTCCAGATCCCAGCTCAAGAAATGCACATATAATTCCAAAACACTTAGGAAGAAGTGGAGAAGTAGAATAAGCCAGGGAGATATACACTGGGTTGTCCCAAACCCAGGATGCTCCTCTAGAGTTAAAATCAAAGTTTTCTTGCCCCCATTCTGAAAGTGGATCCCTTGACGATGACGCCCTACCTTGCCCCCGATTCTTCCCGCTTTGTTCTCCATCTTCTGTCTTTGCCCTCCGTCTTCCAGGTGTCGCCCCGTCCAGCTTGTCCTCCAAGCAGCCATCGAGGAGGATAACTTCTCACCTCCTTTCTCTTTACTACTTTCTAGAGTAGATTTTACTACTTTCTAGTTGTAATATTTCCCTCTTTCTAGCTGCAATATTTTCCACTTTCTAGCTGTAATATTTTCGCTTTCTAGTTGTAAAAATATTATCCATATTATTAAGTTTTTGTTCTCTCTCTCTCTTATTGTTAATATTGAATTCATTGTGATTATCTCGCTTTCTAAACAAAAACAACAAAAAAAATATATAATCGTGGATTTCAAATTGACAGAGCCTCCCTGTGTTCGATCCAGAATTCTTTTCGAATTTTGATAAAATTTATTTGTTGATGGATTTCTTTGCAAAACACACTACAACGACGGGTTTTCAAAACTCAACTTCCATTTGCGATGATTTCCCGATTCAACAGTGGGTTAGAAGGTTAATCTTTTTCTTCGTTTCTCGACTCACCATTCTGATCTTTTAATTTCTTCTTTGTTTGTACACTATGCCTAGCTGAAGGCATTAACTTTAGCACCTATTTATATTCTATTCGGAGTTGATTGGAATCATCATGGAATTTAGGTGTTATCCCTTTTATTTCATCTCTGTTTCATGCCTTTTTAATACAATGAGGACATTGCATTAGCTAAGCATGGGGATGGATATATTTCTCTCTAAATTATTTAGTCAGATCCATATTCTGTAGAATTTATTTCTTTTGCTTAAAAAAATAAAAAAAAAATAAAAAATTGAGAATTAGGAAAAGAGAACTCAGGGGTTAGAAGTTTTTCAACTTTAAGAAAGAATACGATAGGACCTGAACACTTAAACTTTTCAGGCCTACGGGCTTACTTAGCCTGAGTTTTCACTACACTATGGACCTGTTTCTCAAGTCCTTGCCAACTTAAAATTTATTTTAAATGGTTCAATAAATTGGGGTGATAAGTATGCGACTTATTAACCCACTCTCTGATTTGAGGGGACTTTTAATCTAAGCATCTACACACTATTTGCACTGACTCACTTTTCAGCAGTTTTAATAAAAATTAGGTAGCTAATGAACTTTCTAGGGTGGTATGGCTGCCATGTTGCTGTGAGTAACCCCTCATAGCTAGGTGTCTAGAACCCAACCACGGACCCATTCTCTTTGGTTGTTGCCTTTAGGTAAATCTTAGATCAGGGAAGCCACCTGCTCAAAAAAAATGAAAAAAAAAAGAAAAGAAAAAGGAGAAAAATATAAATAAGCTACACTTCACCGCATGGGTATGGCTAGTAAGTTGTCGTGGGTAACCTCCCATTATCGGTTGATTGGGACTTTTTCGCTTGCAAGATAATGTGTTAGAGAAATAATTATAATTTCCTACGGGAGGGGGTGAGATATGTATGACGTAAATATGCGGAATTAAAATAAATAACAATTTCGCAAAAGCAATCACACAAAGGCACAAGAGATTTTTAGGTGGAAACCCAAGTCAGGTAAAAACCACCACCTAACCCTTTCGATCGATCAACAAAGTTGATTAAATCCACTAAATGAACTACTTGAAACAAGGGTAGTTCAACCTCAATAGAACCACACTACTTTATACCGAGGGTAGCGTACCTCAAAACCACCCCTCTTCACAAGGAGTATTTTGTCTCTCGATGGAGACGGGAATTCGCAAAGCGAATACCCAATACAAGTAATGATAAAATACAATACAACCTATAGAGCCACAAAGTATATGGTTAAATCTAGCTACTATAGGTAAGGGAACTTCCCTTTGCTGGAAGTGCATTGACTTGATGCAAATGCGTGAACCACGCGGCAGCGCTTCTTCCACTCGTAATCTTGGAGGGAGAGCGGGTGTGCAATTAGAAGACAACTCTCTAGATGTGGAATGGCGAAATGGAGAGCAAGATCTTCTTCTCAAGATCAATTTGACACAAATGATGTGGAAATGCTAATGCTTGGAGTGTCTCTACAAGGCAAGGGTCCTCCTTGAAAGTTTCGTACTTGGAGGGGGTGAGATCAGTGTGACGTAAAAAATGCGGAATTGAAATATACAATCTCACAAAAAATCAATCGCACAAAGTACACAAGTATTTTTAGGTGGAAACCCAAATCAGGTGAAAACCACCACCTAACCCTCTCGAGTTAGGATTTTCCGATCAACCAAGTTGATCAAAATCCACTAAATCGAATCACTTTAAGCGAGGGTGATTCAACCTCAATACAACCACGCTACTTAAACGAGGGTAGCGTACCTCAACCCCTTCTCTCCACGAGAAGGATTTTGTCTCACGAAGGAGACGGGAATTCGCAAAACGAATACCCAACCAAATAACAAAGACAAAATAAACAAGTAATCCTATAGAGCCAACAAAGTAATTTTGAACCTAAGCTTCTATAGGAATTAGGATACTCCCCTTTGCAAGGAGTGCGTCGAGTTGATGATGCGGTGTGTGAGCCACGCGACGGCGCAACTTCGCTCTCGTGAACAATGGCGGGAGAGCAGGTGCGCAACAGCTTGATGCTCTCAAGATGATGGAACTAGAGCTTGGAGAGCAAGGGCTTCTCTTGGACACAAAAGAGTGGAACTAAGTTGCTTAGGTGTGTCTCTTGTTTCTCTTAGTGTGTATCTTGTGTTACAAAGGCTCCCCTCTATTTATAGAGGCCTTAGGAAGGCTTTGGAAGGCTTGGAAAAGCTTCCATAGCCGTTGGGTGCAAAGCCCAAGAGAATTAGCCCGAAATCAGGAACAATCATTGCTCTGACAAGCTTATCAGACGTCTAATTCTGGCATCAGACGTTTGGAAGTTCACTTTAAGACGTCTGATTCCAAGGTCAGACGCCTGATTTTGGGCGGGTCTCCTCCTGACTTGAATCAGATCTAAACAGGGTTCTTACGCAAGTCCATCAGACGACATATAGGACGTCTGGCATTATGTCTGGACGTCTGGAAACCTACTTTTTGGTGGAAATGGATTTTCCAAACGTTGCAACGGCTAGAAAATATCTGAGAATAGATTTTGGCTCAGCCGAGGCAAAACGGTCAATTATCAGTTGTCTGGAAAGTCCTATGGACGTCTGATAAGGCTCTAACGGTCACATTCTTGACTATTCTCTAAGCCAGCCAACGATACACTAATTGGACGTCTGGCAAAGTCATCAGGCGTCTCTAAGACGTCTGGTCTAAGGTCTAGACATCTGATTTCATCAGATAGCACTAACTATGTCCAGCCTAATAGTTATCAGACGTCTGAAACAACAGTCAGACGTCTTAAAATACTTTATCAGATGTCTGATTTTGGAATTAGACATCTGGAAACTCTGTTCGAACCCTATATTAGTTTTCTAAGTTCTTTACAGAAAACCTAAGTATCCTAGGGTTGTGCGGGTGTTCCTAGGACTACTGTTAGGGTACTTTGAGGCTCTTTAACATAATTTTCTAAGGAATTAAAGAGCAAGAGAATAACGACAAAAGTACATGAAAGGAATAAAAAGAATTCTATCCTATTCTTCTTGTCCTGCCATCTTCAATCTATCGCTCCTCGTGAATCTCCTCTGTTTTCCATCGAGCTCCTCCAATCCGTCCTGGATGCGAGCTCGAACTCCGTCTAATCACGTATCCATTTGCGATTGACCTGAAATCTAGGACTCAAAGTGCAAATGTTAAATGACACGTGCTTTGTTATCATCAAAACAAATGATCGTGGTGCTCTAGCACCAACAATCTCCCCCTTTTTGATGATGACAAAATCATAAATAATAATGCAAAAAATCCTCCCCCTTTCTGACATTATCAAAAAGGTTTAATTGATTTTACATTTCCTATAACTCCCCCTTAAAACATGATCTTCTATAAATTTCTTTTAACAAAGGTGATGTCCTCCCCCTTTTTTTCTTTTTATAACAACAAGATAGCTATTATTTTTCCCCCCCTTACTAAAGGAAATTTAGCTAACTTGTAACTCCCCCTTAAAAATTGACAATTAGCTCATAGCTTTTAACTCCCCCTATCTAAATGCTAATGATAAAAAGATAGCGTGAAGAATTTTTACCTCACCTACCATGGCCAATAAAATGGCCCAAATGGTGGTGGTGGATGCCACATCGGATGGGGCTCCCATCCGTAGCTTGGAGGCCCGGGCATCGGCGCCGGTCTCCAGTCTGGTGGTCGACGTGCGGCGGGTCGTCGCTTGTTTGCCGTCTCGTCGGTCCTCTTGTTCTCCTCCTTGGTCTACTCCTTGGTTCTCCCAACTCGAGTTGACCAGCCTTGAGTTTGTAGGTCCAGTCCTTTGTGTTGTAGTTATCCCTGAAACCTACAAAACAAGATTCCAAATTTTTCTTCGGCATCCAAGTGAGCTTGGATCCGGATCTGTTAGCGGGTCTCCTTGATGGAGATCCTTTCTGAACCTTAGGGCTATAAAAATTATCTACTTTATTGATTAATTTGTTGGAGTTTTCCCTAAGACATGTGATTTCTTTTTATATAGTTTGCATCTTAGTCTTTAAATCATAGATTTCTAACTTTAGACTATCATTTTCCTCAATCAATTTATTATTTTCATTGATGAGGTTATGATTTTCTAATAATAGGTTATCATTTTTAGGACTAGCTTCTATGACCTTAAGTTGTTTTTCTAACCTATCATTTTCATTTTTAAGAAAGTTAAGATTCTTTTTCATGCTTTTGTTTTCTATTTTTTGTGATTTACTAATCTTAAATAGTGCATTAAAAGCTTCTTGTAAATCGAAATTTACCTCGTTGTCGGAGTCGCTTCCACTTTCACTGTCGCTATTGCTTCCTCTGGCCATGAAACCAAAGCAAGCGGTTTCTTCTTTTTCTTCTTCTTCCTCCGAGCTTGAATCGTCCCAAGTGGCTTGGAACGCCTTCTTCTTAGATTTCTTCTCCTTTTCCTTCTTCTTCTCCTTTTTGAGAAGAGGGCACTCTGGTCGTAGGTGCCCTTTCTCGTTGCAGTGGTAGCAACGTCTTGGGCTCTCCTTCTTCTCCTCTTTCTTTAATTCCCTACAAAACTTGGAAAATTTTTTAAGTAAAATTCTAAAGTCCTCGTCGTCGGATCTTACCTCGCTATCCGACGTGGCTCTGAAGGCGAGAGCCTTCTTCGGTTTAGACTCTGGTGTATCCTTCTTCTTCTGCTTCAACTCTGCCTCGTAGGCCATTAGATTGCCTAGGAGATCTTCCATGTTGAGCTCCTCTACTTCGTTTGCCTCCTCGATGGCGGTAACTTTCTGTTCCCATTCCGGTCCAAGGGAACGAAGAAGCTTCCCTTGAAGCTCCCCCTTGATGAAGGTCCTCCCTAATGATTTCAAATTATTTACAATGAGAGTGAACCTAGTGTTCATCTCACTTAAAGGCTTGTTAGGTTTCATAGAAAAAGATTCAAATTCTTGAGAAAGTAAATTAATTTTAGAAGTTTTTACCTTAGAGGTACCTTCGTGAGTTACCTCAAGTGTGTGCCAAATCTCGTATGCGGTGGCGCATTGTGAGATTCTGTTGAACTCCTCCGGGCTGAGCGCGCAATACAACGCGTTCATTATTTTTGTGTTGAGCGAGAGCTTTCGAATCTGCTGCTGCGAGGTATCCTGCGTCGGGTCGCTCCGAGATCTCGTATGGGGCTTCGCAACGTCCCCATAGAGTGAAGTCCGTGGCTTGAAGCCACATCCTCATCCTCAGCTTCCAGTAACTGTAGTTGTTCCCGTCAACGTAGGGTGGTCGGACGGTGGACTGCCCTTCGGAGATTCTGATTGCGGCTATGCTTCCCTCCATGATCTTCTTGCCGGGTGTTACTCCGATCTCGCAAGAACCAGCTTTGATACCAACTGAAAGTTTCGTACTTGGAGGGGGTGAGATCAGTGTGACGTAAAAAATGCGGAATTGAAATATACAATCTCACAAAAAATCAATCGCACAAAGTACACAAGTATTTTTAGGTGGAAACATAAATCGGGTGAAAACCACCACCTAACCCTCTCGAGTTAGGATTTTCGGATCAACCAAGTTGATCAAAATCCACTAAACCGAATCACTTTAAGCGAGGGTGATTCAACCTCAATACAACCACGCTACTTAAACGAGGGTAGCGTACCTTAACCCCTTCTCTCCACAAGAAGGATTTTGTCTCACGAAGGAGATGGGAATTCGCAAAGCGAATACCCAACCAAATAACAAAGATAAAATAAACAAGTAATCCTATAGAGCCAACAAAGTAATTTTGAACCTAAGCTTCTATAGGAATTAGGATACTCCCCTTTGCAAGGAGAGCGTCGAGTTGATGACGCGGTGCGTGAGCCACGCGACGGCGCAACTTCGCTCTCGTGAACAATGGCGGGAGAGCGGGTGTGCAACAGCTTGATGCTCTCAAGATGATGAACTAGAGCTTGGAGAGCAAGGGCTTCTCTTGGACACAAAAGAGTGGAACTAAGTTGCTTAGGTGTGTCTCTTGTTTCTCTTAGTGTGTATCTTGTGTTGCAAAGGCTCCCCTCTATTTATAGAGGCCGTAGGAAGGCTTTGGAAGGCTTGGAAAAGCTTCCATAGCCGTTGGGTGCAAAGCCCAAGAGAATCAGCCTAAAATCAGGAACAATCATTGCTCTGACAGGCTTATCAGACGTCTAATTCTGGCATCAGACGTCTGGAAGTTCACTTTAAGACGTCTGATTCCAAGGTCAGACGCCTGATTTTGGGCGGGTCTCCTCCTGACTTGAATCAGATCTAAACAGGGTTCTTCCGCAAGCCCATCAGATGACATATAGGACGTCTGGCATTATGTCAGGACGTCTGGAAACCTACCTTTTCGTGGGAATGGATTTTCCAAACGTCGCAACGGCTAGAAAATATCTGAGAAGAGATTTTGGGTCAGCCGAGGCAAAACAGTCAATTATCAGACGTCTGGAAAGTCCTATGCACGTCTGATAAGGCTCTAGCGGTCACATTCTTGACTGTTCGCTAAGCCAGCCAACGGTCCACTAATTGGACGTCTGGCAAAGTCATCAGGCGTCTCTAAGACGTCTGGTCTAAGGTCTGGACGTCTGATTTCATCAGACAGCACTAACTATGTCCAGCCTAATAGTTATCAGACGTCTGAAACAACAGTCAGACGTTTTAAAACACTTTATTAGATGTCTAATTTTGGAATTAGATGTCTGGAAACTCTGTTTGAACCCTATACTGGTTTTCTAAGTTCTTTACAGAAAACCTAAGTATCCTAGGGTTGTGCGGGTGTTCCTAGGACTACTGTTAGGGTACTTTGAGGCTTTTTAACATAATTTTCTAAGGAAATAAAGAGCAAGAGAATAATGACAAAAGTACATGAAAGGAATAAAAAGAATTCTATCCTATTCTTCTTGTCCTTCCACCTTCAATCTATCGCTCCTCGTGAATCTCCTCTGTTTTCCATCGAGCTCCTCCAATCTGTCCTGGATGCGAGCTCGAACTCCGTCTAATCACGTATCCATTTGCGATTGACCTGAAATCTAGGACTCAAAGTGCAAATGTTAAATGACACGTGTTTTGTTATCATCAAAACAAATGATCGTGGTGCTATAGCACCAACAATCTCCCCCTTTTTGATGATGACAAAACCATAAATAATAATGCAAAAAATCCTCCCCCTTTTTGACATTATCAAAAAGGTTTAATTGATTTTACATTTCCTATAACTCCCCCTTAAAACATGCTCTTCTATAAATTTCTTTTAACAAAGGTGATGTCCTCCCCCTTTTTTTCTTTTTATAACAAGATAGCTATTATTTTTCTCCCCCTTACTAAAGGAAATTTAGCTAACTTGTAACTCCCCTTAAAAATTGACAATTAGCTCATAGCTTTTAACTCCCCCTATCTAAATGCTAATGATAAAAAGATAGGGTGAAGAATTTTTACCACACCTACCATGGCCAATAAAATGGCCCAAATGGTGGTGGTGGATGCCACATCGGATGGGACTCCCATCCGGAGCTTAGAGGCCCGGGCATCGGCACCGGTCTCTAGTCTGGTGGTCAACGTGCGGCGGGTTCGTCGCTTGTTCGCCGTCTCGTCGGTCCTCTTGTTCTCCTCCTTGGTCTACTCGTTGGTTCTCCCAACTCGAGTTGACCAGCCTTGAGTTTGTAGGTCCAGTCCTTTGTGTTGTAGTTATCCCTGAATCATACAAAACATGATTCCAAATTTTTCTTCGGTATCCAAGTGAGCTTGGATCCGAATCTGTTAGCGGGTCTCCTTGATGGAGATCCTTTCTCAACCTTAGGGCTATAAAAATTATCTACTTTATTGATTAATTTGTTCGAGTTTTCCCTAAGACATGTGATTTCTTTTTCTATAGTTTGCATCTTAGTCTTTAAATCATAGATTTCTAACTTTAGACTATCATTTTCCCCAATCAATTTATTATTTTCATTGATGAGGTTATGATTTTCTAATAATAGGTTATCATTTTTAGGACTAGCTTCTATGTCCTTAAGTTATTTTTCTAAACTATCATTTTCATTTTTAAGAAAGCTAAGATTCTTTTTCATGCTTTTGTTTTCTATTTTTAGTGATTTACTAATCTCAAATAGTTCATTAAAAGCTTCTTGTAAATCGAAATTTACCTCGTTGTCGGAGTCGCTTCCACTTTCACTGTCGCTATTGCTTCCTCTGGCAATAAAACCAAAGCAAGCGGTTTCTTCTTTTTCTTCTTCTTCCTCCGAGCTTGAATCGTCCCAAGTGGCTTGGGATGCCTTCTTCTTAGATTTCTTCTCCTTTTCCTTCTTCTTCTCCTTTTTGAGAAGAGGGCACTCTGGTCGTAGGTGCCCTTTCTCGTTGCAGTGGTAGCAACGTCTTGGGCTCTCCTTCTTCTCCTTCTTCTCTTTCTTTAATTCCCTACAAAACTTGAAAAATTTTTTAAGTAAAATTCTAAAGTCTTCGTCGTCGGATCTTACCTCGCTATCCGACGCGGCTCTAAAGGCGAGAGTCTTCTTCGGTTTAGACTCCGGTGTATCCTTCTTCTTCTGCTTCAACTTTGTCTCGTAGGCCATTAGATTGTCTAGGAGATCTTCCATGTTGAGCTCCTCTACTTCGTTTGCCTCCTCGATGGCGGTGACTTTCTGTTCCCATTCCGGTCCAAGGGAACGAAGAAGCTTCCCTTGAAGCTCCCCCTTGATGAAGGTCTTCCCTAATGCTTTCAAATTATTTACAATGAGAGTGAACCTAGTGTTCATCTCACTTAAAGGCTTGTTAGGTTTCATAGAAAAAGATTCAAATTCTTGAGAAAGTAAAATAATTTTAGAAGTTTTTACCTTAGAGGTACCTTCGTGAGTTACCTCAAGTGTGCGCCAAATCTCGTATGCGGTGGCGCATTGTGAGATTCTGTTGAACTCCTCCGGGCTGAGCGTGTAATACAACGCGTTCATTGTTTTCGCGTTGAGCGAGAGTTCCCGAATCTGCTGCTGCGAGTATCCTGCGTCGGGTCGCTCCGGGATCTCGTATGGGGCTTCGCAACGTCCCCAAAGAGGGAAGTCCGTGGCTTGAAGCCACATCCTCATCCTCAGCTTCAAGTAACTGTAGTTGTTACCGTCGAAGTAGGGTGGTCGGACGGTGGACTGCCCTTCGGAGATTCTGATTGCGGCTATGCTTCCCTCCATGATCTTCCTGCCGGGTGTTACTCCGATCTCGCAAGAACCTGCTCTGATACCAACTGAAAGTTTCGTACTTGGTGGGGGTGAGATCAGTGTGACGTAAAAAATGCTGAATTGAAATATACAATCTCACAAAAAATCAATCGCACAAAGTACACAAGTATTTTTAGGTGGAAACCCAAACCGGGTGAAAACCACCACCTAACCCTCTCGAGTTAGGATTTTCCGATCAACCAAGTTGATCAAAATCCACTAAACCGAATCACTTTAAGCGAGGGTGATTCAACCTCAACCCCTTCTCTCCACGAGAAGGATTTTGTCGCACGAAGGAGACGGGAATTCACAAAACGAATACCCAACCAAATAACAAAGATAAAATAAACAAGTAATCCTATAGAACCAACAAAGTAATTTTGAACCTAAGCTTCTATAGGAATTAGGATACTCCCCTTTGCAAGGAGTGCATCGAGTTGATGACACGGTGCGTGAGCCACGCGACTGCGCAACTTCGCTCTCGTGAACAGTGGTGGGAGAGCGGGTGCGCAACAGCTTGACGCTCTCAAGATGATGGAACTAGAGCTTGGAGAGCAAGGGCTTCTCTTGGACACAAAAGAGTGGAACTAAGTTGCTTAGGTGTGTCTCTTGTTTCTCTTAGTGTGTATCTTGTGTTGCAAAAGCTCCCCTCTATTTATAGAGGCCGTAGGAAGGCTTTGGAAGGCATGGAAAAGCTTTTATAGCTGTTGGGTGCAAAGTCCAAGAGAATCAGCCCGAAATCAGGAACAATCATTGCTCTGACAGGCTTATCAGACGTCTAATTCTGGCATCATACGTCTGGAAGTTCACTTTAAGACGCCTGATTCCAAGGTCAGACGCCTGATTCCAAGGTCAGACGCCTGATTTTGGGTGGGTCTCCTCCTGACTTGAATCAGATCTAAACAGGGTTCTTGCACAAGTCCATCAGACAACATATAGGACGTCTGGCATTATGTCTGGACGTATGGAAACCTACCTTTTCGTGGGAATGGATTTTCCAAACGTTGCAACGGCTAGAAAATATCTGAGAAGAGATTTTGGGTCAGCCAAGGCAAAACGATCAATTATCAGACGTCTGGAAAGTCCTATGGACGTCTGATAAGGCTCTAACGGTCACATTCATGACTGTTCGCTAAGCCAGCCAATGGTCCACTAATTGGACGTCTGGCAAAGTCATCAGGCGTCTCTAAGACGTCTGGTCTAAGGTCTGGACGTCTGATTTCATCAGACAGCACTAACTATGTCCAGCCTAATTGTTATCAGACGTCCGAAACAACAGTCAGACGTCTTAAAACACTTTATCAGATGTCTAATTTTGGAATTAGACGTCTGGAAACTCTGTTTGAACCCTATATTGGTTTTCTAAGTTCTTTACAGAAAACCTAAGTATCCTAGGGTTGTGCGGGTGTTCCTAGGACTACTGTTAGGGTACTTTGAGGCTCTTTAACATAATTTTGTAAGGAAATAAAGAGCAAGAGAATAACGACAAAAGTACATGAAAGGAATAAAAAGAATTCTATCCTATTCTTCTTGTCCTTCCATCTTCAATCTATCGTTACTCGTGAATCTCCTCTGTTTTCCATCGGGCTCCTCCAATCCGTCCTGGATGCGAGCTCGAACTCCGTCTAATCACGTATCCATTTGCGATTGACCTGAAATCTAGGACTCAAAGTGCAAATGTTAAATGACACGTGTTTTGTTATCATCAAAACAAATGATCGTGGTGCTCTAGCACCAACAATCTCCCCCTTTTTGATGATGAAAAAATAATAAATAATAATGTAAGAAATCCTCCCCCTTTTTGACATTATCAAAAAGGTTTAATTGATTTTACATTTCCTATAACTCCCCCTTAAAACATGCTCTTCTATAAATTTCTTTTAACAAAGGTGATGTCCTCCCCCTTTTTTTCTTTTTATAACAACAAGATAGCTATTATTTTTCTCCCCCTTACTAAAGGAAATTTAGCTAACTTGTAACTCCCCCTTAAAAATTGACAATTAGCTCATAGCTTTTAACTCCCCCTATCTAAATGCTAATGATAAAAAGATAGGGTGAAGAATTTTTACCTCACCTACCATGGCCAATAAAATGGCCCAAATGGTGGTGGTGGATGCCACATCGGATGGGGCTCCCATCCGTAGCTTGGAGTTCCGGGCATCGGCGCCGGTCTCTAGTCTGGTGGTCGACGTGCGGCGGGTCCGTCGCTTGTTCGCCGTCTCGTCGGTCCTCTTGTTCTCCTCCATTGTCTACTCGTTGGTTCTCCCAACTCGAGTTGACCAGCCTTGAGTTTGTAGTTCCAGTCCTTTGTGTTGTAGTTATCCCTGAAACCTACAAAACAAGATTCCAAATTTTTCTTCGGTATCCAAGTGAGCTTGGATCCGAATCTGTTAGCGAGTCTCCATGATGGAGATCCTTTCTCAACCTTAGGGCTATAAAAATTATCTACTTTATTGATTAATTTGTTCGAGTTTTTCCTAAGACATGTGATTTCTTTTTCTATAGTTTGCATCTTAGTCTTTAAATCATAGATTTCTAACATTAGACTATCATTTTCCTCAATCAATTTATTATTTTCATTGATGAGGTTATGATTTTCTAATAATAGGTTATCATTTTTAGGACTAGCTTCTATGTACTTAAGTTGTTTTTCTAACCTATCATTTTCATTTTTAAGAAAGTTAAGATTCTTTTTCATGCTTTTGTTTTCTATTTTTAGTGATTTACTAATCTCAAATAGTTCATTAAAAGCTTCTTGTAAATCGAAATTTACCTCGTTGTCGGAGTCGCTTCCACTTTCACTGTCGCTATTGTTTCCTCTGGCCATGAAACCAAAGCAAGCGGTTTCCTCTTTTTCTTCTTCCTCCTCCGAGCTTGAATCGTCCCAAGTGGCTTTGGATGCCTTCTTCTTAGATTTCTTCTCCTTTTCCTTCTTCTTCTCCTTTTTGAGAAGAGGGCACTCTGGTCGTAGGTGCCCTTTCTCGTTGAAGCGGTAGCAACGTCTTGGGCTCTCCTTCTTCTCCTCTTTCTTTAATTCCCTACAAAACTTGAAAAATTTTTTAAGTAAAATTCTAAGTCTTCGTCGTCGGATCTTACCTCGCTATCCGACGCGGCTCTGAAGGCGAGAGTCTTCTTCGATTTGGACTCTGGTGTATCCTTCTTCTTCTGCTTCAACTTTGTCCCGTGGGCCATTAGATTGCCTAGGAGATCTTCCATGTTGAGCTCCTCTACTTCGTTTGCCTCCTCGATGGCGGTGACTTTCTGTTCCCATTCCGGTCCAAGGGAACGAAGAAGCTTCCCTTGAAGCTCCCCCTTGATGAAGGTCTTCCCTAATGCTTTCAAATTATTTACAATGAGAGTGAACCTAGTGTTCATCACACTTAAAGGCTTGTTAGGTTTCATAGAAAAAGATTCAAATTCTTGAGAAAGTAAAATAATTTTAGAAGTTTTTACATTAGAGGTACCTTCGTGAGTTACCTCAAGTGTGTGCCAAATCTCGTATGCGGTGGCGCATTGTGAGATTCTGTTGAACTCCTCCGGGCTGAGCGCGCAATACAACGCGTTCATTGTTTTCGTGTTGAGCGAGAGTTCCCGAATCTGCTGCTGCGAGTATCCTGCGTCGGGTCGCTCCGGGATCTCGTATGGGGCTTCGCAACGTCCCCAAAGAGGGAAGTCCGTGGCTTGAAGCCACATCCTCAGCTTCCAGTAACTGTATTTGTTCCCGTCGAAGTAGGGTGGTCGGACGGTGGACTGCCCTTCGGAGATTCTGATTGCGGCTATGCTTCCCTCCATGATCTTCTTGCCGGGTGTTACTCCGATCTCGCCAGAACCTGCTCTGATACCAACTGAAAGTTTCGTACTTGGTGGGGGTGAGATCAGTGTGAAGTAAAAAATGCGGAATTGAAATATACAATCTCACAAAAAATCAATCGCACAAAGTACAGAAGTATTTTTAGGTGGAAACCCAAATCGGGTGAAAACCACCACCTAACCCTCTCGAGTTAGGATTTTCCGATCAACCAAGTTGATCAAAATCCACTAAACTGAATCACTTTAAGCGAGGGTGATTCAACCTCAACACAACCACGCTACTTAAACGAGGGTAGCGTACCTCAACCCCTTCTCTCCACGAGAAGGATTTTGTCGCACGAAGGAGACGGGAATTCACAAAACTCATACCCAACCAAATAACAAAGATAAAATAAACAAGTAATCCTATAGAGCCAACAAAGTAATTTTGAACCTAAGCTTCTATAGGAATTAGGATACTCCCCTTTGCAAGGAGTGCATCGAGTTGATGACGCGGTGCGTGAGCCACGCGATGGCGCAACTTCGCTCTCGTGAACAGTGCCGGGAGAGCGGGTGCGCAACAGCTTGACGCTCTCAAGATGATGGAACTAGAGCTCGGAGAGCAAGGGCTTCTCTTGGACACAAAAGAGTGGAACTAGGTTTCTTAGGTGTGTCTCTTGTTTCTCTTAGTGTGTATCTTGTGTTGCAAAGGCTCCCCTCTATTTATAGAGGCCGTAGGAAGGCTTTGGAAGGCCTGGAAAAGCTTCTATAGCCGTTGGGTGCAAAGTCCAAGAGAATCAGCCCGAAATCAGGAACAATCATTGCTCTGACAGGCTTATCAGACGTCTAATTCTGGCATCAGACGTCTGGAAGTTCACTTTAAGACGTCTGATTCCAAGGTCAGACGCCTGATTTTGGGCGGGTCTCCTCCTGACTTGAATCAGATCTAAACAGGGTTCTTGCGCAAGTCCATCAGACGAGATATAGGACGTCTGGCATTATGTCTGGACGTCTGGAAACCTACCTTTTCGTGGGAATGGATTTTCCAAACATTGGAACGGCTAGAAAATATCTGAGAAGAGATTTTGGGTCAGCCGAGGCAAAACGGTCAATTATCAGACGTCTGGAAAGTCCTATGGACGTCTGATAAGGCTCTAACGGTCACATTCTTGACTGTTCGCTAAGCCAGCCAACGGTGCACTAATTGGACTTCTGGCAAAGTCATCAGGCGTCTCTAAGACGTCTGGTCTAAGGTTTGGACGTCTGATTTCATCTGACAGCACTAACTATGTCCAGCCTAATAGTTATCAGACGTCTGAAACAACAGTCAGACGTCTTAAAACACTTTATCAGATGTCTGATTTTGGAATTAGACTTCTGGAAACTCTGTTTGAACCCCATATTGGTTTTCTAAGTTCTTTACAGAAAACCTAAGTATCCTAGGGTTGTGCGGGTGTTCCTAGGACTACTGATAGGGTACTTTGAGGCTCTTTGACAAACTTTTCTAAGGAAATAAAGAGCAAGAGAATAACGACAAAAGTACATGAAAGGAATAAAAAGAATTCTATCCTATTCTTCTTGTCCTTCCATCTTCAATCTATCGCTCTTCGTGAATCTCCTCTGTTTTCCATCGAGCTCCTCCAATCTGTCCTGGATGCGAGCTCGAACTCCGTCTAATCACGTATCCATTTGCGATTGACCTGAAATCTAGGACTCAAAGTGCAAATGTTAAATGACACGTGTTTTGTTATCATCGAAACAAATGATCGTGTTGCTATAGCACCAACAATCCCCCCTTTTTGATGATGACAAAACCATAAATAATAATGCAAAAAATCCTCCCCCTTTTTGACAATATCAAAAAGGTTTAATTGATTTTACATTTCCTATAACTCCCCCTTAAAACATGCTCTTCTATAAATTTCTTTTAACAAAGGTGATGTCCTCCCCCTTTTTTTCTTTTTATAACAACTAGGTAGCTATTATTTTTCTCCCCTTACTAAAGGAAATTTAGCTAACCTGTAACTCCCCCTTAAAAATTGACAATTAGCTCATAGCTTTTAACTCCCCCTATCTAAATGCTAATGATAAAAAGATAGGGTGAAGACTTTTTACCACAAGTGGCTTGGAACGCCTTCTTCTTTGATTTCTTCTCCTTTTCCTTCTTCTTCTCCTTTTTGAGAAGAGGGCACTCTGGTCGTAGGTGCCCTTTCTCATTGCAGTGGTAGCAACGTCTTGGGCTCTCCTTCTTCTCCTCTTTCTTTAATTCCCTACAAAACTTGGAAAATTTTTTAAGTAAAATTCTAAAGTCTTCGTCGTCGGATCTTACCTCGCTATCCGGCGTGGCTCTGAAGGCGAGAGTCTTCTTCGGTTTAGACTCTGGTGTATCCTTCTTCTTCTGCTTCAACTTTGCCTCGTAGGCCATTAGATTGCCTGGGAGATCTTCCATGTTGAGCTCCTCTACTTCGTTTTCCTCCTCGATGGCGGTAACTTTCTGTTCCCATTCCGGTCCAAGGGAACGAAGAAGCTTCCCTTGAAGCTCCCCCTTGATGAAGGTCTTCCCTAATGCTTTCAAATTATTTACAATGAGAGTGAACCTAGTGTTCATCTCACTGAAAGGCTTGTTAGGTTTCATAGAAAAAGATTCAAATTCTTGAGAAAGTAAATTAATTTTAGAAGTTCTTACCTTAGAGGTACCTTCGTGAGTTACCTCAAGTGTGTGCCAAATCTCGTATGCGGTGGCGCATTGTGAGATTCTGTTGAACTGCTCCGGCCTGAGCGCGCAATACAACGCGTTCATTATTTTTGCGTTGAGCGAGAGTTCCCGAATCTGCTGCTGCGAGTATCCTGCGTCGGGTCGCTCCGGGATCTCGTATGGGGCTTCGCAACGTCCCCAAAGAGGGAGGTCCGTGGCTTGAAGCCACATCCTCATCCTCAGCTTCTAGTAACTGTAGTTGTTCCCGTCGAAGTAGGGTGGTCGGACGGTGGACTGCCCTTCGGAGATTCTGATTGCGGCTATGCTTCCCTCCATGATCTTCTTGCCGGGTGTTACTCCGATCTCGCAAGAACCTGCCCTGATACCAACTGAAAGTTTCGTACTTGGAGGGGGTGACATCAGTGTGACGTAAAAAATGCGGAATTGAAATATACAATCTCACAAAAAATCAATCGCACAAAGTACACAAGTATTTTTAGGTGGAAACCCAAACCGGGTGAAAACCACCACCTAACCCTCTCGAGTTAGGATTTTTCGATCAACCAAGTTGATCAAAATCCACTAAATTGAATCACTTTAAGCGAGGGTGATTCAACCTCAACACAACCACGCTACTTAAATGAGGGTAGCGTACCTCAACCCCTTCTCTCCATGAGAAGGATTTTGTCTCACGAAGGAGACGGGAATTCGCAAAACGAATACCCAACCAAATAACAAAGATAAAATAAACAAGTAATCCTATAGAGCCAACAAAGTAATTTTGAACCTAAGCTTCTATAGGAATTAGGATACTCCCCTTTGCAAGGAGTGCGTCGAGTTGATGACGCGGTGCGTGAGCCATGCGACGGCGCAACTTCGCTCTCGAGAACAGTGGCGGGAGAGCGGGTGCGCAACAGCTTGATGCTCTCAAGATGATGGAACTAGAGCTTGGCGAGCAAGGGCTTCTCTTGGACACAAAAGAGTGGAACTAAGTTGCTTAGGTGTGTCTCTTGTTTCTCTTAGTGTGTATCTTGTGTTGCAAAGGCTCCCCTCTATTTATAGAGGCCGTAGGAAGGCTTTGGAAGGCCTGGAAAAGCTTCTATAGCCGTTGGGTGCAAAGTCTAAGAGAATCAGCCCGAAATCAGGAACAATCATTTCTCTGACAGGCTTATCAGACGTCTAATTCTGGCATTAGACGTCTGGAAGTTCACTTTAAGACGTCTGATTCCAAGGTTAGACGCCTGATTTTGGGCGGGTCTCCTCCTGACTTGAATCAGATCTAAACAGGGTTCTTGCGCAAGTCCATCATACGACATATAGGATGTCTGGCATTATGTCTGGACGTCTGGAAACCTACCTTTTCGTGGGAATGGATTTTCCAAACGTTGCAATGGCTAGAAAATATCTGAGAAGAGATTTTGGGTCAGCCGAGGCAAAACGGTCAATTATCAGACGTCTGGAAAGTCCTATGGACGTCTGATAAGGCTCTAACGGTCACATTCTTGACTGTTCGCTAAGGCAGCCAACGGTCCACTAATTGGACCTCTGGCAAAGTCATCAGGCGTGTCTAAGACGTCTGGTCTAAGGTCTGGACGTCTGGTTTCATCAGACAGCACTAACTATGTCCAGCCTAATAGTTATCAGACGTCTGAAACAACAGTCAGACGTCTTAAAACACTTTATCAGATGTCTGATTTTGGAATTAGACGTCTGGAAACTCTGTTTGAACCCTATATTGGTTTTCTAAGTTCTTTACAGAAAACCTAAGTATCCTAGGGTTGTGCGGGTGTTCCTAGGACTACTGTTAGGGTACTTTGAGGCTCTTTAACATAATTATCTAAGGAAATAAAGAGCAAGAGAATAACGACAAAAGTACATGAAAGGAATAAAAAGAATTCTATCCTATTCTTCTTGTCCTTCCATCTTCAATCTATCGCTCCTCGTGAATCTCCTCTGTTTTCCATCGAGCTCCTCCAATCTGTCCTGGATGTGAGCTCGAACTCCGTCTAATCACGTATCCATTTGCGATTGACCTGAAATCTAGGACTCAAAGTGCAAATGTTAAATGACACGTGTTTTGTTATCATCAAAACAAATGATCGTGGTGCTCTAGCACCAACAATCTCCCCCTTTTTGATGATGAAAAAATAATAAATAATAATGTAAGAAATCCCCGCTTTTTTTGACATTATCAAAAAGGTTTAATTGATTTTACATTTCCTATAACTCCCCCTTAAAACATGCTCTTCTATAAATTTCTTTTAACAAAGGTGGTGTCCTCCCCCTTTTTTTCTTTTTATAACAACAAGATAGCCATTATTTTTCTCCCCCTTACTAAAGGAAATTTAGCTAACTTGTAACTCTCCCTTAAAAATTGACAATTAGCTCATAGCTTTTAACTCCCCCTATCTAAATGCTAATGATAAAAAGATAGGGTGAAGAATTTTTACCACACCTACCAGGGCCAATAAAATGGCCCAAATGGTGGTTGTGGATGCCACATCGGATGGGGCTCCCATCCGTAGCTTGGAGGCCCGGGCATCGGCGTCGGTCTCTAGTCTGGGGGTCGACGTGCGGCGGGTCCGTCGCTTGTTCGCCGTCTCGTCGGTCCTCTTGTTCTCCTCCTTGGTCTACTCCTTGGTTCTCCCAACTCGAGTTGACCAGCCTTGAGTTTGTAGGTCCTGTCCTTTGTGTTGTAGTTATCCCTGAAACCTACAAAATAAGATTCCAAATTTTTCTTCGGTATCCAAGTGAGCTTGGATCCGAATCTGTTAGCGGGTCTCCTTGATGGAGATCCTTTCTCAACCTTAGGGCTATAAAAATTATCTACTTTATTGATTAATTTGTTGGAGTTTTCCCTAAGACATGTGATTTCTTTTTCTATAGTTTGCATCTTAGTCTTTAAATCATAGATTTCTAACTTTAGACTATCATTTTCCCCAATCAATTTAGTATTTTCATTGATTAGGTTATGATTTTCTAATAATAGGTTATAATTTTTAGGACTAGCTTCTATGTCCTTAAGTTATTTTTCTAAACTATCATTTTCATTTTTAAGAAAGCTAAGATTCTTTTTCATGCGTTTGTTTTCTATTTTTAGTGATTTACTAATCTCAAATAGTTCATTAAAAGCTTCTTGTAGATCGAAATTTACCTCGTTGTCGGAGTCGCTTCCACTTTCACTGTCGCTATTGCTTCCTCTGGCCATGAAACCAAAGCAAGCGGTTTCTTCTTTTTCTTCTTCTTCCTCCGAGCTTGAATCGTCCCAAGTGGCTTGGAATGCCTTCTTCTTAGATTTCTTCTCCTTTTCCTTATTCTTCTCCTTTTTGAGAAGAGGGCACTCTGGTCGTAGGTGCCCTTTCTCGTTGCAGTGGTAGCAACGTCTTGGGCACTCCTTCTTCTCCTCTTTCTTTAATTCCCTACAAAACTTGAAAAATTTTTTAAGTAAAATTCTAAGTCTTCGTCGTCGGATCTTACCTCGCTATCCGACGCGGCTCTGAAGGTGAGAGTCTTCTTCGGTTTAGACTCCGGTGAATCCTTCTTCTGCTTCAACTTTGTCACGTAGGCCATTAGATTGCCTAGGAGATCTTCCATGTTGAGCTCCTCTACTTCGTTTGCCTCCTCGATGGCGGTGACTTTCTGTTCCCATTTCGGTCCAAGGGAACGAAGAAGCTTCCCTTGAAGCTCCCCCTTGATGAAGGTCTTCCCTAATGCTTTCAAATTATTTACAATGAGAGTGAACCTAGTGTTCATCTCACTTAAAGGCTTGTTAGGTTTCATAGAAAAAGATTCAAATTCTTGAGAAAGTAAATTAATTTTAGAAGTTTTTACATTAGAGGTACCTTCGTGAGTTACCTCAAGTGTGTGCCAAATCTCGTATGCGGTGGCGCATTGTGAGATTCTGTTGAACTCCTCCGGGCTGAGCGCGCAATACAACGCGTTCATTGTTTTCGCGTTGAGCGAGAGTTCCCGAATCTGCTGCTACGAGTATCCTGCGTCGGGTCGCTCCGGGATCTCGTATGGGGCTTCGCAACGTCCCCAAAGAGGGAAGTCCATGGCTTGAAGCCACATCCTCAGCTTCCAGTAACTGTAGTTGTTCCCGTCGAAGTAGGGTGGTCGGACGGTGGACTGCCCTTTGGAGATTCTAATTGCGGCTATGCTTCCCTCCATGATCTTCTTGCCGGGTGTTACTCCGATCTCGCAAGAACCTGCTCTGATACCAACTGAAAGTTTCGTACTTGGAGGGGGTGAGATCAGTGTGACGTAAAAAATGCGGAATTGAAATATACAATCTCACAAAAAATTAATCGCACAAAGTACACAAGTATTTTTAGGTGGAAACCCAAACCGGGTGAAAACCACCACCTAACCCTCTCGAGTTAGGATTTTCCGATCAACCAAGTTGATCAAAATCCACTAAACCGAATCACTTTAAGCGAGGGTGATTCAACCTCAATACAACCACGCTACTTAAACGAGGGTAGCGTACCTCAACCCCTTCTCTCCACGAGAAGGATTTTGTCTCACGAAGGAGACGGAAATTCGCAAAACGAATACCCAACCAAATAACAAAGATAAAATAAACAAGTAATCCTATAGAGCCAACAAAGTAATTTTGAACCTAAGCTTCTATAGGAATTAGGATACTCCCCTTTGCAAGGAGTGCGTCGAGTTGATGACGCGGTGCGTGGGCCACGCGACGGCGCAACTTCGCTCTCGTGAACACTGGCGAGAGAGCGGGTGTGCAACAGCTTAATGCTCCCAAGATGATGGAACTAGAGCTTGGAGAGAAAGGGCTTCTCTTGGACACAAAAGAGTGGAACTAAGTTGCTTAGGTGTGTCTCTTGTTTCTCTTAGTGTGTATCTTGTGTTGCAAAGGCTCCCCTCTATTTATAGAGGCCTTAGGAAGGCTTTGGAAGGCCTGGAAAAGCTTCCATAGCCGTTGGGTGCAAAGCCCAAGAGAATCAGCCCGAATTCAGGAACAATCATTGCTCTGACAGGTTTATCAGACGTCTAATTCTGGCATCAGACGTTTGGAAGTTTACCTTAAGACGTCTGATTCCAAGGTCAGACGTCTGATTTTGGGCGGGTCTCCTCCTGACTTGAATCAGATCTAAACAGGGTTCTTGCGCAAGTCCATCAGACGACATATAGGACGTTTGGCATTATGTCTGGACGTCTGGAAACCTACTTTTTCGAGGGAATGGATTTTCCAAACGTTGCAATGACTAGAAAATATCTGAGAAGAGATTTTGGGTCAGCCGAGGCAAAACAGTCAATTATCAGACATCTGGAAAGTCCTATGGACGTCTCATAAGGCTCTAACGGTCACATTCTTGACTGTTCGCTAAGCCAGCCAACGATCCACTAATTGGACGTCTGGAAAAGTCATCAGGCGTCTCTAAGACGTCCGGTCTATGGTCTGGACGTCTGATTTCATCAGACAGCACTAACTATGTCCAGCCTAATAGTTATCAAACGTCTGAAACAACAGTCAGACGTCTTAAAACACTTTATCAGATGTCTGATTTTGGAATTAAACGTCTGGAAACTCTGTTTGAACCCTATATTGGTTTTCTAAGTTCTTTACAGAAAACCTAAGTATCCTAGGGTTGTGCGGGTGTTCCTAGGACTACTGTTAGGGTACTTTGAGGCTATTTAACATAATTTTCTAAGTAATAAGAGCAAGAGAATAACGACAAAAGTACATGAAAGGAATAAAAAGAATTCAATCCTATTCTTCTTGTCCTTCCATCTTCAATCTATCGCTCCTCGCGAATCTCCTCTGTTTTCCATCGAGCTCCTCCAATCCGTCCTGGATGAGAGCTCGAACTCCATCTAATCACGTATCCATTTGCGATTGACCTGAAATCTAGGACTCAAAGTGCAAATGTTAAATGACACGTGTTTTGTTATCATCAAAACAAATGATCGTGGTGCTCTAGCACCAACAATCTCCCCCTTTTTGATGATGACAAAACCATAAATAATAATGCAGAAAATCCTCCCCCTTTTTGTCATTATCAAAAAGGTTTAATTGATTTTACATTTCCTATAACTCCCCCTTAAAACATGCTCTTCTATAAATTTCTTCTAACAAATGTGATGTCCTCCCCCTTTTTTTCTTTTTATTACAACAAGATAGCTATTATTTTTCTCCCCCTTACTAAAGGAAATTTAGCTAACTTGTAACTCCCCCTTAAAAATTGACAATTAGCTCATAGCTTTTAACTCCCCCTATCTAAATGCTAATGATAAAAAGATAGGGTGAAGAATTTTTACCACACCTACCATGGCCAATAAAATGGCTCAAATGGTGGTGGTGGATGCCACATCAGATGGGGCTCCCATCCGTAGCTTGGAGGCCCGGGCATCGGCGCCGGTCTCCAGTCTGGTGGTCGACGTGCGGCGGGTCCGTCGCTTGTTCGCCGTGTCGTCGGTCCTCTTGTTCTCCTCCTTGGTCTACTCGTTGGTTCTCCCAACTCGAGTTGACCAGCCTTGAGTTTGTAGTTCCAGTCCTTTGTGTTGTAGTTATCCCTGAATCATACAAAACATGATTCCAAATTTTTCTTCGGTATCCAAGTGAGCTTGGATCCGAATCTGTTAGCGGGTCTCCTTGATGGAGATCCTTTCTCAACCTTAGGGCTATAAAAATTATCTACTTTATTGATTAATTTGTTCGAGTTTTCCCTAAGACATGTGATTTCTTTTTCTATAGTTTGCATCTTAGTCTTTAAATCATAGATTTCTAACTTTAGACTATCATTTTCCCCAATCAATTTATTATTTTCATTGATGAGGTTATGATTTTCTAATAATAGGTTATCATTTTTAGGACTAGCTTCTATGTCCTTAAGTTATTTTTCTAAACTATCATTTTCATTTTTAAGAAAGCTAAGATTCTTTTTCATGCTTTTGTTTTCTATTTTTAGTGATTTACTAATCTCAAATAGTTCATTAAAAGCTTCTTGTAAATCGAAATTTACCTCGTTGTCGGAGTCTCTTCCACTTTCACTGTCGCTATTGCTTCCTCTGGCAATGAAACCAAAGCAAGCGGTTTCTTCTTTTTCTTCTTCTTCCTCCGAGCTTGAATCGTCCCAAGTGGCTTGGAATGCCTTCTTCTTAGATTTCTTCTCCTTTTCCTTATTCTTCTCCTTTTTGAGAAGAGGGCACTCTGGTCGTAGGTGCCCTTTCTCGTTGCAGTGGTAGCAACGTCTTGGGCACTCCTTCTTCTCCTCTTTCTTTAATTCCCTACAAAACTTGAAAAATTTTTTAAGTAAAATTCTAAGTCTTCGTCGTCGGATCTTACCTCGCTATCCGACGCGGCTCTGAAGGTGAGAGTCTTCTTCGGTTTAGACTCCGGTGAATCCTTCTTCTGCTTCAACTTTGTCACGTAGGCCATTAGATTGCCTAGGAGATCTTCCATGTTGAGCTCCTCTACTTCGTTTGCCTCCTCGATGGCGGTGACTTTCTGTTCCCATTTCGGTCCAAGGGAACGAAGAAGCTTCCCTTGAAGCTCCCCCTTGATGAAGGTCTTCCCTAATGCTTTCAAATTATTTACAATGAGAGTGAACCTAGTGTTCATCTCACTTAAAGGCTTGTTAGGTTTCATAGAAAAAGATTCAAATTCTTGAGAAAGTAAATTAATTTTAGAAGTTTTTACCTTAGAGGTACCTTCGTGAGTTACCTCAAGTGTGTGCCAAATCTCGTATGCGGTGGCGCATTGTGAGATTCTGTTGAACTCCTCCGGGCTGAGCACGCAATACAACGCGTTCATTGTTTTCACGTTGAGCGAGAGTTCCCGAATCTGCTGCTGCGAGTATCCTGCGTCGGGTCGCCCCGGGATCTCGAATGGGGCTTCGCAACGTCCCCATAGAGCGAAGTCCGTGGCTTGAAGTCACATCCTCATCCTCAGCTTCGAGTAACTGTAGTTGTTCCCGTCGAAGTAGGGTGGTCGGACGGTGGACTGCCCTTCGGAGATTCTGATTGCGGCTATGCTTCCCTCCATGATCTTCTTGCCGGGTGTTACTCCGATCTCGCAAGAACCTGCTCTGATACCAACTGAAAGTTTCGTACTTGGAGGGGGTGAGATCAGTGTGACGTAAAAAATGCGGAATTGAAATATGCAATCTCACAAAAAATTAATCGCACAAAGTACGCAAGTATTTTTAGGTGGAAACCTAAACCGGGTGAAAACCACCACCTAACCCTCTCGAGTTAGGATTTTCCGATCAACCAAGTTGATCAAAATCCACTAAACCGAATCACTTTAAGCGAGGGTGATTCAACCTCAATACAACCACGCTACCTAAACGAGGGTAGCGTACCTCAACCCCTTCTCTCCACGAGAAGGATTTTGTCTCACGAAGGAGACGGGAATTCGCAAAACGAATACCCAACCAAATAACAAAGATAAAATAAACAAGTAATCCAATAGAGCCAACAAAGTAATTTTGAACCTAAGCTTCTATAGGAATTAGGGTACTCCCCTTTGCAAGGAGTGCGTCTAGTTGATGACGCGGTGCGTGAGCCACGCGACGGCGCAACTTCGCTCTCGTGAACAGTGGCGGGAGAGCGGGTGCGCAACAGCTTGACGCTCTCAAGATGATGGAACTAGAGCTTGGAGAGCAAGGGCTTCTCTTGGACACAAAAGAGTGGAACTAAGTTGCTTAGGTGTGTCTCTTGTTTCTCTTAGTGTGTATCTTGTGTTGCAAAGGCTCCCCTCTATTTATAGAGGCCGTAGGAAGGCTTTGGAAGGCCTGGAAAAGCTTCTATAGCCGTTGGGTGCAAAGTCCAAGAGAATCAGCCCGAAATCAGGAACAATCATTTCTCTGACAGGCTTATCAGACATCTAATTCTGGCATCAGACGTCTGGAAGTTCATTTTAAGACGTCTGATTCCAAGGTCAGACGCCTGATTTTGGGCGGGTCTCCTCCTGACTTGAATCAGATCTAAACAGGGTTCTTGCGCAAGTCCATCAGACGACATATAGGACGTCTGGCATTATGTCTGGACATCTGGAAACCTACCTTTTCGTGGGAATGGATTTTCCAAACATTGCAACGGCTAGAAAATATCTGAGAAGAGATTTTGGGTCAGCCGAGGCAAAACGATCAATTATCAGATGTCTGCAAAGTCCTATGGACGTCTGATAAGGCTCTAACGGTCACATTCTTGACTGTTCGCTAAGCCAGCCAACGGTCCACAAATTGGAAGTCTGGCAAAGTCATCAGGCGTCTCTAAGACATCTGGTCTAAGGTCTGGACGTCTGATTTCATCAGACAGCACTAACTATATCCAACCTAATAGTTATCAGACGTCTGAAACAACAGTCAGACGTCTAAAAACACTTTATCAGATGTCTAATTTTGGAATTAGACGTCTGGAAACTCGGTTTGAACCCTATATTGGTTTTCTAGGTCTTTACAGAAAACCTAAATATCCTAGGGTTGTGCGGGTGTTCCTAGGACTACTGTTAGGGTACTTTGAGGCTCTTTAACATAATTTTCTATGGAAATAAAGAGCAAGAGAATAACGACAAAAGTACATGAAAGGAATAAAAAGAATTCTATCCTATTCTTCTTGTCCTTCCATCTTCAATCTATCGCTCCTCGTGAATCTCCTCTGTTTTCCATCGGGCTCCTCCAATCCGTCCTGGATGCGAGCTCGAACTCCGTCTAATCACGTATCCATTTGCGATTGACCTGAAATCTAGGACTCAAACTGCAAATGTTAAATGACACGTGTTTTGTTATCATCAAAACAAATGATCGTGGCGCTCTAGCACCAACAATCTCCCCCTTTTTGATGATGAAAAAATAATAAATAATAATGTAAGAAATCCTCCCCCTTTTTGACATTATCAAAAAGGTTTAATTGATTTTACATTTCCTATAACTCCCCCTTAAAACATGCTCTTCTATAAATTTCTTTTAACAAAGGTGATGTCCTCCCCCTTTTTTTCTTTTTATAACAACAAGATAGCTATTATTTTTCTCCCCCTTACTAAAGGAAATTTAGCTAACTTGTAACTCTCCCTTAAAAATTGACAATTAGCTCATAGCTTTTAACTCCCCCTATCTAAATGCTAATGATAAAAAGATAGGGTGAAGAATTTTTACCACACCTACCATGGCCAATAAAATGGCCCAAATGGTGGTGGTGGATGCCACATCGGATGGGGCTCCCATCCGTAGCTTGGAGGCCCGGGCATTGGCACCGGTCTCTAGTCTGGTGGTCGACGTGCGGCGGGTCCGTCGCTTGTTCGCCGTCTCGTCGGTCCTCTTGTTCTCCTCCTTGGTCTACTCCTTGGTTCTCCCAACTCGAGTTGACCAGCCTTGACTTTGTAGGTCCAGTCCTTTGTGTTGTAGTTATCCCTGAAACCTACAAAACAAGATTCCAAATTTTTCTTCGGTATCCAAGTGAGCCTGGATCCGAATCTGTTAGCGGGTCTCCTTGATGGAGATCCTTTCTCAACCTTAGGGCTATAAAAATTATCTACTTTATTGATTAATTTGTTGGAGTTTTCCCTAAGACATGTGATTTCTTTTTCTACAGGTTGCATCTTAGTCTTTAAATCATAGATTTCTAACTTTAGACAATCATTTTCCCCAATCAATTTATTATTTTCATTGATGTGGTTATGATTTTCTAATAATAGGTTATCATTTTTAGGACTAGCTTCTATGTCCTTAAGTTATTTTTCTAACTTATCATTTTCATTTTTAAGAAAGCTAAGATTCATTTTCATGCTTTTGTTTTCTATTTTTAGTGATTTACTAATCTCAAATAGTTCATTAAAAGCTTCTTGTAAATCGAAATTTACCTCGTTGTCGGAGTCGCTTCCACTTTCACTGTCTCTATTGCTTCCTCTGGCCATGAAACCAAAGCAAGCGGTTTCTTCTTTTTCTTCTTCTTCCTCCGAGCTTGAATCGTCCCAAGTGGCTTGTGATGCCTTCTTCTTAGATATCTTCTCCTTTTCCTTCTTCTTCTCCTTTTTGAGAAGAGGGCACTCTGGTCGTAGGTGCCCTTTCTCGTTGCAGTGGTAGTAACATCTTGGGCTCTCCTTCTTCTCCTTCTTCTCTTTCTTTAATTCCCTACAAAACTTGAAAAATTTTCTAAGTAATATTCTAAAGTCTTCGTCGTCGGATCTTACCTCGCTATCCGACGCGGCTCTGAAGGCGAGAGTCTTCTTCGGTTTAGACTCCGGTGTATCCTTCTTCTTCTGCTTCAACTTTGTCTCGTAGGCCATTAGATTGCCTAGGAGATCTTCCATGTTGAGCTCCTCTACTTCGTTTGCCTCCTCGATGGCGGTGACTTTCTGTTCCCATTCCGGTCCAAGGGAACAAAGAAGCTTCCCTTGAAGCTCCCCCTTGATGAAGGTCCTCCCTAATGCTTTCAAATTATTTACAATGAGAGTGAACCTAGTGTTCATCTCACTTAAAGGCTTGTTAGGTTTCATAGAAAAAGATTCAAATTCTTGAGAAAGTAAATTAATTTTAGAAGTTTTTACCTTAGAGGTACCTTCGTGAGTTACCTCAAGTGTGTGCCAAATCTCGTATGCGGTGGCGCATTGTGAGATTCTGTTGAACTCCTCCGGGCTGAGCGCGCAATACAACGCGTTCATTGTTTTCGCGTTGAGCGAGAGTTCCCGAATCTGCTGCTGCGAGTATCCTGCGTCGGGTCGCTCCGGGATCTCGTATGGGGCTTCGCAACGTCCCCAAAGAGGGAAGTCCGTGGCTTGAAGCCACATCCTCAGCTTCCAGAAACTGTAGTTGTTCCCATCGAAGTAGGGTGGTCGGACGGTGGACTGCCCTTCGGAGATTCTGATTGCGGCTATGCTTCCCTCCATGATCTTCTTGCCGGGTGTTACTCCGATCTCGCAAGAACCTGCTCTGATACCAACTGAAAGTTTCGTACTTGGAGGGGGTGAGATCAGTGTGACGTAAAAAATGCGGAATTGAAATATACAATCTCACAAAAAATCAATCGCACAAAGTACACAAGTATTTTTAGGTGGAAACCCAAACCGGGTGAAAACCACCACCTAACCCTCTCGAGTTAGGATTTTCCGATCAACCAAGTTGATCAAAATCCACTAAGCCGAATCACTTTAAGCGAGGGTGATTCAACCTCAATACAACCACGCTACTTAAACGAGGGTAGTATACCTCAACCCCTTCTCTCCACGAGAAGGATTTTGTCTCACGAAGGAGACGGGAATTCGCAAAACGAATACCCAACCAAATAACAAAGATAAAATAAACAAGTAATCCTATAGAGCCAACAAAGTAATTTTGAACCTAAGCTTCTATAGGAATTAGGATACTCCCCTTTGCAAGGAGTGCGTCGAGTTGATGACGCGGTGCGTGAGCCACGCGACGGCGCAACTTCGCTCTTGTGAACACTGGCGGGAGAGCGGGTGTGCAACAGCTTGATGCTCCCAAGATGATGGAACTAGAGCTTGGAGAGCAAGGGCTTCTCTTGGACACAAAAGAGTGGAACTAAGTTGCTTAGGTGTGTCTCTTGTTTCTCTTAGTGTGTATCTTGTGTTGCAAAGGCTCCCCTCTATTTATAGAGGCCTTAGGAAGGCTTTGGAAGGCCTGGAAAAGCTTCCATAGCCGTTGGGTGCAAAGCCCAAGAGAATCAGCCCGAAATCAGGAACAATCATTGCTCTGACAGGCTTATCAGACGTCTAATTCTGGCATCAGACGCTGATAAACGTCAGTTTATCATCATTTTTATGCTTTAAAACTAACCTAGCTCTTAGGATTTTACTCCGCAAACGGGTTTTTGGGCTGCATTTAGGCATAAATTAGGATAGGCATGCATTGCATTTTTTATTATTGTTTTAATGTGTTTTTGTGAGTGTTAGGGATGTACAGATTCACAGATTCCTAAAACCCTAGCACTCAAGAAGGCAATTGGTGAAGGAGAAGCCCAGACTAGTTGGAACCCAGCTTGATCCAGCTCACCATAGCTGGAACCTAGCTTACTTGAACTAGGGTTAGCTCATCCCAGCTCCATTCAGCTAATCTCAGCTGGATGGCAGCTCAAGAGAGTTTACCTTAGCTCACCCTAGCTCAAGTCAGCTCAGATCCAGCTCAACTTAGCTGAGTCTAGCTCACCTCAGCTCCCACTAGTTCACAGGGAGCTCTAGCTAGCTCAGCTGAGTTGACAGGAGTTCACCCCAGCTCAGATCCAGCTACATTCAGCTCCACTCAACTCCAGCCAGCCGAAGAAGAATTCATCTCAGCTCAGGAAGCTCAAGTCCAGCTCCCGGGGACTCAGCTTAGCTCAACTCAGTTGAGCTAAGCTACCTTAGCTGCCTCAACCAGCTTGATTCTTCCCGGGAGCACCAGACCCAGCTCACCTTAGCTCATTTTTGTAGAAGCTAGCTCACTTTAGCTTGGCTTAGCAATAGCAAAGAACTAGCAAGCTAAGCCAGCTAGAATAGCCCCATGCCAGCCTCTTCAGCAGCGGCCAGCTCCAGCTCCAGCTCCAGACTTCTTCTCCTCAGCTCCTTCCTCCAAACCCTAGCTCTAACACCTTCTCCTCTACTCCACCTTTAGCTAAGCTAGCTTAGCTTATCTTAGCTTAGCTTATCTTAGCTAACAACCAGCTCCTTGGCCATTCATTACCTCCAAAATCAACCCTAGCTAGCTCCACCAACTCAAGCCTACCTAAGCTAGCTAGCCTACTCAAGTTGGCACCACCTCCTAGCCATCCCTTCACCCCATTATCTCCACCAAAAGACACTTCAAGTTGGCGCCAAAAACCACCCCTAACCACCTCTATATTGGCGCCACTTTCAGCCCCTTAATCCACCCTACACCTACCCACATAAGCCATCCTAGCCATCCACCTAACCCCCCTTCTAGAATCCTTCTTGGCGCCAACTTAGACCCTCTTCTAGAAGCCCTTTTTGGCGCCAATATCAAGGGGTGTCAACACACATAACCACCCCTTAGGTGTCCCTTAAGGTGGCGCCAAACACCCTTGGCCATTGGATCCTTAACCACCTCCCTCCTTCCATCCTAGCCATCCATTTCAAAGGTCACCATAGCCCCCCTCCTATTCTATAAAAGGCCACCACCTACCACCATTTTTGAGGCATCCTCCCTTAGTGTATTTTCTACCTACATCCACCTATACCTACGCCCAAGGAGAAGGAGTAGAGAAGGAGATTAAAGGGGCACACCACCAGCCCTTTTGGTGCCTTCTTCTCCCCACTCTCTTCAACTTGGGCCACGCCAAGGAGGAGGACTCTCCCACTTCAAGGAGGACGGCCAGGCAAAGGAGAAAAGCTTAGGGTGGACGTCCACCCTTGGAGAGAAACTTAGGGCACGCCCCCTTAGGGCTTGCCTTGGAGGTCATCACTTTGGCGGAGTTCTGCAAGGAAGGAGTTGAAGGATTCTTTTCAAGCTTGGGAGCCACCAACCTTGGAGCAAGAAGCCCTCTTCTTCACCATCTATTTAGAGGATTTGTGTTTTCTTTTACTTCAATTATCTAGTAGTAGAAGCATTCCTCTACTAGGCATTTTTGTTAAACACTTTATCAATTATCTAGTTGCTTTCTTCGTATATCTTGTTTGCATTTCTATTTGCTTATTTTCAGCATTCTTCACTTCCTCTCCCTAATTATTCTAGGTTTCCACTTGCCTAGAGTGAGCTTAGGGAGAGGCTCTACTTGCCACTTAGAAGTAGTATTTTAAAGTGAAGTGTAAATCACCTTCCCGTCACTATTCCGCATGTTGTCTTAATTTAAAACAAAAAAATGATATATTGAAAAATACCAAAAAGAAAGTTGAGATTGTATTCCAAGCAAGAGAATCACTATTGCAAACATTTGGCCTCCTTGGACGACCCTAGATACTCCCCTATCTAGGAATATAAATTTAAGAGTTGATCGGTTTTACGCGTTACAACGACGTATTTTAACAAACCGCGTGAAATCGCTATCACTTTTTGGCGCCGTTGCCGGGGAGGCATGGCTTTGCATTAACTCATTTTCTCTTGCTTGAAGTGGATCTCATCCCCTTCTCTTTCTTTCTTTTGTGTGTGCAGGAACTACAGCGGGAAAGCGGGAATCTGGAAGCGCGATCTTAAAGATCCTTTTCTTCCCGCGAAAATTCAGGTTGGTTCCTCTTTCTAGTCACATAATTAATTAAAACTACCAAAAATATATTAAACTTGGCTTTCAGGACCCTAAACACTTAAATTAAGTGGAGTGGTGCATTTTAAAATCATTGTTTGCTTGTATGCTTCTTTAGCACCATTCCATTGCAAGTATTGGTGTTCTGTTTTTCGGGTCTGGATTTTTGTCCAGACTTGAAAAATCGATTCCTAACACCACAGGCCTCCTAAAATCATAAAATTTCATAGAGTGATTCCCAATTAAGTTGGGAACATCTTTTCCAAATTTCAGATCAATTGGATTTGTATTTAATTTTTAAAAATTCGTGGATTACAGAGGGGTCACACCCTCTAATCTTCCTATTTTTCTACTGTCCGCGAATTTTCAGAATTTTTATACTCATCCAATTTTTGTGAAATTTATCTTCTTGGAATCCCTGTGAAATTTTACATATCATATAAAATCATAAAAATTTTCTGAGGTCGGTGGTAATACTGAAAAGTCTATAATACCCACGGGTATTATTTCTGGACTTTGACATCAGTACAATTAAAAATTCAAAACTATTATCAAACAAATTCCTAAAATCTTACAAAAATCTTTTCTGGAATTCTTGTTTGATTTTCTTCAAGGTAGTGGTGTTGTTTGACTTGTTTGGACCACTACTTAATTCTGAAAGCTAAAAATAATTCATTGGTAGTTAAATTTCTGTCTTAGGGATAATTGGCTTAGGGTTTCTTCTTTCTCTTTAGAGACTCAATTAAAAGGAAATATACAATCACACATACAACTGGTCTTTCCTTTGATTGTGAACTTTCAAACTTGTTTGAAAACTTAACTAAAGAAACCCTAAAATACATTCAATTAAATCAAATCCTAAAAGACAAAAATACAAAAAAAATTGTGTGACAACTTGATTTTCATTGGAGCCACTCTCCAATTCCTGCACACACACAAAAAAATCAAATAACAGGGCAACAACCCAATAAACGCCCTCCACATTCCGTGTGCACTATAGAATCCTAGACCTAATTAAAATTTGTAGCAACTTGACCCCTAAGGCTTTATCAACTTAGGCTTGCTATTTAGGTTTTAAGTTTTCTTTAGTTAGTACCAATTCTGTCATCTGTATCTGGTGTTCAGGCTGAGGGGCCGTGTCAAACGACCAGGCGCGGGTTTGTACAAGCACCTGGGGTTTTCCCTGGGAAACGTTTGGGCCCAAACCTCCCCTTAAGCAACCTGGCTAGATTTGTTGATAGAACGGGTATTCACTATTGACTACTTATTTCCTATATAGACCAAGTCTTAGGTTATTATTAGGGAGTCACAATCAAGTTAGGTCTAGTTTTTGTTTGTTTGAATTGCACACTTTCTCTCATCTCTTTCTCTTCTCCTCCCCTCCCCGTTCTTCCATTTTATGCACGGGCGACGGTCTCAAAATCCGCACTTGGAAGGACCATTTGATTTCGCCCCCCACGTAAAAAGACCACTTTTTCTGTCTTCTCCTGAAAAAATGGAAACACAACAAAATAGGTCCACTGACCCTTCCACGTCTACCTCTAACCCCACCTCTAACCCTAATTCTAACCCTTCCACCCAAAACCCAACCACCAGTAACTTTCCACACTTGGAGCTCCCCAATCTTGAGTTGCCCCACACACAACATCAAGACCCCCTACCTGATCTTTTAAAATTGATGGCCGATCAAATTAATAAATTAAATTCCAATCAACAAACATTGACTAGGAACATCCAAAACCTAGCCAATCCAAGGCCAAACCCACCACCCCGTCAGCAGCCTGTTGTTCCTCTAAAAGATTTCTATGATCCGTCTTATTATGAGGAACGACCAGGGGTGGTCATACCTGAGGGGGACTTTGAGATCAAGCCAGCCGTCCTGAACCTGATTAAACACTTTCATGGCCTTCCTAGGGAAGACCCTTTCAGCCACCTTGAAGAACTAATTCTTCTTGCACAGACAACCCGTTCCCGAAATGTGCAAGAAGACATATGGCTGATGCGGCTTTTTCCATTATCTCTCAAAGATAAGGCCGCTTATTGGTTCAGGACCATTGGCCGACCCATTACAACATGGCCTCAACTCAAGAGTGCCTTCCTCAAGAAATTCTTTCCCATAGGTCGTACCAATTCCTTACGAAGATCTATTACGACCTTTCACCAAAAATCTGGTGAAACTTTCCATGATTCTTGGGAAAGATTTCAAGACCTTTTAAGAAGTTGCCCGCACCACGAGATTCCTTTATGGCAGCTCGTGCAAATCTTCTATCATGGATTAGAAGATCAAATCCGACAGTTTGTCGACGCCTCGTGTGGCGGCAACTTTTTAAATAAAGATGCAGAAAGTGCCTATGACCTGTTCGAAGAAATGAGTGAAAACTCATTTAATCAAGCTTCCATGAACACATTTTGCAGAACCCAAAACCCGCAGTTTGGTGTTCATGAAATAGGCACTCAATCTATCCCTATCACCCAAGATGATCTTCAATTGATTGCTCAAAAACTCGACCAGATGCATATTAAGCAAAAGAAAATTGAGGAAAGACTAGCCACTTCAACTCAAGCTCCACACCCACATCTAACCCAACCTAACTTTCCACAAAGAGAAAATTTGCACAATCTCAACACTACCCCTGCTGATTATTCTGAGGTTGCCCATGATTCACTGGGGAACTACAACTATCCAGATCTTAACCCCACTCAAAATATTTCTGCCATCCAGGAGCCCTTTAAAAATTCTTCCAATTGGAAAAATTACCCGAACTACTCCTGGAATAATCAAGTTTCCTCCCAACCATATCATTTTAATGGGTATGGGTCGAATCCAAATTTCCATCCTGGGCCATCCCAACAAGATATCAATGCCCAGATGTTGCGAACCCTGCAGGATATGCAAACAAAAATGACGGAAGTAACCCGCAACATCACAAATCTGAACAATCAGATTGGGGTTACTCCCACGCAAAGACCTGTAGGACATCTTCCGTCCCAACCCATACCCAACCCTAATCACCAAGGAAACCATTATATGGGCAGAAATCCACATTATCCACATCAGCCTCCTCTCAATCCACCACCTCAGCAGCCGCCCAGGTTTCTGCAATCACAGGCCCCCCCACCTCCTCTAAATAATAATCCGACTGCACATGCAGTTACTTTGAGGAGTGGGAAAACCACCACTGACCCCGGGCCTTCACACGAACCTGGTAAGATACCTGTGCAAATTGACTCCCCACCTCCCCATCAGGAAGAAAAAGAAAAACAAAAATCTCAAGACAAGATTCCTGTCCCTTTCCCACAAGCCCTCTACCCCACCACCAACAAAAAAAAGAAATCTGAGCCCACTACAGAAGAACTCATGGAGCTATTTGGGCAAGTTCATATCAATATTCCTCTCCTAGATGCCATCAAATATATACCTGCCTATGCTAAATTTTTGAAGGATATTTGTACTCCTAAAAGGCAGGCTAAAAATCTAGGACAGGTGCATCTTTCAGAGACAGTAAGCTCTGTCATACAGAGTAAGCTGCCTCCTAAGATGAAAGATCCGGGGGCGCCTTTAATTTCTGTAATTATTGATGACACTACATTTAATCGCGCCCTCCTTGATCTTGGTGCCTCTGTAAATATTATTCCCACAAGTTTATTCGAAGAATTTCAGATCGGTGAATTAAAACCCGTCGAGGTTACCCTGCAATTAGCCGACCGATCTACAATCAAACCTCGTGGGATTGTTGAGGATGTATTAGTCAAGGTCCAGAATTGTGTCTTCCCTGCAGACTTTCTGGTTCTTGACATTGAGGCACCCGAATCATTACTGGACTCCCCGATAATCCTTGGACGCCCCTTTTTGGCCACTACAAAGGCAAATATCAATTGCCACACAGGCAAAATGGATATCAACTGTGCAGGCCAAACTATCACCTTAGATATTTTTAAATCCTCCAGGAGATTCCATGATGATAACTTCTTTGAGGACTCAGATACTGAAATTTCTAATATGGTGGAGGAGACAATGTTAATAGATACCCTTACCGACCACAGTTTTTTTGAGGACTCTGATTCAGACTCAGTGGTCGGCGAGATCTGTGATCCGGAAACTTGTCTTGACTCCAAATTTGTTCCTGATACCCCCCCTAACCCACCCACTATTCACGCACCTAATTTTTCCACACTAACTCACCATTCCTTCCCCGACCCCTTTCTTACGGACCTGCCACCAACCCCGCCCGAGTTTGGCACCCAACCTGAATTAAAACCATGGCCAGACTCGGGCCACACTTATCAATTTCCATCTCACTTTGATCCCAATATTATTTCTAATCAATTTTCTAGGGATCTAGACGAAGACACCTTTTTTGCGGGCATCCAAGTGTCCAATTATTTACATGATTTTCCGTCTTCTGTGCATACCTTCACTCCCGGCTGAATGGCGTAAAAGATAGCACTGGATGGGAGGTAACCCATCATTTTTTTCTTGCTTTCCTTTTTTCTTCTTTTTCCAGGTTTTATTCATCCTAAACCTGACCGTTCTTCACTAAGGTGATTCCTTTTCCCTCCTAATGCATGAGGACATGGCATATCTTAAGCATGGGGGGGTGTTTTTAAATTTTTACGATCGATTTAGGATGTTTAAAACCTAAAAACATGCATTTTTCTTTAATTTATTTCCTGCTTGCATACCAAAAAAAAAAAAAAAAAAAAAAAAAATGAAAACTTTTTGAGGAAAAATTTTGAAATCAGGACTAAGGTCGAAAAATTCACTTCTGGTACAATGGGATTTAATCTTTAACAAACTAAGGATGAGGATTTGGATCTAATCATTAGAATTCCAGGGTCTATTTTAGACTAGATCAGATATCCTTCTCTAAAATTCCACCTGAACTCATGATAGTTCAGGTGACTTGATCCTATTTTGTAATATGGAAAGTATTTGACTTAGTTTCTGATTCAAAAACTTACAGGTCTCAAGAAACTTCTTGTGTCAATTTTCACACACAAGTCAACACTTAAAAACAACTAAAAATTTGAAGAACTCCCTTGTTTGGATTTAGTAAAAGTCTGAAGCAGATCATTGGTTTGAGTTCCCACCGCCGAGAAGAAGGAAAATACCTTCTTTGAGGACGCGATGTCAACATGTTACCGCCTCGGTGCTGCTCTATATCTATATTTCATATCTTTAGACGGAGCATTAAAGCGCATTTCAGCAGCTCAAGTGTCTTGGACGGTGCTCTACCTATAGCGTCGGAGCAAGAGCTTGAGTTTGCTTGGAGCGCCCCTTTTCACCGCATCGTGTTTTGGGGTTCTAAGCTCCTGGGTGGTGTCATGGACAGTGCTATCCCGAAGTACTGGCGCCAGAGCCCCCTCGAGGAATGGTAACGGGAATGATGATACCGACACATCTGTTGTAAGACTAAGCTAAAAATAAGCATGGGGGAGAAAAAAAATATATATATATATATAATAATAATAATAACACGTCCTTATAAAAGTTGGCTTTTCACAAGCACAGACACAAGGTTTTAAAGGAATTTGCAAGTTGCGAATCAGATTCACGAGCCAGAAAAATCCTAAAAACAAACATTTCAAGTCATCTGAATTAACAAGGGGTTAATTTGCGAATTTTCTGAGGATATATTGATCCCGTTCTATCTAATGGTTGGATCCAAAAACAAATCCTGATGTTTATCTTCAACAAATCCCGTATCTCCTGTGTTTTAATCTACCAAGGTCCCTTAATCTCTTTTTCTCCTCAAAAATCAAAAAAAATTAGATTTCCCAAAAATTCCGTTTTCCAAAAAAAATTAATGTTTTGCTAAGAGACTAGCAAAAGATAAGCATGGGGGTGTGATAAACGTCAGTTTATCATCATTTTTATGCTTTAAAACTAACCTAGCTCTTAGGATTTTACTCCGCAAACGGGTTTTTGGGCTGCATTTAGGCATAAATTAGGATAGGCATGCATTGCATTTTTTATTATTGTTTTAATGTGTTTTTGTGAGTGTTAGGGATGTACAGATTCACAGATTCCTAAAACCCTAGCACTCAAGAAGGCAATTGGTGAAGGAGAAGCCCAGACTAGTTGGAACCCAGCTTGATCCAGCTCACCATAGCTGGAACCTAGCTTACTTGAACTAGGGTTAGCTCATCCCAGCTCCATTCAGCTAATCTCAGCTGGATGGCAGCTCAAGAGAGTTTACCTTAGCTCACCCTAGCTCAAGTCAGCTCAGATCCAGCTCAACTTAGCTGAGTCTAGCTCACCTCAGCTCCCACTAGTTCACAGGGAGCTCTAGCTAGCTCAGCTGAGTTGACAGGAGTTCACCCCAGCTCAGATCCAGCTACATTCAGCTCCACTCAACTCCAGCCAGCCGAAGAAGAATTCATCTCAGCTCAGGAAGCTCAAGTCCAGCTCCCGGGGACTCAGCTTAGCTCAACTCAGTTGAGCTAAGCTACCTTAGCTGCCTCAACCAGCTTGATTCTTCCCGGGAGCACCAGACCCAGCTCACCTTAGCTCATTTTTGTAGAAGCTAGCTCACTTTAGCTTGGCTTAGCAATAGCAAAGAACTAGCAAGCTAAGCCAGCTAGAATAGCCCCATGCCAGCCTCTTCAGCAGCGGCCAGCTCCAGCTCCAGCTCCAGACTTCTTCTCCTCAGCTCCTTCCTCCAAACCCTAGCTCTAACACCTTCTCCTCTACTCCACCTTTAGCTAAGCTAGCTTAGCTTATCTTAGCTTAGCTTATCTTAGCTAACAACCAGCTCCTTGGCCATTCATTACCTCCAAAATCAACCCTAGCTAGCTCCACCAACTCAAGCCTACCTAAGCTAGCTAGCCTACTCAAGTTGGCACCACCTCCTAGCCATCCCTTCACCCCATTATCTCCACCAAAAGACACTTCAAGTTGGCGCCAAAAACCACCCCTAACCACCTCTATATTGGCGCCACTTTCAGCCCCTTAATCCACCCTACACCTACCCACATAAGCCATCCTAGCCATCCACCTAACCCCCCTTCTAGAATCCTTCTTGGCGCCAACTTAGACCCTCTTCTAGAAGCCCTTTTTGGCGCCAATATCAAGGGGTGTCAACACACATAACCACCCCTTAGGTGTCCCTTAAGGTGGCGCCAAACACCCTTGGCCATTGGATCCTTAACCACCTCCCTCCTTCCATCCTAGCCATCCATTTCAAAGGTCACCATAGCCCCCCTCCTATTCTATAAAAGGCCACCACCTACCACCATTTTTGAGGCATCCTCCCTTAGTGTATTTTCTACCTACATCCACCTATACCTACGCCCAAGGAGAAGGAGTAGAGAAGGAGATTAAAGGGGAACACCACCAGCCCTTTTGGTGCCTTCTTCTCCCCACTCTCTTCAACTTGGGCCACGCCAAGGAGGAGGACTCTCCCACTTCAAGGAGGACGGCCAGGCAAAGGAGAAAAGCTTAGGGTGGACGTCCACCCTTGGAGAGAAACTTAGGGCACGCCCCCTTAGGGCTTGCCTTGGAGGTCATCACTTTGGCGGAGTTCTGCAAGGAAGGAGTTGAAGGATTCTTTTCAAGCTTGGGAGCCACCAACCTTGGAGCAAGAAGCCCTCTTCTTCACCATCTATTTAGAGGATTTGTGTTTTCTTTTACTTCAATTATCTAGTAGTAGAAGCATTCCTCTACTAGGCATTTTTGTTAAACACTTTATCAATTATCTAGTTGCTTTCTTCGTATATCTTGTTTGCATTTCTATTTGCTTATTTTCAGCATTCTTCACTTCCTCTCCCTAATTATTCTAGGTTTCCACTTGCCTAGAGTGAGCTTAGGGAGAGGCTCTACTTGCCACTTAGAAGTAGTATTTTAAAGTGAAGTGTAAATCACCTTCCCGTCACTATTCCGCATGTTGTCTTAATTTAAAACAAAAAAATGATATATTGAAAAATACCAAAAAGAAAGTTGAGATTGTATTCCAAGCAAGAGAATCACTATTGCAAACATTTGGCCTCCTTGGACGACCCTAGATACTCCCCTATCTAGGAATATAAATTTAAGAGTTGATCGGTTTTACGCGTTACAACGACGTATTTTAACAAACCGCGTGAAATCGCTATCAGACGCCTGGAGGTTCACTTCAAGACGTCTGATTCCTAGGTCAGACGTCTGATTTTGGGCGGGTCTCCTCCTGACTTGAATCAGATCTAAACAGGGTTCTTGCGCAAGTCCATCAGACGACATATAGGACGTCTGGCATTATGTCTGGACGCCTGGAAACCTACTTTTTCGAGGGAATGGATTTTCCAAACGTTGCAATGACTAGAAAATATCTGAGAAGAGATTTTGGGTCAGCCGAGGCAAAACGGTCAATTATCAGACGGTTGGAAAGTCCTATGGACGTCTCATAAGGCTCTAACGGTCACATTCTTGACTGTTCGCTAAGCCAGCCAACGATCCACTAATTGGACGTCTGGCAAAGTCATCAGGCGTCTCTAAGACGTCCGGTCTAAGGTCTGGACGTCTGATTTCATCAGACAGCACTAACTATGTCCAGCCTAATAGTTATCAGACGTCTGAAACAACAGTTAGACGTCTTAAAACACTTTATCAGATGTCTGATTTTGGAATTAGACGTCTGGAAACTCTGTTTGAACCCTATATTGGGTTTCTAAGTTCTTTACAGAAAACCTAAGTATCCTAGGGTTGTGCGGGTTTTCCTAGGACTACTGTTAGGGTACTTTGAGGCTCTTTAACATAATTTTCTAAGGAAATAAAGAGCAAGAGAATAACGACAAAAGTACATGAAAGGAATAAAAAGAATTCTATCCTATTCTTCTTGTCCTTCCATCTTCAATCTATCGCTCCTCGCGAATCTCCTCTGTTTTCCATCGAGCTCCTCCAATCCGTCCTGGATGAGAGCTCGAACTCCATCTAATCACGTATCCATTTGCGATTGACCTGAAATCTAGGACTCAAAGTGCAAATGTTAAATGACACGTGTTTTGTTATCATCAAAACAAATGATCGTGGTGCTCTAGCACCAACAATCTCCCCCTTTTTGATGATGACAAAACCATAAATAACAATGCAAAAAATCCTCCCCCTTTTTGACATTATCAAAAAGGTTTAATTGATTTTACATTTCCTATAACTCCCCCTTAAAACATGCTCTTCTATAAATTTCTTCTAACAAATGTGATGTCCTCCCCCTTTTTTTCTTTTTATTACAACAAGATAGCTATTATTTTTCTCCTCCTTACTAAAGGAAATTTAGCTAACTTGTAACTCCCCCTTAAAAATTGACAATTAGCTCATAGCATTTAACTCCCCCTATCTAAATGCTAATGATAAAAAGATAGGGTGAAGAATTTTTACCACACCTACCATGGCCAATAAAATGGCCCAAATGGTGGTGGTGGATGCCACATCGGATGGGGCTCCCATCCGTAGCTTGGAGGCCCGGGCATCGGCGCCGGTCTCTAGTCTGGTGGTCGACGTGCGGCGGGTCCGTCGCTTGCTCGCCGTCTCGTCGGTCCTCTTGTTCTCCTCCTTGGTCTACTCCTTGGTTCTCCCAACTCGAGTTGACCAGCCTTGAGTTTGTAGGTCCAGTCCTTTGTGTTGTAGTTATCCCTGAAACCTACAAAACAAGATTCCAAATTTTTCTTCGGTATCCAAGTGAGCATGGATCTGAATCTGTTAGCGGGTCTCCTTGATGGAGATCCTTTCTCACCCTTAGGGCTATAAAAGTTATCTACTTTATTGGTTAATTTGTTGGAGTTTTCCCTAAGACATGTGATTTCTTTTTCTATAGTTTGAATCTTAGTCTTTAAATCATAGATTTCTAACTTTAGACTATCATTTTCCTTAATCAATTTATTATTTTCATTGATGAGGTTATGATTTTCTAATAATAGGTTATCATTTTTAGGACTAGCTTCTATGTCCTTAAGTTATTTTTCTAACCTATCATTTTCATTTTTAAGAAAGCTAAGATTCTTTTTCATTCTTTTGTTTTCTATTTTTAGTGATTTACTAATCTCAAATAGTTCATTAAAAGCTTCTTGTAAATCGAAATTTACCTCGTTGTCGGAGTCTCTTCCACTTTCACTGTCGCTATTGCTTCCTCTGGCCATGAAACCAAAGCAAGCGGTTTCTTCTTTTTCTTCTTCTTCCTCCGAGCTTGAATCATCCCAAGTGGCTTGGAACGCCTTCTTCTTAGATTTCTTCTCCTTTTCCTTCTTCTTCTACTTTTTGAGAAGAGGGCACTCTGGTCGTAGGTGCCCTTTCTCGTTGCAGTGGTAGCAACGTCTTGGGCTCTCCTTCTTCTCCTTCTCTTTTTTTAATTCCCTACAAAACTTGAAAAATTTTTTAAGTAAAATTCTAAAGTCTTCGTCGTCGGATCTTACCTCGCTATCCGACGCGGCTCTGAAGGCGAGAGTCTTCTTCGGTTTAGACTCTGCTGTATCCTTCTTCTTCTGCTTCAACTTTGTCCCGTAGGCCATTAGATTGCCTAGGAGATCTTCCATGTTGAGCTCCTCTACTTCGTTTGCCTCCTCGATGGCGGTGACTTTCTGTTCCCATTCCGGTCCAAGGGAACGAAGAAGCTTCCCTTGAAGCTCGCCCTTGATGAAGGTCTTCCCTAATGCTTTCAAATTATTTACAATGAGAGTGAACCTAGTGTTCATCTCACTTAAAGGCTTGTTTGGTTTCATAGAAAAAGATTCAAATTCTTGAGAAAGTAAAATAATTTTAGAAGTTTTTACCTTAGAGGTACCTTCGTGAGTTATCTCAAGTGTGTGTCAAATCTCGTATGCGGTGGCGCATTGTGAGATTCTGTTGAACTCCTCCGGGCTAAGTGCGCAATACAACGCGTTCATTATTTTTGCGTTGAGCAAGAGTTCCCGAATCTGCTGCTGCGAGTATCCTGCGTCGGGTCGCTCCGGGATCTCGTATGGGGCTTCGCAACGTCCCCATAGAGCGAAGTCCGTGGCTTGAAGCCACATCCTCATCCTCAGCTTCTAGTAACTGTAGTTGTTCCTGTCGAAGTAGGGTGGTCGGACGGTGGACTGCCCTTCGGAGATTCTGATTGCGGCTATGCTTCCCTCCATGATCTTCTTGCCGGGTGTTACTCCGATCTCGCAAGAACCTGCTCTGATACCAACTGAAAGTTTCGTACTTGGTGGGGGTGAGATCAGTGTGACGTAAAAAATGCGGAATTGAAATATACAATCTCACAAAAAATCAATCGCACAAAGTACACAAGTATTTTTAGGTGGAAACCCAAACCGGGTGAAAACCACCACCTAACCCTCTCGAGTTAGGATTTTCCGATCAACCAAGTTGTTCAAAATCCACTAAACCGAATCACTTTAAGTGAGGGTGATTCAACCTCAATACAACCACGCTACTTAAACAAGGGTAGCGTACCTCAACCCCTTCTCTCCACGAGAAGGATTTTGTCTCACAAAGGAGACGGGAATTCGCAAAACGAATACCCAACCAAATAACAAAGATAAAATAAACAAGTAATCCTATAGAGCCAACAAAGTAATTTTGAACCTAAGCTTCTATAGGAATTAGGATACTCCCCTTTGCAAGGAGTGCGTCGAGTTGATGACGCGGTGCGTGAGCCACGCGACGGCGCAACTTCGCTCTCGTGAACAATGGCGGGAGAGCGGGTGTGCAACAGCTTGATGCTCTCAAGATGATGGAACTAGAGCTTGGAGAGCAAGGGATTCTCTTGGACACAAAAGAGTGGAACTAAGTTGCTAAGGTGTGTCTCTTGTTTCTCTTAGTGTGTATCTTGTGTTGCAAAGGCTCCCCTCTATTTATAGAGGCCGTAGGAAGGCTTTGGAAGGCCTGGAAAAGCTTCCATAGCCGTTGGGTGCAAAGCCCAAGAGAATCTGCCTGAAATCAGGAACAATCATTGCTCTGACAGGCTTATCAGACGTCTAATTCTGGCATCAGACGTCTGGAAGTTCACTTTAAGACGTCTGGTTCCAAGGTCAGACGCCTGATTTTGGGCGGGTCTCCTCCTGACTTGAATCAGATCTAAACAGGGTTCTTGCGCAAGTCCATCAGACGACATATAGGACGTCTGGCATTATGTCCGGACGTCTGGAAACCTACCTTTTCGTGGGAATGGATTTTCCAAATGTTGCAACGGCTAGAAAATATCTGAGAAGAGATTTTGGGTCAGCCAAGGCAAAACGGTCAATTATGAGACATCTGGAAAGTCTTATGGACGTCTGATAAGGCTCTAACGGTCACATTCTTGACTGTTCGCTAAGCCAGCCAACGGTCCACTAATTGGACGTCTGGCAAAGTCATCAGGTGTCTCTAAGACGTCTGGTCTAAGGTCTGGACGTCTGATTTCATCAGACAGCACTAACTTTGTCCAGCCTAATAGTTATCAGACGTCTGAAACAACAGTCAGACGTCTTAAAACACTTTATCAGATGTCTGATTTTGGAATTAGACGTCTGGAAACTCTGTTTGAACCCTATATTGGTTTTCTAAGTTCTTTACAGAAAACCTAAGTATCCTAGGGTTGTGCGGGTGTTCCTAGGACTACTGTTAGGGTACTTTGAGGCTCTTTAACATAATTTTCTAAAGAAATAAAGAGTAAGAGAATAACGACAAAAGTACATGAAAGGAATAAAAAGAATTCTATCCTATTCTTCTTGTCCTTCCATCTTCAATATATCGCTCCTCGTGAATCTCCTCTGTTTTCCATCGAGCTCCTCCAATCCGTCCTGGATGCGAGCTCCAACTCCGTCTAATCACGTATCCATTTGCGATTGACCTGAAATATAGGACTCAAAGTGCAAATGTTAAATGACACGTGTTTTATTTTCATTAAAACAAATGATCGTGGTGCTCTAGCACCAACAATCTCCCCCTTTTTGATGATGACAAAACCATAAATAGTAATGCAAAAAATCCTCCCCCTTTTTTACATTATCAAAAAGGTTTAATTGATTTTAGATTTCCTATAACTCCCCCTTAAAACATGCTCTTCTATAAATTTCTTTTAACAAAGGTGATGTCCTCCCCCTTTTTTTCTTTTTATAACAACAAGGTAGCTATTATTTTTCTCCCCCTTACTAAAGGAAATTTAGCTAACTTGTAACTCCCCCTTAAAAATTGACAATTAGCTCATTGCTTTTAATTCCCCCTATCTAAATGCTAATGATAAAAAGATAGGGTGAAGAATTTTTACCTCACCTACCATGGCCAATAAAATGGCCCAAATGGTGGTGGTGGATGCCACATTGGATGGGGCTCCCATCCGTAGCTTGGAGGCCCGGGCATCAGCGCCGGTCTCCAGTCTGGTGGTCGACGTGCGGCGGGTCCGTCGCTTGTTTGCCATCTCGTCGGTCCTCTTGTTCTCCTCCTTGGTCTACTCCTTGGTTCTCCCAACTCGAGTTGACCAGCCTTGAGTTTGTAGGTCCAGTCCTTTGTGTTGTAGTTATCCCTGAAACCTACAAAACAAGATTCCAAATTTTTCTTCGGTATCCAAGTGAGCTTGGATCCGGATTTGTTAGCGGGTCTCCTTGATGGAGATCCTTTCTCACCCTTAGGGCTATAAATGTCATCTACTTTATTGATTAATTTCTTGGAGTTTTCCATAATACATGTGATTTCTTTTTCTATAGTTTGCATCTTAGTCTTTAAATCATAGATTTCTAACTTTAGACTAACATTTTCCTTAATCAATTTATTATTTTCATTGATGAGGTTATGATTTTCTAATAATAGGTTATTATTTTTAGAACTAGCTTCTATGTCCTTAAGTTGTTTTTCTAACCTATCATTTTCATTTTTAAGAAAGCTAAGATTCTTTTTCATGCTTTTGTTTTCTATTTTTAGTGATTTACTAATCTCAAATAGTTCATTAAAAGCTTCTTGTAAATCGAAATTTACCTCGTTGTCGGAGTCTCTTCCACTTTCACTGTCGCTATTGCTTCCTCTGGCCATGAAACCAAAGCAAGCGGTTTCTTCTTTTTCTTCTTCCTCCGAGCTTGAATCGTCCCAAGTGGCTTGGAACGCCTTCTTCTTAGATTTCTTCTCCTTTTCCTTCTTCTTCTCCTTTTTGAGAAGAGGGCACTCTGGTCGTAGGTGCCCTTTCTCGTTGCAGTGGTAGCAACGTCTTGGGCTCTCCTTCTTCTCCTTCTCTTTCTTTAATTCCCTACAAAACTTGAAAAATTTTTTAAGTAAAATTCTAAAGTCTTCGTCATCGGATCTTACCTCGCTATCCGACGCGGCTCTGAAGGCGAGAGTCTTCTTCGGTTTAGACTCCGGTGTATCCTTCTTCTTCTGCTTCAACTTTGTCTCGTAGGCCATTAGATTGCCTAGGAGATCTTCCATGTTGAGCTCCTCTACTTCGTTTGCCTCCTCGATGGCGGTGACTTTCTGTTCCCATTCCGGTCCAAGGGAACGAAGAAGCTTCCCTTGAAGCTCCCCCTTGATGAAGGTCTTCCCTAATGCTTTCAAATTATTTACAATGAGAGTGAACCTAGTGTTCATCTCACTTAAAGGCTTATTAGGTTTCATAGAAAAAGATTCAAATTCTTGAGAAAGTAAATTAATTTTAAAAGTTTTTACCTTAGAGGTACCTTCGTGAGTTACCTCAAGTGTGTGCCAAATCTCGTATGCGGTGGCGCATTGTGAGATTCTGTTGAACTCCTCCGGGCTGAGCGCGCAATACACCGCGTTCATTGTTTTCGCGTTGAGTGAGAGTTCCCGAATCTGCTGCTACGAGTATCCTGCGTCGGGTCGCTCCAAGATCTCGTATGGGGCTTCGCAACGTCCCCATAGAGCGAAGTCCGTGGCTTGAAGTCACATCCTCATCCTCAGCTTCCAGTAGCTGTAGTTGTTCCTGTCGAAGTAGGGTGGTCGGACGGTGGACTGCCCTTCGGAGATTCTGATTGCGGCTATGCTTCCCTCCATGATCTTCTTGCCGGGTGTTACTCCGATCTCGCAAGAACCTGCTCTGATACCAACTGAAAGTTTCGTACTTGGAGGGGGTGAGATCAGTGTGACGTAAAAAATGCGGAATTGAAATATACAATCTCACAAAAAATCAATCGCACAAAGTACACAAGTATTTTTAGGTGGAAACCCAAACCGGGTGAAAACCACCACCTAACCCTCTCGAGTTAGGATTTTCCGATCAACCAAGTTGTTCAAAATCCACTAAACCGAATCACTTTAAGCGAGGGTGATTCAACCTCAATACAACCACGCTACTTAAACGAGGGTAGCGTACCTCAACCCCTTCTCTCCACGAGAAGGATTTTGTCTCACGAAGGAGACGGGAATTCGCAAAGCGAATACCCAACCAAATAACAAAGATAAAATAAACAAGTAATCCTATGGAGCCAACAAATTAATTTTGAACCTAAGCTTCTATAGGAATTAGGATACTCCCCTTTGCAAGGAGTGCGTCGAGTTGATGACGCGGTGCGTGAGCCACGCGACGACGCAACTTCGCTCTCGTGAACAATGGCGGGAGAGCGGGTGCGCAACAGCTTGATGCTGTCAAGATGATGGAACTAGAGCTTGGAGAGCAAGGGCTTCTCTTGGACACAAAAGAGTGGAACTAAGTTGCTTAGGTGTGTCTCTTGTTTCTCTTAGTGTGTATCTTGTGTTGCAAAGGCTCCCCTCTATTTATAGAGGCCTTAGGAAGGCTTTAGACGGCTTGGAAAAGCTTCCATAGCCGTTGGGTGCAAAGCCCAAGAGAATCAGCCCGAATTCAGGAACAATCATTGCTCTGACAGGTTTATCAGACGTCTAATTCTGGCATCAGACGTTTGGAAGTTTACCTTAAGACGTCTGATTCCAAGGTCAGACGTCTGATTTTGGGCGGGTCTCCTCCTGACTTGAATCAGATCTAAACAGGGTTCTTGCGCAAGTCCATCAGACGACATATAGGATGTCTGGCATTATGTCTGGACGTCTGGAAACCTACGTTTTCGTGGGAATGGATTTTCCAAACGTTGCAACGGTTAGAAAATATCTGAGAAGAGATTTTGGGTCAGCCGTGGCAAAACGGTCAATTATCAGACGTTTGGAAAGTCCTATGGACGTCTGATAAGGCTCTAATGGTCACATTCTTGACTGTTCACTAAGCCAGCCAACGGTCCACTAATTGGACATCTGGCAAAGTCATCAGGCATCTCCTAAGACGTCTGGTCTAAGGCCTGGACGTCTGATTTCATCAGACAGCACTAACTATGTCCAGCCTAATAGTTATCAGACCTCTGAAACAACAGTCAGACGTCTTAAAACACTTTATCAGACGTCTGATTTTGGAATTAGACGTCTGGAAACTCTGTTTGAACCCTATATTGGTTTTCTAAGTTATTTACAGAAAACCTAAGTATCCTAGGGTTGTGCGGGTGTTCCTAGGACTACTGTTAGGGTACTTTGAGGCTCTTTAACATAATTTTCTAAGGAAATAAAGAGCAAGAGAATAACGACAAAAGTACATGAAAGGAATAAAAAGAATTCTATCCTATTCTTCTTGTCCTTCCATCTTCAATCTATCGCTCCTCGCGAATCTCCTCTGTTTTCCATCGGGCTCCTCCAATCCGTCCTGGATGAGAGCTCGAACTCCATCTAATCACGTATCCATTTGCGATTGACCTAAAATCTAGGACTCAAAGTGCAAATGTTAAATGACACGTGTTTTGTTATCATCAAAACAAATGATCGTGGTGCTCTAGCACCAACAATCTTCCCCTTTTTGATGATGACAAAACCATAAATAATAATGCAAAAAATCCTCCCCCTTTTTGACATTATCAAAAAGGTTTAATTGATTTTACATTTCCTATAACTCCCCCTTAAAACATGCTCTTCTATAAATTTCTTTTAACAAAGGTGATGTCCTCCCCCTTTTTTTCTTTTTATAACAACAAGATAGCTATTATTTTTCTCCCCCTTACTAAAGGAAATTTAGCTAACTTGTAACTCCCCCTTAAAAATTGACAATTAGCTCATAGCTTTTAACTCCCCCTATCTAAATGTTAATGATAAAAAGATAGGGTGAAGAATTTTTACCACACCTACCATGGCCAATAAAATGGCCCAAATGGTGGTGGTGGATGCCACATCGGATGGGGCTCCCATCCGTAGCTTGGAGGCCCGGGCATCGGCGCCGGTCTCTAGTCTGGTGGTCGACGTGCGGCGGGTCCGTCGCTTGCTCGCCGTCTCGTCGATCCTCTTGTTCTCCTCCTTGGTCTACTCCTTGGTTCTCCCAACTCGAGTTGACCAGCCTTGAGTTTGTAGGTCCAGTCCTTTGTGTTGTAGTTATCCCTGAAACCTACAAAACAAGATTCCAAATTTTTCTTCGGTATCCAAGTGAGCTTGGATCCGAATCTGTTAGCGGGTCTCCTTGATGGAGATCCTTTCTCACCCTTAGGGCTATAAAAGTTATCTACTTTATTGGTTAATTTGTTGGAGTTTTCCCTAAGACATGTGATTTCTTTTTCTATAGTTTGCATCTTAGTCTTTAAATCATAGATTTCTAACTTTAGACTATCATTTTCCTTAATCAATTTATTATTTTCATTGATGAGGTTATGATTTTCTAATAATAGGTTATCATTTTTAGGACTAGCTTCTATGTCCTTAAGTTGTTTTTCTAACCTATCATTTTTAAGGAAATTTAGCTAACTTGTAACTCCGATGCACCTTCACCAGTAGCAGCTCCTCCAACGACGCTTCCACACGTGCACAATCGGGGGAGAGCAAAGTGCTTTGTTTCTCAATAGTGCTTAGGCTGTTAATATTTTCATTCAAATACCATTGTTGAGATTTAAAGGATTATTGTATTCTGACTAATTTGCACATCAACCCTTAAGTTCTTTTTCAATTGCATAGAATGATGGGTTATGCTGGAAATTAGCTTGCAAGAATTCCAATAAGTATCTAGTGATAATCCTGAATAGACAAAACATCATTAATAGGTTAATTCCTCTCTATGGAGATGACCTAACTATTTTTGTGGTTAGATTTTCAAATATTAAATGTTTTGAAAAGCGATTTTCTACCACTCAACTAAATACAACGACGCTACATTTTATGTGCAAAAATTTATCGAAATTGAGAATCGCTCTTTCAAATGGCACCGTTGCTGGGGAGGAATCATGCCTATTAAGTTTTTCAGGAAATTTATATTATTTTTGTGATATTTTTAAAGCTTTTCTGAATTACTGACATTGATCCTGTTTATGTGCAAAAATGTATGAACAAATGCAATGGGCATACACGACGGAGGCGATATTTTTGGTGGACCTTGACACCACCAGGAGAGCAGCAATAGGTGCCTGTGGGCATTGATCCCACATGTGTGAAGGCGTATGGAGGAACAATCAAGGGAATTGCTTCCCTGATTTCATTGTTTTCTCTTCATTAGATCTTAATTTATATTTAGACTTTTAGATTCTAATTATTAGCTTTCTCGCCGTTGTAGTCTGGGGCTTATTTTCGGGGTTTGTCCCCCAGGTTTTTGGTTGACCCTTTGTTCTAGGGGTATTTTTGGGAGTGTGTTCCCATTTTATTTAGATTATAAGTTTATTTGAACTATTTGAACTGCATGATAGTTAGTTAGCTAGCTAAATTAGATTAGGTTTGTTTGCTTATTTAAAAAAAAATTGAGCTGCCCGCTAGAAGTTGCATATCTATAGGGTGACCATATAAGATTGTTTGAGCAGCATCTAGTTTTTCTTTCTCCATTACAGACATCTTGCATTGAAGAGAGCTGGAGTAAGGTACGTCTTCTCTTTAGCATCAAATACCTATCATGCATCTGCATTGGACTTAAATCTATGACCACTAAAGTGTTTGAATCTAATTAATTCAGTGGTCACCTTAAAAGAAATTGGGACTGCTAAGATGTTGGACCTTAAAATCAGTGACTTTAATTTGCATACAAAAATACTTGTTTGCGGGATTTCAAAATACAATACGCGTAAGTGTGTTGCACACCTGAGACATGGTGCACATCACACATACGGTCACTAGGAATTTTCTACCACTCCTCTTTGCACCACAGGGGAAGTTAGTCAGAAATCAACAAGCTTACCCACCAAGTTGCTTTGGTTCCTCGTGAGTGGGCTCGATTCGAGACTTCCATTCCTTGCAAGTAGGTTGTAGGCATAAACGAAGGTTGGCCTAGGAAATGTAATCTTTGTTAAACTTGCTTGGCCACCTATTCTAACTGACCTCGTTCTTCCTTAGTCAGGTCTAGCTAGGGATCTTAAGGTACCACGGACCTCTTATACCACTTAAGTAGGAACGGAGAGACAGAGCCTTGACTCCTTTTTGACTAACCTATCAGTGGGAATTGAAGATCCCTTCAATCTACTAAAAACAAATTCCCATCATATTTGCATTTGTATTGGCAATGGTGTGTGTGTAGTAGAGCTCTCTAGTAGGTTTCTATTTTTAATCTATCTAAGTCTTAAGAGAGTTAAACCTTTTGACTGAAAAGAAATGGATCGCTCTTACTCCTATCATTTAGATCATTAGAACCAATACTTCCCATATTTTAACTAGGATCCCATGTCCAGAGCATATCCCTCCTTAGGGGGGTACAATAACAATTCATGGGATCAATCCTATTCCTATCTTGGGAGTACTGGCCCAACAACTCCTACTTTTGAGTAGAGCCTAGGAGTGGGATTTTCCACCCCTGGAATCCTCGCCAGTATGCAAACACATAACTCGTCCACCCTTCATGATTTTTCTTATCGAGTTGGACCGAAACCCTTAGGCAACCTGAGCTTGAGATTGATTATCCTCCCCAATCTGATAGTAGTAGCCTCTCCTCTTTTATGATAGAAATGCAAAAACAACTGAAAGAAATAGTCTATGGGAGAGATGTTGAGGAATAGTCAATGACTGAATGAGGAAATTGGTCAGCTTAGCTACCCTCCTGCTATTGATTCTAATTCCTACCCCTACACCCCCTACACTCGTGATCATCAAATCAGTTTTGAGGAAACCAATGACAACGAGGATCCCATTTTGAGGAGTAGCTATCACTTAGACTCTCCCCATGAGACACGACCACTAGAGGAGAACTATCTTAATGATTATCCACTCGAGCTATATTGGAGTCAAAAGAAAGGGAAGATGGTACCACTTGAGGACCTTGACCCTACTGACAATATTTTTCTCACCCGTGATGACTTGTGTCAAGGTCATGTTGTTCATACCACTCCCCCGATTGATCATGTGGTGGAGTCCCATTCTACTCATAGTAAGCCCAATCTTGATCCTCAACTTAGGGAACCAACACTTACGATACAACATTTTGAGGATTTACATATGCCCAATGTAAGTGACCCTAAGGGAATAGACCAAGATCTGGATGATTTGGATCAATTCTAGTCTCGGGGATACAAGGAGTCTATTTTAGAGGAGGATGATGACCCAATAAAGGAACCTGGACTTCGAGTTTGGAGTGAATCTTGAGGGGATTATGTGTTATTTAAGGACTTATCCCCCAAGGATATGAATGGTTTGGTGAAATCTGATTCCTCCCTACTTCTGATTTTGAAAATCATCCTCCCCAAAATCAGGAAGATATGGAGTTAGTGTTGGAGGAGGATGAACACAAGATTGAGAAGCCTAGGAAAGACTCTCAAGGACACTACATATCAATTGAGGATACTAAAGCAACTCCTCCCCTTACTGGTGAATCACATATACACCTCGACAAAATTTTAAGTGAACCAAAAGAATCTGGGGATGAAATTGATGATAGTGATTCAGTTGCTTCAACCCTGCCATCAAATGAATGTGATTTGGAGTCCACCATTGATTCTCATATACTTGAAGGTAAAAATATGACTCCCATTCTTGAGGAAATCATTAATGTAGGCAGGGTGACTTGAATTTCTCCACGATAACTATTAGGGAGAACAATACAGAATCTGAATTGTTGTTGGAACTGGACTTGACACGGACTAAGCCCTCATTTTTCTTAATCATTACCTCTCAACACCAAAAACAACCCTTACACTCCTAATCAATCCTTGGCTCAAGTCTCTGCTCACATACATTCTTTCTGGGGAGAATATCAGGCCAGTACATCCTTGTATGGAATGGCGAGTTTGGATTGATGATTGTACTTTTAGTCTTGCTATCCAAGGGTTTGAAATAATTATGCATATATCTTTTAACACCCTACCTACTTTGGAGGGTCCTTGTTATCCTCCACTTCTGTTTCAAAAGGTCCCTTTGATAAACGTCAGTTTATCATCATTCCTATGCCCTAAAACAAACCTAGCTCTTGATTTTAACTCTGCAAATGGGTTTCTGCGATGCATTTAGGCATCACTTAGGTTAGGCATGCATTGCATAATTTTTTTTATTTTCAACATGTTTATTTGAGTGTTAGGGATGAACAGATAGTCAGATCCCTAAAACCTGAACATTAAAGAAGGCAACAGGTGAAGAATAAGCTTAATTCAGCTGAACCACAGCTAAATCCAACTCATCATAGCTGGATACCAGCTCACTTGGGCTAGGGTTAGCTCTCTTAAGCTCCATTCAACTCATCTTAGCTGGATGGTAGCTCAGGGTAGCTCAACCTAGCTCAAGTCAGCTTAGATCCAACATAACTTAGTTGAGTCTAGCTCATCTTAGCTCCAATCAATTCATTGGGAGCCTTAGCTAGCTCAACTAAGTTGACAGGAGTCCACCTCAGCTCAGGTCCAGCTACTTCCAGCTTCACTCAACTCAAGTCAGCTAAAGATGACCTCAACTAGCTCAGGCCAACTCAAGTCCAACTCCTGGAGACTCCACTCAACTCAACCTAGTTGAGCTAAGCTACTTAACCTAAGCTAGATATTCTAACTAGCTAGGTTATCTCCAGGAAGATTAGACCCAGCTCACCTCAGCTCAATCCAGCAAAAGCCATCTCACTTTAGCTTGGCTTAGCAGCTAGCAAAGAACTAGCAAGCTAAGCTAGCTAAGGTAGCTCCTTATTGTTCACTTTAGTAGTTACCAGCTCCAGTGCAGCTCCAGACAACTCTCCCTCAGCTCTTCTTCCCTAAACCCTAACTCTCTCCACTACCACCCTAATAACTAAGCTAGCTTAACTTAGCTCCACCTAAGCTCTCCACTCCATTGCCACCCATCCTACTCCTTAACCCCAACTTAACTTAACTCTAACCCACTCAATTTTGTGCCAAAACACACCTCCATGCACCCCTTCAAATTGATGCCAAATTGAGTTATCCCTTAACCCCACTACCACCACCAAAAGCCACCTAAAGGTGGTGCCAAAACCACCTTAACTTCCACCTATTTTTGAGGCCTCCACATAGTTTCCATCTCCACCCTTCATCTACCCTACAACCCTCCATCCAACCATCCAAGTTGGTGCCAACCTAGCCCCTTCTAGAAAACCCACACATGGTGCCAACTTAAAGCACCTTTCCACCCATTAACCACCCATAACCACCACTTAACTCCCCTCGTAAGTTGGAGCCAAGATACCTATGCACCCTCCCATATGGCGCCAAATAAATCTAGCCTGTCATCCCTTAATCACCACCACATGGAACCATCCTAACCCTTCCTATTTCCCATGCCAACTAACCCACCTAAACCCACCTAAGTTGGCACCAAACCTCCTTAACCCAACCTCCGTACACTCCTTCCCTTGGTGCCAATAAACCCTAGCCCTCCATCCCATAACTTCCACCCTACAGCTTCATCTCAACCCTACAACACACCACACCAAACCCCTTAACCCTAGTTACCTCTAAGGATGGCACCAACCACCAAGTAACCCATCATTTTGGCACCATCAATCCTAGCCCTAGGATCTCCTAACCACCCCCTATGAGCCAGCTTAGCCATTCTTTCCTTAACCATACCTACTCCCTTAACCCTTCTATAAAAATGGTTATAACCACCACCATTACCTTCACCTTTGGCTTCATTAACCTACCACATTTCCACCTTCATTCCACCTATCATCTCCATGTCCAAGAGAAGAAGGAGAAGAAGATTAAGGGGACACTATGTCCCCTTGGTGCCTTCCCTCTTCTCTTCTCTCTTGAGCCCACGCCAGCCGAAGGACTAGCAAAGCAAATAGGACATCCAGGAAGAGGTTTTTAGGGTGGTGCATGCCCACCCTTGGAGGAATATCTAAGGTGGAATTCTTCCACCTTTGGTGGAGCAAGGGGACTCCCAGTTAGGGCTTACTAAGGAGGACACACCTTGGAGGAGCATTTCAGGGAAGGGATTAGGAGAAATCCTTTTCAAGCCCAGGAGTAGCTAAGCTTGGAGCAAGGACCTCCTCCTCTTCATCATCATCATAGAAGGATTTGTGTTTGCATTTTTTTTGTATTTTCATTTATATAGTAGAAGCATTCTTCTACTAGTCATTTTGTAAAACATTTTTTCTCCTTAATCAAAGTGGCCTTTCCACCATTGTTTTGTTGCATTTTCTTGCTTTTACCATAGTACACCCACACCCTCTCTTTAATTACCCTAGGTCTTCACATACTTAGGGTGAGTTTAGGGAGAGGACTTTTCTTATCACTTAGGTTTTAGCTTTAGTAAATTAGGCGTAGTCTTTCTCTGCTTATTACCTTGTTGCCCGTTATTTCAAAATCCCAAAAAAATGTCTTATTAAAAAATTATAAAAAGAAAGTTGATTTCCCGATATCAAGTGAGAGTGTTTAAATTACATTTCTGCTTCCCTTGGGATGACTCGAATACTTTCCCAAGTACTCAATTTTTATAAATTTTAAAAGCGATCTAAATTGTGCATTACAATGATAAAAACCCTAATTTCAAATTGCACTTTACTCGCATCAACCTTCTCATGTTGTTCTTTGTCCTAGACCTCTCCAGGTAGCTTGCGAGATTGTTTGTTATTACATCTTCTGGCAGGCATTTGGGATAACTCTACATCATCAGCTCGCCATCATCCGTGGCTACCTATTTTCTAGGCCTACCCTTTTATGCATATTTTTTGGACCTAGCTCTTTTTGTTTGGAGCTAGACTTACAGGTTCCCTATAAGTCTGGCTACTGAAAGAAAATGCAGCAATTGTTGGGAGGCAACCCAATGTATAGAATAATGCCATCATCAGGTGATTTCCTTCCTTTTTCTCCTGTTTTAATTTTAAAATGAGGACATTGTAGGATTTAGGCATGGGGGTGTATTTTGCATTTTTAATCTTTCTTAGGTAGTATTCATGCATTTAGGTTAGGTGCATTAGCCAAGAAAAAAAATGAACTGAATTGGTTAGCCCTAGCAAAATATCTTTATCAAGGAGGTATCATTGAAGAGTTTCTTCTTAAATTATTTCTTAGTTTAGAATCTAGTATATTTACTTCACTTGCACGTAGACTGGGTAATGGATCTTTTAAGAAAATCAATAGACATTTTTAGTTTGTCGAAAAGAAGCATTGCTTCTTTTCTTAAGCCCTTGGACAGTTAGTTAAGGAGTTAAGCAAACTACTATTAGCTCCACCAAACATTTGTAAGGTGAAAGTAGAGTGTCTACTGGTGTGCTAAGTCTAGTGTAAGGACTCTTAAGTTCTAAATAATTGGATAATGATACTTCAAACTTAGGCATATTTTCGCTCTCTGTTCCTATGTATGAATTTCTGAAAGTTACCAAATAAGGCAGATACACAGAGATTGAATTCTAATAAAATGATGACTATGGTGGATGGTTACGACCATCCTTCATAGAATCCTCGGCTGAAAGAGGGTATTAGTGCCAAAGGTCAGAAATACGCTCGTCTTATCCATTCCTTCTCTGTGTCGAAAGTAGGCACTTCCACCAAATAAATCACACAATATCCTATTGAACATCATCATCCCTAATAATGCCTCATGAATAAAAGTTTGCGTCGTGTTATGTTAATAGTTATCTCAACAAAAAAAGACAGGAAGAAGAATAAAATATATATATACAAAAAAAGAAAAGAGAGAGAAGAGAAAAAAGGAAAAGAAAAAAAATGTTCAAATTTATAGTTGTCTTGGTGTCGATTTTATCATATGTCGATATCGAGGCAACAAAATCACTCATTGCGATCCACCAAATATGACCCATACCTACTTTTTAAATATTTCTAATCGCCCAAATACTTGATTTAATTATAGGGTTAATCGGACTCTAATTAAAGTGTGAATGTCATGTGAGACCAACAAACATTGAGTACATTTACAAAATCTGGTAAGATTGTGAGCTCAGATAGATAAAAAAAAAAGGTGAGAGCAAAGGAATGCTAAGAGAGCACAGTTTTTAGTCTCTATCTGGGTTGACTTGTTTGATAGTTTAGAGATTTAGAATCTGCAATACTGGACTACATGTAGCACCAGATGAATATGAGCCACCGAATATAAATCTATTTGACTTAGATATCTTCTACCTAAGCCAAAAAGCTGGGGTCAAATCACAGATTATTTTCTATTTTATCCCCTAGGGAAGAAGTTGCCTATCCTGATAGAATTTTACCAAGGGTCAAGTACGAACTTTAAATGTAAGATGGCTTTTCATTTGGATTCATTGCCTAAGCTACTATCACTTCATTTTCACATTTGTTTGGATCTCTAAATTTTTGGAACAAGAAAAGTAGAAAACTTTGGTCACTTTACTAATTTTTCACTTTTGCTAGGGACTAGCAAAAACTAGGCATGAGGGCATTTGATGAAACCACATTTGTGAGCTAATTAAATACATAAATGCCTAGTTATTAGATTAATGTTTACATATATATAGTATACTTTTCTATGTAAATTGTTTAGTTTATGAAATTGCTTACATGCATATTTCATACGTTACATGCATATGTAAATATAATTGAGGATAGTATGCATTGGAATGTAAGTAGGCTAGATTATAATTTAGTTGACATGGCATGCATACATTAGTTACAGAAATAGAATTTAACATTCTTTTGGGTTTTTATATAAATAACTAATCTTTCTTTATTATTTTTCTTTGCAAGACCCACTGCCGATTACAACTTTTAAGATGGCTAGAACTTAGTCTGACATCTGATGACGCCGCCACCATCCCAACCACTCACGATCTTCGCCAAGTGGTCGGAGAAAATCTCTGCAGAAGAAAGAAAATGGAGGATTTTTAAAAATAAGAAATAGGTAGCTGGAGGGATCTATCTTTCTCCCCCTTGGGGGCAACCTCTGACCTCCACCGGCATTGTAGCTGGAGCGGACACCGAGAACATCGCAAGCACCGTGGCCTGAAGCATGCTCCATCTTCCACCTTCACCACAAGCTCCACCGCGAGGGCCGTGTGGTGATAGCAAACGGCCACCACTACAACCACTCCTATCATCTATCACCTTCTACCCCACCACACTTTTCCCCTTCCCTCTCTCTATCTTCTTCTTACTCTTTCTTGTCCTCTATTATTCACACAAAAGAACCTACCACCCTTCCAACCTCAACCCACCACGTCCTCGCTCCTCATCTCTCAGACACAGCACCACTGTCCCCTTGCGAGCAAAGGACCGTGACCACTGCGACCCTACTGTGATAGCCATCGCGAACCACCGTGCCACCACTTCCACTTCTTCTTCGACTTCTGCAACTATGCATGAACCAAAAGTTACCATTGCCCCTATTGCCATCTACGTCACCTTGGGCTACCTTCTTCTCCGCCAATAAGACTGGAATGCTTGCCTTGACCTCTGTCGACAACCCACACTAGCCACGCTGCCCCTCGGCAGCCCAATTTCTTGTGATGGATACCACTACCGCCGGACTCCTACGCCTTCAATCACTGTCGCCGCCCGCCTTTGGTCACCACTCATCATGCCATCACCGCCGTTATGACGCTCCACCTCCGGCACACCTTCACCAGCAGTAGCTCCTCCAACAATGCTTCCACGCGTGCGCAATCGAGGGAGAGCAAAGTGCTTTGTTTCTTAGTAGTGTTTAGGGTATTAATATTTACATTCAAATGCCATTGTTGAGATTTAAAGGACTATTATATTCTGACTGATTTGCACGTCAACCCTTAAGTTCTTATACAATTGCATAGAATGATGGGTTATGTTGGAAATAAGCTTGCAAGAATTCTAATAAGTTTCTAGTGATAATCCCAAATAGACAAAACATCACTAATAAGTTAATTCCTCCCTATAGAGATGACCTAACTATTTTTGTGGTTAGATTTTCAAATATTAAATGTTTTGAAAAATGATTTTCTACCACGTGACTAAATACAATGAGACTACATTTTATGTGCAAAAATTCATTGAAATCGAAAATTGCTCTTTCAGTTCTTGTGCATGGGAGAGTGCATGTGCTGGCTACTTGGCTAGAGGAGCACGTGTTGTGTGTGCGACGGTGAGGAGGCCTAATGTGGGTGCTGCAAGTGATGTCCAGGTGGTGGTGGTGTTGGTCCAGACGTCGGTGGTGATGGGGGGGAGGATGTCAATGGTGGCCACGTCGAGAGCAGGTGGTCTGAGATGATCAATTGAGGCGATGGTGAAGTGGGCAGTGTTGGGTGCTCGTGAAGGAGAAGGAATAGAGTAGGAGGTTTGAAGAAGGATGAAGAAGACACACAGTGATGTAGAGGGCCGAGGATGGAGGATGCACGATCGTGAGGGGAACTTGCGGTGGTGGAGAAGTTGAGCGGATCACGGTGGTGGAGTCGACGCTGTCATCGCTAATGGTGGTGGCATTGGCGCTGTGTGGCGGTTTGCGGTGTGGAGGTCGTTGAGGTGAATGCAGTCGATGATGAGTCATCGCGGTTGCGGATGTCGATGCTGTCACCACTGACTCTGGTGATGGGAATGTCAAGGACATAAGCGAGACGTGGTGGTGGTTGGTGGCAGAGGTCACGGTGAAGGAGGTGAAGGTCTTGTTGGCATGTAGAGAAAGATATGAAGGTTGAGGACCAATTCTCCCTTCGTAGGGAGGAAGATGATGTTGCTCCCTGCTGTCCTCTACCTGTTATAAAGAGGAACAAAAAGAGAGAGAATTAGAGAATGAGAGAAATTATTAGAGAGAGAGATTCAGCGAAATAAGGAAGAGAATCTTCTCTTGATGTTTTGATGTGTGTACATATTCCCCCAAAAGAAAAGCGAGTGGGAAGGAAATAAATGGAGGTTGGAGAAATAGGAAAGAGATAGAAAATTGGAAAAATCAAAGATAGGGAATCTCTAGTGATTTTATCCTTTTGCAACATTCCAAATTCTCATCGCCAATTAATTTCTGTAAGAGAACACATATCAAGGAATGTATGTTAAATACATTTGCAAATGATGCACATCAATTGAGAATTGCAGGAACGATAATTTTCATTCTCACCAAATATTCTTTGTAAAGCATACTCGAAATCTATTCCCAACTCCCAATTAAATGCTCTTAGGATTAATTCTAATCGACTCAAGTTGACCTATGACCAGTTGTCTAGAACCGAGCCCATAAAAATGCACAAAAAATTCCTAAAACACTTAAGGAGAAGCAGGACATAGAATAAGTCAGGGAGATATATACTGGGTTTGACCTTATGTTGACCCCATAAAAATAAAAGCAGGGAGAAAGCTACTGGTTAAATAGATACACCTTTAGGCAGAATTTTTTCCGTTAAGGGACACCTAGGGTTGTAAAAACCTGAAGTTCGTTCTGATTGTCGTTTAGTGAGTCTATCACATTTTCACAATAAGATGCTTAAAACTTAGAGTGTTCTTGAGTCTTGGGTGGGTTGGGTAGCTGTAGAAAGCTACCCTAAAGCTCTTGACTCAAAAAACAAAAAAATTAGAAAAGAAGAAAAAGAAAAAATTGCATTTGCTTTTGTACAGAATAAGGCGAGGACTTGGGCAGTCTGCATTTTGGTAGACACCTGGGTACTGTTGAGTCTTTGTAATTTAGGTCCTTAGTAGAAATTTCTTTTTACTGAAAAAATGACTTACTCCTAAGTAATCAGATTCTAATTTTATTTTATACATAGCATGTAGTTTAATTTTACTAGGGACTAGCAAAAGATAGGCATGGGGGTGTGATGTAAACACATCTATTTTGCATAAAATTCCTATTTATGTGTATTCCTAGGCTTGTAGAAGCATTTAGCATTATAAATATTGCATGACATACATCATATCGCATTTAGAATAGATTTTATAAATTATAGATTAATTTACCTCTTTTCGTGGCTAAGGAAGAAGGAGACACATTCCAGGGCCTCGGATGGAAGATCCAACCATACGGATCTGATCAGGGAGATGATCGAAGTTCAATGCCTCTAAAATCACCCTGATCGGATCTCCATATCATCATATGTAGTTCAAGGAAGATAAAGACCAAGGGGCAAGGTGATGCAATTATGAGCCTCAAACGACAAATCCAACCGTATGGATGGATTTGAATCGACGGTTGTAGCCCAATGGTGTGAAAATCAACCCAATCCGACATCCGTAGCGCCACCTATAAGCCAAAGAAGATGGCAGTCACCAGAGCTGCCCCTTACCCTCTGCTCAATTCTAAAGGCACAATCATCAAGAGTTCTCAGTTGTTGGATTGCCATACAATGGTTGAGATTACTCATTAGCCGCGCTTCACATCCTCAAAGAATCATCTATCAAGCAATCGTGGCCGTTGAAACAACAGTCCATGATTGTTTCCCCTTGGACATAGCACAATGGGGAGTGCATTGCCTTCTCAATGGGGGGGCGTTAGTTCGAAACCTTTGCATGTCTCCTCCTCAGTGGGAGCTAATTTGAAATTTGACTGTCTGATCGGCCGCGGAGGGATGACATTATGCCACATCGCTCTCAGCATTACACCTCACAGCCAAAGCACGTGGGCCTCACGTAAACAGGACCACGCGATCTCCATCACACGATGGAGACGAAACTACATGGCCACATGGATGGGCGCAAATCTATGCATACATGACGAAGCATGGAGGAACACGCCTCTTGCGCACAATGTGCACGATCTGCGTGCAATCTGAGCCATCGATCATCATCTGACGGCTAAGGGAGCTCCAAGTAAGTGCCTAGCTATTCCAGCACTAGAGATAGTGTGAGTGCGTGCTCACCACTCATGCGATGCGCAGCTGTATGTGGTTTGGAGTGTAATTTCTATGCATAATTTATGGCAAATGATTTGCCACAAGCCTTATAAATAGGCTTACATCCTCCCACCTTCATCTTCATCTCTTCCTACTCTCTCCACACCCTCTCCAAAGCTCTACAAGCTTGTCCCAAGCCTGGGATGTTCCACTAGAGTCTAAAAATAATTTTATTCCCTCTCTCTCATTCCCATTCTCGGAACACCCATGGTCGTCTTCTTACCCCCATTCGGGAAGCAGATCCCACTGTGAAGTTGTCTCGGTCCATCCTCAGTTCGTCCAGCTCCGTCCTCCTTCATCTAGCTCCTCATCACCTTCTTTCAGGCATCACATCAATGTGGCCTGTCCTCTGAGCAGCTGTCAAGGGGGATTCTAATACCTTTTCTCTTTTACTACTTTTTAGAGTAGAGTTTAATTTTTACATGTAGTTTTAATAAACATTTGAATTATCTAGATAATATGTCACTCTCTTTCTCTCTTACTCTATCTTTCTCACTCTCTCTCTTTAATTTTCTGCAAGTAGATTAGAGTAGTTAAATATAATTTCTTGACCTGATCTCTTGCTATAAAAATACCAAAAAAATTAGAAAAGCACATAAGTGCCAAAAAGAAATAAATAAACACAATTTTTTAAAATCAAACGTTCACCTCCCTATATTTGACCTAGAACTCACCTAAGTTTTAATTATAAATATTATCTGATAGCTAGATTTTTGCAACTACGACGATGGGTTTCTCAAACTCTAACTTTTATTTGTGATTTTTCGAGCTCATTAATAACTAAGTCTACTTAAGCTTATATTTAATGTATAAGATAAGTTAATAATATACATAGTAATATAAATCATTAAATTAAATAATGCACAGGGGTCAAAAATGTAATTTCAAGGAAAAAATATATTATTTAACATATATATAATCTAATATAAAAGGTTGAAAAAGAAATAAATTAATTTATTTACTCTGCTTCCTCAAAATTAGCCTCATCATTCAAAGTCTCATCAACCACACCTTCAAGTTCAATCAAATCATTCTTTATTGGTTCATAGGAAAGGTCATGAGCTAGATTTATGAGAGAGGGCTCTTTATTGGGCTCCTTGACTTCTATTTCTAGAGATTTATCCTTTATCCAAGTAACAAAGCCTGGTATCCATAACATTACATCCACCATCTAAGATTTCATTATGATAATCTCATCATGCATCGTCTCAGCTTGGTTCATTTGAGACAAATTACCCTTGTGATTAACTGTTCCAAAAGTTTGTCCCTCATGTTATCCAATTGGCATAACTTTTCCCCCATTGCTCATATTGATTACTTGTAGGTGTTGATTGAGAGGTCACGGGTTGATATGAAAATTGATATTGATTGTCCTTAGAACTAGATGAGTCAAAATGGCATGGGTCAATCTACTGAGGATCAGAGTACAAAGGATCGATGTTAGAGCTAAAGTTTCTAGGTGGGCCCTCTATCATATCATATTCTGGATCTAATTCTTCTAGAGGATCCATCTTTTTCTTAGTTCTGCTCCAAAATCATTCAAGTTCTAAGTCATCCTCCCAATCAAATTCTTCATTAGGGGGCCAAGATTGAGGAAGACTAGATTTGGTTATCCCTTCCAAATTGTGGGTCGAGTAAGGGTAAACATTTGGATTGGTTATTGAGAGTTATCTTGGCTGGGATAAGGGCTTGGATTTTAATATCTAGGATTAGAATCATATCCCTGGTTAGAAAGAGGTCTATCCCAATTTAAAGAAGTGGAAGTAAAAGTGAAATTAGGATAAGGATTGAGATCATTCTGGGGATTAGAATAATATCTTGGATATTGATATCCCAAGTCAAATCCCCAATTAGAAGTAGAGTCATCCCAATTAGAAGATGGATAATGTTGGGTCGAATTAAGATAAAAGGAATATGAAGAATGAGGATTGAAGGCCTTGGATACAGAAGGAAGAAATCAAGGTTAAGAATAGGAGCGAGACATGAGTGTGCACAATACAAGCAATCAGATCTAGCCTTAATGTGTAGCCCTAATTGACCTAAGCCTCTAGAGAGTCTAAGTTAGGAAGACAAAGTGAATAAAATCCACCTTTCCCAAGTTAATCTGGCCAGGTTGAGTACAAGGGGACTAAGGGGAAGGTTCGGCCCAGCTTAGTACTAGTCTCCTTTATATCCCATAGACGTGACCGTTTGGCACTACCTCACAGCCTAGACACTAGGTTTCACAAAGGAAATTTAGACTATTAATAAGTTTTCCCAATTAGGTTTCAAAAGCTTGAACTCAAATGATTCCTTAAGAGCCAACGTCTAACTGCTTTGATTAGGCTTAGGATCGAAGTGTGCACTTGGAATGTGATGGGGCATTGATTAGTGGTTGGTGCCCCTTAAAAATCAGTTAAATGTGTGAGCGTGCCAAACAAGGGCCCTTAAACAACTTTTAATTGGTGATGTTGCTCTTAACCTTCAAATAATTAATTCACCAATTTTAGAATTCTGCTTTCAATGTCTTTTCAAACAAGTTTGAGTGGACAGATAGCATTTTGCAAGCATGGGATCTTGATTAGTTTCCTTTAACCTTAGCAGGAAACTTCTAGATGAGTCAATTTTAGTTTAAGTGGTGCAGCCCAAATAATGTAACTATGGCTTTCTAAACATCACCTGATCAAGTACACATAATATTTTTTTTTTCAAATTTTTTAGGGGCTCAAACATATTTTTTCAAGAATTATCAAGGCAAGATAACAAATCCACCCAATCAGACCCCTAATGAGTAATTCTCAAAAATAGTAAACGTACGACCTTCAAACAATTATGCTAATTTCTTTCAAGGAACTACATTTGATTAGAAAACCAAAGCAACAAATTTCACCAAATTTGAAGTTATAAAAATTCAGGAAAATTCTAGGAATCCGGATCTTTAGTAGAGAATTTTCAAAACAACCCACCAACAGAAAATGATGTTTCTAGGATAGCACAAAATGAATTTTTGCTTGAAGATTGGTGGGGTAGGTGATGATTTCAAGGGGATAAAGCAGTAAAAATTTCAAATTTTTTTCCACACAAATTTTTTGGAATAAAATTTTTAAATCAAGGTGCAAATCCAACCCAAACTTTGTTAAAAGAGGATATGGTCTTTTGATGCACAAAAGGACAGGATGCTCCATTAAAGCTCTATGAGCTGGTCCCATACCCAGGATGCTCCATTAAAGGTAGAGTAAAATAATTTTCCATTGTCTCACTCCCTTTGTGAAGCATCTTGCAATTGTCCACTCACCACTGTTCGGGAAGCGAATCCTGCTTAGACGTCACCCTACTTCGTCCTCCATCCTCCAACTTCATCCTCCTTTGTCCAGCATCTCACCACCCTCGTCTGGGTACTCCGTCAACGCAGCTCGTCCTCCAAGCAGTCGTTGAGGAGGATAATTTCTCACCCCCTTATCCTTTTTATCGCTTTCTAGTGTAGATTTCCAGCTTTCTAGTGTAGCGATTAGATGTAATGAACATGATTCTGTAGTTATGAAATATTGGTTCTCTTTCTCTCTCTTTTTTATTATTTATTCCTTAAGTAGAATAGCTAGCGTAGATTAATTTCAACCAACTACTCTGTTTCATGACAATAAATCCAATGTGGTTTTTTATCAAACGTTCGCCTCCCCATGCTCGACCCGGGACTCACTAAAGTTTCAGTTAAACTATCTGTTTGATGGATTTTTATGTAACTACAACGATAGGTTTCAAACTCAAAACTTTTAGCATAGAAATCACACTCAATAACCTCCTTCTTCCTCATCATCAATTGGGAGTTTCTCTATTCTTTTACTTTTAATATTTTGTAGTAGAAACATTCTGCTACAAGTCTTCTATAAAAATAGTTTTTCTCCTGATAGCATCGGATTTGCACGTGAAATGGTTCGGAGTTTGGAAAACCCATCGTCGTAGTTCGATTCACGAGAACATCTGTCAATCAGATAAAATTTATAATTGAAACTCGAAAAGTGAGTCCCAGGTCGAACACGAGGAGGCGAACATTTGGTTTTAAAAAATCTGCATTTTTCTTTTATTTGTTTTTGCCGTTTTTGTCTTTTCTAATTTTTTTGGTATGTTTAGCAAGCAAAAGATTAAGTTGATGAATTCTTATCTAACTAATCTACTTGCAAAATATAAGAGAGAGAGAAACAATCACATATATTTATGAAGCAAGGGTTTTCTGCAACTAAGTAAGCGGGAAAGATTACACTACAAAAGCAAAAAGAAAGATATAGGTGAGAGAATCCCCCTCAATGGTTGTTCAGAGGACGACTCGCTCTGATGTCTCCTGGAGGAAGGTGGTGAGGAGTGGGACAAATGAGGATGGAGCCGAAGGATAGAGGGTGGGGCAGGATGGCATCGCGGCGAGGATCTTCTTCCCGAAGGGAGGTAAGAAGACGACCATGGGATGCTCCATGAACGGGGATGGGAGGTGGGAAAAATATTTGATTTCTACTCTAGAGGAGCATCCCTGGATTAGGACAAGCTCTCTAGAGCCTTGGAGGTGGTGAGAGGAAGAAAGGAAGAGATGAAAAATGGGAGGGGTAGGGGTCCTTTCATAGTGGAGGAAAGAATCAAATTCGTATATAGGACATTTAGTGATGGTAATAAATGTCACTGAAGATCCACCACAAATGTTGCTGAAGACAGCCCATGTGCCTACCAACCACTACGTTGGCGGGTGCTCCCCGCGCCCGTGTCGCGCGCCTCCACGTGCGGTCCCATCCATGCCCACTGCACTACTTCTCATGCGTGCCTCCACACCCACATAAGCCCTTGCTACTGTGCAAGTACGGTGGCGTGTGCGTGCACATGGGTGGCCTGGGTTGCGCCACGTGGCACGATCTGGGCCATCCATCTTCGTTTCGTTGTAGGGGTTGCTACAGAAGTAGGATTGAATTGATTGTCGCACCGTTAGGCTACGATCGTCGACCTGAATCCATCCATGCGATCGGATTTGTCACTTGAAGCTCCGAATTACGTCACCTAGTCCCTTGGCTATTGATCTTCCTCAGACTGCATATGGTGCTACAGGACTCAGATCAAGGCAATTTCGGAGGTGTTGGACTCCGAATGTTGTCTCGATTAGATCCGTACGGTCGAATCATCAATCCAAGGTTCTAAAATAAATCTCCTTCTCTCCTGACTACAAAATGGATGCAATTAACCTAAAATATACACAACTACTTTAAATGCAGAATGATGCATGCTATGCAATATTTATAATATGGAATGCAAATATACGCCTAGGAACATGCATAAATAGGCATTTTAACCTAAATGGATGTGTCTACATCATCTCCCTTATCAATATAAGTTGCCTTTATCTATTTTTTGTGCTTTCAATTCAAATAGTTGCCTTTCTTTTAATTTAGTTAGGTGCACTTCACTCCACTCCTCTAATTACCCTAGGGACACCTTCCTAGGGTGAGCTTAGAGAAGTGGACTAATATCAGTCACTTAGGTATAGTTCCAATCTCTTTCGCATTTCATGTAGCCCGTTATTTCAAAAACCCTAAAAATAACAAAATCAAAAAATATAAAAAAAAAGTGTTGATTTGAGAGAGTGAGAGAGAGAACCAGTTATTTGACTAACAAATTGGTCTCCTTGGATGACCCTAGATACTCACCATATCTAGGTTTACAAATTTAAAAGTTAATCGATTTTACGTGTCTCAATGACAAAAACCTGCAATTATAAAATCATGTAAAATTTGTATCACTTTTTGACACTGTTGCCGGGGAGCAAAGGCTTAGCATTTTATTTATCTCTCTCTTTCTTAATTAGGCCTTCACTAGTTTTGTTTGATTTTGACTCAAGTGCGAAACAGGAGTGGGAGCGGGAATTGGATTCACTTGGAGCGGAAGCTTCAAGTTGCCTTTTCTTCCCTTGATCTTCAGGTAAGTACCCAACCCAAAACTTCTTTGCAATCTCATTAAAAATCTCAAAAAGAATCTTTCAATTATCAAAACTCATAAAACAAAAAAAAAGGGGTGCTGAAACCCTAAAAATCAATTGTTTGCTTGTTTGCTTCAATTCACCACCACCTCCTTATTGGTGTTGGATTTTTGAAAATTCAAACTTCTATCTTGATTTTCAAAATTCAAGTTCGGACACATAGAGGCTTTCAAAAATCCTAAAACTTCACCCAAGGAAGTCCCCCTAAGTAAAAAACCTTCACTCAAAATTTCAAAAAGTTTTGACAAGTATAAAAAATTTAAAAATTTGTGGACTAAACGAGGGTTAGACCTTATTTCCTTACTATTTTCTTACTGTCCGTGAATTTTATAAATTTTTTTCCTATCAAAATTGGACAAACTTTATATTTCTCGAAACGTTGAGAAATTCTCTACAACATATAAAATTTTCAAAAATTTTTGACATTATTTAAGGTTTCTGCAGAATCATTTTCCCTAATCTATACTTTTTACCTTTTGACACTAGCAAAAAGAAAAATTGCAAACAAATATCAATCAAGTTTCTAAAATCTCAAAAAAATCATTTTTGGATTCCTTGTTTTATTTCTTATCACGTGGTGGTGTTTTTTATCTTATTTGCACCACCACCTAAAAGGATTTTAAAAAGAGATTCATTTTTAGGAGTTGCATACATAGCATTTCCACTTTACGGTTTTGATTTTCTCTCTTAGTCACATAATCAATTAAAGGAATTGGCTTTCACTAACTCAAAAACTTGGTTGCCTTATCTTGTGTGATCATTTCAAACTTGTTTGAATCCTTTAAAAGAGAGAATCTTAAAAGTCACTAAAATCTTGATCAAACCCTATTATCTTCAAATCTATTCCTTGTTTTCAAACCCTATTGTTTTGGTTTGGGTAGCACATTTTTCCCACCCAATTCGTACACACATAAAAAAAGAAATAATCGAAAATTACCCCAATCAATGGCCATCACATTCTTGTGCACTTTAAGTTCCTAAGCCTAAATTAAAAATGGTAATTACTTGACTGCTAAGGACTTCATCAAATTCTAGGCTTAATATCTGTATTTCAACTTATCTTTAATCATTCCTAATTCCCTTAATAAATGCGGTGTCAGACTAAGAGGGAAGTCAAACGATGGGTATGGGTTTACACACGCCCACACTAATTTTCCCATAACATACTTGTGCCCAAGCCACCTCTATAGTCTAACTGGGTTAATTCTGGGAAGAAGGTCCACTTATTGGTTTCTTGATTTCTCGGGTTCCCAAGTCTTAGGTTATCTTAAGGAGTCAACCCTAAGTTAGGCTTAGAATTTTGATTGCTTGATTTGCACACATTTCTCTCTCATTTTTCCCTTCTCTCCTCTAGTTCTTCTAGTGTATGCATGGGCGAAGGTCCTAGAATCCGCACTTGGAGGGACCATCTGATTTTGCCCCCCGCATAAAAAGATCATCTTCTACTTCTTTGCATTCTTATTCTACTAGAAAAATGGAAAATAATCAAAATAGGTCCAGAAATCTTGCCACTTCCACTTCCACCTCTCTACCCGCCCCTAATCCTCCTATACAAAATCCACCAGCTAACCCACATGCTGACATTCCCATCCTTCACTTTCTCGATTTGGAATAGCCAGAACAAAATCAGAATCCACCCAAGCCCCTCTTGATGATGGTTGAGCAACTAGCTCAACTTCAAATGAATCAATAGCAATTGGCTAGGATAGTTATGAACCTAGCCAACCAAAGGCAGGGTTAACCACCTGGGGAACCTCTCGTCCCTCTTAAGGATTTTTATGATCCTTCCAGTTACGAAGAGAGACTCAGGGTGGGGATACCTGAAGGGGATTTTAAGATCAAACCTGCCATCCTGAACCTTATCAAACATTTCCATGGTCTTCCGAGAGAGGACCCTTTCAGCCACCTTGAGTAACTAACTATCCTCGCTCAGACAACTCATTCTCGTAATGTGCAGGAAGATCTGTGGCTCATGAGACTCTTCCCTCTCTCTTTAAAGGATAAGGCCACATATTGGTTAAGGACAGTTGGGAGTCCTACCACCACCTAGCAGCTTTTGAAAAGTGCTTTTCTGAAGAAATGTTTCCTGATTGGTCATACAAATGCCCTTCAAAGATCCATTACAACCTTTCAACAGAAGCTCAGTGAATCTCTCCACAAGTCTTGAGAGAGGTTTAAAGAATTACTAAGGAGTTGTCCCCATCATGAAATTCCACAATGGCAGCTAGTGCACATCTTCTATCATGGATTAGAAGATCAATTGAAACGATTCGTGGATGCCTCATGTGGGGATAATTTCCTTAATAAAGATGCTGATAGTGCTTACCAGTTATTTGAGGAAATGAGTGAAAACTCATTCAACCTGGCATCGATGGATACTTTTGGTTGGAATACAAACCCAAGACTTGGGGTTAATGAAATTGACTCCAAATTTGCATCTCTTCCAGTCACCCAAGATGATCTGCAAATGATTGCACAAAGATTGGATCAGATGCAAGTTCACCAGAAAAAGATTGAAAAAAAGCTAAATCATAAACAACCTCCACATCCAACCCCCCTAACATCATGAGAAGAGAAAATTTGCACAACATTGGTGCTGTCCCAGCTGAGTAGCATTGTTTTTCTGAGGTTTCACCAAATTTGACTGGGACTTATGATTTGTTAAATCAAAACCTTTTCAACCTTGCCACTGTAAACATCTTAGCTCTCCAGGAGCATTTTAGAAATCCCTCTAACTCCTACAATCAAAATTAAAGGAATAACCCGAACCCCTCCTGGAAAGCCCCTAATCAAGTTCCTTTCCAAAGACAATTTCAACAAGGGACCTATGGGCAAAATCACATTTCATCTGGGCCTTCTCAAGAAGACATCAATGCTCAAGTGATAAAATCCTTGCAGGGCATGCAAAATCAAATGATTAAGGTAACCTGTGTTGTCACCAATTTACAAAACTACATTAGGGTTACACCAGATCAAAGACCTGTAGGAAATTTTCCTTCTTAATCCATGCCAATCCCAACAATCAAAGGGACCACTTTCAGGGCGGAAACCCTAATCATCCCAATCAACCAGCTCCTAAGTCCCCTCCAGGTTTCCATCAAAATTAGGCTCCCTGACCTCCTCCTAGAAATAATCACACTGCGAATGCAGTTAATTTTAGGAGTGGGAAAATAATTCAAAATCCTGAGCCTCCTAAATCCACATCTAGAACCCAAATCAATAACAAGCAAGTTGACTCTTCTCCTCCTAACCTAATTCAGGAACCTTCAATTGTAGAAAAACAAAGCCCAATACCTTTCCACAAGGTTTCATTCCACCAAAAAGAAAATAGAAATCCAAGCCCTCTAATAAGGAATTGATGGAACTTTTTGGGCAAGCAGAAATAAACATCTCTCTCCTAGATTCAATTAAATACATTCCTGCCTATGCTAAATTTCTAAGAGATTTATGCACTCCCAAAAGGCAGCCTAGAAATTTAGGAAAGGTGATCCTTCCTGAGACAGTTAGCTCAGTTGTGCAGTGTAAATTGCCTCTTAAAAATAAAGACTCGGGTGCTCCTCTAATTCAAGTTGTCATTAATGACACCTTCTTTGATCACACCCTGCTAGATCTTGGTGCCTCCATAAACCTTATCCCCATTGTTGTCTTTGAGGAATTCAAGATCGGTGAATTGAAACCTATTGAGGTTACCTTACAATTAATTGACTGATCTACAATCAAACTAAAGGGGATTGTTGAGGATGTTATTGTCGAGGTCCATAATTATCTACTCGTTGTAGACTTTCTAGTCATGGATATTGAGGTACTAGAAGCTTTAAAGAATGCTGCAATTATTCTTGAAAGACCTTTCTTAGCCACCGCAAAGGTAAACATTGATTGTGAATCTAAAAAGATGAAGATCAAGTGTGGTGGCAAATCTATTACCTTAGATATCTTTCAAGCTTCAAGGAGATTCCAAGAACCTAATTTCTTTGACTATTCGGATTCAGAAATAGATAACCTAGTGGAAGAAACCATGCAAATTTCACACATGAACTCTTGTTTTGCAATTGAAATAATTCCTGAATCCAATTCTGATTCACCTTACCCCCCCACCATAAATTCACCTTCCACATAAAATTCTCCACCTAACTCTTCCTCTCTCCCCTCCCCTATGGACCACACTTCAAAAATTCTCTCTGAGTCGAACCCACCATTAGAATTAAAACCCTTGCTCGACTCCCAAAAATATGTTTTCCTTAAACCAAATAAAACCATGCCCCTTATTATCAATGACAATCTTATAGGGTTACAAGAGGAAAAACTTCTCTAGGTCTTAAGCAAAAATAGAAAAGCCATTGGTTGGACTTTAGCTGATCTGAAGGGAATAAATTTGTCCTACTGTACTCATCGGATATACCTTGAGGACTACTCTCGCCCTTCCCACCAGCCACAAAGGAGATTGAATCCTAAAATGCAGGAGGTGGTAAAAAAGGAGATCATTAAGTGGCTTGACGTTGGCATAATATACCCCATTTCTGACAGTTCTTGGGTTAGTCATACACAAGTTGTTCCCAAAAAAGTAGGACTAACTGTTATTACTAATGAAAATGGGGAAAAAATAGCCACTCGGACTACTTCTTCTTGGCACATATGCATTGACTATCGAAAATTAAACACTGCCACCAAAAAGGACCATTTTCTGCTCCCATTTATCGATCAAATCTTGGAGCATTTAGCCGAATGAGACTATTACTATTTCCTTGATGGCTATTCTGGATATAATCAAGTAATAGTCCACCTTGAGGACCAAGAAAAACAATATTCACTTTCCCCTTCAGAACCTTTGCTTTTCAAAGGATGACCTTTGGTCTATGCAACGCACCTGGAACTTTTCAAAGGTGTATGCTTGCAATGTTTTCAGATATAGTAGGTGACTATTTGGAGGTTTCCATGGATGATTTATCTATTTTTGGACATTGCTTTGATCTATGTCTTCACAATCTTGAAAAGACACTCCAAAAATGCATAGAAGTCAATTTAGTCCTCAACTGGGAGAAAAGTCACTTCATGGTCCAGGAAGGCATCGTCCTGGGCCATGTCATATCTAAGGATGGAATTACGGTAGATTAATAAAAATTGATGCCATTTCTAGACTTCCACCGCCCAACTCTATAAAACAAATTCGATCATTTTTAGGGCATGTGGGTTTCTACCATTGTTTCATTAAAGACTTCTCCAAGATCTCAAAACCCTTAAGGCAGCTTCTCACTAAAGACCAACCCTTTGACTTTAATAATCAGTACCTAGAAGGTTTCAATATATTGAAGAAGTCCCTGAGGCACCAATCTTACAGGGACCTGATTGGAATTGTCCATTTGAATTTATGACCAATACCTCAGATTACATTATAGGGACCGTTCTAAGGTAACACAATGACAAGAAGCCCATTGTGATCTACTATGCCAGCAAAACTTTAGATGATATATAACAGAATTACACCGTAACTGAAAAGGAACTTCTTGCCATTGTGTTTGCCCTATAGAAATTTATCTCCCATCTGTTGGGATTGCACGTCACTATATATACCGAACACTCAACACTTAAATATTTGCTGAACAAAAAAGATGCAAAACCTCACCTTATTTAATGGATCCTTCTACTCCAAGAATTTGACCTGAAAATCAAGGATAAGGTAGGTTCGCAAAATGTAGTGGCTAACCATCTCTCTTGTCTTACAACAAACAATGTGCTTACCCCACCATATGTGTTTCCAGACGAAACCCTCTTAGCTGCCTACACCTTCCCATGGTTTGCCCCTATTTCAAATTACTTGGCAACTAGACGAATCCCCTCTAATTGTCCAAAAACCAAATAGGATAAGTTTTTTGCCAACATCAAATACTATTTTTAGTAGGAGCCTGATTTATTCCACATTTGTACTGATCAAGTCATTATATAGTATGTGCCTGATTCAGAATTTCATAATATTCTAACACACTGTCATTCGATGGCCTGTGGCGGACATTTTTTGGGCAAGAAAATTGCAACTAAAATCTTAAATTTTGGTTCTTTTGGCCCAACATCCACAAAGGTGCTCATTCTTTTGTATTGTTGCGTGTTGCCAAAGCATCGGCAACACGACAAGAAAGGGTATGATGCCCCTAAACCCCATCATGGAAGTTGAATTTTTTATGTATGGGGCTTCGACTTCATGGGACATTTCATCAACTCTTGTGGGTATTTGTACATTTTAGTCACAATCAACTATGTATCTAAATGGATCAAAGCAATACCCACCCTCACCAATGATCATAAGGTAGTCATTAATTACATCAAGAAGAACATCTTTTCAAGATTCGAAGTTCCAAAGACCATTATCATTGACAGGGGATCTCACTTCACTCATTCTCAATTCCGTCATCTTCTCTGTAAATATGGGGCTAATCATAAAATCTCTACTCATTATCACCCCCAAACTAATGGTCAGGCTAAACTCTCTAACTGAGAGATCAAAAATATTTTACAAAAAGGGGTTAGGCCCGATCGTAAGGACTAGTTCAGTAAACTGGATGATGCTTTATGGGCCTACTGCCCGGCTTTTAAAACTCCTCTTAGCATGTTCCTATTTTGACTAATTTTTGGAAAAGCATGCCATCTTCCGATAGAACTCGAGCATAGAGCTTTTTGGACAATTAAACAAGTTAAAATGGATTTATCTGAAGCCGATAAACATAGGAAATTGCAATTAACTAAACTGAATGAACTTCGTAATTTTGCTTACAAAAACATGTGGATTTACAAAGATCGAACCAAACATTTTCATGATAAATATATTGTTCGGAAACATTTTGAAACCAATCAATGCATTTGGCTTTTCGATGATCGGTTACGTATTTTTATAGGAAAATTCAAATCCAAGTGGACCGGCCCATATATTGTCTTAAAAACTTATCCTTATGGTGTTGTTGATAGTTTGGATCCTAAAACAAATAATTCTTTCCAAGTCAACAACCAACGTTTGAAGCCCTATTTGGATAACTCCTTGAATCTTCCTTTCGACTCTCATGATTTAAATGACTTACTTGGCAAACCTTGATGCACTTCATGCCTGACTGAATGGCATAAAAGATAGCACTGGATGGGAGGTAACCCATCATTTTTCCAGCTTTGCTTTTCTTTTTTCTTTTCTCAGGTTTTGACCATCTTGAATCCAACCCTCCTTTCACTCAGGTGATATCTTCTCCCTTCCTAATGCATGACGACATTGCATATAATAAGCATGGGAGGATGTTTTTAAATTTTGACGGTCATTTCAAGATTTTCAAAACCCAAAAATATACAAAAATTTCTTTTTGCATGCATTCTCATAAAAATCATAAAACACTTTGAGGGCATTTTAAAAACTCTGTGACTAAGGTTGAAAATTCATTTCGAAGGTACTTTTGGGAAGTAATCTTTAACAAACTAGGGATAAAGATGCGGATCCATTTGTTAGAAATTTTGGGTCTATCTTAGACCAGATCAAGTATCCTTTGAAAAATTCCTCCTGAACTCTTGATGATTCAGGTGACCTGATTTTATTTAGCAACCTGGAGAATATTTGGCTTAGTTTTCAATCCAAAAACTTGCATCTCCTTCGAAAACCTTGTGTCAACACTTCATACACAAAGCCAACACAATCCAAGCCCAAAAACATCTAATATTTAAAAAGCCCCTATTTTAGTCTTAGTGAAAATCTGAGGTAGATGATTGGTGTGAGTTCCCACCACCAAGGAGGAAATTACCTCCTTTGAGGATGCGACGTCAACATGTTACCACCTTGGCGCTTCTCCATATCTATATTTCATATCTTTAGACAGAGAATTAATTAAGGCGTAATTTTTTGTCTTAGGTGTCTTGGACGGTGCTCTACCCATAGTGTCGAAGAAGGAGCTTGAGTTCTCTTGGAGGGCCCCTTTACATCGCTTTGTGTTTTGGGGTTATGAGCTCCTGGGGAGTGTCATGGATAGTGCTATCTCGAAGTACCGACACCAGAGCCCCCTCAAGGATTGGTAACAGGAATGATGATCCCAACACATCTATATTATGATTGATCTAAGGCTAAGCATGAGGGAATAAAAAATTAAAAAAAAAAAAGTTTTCAATAACACGACCGTACAAATATCCCAACAATGTTGGCATATCACAAGCACTGACACCAAGTTATCCGTAGTGATGCAAGTTGCGAATCGAATTCATAAACCAAGGAAATCCTAAATGCAAAAACAATTTTGGGTCATTTGAATTAGAAAAGGGTTAATTAGTGAATTTTTGAAGGATAAATTGATCCTAATTAATCTAACCCTTGGATCCAAAGACAAATCCCAATGTTCTATATTTAACAAATCCTGTACCTTCCTTATGTTCAATCAACCAAAGTCCCTTGGTAATCATTTCCTCAAATGCTTAAAAAAATTAGTCTTTCCCAAAAAATCATTTTTGTAAAATCTAGTTTTGCTAAGAGGCTAGCAAAAGATAAGCATGAGGGTGTGATAAACGTCAGTTTATCATCATTCTTTTGCTATAAAACACACCTAACTCTTAGGATTTCAACACCACAATCAGGTTTTTAGGTTATGTTTAGGTATTTTCATACAATAGGCATGCATTGCATTGTTTTATATTTTTATATGTTTATTTGAGTGTCAGGGATAAACAGAGAGTCAAATCCCACACACCCTAACACCATGGAAGGCAAAATATGAAGAGGAAACCCAATTCAGCTAAATCCTAGTTGAATCCAGCTCACCTCAATTGAATGGTAGCTCAAGCTAGCTCAACTCAGCTAATCCAAGCCCCATTTTAGCTCGTTCCAACTCCATTTAGCTCTTGGAAGCTCTCCTGACTAAGGCTAGCTGTTGCCATCAACTAGCTAAGCCTAGTCAATTGAAGAAGCCCTCAACAAGCTCAGGTTAGCTCAACTCCAACTCTCGAAGACTCAAATCAGCTCAACTTGGTTGAGCTGAGCTACTTGACCTAAGCTAGCTAGGTAGTCTTCAAGAAGACAAACTCCAACTCACCTCAGCTTAGCTCAGCTCATGTTAGAAGATACCAGCTCAACTTATCTTGGTTTAGTAGCTAGCAAAGCACTAACTAGTAAAGCTAGCTATTGTGCTCAACTTCAGCTCCCTTCAACAGTAGTCAGCTCCAATGTAGCTCCACTTCAGCTCCACCTTAGCAAACCCTAGCTCTTCTACTCCTACCTCCACCACTTTCCTAACTAAGCTAGCTTAGCTTAGCTATACCTAACTCCTCCCAACCATCACCCAAACTTCCACTTAGCTAACTCCACCTTAACCCAACCTTAAGTGCGCCAACTAAGCTACCTACCTCCACCTACTCCTACTCCAAAGTGGTGCCACCTTGTCAGCACCCTTTAACCCCATCTCCACCACCAAAAGCCACCTTAAGTGTGCCGCCAAAAATACCCCCATAGCCAACCCTTTTGGTGCCACAAATTTTCCTTCAAAAAACCCATAAATCCCAACCCTACACCTATCCCCTAAAGCCACATCCAACCCTCCATTTTTCCATTCAAAATCACCCTTCTAGAAGCCCTCCCCCTTGGCGCCAAACTGGTGGCATTTTTCCACCATGGACGGCCACCAAGGGGTATCCTAAGCCCTTAACTACCCCCCTTCACACCCTTATGGTTGGTGCCAATTAACCTCCACCATAGGATCCCCATAATCACCACCTAAATGCATCCTAGCCATCCAAAAAATCCAACACCAACCCCCTTTCTTCCCTTCCTATTTATACCCCCCATTCTACCACCAAAAAATTGATCCTTGGCTACCATAATCTCTACCTATACCTACCTAAATTTGGCTATAGGGAGAAGAAGAGAAGGAGAAGATTAAGGGAGTGTCCTTGCTCCCACGATGCCCTTTTCTTCCTTCTTCTTCCTTGGTCCAAAGCCAAGGAGCACTACCATATTGGAGGATGGCTAGGCAAAGGAGGAGAGACTAGGGTGGACGTCCACCCTAAGGAGAGAAATCTTTCATCATCACTTCAAGGAGGAGCACTTCAAGGAAGGAGAAGAAGGAGCCTTTCTAGGCCCAGGAGTAGCTGAGCTTGGAGCAAGACCTCCTACTTCCTCATCATCAATTGGGAGATTCTCTATTCTTTTACTTTTAATATTTTGTAGTAGAAGCATTCCACTACAAGTTTCTGTAAAAATAGTTTTTGTCCCTTATCAATATAAGTTGCCTTTCTCTATTTTCGTGCTTTCAATTCAAATAGTTGCCTTTCTTTTAATTTAGTTAGGTGCACTTTACTCCACTCCTAAATTACCCTAGGGACACCTTCCTAGGGTGAGCTTAGAGAAGTGGACCAATATCCGTCACTTAGGCGTAGTTCCAATCTCTTTCGTATTTTGCATAGCCCGTTATTTCAAAAACCCTAAAAACAACAAAATCAAAAATACAAAAAAATAAGTGTTGATTTGAGAAAGCGAGAGAGAAAAGCAGTTATTTGACTAAAAAATTGGCCTCCTTGGATGACCCCAGATACTCACCATATCTAGGTTTACAAATTTAAAAGTTAATCAATTTTACGCATCTCAATGACAAAAACCCACAATTATAAAATTACGTAAAATCCGTATCAGTGTGTTAGTGCCTGGCCTTGATGGCTATGTGGTGTGTGGATGGACCCTAAGGTGGACGGCACTAAGGAGATTAAGGGGGGTGTATATTCACAATGAAGAGATGAATCAAAACATCAAAGCATGAAAATTAGATACAACATTCATATCCAAAACCAATATGATGAAGAACATCAAAACATGAACAAATGCATTACTAAACATTAGAAATTGCAAGAAATCAAATACATAAAATGGGAAAGAAAACCACCATGCCGGAATGCCATGAAGGCCATCAGCTTTGTGCAATGGTGGTGGCTAGACCATGGGCATAATAGCCCATCTACACGCCAACTAAAGGAAGAGAACAACCATGAGAAGCTATAGAGGAGCCTTCATAGCCAACCAAGAGGAAAAAGGAGGCTGTGGACCTTCTTCCAAGTGGGAAGAAGAGTTGCCCAAGAAGAAGGAGAGAATAAGAGGGCATTCAACCTTTCTTGTTTCTCTCTAGCTATCCTTGAAGAAGCTTAAGGGGAGCTTCTTCTCTAGCAACCCATGGAGGGCCCTTGGAGGAGGAGGAACCCTTGAGAGGAGGAGGGAGGGGATGACTCTTGGAGGGTAGGAGGGAGGCTTGAAGTGTCACAAGTTGAGAAGGGGGGAGAGGAATGATATGCATGACTTTCCAAATTGGTTTTATATAGGATGTGGCTTATTTGGTAGCTCTATGTCACCACTTTTAGTGGAGACCAAAATAGGTAGTCGCCACTTATTGTGGGACTTGTTGGTTGACACCAAGATTAGTGTGGGTAGAATAGGAAGATTTTGGTGTGTGTTGTGTTTTGAATTTCGTAGTGTAAGGTTATGTGGTTTGATGGGATTTAGGTTAGGTTGGCCTGTTTGGTAGTGGGGTTGAGTCTAGTTGAGTCAATGTGGATCTGATTAGGTATAGGTTGGGTCAAAGTAGATGTAGCTAACCTAATTGGGTTAGGGTTGAACCTAAATAGGTTAAGGCTAGGTCTAATTAGTTTAGGTGGGTCTTATTCTAAGGTGGTGAGTCACTTGGAACCAATTAGGATCTAAGTGAACCTAATAGATTTTGGGTTAGCCTAATTAGGTATTGATGAACCCAATTAGGTGCAGGTTGGTCCAATTAGGTGTAAGTGCACCCATCAGGGTTGGGTCGAGGCTAATTAGTCACATGTGAGTCTAATCAATGTCAGGTTAGCCCAATCAGGTCCAACTAAACCCAATTGAGCAGTGGTTGCCCCAATTGACTCCACATGAGTCCAATTGAGTAATAGTGATCCTACTTGGGAACCTAAGGGGAAATTGGGATAGGAAAGTGAAATTGGGATAATCGATACTAAGGATAGAATCATGGATAATAGGATAACACTGTGGATAGTATTATCCAAGTTTTGGGTTCTAAGTTTAGGTTGACCTAAGTGGAGTTTAAGGATAGGGATAGGGTAGATAGGAATAATGGATAGTGTCGATAGGGTAGTGGATAATGTTATCCATGTTTTTGGGTTATGGGACTAGGTTATCTAAGGTGGAGGTGGTTCAGGGCTTGGGCTAGGCTATCCTAGGGTTTATGGGTATAGATAGGGATATCCTCCTCTCTTCATTTTCTAGATCTAGTTTCTTCTTTCTTCTTCTTCTCTTCCTTGCTTTATTTCACTTTATTTCACATCCTAGCATTATCTAGATCACTTTATTACCTATAAATAACAATAAAAGCATTAAATAGCAAGATAATCTCACATTATCCTATGTACAATAATATAAAATCATGCAATGCATGATATGCATGATATGAATGAATATTTATAGATTAGCTAGGATTCTAACATTATTTAGGTTGATTAAGACTTATGATTGTTGTGCAATCATACCCCGATGCATAAACTTTGCTAGTCTCTAGTAAAACCTATATGCAAAGCATATGTGGAAAATCCAAAAAATAAGAGAAGCAATTTTTCAAATAATAGAGAGGAAGTCAGAAATTATTTTTTTTCCTTTTTTTATTTCAAACATAAAATTGATAAAGAATTCAAGCTATGTCAAATCAAAATCTCAATAAGATTTTTCACCAACGAGAGGAAATCACAGACAAATCCTTAACGGCAAAGACTCAATCAAACTTAGAATATTTCTAATCTCTCTCCGAGACATTTTTGTCTTCAGTTAAGCCATACTAGAATTTGGTAGCTTTCTCCTCACCACTTTTCTACCATGAGGTCAACACTCTAGGTGTATATCTCCTTAGCGAGTTCCTAATTCTCTGTATTTTTCAAGTCTATAGGTTAAACACCCATTTGTAGCAAGGTATTTTTATTATAATATGTGATGAAAAAGGGTAGCATCCATATGTAGCAAGATGCCTTTATTTATTTGGTGGAAGAATTTTCACCCATTTGTAATGAGGTGCATTTTATTTGGTAGGGTTCCTAGGATAAGGCTAAAAATATTTTTTTTCCTTCTCATTTTTCATTTTCTCAATTTTTTTATTTTCTCCAACTCTCTTTTCTGGGTAGGTGGCTCTCCTTCATCCATTCTAAATGCATATCCTACAAACAAGAATATCCCTAAGACTAAATTTTATTAACTACTAATAAAGTCATCTAAGAGATGAGTTACTGCACAGCGTAATTAAAGATGCTTGAGACTTAAAGACTATTCAAATTAAAGGGTAGGAAGATAAGTCATTCACTTATCACCCCTTTTGACTTAATACTTTTAACTTTCTTAGACTCCTTTCAAAGACTCGGGAAAACAAATCCAAATTTAGATAAATACTTGAGAAATTAAGTCTATAAAGACCTGAAGAGTCTAGGCAGAAAGACTTTGTTCCAAATTTCCTAAAGTCAGTAAATCCTCAACATCGAGAATTCATGACTCTTTTAGCTTAAATTCCAAAAATAATATCAAAACACCTTTTTTTTTACAAGAGAATTTTTTTTTATAAAAGAGCTTTATTTGAAAAACACATGGGAAAACTTATGCAAACATGGATGCAAATGCTAAAATCTTATAATACAATCCTAAAGATCATGCTAAAAATCCTAAGTGTTGGTAGAAAATATTTAGCAAATTTGTATTACCCCCTATGCCAAAATTCTTGGATGTCCTCATGCATGAAAATAAACATAGATGAATAGAATAGGAATCTGCAAAAAGCATAATAAAGGGTAAAAATCACCTGGAATTGCATTCGAATTTTTTTGGCAATCAGCATATTCCAACACCTATGATATGTATGAAAATATGAAAGAAAATATGCTATGTATAAGTGCTAAGTTTAACACCTCCAGCTGGGTGTAAACTCAAAAAGGATATGTCAATACGGTATTGAGAATGGTGAGTAAAATGATAAGAAGTTTTATTTCGTTTGCCAACAATTAATGGGCTGCAAATGTGAACCAACTGCCTATGAATTCCAAGCCCAAAGAGTCAGAAAATACTAAAATGGGGCTTGGAATAATATGCATCCAGATGTTGCAAAGGAGAGATAGATAAATGCAAGTGCCTAGAAGAGATGAAGATGGAGGCATCCTGAAGAGGTGATGGAGAAGACGGGTGGTTGGGGTGTGAGCAGAGTGAAGAATAGGGGAAAAATCATATAGGTCCTGGTAATGATGATGAATGGAAGGCATGACCCAAGTGATGTGGTCAGATCTAGAAGTCAAGGTCGAGTGATCTATCTCGATCTCTCACAAAGATGTTTCTTCCTGAGTATCATCCTTTTCTTTTTCCTCTTCGATCTCATTCAATTCCAATTCCCAATTGTCCTTGAATTCAAATGCATTCTTTGCTTCCTTAGACAACTCATCATATGTCATCCCCAATAGTTTTGCAATCTCCTGAATGTCTTTTTCATAAGGGGATAATTTCTCTTATTCATTTAGATGGGATTGGGCCTCAAATTCAAAAGTAAATCCCTCCATAAAAGTAGAATGGGTTGAATCATTGATTGGGGAGTCGTCAAGGTCTTCTTGATTTTCTTGTTCAATGTATGTGATCATCTAAATCAATTCATCAATGTCCATGTGGGTATCCTCAAATACAACAAAATCATATTCAGATCCATTAATGCTCGTTTCCTCAAAATAAAATGATTGATATTCCTGGCCTAAATCAAGATCAAGATCCTCAAGCAAATCTTTTTCCTCAACTTTAATAGGGTTGTGTGACAATGTGAATTTAATTCCATGAATACATGGTATTTCAACCCTTTCTTTGTCATTTTTCGCGATGGGGTTTCCAATTGATTCAATTATAAATGGGTCACAATCAGTTTCCATTACCCCATCAGATGTCACTTCCTTAGAACTATCTTTCAATTCAACATCAATCTTCGAGATATCAATATCATCCCCCTCAGGTGGCTAATCCACAGAATCCTCAATAGCAACCTCATAATCAAAAATCTCTTGTGGCACACCTGACCTAAATTCAAACGTTTCTGATTTTTGTTACTCATCCCACATTCTATGAAGCTCTTTTCTTATATCATCATATTCTCTAGCACTAGCTTCTTTCATTTCCTAAATCATTTTGATCAATTGAGTAATCTGGAATTCACCACAAGGGGCAAGGGTTTGAATTAGCCTGGGCTGGTCAAGATAGTCAACCATGCTGTTAAAGATTTAATCCTATATTCTAGTGGATTCTTGATACTGGTCATGTGGTCCTACCCAAGTGTCAATTGCCATTGTCTCTTCTGAATCAAACTCCAAATCGCTTTCTGTATCATCCAAAAAATACCCTAACTTTGTTTTCTTAGCTACTGCATAAAAATCCAAATAAATCTTCTCATTGCCACTGCTCATTTCCATACATCCTAAGTAGCAATCAATTCGAACATTAGTTGTAGCCAAGAAAGGGAAACCTAGAATGATGGGTGAATCACTAAGCTTCTCCGGTATGTCCATATCCAAAATAATAAAATCAATTGAAAAGCTAAGACCTTGCACTTTGATGATCACATCATGAACTACCCCCCTAGGTATGTTGATGGAGCCATCTGCCATTTTAATGGTGATAGGTGTGTCGTGCACATCTCCAGGTCTGGTGCAGTAAAAAAGGGCGGTAAGAATCAAGTTGATGGATGACCCTAGATCCACAAGGGCTCTGTTAAAGGTGAATCCCTTGATGGCACAAGATACGAGGGGTTTTCCAAGGTCAGTCTTCTTGGGTGGTAGAGTTCCCAAAATAATTGCACTCATATGTGCAGACAAAACCACCTCTTTTGGTGTGCAAGTCTTTTTCTTTTCTTTTGACTCTTTCTTTAAGGCCCCAGGAAAGAGTAAAAAGGTTAAATCAAATTCAGGCGCCCTTTTCTTCTTTTTGTCCCTAGAGTCTGAGTTAGAGTTGGATGAAGGTTTGGATGGGCTTTTGACTTTTCTCTTTCTTTTAGGGGCCAAGGAATCGGTACCTACATAGTGGCACATGTGATAAATTGGAGGAAGGGTCAGAAGAATAGGTGGAGAATACGAGTGAGTCTATAGAAAAGGATAAGGATATCCTTGTAGTCTCTTGATTTGTTCTCCTTGGGCTTGGATTTCTTTTATTAACTCAATTAGCTTTTCTTCATGTTTCTTGTCCCAATCCATCATAAGATTCATGATAGTCTCCAATGTAATTATGGGTTGGGTGGAACTAGATGGTTGTCTTAAGATGGACTGAGTATAAGTCTGGGCAAGCCTAGATTGATCTTCAATCTAAGTCTATCTTTGTGGAGGCCATGAAAGATCAAGATTGTTTAGATTACAAATTCATTTCACCACCTAATCTAGATCTAATCTTTTTTGGTCTTCTCTGTTGGCGTTAATTCCTTAAACCCTTAGGGGCTTAACTGAAATTAACCCACCTCTAACTTAGGATGGACCATTACAATATCATGTCTCAATTGGACTTCATACTGACTAGGTATCGGTACTGGTAGACCACTACCAGTACCCATGACTTACTATCATGGGTTCCATATTCAATGGGTACCGGTACTGATGCCAAGTACCAGTACCTATGAGTTACTATTTGGAACTTACATCCAAATGAGTACTCTTCCAGTACTCACCATGTATCGGTACTCATGATGAGTGTCAGTACTCAGTGAGTACAGGTATCCCTCCAGGAGCTAATTGATCTCAACGAGTACTAGTACTTGTTGAGTACTGGTAATACCACCTGTAACCTACCAGTACTGGTACTCGTGATGAGTACCGATACTTGTAAGCTACAGGTCCTGGTGACTTCAAGTCTAGAACCTGATCTAGAACTCGCTTGTACTGATACTCATGATAAGTACCGATACATGTAAGTACCAGTATTGGACTTAAGACGTCCTAGAGTTGATCTTGAGCTAGCAATATCGGTACTCATGAAGAGTACTGGTACAAGCTAGCTACAGTTTACTTTAGTGTTTGTGAACAGTATAGCATATGTATCGGTACTCATCATGAGTACCGGTATTACAACAGTTACAAAAGGATTTCTGAGTTTTGCAAGAATACGAAAAGGGCTATTAGACTCATGTTAATCTGTGATCTAATCTAGGCAAAATATATGCCCGTATAAAAGAAACATAACAGTGTTTAAAGCAGAAAACTTTTGTATGTAAACACATTAGGTTACCTTGATTTCCAGCATCATGCACATGCATTTAAACTAAGTTTTACCTGTAGGAGAAGAACATACCTGTGTTCATCCTTGTGATAAGTCAATAGGGATTGCGGTTAGAGGTCTTCCAACAAATCCCACCCTGGATCCTGATGGACTTTGCTAGAAGAAGATGATCTTCTTCTTCTCCAGTCGTCCTCCTTATTCCTCCTTAGAGGTCTCTCACACTTCTTCTCTAGTTTACGATGGGGGTAATTAGAGATTAGGGTTGGTGGGTCTGATGGGGACCATAACCCCTAAGAAAAATGCAATTAGTCTCACTAATTGCATGGGTGATTTACACTTCAGCCCATCAAGGAAGTGTTAATCACAAAATAGGTCTCTGCACATGTGTTTAATACACCACACTAATCTTTTTGCATTTTAGCCCATATAAAACCATTAAACTTATTTAATCACTTTAAATTATGGGCTTAAGATGACAGTCACTTTACTTATTGTTATTTGATTATATCTATATATAAATTTACATATACAACTCCATATGTTGGATTTTAATCCAACATTCTCTTCTTTTGTAATTTTTTTTAATGTTTCCTTTTCCTTTTAAAACAAAGGTAAGAGCGAATACGAGAAAACCTAAACCTAACTAAGCAAAGCAAAAATGTAAATTATATTGTTTTAATAAAGAAATACAAGTGCAGATTAACTGAAGGATGAACCTACACTCAATTGAAGTTCAACTAAGACTAAATTTCCAATAAGTGGGCCTATATTGATTGATTTAGGGTTTCTATTAAGGTTAAAATATAAATTAAAATCCTAACTTCAGCCTCACTTAAATCTAAAGGGTTCTAATTGAAATAAAGGTAACTTAAACCTTCTAAAAATCATTGAAAACTATTCCCTATGGTTTAGAATTATTAATTTTATAAAAGGAACCCAAATTGACTTGAATCAAGGACCAAGGTTAACATTTGTTACATTTTGAGTTAAAATGCAAAATTAACCTTCCTAACTTCATCAAAACCCAAAGTTAAAGTTGCCATTAGATTCCTTAGGTCCTAATTAGATTATCCTAACAACTTGAGGCTTATTTGATTACATCTTAATCTACTTTACAATTAGGTGGCTAATGCCAGCATGACATTAGTTGTCTTCCTCCTCCAACTACTACGAAGAAGCTTCTCCTTGTGTGTGTTCTCCACTAATTATTGGGGATCAAATTCCCCCAATCTTCTAGACAAGATCTGATTAATATTTTGATAGAGAGGAGAGCGGATGGAGGGGGATGGGTGGAGAGAGGTCAGGTCGAGGAGGTCCCGCGACAGGGACACACATAGGCGAAGGAGGCCACTTTTGGTTTGCTTCAAATGTCGAGAGCGAGGGCATCTCGCGGTGGACTATCGTAACACCATATGTGCTTGCGATGTTCTGGCTTGAACCATTGTTAAGACATGTGTAGGTCCCCGACGAGGCCCCCTAGTTAGAGGCCATCAATGGTGCATGGCCAGCCAATGTGTGGGCTATTGGGGTGTGCCTCTCGCTCTGCCCTTGGGGAGCCAGATGCCTTAGCAATGGGAGGGAGGAGGCTGGTTCTTTGGAAGGATCAACAACCTCCCCAATATTCTCAAGAAGCGGTGGTTCGTAGTCTTGTGGCGGGGCAGGAGTGGTTGAGGACTTCAGCCAGACGAGGAACACGTGGTCACACGACGAGTGCCTGTCGCCACCTCTAAAACCGTCGAAGTTTGAGGTGATCATTCCTTGGTCACTGACCATTAGGGCTCTCGAGCATTCTCTCAAGAATGCCCTCATTAGGGAGGTGTCGATGAAAGGGGTTGACCTCGACGTGGTCAGACGGGCTGTTGTGGTGGAGAATCTCCTTGGGGATTGGAGGTTGGCATCCCTGTCGTAGCCTGTGTCCTCTTGATCGGTTTGGACATGTAGGACATTAAGAAACTTTGGTTTCGTGGTTCGGTCACTGAGGACGTGGCCATCACCTAGAGATTTGTCTCTCCATTTGACAGGGCATTGAAGGAGAAATCGCCTACATGCTCCGCGTGGGAAGGGACAAATATTATCGACCTCCTTGGGCTGCCATTGCACCTTCAGGGGCCAGAGGTCTTTTCGTCGATGGTCGCATGTTTCGGTAGTTTGGTGGATTGGGAGAATGTCCAGCTTGTTAATGGAGATGTGTGTGTGGTGAGGGTCATCATGGTTTGCACCGCGGGGAATGATCTGCCTGCCTTGCTAGTGGTCCGGTCAATGGTAATCTCATGGCTGGTGCAAGTTTGATGAGTGTGTAGCTTGAGTCATCAGAAGAAGGTGGATCATGGGGCTGATGGTGGGTGGTAGCCTCGTGAAAGGAGATGTGTGTGGCGACGTAAAGAGGGGCGAGCAGATCCTCAAGATGGCATGGAGGAGGCAGCTGATCTAAGAGATGAAGGTGCAGAGGCTACTCTTGTAAATGAGGAAGGGCAGGATGCTATGGCTATTGAGGTGTTGGCATGGGAGGGGGTGGTGGCTAGCCGTGGAGGAGGAGCCTGCGACGGGTAGATGTCCGGCGGTGAGGAGATGGCCGGCGGTGGTGATGTGGCCGATGGTGGAAAGGGATGTGGGCGGGTGGTTGTTGAGGTTGTTAGCCCCAACAAACCCATCGTTAGGGAGGTTGGGGGAGTTGTTGGGGGTCTGACTTCTTCAGATCGTGCGAAAATCGTTGCGAGTCCTGTGGCAACCGGTTCAGACTCGATGGAAGACACGGATAAACAGTTGGTGGTCCCAACTGTATCGAGGTCTTATCTTGGAAAGAACAGGAGTGTTGATTGAGAGAAAGTGACCATGGAGGTCACCCTGATGTTGACCAACTTTGTTGACATGAATGTGGGTCAGTGGATGAAAAATCCTAGGAAAAACTCTGTTGTCTCCTGAAGATGGTATGATCTTTGAAGTAGGAGTGATCTGAAGAATGTAAGGTCAATGACGAGTACCTAGCTCGCATCTTGCAAGTGGTGAAAGTCGCCATGATTGGGAAGGGTGTCCACCAGTCCATCAGGCCAAGAATTAAAACCCACCATCTACACCTCTTGAGATTGAGTTACCTTATCCAAACCAGCAACCACCTCTATTGTATCAAGATGATCCGCCTATCCTTCCAAATCAAAATTGATCTTGTTGCTAATTTTGTGCTTAAATAGAACTCAAACCTTTACCTATATTTGCCTTTTGCGTAGAAATGTTTATCCCAAACCTGATCAAATCTATTTAGCGAAAATCAATTCCTATCTTATTTTAGATCGAGAATAGAATTTGATCATGGTCCTGTGAGATCTTCTTCAGGCATTTACGGTGGACTTTACACCATACGCAATTTGGCTAGAATTCATCCTGACTCCCTTTGTTCATAATTCACAATCTATTCCTTTTACGGGAGTTTTTTTGAGAATCTATGACAACAGAGTTATCGAAATCACCAAACCAAACAAGAATCAACCCTTCAAAGTGAACGGTAAACGTCTTAAACCTTTTCTTGATCCTCAAGTTTTGGGTCTTGTTGGAGAATGTTATATGCTCCATTAATCATTTCTCTGGGTTTACACATGGCTGAAAGCATAAAACTTAGTGCTCCTTGGGAGGCAGCCAAAGATTGTATATAATTATTTTCAATTTATTTCTTTCTATTTTTTTCGTCTGTGTCTACTTCAACACTTTAAGTCTATTCCACACATTCATTCACTACTTTTACCTATTCTTTACTTAGTCTGACTTTTCCCTCTGACATTTGTCAGCGTAGAAATCGTCTGTCTGAGATCTCATATCTCCTCTATCTGACTCCTTCCGTCACCCATACTTAGTGAAGTCTAGAGTTTATTTCACCCTTGCATACAATGAGAACATTATATAATTTTTGCATGGGGGGTTGTAAAAGTAAATCCTCTAAACCCTAAGTGTAGAGTTTATTTCACCCTTGCATACAATGAGAACATTATATAATTTTTGCATGGGGGGTTGTAAAAGTAAATCCTCTAAACCCTAAGTGTATTCATAGACACAGAAATTTTATTTTACTCATAAAAATCACAAAATTTGAAAAATTAAGCATAAAAATGTAAAAGCAAAAATACAAAAATACTTTCTTCTTGGTGAGGAATCTTTATTTCTGGTGAGAGAAGATGATTTCATACTCATTAAGAAATGAGAATTTTTGAAAAAAAAATTAAAGGACATTATTTAATGAATTATATGTAAATTGAGTATAAAGAGTTGCGAATTTTTCAAGTGAACTTTTCATATCAAAAAATAAAAAAATACATATTTTGCATAGTAATTGTATAGTTATTTTTATGAAAGATATCTAAGTAAAACCATTAAATACCTACTTAGGACTTTTCTTGAATACTTTTCAAAATAAGTACTTGATTTTTGTCCTTAACACAGCTTTTCAAGTTAAGATCTGAAATCCTAAGTATGTGATTTGTATACCTACCTTCTAATTTTTAAGCAAAGTAAATAAGATGTTTATAATTCAAATACAAGACTTAATTTTTAGGATTAAATTATAACTTTCTTAGTCAATAAGGCTAGATTATGCCCTTTTGTCTTTGAATCTCTATTTTTATCACTAAGTTGAGTAAAAAGACTAGATACTTAGAGTCAATCAAAGCAAGAAGTTAGTTTAAAACCTTAAACCCTAAGGCCTTGCAGGCTATAGGTGGCTTAATCAATCGAGGATGTTCCACGAGACTTGGTTTGGTCTACGTCTTGACATATCCTTCTTGTTGATACCAAGGGTATAAGAGTCTAAAAGTAGTGGGCTTTGTTGTCCACCCTCTAATTTGCGAGCTAAGTAACCTAAGTTGTCCAAATTTCACACACGATAGAATTGACTTATAGGCATCTGAGAACGTGAAAACATGGAAATCATTGGGATCGATCTTGTACCCTTTTTACCCCAAGGATTTTTGCTGGACAGTTCTTGAAAGGATGAAGGATGTACCACTCACCTAGAAAAAAGATTTGGAGTTTCTACCTTAGTAAGAAAAATGAGTGAAAATGTATATATACACACCCTACCTGCAATAATGTACCTTGGTACAAATGGGTGCTTATGCTTATCCACCAAATAAAGCATCTCGCTACAAATAGATGCTACCCTTCTCCATCCAATAAACAACACCTCAAAACAAATGGGTGTTTTGACCTATAGAAAACATATTAGAAAAATATAGAGATAAAACTAGGAATAAGAGACCCAGTGGTCCAGTTGAGGAAATATATGCCTTGAGTGTTGACCTCGAGATAAAAATGGGTGAGGAGAGAGCAACCATGCCTGAGTAAGGCCAATCCAAAGGCTTTATTTGGGATGACCTGGATTGAAATTCTGATGCCTTAAGGTCTAAATTTTTGCAACATTGGATGCCTTTAGGTTAAATCTATTTCACTTGCATGGATGCTGATGAGAAAGAATTTTTGCGAAGAAAAAGAGATTAGGGCTTTGAAGAAACCTGCGTCGTAGTATTTGCAAAATATTTCTATCAAAGAAAACAACTAAGACTAGGTGAGTCCCAAGTCAAACACGGGGAGGCAATGCTTGATTTTTGAAATCCACATTTGATTTTATTTATTTTTGGTATTTTTGGCTATATATATTTTTCTTGAGATTTATATAAATAGAAGTAGGAATGTGGAGCAGAATTAATCTAAGCAATAAAATAATGAGAGGGAGATAAAACTAATATATATTGAAAGCAAGAAATTGTTTGTTACAATCAACTAAATGATAATTGTGAGAAATGAAACTAAATTAGAAAGCAGGAAAAGATAGAGAGGAAAGAGTGTCTCCCTAGATGGGTGCTTGAGAGAGGACTGCTTTGACGGCACCCAAATGACGAGGAATGGAGACGGAAGACGGGGAACGGAGCTGGAGGAAGAAGATGGGAGGTAAGGGCATCGAGTTGATCCGCTTCCTAAAATAGGGGTCAAAGGATGGCCAGTAGGAGCTCCGCGAACGAGGTTGAGAAGAGGAACTAAAATTATTTTATTAATCTAGTGGAGTTTCCTAAAGTCTTGGGACACTAGAAAGGCGCTTAGGAGTGATTTCTTAGCACTAGGGGGTGAGGGTAGAGGGAGGAAGGGAAGGTTTGCAAGGGAAAGGGTCATGGCTATTTATAATGGAGAGAAGGGGTCAAATTTGGCCTTATGTGTGCGCAGCCACCCATAGCACAGTGCATCCGCGAGCAAGGGACACGCTGCCGTGTGCTAGCAATGCTTCGTAGCAGTAGCTATTGCGGCAAGGACGAACGATGGCCGACAAATTCTTATTTCACACTCAAATCACTCGCATAAGGGTTGCGTGTTCATCTTCACATGCATCACGATCACATGCATCTGCTTTGACATGTGGCGCTTTCTCCGTCACTCATTGCGCCATGCATTACTCCTCATCAAAAGCCCAAGCTGGCATGGGTCGATCATGAGCGCTTATATGTAATCAAATGGCCGCGATTGAAATTCGCACATGCCCTATTGATGAGTGCAGTGCGATTCGAATGCACACCTCTCTTTTAAGAGGGCACCTCATTCACCACTGTGCTGCGGTTGGTGGTGGTGAATCTAGGCCATTGGATGATGATCCAACGGTTAAGATCACAAGATGAGGCACCTTTGAGAACCGAGCATTGGATAGCAGGTGACATGGTGAGACCTTGACCGTTGGATGATGATCCGACAGTCGAGATATCTCAATCTCTTGCCCTTTTAAAATGTGAAGAGTAGCTAAGGGTGCGTAGGATCGCATCTCAGCTGTTGGATGCAAATCCAACGGCCAAGATTAGTCACGTGGGGGAGCAAGGAGTTAGGCTAGCAGTTGAGGTGGCCTCTGGTGGCACCACGTGGTGCTACCTGGGTAATCCATCTTTTTTGCCTCATAGATGGTGCTATGGGTATCCGATTGGAGCTATTTTGAAGGTGTTGGACTCCGATCATCGCCCTAATCTCATCCATATGGTTATATTTGTCATTTGAAGTCCATTGTATGTCTCCATGTGCCCTGGCCATCAAAAGAGAAATTAATATACAATTTACAAATATTAATATAAATATAAGATGATTATTATGTAATATTTATAATGCTAGATGCAATAAACCAACTAAGCGACCCACATAATAGGCATTTTGTCATGAAATACTGTATACATATCACACCCCATGCCTATTTTTTGCTAGTCCCTAGTAAAATTAAAGGAAATGCTATTTATAAAAACATAATTTAGAACCTAATTGCTAAGGCATTAATTGTTAATCAATGATAGGAAATTCATACTTTGAATCTAAACTCCAAAGACTCAACAGCACTAAGGGTGCCTGCCAAAATGCAGACCGCCCAAGTCCTTGCCCTTTTATTACGTACATTGATGTAAACATGTTTACACTACTTAAGATGTATATTTATGCATGTTCTTAAGCATAGAATTGCATTGCTTACTATAAATATTGCATAACATGCATCATCTTGCATTTAGATTAGTTTGAATAAAATGGAGGTTAGTTGTCTCCTTTTATGTTCATGGACAAGGCAAACTTTTTATCAGGGCCTCGAATCGAAGATCCAACCATGCAGATGTGATCAGGGCGACGATTGGAGTTCAATAACTCCAAGATCGCCCTAATCAGACATCTGTAGCATCAGATAGAGATCGGGGAACCCTAGAAGATCAAGGGCCAAGATGGTGTGAATCTGCACCTCAAACAATAAATCCAACCGCATGGATGGATTCGGATCGACGATCGCAGCCTAACGACGTGAAAATCGACTCAATCCGACAACCGTGGCACCATCTACATTATCCAGAAGATGGATGGCCAAGATAGCGCCATGTGGTGCCATCTCAGCCGCCCAACCGACCGCTGCACTTGCCACACCCTCTCTTCTTTTTTGCTTCTCCGCTATTGGATGCGCATCCAATGGCTGTGGATGCACGTTCCTAAATCGTAAGAGCAACACAAATGCATTGATAGCGCGTTGGTCGAACTTGCTCGTGAGAAGGTGAGGCACGCATTCGAATCGCGGCTAGCGGGCACAGTGAGCGGGCGCGATTGACCGCTCGATCGCGATCGAGTGGTCATGCGTGCGCAATAGCACTCACGCCGTATCGCATGCCCGCGCGTGATGCACCATCACACGTGAGAGCACGTGATAAAGAGCAGGCGGAGAGGCGAGTTAAGCCATCCGATCTCATGATCAGACGGCTAATATTTACAGATCATGAACGCACATTTCACGCGCGAGCAGGCGAGCAGGCGCATGGGCGGCGCCCCACTACGCCCACGATGGGTCTTTAGCGACGGCTTTATTCGTCACTAAAGACCCCTGATTTAATTTTTTCAAATTAAAATGACCAAATTGCACTCACTCCTTGCAACTCTAAAAGGGGACCCCCTCCATACAAAATTCTCATCCCTTCCTTCTTTTCTCTCCCTCTCCAAAGCTTAAGAAAAGCTTGTCCCACACTCAGGATGCTTCTTGTGAGATAAAGTCAAATTTTCGTCCTCCTTTCGGAAGCGGATCCCGCGACGACAACGACGTGCTGCCCCATTCCCGTTCTTCCCACTTCGTCCTCCTTCGTCCTGCTCTGCTCCCCATCTTCCAAGCATCGTCCCGTCTGGCTCGTCCTCCAAGCGACTGTCGAGGAGGATATCTCTCTCCCCATTCTTTTTACTGCTTTCTAGAGTAGATTTACTACTTTCTAGTGTAATCATTTTCCCGCTTTCTAGTCATAATGTTTAGTGTAACGAACAATTTCTTTGACGATAAATTCCATGTACATTCTACATCTCCTTTTGGTTTTTGTTTGTAATATTCTCTCTCTCTCCTATTTATTATAAATAGTTAGATAGTTTTTAATCAATTAATCTACTCGTGACAAATAAAACAAACGCGTATTTTTAAATCAAACGTCTGCCTCCCTGAGTTCGACCCAGGATTTCTATTCCGGTATGAATTTTATTTGTTGAACACGAGTTCTTCGCTTTCAAACTACAATAACAGGTTTTCAAAACCAAACACGTTAGCATAGCAACTCGGAGCTTCAACATTTTAGTGCCGTTGCCAAGGAGGTGACGCTATTTGATTTTTTTTCGCATTTTCCAACTTACAAATCATTTACTTAACTTCTCTCCTTTCTTATTGTGATTGCTGGTACTCTTTTGAGACGAGCAAAAGCGGTAGATTGGAGTAAAGTGCTGTTGAAGGTTTTGTAAGTTATCCCCCACCTCCCAACCATTAGTTTTCATTCCACCACATAATAACACAAACATCAATCAACCTAGGTATTCTTATAAACTCTAAGGTTAGTTTTGTTTGTTTGTTTAACACCCACACCCGCCTCAACCTCCACATTTAAAAAGAAAAAAAAAATCTCACAGACTGATTTTCAAACTCAACCGGTAAATCAATCTTTGGAGCCAGTACACACATCCGAACACATAATTGAGTAAAAATCAGATTAGGTAATCACTTGTGTGCCTAATTAAGTGGTGCAATAGGCCAATTGTTTGAGTTGATTGGGTCGCACCACTTCAATTAAAATCAACTCATCAAGTAGCTGCCGCTTAGGTTCAACTTTTAAGGATTTACCAGGCACTCCACATTCTTTTTAAGCTTCAAAGGAATTCATCTTCACCTGTGCTTTCAAAACCTGGTGTGCCAACAAAACTTGTTTGAAAACACCTAAATTTGAATTCTAAAAGCTACTAAGCAAGATTTGAACCCTAAAATTCACCGCATAAAAAATAATCTTGCTTGAAAACCAATGGTTGTGCATGCACACACATCAATCAATCATTAAGGGCACAACCCAGAAAAAGGGCCCATCACATTCCAAAGTACATTCAAACCTAGCCCTAAATAAAACAGAGTAGACGTTGGCCTTAAGGATTCAACTCGCTCTTCAGAGCCCAGAATGAGATTATTTTCGATTAGTCTGTTTCTACTGTTCAATCTGATGTCTAGCTAGGGGAGCAGAATCAACGATCGTGGTCGGGGGATACACTAGGAACCGGAGGCGCAAGCCAAAGGAAGAACCTTCTCCCCAGTCCATCCTTCTAACTGGTTGGATTGAACAGACAGAAGTAGATCAAATCGTTTCTTTATCTCAAGACGAGTTTTGAGAGTCTATAGGTCTTTAGGCTAGCCCACTTAAGGACAAGTTTGATTGCTTGTATTGCAGGGTGTCTTTCTTCCTCCCATCTCTCATGAATCCTTCCACATATTATACGCATTCCCACTCTTTCTCTTCTGTTTTGAATTATCCTCAACATGACGATTATCCCAACTCGTACTGTAATCAACCATCAGTTCGTTGGGATAACTCGAATTGGGGATACAGTTCCGAACCTCCGTGTTTAGGGTCTAACCCTGAACACTATGATTGTGATTTCTATCCTTCTCAGAGCCACATCGATTATAGAGCACCACCCTTTCATGAACAACCTAATACGATCTACAATCAAGAATGATACACTGATTCTTACCCATCCTCTGATTACACTGCCTTTAGGTCATCACCATCTTTTGAACAATCTAAAATGACCTATTATCAGGAAGGGTATAACGAATCTCAATTGGTTAATTCCCCTGCATTGATCCCAAACCCACCCAACCCTGAACCAACTCATTTGGTTCAGGGTAACCAGGTTCAAGATAAGGTTCTAGCTAACTTGAGGAATGTCATACAATCTTTAGAAGTTCAGCCAATACCTTGCATTGAAAGATTGGAGCCCCTGATTGAAATGATTGATGATTTGAACAAGTATTTATTGGATTGGCTCCAGGATGTTAAGGATAAGAACCCGGGTGAGTATCTACTTGGGAAGTTAGCGAAATTAAGGATGAGATTTGTGGTTGCTTTAGTTCAACCGTGGGATGATTCCCAGGATGAACTCCCTTCAGGAGAGCCAATGTCAGAACCCGCTTAGGCACTTGTTGGGGGGGACACATGTTACAAGGCTGACTAGATTGAATTAGAGCAACCAATTAAGGATGATTTGATTTCTTCACCTGAGATCCCTGAGCCAGGGTACGAGGAACCGTATGTCTCCATGGATTAGAAAGTGACAGATGATTTTAGGACATACATTAATATGGATCTTGATTTCTTTGATTCTAATGGTGAAGATTCGATTTGCGAAGTCTCACGTGAGTTTACATAATATGATTTCTATGAGACAATTGGGCCTGAGGAATATAATAGGTCATTTGATAGCCCAATAAATGAGGAAACTGATCTTATTAGGGCTCACACTATGGATCCAAAATTGCATTTTCTGGAGGATTCAATCAAATGCCCTGATTGTCAGTTACACCCCATTGAGCTTATCGATGGTTTTGTTTTTGAGATAACTAGACCCAAGTCAATTCTGATTCAACCATATCTTTTAGACTTGGAAATTTTAGACGGGGTGATTAATATGCAAGAGGTCCCGGAATTTAACATTCTGATTGAGGAGGGTAGGAGTTGGGAAGTTCTGATTTGAGGAAATAGAAGACTAAGTCTAAGGGTTCCAATTCATCTGAAATCATCAAACTAAGACCCTTATAACATCTGTTCTGAGGATGTCCAACCCAAGCACACATTCATTGATTATCCTTTGGAGCTTGAATTCTCTGTAACCCGACTTTTTGGTCTTGGGTTGCATCCTCATAAATCGCAGGCCCGACCCCACTTGCATACTAATTTTAGGTTTTGGGCAATTTTTATTCAGAACCTGAGATATTCTCGATTATAGGGTATGGGTATGCACCACAATTTGGTCCACATCTGTGGACATCTGCTGGCAGGTTCGAGGTTTCATCTTTTTATTCTGATTCTGACCTGCACCTGTGAATTCTTTATTTCTCCTCTTCATATAGTGTGCCTAGCTGAAGGCACTAAATTCAGCATGTATACACTTCTTTTTAGTTTTTATCTCGGAGCGGACCCAACTTTCACACAATTCAGGTGCTTTCTACTCTATTCCACTCTGTTTTATGTCTTTTTAATACAATGAGGACATTGCATTAGATAGGCATGGGGGGGTGGATATTCATCTCTGAATTAATTCGTCAGCTCCGTAGATTTGTTTTATTTTCTTTTATTTATATTTAAAAAAAATTAGAATTAGGAAAGAGAACTTGGGTTTAAGAAAATTTTTAATCTTAAGAAATACTATATTATGATTTGAACACAAAGACCCTTCAGGTCTTTGGACTTAATCAGCCCATGTATCAACTAAAATGTGGATTTGTTTTTCGAGTCCTCACCATCTTAATTCGATTGTAACTGGAGTAAATAAGTTTGGGTGAAAAGTACACGACTTATCAACCCGCCCTCTGATTTGAGGGAATTTTGAGTTTTAAGCATCTACACACTTTCTTTGCACCGACTCGTTAATCAGTGGTTCTAACAGAAATTAGGTATCTAATGAACCTTCTAGGGTGATATGGCTGGCAAGTTATCGTGGGTAATAGCCCATAAGTAGGTTGTTCAGAGCCCAATCACTGGACCTTTCTCTTTTTGCTGCCTTTAGGTAAATCTTAGACCAAGGAAGCCACCTACTTAAAAAGAGAAAAAGAAAGTCAAAAAAAAAAGAGAAAAGAAAAAAATATATATAAGCCACACTTCACCGCACGAGTATGTCTGGCAAGTTGTCGATGGTAACAACTCATCGACCGGTTGTCTAGAACCCAGCTCAATAAATGCACTGAAAATCCCAAAACACTTATGAAGAAGCGGAGAAGTAGAATAAATCGGGGAGATATACACTGGATTCACCCTTGTGTTGACCCCGTAAAAATAAAAGTAGGGAGAAAGCTACTGGTTGCAAAGATACACCTTTAGGCAGAATTCTCTTTTTAAGGTCACTTAGAGGCATAGAAATCCAAAGTTCATTTTAACTGCCGGTCAGTGAGTCTATCACATTCACAATAAGATGCTAAGAACTTAGGGTTCTCATCAAAGCTTGGGTGAGTTGAACGGCCATAGAAAGCCACTCTTAAACCCTAAAACATGAAAATCCAAAAAAATTAGAAAAGAGAAAAAAGAGAAAAAGAAATTTTTCTTTGGATAAGGCGAGGGCTTGAGGCGATCTGCATTTTGGCAGATACTCGGGCACTGTTGTGTCTTTGAAAGTTCAGATCCTAAGTAGACATTTTCTTAATGATTGAAAATAACTCATGCCCAAATAATCCAACCTGATTCCTTTATAAATAACATGTAGTTTTTGCTAGGGACTAGCAAAAGATAGACATGGGGGTATGATGTAAGCATGTTTACACTACTTAAGATGTCTATTTATGCATGTCCTTAAGCAAAGAATTGCATTGCATACTATAAATATTGCATAACATGCATCATCTTGCATTTAGATTAGTTTAAATAAAATGGAGGTTAATTATCTCCTTTTATGTTCATGGACAGGGCAAACTTTTTATCGGAGCCTCGGATCGAAGATCCAACCATACAGATGTGATCAGGGCGACGATTGGAGTTCAACAACTCCAAGATCACCCTAATCAAAATTCTGTAGCATCAAATAGAGATCGGGGAATGCTAGAAGATCAAGGGCCAAGATGGTGTGAATCTGCACTTCAAATGACAAATCCGACCGCATGGATGGATTCGGATCGGCGATCGCAGCCTAACGACATGAAAATCAACTCAATCCGATAACCGTGGCACCATCTACATCATCCAGAAAATGAATGGCCAAGATGGCGCCACGTGGCGCCATCTCAGCTGCCCAACCGGCCGCTGCACTCGCCGCACCCTCTCTTCTTCGTCACTTCTCCGTTGTTGGATGCGCATTAAACGGTTGCGGATGCGCGTGCCTAAATCGTAAGCGTGACACAAACGTGCTGATAGTGCGATGGTCGAACGCGCTCGCGAGAAGGCAAGGCGCGCATTCAAATCGCGGCTAGCGGGCTAGCTGGCGTGGTGAGCGAGCACGATTGACCGCTCGATCACGATCGAGCGGTCTCACGCATGCAAAAGCGCTCACGCCGTATCGCACGCCTGCACGTGACGTGCCATCACATGCGAGAGTACACGCTGAGGAGCGGGCGGAGAGGCGAGTTAAGCCATCCGATCTCATGATCGAACTGCTAATATTTACAGATCGTGAATGCGTGTTTCACCCGCGAGCAAGCGAGCAAGCGCGCAGGCGGCACCCCACTACGCCCACGATGGGGCTCTAGTGACGGTTTTATCCATCACTAAAGACCCCTGATTTAATGTTTTTCAAATTAAAATGACCAATTGCCCTCACTCCTTGCAACTATAAAAGGAGACCCCCTCCACACGAAATTCTCATCCCTTCTCTTCTCTCACTCTCCAAAGCTCAAGAGAAGCTTGTCCCACACCCAGGATGCTTCTCGCGAGATAAAGTCAAATTTTTGTCCCCCTTTCAGAAGCGGATCCTGTGACGACGACGACGTGCTACCCCATTCCTGTTCTTCCCGCTTCGTCCTCCTTCATCCTGCTCCTCTCCCTGTCTTCTAGGCGTCGTCTAGTCTGGCTCGTCCTCCAAGTGACCGTCGAGGAGGATATCTCTCTCCCCATTCTTTTTACTGCTTTCTAGAGTAGATTTACTGCTTGCTAGTGTAATCATTTTCCCTCTTCTAGTTGTAATGTTTAGTGTAACGAACAATCTCTTTGATGATAAATTCCCTGTACATTCTACATCGCTTTTTGGTTTTTATTTGTAATATTCTCTCTCTCTTATTCTCTCTCTCCTATTTATTGTAAATAGTTAGATAGTTTTTAATCAATTAATCTACTCGTGACAAATAAAACAAACGTGTATTTTTAAATCAAACGTCCGCCTCTCTTAGTTTGACCTGGGATTTCTATTCCGGTATAAATTTTATTTGTTGAACACGAGTTCTTCGCTTTCAAACTACAACGATAGGTTTTCAAAACCAAACACGTTAGCGTAGCAACTCGTAGCCTTCAACATACATAAAAGAAAATTTTTTCTTCTTTTTTAATTTTTTTGAACTTTTTGTTTAAGGTTTCGAGGTAGCTTTTTATAGCTACCCAACCCACCCAAGACTTAAGAGGACTAAAGTCCTAAGCATCTTATTATGCGAAGGTGATTGACTTACTAAACAGCAACCAGGGCGAACCACAGGCGTTTATAAACCCTAGGCGACCCTAAGAGAAAATTTTTCTACCTAAAGGTTTATCCTTTCAATTGATAGCTTTCTCCCTACTTTTATTTTTTATGGGGTCAACATAAGGGCAAACCCAGTGTATATCTCCCTAGGTTTATTCTACTTCTCCACTTCTCCTTAATATTTGGGATTTATTCGTGCAATATTTAGGGTTAAGCTCTAGACAAACAACAATGGGGGCTTATCCATGGCAACTTGCCAACCATGCCCATGCGGTGAAGTGTGGCTTATTATTTTTTTCTCCTTTTCTATGCTTTTTCATTTTTTCCTTTACTTTTTGGGTGTTTTCCAATTTTTTTCTTTGTTTTCTTCAAAGTAGGTTGCTTCCCTAATCTAAGATGTACCTAATGGCAATAACCAAAGAAATTAGGTCGCCTGGCTGGGTTCTGAACACCCAGCTATAGGGGGTTACTCACAGCAACATGCCAACCATACCACCCTAGTCCATTTATTAGCTACCTAATCTTCGCTAAGGTTGCCTATAAAGTGAGTCCGTGGAAATGGTGTGTAGATGCTTAGACTTTAAGATCCCTCAAATCAAAGAGCAATTTGATAAGTCACATACTTATCACCCCAACTTATTTAACCACTTAACATAAATTCTAAATTGGTAAGGACTCAAGAAATAGGCTACATTTTATTGGACACCCAAGTCAATTAAGCCCACAGGCCTAAAGAGTCTAAATGCTCAAGTCCTACTATATTATTTCCTAAGGTTGAAAACTTCTAATTCCTGAGTTTTCATTTCCTAATTCCCTAATTTTTTGTCCTTTTGTAATTTTTTTTAAAAATTAAATATAAAATAACTGGAAAGAGTCAAAGGAGCTAATAAAATAATTTAGAAATAATTGTATCCACCACCCATGCCTAGTTAATGCAATGTCCCCATTGTATAATAAAGCATGAGAGAGTAGAGTAATCAAGATGGCACCTAAATTTCTTGACGATTCTGGTCAGCTCCGAGTATATATTGACTATACAAAGTTGCTGAGTTTAGTGCCTTCAGCTAGGCACAGTCTGACTCAAGGAATCAAATTAAGGTTAATGCAACCTTTTCTAAGTTGGGTTTAGGGATAACATAGTCAACAAAGAGGTTTAATCTTTGTCCCTTGACCTTAAAAGAATTACCCATCTTCAAGTTAGAAATTTCTACACCGTTAGGAATTATCCAATTTATAATAAATAGGTTGTTCCACTTAGACCTAAGCTTGTCGAGAAAGAGCTTAAGTTGGGAATCGAAAAGCCAAACCTTCTGGTTTGGCTCAAGCTCTTATTGGAAATCATCTAGTCATGCAAAGCTTTGGTCCTAGCCTTGTAGATCTTGTCATTTTCGTAAGCATCATTTCTAAGCTCCTCTCGGTCTTCCCGGCTAGGTTTAAGTCCAAATTACACCTCTTGATAATCCAGAATGCCTGGTGTTTAATGTCTACAGGTAAATGACACACCTTACTGAACACTAGACAATATGGGGACATGCCTATAGGCATCTTATATGCAATATGGTAGGCCCAGAGTGCATCATCAAGTTTCTGAGTCTAGTCCATCCTATCAGGCCTAGCCATTTTCTAAAGTATATTTTTAATCTCCCTATTGGAGACCCCGGCTTGTCCGTTCATCTAAGGGTGGTAAGGTGTGGAAATCCGATGATCCACCCTGTTGGTGAAAATGATCTACGTAAACGGAAGTTGAGTTTTGGAAACCCATTGTTATAATGAGATTTGCGAGAAAAATCGTCAATAGATAAATTTAACCGAAATTCGAAAAGAATTTCGGGTCGAACACAGGGAGGTGGACGTTTGATTAAAAATCACATTTGTTTTATTTGTCATGAAGCAGATTAGCCGGTCGAATTAAATCTAAACTAGCTATCTACTAAAAGAATAAATAATAGAAGAAAGAGAGAGAATATTACAAATAAAGAGAAAATAGAGATAGAATCAACATGGATTTCATTACCATAAAGCACTGTTCATTACAACTACTCGCTACACTAGAAAGCAAGAAATCTACACTAGAAAGCAGTAAAAGAAGGTGGAGAGAAGTTATCCTCCTTAACGGCTGCTTAGAGGATGAGCCGCAACGACGGAGTGCTCGGACGAAGGTGGTGAGATGCGAGACAAAGGAGAACGATGAAGGATGACGGAGAATGGGGTAGGAAGACGTCTTAGTGGGATCCACTTCCCGAATGGCAGTGAGAAGACCACTGCAGAATGCTCCACGAAGGGGATGAGAAGATGGAAAAATTATAATTTTAACACTAATGGAGCATCCCAGGTTTGAGACAAGCTCTTAGAGCTTTGGAGGGGGTGAGAGAAGAGAGGAAGGGATGAAGAAAGTGTGGGGGCCGTAGGGCTATATATAGGTATAATTGGAGGGGGCAAATAAGACATAACACTTTAAAACATTAAATCAGGGGTCTTTAGTGACGGATAAAATCGTCACTAAAGCCCAAATCATGGGCGACGTGCGCACGCGCATGCCCTCTTCTCCTTATGCTTCAACGCATGCCCATGAACATGCAATATTAGCCATCCAATCGCAAGATCGGATGGCTTAAAATCAATCTCACCCGCACCTTCGTCGTGCACCCACGCATCAGATCGGGCGTGAACTTAAGCATCCAATCGTGTGTTTGGCCGATCAGTTGATCTGTGCCATTGGCGCTCGATCGAACAGCTCGATTTTGCGCCCGCACGCAATAAGGAGAGCACAACGTCGTGATTTGAACGCGCGCTTGATGCTCACGTAGCGCCTTAACAACTATGCTATGCGTGCGTTTGAGGTGCGACACTGCTTTTGCGCTAAGTCAATCTTGGGCCTTGGATCTTCATCCAATGGTTGAGATTAAACATTGTAGTTCACTTGGAGAGGTGGACCGGGAGGCGTTGGCATGCGTTGGGTGGCTGGAATGGCTCCACGTGGCGCCATCTTGGCTGGCCATCTTCTGTGTGTTGTAGATGGTGCCACAGATATCGAATTAAATCGATTTTCACACCGTTAGGCTGCGATCATCGATCTGAACCCATCCGTGCAGTCGGATTTGTCATCTGAAGTGCAGATTTACACCATCTTGGCCCTTGATCTCTGACCTTCCTCGAATTATATCTGATGCTACGAAAGTCCTATCAGGGCGATCTTGGAGTCGTTGAACTCCAATCGTCACCCTGATCAGATCCGTGCAGTTGGATCTTCAATCCAAGGCCCCGATTGAATATCGCCCTGTTACCTGACTACGAAAAGAGAAAATTAACCTAAACTTTATACAGCCTAACCTAAATGCAAGATGATGCATGTTTTGCAATATTTTCAATATATGATGCAAGTCTATGTTTAAGAATGCGTAAAAATAGACGATTTATGTGATATAAACATGTTTACATTACACCCCCATGCCTATCTTTTGCTTGTCCCTAGCAAAACTACATGCTCTTTATAAAAGAATTAGGTCAGGTTTCTTGGGAAATAGTTATTTTTCAACACTTATGAATTTCAACTTCGACCTGAACTACAAAGACACAACCGCGCCCAGGTGTCTGCCAAAATGTAGACCACCTCAAGCCCTTGCCTTACTCAAAGAAGGATATTTTTCTTCTTTTCTTCTTTTCTAATTTTTTTGGATTTTTGTGTTTAGGGTTTAGGAGCAGCTTTTTACGGCTACTCAACCCACCCAAGACTCGAAGAGAACCCTAAGTTCTAAGAATCTTTGTGTGAAATGTGATAGAATCACTAATCGGTGATTAGAATGGACTTTGGGTTTCTACACCTCTAGGTGACCTTGAAAAGAAATTCCACCTAAAGGTGTATCTATTTGACCGGTAGCTTTCTCCCTACTTTTATTTTTATGGGGTCAACATAAGGGCAAACCCAATGTATATCACCTCGGATTATTCTACTTCTCTGCTTCTTCCTAAATGTTTTGGAATTATACGTGCATTTCTTGAGCTGGGTTCTTGACAACCTACCAATGGGCTGTTACCCACGATAACTTACCAGCCATACTCGTGCGATGAAGTGTAACTTATTTCTTTTTTTTCTTTTCTTTTCTCCCCTTTTTTTTCTTTCTTTAAGTAGGTGGCTTCCCTGATCTAAGATTTACCTAAAGGAAGTAGGAAAAGATTGGAACTGTGGCTGGCTCTGGACAACCTACCAATGGGTTGTTACCCATGATAACTTGCCAGCCATACCACCCTAGAAGGTTCATTAGCTACCCAATTTCCGTTAAAATCGTCGAAAAGCGAGTCAGTGCGAAAAGTGTGTAGATGCTTAGACTTAAAATCCCCTCAAATCAGAGGGCAGGTTGATAAGTTATGTATTTATCACCCCAACTTATTTAACCAATTAATATTTGAATTTAGAATTGCGAGTAATCAAGAAACAAGTCCACATTTTAGTGGACACCCATCCTGATTATGCCCGAAGACCTGAACGGTCTTAGTGTTCAAGTGATACAGTTTTATTCTTTAAGATTGAAAATTTTCTAAAGCCCAAGTTATCTTTCCTAATTCAACTTTTTTTTAATAAATAAACAAAAAAAAAGTTACGGAGCTAACGAAATAATTCAGAGATGAATATCCACCCCTCATGCCTATCTAATGCAATGTTCTCATTGTATTAAAAAAACATTAAATAGAGTGGAGTAGAGTAGAAAGCACCTGAATTGTGTGAATAACAGGTCTACTCTAAGATGAAAAGAAACTGTGTATACATGTTGAATTTAGTGCCTTCAGCTAGGCACACTATACAAAGAAGAAGAAATAAAGAATTCACAGGTGCAGGTCAGAATCAGAATAAAATGATTCACCACAAGACCTGCCAGCAGATGTCCATAGATGTGGACCAAAATGTGATGTAGACCCATACCCCATGGTCGAGTATATCTAAGGTTCTAGATAAAAATTATCCAAAACTTCAGATCAGTATGCAAGCGGGGTCGGGCCTGCGATTTGTAAGGATGCAGCCCAAGTCCAAAAAGTTGGATAACAAAGAGATTAAGCTCAAAAGGATAATCAATGAATGTGCACTTGGGTTGAACATCCTCTAAATCAAAGATGTCATAAGGGTACTGGTAGAGAGTTGGTGGTTTCAGACAAATAGGAACCCTTAGACTCAATCTTCTGCTTCCTCCAGAATTAACTTCCCAAAGTTTCATTTCCCACTTCCTATCCTCCGTAATCAGTATTTCAAATGCCGAGACCTCATGCATGTTAACCACCCCATCTAAAATTTCCAAGTCTAAAAGATGCGACTGAATTAGAATTGACTTGGGTCTTGTGATCTCAAGATCAAATTCGTCAGTAAACTCTATGGGGTGTGATTGAGGCTCGGGGCTATGAATTGAATTCTTCAAAAAGTGAGGATTTGAATCCGCAGTGCGAGCCCCAACAGGATCAATTTCCTCAGTTATTTGGCTATCATATGATTCATCGAATTCCTTAAGCCCAGTTGCCCCTACAGGTGTATGAGCAGATTCTAACATCGGTCTCTCGTTAGGGGTTCATCCTGAGAATCCTCCCAAGATTGGACTAAAGCAATCATAAATCTCATCCTCAATTTAGATAACTTCCCAAGTAAAAACTCACCCAGGCCCTTATCCTTAACATCCTAGAGCCAATCCAACAAATACTTGTTAAGATCGTGAATAATTTCAATCAGGGGCTCCAATTCTTTAAGGCAAGGTGTTGACTGAGCTTCTAAAGATTGTATGGTATTCCTTAAGTTAGCCAACACCTTATCTTGGACCTAGTTCACCTGAACCAAATGGTTTGGTTCAGGGTTGGGAGGGTTTGGGTTCAGTGCAGGGGAGTTAACAAATTGAGGTTCTTGATACCCTCCTTGATAATAGGTCATTTCGAGTTGTTCAAATAGGGGTGATGACCTATACGGAGTATAATCTGGGGAAAGGTAAGGATCAGCATATCCTTCTTGATTGTAGATCATATTAGGTTGTCCAAATGCGGGTGGTGATTTATAATCGATGTAGGTCGAAGAAGGATAAGAATCAAGATTATGGTGTCCAAGGTTAGACCCTGAACACGAACGTTCGGAGCTATATTCCCAATCAGGATTATCCCAACTATAAGATGGATGAGAATAAGTCTGGTTGGAATAATAATCATTTTAGGAATAAGTAGAGATAGGAGGGTAGGAGTGGAAGTGTGAATAGGATATGGAAGGATCCATGATAGAACAGGAGGAAGAAAGGTGTCCTGCAATACAAACAAACAAACCTATCCTTAAGTGGGCTAGCCTAATGACCTACAGACTCCCAGGACCCATCTTAAGATAAAGAAATGATTTGATCTACTTCTTTCGGTCAATCCAACCAGTTAGAGGGAGGGACTGGGGAGAAGTTCTTCCTTTGGCTTGCGTCTCTGGTTCCTAGTGTACCCCCCAACCAGGATAGTTTGATTCTGCTCCCCTAGCTAGACATCAGATTGAATGGTAGAAACAGACTAATCAAAAATAATCTCGATCTGGGCTCCGAAGAGCGAGTCCAATACTTAAGGCCAACGTCTATTCTATTTTAATTAGGATTAGGTTTGAATGTGCTTTGGAATGTGATGGGCCCTTTATCTAGGTTGTGCCCTTAATGATTAATTGATATGTGTGTGCGTGCACAACCAATGGTTTTCAAGCAAGATTCTTTTGGATGTAGTAAATTTTAGGGTTTAAATCTTGCTTAGTAGCTTTTGGGATTCAACTTTATGTGTATTCAATCAAGTTCAGTTGGCACACCAGGTTTTGAAAGCAAAGGTGAAGATGTTTTCCTTTAAAGCTTAAAAGAATGTGGAGTGCCTGATAAATCCTTAAAAATTGAACCTATGTGGAAACTACTTGATGAGTTGATTTTAGTTGAAGTGGTGCAGCCTAAACAACTCAAATAATTGGTCTAATGCACCACTTAATTAGGCACACAAATGATTACCTAATCTGATTTCTACTCAATTATGTGTTGGTGAGTGTACCGATCCCAAAGATCAGTTTACCGGTTGAGTTTTAAAATCAAAAGAGGTTGTGTACCTCTGTGAGATTTTTTTTAATTTTTCTTTCATATGTGGAGGGTAAGGTGGGTAGAGGTGACAAACAAACAATCAAAAACTAACCTTAGAGTTTATAAGAACGCCTAGGTTGATTTGTGTTTGTGTTATTACGTGGTGGAATGAAAACTAGTGGGTGGGAGGTGGGGGTAAACTTACAGACCCTTCAACAGCACTTTACTCCAATCTATCGCTTTGGCCTGTCTCGAGAGAGAGCACCTGCAATCACAATAAGTGAGGAGAGAAGTGAGGTAAAAGTAAGTAAGGCGGGAAAACATGAAAAATAAAAAGAGTGTCGCCTCCCCGGCAATGGCACCAAAATGTTGAAGTGGGAAAATCCTCGGCAACGACGCCAAAATGTTGTAGCGAAAATCATGTGCAAATGGGATTGAGTTTTGGAAACTCGTTGCTATAGTGCAATTTGAGAGAAAAACCATCAATAGATAAATTTAACCAAAACTCGAAAAGAATTCCAGGTCGAACACAGGGAGACGGATGTTTGATTAAAAACTATGTTTGTTTTATTTATCATGAAGTAGATTAGCTAGTCGAATTGAATCTAAACTAACTATCTACTTAAAGAGTAAATAATAGAAGAAAGAGAGAGAATATTACAAATAAAGGGGAAACAAAGATAGAATCAACATGGATTTCATTACCATAGAGCAATGTTCATTACAACTACTTGCTACAACTACTCTCTACACTAGAAAGCAGAAAATCTACACTAGAAAGCGGTAAAAGAAGGTGGAGAGAAGTTATCCTCCTCGATGGCTGCTTGAAGGATGAGCCGCAATGACAGAGTGCCCAGACGAAGGTGGTGAGATGTGGGACAAAGGAGAATGATGAAGGACGATGGAGAATAGGGCAGGACAACTTCGTAGCTGGATCCATTTCCCAAATGGTGGTGAGAGAACCACTGCGGAATGCTCCACGAAGGGGATGAGAAGGTGGAAAAATTATAATTTTAACTCTAATGGAGCATCCCAGGTTTGGGACAAGCTCTTAGAGCTTTGAAGGGGGTGAGAGAAGAAAGGAAGGGATGAAGAAAGTGTAGGGGTCGTAGGGCTATATATAGGTGTAGATTGGAGGGGTAAATAGGTCATAACACTTTAAAACATTAAATCAGGGGTCTTTAGTGATGGATAAAACCGTCACTAAAGCCCAGATCATGGGTGACGTGTGCGCACATCCCGCATGCCTCTTCTTCTCCTCACACTTCAACGCATGCCCACGAACACGCAATATTAGCCATCCGATCGCGAGATCGGACTGCTTAAAATCGATCTTGCTTGCACCTTCGTTGTGCTCCCGCGTGTCAGATCAAGCATGAACTTAAGCGTCCAATCGCGGGTCTAGCCAATCGGTTGATCTGTGTCGTTGGTGCTCGATCGAATGACTGGATTTCACGCCCACACGTGATAAGGAGAGCACAGCATCGCAATTCGAATGCGTGCTCGATGCTCATGCAATGCCTTAACCGCTGCGCTACGCATGCGTTTGAGGCGTGGCACTGCTTTTGTGCTCAGCCGATTTCAACTATTGGATCTTCATCCAATGATTGAGATCAAGCATTGAGGTTTACTTGGAGAGGTGGAGAAGGAGGCCTTGGCATGAGTTGGGCAACTGGAATGGTGCCACATGGCGCCATCTTGGCCGTCCATCTTCTGTGTGTTGTAGATGGTGCCATGGATGTCAGATTGAACCGATTTTCATGCTGTTGGGCTACAATCATCGATCTGAACCCATCTGTGTGGCCAGATTTTTCATCTGAAGTGCAGATTTACACCATCTTGGCCCTTGATCTCTGATCTTCCTCGGATTATATCTGATGCTATGGAAGTCCGATCAGAGCGATCTTGGAGTCGTTGAACTCCAATCATCGCCCTGATCAGATCCGTATGGTTGGATCTTCAATCCGAGGCCCTGATTGAATATCTCCCTGTTACCTGATCACAAAAGGAGAAAATTAACCTAAACTTTATACAACTTAACCTAAATGCAAAATGATGCATGTTATGCAATATTTACAATATATAATGCAACTCTATGTCTAAGAACATGCAAAAATAGACAATTTATGTGATATAAATGTGTTTACATCACACCCCATACTTAGTAAGTTCTGAAATTGGGCATTCGTAAAGTGCGTGCCATCATCTCTAATGATGGGCTTAGGAATCGCAAATCGACTCAAGATATTCTTTCTAACAAAGTCAATGAGCACCTTATGGTCATTGGTTCGAGTGGGATTTGCTTCAATCCATTTGAACTCGTAGTCAACAGGAACCAGAATATACTGATGTCCAAATGAAGGGAGGAAAGGTCCCATGAAGTCGATGCCCCAAACATCGAAGATTTTTATAGGAAGAATAAGGTTTAGGGGCATCATATCTCTCTTGGCTATGCTCTCGAGTGCTTAGCATCGAGAACACGACCCCAAGAAGTCCTGGGCATCTTTAAATAAAGACAACCAAAAAAATCCAGAGTGTAGAATCTTTACGACCGTCTTCTTCCCACAAAAACGTCCACCACACGCAACTACATGGCAGAACTCGAGTATGCTCTTGGAACTTATTTTTTAGAATGCATTGATGAATAATCTGATTAGAGCCAATGCGATACACTTCAGGGTCATCCCAAAAATAATATTTGGCCTCAGACATAAGTCTATCCCGTTGTTGCTTAGTCTAGTCCTGGGGACTTAACTAATGGCCAAATAATTGACTATATCTGCAAACTAGGGGAATCGGTCACTCAAGACTACAAGAATAGTCTCGTTCGAAAAATTATAAAAAATCAGAATATTTGGATGAGGTGAATCAGTTAGGATTCTCGATAAATGATCAACCACTATGGTTTGAGCCTCGACTTTGTCTTTAATTTCCAAATCAAATTCTAATAACAATAAAATCCATTAAATGAGTCAGGGCTTGGCATCCTTTTTTGCCAAGAGATGTTTCAAGGTCGAGGGGGCTGTATAAATTATTACATGAGAACCTAACAGATAAGCCCTAAATTTTTCTAAAGCACATACTACCACTAGCAATTCCTTTTTAGTGGCAGTGTAATTCCTCTGGGCCTCGTCCAAAGTTTTGCTAGCATAGTAGATAATAGAGGGCTTCTTATAGATTTTCTGACCCAAGATAGCCCCAACCGCGTTATCTAAAACATTGATCATGATCTCAAATTGTGTTGTCTAGACCGTTGGTTGCTACACCAAGGCACATGTGGCTACCATTTTTAATAAATCAAATGCCTTGCAGCATGATTCATTGAACTCGAACGACTTGTCTTTGGCCAAAAAGATTGCTCCAAGTTCAAGAAACCTTTGAGAAGTCCCTAATGAATCTTCTATAGAAGCCCACATGACCAAGGAAAGAACAAATTTGTTTAACATATGTGAGCAAGGGAAGTTTAGCTATAGCATCAACTTTTACTTTATCGACCTCAATCCCCCTACTTGAGACTACATGACCCAAGACGATACCATCTTGTGTCATGAAGTGACTCTTCTCCCAACTAAGGACCAACCTAGTTTTGATACATCTCTTGAGGATCAATTCCAAGTTAGCCAGGCAGGAATCAAAAGAATCTCCAAAGATGGAGAAATCATCCATAAATACCTCAAGACAAACCCCTACCATGCCAAAGAAGATGGCCAGCATGCACCTTTGAAAAGTCACAGGTGCATTGTAGAGCCCGAAAGGCATTCTACAGAATGCAAAGGTTCCATAGGGATAGGTGAAAGTTGTCTTTTCTTGATACTCGGGATGGATAAAAACCTAGTTATATTCCGAATAACCATCCAGGAAACAGAAGTACTTCTGCCCAACTAACTTTTCAAGGATTTGGTCAATAAAGGGTAAAGGGAAATGGTCCTTTTTTGTGGCTATTCAGCTTCCTGTAATCAATGCATACCATCCAGGAGGAAGCTAAACAAGTAGTCATAGATTCCCCTTTCTCTTTGGTTACTACAGTTATCCCTACCTTCTTGGGAACAATATGCACGGGGCTAACCCAAGGACAAGTAGAGATCAGAATCCCAGCATCGAGCAACTTGATAATTTCCTTCTTAACCACTTCTTGTATATTAGGGTGAAGTCTCCTCTACATCTTGCGAGAAAGGCGAGATCCTTCTTCCAAATTAATCTGATGATTACAATAAGAAGGATTGATCCCTCTAAGATCATGTATGGTCCACCCAATTGCCTCTTTATTCGCCTTAAGGACCTTAATCAATTTCATCTCTTGCTCCCTTAATTTAGCATTTATAATCACTAGGAGGTCTTTTTAGGTCCCAAAAATTCATATTTCAAATTCTCAAGCAGTGGTTTCAGTTCAAGCTAGGGAGGGTTCAAAACAGAAGGTAAAGATGATGCCAGTGAAGATTTCGTAGGTCGATCTAAGGGAAGAGGTTAGGAATGAAGAAAATCAACAACCTCTTTAGGGTATGACAGGCCTACCATGAAGGGTTGTGGGTCAGGATTGCATGTATCACTAAAATCCTCAAGTACATTAATTGACATGTAACTCTCAACATTTTGATCAATATCCTCAAATTCATCGATATATCCTTAATCATCAAATTTGTTTATCGCTTTGAAAATATCAACCTTGAACTTCCTATCCCCAAAGGCAATTTCCATGCTACCATTCTCATAATTTATAATAGCCTTAGTAGTAGCTAGGAACAAACACCCCAGAATAATGGGCGTATTCCTCAATTCTTCAGGTACATCCATATCAAGGACCAAAAAGTCAACAGAAAAATATAAGTCCTTGACCTTAACAATCACATCCTCAATAACGCTCCTTGGAGTGGTGACTGAATGATCTGCTAATTAAAGTGTTACTGAGGTGGGCTTAAGTTCACATAGCCTAAACTTTTCATATAGGGAGGTCGGATTAGGTTGATGGATGCATTGAGATCCAATAATGCCTGGTTAAAAGTGTAATCCTCGATAACACATGAAATCAAGGGGGCACCTGGATCTCTTTTCTTTTGAGGAAAGTGATGCAGTATAATAGAACTAGCTTGCTCAGAGAGAATCACCTTCTTCAGGGTGGGTTCCTTCGGCTTATGCTTCTGTGTGCATAGATCCTTTAAGAATTTAGCATAAGTCAGAATATGTTTTATAGCATCGAGGAGCGATATATTGATCTCAACCTATTTAAAACTATTCAAAAGCTCCTCATTGTTATCTATAGGTTTCTTCTTCCTAGATTTCATTAAGGCTTCAAGGAACGGGACATGGGTGGGGTCGTCTTTTTTGGGCTCCTGAGCCTCACTCTCTTTCTCAATTTTCTCCACTTTTTCCTCAGGCTCAACGAGGTCTTGTTTGCTAGAAGATAGTCTATAGGGCCTTGGGCTTGCTTTCCACTCCTTAAGGTGACAGAATTTGCAGAAGCATATAGGTTCAAGTCTTGGGGAGGGTTAAGAAAGATTAGAGGAGCTTGGTTAACTAGGTATCCAGGATTAGAAGATGAGGGATAATAAACACCAGTTTATCATCATTCTTATGCCCTAAAATAGATCTAGCTCTTAGGGTTTTAACTACACAAATGGGTTTTCGGGCAGCATTTAGGCGTTTACCTAGGATAGGCATGCATTGCATTTTAGTTGGATTTTTTTGATTATTTACTTGAGTGTCAAGGATAGATAGAAAGTCATATCCCACATACCTTGGCACTCATGAAGGCAGAAGATAAAGAAGAAGTTCATATTAACTAGATCCCAGCTAGATTCAGCTCATCTTAGCTGGTTCCTAGCTCATTCTAGCTAGATCAACTCATCCCATGCTCCATTCAGCTCATCTCAGCTGAATGGTAGCTTTGGCTAGTTCCCCTTAGCTCCATTCAGCTCACCTTAGCTGAATAACAGTTAAAACTAGCTCAAGTCAGATGATCCCGGCTCCATTCCAGCTCATCCAGCTCAAAAAAGTTCACTGGGGGATCAACCTGACTAGGAATAGCTACTACAATCAACTACCTAGACTTAGTCAGCTGAAGAAGTCATCAACTAGCTCAGGCCAGCTCAAGTCCAACCCCCAGAGGCTTAACTCAGCTCAGCTTAGTTGAGCTGAGCTACTTGACCTAAGCTAGTTACTCCAACTAGCCAGGTAGACTCCGGGAAGACCAAACCCAGCTCACCTCAACTCATTTCAGCAGAAGCCAGCTCATCGTAGCTTGGCTTAGCAACTAGCAAAGAACTAGCAAGCTAAGCCAGCTAACGTAGCTCCCTACAATTCTCTTCAGTAGCCACCAGCTGTAGTGCTTCTTAAGACTACTTCCTCCAGCTCTTCTCCCTCAAAATCCTAGCTCCCTCCACCTCCAACCCTACTCCCTACTAGCTACGCTAGCTTAGCTTAGATAAGACCACCTCCATGGTACCAAAAACCTAACCCTAACTCACCCAACTTAACTCCACCTCACAACCCTACTAAGCTCCACCAACTAATCCACCTAAGCTTCCCTACTCCTAACGTATTTTTGGCCCCAACAATAAACACCCCTTGGCCCCTCAACCACCACCAAAAGACACCATTTTTTGGTGCCAAAAATCACCTATAACCATACCACAACTTCCCTCCAAAAACCCTCCATCTCAATCGTACACAAACCCTTCAACCCAATCTCCACCATCCAAATTTCCCTCCAAAACCTACCCTTCTAGAAACCCTACTTTTGACGCCAAAATGGAAGCACCCTTACACCCATGAATGTCCACCAAAGGGTGGATTCCACCCATAACCACCACCTCCCACATCCCTTGAGGTGGCACCAACTCTTGGTGGCCATACGATCACCTAACTACCTCCACCATTCAATCCTAACCCTACATCCAAAGGTCACGCCAACCCACTCCTCCATTCCTATATCCACCCCCTTAACCACCAACATAATCTCATCTTCTCCCTTTGTATATTCCACCATTACACCACCCACCCCTAAGGCCAAGGAAGAAGAAGAAGAGAAGAAGATAAAGGGGGCAACCTACCTACCCTATTGGTGCCTTCTTCCTCATTCTTCTTCTCCCTTGTGCCACACCAAGGAGGAGGAAGCCTTCATCTAGGGGGACGGCCAGGTAAGAGGAGGAACAAGGGTGGCGGACGTCCACCCTTAGATGAGGCTTAGAGAAGGACCACTTAAAGGAAGAAGCCAAAGAAGAGTTCTTTTCAACTGCAAGAGCAGTCGCAGTTGGAGCAAGGATTTCTTAAAGCTTCTACTGGAGGATCTTCATCTTCTTCTTTATCACTTTTTATTTTTGTATTAGCTAGATTTTATTTCTGTTTTAAGCATTTATCTACTTGTGACTCTGCATATCTAGTTAATATAAAGCTTTTTGCCTTCCAATTTCTTATTCTACTTAGTGTGTTTTCCTTGTAGTTGCAGTGCACCACAACTCTCTTCTAATTACCCTAGACGCACTTGCCTAGGATGAGCTTAGAAGAGAGGACATTCTCGTCACTCTAGAGTAGTTGGTAGGTATACCTATAGCATACCTTCATCTTCGCATTCATTGCCTGACTATTTCTGAAAACCCAAAAAAAGATGATATTCTACACTCACAAAAAGAAAGTTGATTTCCCATTTTCAAGTGAGTGTGTTTAAAAATTGTATTCATGCCTCCTTGGATGACCCTAGATACCACCGCTATCTAGGTTGTATAAATTTAAAAGTGATTGTGAACTCGCATGTTGCAACGACTCAAAACCCTTGTTTTAACAAATCATGCATTTCTCATACCACTTTTTGGCACCGTTGCCGGGGAGTCGCGACTTTGCCTTCATTCATATCTCTTGCTTGATACACGGATCTCATCCCCTTCTCTTACTTTCTCTCACGTGTGCAGGCACTACATGTAGAAGCTGGGATTTTTGGAAGCGAAAGCTTAAAGTCCTTGTCTTCCAATGGATTCGAGGTTAGTGTCTTCTTACTTGTCACATTAAAGCAAAAAAACTATCAAAAAAATACTAATCAGGCTTTCAAGATCAAGAACATCTAAATTTAGTAAAGTGGTGATTCATAAAAACCATCGTTTGCTTGTTTGAATCATTTAACACCACTTTACGCTAAGTGTTGTTCAGATTTTTGGTTCCAAACTTCTATCCAAACTTCTAAAATCAATTCCTGACACCGCAGGCCTCCAAAAATCTTTAAATTTCACCCAAATATTTCAAATCAAGCCAGGAAAATCTCTTCCAAATTTCAAAGAATTTGGAGTTATAGAGAAGTTTTAAAAATTCATAGACCATAGGGGGGTCATCTCCTCTGATTTCATTATTTTGTTACTGTCCAAGAATTTTAGGAATTTTTCTACTTGTCCAAATTCTGTAAAATTTATCTTTATAGAATCCTTGTGGAATTATATACAGCATATAAAATCACAAAAATTTTTGACACCTAGTAGTGCTATTGAAAAGTCCAAAATACTCACGGGTATCATTTCTGGATTTTGACACCAGCACAAATAAAAATCTCACAAAAATATCAAACGAGTTCCTAAAATTATAAAAAAATATTTTTTGGAATCCTTGTTAGATTTTCCTTCTATTAGTGGTGTTGTTTGCTCTATTTAGACCACTACTTAATAAGAAAATCCTGAAATAATTCACTGATAATAACATTTCTGCTTAAGGATTCAAATCAATTAGTGTTTTCTTTTCATTCTATAGTCCCACATAATAAAGGAAATCTACATTCACCAATACAACTTGATTTCTATTTGTTTGTAGAATTAAAACTTGTTTGAAGGTGATGGGAACACCATCATGAGCTATAACTAGCTCAATTTGATCTAATTAAGTCATTAAGTGCTCCTACATAACCTCCAGAGGACTGTAATTCATTACATAATCATTCTAAGGGAAAGACAAGAAACCAGGGTTAAAACTGCAATTTTACCATCATCTCATGAATGCAGTACAATCATGGGTTTTCCCAGGAGTTGATTAAGGGTCAAATGGTCCTAAAAGACTAACAAGTGGGTTAAGACAGGCAGAAAAGGGTTTTCGCGTGTTTTGAGAATTAGATGACTTTTGAAACCATAAACATAGACCCGCTTAATTAATTAAGGTTCTAGTCGGGGTAAAATTCACCTAAAACCCTCTAAAATTTATAGAAAAATATTCTCTAGTGTATGGTACCGTCAATTTGATCATCAGAACCCATCTTGACCCAAAATAGAGTCTTAGATAGATATTTACCCTAATCTGGGTTTTTACATAAATTATCCATTCAAACGAAATCAAAACCAAAATCTAACTTTACCATTGGATTCCTTACGTCCAAATTAGGTTTATACCAAAATTTGGACCCAATCTGAGATTGTCTTGACCTAGTTTGCAACTTGGTTTTGTCTAATCACACATATGCCCTTAATTTTCAAAATCCATAGAAAAAGGCCCCTAACTTCATCATCTTCGCAAATAGGTCCCTGGCACCATTAAAGGAAACTTTGAGCTTCACCGTTGAGATCGAGCAAGGATTTCTCGCTCGATTCTCCATCAATCAATTCCAAAATAGATACCCAGATTCTTAATGAAGTTGCCTTCCATTTGAACCACATCTTAGGCTCCAAGACTTCCCCAAAGTGTCATGCGAAACATTTGAAAATTGGGTTTCCAACTTTGATGACCTTCTAAGCTTGGGAAGCTTGCTTCCCAAGCTCTAATCATCCTCAAACGGCCTATTTAAGACTCCCCAGGGCAAACCGTTTGGCCCACGCTCGAATTCGATCGGAATACCCTCCAATTCTTCTCTTCTCTTCCGGCCGAAGTGCTCCTCGACGTCCGACGACTCTCCCTACCTCCATTCTTCCTCTGTTCACAATACCGGTGACGGAGCCTTATTCCTCTCATTCCTCCACTTCGAGCCGTACCAGCAAGAGCCTCTCCCCTGTACTCGTCGCCGTTTCCTACCTACCGGAGCTTCTTCCTTCTCCGATGCCGGCCATACCGCAACTGGCGCCTCTCTCAAACGACTCCTCAGCTTCCCCTCATCACAATAGCTACTTCAACACTTTATTTCGATCCCACCAACGCCCTTCGCGACTCCATCTTCCATCTCGCCGGCAGACCTCCGGCAAGCGCTAGCGGCCACCATAGACCACCTACACCATCGCTCCCGCACTCCACACCTTCTCCGTTCACTATAGATCAAAAGCCCTAACTTAGTTATAGCTATTGATCAATCCTGCATGCCCCTAAACACCACCACCTTCACACGCATAGTCCAACTTCGCCCCACACATACAGACCATGCCACACCACAAAACTACCTCTACCACATCCGCCATGCTCCGACGGACCTTTTGAGCTTGTTTGACGAGGTCGAAAGATCGTATTTATCTTTTTTAGGTCTCAGGTCATAGTGCCATTAACGCCAAAGATTCAAGCAAGCTCGAAGCTTGCTTCCCAACCGATAGCTCTAGATCTTCGACTCCAAACTAACCGGATTTGGTCCAGGAACACGCTCGCTCGGTTAATTGGAGCCGTTGACCTCTCCTTGCACGTGAATTGGACGAAGGCCTCAACAGCTACACACACGAAGAACAGGCCAGTGGGATAGTCCCACATCGGATATGGACAATCGCTCAATGCCGCATAAATTGTATTTGTGATATGGGCTTGTTGCCTCAGACACAAGGGGTGAGGTCCCTCACACCCCTCACTCAGCCTCGTCCGCGACACTGCCCCTGTGGATCTGGCTTGGTTCGATTACCCGCCTAAGCTATACACTCCTTGCTCACCACCCACTGCTGGTGAGCTTGAACCCGGGTGCGCTCTAGGTCCGATTACCCATATACCCGATACTGTTGAAGGCTCTGGGAGAGCATGACCCAAGGAGAGAAAGAGAGGAGAGCGTGCGGGGGTTAGGAGGGTTTTTCTCTCTGGAGAATTGGCTGACACTTAGCCAAATTTGAGACCCTTTCCCACCCTACGTAAAGAGGAATAGAAGGAAAAGAGCAGAGAAAAGAAGAAGAGGAAGAGAAGAAGAGCAGTAGATGAGTCTGTGAAGTGTATAAAAAGAGAAGTAGAGAAGAAAAAGAAGAGAAGAAGAGCTGCAACAATAGAAGAGTCTGTGAAGAAGAAGAATGAAAGCAAGAGAAGAAAAGAAGCAGAGCACTATTCATCAAGATGTTTAAGATGTTTAATCATTCAATCAGATGACTAATTTGAATTTATCTCTTCATAGCTATTGAGTTCCACTTGCTATTATTGTAGGGAGTAATTGGTGATTCAAATCACCATTTTACTCCATTCTTTTTGCAGTTTGACACTTGATATTATTACCACATTATTTTGAGTCAATTCTTGATTATAATTTCTTATCTTTATTGTTTAAAATTGTGATCTTGAGAATTGAATTTCTACTTGCTCCCAGTGAACGACCTCGGACTTTTCAAGTATAAATTTTATCTATTTTTCGTGAGATTTCAACTATACCGCAACACAACAATTTAAAACCTCGATCTCGAGCGATTAATAGAAGGCATAAAAAGAAAACCCTAAAAGACATCAAACTAAATCAAACCTTAAAAGTAGAAAAATAACTAAAATAGTGTAACCACTTGAGTTGGCATTGGACCCACTCCGTCCAATTTGCACACACCAAAAAAATTTAAATAACATGGCATTACCTCAATTAACGCCCCCCACATTCCCATGCACATTCAGATACCTAAGCCTAAGTTAAAACAAGTAGTCATTTGACCATTTAAGGACTTCATCAAAAATTAGGCTTGATATCTGATATCTAAAAATTACTAAGCATTCTTAATTCCTTTTGAGAATGCAGTGATAGACTTAGAGGGAAGTCAAACGACGGGTATAGGTCTACACAAGCCCCTGGTGATTTTCCCAGGACATGCTTGGGCCCAATCCACCTCTTTTAGTCTAGCCAAGTAATCTTAAGGAAGTAGGTTCACTTATTAATTTCTTCTTTATCGAGTTCCGAAGTCTTAGGTTTCATTAAGGAGTCAACTTTAAGACAGATTAAGCTTAGTTATTTGATTTGCACACTTTCTCTCATCTCTCTCTTTTCTCCTCCCCTCCCTATCTTCTAAGTGCATGCACGGGCAGTGGTCCCAAACTCCGCACTTAGAGGGATCACTTGATTTTGCCCCCCGCACAAAAAGACCCCTTTTCCCTCATTCTCCTCTACATTTTAAAAGAATGAAAAATCAAAAAGATAGGTCCACTAACCCATCAACATCCACCTCTAATCCCACCTCCGACCCTTCCACACAAACTAACCCCTCCATCTTTGACTTACCCTCCCTCATCTACCAAACCTGGAGTTACCTAATGCTGAGATGCCACAACCTCAAGAACAAGCCCCCTACTGATTGCACCGCAAAAATACACCTGCAAGTGTGCCGTCATGTGCTATTTCCTAGCATTACCAGTACATATTAGGTATCCACAATCACATTTGTAAAAATACACGCATGCATGCATTTAATTGAGAGGGGAGGAGAGTGAAATAATGGCCTTGAAATTTACATTTTTCCTCAAGTGCTGCTTTGCAAAATTCACCATCTTTTTATTTTTAATTTTACTTGACTTTGAATTCTTCCCGTGGCTGCAAGGCATGGCATCTTCTTCCTCTTTGCGCCATGCTCTGCAACAAGCTTGCCCTGCAGCCGCATGCCCTACCAAGCCATGCACAGCTGCATGCACAGCCAGGGCATGGCTGTGCATGCCTTCTTCCTCTATAAAAAAAGGTACAGCTTCTTCTTGCAAAGGGAGAGTCGGGTCCATGAAGAAAACCCACACAAACAGCAGCTTCTCCTTCCAGGCCGCCTCCTCCCCTCTCCCTCCATACGCAGCCTCTCCTCCTCTGAGGAGCCATGCTGTGGGCAGGAGCACCTCACAGTGGTGCACAACCACCACTGTGAGTCCACCACCGCCCAGCTCATCAGAGAGCCGGTGGGCGTGGTGGTTCTCTCCCTATTTCAATGTTCAAGCCAACCCCGCCATTGCCACAAAGCTTCAAGCTTTGAAGCTCAACCGGCCACCGCGCGCCCCTGCAGCAGCCGGCCAAGCTCCACTACGCACGCCAGCAGGACACCCACAGGCCATCGCGCTCCCTGTCACGCTCCTTCGCCCGCAGCCCAGCCCTCTCAGCGTTCTCTGTCGCGAACCGCCTCTCCGCAAGCCAGCAACCGGTGCACCCCTTCCACGTGCGCGTTGAGCCGTCCATGCCTCTCGCACTCTCAGCACCGGGCGCACCCGATCGCACGGCTCGCCCCGGCACTGTAGCCACTATTCACGCGTTTCAGCGGAACACTGTGGCTACAGTGCGGTGACAGGTAAGTTTCTCACTTAATCGTCACCCGGTGTGCCGCAACCGCTGCTAGCTCGCGCCCGCGTCCAGCCCTGCGCTCACTCCAGCGCCCACCTGCACATCTGTGTGCACCCGCATCTTCGCCCACTCCCTTCTCCCGCGTACACCTGCATCTGCCCGCTCCAGCCCCTTCGCGCAGCGCGGTGCGCTGCGGTCCTTCTCCTGCACGCTCACTCCCTCCCAGCACACGCCTCTCCACATGCCTACGCGCTTACGCACGCGCGTGAATCACCAGACGACGCTTGGAGGCTGCAGACGACTTAACGCCCGCTCCTTCACTCCAGCAGACGATCCTTCTCTCTCTCTCTCTCTCTTTCTCACAGCACCCTCTCACTCTCTCTGCCGACACATACACACACACTCACACTCTCGTACAAACACCTATACTCTACTATATACATATATATATATACATACATATATATATTTATATATATAAATATATATATATATTTATATACATATATATATATCTATATATACTTATATCTATACATATAGTAGTACCTATATACCTAAGTATTAATATACATACATACATATATATATACATATATATCTATGTACTTATATATATATATATATATATATAAATACATATATATTTACATATATACATATATTTATATACGTATAAATATATATATATATATATATCTATATATATACATATTATTACCTATATAACTAAGTATAAGTATATATACATGCATATATATATATATATACACATATATTTATACCTATATACATATATACAAATATACATACATATATACATATATATCTATAACTATATATACATATATATATACACATATCTATCTACATATATCTATATATATACATTACTATATATATATATATCTATATATATATATACATCTATATAGTTATATATACATACATATTCATATATATATACATATATTTACATATCTATATATATATACACATATAATTACATATATACCTATATATTTATAACCATATCTACATATATACATATAGATATATATTTACATATATACATACATATATATATTTTTTCATATCACCTACCATACGTTGTATCACGGGAATATCTGCACCAGTTGCTGATATTCCCCGATACACGCGTACAGAAAGCGTGTTCGCACTCATCTTCCACCAATCCACCTTACACTCCACGCGGCACTTCGTCCTATCGGTTGCATCTTTCTAGACAACGATCGACTCGACACCATGCTACATGCCATCTCCGCCTCCACCCCCAACCCTTTATACATATATAATATATACATATATATATACTATATTTACTCTATTTCTATTCCTCTTTCCTGCCAGTAAAAAGATAAAAAATATATATATAAGAGAAAAGATAATCCTTGACTTGCAGGTACTCAGTCTTGCGAGTAGCAAGACCAGTTTTGGAACCCTAATTTGGCTCAAAGCCAAGAACCTAATTTTGAGGGTGTGCCTCAAGGACAAGAATTATCAGAAAAAAATCTAAAGAGAAAAACACCAAAAACATAATAAATGAACGGAAGAGATTCATTGTAGGAAAGGCGTAGAAACTTGACTTCTAACCCCACTTCCCTGAGTTCGACCCTAGGCCTAAAAGTGACCAAGATAAAATCAAGTAGGCCAGGTAAAAAATTTTTTAAAGAGATGGTTAGGCTCGATTTAGGTTAACCACTATACACATTTCAACGATAAAATCACTATATTAACATAGCCTATCTGGGCCCGACCATAATCTCTTTCTGGCGCCGTTGCCGAGGAAGTGCACATTCAAGTAAGTTTTTACTCCGTTCCTTCAATTTTTCTCTTCTCTCTTCACGGGTGTTTTTGTTTATTGCTGTGCAGGTGAACCTGTTGCAAGGAGAAGGCAGGCAGACGAAGTCGGAAACGTGGGTAGGTCCAAGGCGGGAACGAGAGCGTGAAGACGCTGACACCGCACTAGAGCTTCTCACACGTGGCTGAACAAGTAGGTCTTTCTTTCCTAGCAACCTAGGTTAACTTATAACCTTAATAAAAATAAAATAAAAAAAACTACAAAAATTAGAAAAACTTCTTGGGATCTCTTGGGGCAAGTGGATTAAAAATCACTTGTTTGATTGTTTGCCTTTACTCCCACCTCCCCGAGATTTCCCGCAAAACTTCACATAGAAAAGATCCAAGAATCTTGATTCTTGAATCTTTAGCCATGTGAAGCATTCTTTGAGGCAAATAAAAAGATTGATTGAACCCCTCTTTGCCTCATTTATCTGTAAATTTGGGATCACATTTTTTTGGTGGGGAGACTTGGAATTGAGTTGATTCCAACCCCACCACGACCTTTCACGTGCCTAAGATTCGATCCCGAATACTTCAACCCCAATAATTTGATTTTCTTTATCTTTTGGTTGAGCCTTGTGTGTGGAAATCATTCTGGTGATTGGGAGCACTTGAATTAAAATGCTTTGGCTCCCTTTCACACTAATCTAAAATTGATTCGTGCATCCACACAAAGAAATCTCCAATTAGGGAAGCCCAGTGCATTTTAGCATGCATTAACCAACTGATATTGAAGAAGGGTTTGTTGGGCTTAGAAGAAAACATGTATTCTTGCAAAACCCGAAGATTGGTTGAATTGGTAATTTAGAGAAATCCTAAAATCCATACTACTTAAGGCTGAATTCTAAAAATCATTCACCAATTAAAACTTCAATTTGGGGCGATTTTCCCATTGCATGCTTGGTTTACACACTTTGAAAAAAATCAATCACTTGGGCATTACCCGTAAATAACGCTCTTCACATTCCAAGAAGCACTTGATCCTAAGCCTCTAACTAAAACTGGTAGCAACTTGACCCTTATTAAGGATTGGAGGTCTAACTACCTGCGTGTAGCGCCTACATGCTGGTGAAGGTTCCCGCGTGCTATCGGGTGTCTAAGATTGGGGCAAACGGCCTTTCAATCTGGCCCGGTGGTTCTGCGGTGCTCGCATTCGGTTCCGTAGTTCGTGATAGTAGGTAACTTAGATCTTTATGTCTAAGGGCACACTGTAGAGGTTAGGAATTTGATTGTATTGATTTGTCATCAAGTGTACCTTTGCGGCGTCATTTCTCTCATCTCTTTTCTCTTCATGTCCCCCCAATTCTTCCTGCGGTAGTGCATGTTTGGGAGGAGATCACAAAACCCTGAACTGTTTGACTTGCCTGATAATTTTAGAAAAGAAGCCGAATCGTCCTCCTCCACAAACATGGCTGCACACCCACCCCCAAAATCCCGAGGGAGGAAACCACCCTCAAAACCCACCAGGTGGTGGAGCCTTAGATCCCATAACCCACCTCCAAGCCCAAATGGAAATGTATAATGAACAAATTGAGGCCATTAGGGAAACATTGGAGGAAATGCAGAACCCTCCCGAACGGGAGGAGCCTAGGTCTCTTAGCTCCTATCAGAATCCCACTGCTACAGAGACCATAGGACAAATTCGGGTCCCCATGGGCGGGGACGACTTTGAACTGAAACCTAATATAATTGGCCTAATAAATTTTCACTTCCATGGTCTTGTAAGTGAAGATCCTTTTCTCCAGTTGGAAGACTTAACCCAATTGGCTGAAACGGTTAAACCAAGAAATATCGGGTTACCTATAGTCCTCACGAAAATGTTCTTGTTTTCATTGCGGGATAAAGCGTCGCAGTGGTTACGCACCCTTGGGAGAACCATCCACTCTGAGAGGTATAATGACCTCCTCAGGAAGTGTCCGCACCACGGTCTGCCTAAGTGGCATATAGCCCAGATTTTCTACTATGGGCTATATGAGACTTTGAAGCAGATTGCAAATGCTTCCTGCGGAGGGAATTTCATGAATAAAGATGAGAATGGAGCATTTGAATTATTTGAAAATATGAGTGAAAACTCAATGAACAATGCCTCCATTGTCGCCTTGAATCGTACCAGCCTACCCCGTAATGTCCACAAAGTTGACACGGGACCCTCCCATTCATCCACAGATCTCAACCTTATCGTACAAAAATTGGATGAAGTCTCCATTGTGCACAAGAAGCTAGACGAGCTTCTGGCCAACCCCGCCCGATCTTTGGCAAACACCCCCACCTCACCACTTCGTCACAATCCCAATTCTTCCAACACCAGGCTTATCCCAAGAAACCCTGTAAGCCTTCCTTACTGAGTGTCGCACCGAGCGACTCGGTAAGTCATGTGGATCTGGCCTCTGCAAGCCAGTATTTCGACATGGAGGACCAAGCCTCCGTGTGCTCGGATGCATATTTACATGCGGACGTGTCTTCTGGCATAGAAGACGCTTGTGCCCTAAGGAACAACCCGTTCTCTGCCACTTATAACCTAGGGTGGCGAAATCATCCGAACTTCGCATGGTCCAACAACCCGCAGTGCCAAAACCCCGCGGGTGGACCAATGCGACCGTCTGCACCCGTCATCCCAAGGGCCTAGTCTAATCCTATGGCAAATCTGCCATCGGGTCCTCGCATACCGCAAACAGAACATGCATCAAGTCCTCTTGATAAATTGATGAGAATGATGACGGAAATGTCAAAGCGCCATGAAGAGAACATGACCTCTCTTCAGCACCAATTGGCGTAGCAGAATGCTGAGATCGGTCAACTAAGCATGGCGACTCGATCTCAGGGCACTCTTCCCGCCCAACCTGTCCCCAACCCACGAAATTTTGTACCCCGTGCTCCTCAACCATAGGTACGACCTTTTCAGGGGCAGGTACATCAAATTCTGCAGGCTCCGAGCATTCCACCGAGACTTCAGGCTAATCCTGCTGCAGCACCGCACTCTTATGTCCCTATTGTGAACCCTCCTCCACCTTATGATCCCACTGGACCTGCATCGTCCAATGCGATCACTACAAGGAGAGGTAAGCAAATCGTCGATCCGCCTCGACCTAATCCTACCCCGTCTTCATCGCCCTCTCATCGGGATGCGCACCGCATTCACAAGAGGACAATACACCCAAATTGGTGCCAGAATCAGTCCCATTCCCTAAGGCTCTACTGAGGGAGCCAAAAGGCAAGAAGAAGGATACGCAGGCCTTTGATAACCTGTGTAATTTGTTCAGGGATGTTGAAATTAAGGTACCCCTGCTCGAGGCTATCGACCACATACCTACTATCGCCCGATTTTTCAAAGACTACACAACACCCAGGCGACAATCAAAGAAAACTAAGAATCCAATGGTTCTATCGCCTCATGCGAGTTGTGCTATACTGTCAAACTTACCACCAAAGCAGAAAGATCCGGGCACACCGCTTATTTCCTGTAGCATCCAAGGTTGCAATTTTAACCATACCCTGCTTGATCTAGGATCTTCCATAAATCTCATACCAACCATCATGCTCAAAAAATTTTCCTTGAGAAATCTGAAACCCACCCCTGTCACGATACAGTTGGCAGATCATTCTATCAAAATTCCGAAGGGTGTGGTGGAAGACGTGGTGGTTAGGGTCAACAGTCTCTATTTTCCTGTTGACTTTCTTGTTTTAGATATGGAAGTTCCTAGCTCACTTTCTGATTGTCCGATCATCCTTGGTCGACCTTTCTTGGCCACAAGTCGCGCCCATATCAACTGTGAGTCAGGCTGTATTGAGATTGCCGTTGGATCTGAAAAGATCAAGCTTAACATCTTCAAGGCAGCCAAGAACTTTGATTGCGATTGCATCGAGGATGACATGTCTAACGAGGACATGGCTGTCAGTGCATGTATCGGACTAATTGGGACCTATTCTGACTGCTGCGGATTACCTGTAAACATTGACGACTGCCTGACCGACACATATTGTGACGTTCCCTCATCACTCCCTATTCCCGTACCTTCTCCTAACCAGACTTCTGACGAGGTTTTCTCCGCTTCCCATACCTCATGGTCTGAGTCATATCCGGGCTACTCACCGCTGGTCCACACTCTTGAAGACCGAATTGTCCTTTCTTTCCTGCTAAATCAGGCAGATTTGCAACTCCACACTGGGACCTTGAGCCCATATACTTCTCACAGGGGCTATTCCTTTTTGGATCCATCTATCCAAGAAGCCCCTCTTCTTGGCCAATCTGAGGGCCAACTTCTTCCTCCTGACTTGTTTTCTGATTCGCCTGGGACACTCTTGTCCCAAGAAATGCCAGATCTTTCACCATCCACTCCCGAGCTGAAAGAGCTGCCTAGTACCCTCAAGTATGTTTTCCTGGGACCAAATGAAACGCTCCCTGTAATCATCAGTTCAAAATTGACCAAGGAGCAAGAGTGCAAACTAACTGAGGTCCTTATATAACACAAGGCAACCATTGGATGGTCTTTATCAAACTTATCTGGCATTAGCCCCTCCTACTGCACTCACCGTATATATACGAAGGAGGAGGCTCGACCTTCCCGCGAGATTCAGCGACATCTCAACCCTAACATGCGGGAGGTCGTTAAGAAGGAAATCATTAAGTGGCTAGATTCAGCGACAGCCCCTGGGTGAGTCCGATTCACATCGTGCCCAAAAAGGCGGGACTCACCATCCGTGTCAATGAAAGGGGCGAATCCATCCCTACACGCACTCCTACATCTTGGAGAGTGTGTGTAGATTATAGGAAACTCAATGCTGCAACTAACAAAGATCACTTTCCGCTACCTTTCATTGACCAAACCCTGGAGCGGTTAGCGGGAAATAAATTTTTCTGTTTCCTGGATGGATTCTCAGGATATAACCAGGTGGCAATTGACCCCCAGGACCAAGAGAAAACCACTTTTACCTTCCCCTTCGACACCTTTGCATTTAGAAGGATGCCGTTCGGACTTTGCAACATGCCAGCAACTTTCCAGAGATGTATGCTGGCAATATTTCATGACATGGTGGGTGACTTTCTCGAGGTCTTCATGGATGACTTTTCGATCTTTGGACCATCTTTCGATGAATGTCTTGCCAACTTGACCCGTATCCTTAGGAGATGTATTAATGTAAACCTCGTGCTTTCTTGGGAAAAAAGTCATTTTATGGTGCACGAGGGAATTGTTCTCAGACATATCATCTTCGATAGGGGTATCAAGGTTGACAGAGCTAAGCTTGATGTTATTGCTGATTTACCTGTGCCTAGCTCTGTCAAACAAATCCGCTCCTTCCTGGGACATGTCGGTTTCTATAGGAGATTCATCAAAGATTTCTCCAAGATTTCTCGTCCTTTAACTCATCTCCTATCGACCTACATACCCTTCAATATGGGCCCTGACTGCATACGAGCATTCACGCAGCTGCGTAATGCTGTCACTAAGGCCCCTGTTCTCTAGCCACCTGATTGGTCCCTCGACTTTGAACTCATGTGTGACGCTTCCGACCTTGCAGTCGAAGCCATCCTGGGACAAAGACGCGATAGACACCCCTTTGTGGTGTACTACGCCAGTAAGACGTTGGACGAGGCCCAGCGTAATTATACTACCACTGAGAAAGAACTACTGGCGGTCGTCTTTGAGCTGGAGAAATTTTGCTCTTACCTTCTGGGCTCACACGTTATTGTTTTCATTGATCACGCGGCCATTCGCCATCTCATGCACAAGAAGGATGCCAAGCCTAGACTGATTCATTGGATCCTTCTGCTCCAAGAATTTGACATTGAGATTCGCGATAAGGCCTGAGCCCAAAATGTTGTGGCTAACCATCTCTCCAGACTGGACCCTGACCATATTGGACTTACTCTACCGATTAACGAGATTTTTCCTGATGAGCACCTATTGGCAATTAATGTGGCAAGTGGACCGTGGTATGCCGACATTGCCAATTACCTTGCTTCTGGATCCCTTCCATGTGGCTGGCCTAAAAACCAGCGTGAGCATCTCATGGCAGAAGCAAAGTATTATTTCTGGGATAATCCACTTCTTTTTCGCATAGGTGCTGATCAAATCATCCGTCGCTGTATTCCTGACAGCAAATTCCCCAGTGTGCTATCCTTCTGCCATGATCAGGCCTACGGAGTCCATTTCTCTGGGAGGAAAACTGCAGCCAAGGTGTTGCAGTGCGGTTTCTTTTGGCCCTCCCTTCACCAGGATGCACACAATTATGCCAAGCATTGCACTAGGTGCCAGTCATTAGGGTCAATGTCACGACGTGACATGATGCCCTTACAACCCATCCTAGCTGCAGAAATCTTTGACATTTCGGGAATTGATTTCATGGGTCCCTTTCCTCCTTCCAACGGCTTCAAATTTATCCTCGTGGCTATTGATTATGTTTCGAAATGGATCGAGGCTATTCCCGCGCACCATGCTGACCATGCTATATCCACTCGATTCGTCAAAGACCACATCTTTGCGCGCTTTGGGATCCCTCGAGCCATTATCTCAAATGGAGGAAGCCACTTTACCCATGCTTCTTTTCGGGCACTTCTAAGAAAATACGGAGTCCACCATCGTATCGCATCCCCATATCATCCTCAGATGAACAGCTAGGCAGAGGTGTCGAACCGGCAAATCAAGCAAATTCTCCAGAAAATGGTTTGGCCTGACCATAAGGATTGGTCCGACAAGCTGATTGACTCACTTTGGGCGTATCGGACCGCCTTCAAGGCTCCCCTTGGTATGTCTCCTTATAGAATCATTTTCGGGAAGCCTTGTCATTTGCCCGTGGAGTTGGAGCACCGCGCTTATTGGGCAGTTCGCAAATGTAACCTTGACCCAGACCTGTGTGGTCGAGAAAGGAAACTCCAACTCCAGGAGTTGGAAGAGCTCCGCCGTGAAGCCTATGATTCTGCTTTAACTTTCAAACAACTCACTAAGGCTTTTCACGACAGCTGTATTCGGCAAAAGGAATTTGAGCCATCTCAGCAAGTTTGGCTCTACAATGCCCGGCTCAAATTCTTTCCTGGGAAACTGAAGTCCAAATGGACTGGTCCTTTCCTGGTCTTACGACCATTTCCCAACGAGGCCATCGAGATTGAAGATCCCAAATCTGGGCATAAATTTACAGTCAACAGGCAGCGTTTGAAACCCTATCTGACTCATGAACCTACCCCCGTTGGAGAAACTATTGCCCTGCTGGGGGGTAACTAATTTTTGTGCCTCATTCTGAGTCCAGCTGGGGACGTTAAATTCAGCGCTCATTGGGAGGCACCCCATCAACACTCACTATCCACCATCACTTTTCATGCCACTATCACGATCACTTCACTTTTAACTTCACCACCCACCATCCACCCACCCTACCACCCTGCTGTATACCCTGCACCTCAGCTCTTGTTACCCGATCTTTCGTCCTTCCTCTACCCTACCCTGCATGCATATGAGGACATAGCATCGTTTGGCATGGGGGGGTGGATAGGCATCCATAGTATCTGGGTATTTTAGGGTATCATACAATTTCCATCCACCTATATATATATAAAAAAAAAGAAAAAAAAAGGTGTTTAGTAATGATCTGAAAGCTGAAACAAAAATATAATAAGTGTTTATGGATATTCAACCTCTGTTTTGAAGACTTTCCAGGCAACAGAAGCTTGATTCGTTCAGGCTCGGCTTAATTCACTTGAGCATTGACAAGATAGATCGGAATCTCTCCTAACTAAGGACATATTCTTGTACCTAAGACACCAGTACAGGATCCATTGGTTTGCTTCTACTTGACAGCCTAAGTAATCTTGGTTCACACTACATATGTCAAGAAAGACCAGGTGAACATAAGATCCAACCCTAGTGTTCATTAGGGAAGGTGGAGTCCTTACCTGTGCACGCAGGTAGACTTTTTATCCTAGGCTTTAGTCTTGTATTTAGGAGAGACTCTTTCCACCAAAAAGGAACTCTCCCACCAAAAAGAAAAGTGTGCTCCTCCAAATAATGTTGTAAGGGATATACTGACACGTGTTTCAAAAAAAATGCAAATAAGTCAGTATATCTCGCAAATGTCTATAAAGTCTCTACCCTAAAAAAGTTCTTCAGGGCATGTCGCAAATACCCTGTTTTCTTTGAGCCACAAATGTCAGAAAATGGGAGTTGAGTTTTTCGTCATCTTTTTAAGGGTCAATCCGAAGACACGAGATGAAACTGGGACCAACCTGTACTTAAAAATTCGTGAAACCCTGGGCTTGAGTCTTAATGTTCATCTGATCAGTCTTGATCCTTCACTAAGCACAAGCCATAATCTCTTGAGCTCTCGAGTACGGCAAAAACCTCCTGGGTCCTAGAAATTGGACTTAAGGTTTAAATATCAAGAGTCCTGGTTAGTCGAGAGATGATCTATGTCATGTGAGACTTAAAGTACTGGTAGTCTTCTCTACAATAGGTTCTCACAATATCCAACAATAAACACACCTATGTCGCCTCAGAAGAAAATCTTCAGCTTAAAGTTCATTTCTAAATACAATACAAAAAAAATGTTTTGCTAGGGACTAGCAAAAGATAGGTGTTCTCACACTTTTTGTGCGGGTTTAAAGTGTATCACGATGTAGTATAACCGACAAAACGTTTAAACAAATATAAAGAATTTTATTACTTGAAAAACTAGAGTATCCGAGGTCGAACACGGGGAGCAAATGGAATTTACTACTAATCAAAATGTAATTGAACACTCTAATTTACTCAAAATGTTAATTCAAATATGAATGTATACGATTAAAAGTAATTAGGACAAAAAAATATGAAATTGGACGTCTGATCTGGTGATCAGACGTCTTAAAAGTATTTTGCCCGTTTTCTTCTTCTGATCTTTGCTTTCTTTCTTCTTTCTCTTCTTTTCTTGCGAAGGCTTCTTCTTCCTGCCTTTGTATCTTTTCTCTTGTTTCTTCTCCTGCCTTGCCTTCCTTCTTTCTTCCTCTTCTTCTGATCTTTGCTGTCTTCACTTGACCTCTCTTTCGTTCTCTGTCTTGCTTCTGCCTTGCTCTTCCTTCTTCTCCTGCGAAGTCTTCTTTCCTCTTCTTCTTCTCTGCCTTGCTTCTTCCTCTTCTCCTTGCAGCTAAGTCTCTCCACGCTTAGTCTGCCTGCACAGGAGCAAAACCTACCCCTTTCCCTCTACCCGCGCATCTTTCTCTCTCTGAGATTCACTCAGCGACGCTCTCCCAGAGCCACACGAATAATCGGGTCGGATCGTACCCGGGACCAGGCGCACCTGCAGGTGGTGTGACGCGGGAGGAGTGCTTAGGTTTAGGTAGGGTCGGATCCCGCTAGATCCGTGAGATGAAATCGCGGACGAGGCCGGCATGAGGGCAGGTGAGGGACCTCACCCCTGTGCTTACGGAGGCGTTAAGGTAATATCACAAATTCAATTTATGGCGCAGTGGCACCTCGGCTCTCCACGATGTGGGACTAAAGCCTCTGCCCTGATTTCGCGCGCACCCGCAGACTTGCGTGTCATCCCCACAACTGCTGGCTCTGCTAGCGCTCCTTGCTGGACCAGGGCGCTTCACGACACCCGCACGAATACGCAGCACCTGCACCTTGGGAACCCTGGCGCCTGGAGCAGCTACGGAGCTTCTTCAACTGTCGTCCATGGCGGCAGGAGCATCGACACTGTCAGACACAAAACGAGCCTCTCAGCCCAATTAGACTATCTAGAGACCTTCTCCGTAGCACGGCGAAGGCGGTGGACGGTGCTGCAGGCCGCAGGTCAACCTAGGCGTGCGTGCCTAGGTCAACCTGTGGTCGAATGTGTGGGGTTGTTCGGGGGGTTATTGGGGAGATCTGGAGTGGCAGTGGAAGGGTGGAATGAATCCCTGGTGGTGAGGCAGAGCTCACGAGATGGTTGGCGAGCCGTGTGGAGGGGCGGAGTGGTGTGGGCGGCTCGCCGGAGGTCGGTCGGAGGCGAGGAAGATGGAGGTGTTCAGTCACTGTCAGGGGGTAAGTAGATAAAATAGCAAGGGAAAAAGAGAGAGGGGAATGTGGAGAAGGTATTTGGCCTAACTACAGGGATGAAGGGGGATGGAGAGGCAAACGGCAGTACCGGCTGTCGTCGGAGAAGATGCTGCCCAGTGGGGGAGAACGGTGGCGACGACGGGGCTGATACGGCGTGCGCGGGTGCTGCGCGACCCGGAGGAGAGTTAGGAAGCTAACTCTGCCACTGGTTTTGTGGCGGAGCAAAGAGGATGGGAGAGGGAGCTCGCCGGAGCTTGCTGAGAACTTTGGCCGGGCAGGAGGAGATGAATTGGAGGTGGAAACTCGGCCAAATCAAGCTAAAGATGAGCAGCCGGAGGTGTAGTCTCTTTTATAGGCACTGGGCCGGTTGTTCAGGGCGTGGAGGGCACGCAATCGTCTGAGGTCCGTCGCCGGAGATGGAAAGAGGCTAAGATACCCAAATCTCTCGTGCGTTCGCACGAGAGATTGGGTTCACACCAGGGATCAAGATTGGCCTCAGATGGAAGGGAATTCCTCAGAGAATCTCCCTTCCATTTCTGGGAGGGGATCTCTGAGGAATCAGAGAGGATTCCCTCTCAAATCCTCGTCGGAGTAGGATTCTGCCCCAATAATGGTGGAAGGACCTGATTGCAAAGGTGGCGAGGAACTTAGGGGGCTCTCTGCAAAGATATTCAAAAGATAGGGACCAAATTATGATTTAGGTGTACTAAATTGCAAAGTAGGTCAAGATGACCTACCCTTAGGTCCAAATTTTTGTATAAACCTAATTTGGACCTAAGGAATCCAATGGTGAAGTTAGATTTTAAGTTTTACCATGTTTGATTGGATATTTTGCGTAAAAACATAAATTAGGTCAATTGATGAACTAGGACCCTAATCTAGGTCAAACTGGGTTCCAAAGGTCAAATTAAATGTTCTAAACCCTAGAGGATGTTTTTCCATGATTTGTAGAGGGTTTAATTGATTTTTATTCTGACCTGAACCTTGTTAATTTAAGCGGGTCTGTTTTAGGGTTACCAAGTGTCATTTAATTCTTAGATTGCACGTAAACCCATTTCTGATTGACTCAACCCACTTTTTATCTTATTTAGACCATTTGACCTATGTTTTGCCTCTGAGAAATCCCATTTATGTACTCCAATGGTAAAATTACAGTTTTAACCTTTATTTCATGTTTTCTTCTCAGAGCACTTGTTCCTTCAATTAAGCCTTCTTCTAGGTTATGTAGGAGCTTTTATCTTCTTTATTGGGTCAAAATGAGCTAGTTATGGCTCATGATGAGGCTCTCATCATACCCCCATGCCTAGCTTTTGCTAGTCTCGTAGCAAAATTTCAAAGTTTTAACTTCCGTTCTAGACCTTGAATGTCTGTCAACAATCATGATAAGTGCTTCTCCTTTTCTTTTGTGATTAGGTCGGAATGCTGACAATAGGCCTAGAGGTACTCAAGTACCAACCAAAATCCGGACCTGTTCCGCTTTAGCCTCAGTCCTCCGCAAAGGTTTCTACGGCCCACAGAAACTAACCTAGAGTTTGTTGGACTCCGCGGTTAAAGCACCCGTGCTTGAGACATTTTTAGCCTAAGTTCAGTTTGCAGTGTGTTTTTTTGTAAGAGAGAGATAGAAGATTTATTTGTTTGGAGAGCTTTTCTCTCTCTTTTCTTTTTATTTCTAGATTCGGATTAGTTTCTCAACACGGTCTGTATCGGATTCCTCGTCCCCATCATCAATCCTCAATGGTCCCTGGCTATCGAGATTTCGAAATAATCCCGCCCATGGCAACCCCCAGAACCTTGGCTTTCGAGATTTCGAGATAATCCCACCCATGGCATTCCGTGGCCGAATCCAGACCCTGGCGATCGACATTTCGTGATAATGCCGCCCATGGTATCTAAACCAGCAGAGTGCTTACATGCCCCCAGTAGGATATTTAAATATCTTAAGAGACAAGCACCGAGGAGACGATATGTTGTTACGCATCTTCGAGGGGAATTTCCCGCCTCTCCACGCTGGGAACTCGTCCAAATCAATTTGTGTTGATTGGTCGCTCCTAATCTAGGTGACTTTTTCAGAACATTAAACGCTTTTCGCGTGATTTGGATGTTTATGCACACTGAACCAGAATGTGTGAATTTGGGGTGCTTAGGTTACCGAATCCCGCAAACCGGAGGTTAGTTAACGAGGCCGAATACTTCCTAAGCCTTAGACCTAATACTCAAGCTTCGCATTTTCCCCAACCTCTTGAGGATTATCCAGATTTTAACGGATACGTGAATTTTTAAGCTAAAGATACTAGCCCAAGAGGCCTAAGACCAGCGTTCCCACTAATCTCTTGTTATGACTCCTTAGCACTTTTCTTTTATTTCTTTTCTGATCTGGTCTAGAACTTCAGTTAATTCCTTAATCTTTTACTAATGACTACTTTTTATTTTTCATTTTGTGCTCCTTTTTGTCATTTTTGCTCTTTTTCTCCTCCTTATGAATATGTGGCTCACAACATTTCCTCCCTCCCCCCATTTTTTTGTTCTTTTTCTTAATTTTTCAAATTTTTTTTGTGTTTTTGACGTATGTGAATTTTTTGTGAGAATCCTTCTGATTTTTTTCTTGGTTCTGCGTGTATGCACTTTATCACCCCCCATGCCTAAGTTTTGCAATGTCCTCATTGTAAACAAAGGGTGTGAATTAGTGTTGAGGTCAATGACTTAGAACAGCATACATCAGGTGGGTGAATGGGTCGAAAATGACTGATGCGAACGATTTCAAGCTCTGATACGTGTACCAGAGGTGGGATCAACTGTCTAAGGCTGACTCAAGGTGCAGTAGACGTGGAGTATAGATGGATAATCAGACGGGTCTCTGTTTTTGGGGATGACGGGTTGCCTCCCGTTAAGTGCTAAATTTAATGCCTTCAGCCGAGCGGAAAATGGGGTGGAGAGGGAGTGGTCAAATCAATGGAATTTTGGAAAACAAGCACCTTGATTAAGAGCTTGGTTGGTCCAACCAGGTGCTTGTTAAGATCAGTGGGCTGATGATGCAGCCCAAACCCAATAAGTCTGGTGGGTTGATAGATGTAGATCAACAAATGTGGAACCCACCATATGCAGTGAAGTTCTGATGGATATGGAACTGAAAACTCGGGTTCAGGCTGAGTCGACTCAGCCTGGTGAGAGTAGGGTTCCAAAAGATAATCAATGTAAAGTGTGGAATCCCTACAGGGATGATCAAAGGATGGAGGCTCTTGATTTGTGGTCTGATCGGTGCCCGATACCCGGTATAGATATGGAGTGGACTCATCTGCAAACGGCTCAGTGAGAGGTGAATCGGAATAGAAATTGAGTCCGGTTGTGGGTCAGGGTGGAGAACGGGATTTGATTGGTTCTGTATATGTGGAGCAGGTGGCTTCAAAGAAGATTGACATGTTATAATCAGGAGGCAGCTTCTCCCCGATGTTATGGTCAGATTCAAAATCGTCGGAGAGTTTGCGAAAATCAAAATTTGAATGAGATTCACGATCATGGGTTCCACCATAGAATAAATCATAATCTGTATTAGCAGCCTGATTGGGGTCTAGCCTAAATGTTAACTTTGAGCTTAAAAAGGTGTCCCTATTTGGTAGAGGCTCAGGTTCTAAGCTAGTAGGGCAGACCCAATTGAAATCCCACTCATCCAACTCCTCGGTTTCTGTGTCGTAGATTGGCATGACTTCCGAAAAATCGATTAGTTCCTCTGAGGATGTTGGCGAGGGATATGCATCAAATAAAGGCCCAAGATCATATTCTTCATTGAAAAATTCATCTTCTTCATATGGGGCCCGGAAATCTTCCCAGTAGGTTTCAGATCCAGATTCTGAGTTTAAGATGTGGGTTGAATTACTAGAATCTAAGTCCAAATTACCTTCGAGGGTCACCTTATCAGGATAAGGGACGAAATTTACACCCTCGAGAGGTTCAGTCCTACTTTCATACTTGCAGGAGTCTTGGGATTCTAAAATGGGTTCAACATGATATTTTCCTGCATTTGGAGCTTCCCAACCTTCTTCAATATCAGGCACATTGTGTTCTATCTGGGTTGGGAATCCACAACCACTTTGTACCTCAAACCCGAGATCAGATTTATCCTCGATGTTGTCCCAAGATAGATCATCCTCTGTTGGTATACACGGGTATTTTTGATCAATAATTTATTTTACTAATCTCATTATCTCTTCCCATTTTTCAAGACTATCTTGGTGTTGCTTCCAAAGTCGAGGATCTATCATACATTGGAGGTATTCAAGATTGTGTAGTTTTTCTATCTCAATGTATGCAGTAATGAGCAAGTCACGGGTTGATCCTTTGTTGGCTTCTGCTAATAACACTTGGGCACAAGTTATGACAAAGGTTGTGGTTGTTGGGACATCAACCTGAATGTTTCCTAATGTTGTTGAGATTTCTTCATTTTCATAAAATTTCATGGCATCCTCAATCATTTTATCTCTCATGGATCTCCGATATTCAGGTTTCTCAACTGGTAGTCCTAGGTGTTTTGGCTGCATATTTGGATCAAGTGGTGGAGTCAAGATGTAGAATCAAGTTGGAATCACGATGTGTTATGAAGCGATCAGATCTGAATAGCGAGTCCCACTGAAAATGTGTATGTGTGCTCTAAAGAGAAAAGATGAGGGACTGGAGATGTTCTTGACCCAATCAAGGCACCCAAAGATGTTTGGATGACTATGGAGGTTCGGGGCGGATGGACCCCTGGATCAGAAGATCGTCCACCTGAGAATTACCTGGGTAGCCAGAGAGGGAGAGTCCCACAAAGACCCCTACACGGTAGAGCGCCCCTACGGGTTACAGGGTTTCCCCCACCCGACCTCTTATGTCACTGAGATTCCAGGTAGACCAGAATGGGGACCTTGACCTCTTAAGTCTATCACTTTTTTATTTCAAAGGTGCTTTTAGGGTTCTCACTTGAACTTTAGATGTTTTTATATTGTGATCTAATTTAGAGGTTGGTTGACCCAAGGGGTCAACTTCACCTGACCTGTCCTATAGATGGCAGAATGATTCTAAGTTTGGAGCCTAGAGATCACCCTGATTTGACTCCCAGGTTATTAGGTCCAAAAATTTTAAGATTCAAGTGATTTTAGAGCTCAATTTTAGGGTTTGTCTTATTTAGCTCTCTTAATCAAGGGCTTGGGTAGCACACTGATGCGGGAGGGTTGATTTCCTTTTATACAGGCATGTGTGACTAGTGCTTCAAGACCCTAATGTGGAAACCCTAATTTGGTTCTATTTCCAATCCTCTTTTTCTTTTTCACAAAAGTTCTCTTTGGACTTATAAACAAGTGTGTGGTCTGCCAAGATTAAACGTTATTTCAATTAGGCACAAGAATTTGTGGGATGGAATCTAAAAAAAAGAATCACTCCAACTTCAAGAATATTTACAGAAATTTTCGCAAAATCAGGAAATGTTTTGCCGTAGAGATGGTGATTACTATATAAAGAAAGCAATTGATTCCTAAATTGATTTTCTTCCTTTTGTCTTTCAAAGATTAGGGGATGATTAAGGAAGAAAAGAAATTACCTGCCCTGGAGTGGTTGACTTACGGGAGAGATTTTCTCGTGAAGTACCTGCAAGATCACATCAAAGCAAAGTAGGGCAAGTTAGTGTTCAATATGATAAAAAGAATGTAGAGACTAGTGGTAAATTGCGCGTTGCTCCCCGGCAACGGCGCCAAAATGTTCTCACGCTTTTTGTGCGGGTTTAAAGTGTATCACGCTGTACTATAACCGACAAAACGTTTAAACAAATATAAAGAATTTTATTACTTGAAAAACTAGAGTATCAGAGGACGAACACGGGGAGCAAATGGAATTGACTACTAATCAAAATGTAATTGAACACTCTAATTTACTCAAAATGTTAATTCAAATATGAATGTATACGATTAAAAGTAATTAGGACAAAAAAATATGAAATTGGACGTCTGATCTGGTGATCAGACATCTTAAAAGTATTTTGCCCTTTTTCTTCTTCTAACCTTTGCTTTCTTTCTTCTTTCTCTTCTTTTCTTGCGAAGGCTTCTTCTTCCTGCCTTTGTATCTTTTCTCTTGTTTCTTCTCCTGCCTTGCCTTCCTTCTTTCTTCTTCTTCTTCTGATCTTTGCTGTCTTCACTTGACCTCTCTTTCGTTCTCTGTCTTGCTTCTGCCTTGCTCTTCCTTCTTCTCCTGCGAAGTCTTCTTTCCTCTTCTTCTTCTCTGCCTTGCTTCTTCCTCTTCTCCTTGCGGCTAAGTCTCTCCACGCTCAGTCTGCCTGCACAGGAGCAAAACCTACCCCTTTCCCTCTACCCGCGCATCTCTCTCTCTGAGATTCACTCAGCGACGCTCTCCCAGAGCCACACGGATAATCAGGTCGGATCGTACCCGGGACCAGGCGCACCTGCAGGTGGTGTGATGCGGGAGGAGTGCTTAGGTTTAGGTAGGGTCAGATCCCGCCAGATCAGCGAGATGAAACCGCGGATGAGGCGGGCGTGAGGGCAGGTGAGGGACCTCACCCCTGTGCTTACGGAGGCGTTAAGGTAATATCACAAATTCAATTTATGGCGCAGCAGTGCCTCGGCTCTCCACAATGTGGGACTAAAGCCTCTGCCCTAATTTCGCGTGCGCCCGCAGACTTGCGTGTCATCCCACAGCTGCTGGCTCTGCTAGCGCTCCTTGCTGGACCAGGGCGCTTCACGACACCCTCACGAATACGCAACACCTGCAGCCTGGGAACCCTGGTGCCTAGAGCAACTACGGAGCTTCTTCAACTGTCGTCCATGGCGGTAGGAGCGTCGACACTGTCAGACACAAAACGAGCCTCTCGACCCAATTAGACCAGCTAGAGACCTTCGCCGCAGGTCGGCCTAGGCGTGCGTGCCTAGGTCAACCTGTGGCCGAATGTGTGGGGTTGTTCGGGGGGTTATTGGGGAGATCTGGAGTGGCAGTGGAAGGGTGGAATGAATTCCTGGTGGTGAGGCGGAGCTCACGAGATGGTTGGCGAGCCGTGTGGAGGGGCGGAGTGGTGTGGGCGGCTCGCCGGAGATGGGTCGGAGGCGAGGAAGATGGAGGTGTTCAGGCACTGTCAGGGGGTAAGTAGATAAAATAGCAAGGGAAAAAGAGAGAGGGGAATGTGGAGAAGGTATTTGGCCTAACTATAGGGATGAAGGGGACGGAGAGGCGAACAGCAGTACCTGCTGTCGCCGGAGAAGATGCTGCCCAGTGGGGGAGAACGGCGGCGACGACGGGGTTGATACGGCGTGCGCGGGTGCTGCGCGACGCGGAGGAGAGTCAGGAAGCTAACTCTGCCACTGGTTTTGTGGCGGAGCGAAGAGGATGGGAGAGGGAGCTCGCCAGAGCTTGCTGGGACTTTGGTCGGGCAGGAGGAGATGAATTGGAGGTGGAAACTCGGCCAAATCAAGCTAAAGATGAGCGGCCGGAGGTGTAGTCTCTTTTATAGGCACTGGGCCGGTTGTTCAGGGCGTGGAGGGCACGCAATCGTCTGAGGTCGGTCGCTGGAGATGGAAAGAGGTTAAGATACCCAAATCTCTCGTGTGTTCGCATGAGAGATTGGGTTCACACCAGGGATCAAGATTGGCCTCAGATGGAAGGGAATTCCTCAGAGAACCTCCCTTCCATTTCTGGGAGGGGATCTCTGAGGAATCAGAGAGGATTCCCTCTCAAATCCTCGCCGGAGCAGGATTCTGCCCCAATAATGGCGGCAGGACCTGATTGCAAAGGTGGCGAGGAACTTAGGGGGCTCTCTGCAAAGATATTCAAAAGATAGGGACCAAATTGTGATTTGGGTGTACTAAATTGCAAAGTAGGTCAAGATGACCTCTCCTTAGGTCCAAATTTTGGTATAAACCTAATTTGGACCTAAGGAATACAATGGTGAAGTTGGATTTTAGGTTTGACCATGTTTGACTGGATATTTTACGTAAAAACCTAAATTAGGTCAATTGATGAACTAGGACCCTAATCTAGGTCAAACTGGGTTCCAAAGGCCAAATTAAATGTTCTAAACCCTAGAGGATGTTTTTCCATGATTTGTAGAGGGTTTAATTGATTTTTATTCTGACCTGAACCTTGTTAATTTAAGCGGGTCTGTTTTAGGGTTACCAAGTGTCATTTAATTCTTAGATTGCACGTAAACCCATTTCTGATTGACTCAACCCACTTTTTATCTTATTTGGACCATTTGACCTATGTTTTGCCTCTGAGAAATCCCGTTTATGTACTACAATGGTAAAATTACAGTTTTAACCTTTATTTCATGTTTTCTTCTCAGAGCACTTGTTCCTTCAGTTAAGCCTTCTTCTAGGTTATGTAGGAGCTTTTATCTTCTTTATTGGGTCAAAATGAGCTAGTTATGGCTCATGATGAGGCTCTCATCAATAGGCATGGGGGTATGATTGCACCGCAAAAATACACCTGCAAGTGTGCCATCTTGTGCTATTTCCTAGCATTACCAGTGCATATTAGGTATCCATAGTCGCATTTGTAAAACTACACGCATGCATGCATTTAATTGAGAGGGGAGGAGAGTGAAATAATGGCCTTGAAATTTACATTTTTCCTCAAGTGCTGCTTTGCAAAATTCACCATCTTTTTATTTTTAATTTTACTTGACTTTGAATTCTTCCCGCAGCTACAAGGCATGGCCTCTTCTTCCTCTTCGCGCCATGCTCTGCAGCAAGCTTGCCCTGCAGCCGCATGCCCTGCCAAGCCATGCACAGCCGCATGCACAGCCAGGGCATGGCCGTGCATGCCTTCTTCCTCTATAAAAAAAGGCACGGCTTCTTCTTGCAAAGGGAGAGCTGGGTCCATGAAAAAAACCCACACAAACAGCAGCTTCTCCTTCTAGGCTGCCTCCTCCCCTCTCCCTCCATATGCAGTCTCTCCTCCTCTGAGGAGCCACGCTGCGGGCAGGAGCACCTCATAGTGGTGCACAACCACCACTGTGAGTCCACCACCGCCCAACTCATCAGAGAGCCGATGGGAGTGGTGGTTCTCTCCCTATTTCAACGTTCAAGCCAACCCTGCCATTGCCACAAAGCTTCAAGCTTTGAAGCTCAACTGGCCACCACGCGCCCCTGAGCAGCCAGCCAAGCTCCACTGCACACGCCAGTAGGACACCTGCAGGCCACCGCACGCCCTGTCGCGCTCCTTCACCTGCAGCCCAGCCCTCTCTATGCAATCTGTCGCGAACCGCTTCTCCACAAACCAGCAGCCGACGCACCCCTTCCGCTCACGCACCGAGCCGTCCACGCCTCCTGCACTCACAGCACTGGGCGCACCCAGCCGTGCGGCTCGCCCCGACACTGTAGCCACTGTTCACGCGTTTCAGCTGAAAACTGTGGCTACAGTGCGATGACCGGTAAGTTTCTCACTTAACCGGTCACCCGGCGCGTTGCAACCGCTACTAGCCCGCGCCCGCTCCAGCGCCCGCCTGCGCGTCTAAGTGCACCCGCGTCTTTGCCCGCTGCATTCGCCCGCGTACGCCTACGTCTGCCCGCTCCAGCCCCTTCGCGCAACACGGTGCGCTGCGGTCCTTCTCCTGCACGCTCACTCCCTCCCAGCGTGCGCCTCTCCACGCACCTACGCGCCTGCGCACGCGCGTGAATCACCAGATGGCGCTTGGAGGCTACAGACGACTTAACGCATGCTCCTTTACTCCAGCAGACGATCCTTCTCTCTCTCTCTCTCTTTCTCACAGCACCCTCTCACTCTCTCTGTCGACACATACACACACACACACACTCTCGTACACACACCTATACTCTACTATATACATATATATATATATACATATATATATATCTATATATACTGATATCTATACATATAGTAGTACCTATATACCTAAGTATTAATATACATACATACATATATATATACATATATATCTATATACTTATATATATATATACATAAATACATATATATTTACATATATACATATATTTATATACGTATAAATATATATATACATACATATTATTACCTATATAACTAAGTATAAGTATATATACATATATATATATATACACATATATTTATACATATATACATATATACAAATATACATACATATATACATATATATCTATAACTATATATACATATATATATATACATATCTATCTACATATATCTATATATATACATTACTATATATATATATATATATATACATCTATATAGTTATATATACATACATATACATATATATATATACATATCTATACATATATTTACATATCTATATATATATACGTATATATATATACATATATATATACACATATAATTACATATATACCTATATATTTATAACCATATCTACATATATACATATAGATATATATTTACATATATACATACATATATATATATTTTCATATCACCTACCAAACGTTGTATCGTGGGAATATCTGCACCAGTTGCTGATATTCCCCGATACACGCGTACAGAAAGCGTGTTCACACTCATCTTCCATCAATCCACCTTACGCTCCATGCAGCACTTCATCTTGTCGGTTGCGTCTTTCTAGACGACGACCGACTCGACACCGTGCTACACGCCATCTCCACCTCCACCCCCACCCCTTTATACATATATAATATATACATATATATATACTATATTTACTCTATTTCTATTTCTCTTTCCTGCCAGTAAAAAGATAAAAAATGTATATAAAAGAGAAAAGATAATCCTTGACTTGCAGGTACTCAATCTTGAGAGTAGCAAGACCAGTTTTGGAACCCTAATTTGGCTCAAAGCCAAGAACCTAATTTTGAGGGTGTGCCTCAAGGACAAAAATTATCAAAAAAAAATCTAAATAGAAAAACACCAAAAATATAATAAATGAACGGAAGAGATTCGTTGTAGGAAAGGCGTAAAAACTTGACTTCTAACCCCACTTCCCTGAGTTCGACCCTGGGCCTAAAAGTGACCAAGATAAAATCAAGTAGGCCAGGTAAAAAATTTTGTAAAAAGATGGTTAGGCTCGATTTAGGTTAACCACTATACACATTAAAATGATAAAATCACCATATTAACATAGCCTATCCGGGCCCGACCACCTACCTAATCCCTACTCCATGATAGCTGAGCAGCTGTCTCAACTACAAGCTAATCAACAACAGTTGACTAGGACTATAAAAAACCTAGGAAACCAAGGGCAAAACCTGCCACCCCGTCAGCAGCCTATTGTTCCTCTAAAGGATTTCTATGATCCTTCTTACTATGAGGATAGACTAGGGGTGGTAATTCCAGAAAGGGACTTCGAGATCAAACCAGTAGTTCTGAACCTGATTAAGCACTTCCATGGGCTTCATAGGGAAGACCCATTCAGCCACCTTGAAGAACTCACTCTCCTTGCATAAACAACTCGTTCTCACAATATGCAAGAAGATCTTTGGCTGATGCGGCTATTCCCATTACTCTCAAGGATAAGGCCGCTTATTGGTTCAGAACCATCGGCAGACCTATTACCACATGGCCTCAACTTAAAGGTGCTTTCCTAAAGAAATTTTTTCCCATAGGTCATACTAATTCCTTGTGAAGACTATTATGACCTTTCAACAAAAATCTGACGAGACTCTTCATGACGCTTGGGAATGATCCCAAGATCTCTTAAGAAGTTGCCCGCACCACGAGATTCCCTTATGGTAGCTCATGCAGATCTTCTATCATGAATTAGAAGATCAATTTCAACATTTCGTTGATGCCTCGTGTGCTGGCAAATTCTTAACTAAGGATGCTAAAAGTTCCTATGATTTATTCGAGGAAATGACTGAAAACTCCTTTAATCAAGCATCCACGAACACCTTTTGCATAACTTCAAACTCGCAGTTCGGTGTTCATGAAATAGGCACTCAATCTATTCTCGTCACCCAAGATGATCTACAAATGATTGCCCAACAACTCGACTAGATGCAAATAAATCCAAAAAAATTTGAGGAAAGACTTGCCACACTCATCCAAGCTTCGCATCCAACCCCACCTAACATTCCACGAAGAGAAATTTTGCATAATTTAAACACTACCCCTGCTGAGTATAATCAATATTCTGAGACTTTCTATGTTTCACTAGGGAATTACACATATTCATATCCCAACCCCACTAAAAATATCTCTGCCCTCCAAGAGCAATTTAGAAATTCTTCCAACTGGAGGAACTACCCAAACCACTCTTGGACCAACTTGGTTCCTCCCTAAAAACCAAATCAATTTGGAAGGTATGGGTCAAATTTGACCTTTTATCAACCTAGGCCATCTCAAGAAGACATTAATGCCCAGATGATGAAAACCCTACAAGAAATGCAAGGTAAAATGACGGAAGTAACCCGTGCTATTACAGATTTGAATAATCAGATTGGGGTCACTCAAACTCAGAGACCTGCAGGACATTTACCGTCCCAACCCATCCCTAACCCTAATAATCAACAGAACCATTATCAAGGCAGAAATCAAATTCAAAACCACCATAATCATCCTCCCATTAACCCTATGCCTCAGCAGCCATCAGGGTTTCCGCTACAACAGGCCCCCCTCCTCCAAATAATAATCCAACTGCACATGCAGTTACATTGAGAAGTGGGAAAACCACCACTAATCTTGTGCCTTCACAACAACTTGATGAAACCCCTATCATTCCTATGCAAATTGACTCTCAACCCCCCACTCAAGAAGAAAAAGAAACACAAAAATCACATGACACGACTTCTGTCCCATTTCCCCAAGCTCTCCACTCCATCACCAATAGAAAGAAGAAATCTAAGCCCACAAATGAAGAACTCATGGATTTATTTGGGAAAGTTCAGATCAATATCCCTCTCCTAGACACAATCAAGTATATACCTACCTATGCCAAATTTTTAAAAGATACTTGTACTCCTAAAAGGCAGACAAAAAATCTAGGTAGAGTGCAGTTTCCAGAGACAATAAGTTCTATCATACAGAATAAGCTGCCTCCTAAGATGAAAGACCAGGTGCACCTTTGATTTCAGTAAGTATTGATGATACCACTTTCAACTGCACCCATCTCAATCTAAGTGCCTCAGTCAATATCATCCCCATGGTTTTATTCAAAGAATTTAAGATCAGTGATTTAGAACTTGTCGAGGTTGCCCTACAATTAGCTAACCGATCTATAATCAAACCCTGTGGGGTTGTCGAGGATGCCCTTGTCAAAGTCCAGAATTGTGTCTTCCCCATAGGCTTTCTGGTCCTTGACATTAAGGTAGTTGAATCTCTGATTAATGCCCCAATAATTCTTGGATGACCTTTTTTGGCCATTGCAAAAGCAAATATCAACTGCCATATAGGCAAAATGGATATTGCTTGCATGAGCCAAACTATCACTCTTAATATTTTCAAATCTTCCAAGAGTTTCCATGATAATGATGATCTTTTTGAGGACTCAGACACAGAAATATCTAATTTGGTGGAGACAATGTTAATAGATACCCTTCCCGACCATAATTTTTTCGAGGACTATGACTCTAAATCAGTGGTCGGCAAAATCTATGACTTGAAGCCTTGTCTTCCATTAAAATCTCTTCCTAACTATCCACCTGACCCAACCACTCTAATTTCACCCCACCCTTGCACACCAACCTCACCTAACCCTCATCATTTCTCTCTCACTCCCATTCCATTGGACCTACCATTAGACCCACCCAAGTATGGCAATCACCATGAACTCAAACCAAGGCCAAACTCAAGCCATTCTTTCATTTTTCCATCTCATTTTGATCCCTGTATTTTTACCAATCATCGTTTAAGGGATCCAAAGGGAGACCTTTTTCTTGAGGGCATTCATGTGTCCAACTATTTACATCTATCTTCTGCACATCACTTCACACCCAACTGAATGGCATAAAAGATAACACTGAATGGGAGGTAACACATCATTTTTCCTACTTTCCTTTTCTCTTTCCTTTTCCAGGTTTTGACTATCCTAAACCTGACCGCTTTTCACTAAGGTGATCTCTTTTCTCTCTTAATGTATGAGGACATTGCATATCATAAGCATGGGGGGTGTTTTTAAATTTTAATGATCAATTCAGGATTTTCAAAACCTAAAATTATGCAAATTTTTTTTTGCATGCATCTCATTATAGAAAAATCATAAAACTACTTGAGGAAAATTTTGAAAATAGGGACTAAGGTTGAAAGATTCATTTCAAGGTACAATAGGGTTTAATCTTTAACAAACTAGGGATAAAGATATAGATCTGATTGTTAGAATAACTGGGTCTACTTTTAGGCTAGATCAAGTATCTTTCTCTAAATTTCGCCTAAACTAGTGATGATTTAGGAGATTTGATCTCTTTTTTTGCAACCTGGAAATTACTTAGCTCAGTTTCGAACACAAAAACTTGTGTCTCTTGCAAAAATTCTTATGTCAAAATTCACACACAGCCAACACTTAAAAATAAATTAGAAAAATTTAAAAAGCCCCTTATTTAGTCTTAGTGAAATCCGAAGCAGATCATTGGTTTGAGTTCGCACCGCTAAGGAGGAAAATGCCTCCTTTGAGGATGTGATGTCAACATGTTATCACCTCAGCGCTGCTCTTTATCTATATTTCATATCTTTAGATGGAGCATTAAGGCGCATTTTTGCAGCTCAAGTGTTTTGGACGGTGCTCTACCCTTAGTGTCAGAGCAAGAGCTTAGGTTTGCTTGGAGCACCCCTTTACACTGCATTGTGTTTTAGGGTTGTGATATCCTGGTTGGTGCCTTGGATAGTACTATCTCGAAGTGTTGGTGCTAGAGCCCCCTCTAGGATTGGTAATACAAATAATGATCTTGACACATCTATTGTAGGATTAAGCTAGGAGTAAGCATGGGGGGAAAATAAAAACAAAAAAAAGAAGAAAAGTTTCAAAAACATGACCTTATAAATATCCTAATAAATGTTAGCATTCAAAAAGTATGGACACAAGGTTTTAAAAGAATTATGCAAGTTGCGAGTCTGATGTAAGAGCCAAGGAAATCCTAACTGCAAAATAGTTTCAAGTCATTTGAATTAACAATGAGTTAATATGTGAATTTTTGAAAGATATACTAATCTCGATTCTTCTAACTCTTGGATCCAAAGATGAGTCTCGATGTTTTATCTTTAACAAATCCCGTGCCTTTCATGTTTCCAATCAACCAAGCCCCTGTCCTGTAATCTTTTTCTCCTCAAAAGTAAAACAAATTAGTCTTTCCCAAAAATCCATTTTGTGAAAATAATTTTGCTAAGAGACTAGCAAAAGATAAGCATGGGGGTGTGTAAATGTCAATCTATCGTCATTCTTATGCCCTAAAATAGATCTAGCTCTTAGGGTTTTAACTTTGCAAATGGGTTTTCGGGTTGCATTTAGGCATTTACCTAGGATAGGCATGCATTGCATTTTAGTTGTATTTTTTTGATGTGTTTACTTGAGTGTCAAGGATAGATAGAAAGTTAGATCCCATATACTTTGGCACTCATGAATGTAGAAGATGAAGAAGAAGCTCATATCAGCTGGATCCCAGCTAGATCCAGCTCATCTCAGCTGGTTCCTAGCTCATTATAGCTGGATCAACTCATCTCTAACTCCATTCATCTCATCTCAGTTGAATGGTAGCACTAGCTAGCTCACCTTGGCTCCATTCAACTCACCTTAGCTGGATAACAGCTCAAACTAGCTCAAGTCAGTTGATCCCAGCTCCATTCCAACTCCTCCAGCTTAAAAGAGTTCACTGGGAGATCAACCTAACTAGGAATAGCTATTGCCATCAACTAGCTAGACCTAGTCAGTTGAAGAAGTCATCAACCAGCTCAGGTTAGCTCAAGTCCAGCTCCCAGAGGCTTAACTCAGCTCAACTTAGTTGAGCTGAGCTACTTTACCTAAGCTAGCTACTCCAACTAGCTAGGTAATCTCTGGGAAGTCCAGGCCCAACTCACCTCAACTCATTTTAGTAGAAGCCAACTCATCTTAGCTTGGCATAGCAGCTAGCAAAGAACTAACAAGCTAAGCCAGCTAACGTAGCTCCCTGCAGTTCTCTTCAGCAGCCACCAACTCCAATGTAGCTCAAGACTACTTCCTTCAGCTCTTCTCCCTTAAAATCCTAGCTCCCTTTGCCTACAACCCTACTCCCTGCTAGCTAAGCTAGCTTAGCTTAGCTAAGACCACCTCCATGGTACCAAAATCCTGACCCTAATTCACCCAACTTAACTCCACCTCACAACCCTACTAAGCTCCACCAACTAGTCCACCTAAGATTCCCTACTTTTAACCTATTTTTGGCGCCAACAATAGACACCCCATGGCCCCTCAACCACCACCAAAAGACACCATTTTTTGGTGCCAAAAATCACTTATAACCACCTCACAATTTCCCTCCAAAAATCCCTCCATCTCAACCATACACATACCCTCCAACCCAATCTCCACCATCCAAATTTCCCTCCAAAACCTACCCTTCTAGAAACCTTACTTTTGTCGTCAAAATGAAAGCACCCTTACACCCATGAACGTCCACCAAAGGGTGGATTCCACCCATAACCACCACTTCCCACATCCCTTGAGATGGTGCCAACTCTTGGTGGCCATAGGATCACCTAACTACCTCCACCATTTAATCCTAACCCTACATCCAAAGGTCACGCCAACCCCCTCCCCCAATCCTATATCTACCCCCCTTAACCACCACCATAATCTCATCTTCTCCCTTTGTATATTCCACCATTACACCACCTACACCTAAGGCCAAGGAAGAAGAAGAAGAGAAGAAGATCAAGGGGGCAACCTACCCTCCCCCTTGGTGCCTTCTTCCTCATTCTTCTTCTCCCTTGTGCCACGCCAAGGAAGAGGAAGCCTTCATATAGGGGGATAGCCAAGCAAGAGGAGGAACAAGGGTGGTGGATGTCCACCCTTGGAGGAGGCTTGGAGAAGGACCACTTGAAGGAAAAAGCCAAAGAGTTCTTTTCAACTGTAGAAGCAACTGCAGTTGGAGCAAGGATTTCTTAAAGCTTCTACTGGAGGATCTTCATCTTCTTCTTCATCACTTTCTATTTTTGTATTAGCTAGATTTTGTTTCTGTTTTAATCATCTATCTACTTTTAAGCATTTATCTACTTGTGTCTCTACATATCTAGTTAATGTAAAGCTTTTTGCCTTCCAATTTCTTGTTCTACTTAGTGTGTTTTCCTTGTAGTTGTAGTGCACCACAACTCTCTTCTAATTACCCTAGGCGAACTTGCCTATGGTGAGCTTAAAAGAGAGGACATTCTTGTCACTCTAGAGTAGTTGATAGGCATAGCTATAGCGTACCTTCATCTTCACATTCGTTTCCCGACTATTTCTGAAAGCCTAAAAAAAGATGATATTCTAAAATCACAAAAAGAAGGTTGATATCCCGTTTTCAAGCGAGAGTGTTTAAAAATTACATTCTTGCCTGCTTGGATGACCCTAGATACCACCGCTATCTAAGTTGTATAAATTTAAAAGCGATTGCGAACTTGCATGTTGCAACGACTCAAAACCCTAGTTTTAACAAATCACGCATTTCTCGTACCAAGGGACCCTACTCAGCCACTTGGGCATGTGCATGTGGATCCCTCGAGTTCCTGTACCCTTGGGCTATGTTGCCCTGATTTTGAACATTTCTTGAGTTGGGTACCGTTTAGGATGGTAGTGATTTGGGCTGTCGGTTGTTAGCAATAAGCTTGGATTACAGGTTGTCTAGCAAGGTTTTCATCTACTGCATGAGCTGGAGCATAGAGCCTTACATCTCTACCATCTTTCGATTCAGTTCATCCTACCCTACGAGTTGTTGGGCATTCCAAGTAGGATGACTGACTTGATTTGGGGCAATTGAGTATATACATGACCCTAACACAAAGGTTTTTGCAGTCCATAGTTGTTGGGTCGAGACTGGGTCTATTGCCCCTGATTCTTCTAAGAGAAGTTAGGGCGGTTCCTCCAACCCAAGTTATAGGTGTTGGAATATGAGTTGGACCAAGCATTCTCCTGAATAGCCTACACATCCTCATAAGGTGAGGATAGGGAGAAGGAAGGATCAAAAACCTAGGATCCCACAAGTATGGAACCCATAGAGTTCTAAGAAGTGTTGACTCGAAGGTTGACTAGACTTAAGCTGATTCATAAACTCTCATCTCGTGGGAGCTAGCAAAGAATGGAATCCCAAAGTTTAGGATTGAGTGGATCTAGAAGTGTTTCTAGAAGTTCTAGCCATTCACGCTTCCATTCTCTTGGCAACCAGATCCACCTTATCTAATTTGTTGTATATCAATTCCATATGATAGTTTTATGAATCAATTTGAACCTCATTGGCATTTGATCGGGTGTTGAGGTGTGGCTCATCATTGCTAAAATGCCTAAGTTAAGCTAGAAACTAGGTTAAACACCATCAAATTAACACAGGAAATGGCTTAAGTGTGGGAATTAAGGAAAATGACCTAAAACATCAAAAATGTGTTAAAAATGCATAATTAGGTCACATTTGAGATATTATATATCTAAATACGTAAATGGATGAATTAAATTCCAATTGAACACCAAATTGAGCTTAATTTCACAAATCAAGGGTTAATATGTTCAAAATAGTTGCCATAAAACTTCCTTGAGATTTGACCCCATTTAGACCTAGAATTTCATGCATTACATTTAGGTCCTTAGTATACATTTGAGTCTTTACATTTTCTAAAGGCAAGACTTGATAGGGACTTATTTGTAAGCTGCCAGGGGCTGCTCTATAGAGGAAACTCATCACCTATGGCTCTTTCCAGAAAATCTCCACCGTTTCGCCCAAAGGGCTTAACCTGTAAATTACCCAATATACCTGGGTAGAAGTTGTTCTTCATCTAGAACTTGCGAACAACACAAGCTCTATGAGCCATCCATTCCTCGATCCATTAGATCAACGATGGATTTAGCTCCTACCTGCTGCCACCGGTTCCCATCAATTTCACACACTTTTATAGATCACACTTGATGGTTCTTGTTCAATCCTAGACCCTCCATGCCTCTCAGCTCACATCTTCATCCTTCATCACCAATGGATTACACCTACTGATCCCAATCACTCTCGCACTCCAATACCTATTTAAGGACCTCACCATTGGCCTAGCGACCTTTACCAGGTCCCTCCTCCCTAAGTGATCCCTTCTTCTACTCTTCTAGATCCATTTTCCCCTTCTTCGCCATTGGTGACAGCTTTGGCTTCCTGCTTCTCTTCTTCGCCATTGGCTGATGGCTGGTGGATCCTAGGGGACCACCTTCTTCCACTGGAGGTCCCTCCCATTTCGTCACCACCAACCAACAGCAGGTGGACCTTGGACCCCTTCCTCTATTTAGATAGGATTTAATTACTTTCCTAGCTATATTTATAGCTTTTTAGAATAGTTTTATTGCTTTCCTAGTGTATCTTAGATGTTTAGATCGTAATTCACTAATTGATTGCCTTAGATTAGGAGTAGATTAGCTTAGATCCTAGTTTTCCTCGATCAAACTCTCTGCCCAATTCAGATCATAGAGGAAAATCCACATGTTCATCTCAATCCATTAGTCTTCCTATACCTATCATGATTGCTTTCTTCTGATTTCTTCATGATTTCTACCATTAGATCACTTCCTTCACCATTGCCATCAGTAGGTCTAAGGCTATCTAGGTCTCAGATTTAATGATGCGCCTAATCATCTGGAGGGCTTCTCATCCATTTCACATGTTCACAAAGGCCCCCCAAGTGCTTTGGATTGGATTGATTTGGTTGATTGAATCAGATTTGATTTTCGCGAATGATTAAGCAAATTTTAGAGCAATTAAGTTCCAATAAGTTTTAATCGACCAAATTGAGCTAATATCTATTTAATTGGATTAATTGTGAGGGGTCTAGGATCTAAAGGGCACAAGCACACTAGAATGGGGGATGAATAGTGTGGTAAACAAATATTGCAAATGAAACAAACCATAAAAATAGTATACCAAATATATAGTGTTTCCCCTCACTTGGGTACTCCACTACCTAAGTCTCCCAACATAGTATTTTTAACCTGATTCCCTCAATCCAAAGGGAATCAATTTACTATATAAACTGAGGTAATTAACGGGTTACCTCAACCCAATTACAAGATTAGATAAAAGCAAAAAATTACAGGTGTAAGCAAGAAACAAATTAGCTCGCAACTTGATTCCTAAGTCTCCAACAAGAATTAGCTTAGAAGATATTTGATATATCGATCTAGTGAAAAACACTAAAGCGTAAAAACAATTTTACGAGGAAGTGCAGATTCGCCAAAAGATCTTGTTGCAAGATAAGGATCTTCTTGAAGGAAAGATGCAACAAGCTTATCACCCTTGCAGCTAGAAATAAGAGATGTATAATCTGGAGCAAGGAGAATTTTGATTCTTGTGTTTTGTGCAAATGGCACACAAAAGGTGTTTTTATAGGCCACTAAACACCTCCCCTACATTTACTAGCCATTGGGGGAAAAATGGGAAGATTAGAGATTGGATTAATTGCTAAATAGCCATTCAAATCAGGCACAACGGTTAGTTGGTACCAGTACTAAAGTTATGGTACTGATACTAACTGCTCACAGTAATCCAATAGCCAGCCCAACAAAGCTTAGGTACCGGTACTCATCATAGCTACCGGTACTCAGTGCTTACAATTGAGTACGAAGTCACCAAGTACTTGTGACTCACAGGTTTGAGACAAGATAAATGTTGTAGCCTACATGTACCGGTACTGGTGATTAGTACCGGTACTTGTAAGGTCTAGGCACTACCCCTGTCCATAAACTGTGAGCACCTAGTACCGGTACTCATGATGAGTACTGGTACTTGTTGTTCACAGTTTGGGACTAGGACCCAAACCTGTGCCTAGCATGTACCGGTATTTATGAACAGTACCGGTATTTGCAACAAGTACCTTGAATAAATTCTATTAATCAATCTTGGTGTAATTTGAATGCAAATACATGATTAATATGTCAAAAAAATGATTTTGATTTTTCAAACGAATGATTAAATGTAAGTTTGATACCTAATTATCTCTATTTTGATTTTAACTCCTAAATCAATTTTTCTTGTTAGGAGACATACAAAAATCAAAATTACAATACATAAAAACAATCTCCATTCTTCATGTCATCCACACTTCTTCCTTGTTAACATCCATACTTCCTAAATCCTGTGATTTCTTATAAATAACACTTCATAAACTCATTAGTTTTAAAACAGTTTTGTTAACACCAAAACATAAAAGAGAAGTGGAACTAGGTTCCAACAAAGGGCTTAAGCTTCTTTGATTTGATTCTCATTGACTAATGAGCTCATGCCCAATTTTGTCCATTGATACTGTTTTTCTGGGTAGTTAGTACCAAGGAAATCTGATGCATGGATTTAAGGTTCTCACAATGACCTAATGGGTTTCTACGGATCACCTAGGACCTCTAAACACTAATCAATAGTGTGCAGGAATCCTAGATGATAAAATCATTGTGGCGAGCTTATATCAAAATCCTACCTAGGCGACATCTAGGATTCATTGAAAATAATTTCAATCAGTAATTTAAGGATTTAATGAAGTTTGAATAACATTAGTTACGGTCTAGGATTAGTTTTGAGTTGATTTCAATACCTATTTTGATCTTCCTCTTTCACATTGTCTATGGCGCAAGAGAGAGAGATTAATTAGGGTTTTCTAGAGCTCTTTGATGTTGGATCCGATTTGGTATAGTTCTAGGCCATTTAGAGAATAAGTCGACATTTAAAATTGGTCTTTAACTAATTCGAATTCAATTAGGGATTTTCTGGGTGTTATTCTTCAGTCCCAGGTTGATTTTGGAGAAATGATGGTTTTACCTAATTTTGGATATTTTGAGAAAGCTTGAAAATGATTCTCTATGTTCATATGATAAGTTGGAGCTGGATTCAAGAAAATTTGAGTTTTATATTAGATCTGAGATCCATTTGTGCAGTTTATAAAAGTATTTTTGGAATGAAAATGTGAACAAGGAGCTTAAATGAATTATGGATGTTCTTGAGTTTATAAAAGTATTTCTGGAATGAATATTCCATAAGAATCAAATTTCAAATATTTGGGAAAGATTTGAATAGCATGGGTTAAACTAAGATCAATCTAAGGTGCCTTAGACAGATACATTAGAATTTGTTTTATATATCAGGACTACTGAGTACTTGAGTTACAAGCTGAATAATTTCTTACCAATCTTCAAACTTCAAGATCAATTAGAACAAGCTTTTAGCTACTTGTAGAGATTGTATTTGAATTTGAAATGAGTTGTAAACATTTATAAAATTAGTTAATAATCTATGTCAGCAATTTGAATTTTTGAAATCTATCCAAGATGTATTCAATCTCCATTTCTATGCTAAATCATGTTTTCATGTTTGAATGTGATGTTTAACAATTGTTGCAAGTTTGTCATGATCATATCTTCATTTCCAAAATTTTGGATGAATTTATGCCTTGATTTGATTTTTTGATCATATTTTGGCCAATTTCCAACATTTCTATAACAAAAAGAATGAAAAATACAAAAATATTGTAAATAAATAAAAGAAATGTATCTTGAGTTAGATTAGAATGTGGTTTAGGTGTTAAGAGTCCTTAGGTTTAGGTTTTGAGTCCTCTCATTAGGAGAACATACCTGCAAAAGTTCTAGACTTCTCAGGTTTAGAAACAAAAGAAACAAAAACAAAAACACCAAAAAGTCTCTTTTTCCCCTCTTTCATAGTTTCCTCTCCTCTTTCTCTTTCCATTTAAAACACAAAAGCAAGTTAAAAATCAAAAAAATTCAAAAATCATAAAAAAATACCTATGTATATAGTGTATATACTTGTATATATCCATAAGTTAATAAAATATAGTAAGTTATATGTAAATAAAGTATTTGTATAATATATATTTATTTATATGTAAATAATTTATATTGATTATTTATATTAAGTTAATGGCATAGTATTGTATATTTGTATATATTGTATAATTAATTATAATATATGTATATAACTTACGTGTATATATAATTATAGCTATATGTGTACACTAATATATATATAACTTAACATACTATTAAAAGTAATTATTATGTTCATTAATACATTTATATTATTTATCTATGTACGTAGGTATATATTTATATTTTTATAAGTTAATAAAGTATATTATTAAATTAAGTTAATGTAAATTAGTAATTTAATTAGCTAATAAATTAATCTATATTGTATTCTTTTAAATTATAGATTAACTTAGTTTAATTATATTTACTATCTTATTTATAATATATATTACTAGGTACATTGTATAATTATATGTATATATTGTATACATGTAAATAAAATATGCAAACATGTAAATAAATAGAATTAAAATTTTTAAAAATATTAATTAAATATGTAAATTATGTAAATTTAACTTCAATTAAATAATCTATTCATTAATTAATACTGTATATAACTAATTATAGCTAAATATAACGTGTAATTATCTCTAAGTTTAGCTAATTAAAATAAGTAATTAAACACAATTTATGTAATCTAACTACACCATTCGATAGTCCTATATATTAGCTACACTAATATATAATTTAATTATAAATTAGATCCTTAATTAGTAGTTAATTATGCCCTTAAAGTTTCTAATAAACCACGCACTGTAGCACAAGTGCATCTAAATTAGGTGCTTTCTTTAGCACCACATCGATGGCGTTAGAAGCTGTTGCGTGGTATATAAAGAATCACGCTATTGCACATCATCGAGCGACTACAACGCAGATGGTTGCAGGTGCCTCTTACGTGACACGAGAAATCACATGTGCTGCACATGCTGCTAGCTCATGTATGCATTCAGGTCATACACTTATGTGCATGCGTGCACGTGTGTGTGTGACCTTGCAATTTGGCCTCCAAGCACCAAATGGTGGATTATTTGTGGCTTTCCCTCCCCCGTAGGAGCTACCCTAGTAGTAGTACCGATTCGGCCCCATTGGGATCATTAATCCTGCAATGAGGTAGCCCAAAACCCATTTTTAGCCACTAAGGCGGTGTTTGTTTAGCATGTTAAGTGTTTAACACGCCACTTAACACGCCTGGAACTTATGGCGGGTTAAGTAGACTTAATACGAGCGAAAGTTATTCCACCCTCTCTGTGGAATAACCTTAACACGCCAAAACATCTAAATAGCTTAACTCACTTATTCCACTATTTATTCCACTTTTTCCTTATTCATCTATTTATTCCACAAACTTATTCCCCTTACCAAATGGGGCCTAAGTGTTGAGTGTGTTATGTAAATTTAGGTAAGTGTTTATGTGTGCGTGTGTATGTCCATATATATATATATATTAGGTATGTGTATAATGTGAGTAGCATATAATGTATGTATATATGTGTGTTGAGCATATGTTTATATGTGCATATTCTATATTAATTATTCTCTCTTTATTTTTGTCTTGTCTTTATTTAGAGTTTCGTTTAGCACAAGATTTGTGTATATTAATCTTCTCTTTGAGCTTGTAACATAGTTTAGTTTAGAATAATTTTTTATGCCTTTATCTTATGTATATTCTTGAGGTATTTCCATTAACATTAATTCATTTGCTTTTATTTGTTGACTTAGATTAGTTCATTCTTTGATTCTTTTACTTCTAACTCATTCTTTTGTAAATAAAATTAACATTTTTGGAATAAAAGATGATTTTGGACATTAGAGAGTGATGTATATCAATAACTACCTCCCAGTGAATGACTTGGAATAAAATCAATAAAAATTATATATAAATAAAATGACATCTGTTTGGATTGCAACACTATACTACAATAATGATAATTAACCCTAATTAACAAGCTCACCAGATAGCACATCATTTTTTTGGTGCCATTACTGGGTAAGCAACTCTCTATGAGCCAAAAATTTTCTTTTATTCTTTATTTGTATATATTTTTTATTTCTTTGTATATATTCATCCTTTCATTCATATTCTTTTATGTATATGCAATCTTTGATTCTTTATATTCTTTGATTCATTTTGTATATAATTGTCTTACTAATCATTTGTTGCTTTTGCAACACTTGAGGAGTAGTAGGAGTGACTACTTTTTGGTAGAGTTTCTGCTTCCCAAAGGAGTCGCTGCAACTTCGACCCAACTTCCTGGGGAAGTCGTCTTCGACCTAGAGCTATTGTTTCCTATTTTCTAGATTAGTGTAGATATTTAGGTTAGGTTTAGGTTTTATACTTAGGATTATTTGTATAGACATGCATAAGTTGTGAGAGTCTGTTCTCACACATCTCTATAATAACTTGGATTCTTTGGACTTGTGATCTCTCTACTGTCTTTCCTTTATGTTTTGGTTTGATTGTTTTGTTTTCGATTTGATTTTGTTTGTTACATTAAAAATCCAAAAAAATATATGCAAAATTGAAAATACCAAAAAAATATCTCATCACTACTTATCTAGCAGGAGCATTACCTTAGGCATTCCATACTTAGGATTGCATCACTTCATGTTAGATTTATCTTCTTGTTAATTTGCATTACTTGTAGAGTGTTACAGCCAGGTACGCATTTCTATCTTCCTTAGCTCCTACCATCTTTGCATCTAAATTAAGTAATCAAGACCATCTCCTATTTGCAATTGACTAAAAAGTGAGACTACTTCCTGAAAAACTCTCCTAAGAAGACAAAACCTAATTCAAAAGGTGATTCAATAGCTTGATTGAAACCTTGTGTGCTATTTTCATTGCTATACTATGTTTCTTGCTTATCTTATACACACTACATGATCGCATAAGGTACACAAACACATGGATTTTCTATCTCATCTACTTGTGCACCCACAAGACTTGGATTCGTACGCCAGTGATATCCAAGTCTTGGGTGGATTTAGAGGTCTACACAGCGTAGGTCTTATCTTAGGATGCGTACAATTGTACTGAAAAATCTATTTGTGCAAATTATTTTCTGTAGCAGACCCTAGGAAAAATCTATGATTTTGTCTCACTTGATTGATTGATTAATTGGTCTTGTGATCTTGTGATTGGGATTGAAAGATTGATTGATTGAGGTTGAAACTATTGTATTGTGAGTTTGTGACTATTTTAAAAAGAACTTTCAAAAATCGAACTCACGGATGATTGCTTTAGTACCTCCCTTGGGTGCTGATGCCCAAGCCACTACTTCTATGCCTTCCACATCAAATCCTTTACCTCTTGAACCTCAAACACATATCCATCATCCAATTCATCCAAAGGATGATAATGATTCTCCACACTTTGAAGCTTTTGAAGATCATCCTCCTTACTATCCACATCACCCACTTCCTCAACCACCACCACCTTTTCCACCTCCTCCTTACCCTAACTTTTTGAATCCACCACAACTGGATAGAGGTGCACCAAACATGCAACACCTATTTAACACACAATTACAAATGAACACCCTTACACAACAAGTGCAACAGCTTACTGAAGCTATACACTTACTTACAAACCCCTATCACTAGGCTAGTAGACCTCAACTACCAAATTACTATAATCCTGCAGTTGCACCAATTATGCCTGTGGTTCGATTTCCTATTCGGGTTCGTGCTGCTGAACTGAAGCCAAACATAATTGCCCTTATCCCTCACTTCCATGGTCTTGCTTCCGAGGACCCTTTTCAGCATTTAGAGTTGAAAAACCTTGCTTAGACTATGGGTCCGCAGGGCCATGATCAGCACACATTATTGATGAAAATGTTCGAATCTGTGAAATCGCATTTTTGAAATACTTTCATCATAGTATAGTGCAAAAACACGTCAACAAATAATTTTATGAAACTTGGTAAGTCCCAGTCGAACTCAGGGAGGCGAAAATGTGACTTGATTTATTAACTATCTATTCTAACTAGAACTAGAAAGTAAGCAAGGTAGAAATGAACCAAATCAACTTTATTCAAGTAGTAATCATACAAGTTTTCCTTCTACTTGAATGCTTGACAAGAAGATTAACTAAAATAACTAGAACTAAATTAGAACAACTAGAACAAAAATGACTAGAACTAGAACTACTAGAAGAATTAAAAAGATGACTATCTATTCTACTAGAACAAGGGCACCAAGGAGTGGTCCTTGGTGGCCTTTGGAGAGGCATGGATGAGCAGCAGAAGTGCACCAAGGGTGGCCTTGGTGAACGTCTCGGAGGAAGAGGGTTCTTTGAAGGAGAAGGGAGTGGGAGATGTGCGAAGGTAGAATTGCCTCTCAAATGGGGGGTCTAGGGTCCTTTTTATAGCCAAAGTAAGGGGAAAAATGGGTTTTCTTAGACCTCTAAATTGTGCAAACACTTTGGAGCAACAAGAGCTGTCGATCTGGAGATCTACAGCTCAGATCGCATTGAAAACGCACGCACACACGCCTCTTTCGCTCACCCAATGCGCACTTGCACTAGATTACGACACATAGCACCTCCAACGCCGCCTAATCCACCACCTAACCGCTCATCGTGCATGTGCGTGCATTCAAATCCATCCATCCAATCTTGACGATTGATGGCTGAGATTGCGCACTCACTACCGCCTCACTGCGCCTGTGTGCAATCACGTCATCATAGCTTGCCAATCTAACGCATGCCCGCGTGCCACGAGTCTCCTCCAAAGTCATGCGATCCAAATTTGACGATTGAATTTCACTCGTGTGTGCTTCAGCGAATTAATTTCGCGCGTAGGGCTTCGATCGCACAACTTGACTTCATGTTTGAGGTGCTCTCCAAAGCGCTACGGCCGCAGATGGTCGTGGAGATGCTTTCGTGCTCGAACACCCTTGGTCATTGGATGAAGATCTAATGGCTGAGGTGGAGCATTGCTTGACACAAGGGATGGAGCCAACAACGTGACACTTTTGTGGCCACTAGATGACAATCCAACTGCCCACAAAGCACGTAGAATGTCCTTCAATGGATGGGGGGCAGCGGTAGGCCATTGTGATGGCACCAGGTGGCACCATCATGACCTCCATCTTCCCACCTTTGTAGATGGTGCTATAGGGCTCCAATTAAGGTGATTTTTGCATCATCGGACTGCGACCATCGCTTTGAGTCCATCTATACGGTCGGATTTATCATTCGTGGCCCTGAATCATCTACAATTATTATTGCATATCAATTAGAACATAAAAATAACATTATATTTACATAGCTAAATAAATCAACTACGATGCAAAATATGCTACTCATGCATACATTATTCCAAAGTTAAGCTAGGATCTAACTTAATTTAGGCAGAGTAGGCCCTATGATAGCTGTACAATCATACCTCCATGCCTAAATCTTGCTAGTCCCTAACAAATAAAAGACTAAATGCATTTTATAAAGAGTTTGACTAGAGATCTATTTCTTTTGTTTTCATCTAGAAATTTAGAAATTCAGATAATCATGAAAGTGTAGTGTTGTAGCCTATGCAATGGATCTAGGTGAAAAGCCAATCCACAAGTAAAGCTTGTACTCGACCCCTAGTAAAACTCTATCGGGATAGGAAAACTTCTTCCCTCGAGGGTATAACAAAATAATCTGTAATTTCAACCTTGGCTTTTGGCTTAGGTAGAAGATGTTTGAGTCAAGTAGGTTTGTATTTGGTGGCTCACACTCCTTTGGTGCTACATATGGACTAGTACTACAGAACCTAGATTTCCAGACTATCAAATAAATCAACTCAGAGAGAGGCAGAGAAACTATGCTCTCTTTAGTTCCTTTATACTCACTCTCTCTCTTTTCCTTCTCTTTTTTTCTTTTCTTTTTCTTTTCTTTTCCCTTTCTCTTCGAGCTCACAATCTCACCAAATTTATAAATAAACTCGATATTTGGTGGTCTCACAAGGCATTAACACTTTAATTAAGTTCTAATAATCCTATAACTAAGTCAGAAATCCTCAACCAGTATTTGAGCTTCAGAAATATAGAAAAGTAGGTCAAGGCTGTATTTGGTGGATCGTAATGGTAGTAGGTATTGTTGCCCCAATGTACTTACACAAAATAAACATAGCTCAACACATTTTTTTTAGTTTTTTTCTCTTTCTCTTTTTTTCCCTTTTTTTCTATATTTTTCTTCTCTTTTTTTTTCTTTTCATTTCTACCAACACAATGCAATACATACACATACGCAAATTTTTATTCACGAGGCATTATTGGGGATTGGAGATGTTCAAGAAGATATCGGGTGACTTATTTGGTGGAAGTGCCTACTCTCAACACCGGGAAAAGAATTGATGAGGCAGTGTATTTTCTAACTTTTGACACTAACACCCTCCTTCAGCCGAGGATTCCATAAAGGACAGCGTAACCATCCACTATAGTCCTAGTTTTATTAGAACATACTCTCTGCATATTTGCCTTATTTGGTGGCTCTCAAAAATTCATACAGAAAATTTATATACAGGAACCGAGAGCGAAAACTATGCCTAACTCCGAGTATCATTATCCAATTATCCAGAAACTAAGGCTCCTTGTACTAGACTTAGAGTACCAGTAGACATTCTACTCTCACCTTGCAGTTGTTTGGTGGATCTAATAGGGATGGTTTGCCTGACTCCTTAATTTTTGTCCAAGGGTTCAGGAAAAGAATCAATGCTTCTTCTCAACAAACTAAAGATGTCTATCAGTCTTCACAATGGATCCATTACAAATTCTATGTGCAAGTGTGAAATTGTACTAGATTCTAAATTCAGGAATCAATTAAAGAATAAAATCTCTAATAAAACCTCTTGATAAAAATCTATTTTCTAAGGTGTTGGCAGGAAAATTTTTTAGTTTATGTGTACTACTACACCCCCCCCTAATGCCTAAGTTCTTGCATGTCCTCATGCATGAATAAGAGGAAAATAAAGTAAGTGGATAGAAATCACCTGGAATTGCTCTTGATTCTTCATTGAGCATATGGAAACCAAATGACAAAAAACACAATATGCAGAACAAAATGCAATATGCTACGTATAAAAGGTATCTACATTTGTATAAGTGCTGAGTTTAATGCCTCCAGTTAGATGAAAATTCAATTACATGTCCTTGATAAAGTAATAATTTCATCAGCAAGATGTGGTTCTTGGGCCATAAATGGCTTGAGGCACTAGCTATTTACTATAGAAACATGCCCAGATTTTGGGTCCATAATTTGGACCGCCCCATTAGAATATGGGTGAATCACAAGATACGGGCCAGTCTACTTGAAATTAAGCTTACCTGCAAGGAATTTGAGTCGAGAATCAAATAACCAGACCTGCTAGTTAAGTGTGAATTCCTTCCTTCAGATGTGGCGGTTGTGAAAAGCCTCAGTCTTATCTTTGTATATCTTTGCGTTCTCATAGGCTTCCCATTGAATTTCCTCTAATTCGATGAGCTAGAGCTTCCTCTCATAACCTCCTACATCGAGGTTAAAATTACAATTCTGCACCGCCCAAAAGGTGCGGTGCTCTAGCTCGACAAGAAGGTGATAGGCCTTTCCATACACCATGCGGTATGGCGACATTCCGAGCGGGGCCTTGTGTGCAGTTTCGTATGCCCAAAGTGCATCAATTAATCGATCAGACCAATTCTTCCTATCTGGTCTAATTGTCTTCTAAAGAATAAGCTTGATTTGATGGTTAGAAACTTCAGCTTGCCCATTGGTCTATGAAAGATGCAGGGTGGAAATGCAGTGATGTACCCCATAATTTTTCAATAGAGACCTAAAATCAGCATGGATGAAGTGACTACCCCCATTGCTAATCAGAGCACGGGGAACTTCGAATCTCGCAAAAATAATTCCTGAACAAATGAGATAATGATCTTATGATCAGCCTGTCTTGCCGAGATGGCTTCAACCCATTTCGAGACATAGTCAATTGCAAGAAGTATGCACTCGAAACCATGCAAGTTCGGAAAAGGGCCCATAAAATCGATGCCCCAAACGTCGAACACTTCTACGACCAGAATGGGTTGGAGAGGCATCATGTCTCTCTGGGTCATAGAGCCAACCAACTAACATCACTTGCAGCATTTGGCAAACTCGTGTGTATCTTTGAAAATAGTTGACCAGAAAAAACCCGACTGCAAAATCTCCGTAGTGATTTTCCAGCCCGAAAAATGACCACCACAAGCATCGCTGTGGTAAAAAGATCACACTTGAAATTTCTCAGTCAAGGATGCACCTTCTGATTATCTAACTAGCCCCAATGTAAAAGAGTAAGGGGTCATCCTAGAAATAAAATTTGGCTTCTGAAATGAATTTGAGTTTCTGGTCCTAGGATAAACCTATGGGAACCTTGCTGCAACAAGATAATTCGCAATATCTACATACCAGAGAAACTCAACAGAATTAATGACCAAAAGAGACTCATCTGGGAATTGATCTGAGATAGGTGGGGATAGGGGATGTGTTCTGGGTCTAGTCAAAATAGGTGATCCGCCACCACGTTATGAGCTACGACTTTGTCACGAATCTTGACATCAAATTCCTGCAAAAGAAGGATCCATCTGATAAGACGAGGTTTGTCATCCTTTTTTGCCAACAAATGCCCGAGGGCAGAATGATTAGTGAAAATAATCACTTTTGACACAAGTAAATAAGATCTAAACTTCAACACAAATACTACTACTAGCAATTCTTTCTCAGTAATCGTATAATTACGTTAAGCCTCATTCAGTGTCTTGCTAGCATAGTAGATTACAAACGGATGGCACTCCAGATGTTGGCCTATAATGGCTCTGACAACGAAATCAAAGGCATCACACATCATCTCAAAATCAAGAGACCAGTCAGGTGGTTGGAGAATCGGTGAATCAGAGACAACACTTCATAAGGTCTCGAAAGCACTGAGACATGAGGAATCGAAGTCAAACAGGGTGTCGACTACCAGAAGATTTGTCAAAGGATGGGAGATTTTCAAGAAATCATGAATGAATCTTCAGTAAAATCTGATGTGACCTAAGAAGGATCTGATTTGCTTAACCGAGCTAGGTGGAGGTAGTCGAGAAATGACTTCAGATTTAGCTCGGTCAACCTCGAGTCCATTAGATGAGATCCTATGACCTAGTACAATGCCATCCCTCACCATAAAATGGCTTTTCTCCCATGAAAGTACTAGGTTTACTTCTATGCACCTCCTTAGGATCTTTATGAGGTTATCAAGACAAGACGAGAAATCATCTCCGAAAATAGAGAATTCATCCACAAATACTTCTACATAGTCCCCAATCATATAAAAGAAAATGGCCATCATACAATGCAGAAATGTCGTTGGTGCGTTACAGAGGTCGAAGGCTATTCGCTTAAAAGTGAATGTTCTATACAGACATGTAAAAGTAGTCTTGTCCTGATCTTCTGGGTTAATCGCAACCTAATTATACCCGGAGTATCCATCCAGAAAATAAAAGAAACTGTGCCCGATAGGAAAATGTTCCTTTCTTGTAGCCGTGTTTAGTTTCCTATAATCGATGCAGACCTGCCACAAGTCGTGGTGTAGGTTGGGATGGATTTGCCCTTATCTTTCTTGATTACGGTGAGTCCTACTTTCTTGGGCACAATTTGAATAGGACTCACCCTCTGGCTGTCAGAAATGGGATAATGCCCGCATCCAGCCATTTAATGATCTCTTTCTTGACAACCTCTAGCATATTTGGGTTAAGCCATCTCTGAGGTTGTCTAAAAGGTTTCACCCCCTCATGCATGTAAATATGATGAGTGAAATACGAGGGGTGAATCCCTCGAAGATCAGTAATGCTCCACCCTATAGTAGCCCTATGTGCTTGTAAGGCAGAGACCAATTCATGCTCTTGTTCTGAGGTCAATTGAGCACTAATAATCACTGGTTATGTCTCCCTATCACCCAAAAACACATACTTGAGTGAATCAGCTAAGGGCTTCAATTCAATTATGAGTAGGTGGGAATCAGATTCGTGCATGGGAGAAGAATCGGTAGTGGAAATCTGATAATTGATGGGTCGATATTCACTTTCGATGAAATTTTTAACAAAAAATGTCACATCGTTGTAATATTTTTATGGTGAAAAATCGACTATCAAATTAATAAATAATGAGAAACTAACCATAGTGGATTTGGTCATATCCACAAGGAGGTTAAGCCCAATAACTTATAAATAATTCTCTATCATCTTTGCCTCAAACAGATTCGAAAATTTCAATAAGTTGTTGGAATAAGAGAGAGAGACATGTAGAGAGAAAGAAGTAGATAGAAAAAGAGAAAAAAAAGGGGCAGTTCATAAAATTGCTACAATATAAATATGTTTAAATAAGTGAATAGTGGATTTGGTAATGGCAATGTGTGTAATTTTTAATTCACTCCAAAATGGATCTTTTGCTCTCTCTTCCTCACTTGTGAGATGGAGGACCATCGGTCTGTTGGTGCTCGGTGGAGGTGCATGAGAGAGAGATGGTTGTGATGGCGGTGCGACTCAACCGATGGTCGTCGGTTGTAGCCGGGCGGAGGGCTCGACACCGGCAGCGATGGGTCCCTGGCATGGATACGTGGGGGCATTTGGCAGCATGTGAATGTCGGTAAGAGTGCGGCAGGTCTTGAGGAGGGCACTAATGGTGTCAGCGTTGAGGTTGGAGGTCGAAGGAGGCTGGTTAGGGTGGTTGTGTGAGGTGATGCTTTGGGTTCTTTACATGACAAGGGTTGGGAAGAAGGAGAAAACAAAGAGGAAGATCATAGGGGGTGGTGATGGGAAGGTAGTTGTGGTGTTGTTGGCAATGGTGTTGGTGGTCATGGTGGGCTCCTACAGTGAGGGGTTGAACGGTCGTCGATGGCATGGGTGGTGTGTGGGAGAAGAGGCGATGGGGTGGTGTTGGGTTCTTCTTATGGGTGGAAGGAAAGAACAAGGGAGAAGAGTGGAAGATGAAGAAGACAACGAAGGAGAAGAAGAAAAAGAGGGGGCGACAATGGGCGTGTGAGATGAAAGGGAAGGGTTGTGGGTTCAGGTGAGGGCGGTCGAGAGGTTGTGTGGCTGCCTACTGTCACCGCACAGCCATCAAAGGGGATTGAGAAAAGGTAAAAGATGAAGATCGCTTGAGCCGCAGTGCAAGCCAGATCCACAGGGTCCACTCCAACCATGATGCCGGTGGTGGAGGTGGGTGAGCCCCTAAGGGGGAGAAAGATGATTCCCCCCAAAATTGGCTTCTCCTTTTCAAATCCTCAGTTTGTTTCCTTCCACTGAAATCTTCTCCAACCACTCGTTGAAGATCGCGAGCAGTTGGAATGCATGGAGGAATAAGGCAAGGCTGGCAGTGAAGATGGTGGCGGTGCGTACTGTCAATGTCATCAGACGTCCAGACTAAGCTCTGGGTGTCTTAAAAATGAGACATGGCTACCCGTAAATTCCTGCATTCAAATAAATGCATATAATTATTTATAATACAAGATAAACTATGCAAATTTAAATTATAATGCATGCATTTATTTTATAATCAAATGCAAATATTAGTACACACTAAAATGTAGGAACTAATCAACTTGGGCTAAAAATTAGTCCACTAATGTGAACTCATCAATAATCTTGATTTTCATGAATTCTCACAAATTCCCCACCTATGAAGAGGTTGGTTGTGACTGCATTGACAGGAAATGCACTTGTCACTGCCACGCCATCTTGCATCAACAGGGGCAAATCAGTACTTGGTAGGACATGATAATCAGACTCTGGGGTGTCATGATCAGATGAACACCCCAAACATTCAGATCCACGGGATGAAATGTGCATGGCATTAGCCTCGGTCCCATGTGGATGAAGATCCAAGAACCTTAATAGTGAAGATGAATGTGACATGGGTCATTACAGAGGAGCCCAATGTTCGCACAAAAAATCGAGTCTTCATCTTCACCACCTTCTTCTATCATATCACAGTCAAGGTTTCACGATACCCTGAATATGTCCAGTCTAAGTCTTTCATTTCCTAGGGCTATGTCCATACACCCAGATGCATAGTCGATGTTCGCGCGAGCTGTCGCCAAAAATGGGTGACCCAAAATAATCGATGCATCATGAAGATTAGGAGGAACCTCCATATCAAGAATGAAAAAGTCCGCTAGAAAGTAGAATCCATGGACCTTTACGATTACATTCTCAACTAGCCCCAAATTGAAATCGGTCTCAAATACTATGGTGGAAGTTAGGTTGATGGACAAACCCAAATCAAGAAGGGCTCGATCAAATGGAGAATCCTGCAAAAAGCAGGAAATGAGTGGGGTACCAGGGTCTTTCTGTTAAGTGGTAAGTTAGCTAGAATCACGGTGCTAACCTCTTTTGACAATACCGCCTTTCGTTTGATTTTTTGTTGTCGCTTCGAGGTACAGTAGTCCTTGAAGAACCTAGCGACAGTAGGGATGCGATCTATTACATCAAGGAAAGGGACCTGAATGTGAACCTCTTTGAACATAGTTCTCAAGTTCTCGAAATTCCGCATACCCTTTTTCCAGGCTAAATCTCGCGTTAAAGCCTTGGGAAAAGGGACGGGAATCTCAGGGTCACCAGTTCTTTTGCCCTTGTCTACAATAGGTGGCTCCTAAGAGGAAGAAGGAGGCAAGCCATCCTATGGTAGAGGGCACGAAAAATCATGACCCACCTGCCTAAGTGGTGGGTCTTGTGTAGTCTTCCTACTCAATGTGACAACCTTTGCATTGACATACTATCCATGAGGTGGCGAAGGAGCGAAAGAGGCAGAATAGGTGGGATTTTGCAGCAAAGGTGGCTGACTCTGTCCATAACCAGGTGGTGTAGGAGGTGCTTGTAACAGCATGCGGTGCTTAGAACCTAGGTGGGGCACCTTGGTTCTGCACATATCTTGGGCTAGGGACAAGTTGGGAGGGCAAAGCTCCATATGATCTATGCTCCTGCAGTAGTTGATTCTGCGTATTCTTTATGCTCTGAATCTGATCAGCCATAGCCTTCATAATCTGTAAACTATCATGAGTCAATTTTCGCATTGACTCTTGCAATTCCTCTTTTAATGCCTCCAAAGGGTCGGCCTACTTTGGTGGGTGATTGGCAGCTTGGTGTAGCAACTAATAGATAGAGTGTCATTACTGCTAAGACGGGAATGGCTGCTATCTCAGGTATGTGTTTTGCGCATTCTCGTATTGTTTGGTCAAGTAGTGTGGATATTGATTTGGTCTCTATGAGTTACCATACCAAGAAAAGTTATGATGCTGGCACCAACCACGATTATATGTCTTCGAATATGGGTTATTACGCCGTAGCCTTGGATAGCGTTGACATCTTCATAGACCGAAGATGTCTAAGGCACATATTCATCAAAGGAATACACACTAGAACCATCATGGGGTGCGTAACCCTGATTGTATGGTGCCAGATCTAGATTATTCATGGGTTCTTGATATGCAGGATCTCGTGAAGGTGAAGATACATCCCAAGTGAGTAAATGTACTTGAGTAGGAGGGACTTGGGATGCGAAAGAAGAGTGAGATGTAACTAAATTGCTGGAAAATCCAGTTCAAGCTCTAATCAATTTGTCGAGCTTCTCGTCAAGAAGATCCACCTTATCTAGCTTCTTGGTGATAATGCCCATATCAGCTCTAGCGGATTCGGCATGAGCTTCATGAATATTAACTTGCTGTTGTCTAGGTCTCTGGAACTGGTTCATAGATGCAACATTCATTGAGTTCTCTACTAAGAACTCGAACAACTCGAATGCGTTGTTTTTGTCCTTTGTAAGGAAATTCCCATCGCTATATGCATCGGCCAAGTACTTGTCGATGGCAGAATATTTGATCTAAGTGCCATCTGGGCACACCATGGTGTGGGAATTTCCTAAGAAGATCATGAAATCTATCATGAAATTTATCTCAGGCATCATGCAACTTCTCCCCCAGTCCTTGGGAGAAAGTTGTAATTGCACGCCTCATCGTGTTTGTTCGACCAATCGAGAAGAACTTTTGGAGGAATTCACGACGTAATTCCACCCAGGTTCCAATCGACCTCCCGATGGTCTTGAACCAATAAGAAGCTTGATCCTTAAGAGAGAATGGAAAAAGCTCCATGAGAACAATCCCTAAATCAACGTTTCTAGGTCGAACCATTTCCACAATCCGACACAGATCCTCGATGTGCTAGAAGGGATCTTCATTCGAGTTTCCATGAAAGTAAGTCTAAATCAGACTTATTATATTCGGCTTCAGTTCGAATGCATCTCTACCTGCAGGAATCCGAACTTCGGGTGCCAAAATCATAGCCGCCGAGTCATAGAAGTTCTGTAGTTGTTCTCCGTGTGGTGGACGCTGCATTATGTCCAATGTGGTGAGAATCCTGTCAATGCTCTGTTGATATCTTCATTCTGATTCCACTACCTTCGCTTCTAGATGAGCCATCAGGTCTAGATTTTTAGGGTCCTGACCAGGTCCAAGACCAGGATTAGCCATCTCAGCTAATCAAGAGGAAGAAGAGAGTTGAGAAGAAGAAACAGATGATGCGAAAAGTCACCTTTGCCGCCTTGGGTTTGTTCCCAAGGCCCAAGTAATTCAGGTCTTAAAGACCTCCTTCCTTGCATACACCAACAACAAGGGTTGGTGTAACCAAGCCAAACAAGGCTAAGGCCTTGTTAATCAAGTTGGTCCTTTAAAAATCAGATGACTAGATGTTTCATCAAAGTTTAAATTCTTGAAGAAAATTCATCAAGAGACCAACTGAAAATGATCTTTGCCTTTTAAGCTAACTTGGCCAATCTGTTACGAAGGGACACAAAGGAAGGTTCTTTCTTTGGCTTTCACCTCCGGGTCCTTAATACCCCTTAGCCACGGTCGTTTTACACTACCCCACAAGCTAGACTCCAGGTTTGGCCAAAGAGGTTGAGACCACTCAGTGGTTAAAAGACGAATGTAGGTTATTAAGATATTCTTTTCAATTTTTAACCTTTTCTTCAAATTAGGTGTGTGGTGAGTGGTCCACAAGGTGACTCGACTCACTGACTATTCACTGGACTCGATTGAGTCCAGACTAATCCAATGTGGTCTCTAAATATAACCCTAAAGGTTAAACCTAGGGTTCATGTAATTTGACTACAATTTAGGCAACAGAACACAAATCAAATTCAAAATACTCTCTAAGATGCAATTCAAATCCAAATGATATAAAAATTGGCAAGAAGATTCCTTTCTCAATAAAATTTTTAGATAATATTTTTTCAAAATTTTTACTATTCTAAATAAATAAATATGAATTTTTAACTAACAGAGGGTTAGATCTAGGATTTTCACCTTATGTTAGTTTTTCTTTTTGAAAATGTACCGAACGTGATTCAAAATTTTGGCAAAACTATGGAAATGAAATCTAACTTCATTATGTTTCAAACCCCACCATTTTTGGGTCAATCAGATTCATGTGTTGTTCGTAATTGGTTTTTAAAGATTAGAAAAATCTAGATTTCAGTCTGTTTGACCCCGTGCACTTTGTGAATTTTTTAAAATTTCACAAGTTGAATTTTTTTGAGGGAATGGTAACATTAGAAAGATAATTTGAAAGTCTACCACCTTCAAGAATTTAAAATTTTTTGAATCACTAGAAATATGACAAATGATTTTTTAAATCCGTATCAAAACTCTTGCTAAATTTCTAAAAATAGCAATAAGGCTTTTTAACGTGTTTTCCATCCCAACTAAGCCTTTTCACCAAAAATCTTTTTTTTTCAAAATTGTACAATTTTTTTTTTTCAAAATCAAATCCTAACCTAAGTGATGGTGTATACTTGAATTTCTTCAATTGTGCTCGATGCATGCGCAAAATCCACGTTTCATACCTACACACCAAAGATAATATAATAAATTAGATATCAAATCAAGAATTGCCTTGCCTCCTTGTTGTGGGGCAAAAATCATCATTTTAGGAAATGATTGCGTTGTAGTACAAGGACAATAATGGCAACAGCACTTAAATTTATAAACTCAAAAACACGAGAGAGTCCAAGGTGATTCATGGGAAGCAAATTGAAATTCACAACACTAATCGCAATTTAAATCTATGAGCACAATAAGATGTTTCAGTGAATAATAGAGATTTACTCAAATTGATGTAGCAAATGTACTCAAGAAATAATAGGATAAAAAGAAAAAGAAAGAACTATAAAAATGATGATTTAAATCACCAATTAATCTCCCACATTAAGCATATATCCCAATAAAATCAACCACTCAATTTTTCCAATAGTGGTTAGAACCACTTATTCAAATATCCACGTTAGCATAGAACCAATATCTCCACAGTAACCAAGATCAGATGTCGCCCACAAAGGGCAGACGCCTTAAATGTCTCCAAGAAGCACAAGGCACAAGAGCACCAGCATGTAATCAACCTCTCAAATCCTCACTAAGTGTTGAGCACATAGGTACGCATCCTGAGGTGCAAAACCTACCCTTACCCTCCTTAAAATCTCCAAATCTGGTCGCTAGCTGGGTTATCAGGTCAGGTCCAGGCTCACCGAGGCTGAATGGTGAGCGAGGAGTGCACGGGTCACGTGAGGTAGGGACCTCACCCCCATTGTGAGAGCTAAATAGCCCTCTTCACAAAAATGTTTTATACGCTGTGTTGTGGTCGTAGCTATCCGACATGGGACTAAAAATCCCAAGTTCTTCACGTGGCACTGCTTGATGCTTGGACATTGATTGCAGCTGCTATGAGGCACCTTCCTTCAATGGGAGGTGCAGGCACCCTCAGGGGATGAGGATGCATCGAATGAGGATAGCAGCAGTGGCGATGATGATCGGAGGACGAGGGACGGAATCAGAGGAGAGTTCACTGACGAGAACCTAAAACATGGAATACGGGCCCTAAGCCTCAATTAGATAGTTTGGTAGGATCTCCATGGAGTGAGGAGTGCGACGGTGAGGTCAATTAGGTGAATGGCAGCGTATGGTGGTCGGAGGGTGAAGGGGTGATCGGCAAGTTGGTGGGTTCTTTGGTAGGTGGTTTATGTAAGCGAAACCATCAATTTCTTGAGGGCTTTTGCTTACATGACCATGGGCAAGCCTGTGGACTTGATGCAGCAAAGTTTGGTTGTGTGTGGCGACTAGACGAAGCTCGCCGGAGCTTCGCCGACCACGAAGAAGATGATAAGGGTGAGCGTGACTTAGCGGTTGAATTGGGAAGGTTAGGTGCTAGAATTGATCTGGAGAGAGAGGAAGATAAGTTTATCTAGATAATGGTCGAAGGGGGTAAGGATCCGCATTGACTTTGATTGGCCGGTCATGGAGAAGGTGAAGCCCTTCGGTAGGGTGGACGGCAAGGAAGAAGGGTCAAGGCAACCCCTACTTTGATCGACAAGGAACGGAGGAAGCTAAGGATGAGAGATCGACCAATTTGGTCATTGGTCGGTCTGAGGAAGATGTCAAGGAGGGTCTTCAAAGCTACGGTCGGAGGCGGCCGAGGAAGAATAAGAAGCCTTTTGGCCTTTAACTCGACTAATTTGACCATGGGAGTTCGGGTACTCTTTATAGAACTTGAGATCGAGCTCTATATGAGGAAGGAGGCCTGATTTGGATGAGGTTTTTGGGAGAAAACATCCCAAATTCGTCGAGATCGCTCAAGCTCTAGGAAGCGAATCAGGGTCCAAGATCTGGTCCAATCGGTTAGGAAATCTCTCAAGATCAATCCCTCTAAATTTAAAGGGATTTGGTTGAGGAATCAAGGAGAAATTGTTGATTAAAGATCGACGGGTTTGGGTTCACACCTATAATGGCGACAGTTACTTTTTTGAAGAAAATGACCAGAAGTTAGGTACCTGAACGCAATAAATTCGAAAGTTAGAGGCTTAGATGTGGAGAATAGAGATTTTAAGGACTAAATTGCAAACTAGGTCAAGATGGACTCTAATTGGGTCCAAATTTTGGTGATAATCTAATTTGGGCCTAAGGAATATAATGGTGTACTTGGATTTGAGTTTTGACCATGTTTGACTGGGCAATTTGCACAGAAGCCCAAACTAGGGTAAAATCTTGTCTGAAACTCTATTCTAGGTCAAAATGGGTTCAGATGGTCAAACCAAGGGTACTATTTTTCTATGAATTTTAGGAGGTTTAGATGAATTTTATCCTGACCAAAGCCTCTTCAATTTAAGTGGGGTTGAGAATATGAGTTTTGTGTACTATTTTGGTTCTCGAAATGAGTGAAACACTGTTTCTGTCAGTGTGGACCCACTTCTTGGTTTTTAATGCTCAATTTACCTCTAATTAACCCCTGGGTGACACCAAGATTACTCTACATTCATTATGTGATGTTAAAATCGCATATTTAACCCTATTTTATTGTTCTCCCCTCAAACCAGATCTGAGTGAATTACTATCCTCAGGCGATCATTTACGAGCATTTATCTCTTGATTTAAACTAATTTAAAATAGTTATGGAAAATGATGGTGTTATCATTATACCCCCATGCCTAACTTTTGCTAGTCCCTAGCAAAATCCTATGGAAAGAACTAGTCTCTAGACCATGCTTTTGATGTTCAGACACCTGAGTGTGCCTTTTCTCTAAAATTAGATTAGAATACCAACAATAGGCCTAGAGGTACTCAAGTACCAGCCAAAATCAAGACCTGACCAGCTTCAGCCTGGGTCTACTGCGGAGGTTTCTAAGGCCCGCAAAAACCACCTAGTTGACCCCAACGGTTAAAGCACCCGAGTGTATTTGTAACGAGTCCAGGTTCAGTTTGCCAGTGTATTTTGATAAGAGAGAGATAGAGAAGGATTTTTTCATTTTGAGTTTTCTCTCTCTATTTTTTTCTTTTTATGTTTCCCTAAATCCAGCCTTGGATTGACCCTAAACACGAACTGTATCGGATTCCTTATCCCCACCATTAATCCTTGAAGGGTATCTGGATTTCGATGCTTCGGGATAGCACTGCCTATGGCAACCCCCAGAACCCTAGCTTTCGACACTTCAAGATAATGTCGCCCATGGCTTTCTGTAGTTAAATTTAGGCCTTGGCAATCAACATTTCAGGATAATCCCACCCATAGTACCTAAACAAGCACAAGGTGCTTTCGTGCCCCTAGTAGGATATTTAGATATCCTAGAAGACAAGCACCAAGGAGACGATATGTTATTACTCATCTTCGAATAGAGTATTTTTCATTCCTCCTCTTCGCACCAGGAACTTGTCCAATCAATTTGTGTCTTCAAGTCGCTCATAACCTAGATCTTCGAGATGACTTTTTCAAAACAGAACACTTTTGGTATTATTTCTTCATTAAGCTCACTAAACCAAACTGGTGTGTGGATTATGGGTGCTTAGGCTCCCAAGTCCTACAAACCAAAGGGCAGGTGATGGTAACACATCATTAACCATAACTAGCTTTAATTAGTCAGAATAAAGAGACAAAAGCTCCTACATAATCACCTGAGTCTCATAATTTCATGCAAAACCATTCTAACAAGAAAACACTAAAACAGGGCTAATTCTGCAATTTTAACATCACATCATAAATGCAGAATAACCTTTGACTGACTAAAACAGGCTGAAAGGTCCCTGCCGCCATTATAGGTCAACCAACCTTCAAGAAACCTTTGACTGACTCAAAACCTATTCAAATCAACACCAAATCCCACTAAATTTAATGGGATTAATGTTCACACATTGAGGATTCATTGGACATGATTTGGGACTCAGAGCTTGCACGAAAAGCTTGTGCAAATGCACGAAATCTATGGGTCTTCTTGATTGTTAAAAGAGGCTCAATGAATCATCTTCCCTTGTTTAGAGCTTGTAATGGAGCTCGATAAAAGCTCCTAAACGTTTGGTCGATCTCTTTAGCTTGGTTAAGGCCTCAAATCCTTCAAATCCTTCTTCTCTAGCCACCTCCGCTGCAGCTCTAGTGATCTCCTCCATCCTCCATCTTCGCCCTCTGCCACATACCATAGGCAGAGGGACTCGCCTCCTCTCCTTCATTTGCTCCTCACAATACCAACAGGAGCTCCTTAGATCCCTTTCTTCCTCGCCATCTCCTTCACCGGAGGAATTCACCTTCTTCATGTCTGGCCAATCAAACCCGACGTAATTCCTTCCCCTCTTCATCCATAATTAGGTCCCTTTAACTCCTCTCTCTCACTAGATTAGGAACCAACCTTCACCTTATCAATTCAGTCGCTGACCGCCTCTCTTCCCCCTCATCTTCTCCACATCCGACATACCTCCGACGTTGTCGCACGCACTCCACAGTTCACCAAATGTCATTAGCTCAGCCTCACCTCCACCTTCAAAAGCCCTCTACCTATTTCATCTTCCACTCGCTCCTTCACCCCACCAGACAACCCATCCTCTGTTCACCCTCTCCGACTCCTTCTAGCCACCACATGCCATCATTCACCAAATCGACACCGCTACCACCTTCGCCATGCTCCATCGATGCTTTTGAACGCATTAATTAGGGCTTAAGGCCCATGTTCATGATTTCAAGTGTCACCATATGTCCGCCGTCTCTGGTCATCATCTCCATTGCCGTCATCCACCATTTGGCCACCAATCTCTAGGATGCCACTCTCTTCGCACGTAGATATCTCCCATGAACTTGGTTGCAGCTCTAATTGAAGAAGTGCACACGTCCACAGCTCCAATTCAAAGATTGAAGCATCCACAGTTGCACATGAAAGGAGACAATATAGTCCCACATCGTATATCTGCGAGTTGCCTACACGGTATAAAAGGAAAAAGTGCCAAGGCCCCACTGCTTCAACACATAGAGGGGTGAGGTCCCTCCCTCACCTACCTTGCACCCTCACTCACAACCCACTGCCGGTGAGCTTGGATTCGGTATTGTTTATGACCCAATTACCCAACTAATGCTCTGATTGCCCGATTATGAGAGAAGAGGGGAATTTGTGAGAAGGAGGGGAGAGGGTTTTGCTGTAGCTCTCATGACCTCGGGGTACATGCTGAAGAAAGGCTAACACTTAGCCTTTGAAATGTTTACTCTGTGCTTTTCACCCTTGTGCGCCTTGCTAAGGTTCTATGTCTATCACTTAAGGTGTCTGATAGCTTATATGTAACGTCTGATTTATTTCTAAGTATTGTGGCATTATTTGAATGTCTGATTCAAGTTACTATTGAATTATTTAAGATACTTGAGATGCATGCTTGATTAAAGAGAGTTAAGTGGTGATCAAATAAGCATTGTTTTTGAGGTTCCATTATTTTTAGTCTACTGATCTTTAGAGACACACATTGGCTTATCATTGCATATATTTTCGTGGATCATTCGTTGCAATCTTTCTTGCAATTAATCCTTGTGCTCCTTTGATTTATATTGAGATTAGTGCGTGAATTCCATACTTGCTCCCTACGAACGACCTTGGACTCACATTGCTTTCAAGATTTTTAAATTTAAGTGTTTTGTGCGAATTTCGTCCTATACTACGATGCATATTTCTAAAAGATGACTCTCATGCTTAAACACTTTGATGCCGTTGTCAGGAAGCAACGCGCAATTCACCACTAATCATATCTTATTTGATTGAACTAATTACTAACTTGCCCGATTTGTTTTGCTGTGATTTTGTGAGGTACATCATGAGAAGATCTTCCACGCAATCAACCACTCCAGGGGTAGGTAAAATTTCTCTTCTTCCCTAATCAACCTCCTAATCTTGGGAAGAGAAAAAGGAAACAAATGAATTACGATCCACTTACCTTATTTTTATAGTAATTATCATTCAAAGGCAAAAATTTCCTAATTTGCGAACTTGATTGATATCTGATTGAAGATTGAGACGATTTGTTTAGAGATCCCTATCCTAATTTCCTGTACCTATTAGGGATTTATGCTTAATTTTCCAAGCATATTGAACTACTCACTTTCTTGTTTGAGTCCAAGGTGTTACATTTGAGATTAAATTGGACTTGAAATAGGGCCAATTAGGGTTTCCACTTTAGGGTTTTGAAGTGTTAGTACATACTTGCATGCAATAAAGGAAATCGATCTTCCTGCATATGTGTGCCACCCAAGCCCTTGTTTGAAAAGATTTATTCAAGTAAACCCTAAAATCATGTTCTAAATTCACTTGAATCCTAAAATTTGAACCTAATAACCTGAGAGTCAATTCTGGGTGATTTTTGGGTCTTGACCCAAATTTCATCCTCAATCTTCAGGGCAGGTCAAGTGAAGTTGGTCCACTTTGTGGGTCAACCAACCACCAAATTAGGTCACAAATTGAATCAATTTCTAATCAAGTGAAAATTCAAGGCACAAGTTAGGGCTAAAATTGGTAGACTTAAGGTCTCAATTCATACATTCCAATCTACTTGGAACCGCAAAGACAAGGAAGGTCAAGTGGGGGAAGCCCTGCAATATGTGGGGATGCTCTACCATTTAGGGGTCATTGCGGGGCTCTCCCCTCCTGACTACCCAAGAAATTCTCGAGTGTGTGGATTTTTTATTCAGAGATATCATCCACCTCAAAACAACCTTAGTCATCCAAAAACCTGTGGGTGTCTTGATTGGGTCCAATTCACATCCAGTCCCTTATCTATTCTTTAGAGAACATACACAGGAAAGGTCCCTAGGTTTTTAACCTAGAGGCCTCCATTAGAGTTGATCTTCCTAGGGATTTCTGATCTGATCGATTCAATTTGAACCAGAATTTGATTCTGCATCTTGATCCACCACCTAATTTGAAAATGCAACCTGACAAGTTAGGAAGAATGTTTAGGAAACCTGAATCCCAAATGAGCATGAAAGAGAATATGATTGAGAATGCTCTTAGACATCATGATGAGTATTACAAAACCTCGAATCCATTTAACAAAATTCAGGTTAATGTGTCAAAAACAACAACCCACATTATGAACTGTGTTGCAATGATATTGACACAAATGATACATGGTTCAACCTGGGATGATCTCTTATTAGAATATATTGAATTGGGGAAATTACATAGCAATGAGTATCTAAAATGTTGGTCAAATCCCCCACTTTTAGAAAAACACCAAGATCTCATGGAGAAATGTGGAAAATTGTTGAATATGGTGTTTGAAGCCATCAATCAAAAATACCCATATATCCCCTCAGAAGTTGATGAGACATCTTGGACCAACATTGAGGATCAATATGACTTCCCAGAGACTAGGATCGAATATTAAGGTTGTTGTGGACCCCCAACCCAAATGGAATCAGATTCAAACTTTGTGCAAAATGACATACCTGATCTTGACATTGGTTGGGTGGATCCAGTTGCAGGTGTTCTTCATTCTGAACCAGCTTTAAAGAGCCACGAAGCTGGTCCATCATGCCTTGATTTCCCAAACACTTATGATGAACATGAATCAGAACCTCCGGAGGATGTAATTCCCAAACCTTATCCTATTAAGGTAATCCTCGAGATTAATTCTGACATCCCAATAGAATCAAGTCCAGATTCTAGTGACCCAATTCCTACCCCTAACCTAGAATCTAAATCGAGCCTATTTGGGATGATCATGAGGCCCAATATGATGAGAATAAGATTTTAGATCTGAATTATGATTCTGGGCCTGTATTTGATGATTACACTTCTCAAAACTCCTCAAAGATACAAATTGATTTTTCGAAAGTTATACCGATTTACGATACAAAAATAGAGTTGGAAGAGTTGGGATTTGATTGGATCTACTCTAGGATCCAAGAACCTGAGCCTATCTAATAAGGACACCTCTTTGAGCTCAAAATTTGAGATTAGGTTAGATCCAAGTCAGCTTGTTGAGTCTATGCATCATGATTTGTTTTGTGGTGGAAATCCCGATCTGGAATCAGGTTCGGAAATTGATTTTCGCAGATTCTTCGATGATTTTGAATCCTACTCTAATTTTGGAGAACCATTGTTTCCTGAAGATTACGAACCAATTTACGACCTCAGCATCCATGACCCGTTCTTTAATTCTGATGCTGAGGTCGATGATTTATACCTCAACGCAACCACGCCATAGCCAGAGCCTTCCAAAATCCGATCCCAACCCTGACCCGCCACCTGAATCAACTTCTACTCTGATTCACCTCTCTCTGATCCGATTGCATATGATTCACCCCTATCTTTTGATCGAGAATTAGACATTGATCAGACCATTAATCACTTCTTATCCTTCTCTGATCTAAACAGTAGATTAATCACTTCTTATCCTTCTCTGATCTAAACAGTAGGGTTCCTACATCCTCCTCAGATCCACTATCTTTTGACGACCCCTACTTTGATCAAGCTCAACCAATTCAGCCAAACCTGTGATTCTCATTTCCATATCTTTTTGAGCATAAAGTATCTGGTGGGCTCCACACTTATTGATTCACATCCATCAACCCACTAGACTGATTGGGTTTGGCTTTCATCATCAGCCTATTGATCTGAACAAGCACCTGGTTGGACCAACCAGGCTACTTATCAAGGTGCTTGTTCTACAAAATTTCCTTGATTTGACCACCCATTCTCGTTGACCACCTTCTGCTCGGCTGAAGGCATTGAATTTAGCACTTAACGGGAGGCAACCCGTCATTCCAAAAACCCGAGACCCTTCTGATCATCCTTTTGAGCTACACTCCTACTACACTTTTGAGTTCAACTTTAAAACAGCAGACTCCACCTTTGATACTTGTATCAAAGCTTGAAATCATCTGCAACAGTCATCCTGACCGGTTCACCCACCCTTCTAACCTTATTCTAATCTTTGAACCAAGCTGAATTCGTACCCTCCTAGTTTATAATGACATTGCAAAACTTAGGCATGGGGGGCCTTTAAAGTGCAAACAAATGGAAATTCAATTCTCTAAGGGGCTCTCACAAAAAAAATACATATTGAAAAAAAAAAGGAAGAGAAAGGGAGGAAAATTTTGTTAATTGATTGAAAATATTTCTTGAGGAGGAAAAGAGGAGGAAATGCAGAATGCAAAAAGGACCAAAATCAAGAAATAAAACTGATAGTCATAGCAATTGATTATGGGATTTACTTAAGTTCTAGACTAAATCAAACAAATATTAAGTCCTAAAGTGCTAGAGACAAGAAGATCTTAGGCCTCTTGGGCTTGTTTTAGGGCTTAAACACTGACGTATTCGTTAATATCTAGATTAGTCCTCAAGAGGTTGAGGAAAGTGCGAAGCTGATGTAGTAGGTCTAAGGCTTAGGGATTATTCAACCTCATTTCCTGCCCTTTGGTTTGCAGGACTTGGTAACCTAAGTACCCAAAATCACACATCAGTCTGGTTCAGTGCACTTAATAAAGAAATCATGCCAAAAGTGTTATATTATGAAAAGTCATCTCGAAGATCTAGCTTAAGAGCGGCTCAACAACACAAGTTCATTGGATGAGTTCCCAACACGGAGAGGTGGGAAATTCCTCTCGAAGATGCATATTAACATATCGTCTCCTCGATGCTTGTCTCCTAGGATATCTAAATATTCTACCGGGGCATGTAAGCACCTTGTGCTTGTTCAGGTGCCATGGGTGGGATTATCTTGAAATGTCAATTGCCAGGGCCTAAATTTAGCTACAGAACGCCTTAAGCAACACTATCCTGAAGTGTCAAAAGCTAGGAGTTCTGGGGGTTTCCATGGGTGGTGCTATCCCAATGCATCGAAAGCCAAGGACCCCTCGAGGATTGATGATAGGGACAAAGAATCCGATATAGAGCGTGTTTAGGGCCAATCTGAATCTAGATTTGAGGGAAATATAAAAGGAAAAGAGAGAAAACTCTCAAAATGAAAAATCCTTCTATCTCTCTCTTACTAAAAGTGCACTGACAAACTGAACCTAGACTTAATATGTCTCACACACGGGTGCTTTAACCGCTGGGTTCAATGAACCTTCGGGTAGTTCTTGCGGGCCTTGGAAACCTTCGCGGTAGACTCAGGTTGAAGCTAGTCAGGTTTGGATCTTGATTGATGCTTGAGTACCTTTAGGCCTATTGTTGGCATTCTGATCTGATTTCTAGAGAGTGGCACACATCAAGAATTTGAACATTAAGGCATGGCCTAGAGATCTAGTTCTTTCCATAAGATTTTGCTAGGAACGAGCAAAAGTTAGGATGAGGGCATGATGGTAACACCATCATTAGCCATAACTAGCTTTAAATAGTTAGAATCAAGAGACAAAAGCTCCTACATAATCACCTGAGAGCCGTAATTCCATGCAAACTATTATGAGAAGAAAACACTAAAATAGGGCTAATTCAGCAGTTTTAACATTACATAATAAATGCAGAATAACCACGAGATTTATCAGGGGTTAATTGAAGGTTAATTAAGCATTAAAGTCCTAAGAGTGAGTCCACACTGATAGAAATAGGGTTTTCACACATTTTGTGAACTGCATCAGAACACAAAACCCTAATTTCAGACCCACTTAAATTCAAGAGATTATGGTCAGGATAAAATTCATCTAAACCTCCTCAAATTCATAGGAAAAATATTTTAAGAGGTTTAGTATCCTTGATTTGACCATCTAAACCCATTTTGACCTTGAATAGAATCAGATGAGATTTTGCCCTAATTTAGGCTTCTATACAAATTTTCCAGTCAAACGTGGTTAAAACTCAAATCTGACTTTACCATTAGATTTCTTGGGTCCAAATTAGGTTTATGCCAAAATTTGGGCCTAATCAGAGTCCATCTTGACCTAGTTTGCATTTCAGTCCATTAAAACTCTATTTCTCTCAATCAAGCCCCTAACATTCGAAATATTTATAAAAAAGCCCCAACTTCCTTATCTTCTTTACTAAAAGGTCCCTACCACCATTGTAGGTCAGTTGACCTTCAGGAAACCTTTCACTGACTCAAAACCCATTCAAATCAACACCAAATCCCACCAAATTTGGTGGGATTGATGTTCACACGTTGAGGATTCATTTAGACATGATTTGGGACTTAGAGCTTGCACGAAAGGCTTGTGCTAATGCAAGAAATCTATGGGTCTTCTTTATTCCTAAAAGAGGCTCAATCAAGCCTCTTCTCTTGTTTAGAGCTTGTAATGGAGCTCTATAAAAGCTCCTGAACGTTTGATCGATCTCTTTAACTCGATTAAGGCCTCAAATTCTTCAAATCCTTCTTCTCCAACCACCTCCACCGCAGCTCCGGTGATCTCCTCCAACCTCCATCTTCGCCCTCTGCCACATACCATAGGTAGAGGGACTCACCTCCTCCTCTTCATCCGCTCCTCATAATACCAATAGGAGCTCCCCAAATCCCCTCCTTCCTCGTCATCTCCTTCACCAGAGGAATTCACCTTCTCTGTGCCCAGCCAATTAAAGCCAATTCAATTCCTTCCCCACTTCATCCATAATTAGGTCCCTTCAACTCCTCTCTCTCTATTGATTAGGAACCAACCTTCACCTTATCAAGTTAGCTGTCGACCGCCTCTCTTCCCCGTCATCTTCTCCACATCCATCATACCTCCAGCATGGTCACACGCACTCCACAGCTCACCAAACACTATGCCACCACTCCCATTAGCTCTACCTCACCTCCACCTCCAAAACCCTCTACCTATTTTATCATCCACTTGCTCCTTCGCCCCACCGGACAACCCATCCTCCGTTCACCCTCTCCGACTCCGTCCAACCACCACGCACCATCATTCACCAAATCAACACCGCTACCACCTTCGTCGTGCTCCGACAATGCTTCTAAACACACTAATTGGGGCTTAAGGCCCATGTTCATGATTTCAGGTGTCACCGTATGTCTGTCGTCACCAGTCATCATCTCTGTTGCCATCATCCACCATCTGGCCACCAATCACTAGGTTGCCACTCTCTTCTCACGTAGATATCTCCCACAAACTTGGCTACAACTCTGATTGAAGAAGTGCACACACCCACAGCTCCAATTCAAAGATTGAAGCATCCGTAGCTATAAGTGAAAGGAGGAGACAAGATAGTCCCACACCGTATATCCTCGAGTTGCCTACGCAGTATAAAAGGAAAAAGTGCAAGGCCTAACTACCTCGACACATGGAGGTGTGAGGTCCCTCTCTCACCTGCCTTACACCCTCGCTCACCACCCACTACCGATGAGCCTAGACCCGGTACTGTTCATGACCCGATTACCCGACTAATGCTTTGATTGCCTGATTATGAGAAAAGAAGGGAATTTGTGAAGAGGAGGGGGGAGGGTTTTGCTGCAACTCTCATTACCTCGGGGTGCATGCTGAAAAAAGGCTAACACTTAGCCTTTGAAAGGTTTACTCTGTGCTTGGTGCCCTTGTGCGCCTTGCTAAGGTTTTGTGTCTATCACTTAAGGCATCCGATAGCTCATATGCGACGTCTAATTTGTTTCTGAGTACTGTGGCATTATTTGAATGTTTGATTCAAGTTACTGTTGAATTATTTAAGATACTTGAGATGCACGCTTGATTAAAGAGACTTAAGTGGTGATTCAAATCACCATTGTTTTTGAGGTTCCATTCTTTTTATTCTACAGATCTTTGGAAATAAACATTAGCTTATCATTGCATATATTTTTGTGGATCATTCATTGTATATCTTTCTTGCAATTAATCCTTGTGCTCATTTGATTTATATTGAGATTAGTGCATGAATTCCATATTTGCTCCCTACAAATAACCTCGGACTCACATTGTTTTTAAGCTTTATAAATTTAAGTGTTTTGTGCAAATTTCATACTATACTATGATGCGTATTTCTAAAAGACGACTCTCACACTTAAACAGCTGGCAACGGGGCTGAATACTCCCTAAGCCTTAGACTTAATACATCAGCCTCGCACTTTCCTCAACCTCTTGAGGACTAATTCGAATCCTAACAAATGCGTGAGTGTTTAAGCCCTACAATAAGCCCAAGAGGCCTAAGATCAGCACTCTTACTAATCTTCATGTCACTAGCACTTCAAGACTTAATCCTTATTTTGATTTGGTCTAGAACTTACGTAGATCCCATAATCAAATGCTAGGGCTATCAATTTTGTTCTTTCTGTTTTTGCTCCTTTTGTCATTTTGTGTATTTCCTCCTCTTTTCCTCCTCAAGAAAGATTTTTCAATCAATTTTCAAAATTTTCCTCCCCTTTCTCCATTATTTTTTTTCAATGAATATGTATTTTTTTATGGGAACCCCTCAGAGAATTGAATTTTCATTTATTTTGCACTTTAATACCCCCATGTCTAAGTTTTACAATGTCCTCATTGTAAACTAGGTGAGTATGAATTCAGCTTGGTTCAAGGTTTAGAATAGGGTCAAAGGGTGGGTGAACGAGTCAAGATGACTATTGCGGACAATTTCTAGCTTTGATACAAGTACCAAAGGTGGGTCAGTTGTTCTAAAGTTGAACCCTAAAGTGCAATAGAAGTGTAGCACAAAAGGATGATCAGAAGGGTCTCGGGTTTTTGGAATGACGGGTTGCCTCCTGTTAAGTGCTAAATTCAATGTCTTCAGCCAAGCAGAAGGTGGTCAAGGAGAGGGGGTGGTCAAATCGGAGGAATTTTGTAGAATAAGCACCTTGATGAGTAATATGGTTGGTCCAACCAAGTGCTTGTCCAAATTGATAGGCTGATGATGCAGACCAAACCCAATCAGTTTGGTGGGTTAATGGATGTGAATCAATATATGCAAAGACAACCAAATGCTTTGTGGCTCGAAAAGATATGGAAATACGAATCTAGTGTTTGGCTGAATCGGCTCAACCTGATTAGAGTAGGGCTCCTCAAAGGATAATGGAACTATGGACAATGTAGGAACCCTACTGGTGGGATTAGAGAAGGATAAGATGTGATTGTTGGTCTAATTAGTGTCTAATTCATGGTCAAAAGATGGAGGTGAATCATATGCAACTGAATCAGAAAGAGGTGAGTTATAGTAGAAATTGATTCCAGTGGCGGGTCAGGCTTGGGATCAGGTTTTGAAAGGCTCTGTAGTAGGTGTGGCTGCTTCAAAATTTAGGTGTGGTATGGGCCCCTCTAGAAATGATTCGAAGATTGGTTCATCTAGAGAGTATTTTTCATGATGCTCATCCCAATCAAATGTAAATGCCTGGAGATTGCATATAGGATCATGGAAATCTGAGTCAGTAAAAGATTCAAACTCTAAATTGTGGACACTCTCAGCACTTATTGTGTTTGATTACTGTATATCATAGTAGAATGTTTCCAAATCAATGGAATATGATTTTGAATCAATGATCTTGGGATGAGGGACCTCAGAGACAAAATCAAAGAATGGGTCATGGATACTAAGGTCGTAAACTGGTTTGTAATCGTCATGAAACAAAGGTTCTCAGAATCAGAGTATGATTCGAAATCATCAGAGAATTTGCAACAATTAGCTCTTGAACCTAATTCAAGATCGAGATTTCGACCACAAAATAAATCATGATGCATGGAATCAACAACCTAACTTTAGTCTAATCTAGTCTCAAATTCCAAGCTCAAAAAGGTGTCCTTATTAGGCATAGGCTCAGGTTCTAAGCTCCTAAGGTAGATCCAATCAAATCCTGATACTTCCATCTCCTCTGATTTTGTATCGTAAATCGGTGTGACTTCTGAAAAATCAATTCGTTCTTCTGAGTTTGGAGAGGTATAATCATCAAATACGGGTCCAAAATCATAATTCAAATCTAAAATCTGGTTCTCAACATATTGGGCCTCATGATCATCCCAAATAGGCTCAAATCAAGATTCTAGGTCAGGGGTAGGAATTGGGTTACTAGAATCTGGGCATGGTTCTATTGGGATGTTAGAATCACTTTCGAGAACTACCTTAACAGGATAAGGTGCAGGAATTACATCCTCGAGAGGTTCTGAGTCAGGTTCATCATAAGTGTTTGGGAAATCAAGGCATGGTAGACTAGCTTCATGGCTCTTTATGGCTAGTTCATAATCGGAAACAACTGCAACTGGATCCATCCAACCCATATTTTGATCAGGTATGTCATTCTACACAAAGTTCGAATTTGATTCCATTTGGGTTGGTGGTCCACAACAACCTCTACTTCTGAACCCGAGCTCTAGGAAATCACACTGATCACTTTCGAAGTGGTGATATGGGTATGTCTGATCAATGACTTGTTGCAACAGATTTAACATATTTCCACTTTTCTCAATGTCATCTTGATGTATCTCCCAAAGATGTGGATTTGCAATACATTGCAAGCCCTCTGTGCTATGCAATTCCCATAATTCACTGAATTCTATTATGAGGGCATCCCAGATTGAACCATTTATCATTTGGGTCAACATCAGATGGGTATGATTCACAATGAGGGTTGTTATCTCTGACACATTAACCTGAATGCTTCTAAAAGGATCTGAGGTTTTATAATACTCATCATGATGTCTAAGACCAGCCTCAATCATTTTCTCATTCATGTTCATATAGGATTTAGGTGTCTTGAACACTCTTCCTATGTTGTCAGGTTGCATTTCCAAATAAATTGGTGGATCAGGATGTAGAATTAAATTCAGGTCCAAATTGAATTGATCAGATCAGATTAGATTTTCCCCAGAAGATCAACTCTAATAGAGGCCTCTAGGTCAAACCTAGGAACCTTTCCTGTGTATATGCACTATAGAATAGATGAGGGACTGGATGTGTATTAGACCCAATCAAGGCACCCAAAAACTTTGGATGACTAAGGCTGTTTCGAGGTGGATGATATCTCTGGATCAAAAATCCACACACCCAAGAATTACTTGGGTAGCCAAGGAGAGTCCCACAAAGACCCCTATACGGTAGAGCGTCCCCATGGGTTACAGGGTTTCCCCCACCTGACCTTCCTTATCACTGAGATTCCAAGTAGACCGGAATGTGAGAATTAAGACCTTAAGTCTACCAATTTTAGCCCTAATTTGTGCTTTGAATTTCACTTGATTAAGAAGATTCAATTTGTGACCTAATTTAGAGGTTGGGTGACCCACGAAGTGGACCAACTTCACCTCACCTGTTTGAAGGTTGAGGATGAAGAATGGGTCAAGATCCAAATCACCCTAAATTGACTCTCAAGTTATTAGGTCCAACTTTTAGGGTTCAAGTGAATTTAGAGCCTTGATTTTAGGGTTTACTTGAATAGATCAATTCAAACAAGGGCTTGGGTGGCACACAAATGCGGGAGGGTCAGTTTTCTTTATTACAGACAAATGTGTACTAACACTTCCAAACCCTAATACAAAAACCCTAATTGGCTCTATTTTAAGTCCAATTTGATTTAAAATATGAAACCTTAGAGTCAAACAAGAATGTGAATAGTCCAAGATATTTAGAAATTTTAGCTCAAATCCCTAATAGGTACAAGAAATCAAGATGAGGATTTTCTAATCAAATCGTCTCACTTCAATCAGATATAAATCAATTTCACAAATTAGGAAACTTTTTGCCTTTAAGCGATATTACTAGGAAAATAAGGCAAGTGAATCCTAATTGATTTTGTTTCCTTTTTCTCTTTCCTAAGATTAAGAGATGATTAGGGAAGAGGAGAAATTTTTACCTTGCCCTGGAGTGGTTGATTGCGTGGAAGATCTCTTCGTGATGTACCTTGCAAAACACAGCAAAATAGATAGGGCAAGTTAGTAATTAGCTCAATCAAGAAAGATAAGACTAGTGGAATTGTAGGACAAAAATCGTCATTTTAGGAAATGATTACGTCGTAGTACAAGGACAATAATCACAACAACACTTAAATTTATAAACTCAAAAACACAAGTGAGTTTGAGGTCGTTCACAGGGAGCAAATTAGAATTCACAGTACTAATCGCAATTTAAATCAATGAGCACAATAAGATGTTTCAGTGAATAATAGAGATTTACTCAAATTGATGTAGTAAATGTATCTCAAGAAATAATGGGACAAAAAGAATAAGAAAGAACTATAAAAATGGTGATTTAAATCACCAATTTTCTCCCACATTAAGCAAATATCCCAATGAAATCAGCCACTCAAATTTTCCAACAGTGGTTAGAACCACTTATTCAAATATCCACATTAGCACAGAACTAATATCTCCACAGTAACCAAGATCAGACGTCGCCTACAATGGGCAAACATCTTAAATGTCTCCAAGTAGCACAAGGAACAAAAGCACCGACACAAAGTCAACCTCTCAAATCCTCATTAATTGTTGAGAACATAGGTACGCATCCCGAGGTGCAAAACCTACCCCTACCCTCCTCAAACTCTCCTAATCAGGTTGCTAACCAGGTTATCGGGTCAGGTCCAGGCTCACCGAGGGTGAATGGTGAGCGAGGAGTGCACGGGTCACGTAAGGCAAGGACCTCACCCCTGCTGTGAGAGACGAATAGCCCTCTTCACAAAAATGTTTTATACGCTATGTTGTGGTCGTAGATATCCAATGTGGGACTAAAAATCCCAAGTTCTTCGCGTGGCACTGCTTAATGCTTCGATGTTGATTGCAACTGCTGCGAGGCACCTTCCTTCAATTGGATGTGAAGACACCCTCAGGGGATGAGACCACGTTGATTGAGGGTAGCAACAATGGCGATGACGGTCGAAGGACGACGGACGAAGTCGGAGAAGGAGAGCTCACCGGCAAGAACTTGAAGCATGGAACACAGGCCCTAAGCCCCAATTAAATAGTTCGATAGGGTCACCATGGAGTGTGGAGTGCAACGGTGAGGTCAATTAGGTGAATGGCGGCATGTGGTGGTCGAAGGGTGAAGGGGTGATCAGCAAGTTGGTGGGTTCTTCGGCCGATGGTTTGTGTGAGCAAAACCCTCAATTTCTTGAGGGTTTTTTTCTCACACAATAGTGGGAGAGCTTGTAGACCTGATGGAGCGAAGTTTGGTCAAGTGTGGTGACCGGACGAAGCTCACCAGAGCTTCACCGGTCACGAAGAAGATGATGGGAGAGAGCGTGATTTAGCTATTGACTTGGGAAGGTTAGGAGCTAGAATTATCTGGAGAGGAAGGAAGATAAGTTTATCTAGCTAAAGGTCGAAGGGGGTGAGGATCCGCGCTGGCTTTGATCGGCAAGGAGTGAACAAAGCTGAGAAGGATGAGGGACTGACCAATTTGGCCATTGGTCGGTCTAAGGAAGACATCGAGGAGAGTTGCCAAAGCTGCAGTCGAAGGCGGCCAAGGAGGAAGAAGAAGCTTTTTGGTCTTTAACTCGACTCATTTGGACTGTGGGAGTTCGAATACTCTTTATAGAGCTTGAGATCGAGCTCTATGAGGAAGGAGGCCTGATTTGCCTGAGGTTTTTAGGAGAAAAACATCCCAAATTCATCGAGTTCACTCAAGCTCTAGGAAGTGAATCAAGGTCCAAGATCTGGTCCAATCTGTTGGGAAATCTCTCAAGATCAATCCCTCCAAATTTGGAGCGATTTGGTTGAGGAATCAAGGAGAAATCTTTGATTGAAGGTCAGCAGGTTGGGTTCACACCTCTAATGGCGGCAGGGATTTGTTTGAAGAAAATGATGAGAAGTTAGGGACCTGAACACAATAAATCTAAAAATTAGGGGCTTAGATGTGGAGAACGGAGATTTTAAGGATTGAATTGTAAACTAGGTCAGGACGGACTCTGATTGGGCCCATATTTTGGTGCTAACCTAATTTGGACCCAAGAAATCTAATCATGCACTTGGATTTGAGTTTTGACCACGTTTGACTGGGTAATTTGCACAGAAGCCCAAATCAAGGCAAAATCCCGTCTGAAATCTGTTTTAGGTCAAAATGGATCCAGATGGTCAAACCAAGGGTACCAAACCTCTTAGAATACTTTTCTATGAAATTTAGGAGGTTTAGATGAATTTTATTCTGAATAAAACCTCTTCAATTTAAGTGGGGTTAAGAATTGGGGTTTTATGTACTATTTTGGTTCTCGAAATGCACGAAATCCTGTTTCTGTCAGTACAGACCTACTTCTTGGCCTTTAATGCTCAATTGACCCTGTGATTACTCTGCATTCATTATGTGATGTTAAAATTACATATTTAACCCTATTTTATTGTTCTCTCCTCAAAACAAATCTGAGTGGAATTACTGTCCTCAAGCGATCATTTAGGAGCATTTATCTCTTGATTCCAACTAATTTAAGCTAGTTATGCCGAATGATGGTGTTATCATCACTCCCCGGCAACAGCACCATTTTGTCGAATCAGTGAAATCGCATTTTTGAAATACTTTCGTCGTACCATAGTGCGAAAACACGTTGACAAATAATTTTACGAAACTTGGTAAGTCCCGGTTGAACTCAAGGAGGCGGAAATGAGACTTGATTTAATAATGATTTATTTTAACTAGAACTAGAATAATAAGCAAGGTACATATGAAGAAAATCAACTTTATTCAAGTAGTAACCATGCAAGTTTTTCATCTAGTTGAATGCTTGATAAGAAGATTAACTAAAATATGTAGAAGTAAATTAGAACAACTAGAACAAAAACTACTAGAATTAGAACTACTAGAAGAATTAAAAAGATGACTAACTATTCTACTAGAACAAGGGCACCAAGGAGTTATCCTTGGTGGCCTTTGGAGAGGCGTGGAGGAGAAGCAACAGTACACCAAGGGTGGCCTTGGTGGACGTCTTGGAGGAAGAGGGTTCTTCATAGGAGAAGGGAGCAGTGATGTGCAAAGGTGGAATTGCCTCTCAAATGGGGGGTCTGGGATCCTTTTTATATCCAAAGTGAAGGGCAAAATGGGTTTTTTTAGACCCCCAATCAATGCAAGCACTTTGGAACAAGAAGACCCATCAATCTGGAGATCTACGGCTCAGATCGCACCTAAAATGCACGCACATGCGAATCTATCACACACCCAATGCATGCATGCACCAGATCGCAACACGTGGCACCTTCAGCATCACCCGATTGACAACCTAACCGCTCATCGCGCACATGCGTGCATTCAAATCCAATCGTCCGATCTTAACAATCAACAGCTGAGATCGTGCGCTCACTACAGCCTCATCGATCCCACATGCAATCGCGTCATCGAGCGTGTACCAATCTGACGTGCACCCACGTGCCACGTGTCTCCTCCAAAGTCGTGTGATCCAAATCTAACAGTTGAATTTCACCTGCACACGCTTCAACAAATTAATTCTACACGCGGAGCTTCGATCGCCTCGCTCGACTTTGTGTTTGAGGGTTCTCTCCAACGCACTGTGGCCATAGATGGTCATGGAGATGCTTTTGTGCTAGAATGCCCTTGGCCGTTAGATGAAGATCCAACGACTAAGGTTGAGCATTGCTTAATGAGAGGGTTGGAGTCGGCAACGTGGCACTTTTGTGGCCATTTGATGACGATCCAACGACCCACAAGGCACATAGAATGTCCTTCGGTGGATGGGGGGCGGTGATAGACCATTGGGATGGTGCCACATGGCACCATCCTGATTATCCATCTTCCCACCTTTGTAAATGGTGCTACAAGGCTCCGATTAAAGTGATGTTTGCATCATCGAATTGAGATCATCACTCCGAGTCCATCCATAAGGTCGGATTTATCATCTGTGGCCCCGAATCATCTGCAATTATTATTGCATATCAATTAAAATATAAAAATAACATTATTATTTACATAGCTAAACAAATCAGCTACATGCAAAATATGCTGCTCATGCATGCATTATTCCTAGGTTAAGATAGGGTCTAACTTAATTTAGGTAGATTAAGTCTTATAATTACTGTGCAATCATTCTCCTCTTTAAAAGATAAAGCTACCTTTTGGTATCATACACTTTCATGGACTACAATGATAGAAAATTGGCCTTCTTTAGAACATTAGTTTCTAAAAGAATATTTTCCTGTAAGCTGCACAAACGCCTTGTGGCGTGCTATCACACATTTACACAGAACTCGAGAGAACAAATGCACGAGGCATAGGAGAGATTCCATGAACTCCTTAGGAAATTTCCCCACCATGGTATCCCACGCTAGTAACAGGACCAGATCTTCTACCATGGGCTCCATGATGACACTAGGAATTTTGTAGATGCCACATGTTGAGTAATATAGACACATCTATTTAAGTTAAAATGCCTAATCATGCATGTTCCTTGGCTTAGATTTGCATTGCATGTTATAAATATTGCATAGCATGCATCATTCTACATTTAGAGTAGTTGTATATATTTTAGCTTAATTAGGTCCTTTTTATGGTCAGGAGAGAAGGAGATTCATTTCAAGTCCTCGGATGGATGATCGGACCATACAGATCTGATCAGAACGACGATCAGAGTCTAACGCCTCCGAAATCGTCTAGATCAAAGTCCCGTAGCATCATATGAAGCTCAAAGAAGATCAACGACCAGGGGGCAATGCAACATCTTTACGGGCTTCGGATGAAGAATCTGACCATATGGATGAATCCGAAGCGACGATCGCAGTCCGTCAACGCAAAAATCACCCTGATTAGAGCTCCGTAGCACCCTCTACAAGAAGCAGAAGATGGACAGCCTAGATTGCGCCACGTAGTGCCATCCAGGCCGCCCAACACCAGCCAGTAGCAACCGGCCACACCCTTCACCTTCCGCGCCTTCAAATCCTAGCCGTTGGATCAAGATCCAATAGCTGAGGTTCCTCCATGCCCGCAGCACTGAAGTCATCCTCGAGACACAAAGGCGCTCGCAATGCATTAGTCGCAAGGGGTGTTCTTAAATGCAAGGCGCGCATTTGAATCGCACCACTCCTCCAATCCAGCTGGCAGTGAGGTGCATTTGATTTCAATCACCTGATCATGCACGAGCGGCCAAGATGCAGACACGTGGACGCACATATGACCGTCGATCCAGCGGAGGTGATCACGTAGGCGTCAACGCACATCTCCACGCGTGCGCAGGTGTGTGCTTGGTTGGCGCCAACCTTTAGCGACAGTCTGGCGGACATTTAGTGACACTTATAGCCGTCACTAATTGCTTGTAGGTGCAAGGCCAGCTACGTGCGTGAGCGAGCGTGAGCTAGCTACAGCGACGTCCTGGAGGTCACTATTAGTCTTATGCCTATTCTAGCCTCCTCTCATCCACTATATAAGGACCTACACCCCCTCCCTTCCAAGCCATCTCTACCTACTCTATTCCCACCTAATCCTAAGCTCTAGCAAGCCTACCAACGCTCCGTTAGAGCTTACTCTCAAGCTCCCAAGGCACCTATTAGTGTAGCAAACCTCTACCTCACCAAATATTCCTCCCTCTTCCCATCACCATTCATAGGTCACCTTGGAGCCAACCTCTCACCTCCATTCCGGTAGTAGATCATCTCCACCTCCTTACCTCCATTTCGAAGCCACGCTGAAGCTTTCCTCTACCTAATGTCCTCCTGCATCTCACCTCCGTCGTTCTGCTTCCCAAGTCCTTCGTCTGAGCTTCCACCAGGCACTGTCGTCTCACCGAACAGCCGCTTTGGGAGATTTCTTCTCACCCCTTTCTCTTTTATGCTTTCATAGTTTATTGTAATTGACATTGATGCAATCATCATATTTGATTCCATCTCTCTCTTGTGACTGCTTGTCATTTTATTTCAAAAAAAAAAAAAACAAAACCCTAAAACACCGAAAAGAAACAAATTGATGTGCGATTTTCATACAAAGTAAACCTCCCCTCCCTATGTTCAACCCGGGACTCCCTTGGAGTTTCGGTATAAATTATATTTGATTACGAGTTTTGCGACTACGATGAAGGGTTATTCTTAACCTCGATTTCAAACACGCGAAACTCGTGCGATCATTTTGGCGCAGTTGCCGGGAGGCAACGCTCTTTGGTTTTTTTTTGTTGTGTTTTTTCCTCCTTACCTAACTTTTATCTCACTTTTTCTCTGATCTTACTGTGATTGCAGGTACTCTTCCGAGGCAAGCCAAAGCAGTTAGATTGGAGAAAAGCGTAGATGAAGGCTTTGTAAGTTTATCCCTACCACCCCCACCCACTAGTTCATTTCACTACACTAATAACTCAAACCCAAATCAACTTAGGTGCTTTTTATAAATCCTAGGATAGATTTGGTTGTTTGTTTGCCACCTCCACTCATCTCACCCCTGTATATATAAAAAAAATTAAAAAAAACTCTTCTCTTGTGGGATTTTCTGAAAGTGAGACACATTAAACACCTACAACTCTCAACTTAAGGCGCACCACTCCACTTTGATTCTACCACTTAACCGAGATCTAACCTGTGGATCCGGTACACCTTAACTCAACACACACATAAGTGAGTAGAAATCTGATTAGGTTAAGACTTTTTGTGTGCCTCTTAATCAAGTGGTGCAATAGGCCAATTGCTTAAACTGTTTGGGCCGCACCACTCAATCTAAAACTGATCTATCAAGTAGCTTGCCACTTAGGGTTGATTCTTAAGGCTGAACCAGGCACTCCACATTATTTTTTATTTTTAAAAGAACATATCATCACCCGTGTTTTCAAAACTTGGAGTGTTCTACTAAACCTTAATTGAACCAACCTAAGAATTAAACCTTAAAAGCTACTAAACAAGGTTAAATCCTAAAAGACACATCAACAAATAACCTTATTTGCAAACCATGGTTGTGCACACACACACATTTTAACTGATCATTAAGGGCACAACTCATCTAAAGGGCTCATCACATTCCAAGAGCACAATCATCCCAAGCCTAATTAAAACTGAGTAGGCGTTGGTCTTAAGGATTGATTCACTCTTCGAGACTTAGATCGAGATTTTTTTCGATTAATCTACTTCTGCTGGTCCATCTGATGTCTAGCTAGGGGAGTAGCGTCAAACAACTGCAGCTGAGGGGTACAGTAGGAACCGAAGGCGTAAGCCAAAGGTTGAACCTTCTCCCCAGTCCCTCCTTCTAACTAGTTGGATTGACTGGATAAAAGTAGACCAAATCATTTATAATCTAAAAAAAAGACAGGTCCTGGGAGTCTGTAGGTCTTTAGGCTACCCACATAAGGATAGGTTTGGTCGATTGTACTGCAGGGCACCTTTCTCTCTTCTATTTTCCCTCCTACTCCACAATGTATCCTTCCACATCTTTCACACATTTCCAATCCTACCCTCCTACCAACACATATCCTCAAGATGATTACTATCCCGACTCGACTTATGATTACCCATCCACTAGTTAGGATAACTTTGATTGGGGATACGAATCCAGACCTTAGTGTCCAGGGCCTAACCCTAGACAACAAGACTATGATTACTATCCTTCCCAAACCTACAATGATTATGGATCTCCATCCTTTGATGACAAAACCAACCTGATCTACAATCAAGAAGGATATGCTTATTATAACACCTACCCTCCCCAGTATTCCATTGAAAATAGGTCATCACCATTCTTTGAACAACCTGAAATGACTTATTATCGGGAGGGACCCGAGAACCTCAACATCTTGACTCCCCTAGATTTAACCCAAACCCACCCAAACCTGAATCGAACCAGTCAATTCAGGTGAACTAGATCCAAGATATGGTGTTGGCTAATTTGAGGAACACTATACAATCTTTAGAATCTTAGCCAGTACCATGCACTGAAGCATTGGAGCCTATGATCAAAATGATTGATGAACTTAATAGTTCTTTATTGGATTTGCTCCAAAGTGTTAGGGATAGGGAACTAGGTGAGTTTCTTCTTGGGAAATTGTCGAGGTTGAGGATGAAATTTGTGGTTGCCCTAGTCAAATCTTGGGATGATTCTCAAGATGAACCCCCTTTAGGAGAGCCAATGTTTGAACTAGGTTAGGCACCTGTCGAGGAGGATACATATTCTGAGATTGGAGATGACCAAGTTGGTCTAGAGCAACCATTTGAGGATGAATCGAGTTTCTCACTCGAGATCCCAGAGCCAAGGAATGATGAAAAATATGTCTCAACGGACCATGAAATGACATATGATTTTGAGACATATATAAATGAAGATCATGGATTCTTTGATTCTGAGGGTAAGGAATCTCTTGGTGAAGTCTCAGTTGAGCTTAAGGAAGATGATTTTAGTGAGACAAACGGGATCGATGAGCATGACAAACTATTTGATAGCCCATTCATTGAAGATTTTTATTCGATTGGGGCTAACTTGGAGGATTCAAATCCTCATTTACTAGAAGATTCAATCAGTAGCCCCATCCCTCAACCACACCTCGAAGGGATTGATTTAGAAATCATTACGCCCAAGTCAATCCTGATTCAGCCGTAATTATTAGACTTGGGTATTTTAGATGGGGTGTACAACGATTTGAAGGTCCCGGAAACATTGATTTTAGACGATAGGAAGTTTGGAAATGAAAATTTGGGAGGCTAATTCTGAGGAAACTTTGATTTTGGATCTAAGGGTTTCTGTTGACCTGAAACCACCTACTTTGTACCAGGACCCTTACGATATCTTTCATGTGCAACCCAAGCTCGAAATAACTATCTTTCTAAGCTGAACTCTAAGTGGACATTTGAACCTAGTGAAACAAATCTACCCATTGTCCGCCACCTTAGCCTTGGGTTGCACACCACAAAACCACAGGCCCAGCCCTGCAAACACAATAATCTTAGGTTCTGGGTGATTTTCATCCAGAACCTTAAAACCACTCGACCCCGGGGCATGGGTTTGCATCATAACTTGGTCCACATTTGTGGACATATTCTATTGGCGGGTCAGAGGATCAATATTTTTATTTTTATTCTGACCCGCACTTGTGAATTCTTAATTTCTTCTTTGTATGTATATTATGCCTAGCTAAAGGCATTAAACTTAGCACATGTGTATACTCTCTTCTCTCTGCAGAGCTGACCAAGTTGTCACGAAATTCAAGTGATATTCTGTTTACTCTGCCCTTTTCATGTCTTTATTTATACAATGAGGACATTGTATCATTTAGGCATTGAGGGGTGGATAATTAATTCCTAAAATCATTTTGTTAACTCCATAGAATTTCTTTTAGTTTCTTTAAAAAAAATTCAAAAAAATAAAAAAAATGAAAATAGAATTAAGAGAAGAGAACTTAGGCTTTTAGGCGTTATTAACTTTAGGAAATGATACTATAGGACCTAGACACTTAGACCCTTCAGGTCTTCGGGCTTAATTAGCTCGGGTGTCCACTCGAATGTAGACTTAGTCTCGAGTCCTCGCCAATTCAAATTCATCTTTAATTTAGTAAATAAATTGGGATGATAAGTATACGACTAATCTAGTAAAGTCCCCTCTGATTCGAGGAGACTTTAAGCCTAAGCATCTACACACTTTCTGCACTAACTCACTTTTCGGAGGTTTCTTCAGAAATTGGGTAGCTAATGAACTATTTAGGGTGGTATGGTTGGCAAGTTGTCGGTGGTAATAGCTCATCAGCCGGTTGTCTAGAGCCCAACCACAAGACCATTTTCGTCGTATTGCCTTTAGGTAAATCTTAGATCAGGAAAGCCACCTACTTAAAAAAGAAAAAAAAAAGAAAAAAAAAGAAAAATGAGAAAATAAAAAATAAATAAATAAAATCACACTTCACTGGATGAGTATGGCTGGCAAGTTACCATAGGTAACAGCCTATTGTCCAAAGCCTAACTCACAAAAATGCATAGTAATTCCCAAAACACTTAGGAAAGAAGCAGAAAAGTAGAATAAACCGATGAGATATACACTGGGTTTGCCTTTGTGTTGACCCTATAAATAAAAGTAAGGAGAAAGCTACTGTTCGAAAAGATAAACATCTAGGCAAGGTCACCTAGGGTCGTAGAAACCCGAAATCCATTTTAACGGCCGCATAGTGAGTCTTTCACTCTTTTCACTAGATGCTTAGCACTTAGAGTCCTTTTCGAGTCTTGGGCGGGTCGGGTAGCTATAAAAAGTTATCCCGAAACTCTCAAACTCCAAAAGTCCAAAAAAATTAAAAAAGAAGAAAAACCAAAAAAATTATATCTTCTCTTTTCAAATAAAGTGAGGACTTAGGCGGTCTACATTCTGGCAAACACCCAGGTACTATTGAGTCTTTTTAGTTTAGGACCTTAGTTGATAATTTCTATTGTTAATAAACAACATAGGCCTAAGCGATCAAATCTTAATTATATTTTTATACATAGCATGTAGTTTAATTTTGCTAGAGACTAGCAATAGATAGGCATGGAGGTATGATGTAGACACAATTATTGAGGGTAAAATGCCTATTCATGCATGTTCCTAGACTTAGATTTGCATTTCATGTTATAAATATTGCATAGCATGCATCATTCTACATTTAGAGTAGTTGTATATAATTTAGGTTAATTGCATACTTTTTGTGGTTAGGAGAGAATGATATTTATTTCAGAGCCTTAGATTGACGATCTGATCATACGGATCTGATCAAGACGACGATCGGAGTCCAACGCCTCCAAAATCGCTTCGATCAAAGTCCCATAGCACCATATGCAATCCATGGAAGATCAACGCCCGAGGGACTAGGTGACATAATCCGGAGCACCAAACAACAAATCCGACTGCACGAATGGATTCAGGTCAACGATCTCAACCCAACGATGTGAAAATCGACTCAATCCGACCTCTGTAGCATCCCCTACAAAGGAAAGAAGATGGATGGCCCAGATTGCGCCATGTGGCGCAACCCAGGCTGCCCATGCACATGCACGTGCCACCGCACGCACAGAGCAGGGTGGGCGCGTGAAGGCACGCATGCGCAAGTGCAGCAGCGGCGCGTATGGCACATGCACGTGCGACAAAGGCGCATACAGCGTGCGCCAACGGTGCGGCAGCAGGGGTGCGTGTGTGGGATCTTCAGTGATGTTTATGACCGTCACTAAATTTCCTATATACGAATTTGATTCTTTCCTCCATTATAAAAGGACCCCTACCCCTCCCATTTTTCTTCATCTCTTCCTTTCTTCCTCTCACCACCTCCAAGGCTCTAAAGAGAGCTTGTCCCAAGCCCGAGATGCTCCTCTAGAGTAGAAATCAAATATTTTTCCCACCTCTCATCCCCCTTCGTGGAGCATCCCATGGCCATCTTCTCACCTCCCTTCGAGAAGAAGATCCTCACCGCGACGCCATCTTGCCCCACCCTCAGTCCTCTGGCTCTATCCTCATTCGTCCCACTCCTCACCACCTTCCTCCAGGCGACATCAGAGTGAGTCATCTTCCAAGCAACCATCGAGGGGGATTTCTCTCACCTCTTTCTATCTTTTTCGCTTTCGTAGTGTAGATTTTCCGCTTACATAATGTAACAAACATTCGTTTATAAATAGATGATTGTTTCTCTCTCTCTTTCTCCCTCTCTCTCTTATATTTTTACAAGTAGATAAAGTTTTCATCAACCTAATCTCTTGCATGATAAAAATACAAAAAAAAAATAGAAAAGATAAAAACGACCAAAAGAAATAAAGCGAAGCGTAGATTTTTCATAACCAAACATTCGCCTCCCCGTGTTCGACCTAGGACTCACTTTTCGAGTTTTGGTTATAAATTTTATCTGATAGATGCATTTTGCGAGCTACGATGACAGGTCCTCCAAACCTCGATTTTAATTCGCGAAACACGCCTCCATCTTTTTGGCACGTTTCCAAGGAGTAGAAACCCGAAGTCCGTTTTAACGGTCACCTAGCGAGTCTTTCACTCTTTTCACTAGAAGCTTAGCACTTTGAGTCCTTTTCGAGTCTTAGGCAGGTCGGGTAGCCGTAAAATGTTATCCCGAAACTCTCAAACTCCAAAAGTACAAAAAGATTAGAAAAGAAAAAAAATATAAAAATGTATCTTCCCTTTTCAAATAAGGCGAGGACTTGGGCAGTTTGCATTCTGGCAACCACCCTGGTACTGTTGAGTTTTCATTGTTTAGGACCTTAGTTAAAATTTTCTATTGTTAATAAACGACTTAGGCCTAAGCGATCTAATCCTAATTCTATTTTTATACATAGCCTGTAGTTTAACTTTGCTAGGGACTAGCAAAAGATAGGCATGGGGGTATGATATATACACATCTATTTAGGTTAAAATGACTAATCATGCATGTTCCTAGGCTTAGATTTGCATTTCATGTTATAAATATTGCATAATGTGCATCATTCTGCATTTAGAGTAGTTGCATATATTTTAGGCTAATTAGGTCCTTTTATGGTCAGGAGAGGAGATTCATTTCATGGCCTCGGATGGACAATCGGGTTATACAGATCTGATCAGGAAGACGATCAGAGTCTAACACCTCCGAAATCGTCTAGATCAGAGTCCTGTAGCATCATATGAATCCTGAGGAAGATCAACGGCCAAGGGGCAATGGGACATCTTTATGGGCTTTAGATGAAGAATCCAACCATACGGATGAATCTGGAGTGACGATCACAATCCGTCAACGCAAAAATCACCCCGATCAAAGCTCCGTAGCACCCTCTATAAGAAGCAGAAGATGGACGGCCTAGATGACGCCATGTGGTGCCATCCAGGTCACCCAACACCGGCCAGCAGCAACCGGCCTGCCCTTCACCTTCCGCGCCTTTGAATCCTAGCCGTTGGATCAAGATCCAAAGGCTAAGGTTCCTCTGCGCCCGCAGCACAAAAGTCATCCTCGAGACACAAAGGCACCCACAGCGCATTGGTTGCGAGGGGTGTTCTTAAATGTAGGGTGCACATTCGAATCGCATTGCGCCTCCAATCCAGCCGGCGATGAGGTGCGTTTGATTTCGACAGCACTATCATGCACGAGCGGCTGAGATGCGAACACGTGGACGCACAGATGACCGTCGATCCAACAGAGCTGATCACGCGGGAGTCAACGCACATCTCCATGCACGATCCCACGCGCGGGCAGGCATGTGCTTGGTTGGCTCCATCCTTCAACGACAGCCTGGTGGAAATTTAGTGACACTTACAACCATCACTAATTGCTTGTAGGTGCAAGGCCAGTTGTGTGCGTGAGCGGGCGTGAGCTGGCTACAGCGACACTTACAATGACATCCTAGAGATCGCTATTGGTCTTATGCCTATTCTAGCCTCCTCTCATCCACTATATAAGGACCTACACCCCCTCCCTTCCAAGCCATCCCTACCTACTCTATTCCCACCTACTCCTGAGCTTTAGCAAGCCTACCAACGCTCTGTTAGAGCTTACTCTCAAGCTCCCAAGGAGCCTATTAGTGTACCAAACCTCTGCCTCACCAAATATTCCTCCCTCTTCCCATCACCATTCATAGGTCGCCTTGGAGCCATCCTCTCACCTCCATTATGGTAGCAGATCATCTCCGCCTCCTCACCTCCATTTCGAAGCCACGCTGAAGCTTTCCTCTACCCAACATCCTGCATCTCACCTCCATCGTCCCGCTTCCTAACTCCTTTGTCTGAGCTTCCACCACGCGTCGTCGTCTCACCGAACAACCGCTTTGGGAGACTTCTCATCCCTTTCTTTTTTATGCTTTCATAGTTTATAGTAATTGACATTCATGCAATACATCATATTTGATTCCATCTCTCTCTTGTGATTACTTATCATTTTATTTCAAAAACAAAAAAATAACAAAACCCTAAAACACCATAAAGAAACAAATCGAAGCGTTCTTTTCATACAAAGTAAACGTCGCCTCCCTATGTTCGACCCGGGACTCCCTTGAAGTTTCGATATAAATTATATTTAATTACAAGCTTTGCGACTACGACGATGAGTTATTCTTAACCCCGATTTCAAACATGCAAAACCCATGCGATCATTGAGGCAATTTCCTGTGTCGGGATGAGGATTCTGCCTTCGAGCTCTTCGAAAGTATGGCTGAGAATTTGATTAATAACTCTTCGATGAGCATTTTTAATAGAAGATCTTCGCATTCCCATTCACACTCTAGGATACATGAAGTCCAATCCAGCATACGAGACATGGAAATTATAACTAGTCAACTGAATAAAGTGGGCTTAATAAAGAAGTAGATGAAGTATGGAAATTCCTCTCTAAACCATCTTCTTCTCAATCACCTACACATCACACTTCTTCGCAGTTTCCAACAGGAAGGGCAACTATGAACAACCTTTCTGTGACACCACCACCACACTCTAATTATTCAATGCGCTATCCTTCCGCACTAATCGGAGGAACCGTTGTTCCTCCATATTCTGACTTCCCTGTTACTACTTTCAAAGCTTCGAAGGAGCTCCACGCCATTCAAAACAACCCATATTCACAAACCTACAACCTTGGATGGAGTAATCATCCAAATTTCTCATGGTCAGGAAATTCACAAAGACCTACTTATCAACAACCATCTAACCAGCACTTTAGAAACTAACCAAAGCACCACCTCCACCACAACCACAACAACACAGTTATCCTCCACGCACCTACTGATAAACACTAGTTTATCATCATTCTTGTACTAAAATTCGCATCTATTTCCTAGGTTATCCACATTACATTATGGTATTGGACTGCATTTAGGCATTTAGGGCTTAAACAAGCATTACATTATTTTCTTCTTATTTTACGTTTTAATACACTTCATTTCATTGTCAAGGATGATTGCACTATGAAAACTACTTAAACCCTAGCAATGTGAAAGGCAAAAACCAAGAAGAAGAAGATAGATCTCCATTTCAACTAGATCCTAGCTCATCCCAATTGGATCCTAGCTCAACCTAGCTCATCTTAGCTGGATCTAGCTCATTCTCAGCTCCATCTAGCTCATGGCATCTCAACTCTACTTAGCTTAGCTAGTTCACTACTAGCTAAGCTAAGTTAGCTAAAGAGTCACTAGTCAGCTCAGGTTAGCTCATCTCCAACTCATGAAGACTCAACTCAGCTCAACTCAATTGAGCTTAGCTTCAAGACCTAAGCTAGCTAGCTAGGAAGTCTTCAAGTAGATCTGATCCAGCTCACCTCAACTATAGTTTAGTTGAATCTAGCTCAACTTAGCTCACCCAACTTATTCTAGATACTAGCAAAGAACTAGTTAGTTAATCTAGTAGATGAGTTCACAAGAAGACCTCCGTCAGCTATAGTTCAGCTCCATGAAGCTCAAGACAGCTCCTTCTACTCAACCCTAACTCTTACCTCTACTACTAGCTAGCTAAGCTAGCTCCCTACTTAGCTAGCTACCCTACTACCCTAGCTCCTACCATGGCCGACCACCTCCCTCCTTAGCTCCACCAAAAACACCACTAACTACCACCACCCCTTGGCACCCTTCCAAATTGGTGTCAACACCAAAGGGTGTGTTCCACCCTAACCACCCCCTTAACCACCACAAAAGTGATGCCAAAACCACAACCACCCACCTACACAACCCCTCATAATTGGTGCCAACTTTTCCTTATTTCACCACCCTCCATCCACCTCTAAAACCTATCCTAGCCCTCCCTTTCAGTGCAAAAAATACCTACCCTTCTAGAACCCTACGTTGGGGCCAACTTAACCCATAACCACCCCCCTCTACAATCTTTCACTTGGTGCCATTCATCCTCCACCATAGATCCCATAACCACCATCCAATGACCACATCCTAGCCCTCTACCTACCCTCCACGCCACCTAACCCTAGTTAACCTAAGTTGGCGCCAACCTACCCTCCTCTTACTCTATATATTCCACTGATAACCACCACCAAAAACCCATCCTTGGCTAGCAATATTTCTACCTATATCTACCCTACATAATTGGCCAAGGAGGAGGAAGGTTGAAGGTGATCAAGGAGGCTACCTTGCCCCCTTGGTGTGCATCTTCTTCTTCCCTCTTCCTTATGCCCAAAGCCAAGGAGAAAGCTCTTGGGGGACGTCCAAGAAAGAGGAGAACAAGGGTGGTGGACGTTCACCCTTAGAGGAGAAAGAGAGGAGCACTTTGGAGCATTGGATCATCTAGGAAAAAGCAAGGCATCATCTTCTTCAAGCCCGAGAGCTACTTAGCTTGGAGCAAAGATCATTCCGAGCTTCATTTGGAGGATTTCTATCATCTTCTATCTCACTTTTTGTATTAGCCATTTTCTTTATTTTGTAACAAGCATTCCTCTATTTGTGACTCTATTCTATTTAGCAACACAAAAAGATCGTTGCCTTTCAATTTTTGTGCTTCCAATTCAAGTTCTTTTAAACTTCTAGTGCACCCACTCTTCCTATCTAATTATCCTAGGTGCACTTGCCTAGGGTGAGTTTAGAAAGGAGGATTACTTAGGTGTAGTTTGTAACTTCGCATTTCCGTTGCCTTGATTATTTCCAAAACCCTAAAAAAATATCAAAACCAAAAATATAAAAAGGAGATTTGAGTTGGTGAGAGTGAGTATCAATTTCTTAACTAAAGCTACCTCCTTGGATGACCCTAGATACTCCCGCTATCTAGGTTTATAAATTTAATAGTTGTGTGAATTTGCATGTTACAACAATAACAAAACCCCCATTTACAAGTCACACATTTTCTCGCATCACTTTTTTGCACCATTGCCAGGGAGGCATGGCTTAGTTATCTTTATCTCTCTCTTGCTTTATTTGAGTCTTCGCTAGTCTTATTTGGGTTCTCCATATGTGTAAATCAGGAGCAGGAGCAGAATTTGGATTTACTTGGAGCGGAAGCTTCAAGTTTTCTTTTCTTCCCACAGTTTCCAGGTAAGTGCCTAGTCAAAACCTTCTCGGAAATCCTAAGGAAAATCTCAAAAAAATCTTTAAAATATCAAACCAAACAAAAACAAAAAAAATCAAGGGTGGTGGAACCCTAAACTCCATTTAGTTGCTTATTTACGTCAATTCTCCCCCATCCTCTTTACACTGGTGTTCAATTTTTGAAAATCCAAACTTCTGTCTTCATTTTCAAAAGTCAAGTTCAGGCACATAGAGGCTTCCTTAAATCTTCAAACTCTACCCAAGGAAGCCCCTTTGATTTTTAGAACTTCCGTTCCAAATTTCAAAAGATTTCACTAAACAGAAAAAATTAAAAATTTGTGGACTAAAGAGGGGTCAAACCCTAATTCTTTACTATTTTCTTACTGTCTGTGAGTTTTATAAATTTTTCTACTCATTATATTTAGACAAAATTTATATTTCTGGAAACCTTGGAAAAATATTTACAATATATAAAATTTTCAAATTTTCAGAGGTTTTTTGAGGATCCTTCATAATTAATTTTCCGAATCTATCATTTCTAGATTTTGACACTAGTGTAGAAAAAAATCCCAAAAAAGTTCCAAAAATCCTTAAAAAATCATTTTTAGAATCCTTGCTTGATTTCCTTTCTAGTGGCATCTTGTTTGCCTTGGTTGGAGCAGCACATAAAAAGATATTTTAAAACAATATCCATTTCTTAGGAGTTGCCTGCATAGGATTCCAACTTTAGGTTTCATTTTAGTCACATATTAATCTAAGAGAAATTGGCATTCACCAATTATAACTTGATTGCATTTGATTGTGTGACAATTCAAACTTGTTTGAAGATTTAACAGGAAGAATCTTACAAGCAATTTTAAGGTTATCAAACTCTGGCAATCACAAGGCATTTGAATTTTTGATGGCGGCAATGGAGGGAAGGGGCTATGGCGACCATGCAACTAGGGTTGAGTAGCAACGGGAGGAGGATGGATGGAGGACTTGGAGACCCAAATCTTGGAAAAGGGAAAGTGGACGGCTCTTTCAACATGGAAGGGCTATGAGTGGTGCAATGAGAGAGGGTTGGAGGAGGACTAATGGTGACATCCTTTTCTATCAATGTAGAAGAAGAGGGCACATGGCTGCGATCTGCCGCTTTCCCCTTATGTGTCTAGCATGTGGAGGGAATGGCCATAAACATGATTCATGTGCTAAAGCCGATATGCATCCAAGGAATGAGAATCAACCACACCCTAAGCCGAAGGATTTTGATGTGCTACCACCCCCATCGCCGCCTACAAACCTTGGCCATATGGTGGATGTGGAGGTTCCAATGTCAGAAGACATTCATTTGGCAGACATGGTGTTACAAGGCACTTTAATAGGAGAGGTGATAATGGGGAACCCGACCTTTGAACGCTTCCATCAACTGGTGAGTTCCATCTCCCTCGTTTTGTCGGGTTGGAAGATTGCTACCTTATCTCCATCATGTTTTCTTGTGTTCGATATGGGCATGATTAATGTGAAAAGGCTTCAATTTTGACCAACTAGCTTTGAGAATATCACGGTGTTGTGGAGATTGGTCTCCCCTTTTGATGGTGCTTTACCAGATCGACCTCCTCAGAGGGTAGGAACCAAGCATGTTAACCTTGAGATTAAAGGTTTACCTCTTCACCTAAGATCGAGAGATGTGGTAGCCATAATGATTGCCGAGTTCACCAAATTATCTGATGAAGAAGAAGTGGGCATTTGGGAAGGAGATGCTCATGTTTTGAAGGTTGCTCTTGAAGTTTTTTGAAGTGGGTCTGTGCTAGAGAAAATTATATTTAGTTGTGGAGGGAGCTCTTGGCTTATTCGACTTTTTCTTGGTGATTATGAGATAATACATCAAGAACAAGTGAAGGATAAGACTTATGTGGAAGTGGTTGTAGATGAGCAAACTATGGACAGGAGGGTCACATCTCCTCTGATGAGGCACAGGAATCAAAAAAAGAAAAGGTCATCATCATGTTGAAACAAAGGGGTGTCTGATGGAGAACCTAGAGGGGGAAATTTCCGGATTGCTAAATCAACAAATAAGGGAGGTGCTTGACAAAGCCTCTAATAATGAGATTGTGCTAACTAAAAATAGTAGGGAAAGGTGTGTTCTAGGGGATCATAACCAAGAACCGTTCCGCACTCCTGAAGATATGAATTTTGGGAATGGTTTATGTTTAAAGAAAGGGATTGGGAGATCCCCTTATATGCTTAGGAGGAGAAAGGAAAATCAGAACCCAATGATGAAAATGCTATTGCTAAAACTCTCATGGTTGAACGTGTTGAGAAGATGGTACAGGGGGATGCAACTTGAGGGATGAGAATCCTATCTTGGAATGTGTGTGGGATGTGCAACAATGTGCGGAGAGCCTCTCTTGCATGATACTTGTTGGAATGGGAAATTGATTGTGCCCATATTCAAGAGACACATTTAAAGGAAGGTACTGATGATGAGTGGAATATGTTGCTACAGTCTGAAAGACCTGAACGCATTGCTTTGGCTACGAATGGGAGATCTGGTGGGATGGATTTTTGGTGAAGAAAATCTTTCCTTAAAGTGGTTGATGTACTTAAGGCAACACATGTACTCACATGTAGATGATAGACTACTCAAGGGGAGCTAGATTGGTTCATTACTTCTATATATGGACCTTGTGTAGTAAATGCTCGAGAAAAACTTTGGGAAGATTTGATTGCAACTCAAGGGATGGTGCAAGAGAGGCCTTGGCTCATAGGTGGCGATTTTAATTGCATCTTGGCAAGCGGGGATAGACCCAATGGCAATGTTGACAGGCCTACTATTGGTTCTTGGCTGGTTATACAGAATCTGGGTTTAAGCGAGTTCCCTTCCTCTGGGGTGGAGTTTACTTGGCGAAATGGGAGTGGATTGCTATCCAAGCTTGATAGGTTTTTTAGTAACACTGCTCAATTGGAGAGATTTCAATTGACATCCGTCATGGGATTGGAAAGACCCATCTCAGACTACACCCCAATTTTATGGGATAGTGGTGAAAATGTCTATGTGGGATCCTATTTTAAATTCAGGAGATCTTGGTTCAGGGAGGCTGGATTCAAAGATATGCTAGCAAATTCTTGGACGGCCAAGTTAGTTGTTGGGTCAGCAACTTAAAGGTTGCCTTCCAAGCTTTCAGCTATGTGTGTGCTGTTGAAAGAATATGGACAGGCAGTGAAGGCTATTCATGAACAAAAAAGACTTGATGCTTTGACAACTGTGCAACAAGTTGACAAAAAGAAGCTACTATGGCATTAAATGCTCAGGAACAAGAAATGAGGAAATTTTGGCAAGAAGTTGTTGCTGAGGAGGATTTGAAAAAAGAAATGGATTGGCGAGAGCACTCCAAGCAGCTTTGGCTTAAGGAAGGTGACGCCAACACGAAATTTTTCCACCTTGCAGCCAGTGCTAGAAGAAGGAGCAATTTAATCTCTTCAATTAAAATTGGAGATAGAAGAATTTCATCTACTCAGGAGATAAGAGTAGAGGCCTCACGTTATTTCAAAGATGTTTCAAGAGCTGCTCTAAGGGGAACGTGGAGGATAGGTACTATAAATTTTCCTTGTGTGAATGAGGAGCAACCAAAAGTGCTGGTGGCTCCTATTTCTGAGCAGAAGGTTGTGGAGGCGATTAAAGACTTGAATAACGAAGGATCTCCAAGCCCAGATGAGATTCAAGTTTTCTTTTATAAAGAAATGTGGAGTGTTCTAAGGGAGGAGGTAATGAAAGTTGTACATGAGTTTGAAAAGGGGAACTTTGGCTTTGAAAGGATAAATAAGTCTTATCTATTTCTTCTACTAAAGAAGCCAGGGGCTGAATGTTTGTCAGATTTTAGGCCAATCGCTTTGTCAAATTCTATATATCTAATTGTAAGTAAAATCCTTGCCGACAAATTACGTGATGTGCTACAAATCCTGATTCTGCGAGTTCAATCTACCTTCCTACTAGGGAGATCTTTGCAAGAGTCTCTTATTGTGGCTCAAGAGATGGTGATGGGATGGCATAGAAGAAGATGCAAAGATTTTCTTTGGAAGGTAGACTTCAGTAAAGCATATGATTCTGTTTCGTGGTCTTATTTATGGGAAATATTTAAAAGGAGAGGGTTTCCTCCAGTATGGGTCCAATGGATGAAGAGATGCATCACAACAACCTCCTACTCCCCCCTGATTAATGGAAAACCATGCAAAGCTTGGGTACAGCCGCAGTATGGGGTATGGCAAGGATACCCCTTAGCTCCTTTGATCTTTAACCTTGCAGTTGACACATTAGCCAGATATGCATGTAAACTTGCAAAGGATGATTTGATCAAGGGTTAGTCGATATCTAATAGAAGGGTTATGGCACCTATTCTTCAGTATGCAAATGAGACAATATTTTTTGTGGAAGGAAGCATAAGGGAATCCCAAGCTCTCTTTCATACGGTCAGCATTTTTGGAGAAATTTCAGGTCTAAAGCTAAATGGAGGGAAGTCATCCTTGGTGTGCTTTGGTATGAATGGGAACGAACAAAGTGCTATCTCATCTCTTCTAGGTACCCCGTTGGTCTCTCTTCCAATCAAATATTTGGGACTACCTTTGAAATGCACTAAATTGAAGAAAAGCGACTGGAATATACTTTTTGAGAAAATATCAGTCAAATTAGAAAGCTGGAGCAACCACTATTTATCAAAAGGGGGGTGACTTATTTTATTAAATTCAGTGATTACATCAATCCTGGTCTTCTTTTTTCTATTTTCAAGGTGCCAAAGTCGGTTTGGAAGAGACTTGATATAATGTGCAAGAGGTTTTTCTAGAAGGGAGTCTCTCATCAAGGCCATTTTTTACAGCCTATCAAATGGGACTTACTTTGCTCTCCCAAGGAGTATGGTGGTATGGGGATTCGATCACTCAAAGAATTCAATGAAGTATTACTCCTGAAATGGGCGATCAAGCTGCTACAGGGGGATCAAAAACCTTGGGTAGAAATTATCAAAGAAAGCTATGGGACTTCAAATGATGAGATGTCTAGACTGCACCTGTCCAGACCCTCTCCTTTTTGGGCTTCAATGGTACGTGCTCTTGCTAAGAATTGGAACTTGTTGATACCGGTGTTGGGAGATGGTAAAAGCTTTCGGTTCTAGCATGAGAAGTGATCTCCTTTTGGGGTGCTGAAAGACAAACACCCAATGGCTTTTTCTACTATTGCTGATAAACAAGTCGTGGTGAATGATTATTGGGATGAAGAAGCCTACCAGTGGCATTTTAGCTGGTTCGAAGTCTGCAGATCTAGCACAAGAACGTAGGAGGACAAGGAAAGACTATTGCAGCAGTTGAGGCCCACATCAAAGGAGCAAGATACATATAATTGGAAGGGGATTTTTACTCTAGCAGCAGCATGTGAGAAGCTTATAATACTATCTAGATTGGTTGAAACTGATGCGATCATAAGGAAATTATGGAATTTGAAGGTTCCTCGGAAGGTCCAAATTTTTTTGTGGTTGTGTAGAAGAGATGGCTTGATAGCAAACGACCAACATCATAGGAGGATGGGAACTCCTGCCCAATTCTGCCAACTATGTGGATTACATAATGATAGTAGCCGACACATTTTTTCTTCATGCATGGTGATAGACTATGTTTAGAAGGCTATTTGTAGGGAATCGATCCCCACCTAGGAAGACTTATGGGATTTTTTTTTATTATGTAATAAACCACATGTGTCTATGGTGGCTGTGCCATGGTGTGTGTGGAGAGTAAGAAATGAGTGTTTGTTTCAGGAGAGGCTGGTGTGTGTGGAACATATTGTAAGTAATTGTTGGTCTCTCATACATATGTGGGGATCAATCCTGTAACTTTTATTTTGATTATAGTAAATAAATGCTCTCCTAGATTGCTATCGGTGATTCAATAGCTTTCCTTTCAGTTTCAAAAAAAAAGATTATCAAACTCTATAAGGCATTCATTTTAATCCTTTGCTTGCAAATCTTCTATTTTGTCTTGGGCATCACTTTCCCACCCAATTCGCACACACAAAATAATAATAATAATAATAATTGGGCAACTACCCCCTAATGCCCTTCATAAACCATGCACATATAGTACGCTAATCCTAATCTAAAAATTGTAGCAATTTGACCCTTAAGGATTTCATCCACACTTGGCTTGATATTTATTTATTAGTTTGTTCTCAATTGACATCAACTCCTTGATTTTAACCTAATCTTAGCTGAGGGGTCATGTCAAATGACCAGGTGCGGGTTTATACAAGTCCCCAAAGATTTTCCTCAAACATGCTTGGGCCCAATCCCCCCCTTACACCTTAGTTAGGTTGAATTAAACGAAGGGTTGTCCATTGTTAACTTTTTAATAATCCAAGTAACCAAGTCTTAGGTTTCTAAGGAGTCCACCCTAAGACAAGCTTAGAATTTTGTTTGCTTGAAGTGCACACTTCTCTCATGTCTTCCCTTCTGTCATGTTCCCATTCTTGCAAAAGTGTATGCACGGGCAATGGTCCCAGAACTTGCACTTAGAGGGACCAATTCATTTCGCCCCTCGCACAAAACATTTGACTTCTCATTTTTCTTCCCCTTTGTATAAAAAAATGGAAAATATACAAAACAAGTCCAATTCTACTTCTGCTTCCCACTCATAATCTGACCCTCCCATTCCAAATCCACAAGCTGACTTACATTCTGACATCCCCATTCCTAACTTCCCAAGCTTGGAGCTACCACAAAATCCTGAGTCGCAAAATCAAAATTGAAATCCCCTACCTAATCCTCTAGTCATGGTGGTCGAGCAAATGGCTCAACTGCAAAATAATCAACAACAATTGGCTAAGGTTGTCACAAACCTAGCCAATCAAAGAGGGCATTTATCACATGTGGAGCTTGTCACTCCTCTCAAGAATTTTTATGATCCTTCCAATTATAAGAAGAGGCCTGTAGTGGTAATTCCATAAGGGGATTTCAAGATCAAGATAGCTATTTTGAACCTAATTAAGCACTTCCATGGCCTTCCAATAAAGGATCCTTTTAGTCATTTGGAGGAACTGATCATCCTCATTCAAACCACTCATTCCCACAATGTGCGGGAAGACTTATGGCTTATGAGACTTTTTCCTCATAGCCTCAAGGACCAGGCCACCTACTGGTTCCGGACAGTTGGCCAACCCATAACAACCTAGCAGCAACTCAAAAGCACCTTTCTAAAAAAGTTCTTCCCTATCGGTTGTACTAATGCATTAAGAAGATCTATTACGACCTTTCAACAAAAACATGGTGAATCTTTCCACGAGTCTTGGGAGAGGTTTCAAGAATTATTGCAGAGTTGTCCACATCAAGAGATTCCACTTTGGCAGCTAGTGCAGGTCTTCTATCATGGATTACAAGATCAATTGAAATAGTTTGTGGATGCCTCATGAAGTGGCAACTTCTTAAACAAGGATGTTGAAAGTGCCTACCAATTATTTGACTCATTTAATTGTGCTTCTATGGACACTTTTGGTAGGAATACAAACCCAAGATTCAAAGTAAATGAAATTAAATCCAACTCTACATCTATTCTAGTTACCCAAGATGATATCCAAATGATAGCACCAAAATTGGATTAGATGCAAATTCACCAGAAGAAATTGGAAGAAAAATTCACTCAAAAATGGGCTCCACATCTAACTCCACCTAACATCCTCAAGAGAGAGAACTTGTAAAACATTGTTGTTGTCCCAATTGAGCAGAATTATTTCCCTGAGGTTACACAGGATATGACTGGGACGTATGATTTTCTAAATCAAAATTCCTTTGGCCCTACTATTGAGAATCTCAATCCTCAAAGAACATTTTATAAATTCTTTCAACTCTTACAATCAAAATTGGAAGAATAGCCCAAATCCTTCTTGGAAGGCCCCTAATCCTGTTCCGTTCCAAAGACAATATCAAACTGGGGTTTATGGGCAGAATCAATACCAACCTGGACCATCTCAAGATGATATCAATGCCCAGGTTATGAAAACCTTACAAGGCATGCAAAACCAAATGTCTAAAATGACTCGCATTGTTACTACCTCGCAAAATCAAATCAGGATCACCCCTGACCAAAGACCTACAGGTAATTTACCTTTTCAACCAATGCCTAATCCCAACAACCAAAGGAACCAATATCAGGGCGAGAATCCCGATCATCCCATTCACCCAACCCCTCAGCACCCCTTGGGTTTCCATCAAAATTAGGGCCCTCGACCTCCTAGAAATAATTATACTGCCAATGCAGTCACCTTGAGGAGTGGGAAGGCAACTCAAGATCCTGGGCCTTCTACTTCCACATAAGAAACCCACTCCAGAGAAAAGCAAGTTAACTCTTCCTCTACTTCGACTCAGGAACCTTCAACTGCAAACAAGCAAAGTCCCATCCCTTTTTCACAAGCACAACATTCCACTAACAAAAAGAAAAAGAAATCTGAGCCCTCTGATAAAGAATTGATGGAACTTTTTGGGCAAGTAGAAATAATCTTCCCTCCCCGAGATGAAATTAAATACATCCCTGCCTATGCTAAGGTTTTAAAGGATTTATGAACTCCTAAAGGGCAGTTTAGAAACCTAGGAAAGGTGATCCTATCAAAGACAGTTAGGTCAGTTGTGTAAAGCACACTACCTCTAAAAAAGAAAGATCTGGGTGCTCCTCTGATTCAAGTTGTCATTAATGACACCACTTTTGAACATGCCCTTCTTGATCTTGTTGCCTTCATAAATCTCATCCCCACTATTGTCTTTGAGGAATTTAGATTCAGTTAATTAAAAACTATCGAGGTTACATTGCAATTAGTTGATCGATCTATAATTAAACCAAAGGGGATTGTTGGGGATGTCATTGTTGAGTCCAGAACTGTCTATTTGCCTAGACTTTCTAGTCTTGGATATCGAGGTACAAGAAGCATTAAATAATGACCCAATTATTCTCAGATGACCCTTTTTTGCCACCGCAAAGGCAAATATCAATTGTAATTTTGGAAAGATGAAAATCACTTGCGGTGGAGAATCAATTACTTTGGATATTTTTCAAGCTTCAAGGAGATTCCAAGAACCATATTTCTTTAATGATTCGTAGATAGATAATTTAGTGGAAGAAACCATGCAAATTTCACATATGGGCACTTATTTTCCAATAGAATCCATTCCTAAGTCAACTCACCCTCTCACCCTAACTTCACCCCCCACATCTAACTCTTCCCTTAACTCTCCCTCTCTATCTTCCCCATTGGACCTCAATTCTAAATCTATTTTAAGCCAGACCTGCAGTTGGAGTTAAAACCTTGTCCTGACTCTCTAAAGTATGTTTTCCTGGGACCTAAGAAGACTATGCCCCTCATTATCAATTCTAATCTTACCGGGCATCAAGAGGAAAAACTTCTCCAAGTCCTAATCAAGAATCAAAAAGCAATTGGTTGGACTTTGAAAGATCTTAAGGGTATTAATCTGTCTTATTGCACTCATAGAATCTATCTTGAGGACAACTCTCGCCCCTCCCACTAGCAAAGAAATTTTGTACAACCCGTACTTGCAAAACATAAATCATTATTTACAGGGTTAAAATTTTTATTTCGTTATTTAGGACAAAGTTGTGTCTTGGGAACACGACTTTGCTATGAATGGCCAAAGTTGTGTTCTTAGGACACGGCTTTGATACTAATAGAAAAGTCATGTCCCCAGGACATCACTTTGCTCTTAATAACCACCTACATATGCTACTGATGTTGCTGCTACTACTGGTGTAGCTGTTGTTGATACTACTGATTTTGCTGCTGATGCTGCTGCAGCTACTACTATTGTAGCTGTCTTGCTGGATACAACTGCTGCTGATGCAGCTAATGGTATTTGTGAAGTAAAAAAAATTTACAACATAGATACATGTAATCCATACAAATAATTCATGATCTAAAAGTAGTTCAATCAATGATATTGACATAATCCATAGAGAATCCAAACTAACATCATCAAAAGAACTACGTAGAAGCATAGAATAACCATTCATCTAATGAAAACACACAAAGTCATACTAATATAATCCAAAGTTAACACTATAATACAAAATATGCAGAGACTAATATCAATACATCAGAAAATAGCACATTGACATTGCATGTCTAGAGTCAAATATATACAAAAAGAAAATAAAAAAAACTAGTCCTTTCTTCTTCTTTTGTAAGTCCTGGTAGGCTCTATAGCTGGTATATGCTCAATGCGAGATTGTGAGTCAATGTCGTTAATAAGTGAGCCCATCCCAAAGAGGGGGGATCGTAATGGTATATGTGTAACATGAGATGTATCCTATGTAAGACTCTCTCCCAACTGATAATGTTCTGCATGTATCTTCATCGGTGCAGGTGGGGTGACAGGTGGCACATCAATTGTGGTAACAGACGGAGTGAGGAAATCGATATCACCCATAGCACTCGATGATGATCCTCTATGGTGCTCCTGGTGCTGCTCATGGTGTTGCTCCTCCTACACCTTCAGCATCAAGTGGTTGTGCTCTATCTCTAGCTGGTTGTGTACATCCATCGGTGGCTACTCCTTGTACTGTTCCTGCTACCCACCCATAGCACTCGATGATGATCCCCTATGGTGCTCCTGGTGCTACTCATGGAGCTGCTCCTCCTACACCTTTAGCATCAAGTGGTCATGCTCCATGTATGGCTGGTTGTGTAAATCCATTTGTGACTACTCCTGGTACTGCTTCTTCTACCCATCCATCATCGCTTGCAACTATCCATGTTGGTCCTCTCCCTACTGGTCGTCCTCCATATCTATCACCAGATCTCCACGACCTCTCTGTTATCTTCATCCTCACCCTAGACGTCAACCTCGTCGTTGACGTGGATGTTGTTGCGTCGAAAATCATCGTAAAATGATTGTGTTGCAGTATAACGACGAAAATCAATGCGACATTTAAATCTATAATACTCGAAAAACAAACGTGAGTTCCAAGGTCGTTTGCAAGGAGCAAGTGTAACAAATCAATCCACTAATCACAGTAATCAAGAATAATACTTGATGGTAACATCATCATGAGCCATAACTAGCTTTAACTAATCAGAATAAAGTGACAAATGCTCCTACATAATCGCCTGAGAGTTGTAATTCCTTGCATATCCATTCTGAGAACTGAACATTAAATCAGGGTTAATTTTACAGTTTTAACATCATATTATGAAAGCAGAGTGACCACGAGGATTACTAGGGGTTAATCTAAGGTTTAATTAGCATTAAAGACTAATAAGTGGGTCCACACAGACAGAAACAGGATTTCATGCATTTCGAGAACTAATACAACACCTAAAATCCTAATTTCCAACCTACTTGAATTACAGAGGTTCTGGTCAGTATAAAATTCATATAAACCTTCTAAAATTCATAGAAAAATATTCTATGGGGTTAGGAATCCTTGATTTGACCTTTGGAACCTATTTTAACCTTGAATAGTCTCAAATGGAATTCTGCCCTAATTTGGGTTTCTACGCAACTTGCCTAGTCAAACTTGGTCAAAAATGAAATATAACTTCACCATCAGATACCTTCGGTCCAAATTAGGTTTGTACCAAAATTTGGGCCCAATCAGAGCTCATCTTGACCTAGTTTGCAATCTAGTCTTTTTAAACCCTGTTCCTCACATCTAGGCCCCTAACTTTCAAATTAATTACAAATAGCCCCCCAATTTTGTTGTCTTCTTCACAAAAGGGTCCTTGCTGCCAAGGCAGGTGTGAACCCAAAAGAACCGACCTTCAATCAAGGATACCTCCCTGATTTCTTGACCAATCCCTTCCAAAATTGGAAGGGATGATCTTAAGGAAGTCCCCAATCACCTGAATCACATCTTGGACTCGAGTTTGGACCAAAAAGCTCATGCTAACTCTTAGGATTTCAAGGATCTTCTTCCCTACTTTTTCGAGCTCCTCAAGCTTGGAAGCTTGCCTAAGGCCTTTAAAAAGACCTCCATTGCATTGCCTTGATCCTTAGCTCAGTTTTGGCCACAATTCTTCATCAACTCTCCCTCTCCAGCCACCTCCACCGCAGTTCCGATGACTCCTCTCCCTCTGACTTCTTCGCCTGCTGCCATACCATAGGCAGTGGGAAAGTCTTCAACTCCTTCCACTGCTCCTCGCCAGCCACAACAGGAGTCCCCAGACCCCTCTCGTCATCGTCGTTCCACCACCGAAGGCTTCATCCTCTCTGATGCCAACCAATCAAAGCCGACACCTACCTTACCCTTTCATCCATTAATTTAGGTCCTATCTTCTCCCTCTACTTCTCCTGAATCTCCCTATCCCTTTCTTCCCCTATTTCGACCGCCAACTCACCCTCCACCTCACCGTCTTCCTCCATGCCAGCCAAACACCAGCGAGGTCTCCCCGACACCACAAGCCACCAAACATCACCACAACACCTCCACAACCTCCACCTCACCTCCGCGAACAAAACCCCTCATCCTATTTCACGGATTACCCACTCCAAAGCTCCATCGAACAAAACCACCTACGCACTTCTTCCCCAACTTCGCCAGACCACCACACGCCCCCGCACACCACAAGGACACTGCCACCGCACTCCATGTCCACCGGCGATGCTCATGGACTTACTAATTAGGGCTTAAGGCTTGTATTATTGGATTTCAAGTTTAGTGGTGCCTCGCCGTTGCCGTCGTCTTCCTCGACATCGTCATGCTTCATCTGACCCGCTTCGGCTTCGCACACAACTTCCATCAGGCGTGGGTTAGCATCACGAAGGTTCCTGGACTTCCAAATTAGCCAAAGATAGCAACAACCCACCTTCAATTTCACCAAGCTTCACCTGCTGCTACACGTGAAGGAAGGAAGGCACTTTAGTGCCACATCATTGGATGAGGAGCAACTATAGATGCTTAAGAGGATTTTGTGCAATCACCTTGTCGCCCAAGCACACGGGGATCGGGTCCCTCACATGCGCACTTGCCCTCATGCCTCACCCATGAAACACGCCCGCACATCTGGCTAATCCCTAGGATCCGATTACCCAATACTAAACCTGATTAACCCCGGGTTTAAGAGAAGCTGAGAAGGAAATGAGAGATCTATGAGAGAAGGGGGGGAGGGTTTTGCTGTGTGACCCTTTGCCTTGCCCCTATGTTGAAGGAAGAGAGAGGCTTTCTATACTTAGCCTCTGTAAGAAGAAAAGGGCATGTTCTTGTGTTGCGATGGAAAGGCTTTGAAGAAGAAGGGCTCTTGAGAGAGCCTTGTGCTTGAGTGCGCCTTCTGTGAGGCACTATGCTATGTGAAGGTTAAGTTCTCTAGTTCTGTGAAGGTGACGTATGATTGAGGTTTATGCTAGCACTGTTGAATTATTTAAGTACCTAAGTTAATATTGATTATCTGATTAAGAATAATGTTTGGTTATTTGAATAATTTGAGTATGAGATATATGATTAATTAAGATGAATAATTGGTGATTCAAATCATCATTATTTTATCTTTCTATTCTTTTTGTCTCATAATCTTTTGAATATCAATCTGACACGTATTCATTTAATATCTATCTAATGCTCAATTTATTGTGCTAATTGATTCTAAATGAAGATTAATGCATGAATTCCACATTTACTCCCTACGAACGACCTCGGACTCCCTTAATATTCTTAGTTTATAAATTTAAATGTCTTGTTGTGCGATTTCAAAGTATACAACAACGAACGCATATTTAAAATCTCCTCTTTTGCCCAACAACAATAATGTAGTTGAATTAAATAATCAAAATGATATTCAATATAGAGCAAAAATGTATCCCAAGTGACAGGGGTAAAAATATAAGAAGATAGGACTAAAAATGGTGGTTGGAACCACCAATTTAACCCTAGAAATAAGCACTAATACCTATCAAATTTTCCAACAGTACTCCTCCTCCACTAATAAGAAATATCCACGTCAGAGTCAAATGTGCAATATCTCCATAGTGCCTAGAACCAAGGTCATGCACAAGACCCAAACGACTTAAAGTCGCCAAACAATAGTAGCACATGGCACAAGCCTCTAAAACACCCAAGTGTTGAGTGAGGAGTGGAGGCATAAATCTTGAGGAGCAAAACCTCCCCCGCCCTCCTCGGATTCCTTTCTCTCTCTTTTTCAGACTCGAGTGAATAGTACTGGGTAATCGGATCATGTGTAGGGGTCTAGACCTACCGGCAAGGTGTAGCGGGTGAGGAGTATGCACGTGAGTGAGAGGGACCTCACCCCTTGTGCTGAGGCAACGAGCCCTCTTCACAAAGTCTTTTTATGTGCTTTTCAGAATTCTCCCCCTATGATGTGGGACTATATGGCTCAGGTTCTTCGCGTGTTGCAGTAGGTGGATGATTCTTTGATTGCTGCTACTACTATGGTTTCTTCCTTCAATTGGAGCTACAAGTGGCTTCACAGATTAATTCCGCAGTGCCTGGAGGTGGTAGTGGTGGCGATTGACGACTAGATGACAACGATGAGTGGTGTGAGGTGGAGGTCCGGCAAGGAATCCTGAAATGCACAAAAATGGTCCTTCGGCCCAATTAAAACACTCAGGATGTTCACCGTGTCTTAAGGAACACTGTGGTGGTGTTTGTGTGGTGTTTCGTAGTGTGTGGAGGTGATACGAAGGTGGGAAGGACGACGCGGTGATAGGTTGTTTGATGAGGAATTACAAAGATCAAACCCCCCAATTCCCTTGGGACTTTTGTTCTCAGAGGTGCAAGGGAGGTTGTGGTGGTGGCAACGTCATGTTTCGAGGAGTGTAGTGGCATGGCAAGCTCATCGGAGCTACGCCAGAGCTAGAGAAGACGAGGGGGAAGCGCAGTGATAGAGCGGTCAATCCTATAAGCTAAGGGGCTAGAAGTGTTATAGAGAAGAAGAGAGAGGGTTCAGAGGGACTTAGGAAGTGAGAGGAGAGCCGAGGTGATTGGCATTGACCAACTGGACGCGAAGAAGACGACAGAGTACGGCGAGACGGCAGCGAGGAAGGAGAGGTCAAGGACGGGTGGACTTTGGCTAGTATCAGTTGCGAAGAAGAGAGGAAAAAGATAAGTCGATCAATTTGATCATTAGCTAGATGGATGAGGTGGTTGGAGAAGGCTCGTCGGAGCCGAAGATGCAATGGCTGGAGAAGGATGAGAGAGAGGTTTCTCGACCGACTCTTGGCTGGCAAGAACGTTGGGACCTAGGGGAGTTTATATAGAGCTCAAGCACGAGCTCTAAGTGAAGAAATGAGCTTGATAGGTTTCAATTTTTTCAGGAAGAAGCTCCTCAAATTCCCTGATCTCTCCTGAGCTCTAGGATCTGATTTAGGGTCCTTGACGCGATTCAATGGATTCCCTATCATCTGATTAACAATCCCTCCAATTTTGGAGGGATTTGGAGCTGATTTAAGAGAGATTTCCTCTCTTGAAGGTCGGCTGCAAATTTGTTCGCACGTCAATGGTAGCAGGGACATTTTTGAAAGAACGATAGCAAAGTTAGGGACTTAAAATGCAATAAATTCGAAACTAGGGGTCTAAATGTGAGAAATAGAGTTTCTAAGGGTTAAAATGCAAACTAGGTCAAGATGGACTCTGATTGAGCCCAAATTTTGGTCTCAACCTAATTTAGACCAAAGGAATAGAATGGTGAACTTGTATTTAAGTTTTGAGCACGTTTGCTTGGGTAATTTGCATAGAAGCCCAAATCAAGATAAATTCCCGTCTGAAACTCTATTCTAGGTCAAAATGGGTTTAGATGGTCAAACCAAAAGTACCAAACCTCTTATATTAGTTTTTAATGAATTTTAGGAGGTTTAGATTAATTTTATTTTGACCAAAACCTTTCCAATTTAAGTAGGGTTTATAATTAGGATTTTTAGTGCTTTTTTCGCCCTCAAAATGCATAAAACCCTAATTCATTCGATGTGAACCCACTTTTTAAACTTTTATGCGCAATTGAACTTTAATTAGCCCCTGAGTGACCTCGAGGCTAATTTGCATTTATGATCTACTATTAAAATAACAGAACTAACCCTATTTCCTTGTCTTTTCCTCAAATCAGATTATTTTGGAGTTGTAACCCTCAGATGATTAAGTAGGAGCATTTACTATTTGAACCTTAATAATTGTGGCTAGTTAAGGCCCATGATGGTGTTACCATCAGATATCCCATGGGAGGATGAATACCTCATCATCATTAGCACCAAATTTGGGAGGCTCAACCTCAATAAAATGTTGGCCTATCTCATCTTGCAAGTCTTCCCGTGTGTCATCGATAAGTCTCCGTAGCTCATCAAGATCAGGCCTTTCTTTTGCTAATAGATTGGCAGCTTTATCCCACTTAACCAGCTGAAAACTGAACATATATGTTAAACCAAACAATTATTAACTAGTTTAAATTTAAATAATTATGAATAATATATCTCGCTCCACAAAACTTCCCCATAACAACCTATGCATCTACGAGTAGCACCATGGTACCACGCAACGTAATCTGGTGTCATGCTCTACTGCTCATCGCCTATGGAGTCAATCTGTACTCCTCGCTGGTGACATGCATCCCATGCTTCTATGTGAGGTGCATGGCACTCCACCCAATCGGTGTCATTTTTTCCCCTAAGATCCATTCGATGAAGTTGGGAATCTGTGTCACGTTTATCTAGTACTCTCTATCAACCTCTAAACTAACATGTGACAATTTGTAAAACAATGTTCCACTATGTGGAACATAATAAGGGGCATTGTAGCATTCCAAAACTCTCGACTAACAAGATATGATGCTAGTACTTGTGCAAGTGTTGTTTCAATGTATGGCTCCCATACAACCTAGGCTCCCATACAACCTACAAGAAAACTAATTTATTAACGCTTATAAGTAGATTGAGTAACCTGATCTGCTAATTGTAAGTCGAATGAATCGCAGTAAGGATGTAGAAGACGCAGGGGATGGTCAAATACATTGAATGTAGCCCCCCACCGAGAAGCTGTTGGTCTACCATGCCAATCGGGTGGGTGGTGCATAACAGGAGCGATGTGTGGAAATTTCTCTCATGCCCATATCTGTAGCAATATCAAGGATCCCCCGATCTGTCCTGTGATACTACATGCAGGTAAACAAGGATGTCAGTATAGATAAGCAAGTCATGCAGATCCCCAACTATATCGAGTCGTAACCCTGAAGTCCCTCAGCAGTGGTAAGAATATAAATGAAACTAAATAGTCAAACTTGTCTGGGAATAACACCCCTCCCATCATTTGCAGAATGTATGCTCTAGCATATTGCTGAACGACATCATCTGGTGCCTCCTCTGATAAGTCACGAAATGTTTGTGCGAGCCATGTCAGGCTCACGTGTGCCCCCTTCAACTTGGGAGGTCTAACTCCAAGTAACTCCTGACATATGTTATACCCGGAGTCTACTTTCGTTACGCCTGAAAAGAAAAAGCACATTTATTGTTACAAATAATGTAATTAACGCATCCTAAAATTATGTTGTATAAAGGAATACCTGTCACTGGTAAGCCATCAACGGGCAAGCCCAAGATCATCACTACATCCTAGAGAGTAATGGTCATCTCTCCATGACGCATGTGAAATGTATGTGTCTCAGGTCGCCAATGCTCCACCAATGTGGTGATGAAATGCCAATCTAAAGATATAAATGGTAGCTACAGAAGAGATCCCAAACTAGCTTTCTGGATGCATGTCACAATACGATCATTCGATTGGTTATGACACAACTTACCCTCTCTTCTCTTATATTTTAACCAAGTTGAACCCTACCACAAATATACCAATGTTAATGCTTAGGAGAACTAAATGTGTACCAAAAAATATATATTTTCAAACCCAATGATGCTTACATGACCTTCCCACAAAAACTGTGAATGGTGCTCCCACTACAAGTATAGTAGCTCACGGTCAATGGGTCCCGGATCCATCTGCATGTGCACAATAGCTCATGAATAACATTCAAATTTATATAAATCACCTTTACTTTTTATGTCAGACATAAATGCACAAAAGTAAAGTACCTGTGCAAAAAAAAAAAGTATACCAAATGGAAGGTTAATTATATGGACAAAAAATCTTTTAAGCACAGCCTTTGAAACATCACTTTACTAAACCAAAGATTTAAACATCCTCAACCTTCAAATTTCATTTATGAAGGAAACTCTATAACTATTTCTTCGAAGTAATGCTTCCTGAACCTTAAATCACCATTTCAGATTAATAGTCTAATGATCTATCAGTGTCTCAATTAAAAAAAAAAAGTTGATGTATTTTCTATCTTATGCTGACTGCACATTCAATTAAAAGATATCACTAGATCTACAGCTGAAGTTTGATCTGTCTCAAATAAAAAAAATTCAATTCACTCAATTGGTAAAAATTAGATTTGTAGCATACATATTTTGAGCAATATCATTGGATCAAGAAACTAAAGTTTACATTATTGCTGGGCCAACAATTAGATACTATCATGATCTTAATAATTGCATTGGAAATTATCCTATCATGATATGAGTTTCCTATTCCTATAGCAAAGATAAAACATGATAGGTTTCAAGTAAGGAAGAATAGATACAAAAAGCAACATACCAACATTATGAGAATGTCTCCTATTATGCCCAAGACCACCACATAGACCATATTTATTTAAATTCTTTCTTGCATTGTTATCTCTTAGTCGCTTGGCATTCCTCAAACCACTTGTTGTACCGGATGGTGGATGGCTCAAATTTGGCACATCTATTTTATTGGATGGAGGCACATTTCTTGAGGAGGCAGAAGTGGCTCAGGGAGGGTAATTACGTCTTATATGTCCTATGCCACCACACTTACTGCAATTATTTGGTTGCGATGATTATCGAAAATCCATTTCATTTCAAAGATGAGTTGATCTAAGGCAGCCCTTTGTTTGCTTGCACTCCACATCCGGAATGACTTTTGAGAATTCAATCGGCATCCAAGTCCATGATTGCCTACCAGGAATGGGATAAAATCTTCCTCCATAACACTAAAGTTGTTTCTCCCAAGTATACTAATGTGGCATGAATTCATCCAAATTCAAATTTCTATGTGCAAGTGCAACTAATGCATGTGAGCATGGAATCCTCCATATTTGCCATTTCCCACATGTGCATGTATTTGATGTTATGTTGACCGATCTAGTTCTCCCTCCTTTAATGTCGTAAGCTATAGGTCATTCGCTAGTAGCAACTTCATATTGTAACTCCGGACTCTAGTCATTGTGCAATATGGCCATGTGCAACCATTTCCACTTTTGCAACTTACTATTTACCCAAGTAGTGTAAACTTCATATCTATACCTCGACGATCTCGGAAGTAAGACATACAATTATGAAATTTTTTCTTTACCAATGCTGCAACTGGCACAGATCTTCCATCTTTTAAGACTGCATTATAGCTTTCACATATGTTGGTTGTCATATACCCCCACCTATATCCACCATCAAAAGCAAGTGATCACATTTTGGGCGGGATTGAATCCCTCTCAAACCAAGTAGGAGCATCTTCCTTTAATTCTTTAAGCTTTTCCATGCATGAATTAAACTTTAGGGGACATGCCTCAAGGGAATCTTTGCACAAGTTTCTTCATTGCCATGTTCTTGTACACGTCATTAAAATTACTTGAAACATGACGCTAACAAAATCGCCAATGGACATAAGGAGGAAGCATCCCTACATCTGGATTCCTCATTGCTGTCTTTATACCTACATGTCTATCTAAAATTATGCATATCGGTCCATGCCTCTCTCGAATAACAAAGTACCTGTCGTGACTTAAAAACCACGTCTATGTTTCTTCCCTTTCTTCATCTACTAAAGCAAATGCTAGTGGGACAATGTGATTATCTTCGTCCATTCTGTTAGCAATTAGCAACTTGTGCTTGTACTTGCCATATAAGTGTGTGCCATCAATATTAATAAGTGGCCTACACTGTTGAAATGCAATACATGGCCCGAATGCCCAAAAAGCTTTCCTAAAGACCTTTCTCCCATCTCTTGTGGGTCTCATACCCCACTCAAAGTCAATCTCCGTTGCACAATTTACCTCTTTAATTGCATGAAGTGTATCATGTCATTGTAAGATTCATCGCAATCACTATAAGCAATCTCAATTGCTTTTCTCTTGGCATCCCAAACTTTTCTTTGCTGACCTTGCACTTAAACTCGCCATCAATGAAGCTCTTCAACTCCCTGACCTTAATAGTTGTTGATTCTTGCACATATTTCACGAGAAAGCATGACATGAAATTACAATCCAATTGGGGGTGGTCCAAACCCGTAACAGGGTTATGACGTGTGAGGGCCATCAACAGCACCAACAACAAATTTACCATCAAATTTCCACAAGTGTCCACAAAGTCTCCATTTACAACCTTTTTCCTTCAGATTGCATTCAACAACCCACACTTCCCTATCTGATTTGCGAACATAGAAGTTATATCTATGTCCGATGTGAAAGTCTTTAACTGCAAATATCAAATCATCTTTAGTATTGAATGCCTTCCCAACATAAAATTGTCCACCAAGACTCATATTAGTAACACTTTCCTCCCAACTGATATATCCAGAGCCCACTAGAACATTATAGAAACTGTCATCCATAACGTAATGCGCACTTTTGCTACCACATCCATCCATTGTATGTGAGGCAAGGTCATGTAAGAAATCATTAGGTTCATCCTCATGGCTATTATAATCATCATCTGATGGTATATCATTGAATCCACCATGATTGTTTCCAAAATCAAGACCAACATCCCTAATAGATTCAATACGATCACATCCTTAATGCTGCACATTAGATACCTGTATAATTGGAGATCTCACTGGATGATGGACAACAATTGTAGTCATTGGAGACTAGACAATAGGACCACTCACTATAGGCCGAATAACTGGAGTACGCACTACAACTTGGACAATAGGACTGGGCGCTGCAACTTGGACAGCTAGAGTATGCATGGCAGCATGGACAACTGGAGTACTCCCTGTAGCTTGGACAACTAGAGTGCTCACTGGTGGTTGAATTGTTGGAATACTCACTGGAGACTAGGAAATTGGAGTACTTTGTCGAGGGATACATCGCACTTCATGGATTTTAATTAAAAGTTCTAGAAAATACTGCATACCCATGGCATCCATGGTCCCAAAAACAAAATCAGCATCATCATCATTTGTAATCAGTGATAGAATATAAGTAGTTCATCTATTTTCCCCACTTCTAAAAATCATTGAGAATTTATGTATTATCTCAATGTCATGTGTAAGAGGATCAATCTGTAACCTCTTCATTATCTTCTCCTTAAACTTCTTGAAGTCTCTCTCATCTATGAATACCCTCATATTCTTGCAAAAAGGCCTATCATATCCGACTCCATCTTCCCCATCAATGATATTCCCATGTGCATACAATAGGCATAAAATACTTGGTGCCATTTTACCTAACCTAAAACATTAATTTTAAAACCAATTATATTACCTCTTCTCAAATCAGGTCACCAAACCAAATTACAAAAATGAATAGAACTTTATCATTCACTTTACTTTAATCAATTACAGTACTAGGAATACTTTCACATTTGCTTCCTTCATGCACAGCTCTAATCATTGTTTGTAAATAAATATATAATATGTAATTACTACAAATTTAACATATTAAAATTCTATTAAGGTATTCTCTTCCTACATAAATTGATTTGATTTTCATTAACTCAAATAAGTCGAAAACTTAATATATGACCACAAAAAAACCTATCTAAATATGACTGAAGGGAAATGATTTTCAAAAGGGGGTAAGGAAGAACACAGCAAACCAACAAGCAAGAGGGCTGAAGTCAAGGGTGGCGAGGGCAGAAGTCACTCTGTGAAGGGGCGACCAGCGGCAAACGACTATGCTTAGAGCGACAACCGCCGGCGACACGGCATCGATGGATGACAGTGTCGGCAGTCGCAGTAGAGTAGCACCAGAGCAGCAACAGCAGAAGTAGTATGAAGTGGAGTCGAGGGTGGGGGGAGGAAGGCAAGTGCTTAAATGTACCCCTACCACAGTCGTGTTTTAAACATGCGACTTTGCTACAAAAGAAAAAGTCATGTCCTAAGGACACAACTTTGCTATTAGTATCAAAGTCATGTCTCTGGAACACAATAACAAAATAAAATTTTCAAGCCTGTAAATAACGATTTATGTTTTGCAAGTATGGGCCGTACAAAATTTTTCTCTCACCAGCCTCAAAGGAGATTGAATCCTAATATGAAAAAGGTGGTAAAAAAGGAGATCATCAAGTGGCTGGATGCTGGCATTATCTATCCTATCTCTAATAGCAACTAGGTTAGTCCTACTCAAGTTGTTCTTAAAAAAGTGGGGCTAACCGGCATCACAAATGAGAAAGGGGAAAATATTACCACTAGGACTGCTTCTTCTTGGCAAGTGTGCATTAATGACAAAAAATTAAACACTACCACCAAGAAAGATCATTTTCTACTCCCATTCATCGATCAAATCATGGAGCACTTAGCTGGACAGGAGTTTATTATTTCCTTGACAGATACTCTAGCTATAATCAAGCAACAATCCACCTTGAGGACCAAGAAAAGACTACATTCACCTGTCCCTTCGGAACCTTTTCTTTCCAAAGGATGCCTTCGATCTTTGCAATGCACCTGCAACTTTTCAAAGGTGTATGCTTGCAATATTTTCTAACCTGGTGGGTGAATGTCTCGAGTTTTTATGTACGACTTCTTAGTTTTTGGAGTTGCTTTTGACTTATGTCTTAAGAATCTTGATAAGACTCTCCAAAATTGAATAGAAGTCAATTTATTCCTTAGTTGGGTAAAAAGCCACCTCATGGTTCAGGAAGGCATCATCCTGGGCCATGTCATTTCAAAAGATGGAATTGTGATAGATACACTAAGATTGACACCATTTCTAGACTCCCCCTCCAAACTCTATTAAGTAGATACAATCATTTTTGCGGCATGTGGGATTCTACTGTAGATTCATTAAGGATTTCTCCGAAATCTCTAAAACCTTAAGTGAACTTCTCACCAAATATCAACCTTTTGATTTCAATGAATAATGCTTGAAGAGCTTTGAGGAATTGAAGAAAGAAGTCACTGAGGCATCGATTTTACAGGGACCTGATTGGAATCATCCCTTTAAATTAAGGACTAATGCTTCAAATTTTGTTGTTGGGGCTATTTTAGGGCAATGTATTGACAAGAAGCCCGTTGTGATCTACTATGAAAGAAAAACTTTAGATGATACACAACGAAATTACATATTTACTAAGAAAGAACTTCTTGCCATTGTGTTTGCCCTCGAAAAATTCAGATCATATGTTTTAGGGTCGCATGTCACTGTTTATACGGACCACTCAGCATTGAAATATTTGTTGAACAAGAAAGATGCGAAACCCCACCTTATTCAATGGATCCTTCTTCTTCAGGAATTTGACCTGGAAATCAAGGATAATGCAGACTCACAGAATGTAGTGGCCAATCATCTCTCTCGTATTATGACAAATGACATACTTTACCCACCTAATATCTTTCCAGATGAAACCCTCTTGGTTGTCAATAACCTCCCCTAGTTTGCTACTATAGCAAATTACCTGGCGACTGGATGAATCCCTCTTAATTGGCCCAAATCCAAATGGGATAAGTTTCTTTGTCTACATCAAATATTATTTTTGGGAGGAGCCTGATCTATACCGCATCTGCATTGATCAAGTCATCCGGTGATGTGTTCCCAATTCAGAATTTCATAATATTCTAACACACTGTCATTGATCAGGTCATCCTTTAAGTTATGGATTCTATTAGCCCAGTATACATAAAGATGCTCAACAATTTGTTTGGTCCTGTGTGCATTGCCAGAGCATCGACAACATGACTCAAAAGGATATGATGCCCCTAAACCCAATTTTGGAAGTTCAAATTGTTGATGTTTAGGGCACTGATGTCATGGGATCGTTCATCAATTCCTGTAGGTACTTGTTCATTCTAGTCACTGCCAACTATGTTTCCAAATGGATTGAAGCAATACCCACCCGCACCAATGATCATCAGGTTGTCACTGACTTTATTAAGAAAAATATTTTCTCAAGATTTGGAGTTCCCAAGGCCATTATTAATGATGGAGAATCTCACTTCACCCACTCTCAATTCCGTTAAGTCTTATCTAAATACAAGGTTAACCACAAAATCTCTACTCCTTACCACCCCCAAACTAACAGCCAAGTAGAAGTATCAAACTGAGAAATTAAAAACATTCTTCAAAAAATGGTTTGTTCTGACAGGAATGACTGGTCTGGCAAGCTGGATGATGCTTTATGGGCCGCTTTCAAAACTCTGACCTTTTTGCCTCATTTATGGAAAGGCATGTCATCTCCCAATCGAACTCGAACATTGGGCTTTTTGGGAGATTAAGTAATTCAATTTGGATTTAACTGAAGCTGGCAAACACCGTAAATTGTAATTAACTAAAGTGTAAGAAATTCGTAATTTTGCTCACGAAAACGCATGGATTTACAAAAATCGAACTAAACTCTTTCACAATAAATATATTATTCAGAAAACTTTTGAACCAAGTCAATGTGTTTGGCTTTTTGATGCTAGACTACGATTTTTTCCAGGAAAGTTAAAGTCTAAATGGACCAACCCTTACATCATCCTCAAAACTCATTCGTACGACAATGTTGACATTTTTTATCCCAAAAGAAATATATCACTAACCATCAATGGCCAACGATTAAAGCCCTCCCTAGATAATTCTCCAAAACAACATTCTGATTCACACGATCTACATGATTTAGCCAACGATCCTTGATGTGCTCCATGCCCAGCTACAAGGCATAAAAGACAGCCCTAGATGGGAGATAACCCACCATTTTTCCTACCTTCCCTTTTAATTTTTTTCTCAAGTTCTAACTATCCTAACTTTAAAGTCCTTTCACCCAAGTGATATCTTCTTACCTTGGTTATGCATGAGGACATTGCATATCTTTAGCATGAGGGAACGTTTTAATTTTGTCAGTCTTTTCAGGATTTTCAGAACCCAAAAATACAAAAAAAAAATTCTTCCTTTTTGCATGCATTTTTCATAAAATCATAAAAATCGCATATATTAAAAAAATTTCTTGAAGAATTTTCAAAACAGGAGACCAAGGATGTGACTTTATTTCAATAAAGGAACACATGGGATTTACTATTTAACAAAACCTAAGGATGAATCCAAGGATCCTTTGATTAGAATTTTTAGGTCAAGAAATTTAGATTTAATCAGTGTATCTCCTATAGAAATTCTCCTTAATCCCTGAAGAAACCAATTAGCCCTAATTCCATCTAGCAGTTTAAATAGTACTTGACATAGTTTTCAATCCAAAAAATTTAAATTTCTTTTGAAACGCAAGTGTCAAAATTCACACACACAAGCCAATAAAAATAAAAAGCCCAAAAACACATAAATTAATAATTCCCTGTGTTAACTTAAGGTGAAAGCTAAAGCAATTTTAATTGGATGAGTCCCCACCATGAAGGAGAAAAACTCTCCTTTGAGGAAATGATGCCTACATGTTACCCCCTCGATTCTTGCTCCATATCTATATACAAAGCACATAAGCACATCTTGTGGTTCAAGTGTCTCGGATGGTACTATCCCGAAGTATCGAAGCGAGAAGCTGAATTCACTGCGAGTTCCTCTCATAGTGCCATGAGGTGTCGGGTTGTAGGGCTCCTGGAGGTGTCTTGGACAGTGCTTTTATAGCATCAGAGCAAGAGCCTCCTCGAGGACCGGTAACAAGGACAAGGATTCTGACATAATTCTATTAAGGTTAATCTGAGGCTAAGCATCGGGGAGAAAATAACAAAAACATCAAAATATAATTTCAAAAAAAAATGATGGCCATCCACAAAGCACTAACACGTGATTTTTCATCGTCATACAAATTCTGGATTGATTTCTTAGGTCAAGGAGGTTTTTACTATGAAAACAGTTGACGGGATAAATTTGCTGAATTCTTGGGAAGATACACAGGTCCTATTTTATGCTAACCTTTGGATCCAAGGACAAATCTCGATGTTTTATCTTAAACAAATCCTGCACCTTCCTTATTCTCAACTCAACCAAAGTCCCATAAAAAAATGTTTTTCCTCCAAAACAAAAAAATTAGTTTTCTCTAATACTATTTTGCTAAACAAATTTTGTTAAGGGACTAGCAACAAGATAAGCATGGGAGTGTAATAAACACCAGTTATCATCATTCTTAGGCTAAAAATCACATCTAGTTCCTAGGTTATCCACATTACAGTATGGTATTGGGCTGCATTTAGGCATTTAGGGCTTAGGCATGCATTGCATTATTTTCTTCTTATTTTACATTTTAATGCACTTCATTTCATTATCAAGGATGATTGCACTATGATAACAACTTAAACCCTTGCAATGTGTAAGGCAAAAACCAAGAAGAAGATAGAGCTCCATTCTAGCTGGATCCCAACTCATTTGAGCTCATCCCAACTAGATCCGAGCTCAACCCAACACATCGCAGCTGGATCCAACTCATTCTCAGCTCCATTCAGCTCATCGTAGCTCAACTCTACTTAGCTTAGCTACTAGTCCTCTACTAGCCAAGCTAAGTTAGCTAATAAGTCACCAGTTAGCTCAGGTCAACTCATCTCCAACTCATGAAGACTCAACTCAGCTCAAATCATTTGAGCTTAGCTTCGGGACCTAAGCTATCTAGCTAGGAAGTCTTTAGGCATATTAGATCCAGCTCACCTCAGCTCCAGATTAGTTGAATCCAGCTCAACTTAGCTCACCCTACTTAGCCTAGCTACTAGCAAAGAACTAGTTAGTTAAACTAGTAGATGAGTTCACAAGAAGACCTCCTTCAGCTACATTTTAGCTCCATGAAGCTCAAGGCAGCTCCTTCTACTCAACCCTAGCTCCTACCTCTACTACTAGCTAGCTACCCTACTACCCTAGCTCCTACCATGGCCGACCACCTCCCTCCTTAGCTCCACCAAAAACACCACCAACTACCACCACCACTTGGCACCCTTCCAAACTGGCACCAACACCAAAGGGTGTGTTCCACCCTAGCCACCCGCTTAACCACCACAAAAGTGATGCCAAAACCACAATCACCCACCTACACAAACCCCCAAAATTGGCACCAACTCTTCCTCACATCACCACCATCCATCCACCTCTAAAACCTATCCTAACCCTCCCTTTTTGCACAAAGAATACCTACCCTTCTAGAACTCTAGGTTGGCGCCAACTTAACCCATAACCAACCCCCCTCTACAACCTTTCACTTGGAGCCATTCATCCTCCACCATGGATCCCATAACCAACATCCAAAGACCACATCCTAGCCCTCCAGCTACCCTCCACACCACCTAACCCTAGTTAACCTAGGTTGGCGCCAACCTACCCCCCTCCTACTCTATATATTCCACCCATAACCACCACCAAAATTTCATCCTTGGCTAGCAATATTTCTACCTATATCTACCCTACATAACTAGCCAAGGAGGAGGAAGGTTGAAGGTGATCAAGGAGGCTACCTTGCCCCCTTGGTGTGCATCTTCTTCCCTCTTCCTTATGCCCAAAGCCAATGATCAAGCTCTTAGAGGAGGGCCAGGCAAGAGGAGAAAAAAGGGTGGTGGACGTTCACCCTTGGAGGAGAAAGATAGGAGCACTTTGGAGCACTACATCATCTAGGAAAGGAGCAAGGCATAATCTTCTTCAAGCCGAGGAGCTACTGATCTTGGATCGAAGATCATTCCGATCTTCATTTGTGGGATTTCTATCTTCTTTTATCTCTCTTTTTGTATTAGCTATTTTCTTTATTTTGTAACAAGCATTCCTCTACATGTGACTATTCTATTTAGCAAAACAAAAAGATTGTTTCCTTTCAATTTTTGTGCTTCCAATTCAAGTTCTTTTAAATTTCTAGTGCACCCACTTTTCCTTTATAATTATCCTAGGCACACTTTCCTAGGGTGAGTTTAGAAAGGAGGATTACTTCTTGTTCACTTAGGCGTAGTTTTTAATTTTGTATTTCCATTGCCCCGATTATTTTCAAAACCTTAAAAAATATCAAAACAAAAAATATAAAAAGGAGATTTGAGTTGATGAGAGAGAGAGCATCAATGTCTTAACTAAAGTTGCCTCCTTGGACGACCCAGATACTTCTGCTATCTAGGTTTATAAATTTAAAAGTTATGCGAATTTGCATGTTACAATGACAACAAAACCCGCATTTACAAGTCACACCACCTACCAACAGCCCCAACCAAGGCCCACCCAATACTCTCAATCTGGGTCTACACAAGATGAGCAATTAGGCATAATCATGAAAGCACTTGCTGACATGCAGCAACAAAATATTGCTATATAGCAAAGATAGGATGCAGTAATAGCTAAGATGAGAGCACAGCTAGCACACTTGACTGCACCTCATCAATCACACTCACTTCCATCTTAGACTAAACCTAATCCTAGGAATGTAACTACCCATAGGTATATACATCCTAATCCTAATCCTCCACAAGGCCGAGCACATGTCATATCACAAGCCTTTACACATTTGACTCTTCTGCACCATATTCAGATCAGCAGAACCCAGCTCACAAAAATGCACGTTTAATTCCAAACACTTAGGAAGAAGTGGAGAAATAGAATAAGCCAAGGAGATAAACACTAGGTTCGCCCTTATGTTGACCCCATAAAAATAAAAGTAGGGAGAAAGCTATCGGTCATATAGATACACCTTTAGGCAGAATTCCTTTTCAAGGTCACCTAGGGGCGTAGAAACCCGAAGTCCGTTCTAATTGTCGATCAGTGAATCTATCACATTTCACACATAAAGATGCTTAATACTTAGAGTTCTCTTCGAGTCTTAGGTGGGCTGGGTAGCCGTAAAAAGCTGCCTTGAAACCCTAAACTTAAAAATCCAAAAAAAATAGAAAAGAAGAAAAAGAAAAAAAAATGTTTCTATTTTTGAATAAGGCGAGGGCTTGGGCAGTTAGCATTTTGGCAGACACCCGGGTGCTATTATGTCTTTGTAGTTCAAGTCCTTAGTAATTTGATCCTGATGTTGAAAAATAAATTTTGCCCAAGTAATTTTATCCTAATTCTGTTTATAAATAGCATATAAATTTTGCTAGGGACTAGCAAAAGATAGGCATGGGGGTGTGATGTGTATGCATCTCAGTAGCCTAAAATGTCTATTTATGCATGTTCTTAGTGTCGTAGAAGCATCATGCATTGTAAATATTGCATAACATGCATCATTATGCATTTAGGTCAAATTGTACAAGTTGTATAGTAATTTGCTCTTTTTAGTGGCCAGGTTCCAATTGTACGGATCTGATCAGGATGATGATTGGAGTTCAACGACTCCAAGATCTCCCTGATCAGACTTCTGTAGCATCAGATGCAGTTCGAGAAAGATCTGAGATCAAGGGACCAGGTGGTGTAAATCCATATCTCAGATGACAAATCCAACCGCACGGATGGGTTCGAATCAATGATCACAGCCCAACGGGACAAAAATCGATCTAATCCGACATCCGTGGCACCATCTACAAGTTAGAGAAGATGGACGACTAAGATGGCGCCACGTGGCACCATCTCAGTCGCCCAAACCGCCCAAGGCTCGCCACTGCCCTCTCTCTTCAACTAGCCATGAGATCTGGGCTGTTTGATCTTGATCCAATGGCCATGAGCACGTGCACCTTAGACGAAAACATGCCTCAAAGGGCATCTTGGCTCAATGGTCTCGCACCCATGGGTGAAACAAAGGTCACGGGTTTGTGACCTACGTGCCTCAAATCGATTGAGCAGGCAAAATTTGCCCCTTGGATGGCGATTGGGAAACAGTGAACAAGGAGACGTGGCAGCTTGGATGAGCGCAAACATGCACGTGCTTAATGACGTGCCAATGCACACCTGATCGCACGCACGGACATGCGATGAAGGGCGAGTGCGAATGCATCCTAAGCAGTCGAATCTCATGATAGGACGGCTGAGGTTGTCTAAACGTGAAAGGAGCGTTGAAGCAAAGGAAGAGGAAGAGGCGTGGCAGTGCGCAGATCTACACCCATGTTCAGCCGTTAGTGAAGTTTATATCTGTCACTAAAGGCTAATGCATTTAATCTTTTAAGCCTTACAAGACATTTTTGCCCTCAACTTTTACACCTATAAAAAGGCCCTACGACCCCCACATTCTTCTGATCCCTTCCTTCATCTCTCACCCTCTCCAAAGCTCTAAAGAAGCTTGTCCCAAACTCGGGATTCTCCTCTAAAGTAAAAATCAAAATTTTGTCCACTTCTCACCCTGTTCGTGGAGCACCTGTGGTCGTCTTCTCACCCCCGTTCTAGAAGTGGATCCCACGATGACGACGCCCTACCTCACTCTCGGTTCTTCTCGATCCATCCTCCATCTTCACTCTCCTTCTTCCAGGCGACATCTGACCAACTCGTCCTCCAAGCAACCGTCAAAGAGGATAACTTCTCTCCTCCTCTTTATCGCTTTCTAGATTAGATTTCCTGCCTTCTAGCTGTAGTTGTAATAACATTATTTTGATTATAAAAGTTGTTCTTTTTCTTTATATATATATCTCTCTCTCTTTCTCCCTTTAGTTATAGTGTTTATATTGCAAATAGAATAGAATCATTGTGATTTTCTCATCTTTAAACAAAAATTACAAAAAAATATAATTGCAGATTTTAAATCGACGTAGCCTCCCTGTGTTTGACCTAGGACACCTTTTGAGTTTCGATAAAAATTATTTGATTATTCAGATTTTCTCACAAATTACACTGCAACGATGGGTTTTCAAAACTCAAATCTTTTTGCGACGAATTTTCAATACAACATTTTGACACTGTTGCCGAGGAGGCAACGGATCTTGATTTCTTTTCTACATTTTGCACACTTAATTGCTTTCTAACTCTCTTTTATTTCTTCTCTATTGTCTTGCAAGTACCCGATCAGGAATCTTCAAGCGATAGAAAGGAGTAAAGTGCAATTGAAGATAACTATAAGTGCTCCCCCATTATTTCCCCTCCATAGACTTCATTCCATCACCCTAATTCAAACCCTAATTAACCTAGGTGCTCTCATAAACCCTAGGATTAGTTTGGCTGCTTTGATTTCCACCTCCACCCACCTCATCCCCGCTTCAAAAATAAAATCATAAAAAAATCTCACAAAGGTACACAACCTCTTCTGATTCTTCATACTCAATCGCTATCTCGATCTTTGGAATCGGTACACACAACTAAACACATAATTAAGTAGAAATCAGATTAAGTATTCATTTGTGCACCTAACTCAGTGGTGCATTAAGGCCAATTGTTTGAGTTGTTTGGGTCGCATCACTTCATATAAAATCAACTCATCAAGTAGCTTGCTCATTAGGGTTAACAATTAAGGTCAATACCAAGCACTCCACTTTATTTTGATTTTAAAGGAAAACATCTTCACTCGTGTATTGCAAATCTTGGTGTGCCTCCTGAACTCGATTGAAATCACCCTAATTCAAACCCTAAAAGCTACTTAAGCAAGATTTAAACTCTAAAAGACACTCATCTAAATAATCTTGCTTGAAAACCCTGGTCGTGCACGCACTCACACTTATTCAATCAATTCATTAAGGACACAACCCATTTTAAGAGCCCACCACATTCCAAAAGCACTACTATCCCAGGCCTAATCTAAAATCAAGTACACGTTGGCCCTAGGACTCATCAGTCCGTTTCAAGATACTTCTCATACTATGGTGCGAATTTGTGACGTCTGCTTGTTCCAAAAGGTGCTAAGTTGGGTGACCTGATTGTCAAACGACTTAAGCAGGCAAGAGTTTGACATAATTAGCGGCCTTCGGGACACGCTCCCCCTATCTCGCCATCCCAACTTAACCAGCTTTTAGATTAAGGACAACGCAAAAATTCATGTTGTGGTTTGAGTCTATTTTGGAGAATAGGTCCTTAGGCTACCCAACTTAAGGACAGGCTTGTATTGTTGTGCTGCAGGGTTCTTATCCCCAGTCCTTCCAACCTCTTCCTAGTTTATGCTTAGAAGGTCATTGAATCCCCACTTGGAAGGACCATTAGACCATTCAAGGAGGCATAGGTTGAATTTTAATCCAATTGATCCCATGGTTGATCAACCACCTCCTTTGCCTCAAAATTCTCAAGAGATGCTACAAAGGCAGCTGGAACAAATGTAGCAAATGCAAGAATGGTTCCAACGAATGCATGGTCAGGGTGCTCAACCCTTAAAGGATTTTTATGATCCTTCTAATTACAGGGAACATCCCGGTGTCCAGATTCCAACCAGTGATGTAGAAATCAAGCCTCAAGTGTTAAGCCTGATCAAATATTTCCACGGGCTTGGCTCTGAAGACCCATTTCAGCATTTAGAGGATTTGACCATTTTGGTCCAGACCACCAAAGCACGAAACATGGACAAGAGCAAATGATCATGAGGCTTTTCCCCCACTCTCTTAGGGATAAGGCCGCACATTGGTACCGAACAATTGAAAGGCCGATCGCAACTTGGAATGGTCTTAAATCAGCTTTCTTTAAGAAATTCTTTCCAGTCAGGTGTACCAATGCATTGAGATGGGCGATTACTACTTTCATCCAATGGCCAGGGGAACTGCTTCATGGTGCCTGGGAGCAATTCTAGGATCTATTACGGAAGTGTCCACACCACGAGGTGCCACAATGGCAACTCGTGCAAATCTTTTATCATGGGTTGACTCAACAACTCCGTAACCACGTGGACGCTTCTTACGCAGGCAATTTCCTCAACAAGGATGCAGATAGTGTGCATGAGTTGTTTGAGGAAATGAGTGAGAATTCCATCAATCATGCCTCCATGGATACTTTTAACCAGTCCCAACAAACCAGATCAAATGTTAATGAGGTCCATGACTCTCATTCATTTGATATGGAACTAATTTGCAATAAACTAGATAAGGTGGACCTAGTTACCAAAAGAATGGAAAAGTGAATGGATGAAAACTCTGCAAATACTTCTCGATCCACTCAATCCCAGAACTCAAGATTCCATTCTTCACAAGCTCCTACTAGACGGGAGTTCGTGAATCAATTGGAAGCGGCTCAACCTGTGAGCCAGCATTACTCGGAACCCCATGAGTTCCAAACTGGGGACATTGATCCAGTTTCTCTGATCTCTCTCCTTCTTTCCCACCATCCTCGCCCTATAAGGATGTGTATGCTGTACAGGAGAATGTTAGGTCCAACCCATATTCTAACTCTTATAATCTAGGTTGGAGGAACCACCCTAACTTCTCCTGGAAAAATCTGGGGCAGCAGACCCAAATTCGACCTAGCAACTATGCACCACAATGACCAATGGGTCAAGGTCATGTATACACTCAGCTGCCCCCTAACCAAGTCAATCAGCCAACCTGGAATGCCCGTCAACTTGTAGGGCAGGATGATTTGAACCAACAGATGGTAGAGATGAAAGGATCCATGCTCTAGCTTATGCAACAAATGAAAACCTCGCTGGACAACTTGTAATTCTCATCAACCTGGATCTCTACCATCTCAACCAGCACCAAACCCTCGCAACATACAGAATTAGGGCAATCGAGCCCAAGGGTACGAGAATCAAAGGGACCCACACGCACATGCTCAGGTGATTGAGTAGGGTCCTTCTTCTGCTTCTTCATCCAATGCAAGATATTTGGCGAATAAGGCCCCTCTGATCTTTCCTAACCCTCCCTAAGGCCCAAACTCGTATGCTTCTGCAAATTCAGTTGCCTTGAGGAGTGGACAACAAACCCAAGACCCAAAATTACCCTCTTCTAGTCAATCACACCCTAGTGAGCCTGAGGAAGGAAAAGAGAACACTGAAGAAGAGATTAACGCTCAGGAACCTAATTCCAAAGATCTGACTCATGTTCCATTCCCTGGATCCTTGCTTAAACCCAGGAAGAAGAAGTTTGTTGATAGCGACGAGGAGCTTTTGAATATATTCAAGAATGTTGATATCAATATCCCACTCCTCGATACTATTAAACACATTCCGACTTATGCTAAATTCTTAAAGGATTTATGCACTCGGAAGTGTAAGTCGAGAGAATCTGCCCCAAGGAAGGTGATGGTCTTCGAGCAATCTAGTTTTGTTATCCTGCATCACCTTCCTCAAAAAAAGAGAGATCCAGGTGCCCCATTGATTTCATGTGTTATCAGGGATTACGCTTTTGATAGGGCACTTTTAGATCTAGGTGCATCTACTAACCTAATTCCTACTTCTCTTTACGAAAAGTTTGGATTAGGTGAACTTAGGCTGACCTTAGTAATGCTGTAGTTAGTGGACCATTCGGTCACAAACCTGAGAGGCATTATTAAGGATGTAATCGTCAATGTTAAGGGCTTCTACTTTCTTGTAGATTTCCTTGTCCTTGACATGGATGTACCTAAGGATTTAAGGAACACGCCCATCATTCTGGGACATCCATTCCTGGCTACCGCTAAGGCCAATATTAACTGTGAAAGCAGTTGTATGGAAATCGCCTTTAGGGATAGAAAAATGAAACTTGATATTTTCAAGGCGATTAATAAATTTGAGGATTGTGGATATATTGAGGAACTTGAGGATGATGATTTGAATGTTGAGACTTGTATGGCTTTTACTGTCCTTGAGAATTCCTCCTGCATTGATGAACCCAACCCACAACCTTCCATGGCTGACCCGCCACACCCTGAAGAGGTTGCTGATTTTGTTCACTCCCAACCTCTTCCTTTGGAATGTCCTGATGAATCTTCATCAGCATCCTCCTTACATTCCATCCTAAACCCACCCCAGCTTGAACTAAAACCATTGCCTGAGTCTGAAATATGAATTTTTGGGACCTAAGAAAATGCTCCCTGTGATTATAAGTTCAAAACTGACTAAGGAGCAGGAGATGAAACTGATCATGGTCCTAAAAGAAAATAAGGAGGCAATTGGTTGGACCATTCATGACCTTAGGGGGATTGAGCCATCTTATTCCAAACATCATATTTTTATGGAAGATGGATCCCAGCCTTCTCACCATATGTAGAGGAGATTGAACCCTAATATGTGAGAAGTGGTTAAGAAGGAAATCATTAAGTGGCTCAACGTAGGAATAATTTATCCAATCTCGGATAGTCCCTGGGTTAGTCCCATGCAAATTATTCCCAAGAAAGCTAGGATTACCATTATGACTAACGAGAGAGGAGAATCTGTCACAACTCATTCAGCTTCCTCTTGGAGAGTATGTATCAATTACAAGAAGCTGAACACAGCCACGAAAAAGGATCATTTCCCTCTGCCAATAATCGATCAAATCCTTGAAAGGTTAGCTGGGCAAAAGTATTTCTATTTCCTGGATGGTTACTCGGGATACAACCAAGCCCCTATCCATCCCAAGGATCAGGAAAAGATGACTTTCATCTATCCCTACGGAACCTTTGCATTCCGTAGAATGCCTTTTGGGCTTTGCAATGCACCTGCGACTTTTCAAAGGTGTATGGTAGCTATTTTCTCAAACATGGTGGGAGAGTTTATGGAAGTATTCATGGATATCTCCATTTTTAGAGATTCATTTGATTCTTGCCTGGCTAATCTTGAATTGATCCTTAAGAGATTCATCAAAACACGATTAGTCCTTACTGGGAAAAGAGTCACTTCATGACACAAGAAGGCATCATCTTGGGTCATGTAGTCTCTGAGTGAGGAATTAAGGTTGATAAAGCTAAGGTGGATGCTACCTCCAAACTTCCTCCTCCCACATCTATTAAACGAATCTGATCATGTCTTGGTCATGTGGGATTTTATAGGAGATTCATCAAGGACTTTTCTAAGGTTGCTCGACCTTTAAGCAACCTTCTGGCCAAAGATACGCTGTTCGATTTTAAGGAATTATGTCACAAGGCATTTGATTTTCTTAAAACGGAAGTCACTTGTGCTCCAGTGTTGCAACCACTGATCTAGACAGTCCCATTTGAGATCAACACCGATGCTTCTGATTACATGGTTGGGGCTGTTTTGGGTCAGAAAATTGATAGAAAGCCCTCTATCATCTACTACGCTAGCAAAACTCTAGACAAGGCCCAGAGAAACTACATTATTACCAAAAAGGAATTGCTAGCTATAGTATTTGTGTTGGAAAAATTCAAGGCTTATCTCTTAGGATCTCATGTTATAATCTTTACTGACCACTCGACCTAAAGACATCTCTTAGCTAAAAAGGATGCCAAACCCCAGCTCATCCGATGGATTCTTTTACTTCAAAAACTCGATCTTGAAATTAAAGACAAATCCGAGTCACAAAATGTAGTGGCAGATCATCTTTCGAGACTCCTAAGTGATTCTTCTCATCTGGATATTTTAATTATTGATACTTTTTCGGATGAGACTATCCTTGCAATTTCAGGTGTCCAAACCCCTTGGTTTGTAGACATGGTTAATTATGTGGCCGTTGGTCAAATCCCCCAAGATTAGACCAAGCAACAGTAGGATAGAATTATATCTGAGGCTAAATATTACTTTTGGGATGACCCTGAACTGTACCGCATTGGCTCTAATCAGATTATTCATTGATGTGTTCCGAAGAATGAATTTCAAAGCATACTTGAGTTCTGCCATGCATCTACATGTGGTGGACATTTCTTTGGGAGAAAGACGGATGCAAAAATTTTGCAATCTAGATTTTATTGGCCGTCTTTATTCAAAGATGCCCAAGAATTCTCAAGGTCGTGTTCCCGATCCCAGGCACTCGAGAGCATAGCCAAGAGAGACATGATGCCTCTAAACCCTATTCTTCCCGTCAAAATCTTCAACGTTTAGGGCATCGATTTCATGGCACCCTTCCTCCCTTCATTTGGACTAGTACATTCTCATAGTTGTTGACTACGTGTCCAAGTGGATTAAGACTATCCCTACGCAAACTAATGACCACAAGGTGGTCATCAATTTTGTCAAGAAGAATATCTTCAGTCGGTTCGGGATTATGAGGGCCATCATCAACGATGGTGGTACTCACTTCACCAATGCCCAGTTCCGCAATTTACTGGCGAAATATGGGATGAATCATAGAATCTCCACACCTTACCACCCCTAGATGAACTGATAGGCCAAGATCTCCAATCGGGAGATCAAGAACATTCTGCAAAAGACGGTTAGGCCTGATAGAAAGGACTGGATTCAAAAGCTTGATGATGCTATTTGGGCCTATCGTATGACATACAAGACACCTATCGGCATGTCACCATTTCGTCTGGTGTATGGAAAGGCATGTCATCTACATGTTGAGATTGAACATAGGCATTTTGGGCAATCAAGAAATGCAATTTTGATTTAAGTTTAGCCAGAAAGACCAAGAAACTCCAACTATCTGAGTTGGAGGAGTTTAGAATGCAAAGATCTATAAGTCTAGGACCAAAGCTCTTCACGACTAGCTGATTTCCTGCAAGTGCTTTCAGCTGAACTAAAAGGTCTGGCTCCTTGATTCTCGACTTAAGCTCTTTCCCGACAAGCTTAGGTCAAAGTGGAATGGCCCGTTCATCATTGATCGAATATTCCCAAATGGAGCCATTGAGATTTCTGACCCAAAGACAGGTAATTCTTTTAAAGTCAACGGACAACATCTGAAACCTTATGTTAACCATGTTATTCTAGAACCCGTCTCAGACAAGGTTGCTTTAACCTTAATCTGACTTCCTTTGGCTGGACCTCGCCTAACGGATGGCACTAAACACAACACTTGTATAATCTGACTTAGAGCTGACCCGAACATCATGGAAAACAGGTGATATTTTTTCATTTTCTCATGCCTTTTATTTTCAATTAGGACATTGCATGAGTTAGGTATGGGGGAGTGGATTCATTTTTTGAATCATATTGTCAACTCTGTGGATTTCTTGTAAATTTTTCTTATTTTTCCTTTTATTAAAAAAAATTGAATTAGGAAAAGAAAACTTGGGTTTTAGAAATTTTCAACTTTAGAAAATAATACAGGAGGACCTAAACATTTAGACCCTTCAAGTCTTCGTGCTTAATCAGCTCGAGTGTCCACTAAAATGTGGACTTGTTTCTCAAGTCCTCACCATTTGAAAATTTATTTTAAATTGGTTAAATAAGTTGGGGTGATAAGTACACGACTTATCAACTCGCCCTCTAATTTGAGGGGACTTTAAGTCTAAGCATCTACACACTATTTGCATTGACTCACTTTTCGGTGATTTTTATGAAAATTGGGTAGCTAATGAACCTTCTAGGGCGGTATGGCTAGCAAGTTATCATGCTTAATAGCCCATTGGTCGATTGTCCAGAGCCTAGTCACACGACCATTCTCTTCTTGCTACCTTTAGGTAAATCTTAGATCAGGGAAGCCACCTACTTTAAAAAAAAAAGGAAAAGAAAAAGAAAAGTATCCAAAAAGACAAAAAGAAAAAGAAATAGAAAAGAAGAAAAGAAGAAAGAAATAAGCCATACTTCACTGCACGAGTATGGCTAGCAAATTATCGGTGGTAATAGCTCATCGGCCAGCTGTCCAGAACCTAGCTCACAAAAATGCACGTTTAATTCCAAACACTTAGGAAGAAGTGGAGAAGTAGAATAAGCCGAGGAAATATACACTGGGTTCGCTCTTGTCTTGACCCCATAAAAATAAAAGTAGGGAGAAAGCTATCGATTGTATAGATATACCTTTAGGCAGAATTCCTTTTCAAGGTCACCTACGGGTGTAGAAAACCAAAGTCTATTCTAATCGCTGATCAATGAGTCTATCACATTTGATACATAAAGATACTTAGTACTTAGAGTTCTCTTCGAGTCTTGAGTGGGTTGGGTAGCCGTAGAAAGCTGCCTCGAAACCCTAAACTTAAAAATCCAAAAAAATTAGAAAAGAAGAAAAAGAAAAAAAAAATGTTTCTATTTTTGAATAAGGCAAGGGCTTGGGTGGTCTGCATTTTGGCAGACACTCGAGCGTTGTTGTGTCTCAGTAGTTCTGGTCCTTGGTAATTTGATCCTAATGTTGAAAAATAACTTTTGCCCAAGTAATTTGATTCTAATTCTGTTTATAAATAGGATATAGTTTTTGCTAGGGACTAGCAAAAGATAGGCATGGGGGTGTGATGTGTATGCATCTAAGTAACCTAAAATATTTATTTATGCATGTTCTCAGTGTCCTACAAGCATCATGCGTTGTAAATATTGCATAACATGCATCATCATGCATTTAGGTCAAATTATACAAATTGTATAGAAATTTGCTCTTTTTTGTAGCCAGGGACAGGAAGATATTTAATTGGGACCTCAGATTGAAGATCCAACCATACGGATCTGATTAGGGCGACGATTGAAGTTCAACAACTCCAAGATCACCCTGATCAGACTTCCATAGCATCAATGCAGTCTGAAAAAGATCTAAAATCAAGGGGCCAGGTGGTGTAAATCCATACTTCAGAAGACAAATCCGACCACACGAATGGGTTCGGATCGACGATCGCAGCCCAATGACGTGAAAATCGGTCCAATCCGACATCCATGGCACCATCTACAAGTCAGAGAAGATGGACAGCCAAGATGGCACCACATGGCACCATCTCAGCCGCCCAAACTGCCCAAGGCTCGCTGCTGCCCTCTCTCTCCTCAATCGGCCATCAGATCTGGGCTATTGGATCAAGAGCGTGTGTGCCTTAGATGAAAACGTGCCTCAAAGGGTGGCTTGGCGTAATGGTTTCGCGCCCATGGGTAAGACAAAGGTTGCAGGTTCGAGTCCCGCACGCCTCAAATCGATTAAGCGGGTGAAATTCTCCCGTTGGATGGCGATCGAGCGGTAATGAACGAGGCGACGTAGCGGCTTGGATGAGTGCAGACGTACACGCACTTGATGACACGCCGATGCATGCCTGATCGCATGCATGGGCATGCGATGAAGGGCGGGTGCGGATGCATCCTAAGCTGTCCACTCTCGCGATCGGACGACTGAGGTTGTCTGAATGTGGGAGGAGTGTTGAAGCAAAGCAAGAGGAAGAGGCGGGGGCATGCGTGGATCTATACCCATGTTCAGCCTTTAGTGACATTTATATCCGTCACTAACCTCTACACCTATAAAAAGGCCCTATGACCCCCACATTCTTTTGATCCCTTCCTTCAACTCTCTCCCTCTCCAAAGCTCTAAAGAAGCTTGTCTCAAACCCAAGATGCTCCTATAGAGTAAAAATCAAAATTTTTCCACTTCTCACCCTATTCGTGGAGCACCCGTGGTTGTCTTCTCGCCCCCATTTTGGAAGTGGATCCTGCGACGATGACACCCTGCCTCACCCCCGGTTCCTCCCAATTCGTCCTCCGTCTTCGCTCTCCTTCCAGGCGACGTTCATCCGGCTCGTCCTCCAAGCAGCCATCGAGGAGGATAACTTCTCTCCCCCTTCTCTCTATCACTTTCTAGATTAGATTTCCTACCTTCTACTTGTAGTTGTAATAACATTATTTTGATTATAAAAGTTATTCTTTTTCTCTGTATATATATATATCTCTCTCTCTCTCCCTTTAGTTATAGTTGTTATATTGCAAGTAGAATAGAATCATTGTGACTATCTCATCTTTAAACAAAAATTACAAAAAAAATATAACTGCGGATTTCGAATCGACATAGCCTCCCTGTGTTCAACCTGAGACTCCTTTTGAGTTTCAGTAAAAGTTATTTAATTATTCAAATTTTCTTGCAAATTACACTACGACGTCGGATTTTCGATACAATAATGCAGGTAGACTTTTTGTCTCGGTCTTTAGTCTTGTGTCTAAGAGAAGCTCTTTTCACCAAAGTACTCACCCAATAAATAAGCGTGCTCCACCAAATAAAGTTGAGGTAGACATACTGACATTTGCTTTCAAAAAAAGAAGAAAAATCAAGAAAAAAATTAGAAAAATGAGAAAAAGCAGAAAAAAATAGAAAAAGTCAAAAAGAAAAGAAAAAGATAGTCATTTGAATAAGTCAATATGTGCTCTGATTCTAGTTGTAAATATTTGTATATCCACCAAATATGGTTATTTCAGAGTGCATTACATATACCCTGTCATTCCACCAAATATTCTTTGAGCCACAAACACAATAAGAGTTCGGTTTGAGTATTCACCATTTTTTAGAGTCAGTCCGAAAACATGTGTTGAAGCTAAGACCAACCCAGACTTAAAAAGAAGTGAAACCCTGGACATGAGCCTTAAAGTTCATTTGGTTAGTCCTGATATGCACTAAGCACAACCAAAACTTCTTAGCTCTTGGGCTTGGCAAAATTTTCTGAGTTCTGAAAATCGCACTTAAGGTTTAAATATCAACTATCCTTTTTAGTCAAGAGATGGTCTATGTCATATAAGACTTGACTATTGGGATTCTTCCCTACAATTGGTTCTCACAATGTCCAATACATAAACACAGTTGGCTTGATTCAAAAAATTCAACTTAAAGATCATCTCTAAATGCTTTTCATTCGAAATGAGTAAAAAGAAAATCTCTTCACACTTGCCTTGCAGATGCTGGATTGGTTTGCACTTAATTGAGTTGTTTGCTAAGGGACTAGCAAAACCTAAGCATGGGAGTATGATGAGGTGTGGCTCATCATAGCTAAAATGCCCAAGTTAAGTTAGAAACTAGGTTAAACACCATCAAATTAACACAAGAAATGGGTTAAGTGTGAGAATTAAGGAAAATGACCTAAAACATTAAAAATGTGTTTAAAATGCATAATTAGGTCACATTTGAGAGATTATATATCTAAATATATAAATGGATGAATTAAATTCCAATTGAACACCAAAATGAGCTTAATTTCATAAATCAAGGTTTGGTTTATGTTCTAATATGTTCAAAACACTTGCCATAAAACTTCATTGAGATTTGACCCCATTTGGACCTAGAAGTACATGCATTACATTTAGGTCCTTAGTACACATTTGAGTCTTTACATTTTCTAAAGCAAGACCTGACGGACTTATTTGTAAATTACTAAGGGCTGCTCTGTAGAGGAAACTCATCATTTATGGGTATTTTCACAAAATCTCCACTATTTCGCCTAAAGGGCTTAATCTGTAAATTACCCAATAGACTTGGGTAGAAGCTGTTCTTCACCTACAGCTTGCGAAGAACACAGGCTCTCTGAATCATCAATTCCTTGATCCATCAGATCAACGGTGGATCTAGCTCCTACTTGCTACCACCAATTCCCATCAACTTCGCACACTTTTATAGATCACATCTGATAGTTCTTGTTCAATCCTAGACCCTTCACTCCTCTTAGCTCACATCTTCACCCTTCATTACCAACAACTTACACCTACTGTTCCTAGTCACTCTCACACTTCAGTGCCTATATAAGGACCTCGCCATTGGCCCAATGACCTTTACCAGCTCCCTCCTTCGTGGGCGGTCCCTTCTTCTACTCCTCCAGCTCCATTTTCTCCTTCTTTGCCATTGCTGATAGCTTTGGTTGCATGCTTCTCTTCTTTGCCACTGGCCGACAGCTGGTGGATCCTAGGGAACCACCTTCTTCCACTAGAGGTTCCTCCCATTTCGTCACCACCAGCCAACGGCGTGTGGACCTTGGACCCCTTCCTTTATTTAGATAGGATTTAATTGCTTTCCTAGCTAGATTTACAGCTTTCTAGATTAGTTTTATTACTTTCCTAGTGTATCTTAGATGTTTAGATCGTAATTCACTGGTTGATTACCTTAGATTAGGAGTAGATTAGCTTACATCTTAGTTATCCACAACCAAACCTCTCTAACCAATTTAGATCAAAGAGGATAATCTACTTGTTCATCTAAATCCATTAGTCTTCCTCTACATATCACAATCACTTTCTTCCGAATTCTTTGTGATTTCTACCATCAGATCACTTCCATCACCATTGCCATTAGTAGGTCTAAAGCTATCTCAGATTTAATGATGCACCTAATCATCTGGAGGGCTTTTCATCCATTTCACATGATCACAAAGGCCCTCCTAGTGCTTTGAATTGGATTGATTTGGTTGATTGAATCAGATTTGATTTTCCTGAATGATTGAGCAAATTTTAGAGCAATTAAGTTCCAATAAGTTTTAATCGACCAAATTGAGATAATATCTGTTTAATTGGATTAATTATGAAGGGATTAAGCTTCTTTGATTTGATTCTCATTGAGTAATGAGCTTATGCCCAATTTTGCCCATTGATACTATTTTTCTGGGTAGTGAGCATCAAGGAAAATCCAATGCACGGATTTGAGGTCCTCACAAAGACCTAATGGGTTTTTAAGGATCGCCTAGTGATAAATGCTAGTTTATCATCATTCTTATGCTCTAAAACAGATCTAGCTCTATGCGTTTTAACTCCACAAATGAGTTTTCGGGCTACATTTACGCATTCGCTTAGGATAGTCATGCATTACATTTTATTATTTTTTTTATGCATTTACTTGAGTGTCAGGGATAGGCAGGAAGTCAGCTCCCTCAAACCTTGGCACTCAAGAAGGTAGAAGATGAAGGAGAAGCTCATATCAAATGGATCTTAGCTAGATCTAGCTCATCCCAGTTGGATCCTAGCTCCTTCCAGTTGGATCAACTTATCCTTAGCTCCATTCAGCTCATCTCAGCTGAATGGTAGCACAAGCTAGTTCACCTCAGCTCCATTCAGCTTACCTCAGCTAGATTGTAGCTCAAACTAGCTCAAGATAGTTGATCTCAGCTCCATTCTAGCTCCTCTAGCTCAAAACAGTTCACTAGAAGCTCTACCTAACTAGGACTAGCTATTGCCATCAACTAACTAAGCCTAGTCAGCTGAAGAAAACCTCAACCAGCTAAAGTCCAGCTCCTGGAGACTCAAATCAACTCAACTCAACTTGGTTGAGCTTAGCTACTTGACCTAAGCTAGCTACCCCAGCTAGCTATGTAATCTCCAGGAAAACCAGACCCAGCTCACCTTAGCTCAAAATAGAAGAAAGCCAGCTCAGATTAGCTTGGCTTAGCTACTAGCAAAGAACTAGATAGCTAAGCTAGCTACTAAGCTCCACTTCAGCCCCTTCAACAGCCATCAGCTTCAATGCAGCTTAGATGCAGCTCCTCCTCAGCTCATCCCCTCGAAACCCTAACTCTACCTCCTCTCTCCACTACTTATCTACTAGCTAAGCTAGCTTAGCTAGCTTAGCCTAGCTAGTCCACCTCCTTGGCCACCAAAATCTAACCATAAACTCCACCTAAATAGCTCAACCAAATATGCCTACCTATAATCCACCTAAGCTCCCCTATTCCTACTCCATCTTGGCGCCACCTCATCCACACCCCTTCACACCACCATCACCACCAAAAGCCACCAATATGTGGCACCAAAAACACTCCTAACCACCCCCCTTTTGGCACCATATTTTCCTTCCAAAATTCCCCCCATCTTAACCCTACACATACCGGTCAATCCATCTCCACCATACACCTAACACCCCCTTTCTAGAACCTACCCTGTTTGGCACCAAAATAAGGTCGATAACCACCATCTTTGAAGTCCACCAAGGGGTAGTTCCTCCCCTTAACTACCCCCTCCCAACTCTTCACTTGGCACCAACATATCTCTCCCCTTAGATTGCCTAACTACCTCCACCATGCAACCCTAACCTTATATCCAAAAGCCACGCCAACCAAGCCTCCCCCTTCCTATATATATCCCATCTAACTACCACATTAGGATCATCTTCTCCATTGGTTAACTCCACCCATAGCCACCTACATTCCACACCAAGGAAGAAGAAGAGAAGAAGATCAAGGGGGTAACCTACCCACCCCCTTGGTGCCTTCTTTCTCTATCTTCCTCTCCCTTGTGCCACGCCAAGGAGGAGGTCTTCATATAAGAGGGGATGGCCAGGCAAGCAGGAGCCCTAAAGGTGGTTGACCCCCACCTTGAGGAGAGAGCTTGGAGGAAGACTACTTCAAGAAGGAAGCCAAGGAGAACCCTTTTTAAGTGCTGGGCAACTACACTTGGAGCAAAGTCCATCCAAAGCTTCTACCAGAGGATCCCTTCTTCTTCTTCTTTATCTTTATATCTTGTATTAGCTAGTGTTTTTATTCTTCCATGTAACAAGCATTCTGCTACACTTCATTTAGTTGCTAGTAATACAAGTTTCAATTTGCCTTCCAATTTGTGTTTTCTACTTAGTGTGCTTCATGTTTTAGTAGTTTAGTGCACTACACATTCTTCTTCTAATTACCCTAGACGCACTGGCCTAGGGTGAGCTTAGAAGGAAAGGTTTTCTTCTTGTCACTTAGGAGTAGTTGATAGGTGTAGTTTTTGTGTAGTTTTTAGCGTTAACATTCTCGCATTCAGTTGCCCAAGTATTTTGAAAAACCTAAAAACAACAAAATTGAAAATACAAAAAGACAAGTGTGGATTTGAGAGGCGAGAAAGAGAACAATTTCATGTGATTAACAATTTGACCTCCTTGGACAACCCTAGATACTCATCCTATCTAGGTTTTATAAATTTAAAAGTTGATCGATTTTACACATACGACACTATTTCGCATATTTAACAAAATGCATAAAATCTGCATCAATTAGGACCTCTGAACACTAATCAATAATGTGCAGGAATCCTAACTAATCAAATCATTGTGGTGAGCTCATATTAAAAGCCTACCTGGGTGACAGTCAGGATTCATTGAAAATAATTTCAATTGGTAATTTAAGGATTTAATGAAGTTTGAATAACATTAGTTAAGGTCTGGGATTGATTTTAGTTTGATTTCAATACCTATTTTGATCTTCATCTTTCACGCTATGGAGTAAGAGAAAGGGATTAATTAGGATTTTCTAAATGTTATTCTTCAATCCCAAGTCGATTTAGGAGAGATGATGGCTTTACCTGATTTTTGATATTTTGAGAAAGATTTCAAATGATTCTCTATGTTTATATGATAAGTTGGAACTGGATTGAAGAAAATTTGAGTTTTATATTGGATCTGAGATCCATTTATGCAGCCTAAATGGAGTTTCTGAATGAAAATGTGAAGAGTTTAAATAAATTATGGATGTTCTTGAGTTTATAAAAGTATTTCTGGAATGAATATTGTTTATGAATTAAATTTCAGATATTTGGGAAAGCCTTGAATTGCATGGGTTAAACTTAGATCAGTCTAAAGTGCCCTGGACAACTGCATTAGAATTTGTTTTATATATCAGGATTACTGAGTACTTGAGTTACAAGCTGAAATAATTTTTGACCAATCTTCAAAGTTCAAGATGAGTTCTCAGATAATTGGATGATTAGAACAAGCTTTTAGCTACATGTATAGATTGTATTTGAATTTGAAATGAGTCGTAAACATTTATAAAATTAGTTAATAAATCTATGTCAGCCATTCAGATTTCTGAAATCTGTCCAAGATGTATTCAATCTCCATTTCAGAGCTAAATCAGGTTTTCATGTTTGAATGTGATGTTTAATAGTTGTTACAAGTTTGTCATGATCATATCTTCATTTCCAAAATTTTGGATGAATTTATATGGCTTGATTTCATTTTCTGATCATATTTGGGCCATTTTCTAGCATTTCTATAACAAAAAGCATGAAAAATACAAAAATATTGTAAATAAATAAGAGAAATGTGTCTTCAGTTAGATTAGAATGTGTTTTAGGTGGAGTCCTTAGGTTTAGGTTTTGAGACCTCTTATTAGGAAAATATACTTGCAGAAGTTCTAGATTTCTCAGGTTTTGAAATAAAAGAAACAAAATCAAAAACACCAAAAAGTGTCTTTTTCTCCTCTTTCATAGTTTCCTCTCCTCTCTCTTTCCCTTAAAACTCAAAAACAAAATAAAAATCAGAAAAATTCAAAAATCATAAAAATTACCTATGTATATAGTGTATATACTTGTATATATCCATAACTTAATAAAATATAGCAAGTTATATGTAAATAAAGTTTTTGTATAATATATATATTATTTATATGTAAATAATTTATATTGATTATTTATATTAAGTTATATGGCATAGTATTGTATATTTGTATATATCGTATAATTAATTATAATATATGTATATAATTTACATGTACATATAATTATAACTACATGTGTACACTAATATATATATATATATATAACTTAACATACTACTAACGGTAATTATTATGTACAGTAATACATCTATATTATTTATCTATGCATGTAGTGTATATATTTATATTTATATAAGTTAATAAAGTATATTATTAAATTAAGTTAATGTAAATTAGTAATTTAATTAACTAAAAAATTAATCTATACTGTATTCTTTTAAATTATAGTTTAACTTATTTTAATTATATTTACTCTCGTATTATAATATATATTACTAGGTACATTGTATAATTTATATGTATATATTGTATACGTGTAAATAAAATATGTAAATATGCAAATAAATAAAATTAAATTAAATTATTTAAAAATCTTAATTAAATATGTAAATTATGTAAATTTAACTTCAATTGAATAATCTATTGATTAATTTATACTATATATAAGTAATTATAGTTAAATATAGCATGTAATTATCTCTAAGTTTAGTTAATTAAAATAAGTAATTAAGCACATAATTTATGTAATCTAACTACACCATTCGACAGTCCTATATATTAGCTACACTAATATGTAATTTAATTATAAATTAGATCCTTAATTAGTAGTTAATTAGGCCCTTAAAGTTCCCAATAAACCACGCACTATAGTGCAGGTGCAGCCGAATTAGGCACTTTGTTTAGCACCACATCGATGACATTAGAAGCTATTGCACGGTATATAAAGAATCATGCTGCAGCACCTCATCAAGCGACTACGATGCAGACGCCTGCAAGCGCTTCTTGGGTGACACGTGAATCTCGTGCGCTGCACATGTCGTTGGATGTGTGTATGCATTCGAGTCGCACATACGTGTATGCGTGCATGTGTGTGTGCACGCGCATGTGTGCATGACCCTGTGGGGTGGCTGTAACGACCCGGTTCCGAGTCCCTACGAGACACGAGAACCGGACCGACTCGACTAATCCCAAGACCTAGTCGTCCAACGAGGAAGTAACCAAAAGAGCAGTAAAAATAAACCACATTCAGTATGAATATAACTAACAGTAAGAAAGTACAACAGTAAGGAAAGAAACTACTATAGTATATACCACCACAACAGTAGAACAACATTTATCATATAACATGAACTGCAGGTAAAGAAAAGTACAGCGGAAACAAGAACTACTCACTATAACGGAAACAAAGAGGTACAAAAGACAGTGGTAACTCTACTGGACCCTACTCGGCCCAGCGTCCTCTGCAGCCGTTGACCCTAGCTGCTCAACACGTGGTCCTGAAAAAGGTAACGAGTGTAACACGTCAACAAAACGCTGAGTAGAGTGGCAACTAAAACTAAAGACAACAGTAGAGTGTACAGTAGCTGTTATGTTCTATTACTTTCTTTATTCACATCTTTCAATTGTCTCACTATTTCATTTATTCCCCAGATCTTTTTCTTGATCTTGAATGTTCCTCGTGGGAACGATCTTGATTGCAGTCTTTTCCAAAAAGTAGAAGTAGCACGTGGTGCTCTCCTGGCCGGGAGAGTCCCCCGTGGTGATCCTACCCTCAGTCAACCACCCCAAGGTCACTGACAGATGTAACGGTGACTACGGCACGCGCGATAAACGCACAGGTAGCTAACCCGTACTGGCACGTGGTCAGTCGTTTCCATTAACGGGTGCGCCCAAAGCACAGCACGGAACCAGTCCAGGGCAGAGCCCTCTCAGTAACAGGGGTCCAACCCCTCCACAGTAACCAAACCGGGGCCTTGCCCCTCCACAGTCCGCGCACCCTCGCCTGACTACCCTAGTTTGCCCCAGCGGGCCTAACAAGTCGGTGTGGGAGGCTAGCAGAACCCTGGGGCCCGTGGGGTAGCTAGTACCTCCCTACACTAGTAGCTCTCCTCGGTACTACATACGCGAGGGCCAGCAAGTCGGTACAGAGTGGCCAGTCCTAACCCCGGGTTCCTAGGGCGGCTGGCTCCGCTCTGCACTAAACAGGGGGACAGTCGCTCTCCTTGGTACTCCGTACTCAAGGGCCAGCTCACTTCCCCAATACTATTCCATTCACTTTCCAGGAGTTCTACTCCTACTTCCTCGTAGGGTTCCATCCTTTTTACTCAAACATCCAGGTTTCACTTTACAGTTTCACATTCTTACAATCCATGTTCTCAACTACGTTATTTATTCACAACAGGCAGCTGTTAATTCAAATTACAGGCAGCTTTATATCTCTTTCCATTTTCCAAGACTGCAGTATTATACATTCCACTAGTTTTTCCCATCCTAGGATTCATGCCATATCCTAGGATCTATCATACAATCTAGTTTTCCAGCCCTAGGATTCATGCAACACCTAGGAGCTATCATATATTTCTCATTCCTAGGATTCATGCAACGTCCTAGGTTCTAGCTATGGTTCCATACTTTAACAGATTTTATTAATAACTTAAAACCACTCTACCAGGTACAACGGGAGTAATGGGGGCGTGATCGGGAATCCCGCATGCCTCCGCGACTCCCAAGACTGCAACTCAAGGAGGTCCTATCACAAGGATCAAACACAAGGAGTGTCTCAAAACAGTGTATAGCTACTGTAGACGGGTAGAGGAATTAATTCTGAAAAGAACGCAACTCGAATCGCGGAAAACGAAACCCGAACGGGCCCTAAACGGGTCGAAAACGATGACACTGTGCAAAATCAGACGTCTGGAACTTCTTCCAGACGTCTTAAAAAGTGGATCAGAGAATTACCTGTTCAGCATGGTTTCCCAGACGTCCAGAAGTCTGAGGGGACGTCTGGCCTAGCTCCCAGACGTCAGATGGTCACCCAGGACGTCTGGAGGTCGCTCCTGCCGTCTGGTACAACAGACAGACGTCTGATTCACGTTGGATGGTGAATCACCGAGCCTACGCACACCCATCTCCCTCCCTCAGTACAGTCAGTCGACAGGAAGGAAGAAGAAGACGGAAAACTCACCTTTCAGACGTCTGGAAGGTCTTCCAGACATCGCCCTCGCCGTCTGGCTATCAACCCAGACGTCTGATTCTGGAAATTCTTCCAGAATCAGGGCGCCACTCTGCCTCCGCTCGCGACACCTCCCGCGTCGCGCCTCGCGCGCCTGCTGCTCAGACTGCAGCAGTCCCCCCTCCGCCTCACTCCGCGCCCTCCGCCGGCCGGCCCTAGCAGCCCCGACAAGCTCGCCCTCACGGCAGAGCTCCGCTCTCGCACGCTACACCTCCTCCGCGCTCACTGCAGCCGCCGCTGCCGCCCTCGCGCTCACGCTCACTGGCTGAAGGAGAAGAGGGAGGAGACGGTGGAGACGACGGGAGGGAGCGCGTGGCCTTTTAAGGCCGCGCGAGAAGGAGAGAGAGGACGCGGCAAGCGTCTGCCGCAGGGAAAGAGGGAATAAGCGAATATCCGGTCTACGCGCTCAGGCGCGCAGACGACCCACGCGTGTCGAAATTAACGGATTTCCAGACGTCTGGAAACGATCCCAGACGTCTGGTCCGACGTTTGGGCCACCTCCCAGACGTCTTAAAAGACGTCTAGGGCACGCATTCGTTACAGTGGCCTCCAGGTGCTAGGTAGTGGATTATTTGTGGCTTTGCATCCCCTGTAGGGGCTGCCCTAATAGTGGTACCAATCTAGCCCCATTAGGGACATTGATCCTATGAAGAGGCAACCCAAAACCCATTTTTTTAGCCACTAAGTGTTGAGTGTGTTATGTAAATTTAGTTAAGTGTTGCTGTGTGCATGTGTATGTACATATATATATATATATTAGGTATGTGTATAATGTGAGTAGTATATAATGTATGTTATATATATGTGTTGAGTATATGTTTATATGTGCATATTTTATATATATAGTACATATTTATAATATAGGTATGTTAGTATTGTAATTGTGTGTATTAAATGTTAAGTATTATTGTATTAAGAATATAATTTTTGCCTTATTTTGTATATATATATTTTAAGGCTCTTTTGTATATATAAGCAATGTTATACATATATTAGTTAGTATGCATATATAGAGTATATATGTATAGTATAAGTATGTTTATATAGTAAGTTAATTCTATTACTTATTAATTATAGGTATACAAGTCTAAGTATTAGATATATGTTGTACATGTGTATTAGTATATAAGTATTAGTGCAATATTAGTGTATTATGCTAACTAAATAGCTAAGTAGTATATATATTGTTTAGCCTACTATGTATATAATTTTGTAGACTTACATAACTAGTTTAATTATCCTCTCTTTATTTTTTTGCCTATATATAGAATTTCTTTTAGGACAAGATTTGTGTATATTAATCTTCTCTTTGATTAATTTGTATATAGTTAGCTTTTAACGTAGTTTAGTTTAGAATAATTTTTGATGCCTTTATCTTGTGTTTATTCTTGAGGCATTTTCATTAACATTAATTTATTTACTTTTATTTGTATATAATTGGCTTAAATTACTTCATTCTTTGATTCTTTCACTTCTAACTCATTCTTTTGTAAATAAAATTAACATTTTTGGAATAAAAGATGATTTTGGACATTAAAGAGTGATGTATATCAATAATTGCTTCCCAGTAAATGACCTAGAATAAAACTAAGAAAAATGGTATATAAATAAAATGACATTCGTTTGGATTGCAAACTATAACAACAATGATAATTAACCCTAATTAACATGTTCTCCAAATGGTACATCATCGAGGTTGTTGGGATCAGTTGAAAGTGTCCATGAAGGCATGGTTTATTGATTTTTCACTCATTTCCTCAAACAATCGTATGCGCTATCTACGTCTTTATTGAGGAAATTACCTCTGCAAGAATCGTCCACATGATTACGGAGTTAATTAGTCAACCTATGATAGAAGATCTACACGAGTTGCCATTTAGGCACCTCGTTGTGTGGACACTTTCACAATAGATCCTGAAATCACTCCCAGGCACCATGAAGTGGTTCCCCCAACTGCTAAATGAAAGTGGTAATCTCCCGTCACAGAGCATTAGTCCTCCCAACAAGAAAGATTTCTTTGGGAAGGTCGATTTCAGATCAGTCCAAGTAGCAATCGGTCTTCCTTTGGTGCAATACCAATATGCGGCCTCGTCTACATCCCCTGAGTGGGGGAAAATCCTTATGATCATTTGCTCCTCATCTACATTTCGTGATTTGATGGTTTGAACCAAGGTAGTTAGATCCTCCAAATGCTGGAATGGGTCATCAGAGCCAAGCTCGTGAAAGTATTTAATCAAACTCAAGACTCAAGGCTTGATTTCAACATCAATAGTGGGGATCATTACGCTAGGACAATCCCCGTAATTTGAAGGTTCATAGAAATCCTTCAAGGGTCAAGCACCTTGACCATTCAAACGTTGGAACCATGCCTGCATCTACTGCAACTGTTCCAACTGCTTCTGAATCAGCTCCTGTTGGTTCAGAGGCAAAGGTGGTGGTGGTGGGTTATCAGCCATTGGATCTGCTTGGTTGTAACTCAACTTTCTCCTCCTAGACTAGTCTAATGGTCCTTCCAAGAGAGGATTCAATGACATCCCCCCAATCATGCACTAGAAAGAAGTCAGAAGGACATAAAGAGAAGCCCTACAGCACAAAAAATACAAGCCTATCCTTAAATTGGGTAGCCTAAGGACCTATGCTTCAGGATTGTAACCCTCACCACGAATCGAATTTCGTGTTGTCCTTAATCTGAAAGCCGTTTAAGTTGGGTTGGCGTAGCAAGGCGAGCATGTCCCAAATGCCACTAATTACGCTAAGCCTAAGCTCGCTCAAGTCGTTTGACAATCAGGCCTCCCAACTTAATGCCTTGTAGAAAAAACAGACATCACTAATTTGAATCACGATATGAATTGCACCCTAAAACAGACTTAGTGAAATCCTAGGGCCAACATCTACTCAATTTTAGTTAGGCTTGGGTTGATAGTGCTCTAGAATGTGATGGGCCCTTTAAATGGGTTGTGCCGTTAATAATCAATTAAAAAAATGTGTATATGTGTGCACAACTAGGATTTTCAAGCAATATTATTGTAGTTGAAGTGTATTTTAGGGTTTGAATCTTGCTTAAGTAGCTTTTAGGATTCAAATTCTTAGGTGTATTCAATCAGGGTTCAGTAAAGCACACCAAGTTTTGAAATCACAGGTATAAGTATATTTGTTTAAAATAAAAAAGAATATGGAGTACTTGGTTCAACCCTAACAATTGAGTCCTATGGAGCAAGCTACTGAGTGAATCAGTTTTAAATTAAGTGGTGCAACCCAAACAATTCAATCAGTTGGCTAATGGCATCACTTGATCAAGGCACACAGAATGGTTAGCCTCATCTGATTTCTAATCACTTATTTGTGTAATTAGTTCAAGTGCATCGAGTCCACAGATCAAATTCTTGGTTAAGTGATTGAATCAAGCAAGAGTAGTGCACCTTAAGCCAAGAATTGTGGGTGTTTTAAAGTGTATGAATTTGAATCTGGCCCCACAATCAGAGAAGAAATATTTTTTTATATTATATATATATGGGTGGGTGAGGTGAGTGGAGGTGACAAACAAACAATCAGATCTGTTCTATGCTTTATAAAGGCTCCTAGGTCGATTTGGGTTTGAGTTTATTTAGGTTGTGGAATGAAATCTAATGGGTAGGGAGGGGGTAAAACACTTACAAACCCTTCAACAACACTTTACTCCTACCTACAACCCTTGGCTCGCCCTAATCGGGTACCTACAAGACAGTAAATCAGAGAAAAGTGTATTAAAAGATAAGTAAATGTGAGAGAATGCAAAAAAATTAAAGTTTGTTGCCTCCCCGATAACGGTGCCAAAATGATGAGCAAAAATTTTTGTGTAAGAGATTAGGGTTTCAGAGAAACCCATGTCGTAGTATTTGCAAAATTTTGCTATCAAACAAAATAACCAAGACTCAGTGAGTCCCAGGTCAAACATGGGGAGGCGACATCTAATTTTTGAAATCTGCATTTCATTTTATTTCTTTTTGGCATTTTTGACTATATCTTTTTTTTTTGAGATTTTATATAAACAAAAGTAGGAATGTGGAGCAGAACTAACCTAAGCAACAAAATAATAAGAGAGAGAGAGATGAAACTAATATATATTGAAAGCGAGAAAATGTTTGTTACAATCAACTAAGTGACAACTGCGAGAAATAAAACTAAACTAGAAAGTAGGAAAAGATAGAAAGGAAAGAGTGTCTCCCTGGATGGCTGCTTGGGAGAGGACTGCTTTGATGACACCTGGATGATGAGGAATGGATGTGGAAGACAGGGAACGGAGCTGGAGGAAGAAGACGGGAGGTAGGGCGACATTAGGTCAGTCCGCTTCCTAGAACGGGGGTAAGAGGATGGACAATGGGAGCTTGATGAGGGACTCATCATAGCTCCTAATTCACCTAAATAAGCCAGTTTACCTAGTTAATTAATTAGTAATATCATTAAATCAAGGTTAATTAGCAAATAAGTCAATATTGTATAAGGACCTTAATTATACTATAAAATAGCTTAATTATTGTGTAATAAGCATTCATCTATATTTAATTAATAATGGGACTTAAATCTATGCATTTAGTTATTATAATTAAGTTAAATTAAGCTTATATGTATTATGTGATATAAGTTAATAATATTAACAATAATAATAATCACTAAATTAAATAATGCATATAAAGGCAAAAATGTAATTCCAATCCATAAATATATTATGTAACATATATTTAACCTACATAAAAAGATGGAAAAGAAATAAATTAATCTATATATTTAAATTAATAGTTTGCATTTTAGTTCCTAAGATTCATTGCATATAAGTTCTTTTTATTTCACCTAGGTACTTCCTAATTTGCATTTCGGTCCTCCAAGCACTCCCCTACTCTTCTCTTCTTTTCTTCTTCATCTATAGCTAACGACACCCGGTAATTCTTCTCTCCGATAATCAGAGATCGAACGGAGGACCAACGGTTCCTTGGCTGTTAAGCTTCCTTGCAACAATCTCATTCCATCCAACAGTCCAAATGAACTGCTAACTACCTTGGAGCACGTGTCGATCTCTACCATTGTCAAAGACAACAATAGGTGGTTTGAAGAACCTAGACCTATTCTCAACCAGATACATGCACCTTCCTCTTCACCAGAGCCTATAAATAGGCATCCATACCTCCAGTCATTCTTATCGACTACCTATCCTACTTCCCCAACTGAGTCGATGATAGGCTATTCCTTCCAACTCCAACGAGTTTTCTCTCTATTCTTGGACGTCAACCGATGGCTGGCATCATCTCTCTCACTCCCTCTTCCTCTGCTCCACCTTGACAATGGCGAAGGAGTGCTCAACTTCTCTCTGTAATGTGTTCAATCATTATCAAATTTCTTCCCTGAGTCCTCTAATTTTAGTCCAACTTTGGTGAGCAATTACCGGAGTTCTTCTACATCTTTCATCCAGGTAATGGTAGATTTAGCTTTAGTTACTTGTGTAGATTAGTTTAGCATAGTTAATTAGGTTAGTTAGCTTTAGATTAAATCCAAGCTTCTCACCTCCTTCTCTGACACCGGCAAGGCTAAATCCAGCCTTCCTTCACCAAATCCACTTCCTTTTCACCTTTCTCAACCCTTCAAGACCATCTTCCACCTTTTACCTTGTCCTATTAGCTATACATCACAAAACACCTTATCTCACATCAACTTCCAAACTCCACTATCTATGGTAGAGCTCCGAAGGAGATTATTCGCCTAATTTACTACCTAACCATTATTGCCCCACCTTATACATCATTTTGCCTCAACTAATTAGGTGTTTTACTATTTCTTGAGTTCTGACCAACTCAAGACATATTTCAGATTAAATCAAGTTCACATATCTTTCTTAAGCTTCCTTTTGCTAAATTTTTGAGTTCTTGAGCTTCACATGAAGCTCAAGAAGCTTTTAAGCTATTTCATGTATTGTCCTTGGAGATGGGAAATCCTTTTCCTTTAATCATGAGGAATGGTCACCGCTAGGATTGTTGAAGGACCAATTTCCAAGAGCATATGGAAGGGCATCAAATAAAGAAATAAATGTTAATGAAAACTGGCACCATGTCAGGGAGAAATGGGATATTGTCGGTCTTCACGGCAACTAGTAGGGAAGTAAGACATGTCTTGAAGTGGAATGCATGCAGCAATTGTTGGCTGTATTCAAACCGATGTCAAGTGCAGATCAGTATAGCTGGCAAGGAAAATTGTCATCATCTATGGCATATGAAAATCTAATTCTTCATGTAGGACCAGAGGAATCTGATATGATATGCAGGAATTTATGGAAATTGAAGGTGCCTCTGAAGGTCCAAATATTTTTATGGCTATATAGGAAAGATGGGCTAATCACAGGAGATTTGAGGCATAGGCAGATGGGAACACCAACCCAATTTTGCTACCTGTGTGACTTATCAACTGATAGTACCAAGCATATCTTCTCAGAGTGTTTGGTGTCGGATTCAGTGTGGAGACAGGTATGTACAGAGTCCATTCCTACATGGGAAATGCTATGGAGCAATTTTTTATTACGTATTAAGCCACATCTGTTTATGGCAATGGTGTTATGGTGTATCTGGAGAGCCAAAAATGAGTGTCTTTTTCAGGAGAGACCAATATGTATGGAACATATTGTGAGGGGGTGTCGGTCCCTCATACATTTATGGGGGAATTACTTGTAAAGCTTCTCTTTTAATTCTTTAACAAAGGCTCTCCTAGATTGCTATCATCCTCGATAGCATTCCTCTCAATTTAAAAAAAAAAGCTATTTCATGTGTTGTTTCATTAAGTCTTGTAACCTGTCGACCATCATCGTTTGTCACTGGAGCTCTAATAAGCTCTGACGTCTCCGATCACGAAAGAAATTGTGTAAACCTACTCTCAATGATCTTAAATCACCTAAGTAGACTGTTGTGATTAATTTGCAAGCATTCAGCTAGAGTTTTATTGATGATATTTCCTTGAGCTGAGTCATCTTCCTTAGCTCCGGTGGAGTGGTATTGAAGTGTTCTTTCATCTTCAGGGCTTCCAATCAGATCCTTAAGCATAAGTAGATCATTATTTTTTTTGAAAGAGAGAAAGGGTTGCTACTGTTCATAGTAGCAATCCAAATTTTATTATAGCCACGGTAAATTACATGTTATCTAGCCATTGCCTACATAAAACGAAGGCTCTGTTACAAATGACTTCCATCCACCCACACCCACTATTAAAGATAACATCATTACGCGCACACCAAACACACCATAAAACAACTACTGCTTTGATGATTGCCACATTAGTAAAGCAAAGGCCATACCAGAGGCCATCCCATGTGGGTAAAGGTGTAGAGCAGCACTTCTGCCAAACCCTTGCCATGACCTAACAAGAACTAAAAAGATGTTTGATGTCATCGGGAGCGAACTTGCATAAAGGGCATAATATAGGGGAACTCCCATGGTGCGCATTCTAAACGACCCAGTAGCCAAACCGTCTCTTCTAGCTAGCCAAAGAAAGATTTGGCACTTAAGGGGAATCCTCAACTTCCACAAACATGAGCAAACAGAGGAGTGGTTATCATCTATGGGTGCCGAAATGAGATGTTTATATGCCTTGCTAGGTGAGTAAATATCTTCCCTCCAAAGGAAGCCATCAAGCTCCTCAAATGGCCTAAAGGCGTGAATCAGGTCTTCCAATCTGATGAGATCCTCAGACAGACGGTATGATATTAGCTATGTGGATGGGGGAAGTTACCATTTGTCTTCTTGTCGGTCCCAATAATCCGATACCCTGCCCTCTTTGTTGTGTGCTACTTGGAAGGGCCGTGGAAAAATGCTCTCCAAGTTTCCCAACCCACTCCAATTATCTGTCCAGAAGCTAAAGATTTTCCCATCACCAAGCTTTGGTTTGAAGAGGTCCCAATGCTCATTAACTATCTTCGATATCGAGGAACAAAACGGGGATGCATGAGACGTGGTCATCATCTTGGCTAGTGACTTGTCTGGCCCATATATGAATCTCTAATGAGGTCTCACCATAGCCCCTTGTCTCCTCTCAAAATAACAACACCCCATTTTAGTAAAGGAGAGTCACTGAACTCACGAAGAGAACGGATGCCCAACCCCCCCTTCTTCTTAGGCTTACAAAGTAATGACCACTTGGCAGGGTGCAAGAATCTCCCATCATAACCTGATCCCTTCCAGAAGAATCTACGCCTGATGGTATCCAGCTTCTTAATGATGGTTCCTAAAGGACGGAACATAGAGAAAAAGAAGACTGGAATGGCAAATAACTGAATTGAGTAATACCAATCTTCCTCCCTTTGATAGAAACCTTTTGCACCAACCTGAAAGATGCATTGAGATTTTTTCAAATAATGCTACCCAATCTGTAGATGCCAATCTCTTTTCCACCAAAGGTAGCCCCAGATAGTGTATAGGAAGAGAACCAATAGGCGTCTGGAGAGTATTTAAGAGGGCTTCTCTAATTTGATTTGTAGCACCAAAACAAATTAGAGAGGACTTGGAGCCATTTACCCTTAGACCAGATATCTCACCAAATATGTCAACCATGTATTTAAGGCATTATGCTTCACTTTTACCCCCCCTCCACAAAAAATACAGTGGCATCTGCGTACTGGAGAATGGGTGTCAATGCATAATTTGAAGAAAGAGAATAGCCATGAATCAAGTGTCCACTGCAGGCTTTGAAAGCAAAGTGTGCTAGGGTATCCACTACCAATAAGAAAATTAAAGGCGCTATAGGGTAGCCTTGCCTCACCCCTTTTTGTGGCTAGATCCACTTCCCTGTGGGTTTCCAATTAACCAAAGGAGAAAAGGATGATGTGGTAATGCACCTTTTCATCCAAAGAACCCAAGCTTTTAGGAAACCATGTCTACGAAGAATCTCCCAAAGATAAGGTCATGAGATGGAATCATAAGCCTTAGAAAAGTCAACCTTCCACATGAAGGCCTTCGCATTTTTTCTCTTCCACCCAAACACCATTTCCTATGCCAAAATAAAGGACCCTGCAGAAAATGACCTTTAATAAAAGCATATTACATCGGGTTAACTAGTTTCTCAATCACCTCCCTTAGCCTATTTGCAAGTAAGTTCCCAATTAAGAGATAAATTGAGTTAAATAATGTAATAGGCCTAAAGTCATGCAAGGTGCCCACTCCTTGTTTCTTTGGGAGAAGGAAGAGCAGGGATCTATTTAACTTCTCAAAACCAAAATTTCCCCTCTAGAATTCCTCCAGAACTCTCAGAACATCATCTTTAACCATGTGCCAAAATCCTTTGTAGAAAAAAACTTGGAAACCGTCAAGCCCCGAGGATCCCTCAGCCTTCAGATCTCTCAACACAATGATCACTTCTTATTCATTGAACAGTTGAGTAAGATGAGTAGCTTCCTCATTAGGGAATCTTGGCATGTCCAACAAGGATAGGTGCCATACTCCTCTCCCACTAGACCTTGTGGCAGCAAAGAAATGAGTGTTGATAGTAGTCTGAATCTCCTATAGTTTGGTGACTTCGGTCTCACCAACCTTTAGTGAAGAAATAGTATTGAACCTTCTTCTGACACTAGCTATTGCATGAAAAATTTAGTATTGGAGCCCCCTTCTCTTAGCCATAATTGTCTTAACATTTCCCTCCAATCAATCTCTCTCTGCAAATCTTCCTTAGCGATAGTTGCCTGAAGAACTTTGCGTTGAGATATCTCCACATCATTTAGCCTAGCTGTGTTCTCCTTGGCATCCAAAGATTTCAATTGGTCAATAGCATTAACCCTGGTCTAAGACTTCAACTGCACCTAATTCTTTTTATATTCCACAAGGACTGCACGCAAACCCTTCAACTTGGAAGCCAAACGCTACGTGGCTGACCCCTCTCCATGATTTGCATGCCACCACAAAGTCACCAAATCACGAAAGACAAGTTCATTAAGCCATGTCCTTTGGAAGAGGAAGTAGATCATTATGAATCTAGAACAACCCTTAATTAGTTTGTTAGCAAACTGGATTGCTCTGTTGAATAAGGCCTTGTTATATCTCAAGCGATAAAACCTTAAGAAGCTATTTTAGTGCTCAATTTCCTCAATTGATGAGTCTATTGATTTCTTGAGTTGATATAGAGGTGATATGGGCCTTTAAGTTGATCTGAGAAGTCATGAAGCTAAAAGTTTTGTCTGTCTTGGTCAACCTACATTGCCATTAGGGTGTAAAGCTCTCAAGCACTATTCTAAAGGGTGTTTTGAGTTCCCCAGGTTGTTATGAGTTAGTTAGAATCAATTTTATGAAGTTTTAGAGATTATTTGAGTTTGTTATGATTCTCTGAGTTTGTTGGGTTCAAAAGAGCAGCAAATGAGCTCCTTTGAGCTCTATATGAGATTCCAATGCTTCCTATAGTTGAATGTTAGCAGTTTAACCTCCTGAGGGTATTGTATCCATGAGATAGTTGTTGCAAGTAGTTATGGAAAGCTGTTGACTCAAGCTAATCCATGGAGTCCAATCGACTGATTAATGGATTCAATTGATGAATTGGATAAGGTTGAAGCTGCTGAAAATGATATGGAGTTCAATTGGTGTAGCAACTGATTGGAGAAGGATCGCAACTTCTACTGAGTCCTGCAGTGAACGCAAGAAGAGAGGGGGATTCTTTAGTCTCATCTCAGAAGCAGAAGAGTGGATGCGATGATATAAAAGTAAAGGCATCTATAAGCTTGTCACCCAAACGAAGATGGGCTCCCTAGATGAGCCTATTGAGAGAGAGAAATAGGTAGAGCCCATAGGTTAGGCACTACAGTGCACGACCCACTTGGGGTGGCCACTAAGGGCGGCCTGCTGGCGTGGATGCACTAAAAGTTGACATGTGACATCGACATAACTGTCGTTCGGCCCATTGGGTTGTTGATTCAGTTAGGGATGTCACAAACCAAACTTTTTAATTGAGGGTATTTGTATGCCTTTGCCTTGTGCTGACACTTTACAAGAATTGAAGAGGCTTATGCATAGAGCTGAATTGAGCATCATTTGAGTTTAATTGTAATAAACATTTTTTTATATAAAGTTTTCAATGCATCTTATTCATTTGGAATTGATTGCCATTCTTAGTGTTTAATTTTGCAGTTAATTCATGTATCTAATATATTCCAATTATGTAATTAACTAAGTAATTAACCTAATGATAACTTAAATAATTTAATTAAGCTAAGTAAGTTATAAATTAAGTTAATGTAATTTAAATAGACTAGTAAATATAGTTTAAGTTAAGCACCCTATAACTTAATTAGTTAAGTTAATAAGTTAAGTAGAGTTAATTTATAGTTAGTAATAATTAAGGTAATTATTAATAGATAATTATGTAGAGTAAATTATATGTATATTAGTTATTATAAGTTAAGTAGTTAAACATGAATTACTTATATATTGTAAAGTGTAACTTAAGTATATAAGCTTATGTATATATTATAAGCTAAGTATTAAGTATAATTTATAAATTAATAGATCTTAGCATTATTAACTTAATTAAGTGAATAAAGAATATTTAAGAATAATTGGTGAGTTATGCAAATAACCTTCCCAACGAACAACCTAGACTCAACCAGTATAAATTATAAAATATGTTAGTTCTCTTGCTCTCCATACTACAATATAACGACAATTCTTATCAAAGCGAGAAAACTTATCATTTTTTGCCAGGGATAACAACTTGGTTAGCATTGCCAGAAGATAATGTATCATATTTTGCCATCGTTGCCAGGAACGCAACTTGCATAATTATTCACCATCATCAGTTTTTAATTATTTTACATTACCCTTGCATTTATTTTATATTCTTTATCCTAACTTAAGGTTTTTGTCTTCTTTCAGAAGATTCGTCTGAGAGACTCCTAGGCAGAGAGAAGAACTATTTTCCTACTTTCTTTCACATTTTTATTTAGTGAGAGAGACTCTTTTTACTTTGGTTTGTAATAAGTAGTTAAATTTCCCACTTTTCTTATTTCTGCATTTAGATAGAAATATTAAAAAATTACAAAATACATTCTATCTAACTAGCAGTTGTATGTCTTAGGCATCCATTCTAGGATTGCAGATTTTCTGCTAGATTTCATATTGTCTTTTGCATCTTGGAGATTGTTGGAGGTAGGTATGCATTTATTGTTTTAGTTCCTGTCATATGCTTCGCATATCAAATTTAAGCAAGACCCTCATATGTTTTGAACCATACTAAAAAGCAAGATTTTTATCTTTCTTTTCTTAAGAAGACACATTAAAAGAGGAAAATCCTTAAGAACTCACGACATAATATTTGTTTGCGAAACTTGTGTGAGGGTTTTTCTATCGCATATCTGTTGCATGCTATTGCACACACAGCGCATTCACATAGGACATGCAAGTCTTTGCTTCTATCTCTCCTCTTTTCACCTCTTAGTGCCTTAGTCGAAGATCAACAAACTTGTCTTACTACCTAAGCCCTAAGGAGCCAATAGTGTGTAGCCTCGATCCTAGACTTTGGACTTTTGAGCTTATAGGGTCAAGCACCTCGTAGACACTTAGGATGCGTATTTGTACTGATATAGTATCTAATTGTCTTATATTGTGTGCATACCACTTTTCTCGTTGTGGTGTTGAGTGTGCCTTTGTACATTTTTGTTATTTATGCACAAGAGACGATCTCTGAGACCACCGCTCATCCCTCCTTTGACAGGTACTCCTAGACTTGCTATGTCAGTTCCATACTCTGTTTCTTTTCCTTCTTCTGCAACTGATCCGATGGCAAATCAACCTCCACAGAATCCTCTTGAGAACCCTTTGGGTCAGGATGAGATGCCTCCTTTTGATATCCATCAGGCTCTCATGGCCCAGAATCTCTAGATGCTTGAGTAGAACCGTCAAATCAATCTGTTGATGGCTACTTTCCAGAACCTCCACGTTAGCCAACCTAAGGCGAGACCTGGTTGACCTAGTCCTCGACCTCCACTTAGGCCACTACATAGAGATTACTATAATCCAGTCAACACACAAGTGGAGCCCCAACGTTAGGTTCTCATTGAGGAAAATGATCCCGAGCTTAAATTGAATACATTACTTTGATCCCCCATTTCCATGGTAACAGTTCTGAGGACCCGTTTCAACACATCAAGAATCTCAAGAATCTATCTCAAACCCTAGCTCCCAGAAACCAAAATCAGGAAATCCTATTGATGAAGATGTTCTCCTTTAGCCTTAAGGACAAAATCATTGATTGGTATCACATGATCGCACAACCTATCTCTACTTGCGCTGAACTCGAAATTGCATTCCTGAAGAAATTTCTCCCAATAGGTCGCACCAATGCCCTTAAGTGAGCTATCACTACTTTCTCTCAAAAGCAAGGAGACCCAATTCATGAAGCATGGGAGTGCTTTCATGAATTGCAAAGGAAATGGCCGCATCACGACATCCTTTGTTGGCAACTCATGTATATCTTTTACTACGAATTGCAAGAGAGCATGCAAAATCTGGTTGACGCCACTTGTGAAGGTAACTTTCTGAATAGGGATGAAGAATCCACCTTAGAACTATTCGAGGGAATGACGGGGAACTTGATCAATAATGCCTCCATGTCACAATTCAACCGAGTTTGCATCAGAATTCGCATTCGAATCAAAGCAGCATTCATGAGATCGAAGGCCAATCCAATTCACTAGATCTTGAGAACATTTGTTGAGAAACTGGATAAGGTCGACATCATAGCCAAGCATCTGGATGATGTCTGAAACACTGTTAAGAATCTTACACCTCTACTTGCAACACATCCTGCACCTAAACCCGCTTCGCAAATTACCATGGGGAGGGAATTTTTTAACAATCTAGATATCCAAGATCCTTCTACCTTGGGTTTTTATGAGTCTCCCACTCCAACCCTAGGAAAGACCTTTGTCCCATCTTTTCCTTCTCTTTTGCCACTACCTTTTTTCCCTTCTCTTATTGAAAACATGATGAATCTTAATAATCTGTATGCCATCCAGAAACATGACTTGAGATCAAACCCTTAGTCTAACACCTACAACCCTAGATGGCGAAATCATCCTAACTTTCGTTGGTCTAATCAAAGCCAAAGGCCACCCATCTATCAGAATCAGACCTGACAAAACCCATTGTCATTGCCTTTTTAGTAACACATGAGGTCCACCAGTTAAATATGTAGAATTATTCTAGGCCACCTAGAGATTCATAGCTAGATCAGATTTTGAGAGCTGTGAGCGAGAGCCAGAGAAGAAATGCTGAGGGTCTCACTAAAGTTCAAAGGCAATGCTCAGCAGAATTGGCTGAATTACAGGGCCAAATCATGCAGTTGGTTGAGTCTCTTCAGCCAAGGGCCCTACCATCGTAGCAGCCAATTTTGAATCCTAAGAATTTGCAAGATCCTAGGTATGTTCCAACTAATCCGAATAAGGGGGAAGTACACATAGTTAATCAGGCTAATCAGAATCAAAACCCACCCTCATCACCTCTCGAGATTGAGATATCATATTCGAATCAACAACCACCTTTACTATATCAAGCTGATCCACCTATCCTTATGAATCAAAATTGATTTTGTTGCTAATCCTATGCCAAAATAGAACTCAAACCTTTACCTACCTTTGCCTCATGCATTGAAATGATTATCTCGAACCTGATTGGATTTATACAATGTGATTATCAAGTCCTATCTTACTTTTGATTATGCATCGAATCTGATCTTGGTTCTGCAACTTCTTAATCAGGCACTTGAGTGGACACTTTGTTTTATTTTGGGTGGATTCACTTATAATTCACTTGTTCAAAATTCACAATCTATTTCTTTTGCGGGAGTATACCAAGAGTCTTTGACAACTGAGCCGTCGAAATCACTAATCCCAACTAGAATCAACCCTTCAAAGTAAACAATCAACGTCTTAAACCTTTCCTTGAGCCACACTCTTTGGGTCTTGTTGGAGAATGTTACAAGCTCCACAAATCTAGGTTTACACCTAGCTGAAGGCATAAAACTTAGCACTCCTCAGGACGTAGCCTGAGAATTATACATAGTTATTTTCTCTTTTTTTTCGTATGTGTATAATTCTACACTTCGAGTCTGATCTACACATTCATTCACTTCTTTATTACCTATTCTTCGCTTAGTCCGATTGTTCCCTCTGACATTTGTCGAAGTAGAAATCATTTGCCTAAGATCTCGTAGCTCCTCTATCCAACTCCTTTCATCACCTATAAAAAGTAAAGTCTAGTGTTCTATTTCATCCATTGCATACAATAAGGACATTGTATAATTTCGGCATGGGGGTGTAAAAGTGAATATCGCTTTACCCTAAGTGTATTAATAGACACAGAAATTGTACTTTACTATTAAAAACTAAAAAAATTGAAAATTAAACATAAAAAATATGTAAAAGAAAAAATAGAAAAATACTCTTTTTGTGGGGAGATATTTTTGGTGAGAGAATTTCATTCATAAGAAAAGAAGAACTTTTAAAGGAAATCTTATTAAAGGACCTTATTTAATAAACTATATGTAAATTATTGAGCATAAAGAGTTGTGAATTTTTCAAGTAAATTTGAAGGTCAAAAAATAAAAAATAAATATATATTTGTATAATTATGAACATATCTAAGTAAGAGCATTAATCCCTACTTTGGATTTTTTCTAGAATACTTTTCAAAATAAGTACTTGTTTTTGGTCCTTAACACGAAGTTTTTCGATTCAAGATCTGAAAACCAAGTATGTGATTTGTATTCCTGCTTTTTACTTTGGAAATAGAGTAAATAAGATGTTTATAATTCATATACAAGACTTAATTTTTAGAATTAAATTGTAACTTTCTTGGTCAATAAGACTAGATTATGTCCTTTTGTCTTTGAATTTCTATTTTTATCACTAAGTTGAGTAGAAAGACTAGATACTTAGAGTTAATCAAATTAAGAAGTTAGTTTGGAACCTTAAATCATAAGGCTTTACTGGCTATAGTTAGCTCAATCAGTCGAGCATGTTCCGCTAGACTTGGTTTGGTCTACGTCTTGATAGATCCTTCTTGCTAATACCAATAGTATAAGAGACTGAAAGTATTGGGCATTGCTGCCCACTCTCTGGTTTGTGAGCTAAGTAACCTAAGTTATCCAAACTTCACACAATTAAATTCTCTTACAAGCATCTAAGATTGTGAAAATACAGAAATCATTGGGATTGGTCTTGTATCCTTTTTAACCTAAAGATCTCCGCAGGGAGGTTCTTGAAAGGATGAAGGATGTGTCACTCAGAAAAAAGATTTTGAGTTTTTACTATTAGTAAGAAAAATGAGGATGCAAAAATATATATACACACCCTACCTATAATAATGCACCTCGGTACAAATGGGTGCTTATGCTTATCCACCAAATAAAGCATCTCGCTACAAATGGATGCTACTCTTCATCCCATAAACAATATCACAATACAAATGGGTGTTTTGACCTATAGAAAAAGGATTAGAAAAATATGGAGATAAAAACTAAGAATAAGAGACCCAGTGGTCCAGTCGAGGAAATATATGCCTTGAGTGTTGACCTCGAGATAAAAATGAGTGAGGAAAAAGCAACCAAGTCTGAGTAAGGCCAATCCAAAGGCTTGCTTTGGGATGACCTGGATTGAGATTCTAATGAGGTTTGGATTTTTGCAACATTGGATGCCTGTAGGACGAATCTACTTGCATGAACACTTTAATCTTATAGCTACTAAACTTTGAGTGGGCAATAAATCCTAAGAAATCTAACTCCGAAAACTAACGGTTGATGCTTAAAGGAGATAGATTGACAAAGCCCTAGGTATAGATGTTTGTCCTTGATGCTGTGAGCTGGTTGGATTAAGGGTCCTACTCACTCTCTGAGTTTGGTTAATAACGGGTGCCTAGTTAATTTACAAAAACTTGAGTCGATTAAAATCAAAATTCACAACCTCTAGGATAATCTATGTTTGTTGAATTTTTTAGTAAGAATTTGATTCTCAATCTTTGAGTCTTGTTATATTTCCCATCTTGACCTCTCTGATTCTGGAGTTTTTGAGTGGTATACAAGATACAAAAAAGGGTGTTAGATGGTCTGACTCAGTAGATTTCCCATCAAGGGTCTATTTTTCACGAGTATCTATTTTAAGAAGTACACTTGAGTTTTGAGTCCTTAGTAAGTGGATTCTCTGAAAATAAATCATTCATAATCATTTATGCTATTCATAGTTCTATTTATAAAAATATAAAAAGAGAAAATTTCCTCAAAAATCTTCTGACCTAATCATTATTCTTGAGAGTTTGTAATTATTCTTTATAAAACCCTAGTGTGTTTTAATTCATCATACTCACTAGTTAATTTGCTAAGGACTAACAAAACTTAGGCATGGGAGTATGATGAGGGACTCATCATGACTTCTAATTCACCTAAATCAAACTAGTTTACCTAATTAATTAATTAGTAATATCATTAAAATAGAGTTAATTAATAAATAAGTCAATATTGAGTAAGGACCTTAATTATACCTTAAAATAGACTAATTATTGATAATAAGCATTCCTCTATATTTATTTAATAAAAAGGAACTTAATTCTATGCATAAAGCTATTTATAAATAAGTTAAAATAAGCTTATTTATAATATACAAGCTAAGTTAATAATAATAACGTTAGTACTAGTATTAAATTAAATAATGCAAAAATGGCCAAAAAGGCAATTTGACCCATTATTATATTCCTTAATATATATATATATAATTTATAATAAAAAGTTGAAAAAGAAATAAATTAAATTACATATTTAAATTATAAGTTTACATTTTAGTCTCTAGGATTCAGTGCGTTTAAGTCCTTTTTATTTCCATATGGTCCTTTCCTATTTTCATGTAGGTCCTTTTATATTTACTTTTCGATCCTTTATAGACAGTCTTCTCTTCATCTATAGCCGACGACCGCCGATATGATTCTCCTTCGATAACCGACTATCAAACAGCCAACCTTGTCTTCCATGGTCATCAAGAAAGATCCAAACAAACTCTTATCATCCATTGGTTTGGATTGACTTATAACAGTCTAAGTCAACATGGCATGCTTATCGTCGTCGAAGACGACGATGAACAGTTCTAGTGAACCTATCCTTTTTCCTGTCCAAATACAAGTTCCCTAAGCTTCTCCGAAGGCTATAAATAGCCTTCCACTCCTTTGATTTCAAGGATTGACACCCTTCCCTCTCCTTCCACCATAGTTAGTTAGTAGGATTTCTACTACAACTCTAGTGATTTCCCTTCTCCTCGGGTGTTTATCTCCGACGAACACTGCCTCCCTCACCTCCTATTCCTTTGCTCTACCTTGCCAACAGCGAAGTAGTGCTCAATCTCTCTCTAAGTCACCTTCAATCATTGTCAACTCTCCTCTCACCACAACTTCTTCTCTCTCAGCTCCGACAAGCAATCGCAGTAGACGTTGGCCCTAAGGTTCAATTGAGTAGTCTCAAGATACAAACCTGCATCATTAGACCAATCAGTGAAGTATTTTTTCCAGAAGCAACTAAGTTGGGAGGCTTGATTGTCAAATGAATTAAGCCAAGTAGGGGATTTCCATAATTAGCAGCCCTTAGGACACACTACTACTTCGCTTGGCCCAACTTATTCAGATTTTGGATTAAATACAACACCAATTTGTGTTGTGGGGAGAGTTGAATCTTAGAGGCTTCGGTCATCTAAGTCAACACTATAAGGCTTAGTTCTGTTTACTTGGCTGTGCACACGCAATCCTCTCTTCTGTCTCCTTCACATCTCTCTTAATTCTTTTCTAGTGTATGCACGGAAGGCACTCACTTAATCCTGAATTGGTTGCACTAGAGAGAAGCCCAAGAAGGAGACTCAACTATTCTAGGGCTAGAATTGAGAAAATGGCCAACCTGAGAATTAAGGATATGGAGGACCAACCTCAACCTGATGCTATGGCCATTATTGAAGCTCAGATTATGGCTAACCACCAACTCCAACAACAACGAATCCAAACCATAATGCAAGCCATACAACGATTGTAGAACCCTCAAGGGCAACCACCTCCAAACCCACCAAGACCCCCTACAGGCCAACCAAGGCCTCTCTATGATTTCTACGATCCTTTTGCTATCCCTGTCAAACCTTACCATAGGGTCCCCGTAGGGGGAGATGATTTTGAGTTAAAACCTAATGTCATTAGCTTGATCCAGAGCCACTTTTGTGGGAACTTGAATGAAGAACCCTTCCAACACTTTGAGGATCTAGACCGAATTGCCTAGATTATGGAACCAGGGAACATCCACCTTGATATTGTTTTGATAAAGATGTTCCCGTTCTCCCTAAAAGACAAAGTTTCTCATTGTCTTAGAACACTAGGGAGACCCATCTCCATTTGGGAGGAACTAAGGCATGCCTTCCTGAAGAAATTTTTCCCCATAGGAAAAACCAATGCCCTTAGGAGAGCTATTACTACATTCACGCAGCAAAGCGGAGAGCAATTTCATGAGGCAGGGGAACGATTTAACGAATTACTGTGGAAATACCTACACCACGAGGTTCCGAGGTGGCAATTGACCTAGATCTTCTACTACCGTCTGGACGACACCCTTAGGAATTTCATAAATGCCTCATGCGAAGGCAATTTTCTAAATAAAGATGAGGAAAGTGCATTCAAACTTGTTGAGTCAATGAGTGAGAACTCGCTTAACAATGCCTCCATGACTACATTCAACAAGTCCAGTCAACCCCATGGTGGAATTTACGAGGTGCAAACTAATTCGGATATGGTTGACACGCACATTATAGCCAAGAAGTTGGATTAGGTTAAGTTGGTGGATAAAAAGATAAATAAGCTTCCGAACCAATCCTGAGCCCCTATGCAAACCTTCTCCCTAACCAAGGGATCTCACAATGTTGACCTGGTTAAGTCTGTGAACCAAATGCACCTGAAACAACACCCAACTATGTTCTAGGGAGGGACCTTTGCTCCCTCATACGCTGATTATTCCTTCCCCTCCCCTTCAGCACATCCTACTTTTGAAGATGCCAATGCCATCCAAGGCTACTCTAACCCTAATCCATTCTCAAACACATACAACCCTGGATGGTGCAACCACCCAAACTTTGCCTAGTCTAATCAAAAATAGAATCAATACCAGAATCAACCCAGGCCTAACCCTTACTCCTAGTAGGGGTAGCCTAATAGACCACCCTACAACTAGAATCGGATAAGTCCTACACAGCAAAGCCAGATGGACACCCTGATTATGATGATGGCAGAAATAAACCAAAAACTTTAGGAAGAAATGGCTTTAGTGAAGGGACAATTGAGTCAGCTATTGGAAACAAAACAACAGGGATCCCTTCCCTCTCAACCACAACCAAACTCGAGGAACGTAATGAACCGAGGCCACAATCCTCAAGGATTCCAACAAAATTAGGGGCAAGACCCTGTGATTTTACAAGCCCCTCATACACCCCCTGGATTTACCTCTTCTTCTCAAGGATCCAACCCTGGTTCCAGTGCCTTAGCCAATGTGGTTACCTTGAGAAGCGGTACCTAGACCCAGGACCCACAATGGCCAACCCCTCCCGTAATTGCAAATCCTAAGATAAATAATGATTCTTAGGATGAATAGAAGGAACCCAAGGCTCAGGAACCTAACTCGATTCAGACCAAAATCCCTTAACCTAAAGCCTTGGATAAAGTTAAGAAGAAAAATGTGGCTAATAATGAGGAGTTATTGAAGATATTCAGGCAAGTGCAAATCAACATACCTCTCCTTAAAGTAATTTAGCATATTTTAGCTTAGGCAAAGTTCTTAAAAGATATTTGTACACCCAAGCATAAGTCCAGAACCCAAGCACCTAGGAAGGTAGTGCTATCAGAATAGGTTAGTTCAATGATTTTATGTAGCCTACCTCCTAAAAGGAAAGACCTAGGAGCACCTCTGATTTCTTGCAATGTTGGAGATTTAACCTTTGACAGAGCACTCCTTGATTTAGGTGCATCAATAAATCTGATTCCGACTACCATCTATCACCAGTTTGGATTTGAAGAGCTTAAGCCTACACCGGTGACTATTCAGCTGGTCGACCAATCTATAAAAACCCCAAAGGAGGTGGTTGATGATGTAATTGTTCAGGTTAAGGACTTATAATTCCCAATTGACTTTCTAGTGCTTGACATGGAAGTCCCCAAACAGTTACAAAATACCCCCATCAACCTAGGTAGACTCTTTTTGGCTACGGCCAAAGCGAACATTGATTGCGACATGAGATGTATGGAAATTGCCTTTGGAGATAAAAAAATGCAATTGGACATCTTCAAGGCAACTATATCCTTTGATTGTGGTTAGGTCAAGGAATGTGATCCTATGGATACCCTGGTTAAGGAAAGCCAAACAATTACTGATATCAATGACCATCAAACTCAACTAGCTATAAATTACCCTAACCCACCCTAATCCCTAGAGGTTGTGGATCTATTCAGAGCTGACTGTAATCAACAACCTCCCCCTGAAGAAATTGATGTTACACAATTCCCCCCTTCCCTTACCCGTGCAACATTTTACCACCCACACTTCAACTCAAACCTTTTCCTAATAACCTTAAAGAGGTCTTCCTAGGACCTAACAACACCTTCCCTGTGATTATCAATGCACACCTGACCAGGGAACAAGAGCTTAGGTTGATTGCAAACCTAGCAGAACACCGAGCAATTATTTGGTGGACAATTTATGACCTCAGAGGGATTTGCCCTAGATACTGCACACACAAGATCTACTTGGAGGATGGGGCCCGACCTTCTCACCAAAGACTGAACCCAAACATGCAAGAGGTCGATAAACAAGAAACCATAAAATGGCTTGACATGGGAATCATCTATCCGATTTCCAACAACTCCGGGGTAAGCCCTACACAAGTGGTACCAAAGAAAACTAGTCTCACCATGGTCACAAATGACAAAGGCGAATCCGTCCCCACCCGCACTACCATCGTTTGGCAGGTGTGTAAAGACTATAGGAAGTTGAATGAGGCCACCAAGAAAGATCATTTCCCTTTGCCATTCATTGACCTGATTCTCAAACATCTGGCAAGGTAGAAATATTTTTGCTCCTGGATAGATATTCGGGATATAACCAATCGCTATAGCACCTAAGGATCAGGAGAATACCACGTTCACCTACTTGTATGGCTGATTACACAGCAATCATGCAACCTAAATCACCTGAATTAAGCTATATTTAAGCATAACTTAGGAATAATGCATTCATAGGCATCGTAATTTGCATAATAGCTAATTTATTAGTCATATAGATAATATCGTCATTTTATGTACTAATGAGAGATGATTTTTAATCGCAGATGATTCAAAGCCATGGATGCCAGATCAAACCAGACAGATCTGATTAGAACGACGATGGGAGTCCAACGCTCCTAAAATCGTCGCGATCAGATCACCAGAGCATCATGTGCAGACCATAGAAGAATAGAGATCATGGAGCCAAAGGACAAAGATCTGAGCCTCAGATGAAAGATCCAATCACACTGATGGATCCAGATCAATGATTGCAATCCAATGACGAAAAAATTAACCCGATCGGAGGTCTACAGCACCAGATACAAGGAAAAGAAGATGGACAGCCATGATGGCGCCATGTGGCACCATCACAGCTGCCCCCTCATCGCCACCCCATCTAGGAAGGCCACCCTCGCACTCTCTGAGCCATTAGATCCTCATCCAACGGCCACAAGCATGCCACGTTGCCCATCCAGCCGCGCCTCATCAAAGAAAAGAAAATCTCGACCGTTGGATCTTCATCCAAAAGATGAGAATAAGTTTCCTTAAAACAAAATGACAACAATATGGATGCATGGCGTAGCGGTGAGCATGCTAAATTGCAAGAGTGAGACACGCGTTCGAGAGTTTCCGTGCAAAATTGAAGGAGCATTGGCGCGAGCGCAATTGTGCCATCAGATGGTGATCGAAGGGCGTGGATTCGACCGCATGGCACAATCTAAGCGTGTCGCAACTAAATGCATGATCCCATGTGTTTTGCGAAATCAAGAAGGCGAGGCACGCATGCACAAGCCATCCAATCATGAGATCAGATGGCTAAGATCGTTGGGAGCGATTTGAATTCACGCAGGCGAGCGTGAAGAGAGCAAGTTGTGCGCGCACGTGAGCCGTTCGATCTCATGAGGCACTCAGATGAAGCTTGCAGGCGCACGCGTGGAGAGAGAACCGTTGAAGCAGGCACGCAAGGAGAAAGCAGGGTCATGCGATCTTGATCCAAGGGCACAACAGATGCCACATGTCAGCCAGAGAGTGAATCCGCACATCGAGGGCGCGTTGGAGGTTTTTTGAGGCCTAATCAGGTCTGTTGATCTCTCGATCGATGGATCTGATTAATCCTAAAGTTGTTGCACGAGATAGGGGGCGAAAAGACCCTTTTTGCCCTCCATAAAAGCTATAAAAGAAGGCCAAAGCCCCCCAGTTAAAGCATCTCTCTTCGATCAACTCCAGATATCTTCCACCTCTGCAACTCTCCGTCCCTCTACAACTCTGCTCCGACCTTCATCCCGGCGCTCTGGATCTGAGGTGCTGCCGCACCTCGCACAAGCATCCTACAAGCGACATCATCTCTCTGCCACTTTCTATCTTTCTCTCTCTCTCTATCTCCTCTATCTATCTATCTATTTGTTTCTAGTAGCATTCTCTATTGTGAAAACTCTATTTTAATTGCAATAAAATTCTAATCTTCTAAAAGCATATATCTGATTCCTATACATATATAAATATCTATTTAGAATAAGTTCTATTGAAAAGCTTCTGCATAAATTGCGATTGCCTCCTTACGAACGACCCAGTACTCACCGATTTTATAAATTTATTTGTCGATATGTTTTCACGCTATACTACAACTGAATTAACTTTTAAAATGCAATTTACGCGTCGAACAATGGCACGTTTGCATTTCTTCGTATGCCATTCAGGATATGCAACGCACCCACCACCTTTCAACATTGCATGCTAACCATCTTTTTCCGAGATGATGGGTGAATATCTGGAGGTCTTTATGGATGATTTCTCCATCTTTGGAGACTCATTCAACCATTACCTTAGAAACTTGGAGAAAATCCTGAAGCAATGTATTAAGGTCAATCTTGTTTTGAGTTGGGAAAAGAACCATTCAATGGTTCGAGAAGGGATTGTCCTCGATCACATAGTTTCGCAAAGGGGCATAGAAGTTGATTGAGCTAAGGTTGACTTGATTTCTAACCATCCACCACCCAGCTCGGTCAAACAAATAAGATCTTTCCTAGGACATGTTGGATTTTACAGAAGGTTTATAAAGGATTTCTCAAAAGTATCTAAGCCCTTAATTGATCTTCTAGCCAATGATGCATAGTTTGATGTAACACCTGATTGCATCAAGCCTATGCTACCTTAAGGGATACAGTCTCGACTACACCTATCTTACAACCCTCGAACTAGTCCCAAGACTTCGAGATAATGTGTGATGCATTAAACTTTGCAATTGGAGCTATCTTAGGGCAAAGAAAGGAGAAGAAACCCATGGTGTTCTACTACGTGAGAAAGACTTTAGACGAGGCTTAGTAGAATTATGCTGTCATAGAAAAGGAATTGCTCTCCATAGATTTTGGACTAGAAAAGTTTCAATCGTACCTTTTAGGATCCTACGTGATAATCTACACTGATCACTCGACTATCCGACACTTGCTAGCAAAGAAAGATATAAAATCTAGGTTTATCAAATGAATACTGCCCCTACAGGAATTTGACCTAGAAATATGCGATAAGATCAGATACAAGAATGTTTTAGCCAACCACTTGTCACGACTAAACCCGGAGCACATTGGATCCTCACTACCCGTGACTGATGCATTCCATGGTGAGCATATTTTGTCCATGCAAGGAAGGAGTCTCCCTTGGTATGGGGATTTGGTTAACTACTTAGCAGTAGGGCAAATTCCACACGAGTGGTCTAGATAATAGCGGGACATGTTTTTGGCAGAAGCCAAACATTATTTCTGGGATGATCCCATGTTATTTAGACTCTATGCTGATCAGATAATCAGGAGATGCATTCCCAAGGAGGAAGTTCAGAGTGTGATGTCCTTTTGTTATGATCAAGCCTGTGGTGGCCACTTCTCAGGAAAATAGACGACTACAAAAGTTTTGCAATACAATTTTTACTGGCCATCACTATTCAAGGACACACAATTTTGCCAAAATCTTTACAAGAAGCCAAACTCTAAGGACCATGACTAAGAAAGATATAATGCCTCTCCAACCCATTCTTATCGTCGCAATATTCGATGTTTGGGGAATCGATTTCATGGGTCCCTTCCACCCATCCAATGGTTTCAAGTATATACTGGTCACTGTCGACTACGTCTCTAAATGGATTGAAGTCGTGCCTACCCGAAAATGTTATCATAAGGCCGTTATGGAATTTATCAAGAAGAATATCCTCTTCCGATTCGAGATACCTAAGGCCATGATCAGTGTTAGTGGGAGCCACTTTATTAATGCCTAGTTTCATGCTTTACTTAGGAAATATGGGGTTACTCATCACATTGCCACGCCATATCACTCGTAAACAAACAGGCAGATTGAGATCTTAAATAGGCAGATCAACAATATTGTACAAAAGACCATGAGACTTGACCGGAAGGATTCGTCCACCCAACTTGATGATGCCCTCTAGGCATATAGGATCACTTATAAGACACCTATCGGCACGTCACCATACCGATTGTTCTTTGGCAAACCTTGCCACATTTCGGTCGAGCTTAAGCACCGAGTATATTGGGTTGTTAAACAGTGTAATATGGATTCCCATATGGTCGATACTCAAAGGAAACTCCATCTCTCCAAGCTCAAAGAAATTTGTCAGGATGCCTATAAGAATAGTAGAAAGTTGTCCACGACCGACATCTTCATAGGAAAACCTTCAAGCCAAATCAACAAAGTCTGGCTCTTTGATGCCCAACTTAATCTTTTCCCCGGGAAGTTACAATCCAAGCAGTCAAGATCTTACTAAGTGGTCAGACCGTTTTCCAACGAGGTAGTTGAAATTGCTGATCCTAAGACCAGGCAAACATTTACAATTAATGGATAAAGACTTAAACATTTTCTTGCCCAAGTACCCAGAAGGAAGTAGTAACCTTCATTGAGGGTTAAGTTGGAACTGCACCCAAGTGGAGGCAATAAACCCAGCACTTCCTGGGAGGCAACTTAGAGGATTCAAGTTGACTTGTTACATGATGATGCTCAGGTGATTTCTACCTTACTCATTCGCATGCATTTAATTTCCCATGAGGACATGGTGCTAGATAGGCATAGGGGTTGGTAATTCTTATTTTTTGAGCATGGAATTGTCAGCTTGAATTAATTTTTGTTATCCCCCCCACCCCGCAAAAAAAAAGTGTAATCAAAATAAGAAAGTCAGCTAGAAATCATAAATGTGGGCACCAAAAATTTACCTATCGTAGGAAATAATACATTAGGATCTTTTCACAATGACTCTTCAAGCCTAGTGGCTTAATTAGTCCTGATGTCCACTAAGATATAGACCCATTCCCTTGGTCCTTTCCAACTTAATTTAATCGCAATAAAATAAATAAAGTGGGGTGATAAGTAAGTGACTTATCAACTTACCCTCTGATTTGGAACATTCTAGAAGTCTAAGCAGCCACACACATCACGCACTGATTCACTATACGGGAGACCATAGAGGAAATTAGGGAGCCAATAAGTAGGCTAGTGGTGGTATGGCTGGCACGTTGCAGTGGGTGACCCCCTATTGCTGGGTGTCCAGAGCCCAACCATCAAACCTATTCCTCTTTGGCCGCCACCTTTAGGTATGTCTCAAATTAAGGAAGTCACCTGCTTAAAAAAATAGAAAAATACCACAAAAAAGAAAAAAAAAAGGAGGAAAAGAAAGGAAAGGAGAAAGAAAAAAAAATACAATAAGCCACACCTCACCTTACAGGTGTGACTGGCAAGTTGCCATAGGTACCCTCCTGTTGCTGGTTGTCCAGAGCCCAGCCTACGAAAAGCTCAAATAAATCCCTAATTAAGGAAAAGTAAGGAAGTAAAAATAAAGACCCGAGGAGATATACATTGGGTTCACCTGGTGTTGACCCCAAAAAAAAGTAGCAGGGAGAAAGCTACCAGTCAAAGAGACAAACTTTTAGGTGGCAATAACTTCATTTTAGGGTAACCTAAAGCTTATGGATACCTGAGGTCTGCTGTAGTTGCCAGTATAGTGAGTCAATCACATACACAATAAGGTGCCTAGCAGTTTTCGATCTTTTCGAGTCCTGGGTGGGTTGGGTAGCCGCAGAAAACTGCTCTAAACCCTGAACACAAAAAAAAAATAGAAAAGAAAAAATATATATATCTATATGAATAAGGCAAGGACTAGGGTGATCCGTATCTTGGTTGGCATCATGATACTATTGAGTCTTAGTAGTTAAGACCCTAGGTATCGAATTTCCTCAGGATGGTAAATAACTTTTCCTGGGCAGTCGCTCCTTCACTCCAAATTCTTTTCAATTAACCTTGCTAGGGACTAGCAAGGGGTGGGCATGGGGGTATGATGACTCTACAATTAGTAGTGTTAATTAAATCATTCAGAGTCAATTCAGAGGGCCTCTACATTTAAATATGGTAATCTAGTGGGTCTGTGAGCAAGGCATGCATGTAGAATAATCTTTAAATTAAGATTGCTTGAAACTAATGTTTAAAGACCAAGTTGTGAAGATGTGATATACGCGATTTGTAAATGCTAGTTTTTATCGTTGTAACGGGTAAAATTCGACCAACTTTTAAATTTGTAACCTAAATAGGGTGAAGTGTCTAAGGTCGTCTAAAGAGGCCAATTTGTTAACCATCAAAGTAATTCTCTCGCTTTCTCAAATCTCCTTTCTTTTTGTATTTTTCATTTTAATATATTAGGGTGTTGGAAAATCGAGACAACAAAAGTGCGAATTAAAACTAGTCCTAAGTGAACAAAATGTAATCCTCCTTTCTAAGCTCACCCTAGGCAAGTGTGCCTAGGGTAATTAGAAAGGTGGAGTGAAGAGCACAATGTAAAGAACAAATGCTTGAAATGGAATCACAAAAATTGAAAGGCAACTTGCTTTTTGTATTGCTAAAATTTATAGAGTCACAAGTAGAAGAATGCTCGTAAATAAAAAATAAAAGCTAGCTAATACAAAAGAAGAAGAAGTGATCCTCCAAATGATACTCGGGAAGGACTTCGCTCCAAGGATGGCAGCTTCTGCACCTAAAGAAAAACCTCCCCTACTCTTCTCTACTAAATAATGATGATGTGCTCCTTTTGATGATGCTCTCAAGGGTGGACGTCCACCACCCTTCTCCTCCTTGCCAGGCCATCCTCCTATGATGGTCGCTCCTTGGATTTGCTCCAAGGAAGAGCGAGGAAGAAGATGAACACCAAGGGGGCAAGGGAGTCCCCTTGATCAACTTCACTCCTACTCCTTCCTTGGATGTTTAGCGTGGATGTATATGAAATTGCACTAGAGGTGGGGTAAATAGTGAAATTGAAAGATAATAGCTAAATAAAAAATTAATCACACAATGGAGGTGATTGCACAGCAAAAATACACCAATAAATATGCCATCTTATGTTATTTCCTAGCACTACCATTGCATCTTATGTAGCAATAGTGGCATTTGTACATAAACACATGCATGATTTTCTTTTAAAAGAAGGGAGGAGAGTGAATAATTGGCCATCTAATTAACATCTTCATCAAGGGCTGCATTGCAAATTCACCATTTTCATTTTTTTTTTTTTTGACTTTGAATTCTTCTCCCTCGCGCGGCTGCAGCGCATGGGGCTTGCGCCTCTTCTCACCACTCCTCTGCCAGTAGCATGGCTAGACATGCAATGCCAGAGCATGGCTGTGGCATGCCTTCTTCTTCTTTAAAAGGCCTTGCCCTCTCCCTTGCGCAGGGGGGCCTGAACACACACCACCTTCAGACACTGTCCTCCACCGTCAGGCCAACCTCCTCCCCTCTCCCTCTCCATACGCAGTATCTCTTCTCACTGAAGAGACGCACTGCGAGCAGGAGCAAGCTCACAGTGGTCCCACAACCACCACTGTGAGTTCCACCACCGCCCAGCTCCCTCGAGAGTAGGTGGGCGTGGTGGTTTCACCTTCTGTTTTAATCGCTGGAAGCCCTCACCACCATTGCCAGAGCTTCAAGGTCGAAAGCTCCAGCAGCAGCAACGGCTGTCTGAAGCAGCGCAGGCCACCGTGCGCACGCCAACAGACCTCTGCGAGCTCTCCCCACATGCGCAAGTGCTTCCCAGCGCGCCCGCGCACGCAGAACCGGTGCTACCGGTCGCCCGCTCCAGCGTGGCACTGTAGCCACTGTTCACGCCTCTCAGCGCGACACTGTAGCCACCGTCTTGTTTCTCACTTAGCCGGCGGCACAGCGCTCTCTCCCCTCGCTCGCAACCCGCTCCAGTCGATCGCCCACATCTGCACCCGCACCCGCGTCTGCGCCTGTTCCTGCCCACAACGCTGTGCGTTGCGCTGCACTCCCGCACCTACCTGTACATGAAGACAGTGAGCGCGTTCCCTTCAACGCCCGCGTGAAGCCCTTGCATGCCCGCGGTCCTACGAGATCAGACAACTTAACTATGCCCTCTCTCTCACACTCACCCACCAGCGACACCCATACTCATACGCACACACTCGTACACTCACACACTCACTTGTACACACCCACACATATATATATATATATATATATAATTATATAAGTGAGTGGATATATATATATTATTTATTTATTTATACATACATACATATATACATACATATATACATATATATCTATATATATATACATATATACATACACATATACATATACATATATTACTATATATATATATATAGTTATAAATATATATATATATATATTCATAAATATATATATACACATATATATATATCTATATATATATACACACAACTACATATTTACCTATATAGTTATAACCCTATCTATATATATACATATATATATATATATATTTACATACACATCACCTACCTGTATCCATACGCCCGTACACTAGTCACTCCACCGCGCATTATATCGTGGGAATATCTGCACCAGTTGCTGATATTCCCCGATACCCACGTAAAGCAAGCGCCTCCGCACACACTCCCACACATCCGTCCTACACTCTACACGGCACTTCATCTTGTTGGTTGCGTCGTACTAGACGTGGACCAACTCGACACTGTGCTACACTCCGTTTCCACTTCCACCTTCACCCCTATATATATAATATATACATATCTATATATATAGAGACTGTATTTATTATATTAAGCTAAGTATTCCTTTCTCTACAAGCAACCTACCTTGTTTTTATTTCTCTTTTATTTCCTGCTATTAAAAAGATAGAAAAAGAGTAAAAGAGAAAAGATAATCCTTGTCGTGCAGGTACTTGATCTTGCAAATAGCAGGACCAGTTTTTTTGGAACCCTAAGTTGGCTCAAAGCCAAGAACAATTTGGCTCAAAGCCAAGAACTTGATTTTGAGGGTGTGCCCCAAGGACAACATTATCAACAAAAAAAAAAATCTTAAATAGAAAAAAAAAAAAACATAATAAACGCACGGAAGAGATACATTCGAGGAAAGGAGTAGAAACTTCTTCACCTTTAATTCCCACCTCCGTGAGATCGACCCTGGGCCTAAAAGTGATCAAGATAAAATTAAGTAGGCTAGGTTAAAAAAATTTTGTGAAAGATGGTTAGACTCGATTTAGGTTAACCTACTATACTAACTTCAACGATAATTTCACCATATTAACACAACCTATTCAAGTTCTACCACGCTTTTTCTGGCGCCGTTGCTGGGGAGGTGCGCATTGAGGTAAGTTTCTACTCCATTCCTTTGATTTTCTCTTCACACATCCTTCTCTTCACGGGTGTTTTTGTTTGCTGGTGTGCAGGTAAACCAATTGTAAGGAGGAGGCAAGCAGAGGAAGTCGGACACGTGGGCAGATCCAAGGTGGCAACGAGAGCATGAAGTCGCCGGCGCCGCACTGGAGCTACGCCCACATTGCTAAAAAGGTAGGTCTCTCTCACTATTAGCAACTTAGGTTAACTTTTCACCAGATAAAAATTTAAAAAAAAAAACCTAAAAACACTTCATGGGATTTCTTGGGACAAGTGGATTAAAAATCACTTACTTGATTGTCTGCTATCACCCCCACCACCTTGGGATTTCCCGTCAAACTTCGCATAACGAAGATCCAAGAATCTTGATTCTTGAATCTTTCGTCGTGTGAAGTATTCTTTGAGGAAAGATTAAATAGATTGATTGCCATCCCTCCATGCCTCATTTATCCACAATTCGGGATCACATTTTTTTGGTGGGTGGTCGGGCCCGGATAGGTTGTGTTAATATGGTGATTTAATTGTTGAAATGCGTATAGTGGTTAACCTAAATCGTGCCTAACCATCTTTTTACAAAATTTTTAACCTGGCCTACTTGATTTTATCTTGGTCACTTTTAGGCCCAGGGTCGAACTCAGGGAAGTGGGATTAGAGGTGAAGTTTCTACGCCTTTCCTACAACGAATCTCTTCCATTCGTTTATTATGTTTTTGGTGTTTTTCTATTTAATATTTTTTTCTGATAATTTTTGTCCTTGAGGTACACCCTCAAAATCAGGTTCTTGGCTTTGAGCCAAATTAGGGTTTCAAAACTGATCTTGCTATTCGCAAGACTGAGTACCTGTAAGTCAAGGATTATCTTTTCTCTTTTGTATATTTTTTTATCTTTTTAATGGCAGGAAAGAGAAATAGAAATAAGGTAAATATAATATATATATATGTATATATTATATATGTATATAGGGGTGGGGGTGGAGGTGGAAATGGCGTGTAGCACGGTGTCGAGTTGATCGTCGTCTAGGAAGACGCAACCAATAGGACGAAGTGCCGCATGGAGTGTATGATGGATGGGTGGAAGGTGTGTGCGAAGATGCTTTCTGTACGCGTGTATCAGGGAATATCAACAACTGGTGCAGATATTCCCGCGATACAATGTGTGATAGGTGATATGAAAATATATATATATATGTAAATATATATCTATATGTATATATATAGATATGGTTATAATTATATAGGTGTATATGTAGTTATGTATGTATATATATATATATGTATGTATATATATATAGATATGTAAATATATGTACAGATAGATGTATGTATATGTATATATATTTATAATTAGATATATATGTATGTATATATAACTGTATATATAGATATAGATATATATATATATAGTAATATATGTATATAGTTATATATATGTATATATATATATATTAGTATAAGTATCTATGTATATTATGTAGATAGATATATATATATGTATGTATATTTGTGTGTGTGTGTGTATATATATATATGTATGTATGAATATATGTATATATATATGTATATATATATATATATATGTATGTATATATACTTATACTTAGTTGTATAGGTAATAATATATGTATAGATATATGTATATACATATATATATACATATATAAATATATATATATATGTAAATATATATATGTATATATATATATATTTATAAGTATATAGATATATATATGTATGTATGTATGTATGTATACTTACATATATTTGTATAGGTACTAATATGTATATATATATATATATGGATATAAATATATATATGTGTATAAGTGAGTGGGTGTGTGTATGTCTGTAGGAGGGAGTGAGGGAGTGCTGTGAGAGAGAACTAGAGAGAGAGAGAGATCGTCTGCTGGAGGAAGAGGCGTGGGTGAGCTAAGTCGTCCGGAGCCTCCAGCCGTCGTCTGATGGCCACGCACAGGCGCAAGCGCGTAGGTGCGCGAAGAGGCATGCGCACGCAGGAGGGAGTGAGCGCGAGGGAGGGACCGCAGCGCACCGCGCTGCGCGCTGAGGCGGGTGCGGGCAAAGGCGCTAGCGTGAGCGGACGCTGAAGCAGGCGGGTGCAAACAAGAGCGCATGCACTAGAGCAGGCGCGGGCTGGCGACGAATGCAGCGAGGAGAGAGAGTGCCTGTGACCGGATAACTGAGAAACTTTTCGGTCACCGTACTATAGCAGAGTGAGATCACGGCTACAGTGCAGGGGCAAAAAGTTGACCGGCTGGCGCACGCGAAACTAGCTGGGCTGCGAGCGGAGTTTCGCGACAGGGCGCGCGGAGAGGGGCAAGGGCGACCTACTGGCGTACGTAGAGCCCGCGGAACCGGCGCCTGAGGCGCGTGGTGGCCTGCGCTGCTGCTGGCTACTGCTGCTTCTGCTTGAGCTTCCAAGCTTGAAGCTCCTGCGGCAATGGCGAAAATGGCTGGAGCGACGAAATCAGAGCGGTGAACCACCACGCCCACCGGCTCTTTGATGAGCTGGGCGGTGGTGGGACTCACAGTGGTGGTTGTGCACCACTGTGAGTTGCTTCTGCCCGCAGCGTAGCTCCTCAGAAGGAAGAGAGGCTGCGTATGGAGGAGAGGGGGGGAGGAGACGACCTGGAGGAAGGAAGGTGTTGTCTGTGTGTTGTTGGACCAGGCCCCCCTGCAAAGAAGATAGCCGAGCCTTTTCAAAGAGGAAGAAGGCAAGCACAGCCATGCCCTGGGCTGTGCATGGCTAGCAGGGAGTGGCTGTGCATGGCTGGCAGGGAGTGGCTGTGCAGAGCATAGCACGAAGAAGATCAAGCCATGCTTTGCAGCAGCGGAGAAGAAACTCAAAGTCAAATAAAAATAAAAATAAAGATGGTGAATTTACGAGGCAGCACTTGAGGAATACATTAATTTCAAGGCCATTTTATTCACTCTCCTCCCCTCTCAAATAAATGCATGCATGCGTTTATTTTCACAAATGCGATTATGGCTACCTAATATACACTGGCAATGCATGGAAATAGCACAAGATGGCATAGTTGTTGGTGCATTTTTGCTGTGCAATCATACCCCCATGCCTATCTTTTGCTAGTCCCTAGCAAAACATTTTTGTATTGTATTTAGAAATGATCTTAAGCTGAAGATTTTCTTCTGAGGCGACATAAGTGTGTTTATTTGTTGGATGTTGCGAGAACCAATTGTAGAGAAGACTACTAGTACTTTAAGTCTCACATGACATAGACCATCTCTCGACTATCCAGAACTCTTGATATTTAAACCTTAAGTACGATTTCTAAGATCCAGGAGGTTTTTGCCTTACTCAAGAGCTCAAGAGATTATGGCTTGTGCTTAGTGAAGAATCAAGACTGACCAGATGAACATTAAGACTCAAGCCCAGGGTTTCACGAATTTTTAAGTGCAGGTTGGTCCCAGTTTCAGCTCATGTCTTCGGATTGACCCTTAAAAAGATGACGGAAAATTCAATTCCCATTTTATGACATTTGTGACTCAAAGAAAACAGGGTATTTATAACTTGCCCTGAAGAACTTTTATAGGGAGAAGACTTTACAGATATTTGCGAGATATACTGGCTTATTTGCTTTTTTTTTTTGAAACACATGTCAATATATCTCTTACAACATTATTTGGAGGAGCACACTTTTCTTTTTGGTGGAAAGAGTTTCTCCTCAACATAAGACTAAAGCCTGGGATAAAAAGTCTACCTGCGCGCACAGGTAAGGACTCCACCTTCTCTAATGAACACTAGGGTTGAATCTTATGTTCACCTGGTCTTTCGTGATATGTGTAGTGTGAACCAAGATTACTTAGGCTCTCAAGTAGAAGCAAACCAACGAATCCTGTACTGGTGTCTCAGGTACAAGAATACGTCCTAAGTTAGGAGAGATTCCAATCTATTTTGTCAATGCTCAAGTGAATTAAGCCAAGCCTGAGCGAATCAAGCTTCTATGGCCCGAAAAGTTTTCAAAACAGTGATTGAATATCCATAAACACTTATTGTATTTTTGTTTCAGCCTTCAGATTATTACTAAACACCACTTATATATATATATATAGATGAAAGCTGCATGATACCATAAAATACCCAAATCCTATGGATGCCTATCCACCCCCCCCATGCCAAACGATGCTATGTCCTCAAATGCATGCAGGGTAGGGTAGAGGAAGGACGAAAGATCGGGTAATGAGAGCTGAGGTGCAGGGTATACAGCAGGGTGGTAGGGTGGGTGGATGGTGGGTGGTGAAGTGAAAAGTGAAGTGAGCATGACAGTGGCGAAGTGTTGTTGGGGTGCCTCCCAACGAGCGCTGAATTTAACATCCCTAGCTGGACTCAGAATGAGGCACAAAATTACTTACCCTCCAGCAGGGCAACAGTTTCTTCAACGGGGGCAGGTTCATGAGTTAGATAGGGTTTCAAACACTGCCCATTGACTGTAAATTTATGCCCAGATTTGGGATCTTCAATCTCAACGGCCCCGTTGGGAAATGGTCTCGAAACCAGGAAAGGACCAGTCCATTTGGACTTCAGTTTCCCAGGAAAGAATTTAAGCCGGGCATTGTAAAGCCAAACTTGCTGAGATGGCTCAAATTCCTTCTGCCGAATACGGCTGTCGTGAAAAGCCTTAGTGTGTTGTTTGAAAGTTAAGGCAAAATCATAGGCTTCACGACGGAGCTCTTCCAGCTCTTGGAGTTGGAGTTTCCTTTCTTGACCACACAGGTCTGGGTCGAGGTTACATTGGTGAACCGCCCAATAAAGGCGATGCTCCAGCTCCACGGGCAAATGACAAGGCTTCCCGTAAACGATTCTATAAGGAGACATACCAAGGGGAGCCTTGAAGGCGGTCCGATACTCCCAAAGTGCGTCAATCAGCTTGTCGGACCAATCCTTATAGTCAGGCCGAGCCGTTTTCTGGAGAATTTGCTTGATTTGCCGGTTCGACACCTCTGCCTGACCGTTCGTCTGAGGATGATATGGGGATGCGATACGATGGTGAACTCTATATTTCCTCAGGAGTGCCTGAAAAGAAGCATGGGTAAAGTGGCTTCCTCCATCTGAGATAATGGCTCTAGGGATCCCAAAGCGCGCAAAAATGTGGTCTTTGACAAATCGAGTGGATATAACATGGTCAACACGGTGCGTGGGAATAGCCTCGATCCATTTCGAAACATAATCAACAGCCAAGAGAATGAATTCGAAGTAGTTGGAAGGAGGAAAGGGACCCATGAAATCAATTCCCCAAATGTCGAAGATTTCTGCAGCTAGGATGGGTTGTAAGGGCATCATGTCACAACGTGACATTGACCCTAAAGACTGGCACCTAGTGCAATGTTTGGCATAATTGTGTGCATCCTGGTGAAGGGAGGGCCAAAAGAAACCGCACTGCAACACCTTGGCTGCAGTTTTCCTCCTAGAGAAATGGCCTCCGCTGGCCTGATGGTGGCAGAAGGATAGCACACTGGGGAATTCGCTGTCAGGAATACAGCGACGGATGATTTGATCAGCACCTATTCAAAAGAGAAGTGGATTATCCCAGAAATAATACTTTGCTTCTACCACGAGACGCTCGCACTGATTTTTAGGCTAGTTACGTGGAAGGGATCCAGAAACAAGATAATTGGCAATGTCGGCATACCAAGGTCCACCTGCCACATTAATTGCCAATAGGTGCTCATCAGGAAAAATCTCATTAATCAGTAGAGTAAGTCCAATATGGTCAAGGTCCAGTCTAGAAAGATGATCAGCCACAACATTCTGGGCTCTGGCCTTATCGCGAATCTCAATGTCAAATTCTTGGAGCAGAAGGATCCAACAAATCAGTCTAGGCTTGGCATCCTTCTTGTGCATGAGATGGCGAATGGCCGCGTGATCAATGAAAACAATAACATGTGAGCCCAGAAGGTAAGAGCAAAATTTCTCCAGCCCAAAGACGACCGCCAGTAGTTCTTTCTCAGTGGTAGTATAATTACGCTGGGCCTCGTCCAACGTCTTACTGGCGCAGTACACCATGAAGGGGTGTCTATCACGTCTTTGTCCCAGGATGGCTCCGACTACAAGGTCAGAAGCGTCACACATGAATTCAAAGTCGAGGGACCAATCAGGTGGCTGGAGAACAGGGGCCTTGGTGACAGCATTACACAGCTGCGTGAAAGCTCGTATGCAGTTGGGGCCCATATCGAAGGGTACGTCAGTCGATAGGAGATGAGTTAAAGGTCGGGAAATCTTGGAGAAATCTTTGATGAATCTCCTATAGAAACCGACGTGTCCTAGGAAGGAGCGGATTTGTTTGACAGAGCAGGCACAGGTAAATCAGCAATTACGTCAAGCGGGTCCAGTGGGATCATAAAATGACTTTTTTCCCAAGAAAGCACGAGGTTTTAACTTGGCCTACTTGATTTTATCTTGGTCACTTTTAGGCCCAGGGTCGAACTCAGGGAAGTGGGATTAGAGGTGAAGAAGTTTCTATGCCTTTCCTACAACGAATCTCTTCTGTTCATTTATTATGTTTTTGGTATTTTTCTATTTAATATTTTTTTCTGATAATTTTTGTCCTTGAGGTACACCCTCAAAATCAGGTTCTTGGCCTTGAACCAAATTAGGGTTTCAAAACTGGTCTTGCTATTCGCAAGACTGAGTACCTACAAGTCAAGGATTATCTTTTCTCTTTTGTATATTTTTTATCTTTTTAATGGCAGGAAAGAGAAATAGAAATAAGGTAAATATAGTATATATATATATATATGTATATATTATATATGTATATAGGTGTGGGGGTGGAGGTGGAAATGGTGTGTAGCACGGTGTCGAGTTGATCATCGTCTAGGAAGACGCAACCAAAAGGACGAAGTGCCGCGTGGTGTAGGATGGATGGGTGGAAGGTGTGTGCGAAGACACTTTCTGTACGCGTGTATCGGGGAATATCAGCAATTGGTGCAGATATTCCCGCGATACAACGTGTGATAGGTGATATGAAAATATATATATATATATATATGTAAATATATTTCTATATGTATATATATAGATAGGGTTATAATTATATAGGTGTATATGTAGTTATGTATGTATATATATATATATATATGTATATATATATAGATATGTAAATATATGTATAGATAGATGTATGTATATGTATATATATTTATAATTAGATATATATGTATGTATATATAACTGTATATATAGATATAGATATATATATATAGTAATATATGTATATAGTTATATATATGTATATATATATATATATTAGTATAAGTATCTATGTATATTATGTAGATAGATATATATATATATGTATGTATGTATTTATAGTTATAGATATATATATATATATGTATGTATGTATTTATAGTTATAGATATATATGTATATATGTATGTATGAATATATGTATATATAAATATATACTTATACTTAGTTGTATAGGTAATAATATATGTACAGATATATGTATATATATATATATGTATATAAATATATATATATGTATATATATATAAGTATATAGATATATATATATATGTATGTATGTATATATACTTATATATATTTGTATACGTACTAATATGTATATATATATAAGTATATGGTAGTGTATAAGAGAGTGGGTGTGTGTACGAGAGTGTGTGTGTGGGTATGTGTCAGTCGGAGGGAGTGAGAGAGTGCTGTGAGAGAGAGTGAGAGAGAGAGAGAGATCGTCTGCTAGAGGAAGAGGTGCAGGCGAGTTAAGTCGTCCGGAGCCTCCAGCCGTCATCTGATGGCCACGCGCAGGCGCAGGCGCGTAGGCATGCGAAGAGGCGCGTGCACGCAGGAGGGAGTGAGCACAAGGGAGGGACCACAGCGCACCGCACTGTGCGCTGAGGCGGGTGCGGGAGAAGGCGCTAGCACGAGCCGACACTGAAGCAGGCGAGTGCAAACGCGAGCACAGGCGCTGGAGCGGGCGCAGGCTGGCGACGGTTGCAGCGAGGAGAGAGAGTGCCTGGTGACCGGATAAGTGAGAAACTTTCCAGTCACCGCACTGTAGCAACGTGAGATCGCGGCTACAGTGCATGGGCAAAAAGTTGACCAGCTGGCGCGCGCGAAACTGGCTGGGTTGCGGGTGGAGTTTCGCCACAGGGCGCGCGGAGAGGGGCAAGGGCGACCTGCTGGCGCACGCAGAGCCCACGGAACAAGCACCTAAGGCACGTGGTGGCCTGTGCTGCTGCTGGCTGCCGCTGCTTCTGCTTGAGCTTCCGAGCTTGAAGCTCATGCGGCAATGGCGAAAATGGTTGGAACGACGAAATCAGAGCGGTGAATCACCACACCCACCGGCTCTTTGATGAACCGGACGGTGGTGGGACTCACAGTGGTGGTTGTGCACCACTGTGAGTTGCTCCTACCCGCAGCGTACTGCTCAGAAGGAAGAGAGGCTGCGTATGGAGGGGAGGGGGGGAGGAGATGGCCTGGAGGAAGGAAGGTGTTGTCTGTGTGTTGTTGGACCAGGCCCCCCTGCAAAGAAGATAGCCGTGCCTTTTTAAAGAGGAAGAAGGCAAGCACAGCCATGACCTGGGCTGTGCATGGCTGGCAGGGAGTGGCTGTGCAGAGCATGGCACGAAGAAGATCAAGCCATGATTTGCAGCCGCGGAGAAGAAATTCAAAGTCAAATAAAAATAAAAATAAAGATGGTAAATTTGCGAGGCAGCACTTGAGGAATACGTTAATTTCAAGGCCATTTTATTCACTCCCCTCCCCTCTCAAATAAATGCATGTAGGCGTATATTTTCACAAATGCGACTGTAGCTACCTAACATACACTGGCAATGTTTGGAAATAGCTCAAGATGGCACAGTTGTTGGTGCATTTTTGCTGTGCAATCAGTGGGGAGACTTGGAATTGAGTTGATTCCAACCCCACCACAACCTTTCACCTGCCTAAGATTTAATCCCGAATATTTCAACCCCAAAATTTTAATTCTCTTTACATTATCTTGTAGTTGAGTCTTGTGTGTGGAACATCATTTTGGTGATTGGGATCACTTGAATTGAAGTGCTTTGACTCCCTTTCAAACTAACCTAAAATTGACTCAAGCATCCACACATAGAAATTTCCACCTAGGGAAGCCCATTGCATTTTTAGCATGCATTGACCAACTCACATTGAAGAAGGGTTTGTTGGGCATAGAAGAAATTGCATTTTCTCAAAACCCGGAGATTGGTTGAATTGGTAACTCGGCAAAATCTTAAAATCCATACTACTTAAGGCTGAAATTCTAAAAATCATTCACCAATTAAAACTTCAATTCGGGGAGATTTCCCCTTTGCATGCTTGGTTTACACACTTTCTAAAATCAACGCACTTGGGCCTTACCCTTTATACAACTCCCTTCACATTCCTGAAGCACTTGATCCTAAGCTTCTAATTAAAACTGGTAGCAACTTGACCCTTATTAAGAATTGGAGGTCTAACTACCTGCATGTAGCGCCTACGTGCTAGTGCGGGTTCCACAATGCAAATGGCCTTTCAATCTGGCCCGGTGGTTCCGCGGTGCTCGCATTTGGTTCCGTAGGTTGTGATAGTAGGTAACTTAGATCTTTAGGTCTAAGGGCACATTGTAGAGGTTAGGACTTTGATTGCCTTGATTTGTCATCAAGTGTACCTTTGCGGCGTCATTTCTCTCATCCCCTTTTCCCTTCTTATCTCCCCAATTCTTCCTGCGGTAGTGCATGTTTGGGAGGAGGTCACAAAACCCTGAATTGTTTGAATTGTCTGATAACTCTAGAAGGAAAGAAACCGAATCATCATCCTCCTCCACAAACATGGCTGCACGCCCACCCCCAAATCCCAAGGGAGGAAACCGCCCACCTCAAATCCTACCAAGTGGTGGAGCCATGGACCCCATAACCCGCCTCCAAGCCCAAATGGAAATGTATAATGAACAGATTGAAGCCATTAGGGAAACCTTAGAGGAAATGAAGAACCCTCCCGAACGGGAGGAGCCTAGGTCTCTTAGCTCTTACCAAAATCCCGCTGCTACAGAGACCATAGGACAAATTCGGGTCCCCATGGGCAGGGACAATTTTGAATTGAAACCCAATATAATTGGCCTGATTAACTTTCACTTCCATGGTCTTGCAAGTGAAGATCCTTTTCTCCATTTGGAAGACCTAACTCGATTGGCTGAAACAGTTAAACCAAGAAACATCAGGTTATCAATTGTCCTCATGAAAATGTTCCCGTTTTCGTTGCAGGATAAAGCGTTGCAATGGTTACGCACCCTTGGGAGAACCATTCATTCTTGGGAAGAGATGCAAACAGCATTTCTCAAGAAATTCTTCCCAATCGGGCGAACCAATGCGCTTCGCCGTGCTATAACTTCCTTTACGTAACAAAACGGTGAACAGTTTCATGAGGCTTGAGAGACGTATAATGACATCCTCCAGAAGTGTCCGCACCACGGTCTGCCTAAGTGGCATATAGCCTAGATTTTCTATTATGGGCTAAATGAGACTTTGAAGCAGATTGCAGACGCTTCCTGCGGAGGGAATTTCATGAATAAAGACGAGAATGGAGCATTTGAATTATTTGAAAACATGAGCGAAAATTCAATGAACAATGCCTCCATTGTCGCCTTTAATCGTACCAGCCTACCCTGTAATGTTCACGAAGTTGACACAGGACCCTCCCATTCATCCACTAATCTTAGCCTTGTCGCTCAAAAATTGGATGAAGTCTCCGTCATGCACAAGAAGCTGGATGAACTTCTGGCCAATCCCGCCCGTTCTATGGCAAACACCCCCACCTCACCACTTCGTCACAATCCTAATCCTTCCAACACTAGGCTTATCCCCAAAAACCCCGTGAGATCTTCCTTACCGAGTGTCGCGCCGAGCAATTCAATAAGTCATGTGGATCTGGCTTCTACAAGCTAGTATTTTGACACAGAGGACCAAGCCTCCGTGTGCTCGGATGCATATTTACATGCGAACTCATCTTCTAGCTTAGAAGACGCTTGCGCCCTGGGGAACAACCCGTTCTCTACTACTTATAACCTAAGGTGGCGAGATCATCCTAATTTCGCATGGTCCAAAAACCCGCAGCGCCAAAACCCCACGGGTGGGCCAATGCGACCATCCGCACCCGTCATCCCAAGGGCCCAATCTAATCCTGTGGCGAATCTGCCATCGAGTCCTTGCATACTGCAAACAGAACATGCATCAAGTCCTCTTAATAAACTAATGCGAATGATGACGAAAATGTCTAAGTGTCATGAAGAGAACATGACCTCTCTTCAGCACCAATTGGTGCAGCAGAATGCTGAGATCAGTCAACTACGCATGGCGACTCGATCTCAGGGCACTCTTCCAACCCAACCTATTCCCAACCCACGAAATTTCGTACCCCGTGGTCCTCAACCATAGGTACGACCTTCTCAGGGGCAGGTTCATCAGATTCTGTAAGCACCGAGCATTCCTCCGGGATTCCAGGCTAATCCCGCAGCAACACCTCACCCTTATGTCCCTATTATGAACCCTCCTCTGCCTTATGATCCCACTGGACCTGCGACGTCCAATGCGATTACTAAGAGGAGCGGTAAGCAAACCGTCGAATCCACCTCGACCTGATCCTGGCCCATCTTTTTCATTGCCCTCTCATTCGGGATGCACACCGCATTCGCGAGAGGACGATACACCCAAACTAGTGCCTGAATCGGTCCCATTCCCTGAGGCTCTACTGAGGGAGCCAAAAGGCAAGAAAAAGGATACGTAGGCCTTTGACAACCTGCGTAATTTATTCAGGGATGTTGAAATTAAGGTACCCCTGTTAGAGGCAATCGACCACATACCTACTGTCACCCGATTTTTCAAAGACTACACTACACCCAAGCGACAATCAAAGAAAACAAAGAATCCGGTGGATCTCTCGCCTCATGCGAGTTGTGCTATACTGTAAAATCTACCCCCGAAGCAGAAACATCCGGGCACACCGCTTATTTCTTGTATCATCCAAGGCTGCAATTTTAACCGTGCTCTACTTGATCTAGGATCTTCCATCAATCTTATACCAACCATCATGCTCGAGAAATTTGCCTTAGAAAATCTAAAACCCACCCCAGTCACGTTACAGTTGGCAGGTCGTTCTATCAAAATACCAAAGGGTGTGGTGGAAGACGTGGTGGTTAGGGTCAACGGTCTCTGTTTTCTTGTTGATTTTCTTGTTTTGGATATGGAAGTTCCTAGCTCACTTTTTGATTGTTCGATCATCCTTGGTCGACCTTTCTTGGCCATAGCCCGCACTCATATCGACTGCGAGTTGGGCTATATTGAGATTGTCGTTGGATCTAAGAAGCTCGAGCTTAACATCTTCAAGGCAGCCAAGAACTTTGATTGCAATTGCATCGAGGATGACATGTCTGACGAGGACATGGCCGTCAGCCCGTGTATCGGACTAATAGGGAACTATTCTGACTGCTGTGGATTGCCTTTAAACACAGACGATTGCCTGACCAACACATATTGTGACATCCCCCCATCCCACCCTTTTCCCGTACCTTCTCCTGACCAAACTTCTGACGAGGTTTTCTCTACTTCCCATACCTCGTGGTCTGAGTCATATTCGGGCTACTCACCGCCAGTCCACACTCTTGAAGACCGGATTGCCCTTTCTTTCCCGCCAAATCAGGTGAAATTGCAACTCCACACTGGGACATTGAGCCCAAATACTGCTCACTGGGGCTATCCCTTTTTGTATCCATCAATCCAAGATACCCCTCTTCCTGGCCAATCTGAGGGCCAACTTCTTCCTCATGCCTTGTTTTCTTCTGATCCGCTTGGGACACTCTCATCCCAAGAAATGCCAGATCTTTCACCATCCTCTCCCGAGCTGAAAGAGCTACCTAATATGCTTAAGTATGTCTTCTTAGGACCAAATGAAACACTCCCCATAATCATTAGTTCAAAATTGACCAGGGAGCAAGAGTGCAAACTAACAAAGGTCCTTATGGAACACAAGGCAGCCATTGGATGGTCCTTATTAAACTTAACTAGCGTTAGCCCCTCCTACTGCACTCACCATATATATACAGAGGAGGAGGCTCGACCTTCCCGTGAGATGCAGTGACGTCTCAACCCTAACATGCGGGAGGTCGTTAAAAAGGAAATTATTAAGTGGATGGATGCAGGTATAATCTACCCAATCAGTGATAGCTCCTGGGTGAGTTTGATTCACATCGTGCCCAAAAAGGCGAGACTCACCATCCGTGTCAATGACAGGGGTGAATCCATCCCTACATGCACTCCTACATCTTGGAGAGTGTGTGTAGATTATAAGAAACTTAATGCTGCAACTAAGAAAAATCACTTTCCGCTACCTTTTATTGACCAAATCCTGGAGCGGTTAGCGGGAGATAAATTTTTCTGTTTCCTGGATGGATTCTCTGGATATAACCAGGTGGCAATTGACCCCAGGGACCAAGAGAAAACCACCTTTACCTGCACCTTCGGCACCTTTGCATTTAGAAGGATGTCGTTCGAACTTTGTAACGCGCCAGCAACTTTCCAGAGATGTATGCTGGCGATATTCCATGACATGGTGGGTGACTTTCTTGAGGTTTTCATGGATGACTTTTCGGTCTTTGGACCCTCTTTTGATGACTGTCTTGCCAACCTGACCCGTATCCCACGGAGATGTATTGATGTGAACCTCATGCTTTCCTGGGAAAAAAGTCATTTTATGGTACACGAGGGAATTATTCTCGGGCATATCATCTTCGATAGGGGTATCGAGGTTGACAGAGCTAAGCTTGATGTAATTGCTGATTTACCTGTGCCTAGCTCTGTCAAACAAATCCGCTCCTTCTTGGGACATGTCGATTTCTATAGGAGATTCATTAAAGACTTCTCCAAGATTTCGAGACCTTTAACTCATCTCCTATCGACCGACGTACCTTTGATATGGGCCCCGACTGCATACGAGCATTCACGCAGCTGCGTGATGCTGTCACCAAGGCCCCTGTTCTCCAGCCACCTGATTGGTCCCTCGACTTTGAACTCATGTGTGACGCTTCCGACCTTGTAGTCGGAGCCATCCTAGGACAAAGACGCAATAGACACCCCTTCGTGGTGTACTACGCCAGTAAGACGTTGGACGAGGCCCAGCGAAATTATACTACCACTGAGAAAGAACTACTGGCAGTCGTCTTTGGGCTGGAGAAATTCCGCTCTTACCTTCTGGGCTCGTATGTTATTATATTCACTGACCACGCGGCCATTCGACATCTCATGCACAAGAAGGATGACAAGCCTAGACTGATTCGTTGGATCCTTCTGCTAGAAGAATTTGACATTGAGATCCGCGATAGGCCGTTGAGCATTTCCCAATGGGGCCGTTGAAATTGAAGATCCCAAATCTGGGCATAAATTTATGGTCAATAGGCAGCGTTTAAAACCTTATCTTACTCATGAACCTGCCCCCATTGGAGAAACTGTTGCCCTGCTAGATGGTAACTAATTTCGTGCCTCATTCTGAGTTCAGCTGGGGATGTTAACCTCAGCGCTCGTTGGGAGGCACCCCAGCAACACTCCTCCACTGTCACGTACACTTCACCACCCATCATCCACCCACCCTACCACCCTACTATATACCCTGCACCTCAGCTCTCGTTCCCCGATCTTTGGACCTTCCTCTACCCTACCCTACATGCATATGAGGACATAGCATCGTTTGGCATGGGGGGGTGGATAGGCATCTATAGGATCTGGGTATTATATGGTATCATGCAGCTTCCATCCATCTATAAATATGTACATAGCAAAAAAAAAAGGGTGTTTAGTAATGATCTGAAGGCTGAAACAAAAATACAATAAGTGTTTATGGATATTCAACCACTGTTTTGAAAGACTTTCCAGGCCACAGAAGCTTGATTCGCTCAGGCTCGGCTTAATTCACTTGAGCATTGACAAGATAGATCGGAATCTCTCCGAACTAAGGACATATTCTTGTACCTGAGACATCAGTACAGGATCCGTTAGTTTGCTTCTACGCGAGAGCCTAAGTAATCCTGGTTCACACTACACATATCAAGAAAGACCAGGTGAACATAAGATCCAACCCTAGTGTTCATTAGGGAAGGTGGAGTCCTTACCTGTGAACGCAGGTAGACTTTTTATCCCAGCCTTTAGTCTTGTGTCTAGGAGAAACTCTTTCCACCAAAAAGGAACTCTCCCACCAAAAAAAAAAAAAAAAGTTGTAAGAGATATACTGACACTTGTTTCAAAAAACAAAAAAGAAAAAAAAAGAAAAAGATATCTGTGCAATAAGTCAGTATATCGCGCAAATGTCTTAAATTCTTCTCCCTAAAATGTTTTTCAAGGCAAGTTACAAATACCCTGTTTCTACCATATATTCTTTGAGCCACAAAAAAAAATGAGGGTTGAGTTTTCCGTCATCTTTTTAAGGGACAATCCGAAGACATGAGCTGAAACTGGGACCAACCTGCACTTAAAGATTCATGAAACCCTGGGCTTGAGCCTTAATGTTCATCGGTCAGTCTTGATCCTTCATTATGCACAAACCATAATCTCCTAAGCTCTCAAGTACGGCAAAAATCTTCTGAGTCCTGGAAATCATACTTAAGGTTTAAATATCAAGAGTCCAGGTTAGTCGAGAGATGGTCTATGTCACGTAAGACTTAAAGTACTGGTAGTCTTCCTTGAAAGTGGTTCTCACAATATCCAACAAATAAACACACCCATGTCACTTCAAGCTTCAGCTTAAGATTATCTCTAAATACAAAACAAAAAAAAATGTTTTGCTAGGGACAAGCAAAAGATGAGCATGGGGGTATGATTGCACAGCAAAAATACACCAATAAATATGCCATCTTGTGTTATTTCCTACCACTACCATTGCATCTTATGTAGCAATAGTGGCATTTGTACATAGACACATGCATGCTTTTCTTTTAAAAGAAGGGAGGAGAGTGAATAATTGGCCATCTAATTAACATCTTCATCAAGGGCTGCATTGCAAATTCACCATTTTCATTTTTTATTTTTTTGACTTTGAATTCTTCTCCCTCGCGCGGCTGCAGCGCATGGGGCTTGCGCCTCTTCTCACCACTCCTCTGCCAGCAGCATGGCTAGACATGCAATGCCAGAGCATGGCTGTGGCATGCCTTCTTCTTCTTTAAAAGGCCTTGCCCTCTCCCTTGCGCAGGGGGGCCTGAACACACACCACCTTCAGACACTGTCCTCCACCGTCAGGCCAACCTCCTCCCCTCTCCCTCTCCATACACAGTATCTCTTCTCAATGAAGAGACAAAATGCAGGCAGGAGCAAGCTCATAGTGGTCCCACAACCACCACTATGAGTTCCACCACTGCTCAGCTCCCTCGAGAGCAGGTGGGCGTGGTGGTTTCACCTTCTGTTTTCATCGTTGGAAGCCCTCATCGCCATTGGCAGAGCTTCAAGGTCGGAAGCTCCAGCAACAGCAACGGCCGCCTGAAGCAGCGCAGGCCACCGCACGCATGCCAGTAGACCTATGCGAGCTCTCCCCGCGCGCACAGGCACTTCCCAGCATGCCCGCGCACGCAGAACCGGCGCTACCAATCACCCGCTCCAGCGCGGCACTATAGCCACTGTTCACGCCTCTCAGCCCGACACTGTAGCCACCGACTTGTTTCTCACTTAGCCAGTGGCACAGCGCTCTCTCTCCTCGCCCGCAACCAACTCCAGCCGGTCGCCTATGTCTGCGCCCACGCTCACTCCCGCCTGCAGTGCTGTGCATTGCGCTGCACCCCCGCACCCGCCTACGCACGAAGACAGCGCGCGCGTTCCCTCCAGTGCCCACGTGAAGCCCTTGCGTGCCCGCATGTAACGACCCGGTTCCCGAGTCCCTACGAGACACGAGAACCGGACCGACTCGACTAATCCCAAGACCTAGTCGTCCAACGAGGAAGTAACCAAAAGATAGTAAAATAAACCACATTCAGCATGAATATAACTAACAGTAAGAAAGTACAGCAATAAGGAAAGAAACTACTACAGTAGGTACCACCACAACAGTAGAACAACATTTATCATATAACAAGAACTGCAGGTAAAGAAGGTACAGCGGAAACAAAAACTACTCACTAGAACAGAAACAAAAGAGGTACAAAAGACTGTGGTAACTCTACTGGACCCTACTCGGCCCAACGTCCTCTGCAGCCGCCGACCCTGGCTGCTCAACACCTGGTCTTGAAAAAGGTAACGAGTGTAACACGTCAGCAAAACGCTGAGTAGAGTGGCAAACTAACTACAGGCAACAGTAGAGTGTACAGTAGCTGTTATGTTCTATTACTTCCTTTATTCACATCTTTCAATTTTTCTAGAATTTCAATTATTTCTCAGATCCTTTACTTGATCTCGAATGTCCTCGTGGGAACGATCTTGATTGCAGTCTTTTCCAAAAGTAGAAGTAGCACGTGGTGCTCTCCTGGCCGTGAGAGTCCCCCGTGGTGATCCTACCCTCAGTCAACCACCCCAAGGTCACTGACAGACGTAACAATGACTACGGCACGCGCGATAAACGCACAGGTAGCTAGCCCGCACTGGCACGCGGTCAGTCGTTTCCGTTAACGGGTGCGCCCAAAGCACAGCACGGAACCAAGGCAGAGCCCTCTCAATAACAGGGGTCCAACCCCTCCACAGTAACCAAACCGGGGCCTTGCCCCTCCACAGTCCGCGCACCCTCGCCTGACTACCCTGGTTTGCCCTAGTGGGCCTAACAAGTCGGTGAAGGAGGCTAGCAGAACCCCGGGGCCCGTGGGGTAGCTAGTACTCTCCTAACACTACTAGCTCTCCTCGGTACTACGTACACAAGGGCCAACAAGTCGGTACAGAGCGGCCAATCCTAACCCCGGGTCCCTGGGGTGGCTGGCCCCACTCTGCACTAAACAGGTACAAGTACTTCCCTTGGTACTGCGTACCCAAGAGACAGTACAAACTACATCTCAGTTCCATTCCTTTTTCTTTCCAGGAGTTCCACTCCTAATTCCCCGTAGGGTTCCAGCTCTTTATCTCAGAACATCATATGTTTCACCTTCCAGTTTCACGTTCTCACAATCCATGATCTCAATCATGTTTCTTTATTCATAACAGGCAGCTGTTAATTCAATTTACAGGCAGCTTTATATTCCTTTCCATTTTTCCAAGACTGCAATATTATACATTCCACTAGTTTTTCCATCCTAGGGTTCATGTCACATCCTAGGATCTAGCATACAACTAGTTTCCAGCCCTAGGATTCATGCATCACCTAGGAGCTATCATTCCATACATTTCTCATTCCTAGGATTCATGCAATGTCCAAGATTCTAGTTATGGTTCCATACTTTAACAGATTTTAAAAATAAACTTAAGCCACTCTACCAGGTACAACGGGAGTAGTGGGGGCATGATCGGGAATCCCGCGTGCCTCCGCGACTCCCAAGACTGCAACTGAACGAGGTCCTATCACAAGGATCAAACACAGGGAGTGTCTCAAAACAGTGTATAGCTACTGTAGACAGGTAGAGGAATTAATTCTGAAAAGAACGCAACTCGAATCACGGAAAACGGAGCCCGAACGGGCCCTAAACGGGTCGAAAAAGACGGTACTGTGCAAAATCAGACGTCTGGAACTTCTTCCAGACGTCTTAAACAGTGGATCAGAGAATTACCTGTTCAGTGTGGTTTCCCAGACGTCCAGAAGTCTGCGGGGACGTCTGTCCTAGCTCCCAGACGTCCGATGGTCACCCCGGACATTTGGAGGTCACTCCCGCCGTCTGGTACAACTTCCAGACGTCTGATTCGCAAAGGATGGCGAATCAGCGAACCTGCGCACAGCCAACTCACTCCCTTAGTACGGTCGGTCGACAGGAAGGAAGAAGAAAGCGGAATACGCACCTTTCAGACGTCGGTATGAGCTACCAGACGTCGTCCTCGCCGTCTGCCTAACAACCCAGATGTCTGATTCTGGAAATTTTTCCAGAATCAGGGCGCGAACCGGACTCTGCTCGCGACGCCGCCCGCGTCGCACCTCGCGCTCCTGCTGCTCAGACTGCAGCAGGTCCCTCTCCGCGTCGTTCCGCACCCCCTGCGCCCTCCGCCGGCCGGCCAAGCCGCACCGGCGAGCTCGCCCTCATGGCAGAGCTCCACCCTCGCACGCCGCGCCTCCTCCGCGCTCACTGCGGCCGCCGCTGCAGCCCTCGCGCTCGCTCGCTCTCGTGCACAGGAAGGAGAAGAAGAAGGAGACGGTGGAGACGGGAGGGGAGGCATGGCCCTTTTAAGGCTGCGCTGAGAGGAGAGAGAGAAGGCGCGGCAGGCATCTGCAGCCGCAGAAGAAAAAGAGGGAAAACGAATATGCGGTCTGCGCGCGCAGGCGCGCAGACGAATCGCAGGTGTGGACGATAACGATTTTTCAGACGTCTGTAAACCATCCCAGACGTCTGGCAAGACGTCTGAATGTGATCCCAGACGTCTGGTCAGACGTCTGGGCCACCTCCCAAACGTCTTAAAATACGTCCGGGGCACGCGTTCGTAACACCGCTCTCCTACGAGATCAGACGGCGGATGCTCCCGCCAGATGGCTTAACTCTGCCCTCTCTCTCACACTCACCCACCAGCGACACACCCATACTCATACACACACACACTCCTACACATACACACTCGTACACTCACACACTCACTTGTACACACCCACACCCACACACACACACATATATATATCCACTCACTTATATACCTATATATATATATTTATACATATATACATACATATATATCTATATATATATACATATATACCTACACATATACATATATATCTATATATATATACATATATTACTATATATATATACACATATATATATATATCTATATATATATACACAACTACATATTTACCTATATAGTTATAACCCTATCTATATATATACATATATATATATATTTACATACACATCACCTACTTGTATCCATACGCCCGTACACTAGTCACCCCACTGCACATCATATCGTGGGAATATCTACACCAGTTGTTGATATTCCCCGATACCCGCGTAAAGTAAGCGCCTCCGCACACACTCCCACACATCCGTCCTACACTCTATGCGGCACTTCATCTTGTTGGTTGCGTCTTACTAGACGTGCACCAACTCGGCACTGTACTACACTCCGTTTCCACTTCCACCTTCACACCTATATATATAATATATACATATCTATATATAGAGAGACTGTATTTATTATATTAAGCTAAGTATTCCTTTCACTACAAGCAACGTACCTTGTTTTTATTTCTCTTTTGTTTCCTACTATTAAAAAGATAAAAAAAGAGTAAAAGAGAAAAGATAATCCTTGCTTGCAGGTACTCGGCCTTGCAAATAGCAAGACCAATTTTTTTGGAACCCTAAGTTGGCTCAAAGCCAAGAACAATTTGGCTCAAAGCCAAGAACTTGATTTTGAGGGTGTGCCTCAAGGACAACATTATCAACAAAAAAAAAATCTTAAATAGAAAAAAAAAATAAAAACATAATAAACGCACGGAAGAGATATGTTCTAGGAAAGGCATGGAAACTTCTTCACCTTTAATTCCCGCCTCCCTGAGATCGACCCTGGGCCTAAAAGTGATCAAGAAAAAATTAAGTAGGCCAAGTTAAAAAAATTTTGTGAAAGATGGTTAGACTCGATTTAGGTTAACCCACTATACTAACTTCAATGATAATTTCACCATATTAACACAACCTATTTAAGTTCTACCATGAGGCACAAGATTTTTAGGTGAAAACCCAAATATGGTGAAAGCCACCACCTAAGTCAGTCCCTAACTTAGCATTTACGATCACAATCGTGATTAATTCACTATCCACACTGCTTAGAATGAGGGTAGTGTACCTCAATTACAATTCCCACCTCCGATCCCAAAATGGAGGTTTCTCCCTTCACTATGAAGAGATGGAGATTCAACTTGCCAGATACCCAACTACAACAAATATATGTAAACAAAAAATAAAACACCCTATAGAGCTCCCCAAAATATGATTACTTTAAATTAGCTACTAAGGGTGAGTGAAACTCCCTGAGGATGAAGGTTGTAGCATAAAGAGTTTGCCCAAGAGAGGATTATTGCACAGCAGTAGAGCAATAGGAGTAATGGAGCAAGTAGAACAAGTGACTTTCTTTGTAAATTATCCCTTCAAGGTGTCTTTCCTAAAAGGGGTTATGGGGTATTTATAGGTAAGTTTAGAACCTTCAAGAAGGCTTGGGAAAGGGGCTCCTAGCCATTGGAGGCAAGTCCCAAGAGATTCGGATGAAATCTAACTCAAATCAAGCTCATAATGATTCTGACAGCAGAATCAGATGTCTAATTTTTGGGTCAAACATCTTGTCAGACGTCTAACAATATATTTAGACGTCTGATACAAAGGATAAGAGTTTCTATTTTTGTTGGACAGAAATGGGGTTCTAAGTCAGACGTTCGAGGTACCATCATAAGACGTCTGGGTAAAATTTGGGGCACCTAATTTTGTGAGAGTTTGTTCCTATTTTGGACCATATCTAAATAAGGTTCTAGTGTTTAAGGTCAGACGTCTGATTGATCATCTGACATATTTTCTAGATGTCTAATGATCATGATTATCTTGGGGTTCAGATTTCTTCTAAAAGGTAAGATTTATTCACAAAAACCTTCGTGAAGAGATTTAGGTGTAACGTTTCATTATTGGACATCTGGAGACATGTCCAGACGTCTGGAACATAGGTTAAGGCAATCCTACTTTTGAATACGTTCTGACAAAAGGAGATTTGGAAATAATTTGATCAACGGTACTCTCTAAGGACGTCCGAGAGTCTTAATGGTCATCTAGCTAGACTTACGGACGTCTGGAGTTAGGTTTCGTTGACTAGAGCCTAATTGTTTAAAATCTTAAGGCAAGGCTACAAGCATTTGGTCGTTGATAGAGATGTCAAACGACTTAAATTGAAAAATCAGACATTTGTGAATGTGATTGGACATCTGATATGTGTTTCTAAATTTGATTTTTATTTCTAATTTTTCCTAAGTGTTGTGAGCCTATGTTTAGAGATATATGTTTTATTGGGGGGCTCTTTACAACTTTTTCTAGACTCAAATAAATAGAAAATTACAACTCTTTAATGATTCTGCAACAAAACCTAAGACCTAAACATAATACATGTCTGCATGCTCCGATACTTTTACTTAGAGATTGTGGAACCTACAATGGGATTATAACAAAGATAATATGTTATTTCCAGTATTTATTTCTTTTACTTTATTTTGTAAAATCATCAAAATAATATTTAAGAGAGGTTGAACTAATAGTGTAGGTAGAAATATTACTGCCCAAGGTTGGTTCTAAGGTGGTGGTTATGGGGGTATTATATAGAAGTGTAGGAGGGTGGTGGTTAAGGCATTTTTGGAGGGAAATGAAGGGGTGTATGTTTTTGGACGGAAATGAAGGGGTGCATGGATGTTTTGGAGGGAAAAATGGGAGGGAAATGAAGAGGTGCCTTTGGTGGTAATTATGTAATTTTTCGAGGGAAAAAGGTGGCACCACTTTTTTGGTGAAGGTGAGTAGAGTAGAGAGCTAGGTGGAGGAGCTAACTTTGCTAGCTAGTAGATGGTAGGAGATAGGAGTAGCTAGGAGGAGCTACTTTGAGCTAGTCTGAGCCTGCATGGAGCTGCTTGAAGTTGATGAAGAGTTGCCTATGAACTCAGTAACTATCTTAGATAGGTAGTTCTTTGCTAGTAGTTAAGCTAAGTAAGGTTCAGATGAATGGACTTGTCTGGAGCTGAGGTGAGCTAGGGTTGAGCTTCCTGAAGACTCCTTAGCTATCTTAGATAACTAGTTCTCAACTAGTTGCTAAGCTTGAAGGAGTTGAGCTGAGTTGAGCTTCTTAAGAAGAAGATGAGCAATCCTAACCTAGAATTCAGCTGGCTGATGACTCTTCAACTAGCTTATCTAGGTAGTTCATGACTAGTAGCTAAGCTCCATGGAATTGAGTTACCATGAGCTGGAAGGAGCTACAGAGGAGTTGGATCCAGTTGAAATGAGCTGGAATGAGCTAGGATCCAGCTGGAATGAACTTCTATCTTCATTTAGGGCTGTGCCTTTCACATTGCTAGGGTTTAGGTGATTTCCACTGTATTCTCATCCCTGGCAAACAAATGGAACACATAAGAACATGAAATGATGCTAATGCATGCCTAAACCCTAGAATGCACGAAATGCTAAATGCAACCCACTACCATAATGCAACGTAGAAAACCTAGGAACTAGATGTGATTTTTATTCTAAAAATGATAATAAATTAGTGTTTATCAAGGTGCATATTGAAATAGGTCTCAGATGAGCAATCAAGCCGCATGGATGGATTCAAGAGGAAAATCGGAGTCCAAAGGCTCCGAAATCACCCCAATCCAACCTCTGTAGCTTCCACAATGACCCAAAGAAGTCCTGGCAGATCAATGACCCACGATTCGCCATATGGCACACACTCCACCCTCCATCCCACACCAACAGCCACCGATCATTCTCTTCAGCGTGCGAGGGCATGCGTTCACCACTGCTCGATCGTCATCAGACACACCGAGTGAAGCCATACCACCCCTCTCCCTCAACCGCTGGATTGAGGATGAACAATCGAGATCATCCCGCGCTCCACGTGGCATGATGGTAAAGCATAGCACATCGCGAGCAAAGATTGTAGGATCGAGCCGAGATCCGCAACTTCTCTGTGCACTCAAGCGCATTATTAGTGCATGCGATCAATGATTGAAGGTCCAGATGCAGCCGCGTCACACGTAGTGAGATCTACAAGATCATGTGCATCCATGCGCAATTTCATCCTCACTATCAACCAAGCGATCAATGCCTCTAATCATGCCATGTGGTCGAAATCTAATCGAGCGCACGAGGAGCGCGATTACGAGATCTTTAAGGGTGCGACTAAGGATGCATTTCAACTCTTGGATGTGAGCATCGACGATTCTCGTAAGGCCATGCCAGCGTGCATGATCTAGTGCATGCGTGAACTATGAAGCATCGATTTAGGTGCAAGGGTCGGTCCAACGCGATTCAGCACTCATTTGGGGGGGTTTGAGGGTGGTTCAAGGCCAATTCAAGGATTTTCTTCACCTATAAAAGCCCCTTATGACCCCCATTGCAACACATCTCTTCCACAAGTCTTCTCCCATCTTCCTAAGATTCTAAACTAGTCCCCAGAGCCGCCAAGCCACCGACAGAGCCACCTTCACCACCGTGGCTACCTTGACTTGCTTCCTCTCAACGATAAAACTCTTTTGCCCTTTAGTTTATGTTCTTATTTTTAGTCAAGCTTTCATCGAGTTTTCATTAGCATGTTTGTAACTAATTTTTGAATTAAAGAACAATCTCTTTGTTGTCATTATGTTGTCTTGATGAATGTTAGTTGAAGCAAATTTTTCTTAACACCATGAATGGTAGTAGTTAGCAATATTCACCTTGGATTTCTAACCCTATCTCTCTCTCTCTCTCTTTACTCTTCATGCAAGCAAATAACATAAAGCATCATGTGTCAATAAACTAAGCAATTAGAAGATTCGATTTTTTCGCCACCCTGTGTTTGACACTCGGACTCCTTGTTCAATTATTCTCTTTTAAAATTGATGTCATAATTGCCTGCTACAATGAACGAATTATCTTTAGCATGCTTTTCAACATCATGGTCCAATAGGTGCAACCTTTAGGGTTAGAATTTGATTGTTTATATTGTGCACACACTTCTCTCTCACGTTCTCTCCGCATCTATAACATTCTTCCAAGTGTATGCATGAAACTAGATCACAAAATCCACACTTAGTACCACCTCTACAAAGAGAACCAAGGAGGAGACTGATTATTGGTGAATCTAGTTCTACATCTGACTTGGACTCTAATCTTGATTTGATGGCTAACCCAGCCACCCAGAATCCACAACCGAATCAGATGGATCCACAGGCTCAAATCCAAAACCTCCAACTTTAACTAAATCAATTTCAATAGAATCATCAGTCTAAGTTGCAAGAGGTGCTTGAGATTTTACAAATCCAACAGGGAAGACCCTTGAGGGAATTTTACAACCCTGTCCAGTATCAACATCAACCTTATGTTAGGGTCCCACCTATAGATGCTCAATTTCAAATTAAGCACTCCACTATACAACTCCCACCTCACTTTAAGAGCAACAATGATAGGACCCCTTTCAATTCTTAAAAGAGTTCACAGCCATTAGTGAGACAATTAGAATTCCTAATCTACATGATGATGTGTTAAAAATGAAACTCTTCCTTTTTTCCCTAAGAGAGAAAGCTAGTCATTAGTTTACGTCCATAAGAAGGCCCGTTAACACATGGGGAGAGCTAAGAAGCACCTTCCTGAAGAAAATTTTCCCAATTAGGAAAACCAATGCACTTAGAAGAGCTATTACCACCTTCTCATAACACCCTAAAGAACCATTGCATGAGGCTTGGGAGAGATTCATAGATTTAATTAGAAAATTCTCACATCATGAGGTTCCTAGATGGTTACTAGTGCAAATCTTTTATCACAAGCTTAATGATCAAGTAAGGAGCCTAGTGATGCAACCTATGGAGGCAACTTTACGAGCAAAGATGAAAATAGTGCTTTCGAATTATTTAAGAATATGAGTGAAAATTCCATGAATAATGCCTCCATGGAGACTTACGGAAGATCCATTCAACCTACAGGTGGAATTTATAAGGTGCAAGAGAGATCCAATAATGTGGATATGAATCTGATATGTGAGAAACTGGACAAAGTTGAAGTTGTATCTGAAAAATTGAATGAACTAATGAGCCAAAATAGGAAAGGAGCAACCCTTCCATCACCCACTATCCAAGCTCCCTCAAGGAGGGAGTTTGCGGACAAGTTGCACATGGCTCATGATGTGAGACAACTAACCCAGGGCCCTTTTCATGGGACCCAAACAAGGACCTTTGATCCCTGCTATCCTAACTCCACACTGTTATCCTCATCATCACCTAGATATGAGGATGTGTTGGCTATCCAAGGAAACAGTAGAAATCCTCTCTCCCACACTTATAATCTTGATTGGAGAAATCACCCGAATTTTTCTTGGAAAAGCTCGAGGCAAGGAAACCAACAAATTTCACAACCTAGACCCGATTAGATGAGCCCTAGTTTGCCTAATACTTTCAACCAAGGTTGGACCTACCAACACGTGCCCCCTAACCAGCCTAGCCAAACTGAGTTGGCTATCCTGAATTAGAACCAACAACTGATGGACACAAATACTTCCATGTTGCAAGCTATGCAACAATTGACCTAGTCCATCAAGGATCTGAAGAACAAAATAGGGCCTAAACCTGATGATAGACAAACTAGTACCCTCCCATCCCAACCTATTCCGAACCTTAGAAACATGCCTAATTAGGAACATAATCCCCAAGGGTTCTATCAAAATAGGGTGTATCAAGCTCATATGATTTAGCAAGCTCCTTTGACTCCCCCTAGTTTTTATTCACCTCAAGTTACCAATCCTTCCTACTCCTCCTCAGGGGAATCAATACCCACCTACCACTGCTAATTCCATTACCCTGAGAAGTGGCAATACCACTTCGAACCCTGTTGGTAAGACGGTTTTCGCTTTCGAATAATATGATTAAGATGATTTGTCGTTTTAGTATCAAAGTGGTGGAAAACCGCTTAACAAAACAATTAAAATAAACCACTCGAGAGAGCAGGTCGTATCCACAGGAAGGTAATGGCCTATTTAAACTCACACAGGTTATAAACAAATGTTCACTATTTATTTCCCCCAAAAATCATGTTAAAATCCCTTTAGATTAAGTTAATCTATGACATGATATGCTGAAATAATAATAATGCAAAAGAGGAGGGCCTTCTTTATAAAATGACTACCATTATAATAACAATAACCTAAAATTCATTGAATCCACAATGACACTACAATGTAAAAACAAATACGAGGCAAAACAGGGGAAAACATTTCCTTGCCGTAAGCGCACATGAGGGGTGATGGCCAAAGGGGAGGAGCTCGTCGAAGGGAGAATAAACCACGTCGCTTCCAATGGTGGTGGTGTTGTGGAAAATGGTGGTCGGAGCGAGTCACAGCAAGGAGAAGGGTTGGTGGGTGCAGTGGAGCTCTCTACTGTTGTGCGCAAAGACGAGGAGACGCGAGTGGTGCGCACGGCCACGCATGCGGGGAGGAGGTGCGTGCAGCCATGTGCTCGAGCTACTATTGGATGTGCGTGCTTGCTATGTGAGCAAGCGCGCTACTACACGCTGGCGGAGGCGCTGAAGTTGACGACGGCGGGTTGCTAAAGGGCGGTGTTGTGGAGCTACTGAATGCTGGCGGAGACGTAACGAGGGGTAGGCGCACGGGAATGGTGCTGCTGCAGGAGGTGCCTACGCGCTGCGGGTGCTGGAGGGTGGTGCCTGCGCTTGGCGCGTACTACAGGGCGATGGTGCAGCAAGGGGGTGAGCACAGTGCTGCTACTACGGGAGGAGTTGCTGCGAGGAGGAAGCGTAGTGAGGGCGTGCATGCGCCTGCTGCAGTGGAGTTGGTGGGCGATCGCACGGGCTGGAGGCAACAAAGAGGCACACACAGGAGGTTGCGCACTGCTGCACGCGCGAACGCCCTGCTGGCCGTGCGTAGGAAGGAGGACGCAGGCAATGTTGGTGGTGGCATGATGCGTGGACAAAGGTAGGGATGTCTTAAGTGAGCAGGAAGGTGCGCAGTGGTGGTCGTCAGGGGAGGTGATCTGTAATACGAAGTTTTGCGATGGCAGTGAGGGCTGTCACCCCACACGCCCACGATGGCGAAGCTCCACCGCAGTTGGCCGGTGGTAGTGGAGCGGATGAGAACAAGTTCCCTGCATGATGAGGAGTGGGGATGGAGGTCTCCTCTGAGTGGCAGCCATTCCTCCTCCTTTGTAGCTGTGGCTACAAGGATTTTGAAATTCAAACAGGCCACCGTCAAGTGAATGCTGGAAGAGTGAATGCGCAAGAGGAGGAGGCGGAGACAGAGCGGTCACCTGCAAAAAGGAGAAGAAGAAGAATAATAAAATAATTAGGATTATTTATACATAACTCCTTAACTTCTATGTTAATTAAAACAATTTATGTAATGCACCTAATTAATTAACTAATCAAATGTATGCAATCCTAGGTTAATTCTAAATGCATTTAGATATGGATGCCACACATTAATTATGCACTTAAGCTAAAAATATGAATTAATTTAATTACATCCTAATGTATGCTATCTAAATGTTAAAATTAACTTAATGTCGAGACACTTAAGTACTTAAATAGCCCACAAATATGGGCTAATCACCTTTGCACCGAAATCAGACAACCCATCGTGATCCTGATTAATACACCAAAGGTGGAGGATGACATCCAAGCACATGAATTCGAGGACCCAATGATCCATATTCCTTTTCTTGAGGCCCTAAATAGGCCTAGGAAAAAGAAGCCTGAGCCTAAGAATGCGACCTAGATGGATGTGTTCAAACAAGTATAGATTAATATCCCACTTTTGAAAGCTATTAAACACATACTGACTTGTTTCAAGTTTTTGAAAGAACTGACTACTACTCAGCACAAGTCAAAATCAAGTAATCATGAAAAAGTGATCCTTTCCGAACAAGCTAACTCTATTCTTTTAAAGATTTACCTATTAAGAAGAGAGACCCAGGAACCACCTTGATTTCTTGCAAAATTAATGATCTAGACTTTGACAGGGCCTTAATCGATTTGGGGCTTCCATCAACCTGATGCCCACTAAGATCTATAAGATGATTGGATTAGGAGACCTTAAACCTACTGAAATACAAATCTAGCTGGCCGACCAATCCACAAGACATCCACGCAGCATTTTGAGGGATGTAATTATTCTAATTGATAATTTCTACTACCTTGTGGATTGCATTATCTTGGATCTTGACATTCCTGAGAATTTGACACAGGTCCCGATTATTCCTGGAAGACCATTTTTAACAATTATGGAGGCCCTGATTGATTGTAAAAGCAGAAATATGTAAATAGCCTTTGGGGATGAAAGGATGAAATTAAAACTTTTTAAGGCTCTTGAGGACTCTAATTAAAGTTGTAGACTTATTGAAGAACTTAAGCAAGTTGAGAGTCTAATTAAAAATGTCTCTTTGAAAGACTCAGAATCTAAGGAATATACAGATGAATTTGAATATGAGGCATTTGTTTTTTAGGATCAAATTTCTGATAATTTTGAAGTTGAAAGCTTTATATTCAATTTTTAGGTAGAATTTGAGGAACATAAGAGTGAATCAGAATACGAGGCATTTCCCTTTGAGGATCAAATTCCTAATAATTTTGAAATTGAAAGCTTTGTATTCGATTTTGAGATAGAATATAAGGAATCCAATAATTCTGAATATGAGACATTTCTTTTTGAGGAAGAGATTTCTGACAAATCTGAAATGGAAAGATTCACATTTGACTTTGAGGAGAATTCCTTGCCTGAAGTAGATGAAGATCAAAGATTTCAGTTTAAACTTGATGAACCTTCAATGACTAGCTTCACCTTTACATCTGATCTGGGTGAGCCTGAACTCAAATCATTTTTTATGGAATTGGATTGCATATCTGATGTAACCAAGTCTGATTACAGCATTGATGATTTAAAAGACTTGCATTTCAAAGAAGAAAGAGAGGAGGTGGTGGAATTAAAAGAAAATTTTGAGGAAAATGATACCAAGGAGTTAAGGGTGACTCTACTCTTGAAGCATCCAAATCTTTATAAGGATCCTTATGATTTACCTAACTCTAGTTTCTGTAAACACAAGATTGCTCAACATCTACACCTTCACTTCAAATCTCATTACCAATGGGATCATAACCTTATGATTCACAAATCTTTTACACTTCGGTTATCTACCTGCAGTCTCAATTATGCACCTCTTGTCCTTAGCACTGAATGCCACTGGATACAACTTCTTATTTATCTATCCTGTATCCGACACTTTGGCATGGGACTACGTCACCAGCTCGTCCGCATTTGCAGACATCTAATTTTGAGCTTCCTTGATCTATCTATTATTATACTCTTGATCCTCTCTTCTTTATTGATAAATTCATCCTTATGTCTAGCTGAAGACATAAAATGCAACGCTTGTTGGGAAGCAACCAAATGTTTATAGATAATCTTGCTATTTACTTGAAATTTTCGTTCAGGTCTGAAGATAATCAAGTCTTCATTTCTTTAGAACTCTTGAGTTTCAGGTAATATCTATTTTTTTCGCTTCTGTTTATTGCATGCATTGAGAATATTACATGAAATACGCATGGGGGGTAGATAATATTCTTCAAAGTTATTTTTGATTTCATTTCCAAAATTATAGGTTTGTGTGGTTTCTGGGTTTTTCTCGAATTAGTCATGTTCTTATTTAGTATTTATTTTTCAAGAAGAAAGAAAAGAAAAGCCAAAAAAAAGAAAAAAAGAAAAAAATTGTGGTTTTAGAGTTTCAGCTATAAAAATATTGAAAATTTTGATTTTAAGGATTTACTAATCTTAAAAAAAGTAAAAACCAAGCCTTTTTGCTTAGACTCTTCAGGTCGTATGACAACTTAATTATATCTCAAGTATTTACCAAAATTTGGATTTATTTTTCTAAGCCTTTGAAAGGATCTGGAAAAGCTAAAAGTATTAAGTCAAAAGATTGACGAGTGAATGACTTATCTTTCCACCCTGTGATTTGAATAGTCTTTGAGTCCAAGCATCTTCACTTCTACATTACACTAACTCATCTTCTGGACGATCTTATTAAGTCATTAGTGGTCAATAAGATTTAGTCTTAGGGCAAAAAGATTCAAAGGACTTTGTCGTGTTTCTAGCTCTTAGGATTGTTCCTATTTGTAGGGTATCCATTTAGAATGGATGAAGGAGAGCCACTCACCTAGAAAAATGAGTGTGACAGAAAATAAGCCAGAAAAATGAGTGGTCAAAGGAAGTTATAAAAAAATAATAAAAAAAAAAGAAAAAAAAGCAAAAAAATATATATATATCCATTTCATCTCTTACCTACATGAGAAAATTCCAAACATAGTGATATAGCCAACAAGAGACTTAGGAGTCCAACCAAGAAGATATACACCTTGTGTGTTAACCTCAGAATAGAAAAGTGGTGAGGAGAAAGTTGCGAAACCCTAGTATGGCCTAACCGAAGACAAGTTGTCCCAGAGAAAGCATAGAAATATTCTAAGTTTTATTAAACACCTGGAATCAACTTAGTTGCCCGTCTGGCGAGTCATATTATTTCACACACAAGATGCTTGTTTGTTACATTCAATTCGAAACTTGGGTGGGCTAACTTAGTCAGAGAAACTTACTATAGCGACCTAACTCTGATGGCTAATAAGATTCCTGATTTGATTTGGACAATCTGGATTTGAGTTGATACTTTAGAACTGCTAAGTCATCGACATTAAGATTTGGTGTATAATTCATTTGTTTTGGTGAAGAATCAAGATTGATGACTTTGATGTGACATAACTCAAAACTCGTAAGTTGGTTTCCCGTGTAAATATTATTTTTTGTAGGTTTTTCGATTAGAATTTTGCTCAAGGACTAGCAAAAGATAGGCATGGAAGTGTGATATTTCTTTTTTTTTTTGACAAAGAGAAAGGACCACTACTATTCACAGTAGTTGTCCATTTTTATTCATATAAGTAAGAAATAAATTACATGTTATCCAACCACAACCTAACGTGGTAGGCTACATCAGCACATACATTTTTCACTGATACATTCGCCCCATTGAAGGTTACATCATTTCTCGCTCTCCATATGGCCCATAAGGTGGCCGCCATGTAAACACGTGGGTTGTCAATCGACAAAAAAGAAGACCAGAGACCATCCCATGTGGGTAGTGAGGAAGAACAAAATCTGCTCCAAACTACATTGGTTACCAAACAAGAAGTAAATAGATGTCTAGTATCATCTTCTTCAAAGCTTCAAAGAGGATAGAGAATGGTCGTAGTTCCTATAACCCTCCTGTAGGAACTCGTCACCAAACCTTCTTGCTTGGAAAGCCAAAGAAAAATCTGTATCTTTAATGGGATCTTCAATTTCCACAAACATGTCAACACACGTCTATGCTCGTCATCCCCTTACTCCCGGACAAGGGTCTCATAAGCCTTAAACGATGTATATATACCCTTCTTCCACTAAAACACATCCAAGCCATCTCATGGCCTAAAAGCCTACAGGGCTGACTTCAACCTACACGCCTCCTCCCCATCCCTCATGGACTGCATCCCACTTGATGTGATCCTCCAACCTTCCAAATCCCCCTGCCATAAATTTGCCACTAGCGCATCCTTCAAACCTGAGGATTCATACATGCATGGAAATGAGTCCTTAAGCCTTCCTCTTCCACACCAGTCATCTTCCCAAAAATACAACTGCTCACCATTGCCTAGCATAGGAGAAAAGTTGTCCCAATGAACATTAAGGGACTTAGAAACCAACTTCAAGAGAGAGGATGCATTGTTGTTGGAGTGGATCAAATCTCTCAACTTGCTTGTGTCACCATAGGAATCTTTAACTATCTTCTGCCACAAGCCTTCATCACCCGTCATGATAATCACTCCCCATTTGAGGAGTGCGTCACCAAACTCCCTAAGGTTTCTAACCCCCAAGCCATCTTGTTTCTTAGGCATGCAAATCTTATGCCATTTGATTGGTTGCATAAACTTTCCTAACTGTGATGGTCCCTTCCAAAAGAAGCGCTTGCACACAATGTCAATTTTCTTCAAAATAGAGTTTGAGGTCTCAAACATAGAAAGGAAGAAAACAAGCATAGCGGATAAAACCAAGTTTAATAGAACTAGTCTACCTCCTTTAGATAAGAATCTGTCACACCAACTCTCCATCTTCATTGAGATCTTCTCAAAGAGGTACATCCAGTCTTTCTTCTTCGTTCTCTTGGCCTAGAGTGGTAGGCCAAGGTAACAAATAGGAAGGTTTGCACATAGTGTCTGTAAGATTTGTAAGAGTGTGTCTTTTATGTTGCAAGTCCTACCAAAGCAAATCATAGAAGACTTTGTAACAAATAGGAAGGTTTGCACACAGTGTCTGTAAGATCTGTAAGAGCGTGTCTTTTATGTTGCAAGTCCTACCAAAGCAAATCAGAGAAGACTTTGTACCATTCAATTTAAGCCCCGTCAATGAGCTAAAAATGTCCACATGTTTAAATGCCCTTGCTTCAAACTCCCCCCCTTCAATGAACACTGTATCATCTGCAAACTTGAAGATGGGAGTCAACGCACGCTGAGAAGATAGTGTATAGCCATACAGTAAACCTCCCATGCAGGCTATAAAGGCGAACATGCTAGTGTGTCTACTACCAAAATAAAAACCAAAGGAGCAACCAGGCAACCCTGCTAAATCCCCTTCTGAGGTTGTATCCACTTTCCTATAGGGAGGTCATTGATTAAAGGGGAAAAAGAAGTAGTCGTAATACACTGGTTAATCCACTGGACCCACGTTTCCAAAAAACCTCGCCTCCTGAAAATTTTCCAAAGGTATGCCCAAGAGACCGAGTGTACGCCTTGGAAAAGTTCACCTTCCACATAAAGGCCTATTTTTTTTCCACATCCATCCTGATAGCATCTCCTGTGCTAGTATAAAAGACTCCTGTAAGGATCTACCTTTCAAGAATGCTGACTACATGGGACTAATAATAGAAGGCAAAACCTCCCTCATACGGTTGGCAAGGACCTTCCCAATTATCAAGTAAATTGAATTTGACAAAGCCATGGGTCTAAAATCAAAAAGCAACTCCGCACCTGCCTTCTTCAGAAGGAGAAACAGGAAAGATCTATTTATCCTTTCCATACCAGTATTACCTCTCTGGAATTCCACTATCACATCCATCACCTCATTTTTTAGCAAAATCCAAAATTCCTTATAAAACAACACAAGGAAACTGTCCGGACTTGGAGACCCTTCAGCCTTTAAACATTTCAAAGTTAGTTCAACCTCCTCGACCCCAATTGACCTACAAAGCATCACACCATCCTCTTCATTCAGCTATGGCATATCTGAATGGGATAACCTCCACTACCCCCTTTGGCTTGCACGTGTAGAATCCATATAGTATTTGTTTGCCATATCATTATGCTGAATAGGAGACGTGGTCACCTAATCTTCATACTTGAGCATAGAGATCAAATTATACCTCTTTCTTGCACTGGCTACCCCATGAAAAAATTTTGTATTCGAATCATCCTCCTTAAGCCATAGCTGTTGTGATCATTGGTGCCAATCAATCTCCCTCTATAAATCTTCCTTAGTAATAACATTCATCAATTCTTTCATGAAACTTTGTTCTTCCTCATTTAGAGTCCCACACCCCTCTTTCTCATCCAAAGTTTTCACCTTCTCCATTGCCTCCTTCCTTTTCTGAGCTTTCATCTATGTCATAGTTTTTTTAAAATAAAAAAGAATAAGGTGAACATTGATCGAGACTTTTTCGCTTAATTCAGTTAATATCAAAGATAGAATACGTCATCGTAGTAAATCACGTGGTGGAAAGAAGTCTAAATAAAAATATTTATCAGTAAAAATTAATCATGAAGTTAGGATGTTGTATCCACATGAATAAACAGATCAATAATCTCACAAATGTCTCCACATGAAAATATGTCCAATAAAATACTTTGCAAGATAATTCTTTTACTTTTAATTAAATGCTAGTCTCTTGTTACACGCAATCCATCCATTGAGAGAAGAAGAGAAAGTTGAAGGGTACGTATGCATTGTGCACATAATAAATTAACCTATAAAATAATTCAACATTGCTCCCAATTGAAAATTTCCTTACCCAACTAATGCTCCTCCCACTGTAGCAAACAGGGGAAGAGCAACGAAGGGCTCGCACACATGGAGACGAGGTCGGTCGGAGACGTGGCTGCCGGCAGTTTGGCGTCGGTGGTGGACCTTCGCGTCGGAGGTGACGGCCGCCGGTCGCCTGACGGTGAAGTGGTGACTGGCGGAGGAGAACGCTGCCGCAGGTGATCTACGGGCAGAGGCGCCGCTGCGCGCGGCCGCGAGTGGTCGGAGGCTGGTGGTCGTTACTCCGGTAACGTTGGCAGAGAAGATGGTAGCTGGAAGGGGTGACTGCGAGTGGGCGGTTGTTGGGTGCTTCTTCCCTGTTGGCGGCGAAGAAGGAAAAGGAGGATGGAGGTGCTGCAGCCGCGAGGTCGTGCGCGGAGAGGAGGCGGAGGCGCGGGCTGGCGTAGCTTTCGTGGAGGGCGCGGTGGTGACGTCTGAGATCGAGAGGGTGGAGCGGAGGCCGGCTCGCGGTGGTGCTATCAGGCGGTGTTGAGGACGATGAAGGCCGCAGTGGAAGCGGTCTGCTCTGCTATCATCACGAGGAGGTCTAGCGGTTGGAGGGCGCCGTCGGCCTCCTATTGCAGTCGGCGGAGGAAACAAAGGAAGGGCAAGGGCGGCGGTCACGGTGATGGCTGCTGCTATCTCTGTCGCTGAGAGGGGAGGCCATAGGCACGCGCGGTCGGAGGGAAGGGCTCGCATTGTCAGGCTGCTGTGTGTGGCGGTGGCTCGCGGTGTTGTCGTGGTGAGAGGGAGCGAGGATGGTGGTTGCGGCTCTGTCAGTCGAAGGTCCGGCGGTGGGACGGAAGGCACGCAGTGGATTGCTGTTGTGGTGGTGGCACGTAGTTGTGGCTTCGGTGGTGGATGGAGGAGATGATGATGGAGAGGTTGCTGTTCGGTGGAGCCGTGGGGGGCAAGATGATGATGTCGATTGCGTGGGTATCGGTGGGATTTTCAGTTAGGGAAATTGAGAGAGGAGCGCGGAATTTTAGGAAGGTGGGACTTACAAAGGTATCCATCTGATCTGTCAAAGATTTGTGTCGTGATATTGCTTGTTTAATATGATCTTTCAAATCAAGATTTGATATTTTTTCATAAATTAGGCTTATATCAAAAAAGTTTAATTAATCAAATTATATAATAGTATATGTAAAAATAATGAAATGTAGGCAATGATAATCTAAAATTTAAATAATTTTATTAAGGTAACGTATGTTTACAATTTTATTTCTACAATGATGTATTTAAGTTCTAATCAAGATTTGATATTTTTTCATAAATTGGTCTTGTATCAAAATTTTTAATTAATTAAATTATATAATAGTATACGTAAAAATAATGAAATGTTGGAAATGATAATCTAAAACTTAAATAATTTTATTAAGGTAATGTATGGTTCAAATTACAATTTCATTTCCACAATTATGTATTTAAGCTCTAATTTAGTCTACTAGTGTGAACCTATCAAGGACCTCTCAACTTAGATGCAAGACACTGTGTAGTAGTGCCTTCACCTTCAAAGGAAGACCACCAAGAAGCAACCAGATCTCTAAAACCTTCCTTTGCCAGCCACGACTTCTGAAATTTGAAGTAAGAGTGCATTCGGATGCCTTCACCACTCCCCCATACAAGAGGTGTATGATCAGAAAACGGTCTTGCCATAGCCACAATCGAAGCCAATTGGAAAAAACTCATCAACTCCACATTACATAAGAAACAATCTATCTTGGATTGTAGACCTCCACCATATCTCTACGTGTAGGCTACCCTAGAAGAAGGAATATCTGCCAACTCTAATTCTGAAACCACATTCTAGAAGGCAAAAGTTGATGAATCGATTCTACCATTAGGCTTGTCATCAGAAACAAGAGAAGCATTGAAATATCCACCTACTAACCAAGATGCCCCCCAGACCCATCCCGACACCTCCCTCAACTCCTCCCAGAGGATCGATCATTCGCTTTGAGAACAAGGTCCATAAACTGAAGTGATATACATGCAGGCACTATATGATCTCCTGGTGAATTTGCAGGTAATTGAAAATCTATCTTCCTTGCAATCTTCCCACTGTAGAACATTTTTTTTCACAACATGCAAAGGCCCTAGACCTCCCTTGAGACTGGACACATTTCATCTGCCCCTCTCCATTATCCAACAAGCACTAGCCACCATCATCACCCCCTTCAATATGCATCTCCTGCAAAAGGGCACAGTCTATTCCCCACTCCCTTAGGTATCTGCTAAGGATAGATCTTCTAGTACTATCCCTCAGACCCCTTACATTCCATGCTAGGACCTTTAACAGAAGTCAACCTATGTACCCCCCTTTGCATTTGACACCTGCAAAATAGTGGCAACCTGGTTCACAACAACGTGGTTGGAACCCTGACTTCCAAGGTTATATCATCCTTTGTTTGCCGCACCCGAGCTACAAGCTGTGCATGACCCCGGATTATAATCTATCCCTGCAGGAGTAGAGAAAACAAAGGGACTATTCCCCCTCTTGTCATTGCTCTGCATGCACACCTGGGGTACTTCACATTCATTAGGAATTAGGTTGACCACATCCCTATGTACAACAATCTCCAGGCAAGGAGACACATGATCCCCGGAGCCCTCTTTCTGCACCTTGCATTTTTTCTGTGTCACCACCATTGTTGTTTGTGTTTCCTATTATGTTTCCTACACCAGGTGCCATTGCATATTATCTTCTCTCTCCTCTCTAGAAGACAGCTCAAGAGCCACTTCATCTCTCTTCACAGGCAATACCTACACTTCAATGGAGAGCAACCAAGATGAACCTCTACAACAAAGAACCGCTCTCACATGGAAAGGTCCTCCACGGTTCAAGTTAACCCACACCTTGACCGCACTACCATCACCAACAATTAGACCCATAACTGTTCCTTCCTTTGATGATGCATACCAGACAATGACACTATTGACCACAACATTAAAATGCAAGTGCAAAGGGAGTCCTCTGATTTCCACCATGCCTTCATGGACATACACACGCTGTGGAGGCCTCTCATTCAATGCCCCATCAAACGGGGAAACCACACACCAAATAACAGAGATAGAATCGAAAGCCGAAGATCTAAACTTCAATCCATCCACAATCCAAATCCGATAAATCGAAAACCAAGAACCTTGATGGGTTCAAAACTGAAATCTTCCACATCGACGATGAGAGGGAAAGAGATCTTACAAAACCTTTAAGGTCATCCACAAACGGGTCAACCCCCATGATCTCTCCTATGAGAGCTCCACGTAGATGAGCTTTAGCTGCCAAGACATTCGGTGACAAGGGCACCTCCACGTCTAGTGAGGGTGCCATGGGTGGAGGATGGGGATTCCATGCATGCCTACGACAATACTCCACGTGATATGCACCCACATGTAGGCCCTCTTTCTCCTCCACCCGATGGCTAAGGTTTGGGTCCCCTCTAGGTTGTGATTGGGCGGCCCCACCAAAACCACCACGTCACATGTTATCAACATAGGGCCTTCTCCAACACATGCTCCTTCGGTGGCCCAATCCCCCACAACCAAAGCATACGATTGCATTGCAACAAGAGGCAGCCATATGCCCTCTCTCTCAGCATCTATAGCAAATCACATCTTTGCTAGACCACCATCGAGTAGCCCCTCCATCGAAGCCTTCTCCTCTAACATTGCCACCTCCCTACAATCTTCACCTAGCCAGTGGTCGGCCACGTGCACCGCCCCTCCATTGTCGCTCCACCTTCCGCTACTCGCCCCCACGATCGCCCCCTAGGTCGCCTCTCCTCTCTATCCTCTCCCACCCGAGGTGTGATCCTTCCATATTTATTTTTGTTGATTAATGCCTAACTAATGTTAGTCTAAGGGTAATTTGGGTTAGATTGCATTCAATTAGGTTAGATTAGTCATTTCAGGTCATTCTGTAAATAATGCATACGTGTGGGCTTTTATGCAATTTTCCTGCAAATGTATATGGTACCTGAAGGTTTCCCTTCGAAGGAGGGGTGACGTAATAAATGCGGAAATAAAATATAAAGCAATCTCACAAAAATCAATCACACAAGTACACAAGTAATTTTAGGTGGAAACCCAAACCGGGTGAAAACCACCACCTAACCCTCTCGAGTTAGGATTTTCCGATCAACCTAGTTGATCAAATCCACTAACCGAATCACTTTAAAACGAGGGTGATTCAACCTCAGTACAACCACGCTACAAGTACGAGGGTAGCGTTCCTCAACCCCTTCTCTCCACGAGAAGGATTTTGTCCCACGAAGGAGACGGGAATTCGCAAAGCGAATACCCAACCAAAAGACAAAGATAAAATAAAACAAGAAGTCCTATAGAGCCAACAAAGAAATTATGAACTTAGCTTCTATAGGAATAAGGAAACTCCCCTTTGCAAGGAGTGTGTCGAGTTGGTGACGCGGTGCGTGTGCCACGCAACGGCGCAATGTCGCTCTCGTGAACAACGGCGGGAGAGCGGGTGCGCGAAGCTTTGATGCTCTCAAGGGAATGGAGCTTAAGCTTGGAGAGCAAGATTTTTTCTGGACACAAAAGAGTGTGAAAGTGTGTAGCTAAGTGTATCCAAGTGTCTCTAAGTGTGTATTTGTGTTGCAAAGGTTCCCCTCTATTTATAGAGGCCTTAGGAAGGCTTTGGAAGGCTTAGGAAGGGTTCTATAGCCGTTGGGTGCAAAGCCCAAGAGAATCAGGCCGAAATCAGGACAATGATTACATTTGATAAGGTGATCAGACGTCTAATTCTGGCATCAGAAGTCTGGAAGGCCACTTTAAGACATCTGATTTAAAGGTCAGACGTCTGATTCTATGCGGGTTTCCTCCTGACTTGAATCAGATCTAAACAGGGTTTTTGTTCAAGTTGATCAGACGACATACAGGACGTCTGGCACTATGCCCGGACGTCTGGAAACCAACTTTTCCTACGGAATGGATTTTCCAACCGTTGCAACGGCTAGAAAATCTCTGAGAAGAGATTTTCGGTCAGCCGAGGCAAAACGGTCAATTATCAGACGTCTGGACAGTCCTATGGATGTCTGATAAGGCTCTAACGGTCATATCCTTGAGTGCCTGCTAAGCTAGCCAACGGTCCACTATCTGGACGTCTGGCAAGTCCATCAGACGTCTCCTAAGACGTCTGGTATTAGGTCTGGACGTCTGATTTCATCAGACAGAACTAGCTATCTCCAGCCTAACAGATATTAGACGTCTGAAACAACAGTCAGACATCTTACAATACTTTATCAGACGTCTGATTTAGGAATTAGACGTCTGGAAGTGCTGTTTGAACCCTATATTGGTTTTCTAAGTATTCTACAGAAAACCTAAGTATCCTAGGGTTGTGCCGGTGTTCCTAGGACTACTGTTAGGGTTCTTTGAGGCTCTTTAACATAAAATATCTAAGGAAATAAAGAGCAACAAAAGAAACGAAAAATTCAACAAGTACAAAAGAAGGAAATCTATCCTATTCTTCATTTCCTTCCATCTTCAATCTTTCGCTCCACGCGAACCTCCTCTGTTTTCCGTCAAGCTCCTCCAATCCGTCCTGGATGCGAGCTCGAGTTCCGTCTAAACACATCTTCATTTGCAATTGACCTGAAATCTAGGACTCAAATTGCAAATGTTAAATAACACGTGTTTTGTTATCATCAAAACAAATGATCGTGGTGCTCTAGCACCAACAGTACCTTGATGTGTTTCTTTTTCTATGTGTAGATACAAAATTTTAGGTTGATTAGAGCAAGGTTGGTTGGATTTTCTGAATTGAGCTCATTTGGAAGAGGACTAGCTTAGTTAGTGGACCTATTTAGAGACCCAACTAGCTTAGACCCTAACCCAATTTAGGAACTTAATTACCTAGCCTAAAAACCCCTTTAGGACATACCAAAACCTTGTCCTAAAACTTATAGTAGTCGATCTCTAGATCACCTACTCCTATCCACCTAAAATCCCAACAAAACTTAGAAAAACCTAGACCTTATCCTAACCCAACAAACCTTGTTTGGCTACCCCTTTTATCCTCCAATAAATATTATTTTGGATGGTCAAAATACGCCATAATTTATCCATCACTAGATCTAAATCCTAGGATCCTAAATTTCCTACCTAAATCAATATCTTAGAACCCTAAACCAAATCGTATTCCTAATACTAAACTTAATCTCGAAATTTGTAACAACATGACACATCTTTAGTATTTTGGCCATAACCTTTTCATTTCAGATCCAAATTGAGTGATTCAAGTTGCATTGGAAAGATGATTTCGAGAGCTACAATGTTACTTTCTATACAACTTGAAATTCAGAATATAAAGAGGAAAAAAATTCAAGATAATCATAGCCCTCCATCATCCTCTAAAAGCCATCTTAGTCCTCCATCAATTCCAACAACACCTAACCTATTCTATCCACCTATTTCTTCATCCTAGACTCCTAATCCTAGCCCTTTATTTTGGTGATCAAAGGCAACTAAAATCAACCAATCATAAGCCTTCTTGACCTTTATATAAACACCCTAACCACCCTCCCTTAGGATGAACCATTCCTCTTAGTCTTCCTCCCTCCAAAGAAATTCCGCCAACTAGAATTAGTCCTCTACTTCTTCTCCTCGGAGATTGTGGGTGTGCCTTCGCATCCACATCTACGTTGTCACTTCAGACTTCACCTTCAAAGCCCATAGTTCTTAGATTTCATTTTTCTAGTTCTAGTTATAGTTATTCCCTTCTAGTTTTAATATGAGTCCTATTTGTTCTGACTTTTTGATATAGCAATAAAGATTTTAGTTCTTTTTCAACTTGTCTTCAAGTTGATCGCTTTCTTCTAGTGCTTATTATAGTTATAGTATTTACTTAGAAGTTGCATGCTTTAGTTCTAGTAACCTTCCTACTTGATCTACTTAGTTAGGAAAGTTAATTAGTCTAGTAGCCTCCCTGTGAACAACTCAGACTCCATTTTTTAACTATGATTTCCATATTTATGAGTTCAATTGAAATAAATTTTAAGAGTTTCTAATGCAATTTTACTTGACGAAAGTGAATTTTCGCAATCATCTTTGCATTTAGAACAACCCCTCTCACCATTTCGTCCAAGTAAATGTTTCTTTAGCTTAGTTTAGATTCATAGAGTAATTCTAGCTAGTCAATTAGGTTGATTAGGTGTAGTTTAATATCCAAGCTTCTCACCTCCTTCGTGTCCAGCGACGTCAATTCGACATCGTCTGACCTGTTGGTGCTAGAGCACCACGATCATTTGTTTTGATGATAACAAAACACGTGTTATTTAACATTTGCAATTTGAGTCCTAGATTTCAGGTCAATTGCAAATGAGGACGTGTTTAGACGGAGTTCAAGCTCGCATCCAGGACGGATTGGAGGAGCTTGACGGAAAACACAGGAGGTTCGCGTGGAGCGAAAGATTGGAGATGGAAGACAAGAAGAATAGGATAGATTCTTTTTTATCCTTTCATGTATCTCTTCTATTTATTTTCTTGCTCTTTTTGATTCCTTAGAACATTATGTTAAAGAGCCTCAAAGTACCCTAAAAGTAGTCCTAGGAACACCTGCACAACCCTAGGATACTTAGGTTTTCTGTAGAATACTTAGAAAACCAATATAGGGTTCAAACAGCACTTCCATACGTCTAATTCCCAAATCAGACGTCTGATAAAGAATATTAAGACGTCTGACTGTTGTTTCAGACGTCTGATAACTGTTAGGCTGGAAATAGTTAGTTCTGTCTGATGAAATCAGACGTCCAGACCTTAGACCAGACGTCTTAGGAGACGTCTGATGACTTTGCCAGACGTCCAGTTAGTGGACTCAAGATTATGACCGTTAGAGCCTTATCAGATGTCCATAGGACTTTCCAGACGTCTGATAAATGACTGTTTTGCCTCGGCTGACCCAAAATCTCTTCTCAGAGATTTTCTAGCCGTTGCAACGTTTGGAAATCAATTCCCACAGTAAAAGTAGGTTTCCAGACGTCCAGACATAGTGCCAGACGTCCTGTATGTCGTCTGATGGACTTGCACAAAAACCCTGTTTAGATCTGATTCAAGTCAGGGAGAAACCCGCATAGAATCAGACGTCTGACATTTAAATCAGACGTCTTAAAGTGGCCTTCCAGACGTCTGATGCCAGAGTTAGACGTCTGATAACCCTGTCAAATGCAATCATTGTCTTGATTTCGGCCTGATTCTCTTGGGCTTTGCACCCAACGGCTATGGAAGCTTTTCCAAGCCTTCCAAAGCCTTCCTAAGGCCTCTATAAATAGAGGGGAACCTTTGTAACACAAACACACAACATATACACTTAGAAAAACACAAGACACACCTAAGCAACATACTTTCCACACTTTTGTGTCTCTCTTGCTCTCCAAGCTCAAGCTCCATCATCTTGAGAGCTAAATTCAGTTTGCGCGCCCGCTCTCCCGCCGTTGTTCACGAGAGCGACATAGCGCCATCACGTGGCACACGCACCGCGTCATCGTCGACGCACTCCTTGCAAAGGGGAGTTTCCTATTTCCTATAGAAGCTAGGTTTAATTTTGTTGGCTCTATAGGATTGTTGTTTTATTTTATCTTTGTATTTTGGTTGGGTATTCGCTTTGCGAATTCCCGTCTCCTTCGTGGGACAAAATCCTCCTCGTGGAGAGAAGGGGTTGAGGAATGCTACCCTCGTACTTGTAGCGTAGTTGTACTGAGGTTGAATCACCCTCGTTTAAAGTGATTCGTTTAGTGGATTTTGATCAACTTGGTTGATCGGAAAATCCTAACTCGAGAGGGTTAGGTGGTGGTTTTCACCCGGTTTGGGTTTCCACCTAAAAATACCTATGTACATTTGGGATTGCTTATTTTTGTGAGATTGCTTTATATATTTGATTTCCGCATTATTACGTCACCCCTCCAAGTAGGGACGAAACTACATGACCTTCATTCGCTAATTCCACTTCCTTTCCAGCTTCTTCAACCCTCCACGACCACATTCCATCTTCTTCCTACTCTGGTTAACCTCCATACACCCAATTCCTAAACTCACCTCAACGTCAAACCTCTGCTATCTATGGTGGAGGCCCAACAAGTTTGATCCACATAATTAACCACCTCATCACCCTGCAATACTTCAGGGGTGGTTTTGCCCCAATCTATTGATTGATTCATTGATTAGATATCCATAGCAAACTTAAGGTATATCTTTGATTAATTTGAGTTCACAAATCTTTCTCAAGCCTTTATCAAATTGATGTGTTCTTGAGCTTCACATAAAGCTCAGGAAGCTTTTGAACTTCTCAACATGCTGAATCATTGAGTTTTCTATTTTGACGATCAACTTCAACCTTCACTGGAGCTCTGACGACTTTGGTGACATCAATTGTGAATATAATAGATCAAATAGACTCTCAGTGATCCTAAATCACTCAGGATCCATATCCACCCATTTAATCTAAGTTTTATCGATTAGCCAACTCTAGTCTCCTCTTTCTTCTCCAGCTCCAGTGAGGTTGTGTAGAGCTATCCTTTCATCTTTTGAGCTTAAAATTAAATCCATAAGCTTCGGTAGCTCATCTTGAGTCTAGAACCATTCTTAGTTAAGTTGTTAGAGCTCTAGACTATTTTGACAAACAAACATCTTTTGGTCTCAAGTGGAAAATTTGAGAAGCCTGTTAAATCGATCAATTCCTCAACTTTTTAATCCCAATGAGTTCTTGAGTTGATTTAGGGTCTATCTGGGTCATTAGATCAATCAGAATTGGCCTTGAGTTCGAAGTCAAAATTTCACTTGGTTTTGGTCAAACCTACTTTGCCCTGGGAGCTCAGAGCTCTTAAGCTCCAATTTTTGGGTTGCAACCTATTCTATAAGTTAGAAATTTGTTAGAGTTGATTTTAGGAAGCTTTTGAATCTATTGAGTTGGAATGCTCTACTATGTTAGTTGGGTTCAATATACCTACACATGAGTTCAAATGAATTCCAAATGAATTTCCAAGCTTTTTCTAGATTAAATGAAGTCATTTAAACTTCCTAAAAGAGTCAAGAACATGTATGGAAGTTAAGAACAAGGATTTATTTTGATCTAAGATGTTGTCAATTTCCTCTACTATGTTAAGCATATGAAGAGATTTCTAGGTATTCCTTAAGTTCAGAAGATTTCTAGTTCATTAATTCTCAACACAGTTAATTAAGCTAATTAGACTTAATTAATTGCATAAGAATGTAACTTAGGTTAACTCGAATTAATGTCGGAAATGTAGTATAGGGTCAAGTTAACCTAATATTTTAGATTTTTAAGTTCTTTTTAACTGGTTGAATTCAGGTCGTTCACTGTGAAGCATAATAGTAAGCTTAATTCACCATTAACTTCTAGGAATAATTAACAATTACTGAATTAATCATATTATAATCATAATACTTTAAGCACATGAATCTTGCACAAAGAATTGATCAAGTAAAAGCATGCAAAATTCCATTAGAGAAAAAAAATTACACAAGAAATCTAACATTTAAAATCAGGTAAACAAGTTTAGTACAACATTTGTTACAAAAGTATAAGGCATAAAATATCATACATGAGTCAAAAATGCCTTTACAATAATTAAAAGCTCAAAACAAATCGTATAATAGCTTTAGCCTTGAAATCAGATGTCTGAAAATAGAGTTAGACGACTTAAAAATGCAAAATTAGACTTTTGATATAAAGCATGGACGTCTGATGTCTCTTACTTTTCTATCAGCTTTCTACCCTTCTCTCATCTTATTCTCTCTCTTTCTTTCTCGAGCGCTTTCTGTTCCTCTTGTTTAAAGCCTCTCTTCTTAAACTCTTCTTCTCTTATTTTCCTTAGTTCTTTATCTTCTCCTTATTTTCTTAAGTTCTCTATGCATGCCTTATGTCCACACTTAGCCAAATTTTTACCAACTTAACCTAGTTACTCTCTTCAATTATAAAATTAGGTTTTTAATGGGCGACCCAAGCACGTTTGGGGATACACAGCACCCTAATGGGTAGGACCAGACCCTACTTGAGCTCAAGTCTAGTTTATTTAAGGTGGATTTTATTTATTTTCATCAATGCACAGTACCAGGCCCAATCAGGCCCACACAAATCCACGCCCACATTTGGGCCCATGCACACACATAGGCGCACACACCCACACACATGCTCGTGCCTACACTCACACCCACACACAGGCTCAAATCATTTCATGCCTTGCACTGACGACCAAGGGGGTCATAGCGTAAAAACAACTTATACTATGTAGCGTGCTCACCCATACCTAACATAGGATTATGTTTCACCCTTCCAGGCAAGACTTTGCCTGGAGATTCCTAGCGACTCAACTGACCAAATCGGTTGAGCAGAGGCTCGACTGCTCTACAAGATTCATGCATCAACTTGATGCTCAGATCCAATCTGGTCCATCGATTTGATGGACAAACCACGGCTGTCCACCGTGCTTGTGGAAGCCAGCAAGAGGAGAAATCAGGTCTAGTGACTTGGACAAAGTCTTTTGACCTTAACTAAAGGTCTGGAAGACTTCAGTGAGTAATTTTGCACCTAATGGAGAAGGAAGTGAGGGTTTGAGAGCTTCAAAAAGAAGAAGCTGATGAGCTTCGATCTCAGGTTCAGAGCTTGGATCTGAGCTCGAAATTGCTTAATAGAGAGAGAAAGACCTTGGCTATAGATTTGAATAGACTCAAGAAGTTAAAAACAACTGATTTGCACAAGAATTTGCTTCAAGTCTCAACATAAACACTGAGGAATAGTGTTGGGTTCGAAAATGACCCAAACTGCACAGAAGATATAAATTCATCTAAACCACAATAAAACTCATTAAATTCAATCTTAACAAACTATGAATCATCCCAGGATCTTAAACAAACCATTCATTAAGAGATTTGAATATTAATTCCTTGAATTGACCCTGAGTTGACCAAATGCCAATCAAAAGTTGACTTCCTTATTTAGAGCTTTACAGATCAAATTAAGGCCCTAGTTCAACTTAATTCATCATCAGGAGATGAATCAACACTTCAAAATTGTGTTTTTATGGACCTAAACGTATCTCAGGTGTCGCCTCTTGAGATAAAAAATACCTGAGTTTGACCAAAGAACTCAGAGGTTCTCAAACTGTGGTTAGGTCATTAGTGAGTTCTTTAGGGTCTGCACAAGCTTCTTGACCTGCTTATCACACTCAAAACCCTAACAGACTTGCTTCTCCAACTCTGCCGGAGTTGGAGAAGATGGAGTTCAGGTGATAGCTCAAGGCATTAAAACAGAGAAATGAGCTCACATTCTTGATTCTGAGATGTAAAAGGTGTGATCTGGAGCTTCTTAAGAAGTTCCAAGGGTTGAAGCTCATGTTTGACTCGCCAGAGCTCGTCGAAGCTCCGGTGAGTCCAGAACTGAGGTGTTGGAGTTCAAAACTCCAAGATATTGCTCAAGAACAATCTAGAAAAGTTTTCGAGGTCATAAGGAACCTCAAGAGCTCAACAATTAACTCAATTAAAGAGTTAATCAGAAGATAAGCTTGAATTCAATAAAATCAAAAGTTTGAGTTTGCTGGAACTTAAAACAATTCCTCTCACTCAATTGACTGAGGGGAATTGTTCAGTGGTGTACGGTGATGATGAAAACATGATTAATTAAGCGAATAACTCCTCTGAGCTCACCATGGACAACAGCTCAGAGGTTAAGATGAAATTTAGGTGTTTATGATTTAGGCAGTTATTTATCAAATTAATGCAACGATCGAGGCCCTTAGATGATGTTTAGGTGGAGGGCCCCAATGAGTGTGTTCTAAGCTCAGAGGCCTCCGCTGTGGATAGTAGAGGTCTCCGATGAAGGTTGAGGTGGTCTAGGCGGTAAAGCTACTAAAAATGAGGGAAAAGAAGTGGAGTGTGATAATGAGAGGTAGAGAAAGGTCTACAGGTGTTTGAAATGGTGGAATGAGGTCTAGCAAGGCCAGAATTGGTCTTGCTGGAGCTAGTGAAGGAACACTGAAGTTAAGCTACACTAAGCTAATCTACTTATCAAAACTTTCCCTAACTAACACTATCTACTCTACGATTACTTGGATGAAGTAAGGGGGAGGGATCTCCGTCGATAGCTGCGTAATAGAGGACGAAATCAAAAGGTTTGGGGTAGAGCTCCAACGAGAAAGGAAGTGGAGAGAGAGTGTGTCAACGCACTCCCAAGCCCTGTCATGGTCGCAGGAGAGGAAGAAGGGGTGAGGGAGGCGAACGCCTCTGGCGAAGACGCGTTGATAGGGAGGTGAGAGGTCGTCGGAGTTGGTTGGACGAATAGCCTATCATCGGCTCAGTGGGGGAAGAGGGAAGGGAGCTGACTCTTGAAATCAGAGGGGTGGAGGGGTTTAAATAGGTTGCGATGGTGGTAGAGGGGGTTGTACCTAGACGTTAAAGAGTCTAGGTTCAAGGTAACCACCAGCATCGGAGGTGAAGTTAACCTTGAACCCTAATTAGGATTAGAGCTCCATCCACACTGTTGGATGGAAAGGAGAGAGTGAGCCGAAGCTTTGGAAGCTTGGCGAAGAAGTTCTGATAGTGAATGGGCGATGATCAACGGGTGCTGTGACCGGCTGATGAGGACCATCCAATGCGAGGAAGAAGAAGAAGAAAAAGAAGAAGAGGAACAAAATGGGTTATGCTCAAGGGACTCAAATGCAAAAGAACCTAAGGACCTAAAAATGCATAAAAGGACTCGACTGAAATGATTTCTAAGGACCAAAATGTAAACTGAGGCATTTTAAGTTAAATTTAATTTAATTCTTTTCCAACTTTTTATTTATAACTATAAATTAGATAAATATTATATAAATGCCTTGAATTTACAGTTTTGACCCATTTAGCTCTATTTATTTATTTATTTAAGTTACGTAAGTTATTACATACTTAGGGTTAAATATTTATAATGTTAAATTAAATCTTAATTAAGTAGCTAAATATTTATAATTTGAGTCCAAATTATTATTTAAATTATTAATAACATTAATTGACATTTAATTTAGTATTATTAACTTATTTTATGGTTCTTTAATATATTGTCCCTTATATTATAATTAAACCCTAAATAGATATATTCCTAGCTAATTAACTAGGGAAACTAGTTAATTAGGGGTATTTAAGAGCCATGATGAGTCTCTCATCACTTTCCTCTAGGATTGGTGATTGTGTTTAGGATCATAGGTTAGAACTAAAGACTTATTAGATGAAAGGAAGAGAGAGTTAGAGTCTTATTAAGGGTTTGCAGGTGCTTGTTTCCTCTGAGTTGCTGCTAATATGAAGCTATTAATGAGTTCTATGGTGCTGAAGATCTGCATCCAATCCAAGCAGTAGAATTGAGTTAATGATGAAATCAAGATGATGATCTGATCACCGTTAGGTTGTTGAAGATGAATTGGATCTAAATCAAGAGAGTTTTTGAGTTAATTGGGAGAGTTGAAGAAAATTGAAGAGATGTGCTGAGCCAAAGCTACGTGCATAGAAGACAGGGGATAATTTAGTCCCACCTTGGTGGCGAATAAGCAATTGACTGGAAATATATGGAATTGCACTCGTTATGCCGCTGAGCGACTACGATGCCTCGAGTGTAAATAAGCATTGATCGAATCATTTCACTATATCAAAATTGATGTTTGTAATTAATATCAAATACGTACTAAGTCATTGAATCGTGAAGGCGAAAATCAAAAATAAAAACAAAGAACCACGTATAGTGGGGGTATTTATCGTATCCATAGAGAGGCTAAAAATGCACATCAAGATTTCATTTATTTTGCAATCAACAACTATTAAAAGGGAACAATGTTCACATCAACATGTTCTCAACAATCAACACCATAATCACTCAAAGGAAACTAAGTTGCATAAGATGTGGGAACTCCCCTCGTGCTCAGGGAGCGTGGGTGACGACGAAGCATGGTGGTGAAGAGCAGGAGGATGCGGTAGAGTCAAGCGGTGGGTGCGAAACTCCACGGATGGCGGTGCAGTCTGTCACCTTGCACGCCCGCGGTGATGGAGTTCTCGTCGCAGTTAGAAGACATGGTAGCTTGCAAGATCCACAGTGAATACTTGAACCACAGAGGTGGAGGATTGTAGATCGAAGGTGGAACCACCACCCACACACCCTCGCGTTGTCATCGCGAGGGGGTTCTTGAGGTGGTGCCGAAGAAGCGTAGTTGTGGTTGTAGTGACGGTGGCTTAGTTGACATGAAGACGAGCACGGTTGGTGATGGTGGCGGTGCGATGGTGAAGGAGACATGGAAGACGAGAGGAGAGGAGGAGCCACTAGGGCCTCCCTTTCTAGGTCGCAAGAGATGGGATCTGGGAATGAGATTGGCGAGGGTCGTACGACCCTTAGGGCCTACATGAGTGTGTTCGAGTCAAGGTTGGGGAGTGAGGGGGGTTCTCTAGCTTTGCATGGGCGGGTCATGTCATCGTGAGGCGTGAGAGTGAGAGGGTCCACGAGTTGAGACGAAGGGGGTCATCCTATGTAGTCGGGTGTGTAAGTGGTGTTAGGTGTGTGTGTGTGTGAGTTGAGTGAATAAGAGAGAAATGAGAGTGCGTGTGTTGCTGTGTGTGTGTGAGTGAGGGGAGGTGTGCATGGGTTGTACGTAATTTGAAGTGGGCTACATAAGATATGGGCTATGCATGGAAACTAGTTTAAAGGATGTACTGTATGTGGGCAATTGAGTGGATGGAGTTGGGGATTCCTTGGGTATGGAATTAAAAGGAGGGATGTTGGGGAAATTGATGAAATTAGTGAGAAACAATAAACGTAATGGTCCCCCAAAGGATTTACTAATAAACCCAAGGTCAGTAGGATTAAAATTATAATGTCTAGATGATTAAGGTAGGGATCTATTTTACATGTGAAGTAATTGCTTGGCCACACCTAAGTTCTTGAAAATCAAGTAGGATCACATAATTATTTATAAGTATAACAAATTATGAGATGCACGAAAATTATGTAAATCTAAGTGTTGATGCATGTAATTATTTTATGACCCAAACATTAATATTAATACACCTAAAATTCAGGAACAAGCTAACTTAGGCTGTTAAATAGTCTACTGAAGTGGACTCATCAGGCATATACCTCCCTGACCTTGCTTGACCATTGATTGATCCTATGGCCTAGGAGGGGTAGCCTGCAGGCAATGTGTTGATATGCTAACACGTCGTTGTCGATCCGGTTGTCCAGTCTATAAATTTAGCTCATGTCAGCTATAATTTTTACAGTAGAGAGTACAATTGAGAGAATACATATGTTGTACCTAACACCTAGCGTGACAATAAGTGCGCTAAGCCTTAGTTTGAGCTTAATTGAAATTATGAAGGTTTTGCTTAGTTGTTAAAGCAAATATTTTTGTTAGCAATTTCTATTATGTAAATAAAGCCTAAATTTTCAATGTTGGCAGAGAGGTATATCCGGGATGTGGTACGGCTACACGGAGTTCAGCGGGAGATCGTATCCGACTGGGATACCCGCTTTACGTCCCAGTTTTGGGCTGAGTTTTAGCAAGCCTTGGGGACGCGGTTGAGGTTTAGTACAGCTTACCACCCCCAGACGGACGGACAGTCTGAGCGCACGATACAGACACTTGAGGACCTTTTGCGTGCCTGTGTACTGGACTGGAGGGGCTCTTGGGAGGAGCACCTACCCCTGGCGGAGTTTGCATACAACAATAGTTATCACTCGAGTATCGTCATGGCTCCCTACGAGGCTCTGTACGGACGGAGGTGTACGGCACCCTTGAGTTGGGTTGAGGTGGGGACCAAGTGGGAGGTTGGCCCCAGGTTGATCGGGCAGAGTCAGGAGGTAGTCGAGCAGATCCACAGGCGACTCCGCACTGTCAGGAGCAGACAGAAGAGCTACACGGATCGGAGACGCAGAGAGGTGCAGTTTGAGGTTGGGGACCACGTCTTTCTTCGTGTTTCGCCCATGAAGGGCCTGCAGCGGTTTGGGGTGAGAGGGAAGCTCGTGCCGAGGTTTGTGGGGCCCTTTGAGGTCCTGGAGCGGGTTGGACCCGTTGCTTACAGGCTTGCCCTCCCCCCGCAGCTTTCTGGTGTGCACGGCGTGTTCCACGTGTCCAACCTCAGGAAGTACATAGCCGATCCCAGTCACGTACCGAGTCACGAGAGCGTCGAGGTGAGCGACAACCTGACCTACCCCGAGCGGCCAGTGCAGATTCTAGACCGTGCCGTCCACAGTTTGAGACGAAAGCAAGTACCCCTGGTAAAGGTTTTGTGGAGGAGCCAGCAGTACGAGGAGGCTACCTAGGAGCCTGAGGCGACAATGCGGGAGCGGTACCCGGAACTCTTCGCGGGTACGTCTTTTTGGACCGGCCTCGGTCCTCTTTGAGTTTGTTATGGTTATTTTGACGTCTTTTCCGCACCCTAGTTAGCGCAAGTTTCGGGGACGAAACTTCCTTTGAGTTTGTTATATTATTATGAACGTGCGCTCCAGACGACTTTTAAGACGTCTGGGAGGTGGCCCAGACGTCTGGAATCACCTCCAAACGTCTGATAAGACGTCTGGGATCATTTACAGACATCTGGAAATCGGTTATTTTGGCACGATTGTTTTGTCTGTGCACCTGAACGCGCAGACCTGCGGAAATACCCTCTCCCGCTTTTTCCCTCTCCCTCCTGCGCCCTCTATCGCGCTCTCTCTCTCCTCCTCACGCGGCCTTAAAAGGCCACGCCCTCTCCCTCACTCCCGTCACCTCCGTCTCCTTCCTTTTCTCCTTCCAGCCAGTGCGCGAGGGTGAGCGGCGGCGGCGAAAGTTGCGGCGGGTGCGGGAGGAGGTGCTGCGCGGGGGAGGAGGCATCGGCCGTGAGGGCTCGAGCCTGCCGGGGCAGCGGGAGCCGACCGGCGGGGCGCAGCGGGTGCGGAGCGACGCGGGAGGCCTGCTGCAACTCGAGTAGCAGGCGGAGCACTCACAACGCGGCCGTGCATCGCGAGCGGAGGGCGAGTGGTGCCCTGGTTCTGGAAAATTTTCCAGAATCAGACGTCTGTGCTTCTAGCCAGACGACTTGAACGACGTCTGGAAGACTGTCAAGACGTTTGAAAGGTGAGTTTTTCCGTCTTCTTCCTTCCTTTCGATTGACCATACTAAGAGAGAGAGGAAATGGGTACGCGCAGGGTTGGAGATTCGCATCCAACGCGAATCAGACGTCTGGCTCCAGTGCCAGACGGCGGGAACTACTTCCAGACGTCCTGGGTGACCATCGGACGTCTGGGAACTAGGCCAGACGCCCCCGCAGGCTTCTGGACGTCTAAGAGCCCACGCAGAGCGAGGTAATTCCCTGATCCACTTTTTAAGATGTCTGGAAGAAGTTCCAGACGTCTGATTTTACACTGCTTCATCGTTTTCGACCCGTTTCGGGCCTGTTCGGGCTCCATTTTTCGCGTTTCGAGTTGCGTTCTTTTCGGAATTACATCCTCTACCTGTCTACAGTAGTTGTATACTATTTTGAGAAGTTCCTTGTGTTTGATCCTTGTGATAGGACCCCGTTCCGTTGCAGTCTCGGGGGTTGCGGAGACACGCGGGATTCCCGACCATGCCCCCAATTCGCCTGTTGTAACCGGTAGAGTGGCTATAAGTATAATCTGTTAAATTATGAAACCATAAATAGAACCTAGGACATTGCATGAATCCTAGGAATGAGAAATAGATTGAATGGTAGATTCCTAGGGTGTTGCATGAATCCTAGGGCTGGAAAACTAGATTGTATGATAGATCCTAGGATATGGCATGAATCCTAGGACAGGAAAACTAGTGGAATGTATGAATACTGCAGTCTTGGAAAATGTGGAAAGGAAATAATAGCTGCCTGTGAATTGAATTAACAGCTGCCTGTTATGAATAAATGAACATGATTAAGAGTATGGGATGTATGAACGTGAAACTGGAATGGTGAAACTGGAATGTCCCGAGTTAAAGAGCTGGAACCCTAAGGGGAATTAGGAGTAGAACTCCTAGAAAGTGAATGGAATAGAATTGGGGAAGTGAGCTGGCCCTTGAGTACAAAGTACCAAGCAGAGCGACTGTCCCCCCTGTTTAGTGCAGAGCGGAGCCAGCCGCCCCAGGGACCCAGGGTTAGGACTGGCCACTCTGTACCAACTTGCTGGCCCTCATGTACGTAGTACTGAGGAGAGCTACTAGTGTAGGGAGGTACTAGCTACCCCACGGGCCCCGGGGTTCTGTTAGCCTCCCACACCGACTTGTTAGGCCCACTGGGGCAAACCAGGGTAGTCAGGCGAGGGTGCGCGGACTGTGGAGGGGCAAGGCCCCTGTTTGGTTACTGTGGAGGGGTTGGACCCCTGTTACTGAGAGGGCTCTGCCCTGTACTGGTTCCGTGCTGTGCTTTGGGCGCACCCATTAACGGAAACGACTGACCGCGTGCCAGTGCGGGTTAGCTACCCGTGCGTTTACCGCGCGTGCCGTAGTCAACGTTACGTCTGTCAGTGACCTTGGGGTGGTTGACTGAGAGTAGGTTCACCACGGGGGACTCTCCCGGCCAGGAGAGCACCACGTGCTACTTCTACTGTTTGGAAAAGACTGCAATCAAGATCGTTCCCACGAGGAACATTCGAGATCAAGTGAAGGATCTGAGAAATAGATAAATTGTGAAATAATAGAAAGACGTAAATAAAGGAAGAAAGAAAATTTAAAACAGCTACTGTACACTTTACTGTTTCTTTAGTTTAGCTGCCACTCTACTCAACGTTTTGCTGACGTGTTACACTCGTTACCTTTCAGGACCAGGTGTTGAGCAGCCAGGGTCAGCGGCTGCAGAGGACGCTGGGCCGAGTAGGGTCTAGTAGAGTTACCACTGTTCTCTTGTACCTCTTTTTGTTCCGTTATAATGAGTAGTTCTTGTTTCCGCTGTACTTTTCTTTACCTGCAGTTCATATTATGTTATGAATGTTGTTCTACTGTTGTGGTGGTATATACTGTAGTGGTTTCTTTCCTTACTGCTGTATTTCCTTACTGTTAGTTATATTCATGCTGAATGTGATTTATTTTACTACTCTTTTGGTTACTTCCTCGTTGGACGACTAGGTGTTGGGATTAGTCGAGTCGGTCCGGTTCTCGTGTCTTGTAGGGACTTGGGAATCGAGTCGTTACAGGATTGTCTTTGGGAAGCCTTGTCACTTGCCCGTGGAGTTGGAGCACCGCACTTATTGGGTGGTTCGTTAATGTAACCTCTACCCAGACTTGTGTGGTCGAGAAAGGAAACTCCAACTCTAGGAATTAGAAGAGCTACGTCGTGAAGCCTATAACTCTGCCTTGACCTTTAAACAACGAACCAAGGTCTTTCACGATAGCTGCATTAGGCAGAAAGAGTTTGAGCCATCACAACAGGTTTGGCTTTATAATGTCCGACTCAAATTCTTTCCTGGAAAATTGAAGTCCAAATGGATTGGTCCTTTCCTAGTCTCGAGACCTTTTCCCAATGGAGCCGTCGAGATTGAAGATGCCAAATCTGGACATAAATTTACTGTTAATGGATAGTGATTGAATCCGTATCTCACTTATGAGCCTACCCCTGTTGGTGAAACAATTTCCCTGCTGGAGGGTAACTAACCTGAGCCTCACACCGAGTCCAGCTAGGGACATTAAATTCAGCGCTCGTTGGGTGGCACCCCAACAATCCCTTTCACTCTTCACTCCACGTCATATTTCATTCACTTCACTTCATGTCACTTCTCTTCACTTCATTTTTCACCACCCACCACCTACCCACCCATCCACCCTGCTCTACCCCTTTGTGCATGCATATGAGGTCATAGCATGATTTAGCATGAGGGGATGGATAAGCATCCATAGGATTTGGGCATTATATGTGTATTTTACAATTTCTTGACCATTATACATATCCATCTATAGTATATATCGATAGCCTAATTGAAAAATCCCTAAAAATTGAAAAATCTTGAAAAATTTCGAAAAAGAAATTTACAAAACACAAAAAGTTCACAAAAATGGAAAATTAAAAAATTAAAAAAGTTTTCAAAAGTATTTAGCTATGATCTGAAAGCTGAAGCCAAAAATAAAATAAGTGTTTATGGACATACAACCTTTGCTTTAAAGACTTTCCTGGCCATGGAAGCTTGATTCGCTCAGGCTTTGGCTTAATACACTCGAGCATTGACAAGATAGACCAGGATCTCTCCTAACTTAGGACGCATTCTTGTACCTGAGTCACCAATATAAGATTTGTTGATTTGCTTCTGCTTGGGAGTCTAAGTAACCTTGGTTCACATTACACAAGTTGAGAAAGACCAGATGAACGTAAGATCCAACCTTAGTGTCCATTAGGGAAGGTGGAGTCCTTACCTATGTGTGCAGGTAGACTCTTTATCCCAGTTTTTAGTCTTGTGTTTAGAAGGAACTCTTTTCATCTAAGTTCTCACTTGCCAAATAAGTGTGCTCTACCAAATAAAGTTGTAGGAGACATATTGACATTTGCTTCAAAAAAATAAAAAGGACATTCTTTTGAATAGTCTAGTATGTTCTCCAAATTCCTATAAATTCTTTCACCAAGAAGTTTTTCAGGGTGCGTTACAAATACCCCGTTTCCACCAAATATTCTTTGAGCCACAACACAATAAGAGTTGGGATGAGTCTTTTCTCATTTTTTAGAGTTAATTCGAAGACATAAGCTGTAGCTGGGACCAACCTGGACTTAAAAAGACATGAAACCCTAGGCTTGAGTCTTAATGTTCATCTGATTTGTCTTGATCAATCACTGAGCACAAACCATAACCTCTTAGCTTTCAAATTTTGCAAAACCCTTCGAGTCCTGGAAATTGCACTTAAAGCTTAAATATCAAGAGTCCTTGTTAGTCGAGAGATGGTCTATGTCATGTAAGACTTGAGTTCTGGTAGTCTTCTTTGCAATTGGTTCTCACAATGTCCAACTGATAAACACATTGATATTGCTTCAGAAAAATCTTTAGCTTAAGATCACTTCTAAATATTACTACTTTATTAAATAAGTGTTTTGCTAGAAACTAGCAAAAGATAGGCATGGGGGTGTGATTGCACAGCAATTCATGTCTCTAATTAGGCCATCTTATGCTATTTTCTAACATTATGCAATTAGATTAGGTAGTTATGCATGCATTATGTAAATATTTGCATTTATGCATTTTATGGAAAGGAAGATAAAGAGAGAGAGATTGAGCATCCATTCATTTCATTTCAACCCTTCCATTTCCACCTAATCCCACCACTTATTCCACCTAATAAAAGCCTACATTAATTTTCATGACACTTCAAGTGCCCACTTGCAAAAACCCCACAAAAATCTCCTAATGGCCACCACCTCACCCGCCACCCCCATCCCTTCACGCTTATATATCTTCTCCTCCCACACCATGCAGGGGGTCAGCCTTCACCTCCACCTTCAGCCAGCCATTCCCTCCACCATCAGACGCACACACATCACCACACCACATCCCTGCCGGCCACACACTTCTCTCCTAATCTCTCCTCTCTCCCTCTCCTCCCCTCCACATTCTTAGTATCCTCCCACAAGTTGAGAGGAACACTGAGAGCAGAGGAGCCTCTCCCGTGGTTGCAACCACCACGACGAGGGTCCACCACTGCCCAGCTCCCTTGTGAGCAGGTGGGCATGGTGGGTTCCCATTTTGATTTGTTTTGTTTTCATTTTGGTTTTCTTTTTTGTTGTTCTATTCCATCACCATTAGAGTAGGAATAAGATCTGAAGCTTGCTCTACTGAAGCCCGCACTCCCACACGCTCCAACCACCTTCCCCGCACTCCTGTGCACACCTCAGCACCCCTCTCAGCGCCTGCACGTGCTTCTCAACCATGCAGAACACCTTCCTCACGCGCCTGCACGCAACGCAAGTGCGCGCATTAGCCGATGACCGTGTGAACCAGCCGGTTGCATTTTTCGCCCTTGCACTATAGCCATGACCTTACAGCGCCACAGTGCCGTGATCAGGAGCTTCTCACTTATTCGGTCACCGCATGCTCTCTCTCCTTGCGTCGCACCTGCTCCAGTCAATTGTAGCCATTGCTCCCTCCCACGCAGCTCCTGTGCGCAGTGCTTGTGCGCGTCTCACACCATCGCACGCGGTCACGCCTCCAACACAAGCAGATCCCTTACATCCTAGCGCCAGTGCACAAATATCCATAATATATAAGATTTTTGAAAAATATCCGTAATATAAGGGAAACTCTGCCGAATCTTTTTTCAGATTTTTTTATTTTTATTTATTTCTTTCTTAAAATTTATACCAATACTAATTTTTTTAATGTCTATGTAGATGAAAATCAAGAAATTCGCTAATAGGGGTAAGGATGAGAAGGACACCTCAGCGAGTAGGAATGAGACTCAACCACCCTGCATGTAGCCCCCATTCACCCAGCCACCTTGCACCCAGCCCACCTAGGCCCCCTGCACCCAGCAGCCTCGCACACAGCCCACCCAGCCCCCCTCGCCCAGCCACCCAGCACCCAAACTCCTCCATCTATTCCTGAGTACATCCCTCTAAGTACTCCCCACGCACACCCAGTTGTCATGATACCTAATCCTACATTTATCCGGCAGTATGGATATGTCCGACTTGGTGATCTTGCTCGACAGTACCAAAAGAAGGGCAAGAGGGTGGTTACTAATGTAGTACGAGAGTTAGAGCCAGAGGTTGCCACCCACTACCCTGATGATGATGAGGATGACGACGAGGGTGACAGTGGCGGCAAGGATGAGGATGAGGAGGGTGAGGACGATGTTGAGGTATAGAGGCCACCTCAGTAGGACCCTCAAGTTGAGGCAGGGATCAATTCTGCTGGTATGAATTGTCGGTAAAATCTTAATAAAATTTATTGATAATGTTTAAATTTTTAATATTTATATTTTTCCTATCAGGAAATGAAAAAAAAGGAAGCGGTCCAACAAGAAATGCACATCTGGATGCACTTCCAAAGGGGATGAGAATCAAAGTGCATATCAATGAAGTTGGAGAAGATCCAGATTATCCTCCTTTCACTAGCAGACTGTTTAGGATGGTAAAGGTGCTCATCCCCCTTTGTTCTTTTAACTGGAGGTTGGTCTCCAAGGAGATCAAGAGGCAGCTTATTTGTAATATGGAGGTAAACAATTATTTATTTATATAATATATATAAGTTTACTTTATTAATATTTAATTCATTTATATGATTTGTAATATCAAAGGCAATCTTTGATGAGAGTGACGATATGAATGTCACCAAGTACATTCTTCATCATGCTACGAGACGACATCGTGATTAGAGGATAGCAATAAAGAGAAAGGTGAAATTTGTAATATTTCTCATTTTTTATTATTTACTTAATTAATTTCTTTTGACAATTTATTTCTATAATTTAGTATTATAATTCAATGTCATCTAGTGAGGAGGCAATAAAGAACATGCCTCCTACAATAGCAGCAGATGTATGGAGAGAATGCTGTGAGCATTGGAATAAGCCTAAGACAGAGGTAATTACAATTACTTTTAATAGCATTTAGAAATAAATTATTCAATTGTTTTCCATTACAATATGTTATATATACAGGATTAGGCGAAGAGAAACAAAGCAAATGGGGCTAAAGCTCCACCACAGACACACTGTTTGGGTCGAACCAATATAGATAGAGTTAAGGCTAAATATGTAAGTAATTCCTTATAATTTTGTTACTTTTATGTCTTTAATTACAACTATTACTTACAAATCTCTAAAATATATTTACAGGCACATTCACACGATGGTACCACGCTCGATCGGGTTGGTGTGTATGAGGTTACTCATAGCAAGGCCACGACCAACGGCAAGCGAACATGGATACATGAGACATACTAGACAAAACATGTAAGTAACATTTATTTATTTACTTAAATTTTTATACTTACTTTAATGTGACAATAAATTATTGTAATTTGCAGGGAGAAATGATGAACTTAATTAACCCCCTACAGAAGCCACTTCCGGCACTCAGCAGCACCCTCCTATGATATCTGAGGAGGCTTTTAGGAGCACCATGCCTCCGAAGCATGGAGGCTTCATTCGTAGTGGGGGGAGAAGTTAGACGGACTCCAGCTGGTATGGGCAGAAGGGGTCAGTAACAGCAGTCGTCGTCCAGCAGATGCAGACACAGCTCCATGATGTCACCTCACAGTTTCACCAACAAACTCAAGCTTAGCAAGATGCCAAGAAATTCATGGAGGAGCAGAGGAAGGAGATGGAGCAGCAAAGAGCATAGATGAGAGAGATGATAGTGTTATTATAGGGCAACGGTTAGGATCACAATTTATATCACTACCTGCCTAATAGACACGATGATGACCTCGAAGGTGGTGGGCAGGACAGGTGGTAGGAGCTGAGTCATAGCTTTATATTATTTATCTTTTGTTTTGTTTGGTTTTGTACTTTGATAGTATGACATACTTTTATCATAAAGTTTATATTTATATTTGTTGAATGTCAAATGTTTTATATTCCATGTCGTATGTTGAATTCTTATATTGTGTGTGTTTTGTATGTTATATATGTTTTAAGGTGTTATAAGATTCTAAGATTATAGAATCTTATAACCCTAAATGTTATATTAAAAAAAAAACATACATATATACATGACGGTTCTATAAATAACCGTCGTGTTTCTATAGACGACAATTCTCGAAAAACCTTCATTTATATAACTATACGCAACTGTCGTTTACGGTTTATGTATACCATAGACAACGGTGATCAAAACTGTCATTTAGAGTTTATTGCCGATAGTTTATACAAGAACTGTCGTCAATAAATGAAATGACGGTTTTAAAAATCGTCGTCTAAAATACGACGATTTTAAATAAAAATCATTGTCTATACACTGACGCGACACACACTTTCGCGACGACAGAATACAAAGGTTTGCATGGAATAAGCGACGGTTTTCAACCGTCGCGAAAACCATTCTTCCCTGTAGTGGGTGCCCTACACACACACACTCCCATGCAGACACACTCATTCACACATACACACACTTATACATACATAAATATATATATATATATATATTTACACATACACACGCCTGTATACACACACACCTACATATATACATATATATCTATATTTATATACATATTCATACTCACCTATTTATATACGTATATATAGTTATAAATATATAAATATATTTAGAAACATATAGTTACATATATATATCTATGCTTAGATACATATATAGTTACTATATATATATACATATACCTACATACTTATATATATACATTTATATATATATACTTATAGATAGTTGTACATATACCTATATATACATATACATATATATAAATATATACATACATATATAGATATATTATTATACACCTATATACATATATTCCTCTTATACACACACACACACACACATCTTCCCATTCACAATACCGCACACACATCCCATTTCCGCGCATCATATCGTGGGTATATTTGCACCAGTTGCGTATATATCCCTGATATCCGTGCACATCAAGCCTTCTACCCACACTTCCACACGTCCACTCCACACTACACGTAGCATGTAGCTAGGTTAATCCCGTCTTTTTAGACGACGATTGACCTAGCATTGTGCTACATCCCTATTGAATCCTAGATTCAATATTCCACTATCCTATTATTTATTATATAGTTATATATACATATCTATATATATCTATATCTATATCATATATATATATATATATATATTCTACATATAAATAAGCTAAGTATTTCAATTCATTTCCATTTTCGCATTTCAATTCTGCATTTTCATTTTCTTTTATATTTGCTTTTATTTTATTGCTTAATAAAAGATAAAATATATATATATATATATATAGATATATATATAATAGAAAAGATAATTCTTCACTTGCAGGAGCACGGTCTCGCCTATGGCGAGATCGGATTTGATTATTTTGGCATGTAGCGAAGGACCTTTTTGAGGGTGTGCCTCAAGGACAAGAATATCCCAAAAAAAATCTAAAATCAAGAAAATCCAAAAATATAATAAACGAAAGAAATTGATGCGAGTTTAAGAAGCGTGTAGAAACTGATTAATTCCAAACCTTGCACCTTGAGTTTGACCCTGGCCTAAAAGCAATAATATTATAATCTTATTCAGCCAGGATAATAAATTTTTGATAAATGAGTGTAGATTCGCTTGTAGGTTAACCACTTCCACTATATACAATTTGACGTTAATTTCACCTAATTAAATAACCCTACCTGCGATTTAACATTATTTAATTAGAATTAATTACCATGCTCAATGTTTAAATTTTATGCAATTGACTCATGTGCTTAATATATGCTAAGTAAATTAATCTAGTAGTAATTTCAGTATTCTAATTAAGTTTAGTATATTATATAATGTAATTAGTCTAATGTTATCTAAGTAGAATAATAAAGTTAAGTAACTATATAACATATTTAGTTTAGTAAATATAAGTTAAGTAGGTTACATATTATTAAGCTATATGTTAAGTAGAAACTAAGTACTAGTTAAGTTATTAACTTAAGTAACTAAATTATAGTTATTAGTAATTAATCAATCTAAGTTATTAGTGGATAACTATATATAGTAAGTTATGTATGTATTAGTAATTATACTTTAAGTAATTTAAGTTAACTTAAGTAATTAGTATAGACTTAAGTTAATTATATATTTTACATTATAACCTAAGTATATAACATACACATAATTAAGAAAATAAAATTAATTCAAGAAGAATATATGGTGAATTAGCTAAAATTAGCCTCCCAGCGAACGTCCTGGACTCAACCCAGTTATAAATTTATTAAATATGTTGGTTATCCTGCTCTCTATACGACAAGACAAAGACAATTATTATAAATGCAAGAAAGTCGAACATCATTTTTTTGGAACTATTGCCGGAATAACAACTTGGTTAGCACTGTCAGAGATGATGCATAACAGCCTCCTATGCCAAAGATCTACTACTTCATTAGCAATTAAGCAATCATAGGTTCCATTCTTGTGAAATTCTACAATGTATATATCTTTGTACCTAACTCTCACCAAGACGGTTTCATTTGTTTTAGCATCTACCACTTCAAACAATTTAGATGTAAAGGAAACTTTAAAGCCTTTATCACATATTTGACTAACACTTAAAATATTATGCTTTAAACCTTTAACTAAAGAAACACTTGCAATAGTAGAAGTTGGGTTATTGATTTTACCAAGAATAATAATATGGCCCTTGTGGTTCCCAAACATAACCACTATAGGAAATAAGGTCAACCATTGCCAAATGATTAAAAACTATCGCCATATGTTGTGTCGCTATTGATTTTCAGTGACGACTTTAATGCAGACGATGTCACCATTTAATTGAACTCGAGTGTCTCAATTGGTGGTGTTTGGTGATAGTTTTAACCTGCAAATAGCGACGGTTATTTCATAACTGTTGTTAACTATTATCTGCAACTGTTATAACAATTGTTAACATAAACAGAAATTACGCATGTACATTTACAATGGCAGGAAAATAGCGACATTTAGCAACAGTTGGTGAACCATCAGTATATGTATAACTGTCGCTAATTTCGCAGGAGAGAATTTGAATGGCGAAAAATTTTATTTGTTGACAACAGTTATTTGGTGTTTAGGGACAGTTATGAAACCGTCACTAAAAGATACCCTGTCACTAATTACGCACCTCAGAAAATGTATGGGGACGAATTCAAGTCTTCCGCAACGATTGTATCATTTAGAGACGATTATTAAACTATTGTATTAGTGATTTTGCAATAGTTTAAATTATAACCATTGCTAAATGACAAAATATCTTTCTTAAAAAATTTTAGAATTAGGATAGACATAGACATCAAGAAAAACATGTAAAATTGAAATGAACCACACATAAGAATTTACAAAAGAACACAATAAACATGTAAGAAATATATACAAACAAGTATGTTTGCACATTACAAAATATACATGAAATATCAAGAATATACACTATGTTGCGATACCTATTCCACCATCCCCTGATCCACCCATATGAATGTCATTGTTGTCCATACATCGCGGAAGGTAAACGTCGAATGCTCAAGTCCGCTCCCTCGCAGATATGACATTAAGTCATTCCACTTCTTACTCTGTTACTCTAATAACTTGTTCTAATGCTTCATTCTATGAGTGGCCTCCTGTAACATGAAAGTCACGTCCTCAAGCCTCTTCTCCCTCTGCTACTCACAACAATCCCACTTCTCTTCTCAACGTTTCATTGCCTCTATCTTCTGCAAGTGCTTCACTTGGGATGTCGATGATGATGATCCTTTCCTCCCATACCAAGAAGAGATGGTCACATTTCTTCCCCCACTATGAACGAAACTTCTATGCTATGGAGGCAACACAGTCCTAAATGCCACCTCTTATGTCATAGCAAGCTACGGAACGATCGCGGAGTTCTCGTCTGTGACCTTAGGAGGATGGATCAAGTCCATCATGCAACCCCGTACAAATGATTATAATTTATTTATATCTTTTGATATGAAATTAGTGTTAAAAATTTTAAAGTATAGTAAAATTTATAACTTACATGTGTTTTCTGGTATATCTCATGGATCTATGAATGGGGACCCTTGAGTGTTTCTTTACTGTGAGTCTGCTCATAAACTCCCACTCAATCTATCTTGGTGCCCTCATGAGCATCTGATCGAATTTTATAGAATTTATTAGCTTCTCATAATCAGTAATGTATGTATAAATTAATAATTAATGATTAATGATACTTACATATCGAATGTTCAATGAATCTATATTCATTCGACCCAAGCAATGGGTCTGTGGAAGAGATTGGGTCTTGTTGGCCTTGTTCTTCTTAACTTGTTGTATGAAGGAATTTTTTAGTAGTAAATAACTATATTTATTTGTTATAAATTATAAATATTAATCGCATAAATCTTAATTTACCTCAATCGTTGGATCTCTCCAATGATCGCAACACTCCCTCCAAATGTTAGGCGCAATCAAAGGAGGCACATTCCTCAATGCCTCCTCTTGCACCCTATTGTTATAAAACTAAAATATTTATTAAATTTATTAGCACATATTCATAAAAATAAGATTTAAATTCCTCATTATAACAAATAAAGAATTTCTTACCTTATTCTTCATCTCCTCTATCTACAATGTATCTTGCCCGAATGTTGTAGGATATACTTGAGCACATTTGGATCGGTGCCCCAATCAAAAGTACCCTGTATTCAATAATAATATTATAAAAGTTATATAAATCAATTATAATTAATGTATATTAAAAATTATTTACTTTCAAAATTTACCTCCAACTCTCAAATAATGGCCACCTTCAACTCCTTAGCGACCCTCCTCCAGTTGAAGTAGGAAAGTGTCATGGTTGCCTTCACATTCGTCACCAACCTACTGGTAAACCTGGGGTAGCGCACCGCTTCGTCGGCTGTTGTAATCGTCGCTACGATCTTAGCGTCCTATGGTAAACTGTCAAGGTTTGCATTTCGTGTCGGACCTCTTATGTTTTTCTTAGCTAGGCACATTAAAAATTATATTATGAGAATATTAAATAAAAATTTATGAGAAGTTAAAAAGTCAAAAAAGGCTTTGAAATTTTACCACCACTTCTGCCTACCTCAATAGCAGGCTAATGGGACGAGTTTGCCTCAGTTGCAAGCTGGTCATCAATAGGAGGCCGCTAGGTCTAGCCTCCATTAGTCTCAGACTGCTGGGACTAGCCTACATCAGTTATAGGCTGCTGAGGTGGCTTCTCTACCTCAAGGTCATCCTCGCCCTCATGTCTGTCATCGTCCTCAAATTGGGGTTGTTGCTGAGGAAGATTCACCTCAATAAAGTAGCTATCAAGGTCTAGTAGTGGGGGAGTAAGGATGGGCACCTTACCCCTACCATGAAGGTGACGACCCTGGGAAAGAGTGTGTGGAGGTATGTACTAGGGGTGAGGATGATACCAAGAAGACTAGGGTGGGGTGGGGATATACTGGGAGGGGAGCTGAGTCTGGACACGTCAATGCTGGGAAACTGGAGGTGGAGGTGGGTGGGAAACTAGAGGAGGCTGTAAAACTAGAGGTATCTCCTCCCTAACCTCATAGGTTGGTGGCTGAGTACCCCTATGAACTAGTTTCTTCCTAGGTCTCATCAGCACAAAATAATGAATAATCAATTATAAAGATATGATAATTCTTAAAATTTCAAATAAAATTTAGAGAGAATGCAAAATTTATCACAAATATAAAAGGTATAATGTAAAATTCTTATAGACAATTTCATATAAGTATATGTTATTATACCTTAAACATTGATGTCTATCGCTCCGGGACCTACTTCTCCTTCTTATTGTCATTATCTTTCTGTGCATTGATGTACTCACAGGTCATGGATTTAACGAGAATGAACAACCCATTCTTGCTTTTATCGTGCACATAAAAAACTTATGATACTTGACAAGCTAATGTGAATGGTTCTGCTGTCTAAAGAATTCAACGATTCTTATTTGAACATATATATCCATGTTTATTGTCTTTTTTGAAACCAATCCCTTCCTTAAAAACATTAAACCAATGGCACTTAAATAAGACCACCCTATGGTCATATCTAAAGCTATCTGTACGATTTGCCCATAGTACCCATCACAACTTGTGTTTAAATCGCAACTGACAAGGACTCCAACTTGTTGTGATACCTTTGCATAATTAATTGATCATATTATAAATATGAAGCCATTTAGTATGTGTTCAGAATGATAATGTCCATAACTCAATGAAGTTTCAGCTATTTCATCAAAGTCTTCCACCCAACGTGGGTCGTTGTTGTCTTTCATATGATGTACACGATGTTTAAACCAATCAAAAAATTCTAGCTCACGGACAAATGTATGTGAAGATTGTTTTAATTCATCAAAAAATGGATCCACCTTAGGGATCTGCCTCAAAATATATATGTGCGCTAACTGTCGATCCATTATATCAATCATCTTGTATTCTGTGTTGAGTATCGCCCTTCAATTTGTATCAAATATTGATAGAGAATCACCATTTGTTTCATTGTATCCACCATCAAAATTTCTCTATTGTTGGTTGAATATGTTGTCAAGATTGTCCATATACATAGCACAAAAGTTCATGCATTCTTCTACAAGATAACCTTCAACAATTGATCCCTCTGTCTTCGCTTTATTTAAGATGCAATCTTTCAGGGCTAGTTTGGATGGAGGGATAACTTTCATGGGATAACTATTTTGCAACTGGGTTATCCTTCAATTTTGTTTGGAAGTCATAAAGGTTATCCTGGTGGGTTAACCTGCGACTGTTTGGAAAGTTTTTGGATTAACCTGTGTAAACACATGGGATAACTGACAAGAAAGGCTTATCCCACATCAACCCTAGAAGAAGTTATCCCAGGTTAAGTCCTCTTAACCTGGGTCAAAATATCCTCCCACCAAATAAGGTTAACCCCTATTTTGATGGGTTATCCCCCTTACCAAACTAGGCCTCAATTTTTTCAAAAAGCACTTAACTGGGTACATCTATCTATATTGTACAGGTCCACCAACTCTTATTTCATTTGCAAGATAAAATGTTAGATGCACCATAACGTTGAAGAATGTTGGAGGGAAAAGTTATTCCATTATGAAAAGTGTGAACATAATTTGTTCATTCCAATAGTCCAAAAGTTCACGATCCAAAGTCTTCGAATAGACGACTTTAAAAATCAACTCATCTCTATGAAGGAATCAACCATTGCATCAGGAAACACTCCACAAATGGCTAATAGAAATAAGATTTGCATCTAAACATGCGTATCATGATGCTTTAATCCATTGATTTTCTTATGAACATCATGTTAGTTCAACCTCTCACATATAATATTTTGACGATTTTAAAAATGAAGAAAAAGAAATAAAATATAAGTGTAGCATATTTTTCTTTGTAATAACACAATTGTAGGTTTCATGGAGTTTTCCAAGACGAAAGATTAAAGCGTGAAGACTAAGTAGCATAAGTATTGTCATAAGTCATAGGCTTTTTATGTAAACGTTCAAAGGTTGTAATCTTCATTTTATTTGAGTCTAGAGATGTTGTAAAGAGTCCCTAAACATAACTTATAAATAGCTAACTTAGGCTCTCTACACTTAGGATAAATTAGAAACAAAAACCTAACACTAAGACTCAAATTAGAAGTCCATAACAATTGTCAGACGTCTGATTTTCAACTTTAAGACGTCTGACAAATGTTTTAGACGTCTAATTACCTATAGCTCTACCTTTAGTTTCTGACTTCATAAACATCAGTCGAAGCAATCTTCTATCAAACGTCCATAGCCTCATCCAGACGTCTAATACTTTACTTGGACATCCTAAAAAAAACCATTAGACTAAGCACCCATCTTCCTTCTATATATAATGGGCAAAATACATTTTCAGACGTCTGGACATGCCTCCAGACGTCTACCTTTAGACCGTTGCTCATTTATTTCTGTGCGTATCTCATTACGAACCAAAGATCTTCTATTAGATATCGTAGGGAAGTCCTTTTTAAGTTTCCAGACATCTAGGGAATCCCACAGACGTCCATACAGATGTCTGTTCCTTCATATCTAAAACCATGTTTGGATCTGGTCAAAACAAGAACGAATCCACACATAATTAGACGTCCAATAATTTTATCAGATATCTTATGTGAAAATATCAGACGTCCTTGTTTCGATCCAATGAAACCAATACAGCCTGTCTAATAGTATTAGATGACCATAATTGTAATCAGACATCCTATAAGACGTCTGACCCTAAAATTAGACGTCTGATATTGCTGTCAGACTCATCATTACCCTGATTTGTGGTGGATTTCGTCCCAATCTCTTGGGATTTGCCTCCAACGGCTAGGAGATCTCTCCCAAGTGTTCTTGAAAGTTCCAAACTTGCCTATAAATAGACTACAATCCCTCTTAGGCAAGACACACCTCTTGAGATTCAATTCCCTTAGAAAAATCACTTACTCACTATTCTAAGCCTCCTCTTGCCCTTATGCTATGCCAACACTCTGATTAAAGGGCAAACCCACACTTCCGGTTCACTTCGTTCTGCAAATTCTCAGGGAGTTCTCTTTATGCTTAATAGATATGGAAGTAATCAAATTATTGGGGTGCTCTATAGGTGTTGTTTAATTCTTACTTTTGTACTTTGGGTATCCCGTCTGTCGAGTCCCCGTCTCTTCATTGTGAAGGGAGAAACCTAAGTTTAGGGATCGGAGGTAGGATTTGTAATTGAGGTACACTACCTATATTTTAAGTAGTGTGGTTAGTGGATTGATCACTTTGTGATCGAAAATCCTAAGTCAAGGGATTGGCTTAGGTGGTGGTTTTCACCCATCTTGGGTTTCCACCTAAAAATCTGGTGCCTCTTTTTGTGATTGAATTTTTTATATTACGATATTTAATAAATTCACTATTTACCCCCCTCTAGTGCAATTTCATTTGGTATCAGAGCAGATTTTCCACTTTCAGGAGTAACATCCGCGGATAGATCACATGGAGGGGAAAGTCATTTCCATTGGCAAATCTGAGGGGCAATCCACCACCCGACCACCACTCTTTGAAGGGACAAACTACACTTACTGGAAGCTGAGAATGAAGATGAGGCATCAAGCCAACGATTTCTCTGTTTGGGAGAAATGTGAATCTGCATACGTCATTCCCAAGAAACCAGAAACGGGATACACAGTGGAGCAAATTCATGACCTTGGACTAAATGCTAAGGTAATGAACTCACTCTACTACGCACTCAGCTCAGAGGAATTCAACCGCATTAGCCAACGCAAAACAGCCCACGAGATACGGAGAACCTTAGAGGTAACTCACGAAGGTACGTCTAGAGTTAAATCCTCAAAGATTAACTTGTTATCGCAGGAATTTGAAGCCTTTTCTATGAAGGAAAATGAAAGAATTGGGGACATGTACACCCGATTCAAGTTAATCGTGAATAACCTCAAGTCACTAGGAAAGACATTTATAAAGGGGGAGCTTCAAGGGAAGCTCCTTCGCTCCCTTGAACCCTAGTGGGAGCAAAAAGTAATGGCAATAGAAGAAGCCAACCAAGTAGAGGATCTAGACATGGAAAATCTACTTGGGAATCTTATGACTTTTGAATTAAAAATGGAGTAAAAGAAGAAATGTATCTCATCGGAGCCAAAGAAGAAGACTTTAGCCTTCAAAGCTACTTCAGATGATGAGGTAAGTACCGATGACGAAGAATTCATTTTATTAGCTAAAAAATTTAAAAAGTTTCTCAGAAATAAAAAAGAGGTCAAGGGAAAGAAAAGATAGGAAGAACCTCTAGTTTGCTATAATTGAAAGAAGAGAGGTCACATAAGGAAAGATTGTCCCTTACTCAAAAGAGATGATGAGAAGAAATCCAAGAAGCCTTCCGACTACAAGAAGATCTCCAAGACCAAGGGATTCAAGAAGAAGGCATTCCAAGCAACTTGGGATGACTCCACCTCCGAAGAAGAAGGGGAGGAGGAAACAAATGAAGAAACGGCATGCTTGGGATTAATGGCAATAAAAGATGCTTCTGAATCTGAATATGAGGAACCTGAGGTAAACTCCTATTCTCTAGATGAATTACAAGACACCTTTGATTCACTATATCTAGATTTTAAGAAAACAAAAACCCAAAACAAAGTTTTAAAAGAAGAAAACTTAGAGAATAAGAAATTAATCAATGATCTTGAAGACAAGAATCTAATTCTTACAAAAGAAACCACTGCCTTAAACATGAAAATAAGAAACCTAATGATTGAAAAGAAGTCATTAACAAATGATTTGTATACGGCAATGAGTAAAAAAAAATTTCTAGATAGAGAAGAATTACTCGACAATATCCATGTGCTTGAAAAATCAAACTCCTTTAAAAAGGATGAAAATAGCTTACTTAGAGTAGAGATTAGGGGACTAGAATATAAACTAGACATAATGAAAATAGACATAAATACCTTAAAGAAAAATAAAATCAACTTCTTGAGGACCTAGCCAAATTTACAAAGGGGAAAGATAACTTGGACAAGCTCATTGCCCATCAAAAACCTTCCTCAAGTAAATTTGGACTAGGCTTTTATGAACCTAGTCAAAGTGAGCCGAAAAAGGATCCTCCTCTAAAGGAGACCACTAACAAATACGGATCCACATTGCAATGGATATCGAAAAGACAACTCTCACTTTGTTTTGTAGGGATGAAAGGACATTATAATGTCAAAAATTAGATATACAAAATGAAGGATGGACGACTCAAATTAGAAAGACCTATAACACACCAAGTCACCAACGAAGATCTTTTGTAGGAGGAAAGAGGTCTATAAGAAAGAAAACAAGGAGACCACCGCCATCAAGAAGGTCGATGGGGGATGGACTCTGGGTGTTCCAAACATATGACGGGAGACAAGCACCTATTTTTGGACCTCCAACCTATGGATGGAGGAATGGTTACATTTGGCAACAACCACAAGCGCCATATTATTGGCCTTGGTAAAATAGATAACCCTCTCTCTCTCATTTTAAATGTTTCTCTAATTAAAGGATTAAAACATAATCTTTTAAGTGTCAGTCAAATTTGTGATAAGGGTTTTAGGGAAGTATTTACTTCAAAAATGTTTGAAATTATGCAAGCATTAACCAATGAAATCCTTCTTAAGGGAACTAGACTTAAAGACATTTATATCGTAGAATTTGATAAAGATAGCACTTATGAATATCTTGTATCAAATAATGAGTTAAGTATATGGCATAGAAGACTAGGACATGTTCATATGAAGCTAGTTCAAAAACTAGATAAACATAAACTAGTCTGAGGTCTTTCTAAAGGAAAATTTTTAAATGAGCTTATCTGTGATTCATGTAAATTAGGTAAAATTATGAAATCTAGTTTTAAAAGTAAAGAAGTTATATCCATATCAAACACTTTAGAACTACTTCACCTAGATATGTTTGGACCAACAAAATATGAGAGCTTTAGTGGATGCAAATATTGCCTTGTGATTGTAGACGATTTTGCGAGGTTTTCATGGGTCTCCTTCTTGAGATCCAAAGAAGTATTTTTCGTCTTTTCTATTTTTTGTAGGAAGGTTCAAACTGAAAAGGCTACCAAATCACTCGTATCTGTAGTGATCATCGGGGAGAGTTTGAAAATTCCGTGTTTGATGATTTTTGTCAAGAGAATGGTATTGCTCATGAGTTTTCTTTTCCCCGAACATCTCAACAAAATGGGGTGGTTGAGAGAAAGAATCATACTCTTCAAGAGTGTGCTCGAACATTGCTCATAGACTCGGGGTTACCGAAGTACTTTTGGGCCGAGGCGGTTAACACAGCTTGTTACGTGTTAAATCACACCTTAATTTGATCTGGGTTGCGAAAAACTTGTTTTGAACTATACTATGGGCAAATACCCAAAATTAGTTATTTTAAAGTTTTTGGATGTCGGTGCTTTGTTTTGAATACCCACTCTAATTTAGATAAATTTGATGCCAAAGGTGAAGAAGCCATCTTTATTGGTTATTCCTTACATAGTAAGGCATATCGAGTCTTTAACAAGACCACATTAATAGTGGAGGAAACCCTCCATGTTTCCTTCGATGAATCTCCGCACTCTTCCTCTATTGACCAAGTCAATATGGAAGATGAAGATGATTCTACTATTGATGTGTCTAACATTCCAAACTCCAATATCCATAATCTTCCAAAAGATTGGATATATCAAAGGGATCATCTCGAAAGTCAAGTCATTGGAAGTGTTTCCAATGGCGTTAAAACCCGATCTCATTTTAGTTGCTCTTTTGGTCTCTCCGCCTTTGTATCTCAAGTTGAACCTAAGAGTGTCGAGGAAGCATGCTCCGAAGAACCTTGGATGATGGTCATGCAGGAGGAACTCAACCAATTTCAAAGGAATGAAGTCTGGGATCTTGTACCTAAGCCTAAAGGGCAAACGGTAATAGGTACCAAATGGGTATTCCGGAACAAGTTGAATGAATCCGGTATAGACATTCAGAACAAGGCTCGGTTGGTAGCATAAGGGTACAACCAAGAAGGAATTGATTTTGATGAAACCTATGCTCTCGTAGCTCGACTCGAATCAATTCACATGCTTCTTGCTTTTGCCACCTTCCTTGGCTTTAAACACTTTCAAATGGACGTTAAGAGTGCGTTTCTTAACGGATTCATTAAGGAGGAAGTTTTCGTAAAACAACCTCCTGGTTTTGAGTCTCATGATAAGCCTCATTTTGTCTATAAATTAAACAAGGCACTATATGGTCTAAAGCGAGCTCCTAGAGCTTGGTATGAGAGGCTCAAAGACTATTTATTAAATGCAAAATTTTCCATAGGGAAAGCTGATTCCACATTATTCATTAAAAGAAGAGGAAAAGACATTTTATTAGTTCAAATATATGAACATGATATTATATTTGGTACTACTAATGAATCTATGTGTAGAAAATTTTCAGAAATTATGCAGGAAGAATTCGAAATGAGTTTAATGAGTGAACTTAAGTTTTTCTTAGGCTTACAAATCACTCAACTCGAATTTGGAACCTTTGTGTGTCAATCAAAATACACAAAGGACATGCTGAAAAAATTTGAAATGACGAAAAGTAAAGGGAAGAACACTCCTATGAGTGTCACAACTTCCCTAGACTTGGACGAATCAGGTACACCCATAGATCAAAAGCTCTATCGTAGCATGATTGGATCTTTACTGTATTTAACTTCCAGTTGACCTGACATTTTATTTAGTACCTGCTTATGAGCTAGGTTTCAATCAAACCCTAAACAATCACACTTAAATGCTGTAAAACGAATATTTAGATATTTAGTTGACACATCAGATTATGGCTTATTCTACCCTAGGAGTCCACAATTCAACTTAGTCGCATATAGCGATGCGGACTACGCAGGTAGCTGCACCGATAGGAAGAGTACTAGTGGGACGTGCCAATTCTTGGGTGAATCGCTAGTCCCTTGGTTATCAAAGAAACAATCTATTGTAGCCCTATCAACCACGGAGGCTGAATACATAGCCACCGCTCTAGCATGTTCCCAAGTGCTTTGGATGAAAAATACTTTGAAGGATTTTAACTTGATATTTAATAAAATAAAAATATTATGTGATAATACTAGTACTATCAACCTCTCTAAAAATCCTGTACATCACTCCCGTACAAAACATATTGATATTCAACATCACTTTTTGAGAGATAATGTACTTAAGAGAGAAATCGAGGTTGAATTTATTTGTACTAAATTGCAATTGGCTGATATTTTCACTAAACCTTTGAATTATGATCGTTTTAATTATATACGTAGAAAACTAGGCATATGTAAGCTAAGTGATATTTGAAGAATTTAGTGATTTAATGGAATTTCTTTTGTCATGAACATAGAAGGAGCCTTGACTTTACTAAGATTAAGAGCCTTCACACACAGTTCAAACTTCAAAATGCACATTCTGTCCAATATCAGACGTCTGATTAACATCTCGGACATCTTATACTTAAAAATTTGACGTCTGAAGATATGGGACAGATGTCGATTTTATATCTCAAAAGTGCTAATAAAAGAGCTATTTTAGATGTCCGTCATCATTCACAGATGTCTGGATGTGTTGACAGATGTCTATCTTTGCATCAGAACATGTATTATGATTCAGATGTCTGATTATATAGTTAGACGTCGTATAGGTCATTTGATCATGAAATCAAATGACAACTTGTAGCTTTAGAGTGAAATCCAGGAAGGTCTATCTGCAGAAATCAGATGTCTAATTTTAGATTTAGACATCCGGTAGGTCGTCTGATACAGAGATCAGACGACAACCTGGAGAATAAACCATTTTCTAGGGAGGTATGTCTGCAGAAATCAGACGTCTAATTTTAAAATTAGTCGTCCGATAAGTCATCTAATGGTTAAAACAGACGATGCCATCAAAATGGTTAAAATCCCAAAGGTCCAATCCCGACGTCTGACAATGTCTCCAGATGTCTGATCTAGCAAAAATTTGTCGCTTCACATCTGTTCTCTGAATGGTTTGCAATGCAAATCTCCCCAACCTCAGGGGGAGACTTGCTCAAAGCCCTTGGGATATAAAATCCCAGTCGCGAGGTCCCACTTCCCCTCTATCAACTCCCTAAGGTCTCTCTCTCCCGCCTGATGGCTGACGGCTGTAGTTGGCACTAGTCCTCTCGCTGCCAGACGACCGCTCCGCCTCCTTGACGACTGGTGGCACTGCTTCTGCCCTACACGCGTGCCTCCACTCCTCGTCTGTGCATCTGGAGACCCTCCCCCGTGGGTATAACTTCTCAAACCCCTAGGGCATCTCCACAGGCTTTGCTTAAGTTTGGCTTTGCTTTAGTCTATTCATAGCACTCATCTTGTCTTCTTTGATGATCCACTCGATTTAATTGTTATATCATGCCTTTGTTTGCCCTAGGACCTAAAACCCTAGATCAAAACCTATTTTTTCTATGGAGCATAAATGTTCTTTGATTTTGGCAAGGGTATTACCTCATGTGATTCAAGCAGACATCTTAGTGGCTTGAATTCAAAGGTATATTGCCACAACATCATGGCAGGTTATATTGCCTCAAGGCATATTGCCACCATTTTTTTTTCTTGTATCAATGTGGTTTGCATGTATGGCATTATTGGTTGAATGTTGTTTGCATGTATGTTGTTGGATCCTAGTGGCATGTTGGTTGAATCTTAGTGGCATGTTGTTTGCATGTATGTTTTTGCAGGTGTTCTATCTTAAAAACACCAAACCTCTCCTTCTAAAACCCAACCACCCATACCACCCAAAATGCCTCCCCGTCGGAAGCAAGCCGAGGGCTCTTCCACCTCCTCCTCCACCTATTTGGTTGACCAACTGTGAGGCAACATCGCTAGACAGTGATTTCTTCGCTTCGCAAATGCCAAATTCAAGTGCCCTCGCTTTATTGTATGGAATGATTTTGCCCATCTAAACCTTCGGGAACACTTTGAAACCCTCCATCTCTTCCATTATTTTGACCGACAGTTCCATTCTGGCGATGGAACTATTGGTGTGTTTCCCGATCTTGTCTGACTTTTCTACGCCAACATCGTTGAAGACTATAGCAACGATGAACTTGAATTACATACCCTCTTATTTGGGCGTGAAATCCATATCACCTCCGACTCTATTTCTGCCCTTCTTGCCATCCTTAATGAGGGTAATGACTTCAATGATATTCTGAGGCAATATGACTCAGAAGTCATAAATCAAGAATTAGTCCTACCTGACAAATATGTTGAAAATCTTGGCACCTTACCATGCAAAAACCTCAAACCTCTTCCCCGATTACTATCTCGCATTTTTGGGTGGGACCTTCTAAACAAATCATGAGGTTTTGATTATATCTCGCGCCAACACAAGGAGCTCCTTTTTGCCGTCGTACGTCACATTCCTTTCAATTATTGCCGCCTCATTGTTCGTGTTATGAATGAGGACCATTGTGCATCTCTACCATTTGGGTCCATTTTATCCAAAATTTTTGCCAGCCATCAGATCTCCATAAATGACCAGGCTATTGACAAAAAAATTGAGCTCTACAATCGAGCCATAGCCGCCAAGATGCACATACTTAGGGAGCAACTTGAGCCAGCTGATGAGCCCGTTGAAGAAGAGCCCCTTCCACCCTTTCTGGATTTCCTTGAAGAACGTCCACTTCAAATAGAAGCTCCTCGCTCAAGCTTTGACGAGGCATGGGATCCCGCCACAGATTCCCTCTCCTCCGGTATCTCCCTCTTGTTGCGATGAATTAGCGAGATGTACACCTATATGAGTATGCACTACGACATCGACGAACTTCGTTTTGATGTTTAAAATATACAGATGGGACATGGACTTGCTCACCGCCGCCATGATCAAGAAGACTAGTTTAATTCTTCTATTTTTCTTTCTATCTTCCATGTTGGTTTGTATTAACGGTCCTTGACCCCATACTTGAATATTTTGGGAACAATAGCTAGTTTGTGCTTAGGGCACCTATATTCCTTTCCTAATTAATTTACTTTAATGCTTTGTCATTTTCTATTCAGCATGCAGTTTTATTAATGCCCTCCACTTTATAAATGTCACACTTGTAGTTTAAGTTTCAACCCCCTTTCAGAACCCTTCATGATGATATTCAAAAAGGGGGAGAAGAACATAGGTAAGAACTTAGGAATAACGTAAAAACGAAAAAAACTTCTCAAAATAGGTATAGACTACTAAGTACAACTTTCAGGGGGAGAAAATAAGAACCTACAAGTATATTTTGAAAATCATCAAAAAGGGGGAGATTGTTAGTTCAACCTCTCATATATAATATTTTGATGATTTTACAAATAAAGAAAAAGAAATAAAATATAAGCGTAACATATTTTTCTCTGTAATAACACAATTGCAGGTTTCATGGAGTTTCCAAGATGGAAGGTTAAAAGCGTGAAGACTAAGTAGCATAAGTATTGTCATAAGTCATAGGTTTTTTATGTAAACTTTCAAAGGTTGTAATCTTCATTTTATTTGAGTCTAGAGATGATGTAAAGAGCCCCTAAACATAACTTATAAATAACTAACTTAGGCTCTCTACACTTAGGATAAATTAAAAACAAAAACCTAACACTAAGACTCAAATCAGACATCCATAACAACTGTCAGACGTCTGATTTTCAACTTTAAGACGTCTGACAAGTGTTTCAGACATCGAATTACTTATAGCTCTGCCTTTAGTTTCTGACTTCATAAACATCAGTCGAAGCAACATTCTATCAAACATCCATAGCCTCATCCAGACATCTAATACTTTACCTACACGTCCTCAAAACAACCATTAGACTAAGCACCCATCTTCCTTCAATATATAATAGGCAAAATACATTTTCAAATGTCTTGACATGCCTCCAGATGTCCACCTTTAGTCCTTTGCTCATTTATTTCTGTGCGTATCTCATTACGAACCAAAGATCTTTCGTCAGATATCACAGGCAAGTCCTTTTTAGGTTTCCAGACATCTAGGGAATCCCACAGATGTCCATACAGACGTTTGTTCCTTCAGATCTAGAACCCTGTTTGGATCTAGTCAAAACATGAATGAATCCACACATAATTACACATCCAATAATTTTATCAGACGTCTTATGTGAAAATATCAGACGTCCTTATTTCAATCCAATGAAACCAGTACAGCCTGGTTAATAGTATTAGACGACCATAATTGTAATCAGACGTCTTATAAGATGTCTAACCCTAAAATTTGATGTCTGATATTGCTGTCAGACTCATCATTACCCTGATTTGTGGTGGATTTCGTCCAATCTCTTGGGATTTGCCTCCAACGGCTAGGAGATCTCTCCCAAGTGTTCTTGAAGGATCCAAACTTGCCTATAAATAGACTACAATCCCTCTTAGGCAAGACACACCTCTTGAGATTCAATTCCCTTAGAAAAATCACTTGCTCATTACTCTAAGCCTCCTCTTGCCCTTGTGCTGTGCCAACATTCTGATTAAAGAGCAAACCCACACTCCCGGTTCACTTCGTTCTGCAAATTCTCAGGGAGTTCTCTTTATGCTTAATAGATAAGGAAGTAATCAAATTATTGGGGTGCTCTATAGGTGCTGTTTAATTCTTACTTTTGTACTTTGGGTATCCGACTTGTCAAGTCCCCGTCTCTTCATTGTGAAGGGAGAAACCTCCATTTAGGGATCGGAGGTGGGATTTGTAATTGAGGTACACTACCCTTGTTTAAGTAGTGTGGTTAGTGGATTGATCACTTTGTGATCGAAAATCCTAAGTCAAGGGATTGGCTTAGGTGGTGGTTTTCACCCATCTTGGGTTTCCACCTAAAAATCTGGTGTCTCTTTTTGTGATTGAATTTTTTGTATTACAATATTTAATAAATTCACTATTCACCCCTCCTCTAGTGCAATTTCACATCATTCACACAACACCGAAGCAGTGAAGAGTTCCTATCCAATACCTATATTCCCTTCAAGAAGGAGAATATTCTTTCGCTTTGATCTTGATTTAAACTGTATAGAGCTAGTGGAAAGTTGCCTTCTTCATTAACATGCAACTTAGGACGAACACCTAGTTTCTTTATATCATTTCTCATTCTTAACATGCCTTTTGAGTTACCTATTAAGTTTAACGCATCCAAGATGTTATCCATGACATTGTTCTCAATGTCCATCAGGTCAAGGTTGTGACAGATTGTAAGATTTTTCCAAAATGCAAGCTCCATTAAGAAGATACTCTTTTTTTTTTAAACCTAAATCCTTCAAAGTTGTCAGGTCTTTCTTAAATGGACAACCTAATCATATGTTGATAAATTTTGCAATTTTTCCATTACTTCATGCCCCAACAACCTAATGGAAGCTGTGCTCAATTTATTCCTCGGATCCCTGATCAAATACCAACATGTTTTTCCATCAAACTTATCCTTGAACTGGGATGTCCGCCATCTGTGCTCAATGGGAAGAAATCTGCAGTGACCTAAATAACAAAATTTGTTACTTTCAGGCAGATGCAAGTGACGTGTATCCTCCTTATATATCGGAGAGATGAATTTCCCCTTGGTACTCCATCTAGGCAAGTTTGCATATGTTTGGGAGTCATTTATGATCCACAACAGTGTCACGTACATTGAAAAAATTCTTTCTTATGTGCATCGTACGTGTGAACACTGTCGTGCCACAATTGCTTCAGTTCACTAAACAATAGTTGTAAATAAACATAGTTTGCATTTCTTAGTTACTTTGGTCTTGGGATGAAGAGCGTCAACATCATAAATGAGGATTGCATATAGAGCCACGAAGGTAAATTATTAGTAACCATCACAACTAGCCAAATCGAGTACGAAGGGTACATGTTCTTGAAAAGATTAAAGCCGTCACTTGGAAGATCCAATTTAACATTACACAAATCCCCTACAAATGATAAATGTGTCCTGTCAAAAATTTCCACTCTTTCAAATCTACTGGATGACGAATACGACTATCTCATTGATTGCGCTGCAATCATAGAGTCCAATCAACCTAAATAATGTTAGAACCTAGCTTAATTTGTAAATATTGCATTTATATCGTGCATATAATGCATCTCATCATTTTATATAGAATAAGATGAGATTATCTTGTTATTTATTGTTTTTGTTGCTATTTGCAGGTAATAAAGTGATCCAGGATGTGAGATAGACTGGAATAAGGCAATAAAGAGAGAAGAAGGCTAATCTAGCCAAGGGGAGTGAGGAGGATAGCCTTATCCCTACCCTTAGAAATCCTAGGATAGCCCTCCTAAAACCAAAACCACTTCCATTAAGACATCTTAGCCTTAGAACCCAAAACATGGATAACACTATCCATGTTCTTATCCACCTTATCCCTCTCTCAAAAACTTAGGAACCAAAACGTACCTTAGAAAACCAAAAACCCACTCTCCAGCACATTTCTGGACATCTAAATATTAGGTTGGACATCTGATTTCTGCAGAAACTCAATCCAGAAAGTCAAAACTCACACTAACATAGAATTAGACATCCATCCTAACTTCCAAACATCCAATTTTGGAGTATAAGACGTCTGACCACTTGTCTGGATGTCTGGAGGTCTTCACTGGTTCCTTCTTTTGGTGCTAGAAGCTCGAGCTTACCTCTTTTAACCTAGAAACCCCACCAAACACCTTAGGAAACCTAATTAGAGACCTCCTAAGCCTATCCCACAATCCATACCCTTAGTTATCCTATCCCTAACCAAATTGACCTAGCCCATACCTAATTGGGTGCATCTACAGTTGATTGGGTACACTTAAACTCAATTAGACCCACCTAGGATCTAATTGACTCCTACCTACCCATACAAGTCTAATTAGGCTTAGTAGAACCTAATTAGACTTGACTTAGACCCAATTAGGTTCACTCCTCTCCAATTAGACTCACCTAAGCCTAATTAGGTCCACACCCACCTAATCTAGATTGACCCAACCTATTTAGCACCTAATCCTACCAAAACCCACAACCTTACTCTACGAAATTTAAACCACGCACACTAACACTTTCCTAAACTATCCTCCTAATCTAGATCCACATTTTATGGGCATCAACTCTAAGGGCCACCAAAATCGGCGATTGCTATTTTGGGGAGAGAGCCAACTTGCGACCAAAAAGAGAGAACTTCCCATATAAGCCAAAAAAAAGGGGTCTCACACATGCTATTCTCTTCTCCTCCATTCAACTTGCGACCACCAACACCCTCCCTTCCACCCTCTAAACGGTCATCCACTCTCCTCCATGGATGGCTAGACGAAGCTTCATGGTGCTCCTCCTCCTCCAAGCATCATCATGGACGGCAAAGCAAGGAGAAGAAGAAGGCTTCATCAACATTCCCCTCCTCTTTTCTTCTTGTGGGCATGCCTTTTTTTTTCCTCCATGGAGGGTCCATGCCCCATCTTCTTCTCCTCTCTTGGATGGCCATAGAGGAGATCAACTTCAAGGACTTCTCAAGGATGGCCATTGGTAGAGAAAGGGTGCAACACCCTCCTCTCTACTTGGGTGCACATGCCCCTATTCTTCCTCTTAGTGGACAGCCAAGAAGGCTTTTCCATAGCCTCACTTGGTTGATCCCATTCTTTAGTTGTTTTAGTTTATTTTCATGTATCTAGATTTATAGCTACTTGATTTTGATGCATGTTCCTTTATCTAGTGGTTTTATGTGCATGGTCTTATTTTCACTTCTTATGATTTTGATGCACACCCTCTTAATCTCCTTAGGAACGTCCACCTTTAGGGTTAGTCACATCATGCACGGCCACCACAGCCTCACTTAGATGTACTTAGTCATTTAGGGTTACAGGTATGTAGTAGATTTAGGTTGTGTCTGAAGTTTTCGCCCTACCAGGAGGGGGTGACGTAATAATTGCGGAAATAAATATAAACAATCTCAAAAATAGACAATCACACAAGTACACAAGTATTTTTAGGTGGAAATCCAAGCTGGGTGAAAACCACCACCCAACCCTCTCGAGTTAGGATTTTCCGATCAACCAAGTTGATCAAAATCCACTAAACCGAATCACTTTAAAATGAGGGTGATTCAACCTCAATTACAACCACGCTACTTAGACGAGGGTAGCGTACCTCAACCCCATCTCTCCACGAGAAGGATTTTGTCTCGCGAAGGAGATGGGAATTCGCAAAGCGAATACCCAACCAAATAACAAAGATAAAATAAACAAGTAATCCTATAGAGCCAACAAAGTAATTTTAAACCTAGCTTCTATAGGAATTAGGAAACTCCCCTTTGCAAGGAGTGCGTCGAGTTGATGACGCAGTGCGTGAGCCACGCGACGGCGTAACTTCGCTCTCGTGAACTACGGCGGGAGAGCGGGTGCACAACAGCTTAATGCTCTCAAGAGAATGGAGCTTGAGCTTGGAGAGCAAGAGCTAGCTAGGACACAAGAGAGTGGAAAGTGTAATACAAATTGTTTCTTGTGTATCTTGGTATGTCTTGTGTCTTGGTGTTTCTTGGTGTTTCTAAGTGTTTTTGTGTTGTAAAGGTTCCCCTCTATTTATAGACGCCTTAGGAAGGCTTTGGAAGGCTTAGGAAAGGTTCCATAGCCGTTGGGTGCAAAGCCCAAGAGAATCACCCCGAAATCAGGAACAATCATTGTTCTGACAGGCTTATCAGACGTCTAATTCTGGCATCAGACGTCTGGAAGTTCACTTTAAGACGTCTGATTTCAAGGTCAGACGTCTGATTTTGGGCGGATCTCTTCCTGACTTGGATCAGATCTAAATAGGGTTCTTGTGCAAGTCCATCAGACGACATATAAGACGTCTGGCACTATGTCTGGATGTCTGGAAACTTACTTTTTCCATGGGAATGGATTTTCAAATGTTGCAATGGCTAGAAAATCTCTGAGAAGAGATTTTGGGTCAGCCGAGGCAAAACGGTCAATTATCAGACGTCTGGACAGTCCTATGGACGTCTGATAAGGCTCTAACGGTCATATTCCACACTGTTTGCAAAGCCAGCCAACGGTCCACTAATTGGACGTCTGGAAAATCCAACAGACGTCTCCTAAGACGTTTAGTCTAGGGTTTGGACGTCTGATTTCATCAGACAGAGCACTAAGTCCAGCCTAATAGTTATCAGACGTCTGAAACAACAGTCAGACGTCTTAAAATACTTTATCAGACGTCTGATTTGGGAATTAGACGTCTGGAAACTCTGTTTGAACCCTATATTGGTTTTCTAAGTATTCTACAGAAAACCTAAGTATCCTAGGGTTGTGCGGGTATTCCTAGGACTACTGTTAGGGTACTTTGAGGCTCTTTAACATAATATTCTAAGGAAATAAAAAGAGCAAGTAAAATAAAGATAAAAGATACATGAAAGGTTTAAACAAAAATCTATCCTATTCTTCTTGACATTCCATCTTCAATCGATCGCTCCTTGCGAATCTCCTTTGTTTTCCATCAAGCTCCTCCAATCCATCCTGGATGCGAGCTCGAACTCTGTCTAATCACGTATCCATTTGCGATTGACCTGAAATCTAGGACTCAAAGTGTAAATGTTAAATGACACGTGTTTTGTTATCATCAAAACAAATGATCGTGGTACTCTAGCACTGACAGTGTCATATTAGGTTTTGCTTTTCAAAACACAAATAAAAAACACAAAAAAAATCGCAACATACAAAAAGACCAAAAAGATTAGGTTAGAAAAGTTGATACAAATCTAAAACTTGTTTTTTATGCTTCCTAGAGATGAATGACAGGGACTCAAGTTACAAAGGAAAAAAAATTTACGTGAGTTTCGTTAAAACAAATATTTTTGATTAAAGGGTTTAGTGCAACTATACTACGAATTCGATGATGTATTTCAAATCACGCGCCAAAACTGCTCTATCAAATGGCATTGTTGCTAGGGAGGCAACAGGCGAGTTTTTAGATTTGGATTTGCTTCATATTTTTGTGTTTGTTTTGATTGTAGGTCAAGACGAGGATTCATGCACACATCGACCCATGGTGAAAACCACATGTATTTGTTCTTTATCGTCTATTTTGTTTCTTTCTTAGGCTTGAAAAAAAATAAAAACAATAAAAAACAAATTCAAAATTTCGTATTTGAATTTACAAAAAAAGTTACTCTTTGTTTGGTGTATGTTTGGCTTGGAAATTACTTAAAATACACCAACTCTATATTTAGAAACTCGAACTGAAATAGATTGCAATTTTTAAAAATTAATTGCTACCAAATTAGGAATTCAAAAATTCTGGGATTCGTTTGATACTAGGGCTTCAAACTAGTTTTCCAACACCACCCTTTATTAGAAAAAATTCTTACTGTACAAATTTTAAAAATTCATACAATGGACGAGGATTAGAACACTCCATACATTGATTTAATCTAACTTTAAACATTAATTCTAACCTCTATATAAATTAGATTGATTTGAAATTTGTGGGGTTGCAAAGCCACTGAAGCATAGTTTTTCCTATAAGTTTTCAAGAATTTTTGGATTTCTTTTGATAGTGTTTCAAACTGAATTACTCGCAAGGGGTCCATCTGGCCTATTTGACCCCCTGACACCTAAAAATTCATATTAAATTATTTGAAATAGTAAAAACTTCAAAAAAATACTCCCTGGAATCCCAACTGAAATAGAAATCAATGTATCGAATTTCAAATCATTCTATATCTTGTGGAGTGATTTAAAATCTGATCTGGGTTTGCAAGTGTTAATTTCATATAAATAAAACATCAAACCCTGATTGTGGTGTTTGGTTAGATCAAAAATCTGATTTTCAAAAATTAATGCAACATTGTTTGAACATCCTAAAATTACAAAATTTTTATTGTAGATAGCCTTTCTAATTGGCTTTCCTTTGGTATCGTCGAGAGTGGGAGGGGGAGGCATGTCTAGTGTAGGGAGGGAGGAAGCTCTCTCTCTCTCTCTCTCTTTCCTATCCTTTTTCTTCCTCTCCTTGTGTTTTCTCGTGCGTGAGAGGCATGGGAAGCGGGCATTTGGAGCAAAGATGCAGCACGTGGGGGGGGGCAACATTTGGGTCGAGGTGCGCAGACTGTAAGTGAGGTGTAGTAGCGCATGGGCGTGTGCGCGCATAGCAGTCGAGGTGTGGCAGTGCGTGGGGTAGCACGCACACTGTAGTCGAGGTGCGGTAATGCATGGGTTAGTACGTGCACATTGTGCGAGGAGTGGCTGAATAGGCAGTTTTCACTTTGGAAGAAGTTTTGCACATAAAATGATGTGTCGAAGTAGTATCGAAGTGGTGGAAAACCACTAATCAAAATAAAGAAAAATAACCACTGGAGAGAGCAGGTTGTGTCCATAGGGAGGCACTAACTTATTAAAACTTGCACAAGCTGAAATAATATTGTTCATGAGTGATTTTCCCAATAAATCTAGCCAAAACCACTTTCAGATTAAGCAAACAATAAGTACTAATGCTGAAATAGCACTTATGAGAAAAAGGGAGGTCACTTGCATAAATTAGCCATAATATTTATTTAATAAAATAAAAAAAAGAAGTGGCAATGGTGTATGAATGTAAATATTAATTGAAACTAAAACAAGGGATTCTCTTCCCTAAGCTCGCACGTGTGGAAGAGGGAGAGTCTGGCCACGAGGAGCTCACCGAAGGTGGAGTGGAGTAAGGGCTTCACGGTAGAGTCGTTGGCACGACGAATGGCGATTGTCGGTGGCCGGATGGAGCGGTGGTGGATGTGGGTTTCGACGACCTGCTGCTGCTATTAAAGCTGTTCAACATGTGGGCTACTAAAGAGGCACGGGTGCGGTGGTTGCAGCTGTTGTGCTCACATGGAGAGGCGCACGCGGGGAGGCGCACATGGGGAGGAGAGGGCACGTGCAGCTGCTAAAGGTGAGAGCGACCTCTACTACATGCGAGCGGAGGTGCAATGAGGGGAAGGAGGCAAGAGCTACGCGAGCTACTGGAGGTGCGTGTGGGCGCATTGCTGGCCGTGCATGGGATGTGAAGGCGCGAGCGTGTGTGGTGGCATGGCTGGTGACCATGCGTGGGAAGGAGGTAGTGGCTGGTAGCTGTCGACGTTGGAGGTGATGGGTTGTTTTTCAGGGGAGATGATGAAGATGAAGATGAATGGTGCGGTGATGGTGATAGTGGAAGTGGTGTTAGTTCACGCAAGGGAGAAGGAAGACTATGAAAAAGAGAGGGACGTTGATGATGGTGGTGAGTGGATGTGGAGTCATGAGCGTGGAAGTGCGGCCTGCTAGAGGTGGTGATGATGGGTTCCTTGAGGATGCATAAGAGGAGGAAGAAGAAGAAGGATAAATGCATGTTCTTTAGGCACACGCTCACGGTGAGCTGCACAAGTCACTGGTGGCGTGGCAGTCTGTCACCTCTCCTGCCTGCGATGGTGTGAACTTGTGCACACAGTTGAGGCCGGCGATGATGGAATGATTAAGAGGTTGGCTCTTTGCACAGTGGTGAATGGGGGTGAAGGCCTCTCGAGCATGGCAGACCCCCCTCTCCCTTTGTAGTTGCATTTCTTGGATTTGAAAGGGGAGAGACGGGAGTAGATCCACTTCCCATGGCCATTAAGAAGATTCATGGCTAGAGTGAATGGCCATAGGAGGAAGCGGAGTCGTTTCCTGTGAAGAAGAGAAATGAAATAAAATAAGATATTAGGGTTATTTATGCACAAACCCTTAACTTCTATGTTAAACCCAAAACAATGCATGTAATATACGTAATTGGTTTACTAAGTCAATTCTAAATGCATACGAATGTAATGCATGAATTATGCAATTAAGCTAAAAATATAAATTAATTTATTTACATCCTAATGCATGTTAACTAAATGTTAAAGATATCTTAATGTTTAGGCATTCACATACTTAAATAGCCCATAAATATGGGCTAATCAGTGGCAGTGCCTAGGACCGTGTGCCAGTATGGTTCGAGAGAGGAGCCAGTGCAGGATTCGCATGCACGGGGGAGGAGTTTTGGGTTGGATCAGGATCCAAACGATGTCGGTTTCTTGCAAACAAGGTACCATCAGAAAAGCTCTTTGGATTTCCTATGCATTGAGACCATTTATCATACCCATCAATGCCATCTAGCATACTGAAAAATTTGTTTAGACTCTAATGTGGGTGTTGCCTCTTTTAACCCCCTAGGTTTGACACTTAAGTGAGACTTGTGATCTGATCCGAGTCACGTCGCGATTGTGGGAGCTTTGTACGGGTGGTCTACACCTCTTTTCTTCCCCCGGAGTGAAGGTAAAGTGGCCTCGTTCATTATCTCCTTATATAATTAAGCTTAGTTTACCTTTCGCCATGACTTATGGCCTAATGTGAGTGAGTAGTTGTTGTTTGCTCTTGTTGACTCCTATATCTTTAATTATTGAGTACTATGCATTTGGCGTAGGTTTGACCCTAGTTGGGTCGTATCACGTTTGGCTCTGAATGGACGAAGTACAACTTTTACGTACACACATGGTTGGCACTCGGTTTGTATTGTGTGGAATGACTACAAAGTAACCTTTATAGCAACCCCACTAGGGTTTTATATCTTAACCTTAAGAAGGAAAACTCGATGAACTCCCTGATCACATCGCATGCCTAATCTTTTTTTTTCCCCCAATGTCAAAATGTGTCAGCAACTAGATTAGGGGTTTACTTGAACCCTAAAGAGAGCTCTAGATAATTTCTACTCTTGCAAATTTCGAAATATAAAGTTATGATGCTTAAATTGAGTAGTGACCAAGTAAGGGTACATGAACCCTAGGACAAGCTAGTGATGTAAATGAGTGAGGATTGCTTGCGGGTCCACAAATGAGATGGAAATATAAGAGAATGATCGATGGCTGATCAAGTTGAGTTTGGTTGTGGGGACAAGCTGGTCGTCGAGTGCATGTGCACTAAGGAGAGCTGACTACCCTATTGTGTAGGGAGAGAGCTGACCTCCTTGGATAAAGATGAATAGGGACCTGTGGTAGATACGACCTTCCTACATCGACTCTTTTTGAGCCCATGGGGCAAATCGGGATAGTCGGGAAAGGGTGCACAGATTTGTTGAGGGGTACGACCCCTATGTTGTTTTGTGTTGTGATGTTAGTGCATACCTATTAGCAGAAATGACTGACCGCGTGCTAGTGCGGGATAGCCCTCCGTGCATTTATCACGTGTGTTGTAGTCACCACTACATTGTGACCATGACCCGGGGTGGAAGACTGGGTGTAGGACAAACACGGGGTGCTCTCCCAGCTAAGAGAGCGCCACGTGCATGCCTTGCATCACAGGGATATTGTAACGAGATCATTTTGATAGGGAACATGTGAGATAAAAGAAGACGACCCAATCTTAGTACAACCAATGGGAAGGTTTCTAATGAGATAATATGGGTTAATTAAACCATCAAGAATAGAGGCATTTTACTTAAATGTCACTTCCTTTACAAATAAGTTAAATACCTATATTAAATGCTTGTACAAGTTAAATTTTCTATTGCCACTTCACTCAACTTTTGCTGACGCCTATTGTTTGTACCTAGGTCAAGGGAGTGAGCAACCAGTTTCACTGGTTGCAAATTGAGTTGGGTCAGGCCATGCCTAGCCATAGTTAGCAGTTTCTGTTTTTGTTGTAGTACATTTCTATCTTTAGAACTGTTTGTTTTTGCTTTTGCTCTTTTACTATCTTATGATGTGATGGTTATGTGCGTACCTTGCTCTTTTATCCCGGTACTGTTGCAGGACTGGTCTATTTTACTGATTTCCTGTCATTTAATCATTTTATTGCTATTGTACATGTGTGGAAAATATGCTTGTTTTGGATTATTATTCGTTAGACGATTAGGTTTTGGGATAATGGACATGGTTCGACTCGATTCTCGTGTGAAGCCAGGTTTGGTTGTAACATATGGTGTCAAAAGACTATGGGATTGACATATCTATGAAATTGTGTTTATGGGAATTTATGAAGTTCATGAAGTTTAAATTGTCATTAGCCTTACAACAGGCATATAGGTATGGTAATTATGAAAGTATATGCTCGTGAAATATCACAAAACTTCTATAATAAGCAAAGTATTCATGGAAGTGATATTGTGTAATTCAATATCTAAGGATTATACTAAACTCAATAAGGTAAAGTGTATATTAAGTGCTTGCTTATACACTAAACAATATTGCATAACATCGTTAAAAACTTTTTATTTTATGAAACATAAGCTAGATAAATATATGTTATTTATATATAGTTTATATGAAATTTCATTAGAGCAATTATTAGTTCCTTTCTTATGATTTTCCAATAAATATTAAGTCTTACTGTTATGCTAATACATTTCTTTTGAAATCTTGTAAAATCAAGTATATAACATATTAGGTATTTTTACAGGCAATATAAAAGATGTTTTGGATTTGTTTGTCTTATAAAAGTATGTAATATCTTGTTCTTCTTTAGTTTGGAGAAAGGTCCAAAGAGACTTTTCAAGATTCTTTAGAAGCCTCCTATGCTAAGCAATTTCAAGAAGATAAATATGATGAGAAGGGTGGAAAGCAATGGCAAAGAAGTATAAGGAGAAGGAGGAGAAATAGGGTAAGACGATGATGATGAAGGTGAAGGTGATGATGAAGATAATGTGTTTAATCATGTAAGAATATGCTCTTTAGGAGGTACCTATCAAATCAAATCTTGTATGGAAAAAGATTTCAATTTTCATTTGATTGTTATATGAATTTTGTCAGCAATAGAAATTTGAATTTATTTCGATCAGAACATGGTTTGAAGTGGGAAAGAAAAAAATCCACAGACGTAGCTGGAGAGTGACCCTCGTAAAAAAGAAAGGTATGTGACCGGGGGCCAAAGTTCACTGGAGAAGGGCACGAGCGGAACGAGACTGACGATGTATAAATATCTGTTCTCTCTCTCTCTCTCTATATATATATATAAGTTCGACGGTGCTCTCTTCCACACACAACCGTCACAGCCCCTCCTCACTCTTCGATCGAAATCTAGGGGCCTCCGAAAGCATGCGGTTTCTAGTAACGTCCCACGATCCATCGCCATCGGGAATCCATCCATCACACATATATATAGAGGGTAAGAGTTGGAGTTGGCAGTGGACGGACGGTACTCAACAAACTACCAGACAGAGAGAGAGAGGAGAGAAGGGAAGAGATAGCATGAAGCTCGAGTAATATGGAGAAGATGGCATCGATAGATGTGCAGTTGAGACTGCTCGCTTCGGCAAAGGTGTCGGAGGACGATAAGCTGGTGGAGTATGACACCCTTCTCCTCGATCGCTTCCTTGATATCCTCCAGGATTTGCACGGCAAGGATCTCAGGGAGACCGTCAGTATCATCACCACCACCATCATTTAACCTCTTTTTTCCTGCCTCTCCCGATTCTTTCATTTCAATCTATCATTTATATATATATTATTACATATGAATGGGTCTATTCTATTATGACTTCTCTTCCCTCCATCTGCTACTAATAACTTTAGTAACGAAACGAAACATGTTGCTGGAGATGACCGGACTACCTCCTCCTCCGAGTAGCCGCCTTCTGCTCTTTCTAATTTTTTTTTTAAACGAATGGTCCATTTGCTTTTTTTTCTGTCTTTGGTTTAAACCCAATCAATTAGATTCTAGTAGAGATCTGACTTTTCCCGTTCTTACATGAGCGATGGCAGAATATCCTTTATCCACCTTTTGTTGGCAAGTAAAGGTTTAACAGGACCGTATTTGAATTTGAATTTGAATTTTTGTTCTCAAATTGTTACCTGAATATAAGCCCTTGGGATGGGGAAGTTCCAGTCTTCCCATTGTCTTCTTTACCACTCGCCACCGAATACATGGTTAAGAAGATCACTGACAACCATTTGCTTTTTGTGTATTGTTAGAATGGTCATCTGATAGGTTCTTAGTTGTTGGGGTAAGATGAGAAATTCGGATTGTCTGACAGTATTGAAAGAGTTGCAGCATGTGTCATTGTGGATAATATCATTGTGCGTTTCAGTAAGTTGTTGCGTGGGATAGGGGGATGGGTACTAACTACTTCGAGATCGTCATCTGTTAGGTACAAGAGTGCTACGAGTTATCTGCTGAGTATGAGGGCACGAAAGACAACAATAAGCTGGATGAACTCGGGAAAGTGCTAACGAGCTTGGACCCTGGGGACTCGATCGTGGTAGCAAGCTCCTTCTCCCACATGCTCAACTTGGCCAATCTGGCAGAACAGGTGCAGATTGCTTTCCGGAGGCGCATCAAGCTTAAGAAGGGTGATTTTGGGGACGAAAATTCTGCTCCTACTGAGTCGGATCTCGAGGAGACTTTGAAGAGGCTGGTCATGGAGCTAAACAAGTCCCCGCAAGAAATATTTGATGCTTTGAAAAATCAGACAGTAGATCTTGTCCTCACTGCACATCCCACCCAATCGATTCGGAGGTCGTTACTCCAGAAACATGGAAGGTTTGCTGGTTAATGTTTAGCGAGTTGTTATCTGAGCATTTCATTTATTTTACTTTTTCTGATAATGAGGAAGTCAGTCGTTCTTTTTTTTTCTCCTCTCTCTTCTTCTATTTATTTTATTCCATCTGTTGGATTTTTGGGGGAATATGGATTTTATTGAACCGAAAATAGAGGCCTTAGGCTCCTTTATATAGAGAGAGGACTTTAACATATAAGGAAACACACTGCACATTTGCTAAAAATAACAAGGAGCTAAATATGGAAAAACATCTAATACAATCCTAATTTTATCCCTATGATTTATTTCCTAACACTCCCCTGCAAGTCAAGACGTAGGAGATGACGAAGATTTGGATCCTTAAGGTAGTGAAGATCAACTCTCATTGATATGATAGTCCCTTTTTCATGTCTTCAACCTTGGGTGCTTCTTCTTGTACACTCTCACAGAGTCAGTTCACGTTTGGTTTTTCTTGAGGCACGTGAGAGCTGTCCATCATTTGGTCATTATCTAGACATCTTGAGGTTGCTCCCATCTTCATTGTTTCTTCCACTCAAACATATAAGGATCCAAACAAGACAACTTATATGGGGAAGAGAGAACCTGCAACAGCCTTATACGGCCAATAAGGCCTACTGTAACGTGAGAGAGGGGGTAGTAGCAGTAGCAATTGCTGTTGCTGTCATTGATGTTGTGTTGCTACTGTCACTGATGTCGAGTTGTTTGTAGCAGTAGCAACAACGGAAGGAGAGGAAGAAAAGACAAGAGGTTTGGGAGAGGAGAGGACCTCTCCGGTGGCTTGTTAGAGATCGGCGGCGCCACTAGAGGGTCTCCCCCCTCTAGATTTTCTCCTTCTAAATCCTAACTTGCCAAGATTAGTGGCTTTGATACCATCTTGGATTTTTGGGGGAATATGAATTGGACGAAATAATATGATACTATTATTATTTGTGAAGAGGTGAGAAATTTGTGGTACAACATCAGTAAGAAATAAATAATAACAAAGAGACCCTCATACATAAAGTGCATGTGCATACGCTAACACTCTCCCTTAAGCTAGAGCACAGATATCTATCATGCTCAGCTTGGATACACATAAATCAAACAAGGACCTGGCTAGGGGCTTGATAAAAATATTTGCAATATGCTCCTTAGACATGACTGGTGTTGTATATAGCAAGCCCTTCTGAATAATCTTTCTGGTATAATGACAATTAACCTCTACATGCTTCGTTCTGCTGGGTCGTTGACAATGAAGGTAGCTGCTTTGTTATCATACCTCATCTCCATCGGATTAGAAAATTATACCTACAAATCAATGAGTAGGGACCTGATCCACATCATCTCTGCAGTCATCTGAGTCATGACCCTGTACTCAGACTTGTCACTCGACTTAGCTACTGTGTCTTGTTTCTTGCTCCTTCATGTGATTAGATTCTCTACCCAAAAGGTGCATAACCCTGTAGTGGATTTTCGATCCACGTGACATCCAGCGTAGTCTGCATCAAAGTAGCCAACTAAAGTCATAGAAGACCTCTTGGAGAAGAGAAGACCTTTGTCAGTAGCCTTCATGATGTACAGAGCACTATCAATGCTACATCTCAGTACTGTCGTATTGGCTTGGCCATGAACTGACTTAATCTCTCCACTACAAAGGTGATATCAAGTCTCGTGATAGTCAAATATAGCAGCTTGCCTACAAGCAACCTGTATTACCTGTTGTCCACCAACTATGCATCCTCATCATAAAGTTGCATTTTGGGGTCCATAGGAATGTTGTCACCTTGGCCTCAAGCATGCCTACCTCTTGCAAAATATCCAACGCATACTTCTTCTGGGATAGGACTATACCTTTCCTGCTTCGGGCAACCTCAATACCAAGAAAATATCGCAGTACTCCCAAATCTTTCATAACAAATTGCTCCACCAAAATGTGCTTAATCTCAGTGACACCCTATACATCATCCACCATGGCAATCAAATCATCAACATATATAAGAAGCACTATAATACCTTGTTTAGTCCTCCTGACAGAGAGAAATCAGCCGTTGATCTCCTGAATCTAGCTGCTTCTACAACCTGAGACAACCTTTGGAATTATGTTCTGGGACTCTGCTTGAGGTCATAGATGGCCTTCTGCAGTCGGCATGCACACTTCCCCTAAACCTTAAATCGAAGTGTTTGTTACATGTAGACTTGCTCTTGGAGATCGCTGTAGAGGAATGCACTCTTCACGTTTAGCTGATGCAAGAGCCAATTTAGTTGTACTGCTATTACTACCAACATCCGTACTGTAGGAAATTTGGCAACTGGTGAGAATCTTGTCCTCCATGGCTGTCCGCCATCTCGGATTAAGCATGGCCTCGTGGTGAGTCGCTGGGATTTGAGTAGCAGCCAACGCTTGGTGAAACTTGCAAACTCGGGGCCTAGGCTGCCAGTAGCAAGTGCCCTAGTTGTGGGGTAAGTAGCACAAGTTTGTGATCTCTTCCGAATAGCTATTAGAAGATCCAGATCACCACCTATCACATCATCGGTCCTGTCCTTGTGATCAACACGTGGCAAACAAGCATCAATGTCTAAGGGACTCACTTGAGGATCCGATGAAGGCGAGAGGGGGGGCCCGAAATGTAGTGTGAGGATGAACATTTGTCTAAAGTGGCTCAGTCAGACGTGGAAAGGATAGCGTAGCAGGTGTTGGTGGTGGTACAGTAGAAACGAGAATCTCAAGAAAACTTCCAAGGCGAATGGGTGTAAATGGCATGGGTGCCATATCACCCTCAGAAGGTAGCTCGCAGCAGATATGGAAAAGAAGGGTATCACCTCATGAAAGGTAATATCCGCTGAAACAAAATGCCGAGAAGTGGTCGGATCAAAACATCGATACCCTTTTTGTGTTCGAGTATACTTAAGAAAAATACACTTAACTGCTCTTGGTGCTAATTTATCCTAGCCTTATTCCAACAAATGGACAAAAGCAACACAACCAAAAGTTCGGGGGGTGACGTGAAACAGAGGTCTATCATGACACATAACCTGTAAAGGAATTCACTCATGTAAAGCAGCGTTAGGCATTCGATTGATCAGAAGACAGGTTGTCAAAACAGTGTCACCCCAATAAAGAGAGAGGATTGAGTGGTGAATCAATAAGGTACGGGCAACATCAAGTGATGGTGTTTCCTCTAAGCAATATTATTCTGCTGAGAGGTGTGGGGATATGTGATCTCATGAACAATGCCACAACTGGAAAAGTACGTAACTGAGTGGTATAAAATTCTAAGGTATTATCAAACCGAAAACACTTCACAAAATATGAATGTTGAGTTTTTATTTCCTTAACAAAATTTTCAATAATTTGTTTCACATCGGACTTATTCTTTAAAAGAAACAGCTAAGAAAGATAGGAAAAATCATCCACTAACACCAGATAATATCTATTCCCAAGTTGACAGGAATATGACTGGGACCCCAAACATCCATGTGAATCAAATCAAACATAGCAACAGAAGAAACCAAAATTGAAGTGGAAAAACTCGGTGTTTGCCCAGCTGACAGCTATTATAGGTGAGAGCAGTAGTGGAGGGTATGTGCGGTAGAATACGTTTGAGACGATCAATAGGTAGATAGCCAAGGCGGTGACGCCACTTGAGAGATCCAGTAGAACCATAGCCCTAGGTAGTAGAAGCAGCAACAACAGTACGGCTCAGATAGTACACCCCCCGCTCCTCATGCCCTCTACCAATCATCTTCCTAGTGATCTTGTCCTGTAAGACACAATAAGACACATCAAATATAGCTCGGCAGTTCAAATCTCTGATAATACTACTAACAGATAGTAAACTCAGTGGAAAATCAAGCACATAGAAAACATCTGTCAGTCGCAAAGTTGGAGATAAAGACATATCTCTCTTGCCAACAAGTGACGAATGTCTCCCATCTGTCACCTGTACAGTCGTGGTTGGTGTAATTGGTGCTAATTGAGTAGAGGATCTCCTGTCGCTACACAGGTATTTGGACGCATCAAAGTCAATCAACTAATTGCTAGAAGATAAAAGAGATAACATACCAATTGTAGGTGCCTCAGAAGAGGAGGCAATTGTTGCAGTGTCTAAAGGCTGAGAAGAGGATGTATGAGTCAACTGAGCAATTTGCTGTTATAGGGTCTCAACCTCTGTACTGAGGGAACTGACATCAGGACCGGAGAAGGCTCCATCAGGACCTCGGCTGCCTGATTGGCCGCAGGTGGCCTACCATGCTTTTGCCAACATATAGCTTCGGAGTGGCCTATCCTGCCATAGTAGGTACACGAAGACCGTGTATGTGTACCAGAAGAGCGTCTACATCCACGACCATGTGTAGGGAGGGGATCACCCTTGCCATGTCGAGGGATCGCAGCCAGTGCGAACATCTGAGCACCAGAGTCAGGAGCAGAGGTGTGCACTGCTACTCTGCTAAGTCTGCTGTAGACTTCCTCCAAAGTAAGAAGCTTAGGAGATGTGAGGATCTGATCTTTGGTAGCCGTGTACTTAGGTTCAAGACCAGATAGGAAAAGAGAGACTACCAACTGTCTCTGGAAACTCCTCTAGGACTCACAGGCATAGCCTAGCAGATAGGAGTGATGCCTCTCTAGCATTCTTTTCATGAGGGATTAGTACTGCGACAACATGCGTCCCTCCTGACGTAGGTGAAAGAGGTCGTGAAAGATCTGAAAAACACGTGCAGTTCTTTGCGTATGAATACGACTCATGCAAAGACACATTTCCTTCGCCGTCGAGTAGTACATGATCTCATCCCCTATTCGAGGGATAACAGTTTGCATAAGCCATGCACAAACCATGGCGTTGTCTTTGCCTTAGTTGACATTCTTGTCAGTCTTGTTTGTAGGCTCCAAGTCTGTAAGAATATGGCTTTGCCCATGACCCCAGACAGTCGGAAGGTTTGGGACCACCGTGGGTAGTTGGTCTCATCTAACTTGACGATGAGACCAAAGAACGGGTTTTTGAGTACCCTGGTGTCCGAAAGAGAGTCCAACGTCACCTTAGGCTGATATAAAGAAGCCATCTTTGCAATCCGCAAGCCTCAATCAATCTTCTATCACCAAGAAAACAACAATAGATTTGAAAACATACAGTTTTAGATTTGCATCTTTGACAGAAACCCCCCTTGGACGGATGTTGGCCTAACTCGGGTATGGGGAGAACACCCGAGACAACCCCAAGGGAACTTAGGCTCCTCCTTGCGATTACAAGGGATGTAGCCCTTAGAACAGGGCTACAACCTCCCTACAATTGTTGCAGACCACACGCACGAAGATCGAGGTGTCGTTGGACGTGCTGCAGGAGCATCGCCGGTTGCCTGCGCCGCCAATGGGCTTGCCACAGACCGCTTGCACCATTGCTGGGATCGCCGTAGACCCCTGCCACACTTAGGCCAACGTCGCCAGGCCTTGCTGCTGCGTGTGGATTAGTGCTGCAACGCCGCTGGGCTCCATGCTCGTCGCCACCGTCGCCTGAAGGCTGATGCACTGGCATGTAGAGAGAGAGATGGGATTTGGTGGTTAAGGTTTGGAGGCCTTAGGGGTGGGATACTTAGAGCCTTGATCTAGGATCGTCTCTTTGATACTAAATCGGACAAAATGAGATGATTCTATTATTGAGCCATACCTCTTCCTATACAACGAAAAGGTGAAAAATTTGCGGTACAACACCAACAATAAATAAATAATAATAAAGAGACCCTCATACATAATGTGCATATGCTAACAATGGATTTTATTGAATTGAAAATAGAGGCCTCCTTTATAGAGAGAGGATTTTAACATATAAGGAAATACACTACACATTTACTATAAATAATGACTTAAATATGGAAAAATATCCAATACAATCTTAATTTATTTCCTATGATTTATTTTCTAACATCAGATACCAAACAACTCCATCCTAATGTTTAGCCTTAACTTTTCACATTTTGGTAACATGATTTTTTTTTTTATTTCTGTAACGTGTGCCTCCACTTTTTTTAAATCTGTATCATCTAGGCATCCAAAAACAGGTAGATATTTGAATTCCTACCCTCGCAAAATTCTTTCTTGAGGCCTATCGCTTGAAAGTTTAAAATTGTTTCAGGAGTTTGTGGTGAGTGGTTTCTCATGTATTTAGATAACATTGACTTACGAGGAGAATCCTCTATTCCAACTTGATTGCATTGCTGCATTTCATTCAACCCGAAAAGTTAACTCTTCTCATTTCTTTATGTTTTTTTCTTTTTTGTTAAATCAGGATAAGAAACTGCTTGGCTCAACTATATGCTAAGGACATTACTCCTAATGATAAGCAGGAGTTTGATGAGGCATTCCAAAGAGAGGTTTCCTTTTCGTTTTCTTTATTAAGTACATTATCATGTGATGACTCGTGAAATTATCTGCCAGTCTGATTTCTTTTAGCATTGGGTTGTTTTGAATTGTTGTGTGTATTTTCTTCTTTGGCTTGTTGAAATTCAATATTCTAAGTGGCCATTACCTTTCTCATGTCGTTAACCATGATAGAGTTTATATTTGGCTTTGACCTGGTGTTTCTAAGATCCTTAATAGAAAAGATTTTCTATATAAGAAAAGCTAACTCTCCCAAACCCTTATGGTATCTATAGTCAAGATTATATCATCAACGTAAACAAGTAGGATAACTACATTGGTTTCTCTATGCTTGATAAAAATGGAATGTTCAGAAGCATATCTCGTTTGGTTGCTGTTTGGTAGTTGTCCCTGGGTAGGTGTTGAGATGAGGTAAGGTGGAGAGGTGGTGGTGTAAGTGGTAGATGTGATAGATGGATTGATGTATCATAAGTTGTGTGTTGATGTGATTTAAATGTAGAAAGAGCGATGCGGTTAATTTGTTTTATATTTAATGAGTTGTTCTTTTATTGTTGTTTTGTTGGAAAGTGGAGTAAGTTGGTTTAGATGTGATAGGTGAGTTTATATATTATGGGTAGAGAATTGAGTTAATAATTCTTGTAAATCGTGTTCCCTATGTTACTACTCATCCGCTATTCATCAACCCCTGCCACAGTAGCAGTCCCATGGTTTTGTTCCACAACCAAATGGGGCCTAAAAGCCTATCCTCATGTCTTAATTACTTAGCCTTTCAAGTCATGCTTTGAGGCATTTTTTTAGATCATAAATGACCTTTTTCAGCTCACACATGCACTTCTCCTTGACCACATAACCAGGTGCTTGTGACATATAAGCTGCTTCATTTAGATAACATGCAAGAAGATATTTTTAATATATACTTGAAACAATGGCTTGTTAGCAACAATAGACAAAATAATATAAATAGGATCAATATGAGCTTGAAGATAGTTGACACCATAGGTTTAAGTATTCCTTAGGCACTACTTAGAATACTGTTGAGAGATGTGGTCTATTGTAGTGGTACATTTAGTACCACATAGTGGAGCGAAGAAAAGTATGGTAAGAGCCTATAAATAGGTTATTGTACCCTCATTTGCCTTTTGAGAGAATAGAAAGATCTCTCCTTATCGGAGCATTCTCTCGTGATTCTCTTTCCTTTTCGTGAGTAAGGTTTCTACGTAAACCCAAGTATTCTTTTATTGTTTTATGCTTTGGATATCTTATTATCTTTCCGTTTATTCATATTTTATAACATGGTATTATAGCAAGTCGATCTTAGGTTCATTTGTTCTTTAGATTATCATTTTTGTTTATTATCAAGTTTTTATCATTTTGGGTTCTTGGAGGTGGATTTGCCATGTTCGGCATCCACTACTTGATTAAAGGAGGGGTGCAGGAGGTTGAAGCGTTTGGTGATGAGGCCGAAGGTTTAGAGCTTGAAAGGTGTTCGAGCAGTCGAAGGAGGCACTGTGACGAGATAAAGAGCTCCTTCATCTTCTCTGATCGGAGGAGGTGGTGTGGAGTGCTGTGATGGCGTGCGACGAGCAACGTGAGGTGGTGCTCCTTAAGTAGGCACCATAGCGGAGAAGTCGATGAGGAAGATAGAGAAGATGTGCGGTGTACGCATGAGGCTATGTGCGAGGAGGTGTCGTCGTTAATGGTGGTGATTGTGGTAGTAGCGATGGGCTATGCAGCGAGGAGACGCACAACGGTAGAAGACGCGGTTGATCAAAAGGAGAGGTCTTATGCAAGCGACATGAGCGATCTTTCACATGCAAGAATCAAGGGAATTGGCACAGAGCTCGAGGAGCGATCTTTGGTGATGATTGTTGCGAAGATCGTGGCAACGATCTTGCACGAGATTGCAAGATCTATGCTCAAGCCAATGGTGATTGCGGCCAACATGAGAAGTGGAGGAGAGAGGTGATGATAGCGTGAGCAGGAGGCATGGATCACGGCGAAGAGCGATGGTAGCTGTTTAGTGCCGTTGCTTTTTTGTTGTGAGTGATAGTTCTGGGTTCCTTTGAACCCTTAAAAGAGATGTGTTGAGTTATATTCGTGAGTCGTGTTGACTCTTTATTTGTTTACTATGAAAGGGTGTGTAAGGGTATTTATTTTATTATTCTCTGGTGTGCTTTTCTATATAAAGGCACTAGGGTCTCTATGGAATAAACTAATGTCATTACAACCCAACAAGATGAAATGGGTATTTTACCCTATTTGTCCCTTGGTTTTCTTTTATGTTATCTTTATTTGTCAAGCTTTAATAAAAAAGAGTCAAGAAAGAAAAAAAAGGGAGAAAGAAAAATGCTTTAAAATAATTGAAGAAGCTGAAATAAAAAAAGGGAATATATATATATATATATATGAAAGAAAAAGAAGAAAATAAAAAAAAATTGATGATGGATTTTTCAAGAGAAGAAGGGAGCTCTTCTGCATATTCTATTTTTCTTTATATTTATTTCTTCTCCCATGCAAGTATAGGAGAAAGGGTGAGTGTGAGCTTATTTTGTAATCCCAAGAGAGACTTTTTTGTCTTTGAGGTCTCCATGAAAGAGGCACTTTTCAAAGTTCTCAAATGGGATGGCACCAACAACAGATCAATCGTCTACGACTTATCTTCCAACTTCTACTTGCACCCATCTATAAGCAAGTCGAAGATGGAAGGAAGTTGGTGACACAAGGCAATTGTGACCCAACAACATTAGTTGAGGATGTAAAGAAGCTGGCGACATAAGAGACGTGAGCAAGTCGTGACTTGGCAGCATCATTTGATTTGTGGTGTGTTTGTTTTTGCTTTGTAGAATGGGGATATCTGTTGTGCAAGCTGAGTATTCCATGCTCCAGCTTGAGGGGGAGTGTTGAGAGATGTGGTATATTGTAGTGGTACGTTTAGTACCACATAATGGAGTGAAGAAAAGTATGGTGTGTGAGAGCCTATAAATATGCTGTTGTACCATCATTTATCTTTTGAGAAGAATAGAAACATCTTGCCCAATCGGGCCTTCTATGGTTTTCTCTCCATTTTTCATGAGTGAGGTTTCTATTTAAATCTAAATGTTTCTTGATTGTTTTATGCTTTTGATATCTTGTTAGGTTTTTACTTATCCATATTTTATAACAAAAACCATCTTAAGGAGGGCCTGAGTCCATCGGTTGTGTAATGAGACATGGGGTGAAGGCTACAAGTTCTTACAACCTTCAAATAGAGTTATGGTTATATCAACCCTAGGTTGGGCCATAGGACCATCTGGGTCAAAGTTAAATGGTGGTGATGAGTTAGATGGGCAATCCTCCAAACCGTCAATGTATATAGAGGGTAGAGGGATAGAAATATCAGTAATATACTTACCTCATTGATATGCTAACAAAGGATGTGAATGTAACTAAATGCTACCTTCCTTTATGGAAAACAAAAGGGTCTTTTAAAAAAGGTAACATCCACAATAACATGACACCTTCAAATGGGATCACAACAATGATGCCCCTTTTGGGTTTTAGAGTATCGAGAAAGACATAATTTGTTAGTTAAGGGGAGAGTTTATTAGGACACTAAACAAATGAATAAAACAAGTGCAACCAAAGTTCTGTACTTGAAGGCTAGACAGGTTAGAATTTGATTGCAATAACTTAAGAGTATCCCTTTTTAGAGTAGATAAAGGAACAAGATCAATCAAACAAGTAGCATTGAGCACAACTACGATTTTAAATGTTGATTTCGACGTCATTTTGATAAATATTTAAGTATGCATTTTTGATGCATGTCAAGGACATGTCATGGAAATATTTGTATTTCGATGTCACATGTGGACGATTTCGATACCCTAAAAATAGTCCATTTTGGAGGCATATCGAGAGCATGTCAGAGGCATGTCGACGCATGCTAAAAAAATTAGCAAAAGTAGTTAAAATGATTAGAATTTCAAGAAAATCACAAACTTAAATAAGTTTATATAAGAATAAGAATGTTATATCCTAATATTCATATGCAAATGCAGTCTACCATGTCATGTTTAAGTTTAAGAATCAAATATTAGATAATTACTATCTAAGATGAATTAAGAAAAGAATAAATAGATGATGTATATTCCAATGCCTAAATAAATAAACCACTATTAGATATTAATAGATTCTAAATGAATTATTAATGATATAGAAGAATGGTTGTGTTTTCCCCTTCTTTCTTTCTTTACTTTATACTTCTTTTTTTGCTTTTCCTATGCCTTAAAACTGTACATTTCCCAAATCATCAAAATGGTCAGTAAATTGAAATTTGAAATAAAGGAAGGAAGATTTATGGGCCCAAAGGAGATTTAGTTGAAGATACTTGAGTCATGTTTAGAACTAGTTGTTGGAAATACTTGAGTCACATTTAGATCTAGCTGTAGAGTAGATTTAGATTATAATTAGGGATAGATATGGAATCAAATCTCAAGAGAAGAATGAGAGCGGCAGCAGTAGCAACGAAGAAGAATAAGAGTAGTAGCAGTAGCAATGGAGAAGTAGGAGAGTAACTGACAACGGAGAACCGGAGAAGAGCAACAGCTACCAACAATGGGAAGGGTAGAAGTCAGAAGAACAATTAAGGTTTTAAATATCGATATTGATATCATGTCGACAAGTCAAAAATGAGATATATCGTTGATATTAGGAAAATTTCTTAAAATGACCTAAAATGGCTCAAAAATCACAAATTGGATGAAATTAACATTTGAATAACAAATACATGCATGAAAAAATGCCTAGAAGATCAAAATCATAAATTTTGAATGAAAACATAATGTAAATGCGTTAATAGTGGTGTTTACTTGGTTATGGGAAACGATCCCAAGTAGTTGTAGCTGACTCATGTTGGTGAAAAATCCTTCTCTTGAAAAGATAAATTTGGGATAGAGCATTCAAGTAGGCAAAGGAAAGGGAAGGAGCATGATGCTTAGTTTTTTTATAAGTCATTGGACTTGTTGGTATCAACTAATCATGAGTTGAAACTTTAGTAGAATCTTTTTTGAGCCATGTGAAAAAAAAAATTCCAATTTTCAACGGGAAAGTTTGAGATTTTCAAATATTTAATTCCTTAGAGAGTAGTAGGAGCTACCAAGCTTGAACCTTCTCTTCTCCCTTCTCTTCCTATCCTCCATCACTGTATACAACCCTACGAGCCACAGTCATAGTCCACAATAGTAGCAGAAGGAACCCTTCGCGTGCATGACGTGCAATAGCAACAGGCTGCCAGCAGTAGTGTAGCCTAGGAGTTGTAGGCATCCAACAACCAACAGCAACGTCGCGCGTGGCATGTGTGTAACGAGCGCGTACCCCAGACGTCTTTTAAGACGTCTGGGAGGTGGCCCAGACGTCTGTAAAGACGTCTGGGATCACATCCAGACGTCTGACCAGACGTCCGGGATAGTTTACAGACGTCTGACGAACAGTTATACTCGCACGGGATATTCGTCTGCGCGCCTGTGCGCGCAGACCTGCGATCCGCATCTTCTCTGCGGCTGCAGGCGACTGCGGCCGTCTCTCTCTCCTCTCCGCGCGGCGTTAAAAGGGGGAGGGGGCGCGCCTCCCCTCCCGTCTCCACCATCTTCCTCCTCTCCTGCTGCGGGCGGAGCGAGCGGACGCGAGGGCGCAGCGGCAGCGGTGCAGCAGAAGGCGCGGAGGAGCTGCGGCGTGCGAGGGCAGGGCTCTGCCGTGAGGGCGAGCTCGCCGGGAGCGGCTTGGCCGACCGGCGGAGGGCGCAGGGGGCGCAGAGCGTCGCGAAGAGGGACCTGCTGCGGGCGGAGCAGCGGACGCGCGAGGTGCGACGCGGGCGGCGTCGCGAGCGGAGGCCGAGCGAGGTTCTGATTCTGGAAAAATCTCCAGAATCAGACGTCTGGACTGATATCCAGACGGCAAGGTCGACGTCTGTGTGATCATACAGACGTCTGAAAGGTGAGTTCCGCTTTCTCCTTCTTCTTTTGTCGACTGGCCGTACTGAAGGAGGAGGGTTGGCTGTGCGCAGGTGTTCGGATTCGTCATCCTTTGCGAATCCGACGTTTGGAAGTTGTACCAGACGGCGGGAGTGACCTCCAGACGTCCGGAGAGACCATCGGACGTCTGGGATCTAGGAGAGACGTCGCCACAGACTTCTGGACGTCCGGGGAACCACGCCGAACAGGTAATTCTCTGATCCACCGTTTAAGACGTCTGGAAGGAGTTCCAGACGTCTGATTTTGCACAGTATTGTCTTTCTCGACCCGTTTAGGGCCCGTTTGGGCTCCGTCTTCCACGATTCGAGTTGCGTTCGATTCAGAATTTATTCCTCTACCCGCCTACAGTAGCTATACACTGTTTTGAGACGCTCCTTGTGTTTGATCCTTGTGATAGGACCTCGTTCGGTTGCCGTCTTGAGAGTCGCGGAGGCGCGCGGGATTCCCGACCACGCCCCCATTACTTCCGTTGTACCTGGTAGAGTGGTTTTAAGCATTAATAAGATCTGTTAAAGTATGGAACCATAACTAGAACCTAGGGCATTGCATGAACCCTAGGAATGAGAAATGTATGGAATGATAGCTCCTAGGTGTTGCATGAATCCTAGGGCCGGAAAACTAGATTGTATGATAGATCCTAGGATATGGCATGAATCCTAGGATGGAAAAACTAGTGGAATGTATATTACTGCAGTCTTGGAAAAATGGAAAGGAATATATAAGCTGCCTGTGAAATTAATTAACAGCTGCCTGTTATGAACAAAGAAACATGTTTGAGATCATGGAAATTGAGAACGTGAATCTGGAAAGTGAAACATATGATGTTCTGAGATAAAGGGCTGGAACCCTACGGGGAATTAGGAGTGGAACTCCTGGAAAGAAAAGGAATGGAACTGAGATGTAGTTTGTACTGTCTCTTGGGTACGCAGTACCAAGGGAAGTACCTGTACCTGTTTTAGTGCAGAGTGGGGCCAGCCGCCCCAGGGACCCGGGGTTAGGCTTGGCCGCTCTGTACCGACTTGTTGGCCCTCGTGTACGTAGTACCGAGGAGAGCTAGTAGTGTTAGGAGAGTACTAGCTACCCCACGGGCCCCGGGGTTCTGCTAGCCTCCTTCACCGACTTGTTAGGCCCACTAGGGCAAACCAGGGTAGTCAGACGAGGGTGCGCGGACTGTGGAGGGGCAAGGCCCCGGTTTGGTTACTGTGGAGGGGCTGGACCCCTGTTACTGAGAGGGCTCTGCCCTGGTTCCGTGCTGTGCTTTGGGCGCACCCGTTAACGGAAACGACTGACCGCGTGCCAGTACGGGCTAGCTACCTGTGCGTTTATCGCGCGTGCCGTAGTCACCGTTACGTCTGTCAGTGACCTTGGGGTGGTTGACTGAGGGTAGGATCACCACGGGGGACTCTCCCGGCCAGGAGAGCACCACGTGCTACTTCTACTGTTGGAAAAGACTGCAATCAAGATCGTCCCACGAGGACATTCGAGATCAAGTAAAGGATCTGAGAAGTAAATGAAATAGTGAGAAAAATTGAAAGATGTAAATAAAGGAAGTAATAGAACATAACAGCTACTGTACACTCTACTGTTGCCTTTAGTTAGTTTGCCACTCTACTCAGCGTTTTGCTGACGTGTTACACTCGTTACCTTTTTCAGGACCAGGTGTTGAGCAGCCAGGGTCGGCGGCTGCAGAGGACGCTGGGCCGAGTAGGGTCCAGTAGAGTTGCCACAGCTTTGTACCTTCTTTTGTTTCTGTTCTAGTGAGTAGTTTTGTTTCCGCTGTACCTTCCTTACCTGCAGTTTTTGTTATATGATAAATGTCGTTTTACTGTTGTGGTGGTGCCTACTGTAGTAGTTTCTTTCCTTACTGCTGTACTTTTTACTGTTAGTTATATTCATGCTGAATGTGGTTTATTTTACTGTCTTTTGGTTACTTCCTCGTTGGACGACTGGGTCTTGGGATTAGTCGAGTCGGTCCGGTTCTCGTGTCTCGTAGGGACTCGGGAACCGGGTCGTTACAAGATGGTATCAGAGCAAGGTCGTCCCGAGAAGTGAATCAACTGACTGGAAAGTAACCAATTCACATGTTTATAGCTAGAGTAGCCACCACAACATATCTCTTGCCATGAGCTCTTAGAAGTGTTGTTAGGTACCGTCTGTTTTGACGTTTCCGTTTTGTTTCGCGTCTCCTTGCAGGAGATGCCTCGTCGTGGGACTGGCGAGACTGGCCGCGGGCGCGGCCGAGGGCGAGGTCGGCGAGGTGGACGTGCTGTCGTTGACGTCTCGGTGGACCAGCCACCACTCCCTGGCATCCAGGCCCAGGACCTCGCCAGACTGATACGGGATATTGTGCGAGAGGAGCTCCACCCACCGCCCCGAGCACCTCCTCCTGGGGTTGCAGAGGGGGAGTCCTCTGTGGGACCACGCGACGGACGCGGCGCCGGACACGAGGGAGGGGATGGGCCCCTGCCGCCCCCACCTTCCTCCGACACTTCTGTACACGAGACACCTTCGCCTGGAGGTGCACCAGCACCTCCCCTACAGCACCACTTCGAGCTTTTCGGACAGTTCCGGAAGCTGAAGCCCCCCTCCTTCAAGGGGGATGAGGACCCGACCGAGGCAGAGGACTGGCTTGAGCAGCTGGAGAAGATCTTCGACACCCTTCGCCCCCCGGTGGAGTGCCGTGTGGCCTTTGCCACGTACCAGCTGGAGAGTGCGGCACACCGGTGGTGGAGGGCGGTCCGGGGACAGGAGAGGGACGAGCCGACGTGGGACCAGTTCGTCACCCTCTTCTGCGAGCAGTACTTTCCCCAGACGTGGCAGGACCAGAGGAGGCGGGAGTTCCACACTCTCCGCCAAGGGACGATGACCGTGAGCGCGTACCGCACGCGTTTCTTGGAGCTGTCCCGCTTTGCAGCGACAGCGGTAGCCACTGAGGAGGAGCGCCTTTGGAGGTTCACCGAGGGGCTCCGGCCTGCGATCCGGGGGTATGTCAAACCCCTGAAGCTGCCGACGTTTTCGAGAGTGGTAGAGGCAGCCATGACTTACGAGGAGACCAACCTGTCCGCGCGAGAGACCGACGGCGGGCGGAAGAGGCCCTTTCAGCCAGACTTCTCACAGGGCCGGCGAGAACGGAGACACGTGGCGTCCGCAGGAGAGCCGTCACGTTGTGCAGGGCCATCAGTGGCCTTTAGGGGCCCTCGACAGGGGCCAGTCGCCAGCACCGGACCCCCGCCTAGCCGACAGCAGGGACTCACTGAGGGCGGGAGTCGGGTTCCCCTCTGCTACCAGTGTGGCCAGCCGGGCCACGTCAGGAGGGACTGCCCATCTAGGGCAGGAGGTCAGCAGATACTTCCCGCGCAGAGCACTGGAGGGCGCGCAGGAGGCCGCGGTTTCCAGGCGCGAGGAGGAGGACCGCAGTCGCGAGGAGGGTACCGGCCAGCACCTACCCGTCCGACGCAGAGTGTGGCTGCTTCGTCCGCACCTAGAGCTGAGGGGCGTATCAACGCCCTAACACACAGGGACGCCAGAGCTTCGGGATCCGTGGTAGCAGGTATGGTTTCAGTTTCTGGCAGACTCGTTTACACGCTTTTCGATTCCGGCGCTACGCACTCGTTTGTCGCAGACAGTTTCGCAGTTAGTTTGGACCAGGATTATACATTGTTAGAGAACCCGTTCGTAATCAGAGGTCCGAGTGGTCAGCTGTTTGTAGCTGAGGAGGTGTACACGGGTTGCGGGGTCAGCATCGGGGGACACAGCCTACCAGCTGACCTGATTATGATACAGATGGAGGACTTTGGGGTGATCCTGGGGATGGATTGGCTGTCCGCTTACCACGCATTGGTGGACTGCTTTGAGAGGAAGATTGTCTTCTCCATTCCGGAGTTGCCTTCCTTCGAGTTTCACGGGCAGCCAGTGGACGGAGGTTTCAGGTGCATTTCGTCACTTCGGGCGGCGAGACTTTTGAGCCAGGGGTGTGAGGGCTTCTTAGCTTGTGTGGTGGCAGAGCACAGCCCCGTGGCAGATTTCCAGAGCATCCCGGTGGTCAGAGAGTACCCCGACGTGTTTCCAGACGAGTTACCAGGACTACCGCCCGAGCGTGAGATCGAGTTTGAGATCTCACTAGTACCAGGGACCAACCCCATCTCCACCGCGCCATACAGGATGGCACCGCTTGAGCTGCGAGAGCTCAAGTCTCAGTTGCAGGACCTTTTGGAGAAGGGTTTCGTGAGGCCCAGTGCGTCTCCCTGGGGAGCCCCGGTACTGTTTGTGAAGAAGAAGGATGGGACCCTACGCCTTTGTGTGGACTACCGACAGCTGAATAGGGTCACCATCAAGAACAGATATCCGCTGCCGAGGATTGACGATTTGTTTGACCAGTTGCGGGGTGCCACGGTGTTTTCCAAGATCGACTTGAGGTCTGGATACCACCAGTTGAGGATCAGGGAGACCGACGTCTCCAAGACAGCTTTCCGCACCCGGTACGGACACTACGAGTTTTTGGTCATGCCGTTTGGGCTGACCAATGCCCCCGCTGCTTTCATGGACCTGATGAACCGGGTGTTCAGACCGTACTTGGACCAGTTTGTGGTGGTTTTCATAGATGATGTACTCATCTATTCTAGAGATCGGACGCAGCACGGACAGCACTTGCGGATGGTTCTGGACACTCTGAGACGACGCAGGCTGTACGCCAAATACAGCAAGTGCGAGTTCTGGTTGAGGGAGGTGACCTTTTTGGGTCATGTGATCTCTGGAGACGGCCTGGCGGTGGATCCCGCCAAGGTCGAGGCAGTGCTCAGGTGGGAGAGACCGCGTTCAGTCACTGAGATTCGCAGTTTCCTGGGACTGGCAGGTTACTACAGACGGTTCATCAGAGGGTTTTCGCAGATTGCACGTCCTATGACACAGTTGACTCGGAAGGATGTGCCTTTCACTTGGACAGACGCCTGTGAGGCGTGTTTTCTGGAGCTGAAGGAGAGGTTGACCTCGGCTCCTGTGCTCACCATTCCTGACAGTAGTGGCGGGTTCGTTGTGTACACGGACGCTTCCTTGCAGGGGTTAGGAGGTGTGCTCATGCAGAGGGGTCACGTGGTCGCTTACGCTTCGCGGCAACTGAAGCCCCATGAGCATACCTACCCTACCCACGACCTAGAGTTGGCAGCTGTTGTCTTCGCGCTGAAGACATGGAGGCATTACTTGTACGGTGAGACCTTCGAGATTTTTACAGATCACAAGAGCCTCAGATATCTTTTTGACCAGAAGGAGCTCAACATGAGACAGAGACGTTGGCTGGAGCTCCTGAAGGACTACGACTGCAGCATCTCCTACCACCCGGGAAAGGCCAATGTGGTGGCTGACGCCTTGAGCCGTAAGGCGCCCGCACGCTTGGCCAGTCTACAGTTACAGAGTTGGAGCCTTTTGGAGGAGGTGGGCAGTTGGCGACCTCTAGAGTTACGAGGATACTGTGGGGCAGTGACGGTGACACGGCAGACCAGACCAGAGTTGATAGACCGCATCATCACGGGACAGATGGCCGATCCGTACTTGCAGTCTTTGCGCGACAGAGTACTGTCAGGGGACCCAGGGGACTTCTCTTTCACAGACCAGGTGTTACGCTTGAGGGGACGGCTGTGCGTCCCCAGAGACGAGGAACTGTTGAGAGAGCTCCTGACTGAGGCACACGGTTCCAGATTCACCATACATCCCGGAAACACGAAAATGTACCATGACTTGAGACGCGAGTTCTGGTGGAGAGGGATGAAGCGGGATGTGGGTGAGTTCGTGCAGCAGTGCTTAGTGTGCCAGCAGGTGAAAGCCGAGCATCAGAGGCCTGCAGGGCCGCTTCAGCCGCTTCCAGTGCCAGAGTGGAAGTGGGAGAGCATCACCATGGACTTGGTGGTGGGTTTACCTGTTACCCAGCGAGGACACGACGCGGTCTGGGTAATAGTGGATAGGTTGACGAAGACGGCACGATTCTTGCCGATCCGAGTCACTTTGGGACCAGCACAGTTGGCAGAGAGGTACATCCGTGATGTGGTGCGACTACACGGAGTTCCGCGGGAGATCGTATCCGACCGGGATACCCGCTTTACATCCCAGTTTTGGGCTGAGTTTCAGCAGGCTTTGGGGACGAGGTTGAGGTTTAGCACGGCTTACCACCCCCAGACGGACGGACAGTCGGAACGCACGATACAGACACTTGAGGATCTTTTGCGTGCCTGTGTACTAGACTGGAGGGGCTCTTGGGAGGAACACCTGCCCCTGGCAGAGTTTGCATACAACAACAGTTATCACTCGAACATCGGCATGGCTCCCTACGAGGCTCTGTACGGACGGAAATGCACGGCACCCTTGAGTTGGGTTGAGGTGGGGACCAAGTGGGAGGTTGGCCCCAGGTTGATCCGGTAGAGTCAGGAGGTAGTTGAACAGATCCACAGACGACTCCGCACTGTCAGGAGCAGACAGAAGAGCTACGCAGATCGCAGACGCAGAGAGGTGCAGTTCGAGGTTGGGGACCACGTCTTTCTTCGTGTTTCGCCCATGAAGGGCTTACAGCGGTTTGGGGTGAGAGGGAAGCTCGCGCCGAGGTTCGTGGGGCCCTTCGAGGTCCTGGAGCGGGTTGGACCCGTTGCTTACAGACTTGCCCTTCCCCCGCAGCTTTCTGGTGTGCACGACGTGTTCCACGTGTCCAACCTCAGGAAGTACGTAGCCGATCTCAGCCACGTACTGAGTCACGAGAGCGTCGAGGTGAGCGACGACCTGACCTACCCCGAGCGGCCAGTGCAGATCCTAGACCGAGCCGTCCGCAGGTTGAGACGAAAGCAAGTACCCCTGGTAAAGGTTTTGTGGAGGAGCCAGCGGTACGAGGAGGCTACCTGGGAGCCTGAGGCGGCAATGCGGGAGCGGTACCCAGAGCTTTTCGCGGGTACGTCCTTTCGGACCGGCTTCGGTCCTCTTTGAGTTTGTTGTGGTTATTTGGACATCCTTTTTCCGCACCCTAGTTGGCGCAAGTTTCGGGGACGAAACTTCCTTTGAGTTTGTTATATTGTAACGAGCGCGTACCCCAGACGTCTTTTAAGACGTCTGGGAGGTGGCCCAGACATCTGTAAAGACGTCTGGGATCACATCCAGACGGCTGACCAGACGTGTGGGATAGTTTACAGACGTCTGACGAACAGTTATACTCGCACGGGATATTCGTCTGCGCGCCTGTGCGCGCAGACCTGCGATCCGCATCTTCTCTGCGGCTGCAGGCGACTGCGGCCGTCTCTCTCTCCTCTCCGCGCGGCGTTAAAAGGGGGAGGGGGCGCGCCTCCCCTCCCGTCTCCACCATCTTCCTCCTCTCCTGCTGCGGGCGGAGCGAGCGGACGCGAGGGCGCAGCGGCAGCGGCGCAGCAGAAGGCGCGGAGGAGCTGCGGCGTGCGAGGGCAGGGCTCTGCCGTGAGGGCGAGCTCGCCGGGAGCGGCTTGGCCGACCGGCGGAGGGCGCAGGGGGCGCAGAGCGTCGCGAAGAGGGACCTGCTGCGGGCGGAGCAGCGGACGCGCGAGGTGCGACGCGGGCGGCGTCGCGAGCGGAGGCCGAGCGAGGTTCTGATTCTGGAAAAATCTCCAGAATCAGACGTCTGGACTGATATCCAGACGGCAAGGTCGACGTCTGTGTGATCATACAGACGTCTGAAAGGTGAGTTCCGCTTTCTCCTTCTTCTTTTGTCGACTGGCCGTACTGAAGGAGGAGGGTTGGCTGTGCGCAGGTGTTCGGATTCGTCATCCTTTGCGAATCCGACGTCTAGAAGTTGTACCAGACGGCGGGAGTGACCTCCAGACGTCCGGAGAGACCATCGGACGTCTGGGATCTAGGAGAGACGTCGCCACAGACTTCTGGACGTCCGGGGAACCACGCCGAACAGGTAATTCTCTGATCCACCGTTTAAGACGTCTGGAAGGAGTTCCAGACGTCTGATTTTGCACAGTATTGTCTTTCTCGACCCGTTTAGGGCCCGTTTGGGCTCCGTCTTCCACGATTCGAGTTGCGTTCGATTCAGAATTTATTCCTCTACCCGCCTACAGTAGCTATACACTGTTTTGAGACGCTCCTTGTGTTTGATCCTTGTGATAGGACCTCGTTTGGTTGCCGTCTTGAGAGTCGCGGAGGCGCGCGGGATTCCCGACCACGCCCCCATTACTTCCGTTGTACCTGGTAGAGTGGTTTTAAGCATTAATAAGATCTGTTAAAGTATGGAACCATAACTAGAACCTAGGGCATTGCATGAACCCTAGGAATGAGAAATGTATGGAATGATAGCTCCTAGGTGTTGCATGAATCCTAGGGCCGGAAAACTAGATTGTATGATAGATCCTAGGATATGGCATGAATCCTAGGATGGAAAAACTAGTGGAATGTATATTACTGCAGTCTTGGAAAAATGGAAAGGAATATATAAGCTGCCTGTGAAATTAATTAACAGCTGCCTGTTATGAACAAAGAAACATGTTTGAGATCATGGAAATTGAGAACGTGAATCTGGAAAGTGAAACATATGATGTTCTGAGATAAAGGGCTGGAACCCTACGGGGAATTAGGAGTGGAACTCCTGGAAAGAAAAGGAATGGAACTGAGATGTAGTTTGTACTGTCTCTTGGGTACGCAGTACCAAGGGAAGTACCTGTACCTGTTTTAGTGCAGAGTGGGGCCAGCCGCCCCAGGGACCCGGGGTTAGGCTTGGCCGCTCTGTACCGACTTGTTGGCCCTCGTGTACGTAGTACCGAGGAGAGCTAGTAGTGTTAGGAGAGTACTAGCTACCCCACGGGCCCCGGGGTTCTGCTAGCCTCCTTCACCGACTTGTTAGGCCCACTAGGGCAAACCAGGGTAGTCAGACGAGGGTGCGCGGACTGTGGAGGGGCAAGGCCCCGGTTTGGTTACTGTGGAGGGGCTGGACCCCTGTTACTGAGAGGGCTCTGCCCTGGTTCCGTGCTGTGCTTTGGGCGCACCCGTTAACGGAAACGACTGACCGCGTGCCAGTACGGGCTAGCTACCTGTGCGTTTATCGCGCGTGCCGTAGTCACCGTTACGTCTGTCAGTGACCTTGGGGTGGTTGACTGAGGGTAGGATCACCACGGGGGACTCTCCCGGCCAGGAGAGCACCACGTGCTACTTCTACTGTTGGAAAAGACTGCAATCAAGATCGTCCCACGAGGACATTCGAGATCAAGTAAAGGATCTGAGAAGTAAATGAAATAGTGAGAAAAATTGAAAGATGTAAATAAAGGAAGTAATAGAACATAACAGCTACTGTACACTCTACTGTTGCCTTTAGTTAGTTTGCCACTCTACTCAGCGTTTTGCTGACGTGTTACACTCGTTACCTTTTTCAGGACCAGGTGTTGAGCAGCCAGGGTCGGCGGCTGCAGAGGACGCTGGGCCGAGTAGGGTCCAGTAGAGTTGCCACAGCTTTGTACCTTCTTTTGTTTCTGTTCTAGTGAGTAGTTTTGTTTCCGCTGTACCTTCCTTACCTGCAGTTTTTGTTATATGATAAATGTCGTTTTACTGTTGTGGTGGTGCCTACTGTAGTAGTTTCTTTCCTTACTGCTGTACTTTTTACTGTTAGTTATATTCATGCTGAATGTGGTTTATTTTACTGTCTTTTGGTTACTTCCTCGTTGGACGACTGGGTCTTGGGATTAGTCGAGTCGGTCCGGTTCTCGTGTCTCGTAGGGACTCGGGAACCGGGTCGTTACAAGATGGTATCAGAGCAAGGTCGTCCCGAGAAGTGAATCAACTGACTGGAAAGTAACCAATTCACATGTTTATAGCTAGAGTAGCCACCACAACATATCTCTTGCCATGAGCTCTTAGAAGTGTTGTTAGGTACCGTCTGTTTTGACGTTTCCGTTTTGTTTCGCGTCTCCTTGCAGGAGATGCCTCGTCGTGGGACTGGCGAGACTGGCCGCGGGCGCGGCCGAGGGCGAGGTCGGCGAGGTGGACGTGCTGTCGTTGACGTCTCGGTGGACCAGCCACCACTCCCTGGCATCTAGGCCCAGGACCTCGCCAGACTGATACGGGATATTGTGCGAGAGGAGCTCCACCCACCGCCCCGAGCACCTCCTCCTGGGGTTGCAGAGGGGGAGTCCTCTGTGGGACCACGCGACGGACGCGGCGCCGGACACGAGGGAGGGGATGGGCCCCTGCCGCCCCCACCTTCCTCCGACACTTCTGTACACGAGACACCTTCGCCTGGAGGTGCACCAGCACCTCCCCTACAGCACCACTTCGAGCTTTTCGGACAGTTCCGGAAGCTGAAGCCCCCCTCCTTCAAGGGGGATGAGGACCCGACCGAGGCAGAGGACTGGCTTGAGCAGCTGGAGAAGATCTTCGACACCCTTCGCCCCCCGGTGGAGTGCCGCGTGGCCTTTGCCACGTACCAGCTGGAGAGTGCGGCACACCGGTGGTGGAGGGCGGTCCGGGGACAGGAGAGGGACGAGCCGACGTGGGACCAGTTCGTCACCCTCTTCTGCGAGCAGTACTTTCCCCAGACGTGGCAGGACCAGAGGAGGCGGGAGTTCCACACTCTCCGCCAAGGGACGATGACCGTGAGCGCGTACCGCACGCGTTTCTTGGAGCTGTCCCGCTTTGCAGCGACAGCGGTAGCCACTGAGGAGGAGCGCCTTTGGAGGTTCACCGAGGGGCTCCGGCCTGCGATCCGGGGGTATGTCAAACCCCTGAAGCTGCCGACGTTTTCGAGAGTGGTAGAGGCAGCCATGACTTACGAGGAGACCAACCCGTCCGCGCGAGAGACCGACGGCGGGCGGAAGAGGCCCTTTCAGCCAGACTTCTCACAGGGCCGGCGAGAACGGAGACACGTGGCGTCCGCAGGAGAGCCGTCACGTTGTGCAGGGCCATCAGTGGCCTTTAGGGGCCCTCGACAGGGGCCAGTCGCCAGCACCGGACCCCCGCCTAGCCGACAGCAGGGACTCACTGAGGGCGGGAGTCGGGTTCCCCTCTGCTACCAGTGTGGCCAGCCGGGCCACGTCAGGAGGGACTGCCCATCTAGGGCAGGAGGTCAGCAGATACTTCCCGCGCAGAGCACTGGAGGGCGCGCAGGAGGCCGCGGTTTCCAGGCGCGAGGAGGAGGACCGCAGTCGCGAGGAGGGTACCGGCCAGCACCTACCCGTCCGACGCAGAGTGTGGCTGCTTCGTCCGCACCTAGAGCTGAGGGGCGTATCAACGCCCTAACACACAGGGACGCCAGAGCTTCGGGATCCGTGGTAGCAGGTATGGTTTCAGTTTCTGGCAGACTCGTTTACACGCTTTTCGATTCCGGCGCTACGCACTCGTTTGTCGCAGACAGTTTCGCAGTTAGTTTGGACCAGGATTATACATTGTTAGAGAACCCGTTCGTAATCAGAGGTCCGAGTGGTCAGCTGTTTGTAGCTGAGGAGGTGTACACGGGTTGCGGGGTCAGCATCGGGGGACACAGCCTACCAGCTGACCTGATTATGATACAGATGGAGGACTTTGGGGTGATCCTGGGGATGGATTGGCTGTCCGCTTACCACGCATTGGTGGACTGCTTTGAGAGGAAGATTGTCTTCTCCATTCCGGAGTTGCCTTCCTTCGAGTTTCACGGGCAGCCAGTGGACGGAGGTTTCAGGTGCATTTCGTCACTTCGGGCGGCGAGACTTTTGAGCCAGGGGTGTGAGGGCTTCTTAGCTTGTGTGGTGGCAGAGCACAGCCCCGTGGCAGATTTCCAGAGCATCCCGGTGGTCAGAGAGTACCCCGACGTGTTTCCAGACGAGTTACCAGGACTACCGCCCGAGCGTGAGATCGAGTTTGAGATCTCACTAGTACCAGGGACCAACCCCATCTCCACCGCGCCATACAGGATGGCACCGCTTGAGCTGCGAGAGCTCAAGTCTCAGTTGCAGGACCTTTTGGAGAAGGGTTTCGTGAGGCCCAGTGCGTCTCCCTGGGGAGCCCCGGTACTGTTTGTGAAGAAGAAGGATGGGACCCTACGCCTTTGTGTGGACTACCGACAGCTGAATAGGGTCACCATCAAGAACAGATATCCGCTGCCGAGGATTGACGATTTGTTTGACCAGTTGCGGGGTGCCACGGTGTTTTCCAAGATCGACTTGAGGTCTGGATACCACCAGTTGAGGATCAGGGAGACCGACGTCTCCAAGACAGCTTTCCGCACCCGGTACGGACACTACGAGTTTTTGGTCATGCCGTTTGGGCTGACCAATGCCCCCGCTGCTTTCATGGACCTGATGAACCGGGTGTTCAGACCGTACTTGGACCAGTTTGTGGTGGTTTTCATAGATGATGTACTCATCTATTCTAGAGATCGGACGCAGCACGGACAGCACTTGCGGATGGTTCTGGACACTCTGAGACGACGCAGGCTGTACGCCAAATACAGCAAGTGCGAGTTCTGGTTGAGGGAGGTGACCTTTTTGGGTCATGTGATCTCTGGAGACGGCCTGGCGGTGGATCCCGCCAAGGTCGAGGCAGTGCTCAGGTGGGAGAGACCGCGTTCAGTCACTGAGATTCGCAGTTTCCTGGGACTGGCAGGTTACTACAGACGGTTCATCAGAGGGTTTTCGCAGATTGCACGTCCTATGACACAGTTGACTCGGAAGGATGTGCCTTTCACTTGGACAGACGCCTGTGAGGCGTGTTTTCTGGAGCTGAAGGAGAGGTTGACCTCGGCTCCTGTGCTCACCATTCCTGACAGTAGTGGCGGGTTCGTTGTGTACACGGACGCTTCCTTGCAGGGGTTAGGAGGTGTGCTCATGCAGAGGGGTCACGTGGTCGCTTACGCTTCGCGGCAACTGAAGCCCCATGAGCATACCTACCCTACCCACGACCTAGAGTTGGCAGCTGTTGTCTTCGCGCTGAAGACATGGAGGCATTACTTGTACGGTGAGACCTTCGAGATTTTTACAGATCACAAGAGCCTCAGATATCTTTTTGACCAGAAGGAGCTCAACATGAGACAGAGACGTTGGCTGGAGCTCCTGAAGGACTACGACTGCAGCATCTCCTACCACCCGGGAAAGGCCAATGTGGTGGCTGACGCCTTGAGCCGTAAGGCGCCCGCACGCTTGGCCAGTCTACAGTTACAGAGTTGGAGCCTTTTGGAGGAGGTGGGCAGTTGGCGACCTCTAGAGTTACGAGGATACTGTGGGGCAGTGACGGTGACACGGCAGACCAGACCAGAGTTGATAGACCGCATCATCACGGGACAGATGGCCGATCCGTACTTGCAGTCTTTGCGCGACAGAGTACTGTCAGGGGACCCAGGGGACTTCTCTTTCACAGACCAGGTGTTACGCTTGAGGGGACGGCTGTGCGTCCCCAGAGACGAGGAACTGTTGAGAGAGCTCCTGACTGAGGCACACGGTTCCAGATTCACCATACATCCCGGAAACACGAAAATGTACCATGACTTGAGACGCGAGTTCTGGTGGAGAGGGATGAAGCGGGATGTGGGTGAGTTCGTGCAGCAGTGCTTAGTGTGCCAGCAGGTGAAAGCCGAGCATCAGAGGCCTGCAGGGCCGCTTCAGCCGCTTCCAGTGCCAGAGTGGAAGTGGGAGAGCATCACCATGGACTTGGTGGTGGGTTTACCTGTTACCCAGCGAGGACACGACGCGGTCTGGGTAATAGTGGATAGGTTGACGAAGACGGCACGATTCTTGCCGATCCGAGTCACTTTGGGACCAGCACAGTTGGCAGAGAGGTACATCCGTGATGTGGTGCGACTACACGGAGTTCCGCGGGAGATCGTATCCGACCGGGATACCCGCTTTACATCCCAGTTTTGGGCTGAGTTTCAGCAGGCTTTGGGGACGAGGTTGAGGTTTAGCACGGCTTACCACCCCCAGACGGACGGACAGTCGGAACGCACGATACAGACACTTGAGGATCTTTTGCGTGCCTGTGTACTAGACTGGAGGGGCTCTTGGGAGGAACACCTGCCCCTGGCAGAGTTTGCATACAACAACAGTTATCACTCGAACATCGGCATGGCTCCCTACGAGGCTCTGTACGGACGGAAATGCACGGCACCCTTGAGTTGGGTTGAGGTGGGGACCAAGTGGGAGGTTGGCCCCAGGTTGATCCGGTAGAGTCAGGAGGTAGTTGAACAGATCCACAGACGACTCCGCACTGTCAGGAGCAGACAGAAGAGCTACGCAGATCGCAGACGCAGAGAGGTGCAGTTCGAGGTTGGGGACCACGTCTTTCTTCGTGTTTCGCCCATGAAGGGCTTACAGCGGTTTGGGGTGAGAGGGAAGCTCGCGCCGAGGTTCGTGGGGCCCTTCGAGGTCCTGGAGCGGGTTGGACCCGTTGCTTACAGACTTGCCCTTCCCCCGCAGCTTTCTGGTGTGCACGACGTGTTCCACGTGTCCAACCTCAGGAAGTACGTAGCCGATCTCAGCCACGTACTGAGTCACGAGAGCGTCGAGGTGAGCGACGACCTGACCTACCCCGAGCGGCCAGTGCAGATCCTAGACCGAGCCGTCCGCAGGTTGAGACGAAAGCAAGTACCCCTGGTAAAGGTTTTGTGGAGGAGCCAGCGGTACGAGGAGGCTACCTGGGAGCCTGAGGCGGCAATGCGGGAGCGGTACCCAGAGCTTTTCGCGGGTACGTCCTTTCGGACCGGCTTCGGTCCTCTTTGAGTTTGTTGTGGTTATTTGGACATCCTTTTTCCGCACCCTAGTTGGCGCAAGTTTCGGGGACGAAACTTCCTTTGAGTTTGTTATATTGTAACGAGCGCGTACCCCAGACGTCTTTTAAGACGTCTGGGAGGTGGCCCAGACATCTGTAAAGACGTCTGGGATCACATCCAGACGGCTGACCAGACGTGTGGGATAGTTTACAGACGTCTGACGAACAGTTATACTCGCACGGGATATTCGTCTGCGCGCCTGTGCGCGCAGACCTGCGATCCGCATCTTCTCTGCGGCTGCAGGCGACTGCGGCCGTCTCTCTCTCCTCTCCGCGCGGCGTTAAAAGGGGGAGGGGGCGCGCCTCCCCTCCCGTCTCCACCATCTTCCTCCTCTCCTGCTGCGGGCGGAGCGAGCGGACGCGAGGGCGCAGCGGCAGCGGCGCAGCAGAAGGCGCGGAGGAGCTGCGGCGTGCGAGGGCAGGGCTCTGCCGTGAGGGCGAGCTCGCCGGGAGCGGCTTGGCCGACCGGCGGAGGGCGCAGGGGGCGCAGAGCGTCGCGAAGAGGGACCTGCTGCGGGCGGAGCAGCGGACGCGCGAGGTGCGACGCGGGCGGCGTCGCGAGCGGAGGCCGAGCGAGGTTCTGATTCTGGAAAAATCTCCAGAATCAGACGTCTGGACTGATATCCAGACGGCAAGGTCGACGTCTGTGTGATCATACAGACGTCTGAAAGGTGAGTTCCGCTTTCTCCTTCTTCTTTTGTCGACTGGCCGTACTGAAGGAGGAGGGTTGGCTGTGCGCAGGTGTTCGGATTCGTCATCCTTTGCGAATCCGACGTCTAGAAGTTGTACCAGACGGCGGGAGTGACCTCCAGACGTCCGGAGAGACCATCGGACGTCTGGGATCTAGGAGAGACGTCGCCACAGACTTCTGGACGTCCGGGGAACCACGCCGAACAGGTAATTCTCTGATCCACCGTTTAAGACGTCTGGAAGGAGTTCCAGACGTCTGATTTTGCACAGTATTGTCTTTCTCGACCCGTTTAGGGCCCGTTTGGGCTCCGTCTTCCACGATTCGAGTTGCGTTCGATTCAGAATTTATTCCTCTACCCGCCTACAGTAGCTATACACTGTTTTGAGACGCTCCTTGTGTTTGATCCTTGTGATAGGACCTCGTTCGGTTGCCGTCTTGAGAGTCGCGGAGGCGCGCGGGATTCCCGACCACGCCCCCATTACTTCCGTTGTACCTGGTAGAGTGGTTTTAAGCATTAATAAGATCTGTTAAAGTATGGAACCATAACTAGAACCTAGGGCATTGCATGAACCCTAGGAATGAGAAATGTATGGAATGATAGCTCCTAGGTGTTGCATGAATCCTAGGGCCGGAAAACTAGATTGTATGATAGATCCTAGGATATGGCATGAATCCTAGGATGGAAAAACTAGTGGAATGTATATTACTGCAGTCTTGGAAAAATGGAAAGGAATATATAAGCTGCCTGTGAAATTAATTAACAGCTGCCTGTTATGAACAAAGAAACATGTTTGAGATCATGGAAATTGAGAACGTGAATCTGGAAAGTGAAACATATGATGTTCTGAGATAAAGGGCTGGAACCCTACGGGGAATTAGGAGTGGAACTCCTGGAAAGAAAAGGAATGGAACTGAGATGTAGTTTGTACTGTCTCTTGGGTACGCAGTACCAAGGGAAGTACCTGTACCTGTTTTAGTGCAGAGTGGGGCCAGCCGCCCCAGGGACCCGGGGTTAGGCTTGGCCGCTCTGTACCGACTTGTTGGCCCTCGTGTACGTAGTACCGAGGAGAGCTAGTAGTGTTAGGAGAGTACTAGCTACCCTACGGGCCCCGGGGTTCTGCTAGCCTCCTTCACCGACTTGTTAGGCCCACTAGGGCAAACCAGGGTAGTCAGACGAGGGTGCGCGGACTGTGGAGGGGCAAGGCCCCGGTTTGGTTACTGTGGAGGGGCTGGACCCCTGTTACTGAGAGGGCTCTGCCCTGGTTCCGTGCTGTGCTTTGGGCGCACCCGTTAACGGAAACGACTGACCGCGTGCCAGTACGGGCTAGCTACCTGTGCGTTTATCGCGCGTGCCGTAGTCACCGTTACGTCTGTCAGTGACCTTGGGGTGGTTGACTGAGGGTAGGATCACCACGGGGGACTCTCCCGGCCAGGAGAGCACCACGTGCTACTTCTACTGTTGGAAAAGACTGCAATCAAGATCGTCCCACGAGGACATTCGAGATCAAGTAAAGGATCTGAGAAGTAAATGAAATAGTGAGAAAAATTGAAAGATGTAAATAAAGGAAGTAATAGAACATAACAGCTACTGTACACTCTACTGTTGCCTTTAGTTAGTTTGCCACTCTACTCAGCGTTTTGCTGACGTGTTACACTCGTTACCTTTTTCAGGACCAGGTGTTGAGCAGCCAGGGTCGGCGGCTGCAGAGGACGCTGGGCCGAGTAGGGTCCAGTAGAGTTGCCACAGCTTTGTACCTTCTTTTGTTTCTGTTCTAGTGAGTAGTTTTGTTTCCGCTGTACCTTCCTTACCTGCAGTTTTTGTTATATGATAAATGTCGTTTTACTGTTGTGGTGGTGCCTACTGTAGTAGTTTCTTTCCTTACTGCTGTACTTTTTACTGTTAGTTATATTCATGCTGAATGTGGTTTATTTTACTGTCTTTTGGTTACTTCCTCGTTGGACGACTGGGTCTTGGGATTAGTCGAGTCGGTCCGGTTCTCGTGTCTCGTAGGGACTCGGAAACCGGGTCGTTACAATGTGCAACCTAACATGCAACAATGTGCTGATCATGACCTAGCCATAGAGGTACGTAAGTAATAACTAGTAAGAAAATAGGAAAGACAAGCATTTAAAAAATAATGTAATGCTAACAAGTCAAAAATTAACTAGGAAAGGTTTCGTGGGATCTTTTGTAATGCTTGGTAAAAGGATTAGAATTGGTTGAATATTTTTCCCGAAGTAACTTAGGGCTTTCCTTTTATTGGTCATGTAGAGATGGTCTACAAGGTTCATAACTACTATTCTTACAACACTTGCTGTGTTAGCTAATTGTTCATCTTTTTCAAATTTGATTTCTATACATGTATTGTTGTGCTTGAGAGCATACTAGTTGAAATGGGTTCTTTTTTATTAGCAACCAAAACTCTTTGTCAAATTGTACAAGCTTCTTTCAAAGCATTTGGCTTTCTAGATGTATATGATGATATCAAGATAGATGAATCTTTTATCTTTAGTATTGTGAAGAATAAAGTGCTACGTGGTAGCCTGTCACGTAGCACTTTATTCCCCTGTCATGTTGCGTGGCAGTTGGTCAAGGCAGCCAAGTAGGTGTTGATTTTGGTCCCGTTTGGGTTTAATTTGGTTGCAAGTTTTGTTTTGATTGGCATGTTGGCTTTTAGAAAGTTTGTTTAGAGGATTTGTTCTTTCCAAAATTAGGAGATATGATTTGATTATGATTTAGTTTATTTTTTGTTTTAGAGGATTGCGATATGTTCTCTTTGTATAAAACAGTGTCTTTGTAATCCTTCCTTATTTGAGTCTGTTATGGAGACTAGTTAGTTGGTTACTTTTTAGTATTATGTGGTGTTGTGTTTTTTTTATTTTCTTCGTGAGGTTATAGTGTAATTTGCACCCACCTCTCTCTGTATAAAGGAGGTAGGGTTAGAGAATAAATTGATTGGATCATTTCTCCTAACTTGGTATTAGAGCAGCGATCTTAGATCGGTGCTCCGGTATCCCACCCAAAAAGGCCTCCGCACCCCTTTACCTATAACCCTAACCCTAATCCTTGCCAGATCGCTGCCGACCGCTGCTGCTTCGGTGAGAGGCGGCCTGTAGGGAGGTTGCCTCCTCTCTCTCTCGCTTATTTAGTAGGACGCTGCTGCTGCCATTAGTTGAGAGGCATTGCCCAGTCACCGTTGTCATCGTTCGACTGCCATCTGTTGAGCGGTGCCACTTGACGACCTGCAGTGCCGCTGCTACCGTCCTAGATTGCTGCCATCTTTGAGGAGTGCCACCTTTGTCGACCAACAGGTCATTGCCGTTCTGCAGGTCGCCGTTCTGCAGGTCGCCCGACGACCAGGGCGTCTTACTGAAGGCCACCGCCCATCTGCAGGTCCCCGTCCACTTGCTACAAGGCATTGTGTCACTGTTGCCGTTGCCTATTGCTGGTAGTGGTGATCAGTGGCGAGCTGCTCTTGTCTTTAAAGGGCAGTAGCATCTCTTAGAGGCCCAGTTAGGGTGTTTCCCCTACCCTAACATGCACTAAGTCTTACTTAAGGGGTGCTTGTGACTCTTGGGACGTCATCTAGGGTCTCAAGACCTTAGATTGCATGTTCAAAAGGCACTCACTTTTAGATTCCAGACTTTTACAGATTTGATGGGTGTATTTCAGATCTGTTGTGTGGCTTTCTATGGTTTGAAAGCAGTATTTCAGATATGTTTTTAGAGATCTCTCGTTCCTCTAAAGGCACAATGGCATCATTTGGGTTTTCAGAAGTGTCATTGGATACTGCTACAGAGAGGTTGGAAGATGATATGGTGACTATTGGCAGGAGTGAGTTTGAGAGACTACTCTACTGTTATCATGATAGGTTCAAGGATGCTATCGAAATAAGTTCCATTGCACGTGGTAGGAATCAGAATTGTTTGTAGCGGCTTGTTGATTCAGGGGCTTTAAAGCACCTTAGTGGAGATTAGGGTTGCTTCACCCATCTCCAGTCACTACCAGTAGGGAGGACTATCCAGGTTACAAATGGAAGGCACTCCAAGGTAGAAGGTTAGGGGGAGGTACTAGTGACTTCTACCTTGAGATTACCTGGTGTTTTGTATGTTCTAGATTTCCTTATGAGCCTACTCTCAGTTAGTCAAATTACTGAGGAGCTCAATTGCAGTGCAATATTTGATGCTGTGGGATGCATTATTCAGGATAAGTTGACAGGGGAGGTGATTGGCTGTGGATATGTAGAGCGTGGAGTTTATCGATTGGCTCAGACTCTGCCTACATTTGCATGTTGTGGAGAGGTATTTCTGCTCCTGGGAGTACCTTTCAGTGGCATCTCTGCCTTGAACACCTTCCTCTAGATAGCATTCGTCGAGTTATTCCACATATATCTCCTGTGACCTAGATTTGCTGTGATGCTTGTCAGATGGGCAAGCATCGTTGTTCCTCCTACCCCGTGAGTACTCGTCCTGGCTCGATAGCCTTGTTTGAGTTACATATGGACGTGTGGGGTCTGAGCAGGATACCAGATAGGCTGGGGCACCGTTACTATTTGGTGATGATGATTTTTCACGCCTATCTTGGGTATTTTTGTTGAAGAATAAATCGGATGTTGGATCATTGAATGTTTCATGTTGGAGCTTTAGAATCAATATTCAACTACTATTAAAGTAATCAGATCAGACAATGCACTTGAACTATGCACAACCAAATTATATGCTTTCTATAAGTCTCATGGAATAGTGCACTAGACCACCTACGCTCACACCTCTCAGCAGAATTGGGTGGTTGAGAGAAAGCATAGACATCTTTTAGATGTAGCCCGTACTTTGTTGATCCACCATAGTGTACCTCCATTATATTAGGAAGATGCAGTCCTTACAACTTGCTATTTGATCAACAGGATGCCCAGTTTAGTGTTTCATGAGCAGATACCATGGCATATTTTGCATCCCGAGCAGGAGCTTTTTCATATACCGTCACGTGTGTTTGGCTGCGTTGCATTTGTTTACCTTCTTTCTCTAAGACAAGCCAAATTGGCACTACGGGCAGTTAAATGTATGTTCTTGGGATATTCACGAACTTAGAAAGGATATAGGTGCTTCGATGCTCATACTGGTAGGCACTATGTAAGTGCTGATGTTACCTTTCATTAGTCTATTTCATATTTTTCGACTGTTGCTCGGAGCCTATGACCTGAGGTTACGGAAGCCCCCATGCCTATACCTCTTGTTCCTTTGGAGGAGATACCTGTTTCAGCTCCCCCATCTACTACGACTAGTCCTGTAAAGATTTCTGAGCTTGTCCTTACCAGTGACCTCACAGTACTTTCCAGATGCCATCCTCTACAACAGCCACTAAGACCATCTGCTCCACCCCAGGTGACCTCTGACAGATTGCATAGTGGTGGGGTGGTACCCAATGATAATGCTATATGTCCAGATGGGGGTATTTCTGCTTCTCAGCCATCTCAGGAGGATCAGATGGGTGATCTTGACCTTTCGATTGCCATTCGGAAGGCACCACGGAGTTGTGCCAGATATCCAGTTACAGGAAGTTTGACTATTGAGGGACTTGGTTCTACTTTTTGGAGCTTTTGTTGTGCATTGTCTACTATACAGATTCCTGCCACCTACCAACAAGCCATGCTTGATCCGAAGTGGCACCCAGCCATGGAGGATGAGAGGGTTGCTCTTACTTCACTGCATACCTAGGAGCTTACACCGCTGCCTGAGGGGGCCACTGTGGTCGGCTGTGGATAGGTGTTCTGTTGAATTATAGAATCGTCGCAAAAAGATTTGAGTTTGGAAAACCCGTCATTGTAGCGTAATTTGCGAGAAAATTTGTCAACAAATAAATTTACCGAAACTCACAAGGAATTCTGGGTCGAATATAGGGAGGCTATGTTGATTCACAATCCACAATTATATATTTTTTTTGTAATTTTAGTTTTTAGAGGATATAATCACAATGAATCTACTTGACTTGCGATATTAACACTAGAAGAGGGAGAGAGTGGTGGGGGGAGAGAACAAAACACTTTTATAATAGAGCTAGTGTTTTTACAACTAGAAAGCTGAAAATATTACAATTAGAAAGTGGTAAATCTATTCTAGAAAGCCTTAAAGAGAAGGGAGGTAAGAAATTATCTTTCTCGACGGTTGCTTGGAGGACGAGCCGGAACGGGTGACGCCTGGAAGACGTAGAGCGGAGACGGACGATGGAGAATGAAGCAGGAAGAACCGGGGGCAAGGCAGGATGTTGTCGTTGTGGGATCCATTTCGGAACGGGGGTGAGAAGACAACCACGGGAGCACCACGAACGGGGTGAGAAGTGGACAAAATTTTGATTTTAACTCTAGATGAGCATCCTGGGTTTGGGACAAGCTTCTTTAGAGTTTTAGAGAGGGAGTGAGGTGAAGGAAGGGATGAGAAGTTCGAGTGGTAGGGGTGTCCTTTTATAGATGTGAGAGTTGAGGGCCAAAGAGGCATTTCACTCTTTAAAACATTAATGCACAAGTCTTTAGTGACGGATTTAAACACCACTAAAGACCTAAACGTGGGCTTAGGTTGTGCGCCCGCCCGCCTCCTTAGTTTCTGTGCATAAAACGCCTTATGCACGTCCAAAAATCCTCACCCATCTGATCGCGAGATCGGACGGCTTAGGATTCATCTTACCCACACCTTCATTGCGCGCTTGCGCCACTCCTCGCATCTGGGCGCCCCACGTGGCCTCTCCTCGACCGCTCGATCATCATCTGATGACCAAATTTGGCTGTGCCATGCTCGTGCTCTTGATTTGAGGTGCGCGGGGCTCGAACCTGCGACCTCTGTCTCACCAGTGGGTGCATGACCAACGTGCCAAGGCCGAGACTTCATTGCGTTTCCATCCAAGGCGCGTACGCTCGTGGTTGTTGGATCAAGATCCAATGGCCCAGATCTGGCGAGCGCTTGAGGAGAGAGAAACAACGGGCATTCAAAGGTTGGTTTGGGCGGTTAGGATGGTGCCACGTCATCATCCATCTTCATATGCTCGTAGGTGGTGCCACGGATGTCAGATTGGATCGATTTTCGCGTTGTTGGGCTACGATTGTTGATCTGAACTCATCCGTGCGGTCGGATTTGTCATATGAAGTATGGATTTACACCAGTTGGCCTCTTGACCTCTAATCTTTCTCGGACTGCATCTGATACCACGGAAGTCTAATCGGGGTGATCTTGGAGTCGTTGAACTTCGATCATCACCCTGATTAGTCCGATCGGGGCGATTAAATATTGCCCTGACCCTGGCCACCAAAAAGAACAAATTACTATATAATTTGTACAATTTGACCTAAATGCATGATGATGCATGATATGCAATATTTACAATACATGATGCTTTTATGATATTAAGAACATGCATAAATAGACATTTTAAGCTATACAGATGCATACACATCATGTTCACACTCAAATACAACCCAGACGGATCCGTTGCACGTCACAAGGCATGACTTGTTGCTAAAGGATTCACCTAGACATACAGAGTGGATTTCTTTGACACGTTCTCTCCAGTTGCTCGGTTCTCTACTGTGAGGATCCTCATTTCTATTGCAGTTCAGCAAGATTGGCATCTTCATCAACTTGATGTAAAGAATGCCTTTATCTATGGAGATTTACAGGAGGTCTATATGCAGCAATCCTTCGGTTATGAGGTTCAGGGGGAGTGTGTATGTAGGTTGCAGAAGGCCATCTATGGCCTTAAGCAGAGTGCGAGAGCTTGGTTTCAGAAGCTTTCTCAGGTGGTAGAGTCTGTGGGGTTCCTCAAATTATTTGCAGACCGCTCCTTGTTTGTCAGGAAGATAGGGAGAGGTATTGTTGCTCTTGTGGCATATGTTAATGATTTGATTATCACTGGTGATGATACGACAGGTGTTGCTGAGATCAAACAGACTTTGGCAGATCAGTTTGTGATGAAGGATTTAGGGTCGTTGAGATATTTTCTTGGGATAGAAGTTGCTCACAGTAGGCGTGGTATTGCTTTATCTCAACGGAAATATGCCCTAGATGTGCTAAAGGAAATAGGTATGCTGGGAGCCAAGCTAGAAAATATTACCATGTATCCCAAGACACGACTACATGACAGTGATGCCGAACCAGTTGATAGTAGGCAGTATTGTCAGTTGGTAGGAAAGTTGCTTTACTTGACAGTTACTAGGTCAGATATTTCCTTCGTTGTGGGGAAGTTGAGTCAGTTTATGGAGAGGCCTACTAGACAGCACTGGGATGCAGCCATGATGGTGCTCAAGTACTTGAAGAAAGTACTAGGATAAGGCCTCCTTTTCACTAAAGGATCCTTTATGTTAGTGGTAGGATATTTGAATGCAGATTATGTAGGTAGTCATGATGACAGGAAGTCTGTCACTGGTTTTTGCACATATGTGGCAGGAAATCTGGTCATGTGGAAAAGCAAGAAGAAGTAGACTGCTGTGCCCAGATCCAGTGCTGAGTCAGAATATCGTGCTATGGCTTAGACATCAGCACAACTTATGTGGGTGAGATCCCTACTGGGTCATTTACATATACAAATTGATGGGCTTATGGAGCTATGATGTGACAATAGGGCTACTATTTACGTTGCCAACAATCCCATGTTTCATGAACGCACTAAACATTTGGAGGTAGATTGCCACTACACTAGAGATTTGATTCAGAAGGGGTTTATCTTCACCTCCCAAGTGACTTTAGAGGCTCAGACTGCTGATATCTTCACCGAGCCATTAGCTAGATCCTCCTTTGATACATGCATGTCCAAGCTGAGCATGATTGATATCTATGCTCCAGCTTGAGGGGGAGTGTTATGAAGACTAGTTAGTTGGTTACTTTATTAGTATTATGTGGTGCTGTATTTTTTTTATTTTCTTCATGAGGTTATATTGTAATTTGCACCTACCTCTCTTTCTATATAAAGAAAGGAAGGGTTAGAGAATGAATTGAGTGGATCATTTCTCCTAACTGAGTCAATGAAATAATTCTTCCAACAATTGCAACTTCTCTCCTCTTTCTCTCTATCGCCGGCTACCCTCCTCTCTCTCTATTCCAATGTGGAACAGTCGCTACATGGACTGTTTTTCCTATGCCAAGGAAGCCTCTATGCCTCCACATGCACGCCAACTCTCACATGGTTTTAGAGCCTTTGGTCTAGGCTCCTTGGTGTGCGTGCATTGAAGTAGAAGGGTCTACTCATACGAGAAATTTGTTCTCTTGTGCCTGCTCTTTAAGGCCACTCGTGGGTGGTCTTCATCTCCGACAAATCTTTTTCACCATATCTAATGCTTTATGCGGAGTAGGAGGATCGTAGATCGAAGAAGATGACGGACACTAGTACTATTGATGCCACGTCAGCAAGAGAAGGCAAGGTGGTTGTTTAAGGAACAACCATCAAGTTACAAGGCACTTCCAACTATGTCTTGTGGGCTCGCACTTTTAAGCTATTCGTTGGGGGCCAAGAGAAACTCAATGTTCTTCTTGAAGAACCACTGGAGCAGGATGGAGCCAAGAAAAAGAAATAAGAGAAGGAAATTACATAGTCATGAACTGATTAATAAACTCCGTGGATCCAGTTATCGCCTTAAACATGCTCTATAAAAGAGCGCGTATGAGATTTGGATGATCCTAGAGAAAAGGTATGCCTAAAAATCTAGTAATGCACGTATTACTGGTCTTTATACTCATATATGGATAGCTAGTCAAGGAGTTCTCTCCTTAACTATGTACTATGAGAAGATGGAAGCCCTGCTCGAAGAGTTAGTGATCTACAAGCCTCTTTGTTATGACAAACAGGGGGAGACGTGCAGTTTTGTAGGCTGCCAAGTTTTTATTGGGGTTGCATCCCCGTTATCGTGTTTCTCGTGATCAGATCTTCACATCCGATGGGAGGATGGACCTTGAGACCATCTTTTTCCGTCTTGAGAAGATGGAAGTTTCCGATGATGAGATCATGCCAAAAGGCGACAACTTTGCGCTTATGATTCCAAAGACAGGTGGGGGGTGTGGAAGGGGATGTGGCCGAGGTCCAGGTTGCATCTACCCTAAGTGCAGTATTGTCATGTACAAGAGAGATGTTGGGACATGTTTAGGAGGTCTTATAGTGGGGCTACTAAAACATCACGTGCAAACTTTCTTACACTTGCCGACCTTGAGAAGATTAAGGCCATGTTTTAAGAAGAAAGAGCGAAGAAGACAATGGCGGTCGTCATGACGAGTATCGAGGTTGACACAAAAGCAACAACTCAAGAGGTTGCAAGAGGTTACACAGTGACTTCTTCCAAAGACAAAGTAAAGATCATAGAGCTCAAAGAAGAAGAATGGTGGGGCATATAACCTCTCAAAGTTCAGCAAGCCATTTAAACTAGCAAATATTTCTATTGGGAGCTAAATTAGCAAATATTTTTGTTTAGTAGAGGTACCTCCATGAGTGTGGTAGGCTACTTAGATGCAGACCATGCAGGGTGCTTGGCAGACAAAGTCCACTACGGGCTTTTGTTCCTATGTGAGGGAAATGTAGTGACATAGAAGAGCAAGAAAGCATACAATTATCTCTAGATCCAACGTTGAGTCAGAGTATAGAGCAATGGCCCATATTGCAGCAGAGATAATGTGGGTGAGATCACTTATCACTGATCTACACATATTTGTTGACACACCCATAGAGATGCGATGCGACAACAGAGCAGCTACTTACATAGCCAACAATCCCATGTTTCATTAGAGGACGAAGCACATGGAGATAGATTGCTAGTATACATGTGATTTGATCAAACGAGGACTACTCTATGCCACTACCGTTGCCTCAGATGACCAAACAATAGACATTTTCACCAAGCCACTACCACGGTCCTCATTCGATGTTTGTTGTTCTTAGCTGAGTATGATTGATATCTATGCTCTAGCTTGAGGGGGAGTGCTGTACCCCTTTGGTCAATTATTTCTTTTGTTATTTTCTTATTTGTACGTGGGGTTGTCGTGCACTTTTCCCACCTCTATATATAGAGAGGTAGGGTTACAAAAATAAACTATTTAGTTCATTTCATCCCACTCAGGGCCCATCGTGCGACTTCCCAGAAGCCTAGCGTTGCATCTTGGCATTGCAGTGAGGTCCTTGACATAGGGCAACATCGTCCAGTTAGGTGGCTCGCTGCATAGCGCCACCCAGCAACGTTGCGTGGTGCTGCTTCTCCTGCAGCACCGCATGGTATTGCTTCTCCTATAGCGCCACCCGGTGCTACTATTAGAGGTTTATTTGTGGTCTAGTTGAACAAGATGGCTTTCGAGAGTCATTGAGGTGACATCAGAGCAAGTTCTGGGGATAAGAGGGTACAAGAGCCTTTGTTTTTTGGTCTTATTGTGAAGTTGGATAATGCTAACTATGCTCGGTGGTTACAAATCTTTTTGATGACAGTAAAAGGTCAAGACAAGGAGCATGTCCTACATCAACTAGAACCATAAGACAAGACTAGGAAGAATGCTTCCTGGAAGAAAGATAATGCCATGGTTTGTCCATGGACCATGAATTTGATGATCCTTAGGATTGGGGATGAGCTCATGTATTATTGGACTGCAAAGGAGATGTAGGGGATTTTACGAGATACTTCCATAAGAAGAACTCCAGCTGGATGTTCCAAATATACGAGTTATCTCAGTTGCACGTTGTCCCAATATTATTTAACCTTGAAGGGACTTTTGGAGAAGTTCAATGCGTGTAGGCCAAAGTGCACATGCGCCACTCAGAGGGCTTATTGCATGGAAGCTGTAGTCCTTCAGTTCTTGGCTGGTCTTGGAGTAGACTAGGTGGTCGCCCACTCTCAGCTTCTGACTCTCTCAAGGCTTTCTACCTTGGAGGAAGTGTACAGTTGGATGAGCAGGATTTGTCACTCTTACTACTATTTTGCCTACTGCTCAGACCTCGACTCTTGTTGCTACTAAGGGTCGTGGTTGAGGTGCTCCAGTTACACGAGGTTGAGGCCGAGGTGTGGTCCTATTTGGAGAGGATGATTGACTTGCACATATTGTGGGAAATCAGGGTATATGGAGAATAACTGTTGGACCAAGCATGGTCGCCCTCCTATGGCTAATCAGGCTGTGAATACTACCAAGTAGATCACTGATATTGTATTTGTACCTAAGGTTGATTATAATGAGCTCCTTTAGTGCCACTTCAGAGATTACAGCTTTTGTCTCGTCCTTAGGTATTAAGTTTGCTCTCTCTACTATGCTAATGCTTCATGTGATATAGACTTAAATGCATATTGGCTAGTTGATTCTGGTGTTTCGAGACATCTGAGTGGAGATCAGAGATGTTTCTGCTATATTAGGTCAATTTCTCAAAGGAAGCCGATGTAGGTGGCAGATGGAAGACACTTCAGGATTGCTGGACAGGAGGTGTCAGTTACCCCTAATATGAGATTGGTAGATGTTTTTCTTGTGCCTGATTTTCCTATTAGCTTATTCTCTGTCAGTAGAATAACAAATGAGATAAATTATTGTGCTATATTTGATGCCACCAATTGTATTTTTTAGGACATCCTGATGGGGAGGACGAATGGTGGCGACCATGAAAAATGGGGATCTACTGCCTGTTCCAGTCTCCTGTTGCTGCTACTTGCTATGGAGGTGCCATGTTTACCATTAGGCCTCCTTTCTAGTGGCACCTTTGTCTTGTTCATCTACCTCTGGACAAGCTTCGTCGGGTTATATCCTACATCTCTCTGTCTGCTACCATTACTTATGACACTTGTTGGTTGGGCAAGCATCAACAGTGTTTTCCTAGTAGTTGGAGTCCTATGTCCACTAAATTGTTTTAGTTGGTTCATACCAATGTGTGGGGCCCAAGTCGTATTCTTGATCGGTTGAGTCACCGTTATTATCTGATACTTGTTGACTTTTCTTGTTTGTTTTGGTTATTTCTATTGAAAAATAAGTATGATGTTGGAACTATTTTAGAATAATTTCTTATTGAAATAAAGAACCAGTTTGGATGTGTCAAAAATGTTCATTTTGATAATGCTCTTGATTTCTGTACCTAGCGTTTATGAGCTTTTTACAAGTCTTATGGCATTATTGATTAGACCACTTGCCCTCATACCTCCTAGTAGAATAGGGTGGCTAAGAGGAAGCACAAACACATTCTTGATGTAGCATGTACTTATACATCATAGTGTTCCTTCTCTCTATTGAGGAGATGCTGTGCTCATAGCATGTTACTTGATTAATAGGATGCCCACTTTTCTTATTCATGAACAGATTCCCTTGCAGGTTCTTTACCCAGAGGGTAATCTATTTCATGTTCCCCCTCAGGTATTTGGGTGTGTTGCTTTTGTTCATATTTTTACTCTTAGTCGGGATAAGCTTGCTCTTAGGGCAGTCAAATGTGTCTTTTTGGGATATTCTCGTACCTAGAAGAAATATAGGTGCTATGATCCTTTGACATGGAACATTATGTGAGTGTTGATGTCACCTTCGACGAGTCCATCCCCTACTTCTCTACTACAGGGAGAAGTTTTTCCCTAGAGGCTATTGAGGTACCTATGCCCATTCCTCTTACACCCTTGGAGGCTATCCTAATTACTGAGGCACCACACTTTGAGTCACCATCCTTGGAGTCACCGCTCTCTAAGCCACCACCCTTTGAGTCTAAGTGGTTTCATGAGCCTTGTATCACCTACAGGCTTCCTGTTACAGGAGACCCCCTCTTCAGTGCCAACTTTGCCTTAGATGAGCACAGGTGATTTACAAACTAGTGATATTTTTCCTAGGGTTGATAATACATGGACTATACCATGGAGATGTACAACTTGAGATAGTATGTCAAATAGTTCTTGCTACTGACGATCTTGATCTCCCTTTTGCAATCCGCAAAGCTTTACGTAGTTGTGCTAGATATCCACTCTTTAGTGCAGTGTCTATGGACCTTCTTGACGAACCTTATCTACCACATAGATTCCATCATTACATTAGCAGACCATTCTTGATCCAAAGTGACGTCAGGCTATGGTAGATGAGATGGCTGTGCTAAGGTTTCATGGTACATAGGGGCTAACTGACTTGCCTTCAGGTGCATCACTTGTGGGATGTAGGTTGATCTTTAGCATCAAGTATCAACCCGACAAGAAGATAGAGAGATACAAAGGCCATCTTGTAGCCAAAAAGTTCACCTGGACCTATGGCATGGACTTTTTTGACACATTTTCACCAGTGGCACAACTTCCTATTATGTGTATTTTGATCTCGGTAGCTGTGTAGAAGGACTGGCCTTTGCATCAATTGGATGTTAAGAGTGCCTTCCTTTATGGTGAGTTGCAGTAGGTGTACATGCAGTAGCCTCTAGGCTATGAAGTTTAGGGGGACTGTTCCAGGGTGTATTGCCTACGCAAGGCGATTTATGGTTTGAAATATAGTCCTAGGACATGGTTTCAAAAATTGTCAGAGGTGGTTAAGACACTGGTTAGAACACTGGGCTTTAGGAGGCTATCTTGAGATCATTCATTGGTTTTTAGGAAAATTGCATAGGGTGTGGCGGTGCTCCTAGTTTATGTTGATGATATCATACTTATAGGGGATGATACATTTGGAGTTGCTGAGGTCAAGAAGAGTCTGGTGAACAATTTTGTTATAGAAAACTTAGGACCTCTCCGATATTTTCTTATGATAGAAGTGGCACGGAGCTGGAAGGGCATTATATCTCCATACGATGATGAGGTAGAGACATTGGATAGTTGGTAGTATAGAGAGTTAGTGGGCAAGCTCCTTTATATGACCATTACAAGACTAAATATTTCCTTTGCAGTTGAGAAGTTGAGTTAGTTTATGAATAGGCCTACTTGGCAGCATTGGGGTGCTGTGATGATAGTGCTTAGGTACTTTGAAGAGAGTGCTAGGGAATGTGGGTCTTGTTCACTAAGGGGACTTCTATGAGTGTCGAAGTTTATACAGATGCGGACTATGCAGGGTGTCTGGCTAGCAAGAAGTCCACTACTAGTTTCTATACCTATGTAGTAGGGAGTCTGGTAACATGGTAGAGTTAGAAATAGGCTCTTGTTTCCAAATCTAGTGCAAAATCTAAGTATTGTGCCATGGCACACACAATCTCTGAGATGATGTGGGTGAGATCTCTCCTAACTGATTTGATGTTTTGGTTGATACTCACATGGAAATGCGATGTGATAACAAGGCAACCACGTATATTGCTAATAACCTTGTCCATGAGAAGGCCAAGCACGTGGAGGTTGATTGCCATAACACATGTGACTTGATTCAGAGAGGCCTCATCTACACTACTCATGTCTCCTCTAATGACCAAACAACATATATTTTCACTAGGGCGTTGTCTCATTCTTCTTTTGATAATTGCTGTTCCAAGCTGAGCATAATAGATATCTATGCTCTAATTTGAAAGGGAATGTTAGCCCTTACGGTTTACTTATGTTGTTTACTTATTCTCTTAGTGATTGTATTTTCTTATTTCTTTGAGGAGAACTCACCTAATTTTCCAACCTTTATATATTGAGAGGTTGGGCTATGGAATAAAGTACTTCGGTTCATTTGTTCTAATTGACTACTTTGAGGATAGGCTTGTCTGAGGGTAGAGTTTGGGATTTTCAGCTACCCTTGACATTGCTGTTGGACTTGTGACTGGATGTTTTGAGACTTGATTGTTTGATTTGGGCCGAGGGCCGATTCTTAGTGGCCAAGGCTTATAACGTTTTGCGAGATATGTTGACTGTGGATTTTAAGCTCTTGAATGATTGTGGCCTTTTTTTGAAGTTGAAGGTCCTTTAAGGTCAATTTTTCTATGGTTCTTGGGAAGGGGGAAGGTGGTCACAAAGGTATTTCTAAGAGTTTGCTCAGATGATCCTAACGTTTCTTGCCAACTTTGTGGTCTAGAGAATGAGGATATCTCGTATCTCTTTTGTTTTTGTAACTTCGCGGTCGGTGTTTGGTCGATCCTGCAACTTGAGGGAGTTGATGTCTCCTCCCTTAAGAGATTGTGGTGCTCCTTCAAACGTACGGTCCAGCTGAACATCGTGGAGTGGATTAAGGCTGTGGTGGTCCTCTGGTCTATTTGGCTCCAAGGTAATTTTGTAATTTTAGGGGCGAAAGGGCGTGGGTGCTAAATGTTGTAAGGGAGGTGGGGTCTCTTTCTGATTCCTTAAGTCCATTCCTTTTATTAATGCTATGATCTAGATGGTTATCAACCTTTGATAGTCATCCTTTTTACTTTTCGAAAAAAAAAAACTACGCAAAGGTGATTTACTGCCTATTCGAGTTGCTGCTTTGATCTACTTGGAGAAGGATGAGGCAGTAGAGAAAGGAAAGCAAAATGAGCTCTTCCCATAGCCATAGAAAAGTCAGATTGGTTGGCAGGTTTATTGACTTGGCCAAGATGGGGGGACAAAGGGGCAGGAGTAGTTATCCATATCTTTTTGGCAATTCTCTTAGGGTTTTAGTAGTTATGGCTTTTTTGTAGCCTTATGCTCTTATTTTAGTTGTGCAGTAGTTGACAATGTTGGCTCTGCACTGGCCTTTCTACAATCACTCTATGTGCTTCTTGTGGTAGGGAATGCGATAAACGGTGGAATAGTTGGAAGTGCATTGTATGTGGCAATCTGGATTAAGATGGCCTATTGTCTCCAGGGATATGGGTTTAGGTTTTAAGTTTTGTCCGCAGTTGGCAGTAGAAGCTGTATGTCTATACAAAATGCATTTTGTAAATCAATCCTTGATCACCACTTATTATAGCATTACTCATCAAGTGACATATAATGGAACGGTATTTCTGTCAACATTCATGGCTATATGTTTTTAGATGGTTGCATCTATTGCAAATATATGTATATGTGCATGTATGTATGTATGCATTTTTAAGCCTTGTCTCGATCCTTAAACATAATTTGCTCCTTTCAGATTCAGGCAGCCTTTCGAACTGATGAAATTCGCAGGACTCAACCAACCCCACAAGATGAAATGAGAGCTGGAATGAGTTATTTCCATGAAACCATTTGGAAAGGTGATCCTAAATTCTTACGCAGGGTTGATACAGCATTGAAGAACATTGGAATTATTGAGCGTGTTCCCTACAATGCACCTCTTATTCAGTTCTCCTCTTGGATGGGTGGTGACCGTGATGGTATGAGTTTTTCCTTCCAAATTTCTTTTGTATTTTCAATGATAAGCATAGTTATATAAAGACTTCTAAGAGCATTAAATATGTAGGCATTGCAATTTTTTTTATCAGTTGAAGATGGTATTGTTCAATCTATTGAAAGAAATAGTTAAGATGCATATTGGGAAACTTTAGTACTTATTATCTAGAGGGTTAAGGAAAACATTACAAAAAGCACTCAGAAATATGAAAAAGAAACAAAGCAACATGAAACAAACATAAAAAATTCCAATGCTCCCTCCATGCATAGTTGGGTCATAGGAGCGATGCTCCTTTTTAGTCCTTGAATATCTCAAGAAAATACATTTGACTGTGTTAGGAGGCTACCTAGAAGAGATGAACAAAATAAACACAACTAAAGACTTTAAGAGTTAAAGGAAAGAGTTCTTTTCCAGAGTAGTGATGCTCCTTTTGAATCCTTGAATATCTCAAGAAAATACATTTGACTGCGTTAGGAGGCTACATAGAAGAGATGAATAAAATAAACACAATTAAAGACTTTAGGAGGTAAAGGAAAGAGTTCTTTTCTAGGGTATAAAAGGGAGTATAACACCTTTTAACCAAAAATGGTGGAGATTTTATTTGTAGGGAAAATATGAAATGTGGTAGTATGGGTGACATCAAGTGATAAAAATTTCCATTCAATGATCCCCTTTTTCTAAGAAACTCAAACATACAAATGTTTGATGTAGCAAACCTAAGGGATGTTTGTGCACCAAAAATGGAAGGAAAGAGATTTTGAGAGTCAAAAGGAAAGTTGAGGTAATGAAAGTAAGGGAAATTTGAATTCTTGTTGACTAACCTTCTATGTTTGTGCTCACAACAAGAAATTGGAGGAAAATAAAAATAGTATGTTTGTGTTTGTATTGGAAAAAAAAGGAAAATGAAAATTATTGAGACTCCTATTTATCTTTACTATTATTGGTATATTTTGTTATTTCTTATTCAATTGTGGACATGCATTGTAATTTACCTAAACTTCTCTCTATATAAAGAGGTGTTGGGCTTCTTTGAGAAATAAGATTGGTCATTATCTCCCACTTGATATCAGAGTCCGGTCCTAGGTCAGGTTCAGGTATTCAATCGAAAAATCTCCTTCGAAATCCTAACACCAAAAGCCTATACCCTCTTCACCGCTGCCAATCCTCCTCTCGCCGGCGAAGGAGGGGGTCTCCACCGGCAGCAGGGGCCTCAAGGGGGTCCCATAGGGCCCAGGTGACACCTGCTGCCTTGGGCGATCCCTCACAGGCATCGCCTAAGGGGATTGCCCATCGCTGCTGCGCCTATGGTAGTGGCGTGAGGCTTCTGGTAACTGGTCAGGGCATCGCCTGACGGACTACAGGCCACTCCGGTGATCGGTCAGGTGGCGTTAGGAGCACTGTTGCTCCTTTAGGTACACAACGCAAGGCCCTTTCATCCTTATTGCGGGTGGGCAGGGCCTTCCCAGGGCCTTGCGCACCCCATAACATTGCTAAGGGGGTCTCTTTGTCTTGTGCGTAATTCTGTAGACTCCGGTGATCTTGGATCCTCATGCTGAAGGCCTGTGCTGCCTATTCAGAGTTTTTTTATGATCTGAAATTTCTTTTTAGATCGGTTTGGTGGCATATTCTCCCACTTATTTGGCTCAAGATGGCTAGTTCAAGTTCTTCTGAGGTGACGTCGGGTGCTGTTCCTGAGTCAGGGGCCTACAAGAGCCTATTCTTTGGTCCAATCATCAAGTTGGATGGGACCAATTACCGTAGGTGGTCATAGATGTTCCTCATGACAGTAGAGGCTTATGACAAGGAGCATATTTTGTTGGAGCCAGAGCCTGCAGAGAAGATGGGAGAATATTCCACACAGAAGAAGGGTAATGCAATGGTCAAAGCATGGCTGATGAATTATGTTATTCCTTGAATTGGAGACAAGATCATGTACTATCTGACTACTAAAGTGATGCGGGACAGTATTCGTGACACCAATTCTCATGAGAACTCATCTAGGATTTTTCAAATCAGTCATGAACTATCCCAGCTGAAGCAGGAAGGACGATCTTTATCACAGTATTACTCCATCCTTAATGGTGTTCAGGAGAAGTATAATGTTTACAAACCACTATGCATTTGTACTATATAGAGAGTACTGTAGGAAGGCAACGGTGCACCCATTTCTTTCGAGCCTTGGTCTTGAATACACAGTAGCACGGTCACAGATTCTCACCTTGTCTGAGCTTCCTGCCTTAGAGGAGGTCTACATCCATTTAAGTTGTATTGGCATACTTGCATCTCAGATTGGAGATGCTAGCCATGCATCCACTCTTGTTGTTGTGGCTAGACAAGGTAGAGGAGCCTCTTCTACTCGTGGGTGTGGGAGAGGTCGTGGTGCATCTGGGAGATCTCATATCAGCACCGCATGCACCTTTTGTGGTAGGGTTGGCAATGTGGAGGCTTCATGTTGGTCCAAACATGGGAGACCTCCAATAGCCAATCAGGCATCTGTGACTACTAAGGAGACTATTGATGTCGTGCCTGTTCCGAGAGATGATTATGATGCCTTACTACAATGTCTCTCCTAGCTGACTCAGGAGCCAACGACTCCTATTAAGACTACCGCCTTTGCCTTCTTGTCAGGTATTAACCTGTGTGCATAGGCATCTTCAGGGACTACTTGGTTGGTGGATTTTGGTGCTTCGCACCATTTGTCAGGAGATCAGGGGTGCTTTGGCAAGATACGGTCTGTACCCTATGACAGGGCAGTACAGGTTGTAGATGAAAGGCATGTAGAGATTGGTGGTCAGGGAGAGGTCGCATTGATTCTCACCATGAGACTACCTGATACATTTTATGCCCATGATTTTTCATTGAATCTTTTATCTGTTAGCAGGATTATCAAGTACCTTCACTGTCGTGCTATTTTTGATGAGTTAGGGTGCATCTTTCAGGACAAGCTGACAGGGAGGACGATTGGTGGACATAAAAAGGGGGGTATGCATCGCCTAGTCCAGACACCACTTGCTGCTGCTTGCCAGGGTGATTCTAGTTCTGCTGTAGGGAGTACCTTGCAGTGGCACCGTCATCTTGGTCATCCTTCTCTGGACATGCTTAGATGCATTCTCCCATATATATTTGCCACTACAGAGATTTTATGTGATGCATGCCAACTGGGGAAGCATCATAGATCGCCTTTTCCTTTTAGTACAACACCAGGGATTACTGCCTTTGATCTTTTATATATGGATGTCTGGGTCCGAGTCAAATTCTTGACTGACAAGGACAGATATTTTGGTTATTGTAGATGATTTCTTCCATTTATCTCGACTGACTTTATTGAAGAATAAGTTCGATGTTGGACATGCTATTAAGACTTTTATAGTAGAAATAAAGAATCAGTTTTTTGTTGTGGCAAAAATTGTGCAATCTGATAATATAGCGGAGTTTTATATTACTAGATTAGCATAGTTTAACAGGTCTCATGGCATCATACACCAGACATCTTGCCCCCATACATCACAATAGAACGGTGTGGCAGAACGAAAGCATAGGCATATCTTAGATGTGGCACACACACTCTACTCATTCACTGTTGTGTGCTACATCTATACTGGGGAGACGTCGTACTTACAACTTGCTACCTTATCAACAGAATGCCATCTTCTATTTTACACGAGCGCACTCCTTGGCACGTCTTGTATCTAGACAGAGATCTATTTCAGTTGCCTCCTCGTGTCTTTGTATGCGTTGCTTTTGTACACTTGTTGGGGCCAGGGAAAGACAAGCTAGCACCCAGAGCAGTGAAGTACGTACTTGTTGGGTACTCACGGACCTGGAAGGGGTATCAATGTTTTGATACTGTAGTAGGGAGGCAATTTGTGAGTGCAGATATTACATTTCATGAATCTGTGCCATACTTTTCTCTTGCAGCATGACAATTACAGCCACAGGATGAGTTTGCTCCCATGCCTATTCTTATAGTTCAGATAGATGAGTTTCCCATCTCAGGAGATGGCCCTGCACGTGAGAGTGATAGCTAGGCACTAGTGAGAGTGCCTGCACCTAACAGTATAGCTGATGGTACTACTAATGCACTTGTTGTTGGAGATGATATTTGATACTAGGATTCAATAGTTGTCTTTCAGAAATCGGTTACTTATAGGAAACACACCCCCTACTTTAGCTCCACTGTCCTCCCTACAACAGGTATGTGTTGAGGCATCTGACACTTTTGTTCCTAGTGGTGATTGTGCAGGATCAGGTGATATTGTTGCAGATGATGACCTTCCTATAGCTGTTAGGAAGACGCCTCGTTCTTGTGCTCATTATTATGTTGCTGGAGCTGCGGCTACAGCCAATCTGGGGATGCCTTTTGGCCTCTTTATTATAGCTCTTACTGCCATAGATATTCCTTCCACGTATCAACATGCTTTATTCGATCCAAAGTGGTGCAAAGCCATGGAGGATGAGATGGCTGCACTTCGTAGCAGACAGACGTTGGAGGTGACACCTCTTCCTACTAGGGCTCACCTGGTGGGGTCCCGTTGTGTCTTTGCCTTGAAATACAACTCTAATGGATTTATTTCAAGGTACAAGGTTTGGTTGGTAGCAAAGGGATTCACCCAAACTTATGGGGTACACCTCTTCGATACTTTCTCTCCAGTGGCTCGCCTCTCTACTGTGGTCACTACGGATCTCATTACACCAACCCTCAGTATCAACTATAAGATGAGGCCCAAAGTTCATCTAATTATTTCCCCAGCTACACCACCCCTCCTTATTATGGTTCCTCTTATGGGTATGATGGCCACCACCAAAGTGATAATACCCAAAGTGATCTTGCATCTGTAAGTTATGGCTATGGGATATTCTTTGAGAATTTTGCATCTCAAGGTTCTTAATCATTTTCTTTTCAACCTTCTTACTCTGCTGTACCACTTCTTCCTCAACTACCACGAAGTTCATCGATGAGACGATATGAACCTTGTGAATTGTTAGGTTCTACACTGAAGCGAGGTGGTTCTACTAGGTCTCTCAAGGTAGATCTAGAACTAGAAGCAGGAGCAACTCGTCCGACAGTCACAGTTGATACCACATCTTGGAAATACTTCTGTATTGTAGTGATGAAGACTATCAACAATACATCAATGAATACAATGCTCGAAACAATTACATGGCATGGGAGTCATACTATGAATATGTTATGAATAGAGGAAGATAATCGGAGGAGTGGTATTAAACCATGTTTAAGCTCAACTTAGTATTGATTTGGTGGCATTGGCAGATGCTTTTGTGCTTGGTGTGGTTTACTGGTACTTTGACACTATTGATATTTCATTTTTTTTGGTAAGTAACATTATTATAAATATTTTTCAATTATTATCATGTTATGTACATTTTCTTTTTAACATATGACTTTATCGATGTGCGATTAGTACATTTTTATTATGTTTTCATTCAAAATTTATGATTTTCGTCTTTTAGGCATTTCTTCATGATGCACTAGTTATTAAAATATTAATTTTCATCAAATTTGTGACATTCGTGGATATTTTGGGTCCTTTTGAGTGATTTTCCCAATATTCATCGATATCAACGATATATCCCTGATATATGTATGATATATCTCTTTTTCAACTTGTCGATATGATATCGATATTGATATTTAAAACCTTGGTTGCTGCATAAACACCTCTTCCTGCAAATCTCTGTATAAGAAGTCATTTTTGACATCAAGATGATGTAATGGTGAATTCATATGCACTGCAACTGTCACAAGAATACGCAAAGTAGAAAGACGAGTAACAGGAGAAAATGTGTCAAAGAAGTCTATTCTATATGTTTGAGTAAACCCTTTTGCCACCAGTCTAGCCTTAGATCTCGCAATGGAGCATCTGGATTGTGCTTCAGGGCGAAAATCCGGCGACACCCAACAATAGTGGATCCCTGTGGTAAAGAAATCAACTCCTATGTGCCCCTACTTTGAAGAGCGGCCATATCTTCTTTCATGGCCTAACGCTACTTTGAATCGAGCATGGCCTCATGATGTGTTGCAGGAATATGAGTTGCTACCAAGGTATGACAAAAGCTAGTAAACCCTGCCCCAGACCATCTGTCACAAGGCTACCTGCAACTGGATATCTGGCATAATTCCATGGAGCCTTCCAAATGGCTATTGTAAGATTAAGATCATTCTCCTCATGAGGAACAGTAAGAGACCCATTAGCATCACGAAGCACATAATTGTTAGCGTCTAAGGGTGTAAAGCTCACCTTTTCTGAGGAGGTCGGAGGAGGAGGAGGGGGAACCTGCAAATTAGTATGTGGCCTGACATAAGTGTGAATGAGCTCAGTACATCTCTTTCTCAGGAGTCATAGGTATAGGTGCGTCCATATCAGGAATAGTACCAAGAAGTATAGGAGGTATGGGCATAGGTGCAACCTCGATAATAGGGGTCAACTCTCGACCAGAGGTAGAAAAATATGGAATTGCCTCATGAAAAGTAACATTAGCAGATACGAAATGATGAGAGGTAACATGATCAAAACATTGATATCCTTTTTGTGTTTGTGAATAGCTTAAGGAATTGCACTTTATTGCTCTAGGTGCCAGTTTGTCCTGTCTAGGACCTAGAAGGTGAACAAACGCCACACATCCGAAAACTCAAGGAGGAACATGAAAAATCGGTCTATCATGATACAAAGCTTGGCAAGGAATCTATTCATGAAGAGTAGAGTTGGGCATCTATTAATTAGAAAACATGCAGTTAACATTGCATCTGCCTAATATAAGGACAGGATAGAATGATGAATCAACATGGTACAGGCAATATTAAGTAAATGTCTATGTTTTCTCTCAGTCACACCATTTTGCTGAGAGGTATGAACATAAGTGGTTTGGTGTATAATGCCATTGGATTTATAAAAGGACTGAGTTGGAAATAACGAAAGAATTTATTTTATATAGAGAGGTGAAATGATAAATTGCAACATAAATCTAGGTGAAAATATAAATAGGAAAAATAGTATAGAAATAATAATAAAAAGAGCACTACGCTAACACCTCCATTCAAGTTAGAGCATATATATCAATTATGCTCAGTTTGGAATAACATATATCAAACATGGGTTGAGGAAGTGGCTTCGTGAATATATTTGCAGTTTGATCTTCAAAAGAAACTGAGGTAGTGTAGATAATCTCACGTTGTATCAAGTCTTTGGTATAATGGCAATCAATCTCAACGTGTTTTGTACATTTGTGGAACATTGTGTTGTTTGCAATATAAGTAGTAGCACAATTATCACACCTCATCTCCATTGGTCCCTCCACGTGGACATGCAAATCTTACAACACTGATTTGACCCAGACAATATTTGGAGCCGTCTGTGTTATGGCACGATACTCTAACTCTGCACTTGACCTGAACACCACCTGCTACTTCTTGCTCCTCCAGGTCACAAGATTGCGTACCACATAGGTACAAAAATCAGTCGTTGACTTTCTATCTGCCATGTAACCTGCATAATCAGCATTAGAATAGGCAACACTCATCGTTGCACCCTTATGAAACAAAATGCTTCTTCCTGGTGCTTTCTTTACATATCTAAGCATCGACATAGCAGCATCCCAATGCTGCTTGGTTGGTTTATCCATAAACTGATTAAGTTTTCCCACTGTAAGGGAGAGATTAAGATGAGTAATAGTAAGATATAATAGCTTACCAACTAATTGCCTATAAGATTTGCTGTCTATAGGCTGAGACTGTATCATAGAGATGTCCATTGGGATCCATTGGTATATTGGTAGGTTTAGATCCTAGCATTCCTGTCTCTTGCAGTACATCAAGAGCATACTACACTGACTTAGAACAATGTCATCTTTGCTCCGTGCTACCTCAATGCCTAAGAAGTATTTGAGCTTACCCAGATCCTTCCTCACAAAAGCTTCAGCCTTCTTCACCTCAACTATCCTAGCTGTGTCATCTCCAATGAGAATGAGTTCATCGACATAGATAAGGAGTGTCATAACTCCCCCTGTGCTCTTCCTGACAAAGAGTGAATGGTTTGTAGAAGACCTTAAAAGACCTATGGTCTCTACCTCCTCTGACAGTCTTTGGAACCAAGTCCTCGGGCTTTGCTTCAAGCCATACATAGCCTTCCTCAATCTACATACACACTCCCCTTGAGTCTTAAACCCCAGAGGCTGTTGCACGTAAACCATCTCCTGAAGATTGCCATATAGAAAGGCATTCTTCACATCTAGATGATGAAGAGGCTAGTCGTAGTGTGCAACACTAGATAATAGAATGCGAACAGTACGAAGCCGTGCCACAAGGGAGAAGGTATCAAAGAATTACATCCCATATGTTTGGATGAATCCATTTTCTACTAATCTTGTCTTGTGATGAGATATAATGCCATCTGAATTGTACTTGAGGGCAAAAACCCAGTAGCATCCTGTTGTCTTGGCGTGTCTGGGTAGATCTGTAAGCTCCCATGTCCCTCTAGAGTGCAAGGTAACCATCTCTTCCTTCATGGCCTGACATTACTTTGGATCAAGCATGGCTTGCTGATGGGAAGTGAGAATGTGTTGAAGAAAGAATAGCGGTGAACATAGTAATGGATTTCCCAAGGTTAGCAGTAAACACTGCTCCAGCTGTATGATAGTTTGCACAACTGCATGGGTCTTCTGAATATCAATCAAAAGGTCAAGGTACTCTTCTATAGACTCAGTAGCAGTATTAAGTGGGGATTGCTCCTCAGCAGGAGTAGAATTATCAAAAGTACCTGCACAACCACCACTAGGATAACTCACGTTAGTATCAACACGTACCTGACCAGGGGAGGAGACAGGTGGCTGAGGTAGTTGGGGGGGTGTGTTTGATGCCATGCATGCTGTCTGTATGTAACATGAAGCCTGTATACATGAGTAGCCTCTGGTTCATGCCTAGTAGTGAACTCTGTAGTAGTGACATCCTCACTGTGAGTAATAGGAATCTGCTCTAAAGGAATGGGTGGCATTGGCATAGGGACTGGATCTTCCTCAAACAACAACTGACGACCATTAATGGAAAAATACGGAACATGTTCATGAAATGTGACATTAACACTCACATAATGCTTTTTGCCCCGTGTATCATAACATCTGTATCCTTTTTGAGTACTATTGTATCCCATGAAGACACTTCACTACCCTTGGAGCAAGTTTATCCCTGCTAGGTCCTAAAATATGGACAAAGGTTACACAGCAAAATACACAAGGTGACACCTGAAACAATTCCTTATCAGGGTGAAGAACATGCCATGGAACCTGCTCTTGAATAGCTGAGTTGGGAAATCTATTAATCAAGTAACATGTAGTTAACACTGCATCTCCCCAGTAATTTGTGGCACATTATGTGAATAAGCAACGTCCTGGCCACATCCAACACATAACGATGTTAACTCTCAACTACCTCATTTTGTTGAGATGTATGGGGGCATGGTGTCTGATTAATTATCCCAAGGGACCTATAAAAATATGTTCTTTCCTGTGTAAAATTCTAATGCATTGTCAGAGCACACAATCTTTACAATGGTAGAGAATCGGGCCTTTATTTGCAAAATAAATGTCTCAATAATAGACCCAACTACAAATTTATTCTTTAACAAAAATAACTGACATTCTAGAAAAATCATCCACAAAAAGCAAATAGAAATGGTGACCCAATCTATCAGATACTCTACTTGAACCGCATACATCCATATGCAATAAATCAAAAAAATAAAATTATGATAGGAATTAGAAGGAAAACTAGCTCTGTGATGCTTTCCTAGCTGACAAGTATCACACAAAATCTTAGCAGTAGGTAAAATGTGAGGGACCAAAAAAGAACTTTTGTAAGTCCCGGTGTCTACTGTAGAGTTTGATGTGACTTCTAACAAACTCTAAGAAGCCATCTCTCTGTTGTCCATGAACCTGTACTACAAGAAATACTTCCAAATCACAAATTCAATTCGCAAATGTTCGATGTGATATGAAATCACAAAAATCAGATTCACGAGGACATGAACTTCCTTGATCTGATTAGAAAAATCAGATCATGGAAGAATGAAGACTTGGAACAGGACCCGGTGATCAGATCTGCCATTAACAGGTATTAGCGATGTAGATCGGGCCTCGATCTACTAGCCACCAACTACAACCGAGCCCAGCAGGGCCTGCAGTGGCTGCAACCGATGGGATCAGGTGCCCTAAGGCCTACCGCTGTTGCCCCCAATCGGATTCACCAAGAGGTGTAGGGTTTCTTTTGGAGTATAAGATCATTTGTTTCATTTGACTTGGTATCAGAGTGGTGGTCCTAAGTGCTCTGGTATCCCATCGAAATATGCCTCCTACCCAAACCACCTAAACCCTAAGCTTTCCTCTCTTTTCCACGTTGCCAGCCTGCCCTTCAGCAACAATAGCGGCAGGAGCAATGACAACGACATTAGCAACGGCAGTAAAAGCACCATCGGTCAGTTATAACATTGTTGGTGGGTGCTGCACCTCTGTGTCGGCAAGGGGAGGCCCCAACATCCTCCAAAGTGCCATAGGGGTCTCTTTTGACCCTAGTGTGCGTTTCTTCTCCTCTGTAGGGGCTATCATATTGTCTTGATGTGATCTTCAAGGAATAAATTACTTGGATTTCACCTTAGATTACTTGTTTCACTGGTTTATGGTGATTTTCTAGATTTGAAAAGTTTGTTTCACATGTGATTGCGGTGATTTCTTAGATTTGTGGGCATCATGGCTTCGTTTTCTGCATCTGAGGTGTTATTAGAGACAACCCTAGATAGTGAGAACTATAAAAATCCGTTCTTCCTTTCCATCGTGAAGTTGGATAAGACTAACTATGCTTGTTGGTCATAGACGTTCCTCATGATGGTTGAGTGTCATGGTAAGGAACATATTCTTCTTCAGCTAGAGCCTCAAAATAAGACAGGGAAATGCACCACTTGGAAGAAAGAGAACACTATGGTGAGAATGTGGATCATGAATGTGGTTTTGCCTCAAATTGGCGATGTTATTATGTACAACAAAATCGCTAAGGATATGTGAGATTCTCTTCATGACACTTATTCTTATGTAAAGAATTCCATCAAGGTGTATTGGATTTACAATGACATGCTTACACTTAGACAGGAAGGGTAGTCGTTGCCTTAGTATTATGTCACCTTGAAGGAGCTACTGGAGAAGTACAATGTGTGCAGACCTGTATGCACGTGTATTAGTCAGTGTGAGTACTTAAAGGAGACTGTAGTTCTCCATTTTCTATCTGGTATAGGCTTAGAGTATGATGTTGCTTGCTCTTAAATGCTGATCGTGTCGGACCTTCCCTCTCTTGAGGAGGTGTATAGTTGACTTAGCAGGATTAGAATTCTCTTCTTCACTAGAGAAGCTTGACAAACTTTTGCACTTGCTGTTGGTGGAGGCTGTGGTGGTTGTGGTTCTCCTTCCACTTATGGCTGTGGATGTGGCAAGAGGCCAAGATGGTAGCAAGGTTCTAAATGTCGATTTTGATGCCGTTGTGATAAATTTTTAAATGCATATTTCGGAGGCACACCGAGGGCATGCTGTGGAAACACTTGTATTTCGATGATAGATTTTGACATTTTGATGCCTTGAAAATAATCCATTTTGGAGGCATGTTGAGGACATGTTGAAGGCACGCCGACAAAAATGACATCTCTTTATCTTTTTCCCTCTCTTTTCCTCATCTCATCTCCTTCCCTACTGTAACCCACCACCAACAGACCCTTCTTCTTCACCTTGAACCTTCTCCCTTCTCTTGTGTGACCCAACAGAGACCCACTACCTCTCCCTCTTTCTTGCGAAGTGCTAATCACAATGCCATCACTATCAAAGTAATCGAACCCACCACTCTGGTCACCATAGCAGTAGGTAGTAGCTACACCTACATGTAGGAGCAGAGCAACAACCAACAGATAGTAGTATACTCTGAAACGATCGTGCTGATCGACGTATCATTGAAATAGTCAACATGGTTGAAATTATCAACATACTGCTGATACCTTGTATTTCATTACCCCTTCCATGTTGAGATGATCCTCTACCCAAAGTCCCCTATTTCACTGGCATGTTGACGGGATGTTGATCACTGCTATTAGAATGATTATGATTGTATTAAATTCACATGATTGTGTTAGAAACTTGATGAACACTTAAACATTAACCTTATTAGAAAAATATTTAAACATTGAATCCTATGATCTAACATTCTAACTCTATAAAATATGAAGATCAAACAATCATAGAACTAGTTAATCTATTATAAATTTATAGATCTACAAATGTAATCATTGAAACCCACAATAGGATCTAAATATAATGATTGTAGCTTAAATCTAGCTTTGAGAATAAGAAATAAATACTATTTTTAAATTATCTTAAAAAATCTAACAAATAGAGAAAAACTTGCAAGAGTTCTTATGACTTCAACAAACACGCGACAATAGTAACAGGCAGAAATGGGTTACGGAGTCACCGATCTCAACCTTAAAATATGGTAATAATCTCGGAATTGTAGGTATATCGTTCATTTCGTTGATATCATCAATATATTATTTTGATATTAAGTAAAATATCGATAACACTCTTGCATTTAGACATTACATGTATGCCGATGTGGCCTTACATCAGAAAAAGGCCATTTCACTGGCATGCTATGGGCATTCAGAACATTGGTTGGTAGAGCTTATCCCACATGCACTTTCTGTGATTAGATTGGTCATGTTGAGGTTTCATACTGGACTAAGCACGGGAAGCCTCTTGTGGCCAATCAGATAGTGACTACTTCTGAGGCAGAGTCTGATATTTTGTCTAGAGCAAAGTATGATGCTGTGATCTAGCGGCTTGCCCTGGTCACCCAGGAGACACCCTCTTCCTTTTCTGATACAACTGCCATTGTCTCCTCAGGTATAGATTGTGTTTTTGATAGGGTTTGTGATGGTACCACCTGGATTATTGATTTTGATGTTTTACATCATTTGAGTGGTGATTACAGTTGTTTTCAGCAGCTTCAGTCAGTCCCTCCTGGTAGAACAGTTCAGGTCGCAGATGGGCGACATTCCAAGGTTGATGGTTTGGGGAAGGTGGTCGTTGCCCCCACTTTGAGATTGCCTAATGTTTTATTTGCTCCATACTTTCCTATTAGTTTGTCTGTATGTAGAATTGCTAAGGATCTTAATTTTCGGTCAATCTTTGATGATGTTAGATGTGCGTTTTAGGACAAGCTCATGGGGATGATGATTGGTGGTGGACATGAAGAGGGGGGTGTGTATTGCTTGTTTCAGACACCAATTACTGCTATGTGTTAGGACAAAGTGTGTTTTGCTATAAGGAGTTTTCTACAGTGGCACAATTGTCTTGGCCATCTACCTATGGACAGGCTACGCCATATTATCCCTTATCTTTTGCCATCCATTGTGATGCATGCCAGATGGGGAAACGTCATAGAGTCAATTTCTTGCTAGTTCTATTGTTGCCGAGTCTGGTTTTGATTTATTGCATTTAGATGCATAGGGTCACGGTCGTATTTCAGATCGGCTAGGCCACTAATATTATTTGGTGATAGTGGATGACTATTTAAGAATGTCATGATTATTTTTGTTAGGAAATAAATCAATGAGGAATATTTGATTAGGATTTACTAGTTTTAGGTCTTGGTTGGTTTCCATGTTTGTCCTTGCCTCTCTCTAAATAAAGAGGGCTAGGGCCTCTCTTTTCAATAATAAGAATTATTTTATCCCACATAAAATCTCTACATGGTATCAGAGCCACAGATCTTGGTGATTTAGAATTTGGGAAAGGAAAACCTGGAGGGGAGAGGCCCTTTGGTGGCATCACTAGCCTTCGACGAGACATCGGAGAGGCTCTCTCCTCTCCCACAACTTCTCTTCTTCTGCTTCCTCTTCCATTACTATTGCTGCTGCTTGTCGCTGAAGGGAAAAGTGCCACCGACGTTGCCTTCGGCCATCATTTGGCGAGGGACCACCAGTGGAGTGGTTGCTGGGGCCTAGGCCTCCAGATCGACCACCTTTGGTGGTCAATTGACCAACCACGCGCCATCGAGGAAGCCTCCTTTGATTGGCACCGCGCCTTGATGGGGAAGACCGGATCAAGGGTTTAGACCCTTGAACCTTGCTCGATCGAGGGTTTGAAGGCACCATCGTGTTCCTTGGATGTTGCTCTACCGGATCGAGGTGGCTTGGTCCTCCTCTGACCTACTGGAGTGCTGCCGCGCTCCTCTAATGGTCACTGCCACCCACAGACACCGAGGGAGTCGAGCTCAGATTGGCGCCGAGTTATGGGAGGTCATCTGCAGCAAGCATGGCATTGACCACACCAGCAAGCACATCCCTCGCATCGTCCTCGACAAGAACGATGGACGCCGTCTGCTTCGACCCCTTTGGCCAGAACAAAGAGGGTCAACAAAGAGAAGAATGAGAGAAGAGGAGGATGAAAACCCTCTGGTTCAGTCTGCGGTGTTGCTTTAAAAAAAAAATTTAAGGTTATTTATGATCGAGTCCACTTTTTTATTTTCTTTAAAGTCTAATCTTCTATTGTTGGGATACTTGTTTGTAACCCCTCAAGGTTTTGAATTGTCTCGGGTTCTTATATGTTTAGTGGAAGACATAAGAGTTGAAGATGGGAGTCGCCTCAAGATGTTAAAGTTTGGGCAGTACTCTCATGCACCTCAAGAGAAACCAAGCATTGACTGGCTCTGTGAGGGTGTACAAAAAGGGACACCCAGGGTTGAAGGCACGAAAGGAGGACTTCCACGTCAACAAAAGTGGATCTTTACTACCTTAAGGATCCAAGTTTCGTCTCCTACGTCTCGACTTGTGCGGAAGTGTTAGGAAATAAATCAATTAGGAATATTTGATTATGATTTACTATTTTTAGGTCTTGGTTGGTTTCCATGTTTGCCTTTGCCTCTCTCTATATAAAAAGGGATAGGGCCTTTCTTTTCAATAATAAGAATCATTTTATCCCACCTAAAATCTCTACCATTTTTATTAAAGAAAAGTCTATGTTGGGTTAGTGATTGAGACATTTATTATTAAAATAAAGAATCATTTTGTTCTATTGTCATGATTATTCAAACAGATAATGCTATTAAGTTTTGTATTGCTTGCTTGACTTTATTCTATAGATCACATTATATTATTTATCAAACTACTTGCCCCCATACATCCCAGTAGAATGGGGTGGCGGAATGGAAACACAGGCATCTTTTGGATGCAGTTAGGATTTTATTGATTCATCATAATGTCCCTTCTATGTAATGAGGTGATCTAGTACTTACAACATGTTATTTGATTAATAGGATGTCGATTTTGTATTATCTAAGTAGTACCATGGTAAATTTTGTATCCAGATTAGGAGTTATTTAAGTTGCCACCTTGAATTTTTGGCTGTGTAGCCTTTGTGTACGTTATTGGGCCTAGTAGGAATAAATTGTTCCCACAGGTGGTTAAATGTGTTTTTTTAAGGTTATAGCCATACCCAGAAAGGTTACAGATGTTATGATCCATTGTAGAAGAAGCATTATGTTAGTGTTGATGTCACTTTTCATGAGGTAGTACCATATTTTTCAATGACTGGGCGTCAGTTGTCTTTTGAGATATAGCATTAATACCTATTCCTCCTGTTCAGTTAGGAGATTTTCCTATCTCTCAGCCTACATCATTAGGCACTACAGATAGGGTTGTTACTCGGTGCAGAGATACTTTACTGTTATATAGATTACCTATGGCATATCGGCATCACACCCCCTACTTTAGCACCATCATCCTCCCTACAGTAGGTATGTGTTGATGATATTGAATGTTGTTTGTCTGGTGGTGATCCTGTAGGTGATGATATTATCCTGGTGGTGATGATCCCTTGCTCTTTGAGCCTCCTGTTGATGAGGTGGAGCCCCACTTGATGATCTTGATCTTTTGATAGCTATTCGGAAAGCACCTTGAGTTGTGCTCAGTACTAGGTGGCTGGGGCTATATCTATTGGTCGCCCTAGTTGTGCTTTTGCTCTGTTCATTGAGGTTCTTTCTTCTACTCAGATACTGGCTACATATCAGCAGGCCATGCTTAATCCAAACTGGCGACAAACCATGGAGGATGAGTTGGCCGCAGTTCAATCACGGGGGACGTGGGACCTTACATCGCCTCCCCTGGCACATGTACTGTTAGCTGCCATTGGATTTTTTCTTTGAAATACAATCCCGATGGATTTATTTCTTGGCATAAGATTCTTCTTGGCATAAGGACCGTATTTCAAATGAGTTTATTAGAAAGAGGGTTAGGGTGGCACCACTAGAGGATAAAATGAGAGAGGTACGTCTAAGATGGTTTGGACATTTACAAAGAAGGCCACTAGATGCTCCAGTTAGGAGATGCGAGAAGTTGGAGGCTGAACCCACTAAGAGGGGGCGAGGAAGACCAAACAAGTATTTGAAGGAAACTATTAAGTATGACCTCAATTACTTTAATTTAAGTCCTGAAATGGCTGAAAATCGATCTGTGTGGAGGTAAAGAATCCATATAGCCGACCCCACTTAATGTGGGAAAAGGCTTGGTTGTTGTTGTTGTATAAGATTCTTCTTGTGGTGAAGGAATTCACCTAGACATATGGGGTGGATTTCTAGAGCCTGGTTCTAGAAGTTGTTGAAGGTTTGGGGTTTAGCCGGTCATCATTAGATTCCTCCTTATTTGTGCGGAAGACAGAGAAGGGGGTTGTTGCCTTTCTTGTCTATGTAGACGATTTCATTATCATTGATGATGATCCAGTCGGTATACCTGAGGTCAAGTAGAGTTTGGCTGATCCATCATGTAGGACTTAGGTATTCTACGATATTTTCTAGGCATAGAGGTGGCAAGAGGCAAGAAAGGCATTGTATTAAGTTGGCAGAAATATGCATGTTAGCTTATGTTGTGTGGTCATTTATTTCTCTTATTGTAAGGGCTGTGTGTTTTGTCTTTTGACCCTACGATCTCTCTCTATATAAGAGTCCTAGGGTTTCTAATGAAACTAAGTCATTTTAATTAATTTGGTATCAGAACACTAGTCCTAGACTGTGGTTCTAGGTATTCCACTCCTTACGGCCTCCAAAACCTTAACCACCAAACCCTAATCCTTTCTTTCTCCCTCATGTGTGGTAGCAACTCTCGGTGGAGCTTTGGCGGTGGTGCCGTGGCGGCGTGGGTGAGCTTGCAGCACTCTCAGATGGTGCTTGTGGCGAGGTTAGGGGCTTTCTTGGCCTCCAACGATAGCACAGCTGTGCCCAAGTTGATTGTGGTGGCTCTGTGATGCTGTTAGCGGCACTCCTAGGTCTCGGTGGCGGCACAACAGCACCAAGGGCCGCTCGCGTCGGCACTGCGATCCCTTGGAGGTTGATCTGACCTCCTGCGGCAGCGCAGCAGCGGCTCGTTGAGCTTGTGGTGGCGCTACAGGTCGTTGGCGGCAATGCAGTAGTAGCTAGGGTTGCCTGCTGGGTCGACAACAGTGCATTGTATGTGGTGCTGACCTCTGGCGGCGGCGCTACAGTGCTTCGGTGGCAGCGCAGATCGACAGGGAGGTGGTTTTCTGTGATCTGATCCTTGTGCAGTGATTAAAAAAAGGGTTTTTTTTGTCTTGATCTAGGAGCGTAAGTCTGTGATGTAGGTTTGAATTTGTTTGATTTTAGATTTGTGGATGATTTCGTGCTGATAGAAGCTTGATCAAGACTTCCGGATTGCGAAGATGGCTTCAGATGATCAGTCCGAGGTGTCCTTGGGCTCTGTTTTTGACATCAGGGTATTCAAGAGCCCTTTCTTTGGTCTTGTTAAGTTGGATGAGATCAACTATTCACGGTGGTTCCAGACTTTTCTTATGACCATCAGGGGTCATAAAAAGAGCCATATTCTTACGAATCCGGAGCCTGAGAACAAGACATGCACAAATGCTAATTGGGATAGTGAAAATGCCATGGTTTGTTAATGGTTGATGCAAACGGTTATTCCCGTATAGGGATGAGATCATGTACTACACTATTGTAAAAGAGATGTGGGAGTCTTTGTGTGACACCTATTCACATGCTAAGAACTCTGCACGAGTTTTTCAGGTCTTCTAGATCTTTTCTATCTGCGTCAGGAGGGATGCACGCTGTCATAGTATTACTCCCTCATGAAGGGAATGCTGGAGAGGCACTACTCCTACCTGCCACGGTGTGCTTGTGAGTCCTGGAGGAGTTTTAGGAGACAATTCGCTTTCTCTCTTTTCTTCGTTGGCCTTGGACCTGAGTATGTGGCAGCTAGAGATCAGATCCTTACTGCTCCTGAGCTTTCAACTCTGGAGGAAGCATATAGTAGACTCAGCAGAGTTACAGTACGCACTCCTACTCTTGACACTGTTGCTCAATCGTCTGCACTGGTTGCGATTCCTGGATGTGGCAGGGGTACTACTTACCCTGCACGTGGTCATGGTCGTGGTCGTGGACATGGATGCTCTTCTGGTACACGTACCAGGACTCCATGCACTTACTGTAGCAAGCTTGGTCACGTTGAGACTACATGCTGGTAGAAGTATGGTAGGCCATTTGTAGTCAATCAGGCAGCTGAGATCTCCGATGTGACTCTTCCTACTTTTGATATCAGTTCCTTGAGCACTGAGATTGAGAGCTTGCGGCAATAGATTGCTCAGTTGACTTAATTGTCCTTTCAGATTCCAGACACTGTAGCTATGGCCTCCTCGTTAGAGACACCTACGACTGGTATGTCATCACTTTTGTCTTCTGGTGAGTGGTTGATTATGTGGCGACTGTGGCTCTTTTTCTCAGTTAGCACCTATTACACCTGCCAGGACAGTACATGTTGTTGATGGAAGACACTCGCTACTTGTTGGCAAGGGAGATATGTTTTTATCTCCTACTTTGAGACTTGCAGATGCCTATTATGTGTCTAATTTTCATTTGAGTTTATTGTTTGTTATCAGCATTCTGTCGAGATATTTTTGATGTGTCTTCTTATGTCTTGCAGGACAAATTCACTGGGAAGACGATTGGTTGAGGGCGTGAGGAACATGGTGTGTACCATCTGAGTTGTAATGCTTTTGCTACTTCTGCTACTAAGGACCTTGCTTCTGCTAGACTCCTTTCTAGTGGCACCATCGCCTTGGCCATCTACCCATTCATCGCCTCCGACATGTTATATCGCACATCCCCTCCACTACTGCTCTCACCTGTAATGCTTGTCAACTAGGCAAGCACCACAGGGTTAGTTTTTTCAGTTTTATTTCTGTTTCGTCTATTGTTTTTGATTTGATTCATATGGACATGTAGGGTCCCAGTTGTACTCCTGATCGACTTGGAAACAAATATTATCTTGTTTTAGTTGATGACTTTTTTCGTGTGTCTTGGATGTTTCTCTTGAAAAATAAGTCCGATGTTGGACAAATTATTGAGAACTTTGTTAAAGAAATAAAAACTCAACATTCTTGTTTGGTGAAGTGCTTTTGTTCTAATAATGTCTTGAAATTTTGTACTTTGCGTTTGCGTAATTTCTATTCTAGTTGTGGCATTATCCATGAGATATGCCATATATCTCAGCAAAATGATGTTGCTGAGAGGAAACATTACTATATCTTGATGTTGCTCGCACTTTATTGATTCACCACTCTGTCTCCTCTCTCTATTGGGGTGATGTTATTTTGACTGCTTCCTTTTTTATTAACCAGATGCCTAATGTTGCATTGCATGAACGGATTCCTATTTAGGTCATGTATTCTGATTGTCCCCTGTTACATGTCACTCCTCGGACTTTTGGTTGTGTTGCCTTTGTCCATTTGTTGGGACTATGTCGGGATAAAAACTAGCACCGAGAGCAGTCAAGTGCACTTTTCTCGGGTACACCTGGACTCAAAGAGGTATCGGTGTTTTGATCCGCTTACTTCTCAGTACTATTGTAACAACCCGGTTCCCGAGTCCCTACGAGACACGAGAACCGGACCGACTCGATTAATCCCAAGACCTAGTCGTCCAACGAGGAAGTAACCAAATGACAGTAAAATAAGTCACATTCAGCATGAATATAACTAACAGTAAGAAAGTACAGCAGTAAGGAAAGAAACTACTACAGTAGGTTCCACCACAACAGTAAAACAACATTTATCATATAACAAGAACTGCAGGTAAAGAAGGTACAGCGGAAACAAAAACTACTCACTAGAACATAAACAAAAGAGGTACAAAAGGCTGTGGTAACTCTACTGGACCCTACTCGGCCTAGCGTCCTCTGCAGCCGCCGACCCTGGCTGCTCAACACCTGGTCCTGAAAAAGGTAACTAGTGTAACACGTCAGCAAAACGCTGAGTAAAGTGGCAAACTAACTAAAGGCAACAGTAGAGTGTACAGTAGCTGTTATGTTCTATTACTTCCTTTATTCACATCTTTCAATTTTTCTCACTATTTCATTTATTTCTCAGATCCTTTACTTGATCTCGAATGTCCTCGTGGGAACGATCTTGATTGCGGTCTTTTTCAAAAGTAGAAGTAGCACGTGGTGCTCTCCTGGCCGGGAGAGTCCCCCGTGGTGATCCTACCCTCAGTCAACCACCCTAAGGTCACTGACAGACGTAACGGTGACTACGGCACGCGCGATAAACGCACAGGTAGCTAGCCCGCACTGGCACGCGGTCAGTCGTTTCCGTTAACGGGTGCGCCCAAAGCACAGCACGGAACCAGGGCAGAGCCCTCTCAGTAACAGGGGTCCAACCCCTCCACAGTAACCAAACCGGGGCCTTGCCCCTCCACAGTCCGCGCACCCTCGCCTGACTACCCTGGTTTGCCCTAGTGGGCCTAACAAGTCGGTGAAGGAGGCTAGCAGAACCCCGGGGCCCGTGGGGTAGCTAGTACTCTCCTAACACTACTAGCTCTCCTCGGTACTACGTACACGAGGGCCAACAAGTCGGTACAGAGTGGCCAGTCCTAACCCCCGGGTCCCTGGGGTGGCTAGCTCAGCTCTGCACTAAACAGGGGGACAGTCGCTCTCCTTGGTACTCCGTACTCAAGGGCCAGCTCACTTCCCCAATTCTATTCCATTCGCTTTCCAGGAGTTCTACTCCTACTTCCCCGTAGGGTTCCAGAACATCTTATGTCTTACTTTCCAGTTTCACGTTCTTACAAACCATGATCCCAATCATGTTTCTTTATTCATAACAGGCAGCTGTGAATTCAATTTACAGGCAGCTTCATATATTCCTTTCCATTTTTCCAAGACTGCATTATTATATATTCCACTAGTTTTTCCATCCTAGGATTCATGCCATATCCTAGGGTCTATCATACAATCTAGTTTTCCGGTCCTAGGATTCATGCAACACCTAGGAACTATCATTCCATATATTTCTCATTCCTAGGATTCATGCAATGTCCTAGGTTCTAGTTATGGTTCCATACTAGAACTCCTAGACGTCTTAAACGGTGGATCAGAGAATTACCTGTTCAGCGTGGTTTCCCAGACGTCCAGAAGTCTGCGGGGACGTCTGTCCTATACCCCAGACGTCCGATGGTCCATACGGACGCCTGTAGGTCACTCCCGCCGTCTGGTACAACTTCCAGACGTCTGATTCGCAAAGGATGGCGAATCAGCGAACCTGCGCACAGCCAACCCCCCTCCCTCAGTACGGTCAATCGACAAGAAGGAAGAAGAAGGCGGAAAACTCACCTTTCAGACGTCTGTATGATCTTACAGACGTCGACCTTGCCGTCTGGCTATCAACCCAGACGTCTGATTCTGGAAATTTTTCCAGAATCAGAACCCTGCTCGGCCTTCGCTCGCGACGCCGCCCGCGTCGTACCTCGCGCTCCTGCTGCTCAGACCGCAGCAGGTCCCTCTCCGCATCGCTCCGCGCCCCCTACGCCCTCCGCCAGCCGGCCAAGCCGCTCCGGCGAGCTCGCCCTCACGGCAGAGCTCCGCCCTCGCACGCCGCACCTCCGCGCTCACTGCGGCCGTTGCTGCCGCCCTCGCGTCCGCTCGCTCTCGTGCACAGGAAGGAGAAGGAGGAGACTGTGGAGACGGGAGGGGAGGCGTGGCCCTTTTAAGGCCGCGCGAGGAGGAGAGAGGAGGTGGCAGGCCGCCTGCAGCCGCAGAGAGAAAAAAAAAGAGGGAATATGCGGTCTGCGCGCTCAGGCGCGCAGGCGACTCGCGTGTGTCGAAAATAACGGATTTCCAGATGTCTGGAAACGATCCCAGACGTCTTATCAGACGTCTGGTTGTGATCCCAGATGTCTGGTCCGACGTCTGGGCCACCTCCCAGACGTCTTAAAAGACGTCTGGGGCACACATTCGTTACAATATAACAAACTCAAAGGAAGTTTCGTCCCCGAAACTTGCGCCAACTAGGGTGCGGGAAAAAGATGTCCAAATAACCATAACAAACTCAAAGAGGACCGAAGCCGGTCCGAAAAGACGTACCCGCGAAAAGCTCCGGGTACCGCTCCCGCATTGCCGCCTCAGGCTCCCAGGTAGCCTCCTTGTACCGCTAGCTCCTCCTCAAAACCTTTACCAGGGGTACTTGCTTTCGTCTCAACCTGCGGACGGCTCGGTCTAGGATCTGCACTGGCCGCTCGGGGTAGGTCAGGTCGTCGCTCACCTCGACGCTCTCGTGACTCAGTACGTGGCTGGGATCGGCTACGTACTTCCTGAGGTTGGACACGTGGAACACGTCGTGCACACCAGAAAGCTGCGGGGGAAGGGCAAGTCTGTAAGCAACGGGTCCAACCCGCTCCAGGACCTCAAAGGGCCCCACGAACCTCGGCGCGAGCTTCCCTCTCACCCCAAACCGCTGTAAGCCCTTCATGGGCGAAACACGAAGGAAGACGTGGTCCCCAACCTCGAACTGCACCTCTCTGCGTCTGCGATCTGCGTAGCTCTTCTGTCTGCTCCTGACAGTGCGGAGTCGTCTGTGGATCTGCTCAACTACCTCCTGACTCTGCCGGATCAACCTGGGGCCAACCTCCCACTTGGTCCCCACCTCAACCCAACTCAAGGGTGCCGTGCATTTCCGTCCGTACAGAGCCTCGTAGGGAGCCATGCCGATGCTCGAGTGATAACTGTTGTATGCAAACTCCGCCAGGGGCAGGTGCTCCTCCCAAGAGCCCCTCCAGTCTAGTATACAGGCACGCAAAAGGTCCTCAAGTGTCTGTATCGTGCGTTCCGACTGTCCGTCCGTCTGGGGGTGGTAAGCCGTGCTAAACCTCAACCTCGTCCCCAAAGCCTGCTGAAACTCAGCCCAAAACTGGGACGTAAAGCGGGTATCCCGGTCGGATACGATCTCCCGCGGAACTCCGTGTAGTCGCACCACATCACGGATATACCTCTCTGCCAACTGTGCTGGTCCCAAAATGACTCGGATCGGCAAGAATCGTGCCGTCTTCGACAATCTATCCACTATTACCCAGACTGCATCGTGTCCCCACTGGGTAACAGGTAAGCCCACCACCAAGTCCATGGTGATGCTCTCCCACTTCCACTCTGGCACTGGAAGCGGCTGGAGCGGCCCTGCAGGCCTCTGATGCTCGGCTTTCACCTGCTGGCACACTAAGCACTGCTGCACGAACTCACCCACATCTCGCTTCATCCCTCTCCACCAAAACTCGCGTCTCAAGTCATGGTACATTTTCGTGTTTCCGGGATGTATGGTGAATCTGGAACCGTGTGCCTCAGTCAGGAGCTCTCTCAACAGCTCCTCGTCTCTGGGGACGCACAACCGTCCCCTCAAGCGTAACACCTGGTCTGTGAAAGAGAAGTCCCCTGGGTCCCCTGATAGTACTCTGTCGCGCAAAGACTGCAAGTACGGATCAGCCATCTGTCCCGTGATGATGCGGTCTATCAACTCTGGCCTGGTCTGCCGTGTCACCGTCACTGCCCCACAGTACCCTCGTAACTCTAGAGGTCGCCAACTGCCCACCTCCTCCAAAAGGCTCCAACTCTGTAACTGTAGACTGGCCAAGCGTGCGGGCGCCTTACGGCTCAAGGCGTCAGCCACCACATTGGCCTTTCCCGGGTGGTAGGAGATGCTGCAGTCGTAGTCCTTCAGGAGCTCCAACCAACGTCTCTGTCTCATGTTGAGCTCCTTCTGGTCAAAAAGATATCTGAGGCTCTCGTGATCTGTAAAAATCTCGAAGGTCTCACCGTACAAGTAGTGCCTCCATGTCTTCAGCGCGAAGACAACAGCTGCCAACTCTAGATCGTGGGTAGGGTAGGTATGCTCATGGGGCTTCAGTTGCCGCGAAGCGTAAGCGACCACGTGACCCCTCTGCATGAGCACACCTCCTAACCCCTGCAAGGAAGCGTCCGTGTACACAACGAACCCGCCACTACTGTCAGGGATGGTGAGCAAGGGAGCCGAGGTCAACCTCTCCTTCAGCTCCAGAAAACACGCCTCACAGGTGTCTGTCCAAGCGAAAGGCACATCCTTCCGGGTCAACTGTGTTATAGGACGCGCAATCTGTGAAAATCCTCTGATGAACCGTCTGTAGTAACCTGCCAGTCCCAGGAAACTGCGAATCTCAGTGACTGAACGCGGTCTCTCCCACCTTTGCACTGCCTCGACCTTGGCGGGGTCCACCGCCAGGCCGTCTCCAGAGATCACATGACCCAAAAAGGTCACCTCCCTCAACCAGAACTCGCACTTGCTGTATTTGGCGTACAGCCTGCGTCGTCTCAGAGTGTCCAGAACCATCCGCAAGTGCTGTCCGTGCTGCGTCCGATCTCTAGAATAGATGAGTACATCATCTATGAAAACCACCACAAACTGGTCCAAGTACGGTCTAAACACCCGGTTCATCAGGTCCATGAAAGCAGCGGGGGCATTGGTCAGCCCAAACGGCATGACCAAAAACTCGTAGTGTCCGTAGCGGGTGCGGAAAGCTGTCTTGGAGACGTCGGTCTCCCTGATCCTCAACTGGTGGTATCCAGACCTCAAGTCGATCTTGGAAAGCACCGTGGCACCCCGCAACTGGTCAAACAAATCGTCGATCCTCGGCAGCGGATATCTGTTCTTGATGGTGACCCTATTCAGCTGTCGGTAGTTCACACAAAGGCGTAGGGTCCCATCCTTCTTCTTCACAAACAGTACCGGGGCTCCCCAGGGAGACGCACTGGGCCTCACGAAACCTTTCTCCAAAAGGTCCTGCAACTGGGAGTTGAGCTCTCGCAGCTCAAGCGGTGCCATTCTGTATGGCGCGGTGGAGATGGGGCTGGTCCCTAGTACTAGTGAGATCTCAAACTCGATCTCACGCTCGGGCGGTAGTCCTGGTAACTCGTCTGGAAACACATCGGGGTACTCTCTGACCACCGGGATGCTCTGGAAGTCTGCCACGGGGCTGTGCTTTGCCACCACACAAGCTAGGAAGCCCTCACACCCCTGGCTCAAAAGTCTCGCCGCCCGAAGTGCCGAAATGCACCTGAAACCTCCGTCCACTGGCTGCCCGTGAAACTCGAAAGAAGGCAACCCGGAATGGAGAAGACAATCTTCCTCTCAAAACAGTCTACCAAGGCGTGGTAAGCGGACAGCCAATCCATCCCCAGAATCATTCCAAAGTCCTCCATCTGTATCATAATCAGGTCAGCTGGCAGGCTATGTCCCCCGATGCTGACCTCGCAACCCGTGTACACCTCCTCAGCTACAAACAGCTGACCACTCGGACCTCTGATTACGAACGGATTCTCTAACAGTGTATAATCCTGGTCCAAACTAACTGCGAAACTGGCTGCGACAAACGAGTGCGTAGCGCCGGAATCGAAAAACGTGTAAACGAGTCTGCTAGAAACTGAAACCATACCTGCTACCACGGATCCCGAAGCTCTGGCATCCCCGTGTGTTAGGGCGTTGATACGCCCCTCAGCTCTAGGTGCGGACGAAGCGGCCACACTCTGTGTCGGACAGGTAGGTGCTGGCCGGTACCCTCCTCGCAACTGCGGTCCTCCTCCTCGCGCCTGGGAACCGCGGCCTCCTGCGCGCCCTCCCGTGTTCTGCGCGGGAAGTATCTGTTGACCTCCTGCCCTAGATGGGCAGTCCCTCCTGACGTGGCCCGGCTGGCCACACTGGCAGCAGAGGGGAACCCGACTCCCGCCCTCAGTGAGTCCCTGCTGTCGACTAGGCGGGGGTCCGGTGCTGGCGACTGGCCCCTGTCGAGGGCCCCTAAAGGCCACTGATGGCCCTGCACAACGTGACGGCTCTCCTGCGGACGCCACATGTCTCCGTTCTCGCCGGCCCTGTGAGAAGTCTGGCTGAAAGGGCCTCTTCTGCCCGCCGTCGGTCTTTCGCGCGGACGAGTTGGTCTCCTCGTAAGTCATAGCTGCCTCTACCACCCTCGAAAACGTCTGCAGCTTCAGGGGTTTGACATACCCCCGGATCGCAGGCCGGAGCCCCTCGGTAAACCTCCAAAGGCGCTCCTCCTCAGTGGCTACCGCTGTCGCTGCAAAGCGGGACAGCTCCAAGAAATGCGTGCGGTACGTGCTCACGGTCATCGTCCCTTGGCGGAGAGTGTGGAACTCCCGCCTCCTCTGGTCCTACCACGTCTGGGGAAAGTACTGCTCGCAGAAGAGGGTGACGAACTGGTCCTACGTCGGCTCGTCCCTCTCCTGTCCCCGGACCGCCCTCCACCACCGGTGTGCCGCACTCTCCAGCTGGTACGTGGCAAAGGCCACGCGACACTCCACCGGGGGGCGAAGGGTGTCGAAGATCTTCTCCAGCTTCTCAAGCCAGTCCTCTGCCTCGGTCGGGTCCTCATACCCCTTGAAGGAGGGGGGCTTCAGCTTCCGGAACTGTCCGAAAAGTTCGAAGTGGCGCTGTAGGGGAGGTGCTGGTGCACCTCCAGGCGAAGGTGCCTCGTGTACAGAAGTGTCGGAGGAAGGTGGGGGTGGCAGGGGCCCATCCCCTCCCTCGTGTCCAGCACCGCGTCCGTCGCGTGGTCCCACAGAGGACTCCCCCTCTGCAACCCCAGGAGGAGGTGCTCGGGGCGGTGGGTGGAGCTCCTCTCGTACAATATCCCGTATCAGTCTGGCGAGGTCCTGGGCCTGGATGCCAGGGAGTGGTGGCTGGTCCACCGAGACGTCAACGACAGCACGTCCACCTCGCCGACCTCGCCCTCGGCCGCGCCCGCGGCCAGTCTCGCCAGTCCCGCGACGAGGCATCTCTTGCAAGGAGACGCGAAACAAAACGGAAACGTCAAAACAAACGGTACCTAATAAAACTTCCAAGAGCTCATGTCAAGAGACATGTTGTGGTGGCTACTCTAGCTATAAACATGTGAATTGGTTATTTTCCAGTCAGTTGATTCACTTCTCGGGACGACCTTGCTCTGATACCATCTTGTAACGACCCGGTTCCAGAGTCCCTACGAGACACGAGAACCGGACCGACTCGACTAATCTTAAGACCTAGTCGTCCAATGAGGAAGTAACCAAAAGACAGTAAAATAAACCACATTCAGCATGAATATAACTAACAGTAAGAAAGTACAGCAGTAAGGAAAGAAACTACTACAGTAGGTTCCACCACAACAGTAAAATAACATTTATCATATAACAAGAACTGCAGGTAAAGAAGGTACAACGGAAACAAAAACTACTCACTAGAACAGAAACAAAAGAGGTACAAAAGGCTGTGGTAATTCTACTGGACCCTACTCGGCCCAGCGTCCTCTGCAGCCGCCGACCCTGGCTGCTCAACACCTGGTCCTGAAAAAGGTAACGAGTGTAACACGTCAACAAAACGCTGAGTAGAGTGGCAAACTAACTAAAGGCAACAGTAGAGTGTACAGTAGCTGTTATGTTCTATTACTTCCTTTATTCACATCTTTCAATTTTTCTCACTATTTCATTTATTTCTCAGATCCTTTACTTGATCTCGAATGTCCTCGTGGGAACGATCTTGATTGCGGTCTTTTTCAAAAGTAGAAGTAGCACGTGGTGCTCTCCTGGCCGGGAGAGTCCCCTGTGGTGATCCTACCCTCAGTCAACCACCCCAAGGTCACTGACAGACGTAACGGTGACTACGGCACACGCGATAAACGCACAGGTAACTAGCCCGCACTGGCACGCGGTCAGTCGTTTTCGTTAACGGGTGCGCCCAAAGCACAGCACGGAACCAGGGCAGAGCCCTCTCAGTAACAGGGGTCCAACCCCTCCACAGTAACCAAACCGGGGCCTTGCCCCTCCACAGTCTGCGCACCCTCGCCTGACTACCCTGGTTTGCCCTAGTGGGCCTAAGTCGGTGAAGGAGGCTAGCAGAACCCCGGGGCCCGTGGGGTAGCTAGTACTCTCCTAACACTACTAGCTCTCCTCGGTACTACGTACACGAGGGCCAACAAGTCGGTACAGAGTGGCCAGTCCTAACCCCCGAGTCCCTGGGGTGGCTAGCTCAGCTCTGCACTAAACAGGGGGACAGTCGCTCTCCTTGGTACTCCGTACTCAAGGGCCAGCTCACTTCCCCAATTCTATTCCATTCGCTTTCCAGGAGTTCTACTCCTACTTCCCCGTAGGGTTCCAGAACATCTTGTCTTACTTTCCAGTTTCACGTTCTTACAAACCATGATCCCAATCATGTTTCTTTATTCATAACAGGCAGCTGTGAATTCAATTTACAGGCAGTTTCATATATTCCTTTCCATTTTTCCAAGACTGCATTATTATATATTCCACTAGTTTTTCCATCCTAGGATTCATGCCATATCCTAGGGTCTATCATACAATCTAGTTTTCCGGTCCTAGGATTCATGCAACACCTAGGAACTATCATTCCATATATTTCTCATTCCTAGGATTCATGCAATGTCCTAGGTTATAGTTATGGTTCCATACTTTAACAAATTTTTATTAATACTTAAAGCCACTCTACCAGGTACAACGGGAGTAATGGGGGCGTGATCGGGAATCCTGCGTGCCTCCGCGACTCTCAAGACTGCAACTGAACGAGGTCCTATCACAAGGATCAAACACAAGGAGTGTCTCAAAACAGTGTATAGCTACTGTAGACGGGTAGAGGAATTAATTCTGAAACGAACGCAACTCGAATCGCGGAAAACGGAGCCCGAACGGGCCCTAAACGGGTCGAAAAAGACGATACTGTGCAAAATCAGACGTCTGGAACTCCTTCCAGACGTCTTAAACGGTGGATCAGAGAATTACCTGTTCAGCGTGGTTTCCCAGACGTCCAGAAGTCTGCGGGGACGTCTGTCCTATATCCCAGACGTCCGATGGTCCATACGGACGTCTGTAGGTCACTCCCGCCGTCTGGTACAACTTCCAGACGTCTGATTCCCAAAGGATGGCGAATCAGCGAACCTGCGCACAGCCAAGCCCCCTCCCTCAGTACGGTCAATCGACAAGAAGGAAGAAGAAGGCGGAAAACTCACCTTTCAGACGTCTGTATGATCTTACAGACGTCGACCTTGCCGTCTGGCTATCAACCCAGACGTCTGATTCTGGAAATTTTTCCAGAATCAGAACCCTGCTCGGCCTCCGCTCGCGACGCCGCCCGCGTCGCACCTCGCGCTCCTGCTGCTCAGACCGCAGCAGGTCCCTCTCCGCGTCGCTCCGCGCCCCCTGCGCCCTCCGCCAGCCGGCCAAGCCGCTCCGGCGAGCTCACCCTCACGGCAGAGCTCCGCCCTCGCATGCCGCACCTCTGCGCTCACTGCGGCCGTCGCTGCCGCCCTCGCGTCCGCTCGCTCTCGCGCACAGGAAGGAGAAGATGGAGGAGATTGTGGAGACGGGAGGGGAGGCGTGGCCCTTTTAAGGCCGAGCGAGGAGAGAGGAGGTGGCAGGCCGCCTGCAGCCGCAGAGAGAAAAAAAGAGGGAATATGCGGTCTGCGCGCTCAGGCGCGCAGGCGACTCGCGTGTGTCGAAAATAACGGATTTCCAGACGTCTGGAAACGATCCCAGACGTCTTATCAGATGTCTGGTTGTGATCCCAGACGTCGGCGGACCACCTCCCAGACGTCTTAAAAGACGTCTGGGGCACACATTCGTTACAACTATGTTTCAGCGGATGTTACCTTTCATGAGGCTGTACCTTTCTTTTCTGTGATGGCTACTGAGATGCCTCCGGAGGGTGATATGGCGTCGATGCTATATTCTCCCATTTGCTTTGGGTGCTTTTCTGAAATTCATGTCCTCACCACATCGCCACCACCTCTTGCTACGCATCCCTTTCCATGCCTGACTAGGCGCCTCTAGACACGTGTTCTCCCTCATGCTACCTATCAGGGACCCCCATCTTTCTCCATCGGCTGCTTAGATGAGTCCTTTAGGCACTGACGTATGTTTGCCATGTGATGGTCATAGGGACAAGACAGGTGATGTGTCAGGCGATGATCTTGATCGTCTGATAGCCATTCGAAAGTGACTACGGATTTGCACTACTTATCCCATGACTGGGGCCCTTGCCACTGATAGTCTAGTTCCTGGATTTGCTGCATTTACTTAAGCGTTAGCTAGTATGTAGATTTCAGCTACTCACCGTGAGGCCATGCTTGATCCAAAATGGTGGGTAGCCATGGAGGATGTGATGGTCACTCTTAGAGGCCGTAGGACTTGGGAGCTTACTCCACTTCTTGATGGTGTTACACTCGTTGGCTGTCGATGGGTATTGACTGTGAAGTTCAATCCTGATGGTGGTGTTGCTAGGTACAAAGCTTGTCTTGTGGCAAAAGAATTCACCCAAACTTATGGGGTGGACTTCTTTGACACTTTCTCCCCAGTTGCTAGACTTCCCATAGTTTGGGTGTTGATTGCAGTGGCAGTTCAGTTAGATTGGCCCTTGCACCAGTTAGATGTGAAGAATGCCTTCCTTTATGGTGATCTCTAAGAGGAAGTCTATATGCAGTAGCCACCTGGTTTTCAAAGTTAGGGGGTGTGTGTATGCCGATTACGGAAGGTTATATTTGGCCTCAAACAGAGTCCTAGAGCCTGGTTTCAGGGATTATCATAGGTTGTAGAGGTAGCTCGATTTAGGGGATCAACAGCTGATTTTAACTTTTTGTCAGAAGGATTAGATGAGGTACTATGGTACTTTTTATTTATGTTGATGATTTGATCATCACAGGAGATGATGTACGGGGTATTGCTGAGGTTAAGCGCATCCTAGCAAAGCAGTTTGTCATGGACCTGGGGCTTTAAGGTATTTCCTTGGTATTGAGGTTGCTCGCAACAAGGAGGGTGTGGTCTTGTTTCAGCGGAAGTATGCTTTAGATATCTTGCAAGAGGTTGGTATGCTTGGGGCTAAGGAAGCCAATATTCCTATGGACCCTAAGATGCTACTCTATGATGAGGATGCACAGGTGGTGGGCAGCAGACGGTACAGACAGCTTATGGGCAAGCTGCTGTATCTTACTATCACGAGGCCCGACATTTCCTTTGCGATTAGAAGACTGACACATCGGCATTGGGATGCAGCATTGATGGTGCTTAGATATGTTAAGAAGGCTCCTAGGAGGGGTTTCTTCTCACAGGGGTCCTCTATGACGTTGGTTGGCTACTTAGATGCAGACTATGTTGGATGCCATGTGGATCGCAAATCCACTACTAGGTTCTGCACTTTCTTAGTAGGAAATTTGATCACATGGAGGAGCAAGAAACATGGCACAGTTGCGAGATCAGTGCCGAGTCTGAATACAAAGCTATGGCTCAGATGATTGCTAAAATGATGTGGATCAGATCCTTGCTTATTGACCTACAGGTGCAGTTTTCTAGTCCCATGGAGATGCGATGTGATAATAAAGCAGCTACCTTCATTGCCAACAACCTAGCATTTCACGAGAGGACAAAGCATGTTGAGGTTGACTGTCACTATACCAGGGACATTATTCAGAAGGGGTTGCTATTTATCACTTTTGCTGCATCTGAGGAGTAGACTGTTGATATTTTCACCAAATTCTTGGCTAGATCTTCATTTGATTCTTGTATATCCAAGCTGAGCATGATAGATATCTATGCTCCAGCTTGAGGGGGAGTGTTAGCTTATGTTGTGTGGTCATTTATTTCTCTTCTTATTGTAAGGGTTTTGTGTGTTTTGTCCTTCAGGGTCATTCCTGTACTTTTGACTCTATGATCTTTCTCTATATAAGAGAGTCCTAGGGTTTCTAATGAAACTAAGTCATTTCAATCAATTATGCACTTGATGTATTACAAGAGATTGGGATGTTGGGAGCAAAGCCAGCCAACATATCCATGGATCCAAAGATGCATCTATATGATGCAGAGTCTGAAGCTGTAGAAAGCAGAGGGTACAAATAATTGGTTGGAAAACTTCTTTATCTTACTATCACACATCCAGATATTTCTCTTGCTGTAGTAAGTTTAGTCAGTTAATGGATAAGTCAACCAAGCAACATTGGGATGCTACAATGCAGGTGCTCAGGTACTTGCAAGCACCAGGACAGGGGCTACTATTTAGGAGAGGCAAGTCCATGATTGTCATGGGATATTTTGATGCAGATTATGCTGGATGCCTTTCTGATAGAAAGTCTACTATTGGTTTCTGTACTTATGTAATAGGTAACTTCGTGACTTGGAGAAGCAAAAAATAGAGTGTGGTTTCTCGATCTAGTGCTAAGTCAGAGTACAACGCTATGGCATTGACGACAATTGAGATTGTCTGGGAGAGGTCTCTCCTACTTGATTTACATATTGAGATTGAGGAGCATATAGAGAGGAGATGGGATAATCATGTAGCTACATATATTGTCAACAATCCTGTATTTCATGAGCACATGAAACATGTAGAGATTAATTGCCATTATACTAGAGATCTGATTTAAAGGGGGCTTATCTACACACCTGTCACCTCAGAGGACTAGACTGCAGATATGTTTACTAAGTCTCTTGCTAAGTTTGCTTTTGATGCATGTTGTGATAAGCTGAACATTATTAGCATTGATGTTCCAACTTGAGAGAGTGTTATGGGACCTCTCCATACTATTTTTTGTTTTATATGGTCTGTTTGCTATTTATTTATTTTCTGTTATTTTTTTGATGTAATTTTTTTAAAATCTCTCTTTATATGAAGGTGTGTAGAATATCTTTTTGAGCATAAGATCATTTGTTTGCTTCGAGTATCTCTTTTATTTGTTTAGCATACAGTGTTTTTTAAGTAATGCTAAGCTGTCAACTGAACTTAAAATGAAGTGATTTTTTACTGCTGAATTTCCGCTTGAAGTGTTCTACGGTGTTTGTCGAGCAGTTATTGTGTTATTTTTAGGATCTAAGGACAATGCAAGTGATTGGTGGTGCCGATGAGGTCGGTAGGATGTATTAGCTTGATTTAGAGAACCATTTTTATCGTAGAATCTATCTTTACCTCCTCGTTTGTGGCATGTTTATCTTGGTATCATATTTGCTAGTTAGGTGCATTGGATGATTTTAGATTGCTTTCATTGTTTACTTTTGAATGTGAGGCAAGCTTGATGGTCAGTGAAGCAACATTTGTCTTCTTTTCCTACTTATCAAAGCAGAAGGATGCCCATCTTACTTGTCCATCGTGATATATAGGGTCCTTGCAAAGTTAGTATTTGTCTTGGTACAGCTATTTTATATTTCTTGATGACTGTTTTGGAGTTTGTTGGTCATATTTAATCATCAATGAAATTTTTATAGGGCATCCCACTGTTTAAACCTGATTGCAATCTCTCACCAGGTCTAAATCCCTAAGTAGTCCCGCATCTCCAAGTCTTCTATAAGCAGCCTTCACCGTGAACTCACCTTTATCCCAATAGAAAGCATCATTGCCCGCCTCCGGTTGAAAATGCTCTAGCTCCCCAAGTAATGCCTGAAACTCCTGAATCCTCACATCCAAGAGGTTCCTAGCAAAAGATGGGCACAACCCACCCTCTCAGATATCCACCACCGATGCATCTTTGTTTGTAGCTAATGCAAAGAGTCTCGGGAACCATCCCACATAAACTCCCCTCACTCGTCCAGTCGTCCTACCAAAATCTGAACTTGCCTGATCCAATCACTGGCACAAAGCAACCTTGCACCTTGGGTGCCACCAGAGATAGATCACCAAAGAAGTGCAAAGCACCCCTCGGCAGGGCAAGGAGAAAGGCCCCACTACATTGGACCACCATAAGATCGAATGACCTTCCCTACCAAGCTATTTCCATTCTTCAGCAGTCTTCCAATCTACTTCATTAGAAGGCTATCATTCATCCTCCTCCCCAGGTTGCTAACAGTCCCCCTTCTTTCATCGGTTTGCAGATCTCCTCCCATGCCACCAACCTCGCCTCTGGCCCATTCGTACCATAATTTGTCGAAAAGAAATTCTTCATCATGCCCAGAATATTCTTAACCTGCTGCTGCATCTTCAAGGCAGAAATAAAATAGGATGGCATTGCGGCTAGCACTGCCTTGAGCAAGACCAACTCCCCCCTTTGGACAACATCCTTAACGCTGAACTTGTTAGTTTTCCTTCCAACCTTTGAATCAAGGAGTTCCAATCATTCACCAAAATCCTCCTATCTGTTGGGGAAAGGCCCAAATAAGAAATGGATAAGGCCTCTTTTCTCGTACCAAGGGCTAAACTGCATGCACTCACCTCCTCCGTCATGTGGAAAGGAACAAAACTCGGCTTAGATAAGTTGATCTGTAGACCAGATGCCTCCCCAAACAATTCCAGCAAAATCCGCATCCTTCTAGCCTCTCCCTCAGCACCCTCAATGAAGAACAAAGTATCGTCCGCATACTGAAGTATTGGAACCGTTGACCTGTTCTCCAAGGAGAAACCCCTCTCACATGATTTAATTGCCGTTCTTGCTAAAGCATCTGTTGGCAATACAAAAATCATCGGAGCCAATGGGTACCCATGTCTAACTCCTTGGTTGGATCCATCCACCCGCTGGATTGCCATTAGTAAGAACAGAAAATGATGCTGTGGTGACGTACCTCTTCATCCAGTCAACCCAGAGGGATGGGAAACCCCTCTTAATCAGAGATGCCCACAAAAAGGATCACTGCACTGGGTTATAGGCCTTGCTGAAATCTACTTTCCATAAGAACACCTTGTTGATACTTGTATTTATATTTCTTGTTTATATTTACCGGGGATTGTTTAGTTATCTTTATATTTTGTCTGGTTCTCTTATGTATTTTTCCCAACATCTCTCTATACAGAGAGGTGTAGGGTTTTCTCAATAAAGTAGATTGGTCATTTCTTTCCACTTGGTATCAGAGCCACAGTCTTAGACTGGTACCCTTGATACACCACTGAAATAGGCCTTCAACACCCAACACTATCAAAACCCTAACCCTAGTTGCCAATAGGTCTCTACCGGCGGCTACCAACCCCACCACCTCCTCCCTGCCTCGCCAAAGTCTCAGGCGACGCAAGGAGGGTGTAGATAGGGAGGTCGCATGACTGTTGGGGCTGCTGCGACGTCGGTGCTCCGCCTGAGCACCGCCGTAGTGGCCACTAGAGGGTGAGCAAGGGGCGATGACACCTTTGAGGTCGCTACAGGGCCAGTGCCTCGCCTGAGCACTGCTGCAGCAACCACCAGAGGCTGTGGCAACACTTTTGAGCTAGTACCGGGTCGGTGCCTCGCCTTAGCCACAACAGCCACCAGAGGCCGTTGCGAGGGGCAGCGACGCACCTAGGGCTATTGCGCTGCTAGCAGTGGGACACTTGAGGCCGCAACAGGCTACGGCGGCACCTATAGTGTTGCTGTGCCACTGATGCTTTGCCGTAGCACCTCCTCAGAGATTGCCTCAGGGCTGACAGGAGGCTGCAATGACTTGTGTTAATTTCAGGGGGCTGGTGCTGTTTGAGTCCATTCATGATTTGAAAACTCAATTTTAGGTCATGGTTTGGTGCTTTCAGATCAAATTTTGCATCTAGAGTGATTCCTTGGTGATTTTACATCTATGATGGCGAGTTCTAGCTCTTGGTGATCCACTTCATCCCTACTAGGCATAATGCCAATATCAGGGGGAGTAGAGATGACATTAGATATGGCTACTATGGTAGGGGTGGTTGAGTATGCAGGCTTAATACCGCAGAAGCATGACAGGAGTCACCATGGTATGCGATGGCTAGTCGATTCCAGTGCTTCATGGCATCTCTGTGGAGATCAGAGCTATTTCCGGTCACTTCTGTTGCATCAGGGAGAACGATACAGGTTGCTGATGGCAGACATGCACCCATTGTTGGCCAGGGGGAAGTATCTGTGACCCCCACGTTGCAGCTGCCAAGAGCACTACACGTACCGGAGTTTCCCATGAGCTTGTTGTCCATGAGTAGGATTACGAAGGATCTTCATTGTAGGATGATTTTTGATGAGGTTGGATGTATTGTCCATGATAAGTTCACTGGGAAGACCATCGCCAGAGGTACAGAGGGGAATGGTCTTTATCATCTTGGTAAGAAGCCATTTGCAGGTGTCAGTAGACATGATGTTGGTTTACAATGGCACGTTCGTCTAGGACATTTGCCTCTGGATCACCTCAGGAGGGTGATTCCGCATATTTCACCTGCTATTACTATAGGTGTGATGCTTGCCAATTGGATAAGTATCATCGGTCTTCATTCCCTGCTAGTACTTTTCCTGGATCGGCTGCTCCCTTTGAGTTACTCTATATGGATGTTTGGGATTGAGTAGAGTTCTAGACAGGATATGACATCGTTACTATCTCGTTGTTGTCAACGATTTCACCAGAGTATCCTAGGTGTTTCTTATGAAGAACAAGGAAGAGGTTAGAGGTATTATAGAGACTCTTCTCTTGGAGATTGGGACTCAGTATTCTATTACAGTAAAGATTGTACGGATAGATAATGCCATCGAGTTCCGCACTACTAGACTCGTAGAATTTTACAGGACTCATGGGATTATCTATCAGACTTCTTGTCCCCATACCTCGCAGCAGAGTGGAGTTGTCGAGTGGAAGCATAGACACCTGTTAGAGGTTGCCTACACTCTTCTTATCCACCACAATGTTCCACAGAGATACTGGGAGGATGTTGTTTTGATGACAACCTACCTCATTAACAGGATGTCAAGTTTAGTTCTTCACGAGCAAATACCGATTCTCCTGTTACACCCAGATGGTGAGCTTTTCCACGTGTCTCCTAGGAGTTCTGGATGTGTTGCTTTTGTTATGTGCCATCACCAGGTTGTGATAAGCTTGCTCCTCACGCTGTTAAGTACGTCTTCTTAGGATACTCCAGGAGTCAGAAGGGGTATCGATGCTATGATGTCATCCACCACAGGTATTATATCAATGTCGATGTGACTTTTCATGAGACGGCACCATATTTTTCTGTTGCTGGACAAACGAGTGTTTGCGATGATGCAGCTTCCATGCCTATTCCTCCGATTTCAGTTGAGGATATTCCGATCTCCATACCTCAACCGACCTCTTTAGGCTCCACTACCCCTGTGGATGACTACCAGAGATTGCATTGTCCTCTATACACATATAGTAGACCTCATGCGACACTACAGAGGCCACTGGCCACACTAGTGACTGATGTTTCACTGGCAGTTGAGATTGACACTGATGGCAATGATAGTCTAGTTAGACTTGATCCCCCTGATAGTGCAGATCACCACAGTAGTAGGTCTCCTTCTGCAGCGACTTAGTTAGAGATACCAGATGATTTTGACCTTCCTATTGCTATTAGGAAGACACCTCGTACATGCGAGTCTAGATATCGTGTTGCAGGCAGTTTGGTTACCGATGGTCTTGCTTCTCAGTTTAGTAGCTTCTATTAGGCACTTACAACATCACACATTTCGTCTACCTACTAGTTGGCCATGCTCGATCCTAAGTGGCGTCAAGCCATGGAGGATGAGATGGCCGCACTTTGGAGCAAACAGACTTGAGATCTCACCTCGCTTCCTGCAGGCGCATGACTTGTTGGCTCCAGATGGGTCTTTGCCTTGAAATACAACCCTGATGGGTCTATTTCAAGATATAAGGCCAGGCTGGTGGTAAAGGGGTTCACCCAGACTTATGGGGTGGATTTCTTTGAAACTCTCTCCTGTTGCATGTCTTGCCACTGTTCGGGTACTCATCTCCATTGCTGCCCACAGAGATTGGAGGTTACACCAACTTGGTGTGAAGAACGCTTTTATCTACGGTGATCTTCAGGAGGAGGTTTACATGCAGTAGCCCCCAGGTTTTGAGGTTCAGGGGGAGTGTGTGTGCAGACTCAGGAAGGCCATTTATGGCCCGAAGTAGAGCCTGAGAGCCTGGTTTCAGAAGCTCTCAGATGTGTTGCAGAGGATAGGGATGCAGAGGTCATCTTCAGATCATTCTCTGTTTGTCAGGAAAACGGAGAATGGCATTGTAGCACTACTGGTTTATGTGGATGATCTGATTATCATCGGCAGTGATGGGCTGGGATAAGACAGGTCAAGGAGTCTCTTGCACAAAAGTTTGTTATAAAGGATCTGGGCCAGCTTAGATACTTTCTGGGGATTGAGGTTGCTAGGAGTAAAGATGGGATTGTTCTTTCTCAACACAAGTATGCGTCGGATGTCCTTCAGGAGACAGGCATGCTGGGGTCCAAGCTGGCCAATATTCCTATGGATCCTAAGGCACATCTACATGATGAGGCAGAGGTAGCTGATAGCAGAGCGTACAAACAGCTTGTAGGCAAGCTATTGTATCTGAACATTACCAGACAAGATATTACCTTGGAAGTAGGCAAAGTTAGCCAGTTTATGGAGAAGCCAACAAAGCTGCATTGGCAGGTAGCTATGCAGGTGCTTAGATATTTGAAGAAAGTACCAGGTCGTGGTATTCTCTTCCAGAAAGGCTCTCCTATGATAGTGGTAGGATATTCAGTTGGTTGAAAGAGTTCAAGTTTATTAGAAACCCTAGGCCTCTTTATATAGAGACGGACCAAAGGGATAAAAGTACATATCCCTGAGGGATAAGGATTATTATAGCCCTCACAATAAGACGGAATAAAATAAGCTAAAATACACCAACACTCCCCCTCAAGCTGGAGTGTAGATATCTATCATGCTCAACTTGGACATACAAGTATCAAACGAAGATCTGGCTAAGGGTTTGGTGAAAATATCCGTTGTCTGCTCCTAAGATGCAACAGAACTGGTGTATAGCAGTCCCTTCTGAATAATGTCCCTGGTATAGTGACAGTCAATCTCAACATGCTTCATCCTCTCGTGAAATGCTGGGTTATTAGCAATGAAGGTGGCTGCTCTATTATCACACCTCATTTCCATGGGACTAGAAAACTGCACCTGTAGATCAACAAGCAAGGATCTGATTCACATCATCTCAGCAGTTGTCTGAGCTATAGCTCTGTACTCAGACTTGGCATTGGACCTCGCAACTGTACTCTGTTTCTTGCTCCTCCATGTGATCAAATTCTCTGTTAAGAAGGTGCAGAACCTAGTAGTGGATTTGCGATCCACGTGACATCCAGCATAGTTTGTATCTGAGTATCCAAACAATGTTATAGAAGACCCCTTGGAGAAGAAAAGACCTTTCCCAGGAGCCTTCTTGACATATCTAAGTATCATCAATGCCACATCCTAATGCTGACGTGTTGGCTTGGCCATAAACTGACTCAGTCTCCCAACTGCAAAAGAGATATCTAGCATTGTGATAGTGAGATACAATAGCTTGCCTATAAGCTGTCTACACTGTCTACACTGTCTACTGTCCACCACCTGTGCATCCTTATCATAAAGTAGCATCTTGGGGTCCATAAGAATATTGGCTTCCTTGGCCCCAAGCATACCAACCTCTTGTAGAATATCTAAAGCATACTTCCTCTGAGACAAGACCACGCCTTTATTATTGCGAGCAACCTCGATTCCAAGGAAATATCGTAGGACCCCCAAGTCCTTCATAACAAACTGCTTTGCAAGGATGCGCTTGACCTTAACAATGCCTTGCTCATCATCCCCTGTGATAATCAAATCATCAAAATAAACAAGAAGTACCACAGTACCTTGTGGAGTCTTCCTGACAAAGATTGAAAAATCAGCTGTTGATCTCCTGAATCCAGCTGCTTCAACAACTTGTGACAACCTCTGAAACCAATCTCTGGGACTCTGTTTTAGGCCATATATAGCCTTTCGTAATCGACATACACACTCCCCCCTGTCTCAAAGCTAGGTGGCTGCTGCATATAGACTTCCTCTTGGAGATCACCATAAAGGAAGGTATTCTTGACATCTAGTTGATACAAGGGCTAATCTAGCTGAACTACCACTGCAACCAAGACCCAGACCGTAGGAAGCCTGGGAACTGGTGAGAAGGTGTCAAAGAAGTCAACCCCATAAGTCTGGGTGAACCCATTTACCACGAGGAAGACTTTGTACCGAGCAACACTACAATCAGGATTAAACTTCACAGTAAATACCCACCGGCAGCCAACAAATGCAGCACCATCAGGAAGTAGGGTTAGCTCCCAAGTCCCACGACCTCGAAGAGCGACCATCTCGTCTTCCATGGCTGCCTGCCATTTTGGATCAAGCATGGCCTCATGGTAAGTGGCTGGAATCTACGTAGTAGTTAATACTTGTGTAAACCCAGCAAATCTAGGAGATAAATTGTCAGCAGCAAGTGCCCCTGCTGTAGAATAAGTGGTGCAGGTTCGTGGTTATTTCCAAATGGCTATCGGAATATCAAGATCATTGCCTGGCACATCATATGTCCTGTCCTTGTGACCATCACATGGCAAAGATATGTTAGTGTCTAAAGGACTCACCTGAGAAGTCTATGGTGAAGGCGAGGGTGGGGGTGCCTGATCGGTAATATGGGGGCGAACCTATGTCTGGAGTGGCTTTGTCAGGCGTGGAAAGGGATGCGTAGCATGTGGTAGTGGTGGTCTAGTAGGGACAGGAACCTCATGGAAGCTCCCAAAGCGAATAGGTGTATATGGCATAGGTGCCATATCGCCCTTAGGAGGCATTTTAGTAGCTGTCATAGAAAAGAAAGGTACAGCCTCATGAAAGGTAACATGCACAGAAACATAATGTTGAGAGGTAAGCGGATCAAAACAACAATACCTCTTTTGTGTTCGGGTATACCCTAGAAAAACACATTTAACTGCTCTCAGTGCAAGTTTATCCCTACCCGGTCCCAATAAATGGACAAAGGCAACGCAACCAAAAGTCCGAGGGGTGACGTGAAATAGGGGGCGATCAAGATACATGACATGAAGAGGAATTCGTTCATGTAACACAGCATTGGGCATCCGATTTATCAAAAAATGTGCAGTTGAAACAACGTCACCCCAGTAAAGAGATGGGATCGAATGATGAATCAATAAGGTGCGGGTAACATCAAAAATATGCCGATGTTTCCTCTCAACAACACCATTTTGCTGAGAGGTATAAGGACATATAGTATCATGAATAATGCCACAACTAGAAAAAAAAGTGCGCAAACATATAGTACAAAACTTCAAGGCATTATCAAAATGAAAGCATTTCACCAAACACAAATGCTGGTTTTTATTTCCTTGACAAAGTCTTCAATAAGTTGCCCCACATCAGACTTATTCTTTAAGAGAAACATCCAAGAAACATGAGAAAAATCAACTAAAACAAGATAATATTTGTTCCCATGTCGATCAGGAGTATAATTGGGACCCCATACATCCATATGAACCAGGTCAAATGCGGCAACAGATGAAACAGAGGAAGAACTGAGGAAACTAGCCCTGTGGTGCTTGCCAAGTTGACAGGCATCACAGGTGAGAGCAGTAGTGGAGGGGATATGCGGAAGAACACGTTTGAGGCAATGAATTGGTAAATGGCCAAGGCGGTGGTGCCACTGGAGAGGAGATCCAGCAGAAGCAAGACCCTAAGTAGCAGAAGCAGCAAAAGTAGTACGGCTTAGACGGTACACCCCATCTTCCTTACACCCTCCACCAATCGTTTTCCCAGTGAATTTGTCCTGCAAGACACAAGAGGACGCATCAAAAATAGCTCGGCAATTCAAATCTCTGGTGATACTGCTAGTCGATAATAAACTCAAGGGAAAATCAGACACAGTAAACATCTGCAAGCCTCAAGGTAGGAGATAAAGACATCTCCTTTGCCAACAAGTGGCGAGTGTCTCCCATTAGCCACCTGTACTGTCTTGGCAGGTGTACCGGGTGCAAGCTGGGAGAAAGAACCTCTATCGCCACATAGGTACTTGGATGCACCAGAGTCTATCAACCACTCACCAGAAGACGAAAGGGATGACATACCAATTGCAGGAGCCTCTAAAGACGTAGCCATAGCTACAGTGTCAGGTGTCTGAGAGGCGAAAGCCTGAGTCAAAAGAGCAATTTGCTGCCGTAGAGTTTCAATCTCGACACTCAAGGAGCTAACATCAGGGGTAGTAAGAGCTGAATCTGGTACTTCAGCTGCCTGATTGGCCACCGGTGGTCTACCATGCTTCTGGCAACATGTAGCCTCAAAGTGACCAAGTCTACCACAATAAGTATACGGAGTTCTATTCTGCATACCAGAAGAGCATCCATGTCCACGACCACGTGCAGGATAAGAAGTACCCCTGCCACGTTCAGGGATCGCAGCCAACGTAGACAATTGAGTAGTAGAATCAGCAGTAGGGGAATGCACTGTAACTCTGTTGAGCCTGCTATATGCTTCCTCCAGGGTAGGAAGCTCGGGAGCAGTAAGAATTTGATCTCTGGTTGCAGCATATTTAGATCCAAGGCCAGCCAAGGAAAAACTGAGTCAACTGTCTCTTGAAACTCCTCCAGGACTCGCAGGCACACCTTGGCAAGTAGTAGTACCTCTCTAGCATGTCCTTCATAAGAGAGTAATATTGTGACAGCGTGCGCCCCTCCTGACGTAGGTAGAAGAGATCATAAAAGACCTGAAAAACACGTGTGGAGTTTTTGGCATGTGAATAGGTATCACGCAAAGACTCCCACATCTCCTTCGCTGTAGTATAATACATGATCTCATCTCCTATTCTGGGAAAAACTGCCTGCATCAGCCATGCACAAACCATGGCATTATCACTATCCCAGTTGGCATTTGTGCCATTCTTGTTCTCAGGCTTCGGATCGGTAATTATATGGCTTTTTTTATGACCCCTGATGGTCATAAGAAAGGTCTGGGATTATCGCGGGTAGTTGGTCTCGTCCAACTTAACAACTGGACTAAAGAACTTGTTCTTGAGTACCCTAGTGTCCGAAATAGAGTCCCAAGACACTTGCACTGATCATCTGAAGCCATTTCCATAATCCGGAAGCCTCACTCACGTGTCTAGGACCAAGAGATAATTAAATAATTCAAAAATTTAGATTTGCATAAATGCTAGGAGGCTTCCTTGGACAGGTGGTAGCCTTACTTGGGTGCAAGGAGAACACCCAAGGAGGTCGTGAATAGATCTAGCCCCCCCTTCTAGCAACCCGAACCGATTGCAATCTCAAGATCAGGGCAATATGCCCCTCACAGATGCAGTAGGTGATTGCTCAGTGGTTGCACCACCTGATCTCCCTCGGTCGCGGCCTCAGGCAGCTGCCGTGACATCGACAGAGGCTGGATGGCGACGCTAAAGCCTGCTACAGAGCACCGTTGCAGCCACCAGGACCTGCAGCACCGACAACAACCCCTGTATGGGGTCGCGAGCATAGCTGCTGGGTCTATTGACCCTCGTTGGAGTGCCACTGAGTGGTGCTGGAGGTTCTGCGCCGCTACAGCCCTGTCGCGAGGGATGAATCAAGCCGCAACACCGTTGCCTCTAGTTGCTAGGGCCTCGCCGGAGCTTCGCTCGATGGTTCAAGAGCTTCTGTGCTGCCGCAACCTCGTCGCGAGGGCTGAATCGGGTCAAAGCGACGCCGCCTTCAGTTGCTAGGGCTCATGTGTGTGGTTGCGCGATGGCTCTGGAGGCTTGGCGCGTCTTCAGTGTCGTTGGAAGGCTGAACAAGGGCACAGGGGTGCCACCTCTAGCCGCTAGGGCACCTGCGTGAGGCCGGAGGGCCGTCGGAGAGCATTGCCGCCGCCGTCGCCAAGGAAGGAGAGAGAACGGGATTTGGGTGTTAGGTTTTAGGAGGCCTTGAGGGGTGGGATACCTAGAGCCACGGTCTAGGACTGGTGCTCTAATATCAAGTTGGTTGAAAGAGTTCAAGTTTATTAGAAGCCTTAGGCCTCTTTATATAGAGCGGGACTAAAGGAATAAAAGTACATGAATGTCCCTGAGGGACAAGGACTATTATAACCCTCACAATAAGATGGAACAAAATAAGCTAAAATACACCAACATATTCTGATGCAGATTATGCAGGATGTGTGCTTGACAGGAAATCTACCATTAGTTTCTGTACCTTTGTGGATGGTAATCTGGTAACTTGGAGGAGCAAGAAATAGGGGGTAGTTTGTTGCTCCAGTGCAGAGTCAGAGTATAGGGCGATGGCCCAAACTGCTGCAGAGATGGTTTGGATACGATCTCTATTGCATGATTTACACATCTAGATTGAGGAACCTATGGAGATGCGATGCGATAATCGAGTTGTTACATACATAACCAACAACTCGATGCTTCATGAGCACACCAAACATGTTGAGGTTGACTGCCACCATACCAGAGATTTCATATAGCGTGGTTTGCTGCATACTACTTATGTTGCATCTAAGGACCAGACTGCTGATGTGTTCACAAAGCCTCTACAACGATCAGCATATGATTATTGCTATTCCAAGCTGAACATGATTGACATCTATGCTCCAGCTTGAGGGAGAGTGTTGATACTCCTATTTATATTTCTTATTTATGTTTACTGGGAACTGTTTAGTTATCTTTATATTTTGTCTAGTTCTCTTATGTATTTTTCCCAACATCTCTCTCTATAGAGAGGTGTAGGGTTTTCTCAATAAAGTAGATTGGTCATTTCTTCCCACTTACCTTCGTCTTCTCCCTCCTCCAATAGGATAAGATCTCCAAAGTTGCAATGTAACCCTCCAAAATGTTCCTACTTGGAACAAAAGCTGTTTGCACCTGAGACATGACATCCGCCAGCACCTTCTTCAATCTATTTGCCAGGATCTTTGCCACAATCAAATAGATGGTGTTGGAGAGGGCAATCGACCTATATTCTCCAATAGCCTTCGCCCCATCCTTCTTCGGCAACAGGAATATATAGAATTTATTCGTCCTATTGAAACCTAAATTTTCATCTTTAAATTCATGCTGCAACTGTAGGACATCCTCCTTGATTATTGACTAGACTCCTTGTAAAAGAAAATTGGGAAGCCATCCAGGCTAGGATATTCATTCGCATTCAGCCCCTAAATCGCCTTTTGAACCTCCTCCTCAAATGGCCAACAAGTCTCGTCGCCTCCTCACCAACCTGCGGAATGTTGGATCCCAGCCACCTTCATCTTTCTCCCTGCCTCCTCTCAGTGAACTCCCTATAGTATCCACTCGCTGCCTCGCCTACCACCTCCCTACCAGCAAACTCCACACCATTTACCTGCAATCTGTCAATCCAATTCTTCCTTCTCCCCGATACCACCATATGAAAGTAGTGAGTGTTATAATCTTCCTCCTTGAGTCACTTCTGTCTAGACCTCACCTTCCATTCTATCTCTACCTTTCGATCCTCTAGTTGTACTACCTGCAAGTGTCTTGCTTTGTCCATCTAGTCTTCCTTAGAGAGAAGACCCACGTCATCAACCTTGTCCAAGCTTGTAATCTCAGCAAGTGCTTCATCCCTCCTTCCACTCTCTTTAATTTGCCTCTTGTACACCTTGAGGAAGCATTTAAGCTCGCGTAGCTTGGCTTCCAGCCTTGTTGCCGCTAAGCCCTCTGCATGCATTGTCCTCCATTTCTCCTCAACCATCCGCTTAAAACCCTTTTCAAGCAACCAAGCCCTGTCAAATTTAAAATAAGTCCCATACCTTCAACCTTCGTTCGTTCCCCAAAGGAGTGGAGTGTGGTTTGAAAAAGGTTGGTCCAGAGGCCTAACCTTTACCATAGGGAAAGCCTCTGCGAGTGTTGTCGAAGATAAGAATCTGTCAATTCTAGATCTTTGTCCTCTCGAACTTCTCCAGGTGTTAAGTGTAAGAATAAGGAGGCAAATCCACTAAGCTCTGTGTAGCAACAAATTTTGCAAAATCCTTTGAACCTGGGTCCATCCCCCCTCGCCCATCTGGTTTATCCTTCACCTCCAAAGTGACATTGAAATCTCCACCTATCAGCCATGGGGATCCCTGATACCTTGTTGCTACCTGATTCAGCTCCTCCCACAATCTATGCCTCTATGTCCCTTCATTAGGCCCATAGACAACGGAGAAGACCCTGTTGAAATTATCCTGTTGCCTGTGACTACAAAGGACCCAACTAGTGAGTCAACCAAAGAGAAAATATCATCCCTCCACCCAACAATCACCCTGTCGATCTACCAACCGCATCCAGAGCCAGAAACTCCATTAGGCCACCACCACCCACCTCCCTCCACACTTGTTACTTGCATCGATTCAACTTCATCTCCTAGAGAAGCACCACCTCAGGGTCCTACTTCTAGAGGTAGCTCCTCAGGGCAACATGCTCGGATGGGTCATTCATACCTTGAAGATTCTAAGTGAGGACTTTCATCATGGAAAGGACGAAGTTCCCCCTCCCCTGAAGTGTGTCCGAAACCCGCTGCCTCTGCAACACTGTTGATCTCCCCCGCCTCCTTCGAATCTCCACTCCCTTCCTTCCGCCTCTGCAACTCCCCTTCCCCCTCCAAACCCATTAGCCTGACTTCTTCTGTGAAAACCTCTACCCTAACTGTTGCAACTCCCTCTCCACCTCTTCTGGTAGACGCCCCACCCCACACGGGGCCACGAGGGTCATCTCCACCAAGTACCTCTGTTTTACCAGCCGCCTTCGCAACCTCTCCTTCAGATGTGGAGCCACCACATCTGCTGCCTGTCTCCTTGCCCGAGGGAGGCCTGCACCCCACCTCTGCCACAGGGGGATGTGTCATCGCCTTGTCGCCTTATTCCTTGCTTGAGGAGGGGTCACACCCCATCTTTGGCTCAGGATGATGCACCGCTACCTTGCTACCCCCCTCCTTGCTCGAGGACTGCCTCGCACGCCACCACAGAAAACTCCACTTCAGCTTGTAGGAGAGCCGCGATGGCGTGATCCTCATCAGCCTCCATCTCTGGAGACACACACCCTCCACCTCACCACGGCAAGGCTCCTCCTGACAGGACTCGCTCCCACGTGCCCTCCCCGAGGGAAGGGGCTAAGACCCTGTCAAGATCAGAGACCGATCGATAGGGAGGGGCGAGGCCCCTCCTCATTCCTGTTAAAAGACTTAGGCAAAGTCGGATCCTTCCCCTTCGACCCCGATCCATTTGTCACAAAATAAGATCCGTTCACCATGTCAGCAAAGAAACCCTCTCGTGGCACCAAATAGTGCTTTAAGGGACTTGAAAATCCCTGCCTACAGCTGTGCCCAAATCCGCCTCCGAGATATGCACCCTGCAATTAAGAGGCGCTGCAGTTGATTGCTTAGGTGTTGCCGCCTCCGCATGCGCATGGCCCAAAGATTGTGGCTTGGGAGTTGTAATCGCCGTGCAATCTCCTCTACGGTCCCTTGCCTTCCAAAAATTGTCATTTGCCATCAGGCCGTCGCTATTGCCACCATACGTTGTCGGACCCTCGGTCATTGCCTTTGCAAATTAGCGAGGCTCCTCCGGCTGGAGCATAGATGTTATAAACTTGTTACAACAGGGGTGTAAACTTTTGTAATGAACGCTTGAGTGTAACCTCAATTTTCATTCGAGCATAGATGTTAATGTTGCTCAGCTTTTTACAATAGATATCAAAAACAGAATGGGCCAAGGGCTTTGTGAAAATACCTGCTGTTTGATTTTCTAAAGCAACTGGAGATGTATAGGTGATCCTACGCTGAATAAGATCCAGAGTAGTGACAATCAACCTCGACATATATGGTGCACTCATGGAGCTTGGTTGTCACATCACATCACCATTAGTGTCTCTAGCTCGACATGTAAATCATGCAACACTAATTTCACCCAAACCATCTCAGCAGCTGTCTGAGTTATGACACGATACTCCGACTTGGTACTAGATGTTGACACAATCCCCTGCTTTTTACGCCTCCATGTAACTAGGTTCCTTGCAACATACGTGCAAAAATCGGTGGTGGATTTCCTCTCTGTCAAGTAACTTGCATAGTCTGCATCTGAGCATCCAACCACTGTCATGGATGTGCCTTTAGAGAAAAGTAGACTGTGACTAGGTGCCGTTTTCAAGTATCTAAGCACTTGCATCGCTGCATCCCAATGCTGCTGAGTAGGTCTCTCCATGAACTGACTTAACTCTCCTATAATAAGGGAAATGTCTGGTCTGGTGATGATGCGCTAAAGTAGCTTGGCCACAAGCTGCCCATAACATAAGATCCACTATTGCTAACTTTGCATCATACAGATGCCCTTTAGGATCCATAGGAATGTTGACATGCTTAGCAAGCAACATCTTAGTTTCATGGAGGACATCAAGGGCATATTTGTGTTGAGGAAGAATAATCCCATCCTTGCTTCTTGCCAACTCAATACCTAGAAAAGCACACTTGGTCTAAATCGTTCATCACAAACTTATTCGCCAAGGCCTTCACCTCAATTATCCCGGTTTCATCATTACTGGTGATAATGAGATCAACATAGACTAGGAGCACAAAAACTCCCTTGGCGCTCTTTCGAACAAACAAGCTATGATTAGCAGAGGATCTCTGGAGGCTTATCATCTGTACCACCATAGATAGCTTCTGAAACTATGCACAGGGGCTCTGCTTGAGGCCATGGATGGCCCTTCTCAGCTTGCGTACACATTCCCCCTGAGTCTCAAAATTAGGAGGTTGTTGTACGTAAACCTTCTCTTGAAAATTGTCGTAAAGGAAAGCATTCCTTACATCAAGATGGAAGAGAGGCTAGTCAAAGTGGGCATCAACAGAGATCAGGATGCAGGCTATCGGCAGGCAGGTCACAGGAGAGAAAGTATCAAAGAAGTCCACCTTATATGTTTAGGCAAACACTACTAAGCGAGCCTTATTCCTTAAAATAGAACAATTTGGATTGTACGTCAAGGCAATGACCCAGTGGCAACCAACAAGACGATCACCTGGTGGCAAAGTAGTAAGCTCCTACGTCCCCTTGGAGCGAAGAGCAACTATCTCATCCTCGATGGCTTGTTGCCATTTCGAATCAAGTGTGGCTTGCTAGGACGTGGAGGGAATTGTCAAGGCAGACAAAGTAGAGGTGAAGAGCATAAACAACCTTCCTAGGTTGTTACTGGGAACGGCCTTAGTCACCTAGTAATGAACACAAGAGCGTGGAACCTTCCGAATAGCAATAAGAAGATCCACATCATCATTCTCCGGAGGGGGGTGGGGACATCACCTTCCTCAATAGAAGTAGCACCAGAAGAACCTGTGAGGACATCACTAGAAAGAGTCTCGTTATTGCCATTAGCATGTACGTAATCTAGGAAGGATGGTGGCGTTGAGGAAGGGTAGTTGTGCTGCCTATAAGTAACTGACAATCTATAAATTGTTGAGTTATATTTTGTGTATGCCTTTTACTTTTGTGTTTTGTTAAGTGAGGGGTATACTTGTAACTCTACCCTTTGGTTGCCTCCTTATATAAAGGCACCTAGGGTTTTCTAATAGAAGCATGAACATTTCAACCTAACATGGTATCAGAGTAGTGGTCCTCGACCAGATCCACCCAATCCCTCTCCCTCTCTAGGGCATTATCGACCCCTCTCCAACTTTGGTCGAGCCTTCCACCGGTAGTAGCAATGTCCCCAACGGCAAGAGAGCCACACCCCCACTCGCAGGAGGCCCTAGCGGCTCCCAGCGGCAGTAGTGCTGCTACTAGGGTCACCAGACCTCCCTACGCCGCCTGAAGGAGGGCAGCAACGCCCCCCCACCGATAGTGGCATCATTGCTAGGGCCGCCTGAGCCCTTGGTGGCCATGTAACAGCAATAGAGCAAGTGCTGCAGTGCCACAGGGGCCTCGGGTGGTCACCTATGATCTGATTTTGCGACTATTCGTGGATTGGTGAAGTTTTCATACCCTTATATGGCCTGATTTTTTATTGAAATCTCTTGATCTCTGGTTTCCCATAAGTCAAGTGATATAGAAGACAAGAAGGATACTTCTGGCGACTTGGCAAGGAAGATTTCTACCCCGAGCACGCCTTCCATCATACAAGGAACCTCTATTAAGTTGGATGGCACCAACTTGCTTATGTGGTCTACGTCTTTTTCCCGATTTTGGGATCACACCGGAAGAAATATTTCTTGACGCAAGATGAACCTACTGTCAAGTCTGTTGACTGGGAGTTAGACAATGATTGGGTGATGATTTGCATGCTGAACAACATGAAGGAGCCTATCGCAAAGCAGGTTATGTCATATGCGTCTACAAAGAAGATGTGGGAGGTTCTTCATGAGATTCATTCTCATTAGAGAATATCAACCGTCTCTAAAGGGTGATTGAGGAGTTACATTCCTTTCGGAAGGGAACGATGTCCCTTGATGAATATTATGACTCTCTGAAGAACCTCTGGGATGAGCACAAGATATTTATTAGTTGATCTCCATAAATGTCACTATTATTGCAAAGCAACGTGAGGTCTTTCATTCTGTTTAGTTGCTTGCAAGTCTTGGTCTTAAGTTCAAGTCTGTTAAAGATCAACTTATGACACTTGAGGAGATCTTTACAGCTGTGTAGATCTATGTTTGCCTGTCCAGACTTGAGATCTCTGACTCTGTTTTAGTTTTTGATTCCTCGGCCATGGCAGCTACAAGCCGTGGTAAGGGAACCCCAGGAAGTAGGGGGAGAGGATGTGGAGTGAGAGTAGGAGGTCGTGGTAGATGACGTGATTTGTTCTGTAACCCTTGTCACAAGACAAATTACACAATTGACATGTGTTGGATAAAGCACGGATTTCCTTAGGGCCATCAGGCCAATTAGGTCACTTATGGTGAAAATGAGAGTTTGCATTATTAGGGGGAAGAGCAAGTCAATCCTTAGGTCACTATCTCCAAAGAGGAATATGACAGGCTTGTTTCTATTGAGACTACTTTCATTGTAGGTGCTTCTGTGACTCAGAGGACAGGTATTGCTGCTAGCATTAGGGGTGTTCATAAGCCATCTTGGTTTGTAGACTTAGATGCATCTTCCCACATAACAGGAGATGTTACCCTTTTTACTTCTCTTAGACCACTGACTACTCTAATACATGTTAGAGTAGCTGTTGGTGCCTTGTCCCTTATGACAGGTTTGGGTGACATTTCTCTATTCGCTACATTACCTCTTTATGATGTCATGCATGTGCCCAAATTCACCTTGAATTTAATGTCTATTAGTAAGATAACTAAGGCATTAAATTGCAAAGCAGTTTTTCATGACCATTTTTTCTTCCTGCAGGACCTCCTGATAATAAAGCAGATTGGTGGACTTGAGTAGGATGGCCTCTACTATTTTGACCTTCCACCAGATCATTATTCCATAGATGCTGCCTCCTCCGCTTCTGCTTTACAGTGGCATCTGAGATTGGGACATCTTAGTGTGTCTGTCCTTCGCCGGCAGTTTTCTGATATGCAGTTTCTAGATTCTTTTGCTTACAATGCTTGTCATTTTGGCAAACATCATAGAGTTTCCTTGACTGAGTTTGTTTTTTCTCATATTCATGCTGATCTGTGGAGCCCATGTCGAGTCAAGAGTCTTAGGGGCTTTTGGTATTTCCTTGTTCTTGTAGATAATTGTACTCATGTCTATTGGGTCTCTATGATGAAAGAAAAATCCGAAACTGTTGTACTGATTAAAAATTTTGTGAATAAAATAAAGACTCAATTTTTTACTACTATTTGTATGTTTTGGACTGATAATAGGCTTAAGTTTGTGAATTCTACCTTGACTCAGTTTTTTCAGTCTCATGGTATTATACATTAGACATCTTGTGTTCATACATTTCAACAGAATGGGATGGTTGAATGCAAGTTGAGACATCTTCTAGATGTTCCTGCACTATTATGTTTCAGATGCATGTTCCTGCTACCTTCTGGTCTGATGCTGTGCTTACAACTATTTTTTTGGTTAATCGGGTGTCGTCTTCTGATCTTGGTGGGAAAGTTCCATACTTTGTATTATTTCCTGATTTGGAGTTGTTTTATTTTTTTTACCTCATAAGGTGTTTGGAAGTGTATACTTGCTCATTTATTTAAAGTGGACAAACTTGCTTCTAGATTTGCCAAGTGTATTTTTGTGGGTTAGTCTAGAACCCAAAAGGGATATAGTTGTTTTGATCCTCTCTCACATCGGTTTTATGTAAGGGTGTGACTTTTTTGAGGATATGTCATATTACTCTGCTATAGGACAGTCTCCCAATGTCTTGTAGGATGTTCCATTGCCTATGCCTATTGCTACACCTCCAGTTCCCTCTGAGCCACCTTCACCTCATGATGTTCCTCCTATTTCCTATCTTATACATCCTGAGATGCCTACTATAGATACCTTCCCTAAGCATTTTCAGCGCAGACCTCCCTATACTACTCTACAGGCAAGGGAACCACTTTCTACTATTCCTGCTTAGTCCTTTGTTGATACTGTTGATTCAGATGGAGGTCTAGATTCTACTTTACCTGAGGTACCTGATGTGGATCTTCCTATTGCTCAGAGGAAGCTACAACAATCTTGTGCTAAATATTCTGTTTCCAATTATATGTCACTTGATCATTTACTTGCAGCAGGGAGGCTTCTATCTCTTGCAGTTGACAACAGAAATATTTCCAGAAATCATGTTGAGGCATTTGAGGACTCTTCCTGGACCATTGCCATGAAGGGGGAAATGGATGCTCTTCAGTTTAGGGGTACCTGGGATTTTGGGAACTTGTTAAACCACCCCTGGGTGCTATTGTTGTGGGGTGCAGGTGGGTGGACCCTGAAATGTCGTCCAGATGGTATAATAGAAAGATACAAAGCATGCTTAGTTGCCAAAAGTTACTCGTAAACCTTTGGAATTGACTATTTTGAAACCTTTTCTCTAGTAGCCAGACTCAATTCAGTAATGATACTTCTCTCTGTTGCAGTCAATAGTGGATGATTGGTTTCACAGCTTTATATTAAAAATGCTTTCCTCTATGGTGATTTTGAAGAGGAGGTCTACATGCACCAATCCTCTGGTTTCGTGATTGAAGAGGAGTGTCAGAAAGTCTACTGGTTGAAGAAGGCAATTTACGGCTTTAAATAGAGCCCTAGGACTTGGTTTGAAAGGTTTAGTAAAGCCGTGCAAGAGTTTGGCTTTACTAGATCCACTGCAGATTACTCTATTTTTATGATGCATAGAGCTTTTGGATCTGTTATCATTATTGTGTATGTAGATGATATACTACTTACAAGAAGTGATGAAAAGGGAATAGAGGCTACCAAGAGGTTCTTGCATTCTCAGTTTGTTACTAAATATCTGGGCATGATAAACTACTTTTTGGGCATTGAAGTACAACATGTTGATGGTGGTCTAGTGTTATTACAACGGAAGTATGTTCTTGACATGATAAAAGAGATAGGGATACTGGGATGCAAGCATGCTAGCATTCCTAGGGACACCTCTTTGCCACTTGCAGATTCTGAAAGTCCTTTGCTTGAGGATGTTACCAAGTATCGTGCTATGGTGGGAAAGTTATTATATTTGACTATCACACCACCTAATATTTGCTTTGTTGTGGGGAGACCGAGTCAGTTTATGCAGTCTCCTAGAGAAATCCACTAGAATGGTGTATGTTAGGTACTAAGATAACTCAAACAAGCTCCTGGGAAGGGGCTATCTTTTATGGAGCATGGCCATCTTAATGTCTGGGGGTATTCAAATGTAGACTATGCAAGAGCATATGTAGACAAGAGATCTACTACTGGCTAATGTACCTATGTGGGTGGTAACCTTGTCAAATGGAGAAGCAAGAAATAGAATGTTGCCTCTAGATTTAGTGCAGAATCAGAGTATAAGGCTGTGGCTCATACTACTTATGAGCTTCTATGGGTGAGATCTATCTTATGTGACTTGGGAGTAGCAGTTTCTGGTCCCACTCCCATGTATTGTGATAACAAGGCAGCGACATTTATTGTTAAAAATCCTACCTTCCATGAGAGAATCAAGCACATAGAGGTGGATTGTCACTTATTAGACATGCTATTATTACTAGAAAGATCACTACACCGTACATTGCTACTGAGGATTAGGTTGCAGATGCCTTTACTAAAATGCTCTCCAAGAAACGTCTTGAGCTGTTGTGTACCAAGTTGAGCATGTTTGATATCTATGCTCCAGCTTGAGGGGAAGTGTTGAGTTATATTTTGTGTATGCCTTTTATTTTTGTGTTATGTTAAGGGAGGGGTATACTTGTAACTCTACCCTTTGGTTGCCTCCCTATATAAAGGCATCTAGGGTTTTTTAATTGAAGCATGAACATTTCAACCTAACAAAACTATCAGAGGCTCATGATACTGTTCCCTGCCATTATCATAGCTGTCCTCAATAGGAGTAGAAGCAATAGGTATCTACTTGAGTGGAACATGAGGTACATGCATGGGTGTAGGCTCATCTCCAAGAGTCATTTGATGCCCAATAATAGAGAAATAAAGGATAACCTCATGAAAGGTGACATTTGCACTGACATAATTTCTCCTGCTTAATGATCATAGCACTTGTATCCTTTTTTGGGTATTATTGTAACTTAAAAAGACATACTTCATGACCCTTAGTGCTAACTTGTCTCGTCCTGGTCCAAGAACATGTATAAAGGCCACATAACTAAATATCCATGGAGGTACAAGAAATAACTCTCTTAGGATGAAGAACTTGCCATGGTATCTACTCATGAATAGCTGAATTGGGCATCTGATTAATCAGATAACACGATGTCTTCATTGCATCACCCAAATATAATGATGACATTATTATGAATTAACAATGTCCTAGCAACATCCAAAATGTGACGATGGTTCCTCTCTGTGATCCCATTTTGCTCTAACGTATGAGTACTGGAGGTCTGATGCACAATCCCATGAGATTTATAAAACACATTCAATCTGGTAGTACAAAATTCAAGGGCATTGTCAGAGCGCACAATCTTAATCATTTTAGAATACTGGATCTTTATTTGCATAACAAAATCCTCAATAATACCACCAACATCGAACTGATCATTAAGCAAAAATAACCATGACAATCTAGGGAAATCATCCACAATGACCAAATAGAAATGATGATGCAGTCTATCAGGGGTTCGACTCGAACCTTAGACATCTATATGCACTATGTCAAAACAAGCTGCAGAATTAGAATTGGAACTGGCTGGATAATAAGAGTGGTGATGCTTCCCAAGTTGGCATGCATCATAGAGTAACTTGGTTGGAGAGAGATACGGTATGATATGTCTGAGCCTATTTAGTTTAGTGCAGGATGGCCTAGCCGTTATTGCTAATGTAGAGTTGTACCAACACTAAAGGCCACCTCCTCCTGGCATGAAGCGACAAATGATGTCTGGGCTAGGCGATGCACACCCTCGTCTTCATGTCTGCTACCAATCGTCCTCTCGATAAGCTTGTCTTTAAATGTGCATCCGATATCATAAAAAATGGCTCAACAATTCAGGTCATTTGTAATTGTACTATCAGAATCAGGAGCAAAGAGAACATTCGATAGTCTCAAACTAGGGGTGACCACCACCTTCCCTTTCCCATCAATCCTAGAATGTTGATTGTTAGCCACCTGCATAGTCCTACCAAGGGCGACAGATTGAATCCTATAGAAACACGAAGAGTCACCACTCAAGTGCTAGACGAATCTGAGTCAACCAACCATATAGTGCCATCACTAGACCTGTGCTGCGAACTTATGGCAAGATCTATACCAGAAGAAGATGCAAAGGTAACAGTATCAGAGGAAGATGTAAAGATAACAGTATCAGAAGAAGGTTGGCCACAGTAGATCTGCCAACCTTAAGGTTGGCCATAGTATCTCGGAAGATGCTCCAGTCTCTTGAGCAAGCTGTGCAAGGTGCTGAACAACTACATCATACTTCGCACATGTGACCATAGCCAATTGCTCCTTAGAAGTGGTAGCCTAATTGGCCACAGTAGATCTTCCATGCTTGGCATAGCAAGTTGTCTTCATATGTCCAACCTTGCAACAGAAGGTGCAAGTGGTTCGGGGTTGACCTGTCTATCCCCTACCATGCCCTCTACCATGTGTAGGGTGTGCACCACGTCCACCAGTAGCAGCAAGTGTGGTGGTCTGTCTAGTCACATCGATAGGTGTCTTGGAAACAATCCTACTCAACTTGCTATAAGTGTCCTTTAGAGAAGGAAGCTCATACAATGTCAGAATCTGTGAGCGGGCTTCGTCATGCTTAAGACTATGACCATCAAGAAACTGTAGAATAGCATACTCTCTGCGATACTCCTCTAAGTAGAGCAAGTACATATGGTCCTATAAGCATTATACTTCTCAAGAGGACTCTTCAAAGAAGTATAGTACTGAGAAAGTGTTTGGCCCTCCTACTTTAGGCTACTAATATCATGTATCTGGAACACCTTGCTATAATTCTTCTCATAGGAATACGTGTCATGAAGAGTGCCCCACATCTCTTTAGTAGTCTTACATGATACTGCCACCAATCTGAAATACAACAGTGTTCATAATCCAGGAACGCACCATTGCATTATCTTTCTTCCATGTAGCATTCTTTCTTATCTTGTTGGTGGGCTCGAACTCTAATAAAATATGTTTTTTATCATGACCCTTCACAGTCATGTATAGTTGATCTCATCTAACTTAGCAATCGAGGCGAAGATCGGGTTCTTGTAGTTTCCGACATCACTAGTAGTATCCGATGCCACCTCTAAACCTCCAGGTGAAGCCATTGTGCCTAGCAGGGACCAAATAACCACAAGAACATATCTGAAACAGTATTTCCAGATCTGAAATCAATTTATCAGAGAAATAGTAATCTCCTGATCATGAAATCCAAGATAATGGAGTCCTGGAAATCAAAAGGAGGATCACCAATTCCCCTTGATCAGGCTTAGGCACGCACTAGGGCATGGGGAAGCCCCTTAGTGGCACTGCCTAGGGAGCCTAGGTGGCTGTCTTGTTGGCGCAAGGAGAGATCATTGGCCACAATGTTAGTCGGTGGCGGTGGCCCTGGTGGCTGTTGCTGAGGCTACTGTTGCTGCTGGGCAGCGGTGGTGGTGGCAAGAGAAAGAGAGAGAAGGGTAGGTGGCTAGGCTTCGGAGGCCTTGTGAGGGTGGGATATTAGAATATCGATCTAGGATCGCTACTATGATAACAAGTGTGAAAAAATGAATACTCTTACTAAATCATGAAACCCTACATCTCTTTATGTAGAAGAGAGGTGTGGGTAAATAATAGTATATGTCCAGGCTAAAATAAGAAATAATAAAATAATACGTAAAGGAGTATACTACAATTATATTTGTGATGAAGAGGTGCTGGTGGCATTTTGTTTGGGTAGGCAAGGGTAAAAGGGGGCTTGTTATATCAGAAGAAAAATATATTTTGAAAATACTTGAGGTGCATAGGTTTGTTGGGTACAAAGATAGACGCAGACTACAGGGATACAAGAGTTTCTAGGATATTGGTGATAGAATTTGAAGATTCCACCAATTATAGGACATTGGTTGTTAAGTTTCTTTATTTAGCTATTACGCATTCTGAAATTAGCTTCACCATGATATGAATGGGAGTAGTTGCAGATTTGGGATTTTTACTTTTTAATATTTAAATCAATTTATGGTGATAAACTCGTAATTCAATTTATTAAAGGTTAACTTTAGAAGTAATGTTTAATGTGAAGAAATAAAATGAATATATATTTATAGTGATGAAGACAAACTAAATATCACGAACATCTCCATGTAAAAATTTGCTGATTATTGGCCAATTAACTGTATAATTGGCACGATTATTTGGATTGGTGGAGCAGTAGCCAATTATTCATCTCAATCTGATCAGGTGTCTGAGCACGATTCTCAATCGAGTTATCTTTTGATTGAGCCGATTTTTACAGGCTTGATAATGGTAAGCAATGTTTTATGCCTTACCTTTATATATCTTAATGAACTGGAGCCTATGCTAGCTCTCTGGAAGATAGACAATCTACCTTAGGTCACAATACCTTTATTGGGAAATCTAGTGACATGAAGTAAGAAGTAAGTAGATAGCATTCATTCCTTATGCTTGCTAACATAGCTTAAACAAGGGCAGGCTGATACCACCTGCTGACACTACTTAGAGGGTGGCTATTTCTTCGCTTTTCCTCAGCTTAGGGAATCAATTAGCTAAGGGAGGGATTTAGTTAAAGTAGGGCAAGAAATTTAGAAGCATGATTTCTCTCACCCAGAATGCCACAACAAATCCTTCATTCGGGATCGCCTACAATTTCCAATAAGTTGTAAGAGGTTTAGGGCCGATTTTTGGTGCCCCCCCCACCTTACAACTTTTTGCTAGCTTTCTCTTCTTTACAGAATGATGGGAGAACAAGGTATAACTTGGCTCACAAATTTATTTAATACTATTTGGAGAGGCAAGAAGATGCCAGAGGAATGGAGGAAAGTTTTGTGGTACCTTTATACAAGAACAAGGGCGACATACAAGATTGTTCCAACTATAGAGGTATTAAGTTGATGAGTCATACGATGAAACTTTGGGAGAGAATAATTGAAAGAATGGTGAAGCAAGTCTCTGTGGTAACTGAAAATCAGTTTAGCTTTATACTAGGTCGGTCTACTATTGAGGTAATACATCTCTTGAGATGTATGATGGAGACATACAAAGTCAAGAAAAGGATTTACATATGATTTTTATTGATTTGGAAAAGGCCTATGATTCTATCCCAAGAGATATCTTGTAGAGAATTTTGGAAAAGAGATAAGTGCTAGTTATATATATCAACCTCATAAAGGATATGTACTATGGAGCAGCAGCTTGTGTAAAGACTAAGGATGATTTGACGGACTACTTTGATATCACCATTTGTCTACATCAAGGTTCGACTTTAAGCCCTTATCTTTTTGCCTTGGTCATGGATGAGTTGATGAAGCATATCCAAGTTGAGGTGCCTTGGTGTATGCTTTTTGTTGATGACATTGTGTTGGTTGATGAGATAAGAGATGGAGTGAACAGAAAACTTGAGCTTTGGAGAGAAGCCCTGGAAGATAAAGGATTATGCATAAGTAGGACGAAGACTAAGTATATGGAATGCAAGTTTAGTAGTAGAGGGAACAGTGAAGGGATTGATGTAAAAATTGGAGAAGAGTGCATTCCAATGAAAGATGTTTTTAAGTACTTGGGATCCATTTTCCAACAAGATGGTGGAATTGATAGAGATGTTACACAGAATTAATGCAGGGTGGTTGAAATGGAGGGGTGCATCTGGTGTTCTCTGTGATAAGAGGGTTCCTTTAAAAGTCAAAGGAAAATACTATCGAGTTGTGGTAAGACCAATCATGTTGTACGATTCTGAATGCTGGGCTATAAACTATAGGTATGTACAGAAGATGTCTGTGGTAGAAATGAAGATGTTAAGATGGATGTGTGGTCATACAAGAAAGGATCGTATTTCAAATGAGATTATTAGAAAAAAGGTTAGGGTGGCACCAATAGAGGATAAAATGAGAGAGGCACGTTTAAGGTGATTTGGACATTTACAAAGAAGGCCACTAGATGCTCCAGTTAGGAGATGCGATAAGTTGGAGGCTGAACCCGCTAAGAGGGGGCGAGGAAGACCAAACAAGTATTGGAAGGAAACTATTAAGTATGACCTCAATTACTTTAATTTAGGTCCTAAAATGACTGAAAATCGATCTGTGTAGAGGCAAAGAATCCATATAGCTGACCCCACTTAGTGTGGGAAAATACTTGGTTGTTGTTATCTCTTCTCTACAGATTGAGGAAAAAAAATGTCCTCTTGCTTTTTTTGAGGCCTGATACTGCCCGTGCTTATGAATTGACGTTGGATTGTGGCTTAGATCATTGGTTAATGATATTGGCTTTCCTCTTGCAATGCTCACTCTAATTTAGTGTAACAACAAGGCCTATGCATATATTGCATCAAACTCATCTTTCATGGGAGGAAAAAGCACATTGAGGTGGATTTTCTCTTTCTTCATGATTGTCATATATCTTCTCCAAAGTGCTTCTTCATAAACATTTAGGTGTCATGATTGGCATGATTGATCTTAGGAATGTAAATGTAGTTGTTTCTCATGTTCTATACTTCATTATTGCTCTGAGAGTTGTTTTCCATATTTTATTGCTGTAGGAGTAGTCTTATGTAATCTTCTTTGCTTCTTGATCTCTATTCAAGAGAGAATAGGGTCTCCATTAATGGTGTCACATCCTCCCATATGCTGTAATCTATGACTGATCTTTGCAAATAGAGTTACATGCTGAGAATATGGATATCCATGCTACAAATCCAGCATTTATAATTATCAATTGGTTTTTTATCTCTGGGTGAGTACCTTCAAGGTACCCTCCCTTTTCCATTTAAAAAAAAAGCTTTTTTAAAAGTGGCTTTATGCTTTCAGGAAACCCAAGAGTCACGCCGGAGGTTACTCGGGATGTATGCTTGTTGGCCCGAATGATGGCAGCCAACTTATATTATTCTCAAATTGAAGATCTAATGTTTGAGGTATGCAATTGCATGTTTGTGAATATACGCAACCAGTATTAACCATTCAATAAAAATATAAAGTGCACCAAATTTAATTGAAATCGAGCAACTCCATCAAATGGGTCGAAATTTCTAAACACATGGGCCATTGAAATTGATCCCTCTTTGATGTAAGGTGGAGTGTCAAATTGCAATTTTACACATTACATTCTTATAAGTAATGATTTCGATCACCAAACTTTTACTTGAAACCATTAATCATACTGAAAAATATTAATTAAGCACCACATAACACATACATAAATACATAGAAACATACTTACATACATTCATATATATGTATGTATGTATGTATAGATATATTAGAAAAGGGAATGTGAAGTGTGAGTGCATGTGTGTGTATTTCATATATATATATATATATGAGAGAGAGAGAGAGAGAGAGAGAGAGAGAGAGAGAGAGTAACTCATAGATAGGATCCCAATCTATTGGCTAGGGTTCTTTAATTTCCAATACATAAAAGACAATTAACATAGTGTAACTGTAATGAAGTGAAATCTTAATTAGTCTATCCAAAATGTACCTAGTTTCCTTCTTCCTCATAATCCAAAGAGCTCAAACTATATTTCTCCTCTTACAGTCCCTTTGTTATCCCCAATTTGCTTTGCTAACCCCAACTCAATTCTCTCGTCAATTCACTACTCTTATGGATTCCATACATAATGTAAATGCTCATTCTGTCTCATCCTCAAAGTTAATAAATTAATGTATATTTCCATTTGGAAGACACATGGTGATACACATACAATGGTAGGTCAGTATTTTGACAATCTCTATGATTCACTTTCTTATTGTTTTCTTTTCTTAGGTACTTCTTTGCCCTTTGGCATTGTGCTTTTGCAAGTAGGTTTCAGAATTTAGTGAATAAATTGTTTCAGTATGATTTCATACATGTCACAGTTTCGGAGCTTGTTATTGATGTATGGTTTATATAGTTTTGATTATATAACCAAAAGGGAAGCATGGGGCTTTTTGGGCACAGTAATATGAACTGACTAATTATGACATCTCTCTGATATTGATAGAAATACTTTGTGACCTTATTTTGTGCCTTTTGAATGTTCAAAACCCTATTCAGGCCCCTCAATAGATTGTGATAATTGTAATTTACTCTTTTAGTTTTTCCAAATTTCAGAGGTTGTCAAGCACTGTGACTTCAATTGTCTATGAACTGGTTGGTTGTTTGGTACAGTTGTCTATGTGGCGTTGCTCTGATGAACTTCGAGTCAGGGCTGATGAGTTACATCATTCTACAAGAAAAGATGCGAAGCATTACATAGGTACCTTCATTATTTTTGTAGCTAAGAACAAATAATTTCCTGTCCCCACCTTTCCCCTCACCACTCAGCAATTTTTTCAGTTAAAAAGTAATGATTATGGACAATCACCTGAAATCATAGGCAACGGATATATCTCGATATAGTATTTTGAGTTTCTATAGAATTTTCATGTCTATGCCTATATTCCAAGTGAATGAGTCCTAAGTCAATAGAGTTACATGTATATGTACATTTATATCTACACACACACACTCTCTCTCTCTCTCTCTCACACACACACACACACACACACAGAAGGTCCTCTAATTATTGATACATACTGGTTCCTCTGTGGAAAAGGTGTATGCAAGAATGTACTTTTGAGTTTCAATGTCATTAAAATTTTTAATGTGTTGTCATGACTTGTTAGGTTTTCCTTTATAAATACTGTTAAGGAAGAGAATAACCAATACCATCTATAAACACTCCCTGTTTATGCAGAGAGACATGGTCTAAATACAAGGAAAGTCCAAAAGAAATAGGAAAATAAGAATAAAGAAAAATATAATGGAATAGAAAAATAAGAAATAAAATAGGTCCTTTAACATTCCTATACAAGCTGAAGATTTAGTTGACAATAAGGTGCCTTGGTAAGTGTCTCCCAGAGTCCCAGACTCCCAGTTGCTCCTTAGTATGTAAGGCTTTCAGATTTTTGTAGATAATATTGCATCCTTGATTAAATGGCAATCCACTTCAATGTGCTTAATTTGTTCATGGAAAGAATTATTAGCAAAAAATAGTCGTTGTTGTGATACCCCTTTAGTCTTTCATTATGATATGTTTTATGGTTCTTGCATCACTTTTTTATTTTCCTATTCTTTCATGGGTTTATATTGCTCCCCTTATCTCTTCTCTTTATAGAGAGGTGTAGGGTTTTATTTGAGAATAAGGTCATTTTTTTTTTCGAAGAAGAGAAGGATGATTACCGTCCAGTAATCATCCAAAAGATCAACAGGAATGGACCTACAGATTGGAGATCCAAAACTTAGATAAAAAGGAACTCCCCCTCGCTATATTTTCCACCCAGGACCTCTCATTTTTGGAAAATGTCACTATTCCACTGCAGCCAAATACACTAAAGGATGGCGAAGGCTGTATACTTGGATGTTTTATTTTGTTTTACATTTATTTGTAAGAGTGCATTGTTCACCTCTTGTCTATCTTGGGGTTATTTTGTAATTTTCCCTTTGAAATAGGGCTCTCATAAATTCATAATAAATAACCTTCGTTTCTTCCTAACCCTAACCCTAACGGTGCCACCAACAAAGCTTGCTGCCGTCGCCACCTCTCCAAAGCACCGCCTCTGCTGTCAGGCGGCGAGAAGAGGTGGTGGGGCATCATTCTCCTGCTGTTGTGCGCACTGCAGGGGGTGGCCGAATCCCTTCCCATCGCTGCAGTCACATTGGACTACTGCTGCAGGGGTACGCCACTGCCGTTGGAGGGTTGTGCTACCTCTGCCTCGACTAAGCGCCGCCACAGCTCTCACTAGAGGTCGTTGCAAGGACTGTCAAGCCTCTGATCCTCCTCTACTGACTGGTAGGGTTGCTTGCGTGCACCCTCTTCCCTTCATTCGATCTCCTTGTGAGGTCTCAATAGGCAGAGGTGACCTGTTCTCACTGGATCTCTCTTGGAGAAGGGTTACTATGTTATTCAAGTCATTTTTCATGGTCTGAAAACCTATTTTCAGATCATGATTTGGTGATTTTTTGCCTGATTTTTGCTTAAGTGGGCTCTGTTTTCATTTAGTAGGTGGTAGGGGATTGCAAGATGGCATCCTCTAGTTCTATTAGTTCCAGTTCGTCCAAAGTTACATCAGACACCTCTGTAGACACCGGGGATACAAGAGTTTGTTCTTTGGCCCCATGATTAAGTTGGATGATACCAACTATCCACGGTGGTCCTAAATGTTTTTGATGACTGTTAGGGGTCATAGGAAGGAGCACATTTTCAGTTAGCCTGAGCCCACTGAGAAAACAGGAGCAAATGTCTTATGGGATTGTGATAATGCGATGGTCTGTGTTTGGATGATGAATTCAGTGATACCCAGGATTGGAGACGAGATCGTGTACTTTCCTACAGTAGAGAAGATGTGGGACTCTCTTAGAAAGACAATACTCCGACGAGAAAAATTTTGCTCGGTTCTTCCAGATCTACCCAATAAATTCTTGTTTAATCCTAAATTGATATTTTCAAACTCTTCTCCATGATCACTTCGTATCTTGGTAACCTCATAACCTTTCTCGGATTGTAATCTTTTCACAAGCCTACTGAATATATCAAAAGTCAAGTCCTTACTTTTTAGGAAAGATACCTAGGTATATCTAGAGAAGTAGGAAGAAATGAAAGGACTTATTCTATTATGGGGGCCCTACCTCTCTTTATATAGAGGAAAAAGGGTAAATTGTAATACAAGGCGATAGACAAAAGGTATATAACACACCCTTACAAATAAATGTGGAAATATAAATAAGCCTACACTCCCCTTCAAGCTGGAGCATATATATATCTATCATGCTCAGCTTGGAACAACAAGAATAAAAAATACACTTAGGAAGTAATTTGGTAAAAATGTCTGCTGTCTGATCATTTGTAGCAACTGGGGTTGTGAAGAGGAAGCCTCTCTGAATAAGATCCTTGGTGTAGTGACAGCCCACCTCAGCATGTTTGGTCCTTTTATAGAACATTGGATTATTGGCGATATATGTAGTAGCAACATTATCGCATCTCATCTCCATAGGACCAGTAATCTGTATGTGCGAATCTCCCAAAAGGGATTTCACCTACATGAGCTTTGCAGCTGTTTGTGCCATAGCCCTGTATTCTGATTCTGCACTTGACCTAGAACAACACCGTACTTCTTACTTTCCCAGGTAACCAAATTGCTAGCCACATAAGTGCAAAATCCTGTGGTAGATTTTCTATCCACCAAACAACTTGCATAATCTGCTTCTGAATACACTACTACTGACATGGAAGTGCCTCGGGTGAACAGAAGATCACGTCCAGGTGCTCTCTTAATGTACCTCAGGACCATCATGGTAGCATCCCAATGCTGCTTCATAAGCTTAGCCATAAATTGACTAAGTATCCCAACTGCAAAAGCAATCTCTGGCCTGGTAATAGTGAGGTAAAGTAGCTTCCCCACTAGCTGCCTATATTGACTACTGTCCACAGAAGGTGCTGTAGCATTATAGAGATGTGCCTTTGGGTCTATGGGTATATTCGCGAACTTTGCCCTAAGCATCCTAGTCTCCTATAAAACATCTAGTGCATATTTTCTTTATGATAGAACTATGCCCTGCTTGCTACGAGCAACTTTTGTCCTCGTAAAATACCGTAGTGGACCGAAGTTTTTATCACAAATTGGCTAGCCAATCTCTCCTTGATTTGCACAATACCATTTGCATTGTCCCAGTGACAATCAAGTCATCAGCATACATTAGGAGCACTACCACACCTTTCCTAGTATTCCTAGCAAATAGCGAATGATTTGCAGAAGACCTCTTAAAATCATCGGACTTTATCACCTGAGAGTTTCTGGAACCATGCATGTGGACTCTGCTTGAGTCCATAAATAGCCTTTCTAAGCCAGCATACACACTCCCTCTGCATCTCATAGCCAGGAGGTTGCTTCATACAAGGTTCGAAATGCCGATTTTGATGCCATGTCGATGAAATTCTAAGTGCGCATTTCGTGGGCATGACGAAGGCATGTCGTGGAAATGCCCGTTTTTCGATGGGTATGCTGATGAGCATGCCGAGGGGACGTCGTGAGCATCCTGAGGGCATGCCGATGTATACTGACAAAAATAACAGAAGTAGTCAAAAAAACTAGCAGCAACGTCGGCATGGGCACCTATTCTGTTGGCATGCCGACCATGTCGAGGGCATGCTGATCATGCTGAAGGCATGTCGACGATATCCCTGTAAATCGACACTTCATCCGTATCAGCACAGCCCCTGCTCAAAAATGGCCTTACCGACGGCATGCCGAGGGCATGCCAATGGCATTTAAAACGATGGCTGCATATAAACCTCCAACTCTAAGTCGCTGTAAAGAAAGGCATTCTTGATGTCAAGTTGGTGAAGTGGCTAATCATAATGTGTTGCAATAGAAACTAGTATTCGCACTATCGAGAGCCTTGCCACTGGAGAAAAGGTATCAAAGAAGTCCACCCCATAGGTTTGGGTGAACTCCTTGGCTACCAGTCGTTCTTTATATCTGGCTATGCTTCCATCTAGATGAAACTTGAGTGTAAAAACCCATCTACACCTAACAAGGCTTGCTCCTGGCGGAAGTGGTGCAAGATCCCATGTGCCTCTGCCCCGAAGTGCAGTCATCTCATCCTCCATGGCCTGACGCCACTTTAGATGAAGCATGGTTTCCTGGTAAGAGGTCGACACTATAGTGGCAGCTAGGGCTCCAGTGAACCTAGAAAAAGCTGTGCCAAGATCAGCCGTGTGTAGATATCTCGCCACATGATACTTGGCACAAGATCAGGGAGCTTTCTGAAAAGCAATCAAAAGGCCACCATCCACTTGTAGATCCTCTGTAACCTCAGCAGTTCCCGCATCATCATCACTCGACACCAAAGTATTAGTGTCTAAAGACTGTGTGCTCACCTGAGGGGAGGTTGAAGGCATAGGAGGGGCCATTTGGAAAGTAGTATGTAGCCTTTGATCTGTAACAATAGGGTCATGAAACTGGTTCTTGTCAGTAGTAGTAGGAGGATAATCATCCATAGGTATAGCACCAAACGGAATAGGTGGAATAGGCATATGAGCCTCATCAATGACAGGAAACAAGTCAGAACTGGTAGTGGAAAAATATGGTACTGACTCATGAAATGTCACGTCTGTAGAAACATAGTGGCGGGAATTAAGAGGATCAAAGCATTTGTACCCCTTTTGGGTCCTAGAATAACCCAGGAAAACATATTTGATAGCCTGTGGTATTAGTTTATCCTAGTCAAATCATGAACAAATGCAACGCATCCAAAAACACGAGGGATAACAGAGAACAAAGGATGACCAGGAGGTAAAACTTGCCATGGGATTTGCTCATGAATGGCAGAATTTGGCATCTTATTAATTAGAAAGCAAGCTATAAGAAGAACATCCCCCCAATACAAAGCAGGCATAGTATGGTGAATAAGAAGGTTGTGTGCAACATCCAACAGGTGTCTATGCTTCCTCTCAACGACTCTGTTCTGCTGAGAGGTATGGGCACAAGTAGTTTGGTGGACAATTTCATTACCACGGAAAAACTATAACAAGTGGGAGGTATGAAGCTCCAGGGCATTATCAGAACGAGACGTCTTAATAGTGACAGACGATTGGGTCTTTATTTCCATAACAAAATTCTCAATGATAGTTCCAACATCATATTTATTCTTCATCAAGAATAACCAACTAACACGGGAGAAATCATCAATAAGAATAAGAAAATAATGATGCCCAAGACGGTCAGGAACCCGACTTGGACCCCACACATCCATATGGATTAAATCAAATAAAGTAGAAGACGCAATATGTTTGGAAATAGGAAAACTAGCACGATGGTGTTTACCAAGCTGGTAGGCGTCGTAGGTGATGGTGGTACTGTCGGGTATGTGGGGTAGAGCATGTCTAAGTCTCTCCACTGGAAGGTGGCCAAGGCGCCACTGGATGGGAGATCCAGTAGCCAAAGTAGTCTCCCCTTTACTTACAGAGGCAACAGTAGCAACAGGAGAACGACTTGGACGATACACCCCTCCTTCCTCACATTTTCCACCAATCATCCTTCCCGTGAGCCGATCCTACAAGACACAAGAGTGCGCATCAAAAATAGCTCTGCAATTAAATTCTCTGGTAATACAACTAACAGAGAGAAGACAATGGAAAATTGGGAATATAAAGAACATTAGGTAGCTGCAATGTAAAAGAAAGGTTGACTCCACCCTTTCCAGCAACTTGTGACAGTCTACCATTTACCACTTGCACTATCCTACCTGGAGGGACAGATCTCAAGTCGGAAAAAGCAGCTGAAGTGCCACATAAGTGCCACATAAGTGCTGAGTGCTGGGCAGACAAGGAATAAGCACCAATGATACCTGAGGTGGAGGCAGTTGCAATTGTTTCTATAGTAGTAGTTAGGAAAGACGATTGATCTTCTGTAATAACTTCTCAAACTCTTCCCTGGTAACAATCTCAGGTATAGGTTGAGTAATCTTTGTCGCTTAGTGAGCAGTGGCAGGCCTCCCGTGCTTCTGCCAGCACATAGCCTCAGTATGGCTCAATCGGCCACAATAAGTACATGGAGGTTTGGCATGGCCTCTTGAGCCTCATCCACGGTCACAGCCATGGGTAGACGACGTTCCTTTCTTGGAGCAATGAGAGGCAGCCAACACAGTAGTTTGGCCAATAGTCTCAGTAGAGACAACAGGAATTATAACCTTGCTAAGCCTGTTAGAAGTCTCCTCAAGGGTGCGCAAGTCAGTCAACGTTAAAATATGATCTCGTGCAGTCACATACTTTGGTCCCAGACCAGAGAGAAATAAGGAGAACCAATTCTTTCTTGAAGGCACGCCAGGAAGAGCATGTGCACCCAGGTCTATAGGAGTTATGTTGCTTTAGTAATTCCTTGACATGAAAATAGTATTGGGCCAATATCTTCCCATCCTGATGCAAATGAAATAATTCATGATAAATATGAAATACTCGAGAGGAATTCTTCTCATGAGAGTGCATCTTACAAAGAGAACCCCACATCTTCCTCACGGTAGGATAGTACATGATCTCATCACCTATCCTGGATATCACAGAGTTCATCAACCAGGCAGAAACCATCGCATTTTCATGATCCCATGTACCGTTGACTCTTGTTTTCTCGGTGGGCTCAGGCTGACTTAGTATGTGCTCCTTTCCATGACTGTGGATAATTAGTTTCGTCTAATTTGATTATTGGACCGAAAAACGGACTCTTATATCCCCTGGTGTCCGTAAAGATATCTGATGTGATCTCAAAAAACTCGAATGTAGTTGTAGAACTTGTGGATGCCATCTTGTAATCCCTTGTCACCTGCTAGATGAAAATAGAGTCAACCGAATAAGGAATTAGATATGAAATTACCAAAACATGGCCTAAAATTGACTTTTCAGACTATCAAGAAATCCTTGAATGGCGAAGTAACTCTTCTTACGGCGAGATCTTGCGAGAATGAGTCACCTCTCCCCCTTAGGACCCCATGCTGGCAGTCAACGAAAGGGAGAGTACCCGTAGGTACCCCTATTGGTTGAAGATGGAGATCAGGAGCGTCGCAGCCCCAACAGTGATCTTGAGAGGCTACTATGGTGGTGCTTCGGCGGTGCTCCGCCGAGCAGCAGCACTGTAGCAGCCTTCAGAGGTGGCGTCGGCTCCCTGTGGTGGCAGTTAGGTGAGAGAGAGGCACCAGGCGGTGAGGTTCAGCGTCGTAGAGCCTCTATCTGCGACGCAGCGCTACCTCAGGTGAGGAACAACATTGTTGTGGCGAGGATCGACCCCGCAGAGACCCTCAATGGTGCAGCACTGCCTCTGGGGAGGATCAACGCTGCAACGACGAGGATCAACCGTTGCAGCTTGGCCCCAAGCGATGCAGCAACGCTGGAGAAGCCCTGCCGCCGCCTCCTCGCTTTGCCGGTGGCTGTGGTGTTGCTGGGAGGAGGTGGTGGCGCCGGTGGTACCTCTTGAAGGTGTTGATACTGTTAAGGTGGTGGGTGTTGGTGGCTTATTTCGGTGGGATATCCAAGGCACTGGTATAGGATCGCTGCTTTGATACAAAGTAGGAAGAAATGAAAGGCTCATTCTATTATGAGGGCCCTACCTCTCTTTATATAGAGAGAGGAAAAAGGGTAAATTGTAATACAACCTAACGATGGATAAAAGGTGTACATCACACCCTTGCAAATAAACGTGGAAATAGAAGTAAGTCTATATAAGTCATCAACAATGACGAGATAATAGCGACAGCCACAGGCTTTCGAATTTGGTTGGTCCGAATAAATCTAAGTGCAGTAACTCTAAGGGTCGAGAAGTGCTAACCATCATTTTTGATTTAAAATGGGTTTTGGTTAGTTTTCCAATTTCACAAGAATCGCAAACTTTGCTTTTCTTGAATTTAATTTTTGGCAAATGTTTAACAAGATCATGTTTTACATGCTTTTTAATGTTTTTCATGTGAACATGTTCTAGTCTTTTGTGCCAGAGTATTGCTTCATTGTCAGATGCGACTAGACATTCATGGTTGTCGCATTTATCGAAGTCGACAATATAGATATCTTTATTTTTGTGACCTTTAAGCAAGGTTTGTTTAGTTTGTTTGTTGTTTATTTTGAATCCATTTGAAGTAAAACTAATTTTATAATCTTTGTCACAGATTTGACTCACATTGAGAAGCTTGTGTTTTAAACCTTTAACTAAATGGACGTTATCAAAAGAAGTAGGGGAGTTACCAACTTGGCTAGTACCAATAATATGGCCTTTGTTGTTGTTTCCAAATATAACTGTTCCACCTTCCTTGCGGTTGAGTTCTAGAAATAGTTCTTCTCCTGTCATGTGCTTTGAACAACCATTGTCCATGATCTATCTTTTTCCTTGGTCCTGCCATTCGTGCAACTTTGTGAGGGCCAGCATCACAAGATCTATAAATTGGCTTGAGGCTTCCATTGGATTCAAGGTAAATCCACTCTTTATAGTTTACTTATTCTTTTTGACCTGCAAAACAAGGTTCCAAGATTTATTTTGGTACCCATTTTCTTTTGGGTCCATGTTTGTTAGTTTGATTTGCCTTATGAGGCAAACTACTTTTCTTAACATTTTGACTAGAGTTAGAGCTAGAGGCTTCATGATCATTCTTAGGTATGTATCCTAACCCAAATTTTGTGGTAGTTTGGGTTTGTGTTCCTAGCAAATTTTCAAGATTGCATCTTTCTTTGGTGAACTTAGCTAGGTCATTAACAAGAGTAGCATATTTTTCTTTAAGCTTATCAACATCGAGCTTTAAGGTATCTATATGTGCTCTAAGTGCAGTAATTTCAAGAGATAGCTCATGATTTTGTGAAGCATATTTGTTTTTGAGTGTAGTTTCATTATCTAGGGTTTTTGCTAGCTTTTTGTTCTTAGCTTTAAGTGATTTAGCTAGATCATGCATTTTATAAAAAACTTCTAATAACTCATCAGGTGTAAAGGAGGTTACCTTATCTTCCAGTACCACAAGTTCGAGAGCTTCTTCGCCAGAAGTGTCTTCTTTTAAGCCTAAGTCGAAATCATCCCATGTCACTTGAACTTTCTTCTTTATGTTTCTCTTTAAGGGTTTCTTGGTCTTCTTCCTTTTTGTCTCTTTTTTAAGCAATGGACAATTCTTTTAAATGTGTCCCTTCCTTTTGTAGTTGTAGTAGATAACGATATTTTCCTTTGATTCTTCCTTCTTTGTCCAGTTCCTCTTATTTTTTTGAAAAATCAAAGGGTAGTTATCAAAGTGATAACTAGCCATAATCACTTCATTCCATAAAATTGAATTACATCAGAGTTTACAAAATAGATCTCTAGAGCTCCGGCTGGGCCAAAATGGATGAGAAAAAGTTTTCGACATAGGGTCTCTCCCCTCTAAAGAGCAATTCATTCCTTCCCAGCTAAAAACCCCACAAGGCTGCCAAGATCTTGGCCTTATCCTTTTTGGATCTAAAGGAGATTTGTCCATCTCGGTCATTCCCTCCATAAAACGAAGACCAGAAGCTAGCTATGTCCTAATAGGCAATTCAGTCGATCCCCATCCACTGCCACACCACCACAAATGGACACTGGAAAAAGAGATGTTTAATTTAATATCTTCCTCCGCTCCTTCTCAAGGGGGGCAGCTCAGATCATCCGTTTGGGCCTACCTTGCTCTCTACCGTTTCGTCATAATTCTCCCCCTCCTTAGCAACTAAGCAAAGATCTTTACCTTTAGCGGGCACTCCGCCTCTTAGAGTAGTATGCAGTCCCTCAAGCAGTCAACGTCCGGGTTGGCCACTCCGCAACTCAATCTACGAAAGACCTTTGCCACAGAGAATTCACCCTCTTCCTAGGATATGAGTCACTACCCTCCTCCAGCTCCCATCCTTCTAGCTCCAGCAGTAATCGCTGAAGATCTTCACACCTTTGGTCGGAGAGGCCCCCCCTCCAAAGATTGGGTACCAAGCCTCGGTTTAGCAATCTCCCACTGAGGTTGATGGGTCCACCACACCCCCAAAGAGGCGAAGATATCTATCACTAAGAGTTGAGTCAACTCGCTGTCAGGCATCCAGCCAAAATTGGAAAACATCTCCTTCACTTAGCGTAGGGGAAAAGAAAGCTCGCACCTTCCCTGCCATCGCTGTCAACCCCTTGAGAAAGAAAGAGGCCCCGGGAGGGACTCTAAGGGTCCCCAAGAAAGGAAGGATCCGTAGCAACTTTGCATGACGTCACCAAACAACCCCTGCTCACGACCCACTAGTCTGGCAATCCACTTCGTAAGGAGGCTAACATTCACCTTGTCCACCTCCCTAACCCGCAGGCCCCCCTCTTGTATCGGCCTACAGACCTCCTAAGCCACCAGTCTCGCCCCCTTGCCGTTCCCATATTAGACCAGAAAAAATCTCTCATCAACCTGAATATTTTCTTAACCTGTCGTGGTAACCTAAAAACAGAGGAAATATGACGGTATGGATGCCAGAATAGCCTTCACCAGAACCAATCTCGCTCCACTAGATAATAGTCTAGATGACCACCCTGCCAACCTTTTTTCCATTCTCTCCAGCAAAGGAAGCCAATCTTGCAATCTAAAGCACCGATCTGACAATGGAAGGCCCAGATACACCAGCAGCAAAGAGTGCACATTTGTCCTTAGCGCACCACCTACTGTCTTCACCTCATCAACCACCATGTTCATCGGGATGAATGTTGACTTTCGGTAATTGATTTGTAGCCCTAATGCTACGCCAAAAAGCTCCAAGATGATTCTCATCCTCTTAGCCTCCAGACTCGCACCTTCAACCAAAAATAGGATATCATCAGCATACTGTAGGATCGCTGTCTGACTGTTCTCTCCAACCCGAAATCCTCTAATCAGACCCCTATCAGAGGCCCTGTGAGTTGTCCTTGCCAAAGCAACTACTGCAAGCACAAATAGCATAGGTGCAAGAGGGCACCCCTGTCTGACCCCCCTCCTAGGTTGGACCTAACCACCCGCTGGGTTCCCATTGATTAGGACCGAGAAGGATGTCGTCGTCACACACCTCTTCATCCAATTAATCCATATTGTGGGAAAGGCTCTCTTCAGCAAGGAAGCTCGTAGGAAATCCCAATGTATTGAGTCGCATGCTTTACTGAAGTCCACCTTCCACAGAAATGCCTGTTTCTTCTCCCTCTTCCAAGTGCCAGCACCTCCATAGCGATGACAAAATCATCCAAGATTCCCTTTCCTAGAATGAAAGCCATCTGCACAGGAGATATCAAGTCTCCAAGAATGTCCCTAAGTCTATTTACCAAGACCTTAGCAGCAATAAGGTAGACAGCATTTTAAAGCGCAATTGGACGGAAATCCTGGATTGCTTTTGCACCTTCCTTCTTAAGCAGTAAAAACATGTAATATCTATTTAGCTTGTCGAATCCCCTGTTCCCAGTCGCGAACTCCATTATCTGCATCACCTTCGTCCCCACTAAGGTCTAGAATTCCCTAAAGAACAGGACAGGGAAACTGTCTGGGCCAGGGCATCCCTCTGCATTCAATCCCCAAACCACTCGCCTCACCTCATCCTCCGAGAAGCTGGCCGTGAGGCTTACCGCTTGGTCATCAATGACACATCGCACTTCCCATTTTACTGCCAACAACCTCTACTGCGCTTGCCCGTGATTCTTTGAAGTAATCTGCCGCATCTCGACCCGCCTCCTCCCTACCTGAGAAAGTCTTCCTATGAATCAGTAGCCTCTCTATCCAGTTTCTCCTCCTAGCGGATGCCATTTGGTGGAAGAATCTGGTATTAAAATTTCCTTCATTCAGCCACTTTTGTCTCGATCTCGTCTTCCAATCCACCTTTGCTTTCCTATCCTCTTGCACCACTTGCGTCATCTTCGTCCTGATCTCCCTATCCTCAGTTGAGATAATGGCTTGGTCATCTTGTCTGTCTATCCTGGTGATCTCTGTCAAAGCCTTTTCCTTTTTGCCCCTCCTGGCTGCCATGATCTCTTTCTTATATGCCTTCAGGTGATCCCGCAGCATAGACAACTTCTTTGCCAGATGAAGCGTAGCCGATCCCTCCACCTCAAAGGAGCTCCATCTCTCCTTCACCATATGTCAAAATCCCTCCTTCAACAGCTAGGACTTGTCAAATTTAAAGTAGGTGCCATAGTGCACCCCTTCATTAGGTCGCCACAGAAGGGGTGTATGATCTGAGAATGGTCTCTCTAAAGGAGACACCTCCGCCAAGGGGAACGCCTCTGCAATCTCCACGTTGGAGAGAAATCTGTCAATCCTGGACATCTGACCACAGTTGTTCCTCTATGCGTACACACAGGATGTCGGGATTATATCTATAAGGCCATGCGTGGCAACAAAATCTACAAAAGTATTAGATCCAGAGTCCTACCTCCTCCACCCCCCGGTTTGTCCTCCATCTGTGTAGAGTGATGTTGAAATCTCCTCCAATCAACCAGGGACGTCCATGACATTTCGCGGCCATCGATGTGAGTTCCTCCCACATAACCCTCTTGCCTGAGCATCTAACAGGCTGTAAACACTCAATCTCCATCCTGGCACCTCCCAGTTTCCAAATTAAACACGCAGAGATGACATGTTCACCATTGAAGCAGTCTTCCAAGGAGAAGACATCTTCCTGCCATCCCAGTATCTATCCTCCGGAGTGGCCAACTGCTCCAACATAATGAAAACCCTCACTTCACGAGCCCCCGATCTCCCTCCAAGTCCTAGCATCACAACCTAAAAGCGTCTCCTGTAACAGCACAACGTTCACTTTCCACAAGCAAATGTAGTGCCCCGCGTTTCTCTCCTCGATGGGTCATTGAGACCCTACATGTTCCACATAACAACCTTGTTCATCTAGGACAGGTAGAGACCTCCCTCATCATCGGTTGGAAGCCACACGCTTCTGCTATCCGATGCACTTCATTATTCTGATCTAAAGCCACTGTCGTCAAGGGTTGTGGCGTTCTGCCATGACCATCCACCACCACCCTCTGACCTCGGCTCGTTTTTTGATATCTCCATCTTCGTTTGTAATGAATAGCACCTCCCTGGCCTTCATTCACTATGTGCGGTCTACACCCAGCTAGGGGGACCTCCGTATTGCCGCCTACTACTGAGGAGAGGTCGCCAGCCTGTTGTTGTGGCGACACGCCACTGGGACGCAGCTCCAGTGCCACCATCGCCACTCTCAAGTCCCCGGTCCCCACCTCATCTGCCGGAGGATGACTAGTGGGGCCCTCCATTTCTTCCGCATCGAGCTCCTCCACTGCTAGCAGCCTTCGACTCGTCGAGAGGAGTCGGCAACACATCCTTCATCTTCGAATCACCCTTCACCAAAGTCTGAGTCACGGGTTGTCGGGGTATCCGAAGCGGTACCTTCGTTATTTGGACTTGGAGTGGATCCGACCCAAGCCCGACCCATCTTTAAGAGGGACAGCCAAGTCACCCAGCTGGAGACCTTCGGCTTGCGAGATGAGTGCTGCCTCTCGCTCCTTCGACAATGCCGCAAGCATTGCCTCTTTACCTTCTCGATGCGGCAACTCCTCCGAGTCATCTGCATCGGCCGCATTCAGTGGCTGTTGCACTGTAATCTGTGGATTCGCAACGTTCGCATTCAATGGCTGCTGCGCCGCAATCAACAAGTTCGCATCCACGTCAGCAATTGGATGCTTGGGCTCCCGATCTTCGGGCGGAACCCTAGCTCGAGGAAGTGGTGGCGTCGCTGCACCACCATCTGAGCTTGATGGCATCGCTGCTCCTCCGACTACCTCCGCATATGAGGCTCTCCTGGAAGCCCTCATGCGTTAGCAGGAGACGACTCATGAATGACCCCTGTGGTGAAGGACCACCTTCTCCATCGTTGATGCCCCCACGTTCAACTTCACTACTGCCTTAAGCGACCCACCCGAGAGACCAGTTCCCCCGCATCGACGAAGGCGAGCGAATGAAGACACCACCGCCTTGAGGACCTCCACCGTACGGAGCCACCATGGTATCCCTTCAACAACCAATTCCATCGGCATCCTCTCCAGTGGGCGTTCCCTCCGCACCTCATCGTGGATGCAAGTCCTTTGCCACCTCACCGGTCCAGATCTCAATCGGGGGACACCGTGAAGTAGAGCTCCTCTGTCATCGCCGGAGAGAGTCCCACTACAAGGAGCCGTTCGCCTCCAGAAGGAATGATCCTCACTCCAGTCCCCTTCGAAGCAATACAGAGGGCTTCTTCTACTTCAGAGATCCGCAACTACCCCGAAGTCAGCTCTCCAACAAGACCATCGCCAACCATGCTACGAAGAGTAGCCACGCCCTCCAACCAGGGGGCCTCTACCTCAGCTAAGGGCACCACCAACAATGGTGGTAGCGGAGGACACCACGCCTTAGCATCTCGTGCTCTGCTTTGCTTCCCAACACCACCACACCGCGTGCTCCAATACCCAAGGCCCTGACATCTCCAACAACGCAAAGGCTCTCGACAATCTCTCGCCTAGTGTCCGATCCCCAGACACTTGAAGCAGTGATCAGCCACTTCTCTCCTCTGATCTGTCGCGACATGAGCCTTCGCCTTCCTCTTCCTCCATTCGACCACCTTCCACACCTCGAGGCCCTCCACTCGATCGTCCCGCAGGTGAGAGTCTCCTTTCCTGCCCTTTCTCTCTTTGCACTCCGCCTCCCTCTGTCTTGCTCTCCCCCTCTCCCGCTCCATCCTAATCCAAAAGTCATCTACCGATGGTACCTTCAGTTCCACTTGTTTTTCAGGAATTTTCTAGAAAGGAGGGCGATATCATCTTCGCCTTCGCTACTTGATTGATTTGAGTATTCATTTGCTTCGAGCGTTATATCCTTCTTCTTTGCCCCTTTGCTTTCATTCTCTTTTATGTGTTGAAGTTGAACTTCATGGGCTATAAGACTGCTAAAATCATTCAACTGTAGTGTTGACAAATCCTTGGATGTAGTAGTCTTTGTCTCCTAATCACTGGTGAGGGATTGAAGGATTTTTCTTACCAGGCCCTCATTCTTGATGTCCTAATCAAGATTCCTTAGGGAGTTTATGATATCTGTAAATCTGGTATACATTTCTTTAGTTGTCTCCCCCTTCATTCTGAATAATTCATATTTTTGGGTTAGCAGATTGAGGTGTCTCCTTTACTTTGGAAGTTCCTTCGTGAGTCACTTCCAAAATGTTCTAGACCTCATAGGCTATCTTGCATGCAGATACTCTGTTGAATTCTTCCTTAGAAAGCCCATAGAATATTGCATTCATTGCCTTTGCATTGTAGATAGCCATCCTTTTTTGATCAGTTGTTACGACTACTTTCAGCTTTGAGCACGTGTACTTTAAGGCAATTACATCCCATACCTCGAAGTCCATTGATTATAGAAAGATCTGCATTCTGGTCTTCCAATACTCGTAATTTGTGCCATCGAAGAGTGGTAGATGGATTTTAGATTGCCCTTCAGCGTATGTGTTGGTAAAGGACTTTGACATCTTTTAGACAAACTAGGCTTTGATACCAAATGTAAACCCTATGGATCTGAAGACTATACTAGAGAGGAGGGATGAATAGTATAGACGACAATTTAAAAAATAATATAAGCAAAATTTTCAAACCACAAATAACCAATCACAAGTGTAACTTAATTTATAGTGGAAACCCTTCTAGGTGAAAACCACTATCTAAGCTTCCTAGCTTAGGATTTTCCTGACTAGGAAATCCTAGTCAATCCACTAAAACTTCATACCACTTGAACGATGGTAGCATAATCTCTTACAATGACCCTTCTCTTTTAATATCTGAAGAGAAGCGCAACAACTAGTCTCCTAAAAAAAACTTGGGACCCAAATCAAACTAGCAGAAAAATATAATACAATATAATCCTAAGGAACCTCAAAAGCAAATTCATACTGGGATCTTTTGTAGAGGCTTTGAGCGGAGTGCTTTGAAAAACAAGGAAGTAGGAGTGCAGAAACACTTAAGAGAATAAAGCATGTAAAGAGATTTTGCTTTTTGTTGTGTATAAAAAGGGGCTGCCAAGGACCTCTATTTAGACTAGAAAATTGGCCTAATTTGGAAAAAATTCAAACGTAGTTGGTTTATCAAAATTACTATATTGATTGATCAAAGAGCCTTTTTTTTGATTAAATAAATTGGTTGATTGATTACCTTAAGGAGTTTGGTCGATGAAAGTGTTTTTGTCGATCAATTGTTATTTTTGATCTATCAACTAGTATTGAACTAAGCTTTCTAATTTGTTTGTCTTTTGCAAAATAACTGAGGTTCCATACAAATGATCTAGACCGGATAAAATAAGAAAATACACAAGGGGACTCTAGAGATAGCTTCAATCTTTTCCATGAGTCACGATAGAGTCATGAAAGATTAGTTGATAGATAGCATAATTTTAGTGCATCAAAACTGATGTATTAACACAATCTCCTGTTGATCTTGCACCACTGTCTCCCGACTCCTGATTTATGTCGTTCATCCTATATCTTCTATCTGCAATCATACGAGAAAAAACCTGGAATTGGAATTCCCCTCCCTCAGCCATTCCTTTCATAATCGTTGCCTTGATTCTACCTTGTACTTCAAGTCCTCTGCAAGATCCATGGTTGATTCTTCTTCCTATCTGTGACCTCTTTTGCAGAAAGTGCCCTTGCATTCTCTAGCCTATCCAGCCAAGTGATTTCCTCCAACGCCTCATCTCTCTTCCCTCGCTTGTCCTTGCACAACTTCCTTTTATAATTCATTAGATGCAAGCAGAGTACGTGTCAAAGCTTGGCTATTGTTGTACATGTTGACCCATGAGTAGGAGGCTCTCAGTCCCAATCCTTAATCAAGCCCCTGAAACCTTCTTCAAGCAACCACGATTTTACAAACTTCAGATATGTTCATGGATGCAGGTTTTCATTTGAAGACTAGTGCAGTGGGGTGTGCTTAGAGAAAGGTTGCTCAAAGACATGAACAGTGGCCAAAGAAATATGTCAGGGATTCTTTGAAGCTGTACTACTCAAGGTGAATGAACAAGTGGATACTACAAAATCTTGTAAACCCAGCTCCATCAACAGATCGCAAAACTCCAAAGAGCCCGGATCCGTCTGATATCTGTCATCTGCTTGATCTTCAGAATTTAGCATGATCTTGAAATACTCACCAATCAGCAAGGGACTTCAGGAAAGTCAATGCATGCTCTAGTTTTAGAATGTTACATAGGTTCTCATATATGGAGTGCAATTAATTGTTTCCCAAGTGTCATCTTTTCTCAAAAACGTATCATTTTTTTTCCTTTTTTTTACAAGGCATCAATTGAATTTTGCAAAGAAAATACATACAGATGAAATTGTGTGTTTTCAAGAGAATATGGGTTGAGAATCTTTCATCTGAACCATATTCCTGAGTTTCTTCTTCTTGGAAGCTCAGTGTTTTTGTAACAAATATGTAACTTATGACATTATTAATACCAATCTGTGAAAAGAGTTATTTAAAAAAAAAAAAAATCCTTGCAAAATGTTGAAGCCCAGAAAATCCTTTTGGTAGGTTCCAAGTGCTTTGGATACCATGCATGTGTCTTTTTGCATTTGTTTATACATCTTTGATCTTAGACAGTGCTCAGCAATTGTATAACAATGTGCATCTTTTTTTTGGGGGGAAATGTTGAATATGCAGGTTCATATGAGAACAACTAAAATACGAAGTTCCCACGTTTGTTCTTTTGAACTATTACATTTTATATACCCAGCCTATATCCACCCAACATTCTCAAGGGGCCGAAAAGCAGAATGTTTTGACGGAAGGGGCTTAATCTCAAACTGTCCACCATATTATGTGTTGAAAGTGTTGGTGCTACAGTACCACGATCGTTTATTTTGATGATAACAAAACACATGTTATTCAACGTTTACATTTGAAGTCCTAGATTCCAGGATATTTGCAAATGGAGACATGTTTAGACGGAGTTCGAGCTCGTATCCATGGTAGATTGGAAGAGCTTGACAGAGGAGCTTTGTGAGGAGCAAAAGCTTGAAGAAGGAGGTGAAGAATATGATAGATTTCCTTCATTGTATTTTGTACTTTGTTTTTGCTCTTTATTTCTTAGATCTTATGTTAAAGAGCCTTAAAGAACCCATAAAGTAGTCCTATGAACATTTGCACAACTCTAGGATACTTAGGTTTTCTGTAGAGAACTTAGAAAATCAAAATAAGGTTCTGACAGCCTAATCAGACGTCTAATCTAGAAATTAGACGTCTGACTGTTGACTCAGACGTTCAATAACTTAGGTTGGATTTAGTCGGTTCTGTCTGATAAAATCAGATGACCAGACCTTGATCTAGACGTTTGATGGTTGTGCTAGATGTCCAACTAATGGAACGTTGGCCAACAAAGCAAATGTTGAGGAATATAACCATTAGACTTTTATTAGACATCCGTAGAGGACTTCGAATGTCTGATATGTGATCGTTCTGCATCGACTGACCCAAAATCACTTTATGAGATATTCTAGCCATCAACCTATCTTGGGAATCCATTCCCGCAGTACAATAGGTTTCCAAACGTCTAGACCTAGTGTTAGACGTCCTGTACGTCGTTTGATGGCTTGACATTAGAACCCTGTTTAGGCCTGATCAAAGTCAGGAAGGAAACCAGCATAGAATTAGACGTCTGATTTAGTTCCCAGACGCCTTAAACAAGTTTTCTAGACTTGGATCAGATGTCTGATGATCCTGTCAGAATCATAATTGATTCTGATTATGGCTTGTTTTGCCTTGGGTTCAACCCCAACGGCTATGGAAGCCTTCTAAGGCCTTCCAAAGCCTTCCTAGGTCCTCTATAAATAGAGGACCCTTGCCTTGCAAACACATGCTAAGACACACCCAAGCAACATATTTCCACATCTTGTGTCAAAAAGTAGTTCATCTAGAAGAAGCTCTAGCTCTCCAAGCATTTGTTCCACATCTAGAGAGCTTCAATCCAGTTGTGCATCCGCTCTCCTGCCGACGTCACGAGAGCATTGTTGTGCCAAATCGTAGTTTACGCACCTGCGTCGTCACGTCGACGCACTCCCACCAAAGGAAAGTTCCCTTACCTATAGTAGCTAGATTTAATCATTCACTTTGTTGGCTCTATAGGGTTGCTTTATAATTTTTCTTTGTTATTGGTTGGGTATTCTCATTGCGAATTCCCACTTCCTTCGTGAGACAAAATCCTCCTTGTGAAGAGGAGTTGAAGAACGCTACCCTCGTACTTGTAGCAGGTGTAATTGAGGTTGTACTACCCTCGTTAAAGTAGTACGTTAGTGGATTTGATTGACTTTGTCGATTGAGAAATCCTAACTCGAGAGAGTTAGGTGGTGGTTTTCATCCGGTTTGATTTCCACCTAAAAATTACTTGTCTTGTGTGATTGCTTTATTTGTGAGATTGTTATCTTTTTGATTCCGTATTTTATACGTTACGCATATCTCACCTCCTTCCGTAGGGATTTGCAATTGGTATTAGAGCAGGTTCTTACGCATTTGGTGTAACAACCAGCAAGAGATCTATGGAGGGGAGCAGTTCTGCAATCAAGATTTCCAAGGGGCAGTCCACAACCTGTCTGCCTTTCTTCGACGGGAGCAACTACCCCTACTGGAAGCTGCGGATGAAGACTTGGCTACAAGCCAACGACTTCACCATCTGGGACAGATGTGAGACACCGTTTGACATCCTGGAGAGACCTGCTGCAGGATACTTGCAGCGGTAGATTCGGGAATTCTCGCTCAACGCGAAGACGATGAACGTGTTGTATTGCATGCTTAGCTCAGAAGAGTTCAACCGAATCTTACAATGCGCCATCACATATAAGATTTGGCATACACTTGAGGTAATTCACAAGGGTATCTTCAAGGTAAAGTCTTCTAAACTCAACTTACTTTCTCAAGAATTTGAATCTTTTTCTATGAGGACTAATGAATCTTTAAGTGAGATGAACACTAGGTTCACTCTTATAGTGAATAATCTTAAGGCATTAGGAAAGACCTTCATCAAGGGGGAGCTTCAAGGGAAGCTTCTTCGTTCCCTTGGACTAGAATGGGAATAAAAGGTTACCGCCATCGAGGAGGCGAACGAGGTGGAGGAGCTCAACATGGAGGATCTCCTAGGAAATCTGATGGCCTACGAGATAAAGCTGAAGCAGAAGAAGATACACTAGAGCCAAAATTGAAGAAGACCCTCGCATTCAAAGTCGCGTCGGATAGCGAGGTAAGTTCTGATGACGAAGATTTTAAATTTACTTAAAAAGTTTTTCAAGTTTTGTAGGAATTACAAGAGAGAAGAAAGAAAAGAAGTAAAGTAGCCCGAGACGTTGCTACCATTGCAACGAAAAGGGTCATCTTCGACAAGAATGCCCTCTTCTCAAGGAGAAGGAGAAGGAGAAGAAATACAAGAAGGCATTTCAAGCAATTTGGGACGACTTGAGCTCGGAGGAAGAAAAGGAGAATCCCGAGGAAGAAATCACCTGCATGGGTTTCATGGCAACAGTGGGCGACAGCGAAAGTGACTCCAACAATGAGGTACATTCTGATTTACAAGATGCCTTTAATGAGCTTTTTTGAAATTAGTAATCTTTGAAAATAGAAAATAAAAGCATGAAAAAAAATATTAGTTTCTTTAAATCAGAAAATGAAAGATAAGAATTGAAACTTAAGGGCCTAGAAAGTAGTTCTAGTTCTAAAAATGATTTGTCATTAGAAAATCATAACCTAATTAATGAGAATAGTAAATTGATTGAGGAAAATACTAATTTAAAATTAGAAATCTCTGATTTAAAGACTAAAATGTATGTTGTAGAAAAAGAGTTTGCATGTCTTAAGGAAGAATCTAACAAATTAATGAAAAAACTAAATAACTTTTCTAATGATAAAGTTAGTCTTAGCTCTAAGGTTGAGAAAGGATCTCCGTCAAGGAGACTCTCTAACTGAACCGGATCCAAATTAATATGGATATTAAGGAAATAACTAGAATCTTGTTTTGTAGGTCATAAAGATCACAACACAAATGACTGGACCTACAAGCTAAAAAACGGTCAACTCGAGTTAAGAAGGCCAAGGAGTAGACCAAGGAGGAGGATGAGAAGACCGACGAGACGACAAACAAATGATCGAATCACCGTACGTTGACCGCCTGATTGGAGACCGACACCAATGCCCGAACCTCCAAGCTATGGATGGAAGCCCCATCCGGTTTGGCATCCATTGTCATTTGGGCCATTCTACTGGCTATGGTAGGTGAGGTAACCTTTAACCCTATCTTTTTATCATTTGCATATAGATAGGGGGAGTTAAAATAAATGAGCTATTTGTTTATCCTTAAGGGGGAAGTTTTAAAAATGACATAGCTATATTTCCTTTAGAGAGGTGGAGATAATCAGAGCTATCTTGTTTTTATGAAAAGATGAAATTAGAAGAGCATGTTTTAAGGGGGAGTTTAGGATAATTAAAAATTATAACACTTTTTTGATAATGTCAAAAATGAGGAGAACTTTATGTATTATTTATAGTTTTGTCATCATCAAAAAGGGGAGATTGTTGGTGCTAAAGTACCACGATCGTTTATTTTGATGATAACAAAACATGTATTATTTAACATTTGCATTTGAAGTCTTAGATTTCATGATATTTGCAAATGGTGACGTGTTTAGATTGAGTTCGAGCTCGCATCCATGGCACATTGGAAGAGCTTGACAGAGGAGGAGCTTCGTGAGGAGTGAAAGCTTGAAGAAGGAAGGAGATGAAGAATATGATTGATTTCCTTCATTATATTTTGTACTTTATTTTTGCTCTTTATTTCTTAGATCTTATGTTAAAGAGCCTCAAAAAATCCTTAAAGTAGTCCTATGAACACTTGTACAACCTTATGATACTTAGGTTTTTTGTAGAGAACTTAGAAAATTAAAATAGGGTTCTGACAACCTAATCAGACGTTTAATCTGGAAATCAGACGTCTGATAGTAACTTTGAAGGCGTCTGATTGTTGGCTGAGACGTCCAATAACTTAGGCTGGATTTAGTCGGTTCTGTCTGATATCTGTCTGATAAAATCAGATGACCTGACTTTAGTCCAGACGTCTGATGGTTGTGCCAAACATCCAACTAGTGGAACATTGGCCAACAAAGGAAACGTTGAGGAATATAACCATTAAGCTTCTATCAGATGTTTGTAGAGGACCCTGGACGTCTGATATGTGACCGTTCTGCCTCGACTGACCCAAAATCACTTTGTGAGATATTCTAGCCGTTAACCTATCTTGGGAATCCATTCCTGCAGTACAATAGGTTTCCAGATGTCCAGACCTAGTGTCAGACGTCCTGTACGTCGTCTGATGGCTTTACACTAGAACCCTGTTTAGGTCTAATCAAAGTCAGGAAGGAAACTCGCTTAGAATTAAACGTTTGACTTAGTTCCTAGACGTCTTAAACAAGTTTTCCAGATGTCTGATACCTGGATCAGATGTTTGATGACCCTGTCAGAATCATAATTGATTCTAATTATGGCCAGTTTTACCTTGGATTCAATCCCAACGGCTATGGAAGTATTCTAAGGCTTTCCAAAGGCTTTCTAGGCCCTCTATAAATAGAGGAGGACCTTTGCCTTGAAAACACACACTAAGACACACCCAAGCAACATATTTTCACATCTCTTGTGTCAAAAAGAAGTAGAAGATCATTTAGAAGAAGCTCTAGCTTTCCAAGCATTTGTTCCACATCTAAAGAGCTTCAATCAGTTGCACACCGCTCTCTTGCCGACGTCACGAGAGCGTTGTGCCAAAGTGTAGTTCACGCGCCCGTGTCGTCACGCCGACGCACTCCTAGCAAAGGGAAGTTCCATTACCTATAGTAACTAGCTTTAATCATTCACTTTGTTGGCTCTATAGGGTTGCTTTGTAATTTTTCTTTGTTATTAGTTGGGTATTCGCATTGCGAATTCCTGTCTCCTTCGTGAGATAAAATTCTCCTTGTGAAAAGGAGGGGTTGAGGAACGTTACCTTTGTACTCGTAGCGTGGTTGTAATTGAGGTTGTACTATCCTTGTTAAAGTAGTATGTTCGTGGTTTGATTGATTTTGTCGATCGAGAAATCCTAACTCGAGAGGATTAAGTGGTGGTTTTCACTTGGTTTGGGTTTTCATCTAAAAATTACTTGTATCTTGTGTGATTGCTTCTTTTGTGAGATTGTTATCTTTTTGATTTCGCATTTTATACGTTACGCATATCTCACCTCTCGTAGGGATTTACAGAAAGTTGGGTGGATGACACTAGGGATGGAAATGAGAGTGGCCAACAATCACTTAAATCGTTATAACATCTTTTTTCAAGGTTCATCCTCTAGGATAATGAAATGAATCTGGTATTATGCATGTCACAGATAGGAAGGATGTGTGAACAAATTAGCATCAACCAATTACATAGATGATCTAGCATAAAAGATTATAAACTTTGCATAAATAAATAAAGATAACATGAAACATGTTAAGAATTGACTGTGAATATATTTTCAGTTCTAAGCATTTATTCATGTCACCATGTGAACAGAGGGCATATTGTTTTAGGGTTGTGTTAGAATTGGCATTTGCAGATCTATGCAATTGTATTCTCATGAAAGTCTAATGATACTTGGAATGGGGAACTCATGCTCTTAAATTCTTGTAACCATACAGTCTATTTACGGTGACCTTTCTGTTTTCAGAATTCTGGAAACAGGTTCCTCCTAATGAACCTTACCGAGTTCTGGAAACAGGTTCCTCCTAATGAACCTTACCGAGTTCTACTTGGTGATGTAAGAGATAAACTTTATAATACCCGCGAGAGATCACGTCAGCTATTGTCCAATGGATTTTCTGATATTCCTGAAGAAGCAACTTTTACAAATGTTGAACAGGTACATTATCCATTTTCTGATTTCTCTTATAATGGTTGTCTTGTGAATTAATTGCTCTTATAATGATTGTCTTGCAAGTTAAGTTGCTTGGAGTAGTTGACTGTTGGATCCTTCTCTTGTTCCAATTAATCAATCACTATTAGGCTACATTTTTTTCAGTCTTATATGTACACATGCATATAGGTGAACATGCATGACTATATGCAAGTGCATGCACTGTAAATGGATGTTTATGTGGACATCCATTGAGCCTTAATGAGGTAAAACATGGGCTGCAACTGTAGGCTGCTATTCTGAGAGAAAATTACCTTTCCCTTATTCCAACATGGGTGAAGAGGGGAAGGAATATTGACCAGAAACCTCACTCCCCCTTAACAAATTCCGGCCATTCTTTGCAATATGTACCATGAGTTGCTGACTACAATAACCAACCTCTACATATGGGTCATTTAGTTTGAGAGTTTGTGTAAGGGTGAAGGCCTATATTTGGACCCTTTTATGGTGTTGGAGTTAGTGTAAAAGGGAGTGATTTGTTATTTTGTTATTTCATGTGGGTCACTTACGTAATCTTTCCTAAGCCTCTCTCTATATAAGGAGGCTTAGGGCTCCTTTTTCAATAAGAAGTTTTATTCTCTTCTCCCTCAACATGGTATCAAAGTGGGGTAGATTCTAGACTCTTCATGCTCAGGTACCCTTCTTCACCAAAACCCTAGTGGAGAGCCTCCTCTCTCTCACCACTGTCACCACCCTCTCTTTCTTTCTCTCTCTCGTCGGTCTTGCCTACATTGTCGGCCTTTCTCTTGTCTCGTGCTGCTCCTTAGCCCTTTCTAGTGCTCGCTGCTCGCTGTTCCAAGCTAGTAGGGCAGCAACGGTAGGGAGGGGGTTCCCCTCGCGTATGTCGCCCTCTAATTGAGAACAGCCAGTGCTGCCAAGGGCCTTGCGGCCCAACTTCGACACTTAGCAGCGTTGTTTGCTGGTGGTGGATGCCTTCACCATCGCCTAAGGCTACTGCGTGGCCTTGGTGGTGGTGTAGGTGACTCCTATCGGTCATAATCTCTATCTACAACATGTTGGGTTGTGTGTATTCGACTCCACCATGGCCTAAGATGCGTGAAGGCTGCTGGAATTGAAGAAAGTGAATGATTTTTTCATTTTTGCAGATCTGAAATTGTGAGTAATTCCTTACTTCGATGCCAACATGGCTATGTCGAGATACTCTACCCCTCCTGAAGTCAAACAATTAACTTCCTCAGGCTCTCTCGTGGTTTAGGGCACCTTTATGAAACTCAATGGTGTCTAGATCTACCTCCTTTGATCCTAAGCATTGAAAATTTTTGTTGGTGGCCAAGAGAAACTACATCTCCTCACCAAAGATCCTCCTGATGCCCTCGCTGATGATTTTGAGATGTGGGAGCATGATAATTATCTTGTTATGAACCAGATGATGAAATAGTATGGAGCCTCAGATTGTAGCGAATCTACTTTACAAGAAGACTGTTAAAGAGATCTAAGAGAGTTTGGCAAGGAAATATTCTTAGAGATCCAACCAAGCTCATTTCTCTAACATCTATCATCACATATGTTCCTCTTCTCAAGGTAATCGTACTTTGATCAACTATTATACTAAGATGGAGGGGCTCTTTGAAGAGCTCAATGTCTTCCATCCCTCCTGTTGTGATACTCAGAATGAATAGAGCCAGTCTTGGAAGGTTTATAGGTTCCTAGATGATCTTAGCACCCAATATGCTTCAACTTGGGATCAAATTCTGGCTTTAGAGGACATCCCTGATTTGGAGGCCATTTATGAGAGGCTTTAGATGATCGCCTCTACACTAGCATGGCTACTTCCTCCACTACTACACAACCACCCTCTATAGAGACGATTGCCTTTGCAGTCTCTGGGTGACATGGTACTCCTGGTACTAGACATGGACGAGGTTGGACCTATGACCTATGAATCCAATGCCAAAGGATAAACCATCCTTCTGAGAAGTGCTAGGCTAAGTTTGCCCATCCTGGTTGGGCGAATGTTGCCATTGTTTAGGGGGAGACTACTGTTCCTTTTAGATTGCCTACTTTGATAGTTGATGACTATGCCTGTCTCATGCAGATTCTCCGATAGGCTACCCCTCCAGATACTATTCTCTATCAACAACGGGTAGTTCTGTGAACCAGGCTATTATGGCATCTACTTCATCTTGGGTCATTGATTCAGGTGCTTTTAACCACCTCACTGGTATGAAGGATGTACTTTTGTCTCTATGCCAAGCTTTTATTGTTACTTTGGTTTGTCTGGCCAATGGAACGTATTCTCCTGTAGTAGATGTCCGTTTTTCTAACTTGTTGAGATTGTCAAATATTTATCATGCTCTTGAGTTTCCTTTGAGTTTATTACCTGTTTATAGATTATGTAAGGAGAGTAACTGCCAGGTGATTGTTCATGAGCATTTTATCTTCTTTGAGGACTTCCAGATGGGGAAGATGATTGGTGGGGGGATTGAGTGTGATGGCCTCAACTACATCAATACTCACACTTTTGTTGATGCTGCATCTATCTCCACTGATCCTGCTTCGTGGCATCATCATCTGGAATATCCATCTGTCTGCAAATTTCGGAAGATGTTTCTTGGGTCCTCGGTTCCTGAGAACTTGGATTGTGAAGCCTGCCAACTGGGCAAACACCACTGAGTTCCTTTTGTTTCCCTCAAAATAAGAGGAGTCAAATGCCCTTTGATTTGATTTATTGTGATGCATGGGACCTTGTTGAATAAATCACCTGTCTGCCTATCGGTATTTTGTTGTTTTTATTGGTGATTATGGTTGGTTGTCATGGACCTTTTTGTTAATCTTGCGTTACGTTATGTTTGAGGGATTGCCTTTTTATTGTTTTGTTGGACTAATGTCATAATTTTTCTCTCACCTTTCTTTATATAAAGAGGTGTAGAGATGGCTTAGTAATTTATGAAGTTTCATTTTCTTCAACTTGGTATCAGAGCCAAATTGGGGACTCCACAAACAAAAGCCTAACCCAACCTTAGACTTGCCTACTCGCCGCATTGTTGGCCATCGCAGGGCTAGCATCAGCTACCATCGGTCGCCAGCCCTCGTTTGTAGAAGCTGGCCGCTGCCGCCGCTAGCGCCAGCAACGTGAGTAGTAGCTGGTCACCGCCAGCATTGCTCACATCATCGGCCTCCTCTGCCGCAGGCGCAGCTCTCTAGAGAGAGAAGGGGGGCGGCATCTGCCATCGGAGGTGTCCCTCTTCGTGTTTGGTGGTAGGGGGAGGGGTTGGTCAACCCATCAACCTCTTCGAAAGGTCTTTGGCCTTGGGTATGGTGTTCTACTAAGGTTTAGGACTTTCTGAAAGATATTTGGAAAATTTTTCTTTGATGGTTTGATAAAATCGGTGTTTTGACGGTTGTTTGGGCTGTGTATTGCCCTTGTTGATGCATTATTGTGGCGTATATTCCCTTTGATTGGTTGTTGCTTGTTGGATCCACATGTGAGCGGACTTGTGGGGTGTGTATTCCCCTATTTTGTCAGGAATTCAGATCTGTGTTTGAAGATTTGTGAAGGTACTTGTGATGTGAGATCACTATGGCCTTATCGTTGTCAGAGATCAGAGTGACATCAGAATAGACTAGAGAGAGTGTGGTCTACAAAAATTCATTCTTTGCACCCATTGCGAAGCTTGACGAGATCAATTACCCCCGTTGGTCTTAGACATTCCTTGTCACAGTAGGACATGAGAAGTAGTATGTCCTCACTAAAGCACCACCGGAGCAGAATATTGGGAAGTATGCAACTTGGAACAGAGATAATGCTATGGTGCGAGCCTGGATACTAAACATCGTGATACCTCGAATTGGAGATGAGGTCGTGTACTACAAAACTACTAAATAGATGTGGGATGGTTTGAAGGATGCATATTCTCATGAACTTAACTCCACCTAGGTCTTACAAATTCACTATGACCTCTGTCATTTGACGTAGGAATCCATGAGTCTCTCACAATATTACTCTACTATAAAGGGACTCTTAAAGAAGTATAATCCATGTAGGCCCATGTGCACATCAGTCACATGTAGGGATTAGAGGAAGGAGTTCTCAGCTCATATGTTTCTGGCAGGAGTTAATGATGATTATTTTGTTGCACGCTTACATATATTGACATTGTCTAATCTTCCTCCCATTGAGGAAATATACAGGAGACTTAACAGGTTGCATCTCCAATCTACTCCAGAGGTTGTTACTAGTAATACTGCTTCTGCTCATGTAGTTGTGAATGCACGTGGACGGACTGGAGCCTTCCGAGGCAAAGGTAGGGGGTGTGCTGATGGTGCTCATGGCAAGCCCACCTATTCCTATTGTGAGAGAATTGGCCACATTGAGGCCAAGTGTTGGAACAAACTTAAATGACCTGCTGTTGCCAACTAAGTTTCTGTGACTACTACACCAGTCGTGTCTACTGATACAATGACTCTTGTAAAGGTAGATTATGATGTGGTAGTACAACACTTAGCTTAGTTGACCCATGATCAGCCTCAGTCTTCAGGCATTACAGCTTTTGCCTTCGTATCAGGTATGAATAGTTCATGATTGATTCTGGTGCTTCAAATCATTTGTCAAGGAATTCGCAGTGTTCAGGGAATATGCAGAAGGCATCATAGGATCACTTAGTACAGTTAGCAGATGGTAGGCATGCCCCCATCTGTGGTATGGGAGGGGTGTCAATTACACCCACTATGCACCTCTATGATGTTTATTATGTGCCTGACATGACAATGCAATTGTTGTCTGTTAGTACTATCACTAAGCAACTGAATTGTTATGCTATTTTTGATGTGGTTGGGTGTACGTTTCAGGACTGCATGATGGTGAGGACGATTGGTGGTGAACATGAGGAGAGGGGTGTGTATCGGGTGGTTTAGAGTCCATTTGTTGTAGCTTGTCAGACGAGTACTATTGTGGGAAGTGCCTTGCAGTGGCACAGACGACTAGGCCATCCTTCACTGGACAAACTACGCCGAATCATCCATCATCTTTCACCTGCCATGAAGATTCAGTGTGATGCATATAGTTAGAGAAGCATTACCAGGCCAGTTTTTCAGCTTCTATCTAATCCAGTAGTTTTGCTTATTTTAATTTATTGCATTGTGATGTTTGGGGTCTGTTACGACCTGATTCCCGAATCCCTACGAGACACGATGATCGGACTGACTCGACTGATCTCAAGACCCAGTCGTCCAACGAGAAAGTAACCAAAAGAGCAGTAAAATAAATCACATTCACCATGTATATAACTAGCAGTAATAAAATACAGCAGTAAAGAAAAGAACTACTACAGTATACACCACCACAACAGTAAAGAAATAAACAGGTACATAAACATGATGCTTATAATAAAAGAGTACAGTGGTAACAGAAAAATACTCACTACAACAGAAGGAAATGTACAGTGGGTACTACACAAGTAAAATTACTGGACTCTAATAGGCCTAGCACGCTCTGCAGCCGCCGACTCTGGCTACTCAACACCTGGTCCTGAAAAGGTGGCAAAGGTGACACGTCAGCGAAATGCTTAGTAGAGTGGCAACCAAAAGCTAAGAAAAACAGTAAGGTGGACAGTAGCTGTTATATTTTTAATCTCTTTCTTTATTTTTCCATTTACTCATTATTGAATTATTTTTCAGATCTTTCTCTTGATCTTGAATGTTCCTCGTGGGAATGATCTTGATTGTAGTCTTTTCCGAAAAGTAGAAGTAACACGTGGTGCTCCCCTGGTCGGGAGAGTCCCCAGTGGTGGTCCTACCCTGGTCGGGAGAGTCCCCCGTGGTGGTCCTACCCTCAGTCAACCACCCCAAGGTCGCTGACAGACGTAACGGTGACTATGGTACGCGCGATAAACGCACGGGTAACTACTTTGCACTGGCACGCGGTCAGTCGTTTCCGTTAATGGGTGCGCCCAAAGCACAACACGGAACCAGTATAGGGCAGAGCCCTCTCAGTAACAGGGGTCCAGCCCCTCCACAGTAACAAAATCGGGATCTTGCCCCTCCACAGTCCGCGCACCCTCTCCTGACTACCCTGGTTTGCCCAGTGGGCCTAACAAGTAGGTGTAGGAGGGCTAGCAGAACCCTGGGACCCGTGGGGTGGCTAGTGCTCTCCTTACACTAGTAGCTCTCGGTACTGTGTACACGAGGGCCAAAAGTCGGTACAAAGTGGCCAGACCTAACCCCAGGTCCCTGGGGCAGCTAGCTCCGCTCTGCACTAAATAGAGGGACAGTCGCTTTCCTTGGTACTCTGTACTCAAGGGCCAGCTCACTTCCCTAATTCTATTCCATTCACTTCTCAGGAGCTCTACTCCTAATTCCCCGTAGGGTTCATGCTCATTTTTCTTTAACTCAGCCAACTTAGGTTTCATCATTTCAACTTTATATTCATATAGCCCATGTTCTCGACAGTAATTATCCATTCATAAACAGGCAACTGTTAACCAATTACAGGCAGTTTTCGTTTTCCTTTCTACTTTTCCAAGACTGCAATATATATATTCAATCTAGTTTTCCAGTCATAGGATTCATGCCATATCCTAGAATCTATCATTCAATTTAGTTTTTCAGTCCTAGGATTCATGCTATACTCTAGGATCTATCATTCAATCTAGTTTTTCAATCCTAGGATTCATGCCATATCCTAGGATCTATCATTCAATCTAGTTTTTCAGTCCTAGGAGTCATGCCATACCCTAGGATCTATTAATTATTTCACAAGTGCATAATTTTTGATAAATAATTAAAGGGGCTACTCTACCCGCAAAACCAGGAGTACTGGGGGCGTGATCGGCAAGCCCACGTGCTTCCGCAACGGAACGGGGTCCTAACACCAGGATCAATTACAAGGAGCTGCTCAGAACATGATACAAATACTATAAACAGGTAGAGGAACTAAATATGAGAAGAACGAAATTTGAAACGTGGAAAACGGACTTCGAACGGACCCTGAACGGGTCAAAAATGACAAGTCTGCCCAAAATCAGATATCTGGAACATCTTCCAGACGTCTTAAACGATGGCTCAGGTTATACCTTGATTTGCGCAGTCCTTCAGATGTCCAGAATCCCACTGAATCGTCTGGACTTAGTTTCCAGACGTCCGACTGTCACTCTGGACGTCTGACTGTCACTCTGGACGTCTGGAGACCCTCTCCGTCGTCTGGTGCTGTGCCCAGATGTCCGATCTGTGTGGGAGGGCGTGCCTTTGCTCATTCCCGAATGATACCTGCACACATATGCGACCGTCCTCAACACGGAACGAAGCAGAACCCTTCGGCAGAACGGCTGCATGGTCGTACACGCGAAAGGAGGAAGGAAAAAATATCATACCTTACAGACGTCTGGACCTTCCTCCAAACGTCTCCCACGTCGTCTGGACGTATGTCCAGATGTCTGATTCTGGGAAATTTTCCCAGAATCAGGACCTCCCCTTCCCTCTGCCTGCTGCGCACGGCCGTGCTGTGTCGCGCTCGCCTGCTGCCTGAGCTGTAGCAGCTCCTCCCCAGCACCACGCGCCTGCTGCGCACCCACCGGTCGGCCCTGGCTACTCCGACGAGTTCGCACCCTCGTGATCTAACTCTCTCCCTCTCGCAGCAACCCCTCCTCCCCACGCACTTACGACAGCAGCTGCTATTGCCCTCGCCCACTCACTCTCTCGCTAACAGGAAGAAAAGAGAAGGCGGTGGAGTGAGGGTGAGGGAGAGGAGAGGGGGTATTTGAAGGCTGCCGTGGGGAGAGAGAGAGAAAAAGATGGGTGCGCCTGCAGGGAGGAAGGAAAAAGAAGAAAGGAGGGCGGCGGTTCAGTTTGCACGTGCATGCGTGCAGACGTGAACCTGTACGTTGAAAAAATTAAATTCCAGACATCTGGGAAGGGTTCCAGATGTCTGACCAGACGTCTGGACCAAGTCCCTGACATCTTAAACGACGTTTGATGCCGGGGTCATAACAGGGTCCTAGCCATGTGGCAAACCGATAGAACTATCGTTATTATTTGTTATTTGTTGATGACTTCTCTCGTTTATCATAGATACTTTTGATGCGTAATAAATCAGAGGTTGGATCTATTATTCAGCAGTTTGTGACTTTTGTGAAAACTCAGTTTGGTGTTTGCATTAAGAAGATCAGAACTGATAATGCCTTAGAATTTTGTATTAAGAACTTGGCTTCCTTTTATGGTTCACTTGGCATTGTATGGAAACACCGTCATATTCAGGATATGGCTAGAGCCTTGCTTATATAGAATAGTGTCCCATATAGCTACGAGGGAGATGCTGCTCTCATTGCCTCTTATCTCATTAACAGGCTTCCTCTGTGCTTCGTGAGTAGATCCCATGGAATATTTTATAAGGTTTAGGCTGTGTTATCTTGATTCAGGCTTGTTCTTGGTGTCGCCAACGACATTTGGCTGTGTGGCATTTGTACACCTTTTTAGGCCTGATTGTCATAAATTGGCTCTTAGGGTGGTTAAGTACATGTTTCTTGGTTATTCATGCACTTAGAAAGGATATGGTGTTTTGACCTTGTACACCAAGGTACTATGTCAGTGCGGATGTGACTTTTCATGAATCTATTATGTAATTTTCTATTTTTTTTAGGCCATCAGTTAAAGGAGGTGGAGATGGTTGTGACAATGCCTGTGCCTTCTGTAGCAATGGAGGATTTCTCTCAGAATAGTAGTGTACCTGCTATAGAGAAGCCTGTGAGCACATTCAGAGTTGTACCCCCAGATAAGAAGACCTTTAAGGGTACCACATATTAACTTCCTGTTAGTTATAGAGAGGACACACCCCCTACTTAGTTCCTATTGAACCACCATTGTCCCCCCCCCACTCAGGTATGTGTTGAGACTACTGACAGTGCTCCTCCTGATGATGTGTCACTAGGTTCTACATCCATGTTTACAGATGAGGATATTCTTATTGTTATCCGGCAAGCTCCTCGATCCTGTGTTGCTAGGACTGCTGTTTTTGCCAACCCTCTGGGTACGGAGTTTCATGCATTCACTGCTGCAGTTTCCAATTTGCGATTCCTATCTCTTACCAGTGGGCTCTACTACATCCATGTTAGAAGGCAGCTATGGTGGAGATGTCTACTCTTACTGACAAAGGCACCTGGGAGGTTACTATTTTACCTTTTGGTGCGCACCTTGTTGGAGTTTAGTGGATCTTTGCCTTGAAATACAATCTAGATCGGTCTATTTCTCTGTATAAGGCTCACTTCGTTGCTAAAGGATTCACCCAAATCTATGGGGTAGATTTCTTTGATACATTCTCCCCAGTTGCTCAACTCTCCATAGTTCGTATACTTATATCAGTTGCAGCTCATTATGGATGGCATCTATACCAGCTGGATGTCAAAAATACGTCTCTATGGAAATTTATAGGAGATATATATGCAGCAGCATCCAGGATTTGAGGTTCAGGGAGAGTGTGTTTGCAAGCTTCATAAGGCCATTTATGGTCTTAAACAGAGCCCCTGAGCTTGGTTTCTGCACCTGTCTGAGGCATTGTCTATTATTGGGATGTAGAGGTCCTCGTCTGATCATTCACTATTTGTGTGGAAGACCAATGGTGGTATTGTGGCTCTACTTGGGTATATGGATGATCTTGTCCTCACAGGCGATGATGCAACTGGTATTTCTCAAGTAAAGGAGTATTTAGCATGCCGGTTTGTCATGGACCTTGGGAAGCTAAAATATTTTTTGGGTATTGAGATTGCCATAAGCAAGGGATAGTTATGTCACAAAGAAAGTATGCTCTTGACATTCTCCAGGAGACTGGCATACTAGGATCTAAGGATGCCAATATCCCTATGAATCCTAAGGTTCACCTCTTTAATGGTATTGTAAAGTTGGAGGACAAGGCCTATAGACAGCTGGTGAGGAAACTTTTGTATTTGACCGTCACTAGGTCAGATATTAGCCTCATAGTAGGTAAGCTAAGTCAGTTCTTAGACAAACCTATTGATGATCATTGGCAGGCTGTGATGTAGGTGTTGAGGTACATCAAAGGATGTCCAGGTAGAGGCATCCTATTCCAAAATAAGGCTCTTATGTCTATTATTGCCTACTCAAAGGTAGATTATGCATGTGATGTTGGAGACAGGAGATCTACTACCAATTTCTGTACTTGTGTACCTGAAAATTTGATGACTTGGAGCAAGAAACAAAGTGTACTTTCATGCTTCAATGCTGAGTCTGAGTACTGTGCCATGGCACATACTGCAGCTGAGATGATATGGATAAGATCTTTGTTGCGAGATCTTCATGTTACTATTCAGGTGCCAATGGAAATGTATTGTGACAACTGGGCTGTAACATACATTGCTAACAATCCTATGTTCCACGAGAGAACTAAACATGTGAAAGTGGATTGTCATTACACTAAGAGTTTGATTCAATAGGGTCTGCTTTGCACTTCTTGTCTTGCCTCTTCAGATCAGACTGCGGACATATTTACTAAGCCTTTATCTTGCCCTCTGTTTAAGAAGTGTAGAAATAAGCTGAGCATGGTGGATATATATATTCCAGCTTGAGGAAAGTGTTGTGTTACATTATGTTTTGAGGGGCTGTATATCTTGTTATTGTTTTGTTGGACTTATATCATAATTTTTCCCTCACATCTCTTTATATAAGAAGGTGTAGGGATGGTTTAGTAATTTATGAAGTTTCATTTTCTTTGACTATTAAAGGATCAGTCAAATATTATTTGTCATTCTCAATTTCACACATTAAAGTATTTCATAGTGACAAAGCCTTTAAATTTATGCAAAAAGATGATTTTTTATCTGGCAATGGTACTCTTTACTAGATCTCTTGTGCCAACACATCCTAATAGAATGGGGTTGCTGAGAGCAAACTGCACCATCTCCTTAATGTAGCCTAGACCTTGATGATTGCTATGAATGTGTCCAAACATTTTTGGGGGGATAATGGTGATACAAATTTTGTTACAGCTAGATGCTTCTCTTTTTGCATTACCATTGCAAATATTTGGATGCACGTGCTTTGTCCATCTTTTTGAGGTTGCTAATAAGTTGTCCCCATATCTCTAAAGTGTTTCTTTCTGGGCTATTCAAGATCCCAGGTACTTCAATCAAGTGGGTAAATGTTACTATGTGTCAATTGATGTTTTTTTCTTTCTGAAGGTTCCCAATTTCTCTGAGGAGGGTTCTTCTCTTAGTTGGTTTACCCATACTTATGAGTGTTGTCAAAGTAATCTTGTGTTTGCTCCCTTGCCTTCTATGTAAGTTGAGCTCATTGAGGAGAATTGGGTTGATCAATCCCCCTCGCCACCATAGGGGTGACTCAAATGGAGAGGAGGTTGTGCATAGGTGACATGACACCACGCTTCACCATATTTCTTATTATACGATTATATCTCATCTCCAGGTGGAGGATAGGCAGTTTGCGTCTGCCATTACCACAACAGTTGTTTCCGAGGACTTTATTTAGGCTCTCCATGATCTACGGTGAAAAGAAGCTATGGATGAGAAGATGCATGCACTATAGATAAGGAAAACATGGAATCTTGTTCCATATCTTGAGGATGCCACTGTTGTTGGTTGCAGATGGTTGTATACCATCAAATACAAATATGATGGGACAATGGAGAGATATAAGGTAAGACTTGTTGCTAAGGGATTCACCCAGACATATAGGGTGGATTACCTTGGGACCTTTTCGCCTGTTGCTCGTATTACCTCTATCAGGATTATTTTATCTATTGCTGTGGTTAAGGGGTGGTCCTTGCATCAGTTAGATATAAAGAATGCCTTGTTGTATGGTGAATTAGCTGAGAAAGTGTACATGAGATAACCACCAGATTATGATCGTTAGGGGGAGCTTGTTTGTCACTTACGGAAGGCCATCTATGGCTTGAAGCAGAGCCTGCGAGCTTGGTTTGAGAAGCTCAATTTGGAGGTCAAGAAGATTGGGTTTCAGAGGTCTACTATTGACCATTCTATATTTGTTAGGAAGACTGAGCATAGTGGAACTTGGAGAGTTGTCATTTTAGTAGTATATGCTGATGATATGATATTGATAGGTGATGATATTGATGGGATAGCAGAGTCAAAAGCCTTTCTTCAATCCACTTTTGTCACCAAAGACTTGGGTGATCTTCGCTATTTCCTGGTGATAGAGGTTGTTTGTTAGGAGGTTGGCTTATCCTTATCACAGAGGTAGTATACCTTACAGATTCTTGAGGAGGCTGGACTTCTTGGGTCTAAACTGTCAGGGATACCAGTTGAGGCACTAGTTCGTCATACCTCTGATGAGTTAGGTCCTTTGTTTGAGGATGTTACTAGGTGTCGCAGTATAGTTAGTCATTTGTTATACTTGACCATTACTATACTTGATATTAGTTTTGCAGTCAACCGTGTTAGTCAGTATATGCAGAGTCCTGGGTACAGCCATTCGCATGATGTGTCTTCTCTCGAGGTACCTAAAGGGAACACTAGGGTGAGGTCTGTACTACAGTGTGAGTGACATTTTTGATCTTGTGGCTTACTTTGATGCAGACTATGCAGGATCGGTAGAGGACAGATGATCTATAACAAGTTTTGCTGTCTATTTTGGAGGAAATTTGGTTTTGTGGAGCAGCAAGAAACAGAGTGTTGTTGCTTGCTCTAGTGCTGAGGTAGAGTACAAGTTGATGGGATAGGTTGCAGGTGAGATCATGTGGATGGTTGGTTTTCTGCGATATCTAGGGTTGATAGTTGATACCCCGGTTCCTCTTTGCTGTGATAATAAGTTAGCTGCATATATTGCCTCCAACCTTGTCTTCCATGAGAGGACAAAACACATTGAGGTTGATTGCCACTTTATTTGGGATGCAGTCCTAGAGAATAAGTACCCCTATATATCTTCTGTACTACAGGTTGCTATTTTTACCAAGCCTCTCAAGAAGAAACGCCATGATTTTTTGAATAACAAGTTGGGTCTCATTGACATATACACCCTAACTTGAGGGAGAGTGTTGAGTTGTAAGGGGGTGTTTGACATTTTATTTATCTTGAGGGGGTACTTATGTAATTTTTTCAGTTCTTTTTTGTATAAAAAGAAGACTAGGGCTTCATTTGTGAAAAATGCGTCATTTGATTCTCCACAACACTGAACTCAAAAATTATGCACAGGATGACCATTGAGTTTTGTAACTTACAACGTACGGACCGTTTTGTGTCACTTCTGGGATATCAGCGGCATTTAACTTTAGACATTGTTCATTAGGATTTAGGCCTATATGCAGGGCAACCATTGCGGTTTTTCATTGAGAAGCTGTAAATGGAATCATCTGATCATTAGTTTGCTTCTTCAGTGGTATTGTTTATACTCTATTCATTATACTGTGAGCACATAAATGTAAGAGCTTCTTGATCTACATGCTGTATATTTTATTACTTTCACATCTCAGAAAGTAAAGATTGGTTTTCATTATGTACTTGTAAAATTGGGTTGCTAATTTTATTAGGTTTGAGGGCAGTTCTTATTTATGTTGTGAATTTGGGGCCTGGCTTTAGATCGTTCTTTGCATGGACTTCAATGACCTAGATCCATAATCAAAGACGTAGGTGGTAACACTACAAAATGTTAGAAATGAACATCAGACCGATCTTGCTAGTCTGAATTTAAAGCGCATGTGTGACTCATGACCTATCAGGTGGCAAAGAATCCATTTAACCTTCCACCCCAGTGCATCTGGAGGAAGGATTTGTTCATGGTTGTTTTTTTGGTGATTGATCATTTTCAAATACCTGAGATTATGCTTGTGACATATATTTCTGATCGTATTATTCTCAGTGAATATATATGATCATATTGTTCTTTCTTTTAGGGTCCCATCATCAGAAAATTATCTTCTGTATTTCCTACTCAGAAAAATGGAACTTTTTGCATGCTGATTTTGTGAGGCGTGCTCTTTTATGCAAAAAATTGTGTATGATAAAAATGTTGTATGTTTCTTACAAGGTTTGAGGTTAGTGCATGTTATATATGTTGGTGGATGTGCGCATTTGTTTAAGCAGTTCATGGGAAACATCCATCTCTTCCCCACAATTAGCCTAGAAAATGTGAAATGTCTAAAATGTGATGTAGTTGGATTTTTAAGTAGATTGGAAAAACCTCGTTTGTATCTAGCAGAAATCATCTGAATGGACAACTAAGAAAGGCATAGTGCCATTGTTTTATCTTCAATTGGGATTTATGCTCTGTAATTTTTCACCCTGCAGTTCTTGAAACCTTTGGAGCTCTGTTACAGATCACTTTGCTCTTGTGGTGATCAACCAATTGCTGATGGAAGCCTTCTTGATTTCCTGCGTCAAGTTTGTACATTTGGCCTCTCACTTGTCAGACTTGATATCAGGCAGGAATCTGACAGGCATGCTGATGTAATTGATGCTATTACTAGACATCTGGGAATAGGTTCCTACTGTGATTGGACAGAGGAAAAGCGGCAGGAATGGTTGTTATCTGAGCTCAGCGGAAAGTGTCCTTTGTTTGGACCTGATCTTCCTAAGTCTGAAGAAATTGCAGATGTCCTGGACACATTCCACGTCATAGCCGAACTCCCTCCGGATAGCTTTGGAGGTTATATTATATCCATGGCAACTGCACCTTCTGGTGTGCTCTCTGTAGAACTATTACAACGTGAATGTCGTGTGAAAAAGCCATTGAGAGTAGTTCCCTTGTTTGAGAAACTCGCAGATCTCGATGCTGCCCCAGCTGCTATTGCCAGACTCTTCTCAATGGATTGGTACAGAAATAGGATTAATGGAAAACAGGAAGTTATGATCGGTTATTCAGATTCTGGGAAGGATGCTGGCCGTCTCTCTGCAGCTTGGCAGTTATACAAGGCTCAAGAGGAGCTAGTGAAGGTTGCAAAGCAATATGGAGTAAAGTTGACAATGTTCCATGGATGTGGTGGAACCGTTGGAAGGGGTGGTGGTCCTACACATCTTGCCATATTATCACAGCCTCCAGATACAATTAACGGTTCACTTCGTGTGACAGTTCAAGGAGAGGTTATTGAGCAATCCTTTGGGGAGGAACATCTGTGTTTCAGGACTCTTCACGGCTGCTACTCTTGAACATGAAATGCACCCTCCAGTTTCTCCAAAGCCAGAATGGCGGGTACTGATGGATGAGATTGCTGTGGTAGCTACCAAAGAATACCGATCAGTTGTCTTCAAAGAACCTCGTTTTGTTGAATATTTTCGCCTTGTAAGTGAATGCCCTTGGTTGATGATGAAAAAGCAGTTTTCCTATTACCATTTATTTATTTAGTTTTGAATGCTGTTGTCCCTTTTTTTTTTTTGGTGAGATTCTAGAGCAACAACTTGATTCTGTGTAGGCAATAAAATGAATTGCATAACATTATATTGGGAAGCTCTACCTCTCAATATATATAGAGGTCGGAAAAGTACAACCCACCCCATACAAAAAGAAAAGAAAAATACAACTAAGGAAAATAATATAAAAACATAACTAAAAGGCCGAAGGGGTACAACACTTCCACTCAAACTGCAGCATAGATATCAATCATGCTCAGTTTGGAACAACAGACATCAAATGTTGATTGTGCCAATGGCTTGGTAAATATGTCTTTTGTTTGGTCCTTAGAAGATACTGAAGTAGTGTAGACAAGTTCCCTCTAGATCAAGTCACAAGTATAATGACAGTTAATCACCACATGCTTAGTTATCTCATAGAACATGCGGTTGTTAGCTATGTATGTGGCATCTCGGTTGTTGCATCTCATCTCCATAAGCATGTCAACAGATATGTTCAAGTTAATAAGGAGTGACCTCACCCACATCATCTCAACTGTAGTCTAAGCCATAGCTTTGTACTTAGACTCTACACTGGATATACACAACTGGCTTCTTACTTTTCCATGTCACAAGATTCCCTACCACATACGTACAGAAGCCTATATTAGACTTTCTGTCAGCTAAACATCTTGTGTAATTTGCATCCGAAGAGCCCACTATACTCATGGACATCTCCCTACCAAATAGAATTTCATGTCCTAGTGCCTTCTTCAAATATCTCAACACCATCATTGTAGCATCCTAGTACTGCCTAGTCGGCTTATCCATAAATTGGCTCAACTTCCCAACCACAAGGGAAATATCAGGCCTAGTAACAAACACTCCTTGACCTTTGTAATGCTTGTACTGTTATCACCAGAAATGTTCATCAAAATAAACTAGAAGCACAACTGCACTTCTCTTTATCTTAATGAATAGGGAATGATCAGATGAGGACCTTTTGAAGCCCATGGCCTCTACCATCTCTGAGAGTTTCTAGAACCAAGATCTAGGACTCTTCTTTAGGTCATATATGGCCTTTCTCAATCTACACACACCTCCCCTTAACCTCATAACCCAAGGCTGCTACATATATACCTCATTCTGAAGATCCCCATAAAGAAATGTATTCTTGACATCTACTTGATGAAGTGGCCAATTACGTTGAATTGCCACATAAATCAAAATGCACACCATAGATAGAGATGTAACTGGAGGGAAGGTATCAAAGAAGTCCACACCATATGTTTATGTCAACCTCGTTGCAACTAGGCGAGTCTTGTATCTAACAATTGACTCATCTGAATTATATTTGATTCCAAATACTCATCGGCATTCAACCATTGCTGCACCCTCAGGTAATGTAGTAAGTTTCGAGGTACCACAGGAACAAAGATCATTCATCTCATCCTCCATGGCTTGATGCAACTTTGGTTCGAGCCTGGCCTGTTGATACTGTTAAGTTGTTGGGTCATTTTCTTTATTTTATTTTCTTGTTGGACTCCCTCTATATTTTTTCCTTACCTCTATCGATATAAAGAAGTGTAAGGCAAGCTTAGCGAAACAAGGAAGTTCATTTTCTTCAACTTGGTATCAGAGCTAAGTTGAGGACACCACCAAAGAAAATCCTAACCCTACCATCGAGTCATACCCTCTCTTGTCGTTGGCACCACCAGCTAACAACGTCGGTAGCCAGCAGTGCTGGCAATGCTGCTGTCGCTGCTAGCGGCCAGCCCAACCAGCACCATTGGCCTTATTCCGTCTCACTCTTTCTTGCTGTCTCTCCCTGTTCGATGACAGGGGAGGGGCAGTACCGCCTGCTGCGACTTCTAGGAAGGTCCTTGACGTGTAATGTATTTCTAAACCCAAGGACCTTCCAGAAGATGTGTTGACATGTCTCTACAATTGTGGTATGACAAAATCAGATTTTAAACTCAGTTTGGGGTGTGCATTCCCCTTATTTTGATGAACTTTTGGGGTATGTATTCCCCAATTTTCATTTCAATTGATAAAAATCAGATTTGTCTTCGGTGTTATATTTTGTGAGATTGCTGTTGTTGTGGGTACATTATGGCCTCATCATTAGAATCGAAGGTTACTTAGGACAAGGTGGAGATAGTGGTGCATACAAAAATCCATTTTTTGTAGCAATTGTGAAGCTGGATGAGACCAATTACCTTGGTTGGTCTCAAGACTTTTCTAGTTACTGTGGAAGGGCATGAGAAACATGTCCTTACGGAGGCACCGCCAGAGTAGAAAGCAGGAAAATATGCCACTTGGAGCAGGGATGATGCAATGGTGAGGGCTTGGATATTGAACAATGTGAAACGCTATATTGAGGATGGAATTATGTATTACAAGTTGGCCAAACAGATGTGGAATGTTTTGAATGATGCTTATTCTCATGAGTTGAATTCTACTAAGGTTTTTAAGATATATTATGATCTTTGTTATTTGAAGTAGGAGTCCATGAATCTATCACAATACTATATGATGAAAGGGCTCTAAGAAAAGTATAATGCTTGCAGGCCCATGTGTACATCTACCACATGTAGAGATCACAGGAAGGAATTTTTTGCTTACATGTTCCTAGCAAGTTTGAATGAGGATTATGTTCTTCACGCTCTTAGATTATTACATTATCTAAGCTTCCTACTATGGAGGAGATATGCAGGTGACTTAGCAAGTTACATGTTCAATATACCCATGATGTTGTCTCCAATATTACTTCTTACGCCCATGCAGTTGTGAGTACTTGTGGTGGACGAGGTGGATTTTTCTATGGTAGAGGTAGGGGACGTGGTGATGGTGCACACAATAAGCCTACCTGCACTTATTGTGGGAGGATTGGCCATGTTGAGGCCAAGTGCTGGAATAAACTTTGAAGGTCTATTGTTGCTAACCAAGTTATTGTGACTTATCCTCCATCGACTGCTATTGAGTCAGTTACTCTTGCAGAAGCAGATTATGATACATTAGTGCAGCATCTAGCACAGTTGACACACGACCAAGCCCAGTCTTCAGGCACAACAGCTTTTTCCTTGGCATCAAGTACGGGTAATTGTTGGCTGATAGATTTTGGTGCTTCAGATCATCTTTTTGGGAATTCCCAGTGTTTTGGGGATATGCAGAATGTTCCATAGGGTCGTTCAGTTCAGTTAGTAAATGGTAGGCATGCCCTCATTTGTGGTAAGGGGAAAGTATCTGTTACTCCTACTATGCACCTTTCAGATGTTTATTATGTACCTGACAGGACTATGCAGTTGCTTTCTATTAGTACTATTATAAAGCAACTGAACTGTCATATTATTTTTGATGCGATTAGGTGTACTTTTTAGGACCACATGACGGGGAGGGCGATTGATGGTGGACATGAGGAGGGGTTGTATACCGGTTAGTGTAGAATCCAGTTGCCGTGGCTTATTAGACGAGTATTGCTGCTGGGAGTGGCTTGAAGTGGCATAGACGACCAGGCCATCTATGTCTAGACAAACTACGTCGGATCATCCCACATCTCTTGCCTGCTACAAAGATTCAGTGTGATGTCTGTCAATTGAGGAAGCACCATAGAGCTAGTTTTCCAGCTTTTATGCAGTCTACTAGTTCAGTATGTTTTGATCTAGTTCATTATGATATCTGGGGTCCTAGTCGTGTGGCGTACTGACAAGATCATCGTTAGTACTTTCTACTTCTTGATGACTTTCCTCGTTTATCATGGTTGTTTTTTATGCGAAATAATCAAGTGTTTGCTCTATTCAGTACTTTGGTGTTAAAACTTAATTTGGTGTGTGCATTAAAACTATCAGAATAGCTAATGCATTGGAATTTTGTACCAAATAATTAGCGTTGTTTTATGGTTCTCTTGGTATTATGCATCAGACCTCCCCCCACACATCACAGTAGAGTGGGGTTGCAGAACGGCAGCATCGACACATTTTGGATTTGGCTCGGGCCTTGCTTGTCTAGAGTAGTGTACCACACATCTATTGGGGAGACATGGTCCTTACATCTTGTTATCTTATTAGCATGCTTTCCTGCTCTATACTACATGAGCAAGTACCTTGGAGAATCTTATACCTTGATGCAGATCTCTTCTTAGTGCCTCCGAAGACATTTGGCTGTGTCACCTTTATACATCTTCTTGGGACTGGTCGTGACAAGCTTGCCCCTAGAGCAATCAAGTGTGTATTTCTTGGCTACTTTCGCACTCAGAAGGGGTATGGATGCTTTGACCCTATACATCAAAAGTACTATGTTAGTGCTGATATCACATTCCACGAGTCCATTTCATATTTTTCCACGCTAGCTCATTAGTTACGTGATGTTAAGACAGATGTGCCTATGACTGTGTTTCCTATATTCATGGATGATTTTCCTAGTAGTAGCAGACCGTCTACTCCTTCAGAGCCACCTATGAACATATTCTGAGTGGTACCACCAGATGAGAGTACCTTCAAGGGTATTACATATCATTTACCTGTCAATTACAGAGAGAAGCTACCCCCCTCCTTAGTTCCTACTGAGCCACCACCGTCCCCCACTCAGGTATGTGCTAAGGCCACTGACAATGCTTCTCCTGTTGTTGCTTCTCCAAGTCCTATCTCCATGAGTATTGATGAAGATGTGCTTATTTACTATTCGAAATGCCTCCTTGCTCATGTACCCAATATCTTATAGTTGGGAGTGGTCTCAACTGACTCTCTTGGTGCTGAGTTTCATGCTTTTATAGTTGCTGTATCTAGATCTAAGATACCTACATATCAGTAAGCTCTTTTGAACTCGCATTGGAAGTTTGCGATGGAGGAAATGTTTGCCTTACATGATAGGAGAACCTAGGAGCTTACTCTGTTACCTTTGGGTGCACATCTGGTTGGTGCTAAGTAGGTTTTTGCCCTGAAATTCAACCCTGATGGGTCTATTTCTCGGTATAAGGCTCGCCTGGTGGCTAAAGGATTCACCCAAACCTTTGGGGTGGATTTCTTTAACACTTAACTGTTGCACGTCTGTCCACCGTCTATATTCTTATATCTATTGCAGCACACTATGGATGGTCACTGCATCAACAGGACGTCAAAAATGCTTTTCTTTACGGTGACCTTCACAAAGAAAGATATATGGAGCAACCTCCTGGTTTTGAGGTTCAGGGGGAGTGTGTTTACATACTACGAAAGGCTATCTATGGCCTTAAGTAGAGCCCTAGAGCATGGTTTCAACGCTTATTAAAAGCATTGGCAGTTGTTGGGTTGCCGAGGTCTTTGTCTGATCATTCCTTATTTGTGAGAAAGACCAGTAGTGGTGTTGTGGCTTTACTTGTGTATGTTGATGATCTTATACTCATAGGAGATGATGTGGCTAGTATATCTTAGGTGAAGAAATATTTGGCACGACAGTTTGTTATGATGGATCTTGAGAAGCTTAGGTATTTCTTAGGCATTGAAATTGTCACTAATAAACAAGGTATTGTTATGTCTTAGAGGAAATATGCCTTGGACATCCTTCAGGAGGTTGGCATGCTTGGATCTAAGGGTACAAATATCCCTATGGATGCAAAGGTCCATCTATTTGATGACTTAGGAAGGATGATGGATAAGAAAGCTTATAGACAGCTAATGGGGAAGTTACTTTATCTGACCATTACTAAGCCAGATATTAGTCTCGCAGTGAGTAAGCTAAGTTAATTTCTGAACAAACCTACCAATGACCATTGATAGGCGGTGATGCAAGTGTTGAGATACATCAAAGAGTCATTAGGTCAAGGTCTTTTGTTCTAGAAGAAATCTCCTATGACAGTTGCCTACTTAGATGCAAATTATGTAGGTGATGTTGGAGACAGGAGATCCACTACCAAGTTTTGTACGTTTGTTGGGGGACTTTTGATGACTTGGAGGAGTAAGAAGTAGGGTGTTGTGTCACGTTCGAGTGCTGAGTTAGAATATCATGCCATGGCACACACAGCTGCTGAGATGATCTGGATATGGTCTTTATTGAGAGATCTTCATGTTACCCTTGAAGAGCCTATGGAGATGTATTGTGACAACAGGGCAGCCATTTACATTTCTAACAATCCCATGTTCCATGAAAGGACCAAGCATGTGGAAGTGGATTGTTACTATACGAGGAGTCTAATCCAACAGGGTCTGCTTCGTACTGCCTGCCTAGCCTCCTCAGAACATATTGCAGATATGTTCACTAAGCCTTTATCACGACCAATGTTTGAAAAGTGTAGGAACAAGCTGGGCATGGTCGATATATTTTCCAGCTTGAGGGCGAGTGTTAACGTTATGTTGTTGGGTCATTTTCTTTATTTTATTTTCTTGTTGGTCTCCTTTTATATTTTTCTCTCACCTCTTTCTATATAAACAGGTGTAGGGTAAGCTTAGCGAAATAAGACCATTCATTTTCTTCAATTGATATGTGTTAGGAATTTGCATTGATGATAATGCACAAGAAAACTACCAAAAGGTAGTCCTAAGCCCTTCTGTAGACAAGGCCCTTGCAATTGGGTATTTGGCACGACTCTGAGGAGCCTTCCGAATAGCTATTGAAAGGTCAAGATCGACTGGCACTGCATCCTGCAATTGCTCTGACTCTATTTAAACATTGGGTACAAATCTCCACTATCATCCTAAGAACACCCTGCATCATTACCGTAAACGGCTCCTGTGGGCATCTGAAGATGGGGTGGAGCAAGTTCAAATGAAAAGGATACCTGCCGATATGTAATAGGAAGCCTGTAAGTGACTAGAGGCTTGCGAAATCTCTCAGGTCGAGACTGTGATGGCTCTGATGGTGAGGAGTCAATCTTAGTGATAGGAATTGCCCCCAATAGCATATGGGGGATAAGCATGGGTGCCTCAGTAAGCTCAGGAGAAAGACGTCTCCTAGTAATAAACAAGGCTCAAACTGCCAATTTCGATGCCGTGCCGATGAAATTCGAAGTGTGCATTTCGTGGGCATGCCGAGGGCATGTCGTGGAAATGCCGAGGGCATGTCGATGCAACCAGACAAAAATGGCAGAAGTAGTCAAAATGATATCAATTTCAAGAAATCAATGTAATAATAAGAGTGTTTCATTGTGACCATACCCAAGGTTTTAAATATTGATATCGATATTGTATTGGTAAGTCAAAAAAGAGATATATCGGGGCCCAAAATCACTCAGAAAGGTGAAAAATTGTGTTTGTGTATGATGTGTGTCTTTCACCAATTAGGGATAACTTTCCCACCCAAGAGAGTGGTGCTTCAAGTTCCAACCTTGTGTGTGTCACTTTCACTTATTAGGGATAACTTTCTAGCCCAACAATCCTGCAGCCAGCAGCGCACCGCAGCAGGCCATTGACATCTGGTGGCATGCCGATCATATTGTTGGCATGCCGCTGACATCCGTGCATATTGACATATTTGGTGTTGGCATGACCCCTCCCCAAAAATAGCCATGCTAACAGCATGCCGATGGCATTTAAAACACTGGTAATAGAGAAGTACGGAACAGACTCATGAAAGGTGACATCTACACTTACGTAGTGACGTCCTCCAATAGGATATAGTATTGATATCCTTTATGAGTTAGCAAATACCCAAAAAAAAACTCACTTGACTATGCGAGAAGCAAGTTTATCCTTATTGAGCCCATGAATATGCACAAGTGTAACACATCCAAAGACTTGAGGAGGCATTCCAAATAGATTACCATCAAGAAACAAGATAGAGTATGGAACTTGCTCATTGAGAACAGTGGAGGGCATCCGATTAATAAGATAACTAGTCAATATTGCATCTCTTTAGTATCTATCAGGCACACTATTCTGAATCAAGAGTGTCCGTGCAACATCAAGAATGTGTCTATGCTTCCGTTCTGTCCGCTATGATGTGTGGGGACATGTCGTTTGATGAATGATGCCATGCCTGTGATAAAAGCTACGCAGTGAAGTGGTATAGAATTCCAATGCATTGTCTGATCTGAAGATTTTCACCTTCATAAGTGAGTTCTGATCTCTGCTAAAAAGGCACAAATAATGTCATATGCCTCAGATTTGGCCTTCAACAGAAATATCCAAGTTAAACAAGAAAAGTCATCCATAATAGCTAGATAATATTTGTGTCCCAAACGCTCTTGAGTTCGGCTGGGTCTCCAAATATCCATATGGAGCAACTAGAATAAGGTTTGAGATCCTCGATGCTGACTCCCAAGGAAGATACTCCTATGATGTTTACTAAGTTGATATGCCTCACATTGAAATGTAGCATTAGAAGAAATCTGTAGTAGCATCTATCTAAGCTTCAACAAGGGGAGATGAACAAACTTGAGATGCCACAAGTAACTAGTAGCACCTCATGATGAAAGTGAAGCATGTCGTGCATGTGGCAACCATAGAAGATGATAAACACCACCTTCCTCACGGCCACACCCAATAGTATGCTAGTGAGAATATCCTCAAAAGTGAGAGATAGCATCGAAAATCGTCCTATAGTTCAATTCCTTCGTAATCTTGCTTACTGATAGCAGACTCAGTGGGATGGGGCTAAAAGAACATTCTCCAACTTCATGTGCAGGGCTACACGAACCTCCCCCTAACCAAATATGGGAGATTGTCTCCCATCAGCAACCTACATAGATCTACCTGGTGGAACCAGATGAATGGTGGTGAATTATTTCTCTTCACCATAGATATGCTGAGAAGCTCCTGAATCAACAAGCTAGTCTGTATCTCCAGCTTGAGACGAGCAAGGTATACCCGCTTGAGAAGCACTATATTGCTTATACACTTGAAGCAATGCCTCATACTTGCTCCTAGATACAAGGACGGTGTCAGGCGTCTCTTCCGAGAATCAAGTAGGGGGCTTGCACATGCCTTAGATTCAGAAAACATCATACCACGTCCAGCCACTAAAATTGATGAAGAGACTAAATCATGATGTCATCATGCCTTCACCCAGATTCCTGAATCAATCAATCAGGCTTCACCAAATCATCCAATCAGTGAAGAATGTGAACTCAAGTATCTGAAAAATTAATTTCAGATCATAGACAACTCTAAAATACAATTATCGCATAGTAGTTACTTCCTGGGCATCACAAACCCCAAGAAGTACTGCCTCCCCCTTTGATGTTCCCTAGAATGGAAGAAATCAAAGAGAAGAGGACGATTAAACTCCCCTACCTATGCAATAAGAATCTAACAGCAACACACAAGGCCTAGATCAACCTCGTGGCCTGCAACACATGAAGATTCGGCATGTAGCAATCGCAAGAAGCTACTGCTGTAGCAACAACAATAATGCTACCTGAGGTTAGGGGGTAGCACCGCTTAAATCTGGCATTGTAGCCCCGATCAGAGGCCCTACGGTGGTGCAGGGAACACCTTAGTGGTGGTGCGGCATGGTGGGTAGGGCCCTATGATGGCGCGGGGCACTAGGCAGCCTTGCAAGGGTGATGCTTGCCCCCTTATTTTGTGGCGTTGCAAGGCCTAAACCTGAAGGAGAGGGGATGGTAGCAATGTTTAGGAAGTTGGCCAATTAGGCCAAGTAGACGCCCGCATAGGCGTGAGCGGACCCTTCCCCGAATCGAGTAATGTGGGGTAGTCATATAATTGGGTTTGGCTGAGTAGTTGGGTCGAGTACCAGTATAGTTAGCCACATACTCACCTAGCTTGCAAGTAGGGCCACCAGTGCCCTTCTTAATAAAAACCCAACTCAATCACAAAACCCCTACACTACTTGCGGTAATTATATTTTATGTTGTATAGTAATTAAAGAGTTGGAGTATTAACTATGTTTTTTTAATTATACTAGTTGCAGAGTTATAATATTACATATAACACAAATTTTAATAAGTTAACTAAATATTTTATATTTTTTAAAATAAAAAATTAAAAGTTGCATACTCATCCACATACTCATCTGAATACCGCATACTTTCTATGTGGTGACCTAACTGACTACATACTGCATACCAACTTACTAAACCTCGGATGGTGATTCTCTTTAAGATGTAGCAGTCGATGGAGGCACCCTCGAAGGTAGGGTTTCGATGTTCGGTGGGGAGGCTAGGTTTTTTTTGGTGAGATACTAAGTCTCGATCAAGGATCATAGCTTTGATACCAAGTGGAATAAAATGAATTGCGTCACGTTATTCAGAAGCCCTATCTCTCACTATATAGAGAGGTGGGAATAGTAGAGCCAACCCTATACAAAAAGATAAGAAAATACAACTAAGGACAATAATATAAAAATATAACTAGATGATCGAAGGAGTACAACATACATTATTTGTTTGCAATCAAGATATTATCAAATGGTTCTTGTGGGGCTTTTACCCTTTAAAGGATTATATACTGGAATTTGGAGCATACAACATTACAATTTATCCAAATACTTATTTCATTAGAGGACCTTAATTGCCAATAGTTGATTTAACATGAACATCCAATCTGAATGTTTTCTCTGAGGTTCCCTTGCATTCCAAGTATTTCTTAGAAGCATGTTCTTTTGAAAGGATGTGTGAATTTGAACCTAAAAGAAATGAGGATTGGAATTATTCCCCAGTAATTTATATTGTTTTGATGATGGTACTTTATGTTTACTGTTGTTAGGTTAGATAATTCTACTTTATTGACTTCTAAATTTAACTCATTGACAGGCCACGCCAGAGAGAGAATATGGCCGGATGAACATAGGTAGCCGGCCATCAAAACGAAAGCCTGGTGGGGGTATAGAATCACTCCGAGCAATTCCATGGATATTTGCATGGACACAGACAAGGTTTCACCTTCCTGTATGGCTTGGATTTGGTGCAGCATTCAAGTATGCATTGGACAAAGATATCAGAAATTTTCAAATGCTCAGGGAGATGTACAAAGAGTGGCCGTTCTTTAGAGTTACGATTGACTTAGTTGAAATGGTTTTTGCCAAGGGTGATCCTGGCATTGCTGCTTTATATGATAAGCTTCTAGTATCAGAAGACCTCTGGCCTTTTGGGGAGAGCTTAAGGCTTAACTATGATGCCACCAAAGAACTACTTCTTAAGGTATAACCAATGCATTCAAATGATTTTACTCAGAATTGGCATATTTAATGATTGTATTTGTTTGTTCTTCCTGGTCCACTTGCTGTTAAACATAAATCATATACTGTCCTGTCGTGTTCAGTCTAGTTGGCACTTCACCATTATGGGAATGAGTCCTATTTATACTGCACATGCAAAATATTTTCTAGAAGGTTTATCATGCATAACATTGTCCTCCAAACATGGAAGTTTAAATGTGCGACATGGAAGGTATTAACTCTACCGGAGAAGACGTAGTCTGTTATTTTTGGGGGGGTGGGGGTGCACAATAAAGTAGACATGTAGTCTTTAAATGTCAATCTCTCATATAGGTGTGTGTCTGACACATCATATTGTTCTCTTTCTTCAGGTACATGTCTATTATTTTTGTTGCTTTTTCCCCAAGTAGGGATATAAGTAAGCTTTTCCTAGGACCCTTTGCTATATATATGGTCCTAGGGTTGGATGTAATTATAGAATCCATCAATTTTTCTTAATATGATATCAAAGCAGTAGTCCTAGGGTGGTGTCTGTTACCTACTTGATCTCCATTCCCTTTTTTCTTCACCAAATAATCCTCTCAAAATTTGTATCTAGAAACCCCATCTAGTGTGGTTTTCCTTACAGTGAAGGCCACGATCGTCATCAGACCACCACCGAGGATCATCCCTTATGAGGGAGGGGGTGGGGGGGTCATTGGCACCTCACCGGCTGACCACACCTTGCCTGGTAGTTTGATCTCTGGCAAGGAAATGCCAACAATAGCAAAGACGCTGCAACGCCGCCCCTGGATGTAAGATCTGAATTGTCGATCTCTAGTGAGCCTTGTTATGATTCCCTCATCTAAGAGGCTAGGGTAAGGCCTAGGGACCCAACCCACCTACCCAAGGTCACTAGAGCACCACTACCTTGCCAAAGCATCACTGGCAATCACCTCTAGTTCTAACGTAATCTCTTTCATTCAATTTGTTTGATCTGGGGGGCTTAGATAGACAAGGATGGCATCTGAGACAGTAGATTCCTCCTTGTCACGAGAAAAGAGTGGACAAGGGGATTTCAAGAACCCCTTCTTTAGGCCCATAGTCAAGTTTGATGGGTCCAACCAACTACACCTTGTAGCCCGTAGGCGCAATTGATCCTCAATGTGGTTGATGGTCATGATAAGGAGCACATCCTTCTAAAGATGGAGCCTGTCGAAAAGACCAATGTTAGGTTATAATGCCCATTGTTCTATTAAACAACCCTAGTTACCTTTATATAGAGAGGCACCTAAAGGATAGAGTTACAAGTATGCCCTTGTACAATATAACATTAAAAATAGAAAGACATATAATATAAATCGACACTTCCCCTCAAGCTAGAACATAGATATCAAGCATACTCAACTTGGAACATAACAATTCAAGACGTTTCTTGGAGAATGCTTTGGTGAAGGCATCTGCAATTTGATCTTCAGTAGCAATATAAGGTGTAGTGATCTTGTTAGTGAGGATAACCTCTCTGATAAAGTGACAATCTACCTCTATGTGCTTTGTTCTCTCATGGAAGACAGGATTATTGGCAATAAATGCAACTGTCTTGTTATCACAGTACATGGGAGTTGGATCAGAAACAAACACTCCTAAGTCACACAAGATAGATCACATCCACAGAAGCTCACAAGTAGTATGGGCCATAGCCCTATATTCTAATTTTGCACTAGATTTGGAGACAACATTTTGCCTCTTGCTTCTTCATGTGACAAGGTTGCCACCTACATAGGTACAGTAGCTAGTAGTGGATCTCATATCTTCATGAGCCCTTGCATAGTCTGCATTAAAATACCCCCATACATTAAGATGACCATACTTCATAAAAGATAGCCCCTTCCCAGGAGCTTACTTGAGATATCTTAGTACCTGACATACACCATCCCAGTGAACCTCTCTGGGAGACTTCATGAATTGACTCAGTCTTCCTACAACAAAGCAAATATCAGGTATTGTGACAGTTAAATATAGCAGCTTTCCCACCATAGCACGGTATCTGGTGACATCATCAAGCAAAGGACTCTCGGAGTCTGCAAGTGGCAATGAGAGATCCATAGGAATGCTGGCAGGCTTGCAACCCATCATCCCTATTTCTTTTAACATGTCTAGAACATACTTCCTCTGTGACAACACTAGACCACCATCAACATGTTGTACTTCAATGCCCAGAAAATAGTTTATCATTCCCAGGTTTTTAGTAACAAACTGAGAATGCAAGAAACTTTTGGTAGCCTCTATCCCTATTTCATTACTTCCATTGAGTAATATATCATCTAAATACACAATTAAAATAACATATCTAATAGCTCTATGCATGGTAAAAATAGAGCGATCTGCAGTGGATCTAGTAAAGCCAAACTATTACACAGCCTTACTAAATCTCTAAAACCAAGTCCTGGGACTCTGCTTAAAGCCATAAATGGCCTTCTTCAACCTGCAAGCCTTCTGATACTCTTCCTCAACCACAAAACCAGGGGGTTGTTGCATATAGACTTTTCCTTTAAATCACCATAAAGGAAAGCATTTTTAATATCAAGTTGGGAGATGACAAACCCCTGTTGATTCCCACAGAAAGAAGTATGCGCATTGAATTGAGTTTGGCTACTAGAGAGAGTCTCAAAATAGTAACTCCAAAGGTTTGTGTGTAACCTTTGGCAACTAGTTGTGCTTTGAATCTTTCCACTGTACCAACTAGATGGCATTTCAAGGTGAGCACCCACCTACACCCTACAACAGTAGCACCAGGGGGTAGGTCAATAAGTTCCCAGGTACCCCTAGATTGAAGAGCAGCCATCTCCTCCTCCATGGACAAGGTCCAGGAGGGGTCCTAAGAAGCTTCAATATAATTCCTGGGAATATTTCTACCATCAACTGTAAGAGATAACAGTCTTCCTGCTGCAGTAGGTAAACGATTAAGTGACATAACTGAAAATAAAATATTTAGCACAAGAACGTTGTGGCTTCCTCTGAGCAATAGGAAGATCTACATCAGGTCCCTTTGATAGTGAAGGATCTAGACCTCCATCTGAATCAGTAGCATCAGCAGAGGATTAAGCATGAATGGTAGAAAGTGGCTCCTTCACCTGTAGAGTAGTAAAAGGGGTCTGAGCTGAAAGTGTTGAGGCAAGGTATCTGTAGTGGGTACCTCAGGATGCCTAGGATAGGTAATAGGAGAGCCATTATGAGGTGGAGGTGGCTCAGAGGGACCTGGAGGTGTAGCAGTAAGCATAGGCAATGGAACATCCTGCGTAACATTGAGAGACTTTCCTGTAGCAGAATAATAGGGCATGTCCTTAAAGAAAGTCACATCCTTGTTAACATAAAACCGATGTGAAAGAGGATCAAAGCCTCCATACTCCTAGGTTTTAGAATAACCCACAAAAATACACTTGATAAATTTAGGAGCAAGCTTGTCCGCTTTGATTAAGTGAACAAAGCACACACATCCAAACACTTTACGAGGCAAAGAAAAAACTCCTGATCAGAAAATAAAGTAGAATATGGAACTTTCTCATTAAGAATAGAAGACGACACCCGATTAATAAAAAAAGCAACTGTAAGAATAGAATCCACCCAGAAATTAACAGGAGCATGCATATGAAGCATAATAGTGCAGGCAACGTTAAGATGTCTTAACTTGCATTTAGCCACCCCATTCTATTGGGATGTTGAACACACGATGCTTGATGTATAATACTATGGGATTGAAAAAATTGAGTCAAAGTAGAATTCACAAACTCAAGCCCATTATCAGTCCGAAACATACGAATAGTAGTAGAAACTTGAGTCTTTATTTCTTTCACAAAATTTGTAATCAATATAGGAGTTTTGGATTTCTTTTATCATAAAAGGTCGACAGACACGGGTACAATCATTCACAAGTATAAGAAAATACCGAAAACTCTTAAGACTCCTGACCTGACATGGGCCCCACAAATCAACATGAATAAGAGAGAAAGCAGACTCAGATCTTTTATTTCTACTAGGAAATGGAACTCTATGATTCTTACCAAGTTGACAAGCATCGCAAGGACAAGAAACAGGAAACTGCATATCAGGAAATTGACGACAGAGAACAGAAATGTTAGGATGCCCCAATCTAAGGTGTCGCTGTAAAGCAAACGTGGCAAAAATGGCAACCATGGAATGATGCTTAGTTGGAAGATCAAGGTAGCAAAGGCCATCCTACTCAAGTCCACCACCAATCTGTTTCATTGTCAAGAGGTCTTGCAAAAAGTGATCATGAAACACTACTCTGCAATTTAATACCTTAGTAATCTGAATGATGAACATTAAATTTAAAGCGAATTTAGGTGCATGCATGACATCAGAAAGAGGTAAAGTAGAAGATAGAGAAATGTCACCCAAGCCTGTCACAGGGGACAAGGCACCATCTGCTACTCTGACATGTATTAGAGTAGTCAGTGGTTTAAGATCTGAAAAAGGGGTAACATCTCCTGTGATGTGAGAAAATGCACCTGTGTCTGCAAACCAAGATGGCTTACGAGCACCTATCCTCTTGGAGATAGACACACTAGCAGTAGAAGAGGCTTGGGAAGAGACTAGCCTATCATACTCCTTGGAAATAGTAACCTAATGATTGACTTGTTCTTCCTCCTGATAGTGCTGGCTCTTATTTTCACTATAAGCAACTTGGTTGGCCTGATGACCCTAAGGGAACCCGTGCTTTATTCAGCGCCTGTCAACAGTATGATTTATCTTGTGGCAATGGTTACAGAACAAACCACATCCTCTGCTACGCCACTAGCCTTTGCTCCACATCCTCTCCCCCCGACCCTTGAGGCTCCCCTGCCACGACCAGCAGCTACTAAGGCATAGGAATCAGAAAGTGGAATAAGGTCAGATATCTTAATTTTGGAGAGTCGAGCATATATTTGCGCAGGTGTAGGAATCTTCTCCATTGCCATAAGCTGATTCTTTACAAACTTATATTCAGGTCCAAGTCCTGCAAGCAATTGAACGAACTAGAATGCTTCACGCTGCTTAGCAATACAGTGACATTTGTGGAGATCGGCTAGTAGGCATCCGGCTTATCCCAGAGGTTTTTCATAGAACCATAGTACTCAACAAGGGACATGGTTCTCTTCCGGAAAGAGTTTAACTGCTCAATCATCCTGTAGAGATGACTAATGTTGCTCTTATGATACTGTATCTCATGAAGAACCTCCCACAATTTCTTGCCAACACATAGGACATGACTTGTTTTGCTATATGTTCATGCTATTCAGCATACGGGTACTTACCCAATCATTGTCTGCCTCCCAGTCGATAGACTTGACAGTGGGTACCTCTTGTGTCAAAATATACTTCTTCCTGTGTGGTCCCACAAATCGAGAAAATGAGATTGACCAGAACAGAAAGTTGGTACCATCAAATTTGATAGAAGTTCCCTGCATAAAAGAGGATGCACTCGGAGTAGACATCTTCCCCACCAAGTCGCTAGGGGGATCCTTCTTGCCCTCTATATTACTTGTCATGTGGGAAACACTAAACAAGAGTTACTACAACAAAAATCAGATCATATATCTCTATGAAAATAGTCCCATATCTAAGAACGTATATGCAATTAGACCATAACAGCCTCCCTTGGGTCTAGATAAGACCCCAAAGGGGTTGTTCTTTCTTTTGGATCTTGGCTCGATCGAAGAATAGAGGGAAGAAGGCGCTACGACAGTGCTCCAATCGGTGGTGGATGAGAAAGGATGGTGGTGCACCTCTTCACGCCACCATAGAAAGGGAGAGGCGGTGCTGCAGCACCCTCAGCTGGTCAACTCACCACCTACAGGGGCGGCGAGGCAACGTAGAGGGCTGGAGTAGCGACAGCAGCTGTCGATGGCCCTCTTAACCGACGACGTTGGGCCTTACTGTCTGTCAATGAGGTTGGTAGCAATGGCGAGGAGGCCGGCGGCAGCAAGGAAGGGCTTGTGGCACCTTAGGGTTTAGGTGGAGGGGAGAGAAGGTTGGATTTTGATGGGATACCAGAATCCTGGTTTAGGATCGTTGCTCTGATATCATGTTAGGCTGTAATGCTCATAGTTCTATTAGAAAACCCAAAGTGCTTTTATATAGAGAGGCACTCAAAGGGTAGAGTTACAAGTATATCCTCAATGCTGTCAATGCGAAAAGCGATAGCAAGGCGACAAGGCTCAAAATTGCCCGAGGCGAGAGGCGACAAAAAGGCGACAGCCCGAGTGAATTGAGGCGATCGTCTTTTATTGGCATATATATGTCTTATTAACTCAATTTAATAGCATTAAGTTTATAAAAACATGTCTAATAACAATGTTGGAGACTTTAAATAGAAGAAAATGATGACAATTGTATTACCAAAAACTATTTCACATAATTTCAAATGGTAAAGAAAGAAAAGTTTCTACACAATTAAGGTAGAAAAACATAACCAAATGTCATTAAAGTGAACAATTGTCAATTTTCAAATAATAAAACACATCAGTCATCAGAATCATCTTCAAGATTCAATTTGTCATCGTCATCGTCACCAGCAACTTCTTCAATCTCCTCTTCCTCTTCCTCATCACTGTTCACATACTCTTCCTCTTTTTCAATAACATTGGAGCTTTCCCTTTTCCCTTAGCTTTCTTAGGACCATTTTTCCTTGTAGTAGCACAAGCTCGAGTACGTCAAATAGCCTCTTGGTCATTAATTCCTGATACAAGCTCAACCATGCCCCAAGTGAGATCATCATCACCAAACACAAGATCATCTTCCTCTGTTCTCCCTAATAACCATTCATTTAAATCATCAATTTCCTGGAGGGAAATGGGATCAGGATAATCTTTATCTTCATATCGATCCCTCAAATCTTCATTGTACTTAACAAACACAGGATCATTCAACTTTTGTTGCACCAACGGATTCCTTTTCTTTAAGTGAACTTATATAGATTTCCAAAATAAAAGGATTAATATAAAATTACTTGATAAAATTAATGCTATACACATTATGAATTGGTTTGTAACTTACATTTTCAAATACACTCCAATTCCTTTCACATCTCGAGGCACTACAAGTAAGACCTAGCACCTTCAGTGCCAATTTTGCCAAGTTAGGTGCAGACCCACCGAAGAGATTCCACCACTCCACTGTAAAAAGATAATAAGTTATATAATATTAACAAGCAATTGGAAATGAAAAGTTACTATAAAAAATTTATACCACTTGACTACCTGGGGCAATGGTCTTCCTTTGTCTAATAGCCATAGGTGTTCCAAAGAGTCCTTGTGCATTTCTATAAATGGAAATTTCTCATGTTATTTTGTCTTGCACACTCTCATCAGGCTCCAATTTTGCTAAGACATTGTAAAATCCATTCATAACCTCTGAATCAAAATCAAGATTTTGATTTTCATAAGAGAAATTAGGATTGAGGAAAAATTCTGCTGCATGTAGAGGCCTATGAAATTGACAATCCCATCTCTTATCAATGACGTTGTAAATAGGTCTAAACTTTTCAGCATTATTGTTGAAAGCCTTCATGACAGCTTCTTTAGCTCTATCCATTGCTTCGTATATGTATCCCATTGTAGGTCTCTTCTCTGAGTCAACAAGACAAAGCACTCTCGTAAGAGAAGACAGCCTTAAGAATGCATACAACCTTATTCCAAAATAAAGGCATTATGATGATTGTTGCCACTTTCTTTCCCTTATCTTTTGCATTTTTAGAAGTGATCCACTTATCAGAAGTAAACATCTTCCTTAAATTTGCCTTTTGTGTATGAATGCTCTGTAAAGTGAGGAAAGATGTAGCAAATCTTGTAACTGCAGGTCTCAACAACTCCCTACTTGTGAATTGCCTCATCAAATTTAAGACTGAAGGATGCATGTATATATAACTACCCAGTTGCATTGCATGCTTGAGGGCCTTTTTTACATCCTCTAACTTCCCAAAATCTTCCAATATCAGATCAATGCAGTGTGCAGCACAAGAAGTCCAATAAACTTAAGGATGCTTAGCCTCCAGTAATTTACCTATGGAAAAGATAAATGATATTTTTTATATTTTACAATGCTTACAATATTAAAGAAAAGATGTATGCTAAAAGAAGTAAAGTCTAAAGATTTATTACCAGCAAGAACATAATTCGATGCGTTGTCACTGACGACTTGAATCACATATTCCTCCCTGACGCAACCGATCATGCCACTTATCATCTCACAAAGCTTCTCCCCTGTCTTTACGTAGCTTGAGGCATTGATGGACTCTAAGAAAACAGTTCCCATAGGAGAATTGACGAGAAAATTTATAAGCGTTTTGCTTTTTCTATCTGTCCAACCATCTGTCATCAATGTGCATCCATATTTCTTTTAAGCATCATGATGTTTGGTGATGAAATCCTGAGTCTCGTTCACATGATATCTCAATAAAGGAACTCTCACTTCATGGTAAGGAGGCTTCAATCCAGGGCCAAAACGACCAATTGCCTTAATCATTATCTTAAATCAGATATCTTTAACAGCATTGAATGCAATATTGTTACGATACATCCATTTTGCAATGATCCGTATAACTGCATCTCTTCCTCCTTTTTGAAAACCTCAGAAATTGTAGTTTGTTTTGTCAACAATCTCCTTTTTCGTTCCCAAACATTCTTAGGATCAACCTTCGTAAACTTATCTATTAGTCCATGAAACTTCTTCATTAGAGGAAGTTCACCACTTCCACTTCCACTTCCACCAGCCCCCATCATGATTTGAGCCCTCTTTGCATATGACTGTGTAGGATTTTCTACTATTCTTTTAGTTGTGAATCTATTCATGGGTCCTCGTAAGACATTCACTTCTATTTCATCTTCATCATCTTCATCATCATTAAGCAGCTCATTGTAAACAAAATCTTTTATGAACTTTTCTTTTTCTTCCTTTTTAGATTGTCGATATTCTCTTAACTCCTCTCTCACATGTTGTGGAGCTTTTGGATATATTGTTGTGTTCTTATTACCACCAGTAATATGTCCAGTAGCTCTATGAATTCCGCCTTTCACTATCCTACTACAGAAAATACACTTCGTATCATTAGTCTTTTTTGGGTCCTCTAATGTGACATACTTCCAACATGGGTGCTTCCTCCTTGTTTCAGCCATCTACATAATTCAAAACACATGCTAGTTTTATACATAGTTACAAACTTACAATGCACATGCAAAGTTGCTAGTTATATACATAGTTACATACAAATATAATAGAATAGTATATACCATATATATGATTTATACATATACATAGTTATATACATATATAATATAACAACATACTTATGTTATATACATATTTATTACTTATATATATTATATACTAATATTCTAATAGTTATGTTATACATAGTTATATATAATACTTATGTTACAGTTATAACATATATATATATAAAACAGTATGCATATATATAACACACAGTGACACATATATATAGTAGACTGCCACCGTCGAACTCAGGCGATGAGGCGGTGAGCACGTCACCGTCGAACTCAAACAAGCGGCGGTGCGCCACCGTCGAGACTTAGAGAACCTTGAGCAGAGGAGATACCTGGGTGATCGAGGTCAAGGAGGCGTTCGCAGATGGCAAGCGGTGAAGCTCGGGCGGCGATGGAGGTTGACGAAGCTCCAGTGGAGTCGATAATGGCATGAGGTGGTGATGGTTGGTGTGGAGATGAGACGCACGTAAATAGACTCGTATGGAAGGTGAGAGGTCGTCGAGGGCAAGAATGGTAAGTCCATTTTTTGCTTTTTAAAAAAAAAAAAGTTGCGATGGACCTAGGGTTCAAGTGATGAGGCGGCGAGGCGAGGAGGCACCGCCTGAGTTGAGGAGGCACGTCGCCTGTTCGAAGTAGCTCGCTTGGGACTTCCTCGAGGTGATGAGCTCCTCAGTTGCCTCGCGTCGTTGCCTCATCGCCTGAGACGACTGCCTCAACAGCACTGTATATCCTTACACAATATAGCACTAAAAATAGAAAAACATACAATATAACTCAACAACAAGGAAGTATGCATCGTGGAAAAGGATAACACCATGGTTAGGTTGTGGATTATGAACACAGTTGTGCTAAGGATCGCAACGAACGTGATGTATTGCAAGATTGCAAAGGAGATGTGGGATACGTTTCGCTACACATATTTCCAAGATAAAAATGTTGCTTGGATTCTACGACTTCACCATGAGATTACCCATATGAGGCGAGGATGCCCACTTGCTCAGTATTATTGCATATTAAAATCAGCTTTTGAGAAACTCAATGCATATACACCGGTATGTTCATGTGAGTCACAAAAGTTGTGTTGAGTTGTATGGGGTCTTTTTTCTTTTATTCTATGTTAAAGGGGTGTCTGTAATTTCTATATGGTGCCTCTCTATATAAAGGCACCAGGGTCTTTAAAAAAAACTATTGCATTTTAACCGTAACATGGTATCAGAGCAACGATCTTAGATCGGGGTTCTAGTATCCCACCAAAACCCTAGCCTCCAACCCACCACACCCCTTTCTCTCTCTCCCTTCCCAGTGTCACCGGCCACCACAGGGCCAGCAACGTCGGCAAGGGGGCCTGCACTACTTCTCCAGCAGTAGCAGGGGGCCTGCAACACCAAGGAGGTGCACCGTCGGTCTTCAAGGACCAGTGCCACGACCCCCTCCTACCACTGCACCACTGGTGTAGCACCGTCAGGTGGTGTAGGTGGTCTTCATTAGTGCCGTCCCTCCACCCTTTGGCCTAGCGCAATCTGTAGTCCCCGATCTAAAGGTTGTGTTGGCCTTGATCAAGGTTCTTGGGTTGCCCTTGTTCCTGATCTACTCTTTGGAGTTGTGAAGATCTTCTACAACTACTAGAGTTCTCTTCTATAGCCCATTTTAGAAGAGTTTGAGACAGTGGAAGGCACCGTTAGGGCCTAATCTATACCCTAGCACGTGCAAAATTGTTCTTGGTTGGTGCCTACAACCTATATGATCTGAAATTAGCATTTTCTGCAATCCGTATTCATGTTTAGGTCTGAAATTGCAAGTTTTAGGCCTTAAGATTTGATTTTCAATGCTTGAAGTCATTGATTTTTGTGGATCTTGACTCTAGGCATTATGGGGGACCAAAAGGAAATTGTGACTTAGTGGGGAAGGAATCTACCACAAGCGCTCCCCCTTACATGCAAGGGACTAATATCAAGTTGGATGGATCTAACTTTTTGCTTTGGTCTACCTCTTTTCTCCGGTTTAACGGAACACATCGAAAGAAATATATTTTGACAGATGATGTGCCTACCGTGAAGTTAACATATTAGAAGGTTGACAATGATTAGGTGGCAACATGCCTCCTAAATAGTATGACTCAGACTATCGCCAAATAGGTCATGGCGTATGCCTCAACAAAGAAACTGTAGAAAGTGTTACATCAGATTCATTCCAACAGAAGCAACATTACCAGACTATACTGAGTCATAGAGGACATCCACACTCTTCGGAAAGGCACTATGGCCTTATCTGAATATTATGGTACCATGAAAAACCTATGAGACAAGTAGGATGTCTACCAGCCTATATCTACAAGATGCAGTTGTCATAGCCAAGTAGAGAGAGGCTATTCACTCTATCCAGCTTCTATCTAGGCTTAGCTTTGAGTACAAGGCATTGAAAGATCAGTTCATGATCATGGATGAAACTCCCACACCGGCACATATTTATGCTCGTCTCTCTAGACTTGACACTTCTGATCCCGTGCCAACTCTTGATGTAGGGGAGCTTCATTACCGTTATGATCTTGTTTCATGGAAGTTTTGTCTCTACTGATACTTTCTTTGAGGAGATTCCCTATTACCAAAATAAGAGGAATAATCCATATCTGAGCCACCACAGCTCAATGAGCCACTTACATCAAGGGCTAGTCACCATGATCCTGGTCCTTTCCCGTGTCATCTTGAGGTTCCTGTTACATATACATTTCCTCAGCATTTTCAGCGTAGGACTTAGGATGTTCCTCAGGTAGAGGAGCCATTATCATACTATTTCTGCTTAGTCTCTATCAACTGCTGATGATTCGTCTACGGACCAGGTACCTACTACTACTGAGGATATTACTCTGGACCTTCCTATTACACAGAGGAAGCCTCAATGGTCTTGTGCCAAATATTCTGTATCTCAGTTTATGTCACTTGACAGTTTGCTTGTAGTTGGATGTCAATTTTCTCTAGCTATTAACAGTTTACAAGGACCACGGGACCATCATGAGGCATTTCAAGATTCATCCTGGACATTAGCCATGGAAGAGGAGATGGCAGCTTTGCAATCCTATTGCTCATGGCCTCTTGTTGTTCTACTCCCAGGTGCTATTGTTGTGGGGTGTAGATGGATTTTTACCCTAAAATGTCATCCAGATGGCACGATGGAAAGATACAAGGCACGCTTGGTTGCTAAAGGCTACACTCAGACCTTTGGCATTGATTACTTTGAGACATTCTCCCCTGTGGCTTGTCTCAATTCTGTCAGGATCTTGCTTTCTCTTGCAGTCAATGGGAGCTGGACAGTTCATCAATTAGACATAAAAAATGTGTTTCTTTATGGAAACTTGGAGGAGGAAGTACACATAGAGTAGCCATCAGGTTTTACTACTCAAGGGAAGTTTTATAAGGTGTGTAAATTGAAGAAGGCTATTTATGGACTGAAACAAAGTCCTAGAGCCTAGTTTGAAAGGTTCAACAGGGTTATTCAGGACTATGGTTTTATCAGATCGTCTGCTGATCATTCTGTGTTTACACTACATGGGAAGACAGGTTCTGTTATACTCCTTTATGTTGATGATATATTGCTAATTGGCAATGACATGCATGACATAAAAGAAACAAAAAAGTTGCTACGTTTACAGTTTGTTACCAAGGATCTTGGCCCTATCAGCTATTTCCCAGATATTGAGGTGCAACATACTGAAGGACTTGTGATATCGCAGCGCAAGTATGTGCTTGACATGTTGAGAGATGAGTATGTTGGGTTGCAAATCAGCGTATGTGCCTATGAATGTGTCCTTGCCTCTTGTAGATGATGAGAGCCCCTTACTGCAGTACGCGACTAGATACTATGCAATTATTGGTAAGCTATTGTGTCTAACAATTACCCAACCTGACATTGCTTTTGCTGTTGGTAGATTGAGTCAATTCATGCAGTCACCAAGGGAAGTCCATTGAGATGGAGTTTTCCAGATTCTCGGGTACTTGAAGAGTGCACCTGGGAAAGGACTATTTTAGAAACAATGGACACTTGGATGCTTGTAGCTATTCAGATGCATATTATATTGGAGCACATGAGGACAAGAGGTCTGCTACAAGATATTGTACATTTGTTGAAGGTAATCTGGTCATGTGGAGAAGCAAGAAGCAAGCGGTTGTTTCTAGATCAAGTGTTGAGTTAGAATACAGGGCCATTTCTCAGACCACTTGTAAGCTACTCTGGGTCTGATTTATCCTAGAGGAATTTGGAGTACATGTTCCTCGACCTATTCCTATGTATTGTGACAACAAAGCTACTACTTTCATTATAAACATTCCTGTCTTCCATGAGAGAACTAAGCATATTAAGGTGGATGGCTACTTTATCAGGCAAGCAATTGCATCAAAGAAGATTTCTGCACCCTACATATGTACTGAAGACCAATTAGTAGACATTTTCACTACAACACTGCCCAAGAAACGGGTGCATTATACTTGTACCAAGCTAAGCATGTTCGATTCTTATGCTGTAGCTTGAGGGGACTATTGAGTTGTATGCGGTTTTTTCTATTTTATATTATATTGAAGGGGTGTCTGTAATTTCTATCTGGTGCCTTTCTATATTAAAGCACCAGGGTCTCTATAGACTAAATTATTGCATTTCAACCTTAACAAGTTGCATAGGGCCAGGCTATGGTTGTGCATTTTCTCGCTGGACTGGATCCAACTTGTGAGACCGTTTGATCTTAAATGCTGATGTTACCAGAGATACCCACCATCGAGGAAACCTACAATAGGTTTAGTCGGTTAGCGGTTTCCTTGCAGCTACTAGCCAAGTAGAGCAAGCCTCTACCATGACCGTCTCCCAAGGCAGAGGGATAGGACAGGCTTCTCATGGATGAGGTTGTGGTAGAGGTGACACCAGACGTAGTAGCTTTGGACAAGGTAGAGTGCAGTGTACCTATTGCAGTAGGCTTGGACACATGGAGGACTCAATGCTGGACCAAGCATGGAAAACCTACAAGTACCCATCAGATGATGGCTAGACTTGATATGACGATTTAGCATAAATCTCTCGAGTAGAATTTGACGATCTAGTCTAGAAGTTCTCCCAGTTCTCAACTGGTTCCCAGGTTGCCTTTTCTGGCATTAGTGACACTACTGTTGTTGCCTAGACCTTAGGTATAGAGTAGACTCCAGTGCCTCATGTCACATCTGTGGCAAGGCACAACAGTTCACTAGGTTGTGACCAAACTTCTCAAGAAGGAATATTATAAAGTGGTTGACGACAGGAACTCCCTTGTTATTGGTCAGGGGGAGATTAAGATGGCACTTAATCTTCAGTTGCAAAGTATTTTACATGCTCTAGACTTTCCACTGAATATGTTATCTGTTAGTTGCATTATGAACGAGCTTCACTACCATGTGATTTTTGATGTCATATCCCATATGTTATAGGACATATTGACAAGATAGGTGATTGGCTGTAGTCGTGAGGAAGGGAAGGTCTATCGCCTAATGCAAACTCCTTATGTTGGTCATGCCTCAACATATTCTAGAGGTTCTAGTTTTCTCTGGCATCTACGGTTTGGTCATCTACCGCTGCAGAAGCTGAGTTATTCCCCAAATTTCACCTATTGTTGTTTTCCAGTGTGAGGCCTGTCAACTCGAGAAGTATCACTAGAACTCTTTCCTGAGTAGACCAGGGTATAGTTCTGAGTCATTTGAACTTTTGCATTTTGATGTGTGGGGTCCTAGTCGTTCACATGATGGGCCACCATTTCTATATTGTTGCTATTGGCAATTTCTCTTGTATCTCTAGGGTGTTTTTATTAATGTCCAAGTTTGAGGTGGGTCTATCATTAAACATTTCTTGGTTGAAATAAAAAATTAGTTTGATGCCCATATTAAAATTATGTGGACTAACAATGCTTTGGGGTTTGTTCCTTTACCCTTTAGGCTTTGTACCGTGACCAAGGGATCATTCATCAAACCAGTTGTCTCTACACCTCTCAGCAAAATGGTGTGGTTGAGATGAAGCATAGGCACATTCTAGATGTATTGCGTACATTGCTTGTCCAGCATAGAGTACCAACCTCATTCTTGGGGGATGCTGTGGTCACCTCATGTTACTTGATTAATTGCATGCCTTCCACTGTTCTTGATAAAGAGGTGCCCTAGTTTGTTCTATTTTCTCATAAAGAACTCTTCACTATCTCACCTAAGGTCCTTGGGTGTGTATCCTTCGTCCATGTTCATGGTCCCAATAGAGATAAGTTGTCTCCTAGTGTCATAAAATGTATTTTTGTGGTGTAGTCTAGAACTCAGAAAGAGTGTCGATGCTATGATCTTACTGGTAGGTGCCACTATGTTAGCGTTGATGTCTCTTTTTTTGAGTCCATTCCCTACTATTCCTCTGCAGGGTCCCATGTGGAAGTATCAACAAATGAAGAAGAGGCCCAAGATCAGCTTGTGACACAAAATGATGAACATGACTGAAGATTTCGATTGGTCTACACACATAAACCAAAACAGGTGCTCGTGTAGTAGGGACAACAACCTCTAGGCCCTCCTATCCTACACCAATGTCATCACTTGCACTTGTGGTAATCCCTACCCCTAATGAGATTGATGCCACTTTTAGTTCTGTTGTGACCCTGCTTCTCAACCAAAGATTTCACCAGATATTCATGATGAAGTTGATCTTGATTGCAAGAAGGCACTAGGTCTACACCTCACATCCCATGTCCTAGGCATGTTTCCTTGGCCTGGTTGTCTCTAAAGCATCAACAGTTTGTCTCTGTGCTACCTGCTATAAAAATTCCCTCGTATCACCATCTGGCTATGGGAGATCCCGATTAGGAGGCAATGGATGAAATGTCAGCTTTGTAATCGAAGGGGACATGGTCCCTAGTTGACCCCCTAAGGGATCTAAAATTGTTTGTTGCCGCTGGGCCTTTATAGTCAAGCATCAACTAGATGGGTTAGTCGAAAGATACAAGGCATGGCTCATTGCCAAAGGTTATACCCAAACCTATGGCATCGACTACAACACATTATCTCTAGTAGCTCGACTCCTTATGGTGCGCATACTTATTTCTATTGCAGCACATTTCAGTTGGAGCCTTTACTAGCTTGATGTTATGAATACCTTTCTCTATAGTGATCTTGACAAGGAGGTGTACATGCAGCATCCTCTTGGTTTTAAGGTTGAGGGTGAGTGTGGAAAGGTATGTAGATTCCATAGATTCCATAAAGCCATTTATGGCCATAAGTTGAATCCTCGAGCATGGTTCTTGAAGTGTCCAAGGTAATGGAGGAAATCAAGTTCAAGAGATCAGCGATGGATCACTTTCTATTTGTTCGGGTAATTAAATAGGGAAGAGTTGTGATATGTTTATGTGGATAACATTATCCTCATTGGAGATGATATGCAGGGAATCATGACAACCAAGAAGATATTGATGCAACACTTTGTCACCAAGGATTTTGGATCACTTAAATATTTCCTTGGTATTAAGGTTGCTTAAAATACTAATGGGATTGTGTTATCACAAAGGAAATACATCCTGGCTTTCTTCCAAGAGACTCCCATGTCTAGAGCCAAGCCAACCAAGATTCCTATGTATCCCAACCTACACCACTATGAAGAAAATTCTGAGCCAGTTAATCCCAAGGCAGTATAGGACTTTGGTAGGCAAGTTACTATACGTAATAGAAACTCATCCTGACATTGTATTGGCAGTCGATGAGATTAGTTAGTTTTTGGATAAGCCACAGAGAACATATTGAGATGCGGCCATCATGATATTGAGGTACCTCAAATCTGCTCCTAGGAAAGGGTTGCTCTTTGCACATAGAGGTCCTAGGGTAATAGCGTAGACAGATGCAGACCATGCAGGATGTCTTGAGGATAGAAAATTCACCTTAGGTTTTTTCACCTTTATTTATGGAGATCTAGTTACCCGGAGAGGAAAGAAACAAATTATGGTGGCTAGGTCAAGTGCAAAATCTGAGTATCGTACCATGACACAAGTAGTAGCTGAATTAATGTGGATTTGCTTTGTTCTCATGGACCTTCAAGTGCCAGTTGGAGAGTCCTTGGAGATGAGATGTGATAATCAAGCAACTACTTTCATTACAAATAACCCTACCTTTCATGAGAAGATAAAATATGTTAAGGTTGACTGCCACTACACCAAAGATATGATCTAGAAGGGGTACATCTCCACCTCTTATGTTTCTTTTGAGGAGCAACTGCAGACATGTTCACCACGGTGCTTCCCCAATCAGTATTTGCGAAGTGTTTCTCTAAGTTAAGCATGATTTACATCTATGCTTCAACTTTAGGAGTGTCTAACGCACCATATTGTTGTCCCTTTCTTTAAGTACATGTCTATTTTTGTTGCTTTTCTCCCCAAGTAGGGGTATATATAAACTTTTCCAAGGACCCTAAGAACGAAGGTTATTGTGGGAGTATGTAGTTGGTTGAGTCCCACATGGTGGAGTGGGACTTTGTGTTTTGTGTGGTGGCCTATAAATAAGCATGTACCCTTTGTTTCTTTAAGAAGAATATAGAGAAATCAACCCTATCAGGGGTCTTCTCCTGTGATTTTTTCTTCGTTCTTTGTGACTGAGGTTTCCACGTAAACCCAAGTGTTCTTTATGTGATGCTTTTGATATCTTGTTATTTTTCTTTCACTTATTCATATTATTCAACTTGGTATCAAAGCAAGTTCAATCTTAGGTTTTATCCCATTTTTATTAAAGATATTTTCTATCAATATCATTTGTTCTAGAGTTATTATTTTTTATTGTTCTTATTCCATGGGGATAGCAGCAACAAGGAGGCATGAAGTCAACACACGCTTGAAGAAAGAGCGCACTGCTTTGAGGTCTATGAAGAAGGTGGGGGCTGTGAGACATCACAAGCCCTCTGAGCAATGCTTGTGATCTAGCAGTGGAGGCGCTGCACCCTTGTGACAGTATTGCACAAAGAGTGAGGAGGTGACGATGGGCCGCAGTTGGTGGCTGCAACTACCTGATCTCGATTGAGTCGAAGCCTTTTGTGTCATATCAAGAGATCATGCACCAACCCGATCTAGATCTCGACGAGAGATCTCTAACGACACGTGTGGTCGCAAGGAAGAAGATGGAGGCGGTAGAGATTGCGGCGAGGCGATCTCAATGTAATCTCCACGAGATTGGCGGAGATGAGATCTAGAGATGCAGAGTAAGGAGACGGGGTCGATGATGACGTGGAGATGAAGATCGCGTCGAGTGACAGAGGTGAGTATTTTCCTCTCTGTTAGGTCTTTTAAAAAGGTGGGGTGTAGTAAAAAGGGGGGGAGAGAGAAGTAGGAAAATAAAGAGAAGGAAAAAGAAAAAAAGGACGATGAGTAAAAACGGGAGAAAAATATTAGAAGAAAAGGGGGAGAAGACAAAAATAAATAAAGAGAAAAAAGAAGAGGACAATCGAAGGAAGATTTTTATGAAATAAAAAAAGAGATTAAAAAAAAAGGAAAGAATTTCTTTTAAAAAAAGAAAAAAATGATTTAAAAAAATTGATGATAATGCTTAAGAGAATAGGGGAAAAAACTCTTCTCTAGTCTTATTTGTTATTTTCTTTTCCTATTGAGTATAGTAGAAAGGGGGAGTGGATCCTATTATAGTCATTCCTCATTTTGGAGTCCCTTTTTTGAGATTATCACATTAGAAACTAAACTCTGGGAGATCTATAGTTTTGAAGTCTTCAGAGAGCAAGATTCAATTTCGAGGTCCTTAAAGGAAGGGTCTATGTCAAGTTTTTATGTTACGTGAGAAAATCTAGTTTCATGGACTCCGTAGAGGGAGATCTAGTTTCGAGGTCTTCAGAGAAAAACCCATGTTAGGGACACTAAATGGAGAACCACTAGCACCAATTGAGATCTCTAGAGGAGAGGCTTTTGTTAAAGCTAGCTACAGCAGTTTGTTCAGTAACTCCAGCTTTGTCGTTTGTATACCTGCCAACAAACAAGAACTAGATAGTTGTGTTCTGTTGTGTAGAGTGAGATTTTTTGTATTGTACAAGCTGTGCATTGCATGCTGTAGCTTAAGGGAGAGTATTGGGTACATAGTTGGTTTAGTCTCAGTGGAATGGAATTTTGTGTTATGTGTAGTGGCCTATAAATAGAGGCATGTACCCCCCACTTGCTTTTTAAAGAAAAATACAGAAAAATCAACCCTATAAAGGGCTTTTTTCTATAGTTTCCCACATAAATTCAAGTATTATTTATATGATACTTCTGATATCTCATTATTTTACTTTTACTTATATATATCATTCAACTGTTACGTTAGCGATAGAGACTTGTAGCCTTTTTTTAGCATCAGTGCCTTTTCGTTTTGAAGAAGAGTTTGTTAATTTAAAGTTAGCATGTTATTCTTTGCATTTTTTACTTTTGATGAATATGTTTCGTTTACCCATCTCCTATTTCAGGTTGCGGGCCACAAAGATCTACTCGAAGAAAATCCATACTTGAAGCAGCGATTACGACTGCGTGATTCCTATATCACGACTCTTAATGTTTGCCAATCTTGTACTCTTAAAAGGATCAGAGATTTAGACTTTGATGTACATGTAAGGCCTCGCTTATCAAAGGAGGTTTTGCAGCCCAGCAGCCCAGCTGCAGAGCTAGTAAAGCTGAATCCAACAAGCGAATTTGCCCCTGGACTTGAGGATACACTGATACTAACAATGAAAGGCATTGCTGCTGGTATGCAGAACACTGGTTGAAAAATCAGAAAGGAGACCACGTCGATTATGTCTTCTAGTTAGGCAGCTCCAAAACCGTGGTGTTGGGGATTGTTGTGCCGCCAGTGGTCTTGTCCCAAGTACTGCAACCCTGAAAAGATTTCGCTCATAAATTATCTTTAAATAAGTTTGATGAAAGTTGCGAGCAGGCATTTCATTTATGAAATCTGTGTTTGTATTTTTGTTTGGGTACTTTCCATAAATTCTGCAAGACAATGCTTTGAACGGTGGTTATGAGATTATTGCATATTCTGTGTAGACTATTATTCTCTTTTTTTTTAAGGGATTTTTATATGTATACTCTTGTAAACTTTCGAAAAGTCATATGTACTCCTATGTACTGATATTTACATATACACTCTTACAAAGTTACTCCGTTATAGTTATATACTTCTTTTTTGTTAAATCCAACGGAAAATATTTTAAGAACTTCAAAATTAAAAAATTTATATAAAAGAAAATTTATATTTATCTTTCTATAATTTGTCATATTTTTCAACCCCTATAAAAAAATAGAATTTTATATATATGTCCTTGAAAACTTTCATTAAGACGTATATATATTCTCTTGTATGTAGTATTTACATATATACTCCTACAAAATTATTTCATTATGGATGTATGCAAAAAAAAAAAAGGGTGATCTCATAGCATATTTGGTTCATCAATTCCATGGACCTCCAAAGGAACACCTCACATCCACCATCCAATCTCTACTTCTCTCCTCTCTTTTCCACTAAAATATTAGGGTTTTTAATCTTCCACCACCTTCCTCTCTTCTTAGTCGGAGAACAACCATGATCTCCATTGGCATGCCCTTGTTGCCACCTTGTCTCAACCCCCACCCCCTCCCCAATGGTCTTTGTCATCATCGATGGGTTCTTCAATCTCACCCTCCTTGAGGTTGTTGACCTCATCAACCTCCACACAAGGCTCAACATTTACAAGATGTCCTCCATGTTTGACATGTTCCCTGACATGGTTTCCCTCGAAGCTTTCAGGAGTGGCATCACAATGGTGGAGGCAAAGGAGAAGGCCTCCTTTGACTACAACCTCAAGAGCTTCAACGTTGCTAGGAAGTTAAAGGAGGTAAGGGCATTCACGTACTTGGGTTTGAAGGAGGCAATGGAGTTCATGGAAAAGGTGTCGACTTTACCTAAGAAGGGGGTACTTGAGTAGATCGTGCATAAGGTGAATGTTGGAGCGAAGATCGTCACGGAGTGATGAAAGAAACAAAAAAGGTCCCTCTGCTCTAATATTGGGTCGATGGGTGTTTTTTTTTTGTAATTTATTTTGGTAGAGTTGTGTTTTTTTTTAGTTGGAAAATATGGGAAAATTATGAGGAGATAAATGTCAAGTTTCTTACTTTTTAAATTTCTTGAATGTTTACTATTGGGTTTAACGGAGTAGGGGTATCGAAAGTTTACAAGGGTGTATATGTAAAAGTTTTATTTTTTAGGAGTTGGAACATATGGAATATTATAGGGAGATAAATATAAATTTTTTTAAAAAAGGTTAAGGTTTTCTGTTGTGATATATGATCATAATGGAGAAACATTATAGGGATATATATATAAATACCAAATTATACAGGGTTATATGTCTTATCAAAAGTCTATGGGAACATATATAAATCTCTTTTTTTAATCTGTCATGATAATTGCAACACCACTGGGTATTGACCGTTGGGATCTTTGTCAAATGTAGGACTGAGAATTTTTCATTGAGAGCATTTACAACTTGCAATTTGATCTTGCACTCTCAAGTTTGTTGAAGATTTGTTTATTAAATGTAGTATTAGTGTCAGTATCTCTTAACCTAGATTGGTGCCAACCTTAGACCCTCCCCTTCCCCTTTCCCTCATTGTCGAATTCTCCATCCTCTCCTACACCATTGATGTGAATATTCAATAGATCTAGTTGCTCACTATGCCCAGATGTATGGCCTCACCATTGTTGATGATGGTTGCTTGTCCTTTGGGCAAGTGACCTTGATCTCGAGTTGGGTTATTCCTTTTGGTTTGGGTGGTGTTGCATTGTCTCACTGTGCGGTTGCAATCGCCTCCATGCAATTTGTTGGTGGATCCATTTTAGGGCATTGGTCTCCCCTTGCAAGTAGAGTTATGGCTTGCTTGCAGTGGTGGCTTTGCCTCTCTAACATTGCTCCATGTTGTTTTTGGGTGGGTGTTGCCCCCCTTGTTTCAACTATGGTTCCAACTCCACCTCTCGTCATCTACAACCAATTTTGAGGTCTTTTTGTTTTATATGTTGGTTGTCTTTGTGTTTGGGTTTATTTGTCATTGTTTCTATTTATGTTTAGTTTGATGTTAGTCCTTGTGGTTATTGTCGTGGTCTTTCTCATTGTGATTGGAGATGTGCGGGTAATGGGCTCTTCAAATATCATGTGACCTTCCTTAGGCAACATGTATATTTGGTGACTTCACTTTGGTGGATCTCTTGCTATTTGGTTTCATCTATCTATGTTATAGAACTTGATCTTGTTCTCTTATCATCATTGTTTGTTTGCTCATTTGGAGATTCAACTGAAGATGTGTTACAATGGCAACAAGGAACTAAATGTGGCTCTAATGTGAATAAGAGAGCGAATGAGGGAGATGGGAGTGAAAAAGGCAAGGGGGTAAAGGAGTAGTCAACGTGGAAGGGGGTGCGATGCAGATCTTCCCTCTCTAGATCTCCCTCCATCATCATCCTCGACCTCACCTACCTTGTCATTGGTTGCCATGACGATGGCCCTACTCTCCAGCTAAGGGTCTTCTACCACACCAACAACCTCTACGTCCACCCAAACTCGAACCTATAGTCAAAGTCGATTAAAAAAGTTTAGACTGAGAGTGGTTCTTTCATGCTAAATGGAATTAATTGGTAACATTTACATATTTCATCTAATTTGAAGGGTCCATGTACAATTTTTCCTACTTTCCTTCTATTGAAATCCCAATAATTATTCCTCTCTATTCCCATGTGCAAGTACCACCTAAACATTTGCTCTTCTTCAGCAACTTCCCTTCCCTCTCCTACTCTTTTCTTCTTCCTCCCTACATCTTCTTCCTCTTCTCTCCTTCCCTCTCCTCTTCTTTTCTTCTCCCTCTGATCATCCCTCCTAACGTTGCCACCATAGGAAGCATCATTACACAATGCCACTGCTCCTGTGAGTAGCATCGTGCTACCACCTCCTTGTCACTGCCCTACATTACTACTTTTGACAACACCATGCTGCCACATCACATAATTCTACAAAGTAGCAACTTCGTAAGGTAGTGCCATTGTGTTGAGCTACTATTGCAGCCATTGCTCTAAGCTGTCGTGTGTCATTGCAACCCTCAACAAGTTGTTGCTTCGTTGATGTATGATAGTTGTATCATGCTCAATTTAAAAATAAACCTAACCTAGTAGATAGGGTAAGCAATAGTTGATCCCATGAAGAGGTTGGTGAAGTCAAAACATCTTTTTTAAAATAAATTCTATTGATTAGAAGTGAATTTTGATGATTTGGAAATTCATGCAAGAAATTTAACAAAAATGACTATTTCGAACAATAAAGGCAAATTGCAACACATAATAAAACGTTCTCTAGAACCTACGAGTGGTAGTAGTTCCACACGACAATCCTAGGTGGGTGTACTACAATGTGCTTGTTGAGTTTTGCAATTTCAATCAACCAACTTATGACGGAGCACGTGATCCATCCCTTGTAAAGAAATGGATTTGTTAGATAGAGAAGGCATTGAGAGTCCTCGACACGCCTGTATGGTGCTAGACTTCCTTTTATTGCACACTAGCTGACTAGAGTAGTAGATCTCTGGTGGGAGGCTACTAAGATGACTATGGACAAGTCTGTCAGCTAGGAGTAGTTCCTGCAACTTTTCCATGATTAATTACCCACAGTCAGGGATGGGATAAAAAAAGAAAGAATTTATGAAGTTGAAACAAGGGACAAGACTATCAATGAATATAAAGTTAAGTTTAATTAATGAGTTGTCCCCTTTTGCCTCTAAACTTGTTTCTATCGAGAAGGACGGATGTCAAAAGTTTGTTTAGGCCTAAGACCAAGCATCAGAGTGACTATAGCTACCATTCATCTCGAGACTCTTCTTGATGCAATAGAAAGTGCCATGATGTTAGAAAGAGAGCAAGAGAATGCTCACAACCTCAAGGAGTTTCACCAAGGTGGGTGAGTGGCCTGTAATGGCAAGGCACAGAAAAGGTAAGACATGCATTATAATTTAGTTTACACAACCTCTATAGCACCTTAGACTACCCAGACTTTGGGCTAGACTACTGCCATGGGGTCATTGCCATCCCATCCAGCTACTTGCATGCAAACCTAGGGCAAGACAAGTCTCACCTTCTTAATCTAAGCAGGAAATGTTGAGAATGTGGAGCGGAACTACTTTAATTGTGCACAGGCAAGCCATTTAAGGAAAGATTGCCCCATTCGATGTCAACAAGCATCTAGTATACTTCAAGACCTAGAGTGGCTTGAGCTCAAGCGACAGTTGAAGATTTCTTAGAGTAGGGAGTAATCTATGGACCATGAGACTACCAATTACCTACCGCTTCCTGTAAGTAGTAGAGTCTTAATAGTTTATTTTCTTTTCTAGTTCTCTTCATGATGTAATAAGACTAGTAGACTTTTACGTAGATTGCTATTTACTTTTTCTCTTGGTGATGGATCTTAAGTTACCTATTATTTCACATTCTATATTTTGGTTAGTTATTTCATTTGATTGTGATTGTACTTCTCATATTTATATATTAGACAATTTGTAATTCGGGTTTGGATTTGCGATTGAATACAACTAGATATTGGGTTACCACACAACCCTTGTAGTGAGTCCCTGCATCATGATGTACGCTAGTTGTATCACACCCAATTAAAACTAAACATAACCTAGTAGATATGGAATGTAGGGGTCAATTCCACAAAGAGGTTGATGAACTCGAAACATCTATTCTAAAACATATTCTTTTGGGTAAAAGTGAATTTTAATGATTTGGAAATGCATGCAATAGCTTAACAAAAAACAACGATTTTTGTAATAATAATATGAAAATTTTTCTAGAATAACTAAAATTAAACAAGAATGTAATAGAATAAATTTGATGCAAAATTATGAAGTACATAATTTGTAATAATTCATTAAAGACATGTCAGGTTTGTGAAAAAAATCTATATATAGGTGATTTTCATATATTTTATATTTTTTTCTATAAATGATATTCAAGTGAAACTTTTATGACAAAAAGTTTATTTAAATAGGATTATTAAAAAATTATCAAAAATTTAATTGAAGAAATTATACATGAAATATTGTGAAAACTAAAGCTAAAATTTTCTAAATTTTGAATAGTATGAGAACAAACTTTGGAATTCTAAACCTAACATAAACTAACCTTAATCTAATGCAAAAATAGCATGCTAATGATGTAAAATAGTAACTTAACTAAGATAAATCTATATAAAGCGACTGATTTATGAAAGATAGTGTATGAAAGATAGGGTCTAGTTTCTCCTAAGCTTGCTACGGATACTAGTGCATAAACACCTCCTATGACAATGCAACAACTCATGTTTAACTAACTAGAGATAAACTTAGATTCAACAAAAGGTAGAAACTGCAAAATCATTGCTAACTATGCCCTTCTAGATTAAATATGTGCATCTGAGATCTCATTTTAATAATCTCTTGATGCATCATCTTAGCCTAGTTCTTTTGAGCTTGATTATCCATGTGTTTTATCTATTGCACTAGTTTGCCCTCATGTTATCCCACTCACATAATTTTTCCATCCATTGCTCATATTGATTCTTTATAGGTGTTAATTGAGAGGCCATGGGTTTCCCTTCAAAATTGTGGGTCAAGCAAGAGTAATTAGTTGATTCAATTTACTCATATTTGGAGTTATCCAAGGTAGGGTGATGAGTGGGAAATTTCGCGAGAAAAATCGAAGTTCAGAAAACCCGATTGTTGCAATCACGAAAATCTACTTATCAAATAAAAATAATTGAGATGGTGAGTCTCAAGTCGAGCATGGGGAGGCAAACATTTGATTTAGAAGAAATTCGTGTTTGTTTTATTTTTGTTTGGTATTTTAAGGCTTTGTGATTTTTTGGTATTTTAAATAAGGTAGAAGATTGGGTTGAGAAATTATCTAAGCTAATCTGCGTTAATCTACTTGCAGAATATTAGAGAAATATAGAGATAGATTGATAGATAGAGAGAGAGTGAACAAATATTTGAATAAAACATATCAATGTTCACTACATCTAATTTCAGAAAATAAAACTATTCTAGAAAGCGAATAAAAGGGAAAAGATAGAAGAATCCCCCTTAACAGCTGCTTGGGGGATGACTCGCATTGACGCAACACCCGTAAGGAGCTGAGAGGTTGGAGGAAGGACAACGAAACTGAAGGAAGGAGGACGAGGCAGGATAGCGTCGCAACGAGGATCCGCTTCCAAAAACAGGGTGAGAGGATAGCCACGGGCGCTCCACGAAGGGATGAGAGAGAGGGAGTTACAAAATTATTTTCTACTATAGTGGAGTATCCAGGCTTGGGACAAGCTCTAGAGTGGCTCTTCAAGCTTTAGAGAGGGCTAGAATGGAGAAGAGATGAGGACAAAGAGGGGTGTGGTTGGCCTTTTATAGGGTTGAGAAATGATGTGCACCCGCCATATAGCGCACAAGATCCACTCCTACCCAGCCACCGCTGATGTGAGAAAAGCGCAATTTGAAATTAGGGTTTTTATTGTTGTAACGCACAAATCCGATTGCTTTTAAAATTTATAAGACTGAGTACTTGGGAAAGTATTCGGGTCGTCCTAAGGGAGGTAGGAATGCACTTTAAATATTCTCGCTTGATATTAGGAAATCAACTTTCTTTTTGGGATTTTTTCAAAATAATATTTTTTTGGATTTTGAAATAGCGGGCGATGACGAAATAGTAAGTGGGAAAAAGCTACACCTAATTGCTAAGCTAAACCTAAGTGACAAGAATTTCCTCTTTCTAAGCTCACCCTAGGTACGTGAAGACCTAGAGTAATTAGAAAAAAGGTGTGAGTGCACTATGGTAAAAGTAAGAAAATGCGACAAAACTTAAAAGAAAAGCAACTTTGATTAAGGAGAAAAGTGTTTTATAAGAAGACAAGTAGAAGAATGCTTCTACTCTAATGAAGACAAATAAAACACAAATTCTCTTGTGATGATGGTGAAGAAAAGAAGATTCTTGCTCCAATTTCAGCTGCTCCTAGGCTTGAAAAGAATCTCTTCAACTCCTTTGTAGTGCTCCTCTAGAGGTGCTGCTTTCTCCTTGGCAAGCCCTAGATGGGTGTGCCCTTGAGATAAACATGCATGAATTCATGATAAAATGCTTATTTATGATAGTTCCTAGGCCTAGCATTACGTATCATAGTATAAATATTGCATAACATTCATTACATTGCATTTAGGATAGTTGTACATTATATACATTAATTCTAACACTTTATATGGATAGAAGGTAGTGCAACATCTTTACAGGCTCCAGATGAGAAATCTAACTATACGGATGGATTCGGAGCGACGATCGTAGTCCGTCAATGCAAAAATCATGCCGATCAGAGCTTTGTACCACCCTCTACAAGAAGAAGAAGGCGGACGACCACGATGGTGCCACATGGCACCATCGCAGCCCTCCAGCCTGGCCGCAGGCCGCCCTCCTAAGCAGCACTTGTGAAGTCTCAATCGTTGGATTCAAATCCAACGGTCGTCAAAGTGCCGTGTCGAATACTTCAAGCCAAGAAGAGAGAGAGCTTCGCGCAATCGCAACCGTTGGATTAAGATCCAATGGTCGCAGCATGCTGAGCCTTAATTCCTAAGCGAGGCACAAAACCAACCTCAGTGTAGTGGTTGGTGCTTCGGCTCACAACGCACGGCTGCACGATCGAAGCCCCACGAGCAGATTTTATTCGCTGAGTGCGCGCGGGTAAGAAATTGAGCCGTCGATGGATGATCGGGTGGTGAGGGAGACAGCTATGTGGCATCACTGATGCGTGAAACCCATGCACGCGAGATCCGATGCGTGGGCGGATGCGCAATCGTATGCGCACCGGAGGCGTGATCTAGAGCATTCTCTCCCATGCACTCAGAGCCCTTCATTCGCCATCCAAGGGTGGGGATTTACTTTGCTCAGATCAGCACGCGCTAGCAAACGCCAGTAGGTGCTTGATGGATGCTCACGATGGCAGGTGGTGACGTGAGATGGACGACCAACGAGGCTCGAGCGCGATCAAAGCACGAGATGGAGGGCCAGCGCAGTGCGCGCGTGAGCGGACACAATATGGCTATAGTGACACTTGAGCTAGACCTACAGCGACATTCTGAAGGTCACTATTTGTCTTATGCCTATTTTAGCCTCCTCTCATCCACTATATAAAGACCTACACTCGTTCCCTTCCAAGGCATCTCTACCTTTGCTTCACCCACCTACTCTAAAGCTCTAGAAGCCCATCAGAGCTACCAAGAGCTCATTCCCAAGCTCCAAAGGTCCCCTATTAGTGTAACGATCCCTTATCCCACCAAATATTCGTCCCTCATCCCATCACCTTCATAGGTCACCTTGGAGCCGTCCTCCCACCTCCATTCTGGTAGCAGATCACCTTCGCCTCCTCACCTCTATTCCAGAGCCTCGGTGAAGTATTCCTCTACCCGGCATCCTCCTGCATCTCACCTCCGTCGTCCTGCATCTCAACTCCATCCAAGCTTCCATTAGGCGTCGTCGTCTCACCGAACAGACGATTCGGAGATTTCCTCTCACCCCTATCTCTTTTATGCTTTCATAGATCATTGTAATTAACATTGAAGTGATATATATCATATTTTTTTCATCTCTCTTGTGAATTTATTCTACTTGTCTTTTTATTTCAAAAACACAAAAAAAAATAAAACCTCAAAATACCAAAAAGAAACAAAATGAAGCACGATTTTCAAGCAAAGTAAGCATCGCCTCCCTATGTTCGACCTGGGACTCCCTTGGAGTTTTGATAAAATTGTATTTGATAACGAGTTTTGCAACTATGACAATGGGTTCCTCCAAACCCCGATTTCTACCACGTGAAACACGTTAATCATTTTGGTGCCGTTGCCGGGGAGTCAACGAAATTTACTTTCTTATTTTTTGCACTTCTTTGCATTTACATATTACAACCCCACTTATCTCTGATCTATTGTCTTGTAGGTACCCTAGCATGGAGATCCAAGTGCAGCAGAATGGAGTAAAGTGTGGGTAGAGTACTTTGTAAGTGTCCTCCACATTCCCCCCCATTAGTTTCATTTCGCCACACTCATAACCAAGACCAAATCTACTTAGGTGCTTGCATAAACCCTATGATAGAATTGTTTATCTTGTTTGCCACCTCCACTCATCTCACCCCCACATTTTATATATAAAAAAAATAAAAAGATACTTTCTGTGGGACGAATCAATATACACACTTTATACACCCATATTTGAGGCACATAACCTAACTTGACTTTCATCTACTCAACCGGGATTCCAACCTATGTAACCGGTACAGCAATTAAACACATAAAGGAGTAGAAATCATATTAAGTTAATCACCTTTCTATGTGCCTTAATCGGTGGTACATTTGGGCCGATTGATTGAATTATTTTGGTCGCACCACCTAATTTAAAAGAAATTCATTTTATAGTTGCCCCATAGGATTCAATATTAGGTCAAGCCAAGCACTCCATATTCTCTTGATTTATAAAGGAAAAACACTTGAACTCATGCTTTCAAAACTTGGTCTGCCTCACAAAACTTTGTTGAATACACCTAATATTTGAATCCTAAAAGCTACTAAGGTTCGAACCCTAAAACTCACATCATCATTAATAATCTTGCTTGAAAACTTTTTGTTTGTGCACATTCACACATTCTCAAACAAATCATTAAGGGCACAACCCATTAAGGGCCCATCACATTCCTGAAGCGCCAATGTCCCAAGCTTAATTAAAATCGATTAAACATTGGCCCTAAGGATTGGTTCGCTCGTTGGGATCCAGATTGAGATTGTTCATGATTAATCTGCTTATACTAGTCAATCAGATGTCTAGCTAGGGGAGTAGCGTCAAATGATCGTTGCTGGGGGGTACACCAGGAACTGGAGGCACAAGCAAAGGAATAACCTTCTCCCCAGTCCCTCCTTCTAACTGGTTGGATTGCCTGGATATAAGTAGAGTAAATTGTCCATAATCTCCGGATAGATTCTGAGAGTCTCTAGACCTTTAGGCTACCCAACCTAAGGACAGGCTTGTATTTTTGTGCTGCAGGGCTCCTTCTCTTCCTTGTCCTTCTGACTTCCTTCCAGTGTATGCTTGGAAGGAGGTCATTGAACTCTTGTTTGAAAGGACCTATTGACTATTCCTAGAGGCGAAGGTTGAGTTTTTTCCAAGTAGATCCATGGATAATCAACAACCACCTCCCCCACCCTCGAACCAGCAAGAGCTGATTCAGAGGCAGTTGGAAGAATTGCAATAGATGCAGCAATGGTTCCAAAGAATGAATGGTTAGGGCGCTCGGCCCTTGAAGGATTTTTATGATCCTTCAAATTATGAGAATTATCCTAGTGTTGTGATCCCCGCCGGAGATATTGAGATCAAGCCCCAAGTTTTGAGTCTAATTAAACACTTTCACGGGCTTGGCTCAAAGGACCCATTCCAATATTTGGAGGACCTGATTACTCTGGTTCAGACCACTAAATCACAGAATGTGGATGAAGAACAAATGCTCATGAGGCTTTTCCCCCATTCACTCAGGGATAAGGCCGCACATTGGTATTGTACCATTGGAAGACTGATTGCTACTTGGATAGCTTTGAAATCGACCTTCCTGAAGAAATTCTTCCCAATTGGGCGAATCAATGCGTTGCGACAGGCAATTACCACTTTTGCCCAGTGGCAGGGGGAACCATTTCATAGGGCCTGGGAGAGATTCTAGGATCTGTTGAGGAAGTGTTCACACCACGAGGTGCCTAAATGGCAACTTGTGTAGATTTTTTATCACGGGTTTAATGATGAACTTCGTAATCATCTGGATGCTTCTTGCGGAGGCAATTTCCTCAACAAAGACGCAGATAGTGCATATGATTTGTTTGAGGAAATGAGTGAAAACTCTTTAAACCACACCTCCATGGAAACCTTCATTCGATCCCAACAAACTAGATCAAATGCCAATGAGGTCCAAGATTCTTATACATCTGATATGGAATTGATCTGCAATAGATTAGATAAGATGGATCTGGTTACTAAACGAATGGAAGAGTGGATGTCCGAAAACTCTAATTTTTCTAGATTCACTCAATCTCAGGGATCGGGATTCCATTCTTTGCAAGCTCCTACGGGACGAGAGTTTGTGAACTAGCTGGAGTCTGCTCGACCTTCGGGCCAGCTCTTCTCAGAACCTTATGGGTTCCAAACTGAGGCCTTTGATCCTAGTTTTTCTGATCCTTCTTCATCCTTATCTTATGAGGATGTTCATGCTGTGTAGGAGAATGTTAGGTCCAACCTTTACTCTAATTCCTACAATTCTAGTTGGAAAAATCACCTTAACTTCTCTTGAAAAGATCAGGGGTAGTAGACCTAATATTGACCCAACAACTATGTACCGCAAAAACCAATGGGTCAGGGTCATGTAATATACTTAGTTGCCCTTGAATCAGGTTAATCAGTCCATGTGGAATGTTCAACAACCCGCCGAGCAGGCTGATTTAAACTTGAAGATGGTAGAAATGCAAGGGTCAATGCTTCAGCTCATGCAACAAATGAAAACTTCGCTGGATACCTTGCAATCCGGACTTCGTGCAAACAACTGACAGCCTAGATCTCTACCATCACAACCTGTACCAAACCCAAGGAATGTACAGAACCAAGGTGTTGGGCCTCAAGGATTTGGTAATAATGGGGAGTCATATGCTCAAGCTCATGCTATCTATCAGGCTACCCTAGCCCCTCTTGGAGTGAACCAAGTTCCTACCATAATCAACCGAGAGCCTCTTGTTTTGCCGAACCCTCCCAAAGGCACTAACCAACAACATTTTGCCATTGAAAACACCATCACCTTGAGGAGTGGTAGTAGGCACAAGGGACCTACCCAATCCCATGTCAACACCATTAGGCCCCGTAGTAAGAATTCTAGACTCTCAACTAAGAATGTGATCAACAAAACATCAGAGTCTAATTTGGGAGTATGTTGTTGTTGTATGGGCAAACAGAAAAAGTCAGAGGAGAAATTGGAGGAAAGGATGTCCTTACTTTAGGCTTTCAAATTGACAACCATTTTACTCCTTGCGGCTATTGGATCAATCCCCGCCTATGCCATAGGTTTACTGAATTCATATAAAGCAAAGCATAGAGCAGAGAATCTGAAAACATTAGGAGAGTAGTCTTGTCTGATAACAAAAGCACACTGATCTTAAACAAGCTACCTCTTAAGAAGCAGAACCCGGGAGTCCCACTGATTTCCTGCACAATAGGAAACATTACATTTGACCAGACCCTTCTCGACTTGGGCACTTCCATTAATGTGATCCCCACCTCATTGCACATGGAATTGGGTCTAGGCTACCTAAAACACATTAACATAATCTTGCAGTTAGCCGATAGATCCATTACAAAACCAAGGGGTATTTTGGAGGATGTTTTAGTCAAGGTTACTTGGTGGTTGGCTCCATCCTTAGAGATAACTAGGGTTAAGGGGTTTGGTAAGGTGTGTTGTAGGGTTGAGATGAAGTTGTAGGGTGGATGTTGTGGGATGGAGGGCTAGGGTTTAATGGCGCCAAGAAGGGGTGTATGGAGGTTGGGTTAAGGAGGTTTGGCACCTACTTAGGTGGGTTTAGGTGGGTTAGTTGGCATGGAAAATGGGAAGGGTTAGGATGGTTCAGGTGAACCAGGTCCAAGACAAGGTGTTGACTAACTTAAGGAATATCATATAATCTTTAGAAGCTTAGCCAATGCATTGCCCTGAAAAATTGGAGCCTCTAATTCAAATGATTGATGATATTAACAAATATTTGTTAAATTGGCTCTAAGATGTTAAGGATAAGGACCCGGGTGAGGTTTTACTTAAGAAGTTGTCAAAATTGAAGATGAGATTTGTGATTGCTCTAGTCCAATCTTGGGATGGTTCCCAGGATGAACCCCCTTTAGGAGAGCCAATGTTAGAATCCACTTAGGCACTTGTAGGGGGGACACATTTTACGAGACCAGGGCTGACCAGATTAGTCTAGAGCAACCAGTTGAGAATGATATGATTTCTTCACCTGAGATCCCTGAGCCAGGGAATGAGGAAAAGTATGTCTCCATGGACTTGGAAATCATAGATGATTTTGTGACATATATTAATGTGGATCCAGAATTCTTTGATTTTGAAGGTGAAGAATCTTTATGTGAAGTCTCACTTGAATATGAGGAAAATGATTTTAGTGAGACGACTGGACTTGAGGAATCCAATGAATCATTTAATAGCCCAGTAATTAAGAAAAATGGTTCTTAATCACACTCCATTGAGCATACCGACAATTTTGATTTTGAGATCATTAGACCCAAGTCAATTCTGATTCAATAATAAATCTTGGACTTGGAAATTTTAGATGGGGTGATTAACATGCAGGAAGTCCCGGGATCTGAAATCTTGATTGTGGAGGATAGGAATTTGGAAATGAAGATTTGGGAAGCCAATTACGGGGGAAACATAAGTCTGAGTCTAAGGGTTCTTATATACCTGAAACCACCATCCTTTTACCAGGCCCCTTATGACATTTTCTGTTTTGAGGATGTGTAACTCAAGCACAAATTCATTGATTATCTTTTTGATATGAATTTTTCTATTATTCGACTTTTTGGACTTGGGTTGCATCCTCACAAACCGCAGGTCTGACTCCGCTTGCATATTGATCTTAGATTTTGGGTAATTTTTATCTAGAACCTTAGATACTCTGGACCATGGGGCATGGGCCTACACCACAACCTCGTCCACATCTATGGACATCTCCTGGCAGGCCTAAAAATAGATTTTCTTATCTTGATCCTGACCTACACCTGGGAATTCTTTATTTCTTCTTTATTTGTATCATGTACTTAGCTGAAGGCACTAAATTCAGCACGTATACGGTCTATTTTCATCTTGGAGCTGACTTGTTAATCACGAAATTCAAGTGTTTTCTACTCTACTCTGCTCTTTTTCATGTCTTTTTAATACAATGAGGACATTGCATTAGATAGGCATGAGGGGTGGATATTCATCTTTGAATCATTTTTTTAGCTCCATAGATTCTTTTTATTTTCCTTTTATTTTTGAAAAAAAAATTGAATTAGGAAAAGAGAGCTTGGGCATTAGAATTTTTAAACTTTAGGAAATGATATGATAGGACCTAGACAACTAGATTCTTCAGGTCTTCGAGCTTAATCAACCTGGGTGTCCACCCTCTGACTTATCAACCCACCCTCTGATTTAAGGGAATTTTAAGCCTAAGCATCTACACATTCTTTGCACTGACAGACTTTTTGGTGATTTTAATGGAAATTGGGTAGCTAATGAACCTTCTAGGGTGGTATGGCTGGCAAGTTGTGGGTGGTAACAACTCATCGGCTGGTTGTCCAGAGTCCATCCACATAACCATTCTCTTCCTACTGCCTTTAGATAAATCTTAGATCAGGGAAGCCACCTACTTAAAAAAAAGAAAAAAAATAGAAAAAATATAAAAATATCCAAAAAGAAAAGAAAAAGAAATAGAAAAGAAGAAAGAAATAAGCCACACTTTACTGCACGAGTATGGCTGGCAAGTTGTCGATGGTAATAGCTCATCGGCCAGTTGTCGAAATCCCAGCTCATGAAATGCACATATAATTCCTAAACACTTAGGAAGAAGTGGGGAAATAGAATAATCTGGAGAGATATACACTGGGTCGCCCTTGTGTTGACCACATAACAATAAAAGTAGGGAGAAAGCTACCAATCGTATAGATACATCTTTCGGCAAAATTCCTTTCAAGGTAACCTAGAGGCATAGAAACCTAAAGTCCGCTCTAATCACCTATCAGTGAGTCTATCACATTCACATAAAAAGATGCTTAGTACTTAGAGTTCTCTTCAAGTCTTGGGTGAGTTGGGTAGCTGTAGAAAGCTGTCTCGAAACCTTAAACTCAAAAATCCAAAAAAAAAAGAAAAGAAAAAGATGCTTTTGCTTTTAATAAGGTGAGGGCTTGGGCAGTATGCATTTTGGCAAACACCCGAACGCTGTTGTGTCTCTGTAGTTCAGGTCTTAGTAGAAATTTCCTGGTGTTGAAAAATAAATTTTGCTCAAGAAATCTGATTCTAATTCTTTTATAAATAACATGTAGTTTTGCTAGGGACTAGCAAAAGATAGGAATGGGGGTGTGATATACACACATCTAATTGACCTAAAATGTCTATTTATGCATGTTTCTAGTGTCATAGAAGCATTCATGCATTATAAATATTGCATAACATGCATCATCATGCATTTATGTTAGATTGTATAAATTTTAGGTTAATTTTCTTTTTTTGTGGTCAGGGAACAGGACAACATTTATCGGGGCCTCGGAATTAAGATCCAACCATATGGATATGATCAAGGCGACGATCGGAGTTCAACGACTCTGAGATCACCCTGATTGGACTTTCGTGGTATCAGATACAGTCCACGAAAGATCAGAGGTCAAGAGGCCAGGTGATGTAAATCTGTACCTCAGATGACAAATCCAACTGCACGGATGGGTTTGAATCAACGATCGTAGCCTAAAGGCGTGAAAATCGATCCAATCCAACATCGTGGCACCACTTACAAGCAAGAGAAGATGGACGGTCCAGATGACGCGACATGGCACCATCCAGATCGCCCGTTGCACCTGACCTAACCTCTTTAAGCGCTCCAACCATTCATCTAAGCCATTGGATCACCATCCAACGGCCTAGATAACACCACATCTACTTATAGTTGTGCCTTTCATCTCAGCTGAAGACAAAAGCTCACACGTCCTCAACCGTTGGATCTTCATCCAACGGTCAAGGATGCGTGAGAGTTAAAATGTAAATGAGACGAAGTGTGGCCTCAGCGTAGTGGTCCAAAGGTCACTCACGAAGAGGGAGGTGCGGTTTCAAGCCTGTGAAGTCGATGAGGTGCAAGTTCGAGCCCTCAAATCGAGCGAGTGACCGAGCGCGGATGGAATTGCACCATTGGGTGAAGTGCGGACGGCCGATGGAGCGAAGTCATCGCGGGTGGAGAAGCGTTAATCACGAACATGCATGATGACGCACTAATGCACACCTAATCTGATGTAGGAGTCGTGTGCATGAAGAAGAGCGCTCAAGGCTTTTCAGTCATTCGATCTCTCGATCTATCGGTTGAGATCGTGTCGACGTGATGGGTGTGTGAAACGGCTGTAGGTGAAGAGCAGGCGACGTGGCATGCTTTGAGCGCTTGGATCCTTATCGCACGGCAGAGATGGAGCACGTGGCTACAGCATCGTGTAACTATAGTGATGCTCATAAACGTCACTAAAGGTTTTGATATTAATGTTAAAGCTTTTTAAAGGACCTTTTTACCCCCATGACTACACCAATAAAAGGTGACCCCTACCACTCATTTTCTTCATCCCTTTCTTCTCTTACCCCCTGCAAAGCTCTACGAGCTTGTCCCAAACCCAGGATGCTCCATTAGAGTCTTAAATACAATTTTTTCATCTTCTCACCCTCATTCGTGGAGCGCCTGCTGTTAGTCACTCTGAAATGGGTTTTAAAGTCATCGCGTTGTGGTACAGTTCGAATCAGTGTGAAAAACAAATAAAATTTATAACTCGAATATTAGAAATGAAAGTTTGAGGTCGTTCGCTGGGAGTAAATAGGAATTCAATCGCTAATCTCAATAAATAATGTAAATGAGCACAATTAATGATAACAATTACTCAAACTAATATTCAATGTAGCACATGAGTCTATCAAGACTCTATTGAGGCAAAAAGTCATCTAAGACAAAATAATGATGATTTGAATAACCAATTATTAGGTTAGATACACACATAATAATTACTGAATCATCTAAATAAATGAACAGTACCAACCATGCATACGTTAGTGCACAATGCACTCCATCAGATGACAGGGCACTCAATCAAACAACTTAAGTGTCTTGCTACAGTGCCAAGAGGACACTGTACTTCTTCCTCTTCTCTTCTTTCTCTGCTCTACTTCTGCTTTTCCTCTTCTTTCCTTAGCTTCTTTGCTTCTGCTTTTCTTTCCTTCATTTCTTAGCTCTATCTCTATAGGGGGGCACCTTCAATTTTTGGCTAAGTGCTAGCCAATACACAGGGAAGCAAAATCCCCCTACCCTGCACTCTCTCTCCTTCTCTCTCTGGGTTCTCCTCCTTCTTCCCCCTTTACAAGGCCATGCACAGTACCGGGTAATCGGGTTTCGGATCTAAGCGCACCCAGGACCAGGGTTGCCAGCATGGGGTAGCAGCTGAGGTGTGAGAGTAGGCTTAGGCAGGTAATCGGGTGTGTGCCAGACCTGCGTGTGCAGTGTCACGGGTGAGGCTGGTGAAGGGGGGGCCAAGGTTGTGAGGTGGTTGGCGAGGCGGATGGAGGGGTGTAGCGACGGATATGCCTTGCCGGAGGAGTGGTCGGAGACGGAGAAGACAGAGATGAATGGCGGCGTCGATGGTTATTTTTGGGATTTTTGAATAGGAAACTAAACTAGGAATGTAGAGAGACCTAACTACCTATTCTAAGTGGATGAAAGGGGGAAGATCCATGCTGGTTTTGGTACGCTGATGACGGAGAAGACGAACTCTCCAGTAGGAAGGAATGGAGATGAAGATGTGGAAGGGGACGGCCGCTGGTATTTGCAGCATGCGGAAGAATCTGAGGATGATGAATCCACTACTAGTTTTGCAAGAACAGATGAGGAAGGAGGTCAAAGATATCTCCGAAGCTCGCAGAGCTTTTCGACTGGAGAGGAGGGAAGAAATTGGGGTAATTCCAGCCAAAAACGAGTCTGGGATGGATGGTATGCATTGGGGTTTCTTTTGTAGGCCTTTGAAGGATGATTTGAGCTTGGGAAGCAAGTTTCCCAAGCTTGGAAGGTCACCGGAGATGGAAATCTATGGGATACTCGAATCTCTCATACGTTCGCATGAGAGATTGGGAAGGTTTTTGGGCTTCGGATCTGATTCATTGGAAAGAGGACTCCTCAAGGAATCTCCCTTCAAATTTTGGAAGGGATTAAGCGAGAAATCAGGGAGATCTTCCCATTTGAAGGTCATCAAGTTGTAGGAATAGGATTTTGGTGCGGTGGGGACCTATTTGTGAAGAAGATGACAAAGTTAGGGGGCTATTTTGTAAGAAATTCAAAAGCTGAGGGCATGAGTGTGAGATAAAAGGTTAGACAAGACTAAATTTCAAACTAGGTCAAGATGATCTCCGATTGGGCCCAAATTTTAGTACAAACCTAATTTGGATCCAAGGAATCCAATGGTGAAGTTAGATTTAGGTTTTGACCAATTTTGACTATAGAAATTGCACAATTACCCAAATTAGGGCAAAAGTCTGCCTGTGGCTCTATTTTAGGTCAACACCAGTTCTGATGGTCAAATTGAAGGTACCAAATCATAGAGAATATTTTTATATAAATTTTAGAGGGTTTAGGTGAATTTTATTCTGACCAGAACCTCAGTTAATTAAGTGGGTCTATTTTTAGGATTTTGGAAGTCATTTAATTCTTAGAATGCGCAAAAACTCTTTTTTGTGTGTACTAACCCACTTGTTAGACTGTTAAGATAATTTGACCCTTAATTATCCCCTGAGAAAAACCCACGGTTATTCTGCATTCATGATATGATAGTAAAATTACAATTTTAACCCTGGTTTCTTGTATTTCCTTCAGAATGGATTTGTAGTGAATTAGGGTCCTCTGATGTTTATGTAGGAGCATTTATTCCTTGATAATGACTAATTAAAGCTAGATATTGTTGATGATGTCGTTATCATCATACCCCCATGCCTAACTTTTACTAGTGCCTTAGCAAAATCTCATGGAATTAACTTAAATTCTAGACCATATGTTCAGATCTCTGATGTGTGCTTTTTCATGTAGATTAGGACAGAATGGCAATAGTAGGCCTAGAGGTACTCAAGTTCCAGCCAAGATTCGAACCTGACCAGCTCTAGCCTCAGTCTACTGCGAAGGTTTCTAAGGCCCACAAGAACTAACCTATGGTTCGTTGAACTCCACGGTTAAAGCACCCGTGCTTGAAACATGTTTAGTCTAGGTTCAGTTTGTAGTGCGTTTTTGTAAGAGAGAGATAGAAGATTTTCTTTTTGCATTTTTGGAGAGTTTTCGCTCTTTTCTTTTCTTTATTTCTAACTTCGGATTGGCTTTACAACACTGTCTGTATAGGATTTCTAGCTCCCACCATCAATCCTTGCACGGTCCCTGGCTTTCGATGCTTCAAGATAGCACCACCCATTTCAAGCCCCAGAACCCTGGCTTTCGAGATTTCAGGATAATCCCACCTATGGCATTCTGTAGCTAAATCCAGACCCCGGCAATCGACATTTCGTGATAATGCCGTCCATGGCATCTGAACCAGCACAAGGTGCTTACATGCCCCCAGTAGGATATTTAGATATCCTAGGAGACAAGAACCGAGGAGACGATATGTTATTGTGCATCTTCAAGGGGAATTTTCCACCTCTCTACGTTGGGAACTCATCCAAATCAACTTGCATTGATAAGCCGCTCCTAATCTAGGTAGCCTTTTCAGAATGGAATTAATGCTTTTGCGTGATTTTGATAATTAAGCGCACTGAACCAGACTGTGTGTGAATTAGGGTACTTAGGTTACCAAGTCCCGCAAACCAGAGGTCAGCTAATAAGGTCGAATAATTCCTAAGCCTTAGACCTAATACTTAAGCTTTGCATTTTCCTCAACCTCTTGAGGACTATCCAGATCTTAACAGATACTTGAATTTTTAAGCCTAAACATAGCCCAAGAGGCCTAAGATCAGCGTTCATACTAATCTCTGTATCTCTTAGCACTTTTGTCTGTTATTTCTTCTTTTGATTTGGTCTAGAACTTAAATAGATTCCTTAATCTTTTACTAAGGACTATCACTTTTTTTTTTCAAATTGTTGCACCTTTTTGACATTTAAATCACCTCCTCTCTTTTCCTGTTCTCAAGAATGATTTGCATTTAATTCTTTCAAAATTTCCTCCCCTTTCTCCATTTTTTTTGTTCTTTTTCAATTTTCTATTTTTTTGGTTTTTTGGGATATGTATTTTTTTTGTGAGAACCCTTCAGAACTTTGAATTTTTGTATGTTTTCACTTTAACACCTCCCTATGCGTAAGTTTTGTAATGTCCTCATTGTAGACGAAGGGTATGAAACAGTTTTGGGTTCAGGAATTAGAACAGGATTATCGGGTGGGTGAATGGGTCAGGATGACTATTGTGGACAATTTCAAGCTCTGATATGAGTACCAGAGGTGGGATCAACTGTTCTAAAACTGAACTCAGAGTGCAATAGACGTGAGGTACAAAAGGATAATCAGAAGGATCTTAGTTTTTTTGGAATGACGGGTTGCCTCCCGTTAAGCGCTAAATTCAATGCCTTCAGCTGAGCAAAAATGGTCATGGAGGAGTGGTCAAATTAGATGAGTTTTGTACAACAAGCACCTTGATTAATCACTTGGTTGGTCCAACCAGGTGCTTGTTTAGATTAGCAGGCTGATGATGCAGCCCAAACTCAATCAATCTGGTGGGTTGAGAGATGTGGATCAAGAGATACGGTGCCCTCTAGATACTGTGGAGCTCAAGTAGATGTGGAAGTGAAAAACTAGGGTTTGGTTGAATCGGATTAGCCTGGTCAGAGTAGGGATCCTCAAATGAAAAGGGGTCCGTGGGGGATGTAGGAACCCTACGGGAGTGATCAAAGAAGGATGGCACGTGATTTGTAGTCTGATCAAAGTCTGAAACCCGATTGAAATGTGGAGGGGAATCATGTGCAATTGACTCATTGAGAGGAGAATCATATTAGAAATTGAGTCTGGTTGCGGTGTTGGGGTTGAAAATGGGTTTTCGAAGGCTCTGTATGTGTAGAAGAGGTGACATCAAAGAATTGTGTGTGAAGGCTCCTCTAGGAAGGATTCAAAGGTGGGTTCATTTAGAGAGTCCTCATAATAGCCATCAAAGTCAAAGGTAAATGCCTGAAGTGTGTTTATAGGATCAAGGAAATCTGAGTCAAGAAAAGATTCAAACTCTGGGTTGTAGACACTCTTGGCAATTTCTGTTTATGATTCCTGAGGATAAAAAAGAAATGATTCCATCTCAATAGAACCTGATTTTGAATCAATGATCTCGGGATTAAGGACCTCAAAGTTAGAGTCGAAGAATGGATCATGTATGTTGAGGTCATAGATTGGCTCATAATCGTCAAGAAATAACAGTTTTCTGAAATCAGAGTAAGATTCGAAATCGTGGAGAACTTGCGCGAATCATGTTCTGAATCTGATTTAGGATCAGAGGTTCCACCACAGAATAAATCAAGATGTGGACAATTAGCAACCTAACTTGGATCTAACCTAGTTTCGGATTCCAAGCTCAAGAAGGTGTCCCTATTAGGCATGGGCTCGATTTCTTGGCTTGTAGGGAAGATCCAATCAAAACCCAACACTTCAAACTCCTTGGTTTCTGTATCGTAGATTGTCATGACTTCTAAAAAATCAATCTGTGTTTCTGAGGATGTTGGAGAGGTGCATTCATTAAATAAAGGCCTAGAATCATAATCCAAATTCAAAATCTAATTTTCATCACACGGGGCCTTGTAATCATCCTAAGAAGGCTCAGATCCAAATTTTAGGTTAAGGGTATGGGTTGGATCACTAGAATCTAGGTTGGGCTCTACAGGGATGTCAGAATTGCTCTCGAGAGTCACCTTATCAGCATAAGGGATGGAATTTACACCCTCAGGAGGTTCTAACTTAATCTCATTATCACAGGTGTCTAGGAAACTTAAGCTTGATGAACTAGTCTTTTGATTTTCTAAGGTTGGCTTAAAATTGTGATCACTTGCAATTGGATCCTCCCAACCCGTCTCAAGATCAAGAATGTCAATTGCTATGAAATTTGAATTAGATTCCATTTGGGTTGGGGGTCCATAACAACCTTGATCATCACACCCGGGATGTGGGAGATTTTGTTCCTCAATGTTGCTCCAAGATGTCTCATCGTCTTCTGTAGGAATGTATGAGTATCTTTGAATAATTGTCTTTTGTAGTGTATTTAGCATGTCCCCATGTTTTTCTATGAGACTTTGATATGTTTCCCAAAATTGTGGATTCGAACAACATTGTAGACACTTAGTACTGTGCAATCTTCATAATTAACTGAATTCTGATAAAATATCCTCCCAGGTTTAACCATGTAAGATTCGAGTATAAAGTATTTCAACACAGTTCACAATGTGGGTTGTTGTTTCTGTAAATTTATCCTGAATGTCCCTATCTAAGGCTCTATTATATTCTTTATGGTATCCATAAGTAGCCTCAATCATTTTATCTTTGATGGTCATTTGGGACACAGGTTTCCTAATCACTTTTCCTAACATGTCAGGTTGCATTTTTTTGAATAAAATAGTGGAAAAAAGATGAAGAATCAAACTCAAGTTAGATTGAAGTTGATCAGATCAGAAAGAGATTCCCAAGAAGATCTAGTGAGGCTTCTTAGGTTAAAAACCTAATAACCTTCCTGTGTATGTGCTCTAATAGAAGGGATGAGGGACTAGATGTGAAATTTGACCTAATCAAGGCACCCAAAGATTTTTGGATGACTAAGGCAATTTCAAGGTGATGATACCTCTGAATCAGAAATTCATACACCCAAGAATTACCCGGGTAGCCAAGAAGGGAGAGCCTCGCAAAGACCCCTACACGGTAGAGCATCCTCATGGGTTACAGGGTTTCCCCCACTTGACCTTTCTTGTCACTGAGGTTCCAGGTAGACCGGAATGTATGAACTTAAGACCTTAAGTCTACCAATTTTATGTCCTAATTTATGCCTTGAGTTTCACTTGATTAGAAGTTAATTCAACTTGTGACCTAATTTGGAGGTTGGTTGGCTTACAATGTAGACCAACTTTACCTGACCTGCCCTAAAGATGGCAGAATGAGATCTAGGTCAAGACCTATAAATCACCTTGATTTTACTATCAGGTTATTAAGTCCAAGATTTTAGGATTCAAGTGAAATTAAAGCCTGATTTTAGGGTTTTTCTGATTAGATCTTTTCAATCAAGGACTTGGGTAGCACACAAATGCGGGAGGGTAACTTTCCTTTAATTCAGGCAAAAATGTGTACTAGCACTCCAAACCCTAATGTCAAACCCTAATTGGCTCTATTCTGCATCAATTTGATCTCAACATGTTCACCTTGGGCTTCAAGCAAGAAATGTGTTAGCCCAAAGTGATTTAGAATTTAAGCGTATTCCCTAATAGGTATAGGAAATCAAGGATGTGATCCCTAAACAGAATCGCTTCAACTTCAGTGAGATTTTAAAAAAATTTTGCAAATAAGGAAACTTGCCTTTTAAATGATGATTATTATGAAAAATACGGCAAGTGATTCCTAATTGATTGTTTCCTTTTTTGTCTTCCCAGGATCAGGAGGCTGATTAGGGAAGAATAGAGAAGTTACCTACCCTGGAGTGGTTGATTTGCATGGAAGATCTCCTCGTGAAGTACCTCGCAAAATCACAGTAAAGCAAATAGGGCAAGTCAGTGCTCAAATATGATCAGATAAGGTAGAGAATAGCGGTGAATTGCACGTTGCTCCCCGGCAACGGTGCCAAAATGTTAGTCGCTCTGAAACGGGTTTTAAAGTCATCGCATTGTAGTACAGTTTGAATTAGTGCGAAAAACAAATAAACTTTATAACTCGAATATCAGAAATGAAAGTTCGAGGTCGTTCGCTAGGAGCAAATAGGAATTTAATCGCTAATCTCAATAAATAATGTAAATGAGCACAATTAATTATAACAATTACTCAAAACTAATATTCAATGTAGCACATGAGTATATCAGGAATCTATTGAGGTAAAAGGTCATCTAAGACAAAATAATGGTGATTTGAATCACCAATTATTAGGTTAGATACACATATAATAATTACTGAATCATCTAAATAAATGAACAGTATCAACCATGCAAACTTTAGTGCACAGTGCACTCCATCAGACGACAAGGCACTCAATCAGACAGATTAAGTGTCTTGCTACAGTGCCAAGAGGACACTATACTTCTTCCTCTTCTCTTCTTTCTCTGCTCTGCTTTTGCTTTCCCTCTTCTTTCCTTCTTAGCTTCTTAGCTTTTGCTTTTCTTTCCTTCTTTCCTTAGCTCTGTCTCTATAGGGGGGCACCTTCGATTTTTGGCTAAGTGTTAGCCAATAAATAGGGAAGCAAAACCCCCTGCCCCACACTCTATCTCCTTCTCTCTCTGGGTTCTCCTCTTTCTTCCACCTTCACAAGGCCATGCATAGTATCGGGTAATCGGGTTTCAGATCTAAGTGCACCTGGGACCAGGGTTGCCAGCGTGGGGTAGCAGCCGAGGTGTGGGAGTAGGCTTAGGCGGGTAATCGGGTGAGTGCCAGACCCGCGTGCGTAGTGTCACGAGTGAGGCAGGTGAAGGGGTGGTGAAGGTTGTGAGGTGGTTGGCGAGGCAAATGGACGGGTGTAGTGGTGGATACGCCTCACCGGAGGAGTGGTCGGAGAAGGAGAAGAAGGAGATGAACGGCGGCGTCGAGGGTTATTTTTGGAACTTTTGAATAGGAAACTAAACTAGGAACCTAGAGAGACCTAACTACCTATTCTAAGTGGATGAAAGGGGGAAGATCTGTATAGGTTTTGGTATGCTGACGACGGAGAAGATGAACTCTCTGGTAGGAAGGAATGATGATGAAGATGTGGAAGGGGACGGCCGCTAGTATTGCGGCATGCCGAAGAATCTGAGGACGAAGAATCTGCTTTTGGTTTTGCAAGAATGAACGAGGAAGGAGGTCAAAGATATCGTCGGAGCTCGTGGATCTTTTCGGTCGGAGAGGAGGGAAGAAATTGGGGTAATTCCGGCCAAGAATGAGTCTGGGATGGATGGTATGCATTTGGGTTTCTTTTATAGGCCTCTAGAGGACGATTTGAGCTTGGGAAGCAAGCTTCCCAAGCTTGGATGGTCACCAGAGGTGGAAATCTATGGGATACCTGAATCTCTCATGCATTCGCATGAGAGATTGGTAAGGTTTTTGGGCTTCGGATTTAATTCATTGGAAAGAGGACTCCTCAAGGAATCTCCCTTCCAATTTTGGAAGGGATTGAGCGAGAAATCAGGGAGATCTTCCCATTTGATGGTCGCCGGAGTTGTAGGAATAGGATTTTGGTGCGGTGGGGAACTATTTATGAAGAAGACGACAAATTTGGGGGGCTATTTGTAAGAAATTCAAAAGTTGAGGGTATGAGTGTGAGATAAAAGAGGCAGACAGGACCAAATTGCAAAGTAGGTTGAGATGATCTTAGATTGGGCCCAAATTTTTTTAAAAACCTAATTTAGGCCCAAGGAATCTAATGGTGAAGTTATATTTAGGTTTTGACCAAGTTTGACTATAGAAATTGCACAAGTACCCAAATTAGGGCAAAAGTCTGCCTGTGGCTCTGTTTTAGGTCAGGATGAGTTCTAATGGTCTAATTGAAGGTACCAAACCATAGATAATATTTTTATATGAATTTTAGAGGGTTTAGGTGAATTTTATCCTGATCAGAACCTTAGTTAATTAAGCAGGTCTATTTTTAGGGTTTCGAAAGTCGTTTAATTCTTAGAATGCGCGAAAACCCTTTTCTGTGTGTACTAATCCACTTGTTGGACTCTTAAGGTCATTTAACCCTTAATTAACCCTTTAGAAAAACCCACGGTTATTTTGCATTCATGATATGATGGTAAAATTATAATTTTAACCCTGGTTTCTTGTATTTCCTTCAGAATGGATTTACGGTGAATTAGGGTTCTCTGACAGTTATGTAGGAGCATTTATTCCTTGATAATGACTTATTAAAGCTAGATATTGCTGATGTTGACTTATCATCACCCTCGGTTGTCCTCTTACTGCTGTTCGGGAAGCAGATCCCACTCCGATGTCGCCCTGTTTCATCTAGCATCTCACCACCCTCATTTGTGCGTTCCATCAATACGGCTCATCCTCCAAGTAGTCGTCGAGGAGGATAATTTCTCATCCCCTTCTCTTTTATCACTTTCTAGTATAGATTTCCTACTTTTTAGTGTAATACATAGTTGTAATGAACATTTTTCTATGAAATATTGATTCACTCCCTCTCTCTCTCTTTCTTTGTATTATTCTCTCTATCTTTTCTATTAATTATTCTTTAAGTAGAATAACTGGTAGTTTAATTTCAACCAGCTAATCTGCTTCGTGATGATAGTCATAAACGGGATTTTTGATTAGGTGTTCGCCTCCCCATGTTCGACCCAGGGCTTACCAGAGTTTCAGTTAAATTATCTGTTTGATGGATTTTTATGCAACTACAATGGTAGGGTTTTTAAACTCAAAACTTTTAGCGTAGAATTCTTGTCCAACAGTAGGATAGGTAGGATTGGCTAGAATTAGGATAAGACTTAAAATCATTTCAGGTAGTTCTTTTTGGTCCCAAGTCATGTTAGAATAATCATATTTGGATAATGACCAAGATTGGAATTGAGCTTGAAGAAGATTTGGGTTCAGATACTAATATCCAGGATTAGAATCATATCCCCAATTAGAAGGTCAATCTCAATTTGAAGATGTAGAAGTAAAAGTCAAATTAGGATGAGTATTTGGATAATGACCAAGATTGGAATTGAGCTTGAAGAAGATTTGGGTTCAGATACTGATATCTAGGATTAGAATCATATCCCTGATTAGAAGGTCTATCTCAATTTGAAGATGTAGAAGTAAAAGTCAAATTGGGATGAGGATTAAGATCATTGCGAGGAATAGGAGCATTTCTTGGATGTTGATATCCCGAGTTATGTCCCCAATTAGAAGTAGAGTTATCAATATTAGAAGATGGATAATGTTGGGTTGAATTGGGATAAAAATCAGATTGGGGATAGCAAGAGTTTAAAGGATAAGAATTGTAGTCTATAGATATAGATGGGAGAAATCAAGAATTAGGATAGGAGAGAGAAGATAAACTCCTAAGTATCAATCAAGTATGCAAGAATTAGCCTAATTGGTATACCTAAGGGGACCTAATCTTATGACAATTAAAATTTAAGCCAAGTCTCCTTGACCTTTGAATTACCTGGCTCATCAGATGGGTACGACCCCTAGTACACTCCGTACGATGAAACACCCTAGAGGTTAACACGATTACCACACCAACCCATTTAGGCATCGGTTCGTCCAGGTAGACAAAGTCCCGATTCAACTTGACCTAAACCCTAATTGGCTAGGAGAGTTAAATCCTACTTAGGGCACGTCTACTCAATTTTAGGCTTAGGTACTTGGTGCTTTAGAAATGATGGGCATTAGGGGGTGGTTTCTCTTATTAATAAATTAATACAGTGTAAGTGCAGTGCAAAAATCATGCATACAAGGCCTTTAATTAGATGTCCGCAAGCTTTAAGGTTAAACCTTGTTAAATTTAGCTTTTAGGGTTTGTTTTTTACTGATTCAATCCAAGTTCTGTGCGCACAAAGTTTTTCAAATATAGGTGTAAATAAGTTCCTTTAATATCCAAATCCCATTGTTTGTGTCCACTATATCCACTAGTAGTTCCCCTAGGTATGCATCTTCTACTTAATTTCAGAATATGGGTGAACCAATTTTAAGTCCAAAGTAGGCAAGCCTAACTCAATCAAGCAAGCATTTCTAGGTTTTATTGCACCACTAAGGATATATCAGAAAAAATATTTTTTTCAAAATTTTATGGGGTTTTGATCATTTGTAAGGATTTTATAATTCAGATTAGTGAATCAGCTAGAAATGACACCTAGGCAGAAAATCAGATAATTCGTACTTATGACTCATTCAAATTCTTTTTTTAATTTTTTTAAAGATAGTAGACTTGATCAAGAAACCAATGGCACAAATTTTAGGTGATTTCGAGCTATATAAAAATAGAAAAAATTGAGAATCTAGATATTTTCTATTCTATTTTAGATTTGACCCAACAATAATAAATGAGTTTTTTAGAGTCGTACACAATGAATTTTAGCATAAAATTTGTTGGGTTTGCTCCTTCCTTGATAGGGTACCTACAGTAAAAATTTCAGAATTTTTGGTGTCGTACAATGCTCGAAAATGATTTTTGAAAATTGAATTAAGTTCTTTTCCGAGTATGAAGAGATAGGATATGATCTATTGCAATGCAAAAGATCAAATCGTAAGGTTGTATTTTTAGATTTTTTAGATTGTTTGATTTTTTTTCATACTAACTGAATGCAAAGTTAAACCTAAGATTCACACATAATCCAAATGCTAAGATACAATTACCTACCTAATTACCTACCTAATAGTTTTCACCTGCACTTTTTCTATTTTTCGCTTTATTCTTCGATCTTGTTCTTTTGTGCGATTTCTTGCACACAAAGAAAGGGACAGAAAAAAAGCAAGTTAGAACTAATGAATGCAAGCAAAAATTAAATGTGAAAGCATAAATAATTACCATGTCTCCTTCTCAGCGACGTAAAAAATTATTCCAATACAAATATAAGTGTGCAAAAACTTGTTCGTCATAGTAAAAATCATAGATACTTTTACAAATTTGTTTGTATCAAACTCTCAAATTCAAAAATTGAAGTTTATAAATTGGAGTCCGAGTCGTCTCATAGGAAGGCAGTTAGATTACTATCCTTTCCTGAGTCCTAATTTTTTTTATATTTTTGGTAATGAATATGCAAATTGACTAATTAACATGATGTGAAGTTCCCAAAATTGAAATTGAAACTAGAAATGAAGATGAATATGTAACTAGAAATAAAGCAAGTACTTGAAGGCAAGTAGAAACAAGATATAATGCAACTAAAACTTTTATTAAAATGTAAAGTCAACTTAGAAGTAGAGTAAAAATTACAACTAGAACTATAAGAACTAAGGTTTCTACTAGAAATAACTAGAACTAGAAATCTACTGAAAAACAACTATAATAAGAAAACTAAATCTAGAATTGGCTGGTGGCCTCGAAGACGAAGTCGACAATGGATAATGAAGTGGATGCGAAGGCACACCCAGAGAAGCACCAATGGGGCATGCACTTTAAGGAAGAAGCGAGGCTAGAGTCTAAAGACTTTTTAGAAGTTTAAAAAGATGGAGAGAGTGGGGGTAGTTAGGTTTTTTATAGAAAAGGTGGAGGCTTGTGATTAGTAGAGAGGGTTGGGTTTGGATCACTAAAGATGAAGGGTTAAGATTTAGTCTAGAAAAGATGGAGGGTTAGGGTGGGATTAGGCTTAAGTTTTGTTGGGAATCTAATCAAGGGTTGAGAGGAGTTTGAAGGGATGATGAAAGGCCATGATTTACCTAAGCGGGGCCTGCCATATAAGGTGTATTTTGGTTCATTATGGCCGGACAAAAATGTTTACTTGGTGGCTACGAAAAGAGGCTAGGTGGCAGCTGAGAGGGAAGGGATATGATCTAGATTTAGGTGTTTAACTAAGGCCATAGGATTATGAATCAAAGGAGGAGATTTGACTTTCTAAGTGGCCAACCATCAATGGATAATTGGGAAGGGATATTGTAAGCCATATGTATATTTCCTAGAGGCTAAGTGGCAGCTAGGAAGGGTAGGGCTAGGGCTTGTTTTAAGAGATTAGGGTTAGGTTGATATGTGGGATGGTCAGCTTACTAGGTTAACTGGTGTAGGCAGTCAATTAAGGCAGGAATTAAGGTGTTTGGCTGGCCACAAAGGTTAGGGAATTGGACTAGGTTAGCTAGGTTTTAGGCTAGGTGATGAGATGAAAATTCATGTAAAAAATATTTAGGATTTTTGGAAAGAGAAATCCGAGTCATCATAGTTGCAGAAAAATCTGACTATCAGATGTAATTAATAACTGAGACTTGGTGAGTCCCAAGTTGAACTTGAGGAGGCAAACATTTGATTAAAACACGTTGGATTTATTTTTTTTGGTGTTTTTGCCTTTTGTAAATTTTTGGCATTTTATAAGGTAGAAGATCATGTTGAATAATTTCTAAGTTATCTACTTTGCTTAACAAAAAATCAAAGCAAAAATGAGGGAGAGAGAGAACAATATATATAATTAGAGCAATGTTTATTACAACTAATTGTAGAAAATAAATCTACACTATGAAAGTAGTGAAAAGAGAAGGAGAGAGAATCCCCCTTGACAGCTACTTAGGGGACGAGCAGTGCTGGGATGAAGGTGGTGAGGAGCTGGAAGAAGGAGGATAAAGTTGGACGAAGAAGACAGGGGCAGGGCAACGTTATGGTGATCCACTTCCTTGAATGAGGGTGAGAGGCTGGTTGACAGGAGCTCCATGAACTGGGGTGAGAAGATGGGAATAAAAATTATTTTTAAATCCTAGAAAGGCGTAGATGCTGCCTTTCTTCTCTGCCCATGTAGGATGGACTGTGGAGCTCCCTTCTGAACAATGTAGTGTCCAGGGTCCCTATGGATGTTGTGATGTGGGGGGTGTGCTGTGCTAGAAATGATGTATTGTTTAACAATGTGTGTGGGTCGGTAGAGAACATTGTCAGGAAAGTGTCTATGTATTCCAGGCAATGGATGGCGATGTAACCTTCCTTTGATTAATAATATGGACTGCTACTATCCACAGTAGCATTCCTTTCTCTTTCAAAAAAGAAATCCTAGTGGAGCATCCCAGGCTTTGGACACAAGGATTTGAGCTTTAGAAAGGATTCTAAGCTCTAGAGGGGGAGAGGAAAGCATAGGAAGGGATGCATTGCAATTGGAGGTGTAGGGGGTATTTCTAGGTGAATGGGAAGCCTTGCCAAATGATTTAGAGCAATAGACCATTGATGGCCATGTAAAAGGCAAGGGCGAGAGCGCCATGGTTGCACATAGCGCACGCATCACGCACGCGACGCGAGCGCATGCGCTGGTGCCTTGCTGGTTCATGCAGGCGACGTGAGGAGAGTTCACAACCATAGGATGAAGATTTGAGGGCCTTGATTGCGTGCTTATTACATGCTCAGATCGTGCGCTACCACAGGTACAATCACGCGTTGGTGCTCCTCGCCATTTATTGTGCCACGTGGCACATCCACCACCATCTGATCTCGATCCAGCATCGCCAATCACGCACCTGTGTAGTTTCTGACAGAGGGGGGTGAGATTTGCGTGATACAAAATAAAATGTGGAAATAAAAGATATCAATCTCACAAAAGAGCAATCAACCAGGTACACAAAGATTTTTAGGTGGAAACTCAAACCTAGATAAAAACCACCACCTAAACCTCTCGATTTAAGATTTCTCGATCGATCGGGTCGATCAAATCTACTAACAAGTCACTTAAATGAGGGTGACTTAACCTCTTACAACCACACTACTTATATGAGGGTAGTGTACCTCAAACCCTCCTCTTTACGAGGAGTATTTTGTCCCACGAAGGAGATGGGAATTCGCAAAGTGAATACACAACAAAGAACAAAGGAAATAAATAAGAACCTATAGAGCCACAAAGTAAAAGTAATCTTATGCTACTATAGGTAAGGATCTCCCCTTAGTAGGAAGTGCATAGGTGTGATCACGACAGAGTATCGGTGCTTTCGGATTGGAAGCTTTGAGAGCAAGAGCACTTCTTTGATCTTTCTCTTCTAGGACATAAAAGGAGTGGAAAGTAGTATTTCTTGGTGTATCTAACAAAGGAAGGGTCCTCCTCTATTTATAGGTGGCTTAGGAAGGCTATGGAAGCCTTAGGTAATCGTTGGAAACAAATCCAAGGCTAATCAGGCTGGAATCAGGGCTATTAATGATTCTGATAGTGTTATTCGATGTCTGGGATTAAGGTTAGATGTCTGGGTCATCGTCTGATTTTTTGGTCGATCGTCTGATCTAGAAGGGTGGACTAACTAGATGGTGCTGGATCAGAACAGACGTCTAAAGGTTACTTTTAAGATGTCTGGGATATTACTTAGACATCTAATTCTAGACGAGTTCTCTTCCTATTTTGTCCATACCTAAATAGGGTTTTAGATCTAGTTGGTCACACGATAGGTAAGTCGTTTGGCACAAAGTCTGGATGTCTCGAAACACAAATCATTACAGAAATGAATTTCCCGAGGCTCAAATGGCTATAATCATTGACAAAAGTGATTTGTGGATGGATTGAGCCTAACGTCTATTTGTCAGACGTCTAGGGATCACTACAGATGTTTGAAAGTGAAAGTAGGTTAGATTAAATAATAATTCTCAACAATTAAATTTGACAAAGCCAACGGTCCTCTATTTGGACGTCTGGCAAGGTCATTAGATGTCTGGACTAAGGGCTGGACGACTGAAACTGGCAGATGAAGAGTGGGTTTCCAACCTAAGTGTTTTGGATGTCTAATCAAATAGTCAAACATCTTAAAGTCAAAGATCAGATGTTTGATGTCTAGATTGGACGTCTGATCAGGTTGTTTGATGCCTATTTTATCTTTCTAAGTTCTCTACGAAAAGCCTACGTATCCTAGGTTTGTGTCGGTGTTCCTAGGACTATAGTTTTGTTACTTTGAGGCTCTTTGTCATATAATCTAAACACAATGAAGAGCAAATAACGAAGATGCAAAAACTAAGTACAGAATACAAGACAAAAAGAAATCTATCCAATTCTTCTTGTCTTCAAGCTCTCGCTCCACGTGAAGCTCCTCCTCCATCAAGCTCCTCCAATCCACCATGGACCCGATCTTGAGCTCCTCCTTCATACTTGTAACCATTTGCATTTTCCTGAAACTTTAAACTCAATGCACATGTTAAATAACAAGTGTTTTGTTATCATTGAAATTAACGATCGTGGTGCCTTTGCACCAGCAATCTCACCCTTTTTGATGATGACAAAACCATAAATATTAAACAAAAAAATATCCCCCTTTTTGACATTATCAAAAAGGCATAATTAATTTTAGTCATTTATCCTATACTCCCCCATAAGACATGCTCTTCTAATTCCATCTTTTTCATATAGCAAGATAGCTATGTAATTATCTCCCTCTTTCTGAAGGCAATATAGCTATGTAATCTTTTAAAACCTCCCCCTTAATGATGGACAAAAGCTTTATCAATTTAAACTCCCCTTATCTATATGCTATAGATAAAAAGATTGGGTAAAGAATTTACCTAACCTACCATGGCTAATAGCATGGCCCAAATGGAGGTTGATGCCAAAATGGATGGGGCTCCCATCCGTAGCTTAGAGGCCCGAGCATCAGAGCAGGTCTCCAATCGAGTGGTTGACGCATGGCGGTTCAATCACCCGTCGGTCATCTCGCTGGTGTTCTCATCTTCCTCTTAGGTTTTGACAATGGTCCACCTAGTTTGAGTAAACCGTCCTTCATCTTGTAGGTCCAATCTTTGATATTGTAGTCTTCCTTGAACCCTACAAAATAAGAGTCTAATTGACTATTCGATATCCAAGTTAGCTTGGATCCAGATTTGTTAGTGGGTCTCCTTGAAGGAGATCCTTTCTCAACCTTAGGACTAGCTTTTAATTTACTTAAAAGATTGCCTGAATTTTCTTTTAGACTAGCTAGTTCCTTTTCTATAACATGCATCTTGATTTTTAAATTTGAGATTTCCATTTTTAAACTAGTGTTCTCCTCAATCAATTTACTATTTTCGTTTATTAGGTTATTATTTTCTAACAACAAGTCATCTCTTTTAAAAATGTTAGGACTAATTTTTAGATCCCTAACTTTCTAATCTATCATTTTCAGATTTTAGAAAACTAAGATTCTTTTTAATGCTCTTGTTTTCTATTTTAAGTGACTTAGTTCATATAATTCATCAAAAGCATCTTGCAATTCAACATTTACCTCTTTGTTGTCGTCTTCATTTTTACTATCGCTTGTGATGGCCATGAAGCCCATGCAAGTGACTTCATTTTCCTTCTCAAGATCCTCCTCTTCTTCTTCCTTCGAGGTTGAGTCATCCTAAGTAGCTTGGAATGCTTTCTTCTTGTACTTCTTCTCCTTCTCCTCCTCCTTCTCCCTTTTGAGAAGAGACATTCGAGTTGAAGATGTCCTTTTGCGTTGTAATGGTAGTAACATCTTGGGTTTTCCTTCTTCTCCATCTTCTCTTTCTTTGAATTCCTATAAAACTTAGAAAATTTTTTAAATAAAAATCTAAATTCCTCGCCGTTGGAACTTACCTCGCTGTCTGAAGCTACTTTGAAGGCGAGGCTCTTCCTTGGCTTCGGTTTCGATGTGTTCTTCTTCTACTTCATCTTTGTCTCATAGGCCATAAGATTGCCTAAGAGATCCTCCATGTTGAGCTCTTTGACTTCATTCGCCTCCTCGATGGTGGTAACTTTTTGTTCCCATTCCGGTCCGAGGGAATGAAGAAGCTTTCCTTGAAGCTCCCCCTTGATAAAGGTCTTACCTAAGACTTTAAGGTTGTTCACTATAGGAGTAAACCTAGTATACATCTCACTCAAGGAATCATTAGGTTTCATAAAGAATGATTCAAATTCTTGAGAAAGTAAATTTATTTTAAAGGATTTTACTTTTGAAGTACCTTTATGCATTACCTCTAGAGTATGCCATATCTCGTATGTGGTGGCTCATTATGAGATACGGTTGAACTCTTCCAGGCTCAATGTGCAATAAAGAACGTTCATTATTTTTTCGTTGAGTGAAAGCTCCCGAGTTTGTTGTTGAGAGTATCCTGCCTTAGGCCTCTCTAGAATGACGTGTGGCACTTCGCATCGCTGCCATATTGAGTAGTCATTGGCTTGAAGCCATGTTTTCATCCAGAGCTTCCAATAAGGGTAGTTGCTCCTGTCGAAGAATAGCGGACGGGTAGAAGACTGGCCCTTGGATGTTCTCATCACGAACATGCTCCCCTCCATGATTGCTTGCCAGTGTGTGATGTCAAAATGCAAGACCTGCTCTAATACCAATTATAGGTTCTGACGGAGGGGGGTGAGATTTGCGTGATACAAAATAAAACACGAAAATAAAAGATATCAATCTCACAAAAGAGCAATCAACCAGGTACACAAAGATTTTAGGTGGAAACCCAAACCCAGGTAAAAATCACCACCTAAACCTCTCAGTTTAGAATTTCCTGATCGACCGAGTCAATCAAATCCACTAACAAGTCAGTTAAATGAGGGTGGCTTAATCTCTTACGACCAAACTACTTATACGAGGGTAGTGTACCTTAAACCCTCCTCTTTATGAGGAGTATTTTGTCCCACGAAGGAGATGGGAATTCACAAAGCGAATACCGAGCCAAGAACAAAGAAAATAAACAAGAACTATAGACCCACAAAGTAAAAGTAATCTTATGCTACTATAGGTAAGGATCTCCCTATAGTAGGAAGTGCGTAGGCGTGATCTCGGTAGAGTATCGGTGCTCTCGGATTGGAAGCTTTGAGAGCAAGAGCACTTCTTTGATCTTTCTCTTCTATGACACAAAAGGAGTGGAAAGTAGTATTGTTTGGTGTATCTAACAAAGGAAGGGTCCTCCTCTATTTATAGGTGGCTTAGGAAGGCTATGGAAGCCTTAGGTAGCCGTTGGAAACAAATACAAGGCTAATCAGGTCGGAATTAGGGCCATGAATGATTCTGATAGTGTGATCAGACGTCTGGGATTAAGGTCAGACATCTGGGTCATCGTCTGATTTTATGGTCGGACGTCTAATCTAGAAGGGTGGATTAATTGGACGGTGTTGGATTCGAGGAGACATCTAAAGCTTACTTTTAAGACATTTGGGATATTAGTCAGACATCTAATTCTAGACGAGTTCTCTTCCTGTTTTGTCCAGACCTAAATAGGGTTTTACATCTAGTTGGTTAGACGACAGGTCGGTCGTCTGGCACAAAGTATGGACGTCTTGAAACACAAATCGCTACGGAAATGGATTTCCCGAGGCTCAAACGGCTATAATCACTAATAAAAGTGATTTGGGAATGGATTGAGCCAAACGTCTATTTATCAAACATCAGAAAGTGAAAGTAGGTCAGATTAAATGATAATTCTCAATGATTAAATCTGATAAGCAAATGGTCCTCTAGTTGGATGTCTGGCAAGGTCATCAGACGTCTTTTAAGACGTCTGGACTAAGGGCTGGATGACTGTAACTGGCAGATAGAGAGTGGGTTTCCAGCCTAAGTGTTTTGGATGTCTGATCAAACAGTCAAACGTCTTAAAGTCAAAGATTTGACGTTTGATGTCCAGATTGGATGTCTGATCAGGCTGTCTGATGCCTATTTTGACTTTCTAAGTTCTCTAGAAAAAACCTAAGTATCCTAGGTTTGTGTAGGTGTTCCTAGGACTATAGTTTGGTTACTTTGAGGCTCTTTAACATATAATATAAACATAATGAAGAGAAAATAACAAAGATACAAAAGCTAAGCACAGAATACAAGATAAAAAGAAATTTATCCTATTCTTCTTGTCTTCAAGCTCTCGCTCCACGCGAAGCTCCTTCTCCTTCATCAAGCTCCTCAGATCCACCATGGACATGATCTTGAGCTCCTTCTTCATACTTGTAACCATTTGCATTTTCCTGAAACTTTAAACACAATGCAAATGTTAAATAACAAGTGTTTTGTTATCATCAAAATTAACGATCATGATGCCCTTGCACCAACATTATGCGCTTGGAGATCGTGCTCGATTGTGTAGCGCGATGTGGCGCCATCATGAGCATTAGAGCTTGATCCTATGTTGGAATTTGGAATTCGCTCGCTCGCCTCAGTTGGTCCTAGCGCAATTCAAATGCGTGTCTTCAGGGTGAGAGCGCGCTGCTGTCACCATTGCGCTACCAAGAGTTGGGGCACGTCTGGGCCATTAGATTAAAATCCAACGGTTTAGATTAATTCTCAAGGTATGCCTTTGGGTTGTGAAGGTGTTGGCATGGGCTAACGTGGCATGCACACAGCCGTTGGATTAATGGTTGAGATCATGCGTTGGGCACCCTTTGGGGATAGGCAGGGGACCTTGGGTGGTTGGGGTGACGTCATTTGTGTCGTCCATCTTTTCTTCATAGGTGATGATATGGAAGTCCGATTGGGTTGATGCTCATGGTGTTGGGTTGCGATCGTTCACCTAAATCAATCCGTACAGTTAGATTTGTTGGTTGATGCTCGGATTTGCGTCACGTTGTCCCCTAGCCATTGTTCTTCTTTGGCTTCTAGAGGATACTATGGAGTCCAATCAGGGTGATTTCAAAGGCGCTGGACTCCGATCGTTACCCTGATCATATCCGTACAGTTAAATCTTCCATCTAAAGCCCAAAAATGTGTCACGATGTCCCTTAGACATAAAAATAGATAAATTAATATACAAATTGTAGAATCTACTCTAAATGCACGATGATGCATGTGGTACAGTATATATAATGGTAGATGCATCTATTAGCTAAGAAACATGCATAAATAGGCATTTTATCATGAAATATTATATATCAATCACTAGGATAATCAGGCTCCTAATTAGGCTAAGATTAAGGACTAATTAGGCTAGGTGGCTAAGTTAGGAATTGACTTAGCCTCTTTCCACAAATGTGTTCAATCCCAAATCTCTCTTCTATCAAGCTCCAGTCAATCTCATACCTGGCACCTACATACATATAAACAATGGTAAGGGAAATATTTCATAAAAGCCCAACAACATACACTATTTACAAAATGTTGCTAAATCACTAATCTAACCTATACAAATGCATTATGACCTAATCTACCCTTGAACTAACATTAGTTAGGCATAAATTATGTCAATAAGTATGGAATTATTAGTATCCTAGATGATATATTGCATACGGTACACCCCCATGGCCTAGAGGACAACCCACACTCGCCCTACCACTTAGTTAACCACCTGAGGGTCTTAGCTAACGAGGTGAAACGGTGACTACGATCCGTGAAATAAACATGTGGGGAGCCACTCCACACTAGCACATGGCCAATAGTTTCCACTATAGGGTGCAAAAACAAATAACTCCAACCTCTCGTAATAATAATGTGTACCCAAGCACCCCTTTACCTGATTGGACAAAACAACCAAACAAAATGAGTTGCAGGGAGGCTAACTCATTCCTTAAGCTAGTTTCTGCACCTAACAGGTATGGTCGACTATGACGTTGGTATTGGGCATGACTATTGACTTCCAAGCAACCTCACAGGGTTCATGGCAATAAAAAATTTCCATCCATCCATCCCCATTTTATTTCAATGTTTTCATTCATGTTGCCACACAGGGTAGATAATTCTAGTCTTTCTTCCTTTCCAAAAATTCTTTAGAAAATCTTTAATAAATTTCATATATCAGTATTTAACTTGATTTCTTTTATTCACAAGTAGGTTATTAAGTTAAGCACCAAACAATGTTAATATCAGATTACACATAGGTTGATAGGAAGGGGATTTATATTACAATTATGAATGCAAATAAACAGATTTCTTAACCATTGATAACTTCTATCATTTAAAAAATTTGATTAGACAACTTCATTTGACAATTTCATTAATTAGGTACCCAAGTATGATCAGTTCACAAATATTTGGGACATCAAGTACTTAGCAAGAATAATTATGAAATCAATGCAATCTCAAATGGAATCTAACCATAGATTGAAAATTTTGGAAAAGAATGATAAAACTACTCTACCTAAGGTCACTGCGGGTAATGGTGACTCGAAGAAAATAGGTTGGAGGCTCCTTGGACTCTACGACGCTTTGGGTATCCGACTGTAATTCTAGGCTAAAGGGAACACATTTAAAATTTAAATAATGAACTACTTAGGGGGAAAATGTAATTTATCACTTCTGATTGGAAAAAAGGATCTCATCAAATCAATGTTCGTGCCATAATAATTCTAACAATGGGTGACTCATCAAAATTAGACATTGAATGACCCCTGAACCAATAAGTTAAGGAGAGCCATAGTCAGGGAATGAAATTCAAAATTCAATACTTACAATTTTTATTTCGTAACTTTTTCATAATCTAATCTCCTCCCCAATCCATCTTCTCCGTTCTTCTCTGATTCTTCTTTACACTCAGCCATGCACGATGTTGTCCACCTTGTCTTGTCAGCTGCACTCCGACCACCACGACGATCGCCATATGTGGCTGCACTCTCGATGGCTTGCATCATCGATAAACGTCATCTCCTTCTTTCTATAACTTCTCTCCACCACCACTTATGGGTGCAATGATCCATCACTAGCCTCGCCCTTGATGTCGACCACCACGTTGCCTACCTATCCTCTAGCAAAGCCTTGCAACATTCTCAATCTTCTGGCAACCTTTGCTTCCCAACTTCCTTCCCCCTTTCCTTGTTCCTCAACATGACCCCACACACGTAATGAATCCAAAGAGAGGACTTAGCTTTCCCTTGGCCAATTGACACCATCAATGCCTCGTTCCCCTCCTGCTGCCTCGCATGTATCCACAGTGACCATCGAGTTGGGCCTCTCCTCTCCCCTAGGTCTCTCTGTCTTTCATTGTTGCTTTCTTTCTCTCTCCCACATGATAACTCTCACTACTATTCTCTCTCTCTCTCTCTCGCTCCCTTCCTCCCTCTTGTTCTTGTGATTTTGTAAGGGGGCAGAAGAATAGAGTACGTTGGGGAGAGATGGTTGGGATTAGGGTCACGAAATTAAGGGTAGGGGAATTTGGGATTGAAATAAGTAACTAACTCTACCCTCAAAGTTACGTATTCTTTCCATAATTGTATCAAATGATCTCCAATTTTTAAGAAATCAGTCTCATTGGAAAGCTTGTGACGAGAGGAACCCAATGGTACCAAATATGACACCATACACACAAATTTCACTAAGGTATGACCAGAGTTAATCACAACCCACGTTTCTCTATTTTCAGACTATAGTAACCTGATTCGTGCCTGACAAGCGTTGATTGGTTTAGATTTCAGGTTATAAAAAATATAACCTTAAAGAGAGTTTCTCCATTGGAACTTGAGTAAAGTTATGCATGTGTACAAAGTAAAGAACATGAAGCTCATGATAATAAATTGTATAACTACCTTAATGAGGAACAAAGTATGGTCTTAGAACTTACCAGCAAATAACATGAATATTATTCATGCATGTCCACTTTTGGCTCCTAGGTTGCCTTCTTGTATCTCTGGCTCCTTCAGAGTACTTTGATTAGGCGAACTTCCTCCTGCCTTAGCTTCTTGACCGTGCAGTGAAAATCTACACTACCTTCTCTTGATAGGTTAGGTTCTTCTCTATCCCCATGTCATCGTAGCCTAAGATGTGACTTGGGTCTGAGAAGTACTTCTTTAGGTTGGAGATATGAAACACATCGTAAACACCCTCCAACTGTGGTGATAGGGTAAGCCAATATACAACAAATTGCTTAAAGGTCTCGAATGACCCATGAATCTTGACATTAAGTTTCCCTTCACCCTAAACCACTATATGTCCTTCAAGGATAAAATGGCTATTATGCGGGTTCCTAAGCTGTTTAGATGCATTTGGCATTGTAAATAAGACATAACATCCATCATATTACATTTAGATTAATTTGTACAAATTATATATTAATTTCTTATATTAATGGTTAGGGAAAAGGGAGACACATCTCTAGGCTTCAGATGGAGAATTAGACCATATGGATGTGGTAAGGGTGATGATCAGAGTTTAACGCCTCCGAAATCACCTTGATTGGACATATGTAGCATTCCCTACAAGTCACAGAAGATCGACGGCCAGGGGATAGGATGATGCAAATCTAGGCCTTAAACAAAAAATCCAACTATATGGATGGACTCAGGTCGACGATCACAACCAATGACGTGAAAATCACCCCAATCCAACATCTGTAGTGTCACCTACAAAGAAAAGAAGATGGACGGCCAAGATGGTACCACGTGGCACCATCCCAGCCACCCAAAGCCACCCAAGGCCTCCTACTTGTCCCTAAAGGCGTATCCATTGTGTGATCTTAGCCATTGGATCTCCATCCAACGGCCGAGATTGATACATTATCTGCCTCAATGCCCTTTCCTCTACAGGAAAGATCGCAGCCGTTGGATCAAGATGAGGGTTGCCTGTGGATAGAAATAGTATACTAGAGGGGGGGGTGAATAGTATCTATCTAAAGAAATTTAAATCAAAAGTAAATTCACAACAGAATCATCCACAGATTACACCTAGATTTATAGTGAAAATCCAAACTGGGTGAAAACCACTACCTAAGCCTCTCAGCTTAGGATTTTCTCGACTAGTCGAGCTAGTCAATCCACTATTGTACCACTTGAAGAAGGTTGGCACAACCTCTTTACAAAACACTTCACTTTACAACCTAAAGAGAAGTACAACAACAACAACAACTGATCTTCTCCAACAACTTGGGATCTATTAATCAAAACAATAATTAAAAAGAATAATGTAGAACTTATGGAACCTCAATAAAAGTCAAATAGAATTTTTTCACTGGTTCAAATTGACGTGCTTTGGAAGGCATGAAAATCGAAGCACAGAAGTACTTGAAGAAGCATGAGAAGCTCTATTCTATTGAGAGGATTTTCTATTGAAAGTTATATGAGAAAGGGTTGCGTACGACATCTATTTATACTAGAAAATTAACCTGAAAAGGAAGTCAAATTGGTCGATCAATCTAGTTATTTGATTGATCACAAATTGGTTGATTAATTAGCTTAATTGGTTGATCAAAAGAGTATTAATCAACTTCCTAAAATGGGCTGGTTTGATAGATTAACTAAGCTGGTTGGTCGATCAATTCGTTTGATGGATCAATTAATCTTCTTTGGTCAATCAATAACCCTATAAACTTGATTTTAGAGTGAAGTGCGAAAATCCATTTAAGACTTATTTTCATGTTCCTTATAACAATATCCTAGACGCAATAAAGATAAAAGACACTAAGACATAGATCAACATTCTTCTAGTCTTGGTCCATGAGAGAAGCTTTGATCTATGAGAGTCTTGAAATATTAGTTTGCAAGAAGTATAATTTTGGTGCATCAAAACAGAGGTACTTACATTCTCCCCCTTTTTGATGTCAACAAAATTATAAATATGAATTGAAAAAGTTATGAATAATATCTCTCCCTTTTTATTTCAGCAAAAAGTAAAACATGCTGCTATCAATTCAATTAACTCCCCCTTAAGCATGTAAATGAAGCAATAATAATTTCAACATTCAATTTAAAGGAGTAAATATAGCTGAGAGAGATAATATCCATGCATATAACAACAATATAATTGAGTCTAGATAAGCAGAGCAAGATGAAATAATCCACAGAATTATAAAGTTATACAATTCAAGAAGCTAAGAAAAACTGAAACTAAGCTAAAGCTACTCCTCTAATGATGCCATGAAAGCATCCATCGTGCTTGGAGGTCAGTATCTAACTCAAGGTCCATCGAGTCAAATCTCTCTGAGGAGGCAGGCTGGCCAAGACATAGGCGGCACTGAGCTGATGATCTCAGTGTCAGTTGCCTAGATGTCCTGCGAGGAGGTGTACCTGTTGGTCTGCTGGTGCTGCTATAGAGGTAGGAGGAGGAGGTGTTGTTGATGATGGAGGCATGGTAGTAGATCGGTGAGGATGAGGAGGTCGGTGAAGTTGCTACTGAATCCCATGAATAGACTCTTCAAGTCTATCCAAGAACTGACTTTGAGCATTTAGGTATTTTGATACTTGATGCCCTTGTCTCATCATCACCATGTCAATCTCTCTCTACTGATGCATCATCAAAGAAATACCATCAGTCACATCCTGTATACTGACAAAATTCCTACCTATAAGAGGTCTATCCAAAAGATCCCAGTTTTGCTTGTAGAAGGATAGAGAGGGTCACACTGAAGGAGGACAGGTCACGGTAAAATGCTTGTAAGGTGGGAATGGAAGGACTGCTGATGGTTCCTGCTCCTGGGCTACTTCCTCACCACAGGCTCCCTGAGCTTACTCCATCTTTGTATAAGTGAGCTTATAAAACATGGAGACTCTAGTGATAAACTATTTATGATTTATATCCATGGGAACACTAAAATGTAGGAAGATGTGGGAAAGAAGTGTCCCAAATTAGGACCTGGTGGGATGCCTGCTCATCAAATATAGAATCAAGTGGTTCCAGTTGAATCGCTTGTTCTTAAGAAAATGTAATGAGCATAATGCTAGGGAAGTTCTCAAATGAAGTGGACTTGGACATAAAGTTCCATAGAAATACACAATTAAGAAATCGTGGAAGACAGCGAATAAAAGGTGACTTGGTAGGACGATCCAAGTCAAAATGTGATAGGGTGAGCAGGGTCTCCCTAATGGTATCCATCTGTGTCTGCTGGTGAAGCTCCAAAAAGTAGGACCAACAGACGGACAACCAAGAATTTTTGAAATCACATCCGCTTTGACCAAAACCTCTATGCCATAGACATTCGAGGTCAACTCGATGTTGAAACCCTCACCTATATTCTTCAAGTTGGCATAAAATAGGTGACAGGCTGATGAGAGATGCATCATGGCTTCTAATTATCCTTAATTAACTAGTTTCCCTAGTTAATTAACTAAGAATACACTTAATACATGGTTAATCATACTATAGGGGTTAAATTACTAGGGATCATCAAAATAAGTTAAAGATGATAAAATAAATATCAATTAATCTTAATAATAATTTAATTAATAATTTGGACTAATTAATAAGCATTTAGCTAGATATTTAATATGTAAACTAACTTAATTAATATTAAGAGCTAAGTATGTAATTAACTTAAGTAAATTAATCATTTAAATAAAAATAGCTAAAAAATGCAAAAACATAATAGGCATAAATATAATATTTACCTAATTTATAACTATATACAAAAGGTTGAAAAAGAAATAAATTAAAATAAACCTCATAATTAATTATTTACGTTTAGGTCCTTAATTTCCATTCCAATTGAGTTCTTTTATAACAATCAAGTCCTTCATTTTTTATTACAAAAATCCCCCTGTGAACACAACACTCTTCTTCTTCATCTCTTCTTCTTCAGTCACGGACGACTGAGGAAGTTCGATGACTGCACCCGCTGATCAGCTCTGATCTATCGTCAGAACTCCATTGTCACTGTCGTCAGACCTACGCTCAACTTCCTCTCTACATCCGACGGTTTGGATCTTCCTCAAATCCAATTTAGGATAGGCAAAGAAGCTCACCGGCATCGAAGACGACGTCGGTGAGTTAGGATGCACCTAGACCCATTCTCGTCCAGATAAAAACCCCTAGCTCCCGCCGCCACCTATAAATACCCCTCGCCACCTCCGATTACAAGCGTTGGCTCTCTATCCCTCTTCCCTACATTGAGCATGACAATAGGCTATTCTTCTCTTCCGATGACCCATTTCCACCTCTTTGGAGCACGTCCACCGGAGGAGCTTATCGCTACTCATCTGTTCTTCCTCCCAGGAGTCATGATAAGGCTCCACGTGCCCCATTTCCCTCAGACCTCGCCAGAGTTTGATCTAACTTCGTCGGATTTCTTCCTCTGTTACGCGCCATCGATGGAGATCTTCTTTCCCCTTTGTCCAAGTTATCGCAGATTAGCTTACTTTTTAGTATAGATTAGATTCAGTTAGGTAGTTAATTGGATTAGTGTAAGTCTATCCACAACTCTTTCTTCCCCTACTCCGGTGAGGCTAAATTCGGCCTCATAGGACTTTGATTCATGCTTTTATCCACTTGTTCATACTCCTCACCTCGCCACGATCACTTTCCACCTTCTTCCTTGTTTAATTAGCCACCTACACACCTAAACCACCTTACCTTCAACTGAGGACCTTCGTTGTCTATGGTGAAGGTCCTAGTCCTATCTCACATACATCAGAGGTCCTCCGTCACTTCCTTATATCACAAGGACCTCAATTTATCCTTTAATTAGATTAATAGTTCATTATATATGAAATGCCTAAATTTCACCTTCAACCTCTGAGTTGCTATCAATGGTGAGCTCAAAGGAGTTAATCCGGCTAATTAATCACTTATGCACCGACTTGCCTATGAACTAGTACATGTTGGGACTGAAAAACCCCCTTGCATTCCCAACAAGCACACACCACTTGGAAAATGTCTCGAGGGTTTGGGAGGGGCGATGGTGACGGCGGAGGGGTTGATGAAGGATAGTTGGCATGGAGGTCAAGGAGATGGCGTAGAAAGGACTCCGAGAGGAAAGCCTTCTTTGCATCTTCAAGTAGGGTGTGGGCAGAGGGTAGTAGAGGGAGGTGGAGGCAAAAGAACAATAATGTTGTTTGCTATAGGTGTAGAAGGAGGGGGCATATGGTGGCCATCTGTAGGGCTCCAATCTTGTGTCTTGCGTATGGTGGCTTGGGACATAGGAGGGATTCATGCCAAAAAGGGAGGGAAGCAAAATCTGATGGAGACAATGTGCCCCATAATCAAGTTTGGGGGAGAGCCCGCCCACCACCCCCTCCAAAGGTTTTTGACCAGGTGATGATGTGGAGGTACCGGTTGCTGATGATGTTGTGGTTGCAGAGATGGTGCTACAAGGTGCCCTAATTGGTGAGATCACGTTGGGATCCGCCAGTTTCGATCAAATCTGTAGATTGGTGAGTACTTTGTCTCTCTCCTCTCCGAGATGGAAGATATCAATGTTGGGTAGATCGAGATTTGTGATATTTCGGCTGGGAATGATGGATGTGGAAAAGCTTCATTTCTGCACCAGCTGCTTCACTAGTTTGATGATCATATGGCGGTTGGTCTCGCCTTTTGGTGGCACTTCACAAGAGAGACCCCCTCAGCTGGTAGAGATTAGAATGGGGCAACTGGAGATCTGGGGCCTACCATTACATCTGAGGACGCATGGTGTTGTGAAGGTAATTGCAGGATTTGTGACACTTGAAGAGGGTATTGAGGTGGGGCTGTAGGAAGGGGATGGAAGGTCGTTAGCAATGGATGTTTGAGTGAATAGAGGTGGGCCGGTGCCGGAGAAGATCATTCTCTGATATAGGGGGAGTTCATGGATGCTGCGATTGAAAATCCTTTTTGGCAAAATAAAGGTTGCCATGTAGGGGGATGGAAGATCCTTTGTAGAGGTTGTCAGTGGAAGGAGTGGGCCTAAATGTTATAAAACTATCCAGGTAGATCACCCAGAACCTAAGAAGAGGAAGGAGCACCATGAGTATGAGGCCATGGAGGAGGAGATAGAAGTTGTGGACCAACCTGTTAGGGTGGTGGCTGACAGTATTGATATGAGAGGGGATCAAGAAGTTGGCAGTGAAATGGAGGGAATTCAAGGGAGGAATCAGGAGGATAGGCAAGATGGGAAGGCAGTGGTGTTGCTATCACCTAGTATAGTGGGGAATCTAAAATTTGGAGTAGGATCTTCATCCAAAGAGAAAGCTGTCAAGTCTCCCTATAAACTAAGGGGACGCATGGTGGGAGGTGGAAAGGTGATTGATGAGAAAGCCATTGCGGCCATTCTGAAGGTGGAGCGTGTTGCAAAAGAACAGATGGGTGATAATTAGGTGATGGGATGAAGATCCTCACTTGGAATGTGCGTGGGTTACACGATGGTATTCAGAAGGCATCTTTGGGCATTATTTGCAGGAGTGGGAAGTGGATTGTGCACTTCTATAGGAGACACATCTCAAAGAAGGGGATGCCTCTATGTGGTCTTCATTGCTGCAGGTAGGTCAGGCAGACGTGTGATCCATTGTTGTAGGCAGGTTAGGCAACGCACCTACTACATTTCAGTGGTGTATGTTTGAAATCTTCTCCGATTTAGTAGGTGATTGCTTAGAAGTGTTCATGAATGACTTCTCGATCTTCGGGAGCACATTTGATGGATGCTTAGACCACTTAACTAAGGTTCTGCAAAGATGCATCAATGTGAATCTGGTACTTTCCTGGGAAAAATCACATTTTATGGTACCAAAAGGACTAGTTCTAGGTCACTGTATTTTTGAGAGAGGAATAGAGCTTGACCGTGCAAAGGTCAACTTGATTTCTGACTTGCCTTTCCCTTCGTCAGTTAAACAGATTAGATCTTTTCTCAGGCATGTTAGTTTCTATTGCCGCTTTATAGGGGACTTCTCAAAAATAGCCTAACCTCTCACCAATCTCCTCTCTACAGATGTAGACTTCTAGATCTCTGATGATTGTGTTCGTGCCTATACGACACTTCATGATCTAGTTACCAAGGCACCAATACTGCAACCCCTGGATTGGTCTCACCCTTTTGAGATCATGTGTGATGCCTTTGATTATGCAGTAGGGGCTGTCCTTGGGCAGAAACTGGATGGGAAACCTACAGTCATATATTACGCTAGCAAAACCTTAGATGAACCTCAGAGAAATTACACCGTCACTAAAAAGGAATTGCTAGTAGTAGTATTTGCACTGGAAAAATTCATACCTTATCTTTTAGGTTCCCATATTATAGTCTACATTGACCACACTGCAGTCCGACATCTTCTCACCAAGAAGGATGCAAAATCTCACCTGATTAGATAGATCTTGCTATTGCAAGAGTTTGATTTAGAGATTCGTGATAAGGCTGAGAAGCAGAATGTGGTAGTTGATCACTTATCCCGCCTTCCTTCATAAGTGATTTCTCCTTCGCTTCCCATTACTGACAACTTCCCTGACAAGCAAATGTTGGTCATTCATTCTGATCTTCTTTGGTATGCTAACATTGTCAACTACCTGGCTTTTGGAATCGTTCCTTCTGATTGGGTCTGACATCAAAAAGACAGACTTAGATCCGAGGCCAAGCACTATTACTGGGAAGAACCATGGCTTTTCAAGCACTGCAAAGACCAGATCCTTAGGAAGTGTGTCCCCAATAAGGAGATAGAAAGCATCTTCTCATTCTATCATGACCAGGCTTGTGGAGGTCATTTCTCTAGCAAAAAGACTACTGCAAAAATTTTGCAGAGCGATTTTTATTGGCCCATGATCTTCAAAGATGCACACGAATATAGTAGGGCATGCCCACGCTGTCAATCTCTCTGCAGTATTGGCCACAGAGACATGATGCCCTTGAATCCGATCTTAGTGTGCGAAATCTTTGACATATGGGGCATTGACTTCATGGGACCTTTTCCTAGTTCTCATGGCTTCGAGTACATCTTGTTAGTAGTAGATTATGTTTCTAAATGGATTGAAGTCATCCCCTCGAGGATTAACGATCATAGAGTTGTGACACAATTTGTCCATGACTATATCTTCTCTAAATTTGGGGTACCAAAAGCCATCATTAGTGATGGAGGGTCTCATTTTAGGAACACACATTTCCAGTCCCTACTTCAGAAGTATGGGGTATCACATAGGATTGCTACACCTTACCACCCTCAAACCAATGGACTTGCAGAATTGTCCAACTGGGAGATCAAGAAGATTTTACAGACTATCATTTGACATGATAGAAAGGATTGGTCTTCCTGCCTTTCTGATGCGTTGTGGTCATATAGGATAGCTCACACAATCCCATTAGGCATGTCTCCTTTTAAGCTTGTGTATGGGAAACCCTGTCATCTTCCCGCAAAACTTGAGCACAAAGCCTATTGGGCCATTAGAAAGTGTAACCTGAACTTAGAGAAGGCTGGTGATCATAGAAGATTAAAAATTTCTGAGCTAGATGAATTGAGGAATGAATCTTGTGAAAGCTCAAGTATTTATAAGGATAAATTAAAGGCCTGCCATGACTGTCACATCCATCGGAAGTCATTTCACCTTGGTTAGAAAGTTCTTTTGTTTGACTCAAAACTTAAACTTTTCCCAAGGAAACTCAGATCCAAGTGGACCAGACCTTTCAAAATCTTAAGAATCTTTGAAAATGGATCTATTAAGATTATTAAGATTAACAAATATGAACCTTTCACTGTCAATGGACAAAGATTGAAACCTTTCATTGAGCTACATGATCTCAGACTTGTCAATTCTATTGTTTCGCTCCAATATTTTGAACTCCCATCTGGGTTTACGCCTAGCTAGAGGCGTTAAACTTTGCAAACCTATCTTTTTGTATTTAGTTGTTTTCAACTTTCTTGTTTTCACCTTTCTTGCATTAGGTGTCTACCTTTGCATTTTTAGCATACATTCGTTGTCACTTATGTCATTTCACTTCTTAACCTGACTTTCTACTTTGATTTTCTATCAGTGAAATCGTCTGTGTAGAGATTTTTATCTCCTCATTCCGACTTCCTTCCATCACCCAGTCTAAGATAGTGAAAAGCGGAACATGCATTTGCATCCACCCTATTCATACAATGACATTGCATCATTTAAGCATGGGGGTGTAAATGGTGAATCATTTACTGAAATGCAATTGTAGATACACTTGTAGTGTATATATATAGTATTATCAAAAATACCAAAAAATTAAAAAAATTTTGAAAAATTTGAAAAAATTACAAAGTCAAAAATACAAAAAATGTCAAAAGCAAAAATTCCAAAAATATAATAAGGGACCTGATCTTTATTGTTGAGAGAGAATTCCAAAATAGAAAAATTCTGAGGAGAGAAAAAAATATTGAAAAGAATTTAAGTGTTTAATTATGACCTTATAGCTAAAAATAAAAATAAAATAAGTGTTTATGGACATTCAACCTTTGCTGGTTAGACTTTCCGTGTCACTGTAGCTTGATTCCCTCAGGCTTTGGTTTAAGAAACTTTAAGCTTTGACAAGATAGATCACGATCTCTCCTAACTTGGGATGTATTCTTGTACCTGAGTCACCAGTACAGGATTCGCTGGTTTTCTTTGGCTTAGGAGCCTAAGTAACCTTGGTTTTCACTACACAGTGTTGGGAAATACCATGTGAATTTGAAATTCAACCCTAGTGTTCATTAGGGAAGGTGGAGTCCTTACCTGAGCGTACAGGTAGATTCTTTGTCCTAGTCTTTAGTCTTGTATCTAGGAGAAGCTCTTTCCACCAAAGATACCTACCAAATTAAGTGTGCTCTACTAAATAAAGTTGTCGGAGACATACTGACAGTTACTTTTGAAAAAAGAAAGTTTTAGAGAAAGACATTCTTTGGAATAAATCAAGTATGTTCTCCGTGTCTTGTAAATAGTTTTCAATAAAAAACAAAAATATTTTCAAGGTGCAATACAAATACCCTGTTTCCACCAAATATTTGTTGAGCCACAACGCAATAAAAGTTGGGTTTGAGTCTTCCTCATTTTTTTAGAGTCAATCCGAAAACATGAGCTGAAGCTAGGACCAACCTAGACTTAAACAGACGTGAAACCCCGAGATTGAGTTTTGAAATTCACTTGGTAAGTCCTAACCCATCACTAAGCACAGGCATAACCACTTAGCTTCTGAGTCTTGTAAAACCCCTTGAGTCCTTGAAATCGCACTTAAGGTTTAAATATCAAGAGTCCTTGTTGGTCGAGAGATGGTTTATGTCATATCAGTCTTAGGCTCTGGTCAGTCTTCCTAAATGATAGGTTCTCACAATGTCCAGACGTAAACACAGTTGGTTTATCGAAAAATCTTTTAGCTTAAGGATCATCTCTAAACACTTAACAATTTGAAAGAAAAGAAAAATAGATATTTCATCACAATTACTTTGCTGATACTTAAATTGCTTCGCACTTTAATGAGTTTTTTGCTAAGGGAATAGAAAAACGTAAGCATGGGGGTATGATGAGGTGTGTCTCATCATAACTAAAATGCCCAAGTTAAGCTAGAAACTAGGTTAAACACTATTGAATTAACACATGAAAAGGGTTAAGTGTGGGAAAAAGTGAAAAAAACCTAAAACATCAAATCTACGTTAAAAACACAAAATTAGGTCATCAAATGAGGTATTCTATTCCTTATTGTAAAATGATGATCCATTTGTAAATTGAACAAACATTTGAGTTCAAAACATCAAATCAAAAGTAAAATTAACTTCCTAAATGTTCAATTAAGCTTAAATAAAAACTTGGTTGCATTTAGACATCATCAGGGCATTGCATTTATTAAATTACATATAGGTCCTCAAGTCATAAACATTTTCTTCATTTAAAAGCTTCCAGGGACTGATTTGATAGCCGGTAGGGGCCTCTTTGCAAATCCTAAGGACTGTTCTAAATCGCTTCCTAACCATCCTCCTTGGCACCCTTTCACATGGCACCAAGGAAGCTTCCTAACCACCATCTATACTAGCCTATAAAAAGACCCCCCATCCTACCATTCAAACCATCCTTGGCAAGCAACAATTCATCCTCCTATCAAACACCTATAGCCACCATACATCCCACGCCCAAGAAAGGAGAAGGAGAGAAGAAGATTTAGAGAATTACACGACGGTTTAACAATCGTTGTCTATAGTTCACGTGTATCATAGACAATGGTCATCGAAACCATCATTTAATGATACTTCACGACAGTTTGTAAAGGAACTGTCGTTTATAAATATAGACGACGGTTTCTAAAATCGTCATGTAAAATACGATAGCTTGAAATCAAAACTGTCGTGTATACATTAACGTGACACACTTTCATGACGATAGAATACAACAGATTTTAAGGAATAGGCGACGGTTTTCAACCGTCATGAAAAGCATACATCGCTATAGTGAGAGCCGTGCAATCACCATTAAGCGGCACGAGACGTGCCATGCAGCGCAATGGATGAGCGTGAATACACCCGCATGCACATGCACGATCGCACATGCGGTCCGACGCCCTATTTGACGTGCCAGCTGAGCATGCGATCCTCGCTCAATCCCAGCCATCCATCCTCGATCCAACTGTTGTTCGTTGACCACGCCTATGCAGTTGTGAGCACGTGGGCATGTGCATTGGTTGCAAGCCTTCAGCGACGTTTGAGGTGGAGTTTTAGTGATGCCTTTGAGGTTGCTATTGACCCATGAACGACTAAGTCTCTTCTCTTCCACTATAAAAGGACCCCAACCCCTCCCATTCTTCTTCATCCCTTCCTATGCTCTCCTCACCTACTCTATAGCTCAAAACACACCTTGAGCTTGTGTTTCAAGCCTTTGGGATGCTCCACTAGAGAAAAGAAAAATTATTTTCCACCTTCTCATCACCATTTGTGGGGCTCTCATCGGCATCTTCTCAGCCCCATTCCAGGAAGTGGATCATGCCGCGACTCCACTTGTCCTCCTGATGGGAACACCATCATGAGCCCTATCTAGCTCATTTTGACCCACTAAAGAGAATAAATGCTCCTACATAACCAACTGAAGGTCATAATTCACTGTATAACCTTTCTGAGAGAAACACAAGAAACTAGGGGTAAAACTGTAATTTTACCAATGCAATACAACCATGGGTTTTCTCAAGGGCTAAACAAAGGTCAAATGGTCTTAATAAGATAACAAGAGAGTTGGATTTGACAGAAAAGGGTTTGCGTGTGTCCTGTGAATTAAATGACTTCTTAAAATCCTAAAACAGACCCACTTGATTAACCAAGGTTTTTTATCAGGATGAAATTCACTTAAACCCTCTAAAAATCATAGAAAAATATTCTCTATGATTTAGAACCTTCAATTTGGCCATTGGAACCCATCTTGACTTAGAATGGGATCTCAGACAGATATTTGCCTTAAATTAAGTTTTTGCATAAATTTCCCAGTCAAACGTGGTCAAACCCAAAATCCAACTTCACTATTGGATTCCTTAGGTCCAAATTAGGTTTGTACCAAAATTTGGACCTAAGGGGAATTCATCTTGACCTAGTTTGCAAAAAGGTTCAGTCTGATTACATTTATACCCCTATCTTTCAAAAACCCTTGCAAACAGCCCCCTAGCTTCTTCATCATTTTCTCAAATAGGTCCCTCCACCATTATAGTGGAGGAATCCTACTCCGGCAAGCTTTGAAAGGAGATCCCTCCCTGATTGCTCAGAGGATCACCTCCAAAATTGGAAGGGAGATTCTCTGAGAAAATCCCTCCAATATGAACCCAGTTTGATGCCCTGATTCCTTCCAAATCTCTCATGCGAACGCATGAGAGATTCGGGTCTCTTGAAGCTTCCATCTCTGGCGACCCTTCCTTGCTTGGAAGCTTGGCTTCCAAGCACAAAATCCCTCTCCAGAGACCTATTTAAGATGCCCCAGATCAAAACCAAACTCAGCTTGAAATTGGGTCGGATTCCCTCACATTCTTCTCTCCCCTCCGGCCACAACAACTCCGCAAGCTTCGGCGGCTTCTCCCTCACTCTCTCATTGCCCAACCACAATACCAGTGTTCGGGTTAACTCTGCCACAGTCCTCCACATTGTGCAACACCGGTCGATGTCGCCTCTGCCCTGTCTTCGTTATCGCCTTATCTATGGAGGTATTCGTCTTCCCCACAACCGGAAACCATATCGGCGTGGGATTCCCTTCCCCTTCATCCCTTAGATTTTATTTCTTAAGTTCCCTGTCCTCCACACTTTCTCCCACTCTCTTTATTTCCAAAAATCATCCACTGATGCCACTGACCACCGTCACCTTCTCCACCTCCGGCGACTCCTCCGGCGAGGTGCTCCCATCGCTCCGCACCTCCATCCACCTCGCCAACCACCTTATGACCTCCACCTCATCTCCTTGGTCACTTCCCCTCATTCCACGCACTGCGCCACTCACCCAAGCACCCCCTCGAACACACCCACAGATTCGCACACAGTGTGCCCTAGGCACGCACGCACAGGCATCCCCAAGCCATGCTGACATCCCCATCACATTCATCGTGGTCCGGCAACCCTCTCTGAATGTTTTGATGTGGCTGCGAGGCTGATCTTGTGCTCTCAATTTCAGGCACTCTTCTGCCATCGTTGCAGAGCTTGAAGCTCGCTTGCTGCGCTCCAGGCCTCACTCTGCTCCAGGGGATAGCCCCATGCTGTGCGCAATCGAAGCCTGCACGTATCCACGCCATCAAGCAAAGGCTTCAGCCTCGGCAGCCTTGCCAATTGGAAGCCTCATCTGCTGCTACGGCGCACAAAGGAAGGTGGGACATTTAGTCCCACCTCGGAAGTGAGAGACCGTCCGCACCTGCATAAAACGAAAAAGTAAAGTAGCCTTGTCACCTCAGATCCATGGGGTGAGGCCCACTCACCCAACCCGGTCTCGTCCATGAACACGCCCCGTGGACCTGGCCTGACCCGACCTGATTGCACTCCTTGCCCACTACCGCACGTCGGTAGGCCTAGTCCTGGGTGTGCACCTGACCCGATTACCCGACTACTTGTGTGGCTCTGGGAGAGCGTCCTAAGAGAGAAAGTTAGGAGAGCTGTGCATGGGTAGGGGTAGGTTTTGCTATAGGGTTCTTCGGCCAACACTTAGTCGAGAAGGCCAAAGGCAGGAGTTGAAGAAGGAAGAAGAAGGAGAAGCCAAGGAAGAAGAAGGCAAAGGAAGCTAAAGAAGAAGAGAAGGCCAAAGCTAAAAGGCAAAGGCAGAAGGAAGAAGAAAGAGAACAATCGTGAAGACAAAGACAAAGGAAGTCAGACAGAAGCCAAAGAAGAAGAAGGAAGGAGAAGACAGAGAAGAGAAAGAGAAGAACTCAGACACTTTAAGTCATCTGATTAAGGAGCCAGACGACAGATTCTAGTCTCCATTGCATATTTATATATTGAATCATTTGGTGATATTGGAGTATTTGGTGATCTACATCACTATTTTACTCATATTTTTTCACTTTGATACTGCTACTATTTCAATTTCTTTTAGTACAAGTTGGGATCTTGATTTCTAAATACCAATTTGCTCCCTGTGTTTAACCTCGGAAATCTTTTCGAGTAATAAAATTATATCTGTTTTGAATGCTATTTCGGCTGTACTACAACGCAACACTTTTAAAACTTGATCGAGCGCTCTTAACATTTTGGCGCTGTTGCCGGGGAGCAACGGGCAATTTAGAATTCTTGATTACAATTCCTGATTTGGTACTAACTTGATATATCTCTTTTGTTGTGGTTGTTTCAGGGAGAAGATACATTAAAGAAAAGTCAACTGCACAACAAACACACCAGGGGCAAGTAACTTCTAATTACTCTCCCTCTTATAAGCCCCTCATTCTGAAAAGGAAAAAAGAGCAAAATCAATTAGGGCTACTTGCTTTACATTCTTAGCTAATTCATCAAGTTATTTGATTTGATTTCAACAACAAAAATATGATTTGTGCACCCACTTAAGGTAACTAGAGCTATCATTTTCTTGTTTGAGCCCTAGATACCACATTTGGCAAATTAAGTTGGACAATAATTAGAGCCAATTAATGATTTCAAGTTAGGGTTTTAGAGACACACTTTCATAAACAAGAATCAATTTTCCAAAATGATGTGTGCCTAAGCCATGGTTGAATTGATCTATTCAAGAAAACCCTAAAAATCAGGCTCTTAATCTCACTTGAATCCTAAAAGAGAGACCTAAAACTTCTCAAAGGACAAATAGGTGAAGTTGACCCACCTTCTTGGGTCAACCAACCTTGAAATTAGGTCACTTTTTGCACTCAGTACATCTAAAGTTCAAGTGAAATCTTAAGAACCCTTGCTCTCTAATAAAACTGGTAGACTTAAGAGGTCAAGTCCCCCATTCTGGTCTACCTGGAACATCAGTGACAAGAGAGGTCAGGTGGGGGATACCCTGTAACTCGTGGGGGCGCTCTACCATGTAGGGGTCTTTGTGGGAATCTCCCTCTTTGGCTGCCCAGGTATTTCTCCGGTGGACGGCTTTCTGACTAAGGGGTATCATCTGCCCCGAGCCTCTATAGTCATCTAAAATTTTTTGGGTGTCTTGATTGGGTCCATCACATTCTACTCTTATCCAGACCATCGGTGCATGTTTGGTAGGAGGTCCTTAAGACCATCCTTGAGGCCTCCTTTAGTCATTCACTCTCGTCGAGGCCTGGCCTTGACTTCTGTGTTTGTGCAGCAACCCCATCACATAGACATCTCCTTTAATTCATCTGAACCTAATTCACCTTCATCCATCATCATGGCAGAACCCACAGAAAAAGAGAATAACCTTGACAACCAACTTCAGCACCTTAATGATTTATTCCAAGCTTTTGTGAATCCACCGTAGCGTCCTATGATGCGAAAGCATTACAATCCCACTGCAGTGGCGATCAAACCTCGAGTCCAAATCCTGGCTGGAGGTCTTGATTCTAAACTCAAGCCCAACATGATTCATGCTATTCCAAAGTTTCATGGGCTCAATTCCGAGGATCCATTTCAGCACATCAAATAGCTCAAGCATCTGGCCCAGACCTTCAGGTCAGATGTCCAAAATCGGGACATTCTTCTCATGAAAATGTTCTCCTTCTCTCTCATGGACAAAGCAGCTTACTAGTATCAGACTCAAACGCGTCTAATCAACACATGGGTTGAACTACAATCCAAATTTCTAAAAAAGTGCTTCCCAGTTGGTCAGACGAATGCTTTATGACACTAGATCACGCACTTCACATAATAGCCTGGAGAACCACTTCACGACACATGGGATTGTTTCTTGGATCTCATGCAGAAGTGCCCCCATCACGGAGTTCCTAAATGGGAACAAGTCCAGTCTTTTTACCAGAGACTCCATGAAGATATCCGTTTATTCATCAATGCAACTTGCGGAGGAAATATCATGGGTCAACATGAAGACACTGTGTGGGAGATTCTCGAGAATATGTGTGAGAACTTCATCAATAATGGCTCCATGGGCTTATTCGATCGGACGAATTCCCGCACATCGATGAATCCAAGGGGGGTAGATGAGATGCAGGGCCTGTCCTCATTAGTAGACTTGGAATTGATGGCCAGTCGTTTGGACAAGGTCTCTATATTGAGAAGAAGCTGGATGAGCTAACTCAACATTTGCAGTGAGCCACCTTTGCGTAAATTCCGTTCGCATAGCCGCCCTCTGGGAGGGAAGCTGTGCATAACATCTATCATCGATCTTCTTAGGGGATGGACCCGTATTCACCCCCGTCCGACTCTAGGACAAGAGGAAACTCCGATCCTACATACTCTAGTTGGGGGAACTCTGAACCCTCGTACTCTGATTTTTTCGAGGTTCCTCAGACTTGCGAGGACCTCAACACCATCCAGAATGACCCATTCTCTAATACCTATAACCCTGGATGGTGGAATCATCCCAATTTCCTGTGGGCAGGAAACAATCAAAATCAAAGACCACCATATCAACCTCGTCCATAAACTCCTGATCCATATCAGCTGCCTCAGCCTTGGCACAACCCTACCTATCAATCTGGGCCAACTCAGACAGATCAGATGACTCTTATCCTTCAGACTCTGGCTGACATTCAAAAGATGAATGTGGCTATGCAAAAACAGCACAAAGACGAGATCACAGAGGTTCGCAATCAACTCACCAAGATGGCGAATTCCTACCAACCTGGCACACTTCCTTCACAACCTCTATCGAATCCAAATAACGTGCTGAACCAGAGGTGCGTTATGAACCCAAATCCGGGCCAAGGCCACATGATTTATCAGGCCCCTTCTGCTCCATCACCCGACGGGATGGAAGCCTCGACATCATATTCAGGATTTCAGTAGTAGGCACTTATTTTACTGACATCGAACTAGAACCAGGCAGGACTACATTCAGTAACAACTCGTAGTGGCAAAGTAACACAAGACCCACCTTACCCAAGCCACTTTCAGCCTGGTAGTGCTAAGCCAAGCCCTAGAATAGTTATCCAGGAAACCCCTACCCCTGATCAAGAACCTGGACCTATTCTAGAGGAACCATCCAAGGTTCCATTTCCCGAAGCCTTGACCAAGGGAAAGAGGACAACCAAACCCATGGCACCTGAGGAGGATCTGGTCAAGCTCTTTGAATAGGTCCGTATAAACATCCCCTTGATGGATGCAATTGCCACGTATCAGCTTATGCATGATTTTTGAAAGACGTGTGTACACCTAAGCGTAAGCTGTGAACCAAAAGTGGGAGCCCAATTGTATTGTCAGAGCAAGCCAGCTCTATAATTCTGAGCAAACTCCCACCTAAGGCAAAAGACCTAGGTACTCCCCTAATTTCCTATATAATTGGTGATATCCAATTTGATAAGAGCCTTATTGGATCTAGGAGCCTTCATAAACCTAATACCTACATCCCTACTTGACCATCTTGAGGAATCTAAACTCAAACCGATAGAGGTGACATTACAGTTGGCAGACCGATCTATTAAGTCACCTAAAGGAGTTCTTGAGGATGTCATTGTTAGGGTTCGGGATTTCTATTTCCCAGTGGACTTCGTAGTCTTGGATATGGGTGCTCCAGAAAATCCGAGGAACACACCAATCATATTAGGGAGACCCTTTTTGGCCACTGCTAGGGCCAACATAAATTGTGAGGAGGGCCAAATTGAACTGAAATTTGGTAACCAAACATTAAAGATTGACATCTTTAAGGCCCAACAAGGGATTAATTGCGGAGTTATAGAACAGATATGTGATATCAAGGTTGTGGTTGACGATCCATATATTGAGGAAAACCTGACTACTTTTGATCAACCACAAGAGGATCACAACCCGCAATCAGAGGAGTCCGAACTTAACCTAGATACACCCATAACTCCTTCCCTTGCTCCTGACACACACCCTGAACTACCTGCTGCTGCTGATAACCCTGTTCTGGAACTCAAGCCTCTTCCCAATCATCTAAAGTACATCTTTTTGGGTTCCAATCAGACGTTTCTTGTGATTATCAACCCCAGACTCACACCTGATCAGGAATCCCATCTGATTACTATTCTCCAGCAACATCGAAGAGCCATTGGATGGACTCTTGATGATTTGACTGGCATCAGGCCCTCTTACTACACACACCGTATCTATACTGAAGAGGGCACACGACCTTCTCGTGAAATGTAGAGACACCTGAATCCTAATCTGTAGGAGGTCGTGAAATAGGAGATTATCAAGTGGTTAGATGCTGGGATCATCTACCTGATCTCCGACAGTCGGTGGGTGAGTCTAATCCAGGTTGTGCCTAAGAAGGCAGGACTCATTGTGATCACAACTGAAATCGGAGAAATCATACCAACCCGTGTGGCAAATTCATGGAGTCTGCATTGATTATAGAAGACTCAATACCTCCACAAAGAAGGATCATTTCCCACTACCTTTTATTGATCAGATCCTCGAGAAACTAGCGAGAAATAGGTTCTTCTGCTTTTTGGATGGGTACTCTGGTTATAACCAGGTGGCAGTCCATCCTGAGGACCAAGAGAAGACCACTTTCACCTGCACATTTGGGACGTACGCATTCCGAAGGATGCCATTCGATCTTTGTAATGCACCCGCTACTTTTCAGCGGTGAATGCTTGCCATATCCTCAGATATGGTAGTGATTATCTGGAAGTCTTCATGGATGACTTTTCAGTGTTTGGCGAATCAATTGACGATTACCTCCTACAATTGGTCCAGATCCTCAGGAGGTGCATTGCGTGAATCTGGTTCTTTCCTGGGAAAAGTGCCATTTCATGGTGCTTGAAGGAATTGTCCTGGGACATCTCATCTCAGCAAAAGGCATCCAGGTTGATCGAGCCAAGGTGAATCTGATTTCCAAACTCCTTATGCCTAGCTTGATCAAGGACATTCGATCTTTCCTGGGACACGTCAATTTTTACCGTCAATTCATTCCTAATTTCTCAAAGATCGTGCACCCCATGACTACTCTACTTTCTAAGGGTGTTCCTTTTGAAAATTCCAAGGAATGCACTCAAGCATTTGAGATTCTACGTGATCGAGTTACTCAAGCTCCAATCCTACAGTACCCTGATTGGTCTCAACCCTTTGAGATCATGTGCGATGCTTCTGATTTTGCTGTAGGAGCGGTATTAGGGTAGAAAATTGATGGGAAACCCGTGGTTATCTACTACGCTAGTAAGACACTTGAAGAGGCTCAATGTAACTACATAGTTACTGAGAAAGAGCTACTAGCCGTAGTATTTGCCGTGGAAAAATTTAGATTATATCTTTTGGGTTCCCGTGTTATCATTTACTCTGATCACACAGCTGTGAGACATCTCCTTGCAAAGAAGGACGCAAAACCTCGACTAATCCACTGGATCTTGCTGTTGCAAGAATTTGACCTTGAGATTCGTGACAAGGTGGGAAAACAGAACGTGGTAGCTGATCACTTGTCCCACCTTCCTTCTGATATTATCGACCCTTCCGGACCCATTATGGAACATTTTTAGAATGAGCACCTCCTGACTATCAGTACAGGACTTCCATGGTTTGCTGATCTAGTAAACTACCTGGCATCACATCAGATCTCGTTCGATTGGTCAAAGGCCCAAAAGGACAAATTGCTTTCCGATTCCAAGTACTACTTTTGGGAAGACCCGTATCTATTCAGCATTGGTGCTGATCAAATCATCCAACGATGTGTCCTGGAAGTAGAAATTCAGGGCATCTTGTCCTTCTGCCATGACCAGGCATGCGGTGGACACTTCTTTGGTCATAAAACCGTAGCTAAAGTCCTCCAGTGCGACTTCTATTGGCTCATGATTTTCAAAGATGCATACAATCACTGTAAGGCATGCACTCATTGTCAGACCTTTGGCAACATGACCCACCGTGATATGATGCCCTTATAGTCGATTCTCATATGCGAAATCTTTGACGTTTGGGGGATTGATTTTATGGGACCCTTTTTGGTTTCGAACGGCTTTAAGTACAGTCTACTTGCTATTGAGTACGTGTCCAAATGGATCGAGGCCATTCCGACCCAAACTAATGATCATAAAGTGGTTATCAAATTCATTCATCAGAACATCTTTTCTGGGTTCTGGATTGCACATGCAATAATCTCTGATAGAGGGGACCCATTTCACTAATGCTCAGTTCAGGTCACTGATGACCAAATATGGGGTGTCGCACCGAATCTCTACTCCTTATCACCCCCAAACTAATGGTCTAGCTAAGCTATCAAATCGGGAGATCAAGAAAATCCTCCAGGTTACTGTTAGACCTGACAGGAAAGACTGGTCATCCCGACTTCCAGAAGCTTTGTGGGATTATAGGACCGTCCAAAAAACCCAATTAGGTATGTCTCCCTTCATATTAGTGTACGGGAAGGTAGGTCACCTCCCCGTCAAATTGGAGCACAAAGCCTATTGGGCAGCACGGAACTGCAATCTAGATCTTTCTAAGGCAGAAACCCACAGAAAGCTTCAAATGAGAGATATCGATGAATTACTCCACGACGCGTATGAGAACTCGCGAATTTACAAAGAGTGGGTTAAAGCCTTTCACGACAAGCACATATCCGGAAAGATCTTTTACCTTGGTCAGAAAGTCCTACTCCTTGATGCCAAGCTCAAACTATTCCTAGGAAAACTCAGATTAAAATGGATCAGACCTTACCTTGTTCGACAAATCTTTGGAAATGGAGTTGTCAAGATCAGTCAACTCAGCCATGATTCAGAACCTTTCGTCGTGAACGGTTAGAGACTCAAACTGTTCATTGAACTTACTGATACAAATTTGGCTGAGACATCTTTTACCCTCCATTCTGCCTGAGCTCATTGCGCCCAGCCGATGGTGTAAAACTCAATGCTTAACGGGAGGCAACCTGTCATTTTGAAAAACCCGAAATGTTTCTTGACATTCCTATGCTAAAATCATTTTGCACTTTAGGGTTCATCCATTAGGACAGTCGACCCCACCTCAGGTACCCGTACCTGAGCTTGAAATCGTTCGCAACAGTTATCTCGACCTAGTCACCCACCCAAAACTTGTTCTAATGAATGATCTAAGCTAAACTCAAACCCACCTAATTTACAATGGGGACATTGCAAATCGTAGGCATGGGGGGGTATGAAAGTGCAAAACGTAGTGAAAATCATCTTACAAGAAAGGGTTTCATCAAAAAAATCACATATCCCAAAAATACCAAAAAAATGAAAAAAATTCTTGAAAAAGAACAAAAAAATGGGAGGAGAGAAAATTTTGAGGGCATATCAATTTTGAGGAGAAAAAGGAGAGATAAAAATGTCAAAAAAGGAGCACAAGTTGAAAAGAAAAGAAAAAAGAGATAGTCATTAGTAAGAAATTAAGGAATTGACTTAGTTCTAGACTATATCAAAAAAAAAGAAAATGAAAGACAAAAAGTGCTAATGAAACACAGAAGAGATTAGTAAGAATGTTTATTTTAGGCCTCTTGGGCTATAATCCTAGACTTAAAAATTCAAGTACCCGCTAAGATCTGGATAATCCTCAAGAGGTTGGGGAAAATGCGAAGCTTAAGTATTAGGTCTAAGGCTTAGGCAGTATTTAGCCTCGTTTACTGACCTCTGGTTTATGGGACTCGGTAACTTAAGCATCCCAATCCACACACAGTCTAATTCAATGTGCTTAAGTATCAAAATCACGCAAATGCATTTAAGTTCTAAAAGAAGTCGCCTAGATTAGGAGCGATTGATCAACACAAGTTGATTTGGACAAGTTCCTAGCATGGAGAGGCAGAAAATTCTCCTCAAAGATGCGCAATAACATATCATCTCCTTGGTGCTTGTCTCATAGGATATTTACATATCCTACTAGGGGCATGTAAGCACCCTATGTTGGTTCAGATGCCATGGGCGGCATTATCCTGAAATGTCTATTGCCAGGGTCTGGATTTAGCTACAGAACACCATGGGTGGGATTATCTCAAAATCTCAAAAGCCAGGGTTCTGGGGTTGCCATGGGCGGTGCTATCCCAAAGCATCGATTGCCAGGGACCCTTCGAGGATTGATGATGGGGACTAGGAATCCGATATAGACTGTGTTGTGAAGCTAATCCGAAGCTAGAAATAAAAGGAAAAGATAGAGAAAACTCTCCAAACAAAGAAAATTCCTCTGTCTCTCTCTGACAAAAATGCACTGCAAACTGAACCGAGGCTAAAATATGTTATAAGCACGGGTGCTTTAACCACGGAGTTCAACGAACCTTAGGATAGTTCCTGTGGGCCTTAAAAACCTTCACGGCAGACTGAGGCTAGAGTTGGTTAGGTTCGGATCTTGGTTGGTACTTGAGTACCTCTAGGCCTACTATCGGCATTCTAACCTGATCTACAGAAGAAAGCACACATCATAGTTTTTGAACATCAAAGGATTTCATGGTCTAGAATCAAAGTTAAAGCCTTAAAATTTTGTTAAGGGACTAGCAAAAGCTAGGCATGGGGGTATGATGGGAACACTATCATTAGCCCTAACTAGCTCATTTTGACCCAATGAAGAGAATAAATGGTCTTACATAACCAATTAAAGGTCATAATTCACTACATAACCTTTTTGAGAGAAACATAAGAAACTAGGGGTAAAACTGTAATTTTACCAATGCACTACAACCACGGATTTTCTCAAGGGCTAAACAAAGGTCAAATGGTCTTAATAAGATAATAAGAGAGTTGGATTTGACAGAAAAGGATTTGTGTGTGTCTTGTGAATTAAATGACTTCTTGAAACCCTAAAACAGATCCACTTGATTAACCAAGATTTTGGTCAGGATAAATTCACCTAAACCCTTAAAATATCATAGAAAAATATTCTCTAGGGTTTAGAACCTTCAATTTGGCCATTGGAACCCATCTTGACCTAGAATGGGGTCTCAGACAGATATTTGCCCTAAATTAGGTTTTTACATAAATTTCCAAGTCAAACGTGGCCAAACCTAAAATCCAACTTCACCATTGGATTCCTTATGTCTAAATTAGGTTTGTACCAAAAATTAGACCTAAGGAAAATTCATCTTGACTTAGTTTGCAAAAAGGCTCAATCTGATTACATTTATACCCCTATCTTTCAAAAACCCCTACAAACAGCCCCCTAGCTTCTTCATCATTTTTGCAAATAGGTCCCTCCACCATTATAGCAGAGGAATCCTACTTGGGTGAGCTTTGAAAGGAGAGCCCTCTCTGATTGCTTAGAGGATCTCCTCCAAAATTGGAAGGGAGATTCTCTGAGAAAATCCCTCCAATATGAACCCGATTTGATGCCCTGATTCCTTCCAAATCTCTCATTCGAATGCATGAGAGATTCGGGTCTATTGAAGCTTCCATCTCCGGTGACCCTTTCCAGAGACCTATTTAAGAAGCCCTAGATCAAAATCGAACTCCTCAGCTTGAGATTGGGCCAGATTCCCTCACATTCTTCTCTCCCCTCCGGCCACAACAACTCCGCAATCTCCGGCGGCTTCTCCCTTGCTCTCTCGTCGCCCAACCACAATACTAGTGGTCGGGTTAACTCCGCCACAGTCCACGTCGTGCAACATCGGCTGACGTCGCCTCTGCCTTGTCTTCACCGCCGCCTCATCTATGGAGGTATTCGTCTTCCCTATGACCAACAACCATACCGACATGGGATTCCCTTCCCTTTCATCCCTTAGATTTGGTTTCTTAAGTTCCCTATCCTCCATACTTTCTCCCCCTCTCTTCATTTCCGAAAATCATCCACCGACGCCACTGACCACCGTCACCTTCTCCACCTTCGACGACTCCTCTGGTGAGGTGCTCCCGTCTCTCTGCACCTCCATCCACCTTGCCAGCCACCCTATGACCTTTGCCTCTTCTCCCTGACCACTTCCCCTCATTCCACGCACCGCGTCACTCACCCAAGCACCCCCTTGAACACACCCACACATTCGCACATAGTGTGCCCTAGGCACGCACGCATAGGCATCCCCTAGCCATGCCGACATCCCCATCACATTCGCCGTGGTTCGGCGACCCTCTCTGAACGTTTTGACGTGGCTGGGAGGCCGATCTTGTGTTCTCAGGTTCAGGCACCCTTCCACCATTGTTGCAGAGCTTGAAGCTCGCTTGCTGCGCTCTAGGCCTCACTCTGCTCTAGGGGATAGCCCCAGGCTGTGCGCAATCAAAGCCCACACGTATCCACACCATCAAGCAAAGGCTTCAGCCTCGACAGCCTCTCCAATTGGAAGCCTCATCTGCTGCTGCGGCATGCAAAGGAAGATGGGACATTTAGTCCCACCTCGGAAGTGAGAGACCATCCGCACCTACATAAAAGGAAAAAGTGAAGTAGCCTTGTCGCCTCAGATCCATGGGGTGAGGTCCCACTCACCCTACTCGGTCTTGTCTGTGAACACGCCCTGCAGACCTAGCCTTACTTGACCCAACCGCACTCCTCACCCACTACTGACATTGGTGGGCCTTGTCCCAGGTATGCGCCTGACCCGATTACCCGACTGCTTATGTGGCTCTGGGAGAGCATCCTAAGAGAGAAAGTGAGGAGAGCTACGCACAGGTAGGGGTAGGTTTTGCTACAGGGTTCTTCGGCCAACACTTAGTCGAGAAGGCCAAAGGCAGGAGTTAAAGAAGGAAGAAGGAGAAGCCAAGGAAGAAGAAGGCAAAGGAAGCTGAAGAAGAAGAGAAGGCCAAAGCTGAAAGGCAAAGGTAGAAAGAAGAAGAAAGAGAAGAATCATAAAGATGAAGACAAAGGAAGTTAGACAGAAGCCAAAGAAGAAGAAGGAAGGAGAAGATAGGGAAGAGAAAGAGAAGAACTCAGACACTTTAAGTCGTCTGATTAAGAAATCAGACGACAGATTCTAATCTCCATTGCATATTTATATATTGAATCATTTGGTGATATTGTAGGAGTATTTGGTGATCTACATTACCATTTTACTCCCATATTTTTGCACTCTGATACTGCTACTATTGCAATTTCTTTTAGTATAAGTTATGATCTTGATTTCTAAATACCAATTTGCTCCCTGTGTTCGACCTCGGAAATCTTTTCAAGTAATAAAATTATATCTATTTTGAATGCTATTTCTGCTGTACTACAACGCAACACTCTTAAAACTCGATCGAGTGCTCTTAACACCTCCCCTCATCTTCCTACACTATTTTCCTTCCTCCAACTCCTCAACATCTTCATCTAGGCCATGTCAACGCAGCTTCGTCCTCAGAGTAGTCGACAAAGAGGATTTCTCTCAACCCCTTTCCCTTTTAGTGCTTTCATAGTGTAGAAGCATTTGTAATAAACATTTGTCAAGCATTTATCTAGAAGTAGTTTTTGATTCTCTCTCTCTTCCTTCATAGGTAGCAAGTAGAATAGTTGTTTCCTCCTTTCTAGAATAGCTTAGGGTAGATAACATTCTTTCTTGTTTCCACACTATCATAAAATGCCAAAAAAAATAGCAAATACAAAATACTAAAAAGAAACAAAGTAAAACATGATTTCCAAAGGATCAAACATCGCCTCCCTATGTTCGACCCGGGGCTCATCTTTAATTTCGGTATAAATTTTATTTGGTTACCGGATTTTGCGACTACGATGATGAGTTTTCTAAAACCTTGATTTTCCATCGCGAAAACATGCTTACCATTTTGGCACTATTGCCGAGGAGGCAATGCTCTTTGGTTTTTCCACGTTTTCCGCTTTACTTAACTTTTTAGCTCACTTTGTTCCTTTCTTTTTGCGATTACAGGTACCCCTCCAAGGTAAGACAAAGCGGAATAGATCGGAGTGAAGTACGATTAGAAGGTTTTGTAAGTGTATTCCCCCGACCCACCCATTAGATTTCCATTCCATCACCTAATAACTCAAACTCAAATCAACCTAGGTGCTTTTATAAACCCTAGGATAGATCTGATTGTTTGATTATCACTTCACCTCATGTTACCCACCGTATAAATTAGAAAATAAAAAAAAAGTTATCTGATTGTAGGATTTTCTGAAAGTTATATACATTAAACACTCACAACTCTCGACCTAAGGCACACAATTTCATTGATTCTACCACTTAACCGAAATTTGAACTATGGATCCAGTACACCTTAACTCAACACATAAATGAGTAGAATTTTGATTAGGTTAAACATTTTTGTGTGCCTTAATCAAGTGGTGCAATAGGCTAATTGCTTGAACTATTTGGGTCGCACCACTTAAGATAAAAGTGATTCATTAGTAGCTTGCCCCATAGGGTTGATTTTTAAGGCTAAACTAGGTACTCCACATTATTTTTGAGTTTTAAAGGAATATTCCATCACTTGTGATTTCAAAACTTGGAGTGTTCTCCTGAACTTGAATGAATACACCTAAAAATTAAACCCTAAAAGCTACTAAATAAGGTTAAACCCTAAAAGACACATCATCAAATAACCTTGTTTGCAAACCCTGGTTGTGCACGCACACACATATTAGCTAATCATTAAGGGCACAACCCATCTAAAGGGCCCATCACACTCCAAGAGCACAATCATCCCAAGCTTTAATTAAAATTGAGTAGACGTTGGCCCAAGGATGCATTGAGTCTGTTTCAGGGTGTTCTCTTGAATGCATTTTGAATTAATGATGTCTACTTGCTTCAAAAGGTCCTAAGTTGGGGTGCTCGATTGTCAAATGACTTAAGTAAGCAGGGGTTTGGCATAACTAGTGGCCCACATGACATGCTCCCCCTGCTTCGCTGGCCCAACTTTACCACCTTCAGGAGTAAGGACAACATCAAATTCGTTTGTGGTCAGAGTTCATTTTTGAAGCATAGGTCCTTAAGTTACCCAATTTAAGGATAGGTTTGATTGATTGTATTGCAAGGGACCTTTCTTTCCTATGTTTTCCCTCATACTTCACCATTTATGCTTCCACATCCTACACACATTTTCAATCCTACCCTCCTACCACTACTTATCCTCAAGATGATTAATATCTCGACTTGACTTATAATTACCCATCCACTAGGTGGGATAACTTTGATTGGGGATATGATTCCGAACCTCAATGTTCAGGACCTAACCCTGGACATCATGATTATGATTATTATCCTTCCCAGAAGTACACTGAATATAGGTCCACCATTCTTTGAACAACCCGAAACGACCTACTATCAGGGAGGGACCCAAGAACCTCAATTTCTTGACTCCCCTAGATTTAACCCAAACCTACCCAACCTTGAATCGAACCATTCGGTTCAAGTGAACTAGGTCTAGGATAGGGTGTTGAATAACTTGAGGAACACTATACAATCTTTAGAAGCTTAGCCAACACCATGCACTGAAGCATTGGAGCCTATGATCAAAATGATTGATGATCTTAATTGTTCTTTATTGGATTGGCTCCAAGATATTAAGGATAGGGGCCCGGGTGAGTTTTTACTTAGGAAATTATCAAGATTGAGGATGAAATTTGTGGTTTCCCTAGTCCAATCTTGGGATGATGCCCAAGATGAACCCCTTTCAGGAGAGCCAATGTCAGAAACTGCTCAGGCACATATAGGGGGGATAATTTTTATGAGACCGAGGATGACCAAGTTGGTCTCAAGCAACCGATTGAGGATGAACTAATTTTCTCACTCGAGATCCCTTAGCCAGGGAGAGAGGAAAAATATGTCTCTATAAACCAAGGAACAACATATGATTTTGAGACATATAAATGAGGATCAAGAATTCTTTAATTCTGAAGGTGAGGAATTTCTTAGTGAAGTCTCACTTGAAGTTAAGGAAAATGATTTTAGTGAGACAAACAAGCTTGAAGAGCATGATAAACCATTTGATAGCCCGATAATTGAAGATTGTGATCCGGTTGGGGCTAACTTGGATAATCCAATTCCTGATATACTAGAAGATTCAATTAGTAGCCCCATTCTTCAACCCCACCCCAAAGAGCTGAATGATGACACTTTTGAGATCATTGTACCCAAGTCAATCCTAATTCAGCCACATTATTTGACTTGGATATTTTAAATGGGGTGTACAACAATCTGGAGGTCCTGGAAACCCTGATTTTGGAGGGTAGAAATTTGGAAATGAAAATCTAGGAGGCTAATTTTGAGGGAAACACAATTATGGATCTAAGGGTTCCTATTGACCTAAAACCACCAACCTTTTACCAGGACCCTTACGATATCTTTAACGTGCAACCCAAGTACAGAACAATTCAGTGTCTTTCTGAGCTGAACTCTAAGTGGACACCCGAATCTAGTGAATCAGATCTACCTATTGTCTGCCACTTTAGACTTGGGTTGCACACCACAAAGCTGTAGGCTCGACCCTCAAACATAATAATCTCCAATTTTGGGTGATTTTCATCCAGAACCTTAGAACCACTCGACCTTGGGGAATGGGTCTGCATCACAATTTGGTCCACATTTGTGGACATCTTCTTTTTGTAGGTCCCAAAATCAATCTTCTTATTCTAATTTTGACCTGCACTTCTGAACTTTTAATGTCTTCTTTACTTGTGAACTATGCCTAGTTGAAGGCATTAAACTTAGAACGTGTATATATTCCATATTCTCTGTGGAGCTGACCAAATTTTCATGAAATTCAGGTCATTTTCTATTTATTCCGTCCTTTTCATGTCTTTATTTTTATAACGAGGACATTGCATCATTTAGGTATGGGGGGTGGATACTTAATTCTGAAATTATTTTGTTAGCTATGTGGAATTTCTTTTATTTTCTTAAAAAACAATTAAAATTCAAAATGACAAAATAAATTTAGGAGAAGAGAACTTAGGCATTAGGTGTTGTTAACTTTAGGAAACAATATTTTAGGACCCAAGCACTTAGACTCTTCAAGTCTTCAAGCTTAATCAACCTAGCTATCCACTAAAATGTCGACTTATTCTTGGGTCCTTGCTAAGTTAATTTTATTCTAATTTGTCTAATAAATTGGGGTGATAAGTACACGGCTTATCAACCCACCCTCTAATTCGAGGAGATTTTAAGTTTAAAGCATCTACACACTATTTGCACTAACTCACTTTTTGGCAATTTTTACGGAAATTAGGTAGCTAATGAGCTTTCTAGGATAGTATGGCTGGCAAGTTGTTATGGGTAATAGCCCACTGACTGATTATCCAGAGCCTAGCTACATGACCAAACTCATTCTACTACTTTCAGGTAAATCTTAGATTAGGGAAGCCACCTACTTTGAGAAAGAAAATAAAATGATACTCAAAAAGAAGAAAAAAAAGAAAAATAGAAAAAGGAGGAAAAAATTAAAAAAAAAAAGCCACACTTCACTGCACTAGTATGGTTGGCAAGTTGTCATGGGTAACAACCTATTAGCCGGTTGTCCAGAGCCCAGCTCATAAAAAATGCACAAATAATTCCCAAAACACTTAAGGAAGAAGCGATGAAGTAGAATAAATCAGAGAGCTATACACTGAGTTCGCCCTTGTGTTGACCCCATAAAAAATAAAATAACTAGGGTGAAAACTACCGGTTGAATAGATACACCTTTAGGTAGAAACTCTTAAGGTCACTTAGGGTCGTAGAAACCTGAACTCTGTTTTAATGTCCGCTTAGTGAGTCTATCACTTTTCACAAGATGCTTAGAACTTGAAGTTCTTTTCAAGTATTCGGTGGGTTGGGTAGCTGTAGAAAGTTGCCTCGAAACTCTAAACTTAAAAATCCAAAAAAATTAGAAAAGAAGAAAAAAAAATGTATCTTCCATTTCAAAATAAGGCGTGGACTTGGATGGTCTGCATTTTGGCAAGCACCCGGGCACTATTGAGTCTTCGTAGTTTAGGACCATAGTTGAAAATTTCTTTTGTTAATAAACAACTAATGCCTTAAGTGATCGAGTCCTAATTCTGTTCTTATACATAGCATGTAGTTTAATTTTACTAGGGACAAGCAAAAGATAGGCATGGGGGTATGAGGTATGCACATCCATTTAGGTTAAAATGCCTATTTATGCATGTTCCTAGGCTTAGATATGCATTCCATAGTATAAATATTGCCAAGCATGCATCATTTTGCATTTAGAATAGTTTGTATAAAGTTTAGCTTAATTTGTGTCCTTTTGTGGCCAGGAGAGGAGATTTATTTCGAGGCCTCGGATTGACGATCCGACTATACAGATCTGATCAAGATGATAATCGAAGTTCAATGCCTCCGAAATCATCTTGATCGGAGTCTCATAGCACATTATGCAGTTGAGGAAGATCAAAGGCCAAGGGGAAAGGGGGCACCAATCCGAACCTCAGATGCCAAATTCGACTACATGGATGGATCTGGATCAACGATCGTAGCCTAATGGTGCAAAAATTGACCCAATCCGACGTCCGTGGTGCCACCTACAAAGCAAAGAAGATGGACGGCCATGATGGCACCACGTGGCACCATCACAGCGACCCAATTTCAGCCACAGCTCTGCTTCAGCCTTAAAGGAGCCCTACATCAAGCAATCCCAATCGTTGGATCTCAATCCAACAGCTCTAATCATGCTACGTCGCCCACTTCATTTGAGGAGCTCCTTAACTTTGATTCTCGACTGTTGGATCTCCATCCAACTGTCGAGATCTCGTGCCACCTTGATTCTTCGCTCGATAATCCAGCCACATGCCTCATTGATTGGAGCATCACTCGCAAATCTGCAGCACGTGCTCAAGTCCTCCGATGCTTGCAATTGCTTGCATAGATGGGAGCACCTAAATAGAGCCACGCAATCTCCATCAAGCAGCACGAGACACTCCACGTGGCGCAATGGATGAGCACAGATACACCCACGCATGCATGCCCAATCACACATGTTGTCCGACGCCCTATTTGACGTGCTAGCTGAGTGCATGATCCTCGCACAATCCCAGTCGTCCATCCTTGATCCAATGGCTGTCCGTCGACCATGCCTCTACAGCTGTAAGTGCGCGGGCATGTATGTTGGCTGCTGACCTTCAATGACGTTTGAGGCGTAGTTTAGCGACATCTTTGATGTTGCTGTTGACCCATGAACAACCAAGCCTCTTCTCTTCCACTATAAAAGGACTCCTACCCCTCTAATTCTTCTTCATCCCTTCCTATTCTCTCCTCACCTACTCAAGAGCTCAAAACACACCTTGAGCTTGTGTCCCAAGCATTTGGGATGCTCCATTAGAAAAAAGAAAAATTATTTTCCACCCTCCCGTCAGCATTCTTGGAGCTCTCATCGACTGTCTTCTCAACCCCATTTCGGGAAGCGGATCATGCCGCAACACCGCCCATCCTCCCCTCATCTTTCGACGCCATTCTCCTTCCTCCAACTCCTTATTATCTTTGTTTAGGCCACGTCAAAGCAACTTCGTCCTCCAAGTAATTGAAAAAGAGGATTTCTCTCACCCCCTTTCCCTTTTAGTGATTTCATAGTGTAGAAGCATTTGTAATAAACATTTGTCAAGCATTTATCTAGAAGTATTTTTTGATTCTCTCTCTCTTCCTTCATACTTAGCAGATAGAATAGTTCTTTCCTGCTTTCTAGAATAGCTTAGTGTAGATAATATTCTTGCTTGTTTCCATACTATCATAAAACACAAAAAAAAATAGCAAATACAAAATACCAAAATGAAACAAAGTAAAACGTGGTTTTCAAAGAATCAAACGTCGCCTCCTTGTGTTCAACCTGGAGCTCATCTTGAGTTTCGGTATAAATTTTATTTGGTTAGTGGATTTTGCGACTACGATGACAGGTTCTCCAAAACCCTCATTTTCCATCTCGAAAACACGCTCACCACTCACCATTCGGGGTCTCAATAAGTTTAATTTGAGCGGATCAACCCTTCAAAATAATAGTCCACATAGAGTAGAATGCACATGTAGCTAAGCCACATGCAGAATGGTGTCATAGTTCTCCAAGAAAATAACTAGATGTCATCGAATTTCAAAAAATTGATCATGCCAGAAATTCCTTCTTAATTCAATTTCCATTTGGTTAGGCTGCCATCGACATTTTCATCAATCTTGATCTCTTGTAAGATTGAAATCATCCAATCATTTTGTTCCTGATTTCATGATGAGACTCAGCCTTGCATCGAGAGACCACCCTTGTCTTGTCAGGAAATAGGGTAAAGGTTATTCTTTACTGACCCAAACCAATGATTCAAATATTTAATTAGACACTAGACCTCAAAACAAACCTAATGCCACTAATTGTGTGCAAATCAGAGCCGGTGCAAATAAAAATAGGTAATCTTAGTGGAAACCGACCTATTTTTCGTTTCTGCGATCTAGACCTTGGGTTAGTGATCTAGGAGTATGGTTAGTTTCTTAATATCATGATTATCTTGACGGTATATTTCATGCGAAGATTGGATCTTAGAAATGTGAAACGTGCATGAATCAATGTACGAATCCGTGTGCGATCCACCTTAGGGATCGCACTATGCAAACAACCTTCATTTTGAAATCTGCAAATTTTACTGAATTTCTTGTCATGTAATGATTCTAACAATACATGTTTCAAGGGAATCGGAGTTCATTTGACCTAGTTACAAGAGTGCTTGTAGTTATGGGAAGTTTAAAAAAAATGAATGAATTTTGAATCTGAATTATTTCTTTTCCTAATCCTAAACCCCTTACACCTCCCCCACATTATTTTTTTCTCACCTATAAAAGCCCATGAAAACCCTTTCTCTTCCCCACCTCCTCATAAACCCCAAACCATCAAGTCGCCACCTCTACCTTCCTGCCCCCATTCTTCCTTACATGCACGAGAGAGAGGGAGAGCAAGAAGGAGGGAGAATGAAAGAGAGATGAGTCGAGGCATGGAACCGAAGAGGGCGGTGGCGATGTACGACCGTTGTGTGAAGGACGACGGTAATCCCCATATCCCTTTCTTTTTTTGTGCATGCATGGTTTCACATTAAAAGATTGAGAAAGAGGGAGGCTAAGCAGGATCAAGAGAGGAGAAGTGGGATGAGTCGTTGGGAGGCTCCCAGCAGCCATTGGAAGTTGGTGAATGGCCAAGGGTAGTTGTCATTAGCGAGTTTCCTACCTGCGTGCATGGGTACAGGGGAAGAAAAAGGGAGATCGATGAGAGAAGGAAAGGAGGTCGGAGAATGATTGACGAAGGGCTAACAAGACGACGCTATGGCCATTAGGTGGTTGGTGATGACTAGTAGCGACGAGATGTGGGGGCGAAGGGGGGGTTTCATTTGTATGTGCATGGGTCATGCACAAAGAGGCAAAGAACGAAGAAATGAAGGAGAATTGAAGAGTTAGAAAAGTGTATCTTAAAAATTTAAAGTTATGATTATTATGTATCGATCTTTGTGAAGGAAATTGTTGTTTTATTTAACATCTAATGGTTGTCCCTATTTTGCACAGATCAAGGCCATTTAAGGTCAGAATCTAGTGATCCAGGACCCCATCTTAGTGTTTTCGCACATTCCGAACATATCCACATGGTCAGATCAGATAGATTCTACTTTGATTTTTTAGGCATCCATTAGAGGTCATGTTTGTACAAAATCGCACGAAAGGGGATTTGTTGTACGTGCTTACATGTACATGAGGTAGAACTGATATATTTCTATTTAATTACTTGATTCCTGCCTAATTATTGCTAGTTCAAGGGTGATTTGGGTCATATTGCATTGCATTAAGTTAACCTACAACTTATAAATAGTGATTACTTGACTACTTAATCTTAAACTTAACTTAGATAATAAACATATAACTTAATATACAACTTAATTTACTTAATTACTTAACTAATAACTTAAATAACTATAGATAAATAACCCACTTAACTTATCCTAACTACTAACTAAGTTATATAATTACTTAACTTAATTGGATTACTTAATTGGTTGACTTAATTACATTATATTAATACATAGCTTAATTAGAGTACCTAATGTAGACACATCCATTTAGGATAAAATGCCTATTTATGCATATTCCTAGGTTTTGATATGCATTCCATAGTATAAATATCGCCTAGCATGCATCATTCTGCATTTGGAATAGTTTGTATAAAGTTTAGGTTAATTCATGTCCTTTTATGGCTTGGAGAGAAGGAGAATTATTTCAGGGCCCCGGATTGACAATTCGACCATACAGATCTGATCAAGACAACAATCGGAGTCCAATGCATCCGAAATCATCTTGATCGAAATCCCATAGCACCTTATGCAGTCCGAGAAAGATCAACAGCCAAAGGACTAGGTGACACAATTTGGAGATTCAAGCGACAAATCTGACTGCACAGATGGATCTGAATCGATGATAGTAACCCAATGACACGAAAATCAACCCAATCCGAAGTCCGTGATGCCACCTACAAAGCAAATAGAACGAACGAGCATGATGGTGCCACGTGGTGCCATCATAGCCACCCAAGACCGGCCGCAGCCTTTGCCTCACCTCAAAAGAGAAAGTCTAGCTGAGATCATGATCGTTGGATGAAGATCCAACGGTCAAGACTAGGTGCCACGATTTCCATCAAGATGACAAGGTCGCGCCTTTGCCTCAACGGTAGCACGCTCGGCTTGCAAACAAGGGGCGTGTGTTTGAATACTCCAATGCCTCCAATTGACTGCACAGGCTTGAGCGGCTAATTAGAGCCGCACGATCTTCATCGAATGGTGCAAACTTCTCCATGTGGACGTGCGGATGAGCACGGATGAGCCTGCGCAGGCACGCGCAACCACACGTGCAATCCAACGCCCAATCTAACGTGCCCTCTAGTGTGCGATTTGAGCGCGGATCTCGTGCGATCTCAACCCTCCATTTAAGCATCCAACGGCTGGACACGTGCGGGCGTGAACGCACGATCGCACATGCATCTGAGCACCCTATCTTAGCTCAATCTCAACCGTTTATCAACAATCGAACATCGAGCGATCGAGGCAACTGGGGAGCACGTGAGCACAGCTGCTAGCACCAGCAGTGGGTCTATAGCGACGTCTTTAGATGTCACTAATTGCCTATATGTGAATTGTCTTCTCTCCTCCACTATAAAAGGGTCCTTATACCTCCCATTCTTCTTCATCCCTTCCTATGCTCTCCTCACCTACTCTAGAGATCAAAACACACTTTGAGCTTGTGTCCCAAGCCTTTGGGATGCTCCACTAGAGAGAAGAAAAAGTATTTTCCACCCTCTCACCACCATTCGTGGAGCTCTCATCGGCCGTCTTCTCAACCCCATTCCGGGATGCAGATCATGCCGCGACGCTGCCTGACCTCCCCTCATCTTCTGATGCCGTTCTCCTTCCTCCAACTCCTTAACATCTTTGTCCAGGCCACGTCAATGCAGCTTCGTCCTCCGAACAGTCGACAAAGAGGATTTCTCTCACCCCCTTTCCCTTTTATTGCTTTCATAGTGTAGAAGAATTTGTAATAAACATTTGTCAAGCATTTATCTAGAAGTAGTTTTTGATTCGCTCTCTTCCTTCATACTTCACAAGTAGAATAGTTCTTTCCTGCTTTCTAGAATAGCTTAGTATAGATAACATTCCTACTTGTTCTCACACTATCATAAAATGCCAAAAAAATAGCAAATACAAAATACGAAAAAGAAACAAAGTGAAACATGGATTTCAAGAAACAAACGTCACCTCCCTGTGTTCGACCCGGGACTCTCATTCGAGTTTCGATATAAATTTTATGTGATAGCAAGTTTTGTGACTACAAGGACGGGATCCTCAAAACCCTAACTTTTCATCGTGAAAACCTGTTAATCATTTTGGCACCGTTATCGGGGAGGCAACGCTCTTTGGTTTTTATCGTGTTTTCTGCCTTAACTTTTTAGCTCACTTTTCTCATTTCTTTCTATGATTACAGGTACCCTTCTAAGGTGAGCTAAAGCAGATAATCGGAGTAAAGTGCAGTTAGAAGGTTCTGTAAGTGTATCCCCTCACCCACCCACTAGATTTCCATTCCATCACCTAATAATTGAAACTCAAATCAACTTAGGTGCTTGCCTGAACCCTAGGTTAGATCTTGATTATTTGATTGTCACTTCACCTCACCTCACCCATCCGTATAAACTAAAAATATTAAAAAAAATTACTCCTCTCTTCTTGTGGGATTAAATTGAAAGTTACACACTTAACACCCACAAATCTCATCCTAAGGCGCACAATCACTTTGATTTTGCCACTTAACCGAGATCAGACCTGTGGATCCGGTACACCTTAACTCAACACACACAAGTGAGTAGAAATCTGATTAGGTTAAGACTTTTTGTGTGCCGTAATCAAGTGGTGCAACAGGCCAATTTCTTGAACTGTTTGGGCCGCACCACTCAAATTAAAAGTGATTCATCAAGTAGCTTGCCATTTAGGGTTATTTTTAGGGCTGAACCATGCACACCACATTATTTCTGATTTTTAAAGGAATATATCTATACCCATGTTCTCAAAACTTGGAGTGTTCTATTGAACCTTGATTGAACCAACCTAAGGATTAAACCCTAAAATCTACTAAACAAGGTTAAACCCTAAAAGACACATAATCAAAACCTTATTTGAAAATCATTGGTTGTGCACGCACACACATATTAACTAATTTTTAAGGGCACAACTCATCTAAAGGGCCCATCACACTCCAAGAACATGATCATCCCAAGCCTAACTAAAACTAAGTAGACGTTGGCTTTAAGGATTAACTTGCTCTTTGGGATTCCAACTGAGATATTTTTCGATTAATCTGGTCCATTTGATGTCTAACTAGGGGAGTAGCGTCAAACAACCGTGGTTGGGAGGTATCAAAGGAACCGAAGGTGAAAGTTGAAGGAAGAACCTTCTCCCCAACCCCTCCCTCTAACTAGTTGGATTGACCGGATAGAAGTAGAGCAAATCATTTCTGCCATCTCAAGACAGGTCCTGGGAGTCTGTAGTTCTTTGGGCTACCCACCTAAAAATAGGTTTGGTTGATTGTACTACAGGGTACCTTTCTTTGTTATGTTTTCCCTCCTACTTTACCATGTATGCTTCCACATCCTATACACATTTCCAATCCTACCCTCCTACCACTACTTATCCTCAAGATGATTACTATCCCAACTCGACTTATGATTACCCATCCACTAGCCGGGATAACTTTGATTGGGGATACGAATCCAGATCTTAGTGTCCAGGGCCTAACCTTGGATAACGAGACTATGATTGTTATCCTTCTCACGCCTATAATGATTATAGATCTCCACCCTTTGATGATCAACCTAACCCGATCTACAATTAAGAAGGATATGTTGACTATAACCTTACCCTCCCCATGATTATGCTGAACAAAGGTCACCACCATTCTTTGAACAACCAGAAACAACCTATTATTAGGGAGGACCTCAATTTCTTGATTCCCCTAGATAAACCCAAACCTACCCAACCCTAAACTGAACCATTCGGTGCAAGTGAAGGAGATCTAGGATAGGGTGTTGGCTAACTTAAGGAACACTATACAATCTTTAGAAGCTCGGCCAACACCATACACTGAAGCATTGGAGCCTATGATCAAAATGATTGATGAACTTAATAGTCTTTTATTGCATTGGCTCCAAGATGTTAAGGATAGGGGCCCGGGTGAGTTTTTACTTGGGAAGTTGTCAAGATTGAGGTTGAAATTAGTGGTTGCCTTAGTCCAATGTTGGGATGATTCTCAGGATGAACCCCCTTTAGGAGAGCCAATATCTAAACCTGCTCAGGTGTCTATCAGGGGGGACACATTTTCTGAGATCGGGGATACCAAGTTGTGTTAGAGCAACTAATTGAGGATGATGTGATTTTCTCACCCGAGATCCCTGAGCTAGGGAGCGAGGAAAAATATGTCTCTATAGACCAAAGAACAACATGATTTTGAGACATATATCAATGAGGATCAAGGATTCTTTAGTTCTGAGGGTGAGGAATCTCTTAGTGAAGTCTCACTTGATGTTAAGGAAAATGATTTTCGTGAGACAAACAGGCTTGAGGAGCATGGCGAACCATTTGATAGCCTGATAACTGAGGATTATGATCTGATTGGTGCTGACATGGAGGATTCTGATCCTCATAGAATAGATGATCCAATCGATAGCCCTAATCTTCAACCACACCCCAAAGAGTTGAATGATCATACTTTTGAGATCATGGTGCCCAAGTCAATCCTGATTCAGCCATGATTTTTGAACTTAGGTGACTCACATGGGGTGAATGATATGCCAAAGGTCTTAGAACCTGAACACTTGATGTTGGAGGATAGGAATTTGGAAGTAAAGATTTGGGAAGTTAACTTCGCGAAAAACAAGAGTTTCAATCTAAGGGTTCCTATTGATATAAAATCACCAACCATCTATCAGGATCCTTATGATATCTTTGTCATGCAACCCAAGTATAGAATAATTTATTATCTTTCTGAGCTGAACTCTAAGTGGACACATGAATCTATTGATTTAGATCTACCCATTGTTTGACATTTCAGAATTGGGTTGCACACCACCAAACCGTAGGCTCGGCCTCGCAAGCACAACAATCTCAGCTTCTGGGTGATTTTCATCTAGAACCTTAGAACCACTTGACCTTGGGGCTTGGTTTTGCACCATAATCTAGTCCACATCTGTGGACACTTGCTAGCAGGTCCTGAGATTAATATTTTTATTTTGATTCTAACATGCACTTGTGAATTCCTAATTTCTTCTTTGTTTGTATATTATGCCTAGCTAAAGGCAATACACTTACACGTGTGTATACTTCCTTCTCTTTGCAGAGCTGACCGGATTTTCATGAAATTCAGGTGATATTTTGTTAACTCTACCCTTTTCATGTCTTTATTTTTCAATGAGGACATTACATCATTTAGGCATGAGGGGGTGGATACTTAATTCTTAAATTATTTTGTTAGCTCCATGGAATTTCTTTTATTTTCTTTTTAAAAAAATCAAATTCAAACAGACAAAAAAAAATTAGAATTAGGAGAAGAGAACTTAGGCATTAGGATTTGTTAACTTTAGAAAATGATACTTTAGGACTTGAATACTTAGACTGTTCAGGTCTTCTGGCTTAATCAGCCCGGGTGTCCACTAAAATGTGGATTTGGTCTTGAGTCCTCCCCAAGTAATTTTATTCTAACTTGGTCAATAAATTAGGGTGATAAGTACACGACTTATCAACCCACCCTCTTATTTGAGGGAACTTTAAGTCTAAGCATCTACACACTATTTTCATTGACTCACTCTTCGATGGTTTTTATGAAAATTAGGTAGCGACCGAACTTTCTAGGGTAGTATGGCTGATAAGTTGTCATGGGTAACAACCTATTGGCTGGTTGTCTAGAGCCCAGCTACATGACAATACTCATTCTTCTGCTTTTAGGTAAATCTTATTTCAGGGAAGCCACCTACTTAGAAAAAGAAAAAAATGATATAGCCCATTGGTAATATACTAAAAAATAAAAAGAAAAAATATAGAAAAAGAAGAAAAATAAACCACACTTCACCGCACGAGTATGGCTGGCAAGTTACCATAGGTAATAGCCCATTGGTCAGTTATCCAGAGCCAAGCTCACAAAAATGCACAAATAATTCCCAAAACACTTAGGGAAGAAGCGAGGAAGTAGAATAAACCAGAGAGATATACACTTGGTTTGCCCTTGTGTTGACCCTATAAATAAAAAAGTAGGGAGAAAGCTACCGATCGGAAAGATAAACCTTTAGGCAGAAACTCTTAAGGTCACCTAGGGTCGTAGAAATCTAAAGTCCATTTTAATGGCCGCTTAGTGAGTCTATCACATTGACAAACATGCTTAGAACTTAAAGTTCTTTTCGAGTCTTGGGTGGGTTGGGTAGCCGTAGAAAGCTATCCTAAAGCCGTAAACTCAAAAATCCAAAAAAAATAGAAAAGAAGAAAAACAGAAAAAAATGTGTATCTTCCCTTTTCAAATAAGGCGAGGACTTGGGCAGTTTGCATTTTGGCAGGCATTTGGGCACTATTGAGATTTTGTAGTATAGGACTTTAGTTGAAATTTTCTATTGTTAATAAACAACTTAGGCCTAAGTAATCGAATCCTGATTCTACTTTTATACATAGCATTTAGTTTAACTTTGCTAGGGACTAGCGAAAGATAGGCGTGGGGGTATGATGTAGACACGTCCATTTAGCATAAAATGCCTATTTATACATGTTCCTAGGTTTTGATATGTATTCCATAGTATAAATATTGCATAGCGTGCATCATTCTGCATTTAGAATAGTTTATATAAAATTTAGGTTAATTCGTGTCCTTTTATGGCCAGGAGAGAAAGATAATTATTTCGAAGCCTCGGATTGACGATCTAATCGTATGGATCTGATCAAGACGACGATTAGAGTCCAACACCTCCGAAATCATCTTAATCAGAATCCCGTAGCACCTTATGCAGTCTGAGAAAGATCAATGGCCAAGGGACTATGTGATGCAATTTGGAGATCAAACAACAAATCCAACTGCATGGATGGGTCTAGATCGACAATCGCAACCCAATGGCTCGAAAATCAACCTAATCCGATGTTCGTGGTGCCACCTACAAAGCAAGCAGAACCGACGACCATGATGGCGCCACGTAGTGCCATCATAACCACCCAAGATCGACCGTAGCCTTTTCCTCGACTCAAAAGAGAAAGTCTGGATGAGATCTCGACCCTTGGATCTTCATCCAAAGGTCGAGACCAGTTGCCACGATTTCCATCAAGATGAAAAGGTCGGGTCCCTGGCTCAATAGTAGCGAGCTCCGCTTGCAAACAAGGGGCACACATTCGAATCCTCCGATGCCTCCAATTGAACGCACAGGTGTGAGCGGCTAATTAGAGCCATGCGATCTTCATCGAACAGTGCAGACTTCTCCACGTGGACACGCGGATGAGCACGGATGAGCCCGTGCATGCACGTGTGATCAAACACGTAGTCCAACGCCCGATCTGATGCTCCCTCTAGCTCTCAATTTGAGCGCAGATCTCACGTGATCTCAACCCTCCATTTGAGCATCCAATGGTTGGATACGCGCTAGTGTGAGTGCACGATCACATGCGCATCTGAGCGTGCGATTTGAGATGCTATCTTAGTGCAATCTTGACCATTCATCAACGATCAAACGACAAGAAATTGAGGCAGCTGGGTAGCACGCGAGCACAACTACGAGAGCCAATGATGGATGCACGATCTTCAGCAATGTCTAAGGCAGGTCTACAGCGACATCTTTAGATGTCACTAATTGCCCTCATGCGAATTGTCTTCTCTCCTTCACTATAAAAGGACCCCTACACCTCCCATTCTTCTTCATCCCTTCCTATGCTCTCCTCACCGACTCTAGAGCTCAAAACACACTTTGAGCTTATGTCCCAAGCCTTTGGGATGCTCCACTAGAGAAAAGAAAAAGTATTTTCCACCCTCTCACCACCATTCGTGGAGCTCTCATCGACCGTGTTCTCAACCCATTCTGGGAAGCAAATCACGCCGCGACGCTACCCCTCGTCCCCTTATCTTCCGATGTCATTCTCCTTCCTCCAACTCCTCAACATCTTCGCTCAGGCCACATCAATGCAGCTTCGTCCTTCGAGCAGTCAACAAAGAGGATTTCTCTCACCTCCTTTCCCTTTTACTGCTTTCATAGTGTAAAAGCATTTGTAATAAACATTTGTCAAGTGATGTAGACACATCTATTTAGATTAAAATGCCTATTCATGCATGTTCTTAGGCCTAGATTTACATTTCATGTTATAAATATTTCATAGCATACATCATTCTGCATTTAGAGTAGTTGTATATATTTTAGGTTAATTAGGTCCTATTATGGTCAGGAGAGAAGACGACTTATTTCAGGGCCTTGGATGGACGATCGAATCGTATGGATCTGATCAGGACAACGATCGGAGTCTAACGCCTCAGAAATCATTTAGATCGGAGTCCCATATCACCTTATGTGGTCCGAGGAAGATCAACGGCCAGGAGGGCAATGCGACATCCTTACGGGCTTTCGATAAAAAATCCAACCATACGGATGGATATGGAGCGACGATCGCAGTTCGAAAATGCGAAAATCAACTCGATCCAAGCATCGTGGTACCCTCTAAAACAGAAAGAAGAATGGACGACCCAGATGGCGCCATCCAGGCCTCCCAACATCGGGCAACAGACCCAGCACCACCTCCTCATCATTGCTGAACTCGCACTTGATCCAACAGCTAAGGATTCATCTCCACCGCGTGAGTTAAGATGTCCGTGCGACGATCTGGATGTCTTGGCACGTTGGTTGGAGAGTCACTCCCAAAGGAGGGGCGCGGGTTCGAATCCCCGCAGCCCCCTCAATTCCTCAATTCAGCCAGCGCATGCGTGCGCACCAGCCCGTGCACCTGCATGCAGCAGCAGTGCACAGTGCAGCGCCATCACGTGAGCGTGTACGCGCAACAAGGAGCACGCGATGCACGCTAGCGGAGCATGAGCAGCGAGCGGATCTTCATGGACATGGGCCTTTAGTGACGCTTGCAACTGTCACTAATGGCCCGTGCGCACCAACAAATGAATTGAAGGGCGAATCTTCAGGGACAGCTGCAGGGATCCTTAACAACGTTTACAAATGTCAGTAATGACCCATATGTGAATTTGTTCTTCCTCCTCCACTATAAAAGGACCTACCCACCACCATTCCAAACCATCTCTTCCTTTCTTTCTCTCACCACCTCCAAGGCTTTAGAGAGAGCTTGTCCCAAGCCCAGGATGCTCCTCTAGAGTAGAAAAGTAAATAGTTTTCCCACCTCTCATCCCCATTCGTGGAGCATCCCGTGGCCATCCTCTCACCGCCCTTCGGGAAGAAGATCCTCACCATGACGCCGTCCTACCCCATCTTCCGTCCTCTTGCACTGTCCTCCTTTATCTTGTCCCACACCACCTTCCTCCAGGCGACGTCAAAGTGAGTCGTCCTCCGAGAAACCGTCGAGGGGGATTTCTCTCACCTCTTTCTATCTTTTTCGCTTTCGTGGTATAGATTTTTCCGCTTTTGTTGTTGTAACAAACACTTGCTGATGAATAGATGATTGTTTCTCTCTCTCTCTTATATTTTTGCAAGTAGATTAGCGAGATATACAATTGTCGATCTGATCTCTTGCCCTATTAAAATAACAAAAAAATTAAAAAAGATAGAAACTACAAAAAGAAATAAAGTGAAGCGTGGATTTGTATAAAACCAAGCGTTCGCCTCCCCGTGTTCGACTTAGGACTCACATTTTGAGTTTTGGTTATAAATTTTATCTACTAGACACGTTTTGTGAGCTATGATGACGGGTCCCCCAAACCTCCATTTTGAACATGCGAAGCACATTAATCATTTTGGCACCGTTGCCAGGGAGGCAATGCTCTTTGGTTTTTTTTCCGTGTTTTTCCGCCTTACTTAACTTTTATCTCAATTTTTCTTTGATCTTATTGTGATTGCAGGTACTCATCCGAGGCAGGCCAAAGTGGTTAGATTAGAGAAAAGTGTAGATGGAAGGTTTTGCAAGTTTATCCCCACTGCCCCCAGCCACTAGTTCATTTCACCACACTAATAACTCAAACCCAAATCAACTTAGGTGCTTTTTATAAACTTTAGGATAGATTTGGTTGTTTGTTTGCCACCTCCACTTATCTCACCCCTGTATATATATATATAAAAATTACTCTTCTCTTGTGAGATTTTCTGAAAGCTACACACTTAACACTCACAACTTCTCACCCTAAGGTGCACAATCACATCAATTCTACCACTTAACTGTGATCTGACCTATGGACCTGGTACACTTAACACACAAATAAGTGAGTAGAAATCTGAATAGGTTAAACATCTTGTGTGCCTTAATCAAGTGGTGCAATAGGCCAATTAAATGAACTGTTTGGGCCATACCACTTAAGATAAAAGTGATCCATCAAGTAGCTTGCCACTTAGGGTTGATTCTTAGGGCTAAACCAGGCACTTCACATTATTTCTGATTTCTAAAGGAATATATCTACACCCGTGCTTTCAAAACTTGGAGTGTTCTCCTAAACTTGATTGAATATACCTAAGATTAAACCCTAAAAGCTACTAAACAAGGTTAAACCCTAAAAGACACATCATCAAATAACCTTGTTTCTAAACCCTGGTTGTGCACGCACACACATTTGAATTAATCAATAAGGGCACAACCCATCTAAAGGGCCCATCACATCCCAAGATCACAATCATCCCAAGCCTAATTAAAATTGAGTAGACGTTGGCCTTAAGAATTGATTCTCTCTTCGGGGCTCAGACTGAGATTTTTTTCGATTAATCTGCTTCTACTGGTCCATCTGATGTCTAGCTAGAGGTGTAGCATCAAACGACCGCAGTTGGGGGGTACACTAGGAATCGGAGGTGTAAGCCAAAGGAAGAACCTTCTCCCCAGTCCCTCCTAACTGGTTGGATTGATCGGATAATAGTAGACCAAATCATTTATAATCTCGAGATGGGTCCTAGGAGTCTGTAGGTCTTTAGGCTACCTACATAAGGACATGTTTGGTTGATTGTACTGTAGGGCACCTTTCTCTCTTCTATTTTCCCTCCTATTCTACCACGTTTCCTTCCACTTCTTACATGCATTTCCCATCCTATCCTCCTACCACCACTTATCCCTAAGATGATTACTATCTCGACTCGACTTATGATTACCCATCCACTAGCCAGGATAACATTGATTGGGGATATGAATCCGGACCTTAGTGTCCAAGGCCTAACCCTGGACAACAAGACTATGATTACTATCCTTCCCAGAGCTAGATCTCCACCCTTTGATGATCAACCTAACCCGATCTACAATCAATAAGGATATGTTGACTATAACACCTACCATCCCCAGTATTCCACTGAATATAGGTCACCACCATTCTTTGAACAACCTGAGATGACCTACTATCAGAGAGGAACCTGAGAACCTCAATACCTTGACTCCCCTGGAATGAACCCTGATAAAGTGCATACACACAGAACCAAGAAAAAAATCAGAAGGATTCTCACAAAAAATTCACATACGTCAAAAACACAAAAAAAAATTGAAAAATTAAGAAAAAGAACAAAAAAATGGGGGAGGGAGGAAATTTTGTGAGCCACATATTCATAAGGAGGAGAAAAAGATCAAAAATGAAGAAAGGAGCACAAAATGAAAAAGAAAAAGAAATAGTCATTAGTAAAAGATTAAGGAATTAACTGAAGTTCTAGACCAGATCAGAAAAAAAATAAAAGAAAAGTGCTAAGGTGTCATAACAAGAGATTAGCAGGAACGCTGATCTTAGGCCTCTTGGGCTAGATTCATTAGCTTAAAAATTCATGTATCTGTTAAAATATGGATAATCCTCAAGAGGTTGGGGAAAATGCGAAGCTTGAGTATTAGGTTTAAGGCTTAGGAAGTATTCAGCCTCGTTAACTGACCTCCGATTTACGGGATTCGGTAACCTAAGCAACCCAAATTCACACACAGTTTGGGTCAGTGCGCATAAACATCAAAATCACCCAAAAGCATTTAATGTTCTACAAATGTCACCTAGATTAGGAGCGGCCAATCAACACAAGTTGATTTGGACGAGTTCCCAACGCGGAGAGGCGGGAAATTCCCCTCGAAGATGCGTAACAACATATCGTCTCCTCGGTGCTTGTCTCTTAGGATATTTGAATATCCTACTGGGGGCATGTATGCACTCTACTGGTTCAGATACCATGGGCGGCATTATCTCGAAATGTCGATCGCCAGGGTCTGGATTCGGCCACAGAATGCCATGGGTGGGATTATCTCGAAATCTCGAAAGCTAGGGTTCTGGGGGTTGCCATGGGCGGGATTATCTCGAAATCTCGATAGCTAGGGACCCTTGAGGATTGATGATGGGGATGAGGAATCCGATACAGACCGTGTTGAGAAGCTAATCCGAAGCTAGAAATAAAAAGAAAAGAGAGAGAAAAGCTCTCCAAACAAATAAATCTTCTATCTCTCTCTTACAAAAAATGCACTGCAAACTGAACTTAGGCTAAAAATGTCTCAAGCATGGGTGCTTTAACCGCGGAGTCCAACAAACTCTAGGTTAGTTTTGTGGGCCGTAGAAACCTTTGCGGAGGATTGAGACTAAAGCGGAATAGGTCCGGATTTTGGTTGGTACTTGAATACCTCTAGGCCTATTGTCGGCATTCCTACCTAATCACAAAAGAAAAAGAGAAGCACTTATCATTATTGACAGACACTCAGGGTCTAGAACGAAAGTTAAAACTTTGAAATTTTGCTAAGGGACTAGCAAAAGCTAGGCATGGGGGTATGATGAGAGCCTCATCATGAGCCATAACTAGCTCATTTTGACCCAATAAAGAAGATAAAAGCTCCTACATAACCTAGAAGAAGGCTTAACTGAAGGAACAAGTGCTCTGAGAAGAAAACATGAAATAAAGGTTAAAACTGTAATTTTAGCATTGCAGTATATAAACGGGATTTCTCAGAGGTAAAACATAGGTCAAATGGTCTAAATAAGATAAAAAGTGGGTTGAGTCAATCAGAAATGGGTTTACGTGCAATCTAAGAATTAAATGACACTTGGTAGCCCTAAAACAGACCCGCTTAAATTAACAAGGTTCAAGTCAGAATAAAAATTAATTAAACCCTCTAAAAATCATGGAAAAACATCCTCTAGGGCTTAGAACATTTAATTTGGCCTTTGGAACCCAGTTTGACCTAGATTAGGGTCCTAGTTCATCAATTGACCTAATTTGGGTTTTTACGCAAAATATCCAGTCAAACGTGGTCAAACCTAAATCAAAATTGGCCATTGGATTCTTTAGGTCTAAATTAGGTTTATACCAAAATTTGGACCTAAGGGGAGGTCATCTTGACCTACTTTGCAATTTAGTACACCCAAATCACAATTTAGTCCCTATCTTTTGAATATCTTTACAGAAAGACCCCTAACTTCCTCTCCACCTTTGCAATCAGGTCCTGCTGCCACTATTGGGGCAGAATCCTGCTCCGACAAGGATTTGAGAGGGAATCCTCTCTGATTCCTCAGAGATCCCCTCCCAGAAATGGAAGGGAGATTCTCTGAGAAAATTCCCTTCCATCTGAGCCCAATCTTGATCCCTAGTGTGAACCCAATCTCTCGTGCGAACGCACAAGGGATTTGGGTATCTAAACTCTTTCCATCTCCGGCGACCGACCTCAGATGATTGCGTGCCTTCCACGCCTTGAACAACTCGCCCAGTGCCTATATAAGAACCCACACCTCCGGCCGCTCATCTTCAGCTTGATTTGGCCGAGTTTCCACCTCCAATTCATCTCCTCCTGCCCAGCCAAAGTTCCCAGCAAGCTCCGGCGAGCTCCCTCTCCCATCCTCTTCTCTCCGCCACAAAACCAGTGGCAGAGTTAGCTTCCTGACTCTCCTCCGCGTCGTGCAGCACCCGCGCACGCTGTCTCAGCCCTGTCGTCGCCGCCGTTCTCCCCCACTGGGTAGCATCTTCTCCGGCAACAGCAGGTACTGCTGTTCACCTCTCCGTCCCCCTTCATCCCTGTAGTTAGGCCAAATACCTTCTCCACATTCCCCTCTCTTTTTTTCCCTTGCTATTTTATCTACTTACCCCCCGACAGTGCCTGAACACCTCCATCTTCCTCGCCTCCAATCGACCTCCGGCAAGCCGCCCACACCACTCCGCCCCCCCACACGGCTCACCAACCATCTCGTGAGCTCCGCCTCACCACCAGGAATTCATTCCACCCCTCCACTGCCACTCCAGATCTCCCCAATAACCCTCCGAACAACCCCACACATCCGGCCACAGGTTGACCTAGGCACGCACGCCTAGGCCGACCTGTGGCCTGCAGCACCGTCCACCGCCTTCGCCGTGCTACGGCGAAGGTCTCTAGCTGGTCTGATTGGGCCGAGAGGCTCGTTTTTTGTCTGACACTGCTGATGCTCCTGTCTCCATGGACGACAGTTGAAGAAGCTCCGTAGCTGCTCCAGGCGCCAGGGTTCCCAGGCTGCAGGTGCTGCATATTCGTGCGAGTGTCGCGAAGTGCCCTGGTCCAGTAAGGAGCGCTAGCAGAGCCAGCCACTGTGGGGATGACACGCAAGTCTGTGGGCACGTGCGAAATCAGGGCAGAGGCTTTAGTCCCACATCGTGGAGAGCCGAGGCGCCGCTGCACCATAAATTGAATTTGTGATATTACCTTAATGCCTCCGTAAGCACAGGGGTGAGGTCCCTCACCTGCCCTCACGCTCGCCTCGTCCGCGGTTTCATCTCGCGGATCTGGCGGGATCTGACCTAACCTAAACCTCAGCACTCCTCGCGCATCACACCACCTGCAGGTGCGCCTGGTCCTGGGTACGATCCGACCCGATTATCTGTGTGGCTCTGGGAGAGCGTCCCTTGAGTGAATTGCTGAGAGAGAGAGATGCGCGGGTAGAGGGAAAGGGGTAGGTTTTGCTCCTGTGCAGGTAGACTGAGCGTGGAGAGACTTAGCTGCAAGGAGAAGAGAAGAAGCAGAAGAAGAGACTGAGTGAAGGAGACCAAGGAAGAGGAAGAAGCAAGGCAGAGAAGAAGAAGAGGAAAAGATATTCAAAAGATGGGGACCAAATTGTGATTTGGGTGTACTAAATTGCAAAGTAGGTCAAGATGACCTCCCCTTAGGTCCAAATTTTGATATAAACCTAATTTGGACCTAAGGAATCAAATGGTGAAGTTGGATTTTAGGTTTGACTATGTTTGACTGGATATTTTGCGTAAAAACTCAAATTAGGTCAATTGATGAACTAGGACCCTAATCTAGGTCAAACTGGGTTCCAAAGGCCAAATTAAATGTTCTAAACCCTAGAGGATGTTTTTCCATGATTTTTATAGGTTTAATTGATTTTTATTCTGACCTGAACCTTGTTAATTTAAGCAGGTTTGTTTTAGGGCTACCAAGTGTCATTTAATTCTTAGATTGCACGTAAACCCATTTCTGATTGACTCAACCCACTTTTTATCTTATTTAGACCATTTGACCTATGTTTTGCCTCTGAGAAATCCTGTTTATGTACTGCAATGGTAAAATTATAGTTTTAACCTTTATTTCATGTTTTCTTCTCAGACCACTTGTTCCTTCAGTTAAGCGTTCTTCTAGGTTATGTAGGAGCTTTTATCTTCTTTATTGGGTCAAAATGAGCTAGTTATGGCTCATGATGAGGCTCTCATCATACCCCCATGCCTAGCTTTTGCTAGTCCCTTAGCAAAATTTCAAAGTCTTAACTTCCGTTCTAGACCCTAAGTGTCTGTCAATAATGATAAGTGCTTCTCTTTTTCTTTTGTGATTAGGTAGGAATGCCAACAATAGGCCTAGAGGTATTCAAGTACCAACCAAAATCCGAACTTGTTCCGCTTTAGCCTCAATCCTCCGCAATGGTTTCTACGGCCCATAGAAACTAACCTAGAGTTTGTTGGACTCCGCGGTTAAAGCACCAGTGCTTGAGACATTTTTAGCCTAAGTTCAGTTTGCAGTGCATTTTTTGTAAGAGAGAGATAGAAGATTTATTTGTTTGGAGAGCTTTTCTCTCTCTTTTCTTTTTATTTCTAGCTTCGGATTAGCTTCTCAACACGGTCTGTATCGGATTCCTCGTCCCCATCATCAATCCTCAAGGGTCCCTGGCTATCGAGATTTCGAGATAATCGCACCCATGGCAACCCCCAGAACCCTGGCTTTCGAGATTTCGAGATAATCCCGCCCGTGGCATTCCGTGGCCGAATCCAGACCCTAGCGATCGACATTTTGAGATAATGCCGCCCATGGTATCTGAACCAACAGAGTGCTTACATGCCCTCAGTAGGATATTCAAATATCCTAAGAGACAAGCACCGAGGAGACGATATGTTGTTACGCATCTTCGAGGGGAATTTCCCGCCTCTCCACGCTGGGAACTCGTCCAAATCAACTTGTGTTGATTGGCTGCTCCTAATCTAGGTTACATTTGTAGAACATTAAATGCTTTTGCGTGATTTTGATGTTTATGCGCACTGACCCAGACTGTATGTGAATTTGGGTTGCTTAGGTTACCGAATCCCGCAAACCGGAGGTCAGTTAACGAGGCTGAATACTTCCTAAACCTTAGACCTAATACTCAAGCTTCGCATTTTCCCCAACCTCTTGCGGATTATCCAGATTTTAATGGATACGTGAATTTTTAAGCTAACGAATCTAGCCCAAGAGGCCTAAGATCAGCGTTCCCGCTAATCTCTTGTTATGACTCCTTAGCACTTTTCTTTTATTTCTTTTCTGATTTGGTCTAGAACTTCAGTTAATTCCTTAATCTTTTAATAATGACTATTTCTTTTTTTTTTCATTTTGTGCTCCTTTCTTCATTTTTGCTCTTTTTCTCCTCCTTATGAATATGTGGCTCACAAAATTTCCTCCCCCATTTTTTTGTTCTTTTTCTTAATTTTTCAATTTTTTTTTTTGTGTTTTTGACGTATGTGAATTTTTTGTGAGAATCCTTCTGATTTTTTTCTTGGTTCTGTGTGTATGCACTTTATCACCCCCCCATGCCTAAGTTTTGCAATGTCCTCATTGTAAACAAAGGGTGTGAATTAGTGTTGAGGTCGATTACTTAGAACAGGATACATCGGGAGGGTGAATGGGTCGAAAATGACTGATGCGAACGATTTCAAGCTCTGATACGTGTACCAGAGGTGGGATCAGCTGTCTAAGGCTGACTCAAGGTGCAGTAGACGTGGAGTACAGACGGATAATCAGACGGGTCTCTGTTTTTGGGGATGATGGGTTGCCTCCTGTTAAGCGCTAAATTTAATGCCTTCAGCCGAGCGGAAAATGGGGTGGAGAGGGAGTGGTCAAATCAATGGAATTTTGGAAAACAAACACCTTGATTAAGAGCCTGGTTGGTCCAACCAGGTGCTTGTTAAGATCAGTGGGCTGATGATGCAGCCCAAACCCAATAAGTCTGGTGGGTTGATAGATGTAGATCAACAAATGTGGAACCCACCATATGCAGTGAAGTTCTGATGGATATGGAAGTGAAAACTCGGGTTCAGGCTGAGTCGACTCAGCCTGGTGAGAGTAGGGTTCCGAAAGATAATCAATGTAAAGTGTGGAATCCCTACAGGGATGATCAAAGGATGGAGGCTCCTGATTTGTGGTCTGATTGGTGCCCGATACCCGGTATAGATATGGAGTGGACTCATCTGCAAACGGCTCAGTGAGAGGTGAATCGGAATAGAAATTGAGCCGGTTGTGGGTCGGGGTGGGGAACGGGTTTTGATTGGTTCTGTATATGTGGAGCAGGTGGCTTCAAAGAAGATTGACATGTTATAATCAGGAGGCAGATTTTCTCCGATGTTATGGTCAGATTCGAGATCGTCGGAGAGTTTGCGAAAATCAAAGTTTGAATGAGATTCCAGATCATGAGTTCCACCATAGAATAAATTATATGTTGTATATTCAGCAGCCTGACTAGGATCTAGCCTAAATGTTAATTCTGAGCTTAAAAGGGTATCCTTATCTAGTAGAGGCTCAGATTCTAAGCTAGTAGGGCGGACCCAATTGAAACCCTGCTCGTCCAGCTCCTCGGTTTTTGTGTCATAGATTGGCATGACTTCCGAAAAATCGATTCGTTCCTCTGAGGAGGTTGGCGAGGGATATTCATCAAATCGAGGCCCAAAATCATATTCTTCATTAAAAAATTGATCTTCTTCATCTGGGGCCTTGAAATCTTCAAAATATGTTTCAGATCTAGGTTCTAGGCTTAGGATGTGGGTTGAATTACTAGAATTTAGGTCTGAATAACCTTCGAGGGTCACCTTATCAGAATAAGGGACGGAATTTACACCCTCGAGAGGTTCAGTTCTACTCTCATACTTGCAGGAGTCTTGGGATTCTAAAATGGGCTCATCATGGTCTTTTCCTGCATTTGGAGCTTCCCAACCTTCTTCAATATCAGGTGCATTATACTCCATCTGGGTTGGGAATCCACAACCATTTTGTGCCTCAAACCCGAGATCAGATTTATCCTCGATGTTGTCCCAAGATAGATCATCCTCTGTTGGTGGTATGTACGAGAATTTCTGATCAATCACTTGTTTTATTAATCTCATTATCTCTTCCCGTTTTTCAAGACTATCTTGGTGTTGCTTCCAAAGTCGAGGATCTATCATACATTGGAGGTATTCACTATTGTGCAATTTTTCTATCTCAATGTATGCAGTAATGAGCAAGTCACGGGTTGATCCTTTGTTGGCTTCTGCTAATAGTACTTGGGCACAAGTTATGACAAAGGTTGTGGTTGTTGGGACATCAACCTGAATGTTTCCTACTGTTGTTGAGGTTTCTTCATTTTCATAGAATTTCATGGCATCCTCAATCATTTTATCTCTCATGGATCTCTGATATTCAGGTTTCTTGAATGGTAGTCCTAAGTGGTTTGGCTGCATATTTGGATCAGGTGGTGGAGTCAAGATGTAGAATCAAGTTGGAATCAAGATGTAGTTATGAAGCGATCAGATCTGGATAACGAGTCCCACTGAAAATGTGTATGTGTGCTCTAAAGAGAAAAGATGAGGGACTGGAGATGTTTTTGACCCAATCAAGACACCCAAAGATGTTTGGATGACTATGGAGGTTCGGGGCGGATGGACCCTGGATCAGAAGATCGTCCACCTGAGAATTACCTGGGCAGCCAGAGAGGGAGAGTCTCGCAAAGACCCCTACACGGTAGAGTGTCCCTACGGGTTACAGGGTTTCCCCCACCTGACCTCTCTTGTCACTAAGGTTCCAGGTAGACCAGAATGGGGACCTTGACCTCTTAAGTCTCACTTTTTATTTCAAAGGTGCTTTTAGGGTTCTCACTTGAACTTTAGATTTTTTGGTATTGTGACCTAATTTAGAGGTTGGTTGACCTAAGGGGTCAACTTCACCTGACCTGTCCTATAGATGGCAGAATGATTCTAAGTTTGGAGCCTAGAGATCACCCTGATTTGACTCCCAGGTTATTAGGTCCAAAAATTTTAAGATTCAAGTGATTTTAGAGCTCAATTTTAGGGTTTGTCTTATTTAGCTCTCTTCAATCAAGGGCTTGGGTAGCACACTGATGCGGGAGGGTTTATTTCCTTTTATATAGGCATGTGTGACTAGCGCTTCAAGACCCTAATGTGGAAACCCTAATTTGGTTCTATTTCCAATCCTCTTTTTCTTTTTCACAAAAAGTTCTCTTTGGACTTATAAACAAGTGTGTGGTCCGTCGAGATTAAGCGTTATTTCAATTAGGCACAAGAATTTGTGGGATGGAATCTAAAAAAAAAATCACTCCAACTTCAAGAATATTTGTAGAAATTTTCGCAAAATCAGGAAATGTTTTTCCTTAGAGATGGTGATTACTATATAAAGAAGGCAATTGATTCCTAAATTGATTTTCTTCCTTTTGTCTTTCAAAGATTAGGGGATGATTAAGGAAGAAAAGAAATTATCTGCCCTGGAGTGGTTGACTTGCGGGAGAGATTTTCTCGTGAAGTACCTGCAAGATCACATCAAAGCAAAGTAGGGCAAGTTAGTGTTCAATATGATAAAAAGAATGTAGAGACTAGTGGTAAATTGCGCGTTGCTCCCCGGCAACGGTGCCAAAATGTTCTCAATTCTTTTGTGCGGTTTGTTAAAAGATAATATCACGTTGTAGTATAGCCGACAAAGCGTTCAAACAAATAGAGAATTTTATTACTCGAAAACTGGAGTATCCGAGGTCGAACACAGGGAGCAAATGGAATTTACTACTAATCAATGTAATTGAACACTCTAATTTACTCAAAATGTTAATTCAAATATGAATGTATGCCATTAAAAGTAACTATGACAAAAGAAATGAAATTAGACATCTGATCTTGTGATCAGACGTCTTAAAAGCATTTTTCCCTTTTCTTTTGATTATTCCTCTTCTTCTGTAGTCTCTTTTTCTTCTTCGGCTTCTGTCTTTGCTTTATTTCTTCTTTCTCTTCTCTCTTTCTGCTTTGCTTCTTCCTCTTCCTTGGTCTCCTTCGCTCAGTCTCTTCTTCTGCTTCTTCTCTTCTCCTTGCGGCTAAGTCTCTCCACGCTCAGTCTGCCTGCACAGGAGCAAAACCTACCCCTTTCCCTCTACCCACGCGTCTCTCTCTCTCAGCAATTCACTCAAGGGATGCTCTCCCAGAGCCACACGGATAATCGGGTCGGATCGTACCTGGGACCAGGTGCACCGGCAGGTGGTGATGCGCGAGGAGTGCTCAAGGTTTGGGTTCAGTCGGATCCCGCCAGATCCGCGAGGTCAAGCCGCAGACGAGGCGGGTGTGAGGGCAGGTGAGGGACCTCACCCCTGTGCTCTCGGAGGCGTTACGCATAAAACACGGATTCAATTTATGGCGCAGCGGCGCCTCGTCTCTCCACGATGTGGGACTAAAGCTTCTGCCCTGATTTCACGTGCGCCCGCAGACTTGCGTGCCTTCCCCACAGCTGCTGGCTCTGCTAGCGCTCCTTACTGGACCATCTCACTTCGCGACACTCGCACTAATACGCAGCACCTGTAGCCTGGGAGCCCTGGCGCCTGGAGCTGCTACGGAGCTTCTTCAAATGTCGTCCATGGCGGCAGGAGCATCAACACTGTCAGACACAAAATGAGCCTCTCGGCCCAATCAGACTAGCTAGAGACCTTCGCCGTAGCACGGCGAAGGCGGTGGACGGTGCTGCAGGCCGCAGGTCGGCCTAGGCGTGCATGCCTAGGTCAACCTGTGGCCGAATGTGTGGGGTTGTTCGGGGGGTTATTGGGGAGATCTGGAGTGGCAGTGGAAGGGTGGAATGAATTCCTGGTGGTGAGGCGGAGCTCACGAGATGGTTGGCGAGCCGTGTGGAGGGGCGGCTCGCCGGAGGTCGGTCGGAGGTGAGGAAGATGGAGGTGTTCAGGCACTGTCGGGGGGTAAGTAGATAAAATAGCAAGGGAAAAAAAGAGAGGGGAATGTGGAGAAGCTATTTGGCCTAACTACAGGGATGAAGGGGGACGGAGAGGCGAACAGCAGTACCTGCTGTCGCCGGAGAAGATGCTGCCCAGTGGGGGAGAATGGCGGTGACGACGGGGCTGAGATGGCGTGCGCGGGTGCTGCGCGATGCGGAGGAGAGTCAGGAAGCTAACTCTACCACTGGTTTTGTGGTGGAGCGAAGAGGATGGGAGAGGGAGCTCGCTGGAGCTTGCTGGGAACCTTGGCCGGGCAGGAGGAGATGAATTGGAGGTGGAAACTCGGCCAAATCAAGCTGAAGATGAGCGGCCGAAGGTGTGCATTCTTATATAGGCACTGGGCCAGTCGTTCAAGGCGTGGAAGGCACGCAATCGTCTGAGGACGGTCGCCAGAGATGGAAAGAGTTTAGATACCCAAATCCCTCGTGCGTTCGCACGAGAGATTGGGCTCACACCAGGGATCAAGATTGGCCTCAGATGGAAGGGAATTCCTCAGAGAATCTCCCTTCCATTTCTGGGAGGGGATCTTTGAGGAATCAGAGAGGATTCCCTCTCAAATCCTCACCGGAGTAGGATTCTGCCCCAATAGTGGTGGCAGGACCTGATTGCAAAGGTGGTGAGGAAGTTAGGGGGCTTTCTGTAAAGATATTCAAAAGATAGGGACTAAATTGTGATTTGGATGTACTAAATTGCAAAGTAGGTCAAGATGACCTCCCCTTAGGTCCAAATTTTGGTATAAACCTAATTTGGACCTAAGGAATCCAATGGTGAAGTTGGATTTTAGGTTTGACCACGTTTGACTGGATATTTTGCGTAAAAACCCAAATTAGGTCAATTGATGAACTAGGACCCTAATCTAGGTCAAACTGGGTTCCAAAGGCCAAATTAAATGTTCTAAACCCTAAAGGATGTTTTTCCATGATTTTTAGAGGGTTTAATTGATTTTTATTCTGACCTGAACCTTGTTAATTTAAATGGGTCTGTTTTAGGGCTACCAAGTGTCATTTAATTCTTAGATTGCACGTAAACCCATTTCTGATTGACTCAACTCACTTTTTATCTTATTTAGACCATTTGACCTATGTTTTGCCTCTGAGAAATCCCGTTTATGTACTGCAATGGTAAAATTGCAGTTTTAACCTTTATTTCATGTTTTCTTCTCAGAGCACTTGTTCCTTCAGTTAAGCCTTCTTCTAGGTTATGTAGGAGCTTTTATCTTCTTTATTGGGTAAAAATGAGCTAGTTATGGCTCATGATGAGGCTCTCATCAAACCCAAACCCACCCAACCCTAGACCGAACCATTTGATTCAGGTGAACCAGGTCTAAGATAGGGTGTTGGCTAACTTGAGGAACACCATCCAATCTTTAGAGGCTCAGCCAACACCATGCACTGAAGCATTGGAGCCTATGATAAAAATGATTGATGAGCTGAATGGCTCTTTATTGGATTTGCTCCAACATGTTAGGGATAGGGGTCTGTGTGAGTTTCTACTTGGGAAATTATCGAGGTTGGGGATGAAATTTGCGGTCTCAAGATGAACCCCCTTCAGGAGAGCCAATGTCTGAACCTGCTCAGGTGCCTGTCAGGGGGGATACATGTTCTGAGATAGGGGATGACCAAGTTGGGCTAGAGCAACCCAATGAGGATGGACCAAGTTTATCACCCAAGATCCCAAAGCCAAGTAATCATGAAAAATATGTCTCCATGGACCATGAAATGACATGATTTTGAGACATATATAAATGAGGATCATGAATTCTTTGATTCTGAGGGTGAGGAATCTCTTAGTGAAGTCTGACTTGAACTTACGGAAGAGGACTTTAGTGAGACAATCGGGCTCGAGGAGCATGACGAACTATTTGATAGCTCGATCATTGAAGATTATGATCATGTTGGGGCTAATTTGGACGATTCGAATCCTGATGATTCAATTAGTAACCCCACTCCTCAAACACACCCTAGAGAATTGAATGATGATATTTTTGAGATCACCAAACCTAAGTCAATCATGATTCAGCCATAATTGTTGGACTTGGGTACTTTAGATGGGGTGTACAACGATTTGGAGGTCCTAGAAACATTGATTTTAAAGGATAGGAAGTGGAAAATAAAATCTAGGAAGCTAGTTCTGAGGGAACTTTGATTTTGGATCTGAGGGTTCCTATTGACCTGAAACCACCTACTTTCTACCAGGACCCTTATGATATATTTCACGTGCAACCCAAGCTTGAAATAACTGATTATTTATCTGGGCTAAATGTTAAGAGGACATTTGAACCTATTGAACCATCTTTACCCGTTGTTTGACACTTTGTCTTGGGTTGCACACCACAAAACTACAAGCTCGGCCCTGCAAGCTTAACAACCTTTGGTTCTGGGTGACTTTCATCCAGAACCATAGAACCACTCGACCCTGGGGCATGGGTCTGCATCATAACTTGGTCCACATCTGTGGACATCTTCTGTTGGCAGATCTGAGGACCAATATTTTTATTTTGATTCTGACCCGCACTTGTGAATTATCAATTTCTTCTTTATATGTATATTATGGCTAGCTAAAGGCATTAAACTTATCACATGTGTATACGCTCTTCTCTCTGCAGAGATGACCAGGTTGTCACGAAATTCAGGCGATATTCTGTTTACTCTGCCCTTTTCATGTCTTTATTTTTATAATGAGGACGTTGCATCATTTAGGCATGGGGGGGTGGATACTTTATCCTGAAATCATTTTGTTAACTCCGTAGAATTTCTTTTATTTTCTTTAAAAAAAATTTGAAAATTCAAAAAGATTAAGATGAAAAAAAGAAGAATTAGGAGAAGAGAACTTAGGTATTTGAAAGTTATTAACTTTAGGAAATGATACAATAGGACCTAGACACTTAGACTCTTCAGGTCTTCAGGCTTAATTAGCCTGGGTGTCCACTCGAATGTGGACTTAGTCTCGAGTCCTCGCCAAGTAACTCTACTTTAAATTGGTCAATAAATTGAGGTGATACGTATATGACTTATCAACTTGCCCTCTAATTTGAGGGGACTTTAAGCCTAAGCATCTACACACTTTTTGCATTGACTCACTTTTCGACAGTTTCTTCGGAAATTGGGTAGCTAATGAACCGTCTAGGGTGGTATGGCTGGCAAGTTGTCGGTGGTAACAGCTCATCGACTGGTTGTCCAGAGCCCAGCCACAAGACCATTTTCACCGTACTGCCTTTAGGCAAATCTTAGATTAGGGAAGCTACCTACTTAAAAAGAAAAATAAAGATAAAAAAAGAAAAAGAAAAAAATAGAAAAGGAGAGAAAAAAAAAGAAAATAATAAAGCCACACTTCACCGCACGAGTATGACTAGCAAGTGGTCATGGGTAACAGCCCATTGGCCTGTTGTCCAGCCTAGCTCACAAAAATGCACAATAATTCCCAAAATACTTAGGGAAGAAGCAGAGAAGTAGAATAAACCGGGGAGATATACACTAGGTTCACCATTGTGTTGACCCCATAAATAAAAGAAGTAAGGAGAAAGCTACCGTTCGAAAAGATAAACCTCTAGGCAAGGTCACCTAGGGTTGTAGAAACCTGAAGTCCATTTTAATAGCTGCCTAGTGAGTCTTTCACTCTTTTCATTAGATGCTTAGCACTTAGAGTCCTTTTTGAGTCTTGGGCGAGTTGGGTAGCTGTAAAATGTTATCCTGGAACTCTCAAACTACAAAAGTCCAAAAAAAAAGAAAAGAAGAAAAATAAAAAAATGTATCTTCCCTTTTCAAATAAGGCGAGGACTTGGGTGGTCAGCATTTTGGCAGACACCCAGGTACTGTTGAGTTTTCGTTGTTTAGGATCATAGTTGAAATTTTCTATTGTTAATAAATGACTTAGGCCTAAGTGATCTAATCCTAATTTTGATTTTATACATAGCATGTAGTTTAATTTTGCTAAGGACTAGCAAAAGATAGGAATGGGGGTATGATGTAGACACATCTATTTAGGTTAAAATGCCTATTCATACATGTTCCTAGGCTTAGATTTGCATTTCATGTTATAAATATTGCATACCATACATCATTCTGCATTTAGAGTAGTTGTACATATTTTAAGTTAATTAGGTTCTTTTTATGTCCAAGGGAGAAGAAGACTTATTTCAGGGCCTCGGATGGATGAGTGAACCATATGGATTTGATTAGGACGACGATCGGAGTCTAACGCCTCTGAAATTGTCTAGATCAGAGTCCTATAGCACCTTATGTGGTTCGAGGAAGATCAACAGCCAGGAGAGCAATGCGACATCCTTATGGGCTTCAGATGAAAAATCCAATTGTACGGATGGATCCAGAGTGATGATCGCAGTTCAAAAATGCAGAAATTAACTCGATCCAAGCACCATGGCACCTTCTGCAACAGAAAGAAGAATGGACAGCCTAGATGGCACGACATGGCGCCATCCAGCCCCCCGAACACTGACCAGCAGTCCCAGCACCACCTCCTCATCATCGCTGATCTCGCACCATAGCCGTTGGATCAAGATCCAACAGCCGAGGATTCATCTCCACCGCGTGCGTTAAGACGTCCGTGCGACAATCTGGACATCTTGGCGCGTTGGTTGGAGAGAGGCACTCCCAAAGGAGGGGCACGGGTTCGAATCCCCATAGCCCCACCAATTCCTCAATTCAGCTAACAAACCAGCCAGGACATGCGTGTGCACTTGCCCGCACACCTGCATGCAGCCACAGCGCACAAAGTAGTGCTCACGCGCACAATGTAGCGCTAGCACACAAGCGTGCGCGTGTGACAAGGAGCGTGATGAGCCAGCGGAGCGTGAGTAGCGGGCGGATCTTCAGCGACAGGGGCCTTTAGTGACACTTGTAGCTGTCACTAATGGCCCGTGCGCGCCAGCAAACGAATTGAAGGGAAGATCTTCAGTGACATTTGTAGGGATCTTTAGCGACGTTTATGACCATCACTAAATGTCCTGTATACGAATTTGATTCTTTCCTCCACTATAAAAGGACCCTTACCCCTCCTTTTTTTTTTTATCTCTTCCTTTCTTCCTCTCACCACCTCCAAGGCTCTAAAGAGAGCTTGTCCCAAGCCCGGGATGCTCCTCTAGAGTAGAAGTCAAATAGTTTTCCCACCTCTCATCCCCATTCGTGGAGCATCCCATGGCTATCCTCTTATCACCCTTCGGGAAGAAGATCCTTGCCATGGTGCCGTCCTGCCCCATCCTCCGTCCTCTGGCTCCATCCTCCATCCTGCTCCTCACCACCTTCTTCCTGGTGACGTTAGAGCGAGTCATCCTTCGAGCGACCGTCGAGGGGGATTTCTCTCACCTCTTTCTATCTTTTTCTCTTTCATAGTATAGATTTTTCTGCTTTCGTAGTTGTAACAAACACTCGCTGATGAATAGATGATTATTTCTCTCTCTCTCTCTTCCTTCCTCTCTCTTATATTTTTGCAAGTAGATTTACTAGAAAAGTAATTGTCGATCTGATCCCTTGCCCTATTAAAATACCAAAAAAATTAGAAAAGATAAAAATGACAAAAAGAAATAAAGTGAAGCACGGATTTTTATAAAACCAAACGTTCACCTCCCCGTGTTCGACCTGGGACTCACATTTTGAGTTAAATTTTATCTGATAGACGCATTTTGCGAGCTACGATGATGGGTCCTCCAAACCCAGATGTTGAACACACAAAGGACGTTATTCATCAAGCATTTATCAAGAAGTAGTTTTTGATTCACTCTCTTCCTTCATAATCAGCACGTAGAATAGTTCTTTCCTACTTTCTAGAATAGCTTAGTATAGATAATATTCCTGCTTGTTCTCACACTATCATAAAATGCCAAGAAAATAGCAAATACAAAATATCAAAAAGAAATAAAGCGAAATGCAGATTTCAAGAAACAAACGTCGCCTCCCCGTGTTCGACCCAAGACTCCCTTTCGAGTTCTAGTATAAATTTTATGTGATGGTGAGTTTTGCGACTACAAGGATGAGTTTCTCAAAACCCTAACTTTTCTTCATGAAATCTCGTTAACCAGTACCTAAGTTATATAATTAGATTAATTAGTCAGTTTGCATTATTTTGTCAATGTTACATTTTTTAGGGTTTTTTATGCAAGATCTTTGATACTTATATTTGGTGCCTTGATGAGTTTTGTTTATATGTTTGAAAGAACCATGTTTGGAACTGATTGAAGCTCCACATGAATGTAGAATCAATTTGAGCTCACTCTTCGAATTAGGGTTGAACCTATTTCCTAACCTTGACGCAATTAGACCCTAGCCTTAGCCTACTTGAGAGCTAATTCCCTACACCTAAAACCCCAGCTAGCCTAACCCCTTTGACTCCTTTCTGGCCAATGAAGGCACATGGAATTCCACTAAATATGGCCATCCATATACTTGATTAATCTAAGCCTTTGATTCTACATCCTACAATCCAACATATTCCCATATCCAGATCTAACAAACCCAAGCTTTGGTCGTCCAAATTGCTCCAATAAAATCTACGTTGGATGGCCAAATAATGTCATTTACTCTCAGCCATACATTCTAAATCCTAGATCCCTAAAATTCCTACCTAAGCTTACAGCCAATCCCGTCCAACAACTTAGGTTGGCTGGCCCTTTATCCCCTTCTAGAAGCCTTTGGTCCACACCACCTAAACCTAATCCTAGGGCCTTGAATTATCTACCAAGACCCTATCCTAATCCCCTCCTAAAACCACCCCAACCCTCTACTCTACATCTAAGGGCCACAAACCTCCATCTACTTGGCCAGCCACGTAGCCTCCTAACACTATTTAGTTGGCTGGCCATGCACCTTGATCGTAGCCTTCCATTCCTTCCTTGATTGCATTTAAGCCATCCATTAGGTCACAACAGAAACTAACCCTACTTATCTACACCGACATGTGATATTAGCCTTTGATTCCTCAATACTTAATCTTGGCCATCTAACTTCATGATCTAAGGCCACTTGCATCTACCAATCAAATGCATTCAAATGTTCTATAAATAGACATGGTAGCCAGCCCCTCTTAATCATTCCTCTTCCTTTCCTTCCAACTCTCTTCCTTCTCTCCCCCTCCACATTTCTACACCCTAGTATGCATATTCGCTTCTCACTGGATCTCCACATTACTGCAGCTTCTGTGAGTGTGAGTAGAGCCTGTAGGAACTAAGTATAGTGTATTATCAATATCTAATGTCGAATTAAAAATAACATTCACCACATATTAAAAAGGTAAATATAAATCAATCATAAAGGTAGGTGACTCCTAGATTTGGGAGTGGAAACCCTTCCAGGTAAAAAGCACTACCTAAGCCACTTAGCTTAGGATTTCTCCAACTAGTCGATGCTAGTCAATTTCACTAACTCACCACTTGAACGAGGGTGGCACAACCTCTTACAAAACTTCTCTTATACACCTGATTAAGAGAAGATAAACAACGAGATTCCCAAAAAACCTTGGGTCCCGAATCAAAGTAATAGGAATAAAATATATGACAGTAATTCCTATCAAACCTAAGAATTAAAGAAAATCAAGCTTTTTCAAATCACAAACATTCATGCTTTGGATTTAATAGTTGCAAGCGCAGAGGCAAAAAAGCACTAGAGAGAATATGAGAGAATTACTTATTGAAAGCTCTTGAGGTGTGTTTTGGGATGGGGGTTGATGATAACATTATCATGAGCCATAACTGGCTTTAATTAGTCAGGATTAATTGACAGATGCTCCTCCATAGTCGCTTAAGAGCCATAATTCCCTACACATCCATTCTGAGAGGAATACATTAAAACATAGTTAATTCTACAGTTTTAACATCATATCATGAATGTAGAATAACCATGGGGTTTTCCAGAGGTTAATCCAAGGTCTAATGAGCATTAAAGTCTAATAAGAGGGTCCACACAAATAGAAATAGGGTTTCATGCATTTCGAGAACTAATACAACTCCCAAAACCCTAATTTCAGACCTGCTTAAATTACTAATGTTCTGGTCAAAATAAAATTCATATAAACCTTCTAAAATTCATAAAAATATATTCCTTGAGGTTTTGTATCCTTGGTTTGACCTTTGGAACCCATTTTGACTGCAAATAGAGTCACAGACAGAGTTCTGCCCTAATTTGGGTTTCTACACAAATTACCTAGTCAAACTTGATCAAAACTGAAATATGACTTCACCATCAAATTCCTTGGGTCAAAATTTGGTTTGTACCAAAATTTAGCTTGCATTCTTGTTCCTTAAAACTCTATTCTTTACATACAAGCCCCTAGCTTTTGAATTTCTTTACAAATAGCCCCCTAGATTTGTCATCTTCTTTGCAAATCAGCCCCTACTACCATTGAAGGTCAACCAACCTCCAGGCTTGCTTTGACCATACCTTCTTCCTTCGCTTCGGCCGAGCTCCAACGAGGCTTCCTCGGCTACACAAACCACCAAACACCTCGCTATCACCTCCACAAGCTCCACCACATCTCCGCGAACAAAACCGCTCTACTTATTCCACGTTTCATCCATGATAAACCCCCACCAAACAACCCAACTTCCATTCACCTTCCTCGTCACCATCTGGCCATGCCCGACCTCAATCCACCAAAGGACCACCACCATCATGTTCTTGAGCCACGACGATTCTCTTGAGCCATTTAATTGGGGCTTAGAGCCCGTGTTCAATGTTTTAGGTCTCAGTCATTGTCTACGATCACTTCACCACCATCCACCATCGTCAGATGTTCTTAGAGCTGAATTCCAACTCCTAAAGCCGTGGAACTACTTCGCCAAGGTACCTACAGCGGCAATTAGAGAACAAAGAGCTGCAGCCGATCCAATTACGCGATGCAACTTCAACTGGTGCACGCGAAGAAGAGGGTGGCACTTTAGTGCCACATCGTGAACAGAAGAGCTCCTGCAAGCGTATAAGTCGGATTTGTGCCTCAGTCTCGTTGCCTCTCACACAAGGGGTAAGGTCCCCTCGCACTCACTCTCTCCACACCTCGCTCACCTCACACCCAGTGAGCCTGGTCACTATATACACCTGTTTACCCGATTACTATGCATACCCATATACCTAATAGAGTACTCAGGTTTAAGAAAGATGGAAGAGGAGAGAATTCTGTGATAGGAGGGGTAAGGGTTTTGCTCTCTGAGGAATTGGCCTTGTGCTAAAAGATGGCTAACTGTTAGCCATGTGCTTGTGAAAGGAGGCCTGTCCATGAAGGCCTTGAGGAAAGAAAGGCTTGAGAAGAAGAAGAAAGGAAAAGGCTCTCTGAAGAGCCTTGTGCTTGTGCTTTGTTAAGGCATATGATGCTGTACTCCTATTGTCTGATCTAATTTGATTCTGAGCACTGTTGAATTTTTTAAGTACTAGGTTATCATTGATTGAATCGGTTGAGATACTGTTTGATTATTTGAATAACTTGAATATGAGATGCATGTTTAATTAGGGTTTCTACTCTAGGGTTCTGAAGTATTAGTTCACAATTGTCTGAATTAAATGAAATTCATCTTCCCACATTTATGTACTACCCAAACCCTTGCTTGAAAAGATCTAATCAAAATAACTCGAAAATAAGGCTCTAAATTCACTTGAACCCTAAAATTGTGGACCTAATAACCTAAGAGTCAATTCAGGGTGATCTTTGGGTCTTGACCCAGATTTCATTCTTCATCTTTTAGGGCAGGTCAGGTGAAGTTGGTCTACTTTGTGAGCCAATCAACCTTTAAGTTAGGTCACAAATTGAATTAAGTTCTAATCAAGTGAAATCCAAGGCACAAATTAGGAATAAAATTGGTAGACTTAAGGTCTCAATTCGTACATTCTGATCTACTTGAAATCGCAGTGACAAGGAAGGTCAGGTGGGGGAAACCCTGTAACCCGTGGGGACACTCTACCGTGTAAGGGTCTTTGTGGGGCTCTCTCTTCCTAGTTGCCCAAGTACTTCTCAGGTGTGTGGATTTTTGATTCAGATGTATCATCCACCTCAAAATAGCTTTAGTCATAAAAAATCTTTAGGTGCCTTGATTGGGTCTAATTCACATCCAATCCCTCATCTATTCTCTAAAGCACATACACAGGAAAGGTCCCTAGGTTGTTAACCTAGAGACCTCATTAGAATCGATCTTTTGGGGGATTTCTGATATGATCCAAGCACTTCAATCTGAACCTGAGTTTGATTCTACATCTTGATCCACCACCTGATTTGAAAATGCAACCTGATAATTTAGGAAGAATGTTTAGGAAACCTGAATCCCAAATGACCATGAAAGAGAAAATGATTGAGGCCTTAGAAATTATGAGGATTATGACAAAACCTCAAATCCAGTAAGTAGGATTCAGGTTAATGTATCGGCAACAACAACCTTCATTACAAATCGTGTCTAACTAATATTAACGCAAATGACAAATGGTTCAACCTGGGATATTCTCATGACAGGATACATTGAAATAGAAAGATTACATAATTTTGAGTATCTTCAATGTCTGACAAATCCACAACTTTGGGAAAAGCACCAAGATGACCTTGAGAAAAGGGAGAACTTGATAACTATGTTGAAATAGCTCATCAATCAAATTTACCCATATCAATAGTCAGAAATTGATGAGAATAATGTTGAAAATCAGAATGATCTCCCAAATCTTAGGTTTGAAAATCAAGGTTGTTGTGAACCCCCAACAAAAATGGAATCTGATTCAAATGATGTGCAGAATGACACACCTGATCTTGGCATGGGTTGGGAGGATCCAATTGTAGGTGTTCACAATTCTAAACCAACCTTAGAAAACCATGAAGCTGGTCCATCATGCCTTGATTTCCCAAACACCTATAGTAAGCTTGAATCAGAACCTCTCGAGGATGTAATTCCTGAACCTTATTCTGTTAAGGTAATTCTCGAGAAGGATTTTGACATCCCAATTGAGCCTAGCCTAGATTGTAGTGACCCAATTCCTACCTTCAACCTAGAATCTAGGTTTGAACTTATATGGGATGATCATGAGGCCCAATATGAAGAGAATCAGATTTTGGATCTGAACTATAATTCTGGGCCTATATTTGATAAGTACACCTCTCTAAACTCCTAAAAAATGCAAATCAAATTTTCAGAAGTCAAACCGATTTATGATATAGAAATCGAGGAGTTGGAATAGCTGGGATTTGATTGGGTCTATCCTAGGAGCCAAGAACCTGAGCCTATGCCTAATAAGGACACCTCTTCGAGCTTAGAATTTGAGATTATGTTAGATCCAAGTCAGGTTGTTGATTCTATGCATCTTGATTCATTCTATGGAGGAAATCCCGATCTAGAATCAGGTTCAGAAACTGATCTTTGCAAATTCTCTGATGATTTTGAATCTTACACTAATTTTAGAGAATTGTTTATTGATGATTATGAATCAATTTACGACCTCAACATCAATGATCCATTCTTTGATTCTGATGTTGAGGCCAATGATTTGGACCTCAAAGAAGCCACACCTTCCGATCCAGAGCCAGAGTCTTCCAAAATATGATCCCAACCTCGAACCACCACCGGAATCAACTTCTACTCTGATTCACCTCTCTCTGATCCAGTTGCATATGGTTCTTCTCCATCTTTTGATCAGGTTTCAGATAATGATTAGACCATTAATCACTTCTTATCCTTTTTTGATCCTATCAATAAGATTCCTACATCCTTTTTAGATCAATTTTCTTTTGATGACCCCTACTTTGACCAGGCTAAACCAGCTCAGCTAAACCCTAGATTCACATTTCCGTATCTCTTTGAGCCTCAAAGTATCTGGTGGGCTCCACATCTATTGATTCACATCCGTCAACCCACCAAATTGATTGGGTTTGGGCTGCAACATCAGCCTATTGATTTGAACAAGCACCTGGTTAGACCAACCAGGCTATTGATCAAGGTGTTTGTTCTACAAAACTCATCTGATTTGGCCACCCCTTCTCCTTGACCACCTTCTACTCGGCTGAAGGCATTGAATTTAGCACTTAACGGGAGGCAACCCATCATTCCAGAAACCCAAAACCCTTCTGATCATTCTTTTGAATTATAGTCTACTGTACTTCTGAGTTCAACTTTAGAATATTTGACTCCACCTTTGATACTTGTATTAGAGCTAGAAATCGTTTGCAACAGTCATTCTGACTCGTTCACCCACTCTTTGATCTTGTTCTAAACTTTGAACCAAATTGAATTTGTACCTTTCTGGTTTACAATGACATTGCAAAGCTTAGGCACGAGGGGTGTTAAAGTCCAAACATATGGAAATTCAATTCTCTAAGGGGTTCTCACAAATATATATATATATACATATTAAAAAATGATAGAAAATAGAAAAAAAAGAGAAAAAATTGAAGGGCAGGAAATTTTGTGAACTAAATTGCAAATATTTCTTGAGGAGGAAAAGAGGAAGGAAAATTCAATTGTCAAAATGGAGCAAAAATTTTAAAAAAAATGGTAGTCATTAGCAATTGATTATGGGATCTACTTAAGTTCTAAACCTAATCAAAAGAAAAAATAAGTCTTGAAATGAAAGAGACAAGGAGATTAGTATGAGTGCTGATCTTAGGCCTCTTGGGCTTGTTTTAGGGCTTAAACATTCACGTATTCGTTAAGATCTGAATTAGTCCTCAAGAGGTTGAGGAAAGTGCGAAGCTGATGTAGTAGGTCTATGGCTTAGGGATTATTCGGCCCCATTGCCTGCCCTTTGGTTTGCGAGACTTGGTAACCCAAGCACCCAAAATCACACACTAAGTTTGGTTCAGTGCGCTTAATAAAGAAAAGCATGCCAAAAGTGTTTTATTTTGAAAATCCATCTCAAAGATCTAGCTTAGGAGTAGCTCGACAACACAAGTTGATTGGATGAGTTCTCGGTGTGGAGAGGTGGGAAATTCCCCTTGAAGATGCGTAATAACATATCGTCTCCTTGGTGCTTGTCTCCTAGGATATCTAAATATCCTATCAGGGTTATATAAACACCTTGTGCTGATTCAGGTGCCATGGGTGGGATTATCCCGAAATGTCAATTGCCATGGTCTGGATTTAGCTACAGAATGCCATGGGTGATACTATCTTGAAGTGTTGAAAGCCAGGGTTTTGGGGGTTGCCATGGGTGGTGCTATCCCAAAGCATCGAAAACCAGGGACCCTTCGAGGATTGATGGTAGGGATAAGGAATCCAATATAGACTATGTTTAGGGCCAATTCGAGGCTGGATCTAGGGGAATCTAAGAAGAAAAGAGAGAAAACTCTCCAAATGAAAAAAAATCCTTCGATCTCTCTTACAAAAAAATGCACTCACAAACTGAACATAAACATGCTACATTATATGCACGAGTGCTTTAACCGCTAGGTTCAACGAACCCTTAGATAGTTCTTGTGGGCCTTAGAAACCTTCGTGGAAGACTCAGGCTGAAGCTGGTCAAGTCAGGATCTTGAGTGATACTTGAGTACCTCTAAGCCTATTGCTGGCATTCTGACCTAATTTTGAAAGAGTAGAACAAATCAGGCATCTGAACTTAAAAGCATGGTCTAGAAATCTTATTCTTTCCAAAAGATTTTGCTAAGGGACTAACAAAATTTAGGCATGGGGGTATGATGATTACATCATCATGAGCCATAACTAGCTTTAATTAGTCAGGATAAATTAATAAATGCTCCTACATAGTTGCCTAAGAGCCGTAATTCCCTACACATCCATTCTGAGAGGATTACATTAAAATAGGGTTAATTATGCAGTTTTAACATCATATCATGAATGCAGAATAACCACATGGCTTGGGAGGGGTTAATCTAAGGTCTAATGAGCATTAAAGTCTAATAAGAGGGTCCACACAGACAGAAACAGGGTATTACGCATTTCGAGAATTAATACAGCTCCCAAAATCCTAATTTTAGACCCGTTTAAATTGCTGAGGTTCTGGTCAATATAAATTCATTTAAACCTTTTAAAATTTATATAAAAATTTTCCTTGAGGTTTGGTATCCTTGGTTTGACCTTTGGAACCTATTTTGACTCTAAACAGAGTCACAGACAGAGTTCTGCACTAATTTGGGTTTCTACGCAAATTGTCAAGTCAAACTTTGTCAAAACTAAAATCTGACTTCACCATCAGATTCCTTGGGTCCAAAGTAGATTTGTACCAAAATTTGGGCCCAATCAAAGTTCATCTTGACCTAGTTTGCATTCTAGTCCCTTAAACCTTTATTCTTCACATACAAGCCCCTATGATGAGAATCTCATCATGAGCCATAACTAGCTCATTTTGACCTAATACAAAGGATAAAAGCTCCTACATAACTCAAGGAAAGGCTTAACTCAGAGAATTCTGAGTTTAAGGAGAAAATAAGTCATAAGGGGTAAAAATGCAATTTTACCAGTATAATCTGCATACAGGGTAATTCAAGGCCCAAACATAGGTCAAAGCAACTTAATAAGAATAAAAGTGGGATGAGATGATCTAGCAAGGGCTACAGCAATTCCAAGAAACTAAATGATAATCTGTAACCCTAAAACAACCCACTTCAATTCACGAGGTTCGAGGCAAAGTAAAAATAGAATAAACCCTCTAAAATTCATAGAAAAATAATCTCAGGGTTTAGAACCTTCAATTTGGCCTTCAGAACCCATTTTGACCTACATTGAGAACCATGCCCAATTAATAACTTAATTTGGGTTTTCGCATAAATTGACCGGTCAAACAAGGTTTAATATAGAAATGAAATTCACCATCAGATTCCTTAGGTCCTAATTAGTCATGTATAAAAACTTGAGCCTAAGAAGAGACCTCCTTGACCAACTTTACACTTTGGTCCTCATATATTTACTTTTTGGCCCTCAACTTTTGAACCCTCGCATTTTGGCCCCTAACTCTCCTTCGTTCTTTGCGTTCAGGTCCCCCCTGCAAAACCTGCCAGCACCATGCTCCGGCGACCTTGCGCGGAGCATGGCGCCGCGCAGGGTGAGGGGGAGAGCCTGGCAAGTAAACCGGGGGTGCCCTGCGTCGTCAGCCGTCGCAGGGACACCCCCCTGGTCGCTGTAACCCACCATACCGGCCGTGCGAACGCACGGACGGTATGGGTTTCCATCTCCGGCGTCCTCCGGTGAGGGAGACACGTCGTCTCCCTCCGCCTTCCTCCCTGTTTTGATCCCTATAAATACCCCCCGTCACTCCACCGACCTCGGCAGCTCGGATCAGACGGAGAAAACCCCCAACTTTCCTCTCTTCTCACTCTGGCAGACGCCCACCAGCTCCGGCGGTTCTTCCTCCTCCTCTTCGCTCTGCCGCAATACCAGCAGCAGAGACTTCCTCCCCTGCTCTTCCCGCGCCACGCCGTACCCAGCTGGCGCCTCTCCAGCCCTCTCCTCGCCGCCGCCCCTTCCCCTGGGCATCTTCTTCTCCGGCGACAGTCGATACGACTGTCGCCCTGCTGCTCCCCCTTCTTCCCTGCAAGTAAGTTAGAACTACTTCCCTTCCTCTCCTCTTTCTTTCCCCGGTTTCAATTTGTTCAATTAAGCCCTCGACCGACCCTGACCATCGTCACCCCCTTCGTCTCCGGCCACCCTCCGGCGAGATGCCCCCATCGCTCCACAGCCTCACACGCCTCGCCGACCCTCACCGAACCTCCGCCTCATCACACTGAGCACCCCCCACCCCTCCACTGCCACTCCACACCTCCGTAACGCTCCCCCAAACAAACCCATTTCTCCGGTTGCAGTCCAACCTAGGGCTGCCGCCAGACACCACCTTGCGGCTTGCCGCACAGCTCCACACCTTCGCCGTGCCACGGCGAAGGTTCCCCAGTAGTTTGATCAGGCCGAGAGGCCATATTCGTGTCTGACAGGTTCTGAGGCTCGACCGCCATTAACGCCACATTGAAGCAGCTTCTCCCGCGCTCCAGGCTTGAGGACTCCAGGTCTCCAGCTGCTGCGGATTACGGGGATTCCTGCGAAGGCAGCCAGCCAGCAACCGACGCAAATCGAAGCTGCAGCTGCAGAAGCAAGGCCGCGGTCTTCCAGCAGGCGAACGCGAGGAGAGGCCTCCATTTAGTCCCACATCGGTAAGCCTCACAACTCTTTCACCGTTTAAATTGATTTTGTGAATAAGCCTTACTGCCTCAGCACACGGGGTGAGGTCCCCTTCACCCGCCCGGTTACCCGGTCTCGTCTGCGCTCATGCCCCGCGGACCTGACCCGACCCGACTTAGACTGACCTGCACTCCTCGCCCACCACGCACGCCGGTGGGCCTGGACCCGGGCGCGACCCGTACCCGACTACCCGGCAGCTCTAGGAGAGCTTTCCCAAGAGTGGTTTCAGAGGGAGAGAGACGCGGGGGGGGGGAGGGTAGAGTAGGTTTTGTCCTCTGATGTAAACTCTGAAGTGTGCAGGCACAGGTGAAGAAGAAGGACCGCGGAAGAAGAAGGAAGCTGAGGGAGACACTGTAGCAACAAGCAGTTTAAGTCGTCTGATTGGGAAATCAGACGACGTCCTGAAGGGAAAAGAAGAAAGAAGGAGGGACGACATCCTGACTGGAAAAAGAAAAGAAGAAAGAAGGAGATCTGAAGAACAACAGAAGAAGGCGAGGCAGAGGAGAACACAAAAGAACAAGGGAAGAACTGAAAGAAGAAGAAAAAGAGAAGAAGATCTGAAGAAAGGAAAAGAAGAAGAGCAGGACCGCTCTGCAGAAGAACTCAAAGAAGAAGAGCAGGAACAGCTGAAAGAAGAAGAAGAACATCACCACTGCAGATAAAGAAGAAGAAGATAACAGAAGATCTGAGACGAGGAGAAGCAAAGAGAAAAGAAGAAAAGACAACAAATTCTTTCTCTCTCTTTCTTTATTTTTGTAAAAGAAGCGTGTATATCTCTAGAATACAACTTGCTCCCTGAGTTCGACCTCGGGAACTCTTTTATTTTTCGAGTAAAAAATTTTATATTTGAAATGTTGGTAATAACTGGCTATACTACAACGCTATAACAATAAAACCCGGTTATCTCTCCCGGTTGTCCAGAACCTCCATCACCCTACCTTTTGAATTTCTTAACAAATAGCCCCCTAGGTTTGTCATCTTCTTTGCAAAGCAACCTCTACCCCCATTGAAGGTCAACCAACCTCCAGGCTAGCTTTGACCGCACCTTCTTCCTCCGCTCCGGCTGAGCTCTGGCGAGGCTTCCCCAACTGCACAAACCACCAAACACGCCGCTACCACCTCCACAAGCTCCGCCACATCTCCACGAACAAAACCCTCTACTTATTCCACATTTCATCCACCATAAAACCCAATCGAACAACCCAACTTCCGGTCACCTTCCTCATCACTGTCCGGCCACGCCCGACCTCAATCCACCAAAGGACCACCACCATCATGTTCCTTGAGCCACGATGATTCTCTTGAAACATTTAATTGGGGCTTAGAGCCCGTGTTCAGTGTTTCAGGTCTCGGTCATAGTCGATAATCACTCCGCCACCATCCGCCGTCGTCAAATGTTCTCGGACTTCAACTCCAACTCCTGAAGCCGCAGAACTACTTCACGAAGGTACCTGCAACGACAATTAGAGAACAAAGAGCTGTAGTTGATCCAATTATGCGATGAAACTTCAGCTGTTGCACGTGAAGAAGAGGGTAGCACTTTAGTGCCACATCATGAACAGAAGAGCTCCTGCAAGCGTATAAGTCGGATTTGTGCCTCAGGCTCATTGCCTCTCCCACAAGGGGTGAGGTCCTCTCGTACTCACTCTCTCCGCACCTCGCTCACCTCATGCCTGGTGAGCCTAGTCACTATATACACCCAATTTACCTGGTTACTATGCATAACCGTATACCCGATCAAGTACCCAAGTTTGAGAAAGAAGGAAGAGGAAAGAATTTTGTGAGAGGAGGGGAGAGGGTTTTGCTCTCTGAGGAATTGGCCTTATGCTGAAAGATGGCTAAGTGTTAGATGTGTGCTTGTGAAAGGAGGCCAGTGCTTGAAGGCCTTGAAGAAGGAAAGGCTTGAGAAGAAGAAGAAAAGAAAAGGCTCTTTGAAGTGCCTTATGCTTGTGCTCTGTTAAGGCATCTGATGCTGTACTCCTGTCGTCTGATCTGATTTGATTCTGAGCATTGTTGAATTATTTAAGTACTAAGTTAACATTGATTAAATTGATTGAGATACTACTTGATTATTTGAATAACTTGAATATGAGATGCATGCTTAATTAGAGGACCTAATTGGTGATCTAAATCACCATTTTTTAGATTATCTTTATTCTTTTTGTCTCTTCATCTTCTGAGAATACATTAGATTACGTTGAATATCAATCTGATTAGTTTCATTTATTGCATATTTTTATTTTGATCAATTGATTGTGGTCATCTATTTTAAATGAAGATTAATATGTGAGTTCCATATTTGCTCCCTGCAAATGATCTCAGACTCCCTTTAGATTCTGAGTTTATAAATTTAAATGTTTGCTGTGTGATTTTGTTGATTATACTACGACGCATATATTTCTTCACACTCGACTAAACTGTAACAATAGGGGTCGAGGGTCCTATTTATAAGTGATAAACAGCAGTTTATCATCATTCTTAGGCTAAAAATCACATCTTCTTCCTAGGTTTTCTGCATTACATTATGATATTGGGTTACATTTAGCATTTCATGCATTCTAGGGTTTACACGTGCATTAGCATCATTTCATGTTCTTATGTGTTCCATTTGTTTGCCATGGATGAGAATACAGTAGAAATCACCTAAACCCTAGCAATGTGAAAGGCACAAATTCTAGAAGAAGAAGATAGAAGTTCATTCCAATTGGATCCCAGCTCATCTCAATTGGATCCTAGCTCATTCCGGCTCATCTTAGTTGGATCCAGCTCATCTTCACCTCCTTACAGCTCATGGCAACTCAATTTCATGGAGCTTAGCTACTAGTCTTGAACTAGCTAGCTAAGCTAGTTGAAGAGTCATCAAATAGCTGAATTCTAGTTTAGGATAGCTCATCTCCTGCTCAAGAAGCTCAATCAGCTCAACTCCTTCAAGCTTAGCTACTAGTTGAGAACTAGTTAGCTAAGCTAGCTAAGGAGTCGTCAGTAAGCTCAAACCTAGCTCACCTTAGCTCTAGACAAGCTAAAGTCAGCTCCATTCAATTGAACCCTACTTAGCTTAGCTACCAGCAAAGAAACAACTAGATAAGATAGTTGCTAATTTCACAAGCAACTCTTCATCAACTTCAAGCAGCTCCATGCAGGCTCAGACCAACTCAAAGTAGCTCCTCCTAGCTACTCATAGCTCCTACCATCTGCTAGCTAGCTAAGTTAGCTCCTCCACCTAACTCCATACTATACTCACCTCCACTAAAAAGTGGTGCTACCTTTTTCCCTCCAAAATCACATAACTACCACCAAACGCACCTCTTCATTTCCCTCCCATTTTTCCCTCTAAAACCTCCATGCAACCCTTCATTTCCCTCCAAAAACATACACCCATTTATTTCCCTCCAAAAATACGATAACCACCACCCTCCTACACTTTTATATAATAACCCCATAACCACCACCTTAGAACTATCCTTGGCTAGCAAATTTTTCTACCTATATTAACTACATAGTCGGCCAAAGGAAGAGGGGATCGGAAGGTGATTAGGCAGACTCCCTTGTTTACTAAGTGTCATCTTCTTCTTTCCTCTTCCTTGGTCCAAAGACAAGGAGCATCATCCAAAGGAGGATGGATAGGCAAGAGGGAAGGTATGGTGGTGGATGTCCACCCTTGGAGAAGGCAAGAGAGGAGGAGAACTTTGGAGCACTACCATCAAGGAGAGAAGCAAGGAAGAAACCTTCTTCAAGTGCGAAATCAACCATGCTAGGAGCGAAGACTAATCCCTCTTCAATTGGAAGATTTTCTATCTTCTTATACCTTCCCTTTTTGAATTTGCTTTCTTATAGATTTTGTAACTAGCATTCCTCTAAGTGACTCTATTCTACCTAGCAATACAAAAAGATTTGTTGCCTTTCAATTTTGTGCTTCTGATTTAAAGTTCTTTTAACCTTCTAGTGCACCCACTATCCCTTTCAATTATCCTAGGTGCACTTTCCTAAGGTGAGTTTAGAAAGGAAGATTACTTCTTGTTCACTTAGGCATAGATTTTTATATCGCAATTCCATAGCCCTGATTATTTCCAAAACCCATAAAAAACCACAATTTAAAAAACAACCAAAAAGAAGAGGATTTGAGTTGGTGAGAGAGAGAGAGAATCAAATTATTAACTAAAATTTCCTCCTTGTTCGACCCTAGATACTTCACCCTATCTAGGTTACAAATTTAAAAGTGATCGATTTATACGTGTCTCAATGACCTAATTCGCATCTTTAACAAATCGTGTATTTTTCACATCACTTTTTGACGCTGTTGCCAAGGAGGCACGGCTTAGTTATCTTTGTCTACACTCTCCATTACTTATTGAATCTTCACTAGCTTTGTTTTGTGTTTTGTGTCAGGTGTGAATCATGGGAGAAGTGGGATTTGGAATGACTTGGAGTGAAAGCTTTAAGTAATCTTGTCTTCTCATGGATTTCAGGTAAGTACCTAGCCAAAACCTCTCGGAAAGCCTAAGAAAAATCTTTAAAATATCAAAAGAAACGAAAACAAGAACAATCAAGGGAGGTGAAACACTAACATTAGCTTGATTGCTTGTTTTCTTCATTTCTCCATCACCTTCAATACATTGGTGTTAAATTTTTGAAAATCTTTACTTCTTTCTTCATTTTCAAAAATGAAGTTTGGGGTCAAAAAGATATTCTAAAATCTTAAAATTCTACCCAGAGAAGGCCCATTGAATCAGGAACTTTAGTTCCAAATTTCAGAATATTTGGCCAAATAGAAGAAATTTAAAAATTCGTGGACTGAAGAGGGATCAAACCCTAATTCAATTCCTTACTGTTTTCTTACTGTCCATGAATTTTATAATTTTTCTACTCATCAAATTTGGAAAAAATTTATCTTGCTAGAAACCTTATAAAAATATATACAACATATAAAATTTTCAAAATTTTCAAAGGTTGTTTGAGGATTTTGAAGAGTCATTTGTCTGAATCTATCATTTCTGGATTTTGACGCTAGTGTAGAAAAAATCCCAAAAAATATCAAGCAAGTTCCAAAAATCCTAAAAAAATCAATTTTAGAATCCTTGTTTGATTTCATTTTTAGTGGTGCTGTTGTTTGCCTTGTTTGGTCCACCACATAAAAAGATATTTGAAAAGAGATCCATTTCTTAGGAGTTGCCTGCATAGGATTCCAACTTTAGAGTTTCATCCTAGTCACGCATCAATCTAAGGGAAATTGACATTCACCAATCATAACTTAATTGCATTTGATTGTGTGACAATTCAAAGTTGTTTGAAGAATTAACAAGAATCTTAAAAGCAATTTAAGATTATCAAACCCTAAAAGACATTCATTTTAATCCTTTGCTTGCAAATCTTTTGTTTTGGCTTGGGCATCACTCTCCCACCCAAATTCGCACACACAATAAAAGGGAATAATCTAGGCACCTACCCCGTTAATGCCCTTCATAAACCATGTACTTAAAGTATCCAAAGTCTAATCTAAAAATTATAGTACTTTGACCCTTAAGGATTTCATCCACATTAGACTTGATACTTGTTTATTAGATTATTCTCATTTGACATCAAATTCCTTAATTTAACTTAATTTTAGGCTAAAGGGTCACATCAAACGACCAGATGTGGTTTATACAAGACCCAAGTGATTTTCCTGGAACGTGCTTGGGCCCAATCCCCTCCATGTAGCTTAGTTAGGTTAAATTAAAGGAAAGGTTGTCCATTGTTAACTTTTTGATAATTCAAGTAACCAAGTCTTAGGTTTCTAAGGAGTCAACCTTAAGATAGGCTTAGAATTTTGCTTGTCTGAAGTGGACACTCCTCTCATCTCTTCCCTTCTCTCCTCCTCCCATTCTTCTTAGAAGTGTATGCACAGGCGACAGCCCCAGAACCTACACTTGGAGGGATCAATTGATTTTACCCCCCACACAAAAATTTTGACTTCTTCTCAAGTTCATTCCTCTCCTCTCCATAAAAAAAAGAAAAAATATACAAAACAGGTCCAATTCTACTTATGCTTCCCACTCACAACCCGACCCTCCCATTCCACAAGCTGACCCACATTCTGACATCCCCATTCCTAACCCAGCTTGGAGCTACCTTAAAACCCTGAGTTGCAAATTAATCAAAATCAAAATCAGAATCAGCATCCCCCACACAATCCTCTAGTCACGGTGGTCGAGCAACTAGCTTAACTCCAAAATAATCAGCAACAAGTGGCTAGGACTATCACGGACCTAGCCAACCAAAGAGGGAATTTACTACCTGTGGAGCCTGTCATTCTTCTCAAGGGTTTTTACAATCCTTCCAATTATGAGGAAAGACTTGGAGCGGTAATTTAGGAGGGGGATTTCAAGATCAAGCTAGCTATTCTAAACTTGATTAAACATTTCCATGGCCCTCTCAAAGAGGATCCTTTTAGCCATTTAGAGGAACTAACTGTCCTCGTCCAAACTACTCATTCTCGCAATGTGCGGGAAGACTTATGGCTAATGAGACTTTTTCCTCTCAACATCAAAGACAAGTCCGCCTACTGGTTTAGGACAGTTGGTAGACCTATCACAACTTGGCAACAACTCAAGAGTGCCTTGTTAAAGAATTTTTTTCTGATTGGTCATTCTAATGCATTTAGAAGATCCGTTATGACCTTTCAACAAAACCATGGTGAATCCCTTCATGAGTCCTGGGAAAGGTTTCAAGAATTACTTAGAAGTTGTCCACATCATGAGATTCCACTTCGGTAGCTAGTGCAGATCTTCTATCATAGATTAGAAGATCAATTGAGATGGTTTGTGGAAGCCTCATGTGGTGGCAACTTCCTAAATAAGGATGGTGAGAGTGACTACCAACTTTTTGAGGAAATGAGTGAAAACTCATTTAATCTTGCTTAGATGGACATGTTTAGCATGAAATCATTGATGTTAAGATATATGCATCGTAGTATAGTCAACAAAATCGCTAAAACACTTAAATTTATAAAACTCAAAATCAAGGTGGAGTCCGAGGTCGTTCGTAGGGAGCAAATATGGAATTCACAGACTAATTATATTTAGAAATAATGAGCACATTTAATTAAATGCAAGAAAGATATGTAATGAATGATTTACTCAAAATGATATCCAATTATAAACAAGAGTATCTCAAGAAATCATTTTGATAAAAAGAAGAGAGAGAAACACGAAAATGGTGAATTAGATCACCAAGGATATCCCTCAAGTTAAGCACATATCAAGCATTCAAATTCAACTTAAATATTTCAATAGTATCTTTGAACTATTAATCTCAAATAGCCACAGTAGAGTAGGAATCAAATAGCAACTCAAATGATGCTATAGTACTGCATAAAACGTTGGCCACAAGGGGAAGACGACTTATTCTTCACAAAGGCATAGAGCCATAATAAAGCACACAAGGGTGCCAAGCACAATCTTTTTCCTTAGAAGCCAAGTGTTAGCTTTCTTCAGCATCACCCTGAGGGAGATAAACTTGTAGCAAAACCCTCCCCCTTCCTCCTCACAATTTCTCCTCTTCTTCTCTTAGAACTGGATAATCAGGTCATTAGGCAGGTAATCGGATATGGGTATTGGGTCCAGGCCCGTGTGCATGTGTGCAGGGGGTGAGGAGTGAGCGTGAGGTGGCGTGTGCATGGGGGACCTGACCCCCTGTGTTAGTGGGTGAAAAGGCAATGTCATGTTTTCCACTTATACCGCTGCAAGCACTTGGTGGTGTACGATGTGGGACTATGTCCCTATCTTTCTTGCGCGAGGTTGCAGCAAGTAGAATCCATGTCAATTGATGTTGCTACAGCTCCTTGTGTCTCCAATTGAGGCTGTAGGCAATCTCCTGGAGTGATTCGCAGCACCTAGAAGTTGCACAAGGTTGGAGCAAGTCAGAGCTAGGGGGACAGAGGTGGTGATGATGATGGCGATGCAATAAGGATTGACGAGACCTGAAATAAGGAAATACGAGCTAAATCCAATCAAATGGTTCAGCAGTATCGTCGAGTTGCAAGGAAGATGTAGGTGGTGTCGACGAGGTGTTTGGAGCTTTGTGGTGGTGTGGCAACGTCGAGAAAGACAGACAGAGGAGGAGGTGTCGGTGAGGATTTGGAGTGGCCAATAACCCCAATTTTGTTGGGGCTTTTGGTCATGAGGTAACGACAAAGCTCTAGGGAGTTGGAGCGAGGCGATTGATGGAGTGTAGTGAGCCTGTGACATTGCCGGAGTTTTGTCAGAGCTAGGGAAGATGGAGGGGGAGAGAGGCAGTATGGCAGTTGATTTGAAGTGGGGAAGAAGTGGGTCTAACCTAAAGAAGGAGAGGGAGAGTTTGAGAACATAGCTAATAGACGAAAGGGAGGGAAAGGCGCTTGATAACACTGCACAAGGGGGTGATAATTATGTTGAATATGGCCCATCTTAAGAATAAAAGCCACAACATAAGTAGAATGGGAGCATTGCATGCATCATGTACCAAGATTGCTTATAAAACTGTATTAATGGCCATTTGTGTAAGAACTTGTCAAAGCAGGCCTTAGATGAGCAATCGGACCATAAGGATGGATTCAGAACGACGAACGGAGTCCAATAGACTCAAGATCGGCCAAATCCGACATCCGGAGCTCCTACAATGGGCCCAAGAAGTTCTGATCGTTGATCTGGAGATCAATGGCCCTCATTGCGCCACGCCACCCCCGCTCCACTGCATGCCACCTCTTCATCCAGCCGAGATCAGATCTCAGTCGTCGATCTTCGATCGGACGGCCGAGACTCACGCGCTCGCCCGCAATCGCTGCGACAAAGCGCAGGTGTGGCGCAACGGTTAGCGCGCACGCCTGCACGCACGCGACGTGGGTTCGAGCCACGTGGTGCGTGAAATCAAAGACGAAGGATGCGCGTGGCGGAATTGTTTCGCCCGATCAGCAGTGGGCGACCAAGATCGCGCCACGCGGTGCACCCACAAATCGCGAGCGCCCACGCACGCTCGCACGTCGGGCGACGACGTGCGCGCACATGCGTGCCCGAGGCGCGATCCAAGCGCAGCCAAGGAAGATCGGACCACTCTCACGCAGCAGCCGTGGATTGAACGAGAAGAAGAGCGACACACGCAGTTGACCGGCGGGCTGGAGGGCTTCATCGACTCTTTTGGAGTGGTTTTAGCGACGTTCCGGACGTCGCTAAAGCCCCTTCTTCTTTTAGAAAGCCCTTAACCCTATTTAAACCCCCTCCAACCACTCATTCAAGGCAGTCACTTCCCTTGCAACTATTCCACCCCTCTCTTAGCTAGCTTTAGGCCCTCTTGTAATCGTCGGAGACGACGAGCCATCGACGGAGCCTCCTCCACCGTCATGGTTGCCTCGTCCTCTCTCTCTCTCTCTTTTAAGCTTTCCATTACTTTTGTTTGAGCATGTATTTATTGTTGTAAGCTATGAACTAAAAGTGCATGGTTAATGAAGCTATTTTCTGTTCAGTTGTTACTTTAATTTCTGTTTAAGTTGCATGATTAAACAAGGACCGCTCTAACCCTAATCTCTCTCTCTCTATCTCTCTCTCGCTTTTCAAAATCGCACCTTTCGCAAGCAAAACTCCACGCTTTCCTTGACAACAAGTGATAAGCAAAATCCAATTTTCACGCCTCCTTGAGACCGACACTCGGACTCACCTCTGTTTACTTATTTTAAAACCAACGTTGCAAGTGCGACTATAACGACACTTCTTAACACATGCACAACGGCACGTCAGTTTTTGGCACCGTTGCTAGGGAGGCAACGGATTTGTTTTGTCACCTCCATTCCACATTCATTCTCACATCGTCTAATGCCCTATTTGCTTTTTACTTGATGGTTACAGGAATTCGGCGCATGGACGGCGAAGAGACGCATCCCACGACGGTAGCAAGGGAGTAGGTGCTACGAGGATCGATAGTGAGTAATTCTTCTCTCATGATTGTTTGCTTGTGTGAAAAAACTAAAAAATTGTAAAAATTGAAAAAAAATTGGCATGGTGTATGATTGCTTGACCCACATCTTTAACACATCACCCCACAAAAGAAAATGTACACTCTAACATCTGGAATAAATTCTTGAGTGTTCTTTTCTTTTTCTTTTGAGTGGTGTTTGCGAAGCCACCGTGAGTTGACCTACGCCGCACCACTCAACCCTAAAATTGACTCATCTAATAGAAGCTGCATGATCATTAGGATGAGTACATTAGGGTTTTAGAGCCTCTACAGAATAAAAGGAAATCTACTTTCACCAAGTTGTGTGCAGAACTTGACGTGCCCACTGAAACTTGTTTGAAAACATTAGGACACGTCAACCCTAAAAAGTACTAAAGTAAGGATGAAACACTAAAAGACACCACATCTTAAAAAATCCTTACTTGAAAACCATGTTTTGCTAGAAGCACACACCTTGAAAGTGGAAAATTAAGAGGCACCACCCCAATCAACGCCTCATCACATAACCCTAAGCACAAGCACTATCCTAACCCTTTAAAACTGAGTAGACGTGCCCTAGGTAGGACTGAGTTAAGTCTCGAAAGGTGAGGTTTTGTTCGCTGGGCACTTGGCTTTCATTCCCTTGGTAGAATCTGGTGACCAAGCTGTGGGGCAATGTCAAATGACCGCGGTTGTGGGGTCTACGGAATCGAAGGCGCAAGCCAAAGGAAGAACCTTCCCTACAATCCCCTCGTAATCAACCTGGCCAGAGTAGCCTTGGGAAGGGGAGTCCAGTGCTTATGGACTTAATCACCCTTTGTGAGATTTCTAGGTCTCCTAAGGAATACACCATAAGGACTAGGCTTGTGTGCTTGATTGAAACACATTTCTCGCATCTGTTGCCCTCTGCATCCCCTCTTATTCTTCTCTAGTGTATGCACGGGAGACGCTCACTGCATCCCGAGTTGTGTGTTTTGGGGCAGGAATCTAGGCGACGTAATTCTGTTGGAAACATGGCTGAACCTAGGGTAGATGAGGCTGAGGAGCAACCCCCACCAAAGGCTATGGCCATCATCCAAGCCCAAATCAATGCTAACCACCGGCTTCAGCAACAACAAATCCACAACATCATGCAAGCCATACAACGGTTATAGAACCCACAAGAACAACCACCACCACCTTTCCAAGACATACCAGGGCAACCACCACTTGATATACCACCATTTCAGGATCAGCCGAGGCCCCTCCGCGATTTCTATAATCCCTCTGCTATTAGAGTCGAGTCGCACCTTAGGATCCCCGAAGGGGGAGATGATTTTGAGCTAAAATCGAATGTCTTAAATCTGATCCAGAACCACTTTCATGGAAGCTCAAATGAGGACCCCTTCCAGCATCTAGAGGATCTCGACCATATAGCACGAACTGTGAAACCTAGGAACATTAGCCTTGACATTGTTCTAATCAAGATGTTTCCCTTCTCATTAAGAGACAAGGCTTCCCATTGGCTTAGAACCCTAGGTAGACCCATCACCACCTGGGAAGAACTGAGGCATGCATTTTTAAAGAAATTCTTCCCCATAGGAAAGACCAATGCCCTCAGAAGAGTTATCACTACCTTTACACTCCAGGGTGGGGAACAATTTCATGAGGCATGGGAAAGATTTAATGAACTCTTGAGGAAATGCCCACACCACGAAGTACCAAGGTGGCAATTGGCCCAGATTTTCTACCACGGTCTGGACAACAATCTACAGAACTTTGTCGATGCCTCATGCGTGGGGAACTTCCTGAACAAAGATGAGGAGAGCGCGTTTGAGCTCTTTGAGTCTATGAGCGAGAATTCGCTCAACAATGCCTCCATGTCCCAGTTCAACAGGTCCAGTCAACCCTGTGGTGGGATTTATGAGGTACAAGCAAATTCTGGAATGGTTGACATGGACATCATTGCCAAGAAATTGGATCGAATGGAATTGGTAGACAAAAAGATTGATGAGCTACTGAACCAGACCAAGAACCCCTTACAGACTTTCTCCCTAGCAAAAGGAGCGCATAATGTTGACCTGGTCCAGCCCTTTACCCAATTGAACTTGGAACAACCTCTAACCACGTTCTAGGGAGGGACCTTTGCTCCCTCAACCCTTGATTACTCCCTTCCCTCTTCATCAACATCGGCTATCCTAGAAGATGTGCAAGCTGTCCAAGGTTATGTGAAACCTGACCCTTTCTCCAACACTTACAACACTGGCTGGTGTAACCACCCCAACTTTGGTTGGACAAACCAGAAACCACCGCAATTCCAGAACCAACCCAGGCCAAACCAGCAGCCACACTTGCCCCCTATCAGCAAGGACCACCAGATAGACCCCAATATAATCAGAATAGGGCGAGCCCTCCCCCACAAAACCAAATGGATACCCTAATAAAGATGATGACTGACATGAACCAGAAACATCAGGAGGAAATGACCTTGGTAAAGGGGTAGTTAAGCCAACTCTTGGACAGTAAGCAACAAGGATCCCTACCTTCCCAGCCACAACTGAACCCGCGAAACATAATTAACAGAGGCCCCAATTCGCAAGGGTTCCAAGGCAACCCCAGGCAGGCTCACATGGTCCAGCCAGCCCCGCAAACACCTCCTGGGTTTGGTGCTTCTTCGTCCTTATCTTCTCAAGGATCAACCCATGGCCCCAATGCCTCTGCGAATGCGGTGACCTTGAGAAGCGGCACTAGAACCCAGGATCCCAAATGGCCGACTCTCCCTGAGACTTCACCCACTGAAACACCTGACTCAGAAGAGGCACCAACTAAGGACCCAGAAATAGAACCAATCCACATTCAGACACCCTACCCTGAGGCCTTGGAAACAATCAAGAAAAAGAAGAATGTTGTGGAAACTGAGGAGCTGTTGGAAATCTTTAAGCAAGTACAGATTCATATTCCGCTCCTTGAAGCCGTCAAACACATCCCTACTTACGCCAAGTTTTTAAAGGATGCCTGTACGCCCAAGCGTAAGCCAAGACCTCAAGCACCTAGGAAGGTTGTGCTCTCTGAACAAGCAAGTTCCGTAATATCAAGCAACCTTCCACTCAAGTGAACTGACCCAGGAGCGCCCCTGATTTCCTACAATAACGGGGACATGACGTTTGATAGAGCTCTCCTGGACCTAGGTGCTTCTATCAATCTGATTCCAACAACCCTGTACCACCAATTTGGTTTTGGAGAGCTGACACCAACCCCTGTCACCATCCAGCTGGCTGCTAGATCAGTGAAAACCCTGAAGGGGGTTATCGAGGACGTGATTGTATGGGTCAAGGACTTCTATTTCCCGATTGACTTTTTGGTGCTCGACATGGAAGTCCTTGAAAAATTACAGAATGCACCCATAATCCTAGGCAGACCTTTCTTAGCTACGGCTAAGGCAAACATTGATTGCAACACGGGATGTATGGAAATCGCCTTCGGGGATAGGAAAATGCAATTGGATATCTTCCGGGCGACAAATTCTTTTGATTGCGATTGCGTTGAGGAACATGATCCCGTGGAAACTCTGATCGAGGAATGCCTCACCCTCAGTTCTGTATCAGACCACCAAACCCGTAGTGACTATGCTGACCCTTCACCATCATTACCCGTGGACCTCTATAAGGCTGAGTACCATCACACGACACCATTTGAGGAGATCGATGTTGATCAACTCCCGCCTTTTCCCTTCCCATTGACTGTGGTTCCACCCGCACTTGAACTTAAACCATTGCCCATGAATCTCAAATATGTCTTCCTGGGACCTGACCAGACCTTTCCAATGATTATTAATTCTCATTTAACCAAGGATCAGGAACTCAGGTTGACTGCGACCCTTTCAGAACATCGGGCCGCCATTGGTTGGACCATTTCGGACTTAAGAGGAATTAGCCCCACCTATTGCACCCATAAGATTTACCTAGAAGACGGAGCACGACCTTCCCGCCAGATGCAGAGACGTTTAAACCCAAACATGCGGGAGGTCGTTAAAAAAGAAATTATTAAGTGGCTTGACGCCAACATCATATATCCTATCTCCAATAGCCCTTGGGTGAGCCCCACTCAAGTGGTTCCCAAGAAAGTTGGGCTCACCGTTGTCACCAATGATCATGGCGAATCCATCCCCACCCACACCACCACCGCATGGTGGGTGTTATTGATTATAGGAAGCTCAATGAAGCCACTAAGAAGGATCATTTCCCCTCGCCATTCATTGACCAAATCCTTGAAAGATTGTCAGGGCAGAAGTATTTTTGCTTCCTGGATGGATATTCAGGATATAACCAAGTCGCAATTGCTCTGGAAGATCAGGAAAAGACCACATTCACTTGCCCGTATGGCACATTTGCATTCCGTCGAATGCCGTTCAGGTTATGCAATGCACCTACGACCTTCCAACATTTCATGCTAGCCATTTTTTCAGAAATGGTGGGTGAATACTTAGAGGTCTTTATGGATGATTTCTCTGTATTCGGGAATTCATTCGACCATTGTCTAAGCAACTTGGAGAAAATCCTAAAATGATGCATCGAGGTTAACCTGGTGTTAAGTTGGGAAAAGAGCCATTTTATGGTTTAAGAAGGAATTATCCTCGGTCACATTGTATCGCATAGGGGCATCGAGGTAGATCGGGCTAAGGTTGATTTAATTTCCAAACTTCCTCCACCTAGCTTGGTTCAACAGATTTGCTCCTTCCTAGGACATGTTGGCTTCTACCGAAGGTTCATTAAAGACTTTTCCAAGCTTTCCAAACCCTTGATCGACCTTCTAGCCAACGATGCCATATTCCACATGTCTTCTGATTGCATCCAGGCTTATCACACCCTTCGGGACTTAGTCTCCACCGCACCTGTACTTCAACCCCCAGACTGGTCCCAGGACTTTGAGATTATGTGTGATTCATCAAATTTTGCTATAGGTGCTGTCCTGGGACAAAGGCAAGACAAGAAGCCCGTGGTGATCTACTACGCGAGCAAAACGTTGGACAAGGCCCAACGAAGTTATACGATCACAGAGAAAGAGTTGCTCGTTGTAGTCTTTGGACTTGAAAAGTTCCGATCGTACTTGCTGGGATCCCATGTGACTATTTACACTGACCATTCAGTCATCCGACACTTGTTGGCCAAGAAGGACATAAAGCCCAGGCTCATCAGATGGATCTTGCTTTTGTAGGAATTTGACCTAGAAATCCGAGACATGGCCGGATCGAAGAATGTGGTGGCTGACCACTTGTCTAGACTTCATCCAGACCACATTAGACCCTCCCTACCCCTAGTTGACGCCTTCCCTGATAACATATCCTGGCTGTGCAAGACAAGAAAATGCCATGGTATGTTGACTACGTCAACTACCTGGTTGTAGGACAAACCTCGCACAGCTGGTCCAGACAGCAATGGGACAGGTTCTTGGCTGAGGCCAAGCAATATTTCTGGGATGATCCCATGCTGTTTTGCCTCTGTGCTGACCAGATCATTAGGGGGTGTATCCCCGAAGACGAAGTTCAGAGTGTGCTTTCCTTTTGTCATGACCAGGCTTGTGGTGGCCACTTCTCTGGAAAGAAAACAGCTGCAAAAGTTTTGCAGTCTGGATTTTACTGGCCGTCCCTATTTAAGGATGCACACAACTTTTCCAAGACTTGCTCACGCTGCCAAACATTGGGGACCATGACAAAGAAAGATATGATGCCCCTTCAGCCCATTTTAATTGTCGAAATCTTCGACGTTTGGGGTATCGATTTTATGGGCCCCTTTCCACCATCCAACGGCTTCGAGTACATCCTGGTCTCGGTAGACTATGTTTCCAAATGGATTGAAGCTGTCGCCACTTGCCGATGCGATCATAGGACTGTCATGGACTTTGTTAAGAAGAACATCTTTTCCCTATTTGGAATACCCAAGGCCATGATCAGTGATGGTGGAAGCCATTTTATTCATTCCCAATTCTGTGCCCTACTTAGAAAATATGGGGTGAGCCACCGCATTGCTACCCTGTATCATCCGCAAACAAACGGGCAGACCGAGGTCTCAAATAGACAAATCAAGAACATTTTACAGAAGACTGTGAGACTTGACAGGAAAGACTAGTCCACACGACTTGACGATGCCCTGTGGGCATACAGGACCGCTTTCAAGACCCCGATAGGCATGTCGCCTTATCGCCTGGTCTTTGGCAAAGCCTGCCATCTTCCTGTCGAATTCGAACACCGATCTTACTAGGATGTTAAGCAATGTAACATGGATCCCCAGTTAGCCGGTGCGCAGAGGACACTCCAATTATCTGAGCTCGAAGAAATTTGTCGGGATGCCTTTGACAATAGTCGACTGTATAAGGAGAAAATGAAAGCCGTCCATGACCGACTCATTCATAGAAAAACCTTTGAGCCTAACCAGCAAGTCTGGTTGTTTGACGCCCGCCTAAAACTCTTTCCAGGGAAACTCAGGTCCAAATGGACAGGACCATTTTAGGTGGTTAAGCCCTACTCTAATGGGGTAGTTGAAATTGTTGATACTAACACTGGGCACACTTTTATAGTTAATGGTCAATGATTCAAGAATTTCCTGGCCCAGGTTCCCCCAAAGGAGAGTGTCACCCTCGTTGAGGGCTGACATGGAGCACCACCCAGCTAGAGGTGTTAAACTCAGCGCTTCCTAGGAGGCAACCTAGAGGATTTAGACTGATCCGGTATTTTACATCACTCAGGTACTATCTTTTTGAACCCATATGCATCCATGTACTTGCCAATGAGGACATTGTCCAACTTAAGCATGGGGGGGTGATAAATTATATAATCCTAAGCTCATTTAATCAGTCTGAATCAAATAAAAATAAAAAATTGAATTTAGGAAGAAAACTTATGCATTAGAAACTTGTAAATAGTGGGAAATAATACAAAAAGAAAAACACTTAAACTTTTCAGGCCTTCAGGCTTAATCAGCCCTGGTGTCCGTTAAAATATGGATTTAGCTTCGAATCCTTGCAACCTCAAGCCATTCTAATCCACCTACTAAATAAGGTGATAAGTATACGACTTATCAACTCACCCTCTAACTTAGAAAAACTTTGAGTCTAAACATCTGCACACATTTTTACATAGAATCACTTCTTGGAGATTTTGACAGAAATTGGGTAGCTAATGAACTCTCTAGGGTGGTATGGCTGGCAAGTTGTCGTGGGTAACAGCCCATTGGCAGGTTGTCCAGAACCCAACCACAGACCATTTCTTCTTCATTGCCTTTAGGTACATTTGAGATCAGGGAAGCCACCTATGAAAAAAAAAAAGGAGAAGAAAAGAAAATAAACCACACTCCACCGCATAAGTATGGCTGGCAAGTGATCGTAGGTAACAACCCATTGGTCGGTTGTCCAGAGCCCAGCTCAATAACTGCACAAAAAGAACCAAAACACTTAAGGAAGAAGCAGGGGAAATAGTACAAGCCGGGGAGATATACACTGGAAAAATCCTTGTGTTGACCCCAATTAAAACAAACGTAGGGAGAAAGCTACTAATCGAACAAATACACCTTCAGGAAAATTTATTTCCTTTTCCGATCACCTAGGGGCGTAGAAACCAGAAGTCTGTCTAAATTGTCGTTAAGTGAGTCTATCACAACATTCACACCAAGATGCTTAGCACTTAGGGTTTTGACTGAGTTTTAGGTGGGTTGGGTAGCCGTAAAAAGTTACCAACCCACACTGAATTCCGAAAAAAATTCTAAAATATATATATATACATATACATATGTATAGTTATATAAATTAAAGCAAGGATTTGGGCAATTCGTATTTTGGCAGACACCCAGACGCTACTTAGTCTTTATAGATTAAGATATTGGTATATTTCCTCCTATTGACAAGTGACGAAGTGTCTAAGCAATTACTTCTTAAATTCTGAAAGGAAATAAAGGCTAGAATAAACCTTGCTAGGGACTAGCAAGGAGTAAGCATGGGGGTATGATAACACTGCACAAGGGGGTGATAATTATGTTGAATATGGCCCATCTTAAGAATAAAAGGCACAACATAAGTAGAATGGGAGCATTGCATGCATCATGTACGAAGATTGCTTATGAAATTATATTAATGGCCATTTGTGTAAGCACTTGTCAAAGCAGGCCTCAGATGAGAAATCGGACCGCATGGATGGATTCAGAATGACAAACGGAGTCCAATAGACTCAAGATTGGCCAAATTTGACATCCGGAGCTCCTACAATGGGCCCAAGAAGTTCTGACCGTTGATCTAGAGATCAACGACCCTCATTGGCCACGTCACCCCCGCTCCATCGCACGCCACCTCTTCATCCAGCCGAGATCAGATCTCAGCCGTCGATCTTCGATCGAACGACTGAGACTCGCGTGCCTGCCCGTAATCGCCGCGACAAAAGGCGCAATGGTTACCGCGCATGCCCTCACGCATGTGACATGGGTTCGAGCCACGCGGTGCATGAAATCAAAGACGAAGGACGCGCGTGGCGAAATTGGGCCGCCCGATCAGCAGCAGGTAGCCGAGATCTCACCAGGTAGCGTGCCCACAAATCACGAGCGCCGACGCGCGCGCGCACGTCGGGCGACGATGCACGCGCACACGCGCACCCAAGGCACGATCCAAGTACAGCCAAGGAGAGATCTCAGCTGTCCGATCTTCGATCGGACGGCTCTCACGCAGCGGCCGCGGATTGAGCGCGAAGAACGACGCGCGCGGTTGACCGACGGGCTGGAGGGCTTCACTGACGCTTTTGGAGTGGTTTTAGCGATGTTCCGGACGTCACTAAAGCACCTTTTTCTTTTAGAAATCCCTTAACCCTATTTAAACCCCCTCCAACCACTCATTCAAGGCATTCACTTCCCTTGCAACTATTCTACCCCTCTCTTAGCTAGCTTTAGGCCCTCTTGTAATCGCCGGAGAAGACGAGCCACCGACGGAGCCTCCTCCACCGTCGTGGCTACCTCATCGCTCTCCATCCTCTCTCTCTCTCTTTTAAGCTTTCCATTACTTTTGTTTGAGCATGTATTTATTATTGTAAGCTATGAACTAAAAGTGCATGGTTAATGAAGCTATTTTCTGTTCATTTGTTACTTTAATTTCTATTTAAGTTGCACGATCAAACAAGGAACGCTCTAACCCTAATCTCTCTCTCTCTATCTCTCTCTCGCTTTTCAAAATCGCACCTTTCGCAAGCAAAACTCTGTGCTTTCCGTGACAAGTGATAAGCAAAATCCGATATTCACGCCTCCCTGAGACCGACACTCGGACTCACCTCCGTTTACTTATTTTAAAATCGACGTTGAAAGTGCGACTATAACGACACTTCTTAACACACACGCATAACCGCACGTCAGCGCTGGCTGTCATTGGCTGGCATCGGAGATGGTGAAAACTCTGGTGGGAGAAAACAGCGGGGAAGAAGGGTCTGAGGGCTCCTAATTTGGCTGTCGAGGAGCAGAAGAAGGAGAGGAAGACAGTCTCTCTGCCTATCGTATGTGGCAAAGGGCGACGAACGAGGTTTGGAGGGCTCGTTGGAGCTACGGTCGAAGGCAGCCAAGGCAGAAGAAATTGAAGAAATTGAGGCCTAATCGAGCTATGGATGACGGCCTGAGGAGCTAGAGCTTATATAAAGCTCACAACCGAGCTTCAAATGAAGAAAGAGGATGATTGTGCCTCAGTTTAGGATCGAGAATCCCAATGGATTTCCATGGGTTCGCATGGTCTCTCTACAGTGAATCAGAGCCCAAGATCCCATTCATGTGATTCCTTGCCGTGTTAACATCAATCCCACCAAATTTGGTGGGATTTGGTGCTGATTTAATTGGATTTTAAGATGGTCAAAGTTGAAGCTTAGGTTGGTTGACCTCTAATGGCGGTAGAGACCTATTCGTGAAGAAGAGAAAGTTAAGGGCCTTTCTGCAAAGATTTTCGAAAGCTAAGGGCTAAACTGAGAGGAATAGAGATTTAATGGATTGAAAAGAAAACTAGTCAAGATGAACACTGATTGGGCCTAAATTTTGGTATAAACCTAATTGGGATCCAAAGAATCTAATGGTGAAGTTGGATTTGTGTTTTGACTACGTTTGACTGGGCAATTTTCACATAAGCTCAAATTAGGGCAAAATCTCGTTTGTGACGTTGTTCATGGTCAAATGGGTTCAAATGGTCAATCCAAGAGTGCCAAACCTCTCAATATATTTTTCTATAAATTTTAGGAGGTTTAGATGAATTTTATCCTAACCATAACCTCTTTAATTTAAGTGGGTTTGAAATTAGGGTTTTGTGTTCTGATTTAGTTCTCGAAATGCGTGAAATCCCGTTTCTGTCTATATGGACCCACTCATTGGATTTTAATTCTCATTTGACCTTAGATTAACCTTTGGCAAATCCCATGGTTACTTTTCTTTCATGATATGTTGTTAAAATTGCATAATTAACCTTGTTTTAATGTCTTCTTCTCAAAATGGATTCGAATGGAATATGGATCTCAGACAATCATATAAGAACATTTGTCACTTGATTTTCACTAATTTAAGCTAGTTATGGCTAATAGTGGTGTTACCATCATACCCCCATACCTAACTTTTACTAGTCCCTAGCAAAATCTTTTGGAAAGACTAGATCTCTAGACTAGGCTTTTGATGTTTAAATGCCTGATTTGTACCACTCTCTAGAAGTCAGATCAGAATGCCAACATAGGCCTAGAGGTACTCAAGTATCAATCAAGATCCAGACCTGACCAGGTTTAGCTTGAGTTTGCTACGAAGGTTTTTAAGGCCCACAAAAACTGCCCAGAGGTTTGTTGAACCCAGCTGTTAAAGCAACCATGCGTAAACGAATCATGTCTAGGTTCAGTTTGCCAGTGCATTTTTATAAGAGAGAGAGATAGGGAAAGATTTTTCATTTGGAGAGTTTTCTTTCTTTTATTTTTATTTTTCCCTAAATCTAACCTTAGATTGGCCCTAAACACGGTCTGTATCGGATTCCTTGTCCCCACCATCAATCCTTGAAGGGTCCTTGGCTTTCGATGCTTCGTGATAGCACCGCCCATGGCAACCCCCAGAACTCCTGGCTTTCGACACTTCGGGATATTGCCACCCATGGCATTCTGTAGCTAAATTCAGGCCCTGGCAATCGACATTTCGAGATAATCCCACCCATGGCACCTGAACCAGCACAAGGTGCTTATGTGCCCCCAGTATGATATTTAGATATCCTAGGAGACAAGCACCAAGGAGATGATATGTTATTACACATCTTCGAGGGGAATTTCCCACCACTCAGCATCGGGAACTAGTCCAATCAACTTTTGTCTTGGAGCCGCTCCTAAGCTAGATCTCTGAGACATCTTTTCAGAATAGAATACTTTTGGCATGATTTCTTTATTAAGCGCATTGAACCAGACTAATGTGTGATTTTGGGTGCTTAGGTTACCAAGTCCTGCAAACCAAAGGGTAGGCAACGGGGTCGAATAATCCCTAAGCCTTAGACCTACTACATCAGCTTAGCACTTTCCTAAATCTCTTGAGGAACTAATCCAGATCTTAATGAATACGCGAGTTTTTAAGCCCTAAAACAAGCCCAAGAGGCCTAAGATCAACAATCATACTAATCTTCTTATCTCTAGCATTTCAAGACTTAATCTTTCTTTTGATTTGGTCTAAAACTTAAGTAGATCCCATAATCAATTGCTATGACTATCATTTTTTTTCTTGGTTTTTGCTCCTTTTTGCATTCTGCATTTCCTCCTCTTTTCCTCTTCAAGAAATATTTTCGATCATTTCACCAAAATTTTCCTTCCCTTTCTCCTTTTTTTTTTTTGAATATGTATTTTTTTTACGAGAACTCCTCAGAGAATTGAATTTCCATTTGATTTGCACTTTAACACCCCCCATGCCTAAGTTTTATAATGTCATCATTGTAAACTAGGTGGGTATGAATTCAACATGGTTAAAAGATTAGAATAGAATCAAAGGGTGGGTGAATGGGTTGGGATGACTATTGCAGATGATTTCCAGCTTTGATACAAGTATCAAAGGTGGAGTCGGTTGTTCTAAAGTTGAATCCAAAAGTGCAGGAGTGTAGCTCAAAAGATTGATCAGAAGGGTCTCAGGTTTTTGGAATGATGGGTTGCGTCCTGTTAAGTGCTAAATTCAATGCCTCCAACCGAGTAGAAGGTGGTCAAGGAGAAGGGGTGGTTAAATAAGAGGAATTTTGTAGAACAAGCACCTTGATAAATAGCCTGGTTGGTCCAACCAGGTGCTTGTTCAGATCAACAGGCTGATGATGCAGACCAAACCCAATCGGTCTGGTGGGTTGATGGATGTGAATAAATAGGTGTGGAGCCCACCAGATGCTTTGTGGCTCGGAAAGATGTGGAAATGAAAATCTAGGGTTTGGCTGAATCGGATCAGCCTGATCAGAGTAGGGGTCCTTAAAAGAAAATGGATCTGTGGAGGATTAGGAGCCCTACGGGTGAGATCAGAGAAGGATAAGATGTGATTCTTGATCTGATCAATGTTCAATTCCTGATCAAAAGATGGAGGTGAATCATATGCAGTCGGATCAGAGAGAGGTGAATCAGAGTAGAAATTGATTCTGATGGTGGGTCAAGGTTGGGATTGGATTTTGGAGGACTCTGGCTCTAGATCGGAAGGTGTGGCTTCTTTGAGGTCCAAATCATTGGCCTTAGCATCAAAATCAAAGAACGGGTCATGGATGCTGAGGTCATAAACTGGCCCATAATTGTCAGGAAATAATGGATCTCTGAAGTTAGAGTAGGAATCGAAATCATCGGAGAATCTACGAAAATCAGTTTCTAAACCTGATTCCAGATCGGGATTTCCACCATGGAACAAATCATGATGCATAGAATCAACAACTTGACTTGGATCTAACCTAATCTCAAATTTCGAGCACAAAGAGGTGTCCTTATTAGGCATATGCTTGGGTTCTTGGCTCCAAGGATAGACCCAATTAAATCCCAACTCCAACTCCTCTATTTTTGTATTGTAAATCGATATGACTTTTGATAGATCAATTTGTACCTCTGAGAAGTTTGGAGAGGTGTAATCATCAAATGTAAGCCCAGAATCATGATCCAGATTTAAAATCTGATTCTCATCACATTGGGCCTCATGATCATCCCAAATAGGCTTTAGATCTAGATTCTAGGTCAAGGGTAGGGATTGGGTCACTAGAATCTGGACTTGGTTCTATTGGGATGTTAGAATTACTCTCGAGGATTACCTTAACAAGATAAGTTTTGGGAATTACATCCTTGAGAGGTTCTGAATCGTGCTCATCATAAGTGTTTGGAAATCAAGGTATGATAGACCAGCTTCATGGCTCTCTAAGGCTGGTTTAGAATCAAGAACACCTGCAACTAGATCCACCCAACCAACATCAAAATCAGGTATTTCATTCGGCACAAAATTTGAATCTGATTTCATTTGGGTTGGGGGTCCACAACAACCTCTATTTTCAAACCCGCGCTTTGGGAGATCATATTGATCCTCAATGTTGCTCCAAGATGTCTCATCAACTTCTGAGGAGCTATATGGGTATTGTTGATTGATGGCTTCATACACCATATTCAGCAATTTTCCACGTTTCTCCATGAGACCTTGGTGTTTTTCCAAAAGTAGGGGATTTGACCAACATTGTAGATACTCGTTGCTATGTAATTTCCCCAATTCAATATATTCTAATAAGAGATCATCTCGGGTTGAACCATGTATCATTTGTGTCAATATCATTGAAACACGATTCATAACGTGGGTTGCTATTTTTGATACATTAACCTAAATTTTGTTAAATGGATTCGAGGTTTTGTAATACTCATCATGATGTTTAAGAGCATCCTCAATCATTTTCTCTTTCATGCCCATTTGGGATTCAAGTTTCCTAAACATTCTTCCAAAATTGTCAGGTTGCATTTTCAAATCAGGTGGTGGATCAAGACGTAGAATCAAATTCAGGTTCAGATTGAATCGATCAGATCAAATCAGAAATCCCCAAGAAGATCAACTCTAATGAATGCCTCTAGGTCAAAAACCTAGGGACCTTTCTTGTGTATGTGCTTTAGAGAATAGATGAGGGACTAGATGTTTATTGGACCAAATCAAGGAACCTAAATATTTTTGGATGACTAAGGCTGTTTCGAGGTGGGTGATACATCTGAATCAAAAATCCACACACCCGAGAATTACTTGGGAAGCTGATATAGACACATCTATATAGATTAAAATGCGTATTTATGAATGTTCCTAGGCTTAGATTTGCATTCCATATTATAAATATTGCATAGCATGCATCATTCTGCATTTAGAGTAGTTGTATATATTTTACGTTAATTACATCCTTTTTGTGGTCAAGAGAGGAGATTTATTTTGGAGCCTCAGATTGACAATCCGACTGTACGGATCTGATCAAGACGACGATCGAAGTCCAACGCTTCCAAAATCGCCTTTATCGGAGTCCCGTAGCACCACATGCAGTTCAAGGAAGATCAACGGACAAGGGACTAGGTGACATAATTCAGAGCTTCTAACAACAAATCCAACTGTGCGGATGGATTTGAGTTAGCGATCGCAGCCCAACGGCGTGAAAATCGACTCAATCTGACCTTTGTAGCAGCCCTTATAATGAAAAGAAGATGGACGGCCCAGATTGCGCCACATGGCCCAACCCAGGCCGCCCATGCGCGTGCACGCGCCACCGCAAGCACACAGTAGCGCGGGTGCACGCGCGCACACAATGGCAGTGCACACAGGTGCGTAGCATGCGGAGGCGTGCGACACGACTCGCGGAGCGCGCGCCAGCATAGTGGCAGCATGGGCATGTGGGCTGTCTTCAACAATGTTTGCAGTGAATCTTCAGCATCGTTTATGACTGTCACTAAATGTCCTGTATACGAATTTAATTCTTTTCTCCACTATAAAAGGACCCTTACCCCTCCCATGTTTCTTCATCTCTTCCTTTCTTCCTCTCACCACCTCTAAGGCTCTACAGAGAGCTTGTCCAAAGCCCGGAATGCTTCTCTAGAGTAGAAAACCAAATATTTTCCCGCCTCTCATCTCCATTTGTGGAGCATCCCATGGCTATCCTCTCACCGCCATTTGGGAAGAAGATCCTTGCCGCGATGTCATCCTACCCCGCCCTCCGTCCTCCGACTCCATCCTCCTTCGTCCCATTCCTCACCACCTTCCTTTGGCGACATCAGAGCGAGGATCTTCTTCCTGAAGGGCGGTGAGAGGACGGCCACGAGATACTCCACGAATGGGGATGAGAGGCATGAAAATATTTGATTTTCTACTCTAGAGGAGCATCCCAGGCTTGGGATAAGCTCTGTCTAGAGCCTTGGAGGTGGTGAGAGGAAGAAAGGAAGAGATGAAGAAAATAAGAGGGGTAAGGGTCCTTTTATAGACGAGGAAAGAATCAAATTCGTATACAGGACATTTAGTGACGGTCATAAATGTCGCTGAAGATCCGTCGTAAACGTCACTAAAGATAGCTCACGCGCCTATGCTAGTGCTGCGGTGGTGCGCACCGTGTCACGTGCCTCCGCACGTTACGCGCCCGTGCTACTGTCTGTGTGCTGTGGCGCGTGCGTGCGCATGGGCGGCCTGGGTTGCATCATGTGGCGTGATCTAGGCCATCCATCTTCTTTTCATTGTAGGGGCTGCTACGAAGGTCAGATTGAGTTGATTTTCATGCCATTTGGCTGCGATCGTCGACCCGAATCCATCTGTGCAGTTGGATTTGTCATTTGAAGCTCTAAATTATGTCACCTAGTCTCTTGGCCATTGATCGTGCTAGAATTGCATATGGTGCTACGGGACTCCGATAAAGGCGATTTTGGAGGCGTTGGACTTCGATTGTTGCCCTGATCAAATCCATACAGTCGGATCATCAATTCGAGGCTCCAAAATAAATCTCCTTCTCTCCTGACCACAAAAAGGATTCAATTAACCTAAAAAATACACAACTACTCTAAATGTAGAATGATGCACTCTATGCAATATTTATAATATTGAATGCAAATCTAAGCCTAGGAACATGCATAAATAGGCATTTTAACCTAAATAGATGTGTCTATATCAGCAGCCAAGAAGGGAGAGCCCTGCAAAGACCCCTACAGGGTAGAGTATCCCCACGGGTTATAGGGTTTCCCCCACCTAACCTTCCTTGTCACTGTGGTTCCAAGTAGACCGGAATGTGCCAATTGAGACCTTAAGTTTACCAATTTTAGTCCTAATTTGTGCCATGAATTTCACTTGATTTAGAAGTTAATTCAATTTGTGACCTAATTTAGAGGTTGATTAGCCCACAAAGTAGACCAACTTCACCTAACCTACCGTAAAGATGAAGGATGAAATGTGGGTCAAGACCCACAATCACTCTGAATTGACTCTCAGGTTATTAGGTCCAAAATTTTAGGGTTCAAGTGAATTTAGAACCTGATTTTAGGGTTTGCTTGAATAGATCTTTTCAACCAATGGCTTGGGTGGAACACAAATGCAGGGGGGTTAATTTCCTTTTAATGCATGCAAGTGTGTACTATCACTTCACAACCCTAACGTGGAAATCCTAATTGGCTTTATTTCCAAGTCCAATTTAATCTCAAATATGGCACCTTGGACTCAAACAAGAATGTGAGTAGTCCAAGATGTTGAAAATTTAAGTGTAAATGCCTAATAGGTACAGGAAATCAGGATAGGGATCTCTAATCAAATCATCTCACTTAAATTAAATATAAATCAAGTTCGCAAATTAGGAAACTTTTTCCTTTGAATGATAATTACTAGAAAAATAAGGCAAGTAAATCCTAATTCATTTGTTTCCTTTTTCTCTTTGCCAGGATTAGGAGGTTGATTAGGGAAGAAGAGAAATTTTACCTACACCTAGAGTGGTTGATTGCGTGGAAGATCTTCTCATGATGTACCTCGCAAAATCACAAGCAAAGCAAATAGGGTAAGTTAGTAATAAGCTCAATCAAATAAGATACGACTAGTGGTGAATTGGACGTTGCTCCCCGGCAATGGCACCAAAATGTTTAGTGCGAAATCATCGATGTTAAGATATATGCGTCATAGTATTGTTGATAAAATCGGTAAAACACTTAAATTTATAAAACTCGAAATTGATGTGGAGTCCGAGGTCGTTCGCAGGGAGCAAATATGCAATTCACATATTAATTATTTTTATAAATAATGAGCACAATTAATTAAGTGCAAGAAGATATGCAATGAATGATTTACTCAAAATGATATTCAATTATAAACAAAAGTATCTCAAGAAAACGTTATGATAAAAAGAAGAGAGAGAAACACTAAAATGGTGATTTGATCACCAAGGATATCCCTCAAGTTAAGCACATATCTATCATTCAAATTCAACTTAAATATTTCAACAATATCTTTGAACCATTAATCTCAAATAGCCATGGTAGAGTAGGAATCGAGTAGCAACTCAAATGATGCTACAATACTGCATCTGGCGTCGGCCACAAGGGGAAGACGACTTGTCCTTCACCAAGGCACAGAGCCACAGCAAGGTGCACAAGGGCACCAAGCACAATCTTTTTCCTCAAAAGCTAAGTGTTAGCTTTCTTCAGCATGCACCCCGAGGGAGATAAACCTATAGCAAAACCCTCCCCCCTCACAATTTTTTCTCTTCTTCTCTTAGAACTGGATAATCAGGTCCTTAGGCGGGTAATCGAATCCAAGTATTGGGTCCAGACCCATGTGCATGTGTGCACGAGCGAGGAGTCAGGGCAAGGAGTCACGTGCATGGGGGACCCAACCCCCTGTGTTACTGGGCGAAAAGGCAATGTCACGTTTTCCACTTATACCGCTGCTAGTGCTTGGTAGTGAATGATGTGGGACTATGTCCCTATCTTCCATGTGCAAGGCTGTAGCATGTAGAATCCACATCAATTGATGCTACTATAGCTGCTTGTGTCTCCAATTGAGGCTGCAAACAAGTTCCTGGAGTGAATCTGTAGCACCTGGAAGTTGTACGAGGTCGGAGTAGGTCGGAGCCAGGCGGATGGAGGTGGTGATAATGATGGCGACGCAGCAAGGACTGACGAGACCTAAAATAAGCAAATACAAGTTAAATGCCCCAACTAGATGGTTCAGCAGTATTGCCAAGTTGCAAGGAAGACGTAGGTGGTGTTGGTGAGGTGTTTGGAGCTTTGTGGTGGTGTGGTGACGTCGGAAAAGACGGACGGAGGAGGAGGTGTTCGGTGAGGGTCTATAGTGGCCAATAGCCCCAATTTTGTTGGGGCTTTTAGTCATGAGGTCAAGCGAGGAGATTAGTGGAGTGTAGTGAGCGTGCGACATCGTAATTTTTTCACAGCGCTAGGGAAGACGAAGGGGGAGAGAGACGGTATGGCAGTTGATTTGAAGTGGGGAAGAAGTGGTTCTAACCTAAAGAAGGAGAGGGAGAGTTTGAGAACCTAGCTAATGGACGAAAGGGAGGGAAAGGTGCCGACTGTGATTGGCCGGCACCTACGATAGTGAAAACTCCGGTGGGTGAAAATGGCCAGGAAGAAGGGTCTGAGGGCTCCTGATTTGGCCATTGAGGAGCGGAAGAAGGAAAGGAAGACAATCCCTCTGCCTATCGTACGTGGTAGAGGGCGACAAACGAGGTTTGGAGGGCTCGCTGGAGCTGCACTCAGAGGCGGTCGAGGGAGAAGAAATTGAGGCCTAACCAAGCTAAGGAAAACGGCTTGAGGAGCTAGAGCTTATATAGAGCTCATAATCGAGCTCCAAATGAAGAAGGAGGCTGATTGTGCCTCAGTTTAGGATCAAGAATCCCCACGTATTTCCATGGGTTCACATGGTCTCTCTGCCATGAACCAAAGCCCAAGATCACATTCATGTGATTCCCTGCCGTGTGAACATCAATACCACCAAATTTGGTGGGATTTGGTAATGATTTTGATTGGGTTTTGAGATGGTCAAAGTTGGAACTTAGGTCGGTTGACCTTTAATGGTGGTAGGGACCTATCCATGAAGAAGATGAGAAAGTTACGGGCCTTTCTGCAAATATTTTCGAAAGCTAGGGGCTTGATTGAGAGTAATAGAGATTTAATGGACTAAAATGCAAACTAGGTCAAGATGAACTTTGATTGGGCCTAAATTTTGGTACAAACCTAATTTAGACCCAAGGAATCTAATGGTGAAGTCAGATTTGAGTTTTGACCATGCTTGATTGGGTAATTTGCATAGAAGCCCAAATTAAGGTAAAATCCTGTCTGTGACTCTATTTAAGGTCCAAATGAGTTCAGATGGTCAAACCAAGAGTATCAAACCTCTCAGTATATTTTATAATCACTTTTAGGAGGTTTAGAAGAATTTTATCCTAAACAGAACCTCTTTAATTTAAGCGAGTCTGAAATTAGGGTTTTATGTTCTAATTTAGTTCTCGAAATGCGTGAAACCTTGTTTCTGCCTGTATGGATCCACTCATTGTATTTTAATGCTCATTTGACCATAGATTAACCCCTGGCAAACCCCATGGTTACTCTGCTTTCATGATGTGATGTTAAAACTGTAGAATTAACCTTATTTTAATGTTTGCTTCTCAAAATGGATCTTTATAGAATTATGGCTTTCAGGCGATCATGTAGGAGTATTTGTCACTTGATTTTCACTAATTTAAGCTAGTTATGGCTAATGATGATGTTACCATTAGGACACTTTGGTAGGATTTCAAACCCAAGACTCGGAGTAAATGAAATTAACTCCAAATCAACATTTATTCTAGTAACATAGGATCATATCCAAATGATAGCACAAAGACTGGACCAAATGCAGATTCAACAAAATAAATTGGAAGAAAAATTCACTAAAAAACAAGGTCCACATCTAACTTCACCTAACATCCTCAAGAATGAAAACTTGCACAACATTGGTGCTGTCTCGGCTGAGCACAGTTATTTCCCTGAGGATACACAGGATTTAACTGGGACATATGATTTTTTGAATCAAAATTCCTTCAACCCCACTACTAAGAATATTTCCACTCCCCATGAGTATTTTAGAAATACTTCCAACTCAAATTGGGGGAATAACTCAAATTTCTCCTAGAAAGTTCCAACTCAGGTTCCTTATCAAAGACAGACTCAACCTGGGATTTTTGGACAGAATCAATACCAACCTGAACCTTCTCAAAATGATAACAACACCAAGGTTATGAAAACCCTGCAAGGAATGCAAAATCAGATGTCTGAAGTGACCCGTGTTTTTACAAATCTTAAAAATCAAATCGGAGTCACCCTAAACCAAAGACTTGCAAGAAATTTACCCTCCCAACCCATGCCCAACCCTAACAATCAAAGGAACCCGTTGATAACTCTACATTCAACAATGATAATTCCATCAACTGGGGTTAGTTTTGAGGACAAATGCGCATTAATAACATGTCATGATGGGCATAGGGGCACTACATGCATTGTGATTTAAGATTGCTTATAAATCAATTTTAATGGCCATATGTACAAGTGCATGTTGAAATAGGCCTCAGATGAGCAATCGTACGTCACGGATGGATTCAAATTGACGAATGAAGTCCAACGGACTTGAAATCACTTAAATTCGACATCTAGAGCTCCCTCGACCAGCCCAAGAAGTTTTGGCCATTGATCTGATGATCAACAGCCTAGAACACACCATGTGGTGCCCGTCCGCTTGCAGCCATCGCATCTATTCATCGCGCAAGAGTAACCACTGCCGAACGATCTCCCATTGGACGGTTGAGGATGTGCAAAGAATGCAACCATAGCGCGAACGTACCACAGCAATCAGTGCTTCTCCATGCTTACCGAGGGCGCGTGTTCGAAACACACCCAGCCGTATCCCTGCGTGTTATCAAAATTCAGCAGTTGATGCACGCGTGGATGGCGGGGATGAAGGCCACGCGGCACAATGTGAGTATGTGGATGCACCTGGGCAGGAATGCGCACGATCCATAGCGCGAGCCCATGTGGAATCTTGACCGTCGATTAGCTATCAGACGGTTGATGCATGCCCCTCACGCACACTCGCCGGCGGCTTGGATGACGTGGTGTGCCTTCAGCCGTTCGATAGCAATCTGCACTTCGGATCGGACGGTTTTGGGCGCATGAGCGAGGATTGAGGGGAAGAAGCACGCATGCCTCAAAGGATCGGCGGGCGAGGAGATTCACTGACGCTTATGGAATGGGTTTAGCGACGTCCTAGATGCCGCTAAACCCTTACATAGTTTGGAAACCCCTCTTCTCTATATAAACCTCCTCAACCACCCCATTTAAAGGCATTGAATACACACACACCTTCCATGCTACTCTAGCCTTCTCCTAACTCCAACAAATACTCCATACCCGCCCCGGAGTTATCAAGCCGCTGACGGAGCCTCCTTCCACCGCCGTGGCCGCCTTGCCTCCTCCTCACACTCTCTTTACTTTAGTTTATCTTTCACTTATTTAAGCTTTCATCTATGGTTGTAGTTGTAAATAAAATTTAATTACATTTTATATATTGATGATGTTTCATATCCTCTTAATTCTTGTCATGTTTTAAACACGATCTCTAACCCTACTCTCTCTCTCTCTCTCTCTCTCGTGTTTTCTCACAAGCAAGCAAACCACCCATTCCTATGACAACCAAAGAGACAAAATAATCCGATTTTACTCCTCCTTGTGTTCGACACTTGGACTCACCAACTCCACTTCTTAAATTAAAATCGACATCGCGAACGCATACTACAATGGCATAATTAAACAAACATGTTCTGCGCACGTCAGTTTTTGGCGCCGTTGCTGGGGAGGGAATGGATTTCTTTTGTTGCTTTTATCCTGCATTTGTATTCACATCTTCTAACTCATTTTGCTCTCTCTACTTGATTGGTTGCAGGAATTTGATGCTTGGGCGACGGAGGAGCACGATCGAAGACAGTGGACCGAGAGTGAAGTGTTGTGAAGACGATTGTGAGTACCACTTCACCCATTGATTGTTTGCTTGCCTAAAAAAATACAAAAAAAAAAAATCTAAAATTGTCATGGTGAATGGCTACTTGACCCACATTCCAAACTCATCACCCAACCAAAAAAAAAAAACACTTTAGCATTCTTGAAGAGATATTCTTTTTGGAGTGTCCTTTCTTTTGAGTGGTGTTTGTGAAGCCACCATGACTTGACCTAGGCCGCACCACTCACCATAACTAAAATCAACTCACCTAGTAGAATTGCATGAACACTAGGGTGAATACACTAGGGTTGTTTTTCTAGGGTCACAACATTCTAAAGGAAATCGACTTTCGCCCGTTGTATGCAAAACCTTGTGTGCCCACTTGAACCTTGTTTGAAAACATTAAAGAGCTTCAACCCTAAAAAGCATTAAAGCAAGGACAAATCATTAAATGACATCACATCCTAAAATCCTTGCTTGAAAACTATGTTTTGTTAAGTACACACACATGCTCAAATCGGTTAACTAAGAGGCATAAACCCAAACAATGCTTCATCACATATCTTGAGCACAAGCACTAACCTAGCCCTAATTAAAATGGTGTAGAAGTGCCCTAGGCAGGACTGGTCTAAGTCTTGAAGGTGTGATTAGGTTTGCTAGGCACTTGGCCTTCATTCCCTTTGTAGAATCTGGTATCTAGGCTATGGGGAAGTGTCAAACTACTGCGGTTGTAAGGTCTATGGAACCGGCAACATAAGCCAAAGGAAGAACCTTCCCTTCAACCCCCTCGTAATCAACCTAGCCAGATTAACATTGGGAAGGATGGTTAAGTGCTTACGGATCTGATCATCCCCTTTGAGGCTTCTAGGTCACCTAAGGTATACACTCTAAGGACTAGACTTGCTTGCTTGTTTGTGCACACATTTCTTGCACCTGTCTCTCTCCGCATCCCTCCCCGTTTTTCCCTAGTGTATGCACGGGAGACGATCGCTACATCCTGAACTGTTTGTTTTAGATAGGAAAATCAGGAGGAGACTTGATTTTACAAGAGAAATGGCTGACCAAGAATTGATGAGGTTGAGGACCAACCCCCACCCAATGCTATGGCCATTATTCAGGCCCAGATCTCTGCCAACCACCAACTTCAACAACAGATCCAAACCATCATGCAAGCCATACACCGATTGCAAAACCCTAAGGGGAAACCCCCACTAAACCCACCTAACGCACCACAACCTCCCGAGGGCCAACCTAGGCCTCTCCGTGATTTTTACGATCCATTTGCTATCCGGATCGAGCCACATCTTAGGGTCCCTGAAGGGGGAGATGATTTTGAGTTGAAACCTAATGTCTTGAGCTTAATTCAGAGCCACTTTCATGGGAGCTCAAATGAGGACCCCTTCCAACATCTTGAGGACCTAGACTGGATCGCTCAAACTGTGAAACCCAGGAACATTAGCTTGGACATTGTTTTGATTAAGATGTTCCCTTTCTCCCTAAAAGACAAAGCATCTCACTAGCTTAGAACCTTAGGGAGACCCATCTCCACCTGGGAGGAACTGAGGCATGCATTCTTGAAGAAATTTTTCCCCATAGGTAAAACCAATGCCCTCAGAAGAGCCATTACCACATTTACACTACAAGGTGGAGAACAATTCCATGAGGCGTGGGAAAGATTTAATGAATTATTGAGGAAATGCCCACACCATGAGATTCTAAGGTGAAAATTGGCCCAGATCTTGTACCATGGTCTGGACAGCAACCTTAGGAACTTTGTTGATGCCTCATGTGGAGGAAACTTTTTGAACAAAGATGAGGAGAGCGCATTTGAACCCTTTGAGTCCATGAGTGAGAACTCACTCAACAATGCCTCCATGACCCAGTTTGATCAATCCAGTCAACCACGTGGTGGGATCTATGAAGTACAAGTCAATTCTGGAATGGTTGACATGGACATTATAGCCAAAAAGTTGGATCGAGTTGAGTTGGTGGACAAAAGGATTGATGAACTATTGAACCAAACTAGAAACCCACTACAAACCCTCTCCTAAGCAAAGGGAGATCACAATGTAGATTTGGTGTAGCCAATGAACCAAATACACCTGGAATAACCCCTGACCATGTTCCAGGGAGGGACCTTTGCTCCCTTAAACCCTGATTACTCTCTCCCCTCGCCCTCGGCACCTTCTATCTTTGAAGATGTCCAGGCCATCCAAGGTTAATCCAAACTTGACCCCTTCTCCAACACCTACAATGCCGGATAGCGTAATCACCCGAATTTCTCCTGGACAAACCAAAAATTGAACTAATTCCATAACCAACCTAGGCCAAACCCCCTCCTATCAGCAAGGTCCACCGGTTAGACTACACTATAATCAGAATAGGATGGCCCCTCCCCCACAAAACCAAATGGACACACTGATAAAAATGATGGCTAATATGAATCAGAAACATTAGGAGGAAATGTCATTAGTGGAGGGACAGTTGAGCCAGCTATTGGATTACAAACAACAGGGATTCCTTCCTTCTCAACCACAACCGAACCCGAGAAATGTGATCAACAAAGGCCCCAATTCTTAAGGGTTCCAAGCCAATCCTAGACATGCTCACATGGTCCAGCAAGCCCCATAAACACCCCCTTCAGTTTGGTGCTTCTTCTTCCTCTTCTTCTCAAGGATCTACCCATGGTCCCAACGCCTCTGCCAACACGATTACCTTGAGAAGCGACACTAAAACCCAGGACCCCAAGTGGTCGACCCCTCCCATGACCTCACTTCTTGAGATACCTGACTCTAAGGATGAGCGGGAGGAACCTGAGGACCTGGAGACTGACCCAATTCAAACCCAACCACCATACCTTGAGGCCTTAGAGAAAAGGAAGAAAAAGAAAGTTGCAATTGAGAATGAGGAGTTGTTGGAGATTTTCAAACAAATCCAGATTAATATTATGCTCCTCGAAGCAATTAAACATATCTCGGCTTATGCTAAGTTCTTGAAGGATGTCTATACGCCGAAGCGTAAGCCAAAAACCCAAGCACCTAGGAAGGTAGTGCTCTCAGAACAAGCCAGTTCATTGATATTAAGTAGCCTGCCTCCCAAACGAACTGACCCAGTAGTGCCCCTGATTTCTTATAATACCAGGGACATGACATTTGATAGAGCGCTCTTGGACTTAGGTGCTTCGATCAACCTCATCCCGACTACCCTTTATCACCAGTTTGGATTTGGAGAATTGAAACCTACACCTATGGCTATCCAATTGGCTGATAGATCTATGAAAACCCCGAAGGGGGTAGTCGAGGACGTGATTGTTCAAGTCAAGGACTTCTACTTCCTGGTCGACCTTTTGGCCCACGACATGGAAGTCCCCGAACAGCTACAAAACACACCCATCATCCTAAGCTGACCCTTCTTAGCTACGGCTAAGGCGAACATTGATTGTGACACAAGATGCATGGAAATCACCTTTGGAGACAAGAAGATGCAATTGGATATCTTCAAGGCAGCTAAGTCTTTTGATTGTGGCTGGGTTGAGGAGCATGATCCTGTGGAACCTTTGGTTGAAGAATGCCTCACTCTTAGCTCTTCAGCAAACCATCTGACTCAACCAGTTGATGACTACCCTGAACCACCCCAACTTGTGGAGGTTGACCTATGTAGAGCTGACTACCTTCAGCAACCCCCATTCGAGGAGATTGATGTTGATCAACTCCCACCCTTCCTTTACCCATCAAATGTTGTCCCACCTACACCCGAACTAAAGCCTTTGCCCGATAATCTCAAGTATGTCTTCCTAGGACCTGACCAGACCTTCCATGTGATTATCAATGCCCACTTAACTAAGGATCGAACTTAGATTGACTGCAACCCTCTCTGAACTTCGGGCAACCATTAGATGGACAATTTCTGACTAAGGTGAATTAGCCCTACCTATTGCACTCACAAGATCTATTTGGAAGATGGGGCTCGACCTTCTCTCCAAATGCAAAGGCAATTGAACTCGAATATACAAGAGGTCGTTAAAAAAGAAATAATCAAGTGGCTTGACGTAGATATCATTTACCTGATTTCTGATAGCCCCTGGGTGAGCCCCACTCAAGTGGTACCCAAGAAAGTCGGGCTCACAATGGTCGCCAACGACCAGGGCGAATCCATCCCCACCCGCACCGCTACCGCATGGCGGGTGTGCATCAACTATAGGAAGCTTAATGAGGCCACCAACAAAGACCATTTCCCTCTGCCATTCATTGACCAGATTCTTGAGCAATTGACAGGGTAGAAATATTTTTTCTTCCTGGATGGATATTCAGGATACAACCAAGTTGTAATTGCACCAGAGGATCAAGAGAAGACCACATTCACATGCCCATATGGCACGTTCGCATTCCGTCGTATGCCATTCGGGTTATGCAACACACCCTCGACCTTTTAGCGTTGCATGCTAGCCATTTTTTCAAAAATGGTGGGTGAATACCTGGAGGTCTTTATGGATGATTTCTCCATGTTTGGAAACTCATTCGACCATTGTCTTAGCAACTTAGAAATGATCCTAAAGCGATGTATTGAGGTTAACCTAGTTTTAAGCTGGGAAAAGAGCCATTTCATGGTTTAGGAAGGGATTGTCCTCGGTCACATCTTCTCGCATAGGGGAATCGAAGTGGATGGAGCTAAGGTTGATTTAATTTCCAAACTTCCACCCCCTAGCTCAGTCAAGCAAATCCGATCTTTCCTAGGACATGTTGGATTCTATATAAGGTTCATTAAAGATTTTTCTAAACTTTCTAAGCCCTTGACTGACCTTCTATCCGACAACGCCCTTTTTCACATGACACCTGATGGCATCAAGGCTTACAAAACTCTTAGGGAAATAGTCTCCACTGCACCTATTTTGCAAACCCCAGATTGGTCCCAAGACTTTGAGATTATGTGCGATGCATCAGATTTTGCCATCGGCATAGTCCTAGGACAAAGAAGAGAGAAGAAGCTGTGGTGATCTACTACGTGAGCAAAATAATGGATGAGGCTCAACGGAATTACACCGTCATAGAAAAATAATTGCTCGCCATAGTCTTTGGATTAGAAAAGTTTTGATCATACCTTCTGGGTTCCTACGTGACTGTTTACACTGACCACTCGGCTATTCAGCATTTGTTGGCCAAAAAGGACGCTAAACCCAGGCTCATCCAATGGTTCCTGCTCTTGTAGGAATTTGACCTGTAAATACGCGACAAATCCAGGTCCAAAAACATCATAGCCGATCACCTGTCTAGACTTCACCCGGACCACATCGGATCCTCATTACCTTTGACTGACACCTTCCCTGATGAACAACTTCTAGCCATGCAAGGAAGGAAGCTACCTTGGTATGCAGACTTAGTCAACTATCTGGTGGTAGGACAGATTCCGCACGGCTGGTCGAGACAGCAACGGGACAAGTTCCTGGCTGAAGCCAAGCACTATTTCTGGGATCATCCTATGTTGTTTAGACTCTGTGCTGACCAAATCATTAGGAGGTATATTCCTGAAGAGGAAGTCCAAAGTGGGTTGTCCTTTTGTCATGACCAAGCCTGTGGTGGCCACTTCTCTGGGAAGCAAACGGCTACAAAAGTTTTATAGTACGGATTTTACTGGCCATCCATATTCAAGGATGCACACTATTTTGCCAAGACTTGCTCTCGATGCCAGACATTAGGGACTATGACTAGAAAGGATATGATGCCCCTCCAGCCCATTCTGATTGTCAAAATTTTTGACATTTGGGGCATCGATTTTATGGGTTCCTTCCCGCCATCCAATGGCTACGAGTACATATTAGTCTCAGTAGACTTTCTTAAAGTGGATCGAAGTCGTAGCCACCCGAAGATGTGACCATAAGGCTATCATGGACTTTGTTAAGTAGAACATCTTCTCTTGGTTTGGGATACCAAAGGCCATGATCAGTGATGGTGGGAGCCACTTTATTCATGCCCAATTCCGTACCCTACTTAGAAAATATGGGGTTACTCACTGCATTGCCACCCCGTATCACCCACAAACAAATGGGTAAACCGACATCTCTAATAGACAAATCAAAAACATGTTGCAAAAGACCGTGAGACCTGACCGGAAGGATTGGTCCATGACGAGTCGATTTTTCGCTTTCGAAAATTATGCTTAAGAAGATTTATCATTATATTTCTAAGTGGTGGAAAAACAGCTAATCAAAACAATTAGAATTAAAATTAAACCACTCACAGGAGAGTGGGTCGTGTCCACAGGGAGGCAATAACCTATTAAACTTACAATTAGGTAGAAATCGAGTTCGCTGAAATATTTGTTAAATCAAACAATGCCTATGTCGCTTTGAATGTAAACCTTAAATTTATGAAGTCAAGGGTTGCTGACGTAATTTTCACGTAAGAAAATTATCCATGTGCAAGGGTGTGTCATATACTTTTCACTTGCATGCATACTAAAAGGTAATTCAAAATTAAATATAATGCATATAGAGATGAATCAATAAGGATTAACAATTATCTAGAAGAATAAGCATAAAGCTGTAAATTCACCATAATTTAATTAATCTAAGAAATCAAGAAAATAATTCTTGAAAATGGCAATTTCTGTAAATAGTAATACACACTAAAACAGAGGATTCTACCTCTCTCCTCCTCGTGCACGAGAGAGAGGCTCATTCGAGGAGCTACTTTGGGAAAAGGTCGGCTAGAGTGAGGCCTTCGCAGCGGTGGTGGAAGCACGTCGCGAGGTGGCCTGGGTCAGCTGGACGGAGGAGAGAAGCGGTGTTGGTGGCTGTTGCTGCTGCTCTGTGCGTGGGAATGGAGCTGTTAAAGGGCACTGGAGGACATGCGATCTGCACGTGGGCAGAGTAGGCAGAGGTGTAGTGCACTCTGTGTGCGCGGCTGGAGGCGAGGGCCGCTAGGCTAGAGGTGCTCTGTGTGCGCGGGTGAGGGCAGGAGTGTTTGGAGGACATGCGGCTGCTGCTGCTGTGAGCGTCAATGACGTGCTGCAAGGAGTACGGGCGGAGGTGCAACGCGCTCTGCGTGCGGGCAGAGCGGCTAGAGGGCATGCGTAGGAGGTGAGTGGGTGCGCTGAGGGGCGCTGGCATGCGGTCACTGCTGTGGTGGAGCTGGAGGGCTGTGCACGCAGCAAGGGCATGGTGGCTGCTGTAGCGCGCTCTACGCGTGTGGGTGTGCGCTAGAGGCTGGAGAGTGGAGGTCAGTCTTGTGGGGATGGAGGAGGGTGGGTGCACACGAGGGTACCCTGCTACTCACGAAGGAGGGGCACGGTGCGGGCACTGATGGTGGCGTAGCTGGTGGCTGTGCATGATGGTGCTGCCTACGGCTGAAAGGTTGGGAAATGTTGGGTTTGTTCTTGATGTTGCAGGTGAAGCACAAGGTAGAAGATGTAGGGGAAAGGTGTTTCAAGTGAGGCATGGTGGTGCAGGGACACTGGCTGGCGGTGTGGGTTGCCACACCACACGCCCACGGTGGTAGAGTCGCGCTGCCGTAGTTGAGGCAGGTGGTGAGGAGGTGAAGCACAGTATTGGGTCGGGATGGAGGCCTCCTCTATATGGCAGCCATTCCTCCTCCTTTGTAGCTGTGGCTACAAGGATTTTGAAATTCAAACAGGTCACCATCGAGTGAATGTTGGACGAGTGAATGCATAGGAGGAGGAGGCGGAGATGGAGCAGTTACCTGCAAAAAGGAGGAGAATAAGAATAATAAAATAATTAGGATTATTAATACATAACTCCTTAACTTCTATGTTAATTAAAACAATGTATGTAATGCACCTAATTAATTAACTAATCAAATGTATGCAATCCTAGGTTAATTCTAAATGCATTTAGATATGGATGCCACACATGAATTATGCACTTAAGCTAAAAATATGAATTAATTTACTTACATCCTAATGTATGCTATCTAAATGTTAAAATTAACTTAATGTCGAGGCACTTAAATACTTAAATAGCCCACAAATATGGGTTAATCAGTCCAACGATTGGATGATTCCCTTTGGGCATACAGGATTGCTTTTAAGATCCCAATAGACATGTCGCCTTATCAATTGGTCTTTGGCAAAGCTTGCCACCTTTTGGTTGAGTTGGAACACTGGGCATACTGGGCTATGAAGCAGTGCAATACGGATTCCCAGTTGGCCGAAGCTCAAAGGATGCTCCAACTCTCTGAGCTCGAGGAAACCCATTGGGATGCCTATAAGAACAGTTGACTTTACAAAGAGAAGATGAAAGCCATCCACGATAGACACATACATAGGAAAACCTTCGAGCCCAATTAGTAAGTCTGGCTTTTTGATGCAAGACTTAAACGTTTTCCTGGGAAGCTAAGATCAAAATGGATAGGACCATATCAGGTGGTCAAACCTTATCCTAATGGGGTGGTTGAAATTGCAGATCCTAACACTAGGCAAATCTTCACAGTAAATGGCCAAAGAATAAAACATTATCTTGCCTAAATTCCCCCAAAGGAAGTAGTCACCCTCATTGAGGGTTGACACAAAGCTTCGCCCAGCTAGAGGCAATAAACTCAGCACTTTCTGGGAGGCAACCCAGAATATTCAGACTGATCAGGTAAACTGTGACACTCAGGTGATTTCTTTTTGTACCCACTTTGCATACATTTATTTGCCAATGAGGACATTGTCCAACTTAAGCATGGGGGGGTGGTAATTCACATTCTCTAAGTTTATATTATTAGCCTGAATTATAAAAAAAAAATAGGAAGAAAGCTTAGGCATTAGGAGCTTGTCAACTGTGGGAAATAATATGAGAAGAGCCTGAAACACCTAGACTTTTCAGGTCTTTAGGCTTAATCAACCCTGGTGTCCACTAAAATGTAGATTTAGCCCCGAATCCTCGCAACCTTAATTTACATTAATCTGATCAATAAAGAAAGGTGTTGAGTAGACGACTTATCAACCTACCCTCTAACTCGGAGGGACTTTTAGTCTAAGCATCTGCACACATTTTTGCACTGACTCACTCCTCGGAGATTCTAATAGAAATTAGGTAGCTAATGAACCTTCTAGGGTGGTATGGCTGGCAAATTGTCATGGGTAACAGCCCATTGGCCAGTTGTCCAGAGCCCAGCCACAGGACCATTCTCTTTTATTGCCTCTAGGTAAATCTTAGATCAGGGAAGCCACCTATTGGAACAAAAAAAAGGAGAAATAGAAAAATAAAAAGATAAATAAGCCACACTTCACCGCACGAGTATGGCTGGCAAGCAGTCGTGGGTAACAGTCCATTGGCCAATTGTCCAGAACCCAGCTCACTAAATGCATGAACAAGCCCAAAATACTTTAAGGAAGAAGCAGGAAAGTAGAGCAACCGGGGAGATATACACTGAAAACACCCTTGTGTTGACCCCACTCAACATAAAAGTAGGGAGAAAGCTACTGATTGAACAGATACACCTTTGGGCAAGCATTTTCCTTTTCAGTCACCTAGGGGTGTAGATAAATGCTTAAACACAAGTAAAGTAAAGCTTAAGATAAAGAGGGAAAGAGAGAGAGAAGACGGCGAGGCAGCCACGGCGGTGGAGAGGGGCTCCATCGGCGGCTCGTCAGCTCCGGCGATTACAAAGAGAGCTAATGGTGGCTAGGAGTAGGGTAGAGCACTTGCAAGTGAATTCAATTCCTTTCCATGAGTGGTTGGATGGAGTTTATATAGGCAAAAGGGTTTTCTAATTCAAGTATGGGCTTTAGCAACGTCCGGGATGTCGCTAAACCCATACCAAATCCGTCGGTGTAGCCCCCTTTTCCTGCCGGTCGCCAGCACACCTTGTGCTTCCTTTGTGGCAATCCGCATGCACGTGTTGTGAGCCATCCGATCAAAGATCAGACGGCTGAGATCTCGTGAAGGGCGCGCCCATGGATCGCTGTTGAGGCGTGCGCTTCTGCTGCATCATCATGCGCGTAAGCGTCCGCATGCATCCGTTGCACCGTGTGGTTCGATCTTCGTCGTTCACTGCTGATCGGGTGGCTCAATTTCCCGCATCGCGCCTTTGCCTTCCAATTACTGCGTAGCACGGTCCTATCCCACGCCGGATGCGTGAGTGTGGAGCGGTCGACCGCTGTGCTGTTGCAACGGTTTGTCGCGGAGAGGGCAGGCACGCGGGCGGCTCTCAGCCGTTTGATCGAAGATCAATGGCTGAGAGTTATCCTCTGGGTAAAGGCAAAAGCGGGCGGTGGTGAGGATGCAACAAGCGGGTGCCACATGGCGCGCTGTGGGCTGTTGATCATTAGATCAACGATCAGAACTTCTTGGGCCCATTACAGGAGCTCTGGATGTCGGATTTGGCCGATTTCGGGTCTGTTGGACTCCGTTCGTCGCTCTGAATCCATCCATGTGTTCGGATTGCTCATCTAAGGCCTATTTTGACATGTTATTGTACACATGGCCATTAATAATGCATTATAAGCAATCTTGATGTGCAATGCATGCGATGCTACTATTCTTATTTATGATGTGTTATCTGTGCATTTTGCTCTTAAGATAAACCCCAATTGACAGAATTATCACCCCAAGATGCAGTGTTATCATACCCCCATGCTTATTGCTTACTAGTCCCTAGCAAGGTTTAGTCTAGTCTTTATTTCTAGTCAGAAATTAAGAAGTAATTACTTGGACACTTCGTCACTTGTCAATAGGAGGAAATATACTAAGATCCTAATCTACAAAGACTAAGCAACGCCCAGGTGTCCGCCAAAATATGAATCGCCTGAATCCTTGCTTTAATGCATGTGTATATATATATATTTCTTATTTTTAGATTTTTGGAGTTAAGAGTGTGTTGGTAACTTTTTACAGCTACCCAACCCACCCAAAACTCGGACAAAACTCTAAGTGCTAAGCATCTTGGTGTGAAGATCGTGATAGACTCACTCAACGGTAATTTAGACAAACTTCGGGTTTCTACACCCCTAGGTGACTTGAAGAGGATGTGTTTTGCCTGAAGGTGTATTTGTTCGATCGGTAGCTTTCTCCCTACGTTTGTTTTACTTGGGGTCAACACAAGGATTTTTCCAGTGTATATCTCCCCGACTTACCCTACTTCCCCACTTCTTCCTTAAGTGTTTTGGTTCTTTTTGTGAATTTATTGAGCTAGGCTCTACACAATCGACCAATGGGCTATTACCCACGATCACTTGCCAGCCATACTCGTGCGGTGAAGTGTGGTTTATTTTGTTCTCTTTTTCTTCTCTTTTTTTTTTTATTTGGTAGGTGGCTTCCCTGATCTCAAATTTACCTAGAGGCAATAAAGAGGAGGTGGTCCTGTGGCTGGGCTCTGGACAACCTGCCAATGGGTTGTTACCCATGACAACTTACCAGCCATACCACCCTAGAAAGTTCATTAGCTACCCAATTTCTGTCAGAATCTTCGAGGAGTGAGTTTGTGCAAAAATGTGTGCAGATGCTTAGACTAAATGTCCTTTTGAGTTAGAGGGTGAGTTGATAAGTCGTATACTTATCACCTTATTTAGTTAGTGGATTAGAGTAGATTTAGGTTGCAAGGGTTTTAAGCTAAATCCATATTTTAACGGACACCAGGGCTGATTAAGCCTGAAGGCCTGAAAAGTCTAAGTATTCAAGTTCTTTCTGTATTAATTGACCTAAATTAAGCTAGGACTTAGCATAAGTTAGGGTTATTCATGCATGCATACGCATTATCCACATCTTTACTGCTTTCCTTTAGCTATGCATAAAATAATGTTATAATGTGCTGATTAAGTGCATTATGTCGATTGCAGGGAATAAGATGATCAGGAGCTGGATCTGAAGCTGGATTAGGAATAACAGGAGTTGTAGCAGAGCTGGAGCAGAAGGCCTAGTTTAGATGTAGGAATAATAATGTAAGGGGGTTAAAAGTTTGCTATTCTATTAAGTAGGAATAAAGAAGTAAAATGTGAAGAGCTTAGGTCCATCCTAGCCCTAGGATAGCCTAGAGACTTCCCCAAGCCTTAGCCACCCTTAAATTAGGTCACAACACCCTAGGAAGCCCTAAAGCCCTAGTTCCAACCCTTCTCTGGACGTCCAGATAAGTTTTAAGGTGTCCAGGTCCCTTAGCCAACTCCCGCACACTTTAAACCCACTTCTGCAGTGTTATTGGACGTCCAGACACTTTGTCAAACGTTTAATTTCTACATAATATCCAAAACAGAACCTGAAATCCTTCCTGACTCTGATTGGATGTCCAGACAAGAAGTCTGGACTTCTAATTTTTGAGTATAAGACATCTGATTCTATTATTAGACGTTTGATACTGCTCTCCAATTCCTATTTTGAGATTTAAGCCTTGATCTTGGATCTCTAGGTCCTTAAACCCAATTCCAACCCCATAGGAACCTAAATTAAGGTGCCCTAACCCTAGTCACCACCTCTAGACCTCCCTAAAGACCTAATTAGGTCCTCACTAAACCTAATTGACTTGGATCTTAGTCAATTCCATCAGCCTATTCACTTGGACTCATTGAGTCCAATTGAGCCCTGATCTCAGCATACACTGTCCAATTGGACTCAATGAGAGTTTAATTGACCTAGACCTGACTTAATTGAGTTGTTTTACTCTCAATTAAGTTTTCACACACCCAGTTAAACTTGTATTAAGTTTAATTGCAGTTTACCTTAGTGAATTAGGGTTTATAACCCTAATTTGAGACATACCTTGACCTATACCCACTAGAACCTAACCTAATCAACCTAGCCACCTAAGTTTCAACCCACACACACCATCCACACGAAAATCCCTAGTCTAGAGTTCTCTAGAACTCTCTACCATGTGTGGTTGCCTTGGTTGCCAAAAATAGCAACCAAGAGCCATTCAATTTTTAGATCCACATTTGGTGGATCTAAAAACCACCATCCACCCTCTCTCTCTCACTCTCCCACGAGCTCCCACCATAGGCCTCTCTAGAGAATTCCATAATTCTCTAGAGAGCTTCCCTTAGGTCTATAAAAAGACCCCTTGGGTGGCCATTTGCACCCATTCACTTCCTTGGCATCCATTCCACTTAGGCTAGCCACTTCCATCTCCACTCCACCTCCACGAGTTGAGCACCACCATGGCGGCCACCATCTCCATGCTAGGAAGCTGGATCAGCTCCCCAACCTCTCTCCAAGGGCTGGTCTAAGTTCCATTGGCTGCCCCTCCTTCTTCTCTCAACCACTCAAAGGCCATTGGGGACCACCCATAAATGCCCTTCCATTCTACTAGATTTAGATTATGCTCTTCGTATATTTACTATTTTTATTTACTGCTTAGTAGTGTAGTCTTATTTCTCTCCTAATGATGCATGCGAAATCTCCCCATCGATTCTTGTTTGCAATCATTTTCTGGTAGCTAGATTTAATTTTCAAGCATTTATGTACAAGCTTCCCTCTACGTTTTATGTTGCAAACGACTCTCCCGCTGAATGAATGAAAAATGCTTATATATATATATTTGTCTCTATATGTTTGAAATCACCATGAGCTTAATAATTGTTATTCTTTTTGTGTGATTCAAGTAACCTATTTCCGATTCCTAATATTCTTACAACTAAGCATGTCATACCTAAATACGTAATAATCATGAACTGGCATGCGATTCTAAACAAAGTAGAGTAAGATCGATTTCAAAAGTAAAAGGAACGCCTCCCAGAGACGAACAATCGGGACTCAATTCTCGTTATCTTTAGAAATCAATTTTTGATGAACGTTTTTGCGCGACTATACTACGATTTCCGATGACTTTCAAATGCATGAAAATGGCTTTTTGTCACCATACCACCCTAGAAAGTTCATTAGCTACCCAATTTCTGTCAGAATCACTATTGACAAATTTCTAATGCCTAAGTTTTTCTTCCTAAATTCAATTTTTTTTTTAATTTCTACATGAGCTCAGAATCATGCAATTTACCACCCTCCCATGCTTAAGTTGGACAATGTCCTCATTGACAAATACATGGATGTAACAGGGGTTCGAAAAGATATTACCTAAGTGAAGTAGAATACCTGATCAGTCTGAATCTTCTAGGTTGCCTCACAGGAAGCGCTGAGTTTAATGCCTCCAGCTGAGCGGTGCTTCGTGTCATCCCTCAATGAGGGTGACAATCTCCTTTGGGGGAACTTGGGCTAGGAAGTGTTTCAATCTCTGGCCATTGACTGTGAAAGTGTGCCTAGTATTCAGATCAGCGATTTCAACCACCCCATTGGAGTGGGGCTTAACTACCTTAAATGGTCCTGTCCACTTGGACCTGTGCTTCCCTGGAAAGAGTTTCAAACGGGCATCAAAAAGCCAAACTTGCTGGTTAGGCTCAAAGGTCTTTCTATGGATGAGTCGATCGTGAACGGCTTTCATTTTCTCCTTATACAACTGACTGTTCTCAAAGGCATCTCGACAAATTTCTTCGAGCTCAGAGAGTTGGAACGTCCTCTGCACACCGGCTAACTGGGAATCCATGTTACACTGCTTAACGGCCCAGTAAGCCCAGTGTTCCAACTCGACAGGAAGGTGGCAGGCTTTGCTAAAGACCAGGCGATAAGGCGACATGCCTATCGGGGTCTTGAAAGCTGTCCTGTATGCCTACAGGGCATCATCTAGTCGTGTGGACCAGTCTTTCCTGTCAGGTCTCACAGTTTTCTGTAGAATGTTCTTGATTTGTCTATTTGAGACCTCGGTCTGCCCATTTGTTTGCGGATGATACGAGGTAGCGGTGCGGTAGCTGACCCCATATTTTCTAAGTAGGGCACGGAATTGGGTGTGAATAAAATGACTTCCACCATCACTGATTATGGCCTTTGGTATTCCAAACCAGGAAAAGATGTTCTGCTTAACAAAGTCCATGACAATCTCATGACTGCATCAACAGGCGGCAATGGCTTCAATCCATTTACAGACATAGTCTATCGAGACTAGGATGTACTTAAAGTCGTTGGATGGTGGGAAGGGGCCCATAAAATCAATACCCCAAATATCGAAGATCTCGATAATCAAAATGGGCTGGACGGGCATCATGCCTTTTCTGGTCATGGTCCCCAGCGTTTGGCTGCAAGATCAAGTCTTGGCAAAGTTGTGTGCATCTTTAAATAAGGAAGGCCAGTAAAATCCATACTACAGGACCTTCGCAGCCATTTTCTTTCCTGAGAAGTGGCCACCACAAGCTTGGTCATGACAAAAAGATAGCACACTCTGAACTTCGTCCTCAGGGATACACCTCCCGATGATCTGGTTGGCACAGAGGCGAAACAGCATGGGATCATCCTAGAAATAGTGCTTGGCCTTGACCAAGAACTTGTCCTGTTGCTGTCTGGACCAGCTGTGCGAGGTCTGTCCTACAACTAGGTAGCTGACATAGTTAGCGTACTAAGGCAGTTTCTTGTCTTGCACAACCAAAATGTGTTCATCGAGAAAGGTGTCGGATAAAGGCAGGGAGGGTCCAATGTGGTCTGGGTGAAGTCTGGATAAGTGGTCAGCCACCACACACTTTGTCGCGGATTTCCAGGTCAAATTCCTGCAAGAGTAGGATCCATCTGATGAGCCTGGGCTTCACGTCCTTTTTAGCCAACAGGAGCTGGATGGCTGAATGGTCAATATAGATGGTCATGTGGGATCCTAGCAGGTAAGATCGGAGCTTCTCAAGTCGGAAAACTATAGTGAGCAATTCTTTCTCTATGACCATATAATTTCGTTGGGCCTCATCCAACGTCTTACTCGCGTAGTAGATCACCACGGGTTTCTTGTCTTGTCTTTGTCCCAGGACAGCGCCTATGGCAAAATCTGATGCATCACACATAATCTCAAAGTCCTAGGACCAATCCGGGGGTTGAAGTACAAGTGCTGTGGAAACTAAGTCCCGGAGGGTGTGGTAAGCCTTGATGCAATCATAGGTCATGTGGAATAAGGCATCGTTGGCCAGAAGGTCAGTTAAGGGTTTGGAAAGCTTGGAGAAGTCTTTGATGAACCTTCAGTAGAAGCCAACATGTCTAAGGAATGAATGGACTTGCCGGATTGAGCTAGGTGGAGGAAGTTTGGAAATCAAATCAACTTTGGCCCGATCCACCTCAATGCCCCTATGTGATACGATGTGACAGAGGACGATTCCTTCTTGAACCATAAAATGGCTCTTTTCCCAACCTAACACCAAATTAACCTCGATACATCATTTTAGGATTTTCTCCAAGTTGCTCAAACTGTGGTCGAATGAATTCCCAAATATAGAGAAATCATTCATAAAGACCACCAGGTATTCACCCACCATTTATGAAAAAATGGCTAGCATGCAACGCTGAAAGGTAGCGGGTGCATTGCATAACTCGAACGACATACGACGGAATGCAAACGTACCGTACGGGCAAGTGAATGTGGCCTTCTCTTGATCTTCAAGAGCAATTTCGACTTGGTTATATCCTGAATATCCATCCAGGAAGAAGAAATACTTTTGCCCTGCCAATCTTCAAGAATCTGGTCGATGATTTGTCGGGGAAATGATCTTCCTTGGTTGCTTCACTAAATTTCCTATAATCAAGACACACCCGCCATGAGGTGGTGGTGCGGGTGGGGATGGATTCGCCATGTTCATTGGTGACAACGGTGAGCCTGGCTTTCTTTGGAACCACTTTAGTGGGGCTCACCCAGGGGCTATCAGAGATGGGATAGATGATGTCGGCATCAATCCACTTGATAATTTCTTTCTTAATGACCTCCCGCATATTTGGGTTTAACCATCTTTGCATCTGATGGGAGGGTCGTGCCCCATCTTCTCGGTAGATCTTGTGGGTACAATAGGTGGGGCTAATTCCTCTTAAGTCTGAAATGGTCCATCCAATGGTGGCTCGATGTTCCGAAAGGGTCGCGGTCAACCTGAGTTCCTGATCCTTAGTTAGATGAGAGTTAATAATCACAGGGAAGGTCCGGTCAGGTCCCCGGAAGACATACTTGAGATTCTCAGGTAGTGGCTTTAGTTCGGGTGTGGGTAGAATAATAGTCAAAGGAAAAGGGAAAGGCGGGAGTTGATCAACATCAATCTCCTCAAATGGTGTTGTTTGATAGAAATCAGCCCTGCAGAGGTCGATGGGCAGAGATGGTGACGGGTCAGAATAGTCGTTATAGGATTGGTGGTCCGAGACAGAACTAAGGGTGAGGCATTCCTCAACCAAAGGTTCCACAGGATCATGTTCCTCGATACAGTCGCAATCAAAAGACTTGGTTGCTCGGAAGATATCCAACTGCATTTTCTTGTCTCCGAAGGCAATTTCCATACATCCCATGTCACAATCGATGTTTGCCTTAGCCGTAGCTAAGAAAGGTCAGCCTAAGATTATGGGTGTGTTCTGTAGTTTTTTAGGGACTTCCATGTTGAGCACCAAGAAGTCGAACGGAAAATAGAAGTCCTTGACCCGCATAATCACGTCCTCGACAACCCCCTTTGGGGTCTTCATAGATCTATCAGCCAACTGGATGGTGACAGGTGTGGATGTCAACTCTTCGAAACCAAATTGGTGGTACAGGGTTGTTGGAATCAAATTGATGGAAGCACCTAAGTCCAGGAGTGCTCTATCAAATGTCATGTCCCTGATATTGCAGGATATCAGGGGTGCTCTTGGGTCAATTTGCTTGAGCGGAAGGTTGCTTGATATTACGGAACTTGCTTGCTTGGAGAGCACAACCCTCCTAAGTGCTTGAGGTCTTGGCTTACGTTTGGGTGTACAAGCATCCTTTAGAAACTTGGTGTAAGCCGGGATGTGCTTGATGGCTTCGAGGAGCGGAATATTAATCTAAACCTGCTTAAAGATCTCCAAAAGCTCCTCAGTTTCCACAACACTTTTCTTCTTCTTGATTGTCTCCAAGGCCTCGGGGTAGGGCGTCTGAACATGGATAGGATCTATTTTTGGGTCCTTGAGCTTTTCCAGTGCCTCTTCTGAGTCAGGTGTTTCAGGCGGTGAAGTCTCGGGAAGAGTCAGCCATTTGGGATCCTGGGTTTTGGTGCCGCTTCTCAAGGTTACCTCATTCGCAGAGGCATTGGGACCATGGGTTGATCCTTGAGAAGACGAGGATGAAGAAGCATCGAACCCAGGGGGTGTTTGTGGGGCTGACTGGACCATGTGAGCCTGCCTAGGATTGCCCTGGAACCCTTGCGAATTGGGGCCTCTGTTAATCATGTTTCGCAGGTTCGGTTGTGGCTGGGAAGGCAGGGATCCTTATTGTTTATAGTTCAACAGCTGGCTTAACTGTCCCTTTACTAAAGCCATTTCCTCCTGATGCTTTTGGTTCATCTCAGCCATCATCTTTGTCAGGGTGTCCATTTGGTTTTGAGGAGGAGGGGCCACCCTATTCAGATTATATGGGGGTCTAACCAGTGGTCCTTGCTGATAGGGGGCAAGTTTGGCTGCTAGTTTGGCCTGGGCTGGTTCTAGAATTGAGGTGGTTTCTGGTTTGTCCAAGAAAAGTTTGGGTGATTACGCTAGCCAGTGTTGTAAGTGTTGGAGAAAAGGTCATGTTTAGCATAACCTTGGACAGCCTGTACATCTTCAAGGATAGCAAATGTCAAGGGGAGGGAAGAGTGTAATCAAGGGTTGAGGGAGCAAAGGTCCCTCCCTAGAACATGGTCAAGGGTTGTTCCAGGTTCAGTTGGCTTACGGGATGGACCAGGTCAACATTGTGAGCTCCCTTTTCTAGGGAGAAGGTCTGTAATGGGTTCCGGGTCTAATTCAGTAGCTCATCTATCTTTTTATCCACCAATTCCACTCGATCTAATTTCTTGGCAATGATATCCATGTCAACCATCCCAGAATTTGCTTGTACCTCATAAATCCCACCACGGGGTTGATTGGATCGGCTAAACTAGGTCATAAAGGCATTGTTGAGCGAATTTTCGCTCATAGACTCAAAGAGATCAAACGTGCTCTCCTCGTCTTTGTTCAGGAAGTTCTCCCCGCATAAGGCATCGGCGAAGTTTCGTAGGTTGCTGTCCAGACTGTGGTAGAAGATCTGGGCCAATTGCCACCTTGGTACTTCGTGGTGTGGGCATTTCCTCAATAGTTCATTAAATCTTTCCCACGCCTCATTAAAGGTAGTAATGGCTCTTCTGAGGGCATTGGTCTTTCTTATGGGGAAGGATTTCTTTAAGAATGCATACCTCAGTTCTTCCCTGGTGGTGATGGGTCTACCTAGGGTTCTAAGCCAGTGAGATGCTTTGTCTCTCAGCGAGAAGGGGAACATCTTAATCAAAATAATGTCAAGGCTAATGTTCCTAGGTTTCATAGTTCGGGCTATCCAGTCAAGATCCTCTAGGTGCTGGAAGGGATATTCATTTGAGCTTCTATGGAAGTGGCTCTGAATTAGACTTAGGACATTTGGTTTTAGCTTGAAATCACCTCCCCCTTCGGGGATCCTAAGGTGCTGCTTGACTCGAATAGCGGAAGGATTGTAGAAGTCGCGGAGGGGCCTAGGTTGGTCCTAGAGTAGTGGTGGATCAAGTGGTAGTTGCCCTTGTGGATCTTGGAAAGGTGGTGGTGGTTGCTCTTGTGGGCTCTGCAATCGGTGTATGGCTTGCATGATAGTGTGGATCTGTTGCTGCTAAAACCGGTGGTTTGCGTTAATCTGGGCTTGGATGATGGCCATTATGTTTGGTGGGTGTTGGTCCTCAACCTCATCTACCCTAGGTTCAGCCATGTCTCTAGCGGAATCAGGTTGCCTGGATTCCCGTCCCGAAACAAACAACTTGGGATGCAGTGATCATCTCTCGTGCATACACTAGAGAAGAACAGAAGGGGATGCGGAGAGCAATAGATGCGAGAAGTGTGTGTACAACCAAGCAAACAAGCCTAGTCCATATGGTGTATTCCTTAGGGGACCTAGAAATCTCCAAAAGGGTGATCAAGTCCGTAAGCACTGGACTCCCCTTCCCAAAGCTAATCTGGCCAGGTTGATTACGAGGGGATTGTAGGGAAGGTTCTTCCTTTGGCTTGCACCGCCGGTTCCATAGACCCCACAACCATGGTCGTTTGACACTTCCCCACAGCTTAGTCACCAGATTCTACTAAGAGAATGAAAGCCAAGTGCCCAGCAAACAAAACCACACCTCTCGAGACTTAACCCAGTCCTGCCTAGGGCACGTCTACTCTATTTTAAAAGGGCTAGGATAATGCTTGTGCTAGGGTTATGTGATGAGGCATTGATTGGGGTAGTGCCTCTTAGTTTTCCAATTCCAGTATGTGTGCTCCTATCAAAACATGATTTTCAACCAAGGATTTTTTAAGATGTGTCTTTTAATGTTTCATCCTTATTTTTGTGTCTTTTTGGGTTGACGTGTCTTAATATTTTCAGACAAGTTTCAGGTGGGCACGTCAAGTTTTGTACACAATTGGTGAAAGTGGATTTCCTTTGATGTGAAGAGGCTCTAAAACCCTAATGTACTCATCCTAATGATCATGTAGCTTCTATTGGATGAGTCGATTCTAGGGGTGAGTGGTATGACCCAAGTCAAGTCATGGTGGCTTCGCAAACACCACTCAAAAAGAAAGTTAAACACTCCAAAAAGATTAGGTCTTAAGAATGTTAGAGTGTGTATATATATATATATATATATATATTTTTGTTGGGTGATGAGTGAAGGATGTGGATCAGGCAATCATACACCACGCCAAAATTTTTCCCGATTTTACAATTTTTCTAAGATTTTTTTTTTTAGGCAAGCAAACAACCACGGGTGAAGAGTCACTCACAATCGGTCCTTGCTGCGCTTACTCCATCTCTACCGTCACGCGCTGCGCTGCTTCGCCGTCCAAGCGCCAAGTTCCTGCAACCATCAAGTAGAGGTAGAAAATGGGTTTGATGATGTGAGCATGGATGTAAAATAGAAGTGACAAAATAAATCCGTAGCCTCCCCGGCAATGGTGCCAAAAACTGACGTGCAGAAGATGCGTATGTTTGAAAGGGTTGTTATAGCTTGCCCTCGCAACATCGATTTTAAATAAAGAAATGGACGTGAGTCCGAGTGTCGATCTCATGGAGGCGTGAAAATTATATTTTTCTTGTCACTTAATGTCACGGAAATGACGAACTTTTGCTTGTGAGAAGACGTGGGTGAAAAGCGAGTGAGAGAGAGAAAGAGAGAGAGAGTATAGGGTTAGAATCTTTCATTCACAACATGCAACTTAAACATAAAAGAGGGTAAGTAACTAGATAGGAAACAACTTCATTTGACATGCAACTGTGGTTTTATAATTACAACATTAGATAAATGCTTAAACACAAGTAAACTAAAGCTTAAGATAAAGAGGGAAAGGGAGAGAGAAGACGGTGAGGCAGCCACGGTGATGGAGAGGGGCTCCATCGGCGGCTTGTCAGCTCCGACGATTACAAAGAGTGCTAATGGTGGCTAGGAGTGGGGTAGAGCAGTTGCAAGTGAATTCAATGCCCTTCCATGAGTGGTTGGATGGAGTTTATATAGGCAAAAGGGTTTTCTAATTCAAGTATGGGCTTTAGAGATGTCCGGGACGTCGCTAAACCCATACCAAATCCGTCGGTGTAGCCCCCTTTTCCCGTCGGTCGCCAGCACGCCTTGTGCTTCCTCTGTGGCAATCCGTGCGCGCATGTTGTGAGCCATCCGATCAAAGATCGGACGACTGAGATCTCGTGAAGGGCGCGCTCGCAGATCACTGCTGAGGTGTGTGCTTCTACCGCGTCATCGCATGCGTGAGCGTCTGCGCTCATCCGTTGCGCTGCGCGGTTCGATATTCTCCGTTCACTGCTGGTCGGCCAACTCAATTTCTCGCAGTGCGCCTTCGCCTTCTAATTACTGCATAGCACGGTTCGATCCCACACTGGATGCACGAGCGTGGAGCGGTCGACCGCTGCGCTGTCGCAGTGGTTTGTCGCGAAGAGGGCAGACGCCCGGATGGTTCTCAGCTGTTTGATTGAAGATCGACGACTGAGAGTTATCCTCTGGGTAAAGGAAAAAGCGGGCGGTGGTGAGGATGCGACGAGCAGGTGCCATGTGGTGCACTGTGGGCCGTTGATCATCAGATCAACGGTCAGAACTTCTTGGGTCCATTGCAATAGCTCCGGATGTCGGATTTGGCCGATTTCGAGTTCGTTGGACTCCATTCGTCACTCTGAATCCATTCGTGTGGTTCGATTGCTCATTTGAGGCCTATTTTGATATGTTCTTGTACACATGGCCGTTAATAATAAATTATAAGCAATCTTGATGTGCAATGCATGTGATGCTCCTATTCTTATTTATGATGTGTTATCTATGCATTTTTCTCTTAAGATAAACCCCAATTAACAGAATTATCACCCCAAGGTGTAGTGTTATCAGAAACCCGAAGTTTATTTAAATTACCATTGAGTGAGTCTATCACAATCTTCACACCAAGATGCTTAGCACTTAGAGTCTTTTTCGAGTTATGGGTGGGTTGGGTAGCCATAAAAAGTTACCTACACACTCTCAACTCCAAAAATCCAAAACAATTAGAAAAGATGGAAAAGAATATATATATATATGTCTCTGTATATATGCTTTAAAGTGAGGAATTGGGTGGTTTGCATTTTGGCAGACACCCGGGTGCTGTTTAGTCTTTGTGGATTAGGCTCTTAGTATATTTCCTCCCATTGAAAAGCAACATATGTTTAAGTAATGAATTCTTAATTCTAACTGGAAATAACGACTAGGATAAACCTTGCTAGGGACTAGCAAAGGACGAGCAAGGGGGTGTGATAACACTACATTCAATAATGATAATTCCATCAACTGGGGTTAGCTTTGAGGATAAATGAGCACTAATAACATGTCATGACGGGCATAGGGGCACTGCATGCATTGCGATTTAAGATTTCCTATAAATTAATGTTTAATGTTCATATGTACAAGTGCATGTTGAAACAGGCCTCAGATGAGCAATTGGACTGCACGGATTGATTCAGATCGACGAATGAAGTCCAACGGACTTGAAATCACTTAAATTCGACATCCGAAGCTCCTTCGACCAGCCTAAGAAGTTCTGGCCGTTGTCAATGGCCCAAAACGCACCACGTGGCACTTGGTCGCCTACAGCCACTGCCTCTCTTCATCGTGTAAGAGCAACCATGACCTTCTGATATCCCATCAAACGAGTAAGGAAGTGTGAAGAATGCAACCATAGCGCGAGCGTGTCGCAGTGGTCATCACTTCTCCATGCTCACTGGGGGCGCGCATTCGAAATGCACCCAGTCGCATCCCCACGGGCGATCAAAATTCAGCTATTGATGCATGCGCGAACAGGGGGGATGAAGGCCATGCGGTGCAACGAGAGCATGCGGATGTGTCCGGGCTGGAATGCACGTGATCCACAACGTGCACCCACGCGGAATCTCAACCATCGATTAGCGATTGGATGGTTGACGCATGCCCCTCACGCATACTCGTAGGCGGCTTGGATGATGTGGTGGGCCTTCAGCCATTCGATGGCGATCCGCACCTCGGATCGGACAATTGCGGGTGCATGAGCGAGGATTGAGGGGAAGAGGCACACATGCCTCAAAGTATCGGCGAGCGAGGAGCTTCACCGATGCTTATGGAATGGGTTTAGCGACGTCCCAGATGTCACTAAAGCCCTTACTTAGTTTGGAAACCCTACTTCTCTATATAAACCCTCTCAACCACCCCATTCAAAGGCATTGAATACACACACACCTTCCATGCTACTCTAGTCTTCTCCTAGCTCCAACAAATACTCCATACCCGCCCCGAAGTTGTCAAGTCGCCGACGGAGTTTCCCTCCACCGCCGTGGCTGCCTTGCCTCCTCCTCGCACTCTCTTTACTTTAGTTTATCTTGCATTGTTTTAAGCTTTCATCTATGGTTGTAGTTGTAAACAAAATTTAATTACATGCTATATATTGATGATGTTTCATATATTGTAGCTCACATCCTCTTGATTCTTGTCATGTTTTAAACACGATCTCTAACCCTACTCTCTCTCGCACGCGTTTTCTTGCAAGCAAGCAAACCACCCATTCCTGTGACAACTAAAGCGACAAAATAATCCGATTTTACACCTCCTTATGTTCGACACTTGGACTCACCAACTCCACTTATTAGATTAAAATTGATGTCACGAACGCATATACAATGGCATAATTAAACAAATGCGTTCTGCGCGTGTCACCCATATCAAGGTGGAAACCACAATCAACCCCCTATTTACCCAGCACCTCAGCACCCCCTGGTTTCAATCAAAATCAAGCCCCCGACCTCCTCCTAGAAATAATCATATTACTAATGTAGTCACCTTGAGGAGCAGGAAAACAACTCAAGATCCTGGGCATTCTCAATCCACACGTGAAACCCATCCATCCAAAATGCAAGTTGACTCTCCTCTCACCCTAACATAGGAAAAAAAGAAAAAGAAAAAGATTCCAAAGGAAAAACTGAGCCCACAAATCAGGAACTCATGGAATTATTTGGGCAAGTGGAGATTAATATCCTTCTCCTAGATGCAATCAATATATTCCTATCTATGCCAAATTCTTGAAAGATCTTTGTACTCCAAAAAGGCAGACTAAAAACATAGGTAGAGTTCACCTTTCTAAGACAATTAGCTTTATAATCTAGAGTAAGCTGCCTCCTACAATGAAAGATCAGGGCGCACCCTTCATTTCTGTTGTCATTAGTGACACCAATTTTGATTGCGCCCTTCTTGATTTAGGCACCTCTGTTAATCTTATCCCTACCATCTTATTAGGCAAATTTAAGATAGATGAACTGAAACTTATTGAGGTAGCCTTACAATTAGCAAACCAATCTATGATTAAACCTAAGGGGATCGTTGAGGATGTAATTATCTAGGTCCAGAACTATTTATTTCCCATTGATTTTCTGGTCCTAGACATTAAGGTACTTAAAACTCTCCAAAATGCCACTATCATCCTTGGAAGACCTTTTCTTGCCACCACAAAGGCTAATATCAACTGTTATTCAGGAAAAATGAATGTTACTTGCGATGGCCAAACCATTACTTTAAATATTTTTAAATCTTCTAGGAGATTCCATGATGAATATTTCTTTGAGGACTCAGATTCTGAGATAGAAAATTTCGTGGAAGAATCAATGCTTATAGAATCTTGTTGTCCTTTGACCACTTTAGAGCATGATTTCTTCGATGATTTAGAGTCTAAAATGGACCAAGTGGTCTAAGACACAATGATTACTTCACAAATGGAAACTTGCCTTAACCCTACTCCTGTTCTTGTCTTACCACACCCCCTCCCCCCCCCCCCCCCCCCCCCACTCTGATTTCACCTCACCCCCCACTTTAACCTCATCTCCAACCTTCATCCCTGACTACTCTAACTTCCACTATCCCTTGGACCTTCCACCTGATCCCCCCAAGGTTGGCCTGCATCCAGAGCTAAAACCCTAGCTTGACTTGAGGTTTGTTTATCCATCTCATCCTAATCCCTTTATTTCCAACTATAATTCTAGGGACTAAGAGGAAGAATTGCTTAGTGTAGCCTTTCAAGTATCCAACTACCTCCATGATTTTCTGGTCTTGCTACACACTACACCTAGCTGAAAAGGCCTAAAAGAAAACCCTAGATGGAAAGTAACCCATCATTTTTCCCACTTTCCTTTTCCCATTTCTTTTTAATTAGGTTCTGACCATCCTAGTTATGACCTCTTCTTACTCAGGTGATATCTTTTTACCTTTCTTATGCATGAGGACATTGCATAACTTTAGTGACAGAGAGCTCATTTTCGTTGAATTTTTAAACATAAAATGATGTGTCATTGTATTTTGTCACGTGGTAGAAAATCTCTCAATCAAAAATTAAAACATGTATCAAATTAAACCACAATAAAGTGTTGCATCCACAGGGAGGTACAAACCAAATAAACTTACAAATGTTTCCACATTAGTCTTGATTTCATAGAAGAATGCTTAGCAAGATCATTCTTTAAATGAGTCTCTTGTTCCCATCAATACTTTTCCTTAGATGAAATAATAATGGGTGATGGAGTTAAATGCTTTTCACCTAATAAATATTCCCTTGCTTCATAATAATCTTAGTCATGAGAGGTAGCGAGAGCTTGTTGCAGAATAGAGGGAACAAGAGGGGCTAGAGAGAAAATATCCAATATCTAAATAAATTGGCTCCTTCAATCTCCTCGTCCCCATTTCATTCAACTAATAGAGTATGTACTGTGCAAAAACAGGGGATTTGAGAGGAGGAGGTGTGCTCGCATGTTGGGAGCTCCACTGGTGACAAGCTTCGTAGAGGAGATGCTCTAGAGCGAGGGAGTAACGATGGTGGTGACGACCCGGCGAGAGGCAGCCAGAGACGGTGGCCATGGGCCATGCATAGATGTGGTCGATGGAGGTGAGTGTCCCATGCGAGAGATGGAGCCGATGTTGGCATGTGCGTAGTCGGCGGTGGAGCGTGCATGGTCCTTGGCGAGCACTTGGTCGTTACGATGGTGGGGTTGGTGGCAAAGAAGGCAGCCAAGGATGGTTGCATAGCGTGGGGGAAGCTAGTGGCTGATGGGTTCATGTGAAGGAGAAACAAAGGAAGAAGAAGAAGAAGAGGATGGGCGTGATGATGGTGGACTTAGCTTAGAGGGTGTGCGGGCTCGGTGCTGTCATCATAATTGCGCAACAATCATAGGTCTTAATTGACCTAAATTAGGCTAGGACTTAGCATAAGTTAGGGTAATTCATACATGCATAAGCATTATCTGCATCTTTACTGCTTTCTTTAAGCTATGCATAAAATAATGATATAATGTACTGATTAGGTGCATTATGACAATTACAGGTAATAAGCTGACCAGAAGATAGATCTAAACCTGGATCTGAAGATGGAATAACTGGTGTTGCAGCAGAGTTGGAGCGGAAGACCTAGATTAGATGCAGTAGATAATAATGTAAGCGAGTTAAGGTATGTTATTCTATTAAGTAGGAATAAAGTAGCAAATTATGAAGAACTTAGGACCATCCCAGCCCTAAGACAGCCTAGAAGCTTCCCCAAGTCATAGCCACCCTTATATTAGGTCACCGCACCCTAGGAAACCTTAAAACCCAAATTCCAACCTCTATTTGGATGTCCAGATGAGTTATAGGATGTCCAGAACCCTTAGCCAACTCCCGCACACCTTAAACCCACTTCTGTAGTGTTATTGGACATCTAGACACTTGATTAAACGTCCAATTTCTGCAAAATGCCCAAGATAGAACCCAGAATCCTTCCTGACTCTAATCAGATGTCCAGAATTGAAGTCTAGACTTCTGATTTTTGGGTGTAAGTCGTCTGATACTATTATTGGATGTCTGGAACTGCTCTCCAGTTCCTGTTTTGAGATTCAAGCCTTGATCATGGATCTCTAGTCCCATAAACCCAATTCTAACCCCCTAGGAACCTAAATTAAGGTACCCCAACCCTAGTACATCACCTCTAGACATCCTTAAGGAACTAATTATGCCCTCACTAAACTTAATTGACTTAGATCATAGTCAATTACCATTGCCTAGTCAATTGGACTCATAGGGTCCAATTTAGCTCAGATCTCAACCCATACAAGTCCAATTGGACTCAGTGAGAGTCCAATTGACCTAAGCCCAACCTAATTGAGTTAGTTCACTCTCAATTAGGTTCACACTCATTCAATTAAACTTGTGTTAAGTTTAATTGCAATTCCCCCTTAGCAATTAGGGTTTGCAACCCTAATTTAAGACCTACACCAACCTAAATCCCTTAGGACCTAACCTATATCACTTAGACACATAGGGCACGACCACGCACACACACACACACAACCCCCATTCACGCACTCCCACACAGCCTAGAGTATTCTAGGTTCTTCCAAAGGTGGCGCCACTCTTGGTTGCTAAAATTAGCAACCAAGAGCCATTTAATTTTTAGATCCACATTTGGTGGATCTAAAAACCACCATCCATCCTCTCTCTCGCACTCTCCCACGAGCTCCCACCATAGGCCTCTCTAGAGAATTCCATAATTCTCTAGAGAGCTTCCCTTAGGTCTATAAAAAGACCTTAGGGGTGGCCATTTGCACCCATCCATCTCTTCGCTTTATTCACTTCCATTTAGGTTAACTACATTCCACCTCCACGAGTTGCCTCACCATGGCCACCACCATCTCCACGCCAGGATGCTGGATCACCTCTCTAACCTCTCTCCAAGGGCTAGCCTAAGCATCATTAGCCGCCCCTCCTCCTCTCAACCACTCAAAGGCCATTGGAGACCACCTCCAAATGCCCTTATTTTTGCTAGATTAGTAGTTTAGTTCTTCATAGTTACATGCTTTTATTATTGCTTAGTAGTGTAGCTCTATATTCTCCTCAATGATGCATGCAAAATCCCCTCATAGATTCATGTATGTGATCATTTTCTGTTAGTTAGATTTATGTTTTCAAGCTTTCCTCTATAAACTTTCCTCTAGTTCCATGTTGCAAACACCCTCCTGAATGAATGAAAGAAATTTTTATATATGTATATATCTTTGTGTTGAGAATCACCATGAGCTTATTGATTGTAATATATTTTGTGTGATTAAAGTTGCCAATTTTTAATTATTATCTATTGCAACCAGCATGTCGGTACCAGAAAATATTGAGGATTTAACTATTAGTGCATTTTCCGTAAACAACCACCACATAACTAGAATCGTGCATACTGAAACTCACACTTTCACATTTGTCATCTATCTAACACATGCGCACGTAATCAAGGTTCATAATGAAAGTGGCAAAACATTGATCCGATGATTAGAAATCGGTGTGCGATTTTAAACAAGTAGAGCGAAAAGGATTGATTTCAGATTTGCATAAACACCTCCCAGAGATGAACAACCAGGACTCAAGTTTCATTATCTTTACAAAATCAATTTTTTGATGGACGTTTTGGCGCAACTATACTATGATTTCCGATGATTTCAAAATGCACGAAAAATGACTTCTACCAAATGGCCCCATTACCGAAGAGGCAACGTCATTTTCTGATTTCGATCTTTTGAGCTATCACTGACAAATCTTCCTCTGCCTGTCTTTGGATGTGCAAGAAAAATAGGAAAAAAATGGGATCTACGCACACAACGAGCGCGGGAAAAAATTCCAGGTGCATATCATATATGCCTTAATCTAGGTTTTTTTTTTGAACCCTAGGTTAGATTTGCTTTTAGTAATTTCATTTGAAAAAAAAAGCCTATTCATTTTCGTGAAGGAAAAAAAAATCAAAAAAAAAATCTAGGTAGTTAGATTAGGTTTCTTTTTTAATCCTAGGTCAGTTTTGAAAAAAGCAACAAAAAAAGTTGAAAATCTTTTGAAAAAAAAAACCTTCGTGAAAAAGACCAATTTAAAATTTTTTGAAAAAAAAAATTGATGAAAAGTTTGAATTTTAAACTCAAACACCTTTTAAAAGCTTCACCACAATCTGATTTTTAGGTAGATTTCAAATTCCGATTTAAAAATTCAATTGCCGAAAAATTAGTGAATGAGAAATTATGAAATTCGGGTTAGAACTTCATTCTCAAACCATCTTTCAAATAACACCATTCATTTGAAAAAATTTCAAGTAAAAAATTTTTAAAATTCACGAAGTGCAAGGGGGTCAGACTAACCCAGATTTGAGATTTTTCAAATTTCAAAAAGCAATTTCGAGCAATCCATGAATCTATTTTGACTAAAAATGGTGGGGTTTGAAAGTTGATCTCATTAGCTCTAATTTCCATATTTTTCTTGAATTTTTGAAAATCATTTTATACTATTTCAATTTGAAAAATCGACTAGGGGTAAAAATTCCAAATCTGACCCCTTGACATTTAAAAATCTCTATAAATTTGGTTGAAATAGCAAAAATTACAAAAAACATTCTATTAAAATATAATTGAAAAATGAATCTACTTGCCAAATTTTAATTTAATTGGATTCCAATTTTGTTTAGAGAACTATTTTTATTCTTGAAGTCTGCTGAAGATGAACAAAGCAAAAGAATAGAAAAAAAAACCCTAGAATTACATGAACCCTAGGTTACATTTTTAGGGTTACAATCTAGAGACCACATTTTGGCTAGACTAGACTTAAAAAGTCTAGTGCTTAGCCGGTGAGCTTGGTCACCTTGTAGGCCACTCACCACAAACCCCAACTGAAGAAAAATGGGCTAAAATCAATTCTAAAATACGAAATCAACCCGAATTCGTTGTCATACTACTAGGTGCTTTCAACCACTTGGATGGGTTAGCTTGTGAGGAGGGAATCACTTTTAGTTGATTGTACGATGAATTTTTCTTCAAGAATTCGAACTTAGAATGAAAAATCCGGTCACCCGATCATAAGGACCATCTAATTGACAAGGCCTTAGCCTTATCTGGCTTGGCTACACCAACCCAGGAGTTGGGTGGTGTATGCAAGGAAGGAGTTCACTTAGACCTCAACTGGTTGGGCCTTGGGAGCCGCTCCCAAGGAGGCGAGTCGCCTCACCAGCACCATCTTCTCCCCCCACTTCTACTCCCCTAGCTGCAATGGCTAATCCTGGACCTAGACCTAGACTGGGTCAGGATGCTGGTAATCTGGACCCGATGGTTTGTCTGAAGGCTCGGGCTGTGGAATCTGAGGAGCGACATTAGCAGAGCATGAACCATATCTTGACGACGCTTGACAGAATGCAGCATCCACCGTGAGGAGAACAACTTCAGGATTTCTATGATCCAGCCGCACCAATCGTCGGACCCTTAGTCAGGATTCCCATAGGCAAAGATGCATTTGAGCTCAAGCCCAATGTGATCAGTTTGATCAGCACTCGTTTTTATGGAAACTCAACTCGCAAAAATGATTCGACCTAGGAATATTGATCTTGGGATTGTTCTAATGAAGCTTTTCCCATTTTCTTTGAGGGACAAAGCTTCATACTGGTTCAAGACCATTGGGAAGCCAATTGGAACCTGGTCGAAATTACGACGTGAATTCCTGCAAAAGTTCTTCCCAATCGGTCGAACGAACGCGATGAGGCATGCGATCACGACTTTCTCCCAAGGAGCTGGGGAGAAGTTGCATGAAGCCTGGGACCGATTTCACGACCTTCTCCGAAAATGCCTGCACCATGGTATACCTAGATGGCACCTAGCCCAGATCTTTTACCATGGGCTGGATGACACACATCAGTATCTGGCAGATGCATCTAGTGGCGGGAATTTTCTTGCAAAAGACGAGAACAACACATTTGAGTTGTTCAAATCTTTGGCGGAGAACTTGATGAATGCCTCGTCCATGAACCAGTTCCAGTGGCCTGGTCAGCAGTGAGTTGGTGTCCATGAGGCTCACACCAAGTCTATTCGAGCCGATATGGATATCATCGTCAAGTAGCTGGATAGAATAAACCTAATCGAGAAAAGATTGACCAAACTAGTCAGGGTCAATCTCACCTAAACTCTGCTACCCCAAGACCCTCCTATGCACCCCGAGCCCCCTGCTCAAGTTAATCTACTCACTCGAGATGCATCTTCTCCTTATTTACGAGATCCTGCATATCAGGATCCCGTAAACAATCCCGATCTGGCACCATATGACCAGGGTTATGCACCACCCACAAACTATAATACGTATCCCCTTGATGGATATACGTCTCAGACGTCTTTGGCTTACGAGGACGTCAATGCTATTCAAGGATACGGGTGTAATAACCCATATTCAGAGACGTATAACCCTAGTTGGCGCCAGCATCCGAACTTCTCCTGGTCTGGTAACTCACAGAGACCACATCAAGATCCACACTACCAGACCAGGCAATACGAGAATGCGCAAAATACATACCCTAGGAAGCAGCCATTTCGGTCTCAGCAGTAGCAACCCCGTTCTATATACCAGCCGCTGCACCAAGATGCTAGTCAACCTCCAAAGCAAGCTGACCCTTTGGAGGCATTGGAAGAGGAGCTGCAAGAATTGATGAGAAAATTTACACAGGATAGCTTACAGATAATGAAGGCAATGGCTGACCAGATACAGACTATACAAAACACACAAAACCAGCTGTTGCAAGAGCATAGGACTCAGGGAGCCTTACCCTTCCAACCTGTCCCGAACCCTCAGTATGTGCAGAATCAAGGCACCCCGCCTAGGTTTCAGGCACCACAGGGATAGGCACACGCCATATTATAGGCGCCTCCTACACCACCTGGTTATGCTCAAGGCCAGTCGCCTTTGATGCAGAACCCCGCATACTCTGCCCCTTCCGCTCCCCCACCACCCCATGAACAGCAAGCCGATGCAAATGCTGCCTCATTGAGGAGTGGAAGGAAGACATTTGACCCACCACATAGGCAGGCAGGTCTTGATTTTTCTCACCCTTTGTCGCAGGCGGGTTTGACTCCTTCATCTCAGGAGCCACCTACGGTAGATAACGGTAAGAGGCCACTTGACCCTGAGATTCCCATCCCTTTTCCTAAGGCTTTGACGCAAAATGTAGTACAAAAAAAGGACACGCGGAATTTTGAGGACATGAAGTCAATGTTCAAGGAAGTACATATTTAGCTCCCCCTCCTCGAGGCAATAGATCACATCCCCGCTATCGCTAGGTTCTTCAAGGACTATTGTACCCCGAAGCGACAACCTAGAATTGGACGACAGGCAGTACTATCAAAAGAAGCTAGGGCCATGATTCTAGCCGACTTGCCGCAGAAAAAGAAAGACCCCGGTACCCTACTCATATCCTGCTTCTTGCAGGATTCTCCATTTGATTGGGCCCTTCTAGATCTGGGTTCATCCATCAACCTAACTCCCACTGCCGTATTTGCGATTTCGATTTAGGGAGTTAAAGCCTACCTCGATCGCAATTCAGCTGGCTGATAGATCAGTAAAACCACCGAGGGGGGTGGTTGAGAACATGATCGTAAAAGTCCACGGATTCTTCTTTCCTATAGATTTTTTCGTTCTCGATATGGAGGTTCCTCCTAATCTCCAAGATGCACCAATTATTTTGGGTCGCCCATTTCTAGCGACAGCCCGAGCAAACATTGATTGTGCATCCTAGTGTATGGAGATAGCCCTAGGTAATGAGCGACTTCGACTTGACATATTCAGGGCATCAAGGAATTTTGACTGTGATCGCATAGAGGAGGATGTTGAAGATGAAGATTCGGCATACTGTGGTAACATTGGGCTCCTTTGTGACGACCCAATGTCTCATTCGTCTGCACTATTAGGGTTCTTGGACCTCGATCCACATGGCCTTGAGACCACTACACTGCACATATCTCCTTGAGGATCCGATTGTTTAGGGTGTGTTTCTGACCACAGCACCCCTAAATCTAGCTATCCTGATCCGTACACTACTGGATCGCTCCTGTTGTTACAAGAAGACGTGACCACAGCTAATGGGCTTCCCATTAATGCAGTCACAACTGACTATCTCATAGGTAGCGAATCAACAGGAATTCACGCGCATACAGATCATCAGACTTCCACCTTTGAGTCTACTCCTATTCCCATCTCTGACTCTGACCCACCCGTGATTGAATTGAAGCACTTACCTGACTCACTTAAAGTATGTGTTCTTGGGCGAAAGTGAGACATACCCGGTCATTATTAGTGCCCACTTAACCCAAGAACAGGAACATCAATTGATTTCTATGCTACAAGACCATAGGGCTGCTATAGGGTGGAGCATTGCTGATCTCCGCGGTATTCACCCCTCGTATTGCACTCATCACATTTACACGGATGAGGGGGTGAAACCTTTGAGACAACCTCAAAGACGGCTTAACCTGAATATGCTAGAGGTTGTTAAGAAGGAGATCATCAAATGGATGGATGTAAGTATTGTATACCCAATCTTTGACAGCCAATGGGTGAGTTCGATCCAGATAGTACCCAAGAAAGCAGGACTCACCGTAGGGAAAAATGATAAAGGCGAATCCATCCCGACCCGCACTACGACATCTTGGCAGGTCTGCATTGACTATAGGAAACTGAACATGGCTACCCAGAAGGATCACTTTCCTTTGCCTTTCATTGATCAGATCTTGGAATGGTTAGCCGGACGCAGTTTCTTTTGCTTTCTAGATGGATACTCCTGGTATAATCAAGTAGCGATTAGCCCGGAAGATCAAGACAATACCACATTCACATGCCCCTTTGGAACATTCGTTTCAAGCGGATGCCCTTTGGCCTCTGCAACGCACTAGTAACATTTCAATGTTGTATGATGGCCATCTTCTCTGACATGATTGGGGACTATGTGGAGGTGTTCATGGATGACTTCTCCATTTTCGAAGATGATTTTGCATCTTGTCTTGATAACCTTACCAAAATCCTGAAATGGTGTATTGAGGTAAACCTAGTACTATCCAAGGAGAAAAGCCATTTCATGGTGAGGGATGGCATAGTACTAGGGCATAGGATCTCTAAAAATAGACTCGAGGTCGATCGAGCTAAATCTGAGATTATTTCCCACTTATCGCCACCTAGCTCGGTCAAGCAGATCAGATCACTCTTGGGTCACGTCGGCTTCTACCGGAGATTTATACACGATTTCTCGAAAATTGCACGACCTTTGACGAATCTCCTTGTTGCCGATGCCCCATTTGAATTCGACACCTCATGTCTCAGTGCCTTCGAGACTTTACGAAGCGCTGTCGCTAACTCCTCGATTCTCCAACCACCCGACTAGTTGCTTGATTTCGAGATGATGTGCAATGCTTCTGATTTTGCCATCGGTGCTATTTTAAGCCAGCGTTGTGGAAAACAACCTTTTGTCATATATAGTTGAGCGCACGAACCGCTACGCTAACGTGTTCGATTTTGGAAAACCTGTCGTTGTAGTTTGAAAGTGAAGAATTCGTGTTCAACAAATAAAATCTATACCAAAATTAAAATTCCGGGTCGAATACAGGGAGGCGGACGTTTGATTTAAAAACTACGCATTTCTTTTTATTTGTCATGAAGTAATTCAATTTAATACTATCTAATTATTTACAATAAATAGAAGAGAGAAAGGGTAAGAGAGAGAGAGAATATTACACATAGAAATCAAAATGAGATGTAGAATAAACAAAGAATTTATCATTGAGATTGTTCATTGAAATTGGTTGTTTTGATGACCGGGTTTTAGTTATAACATTGTAGTATAGCCGGTTACTACCAACATTTCAAATAAATAATTTTTTACTCGGAAAATAAAAGAGTTCCCGAGGTCGAACTCAGGGAGCAAGTTGTATTCTAGAGATATACATGTTTCTTTTACAAAAAGAAAGAGAGAGGGAAAGAATTTGTTGTTTTCTCTTTGTTCTGCAGAGGGGATGCTTTTCTTTCTCTCTTTCTTTAGATCTCCTTCTTTCTCTCTGTTCTGCAATGGTGATGCTCTTCTTCTTCTTCCTGCTGTTCCTGCTTTGGTGATGTTCTTCTTTCTTCAGAGCTCCTTTTTCTTCTTCTTCGTTCTGCAGAGGTGATGCTCCTCTTCAGATTTCTTTCTTCTTCTTCCTTGGTTTCTGCCTTGACCTCTCTTCTTCTTTTTCTGCAATTGTGGTGACCCTTTCTCTTTTCCCTTTTCTTCTTTATGGCTGCAGAGCTTCTGCCTTCAGCTACTAAGTCTTCCTTTCTTCTTCTTCTGCTTTGGCCGTTGCTCTTCTTTTCTTCTTCAGCCTGCCTTCTTTCCTGCTCTGGCTGCTGACCCTCCGTCGTCTGACCCGGTGCTTAGACGACTTAACTATGCATTTGCTACAGTGCAGCTCCTTCTTCTTCCGCGGGTCTTCTTCTTCGCCTGTGCCTGCACACTTCAGAGTTTTTCGTCAGAGGCAAAACCTACTCTACCCTCCCCCCCCCGCGTCTCTCTTTCTCTCTGAAACCACTCTTGGGAAAGCTCTCCCAGAGCTGCCGGGTAATCGGGTTCGGGTCACGCCCGGGTCCAGGCCCACCGGCGTGCGTGGTGGGCGAGGAGTGCAGGTCAGTCTAAGTCGGGTCGGGTCAGGTCCGCGGGGCGTGCGCGCGGACGAGACCGGGTAACCGGGCGGGTGTAAGGGGACCTCACCCCGTGTACTGAGGCAGTAAGGCTACTGCACAAAATCAATTTAAACAGTGGAACGGGTGTGAAGCTTACCGATGTGGGACTAAACGCAAACCTTTCCTCGCGTGCGCCTGCTGGGAGACCGCGGCCTGGCTTCTGCAGCTGCGGCTTCGATTTGCATAGGTTGCTGGCTGGCTGCCTTCGCAAGACTCCCCGTACTCCGCAGCAGCTGGAGACCTGGAGTCCTCAAGCCTGGAGCGCGGAAGAAGCTGCTTCAATGTGCGTTAATGGCGGTCGAACCTCAAAACCTGTCGGACACGAATATGGCCTCTCGGCCTGATCAAACCACTGGGAAACCTTCGCCGTGGCACGACGAAGGTGAGGAGCTGCGCGGCAGGCCGCAAGGTGGTGTCTGGCGGCAGCCCTGGGTCGGACTGCAACCGGAGGAATGGGTTTGTTCGGGGGAGTGTTACGGAGGTGTGGAGTGGCAGTGGAGGGGTGGGGGATGCTCAGTGTGATGAGGCGGAGGTTCGGTGAGGGTCGGCGAGCCGTGTGGGTTGCTGAGGTGATGGGGGCGGCTCGCCGGAGGGTGGTCGGAGGCGAAGGGGGTGAAGGTGGTCAGGGTCGGTAGAGGGCTTAATTGAATAAATTGAAAGCGGGGAAAGAAAGAGGAGGAGAAGGGGAGTAGCTCTAGCTTACTTGCAGGGACGAAGGGGGAGGAACAGGGCGACAGTCGTATCGACTGTCGCCGGAGAAGACGATGCTCAGGGAAAGGGGCGGCGGCGAGCAGAGAGCCGGAGAGGCGCCAGCTGGGTACGGCGTGGCGCGGGAAGAGCGGGGGAGGAAGTCTCTGCTGCTGGTATTGCGGCAGAGCGAAGAGGTGGAGGGGGAGGAAACCGCCGGAGCTGGTGAGCGTCTGCCGGAGGAAGAAGAGAAGAAAGTTGGGGATTTTCTCCGTCAGATCCAGGCTGCCCTGGTCGGTGGAGCAACGGGGGGTATTTATAGGGATCAAACAGGGAGGAAGGCGGAGGGAGACGACGTGTCTCCCTCGCCGGAGGATGGTCGGAAACAAGAACCCATACCGTCCGTGCGTTCGCTCGGCCGGTATGGTGGGCTACAACGACCAGGGGGGTGTCCTTGCGACGGCTGACGACGCAGGGCACCCCCGGTTTACTTGCCAGGTCCCCCACCTCACCCTGCGCGGCGCCATGCTCCGCGCAAGGTCGCCGAAGCATGGTGCTGGCAGGTTTTGCAGGAGGGACCTGATTGCAAAGAACGAAGGAGAGTTAGGGGCCAAAATGCGAGGGTTCAAAAGTTGAGGGCCAAAGAGTAAATATATGAGGACCAAAGTGTAAAGTCGGTCAAGGAGGTTTCTTCTTAGGCTCAAGTTTTTATACATGACTAATTAGGACCTAAGGAATCTGATGGTGAATTTCATTTTCATATTAAACCTTGTTTGACCGGTCAATTTGCGCAAAAACCCAAATTAAGTTATTAATTGGGCATGGTTCTCAATGTAGGTCAACATGGGTTCTAAAGGCCAAATTGAAGGTTCTAAACCCTAGAGATTATTTTTCTATGAATTTTAGAGGGTTTATTCTATTTTTACTTTGCCTCGAACCTTGTGAATTGAAGTGGGTTATTTTAGGGTTACAGATTTATCATTTAGTTTCTTGGAATTGCTGTAGCCCTTGCTAGATCATTTCATCCCACTTTTATTCTTATTAAGCTGCTTTGACCTATGTTTGGGCCCTGAATTACCCTGTATGCAGATTATACTGGTGAAATTGCATTTTTACCCCTTATGACTTGTTTTCTTCTCAAACTCAGAATTCTATGAGTTAAGCCTTTCCTTGAGATATGTAGGAGCTTTTATCCTTTGTATTAGGTCAAAATGAGCTAGTTATGGCTCATGATGAGGTTCTCATCATTCATTACAACTAGAAAGCATAAAACACTTGCACTAGAAAGCAATAAATTTACTCTAGAAAGCATTAAAAGAATGGAGGGAGAAATGTCCTCTTCGACGATCGCTTGGAGGACGAGCAGAACTACACTAGAAAGCAGTAAATCTATACTAGAAAGCAGTAAAAAGAATAGGGAGAGAGAAATCCTCCTAGACGGTCGCTTGGAAGACGAGCCGGATGGGGCGACGCTTGGATGAAGGAGAATGAAGTAGGATGAAGGAGGACGAAGCAGAAGAACAGGAACGGAGCAGCATGCCATCGTCGTCGCGGGATCCACTTCCGAAGGGGGACGAAAATTTGGACTTTATCTCGCGAGAAGCATCCCGGGTGTGGGACAAGCTTCTCTTGAGCTTTGGAGAGGTAGAGAAGAGAAGGAAGGGATGAGAATTTCGTATGGAGGGGGTCTCCTTTTATAGTTGCAAGGAGTGGGGGAAAAATGGCCATTACAACTTTAAAATAATAAATGAGGGGTCTTTAGTGACGGATAAATCCGTCACTAAAGCCCCCAACGTGGGCATAGCTCCCGCGCCCGCGTACTTCAATTCTCAGTCGTCCGATCGCGAGATCGGACTGCTTAAGAAGCATCTCCGCCCGCAGCTGCGCCCGCCTGGCACGTGCGATCGTGCGTGACGCCACGCGTGCAATAGCGCGTGAACGTTATCGGGCGCACGCGACCGTTGGATTGCGATCTGACGGTCGATAAAAATGCTCCCGCTCGCCTCAGAAACCGCTTGGCGAGGCTCGAACGCACGCCAGTGCCTCGCGATAAGGCGCTGGACCGCTGCGCTGCCTCACCCAAAAGGTCGCGCGGATGATTTCAACGAGCCGCGTCCACAGCCGTTGGATTGAGATCCAACGGCGGAGAGGGAACGGGTGTGTGGTCTTCATAGAATGCAAGCGACCGTTTGGGTGGCTGAGATGGCGCCACGTGGTGCCATCTTGGCCGTCCATCTTCTGGAAGTTATAAATGGTGCCACGGATGTCGGATTGACTCGATTTTTGTGTCGTTGGGCTGCGATCGTCGATCCAAATTCATCCGTGCGGTCAGATTTGTCATCTGAAGTGAAGATTTACACTATCTTGGCCCTTGATCTTCTAGGGTTCCCAGTCACTATCTGATTTTACGGATGCCTGATTAGGGCGATCTTGGAGTCGTTGAACTCCAATCGTCGCCCTGATCACATCCATACAGTTGGATCTTCGATCCGAGGCCCCGATAAAATGTTTGCCTTGTTCATGCACATAAAAGGAGACAATTAACCTCCATTTTATTCAAGCTACTCTAAATGCAAGATGATGCATGTTATGCAATATTTATATCATGAAATGCAATCCTATGCTTAAGAACATTCATAAATAGGCATTTTAAGTAGTGTAAATGTGTTTACATCATATACTATGCTAGCAAGATGCTAAATGAGGCTCAGCGCAATGATACTGTCACCGAAAAAGAGCTACTAGTAATAGTATTTAGGTTGGAGAAATTCATATCTTATTTATTAGGGTCCAAAGTTATCATCTTCACTGACCACTCCACCCTCCGGCATTTGTTGGAAAAGAAAGATGCCAAACCCTGGCTCATCAGATGGATCCTTCTATTGCAAGAATTTGATATTGAAATCCGTGACAAAGCCGGAAAGTGGAATGTTGTGGCGGATCACCTATCCAGACTGGACCCTGCCCACATTCCTTATTCCCTACCTATCCACGAGCAATTTCTAGATGAATCCCTTTTGGCAGTTCACTCTGTTGAGTTCCCCTAGTATGCGGATATCGCAAACTATCTTGCCACAGGCAAGATTCCCACGAACCTATCCAAGGACCAGAAACTCAAATTCACTGTGGAGGCCAAATTCTACCTCTGGGATGACGCACTGCTCTTCCTCATTGGAGCGGATCAGATTATTCGAAGATGCATCCCAGATTCTGAAATCCCCAATGTGTTATCATTTTGCCACAATGATGCTTGTGGTGGTCATTTCTCGAGAAGGAAAACCGCTGCAAAAATTTTGTAGTCGGGATTTTTCTGGCCAACTATTTTCAGAGACACGAATATGCCCAACACTGCAAATGATGCCAGTCGGTCGGTTCTATGACCAGGAGAGACATGATGCCACTACAACCCATCATGGTTGTAGAAGTGTTCGATGTCTGGGGCATCGATTTTATGGGCCATTTTCCAAACTCGCATGGCTTCGAGTATATATTACTAGCCATTGACTGTCTCGAAGTGGGTCGAGGCCATCTTGGCAAGACGGGCTGATCATAAGACCGTCACTTCTTTCGTACGGCAATACATCTTTGCAAGATTCGGAATACCCCACGCTCTGATTAGTGACGGGGGAAGCCACTTCATCCACACCCACTTCAGGTCATTATTAAAGAAATACGAGGTACATCACCATATAGCCACCCCGTATCACCTGCAGACCAATGGTAGGCTGAAGTGTCTAACCATCAGATCAAGCTGATTCTCCAGAAGACGGTTAGACCAGACAGGAAGGACTGGTCCGATAAATTAGTTGATTCACTCTGGGCATATTAGACTCCGTACAAGGCCCCACTCGGAATGTTACCATATCTTATGGTATATGGCAAGGCTTGTCACCTTCCTGTAGAGCTCGAACACCGTGCCTTTTGGGCAGTGCGAAAATGTAACCTTGACCTCGATGCAGGAGGTCAAGAATGGAAACTCCAGCTTAGCGAATTAGAAGAGATCCGGTGGGAGGCCTATGAGAACGCATTGACATACAAGGACAAGACCAAGGCCTTTCATGACCGCCACATCTGTAGGAAAGCATACACGCCGAACCAGCAAGTCTGGTTGTTCGATCCACGATTAAAACTTTTCGCAGGGAAACTCAAGTCCAAGTGGACTGGCCTATATGTTGTGATTCACCCATATCCTAATGGGGCGGTCCAGATCAAGGACCCAAAATCTGGGCATATATCTACGGTAAATGGCCAGCGCCTCAAGCCATTTTTGGCCCAGGAACCTCCTCCAACTGACGAGATCATTCATCTTATTGAGGATGTGTGATTCAGTTTTCGCCCAACTGGAGGCGTTAAACTTAGCATCTACTCCGTATCCATCACCCTATACATATTCATTTTTATATATAGCATATTTCTCCTTTTAGCATATTTTCTTTCTGCATATTGCATACTGTCTGGTTGGCCGGTGCTGAATGTATAATTTCAAGAGCAATTACAGGTGATTTCTACCCATCTACTCCCTACTTTATTTATTTTCTTTTACATTCATGCATGAGGACATGCAAGAACTTAGGCATGGGGGGGTAGATACAGTAAAACTGAAAAAATTTTTATGCCAACATTTAGGAAAAACCTAAGAGCTGCATGTCAAACATACTTTAGGACCCTAAATAAAAGAACAACCGGCTCCACCTCCAATGCTTGCATTGGAGCTAGAAATCATCTGCAACAGCCATCTCTGACTCACCTGCTCACCTCTTGTTCTAAATTTAGGGTCAAGCTGAATGTAACCCGATACGGGAATTTCACTAAGTACAAATTATACGAGGTTATTTGTTTATAGCATATATACTTAGTGCATCCATGAATAAGATTATTTTATTCAGAGAATGCATTAGGGATTTTATCCTCTAGTTGATTCTTGTAATTTGGAATCCAGTACAACTTTTCACACACACATAGAATTTGCAATGGATTCACGGTGAAGGCTGATAAACGTCTTTAGTCTGTCGAGAAGAAGCAGTGCTTCTTCTCCTGAACCCCTAGACAGTGTTTTAGGAGTCAGGCAGATTTTCTTCCAAAAATCCACCAAATAGTGTGAGATGAGAGTAGAGTGTACTAGTGCTCTAAGATTAGCGTAAGGAATCAAGAATCCTTGATAATTAGGTGATGATACTCAGAGATAAGGCATAGTTTTCGCTCTCGGTTCCTGCGCATACATTTTGTGTGAATTTTGAGAGCCACCAAATAAGGCAAATACATGGAGAGTGAGTTTTCATAAAACTAGGGCTAAGGTGGATGGTTACGACCATTCTTTACGGAATCCTTGGTTGAAGGAGGGTATTGATGTCAAGGTCAGAAATACACCATCCTATCCGTCTCTCATGGTGCCGTGAGTAGGCTCTTCCACCAAATAAGCCACCCAATATCTCTTGAGTACCGCCAATCCCTAATAATGCCTCCTCAATAAAGTTCATGGATATGTGCTAGTTGTGTTGTGTTGAAATAAAAAAAAAGAGGAAAAAAATGAAAAAAGAAAAAAATGAAAAGAAAGAAAAATTGAAAAAAAAGAAAAAAAAGCAAAGAAAAAATAGAGTGAATATTTAGTGTTTATTTTAGTTGCATTGAGGCAATACCACCAAATAAATTTGAAATCCACTAAATATGGCCTTAACCTATTTTTCTATGTTTCTGACAGCCCGAATACTTGCTGAGGAATTCTAACTTAGTGTTAGAGTTATGGGAACTCAATTAAAGTGTTTATGCCAAGTGAGACCATCAAATACAGGTCATATGTGTGAATCTGGTGAGATTGTGAGCTCTAAGAAAAAGAAAGAAAAGAAAAGAAAAAGAAAAAGAGAATGAGAAAATGAATACAAAGGAACCAGAAGTGAGCATAATTTTTCTCGTCTTTCTCTGAGTTGAGTTACTTGATAATCTGGGAATCTAGATTCTGAAATACTAATCTCTATGTATCACCAAGTGAGAGTGAGCCACCAAATAAACATCTGTACCCCTCAGAGATTCTCTACCTAAGCTTAAAGTTTGGGTGAAATTCATAGAATATCTTGAATACCCCGAGGGAAGAAGTCCGCCTATCTCGTTAGAATTTTACTAGGGGTCAAGTACAGGCTTTAGAGGTGAATTAGTTTTTCACTCGAATCCGTTGCATAAGCTACATAGCTACACTTTCACGATTGTCTGGACTTTTAAAGCATAGGATGAAAGCAAAAAGGAGAAAAATCTCTAGGCATACACTTGATAAAATAATCAATCCCTTAGGGACCCTTCTGTGAATAATTTAGTCTTGCATTTGCTAGGGACTAGAAAGATTTAGGCATGGGGGTATGATTACCCAGCAATCATAGGTCTTAATTGACCTAAATTAGGCTAGGACTTAGCATAAGTTAGGGTAATTCATGCCTGCATAAGCATTATCTGCATCTTTACTGCTTTCTTTTAGCTATGCATAAAATAATGCTATAATGTACTGATTAGATGCATTATGACAATTACAGGTAATAAGCTGACCAGAAGATAGATTTGAAATTGGATCTGAAGGTGGAATAACTGGTGTTGCAGCAGAGCTGGAGCGGAAGACCTAGATTAGATGTAGTAGATAATAATGTAAGGGACTTAAGGTATGCTATTTTATTAAGTAGGAATAAGGCAGTAAATTATGAAGAACTTAGGATCATCCTAGTCCTAAGACAGCCTAGAAGCTTCCCCAAGCCTTAGCCACCCTTAGATTAGGTCACTGCACCCTAGGAAACCTTAAAACCCTAATTCCAACCTCTATCTGGATGTCCAGATGAGTTATAGGACACCTAGAACCCTTAGCCAACTCCCGCACACCTTAAACCCACTTCTGCAGTGTTATTGGATGTCCAGACACTTGGTAAGACAATCAATTTCTGTAGAATGCCCAAGACAGAATCTAGAATCCTTCCTGACTCTGATTAGACATCCAGAATTGAAGTCTGGACTTCTGATTTTTTGGTGTAAGTCATGTAATACTATTATTAGACGTCTGGAACTGCTCTCCAGTTCCTGTTTTGAGATTCAAGTCTTGATCTTGGATCTCTAGCCCCCTAAACCCAATTCTAACCTCCTAGGAACCTAAATTAAGGTACCCCAACCCTAGTACATGACCTTTAGACATCCTTAAGGACCTAATTAGGTCCTCACTAAACCTAACTGACTTAGATCATAGTCAATTACCATTGCCTAGTCAATTGGATTCATAGGGTCCAATTGAGCTCACATCTCAACCCATACATGTCCAATCGAACTCAGTGAGAGTCCAATTGACCTAAGCCCAACCTAATTGAGTTAGTTCACTCTCAATTAGGTTTACACTCATTCAATTAAACTTGTGTTAAGTTTAATTGCAATTCCCCCTTAGCAATTCGTGTTTGCAACCTTAATATAAGACCCACACCAACCTAAACCCCTTAGGACCTAACCTATATCACTTAGACACATAGGGCATGACCACACACACACACACACACACCCATTCACGCACTCCCACACAACCTAGAGTATTCTAGGTTCTTCCATAGGAGTCACCACTTTTGATTGCTAAGATTAGCAACCAAGAGCCATTCAATTTTTAGATCCACATTTGGTGGATCTAAAAACCACCATCCATCCTCTCTCTCTCTCACTCTCCCATGAGCTCCCACCATAGGCCTCTCTAGAGAATTCCATAATTCTCTAGAGAGCTTCCCTTAGGTCTATAAAAAGACCTAAGGGGTGGCCATTTGCACCCATCCATCTCTTGGCTTTATTCACTTCCATTTAAATTAGCTACATTCCACCTCCATGAGTTGCCTCACCATGGCCACCACCATCTCCATGCCAGGATGTTGGATCACCTCTCCAACCTCTCTCCAGGGCTGGCCTAAGAACCATTGGCCACCCCTCCTCTCAACCACTCAAAGGACATCGGAAACCACCTCCGAATGCCCTTATTTCTGCTAGATTAGTAGCTTAGTTCTTCATAGTTACATGCTTTTATTACTGCTTAGTAGTGTAGCTCTATATTCCCCCCAATGATGCTGCAAAATCCCCCCATAGATTCATGTATGCGATCATTTTCTGTTAGTTAGATTTATGTTTTCAAGCTTTCCTTTATAAGCTTTCCTCTAGTTCCATGTTGCAAACATCCTCCTGAATGAATGAAAGAAATTTTTTTATATATATATCTCTGTGTTGAGAATCACCATGAGCTTATTGATTGCAATATATTTTGTGTGATTAAAGTTGCCTATTTTTAATTATTATCTATTGCAACCAGCATGTCGGTACTAGAAAATATTAGGGATTTAATTATTAGTGCATTTTCCGTAAATAGCCACCACATAACTAGAATTGTGCGCACTGAAACTCACACTTTCACATTTGTCATCTATCTAACAATGCGCACGTAATTAGGGTTCATAATGAAAGTGGCAAAACATTGATCCGTCGATTAGAAACTGGCGTGCGATTTTAAACAAGTGGAGCGAAAAAGATCGATTTTAGATTTACATAAATGCCTCCCAGAGACGAACAATCGGGACTCAAGTCTCGTTATCTTTACAAAATCAATTTTTTGATGAACGTTTTAGCGCGACTATACTACGATTTTCGACAATTTCAAAACATGCGGAAAACGGCTTCTGTCACATCACCAAGCTGTCGAAGAGGATGTCGTGGCGGTCAACAGAGGGCGGGCAATGGTGTGTGGGCAATGGAGAGGAACAGAGTATGCAACGGCCACAGTGCAAGCCCAAAGGACCCCCCCATCCTGTTGTCGGAAGAAGTCCCCCCTCTTATTGTGCATGGGGGAGAGCAAGTCAGCCATCTTGTTGAGAGAAGCTCGGAGAGGCATTGCGAGAGGCTCGAGGAGGCAGTCGCAAGAAGCTCAAGGAGGCGATCGAGCGTTTTGTAGGAAGTTAGAGAAAAAAGAAACAAATTGGGTTATTTATAAAAATAATCCAAAATAATGCATGAAATGCATGTCATTATAATGGAATGTATGAGTATGCATGCAAGCCCCTTTTTTTATAAACTAATCTATTTATATATTAAAGTATGCTATGTACATGCAAACATTAATCTAGTAATTAGGCATTTAAGTATTTATTAAGCCCACAATTGTGGTCTCATCAAATGCCCCCATGCCTAAACTTTGCTAGTCCCGAGCAAAAGTGAAAAGCAATAAAAGTAACCAAAAGATTTCTTCTTTTCTTATTCCAAAAATTTAGAGATCCAGAAAAATGCGAAGTGATAGTAGCCTAGGTAACAGATCCAAGTTAAAAGCCAACTTACGTTTGAAGTTCGTACTTCACCCTTGATACAATTCTATCGAGATAGGCAACTACTTCCCTTGGGGATAAAGCAGAAAATGTCCTATAATTTGACCCCGACTTTTTGGCTTAGGTAGGAGATACTGAATTGAATGAATTTATATTTGGTGGCTCACACTCATCTGGTGTTACATCTAGTCTAGTACTGTAGACTCTAAATCTCTAGACTATCAAATGAGTCAATCCAGAGAGGCTAAAAATTGTGCTCTCTTTACATTCCCTTGTGCTCACTCACTCTCTCTTTTCTTTTTCTTTTTCTTTTTTTTTTTTCTTTTCTGAGATCACATGTCTTACCAGATTTTGTAATTGTACTTCATGTTTGGTGGCCTCACATGGCATTCACACTTCAATTAAAGTCCTAATAACCCTACAACTAAGTTAGAAGTCCTCAGCAAGTATTCGGGCAATCAAAATACTGAAAGGTAAGTATGGGTCATATTTGGTGGATCGTAATGAGTGTTTTCATTGTTTCCTCAAAAACATCGACACAATGAAAAATGACACGAAGATAAGACTATAAACTTGAACTCTTTTCTTCTTTTTTTTCTCTCTCTCTTCTTTTTTTCTAAATATAAATGTTTCTTTTTTTTTCTTTCTCTTTTCTTTTTCTTTTTAACTACTAACACAAAACGACGCATACTTTTATTTATGAGGCATTATTAGGGATGATGATGGTCAATAGGATATTGTGTAGCTTATTTGGTGGAAGTGCTTACTCTCAGCACCAGGAAGGAATGTATAGGACAATCGTATTTCTAACCTTTGACAGTACTACCCTCCTTCAGTCGAGGATTCTATGAAAGACGGTCATAACCATCCACCATAGTTAGTTTTATTAGGACTCAATCTCTGTGTATCTGCCTTATTTGGTGACTCTCATGAATTCACACAATGTTCCCACGTAGGAATAGAGAGCAAAAAACTATGCCTAACTCTGAGGTATCATCATCTAATTATCCAGAACTTAAGAGTTCTTGCACTAGACTTAGCACACCAGTAGTCTCTCTACTTTTTCCTCACAAATATTAGGTGAATCTAACAGAAGATAGTAGGCCTGACTCCCCTCAAGCTACCCAAGGATTCAGCAGACTAAAAGTGTTTATTGGTTTTCTATAAAGATTCATTACCCAGTCTATGTGCAAGTCAAATAATTGTACTAGATTCTAAACTTAGAAATAATCTAAGAAGAAAATATTTAATGAAACCTCCTTGATAAAAACTTCTACTAAGGACTAACCAATTTAGCTTAAGAAAACAAAAGAGACTTTTTTTTTGAACTAATGCACCTATCCTAAATGCATGCAAATATTTATAAATGTTATAAACATCCTCAGGTTATAACCCCCCATGCCTAAGATTGACAATGTCCTCATTGGAAAAATAAACACATAGAAGAATATCACCTGAGGAGAAGAGTGGGTGGAGCTAAGGCTCCTCAAGCTGAAGTACGTTGAAAACCTAGCCATCTGAAAGAGTAACATAAGGTTTAAGTCGTTGTCCATTCACCTTAAAGCTTACACTAGAAGTAGGGTTCCAAATTTCTACTACTCCATGACAGAAGGCATTGATAACAACATACAGCCCATCCCAGCGGGACTTGAGCTTTCCTGGAAATAATCTAACTCTAGAATTGAAAAGCCAGACCCACTGGTTGGGCTCAAAGGCCTTTCTAACGATGCGCTTATCATAGAAGACCTTTGTATGTTGTTTGCAAGCTTGAGAGGTTTCATTAGCTTCATTACGAAGCTCCTCAAGCTCACTTAACTCTAGCATGCGTGCCTTTCCCGCTTTATCCAGATTTAAGTTAACGTTTTTAATAGCCCAATAAGCTTTGTGTTGAATTTCAACAGGAAGGTGGCATGCCTTTCCGTAGATAAGATGGAAAGGAGACATGCCTAAGGGAGTTTTATACATTGTTCTGTAGGCCCAAAGACCATCATTTAATTTTTTAGACCATTCCTTACGGTCGGGCCTGATAATTTTTTTCTAAAATTCATTTAATCTCCCTATTAGACACTTCAACTTGTCCACTCATCTAGGGATGGTAAGGTGTGGCTATCATGTGGTTGACTCCCAAATTTTGGAGTAGTCTTGTGAAGTACACATTCTTGAAGTGAGGTCCTCCATCACTTATGATCATCCTTGGGCACCCATACCGAGAAATGATATTAGCCCTAATGAAGTCCAAGACCATAGAATGGTCGTTGGTCCGTGTGGGTATGGCTTCTATCTATTTCGATACATAGTCCACAGCCACAAGAATGTATTCATATCCGAAGGACACAAGAAAGGGACCCATGAAGTCGATACCCCAAATGTCAAAGATCTCAACAAAGAGAATAGGTTGCTGGGGCATCTCATCCCTTTTTTCGATGGTTCACATCTGCTGGCAACATAGACATGCACCCACATACGTATGTGTGTCTCAGAATAATGTGGGCCACCAAAAGCCAGACTGAAGAATCTTATGGCCAGTCTCTTTTCCACTAAAATGTCCTCCACATTGGAGGTCATGGAAAAACCTCATAACACTCCTTTGTTCGTCATCAAGGACGCAACGGCAGAATAACTGGTCAGGGCCTATTCTAAAAAGCTCAGGTTCCTCCCAGTTATAAAATTTGGCATTAGCAAGAAACCTGTCTCGCTTTTGCTTGTCCCGAGTACTGGGGGTAATGCCCGTGATCAGATAGTTCACTATGTCAGAGAACTAAGGAGTTTTGGCCTCCACGGCCATCAGAGACTCCTTAGGAAAAGTCTCTTGGATACTGCCAGTAGGGGTTGATGCCTCAATAGGGATCCTGAACAGATGATCTGCTATCACATTCTCAACTCCTTTCTTATCTTTTATTTCCAGGTAAACTCCTGGAGTAGCAGAATCCAACGAATCAAATGAGGTTTGGTCTCCTTTTTAGCAAGAAGATGCTTTAAAGTAGAATGATCAGTGACCACAACAACCTTGGATCCCAATAAATAAGATCAAAACTTTTCCAAAGCAAACACTACAGCAAGAAGTTCCTTTTCAGTTACTGTGTAGTTTTGCTGAGGATCTGTAAGGGTCTTGCTAGCATAATGCAAAACATGAGGTTTGCCCTCAACCCTTTGACCTAAGACCACTCCCACTGTGAAATCAGAGGCATCGCACATTAGTTCAAATGGGAGGGTCCAATCTGGTGCTTGGAGAATTGGCACAGTAACAGGGGCTTTCTTAAAGACTTGGAAAGCCTCGCCACATCTGTCATCAAAATCGAAGGAAACATCCTTTGCTAATAAGTCGTAGAGTGGCTTAGAGATTTTACTGAAATCTCTAATGAAGTGCCTATAGAATCCAACATGGCCAAGAAAAGATCTAACTTGACGAACATTGGTAGGCGATGGAAGCGTAGAGACGAAATCAATTTTGGCGGAATCTACCTCTAAGCCTCTCTTGGAAACTACATGCCCCAAAATAATGCCCTGCTAGACCATAAAGTGGGTCTTCTCCCAGCTAAGCACCAGCTTTGCCTCTTCGCAACGGATTAAGACTTTATTAAGGTGTGAAAGGCATAGGTCAAACGACTAGCCGTAAATGGAGAAATCATCCATGAAAATCTCTACAAACTCGTCAATCATATCAGAAAAGATAGCCATCATACAACATTGGAAAGTGACAGGAGCATTACATAACCCAAATGTCATTCGACGGAAGGCAAATGTGCCATACAGACTCGTGATGGTGGTATGCTCCTGATCGTCAGGAAACACGGCTATCTGATTATAGCCACAATACCCATCAAGGAAACAAAAGTACTTGTTCCCCACTAGCTTTTCCAAAATCTGATCAATAAATGGTAAGGGGAAATGGTCTTTCTAGGTAGCCGTGTTCAAACAGCAATAATCAATGCAAACCCTCCAACTAGTTGAGGGTCTAGTAGTCACCAACTCTCCTTGGTTGTTATCTTCCATTGTGATTCCTGCCTTTTTGGGCACAGCATGTATAGGATTGACCCATTTACTATCTGAAATGGGATAGATAATTCCTACATCCAGCCATTTCAAAATCTCCTTTTTGACAACCTCCTGCATATTGGGGTTGAGCCTTCTCTGCATGTCTTGAAAGGGCTTCACGGACTCGTCCATGTATAGATGATGCATGCAGAGGGAGGGGTCAACACCCTTAATGTCAGCTATTGACAAAGCAGTAGCTTCCTTGTGCCTTTGTAAACACTCGAGCAAAGCTCCTTCCTACGATTCAATTAATGCAGATGAGATAATGATGGGGAGAGTGTCATTAGAGCCAAGGAAAGCATACTTCGATGTGCTCAGGAGGGGTTTAAGCTCCAACTCAGGAGCCTTTTGGATTGAGGGTTTAAGTTGAGATGTCCCCGCCTCAAGTAGTGGATCTACCTTCAGGGTCCAAGGTGGGGACAGAGACTCTGTGTGTACTCCTAGTAGCTCTTCTAATTTGGCATATCCCCTTCAGTTTCTTTAATGGTCAGAGGATGGTCCTTAGATATGACCTTTTAAAGGGGATCTCTACATAAGAGTGCTGGAGTAGTCTCCTTAATGATTTCATCAACTACCTCAATCTGGGAACAGTCTTCAAATCCAGATTGCTTGTAGGTATCAAAAACATTCAACCAGATCTTCTTGTTCCCAAAGCCCATTTTAAGTGCCCATGATCTACAATTGATAGGCGTTGGCAGTGGCCAATAAGGGGCGTCCCAGAATAATGGACGGCTTGGTGGGCTTATTCGATGGGTCAGTATCTAACATAAGAAAATCAACAAGAAGAAGTCCTCCACTCTTACCAGGACATCTTCCAGCAATCCCCGCGGTGTCTTAAGTGATCTGTTTGTGACTTAGAGGATAACTGGACTAGGCTTTAACTCACCTCCTTCCAAAAGGTCGTAGACAGAACTCGGTAAAATGTTCACCCCCGCACCCAGATCGAGCAGAGCCTCATCAATGTGTTGGTTACCTATAACCACTGAAATATATGAGGCCCCTGGGTTTTTTATTTTGTGGGGTGTTCCATGTTGGAGCACTGAGCTAACATGGTCAGGCAGGATGACCTTGGCTTGGACCTGTCTACTATATTGGTGTTTCTAGGTGCACAAGTCCTTTAAAAACTTGGCAGAGGACGAGATCTGTTTGATAGCTTCCAACAAAGGCAAGTCGATCTGGACTTGCCTAAAAGTGTTCATCCATCTCAGAAGGATTATTTTGAGGAGGGTTTGCATAGGATGGTTGGTATATGGGTTGAGGAGGCTGGGGTCTTGCCTTCCTTAAGTTAGAAGCATCACCTTGCTTCCATGAAAAGTTTGGATGGTTCCGCCACCCCAGATTATAGGCATTGGAGTAAGGGTTATTACGAGGAGGTGGGTGGAAACCTTAGGCCGCATTCAGGTCAGCCTGAATCAACTCAGGGAATTGATTTTCCTGGTGGCACTCCACAGTGGTGTGCGTCATGCTTTGGCAAATGGAGCATTCACTTGAAGCCTAAAAGATAGAAGCTATTTGCTGGTTCATGCCGAGGTTTGCTAAAAGCCTATCAAAATTTTTGTTTAATAATTGAATCAGATAGGCCAAATCCTGAGTAGCCCCGACTTCATGGGCCTCTATCTTCCTTTGCAAGATTGATGGTTTTCTTTCTTGATAGGTAGAGGACATATGTATGGAATTATCACTTAATGTTTAAAATAATGTCCAGGCTTCATCCTCAGTTTTGGTCATGAAGGTTCCTGCACAAGCTGCATCGATGGTTTGCCTGTGCCTTTTAGATAATTTGTTATAGAACCTTTCGACCAATTGCCATCTTGGTACCTAATGGTTGGAGCATAATCTAAGCAGGTTATTAAAGCACCGCCAAGTCTCATGAAATTACTCCCCTTCTTGTTGAGTAAAACCCATAATCTCTCTTTTGTAATGGTTGGTCTTACTCATAGGAAAGTACTTTTTCAAGAATTCTCCCTTAAGGGTGGCCCAATCATTAACCCTTGCATCGAGTGTATGATACCAGTGCTTGGCCTTACCCTTTAGAGAGAAAGGGAATAGAGTTTTCATCAAGGCTTCATTAGTAAAGACCTGGAGCTTCACCGTAGAACAGACCTCAGTGAATTCCTCAAGATGCCAGTAGGGATCCTCCCTAGTAGTACCATAGAAAGAGGGGAGCAAAGATATGGTGCTACTCTTGATTTCATAAGGATTATCCACTCCAGGTCTTTAGATGGGTAGGGCTTGGTAGTGGTAGGAAGGAAATAGTCTCTCAAGGTTCTTTGATTTTCACCAACCCTAATCTCTTCTTCAGGTCTTTCTTCAGCCATTTTTCTTCTTTCTTGGTTGGCTTTTCTTATAATTCTCTCTGGTTCCAAGTTGAAAAGAATATTTCTAAGAGAGTGCCTACCGAGTATACACCAAGTAAACACAAGGCAAGATTCTCTCCGATTCCAATCTTTCTAGCTTGGCCAAATGGAGTCAAGGCAGTATTTCTTCATTCCCACGTAAGTGGTATAAGAGAAATAAGGTACTTGAGATTCCTGGTCAATATCTGTTAAGGAGGTTGAGGTTACTTTTAGTTCTTTTAGGTGATCAATCAAGTTGTCAATCAATTACACACCCTAAATTGACCTTCGAGTACCCTAGAGACGTATACTTTATTGCAATGATATTCTCAAATGCTCAAGTAAAAAGGTACTCCAAGGATGGAACCAAGGGATGCAAGTAGGGCGAACCCTTCCTTTGAGGTGATGCATTAGCAGTACCTCTTAACTACCCTTGAATTCCTTTAAGGGGTGTCTCCCTCCTTAGACTATCAAATCACTCGGGCAAAAGTTAATACCATCGTCACAAAGTGAGATAGGAGGGTTTGCATCGATAAAGAGATCGATGCCTAAAGCCTTAAGGGTCCAAGTCCTAGTGCAGTGCCTATAGTGCATGCTCGATGCAGGAAGTGTTCATCACATCACGAAAAGTGATTTTTCTCTTGAAAATCACAGTCAAATTATTCAAACACTTCCTGTATATTTTACTTTCTTTTTGAGAAGTAATGTGACTACTTGATTAATCTTTTCAAATCAAATTAAGTGGCCTTCTTAAATTATGTCCAGATGCAATGCGTGTGCAGATAATTGATGCAGAAAGATAGGAGATAAGTACCTTGCTCCAGCACTCTTCGATGCAAAAATGCACGCAATGCAATAAAAAAATCTAGATGCCGCTCATTCAATCCTAGATGGTCGCCCTATAGATATGCAGCTTCTAGCAAACAGTTCAGATTTTTTTTTAATAAGTAAGTGCGCAATCAAAAGATCTAACTACCATAGAATGATCTTAGAATCTAAAGAATCGAGGACACTCCCCCAAAAACTAGCCCCAGAGTACAAGGGCGAGAAAACAAATAACTCAACTAAATCCTAAAGAGTTTATTCTAAAATGCTGAATCAGAAGTCTAAGAGGAAGAATCCTCCAAGATGTTCCTTCGTGCATTTTCATGTGTATGGGATCAAGGCCCACATACTCCTATTGTCATCCTCCGGGTGGCATCAAGGTCCACCAAATTGAACGTCCGTTGCGTGCGCTTCCTCCCAAGAATGTACCTCGCACAGAAAAATGATAGATCAAAGGATGTATAATCTCAATCAAAACTCAAAGCAGATAGGAAAAATTATTTACGAGTTTACTAGGCCTGTTGCCTCCTCGGCAACAGCGCCATTTGACGGAGAGCTTCTCATTTTTGTTGAATTTTCAAACATAAAATGATGTGTCGTATTTTGTCGCATGGTAGAAAATCTCTCAATCAAAAATTAAAACATATATCAAATTAAACCACAATAAAGATGTCGCATCCACAGGGAGGTACAAACCAAATAAACTCATAAATGTTTCCACATTAGTCTTGATTTCATAGAAGAATGCTTAGCAAGATTATTCTTTAAATGAGTCTCTTGTTCCCATCAATTCTTTTCATTAGATGAAATAATAATGGATGAGGGAGTTAAATGATTTTCACCTAATAAATATTCCCTTGCTTCATAATCATCTTAGTCATGAGAGGTAGAGAGAGCCTACCGTAGAATAGAGGGAACGAGAGGGGCTAGAGAGTAAATATCCAATATCTAAATAAACTGGCTCCTTCAATCTCCTCTTCCCCGTTTGATTTCAACTAATAGAGTATGTACTATGCAAAAACAGGGGATTCGAGAGGAGGAGGTGTGCACGTGCGTTGGGAGCTCTGCCAGTGATAAGCTTCGTAGCGAAGTTGCTCTTGAGCAAGGGAATAACAATGGTGGTGATGGCCCGGCGAGACATAGCTAGAGATGGTAGCCATGGGCCACGCGTGGAGGTGGCCGACGGAAATGAGTGTCCCACGCATGAGGTGGAGCCACTGTTGGCATGTACGCAGTCATCGGTGGAGTGTGCATGGTCCTCGGTGAGCACTTGGTCGTTACGATGGTGGGGTTTGTGGTGAAGAGGGCAGTTGAGGATGGTTGCACGGCATAGGGGAAGCCAGTGGCTGATGGGTTCACGTGAAGGAGAAATAGAGGAGGAAGACGAAGAAGAAGAAGAAGAAGCGGATAGGCGTGATGATGGTGGACTTGGTTTAGAGGGTGTGCGGGCTTGGTGCTGTCACCACCGAGCCATCGAAGAGGATGTCGTGGCGGTCAACGGAGGGTAGGCAATGGTGCACGGGGGATGGAGAAGAACGGAGTACGCAATAGCCATAGTGCAAGCCTAATGCACAAGAGACGTGTTTGTTTAAAAGGGTCGTTATAGTTCATGCTCGCAGCGTCAGTTTTAAAAGAAGAAATGGACATGAGTCCGAGTGTTGATCACAGGGAGGCGTAAAAATCAGATTTTCTGTCACTTTTTATCACGGAGATAACGAGTTTTTGCTTACAAGAAGATGTAATAGAAAAACGAGTGAGAGAGAGAAAGAGAGAGAGAGAGAGAGTAGGGCTAGGGTCTTTTAAATCATAGCCATTGCTCAAAGTAACATCAACACTATATTAAACATGCAATTCAAGTTTTACAAATACAATGGTAGCTAAATGCTTGAATAAAAAGGAAGTAAAGCTAGATTAAAGGGAAATAAAGAGAGAGAGAGGGGAGATGGCGAGGCGGCCACGGCGGTGGAGGGAGGCTCCGTCGGCGGCTCATCGACTCCGTTGACTATAAGAGGGGCTAGAGGGGGCTAGGAGGGTGTTACAACACTTGCAAGATGAATTGAATGCCTTCCATGGGTGGTTGGAAGGGGTTTAAATAGGGAGAAGGTCTTCCCAAATGAAGAAGGGGTTTTAGCGACGTCCAGAACGTCGCTAAAACCCTTCCCAAAATGTCGGTGAAGCACCCTGCCCGGCAGTCGCTCGTGTGCGCCCGTTCTTCCTCACGCTCGATCCGTGCACGCACACTATGGGCTGTCCAATCGTGGATCGAACGGCTGACATCTTGCTAAGGGGGCACTTGGATCGCGCCTCAAGCGCGAGTAAGCGCGGGCGTCGTTAACCGGCGTAGGTGCACGCGTGGAAGATCGACGTCTACAGGTGTGCCGCGTAGCGCTATCGAGGCATCGAGCGGCTAAATTTGAGCGCGTAGTGAAATTGGCTGATGAGGCACGACAGGTGATTCGAACCCGCGATCGCTTCATGCAGGGATGGGGACGCGACCGTTGCGCTGCAAGCGCGGATGGTCACACTCCTTCGCCATTCGTTAGTCATTCGATGAAGATCGGACGACTGCGGTTATATCTTCGCAATGGGCTATGACGTGCAGCGGGCGGGGGGGCTCCTGATGCTGCCACGTGGCCACCTCATGGCCGTTGATCGTCAGATCAACGGTCAGAACTTCTTGGGTCATTTGTGGGAGCTCCGATGTCGGATTTGGTCAATTTCAAGTCCGTTGGACTCCGTTCGTCGCTCTGAATCCATCTGTGCGGTCCGATCGCTCATCCGAGGCCTGTTTTGACATGCACTTGTACACATGGCCATTAATAATGTACTATAAGTAATCTTGATGTGTGATACATGCAATGCTCCCATTCCTGTGTCTTCTATGCATTTTACCCTTAAGACCTACCCCTTTTGGCAGAGTTAGTATTGTACAGTGCAGTGTTATCAAAGCCCAAAGAACCTCCCCGTCCTATTGGCGGAAGAAGTCCCCCCTCTTATTGTGCACGGGGGAGAGTGAGTTAGCCATCTTGTTGAGAGAAGCTCGGAGAGGCATTGTGAGAGGCTCGAGGAGGCAGTCACGAGAAGCTCAAGGAGGCGGTCACGCGTTCTGTAGGAAGTTAGAGAAAAAAAAACAAATTGAGTTATTTATAAAAATAATTCAAAATAATTCATGAAATGCATCTCATTATAATGGAATGTATGAATATGCATGCAATCCCCTTTTTCTATAAACTAATCTATTTATATATTAAAGTATGCTATGTACATGAAATCATTAATCTAGTAATTAGGCATTTAAGTATTTACTTAGCCCACAATTGTAGCCTCATCATTTAGCATGGGGGGTCTTTTTGTTGCATGCATTTTTCAAAAAACCAAAAAATACCACATATATTCAAAAACTTTTTGAGGAATTTTCAAAACACGATGTTGGAACCTTGTTCCACATCTTGTTTTGATGTTAACAAAATTATTATGGATTAATGTTTGCAATTGAATGCTTTTCATATTTAGGTGAAGATCAAGGCAGATAGGAAATGATGGAGGCATGATGATGAGAAGAGAAGATCATGATATAGAGAAGGCAAGATGACAAGGAAGGATCAAGGAGAAGAAGATCATCTTTGACCCTTTGATTTTTAGTTTAGGTTTTCATAGAATGTATGCCGCTTAACAGGGGAATATAACTTAGATCGTAAAAATAATTAGAGATAAATTAGGATTTATATTGTGAACATTTTCAAAGAACGTAATTGATTAAATCACTTAAAAAAGGTACTTGTTAACCCACAAGTACCGGTACTAATGTTTAGTATTAGTACATGTGAGTTACAGGTTTGGGTTTTTTCATAGACACAAACCTGTACCCCGCGAGTACCGGTACTCATGATCAGTACCGGTACTAATGTCAGTACCGGTACAAGTGGGTTACAGATTTGTGTTAAGATTTTGAAACCCAAATCTGGAAGCAATGAGTACCGGTACCCATACTTTAGTACCGGTACCAGGTAGCCATTGGCTTAAAACTGAACAGCTAGAAAATTAATTTTGGCTATATGAATGTTGGGATTTAAACCCCAACGCTAGTAGCCATCCCAACTAGGTCCTAACTCTATAAATAAACCCTTGGACCCTTAGTTTGCACATAAGAAAAGAGAAGAAAAATTCCTAGAGCTATATTTCAAATTTCCACCATATTTTCAAGAGAGAAAGAAGAAGCTTGCCATTCACTCTCTCTACATTCTTGCAAGCTCAATGACGTGTTTTTCTCACGCATCTACGAAGTGATTCACGTCCATCCTAGGCTCTCAAATTGGTATTCATTTTAATTATTGTTGGGAGGCATAGGAATTCTTGTTGTAAGAGTTCTCTTTCTTATACCAGTTCTTATTTGTATTTTGAGCTTGTTGCTTGTTGGGTTGTAACAAACTTGTTATTGTACTTGGGTTGAGGTAACCTGTTAAATACCTTGGTTTAGTAAATTGATTCCCTCGAGGTTGAGGGAATTGGGTTAAAAACCCTAAGCTAGGAGGCTTAGGTAGTGGAGTACCCAAGTGAGTGGGGAACCACTATACATTTTGTGTCCTTTGTGGTTTGAATTGATTGTGCAAATCTTTCTTGTTATTACCAATATTGTGCTTGAGTGTTTGTGCGCATAGCCATATCCTATCTATTAGATCCTTCAAGTGGTATCAGAGCCCAGTTGCAAAAAGACGTACAACTCGACTTGAGATGGCATCATTCTCAAGGCACACTGAACGACAGTCTTCTACCTATCCTCCCTATTTCAATGGGACAGACTTCGGGTATTGGAAGAGGAGGATGCAAGTCTTCCTCAAAGCAATGGATGAGGAGGCTTGGACCCTCATTCGGGAGAAGTACTCAGATCCGGAGCCACAAGGAGTAGTGTGGACAACGGATTAGAAGAAAAGGATTATGGGCAATGCAAAGGTGATGAACGCACTTTATTTGTCTTGTCAAGGGAAGAGTTCAACCAAATTTTGGCATACAAATCCGCATACGAAATTTGGAACACTCTCAAGGTCACCTACGAAGTTACAAACAAGATAAAGGAAACTCGTATCTCAATTCTAACTAAAAATTATGAGTGTTTCAGGATGACCAAAGGAGAAACGATCAAAGACATGTACACAAGGTTTAGGGAAATAGTTAACCCCTAAAGAACCTTGGAGTGAAGTTCACAGAAGAGCAGCTTGTAAGGAAGATCTTAAGATCTCTAAAAAGTGATTGGTCTCCAAAGACCACAGCCATCCAAGAGGCAAAGGACCTCTCCACTCTCCCCTTGGATGATCTAGTTGGTAGCCTTGTGGCTTACGAAGTCCAATTAGAAAACATGAAGAAGAACGAGGAGGAGAAGATGTCTAGCAAAAGGAAGAATATTGCTTTTAGAGAAATTAAGGAGGACTCAGACTCAACAACCTCAGAATCCGAAGATGAAGAGATGGAGATACTTACAAGGAAGTTTCAAAGATTTCTTCAAAAGCAAGGTAAGCAAATCAATAAAGTTTCAACTAATGTTATTTGTTATGAGTGCAAGAGAAAAGGGCACTTGAGGAAGGATTGCTCTATGAACAAGAAGAAGGAAGACAAAAGGAAAGACACAAAAGAAGTCAAGAAGAAGAGGAGAGCTTTAAAAGCAACATGGGATGATAGCGACTCCGACATTGACACCGACTCTAGTGAATTGGATGACGACGAGGTCGCTCATCTATGTTTGGAAGCAACTACGGAAGATACGAACAATGAGGTAAATCCTAATTTCTCTTTTGAAGAATTATTAGAAGCTTATGAAGAACTATATCGTAAAGCTAAGTCATTTAAAAAGGAAAATAAGGTTTTAAAAAATAATTATCAAACATTAGAAATAGATAAATCATGTTTAGAAATGGAATTAGAAATGTCAAAAGAGGCTAACAATCAGTTGCATACAAAGATAATAGAATTAGAAGATATTTTTGACCACTTTGAAGGTACTTTAAATAATCTCAAAATAACAACTAGGTTAAATACTAAATTTTGTGAAGCTATAAAATCAAAATTTTGGAATAAAAAGAATACACATACTAAATCACATGCACATAGACATGCATGGATGTATCAAAAGGTCAAAAATCCCAAGAATTATAGATCTAACACAAGAAAGGTCTATAAATCTTAGGGTTTGAAAGGTACTAACTTGAAAGGACTCACAAGAAAATGGGTACGTAGGAAAGATATTTTACATTTTTCACAAGAATAGATCAAAGAGATCAATGGGTGTTCAAGGCACACAACAGAACATTTCAACCTTTCTATAGGTTGAATGAAGACCAAGAACAATTGCCTAACGAAGCTTAGTACCCACATTCATCATTTTACTATTGGTAAATTTTATGGTATGATATTCTTTACCCTTTCATTTTTTTGATGGCTGACAAAAAGGGGGAGAAAAATAAGCGACAAATAGTAATATTTTTAGGGGGAGCACACATTAAAGGGGAGGATTAAATAGTTTATTTTTCCATCATATAACATTACTAAAAATAATCTTGTCTTTAGTATATCTATTTGCAAGATAGTCTTGACAACACCAAAAAGGGGGAGATTGTTGGAACCTTGTTCCACATCTTGTTTTGGTGTTAACAAAATTATTATGGATTAATGTTTGCAATTGAGTGCTTTTTAGATTTAGGTGAAGATCAAGGCAGATAGGAAATGATGGAGGCATGATGATGAGAAGAAGAAGATCATGATATGGAGAAGGCATGATGATAAGAAAGGATCTAGGAGAAGAAGATCATCTTCAACCCTTTGATTTTTAGTTTAGGTTTCAATAGAATGTATGCCTCTTAACAAAGGAATATATAACTTAGATCGTAAAAATAATTAGAGATAAATTAGGATTTATATTACGAACATTTTCAAAGAACATAATTGATTAAATCACTTAAAAAAGGTACTTGTTAACCCACAAGTACCGGTACTAATGTTTAGTATTAGTACATGTGAGTTACAGGTTTGGATTTTTTCATAGACACAAACCTGTACCCCGCGAGTACCGGTACTCATGATCAGTACCGGTACTAATGATCAGTACCGGTACAACTGGGTTACAGATTTGTGTTAAGATTTTGAAACCCAAATCTGGAAGCAATGAGTACCAGTACCCATACTTTAGTACCGGTACCAGGTAGCCATTGGCTTAAAACTGAACAGCTAGAAAATTAATTTTGGCTATATGAATGTTGGGATTTAAACCCCAACGCTAGTAGCCATCCCAACTAGGTCCTAACTCTATAAATAAACCCTTGGACCCTTAGTTTGCACATAAGAAAAGAGAAGAAAAATTCTTAGAGCTATATTTCAAATTTCCACCATATTTTCAAGAGAGAAAGAAGCTTGCCATTTACTCTCTCTACATTCTTGCAAGCTCAACGACATGTTTTTCTCACGCATCTACAAAGCGATTCACATCCATCCTAGGCTCTCAAATTGGTATTCATTTTAATTATTTTTAGGAGGCATAGGAATTCTTGTTGTAAGAGTTCTCTTTCTTACACCAGTTCTTATTTATATTTTGAGCTTGTTGCTCGTTGGGTTGTAACAAACCCGTTATTGTACTTGGGTTGAGGTAACCCGTTAGATACCTTAGTTTAGTAGATTGATTCCCTCGGGGTTGAGGGAATCGGGTTAAAAACCCTAAGCTGGGAGGCTTAGGTAGTGGAGTACCCAAGTGAGTGGGGAACCACTATACATTTTGTGTCCTTTGTGGTTTGAATTGATTGTGCAAATCTTTCTTGTTATTACTAATATTGTGCTTTAGTGTTTGTGCGCGTAGCCATATCCTATCTATTAGATCCTTCACACGAGACCGAGGTTGTGACTTTATTTCAGTAAAGGTACACATGGGATTTCATCTTTGACAAACTTAAGGACGAATCCAAGGATCCCTTGCTTAGACTTTTCAGGTCTAGAAATTTAGATTTGATCAGTGTATCTCCTAAAGAAACCCTCCTTAACCCTTGAAGAAACAAATCGTCCTAGATTCTATTTAGTGGTTTGAATAGTACTTGACTTGATTCTTGATCCAAAAATTTGAATTTCTTTTGAAACTCAAGTGTCAAACTTCACACACACAAACCAACAAAAACCAAAAAGCCCAAAAAGACACAAATAAATAATTCCTCGTGTTTAACTTAAGGTGAAACCTAAAGTGGTTTTGATTGGTTGAGTCCCTACAATGGAGAAGGAGAAAACTCTCCTTTGAGGAAGTGATGCCAACATGTTACCCCCTTGGTGCTTGCTTCATATCTATATATGAAGTAAATAAGCACACCTTGTGGTTTAGGTGTCATCGACGATACTATCCCGAAGTATCAAAGTAAGAGCCTAAATTCGCTAGGAGTTACTCTCATGGTGCCATGAGGTGTTGGGTTGTAGGGCTCCCAGAGGTGTCTTGGACGATGCTTTTATAGCGTTGGAGCAAGAGTCTCCTCGAGGATCAGTAACGGGGATAAGGATTCTGACACGCTTTTGTTAAGGTTAATCTGAGGCTAAGCATGGGGGAAAGCACAACAAAAACATTAAAATATAATTTCAAAAAAAAAAGAGTTTTATCCATTCACAAAGCACTGACACTTGATTTTTCATCGTCATGCAAATTCTAGATCAATTACTTAAGTCAAGGAGGTTGTTACTTTGAAAATGATTGACAGGATAATTGGAATCAAAAAGAGGAAATTTGAGAGAAATTCTTATTGAAAGTTCTTGAGGTGTGTTTTGGAGTGGGGGGTTGAGGGTCCTATTTATAGGTGATAAACACTAGTTTATCATCATTCTTAGGCCAAAAATCACATCTAGTTCGTAGGTTTTCTACATTACATTATGGTATTGGGTTGCATTTAGCATTTCATGCATTCTAGGGTTTAGTTATGCATTAGCATCATTTCATGTTCTTGTGTTCCATTTGTTTGCCAGGGATGAGAATACAGTAGAAATCACCTAAACCCTAGCAATGTGAAAGGCACAAATCCTAGAAGAAGAAGATAGAAGTTCATTCCACCTAGACCCAGCTCATTCCAACTAATCTCAACTCGATCCTAGCTCATTCTAGCTCATCTCGGCTAGATTCAGCTCATTTTCAGCTCCTTCCAGCTTATGGCAGCTTAATTTCATGGAGCTTAGCAACTAGTCTTGAACTAGGTAGCTAAGCTACTTGAAGAGTCATCAAATAGCTAACTTCTAGTTTAGGATAGTTCATCTCCTACTCAAAAAGCTCAACTCAGCTCAACTCCTTCAAGCTTAGTTACTAGTTGAGAATTAGTTAGCTAAGCTAGATAAGGAGTCTTCAATAAGCTCAGCCCTAGCTCACCTCAGCTCCAAACAAGCTCAAGTCAGCTCCATTTAGCTGAACCCTACCTAGCTTAGCTACCAACAAAGAACTAGCTAGCTAAGATAGTTGCTAAGCTCACAGGCAACTCTTCATCAACTTCAAGTAGCTCAAAGCTGCTCCTCTTAGCTACTCCTAGCTCCTAACATCTGCTAGCTAGCTAAGTTAGCTCCTCCACCTAGCTCCCTACTCTACTCACCTCCACTAAAAAGTGGTGCCACCTTTTTCCCTCCAAAAATCACAACTACCACCAAAGGCACCTCTTTATTTCCCTCCCATTTTCACTTTAAAACATCAATGCACACCTTCATTTCCCTTCAAAAACATACACCCCTCTATTGGAGGGATCTAGAGAGAATTTAGATTAAGTTATCATTGTTGTAGTGCAAAATGCTCAATCAATCTCTCAATAAACAAATTTCATAACTCGAATATCTAAAAGAAGTCCAAGGTCGAACACAGGGAGCAAATATGGAATTCACGTGCTAATCTCAATTAAAACATTAATGAGACACAGGAAATAAGCCAAGAATAATGATATTCAATGAATAACTACTCAAAATTGATAATCAATGAGAACATGAGTATATCAAGAGTTAATTGTGATAAAAAGACACCTAAAACAAAATAATGGTGATTTAGATCACCAATTATTAGTCTAAGCACATGTATATCAACTACTCAATGCATATGAAATAAATGAACAGTGATCAAACGTCTGATTTATCAAGTCAGATGACTTAAATGTTGCCTGCTACAGTACTTTTCCTCTGATCTTTTCTTCTATTCTTCTTCTCTTTTCTCTTTCTTCTTCTCTTCTGTTGCCTTTCCTCTTCTTCTCTAGCATGGCCCCTTCTTCTTTTTCCATCTCTCTTTCAGAGCCTACTCCTCTTCTTTCTTCAAAGAGCACAAGGGTCCTCTCTCACAGCTAAGTGTTGGCCAACGCACAGAGGAGCAAAACCCTCCCCTCCCCCTCTCTCTCTTTCTTTCTTTCCTTCCTTCCTTTTCCCTTCAAAAATTCAGTCCTTAGTCGGTATTCGGGTATGCGTAACCGGGTCAACAGCTGCGTGCATGGGGTCACAGCTGAGGAGTGTTAGGTCTAGGCAGGTCGGGTCAAGTGCATGGGTGAGTGGGGACCTCACCCCCAACCGTCTGAGGAAAGCAACCTTAGGCACAAATTCAATTTACGTGCACGCAGTTGCTTCTACGTTTTCGAGGTGGGACTAATCCCATGCCTCTTTCTCGCACACTGCTGCAGTGAAGGCATCCTCGTTCAATTGGCGTAGCCTCTGTAAAGGCGCCTCCAATTGAGGCAGCTACCGATGTTGAGGCTCGTAATCAAAGACCCGGAGTGATGCCTGGGGTGTATCTGCACAACTTGGGCACAGCTCTTAGCGAAGAATAGGGCCGCAACTCAATGAACACGGCCGATGAAGACGTCACGACAGCGGAGCTTCGATGGGCTACCTAAAATCAAGAATACGGGCTAAGTGCCCCAATTAAAATGTTCAGAAGTTTCATCGGACTACGGTGAACGTGATGAGGGTGGTTTTGAGGGCATATGGTGATCGGAGAGTGGCGAACAATGATAGAGAAGGGCATGCATCAATGGGTTGTTCGGTGAGTGGTTTAGGAGGTCGAGGAAGTGGAATAGGTGAGGGGTTTTGTTCGTGGTGATGTGGCAGAGGTTGTGGAGGTGTTGGCAAGGTGGTTGGACTTGTGTAGCGTGCGGATGACCTCGCCTGAGGGCGGCCGGAGCGAAGGATGAAGGTGGCGTGTGATGGGTTCACTTTAGCGAACTAATTATAGGCCTAAGTATATTTCAATTATACTTTCTTGGTACTTAATTTTCAATATCTTAGGTGATAATTGGTATAACCTACATCAATGACTACCTTATATTTATATGCTGAATTCACCTTTGATTACACCATCTTTATAATATTTATTTTATATATGCAAAAGAGACTAAATCAAGTGAACATAGGAATCAATTAAAAGCATTGAGAGGATTACATTTATAATTTAACCATGCAGGGCCCATGTCAAATCTCCTTCCAACTGATCGTCCAACGGCTGCCATGCTAATTTTAGTAAGGGTTTAAAATCCCTTAAATTACATCGGCAAGGAGAACAGAAGGGAGGAGAATAAAGTCACATGGGATCATCATCCCAGAGCAATCTGCTCCCCCTAGTGAGGATCTTCTCCATCTCCACCATCGTGCAACAAGCGCACACCACCGTGGAACAAGCGTACCCTGTGTCTCAAGCTTGCACCATGGACCGAAGCCACCCTCAACCTCCGCTCGTCTCAACGAGGTGGTGCTTGGTGACAGAGATCACCACCACCATCAGCCACTCCCTCCACCGTCACCACCATCATCTTCTCCACTTTCTTCTTCAACCTCCTGCTACTGCTCCTCCAGTCGAACCCATCAACACCACCACTCCTCGATGCCATGATCACCATACACATGCAACCACCCCCTTATGCAATGCCCACCAGGTAGCAGCATCACCTTCATCCTCCTCTCGCGCGCAAGCCTCCAACAGCCACACACAGCCATTCTCATCGTGCGTGCATGCCTGCGAGCTTTCCTCATCATCTTTCTCTTCTTCATCCTCCTTGTTTTGGTCCTCAAGGAACCCAACATCCCCATCACACCCACCGTTGGCAGGAGCACTTCCCGACCGCCAACATTAGATGCAGCTACAACGCACCCTTGGGCATCCACCTCCTCGTGTCCATGACGCGCCACCAGTGCATTCGGCCTCCTCCACCAATGCTCGTGCGCACCACCCTTGTGCGCGGCCTGCCTCCTCACCGCGCAAGCTGCCACCATGCGGTCACGCTCTCATGCAACCATGCCATTGCATGGGTGGCCACCTCGCGTGCATCCACAACAATTCCTCCTTGCGTATGCATGCACGCTAGCACCCATAGCCATAGCAGTCGGCCTTTCCCACCAAGCACTGTCATCTTCTTCATCACCGCCAGAGAAACCAAACAAGCCACCACTCCTCCACTAGCAGCCACCTCCATGCACCACGAAGCTTAGCTTCAACAATGCCAACAACCTCGCCTCGACCCCACAAGGGTAGCCACACCCTCAGAAACCGACCACGACAGCCCTCGACGCCAGTGAGCTACCACCACCATCATTGGCCTTTCTCAACACCAATGAGAGCTCCGACCGTAGTTCATCGTGCTACCACCGCCATCGTGATCCTCTCGTCACGGCCAACCTCCATTGAGAACCAATCGGCCAACAGTCCTCTTCCATGCGCGGGAGGAGGAGAGATAAAAAATGCTCTATTTCTTCAATTAAAATTTATGATAAATGCCATTGCAAAACACTGTTCAGTTATTTAATGCATTATTTTATTAACATGATTTTGCATTTGAGCTCCTTATAGTTTTACATAATTGAATGAAATGCCTTTTGATGATAAAAATGAGTTGCGATGATTCAATTCTTTAACTATTGTAATTCCCAATTGGACTAGGTTCCATTACATAATTCAATAGGCTAATTCTTCCCTGTGAAGGTGACCTAACTATTTTTGTGGTTAGATTTTGAAAATTAAATGTTTCGAAAAGTGATTTTCTACCACGTGACTAAATACAATGACGTGACATTTTATGTTACAAATTTCATCGAAAATGAAGATCGTTCTTTTAAATGGCACTATTGTCGGGGAGAAAATACATCTATTAAATTTTTTGGGGAATTTCTGTCATATTTATGCTATTTCTGAAGCATTTCTAAATTAGTAACTGTGGATCTTTTTCTATGAAAAAACAATAAACGAACGCAGCAGGCGTGCACGGTGGAGATGATACTTTTGGTGGACCTTGACGCCACCTAGAGGACAGCAATAGGAGCATGTGGGCCTTAATCCCACGCATGTGGAAAGAGGATTGGCGACTGAAGACCTATTTTCCTCCTTTAGATTTAGATCAGGCTACATATACATTAGACATTTAATTTTTATTTTGTGGACCCTTGTTGGGCATTTTTGGGAACGTGTTCCTAGTGCTTTTGTTACTTATCGCTCTTGTATGCAGGAGAGTCTTTTCGGGAGCGTGTTCCCATTTTATTTAGATTATAGTTTTATTGGAAATCTTTGAATTGCACGTCAGTTAGTTAGTCAAATTAGATTAGGTTTGTTTGCTTATTATCATTAAAAAAAAATCGAACTGCCTGCTAGAAGCTACATATCTATAGGGAGACCATCTAGGATTGTTTGAGCAGCATCTAGTTTTTCTTTCTGCATTGCATACATCCCTGCATTGAAGAAAGCTGGAGTAAGGTACGTCTTTTCTTGAGCATCAATTATTTGCACATGCATTGCATTTGGACATAATTAAAGAAGACCACTTAAGCTGATTTGAAAAGATTAATCAAGTGGTCACATTACTTCTTGAAAAGAAAGTAAAATATACAGGAAGTGTTTGAATAACTTGATTGAGATTTTCAAAAGAAAAATAACTTTTCGCGGTGTGATGCACACTTCCTGCACCAAGCATGCACTATAGGCACTGCACTAGGACTTGGACCCTTAAGGCTATAGGCATCGATCTCTTTATCGGTGCAAACCCTCTTATTTCACTTTGTGATGGTGGTATTAACTTTTGCCCGAGTGATTTGATACTCTAAGGAGGGGGACACCCTATAAAGGAATTCAAGGGTAGTTAAGAGGCACCACAAACGCACTGCCTCAAAGGAAGGGTTCTCCCTACTTGCATCCCTTGGTTCCATCCTTGGAGTACCTTTTTACTTGAGCATTTGAGAATATCATTGCAACAAAGTGTACGTCTCTAGGGCCCTCGAAGGTCTATTTAGGGTGCGTAATTGATTGACAACTTGATTGGTCACCCAAAAGAATTAAAAGCAACCTCAACCTCCTTAATAGCCTTTGACCAGGAATCTCAAGTGCCTCACTTCTCTTATACCACTTACACGGGAACAGAGAAATACTACTTTGACTCCATTTGGACAAGCTAGAAAGGTTGGAAGAGGACTTAAAGTGCTTTAACTCAACAAAAGACCTCTTGCCTTGTGTTTGCTTGGCGTATGAGTGATAAAGCTCTCTAGGAAGTTTCTGTTTTTAATCTATCTAAGTCCTAAGAGAGTTAAACCATTTGATTGAAAGAAATGGACTATCCTTACTCCTATCATTTTAACCAGAATCCCATGCCCCAAGCGTATCCATCCTTTGATGGGTACAATGACAATTCATGGGATTAATCCTATTCCTATCTTAAAAGTACTGGCCTGATAACTCCCACTTTTGAGCAGAGCCTAGGAGTGGAATTTTCTAGTTTGCAAACACCCAACCCTCCCACCCTTCATTATTTTCCTTATCGAGGTTGGACCGATACCCCTAGGCAACCAAAGCCTGAGATTGACTATCCTTCCCAATCTGATAGTAGTAGTCTCTCCTCTTTTATGATATAAATGCAAAACCAACAAAAAGAAATGATGGAGTCTATGGGAGAGATGTTGAGGAATAGTCAACAATTGAACAAGGAAATTAGACAGCTTAGCTACTCTCTTACTATTGATTATGATCCCTACCCGTACAACCGTGATCATGAAAATAATTCTGAGGAAACCAATGACAATAGGGATTCTGTTTTGAGTAGTTATCACTTAGACTCTCCCCATGAGATACAGCCACTAGAGGAGAACGATCTTAGCGATTATCGACCCGAGCTATATTGGAGTCAAAAGAAAGGGAAGATGGTACCTCTTGAGGACCTTAACCCCGATTATAGTATTTTTCTTACCCCTGATAACCTGGGTCAAGGTCGTATTGTTTATACCACTCCCCCTATTAATCATGTGGTGGAACCCCATTCTATCCTTATTGAGCCTAATCCTGACCCACCACTTAGGAAATCAACAACTACCATTCAGCATTCTAAAGATTTACATGTGCCCAATGAAGGTGACCCTAAGGAAATGGAGGATGAATTGGATCAATTTTGGTCTTAGGGATACAAAGACTCTCTTTTAGAGGAGGATGATGACCCAATGGTGGAACCCAAGCTTAGAATTTGGAGTGAATCTCAGGGGAATTATGTGTTATTCGAGGACTTACCCCCCGAGGATATAAATGATCTGGTGAAATCCAGACTCCTCAGTTCTTTTGATTTTGAAAGTCATCCTCCCCAAAATTGGGAAGATAAGGAGTTGGGGTTGGAGGAGGACGAACACGATAGTGAGAAGCCTAGGGGAGACTCTCAGGGATAATACACATCAATTGAGGATTTATGCTCTGAGAAGAACAAAGAATTAAGTGATATAGGCTTGCTCCAAAACATTAAGACTGATCCTCCTTCAGAAATAATTGAGGATATTGAAGCAACTTCTCTCTTTACTGGTGAATCACATATACACCCCGACAAAAACTTAAGTGAACCAAAAGAATCCGAGGATGAAATTAATGATAATGATTCTATTGCTTCAACCCTGCCAGTAGAGGAATTTGATTTGGAGTCCACCATTGATTCACTGGAAGGTGAAAATATGACTCTGATTCTTGAGGAAATCATTAATGATAGGTAGGGTGACATGAACTTTTCTACAACTGTTAGGGAGAATAATTCAGAATCTAAATTGTTGGACTTGACACAAACTAAGCCCTCCTTGGACTTAACCATTACCGCTCAACACCACAAACAACCCTTACACTCCCTAACCAATCCTTGGCTTAGGTCTCTACTCATATACATTCTTTTTGGGAGAATATCAGGCCAGTACATCCTCGGGTAGAATGGCGGGTTTGGATTGATGCTTGTACTTTTAGTCTCTCCATTCAAGGGTTTGAAATAATTATGCATACATCTTTTAAAACCCTTCGTACTTTGGATGACCCTTGTTATCCTCCACTTATTCCATTTCAAGAGGTCCCTTCTCCTATTACTCTTTTCCCTAGACCTCTCCAAGTAGCCTGTGAGGTTGTTTATCTTCATGTCTGCTGGCGAGCATTTGGAATCACGCTGCATCATCAGCTCGCCAACATCCATGGCTACCTATTTTCTAGGCCTATGCTTTTACACATATTTTTAGGGCCTAGCTCCTTCTGTCCGGAACCGGACTTATAGGATCCCTATAAATCTGGTTGTCGACAGAAAATGCAATGCTTGTTGGGAGGCAACCCAATGTACAGAATAACACCTTCTTCAGGTGATTTCCTTCCTTTCTCCCCCTATTTTAATTTTACAATGAGGACATTGTAGGATTTAGGCATGGAGGGGTGCATTTTGCATTTTTAGGTAGTATTCATGCATTTAGGTTAGTAAAAAAATAAAAAATAAATAAAACAAAAAAAAATCTTGAGCTGAATTGGTTAGTCTCTAGCAGAAGATTATTATAAAGGAGGTGTCATTGAAGAGTTTCTTCTTAAATTATTTCAAAGTTTAGAATCCAGTACATTCACTTGCACGTAGACTGGGTAATGGATCTTTTTAAGAAAACCAATAAACATATTTAGTCTACTAAACCCTTGGACAGTTAATAGGGATTCAGGCAAACTATCTTCTATTAGATCCACCTAATATTTACGAGAAAGTAAAGAGACTACTAGTGCGCTAAGTCTAGTGCAAGGACTCTTAAGTTCTGGATAATTAGAGGATGATATCTCAGAGTTAGACATAGTTTTCGCTCTCTGTTCCTGTGCGCGAATAGTGTGTGAATTCCTGAGAGTCACCAAATAAAGCAGATACACAGAAATTGAGTCTTAATAAAACTATGACTATGGTGGATGGTTACGACCGTCCTTCATAGAGTCCTCAGCTGAAGGAGGGTAATAGTGTAAAGGTCAGAAATACGATTGTCCTATCCATTCCTTCCCAGTGCCGAGAGTAGGCATTTCCACCAAATAAGCCACACAATATCCTCTTGACTATCATCATCCCTAATAATGCCTAATGAATAAAAGTCTTCGTCGTGTTGTGCTGAGTTATGAAAAAAGAGAAAGAAAAAGAAAAAAGAAACAAAAAAGGAAAAGAAGAGAAGGAAAAAGAAGAAAAGAAATATATAAAAAAGAGAGAGAAAAAAGAAAGAAAGAAAATATATATATAAAGAAAAAAATGTGTTCGAGGTATAACTGTCTTAGGTGTCAATTCTATCAGGTGTCCATATCATTAAGGCAATAAAAACACTCATTGCGATCCACCAAATATGACCCATACCTACTTTTCAGTATTTCTGATTGCCCGAATACTGGTTGAGGACTTCTAACTTAGTTGTAGGGTTATTAGAACTTTAATTAAAGTGTGAATGCCAGGTGAGGCCACCAATCATTGAGTACATGTACAAAACCTGGTAAGATATGTGATCTCAGAAAAGAAAGAAGAAAAGGAAAAAGAATAGAGAGTGCGAGTGAGTGCAAAGGAACGTTAAGAGAGCACAGTTTTTACCCTTTCTCTGGGTTGACTTGTTTGATAGTCTAGAGATTTAGAGTTTGCAGTACTAGACTACATGTAGCACTAGATGAGTGTGAGCCACCAAATACAAATCCATTTGACTCTGTATCTCCTACCTGAGCCAGAAAGCCAGGGTAAAATTATAGATTATTTTCTACTTTATCCCCGAGGGAAGTAGTTGTCTATTCTGGTAGAATTTTATCAAGGGTTAAGTACGAACTTCAAATGTAAGTTGGCTTTTCACTTAGATCCATCACCTGTACTACTATCACTTCACATTTGTCTGGATCTCTAAATTTTTAGAATTATAAAATAAGAAATCGTTTGGCCACTTCTATCACTTTTCACTTTTGCTAGGAACTAGCAAAACTTAGGCATGGGGGTATTTGATGGGTTCACTTTAGCGAACTAATTATAGGCCTAAGTATATTTCGATTATACTGTCTTGGTGCTTAATTTTCAATATCTTAGGTGATAATTGGTATAACCTGCATCAATGACTACTTTATATTTATATGCTTAATTCACCTTTGATTACACCATCTTTATAATATTTATTTTAATATGCAAAAGAGACTAAATTAGGTGGACATAGGAATCAATTAAAAGCACTGAGAGGATTACATTTGTAATTTAACCATGCAGGGCCCACGTCAAATCTCCTTCCAACTGATCGTCCAACAGTGGCCATGCTAATTTTAGTAAGGGATTGAAAATTTCTTAAATTACACCGGCGAAGGAGAATAGAAGGGAGGAGAATAAAGTCACATGGGATCATCATCTTAAAGCAATCTTCTCCCCCTGGCGAGGATCTTCTCCCTCTCCACCACCATGGAACAAGCACACCCTATGTTTCAAGCTTGCACCGTTGACGGAAGCCGCCCTCGACCTCTGCTCGTCTCGACGAGGTGGTGCTCGGTGACAAAGAGCACCACCACCATCAGCCACTCCCTCCACCGTCACCACCTTCATCTTCTCCACTTTCTTCTTCAACCTCTTGCTACCGCTCCTCCAGTCGAACCCATCAACACCACCACTCCTCGACACCACGATCACCGCACACATGCACCCACCCCCTTGCGCAACGCCCACCAGGCAGTAGCATCACCTTCATCCTCCTCGCGCACGCAAGCCTCCAGCAGCCACATACAGCCATTCTCTTCATGCGCACGTTTATTCGAGCTTTCCTCATCATCTTTCTCTTCTTCATCCTCCCTGTTTCGATCCTCAAAGAACCCAACATCCCCATCACACCCACCACTGGCAGGAGCACTTCCTAGCTGCCAACTTCAAATGAAGCTACCCAAACCCAACAACGCACCCTTGGGCTTCCACCTCCTCACATCCACAGCGTGCCACCAATGCATCTGGCCTCCGCCACCAACACCCACGCGCACCACCCTTGTGCGCGACCTGCCTCCTCATCGTGCAAGCAGCCACCGAGCAGTCACGCTCACATGCGACCATGCCACTGCGTAGGCGGCCACCTCTCATGTAGCCATAATGCTTCCTCCTTACGTGCACGTGCATGCTAGAGCCCATAGACATAGCAACCGACCTTTCCTACCAAACACTATTCATCTTCATCACCGCTAAAGAACCCAAACAAGCCATCGCTCCTCCACTAGCAACCACCTCCACGCACCATGAAGCTTAGCTCCAACAACGCCAATGACTCGCCTCGACCCCACGAGGGCAATCACACCCTTAGAAACCAGCCACAACAGCCCTCGACACCGGTGAGCCACTGCCACCGCCACCGACCTTCTTTAACGTCGGCGAGAGCTCCAGTTGCAGTTCATCGTGCCGCGATCGCCATCATGATCCTCTCGTCGCGGCCAACCTCCATCGAGAACCAACCGACCAATGGTCCTCTTCCAAGCACGCGAGGAGGAGAGATAAAAAAATCTCTGTTTCTTCTTCAATTACAATTTACGATAAATGCCATTGCAAAACACTCTTCAGTTATTTAATGCATTATTTTATTAACATGATTTTGCATATAAGCTCCTAATAGTTTTACGTAATTGTATGAAATGCCTTTTGATGATAAAAAAGAGTTGCGATGATTCGATTCTTTAACTATTGTAATTCCCGATTAGACTAGGTTCCATTACATAATTCAATAGGCTAATTCCTCCTTGTCAGATGACTTAACTATTTTCGTGGTTAGATTTTGAGAATTAAATGTTTTGAAAAGCAATTTTCTACCACATGACTAAATACAATGACATGACATTTTATGTTAGAAATTTCATCGAAAATGAAGATCGCTCTTTCAGCGTGCGGATGCATCGAGGGGTTTTTTTGGGGTTTTGAATAGTGGAAATTAACCTAAAGATCTAACTAACCTAACTACATACTCTAATTGGACAAAAGGGGTAATGTCCGCGTCAATTTTGGTAGGCCGGCAACGGAGAAGATGAAGCCTTTGGTGATGGAGCGGCGAGGAATACGAGGAAGGAAGCATTCGCAAGTATTGCAAGGCGCGGACGAAGGTGGGGAAGAAGGATCCACCTGCTATTGTCTGTAAGGGTGGACGAGGAAGGTGGTCGGAGGACTCACTGGAGTTGGCAGACAAGGAGGTCGGGGAGAAGGGAAGAGGGGGTATCCAGCCTCCAAACCAAGCTAAGGAGGTAAGGTATGCCATGGGCGTGCCTTTATAGAGCTTCAGGGAGAGCTCTAGATGAGGAAAGAAGGGTTCCATAGCTTGGGCTTGAAGGAATAGAACCCATGATTCTCATGCGTTCACACGAGCAATCTATTGGGATTTGGAACTCCAAAAGGATCTCAGATTATTTGCCTATGTGTGAACATCAATCCCACTAATTTTAGAGGGATTTGATTGCCATTTGAGTAGGATTCAGGTCGGTCAAAGGTTGCTTGGAAGTAGGGTTTGACCTCAATGGTGGCAGGGGCTTTAGTATGAAGAAGATGATGAAGTTAGGGGGTTCTTTGCAAAGATTTCAAAAGTTGAAGGGCTTTTTATAAGAAAAAAAGTCAGAACAAGATTAAAATGCAAACTAGGTTAAGATGATCTCTGATTGGGCCAAAATTTTGGTACAAATCTAATTTGGACCCAAGAAATATAATGGTGAAGTCATATTTTGGTTTTGACAAAGTTTGAATGGGTAATTTGTGCAAAAACCTAAATTAGGGCAACTATCTATCTGAGAATCTATTTTAGGTCAAATTGGGTTTCAGTGGTTAAATCAGGCATACCAAACCTTATAGAATATTTTTATATGATTTTTAGAAGGTTTAAGTGAATTTTATCCAGACCGAAATCTCAGCTAATTAAGAAAGTCTGTTTTTAAGGTTTCAGATATCCATTAATTCCCAAAACGCTTGAAAATCCATTTCTATCTGCACGGATCCACTTATTAGACATTAATGATCATTTGACCTTTAATTAACCCTTGGGAAATCCCATGATTTCTCTGCATTTAGGTTATTCTATTAAAACTGCTGTTTTGTCCCTATTTTACTGTTAATGTCTCAGAATGAATATGCAGTGAGTTACAGTCTTCTGGCTATTATGTAGGAGCATTTATCTGTTGATTATGACTAATTAAAGCTAGATATGGATGATGATGACGTCATCATCACCCTTCATTTCCCTTGAAAATACCATAACCACCACCCTCCTACACTTCTATATAATACCCTCACAACCACCACCTTAGAACCATCCCTGGCTAGCAAATTTTTCTACCTATATTACCTAGATAGTTGCCCAAAGGAAGAGGGGATTGGAAGGTGATTAGGAAGACTCCCTTGTCTTCCTTGCCATCTTCATCTTTCCTCTTCCTTGGTCCAAAGCCAAGGAGCATCATCCAAAGGAGGATGGCTAGGTAGGAGAGAAGCTAGGGTGGTGGACATCCACCCTTGGAGAATATTCATCACAAAACGTGTAAAAAATATTTTTATATCGTTGTAGTTAAAAAATAAATAAATTTGTAAATCATAAATAGTAAGTCCTGAGTCATTTGCAGGGAGGCAAAATGAGATTCTCAAAGCATTTCATACTATCTAATCTAATGAAAGAAAAGAAAGAGAGATAGGATATTCATATAATCAACTTTTTATTACTACTTGCAAAGAGTTCTTTAAACTAGAAATTAAACAAATAAACAAAAGAGTAGAGTGAGAAAAATAGATGAAGAACGGAGCCCTTTGAGGGATGCTTGTGTGAAGTACGGTAGCACTTCAGATCCTGGGCATTGGGAAGAAGACCAGAAAGAGATGTTGTAGAGAGAGAGAGGATCTAGAGATGTGTCTAGTTGGAGTTCTCTCAAATGGGGGCTCTGGGTCTCTTTTTATAGCTAAAATGAGGTGCAAAACAGGTATTTTGGCCCTCAAAATCATGCAACACCTCAGGTTTGATCAGATCCGTCGATTGGGAGATTAAGGGATCAAATCACACCTCAAAACAACCTTCAACATGTGCATCGCCTACAATTGCACCATGTGGCAGCCGCTCAGCCATCCGATCCACTCCTCACACCTCAAATAGGACAACTCATGATGCACACCGCACCGCCCCTTTGATTGTGCGTGCATCAAGGCATTTGGTTGCACGTCTAATTGCACGTGCATTGCACCACCGCATCTAATGATCCTTTTCGCACCACGTGGCCACCTTCGTGTCGCTCAATCTGATATAATGGCCCAATTGCCCCCACGCTCCACCGCCTCTCCAATTGCACGCTCAGCGTGATTTGACCCCGCATCTCGCGATTTCGTGCAAAGGCTGAGACCAACATGCCATGTGCGCATTTGTGTCGTGTTGTTGGTTTTGTGTGCTTGTTGCCTCAGCCATTAGATGAAGATCCAACGGCTTAGATGAACCCCTACTTGATGAAGGGCATGGCGATGGACGACGTGGCTTCATCGTGGCCGTTGGATAATGATCCAACGACCCACATTTTATGCTTCAGTGGTTAGGGTGCGGAGGTGGACCAGTGGGATGGCACCACTGACCATCCATCTTCCCACATTATAGTTGGTGCTACAGGGCTTCGACTAAGTTGATTTTTGTGTCGTTGGACTACGATCGTTGATTCGGATCCATTCATGTGGACAGATTTATCATCTACGGTCCTGAATCATCTGTAATTAATTTTGCCTCTCTCTTAAAGCATAAAATAACATTATTATCTATAAAACTAACAAATTAGATATGATGCAAATTATGATGCTCATGCATGCATTATTCCTAAGTTAAGCTAAAATCTAACTTAATTCAGGTAGATTAGGTCCAATGATTGCTGTGTAATCACACCCCCTGCATGAATCTTGCTAGTCCCTAGTAAATGCAAGACTAAATGCAAAGTGGTCCTAAATGAGTAATTTCTATCAGGAGTTCGACTAGAGATTTATTTCTTTTATTTTCATCCAAAATTTTAGAAATCTAGACAGTCATGAAAGTGTAGTGTTGTAGCCTATGCAACAGATTCAAGTTAAAAGTCAATCCACATCTAAAGCTCATACTTGACCCTTAGTAAAATTCTATTGGGATAGGCAAACTTCTTCTCTCAGGGTTAAAGTCAATCCACATCTCGACTTTTGACTTAGGTAGAAGATGTCTGAGTCAAATGGGTTTGTATTTAGTGACTTACACTCCTCTGGTGCTACATATAGACTAATACTATAAAACATAGATTTTCAGACAATCAAATAAATCAACTCGAAGAGAAGCAGAGAAACTATGCTCTCTTTAGTCCCTTTGTACTCATTCTCTCCCTCTCTTTATTTTTTTTTCTTTTTCTTTTTTTCTTTTCAAGATCACAATCTTAATAGATTTGCGAATATATTTGGTGGTCTCTCGTGGCATTAACACTTTAATTAAGTTCTGATAACCCTATAAATAAGTCAGCTATCCTCAGCCACAGTATTCGAGTGGTCAGAAATACAAAAAAAGTAAGTCAAGGTTGTATTTGGTGGATTGTAAAGGTAGAAGGTATTGTTGCTTCAAGGAAATTGACTCATAGCACATAAACACAATTACAGACTTAAAAACTTTTTCTTTCTTTTTTTCTCGTTCTTTTCCCTTTTCTATTATTTTTTCTATATATTTTTTTATTTTTTTTATCTACCAACACAATGTAATGTAGTACCCATGCGCATTTTTATTCACGAGGCATTATTTGGAATTGGGGATGTTCAAAAGGATATTGGGTGGCTTATTTTGTGGAAGTACCTTCTCTCAGCACCGGGAAAGGAATGGATGAGACAACGTATTTTTTACCTTGATATTAATACCCTCCTTCAGTTGAGGATTCCATAAAGGACGATCGTAACTATCCACCTTAGTCTTAGTTTTATTAGAACCCGCTCTCTGTGCATTTGCCTTATTTGGTGGCTCTCAAAAATTCACACACTAAGAATTTGTACGTAGGAACCAAGAGCGAAAACTATGCTTAACTCCGAGTATCATTATCCAATTATCTAGAAAGTAAGATTCCTTATACTAGACTTGGAGCGCCAGTAGACTCTCTACTCTCACCTTGCAATTGTTTGGTGGATCTACTAAAAGATGGTTTGTTTGACTCCCTAATTATTGTCCAAGGGTTTAGGAGAAGTAGTGCTTCTTCTCAACAAACTAAAGATATCTATCAATCTTCATAGTAGATCGAATGTAAATTCTACGTATAGGTGTGAAATTATACTGGATTCTAAATTCAGGAATCAACTCAAAAATAAATCCCTAATAAAACCTTCTTGATAAAAATTCTTTATGCATGAATGCAATATGTGTAAAAAAAATTTTTTTTTACATAAAAATAAGACATGCAATGTCCACCCCTCCATGCCTATTCATTACAACGTCCTCTTTGAAATGTGTGCAGAGAAATCAAAATGTAATAAGCGAGAGGAGGGGATATCACCTGACTGAGCTTGTTAATCCAGGTTTGCTTGGACAGAAAAATACCTCCCATCCAACACTAAGTTTAACATCATTTGCTGAACCAAAACCATAAAGAAATATGCATTTCAATATTGTGGGTCAAGAGAAGTAGTAATTGTTGCTGAGAGATTCAGGATTAGTATGAAGATATGACCGTGTCGTCCAAGAATTAGTGATCCACAAATGCAGACCAACTGATGATGTAGCCCCACTCTAAAGGGTTTTTCTACTCCGAGATACAAATTGGAGAGAGAAAGATGGAGATGGCAAAAACAAGGTTCATGGTGTTGGCCCTACTCAATGATCTAATTCCAAAGTTCAAGAAGAGGTGGTGGAGGATCTGGATTGAAATCATGATTAAAATTTAAATATGGTTCTAAATTAGAATCATAAGGATCCTTGTAATGGTGATTGATGTCAAAAATCAAGAATTCTCCAAGCTCCGGGTCATATGAGGATAATGGTCGAGTTGTGTTGAATTCCTCAAAATTCTCATCAGAAATTACCTCTTCCTTATCAGAAATCATTTCTTCCTCAAAATCAAGCCATCCATTTGAATTAGTTGGAATATAATTTCTTCCCCAATCTATCATGATTTGAACTTCTGTTTATGAGGTTGTCTTTTCCTTTTCCTCATATATTAAATCATGGTTCATGTCCTTTGGTTGTCCAATTTCTTGAACCCCCTCAAAATCCAATAATTTTTGAATTTTAGGGTGGATATACTGAAGATTCTTTATGTCAGCATCTAATTCATCATAAGATATTCCCAATAGTTCCTCAATCTTACAAATGTCTTTGTCAATTTGATTATCTATGGGAGGTGGTAAATCAGAATCATCCTCAAGTGCTTTGTTCTCCACATCACATCCTTGCCTCTCGTGTTGATCTTGAGATTTGGCAGAATTCAGATTATCCTTAGCGTGAATTGCCAAAACCTCCTCAATTGTTCCCACGACCTCAATAGAACCACAATTCAATTTGTTCTTTTAGGAAGCTTTGAAGGGATTAAGTTGACAAGTTTTCCTTCTAAAAGTGATTTGCATATTCCCTATCTCACAGTTGATCAAAGCCTTGGCTATGGCCAAGAAAGGTCTTCCTAGGATTATTGAGGTGTGGTTCAAGTTTTCTGATGCCTCCATATCTAAAACTAAAAAGTCCACAACGTACTCAAAATCCCTCATTGTTATAATCACATTTCGTAAGAGTCCCTTTGGAATCTTAGTTGGCCTATCAGTAAGGTGAAGGGTAACATCAATGTGTTGCAAGGGACCTAAATCCAACTCTTCATATAATTACGTGGGGATTAATTGATGGAGGCACTAAGGTCCAGTAAGGCTCACTCCAGGATAGAACCATCTATTTCACATGAAATTCAGGGGGTCCCCAGATCTTAGCCCAATCTAAGTAGATAAGGTCTTGACCTTAGCCCAATCTAACTTCAAGTTACCAAGCAGATTAGTCCTACCTAGTGCACATCTACTCACTTTTAAGCTTAGGCTTGAAGTGCTTTTGGAATGTGATGGGTGTTAGGGGGTGTTTCCCTTAAACTTAATTTCAAAAAGTGAAGTGCTCAATTAAGGGTTCACAACACAAGTTTAGTTGATGTGGTTGCTTTTAAGGTTCAAATGCTTGTATTAGTGAATTTTAGGGTTCACTTGGGTAAATATCTTCAAACAATGGTTCCGATGAGGCACACAAAAGGTTTTGTAAGTCCCAATTGTTTGATAGATTTCCTTTAAGTATAGTAATGCAAGTGTACTCTACCTTAATTAATGTGAAACCCTAAGAGCAGATAGTACTAAATGATTGAATTTAAGTCCTAAACAAGTAAGGTAGTGTGACTTAATCAATACAATCAATTGGTCCTATTGCACCATCAACTAGGTACTCAGAAATATTTTTTCAAGAATTTTAATTCATATTTTCTATTTTTTTCAGATTTAAAGTGTACTAGGGGTTCTGTAGTCTATTTTGACCCTCAATTAGTGATTAAATATTTCATGTAATCAAACATGCACCAAATATTATTTTCAGAATTTTATGAGATTCTATATTACTATAAGAATCCAACGCATTAAGTTTCAGATAAATTAGAGTTGTATAAAAACCTTGTGATTTTTCGAAGTTCAAAAAATCAGGAGCAACAACAAACTTGATAGTAGTTAAGTTCATGAATTTTTAAAATTTTTGTGTAAACAATAATAGGACTAAATTTGGATATGTTGTTCCTAACTTCAATACCCATGTCTAGTAGAAATTTTAGAATTTTTAAGCATGCAAAATTTTGGGAATTGAATTTTGAAAATAAAGTTTGTCGCAGCCAAAAAATGTAGGAGGTGGTTTTGTTTTCCTTCATAAGATAATACCCACCAACAAGAGCTTTTTTTTTTTTTGAAGAGCAAGCAAATAGTAACCTAAGGATCAAGCAAAGCACTTTTTTTTTTTGGATTTTTTTTTTCGGGAGGAAATCTAACATAATCTAAGATACGAGTACTTACCTAAGATTAAAAACCTGAAATTTTTCCATTGTGTTTCTTCTCGAATTTCCACGCTTCCTGCACACATGAAATCAACGAAAATAAAGGAGGTTAGAAATCTCAAATAAGCACTAAGGAGAAAAGCTTCAAGAATAACTATGTTGCCTCCCCGACAACAACGCCAATTTATTCGTTGTGAAACATGTAAAAAAGATTTTTATATCATTTAGTTGCAAATCACGTCGGAACAAATAAATGTATAAATCAGAAATAGTGAGTCCTAAGTCGTTCGTAGGGAGGCAAAACAAGATTCTCTAAGTGTTTCATACTATCTAATCTAATGAAAGCCTAGAAAGCGGGATAAGAAATTCATAGAATCAACATTTTATTACTACTTGCAAAGAGTTCTTTAAACTAAAAATCAAAACAAATAAAATAAAGAGTAGAGAGAGAAATAGATGAAGAACGGAGCCACTTGAGGGATGCTTGTGTGAAGTGCAGCAGCACTTTAGATCCAGGGTTCCGGGAAGAAGACCAGTGAGAGATGCTATAGAGAGAGGAGCCAAAGATGTGCCTAGTTGGAGTTCTCTCAAATGGGGGCTATATGGCTCTTCTTATAGCTAAAATGAAGGGCAAAGCAGGTATTTTGGCCCTCAAAACCGTGCAACACCTTAGGATTGATCAGATCCGTCAATCAGGAGATCCACGGATCAGATTGTACCTTAAAACAACCTTCAACCCGCCTTTAACATGTGCATCACCTGCGATTGCACCACGTAGCAATCGCTCGGTCACCTAATCCACTCCTCGTACCCTTCCTCTATCGCATCCGTGCGTTTTTAATTTCAGCCATCCAATCTCACGATCGGACGGCTCACGATGCATGCCGCATCGCCTTTTTGATTCCGCATGCATCGGAACCTTTGGTTGCACATTTAACCGCACGTGCATTACATCGCTACATCTAACGATCCTCATCATGCCACGCGGCCGCCTCCCACCACTCGATCTGATCTGATGGCCCAATTGCACCTGTGCTCCACCGCCTCTCTAGTTTTACGCTCAGCATGATTCGAGCCCGCGTCTTGCGCTTTCATGCAAAGGTTGAGACCAATGCATTGTACGCACGTTTGTGTCACGTTGTTGGTTTTGTGCGCTCGTTGCCTCAGTCGTTGGATGAAGATCCAACAGCTGAGATGAACTCCTACTTGATGAACAACGTGGCGATGGACAACGTGGCTTCATCGTGGCCGTTGGATGACGATCCAATGACCTATGTTTTATGCTTCAGTGGTTAGGGGTAAGGAGGTGGACTGTTGGGATGGCACCACGTGGCACCATCCTAACCGTCCATCTTCCCACCTTTGTAGTTGGTTCTACAAGGCTTTGATTGAGTTGATTTTTGGACTGCAATCATTGATACGAATCCATTCATGTGATCGGATTTATCATTCGTGGTCCCAAATCATCTGCAATTAATTTCACCTCTCTTAAAGCATAAAATAGCATTATTATTTATAAAGCTAACAAATTAACTATGATGCAAATTATGATGCTCATGCATGCATTGTTCCTAAGCTAAACTAAAATCTTAATTCAGGTAGATTAGGTCCTATGATTGCTGCACAATCAGAGAAGGTAAGAGAGGAGCAGCACTTTAGAGCACTACCTTCAAGGAGAGAAGCAAGGAAGAAATCTTCTTCAAGTACAGAAGCAACCGTGCATGGAGCGAAGACCAATCCCACTTCAATTGGAGGATTTTCTATCTTCTTGTACCTTCCCTTTCTGTATTTGCTTTCTTATAGATTTTGTAACAAGCATTCCTCTAGGTGACTATTCTACTTAGCAATACAGAAAGATTTGTTGCCTTTCAATTTCTTGCTTCTGATTTAAAGTTCTTTTAAGCTTCTAGTGCACCCACTCTTCCTTTCTAACTACCCTAGGCACACTTGCCTAGGGTGAGTTTAGAAACGAAGATTACTTCTTGTTCACTAAGGCATAGATTTTTATCTCGCAATTCCATAGCCTCGATTATTTCCAAAACCCAAAAAAAATCACAATTTTACAAAAAAACCAAAAAGAAGAGAATTTGGGTTGGTGAGAGAGAATCAAATTATTAACTAAAATTTCCTCCTTTGAGGACTCTAAATACTTCACCATATTTAGGTTACAAATTTAAAAGTTGATCAATTTATACGTGTCTCAATAATTTAATTCACATTTTTAACAAACTACGTATTTTTCGCATCAATAGGTGTTTCTCGACCTGATTTAAAATGTCTAGAAATATGGCTTTGGTCAATCAAAATTAATAGTTGGTCGATCAAGTTGACTTTGGTCAACTAAATTAAGGTTTTGATCGATGCCGTGTTGATTGATTAAATTAGGAATTTGATTGACTTCTAGTGCAATTTTAGAATTTGGTTTTTAGAGGTCTTTGATCGATTACTCCAAGTGATTGATCGATCAGAAGTGAATTTGTCGATTAAGTAGAAAAAGTTGGTCAATCAATAGTGCTAGAAACTTAGGATTTCAACAGGATTTGAATTCTAACGATGTTAAAAAATGCATCGGTTGTCATCTTTGAGATTCATTACAATACTCTGGACTCAATAAACTTAAAACAAGTCTTCAAGTAATCCATTCTTGAGATAGAATTATGTGTGGCTTGATCATTCCTTGGGGGCCAAAGGGAATACACTCATGGGCTTTCTCTCCATGAAGGTGAGGATGAAGCAGTTCCAATTGAACGCCTTGTTTCTCTTGAAGGCGTAGAGAGCCACGAGCATGGGACTAGGACAATTCTCAAATGAATTAGATTTGGACATAAAGTTTCAAAGAAAGATGTGGTTAAGGAACCACAAGCGAGGATAGAAGTATGGTGAGTTGGTGTGCTTGCCTAAGTCAAAATACTTGGGAGTCATCAAGGTCTCCCTAATGATCTTGGAGGAGGTGTCGTGATGGTGCTCGAGATAGGTGGGATCAAAGGAGGGACAACCAAGAACTTGGAAAAGGACATCAGCATTGACCAAGACCTCAATGTCGTAAGCTGAATATTAAAACCTTGGCATTGTTGTAAAAGTTTGCATAAAGTCAACACCCTTAATACAACTACCTTTAGCACCTTCATCAAAATTCCTAATAAAGAGATGACCTATCTTATGAAAGGTAAGCCTATCTCTAAGACTAGGAAATATGCGCTTGAAGTAATCTAGGTTAATAGGCGACCCACATGAGGAGATAACTTGGAATAAAGAGAAAAGTTTTGCCTCGCGTCATCATCAATGAAATAACGGTCAAGTGTATCATCACGAGGTGTAGAAGTGGAGGTGTGACGGGAGCGTTTGTGAGCCATAATCGCAGTTCTATTCTATTTTGGTCGATCGAAATAGGTTGGTTGATCGATCAAAAGTCTAGTTTAGTCAATCAAAGAACAAAAATTGATCGATTAAAATGAAGACAGTAATCAAAGCGATTACAAATAATTTTTGGTCGATCAGGTTGGGTTTTTGGTCAATCATAATAAAGTTTTGGTCGATCGGATGAAAATGTTAGGTCTACCAAAAAGGTGACAGAACAAATTTCAATACGATATTTTTGGTTGATCAAAGGACAAAAATTGATTGATCAAAAATCACCAATAGCAAAAAGATAAGGGTGAAACGGATCAAATGTAATAAAAAATGAAGAACTCGAAGAATAATTGGTCCGGAAATGAAGAAAAACATCACACAAGCATTCCACATCAAAACAAGATAAAAATAGCAAAGGATGTGAAATAAAAGAGAGGGGAGATAGGGATGTACTGGGATCGACAAAAATCTATCCAAGGAGGGAGTGCTAAAGAGGAGGGACACTAGATGGGGGACTGCTAGAGAGGTGGCAGCGGCAAGGATGTCGCTAGAGTAGAAGTGGTCGGTAGCTTTGTCGATAAGGAGTGGTCAAGGTCGGTGGCAACGTTGGTCGATGGAGGTGGGAGGGAGAGGTTGTGGTCAGTGAAGAGCTGGATGGGAGCGGACCATGGTGGCTGACGTCAAAAAATGCATTAAAGATAATTCGTTCATTGTATTAGGCGATTACGACATCAATTTTAAAAAGAATTGGATGGTGAGTCCAAGTGTCGAACATAGGGAGGCGATAGGTCGAATCATCGTGTCACTTACATTTATTGCCACATGATTATTATGTCTCATTGCATGCATGAAAAGTAAACAAAAGAGAGAGAGAGGGAGGGAGAGATAGGGTTAGAAATCCAAGGTAGAGTAAAGTTGCTAGCTACACATTAGCGAAGGCAGGCACAAAATATAGAGGTAAACACAAGCATATGGCAACCAAAGTAAAATCCTAGATTAGAATGCATGAAGATAACATCAAACATCGTAGCAAAGATTACTTCTATGAGTCATCAAAATTGTCTTACAAACATAAGCATTAAAATTAGAAGAAAGCTTAAAAAAAGAACAACAAGATAAACTATGAGAGGAAGAGGAACTATTGCTAAGTGGAAGCTTGTCAAGGTAGCCACAGTGGTAGAGAGGGCTCCGTCGGTGGCTCGGTGGCTCTGAGGGCTCACTTTAAAGCTAAGGAAGGTGGAAGAATGCTTGGAATTGAGATGCCCTACAATGGGGTTCATAGGACCCTTTTATAGGCAAAGGAAAGCCTTGAACCGACCCTTGCAACAACCCTCAAACCACGCCTTAGACCACGTTGAACCAATCTGGTGTGCTGAATCAATGCCTCTGAACATGCATGCACACGCACGTTGTCATGCGCTCAGCCAAGCTTACTGGCACATGGGTTGTCTTGGCCTCACAAGAATTGTTGATCTCTCCATCCAACGACTAGAGCTGCATCTCAATCGCGCCTTCAGTGTGCACTCAATCATGAGTGCACGATGACTTAGATCCCAGTTGGCCACGTGGCTCACCTTGCACCTACAGATCATGCGCCAATGGTGCAGATGGAATCGCAAATCCATGCTCATGATTGCACGAATTGTGTTGCCCATTACATGGCTCGAACTAGACCCTTGAATGTCGATCACATGACATTAATAACGTGTTGAATGCGTGGGGTGGATTGCAGATCGCAGCTCGATCCTGCGATCTCTGCTTGCATTGCAATCTGCTTTGCCATCACGCTACGTAAAGCGTGGAAAGATCTCAATCGTTCATCCTCGATCGAGCAATTAAGGGAGAGGGGTGGTGTGACTTTGTGGGGAGTGTTCGATGATAATTGAATGGTGGTGATCGCTTGCGTGCATTGCTCCCAGATCCATCCGTGTAGCTCAATTGCTCATCTGAGACATATTTCAACATGCACCTTCACAGCTTGGTCTTCAAACATCAATTCCAAGCAATCTTAATATAAAGAGTATACTACATGCATGCATTGCTCCCAGATCCACTAGATTGTTATATTTAAGTGCAAAGGTCCTCTAAATTGACTCTAAATAATGTAATTAACACTAATAATTGTAGAGTCATCATACCTCCATGCTCACTACTTGCTAGTCCCTAGCAAGGTTAACCAAAAAGTACGGAGCCAAGGAGCGACTACCAGGGCATTAGTTGTTTACCATCCAAAGGAAATTCAATACCTAGGGTCTTAACTGCTAAAACTCGATAGTATCATGATGTTAACCAAGATACGAATCTCCCTAGTCCTTGCCTTATTCATATAGATGTATATATTATTTTTTTCTTTTTTTTTGCATTCACGGTTTGGAGCAGCCTTCTGCAACTACCCAACCCACCTTGGACTCGAAAAGATCGAAAAGTGCTAAGCATCTTATTACGTATGTGATTGACTCTTTATATAGGCAATTAAGGCAGACATCAAGTTTCCATAAGCTCTATGTGACCCCAAGATAAAGTTATTACCACCTAAAAGTTTGTCTCTATAACGGATAGATTTCTTCCTACTACATTTTTGTGGGGTCAACACCAGGCAAACCCAGTGTATATCTCCCAGTCCTTTATTTCTACTTCCCCGCTTCTCCTTAATTAGGGATTTATTCAGGCTTTTGTAGGCTGGGCTCTGGACAACCGGTAATGAGGGTTACCCATAGCAACTTGCTACTCATACCTGTGAAGTGAAGTGTGGTTTATTGTATTTTTTTCTTTCTCCTTTTCTTTCTTTTTCTCTTTTTTTTTCTTTTCTATGGTACTTTTTTTCTATTTTTTTTCAAGCAGGTGTCTTCCCTAATCTAAGACTTACTGATTGCATAGCAATCATAGGACTTAATTAACCTAAATTGAGTTAGATCTTAGCATAACTATAGAGTAATTCATGCATTAATTGCATACATTGCATCTTTACTACTTTACATAGATATTTCTGAAATAATACCAATTTTCAGGTAATAAGGAGCTTAGGAAGATAACCTAAAGTTGGATAAAGTCCAGAGTTGGAGTAGAAGCCCTAGAATACATCTATAAATAAGATAGTGTAGGAGAGGTATACTATGCTACTTATAAGATTTGAGTGTTGGAATTAAAATATGAAGAACAATAGGACATTCCTTCACTTATCTCTAGCCTTAGGATAGCCTTATCCACCTTCTCAAACTTTAGCCATTTTCCTATTCGGTCATCTTAGCCTAGAACACCTCAAAACCCACTTTCCAGCCCACCTCTGGACGTTCAGACAATAGGTCAGACATCTAATTTCTGTAGGAACCCAAGACAGAACCTGACACCCATACTGACTCAGTATTGGACGTCCAGACTCAAGCTTCAGACTTCTAATTCTGAAGAATAAATCGTCTGATCCACTAATCAGATGTTTGGAAGGCTTCTCCAGTTTTTTATTTTGGATTTAAAGGTAGATCATGCCCTTTTAGGCCTAGAAACCCTGCCCTATGACATCGGGAAATGCATTAAGTTAATTCGTTCATTATGGTGTGTTTATGACACCAATTTTAATTAAAATAATCGAATGTGAGTTCGAGCGTCGAACACAAGGAGGCAAGAAATCAGATCACTTAATCGCTTTATTGTCACAAAATATGTCGTTTGGTTTGCTTGAGAAAAAGAGAGGGATCGAGAGAAAAAGAGGGAGAGAAAGAGAGTAGGGTTAGAAATCCATGATAACGGTGATCGGTAATCTACACACAAAAGACATGATAGAACAAGGTCACATTAAAATCATAGAATGTCATGAATCGAATGAGACAATAATGATAGGAAAAATCATCTTACAACTACCAACACTAATGCTAGATGAATGCTTAAAGAAATGTAAACATTAAGTTAAAGAAAACTAGAGAATAAATGAGACAAATGGAGCATTGAGACAGCCACGGTGGTGGATGGGCTTCTGTCGGCGGCTCTACAGCTCCGGGACCTCGCTTGAAGCTCTATGGAGGTGGTAGAGTTGCTTGGTAGAAGATGGTGAAAAATGGAGGGGGATAAGTCCTTATATAATGGTATAAGAGGGTGTGTTTGCATGCATGGGTCAACAGCGACCTTTAAAACGTCGCTAAAGACCCACCTTGGACGTTGCTAAAGGCATCACTTCTCTCCCGCTGGCAAAGCATTGCAGGCATGGGATGTTTTCTTTTTGAGAAAAAAAAGGAATGCTATCTAATAAGATGGCAATCCAGAAATTCATTTATATTCAAATAAAAAAAGAGATTTACAACTTCTCTCAATTTCGTATGAGAGACCTACACTCGTGTACGATTTGCCTCGCACACACCTGTCTCCCCTAAAAAAGACACATATTACGCATATGCCATACGCTCCATAAAATAGCCGTCATAGCAATATGCGGCTTACCACCCACCAAAAAACTACCCCACAGTTCCTCCCATACAGGCATAGATCTCCCACACACCTCTCTCCATACATAATCTGTAATCACACAACTAAAAATGTGCTTCGTATTATCTGTATCGAAGTTGCAAAGTTGGCAAGCTTGAGCAGAAATCCCCATTCTTTTGTGACTCAAATACCTCATGATCAGGTCTCCTACATAGCCAAAGGAAAATTTGAGCGGGATGTTGCTGGCCATTGGATCTTGATCAAGTGATGCAGTTGCATGGAGTTTGCATCGGCTAGCTTCTCAAATCACGTCCATTGCGTGGGAGATGCTACTGGCCATTGGATTAACACTCTGGATCGCCATCAGACGGCAAACATCTCATCAGATGGCTTAACCATTGCACCCCTTGTTGCGCATACGATGGTGCATTGATCTGCACATTATCACGCACGTGCAGCAGGTGCTTCACCCGTGCATCCACGTCACAACGATCTCAGCCGCACATCAACAATCGGGTGGTCCAATTTTGCGCCCCAACCTCCGCTCAGCTGATTTGAGGCGCTTAAAGTCTCGATCCCACACCATTCATTTACAAACGCCTCCCCCATTCGCCACGCTATACTTCGCGAATGGTCATGAAGACGACGAGGTGCGCGCATGCGGGCAACTGTTAGATGCAAAGCTGACGGCAAATGTTGCGCGATGAAGGAGCCGATGCTTGTGCATGTTGAAGGCCGGAGTGGGAGCCACGTTGCGCGATGAGGACCGTTGATCATCAGATCAACAGTCATAACTTCTCAGACTTGTTGTGGGAGATATGGAGGTCGGATTAAGGTAATTTTGAGTCCATTGGACTCCATTCGTTGATCGGGATCCATCCGTATGGTCTGATTGCTCATCTAAGACCTATTTCAATATGCACTTGTACAACAAGTCATTAAACCTTAATTCTAAGCAATCTTACATAAAATACTACAAAATGCATGCAATGCTCCCAAACCTACTATAGAGTGATATTAATGAGCATGTGTCCTCAAAATTGACTCTAATTGATAATATAAACACTAATAATTGTAGAGTCATCATACCCCATGCCCACCCCTTGCTAGTCCCTAGCAAGGTTGACCTAAATGCTATATACAAATAGAACTAGGAATTGATAACTCGGGCAGAAGTTACTGTCAATAGGAGGAAATTTCTAATAAGTACCTAACTCGCAGTTACTCAGCAATGCCTTGGTTGCCTGCTAAAAGATAGATCGCTCGAGTCCTCACCTTATTCTATATATAAGCAAATATATTTTTTTCTTTTTCATCTTTTCTAATTATTTTGAATTTTTTTGGAGTTGAGGATTTCGGGGTAACTTTCTATGGCTACTCAACCCACCTAAGACTCGAAAAGGACTCTAAGTACTAAGCATCATATTGTGAAAGTGATAGACTCACTCAACAACAATTAAAACGAACTTCGGGTTTCTACGCCCCTAGGTGACCCGAAAGAGAAAATATTGCCTAAAGGTGTATCTATCTGACCGGTAGCTTTCTCACTACTTTTTATTTTTTTGAAGTCAACACAAGGGCGAACCCAATGTATATCTCCCCAGACTATGCTACTTCCCCACTTCTTTCTTAAGTGTTTTGGAATTCTTGTGCATTTTATGAGTTGGGATCTAGACAATCGACCAATGGGCTGTTACCCATGACAACTTGCCACCATACTTGAGTGATGAAGTGTGGTTTATTTCTTTTTTTTTCTTTTCACCTTTTTCTATTTGTATATTTCTCTCTTTTTTTTTTAAGTAGTTGGCTTTCCTAATCTAAGATTTACCTAAATGCAGTAGTAGAAGAGAATGGTCCTGTGGCGGGGCTCTAAATAACTGGCCAATGGGCTATTACCCATGACAACTTGCCAGCCATACCACCCTAGAACGTTCATTATCTACCCAATTTCCATTAGAACCGCCAATGAGTGAGTTAGTGCAAAACGTGTGTAGATGCTTAGACTAAAAAATTCCCTAAATTAGAGAGTGGGTTGAGAAGTCGTATACTTATCACCTACTTTATTGACCAGATTAATATAAATTATGGTGGCAAGAAGTCGAGACCAAGTCCACATTTTAGTGGACACCCGGACTGATTAAGTCTGAAGACCTGAAGAGTCTAAGCATTCAGGTCCTTAACGTATCATTTCTTAAAATTGACAAGCTCCTAATACCTAAGTTTTCTTTTCCTAATTTTTTTTATGGCTAAAAAGAAATAAAAATTAGTTCAAGCTAACAATTTTTTTACTTAGATCATGAGAATTACCACCCCCCAAGCCTATCTTAGACAATGTCCTCATTAGAATTTAAATGTATGCAAGAGGGCAAGGAAAGAAATCACCTGAGTTACAATTGTGTATCCGATCAACTTGAAAGCTTTGGGTTGCCTCCCAGGAAGCGCTGACTTTTACTGCCTCCAGCTGGGCGAAGTTCCAGTTCAACCCTTAATGAGGGTTACAACTTCCTTCGGGGGAATTTGGGCAAGGAAGTGTTTCAATCTTGGCCATTAACTGTAAAGGTTGCCCATTCACGGGATTAGCAATTTCTAATACCCCATTGGGATAAGGTTTGACCACTTGATATGATCCCATCCACTTAGATCTCAATTTCCCAGGAAAAAGCTTAAGTCTTGCATCAAAAAGCTAGACTTGTTGATTCGACTTGAAGGTTTTTCTAGTAATGTGCTTGTCGTGGACAGCTTTCATCTTCTCCTTATAAAGTCAACTGTTCTCATAAGCATCTCGAAGGATCTCCTCAAGTTGGAGCTTCCTTTGAGTTCCTGCCATCTGGGAATCCATATTACACTACTTAACGACCCAGTTTGTCCAGTGCTCCAACTCGACCGGAAGGTGGAAAGCTTTGCCAAAGACCAATCGATATGGTGACATGCCTATCAGGGTCTTAAAAGCAGTCCTATATGCCCAAAGGGCATCATCGAATCATGTGGGCCAATCCTTCCAGTCAGGCCTCACAATCTTTTGTAGAATATTCTTAATCTGCCTATTTGAGACCTCACTTTGCCCATTTGTTTGCAGGTGATATGGGTGGCAATGCGGTGAGTGACCCCGTATTTCTTAAGGCGTGAAACTGGGCATTAATGAAATGACTCCCACCATCGATGGTCATGGCCTTAAGTATCTCAAACCGAGAAAAGATATTTTTCTTAATAAAGTCCATGACAGCCTTATGGTCGCATTTTTGGGTAGGTACGGCTTCGATCCATTTTGAGACATAGTCCACTGACACTAGTATACACTCAAAGCCATTTGATGGTGGGAAGGGACCCATGAAATTGATGCCCCAAATATCGAAAATCTCGATGATCAGAATGGGTTGTAGAGGCATATATCTTTTCTAGTCATGGTCCCTAAGGTCTGGCATCTAGTGCAAGTCTTCACAAAGTTATGTGCATCCTTGAATAGTGATGGCTAGTAAAAATCAGACTGCAAAAATTTTGTAACTGTCTGCTTCCCAGAGAAGTGGCCACCACAGGCTTGATCATGATAGAAGGATAGCACACTTTGAACTTCCTCTTCAGGGATACACCTCCTAATGATTTGATCAGCACAAAGTCTACACAGCATAGGATGATCCCAAAAATAATGTTTGGCCTCAGCCAATAACTTAACCTACTGCTATCTAAACCAGCCGTGCGGAGTCTGCCCTACCACTAAATAATTAAGTCAGCATACCAGGGTAGACTCTTTCCATGCATAGCTAGAATTTGTTCATCAGGAAATGTGTCAGTTAAGGGTAGTGAGGGTCCAATGTGTTCTGGGTGAAGTCTGGATAAGTGATTAGCTACAACATTCTTGGATCCGACTTTGTCGCGTATTTCCAGCTCAAATTCTTACAGGAGCAAGCTCCATCTGATTAGCCTGGGTTTAACATCTTTTTTGACTAACAAATGCCTGATAGCCGAGTGGTCAGTGTAAATGATCACGTGGGATCCTAGAAGGTAAGATCAAAAATTTTCCAATCCAAAAACTACGGCGAATAGCTCTTTTTTCGTGACAATGTATTCCATTGAGCCCCATCCAAGGTTTTTCTATCATAGTAGCCACCACGGGTTTCTTCTCTCGTCTTTATCCTAGGACTGCTCCACTAGCAAAGTCTGATGCATCACACATTATCTCAAAGTCCTGGGACCAGTTTAGGGGTTGTAAAATGGGTGTAGTCGAGACTGTATCCCTAAGGGTATGATAGGGTCTAATATATAGATAGGTACTAAACTACACACACAAACACTCAAGCAAAGTATTAGTAATAACAAGAAAGATTTTGCACAAATAACAATCATAGAAATTGGCACAAGATGTATAGTGGTTCCCCACTCACTTGGGTACTCCACTACCTAAGCCTCCCAGCTTAGGATTTTTAACCCAATTCCCTCAACCCTGAGGGAATCAATTTACTAAATGAGGTAATTAACGGGTTACCTCAACCCAAGTACAACAACGGGTTTGTTACAACCCAACGAGCAACAAGCTCAAATACAGAATAATCACTAGTGTAAGAAAAATAAAATCTTACAACAAGATTTCTATGCCTCCCAACAATAATTATAATCAATACCAATTGAAAGACTAGGATGGATGTCATTTGCTTCGTAGATGCATAAGAGAAAACACATCAATGCGTTTGCAAAGTGTAGAGAGATTGGAATCAGCAAACACTATTTCTTCTCTTCAAAATATTGTGAAATATGAAATGTAGCTTTAGAATTTTTCTCTTCTATTTCCTATGTGCAAACTAAGGGTCTAAGGGTTTATTTATATGGATGGAACCTTAGTGGTACGTCAACTAGACATTGGAGTTTAAATCCCAACGTTCATATTGCCAAAATTATTTTTCTAGCCGTTTAGTTTTAAGCCAACGACTAACTGGTACCGATACTAAAGTATGGGTACCAATACTAGTGACATACTGTTTTGTATTTTAAGTAAACTTGTCACAAACAATACCTATTGGGTATTGGTACTAATCATCAGTACCTGTACTTGTTGCTTCCAGATTTGAGTTTTAAATACTTAACATAAATCTATAACCCACTTGTACCGATACTAATCATAAGTACTGATACTTGTTGCCTTCAGTACCGGTACTGAGCATGAGTACCAGTACTTGCAAGGTACAGGTTTGTTTCTTTGAAAAAACCCAAACCTGTAACTCACATGTACCGGTACTAAACTTTAGTACCAGTACTTGTGTGTTAACAGGTACCTTTATTAAGTAAATTAATCACTTACATTCTTTGAAAATGATCATAGTATAAATCCTAGTTTATCTCTAATTAATTTTACAATATAAGTTGATTCTTTATTAAGAGGCATACATTCTATAAAATAAAAATTCTAATCTAGAAAATCTAAAGGTCGAAGATGATCTCCTCTTCGACTCCTCCTTGTCATCTTACCTCCTCCTTGTCATCATGCCTATTTACCTTGATCTTCACCTAAATCTGAAAAGCACTCAATTGCAAACATTAATCATAATAATTTTGTTAACACCAAAACTAGATGTAAAACAAGATTCCAACAATCTCCCCCTTTTTGGTGTTGACAAAACTATCTTGCAAATAGATAAAAAATAATTTATAGCAATGTTATATGAAGGAAAAATTATTTAATTTAATGTTCCCCCCTCAATATATGCTCCCCCTAAAAATATCACTAGTTGCCCTTTATTTTTCTCCCCTGTTTTGTAAATCATCAAAAAATGAAGGGGTAAAAAAAATATCATACCAAAAATATTACCAGTAGTAGATGCTGATTGTGGATACCAAGCTCCACCGTCCACCCTTCTTAACCATCATGTAATTTGTAGAATGGTCGGAGTCTTCCATTTTCCACCTTAAACACCCATTGATCGTGTTTGATAATTATTCTTTAAAATCTTATTTTTCTTTTTAAATAATCTAGCTTTATGATATAATTCTTCATAAGCTTCAAGTAATTCTTCAAGAGAAAAATCAGGATTTACCTCATTTTCCGTGTCTTCTGAAGTTGCAACCAAACAAAGGTGTGTGACCTTGTCATCATCTGATTTACTGGAGTTGGTGTCCATGTCAGAGTCACTATCATCTCATATTGCTTTTAAAGCTTTCTTCTTCTTCTTCTTCTTCTTGACCTCCTTTGTATCTTTCCTATTATCTTCCTTCTTGTTTATAGGGCAATCCTTTCGCAAGTGACCCTTTTTCTTGCATTCATAACAAATAATATTAGTTGAAACTCTATTGATTTTCTTACCTTGCTTTCGGAGAATTTTTTGGAACTTTCTTGTGAGCATCTCCATCTCTTCATCTTCGGATTCCGAGGTGCTTGAATCTGTGTCCTCCTTAATTGCTCTAAAGGCAATACTCTTCTTGCTTGACGTCTTCTTCTCATTCTTCTTCATGTTCTCCAGTTGAACCTCATAGGCCATTAGGCTTCTAATCAGATCATCAAGAGAAAGGACTGATAGGTCCTTTTTCTCTTGGATCACTGTGAACTTCAGAGACCAATCACTTCTAAGAGATCTTAAAATCTTTCTTGCAAGTTGTTCCTTTGTCAGCTTGACTCCAAGATTCTTCATGTGGTTTACTATCTATCCAGATAGTATGGGTACCAGTCCTCGTGACATACTGTTTTGTATTTTAAGTAAACTTGTCACAGACAATACCTATTGGTACTAATACTTATCATGAGTACTGGCACTTGTTGCTTCCATATTTGGGTTTTAAATACTTAACACAAATTTGTAACCCACTTGTACCGGTACTGATCATGAGTATCGGTACTTGTTGCCTCCAGTACGGGTACTAATCATGAGTATTAGTACTCGCAAGGTATAAGTTTGTTTCTTTGAAAAAGCCCAAACCTATAACTCACATGTACTGGTACTAAACTTTAGTATTGATACTTGTGGGTTAACAAGTACCTTTTTTAAGTAAATTAATCAATTACGTTCTATAAAAATGATCATAGTATAAATCCTAGTTTATCTCTAATTAATTTTATGGTCTAAGTTAATTCTTTGCTAAGAGGCATACATTCTATAAAACAAAAAATCTAATCTAGAAAATCTAAACGTCGAAGATGATCTTCTCCTCTTTAATTCCTCCTTGCCATCTTGCCTCCTCCATGTCATCATGCCTGTTTGCCTTGATCTTCACCTAAATCTGAAAAGCACTCAATTGCAAACATTAATCCATAATAATTTTGTTAACACCAAAATAAGATGTGGAACAAGGTTCCAACAGGGTAGTATAGGCCTTGATGCAATCAGGTGTCATGTCAAAGAGCACATCATTGGCTAGAAGGTCAATCAAGGGCTTGGATAGTTTGGAAAAATATTTTATAAACCTTCTATAGAAGCCAATGTGTCCTAGGAAGGATCTGATTTGCTCGACCAAGCTAGGAGGTGGAAGCTTCGAAATTAAATCAACCTTAGCTCGGTCAACTTCTATGCCCCTATGCGAGACGATGTGACTAAGGACAATCCCTTCTTGAATTATAAAATGGCTCTTTTCCCAACTTAAAACAAGGTTGACCTCGATATATAGTTTTAGGATTTTCTTCAAGTTACTAAGACAATGGTCAAATGAGTCTCCAAAAATGGAGAAATCATCCATAAAGACCTCCAAATATTCACCTACCATCTCCAAGAAGATGGCTAATATGCAATGCTGAAAGGTAGTAGGCGCGTTGCATAACCCGAATGGAATATGGCGAAATGCAATATGGGCAAGTGAACGTGGTCTTCTCTTGGTCCTCGGGCACAATAGCAACCTGGTTATATCCTAAATATCCATCCAGAAAGCAAAAATATTTTTGCCCCGCTAATCATTTGAGAATCTAGTCAATGAATGGCAAGGGAAAATGGTCCTTTTTAGTGGCTTCATTAAGCTTCCTATAGTCAATGAATACACACCCGCCACGCGGAGGTTGCGCGGGTGGGGATGGATTCGCCCTGGTCATTTGTGACCACGGTGAGCCCGGCCTTCTTTGGTACCACTTGAGTAGGGCTCACCCAGGGGCTGTCGGAAATCAAGTAGAAGATTTCCGCATCAAGCCACTTGATTATTTCTTTTTTAACAACCTCTCACATGTTTGGGTTTAGTTGCCTTTGCATCTGGCAAGAAGGTCGAGCCCCATCTTCCAAATAAATCTTGTGAGTGCAATAAGTAGGGTTAATTCCCTTTAAATCAAAAACTGTCTACCCAATTGCTGCCCAATGCTCAGAAAAAGTAGTAGTCAACCTAAGTTCTTGGTCCCTGGTCGGTGTGAATTAATAATCACAGGGAAAGTATGATCAGGTCCTAGGAAGACATACTTAAGGTTATTGGGCAAAGGTTTCAATTCAAGTGCAGGTGGTACAATGTTTGATGGGTGTTGACATGGCTAGATCGAGGTTTTAGAAGATGCGTTCGTTGTAGTAATAAATCCTCAAAAATAACTTGAGCAACAGATAAAATTTATAACTCAGATGAAAGTTCGAGATCCTTCACTAGGAGCAAATACGAATTCACACGCTAATTTCAATATATGAAGTAAATGAGCACAATTAATTACTCCAAAATCTAATATGCAATATAGCACATGAGTGTATGAGGAGTAAAAAGAATTCTAGACAAAAAAATGGTGATTTAGATCACCAATTATAAGTCTAATACATATAACAACTACTCAAATCAATCAATATGAAGGAGCATATGATCAGACATCTAATTTTGCAATCAGATGTCATATTCTTCTTCTCCTCCTGTGCCTCTTTTGCCTTGGCTTCTCTTTTTCTTCTGTTCTATTGCTCTACTCTTCTCTTTCTACGGTCCTCTTCTTTTGTCTTCTCTAACTTCTTCTCAGGTCTTCTCCTCTTCTTCTTTCTTTGGTTTCTCTTTTTCCTTTTCTTTCTTCTCAAGACCTTCTCCTTCCTTCCTTCCTTCTGCTTTCACAATACACACAAGCATTCTTTTCTCTTCACGCATAAGGGCTATGCACCCTTCAAATTCAACTAAGTGTCGCAAAGAGCAGAAACCACCTAACCCCCGCTCTCTCTCCTTTTCCTCCTCTTCTCTCTCAAATCAGGCGGGTATATGGGTAATCGAGTATTCGCGTACCCAGGACCATGGCTGCCAGGGGTGTATAGTAGCCGAGGTGTGAGGCTCATGTAAGGAGGGACCTAACAATGATGAGAACAAGGGCGGAAAGTGGGTGTGTTCGATCAGGGGGTAGAGAGTGTTAAACCCTAAATTTCTTTAGGGCTTTCAGAGGGTGAGTCATGGCAGATCTTTTGGAGTTGGTGGCGAAGAGTATGGAGGTGTGGAGTGGTGGAGGCGCTTCGCCAAAGATGTGGCTGGAGCAGAAGAAGGTGAAGGGTGGTCGAAGGTGTAGAAATGATCGAGGGAGAGGAAGAGAGAGTTTAGGAAATTTAGGGAGATATTGAGAGGTGGAGGTGACCGGTTGTGGTAGACCGATGTCAGAGAAGGAAGAGAAGACGGCGAGATGATGACGATGAAGTAGGTGGAGGTACGCCCTCCCGTTGGTCGGGGAGGGTCACGACGAAGAGGGGAGTACGATAAGCCGACTGATGGGAACACCATCATGAGCCCTAACTAGCTCATTTTGACCTAGAAAAGAGAACAAAAGCTCCTACACAACCAACTGGAAGTCTTAACTCAAGGAAAAACCCTTTTGAAAGAAAAATAAGAAACAAGGGGTAAAACTGTAATTTTACCATTGCAATGCAACAACGGGATTTCTCAGGGGCTAAACATAGTTCAAATGATCTTAACAAGATAAAAAGTGGGTTGGTTCAAACAGAAAAGGGTTCATGTGAAATCTGGGAATTAAATGACTTCTGGTAACCCTAAATCAAACCCACTTAATTCAACAAGGTTCTGGTCGGGATAAAATTCACCTAAACCCTATAAAATTCATAAAAAAAATATCCTCTAAGGTTTAGAACCTTCAATTTAACCTTTAGAGCCTATTTTGACCTAAATAGGGGTCCTAGTCAAATGTTTGCCCTAAATTGGGTTTTTGTGTAAATTTCTAAGTCAAACGTAGTCAAACCAAAAATCCAACTTCACCATTGGATTTCTTGGGTTCAAATTATGTTTGTACCAAAATTTATACCTAAGGGAAATTCACCTTGACCTACTTTGCAAATCAGTCCAGCCCAATTACATTTATACCCCTACCTTTTGAAAACTCTTGCAGATACCCCTATCTTCCTCATCGTTCTTTACAATTAGGTCCCTCCACCATTAGAGCAGAGGAAATCCTACTCCGACGAGGATTCGAGGGAGACAACTCCCTAATTCCTCAAAGATTCCCTCTCAAATTTGAAAGGGAGATTCTCTAAAGAATTCCCATTCATGTGAACCCAATCTTGAGCTCCAATTTCCACCCAATCCCTCATGCGAATGCATGAGGGATTTGGGTCTTTTTCGACCTTCCAAGTCCGGCGAGGTTGCTGTGCTTGGAAGCTTTCCTTTCAAGCGCAAGACCCTCTGCCAAAGGCTATAAAAAGGTCCCCAGATCCTCCTGTTCCTCTCAAGCTTGATTTGGCCTGAGAAAACTGCCCAATCTTCCTCTCTTCCCCTCCGGCCAAAATCCCAACAAGCTTCGGCGACTCCCACCTCTTCTCGTCGCTCTGCCACAATACCAGTGGCAGAGTTTCCTCTCGTCACGCCACACCTACGCCCGTGCCTACCTCCCTCTCGTCGTCGTAGTCCCTCTCTCACTGGGCCTTCGTCTCCGGCGACGGCACATGCGAGCCATCTGCCTCCTCTGCTTCCCCCTTTGTCTATCCCCTCATAGACAAGTGCTCTCTCTCTGCTCTTTATTTTCCCTCATTTATTTTTTGTTATCACTCCCCAACTCTTACACATCACCGCAATCTTCTCCACCTCCAATAGACCACCGACGAGGTGCATCTGCCACTCCACGCAACCACCCACCTCGCCAGCCACCTAAAAAGCTTCGCCACATCTCACTGTTCATCATCCCTCTTCCCATGGACCGCCACACACTCCACACACATCCCCCAAACACACCCATCTTCACAGCCATAGAGTGACCTAAGCACGCACGCCCAGGCCGCCCCGTGCCACGCCGACCACCGGGCCACCCTTGTCGTGCCAAGGCTAAGCTTTCTATGTGATTTAATGAGGCCATAAGGCCATTTTGCTTGTGGAAAGCTATAGGTCATAGCCTCCATTGGAGCAAGCTTCATCCAAGGCTCCAGGCTTCAGGTTTTCAGGTCCCAGACACGCGGACTTCATTAGCGGACAACTCAGCCCAGTAATTGGAGGCCAACTCCCCGCATCCGCTGTAATCAAGCGTGTCACTTGCTGCAAAAGCGCATGAGAAGAAGGTGGGACATTTAGTCCCACCTCAGAAGTTTTGAAGCAAGCGGTGCGCTATAAGTGGAAAAAGTGCCAAGGGCTTATCGCCTCCTGACACGGGGTGAGGTCTCACTCATCCCACTTGCCTCGTCCACGACCCATGCTCTGGAGACCTAGTTCCTGACCCAACTACCTGTGCACTCCTCGCCCACCACCCACGCCGGTGGGCCTGGTCCCAGGCACGTTGACCTGACCCGTTAACCCAAGAAGGCTCTGGGAGAGCGAGCCTAAGAGAGAAGAAAGAAGAGAGAATTTGTGGGGAGGGTAGGGGGTAGGTTTTGCTCTCAGGGAAAAATAAGAAGCTAAGGCCAGAGAAGAGAGAATAAATCAGAGAAGAAGAAGAGCCTGAGAAGGAAAGAGAAAGAAAAGGAAGAAGATGCTAAGGCCAGAGAAGAGAGAAGAAATCAGAGAAGAAGAAGAGCCAGAGAAGGAAAGAGAAAGAAGAAGGAAGAAGAAGCTAAGGCCAGAGAAGAGAGAAGAAATCAGAGAAGAAGGAAGAAGCTGAAGATAGAACAGAAGAAAGAGGAATCAAAAGAATCACTTACCACTTAAGGCGTATGATTTTTACATCAGACGTCCATCTTTTATTTTGAGCTTCTACATACATTGATATCATCTTTCTTGCTTCATAACTTTGATTAGTCATTGCATATTATAAATTTGAAAGTTGTATTCTTGGTTTATAAATCCCAATTTGCTCCCTATGTTCGACCTCGGATTTATATTTTTTGAGTAATAAACTTTATTTGTTTTCAAAGCGATTTTGGCTATACTACGACGCATTTATTTTAAACCCGATCTCGCTTTCGACAAACACCGACCAATTTGGTCGTTGGACGACCAGTGGAGGAGAATCGAGGAGGTCGCCAGAGCAGTGGTCGTTGGCAACTGGAGGAAGGGATTTAGAGGCTTTTGGCTTGCCAAGACTTGCTGAAAAGCTTGGCCGTGCGACAGGGGTTCTTTTATAGGCCATAGGAAGCCCTTCCAAGCTTGGAAAGAAGCTTCCAAGCTCAGAAGGCTTTTGCAAAATAGGATACCCGAACCTTTGAAAGGTTCGCATGACCTTTTGGGAAAGAATTGGAGCCCAAGACTGGTCTCATTTGGAAGGAAATTTCGCAAGCAATCTCCGGTTCAAATTTAGGATTGTTTGGTTGAGAATCGAGCGAGAAAATCTCGCTTGAATCTCGTCAGAGCTCAATGTGTTCACACTAATGGCGGTAGGGACCTAAATGTGAAAATGATGAAGTTAGGGACCTGTTTGTAAAGGATTCAAAAGTTAGGGGCATGTGTGTGAGATAAAAGAGTCAGACATGACCAAATTGCAAACTAGGTCAAGATAATCTCAGATTGGGCCCAAATTTTGGTACAAACCCAATTTGGACCTAAGGAATTCAATGGTAAAGTTGGATTTTGGTTTTTACCTAGTTTGACTGGGTAATTTACATAATTACCTAAATTAGGGCAAATGTCTGTCTAAGACTCTGTTTTGGGTCAAGACGGGTTCTGATGGTCAAATTGAAGGTAACAAACCCTAGATAATATTTTTCTATGAATTTTAGAGAGTTTAGGTGAATTTTATCCTGACCAAAACCTCATTTACTTAAGCATGTCTGTTTTTAGGGTTTTGGAAGTCATTTAATTCCTAAAATGCGTGAAACTCACTTTTGTCTGTTCTAACCCACTTACTAGACTCTTAAGATCATTTGATCCTTAACCCCTGAGAAAACCCATGATTGTCCTGCCTTCAAGATATGATGGAAAAATTACAGTTTTAACCATGGTTTCTTGTATTTCTCTCTGAAAGGATTTGCAATGAATTATGACCTTCTGATGGTTATGTAGGAGCATTTAATGACTTAATCAAATCAAATTGAGCTAGTTATGACTCATGATGGTGTTCCCATCAATGGGTATGGGAAGGGAGGGAGTTAAGTGACATCAATCTCCTCAAATGGAGGTTGCCGGTGGTAATCAGTTCTGCAAAGTTTAACCTCCAGAGATTAGGATGGGTTAGGGCAGTCAACATCTGGTTGAATCAGATGGTCCTCTAAAGAGCTTAGAGTCAGGCATTCTTCAACCAAGGTTTCCATGGGATCGTATTCCTTAACCCAACCACAATTGAAAGACTTAGCCACCTTGAAGATATCCAATTGCATCTTCCTATCTCTAAAGGCGATTTCCATACATCCCATGTCACAATCAATGTTAGCCTTGGCCGTTGCCAGAAAGGGTCTGCCCAAGATGGTGGGTGTGTTTTGTAGTTGTTCGAGGACTTCCATGTCAAGGACTAAGAAGTCAACTAGGAAGTAGAAGTCCTTAACCTGAACAATTACATCCTCGACTACCCCCTTCGTGGTTTTCACAGATCAATCAGCAGTTGGATAGTCACAAGTGTGGGCTTTAATTCTCCAAACCCAAACTGGTAATAAAGGGTAGTCAGGATTAGGTTAATTGAAGCACTTAAGTCCCAGAGTGCTCTATCAAAGGTCATGTCACCAATATTACATGAGATCAAAGGCATTCCAAGGTCAGTCCTTTTATAAGGTAGGCTACTCAATATCACCGAACTTGCCTGCTCAGATGCACTACCTTTCTAGGTGCTTGGGTTCTTGGCTTACGCTTGGATGTGCAAACATCCTTCAAAAATTTTACATAAGCTGGGATATGTTTGATCGCTTCGAAGAAAGGAATATTGATCTTTACTTGCTTGAAAATCTCTAACAACTCCTCGTTCTCAGCCACATTTTTCTTCTTCTTTACCTTATCCAAGGCTTCAGGGTATGGGAATTGGGTGTGAACCGGGTTAGGTTCCTGATCCTTGGGTTCCTCCCGCTCATCCTCAGAATCAACTATCTCAGGTAGTGGGGTCACGAGAGGGGTCGACCATTTGGTGTCCTAGGTTTGAGTGTCGCTTCTCAAGGTAACCACATTGGCTGAGGCATTGGAACCAGGGTTAGGTCTTTGAGAAGAAGTGGAAAACCCAGGGGGTGTCTGAGGGGCTTGTAGAATCATATGGGCCTACCCCTGATTTGTTGGAACCCTCGAGGATTGTGGCCTCTGTGCATTAGATTCCTAGGGTTCGATTATGGCTGAGAAGGAAGGGACCCCTGTTGTTTGTTATCCAACAGTTGGCTCAATTGTCTCTTCACTAAAGTCATCTCCTCCTGATGTTTTTGATTCATATCAGCCATCATTTTAATCAGAGTGCTCATTTGGTTTTGTTGTGTCGAAGCCGCCCTATGCTGGTTATAGGATGGTTTAGCAAGTGAACCTTGCTGATAGGAGGGAAGGTTTAGCCTCAATTGGTTCTGGAATTAGTTTGGTTTTTGGTTCGACCAGGAAAAATTAGGGTGGTTAAGCCATCCAGGGTTATAAGTGTTGGAGAAAGGGTTAGGCTTAGAATATGTCTGGATGGTCTGGGCATCTTCAAAGGTAGAAGGTGCCGAAGGGGAGGGGAAAGAATAATTAGGGTTTAAGGGAGCAAAGGTCTCTCCCTGGAACATGGTCAGGGGTTGTTCCAGGTGAACTTGGTTCATAGACTGAACCAGGTCGATATTGTGTGCTCCCTTCACTAGGGAGAAGTTCTGCAATGGGGTTTGGGATTGGTTCAATAGCTCATCAATTTTCTTATTGACAAACTCAACCCGATCCAATTTCTTTGCTATAATGTCCATGTCAACCATCCCAGAATTAGTTTGCACCTCATAAATCCCACCACGGGGTTGACTGGTCCAATTAAATTGGGTCATGGAGGCATTATTAAGCAAGTTCTCACTTATTGACTCAAAGAGCTCAAACACGCTTTCCTCATCCTTATTTAGAAAATTGCCTCCACATGAGGCATCCACGAAATTCCTACGGTTGCTGTCTAGACCATGGTAGAAAATCTGGGCCAATTGTCACCTCAGAACCTCATGGTGTGGGCATTTCCTCAATAATTCGTTGAATTATTCCAATGCCTCATGGAATTGCTCTCCACTTTGTAGGGTGAATGTGGTAATATCTCTTCTAAGGGCATTTGGATTTCCTATGGGGAAAAACTTCTTAAGAAAAGAATGCCTTAATTCCTCCCAAGTGGAGATGGGTCTCCCTAAGGTTCTAAGCCAATGAGAAGCTTTGTCCCTCAAGGAGAATGGGAACATCTTGATTAAAACAATGTCCAAATGGATGTTCCTTGGTTTTACAGTTCGTGCAATTCGATCTAAGTCTTCCAAGTGTTGGAAAGGGTCTTCATTTGAGCTCCCATGGAAATGGCTTTGAATCAAGCTAAGGACATCTAGTTTTAACTCAAAATCATCTCCCCCTTCGGGAACCCTAAGATATGGTTCAACACAGATGGAAAATGGATCGTAGAAATCACGGAGAAGCCTTGGTTGGCCCTCAAGGGGTTGTGGTGTGTTAGGTGGGTTCAGTGGGGGTTGCCCTTGAGGGTTCTACCCTTGAGGATTCTGCCCTTGAGGGTTCTGCAGTAGGTGTATGGCCTACATGATGGTATGGATCTGATGTTGCTAAAGTTGGTGGTTAGCTATAATCTAAGCCTAAATCATGGCCATGGCATCGGGTTGAGGTTGGTCCTCAACCTCCTCAACTCTTGGGTTGGCCATTTCCTCAGTCCTACCCCTTGAAAAATCAAGTCTCCTCCTAGTTTCTCTATCTAAAGCAACCGATTCAAGATGTAGTGATCACCTTCTATGCATACACTAGAGAAGAACAAGGAGAGATGCGAAGGGAAATAGATGTGAGAATGGCATGTACACAACCAAGAAAACAAATCTAGGCCCTATAGCATAGACCTAGGTGACCTACGCTTCAGAAGTAAATTCCGACCACACGACAAATTCGGTGTTGCCCTTACTCCCAAAGGTGGTAAAGTTGGGAAGGTGAAGTAGGGGGAGCATGTCCCGAAGACCGCTAATTATGCCAAACCCCTACTTACTTAAGTCATTTGACAATCGAGCCTCCCAACTTAGCACCTTTTGGAACAAGAAGACATCACTAATTCGCTATGCGTTCAGGAAAAATACCCTGAAATAGACTCAATGAATCCTAGGGCCAACGTCTATTCAATTTTAATTTAGGGCTAGGTCAGTGCTTGTGCTCAGGGATTAAGTGAAGGGCGTTAGGGGGTGGATGCCCTTAAAAAATCTAGTTGAGCTATGTACACAATCGGGTGCAAGGACCCGATGCCAAAACAAGTGTTCTTTATCAAGCTAGATTGTGATGAATAGCTTTTAGAATTTGAACCTTGCTTTATTGGATTTTAGGATTCCACTTGTTTACAAATTCAATCAAGGCACAAAGACACAGTCACACGATTGGTTAAGATTGATTTTCTTTAGGGCCATTTTTGTGACTATGAAGTTAAAAGCACCCTAGTGTGGAAGATCCTACGACATGCAACTTCTAATGAATATTTTTTGGACTTTATCAAGAAGGGTTCAATCAAAGCAAGAAATGACCCTATCCTAACCAAAATCGAACGAGATTTCCAGCAAAATTAATTTCAGAATTTTTAGGGGATGATAAACCAAATTTACATTTTTCCAAGAGGGGGTCAATCTATCTAGAACCTCTAGATCAGTGCGCGAGTATAAGAATTGAATTAGAACAAGCACTAATCTTCTTCAAATGAAGAAACAGTCTTCATAAGAAATGTAGAGAACTTCAAGATCTTTCCAAAAATATAAATTTATCACAAATCCAAGTTACATGGAGTTTGCAGCAAAAGAAACAACCTGCGAATCTCGAGAAATCAGGACAACCTTGCGTACTTCTAGTAGAGAATTTTTCACGGCCAAACCACAAAGATTTTGGCTATGAAATTTTAGGTGGAGTTCTCCCACTAGAAGGATCACCTATGAGATCTTTTAGGAATTTTTAGAGGCCTTAAGGGTCCTCTAATCATGTGCTCAACCCGAGTCCAGAAAATAGTGTTATGAAATTAATGGGTTGAGAACTTGGTGGTGGTGTTTCCTTCGACAAACACAAGAGAGCTTTTTTTTTAGAGCACCACCACTTAAATCTTTTCCTTTGTCTAGAGATGAAGGGTTACCTTTGGATCATGGGAAGACAAGATATCAAACCTTCGGGCTGATGGCAGTCTTCTCTTGCGCTTCCTTTGATCCAATCCGATCCACTCTCCTTCTATTGCCGATGTATGAGATTCCTGCGAGCAATAAAAGAGTGAAAGGCAAGTTAGATAACACAAGTATGAATAATGCCCAAGGAAATAAAAGAGAATAAAATATCCATTGCCTCCCCAGCAATAGCACCAAAAATTAACATCGGGAAACATGTTAGGTTAATTCATTTGTTGTAGCATGCATCTATGACATCAATTTTAATTCTAATAATAGAACATGAGTCCGAGTGTCAAACATAGGGAGGCAAGAAATCGGATCACTTAATCACTTTATTGTCACAAGACATGTCATTTGGTTTGCTTGCGAAAAAGAGAGGGAGCGAGAGAAAAAGAGGGAGAGAGTTGAGTTAGAAATCCATGATAACAGTGATTGCTAATCTACATGCAAAAGACATGATAGAACAAGGTCACATTAAAATCATAGAATGTCATGAATCGAATGAGACAACAATGATAGGAAAAATCATCTTACAACTACCAACACTAATGCTAGATGAATGCTTAAAGAAATGTAAACATTAAGCTAAGGAAAACTGGAGAATAAATGCGACAAATGGAGCATTGAGACAGCCACGGTGGTGGATGGGCTTTCGTCGGTGGCTCGATAGCTCTAGGACCTTGCTTGAAGCTCTATGGAGGTGATAGATTTTCTTGGTAGAAGATTGTGAAAAGTGGAGGGGGATAGGTCTTTATATAGTGGTGTGAGAGGGTGTGTTTGCATGCATGGGTCAACAGCAACATTTAAAACATCGCGAAAGACCCACCTTAGACGTTGCTAAAGCCATCACTTCTCCCTCACTGGCAAGGCATGAACGCAACAGCTGGCGAAGCATTGCAGGCACGAGATGTTGTTGGCCATTGGAACTTGATCGAGTGATGTAGCTGCACGGTGTTTGCATCGGCCCACTTTTCAAATCGCATCCATCACGTAGGAGATGCTGTTGGCCATTGGATCAACGCTCTAGATAGCCATCAGATGGCGGACATCTCATCAAATAGTTTAGCCATTGCACCCCCCCTCGCTGCACATACGATGGTGCATTGATCTATGCGGTATCATGCGCCTGTAGCACATGCTTCATCCGTGCGTCCATGTCGCCGAAATCTTAGCTGTACATTGACAATCAGGCGATCCAATTTTGCACCCAAACCTCCGCTTAACTAATTTGAGGCGCTTGAAGTCTCGATCCCATGCCACTCATTTGTAAACGCCTCGCCCACTCGCTGCGCTACACTTCGCAAATGGTTGCAAGGACGACGAGGTGCACATGCACAGGTGATCGTTAAATGTAGATCTGATGGCGGATGTTGCGTGATGAAGGAGCTGATGCTAGTGCACAATGAAGGTCGAAGCAGGTGCCACATGGGGCTACGATGACCGTTGATCATCAAATCCATGGTCATAACTTCTCGAACTTGTTGTGGGAGCTACGGAGGTCGGATTGAGTAATTTTGAGTCTGTTTGACTCCGTTCGTTAATCCGGATCCATCTGTACAGTCTGATTGCTCATCTAAGACCTGTTTAAATATATAGTTGTACAGCAGATCATTAAACCTTAATTCTAAGCAATCTTATCATAAAATATTGTAGAATGCATGCAATTCTCCCAAACCTACTATAGCGTGATATTAATGCGCATGTATCCTCAAAATTGACTCTAATTGATAATATAAACACTAATAATTGTAGAGTCATCACCCTACACCCTAGGAGACCTAATTTAAGGTACCCTAAGCCTAGTACACTATCCTAAGACCCTCCTAAGAACCTAATTAGGTTCTCACTAAGCCCAATTGACTTAGGTAAAGTCCATTGCATTATACCTAGTTAATTGGACTCATAGAGTCCAATTAACTAGGTAGAATGCAATGGACTTTACAATTGAGCCCTAATCTCAACCCATGTAGGTCTAACTGGACTCAATCAGAGACCAATTAACTCACACCCAATCTAATTGGGAACCCTCTCTCAATTACACACACATTGACCCAATTAAACTTATGTAAGTTTAATTGGATCAATCATAATAGTAATAGGTTATGTAAACCTATTTTTAGAAATAAAATTAGACCAATCACTTAGACCTATAGGACCCTACCTTACCGTGGATCTAAGAGGTCCACTTGACTACACATGTCATGGACACACACTCACACAGAGTTGGCATCCACACATAGGTGGCACCACTTGGAAAACCCCTAAAACCCTAAGCATAGAAAGTCTTCCTTAGATCCATAATTTGTGGATCTAAGAAGACCCACTCTTGGCTATGTTGGATGGCCAAATAAGGGCCTTCTAGACCCTTCCTCCCAACGCCTACCTATTCCCTCCAAAGTCTATAAAAAACCATCACCTTGGCTACCCAAGTCCCCCCATTTTGTATGCCACCTCCATCTCCAACTCCATTGGCGAGCTCCTCCACCATCAAGTACCACCACTTCTAAGTCCAAGATCCAAGAAACTCTCCACCACCTTCATTAGGAGGCCAACCAACACACCATGGTCGTCCCTCTTCCCCTCCTACCACCTCAAGCCATATGACCACCAGAGACCACCTCTGGTGCCTAATTTTCCCTTAGTTTATTGTTCTTCACATTTTATTTCTTGCATTAATCTCCTGCTAGTAGCATAGTGCTGCCATCTCCTTCAGTGCACGCATGTTCTCCCCGAGATCCACGCATGTATCTATTTTGTTGTTAGCTTAGATTTCAATCTCATTATACAAGCATTCCTCTAGTGCCGATTGTAAAAACTTGATTTGATTCAATGGAATAAAGTTGCCTGTTATCTCTACTTGGATCAACTTTTTTGTTTATGCCAATAAAATGTCGGTTCCAGAGGAAATTGACTTAATGATTAATGAATTTTCTGTGGGTCGCTATCGAATAGTTGAGATCGTGTGCACCAATACACATACTTTCACGTTCGTACTATTTCCGACTCACACGTATGCTTTACGAGTTAACAACGCGACCGGTGAATCCTATATTTGTACATTAAATACAGTATTGCAATTTTGAGCGAGTGGAGGGAGAGAAGAAAATCATAATCAATTTCGCAAAATGCACCTACCTGAGATCGACCAGGACTCACCATCTCGTTAGAAATATTTTTTGTTGAAACGGATTTTGCAACTATACTATGACCTAATCAAATCAAAATGTGATTTCCCATTCACAACATGTACCTAAAGGTGGCGGCCAAAGAGAGACAGGTCCAATGGCTAGGCTCTGGACACCCAGCAATGGGGGGCTACCCACTACAACATGCCAGGCATACCACCACTAGCTTGCATATTGGCTCCCTAATTTCCACTATGGTCACCCGTACAGTGAGTCAATGCATGATGTGTGTAGATGCTTAGACTTCTAGAACATTCCAAATCGAAGGGTGAGTTGATAAGTCCTACTTATCACCCCACTTTATTCATTTTATTGCAATTAAATTAAGTTGGCAAGGACCAGGGGAATAGGTCTACATCTTAGTGGACATCAGGACTAATAAGCCACTAGTCCTGAAGAGTCCTAGTGAAAAGATCCTAACTGTATTATTTCCTAAAGTAGGTAAATTTTGGTGCCCACATTTCTGATTTCCTCCTTGCTTTCTTTTTATTACACTTTTTTTTTTTTTTTTTAATTTTGGGAAAAAAAAATCAATTCAAGCTAACAATTCCATGCTCAGAAAATAAGAATTACCACCCCCCATGCCTATTGCATGTTATGCAACATTTATAATGCATGATGCTTCTATGATACTAAGAATATGCATAAATAGACATTTAAGGTTACTTAGATGTATACAAATCACACCCCCATGCCTATCTTTTGCTAGTCCCTAGCAAAAACTATATGCTATTGATAAACAGAATTATGATCAAATTACTTGAACAATAGTTATTTTTCAACACAAGGAAATTTCTACTAAGGACCTAAACTACAGAAACACAATAGCACCCGAGTGTCTACCAAAATGAAGACCGCCCAAGCTCTCACCTTATTCAAAAGCCAAAGCATCTTTTTCTTTTTTTTCTTTATTTTTTTGAATTTTTGAATTTAAGGTTTCGAGGCAGCTTTCTACAACTACCCAACCCACCCAAGACTTGAAGAGAACTCTAAGTACTAAGCATCTTTTTATGTGAATGTGATAGACTCACTAATCGACTATTAGAATGGACTTCAGGTTTCTACGCCTCTAGGTGACCATGAAAGGAATTCTGCCTAAAGGTATATCTATACGATTAGTAGCTTTCTCCCTACTTTTACTTTTATGGGGACAACTCCCCAGATTATTCTACCTTCCCGCTTCTTCTTAAGTGTTTAGGAATTATATGTGCATTTCATAAGCTGGGATCTAGACAACCGGCCGATGAGCTATTACCACAGACAACTTGTCAGCCATACTCTTTGCGGTGAAGTGTGGCTTATTTCTTTCTTCTTTTCTTCTTTTCTATATTTTTATTTTCTTTTTAGATATTTTTCTATTTTTTCTTTTTTTCTAAGTAGGTGGCTTCCCTAATCTAAGATTTACCTAAAGGCAGCAGGAAGAGATGGTCATGTGGTTGGCCTTTGGACAACTGGCCAATGAGTTGTTACCACCAAAAACTTGCTTGCCATACTACCTTAGAAGGTTCGTTAGCTACCCAATTTTCGTTAAAATCACCAAAAAGTGAGTCAGTGCAAAAGGTGTGTAAATGCTTAGACTTACAGTCCCTTCAAATTAGAGAGTAGGTTGACAAGTCATGTACTTATCACCCTAACTTATTAACCAATTAGAAATGAATTTTTAAATGATGAGGACTCGAGAAACAAATCCACATTTTAGTAGCCACCTGTGCTGATTAAGCCCAAATACCTAAAGAATCTAAGTGTTCAGGTCCTACTGTATTATTTCCTAAGGTTGAAAATTTCTAAAGCTTAAGTTTTCTTTTCCTGATTCAATTTTTTTATTTTTTTCTTTTTTTAATAAAAAGGAAAAATAAGAAAAATTTACAAGGAATCCACAATGCTGACAATATGATTCAAAAATGAATCCACCCCCCATGTCTAGCTTATGTAATGTCCTCATTGAAAATAAAAGGCATGAGAAAGGGTATAATGGAAAAATATCACCTATATTCCATGATGCTCTAGTCAGCTCTGAGTCAAACTGTACAAATTCTGAGTTTAATGCCATCAGCTAGGCGGGGTCCAGCCAAAGAAGTCAAATCAAGGTTAAAGCAACCTTGTTTGAGATGGATTCTAGAATAACACAATAAACATAAGGTTTTAGACATTGTCCATTGACCTTGAAAGAATTACACATCTTTGGGTCAAAAATATCAATGGGGCCATTTACGAATATCCGATCGATGATGAACGGGTCGTTCCACTATGACCTAAGTTTGCCGGGAAAGAGCTTAAGTCGAGAATCAAAGAGCCATCACACGCAGATGCATGGTAGAACTCAAGTATACTTTGGAACTCATTCTCTAGAACACGTCAATGAATAATTTGATTAGAGCCGATGAGATACAGTTCAGGTTCATCCCAAAAGTAATATTTGGCCTCAGATATAAGTCTATCCCATTGTTGCTTGGTCCAATCTTAGGGGATTTGACCAACAGCCAAATAATTTACCATGTTTGCAAACCAAGGGGTTTAGACACCTGAAACTACAAGAATAGTCTCGTCTGGAAAAGCATCAGTGATTGGAATATCCAAATGAGAAGAATCAATTAAGAGTCTCGAAAGATGATCCACCACAACATTTTGTGCCCCAGATTTGTCTTTAATTTCAAGATCAAATTCTTGAAGTAAAAGAATCCATCAGATGAGCCGGGGTTTGGCATCCTTTTTAGCCAAGAGATGTCTCAAGGTCAAGTGGTCAGTATAGATTATAACATGAGATCCTAAGATATAAGCCTAAATTTTTCCAGCGTAAATACTACAGCTAGCAATTCCTTTTCGGTAATAGTGTAGTTTCTCTGGGCCTCATCCAGAGTTTTGCTAGTATAGTAGATGACAGAGGGCTTATTGTCTATTTTCTAACCCAAAACAGCCTCGACCGTGTAATCAAAAGCGTTGGTCATGATCTCATATGGGGCTGTCTAGACCGGTGGTTGCAGCACCGGAGCACAAGTAATTACCGTTTTAAAAAAATTAAATGCTTTGTGGCATGATTCATCAAAATCGAACGGCATATCTTTGGCCAGAAAGTTGCTCAAAGGTCAAGCAACCTTAGAAAAGTCCTTAATCAACCTCCTATAAAATCCCACATGACCGAGAAATGGTCGGATTTGTTTAACAGATGTGGGAGGAGGAAGTTTGGAGATAGCATCCACCTTAGCTTTATCAACTTCAATTCCCCGCTTAGAGACTACATGACCTAAGATGATGATTTCTTGTGTCATGAAGTGACTCTTTTCCCAGCTAAGGACAACCGTGTTTTGATGCATCTCTTAAGATCAATTCTAGGTTAGCCAAGCAAGAATCAAACAAATCTCCAAAAATGAAGAAATTGTCCATGAAAACTTCCATAAACTCTCCCTCCATGTCTGAGAGGATGGCTAGCATGCAACTTTGAAAAGTCGCAGGTGCATTGCAAAGCCTGAATGCCATTCTACGGAAGGTAAAGGTTCCGTAGGGATAGGTGACAATCATCTTTTCCTGATCCTTGGGATGAATAGGGACTTAGTTGCATCCCGAGTAATCATCTAGGAAATAGAAATACTTTTGCTTAGCTAATCTTTCAAGTATCTGGTCGATGAAGGGAAAAGGGAAATGATCCTTTTTTGTGGCTGTGTTCAGCTTCCTATAATCGATACAGACTCTCTAAGAGGAAGCTAAATTAGTTGTGACAGATTCTCCTTTCTCGTTAGTCACAATGGTAATCCTGGCTTTCTTGGGAATAATTTGCACAAGACTAACCCAGGGACTATCAGAGATTGGATAAATGATTCCTGCATCGAGCCACTTAATGATTTCCTTCTTGACCACTCCTCACATATTAGGGTTTAGTCTCCTCTGCATCTGGCGAGAAGGGTGGAATCCATCTTCCATAAAAATTTGATGATTGCAGTCAAATGGCTCAATCCCCCTAAGGTCATGGATGGTCCAACCAATTGTCTCCTTATGTGCTTTTAGGACCTTAATTAGTCTCATCTCCTGCTCCTTAGTCAGTTTTGCACTTATAATCACAGGGAGCAATTTCTTAGGTCCTAAAATTTCATATTTTAGATTCTCGAGCAATGGTTTCAATTCTAGCTAGGGTGGGTCTAGGATGGAGGGTAAGGATGATGCTGATGAAGATTCATCAAGACAGTCTAAAGGAAGACGTTGGGAGGGACGGAAATCAACAACCTCTTCAGAGTGTGGCGGGTCTGCCATGAAGGGTTGTGGGTTAGGTTCATTTGTGCAAGAGGAATTCTCAAGGATGGTAAAGGCCATACAAGTCTCAAGATTCAAATCATCATCCTTGAGCTCCTCAATATATCCACAATCCTCAAATTTGTTAATCTCCTTGAAAATTTCAAGTTTCATTTTTCTATCCCTAAAGGCAATCTCCATACTACCGCTTTCGCAGTTGATATTGGCCTTAGAGGTAGCCAGGAACGGATGCCCCAGAATGATGGGTGTGTTCCTTAAATCCTCAGGTACATCCATGTCAAAGACAAGGAAATCTATAGGATAGTATAAAAACTTAACCTTGATGGTAACATCCTCAATAACACCTTTCGGGTTTGTGACTGAATGGTCCACTAACTGCAACGTTACTGAGGTCTGCCTAAGTTCATCTAATCCAAAATTTTCGTAAAGAGAAGTTGGAATTAGGTTAATGGATGCACCTAGATCCCAAAGTGCCCTTCAAAAGTGTAATCCCCGATAACACATGAAATCAATGGGGCACTAGGATCTCTCTTTTTCTGAGGAAGGTGAAGCTGAATAACAGAACTAGCCTACTTGGAGAGTATCAAGTTCCTTGGGGCAAATTCCCTTGGCTTACGCTTTTGAGTGCATAAATCCTTTAAGAATTTAGCATAAGCCAAAATGTGTTTAATAGCATCGAGAAGCAGGATATTGATTTCAACATTCTTGAATATATTCAAGAGCTCCTTGTCACTATCAACAGACTTCTTCTTCCTGGGTTTAAGCAAGGCTTCAGGAAATGGAACATGAGTAAGATCATTGGATTCAAGTTCCTGAGCCTTGACTTCTTCAATATTCTCTTCCTCAGGCTCACCAAGGTTTGATTGACTAGAAGAGGGTAATTTTGGTACCTGGGTTTGCCTTCCACTCCTCAAGTTAATAGAATTTGCAGAAGCGTATGGGTTTGGATCTTGGGGAGGGTTAGGAAAGATCGAAGGGGCTTGATTAGCCAAATATCCTGGATTGAATGAGGAAGCAGAAGGACCCTGCTCAACCACCTGAGCATGTGCGTGTAGGTCACTCTGATTCCCGTACCCCTGGGCTCAATTGCCCTGATTCTGTATGTTGCGAGGGTTGGGTATAGGTTGAGATGGTAGAGATCCGGGTTGACAAGTATTAGCAATGAGCCCAGATAGCAAGTTGTTTAGCGAGGTTTTCATTTGTTGTATGAGCTAGAGCATGGATCTTTACATTTCTACCATCTAACGATTCAAATCAGCCTACCCTGCGAGTTGACAAGCATTCCAACATGGCTAATTGACCTGGTTAGGGGGTAGCTTAGTGTGAACATGACCTTGACCCATTGGTCTTTGCGATGCATAGTTGCTGGGTCAGATTTGGGTCTACTGTTGGTGCTAAAGCACCACGATCATTTATTTTGATGATAGCAAAACACGTGTCTTTTAACATTTGCATTTGAGTTCTAGCTTTCAGGTCAAATTTTAAATAGAGACAAGTGTTTAGACGGAGTTCGAGTTCGCATCCATGGCAGATTGGAGGAGCTTGACAGAGGCGGAGGAGCTTTGTAAGGAGCGAAAGCTTGAAGAAGGAAGGAGATGAAGAATAGGATAGAATTCATTTTATCCTATTCTATGTAATTTTGTTTCTTTGTTTTGCTCTTTATTTCTATCTTAGATCTTATGTTAAAGAGACTCAAAGAACCCTTAAAGTAGTCCTAGGAACACCTGCACTACCCTAAAATACTTAGGTTTTATGTAAAGAACTTAGAAAATCAAAATAGGGTTCAGACACCCTTATCTGGCATCCAATCTGGAAATCAGACGTCTGATATTAACTTTTAAGACGTCTAACTGTTTGATCAGACGTCCAAAAACATCTAAGCTGGACTTAGTAGGTTCTGTCTGTTACAATCAGTCGTCCAGACCTTAGCCCAGACGTCTTAGCAAACGTTTGAGGTCTTTTGCCAGACGTCCAATTAGTGGAATGTTGGCTGCCTTAGTAATCATTGAGGAAATGACCGTTAGCCTCGTATCAGACATCCGTAGAGGACCCCAGACATCTGATACATGACCGTTTTACCTCGGCTGACCCAAAATCTTCCCTCAGAGATTTTCTAGCCATTATACTTCCTTGGGAATCCATTTCCGCAGAACAAAAGGTTTCTAGACGTCCAGACCTAATGCCAGACGTCCTGTGTGTCGTCTGATAGACATACACTAGAACCCTGTTTAGGTCTGATTCAAGTCAGGAAAGAAACCCGCCTAGAATCAGACTTCTAACTTAGTTCGCAGATGTCTTAAACAGGTTTTCCAGACGTCTGATGCAAGGACCAGACGTCTAATGACCCTGTCAGAATCATGATTAATTCTGACTACAGCCTGATTTGCCTTGGATTTGCACCCAACGGCTATGGAAGCCTTCCAAGGCCTTCAAAAGCCTTCCTAGGCCCTCTATAAATAGAGGAGGACCCCTTGGCTTGTAAGACACACCAAGACACACTATGCAAACCACTTTCCACATCTTTTGTGTCCAAGAGGAGTAGTTGAAGCTCTAGCTCTCCAAGCATCTGTTTCATATCTAGAGAGCTTCATCCCTTTACGCACCCACTCTCCCTTTGCGATTACGAGAGTGACAAAGCACCACCACGTGGTTCACGCATCCGCGTCATTACATTGACGCACTTCCACCAAAGGGAAGTTTCCTAACTCGTATAGAAGCTAGGTGTTAATATTTGTGCTCTATAAGATTGTTATACTTTTGTTGTTCTTTGGTTTGAGTATTCACTTTGTGAATTCTCGTCTCCATCGAGGGACAAAATCCTCCTTGCGAAAAAGAGGGGTTGAGGAACGCTACCCTCGCACTTGTAGCGTGGTTGTACTTGAGGTTGAACTACCCTCGTTGAAGTAGTTTGTATAGTGGATTTGATCGATTGGATCGATCGGGAAATCCTAACTCGAGAGGGTTAGGTGGTGGTTTTCACTCGATTTGGGTTTCCACCTAAAAATACTTGTGCCTATTGTGTGATTACTTAATTTTGTAAGATTGTCTATTTTTATTCCGCACTTTATTTCGTCATGCATATCTCACCCCCTCCAACCAGGAAATAACAATTGGTATCAGAGCAAGTCCTTGCAAGATTGAAGTAACACCCAGCAAGAAGATCATGGAGGGAAGCAGCTCCGCAAGAAGGATTTCCAAGGGGCAGTCTACGACTCATCCACCATTCTTCGATGGGAGCTACCCCTACTAGAAGCTGCGGATGAAGACTTGGCTGCAAGCCAATGACTTTACGATTTGGGCCAGATGCGAGACGTCGTTTGACATCCCGAAGAAACCCGCGAGAGGCTACTCACAATAACAAATCCGGGAGCTATCACTAAATGCAAAAATAACGAACGCATTGTATTGCACTTTGAGTCCGGAGGAGTTTAACAGAACCTCGCAATGCACCACCACATACGAGATCTGGCACACACTCGAGGTAACTCATGAGGGTACCTCTAAGGTAAAGTCTTCTAAAATTAATTTACTTTCACAAGAATTTGAATCATTTTCTATGAAGACTGACGAAACTTTAAGTGAGATGAACACTAGGTTCACTCTCATAGTAAATAATTTAAAAGCTTTAGGGAAGACCTTCATCAAGGGGGAGCTTCAAGGGAAGCTTCTTCATTCCCTTGGACTGGAATGGGAGCAGAAGGTCACCGCCATCAAGGAGGCGAACGAGATGGAGGAGCTCAACATGGAAGATCTCCTAGGCAATCTAATGGCCTACGAGACAAAGCTGAAGCAGAAGAAGAAGGATACACCAGAGCTAAAACAGAAGAAGACCCTCGCATCCAGAGCCGCATCAGATAGTGAGGTAAGTTCTGATGATGAAGACTTTAAGTTTTTACTTAAAAAGTTTTCCAAGTTTTGTAGAGAGTCAAAGAAAGAAAAGAAGGAGAAGAAGGAAAGCCCGAGACGTTGCTACCACTGCAACGAGAAAGGGCATCTACGACCAGAGTGCCCTCTTCTCAAGAAGGAGAAGATGAAGGAAAAGGATAAGAAGTCTAAGAAGAAGGCGTTCCAAGCAACTTGGGACGACACGAGCCCAGAGGAAGAAGAAGAGCAGAACCCCGAGGAAGAAATTGCCTGCATGGGCTTCATGGCAATGGGAAGTGATAGCGACAGTGACAACAACAACAATGAGGTAAATCCTGATTTACAAGATGCTTTCGATGAATTATTTGAGCTTAGTAAATCACTTAAGATAGAAAATAAAAATATTAAAAGGAATCTTAGTTTGCTTAAAAGGGAAAATGGAAGATTAGAAATAAAACTCAAGGAGCTAGAAGCTAATCCTAAGGATAATAACTTGTTATTAGAAAATAAAGATTTAATCAATAAAAATACTAAATTGATTGAGGAAAATGTTAGTCTAAAATTAGAAATTTCTGATTTAAAGACTAAGATGCATATTTTAGAAAAAAAAATCGCATGTCTTAGGGAAAATTCTAACAAATTAATCAACAAAGTAGAAAATTTGCATAGCCCTAAGATTGAGAAAGGACTCCGTCAAGGAGACTCGCTAACAGATCCGGATCCAAGCTCACTTGGATACTGAAGAAAGAATTGGAATCTTATTTTGTAGGTCTCAAAGAAGATATCAACGTAAAGGACTGGACCTACAAGCTCAAGGCTGGTCAACTCAAGTTGGGACAACCAAGGAGTAGACCAAGGAGGAGAACGAGAAGACCGACGAGACGATGAACAACCGAACAACCCGCTGCACGTCATCCGCCAGATTGGAGACCGACGCCAATGCCCGGGCCTCCAAGCTACGAATGGGAGCCCCATCCGATATGGCATCCACCACCTCCATTTGGGCCATTCTATTGGCCATGGTAGGTGAGGTAACCCTTAACCCTATCTTTTTATCATTAGCATATAGATAGGGGGATCTATAATTATGAGCTATTTCTTAATCATTAAGGGGGAGATCTTGTTTAGTTAGCTATATTTCTTTTAAAAAGCGGGAGAAAAATAATAGCTATCTTCTTGTTACAAAAGGGGGAGGACATTATTCTTGTTAAAAGAAATTTAACCCAACTATAGAAGAGCATGCTTTAAGAGGGAGTTATAGGAAATTTAAAATTGATAAAAACCTTTTTGATAATGTCAAAAGGGGGGAGGATTTTATGCATTATTATTTTTGATTTTGTCATCATCAAAAAGGGGGAGATTGTTGGTGCTAGAGTACCATGATCGTTTATTTTGATGATAACAAAACATGTGTCTTTTAACATTTGCATTTGAGTTCTAGCTTTCAGGTCAAATTTTAAATAGAGACAAGTGTTTAGACGGAGTTCGAGTTCGCATCCATGGCAGATTGGAGGAGCTTGACAGAGGCGGAGGAGCTTTGTAAGGAGCGAAAGCTTGAAGAAGGAAGGAGATGAAGAATAGGATAGAATTCATTTTATCCTATTCTATGTAATTTTGTTTCTTTGTTTTGCTCTTTATTTCTATCTTAGATCTTATGTTAAAGAGACTCAAAGAACCCTTAAAGTAGTCCTAGGAACACCTGCACTACCCTAAAATACTTAGGTTTTATGTAAAAAACTTAGAAAATCAAAATAGGGTTCAGACACCCTTATCTGGCATCCAATCTGGAAATCAGACGTCTGATATTAACTTTTAAGACGTCTAACTATTTGATCAGACATCCAAAAACATCTAAGCTGGAGTTAGTAGGTTCTGTCTGTTAGAATCAGTCATCCATACCTTAGTCTAGATGTCTTAGCAGACATCTGAGGCCTTTTGCCAGACGTCCAATTAGTGGAACGTTGCTTGCCTTAGTAATCATTGAGGAAATGACCGTTAGCCTCATATCAGACATCCGTAGAGGACCCCAGACGTTTGATATATGACCGTTTTGCCTCGGCTGACCCAAAATATTCCTTCAGAGATTTTATAGCCCTTAAACTTCCTTGGGAATCCATTTCCATAGAATAATAGGTTTCCAGACATCCAGACCTAGTGCCAGACGTCCTGTGTGTTGTCTGATGGACATACACTAGAACCCTGTTTAGGTCTGATTCAAGTCAGGAAGGAAACCTGCCTAGAATCAGACGTCTAACTTAGTTCCTAGATGTCTTAAACAAGTTTTCCAGATGTCTAATGTAAGGACCAGACGTCTGATGACCCTATTGACGAGTCGATTGTTCGCTTTAAAGTCGTTTGTAGTTTTATGTGGTGGAAAAATTGACTAATCAATATTTAAAAAGAAATAACCACTCGCAGAAGAGCGGGTCATATCCACAGGGAGGCAATGATGTATTTAAATTTGCACCAGTTAAAAATGTTTGTTAGTAGTTAGCTTAGACGAGAATCAAGCCAAATTTGCCTTCAAATTAAGGTTGAATCAAGAAATCATGCTGAAATAACAATTCTTAATAACTAGAGGATATTTATTGCAATGCAGATTTAATAAAATATCATTAAAAGATGACAATGGCAGAAAATGTGATTATTAATGGCATGAATACTCTAGCAAAATAGGGGATTTATTCCCCTTGGCCGTGCGTGAAGAGGAGTGAATGGCTGGAGGCGGGAAGCTCGAAGGAAGTTCTTTGAACCGAGGGCTTCGTAGCGGTGGTGGCGACGAGTCGTGCGGTGGTCGGAGCTGGCCGGATGGAGCTCCGGCAAAGGTGGCTGCCAACGGTGGCTGCAGCTACTGAAGGGGCGGCTGTGCATGCACGAAGGCTGCTTGCGGGCGGTGCGTGCTGCCTGTTGTTGCACGCACTGATTCTACACCTTCTGCTGGAGGCGCTGCAGGTGGAAGCGGGGTGCGCTGCTGTTGGCGGAGCAGCTTTGCAAGCGGAAGGTGCGGGTGCACTGGAGCGGATGCGCGGGCTTGACGCTGCTGCAGGCTGCTGGCAGGCGTGGGCTCGGCGCTGCAGGAGAGTGCATGTGGGCTTGGCACTGCAGGTGAGTGCGCGCACGCACTGGTGTGGCACTGCAGGTAGCGATGAGGAGGTTGCAGGAGCGTGCACTGGTGGAGGTGCTGCAGGCGGAAGGCGCGTGCACTGCAGGGTGCTGGCGGTTAGTGCTGGAGGTGTGATGCGAGCGTGGAGTGAGCGGGTGAGGGTTGGCGGTTCAGGTGAGTGCGCGCGGGCTTGGTGCTGTAGGTGAGCGGGCGAGGGCAGCAAGTTGGCACTGGAGGTGAAGTGGGCGAGGGTGGTTACAGCTGGAGTGGGGGGGTCGAAGCTTCAGACGTCCGGGAAACTTCCCGGACGTCTTAACTAGCTGAGGAGTGATTGCAGCAGCTGCGACGGTGGTTGTTGGTGACGACGGCGAGGGAGGTGCACGGCGAGGTGCTCACGGTAATGTGAACGATCTCCGAATGGCGGTGTGGCCTGTCACACCATACGCCCACGGTGGTGGAGGCTCGTCGCCGCGGTTGAGGCTGGCAGTGTGGAATGGAAGAGATGGACTCTCTGCACAGTGTGGATAGTTGGGGTGGTGGCCTCCTTCGCTTGGCAGCCTCTCTCCTCTTTTTGTAGCTGCCTACACGAATTTGAATGGAGAAGCGGGAGCAGATCCACCTTCTCCGCTAATCCATGAATGTGGCTTTAGTGTGGCAGGAGGCGTTGCAGCGGCAGCCGAGCCGTTGCTGAAAAGAAGAATAAAAGATATTATTAAAATATTATGGTTATTTATATACAAACCTTCAACTTTTATGTTAACTTAAAATTAATGCATGCAATGTACCTAATTGGTTAACTAATTAAATGAATGCCATTCTAAGTTAATTCTAAATGCATTTAAAATATGAATGCAATGCATGAATTATGTAATTAAATTATAAATATGAATTAATCTATTTACATCCTAATTTATGCTAAATTAATGTTAGAATTAACCTAATGTCTAGACACTTAAATACTTAAATAGCCCATAAATATGGACTAATCAAATACTCCCATGCCTAGTTTTTGCTAGTCCTTAGCAAAATTAAGCGAAACCTAGCATTCCATGTAAACTAGTCAACCAAATTGGTCTTCCTTCAGAAGCATATTAAGCTTAGACTCTAGACCCAAGGTTCCTAAGTAGTTGCTAAGTTACAGACTAGGTCAGCTAAAGGCGAGTTGCAGGCACAAGTTTCCCTGATTTCTGACTCTACCCTAAGGTTTATTGATCCTTGAGATTAAAGCATCCGTGCCTGTGCATTGGTCTGAGTTATTTGAGTTAAAGGAAAAAAAAAATTTAATAATATATTTATATATATATATTTTCTTTATTCTTCTAAGTCTAACCTCAGATCGGCTATCAACACGGTCTGTGTCGGATTCATTGTCCCCATTACCATACCTCGAAGGGTGCCTAGCTTTCGATGCTTCGAGATAGCACCGCCCATAACGACCCCAAGAACTCCTGGCAATCGACACTTCGAGATAGTATCACCCATGGATTTCTTAAGTGAATTCAGGCCTATGGCAATCGGCACTTCGAGATAGGGCCGCCCATGGTACCTAAACCGCACAATGTGCTTACATGCCCCCAGTAGGATGGATATCCTAAGAGACAAGCGCCGAGGAGGTAATATGTTATCATCGCATCCTCAAGGTGAGTATATACTCCACCTCTCCTGCGGCAAGAACTCTTCCAATCAAAATGTGTTTTCAAGCCTCTCCTAAGTCAAAACTAAGAGAACCAAATCTCTTTTCAAAAAGAAAGAAATTAAGTTAATTACTAGACCAAGTGTGTGAAATTTGGATGCTTGGGTTACAAGGACCCGTAAACCAAAAGGTAGAACAAGACTCCAGGTACTACCCCACCTTTTAACTCAAACCCTAGCTTCCCTTCCTCAACCTCTTGAGGAATGGTCCGCAACTTAACTCCTACTTAAGTTTTTAAGTCCACAAAGGACCCTAAAGGTCTAAAGCTAGTAGCTCATTTAGCTTCTAAAGTTTGACCCTAAAATTAATTTAGTCTACCCTAGAGTTCTGATTTGCTTAAGAATGTAGGACTTAGCCAGTTAAGCTCAAAACTTTTTTTTTTTATATGCATGCTATAAACAAAATGCCTCAGGTCCTCTCCCCCATTCCTGGTTCAAACAATGTCCTCATTGAAAACAAAAATAGCTAAAGGAAGATATTACCTGAGGCAGAGAATGCTAGGAGCTAAGGCTCCTCAAGAGTGACTTCGTCAACCAGATGGCCATCTAAAGTTATGTACGGTTTTAACCGTTGACCATTGACGATAAAGGGAGTTGCTGAAAAGGAAGGGTTTTTGATCTCCATAGCTCCATGTGGAAATACTTTGGTGATTATGTAAGGCCCATCCCAACGAGATTTTAACTTCCCAGGAAAAAGCTTAAGTCTGGAATTGAAAAGCCAGACTTGTTGGTTGGGCTCAAAGGTCTTTCGAAGAATAAACTTATCATGCAAGACCTTAGTTCTTTCTTTATAAGCTTGAGAGGTGTCATAAGCATCATTCCTCAGCTCCTCAAGCTTACTTAATTCTAGAAGTCGTGCCTTACCTGCCTTCTCTAAATCCATGTTAACACTTCGAATAGCCCAAAGTGCCTTATGTTCCAACTCAACAGGTAAATGGCACGCATTTCCATACACAATCCGAAAGGGAGAAGTACCCAAAGGGGTCTTATAGGCCATTCGATAAGCCCACAAAGCATCATCAAGCTTTTGGGACCAGTCTTTTCTATCAGGTTTAACGGTCTTTTCCAAAATATTTTTTATCTCCCTATTTGACACTTCAACCTGGCCACTTGTCTGAGGATGGTAAGGGGTAGCAACCTTGTGAGTCACTCCCAAACTCCTAATTAACCGATTGAAGTGGTGGTTTCGGAAATGAGGTCCCCCATCACTTATAATAGTCTTGGGGCAGCCGAAACGGGATATGATATTGGCCTTCACAAATTTCAAAACCACAGAGTGGTCATTTGTGTGCGTAGGAATGGCCTCTATCCATTTAGAGACATAATCAACTACCACCAAGATATATTCATAACCATGGGACGATGAGAAGGGGCCCATAAAGTCAATTCCCCACACATCAAAAATTTCAACAGATTGAATAGGATGTTGAGGCATTTCATTCCTCTTCCCAATCGTTCCAGTCCGTTGACATCTAATACAGGCCTTAACAAAATTATGAGAATCCTTAAATAAGGAAGGCCACCAAAAACTGGACTAGAGAACCTTAAAAGTAGTTTTCTTAGCACCAAAGTGTCCTCCACAATGAAGTTCATGGTAAAAACTTAGCACACTTTGTTGTTCCTCTTCAGGCACACGTCTCAATACTTGGTCTTGTCCAATTCTAAATAATTCTGGCTCTTCCCAATGAAAATATCATGCTTAAGAAATGAATCTCTTTCTTTTCTGCTCATCCCAAGAGCCAGGAGTTTGTCCAGTGACCAAGTAATTTACAGTGTCTGCATACCAAGGTAAAGTTGGTGTTATCGCCATCAGAGTTTCATCGGGAAATGTCTCGCGAATGTCTCCAGAAAGAGAGTAATTAAGAGGAAGGTGAGACAGGTGGTCAGCCACAACATTTTCTACTCCTTTCTTTTCACGTATTTCCAAGTCAAATTCTTGAAGGAGTAGGATCCACCTAATCAGACGTGACTTAGAATCTTTCTTAGCAATGAGATGTTTCACTGCTGCATGATCAGTAAAAATAACCACCTTAGAACCAAATAGATAAGACCTAAACTTCTCCAGAGCAAAAACTACAGCAAGTAATTCTTTTTCAGTGACGGTGTAGTTTTGCTGAGGTTCGATTAAAGTCTTGCTTGCATAATGCAGCACATGAGGTCTTCCCTCAACCCTTTGTCCAAGGACTGCTCCCACTGCATAATCCGAAGCATCACACATAAGCTCAAATGGGAGTGTCCAATCAGGAGCTTGGAGAATAGGCGTAGAGATCAAGGCCTCCTTTAGAGTTTGAAAAGCCTCGGCACACTTTGAATCAAAACTGAAGGAAGATTCCTTCGCCAACAAGTTACAAAGTGGCCTAGAAATTTTACTAAAATTTTTAATAAAGCGCCTATAAAAGCCAGCATGGCCCAGAAAGGATCTAATCTATTTGACATTCGTAGGCAATGGAAGTTTGGAAATAGAATCAATCTTGGCTTTATCTACTTCCAAACCTTGCTCGGATACAACATGCCCAAGTACAATTCCTTTCTGTACCATGAAGTGACTTTTCTCCCAGCTGAGGACCAAACCAGTCTCCTTATATCATTTCAACACATTCTCTAGGTGCAGGAGACACTGGTCAAAAGATGAGCCATAAATGGAGAAGTCATCCATAAACACTTCAACACACTCGTCAATCATGTCCGAAAAGATAGACATCATACACCGCTGGAAATTTGCAGGGGCATTACATAATCCAAACGGCATACGCCTGAATGCAAAAGTACCGTAAGGACTCGTGAATGTCATCTTTTCCTGGTCATCAGGAAAGACTGCCACCTAATTGTACCCAGAATATCCATCGAGAAAGCAATAATACTTATTCCCTGCCAATTTTTCGAGAATTTGATCAATAAAAGGAAAACGAAAGTGATCCTTCTGGGTAGCGGTGTTCAGCTTACGGTAATCAATACAGACCCTCCATCCAGTTGAGGGTCTAGTGACAACTTGTTTCACCTTGGTCATTGAGTTCACGTATGAATGGGATTGACCCATTTACTATCAGCAATGGGATATATGATCCCGGCATCCAACCACTTCAGGATTTCCTTTTTAACCACCTCCCTCATGTTAGGGTTCAGACGTCTCTGCATGTCCCTAAAAGGCTTGATGGAATCAGCAGTATAAATGTGGTGCATGCAGAGTGTAGAGTCTATACCCTTAATGTCAGCAATGCTCCAAGCAATAGCTTCCTTGTGCCTAGACAGGCATTCAATCAAGGCTCCCTCCTGTGCCTTAGATAGCACAGCCAAAATGATAGCAAGGAGCATATCATTGGCACCTAGGAAAACATACTTGAGAGTGTCAGGGAGGGGTTTCAACTCAACGTCGGGGGCTTGTATGGTTGAGGGTTTCATAATAGATGTCCCCATCTCAGGTAGCAAATCTACCTTCAGCGGAAATGATGGGGGAAGAGACTCAGCAGAAACTCCTAGCAATTCCTCAAGCTCTAGTATATCCCCTTCACATTCCTCCAAGAGATGGGAATGCTCATTTAGCATGACATGCTGAAGGGGGTCATCACATAACATTGCAGGAGTTGCCTCTTCAATTAGGTCATCTATCACCTCAACTTGAGAACAATCCTCAAGTCCGGCTTGTTTGTAAGCATCAAACACATTAAGCCAGATTTTCCTGTTTCCAAAGCCCATTTTCAATCCCCCAGTATTGCAATTAATTGAAGGATGCGAAGTTGCAAGGAAGGGGCAGCCCAAAATGATGGAGGGTTTGGTTGGCTTGTTGGTAGGGTCAGTGTCCAAAAATAAGTCAATGGGAAAGAAGAAATCCTCCACTCTTATGAGGACATCTTCCAAAATTCCCCGTGGTGTCTTAAGTGATCGATCAGCAACTTGAAGGATTACAGGGCTAGGCTTCAGATTGCCTCCCACAAGTTATTCATACACATAGCTCGGAAGGATGTTCACCCCTACACCCAGATCAAGTAGAGCCTCATCAATTTGTAAGTCACCAATAACTACAGAGATGTATGGGGCTCCTGGGTCCTTAAGTTTCGGGGGTGTGCCATGTGGAACAATTGAGCTAACAGAATCAGGCAGGACAACTTTTGATTGGACCTGTTTTCTAGATTGCTGCTTTTTCGTGCACAGGTCCTTTAAGAAACAGGCATAAGACAGAATCTGCCTGATAGCTTCAAGCAAAGGCAGGTTAATCTGCACTTGCTTGAAAGTTTCCATAATCTCATCCGTCTTATCTTTGGCTCCAGATGAGCCAACAGAAGTCTGCCCAAAGGTGGATAAGCGCTCTGGAAAAGGCACTCTCGATCTCTAGGTGGAAGGGTTGTCATGTCGAGTAAGGGGTGGAACGGGGGCAACTTCTTCCGGTGAGGTGATTTCAAGCGGAGAAGATTTGGGCAAGTCTTCTCCGGTGGGGGTGAAAGTCGGGGTGGATGGTTTTTTAGGGGGTGAGACTATAGGAGCATCGGGTTTGGAAATTTCTTTCCCACTCCTCAGAATAGTCACCGCCTGAGCATGCTCCCTAAAGACAATCCCTTTTCATTTAGGATTTTCCTCAGCAGCACTGGGGAGCTTCCCAGTCTCCCTCTGTCTAACGGCCTCAACAAGGTGTCCAATTTGTGATTTCATCTCATGTATAGCCTTGTCATGAGATTGGATGATGGCACTTTGACTTTCTTGCATAGTTTTCAACATCGCCTTCAATTCATCCATCTCAGAGGTTTTAGGTTGGGCAAAGGTCTGAGGTTGGTTCATTTGATGGTTTTGAAAGGATTGTGGTTTGTAATTCCCTGAATTTGAGACATTTCCTTGTCTCCATGAAAAGTTTGGGTGGTTCCTCCATCCCTCATTATAAGTGTTGGAGAAAGGGTCATTACGAGGTCTTGGACGGAACCCTTGAGCGGCATTCAAATCCACTTGTACAAGCTCAGGGAATTGGGAGGCCAAGTGGCAATCCACAGTTGCGTGTGTATTGCCTTGACAAATTAAGCATTCGGAAGCTTGGGATGTGGAGGTGTTAGGTACGAATGAACTCAGGTTCGACATAAGCCTTTCCATGTTTTGATTCAATAATTGAATTTGATAGGCTAAATTCTAGGTGTCCCTTGCCTCATTCGCCTCCAACTTTCTTTGCATGAGAGTGAGCTTTCTATCCATGTAGGCAGAATTCAAGTGAATAGAATTCTCACTCAAAGTATCAAATAAGTTCCAAGCTTCATCCTCAGTCTTAGATAGAAAGGTTCCTGCACAGGCACCATCCACAGTTTGCCTATGCGAATCATTAAGTCTGGTGTAGAACCTTTCAACCAATTGCCATTTAGGCACCTGGTGATGTGGGCAAAGTCTCAGCAAGTCGTTAAAGCACTCCCACACATCATGGAATGCTTCCCCATCCTTTTGAACAAAACTCATAATTTCCCTTCTAAAGTGATTTGTTTTTCTCATGGGGAAGTACTTCAAAAACTCCTTCAGGGCATCCCAGGTATTTATATTATCAAGGGTGTGATACCAATACTTGGCTTTGTCCTTAAGGGAGAAGGGAAAGAGGGTCCGCATTTGAGCGTCATCAGTAACGCCCTGCAGCTTCACCGTGGAACAGACCTCGGTGAATTCCTCTATATGCCTGTAAGGGTCTTCCCTAGTAGTATCATAAAAGGAGGGTAGCAAGGATATGGTACTACTTTTGATCTCATACAGATTATCCCCTCCAGGTCTACAAAGTGCAGGGCCAGCTTGATTGGTTGGGATGAAATATTCCTTAAGGCTCCTTTGACCGGCCATTTCTACCCTTGGAAGGTCTCTTCTTAGGATTCTTTCAGGTTCAGGATCAAACACAAGTTGTCTCCTAAGAGAACGCCTACCAAGCATGCACTACAAATACAATTCAAAAGGACTTGTTCGGTCTTTACAAATTTAGGCTTTTGACTTTAGTTCAAATTGTAGGTAACAAAGCAAGTTGACCAATCAATTACGCGCCTATTGTCAACCTTCGAAATGCCTAAAAAGACCTAGTTGGAGCTTAGGTATTCTTCCCTAAATCTCAAATGGTCAAGTAAATCCAAAGACGGAAGATCGAAGGATGCAAGTAGGCCTAATCCTTCCTTTGAAGCTGTGCTTTCGCGGTGCTTCTAAACTACCCCCAAAAATCCGTGACAGGGTATCCCCCTCTTTGGATTTATAAAACCTTTGATCTCAAGTTTCGAACACTTCAGAATCCAACGGTAGGAGGGCTCTTGTCCTAGTCGTTTCAAGACTTAGGAGTGTCTAAATGAGTGTTGTGGTGCAAAAGATATAAGTGTGCATTCACCGCAAAAGGATTTTGAATTTTGAATCTCACACCACGTTTTACAATCAAGTCCTTGATTTTTAGATGTCCCTCCTTAAGCCTTTTTCTTGAATATATGTGACCACTTGTTAGATCGCTTCAAGATAAATTTTGTGGTCATTGAATTAAATACAAATGCAATGCGTGATCAAAAATAGGATGCAAAGTAAGAGAATGCGTACCTTGCTTCCAGCAATCAACGATGCAAGAATGCACACAATGCAGAGAAGTAAATCTAGAGGCTGCTCATACAGATCTAAATAGTTTGTCCTAAGGGCGGGCAGGTCATTTTTTTTTTTTATGTTCTTTTTTTTAAACTACTTATGCATAAGCAAATTAAAGTAATCAATAAACTAAAAACCTAAATCTAAAGAAAAGGGAACAGGCTCCCAAAAATTACCTAACACGGGCCTAAAACAAAATCGGGGAACAAACCCCTCAAAATATACCCCAGAACAAGGGTTTCAAACCAAATGTAATGAAAAATTAAATCTAAAGTCTTAATTCTACTCTAATCAGATTAGCAACTAAATGTACAATGATGACCATCGCGTCCTCATCCTTCTCCTCCTTTTCAAAGTAGCTCGACCAATTCTCCTCTGGCGACGTCAAGGGTTGCCTCTCACAATGGTTGATTCTTGCACAAAATTTCTCGCACAGAAAAGAAAATAATAAATGGTCAAATCACTGTGCAATTGACAAATAATCAAAATAAAATCAGGTGAAATTATTGCGTCTATTGCCTCCCCGGTAACGGCGCCATTTGACGAGTCGATTGTTCACTTTAAAGTCGTTTGTAGTTTTATGTGGTGGAAAAATCGACTAATCAATATTTAAAAAGAAATAACCACTCGCAGAAGAGCAGGTCGTATCCACAGGGAGGCAATGACGTACTTAAATTCGCACCGGTTAAAAACATTTGTTCGTAGTTAGCTTAGATGAGAATCAAGCCAAATTTGCCTTCAGATTAAGGTTGAATCAAGAAATCATGCTGAAATAGCAATTCTTAATAACTAGAGGATATTTGTTGCAATACAGATTCAATAAAATATCATTAAAAGATGATAATGGCAGAAAATGTAATTATTAATGGCATGAATACTGTAGCAAAACAAGGGATTTATTCCCCTTGGCCGTGCATGAAGAGGAGTGAACGACCGGAGGCGGGAAGCTCGGAGGAAGTTCTTTGGACCGAGGGCTTCGCAGCGGTGGTGGCGGCGAGTCACGCGGTGGTCGGAGCCGGCCGAACGGAGCTCCGGCGAAGGTGGCTGCAGCTGCTGAAGGGGCAGCTGTGCGCGCACGAAGGCTGCTTGCAGGTGGTGCGTGCAGCCTGTTGTTGCGCGCACTGATTCCTCACCTTCTGCTGGAGGTACTGTAGGCGGAAGCGAGGTGCACTGCTGTTGGCAGAGCCGCTTTGCAGGCAAAAGGTGCGGGTGCACTGGAGCGGTCGTACGGGCTTAACGCTGCTGCAGGCTGCTGGCGGGCGTGGGCTTTGCGCTGCAGGAGAGTGCGCGTGGGCTTGGCACTGCAGGTGAGTGCGCGCACGCACTGGTGCGTCACTGCAGGTAGCGGCGGGGAGGCTGCAGGTGCACGCATTGGTGGAGGCGCTGCAGGCAGAAGGCGCACTCACTGCAGGGTGCTGGCGGTTAGTGATGGAGATGTGATGCGGGCGTGGAGTGAGCGAGTGAGGGCTGGCAGTTCAGGTGAGCGCACACGGGCTTGGTGCTGCAGGTGAGCGGGCGAGGGCAGCAAGTTGGCACTGGAGATGAAGTGGGCGAGGGTGGTTGCAGCTGGAGTGGGGGGGTCGAAGCTTCAGACGTCCAGGAAACTTCCTGGACGTCTTAACTGGCTAAGGAGTGATTGCAGTAGCTGCGATGGTGGTTGTTGGTGACGACGGCGAGGGAGGTGCATGGCGAGGTGCTCACAGTAATGCGGATGATCTCCGAATGGCGGTGCGGCCTATCACACCACACGCCCACGGTGGTGGAGGCTCGTCACCGCGGTTGAGGCCGACGGTGTGGAATGGAAGAGATGGACTCTCTGCACAGTGTGGATAGTTGGGGTGGTGGCCTCCTCCGCTCGGCAGCCTCTCTCCTCTTTTTGTAGCTGCCTGCACGAATTTGAATGGAGAAGCGGGAGCAGATCCACCTTCTCTGCTAATCCATGAATGTGGCTTTAGTGTGGCAGGAGGCGTTGCAGCGGCAGCCGAGCCATTGCTGAAAAGAAGAATAAAAGATATTATTAAGATATTATGGTTATTTATATACAAACCCTCAACTTTTATGTTAACTTAAAATTAATGCATGCAATGTACCTAATTGGTTAACTAATTAAATGAATGCCATTCTAAGTTAATTCTAAATGCATTTAAAATATGAATGCGATGCATGAATTATGTAATTAAATTAGAAATATGAATTAATCTATTTACATCCTAATTTATGCTAAATTAATGTTAGAATTAATCTAATGTCTAGACACATAAATACTTAAATATCCCATAAATATGGGCTAATCACCTGTCAGAATCATGATTAATTCTGACTACAGCCTGATTTGCCTTTGATTTGCACCCGATGGCTATGGAAGCCTTCCAGGGCCTTCAAAAGCCTTCCTAGGCCCTCTATAAATAGAGGAGGATCCCTTGGCTTGTAAGACACACCAAGACACACTAAGCAAACCACTTTCCACATCTTTTGTGTCCAAGAGAAGTAGTTGAAGCTCTAGCTCTCCAAGCATCTATTTCATATCTAGAGAGCTTCATCCCTTTGTGCACCCGCTCTCCCTCTGTGATTACGAGAGTGACAAAGCACCGCCGTGCGGTTCACACATCCGCGTCATCAAATTGACGCACTTCCACCAAAGGGAAGTTTCCTAACTCCTATAGAAGCTAGGTGTTAATATTTGTGGCTCTATAGGATTGTTGTACTTTTGTTGTTCTTTGGTTTGAGTATTTGCTTTGCGAATTCTCGTCTCCATCGAGGGACAAAATCCTCCTTGCGAAAAGGAGGGGTTGAGGAATGCTACCCTCGCACTTGTAGCGTGGTTGTACTTGAGGTTGAACTACCCTCATTGAAGTAGTTCGTATAGTGGATTTAATCTATTGGATCGATCGGAAAATCCTAACTCGAGAGGGTTAGGTGGTGGTTTTCACCCGGTTTGGGTTTCCATCTAAAAATACTTGTGCCTATTGTGTGATTGCTTAATTTTGTGAGATTGTCTATTTTTATTCCGCACTTTATTACGTCACGCATATCTCACCCCCTCCAACCAGGAAATTACATCTGCTGCCCCAAATTTTTTCAGAAGAAGTTAGGGTGGTTCCTCCAACCCGGATTATAAGAGTTAGAATATGGGTTGGACCTAACATTCTCCTATGCAGCATACACATCCTCATAAGGTGAGGATGGTGGGAACAAAGGAGAAGGATCAGAGAAACTGGGATCAAAGGCCCCAGTTTGGAACCCATGGGATTTCAAGTAATGCTGGCTCACAGGTTGAGTCTCCTCCAATTGATTTATGAACTCCCGTCTAGTAGGAGCTCGTAAAGAATGAAATCCTGAATTCTAGGATTTAGTGGATCGAGAAGTAGTTGCAGAGTTTTCAGCCACACACTCTTCCATTCTTTTGGTAACCAAGTCCACCTTATCAAGCTTATTGCAAATTAGTTCCATATCGAATGAATGGAGTCATGGACCTCATTAACATTCAATCTGGGTTGTTGGGATCGGTTAAAAGTATCCATGGAGGCATGATTGATGGAATATTCACTCATTTCCTTAAACAATTCATGCACACTATCTGCATCCTTGTTGAGGAAATTGCCTCCACAAGAAGCGTCCACATGATTACGGAGTTGCTCAGTTAACATGTGATAAAATATCTGCACAAGTTGCCATTTCGGCACCTCATAGTGTGGACACTTCTGCAATAAATCCTGGAATCGCTCCTAGGCACCATAAAATGGTTCCCCCGACAGATGCACAAAAGTAGTAATCGCCTGTTGCAAAGCATTGGTACACCCGACTGGGAAGAATTTCTTTAAGAAAGCCAATTTAAGATCATTCCAAGTTGCTATCAGCCTTCCAATGGTTCGGTACCAATGTGCAGCCTTATCCCTAAGAGAGTGGGGAAAAAGCCTCATGATCATTTGCTCCTCGTCCACGTTTTGCGCTTTGGTGGTTTGGACCAAAGTGGTCAAGTCCTCCAAATGCTGAAACAGGTCTTTAGAGCCAAGCCTGTGAAAATGTTTAATTAGGCTTAACACTTAGGGCTTGATTTCTATGTCACCGGCTAGAATCTGGACACTAGGACGCTCCCTGTAATTAGAAGGATCATAAAAATCCTTCTAGAGCTGAGAGCCCTGACCATGCATTCACTAGAACTATTCTTGCATTTGCTGCATTTGTTCCAGCTGCCTTTACAGCATCTCTTGCAGATTCAAAGGCAAAGGACGTTGTTGATCTGCCATGGGATCAATTGGATTAAAATTCAACCTACGCCTCCTTGAATGATCTAATGGTCCTTCCAAGTGGGGATTCAATGACCTCCTTCCAAGCATAAACTAGGAACGGGTCAGAAGGCCTGGGGATAAGAACCCTATAGCACAACAATACAAGCCTGTCCTTAAGTTGGGTAGCCTAAGGACCTATACTCCAAAATAGACTCAAACCATAACAAGAATTTTTTGTTGTCCTATCCAGAAGCTGGTTAAGTTGGGATGGCGAGACAAGGGAAGCATGTCCCGAAGGCTGCTACTTATGCCAAACCCCTACCTGCCTAAGTCATTTGACAATCAGGCCACCCAATTTAGCACCTTCTGGAGAAAGTAGACATCACAAATTTGCACCACAGTATGAGAAATATCCTGAAACTGACAGATGAGTCCTAGGCCAATGTCGACTTGATTTTATATTAGGCCTGGGGTAGTAGTGCTTTTGGAATGTGGTGGGCTCTTAAAATGACTTGTGCCCTTAATGATTGATTGAAATGTGTGAGTGAGTGCACAACCAGGGTTTTCAAGCAAGATTATTTGGATGAGTGCATTTTAGAGTTTAAATATTGCTTAAGTAGCTTTTAGGGTTTGAATTAGGGTGATTTTAATCAAATTTAGGTGGCACACCAAGATTTGTAAACAGAAGTGAAGATGCTTTCCTTTGAAATCAAGATAAAGTGGAGTGCCTGGTATTGACCTTAATTGTTAACCTTAATGAGCAAGCCACTCGATGAGTTATTTTTATATGAAGTGGTATGGCTCAAACAACTCAAGCAATTGGCCTTAATGCATCACTGAGTTAGGCACACAAGTGGTTACCTAGTTTGATTTCTACTCAATTATGTGTTTGGTTGTGTGTATCGGTTCCAAAGATCGGAATACCAATTGAGTATGTAGAATCAGAAGAGGTTTTGTACCTCTGTGGTTTCTTTTTAGATTTATATATATATATATGGAGGGTGAGGTGGGTGGAGGTGGAAATCAAAGCAACCAAACTAATCCTAGGGTTTACGAGAACACCTAGGTTAATTAGGGTTTGAATTAGGGTGATGGAATTAAGTCATTGGAGGGGGAAAGAATGGGGTAGCACTTACAATTGTCTTTAACTGCACTTTACTCCTTTCTACGGCTTGAAGATTCATGGTTGAAGTACCTGCAAGACAATAGAAAAGGAATACAAGAGAGTTAGAAAGCAAATAAGTGTGAGGAATGCGGAAAAGAAATCGAGATCCTTTGCCTCCCTTGCAACAGTGCCAAAATGAAGTAGTGGAAATTCATTGCAAAAGGATTTGAGTTTAGAAAGCCCATCATTGTAGTACGATTCGCAAGAAAATTCGTCAATCAGATAATTTTTTACCGAAACTCAAAATGAGTCCTGAGTCGAACAAAAGGAGGCTATGTCGATTCGAAATCCATAGTTTTTTTTTTTTGTAATTTTTGTTTACAAACGAGACATTCATAATGATCGCTATTCTACTTGCAATATAAACACTAAAATAAGAGAAGAGAGAGAGAGAGAGAAAGAGAGATAGAGAGAGAGAAACAACGTTTATACTAAAAATAATGTCATTACAACTATAACTAGAAAAAGGGAAATCTAATTCAGAAAGTGATAAAGAGAAGGGGGTGAGAAGTTATCCTCCTCGACGGCTGCTTGGAGGACGAGTTGGACAGACATTGCCTAGAAGGAGAGCGAAGATGGAGGATGGAGGACAGATCGAGAAGAACTAGGAGTGAGGCAAGACATCGGTGTCGCAAGATCCACTTCCAGAATGGGGGTGAGAAGAGGCTGGCGAGAGCTCTACAAAGGGGATGAGAGGTGGAAAATTTTGTATTTTTACCCTAGCGGAGCTTCCTATAGCTTGGGAGCACTAGAGTGAGCTTTAGAAATTGAATTCTTAGCTCTTAGAGAGGGAGAGAGATGATGGAAGGGATGAAGAAAATGTGGAGGGCATAGGACCTTTATGTAGTTGTTTACATGGTGCAAAAGAGGCATTTCATCTTTTAACATTTAACTCTACTGCCTTGAGTAACGAATACGTGTGTCACTGTAGACGCACGTTGCTGTAGCCGTGCACCTCATCCCCGCCTCCCACTCCTGATCTGACGCCTCACAACACGCCACATCGCCACCTCTTCTTCATCAAGCGTTGAGCGGCTTGGCGCAACATCAACCGTCCAATCAAGATTAGACGACTACGATCGTGCCGCTACTGCTTCATCTTCATGCGTTATGGCGTGACACAGTCGCTTCATCGCCATTGGATGAGAGATCAACAGCTCAAAACGCATGCCTGCGTGCCTTCATCAATCACGCCTCCCCCGTGTGTGATCTCATGTGAGATCAGGCTCTAACCGCACGTAGATCCTAGTTGCTAATCTAAGATGCACATTCTTGATCGAAGGGCTGGATTTTGCCCTCGTGCACGAGGAGGAAGTGCGGAGAGGCGGCTCGAACAGGCAACTTGTTGTGGCGCAGCACCTTAACCACTGCGCTACATGCGCTCGTTGGTGGAATTTTTGATTTAAGGGTCGCGTACTCAAGATCGTGCAACCTTTTGATGAAGAGGAAGAGCGCTGGTGCCCTCGGGTAGCTTGGATGGCGCCACGTGGTGCCATTTAGGCCATCCATCTTCTTTTGCTTGTAGGAGGGGCCACGGTTATAGGATTGGATAGATTTTCATACCGTTGACCTGCATTCGTCTATCTGAGCTCATTCGTGCGGTTGGATTTGTCGTCTGAGGTATGGATTTTACACCACCTTGGCCCTTAACCTATGATCTTTCTCGGGCTATATCTGATGCTACGGAGGTCCGATCAGGGTGATCTCAGAGTTGTTGAACTCTGATCATCGCCCTAATCAGATCCGTATGGTTGGATCTTCAATCTGAGGCCTTGATAAATATTGCCTTGTCCTTGGCCACAAAAAGAGGTGAATTACTATACAATTTTATACAAATTAACCTAAATGCATGATGATGCATGTTATGCAATATTTATAATGCATGATGCTTCTATGATACTAAGAATATGCATAAATAGACATTTTAGGTTACTTAGATGTATACACATCACCTATTTAGCACAATCTCCTCATTGGAAAATAAATGCATGTGAAGTAGTGAGGATGAAAATCACCTGAGCATCATCTCGTAATAGGCTAATGAAACAGCGATCTTCGTTTTCGATAAAAACCTTAACATAAAATGACGTGTCATTGTATTTAATCGCATGGTAGAAAATCGCTTTTCAAAACCTTTTAATTCTCAAAATCTAACCACGTAGAGTTAGGTCATCTCCACAGGGAGGAAATAACCTATTGGATTAATAAGTAGTGCTTTATTTATTTGGAAATCTCAATGGGCGTGCATACTAGTTATTGAAATTCATTTCCAACATAAGTTAGCATTTATGTAATTACTCAAGAATATAAGGAGGTTACATGCAAAATCACCACTATGGAATACGCTAATCGTAACCTTAGTACTGACAAATATCGTCAATATAAATCAAAACCAAACCCGTTCCCTATAACCAATATCCCAAACTCTATTATTTAAGAGATAAATACAACTATTCATAATTCAAATAAACATGAGGGATATTCATGCAAATGTGACTCAATAAATTAAGATGTTAAATAAAAGAATAGTGTTTCTCGCAATGGCAAACTTCATAAATATTAATAGGGCCTTTACTGTTGAAAAACAAAGGATTTGATGGAGGATCTTGCACGCGAGGAGGAGGGAAAGGCTGATGGCGTGAACGCCAGTGGTGGTGCGCCAGAGTGTGGGCTTTGCGTTGACGTTGGTCTCGCGGTGGGAGGCAGCCGGAGGCATCACCGACGACGAGGAGATGATGGCCGACGGTGGCTTGCACGCATGTGTGCGTGGATGGTGGGAAGGGCTGCCGCGGGCGTGGGTGGCCTTGTGAGGGCAAGGCGAGTTCAACGACATCGATGGAGCGGAGATTGGCAGTCCGTGGAGCCGGCTGTGGTGGAGAAGTGGACGTGGGTTTGGGTTCTTCTAGGAAGACAATGAATAGTGATTGGAGAGGAGGTACTCGCATGCACGCGTGCATGAGAACGGCCGCACATGGCTGCTGGAGGCTGCTGAGGCTTGCACGCATGAGGAGGATGAAGGTGACACTGCGTTGATGGCACGCATGTGGTGAGGGCCACGCGGTTGGGTTCCTGTTGGGTTGCAGGGAATAGTGGTGGAGAATGTGAAGAAGAAAACGAAGAGGAAGGAGAAGATGGATGGATGAGGGGGCTTATGTGCGGTGGTGTTGTGGCTGCACGCTGTCACTGTACGACCGGCGAGAGGGAGGAGTAGAGGTGCAGCACGCCTAAGCCACGGTGCTCGCAGGGTCCACGGTGCTCGCAGGGTCCACGGTGCGCGCAGGGTCCACAGTGGAGGAGGGAGATCCCTGTCAGGGGGCGGGAGATATCCTCAAGATGATGGCCAATCCTCCCTTAAAAACAACTCTATTTGTTGGTTTCTTCGACCCGATGCTTCTCCAACCACTCACGAAGATTGCAAGTGGTTGGAACACAAGGATAATTGCCGTATGGTTTCCATCATATGTCTGACGTTATCTTTAGACATCTTAAAAAAAAATGTAGACTCAAGAGTTTGTGATGGTCATTCCCAGACATCCGACCTTATTTCCAGACATCTTATAGATGCAAAATGGATGTCTAAACTCTTCCACCTAGCCTGCATTCATCAAATCAATTATGTTACCATATCATATGTTATTAAGTATAAAATTGATGTATAAAATTATATGAAGGCTAAGATGAATTGCCAAATAACTCCTAATTAATTAACAAATAAGAATAACTAATTAAAGAGTACTTAGGCTAAATAATGGTCCACGAGAGTGGACTTATCAGCTAGCTTGAACCCTCTGGGTTACCTCCTAAGAAGCATTGAGTCTATTGCCTCCAGCTGGGCGCAATTCCCACTTAACCCTCAAAGAGGGTTACTACTTCCTTGGGGGTGATAGAAAGTCGTTTTCGCGCATTTGAAAGTCGTCGAAAATCGTAGGATAGTCGCGCAAAAACGTTCGTCAAAAATATTGTTTTGTAAAATAACGAGACTTGAGTCCCGGTCGTTCGTCTCTGGGAGGCGTGTTTCTATTTTTGAACTCAATCTTAAAGCCGCTCTACTTAGTATTCTGGTGCGCAATATATAGGCGGTTAAAGAACAGGCACTTAAATCACGCAAATAAAATAATCATTCAGCTCATGGTGATTTCAAACACATAAAGAGAGATATATATATAAATGCATTTTTCATTCATTCATTGGGGGAGAGTTGTTTGTACAGGAAATCTAGAGGAAAGCTTATACAGGAATGCTTTAAATTAAACCTAGCTACCAGAAAATGATTGCATACAAGAATCGACGGGGGGATTTCGCATGCATCATTGGGGGAGAAGAGAAACTACTCTACTAAGCAGTAAATGAAAGCAGTAAAACTTATGAAAAGCATGATCTAGAGCTAAAAGAGTAGAGGGCATTCAGGGGTGGTCCCCGATGGCCTTGGAGTGGTTGAGAAGAGAATGAGGGGCGGCCAATGTAGCTTAGGCCGACCCTTGGAGAGAGGTAGGGTTGATCCAGCATCCCGGCATGGTGTCCTCCATGGTGGTGGTAGTGAGCTCGTGGAGGTGGAGTGAGTGGCTAAGTGGAGGTGGCGTGAATGGCACCAATGGAGAGTAATTGCCAAGGGAGTGAATGGGTGCCAATGGCCACCCATGGGGTCTTTTTATAGACCCAATGGAAGCTCTCTAGAGAATTATGGAATTCTCTAGAGAGGCCTATGGTGGGAGCTCGTGGGAGAGTGAGAGAGAGAGGGTGGATGGTGGTTTTTAGATCCACCAAATGTGGATCTAAAAATTGAATGGCTCTTGGTTGCTATTTTTGGCAACCAAGGCAACCACACATGGTAGAGAGTTCTAGAGAACTCTAGGCTAGGTATTTTCGTGTGGATGGTGTGTGGGTCGAAACTTAGGTGGCTAGGTTGATTAGGTTGGGTTCTAGTGGGTTTAGGTCAAGGTAGGTCTCAAATTAGGGTTATAAACCCTAATTCACTAAGGTAAAGTGCAATTAAACTTAATACAAGTTTAATTGGGTGTGTGGGAACTTAATTGAGAGTAAAATAACTCAATTAAGTCAGGTCTAGGTCAATTGGACTCTCACTGAGTCCAATTGGACAGTGTGTGCTGAGATCAGGGCTCAATTGGACTCAATGAGTCCAATTGAATAGGCTGATGGAATTGACTAAGATCCAAGTCAATTAGGTTTAGTGAGGACCTAATTAGGTCCTTAGGGATGTCTAGAGGTGATGTACTAGGGTTAGGGCACCTTAATTTAGGTTCCTATGGGGTTGGAATTGGGTTTAGGGACCTAGAGATCCAAGATCAAGGCTTAAATCTCAAACAGGAATTGGAGAGCAGTATCAGACGTCTAATTATAGAATCAGACGTCTTATACTCAAAAATCAGAAGTCCAGACTTGTTGTCTGGATGTCCAATCAGAGTCAGGAAGGGTTTCGGGTTCTGTTTTGAGTATTCTACAGAAATTGGACGTCTGAAAAAGTATCTGGACGTCCAATAACACTGCAGAAGTGGGTTTGAAGTGTGCGGGAGTTGGCTAAGGGTCCTGGATGTCTTAAAACTTATCTGGACGTCTAGAGAAGGGTTGGAACTAGGGTTTTAGGGCTTCCTAGGGTGTTGTGACCTAATCTAAGGGTGGCTAAGGCTTGGGGAAGTCTCTAGGCTATCCTAGGACTAGGATGGACCTAAGCTCTTCACATTTTACTGCTTTATTTCTACTTAATATAATAGAAAACCTTTAACCCCCTTACATTATTATTCCTACATCCAAACTAGGCCTTCTGCTCCAGCTCTGCCATAACTCCCGTTATTTCAGATCCAGCTTCAGATCCTGCTCCAGATCCAGCTCCAGATCTGCTTATTGCCTACAATCGACATAATACACTTAATTAGCACATTATAACATTATTTTATGCATAGCTAAAGGAAAGCAGTAAAGATGCAGATAATGCGTATGCATGCATGAATAACCCTAACTTATGCTAAGTCCTAGCTTAATCTAGGCTAATTAAGACCTATGATTGCTGCGCAATTAGGGGGTACCTGGGGAAGAAAATGTTTAAGTCTTTGTCCATTACCCGTGAATGTTTGCCTGGTCATGGGATCTGTAATTTTGACTGCCCCATTGGAAAATGGTCAGACCACCTGCCAAGGTTCCGTCCACTTGGATCGTAACTTCCCGAGGAAAAGTTCCTGCAAAAATAATTAGATGTGAAATACAAATAACATAAAAATAGGTTTGTCAATCATCAGAGGTATGAAATTTAGTGTATCCAAATAGGCCATATTGCCTACCCAATAAGACACAAGTGATCCCATTTCGTACAGAAACTTCCTCATAGGGACCAAGAATTTAATCTAGTTAGTCCAATCAATGTCTAAAACCCAGAATTTGAAGCTATTGATCCCTGTTGGTATTTAATACTAGAAACCTATATTTTGGGCATAATTGGGTCCTATAATGGTTAATCCCTAATTAGAAATAAAGTAGCATTCTAAGGTGACAGATCCTAATCTTAGAAAAAGATGACTTAATGTGAATGCATGAGCCCAAGTTGCAAGGGTACCCATATGTGGCCAAATGCATGGTTTAAACCCAACTTTAAAGGTCCTAGTAAGTGTATAGGGATCCTAAATTGCTAAGCAAGGCACAACTATGGAATGGTAGGGTAAAAGTCCTATCAAGAACTTTAGCGATTGTAAGGGTATGGTATAGGGTTCTAGGCTTGATACCGTGGGATGCACATGTGTATCATGAGTGTGTACTTATTGGAGAAATGGGCCAGGTCAAGCAATAGATTATTATTATGGGTTTATGGTGACCATTACCTTTAAACTTGTACAATTATATTATGAATTCATGGGGTGTACCCACTTGGTTAATTGTGTAATCTGGTGGTGAATGTGGATAAACAATGGAAGAGTATTTCCCTTGATTTTCTCTAGTTGCCTATTTTATTTCCATGCTTGTAAATACCTGGAATGGTGTTCTAAATGTGTGGTGTTAAGTGGTAAACATGGGGAAATCAAATGGAAGGTTTTAAAGTTTGGAACTAGGTGCTAGAGACACCTAGTACCAGTATTGGTGACCAGTATCGGGACTAGTTGGCTTTGCACATGCTAAGAGGGGACTTAAGTCTGGTACTTAAGGCACCTCATATCGGTATTGGTGACTTGTACCTGTATTGGTGACCTGTACCAATATTGGATGAGTTCAATAGCCATGACAATGGGTGTCCAGTATCGGTATTGGTGCCCAATATTGGTACTAGTTGGATTACTTGAGAAGTTGTGAATGGTGCCTAATACCAGTAGTGGTGCTCAGTAATGGTACTAGATGGTATTGTGCATAATCCTGTGGGTGCCCAACATTGGTACTTCGACTCAGTACCGGTACTGGCACACAATGGCCTGGTTAGGATAGCAGGTACCCAACGTCGTACCTAGGATTAGAATCAGTATTTGTGTACCTGTTCTACCCTGCTTGAACGCTAAAAAGCGGATTAAAAGTTAATTGAATCTAGTTAAGTAAAGGATTGAATCCAAAATATTTGTATCAGAAAAATATACCTGGTATGCATGTGTATTGGTGGTAAAGTTTGCAGGTGGTTTGGAGGCGCAAAACCTAGGTTTTAGGCATGAAAGGCTGGTTTTGTAGTTCTAAACTTGGCTTGCAACTTGACTTAACATTAGGTTAGGTTTACCTAACAATAGGTGATTGGTGGAGGGTTTCTTAACGTTAGGTAACTAGTCCCTAACATTAGGTAGCTTGTTGGAGTTACTAATTGGCCTTAAATGTGGGTTTCTAACACTAGGAATCCCAAGGAATGATGGAACTTAATTAGGGGTAGTAGGTGCCCCAATAGGCAGGGGAAATGGTGAAACTATAGTTAAACCCTAGAAAGAAAATGTGTGCGCATGTTTGAAGCTCTCTAAATGGTTTCTAAGCAATCTGAATTGGCTAAGTAATGACTTGAACATCACATGATATTTGTGACTTGGCCAGAGTCTAATAAATGGAATGCTTTGATCCTAAGGTCTTAAGTATGACCCCAAGTGATCCATTAGGTCTCTAGGGCTTCGTTTCAGACACGAAACCCAATGAAATTAAATGATAGTAGGTCAACTAGGTAAGCCCATAAGGCTGCATTATTTACCTACTAAATCAGGGTTTTAAATCACTTCGTTGCAATATAGCCAAAATAGTGCATGAACAAATACAATTTATAACTGGAAAGATCGTTAAGAAAGTCTGAGGTCGAACACAGGGAGCAAATAGGAATTCACATACTAATCTTGATTAATAAATAAATAAGCACAACAAATTGAGCATAATAATGATATTCCAATGAATATTAATCTGTTACATTAAATATTCAATGAAGCTTAATGTATTTCAAGACCAAAAAGATAACTAAGATAAAATAATGATGATTTAGATCACCAATTATTAGTCTAAGCACATATATTAATTATTCAAATGATGCTATAATAGTTTCAACCGTGCAACTTAGGTAATTAAATGTTTCAATAGTACCAGCATTAAATCCAAATCAGACGTCTGGCAGGTGTATCAAACGACTTAACTGTCGCCTACTATAGTGTCTTCTTTCTTCTTCTTCAAGCACGGCTCTTCTTTTCTTCTGCCCTGCTTCTTCTCTTCTCCTACTCTTTTCTTTCCTTCTTAGCACACAAGGGATACTCACGGCTAAGTGTTCAGCCTACCCTCGAGAGAAAAACCCCCCTTCCCCCTCTCTCTCTTTCCTTTCCTCCTTTCTCTTTCTCTCAAACCAGGGTTATTGGGTATTTGGGTATGCGCACCCAGGTCCAGGCCCACCGGCAGTGGATGATGAGCAAGGAGTGAGGGCTTAGGTTGGCTCAGGTGTGTCGAGTGAGCGGGGACCTCACCCCCGGGTGTTCGAGGTGATAAAGCCTTAGCAGAAATCCAATTTATGCAGCTCAAGCATCTTACAAATACACGATGTGGGACTAATGAGTCCCCCTTCCTTCGCACACGTGCAGCTGTGGTGGATCTCCCAATTAACGTAGCATCTATGGTTAAAGTCCTTGATTGAGGACCTGGAGAGGATCCTAGAATGGAGCCGCGACTCCTAGGTGTTGCACCAAGTTGTCTTGATGCTAGAGGAGCTCGATCGTGATTAGGGATGGAGGCGGCGGCGAGGGCGAACCAACGAAGACCTAGAACACGAATATGGGCTCGAAGGCCCTAGTTAAATAGCTCCTTAGCTTTGCCGAAGTACGGTGAAGGTGATGGTAGTGGTTTTGTAGTGTAAGCGTGTGTGTGGTGGTCGAACAGTGACGGAGAAGGTGGTCGGTGATGGGTTTGTTCGGGGGGGTGTTTGGGTGGATGGAATGGTAAGATAGGAGAGGAGTTTTGGTTGCGGTGATGTAGCAAAGGTTGTGGGGTAGGTGGCGAGGCAGTTGGTGGCTTGTGGTGTGAGATGGGCCTCGCTGGAGAGGTGGCTAGAGCGGAGGGAGATGACGGTAAGCGTATAGGTCGAGGGTTGATTGAGAGTTTTGAGGAGGAGAAAAGAATCTAGGGACATAACTAAACCTAATTGACCTAATTTAATTAGACAAAAGGGAGGAAAGGGCACTGGTTGTGGCTCACCGGCACTATGGAAGGTGAAGTTCTCTGGAGATAGAGGTGGCGACGATGAGGAGAAATAGGCAACGGCCGGTGGTATTGCGATGCGTGGATGAAGGTGAGGGAGAGAAATCTACTCACTATGGTCTATGAGAGTCGATGAGGAAGGAGATCGAAGGAGGTCACCGGAGCTTGGTCGGAGAAGGGACGGAGGTAGAGAAGAAGAAGAGATTTTGGCCCCAAACCTAGCTAAGGAGGTAAGGCATGCAATGTGGGTCCTTTTATAAGCCATAGAGTAGAGCTTCAAGCTTGGAAACAAGCTTGCAAGCTCAAAAATTAGGGGCTTAGGTTTAGAAATTTCCAAGAGTTCGCATGAACTCTTGGACGATTTAGGCAAGTCATGGATGAGCTTAGATGGAAGGGAATCTCCTCAGGAGTCTCCCTTCCAATTTTGGAAGGGTTTCTCCGTGAAATCAAGGAGATAACTCTGATTGAAGGTCGGCTCTTGTAAGGTTCACATGGCCATGGCGGCAGGGACCTACGTGTGAAGAAGACAATAAAGTTAGGGGGGCTATTTGTAAGGATTTCAAAAGTTAGGGGCCATTATGTGATAAAAAGTCTATTTGGACTAAAATGCAAACTAGGTCAAGATGATCTCAGATTGGGCCCAAATTTTACTAAAAACTTAATTTGGACCCAAGGAATCTGATGGTGAAGTCAGATTTAGGTTTTGGCCAAGCTTGACTAGGTAAATTGCATAGAAACCCAAATTAGGGCAACTATCTTCTGAGACTCTATTTTAGGTCAAATTTTGTTCCAATGGCCAAAGCAAGCATACCAAATCATATAGAATATTTTATATGATTTTTAGAAGCTTTAGGTGAATTTTATCCTAATCGAAACCTCAGTTATTTAAGCAGGTTTGTTTTTAGGGTTTCAGATGTCATTTAATTCTCAAAACACGTGAAAACTCGTTTCTGTCTGCATGAACCCACTTATTAAGCATTTATGACCATTTAATCTTTAATTAACCCCTGGGAAACCCTATGATTATTCCGCAATTAGGATATTCTATTAAAACTGTAGTTTTACCCCTATTTTCATGTTTATCTCTCAGAATGGATGTGTAATAAGTTACGGTCTTCCGGCGGTTATGTAGGAGCCTTTATCTATTGATTATGACTAATTAAAACTAGATATGACTGATGATATGTTATCATCATGCATCCTTGGACTTGGTGAACCATGGGTCCACTACTTAGGTAGAGGACCTGAGCTGCGACAATAGTTGTAGGCTACCAAGGAAATTTTACCTCAAAACTTGAAGGGTTCCTAGGTACGGTGACAGCCTTAGGCTGCCATCAGTATATGGTACTTGGATGTACCTGAATCTGACTCAATGCGAATGAACTCGTTGCTCTAGGCTCGTTAGGCGCTCGCATGCACAACGAGGGATGTCGAGTACTTGGAACTCATAGCTAGAGGCTCACTTAGCACCCGTATGTATGGAATTCACCTGGGTACCATGATGGACAAGTTGAGATCTTGTCCAACGGTGGATTGAGAGGGCACACCCGAGGACTGTGCTCCTACAAGGAGTCACTCCCTGTAGGAGCATTGGTGTGGCTCAACAATTCTGGCCAATCCTACGATGATGATTTGGTTTGATCTATGACTAGTCCTTGTTGGACACGAACCGAGCTTGCTCTTCGTGATCGCAAGGTGTAGACCTGGGTAGCTTTCAGAGACCGACTCTTCTGACTGAGGTCAACAACGTTCTCGATACATCGAGAATGGGCACGCCTTTTTGAGGATCAATAGACTTGCTAGCCTCTCCCCTTGCCAGGGCGAGACTATCAAGCTGGAAATCCAAGGAAAGGATGCATCTCAATCTCCTCTAGTAGAAAGGGATGATTCCTAGAATTTGATCATTGAGAAAAGTGAGGAAACAAATTTTGTAATATTAAATAACAGGAAAAAGGGACAACACGGCTAATAAGTTTAGACCACGGTCGTTGGTAAGCTTTGCCTGGGTTTAGGAGTCGAAACCTGGGCTATTGAGTTGGGCTAAGGATCTAGGCAGTTAGCAAAACTATACACTACCCTATGTTTTATATTATGATACAGTAGATGTTTGTTCCCTACAAAACCGATTGGCTCACCCTTACTTTGTGACCTAATTTCAGGTTGTTGCTGTCATGTGACATTGACGCATGGGATTTGTGGCTACATAGGTTTTTATCAGGATTTTTGGTAGGTAACTTTTATGCTTTGGTTTTATAGTGGATTTCTATTTTATATGCCAGCTTAGTACATGTTTAGTTTGTACTGTACATTTTCACTTATGTGAAATTCTCCACATATTTTCTTCCATTTATTAATAAATGGAACTTTTTGGTAACTCGAGTTAGTTTGGTACAATTTGAATTAAATAAACTAGCACCTCTTCTATTGCCATTCCTCGAAACTCTGACCCTTGTTGCGGCCTGGTCTTTTGGGGCGTGACAACCTTTGGTCCTATCAAAGCATACACTTCTTAGGAAGTGTGTATGCTATTGCTTGTACCTCGATTGTGGTCGAGCATTGATGGCACATGTTTGATTTCTTCGGTGTGTCATAGGATGCCTCTAAGAAGGAATCATTCTCAACGCGATAATTGGTTTGACCACGGAAAGTATTGGAGATAGCAAAAGTGGTAGAGGGTAGGACAATCCCCCACCTGACGATGGAAGCGATTGGGATCAAGTAGATTCCTTGGTAGTAATGAAGAATGCAGATTTTGAACTATTCCTGAAGTTGAAGCCACCTACTTTTTTGAGAACTGGTATCCATCTACAGTAGAGGATTGGATTCTAAAGATCGAGAAGATTTTTGGTGCTCTCCAAATGGGAGGAGAACAAAAGGTGCAATTGGCTATGTTCCAACTTGAGGGTATTGTAGAGCAACGATGGGCTACAGTGCAAGTTTCTGAGTTGTCTCCAGTGAGTTGGGGTAGGTTCTTGAAACTATTCAATGATCAATTTTATCTATAAGAATGGAAAGGCTCGAAAACAGGATGAATTTATGGATGTCCAATAGGGCTAGATGATCGTGATAGAGTACAGCATCAAGTTCATGGAACTACTTTGCTTCGCCAGAAAAGCTTTCAAGAATGAAGGGGAATAAGTTTGGAGATTTATTTGAGGTCTAAGGGATGACCTAAGAATGTAGTTTGTTGAGATGCCAACGACTAGTTGATCGTGTTAACAGAGTGAGAGCTATGTTGATAGCATATTTCCATTGTTTAGAAAAGTATGCGTCGTAGTATAGTCGATGAAAATCGAATCGACATTTACACTTATAAGTGCTTGAAAAACATGTGAGTTCCAAGGTCATTCGCAAGGAGCAAAATAATTGCAATTCAAACATTAATCCAATATTCAAACAAAACTCCAGATATATGAAAAATATATTCAATGAACAAAAGGTATATCAAAGTCAATTGACAAAAAAAATAATAATGAGAAGAAAGAGATTTGTAAAGCCCAAAAGGATGGTGGTTGAGACCACCAATGAAACCCTTAACACTTAAGCTTACTTCTCTCAACTCAAAGCCTCAAGTCAGACGGTTGGTTGAGCATGAGAGTCATCTTTTAGAGAAATACATCTTACTATAGGACGAAAATTGCACAAACACTTAAATTTATCATGGGTCAACACGAAGACACTATGTGGGAGATGCTCGAGAATATGTGCGAGAACTCCATCAATAATGATTCCTTGGGCATATTTGACCAGACAAATGCCTACGCATCGATGAATCCAAGGGGAGCACATGAGACGCAGGGCCTATCCTCTTCCGACGACATGGAACTGATGGCCAATCGTTTGGACAAGGTCTCTATTATTGAGAAGAAGGTGGATGAGCTAACTCGACATCTGCAGCGAGCCACCTCTAGGCAAAACCCATTCGCACAGCCGCCCTCTGGGAGGGAAGCTGTGCATAACATCTACCACCGATCTTCTCAGGGGTTGGACCCGTATCCACCCCCGTCTGACTCTGGGTCCGGAAGAAACTCTGAACCTGCCTATTCTAGTTGGGGGAACTCTAAACCCTCGTATTCTAACTTTTCTGAGGTTCCTTAAACCTGCAAGGACCTCAACGCCATCCAGAATGACCCATTCTCTAATACCTATAACCCTGGATGGAGAAATCATCCTAATTTCATGTGAGTGGGAAACAATCAAAATCAGAAACCCCTATATTAGCCCCGTCCACAAGCTTCTCGTCCATATCAGCTGCCTCAGCCTCGACCCAACCCCACCTATCAATCTAGGCCAACTCAAGGAGATCAAATGACTCTTATCCTTCAAACTCTGGCTAACATTCAAAAGACGAATGCGACTATGCAGAAATAGCACAAAGATGAGATCACAGAGGTTCGCAATCAACTCACCCAGATGGCAAATTTCTGCCAACCTAGTAGACTCCCTTTGCAACCTCTACCTAATCCCAATAACATGCCGAATCAGAGGCGTGTTATAAACCCAAACCAAGGCCAAGCCCACATAGTTTAGCAGGGCCCTTCTGCTCCATCACCCGACGGGATGGAAGCTTCGACATCATACTCGGGATTTTAGCAGCAACCACCTATTTTACCTACACCAAAGCAGAACCAGGCAGGACTGAATTCAGTTACAACCCATAGTGGCAAAGCAACACAGGACCCACCTTACCCAAGCCACTTTCAGCTTGGTAGTGCCAACCCAAACCTGAGGATAGTCATCCAGGATACCCCTGTCCCAGATCAAGAACCTAGACCTATTCCAGAGGAACCATCTAAGGTTCCATTTCTTGAGGCCTTAACCAAGGGAAAGAGGACAACCAAACCCGTGGCACCTGAAGAGGACTTGGTCAAGCTCTTTGAACAGGTCCATATAAGCATCTCCTTGATGGATGCAATTCGCCACGTACAGGCTTACGCACAATTTCTGAAAGACGTGTGTACACCTAATCATAATCTGCGAACCAAAAGTGGGAGCCCAATCATATTGTGGGAGCAAGCCAGCTCCATCATTTTGAGTAAACTCCCACCTAAGGCAAAAGACCCGGGTACTCCCCTAATTTTCTGTACAATTGGTGATATTCAATTTGATAGAGCAATATTGGATCTAGGAGCCTCCATAAACCTAATACCCACATCCCTACTTGACCATCTTGAGGAATCTGAGCTAAAACCAATAGAGGTGACATTACAGTTGGTAGATCGATCTATTAAGTCACCTAAAGGAGTTCTTGAGGATGTCATTGTTAGGGTTCAGGATTTCTATTTCCCAATGGATTTTGTAGTCTTGGATATGGATGCTCCAGAGAATCCGAGAAATGCACCGATCATACTAGGGAGATCCTTTCTGGCCACTGCTAGGGCCAACATTAATTGTGAGGAGGGCCAAATTGAACTAAAATTTAGGAACCAGACACTAAAGATCGACATCTTTAAGGCCCAACAAGGGATTAATTGTGGGGTTATAGAACAAATATGTGATATCGAGGTTGTGGTTGATGATCGGTATATCGAGGAAAACGTAACTACTTCTGATCAACTACAAGAGGATCAAAACCTGCAATTAGAGGAGTCCAAACTCAACCTAGACATACCCATAGCTCCTTTCCTTGCTCTTGACACCCACCCTGAACCACCCGCTGCTGCTAATAACCCTATTTTAGAACTAAAGCCTCTTCCCGATCATCTAAAGTATGTCTTTTTGGGTTCCAATCAGACGTTTCCTGTGATTATCAACTCCAGACTCACACCTAATTAGGAATCCCGTCTGATTTCTGTTGTCCATCAACATCGAAGAGCCATTGGATGGACTCTCGATGATTTGACTGGTATTAGCCCCTCTTACTGCACACACCACATCTATACAGAAGAGGGCACACGACCTTCCTGTGAAATGCAGAGACGTCTGAATCCTAATCTGCAGGAGGTCGTGAAAAAGGAGATCATTAAGTGGTTAGATGCTAGAATCATCTACCCGATCTCTGACAGTCAGTGGGTGAGTCCAATCTAGGTTGTGCCCAAGAAGGCAGGACTCACTGTGATCACGACTAAGACTGGAGAAATCATACCAACCCGTGTATCAAATTCGTGGAGAGTCTGCATTGATTATAGAAGACTCAATACCTCCACGAAGAAGGATCATTTCCCACTACCGTTTATTGATCAAATCCTCAAAAAACTAGCGAGCAATAGATTATTCTGCTTTTTGGATGGGTACTTCGGTTACAACCAAGTGGCAATCCATCCTGAAGACCAAGAGAAGACCACTTTCACCTGCCCCTTCGGAACATACGCGTTCCGAAGGATGCCTTTCGGTCTCTACAGTGCACCCGCTACTTTTCAGCGGTGCATGCTTGCCATATTCTCAGATATGGTAGGTGAATATCTGGAAGTCTTCATGGATGGCTTCTCAGTTTTTGGCGAATCATTTGATGATTGCCTTCTGCACTTGGTCCAGATCCTCAGGCAGTGCATTGACGTGAATCTGGTTCTTTCCAGGGAAAAGAGCCACTTCATGGTTCCTGAGGGAATTATCCTGGGACATCTCATCTTCGAAAAAGGCATCCAAGTTGATCAAGCCAAGGTAAATCTAATTTCCAAACTCCCTATGCCTAGCTTGGTCAAAGACATCCGATTCTTCCTGGGGCACGTCAATTTTTACCAACGATTCATTCTAGACTTCTCGAAGATCGCACACCCCCTGACTAATCTACTATCTAAGGATGTCCCTTTTGAAATCTCCAAGGAGTGCACTCAAGTATTTGAGCTCTTGCGTGATCAAGTTACCCAAGCACCTATCCTACAGTCCCCTGATTGGTTTAAACCCTTTGAGATCATGTGCGATGCATTCGATTATGCTGTAGGAGCAATACTTGGGTAGAAAATAGACGGGAAACCTATGGTCATCTACTACGCTAGTAAGACACTTGACGAGGCTCAACGTAACTACACAGTTACTGAGAAAGAGCTGCAAGCCATAGTATTTGCCCTAGAAAAGTTCAGATCATATCTTCTGGGTTCCCGTGTTATTATTTACTCTGATCACACTGCTGTAAGGCACCTCCTTGCGAAGAAGGACGCAAAACCTCGACTAATCCACTGGATCTTATTATTGCAAGAGTTTGACCTAGAGATTCGTGACAAGGAGGGAAAACAGAACGTGGTAGCTGATCACTTGTCCCACCATCCTTCTGACATTATTGACCCTTCCGGACCCATTATGGAACATTTTCCCGATGAGCACCTCCTGACTATCAGTATGGGACTTCCATGGTTTGCTGATCTAGTAAACTACCTAGCATCACATCGATTTCGTTCAATTGGCCGAAGGCCAAGAAGGACAAATTACTTTCCAATGACAAGTACTACTTTTGGGAAGACTCATATCTCTTCTGCATTGGTGCTGATCAAATCATCCGACGATGTGTTTCGGAAGCGGAAACTCAGGACATTTTGTCCTTCTGCCTTGACCAGGCAATCGGTGGACACTTCTCTGGTCATAAAATTGCAGCAAAAGTCCTCTAGTGCGGCTTCTATTGGCCCACGATTTTCAAAGATGCATACAATCATTGTAAGGCATGCACTCATTGCCAAACTTTAAGTAACATGAGCCACCGTGATATGATGCCCTTACAGCCGATTCTCATATGCGAAATCTTCGATGTCTGGGGGATTGATTTTATGGGATCATTTCTAGTTTCAGACGGCTTCAAATACATTCTTCTCGCTGTTGACTACATGTCCAAATGGATCAAAGCCATTTTGACCAGAACCAACGATCATAAGGTAGTAATCAAATTCATTCATCAAAACATCTTTTCTCGGTTCAGGATTCCACGTGCCATAATCTCTGATGAAGGGACCCATTTCACTAATGCTCGATTCAGATCACTGATGACCAAATACGGTGTGTCACACCGAATCTCTACTCCTTATCACCCCCAAACTAACGGTCTAGCTGAGCTTTCGAATTGGGAGATCAAGAAAATCCTCCAAGTCACTATTCGACCTGATAGGAAAGACTAGTCATCCCGACTTCCAGGAGCTTTGTGGGCTTATAGGACAACCCACAAAACCCAATTAGACATGTCTCCCTTCAGATTGGTGTATGGGAAAGCATGTCACCTCCCGTCGAATTGGAGCACAAAGCCTATTGGGCAGTACGGAACTGCAATCTCGATCTTTCTAAGGGAGGAACCCATAGAAAGCTTCAAATGAGCGAGATCGATGAATTACGTCATGACGCGTATGAGAACTCACGAATTTACAAAGAGTGGGTTAAGGCCTTTCACAACAAGCACATATCCAGAAAGATCTTTTTTCCCTAGTCAAAAAGTCCTACTCTTTGATGCCAAACTCAAACTGTTCCCAGGAAAACTTAGATCAAAATGGATTGGACCTTACCTTGTCCAATGAATCTTTGGAAATGGAGCTATCAAAATCAGTTAACTTAGACACAATTCAGAACCTTTTGTCGTGAACAGTCAGAGACTCAGACTATTCATTGAACTCACCAATATGAATTTGGCTAAGATATCGTTTACCCTCCATTCTCTCTGAGCTCATTGCACCCGCCCGATGGCGTTAAACTCAGCATTTAACGGGAGGCAACCCGTCATTTTTTAAAAAACCCGAAACCCTTCCTGACACATCCTATGATGAACTCATATTGCACTTTAGGGTTCATCCATTAGAATAGCCGACTCCACCTCTGGTACCCATACCCGAGCTTGAAATCGTCCGCAACAATCATCCCTACCAATTCACCCACCCATAACCTGTTCTAATGAATGATCTAAGCTGAACTCGAACCCACCTAATTTACAATGAGGACATTGCAAAATTGTAGGCATGGGGGGGTAGTAAAGTGCAAATCACCGTGAAAATCACTTCACAAGAAAGGGTTTCATAAAAAAAAATCACATATTCCAAAAATACCAAAAAAAAAAAGTTCTTGAAAAAGAACAAAAATATGAGAGGAGAGGAAATTTTGATGGCATATCAGACTTTGAGAAGAAAAAGGGGAGTTAAAAATGTCAAAAAGGAGCACAATTTGAAAAGAAAAAGAAATACTCATTAGTAAAATATTAAGGAATTGACTTAGTTCTAGACCATGTTAAAGAAAAGAAAGGCAAAAAGTGCTAATGAAATAAAGAAGAGATTAGTAGGAACGCTGATTTTAGGCCTTTTTGGGCTATAATCCTAGGCTTAAAAATTCAAGTACCTGCTAAGATCTGGATAGTCCTCAAGAGGTTGGGGAAAATGCGAAGCTTAAGTATTAGGTTTAAGGCTTAGGGAGTATTTGTCATCATTAACTGACCTCTGGTTTACGGGACTTAGTAACCTACGCACCCCAATCCATATACAGTCTGGTTCAATGCACCTAAGTATCAAAATCAGGCAAATGCATTTAAATTGTTCTGAAAAAGTCACCTAGATTAGGAGCGGCTGATCAACACAAGTTGATTCGGACGAGTTCCCGATGGGGAGAGGCAGGAAATTCCCCTCGAAGATGCGCAATAACATATTGTCCCCTCGGTGCTTATCTCCTAGAATATCTACATATCCTACTGGGGGCATGTAAGCACCCTGTGCTGGTTCAGATGCCATGGGAGGCATTATCCCGAAATGTCAATTGCCTGGGTCTGGATTTAGCTACAGAATGCCATAGGTAGGATTTTCTCAAAATCTCGAAAGCCAAGGTTCTGGGGGTTGCCATGGCCGGTGCTATCTCGAAGCATCGATTGCTAGGGACCCTGCGAGGATTGATGATGGGGCAAGGAATCTGATACAGACCGTGTTGTAAAGCCAATCTGAAGCTAGAAATAAAAAGAAAAGAGAAAGAAAACTCTCCAAAAACAAAGAAAAATCCCTCTGTCTCTCTCTGACAAAAATGCACTGCAAGCTGAACCAAGGCTAAAACATGTTACAAGCATGGGTGCTTTAACCGCGGAGTTCAACGAACCTTAGGTTAGTTCCTATGGGACTTAGAAACCTTTGCGGTAGACTGAGGCTAGAGCTGGTCAGGTCCAAATCTTGGTTGGTACTTGAGTACCTCTAGGTCTACCATCAGCATTCTAACATAATCTACAAAAGGAAGCACACAACAAGGTTTTTAAGCATCAAAAGATTTTATTGTCTAGAATCAAAGTTAATACCTTAAAATTTTTCTAAGGGACTAGCAAAAGCTAGGCATGGGGACATGATGGGAACACCATCATGAGCCATAAGTGGCTTATTTTGCCCCAATTAAATCAATAAATGCTCCTACATAACCACCAGAGAGTCACAAGTCATTGCATATTCATTCTGGAAGAAAAATGAGAAACTAGGCCTAAAACTATAATTTTACTAGCACATCATGAATGCAGTGCAACCATGGGTTTTCTTAGGGGTTAAATGAAGGTCAGTTGGTCTTAAAAAGATAACAAGTGGGATAAGACGGTCAGAAAAGGGTTTGCACATGTTTTGAGAATTAAATGACTTTTGAAACCTTAAAAACATACCCACTTAATTAACCAAGGTTCTGGTCAAGATAAAATTCACCTAAATCCTCTAAAAATCATAAAAAAATATTCTCTTAGTACCTTCAATTTGACCATCAGAACCTATCTTTACCCAAAATGGAGTCTCAGATAGATATTTGCCATAATTTGGGTTTTTACATAAATTACCTAGTTAAACGTGATCAAAATCAAAATTCAACTTCACCATTGGATTTCTTAGGTCTAAATTAGGTTTGTACCAAAATTTAGACCCAAGATGAGCTTGTCTTGACCTAGTTTGCAAAATGGTCCTGTCTGATTACATTTATACCCCCAACTTTCAAAAATCCTTGCATTTAGCCCCCTAACTTCCTCTTCGTTTTCAAAATTAGGTCTCCCCACCATTATCGTGGAGGAAACTTACTTTGGCGATCTTTGACAGGAGATTTCTCCTTGATCTCTTAGTGAATCCCTTCCAAAATTGGAAGGGAAAATTCTTGAGAAATTATCTCCAATCTGAACCCGTCCTTGTGCTCCGAATCTTTCCCAATCTCTCATGCAAATGCATAAGAGATTTGGGTATCAAAAAAAACAAATTCCCAAATCCAGTGAGGGTTTCCGAGCTTGGAAAGCTTGATTTCCAAGTTTTCCTTGCCTCTGGAGCCCTATAAAAGAACCGCCAGATCTTCCCAAACTCCTCACGCTCTAAATCAGCCAAGATCTCCCTCAAATTCCTCTCTCTTTCGCGGCCGAAGGCTCCTCGACATCCGGCGACCTCCTCTATTCTTCCTCGCCGTCCTTCCACAATGCCAGTGGTAGATTTCTCTTCCCCGCTTCTTTCCGTGTCAAGCTGTACCAGCTGATGCTCTGATTCCCTTCGTCCTCATCAGAGCCACCTTCATCTCTGGCGTCGGCAACACCGCATTCAACGCCATCTCTGCCTCACTTCGTCCACCTACCTCCTAGCTAAGTTCCTCATCTCCTGCACTTTATTTTCATGTCCACTCCACTACAAATTGACCACCGACAACCCTCCACGACTTCATCCCTTCCATCTCCGGGCATCCCCTCCGGTGAGACCATCTCACCTCCACAGACCACCAATTCCCTCGTCAATAAGCCCAAGACCATCGCCACATCTTTCTGCACATTTCCCCTCTTCCCATTCAATCCCTTATCCACCCAAGTCATCCCCTGAACACACCCACTCTCACGCACATAGTCCGACCTCACTACGCACTCACAGACCACGAAACACCACATAAACGCTCCCTCCGTACTCGCCGTCGTCCAGCGATACTCCCTGAACATTATGACAGGGCCGAGAGGCTGTTTTATTGATTTCAGGTACTCGACCTTGCCGCCATGGAAGCAGCAAGCTTCAAGCTTGCTGGAGAGCTGTTCCAGGCACTTCCGTCCTAGGTCTCAACTCCAGGTCACACGGAAGCCTCCTACGAACAAGTCCAGGCAGTCAATTGGACACCTCTACCTTGCGAGCTGAGGCAATTGAGGAGAAGACCCCCTGCTATAGACGCGAGAAGAAGGGATGCACAGATAGTCCCACATCGTCGGCTGCAAAGCGCACTGAGGGGAATAAATTGAATAAGTGTTAGCAGTTGTTCGCCTCAGTTCACGGGGCGAGGTCCCTCTCACCCGCTCACCCGACCTCGTCTGTGACATGTACATGTGGACCTGGTTCGACCCGATAACCCAACCTGCACTCCTCGCTCACCACCACACGCCGGTGAGCCTGGACTTGGGTATGTGCCTGAATCCGATAACCCGATTACCCGTGGCTCTGGGAGAGCAGATCGTAAGAGAAAGAGAGAAGGAGAGTTCCACGGGTAGGGGGATGGTTTTGCCTTGAGAAGCTTGGCCCTGACACTTAGCTGGATTTCGAAGAGGAGAGCTAGAGAAGGAAGAAGAAAAGAAGAAGAGCAGAGTTGTAGATCTAAAGGCAGAAGAGTTAGATAAAGAAGAAGAGGTGAAGGCCTGAGCAGAAGAGTAGAAGAAGAAGGAGAAAGACATAGCTGAAGAAAAAGAAGAAGCTAAAGAGGAAAGACAGAGTCAGAGATAGGAAGAAGAAGAAGAGTTACAGCACATCAGCAGACGACAGATTTGAGCTTTCATTTCATACATATATATTGAGTTCCTTAGCTATTATTGTAAGGAGTATATGGTGATTTAAACCATCATTTTACTCTCATCTTTTTGGCACATTGATACTTGGCATTCTTATTGCAATACTTTACAAGTTAAATTATGATCTTGATTTCTAAATTCCATATTGCACCCTGTGTTCGACCTCGGAATCTTTTTAAGTAATAAAAATTGTATTTGTTTGAACGCTATTTCGGCTATACTGCAACGCAACACTTTCTAAAGCACTGATTTAGCATGACGAACAGTAGTGAAAGGGGTGGGATGGTGGCCTGCTCAACATGGTAGACCCTCCCCCTCCTTTGTAGCTACGGCTGCATGGATTTGAAATGAGAGAGGTGGGAGCAGATCCACTTCTCACAGCCATTAAGGATTTCATGGCTGAAGGAGGAGGAAGCGGGGCCATTTCCTGTGAAGAGGAGAAATAAAATAAAATAAAATATTAGGTTTATTTATACACAAACCTTTAACTTCTATGTTAAACCCAAAATAATGCATGTAATATACCTAATTGGTTAACTAAGTCAATTATAAATGCATATGAATGCAATGCATGAATTATGCAATCAAGCTAAAAACATAAATTAATTTATTTACATCCTAATTCATGTTAACTAAATCTTAATGTATAGGCATTCACATACTTAAATAGCCACAAATATGGGCTAATCAAATGCCCCCATGCTTAGTTTTTGCTAGTCCCTAGCAAATTCAAGCATGACTTAATACTCCATGTTATCCAGGCTAACTCAATTGACCTTTTCATAGAAATTAGGTTGAACTATCTAACACTAGATCATAAGGTACCCAAGTAGTTGCTAAGTTATAGACTAGGTTAGCTAAGGACAAGTTACAGGCACAAGTTTCTTTGATTTCTAACTCTACCCTAGGGTTTATTGGTCCTAGAGATTAAAGCATCCATGCATGTGCATTGGTCTGATTTATTTGAGGTTGGTATGTTTGCCAACCTAGAAAGAGAGTAAGAGGGATTTTCTTTTTAATATATATTATTTTCTGTATGATTCCTCTAAGTCTAACCTTCGATCAGCTATCAACATGGTCTGTGTCAGATTCATTGTCCCCATCATCGAACCTCGAAGGGTGCCTGGTTTTCGATGCTTTGAGATAACACCGTCCATAGTGACCCCAAGAACTCCTGGCAATCGACACTTTGAGATAGTATTGCCCATGGATTTCTTAAGCAAATTCAACCCTGTGGCAATCAGCACTTCGAGATAGGGCCACCCATGGTACCTGAACCGCACAATGTGTTTACATGCCCCCAGTACGATGGATATCCTAAGAGACAAGCGTCGAGGAGGTGACATGTTATCATCACGTCATCAAGGTGAGTATATACTCCACCTCTCATGCAGCAGGAACTCGTCTAATTAAGTTGTGTTTTCAAGCTTCTCCTAAGTCAGAACTAAGAGAACCAAATTCTCTTCAAGAAAGGAATTAAAGTGATCACTATTTACACAAGACCAAGTGTGTGTGATGTGGATGCTTAGGTTACGAGGACCCGTAAAGCGAAAGGTAGAAAAAGACACCAGGTACTACCTAGCCTTTAACTCAATCCCTAGCTTTCCTTCCTCAACCTCTTAAGGAATGGTCCGCAACTTAACTCCTACTTGAGGTTTTAAGTCCAAACGAACCCTAGAGTTCTAAAGTCAGTAGTTCAACCCTAGCTCCTATAATTAGGCACCCAGAGTCAGCTAAGCAAACCTAAAGTCTTGGTCTCATGCCTAAAGATGCAAAGCCCAACTGGTTAAGCATAACAACATGGCCTAAATTATTTTTATTTTTATTTTTACTTTTTTTTAATGCAAAATGCATGCATAAATGCACAATGTAGACATGCTATAAACAAATGCCTCAGGTCCTATCCCCCCATGCATGGTTCAAACAATGTCCTCATTAGAAGTAAAATAGCCAAGGGAAGATGTTACCTGAGGTGGAGAATGACAGGAACAAGGCTCCTCGAGAGTGACCTCGTCAACCAGATGGCCATCCAAAGTAATATACGATTTCAACTGTTGGCCATTGACGATAAAGGGTGTTGCTGAAGAGGACTCTTGATCTCCACAGCCCCATGTGTAAACACTTTAGTGATTATGTATGGCCCATCCAAATGAAATTTTAATTTTCTTGGAAAAAGCTTAAGTCTGAAATTGAAAAGCCAGACTTGTTGGTTGGGCTCAAAGGTCTTTATAAGAATACACTTATCATGCAAGACCTTAGTTATCTCCTTATAGGCTTAAGATGTGTCATAAGCATCATTCCTCAACTCCTCAAGATCACTTAATTCCAAAAGTCGTGCCTTACCCGCCTTTTCTAAATCCATGTTGACACTTTGGATAGCCCAAAGTGCTCTATGTTCCAGCTCAACGAGTAAATGGCACGCTTTCCCATACACTATCCGGAAGGGAGATGTACCCAACGGGGTTTTGTAACCCGTTCGATAAGGCCATAAAGCATCATCCAGCTTTTGGGACCAGTCCTTCCTATTAGGCCTAACGATCTTTTCCAAAATGCTCTTTATCTCCCTATTCGACACCTCAAGTTGGCCACTCATCTGGGGGTGGTACAAGGTAGCAATCTTGTGAGTGACCCTAGACTCTGGAGTAATCGATTGAAGTGATGATTCCAGAAATGAGGTCCCCCATCACTAATAATAGTCTTAGGGTAGCCGAATCGGGATATGATATTGGCCTTCACAAATTTCAATACCATCGAGTGTTCATTTGTGCACGTAGGAATGGCCTCTATCCATTTAGAGACATAGTCAACTGCCACTAAGATATACTCATAACCTTGGGATGAAGGGAAGGGGCCCATAAAGTCTATTCCCCAAACATCAAAAATTTCATCGGGAGTTGAGGCATCTCATTCCTCTTCCCAATCATTCCAGTCCGTTGACATCTAATATAGGCCTTAACAAAGTTATGAGAATCCTTAAATAAAGTAGGCCACCAAAATCCAGACTGAAGAACCTTAAAAGGTATTTTCTTAGCACCAAAGTGTCCTCCACAATGAAGTTCATGGCAAAACTCAACACACTTTGTTGCTCCTCTTCAAGCACGCATCGTCTTAGTACTTGGTCTTGTCCAATTCTAAATAATTCAGGCTCTTCCCAATGAAAGTATCTAGCTTGGGCAATAAATCTCTTCCTTTTCTTCTCATCCGAAGAACCAGGAGTCTCTCCAATGACCAAGTAATTGACTGTATCAGCATACCAAGGTGAAGTCAGTGTTACCGCCATAAGGGTTTCATCGGGAAATGTCTCGCAGATGTCTCCAGATGGAGAGTCATCAAGTGGAAGGCGAGACATGTGATCAGCCACTACATTTCCACTCCTTTTTTTCACGAATCTCCAAGTCAAACTCTTGAAGGAGTAAAATCCACCTAATAAGTTGTGGCTTAGAATCTTTCTTGGCAATGAGGTGTTTCACTACCGCATGATTAGTAAAAATGACCACCTTAGATGCAAGAAGATAAGACCTAAACTTCTCCAAAGCAAATACTACGGTAAGTAATTCCTTTTCTATCACAGTGTAGTTTTGTTGTGAGTTAGTTATGGTTTTGCTAGCGTAATGCAGCACATAAGGTCTTCCCTCAACCCTTTGTCCAAGGATAGCTCCCACGGCATAATCTGAAGCATCACACATTAGCTCGAATAGGAGTGTCCAATCTGGAGCACAGAGAATAGGTGCAGAGATTAAGGCCTCCTTCAGAGTGTGAAAGGCCTCGGCACACTTTGAATCAAAATCGAAGGAAGATTCCTTCACCAATAGGTCGCAAAGTGGCCTTGAAATTTTACTGAAATTTTTAATAAAGCACCTATAAAAGCCTACATGGCCTAGAAAGGATCTAATCTGTTTGACATTTGTGGGCATTGGGAGTTTGGAAATAGAATCAACTTTAGCCTTATCTACTTCCAAGCCCCTTTCAAATACAACATGCCCAAGCACAATGCCTTTCTGTACCATGAAGTGGTTTTTCTCCCAGCTAAAGACTAAACCATTCTCCTTACATCGCTTCAACACATTCTCTAGGTGCAGTAGACATTGGTCAAAAGATGAGCCATAAATAGAGAAGTCATCCATAAACACTTCAACACACTCGTCAATCATGTCCAAGAAAATGGACATCATACACCGCTAGAAGGTTGCTGGTGCATTACATAGTCCAAATGGCATACGCCTAAATGCAAAGGTACCGTAAGGACTCGTGAAAGTCGTCTTCTCCTGGTCATCAGGGAAGACTGCAACCTAGTTGTACCAAGAATATCCATCGAGAAAGCGATAGTACTTATTCCCTACCAATTTTTTGAGAATTTGGTCAATAAAAGGCAAAGGAAAGTGATCTTTTTAGGTAGCGGTGTTTAGTTTGTGGTAATCAATGCAAACCCTCCATCCAATTGAGGGTCTAGTCACCACTTGTTCTCCTTGGACATTAATTTCCACAGTAAAGTCTGCCTTCTTTGGCACCCACATGAATAGGATTAACCCATTTACTATCCGCAATGGGATATATAATTCTAGCATCCAACCACTTTAGAATTTCCTTTTTAACCACCTCCCTTATATTGGGGTTAAGACACTTCTGCATGTCCCTAAATGGCTTGATGGAATCATTAATATAAATGTGGTGCATGAAGAGGGTAGAATCTATACCCTTAATATCAGTGATGCTCCAAGCAATAGCTTCCTTGTGCTTAGACAAACATTCAATCAGGGCTCCCTTTTGTGCCTCAAATAGCACAGCCGAAATGAGAACAGGGAGAGTATCATAGGCACCCAGGAAGACGTACTTGAGAGTGTTCGTAAGGGGTTTCAGCTCAAGGTCGGGGCCTTGTATGGTTGAGGGTTTCATAATAGATGTCCTCATCTCAAGTAGCAGATCTATCTTGAGCAGAGATGATGGGGAAAGAGACTCAGCAGAAACACCAAGCAACTCCTTAAGTTCTAGTATATCCCCTTCACATTCCTCCAAGAGATGGGAATGCTCATTAAGCATAACATGCTGAAGGGGGTCATCACATAAAATTGTAGGGGTTGTCTCTTCAATCAGGTCATCTACCACCTCTACTTGGGAACAATCCTCAAGCCCGAATTGTTTATAAGCATCAAACACATTAAGCCAGATTTTCCTATTTCCAAAGCCCATTTTTAATGCCCCAGTATTACAATTTATCAAAGCATGTGAAGTTGCAAAGAAGGGACGACCCAAAATGATAGAGGGCATGGTTGGCTTGTTGGTAGGGTTGTGTCCAAAACTAAAAAGCCTACAGGGAATAAGTCCTCCACTCTCACGAGGACATCTTCCAACACTCCCTGAGGTGTCTTCAGTGATCAGTCTGCAACTTGGAGGATTACCAAGCTAGGCTTTAGATTGCCTCCTCCAAGTTGTTCATATATGTAGCTTGGGAGGATGTTTACCCCTGCACCCAAATCAAGCAGACCCTCATCTATATGTAGGTCATCAATGGCCATTGAGATATACGGGGCTCCTGGGTCCTTAAGTTTCAGGGGTATGCCATGTTGAACTATTGAGCTAACAGAATCAGGCAGGACAACTTTTGATTGGACCTATTCCCTAGATTATTGCTTTTTCGTGCACAAGTCTTTTAGAAAGCGGGCATAGGAAGGAATCTACCTGATAGCCTCAAGCAAAGGCAGGTTAATCTACACTTTCTTGAAAGTCTCCATGATTTCATTCGTCCTCTCTTTGGCTCCAGATGAGCCAGCAGAAATTTACCCACAGGTGTATAAGTGATGCAAAAAATTGGCGTGATTTGAAATTAGGGTTTCAAATCATTGTAACACATCAAATCGCAATAGCTTTTAAATGCATAACCTAGATAGTGGTGGCATCTATGGTCATCCAAGGAGGCAACTTTTTGCAAAAATCAATCTCTTACTTGAAGATGAAACTCAACTTTCTTTTTGGTATTTTTGCAAATATAATTTTTATGGCTTTTGAATAACACGGTAATGCCATTTTGATGGTGGGAAAAGACTAAACCTAATTTAGCAACAAAGTGGCAAAAAATGTCCTCTTCCCAAACTCACCCTAAGCACATGAACACCTAGGATAATTGGGAAGAAGGAGTGAAAGTGCTAAAACTAAAACAAGAAAGAAGATGCACCAAATTAAAAAGGAAACTTGATAGAAAATGGATTTTTGTTTTACAATTGTAGAGGAAAGCTTCTACTACAAAATTAAAACTGAAAAAAAGAATAAAACAAAAATCCTGGATGATGATGGTGAAGAGGATGAGGCCCTTCCTCCAACTGTGGCTGCTTTCGTAGTTGAAAAGAGCTCCTCCTTCTCCCTCTTCTTGAATCCAAGCTATGGCCTCCTCCTGGAAAGCCCAAGAGGGGTGTGCCTTAGCTCCTCCAAGGTGGATGCTCTCCACCTCAATTGTCTCCTCCAAGGGTAGGCGTGCACCACCCTAGTTTCTCCTCCAATGCCTAGCCGTCCTCCTTGATACGAGCTTGCTCCTCCTCTTGGCGTCGCACAAGGAGAAGAATGGAGAGGAAGAAGGTACCAAGGAGGCAAGGGATAGCCTCCTTATTCTTCTTCCTTCCTTCTTCTTCTTGGCCGTGGGTTATAGGTGGGCTTAGCGTAGAATTAATACTAAGGGAGCATGAAGATTTAGTGTTGGTTAGGAGTGTTTTTATAGAGGTGGAGAATGGTGGTTGGCGTGGGGATTATGTGTAGGGCTAGGATGGGTTTTAGGAGATGGTTAGTGGTGATTATGAGGATCCTAAGGTGTAGGATGGGTGGCGCCACCTTAAGGGATGTGATGGTGGTGGTTATGGTGGTGGAGAGGCACCATAGTTTGGCACCAACCATGGAGAGGTGCCATGGTTTTGGCGCCAACTATGGGGGCTTCTAGAAGGGAGTAGGTGGATGGTGGAGATGGCTTGGGAGGTTAGTTGTATGGTGGAGATGAAAGGGGAGGCTGGAGCCAACTTTAGGGGTAGTTAAGGGGGGTTTTGGCGCCAACATGGTGGTGTCTCTTGGAGGGGGTGGTGGTGTGAAGGGTTGTGGTTGAGTTGGTGCCAAGTAGGGTAGCTCATGTGGAACTTAGGTGGACTTGAAGTGGAAGGTTATGTAGGTGGAGTTAGGGTTAGCTAAGGTGGATGACCAAGGGGTGGAGAACTTAGCTAAGCTAGCTTAGCTAGTAGATGAGTAGAGGAGAGGTAGGAGGAATTAAGGTTTTGAGAAGAAGAGCTGAAGGAGAGCTGTCTGGAGCTGTATAGGAGCTAATAGCTACTGAAGAAGATGGTAAGGAGCTACTTTAGCTGGCTTAGTTTGCCAGTTCTTTGCTAACTGCTAAGCCAAGCTAAAGTAAGTTGACTTCTACTGAGATATGCTGAGGTGAGCTGGGTCTAATATTCTCGGGGAGGACATAGCTAGCTGGAGTAGCTAAGGTAGCTTAGCTCAACTAAGCTGAGCTAAGTGGAGTCCCCGGGAGCTGAACTTGTGCTGGCCTGAGCTAGGGTGAAGTCATCTTCAGCTGGCTTGAATTGAGTAGAGCTGGAGGTAGCTGGACCTGAGTTGAGGTGGACTCCAATCAACTAAGCTGAGCTAGCTAGAGCTCCCAGTGAACTAATGGGAGCTGAGATGAGCTAGACTCAACTAAGTTGAGTTGGATCTTGGCTAGCCCATATTTATGGGCTATTTAGGTATTTAAATGCCTAGACATTAAGTTAATTTTAACATGTATTTAGCATGCATTAGGATATAAATACATTAATTATATATTTGTTCCATGCATCGCATTTTTATGTAAATTAGGACTTAGCATGCATGGTTTTTAATTTAGTTTGCATTTAGTGGGAATTATACATAATACATGCAATTAGATATTTTATAAGGCTTTGTCTATAAATAAGCCAATGTTTATTATATTTCTCATCTTCTCTTTTGCTGAACGGCTTTGCCTCTCCTCCTCCAGCCATACCTCCTTAATGGCCATGAGAAGCGGATCTGCTCCCACCTCTCCATTTCAAATCCATGCAGGCAGCTACAAGAGAGGGGGAGCTACTATAGTGCTCAATGAGACTCCGCCCTGACTCCACCACCGTGAATAGCTTCGAGCTCACCTCCATCACCACCACCATGCATCTCCAAGGTCGAGCATCGTCACACCGTGAGCTGGCGGGGTGATAGACCGCCACGCCAATTCGACGAGCTCAGCCATCACCATGCACGTGCATCTCCGACAGCCACGCAACCATCACCGTGCAACCACCAGATCACCTTCCTTGTCCATGCACTGGCAACACCTCCATCTTCTTCTTCTTCTTCTTCCTTTTCCTCTGTTTCTCTTCCACCAACAAACCCAACATCTTCAAATAGATCCACCAGCCGCTACCTCCTTCACCGCCTGCCCGCCCACACCACTAGCTCACATAGCAGCAGCAACACGTGCGGCCTGCGCTACCCCTTGCCTCCAACACATGCGCATCCTCGCTGTGCCTCCTCGCCACCAGCACATTGCCATGCCAGTCCTCCACGCGTGCATGTGGCCCTCCAGTAGCATCCCACACCCGCAGCAGCAAAAATCACCTCCAGCAACCTCTTGCACTGTGCGCGCACAGCAGCAACCATCTCCACACACGCACAAGTGCCCCTACGCCCTCCTCGCCTCTAGCCGCACACCGACCTACTCTCCAACAACAACAGAAACCACCGCCACCCACCACCTTTATTTGCTCAAACCGCCTCCTCCGGCCACCGTTGGGCACGAGACCACCACCATTGGAAGCAGCTCGGCTCACACCACCTCTTGCAAGCTCCTCTCGTCCAGCCATCCCTTCCTCGACGTGCATGCCCAAGGGAAAGTTTTCCCTTGTTTTGGGTCCCATTTGTTATTACATTTCATGCCCTTGTTGATTTTTATTAATAGTTTATTGTAGTGCACATTATGACAAAGTCCCTTCCCTTTTGCATTATTATTATTTCAGGTATCATGTCATTGATTAGCCTAGTCTAAGGGGATTTCAATTTGATTTTTGGGAGAAATTAATTATGAATAAATGTTTTTGACATGTGTGAGTTTTAATAGGCCACTACCTCCCTGTGGATATGACCTGCTCTCCTATGAGTGGTTAATTTCAATTCAATGCTTTGATTAGTCGATTTTCCAACACTTAGAATTACAAATGACATGCATCATTTTATGTGCAAAAATCATTCAAAAGAGAGAATCGATTCGTCAAATGGCGCAGATTGCTAGGGAGGCAATAGGCTTAATAAAATCGCATTCATTCATTTGTTCACATTGATTTAAATTTTGGAAGCATATTTAACTCTGGATCTTTTTGTTCTTGTGCGAGTGCCGATGTTCTACGACACACATTCTACGATTCGCCATCACACCGGCCATCGTGAGAGGTGACCCCTGACGTCACCAGAGGAGAAATTGTTCGAGCCACCTTGCAAGGAACCAGATTGCTAGGAGAGGAAGGATGAGGACGTGACGATCACCTCCGCACATTTAGTCTTTGATTTGATTAGAGTAGGATTTAGACTTTAGACTTAATTTTCCTTGCACATTTGGTTTGAGACCCTTATTCTAGGGTGCATTTTAAGGGTTTGTTCCCTGACCTTCTTTTAGGCCCATCTTTAGATCTAGGTTTTTATTTTATTTTGTGGTTGTTTATCCTTTTCTTTGTTTGTGCATAAGTAGATATATATATATAAAATCATGAACTACCTACTAGAAGCTACATGCCCCTAGGTCGAACCATATAGGTGTTTATGACAGCATCTAGGTTTCATTTTGCACTACGTGCATCTTGCATTGCTAATTGCTGGAGGGAAGGTACGTCCTCTTTCTTTACATTCTATATTATTCATGCATGTGCATCTGGATTTAATTGCAAGACCACCAAATTGAATCAAAAAGATATAACAAGTGGTCACATATTTTTCTTGAAAAAGGACTTTAAGTTAAGGACGAACACTAAAAACCAAGAACTTGAGTTGTAAACTTGCCGTGCATTTCAAAACTCAAACTCAAAATTTTAAGGCGATTACACACGTGTATGATTGTGCACCAAGGCACGCATTTAGCAATTGCTAGGTTTTTGAGCCGCTAGGTAAGAACCCTCCTATCGTTGGATTCTAAAGTGTTCATAACTCAAGATCAAAGGTTTTGCAACTCCAAGGAGGGGGATACCCTGTCACAGATTTTTTAGGGTAGTTAAGAAGCACCGCAAAAGTAAAGCTTCAAAGGAAGGCTTAGGCCTACTTGAATCCCTCGATCTTCCATCCTTGGAATACTTTATCATTTGAACTTTAGGGAAGAGCACCTAAGTTCCAACTAGGTCTTTTTAGGCATTCCGTAGGTCAATAATAGGCGCATAAATTGATTAAACAAATTGATTCGTCACCTACAAGTGGACTTAAATCTCAAAAGCCTAACTGATTAAAGACCTAATAAGTCCTCTGATTTGTGTTTGTATTGGGAGGAATCTGATTGTGGTGTGAGTTAGAATGGACCACATTGACTTTCATCCTCTCACATCTTGCCCACACCCTTACCCCCACTCTGCAATCTTCGATCCCATACGTCGAGATGGTCCATTCTTTGATGGACATAATGACAGTCATTGGGATCCTCTTTACTCCTATTATTGGAGTATTGGCCTAGTTAAGCCCCAAATCAGTGAGCAGAACCTAAGAGCAGGATTTGCCTTGCCTAATATCTCACACACCATAGAAATACCAAACCCACCCTCCCTAAATGATTTTAACGGTTGGATTGAAACTCCTAGGAACTATAAGCCTGAGCCTAACTACTCTCCTGATAGTAATGATGACTTCTCCACCTTGAAGATGGAAATACAGAAAATGCAAGATGAAATAATTGAATTATTAGGAGCATCTTCGAGAGCAGGCCAACAAGAAAAAGAAGCCATTAGCCACCCAACCTACCCCATTGAGGACGAAGTGCACCCCTCTACGCTAGATGCATCTCCCATGGGAGAGCCACACCCAAAGTTGGGGAATTTTGGGGATTATGTAAGGTAAAGTAGCTACTTTTCGAGGATCGATTTTGAAACCTCCCCGCTAGATGATACTTCCCTGAGAGGTCCACACCTTAAGTGGGAGGAGGATATGAATGAAAGTAGCTATGCATTGGATTTAGAAAGGTGGCAACCTGAGGAAAATGATGATCAGGTTAAGTATCTACTTGAATTATATTGGAGTCAAAAGAAGGGAATGATGATACCATTGGAAGACCTCGACCCAGATGATAGTATTTTCGTCACATTTGATGAAGTGGGTCGAAGTCAAGTTGTTAATCCCACCCTCCCTTCTGATCACAAGATGGAACTCAAGCCCACCCTTAGGGAACCTAACCCTGAAGAAATTCACCTATCTGAGGAGTCCGATGTTACCAGTGTAAACCATTTACCCTAGATAGAGTACCCTAGGGGATCTGCTGAGATTTTAGATGATTCTAGACCTCGGGTATATGATGAATTGCATGATGAGGAGAAGGATGAATTATATGAGGAACCTACACTCAAGAATTGGAGTGACACTGAGGGTAATTATGTCTTATTTGAAGAATTAACCCCTAAGGATGTCACAAATTTGACCAAATTAGGTTTCCTTAGCACACCCATTGATGATATCTCTCCTCATCAAGAAATAATGGAAAGCATGGAAGCAACTTCTGAGATTAATGTGGATTCACATTTAGACTCTGGGGAGGATTTTAGTAAAGAACAAGAACCCGGGGATGACATTGATAGGATAATCCCTAGATCTGTTGCTTCCAACCTGCCTTCATTTGATTTGGAGTCACCCTCTGATTCACCTATGTCTGAAGGCAAAATGTTGACTCCATACATTGAAATGATTACCGATGAAGTGCAGGTAAATACTTGTGATAGTACAAGGAATGCTAGGGATGCAATTAAGGAATTGGAAAGATTGTTAGGGATGGACACTGAGCCAACTAAACCCAACCTAGATCTTATGACCATCCCGCAACCTCAAAACTTGGACACCCTAGACGATCCTTGGCTTAAAGACATGCTCACTATTGTTTTGACTGGGGGGCTTAACAGACCAATATCTCTTGTAATGGGGTACCGAGTATCGATTGATGCTTTCTATGGTCAATTCATCACCCTGGGGGTTTATCTCTGCACCATTCCTTCCCTTTCTCTTTTAGAGGATCCTTGTCATCATCTCCCCAGCCCTTTGGAGGTTGTTATGCCAGTTTATCCTTTAGAACCACCTCCGATGACCTGGGAAGATTTCATTCCCATCATGGTTGGGCGAGCATTTGCTATCGGGATTCATCATCAGCTCGCCAATATCCTAGGTTACCTATTTTTTAGGCTAGCATTACTTTGCTCATTTTTAGGGCCTATTTCTTTGATTTTGGAACCTGACTTGCAGGTTCTTTGGCTACTCGACTGCTAACGAAATAACGGTAGACCATCTCTGACCCAGGTAATATCCATCTATGCAATGGGGACATTGCAAATTTTAGGCATGGGGGGGTGTACTTGGGGATATACATACATTTATACATAGTGCATTTATGCATTTAGTTAAAGCATTCTACATTACATACATTTGCATTGATTTAAAAAAAAAAACTGAGAAGAAAAATTATAGTGAGCTTAACTAGCTAGACCCTGCATTCTTAGGCATAAAATCAGAACTTTAGGTTAAACTAAGTTGACTCTAGGTGTCTAACTTTAGAGGCTAAGTTGAGCCATTAGCTTAGACCCTTAGGGTCCTTGGTGCACTTAAAAACTTAAGTAGGAGTTAAGTTGCGGACCATTCCTCAAGAGGTTGAGGAAGGAAAGCTAGGGATTGAGTTAAAGGTTAGGTAGTAGCTGGAGTCTTGTTCTATCTTTTGGTTTACGGGTCATCGTAACCTAAGCATCCACATTTCACACACACTTGTTCTTGTGTAAATAGTGATCACCTTAATTCATTTCTTGAAGAAAATTTGGTTCTCTTAGTTCTAACTTAGGAGAAGCTTGAAAACACAATTTGATTGGAAGAGTTCCTGCCGCAAGAGAGGTGGAGTATATACTCACCTTGAGGATGCAATTATAACATGTCACCTCCACAACGTTTGTCTCTTAGGATGTCCATCCTACTGGGGGCATGTAAGCACATTGTGCGGTTCAGGTGCCATGGGCAGCACTATCTCGAAGTGCCGATTGCCACAGGCCTGAATTTGCTTAAGAAATCCATGGGCAATACTATCTCGAAGTGTCGACTGCCAAGAGTTCTTGGGGTCGCTATGGGCGGTGCTATCTCGAAGCATCGAAAGCCAGGCACCCTTTGAGGTTCGGTGATGGGAATAATGAATCCGACACAGACCGTGTTGATAGCTGATCCAAGGTTAGACTTAGAGGAATCAAACAAAAAAAAAATTCCTTCTTACTCTCTTTCTAGGTTGGCAATCATACCACCCTCAAATAACTCAAACCAATGCACATGTACGGATGCTTTAGTCTCTGGGATCAATAGACCCTAGGGTAGAGTTAAAAATCAGGGAAACCTGTGCCTGCAACTCGTCTTTAACCAACTGAGTCTGTAACTTAGCATCTACTTGGGAACCTTAAGTCTAATGTCTTAACTTAACATGTTTCTAAAGGAAGACTGATTGGGTTGGCTAGTTCACTTGGCGAGCTAAGTTATTGCTTGAATTTGCGCTAGGGACAAGCAAAAACTAGGCATAGGGGCATTAATTAGCCCATATTTGTGGGCTATTTAGGTATTTAAATGCCTAGACATTAAGTTAATTTTAACATGTATTTAGCATGCATTAGGATATAAATACATTAATTATAGATTTGTTTCCTGCATCACATTTTTATGTAAATTAGGTCTTAGCATGCATGGTTTTTAATTTAGTTTGCCTTTAGTGGGAATAATACATAATACAAGCAATTAGATATTTTATAAGGCTTTGTCTATAAATAAGCTAATGTTTATTATATTTCTCATCTTCTTTTTCGTAGGAACAACTCCGCCTCTCCTCCTCCAGCCATACCTCCTTAATGGCCGTGAGAAGAGGATCTTCTCCCTCCTCTCCATTTCAAATCCATGTAGATGGCTACAAGAGAGGGGGAACTGCTACCGTGCTCGATGAGACTCCACCTCGACTCCACCACCATGAAGAGCTTCGAGCTCACCTCCATCACCACCACTGTGCGTCTCCAAGGTCGAGCATCGCCACACCGTGGGTCGGCGGGGTAACAAACCGCCGTGCCAATCTGGCAAGCTTGGCCACCACCGTGCGCATGCGTCTCCGATGGCCACGCAGCCATCATCATGCAACCACTAGATCACCTTCCCTGTCCACGCACCACCAACACCTCCATCTTCTTCTTCTTCTTCTTCATTTTCCTCTGTTTCTCTTCCACCAACAAACCCAACATCTTCAAACAGATCCACCAGCTGCTACCTCCTTCACCGCCTACCCGACCACCCCGACCACACCTCCAACTCACGCAACAACTGCACCAGCAGCAGCATGCGTGGCCTGCACTACCCCTCCCCTCCAGCACACGCGCATCCTCGCTACGCCTCCTCGCCACCAGCACATCACCATGCCACTCCTCCACGCGCACGTGTGGCCCTCTAGCAGCAAGCCACACTCGCAGCAGCAAGCATCACCTCTAGCAGCCTCCCGCGTCATACGCGTGCAGCAACAACCATCTCCACGTGCGCGCGCATTCCCTTGCACCCTCCTCGCCTCCAACCACCGCCACCCACAACCTTCATTTGCTCCGACCACTACCTTTGGCCACCGTTGGGCACGAGATCACCACCATTGGAAGCAACTCGACTCACTCCACCTCTGGCGAGCTCCTCCCCTCCAGTCATCCCTTCCTCCGTGCGCACACCCAAGGGAAAGTTTTCCCCTATTGTGGGTCCCATTTGTTATTACATTTCATGCCATTATTGATTTTTATTAGTAGTTTATTGTAGTGCACATTACGGCAAAGCCCCTTCCCTTTTGCATCATTATTATTTCAGGTATCATGTCATTGATTAGCCTAGTCTAAGGGGATTTCAATTTGATTTTTGGGGGAATTAATCGTGAACATCTGTTTTTGACATGTGTGAGTTTTAATAGGCCACTACCTCCCTGTGGATATGACCCGCTTTCCTGTGAGTGGTTAATTTCAATTCAATACTTTGATTAGTCGATTTTCCACCATTTAAAACTGCAAACGGCACGCATCATTTTATGTGCGAAAATCATCTTTTCAAATCTGAGCTAACTTGAGCTAGGGCAAGCTAAGATGAGCTATCTTGAGCTCCATGTTGTTGAGGTGAGCTGAATGGAGCTAAGATAGGCTAACCCTAGTTCAAGTGAGCTGGTATCCAACTATGCTGAGCTGGATCAAGCTGAGTCCCAGCTAGTTTAAGCTTCTTCTTCACTAGTTGCCTTCCTGAGTGCTAGGGTTCTCTGGATCTGACTATCTGTTTATCCCTAACACTCAAATAAAGTCATCAAAAAGACAACAAAAAATGTGTAATTCATGCCTAACCTAATTTATGCCTAATGCAGCCCAAAAACTCGTTCGTGGAGTTAAAATCCTAAGAACTAGATCTCTTTTGGGGCATAAGAATGTTGATAAACTGGTGTTTATCAATAAGCGCTCTAGAAAGGGCATTCTCGATCTCTAGGTGGAAGGGGTTGTCACATCGGGTAAGGGGTGGAACAGGGATAATCTCTTCCAGTGAGGTGATTTCAAGTGGAGAAGAGTTGGGCAACTCTTCTTCGGTGGGGACGAATGTCAAGATGGATGGGTTTTTAGAAGGCGAGACTATAGGAGCATCAGGTTTGGAAATTTCTTCCCCACTCCTCAGAATAGTCACCTCCTGGGCATGCTCCCTAAAGACAATCCCTTTTCCTTTAGGATTTTCCTTAGCAGCACTAGGAAGCTTCCCAACCTCACTCTGTCTAACAGCCTCTACAAGGTGTCCTATCTATGATTTCATTTCGTGTATAGCCTTGTCATGAGATTGGATGATGGCACTTTGACTTTCCTGCATAGTTCTCAACATCACCTTCAATTCATCCATCTCAGAGGTCTTTGGTTGGGCAAAGGTCTAAGGTTGGTTCATTTGTTGGTTTTGGAAGGGTTGTGGTTTATAATTCCCTAAATTTGAGACATTCCCTTGTCTCCATGAAAGTTTGGGTGGTTCATCCATCCCTCGTTATAAGTGTTGGAAAAAGGGTCATATGAGGTCTGGGATGGAACCCTTAGGTGGCATTCAGGTCTGCCTGTACAAGCTCAGGGAATTGGAAGGCCAAGTGGCAATCCACAGTGGCGTGCGTATTGCCATGGCAAATGGAGTGAAAGAGTGATCTTCGTTTTTGTTGAAAACTTTAACATAAAATGATGTGTTATTGTATTTAATCGTGTGGTAGAAAATCGCTTTTCAAAATATTTTAATTTTCATAATCTAACCACGAATAGTTAGGTCGTCTCCACAGGGAGGAATAAGCCTATTGAATAAGTGAATGGTGCCTTGTTTATTCAGGAAACTCAGTGGTTTTGCATGCTAATTCATATCATTCCTTTTCAAAATAAGTCATCATTCTAAGTAATTGATAAAAGAATTAGGTGTTTAAATGTAAAATCACCATAACCTAATATTATATTAAGTAATAATCTTGGCAATGGTAAACAACGTAAATACCAATTTCCAAGATAATCAATGTGGCATGCTCTTATCTAATTCATGAGATACTCATCTAGAAGCAATTTATCAAAAATAGAGGGATATGCATGCAAATTCACCATGATATATTAGTCTGGTAAATAAATGAATAGGACACCCATAATGGCATATGTTGTAATTTTTAATACCACTCAAAACAGAGCATTTGCTCTCTCTCTTGCTTGCATACGGGAAGGAGAGTCAGCGGGGCAATTAACACGCGAGGGAGGTTGGCGAAGATGAGGCCGATCCGATGGAGGCTGCGGTGTCGATGGAGATGGCTAGAGGTGGCCGACTGACGGAGGAGAAGAACGCCGGAGGAGGTGCGCCTGTGAGGGTGCTCCTGCGGCGTGTGGTGCAGGGCGTGATTGGAGTGGCCTGCGGTGGCGTGGCGCCTGCGGGGTAGCGGAGGGGCTTGGTGCAGTTGCAGGGCTTGCGCGCAAGTGTAGGGGCAGGCACTGGGGAGGGGGATACGCCTACGGGTGCAGGTGGCAAGGGCGGAGCAAGCGCCTGCAAGGCACTGGTGGCGAGGCAGAGCGCCTGCGGGCGCTGGAGAGGGGCACGCGGAGGTGATGAGCCTGAACAGGCCTATGGGTGATGGATGGCGCGCAAGGTGGTTGCGCTGTGCTGTTGCGGGTCTGGCAGGTGCAGGGGGAAGCACCTACGAGCGTGGGTGGCGAGGGTGGAGCGGGGCAGCGCCTGCAGTGAAGGGCATTGGAGGAGGGGACACGCTGTGGTGGCTGGAGAGGCGCGGGCCTGGCAGGGCAAGGGGGCACGTACAGGCGGTGGTGAAGGCGAGTGCCTGCGGTGCTTGGCGTGCAGCGCCTGCAGGGGGGCCTGCAATGGAGAGGCGCGGGCCTGGCAGGGGCACGGGTGGGGCGGTGCGCCTGAAGGCGGGCGCTGGTGGCAGGCGCTGTGCAGATGCGCGAGGGCAGGCTGGGGTGGTGTGAGCGCTGGAGGGGGAAGCTTGGTGCACAGTGTACACGGTGGTTGCACAGTTCCTGGATGATGGTTCCCCGCCAGGGGGAAGGCCTCCCAAGAAGAACCGACGATCCTCTCTTTTTATCTCCTCCCCCAGCACAAGTCAAGGGGTTTTCCAAATCCTTTACTAAACATGGCCGACGCTGTTGGTGAGGTTGTTGAGGTCAGCCATAGGTTGAGAAATTTGTGGGGGAAAATATCTTTTCACCCCCTGTTCTTTTCCACCATTGATCCTCCTCCCTCTTCTTCTCGATTATTCTTGATGGATAGATTCAGTGGAGAAGATGTAACGAGTGAGCTGTTGCAGGACCTGCATGAAACATAAAATAATTACATACTATGTTATAGAATGCGATAAAATAGATGTAAACTTAAACAATGATGCATGCAATCATTCTATAACTTAATGTAGTTATTAACAAACATACAATGTTAAAATAGAATTACTTAGGCATAACAATAGTTCATTAAAATGGACTCATCATGGAGCATTCTGAAGCTTGGGATGTGGAGGTACTAGGCATGAATTGGCCTGGACCCGAAAAAAAGCCTTTCCATATTTTGATTTAGCAATTGGATCTGGTAGGCTAAATTCTAGGCGTCCCTAGCCTCATTTCCCTCGAACTTTCTTTACATGAGAGTGGGTTTTCTATCCAAGTAGGTAAAATTCAGGTGAATAGAATTCTCACTCAAAGTATCAAACAAATTCCAAGGTTCATCCTCAGTCTTAGACAGAAAGGTTCCTGCATAAGCCCCATCCACAGTCTGCCTGTGCGAATCACTAAGTTTGGTGTAGAAACTTTCAACTAGTTGCCACTTGGGCACCTAGTGATGCAGGCAAAGTCTTAAAAGATCATTAAAGCGCTCCCACGCATCATGGAAAGCTTCCCCATTTTTTTGAGCAAAACTCATAATTTCCCTCCAAAAGTGATTAGTTTTGCTCATGGGGAAGTACTTCTTCAGAAACCCCTCCTTCAAGGCATCCCAAGTGTTAATACCATCTAGGGTATGATACCAATACTTGGCCTTGTCCTTGAGGGAGAAAGGAAATAGGGTCCGCATTTGGGCATCATCAGTAATGCCCTGCAGCTTCACTGTGGAACAGACATTGGCGAATTCCTCTATATGCCTGTAGGGGTCTTCCCTAGCAGTACAATAAAAGGAGGGCAACAAGGATATGATACTACTTTTGATCCAATAGGGATTGTCCCCTCCAAGTCTACGTAGTGTAGAGCCAGGGTGATTGGTTGGAATGAAATATTCCTTGAGGCTCCTTTGACCGACCATTTCTTCCCTTGGGTGGTTTCTTCTTAGGATTCTTTCAGGTTCTTGATCAAACACAAGTTGTCTCCTAAGAGATCGCCTACCAAGAATGCACTAAAAACACAATTCAAAAGGACTTAATAGGTCTTTACAGATTTAGGCTTTCGACTTTACTTCAAATTGTAGGTGACAATACAAATTGCCCAATCAATTTCGTGCCTATTGTCAACCTACGAAATGCCTTAATAAAGACCTAACTGGAACTTTAGATATCCTCCCTAAAGACCAAAAAGTTTAGTCACTTCCACACATGGCAAAGAGGGATGCAAGTAGGGTCAAGCCCTCCCTTTGAAGCGTTGCTTTCTCGGTGCTTCTTAACTACCCTCAATCTGCAAGGTTTAAAGGCAACCTCACTTTTGGAATATAGTTTGGATCACCTTAGTGTCCAGCAATAGGAGGCTCTTTCCTAAAGGTTCCAACCTAGGAGTGTTTAGAGTGCTACTTCAGTGCAAAAAAATGTCATACACGTGTCCATTCACCGAAAAAGATTTTTAACTTTGATCCACAGCACAATGTCTCAAATCAACTCCTTAGGTTTTAATGTGTTCCTCCTTTAATTAGTCCTTTTCAGAAATTTAATGTAACCACTTATTAGATCATTTCAAGACAAATTATGTGGTCTAGGAATTAAGTCCAAATGCAAATGCTTGATCAAGATATAGATGCAAAGTAAGAGGATGCGTACCTTGCTTCCAGCAATCAACAATGCAAGAATGCACACAATGTAGAAAATAAAGTCTAGATGCTACTCATACAATCCTAAGTGATAGTCCCTAGGGGCAGGCAGCTTCTAGCAGTTAGCTCGTGTTTTTTTTTTCTACCTACTAATGCACAAACAAACGAAAGGATAAACAACCACAAAATAAAATGAAAACCTAGGTCTAAAGAAAAGGGAACATGCTCCAAAAAATTACCCAACACGGGCCTAAAGGAAGGTCAGGGAACAAACCCTAAAATGTACCCTAGAACAAGGGTCTCAAACCAAATGAATGTGCAAGAAAATGAAGAAAAATAAACTTCTAAAACCTAAATTCTATCTACTAAAAAAAAAAATCATCGGAGATGAAGATGATCACTCTAGATGTCCTCCTTCGGTAGTGGAGACAAGGTCCACCACAACGCATTGAACTCCTACCTTCAAAAATGGAGCTCCCCGTGTCCTCCGAACGGTGGAAATAAGATCCACCTTGGCGTCATTGAGGCTGATGTAATAATTCATCACGAGATACATGTACCTCGCACCAAACAAATAATCGAATTGAAATGTGCCTCAAATAAAATGTGAACAAATAAATAAATGCAAGTTTAACAAGCTCGTTGCCTCCCCGGCAATGGTACCATTTGATCGAGCACTAAAATAATCTTCAAAAAATATGATTAAGATTGCATTGTAGTATAGAAATTGAGTGGTAAAGTGCGTGATCAAAATAGATGAAAAATAAATAACCACTCACAAGGGAGTGGGTCATCTCCACAGGGAGGCTTATGCATGTTAAAACTCGCACATGTCGAAAATAGATGTTCACGATTAATTTCGCTAAGAAATTGAGCAAAAAAAAACACTTTCAGATTAAGTAAACAAGAGCTAATTCTAAAATTGCGTTTATGAGAAAGAGGAAGGATCTTTGTATAAACTAACCACAATATTAAATTAATAAATCAAAAATCAAAATGTGGCAATGGCATTGAATGTAATAAGAAATAGAGAAGGAAATAGGGGATTCCTTCTAATGGCTTGTGTATGGAGCGGAGGTGATACTTGTGGTGGAGGACAACTTGGTCGAAACGCTTCCGATGGCGGTGATGGTGCGGAGAATGGCAGCTGGCAGTGGCTGGATGAAGCGACGAGAGATGGTGAGTGGCTGCTGCAAGGAGCAGTAGCACATGCATGGGAATGGCACACCCACAGCTAGGAGTCACGTAGGTGGTGCGTGCGTGGCCGGTGGTGTGTGTGCGAGGAGCTGGAGCGAGGAGATGGTCACGCAGCAAGGGGTTGTGGCGCCGGTGGGCGGCTGCTAGGCGGTGCTGCAACTGGCTTCCACACACGGGCGGGGGGCATGTGTGGGCTGAAGGCGAGGGGCAGTGCTAGCGCTATGTCGAGCGGAGGTATGCAGCATGTGTGTGGTGCGCTGCTGCGCGTGTAGGCGGTCACACTAGAGGTGGAGGTTGGTGGCGGCCTGCTACTGAGGAGGAGGTGGGGGGTTGGTTGTGGTGATCACAGTGGTGTTGTTGGGTTGTTGGGGAACAATAAGCATGGAGGTGGTGGTGAAGGTGGTCTCCTATGATGAATAGGGGGAACACGGTAAGGTTGTAGTGTGAAGCTCTGCAATAGCAGTGCAGGCTGTCACCCTACGCACCCACGGTGGCGAAGCTTCGCCTCGATTGAGGCCGGTGGTGATGAGAGGATGAGAATTTGAATTCTCTGCATGGTAGTGAAAGGGGTGGGATGGTGGCCTCCTCAGCATGGCAGGCCCTCCCCCTCCTTTGTAGCTGCGGCTACATGGATTTGAAATGGGAGAGGCGGGAGCAGATCCACTTCTCACAGCCATTAAGGATTTCATGGCTGAAGGAAGAAGCGGGCCCATTTCCTGCGAAGAAGAAGAGAAATAAAATAAAATAAAATATTGGGGTTATTTATACACAAACCCTTAACTTCTATGTTAAACCCAAAATAATGCACGTAATACACCTAATTAGTTAACTAAGTCAATTCTAAATGCATATGAATGCAATGCATGAATTATGCAATCTAGCTAAAACCATAAATTAATTTATTTACATCCTAATTCATGTTAACTAAATCATAAAGATATCTTAATGTATTGGCATTTACATACTTAAATAGCCCACAAATATTTGCTAATCAAAAAGGAGGAGAAAAGAGAGACTCAAAGTGAGGGAGAGCATGTGAAGGCAGTTGGCTGTGATGGGCCGACGTCGGAGAAGGTGAAGATGGCGACAAGGGATCGACGAGGCAGGAGAGGTCAGAAGTGGCCAATCTTTGGTTGGACGTGGTCGTGAAGAAGAAAGGGAGATGCTAAGCCGATCAATTTGACCATTGACTAGCTCGATGAGGGAGGTGGAGAGGCTCGCCAAAGCTTGAAGAGACGTCGACCAGAGGAGAGAAGAAGAGGTGGTTCTTGGCCTTTTCTGAGCTAAAAAGAATGACGGAAGCATAAGGATCTTTTATAGAGCTTCAGATCAAGCTCTTAATCGGGGAAGAAGCTTGATTGGGAAAAGGATCCCTTGATTTCTTTCAGTTCATTCGAGCTCCATGATGCAAATCAAGGTCCAAAATCTGGTCCAAAAGATAGAGAGATCTCTCAAGATTAATCCCTCCAAATTTGGAGGGATTTGGTCTTGATTCGAGAGAGATCTCTCCGCAAATCTCGACTGAGGTGTGTTCCCACCTCTAATGGCATTAGGGACCTAAATGAAGAAAATGCTGAGAAGTTAGGTGTCTATTTGCAAAGAATTCAAAACCTGGGGCCTAAATGTCAAAAATAGAGTTTTAAAGGGATAAATTGCAAACTATGTCAAGATGGACTCTGATTGGGTCCAAATTTTGGTACCAACCTAATTTGGACCCAAGGAAGCTAATGGAGGATTTGGATTTCAGTTTTGTCCATGTTTGGCTGGGCAATTTGCACAGAAGCCTAAATCAGGGTAGAATTCCGTCTAAAACTCTATTCTAGGTCAAAATGGGTTCAGATGGTCAAACCAAGGGTACCAAACCACTTAGAATATTTTTCTATGATTTGTAGAAGGTTTATATGATTTTTATCCTAACCAGAACCTCTTCAATTCAGGTGGATCTGAAATTAGGGTTTTGTTTGTTATGGTTCTCGAAAAGCGTGAAACCTATTTCTGTCTATATAAACCCACTCATTGGACTTTGTCCTCATTTGACCTTCATTAAACCCCTGACAAACCCCATGGTTAATCTATGTTTATGATGTACTGTTAAAATTACAAAATTAACCATGATTTCCCATTCTCTTCTCAAATCAGAATATTATGGAATTATGACCCTCAGATGATTATGTAGGAGCTTTTATCAATCAAACCTGCCTAGAAGTGGCTAGTTAGGGCCTATGATGGTGTTCTCATCAACGAATCTTCAAAGGCTTCAAACGCCTTAACTCCTCAACACTTACCTTTTTTTTATCAAATGAGACCATGGCCCAATGACCTCTAAAGCAAAAACCCCCTTTTCTCTCTTAGCCTTTCCTCTCTCTCTCTCTTATTTCTCTATTCGGGTAAATGGATTTGGACCTAGGCCCACATGCATGTGCACAGGAGAGGGCTATGCGCAAGGCTCATGAATAGCATAAGGACCTGACCTCAGTGGTATGAAGGCAATAAGCCTTCACTCGTAAAACCTTATGAACTCAAATCCAAATCATAATTGGCCGATGTGGGACTATCAGGCTATCTTCTTCTTCGCATGCATAACTACAAAAGAACTTCTTCAATTGGCGACGTCGTTGCTGCTCCTTCATTAAATTGAAGCCCTGGAAGGCTTCATGGTCTCAAGTCGCATCAGTTGGAGGTAAAGGCAAGGTCAACAGCCAATGATTGATGGTGAACAATACCGAAGATGAAACACGATCTGGCAAACACCTGTGGAAAAGAATATGGGTTAGAAGCCCCAATTAAATAGTTCACGGAGCTCATCATGAGGCAAGGAGTGCAGTGGTGGATTTAATTTGGTGAATCGTGCATCGAAGATGGTCGGATGGTGACTATGAGTGGTGTATGAGTGGGTGTGTCTGGCCATAGGTTTCAGAGGTGAAAACCCCAAATTACTTTAGAGCTTTTGATCCCTAAATCAAGAGGAAGGTTTTGGCAGTGGTGGTTGGGTGATTGGTGGAGTGTAGCACCAATGCGAGCTCATCAGAGCTCACACCGGAGGTGGAGAAGACAGAGATGGAACGAGGGAAAGAGTGGTTTAACCTAAATCCTAAAGGCCTTGAATTACTCTAGAGGAGGAGAAGAGAATAGGCTAGCTATCTGGATGAACGGAGGAGAGTTATCTATAGCGTTGGCTGGCAGGACACAAAGAAGATGAAGAATCCATTGAGTCAAGCAGCCAAGACAAAGAGGCAGAGGATGGTTGTGCTTTGGTCAGCCACGATCGTGAGGAGAGGAATAGGATGGAGGTGTCCTTTGATGGAGAGCACGCACAGAGGAGGAAGGGCAGAGGGGCTCGCCAGAGCCAATGGTGAAGGTGGCTGGACTTAAAGAAGAGGGTGAAATCACGGCCAATCTCAACTGATTTGCACAAAGGAAGGTAGGAGAGCTTATATAGAGCTCGGAATTACCCTCAACTTGGAAGAATTTGTGAAGCTTCTTAGGAATTGGGAAGCTCAAAATTCCCAAATTTCTCAAGTTCGCCTAATCTCTATGCTTCATATGGAAGTCCAAGATCTTGTTCACATGGTAAAGAATCATCTTGTGGTCCTTCCCTCCAAATTTGGAGGGATTGGAGTAGGAATTGGAGAAAATCGTGATTGAAATTAGCCGCTGTTGGGTTTGGGATTTCTGTTGAGGCAACTTTGAAGGATTAGGGGAAAGGACCCGATCGCAATAAAGATGAGAAGTTGGGGGTGTCTATGTAATAAAACATGGAACCTAGGGGTTTAGATGTGATAAATAGAGATTTCAAGGGCTAAAATGCAAACTAGGTCAACATGGACTCTGATTGACCTCAAATTTTGGTGTTAACCTAATTTAGACCCAGGGAATCTAATGGTGAACTTAGATTATGGTTTTGAGCTTGTTTGATTAGGTAAATTACACATGACCCCAAATCAAGTAAAATTCCCATCTGAATCTCTGTTTTCAGTCAAAATGGATTCTGAAGGTCAAAGTGAAGGTACCAAACCTCTTAAAATATGTTTCAATGATTTTTAGGAGGTTTAAATTGAATTTATTTCTACTAAAACCCTTTCAATTTAAGTGAGGCTAATAATTAGGATTTTTCTATAATAATTTAATACTCAAAATGTATGCAACCCTGAATTGATCAATGTAAGCTCACTTCTTCGATATTTAAGTTCATTTAACCTTTTGCTAACTCCTGATTAACCCCTTAGTTAATCTACATTAATGATGAGATATTAAAACAGCGGAATTAACCCACTTTCTTATCTTCTCATATTCACTTTGGAGCAAAGTTACGATCTTCTGATAAATATTTAGGAGCATTTATTATAATAGTTAGGCTAATTTAAGTTCATTAACACCAATGATGGCACTACCATCAACTATGACAGTTGAAAGGATGATGGTAGAGATTCAGCAACAAGAACAGACCTCACAATCACTCCTTGGGCCATGAGGACCCACTTACAGGCACAACCGCCAACCTCAACAATATGACCCAATGACGATGGACTCTTGGATAGGAGTGAAGATCTTTAGCGTGGATAGCACCCTGGGTACCATGAGTCGGTCTTCTATGAGAAAGGGTTATGTTAATTGTGGAAAGAATCATGTAAGGCCTTGCAAGGCTCCAAAGTTGTGTTTTAGGTGCAAGCAACCTGGACATCTAAAGTGGGATTGCCCCAAAGGGGAATAGGTGGCAGCCTGGATTGCAAGAGACTAAGGTAGAGATGATGACAAGCTGAAAGCTGCTATGTTGGATGCACAAGAGACTCAAGCCGTTCCTTTCATGGATTAAGGCAAGAGACCTGCTACAACTAAAGGAAAGGAAGTAATGGATGCTCCTATGGTAGATGACAACCTCGATGTTTAAGCCTGGTTGGTAGGCTCAAGATAGTTTTAGTCTTTTGATGAATGGGTTGTAATGTGAACTTCCTCTTTTCTATTCTATAACCTGAGGGGGGGCTTTCAATATATTGTAATGGTTATGACCATATATAAGAATAGTATGTTGCTTTGATACTGTGCCTTATTCTTATGTCTTGTGCTGCCATGGGAACAGTCCTAATTGGTTGCATTGAGATTGTTTGTGAATGTCCAAGCTTACACCCGACTACCTTAGCCGATTTCGAGGATGAAATCCTTTTTAAGGAGGGTAGGGTGTAAGGGCTTGGATTTTTAATACGTTTAATTAATTAATTAAAGTTCTAATTAGATGTTTAGTGGTGAGTTAAGGGCATTGGGAAGCCATTCCTCCTATCTTGCAAAAGAACCCTAATTCTTGATTTAGCTTGTCAAGGAATCCTCGTTCTTGTTTTGGCTTGTGAAGGAAGCTATTCTCTTTTTCTATCTTGCATGAGAAGCCACCACTCCACTTTCTTGCCCTCCAAGCCATCCCTCCTCCTTAAGCTTCCACTCTAAGCCACTCTTCCTCCTCCTTTCCTTAGAAAAAGAGAAGACCCTCGTTCCTTCTCTAAGAAGCCAAGCCAATCCTCCTCCTCCACCTCCTCATCCCGTGTTCACATGAGAAGAGAGAGAAGAGAGAGTGAGACACTCCTTTCTTCCTCTCCAAGCAACTTCACTGCAGTCTCTACTATTGACTAGCCACCTCACCGCCACCGTCATCATCACCGAGGAAGAAGCTTTTGTAGCTACTGTGGTTGCTGTGGCTACTGTAGCTATAGTTGCTACTGCTGATGTTGTTGCTGCAGTTGCCACTCACGTGGAAGAAGAAAAAGAAGCTTCATTAAAGGTAGGTATTTTCCCTTCTTAATACCTCCTCTTTTTTTCCTCTGATTAATGATATGTTTTGGAATTAAAATTAGTATTTGCATGTGAAGATTTGATGATAGAATGCTATGTTTTATGCCTTGGTGGGTTAAAATTGTGGTAATGTGATTTTTCTACTTAAGGGACACCCTAATGTTTGGTGATGAGTTTCTTGGGTTTAATATAGTCCTTATATGTGTGGGAACTTGGAATCAAGGTTTCATAACTTTTGGATTTGCTATTGCTGCTTGATATACCAAATGTTGTTGATGGTTACTACACCGTGCACTATTGGTTGTTGCTCTTTAATCTACATATAGCCGCTTCTTGAAACATGGTTTAAGCATACCAATACCATGCTATGAGGAAAAACTAGGTTACTTCCTATTGAAATATTCATCCTCAATACATAAAGGACGGACGAAAAAGTTACAGGTATATTCCTATAGAAATAATTAGATATGAAAGACAAATAACAACATAAAAATAGATTTGTCAATCATCATAGATATGAAATTTAGTGTATCTAAATAGGCCATATTTCCCACCCAATAAGACACAAGTGGTCCTATTTTGTGTAGAAACTTCCTCACGAGGATCGAGAATCTAATCTAATTAGTCCAATTCATGTCTAATACCCAAGATTTGAAGCTATTGATCCCTGTTGATATTTAATATTAGAAACCTGGATTTTGGGCATAATTCGATCCTATGATGGTTAGTCCCTAATTAGAAAAAAGTAGCCCTCTAGGGTGATAGATCCTAATCTGAGAAAAAGATGAAACTTAATGTGAATGCATGAGCCCAAGTTGCAAGGGTACGCACATAGCCCAATGCATGGTTTAAACCTAGCTTTAAAGGTCCTAGTAAATGTATAAGGATCCTAAATTGCTAAGCAAGGCACAACTATGGAATGGTAGGGTAAAAGTCCTATCAAGAACTTTAGTGATTGTAAGGGTATGGTATGGGGTTCTAGGCGTGATGCCATGGGATGCATATGTGCAGCTTGAGTGTGTACTTAATGGGGAAGTGGACTAGGTCAAGTAATGGGTTGTTCTTATGGGTTTATGGAGACCATTACCTTTAAACTTGTGTAGTTATATTGTGAATTCATGGGGTGTGCCCACTTGGTTAATTGTGTAATCTGGTGGTGAATGCAAATAAATAATGGAAGAGTATTTCCCTTGGTTTTCCCTAGTTTCTTATGTTCTTTCCATGCTTGTAAATACCTAGGATGGTGTTCTAAATGTGTGGTGTTAAGCGGTAAACATGGGGAAATAAAATGGAAGGTTTTAAAGTTTGAAACTGGGTGCTAGATACACGTAGTACTGATATTGATGACCAGTATCGGTACTAGTTGGCTCCGCACGAGCTAAGAGGGGACTTAAATCTGGTACTTGAGGCACCTAGTATCGGTACTAATGACTCGTACCGGTACTAGATGAGTTCAGTAGCCATGGTAGTGGGTCTCCAGAACCAGTACTAGTGCCCTATATTGGTACTAGCTAGATTACTTGAAGATGTGCGAATGGTGCCTAGTACCGGTACTAGTGCTCAGTAATGGTACTGGCTGGTATTGTGGCATTATGCTGTGGGTGCCCAGCATTGGTACTAGGACTTAGTACTGGTATTAGCACACTATTGCCTAGTTGGGACAGTGGGTACCCAACGTCGGTACCTATTCTACCATGCTTAAACCCTAACAAGAGGATTAAAAGTTAATTGAATCTAGTTAAGTAAAGGATTGAATCCAAATTATTGGTATCAAGGGTCGCTTGGGTTTAAAATATACCTGGTATGCATGAATATTGGTGGTCAAGTTTGCAGGTGGTTTGGAGGCACAAAACCCAGGTTTCGAGTACGAAAGGCGAGTTTTGTAGTTTTGAACTTAGCCTGCAGCCTAACCTAACGTTAGGTCAGGTTCACCTAACGATCGACGACTGCTAGAGGGTTTCCAACCTTTAGGTAATAGGTCTCTAATGTTAGGTAGTTTGTTGGAGTTACTAATTGGCCTTAAATGTTGGTTTCTGACACTAGGAATCCCAAGGAATGATGGAACCCACTTAGGGGTCTAGTAGGTGCCCCAATAGGCAAGGGGAAATGGTGAAACTGTAGTTAAACCCTAGATAAAAAATGTGCGTGTGTGTTTGAAGCTCTCTAAATGGATTCTAAGTAATCTAAATCTGCTAAGCAATGACTTGAACCTCACATGATATTTGTGACTCGACCAAAGTCTAATAAATGGAATGCTTGGATCCTCAAGTCTTAAGTAAGACCCCAAGTGATCCATTAGGTCTCTAGGGCTTCATTCCAGACATGAAACCCAATGAAATTAAATGATAGTTGGTCGACTAGGTGAGCTCGTAAGGCTGCACCCTTGGACTTGGTGAACCATGGGTTCACTGCTTGGGTAGAGGACTCAAACCGTTACGGTAGCTAGAGGCTACCAAGGAAATTTTACCTCGAAACTTGAAGAGTTCCTAGTTATGGTGACAGTCTTGTGCTACCATCGATATATGGTACTTGGATGTACCCGAATCTGACTTGATGGGGAGGTACTCGATGCTTTAGGCTCGTTAGGTGGCCGCATGCGCAGCGGGGGATGCCGAGGCACTTGGTACTCATAGCTAGAGGCTCTGGGTACCGTGATGGATTAGTTGAGATCTTGTTCGATAGTGGTTTGAAAGGGCACACCCGAGGACTATGCTCCTACGAGTCGCTCCTAGTAGGAGCATTGGTGTGGCTCGACAATTCTGCCCAATCCTACGTTGATGATCTGGTTTGATATGTGACTAGTCCTTGTTGGACACGAATCGAGCTTGCTCTTCATGATCACAAGGTGTAGGCCTAGGTAGCTCCCAGAGGCCCGACTCTTCTAACTGAGATCGGCAACATTCTCGATACATCTAGAATGGGCACGCCTTTTTGAGGATCAACAAATTTGTTAGCCTCTCCCCTAGCTAGGGCAAGACTATCAGGTTGGAAATCCAAGGAAAGGATGCATCTCAATCTACTATGGTAGAGAGGGATGATTCTTAGAATCTAACCACTATTCATCACTGCTAGACATGTTAGAAAAATATGATATTATTGTTGTAGTGCAAATCGCAACGGAACAAATGAATTTATAAGAATCGTGAGTACCGAGTCATTTGTAGGGAGGCAATCATGATTTATACGGAAACTTTTCAATAAATCTCATTCTAAATATATATATATATATATATATATATATATATGTATGTATGTATGTGTGTATGTATGTATGTATGTATGTATATATGTATAGATCAGATATGCAGAAGATCAGAATTTTTTTTTATTCAGAAATAGTTTTTCAAATTAAAGATTGCTATGCTAGACAGTAAATAGAGAGAGAGAGGGAGAAGGTAGATAGATGACGACGCCGTTTATGGGATGCTTGTGCAAAGCGTAGCAGCACTTCAGATCTAGAGAGCTGGGATAAATTGTAGAGAGGAGTTGCAGAGGAAGAGAGAGGCTGGAAGAGAGATGGTGGGAGTCTATGGAAGATGTAAAAGATGTCTTCAACAGGGGGCCCTGGGCCTTCTTTTATAGCTTTGATGAGGGGCAAAGTGGGTAGTTTGGCCCTTAAAACCGTGCAACAACTTTAGGCTAAGCAGATCTGTCGATCGAGGGATCAACGGCTCTGATTTGGCCTCAAAACACCCTTAAACGTGATAGGATCTAAAAGATAGATGGCTACGCGTACAAACACTCAAACACAATATCAGTAATAACAAGAAAGATTTGCACAAATTACAAACACAGGAATTGGCACAAGATGTATAGTGGTTCCCCACTCACTTGGGTACTCTACTACCTAAGCCTCCCAGCTTTGGGTTTTTAACCCGATTCCCTCAACCCCAAGGAAATCAATTTACTAAACGAGGTAATTAACAGGTTACCTCAACCCAAGTACAAGAGATGAGTTTGTTACAACCCAACGAGCAACAAGCTCAAAAACAAATAAAGCATAGCTGTAAGAAAAATAAAATCTTACAACAAAGTTCCTATGCCTCCCAACAATAATTAAAATGAATACCAATTGAGAGCCTAGGATGGACGTGAATCGCTTCGTAGATGCGTGACAAAAACACGTCGTTGAGCTTGTAAGAATGTAGAGAGAGTGAATGGCAAGCTTCTTCTTTCTCCCTTGAAAATATGGTGGAAAATTGAAATATAGCTCTAGGAAGTTTTCTTCTCTTTTCTTAGGTGCAAACTAAGGGTCCAAGGGTTTATTTATAGAGTTAGGACCTAGGTGGGACGTCTACTAGATGTTGGGGTTTAAATCCCAACGTTCATATAGCATAAATTAACTTTCTAGCCATTCAGTTTTGAGCCAACAGCTAACTGGTACCGATACTAAAGTATGGGTACCGGTACTTGTTGCTTCCAGATTTGGGTTTCAAACACTCAACACAAATCTGTAACCCACTTGTACCAATACTGATCATGAGTATCGGTACTAGTTACCTCCAGTACAGGTACTGATCATGAGTACCGGTACTCATGGGGTACAGGTTTATTTCTTTGAAAAAACCCAAACCTATAACTCACACGTACCGGTACTTGTGGGTTAACAAGTACATTTTTTAAGTAAATTAATCAATTACATTCTTTGAAAATGATCGTAGTATAAATCCTAGTTTATATCTAATTAATTTTACGATCTAAGTTGATTATTTGTTAAGAGGCATACATTTTATGAAATGAAAACCTAATCTAAAAACTAAAGGACGAAGATGATCTTCTCCTCCTCGATTCTTCCTCATCATCTTGCCTCCTCCACATCATGATCTTCTCCTTCTCATCATCATGCCTCCATCATTTCCTGTTTTCCTTGATCTTCACCTAAATCTAAAAAGCACTCAATTGCAAACATTAATCCATAATAATTTTGTTAACACTAAAACAAGATGTGGAACAAGGTTCCAACAAAATGCATCCTCTACGCGTAGATTGATCCTGGTGGCGACACGTGGCTGCTTCGCAAGCCTTGGATTGTGATCTAACGCTCCAGCTTCTCCCTCACGCCCGCCCAACGCCCACTACTTCTTATCCCATGCATGCGTGCTTTGAATTCTATTCGCGTGCCAACGCCCCTTAGCCAACCGATCTTACGATCGGATGGCTTAAAGAACTTGGCCACACCACCTTTTGAAAAGCATGTGAGATCGCATGTTATGTGCACGTTGGATCGCGGGTGCAGTCGTGAAGAGCTCTGATTGCACCACGCGTTCGCTCATCCGCTCTTCGATCACCATCCATCGGTCAATAACACTCGTTCCCACCGATTTTCCCAAATTTGTGCTAAGCGTGAATCGATCTTACGTTGATTGCTTGCGGGCAAAGGCACTAACCGTTGCACCAAGCCACCTTCTTTGTCGAGTTTCCCATTCATGTGTGGCTACTCTCAGCCATTGGATGAAGATCCAACGACTGAGGATGGTTCTCCACTGATGAGGCACAGTGAAGGCGGTCGACGTGGCCATATTGTGGCTGTTGGATGAAGATCCAACGGCCCACACTGCATAGGGAAGGTGCCTTCAAAAGTTGGTGGCAATGCGAGGGGTAGCTGCGATGGCGCCACGTGGCGCCATCGTGGCCGTCCATCTTCTCCTGTAACTAGTGATGTTGGCCGCGCCATCGTGGCCATCCATCTTCTCCTGTAACTAGTGATGTTGGCCTCCGATCAAGAAAATTTTTGCACCGTTGGATTGCGATCGTTGATTCGGATCCATCCGTGCAGTCAGATCTTTCATCTGAGGCTTGGATCTTTGTTATCTTGCTCCCTGGCCTCCATTCTTCTATGGACTGCACAAGATGCTATGGTTGTCTGTTCAAGATGATTCCGGAAGCGTTGGACTCTCGTCATCGTCCTAATCAGATCTGTATGGTCAGATCTGTCATCCGCAACTTTGAATCATTTGCAATTTATTTCATCTCTCTTTTAGGCCATAAAATGATAATATTATCTATGTAGCTAACAAATTAACTATTATGCGAATTACAATGCTTATGAATGCATTGTCCCTAAGTTGTGCTAGAATCTAACTTAATTCAGGTGATTTAGGTTTCATGATTGCTATGCAATCACACCCCCATGCCTAAATCTTGCTAGTCCCTAGCAAATGCATGACTAAATGCAAAGTGGTCCTACATGATTGATTTCTTCAAGAGTTTGACTAGTGATTTATTTCGTTTATTTTCATCTAAAATTTTAGAAATCCAAACAATAGTGAAAGTGTTTTGTTGTAGCCTATGCAACGGATCCAAGTGAAAAATCCAATCTACATCTAAAGCTCGTACTTGACCTCTGGTAAAATTCTATTGGGATAGGCAAACTTCTTCCCTTGGGGTTATAAGATAATCTGTAAATTCAGCCTCGGCTTTTCTCTTAGGTAAAAGATAACTGAGTCAAGTAGATTTGTATTTGGTGGCTCACACTCATCTGGTGCTGCATATAGACTAGTACTTTAAAACCTAGATTTCCAAACTATTAAATAATTCAACTCAAAGAGAGGTGGAGAAACTGTGCTCTCTTTAGTTTCTTTGTACTCATTCTCTCTCTTTCTCTTTCTTTCTTTTTCTTTTTCTTTTTTCTTCTCTTTTCTTTTCTTTCTTTTAGAGCTCACAATCTCACCAGATTTGTCAGTCTATTTGGTGGTCTCTCCTGGAATTATCACTTTCATTAGGTTCTAATAACTTTACAACTAAGTCAGAATTCTTCAGCCCGTATTCAGGCGGCAAGAAATACAGAAAAGTAGGTCAAGGCTATATTTTGTGGATCGTGAGGGTGGCAGGTGTTGTTGCCTCAATGCACTTGAAATTAATTCTAAACTCATAAATTCATTTTTTTCTACTTTTTCTCCTTTTTTCTATTTTCTTTTCTATGTATATATATACCTTTTTTTTCTTTTTCTTTTTCCTTTCTTTTTTTCTATACATATTTTTTTTCTTTTCTCTCTTTTTTCTTTTTCTTTTTTTTCACATCCAAATATCTACTAACGCAATGCAATATAGCATAAGAACTTTTATTTACGAGGCATTATTTGGGATTAGGGGTGTTCAAGAGGATATCGGGTGACTTATTTAGTGGAAGTGCCTATTCTCGGCACCGGGAAAGGAATGAATAGGACAACATATTTTTGACCATGACATTAATACTCTCCTTCAGTCGAGGATTCCGTAAAGGATGGTCGTGACCATCCACCTTAGTCCTAGTTTTATTAGAACCCACTCTCTGTGTATTTTGCCTTGTTTGATGGCTCTCTAAAAATTCGCACTAAGAATTTATATGCAGAAATCGAGAGCGAAAACTATGCCTAACTCCAAGTATTATTATCTAATTATCCAAAAGTTAAGATTTCTCATACTAGCCTTAGAGCACCAGTAAACTTCACACTTGTTTGGTGGATCTGCTAGAAGATCATTTGCCTGACTCCCTAATTACTATCCAAGGGTTCAGGAGAAGAAGCATTACTTCTTCTTGACAAACTAAAGATGTTTATCGGTCTTCACAGAGGACCCATTACAAACTCTAAGTGTGCGTGTGAAATTGTACTGGATTCTAAATTCAGGAATCAACTTAAAACTAAATCCCTAATAAAACCTGTTTGATAAAAATTCTTTATTCTTAAATGTAATTTTTTTTAACATAAAAATAAGACATGCAATGTCCACCCCCCCATGCCTATTCATTACAATGTCCTTATTGAAATGTATGCAGAAAAATCAAAATATAATAAGCAAGAGAAGGGGATATCACCTGACTATGCTTGTTAATCCAAGTCAGCATGGATGCAGAGGATGCAAAACTACCTATAATGAATACTGGGTTGCCTCCCAGCCAGCACTAAGTTTAACATCATTTGCCAGACCTAAACCCAGAAATGAATGATCGGATTAATGGGTTGAGTCAGGATTAATATGAAGATATGATCGTGCAACGCAAGGATCAGTGATCCATAAATGTAGATTAGTTGATAGTGAATACCAAGCCCAAAAGGTTGAAAAAATAAAGTGAACGGGCTTGAAACTATTTGCAGCCAAATGCTACAAAAGAGAGAAACATTAGTGCGGGTGCCAAAGTGGAAAGTAGATAGTGGCAACCTTAAAAAGTGATGCATGAGGAAGGCAGATGAGGTGGATACAGGGTGGTTCATGGGGAATAAATCATATGGGTCATGAAAGTGATGGGAAATGAAAGGAGGAAGCCAAGTGGTGTAGTATAAAATGGTATAGGAACCACTTTGCAAGTCAAGTTAGGTATGGATGGATGTCGAGTAGGTGAGTCAAATAAGATCCAGTGGTCCATCTCAATAGTTCCGAACTTATCAGAATCCTCAATCTTATCCCTGGGGTGATCAAAAATCTTATTTGAGTTGCCCAAATCTTGTTTTAATTTATGATGCAAGTCTTCAAATTTAATAGACGAAAATTCATTATTCCTTAGAATCACAGCCCTAGAGGGAGTAAGATCAAAATCTAGATTAGTCAAAATCTCAAATTCTTTTAGTTCTGTGGACCTCTGAATTTGATCCCAATTATCTTTCTTTTGGATTACATCTTCTAAAGGAATGTTTTTCTGTTCCTCATTAGTCAAATCAAACTCCTCAGGATTCCATGATTCAGGTAAATTCTTTACTTCCTCAGATAGATCCTCATAAGTCATCCCCAGTAATTCTGCAATTTCTTGAACATCTTTTTCATAAGGGGATTGTCTGTTTTGTTCAATCTCGAGATGTTAGGGATAAGAGTCAAGGTTTTCCTCAGGATTCTGGTGGATGGGAAGAGAAGGGTGCAAATTAGCTAAAATAGAAGTGAAAGTAGATTTAGCTTCTATATGGGATATTTTAGAATGATTAGTATCGCCAAATCTAGATATCGAATCATTTAAGCACATCTGATCATGGTAATCCTTGAACAAGATCACATCAGAGCCATCCAACCATGCTTGGCTGGGAGTGTCACTGTCCCCAATCTTTCTATCTTCTTGATCTTGCTTTCCCTCCCAAATCATCCATGTAGTCCAATTATGTGTCTTTAAACATAAATGACTCATACTCCAGCCCACCATGGATTGGCTCCTCAAAATAGAATGGTTGCAATTCAGGGCCTATATCAAGATATAATTCCTCAAGTGAGCTTTCCTCCTCAAAGTTAGTTTTTGGGATATCAAAATTATTTATTAGTTTAGCTATTGGCCTAAGTAGGATCTATTCTACATAATCATAGGACTGGTGGGTGGGCTCAGTGTATGTAGAGGTTGGGATTGGATAAGATGTCACACTTAAGGTTAGATCCTCAGCCTTGAGTGGCTTACCACCAACTTGTGGCATACTTAGACCAGGTTTATCACCTTGTGCTTTCTGGATTCTATTGAGTTGTTTTTTTAGATTATCTCTATTTCTTTTATTAGCTTCTCTCATCCCCTAGACTACTTGGAGTAATTGGGTGATCTCAGGATCACCGCCATGGACAACAAGATTAATAGGCTTAGACCACGGTGGTTGGTAAGCTTTGTCTGGGTTTGGGAGTTGAAACATGTGTTGTTGAGTTGGGCTAGAGATCTAGCCGGATAGCAAAATTGTACACTACCCTGTGTTTTTATTATGATACAGTAGATGTTTGTTCCCTACTAAGCCGATTGGCTTGTCCCTACCTTGTGACCTAATTTCAAGTTGTTGGCTTAGAACTAGGTGACATGGCATCCTAGGTGGCACCTAATTTAATGCATGAGAAAATTTCCAGTTAGCTCCTTAGCTTGTCTTATTCTTCAATGATACTCCCCTTTCCTCTGCATGTAGTCCATTATTTACAAAATACATATAAAGTGATGTATGCTCTTAATATCCCTACATGCTCCTAATGTGATATTTATATCCTAAATGTGTAGTGTTTACCTAAGACTAACTCAATTTAGGCAGATTAAGTGTATTAGTCGTGTATCTATCACATCGTCAACTCCCTAGGACATTACAGTACACCCACAAAAATATTACAACTTTTGCAAATATTTTCTAACAACATAGATAATTGGAAGAAAAACCTCTAGTACTTGATTCTCCAAAATTCCTTGAACCACAGCATATGTCTATTGTTGAGGTATTCAACTATGCCAGTGATGACCCATTAAAGAACCTTCCAAGAGTAATAAGATAGCAATGCATCACTCCTATACATAGAAGACTTCATTACATGACTTTAAAAAAATAAACAAGTACAAAGATACATCGAAGGTATGTTTGACTAAAAACATTATGTAGCATTGTATGAGTGCTCATCTGTCAACAAACTATAAAGTTGTGCCATTACCATTTCAATTTGAATTCCATGCAGGATAAGGAGGGAATATATATGTCCATCTAGATGTGTTCCTACAAATGTATGAGGTCTAAAATGTATATCATGTGCACATGCATGTCATATTTTACTAGTGCACGATATAAAATAGAAAAAATGATTTAAACATGCATGCAACATCAATGATGATGTAGTTGATGGAGTTCTAATGGAAACATGAGTTGACAATTGATCATTGTCATGTTTGAAAAAAAAAGAGAAACATATAAATTACATAAAGAAATAACACAATGAAGATCATATTTGTAGAAATATTAGTAATATTAATTAAACAACTTGAGACACAACAAAAGATGTTCGTCTACCACACCTCTCCTGATTGGGAGTTTGGCATATATATTTCATCTCCCCGAGATATAATTTATAGAAATTTTTATGACCATCAAGTGAATAAATACACTGAACATGTTCTCCAAATATATATATGCCTTCTACAAGCTAATGATCTCTTTTGCACTGTACCTATACTTGATGTTCACATCAGCATCATATCAATTCTTACTAAACATGTTATGCAGAAGTACTGTACTTATTTGAATAGCATTGAAATAAGTTCACAATTTGCCTTCAACATGATGGAAGGCAGGAGTACACACCATAAGTTCCATCCTAATTTCACTTGCAAAATTTCCCTAAAAAATGTACGTCGATAAGTGAAATAAAGTAGATATATGGTAAATCTACATTTATTCATGTCAAAATGCCTATTTTTGTGGGTTCTTAGGTTTATAATTGCATGTGACATTGTGAATATTGCATAACATTCATCATATTGCATTTAGGTTGACTTGTATAAATTGTATATTAATTCACGTATTTCCGTGGCTAGGGGACAAGGAAACATATTTCAAAGTGCCAGATGAAGAATCCAACTGTATGGATGGATCTAGATTGACAATCGCAGCCCAACAATGCAAGAATCGATCCAATCCGATATTTGTAGCACCTTTTACTAGAATTTGAAGATGGATGGCCCAGATGATGCCACGTGGCATCATCTGAACCGCCCAAGGCCTACCGTAGGCACCTCCATCATTTGCGCTCTTACACCTCAGCCATTGGATCAAAATCCAACGACTAAGATCCGCCCTCCATGGATGAAGAAACTCCATCTTCATATTCTAAAGAGGCATGCCACATCGAATCCTAGCTGTTGGATCATCACCCAACGATTGGAAGCTTCCGTGCCCTCAGTAGCAAAAGCCTCCACACGACACAAAGGGAGCCTTGGCGTGGTGGTTCTGTGCATGACTCTCAAAGGAGGGGCACAGGTTCAAAACCCAGGAGTCCTCCAATTCGCAGCAGCAGCGAGTGTTATACGGCAAGATCAGAGTTTTGAAATCATTTCGTTGTACGAAGTCGAAATCGCTCGAAAACACTTAAATTTGTAACTCAAATTTCAAAAAGAGTATCCGAGGTCAAACAAAAGGATCAATTAATGACAATTCAATTTCAAATATCACAATTATAGGCACCAATATGAGAAACTATAACCAAAATTCCATTCAAAAATGATATACATATGAGAGTCAATATCAAAGTGAAAAAAGAATGGGGAGTAAAATGGTGATTTGTAAGAGAGAGAGGACGATGGTGGTGAGATGTGGGACGAAGGAGAACGACGACGGACAACGGAGGATGGAGCAAGGCGATGTCACAGTGGGATCCGCTTCCCGAATGGCGGTGAGAAGACCACCGTGGAATGCTCCATAAACGAGATGAAAAGGTGGAAAAATTATATTTTTAACTCTAGAGGAGTATCCCAGTTTAGGACAAGCTCTTAGAGCTTTGGAGGGGGTGAAAGAAGAGAGGAAGGCATGAGCAATTCGAGTGGTAGGGGTCTCCTTTTATAGTTGCAGGAATTGAGGGCAATTTGGTCATTTCATGCTTAAAAACATTAATTCAGGGTCTTTAGTGACTTATTTAAGCATTAGTAATGCCCCTAAACGTGGGTGTAGGCCATGCGCGTGTGCCATCTCCTCTCCCCGTGCTCTCAACACACGCCCATAATCAGATGATCTCAGTCGTCCAATCGCAAGATTGGACGGCTGAGAGATGCTTGTGCTGGTTTCCTCTTCAGCGCCTCAATGCATGCGCGTACGATCGCATGTGCAAACGCGCATCATAGCTTGCTTGCATAATCCGCGCCCATCCATGCTACCATGTTGCGCATCTCCCGCCCGCACAATCACCATCCGACAGTCGAATTGAGCCGCACCCTGCATTTGCACTCGATTTGAGGTGTGCAGGGCTTCAAACCCGCGCCCTCTTCTCGAGCGTTGAGCGCTCAACTGCTGTGCTGAGGCGCGTTTTTGGTCGCACTTATGATTTAAGGGTTGGGTGCTTGTGGCCGTTGGTTCAAAATCCAATGGCCTAGATCTGATCGCACGGTTGAGGAGAGAGAGGGAGCGAGCACCTTTGGTTGGTGTGGGCGGCTGAGATGGTGCCACTGGCACCATCTTGGCCGTCCGTCTTCTATGTGTTGTAGTTGGTGCCACGGATGTTAGATTGGATCAATTTTCACGTCGTTGGGTTGCGATCGTCAATCCGAACCCATCTGTGAGGTCAGATTTGTCATCTGAAGTGCGGATTTACACCATCTTGGCCCTTGATCTCTGATCTTCCTTGAATTATATCTGATGCTACGGAAGTCCAATTAGGGTAATCTTGGAGTTGCTGAACTCCAATCGTCGCCTTGATTAGATCCATAAGGTTGGAGCTTCAATTCGAGGCCCTGATTAAATGTCGCCCTATCACCTGACCATAAAAAGGAGAAATTAACCTAAAATTTATACAATCTAACCTAAATGCATGACGATGCATGTTATGCAATATTTATAATGTATGATGCAACTTAATGTCTAAGAGCACACAAAAATAGACGGTTTATGTAATATAAACATGTTTACATCAAGGACTAATCTGGATCTTGACAAGTACTTGAGTGTTTAAACCTTAGAACATATCCAAGATGCCTAAGGTTAATATTCGCCACTACTTCCCTAACTTTTAGCCTTCTAGGTCTTAATTCATCAATTGAACCAACCTAGAAGTTAGGTAAGTTCCATATTTATTTTTAAGGGACTCTTTCCTTCCTTTTGTTTTTCTTTTTACTCCTTTTTTTTTCTTTCTTTTTCTTTTCCTTCCCTCCATTTTCTTCATTTAGCTCAAATGGATCTTCCTTTCTCTCAAACCTTTTTTTTTTTTAATCAATGAAACCTTTCCATGCATTGATTTCACAACATTTTGCACTTTAATACCCCCCCATGCCTACGATTTGCAATGTCTCCATTGTAAATTAGGTGGGTTCAAGTTCAATTCAAATCGTTCACTGGAGCAGGTGAGAGGTGAATTGGTCAGAATGACTATTGCGAATGATTTTAAGCTTTGATACATGTACCAAAGGTGGAGTCGACTGTTCTAATAGACGAACCTAAAGTACAATATGAATTCAACAAAAGGATATGTTAGGAAGGTTTCAGGTTTTTCAAAAGATGACGGGTTGCCTCCTGTTAAGCGCTAAGTTTAACGCCATCAGCTGGGCACAATGACCTCAAAAGGTTATGTCAACTAATGCAATTTGGTGAGTGATAGAAAAAATATGTGATAATGATGAATGAGAATCACATGGCCACAGATGAGTATCAAATTATGATGAAGAGTCATTCCAGAAGATCTATTATGTTGATTTGTTTCTAGATGGCTCTTATGGAGTTTCTGCAGAGGAATCACTTGGAAGATGTATTGATTATGGAGTTCTAAAATAAGATCATCGTGGATCCAGAATCCAATAGAGGTGAATCCAATCAGCATATCCCAGATGTGTAGTTCCTCTCGTGCTATGTGGCCTAAAGGATCGATATCCAATGAGTCATCTTAATTCTTTTCTACTGAATGTAAGATCATCTCCTCAAGAAATGACTCAAAGATTGGATTTTACAATGAATCTTCACTATAATTTTCATCCCAATCAAAAGTGAATGTTTAGAGAGTGCCTTTTGGATTATCTATCTCAAATTCTGTAAAGGATTCATACTCTAGGTGGAGGTCACTCTCAATATCTGTCAAGCTTGATTCCTGGAGATCCTTAAAACAACAAAATATCTCCAAATCCATGGAATAAAAATCTGAACCTGATGTGTCATCATTTTCCCCAATACCCTTTAGCATGTCCTCAAGATCAAAGGTGAAGGCCTCCACTACTCTCATGTCATTTGAATTATGCTCGGTCAAATCAGGATCATCCATTATGTGAAAAATTTCCAGTTATGGTTCTAGGTTTTCTACTAGTGATACGTCATGAGGTCTTGAATAAAACCTAGTTGTTTTGTCGAGCTTTTTCCTTTTCCTTTTGCTGCCTCGAAAATATTAATCTCAGTTCGTTCATCTCCAGAGGCAACTATCATGTGCCCTGATTCACAATTGATTATGGCACCTGTAGTAGCCAAGAATGGTCTCCTTAAAATCAAGGGCATGTCTTGTACCTGCTATGGCGTCTCCAAGTCAAGAACTAGGAAATCAACTAGGTAACTGAAGTCCTTGACTCTAACACCACATCCTCTACCAACCCAAGAGGGGTGATTACGGTTCAGTTAGCTAATTGTAGAATAACCATCAATGGGTTTTAGTTGTCAAATCCGTAGTTTTTCAAATAGGGCAATTGGGATTAGGTTGACTAAAGGGCCAAGATCCAGTACAGCCCGCTTGAAATTTGTACCACCAATCCTGCAGGGGATTAACGCGGTGCCTGGATTAAATTTCTTAGGAACTAGACTATTTTGGATTATGGCACTTACACTTTCAGACAGTGCTACCTTTCCTTGTGATGGTTCTTCCACCTCTTTTTTGGATAAGTCAGGTGAGGTAGGATTGAGAGTGAGGATATCAAGTAACGAAATAGTGACTTGTGCGTTCCTCAATGGTCCCATTTTGATTATGACAGTCATCTAGTGTGGAGGTGGGATAAGATCTGGGATAGGGGAATGGATTGACTATCTTTGGGGATGAGTTTCTGTTTCCACTTCTTAGTCTTTCCCTTATCCTTGGTGTGTTGATCAAAGGTAGGGTAAGATTTGGAAGATGAGCCTTGGACACTTGTCCACAACATTGATCATGGCATAGTCATGATGCGAGGGTGGGGGGGAGAAAGTCGTCCCCTGTTGCTGAGAGTAGGATAGGTCATGGTATGATTTGGATCGGTTGAGGTGGATGAGGTGAAAACACAGGTATGAGTGGATGGGCTTGGCTAAGTGTATCTTATTTGACCTTGGATTTGATTCACTATGTGTTTCTGAGTTGACATGTTGTTTGGATTTGGTAGAGGTTGGGAGGGAAGTGCTCCAGGCTGGTAAGCATTTGCCAACTAGGCTAGTTGATTGCGAACCTCTATGATTTCTTCTTTGTGCTGTTTTTGCATGTCAACCAGAGTTTGAAGAATCAGAGACATTTGGTCCTCCTTAGGTGGCCCGAATTGGAAATTTGGATTGGGCCTTGGTTGAGCAGGCTGATAAGGTCATGAAGCTTGTGGTTGGGGTTGGAATTGAGATCTCGGATTTGGGTTATTTCCCGACTACGCAAAATTGGGATGATTACACCATCTAGGGTTATAAGTGTTTGAGAATGGATTATTTTGAATGGTGTGGAGATCCTTGCAGGTCTGAGGAACTCCAAAAAAGTCAGAGTACGAGGGTTCAAAGTTCCCCCAACTTGAGCTGGCGGTTCCGGACTATCCTCCGAAACCAGGATTAGACGGGTGTGAATATGGGTCCATCCCATGAGAAGAGTGGTGATAGATGTGTTATGCATAGCCTCTCTACCAGAGGGCGGTTGTGTAAACGGGTTTTGTTGTGCTGAGGTGGCTCTCTACCAGTGTCGAATCAGTTCGTCCACCTTTTTCTCGATAATTGAGACCTTGTCCAAGCGACTGGCCACTAGCTCCAGATTGACGGGTGCAGACAGGCCTTGGGTGTCGTGTGCCCCCTGATTATTTGTCAATGCGCAGGTCGTCATCCGGTCATACACACCTAATGACTCATTGTTCAGGGAGTTCTCGCACATGTTCTCGAGAATTCCCCAAATCGTGTCTTCATGCTGACCCATGATGCTGCCGCCACAGGTTGCATTGATAAAGAGTTTGATATCTTCATAGGGCCCATGGTAAAAAGGCTGAACTTGTTCCCATTTTGGAACCCCGTGATGGGGGCACTTGCGCATGAGATCTAGAAAACAATCCCATGCCTCATGCAAAGGTTCTCTCATTCCTTGCAAGAAGTGCGTGATCTGATGCCGCATATCATTCGTCCGACCAATGGGAAATAATTTTTGTAGGAAAGCGGTCTGAAGTTCTTCCCAAGTGGTGATTGGATGAGTGAGAGTATGAAACCAATAAGTGACTTTATCCAAAAGAGAGAAGGAGAACATTCTCATGAGTAAGCCATCTCGATTCTATATGTTTGGCTCGAAAGTCTAGGCCAGATGCTTTAGATGCTTAATGTGCTGAAAGGGATCCTCAAAGTTCAAGCCATGGAATTTCGAGATTGTATGAAGCATACTTGGCTTGAGCTCCACCTCAGGTCCCCCTGCAGGGATTTGTACTCGAGGCTCGATTTCCACCGCAATAAGATTGTAGTGATCTTGCATTTGAGGACACTGCGATGGGTTGATGTATGCATCGAATCGATCTCTGAAGTCATGGAATTGATGTTCAAGGTCAGGTTCTTCGTGGTGTTCCATGGCTGTGGCTAGAGATACAGGCTTAGAAAAGAAATAGTCGGAGGAGATGTCAGTCTAATCAGGAAGTTGCACAAGCAAGGGGATCGAGGCTTGGCCTCAACGGGAGTGAAAAGCTAATGGAGGTCTTAAGGGTGGTCACAAGGACCTCCTCCTGAACATACACTAGAGGATGAGATGAGGGACAGAAAATGTGATGGACCTAATCGAGACACCTAAATATTTTTGGATGACTATGGAGGTTCGAGGCGGATGATACCTCTTGATCAGAAAGTCATCCACTCGAGAAGTTCCTAGGTAGCCAGGAAGGGAGAGCCCCATGAAGACCCCTACACGGTAGAGCATCCTCACGAGTTACAGGGTTTCCCCAACCCAACCTTGTCACCACGGATCTAGGTAGATTGGAATGAACCACTTGGCCTCCTAAGTCTACCAAATTTTAGTTTTGAAATGAGATGCTTAAGATTCCACTTGAACTTTAAGGTTTCTTTGTGATTGGTGACCTAATTTGAAGATTGGTTGATCCCGTAAGGTGGATCAACTTCACCTAATTTGTCCTGAGATTATTAAGTCCCAATTTTAGGATTCAAGTGGATAATTAGAGGTTGATTTTAGGGTTCACTTGATTAGGTAAGTTCAATCAAGGGTTTAGGCAACACACAATGCAGGAAGGTAGATTCTTTTTATTTCAGGCAAGTGTGTTTTCTCGACCCTAAGATGGAAACCCTAATGTGGCTTTATTTGGTCCAATTAGTTTCTTCCAAATTTGGCACCTAAGGCTCAATCAAGAAGGTGAGTAGCCCTAAGCACCTTAAGTCCCTATTAGGTACAGAAATCTGGATTGGGATTTTCTAAATCAAATCAGACAACTCAAGATGATTAATTCTAAATATGAAATGCGAGTTGATCCTAATTGATTTCCTTTTTTAGATCTTTCTAGAAATAAGGGTTAAGAAGATGGGAACGAGATTACTTGCCCCTAAAGTGGCTGACGTGTAGCTGATCTTCTCGAATGTACCTCGCACAAACCACAACAAAATAGATAAATCAAGTTAGTACCAAGATCAGAAATTGTAATCAATGAAATCAAATTGCATGTTGCTCCCTGGCAACGGTGCCAAAATATTATACGGCGAGATCGGAGTTTTAAAATCGTTTTGTTGTAGCAAGTCGAAATCACTCAAAAACACTTAAATTTCTAACTCAAATTTCAAAAAGAGTATCCGAGGTCAAACATAGGGAATAATTAATGACAATTCAATTTCAAATATCACAATTATAAGCACCAATATGAGCAACTATAACCAAAATTCCATTAAAAAATGATATATATATGAGAGTCAATATCAGAGTGAAAAAAATGGGGTAAAATGGTGATTTAAATCACCAACTAACCCCTAAAATTAAGCTCACAATAATCACAAATAAATGAATAGGAAACTAATCAGATACTCTACTTAAGTAACCGACATAGCCACAGGAGCCCAGAACTAGCAGAATCAGATGATAGTGTCAAGCCTCAGACACCTTAATTGAGGCATTGCTATAGTGTCTCTACTCTTTTCTTCTTCTCTTCTTTCTCATACAAGGGCTCTCTCAACTTCTTCAGCGACTAATTGTCGCACAGGGCAAGTACTCAGAGAGCAAAACCCCCCTCCTTTTCTCTTTCTTTCCTTCCCTCCTATTCAGATCTCAGAACGCGTATACAGGTGGGTAATTAGGCATGCACAGTGACCAGGGTTACTGGCATGGGTAGTAGTCGAGGAGTGCAGTAGGTGGGTAAAGGTGACTTGATCCCTGTGTTCTTGGGTGATGAGGTAAGGGCAAGAATTTGTTTTATCCCACACGAAGGGCTTCTAAATCTATGATGTGGGACTATCTTGTCCCCTGTTCCTCGCGCGAGCAACAACTGGAGGTCTCATCTAATTGTGGTCGAGGGAATGTGCTTTCCTGGGTGAAGTCCGCACGTCCTAGAGCTGAGACTTGGAGTTACCGTGGCTAGAACACCACGAACGAAGCTGGAGAAGATGACACGGTGGCAAAGCTTCGATGAAGTACCTGAAAAGGAGAATACAACCTTTCACCCAAGTCAAAATAGCTCAGAGGGATCGTTGAAGCACGGCGAGTGTGGTGGTGGTCGTGGCATGGAGTGCGGGTGAGCATGGGGTCTGGCAACTCGAAATAGTGGTGTGGAGGGGGTGAGTTGGGTGGAATGATTCGCATAGCAATCCCCTCAATTTCTTGAGGGGTTTTACTCATGTGGACTCAGCGAAGCTTTTGGGACGGGTGCCAGGCAATTTGGTGGTGCGTGGCGATGGGAATGCCTTGTCGAAGGTATGCCGGAGAGGTGGAAGACGGAGTTGGAGCAAGCGCGACGGTGGTCGAAGCGAAGGTCTAAAGTCGTTGTGAAGATGAGTGGATGCTGAGGAGTTGATTGAAGTAGCTATTGGACGAAGGAAGACGGAGGAAGAGGCGGCTCTGATTGGCCAGCACCGGAGACGAAGAAAGCTCTGGGAGAAGGAATGGCGACAAGGAAGGGACCGGAGAGCTCCTTGCAGGTATGGTGAGGTGCAAAATGCGATGGGGAAGAAGAATCGATTGCCTATTGTATGTGGCAGCCGACGAAGAAGTCGGAGGAAGGTGGTCGCCGGAGCAAGCTCGAAGCGAGCTTGGAGAGGGAGAAAAGAAGAGTTTGGCAACCCAAAAACTTGCTAAGGAGGTAAGGTAGGAAAGGAGGGTCTTATATAGGCCATCGAGCGAGCTTCCAAGATTGGAAACAAGCTTGAAAGCTCGGGAAATCAAGGATTAGGATTTGCAATTTCAAGGAGTTCACACAAGCTCCACAAGAAGATTTGGAGTCCAAATTGAGGCCTAGATCGTTAAGGATTCCCTTGAGACTATCCCTTCCAAATTTGTAAGGGATTGGTCAATCAATCAAGGCAGAATCTGACATTGAAGCTCGGATCTAATGGGTTCACACTTGCCATGGTGGCAGGGACCCAACTATGAAGAAGTAGAAGAAGATAGGGGGTGTTTGCAATAATTTCAAAAGTTGAGGGGCTATTTAAAGGAAAAAGACTCAAGACTAGATTAAAATGCAAACTAGGTCAGGATGATCTCTGATTAGGCCCAAATTTTGGTATAAACCTAATTTGGATTCAAGGGATCTGATGGTGAAGTCGGATTTTGGTTTTGATTATGTTTGACTGGGTAATTTACGTAGAAGCCCAAATTAGGGTAACTTTCCATCTGAGACTGTTTCAGGTCAAAATGGGTTCCAAAGGTCAAATCAAAGGTACTAAACCTTATAGAATATTTTTCTATGATTTTTAAAAGGTTTAGGTGAATTTTATTCTGACCAGAACCTTAATTAATTAAGCAAGTTTGAAATTAGGGTTTCGGATATCCATTAATTCTTGAAATGTGTGAAAACCTGTTTCTGTCTACATGGACCCTCTTATTAAAAATTAATAATCATTTGACCTTTAATTAACCCCTGGAATTCCCCGTGGTTATTTTGTACTTATGAAATGCAGTTAAAATTGTAGAAATAACCCTATGTTCTTTTCTTTTTCTTAAAATAGAATAATATGCACATAGGACCTTCTAATGGTTATGTAAGAGATTTTATCAACTTTATCAGACCAAATTGGGTTAGTTAGGGCTCATGATGGTGTTTCCATCAGCGAGGCACGTCTAAATTGAGTCGCTTGATCAGCGATGGACGGTGCAAGCATGACCACATGGCTGCATGGATGACTAGCAACGCAGACGCACACGATCACGTGTGAATGAATGCGAGCCTTGCACAATTTGAAGGCATGGTATAGGTAATTCTCAGCCTTCTAATCATGATCTAACGGTAGATGAAGGAGCATGCGATGAATGCGCCATCGCACGCGTGGGGAGAACGCGATCTCAAGCACTCGTGAGTCACGAGTAGGACCCTTCAAGTGCAATCCAACGATCGTGGGAAGCTCCTCGCGATGACAGCTGTAGCTGCAACTGCACATGCATGCACTGGCGTGCGGGCGAGTACGGTGATTGTGCACACAGGAGCGTGTTTCATGTGTGCATTCAAGTCCTTCCCATGGAAAATGATTTTCCATAACCTCCCCATAACCTATAAAAGGCCCTACACACCCCTCCTTCCTTTTGATCCCTTCCTAGCATCTTCTACCTCCCTCAAGAGCTTAAGACTTGCTCTAAAGCTCAATTCTAGTGTTCCCAAGCCTTGGGATGCTTCACTAGATAAATAAAATAATTTTTCTCCATCTTCTCACCCTCGTTCGTGGAGCTCTCATTGGCCATCTCCTCACCTCCATTCCAAGAAGCGGATCACGCTACAACACTACTCGTCCTCATCTAATCATCTTCCGACACCGTTCTCCTTCCTCCAACCTCTCACCACCTTCGTCTGGGCTTCGCTAATGCAACTCGTCCTTCAAGCAGCTAACGAGGATGATTTCTCTCATCTCTTCTTTTTATGGCTTTCTAGTGTCGTTTCATTTCCTACAATTAGTTTTAATAAACATTGTTGTTCTATTTTATTCAACAAATTATTCTCTCTCTTTCTTCTATTATTTATTATTTAAGTAGAATAGCTCACGTAGATTAATTTCAACGAACTACTTATGAGAATAAATTCAAACGTAGATTTTCTGAAATCAAACGTAACCTCCCCGTGTTCGACTCATGACTCACTTCGAGTTTCGATTATAAATTTTATTTGATACTAAGATTTCGACATATACTACGACACAATTTTCGAACCTATTTTCCACACTGGATTTCTCGCTTATCAATATACCTTCCTTCATTGCCAAAATAAATGAAGTACTATGTAGTAAAAAGCCTCCTCGCATTGTGTAGCCATACAAACTCGTGTTGAAGAAGCCACGTTCGTTGATTTTTACAAGACTCTTCAAGCTTAGATTTTCTTTCAAGTAATTGGTGGTCGACCTTGGCACTTCACTGCAAGTGGACCAAGTAACAGTTGCTTTTCCTTTCTAGTATTATTATCTTTTTGTTGATGACCTTTCTTATAATGTAACAAAAATAGCACAACAATAAGATTAGAATTTTTTTTGAAGTTAGTCCATAAAGAATGATGAAATCACAAATGTAATAAATAATGTAATTCATCTCATCATCACCAACAACAACCATGTTTGTGAATGCCTTCTCAAGAGCATCAAGACACCACTTGTGATTTTTGGTGGAAACATGAGAAAATTCCACAAATTTAATCAACCTATGTCCTCATACACATCAATGGGATCATCACCAACTTTCCTTTTCTCATGTACAGAGGCATACAAACAAATGTAAAAATCTTTACATCACCTACACATCAAATACATTTTAGAAATGTGTTACTCTTGCATCCTTTAGAATAAGTAGGATATGCTTGTAGAAAAATCCCACTGGTCATATATGAATGACAATTACAAGGCATAGTAAATTCCTTAATGTTTAATGAAACTCTATACGACTTCTTGACAAACATATAACGCCCATCTTTCAATTAAAGTTTGACATTTTCTACTACTTGATGTATTGAAAATCCATCATATTCCTCACACCTAACCTTTGAGCAATAGATGGTATCCAAATGCTCATCCTAAACTTTCTTGAAGATGCCAATTGTGTAAACATCAAACATTTGTTCTTCTATTGGAAACCATGTATGATTACGAGCCCTCTCATATTTGTATAGATTCATAATTTGCCTTTACCTCCTCATATTTCTATTCCAACGCTTGCTCGTATTAGTAGACAAATTGTTTAAGTGACATCTTCGAGTTGGCAAAACCATCGAAGAAAGCATTCATGTCCTCTGAGTGCCATGTAGTCATCATTTCAACACAAAATAAATGATTACGAAAGGTAGGAACCTGCATAAGCCTAATCTTGTACATTTTTGTCATCCAATTGTTCATGTGAAGACCCTTAGATATGATCAATTTCTTCCCGTGCTTCTCGAAATTCTCCACTAAGGGAATCATATACAATTCTCTTCATTTCACCCTTTGTCATCGAATTCTTCCCAAACTTATGTGTTAACTTCTGGATGATATACCAAAGGCACAATTGATGTTTGACATTTAGAAATACAACCTTCAAGCATTGATAATTGATTTTGCTTGGTTTATAACAATTGCTTCAGGTTGCATACCTACATCAATACATTTATCTGAGAGCAAATATTGTAAAAATAATGTATCTAGCATTGAATGGAAAGTACATATAGAAGATGATAACACAAGTTTACAACAAATGTAATCAAATACAACTTACCAAACATGCAATCAAGCCACATTCAAAAAGCCAAGTCAAAGTGTTTGATGTTTCCTCTAAAATAAATATACATCCCAGAAGTACTGACTGATCATGTTGATTCACTCCAACAAATAGAGCAAATAACATGTCATACTTATTTGTAAAATAGATAGTGTCAAACATAATGACATCTCCAAAAAAATTTACATGCAATTCTTGAATATCTTTATACCAAAAATACATTCCACAACATATCCCACGATCCAAATCCAATAAATAGTAAAATAATATAATACAAGTAAGTTTTTGAGACACATTTGAGATAAAAAAAGAAAAGAACCATCTCAAATAATATAAGATCCCCTTCCCCTCAAACAAAAAATTCCATGCCCCCTTTCCCTCCCTCCCTCGAAAGAAAATCCCCGCACTTGCTACCCTTCTCCCCACGCCCCTAACACACACACACACCCACGCAATGTTCCCGTTCCTTCTCTTCTGTCCTGATCGTCCCATCGTTTCCTTCTTCCTCTCAGGCTGTCTCGTCCCACTCTCCCCGTGCCTCCTTCCCTCCGTGATCGGCCGCTCCTCTGCCCGCGCCCTCCTCGACCGTCCGCCGTCCCCTATCTCCTAGTCCCCTCCGTGCGTCTCCTCCCCTTCGCGATCGGCTGCTCCTCCGCCCACTCCACTCCTCCACCCTCCTCTACCCACTCCTCTCGCATGCCTCCTTCTTCCCCTTGTTGCCTCGGCGACTACTCCCCAACCGACACCCTCTACCTTCGGCAACTCCTCTCCACCCAGGGACTCCCAATCTCCCCCTCCCTATCCTGTCTACGCTAACCACCATATTTCACACCCTCCCACCACCACTTACATCCCCTTCCCACCGGCAGCATCACCATCACAGATGAGACAACTACAAAAGCAGCAACACCATCAAGTGTGTTTCTCACAGATGGTGCAGCAACAAGGATTCGACCATGTCAAGATCAAGAGCAGGATCGGATGGGAGGGGACATCTAGGAGGTGACAATGGATCTTCTTCTTCCATCACTTCTTCAACCGACAAGAACATCAAGAAGGTGAGCGGTTTTGCATCCTTATCCTTTTTTATTCCTTCATCTCCTATTCATTCTTGTGTTTCTCTAACGTTTATTTAGTTTCTTACTTTCTTTTTTTTTGATGTCTGCATCTATAAGAAATGGCATTGCCTTTTGAATGGATGTTTTTCCGCTCTCTTAATCACTGTGATTTCAATAACATGGAGGAATGTCTCAACTTTGGGGCTGAGAGTGAAGATGGATTTTGGGGCCATGTGCTGTCAATTTTCTCTTTATCTTCCCATGCAAGTATGTTGTCCCAGTACAAGTTTTGGCCCCTCCATTGTATTTACTGTATTGTAGAAATCGATGTCCCAATGTAACGAGATTTTTGCTTGAACAAGTTTTTTGGTATTTTTCTTTCTGGGAAAATAAGAACTAGATAGAGTGTGTTCTTTCTATTTGTTATCTCCAGCAGGTTTTTTGATCCTCTAAGTGGGCCTCGATGAGAGTTGGCACAAAAGAATTGGTGTATGTTGTTCCACATGGGATTTATACATGAACAGCACATGGATGGAAATTTTCTGTGACTGGGATGAACTACCAACGAAATGGTCAACATTAGTATACATGGATTGCATTGGAGCATCAGGTAAGTTCTGTGATTAAATAATTTCATATTCGTTAGTTACAAAGGCTTAGTAGCAACTTATGTGATCTATTATATTGTGTTGATAAAAAACACTTTTCCATAATTTTCTATATATACAACAACCTTCATTTGTCATGCTTCTTATGTTATGTCAGTGGCACAAAATCATTTTGTCCATTTGGCCTTGAGGATGGAAACAGTGAAGAGGAAGGCTGATTGGGCCTTGAGGATGTCGGGCTGATTCAATCGTTAATGTTAGATTACTATCTCAATTTTTATTTTTATTTTTGCTCTAAGGAGTTATGGTTGTAGGAGGCATTACCTCTTTTTCAATCTCTCAGGGAAAGGGAGCAAGACGGAGGCTAAAGAAGAATGCAGTAAGGTATGCCTCAATTTATCTTTAACCTTTACTCATGATATGGTCAATAAGACATTGAATTGAATGAAGATTTGTTGATTTTTAACTTCAGGTGATATTCTAAATTTTCTTTTTTCCCTTTTCCCCTCTTAGCATTATTCAATCTGCTGCAAATGTGTTGTTCATTGGAACGATGGATCAATATGATTGATGTGTGTGCAAATGTTTTAATCTTTTGGTAATTATGTATATAGATTGTCAATGGCTGAGAGATTTAGATTCATGGATTTTCATGTGTTGAAGGTTCTTTTTACTTGGAAACGGGTAAAATATAATAATCCTATCTCTTGCTTGATTCTTCTCTACCAATTTCTCAATTGTTAATTTTTTAATTGCCAAAGTTTGTGATACAAGTTTTTGTTCTTAAGACAAAGGGTTGTGATGTGTATGTAACTGGTAAGCCCACAACACAAGCAATGCATATCATACCTATGTTTTAACCACGTATGTTTGCCATCCTAATGTTTTTACAAAGGAAGAATGGAACACTATACTATAAAGGCATTGTAGCCCACTTAATGTAGAACATCTTATCTTGGTTCTTAGATGTTTGATTCCAAACCTCAGGAAATGTTCTACATACCATACTAAAACACCAAACCAATATCTTGCTTGGCCATTGGAGTATTCTTCTTAGTAGCTAGGAAACCACTTTTGATGGGAAGTTATTTTCTGAATGATGAGATATACCTTTAATTGTAACTTAGTATTAGGTATTAACTAATCTATGTGCATAATCCTACCAAATACTATTTCCTCAAGTTCTTGAAATTAATAACTTGCTATAAGCCTTGATCGTGCTCCTCCTTTCCCCCCCCGTTCCCTCCTCCTGCGGCGGTTCCCCTTCCGATTGACCGATCTCTTGCATCTCCTGCGTCACAACCCCTTTGATCTCATGCACAGCCCCCTCTTGATCGTGTGTGCAGCCCCCTCTCCATCGCAGCACCTTCGATTAGCCACCTCCATTGATTGCCTGGCTAGTCACATCCTCTGTCGATCGACCTCTCCATTTCACTGCGGTTTGGCCCCTCTCAATCACAACATCATTCCCTCTGATCGACACCATCCGTTCACTCACCTCCACTATCCGATCGCTCCAATAATCTCAGCGTCGTCCCTCTGTCGTACCCCAGGTCCCTATTTATGCTATTTTTGTTCCATCTGATCTAGAGTTTTGGATATGCTTTCATTTGCATACGATGGATATCGTCCTTATTCATTTGGTATGTGAACGGCCAATGTTATGTGTGCTTATCCAAAGTTTTGAAACAGCCATAATATTATGTATGCTTGGTATTTTCTAATGTTATGCACAAGTTGCAGCAGAGGATTTGGTTCGTTTGATTTCAAAAGACCACGGCCAAATTTCAGTTTAATTTCAGTTCACCATAAACTGAAAATTTTACACTGAAATATCAGCCAATACTCTTCAATGCTGCGTGAAAATCTCATACAACCCGTAGGAAAAATTCACAGCCAAGCATTTCTTGGATAGATCTAAAATGTCAAGAGGAATATGTAAGTTTATTCATGTATATAGGTTTCTTGTAATTACATGTAAGTTTTTTTCCAACATAATTCATGTCATGATAAAATTATCTGTTGGTTAAATAGTAGAATAACAAAAAAACCTTTTTAGTTGCATATATTTTGGATTAATTATAATGTTTATAAGTAGTTCTATTAATCTCTAAATTCATGAATGTTTTCCATTAATCGGTAAAAATACATGCTAGATATCAAAATTTTATTTAATTAGTAATGTGATCTTTATTTAACATATAATAAATAACTACCAATCACCAAAATTTCTTTATTCATGTGATGGCTATTTGACTGGTTTATGTCTCACTCCATTAATCTCATCCATACTCTTTCGATATGTTAATTTTTAATTCTCAAAATATGAATATGAAATCATTACGAAAAATTAGAAATGAACATGTTAATGTGATTGGTTGTGCTACTTTCCTTCCATTTGATCGTTGTAACCTTGAGGCCATATTAAGGTGCTTGGACTTTTATTTATCTCATTATATTTATCTTTAGATTTTTTTCGATGCTAAAATTAAATCAATAGTAATACATTAATGTTAAAATCTCCTTCTTTGTTAAATGACTTATAGGAGGTGATGCTAGTGCTTGTTAATCCAATTTCCAATGAAGATGATGAAGCAGGTCAAATTGTTGAATCACTATCTCTCGAAGAAGCATTCCGCAAAGTCATTTTAAATGAGCATCCTTGAGGCAACAATGATATCTCAACATACACAATTAGTAGAAGCAAATAAGAAAATTGAAGAGCTCCTTTACAATAAAAAACTCACGGAGAAGAATTTAAATATATTGAAGAACATGGTTGAAGGATAAGTATCACCAGAATCTTAGTCTGACCTAGATATATTAAGAAATGAATGATAGGTTTCCTTATAGTTTAGATATGTAACTTTTAGTGTCATGTAGAACTTTGATTTTTTAAATTTGGTATGTATGTAGAAGACTACTTTTGTTGCTTTCTTGAATAGAAGAGTTTTTATGATTTTCCTACTCTTAAAGTGTGAATTTCATGAATGGAAGTAAATATAAATTTTGAGTAGATATTATTCTTACTCACAGGTATTACTAACAGATCTAGTAAATATTATCAGAGGGTAGGATGATTAAATCACTTTTTTTGCGACGATGAAAAGCTTTTTAGAGACGATTGTTAGTGTCGCAAAAAAACACATATCGGTCATTTAAAATGTTAATTGAGTTTTAGTGATTGTTTTGATGATTTTTTGAGACGGGTGTAAATGCCACAAAAAGAAGGTAACGATTACTTCAATCGTCACTAAAGGAATTTTTTACTGATGGTTTTTAGTAACCATCAAATAAGCTTCTGGAATTTTAGGGAAGGTTGCCCAGTCGTCACTAAAGACTTTAGAGATGGTTAAAGGTCATTAGTGATGGTTCTGCAACCATCTTTGGAAGCCTATTGTGTTATAGTGGAAGTTGATATTCTTCCATGACATTTGTGTAAAGACTGTAGTACCTTCGCATCTCCCTCTTCAAGCTGTAGGATACAACATTTCCTAAGTGACTTTTATGCATCAACCTTAGTAAAAGGAATAGGGATGTGCATTAGCTCGGGCCCTTGTGAGCTAGGCTCGGCGGGGCCTAAGCCCATATAATAAATGGGCTAAAGAAGTAGCCTAAGGCCTGACCCAAAATAAAATATCTTAGCCCAAGCCTGGCCTGACCCAAAAAATAATAGGCTCGGGCTGAGTCGTGTTAGCTCATTTATTCATGGTTTAATTGTTTATTTCACTTATACCTGTAAAATAATATATAAGTGGAGTTTCGTATCAATAATTATTTTAAAATTATAAAAAATAATATGATTTTGTACAAGCAAGAAAAAATGACTTGTAAAGGATAATTATCTTTTTTAGTTATGTAAATGATAGGGTTATTATATTTTCCTTCTATGTATATTAAAAGACCTTTAAATCATTGTAGATACACGTCCAACCAAAATGATTCAACTACATGCATTGCAAATATTTAGCTTGAATATTTAACATATATAGCATATGACAAGTCAACCAAATGTAATCAAGTAATAGGAAATTACAATAAAATAAAAGTACTTATCTTGTGTGTTCATATTTAGTTTGAATTTGAATATTTACGCTTTCTCTATGGTAAGAAGTCAATGGTTCATATCTAATTCAAACGAGATTGTAGGATTGATAGTAACGTCAACATTCGTCATAACTAACTTAATTTAGTCAGAATCAAGAGATAAATGCTCCTAAATGATCGCCTGAGGATCATAATTCCACTATGATCTGATTTAAGAAGACAAGAAAATATAGTTAATTCTATTATTTTAACAGGACATCACAAATGCAGATTAACCATGGGGTTACTTAGGGGTTAATTAAAGGTCAAATGAACATAAAAGACTAAAAAATGGGCTCACACTGACTAAATCAAGGTTTCATGCATTTTAAGGGCGTAAATAGTACTAAAATCCCTAATTATCAACCCTACTTGAATTGAAAGGATTTTGGTCAGGATAAAATCAATCTAAACCACCTAAAATTTATGAAAAAATATTCTAAGAGATTTGGTACCTTTGGTTTGACCAATTGGTCCCATTTTGATCTAAAACGAAGATTTAGACAGGAATCTGTCTTGATTTAGGCTTCTATGCAATTTACCTTGTCAAACATGGTGAAAACCCAAATCTAATTTATCATTAGATTCCTTGGGTCAAAATTAGGTTGACACCAAAATTTGGGCCCAATCAGAGTCCATCTTGACCTAATTTGCATTTTAGCCTTTAGAAACTATTTCTTATACTCAAGTCCCTAGGTTTCAAGTTTCTCACAAAACGACCCTTAACATTCTCGTCGTCTTTACAATCAAGTCCCTGCCACCATTGGAGGTGTGAATAGGATCTCAGACCCAAGAACACCAGCTTCAATCAAGGATTTCTCTTTGATTTGTCGACCAAATCCCTCCAACTTTGGAGGGATTGTCGAGTAGAAGATCCTCCACCATCTAAACCTAATCACAAATCTCAAAACCAATCCTATCTTACAATTTTCACGAGGAATTTGCACAGATTTCGGGTGATTCAAGGCCCCAGAACCCTCTGTTTAAAATTCCTGAAGTTCCTAGGTTCATTTGAGTCTGGTTACAAGCCAAATGACCTCTTCTTCCTCTCCTCTAGCCACCTCCGCCATGACTTCGACGAGCTTCCTGGATCCCTTCTCTTTGACCACTTGACGATCAAATTGAGTGGCCCAGCTTCTTCCTCACGTTCCTTCACTCCTAGTTGGCTACAACAAGAGCTACCTACCCCTCCCGTCCTCACCGATCCCCTCATTGGAGATATTCATCCCTTTCCTGTTCGACAAGCCACACTGGCATGGAATTCCATCCCCCTTCGTCTAATAGTTAGGTCTACCACTCTCTCTATCTAGTATAGCTCTAGGAACTTAGCACCCTAATTCCATCATCAAATCATCTTATTCCCTCTCGTCTCTTCGTGGCTAGTGAAGCTCTGATGAGCTTCAGTCAATCACTACGATCAACCAAACAGCATGCGAGCACCACCATAAGCTCCACCACACCACGTAGGTTGAAAGCCCTCAACTTATTAAGAGCTTTGACTTACTTTCCACCCGATCAGACACACCCACTCAAAACTACCTCCGCCATCATCGTCCGATCGCCATACACGTCCAATCACCTCGCGACCACCGCCATTGCATTCCTCACACCACAGCAACTTTTATGAACATTTTAGTTAGGGCTTTAAGCCCATGTTTCTTGTGTTAGGTATTCTCCGTTGCCGCCGATCACACTGCCATCGTCGACTGCTGTGCATCAACCACAGGACCTGAATCCATAACCTAGAGACACGGAACCCATCCACGAGGCTTCCTGTTGCTTCAATTGGACGAGACGAAGCCTTCAGCAGCTCCAATTCAAAGCTTCAACTCACGACAACTGTGCACGATAGGGCATGGGATTTAGTCCAACATCGTGGGGATCAAATTCAAAATTGCATATTTAGTGCATTTGTGAAGAAGGATCATTGCCTCACACACCGAAGGTGAGGTTCCTGCTCACCTCAGCCTTCACTCCTCAATCGTAGTCACATGCGTGCGGGTCTAGACACTATGCTCTAGATCTGATTACTAACCAGATTACCTATTTACTATTACCTGATACTGACCCATTTTGGATTTAAGAGAGAGAAGAGGATTTCGAAGAGGGAGGGGGGAGGTTTTGCTCCTCAAAATTTGTGCCTTCGCCTAACACTTAGGTAAATTTCTAAGGACTACTGTGCTTGGTGCTTAGGGCGTCTGATGCGCCTTAGAGATGTCTGATTTGAGTTACTATGGACTCATTGAGATATTATCTGATGTGGATAAGTGGTTTGGAGTTACTGTTGAGATATTTGGCTGTGATATTGAGTACTATTGAGATCCTTGGGAATTATGCTTAATTATGAGATTTAATTAGTGGTTCAAACCACCATTTTTAGCTTTCAATTATTCTTTTTGTTTCGTTGATTTCTGAGATATAATTTGCTACTTATTAAAAATCTTTTTGAGTAGATCATTTATTTATTGCATATTTTTATTGTGAATTATTGTGCTCATTATTTCTTAAATCTGACTAGTGTTTGAATTCTATATTTACTCCCTGCAAAAGATCTCGAAACTCACGATTTTTCAAGCATTATAAATTTAAATGTTGTATCGATTTTCTTCGCTACACTACGACGTGATATTTTCCTAAATACGATGATTTTTTACTATAATAAGAATTGCATTGCACAACTTATAGATTTAGGGAGCACAAGGGTTAAGATTTTGTTAGTTAAAAATAGCAAGGGCAGTCAATGTTTATTTAGTGTTTAATGTATGATGCGTATATGATATATATTTTGATAGACAGTATGAATATATATACATATATGATATATATTTATGTAATTGGGCCAACAATCTAGGCCTTAAGGTGACCCCATAAATTGGCTACTAGGCCAAGCTGGGTTTGGGCCACCTCAGCCCAAGGCCCAGGTCATTTAATAAATGACTTATATTTATAAACAAAGCTCGACCTAAGTTAATTTCAAGTTTGAGCTTAGGCCAACCCAATCGGGTAGGCCTTAACCTGGGTCGGGCACCAATGCTCATCCCTAAAAGGGAATGTTTTCATGACCACTATATTCTACACCAAATGAAGATTACGATTTTGAAAGTCCTATTCCAAGCTAGTCGTTGAGATCCAACTATCGTTACTTTGATGCCAGAACCTTTGTCTTGCTCAGTAGGAAATGAAGTAATGACTTGTCAAACATTTCATGGTTGTGAGTATTATCGAAAGAAATAACATAATATTTTTGAAAATCGTATATTCGAAGTGTACACTGAGCATGGCATGCAATCGTTGCACTAGGTCTAATCCTATAGGAAACGTGTTTTAGATTCTTTGGAGCACGACTTGACTTACATGTCAAAATGACTCTCTAAATCTGTTCCTTCACCTGAACAGAATGCTTAACGTTAATACCAAATCCTCCGTAGACTTTAAGCGCATGACATGCATCATAAAATTCTTGAAAACTACCGAAAACACTACCCACTTCCGGATCATTGCAAATAAAATGATTTCTGATAATAGTATATTCAATTAAACAATCACAACTGATACAATTCCCTTTAATGGAAAAGTACAAACCCTTATCACATCATCATTCTTGTAAATAATTGGAGTAAAAAATTTCAATTTACTCGACAAAACATTTATCTTGCTATAGCACAATATATCATTTTTACAAAGGGTGACCATCATGACTAAATGATTATCTATTATTGTTATCATCGAATTGAAGGATTCAAAATTATTCAAAGTTACATAAGTTGTCATAACTATAAAAATTGTACGTAACGATCAAAAGTGGACAAAAAAAACCACCTTATCTATCATGGTATACCGTATTTCATGATTATGAAGGGTGGCCATCATTCTCTTGGGCTTCATGACCCTTTTTAATAGTCGGAGCGGAACGGCTTTGGTTAATCGTGTACACCTCAATGACCAACAATGATTTCCGTTATTTACGTTGCAGCCGATGAAAAGTGTATCATAATTACACCATCAATCATCTCTAGCAATCAAGTGAAGGTTTACAAATTACACAAAATCGATCGACGAGCGTGGTATACAATATATATGATCATAGTATACCTGACAACGGTTCAGTTATAGAATTGATAGCGTTGCCGTCATGACTCTATATAGCTAGGATCATGATATACAATATATCATGTTTTTGAGCACATCGAATATTTATCATGCATACAAGTCATGAGAAGTCTAACATCATGCATGGTATAGAAAAGTTCCTAATGTACGTGAACATCATTAATCTTGTAAATTATGAATGCCCCAGGATGAATGGCGCTTTTTGATAAGTGGAGGTGGAACATTTCAAGTTAGGATCGACCGATATTATTAACACTACAAAATGCGAACATCACCACCGTGCCACATACATATACATTACACGTAAACGACAATCATAATATAATAGTCGTTGACGTGGCCGGTGACAATTGTACCATCAATATAGAGCATCAATTTTCTAAACCATTCAAGTCAACTATTACAAAATGCAACCATGGAGGAGCATGGGATTCTACATACAAATATGATCAACGTACACGAACATTTCATGATTAAGAAGGGTAAGCATATGACCTCCCAATATGCATGCTCCTTTTTAATAGTGGGGAGAGGACGGGAATGGCTCTACTTAAGATTTGATAGTGTCGACACACAAATGTGAGATCATCGTATAAAATAAATTAAGCATGATGTTGAATATGACGTTACGAATTCACCACGATACCATGAGTTATCATGCCACGATAACTCTCCTATTATGGTCTATTATGGTTTACAGTAACTCTTGATTTACAAGAATGGCCATCATGATTGTCTCGATTTTATGTCCCTTTTAAATAGGGGGATATGCTAACCTTTACAAAATAGAAGGATGAGAGAGGACTATCGTATTCAACATCATGACTCTGGTAAATGATGAACATCATGGGATATTGATATACATTATATGGTTATTGTATATGGTTCCTTTCCTTTTCAATATTTGGGTTACCCCAACTTCCCTAGAAGAGCGAAATCTACTTACTTCTACCAGATTATTGACAAAATCCAATCTAAATTAGTTGGATGGAAAGCTAACCTTCTCTCCTTTGCCTCTAGCCTTATGCTCATTAAACACATGTTGACCTTCATTTCTGTCCATATCTTATCTGTCCTTGATGTTCTCAAATCTATCATCCGTAAACTTGAATCTATTTTTGCTTCGTTCTTTTGGAGAGATTCGGATTTGGACAAACGTCACCATTGGATCTCTTAGAAACAGATCGCTAAGCCACTCTACTAAGGAGGGTTAAGAGTTTATGATCTTAATCTTTTTGTCTCTGCTCTTAGAATGAAGTGAGTTTGGAATATTCTCTGATTCCCCTTATGCTACCCTCATGATCCAACTCTATGGGAAGATCCCTTCTGCCTCTAGCCTCTTGCCGACGAGAATCCAAACTCTTTGTGATATATATGTTCTTATGAAACCTTTGATTAGGTGGAGGTCCATGAGGGTCAAACTGACTTTTGGGTGTGGATCTGTGGATTGGGAACTCTACCCTGCAGGACTTTCTTCCCTCTGATTGCCTTCCTGTCCCCACGCCTATTAATGCTATCATTGATAACTTCCTTAACCATCCGCTATCTGGTCATCTTCTGAGCCACATTACTTCCACAATTGCCGAGACCGTTCTTGATAATAGTAGAGACATCCCTATTTGGACTCCCAATCATACTGGAAATCTCTCTGTTGCTTCAGCATATCTCAATTTCTTTAAGGACAATCCGATCGATGCTTTTGTCAAGAATCTATGGAACCTTAAAGTTCCCCTTAGTTTGTCTATTCTTACTTGGAGGATTCTTCTGTCCAAGCTTCCTATAGATGATAATTTAACTAAGCTTGGGATTTCCATCCCACCAAGATGTTCCTGTTGTCTTGACTACCCTCAAATTGAAACAATTTCCCATCTTTTCTCTTCCAGTCAACTTGTGCACCTTGTCTCTAATTAGACCTTTTCCAAGTTTGCTTCCCATCCTACCTCTCCAAATTTGTTCTTTCAGCACATGCGTACCCTGACTGCCAATGGCATGGATCGTATTTGTAAGGGCCTCATCTACTTCATTTGGTTCAATGTGTGGAATATTAGGAATCAGCTTAGAAATGACCAGCTCGTCTATTGCAATATTAATCAGTTGTTGGTTAAAAGCTAGTACAATTTTGACTTAAATATGTTGCTTAAAAAGATGCATCCTACTACCTTTGCAGTCAACTTGATTCGCCCCCCTAATGGCTTTAAAATCAATTCTACAGCTCTTTCTTGTGGGCCTTCTTCCTTGTTGGGCTAAGCTATGAGGGATCGGTATGGGGATTTCATCAAAGCTACCTGTAGGATCCCCTCAATGTTCAAAGACAAAGAGATTGTTCTCTCCCTCACTCATGCGATCAAGATTGTCAATGGTGCCTCATCGCTACACTTAGAATCGAATTCCACACTATTGGACTTTTGGTGGAGTGGCAAGTTGGACCTCCCTTGGGCCCTCAGGCAGGACTTTCGTGCTTTACATGACTGCAAGAGTCGTAAAGACTCTGCTCACTATATATCTCTTGTAGCTAATGCCCTTGCCTCATATTTTGCGATTTCTGCTTCTAGGATCTGGGAAATCTACATCGACTATCGCCAACTCTCTGCCAAGGCCAAGGGCCTCATCAGGCCTGATAAGCTTCAATTTCCCCACATTTACTCTTCTTGCTGACGTTTTCTATTAGGTTGTTTGTCCCTCCTTGTTGCTTTGTTGTACTAGGCCATGAGTTGTGGTCCCCTTTACATGTACCTAGCAGGTTTAGGTTTGGTCCCCTTGCCTTTTGCTAGCCCCTTGGGAGTGGGGGATGAATAAGATTGACTCCTTTCTTTCTAAAAAAAAAAAAGGAGAAACACTTCACATTTGGCATTTATTCAGAGTGAATGATGCACATGTCCATCATGGGATCTTGGCATGCATTAGATGATGATGTGTAAGTATGAGCATGAAGACTATTGCAAATCATTAGTAGTGGTTTTAATAGACATTCTATTGTGACCATGTAGGAATGACGTAGGTTTCTGAGCGACATCTCCAAACTGGGATCATGGTATACACTAAATTATGATTTGGAAAATCAACTTGCCAGTTGACAACCATGATATGATAATTCATCGAAATCATGATAATTCTACAATTAGCATATAGAATGATTCCTAATTTCCACCAATGACCATCATCATTCTTCTAAATCATGAAACTACCAATTTGGATGCCCCTTTTTAATAGGGGGGAGGGGTATAGGTTAGGTTTGGATTTCATTAATAATCAGAGAAGGAAACATGAACATCAATGCATATTCATGTACATTACATTATAATGAATATCACGAATATTGTTATATTTGAATTTTTTAAAAATAATAAGAGGATACATTATAACCAATCATGAGCATGTTGACACCCTTATTTCGATGTAACAAAATTATGTTTTATTGCTAACTAATCATTTTAAGTTATACTATGGTGAAATGATTACCAATTAAAGAATTGGATTCAAGAAGAAGAATAATTCTTGGAGTTGTACTATTTTTCACTTCTATTGAGTCTAGAATTATGTGTAAAGAACCTTAAAATATTACTCGTTACACTTTATCATTCATTAGATAACAAACTTAGGCTAAAACCAAGCTTTCAATACTGTTGATTGACCAACTGCCTTTGTTCAACTAATCATATTATTTCAACTAATCAAATCACCCAATGGTCATATCTTAATTTTACTCTTGAGGTCGATCAAAATTATCTTTTAATTGATCAACAAGTAATCAATTAAAATAGATTTTTAATCGACCAAAGTTCATTTTGATTAACCAAACATTATTTTTGATTGATCAATGTTGTTTTCATAAACTTTCCAAAATAGCTAGAAAACACCTGTAAATAGGACCCCTCAACCCTCATTTTAAAACACACCTCTCAGAGCACTCTCAAAGCAAAAAGCTCTCTTACCCTCTCATGCTTTCGTGTCTTTGCACCTATGCTCAACACTTTCTAAAGCGTGACTTTTTGAGGCTCCACAAATCATGATTTGCATATTTCTAAGGTTTCATAGGATATTCTATATATCTCTTTATTTTCCAATTATTTTGATTTGGGACTCAAGTTGTTAGGAGTCTTGTTGTTCTTCTCTTATCAAGTATAAAAGAGAAGGCTTTGTAAATAGGTTGTGCCACCCTCTAGTCCCACCAATATTGAGTTACATCATGACACATCCTCTAATACCATTCGAGAGACCTTATTGACTCCTAAATATTATTTCTTAGGCAATCTCACCAAGTCATGTTGCTTTTGTCCTCTCCCATGATTTTGAAACCACGTATTTTTGTGGAACTTCACGTCGAAGTCCACCTCATTTAAAAACTATCCCGACCTCATGCTTGTGGCATTATATGGCTTCATGCAAAATAAGGCATTTAACAGGAACCATTTCATCCTCACCTTTATCAAGGGGAAACCCACTAGGGTTTTTCCCTTTGGCACCCTTCTCTCCCACATTTTAAATGATTTTAGTATGCCAATGGACATCAACAACAAATAATTTATCAGCCGGTCAGTATTTTTTATGAATACTTATTCTAAAATGGAACAAGAAAGGCAATGTCTACAGCATCGTCCTCTTCCTTCTCATGTAGCAGCTCCTACCTCCTCTCCCCAACCTCCACCCTCTCAAGCTGTACCTTCTATTGCTCCATCATCTTATCCCCCTTTCCAACACTACAAAGCTTTCTACCCCTCGCCAGTCTAACCTACTCCTTCCTTATATGATCATGAGTGACAGTTCCTTGACAAGCAGCTTACTGTAAGCCCAGTTGATCTAAAGGCCATACTAGGGGGAGGGGAGAATAGTATAGATGGAAATTTAAAATAATATAAGACAAAATCTCAAACCACAAATAACCAATCACAAGTGCACCTTGATTTATGGTGGAAACCCTTCCAGGTGAAAACCACTACCTAAGCCTCCCAGCTTAAGATTTTCTCGATTAGGCCACATTAGTTAATCTATTAAAACTTTGTGCCACTTGAACGAGGGTGGCGCAACTTCTTAGAATGACCCTTCTCTTTGATACCTGAAGAGAAGCACAACGAGGGGTCTTCCAAAATAACTTGGGACCCAAATAAAATATGCAAGGTAGGGTAAAATACAATTGAATCCTAAGGAACTTTAAATATAAAATCAAATCAAGAGTTTTCGTAGAGGCTTTAGAATGGAGTGCTTTAAAAAGCATGGAAGAGAGAGTACAGAAGCACTTCAGAAGTAGAGTGTAGGAGCAATTTCTTTTAGAGGATTTGCTTTGATGTGTGTGTAGAAAAAGGTTGCCAAGGGCCTCTATTTATACTAGAAAATGAGCCTAATTTAAGATATTCAAACGTAGCTAATCGATCAAAAATAATGTATTGGTCGATCAGAAAGCCTTTTGGTCGATTAAATAAATTGGTTGATCAATTAACCTATAATTTTGATCGATTAATCTTATTTATTATGTACTTCCTAATCTGAATAGCTTGATCGATTAATATGCGTCTTTGGTCGATCAACGATGTTTGGTCGATCATTTTAAAATATTGGTTGATCAAAAATCCCTGAACTTAGGTTTCTAAGGTTATTCACTATTTAAGAGAAACATTTGAGGTTCCACACATAAATTCTAGACTCAAGAAAAATGAAAATACAATAAGAGACACCAAAGATATCTTCAATCTTTTCCATGAGTCATGATAGAGTCCTAAAAGACTAGTTTAACAAAAAGCATAATTTTGGTGCATCAAAACTATGGTATTAATATTGTCCCTCATTTTGATGACAACAAAATTATAATTATGCAAGCATAACAAGTTTAGCTATAGAAATCTTTTGCATAAAGAGCAAGGAGACAACATACATAATATCTCCCCCTTTTTGTTTTAGCAAAAATTAAGATGCAAGCTAATGATATTCTCCCTCTTAAACAAGTAAACATAGACATGGAATGAGAGATACAATTTACCAGCATTCACAATGCAAACCATAAAGGAAGCATATAAAATGGCATAACATAGTAGCTGTCAAATAAAAAGTGCTGGGAGATAAAAGTTCTCAGAAATATAGACTGCTACAAGAGATATAGTTCGAATAAAGTCCAAAGAGGCATAAAAGGAATTGATCTAACTAATCTATCCTATAGTTGCCAGGAAGGCATCTAGGCTAGTATGGAAATCCTCATAAATCTCGAGGTCCATGGGATCCATGGATGTCAAGCCAAATGGTCCTAAAGAGGAGGAAGGGAAGCCACGACAAAGGCATCGTTGGGTAGAAGAAGTTAGAGTGGGCTGCGTAGCTTCCTGCCGGGGAGGAGTAAGCTACCGCTTTGGTGCTGCTGAAGGAGGAGGAGGTGTTGCTGAAGTCCAGCGAGATCAAGAGGGACAATGAAACTATTGCTGCAAGCTATTGATAGATTCTCCAAGTCTATCTAAGAAGCAGCCCTAAGCATTCAGGTAGTCGGATACCTAATGCCCATGTGTAGCAAAACTAAGTCTGTCCCCTGCTGGCGATGCATCAACATGGAGATATCATCTGTTGTAACGACCCGGTTCCCGAGTCCCTACGAGACACGAGAACCGGACCGACTCGACTAATCCCAAGACCTAGTCGTCCAACGAGGAAGTAACCAAAAGACAGTAAAATAAACCACATTCAGCATGAATATAACTAACAGTAAGAAAGTACAGCAGTAAGGAAAGAAACTACTATAGTAGGCACCACCACAACAGTAAAACAACATTTATCATATAACAAAAACTGCAGGTAAAGAAGGTACAGTGGGAACAAAACTACTCACTAGAACAGAAACAAAAGAAGATACAAAGCTGTGGTAACTCTACTGGACCCTACTTGGCCCAGCGTCCTCTGCAGCCGCCGACCCTGGCTGCTCAACACCTGGTCCTGAAAAAGGTAACGAGTGTAACACGTCAGCAAAACGCTGAGTAGAGTGGCAAACTAACTAAAGGCAACAGTAGAGTGTACAGTAGCTGTTATGTTCTATTACTTCCTTTATTTACATCTTTCAATTTTTCTCACTATTTCATTTACTTCTCAGATCCTTTACCTGATCTCGGATGTCCTCGTGGGACGATCTTGATTGCAGTCTTTTCCAAAAGTAGAAGTAGCACGTGGTGCTCTCCTGGCCGGGAGAGTCCCCCGTGGTGATCCTACCCTCAGTCAACCACCCCAGGGTCACTGACAGACGTAACGGTGACTACGGCACGCGCGATAAACGCACAGGTAGCTAGCCCGCACTGGCACGCGGTCAGTCGTTTCCGTTAACGGGTGCGCCCAAAGCACAGCACGGAACCAGGGCAGAGCCCTCTCAGTAACAGGGGTCCAACCCCTCCACAGTAACCAAACCGGGGCCTTGCCCCTCCACAGTCCGCGCACCCTCGCCTGACTACCCTGGTTTGCCCTAGTGGGCCTAACAAGTCGGTGAAGGAGGCTAGCAGAACCCCGGGGCCCGTGGGGTAGCTAGTACTCTCCTAACACTACTAGCTCTCCTCGGTACTACGTACACGAGGGCCAACAAGTCGGTACAGAGCGGCCAAGCCTAACCCCGGGTCCCTGGGGCGGCTGGCCCCACTCTGCACTAAAACAGGTACAGGTACTTCCCTTGGTACTGCGTACCCAAGAGACAGTACAAACTACATCTCAGTTCCATTCCTTTTCTTTCCAGGAGTTCCACTCCTAATTCCCCGTAGGGTTCCAGCTCTTTATCTCAGAACATCATATGTTTCACTTTCCAGATTCACGTTCTCACATTCCATGATCTCAACATGATTCTTTATGCATAACAGGCAGCTGTTAATTAAATTTACAGGCAGCTTTATATATATTCCTTTCCATTTTTTTCCAAGACTGCAGTAATATACATTCCACTAGTTTTTCCATCCTAGGATTCATGCCATATCCTAGGATCTATCATACAATCTAGTTTTCCGGCCCTAGGATTCATGCAATGCCCTAGGTTCTAGTTATGGTTCCATACTTTAACAGATTTTATTAATACTTAAAACCACTCTACCAGGTACAACGGAAGTAATGGGGGCGTGGTCGGGAATCCCGCGCGCCTCCGCGACTCTCAAGACTGCAACCGAACGAGGTCCTATCACAAGGATCAAACACAAGGAGAGTCTCAAAACAGTGTATAGCTACTGCAGGCGGGTAGAGGAATAAATTCTGAAACGAACGCAACTTGAATCGCGGAAAACGGAGCCCAAACGGGCCCTAAACGGGTCGAGAAAGACAATACTGTGCAAAATCAGACGTCTGGAACTCCTTCCAGACGTCTTAAACGGTGGATCAGAGAATTACCTGTTCGGCTTGGTTCCCCGGATGTCCAGAAGTCTGTGGGGACGTCTCTCCTAGATCCCAGACGTCCGATGGTCTCTCCGGACGTCTGGAGGTCACTCCCGCCGTCTGGTACAACTTCCAGACGTCTGATTCGCAAAGGATGACGAATCGAACACCTGCGCACAGCCAACCCTCCTCCCTCAGTACGGTCAGTCGACAAAAAGGAGGAGAAAGCGGAAACTCACCTTTCAGTCGTCTGTATGATCTCACAGACGTCGACCTTGCCGTCTGGATATCAATCCAGACGTCTGATTCTGGAAATTTTTCCAGAACCAGAACCTTGCTCGGCCTCCGCTCGCGACGCCGCCCGCGTCGCACCTCGCGCGTCCGCTGCTCCGCCCGCAGCAGGTCCCTCTCCGCGACGCTCTGCGCCCCCTGCGCCCTCCGCCGGCCGGCCAAGCCGCTCCGGCGAGCTCGCCCTCACGGCAGAGCCCCGCCCTCGCACGCCGCAGCTCCTCCGCGCCTACTGCGGCCGCCGCTGCCGCTGCGCCCTCGCGTCCGCTCGCTCTCGCGCACAGGTAGGAGAGAAGGAGGAGGATGGTGGAGACGGGAGGGGAGGCGCGCCCCCCCCTTTTAACGCCGCGCGGAGAGGAGAGAGAGACGGTCGCAGTCGCCTGCAGCCGCAGAGAAGATGCAGGATCGCAGGTCTGCGCGCACAGGCGCGCAGAAGAATATCTCGTGCGAGCATAACTATTCGCCAGATGTCTGTAAACTATCCCGGACGTCTGGTCAGACGTCTGGATGTGATCCCAGACGTCTTTTCAGACGTCTGGGCCACCTCCCAGACGTCTTAAAAGATGTCTGGGGCACACGCTCGTTACAATATAACAAACTCAAAGGAAGTTTCGTCCCCGAAACTTGCGCCAACTAGAGTGCGGAAAAAGGATGTCTAAATAACCATAACAAACTCAAAGAGGACCGAAGCCGGTCCGAAAAGACGTACCCGCGAAAAGCTCTGGGTACCGCTCCCGCATTGCCGCCTCAGGCTCCCAGGTAGCCTCCTCGTACCGCTGGCTCCTCCACAAAACCTTTACCAGGGGTACTTGCTTTCGTCTCAACCTGCGGACGGCTCGGTCTAGGATCTGCACTGGCCGCTCGGGGTAGGTCAGGTTGTCGCTCACCTCGACGCTCTCGTGACTCAGTACGTGGCTGGGATCGGCTACGTACTTCCTGAGGTTGGACACGTGGAACACGTCGTGCACACCAGAAAGCTGCGGGGGAAGGGCAAGTCTGTAAGCAACGGGTCCAACCCGCTCCAGGACCTCGAAGGGCCCCACGAACCTCGGCGCGAGCTTCCCTCTCACCCCAAACCGCTGTAAGCCCTTCATGGGCGAAACACGAAGAAAGACGTGGTCCCCAACCTCGAACTGCACCTCTCTGCGTCTGCGATCTGCGTAGCTCTTCTGTCTGCTCCTGACAGTGCGGAGTCGTCTGTGGATCTGCTCAACTACCTCCTGACTCTGCCGGATCAACCTGGGGCCAACCTCCCACTTGGTCCCCACCTCAACCCAACTCAAGGGTGCCGTGCATTTCCGTCCGTACAGAGCCTCGTAGGGAGCCATGCCGATGTTCGAGTGATAACTGTTGTTGTATGCAAACTCTGCCAGGGGCAGGTGCTCCTCCCAAGAGCCCCTCCAGTCTAGTACACAGGCACGCAAAAGATCCTCAAGTGTCTGTATCGTGCGTTCCGACTGTCCGTCCGTCTGGGGGTGGTAAGCCGTGCTAAACCTCAACCTCGTCCCCAAAGCCTGCTGAAACTCAGCCCAAAACTGGGACGTAAAGCGGGTATCCCGGTCGGATACGATCTCCCGCGGAACTCCGTGTAGTCGCACCACATCACGGATATACCTCTCTGCCAACTGTGCTGGTCCCAAAGTGACTCGGATCGGCAAGAATCATGCCGTCTTCGTCAACCTATCCACTATTACCCAGACCGCGTCGTGTCCTCGCTGGGTAACAGGTAAGCCCACCACCAAGTCCATGGTGATGCTCTCCCACTTCCACTCTGGCACTGGAAGCGGCTGAAGCGGCCCTGCAGGCCTCTGATGCTCGGCTTTCACCTGCTGGCACACTAAGCACTGCTGCACGAACTCACCCACATCCCGCTTCATCCCTCTCCACCAGAACTCGCGTCTCAAGTCATGGTACATTTTCGTGTTTCCGGGATGTATGGTGAATCTGGAACCGTGTGCCTCAGTCAGGAGCTCTCTCAACAGCTCCTCGTCTCTGGGGACGCACAGCCGTCCCCTCAAGCGTAACACCTGGTCTGTGAAAGAGAAGTCCCCTGGGTCCCCTGACAGTACTCTGTCGCGCAAAGACTGCAAGTACGGATCGGCCATCTGTCCCGTGATGATGCGGTCTATCAACTCTGGTCTGGTCTGCCATGTCACCGTCACTGCCCCACAGTACCCTCGTAACTCTAGAGGTCGCCAACTGCCCACCTCCTCCAAAAGGCTCCAACTCTGTAACTGTAGACTGGCCAAGCGTGCGGGCGCCTTACGGCTCAAGGCGTCAGCCACCACATTGGCCTTTCCCGGGTGGTAGGAGATGCTGCAGTCGTAGTCCTTCAGGAGCTCCAACCAACGTCTCTGTCTCATGTTGAGCTCCTTCTGGTCAAAAAGATATCTGAGGCTCTTGTGATCTGTAAAAATCTCAAAGGTCTCACCGTACAAGTAGTGCCTCCATGTCTTCAGCGCGAAGACAACAGCTGCCAACTCTAGGTCGTGGGTAGGGTAGGTATGCTCATGGGGCTTTAGTTGCCGCGAAGCGTAAGCGACCACGTGACCCCTCTGCATGAGCACACCTCCTAACCCCTGCAAGGAAGCGTCCGTGTACACAACGAACCCGCCACTACTGTCAGGAATGGTGAGCACGGGAGCCGAGGTCAACCTCTCCTTCAGCTCCAGAAAACACGCCTCACAGGCGTCTGTCCAAGTGAAAGGCACATCCTTCCGAGTCAACTGTGTCATAGGACGTGCAATCTGCGAAAACCCTCTGATGAATCGTCTGTAGTAACCTGCCAGTCCCAGGAAACTGCGAATCTCAGTGACTGAACGCGGTCTCTCCCACCTGAGCACTGCCTCGACCTTGGCGGGATCCACCGCCAGGCCGTCTCCAGAGATCACATGACCCAAAAAGGTCACCTCCCTCAACCAGAACTCGCACTTGCTGTATTTGGCGTACAGCCTGCGTCGTCTCAGAGTGTCCAGAACCATCCGCAAGTGCTGTCCGTGCTGCGTCCGATCTCTAGAATAGATGAGTACATCATCTATGAAAACCACCACAAACTGGTCCAAGTACGGTCTGAACACCCGGTTCATCAGGTCCATGAAAGCAGCGGGGGCATTGGTCAGCCCAAACGGCATGACCAAAAACTCGTAGTGTCCGTACCGGGTGCGGAAAGCTGTCTTGGAGACGTCGGTCTCCCTGATCCTCAACTGGTGGTATCCAGACCTCAAGTCGATCTTGGAAAACACCGTGGCACCCCGCAACTGGTCAAACAAATCGTCAATCCTCGGCAGCGGATATCTGTTCTTGATGGTGACCCTATTCAGCTGTCGGTAGTCCACATAAAGGCGTAGGGTCCCATCCTTCTTCTTCACAAACAGTACCGGGGCTCCCCAGGGAGACGCACTGGGCCTCACGAAACCCTTCTCCAAAAGGTCCTGCAACTGAGACTTGAGCTCTCGCAGCTCAAGCGGTGCCATCCTGTATGGCGCGGTGGAGATGGGGCTGGTCCCTGGTACTAGTGAGATCTCAAACTCGATCTCACGCTCGGGCGGTAGTCCTGGTAACTCGTCTGGAAACACGTCGGGGTACTCTCTGACCACCGGGATGCTCTGGAAGTCTGCCACGGGGCTGTGCTCTGCCACCACACAAGCTAAGAAGCCCTCACACCCCTGGCTCAAAAGTCTCGCCGCCCGAAGTGTCGAAATGCACCTGAAACCTCCGTCCACTGGCTGCCCGTGAAACTCGAAGGAAGGCAACTCCGGAATGGAGAAGACAATCTTCCTCTCAAAGCAGTCTACCAAGGCGTGGTAAGCGGACAGCCAATCCATCCCCAGGATCACCCCAAAGTCCTCCATCTGTATCATAATCAGGTCAGCTGGCAGGCTGTGTCCCCCGATGCTGACCCCGCAACCCGTGTACACCTCCTCAGCTACAAACAGCTGACCACTCGGACCTCTGATTACGAACGGGTTCTCTAACAATGTATAATCCTGGTCCAAACTAACTGCGAAACTGTCTGCGACAAACGAGTGCGTAGCGCCGGAATCGAAAAGCGTGTAAACGAGTCTGCCAGAAACTGAAACCATACCTGCTACCACGGATCCCGAAGCTCTGGCGTCCCTGTGTGTTAGGGCATTGATACGCCCCTCAGCTCTAGGTGCGGACGAAGCAGCCACACTCTGCGTCGGACGGGTAGGTGCTGGCCGGTACCCTCCTCGCGACTGCGGTCCTCCTCCTCGCGCCTGGAAACCGCGGCCTCCTGCGCGCCCTCCAGTGCTCTGCGCGGGAAGTATCTGCTGACCTCCTGCCCTAGATGGGCAGTCCCTCCTGACGTGGCCCGGCTGGCCACACTGGTAGCAGAGGGGAACCCGACTCCCGCCCTCAGTGAGTCCCTGCTGTCGGCTAGGCGGGGGTCCGGTGCTGGCGACTGGCCCCTGTCGAGGGCCCCCAAAGGCCACTGATGGCCCTGCACAACGTGACGGCTCTCCTGCGGACGCCACGTGTCTCCGTTCTCGCCGGCCCTGTGAGAAGTCTGGCTGAAAGGGCCTCTTCCGCCCGCCGTCGGTCTCTCGCGCGGACGGGTTGGTCTCCTCGTAAGTCATGGCTGCCTCTACCACCCTCGAAAACGTCGGCAGCTTCAGGGGTTTGACATACCCCCGGATCGCAGGCCGGAGCCCCTTGGTGAACCTCCAAAGGCGCTCCTCCTCAGTGGCTACCGCTGTCGCTGCAAAGCGGGACAGCTCCAAGAAACGCGTGCGGTACGCGCTCACGGTCATCGTCCCTTGGCGGAGAGTGTGGAACTCCCGCCTCCTCTGGTCCTGCCACGTCTGGGGAAAGCACTGCTCGCAGAAGAGGGTGACGAACTGGTCCCACGTCGGCTCGTCCCTCTCCTGTCCCCGGACCGCCCTCCACCATCGGTGTGCCGCACTCTCCAGCTGGTACGTGGCAAAGGCCACGCGGCACTCCACCGGGGGGCGAAGGGTGTCGAAGATCTTCTCCAGCTGCTCAAGCCAGTCCTCTGCCTCGGTCGGGTCCTCATCCCCCTTGAAGGAGGGGGGCTTCAGCTTCCGGAACTGTCCGAAAAGCTCGAAGTGGTGCTGTAGGGGAGGTGCTGGTGCACCTCCAGGCGAAGGTGCCTCGTGTACAGAAGTGTCGGAGGAAGGTGGGGGCGGCAGGGGCCCATCCCCTCCCTCGTGTCCAGCGCCGCGTCCGTCGCGTGGCCCCACAGAGGACTCCCCCTCTGCAACCCCAGGAGGAGGTGCTCGGGGCGGTGGGTGGAGCTCCTCTCGTACAATATCCCGTATCAGTCTGGCGAGGTCCTGGGCCTGGATGCCAGGGAGTGGTGGCTGGTCCACCGAGACGTCAACGACAGCACGTCCACCTCGCCGACCTCGCCCTCGGCCGCGCCCGCGGCCAGTCTCGCCAGTCCCACGACGAGGCATCTCCTGTAAGGAGACGCGAAACAAAATGGAAACGTCAATACAGACGGTACCTAACAACACTTCTAAGAGCTCAAGTCAAGAGATATGTTGTGGTGGCTACTCTAGCTATAAACATGTGAATTGGTTATTTTCCAGTCAGTTGATTCACTTCTCGGGACGACCTTGCTCTGATACCATCTTGTAACGACCCGGTTCCCGAGTCCCTACGAGACACGAGAACCGGACCGACTCGACTAATCCCAAGACCTAGTCGTCCAACGAGGAAGTAACCAAAAGACAGCAAAATAAACCACATTCAGCATGAATATAACTAACAGTAAGAAAGTACAGCAGTAAGGAAAGAAACTACTATAGTAGGCACCACCACAACAGTAAAACAACATTTATCATATAACAAAAACTGCAGGTAAAGAAGGTACAGCGGGAACAAAACTACTCACTAGAACAGAAACAAAAGAAGGTACAAAGCTGTGGTAACTCTACTGGACCCTACTTGGCCCAGCGTCCTCTGCAGCCGCCGACCCTGGCTGCTCAACACCTGGTCCTGAAAAAGGTAACGAGTGTAACACGTCAGCAAAATGCTGAGTAGAGTGGCAAACTAACTAAAGGCAACAGTAGAGTGTACAGTAGCTGTTATGTTCTATTACTTCCTTTATTTACATCTTTCAATTTTTCTCACTATTTCATTTACTTCTCAGATCCTTTACCTGATCTCGGATGTCCTCGTGGGACGATCTTGATTGCAGTCTTTTCCAAAAGTAGAAGTAGCACGTGGTGCTCTCCTGGCCGGGAGAGTCCCCCGTGGTGATCCTACCCTCAGTCAACCACCCCAGGGTCACTGACAGACGTAACGGTGACTACGGCACGCGCGATAAACGTACAGGTAGCTAGCCCGCACTGGCACGCGGTCAGTCGTTTCCGTTAACGGGTGCGCCCAAAGCACAGCACGGAACCAGGGCAGAGCCCTCTCAGTAACAGGGGTCCAACCCCTCCACAGTAACCAAACCGGGGCCTTGCCCCTCCACAGTCCGCGCACCCTCGCCTGACTACCCTGGTTTGCCCTAGTGGGCCTAACAAGTCGGTGAAGGAGGCTAGCAGAACCCCGGGACCCGGGGTTAGGCTTGGCCGCTCTATACCGACTTGTTGGCCCTCGTGTACGTAGTACCGAGGAGAGCTAGTAGTGTTAGGAGAGTACTAGCTACCCCACGGGCCCCGGGGTTCTGCTAGCCTCCTTCACCGACTTGTTAGGCCCACTAGGGCAAACCAGGGTAGTCAGGCGAGGGTGCGCGGACTGTGGAGGGGCAAGGCCCCGGTTTGGTTACTGTGGAGGGGTTGGACCCCTGTTACTGAGAGGGCTCTGCCCTGGTTCCGTGCTGTGCTTTGGGCGCACCCGTTAACGGAAACGACTGACCGCGTGCCAGTGCGGGCTAGCTACCTGTGCGTTTATCGCGCGTGCCGTAGTCACCGTTACGTCTGTCAGTGACCCTGGGGTGGTTGACTGAGGGTAGGATCACCTTGGGGACTCTCCCGGCCAGGAGAGCACCACGTGCTACTTCTACTTTTGGAAAAGACTGCAATCAAGATCGTCCCACGAGGACATCCGAGATCAGGTAAAGGATCTGAGAAGTAAATGAAATAGTGAGAAAAATTGAAAGATGTAAATAAAGGAAGTAATAGAACATAACAGCTACTGTACACTCTACTGTTGCCTTTAGTTAGTTTGCCACTCTACTCAGCGTTTTGCTGACGTGTTACACTCGTTACCTTTTTCAGGACCAGGTGTTGAGCAGCCAGGGTCGGCGGCTGCAGAGGACGCTGGGCCAAGTAGGGTCCAGTAGAGTTACCACAGCTTTGTACCTTCTTTTGTTTCTGTTCTAGTGAGTAGTTTTGTTCCCGCTGTACCTTCTTTACCTGCAGTTTTTGTTATATGATAAATGTTGTTTTACTGTTGTGGTGGTGCCTACTATAGTAGTTTCTTTCCTTACTGCTGTACTTTCTTACTGTTAGTTATATTCATGCTGAATGTGGTTTATTTTACTGTCTTTTGGTTACTTCCTCGTTGGACGACTAGGTCTTGGGATTAGTCGAGTCGGTCCGGTTCTCGTGTCTCGTAGGGACTCGGGAACCGGGTCGTTACATCTGTCATGTCCTGAACACTAACGTAGTCCCTGCCTAAGAACTATCTATCTAGAAGACTCCACTCCTGATCGTAGAAGGAGGGAGTAGGACGCATCGGTAATGGATAGGTACTAGTGAAATGCTCGTAAGGAGGGGAAGGACAGAGGTACTGTAGAAGAGGAGGATCCACCCTAAGTGGCAGAAGGTCTGGCTGACTCCTGAAAAGGTTGGGGATTGGTTTCCTTACCATGTGCTCCTTGTGCTTACTCCATCTAAGTATATGTGAGCTTACCAAATATGGAGACTCGAGTAATAAATTATTTGTGATTTATATCCATTGGAACATTAAAATGTATGAAGATGTGAGATAGGAGTGACCCAAACTGGAATGAGCTGGTGGGTTTCTTGTCCATCAAATAGAGAATCAAGTGGTTCCAGTTGAACCACTTTTTTTTTCATGAAGGCATAAAGTGTAATGAGCATGATCCCTAGGCAATTTTCAAAAGAGGTCATCTTAGATATGAAGTTCCATAAGAAAACCTGATTGGGAAATTAAGGAAGACGACGAAAGTAAGGAGACTTATAGCAAGGAAACCTAGATCAAAGTGAGAGGGAGTAAGAAGAGTCTCTCTAATGGTATTACTCTGCATCTGCTAGTGGAGCTCTAGAAAGGTAGGACCAACATTAGGACAAGTAAGGATCTCAGTGATAATATCAGCATTTACCACAAAACCTCTATCCCATAGACGTTGGAGGTGAGCTCAATGTTAAACCCTTCACCTATGTTTTTCAAATTCACATAGAATAGGTGACATGCCATCCAGTCAACACCAGGTATGAGACTTGTTTTGGAACCTGAATAAAAGTTACGCTCAAAAGGTAGAGAATTTGGTGGTAAGGAAATTTGTCCCTTAATTTAGGAAATATAGACTCAAAGTATGTGAAATCCATGGGATGATCAACAAGGGGTGATAGCTTAGTGAGAATAGAAAAATGCTCACGTGCGGCCTCGGTAATAAAATAACGATCAAACGCATCATCATGAGAGCTAGAAGAAGAACCATGTGCGTGTTTGGGAGCCATTGGCCGACCAAAAAGTATATATTGATCGATCAAAACTGGGGTGATAGGTTGATTAGAAAAGGACTGTGGTTGATAAAAAACATGCTAGACAATGTATTGAATGGAGGGTTTTTTGTCGATCAATCAGAGAAATTGATCGATCAAAGCTGGGTTTTTATGAAAAAGAAGATAGTCTCCACAGATCGATCAAGCTCACAGAACCATAACATCCACAAACACAAGCACAAGTATCGTAACTAGAACAAAGATAAGAGAGAAAAATCTAAGCACAAGAAACTTATTGAAAGAGAAAATGAGAGAGAATAAGTATATAAGAGTTATACTGAGATCAATCTATGTGATCGATCAAGATAGGAGGCCGGGTGAAGGCTGGATGGAGGGATGCCGACTGAAGGAGGTCGAGTAATGATGGGAAGGAGGGCAGCGACGAACGACATCGGTGAGGTAGTCGGTCGAAGGGGTGGCGGTGCGAGGAAAAGGGAAGGCCGAAGGGGGTGGTGTTCGTTGGTTGGATTTGGTTGGTGAAGGGGAGGGTCGTTGGTTTGTGGTGATGGATGCTTGGGTGGGAGGGGTGGCTGGTGGAGGGGTATGGGGTAGGGTTTGTTTGTGGTGGGGTAGGTTTTGTGTGATGTAAAAATGATGGGTAAAAGGGTTTGCTTTTATATTTTCTTGAATGGTTAAGTATGGTAAAAGTAAATAAGGTAGGTGTAATAGGATCGTATTAGGTTAAAGGAATTGGAATTAGAGGAGATTGGGATTAAAAATAAAATAAAAATAGAATCTGCCCAAATTTGATCGATCAAAACATAGTTTTGGTCGATCAAAAAGATAATTGATCGATCAGAGAAAAGAGTTGATTGATCAACCCTAAAAGTTTTGGGGGGAAATTTCCAACCCAAACAAATGTTCGATCAGAAATGTCATTTTGGTCAATCAAACTTGAAATTTTTTGAGAGAATTTTCTTGCCAAAAGGATTGATTGATCAATCGATCAAAATTTAATTTTGATCAATCTTGCATGAAAAACAAATCTTTTTAAAATTATTCTGTAAGTTCTTTTAGCCTTGATAGTCCTAATGCATGGTAGATGTGATTAAACCTATCTTTGGGTAAGGGTTTGGTGAAGATATCATCTAATTGATTTTTAGTATGTACAAATTCTAAGTAAATTTCATTCTTTAACACATAAGCTCTTAAGAAGTGATGTCTGACATTTATGTGTTTGATTCTAGAGTGTTGTATGCGGTTTTTGGAGAGATTAATAGCACTAGGATTGTCACACAGAATCTTGTTATTCTTATAATTAGTTAGGCCAAAATTTTCCAGGGTTTGTTTCATCCACAGGAGTTGTGAGCAAGCTAAGGATGTAGCTATGTATTCAACTTCAGTGGTGGATAAGGAAACAGTATTTTGTTTTCTAGAGAACCAAGAGACCAGTGAATTTCCAAGAAATTGACATGTTCTACTAGTACTCTTACGATTCGTAAAGCTACTCGCATAGTCAACGTCATAGTATGAGTATAGATCATATGTGGTTGACTTGGGATAGAAAAGGGCTAAGTCTCAGGTGTGATTTAGGTATCTAAAGATTCTTTTAACAACATTCAGGTGTGCTTCTCTAGGGTCTACTTGAAAGCGAGCACACAAACATGTGCTAAACAGAATGTCAAGTCCACTTGCAATTAGGTATAATAGAGAGCCTATCATGCTTCTAAATAGTTTTTGATCTACAAACTTATCTGTTTCATTACTTTTTAATTGAGTTGAGGCAGCCATGGTCGTCTCTTTTCCCTTCATCTTGTCCATAGAGAATTTCGTCAGAATTTCCATGGTGTACTTGCTTTGGGATATGAATATCCCATTCTTCAATTGGTCGATTTGGAGACCACAGAAGAATTGAAGTTCTCCCATCACGCTCATGTTGAATGTTCCAAGTTGGCTAGTACCAATAATATGACCCTTGTGGTTGTTCCTAAATGTAACTATTCCACCTTCTTTACAGTTGAGTTCTATGAATAATTCTTCTTCTCCTGTCATATGCTTTGAGTAGTCATTGTCTATAATCCATCTTTTTTTTTCTTGGTCCTATCATTCGTTTAGCTTTGTGAGGACCAGCATCACAAGATCTATAAATCAGCTTGAGGCTTCCATTGGATTCAAGGTAAATCCACTCTTTATAGTCTACTTGTTCTTTAGGACCTACAAAACAAGGTTCCAAGATTTGTTTTGGTACCCATATTCTTTTGGGTCCACGTTTGTTAGTTTGATTTCCTTATGAGTCAAACTACCTCTCTTAATGTTTTGGCTAGAATTAGAGCTAGAGGCTTCATGATCATTCCTAGGTATGTATCCTAACACAAATCTTGTGGTAGTTTGAGTTTGTGTTCCTAACAATTTTTGAAGATTGCATCTACCTTTGGTGAACTTAGCTAGATCATTAACAAGAGTAGTATATTTTTCTTTAAGCTTATCAACATCTAGTTTTAAGGCATCAATATGTGCTCTAAGTGTAGTAATTTCAAGAGAAAGCTCATGATTTTGTGATGCATATTTGTTTTTGAGTGCATTTTCATCATCTAGGGTTTTTGCTAGCTTTTTGTTCTCAGGTTTCAGTGATTTAGCTAGGTCATGCATTTCATAAAATGCTTCTAATAACTCATCATTTGTAAAGGAGGTTACCTCATCTCTAATAGCCATGGGTCCCAGAAGAGCTTCTTTGCCTAAAGTTTCTTCTTCATCTGTGCTTGAGTCGGAATTACCCCATGCCACTTGAAGAGCTTTCTTCTTGCCATCTTTCTTTAAGGATTTCCTGGTCTTCTTTCTTTTCATCTCCTTTTTAAGAAATGAACAATCCTTTTGAATATGTCCCTTCTTTTTACAATCGTAGCATATAATGGCATCGTCCTTTGATTCTTCCTTCTTTTTTCCCCAATTCCTCTTATTTTTCAGAAACTTTCTGAATTTTTTGGAAAGGAGGGAAATGTCATCTTCATTTTCACTGCTCGTTTGATATGAGTATTCATTGGCTTCCAAGGCTACATCCTTCTTCTTTGTCCCTTTGCTTTCATTCTCTTTCATGTGCTAAAGTTGACCTTCATAGGCCATAAGACTGCCAATTAGATCATCCAACTGTAGTGCTGTCAAATCCTTAGATTCTTGGATGGAAGTAGTCTTTGTTTCCCAATCACTGGTGAGGGATCAAAGGATTTTTCTCACCAGGGACTCATTCTTGATATTCTGATCAAGATTCCTTAGGGAGTTTATGATATCTATGAATCTGGTGTACACCTCATTAATTAACTCCCCCCTTTTCATTATGAATAATTCATATTTTGGGTCAGCAGATTGACGCATGTTTGCTTTACTTTGGAAGTCCCTTCGTGAGTGACTTCCAAAATGTTCCAAATCTCATAGGTTGTCTTTGCACATAGATAATAGAATACTGCCTCCATTGATTTTGCATTGTAGGTAGCCGGCTTCTTTTGATTAGTTGTTATAGCTACTCCTTTTAGCTCTGGGCATGTGTACTTTGAGGCAATTACATCCCATCCCTCAAAGTCTATAGATTCCTAGAAGATCTGCATTTTGGTCTTCCAATACCTGTAATTTGTGTCATCGAAGAGTAGCGGATGAATTGCAGATTGCCCCTTGACGCATGTGTCAGCAGAGGACTTTGACATCTTCTGGATGAACTAGGCTCTGATACCAAATTTAATCCATGTGGATCTAAAGACTATTCTAGAGGAGAGGGATGAATAATATAGACGACAATTTAAAATAATATATGACAAAATTTCAAACCACAAATAACCAATCACAAGTGCACATTGATTTATAGTGGAAACTCTTCCGGGTGAAAATCACTACTTAAGCCTCCCAGATTAGGATTTTCCTGACTAGGCCATGTTAGTCAATCCACTAAAACTTTATACCACTTGAACGAGGGTGGCACAACCTCTTACAATGACCCTTCTCTTTGATACCTAAAGAGAAGCACAACAATGAGTCTCACAAAACAACTTGGGATCCAAATAAATATACAGGGCATGATAAAATACAATTAAATCCTAAGGAACCTCAAATACAAAATCAAACCGAGATTTTTCGTAGAGGCCTTAGAATGGAGTGCTTTGAAAAGTGTGGAAGATAGAGCGTAGAAGCACTTTAGAAGTAGATTGTAGGAGGACTTTTTCTTAGAGGATTTGTTTTGAGTTGTGTTTTGAAATAGGATGTCAATGACCTCTATTTATAGTAGAAAATTGGCCTGATTTGGAAGATATTCAAATGCAATTGATTGATAAAAAATAATGTATTGGTCAATCAAAAAGCCTTTTGGTCGATTAAATAAATTGGTTGATCGATTAACCTATAATTTTGATCAATTAATCTTGTTTATCATGAACTTCCTAATTTGAATAGATTTGATCGATTAATATATATCTTTGGCCGATCAACGATGTTTGGTTGATCATTTGTAAATATTGGTCAATCAAAAAGCCATGAACTTAGGTTTCTAAAGTTATTCACAATTTAAGAGAAACATTTAAGGTTCCGTACATAAGTTCTAGACTCAAGAAAAATAAAAATACAATGAGAGACTCCAGAGATATCTTCAATCTTTTCCATGAGTCACGATATAGTCCTAAAAGATTAGTTTAATAGAAAGCATAATTTTGGTGCATCAAAATTGAGGTATTAACACTTATTAGGTAGGACTTTCTTGGGATACAGGATGTCATAGACATCTCTCTCATGATGCACAAACAAAGCGAGACTGCAATAATGATGACGGAGCATGAGACTCAGGTATCTGACTACTTGAGTCACCAGGGTCAGTTTCTAGATCAGCTGGGAGAGCAGATTCATGCTCTTTAGTTCCGCGACCAGCGACCTCCCGAAATGTAGACGTGCAGCACCAATAAGAGCAACTCCTCTTCATACTCAGCATAGATAGTCCCCTCCAGCTACCTCAGCACCAACTCCAATAGCAACACCTTCACAACAACAATAGATCAGTGCTCGTACTACACTGTCTCGAGCCACTTCGCCAAAGTTGAGCCAAATTTCTCCTCAAATGGGATGTCGTTTACTACTCCAGGCAGCACTTGCCTCCTCTGCCAGGTTGAGCACCTCCATGGGCTAGGTGACTTTGATATGGATACAGAATTCCTGGAGAACCTGGAGGCTTTTCTTAGTTTCTTCTAGATTTCTATTTGGTTGGTTAGTCTGTAGTACATTTATTACTTATGTTGAACACTTCTACCTTTATCTTGATTTCAACTTTCCTTAGACTTTTCATATATATGCAGAATGTTAATCTTTCAGTTATATAGATATGCAACTTATTCTCTCTCTTATTTTCTAGCAAAATATCAAGTCATGCATTGCATTTGACATTTAAAAAGGGGGGTTATATATTGCTTAAAATATTCTTATCCTATGATTTTTTGTAAAAATAACTTATGCTTAATGTTTACTTAATCTTTTTGTTAATAACAAAGAGGGAGAAATATTTTATATGTATCTTCTTTAACCAGAATGTATCATGCATTTCATGCATATATAATTATAACTTTGTTATCTCAAAAAGGGCGAGAATGTTGATACCCTTATTTTGATGTAACGAAATTATGTTTTCTTGTGGACTAATCATTTCAGGTTATACCATGGCGAAATGATTACCAATTGAAGATTGGATTCAAGAAGAAGAATAATTCTTAGAGTTGTACTATTTTTTACTTTTCTTGAGTTTAGAATTATGTGTAAGAAACCTCAAAATATTAACTGTTATACTTTGTCATTCATTAAATAACAACAAACTTAGGCTAAAAATTAAGTTTTCAGTACTGTTGATCGACCAATTATTTAACTTTGATCGACCAATCATATTATTTTAATCGATCAAAATCGCCCAACGATCATATCCTAATTTTGCACTTGAAGTCAATCAAAATTGTCTTTTAATCGATCAACAAGTAATCTACCAAAATAGATTTTTAATCGACCAAAGTTTGATTGACCAAACATTATTTTTTATCGACTAACATTGTTTTCATAAACTTTCCAAAACATTGAGAAAACACCTATAAATAGGACTCTTGATCCTCATTTCAAAACACACCTCTCAGAGCAATCTCAAAACAAAAGGCATTCTTACCCTCTCGTGCTTTTACGCCTTTTCGACTATGCTCAACACTTTCTAAAGAACAACTTTCTGAGGCTCCAAAAAGCATGGTTTGCATATTTTTGAGGTTTCATAGGATATTCTGTATATCTCTTTAATTTCTAGTTGTTTTGATTTGAGTCCCAAGTTGTTGGGAGTCCCATTGTTCTTCTCTTGTCATGTGTAAAAGAGAAGAAGGCTTTGTAAATAGGTTGTGCCACAACTCATTATTAAGTGGTGCAGTAGTGGATTGACTAGCCTCGACTAGTCAGAAAATTCCAAGTTAGGAGGTTTAAGTAGTGATTTTTACCCAAAAGGGTTTTCACCATAAAATTGAGGTGTGATATGTCTTACTTTTATTGTTTGAATTTTGAATTTCATATTACTTGTGTATATATACTATTCACCCCCCTCTAGTGTAGACATATAAGATCCAACAGGCATTCTTAACACTCTCAAAGCAATCATTAAGGGAAATCACGATGCTGACACTTTTCATGGCCAATGTTAATATGGTTAGTTAGAGTGGGTCATGTTTGTGATGAATATATGACCCATAAGAGCTGCTATGGGAGCAAGAGAAAGGGGATCAACTTTTTAACAAGTGAAGAGTTTCAACAATGATACACTCAAGCGCTCCTACAACCATAAAATGTGCAAGGGTATGAGTTCATGTGTACGATGAATCATTAGAATACATGAGCCCAACCAATAATGATTACTAAAGGCTTGCATATGTTTCATTCATCTGGGAATACATGAATTAGCTTGTCCATGTAGACATCATTAACCCCATCAATATACATTGTCTCCACACCATGACCATCTATAACAACATCACCTACAATAATGATAAACGATGACAACAGAATCATATGCTAATTAACATGATTCATTACATTCATATCATCTCAAACCAATATAGATCACCTTCATGAAAGTTGGCCATACAAAAGTCATGCATATCAACGTCCATAGTTAACATGATCTGTGTACCACAAAGCAAATAGAATCACGATAGATGATCGTACATCTCATCCACGAATGTAATTGGCTTACAAGATAGGTGCAGAATAAACCTTCCATATTGTTAATGGAGTAGCAAAAACTAGAAGCACAACAACTAACGCTGCGAGGGCAAAGAAGAATGGAAGCACTGCAACCACTGAAATATATCAGGAATATGACACACCTTAAGAATGTTCTTGGCCTCATGTAAACACTCATGAAATTGCAAGTAAATTGCATTGCTCTTCGCCACTGGAAGGGACACATACATTTCTAAGCATGACATCACTTTCAAGTCATGAAGCATTTAATGCTCCAAGACTTGGTAGGTGAAACTTGCCAAATGAATTATAGAGAAAGTCCCATCAGGTCTTCCATACATGGAGAACATGGCCTCATGTAAAGGGTAGCAAAATTGGAAGGAAATCGTGGGGTGCAATTCTTTGTAAGGGAAAGTGTTGGTACATAAGCACCATGGTATTTGATTTTGATGATAACAAAATGTATAATTGTTTCATTACTCTTTGGAAGATTAACTGTTAAGACCCGTGCTGTTAAGCCTTTTTAAGACATCCGGACTTTAGGTCAGACGTTTGGTAAGACGTCTGGACTGAGGGTCAGATGTCTGGACTCATTCCCAGACGTCTGAAAATCAAAAATTTCGAGTACGAGCTTGCGTCTGCGCGCATGCTGCGTGCAGATAGTACACTTCCCTCATTTTCTTCTTCTTTCTCCTTTCGCCCTGACCAAAACCCTAACCCCTCGCCCTTATAAAGCCCCCCTCCTCTCCCTCATTCCACCCCCACTTCCCAGCCACTTTCCTCCTTCCTCCAACGAGAGCAGTAGAGTGAGAACGACGGAGAGAAGGAGCCGCATGAGAGGAGAGGAGGAGCAGTCTGAGAAGGAGAGGAGAGCAAGCTTGCGAGCTCGCATGGGAGCTCGCCGGTGAGCTCACGGCCGGAGCGGCGCGTGCACAAGGTAGAGGAGTGCATCGGGGAGGTCCTCCCCGACACTGCTGCAGCTGTAGCAGCAGGCGAAAGGACGCGGTGCAGCCACGCATGGCGCGAGAGGACGGAAGTAGGTTCTAGTTCTGGTATTTTCCCAGAATTAGACGTCTGGAGTGACTTCCAGACGACAGTGCGGACGTCTGAAGGTGGTGCCAGACGTTTGAGAAGGAGGCTTCGCGAAGGTATGTCTTCTTTACGGATACGACCATGCAGGCCACTCTGCCGATGCACTTTTTCATGCCCGATTTGAGAAGATTCGATTTCCGCGTGCAAGATTCACTTCGGGAAGGTGTGGGACATGCCCTCCCATGCATTTCAGACATTTGGGTGACCTACCAAATGACGGGAAGCGCTTCCAGATGTCCGAAGAGGTGGTCGGACATCTAGAACTGGGTCCAGATGGTCTAGTAGAGTTCCTGGACGTCTGAGGAGTGGTGCAGGACTTGAGGTATGGCACCAGACACTTTTAAGACGTCTGAAAGTTGTTCCAGACGTCTGATTTGAGTCAGAAACACTGTTTTTGACCCGTTTAGGATCCGTTTGAGGTCCGATTTCCACAATTAAGATACCGATGTTTCCCGCATGAATTCCTCTACTTGTTAGAAGACTTTCTATACTATTCCGAGTATTATCTTATGATTGATCTTTGTGATAGGACTGGTTTTCATTGCAGGTTTGGGGCTTGCTGAGACACGTGAGCCTGCCGTTCAAGCCCCCATTACTCTTAGGTTTACTGGTAGAGTGGCTTCCCCTTAATTTAATTAAAACCTAAATGCATGTGTGGAATGAATGATTAGAACCTAGGATGTGGCATGAATCCTAGGATTAGAAATACTGGAATGTCTATATTGAATGAATGGATTGCAGTCTTGAAAGAGTAGATAAGATGATAACAAATACCTATAATTGAATAATAGTTTCCTGCGAAATGTGTAGTACTTGAGCTGCATGTATATAATTTGAAAATGAAAAGGTGAATGTTGGAAACATGAGCTTTCTATGAATAAACTGGATATGGAAATGTGAACGATAGAATTACTAGTTGCATGTGCATAACCTGAGAATGGAAATAGAAATGATGAAACTTGGTATGGAATGACATGAGGAATATGAGCATAAACCCTACGGGGAATTAGGAGTAGAACTCCTGGAAATAAATGGAATGGAACTGGAAATGTGAGTGGGGAAGTGAGCTAGCCCTTGAGTACGGATTACCAAGGAGAGCGACTGTTTCCCCCTGTTTAGTGCAGAGGGAGCTAGTCGCCCTTGGGTTGGGACTTTTGGTTAGGTTTGGCCATTCTGTACCGACTTCTTGGCCCTTGTGTACACTGTACCGGGGAGAGCTACTAGTGTAGGGAGAGTGAGCTAGCCACCCTACGGGGCCCGGGGTTCAGTTAGCCGCTCTACACCGACTTGTTAGGCCTACTGGGCAAACTAGGGTAGAGAGGTGAGGGTGTGCGGACTGTGGAGGGGCGAGACCCCTGTTTAGTTCTTAGGGGCTGGACCCCTGTTACTGAGAGGGCTATGCCCTATACTGGTTCCGTGCTGTGCTTTGGGCGCACCCGCTAATGGAAACAACTGACCGCGTGCCAGTGCGGGGTAGCTACCCGTGCACTTATCGCGCGTGCCGTAGTCACCGTTACATCTGTCCGTGACCTTGGGGTGGTTGAATGGGTGTAGGACCACCACAGGGGACTCTCCAGGCCAGGAGAGCACCACGTGCGACTTCTACTCTTCGGAAAAGACTGCAATCAAGATCATTCCCACGAGGAACATTTGAGATCAAGAAAGAGACCTGATAAATAAACCAAGTGGTGAAAGAAGAATAACTAGTTAAAGAAAGAAATTGAAAAACAACAGCTACCTATCCACCTTTATTGCTTAGTTAGTTGGTTGCCACTCTTCTCAGTGTTCGCTGACGTTTTGTACTCATAACCATTTTTAGGTCCAGGTGTTGAGCAGCTAGAGCTTACGGCTGCAGAGGGTGTTCGGCTCAGTAGAGCCCAGTAGTTGTAGCTTCTTGTTGTACTCCTTTTCTGTTGTAGTGAGTAGTTTATTGCACTTCTATACTCTTACATTTTGAACATTATATTCCTGTACCCATTTACTTTTCTACTGTTGTGGTGGTGTGTACTGTAGTAGTTTTACTCTTTACTGCTGTACTTTTGTTACTGTTAGTTGCTTAGCATAGTGAATGTGGTTTACTTTCCTGCTTTTTGGTTACTTTCTCGTTGGACGACTGGGTCTTGGGATTAGTCGAGTCGGTCCGGTCTCGTGTCCTATAGGGATTCAGGAATCGGGTCGTAACAAGATGGTATCAGAGCAAGGTCATCCCGAGAAGTGATCAACTAGCCTGAGAATAACCAATTCACATGCTTGTAACTAGAGTAACCACCACAACGTATCTTTTGACATCTGTTCTGAGGTTCTTTTGCTGAATGTCCGTTAGATTTGACATCTTCCTATTCTGTGTTCGTGTCTCATTGCAGGAGATGCTTCGACGTGGAGCCATTGAGGCAGGCCGCAGATGCGGCCGTGGACGGGGTCGGAGGGGCAGACATGTTGAGCCAGACATTTCGGTGGACCAGCCACTACTTCCAGGCGTTCAGGCCTAGGACCTCCCCCAGTTGATACGGGAGATTGTGCGAGAGGAGCTCCACCCACCCCCACGGGCGCCTCTCCCTGGGGCCGCGGAGGGGGAGTCCTCTGTGGGATTGCGAGACAGACACAGCGCTGCACGTGGGGGAGGGGGTGGTCCTCCACCGCCCCCACCATCCTTTGACACTTCCAAGCATGAGCCCTCCCTGCCTAGAGGCGTACTGGTTTCCCCACTTCAGCGCCATTACGAGCTTTTCAGACAGTTCCAAAAGCTGAAGCCCCCCTCCTTCAAGGGGGATGAGGACCCGACCGAGGTGAAGGGCTGGCTCGAGTAGATCGAGAAGGTGTTTGACACCCTTCGCCCCCCTGCAGAGTGCCGTGTGGCCTTTGCCACGTACCAATTGGAGAGCGCGGCACACAGGTGGTGGAGGGCGGTCAGGGTTCAGGAGTGGGCCGAGCCAACTTGGGACCAGTTTGTCACCTTCTTCTGCGAGTAGTACTTTCCCCAGACATGGCAGGATCAGATGAGGTAGGAGTTCCACACTCTCCACTAGGAGACGATGATCTTGAGTACGTACCACACGCATTTTCTGGAGTATCTCGTTTCGCTGCGACAGTTGTGGCTACTGAGGAGGAGTGCCTGTGGAGGTTCACCGAGGGGCTCCGGCCTGTTATTCGGGGGTATGTCAAACCCCTGAAGCTGCCTACATTCTCTAGAGTGGTGGAGGCAGCTATGACATATGAGGAGACCAACCTGGCTGCACGTGACACTGACAGCGGGTGGAAGAGGCCCTACCAGCCAGACTACTCACAGGGCCGGCGAGAGAGGAGGCACGCGGCACCTGCAGGAGAGCCGTCACGCTTTGCGGGGCTGTTAGTGGCCTTTGGGGGCCCCCGACAGAAGCCAGCTACCAGCACTAGACCCCTGCCCAGCCGTCGACAGGGACCTACAGAGGGTGGGAGTCAAGTTCCCCTTTGCTACCAGTGTGGCCAACTGGGCCACATCAGGAGAGATTGCCCGTCTAGGGCTGGACATCAGCAGATGCTCCCCGCACCGAGCAGGGGAGAATGAGCAGAAGGGAGTGGTTCCCAGGCACGTGGGGGAGGATAGCAGTCGCGGGGAGGGTACTGGTCAGCGGCTACCCATCCGACGCAGAGTGTGGCTGCTTCTTTCGCACCTATGGCTGAGGGGCATATCAACGCCCTGACACACAGAGACGCTAGAGCTTCAGGTTCAGTGGTGGCAGGTGTGGTTACAGTTTTCGGCAGATTAGTTTACACACTTTTTGATTCCGGCGCCATGCACTCGTTTGTTGCGGCTAGTTTTGCTGTCAATTTGGGACGGGACTGTGTGTTGTTAGAGGATCCGTTTGTGATCAGAGGTCAGGGTGGTCAGCTGTTTGTAGCTGAGGAGGTTTACACAGGCTGTGAGGTTGGTGTTGGGGGACACAGCCTCCCTGCTGATCTGATTGTGATACCGATGGAGGACTTTAGTGTGATTCTGGGGATGGACTGGCTGTCCGCTTATCACGCTTTGGTGGACTGTTTTGAGAGGAAGATCGTCTTTTCCATACCGAAGATGCCTTCCTTTGAATTTCACGAACAACCGGTGGACGAAGGCTTCAGGTGTATTTTTGCACTTCGGGCGGCAAGACTATTGGGCCAGGGGTGTGAGGGCTTTCTGGCTTGTGTAGTGGTAGAGCCCAGCTCTGTGGCAGACCTTCAAAGTATCCCGGTGGTCAGAGAGTATCCCGACGTGTTTCCGGAGGAGCTACCAGGACTACCGCCTGAGCGTGAGATCGAGTTTGAGATCGCACTAGTACCGGGGACCAACCCCATTTCTACAACACCTTACAGGATGGCACCACTTGAGCTGCGAGAGCTCAAGTCCCAGTTGGAGGACCTTCTGGAGAAGGGCTTTGTGAGGCCCTGTGCATCTCCGTGGGGAGCCCCGGTATTATTTATGACGAAGAAGGATGGTACCCTACGCCTTTGTATGGATTACAGACAGCTGAATAGGGTCACCATCAAGAACAGGTATCCGTTGCCGAGGATTGATGATCTGTTTGACCAGTTGCGAGGTACCACGATTTTCTCCAAGATAGACTTGAGGTCTGGCTACCACCAGTTGAAGATCAAGGAGACCGACGTCTCCAAGACAGCTTTCCGCACCCGGTACAGACACTACGAGTTTCTAGTCATGCCATTTGGGCTGACCAATGCCCCCGTTGCTTTCATGGATTTAATGAACCGAGTGTTCAGACCATATCTGGATCAGTTCGTGGTGGTATTTATCGATGATGTGCTCATCTACTCTCGGGATTAGGCGCAGCACAGACAACACTTGCGGATGATTTTGGACACATTGAGATGACGTAGGCTGTATGCTAAGTACAACAAGTGCGAGTTTTGGTTGAGGGAGGTGACCTTTCTAGGTCATGTGATTTCAGGGGATGGCTTGGCTGTGGATCCAGCCAAGGTTGAGGCATTGCTCAGGTGGGAGAGGCCACGTACAGTGATAGAGATCTGCAGTTTCTTGGGACTGGCAGGCTACTACCGGCAGTTTATCAGAGGTTTCTCGCAGATTGCACATCCTATGACACAATTGACCCGGAAGGACCTGCCCTTTTCTTGGACAAACACTTGTGAGGCATGTTTTCAAGAGCTAAAGGAGAGGCTGACTTCGACTCCCATGCTTACCATCCCAGACAGCAGTGGCGGTTTCGTTGTGTACACGGACGCCTCTTTGCAGGGGTTAGGGGGTGTGCTTATGCAGCGGGGTCACGCTGTCGCTTATGCTTTGCGACAACTGAAGTCCCATGAGCATAGCTACCCTACCCACAACCTGGAGCTGGCAGCTGTCATTTTCGCGGTGAAGACATGGAGGCACTACCTGTATGGTGAGACGCTTGAGATATTCACAGATCATAAGAGCCTCAGGTATTTATTTGATCAGAAGGAGCTCAACATGAGATAGAGACGTTGGCTAGAGCTCCTGAAGGACTATGACTGCAGCATTTCCTACCATCTGGGGAAGGCCAACGTGGTGGCTGACGCCTCGAGCTGGAAGGCGCCCACCCACTTGGCCAGTTTACAGGCACAGAGTTGGAGACTTATGGAGGAGATGGGCAGTTGGCGACCCCTAGAGTTATTGGGGCACTGTGGGGCAGTGACTGTGACATGACAGATGAGGCCAGAACTGATAAACCGCATCATCACAGGACATATGGCAGACCGGTACCTACAGTCTTGCGTGACAGAGTACTTTCAGGGGACCCTGGAGACTTCTCCTTTACAGACGAGGTGCTGCGCATGAGGGGACGTTTGTGCGTTCCCAGGGACGAGGAGCTATTGAGAGAGCTCCTGACTGAGGTACATGATTCTAGGTTCACCATACATCACGGGAACACAAAGATGTATCATGATCTGAGACGTGACTTTTGGTGGAGGGGAATGAAGTGGGATGTAGGTGAGTTCGTGCAGCAATGTTTGGTGTGTCAGCAGGTGAAGGCTGAGCATCAGAGGCCTACAGGGCCGTTGCAGCCACTTCCAGTGCCAGAGAGGAAGTGGGAGAGCATCACCATGGACTTGGTTGTGGGCTTGCCCGTTACCCAGCATGGACACGACGCAGTCTAGGTGATTGTAGACAGATTGACGAAGATGACATGTTTCTTGCCGATCTGAGTCACCTTGGGACCAGCACAGTTAGCAGAAAGGTATATTCGCGACATGCTATGTCTGAACGGAGTTCCGTGTGAGATTATATCCAATAGGGATACCCGTTTTACATCCCAGTTTTGGGCTAAGCTTCAGCAGGCTTTGGGGACACGGTTGAGGTTCAGTACTGCATACCACCCTCCAGTCGAATAGACAGTCAGAGCACACAATACAGACACTTGAAGATCTTTTGCGTGCCTATGTACTGGACTGGAGGGGCTCTTGGGAGGAGCACTTGCCCCTAGCAGAGTTTGCATATAATAACAGCTATCACTCGAGCATTGGCATGGCACCCTACGAGGCTTTGTATGGACGGAGGTGTACTGCACCCTTAAGTTGGGTTGAGGTAGGGACCAAGTGGGAGGTTGGCCCTAGGCTGATCCGGCAGAGTCATGAGGTGATTAAGCAGATTCACAGGTGACTTTGCACTGTTAGCAGCAGACAGAAGAGCTATGCCGATCAGAAGCGTAGAGAGGTGCAATTTGAGGTTGGGGATCACGTCTTCCTTTGCGTTTCGCCCATGAAGGGCCTGCAACGTTTTGGGGTAAAAGGGAAGCTCGCGTCGAGATTTGTGGGGCCCTTTGAGGTCTTGGAGCGAGTTGGACCTGTTGCTTACAGGCTTGCCCTTCCTCCTCAGCTTTCTGGTGTGCACGACGTGTTCCACGTGTCCAACCTCAAGAAGTACGTTGTCAATCCTAGTCACGTTCTGAGCCACAAGAGTGTCGAGGTGGGTGACAACCTGACCTACCCCAAGCGACCAGTGCAGATACTAGAAAGAGCCGTCTGGAGCTTGAGAAGGAAGCAAGTACCCCTGGTGAAGGTCTTGTGGAGGAGCCAGAGGTACGAGGAGGCTACTTGGGAGCTTGAGGCGGCGATGTGAGAGCGGTACCCGGAGCTTTTTGAGGGTACGTCTTTTTGGACCGGCTTCGGTCCTCTTTGAGTTTGTTATGCGTATGTTATTCTTTTTTCTTACCCTATCTAGCTCAAGTTTCGGGGATGAAACTTCCTTTGAGTTTGTTATGATGTTAAGACATGTGCTATTAAGCCTTTTTAAGACGTCCAAACTTTAGGTCAGACGTCTGGCTAGATGTCTGGACTGAGAGTCAGACATCTTGTAAGACGTCTGGACTCATTCCCAGACGTTTGGAAATAGAAATTTCGAGTACGAGCTCGCATCTGCGTGCGTGTTGTGCGCAGACAGTACACTTCCCTCGTTTTCTTCTTCTTCTCTCTCCTTCCGCCCCGACGAAAACCCTAAGCCCTCACCCTTATAAAGCCCCCTCATCTCCCTCATTCAACCCCCACTTCCCAGCCACTTTCCTCCTTCCTCCAATGAGAGCAGCAGAGTGAGAACGACGGAGAGAAGGAGCTGCGTGAGAGGAGAGGAGGAGTAGCATGAGAAGGAGAGGAGGAGTAGTCTGAGAAGGAGAGGAGAGCAAGCTTGCGAGCTCATGTGGGAGCTTGCCGGTGAGCTTACGACCGGAGTGGCATGTGCGTAAGGCGAAGGAGTGCATCGGGGAGGTCCTCCTTAACACTGTTGTAGCCAGAGCAACAAGCGAGAGGACGCGGCGTGGCCACGTGCGGAGCGAGAGGGCGGAAGCAGGTTCTGGTTCTGGGATTTTCCCAGAATCAGACGTCTGGAGTGACCTCCATACATTGGTGCGAACGTCTGGAGGTGGTGCCAGACGTCTGAGAAGGAGGCCTCGCGAAGGTACGTCTTATTTGCGGATACAGCCATGCAGGCTGCTCCGCCGATGCACTATTTCATGCTCAATTTGAGAAGATTTGATTTTCGCGTGTAGGATTCGCTTCAAGAAGGCGTGGGACATGCCCTCCCATGCATTTCAGATGTCTGGGTGACCTACCAGACGATGGGAAGCGCTTCCAGACGTCCGAAGAGGTGGTCGGACATCTGGAACTGGGTCCAGACGGTCCAGCGGAGTTCCTGGACGTCTGAGGAGTGGCACAGGACTTGAGGTATGGCATTGGACACTTTTAAGACGTCTGGAAGTTGTTCCAGACGTCTGATTTGAATCAGAAACACTATTTTTAACCCGTTTAGGGTCTGTTTGAGGTCCGATTTCCGTAATTAAGATATCGATATTTCCCGTATGAATTCCTCTACTTGTTGGAAGACTTTCTATACTATTCTGAGTATTCTCTTGTGATTGATCCTTGTTATAGGATTGGTTTCCATTATGCGTTCGGGGCTTGCTAAGGCACGTGAGCTTGCCGTTTAAGCCCCATTACTCCTGGGTTTACTGGTAGAGTGGCTTCCCCTTAATTTAATTAAAACTTAAATACATGTGTGGAATGAATGATTAAAACCTAGGATGTGACATGAATCCTAGGATTAGAAATACTGGAATGTCTGTATTGAATGAATGGATTGCAGTCTTGAAAGAGTAGATAAGATGATAACAAATGCCTGTAATTGAATAACAGTTGCCTGCGAAATGTGTAGTACTTGTGTAGTTAATTGTTGAATGTAATTTTCCTGTCGCACACATAATATGAGCTACATGTATATACTTTGAAAATGAAAAGGTGAATGTTGGAAACACGAGCTATCTGTGAATAAACTGGATATGGAAATGTGAATGATAGAATTACCAGTTGCATGTGTATAATCTGAGAATGGAAATAGAAATGATGAAACCTGGTATGGAATGACATGAGGAATATGAGCATGAACCCTACGGGGAATTAGGAGTAAAACTCCTAGAAATAAATTGAATGAAACTGGAAATGTGAGTGGGGAAGTGAGCTGGCCCTTGAGTACAGAGTACCAAGGAGAGCGACTGTTTCCCCCTATTTAGTGTAAAGCGGAGCTAGCCGCCCTTGGGTTGGGACCTGGGGTTAGGATTGGCTACTCTGTACCGACTTCTTGGCCCTCGTGTACACTGTACCAGGGAGAGCTATTAGTGTAGGAAGAGAGAGCTAGCCACCCCACGGGGCCTGAGGTTCAGCTAGTCGCCCTACACCGACTTGTTAGGCCCACTGGGCAAACCAAGGTAGTGAGGTGAGGGTGCGCGAACTGTGGATGGGTGAGACCCCTATTTGGTTCTTAGGGGCTAGAACCCTGTTACTGAGAGGGCTATGCCCTATACTGGTTCCATGCTGTGCTTTGGGCGCACTTGCTAACGGAAACGACTGATCGCGTGCCAGTGCGGGGTAGCTACCCGTGCGCTTATCGCGCGTGCCATAGTCACCGTTACGTCTGTCCGTAACCTTGGGGTGGTTGACTGGGTGTAGGACCACCACGGGGGATTCTCCCGGTCAGGAGAGCATCACGTGCGACTTCTACTCTTCGGAAAAGACTGCAATCAAGATCGTTCCCACGAGGAACATTTAAGATCAAGAAAGAGACCTGATAAATAAACCAAGTGGTGAAAGAAGAATAACTAGTTAAAGAAAGAAAGAAATTGAAAGACAATAGCTACCTATCCACCTTTACTGCTTAGTTAGTTGGTTGCCACTCTACTCAGTGTTTGCTGACGTTTTGTACTCATAACCCTTTTCAGGTCCAGGTGTTGAGCAGCCAGAGCTTGCGGCTGCAGAGGGTGCTGGGCCCAGTAGAGCCCAGTAGTTGTAGCTTCCTGTTGTACTCCTTTTCTGTTGTAGTGAGTAGTTTATTGCACTTCTATACCCTTACATTTTGAACATTATATTCCTATACCCGTTTACTTTTCTACTGTTGTGGTGGTGTGTATTGTAGTAGTTTTACTCTTTATTACTGTACTTTTGTTATTTTTAGTTGCTTAGCATAGTAAATGTGATTTACTTTCCTGCTTTTTGGTTACTTTCTCATTGGACGACTGGGTCTTGGGATCAGTCGAGTCGATCCAGTCTCGTGTCCTGTAGGGATTCAGGAATCAGGTCATAACACTAACATTACAGGAACAAGGAGCATAAGTATGGAAGGAGGAAGCTAGAAGATGGAGGAGATTGAAGTTTGAAAATTGTAGTTTAGCTATTTAGTTTTTGTTATTCTTTTGTTGTGTTTCTTCTTAGAATTCTTTGGAAAGAGTCCTTAGATCCCTAGTCCAACCTATAAATTTGTTGAACCAAATTACCCCAAGATGGGATCCTCTCATCAAAAATTCTAAGTGATATATGCCTATTTCTAGACATCTACCCTCTTCATTAGATGTCCTATAAGGCATCTAGAAGTCTAATACATTGAACATACGATAACTAATCAATGACCGAAAATAAACATTGTTATCTTTCTTACCACACATCTACAATTCATATCAGACATTGAATAGATAGTCGACACATAGAAGATGCTAGAGGTCAAAAACAGCCATTCTAATCCTGATGGGTTTAGAAAGGTCCTTTCCCACTTTTTCAAGCGTCTGACTATCTATTCAATATTTCTATTAGATGTTTGATATGACTTCCAAATGTCTTCTAGGATGCTTGACACATTAAACCATTTACCCTGCAGAAGATCTAATCCATTCAGCCAAGTCTAGGAAGCTTTGGCCTTCTCATCAGACGACTAGCCCTCTGGTCAGATATCTCTTATTAAAAAAAAAGTCCTATGACAATTAAACCAGGATGTCCTCTATGATTTTTGGTCTATTTTCCTAACAAATGCAAGGCAGACGATCGACACTCTTGACAGTCAATTGATTTTGCTAATGAGACATTTAATTACTAAATCAAATGACTGCTGATGCATGTCAGTTATGTATCTCATAGCCAACTTTCCTGTGCACGAACAACCTCACCAACCATGTTTTTAATAGCTATAAGACCACTCTTAAGCCCTCTCAAGCCATCCAATGACATCTATAAATATCCTATAGCAATTCTACGTCAAGTTACAAATTTTGGAGACTCAATTTCACTGGCTTACACCCTCCTACTCTCAACACTCACAAAAGCTCTCTTAAATCTCTCTACACTCTTGCATCCTTTGAGAGCCAATTTCCCTACACTCAATACTCAAGTTAGCCATCACATTAGGGAGTATTCTTAGAGCTATTGTAGCCTACTTAATTCTCCATCTTTGGGCTCTTTAGGTTATTTATTGTATTTCATAACTTCAATGATTAAATATTGCAATGTTCCAAAAATCACATCTCATTAAATTTTTTTATGCTTTGACATTTAAAATCTAGAATATGTGAACCAAGCTTCAAAACAACCCATGATTACTCAAACAACTATAATTACGTAATGGCTCTAAAGCAATGTATATATGCATGCCTATAAATTTACTCTTATCAATCCAAACAAGCTTAGCTAAAGGTTCATCCCTATGTTTATCGGTCTGAAATATACCTTAACCCAAGTGATTTCCATACTTGAAAAGCATTAAGTTCATCAAAGTAACTCTCTTCCTCCAAAGCACGCATGGAAAGTACATAAATACCTAGATTATAAGTTATGAGCATTTGAGATATTTCATGATTTCATGACCTTAAAATTAAATTATGAGTTGTTTTCTAAATCCTCTTTTAGGATCATCTACATAGATGCATTCTTTTAGGCGAACCACAATTTTAACTTAGATAATACTCATATATGTTGGAAACTTTCTCCATTCCATCAACTAAGAGAGGAGTTTACCTCATAATTAAATTATGTATTGCATTTTTTCTTATTTGAAGATATGAAATAACAAAGCTACCATTTGAACAACAAATCAATTAGTGGGTTGGCAATTGCAATGATGGTATATAAAACCTCAATTGTTCTTTAAATTGAGACAACACACTTTTAAATTGAATAGATGAGACTTTGATCCATTAACAACTACCTAATAAGGTGATTTGTTTTGGCACAAATCTATCATAATTTGTCTAAATTATTATTTCACCTAAATATAAATATGCTTAAGGGTGCTTAAAGTATATTTTCCAAAATATTAAACTTGAATAGAATATTGTATGACATGATCTTAGACCTTGGGAATTTAATTTTCCCCATAAAGAAGATATATCTTAAATGAATTCATGTTCTTACAATTGCCCATAGTATATAACCCACAAATTAATTTGACTTCAATCCTCTCAATGAGTATCATATTTGAAATCTCAAATGTATTTAATCATTCAATTCAATGTAATCAAAAGATAGATTAAAAATTAAAGTAAATATTTTTTTATATTTAATGAAATTATATACTATAGTTAGATATATTAAAGTCTCGTGAATTTCCAAAGTACGACTACTATCACTAATGATAAAAAAGTAAAATTATGTGATACTATGACACATAATTGATGATTTCAAACTACAAGCATAGTAACTACAAATGTGGTTCATAATAGAAACTACCGGAGAACCTGTAATTTATTTCATCCTAGCATGAAGAACAAAAGTGTCATTTTCTACTACTCGTGGGCAATAGCCAAATTTTCTTGTTGGAAACTTAGCTTTGTCCCTCGGTCCGTTGAATGGCCCCCATGAAGAGATATATTGATATATTTTTTTATTCAGTGTACAAGGTAATACCTTCATCCCCTTTTTTGTGCACGCGGTGGCGTTAGGCTTAGTGTATTCTTATTCCATGTAGAAAGTTTAGCGTGCCCAATTAAAGAGAAGCAATAAACAGATATAAATTTAACTCTTAAGAGTTGAAAGAATAAGCACGAGGCATATGTGTGTGAAAGATCTTAAATTAGTTCTACAAGAAATTAATCAAGCATCTCCCATCTATTTATAAAGTTACGAATGAGAAAATAAAGAAGTTAAACAAAATTGCCTTATATGAAGATCATGTTCAAGTCAATTCAGGAGAATTGAATTGAGATTAATATTCAAATACGCTTTTTATTTAACCATTAGATTTTATGACGGGAAAGGCTTTCTCTTTAGGGAAAAAACTTAGCCATTTGATCCATTTGATTTGTATTGAAATTACTTCAATGAAGCTCTAGTCTCTCATCCATATCAATTAAAGGGAAATAATACAAAGATTAAAAATTGAATCATCTTTCCAAATTTTAATTCTAGTAGTATATATTATACAAAAGGCTATAATATGGTAGATGGGGGAAAACTTTCGTTTCACATCAATAAATGCGATGTTAGAAAGTAGAAGTCAAAAGAATAAAAGATGCTTACAATATTTTGAATATCGAACTATCTTAATTACAATAAAATTGCCTTTTAGGAAAATCTAGAGAAAAGGAACGATGATTCTCCAAGTATCCACTTTCCACGAGCAACTTGTTTTTTATTCTTCTACCAAAAGTCCCCTCGTTTGAAGACCTTTGTCCCTAGTCATTGCTTTTCTGGATTGGAATGTTCTCCTGAAGAATTCAACGTTTGGAAGCTTTCACTTCTTACTCGTCCAATGAACTCCTGAAACCTATCTTTTTCATTACTTCTCCCTTCACTTTCGATGGTGTGTTTAGTTGCGGACGTGGCACAGGTTCGTTAAAATGAATCTGCATCCAAATGAGTTCAGGTTCACCAACGTTGAATTTATTATTATTGTCAATGCCCTATGTACCTCTCCTATTCTATTTAAGAGTAGACCCTTTCTCTTCTAACAAATACTTGGGCATAGTTCGATTTACTAGAAAGAGCTATAGTTTTCACCTCTTATGGATACTCAACTTTTGACTGAGTTATGTGATTATTCATGCCACATTCAGATTTATTTTGATGCCGCATTTATCAGACCATATTGAGTACTTGTTCATCTGAGTAAATTAATTTTCTTGAGTATCTAAATATCCTATTCTGTTAGAGAGTTGTAGGACTTCTCCATTTTACCAAGTTAAATTGCTCAAATTTTATGTCCCATTTGATAACGGGATTATTTTAAGTTAAAGGTTATCTTAAATTTTTTCTATTATTTCAACACAAACTCTAATATGATAATTTTCAATCACTCTCACTTACTTTTACTATTAAAAAATATCTACTACTCTCTCTACTCTCGCTTGTAATATTAAATAAATATTAATTAATATTTTTCATTCTCACTTATATTATTAAATAAATATCAATTAACATCATATAATATGTCAATCATTTTAATTACATACTTAACCCTTTCCTTATTCCACCATCTAAGTAAACACTATTTCCATTTATTTCATCTTAACTCTCCTTAACTTTATTACCAAACATAACTTTAGATTCATTAGTTTGGTTTTTTAAACATCAACCACAATCTTATGAGTCTTTTAAGGACACTACTTAAAAATTATGACTAATTTGTACCTTTTTATCAGTTTGTGCAAACATGAAACGGTAGAAATAAACCTTAATAACTTGACGCCAACATTGGTCATTGAGAAACAAATTTGTCCTCAAATCTTATGTGTCGAAATCATCATGTCAGGATTGCATCCAATGGGCCCCACAATCACCCCATCTCCACTCGGCAGCGGTACGCTTCCCCTTCCATTGCGAAGAACACACTTGCCACACCCCCCACGCATGGCACACCACAACTACTGTAGCATGTATCCCTTGCGTCATCGGACACCTCTATTGCACCCTTCCCTAGTCCGAAGGCCAAGCGTGTCGAGGTAAGCGCAGATTCAAACGTAGGTTGGACGGATAGGATTTTAATTCAGTTGGGCAGTACACCAAATTGCAGGTGACAAAAGCACCACGAAGGTTGCACGTGACCAAATACATCATAAATAGAACAGAACTGCACATGGAAGTTAATGAAAATAAATTAAATAAACACACAATGATTCATATCCCAACGAACGAAAAATATAGATATCCATAACATATGGAAGATGGACATCAGTCATCATCGTAGAATCATCTCATTCTCTTTATCATGAGTAGAATTATTCTTTTTGACATTTCATATATGTTCGAAGGATGAATACAACAGAATAAATAAAAAAAATAGAAAACACAATCATAACCATAATTATCTAATATCACTACCATATAATTTACATAAGAAAAAGTACTACAATGACACTAGAATAGGTACGGAGTTTCACTTCATGCACAACCATGACAAAAAAGTAGCACAATATGCTATATAAAGATCGTTCACCTGACATGATTTTAGATAAAAGAAAAATCTTACAAACATGACCTATTTTAGCAAGGGTAATATTATATATACTATATTACATATCACAAAATATAACACAATCCTAGCTGAAATCTTACTAGGATTTTATGTGTAATCCCTCCCCCTACCCCTTCCCCTAAATTTTGTCTATAAAAGAGCATCCCACCCACAAGCTCCTCCAGTCACCACCGCCGTCACCTCTGCCACCCGCTAGCGTAACGAGGAGCTCTGCCATCGCCACCGCGCCACGACAGCTTGCTAGCATGACAAGGTGTTTTGCCATTGCCACCGTGCCTCCACTGCCCGCCAATGCGACGAGGAGCTCCGTGCCATGCAGTGATAAATGCTAATTTATCATCATTCTTATATATTAAAACAAACCAAGCTCTTAGGATTTTACTCCGCAAACGGGTTTTTCGGGTTGCATTTAGTTATAAATTAGGATAGGCATGCATTGCATTTTACTTATCTTTTTAATGTGTTTTTGTGAGTGCTAGGGATGAACAGATATACAGATCCCTAAAACCCTAGCACTCAAGAAGGTAACTGGAGAAGAAGCTCAGACTAGCTGGAACTCAACTTAATCCAGCTCACCACAGTTGGAATCCAGCTCACTTGGACTAGGGTTAGCTCATCCTTACTCCATTCAGCTCATCTCAGCTGAATGGCAGCTCAAGAGAGCTCATCTTAGCTCACCCTAGCTCAGGTCAGCCCAGATCCAGCTCAACTTAGCTGAGTCTAGCTCATCTCAGCTCCCACTAGTCCACAGGGAGCTCTAGCTAGCTCAGCTGAGTTGACTGAAGTTTACCCCAGCTTAGGTCAAGCTACATCTAGCTCCACTCAACTCCATCCAGCCGAAGATGAATTTATCCCAGCTCAGGAAGCTCAAGTCCAACTCCCGGGGACTCAGCTTAGCTCAAGCTAGTTGAGCTAAGCTACCTTAGCTGTCTCAACCAGCTCAATCCCCCCTGGGAGCACCAGACTTAGCTCACCTCAGCTCCATTCAATAGAAGCCAGCTCACTTTAGCCTAGCTTAGCAGCTAGCAAAGAACTAGCAAGCTAAGCCAGCTAGAGTAGTCCCATGTTGACCTTTTCAGTAGTTGCCAGCTCCAATTTAGCTCCAAACTCTTCATATCCAACTCCTATCCTCAAACCCTAAGCTCCACATGCATACTCCTCTACTCCATAGCTAGCTAAGCTAACATCTAGCTCCTTGGCCATCCTCCACCTTCAACTTAACCCTAGCTAGCTCCACCAACTAAGCTTACCTAGTCGACCTAATCTACCTAACCTCTACTCTATTTTGGCACCAAGATGGACACCTCCTAGCCCCTCAACTACACCCAAAAGACACCTTATTTTGGCGCCAAAATACCCTTCTAGAAGCCCCCCCTTTTGGTGCCAAAACACCCCCACATCATGGCCCTACACATAACCCTACAACCTATCCTAGCCATCCACCTTAGCCCCCTTCTAGAAGCCTTCATGGTGGCACCAAAACCAAGGCACCTCTCCATGGTTGGCGCCACCTTTAGGTGGTCCTTCACCACCATAACCACCACCTTCACACCCCCCTACTTGGCTCCAACTCTCCTTAGCACTAGGATCACCTAACCACCCCCATTTACCCATCTTAGCCATCCATCTCAAGAGTCACCTTAACCTGCTCATCCTACCCTATAAAAAGACCAATACCCACCACCTTACAACCCCTCCTTGGCTAGCAAAATACCTCTCATATTCTACCTAAAGCTCACGCCCAAGAGAGATGAAGAAGAAGATTAAGGAGATATTCTGTCCCCTTGGTGCCTTCCCCTCTTCCCTTCTCTCTTGTGCCCACGCCAGCCAAAGGAGAAGCCAGGCAAGGAAGACCTTTGGAGGAGGTCTTGAAGGTGGTTCACACCACTTTGGAGGAGAGCTTGAGGGTGGTGCACGCTTACCCTTGGAGGAAAGAATTGAGGTGGAGAGCATCCACCGTGGAGGAGCATTCACGGAAGGAGAAGAAGGAGATCTTCTTTTCATGTCAAGGAGCAGCTAGGCTTGGAGCAAGAAGACTCCCTTCTTCATCAGATTCTGCAAGAAGATTTGTGTTTCTTTTTATTACTTTTATATTTTCCATTTCTAGTAAAAGCATTCCTCTACATGTTTTTGTAAAAAGAACACAAATTCTTCTAAATCAATTTGCCCTCTTTTCAATTTCTATTGCAATTGCTTTGTCTTTATTCTAGCATTTTTCACTTCCACTTCCTAATTACTCTAGGCCTCCACTTGCCTAGAGTGAGCTTAGGGAGGGGTCATATTTCTCTCTTAGGTTCTAGCTTAGTGATTATAGGTGTTAGTTACTTTTTCAACAATTCGCATTTTACCCTCATTGTTTCAAAACATAAAAATTATATATTTAAAATACCAAAAAGAAAGATTGAGTTTCCCTTAAAAGCAAGAGATTTGAATTGCAAACTTGCCTCCTTGGACTACCCTAGATACTCCCCTATCTAGAAATATAAATTTAAAAGCGTATGCAATTTCGTGTGTTGCAACGACTTTAAAAACCCTAATTACAAATCACGCGATTTTTCGCATCACTTTTTGATGCTGTTGCCAGGGAGGCACGGTTTTGCATTTTAATTTATTCTCTTACTTGAAGTGGATCTCATCCCCTTGTCTCTCTTTTCCCTCGTGTGTGCAGGTATTGTAGGAAGGAAGTGGGAATTTGGAAGCGAGAGCTCAAAGTTCCTTTTCTTCCTGCGAAATTCAGGTTGGTTCTCTTTTCTGGTCACATAGTCAATTAAAACTACCAAAAAAAATATTAAACCTGACTTTCAGGATCCCAAACATCTTAATTAAGTAGAGTGGTATCCATTAAAATTCATTGTTTGCTTGTATGCTTCATTAACACCACTCCAATCCAAGTGTTGGTGTTCTGATTTTTGGGTCCAGATTTATGTCCGGACTTCAAAAATCAATTTCCAACACCACAAGTCTCCTAAAATCCTAAAATTTCACATAGTGATTCCAAATCAAGTTAGGAACGTCTGTTCCAAATTTTAGATCAGTTGGCTTTGTATTTAATTGTTAAAAATTCGTGGACTGCCGAGGGGTCACACCCTCTAAGCTTCCTATTTTACTACTGTCCGTGAATTTTTAGAATTTTTACATTCATCCAATTTTTTATGAAATTTAGCTTTCTAGAATCCTTGTGAAATTATACATCTCACATAAAATCACTAAAATTTTCTGAGGCCAGTGGTGATACAAAAAGTCCAGAATACTCACGGATACCATTTCTGGACTTTGACACTAGCACAAATAAAAATTCAAAACAAATATCAAAAAAATTCTTAAAATCTTCAAAAAATCTTATTTGGAATCCTTGTTTGATTTTACATAAAGTAGTGGTGTTGTTTGATTTGTTTGGACCACTACTTAGTACAGAAAGCCTAAAAAATATCCATTGGTAGTTAAATTTCTATCCTAAGATCAATTGGATTAGGGTTTCTTTTTCATTTTTATAGACAAGCCGCTAAAAGGAAATTGATCTCAACCCATACAACTTGATTTCCTTTTGTTTGTGGAACTTCAAAACTTGTTTGAAGTCTTAAAAAGAGAGACCCTAAAACACATTAAATTAAATTGAATCCTAAAAGATAGAAATATAAAAATTGTGTGACAACTTGCTTTTTAATTGGAACTACTTTCCAATTCCTACACACATATAAAAAATTGAAATAACAGGGCAATAACCCAAATTAACGCCCTCCACATTCCGTGTGCACTATAGTATCCTAGACCTAACTAAAATTCGTAGCAACTTGACTCATAAGGTTTCATCAACTTAGTATTATCATATAGGTCTTAAGTTTTCTATAGTTAATACCAATTCTGTCATCTATATCTGGCGTTCAGGTTGAGGGGCCGTGTCAAATGACCAGGCACGGGTTTGTACAAGCACCTAGGGTTTTTCCTAGGAAACGTTTGGGCCCAAACCTCCCCTTAAGTAACTTGGCTAGATTTGTTGACAGAACGGGTATTCACTATTGATTACTTATTTCTTACGTAGACCAAGTCTTAGGTTTATTTTTAGGCAGTCACACTTAAGTTAGGTCCAGGATTTGTTGTTTGAATTACACACTTTCTCTCATCTCTTTCTCTTCTCCTCCCCTCCAATTCTTCCAAAATAGTGCATGCATGGGCGAAGGTCCCAAAAACCACATCTAGAGGGACCATTTGATTTCGCCCCCTACACTAGAAAATCGTTGTTTTCTTCTCCCTCCTCTTCTAAGAAAATGGAAAACCCAGGAAGCTGACAAAAAAATTCTGCTTCCACTTCTAACCCGTCAGCTGACCCACAAGCTGAAATTCCTGCAAGGCCAGGTGGCCCTCTAATTCTAACTCAAAATCCAAATCCCTTTGCCTTGATGGTCGACCATTTGGTTCGGCTACAACAAAATCAAGAAGATTTGGCTAGGACTGTAACGAACCTAGCTAACTAAGGGCAAAACCCACCACCTCGCCAACAGCCTATCGTTCCTCTTAAGGATTTCTATGATCCTTCCAATTACGATGAAAGACCTGGGGTGGTCATACCACAAGGGGATTTTGAGATCAAACCAGCCATTCTAAATCTTATCAAGCATTTTCATGGTCTTCCAAGAGAGGACCCTTTTTGTCATCTCGAGAAATTAACTGTCCTCGCTCAAATCACTCGTTCCCGCAATGTGCAGGAAGACATGTGGTTAATGAGACTTTTTCCTCTCTCTCTTCAAGACAAAGCTTCCAATTGGTTTAGAATGGTTGGGTGCCCGATTACAACCTAACCCCAATTAAAGAGCACTTTTCTAAAAAAAAATTTTCCGATCGGTCGAACTAATGCTTTAAGAAGATCCATAACGACCTTTCAACAAAAAAATGGTGAACCCCTCCACGAAGCCTGGGAAAGATTTCAAGAACTTTTAAGAAGTTATCCCCACCATGAAATTCCACAATGGTAGTTAGTGCAGATCTTCTATCATGGATTAGAAGATCAATTGAAGCTATTTGTGGATGTCTCATGTGGGGGCAATATCCTTAATAAAGATGCTGAAAGTGCCTATCTCCTCTTTGAAGAAATGAGTGAAAACTCATTTAATATGATTTCAATGGACACTTTTGGTAGAACACAAAACCCCAGACACGGAGTCCATAAAATTGACTCCAAATCCACCTTTGTTCCAGTCACTCAGGTTGATCTATATATGTTAGCTCAACGACTGGACTAGATGCAAATTCACCAGAAGAGAATGGAAGAAAAGCTCACAAATAAACAAGCTCCACACTTCAACTCTCCACACACTAACACTCCACAACTTCTCCGAAGAGAAAATCTGCACAATATTGATGCCACACCTGCTGGTCATCAGTTACAAACTGATTTCCCACAGGAATTGACTGGGAATTTTGATCAAAATATTTTTGATCCCACCACGGAAAATATTATGCTCTCCAGGAGCAATTTAGAAACCCCTCTAATACTTTTAACCAAAACTAGAGAACTAACCTGAATCACTCCTGGAAAAACCCGAACTCAATTCCTTTTCCCAAACAAAATCATTTTGGGAATTATGGGCAACCTATGTATCAACCTGGACCATCCCAGGAAGATATGAACACTCAGGTCATGAAAACTCTGCAAGGTATGCAGAATCAAATGACAGAAGTAACCCGCATGATTACCAACTTGCAATACCAAGTTAAGGTTACTCCTGATCATCGACCTGTTGGGAATTTACCTTCCCAACCCATGCCTAACCCGAATAATCAAAGGAATCAGTTCCAAGGTGGATATCCCAGTCAACCCATTCAACCAGCACCTCAGCATCCCCTGGGTTTCAATAACAATCAGGCTTCTCATCCTCATCCTAGAAACAGCCAGACTGTCAATGCAGTTACTTTGAGGAATGGGCAAACCACTCACAATCCCCTGCTTGTTAACGAAACTCATTTTAATGAAACACAAATCAACTCTTCCCCATCTGCCTCTTACATTGTTCAGGAACCTATTAATGCAAAACAGGGAAACCCTGCACCATTTCCACAAGCCCTCCATTCTTCAACAACTAAGAAAAAGAAGAAATCCGAGCCCACTGAAAAGATATTAATGGATTCATTTGGGCAAGTTGAAATTAACATCCCTCTCCTAGATGCCATAAAATACATCCCTGCCTATGCAAAATTCCTAAAAGATTTGTGTACCCCAAAAAGGCATCCCCAAAATTTAGGAAAGGTGATCCTTCCTGAAATAGTCAGCTCAGTTGTGTAAAGTTGACTGCCTCTTAAGAGAAAAGATCCAGGTACCCCCCTGATTCAAGTTATCATTAATGATACTTCTTTTGATTGCGCTTTCTTGGATCTCGGTACCTCAATTAATCTTATCCCCACAATTATTTTTGAGGAATTTAAGATTGATAATTAAAGTCTGTCGAGGTTACTCTTCAATTAGCCCACCGATCTACAATTAAACCAAGGGGAATTGTTGAGGATGTCCTTGTCCGGGTCAAAAATTGTCTATTTGTAGTAGACTTTTTAGTCCTGGTCATAGAGGTACCAGAAGTACTAAAGTTTGCCCCCATAATTCTTGGAAGACCATTCTTAGCCACCGCTCGCACAAATATTGATTGTGATTCTGGAAAAATGAAGATCATGTGTGGCGGTGAATCTGTAACCCTAGATATTTTCCAAGCTTCTAGGAGGTTCCAAGAACTTGATTTCTTTGATGATTCATATTCAGAAATAGAAAATATTCTGGAGGAAACTTTGCAAATTTCCCATTTAGGTTCCTGTTTTGCCATCAACATGATTCCTGAACAATCCACTTCTTCTCACCCTTCCACCCTAACCACACATTCAACTAACCCTCCAGCTGACCCTTTCACTCTCACCTCACCACTAACACACAAAGCAAAAATTCTTTTGGAGCTGGGCCCACAATTGGAATTAAAACCATTGCCCGACTCCCTTAAATGTCTTCCTGGGTCCAAATCAGACCCTGCCCCTGATTATAAATTATGGACTTTTTGGGGAACAAGAACACAAACTTCTCTAGGTTTTGAGTAAATACAGAAAAGCTATTGGCTGGACCCTTTCTGATCTTAAGGGTATTCATCCGTCTTATTGTACACATTGTATATATTTAGAAGACGATTCTCGCCCCTCCCACCAACCACAAAGGTGCTTGAACCCTATTATGTAGGAGGTGGTAAAAAAGGAGATTATTAAGTGGCTTAATGCTAATATCATCTACCCCATTTCTGACAGCTCTTGGGTTAATCCAGCACAAGTTGTGCCCAAAAAGGTTAGACTAACAGTTGTCACCAATGACAATGGGGAGAATATAGCCACTTGAACCGCCTCTTCTTGGCGCGTGTGTATTGATTACAGAAAATTAAACACCGCCACTATGAAGGACCATTTTCCGCTCCCCTTTATTAATCAAATCTTGGAGCGATTAGCCGGACGAGATTTTTTACTATTTTCTGGACGGTTATTTTGGCTATAATCAGGTAGCGGTTCATCCTGAGGACCAGGACAAAACAACTTTCACCTGCCCCTTTAGAACCTTTGCTTTCCGAAGGATGCCCTTTGGTCTTTGCAACACACCTGTGACTTTTCAAAGGTGTATACTTGCAATATTTTCAGACCTGGTAGGTGAATGCTTAGAAGTCTTTATGGATGACTTCTCTATTTTTAGAGATTCTTTTGACCATTGTCTCAAGAACCTAGAAAGAACTCTCCAAAAATGCAGAGAAGTTAATCTGGTCCTTAGTTGGGAAAAAAGTCATTTCATGGTCTAGGAAGGTATTGTCTTGGGTCATGTTATTTCAAAACAAGAAATCGTAGTAGATAAAGCAAAAATAGATGCTATATCTAAGCTCCCACCGCCCACTACTGTCAAATAGATTAGATCCTTTTTGGGTCATGTGGGTTTCTACTGTAAATTCATACAAAATTTTTCCCAAATCTCCAAGCCCTTAAGTCAGTTGCTTACTAAAGACCAGCCATTTGATTTTAATGATAAATGCCTGGAGAGTTTTTTGAGGTTGAAGAAGGAGGTTACTGAGGCACCAATTTTGCAGGGACCTGATTGGAATAGTCCCTTTGAATTAATGACAGATGCCTCAGATTTTGCTGTGGGGGCCGTTCTAGGACAAAGAATTGGCAAGAAGCCCATTGTGATCTATTATGTTAGCAAAACTCTTGATGATGCACAATGGAATTACACGGTTACTAAAAAGGAACTTCTTGCCATTATATTGCCTTAGAAAAATTTAGATCCTATCTTTTGAGGTCACATGTCATTGTATATACCAACCACTCAACACTTAAATATTTGCTGACAAAAAAAGATGCAAAACCCTGCCTTATCCGTTGGATCCTGTTGCTCCAGGAATTTGACCTGGAAATCAAGGATAAGGCGGGATCGCATAATGTAATGGCCGACCATCTCTCTCGTCTTATGACGAATGACATAATGACCCCACCTGATCAATTCCTTGATGAAAGCATTTTAGCTGCTACTACCCTCCCTTGGTTTGCGCCCATTGCAAACTATTTAGCAACAGAATGAATCCCCGCTGATTGGCCAAAAACAAAATGGGATAAGTTCTTTGCTGATATTAAATGCTATTTTTGGGAGGAGCCCGACCTTTTCCGCATTGGTGCTGATCAGGTCATTCGGCGATGTGCCCCTGATTCTGAAATCGATGATATTCTGACACATTGTCATTCAATGGCCTGTGGCGGACATTTTTCAAGCAAGAAAATTGCAGTTAAAATCCTTAATGCGGGATTCTTTTGGCCCAGCTTGCACAAAGATGCTCATGATTTTGTTCAGTCCTGTGTGCATTGCCAGAGCATCGACAACATGACTCGGAAGGATATGATCCCCTTAATCCTATTTTAGAGGTTGAAATTTTTTATGTTTGGGGCATCGACTTCATGGGACCGTTCATCAACTCTGGTGGGTATTTATATATACTAGTCGCAGTCGACTATGTTTCAAAGTGGATAGAAGCAATACCTACCCGCACTAGTGATCACCGTGTGGTTGTCGAATTTCTTAAGAAAAATATTTTCTCAAGATTCGGCATTCCAAAAGCCATTATCAGTGACGGAGGCTCACATTTCACTCATTCACAATTCCGTCACCTTCTTTCTAAATATGGGGTTAATCATAAAATTTTCACACCTTATCACCCCCAAACAAATGGCTAGGCAGAAGTTTCTAACTAGGAAATTAAAAATATTTTACAAAAGACGGTTAGGCCCAACCGTAAAGATTGGTCCACCAAATTGGACGACGCTTTATGGGCTTACCATACCGCTTTTAAAACCCCGCTCGGCATGTCTCCCTTCCGTCTAATTTTTGGGAAGGCATGCCATCTCCCGGTAGAACTAGAACATAGGGCTTTTTGGGTAATAAAACGATTAAACATGGATTTATCTGACGTCGGTATCTATAGAAAACTATAATTAACTGAATTGGAAGAATTATGTAATTTTTTCTATGAAAACACGAGGATTTATAAAGACCGAACAAAGAAATTTCATGATAAATACATTGTTCGGAAACACTTTGATGTTAATCAATGCGTTTGGCTTTTTGATGCTAGATTACATCTTTTTCCTAGCAAATTAAAATCCAAATGGACTGGCCCCTTTATTGTCCATAAAACTTATCCATACGGTACTGTTGATCTTTTTGATCCTAAAACTAATACGACATTTCAAGTCAACGACCAACGTTTAAAGCCCTATTTTGATCATACCCTGAATCTTCTGTCGGAATCGTTCGATTTCACTGAGCCAACCACCTTTAATCACTAATGCAAACTACGCCCGGTTGAATGGAGTAACAGATAGCACTGGATGGGAGGTAACCCATCATTTTTTTCCTACTTTCCTTTTTCCCTTCTTTTTCCAAGTTTTGACCATCCTAAACCCAACCGCTCTTCATTAAGGTGATCCCTTTTCCCTCCTAATGCATGAGGACAGTGCATATCTTAAGCATGGGGGGGTGTTTTTAAAATTTGACGATAGAGTTAGGATTTTCAAAACCTAAAAACATGCATTTTTCTTTAGTTATTTTATTTTCCTGCCTGCCTACCCAAAAATATAAAAATGTTAAAAACTTTTTAAGGAAAAATTTTGAAATTGGGACTAAGGTCGAAAAACTCACTTTTGGTACAATGGGATTTAAGCCTTAACAAACTAGGGATGAGGATGTGGATCTGATCATTAGAATTTCAGGGTCTATTTTTAGACTAGATCAGATATCCTTCTCTAAAATTTCACCTGAACTCATGATAGTTCAGGTGACTTGATCCTCTTTTGTAATATGGAAAGTATCTGACTTAGTTTCTGATTCAAAAACTTACATTTCTTGAGGAACTTCTTATGTCAATTTTCACACACAAGCTAACACTTAAAAACAACTAAAAATTAGAAAAACTCCCTTGTTTGGACTTAGTAAAAGTCTGAAGCAGATCATTGGTTTGAGATCCCACCGTCGAGAAGGAGGAAAATGCCTCCTTTGAGGACGCGATGTCAACATGTTACCACCTCGACACTACTCCATATCTATATTTCATATCTTTAGATGGAGCATTAAAGCGCATTTTAGCAGCTCAAGTGTCTTGGATAGTGCACTACCTATAGTGTCGGAGCAAGAGCTTGAGTTTGCTTGGAGTGCCCTTTTACACCGCATTATGTTTTGGGGTTGTGAGCTCCTGGGTGGTGTCATGGACAGTGCTATCCTGAAATACTGGCGCTAGAGCCCCCTCGAGGATTGGTAACGAGAATGATGATCTTGACACATCTGTTGTAATACTAAGCCAAAAGTAAGCATGGGGGAGAAAAAAAAAATTTTAAACTAAAAGCACGCCCTTATAAATGTTGGCTTTTCACAAGTACGGATACAAGGTTTAAAGGATATTGCAAGTTGCGAATCAAATTCAAGAGCCAGAAAAATCCTAAAAACAGAAATTTCAAGTCATCTGAATTAACAAGGGGTTAATTTGTGAATTTTCTGGAGGATATATTGATCTCGTTTTGTCTAATTTTTGGATCCAAAAATAAATCCCGATGTTTATCTTTAACAAATTTCGTGCCCCCTGTGTTTAGATCAACCAAAGTCCCTTAATCTTTTTCTCCTCAAAAGTCAAAAAAATTAGATTTCCCAAAAATTTCACTTTCCAAAAAAATTAAAGTTTTGCTAAGAGACTAGCAAAAGATAAGCATAAGGATGTGATAAATGCTAGTTTATTATCATTTTTATGCATTAAAACAAATCTAGCTCTTAGGATTTTACTCCGCAAACGGGTTTTTGGGGTTGCATTTAGTTATAAATTAGGATAGGCATGCATTGCATTTTTCTTGTCTTTTTAATGTGTTTTTGTGAGTGTTAGGGATGAATAGATATACAGATCCCCAAAAACCTAGCACTCAAGAAGGCAACTGGTGAAGAAGAAGCTCAGACTTGCTGGAACTCAGCTTTATCTAGCCCACTTGGACTAGGGTTGGCTCATCCTAACTCCATTTAACTCATCTCAGCTAAATGGCAGCTCAAGAGAGCTCATCTTAGCTCACCCTAGCTCAGGTTAGCTCAAATCCAGCTCAACTTAGCTGAGTCTAGGTCATCTCAGCTCCCATTAGTCCACAGGGAGCTCTAGCTAGATCAGCTAAGTTGATTGGAGTTCACCCTAACTTAGGTCCAGCTACATCCAGCTTCACTCAACTCCAGCCAGCTGAAGATGAATTTATCCCAGCTCAGGAAGCTCAAGTCCAGCTCCCGGGGACTCAACTTAGCTCAATCTAGTTGAGCTAAGCTACCTTAGCTGTCTCAACCAGCTCAATCCTCCTTGGGAGCACCAGACCTAGCTCACCTCAGCTTCATTTAACAGAAGCCAGCTCACTTTAGCCTGGCTTAGCAGCTAGCAAAGAACTAGCAAGCTAAGCCAGCTAGAGTAGCCCCATGTTGACCTTTTTAGTAGTTGCCAGCTCCAATTCAGCTCCAAACTCTTCATATCCAACTCCTATCCTCAAACCCTAACCTCCACATGCATACTCCTCTACTCCATAGCTAGCTAAGCTAACATCTAGCTCCTTGGACATCCTCCACCTTCAACTTAACCCTAGCTAGCTCCACCAACTAAGCTTACCTAGTCCACCTAATCTACCTAACCTCTACTCTATTTTGGCGCCAAGATGGACAACTCCTAGCCCCTCAACTACACCCAAAAGACACCTTGTTTTGGCACCAAAATATCCTTCTAGAAGCCCCCCCTTTTGGTGCCAAAACACCCCCACATCATGGCCATACACATAACCCTACAACCTATCCTAGCCATCCACCTTAGCCCCCTTCTAGAAGCCTTCATGGTGGCACCAAAAACAAGGCACCTCTCCATGGTTGGCACCACCTTTAGGTGGCCCTTCACCACCATAACCACCACCTTCACACCCCCATACTTGGCGCCAACTCTCCTTAGCCCTAGGATCACCTAACCACCCCCATCTTCCCATCTTAGCCATCCATCTCAAGAGTCACCTTAACCCTCTCATCCTACCCTATAAAAAGATCAATACCCACCACCTTACAACCCATCCTTGGCTAGCAAAATACCTCTCATATTCTACCTAAAGCTCACGCCCAAGAGAGATGAAGAAGAAGATTAAGGAGATATTCTGTCCCCTTGGTGCCTTCCCCTCTTCCCTTCTCTCTTGTGCCCACGCCAGCCAAAGGAGAAGCCAGGCAAGGAAGACCTCTGGAGGAGGTCTTGAAGGTGGTTCACGCCACTTTGGAGGAGAGCTTGAGGGTGGTGCACGCCCACCCTTGGAGGAAAGAATTGAGGTGGAGAGCATCCACCTTGGAGGAGCATTCAGGGAAGGAGAAGAAGGAGATCTTCTTTTCAAGTCAAGGAGCAGCTAGGCTTGGAGCAAGAAGACTCCGTTCTTCATCAGATTCTCCAAGAGGATTTGTGTTTCTTTTTATTGCTTTTATATCTTCCATTTCTAGTAGAAGCATTCCTCTACATGTTTTTGTAAAAAGAACACAAATTCTACTAAATCAATTTGCCTTCTTTTCAATTTCTATTGCAATTGCTTTGTCTTTGTTGTAGCACTTTTTCACTTCTACTTCCTAATTACTCTAGGCCTCCACTTGCCTAGAGTGAGCTTAGGGAGCGGTCATATTTGTCTCTTAGATTCTAACTTAGTGATTATAGGTGTTAGTTACTTTTTCAACAATTCTCATTTTGCCCTCATTCTTTCAAAACATAAAAATTATATATTTAAAATACCAAAAAGAAAGGTTGAGTTTCCCTTAAAAGTAAGAGATTTGAATTGCAAACTTGCCTCCTTGGACGACCCTAGATACTCCCCTATCTAGGAATATAAATTTAAATTCTTATGCGATTTCACGTGTTACGACTTTAAAAACCCTAATTACAAATCACGCGATTTTTTGCATCAGGCAGTGCCTCGTCGAGGAGTAGAGCCGCCGCCATCGCACCTTCGTCGATTGCTAGTGCGACGAGGAGCTCTGCTCCAAGCAGTGCCTTGTCGAGAAGAAGAGCCGCCACTCCTCCCCATCTGATTCCTCGATCTACACCCTCCACCTCAAGACCACCTCCTCCTCCTCATTGACGACCTTAAAGATGAGGCCCTCCTTGCCACGCAGCTCGGTTCTGCCCTCGCCTTCTCCTCCACTCTCATCTTCGCCACCGTCTTCAAGGACCTTCTCACCGTCAACCACCTCAGCCTCTCTGGCCGAGTCCATGGTGCCCCCCTCCAGCCTTGCCTCTCCCTCGACAATGCTTTTGATGTGAGATGATTTGTTTGCCTTTTTAGAGTTCTTGTTGAGTTAGTTCTTAATTGGAAGCAGAGTATGTATTTTTGAACTTGTAATTGGTGCTCTTGATGCTGTAGGATTTTTTTTTTTTTGCTTTTTGTGGTTGTTGCTCGAGTAAGTGTTGCAAGTGTGAAATGTGGTTGTTATGTTTGTTTGAACTGAGCTTTCTGATCTATTGATCTACCTAAAAAGGAACTTATCAGTTGAATTCTCTTATGTAATTATGATCCATGCATAGGAATAAATGTGTGCATCCAGTGATCTTAGTTTGGATTGTTGACCTGAATAATTGTGGTAACATTGATGCTGCAAACACTAATGGTGATGTTGTCAGCACCAATGGTGGTGCTGTTAACACCTACTTGTCTTCACCAAAATTTGAACTGGTGGTGTCGTTAGTATTTATTGTAGTGCCGACAGTACCTATTGGAGATAGAGTTTCTTTCTCCTTCTGCTGAAATTTGAATTCAAATGTGAGGGGTACATGTAACTCCTTTCTTTTAGTTAGAAATGGTAATAGTACTTTTAGGGTCTAAAAAGGTGGTTTAACCTTTTATATTAATGAGCAGATGTGACTCTCCTATGTGATTCCATCTCATCCAGATGGCATCCACCTCAACAAGATAAGTGATAAGTAATTGATGGCAACAACAACATGAAAATGTATGTGGTGACATTGATATCTAAACTTATGCGACTGGTGGTGATGCCATTAACAGTAATGGTGATGCCATCAGCATCTACTGTGGTGCCATCAACATCTACTTATCTTCACCGAAATTTGAGATGGTAGTGCCATTAGCATCTATTGTAGTGCCGATGGCACCTATTGGAGATAGAGTTTTCCTCTTCCTTTACTGAAATTTGAATTCGAATGTGAGGGGTACATGTGACTCCATATGAGCATCATTTTTCTTAGTTAAAAATAGTAATAGTACTTTTAGGGTATAAAAAGTTGGTTTAACCTTTTATATCTATGAGCACATGTGACTCTCTTATGTGGCTCCACCTCATCCACATAGCATCCACCTCAACAAGATAAGTGATGAATAATTTATGCCAACAACAACATGAAAATGTACGTGATGACATTAGTATCTAAACTTATGCGATTGATGGTGATGCAATTAGCACCAATGGGTGATACCGTTAGCACCTATGGTGGTGTCGTCAGCATCACAATAGGTGTTTACATAATTGATGCCAACAATTTTAAAAAAAGTGATAAGTGTTTGTAATAGATACTTGAGCACTATAAAAGTTACTGAATAGGTGGTAGGGGCACCAACATGAAAATGTACATGGTGACATTAGTATCTAAACTTACGTGACTGGTGGTGATGCCATTAGCAGCAATGGTGATGCCGTCAGCATCTACAGTGGTGCCGTCAGCATCTACTTATTTTCACCAAAACTTGAGACGGTGGTATCATTAGCAATTGTAGTGCTGATGACACCTATTGGAAATAGAGTTTCCATTTCCCTCCACTAAAATTTAAATTCGAGTGTGAGGGGTACATGTGACTACATGTGACTCTCATTTCTCTTAGTTAAAAATGGTAATAGCATTTTTAGGGTCTAAAGAGGTGGTTTACCCTTTTATATCCATGAGCACGTGTGACTCTCCTATGTGACTATACCTCATCCTCAATAAGATAAGTGATAAGTAATTTAAACTTACACAATTGGTGGTAATGCCGTCAGCATTTACGATGGTTTTGTTAGCGTTTACTTGTCTTCACTAAAATTTGAGATTATGGTGCCGTTAGCATCTATTGTAGTGCTGACGACACCTATTAAAGATAGAGTTTTCCTCTATCTCCATTGAAATTTAAATTTGAATGTAAGGGATACATATGACTTCATGTGACTCACATTTCTCTTAACTAAAAATGATAATAATATCTTTAGGATCTAAAAAGGCAGCATAATCTTTTTATATCCATGAACACATGTGACTCTCCTATGTAACTCTACCTCATCCACATGACCTCTACCTTAACATGCCATGCAAGATGGGTATAATGATAGGTATAAAATGAAGCACATCTCCCTTTTTTTTTCTTTTAGCAAATTACAAGTGCTCTTGTGTTTTATGCGGTGTACCGGATAGAAAATAAGTCCACTTGACTTCAAACTTTGGCACAACTCAAAGTCATTATTCCTTTTGATTCGTGCAACCAAACAATTTTCCCATGCATCTTGGAGACGACTATATTAGATTATTACAATTTAACACACTCAAAAAAATCTTTTGAAATTCCACAAACTGATATTTTTATAACAATTCCTTCTAAGATTGCATCCATAATTATGCATTCACGATAGAGTTTCGGTTGCAAAACTTTTAATCCTTATGGTGATTACTTGTATAAGGTTTCAAACTTTATTTGATTCAAATAGCATGTTTGAGTTGAAGGCTCATTACATGGGTCCTATATATATTATATTTCCGGAAGGTGACAACCTCTATATACAAAAGCACCAGAAAGATCAACAAGTAATTAATTATATCCGACTGAAATAATTGCTGCAGGAGCACGAACAGAAATATGCTCTCACAGTTAATTTGGTGGAAAGTAATTAAGCACCATCGTTTGGTGACGGGCTCTTTGAAGTGCCTCGGACATGGAGCGCAAGCGGCCAACAATCTCTGTGAATGAGGGCCTCTGTGCAGGATCTGGTGCCCACAAACGCTCCATTAGTTTTCTCCAATCTGGATCACAAGATTTAGGCACCGGCGGCCGCAAGGTGTTGCTCACTATACCACCTGTATTTGATTTATAGTAGTACCCATTCATCATCCTTTTTCATCGAACTACGTTGAAAGAAGATTCCATGTGTTATGTCAGACATTTAGCAGGAAATGGAACTAAAATCTCATCATCTAGAAAATTCTTTGTTAATATAAATAGTAATTTCATATTAAAAAACATTAAAAAAAAAACTAATTTCAATGTGTTGGGGAGAAAATAAATGACCTATCCTTTGTTGAGAAACCTTAATCTCTCTTAGTTCTCAAGTACAGAGAATAGGGAGCTTAGGAAGATAAGGAAATTTCATAGGAAAATAAATAAGACACAGAACATTCTAAAACTTTCCTTGCTCGTGCATACGACATAACCGGCTTGTCCCATGGATTGGTAGAATGTTGTCAAGGAAAAGCCATGTTGAAGATATAGAAATGCTAATCGAACTTACTATGCTTATTTCGATCATAAAACATAAAGTTTGAGTGAATATTATTACTAAACCCTTTCATCATAGAACTAAGTAAGGACAAGAATGTTAGCAACAGCTTCCAAACCAGAAAAGAACTGACCCACATCTCAATTCACAATCTATAAGGCCATAGGCTAGGCCCATAGCCTGTATTTGGCATGTGTACTCGACCATGACACAATAGCATGTTTTTTATTCTACGTCACAAGAGTACTTCCAAGAAAAGCATATACTACCGAATGGCCTTACAAAATATTTTTCCATTTTCACCTCATAAGCTGTTTTCTAGTTACGACTCAAATGAATACAAGGCAAATGTATATTAAAAATGACATTTTTCTAATCTTTCTGCTCCCAATAACGTCATTTCCATCCCACTGGTGATTTTCAGTATAATGATATATATGTAGTAGGCTGGAATAAATTATTTTAGCCATTACAAGTGTTTTTTCTGATGTTTTGCAAAACTTATGAATTATTTTATAAATATTGTATTAGATTCTCAACAGCTAACAAGCTTACTAAACTTATATACACTAGTATTTATATTCCCTTAAGATGAGACTGCGAGCATTTGCATTCTCGGTAAGCTTTCATATGCAATCTAAATTGTAAATCTTCAATCTATATGTTGAATTTTCATATAAGGTTCCAATTTATTTGCCTATGTGAAGAAATAAAATGCCAAGTGGACCACCATGTGGCACCATTGCCATGCAAACAGCTCACGTTGGCCCCCCATGTTATTGTCCAACAAGGCCATACGGCCATTAGGGTTTTGTGGTGGCTTGTTAGCCAAGTAAAAGTTGCTTTTGTATCAATTGTGGCTATTTTTTGTTAGAGATAATTATGGATTGTTAAGAGTCAATTAGGATTTTCTAGTTTTAGTAATTAGGATTTATCCTTGCTGTTTTTCTACTTTTAGACGTTGGAGTACTCTCTTTAAAAGAAGAACTCCACCATATGTAACTTGAGTTCTACATATTGAATGCAATATCTCTTGGACTCCTCTACCTTCTCTATTTCCACAATATCAGTAAGTTACTGTTCACGTAAACAATAACGTGAATTGTAGCAATGTGCCTCTCTTGCCTCTCTTCTCCACACTAGAACTCTAAGGGAGCATGCCAAGCTTTCGCAATTCTCCACATGGTATCAGAGCGAGCTTTCCATCCTCCACGCACATGGAACAAGGGGAGCATGAAGGAGAGAGTCCACGTAGAAGGAGTTCTTGTGCATGAACCTTCCACATGCCACAAGAGCTTCGTGGCTCATGACATCTATCTGATGTGGGAGTTCTCTTGAGAACTCCGTGGAAGTCCTTAGATGTCTTAGGCAAGGTTCAAGGGGACGAGAAGAGGATTCCTGGCAAGTCTCTTCTCTTAGGCATCTAGCATCTTACGTGGATTGTAGAAGTAGAGAAGAACTTGTTTCCTAAAGACAAGATGACAACCAATGAGGCTCTAATCAACAAGGCATTAGAAGCAGCCAATACAATGAAGGATAAGGACATCAATCAGTGTACAATCCTTATGATCTACCTATGGAGTCTTATCCGATTTTTTATTCTCTTTTAAAAAAGGAGCCTTTTAGGAAACAAAGCATCAAACTTCATGCATGGGATCAATCACCATTTTATCACATTAAGAAGAGAAATAAAAGGAAGAGATGCTCATCCACTGACTTTGAGAGGCTTCAAGATTTAATAAAAAAGGCCAGAAGACGATTGTGGCTAAAGCAATGACTTTTGAGGTTGCTAAAGAAGCAACGGCTACAGAAGTTGCTAAAGAGCTCACAATTGCAATTGAAGATTCATTCAAGAAAGATCCAGAAGACCAAGATGAAGAAAAAAAAGGTAGGGGCATTAAGCCTCACCAATATTGAGCAAGTTTTCATCCTCCATCAACCTTAACTTGAGGGGACATGTGGAGAAATAAAATGCATGTGGACTGCCACATGGCATTGCTGCTACATGGACAATCCACGTGGCCCCCCATATTATCGTCCAATAAGGCCATATGAACATTAGGGTTTTGTGGTGGCTTGTTAGCCAAGTAATAGTTGTTTTTGTGCCAATTGTGGCTATCTTTTATTATAGATAATTATGGGTTGTTAGGAGTTAATTAGGATGTTCCAGTTTTAGTAATTAGGATTTATCCGTATTTTTCTACTTTTAAACATTGGAGCGATCTCTTTAAAAGGAGAACAACTCCATATGTAATTTGAGTTCCACATGTGAAGAATGAAGAAGTCACGTGGCAGTCCAATCAGTCAAGGAGGGGTGTTGGTCCTAATTGATTTCTTGAGGGTCAAGTCTAGTTTCCTTTGGGTCCAAGTTTTCTTATTTTAGTATGCTATGTATCAATTAATTAGAGTTGTTAGTGTGATATTTTGTTTACTATTTTGAGCTAATTAATGGGTTGTTACTTACTATTTTCCTTTATTAGAGATTAGGAATATCTCTTTCTATATAGAGAGATCATATGTTATTTTTGATTGAGTTGAATACAACAATATTTCCAATCTCTCTTAACTCCTCTCCTCTCTCTCGCCAACTCTCTCTCTCCCCATCACCCTCCAGCTCCATGCATGAGATCTTCAACATGCCAAGGCCATCACACTTCCATAAATCTTCACATGGTATCAGAGTAAGCGTTCCGAGCCCACTAGCCTTCACATATGGAACACAAGGAGTGAGGAGAAAAGGGTCCATGCACAAGGAGCTTCCCTTGTGTGTGAACCTTCCACACATCACTAAGACCACAAGGTTCATAGCATCTTCATTCGAGGTGAGAGTTCTCTCAAAGAACTTCTTTCTTAGTACCTTACGCAAGGTCCAAGGAGACTAGAAGGGGACTCTAACAAGTTTCTTCTCTCATGCATTCATCACATTACACATAGCGTAGAAGTAGAGGAAAGCTTGTTATTTAAAGACGAAGATGGTGGAGCTCAAAGCACAGAAAAGGGAAAACGAGATTTATCGAGTTATGATACGATTAGTGATCTTCATGCTTTTTAAATGGACACTTCAAATATGACTTTTCACTCCTTCAAGAGAGGAGATTTTCCTAAAGAAAACATGTCAAATATCATGCATGTGATCGCCCATCTTCCTATCAATTCAAGAAAATCGAACACTATCTCGAAGTAAAGAGGAAACAGCCGCAGTTATTGCAATCACTTTCGAGGTTGCAAAAAGGAGTAAGACTTTCCAGGTTACAAAAAGACTAGCGATTCATCCAGGAAGTTCATTTATCAAAGATCTGGACAAGATGCAAGTGATAAGGCATCTAGCCTCACAATGTTGAAGAGCAAGTCATCGTCCTCCCGAACTCGACTTGAGGGGGAGTGTGAAGAATGAAGAAGCCACGTGGCATTGCCATGTGGCATAGTGGCCACATGGATAGGCCACGTGGTAGTCAAGTCGATTAGGGAGGGGTGCCAACACTAATTGATTTCTTGAGGGTCAAGTCTAGTTTGCTTTGAGTCCAAGTTTTCTTATTTAGCATATTAGGTGTTAATTGATTACTATTAGTGGTATATTTTGTTTACTATTTTTAGCCAATTAGTGGGTTACTGTTTTCCTTATTTAGATATTAGGAATATCTCTTTATATAGAGAGAGAACATATGTTATCTTTTATTGAGTTGAGTACAACAATATTTCCAATCTCTTTCAACTCCTCTTGTCTCTCTCACCAACTCTTCCTCTCTCTCCATCATCCTCCACACTCCACACGTGGGATCTTTGACATGCCAAGGCCGTCACACTTCCACAAATCTCCACACCACATATTGAATGCAATATCTTTGAGACTCCTCTACTTTCTCCATGTCCACGATAATAGTAAATTATTATACATGTGAACAGTAGTTGTTGAACGAGAATCTACGCTAACGTGTTTGGTTTTGGAAAACCCGTCGTTGTAGTTCGAAAGCGAAGGATTCGTGTTCAACAAATAAGATTTATACCGAAAAAGAATTCCGGGTCGAACTCAGGGAGGCTACATTGATCTATATTCGCAATTATGTTTTTTTTAGGATTTTTGATAAACAAGGCGAAATAATTACAATGGAGCTATCAAACTAAGAGAGAGAGAGAGAGAGAGAGAGAGAGAAAGAGAACATGCATTCAATATTTCAATTGTTTATACAAGCAAACGAAATGAAAGTTACACTAGAAAGCGGAAAATCAATTACACTATAAAGCAGGAAACTTCTACACTAGAAAAGCTGTAAATAAGAATGGGAGAGAGAAGTTATCCTCCTCGACGGTCGCTTGGAGGACGAGCCGGACGGGACGACGCCTGGACGAAGGAGAACGAAGCGGGACGAAGGAGGATGAAGCAGAAGAACGGGAAGGAAGCAACACGCCGTCGTCGTCGCGGGATCCACTTCCGAAGGGGGACGAAAATTTGGACTTTATCTCGCGAGAAGCATCCCGGGTGTGGGACAAGCTTCTCTTGAGCTTTGGAGAGGTAGAGAGGAGAAGGAAGGGATGAAAATTTCGTATGGAGGGGGTCTCCTTTTATAGTTGCAAGGAGTGGGGGCAAAATGGACATTACATCTTCAAAATAATAAATAAGGGGTCTTTAGTGACGGATAAAACTGTCGCTAAAGCCCCGCCGTCGCCGTCGCCGCCGTGCCCACGCGCGCCCGCTCGGCTGGCCTGCGCGCGTAACGCATACGCACGTCCGCGTCGTCTCAGCCGTCCGATCGTGAGATCGGACGGCTTAGATCGCGTCCGCGCCCGCTGCGTAGCGTGCCCGCCCGCGTGCGATCGCGCGCCCACCAGAGCGTCCAATTGCGCGTCGGCGCTATCGGGCGTGCGCGGCCGTTGGATCTTCATCTGACGCTCGTGCGCGCCCGCTCGCCCGCGCCTTCGAACCCCTCACCGCGGCTCGAACCCGCGACCTCCGCTTCGCCCGCAGCTGCGTCGCCGCTGCGCTACGCGGGCGAAATGGTCGCGCGGACGTTTTTAAACGCGAGCGACCGCAGCCGTTGGATCGAGATCCAACGGCGGAGAGGAGACGGTGCGCGGTCTTCACAGGACTCCTGCGGCCGATTGGGCGGCTGGGATGGCGCCACGTGGCGCTATCTTGGCCGTCCATCTTCTGGAAGTTGTAGATGGTGCCACGGATGTCGGATTGACTCGATTTTTGTGTCGTTCGGCTGCGATCGTCGATCCGAATTCATCCGTGTGGTCGGATTTTCCATCTGAAGTGCGGATTTACACCATCCTGGCCCTTGATCTTCTAGGGTTCCCCGGTCTCTATCTGATGCTACGGATGCCTGATTAGGGCGATCTTGGAGTCGTTGAACTCCAATCGTCGCCCTGATCATATCCATACGGTTGGATCTTTGATCCGAGGCCCCGATAAAATATTTGCCCTGTCCAAGCACATAAAAGGAGACAATTAACCTCCATTTTATTCAAACTACTCTAAATGCAAGATGATGCATGTAATGCAATATTTATATCATGAAATGCAATCCTATGCTTAAGAACATGCATAAATAGACATTTTAAGTAGTGTAAATGTGTTTACATCATACCCCCATGCCTATCTTTTGCTAGTCCCTAGCAAAAACTATATGCTATTTATAAAAGAATTAGGTTAGATTATTTGGACCTGAGTTATTTTCAATCATTAAGAAATTGTCTACTTAAGAACTGAACTTTCAAAGACACAACAGTGCCCGGGTATCAGCCAAAATGCAGACCGCCTCAAGCCTCGCCTTATTCAAAGAAAAATTTCTTTTTCTGTTTTTACTCTTTTTTTTTTTTTTTTTTTTGGATTTTCAAATTTTTAGGGTTTAAGAGTGGCTTTCTACGGCCATTCAACTCACCCAAGATTTGATGAGAACCCTAAGTTTTAAGCATCTTATTGTGATTGTGATAGACTCGTTGACCGGCAATTAAAACGGACTTCGGATTTCTACACCTCTAGGTGACCTCAAAAAGAATTCTGCCTAAAGGTGTATCTTTACAACCGGTAGCTTTCTCCCTACTTTTATTTTTTTTTAACGGGGTCAACACAAGGGTGAATCCAGTGTATATCTCCCCGGTTTATTCTACTTCTCCGCTTCTTCCTAAGTGTTTTGGGAATTTTTAGTGCATTTTCTGAGCTGGGTTCTGGACAACCGGTCGATGAGCTGTTACCACCGACAACTTGCCAGCCATACTCGTGCGGCGAAGTGTGGCTTATTTCTTTTTGTTCTTTTCTCCTTTTTGATTTTTTTTTTTTTTTTTTTTTAAGTAGGTGGCTTCCCTGGTCTAAGATTTACCTAAAGGCAGCAAAAAGAGAAAGGTCCAGTGACTGGGCTCTGGACAACCTACCTATGGGCTGTTACCCACGATAACTTGCCAGCCATATCACCCTAGAAGGTTCATTAGCTACCCAATTTCCATTAAAATTGCCGAGCAACGAGTCAGTGCAAAGAAAGTGTGTAGATGCTTAAAACTCAAAATTCCCTTAAATCAGAGGGTGGGTTGACAAGTCGTGTACTTATCACCCAAACTTATTTATTCCAATTATAATAGAATTAAGATGGCGAGAACTCAAAGACAAATCCACATTTTAGTAGATACACAGGCTAATTAAGTCCAAAGACCTGAGGGGTCTTTGTGTTCAGATCCTAATGTAAAATTTCTTAGGATTGAAAAGTCCTAATGTCCAACTAATCCTTCTTAATTTTTTTTTTTTTTTTTTTAGAAAGAGAGCAATTTATATGGATTTCACAAAGCTGACCAACTAATTCAAAAATGAATCCACCCCCCCATGCCTAGCTGATGCAATGTCCTCATTGAAAAAGAGACATGAAAGAAAGGGTAGAATATGAAAGATGTCACCTGGATATGAAGCTCGTATCAGCCTTGTGTTATATGTACAACTGCTGAGTTTAATGCCGTCAGCTAGGCGAAGTCCAGCCAAAGAAGTCACAGAATGGCTAGAGCAACAGAGTCTGAAACGGGTTCTGGAAGATTATGGTCAACAACAGGCTTCAGACGTTGACCGTTGACTTTAAAGGTGTTACCCGTCTTTGGGTCAGAAATCTGAACGGCACCATTTAGAAAGATCTAATCAATTATGAATGGGCCACTCCATTTAGATCTAAGTTTACCAGGAAAGAGCTTAAGTTTAGAATCGAATAACCAGACCTTCTGGTTTGGCTCAAAGCTCTTGCGAGAAATCATTTGATCATGTAGAGCTTTGGTCCGAGCCTTGTAGATCTTGGCATTCTCATAAGCATCGTTTCTAAGCTCCTCCAACTCAGATAGTTGGAGTTTCCTGATCTTCCCAGCTAGATTTAGATCTAGATTGCATTGTTTGATTGCCCAGAATGCCCTGTGTTCAATCTCTACGGGTAGATGACACGCCTTTCCATACACCAGACGGAATGGAGACATGCCGATAGGTGTTTTATACGCCGTACGGTAGGCCCAAAGAGCGTCCTCAAGCTTTTGAGTCCAATCCTTGCGATCGGGCCTAACCATTTTTTGCAGAATGTTCTTGATCTCTCGATTAGAGATCTCGGCTTGTCCATTCGTTTGGGGATGGTAAGGTGTGGAAATTCGATGATTAACCCCGTATTTGGCCAATAAACTCCGGAATTGGGCATTAGTAAAATGAGTGCCACCATCACTGATGATAGCCCTCGGAATCCCGAATCTACTGAAGATATTTTTCTTGACAAAGTTGATGACCACCTTGTGGTCATTGGTTCGGGTGGGAATTGCCTCAATCCATTTAGACACATAATCAACAGCGACAAGAATGTACTGATGTCCAAATGAAGGGATAAAGGGTCCCATGAAATCAATGCCCCAAACATCGAAAATTTCGACAGGAAGAATAGGGTTTAAGGGCATCATGTCTCTCTTAGTTATGCTCCCGAGTGCCTGGCATCGAGGGCATGACTGTGAGAAATCCTGGGCATCCTTGAATAAAGACGGCCAATAGAAGCCAGATTGCAAAATTTTTGCAGCCGTCTTTTTCCCGGAGAAATGTCCACCACACCCAGATGCATGGCAGAACTCAAGTATACTGTTGAATTCATTCTCCGGTATGCATCGGCGAATAATCTGATCAGAGCCGATGCGATACAGTTCAGGGTCCTCCCAAAAGTAGTATTTGGCCTCAGATTTGAGTCTATCCCGTTGTTGCTTGGTCCAATCCTGGGGGATTTGACCAACGGCCAAATAGTTAACAATGTCAGCAAACCATGGGGTGTGGACACCTAAAACTGTAAGAATGGTTTCGTCCGGAAACGTGTCAGCAATCGGAATGTCCGGACAAGAAGAATCACCTAGGAGTCTCGACAAATGATCCGCCACCACATTTTGTACCCCGGTTTTATCCTTGATTTCAAGATCAAATTCTTGAAGAAGAAGAATCCAACGAATAAGCCGGGGTTTAGCATCCTTTTTAGCCAAGAGATGTCTCAAGGCCGAGTGGTCGGTATAAACAATAACATGAGACCCCAAGAGATAAGCCCTGAATTTTTCCAACGCAAATACTACAGCGAGTAATTCCTTTTTAGTAACAGTGTAATTCCTCTGGGCTTCATCCAAAGTTTTACTAGCGTAGTAAATGACAAAGGGCTTTCGATCAATTTTCTGACCCAGGACAACCCCGACCGCGTAATCAGAGGCATCGATCATGATCTCAAATGGGGTTGTCCAAATAGGTGGTTGCAAAATTGGCGCACAGGTGACCGCCGTTTTTAGGAAATCAAATGCCTTTTGGCATGATTCGTCAAAAACAAACGGTGTTTCTTTGGCAAGAAGATTGCTCAAAGGGCGGGCAACCTTCGAGAAGTCCTTGATGAATCTTCGATAAAATCCCACATGGCCAAGAAATGATCTGATTTGTTTAACTGATGTGGGAGGAGGAAGTTTAGCGATAGCATCAACCTTAGCTTTATCCACTTCAATTCCCCGTTCAGAGATTACATGACCCAAAACGATGCCCTCTTGGGTCATGAAATGACTCTTTTCCCAGCTAAGGACCAATCGTGTCTTGATACATCGCTTAAGAATCATTTCCAAATTAAGCAAACAAGAATCAAATGATTCTCCGAAAACGGAGAAATCATCCATGAAGACTTCCATAAACTCTCCCACCATGTCGGAAAATATGGCTAGCATACACCTTTGAAAAGTCGCAGGTGCATTGCATAACCCAAAAGGCATCCTACGAAAAGCAAAGGTTCCGTAGGGACAGGTGAAAGTAGTTTTTTCCTGATCCTCGGGATGGATAGGAACTTGGTTGTATCCCGAGTAGCCATCAAGAAAACAGAAGTACTTCTGCCCGGCTAATTTTTCCAGGATTTTATCAATGAAGGGCAGGGGAAAATGATCCTTTTTAGTGGCAGTGTTCAGCTTCCTATAATCAATACAAACTCTCCAAGATGAAGCTGAACGAGTTGTGACAGATTCTCCTTTCTCATTAGTCACAACAGTAATCCCGGCTTTCTTTGGAACAATCTGAACGGGACTTACCCAGGGACTGTCAGAGATTGGATAAATAATTCTTGCATCGAGCCACTTGATGATTTCCTTTTTGACCACTTCTCGCATATTTGGATTCAATCTCCTCTGCATCTGGCGAGAAGGGCGGGATCCATCTTCCAAGAATATTCTATGATTGCAGTAAGATGGCTCGATCCCCCTAAGGTCATGAATGGTCCAACCAATTGCCTCCTGATGTTCCCTTAGGACCTTAATCAATTTAATCTCTTGCTCCTTTGTCAATTTAGCACTGATAATCACAGGGAGCGTATTCTGAGGTCCTAAAAATTGATATTTCAAATTCTCGGGCAATGGTTTCAATTTGAGCTGGGGTGAGGTGATGATTGATGGTTGGGTAGATGCTGAAGATTCAACAAGAGGGAGAGGTTGTGAGTGGACAAAATCAGTAACCTCTTCCGAAGATGTTAAGTCAGAGGGTTGCGGGTCAAATTCATCAACCAAAGAGGAACTTTCAATTGAAGAAACTGTCAAACAAGTTTCAATATTAACATTATCCTCATCAAGTTCCTCAATAACTCCACAATCCTCAAATTTATTGATCGCCTTAAAAATATCTAATTTCATACGTTGGTCCCCAAAGGCGATTTCCATGCTACCGCTTTCACAATTAATGTTGGCCTTTGCGGTAGCCAGGAACGGACGCCCCAGAATGATGGGCGTGTTCCTCAGATTATCTGGTACATCCATGTCAAGGACAAGGAAATCTACAGGAAAATAGAAATCCTTGACCTTAACTATAACATCTTCAATAACGCCTCGCGGGTTTGTGACCGAACGATCCGCTAACTGTAGCGTTACTGAAGTTGGCCGAAGTTCGCCTAACCCAAACTTCTCGTAAAGAGAAGTCGGAATTAGGTTGATGGATGCACCGAGATCCAAAAGTGCTCTATCAAATGTGTAATCTCCGATAACGCAAGAAATCAAAGGAGCACCAGGATCTCTCTTTTTCTGAGGAAGGTAGTGCAGGATAACAGAACTAGCCTGCTCGGAGAGTACCACCTTCCTCGGAACAGATTCTCTCGACTTACGCTTTTGTGTACATAATTCCTTTAAAAATCTTGCGTAAGTCGGTATGTGCTTGATAGCATCAAGGAGCGGGATATTGATCTCAACATTCTTAAATAAATTCAGAAGCTCCTCATTGCTATCAACAGACTTCTTTTTCTTTGCTTTGGTTAAGGCTTCAGGAAAAGGAACACGAGTCAGATCTTTGGAATCGGATTCCTGAGCCTTGATTTCTCCTTTAGAATTCTCTTCTCTCTCCTTAGATTCTTCAGGATTCAAAAGATTAGAATAATGTGGTTGTGGATCCTGAGTCTTCTTACCACTTCTCAAAGTGACAGAATTTGCAGAAGCGTAAGAATTTGGGTCTTGAGGAGGGTTAGGAAAGATTGGAGGGGCTTGATTGACCATGAATTGTTGATTTACAGAAGAAGAAGACGAGGAACCCTGCTCAACCACCTGAGCATGCGCGTGTGGGTCCCTCTGATTTCCGTACCCTTGGGCTTGATTGCCCGAATTCGTAATATTTCGTGGGTTGGGTACGGGTTGGGATGGTAGAGATCCGGGTTGGCGAGAGTTAGCAATGAGCCCGGATTGCAAGTTGTCCAGTGAGTTTTTCATTTGCTGCATGAGCTGGAGCATAGATCCTTGCATCTCTACTATTTGATGGTTCAAATCAGCCTGCCCTACGGGTTGACGGGCATTCCAAGCTGGCTGATTGACCTGATTCGGAGGCAACTGAGTATATACTTGACCCTGACCCATTGGTCGTTGCGGAGCATAATTGCTGGGTCGGAATTGGGACTGTTGCCCCGGATTTTTCCAAGAGAAGTTAGGGTGGTTTCTCCAACCTTGATTATAGGCATTCGAGTAGGGGTTGGATCTAGCATTCTCTTGTACAGCACAGACATCCTCATAAAGTGAGGATGGAGAGAAAGAAAAGGAAGGATTAGAAAAACTGGGATCAAAGGCCCCAGTTGGGAACCCATGGGGTTCCGAAAAATGCTGACTCATAGGTTGAGTCGCATCAAGTTGATTCACGAACTCCCGTCCAGAAAGAGCTCGTGAAGAATGGAATCCCGATTTTTGGGATTGAGTGGATTGAGAGTTGTTCATAGAATTGCCAGCCATCCACTCTTCCATTCTTTTAGCAACCAAGTCCACTTTGTCAAGTTTATTACAAATCAATTCCATATCAAATGAATGAGAGTCATGGACTTCATTGACATTTGATCTGGGTTGTTGGGACCGGTTAAAAGTATCCATGGAGGCATGATTTATTGAATTCTCACTCATTTCCTCAAATAAATCATGTGCACTATCTGCATCTTTATTGAGGAAATTGCCTCCGCAAGAAGCATCCACATGGTTTCTGAGTTGCTCAGTCAACCCATGATAAAAAATCTGCACGAGTTGCCATTTCGGCACCTCGTGGTGTGGACACCTCCGCAATAAGTCCTGGAATCGCTCCCAGGCCACATGAAACTGCTCCCCCGGCCGCTGGGTAAAAGTAGTGATTGCCCGTCTCAAAGCATTGGTACGACCGACTGGGAAAAATTTCTTCAGAAAGGCCGATTTCAACTCATTCCAAGTTGTAATTGGTCTTCCTATTGTCCTATACCAATGCGTGGCCTTATCCCTAAGAGAGTGAGGGAAGAGCCTCACGATCATTTGCTCCTCGTTTACGTTTCGAGACTTGGTGGTCTGGACCAAAGTGGTCAAGTCCTCCAAGTGTTGAAACGAATCTTCGGAGCCAAGCCCATGATAATGTTTAATCAGGCTTAACACCTGGGGCTTGATTTCTACGTCACCGGCTGGAATCTGGACGCCGGGACGTTCCCCGTAATTTGAAGGATCATAAAAATCCTTCAAGGGCTGAACGCCCTGCATTCTCTGGAACCATTCTTGCATTCTCTGCATTTGTTCCAGCTGCCTTCGAAATTCTTCCTGTGGATTTCCAGGCAGAAGAGGCTGTTGTTCGGCCATGGGATCAAATTGACCAAAATCTAACTTGCGCCTCCTAGAATGTTCTAATGGTCCTTCTAATCGGGGATTCAATGACCGTCTTCCCAGCATAAACTAGGAGTAGGTCGTAAGGACCGGGGATAGGGACCCTGCAGTACAACAAAACAAGGCTGTCCTTAAGTGAGGTAGCCTAAGGATCTACTGACTCCCAACACCAGCCTTAAGACTGTAACTGATTTACTCTACTTGCGTCTGTATAATCCAACCAGTTAGAAGGAGGGATTGGGGAGAAGGTTCTTCCTTTGGCTTTCGCCTCCGGTTCCTAGTGTACCCCCCAGCCGCGGTCGTTTGACGCTACTCCCCTAGCTAGACATCAGATTAATCAGTACAAGTAGGTTAATCAAAAACAATCTCAGACTAGGCCTTGAAGAGCAAATCAAACCTTAGGGCCAACGTCTACTCAATTTTATTACGGCCTGGGATTGTGGTGCTTATGGAATGTGATGGGCCCTTACAATGGGTTGTGTCCTTAATGATTGATTGAAATTTGTGAAGTGCGTGCACAACCAGGGTTTTCAAGCAAGATTATTTATAATGTGTGAATTTTAATGTTCAAATCCTGCTTAAGTAGCTTTTAGGGTTTCAAATTAAGTGAATTGCAATCAAATTTCTAGGCAAACCAAGTTGTAAAACACGGGTGAAGATAGTTTTCCTTTAAAAACAGAAAGAAAGCGGAGTGCCTAGAATATACCTAGATTGAAAACCCTAAGGAGGAGCTACTTGATGAGTTGGTTTTAAATAAAGTGGTGCGGCCCAAACAACTCAAACAATTGGCCACAATTGCACCACTAAGTTAGGCACTCAAAGATGGTTAACCTAGAATGATTTCTACTCTGTTATGTGTTGCTCTGTGTGTACCGGTTCCACAGATCAGAACCCGGTTGAGTAGAAAACAAATCAAGTTAATCAAGTGCCTTGAATGTGGGTGTGTGTTGTGTGTTTGTTGAAAGTTACCCCACAAAATTATCTTTTTGTTATTATTTTTTTTTTATGAATGAGGGTGAAATGAGTGTGAGTAGAAATCCAAACAACCAAACTATTCCTAGGATTTATGCAAACACCTAGGTTAATTGGAATTTGGATTTAATGTGGCGAATGAAATCTATGGAGGGGGAAAGAATGGGGGAGCACTTACAGTTGTCTTCAACTGCACTTTACTCCAGTCTACCGCTTGTTGATTCCTTGATGGAGGTCTCTGCAAAACAATAGACACAAGAGAAAGCTAGTTAGAAAACAAATAAAGTGCAAGAAATGCGAAGAAAAGATCGGAAATCGTTGCCTCCCCGGCAGCGGCGCCAAAATGTTGAACGAGAATCTACGCTAACGTGTTTGGTTTTGGAAAACCCGTCGTTGTAGTTCGAAAGCGAAGGATTCGTGTTCAACAAATAAGATTTATACCGAAAAAGAATTCCGGGTCGAACTCAGGGAGGCTACGTTGATCTATATTCGCAATTATGTTTTTTTTAGGATTTTTGATAAACAAGGCGAAATAATTACAATGGAGCTATCAAACTAAGAGAGAGAGAGAGAGAGAGAGAGAGAGAGAGAGAGAGAAAGAGAACATGCATTCAATATTTCAATTGTTTATACAAGCAAACGAAATGAAAGTTACACTAGAAAGCGGAAAATCAATTACACTATAAAGCAGGAAAATTCTACACTAGAAAAGCTGTAAATAAGAATGGGAGAGAGAAGTTATCCTCCTCGACGGTCGCTTGGAGGACGAGCCGGACGGGACGACGCCTGGACGAAGGAGAACGAAGCGGGACGAAGGAGGACGAAGCAGAAGAACGGGAACGAAGCAACACGCCGTCGTCGTCGCGGGATCCACTTCCGAAGGGGGACGAAAATTTGGACTTTATCTCGCGAGAAGCATCCCGGGTGTGGGACAAGCTTCTCTTGAGCTTTGGAGAGGTAGAGAGGAGAAGGAAGGGATGAAAATTTCGTATGGAGGGGGTCTCCTTTTATAGTTGCAAGGAGTGGGGGCAAAATGGACATTACATCTTCAAAATAATAAATAAGGGGTCTTTAGTGACGGATAAAACCGTCGCTAAAGCCCGCCGTCGCCGTCGCCGCCGCGCCCACGTGCGCCCGCTTGGCTGGCCTGCGCGCGTAACGCATACGCACGTCCGCGTCGTCTCAGCCGTCCGATCGCGAGATCGGACGGCTTAGATCGCGTCCGCGCCCGCTGCGTAGCGCGCCCGCCCGCGTGCGATCGCGCGCCCACCAGAGCGTCCAATTGCGCGTCGGCGCTATCGGGCGCGCGCGGCCGTTGGATCTTCATCTGACGCTCGTGCGCGCCCGCTCGCCCGCGCCTTCGACCCCCTCACCGCGGCTCGAACCTGCGACCTCCGCTTCGCCCGCAGCTGCGTCGCCGCTGCGCTACGCGGGCGAAATGGTCGCGCGGACGTTTTTAAACGCGAGCGACCGCAGCCGTTGGATCGAGATCCAACGACGGAGAGGAGACGGTGCGCGGTCTTCACAGGACTCCTGCGGCCGATTGGGCGGCTGGGATGGCACCACGTGGCGCTATCTTGGCCGTCCATCTTCTGGAAGTTGTAGATGGTGCCACGGATGTCGGATTGACTCGATTTTTGTGTCGTTCGGCTGCGATCGTCGATCCGAATTCATCCGTGTGGTCGGATTTTCCATCTGAAGTGCGGATTTACACCATCCTGGCCCTTGATCTTCTAGGGTTCCCCGATCTCTATCTGATGCTACGGATGCCTGATTAGGGCGATCTTGGAGTCGTTGAACTCCAATCGTCGCCCTGATCATATCCATACGGTTGGATCTTTGATCCGAGGCCCCGATAAAATATTTGCCCTGTCCAAGCACATAAAAGGAGACAATTAACCTCCATTTTATTCAAACTACTCTAAATGCAAGATGATGCATGTAATGCAATATTTATATCATGAAATGCAATCCTATGCTTAAGAACATGCATAAATAGACATTTTAAGTAGTGTAAATGTGTTTACATCACTAGTAGTGTCTCTCTTTCGCCTATCTTCTCTATGTAAGAACTCCAAGGGAGCATGGCAAGCTTCTGCAATTCTCCACAACCTCAAATGGCTTATTTGAGTTCGAAGGCTTGTATGTGTGTGTACACACGTATAGATGATTCTCGAATGAGCCTAAGGCTCAAATAGCTTATTTGAACCAAAACACTTTTTACAAATACATCTTTGAATCTCACAAAGCTTGTAAAGTATTTTACAAAGTAATTAAGGAGTACTTTACAAAGTACGTAAGGTATTTTAAAAAAGTATTATTTCGAAAGGTATTCTTTTTTTCCAAAAAAAGGCAAAGTACTTTACAAAAATCATTAAATATTTTACAAGTTTATCTTAGATTCTTGTAAATTTAGCACATTTACAAATCATTTATAAATGCCTTCTAATTTTCTATAAACAAGTACACACAAACACAAGCATGCATGCCCAAGCCCATGCACATGCACATGCAAAGATAGAAAGAATGAAGTTATCACCCTCATCGATTTCTATTATGAATAGGTCTCAAAGTGCGAGGCAAAAGTATGACTCCATTTTAAGAAAGAACTAGTATATTAATTAATTCTATTCTGGGCATAATCAATGGAACATGCATCGGATTCTGTAAGTGGGCTCAAGTAGGTTAGAAGAGAAATGATCTAATGAAGGTGGACATTACTGACTTCATTTCTCAGCTACCATTAATCAGGTCTTGAAGGGTTAACAAGTAACTTAGAAGCTTCTACAACTATTCATGAGTGGGCCAAGGAAAGAAAATTTTTGAATGCAAAACTATGATAACCTACTTATGTGATAAGAATTATCTAGTGATCTTAAGCCTTAGATAATTTATTTAATCCACAGAGCCTAAGATACAACTAACTTACTTGAGCCATTACAAATGTTTTTCTTACATGTTACAAAACCTATGCAATATTTCATGGAGCTTGTATTACATGTTACAAAACTAAACATTTTTACAAAGCGTAATGATGCAGAAGATTTTTGCTTTTCAAAAATATGTCAGAAAAATTCGTCATGTAGTAAACAAGTGGTGGAAAATCCTTGATAAAAAATTAATAAGAATATACTAAACTTGAACCACAAAATCAGGTCGTATCCACAGGGAGGTGCAAACCAATAAATGACCAATATTTGTAGTACATGAGTACGTTATACAAGGCTTAATATGATGCAAAAATTAATTTGACGATTAGTTGTAGCATCAAACCGACATTCGAATAACTTGAATGAGTAATAACATGAAATATAGAGAATTAGAGGGTCTGAGAAGCAATTACCCACAATATAAAATAATTTCTCAAAAAAATCACACCTCTTCAACCAAGTTCATTTCATCTAATTCCCCCTCTCCTATAGCAAAATAGGAGAGGTGGAGTTCCTTGCTTGCACGTACATGAGGAGCTACGGCTAGCGGCGTGGCTTGTCAGAGGAGTAGGGCCGGAGGAGAGGAGTGCCTCGACGGTGGTGCAGCGACGAGCAGTGGCCGGAGCTGCCACCGATGACGAGGAGGAGGTGCGGCGGTGGTGGTGGTTGCTGCCACTGTTGGAGTTACGTGCGGTTGAGGAGGCATCACACGAGGGTGGAGTTGCACACGTTGCCTTCGATGGTAGATGGGAGGCGTTGGAGGGTCTCTGTTGACACCGAGAAGGAAGGTGGGCGGTCGATGATGTAGGGTTCCTCCTTGGTTGTAGTAGGTGAAGAACGAAGAAGAAGATGAGAAAACAAAGAAGAGGGGAGGGTGGGTGGAGACTGTGGTGTTGTTGGCTGATGCGTGGGAAAGACGAATAGAGTTGGGTTGTTTTGAGGGAGATGGTGGATAGTGGAGAGATGTGGCATTGGGTTGGTTTTGGAGATGGTGAAGAAGGTGGTAGATGATAAGCACGGATGTCGTGGTGGCTGTGTGCTATCACCACACGGCCCTCGTGGTGGAGCTTGCGGTGAAGATGGAGCCTGCTTCAGATCACGGTGCATGACATGTCCATGGTGTAGGCAGGGATCACGGTGGCGGAGATGGGAGGAAGATGATCCCCTAGGGGGGCGGTGAAGGTTCTCTGCGGATGGCCGACCTCCTTTTTGAAAAGGTCTTTGTTTATTTTCCTTCAGTCGCAAAGTTCTCTAACCACTCGCAAAGATTGCGAGTGGTTGGAACGGTAGATGAACACTGGCCGATCTTTATTAGATGTCTGAACTTATCACCAGATGTCTTAAAAAGTGTAAAATCAAGGAGCTTATGCTGGCAATTCCCAGATGTCCATCCTTATCTCTAGACATCTTATAGACACAGAATGAATGTTTGATTCTTATACCTAGCCTGCATCCAACCATATAGAATATGTTATTCTATCATACGTTATTAAATGTAAAATTGACATACAAAGTTATATACAGGCTAAGATGAATTACCAGATAACTCCTAATCAATTAGAAACTACGAACAGATAATTAAATAGTACTTAGGCCAAATAATAGTCCACTAAAGTGGATTTATCACGTAACTTAAACTTTTGCAAGCTAATATTTTTATAACTTTTCTATTAAGATGCCTATTGCAATTTCATTCTTGATGAAATTTCATATGTAATCTATTATTCAGTTGAGTTTCTCATATGAGATTCCAAATGCATCTGACTTATTTAAGTTTTTTGAGCCTTAGGCTTACTGCACAATTTACACGCACACAAGCAAGGAATGTAATGTTATACATATTGGCTCGAATTATTAACTTAATTAATAATAAGTGAATATCCTATGTTTTACAAAAAATTGTATTACATTGCCACAGAAATAAACATTTTTACAAACTGTTAGAACTCTTACACATTAATTTGTTCATGACATTTTCATAAAGACTGTCCTTTAAAAATGTATCTTTCTAAAGATGGAAGCTATAAATATTACTAGTTTTACTAAAATTTCATATGAAATATATATAACTAATAAACTTTTAATGCATACCATTGAATTCAACACAAACACACATGGGAGATGATATTATGTGAAAAACTTGTCACCGAGAAAATTACAAGAGCACAAGCTCCACAAGGACTCTATTGCCCACTAGCAATTAGAGTTTTTTTTGTTTTTTATTGCACTACGACAACTTAAAGAGGTAGGGAGATGTGTTACACAATTTATAAGAGGATGAGATACATGAACCTGTTGTAGGACTCCTCCTTTGTTATTTTTTATTCTTGTTTGGTCTTGGTGCATTATTTACCCACACCTCTTATTATAAAAAGAGATGTAGGGCTTTTCTTTTGGAATAAGACAAAACACTACTTCCTAGTTAGTATCAGAGCATTGGTCCTAGACCGTGGCCCTGGTATCCCACCTAAGAAAGCCTTTGAACCCTAACCACCGATATCCCTCCTTTCCTCCTTGCCATTGCCACCGGCCAAGCAATCTCGCTGAGCCCTGATAGATCGGCACAACCCTAGTAGGGCACTGCCTGGGCTGTAGGACCTGCTGAGACCCATCACCAATCCCTATAGAGGCCCAACAGGGCACCACCACTCATTGTCGATCCCTGATTTGGCCTAGCAGGGCACCTCCAGAACCCCCAGCGCTGCTGGACACCGCAACCGGTCACTGATCGACCTTGTAGTCATCGGTGTGGTCTCAACAGCCCTCCTGTGACCCCTGTTTTGATCATGGGGAGCCCATGATCCTCTCTCACCAATAGGTAGAGGCTTCACTGGTGAGGGTTCCTATTATAATGCTTTGTCGGGCTTTTTAGATGAGTATAAGTCAGTCATGTTGTAGTATAGGTGACCAAGCGTTGATAACAAATAAGAATTTATAACTCGAAAATCAAAGTATCCGAGGTCGAACACAGGGAGCAATTGGGTATTTCAAAACTTAAGAACACAACTCTCAATTAAAAGCAATAACTAATTCAACCAAAATTGAAGAGTAATGTAATGTAGAAATAATGCTCAAAAGAATTGGACGGCTAATAAAATATCAGACGTCTTAAAAATTCATGCTACAGTGATTTATATGTGATTTTGGCCTTCTGTGTCTTTTCTCTCTCTCTTCTTTCTCTTTCTCTTTGCTCTGTGGCTGGGCTTCTTCTTCTTCTTTGCTTCTTTACCTTTCCTTGTCTTCTTCTTCTTCTTCTTCTTCTTTTGCTTGGCCGCTCCTGCTTCTCTCTTTCTTCTGCCCTTGCTTTCTCTTCTTTGTCTTCCTGTGGCTAAGTCCCTGCCTCTCTTCTTTCTTCTTTTCTTCTTCAGCTACCTTCTTCTTCCTTTCCTTCCTTGCCTTGATTTCCTTCTTGCGGCTAAGTATCCTTCCTTCCCTGCTCAGCTTCGCCTTCCTCTTCCTTCTTCCCTACACAACACCACGTAGCAAAACCTACCCCCTACCCTCCCCGCATCTCTCTCTCTCTATTTCTCTCTTCGTTATGCTCTCCTAGAGCTGGGCAATCGGGTCAGGTATCGCGCGGCCGAGTCCAGGCGCATCGGCATGGGTGTGATGCGCAAGGAGTGCTAGATTTAGGTAAATGGGTCAGGTGCTAGATCCGCGGGGGCAGGTCGCGGACGAGGCATGAGTAAGAGCGAGGGACCTCACCCCTATGTGCTGGAGGCGATTAGCTGAAGTCAAAAAAATAATTAATACTACACAAGTAGCTCGAAACTTACCGAGGTGGGACTAAAAGTCCCACCCGCTTCTGCGCGTGCTTCCGTAGAGAATGTCTCCTAATTGCTGCAGCTGCAGAGTGCTTTGGCCCTCAATAGGTGGCTGCTACGGTTCATGGAAGGAAGCCACGCACCTGGGACTTGGTCTCCTGGAGTGGGGCCACCTGATGCAAGCTCGCGAGCAAGCTTCATGTCTTCGGCAATGGCGGCGAGGGGTCAGACCTGTCCACACAAATATGGCCTCACGGCCCTATCAGACAATAGGAAAACCTTCATTGTATCACGGCGAAGGTGAGGCGGGGGTCGGCGTGGCTCAGAACAGCCTAGGCGTGTGTGCCTAGGTCATACTGTGACCGTGTGTGTGAGGTTGTTCGGTGGAAGTGTGGAGTTTGTGTGGCGGGTAGTGAGTGGGCGGAAAGTGATCAGTGGTCGATGGCGGAGGTGGTGAGGTTGGTGGTGAGACGTGTGGAGGTGCGTAGTAATGGATGCGTCTCGCCGGAGGTCAGCCGGAGATGAGGAAGATGAGGGTGGATAGTGGTGGTCGAGGGGGAGTTTATGCAATAAAAGGAGGGAAAAGAAAGAGTAGGAGAAGAGGAACTTATCTGGGGTAATTGGAGCGAAGGGGAGGCAGAGGAGATGAACGGCATGTATGTGCCGTTGTCGGAGAAGACAGTCCTGAGGTGGAGATAACGGCAACGAGGAGGTCAGAGAGGCGTGCGCTGGTGCAGCGCAACACGGAGGAACGAGGCGAAGCGAACCCTGCCACTGGTATGGTGGCAGAGCGACGAGAGGAGGGAGGGAGAGTCGCCGAAGCTTGTGGGCTACTTGGCCGGAGAGGGGAAAGAGGAATTCTGGGGGATTCGCAGAGGACCGGGAATCCTTTTATAGTCGCTGGCTGAGCTTCTGGTGCTTGGAGGGCAAGCCATCCAGCGCAAACTCCTCACCGGAGAAGGAAGGTGGTTGGGATACCCAAATCTCTCGAGCGTTCGCACAGGAGATTGGACGTAAATTTGATCTGGAGATCGCATTTAATCGATGGAGAAATCCTCAGAGAATCTCTCTTCCAAATCTGGGAGATCTCTGAGAATTCGAGGAGATATCAACCTTGAATCCTCGCCAGAGTGGGATTCCTCCGCTGTAATGGCGGAGGGACCTGGATGCAAGGGTGGCAAGGAAGCTAGCGGGCTCTGTGCAAGGATTTTTTCAAAAGTTAGGGGCCAGAATGTAATTGGGTGGACCATTTCACAAAGTAGGTCAAGATGACCTTCCCTTAGGCCCAAATTTTGGTATAAACCTAATTTAGACCTAAGGAATCCAATGGTGAAGTTGGATTTTAGGTTTGATTATGTTTGACTGGATATTTTACGTAAAAATCCAAATTAGGTCAAATACTGAGCTAGGACCCCAATCTAGGTCAAAATAGCTTCCAATGGCCAAATTGAAGGTTTTAACCCCTAAGGGATATTTTTTCATGAATTTTAGAGGCTTTATTTGATTTTTATTCTGGCCAGAACCTTATTGAATTAAGAAGGTCTATTTTAGGGTTACAGAATGCCATTTAATTCTTGGATTGCACAATAACTCATTTCTGATTGAACCAACCCACTTTTTATCTTATTCAGATCATTTGACCTATGTTATGCCTTTGAGAAATCCCGTTTATGCACTGCAATGGTAAAATTGCAGTTTTACCCTTTAGTTCATGTTTCCTTCTCAGAACAGTAAACCCTTGACTTAGGTCTTCCTTTAGGTTATGCAGGAGCTTTTGTTTACTTTCTCAGGTCAAAATGAGCTATTTAGGGTTCATGATGAGGCTCTCATTAGTTCGCTTCGTTCTCGACAACAAGGAGTAGTAGCCTTTGGATGGTGGTGCTAGGGTCTTTCCTCGAATCCTAGTATCGCCCCTATTGGTACTAGGGGCTACTCTGAGTCTCTTGGCTTGATTTCCAAGCAATGCTTAGTTGGATCTTGTGATCAGGAGGTTATACTTCAAATTTTAGAGATTCTTAATGGTCTAAAAATAGTGTTTCGGATATGATTTCTTGGTTTTTCCTTCCTTTTAAGGCACAATGGCTTTATCAGAATCTTCAGAAGTGTCATTGGATACCGTTAAAGAGGCAGGAACATATAAAAACCCATTTTTTGTGCCTATCTCCAAGCTTGATTAGACTAACTAGGCCCGATGGTCTCAAACATTTCTCATGACTGTGGAAGGTCATGACAAGGAGTACATACTGGTAGAGCCTAAGCCTGCCAACAAGATGGGGAAATATGCAACTTGGATGAAGGATAATGCGATTGTATGCTCAAGGATAATGAATGCAGTCAAAGAAAATAGCAAGTCTTATTCAACTCCAAAACCCTACATCTCTTTATATAAAGAAAGGTGAAAGGGTAGATTGCAACATAAGTCCAGGCAGAAAAATAAATAAGAGAATCAGTACAATAGGAGTGTATATATAGAAACTACCAATGCTAACACTCCCTCTCAAGCTGGAGCATATATATCTATTATGCTCATCTTGAAACAACAAGCATTAAATGCGAAGTGAGGAAGAGGCTTCATGAATGTCTGTTGTCTAATCTTCAAGAGGCCGCTTAGTATAAATGATCCCACATTGTATCAAGTCTCTAGTGTAATGGTAATCAACCTCAATATACTTTGTACGTTCATGAAACATTGGGTTGTTTGCCGTATAGGTAGCAGTGTGATTGTCACACCTCATCTCCATTAGCCCCTCAACTTGGACATGTAAATCCTGCAATATTAATTTGACCCAAACCATTTCCGCAACTATCTGTGCCATGGCACGGTATTTTGACTCTACACTTGACCTGGAGACAACCTGTTGTTTCTTATTGCTCCAAGTCCCTAGATTCCCAGCCACATAGGTTCAAAAACCACTCGTTGACTTCCTATCAGCCATGCACCTTGCATAATCAACATCAGAGTAGCTAATAATATTCATTGATTCACCTTTCTTGAACAAAACACCCTTACATGGTGCTCCCTTTAAGTATCTGAGCACCTGCATGTAGCATCCCAATGTTGCTTGGTTGGTTTTTTCATGAACTGACTAAGTTTCTCAACTGCAAAAGAAAGGTCAGGATGAGTAATAGTCAGATATAGCAATTTACCAACCAAATGCCTATAAGACTGTTGTCAATAGGTTGAGACTTAGTATCATAAAGATGCCCTTTGGGATCCACTGGTATATTTGCAAGCTTAGATTCCAACATCCCTTTCTCCTATAATATATCAAGGACATACTTACGTTGACTAAGAACTATACCATCTTTACTCCATGCCACCTCAATACCCAGAAAGTATCTGAGCTTACCCAGGTCCATAACAAAGGAATCAAGTAGCTTCTGCTTGACCTCTGCTATCCTAGTCGTGTCGTCTTTAGTAAGAATAAGATCATCAACATAAACCAAGAGTACCATAACTCCTTTTCTCTTTCGGACAAAGAGTGAGTGATCTGTAGAGGACCTTAAGAGCCCCATGGTATGTATCTCCTTTGACAATCTTTAGAACCAGGCACATGGGCTCTGCTTCAGGCTATAGATAGCCTTCTTCAACTTACACACACACTCCTGCTGAGTCTCAAAACCCAGTGGTTGTTACATGTAGACTTCCTCCTAAAGATCACAATATAGGAAGGTGTTCTTCACATCGAGCTGATGTAGTTGCTAGTCATAATGTGCAGCAACTAAGAAAAGAATATGGACAGTAGGAAGCCATGCCATAAGCAAAAAAGGTATCAAAGAAATCCACCCCATAGGTCTAGGTGAATCCATTTGCTACTAGTCTTTCCTTGTGATGAGATATGGCGCCATCTAGATTATACTTTAGTGAAAACAACCAACGGCACCCAACAACTTTGCATGTCTGGGTAGATCTGTAAGCTCTCATGTCCCTTGAAAGTGCAAGGAAGTCATCTCTTCCTCTATGGCCTGATGCCAATTCGGATTGAGCATATCCTGCTGGTATGTAGCAGGAATCTGTGTGGCAGACAAGGCAGCAGTAAACATAGCAAATGATATCTTAAGATTGGCAGTAGAAACTACTCCAGCAGTCTGATAGTGTGCACCACTACTTTGGCTCAGTTTGTGAATGCTACTTTGGCTCAGTTCTTTCAATCCTTGGGTACTGTTCACCAGATTTCTTGTGTTCATACATCCCAACAAAATGGGGTGGCTGAGCGCAAGTTTAGACATTTGCTTGAAGTTTCCCATACTCTCATGTTTCATATGCATGTTCCCACTACTTTTTGGGATGATGTAGTTCTCACATCCGCTTTTCTAATCAATCGTGTTTCTTCATCTGTTTTAAGTTGGAAGACACACTACTCTCTTTTGTATCTTGATTGAGATTTGTTTTCTTTAACACCCAAAATCTCTGGATGTGTTTGTTTTGTTTACTTGTTAAATGTGGACAAACTTTCTCCTCAGTTAGTTAAATGCATCTTTGTAGGCTATACTAGAACCCAGAAAGGATATAGATTTTTAACCTTTGACACATTGATTTTATGTCAATAAGGATGTCACTTTTTTTGAGGAGATTTCATATTATTCTGCTATTAGGAAATCTACTACCATGTCACATGATGTTCCACTACCTATGCCCACTACTATGCCTCTAGTGTCCTCTGAGCCTCCTTTACCTCAGACAGATGGTCCTTCTATTGCATTTTGTAAACATCCTGAGATTACAGACACCTTCCCTAAACACTTCCAATGCAGACCTGCCTCCACCACATCTCTTGTAGATGAGCCCCTTTCTACTACCCTTGCTCAGTCCTCTACTGATCCTAGAAATTCTGCTGGAGATCCAGAGCGTACAACACCTTTGGTAAATGATGTGGAACTTCCTATTGCCCAAAGGAAAGCCACAGAGGTTGTGTGCTAGGTATTTAGTTTCAAATTATATGTCATTAGGGAGACTTCTATATTTTGTAGTGGACAACCATTATATTCCTAGGAACCATATAGAGGCCTTCTAGGATTCTTCCTGAACCATGGCCAGATTAGTTGCTAAAGGTTATACACAAACCTTTGGTGTTGACTATTTTGAGACTTTCTTGCATGTGGCTCATCTCAATTCTATACAGATTCTACTCTCTATGGCAGTAAATGATGGTTGCTGGTATTTCAGCTAGACATTGAAAATGTATTCCTCTATGGTGATTTAGAAGAACATGTATATATGTAGTAACCCCTCGGCTTTGTGAGTGAGGGAGAGTGTCATAAGGTGTGCAGATTAAAGAAAGCTATTTATGGTGTTAAGCAAATCCACTAGCTTAGTTTGAGAGATTTAGTAATGTTGTTCAAGAATATGACTTTATTAGATCCACAGCTAATCATTTAGTTTTTACCATGCACAAAGTTATTAGCTTAGTTATTCATATTGTGTACATTGATGATATTCTGCTTACAGGAAGTGACAAAGGAGTACAGGTTACAAAGAATTTCTTACATTCTTAGCTTGTGACCAAGGATTTGTGGTTGATAAATTATTTTCTACATTGAAGTACAACACATGGATGGTCGTTTTGTCTCGTCATAGAGAAAATATGTAGTGGATATCTAGAGAGAAGCATGAATGCTTGGGTGCAAACCTATCAGTGTCTCGATGGACTCATCCATACCTCTTGTAAATTTAGAGAATCCACTACTTGAGGATGTGAGTAAGGATCGTGCTATGGTAGGAAAGCTGGTATATCTGACAGTCAACAGACTAGATATTTCCTTTGCTGTTAGGAGACTCAACCAATTTATGCAGTCTCCTAGAGAGAAACACTAGGATGGTGTATGCTAGGTGTTAAGGTAGCTCAAACAGGCTCTTGGAAATGACCTTTCCTTTAGAAAACATGGTCATCTTAATATATGAGGCTACTCTAATGCTGATTATGCTAGAAAACGTAAGGATTGGAGATCTACTACAAGGCATTACACCTATGTTGGTGGCAATCTTGTCACCTGGAGGAGTAAAAAGCAAAATGTGGTCTGCAGATTAAATGATGAGTTTAAGTGTAGGGCAATGGCCCATAGTACTTGTGAGCTTCTGTGAATGAGATCTATCTTGTAGAATTTAGGAGTGCCTATTTCAGGTCACATTCCCATGTATTGTGATAACAAAGTAGCTATTTTATTGCAAAGAATCCAAGCATATAGAAGTTGACTGTCATTTCATCATAGATGCTATTCTAGCTAGCAAGATTTCTACACCCTATATTGCTACTACAGACCAGATTGTTGATATTTTCACTAAGGTGCTCTCCAAGAAGCGTTTTGAGTTGCTATGTTCCAAGAAGAGCATGACTGGTGTATATGCTCTAGCTTAAGGGGGAGTATTGAGTTATGTAGTTTGTTTTAATTAGTTCTTATTGTATGAGTATGTGCTTGTAAGTTGTAATTTTTCCTTTTCTGCCTCTCTATATAAAGGCACTTCCAGTTTCTGAAAAGAATAGTTCGCCTATTTTTCCTATCAGGTTCATTTGTTTTAACTTCATCCATTAGTAGGGTTTACACTACATAGGGATGGTGCCCTCCTTACTCCCATATTACACTACGCTGATGACATGCTCTTTGCAGAAGGGGGAAGTCGTGAAGCAAAGAATGTAACTACCTTCATGAGGATTTTCGGTTGGATCAAAGGTCTAACAGTAAATCACATGAAATCTACTTTCATTCCGTTCCATATGACCGAAATGGAGGTGGCTACTACCTCTCAATTTCTTCATATGATAAAAGGTCATTTTCCTTTTGTCAACCTGGGTCTTCCTTTGAAGAGCTAGGGTTAGGGTTTTTTTTTTTTTTTTTCTGTACAAAAGGAGATATGGAAATCAAGGAGGGTACATGCATCAATGTAGAACCATTACTATGATACCAAGTTAGAACAAATGAAAGTAATTCTTATGGCATACCCCTACCTCTCAATATATAGAGGTGTGAAAATTACAAGAATACTCCTCAAATAAATAATGAAATGCAACCAACAATAATAAGTAATAAAAAGATTGAAAGGGCTCTAACACTCTCCCTCAAGCTGAAGCATAGATGTCGATCATGCTTATCTTGGAATAACAAACATCAAAGGAAGACTGAGGCAATGCCTTTGTAAAGATATTTGTGGTCTAGTCACTACAGGAGACATGCATGGTGTGGATGAGACCTCTATGGATCAAGTCATGCGTGTAGTGGCAGTCTACCTCCACATGCTTCGATCTTTCATGAAACATAGGGTTGTTAGCAATATAGGTGGCAGCCTTGTTATCACATCTCATCTCCATATGGGTGTCAATAGACATACCTAGATCTACTAGAAGAGATTTCACCTACTTATCATCTTAGCAGTTGTGTGTGCCATAGCCTTATACTCGGATTCTGTATTGGATCTTGATACAATAGCTTGCTTCTTGCTCTTCCATCTTACCAAGTTCCCTACTACATAAGTGCAAAAACCAATGGTAGACTTCCTATCAGCAAGATATCCTACATAATCTACATCTATGTAGGCCACAACAATTATAAAGGTTCCCTTGGTGAACAAAACTCCTTTTCCTGGTGCTCTTTTTAGGCATCTTAGGACCATCATTACAGCATCCCAATGTTGTCTAGTAGACTTGTCCATGAATTGACTTAATTTTCCAACAAGGAAAATATTAGGTCTCATAATTGTCAAATACAAGAGTTTTCCCATTAGTCCTTTGTATTGACAGTTACCCATTACTTCTACCTTCTCCTTATATATGTGTGCCTTGAAATCCATAGAAATATTTGTTGGCTTTGCCCTCAGCATGCCATTCTGTTATAGCAAGTCAAGTGCACATTTCCTCTGTGAAAGAAAGTATCTGAGAGGTTCAAGATCTTTTACAATAAAGTTTCTTGCAAGACTCTCCTTGACCTCAGCAATGCTAAGTCCATTATCCCTTAAAAGAATAATATCAACATAAACAAGTAATGCCACCTCACCTTGTGCAGTCCTCCTGACAAACAAGGAATGATTTGATGATAACTTGTGGAAGCCTAGTGTCTCAACAACCTTGGACAACTTCTGAAACTAGGTTCTGGGACTTTGCTTTAGACCAAAGATTGCCTTGCGCAAGAGACACACCCTAGAACACTCCTCTTATCCTCATATCCTGGGGGCTACTGCATACATGCTTCTTCCTGTAGGTCACTTGTATATGAAGGCATTCTTTACATCAAGTAGATGGAAGGGCCAGTCTCACTGCACAGCTACAGAGATTAGATTGCACACAGTAGGAAAGCATGCCACTGGAGAAAACGTGTCAAAGAAATCCACGTCATAGGTCTACATGAATCCTTTGGCCACAAAATGGGCTTTTGTATCTCGCTATTGTCTTGTCAAGGTGATACTTAATGTTAATGATGCACCGACACCCTACAACTGACACTCCTGAAGGTAAGTTAGCAAGTTCCCACGTGCCACGAGAGCATAATGCAACCATCTCATCCTTCATGGTTTGGCACCACTTCGTATCAAGGATAATTTGCTGATGAGACATAGGAATATGCATAGTTGAAAGAACACGACATAACTTGTTGTATGCCCCTCCTAGAAAATCTGTCATCACAACATGATAGGTAAGATATCTAGCACAACTCTGTGGAGCTTGTAACTGCAATAGGGAGACTTTGATCATCAGGAACTAATATAGTTAAGGGCTACCTCTAGCTGCTCAGGATAGAAATAAGGCATATCACTGTCTCCTTATATAGGACATGCATCATCACTATGCAGAATCTCATTAGTCTGTAAATCACCTATGCTTACCTAAGGCAAAGGAGTTGGCACAGAGAGGAGGGGTTGAAGCCTGTAGTTGACAAGGGCTCACTAAACCTTACATGCCCAAAGGGTGGTAGTTGATAAATATGAATTCATTCATGATAAAATGCCTACTTGTGTTAGCTCCTAAGCTTAACATTGCATGTATAATGTGGATAATGCATAACATTCATTACATTGCATTTAGGATGATTTATATAATTTGTATATTAATCTTTACATTTTGTGTGGCAAGGGGATAATGCGACATCTTTATGGGTTTCGGATGAAAAATTCGACCATATGGATGGATTCGGAATGATGATTGCAGTCTGATTCAAGCATGTTTTGCGAATTAAAATTAGGGTTTGGAGGATCCGTCATCGTAGCTTGCAAAATGCATCTATCAGATAAAATTTATAACTGAAACTCGAAAAGTGAGTCACAGGTTGAACACGGGGAGGAGAATGTTTGGTTTTGAAAAATATGCATTTTGCTTTTATTTATTTTTTTCGTTTTTGTCTTTTCTAATCTTTTTGGTATTTTTAATAGGGCAAGAGATCAGGTCAATGAAATCTAACTAATCTACTTGCAAAATAAAAAGAGGGAGATAGAGAAAGAGAGAAACGATCATCTATTTATGAATAAATGTTTGTTACAACTACGAAAGCGGAAAAACTACACTATGAAAGCGAAAAAGATAGAAAGAGGTGAGAGAATCCCCCTTGACGATTGCTTGGAGGATGACTCACTTTGACGTCACTTGGAGGAAGGTGGTGAGGAGCGGGATGAAGGAAGATGTAGTTGGAGGATGGAGGATGGGGCAGGACAGCATCGCGGCGAGGATCTTCTTCCCAAAGGGCAGTGAGAAGATGGCCACGGGATGCTCCACGAATGGGGATGAGAGCTGGGAAAGCTATTTTCTTTTCTACTCTAGAGGAGCATCCCGAGCTTAGGACAAGCTCTCTCTAGAGCCTTGGAGGTGGTGAGAGGAAGAAAGGAAGAGATGGTTTGGAATGGTGGTGGGTAGGTCCTTTTATAGTGGAGGAGGAAGAACAAATTCTCATCTGGGTCATTACTGATGTCCGTAAACGTCGCTACAGATCTGCCCTTTCTATCACTGAAGATCTGCACCTTCAATTCCTTTGTTGGAGCGCACGGGCCATTAGTGACAGCTGCAAGTGTCACTAAAGGCCTGTGTGGCTGAAGATCTACCCTCCCTACTGCTCATGCTTCGCTGGCGCGTGCATCGCGCGCTCCTTGTTGCGCGTGCACACTCGCGTGCTGGCACTGCACTGTGTGCGCGAGCGCTACGCTGTGGACACAAGCGTTGCTGCGGTGTTGAGCTGTGCACGCGTGTCCATGCCTGTGAGGCGTTGGGCACTAACTAAATTAAAGAATTGGGGGGGGGGGCTGCGGGGATGTGAACCTGCGCTCCTCTTTTGGGGGTGCCTCTCTCCACCACTTTTGCTACAACGTCAGATGGTCGTGTGGAGGATGCTCTGAAGAGTAGCGTGGATGGCTTCTCAACCATTGGATCATGATCCAACAGCTGAGAATTGATGATGTGGATGAAGAGGAGCCGGTGCTGGGACTCTAGATGGTGTTGGGTGGCTTGGATGGTGCCACGTGGTGCCATCTGGGCCATCCATTCTTCTTTTTGTTGCAGAGGGTGCCACAGTGCTCAGATCAATATGATTGTCGCGTTGCCAGACTGCGATCGTCACTCCGAATCCATCTGTACGGTCGAATTTTCCATTTGAAACCAGTATGGATGTCGCATTGCCCCCTGGCCGTTGATCTTTTTCGAACTTCATATGATGCTGCAGGACTCCAATCTAGATGATTTTGGAGGCATTAGCCTCCGGTCGTCGTCCTGATCAGATCCGTATGGTCCAATCGCCCATTTGAGGCCCTGAAATAAGTCTTCTTCTTTCCTAACCATAAAAAGGACCTAATTAACCTAAAATATATACAACTACTCTAAATGCAGAATGATGCATGCTATACAATATTTATAAGATGAAATGCAAATCTAAGCCTAGGAACATGCATGAATAGGCATTTTATCCTTAATAATTGTGTCTACATCACAGTCCAACAACATAAAAATCATCTCGATCTGACATTCGTAGCAGTCCCAACAAAGGAATGAAGATGGACAGTCCAGATGGCTCTATGTGGCACCATCCAAGCTGCCCAACATCAGCCACAACACTTGTGCCTCACCTCAAGAAGAGATCTCAGCCATTGGATCTCAATCCAACAGCTGAGTCGTGTCGCTGGTCATTGATCAAGTTTCAAAGGAGAGCCCTGATGGAATCTCAATTGTTGGATCATCATCCAACGGTCGAGACCGCGGCTGCATCAAGCCTTCAGCGCGACAATCCAGTGCTTTGCCACAATGGTAGCGTACCGGTTCCTTAACGAAGAGGAGCGGGTTCGAGCAACAATCTACCGCAGCCTCTTTGACGCCAGCAAATTGGACCGCACGATCTCGATCATATGGTAAGGATTTAAATGCATGGATGGATGCCCGTACCATACACACAATCACACGCAATGACCAGGCATGCTTCAAAGAGCGATCTCAACGCTTCATCCACGATCGAACGATCGCGATCCTCTCTCTCCAGTAGGCACACGATGAGTGCGCAATCCACGCCATCCACCCACAATCCAAAGGCATGATCTTCGCGCAATCTCCACCCTCCAGATGTGATCGAACGGTCACGATTCCTCTCGCCAGCAAGCATGCAATTCAAACTCACTGAGTGCGATCCCAAGCGCACAATATCTGCTCAATCCATGCCGCCCATCAGAGATCCAAGGGTCACTAAGTGAGGCACAGCTATATAGCGCCACCTAGTTGCTGTGCGTGCGATGCACGCATGTGTGCGCTGCGCTGCACACAGTTGTGCGCAGGTAGTGCGTGCATGGCATGTGTCTTGTGCGCGGCATTGTAGTGCATGGTCGTGGCAAACCTCTTCCCTTCACCTATTTAAACCCCCCTTCACCTCCCCATTGAGCTTCATCTCTACCTATGCTATCCCCACCTACTCCAAAGCTCCAAAGAGCCCTCCAAACTCCCAAGAGCTTTCCCAAGCTCCAAGGATTCTCTTATTAGTGTAGAAATCCCTTACTTCACCAAATATTAATCCTTTACCACACCACCTTCATAGAAAATCCTAGAGCTGCCCTCCCACCTCCATCCAAGTAGACGATCGCCTCCACCTCCTCATTCCCATTCCTAGCTTGGTGAAGCTTTCCTCTACCTGTCTGATTTGTCGTGCACCGCATCCCCGACGTCCAACATCTCTCCTCCTCCATCCAAGCTGTCACCAAGCACCGTCGTTTTAGCAGACATTCGTTTTGGGAGATTTCCTCTCACCCTTATCTCTTTTAGTTTGTTTAGCTTATTGTTACTGTAATAAACATTATTTCACTTCAAGCTATCAAGTTTTGGTTCATCTCTCTACTCTCTTTATTGCAAATGATTTTATCATTCTCCTAAAATATCAAAAAAACAACAAAACCCTAAAAACACCAAAAAGAAACAAATTGAAATGCGGAGTTCAAGAAACAAATGTCGCCTCTCCATGTTCGACCCGAGACTCCCTTTCGAGTTTCGGTAAATTTATTTGATAGCGAGTTTTGCGACTTCAACGACGAGTCTCCGAAACCTTGATTTTTCTTCGCGAAAATGCGCTGAGCATTTTGGTGCTGTTGCCGGGGAGGCAACACTCTTTGTTTTTTTTTCCATGCTTTCCACAACTTTTTAGCTTACTTTGCTTCTTTCTTTTAGTGATTACAAGTACCCTTCCAAGGTGAGCCAAAGCGGATAGATCAGAGTAAATTGCAATTAGAAGGTTCTGTAAGTTTTTCCCATCACCTACCCATTAGATTTCCATTCCATAACCTAATAACTCAAACTCAAATCAACTTAGGTGCTTGCATAAACCATAGGTTAGATCTTGGTTGTTTGATTGTCACTTCACCTAACCTCACCCACCTGCATAAATTAAAAAAAAAAAATCTTCTTCTGTGGAATTTAACTGAAAGCTACACACTTAATACCCATAAATTCTCATCCTAAGGTGCACAATCACCTTGATTTTACCGCTTAACCAGAATCTAACCTGTGGATCTGGTACACCTTAACTCAACACACAAATAAGTGAGTAGAAAATTTGAATAGGTTAAACAGTTGTGTGCCTTAACTAAGTGGTGCAACAGGCCAATTGATTGAGTTGTTTGGGCCGCACCACTGAAGATAAAAGTGATTCATCAATAGCTTGCCCCATAGGGTTGATTTTTAGGGCTGAACTAGGCACTCCACATTTTTTTCTGATTTTTAAAGGAATATATCATCATTGGTGCTTGCAAAACTTGGAGTGTTCCATTAAACCTGATTGAACAAACCTAAAGATTAAACCTTAAAAGCTACTAAACAAGGTTAAACCCTAAAAGACACATCATCAAATAACCTTGTTTGAAAACCCTGGTTGTGCACATACACACATTTTAATTGATCATTAAAGGCACAACCTATCTAAAGGGCCCACCACATTCCCAAGAACATAATCATCCGAAGCCTAATTAAAACTAAGTAGACATTGGCCTTAAGGATTAACTCGCTCTTTGAGACTCTAGCTAAGATTTTTTTCAATTAATCTACTTCTACTAGTCCATCTGATGTCTAGCTAGGGGAGTAGCATCAAACGACCACGGTTGGGGGGTATCAAAGGAACCTGAGGTGAAAGCTAAGGGAAGAACCTTCTCCCCAACCCCTCCCTCTAACTTGTTAGGTTGACTAGATAGAAGTAGATCAAATCATTTCTTTCATCTCAAGATAAGTCCTGAGAGTCTGTAGGTTTTCAGGCTACCCACCTAAGGATAGGTTTGGTTGATTATATTGCAGGGCACCTTTCTCTCCTTTATTTTTCATCCTATTTCACCATGTATCCTTCCACATCCTACACACATTTCCAATCCTACCTTCCTACCACTACTTATCCTTAAGATGATTATCTCGACTCGACTTATGATTACCCATCCATTAGTCGGGATAACTTTGATTGGGGATATGATTCCAGACCTCAATGTCCCTAACCTAACCCTAGACATTATGATCGTGATTATTATCCTTCCCAGAGCTACACTGATTATAGATCATCACTCTCTTATGAACAAACCAACCTAATCTACAATCAGGAAGGATATAACAACTACCCTCCCCTGGATTATGCTGAACATAGGTCATGGTGTGCTACCTTCCTCTATAGTTTTATTATTTCGTCGTAGTATAGTATAGAGAGGTGATTACCAGTTTAATACAATTTGTTACTCGGAAATAAAAGAGTTCCCGAGGTCGAACTCAGGGAGCAAGTTGTATTCTAGAGATACAAGTTTCTTGTACAAAAAATAAAGAGAGAGAGAGAGAGAATTTGTTGGCTTCTTTCTTCTTCTCTTCTTTCCCCTTTGCCTATCTTCTTCTGCTTGGCTCTTCTGCTTTATCTGCAGCAGTAGTGATGCTTTTCTTCTTCTTTCAGTTCCTGTTTCTGCTCGTCTCTTTCTTTTTCTTCTCCCTTGCGGTCCTGTTCTTCTTCTTCTTCTTTCTTTCTTCTTTTCCTTCCTTCAGACCACCTTCTTCTCGTGCTCTTCTTCTTCTTTCAGTTCTTCCTTTGGCCTCTCTGCGTTCTCCTCTGCCTCGCCTTCCTTCTCCTTCTTTGCCTTCAGGACGTCGTCTGATTTTTCAATCAGACGACTTAAACCGCCGCTGCTACAGTGCCGCTCGGTGATCCTCCTTCCTTCAGCCTTCGTCTTCTTCCACGGTTCTTCTTCACCTGTGCCTGCACACTTACACAGCTTGATCAGAGGGCAAAACCTACCTCTACCCTCCCCCGCGTCTCTTTCTCACAGAATCCGCTCATAGGATAGCTCTCCAAGAGCTGTCGGGTAGCCGGGTACGGGTTGCACCCGGGTCCAGGCCCACCGGCGTGCGTGGTGGGCGAGGAGTGCAGGTCAGTCTAAGTCGGGTCGGGCCAGTCCGCAGGGCGTGGTCGCGGACGAGACCGGGTCGAGAGAGCGAGTGAGTGAGAGGGACCTCACCCCGTGCTCAGGAGGCAACGAGCATAAGGCACTTTTTGCCTTTATGCGGGCGCTCTCCTTTGAAAGGTTACGAGGTGGGACTAAATGTCCCACCCCAACGGTGCCTGCACGGAGGAAGCAGCGGCCGTCGAGGCGAAGCGCGGGGGCTTCGCGCGAGAGCTTCGACTCGACTGCAGCCTGGTACTTCGCGAAGGCGCCTCGCGCTGTCTGGGAGCGTAACCTGGGCGTGGCGCACCTGGGGCAGCAGGTGAAGAAGCTGCTTCGCTTCAACAATGGCGGCGACGGGCGCAGGTACCTGCCCACAGAAGAACGGCCTCTCGGCCTAATCAGAAACGCGGAGGACCTTCACCGTGGCACGGCGAAGGTGGTCGGGGGGTGTGCAGGCGGCGGGGAGGAGCCTAAGGGCTGCCCTAGGTCGGACTGTGGGTCGGGAGATGGGTTTGTTCGGTGGAGTTGCAGAGGGTGATTTGGGGGAAGTGGAGGGGCGGAAATGGATCAGGGTGGGGAGGCGGAGATTATGTGCAGGTCGGCGAGCCGTGTGGGATGCTGTAGTGATGGGAGCGGCTCGCCGGAGGATGGCCGGAGGCGGAGAAGGTGAGGGTGATTGGTCGGAATCGAGGGCGACAGTAGATGTTTAAACTGAGGAAAAGGAAGAGGGGAGGAAGAGGAGGAGTTCTACCTATTTAGCAGGACGAGGAGGGGTCGAAGCGGGCGACAATCATATCGACTATCGCCGGAGAAGAAGATGCCCGGGGGAAGGGGCGGCGGCGAGCAGAGGGTCGGAGAGGCACCAGCTGGGTGCGGCGTGGCGGGGGAAGAGCGAGGGAGAGCAACCCTGCAGCTGGTAGTGCGGCAGAGCGTCGAGGAGGAAGAGGGGAGGCCGCCGGAGCTGGAGGGCTTCCTGTCGGAGTGGGAAGAGAGGAAGTGGGGGTCTTTCTACGTCAGGACCGAGCTGCGAAGAACGGTGGAGCGACGGGGGTATTTATAGGGACCGAATCAGAGAGGAAGGCGGAGGGAGACGACGTGTCTCCCTCGCCGGAGGACGCCGGAGATGGAAACCCATACCGTCCGTGCGTTTGCACGGCTGGTATGGTGGGTTACAGCAACCAGGGGTGTGTGCCTGCGACGGCTGACGACGCAGGGCACCCCCGGTTTACTTGCCAGACCCTCCCCCTCACCCCGCGCGGCGCCATGTTCCGCGCAAGGTCGCCGGAGCATGGTGCTGGCAGGTTTTGCAGGGAGGACCTGAACGCAAAGAACGAAGGAGAGTTAGGGGCCAAAATGCGAGGGTTCAAAAGTTGAGGGCCAAAAAGTAAATATATGAGGACCAAAGTGTAAAGTTGGTCAAGAAGGTTCCTTCTTAGGCTCAAGTTTTTATACATGACTAATTAGAACCTAAGGAATCTGATGGTGAATTTTATTTCTAGATTAAACTTTGTTTGACTGGTCAATTTATGCAAAAACCCAAATTAAGTTATTAATTGGGTATGGTTCTCAATGTAGGTCAAGATGGGTTCCTAAGGTCAAATTGAAGGTTCGAAACCCTAGAGATTATTTTTCTATGAATTTTAGAGGGTTTATTCCATTTTTTCTTTTCCTTGAACCTCGTGAATTGAAGTGGGTTTGTTTTAGGGTTACAGATTATCATTTAGTTCCTTGGAATTGCTGTAGCCTTTGCCAGATCATCTCATCCCACTTTTATTCTTATTAGGTTGCTTTGACCTATGTTTGGATCCTGAATTACCCTGTATGCAGATTATACTGGTAAAATTGCATTTTTACCCCTTATGACTTGTTTTCTCCTTAAACTCAGAATTCTCTGAGTTAAGCCTTTCCTTGAGTTATATAGGAGCTTTTATCCTTTGTATTAGGTCAAAATGAGCTAGTTATGGCTCATGATGAGAATCTCATCATACCCCCATACCTAGCTTTTGCTAGTCCCTTAGCAAAAACTTAAGGTTTCAACCCTTGTTCTAGACCATGAAGTTCTTAATAGCTTTAGATAAGTGCTTTTTCATTTGAGCTCAGATTAGGTTAGAATGCTGACCATAGGCCTAAAAGGTACTCTAGTACCAATCAAGATCCAAATCTGTCTAGCCTTAGCCTCAGTCCTTAGCAAAGGTTTTTAAGGCCCACAAGAACTAACCTAAGGTTTATTGGACTTTGTGGTTAAAGCACCCGTGCTTGAAATGATTTTAGCCCTGGCTCAGTTTGCAGTGCGTTTTGTAAGAGAGAGATAGAAAGTTTTTCTGTTTGGAGAGTTTTCTCTCTCTTTTTCTTTTTAGTTCTAGCCTAGGATTGGCTTTTCAACACGGTCTGTATCAGATTCCTTGCTCCCATCATCAATCCTCAAGGGTTCCTGGCGATCGATGCTTTTAGATAGTGCCGCCCATGGCAACCTGCGGAACCCTGGCTATTGAGATTTCGAGATAATCCCATCCATGGTGTTCCGTGGCTGAATTCAGACCTTGGCAATTGACACTTCGAGATAATTCCATCCATGGAATTTGAACCAGCAGAGTGCTTACATGCCCCCAGTAGGATATGTAAATATCCTAAGAGACAAGCACCGAGGAGATGATATTTTGTTACGCATCTTCGAGGGGATTTCCCGTCTCTCCGTGCTGGGAACTCGTCCAAATCAACTTGTGTTGATCGGCCGCTCCTATTCTAGGTGTTCTTTTCAGAATTTTGCGACGCTTCTGCGTGATTCTGATTTTTACGCTTATTGAACCAGGCTATGTGTGAGGTTAGGGTGCTTAGGTTACTGAGTCCCGTAAACCAAAAATTAGTTAACGAGGCCAAATACTCCCTAAGCCTTAGACCTAATACTTCAGCTTTTCATTTTCCTCAACCTCTTGAGGAGTGTCCAGATCTTAATGGGTACTAAGAGTCTATCCAAGAATGCCTAAGGTTTGCGTTCTTACTAATCTCATTATGCACTTTTAGTTATTTTCTTGAATGAGGTCTAGAACTTAGGTTAATTCCTTAGTTCCTTACTAATGACTATCACCTTTTCTCATAATTTTGTGCTCCTTTTTCATTTTGTTTCTTTTCACCTTCTCCTTCACAAAATTTCCTTCTCCTCTTTTCCTCTTATTCTTTTTCGAAAATTTTTTAATTTTTATGGTGTTTTTGGCATATGTGAATTTTTTGTTTGAAACCTTTTCTTACAAGTTTTGCACTTTCATACCCCCCCATGCCTAAGATTTGCAATGTCCTCATTGTAACCTAGGGGGTTTTTATTCAACTTAGTTCATTCCTTAAGACAGAAATTTGGATGAGTGAATGGGTCGGGTTGAATTTTGCGGACGATTTCTAATCCCAGATGCAAGCATCTGAGGTGGGGTCGGCCATCTACAAGGGTGAACCTTAAGTGCAAAAAGGTGTCAGAAAAAATTTTGGATTTTTAGGAAAATGACGGGTTGCCTCCCGTTAAGCGCTGAGTTTTACGCCATCGGCTGGGCGCAATAAGCTCAAGGGGAATGGAGGATATAAGATGCTTCAGCCAAATCAGTAGAAGTTACATCAATGAACGGCTTGAGTCTCTGACCGTTCACGATGAAAGGTTCAGAATCGTGGTTGAGTGGACTGATTTCGATTGCTCCATTTCCAAAAACCTGTCGGACCAAATATGGTCCGACCCACTTGGATCTCAGTTTTCCTGGGAAGAGTTTTAGTCGGGCATCAAAGAGTAGGACCTTCTGACCAGGATGAAAGATCTTTCTCGAGATGTGTTTGTCGTGGAAGGCTTTAACCCGCTCCTTGTAGATTTGCGAGTTCTCGTACGCGTCTAGGCGTAATTCATCGATCTCGCTGATTTGGAGTTTTCTGTGGGTCCCAGCCTTGGAAAGATCTAGATTACAGTTCCGTACTGCCCAATAGGCTTTATGCTCCAGTTCTACGGGAAGGTGGCATGCCTTTCCGTACACCAGTCTAAAGGGAGACATGCCCAATTGGGTCTTGTGGGCGGTCCTATAGGCCCACAATGCTTCTGGAAGTCGGGACAACCAGTCCTTCCTGTTAGGTCGAACAGTGACTTGCAGGATTTTCTTGATCTCCCGATTAGACAGCTCAGCTAGACCATTAGTTTGGGGGTGGTAAGGAGTAGAGATTCGGTGAGACACCCCGTATTTGGTCATCAGTGACCTAAACTGAGCATTTGCGAAATGGGTCCCCCCATCAGAGATTATTGCACGAGGAATCCCGAACCTTGAGAAAATGTTTTGATGAATGAATTTGAGAACGATTTTGTGATCACAGGTTCGGGTCGGTATGGCTTCGATCCATTTGGACACGTAGTCCACAGCCAACAGAATGTATTCGAAACCATCCAAAATAGGAAAGGGGCCCATAAAATCAATCCCCCAAACATCAAAGATTTCGCATACTAGAATCGGTTGCATAGGCATCATGTCGCGATGGCTCATGTTGCCCAGAGTCTGGCAACAACTGCATGCCTTGAAGTGATTGTATGCGTCTTTGAACAGTGTGGGCCAGTAAAAGCCGCACTGGAGGACTTTTGATGCGGTTTTATGCCCGGCGAAATGGCCACCGCATGCCTGGTCATGGCAGAAAGAGAGGATATTGTTGAATTCCTCTTCCGGGACACATCTCCGGATGATCTGATCGGCACCTATGCGGAAGAGGTACGGGTCTTCCCAAATGTAATACTTGGCATCGGAGCGTAATTTGTCCTTCTTGGCCTTCGGCCAATCGGACGGGATCTGATGAGATGCCAAGTAATTTACTACATTAGCAAACCATGGAAGGCTAGTACCAATAGTCAGCAGGTGCTCGTCGGGAAAATGTTCAGTGATGGGTCCGGAAGGGTCAATTATTTCAGAAGGAAGACGGGACAAGTGATCAGCTACCACATTTTGCTTTCCCGCTTTGTCGCGAATCTCAAGGTCAAATTCTTGCAACAGCAAGATCCATTGGATTAATCGAGGTTTCGCGTCCTTCTTTGCAAGGGGATGCCTCACCGCTGTGTGATCCGAGTATATGATGACACGGGAACCCAGAAGGTACGATCTGAATTTTTCTAGGGCAAATACTATAGCTAGCAGCTCTTTCTCAGTAACCGTATAGTTACGCTGAGCCTCATCGAGTGTTTTGCTGGCGTAGTAAATGACCACAGGTTTCCCGTCAATTTTCTGCCCCAAAACCGCTCCTACAGCGAAGTCGGATGCATCGCACATGATCTCAAAGGGTTGAGACCAATCAGGGGACTGTAGGATCGGGGCTTGGGTGACTCGGTCATGCAGGATTTCAAATGCTTGAGTGCATTCCTTGGAAATTTCGAAAGGAACATCCTTGGAGAGAAGAGTGGTCAGGGGGCGCACGATTTTTGAAAAATCAGGGATAAATCGTCGATAAAAACCGACATGCCCTAAAAAGGAACGGATGTCCCTGATCGAGCTAGGCATAGGAAGGTGAGAAATCAGATTAATCTTAGCTCGATCCACTTGGATACCTTTTTCCAAAATTGAGTGTCCCAGGACAATTCCCTCAGGCACCATGAAATGGCTCTTTTCCCAGGAAAGAACCAAATTCACATCGATGCACCGCCTGAGTATCTGGACCAAGTGTTGGAGGCAATCGTCGAATGATGCTCCGAAAACTGAAAAGTCATCCATGAAGACTTCCAGATAATCACCTACCATATCTGAGAATATGGCAAGCATGCATCGCTGAAAAGTAGCGAGTGCATTGCAAAGACCGAAAGGCATCCTTCGGAAAGCGTATGTTCCGAAGGGGCAGGTGAACGTGGTCTTTTCTTGGTCCTCAGGATGGATTGCCACCTGGTTATAACCGGAGTACCCATCAAGAAAGCAGAAGAACCTATTTCCCGCAAGTTTTTCGAGAATTTGATCAATGAAGGGTAGTGGGAAATGATCCTTCTTTGTGGAGGAATTGAGTCAGCGGTAATCTATATAGACTCTCCACGAGTTGGCTAATCGGGTAGGAATGATTTCTCCGGTCTCAGTCGTTATAGTGGTGAGTCCTGCCTTCTTGGGCACAACCTGAATTGGGCTCACCCAATGACTATCGGAGATCGGGTAGACGATTCCGGCATCTAACCACTTGATGATCTCCTTTTTCACGACCTCCTGCAGATTGGGGTTTAAGCGTCTCTGCATTTCACGAGAAGGTCATGTGCCCTCTTCTGAATAGATATGATGAGTACAATAAGAGGGACTTATTCCAGTCAAATCATCGAGAGTCCATCCGATGGCTCTGCGATGTTGCTGGAGGACAACAATCAGACGGGATTCCTGTTCAGGACTGAGGTTGGAATTGATAATCACAGGAAGGGTCTGATTAGAACCCAAAAAGATGTACTTCAAGTGAGCAGGAAGGGGTTTCAGTTCGAGGATGGGGTTATCAGCAGCAGCGGGTGGTTCAGTATAGATGTGAGGTTCAAGGGTGGGAGTTACTGGGTTATTCATATCTGGATTCGACTCCTCTGTTTGCGGGTCAAGATCCTTCTGTGGTTGATGAGGCATAATCGAGTCATTCTGGAAGTGTGATTCATCAACCAAAGTCCTGATGTCACAAATTTGTTCGATGACGCCGCAATTAATTCCTTGTTGGGCCTTAAATATATCAATTTTCAGTGTTTGATCTCCAAACTTAAGCTCTATTTGGCCCTCCTCACAGCTGATGTTGGCTCTAGCAGTAGCCAAGAAAGGTCTCCCTAGAATGATTGGTGTATCCCTAGGGTTCTCAGGTGCGTCCATATATAGGACTATAAAGTCCACTGGGAAATAGAAATCCCGCACTCTTACGATAACATCCTCGAGAATCCCTTTGGGTGACTTTATAGATCTATCTGCTAATTGTAATGTCACCTCGGTTGGTTTTAGCTCAGATTCTTCTAGATGGTCAAGTAAAGATGTGGGTATCAGGTTTATGGATGCACCCAAGTTTAACAATGCTCTATCAAATTGGGTACCACCTATCTTGCAGGAAATCAGGGGAGTACCAGGATCTTTTGCCTTGGGTGGGAGTCTACTGAGGATTACAGAGCTGGCTTGCTCTGACAGAACAATTGGGCTCCCTCCCTTGGTTCGTGGCTGACGCTGGGGTGTACATATATTCTTTAGAAATCGTGCGTAAGCTGGTACGTGGCGGATTGCATCCATCAAGGGGATGTTTATGTGGACCTGCTCAAAGAGCTTGACCAGGTCCTCCTCAGGGGCCACCGGTTTGGTGGTCTTCTTTCCCTTGGTCAAGGCCTCGGGAAACGGGATCTTGGTTGGTTCTTCTAGGATAGGTCCAGGTTGTGGATCCGGGACAGTGGTGTCTTGGATAACTATCCTAGGGTCATGGTTATCAGGCTTGGAGTGGTTTGGATAATGCGGGTCTTGAGTTGTTTTACCACTACGTGTTGTTACAGAATTTAATCCGGCCCGATTTTGGTTTGGGTTTGGTAAGAGGGGTGGCTGCTGCTGAAATCCCGCATAAGAAGTTGAAACTTCCATCTCGTCTGGAGATGGAGCAGTAGGGGCCTGATAAATCCATTGTGCGTGGCCTAAATTTGGATTGATAACGCGCTTCTGGGTTGGCACGTTATTCGGGTTAGGAAGAGGTTGGGAAGGGAGTGTGCCTGGCTGGCGAGAATTTGCCAACTGGGCCAGTTGAGTTTTAACCTCTGTAAGTTCGTCCTTGTGCTGTTTTTGAATAGCCGCATTCGTTCTTTGAATGTCAGCCAGAGTCTGAAGGATTAGGGACATTTGATCCTGATTTGGCCCTGATGGATAAGTAGGGTTGGGCCGAGGCTGAGGCGGCTGGTAATGACGAGAGGGCTGAAAAGGTGGTCTGTGGGTTTGGGAATTTCCCGCCCACTGAAAATTGGGATGGTTTCGCCATCCAGGGTTGTAAGTGTTGGAGAATGGGTCGTTCTAGATGGCGTTGAGGTCCTCGCAGGTCTGAGGAACCTCTTGAGAATCAGGGAAAGGGGGAATGGAGTTCCCCGGGCTGGTGTAGAAAGGATCGGATGATCCTCCGATCCGAGAATCAGATGGGGATGGATATGGATCCATCCTAGGGGAAGATCGGTGGAGGATGTTTTGCACAGTCTCCTGTGTGGAAGGAGGTTGTGCAAAGGAGTTACGCGCGGAGGTGGCTCGCTGCAAGTGCTGAGTCAGCTCATCCACCTTCTTCTCAATGGTTGAGACCTTGTCCAATCGACTGGCCATTAATTCCAGGTCGACTGATGCGGACAGGCCCTGCGTCTCATGTGCTCCCTTAAGATTCGTCGCTGCACGGGTATTCGTCCTGTCGAATAGTCCCATGGAGTCATTGTTGATGGAGTTCTCGCACATGTTTTCGAGAATCTCCCATATGGTGTCTTCATGTTGACCCATGATGTTTCCTCCGCAAGTTGCATTGACGAAAAGGCGGATGTCCTCACGGAGTCCCTGGTAAAAAGATTGGACTTGTTCCCATTTAGGAACTCCGTGATGGGGGCACTTTCTCATGAGATCCTGAAAACGATCCCATGCCTCATGGAGAGGTTCTCCTGATTGTTGAGTGAAGTGTGTAATCTGATGGCGCAAGGCGTTGGTCCGACCAACGGGAAAAAACTTTTTCAAAAAATCGGATTGAAGTTCTTCCCAAGTGTTGATCGGTCGGGTCTGAGTTTGATACCAATGGGCGGCCTTGTCCATAAGAGAAAAGGAGAACATCTTCATGAGAAGAATATCCCGATTTTGCGCATCTGATCCAAAAGTGTGGGCCAGATGCTTTAGCTGTTTGATGTGCTGGAAGGGATCTTCAGAATTAAGCCCATGGAATTTAGGTATAGCATGAATCATGTTGGGCTTTAATTCGGAATCAGGTCCTCCAGTCGGGATTCTGACTCGAGGCTCAATGGCCACCGCAGCAGGACTGTAGTGGTCCCGCATCATAGGACGCTGTGGTGGGTGCACGAAGTTTTGGAAGAGGTCATTGAGTCGCTGGAGCTGGTGCTCCAGATTATTTTCTTCCTCAACTGGCTGAGCCATGATGGGGGAAGAAGAAGAACTTGGTTCTGAATCAGAAGAGAGAATAATGTGAGGGTGTTGCTGCACAAACACGGGCGTCGAGGCTTGGCCTTGGCGAGAGTGAATTTCTAAAGGAGGTCTTAAGGGTGGTCTTAAGGACCTCCTTCCGTACATGCACTGTTGGAAGAGGTAAGTTTAGAAGGTGCTGGACCCAATCAAGACACCCACAAATGTGTTGGGTGACTATAGAGGTGCGGGGCAGATGGACCCCTTGATCAGAAAGATCGTCCACCTGAGAATTACCTGGGCAGCTAGAGAGGGAGAGTCCCGCGAAGACCCCTACACGGTGGAGCGTCCCCACGGGTTACAGGGTTTCCCCCACCCGACCTCTCTTGTCACTGCGGTTCCAGGTAGACCAGAATGGGGATCTTGACCTCTTAAGTCTACCAATTTTTATTTTAAGATCAGGGTGCTTAAGGTTTCACTTGAACTTTAGTTTTTTAAGTGCAAAGAGTGACCTAATTTAAGGTTGGTTGACCCAAGGGGTCAACTTTACCTCTTGTTTTCTTTGAGAGCTTTTAGGTCTTGTCTTTTAGGGTTCAAGTGTTTAGAGAGCCAATTGTTTTAGGTTTTCTTTGAATAGGTATTTTCAGACAAGGGCTTGGGCACACTTCATTTGGTTTTCTCAATTCTTGCTTAAGGAGTGTGTCTCTAAATCCCTAGTGTTGGATCCTAGGTTGGCTCTACTTGGTCCAGTTAATTCTTTGTTGGGTAATTAGGGCTCCAGCAAGAATGTGTTAGCCCTTAAATACCCTTAATAGTGTGCAGGAGTGATGAGTTGAAAACATGCAACTCTTTATGGTTACTAAGTATGGAAGACAGGTTAGCCCTATATTGCTTGTTCTTTTCTTTTCTTCCTCTTTAGAGTTTAGGGGTTAATAACGAGAGGAAAAAAAAACAAATACCTGTCCTTGGAGTGGTTGTCGTGCGGTTGCTTGTCTTCTTGATTTCCTGTAGCTGCACAAAAGAGAGGAGATTATCAGAAATTAAAAAGAAACAGGAATGTTTACCTCTACAATAGCCGTTGCTCCCCGGCAACGGCGCCAAAAACTGGTGTGCTACCTTCCTCTATAGTTTTATTATTTCGTCGTAGTATAGTATAGAGAGGTGATTACCAGTTTAATACAATTTGTTACTCGGAAATAAAAGAGTTCCCGAGGTCGAACTCAGAGAGCAAGTTGTATTCTAGAGATACAAGTTTCTTGTACAAAAAATAAAGAGAGAGAGAGAGAGAATTTGTTGGCTTCTTTCTTCTTCTCTTCTTTTCTCTTTGCCTATCTTCTTCTGCTTGGCTCTTCTGCTTTATCTGCAGCAGTAGTGATGCTTTTCTTCTTCTTTCAGTTCCTGTTTCTGCTCGTCTCTTTCTTTTTCTTCTCCCTTGCGGTCCTGTTCTTCTTCTTCTTCTTTCTTTCTTCTTTTCCTTCCTTCAGACCACCTTCTTCTCATGCTCTTCTTCTTCTTTCAGTTCTTCCTTTGGCCTCTCTGCGTTCTCCTCTGCCTCGCCTTCCTTCTCCTTCTTTGCCTTCAGGACGTCGTCTGATTTTTCAATCAGACGACTTAAACCGCCGCTGCTACAGTGCCGCTCGGTGATCCTCCTTCCTTCAGCCTTCGTCTTCTTCCACGGTTCTTCTTCACCTGTGCCTGCACACTTACACAGCTTGATCAGAGGGCAAAACCTACCTCTACCCTCCCCCGCATCTCTTTCTCACAGAATCCGCTCATAGGATAGCTCTCCCAGAGCTGCCGGGTAGCCGGGTACGAGTCGCACCCGGGTCCAGGCCCACCGGCGTGCGTGGTGGGCGAGGAGTGCAGGTCAGTCTAAGTCAGGTCGGGCTAGGTCCGCAGGGCGTGGTCGCGGACGAGACCGGGTCGAGAGAGCGAGTGAGTGAGAGGGACCTCACCCCGTGCTCAGGAGGCAACGAGCATAAGGCACTTTTTGCCTTTATGCGGGCGCTCTCCTTTGAAAGGTTACGAGGTGGGACTAAATGTCCCACCCCAATTTCGGTGCCTGCGCGGAGGAAGCAGCGGCCGTCGAGGCGAAGCGCGGGGGCTTCGCGCGAGAGCTTCGACTCGACTGCAGCCTGGTACTTCGCGAAGGCCCCTCGCGCTGTCTGGGAGTGTAACCTGGGCGTGGCGCACCTGGGGCAGCAGGTGAAGAAGTTGCTTCGCTTCAACAATGGCGGCGACGGGCGCAGGTACCTGCCCACAGAAGAACGGCCTCTCGGCCTAATCAGAAACGCGGAGGACCTTCGCCGTGGCACGGCGAAGGTGGTCGGGGGGTGTGCAGGCGGCGGGGCGGAGCCTAAGGGCTGCCCTAGGTCGGACTGTGGGTCAGGAGATGGGTTTGTTCGGTGGAGTTGCAGAGGGTGATTTGGGGGAAGTGGAGGGGCGGAAATGGATCAGGGTGGGGAGGCGGAGATTATGTGCAGGTCGGCGAGCCGTGTGGGATGCTGTAGTGATGGGAGCGGCTCGCCGGAGGATGGCCGGAGGCGGAGAAGGTGAGGGTGATTGGTCGGAATCGAGGGCGACAGTAGATGTTTAAAGTGAGGAAAAGGAAGAGGGGAGGAAGAGGAGGAGTTCTACCTACTTAGCAGGACGAGGAGGGGTCGGAGCGGGCGACAGTCGTATCGACTGTCGCCGGAGAAGAAGATGCCCGGGGGAAGGGGCGGCGGCGAGCAGAGGGTCGGAGAGGCGCCAGCTGGGTGCGGCGTGGCGCGGGAAGAGCGAGGGAGAGCAACCTTGCAGCTGGTAGTGCGGCAGAGCGTCGAGGAGGAAGAGGGGAGGCCGCCGGAGCTGGAGGGCTTCCTGTCGGAGTGGGAAGAGAGGAAGTGGGGGTCTTTCTCCGTTAGGACCGAGCTGCGAAGAACGGTGGAGCGACGGGGGTATTTATAGGGACCGAATCAGAGAGGAAGGCGGAGGGAGACGACGTGTCTCCCTCGCCGGAGGACTCCGGAGATGGAAACCCATACCGTCCGTGCGTTCGCACGGCCGGTATGGTGGGTTACAGCGACCAGGGGGGTGTCCCTGCGACGGCTGACGACGCAGGGCACCCTCGGTTTACTTGCCAGACCCTCCCCCTCACCCTGCGCGGCGCCATGCTCCGCGCAAGGTCGCCGGAGCATGGTGCTGGTAGGTTTTGCAGGGAGGACCTGAACGCAAAGAACGAAGGAGAGTTAGGGGCCAAAATGCGAGGGTTCAAAAGTTGAGGGCCAAAAAGTAAATATATGAGGACCAAAGTGTAAAGTTGGTCAAGAAGGTTCCTTCTTAGGCTCAAGTTTTTATACATGACTAATTAGGACCTAAGGAATCTGATGGTGAATTTTATTTCTAGATTAAACCTTGTTTGACTGGTCAATTTACGCAAAAACCCAAATTAAGTTATTAATTGGGTATGGTTCTCAATGTAGGTCAAGATGGGTTCCTAAGGTCAAATTGAAGGTTCTAAATCCTAGAGATTATTTTTCTATGAATTTTAGAGGGTTTATTCCATTTTTTATTTTCCTTGAACCTCGTGAATTTAAGTGGGTTTGTTTTAGGGTTACAGATTATCATTTAGTTCCTTGGAATTGCTGTAGCCCTTGCCAGATCATCTCATCCCACTTTTATTCTTATTAGGTTGCTTTGACCTATGTTTGGACCCTGAATTACCCTGTATGCAGATTATACTGGTAAAATTGCATTTTTACCCCTTATGACTTGTTTTCTCCTTAAACTTAGAATTCTCTGAGTTAAGCCTTTCCTTGAGTTATATAGGAGCTTTTATCCTTTGTATTAGGTCAAAATGAGCTAGTTATGGCTCATGATGAGGTTCTCATCAGGTCACCACCTCTCTTTCAACAACCTGAAATGACCTATTATTAGGGAGAACCTCAATTTCTTGACTCCCCTAGATTAAACCCAAACCCACCCAGCCCTAAACCGAACCATTTTGTTTAGGTGAACTGGGTCCAGGATAGGGTGTTGGCTAACTTGAGGAACACTATACAATCTTTAGACGCTCAGCCAATACCATGCACTGAAGCATTGGAGCCTATGATCAAAATGATTGATGAGCTTAAGAGTTCTTTATTGGATTGGCTCCAAGATTTTAAAGGTAGGAGCTTGGGTGAGTTTTTGCTAGGGAAATTATCAAGATTGAGGATGAAATTTGTGGTTGCCCTAGTCCAATATTGGGATGATTCTCAAGATGAACCCCTTTCAGGAGAGCCAATGTCAGAACTCGCTTAGGCACCTGTCGGGGGGGACGTACTTTACAAGATTGGGGATGACTAGATTGGTTTAGAGCAACCCATTGTGGATGAACAAATTTTCTCACCCAAGATCCCTGAGCTAGGGAACAAAGAAAAATATGTCTCTATGACCAAAGAATAACATACGTTCTTGAGACATATATAAATGAGGATCAAGAATTCTTTAATTCTGAGGGTGAAGAGTATTTTGGTGAAGTCTCACTTGAGCTTAAGGAGGATGATTTTAGTGAGACTAACGGGCCTGAGGAATTTGATAAATTATTTGATGGCCCAATAATTGAGGAATTTGATTCGTTTGGGGCTAATTTGGAGGATCCGAATCCTGATTTACTAGAAGATTCAATCAATAGCCCTATTCCTCTACCACACCCTGAAGAATATATTGATGATTTTGAAATTATCAAACCCAAGTCAATTCTGATTCAGCCACGATTTTTGGACTTGGGTAAATCTCATTGGGTGAATTCTATAATAGCGGTCCTGGAACCCGAACACTTGATCTTGGAGGATAGGAATTTGGAAGTTAAAATATGGGTGGCTAGTTCTGAGGGACATACAAGTTTGGGTTGAAGGGTTCCTGTTGACCTAAAATCGCTTATTTTCTGTCAGGACCCTTACGATATTTTTGATTTTGAGGATTTTCAACCCAAGTATAGAATAGTGGATTATCTTTTTGAGCCAAATTCTAAATGGACAAATACTCCAATTAGTTTTGAACTTTATTTTTTCTAGAATTTCATACTTGGGTTGCATACCCCAAAGCCGCAGGCTTGACCCTGCAAGCACAATGATCTCTGGTTTTGGGTGATTTTCTTCCAGAACCCTAGAACCACTCGACCTTGGTGCATGGGTCTACACCACAACTTGGTCCACATTTGTGGACATCTTTTGTTGATGAGTTTAAGGATAATCTTTTAATTCTGATCCTGACCCACACTTGTGAATTCCTAATTTCTTCTTTGTTTGTATATTTGCCTAGCTAAAGGCAATAAACTTAGCATGTGTGTATATTCCACGTTCTCTGCGGAGCTGACCGGATTTCACGAAATTCAGGTGATATTCTGTTTATTCGCCCTTTTCATATCTTTATTTTTACAATGAGGACATTGCATCATTTAGGCATAGGGGGCTGGATACTTAATTCTGAAATTATTTTGTTAGCTCTGTGGAATTTCTTTCATTTTCTTCAATTTTTTTTTAAAATTCAAATAGAAAAAAAAAATAGAATTAGGAGAAGAGAACTTAGGCATTAGGAGTTGTTAACTTTAGGAAATGATAATTTAGGACCTGAACATGAAGACTCTTTAGGTCTTCGAGCTTAATCAGCCTGGGTGTCCACTCAAATGTGGACTTGGTCTCGAGTCCTCACCAAGTAATTTTATTCTAATTTGGCTAATAAATTGGGGTGATAAGTACATGACTTATCAACCCATCCTCTGATTTGAGGGGACTTTAAGTCTAAGCATCTACACACTATTTGCATCGACTCACTTTCCGACAGCTTTTATGAAAATTAGGCAGCTAATGAACCGTCTAGGGTGGTATGGCTAGCAAGTTGTCGATGGTAACAACTCATCAGCTGGTTGTTTAGAGCCCAGCCACACGACCATTCTCTTCCTGCTGCCTTTAGGTAAAATATTAAATCAGTGAAGCTACCTACTTAGAAAAAAAAAGAAAAAGAAATACCCAGAAAAAAGGAGAAAAAATTAAAACAAAATAAGTCACACTTCCCCACACGAGTATGGTTGGCAAGTGGTCGGTGGTAACAGCTCATCGGCCGATTGTCCATAGCCCAGGTCACAAAACAAGCACAAATAATTCCCAGAACACTTAGGGAAGAAATGAGAAGTAGAATAAACCAGGGAGATATACACTGGGTTCACCCTTGTGTTGACCCCATAAAAATAAAAAGTAGGGAGAAAGCTACTAGTCTGATAGATAAACCTTTAGGCAGAAATTCTTAAGGTCACCTAGGGTCGTAGAAACCTGAAGTCTGTTTCAACTGTCGCCTAGTGAGTCTATCACGTTTTCACAAGATGCTTATAACTTAAAGTTCTTTTCGAGTCTTGGGCGGGTTGGGTAGCCGTAAAAGGTTATCCCGAAACTCTCAACTCCAAGATTCCAAAAAAATTAGAAAAGAAAAAAAGGAAAAAATGTATCTTCCCTTTTCAAATAAGGCGAGGACTTAGGCGATCTGCATTTTGGCAAGCACCCGGGCACTGTTGAGTTTTTATAATTAGGTCCTTAGTTGAAACTTTCTAATGTAATCAACAAATTTTGCCTAAGTAATCAGATCTTGATTCTATTTTTATACATAGCTTTTAGTTAGTTTTGCTAGGAACTAGCAAAAGATAGGTATGAGGGTATGATAAATATGCATTCATTCATAATAAAATGCCTACTTGTGTTAGTTCCTAAGCTTAACATTGCATGTATCATTTTGGATAATGCATAAAATTCATTACGTTTCATTAAGGATGATTTGTATAATTTGTATATTAATCTTTACATTTTGTGTGGCCAGGGGATAATACGACATCTTTATGGGTTTTGGATGAAAAGTCCGACCATACAGATGGATCCGGAATGATAATCGTAGTTTAACAACATAGAAATCATCTCAATCCGACATTCGTAAAAGTCCCAGCAAAGGAATGAAGATGGACAGTCTATATGGCACCACATGGCACCATCCAGGCCGCCCAACATCTATCGCAGCACTTATGCCTCACCTCAAGAAGAGATCTTAGTTGTTGGATCTCAATCTAATGGTTGAGACACATCGCTGGTCACCAATCAAGTTTCAAAGGAGAGCCTTGGTCGAATCTCTACTGTTGGATCCTCATCCAATGATCGAGATCGTGGCTGCATCAAGCCTTCAGCGCGACAATTCAACGCTCTGCCACAGTGGTAGTGCGCCCATTCCTCAATGAAGAGGAGCGGGTTCGAGTGGTGATCTGCTACAGCCTCTTCGATGGCAGCAAACTGGACCGCAAGATCTCAATCGTGCAGTCAGGATTCAAACGCGCGGATGTACTCCCGTGCCATATGCGTAATCACATGCGACAACTAGGTGCACTTCGAAGAGCGATCTCAGCGCTTCATCCATGATTAAATGGTCATGATCCTCTTTCAACAACAAGTTCATAATGAGCGTGCAATCCATGCCATCCACCCACGATCCAAAGGTGTGATCTTCATGCAATCTCTGTGCCCTAGTTGCGATCAAATGGTCGCGATTCCTCGCGCCAGCAAGCGTACGATTCAAGCGCACTGAGTGTGATCCCAAGCACGCGACATCTACTCAATCCAAGTCATCCATCAGAGATCCAAGGGTCACCTAGTGAGGAGCAGCTATGCAGTGCCATCTAACTGCTGTGCACATTCGTACGCTGCACTGCGTGAAGCTCTGTGCGGGCAGTGTACGCACGACGCATGTCTTATGCACATCATTGAAATGCATATTCGTGGCAAACCTCTTCCCTTCACCTATTTAAACCCCCCTTCACCTCCCCATTGAGCTTCATCTCTACCAATGTTATCCCCACCTACTCCAAAGCTCTAAAGAGCCCTCCAAACTCCCAAGAGCTTTCCCAAGCTCCAAGGATTCTCCTATTAGTGTAGAAATCCCTTACTCCACCAAATATCCATCCTTTACCTCACCACCTTCATAAGAAATCCTAGAGCTGTCATCCCACCTCCATTCAGGTAGACGATCACCTCCACCTCCTCATCCCCATTCCTAGCTTGGTGAAGCTTTCCTCTACCCGGATTCATCTTGCGCCTCATCCTCGACATCCATCATCTCTCCTCCTCCATCCAAGCTACCGCCAAGCGCCGTCGTCTCGTCAGACATCCGTTTTGGGAGATTTCCTCTCACCCTTATCTCTTTTAGTTTGTTTAGCTTATTGTTATTGTAATAAACATTATTTCACTTCAAGCTATCAAATTGTGGTTCATCTCTCTACTCTCTTTATTGCAAGTGATTTTATCATTCTCCTAAAATATCAAAAATATAACAAAACCCTAAAAACACCAAAAAGAAACAAATTGAAATGCGGAGTTCAAGAAACAAACGTCGCCTCCTCATGTTCGACCTAGGACTCGCTTTCGAGTTTCGGTAAATTTTATTTCATAGCGAGTTTTGCGACTACGACGATTGGTCTTTGAAACCCTGATTTTTCGTCACGAAAATGCGCTCATCAATAGCTCAAAGGGTGGTGACTCAAAGGGTAGTGGCTTAGTGACCAAGATAGCCTCTAGGGGCATAAAAGAAATAGCCATAAACAACTAAATAGCCTCAGGAGAGAGACTCCTCCCAGCAGTGGAAAAATATGGGACAGATTCATGGAAAGTAACATCTACACTCACATAGTGTCTATGAGCAAGGGGGTCATAGCACTTATATCCGTTCTAAATGCGAGAATATCCCAAAAAGGCACAGTTAACAGCCTGAGGAGCAAGCTTATCCTAACCAGGAGTAGTAATATGGACAAAAGTAACACAACCGAACACCCTAGGTGGAACATGAAACTAAAAGCACTAGAGGGGGGGTGATTAGTGCTAAAATGGCGGTAAATAAATAACTAATTCAAGTTAATGCAGATTCAAGATATGCTCAAACAATCTACACATATAACAATAATCACAACATAAGTATTTATAGTGGAAACCCAAATTCAGGTAAAAACCACTACCTAGATCTCCCAATCTAAGATTTTGCTTCGAGTCAAACTTGAAAAACTAACCAGTACTTATGGGGTACCAAACCCTTTTACAAACCCTCTTGATTTCCCAATCAAGAGCAAACCCCTCATGCTCAAGAGGAGAGGAACCCACGGCCCAGGCCCTCAGATTACAACAGTTGAGGAAATAAAATTGAATTAAAACACAGTTTTGCTCATATGGATGGCCCCAATAAGATATGTAATTAATTATATGAACTAACTATCTATGAGGCTAAAAGAAATCCCTTAGTGAGTGTATGAAGTTGACACAGCTGGGAGTTGAAGTGGTTGAGCTCCAAGAAAGGTGACCTTCAAGAACAAGAGCTCAAAACACCTCCAATGAGTGCCAAGTGGAAGCTTTTGCTGAATGTAGGCTTGGAAGAGCTCTTGAGTGAATTTTTGGATGTTTTCTAACCCTCTAAGAGTGGGAACCCACTTGGTACATATAGATGGAGGTTAAGACTATTTTGTATGTGCAAATGACCTCTATTCAATGGCTCAAAAGTTTCCCCATTTGATTTGCCAACAGCTAATTGAATTTGACAAAAAGTACTTTACTTAACGTTAGTTAAAAGTGACCTAGCATTGGTGAACTATATAACGTTAGGTACTCAATTAGGTACAAAGTTCGCTATCTCCCGGAACTCGTTTGGATAGCCTGAAGTGCACTAACTATTGTTAGGTATGATCTATCTAACATTAGGTAAACTACCTAACGTTAGATGCTTAGTTCAACGCAAAGTTCGCTATCTCCTGGAATTCTTGAGTTGAGCTCAGATTAACTACCTAACGTTAAGTAACTTATACCTAATGTTAGATGGACTGTCCAAACCAAATTTGTTGATCTCATGGGACTCTAGGGCAATCTATTAACCCCTAAGGATATGTTTTACCTTATTTTGACCAAATTAGACTTATGGAAGTGGTGCCCTAATAGTGTGAACAAATGTTAATCTTATTGGAGCTTTCCTTACATTCTACGAAATATAAAATTACAACTCAAAACCTAAAATTACAAAGAGACCTAAACTTGATCTCCTCCATCTTCTTGGCTACATAATTTGTCAAGAGAGCTTCAATCCTGAAATTAATCTTGCAACAACCATGCATAACATATAATTTTAACCTCAATCGCTTGATATGCTTGTTATCATCAAAACCATCATTAAAGGCTAATGTGGTGCCTAATTGCTTATGCACCAACAGAAACAAATTATCCTTTTGATAAAGAATTTGCAAGGGAATCTGCTCATGAATTTCAAAAGAATGCTTTCTATTGATCAAGTAACACGCTGTGAAAACATCTCCCTAATAGAGAGAGGGAACACAATTGTGAATCAGAAAAGTGCATGCTACATCAAGGATATGCCATTGTTTCCTGTCAACAACCCCATCATGTTAGAATGTATGAAGACAAGTAGTATGATGAATAATACCATGAGACATAAAAAAGATACAATACTTGGGTACAAAAATCAAAAGCATTATCAGAACGAATATTTTTAACACATATACCAAACTGGTTTTTTATTTCCAAAATGAACTATTCCAAGTATTGCCAATAGTAGACATATTTCTAAGTGAAAACAACCACAACAGACAGGATAAGTTATCAACAAGAACTAAATAATAATGATGGCCCAGCCAATCAGGAATGTGGCTAGGACCCTATACATCAATATAAACCAATTGGAACATCTCAGTAGGCCCAGGACTATGGCTAACAAGATAGGTTCTCTAGTGATGCTTGCACAAGTAACAAGCATCGGTAGAAAAGACAACAAACAGAGTGATCTGAGGTAGAGCCCAATGAAATTTGTCAGTGAGAAATGGTCAAGTCACAGGTACCATCGAAGAGGAGACCTAGCAGTAAAAGTGACACCACCGTGGCAGGCAGCAACAAAAGGTGACTGGATTAGGCGATAGACTCCCCCCTTCTCACAACCACCACCAAACGTCCTCCTTATCAGGATATCTTGAAAGGTACAAGTATTAGCATCAAATATGGCATAACAACTTGGTTCCTTGGTTATTCTACTGATAGAAGGCAAACTAATAGGAAAATCTAACATAAGGACATTTGTCAATCGTATATTGGGGGCAACCGAGACTTCCCCTTGTTGAGCAATAAGTGAGTGTCATCCATCTACCACTTGCACAGTCTTCCCTAATGGAACATATCTAAGATAGCAAAAACACTTCTTTTTGCCACTGAGATGTTGGGAGGCCCTAGAGTCAATCAGCCAGTCTATATCACATTGATCATCGACAACAGTGTAGAGGGCAAACTCTATACTTGACAAAGAGGCAAATGCAACAATCTCTAAAGTGGAGGGCTCTTGTTACAGTTGTGTGATGCTGATGTAGCTCATCACAATCCACCTTTGGCACAAAAACAGTATCAGCTAGTTGTTTTGTACTAGCAAGAACCTAATTGGACATGGGGGAACGACCATGATTGATCCAACAATTGTTCTCCATGTGCCTGTAGTATGTGCAAGTCTTATGTCTTCTCCCAATGGGCCCATGACCACAACTCTGCCTCATGTAGCTAGAGTACCCCGATTACAGCCCGGGATAGCAGTAAGGGTCAAAGTCTGCCCTGTAGGCTCAATGATAGTGAGGGTAACAGATATCTTGCTCATCCTGCTCAGAGAGCTCTAAGAAGCTCTAAGAGTGTGAAAAGCTAATATCGAGTTATTGATGTAGACATAATTATTGAGGGTAAAATGCCTATTCATGCATGTTCTTAGGCTTAGATTTGCATTACATGTTATAAATATTGCATAGCATGCATCATTCTACATTTAGAGTAGCTGTATATAAATTTGGTTGATTGCGTCCTTTTTGTGGTCAAGAGAGAAGGATATTTATTTTGGAGCCTCGGATTGACAATCCAACCATACAGATTTGATTAAGACGACGATCAGAGTCCAACGCCTCTGAAATCGCCTTGATTAGAGTCCCATAGCACCATATGCAGTTCGAGGAAGATCAACGACCAAGGGACTAGGTGACATAATTTGGAACTTCAAATGACAAATTCGACTGCGCAGATGGATTCAGATCGAAGATCGTAGCCCAACGACATGAAAATTGACTCAATCTGACCTCTATAGCAGCCCCTACAACGAAAAGAAGATGGACGGCCTAGATCTCACCACATGGCGCAACCCAAGCTGCCCATGTGAATGCACACGCCACCACACGCTCACAGCAGTGTGGGTGCGTGTGCAGCGGCAGCGCACGTAGGAGTGTACCACGCGAAGCGTGAGCGTGTGGGTTATCTTCAGCGACAATTGCGGTGAATCTTCAGTGACATTTATGACCGTCTCTAAATGTCCTGTATACAAATTTGATTCTTTCCTCCACTATAAAAGGACCCCTACCCCTCCCATTTTTCTTCATCTATTCCTTTCTTCCTCTCAGCACCTCTAAGGCTTTAGAGAGAGCTTGTCCCAAGCCCGGGATGCTCCTTTAGAGTAGAAAAGAAAATAGTTTTCCCACCTCTCATCCCCCTTTGTGGAGCATCCCATGGCTGTCCTCTCATCGCCCTTCGGGAAGAAGATCCTCGCCGTGACACCTAACTGCCCCATCCTCCGTCCTCCGACTACGTCCTTATTTGCCCCTTTCCTCACCACCTTCCTCCAGGCGATGTCAAAGTGAGTTGTCCTTCGAGCAACCGTCGAGGGGGATTTTCCCATCTCCATCTATCTTTACTGCTTTCTAATGTAATTTTTCCTGCTTTCTTAGTTGTAGAAAAATTGGATTTAGAAATATATGTGATTCTCTCTCTATTATATTTTTTGCAAGTAGATAAGTTTTCATCGACCTAATCTCTTGCTTGATAAAAATACCAAAAAAATTAGAAAAGATAAAAATGACAAAAACAAATAAAAGTGAAATGCAAATTTTTCAAAACCAAACGTTCGCCTCCCCGTGTTTGACTCGAGACTCAGTTTTTGAGTTTCGGTTATAAATTTTATATGATAGATGTGTTTTGCGAGCTGTAACAACGTGTCCTCCGAACCCCGATTTCAAACACGAGAAACCCATGCAATCATTTTGGCGCCGTTGTCAGAGAGGCAATGGAATTTACTTTATCATTTTATGCGCTTCTTTGCATTTACATAGCACTAACCCCGCTTGTCTTTGATCTACTGTCTTGCAGGTACCCTAGCATGGAGATCCAAGTACGGTAGACCGGAGTAAAGTGCAGGTAGAGTGCTTTGTAAGTGTCCACCACACTTCCCCACCCACTAGATCATTTCACCACACAAATAACTCAAATCCAAATCAACTTATGTGCTTTTTATAAACCCTAGGATATATTTGGTTGTTTGTTTGCCACCTCCACTCATCTCATCCTCACATATAAATAAAAAAGAAAAAAAATATACTCTTCTCTTGTGGGATTTTTTGAAAGCTACACACTTAACACCCACAACTTCTCACCCTAAGGCGCACAATCACATCGATTCTACCACTTAACTGGAATCTGACCTGTTGACCTGGCACACTTAACACACAAATAAGTGAGTAGAAATCTGAATAGGTCAAACATTTCTGTGTGCCTTAACTAAGTGGTGCAATAGGCCAATTGATTGAACTGTTTAGGCCGCACCACTTAAGATAAAAGTGATCCATCAAGTAGCTTGCCACTTGGGGTTGATTCTTAGGGCTAAACCAGGCAGTCCACTTTTTTTTTCTGATTTCTAAAGGAATACATCATCACCAGTGCTTGTAAAACTTAGAGTGTTCTACTGAACCTTGATTGAACCAACCTAAGGATTAAACCCTAAAAGCTACTAAACAAACCCTAAAAGACATCATCAAATAACCTTGTTTGAAAACCCTGGTTGTGCACGCACACACATGTTAACTGATCATTAAGGGCATAACCCATCTAAAGGGCCCATCACATTCCAAGAGCACAATCATCCCAAGCCTAATTAAAATCGAATAGACATTGGCCTTAAGGATTGATTCGCTCTTCGGGGCTCAGACTGAGATTGTTTTCGATTAATCTGCTTTTGTTGGTCCATCTGATGTCTAGCTAGGGGAGTAGTGTCAAACGACCGCGGCTGGGGGGTACACTAGGAAAACGAAGGTGTAAGCCAAAGGAAGAACCTTCTCCCGAGTCCCTCCTTCTAACTGGTTGGATTGACCGGATAATAGTAGACCAAATCATTTATAATCTCAAGACAGGTCCTGGGAGTCTGTAGGTCTTTAGGCTAACCCACCTAAGGACAGGGTTGATTGATTGTACTCTAGGGCACCTTTCTCTCTTCTGTTTTCCCTCATATTCTACCATGTATCCTTCCACTTCTTACATGCATTTCCCATCCTATCCTCCTACCACCACTTATCCCCAAGATGATTGCTATTCCGACTTGACTTGTAATTACCCATCCACTAGCCGGGATGACTTTGATTTTGGATATGAATACGGATCTCAGTGTCCAAGGCCTAACCCTGGACAACAAGACTATGATAAAAAACTATCCTTCCCAAAACTACAATGATTATGGATCTCCATCCTATGATTACCAAACCAACCCGATCTACAATCAGGAAGGATATAATGATTGCAACACCTACCCTCCCTAGTATTCCACTGAATATAGGTTGCCACCATCCTTTGAACAACCTAAAACGACCTACTTTCAGGGTGGGACCCGAGAACCTTGATATCTTGACTCCCCTAGATTTAACTCAAACCCACCCAAACTTGAACCAAACATTCGATTTAGGTGAACCAGATCCAGGATATAGTGTTGGCTAATTTGAGGAACACTATACAATCTTTAGAAGCTCAGCCAACACCATGCATTGAAGCATTGGAGCCTATGAGCAAAATAATTGATGAACTTAATAGTTCTCTTTTGGATTTGCTCCAAAATGTTAGGGATACGGACCTGGGTGAGTTTTTTCTTAGGAAATTATCGAGGTTGAGGATGAAATTTGTGGTTGCCCTAGTCAAATCTTGGGATAATTCTCAAGATGAACCCTCTTCAGGAGGCTAATTTCAAAACCCGGTCAGGTGCCTGTCGGGGGGGATACATATTCTGAGATTGGAGATGACCAGGTTGGGCTAGAGCAACCCATTGAGGATGAATCGATTGATTCACCTGAGATCCCTGAGCCAGGGAGCGAGGAAAAATGTCTCTTTGAACTAGGAAATGACAATTGATTTTGAGACATATATACATGAGGATCATGAATTCTTTGACTCTAAGGGTGAAGAATCTTTTGGTGAAGTCTCACTTGAACTTAAGAAAGAGGATTTTAGGGAGACAAATGGGATTGAGGAATCTGACGAACCAGTTGATAGCCCACTTATTGAAGATTTGGATTCGGTTGGGGCTAACTTGGAGGATTCGAATCCTTGTTTACTAGAAGATTCAATTAATAGCCCCATTTCTCATCCACACCCTGAAGAGCTGACTTCTGAGATCATTGTGCCCAAGTCAATCTTGATTCAGCCACGATTTCTAAACTTGGGAGAATCATATGGGGTGAATGATATGCTAGAGGTCCCGGAGCCTGAGCTCTTGATGTTGGAGGATAGAATTGTTGAAATAAAAATTTGGGGGTTAATTCTAAGGGAACTATGATTTTGGATCTAAGGGTATCTATTGACCTAAAACCACCTACCTTCTATCAGGACCCTTATGATATCTTTCACGTGTGACACAAAGCCTGGAATAATTGACTATCTTCCTGAGCTAAACTATAAGTGGACACCTGATTTTAATGAATCAGATCAACCCGTTGTCCGACACTTTGGTCTTGGGTTGCACACCACAAAACCGTAGGCCCAGCCCCACAAGCTTAACAACCGTATGTTCTAGGTGATTTTCATCCAGAACCTTAGAACCACTCGACCCTGGGGCATGGGTCTACACCATAATCTGGCCCACATCTGTGGACATCTTCTGCTGATGGGTTTAAGGATCAATCTTTTTATTTTGATTCTGACCTGCACTTGTGAATTCGCAATTTCTTCTTTATATGTATATTATGCCTAGCTGAAGGCATTAAACTTAGCACATGTGTATACTCTCTTCTCTCTGCAGAGCTGATCGGGTTGTCATGAAATTTAGGTGATATTCTGTTTACTCCGCCCTTTTTATGTCTTTATTTTTACAATGAGGATATTGCATCATTTAGGCATGGGGGGTGGATACTTTATCCTGAAATCATTTTGTTAACTTTGTAGAATTTCTTTTAGTTTCTTTTTTTCTTTTTTTTTTAAAGAATGAAAATTCAAAAAGGGTAAAAAAAGAAAATAGAATTAGGGGAAGAGAACTTAGGCTTTTAGGCATTATTAACTTTAGGAAATGATACGAGAGAACCTAAACACTTAGACTCTTTAGGTCTTCGGGCTTAATTAGCCCGGGTGTCCACTCGAATGTGGACTTAGTCTCGAGTCCTTGATAAATGCCAGTTTATCATTATTCTTTCGCATTAAAACAACCCTAGCTCTTAGGGTTTTGCTTTGTAAATGGGTTTTTGGGTTGCATTTAGTCATAAATTAGGTTAGGCATGCATTGCATTATTTTATTATCTTTTTACTGTGTTTTTGTGAGTGTTAGGGATGAACAGATTAATAGATCCCTATAACCCTAGCACTCAGGAAGGAAATAGGTGAAGGAGAAGCTCAAACTAGCTGGAACTTAGCTTGATCCAGCTCACCATAGCTGGAATCCAGGTCACTTGGACTAAGGTCAGCACATCCTAGCTCAATTCAGCTCATCTCAACTGAATGGAAGCTCAAGAGAGCTCATCTTAGCTCACCCTAGCTCAGGTCAGCTCAGATCCAGCTCAACTTAGCTGAGTCTAGCTCATCTCATCTCCCATGAGTTCACAGGGAGCTCTAGCTAGCTCAGTTGAGTTGACTGGAGTTCACCTCAGCTCAGGACCAGCCTGATCCAGCTCCACTCAACTCCAGCCAGCTGAAGATGAATTCATTCCAGCGCAAGAAGCTCAAGTCCAGCTCCCGGGGACTTGGCTTAGCTCAACTTAGTTGAGCTAAGCTACCTTAGCTGCCTCAACCAGCTCAATCCTCCCCGAGTGCACCAGGCCTAGCTCACCTCAGCTCAATTCAGTAGAAGCCAGCTCACTTTAGCGTGGCTTAGTAGCTAGCAAAGAATTAGCAAGCTAAGCCAGCTAAAGTAGCCCCATGTTGACCTCTTCAATGTTGCCAGCTCCAATTCAGCTCCAAACTCTTCATATCCAGCTCCTCTCTTCAAACCCTAGCTCCAATACCTCATCCTCTACTCCACTAATAGCTAAGCTAGCTTAGCTTAGCTAGGTTCCAGCTCCCTTGGCAATCCACCACCTAAAAACCCTCCTTAGTTAGCTCTACCAACTAAGCCTTACCTAATCTAGCTCCACTTTACTCCTTTTGGCACCACCACCTAGCTTACCCACTACCACCAAAAGACATCACTAAATGGTGCCAAAACCACCTATACCTACCCTTGTTTTGGTGCCAAAAATTCCCTCCAAAAATCCCCCCATCCTAACCCTACACCTACCCATATAACCCATCCTAGCCACCCACCTACCCCTCCTTCTAGAACCCTACTTGGCGCCACATAAGCCCCCCTTCTAGAACCCATTTTGGCGCCAAATTCAAGGGGTGCCACCACCCATAACCACCACCTAGGTAACCCTTGGGTTGGCTCCAATCACCCTTAGCCCTAGCATCCCCAACTACCCCCCATATCCTATCCTAGCCATCCATTCCAAGAGCCACCTATGCTCCCCTTCCTACACTATATATACCCACCTAACTTCCCACATTTTCATCATCCTCCATTAGTGTTTTATTCCACCTTAGACATACCTAAATCTACGGCTAAGAAGGAGTAGAGAAGGAGATTAAGGGGACACATCACCCGCCCCCTTGGTGCCTTCTTCTCCCCACTCTCTTCTTTCTCGTGCCACGTCGAGGAAGAATCTTCTACTTCAAGGAGGATGGCCAGGTAAAGGAGAAGGACTTAGGGTGGATGTCCACCCTTGGAGAGAAGCATAGGGCATGCCCCTTAAGGGTTTGCCTTGGAGGACATCATCTTGGTGGAGCTATAGAAGGAAGGAGTTGAAGACCTTTTCAAGACTGGGAGCTACCAGGCTTGGAGCAAGACGAGCTTCATCCTCTTCACCACCATCATCATCTAAAGGATTTGTCTTTATTTTATTTTTCAATTTTTTGTAGAAGCATTCATCTACTAGTAGATAATTTCCTTTAATATAAAAAAAAGAAGTTGCCTTGATTTCTTGTTGCACTCTTTTTATTGCATTACCTTGCTTTATCTTTAGTGTAGTTCACTCCTTTCTAATTAACCTAGGCCTCCACGCGCCTAGGTTGAGCTTAGAAAGAGGATATTTTTTGTCACTTAGATTAGCATAGTAGGTGTAGTAATTTTTTGCTGCCAACAACTTCGCATGTTGCCTTAATTTCAAAAACATAAGAATGATATATTGAAAAAGACCAAAAAGAAAGATAAATTCCATTTTTGAAGCAAGAGATTTAAGTTTTGCAAACTTTCCTCCTTGGACGACCCTAGATACCCCACTATCTAGGTTATAAATTTTAAAAGCATTTGCGATTTGGCTTGTTACGACTTAAAAACCCACTTTTACAAATCACGCCAAATTTCGCATCACTTTTTGGCGCTGTTTCCGGGGTGGTATAGCTTTGCTTAATCATTTTTTCTCTTGCTTGAAGTAGATCTCATCCCCTTATCTTTCTTTTCTCTTGTGGTGTAGGTATTGTAGGAAGAAAGCGGGAATTTGGAAGCAAAAGCTCAAAGTTCCTTGTCTTCCCACGATTTTAGGTTGGTTTCTCCTCTCTTGTCACACCTAAACTAAACGACTACCAAAACATACTATAATTGAATTTAAGGACCCTAAACAACTTAATTAAATGGAGTGATGCATTTTAAAACTCATTGATTGATTGTTTGCATCATTAACACCACTCCATTTCAAGCATTGGTGTTCTGCTTTTTCGGATCTAGACTTTTGTCCGAATTTGAAAAATCAATTCTGAACACCACAAGCCTCCTAAAATCTTGAAATTTTACATAGAGATTAAAAATCAAGTTGGAAACATCTGTTCTAAGTTTCAGACTAATTGGATTTGTATTTAATTTTTAAAAATTTGTGGACTACTGAGGGGTCACACCCTCTAATCTTATTATTTTGCTACTGTCTGTGAATTTTTAGAATTTTTATACTCATCCAATTTTTATGAGGCTTAGCTTTCTGGAATTCTTGTAAAATTTTACACATCATATGAAATCACCAAAATTTTATGAGGTCAGTGGTAATACTAAAAAGTCTAAAATACCTACGGATATCATTTCTGAACTTTGACACCAGTACAAAGAAAAATTCAAAACAAATACCAAAAGACTTTCTAAAATCTTAAAAAAATCTTTTCTAGAATCCTTGTTTGATTTTCTTCAAAGTAGCGGTGTTGTTTGATTTGTTTGGATCACTACTTAATACAGAAAGCCTAAAAATAATTCATTGGTAGTAATTTTCTGTCTTAGAAATAATTGGCTTAGGGTTTCTCTCTTTCTTTTTAGAGACTTACATTAAAGGAAATTAACCATCACCAATACAACTTGTTTTTCCTTTGATTGTGGAGTTTCAAACTTGTTTAAAATTTAAAAAGAGAAACCCTAAAACACATTGAATTAAATCAAATCCTAAAAGACAAAAATACAAGAAATTGTGTGATAACTTGCTTTTTAATTGGAACAACTTTCCAATTCTTGCATACACACAAAAAATTGAAATAACAAGGCAACAACCCAATCAACTCCCTCCACATTTCGTGTGCACTTTAGTATCCTAGACCTAACTAAAATTTGTAGCAACTTGACCCCTAAGGTTTCATCAACTTAGGCTTGCTATATAGGTCTTAAGTTTTCTCCCGTTAATACCAATTCTGTCATCTATATCTGGTGTAAAAGCTGAGGGGCCGTGTCAAACGACCAAGCGTGGGTTTATACAAGTACCTGGGGATTTTCCTGGGAAACGCTTGGGCTCAAACCTCCCCTTAAGTAACTTGGCTAGATTTTTTGATAGAATGGGTATTCACTATTGATTACTTATTTCCTAGGTAGACCAAGTCTTAGGTTAAATTCTAGGAAGTCACAATTAAGTTAGGTCTAGAATTTGATTGCTTGTGTGCACACTTCTCTCATCTCCATCTCTTCTCCTCCCCTGCCGTTCTTCCATTTTATGCACGGGCAATGGTCTCAACATCCGCACTTGGAGGGACCATTTGATTTTGCCCCACGTGTAAAAAGATCACTTTTTCTGTCTTCTTCTTCTCATAATATGGAAAATCAACAAAATAGGTCAACTAACCCTTTCACTTCCACCTCTAATCCCACCTTTAACCCCACTAATAACCCTAATTCTGACCCTTCCACCCACAACACCCCACCTTTGACTTCCCGCACTTAGAGCTCCCTAATGCTGATTTGCCTCAATCACAATATCAAGCCCCCCCGCCTGATCTCTTGACAATGATGGCTGAACAGATTGCTAAATTGAATGCCAATCAACAAACATTAACTAGGAACATCCAAAACCTAGCCAATCAAAGGCCAAACCCACCACCCCATCAGCAGCCTGTTATTCCTCTACAAGATTTTTATGATCCATCTTATTATGAGAAACGACCATGGGTGGTCATACTAAAGGGGGACTTCGAGATCAAGCCAGTAGTCCTAAACCTGATTAAACACTTCCATGGCCTTCTTAGGGAAGACCCTTTCAGCCACCTTAAGGAGCTGACTCTTCTTGCACAAACAACTCGTTCCCAAAATGTGCAAGAAGACCTATGGCTGATGCGGCTATTTCCATTATCTCTTAAAGATAAGGCCGCTTATTGGTTCAGGACCATTGGCCGATCCATCACAACTTGGCCTCAGCTCAAGAGTGTCTTCCTCAAGAAACTTTCCCATAGGTCGCACTAATTCCTTGCGAAGATCTATTACGACCTTTCAACAAAAATCTGGTGAGACTTTCCATGATTCTTGGGAAAGATTTCAAGAACTATTAAGAAGTTGCCCTCACCACGAGATTCCTTTATGGCAGCTTGTGCAGATATTCTATCATGGATTAGAAGATCAAATCCGACATTTTGTCGACGCCTCGTGTGGTGGCAACTTCTTAAATAAAGATGCTGAGAGTGCCTATGACCTTTTTGAAGAAATGAGTGAAAACTCATTTAATCAAGCTTCCATGAACACATTTTGCAGAACTCCAAACCCGCAGTTCAGTGTTCATGAAGTAGGCACCCAAGCTATCCCTGTCACCCAAGATGATCTTTAAATGATTACCCAAAAACTCGACCAGATGCACATTAACCAAAAGAAGATTGAGGAAAGACTTGCCACATCAACCCAAGCTCCACACAATCCACATCTAACCCAACCTAACTTTCCACGAAGAGAAAATTTGCACAATCTCAACACTATTGCTAATTATTACCAGTATTCTGAGTTTGCCCATGATTCACTGGGGAATTACAACTATCTAGATCTTAACCCCACTCAAAATATTTCTTCCATCCAGGAGCCATTTAAAAATTCTTCCAATTGGAAGAATTACCCGAACTACTCTTGGAATAATCAAGTTCCTCCCCAACCAAATCAATTTAATGGGTATGGATCTAATCTGACCTTTCATCCTAGGCCATCCCAACAAGACATCAATGCCCAGATGATGAGAACCCTACAAGACATGCAGACAAAAATGACGGAAGTAACCCGCACCATCACAAATCTGAACAATCAGATTGGGATTACTCCCACTCAAAGACCTGTAGGACATCTTCCCTCCCAACCCATGCCCAACCCTAATCACCAAAGGAACCAATATCCGGGCAGAAATCCACACTACCTGAATCAGCCTCCTACTAATCCACCACCGCAGCAGCCTCCCAAGTTTCCACAACCATAGGCCCCCCCACCTCCTCCAAATAATAATCTGACTGTACATGCAGTTATGTCGAATAGGAAAACTACCACTGATCCGGGGCCTTCACAAAAACCTAGTGAAATCCCCATCCCTGTGCAAATTGACTCTCCACCTCCCCAACCGGAAGAAAAAGAAACACAAAAATCTCAAGACATGACTCCTATCCCTTTTCCACAAGCTCTCTACCCCATCACCAATAGAAAAAGAAATCTGAGCCCACCACAGAAGAACTCATGGATCTATTAGGGCAAGTTCAAATCAATACTCCTCTCCTAGATGCCATCAAATATATACCTGCCTACGCCAAATTTTTGAAGGAGATCTGTACTCCTAAAAGGTAGGCCAAAAATCTAGGACAGGTACATCTTTTGGAGACAATAAGCTTTGTCATACAGAGTAAGCTGCCTTCTAAGATGAAAGATCCGGGGGTGCCATTAATTTTAGTGATTATTGATGATACTACCTTTGATCGCACCCTCCTTGATCTCAGTGCCTCAGTTAATATCATTCCCATGATTTTATTTGAAGAGTTTCAGATTGGTGAATTAAAACCCGTCGAGGTTACCCTGCAATTAGCCGACCGATCTACAATTAAACCTCGTGGGATTGTTGAGGATGTTTTGGTCAAGGTCCAGAATTGTGTCTTCCCTGCAGATTTTCTGGTCCTTGACATTGAGGTACCCGAATCTTTATTGAATGCCCCAATAATCCTTGAACGACCCTGTTTGGCCACTGCAAAGGCAAATATCAATTGCCACACAAACAAAATGGATATTACTTGCGTAGGACAAACTATCACTCTAGATATTTTTAGATCCTCTAAGAGATTCCATGATGATAATTTTTTTTGAGGACTCAGATATTGAAATTTTGAATATGGTGGAGACAATGTTGGTAGATACCCTTACCGACCACTATTTTTGAGGAATCAGATTCAGAATCAGTAGTCGGCGAAATCTGTGATTTGGAGACTTGTCTTGACCAAAAATCCATTCCTGATGAACCCCCTAATCATGCTGACCCACCCACTCTTCCCTCACCCCACCTTCCCACACTAACTTCACCCAATCCTCACCATTCCTTCCCCGACCCCTTTCCTATGGACCTGCCACCAGACCCGCCCAAGTTTGGCATTCAACCTGATTTAAAACCATGGCCAGACTCGGGCTACACTTATCATTTTCCATCCCACTTTGATTCCTATATTTCCTCTAATCAATTTTCTAGGGATCTAGAAGAAGACACATTTTATGCGGTCATCCAAGTGTCCAATTATTTACATGATTTTCCTTCTTCCGTGCATAACTTCACGCCCGGCTAAATGGCGTAAAAGATAGCACTGGATGGGAGGTAACCCATCATTTTTCCTGCTTTCTTTTTCCAGGTTTTGAACATCCTAAACCTGACCACTCTTCACTAAGGTGATGAATTTTCCTTGCTAATGCATGAGGACATAGCATATCTTAAGCATGGGGGGGTGTTTTTAAAATTTTGACCATCGATTTAGGATTTTCAAAACCTAAAAACATGCATTTTTCTTTAGTCATTTTATTTTCCTGCTTGCATATCCAAAAATATATAAATATTGAAAACCTTTTGAGGAAAAATTTTGAAATCTAGACTAAGGTTGAAAAAAATCACTTTTGGTACAATGGGATTTAATCTTTAATAAACTAGGGATGAGGATATGTATCTGATCATTAGAATCGCAGGGTTTATTTTTAGACTAGATCAGATATCCTTCTCAAAAATTCCACCTGAACTCGTGATAGTTCAGGTGGCTTGATCCTCTTTTGTAATATGGAAAGTATCTGGCTTAGTTTCTGATTCAAAGACTTGCATTTCTTGCGAAACTTCCTGTGTCAAATTTCACACACAAGCCAACACCTAAAAATCACTAAAAATTAGAAAAAAAAAACCCCTTGTTTGGACTTAGTAAAAAGTCTGAAGCAGATCATTGGTTTGAGTTCCCACTGTCGAGAAGGAGGAAAATGACTCCTTTGAGAACGCAATGTCAACATGTTACCGCCTCGATGCTACTCCATATCTATATTTCATATCTTTAGATGAAGCATTAAAGTGCATTTTAGCAGCTCAAGTGTCTTGGACGGTGCTCTACCTATAGTGTCGGAGCAAGAACTTGAGTTTGCTTGAAGCGCCCCTTTACACCGCATTGTGTCTTGGGGTTGTGAGCTCCTAGGTGGTGTCATGGACAGTACTATCTCGAAGTACTGGCACTAGAGCCCCCTCGAGGATTGGTGACGGGAATGATGATCCCGACACATCTGTTGTAAGACTAAGCTAGAATTAAGCGTGGGGGATAAAAAAAAGTTTTAAACCAAGAACATGCCCTTATAAATATTGGCTTTTCACAAGCACAGACATAAGGTTTTAAAGGTTATTGCAAATTGCAAATCATATTCAAGAGCTAGAAAAATCCTAAAAACAAAAAATTTCAAGTCATCTGAATTAATGAGTTAATCTATGAATTTTCTGGAGGATATATTGATTTCGTTTTGTCTAACTTTTAGATCCAAAAACAAATCCCGATGTTTATCTTTAACAAATCCCCTACCTCTTGTGTTTAAACCAACCAAGGTCATACAGTCTCTTTTTCCTCAAAAGTAAAAAAAATAGATTTCCTAAAAATTCCATTTTGTAAAAATCAAAGTTTTGCTAAGAGACTAGCAAAAGATAAGCATGGGGGTGTAATAAATACCAGTTCATCATCATTCTTTCTCATTAAAATAATCCTAGCTCTTAGGGTTTTGCTTCGCAAATGGGTTTCTGGGTTGCATTTAGTCATAAATTAGGTTTGCGATTTGGCTTGTTACAATGACTTAAAAATCTGCATTTACAAATCACGCCAAATTTCGCATTAGTCCTCACCAAGTCAATCTTATTTTAATTTGGTAAATAAATTGGGGTGACAAGTATACAACTTATCAACCCACCCTCTGATTTGAGGGGACTTTTAGCCTAAGCATCTACACACCTTTTGCACTAACTCACTTTTCGACGATTTCTTCGAAAATTGGGTAGCAATGAACTATCTAGGGTGGTATGGCTAGTAAGTTGTCGGTGGTAACAACTCATCGGCTGGTTGTCCAGAGCCCAACCACAAGACCATTTTCGTTGTACTGCCTTTAGGTAAATCTTAGAGCAGGGAAGCCACCTACTTGAAAAAAAAAAGAAAAAAGAAAAAAAATAGAAAAAAAAATAGAAAAAGGAGAAAAAAAATAAAACCACACTTCACCGCACGAGTATGGCTGGAAAGTTGTCGTGTGTAATAGCCCATTGGTCGGTTGTCTAGAGCCCAGCTCACAAAAAAGCACAATAATTCTCAAAACACTTAGGGAAGAAGGAGAAGAAGCAGAATAAACTGGGGAGATATACACTGGATTCGCCCTTGTGTTGACCCCATAAATAAAAGTAGGGAGAAAGGTATCGTTCGAAAAGATAAACCTTTAGAGAAGGTCACCTAGGGTCGTAGAAACTCGAAGTTCGTTTTAACGGATGCCTAGTGAGTCTTTCACTCTTTTCACCAGATGTTTAGCACTTAGAATCCTTTTCGAGTCTTGAGCGGGTCGAGTAGCCATAAAAAGTTATCCCGGAACTCTCAAACTCCAAAAGTACAAAAAAATTGGTAAAGAAGAAAAGAAAAAAAGAAAAGTATCTTCCATTTTCAAATAAGGCGTGGACTTGGGCTGTCTGCATTCTGGTAGACACCTGGGTACTGTTGAGCCTTCGTAGTTTAGGACCTTAGTTGAAATTTTCTATTGTTAATAAATGACTTAGGCCTAAGCAATCTAATCCTAATTTTGATTTTATACATAGCATGTAGTTTAATTTTGCTAGGGACTAGCAAAAGATAGGCACGGGGGTATGATGTAGACACAATTATTGAGGGTAAAATGCCTATTCATGCATGCTCCTAGGCTTAGATTTGCATTTCATGTTATAAATATTACATAGCATGCATCATTCTGTGTTTAGAGTAGTTGTATATAATTTAGGTTAATTGCATCCTTTTTGTGGTTAAGAGAGAAGGATATTTATTTCAGAGCCTCGGATTGACAATCCAACTGTACGGATCTGATCAAGACGACGATCGGAGTCTCGTAGCACCATATGCAGTTTGAGGAAGATCAATGGCCAAGGGACTAGGTGACATAATTCGAAGCTTCAAATGACAAATCCAACCATGTGGATGGATTCGGGTTGACGATCGCAACCCAACGACACGAAAATCTACTCAATCCGACCTCTGTAGCAGCCTCTACAACGAAAAGAAGATGGACGACCCAGATCGCGCCACGTGGTGCAGCCCAGGTCGCCCATGCGTATGCACGCGCCACCGCACGTGCATAGTAGCGCAGGCACCCGCACGCGTGCAGCAGTAGTGCATGCAGGCACGTAGCGCGAGGAGGCGTACAACACGGCGCATGGAGCGCACGCCAGTGCAGCAGCAGCGTGGATGCATGGTTGTCTTCAGCGATGTTTGAGACGGATCTTTAGTGACATTTATGACCGTCACTAAATGTTCTGTATATGAATTTGATTCTTTCCTCCACTATAAAAGGACCCCTACCCCTCCCATTTTTCTTCATCTCTTCCTTTCTTCTTCTCACCACCTCCAGGCTCTAGAGAGAACTTGTCCCAAGCCTGGGATGCTCCTCTAAAGTCGAAAAGAAAATAGTTTTCCCATCTCTCATCCCCCTTCGTCGAGCATCCCATGGCCGTCCTCTCACCACCCTTCAAGAAGAAAATTCTCACCGCGACTCCATCCTGCCCCATCCTTCATCCTCCAACTACGTCCTCTTTCATCCCGTTCCTCACCACCTTCCTCCAGGAGACGTTAGAGTGAGTCATCCTCCGAGCAACCGTCGAGGGGGATTTTCTCATCTCCATCTATCTTTACTGCTTTCTAGTGTAGTTTTTCCCACTTTTTTAGTTGAGAAAACATTGGATTCAGAAATATATGTGATTCTCTCTCTCTGTTATATTTTTTGCAAGTAGATAAAGATTTCATCGACTTAATCTCTTCCTTGATAAAAATACCAAAAAAAAATAGAAAAGATAAAAATGAAAAAAATAAATAAAAGCGAAACATGAATTTTTCAAAACCAAACATTTGCCTCCCCGTGTTCGACTTGGGACTCACTTTTCGAGTTTCGATTATAAATTTTATATGATAGATGCATTTTGTGAGCTGCTACGACGGGTCCTCCAAACCTTGATTTTAATACGTGAAGTGTGCCCCCATCAGTTACTATGTAATCTGTCTAAGACCAAGTAGAAACTATAGAACAACTACCTCCTTGTGATAACCCCTTTGACTAGCATATGTACACAAAGGTTGACACGCATTGTACTTCTCCAAAAGACCCTTCAAGATCAAGTAGTATTAGGATAATGTGCAACCCTCCTGTCGGAGGTGAGAGAGCTCGTTGTAAATTTGGAAGACCCTACTAGAATTGTTCTCGTGGGAATAGGTGTCCATTAGACTATCCCACATCTCTTTAGTAGTATGATAGTACATAATCTCATCCTCAATCCAAGGAATGACTGAATTCATCATCCAAGAATGAATCATGGCATTATCTTTCTTCCAGGAGGCATTCTTCCCGGTGTTCTCTATTCACTTTGGTTGAAGTAAAACATGCTTCTTATCATGACCTTCCACCATCATCAAGAAAGTCTATAACCAACAGGCATAGTTGGTATCATTTAACTTCACTATCGTACCGAAAAAGGGATTTTTTTAAACCCCAGTCTCTACTGCTTGCTTCAATGTAACCTCCAAAGAACTCTCAAAAGCCATGTCTTCTACAACTAGATCACAACTAATGGACAAACAAAAAACACTCTCAGATCATCAATATGAGCAGCACAAGTCCGTAAGCAATACTATGCACAAGCCTACACACACGATGCTACACGCAAACCTACACTGCAGCACACAAAGCTGTGTCGCTTGGGGTGCAGCATTGCAGACTAGCGTTAGCAATAGTGTGCGCTACTACATGTGATAAAAGAGGCACTGCGCTGGCTGCAAGTGAAGGGCGACACTGTACTGGTTGTGTTGCGCTGCATGGGTGACAATGTAGCAGTGCAAGGGGTGGCGCTACATTGGTGGAGAAGGTCGATCGGTGGCTATGCCTGCGACAGTAATGGAGACCGATCAATGGCCCACTGACCAGCCAAGGAAGGTTAGCGACGATGGTGTCACCTCCCTAAGAGCTTACTAGGGATAGGGATTTCTTCTGTGGGGAAGAAGGGAATATGGGAATCAAGGAAGGTACAAGCACTGATCTAGGACCGTTGCTCTGATACCAAGTTAATACAAATGAAGCTAATTCTTATTCCATGCCCTTACCTCTTAATATATAGAGGTGGAGGGTGTTAGGGGTATCCCAGTTGGGTCTCCCCATCGCCGTAAGCCCTCACTATGCAGGGTGCTCGAGCTCGAATCCCCACACCTTGCTCATACGCGCATAGGGCTCAGACAGCGATGTTGCCTACTGTCTTATTCCTCACTATGAGGGGTGTTCTCCGTCCAACGTGATGTATTGTGTGATTAAAAGTGCCCCTCGGGGTTTACCTCTTTGGAGGGTTCCTCATCATCAAAAAAAAAAAAAGATATATATATAGAGGTGGAAAATTACAAAAGTACTCATCAAATAAATACAATCAACTACAATAAGCAATAAAAAGATCGAAGGGGCTATGATAGATGGATCTGCAGCTTTCTCCTATCTTACCCAATCACTTAGAGTGGTTTAGAGGACACTTTACAGTGTATAAGGCTTATAGGCTACTTCAAGGACCAGGAGAAATCAATGACGAAGTGGCCATAGGCTACTGATATTTTGGAAAATGAAAGTGACTCTTAAAGTCAAGATTTTCCTTTGGTTCCTGAGGAGGGGAAAATTGGTCACAAAGATCTTTCGAAGGTAGTGGGAGCATGATGAGGATGCAGCTTGCTCTCTACATGGCCAAGCGAACAAGGATATCCGACATTCATTTTGGTAGTGGGGCCCATTCAAAACATATTTAACGTTTGAGACCAACATGCATAGTTGGTCTCATCCAACTTCGTAATGGGGACAAAGAACGGGTTCTTGATATTCCCCATCTCCGTGGAAGCATCCGTTGTGACTTCGGATGATGCTGAGGATGCCATCTCACCCAATCAGGAACGAAGACCACCAAAAGAGCAATATGAAATGTGATTTTTAGAACGAACAGATCACGTCATGGAAGAGTAGATCTAAATAAGAAGTTTTCAGATCTACATGATGAATAGAAGATACCCTTGGACGGACGTTGGCCTAACAAGGGTGCGGGGGAAGGCACCTAAGATGGCCCCAAGGGGACCTAGGTTTCTCTCTCGCTATAGTCACAGGGGATGCAACCCTAGAATAGGGTCCCAGCCACCCCTATGATTGCCAAAACCACCAACGACTTTATAGTAGAGCCATACCCTAGAACAGGTTTGCAATGCCTCTGGGATTGCCTGAATGAGCACCGCGCGCACTACAGCATTGCCACCTATCCTTCAAGCTCTTCTTATGTGTGGTCAAGCTTATAGTTGGTTAGGGTAAATGCTTCATCTTTGGATGGCTTCTAGGAATCATGTAGAAGTGGGGCCCATTTAAACACTACTAGTTGGATAAAGGCAACATTGACCTTGTGGTCAATTTGGCTCCAACGCAATGAGGTCTTGGACTAGAAATATTGTAAAGGAGCCACACTTGTTTTCAACATTTTAGTCAGAAAATATGTGTTCCAATTTTATTAATCAAATTCTATAGATGGCCACCAACCTCCAATGGCCATCCTTTTTCCTTAAAAAAAACCCAACATAAGGTAGATCTGGAGCAAACTGATACAACTAATAACTACTTGCGCTGGAACATGTAAAGACTCGTAAATGATCCCATGGTGAAGTTGAAAGGTTTACAGGATATTTCCCTTTATCCTTATTTTCTTTATTTGAACTATTTATTCTCTATTTTATTCTTTAGGTCCTCTTGTGTATTTTACCCACACCTCTCTCTATATATAAAGAGGTGTAGGGTTTCCAGGGAATAATAGATTGCTCATTTTTTTTCCACTCGGTATCAGAGCAATGGTCTTAGACCGGAGCCCTCGGTATCCCACTCGAAAAGGCCTCTGAAACCCTAAACCACCAAACCCCCCTCTCTCTCTCATGCGTGGTCAGTGGTGCCTCCTTGTAGCAGCGACGGCACTGCAGCACTCGGAACGATGGCACAACAACATTCTAGAGGTGTTATGACGGCACAACAGTTGCTGCAGGCCTTGGAAGCATTGATCCAAGTCCCTGCGGTGGTCATGGCAATCATCTGGAGGGGTTGCAGTGGTGTGCGGCAATCGCAGTGGTCCACAGTGCCGATTGAAGGATTTACAATGGTGCTTGAAGGATATGTGGCAGTGCTGTAGTGCGTGCGGTGCTCCTTCAGGCGATCCCAAAGGCATTGCAACCCTGTTCTAGGGTACGGCTCTACTCTAAAGTCGATGGTGGTTCGGGTGATCATAAGGGTGGCTGTGACCCTATTCTAGGGTTGCATCCCCTGGGACTATAGCGAGAGAGAAACCTAGGTCCCCTTAGGGCCATCTTAGGTGCCTTCCCCCGCACCCTTGTTAGGCCAACGTCCATCCAAGGGTGTCTTCTATTCATCATGTAGATCTGAAAGCTTCTTATTTAGATCTACTCTTCCATGACATGATCTATTCGTTCTGAAAATCACATTTCAGATTGCTCTTTTGGTGGTCTTCGTTCCTGATTGGGCGAGATGGCATCCTCAGCATCATCTGAAGTCACAACGGATGCTTCCACGAAGACGAGGAATATCAAGAACCCATTCTTTGTCCCCATTATGAAGTTGGATGAGACCAACTATGCACGTTGGTCTCAAACGTTCCATATGATCGTTGAAGGGCATGATAAAGAACATATTCTGTTGGAGGTGGAGCGTACCAACAAGACTGGGAAGTACGTTACGTAGAAGAGAGATAATGCCATGGTTAGGGCTTGGATTATGAATGTTGTTGCATCACATATTGGAGACGAAATAATGTATTACAAGACCTCCAAAGAGATGTGGGATTCTCTTCATGATACTTATTCTCATGAAAAGAATTCCAATAAGGTATTTCAGATCACTCATGACATTTTTTTCTCTCAGGAAGGATGATCTTTCTCTTCGTCAGTATTACATTAAATGGAAGGGCTTTCTTGAAAATTATAATGCTTACAGACCTATCTGTACTTGTGTACTGCACAGAAAGAGTACCGCAAGGAGTTTGTAGCTCTCAAGTTTCTTTCAGGTCTTGGTCTAGATTATGAGTTAGCCAGGTCCCAGATTCTTACTTTGACAGAGCTTCCTACCCTGGAGGAGGCATACAGCAGACTCAATAGACTAACGGCAAGGCTAAATTCTGGAGACCATGGTACCGACCCCTGCCTTTTCTGTTGCTGGTGGTAGAGGAGGACGTGGAGGTTCTACTATTCAGGGATGTGGTCAAGGTCAGGGTTATCCTACCAAACCACGCCCCACTTGTTCTTTCTGCAGATGTATTGGACATGTTGAAGCTTCTTGTTGGACCAAGCATGGAAAACCACCCATGGCTAATCGGGTTTAAGCCACTACTGAGGAAGAGACAAATATGGTTCCAAGAGCAGAGTTTGATGCTCTTGCACAAAGACCAGCTTAGGTCACATAGGAGTCACCCTCTACTACAAATACTACTTCCCTTGCATCCTTAGGTATAGAGGGTAATTCTAGTTTCTCTATTTTTTCACATCATGGTAGATCTCCATGGCTTATAGACTTTGGTGCATCAACCCATTTGAGTGGTGATCAGTCATCTTTTTGGCATATTCAGTCAGTTTCCTCAGGGAGGACTGTACAAGTTGCAGATGGTCGCCATTCTAGAGTAGATGAACAGGGGGAGGTTTCTCCTATTCCCAGGCTACAGTTATCTAATGTCTTATTTGTCCCTGAGTTTCCATTTTATTTATTATCTGTGAGCAAAGTCACAAATGATCTCAATTGCCGTGTTATATTTGATGATGTGGGTTGTGTACAGGACAAGCTGACAGGGAGGATGATTGGTGACAGACATGAAGAGGGGAGTATATCGCCTGCTTTAGATGGACATTATAGCATCTTTTCAGGACGATCTTGGCTTTCCTGTTGGGATTGCTCTACAATGGAATTATTGTCTTGGACACATTCCTCTAGATAGGCTATGACGTGTCATTCCCCATCTATCACCAGCTACTAAGATCAAATGTGATGGATGCTAGATTGGAAAACACCACAAAGCTTCTTTTTCTGCTAGTTCCTCTTTGTCAGTCTATTTTTGATTTAGTTCATTTGGATGTTTGGGGTCCTAATTGTGTTCCTGATAGATTAGGACACAACTATTATCTTGCTATTGTGGATGACTGTTCACGAATGTCCTGGTTATTTCTTTTGAAGAATAAGTCTAATGTGGGAAATGTCATAGAAGATTTTATTATTGAAATAAAAAGTCAATTTTTTGTTACTATGAAATATGTGAGATCAGATAATGCACTAGAATTGTGCACTGCCAAATTACGTTCATTCTACAAGTCACATGGCATTGTACAATAGACCACAAGCCCACCTACATCCCAACAGAATGGGATAGTTGAGAGGAAGCACAGTCATAGTTTAGATGTGGCCAGGACCATTCTCATACATCATAATGTATCTCAGATGTATTGGGGTGATGCAGCGGTCATAGCCTGTTACTTGATTAATTGGATGCCTAGTTCTGTGTTATCAGAACAAATTTTGTGGCAGATTCTACATCCTGACAGGGATCTTTTTGTGGTGACACCTCGTACATTTAGTTGTGTAGTCTTTGTACATGTTACGGGACCTGACAGAGATAAGTTGGCTCCAAGAGCCACTAATGTGTATTTTTGGGGTATTCTCACACCCAGAAAGGATACAGGTGTTATGATCCTCTCACCAGGAGATATTATGTTAGTGTAGATGTCATATTTCACTAAGCCGTACCATATTTTTCTATGGTTGCCAGACAATTGTCATTCATACCACAGGACAGATCTCCTCCACAGCCTCCCAAGCCTATGCCACCTATTCAGTTTGGTGATTTTACACCAATTCCAGTGCCTGAGCAATCTCCTAAGGATTTTGGTGATAGTAAGTTCAGAGATCCTCTAGTCATATATTAGATTCCAGTCACTTACAGGCCTCATGCTACCCCCCCTTCTCCCACCTCAATCCCATCATCCTCCCCTACACAAGTATGTGTTGGTGATACTAATGAATCTCAATCTAATGATGTTTCTACAGGATTAGCAAGTGCATCTAAGGGTGATGCATCTCCTCCCACAAATATCGATCTTAACCTTCCTATAGCAATTAGGAAAGCCCCATGTAGTTGTGCACACTATCATGTGACTGGTGCTTCTGTCTGTGATGGTCTTAGTACCATGTTTGTTGCATTCACTACAACATTTATGACGTCCACAATACTGTCTACTTATCAGGAGGCCATGCTGGATCCTGCATGGCATCACACAATGAAGGATGAAATGGCAGTTCTTCGATCTCGTGACACATGGGAGCTTACTTCTCAACCTATGGGGGCTCAAGTGGTTGGTTGTCAATGGGTATTTGCCTTGAAATATAACCCTAGGCATAAGACTCACTTGATAGCAAAAGGGTTCACTCAGACATATGATGTGGACTTTTTTGATACATTTTCTCCTATGGTGAGGCTTCCTACAATCTGTATTTTGTTATTTGTGGCAGCTAACAAAGAATGAGATCTTCACCAGCTAGATGTGAAGAATGCCTTCCTCTATGGTGATCTTCAGGAGGAAGTATATATGTAGAAACACCTAGGATTTGCAGCTGAGGGGGAGTGTGTATGCAGATTACAGAAGGTAATTTATGGGCTCAAGTAGAGCCCTTGCATGTGGTTTCATAAACTAAGATAGTGGAAGGCATGGGCCTGAGGAGATCTACATCTAAACATTCCTTATTTACCAGGAAGATTGATAGGGGAGTGGTTGTTCCACTTGTTTATATTGATGATCTTATTATTACAAGGGAAGATACTACTAGTTTCTACAGGTCAAAAAGGACTTGGCTACACAGTTTGTTATGATTGGTTTGGGATCTCTTCGCTATTTTTTGGGCAATGAGGTGGCCAGAGGAAGAGATGATATTGTGGTAAGCCAGAGAAAGTATGCATTGGAAGTTCTTAGGGAGATTGGGATGTTAGGAGCCAAGGTGGCTAACATACTCATGGATCCTAAGGTATACTTATATGGTGAGGGGGAGCCTGTGGAGAGCAGAAACTACAAGCAGTTGGTTGATAAACTCCTCTATCTTACTATTAGCAGACCTGATATTTCACTTGTTGAAAAACATAGCCAATTCATAGAAAAGCCTACTAAGAAACATTGGAATGTTGTAATGCAAGTATTCAGATATTTGAAGAAAAGCCCAAGCCATGGATTATTGTTTCATAAGGGGTGTCCTATGACAGTAGTAGGATACTCTGATGTAGATATGGTTATGTTGCTAATCGCAAATCTACTACAAGTTTTTGTACCCATGTTGCAAGAAATTTGGTGACTTGGAAAAGCAAGAAGTAGACTGTAGTATCTACATCCAATTCTAAATCAGAATATAAAGCTATGACTCAAACAACAGCAGAAATGGTTTGGGTGAAGTCTATTCTACGAGACTTGCATATACAAATAGAGGACCCTATGGAGATGAGATGTGATAACCTTGCAGCTACATATATTGCAAATAATCCCATGTTTCACGAATGTACAAAACATGTTGACATCAATTGTCACTACACCAAGGACCTTATTCAGAAGGGTGTAATTTGCATATCTACAGTTGCTTCAGAGGACCTGACAATAGATATCTTTACAAAGCGACTGAGCAATGCTGTGTTTGATATTTGCTCTGACAAGCTGAGTTTGATAGAAATCTACACTCCATCTTGAGGGGGAGTGTTACAAGATATTTCCTTTTACCTTTATTTTTTTTATTTGAACTACTTATGCTTTGTTTTATTCTTTAGGTCCTCTTGTGTATTTTACCCACACCTCTGTCTCTATATAAAGAGGTGTAGGGTTTCCAAGGAATAATAAATTGCTCATTTCTTCTCACTATTTAAATAAAAGTACTTTAGCACAATTAACTATAAAGACAGCAAACTTCGATACATGATGAAGTTGCATCTCATTTAGTAGATCAGTTGTTGAAGTTGTTACGTTATGTTGTTGGGTCATTTTTTCATTTTATTTTCTTGTTTGACTCCCTTTATATTTTTCCTTCACCTCTTTCTATATAAAGAGGTGCAGGGCAGGTTTAGTGAAATAAGAAACATCATTTTCTTTAACTTGGTATTAAAGCCAAGTTGAGGACACCACCAAAGAAAAAACCCTAACCCTACCACCGAGCCCCTTCTCACCACCATTACCACCAGCATCACCAACCAATAGCGTCGGTAGAATTGCCACCGCTAGCGGCTAGCCCAGTCGGTGCCACCGCCTTCTTTTGCCCCTCTCCCTCTCTCGCTGCCTCTCCCTATTTGGTGACAAGGGGAAGCACTGCCTGCTATGGATTCTAGGGAGGTCCTCAGCTTTCATTTGATGTATTTCTAAATCCAAGGACCTTCCGGAAGATGTGTTGATGTGCCTCTAGCACTATGGTATGACAAAATAAGATTTTTGACTTCATTTGGGGCGTATATTCCCCATGTTTATTATGAACTTTTGGGATGTGTATTCCCCCTGGTGTGTGATAAATCCATGTTAATGGACTAAATTAGAGCTTAAGTGCATTATTGTTGGAATGAAAATGTCATACGAATCATGCATTGCATCGATAAAATTAATAAAGCTGCACGATTATCATTCCATGCATTGCATCAATTTTTACATCTTAATCAAGTAAATTCGTGTCATTATGAAAGGGTCAATCTGGATGAATCGTCTCTAAATTTAGAGTGCATCTTCAGAGATTTAATTTGTCATATGGGCGAAAGGAAAGTGCCTCTTTAATTCTTTAGCCTATAATTTTGGGCCCTTTTTGGAAGATGTCTTTCTACAAATTAGAGCCTTCCCATTTGGAGAATTGGGAAGCCACGCACAAGACAGAAGGAAAGAAACAAAAGCAAATAAAGGACCTTCTTATTCTTTTCTCTCTCTCTCTCTCCCTCGAATCTCTCTCCGATATTGTCTCCTCTGATGCTCTCTCTTTCTTTATATATGGCAGGAAGGTAGACGGCCTCCATCCATCTCTCTCAGAAGGGGAGATACCTCTCCCATCTCCTTCCCTACAGGCAACCACCATCTTCATCTTCTCTCCAACAGACCATCGTGAGTCATTGAAGATGATCAACCACCACTGTGTCTCACGTACGCCAAATCCATCACCACAGTTGATGGTGATAGCACCGACATTCGCAACCGCATCCGCTACTGCATTCTCAACTCGACTATGTCTCCGACTTCATGACCGTGCTTCGCCTCTACGACAACCGCCACTGTGTTCCATCTCCACTATTGTGCACCATTCCCCTCACTTAAGATGTCCAGGTGCTTCCCCAGACGTCTGAGGAGGGAGGCCGGCATCATCTTCCCCGTCCTCTGTCACTTCTTCGACTCAACTCTTTGCTCACCACCACCTTCCTTGCGCGCTCACAGCCACCCCCTTGCGCAATGCCCACCAGGTCGCAGCACCACCTTCATCCTCTTCCTCTCCACTCACAAGGTCACGGCCATCCTTCTTGTGTGCGCAAACCTCCAGCAGCCATGCACATACACCACCTCATGTGTGCATGCATGCTTGCGCACCACAACAGCCCCACGTGCCCTCGCCTTTGCATCCTCCTCGTGTGTGCGTGCATGCACGCGCCCACAGTAGCCTACCTCCTCCCTTGACCACGCGAGCTTTCCCACTAAGCTCATTGTTCATCTTCTTCATCATCGCCAACAGGAAGGGAACCCAAAGCTCCAAGTGGATCCTCCTTCGCGCAGCCACCTCCACACGCCATGACACTCTACACTATCGACCCCAACATGCTCCCCTCGCCTGCACGAGTGCTTCCATGCCATTAGCGCCACCAACTGACAACCCATGCATCGATGAGCCGCTACCACCATCGTCGATCCTCCTTATCGCCAGCGAGAGCTCCAGCCACTGTTCGACGCACCATCACCACCCACGCGTAGCCCTCATCATGGCCAACCTCCACCGAAGTTCTCATGGCCAGCCGTGGCCTCCTCTTCACGTACGTACAAAGGAAAGAAAAGCTCTGTTTTGGGTTGACTTAGTATTTACGTATTCTTCCATTACCGCAACACTATTGATTTATTTTATGAATTAAATTATTCATGTGATATTTCATGCATGCCTTTAAGTTTCCACTCAATTTTTCTCATACACTGAACTCTTATATGTTGAATTTGACTTTGAACATGCATGCATAAAGTATCAACACATGCGGACCATGATTAGAGGAGAGAGCTCAATGTCTTGGATTTTAATTGTATTTACCCTACATGCAATTGTGGGAAAATTACGCACATAACCCTCACATGCTTAAATTATTGTGTGCATCCTTCTTCTGACCTCGTTTTGTAGTAGATTTGGGAACAAATTTCGTACCTGAATGGGCAGATACAAAGGGAAATATTCATGAAGTTATTGAATCTATTCCTCCCTATGGATATGACCTAACTCTTCGTGGTTAGTTTTATTAAAATACTTTTGTTCAGGATTTTCCACTACGATTATTTACTATGACGCATTATTTTTCTAACATATTTCTGCTAAGTGAAAATTACCCGATCAAATGGCACCATTGTCGAGGAGGCAATAGACGCAATAGTTCACTTGACTTTATTGCTGATTATTCTGAATTACGCATTTTTCTTATCATTCTTTATCTTTTTGTGTGAGGAATCTGACGAGATGATAGGTGCAGCAGAATAGCGACATCGACACATGCGGAGAAGACGAGAAGAGGAAACCTGGATCTTACTTTCACAAGGGATTCTCCTTCATCACAAATTTTATTTCGATTTTGTCTTCTCACCCTTGTAGCAATTGGGGCTTATTTACAGGTGTTTGTCCCCACATTCTTTAGCAGCTAGGGGCTATATTTTTCTGCATGTGTGATTCATTTTTCTACCTGCTTATCCTAAAAGGAAAAGACAAAAAAATATCGAGTTGCTTGTTTAGGAGTTGTATGCCCTTAGGTGGGTGCATTTAGGGGTGATTGAGCAGCATATTAGATCTCTTCCCTTGCATTGCGAACATATCTGCATGAAGATTACTGGAAATAGGTATAGCATTCTATCTTTGCATCCAACTACTATTCACGCATTGCATGTGGATTAAATCTCAAGACCACCAAAATTGATTGAATTGATTTAATTCAGTGGTTGCCTAACCAGAATTGGGACTATTAATCATATTTAACATTAAAAACAAACAACACTTGATCTGATCAAAAGGGACTTGTTTGTGTTTCTTCTCCAAATCTAAATTGATTTGTGGTGTGATGCACACTTCTGACACTGAGCATGCACACTAGGCATCTCACTAAGGCTTGGTCCCTTAAGGCTGTAGGCACCAATCTCTTTATTGGTGTAGACCCTCCTATTTCACTTTGTGGTGGTGGTACTATCTTTTGATCTAGTGTGTTGATATTTCAAGGAGGGGGACACCCCTTAAAAGGATAACAAGGTAGTTAAAGAGGCACCACTTATGCATCGCCTCAAAGGAAGGGTTCGCCCTTCCTTGATCACCTAAGAGTATCATTAAAGCAAAGTATAGGTCATAGGACATGCGAAGGTCGACTTAGGGCAAGTAACTGATTATGAAACTTCTTTTGCCACTAAGAGAGAATGTAAACGACCTCTGTTCTTCTGTAAAGAGCTTGTCAGGGATCTCAAGTCACAGCTCCCTCTTTGATGGGTCGGCCCGGATAGGTTGTTAATATGATATTTTTATCGTTGAAATGTGTATAGTGGTTAACCTAATTTGGACCTAACCATCTCTTTACAAAATTTTTAACCTGGCCTAATTGATTTTATCTTATCACTTTCAAGCCCAGGGTCGAACACAGGGAAGTGGGGTTAAAGTCGAGTTTCTACGTTTTCCTTAAAACGCGTCTCTTCCGTTCGTTTATTGTGTTTTTGGTGTTTTTCTTATTTAGGTTTTTTTATGGTAATCCTTGTTCTTGAGGCACACCCTCAAAATTGTGTCCTTGGCTTTTAGCCAAACAGAGTCCCAAAACAAGTCTTGCTACTCGCATGACGAGGTACCTGCAAGTCAAAGATTATCTTTTCTTTTTTATGTATTTTTTTTTATCTTTTTACTAACAGAAAAGCAAATAAACAAAAAGTAAATATAGTATGTATATATATATATATGTAGTATATATATAAAGGGGTGGGGGTGGAGGTGGCGATGGAGTGTAGCACTATGTCGAGTCAGTCGACGTCTAGAGAGACGCAACCAACACGACTAGGTGCCACGTGGAGTGTGGATGGAGGATGGATGATGTATGGGACCACGCTTTTTTTGTACGCGTGTATCAGGGAATATCAGCAACTGGTGCAGATATTCCCGCGATACAGCGTATAATAAATAACATGAAAATATATGTACATATGTATGTATATAAGTAAATATATCTATATATATATATATAAATGTATAGTTATATATGTATAGATATATATATAGATATATATGTGTATATATATGTATATAAGTATATATATATATTACTATATATATATGTATATATATATGTATATAGATATGTATATATATATATATGTATATAAGTATATATGTCTATATATATATAAGTATATGTATAAGTATATAGATGTATATATAAGTAGATATATATATATATATATATATATATTATATATGTGTATGTATACATAACTATATAGATATACTATGTATATATATATATATATATGTATATATATATTTATATATATGTTACTATAAGTGTGTGAGTGTGTGTGTATGTGTTGGTATAGGTGTGTGTGCGTCGGTGAATGTGTGTGTGTGTGCGTTCCTGTGAGTGTGTGTCTGTTAGTGAGTAAAAAAGAGAGAGAGAGAGAGAGAATACGTGAGAGAGAGAGCGGGAGCGGGCGGGAGAGATCAGCAGAGAGAGAGAGCGGGAGAGCGAGAGATCGCAGACGCGCGAGTTAAGACGTCTGCCGCCTCCGGCGGACGTCTGACGCCGCGTCGTCTGAAGGCGGAGGCAGACGTCTGAAGACGGTGGGTGCGGGCGCGGCTTCGCGGAGGGTTCCTGCAGGCGTGTGCGACGGCGACGGGCGGGCGAAGGCGTGGAGGAGCGAGCGTGGAGGAGGTCTGCAGGTGGTCGCGGAGGGTCGCAGAGGAGGGGGAGGGGGCGGCACGAGGCCGTAGCCGGCCGCTGCAGTGCGCGCGGCGGACGGCTACAGGTGCAACTGCGGGGACGTCAGGACGGAGGTTGAGCGGGGAATGGCCCTGCAGGCGCGCGCGAAGTCGACTGGCGGCTGCGGGGATGATCGCGGAGGAGCGGGAGGACCTGTTGCTGCTGCTGCGTGGCTGCTGCTGCCGTGGCTTCAAGCTTCGAAGCTTGGAGCGGCGGCAATGGCGTTAAAGAGAAAAAAAACGAAGCGAGGGAATGCACCACTCCCACCGGCTCATCGAAGAGCTGGGCGGTGGTGCTCCCACTGTGGTGGTGTGCACCACAGTGGGTTCTCCTGCTCACCGGGTGCCTCCTCGACGGAGGGCCGACGTATGGGAGGGGAAAGCGGTGGAGAAGATGGTTACGGGTTTGTTTCGTTGCTGCAGCAGCCTCTCTTGCGAGGATGAAGCTGCAGCTTCTTATAGAGGAGGAGAGCGTGGCGTGCCGGCTGCAGCAGGGAGAGGGTGCGCGAGTTGCAGCTATAGGGAGCGGCGTTGGCAGGGAGAAGTGACGTGGAGTAAATGCATGCGGCTGCTGTAGGAAGAAGTGCAGCCGCGGGAAGAAGAAAAGAAGAAATCAAGAGAGAAAAAAATGAAAAGAGGTGGAATTTGCAAGGAGGCACTTGAGATAAAATGTAACTATGCAAGCCATTGTTTCACTCCTCTTCCTCTCTTGATTAAATGCATGCATGCAAGCGTTTTTACAAATGCGATTACAGGATCCTATTATGCAATGTTAATGCTAGAAAATAGCACAAGAAGGCGTTATTACAGGCGTGTTTTGAGGTGCAAACATATACCCCCATGCCTATCTTTTGCTAGTCCCTAGCAAAATAGTATTTAGAAATAATCTTAAGCTGAAGATTTTCTTCTGAGGTGATATATAGGTGTGTTTATTATCGAATATTGTGAGAACCAATTGTAAAGAAGACTACCAGTACTTTAAGTCTCACATGACATAGATCATCTCTCAACTAACCAGGACTCTTGATATTTAAACCTTAAGTACGATTTCCAGGACCCAGGAGGTTTTTGCCGTACTCGAGAGCTCAAGAGGTTATGGTTTGTGCATAGTGAAGTATCAAGACTGACCAGATGAACATTAAGACTCAATCCCAGGGTTTCACGAATTTTTAAGTACAGGTTGGTCCCAGTTTTAGCTCATGTCTTCGAATTGACCCTTAAGATGATGACGGAAAACTCAACTCCCATTTTCTATTTTTTTTTTTTTGGCTCACCGAAAAACAAATTATACAGACATTTATGAGATATACTGACTCTTTTGCAACATCTTTTTTTTTTTTTTTTTGACAACTCTTTTTTTTCTCTTTTTTTTTTTTTTTTGAAACATATGTCAGTATATCTCTTACAACACATTTTGAAAGAGCACACTTTTTTTCTTTTTGGTGGGAGAGTTTCTTTTTGGTGGAAAGAGTCGCTCCTAAACACAAGACTAAAGCCTGGGATAAAAAGTCTACCTGCGTGCACAGGTAAGGACTCCACCTTCCCTAATGAACACTAGGGTTGGATCTTATGTTCACCTGGTCTTTCCTGATATGTGTAGTGTGAACCAAGTTTACTTAAGCTCTCAAGTAAAAGTAAACTAATGAATCTTGTACTTGTGTCTCAGGTACAAGAATACATCCTTAGTTAGGAGAGATCTTGATCTATTTTGTCAATGCTTTAAGTGAATTAAGCCGAGCCTGAGCGAATCAAGCTTTTGTGGCCTGGAAAGTCTTCAAAACAGAGGTTGAATATCCATAAACACTTATTACCTTTTTGTTTCAGCTTCAAGATCATTACTAAACACCATTTATTATAATATATATATATATATTTTTTTTTTTTTTTTCTTTTTCTTGCATATTTATAAATAGGTGGGAACTGTATGATACCATAACATACCCGGATCCTATGGATGCCTATCCACCCCCCCATGCCAAACAATGCTATGTCCTCATATGCATGCAGGGAAAGGCAGAGGAAGGATGGAAGATCGGGTAACAAGAGCTGAGGTTCAGGGTATAGATCAGGGTGGAAGGGTGGGTGGACGGTGGGTGGTGAAGAGAAAAGTGAAGTGATTGCGAGAGAGGTGTGAAAAGTGATGGTGGATGGTGAGTGCTGTTAGGGTGCCTCCCAACAAGCGCTGAATTTAATGTCCCCAGCTGGACTCAGAATGAGGCAAAGAATTAGTTACCCTCCAGCAGGGTAACGGTTTCTCCAACGGGGGCAGGTTCATGAGTCAGATAGGGTTTCAAACGCTGCCCGTTGACCGTAAATTTACACCCAGATTTGGGATCTTCGATCTCGACGGCCCCATTGGGGAATGGTCTTGAGACCAGGAAAGGACCAGTCCATTTGGACTTCAATTTCCCAGGAAAGAATTTGAGTCGGGCATTATAGAGCCAAACTTGCTGAGATGGCTCAAATTCCTTCCGCCGAACATGGCTGTCGTGAAAAGCCTTAGTGCGCTGTTTAAAGGTTAGAGCAGAATCATAGGCTTCACGACAGAGCTCTTCCAGCTCTTGGAGTTGGAGTTTCCTTTCTCGACCACACAAGTCTGGGTCGAGGTTACATTGGCGAACCGCCCAATAAGCGCGATGTTCCAACTCCACGGGCAAATGACAAGGCTTCCCGTAAACGATTCTGTATGGAGACATACCAAGGGGAGCCTTGAAGGCGGTCCGATATGCCCAAAGTGCGTCAGTCAGCTTGTCGGACCAATCCTTACGGTCAGGCCGAACCGTTTTCTGGAGAATCTGCTTGATTTTCCGGTTCGACACTTCCGCCTGGCCGTTCGTCTGAGGATGATACGGGGATGAGATACGATGGTGGACTCCGTACCTCCTCAGAAGTGCCCGAAAAGAAGCATGGGTAAAGTGGCTTCCTCCATCCGAGATAATGGCCCGAGGGATCCCAAAACGTGCAAAGATATGGTCCTTGACGAATCGGGTGGAGATAACATGGTCAGCACGGTGCGCGGGAATAGCCTCGATCCATTTCGAAACATAGTCGACGGCCACGAGGATGAATTCGAAGCCGTTGGATGGAGGAAAGGGACCCATGAAGTCAATTCCCCAGATGTCGAAGATTTCCGCAGCTAGGATGTGTTGCAAGGGCATCATGTCACGACGTGCCATTGACCCTAATGACTGGCACCTAGTGCAATGCTTGGCATAAGTGTGTGCGTCCTGGTGAAGGGAGGGCCAAAAGAAACCGCACTGCAACACCTTGGCTGCAGTTTTCCTCCCAGAGAAATGGCCTCCACAGGCCTGATCGTGGCAGAAGGATAGCACACTGGGGAACTCACTGTCAGGAATACAGCGACGGATGATTTGATCAGCACCTATCTGAAAAAGAAGTGGATTATCCCAGAAATAATACTTTGCTTTCTGCCATGAGACGCTCGTGTTGGTTTTTAGGCCAGCCATGTGGAAGAGATCCAGAAGCAAGGTAATTGGCAATGTCGGCATACCACGGTCCACTTGCCACATTTATTGCCAATAGGTGCTCATCAGGAAAAATTTCATTAATTGGCAGAGTAAGTCCAATATGGTCAGGGTCCAGTCTGGAAAGGTGATCAGCCACAACATTCTGGGCTCCGGCCTTATCACAAATCTCAATGTCAAATTCCTGGAGCAGAAGGATCCAACGAATCAGTCTAGGCTTGGCATCCTTCTTGTGCATGAGATGGCGAATGGCCGCGTGATCAGTGAAAACAATAACGTGAGAGCCCAAAAGGTAAGAACGGAATTTTTCCAGCCCAAAGACGACTGCCAGTAGTTCCTTTTCAGTGGTAGTATAATTACGCTGGGCCTCGTCCAACGTCTTACTGGCGTAGTATACCACGAAGGGGTGTCTATCGCGTCTTTGTCCCAGGATGGCTCCGACTGCAAGGTCTGAAGCGTCACACATAAGTTCAAAGTCGAGGGACCAATTAGGCGGCTGGAGAACAGGGGCCTTGGTGACAGCATTACGCAGCTGCGTGAATGCTTGTATACAGTCAGGGCCCATGTCGAAGGGCACGTCGGTTGATAGGAGATGAGTTAAGGGTCGAGAAATTTTGGAGAAGTCTTTGATGAATCTCCTATAGAAACCGACGTGTCCCAAGAAGGAGTAGATTTGTTTGACAGAACCAGGCACAGGTAAATCAGCAATGACATCGAGCTTAGCTCTATCAACCTCGATACCCCTATCGGAGATGATATGTCCAAGAACAATTCCCTCGTGCACCATAAAATGACTTTTTTCCCAGGAAAGCACGAGGTTTACATCAATACATCTCCTAAGGATGCGAGTCAGGTTGGCAAGACATTCGTCGAAAGATGGTCCAAAGACTGAAAAGTCATCCATGAAGACCTCGAGAAAGTCACCCACCATGTCATGAAATATCGCCAGCATGCATCTCTGGAAAGTTGCTGGCACGTTACAAAGTCCGAACGGCATCCTTCTAAAGGTGAAGGTGCCGAAAGGGCAGGTAAAAGTGGTTTTCTCTTGGTCTCGGGGGTCTATTGCCACTTGGTTATATCCTGAGAATCCATCCAGGAAGCAGAAAAATTTATTTCCCGCTAACCGCTCCAGGATTTGGTCAATAAATGGTAGCGGGAAGTGATCTTTCTTGGTTGCAGCATTGAGTTTCCTATAATCTACACACACTCTCCAAGATGTAGGAGTGTGTGTAGGGATGGATTCGCCCCTGTCATTGACACGGATGGTGAGTCCTGCCTTTTTGGGCACAACGTGAATCGGACTCACCCAGGGGCTATCGCTGATCGGGTAGATTATACCTGCATCCAGCCACTTAATGATTTCATTCTTAACGACCTCCCGCATGTTAGGGTTGAGACGTCGCTGCATCTCGCGAGAAGGTCGAGCCTCCTCCTCCGTATATATACGATGAGTGCAGTAGGAGGGGCTAATACCAGATAAGTCTGATAAAGACCATCCAATAGTTGCCTTGTGTTCTAGGAGGACCTTAGTTAGTTTGCACTCCTGCTCCATGGTTAATTTTGAACTGATGATTACAGGGAGCGTTTCATTTGGTCCCAGGAAAACATACTTGAGTGTATTAGGCAGCACTTTTAGCTCGGGAGTGGATGGGGAAGGATCTGGCATTTCTTGGGATGAGAGTGTCCCAGACAGGTAGGAGAACAAGTTAGGAGGAAGAAACTGGCCTTCAGATTGGCCAAGAAGAGGGGATTCTTGGATAGATGGATCCAAAAATGAATAGCCCCAGTGAGAAGTATATGGGCTCAAGGTCCCAGTGTGGATTTGTAAATCCACCTGATTTGGCAGGGAAGAAAGGGCAATTCAGTCTTCATGAGTGTGGACCGACAGTGAGTAGCCCGGATATGACTCAGACCATGAGGTATGGGAAGCAGAGAAAACCTCGTCAGAAGTCTGGCCAGGAGAAGGTACTGGACAAGGGAGGGATTGGGGAACGTCACAGTATGCGTTGGTCAGGCAGTTATCAGTGTTTATAGGTAATCCGCAGCAGTCCGAATAGGTCCCAATTAGTCCGATACACGCGCTGACGGCCATGTCCTCGTCAGACGTGTCATCCTCAATGCAATCGCAATCAAAGTTCTTGGCTGCCTTGAATATGTTAAGCTTGAGCTTCTCAGATCCAACGGCAATCTCAATACAGCCCGACTCGTAGTCGATGTGGGCGCGGGCTGTGGCCAAGAAAGGTCGACCGAGGATGATCGGACAATCAGAAAGTGAACTAGGAACTTCCATATCTAAAACAAGAAAGTCAACAGGAAAACAGAGACTGTTGACCCTAACCACCACGTCTTCCACCACACCCTTCGGGATTTTGACAGAACGATCTGCCAACTGTAACGTGACAGGGGTGGGTTTCAGATTTCCCAAGGAAAATTTTTCGAGCATGATGGTCGGTATGAGATTGATGGAAGATCTTAGATCAAGCAAGGCACGGTTAAAACTGCAGCCATGGATGCTACAGGAAATCAGTGGTGTGCCCGGATCTTTCTGCTTCGGTGGTAAGTTTGACAGTATAGCACAACTCGCATGAGGCGAGAGAACCACCAGATTCTTAGTCTTCTTTGACTGTCGCCTGGGTGTTGTGTAGTCTTTGAAAAATCGAGCGACAGTAGGTATGTGGTCGATTGCCTCGAGCAGGGGTACCTTGATTTCTACATCCCGGAACAAATTACGTAGGTTGTCAAAGGCCTGCGTATTTTTCTTTTTGCCTTTTGGCTCCCTGAGTAGAGCCTCAGGGAATGGGACTGATTCTGGCACAAGTTTTGGTGCATCATCCTCTCACGAATGCGGTATGCATCCCAAATGAGAGGGCGAAGAAGAAGACGGGCCAGGATCAGGTCGAGGCGGATCGACGGTCTGCTTACCGCTCCTCGTAGTGATAGCATTGGACGATGCGGGTCCAGTGGGATCATACGGTGGAGGAGGGTTTGCAAGGGGGATATAAGAGTGTGGTGCTGCAGCAGGATTAGCCTGAAATCCCGGTGGAATGCTCGGAGCTTGTAGAACTTGATTAACTTGTCCCTGAGAAGGTCGTACCTGTGGTTGAGAACCACGGGGCACGAAATTTCGCGGGTTTGGAATAGGTTGGGCGGGAAGAGTGCCTTGAGATTGAGTCGCCATGCGTAGTTGACTGATCTCGGCGTTCTGCTGCGCCAATTGGTGCTGAAGAGAGGTCATGTTCTCTTCATGGCGCTTTGACATTTCCGTCATCATTCGCATCAATTTGTCAAGAGGGCTTGATGCATGTTCAGTTTGTGGTACGCAAGGGCCTGATGGCGGATTTGCCATAGGATTAAACTGGACCCTTGGGATGACGGGTGCGGACGGTCGTATTGGTCCACCCGCGGAGTTTTGGCGCTGCGGGTTGTTGGACCATGTGAAGTTCGGATGATTACGCCATCCTGGGTTATAAGTGGCAGAGAACGGGTTGTTCCCCAGGGCGCAAGCATCTTCTATGCCAGAAGATGCATCCGCATGTAGATATGTGTCCGAGCACACGGAGGCTTGGTCCTCCGTGTCGAAATATTGGCTCGCAGAAGCCAGTTCCACATGACTTACTGAGTCGCTTGGCGCGACACTCGGTAAGGAAGGTCTAACGGGGTTTCTCGGGATAAGCCTGGTATTAGAAGAACTTGGATTGTGACGAAGTGGTGAAGAGGTGGTGTTTGCCATAGATCGGGTGGGGTTGGCCAGAAGCTCGTCAGCTTCTTGTGCACGACGGAGACTTCATCCAGTTTTTGTGCAATAAGGCTTAGATCAGTGGATGAATGGGAGGGTCCCGTGTCAACTTCGTGGACATTTCGGGGCTGGCTGGTACAATTAAAGGCAACAATGGAAGCATTGTTCAACGAGTTTTCACTCATATTTTCAAACAGCTCGAATGCTCCATTCTCGTCTTTATTCATAAAGTTCCCTCCGCAGGAAGCGTCTGCAATCTGCGTCAAAGTCTCATTTAGCCCATAGTAGAAAATCTGGGCTATATGCCACTTAGGCAGACCGTGGTGCGAACACTTCCTGAGGAGGTTGTTATACATCTCCCATGCCTCATGAAATTGTTCGCCGTTTTGTTGCGTAAATGAAGTGATAGCACGGCGAAGCGCATTGGTCCGCCCGATTGGGAAGAACTTCTTGAGAAACGCTGTTCGCATCTCTTCCCAAGAGTGGATGGTTCTCCCAAGGGTGCGTAACCATTGCTACGCTTTATCCCGTAATGAAAACGGGAACATCTTCATGAGGACTATAGATAACCCGACATTTCTTGGTTTAACGGTTTCAGCAAGTCGGGTTAGGTCTTCCAAGTGGAGAAATGGGTCTTCACTTGCAAGACCATGAAAGTGAAAATTGATTAGGCCAATTATGTTTGGTTTTAATTCAAAGTCGTCCCCGCCCATGGGGACCCGAATTTGTCCTATGGTCTCTGTAGCAGCGGGATTCTGATAAGAGCTAAGAGACCTAGGCTCCTCCCATTCGGGAGGGTTCTGCATTTCCTCCAATGTTTCCCGAATGGCTTTGATTTTCTCATTATACATTTCCATTTGGGCTTGGAGGCGGGTTATGGGATCTAAGGCTCCACCACCTGGTGTGTTCTGAGGGCGGTTTCCTCCCTCGGGATTTGGGGGTGGGCGTGCAGCCATGTTTGTGGAGGAGGAGGATGATTCAACTTGTTTTCTAGATTTATCAGTCAATTCAAATAGTTCAGGGTTTTGTGACCTCCTCCCAAACATGCACTACCGCAGGAAGAATTGGGGAGATGAGAAGGGAAAAGGGATGAGAGAAATGACGCCGCAAAGGTACACTTGATTACAAATCAATACAGTCAAGTTCCTAACCTCTACAGTGTGCCCTTAGACCTAAAGATCTAAGTTACCTACTATCACGAACTACGGAACCGAATGAGAGCACCGCGGAACCACCGGGCCAGATTGAAAGGCCGTTTGCCCCAGTCTTAGACACCCGATAGCACGCGGGAACTCTCACCAGCACGTAGTCGCTACACGCAGGTAGTTAGACCTCCAATCCTTAGTAAGGGTCAAGTTACTACCAGTTTTAATTAGAGGCTTAGGGTCAAGTGCTTTTGGAATGTGAAGGGTGTTGTTTACGGGTAATGCCCAAGTGATTGATTTTAAGAGTGTGTAAGAACAAGCATGCAACGGGGAAATCTCCCCGAATTGAAGTTTTTATTGGCGAATGGTTTTTAGAGTTCAGCCTTAAGTAGTATGAATTTTAGGGTTTTGCTGAATTACCAATTCAACCAATCTCCGGGTTTTTGCAAAAATACAGGTTTTCCATCTAAAACCCAAGAAACCCTTCTTCAATTATCAGTTAGTTACTGCATTCTAAAATGCAATGGGCTACCCTAAATGGAGATTTCTAAGTGTGGATGCACGAATCAGTTTTATATCAATGTGACAGGGAGCCAAAGCACTTCAATTCAAGTGCTCCCAATCACCAGAAATGATTTCCACACACAAGGCTTCAACCAAAAGATAAAGAAAATAAAATTGTTGGGGTTGAAGTATTCAGGATCGAATCACAGGCAAGTTTGAAAAGTCGTGGTGGGGTTGGAATCAACTCAATTCCAAGTCTCCCCACCAAAAATGTGATCCTGAATTAAAGATAAGTGAGGTAAAAGAGGGATATAAGCAATCTTTTTCTTTGCCTCAAAGAATACTTCCCTCGGCGAGAAATCCAAGAATCAAGATTCTTGGATTTTCGCTATGCGAAGTGTGGCGGGAAATCTCGGGGCAGTGGGAGTGAATACAACTAATCAAACAAGTGAATTTTAATCCACTTGCCCCAAGAAATCCCAAGAAGTTTTTCTAGTTTTTTTTTTTTTTTGGGTGGCAAGCTAACCCTAGTTTGCTAAGAAAGAGAAAACCTACTGGTTTGGCAACGTGTGCGAAGGTCCAATGCAGTGTCGGCGTCTTCACGCTCTCGTTCCCGCCTTGGATCTGCCCTCGTTCCCGACTTCGTCTGCTTTCCTTCTTCCACCAAGTTCACCTGCACACCAAAAACAACAATACCGTGAAGAGGGAAGAGAAAAATTGAAAGGATTTGGATAGAAACTTACTCGAAGGCGCACCTCCCCAGCAACGGCGCCAAAAAAGTTATGATGGGTCGGCCCGGATAGGTTGTTAATATGATATTTTTATCGTTGAAATGTGTATAGTGGTTAACCTAATTTGGACCTAACCATCTCTTTGCAAAATTTTTAACCTGGCCTAATTGATTTTATCTTATCACTTTCAAGCCCAGGGTCGAACACAGGGAAGTGGGGTTAAAGTCGAGTTTCTACGTTTTCCTTAAAACGCATCTCTTCCGTTCGTTTATTGTGTTTTTGGTGTTTTTCTTATTTAGGTTTTTTTATGGTAATCCTTGTTCTTGAGGCACACCCTCAAAATTGTGTCCTTGGCTTTTAGCCAAACAGAGTCCCAAAACAAGTCTTGCTACTCACAAGACGAGGTACCTGCAAGTCAAAGATTATCTTTTCTTTTTTATGTATTTTTTTTTATCTTTTTACTAACAGAAAAGCAAATAGACAGAAAGTAAATATAGTATGTATATATATATATATGTAGTATATATATAAAGGGGTGGGGGTGGAGGTGGCGATGGAGTGTAGCACTATGTCGAGTCAGTCGACGTCTAGAGAGACGCAACCAACACGACTAGGTGCCGCGTGGAGTGTGGATGGAGGATGGATGATGTATGGGACCACGCTTTTTTTGTACGCGTGTATCAGGGAATATCAGCAGCTGGTGCAGATATTCCCGCGATACAGCGTATAATAAATAACATGAAAATATATGTACATATGTATGTATATAAGTAAATATATCTATATATATATATATAAATGTATAGTTATATATGTATAGATATATATATATAGATATATATGTGTATATATATGTATATAAGTATATATATATATATTACTATATATATATGTATATATATATGTATATAGATATGTATATATATATATGTATATAAGTATATATGTCTATATATATATAAGTATATGTATAAGTATATAGATGTATATATAAGTAGATATATATATATATTATATATATATATTATATATATGTGTATGTATACATAACTATATAGATATACTATGTATATATATATATATATGTATATATATATTTATATATATGTTACTATAAGTGTGTGAGTGTGTGTGTATGTGTTGGTATAGGTGTGTGTGCGTCAGTGAATGTGTGTGTGTGTGTGCGTTGCTGTGAGTGTGTGTCTGTTAGTGAGTAAAAAAGAGAGAGAGAGAGAGAGAGAATATGTGAGAGAGAGAGCGGGAGCGGGCGGGAGAGATCAGCAGAGAGAGAGAGAGCGGGCGAGCGAGAGATCGCGGACGCGAGAGTTAAGACGTCTGCCGCCTCCGGCAGACGTCTAACGCCGTGTCGTCTGAAGGCGGAGGCAGACGTCTGAAGACGGCGGGTGCGAGCGTGGCTTCGCGTAGGGTTCCTACAGGCGTGCGCGAAGGCGACGGGCGGGCGAAGGCGTGGAGTAGCGAGCGTGGAGGAGGTCTGCAGGTGGTCGTGGAGGGTCGCGGAGGAGGGGGAGGGGGCGGCACGAGGCCATAGCCGGCCGCTGCAGTGCGCGCGGCGGACGGTTACAGGTGCAACTGCGGGGACGTCAGGACGGAGGTTGAGCGGGGAATGGCCCTGCAGGCGTGCTCGAAGTCGACGGGCGGCTGCGGGGACGGTCGCGGAGGAGCGGGAGGACCTGCTGCTGCTGCTGCGTGGCTGCTGCTGCCGTGGCTTCAAGCTTCGAAGCTTGGAGCGGCGGCAATGGCGTTAAAGAGAAAAAAAATGAAGCGAGGGAATGCACCACGCCCACCGGCTCGTCGAAGAGCTGGGCGGTGGTGCTCCCACTGTGGTGGTGTGCACCACAGTGGGTTCTCCTGCTCGCCGGGTGCCTCCTCGACGGAGGGCCGACGTATGGGAGGGGAAAGCGGTGGAGAAGATGGTTACGGGTTTGTTTCGTTGCTGCAGCAGCCTCTCTTGCGAGGATGAAGCTACAGCTTCTTATAGAGGAGGAGAGAGTGGCGTGCCGGCTGCAGCAGGGAGAGGGTGCGCGAGTTGCAGCTATAGGGAGCGGCGTTGGCAGGGAGAAGTGACGTGGAGTAAATGCATGCGGCTGCTGCGGGAAGAAGTGCAGCCGCGGGAAGAAGAAAAGAAGAAATCAAGAGAGAAAAAAATGAAAAGAGGTGGAATTTGCAAGGAGGCACTTGAGATAAAATGTAACTATGCAAGCCATTGTTTCACTCCTCTTCCTCTCTTGATTAAATGCATGCATGCAAGCGTTTTTACAAATGCGATTATAGGATCCTATTATGCAATGTTAATGCTAGAAAATAGCACAAGAAGGCGTTATTACAGGCGTGTTTTGAGGTGCAAACACTCTTATACCACAAAAGTGGGAACGGATGGGTGCAAACTTGGCCCCATTTGACAACTTTAAGGAGTAGGTTGGAGGTTAGCTCAAATCTGCGTTTACAATAACTATTGCACTTCTTACTTTCACCCCAAAACACCAAATCTCAATCCCAAAACTTGCAGTTATCCATCATCTAATGAGCATTGGGATCCTATCTACTCCTACTATAGGAGCATTGGTCTGATTAATCCCCAACCCAGTGATGATGAGTAGAACCTAGGAGAAGGGTATCCCAGCCCTACCTCTCCCATGACTATACCCAACCCACCCACCCTTAACGATTTTGCTTATTGAGGTTGTACCGATACTCCTAGGCAACTTGAACCTGAGATTGACTATCCTCCTCAATCTGATGGTAGCCTCTCCTCTTTTATGATAAAAATGCAAAAACAATAGAAAGAAATGATGGATTCTATGGGAGAGATTTTGAGGAATAGTGAAAGATTAACTAAAGAGATTAGCCAGCTTAGCAATCCTCCTAAAGTCAATTCTGATCCCCACCCCTATATCCCCGATTACCAAGATAATTTCAATGAAAATAATGACAACAGAGATCCTATTTTGAGGAGTAGCTATCACTTAGACGCCCCTCATGAGATATGCCCACCAGAAAGAAATCCTGGTCACTATCCACCTGATCTTAATTGGAAGGAGAAAATGGTCCCATTAGATGAACTCGGCCCGAATGATAGTATCTTTGCTACATTTGATGAAATGGGTCATAGTCAAATAGACAACCCAATTCCCAGGATGAATTTTGAGGTGGAATCTATACCCTACCCTAGGGATGATGAACATATACCTTATGAGGACCTTGCATCTTAGGTAAAGCTCCCTGAGGATTGTGATTCAGAAGTTAACAAAATCCAGGAGTCTTGGATGCCAGATGAAATCATATTAGAAGGAAGTCATAATAACCACACTCCTCTATCACGGGGACCAACACCTGTCATTGACTATTCTGAGGATTCACAAGTCCCAAACACCAGTGATCATGAGAAAATTGAGATTGAATTGGAAGAATTGGATGAATATTGGTCACAGGGACATGAAGAGTTGATTTTTGAGGAAGCTATTGATCCTGGTGTGAAAGATTTTTCTGAGTCTATGGGAAGAAACATTGATGAGGATGATGATGACTTTGGAAGGACTAGACTCAAAGTATCGAGCGAATCTAGGGGAGAATATGTTTTGTTCAAGGACTTACCCCCTGACGATCTGACTGAATTAGCTAAATCTGGATTCTTATATGCCTTTGACTATCAAGATCATCCTCTCAAACATTCAGAAGAACTGGAAGCAATTACTACTCTTGAGGAAGGAATCTATACACCCCAGGAAGAGGATCTTAGCATTGAACAAGAACTTGGGGATGTCGTTATTGAGGACACTCACAACCCTCTTTCTTCCAACCCACTTCTATAGGATAATAAAATGGGTGACACCCTTAAGCGGTTCAATTTGAAGGAAGAACATTTGGGCCCATTCTAGGACGAGCACACCAATGATATGTAGCATGAAAGGCAATTAGTAACTAAAGCTGCTTTTGATGACATTCAGGAACTGGAATGGTTGTCGAGGAAGAATGTTGAACCTCTCAAGCCTTCTTTGACCCTCTTCCCTACCTTGCATCTGAGAGACTTCAACTCCTGCAGAAACAACTTCTTAAAATCTCTACTCACATTCCTGCTTTACAGGGGGATAACTAGACCAATACATCCTGTGGTAGAGTGGCAAGTTTGGATTGATACCTTTTCATGTCAGCCCATTAGTCTTAGGGTATGCTTCTTCGCACCCTCTGTTGTCCACACAAATCTGCTAGAGGAGCCTTTGCCTCCTCGCCACACACTCCCGGAGGTCACTACTCATGTGTATCATGTAAAACCTCCAACAATTGCTCAGGAGTACCCTCTTTTCACCTGTATCTGGCGAGCATTTGGCATAACTATCCATCATCAGTTGGCCAACATCTTGGGTTACTTACTTGCCAAGCTAGGTTTGTTACGTATCTTCTTTGGGTCTCCTTCTGCTTCCCTTCTAGAGCTTGATTTGTGAGATTTCCCAACTCCACCTTAAGTAATATATTTCCTTGCTTTTGCTTTCCAATGAGGACATTGTCAGATTTAGGCATGGGGGGTTATAACCTGAGGTTGTTCATAGCATCTATACATATTTCGTATGCAACTAGGGCATCCATCTTACATAAAAAAAAAAAAGTAGGGAGAAAAAAGGAGATGAAATCTTTGTAGAGCTAAATTGCAAATATGTTGAAAAAAAGAAGAAGAGAGAAGATGGAATCTTTGTGAGCTGAATTTCAAATATATTGAGGGGAGACACAGAAAGAAAATGTGAAAAATTGTGCTGGTCACAGCAGTTGATTATGGAAGAGTTAACTAAGTTTTGGGCTAGAATGAATGATTAATTAAGTTTTGAAGTGCTAAAGAAAAGGAGATAAGTGAGGGATACCGACTTTAGGCTTCCTGGGTCTGTTTTAGGGCTTAAACACTCATGTATTTGTTAAGATCTGGACTACTCCTCAAGAGGTTGAGGGAGTTGCGAGACTGATGCATTAAGTCTAAGGCTTAGGGACTATTCGGCCTCGTTGCCTACCCTTTAGTTTGCGGGACTTAGTAACCTAAGCACCCAAAAATCACACACTGGTCTAGTTCAGTGCGCATAATAAAGAATAATGCTAAGAAATGGCTGTTCTGAAAATGTTTTCTTGAAAAGTTGACTAAGGAGCGGCTCGAATACACAAGTTGATTAGATGAACTCCTGGCACAAAGAGGAGGAATGTAAAAATAATCCCCTCGAAGATGCGTTATAACCTATCATCTCCTCGATGCTTGTCTCCTGGGATATCTAAATATCCTACCAGGGGCATGGAAGCATCGCGTGCTGGTTTAGATGACATGGGCGGCATTATCCCGAAATGTCGATTGCCAGGGTTTGAATTTAACTGTAGAATGTCATGGGCGGCACTATCCTGAAGTGTTGAAAGCCAGGATTCTAGGGGTTGCTATGTGTGGTGCTATCTCGAAGCATCGATTTCTAGGGACCCTGTGAGGATTGATGATGGGGACAAGGAATTCGATTCAGATCGTGTTTAGGGCCAATCCAATGTTGAGTCTAGGGGAATTTAAAAAGAAAGAGAGAAAACTCTCAAAATAACAACTTTCTCCATCTCTCTCTTACTAAAAGTGCATTGGCAATCTGAATAGAGACTTGTTGCACATACGCATAGGTGCTATAACCACTGGGGTCAATGAACCTATGGGCAGTTTTTGTGGGCCTTAGAAACCTTCGCGATAGACCCAAGGATGAGGCTAGTCAAGTTCGTATCTTGGCTGGTACTTGAGTACCTTTAGGCCTATAGTTGGTATTTTGATCTAATCTTTAGAGGTGTGGCACAATAAGGCGTCCTGATGGTGAAATCTGGCCTAGAGACTTGGTTTATTTCATATAATTTTGCTCAGGACTGGCAAAACATAAGCATGAGGGTATTTGATAAGTCCATGTTAGTGGACTAAATTAGAGCTTAAGTGCCTTATTGTTGGAATGAAAATGCCATACAAATCATGTATTGCATCGATAAAATTAATAAAGCTGCATGATTATCATTCCATGAATTGCATCAAATTTTACTTTTTAATCAAGTAAATTTGGGTCATTATGGAAGGGGCAATCTAGATGGATCGTCTCTAAATTTAGAGTGCATCTTCAAAGATTTAATTTGTCATATGGGAGAAAGGAAAGTGCCTCTTTAATTCTTTGGCCTATAATTTTGGGCCCTTTTTGGAAGGAGATGTCTCTCTACAAATTAGAGCCTTCCCATTTGGAGAATTGGGCAGCCACACACAAGACAAAAGGAAAGAAAGAAAATCAAATAAAGGACCTTCCTATTCTTTTATCTCTCTCTCCCTCAAATCTCTCTCCGATATTGCTCCTTCTTTGATTCTCTCTTTCTCTACATATTGCAGGAAGGTAGACGACCTCCATCCATCTCTCCCAGAAGGGGAGATACCTCTCCCATCTCCTTCCCTACAGGCAACCACCGTCTTCATCTTCTCTCCAACAGACCATAGTGAGCCATCGAAGATGACCGACCACCACCACGTCTCGCCTATGCCAAATCCATCACCGAGTTCGGTGGTGACAGCACCGACATCCACAACCGTGTCCGCTACTACGTTCTCAACTCGATTGCATCTCTGACTTCACGACCATGCTTCGCCTCAACAACAACTACCACTGTGCTCCATCTCCACAACTGTGCACTGTCCCCCTCACTTAAGACGTCCAGGTGCTTCCCCAGACGTCTGAGGAGGGAGGCTGGCATCATCTTCCTTGTCCTCTATCTCTTCTTCGACTCAACTCTTTGCTCACCACCACCTTCCTCGCATGCTCACAGCCACCCCCTTGCGTAACGCCCACCAGGCCACAGCACCACCTTCATCCTCTTCCTCTCCACTCACAAGGTCACGATCATCCTCCTTGCGTGTGTAAACCTCCAGTAACCACCCACATCCACCACCTTGCATGAATGTGCATGCCTGCGCACCACAGCAGCCCCCCGTGCCCTCGCCTTCTCATCCTCTTCACGTGCTCGTGCATGCGTGCACTCACAGTAGCCTGCTTCCTCCCTCGACCGCGTGAGGTTTCCCACCAAGCTTACTGTTCATCTTCTTCATCACCACCAATAGGAAGAGAACGCAAAGCTCCAAGTAGGTCCTCCTTCATGCAGCCACCTCCATGCACCACGAAACTCTACACCGTCGACGCCAACACTCTCCCCTCGTCTTCACGAGTGCTTCCACACCATCACGCCACCAATCGATAACCCACGGGTCGGTGAGTCGCCACCATCGCCGTCGGCCCTCCTCATCATCGGCGAGAGCTCCAACCACCGTTCGACATGCTGTCACCACCCACGCGTAGCCCTCATCGTGGCCAACCACCATCGAAGTTCTCGTGGCTGGCCGTGGCCTCTTCTTTGTGTACGTACAAAGCAAAGAAAAGCTCTATTTTTGGTCAAATTAGTATTTACGTATTATGCCATTGCCGTAACACTATTGATTTTTTTATGAATTAATTGTTCATGTGATATTTCATGCATGCCCTTAAGTTTCCACTCAATTTTTCTTATACACTTAACTCTTATATGTTGAATTTTACTTTTAACATGCATGCATAAAGTATCAAGACATGTGGAGCATGATTAGAGGAGAGAGCTCAATGTCTTGGATTTTAACTATATTTACCCTATAAGCCATTGTGGGGAAATTGCACACATAACCCTTGCATGCCTAAATTATTGTGTATCCTTCTTCTCATCTCGTTTCATAGTAGATTTGGGCACAAATTCCGTACTTGATTGGGTAGATACAATGGGAAATATTTGTGAATTTATTGCATCTATTCCTCCCAATGGATACAACCTAACTCTTCGTGGTTAGTTTTATTAACAAACTTTTGTTTGGGATTTTCCACAATGATTATTTACTACGACACATTATTTTTCTGAAATATTTTTGCTATGCGAAAATTACCCGATCAGTGTGTTGACAAAGTACTAAACCGCGTGTATGCGGATTAAGGGGTGTGTATTCCTCGACTTTCTTTTCTGTTGATAAAAATCAGATATCTCTGCAATGTTATTTTATGCAATTGCTATTGTTGTGGGTGTATTATGGCCTCGTCATCAGAATTTAAGGTTACTTCAAGACAAGGTGGAGAAAGTGGTGCATACCAAAATTCATTTTTTGCACCAATTCTAAAGCTAGATGAGACTATTTACCCCCGTTGGTCTCAAACTTTCCTAGTTACTGTGGAAGGGAATGAAAAGCAGCATGTCCTTACAGAGACACCACCAGAGCAGAGGACAAGAAAATGTGCCACTTGGAATAGGGATGATGCAATGGTGAGGACCTGGATCTTGAACAGTGTGATTCCCCGTATTGGGGATGAAATTGTGTACAAGTCGGCCAAACAAATGTGGGACGATTTGAAGGGTGCTTATTCTCATGACTTTAATTCTACTCAAGTCTTCTAGATACATTATGACCTATGTCATCTAAAGTTGGAGTCCATGAGTCTATCATAGTACCACTCAACGTTGAAAGGACTCTGGGAAAAATATAATGCTTGCAGGCTCATGTGCACATCTACCACGTGCAGAGATCACAGGAAGGAATTTTCTGTCGACATGTTCCTAGCAGGTCAAAATGACAATTATGTTGTTGCTCGCTCTCAGATTCTTACTTTATCTGAGTTTTCCATTATTAAGGAGGTATACAGGAGGCTTAGTAGGCTACAAACTCAACCTACTCACGATGTCATCTCCAATAATACATCTTATGCCCATGCAGTTGTGAGTACCCATGGTGGACGGAGTGGATTTTCCCTTGAGAGAGGTAGGGGACGTGGTGATTGTGCATGCAGTAAGCCTACCTGCACCTACTGTGACCTCTACTCCAACGACTGCTATTAAGTCAATTACTCTTGCAGAGGCAGATTATGATGCAGTAGTGCAGTGTCAAGCACAGTTGACACAAGACCAGACCTAGCCTTCAAGCACAATAGCTTTTGCCTCAACATCAGGTACGGGTACCTCTAGGCTGATTGATTCTGGTGCCTTTGATCATCTTTCTAGGAATCCCCATTGTTTTAGGGATGTACAGAATGTTCCACAAGGTCGTTCAATTTAGCTAGCAGATGGTAGGCATACCCCCATTTGTGGTAAGGGGAAGGTGTCTGTTACTCCTACTTTGCACCTTTCAGATGTTTATTATGTATCTGACATGGCCATGCAGTTGCTTTCCATTAATACTATTATAAAGCAACTGAACTATCGTGTTATTTTTTATGCCGTTGGGTGTACTTTTCAAGATCGCGTGACAGGGAGGACGATTGGTGGTGGACATGAAAAGGGGAGTGTATACTGGCTAGTGCAAAGTCTAGTTACTGTGGCTTGTCAGATGAGTCCTACTGGGAATGCCTTGCATTGGCACAGACGACTAGGACATCAATCTTTGGACAAACTATGTTGGATCATCCCACATCTCTTGCCTACTACAAAGATTCAATATGATGCCTGTAGGTTGGGGAAGCACCACAAAGCCAATTTTCTGATTTCTATGCAACCTATTGGTTCAACGTGTTTTGATCTTGTTCATTGTAATGTTTGGGGTCCTAACCATGTGGCGGACTAACAGGGTCATCATTATTAGTTACTACTTGTTGACTTTTCTTGTTTATTATGACTATTTTTTATGCGTAATAAATCAAATGTTGGCTCTATTATTCAACAGTTTGTGGCATTTGTCAAAACTCAATTTGGTTTGTGTATTAAAACTATCAGAACAGATAATGCATTAGAATTTTGCACCAAGCAATTGGAAGTATTTTATGGCTATCCTAGTATTGTGCATCAGACCTCCTACTCCCACACGTCACAATAGAATGGGGTTGCAGAAACGAAGCACTGACAGATTCTGGATATGCTCAGGCCTTGCTTATTCAGAATAGTGTACCACACATCTACTAGGGAGACGTAGTCCTTAAAGCCTGTTATCTTATTTAACAGGCTTGCCCCCTCTGTACTTCATGAGCAAGTACCATGGACAATTTTATATCCTGATGCAGATCTCTTCTTAGTGCCACCAAGGATGTTTGGCCATGTCACTTTCGTGAATCTACTTAGGTCTGGTCATGACAAGCTTACCTCAAGAGCAGTCAAGTGTGTATTTCTTAGCTACTCCTACACTCAAAAAGGGCATAGATGCTTTGACCCTATACATCAGAAGCACTATGTTAGTACTGATGTCACATTCCACGAGTCCATTTCATATTTCTTCACGTCAGCTCATCAGTTACGCGAGGTGGAGATAGTTGTGCCTATGCCTATGCCTTCTATATCCATGGATGATTTTCCTAGTAGTAGTAAACCTTCAACTTCTTTAGAGTCGTTAATGAGCGCATTTAGAGTGGTACCACCATATTAGAATACCTTCAAGGGTACTACGTATCAGCTACTTGTCAGTTACAGAGAGAAGATCACCCCCCACCTCCACAGTTCTTACTGAGCCACCACTGTCCTCCCTCGATCAGGTATGTGTTGAGACCATTGATAGTGCTTCTCCTGCTGATGTTTCTCCAAGTCCTATCTCCATGAGTATTGATGATGATGTTCCTATTGTTGTTTGAAAAGCTCCTCACTTATGTGCTTAGTATAGTGTGGCTGGGAGTGCAGTCTTGATTGACTCTCTTGGTGCTGAATTTCATGCCTTTACAGCTGATGTATCTAGCTTTGAGATACCTAATTCATATCAGAAAGCTCTTCTGAACCTACAATGGAAGTCTGCCATGGAGGAGTAGATGTTTGCCTTACACGACAAAGGAACTTCGGAGCTCACTCTGTTACCTTCCAATGTGCATTTAGTTGGTGCTAGGTGAGCCTTTGCCTTGAAATACAATCCTGATGAGTCTATTTCTTGGTATAAGGCTCGCTTTTTGTCCAAAGGATTCACCCAAACCTATGGGGTAGATTTCTTTGATATGTTTTCACCTGTTACCCGCTTATCCACTATCTGTATTCTTATTTCTGTTACAACACACTATGAATGGTTATTGCATCAGCTGGACGTCAAAAATACATTTCTCTATGATAACCTCTAGGAAGAATATACATGCAGTAGCCTCCTAATTTTAAGGTTTAGGGGGAATGTGCTTGCAGACTACGTAAGGCTATCTATGGCCTTAAGTAGAGCCCCAAAGCATGGTTTCAATGCTTATCAAAAGCATTGTCAGTTGTTGGAATGCAAAGGTCTTGATCTAATCATTCCTTGTTTGTGAGGAAGAGCAACAAGGGTGTTGTGGCTGTACTTGTGTATGTTGATGATCTTATACTCACATGAGATGACGTGGTTGGTATATCTCAGGTGAAGGAATATTTGGCATGACAGTTTGTTATGAAGGATTATGGGAAGCTCAAGTATTTCTTGGACATTGAAATTGCCATGAGTAAATAGGATATTGTTATGTCTCAGAGGAGATATACCATGGACATTCCTCAAGAGGTTGGCATGCTTGGATCTATGGATGCAGATATCCCTATGGATCCAAAGGTTCACCTATTTGATGACTCAGCAAAGTTGATGGATAAGAAAACATACAGACAACTGGTGGGGAAATTACTTTATATAACCATTACTAGGCCAGATATTAGTCTTGTAGTGGAAAACATAAGTTAGTTTCTAGACATAGCTACTTATGATCATTGGCAGGTGATGATGCAAGTACTAAGATACATCAAGGAGGCTCCAGGTCAAGGTCTTTTGTTTCAAAAGAGAGCTTCTATGACAGTTGTTGGCTACTCAGATGCAGATTATGTAGGTAATGTTGGAGGTAGGAGATCCACTACCGGCTTCTATATGTTTGTTGTAGGAAATCTAGTGACTTGGAGGAGCAAGAAGCAAAGTGTTGTGTCAAATTCTAGTGCCGAGTCAAAATACTGTGCACACACCGCTGCTAAAATGATCTAGATACAATCTTTATTGAAAGATCTTCATGTCACCCTTGAAGAGCCTATGAAGTATTGTGACAACAGGACAACCACTGACATTGCTAACAATCCTACGTTTCATGAAAGGACCAAGCACATGGAAATGGATTGTCACTATACAAGAAGCCTGATCCAACAGAGTCTACTTCGTACTTCTTGTCTAGCCTCCTCAGAACAGACTGGAGATATGATCACTAAGCCATTAGCACATCCAATATTTGAAAAGTGTAAGAACAAGCTAAGCATGGTTAATATATATGCTTTAGCTTGAGGGGGAGTGTTACGTTATGTTGTTGGGTCATTTCTTTATTTTGTTTTCTTGTTGGACTTCCTTTATATTTGTTTCTCGTCTCTCTCTATATAAAAAGGTGTAGGGTAAACTTAGTGAAATAAGAAACATCATTTTCTTCAATTGAAGTCAAGTGGGCAACAAATAAATAATAGATTTAATAACTCGCTGAATTGGTAATATATGGGCCAAGGTCTTACCTATTACAGCACAATGACGCAAGTTCACATAGGATTCCTCACCACTAAGAATTTCCCACATCACAACACCAAAGGAAAATACATCAACCTGCCAAACTTTTGCAGGGGATAGTTAACAATACTGTGAAGAAAATGCATTTAGTAATAACCTCCAAAAGCTATAGCAAGTCAACCTCAATTTATCATACTCTTCTTGATAAATCACTAAGATATTATAGAATAAATTTCATTATGAATAATCTCAAATTTCTCACATTCACGTAATGAAGAGTTAATAACACAGGATTCCTACAGTTTGCATAGCAATTAAAGGCCCCCCTGCATTTACAATTGCACCTTAAGGCCCGCTATAATTTGGAAAGGTATGGAAAGGTCTTTTTCTCCTGATCATGGTAGAATTTTACACCAAAATACCCTTTTCAAAGTAAAAATAGAAGAGGGATCCCTACCCCCAAAATAAGTCCTTGCATCCCCAATAAACCTCCCATTCCCTCTGTATATAGAAGTATATAAGTTCACATCATGACCTAGAAAATGAACAACAAAAATATAAGGGCATGTTCAAATTGGATCTAATCAAAATTAATTGTAATCACAAGGAAAACTGATACTAGGGTTTACTCCATCCATGCGATGCTGTTACACATCCCAACTTTGTAACCCCGTTGAATAAACATCAAAATCCTGATCAATAGACCCTGGTAGAGGGGATTATAAATTGAAAATATATTGAAGTGTCAAGCTACAAGATTACTGCAAGTATTGAAAAATGAAGAACAAAATTTTCTAGCCATGTAAACAAAAAAAAAAGGATATCTATGAGGACATGAGTACGAAAATGCATGTTGCAATGTGTTTTGCAATGCGTGGTCAAAATCAACTGGTTGAAAATCAAAATCAATCAGTTAAGAATGAAAATCAACCGATTAAAAACCAAGCAGATCAAAACATGTCGGTTGAAAATTAAAATATACCGGTATGTTTTGCCTTCCTATTGATGGTAAATTGTTTTCCACTTGGAATGTAATTTTTCACCTATATGAAGTAATTTTTTATCTATGAAAAGTCATTTCCACCAGTAGAAAACTAAAATACACCGATTGAAATCACAACTCTCACTCTATGCATTGCAACGTACGTTTGTTTACCTTTTGGCTATCTATAATTGGTCCTCATGCCAATTAACCATTTTGCCTGATAAGAAAAATTGATATGACTATTACATCTTGCAGGGAGAAGGAACGATGGGAGGAAATGATCAAATTAATTATTCCAAAGAGCCCTACACCTCTTTATGTAGAGGAAAGGTGGTGATAAAAATAACATAACATGTCCAAATAGAAAATATAAATATTAAACTTAGCAAAGCAAAATAACAACTAATAAATACCAAAGGGGACTTGTCAACACTCCCCCTAAAGATGGAGCATAGATATTAATTATACTCAGCTTGGAACAACGGTCATCAAAAGCATATCACGGAAGAGGCTTCGTGCATATATATGTTGTTTAGTCTCCAGAAATGGCAAAGGTAGTTCACAACATCCCATGCTAAATTAAGTCTCTAGTGTAGTGCTAGTTCACCTCAACATGCTCAGTGCGCTCATGGAAAATGGGATTGTTGGCAATATATGTAGCTGCCCAATTGTCACATCTCATCTCCATAGGCTCCTGAATGTTGACATGTAAATTCTGTAATTATGAACTTACCCAGGTCATGTCTATAGTTTCCTGGGCCATAGCCCTATACTCTGACTCTACATTGGATCTAGAAACAACTCTCTATTTCTTGCACAACCAAATAGCCAAATTCCCAACAAAAAATATACAGAACCTAGTAGTAGCTTTCCTATCCTTTAGGCACCCTACACAATCAACATCAGAATAACCAACAATTTTCATTAGAGATCCACAGGCTCTAACTCCTCATTATAGAGATGCACCTTGGGGTCCATTGGAATATTGGCTGGCTTGTACCGCAACATCTCGGTCTCCTGGAGTACATCTACAGCATACTTGCGCTTGAGACAAAACAATTCTCTTCTTGCTTCTGACTACCTCAATCCTAGGAAAATACCACAGTTGTTTCAAATTCTTCATAACAAACTGCTTAGTAAGAGATTGCTTGACCTCAGTTATTCTGGCTTCATCGTCATCGATAATAATGACATTAGCAACATAGACCAAGAGAACTACCACACCTCTCTCGGTCTTCCCGACAAATAAGGAATGGTCTAATGAAGATCGCTTCAAACCCATCTTCTCCACCACCTCCGAGAGCTTCTGAAACCATGCTTCCAGACTCTGCTTAAGACCATAGATGGCCTTCTTCAACCTTGACCTGAACCTCATAACCTGAGGGTTGCTGCATATATACCTCCCCCTGAAAATCCCATAAAAAATGCATTCTTGACATCAAGCTGATAGTGACCAATCACACTGAACTACCACAAAAATCAGAATGCACATAGTAGATAGACATGCAATCGGAGAAAAGGTATCAAACAAGTTCACACCATATGCCTGTGTGAACCCCTTTGCAACCAAGTGGGCTTTGTATCTGACAAGTGATCCATCAAGATTATATTTGACACAAACACCCATCGACATCCAACTATTGTTGCACCCTCAAGTAAAGTAATAAGTTCCCAAGTACCACAGAAGCGAAGAACCATCCCTTTATGGCTTGATGACATTTTAGATTAAGTATAGCTTGCTACTATGTAGAGAAAATTTACACTGCTAATAACGCACAAGAGAATTGTCGAAAGGTAGTCCCAAGTCCTCTATGGACAAGGCCCCAGTAACTACATATCTGGAATAACTCCAGGGAGACTTCCGAGCAACTATCAAAAGGTCAAGATTAGCTGGTGCTGCATCTGGCAACTGCTTTGACTCTCTCTACATTGGGTACAGACTCTTAACTATCATCCTAAGAACTCCCTGAATCATCGCTCTAGACATCTCCTGTGGGCATCTGAAGCTGGGGTGGAGCATGATCTGAGGAAGAGGATACCTGCCGATATGTAACTGAAATCTTGTAACTAATTGAAGGCTCATGAAATTGCTCTGACTTGAGGGTGTCGAATCTGACGGTGAAGGCCCAGTCCTAGTGATAAGAATCGCCCCCAATGGTCTAGGTGGAATGGGCATGGGAGCCTCTATAGCTCAGGAGAAAGACATCTCCCATCAATAGAAAGTATGGAACAGACTCATGAAAGGTGACATATGCACTGACATAGTGACGTTCTTCAATAGGATCATAGCATAGATATCCTTTCTGAGTCCATAAGTATCCAAGAAAAATACACTTGACTGCTCGAGAATCAAGTTTATCTCTGTTGAGCCCATGGATGTACACAAATGCAATGCATCAAAAAACTCAACACACTCCAAATAGATCACTATCTGAAAAAAAGAGAGTAGGGAATTTGCTCATCGAAATTGGTGGACAGCGTCTAATTAATAAGATAACAAGCAGTCAATACCTCATCTCCCCAATATCTGTTAGGTACACTGTGCCGAATCAAGAGTGTCCTTGCAACATCAAGAATGTGTCTATTGAATGAGGACAAGTAGTTTGTGAATGATGCCATGCTCACGATAAAAAGGTACACAATGAAGTAGTGCAGAACTCCAATGCATTGTCTGATTTAATGGTCTTCACCTTTGCCTCATACTGAGTCCCAATCTTTACTAAAAAAGCACAAATCATGTCACTTGCCTTAGATTTGGCCTTCAACAGAAATATACAAATAAGGAAAGAAAAATCATCCACAATAATCAAATAGTATCTATGTCCATGACAATCTAGAGTCCGACTAGGCTCCTAAATATCCATATGAAGCAGCTAGAATAAGGCTTGGGAACCCCGATACTAACTCATAGTAAAGGTACTCCTATGATGCCTCCCAAGCTAACATGCCTTACACTCAAAAGTAGCAGTAGGAGAAATATGTGGTAACAACCGTCTAAGCTTCGGCAGAGGAAGATGACCAAACCTGAGATGACAGAAGTAGCTAGTGGCACCTCCTAACGAGAGAGAAGCATGTCCTGCATAGGGTGATTGCAGAAGATGATAGACACCACCTTTCTCACAACCACATCTAATTGTGCGTCCAGGGAGAATATCCTCAAAAGTAAGGGACAACACAAAAAATCGCGCTACAATTTAACTCCATAATCTTACTCACTGATAGCAGACTCAGTGGAAAGTTAGGAGCTAAAAGAACATTCTCCAACTTCAAGTGTGGGGCTTCACGAACCTCCCCCTGACCATATATGGGTGCTCACCTCCCATCTACTACCTGGTGGAATCGGATGAATAGTAGTGACCTATCTTTCATTATCACAGATATGCTAAGAAACTCCTGAATTAATAAGCCAATCTGCATCTCCTACTCAAGACAAACAAGCTGAACCTACTTGAGAAGCCCCATACTTCCTATACACTTGGAGTAATGCCTTATATTCACTCCTAGAGATAGTAATAGTACCAGATATCTCCTATGTCACCACAAATGCTACATAATCTGTGGTTGGCATTATCTTCTCCTTAGCCTTTGGTCGAAGAACAGAGTGATCCTAATAATGACTTCCCATGGTCATCATACACATCAATGACCATCGAGAATAATTCATCCCATCTCATTCCATCCTAGGATCAAGAGGAGTCTCTCACATGCCTCAGATTAATACATCATACTAAATTCAACCATGAAACCAAAAATAGAATGGAGAAATAATAGACCATCAAATCATCGAGCATATATAAGCCATCAGATCGGCAGATCAAACTTCAAACATGGATTCTGGGCAAACGAGGACCCAAAACTTGTGTCTAAGAACATGCAAGGATGCCTACTTGGAACAAGGATGTGCACTAGAGCCTAGATGGACCCAAGTAACACCTACAAGGGGATCGTGCTCCTCACTGGCTGTTAGCGACTAGGGGCCACAGCAGTGCCCCTGCGCTGCCGGTGATGCGTAGTAGTAAGGGCAGCGTTGCCTACAGGGGGCAGCATGGCCTACAAAGAGGGTTGGTGTTGCTTGCATAGGGTTTAGGTGTAGGGTTTGGAGGGCTAGAAGCTTGGTGGGATGCTAAAACCAAATCTAGGATTGTGCTTTGACACCAAGTGGGAGAAAATGATCAAATCTATTATTCCAAAGAGCCATACACCTCTTTATAGAGAAGAGAGGTGTTGGAAAAAATAACATAACATGTCTAGATAGAAAATAGAAATGACAAATATAGTAAAGAAAAATAACAACTAATAAAGACCAAAGGGAATATGTCGACAGGAACCGCTGAGAATCAACAAGCTAAGATGTTCAACACTAGCCCATCTCTATGACGTCATTTCCTTTTATCACCATAATGAAAGCCAAGTCCCAACACCCCTTTCATCTATCCATCCCAAAAGTAGGCAACATGCATGTTTTTAATCGAGGCCAATGTGTAGGGACTAGCAAACTTTGAGGCTAAGATGTCGACACCAATCCAATCATCCTCCTGATAAATCTACATTTATCCGTGTTAATTTGCCTATTTAAGCATGTTCCTAGGTTCATAGAAGCATCATGCATTCTAAATTTTCATAACATGCATCATTCTACATTTAGAATAGCTTCTATAAATTATGTATTAATTCGCCTATTTTTGTGGCTAGGGGATAAGGTGATATATTTTGGGACCTTAGATTAAAGATCCAATCGTACAGATCTGATTAGGGTGATGATCGGAGTCCAACGCCTCCGAAATCGCTTTGATCGGAGTTCCCTAGTATCATATGCAGTCTGAGCAAGAAAATGGCCAGGGGGCAATGCAACATCTCTACGGGCTTCAGATGACAAATCTGACCATATGGATGGATTTGGAGCAATGATCGCAGTCTGACAACGTGAAAATCATCTCGATCCGAGCACTGTGGTATCCAGAATGAAGCAAAGATGGGCAGCCATGATGGCGCCACATGGTGCCATCACAACCTCCCAAAGCTACACAAGGGCACTCGTTTTCCCTCTAAAGGTGCCTCCCTCATGCATTCTCAGCCATTGATCCACGATCCAATGGCCGAGCAAACGTGGGCACAAAACCATCTTCGCGACATTCCAAGGCATGTAGTGTAGCGGTCCAACATCATACTCACAAGGGCGAGGCGCGCGTTCAATTTGCAAGAAGCAAATTTTATCCGCTGAGAAGGGGAGTAGGTAAAATTGCATCGTCAGATCCCCCTCAAGCAGTGATGGAGGTTGCAACATGGAATGCTCAGAGCCGCACGATTCAAACGTGCATGTTGATGCATCAATAGACGTGCCTTGTGTGCAAGCTGAAGTGTTGTCCAAAGTGAATCTCGACCCTCTAATCCTCATCGGACAGCTCAGAGTTGACCATGACGTGCCTCAACGTCTAAAGCACAAGAGACCCTCACATGATCTGGACCACGCGAAGAAGATCGAATGGTCTTGATTAAGCTACGTGTCATGATGCTTGATCGTGCGCTTCAATGGATGAAGAGGAAGCGGCGGTGACATGGCTGCACGAGAGTCATCCAATCTCCATCGAACGGCTCTTTCGATGTGTGCTTCAACGACATGCACCTACAGCAACACTTGCATGCATCATTAAAGGGTGTAGAGTTAATTTTTAAGGCTTTGAAATGACCTTTTTAGTCCCATACCTTCACTTATAAAAAGCCTACCCCTCTTACACATTTCACCATCCATTCCTTCCTCTTCCTCTCCTCTCCAAAGCTCTTAAGAGCTAGTCTCATACTCGAGATGTTCCACTAGAGTTTATAAAAATAAATTTTCCTGTCCTCTTACCCCATTCGTGGAATGCCCGTGGTTGTCTTCTCACCCCTCTTCAAGAATCAGATCCCACTACGATGCCGCTCTGCTTCGTACTCCTTCCTTCAGCTTCGTTCTACCTCGTCCAGCATCTCACCACCATCTTCTAAGCTCTCCGTCAATGCAATTCGTCCTCCAAGCAGCCATCGAGGAGGATTTCTCTCATCTCTTCTCTTTTTATCGCTTTTTAGAATAGTTTTATTTTCTGCAAGTAGTTGTAATGACCCCTGATTTCTTTTATGAAATAATTATTTTCCCACTCTTTCTTTTATTATTTATTCTTTATTCTTTAAGTAGAGGAGCTCGTGTAGATTGATTTCAACCAACTATTCTGCTAGTGACAATAATTTCAAATGTAGCTTTTAAATCAAATGTTCACCTCTCTGTGTTTAACCCAGGACTCACTTCGAGTTTCGATTATAAAAATTATTTGATTAGCAGATTTTTTGCAACTACGACGACAGGTTTTCAAACTCAATTTTTCTCACATAAAATCTCACTCATCATTTTAGTGCCGTTGCTGAGGAGGCAATGCTCTTTGATTTCTCGTGTTTTTCGCAGTACTAATCATTTACCTCACTTCTCTCCATTCTTACTATGATTGCAGGTACTCTTTTGAGGTGAGCCAAAGCTGTAAGATTGGACTAAGGTGCTGTTGAAGGGTCTGTAAGTGTACCCCCACTATCTCCCCCACTAGATTTCATTCCACCACACAAATAAATCAAATCCAAATCAACCCAGGAATTGCATAAACCCTAGGTTAGATCTAGTTGTTTGTTTATCACTCCACTCACCTCACCCCCCACTTATTAAAAAAAAATTGATCTAATTGTGGAACATAACTAAAATTTACACACCTCACACAACCACAAATTTCTCGACTTAAGGCGCACCTTTGTTGATTTAATCACTTAATTGGGATTCTGACGCATGAACCCGGTACACTCAAAGTTAACACATAGATAAGTGATTAGATATCTGAATAGGTTAAAATAATTTGTGTACCTTAATAAATAGTGCAATAGGCCAATTGTTTGAGTTGTCTGGGCTGCACCACTTCAAATAAAATTGATTCATCAAGTAGTTGCCCCTTAGGATTCAATTGTTAGGATTGAACCAGACACACTAAATTATTTTTTATTTGTAAAAGAATATATCTTCACCTGTGCTTTCAAAACCTGGTGTGCTCCAATAAACTCGATTGAACAAACCTAATAATCAAATCCTAAAAGCTACTAAACAAGGTTAAATCCTAAAAGACATATCATTAAATAACCTTGTTTGCAAAAACTAGTTGTGCACTCACACACATTGAAACTGATTTTTAAGGGCATAACCTATTTAAAGAGCACATCACATTCCAAGAGCACATTCAAACCTAAGCCTAACTAAAACTGAATAGACATTGGTCTTAAAGATTGACTCACTCTTCAGGGCCCAAATTGAGATTATTTTCGATTAATTTGCTTCTACCAATCCATCTGATGTCTAGCTAGGAGAGTAGTGTCAAACGACTGCGGTTGGGGGGTATCAAAGGAACCCGAGGTGCAAGCCAAAGGAAGAACCTTCTTCCCAATCCCTCCCTCTAACTGGTTGGATTGACCAAATAGAAGTAAATCAAATCATCAGTGATCTTAAGAAGGGTTATGCGAGTCTGTAGATCTTTAGGCTACCCCACCTAAAGATAAGTTTGATTATTTGTATTGCAGGGCTCCTCTCTCCTCTATTTTTCCTCCCATTTTGCCATGTATCCTTCCACTTCTTATTCTCATTTCGACTCCTATCCTCCTAACACATCTTATTCCCAATATGATGATTATTATCCCGACTTGTCGTATACTCAACCATCTACTAGTCGGGATAACTTTAATTGGGGATATAATTCCAAACCTCAGTGTCCAAGATCTAACCCTAGACATCAAGATTGTGATTTCTATCCTTCTTATGCCCACACTAATTATAAATCTTAGTAATCCTATGATCAACCTAACCCAATCTACAATCATGAAGGATACAATGATTATAACACCTACCCACCCCAAGATTATACTGAATACAGGTCACCACCCCTTAATGAAAAGCCTAAAATGACCTACTATCAGGGAGGGCCCCAAGAACCTCAATTCCTTGACTCCCATAGATTAGCCCTAAACCCACCCAACCCTAAACTAATCCATTCGATTCAGGCAAACTAGGTCCAAGATAGGGTGCTAGCTAACTTGAGGAACACCGTTCAATCTTTAGAAGCTCAACCAACACCCTGCACTGAAGAATTGGAGCCTATGATTCAAATGATTGACGATCTTAAAAAGTCTTTATTGGATTGGCTCCAAGATATTAAGGATAAGGGCCCGGGTGAGCTTTTACTTGGGAAATTGTCAAGATTGAGGATGAAATTTGTGGTTTCTTTAGCCCAATCTTGGGATGATTCCCAGGATAACCCCCTTCAAGAGAGCCAATGTTAGAATCTACTCAGGCACTTGTAGGGGGGGACACATTTTATGAGACTTGGGAGGACAAGGTTAAATTAAAGCAACCAATTAAGGGTGATATGATTTCTTCACTCGAGATCCCAGCACCAGGGTATAAGAAAAATGTCTCCATGGACAAAGGAATAATAGATGAGTTTGAGACATATATTAATGTAGATCCAGAATTCTTTGATTCTGAGGGTGAAAAATCTTTATGTGAAGTCTCACTCGAGTTTGAGGAAAATAATTTTAGTGAGACAAACAGACTCCATGAGTATGATGAATCATTGGATAGCTTAGTAATTGAGGATTGTGATCCCACTAGGGCTAGCATAGAGGATTCAGATCCTGACTTCATGGATGATTCAATCAATAGCATCATTGCTCAATCACACCCCATTGAGCATAATGATGACTATTTTTGAGATCACCAAAACCAAGTCAATTCTGATTCAGCCACAATATTTGGACTTGGATATTTCATACGGGGTTAATAACACTTGCGAGGTCTCGAAAAATTTGATTTTGGAGGATAGGAGTCGGGAAATGACAATTTGGGAAGCCCATTCCAGGAGAAATAGAATTCTTGATCTAAGGGTTCCTTTATGTCTGAAACCACCAACCTTTTACTAGGACCCTTATGATATTTTTTATTCTGAGGATGTGCAACCTAAGTGTAGATTAATGGATTATCTTTTTGAGACGAAACCTAATTGGACAACCACACTAATTGATCCAAACCTACCTATTGTCCAACACTTTCGACTTGGGTTGCACAAGCACAAACTGCAAGCTCGACCCCACAAGCACAACGATCTTCAGTTCTACGTAATTTTCATCTAGAACCTTAGATACACCCGACCCTAGGGCATGGGCATGCACCACAATCTGGTCCACATCTGTAGACACCTTGTGGGTCTTGAGATTGATCTTTTTATTCTGATCTTGACCTACACTTGTGAGTTTTTAATTTATTCTTTGTATAGTATGCCTAGCTGAAGGTAATAAACTTAGCACATGTGTATACTCTATTTTCGTCTCAGAGCCAACTGGTTAATCACAAAATTCAGGTGTTTCTTCTCTACTCCTCTCTATTTCATGTCCTTTTTAATACAATGAGGACATTGCATTAAATAGGCATGAGGGGTGGATATATTCATCTCTGAATTATTTTGTTAGCTCTGTAGATTCTTTTTATTTTCTCTTTATTTATAAAAAAAATTAAATTAGGAAAAGATAACTTAGGCATTAGAATTTTTCAACCTTAGGAAATAATACAATAGGACCTAAACATTTAGACTCTTCAGGTCTTCAGGCTTAATTAGCCTGGGTGTCCAGTAATATGTGGACTTATTTCTCAAGTCCTCGCCATCTTAAATTTGTTTCTAATTAGCTAATAAATTGGGGTGATAAGTACTCGACTTATTAACTCGACCTTTGATTTGAGGAGACTAATACTCTAAGCATATGCACACTATCTGTACTAACTCACTATTCGGTGGTTTTAACGGAAATTAAATAGCTAATGAACTTTCTAAGACAGTATGGTTGGCAAGTTGTCATGGGTAATAGTCCATTGGTCAATTGTTTAGAGCCCAGCTATACGACCATTCTCTTTCTACTGCCTTGAGGTAAATCTTAGATCAAGGAAGCCACCAACTCAGAAAAAAAAAAGAAAAAAATACTCAAAAAGAAAAGAAAAAAAAGAAATGATAGAAAATAAGAAACAAGAAGCTACACTTCACCACACGGGTATGGTTGGCTAGTTGTCGTGGGTAACCCCCTATTGTCGGTTGTCTAGAACCAAACCCACAAAAATGCACAAATAATTCCTAAACACTTAGGAAGAAGCACAGAAGTAGAAAAAGCAAGGGAGATATACACTGGGTTTGCCCTTATGTTGACCCCATGAAAATAAAAGTAAGGAGAAAGATACTAATGAAAAAGATAAACCTTAAGAAAAAAATTTTTCTTAAGGTTACCTAGGGGCGTAGAAACCTAAAGTCCGTTCTAATTGTCGATTAGTGAGTCTCACATTTTCACAATAAGATGCCTAGCACTTAGAGTTTTTTTTGAGTCTTGGGTGGGTTGGGTAGTCATAGAAAGCTGCCCCGAAACTCTAAGCTCCAAAAAAGATTAGAAAAGAAGAAAAAAAAATGTATTTGCTTTCAAATAAGATGAGGGCTTGGGTGGTCTGCATTTTGGCAAGCACCTAAGTGCTGTTGAGTCTTTGCAGTTTAGGTCTTCAATAGAAATTTCTTATTTTTGAAAAATAACTATTGTCTAAGTAATTTGATCCTAATTCTATTTATACATAGCATTTAGTTTAAATTTTACTAGGGACGAGCAAAAGATAGGCATGGGGGTGTGATAAATCTACATTTATCCATGTTAATTTGCCTATTTAAGCATGTTCCTAGGTTCATAGAAGCATCATGCATTATAAATATTGTATAACATGCATCATTTTGCATTTAGAATAATTTTTGTAAATTATGTATTAATTCACCTCTTTCTATGGATAAGGGATAAGGTGATATATTTTCAGGCTTCAAATTAAAGATCCAACTGTACTGATCTAATCATGGTGACAATCAGAGTCTAACACTTCTGAAATCGCTTTGATCGGAGTTCTGTAGTATTATATGCAGTCTGAGGAAGATCAATGGCCAAGGGACGATGCGACATCTCTACAGGCTTCAAATGAAAAATTTGACCATATGAATGGATTCGGAGCAACAATCACAGTTCAACAACGTGGAAATCATCTCAATCCGAGCACTATGACATCCAGACAGAAGCAAAGAAGATAGACGACCATGATGGTGCCACGTGGTGCCATCATAGTTGCCCAAAGCCACACAAGGGCCCTTGTTTTCCCTTTGAAGGTGCATCTCTCGTGCATTCTCAACCATTGATCCACGATCCAACGGTCGAGCAAACGTGGGCACAAAGCCATCTTCTCGACATTCCAAGGCATGTAACGCAATGGTCCAATGCCCTACGCACAAGCGCGAGGTGCATGTTCAATTCGTGAGAAGTGGATTTGATCTGCTAAGAAGGGGAGAGGGTGAAATTGCATTGTCAGATCCCCATCAAGCGATGATGGAGGCCACAACGTGGAATGCTCGGAGCCGCATGATTCAAACGCGTGTGATGAAGCACTGGTAGATGCGCCTTGCACTCAAGTTGAAGTGTTGTTTAGAGTGAATCTCAACCCTCCAATCTTCATCGGATGGCTCAGAGTTGGCCACGACGTGCCTCAACGGCTAAAGCTCAAGCGACCCTCGCGTGATCTGGACCACACGATGAAGATCAGATGGTCTCGATTAAGCCACTTGTTGCAACGCCTGATCGCACGTTGTTTACGATGCTAGATCGATATTTAAGAATATCACGTTGTAATATAGCCGAAAAAGCGTTCAAAACAAATACAATTTTATTACTCGAATTTTAAAGTCCAATGTCAAACATAGGAAGCAAATTGGGGTTTAGAAATCAAGATCACAATTTAAAATAATATCAATGTCACAATGTAAAAATATAGGAGTAGATGTGTAGCTCAAAATATTCAACTCAATTATGAATAAAAAAATTAGAATTTCTTCTCTCTCTCTGATTCTCTTCTCCTTATTTTGCCTTGGCTAGTTCTTTTGCTTTCTCTGTCTCTTCTTCCTTCCTCTTCTTCTGATTTTGTCCTCTCTTCTTCAACTTCTTCCGTAGCCCTTAGCTTTTTGCCTACTTCTTCTTCTTTAGCTTTTCTCTTCTTCTTTCTCTCTCTGCCGGCTGCCTTCAACTTCTTCTTCCTTCAGTTTCTTCCTTTTCTTTTTCTTTCTCTGCCTTAGCCTCTCTGTGGCTCTTCTCTTTCCTTCAGCTCCTTCCTCTTCTGCTTCAGCCCTTAGCCTTCTTCTTATTCCTTAGCTTCTCTTCTTCTCCTCTTTGGCCTGTAGAGCAAAACCTACCCCCTACCCGCACGAGCTCTCCTCTCCTTTCTTTCATGGGTTCTACTCTCCCAGAGCCATGCTTCTTAGGTAATCGAGTCGGGTACGTGCCTGGGACCAGGCCCACCGACATGCGGTGGTGGGCGAGGTGTGCTAGTCGGGTCGGGTCTACCAGGTCTGTGGGGCGTGGTCGCGGACGAGGCAGTCAGGTCAGGTGAGAGAGGGACCTCACCCCGTGAGTTGGAAATGATGAGGCTATGGCAAGAAAATAATTTATGCGGGCGCAGCGCTCCTTCCAATTCCGAGGTGGGACTTTCTTCCCACCTACCTCACACGCACCTGCGACAGAGATGCTCTCTTTGATTGCAGCAGCTCTACTGCTCTTAGCTTCAATTGGATGCCTGGAGTTGTTCGCGAGAGTGCCTCGCGCAGCCTGGGACATGAGCCTGGGGCTGTCACGGCCTGGAGCTCGCTGCAAGCAAGCTTCAAGCTTTGCATCAATGCCGGAGGGCTCCTAGACCTGAAATCACCACAATGGCCTCGCAACCATGTTAAAATGCTCAGGGAGCTTCGCCAAGGCACGGCGAGTGCGTACGGGTGGTCGGCGTGTCGCTGGAATGCTTGAGTGAGCGTACCTAGGGCACACTACGGTCGTGTAAGTGGGTATGTTCGGGGGTGTGTTTGGGCAGTCAATAGAGTGAATGGAGTAGGGGGTTGTGATCAGGGCATCGAGGCAAAGCTTATGGACTGGTCGGCGAGGAGGGAGGTGGTCCGTGGTGGTGGAGCGATCTCACTGGAGTTGGTGGCCGGAGGTGAAGGGGATGATGGAGGTGGAGTGCGGCAGTAGTCGGTTGAGGAAAATACAAGGAATGTAGAGGGTAAGAGGAACTTATCTAGGAGGTGAAGAGACGGGCGGGAGATGGAGATGGCATCTGGCTCGTATTTCCGACACCAGAGACGAAGGTGCTCAGAGAGGACGATCGGCGAGGACGAAGGGGAGGCAGGGGCATCGGTGGGTGTTGCGCGACGTGGACGAACATGAGGAAGAAGAACCTGCCACTGGTATTGTGGCTAGGCGACGAGGGAGAGTAGGAGAGGTCGTCGGAGCTTGGTGAGCGAGCTGGTCGAAGGAGGATAAACGAAATTGAGGGGGTTCTCCGGCTGATTTTAAGCTTAGGAGATGCGGGACAAACTGGGACTCCTTAAATAGAGCCCTGGAGGTCGATTTTGTGCTTGGTAGCCACGCTTCCAAGCACGGCAAGGTCGTCGGAGTTGGCAACTCGAAAGAGACCCAAATCTCTCATGTGTTTGCATGAGAGATTGGGTACCAAGTAGGGCATCAAATTGGGTTCACATTGGAGGGAATTTCTCAGAGAATCTCCCTTCCAATTTTGAAGGGGATTCTTTGAGAAATCAGGGAGAAATCTCCTTCTAGAGCTCACCGGAGTAGGATTCCTTCGCTATAATGGTGGAGGGACCTAATTGCAAAAAATGATGAAGAAGCTAGGGGGTCAAATGCAAGGGTTTTTGAAAGATAGGGGTAAAATTGTAATCAGGCTGAACCTATTTGCAAAGTGGGTCAAGATGAGTTCCCCTTGGGTCCAAATTTTGGTACAAACCTAATTTGGACCTAAGAAATCCAATGGTGAAGTTGGATTTTGGGTTTGACCACGTTTGACTAGGAAATTTATGCAAAAACTCAATTTAGGGCAAATATTTGTCTGAGACCCCATTCTAGGTCAAAATGGGTTCCAATGGCCAATTTGAAAGTTCTAAACCCTAGAGAATATTTTTCTATAAATTTTAGAGGGTTTAGGAGAATTTTATCCTAACCAGAATCTTGGTTAATCAAGTGGGTCTATTTTAAGGTTACAAGAAGTCATTTAATTCCCAGAACTCACACGAACCCTTTTTTGTCTGATTCAACCCACTTTTTATCCTATTAAGACCTTTTGACCTATGTTTAGCCCTTGAGAAAACCCGTTGTTGTACTGTAATGGTAAAATTACAGTTTTACCCCTTGTTTCTTACTTTTCCTTAGAAAGGTTATTCAGTGAATTATGACCTTCAGTTGGTTATGTAGGAGCTTTTATTCTCTTTTATTGGGTCAAAATGAGCTAGTTAGGGCTCATGATGGTGTTCCCATCACACGCTTCAATGGATGAAGAGGAAGCGACGGTGACGTGACCACACAAATCATCCGATCTCCATCGAATGACTCTCTTTCCACGTGTGCTTCAGCGATGTGCGCCTACAGCAAAGCTTGCATGCCTCACTAAAGGGTGTAGAGTTAGTTTTTAAGGCTTTGAAATTACCTTTTTGCCCCATACCTTCACGTATAAAAGGCCTACCCTCCTACACATTTCACCATCCATTCCTTTCTCTTCCTCTCCTCTCTAAAGCTCTAAAGACTAGTCCCATACCCAGGACGCTCCACTAGAGTTTATAAAAATAATTTTCTTGTCCTCTCACCCCCATTCGTGGAGCACCCGTGGTTGTCTTCTCACCCCTCTTTGGTAATCGAATCCTATTGCAACGTCACCCTACTTTGTCCTCCTTCCTCCAGCTTTGTTTTCCCTCGTCCAGCATCTCACTACCATCTTTCGGGTGCTTTGTCAACGCGGTTCATCTTCCAAGTAGCCGTCAAGAAGGATTTCTCTCAGCTCTTCTCTTGTTATCGCTTTCTAGAATAATTTTATTTTCTGCAAGTAGTTGTAATGAACCTTAATTTGTTTTATGAAATAATTATTCTCTCTATTTTATATTTATTCTTTAAGTAAAGTAGCTCATATAGATTTTTTCAACCGACTATTCTGCTTGTGACAATTTCAAACGTGGCTTTTAAATCAAACGTTTGCCTCCCCCATGTTCAACCTGGGACTCACTTCGAGTTTCGGCTATAAAAATTATTTGATTAGAGAATTTTTCACAATTACGATGACGGATTTTCAAACTCGATCTTTCTCTCATAAAATCTCACCCATCACCTCCCAAAATCTGAAAGTTCACCAATTAACGTAGGCATCTTTGATGATTTTATTCCACAATGTGCCTTCAGTAGTAGCTTTACTACCCACTTTGAGAGTAATGAATGACTAATGTCTAAGTGATGGGTGTCACCTAAACCACCCTAGGTAATAGGTTTACAAATGTCCTCTTAACTGATAGGATGCAAAAATCTTCCATCGTAGTTGGGGCCCTTCTAGAAGAATCTTCTCTGAACATGGTCTATCCTTTTTATGAACTTCGGTGGCTTAAAGACCAAAGGATGAAAGACAAGAATCGCAGGCAGGATAGATTTCAAGAGCACCAACCTTCCTCCTCTAGATAGCACACGACCCTTCCAACCAAAGTCTTTTGTCAAGTTTCTCCACCAAAGGTAACCAATCAGCTGAGGTAGATGCCTTCCTCTCAAAGGTAATCCCAAGTACATAATCAATAGATGACCAATAGTCATGTTAAGGTTAGCATAGCAGGAGTCCAATTTCAAAGGTATGAATGCTAATTTCCCACAGTTCATGGTTAACCCAACATCTCCCTAAAAATAGCAACTAAGGACTCCAGGTTAGGAGCCTCCACACAACCCCCATTAACATAAAAGAGCATGTTGTTCGCATACTCTAGTAACAGCATTACCAACGAATCATCAAACACCAAAGTGTATCCCTTAATCAAGTCCCCGATGCAGGCTCTAAAAGATATCAGAGCTAGTGTATCCACTACAAGAATGTATAGTAGAGGTCCAAGTAGGCACCCTTGTCTCACCACTCTTTGTGGTTGGATCCATCTTCCCTTAGCCCTTCCATTCACGAAGATGGAAAAAGACATCATTGTGATGCACCTTTTCATCTAGGCCACCTACTCCTCTGGAAAACACCAACATCTCAAAACTAGTCAAAGATATGGCCATGAAACCAAGCCATATGCTTTGGAAAAATCCACTTTCCACAAGAAGCTTTTATTATGGAAAGTGCCTCTAGTAACAAGAGATTTAATTTCTTCATCCATAGCCAATCTCTAGCTAAGATCTTGCATATTCTCAGAGTAGTTCCTTAGAACCACCATAGTAGATAGAGCTATAGAAAACCTCCTCAAAGTAGGATTAGGTTTGTCAATAGTGGTATAATGGGACAAAGAATGAAACGTACAACATCTTACAACCTTTCGTAGTGCAATAGGCATATCATTAGCCTACTAAGTGGAAGGAACAATCGGATTAGATTCTAATGGAAGCTATGAGGCAGATGGGATGCCTTGAAGAGTATCAACCTGCATTTATGGAAGAGGAACAAGCACAAGATCCTTAAGGTGACACTAATAGGTACACAGAGATGGGTCATCCCATCCAATAGAGGTACCCTCATTAGAAAAGAATGGTACCCTCTCAAAGGAGACAACAACAGTAACATAATATCTCTTCCCCACAGGATCAAAACTGTGAAACCCCTTCTAAGAACAGGTATAGACAAGAAAAACTCATTCGATAGACTAGGGAGCAACTCTAAAGAGATTAACGAAACAAGCACAACCAAAAATTTACAATAGTAAGATAAAGAGTTCACAATCAGCCTGTAGAATTCCAAATGGGATTTCTCCTTTAAGGACGGAGGACGGAACCCTATTTATGAGATATGTAGAAGTAAGAATGACATCACCACAAAACTCATTGGGCACTCTCATGGTAGTAAGAAGGGTCTAGGCAACATTAAGAATGTGACGAAGCTCTCTTAGCAACACCATTTTGCTGAGAAGTATAGGTGCAAGATGTTTTATGAAGTGTTCCATTGTTTGCAAGGAAATCTTGGATATCGCATTGCATTAACTCATGAGCTTTATCATTGCGGAAAATTTTTATAGTTGTAAAATAAAATTTAAAACTTCATTAAAAAACTTTGATAGTACAGTATTAATTTCTGATCGATCATCAAAAATACCCAAGATAACGACTATAATCATCAACAAAAATAATAAAATATCAAAATCCATACCCCCTAGTTATTCGACATAGACCCCAGACATCACAATGAACTAGATGAAATAGGGAACTCCAATTATTCTCTCCGGATGGAAAAGAAACCCTATGATGTTTCCCCAACTAACAGGCTTCACAGTCAAAAGAGATTGGAGTAGAGCAATCTGAAAACATCGGTCGAAGCCTAGTAGTAGACGAAGGATCAAGATGACGATGCCAAAGCTTTGAATCAGCAAAAATATATGCAACACCAACAAATATTTATGGAATGTTGAGGTAATACATCCCATCTTTCTCAATCCCCCAACCAATCATCTATCTCATCTGGATGCCCTAAAAGAAAACATAGTGCTTAGCAAATATCGCACGACATTTCAACTCTTTACATAATCAACTAACTGAAAGCAAGCTCAATGGAAACTCAGGATCACAGTAAACATCTGCTAGCTGAAGAGTACATGTAAAACCAACATCATCAACATCAGTAATGAGGGAATATGAGCCATTAACTAATCTGACCATAATAATACTAGTTAATATCCAAAGAGAGGTAAGAGCATCCTTCTTACCAGTTAGGTGCTTGGATGAACCTGAATCAACCACCCAAGAAGTAGAGGATGTCGCGGCTAGACTAACACTAGTGCCTGGAGACTCAACAAAGGGGATGTAGAAACATTCTAGGGCTTTGTGGACACCGTTGTTGTTGAAGGAGCTGCAACAGGCATGCATAGCCCTCTATGGATAGGATAGAGAGGGAATAGTAACAAAAGGAGTCTCTTAAGAAATTGTATGAGACCTCTACACATTATTTATATTTTTGTATGGCTTATTTGTTACTTGCTTATTTTCTTTCGGTCCTCTAAGATAATTTTCCCAACACCTCTATATAAAAACATTTTTTTAGAATAAGATCACTGGAAGATAATGATTCATTCTAATTGTCAAGGAGGACCCAACACCTCTTTATATAGAGGAGGTATTCGGAAAAAAGTAGTGCATGTCCAATGTAAAATAGAAAATAACAAAATAGGACAACGAAGTATCTCAACACTCCCCCTCAAGTTGGAACATAGATATCAATCATGCTTAGCTTAGAACGGTAGTCATTGAAGGCCGAACGTGGAAGAGGCTTTGTGAAAATATCAATTTTTTGGTCCTCAGAGGCAACAAATGTAGTACACAACATCCCATAGTTGAATCAGGTCTCTAGTGTAGTGTCAATCCACCTCAACGTGTTTAGTGCATTCATGGAACATGGAATTATTGGCTATATATATGGTTGCCCGATTATCGCATCTCATCTCCACGAGTTCTTCAATCTGAACATGTAAATCATGTAGTAGAGACCTCACCTAAATCATCTCTACGATTTTTTGAGCCATCGCCCTATATTCTGAAAGTAAGAAACTACTCATTTCTTGCTCCTCCAAGTAACCAAATTTCCTACCACAAAAGTACATAGCCCAGTAGTTGATTATCTGTCAGCAACACACCTTGCATGGTCAGCATCAGAATATCCAACTATTATCATGGGAAAGCCTTTCTGGAACATAATCCCACATCCAGGTGCCTTCTTCAGGTATTTAAGCACCTGCATAGCTACCTACCAATGTTGCTTAGTCAACTTCTTCATGAACTGACTAAGCTTTCCCATAGCCAAAGCAATAGTTGGTTTGGTAATTGTTAAACATAGAAGTTTCCTCACAAGAAGTATCCCCACAAATTGCCTATAGGCTCTACTATCAACATCTCTGCCTGCCCATCATAAAGGTACACCTTGGGGTCCATAGGAATATAAGCTGGTTTAAACCCCAGCATTCTTGTTCTCGTAGTACATCTAAGGCATACTTGCACTAAGAAAGTATAATGTCCTGCTTGCTTCTAGCCACCTCTATGCCCAGAAAATACCAGAGCTGACCCAGGTCCTTCATACAAACTGCTCAAGCAAGGACCTCTTAACCTTAATATTCCATCTCTTTCATCACTGATAATGATGAGACCATCAACATAAACAACCAATGCCATAATCCCCTTCTCAGTCTTCCCAACAAAAAGAGAATGGCCTGAAGATCTCTGCAAGCCCATCTTCTCTGCTACCACTGAGAGCTTCCTGAACCAAACTCTCAAACTGTAAAGACCTATTCTGTTCTGAGCCCTTTAAGACGCCTGGACTGTCGGTCAGATTTCTGGTCAAACATCTGGACCCCTTCCCAAACGTCTGGAAATTGAAAACTTGGTACGTAACTTCGCGTCTGCGCGTGGGCTGCACATAGACAGTACCGCTCCCTTCTCTTTCCCTCTTCTCTCCTCCACCCGAATCCTAGCACACCCTTATAAAACCCCTCTCCCCCTTCCTCTCTTCCCCACAGCCACCTTCCTTCCATCCTCTCCACTGCAGCGAGAGGGGCGAGTGCGAGAGAGGGTGCTAGAGCGAGCGACGAGGAGAGGCAGCATGAGGAGAGGAGGAAGAGCTTAAGCTTACGAGCTCACAGGAACTCGCCGGAGGACGCACGGCCGGAGCAGCATGTGCGGGAGGAGGAGCGCGCTGGGGGAGACGTCCCCGACACTTGCTGCAGCCGGAGCTGCAGGCGAGGAGGAGAGGTCGCGGCTACGTGCGGCAAGGAGGAGCAGAAGGTAGTTCTGGTTTTGGGATTTTCCCAGAATCAGGCGTCTGGCGTGTCGTCTAGATGATGGATTGGACGTCTGGTGACGACACCAGACGTCAGAAAGTAGTGTTCCACGAAGGTATGTTCCTCTTGCGGATACGGCCATGCAAACCACACCACAGCTTCGATCTGCATGGCTAAATATAGGAGATATGGTCTGTCACATGCAGGGATAGCTTCGGGAAGGCACGAAGCATGCCCTCCCATGCATCTCGGATGTCTGGACAGCTTACCAGACGACTGGAAGCATTCCCAGATGACTAGAGGAGAGGTCAAACATCTGGAGCTGGGTCCAAACAGTCAAGAAGGGGTTCTGGATGTCTGAAGTTGATGCAAGAATCTGAGGTGAGACTCTGGTTACTTTTAAGACGTCTGGACCTTGTGCCAGACGTCTGATTTAGGTCTGCAGGCCTGTCTTTAACCCGTTTAGGGTCCATTTAAGGTTCGTTTTACGCAAACAAGATATTGATGTTTTCCTTGTGAGTTCCTCTACTTGTTAGAGGGCCTTTTATACTGTTCTAAACATTCCATTGTGGTATGTTCCTTGGTATAGGACTTCGATCAGTTGCGGGTTCGGGGCTTGCTGAGGCACATGAGTCTGCCGTTCGAGCCTCCAATACTCCTGAGTTGTCTGGTAGAGTGGTTTTCCCCTATTTTTAATTATAAAACCTTAATGCACATGTGAAATTGGATAACCAGAAGAGCTGCCTGTGAAATATGAAATGCCTGTGCTAGTTAAATAGTTACCTGTGACATTGCTTGTTGTATATGTTAAATGATGGAAATACGAGCTGCATGTGTATAATTTGAGAATGGAAATGTGAATGATGAAACCTGGTATGGAATGACATGGGGAATATGAGCATGAACCCTATGGGGAATTAGGAGTAGAGCTCCTATGAATAAATGGAATGGATCTGAAAATGTGAGTGGGAAGTGTGCTGGCCCTTGAGTACGTGGTACCAAGGAGAGCGACTGTCCCCTGTTTAGTGTAGAGCAGAGCTAGTCGCCCTTGGGTTGGGACCTAGGGTTAGGATTGGCCACTCTACACCGACTTCTTTGGCCCTTGCGTACACTATACAGGGGAGAGCTACTAGTGTAGGGAGAGAGCTAGCCACCCCATGAGGCCTAGGGTTCAGCTAGCCACCCTACACCGACTTGTTAGGCCCACTAGGCAAATCGGGGTAGTCAGACGAGGGTACGCAGACTGTGGAGGGGTGAGACCCCTGTTTGGTTCTGAGGGGCTTGACCCCTGTTACTGAGAGGGCTAGGCCCTATACTATTCCGTGTTGTACTTTGGGCGTACCTGCTAGCTAAAATGACTAACCTCGTGCCAGTGCAGGGTATCTACCCGTGCGCTTATCACACGTGCCGTAGTCACTGCTCCGTCTATCCGTGACCTTGGGGTGGTGACTGGGTGTAGGATCACCACGGGGGACTCTCCCAACCAGGAGAGCACCACGTGTGCCTTCTACTCTTCGGAAAAGACTGCAATCAAGATCGTTCCCACGAGGAACACTTGAGATCAAGAAAGAGATTTGAAAAGTAAACCAATGGGTGGAAAGGAATAACTTGTGAATTAAAATAATTGGAAAAGATAAATTACCTGTTAGCATTTACTGCTTTAGATAGTTGGTTACCACTCTACTCAGCGTTCGCTGACTCTGTTTACTCATAACCCTTTTCAGGTCCAGGTGTTAAGCAGCCCGAGTCATCGGCTGCAGAGGGTGATGGGCCTAGTCGAGCCCAGCTGTAGTTTCCTGTTATTGTACTTCCTTTTGTTGTGAGTTCAGACTGTTGTTACTGTTTCTGTTTTTGTACTTTGTTTCCGCTTTACAGTTGTGGTGGTGAAATGTACTGTTAGCAGTTTTTACTTCCTTTACTACTTGTACTCTTTTACTGTTAGTTACTTAGCATAGTGAATGTGGTTTACTTTCCTGCTTTTTGGTTATTTCTTGTTGAACAACTGGGTCTTGGGATTAGTCGAGTCGAGCCAGTCTCGGGTCCTGTAGGGATTCAGGAATCGGGTCGTAACAAGATGGTATCAGAGCAAGGTCGTCTCGAGAAATGACCAACAAGCTTGAGAATAACCAATTCACGTGCATGTAACTAGAGTAACCACCACAACGTACCACTTGACATCTGTTCTGAGTTTCCTTCACTGAAGTCCGTTAGAGTTGACTCCTTTTGTTCTGTCTTCCGCGTCTCCTTATGGGAGATGCCTCGACGTGGAGTCCTTGAGGAGGGCCGCAGACGTGGTCGTGGACAAGGTCGGAGGGATGGACGTGCTAGGCCCGAGGTGCTAGTTGACCAACCACTTCTCTCAGGTGTTCAAGCCTAGGACCTCGCTCAGTTGATATGAGACATAGTACGAAAGGAGCTCCACCTGCCTCCATTGGCGCCTCTCCCTGGGGACGTGGAGGGGGAGTCCTCTATGGGGCTACGAGACTGACACAGCGCTAGATGAGGGGGAGGGGGTGGTCCTCCACCGCACTCTGACACTTTTGAGCACCAACCCTCCCTACCTGGAGGCATGCCCGTTCCCCCACTACAGTTGCACTACAAGCTTTTCGAACAGTTCCGGAAGCTAAAGCCCCCCTCCTTCAAGGGAGATGAAGACCCGTCTGAGGCAGAGGACTGGCTGGAGTAGATCGAGAAGGTGTTTGACACCCTTCGCCCCCTACAGAGTGCCGTGTGGCCTTTGCCACGTATCAGCTGGAGAGTGCGGCACACAGGTGGTGGAGGGCAGTCAGAGGCCAAGAGAGGGTAGAGCCGACGTGGGACCAGTTTGTGACCCTCTTCTGTGAGCAGTACTTCCCGCAGACTTGCAGGGCCAAAGTAGGCGGGAGTTCCACACTCTCCGCCAGGGGACGATGACTGTTAGCGCGTACCGCACGTGCTTCCTGGAGCTGTCACATTTTGCTGCGACAACTGTAGCTACTGAGGAGGAGCGCCTATGGAGGTTCATTGAGGGGCTCCGGCTTGCCATTCGATCGTATGTCAAGCCCCTGTAGCTGCCCACCTTCTCGAGAGTGGTAGAGGCAGCTATGACGAACGAGGAGACTAACCCAGCCACACGAGACACCGAAAACGAACGGAAGAGGCCCTACCAGCCAGAGTACTCACAGGGCCGACGAGAGAGGAGGCACGCGGCACCCGCAGGAGAGTCATCTCGTTTCGCGAGGCCGTCAGTGGCCTTTGGGGGCCCCCGACAGGGGCCAGCTGTCAGCACTGGACCCCCACCCAGCTGTCAGCAGGGACCTACCGAGGGAGGGAGTCGAGTCCCCCTCTGCTACCAGTGTGGCCAGCTGGGCCACATCAGGAGGGATTGCCCGTCTAGGGCTGGAGCGCAACAGATGCTCCCTGCACCGAGCACTGGAGGCCGAGCAGGTGGTCGTGGTTCCCAGGCGCGTAGGGGCGGATAGCAGTCGTAGGGAGGGTACCAGCCAGTGGCTACCCATCCAACGCAGTGTGTGGTTGCTTCCTCTGCACTGAGAACTGAGGAGCGTATCAATACCCTGACACACAGAGACTCCAGGGCATCAGGTTCAGTGGTGGCAGGTATGGTTACAGTTTCCGACAGATTAGTTTACGTACTTTTTTATTCCGGTGCCACTCACTCATTTGTTGCTGCGAGTTTTGCTGTCAGTTTGGGACTGGACTGCATGTTGTTAGAGAATTCATTTGTGATCAAAGGTTTGGGTGGTCAGTTGTTTGTAGCTGAGGTGGTCTACATAGATTGTGAGGTCAGTATTGGGGGACACAGCCTCCCCACTGACCTGATCATGATACCGATGGAGGATTTTGGCGTGATTCTGAGGATGGATTGGCTATCCGCTTACCACGCTTTGGTGGACTATTTTGAGAGGAAGATCATCTTCTGCATACCAAAGATGCCTTCCTTTGAGTTTCACGGACAACCAGTGGATGGAGGTTTCAGGTTCATTTCTACACTTCGGGCAGCAAGACTTTTGGGTAGGGGTGTGAGGGCTTTCTAGCCTATGTGGTGGCAAAGCCCAACCTCATGGCAGACTTTCAGAGCATCCTGATGGTCAGAGAGTACCCCGACGTGTTTCCAGAGGAGCTGCCAGGACTACCGCCTGAGCGTGAGATCGAGTTTGAGATCTCACTGGTACCAGGGACCAACCCCATTTCTACGGCACCGTATAGGATGGCACCACTTGAGCTACGAGAGCTCAAGTCACAGCTGCAGGACCTATTGGAGAAGGGCTTTGTGAGGCCCAGTGCATCCCCGTGGGGAGACCCAGTGCTATTTATGAAGAAGAAGGATGGTACCCTACACCTTTGTGTTGACTACAAATAGCTGAATAGGGTCACCATCAAGAATAGGTATCCCCTGCCGAGGATTGATGATCTGTTTGACCAGTTGCGAGGTGCCACAGTATTCTCCAAGATTGATCTGAGATCAGGCTACCACCAGTTGAGGATCAGGGAGCCCGACGTCTCCAAGACAGCTTTCCGCACCCGGTACAGACACTACAAGTTTTTGGTCATGCCATTTGGGCTGACCAACGCCCCCGCTGCCTTCATGGATTTAATGAACCGAGTATTCAGACCGTATCTGGATCAATTTGTGGTGGTATTTATTGATGACGTGCTCGTTTACTCGCGGGATCAGGCACAGCATGGAGAGCATTTGCGGATGGTTCTGGACACTTTGAGGTGACGCAGGATGTATGTCAAATATAGCAAATGTGAGTTTTGGTTGAGACAGGTGACCTTCTTGGGCCACGTGATTTCAGGGGATGGCTTGGTTGTGGATCCAGCCAAGGTTGAGGCAGTACTCAGGTGGGAGAGGCCGCGTACAGTGATAAAGATACACAGTTTCTTGGGACTGGCAGGTTACTACCAGTGGTTTATCAGAGGTTTCTCGCAGATTGCGCGTCCTATGACTCAATTGACCCGGAAGGACATGCCCTTTGCTTGGACAGACGCTTGTGAGGCGTGTTTTCAGGAGTTGAAGGAAAGGCTGACTTCGACTCCTATGCTTACCATCCCAGATAACAGTGGTGATTTCATGGTCTACACGGACGCTTCGTTGCAGGGGTTAGGGGGTGTGCTCATGCAGCGGGGTCATGTTGTCGCTTACGCTTCGCGGCAACTAAAGCCCCATGAGAATAGCTACCCTACCCATGACTTAGAGCTGGCAGCTGTTGTCTTCGCACTGAAGACATGGAGGAACTACCTTTACAGTGAGACCTTTGAGATTCTCACGGATCATAAGAGCCTCAGGTACTTGTTTAATCAAAAGGAGCTTAACATGAGATAGAGATGTTGGTTAGAGCTCCTGAAGGACTATGACTGCAACATCTCCTACCATCTGGGGATGGCCAACGTGGTGGCTGACGCCTTGAGTCGGAAGGTGATCGCCCACTTGGCCAGTTTACAGGCACAGAGTTGGAGACTGATGGAGGAGTTGGGCAGTTGGCGACCCCTAGAGTTGCAGGGGCATTGTGGGGCTATTACGGTAACACGATAGACGAGACCAGAGCTGATAGACTGCATCATCACAGGATAGATGACAGATCCGTATCTGCAGTCGTTGCGAGACAGAGTACCGTCAAGGGACCCAGGAAACTTCTCTTTTACAGACGAGGTGCTGTGCATGAGGGGACGTTTGTACGTTCCCAGGGACGAGGAGTTGTTGAGAGAGCTCCTAACTGAGGCGCACGGGTCTAGGTTGACCATACATCCTGGGAACATGAAGATGTATCATGATCTGAGACGTGACTTTTGGTGGAGAGGGATGAAGCGAGATGTAGGTGAGTTCGTGCAATAGTGTTTGGTGTGCCAGCAGGTGAAGGCCGAGCATCAGAGGCTTGCAAGGCCGTTGCAACCACTTCCTGTGCCAGAGTGGAAGTGGGAGAGCATCACCATGGACTTGGTGGTGGGCTTACCCATCACCCAGCGAGGACACGACACAGTCTAGGTGATTGTAGACAGATTGACGAAGACGACATGTTTCTTGCCGATCCGAGTCACCTTGGGACCAGCGTAGTTGGCAGAAAGGTATATTCGTGACGTGGTACGTCTACATGGAGTTCCGCATTAGATTGTATCCGACCGGGATACCCATTTTACTTCCCAGTTTTGGGCTGAGTTTCAGCAAGCCTTAGGGACACGGTTGAGGTTCAGTACGACGTACCACCCCCAGGCGGACGGACAGTCAGAGCGCACGATACAGACACTTGAGGACCTTTTACGCGCCTGTGTACTAGACTGGAATGTCTCTTGGGAGGAGCACTTACCCCTGGCAGAGTTTGCATATAATAATAGCTAACGCTCGAGTATCGGCATGGCACCCTACAAGGCTCTGTACAGACGGAGGTGTACTGTGCCCTTGAGTTGGGTTGAGGTGGGGACCAAGTGGGAGGTTGGCCCAGGCTGATCCGGCAAAGTCAGGAGGTGGTAGAGCAGATTCACAGATGACTTCACACTGTCAGGAGCAAACAAAAGAGCTATGCCGATCGGAAGCACAGAGAGGTACAGTTCAAGGTTGGGGATCACATCTTTCTTCGCGTTTCACCCATGAAGGGCCTACAGCATTTTGGGGTGAAAGGGAAGCTTGCGCCGAGGTTTGTGGAGCCCTTCAAAGTCCTAGAGTGGGTAGGACTCGTTACTTACAGGCTTGCCCTTCCTTTCCAGCTTTCTGGTGTGCACAACATGTTCCACGTGTCCAACCTCAGGAAGTACGTCGATGATCCCAGTCATGTTCTGAGCCACGAGAGTCTCGAGGTGGGTGATGACCTAACCTACCCCGAGAGACTAATGCAGATACTAGACAGAGCCGTCCGGAGTTTGAGACGGAAGTAGGTACCCCTGGTGAAGGTCATGTGGAGGAGCCAGCGGTACGAGGAGGCTACCTGGGAGCCTGAGGCAGCGATGCGAGAGCAGTACCCGGAGCTTTTTAAGGATACATCTTTTCGGACCGGCTTCAGTCCTCTTTAAGTTTGCTATGTGTATATAATTCCTTTTTCCGCACCCTTGCTAGCTCAAGTTTCAGGGATGAAACTTCCTTTAAGTTTATTATGATGTAAAGACCCGTTCTGTTCTGAGCCCTTTAAGACATTTGACTGTCGGTCAGACGTCTGGACCCCTTCCCAGACGTCTAGAAATTGAAAACTTGGTACAAAACTTCGCGTCTACGCGTGGGCTGCGCGCAGACAGTACTGCTCCCTTCTCTTTCCCTCTTCTCTCCTCCACCCGAACCCTAGCACACCCTTATAAAACCCCTCTCCCCCTTCCTCTCTTCCCCACTTCACCACAGCCACCTTCCTTCCTTCCTTCCTCTCCATTGCAGTGAGAGGGGCGAGCGCGAGAGAGGGCGTGAGAGCAAGCGACTAGGAGGAGAGGCTACGTGAGGAGAGGAGGAAGAGCTTGAGCTCGTGAGCTCGCGGGAGCTCGCTGGAGGACGCATGGCCGGAGCGGCGCGTGTGGAAGGAGGAGCGCGTTGGGGGAGACATCCCCAAAACTTGCTGCAGCCAGAGTTGCAGGCAAGGAGGAGAGGCCGCGACTGCATGCGACAAGGAGCAGAAGGTAGTTCTGGTTCTAGGATTCTCCCAGAATCAGACATCTGGCGTGCCATCCAGACGATGGATTGGACGTCTGGTGACGAAACCTGACATCTGAAAGCAGTGTTCTGCGAAGGTATGTTCCTCTTGCGGATACAGCCATGCAGGCCGCACCACAGCTTCGATCTGCATGGCTAAATATAGGAGATATGGTCTGTCGCATGCAAGGATAGCTTCGGGAAGGCACGGGGCACACCCTCCCATGCGTCTCGAACGTCTGGACAGCTTACCAGACGACCGGAAGCATTCCCAGACAACTAGAGGAGAGGTCGGACGTTTGGAGCTAGGTCAAGACGGTCAAGAAGGGGTTCTGAACGTCTGAAGTTGATGCAGGAACCTGAGGTGATACTCTGGTTACTTTTAAGATGCCTGGACCTTGTGCCAGACATTTGATTTAGGTCTGCAGCCCTGTCTTTAACCCGTTTAGGGTCTGTTTGAGGTTCGTTTTATGCAAACAAGATATTGGTGTTTTTCTTGTGAGTTCCTCTACTTGTTAGAAGGCCTTTTATACTGTTCTAAACATTCTATTGTGGTATGTTCCTTGGTATAGGACTTCGATCAATTTCAGGTTCGGGGCATGCTGAGGCACGTGAGCCAGCCGTTCGAGCCCCTAATACTCCCGGGTCATCTGGTAGAGTGGTTTTCCCCTATTTTTAATTATAAAACCTGAATGCATATGTGAAATTGGATAACTAGAAATCTAGGATGTGGCATGAATCCTAGGATGAGAAGTACTTGAACTTTGTATGCGTGTTTGAAATTGCACTCTTAAATGAATGAATAGAAATGTAAACAACTGTCTGTTAATAAACAAGAGCTGCCTGTGAAATATGAAATGTCTGTGCTAGTTAAATAGTTACCTGTGACATTGCTTGTTGTATATGTTAAATGATGGAAATACGAGCTGCATGTGTATAATCTGAGAATGGAAATATGAATGATGAAACCTGGTATGGAATGACATGGGGAATACGAGCATGAACCCTACGGGGAATTAGGAGTAGAGCTCCTATGGATAAATGAAATGGATCTGAAAATGTGAGTGGGAAGTGTGCTGGCCCTTGAGTACATGGTACTAAGGAGAGCGACTGTCCCTTGTTTAGTGTAGAGCGAAGCTAGCCGCCCTTGGGTTGGGACCCAGGGTTAGGATTGGCCACTCTACACCGACTTCTTTAGCCCTCACATACACTGTACCGGGGAGAGCTACTAGTGTAGGGAGAGAGCTAGCCACCCCACGGGGCCCGAGGTTCAGCTAGCCACCCTACACCGACTTGTTAGGCCCACTGGGCAAATCGGGGTAGTTAGGCGAGGGTGCGCGGACTGTGGAGGGGTGAGACCCCTGTTTGGTTCTGAGGGTCTAGACCCCTGTTACTAAGAGGGCTAGGCCCTATACTATTTCGTGCTGTACTTTGGGCATACCCACTAGAAGAAACGACTGACCACGTGCCAGTACAGGGTTGCTACCCGTGCGCTTATCACGCGTGCCGTAGTCACCGCTACGTCTGTCCGTGACCTTGGGGTGGTTGACTAGGTGTAGGATCACCACGGGGGACTCTCCCGGCTAGGAGAGCACCACGTGTGCCTTCTACTCTTCGAAAAAGACTACAATCAAGATCGTTCCCACGAGGAACACTCGAGATCAAGAAAGAGATCTAAAAAGTAAACCAATGGGTGAAAAGGAATAACTTGTGAATTAAAATAACTGGAAAAGACAAATTACCTATTAGCATTTACTGCTTTGGTTAGTTGGTTACCACTCTACTCAGCATTCACTGACTCTGCTTACTCATAACCCTTTTGAGGTCCAAGTGTTGAGCAGCCTGAGTCACCAGCTGCAGAGGGTGCTGGGCCCAGTTGAGCCCAGCCGTAGTTTCCTGTTGTTGTACTTCCTTTTGTTGTGAGTTCAGACTATTGTTACTATTTCTATTTCTATACTTTGTTTCCGCTTTACTGTTGTGGTGGTGATCTATACTATTAGCAGTTTTTACTTCCTTTACTACTTGTACTCTTTTACTGTTAGTTACTTAGCATAGTGAATGTGGTTTACTTTCCTACTTTTTGGTTATTTCTTGTTGGACGACTGGGTCTTGGGAATAGTCGAGTCGAGCCGATCTCAAGTCCTGTAGGGATTCAGGAACCGGGTCGTAACACAAACTCTGCTTAAGGCCATAAATGGCCTTCTTCAACCAACACACACTTCCCTTGAACCTCAAACTATGAGGGCTACTGCATATATACCTCTAACTAAAGATAGCCATAGAGAAAGGTGTTTGCTGGCTCCCCGTTTGGGTTGACAACCGGGTTTTATTGTTATAGCGTCGTAGTATAGCCAGTTGTTGCCATCATTTCAAATAAAATTTTTTTTTACTCGGAAAAGAGTTCCCGAGGTCGAACTCAGGGAGCAAGTTGTATTCTAGAGATATACATGTTTCTTTTACAAAAATAAAGAAAGAGAGAGAAAGGATTTGTTGTTTTCTCTTTGTTTCTCCTCATCTCAGATCTTCTTCTTCGTTGTCTGCAGAGGTGATCTTCTTCTTCTGCAGTGGTGATGCTCTTCTTCTTCTTCAGTGGTGATGCTCTTCTTCTTCTTCCAGCTGTTCCTGCTCTTCCTTTTTCTTCTGTCTTTCTTCAGATCTTCTTCTTTCTTCTTTGTTCTTCTTCTTTCAGTTCTTCCCTTGTTCTTTTGTGTTCTCCTCTACCTCGCCTTCTTCTGTTGTTCTTCAGATCTCCTTTTTTTTCTTTTTCCAGTCAGGACGTCGCCCCTTCTTCTTTCTTCTTTTCTCTTCAGGACGTCGTCTGATTTCCAAATCAGACGACTTAAACTCCCTGTTGCTACAGTGTCTCCCTCAGCTTCCTTCTTCTTCCGCGATCCTTCTTCTTCACCTGTGCCTGCACCCTTCAGAGCTTACGTCAGAGGACAAAACCTACTCTACCCTCTCCCCCCCGCGTCTCTCTCTCTCTGAAACCACTCTTGGGAAAGCTCTCCCAGAGCTGTCGGGTAGTCGGGTACGGGTCAGGTCCGGGTCCAGGCCCACCGGCGTGCGTGGTGGGCGAGGAGTGCAGGTCAGTCTTAAGTCGGGTCGGGTCAGGTCCGCGGGGCGTGAGCGCGGACGAGACCGGGTAACCGGGCGGGTGAAGGGGACCTCACCCCGTGTGCTGAGGCAGTAAGGCTAATGCACAAAATCAATTTAAACGGTGAAGAGGTTGTGAGGCTTACCGATGTGGGACTAAACAGAGGCCTCTCCTCGCGTGCACCTGCTGGGAGACCGCGGCCTAGCTTCTGCAGCTGCGGCTTCGATTTGCGTCGGTTGCTGGCTGGTTGCCTTCGCAAGACTCCCCGTAATCTGCAGCAGCTGGAGACCTGGAGTCCTCAAGCCTGGAGCGCGAGAGAAGCTGCTTCAATGTGCGTTAATGGCGGTCGAACCTCAAAACCTGTCGGACACGAATATGGCCTCTCGGCCTGATCAAACCACTGGGGAACCTCCGCCGTGGCACGGCGAAGGTGTGGAGCTGCGCGGCAAGCCGCAAGGTGGTGTCTGGCGGCAACCCTAGGTTGGACTGCAACCGGAGGAATGGGTTTGTTCAGGGGAGCGTTACGGAGGTGTGGAGTGGCAGTGGAGGGGTGGGGGGTGCTCAGTGTGATGAGGCGGAGGTTCGGTGAGGGTCGGCGAGGTGTGTGAGGCTGTGGAGCGATGGGAGCATCTCGCCGGAGGGTGGCCGGAGACGAAGGGGGTGACGATGGTCAGGGTCGGTCGAGGGCTTAATTGAACAAATTGAAAGCGGGGAAAGAAAGAGGAGAAGAAGGGAAGTAGTTCTAGCTTACTTGCAGGGACGAAGGGGGAGCAGCAGGGCGACAGTCGTATCGACTGTCGCCGGAGAAGACGATGCTCAGGGAAAGGGGCGGCGGCGAGCAGAGAGCCGGAGAGGCGCCAGCTGGGTGCGGCGTGGCGCGGGAAGAGCAGGGGAGGAAGTCTCTGCTGCTGGTATTGCGGTAGAGCGAAGAGGAGAAGGGGGAGGAACCGCCGGAGCTGGTGAGCGTCTGCCGGAGAGAGAAGAGAGGAAAGTTGGGGGTTTTCTCCTTCAGATCCAAGCTGCCCCGGTCGGTGGAGCAACGGGGGGTATTTATAGGGATCAAAACAGGGAGGAAGGCGGAGGGAGACGACGTGTCTCCCTTGCCGGAGGATGGCCGGAAACGAAAACCCATACCGTCCGTGCGTTCGCACGGCCGGTATGGTGGGCTACAGCGACCAGGGGGGTGTCCCTGCAACGGCTGACGACGCAGGGCACCCCCGGTTTACTTGCCAGGCTTCCCCCCTCACCCTGCGCGGCGCCATGCTCCGCGCAAGGTCGCCGGAGCATGGTGCTGGCAGGTTTTGCAGGGGGGACCTGAATGCGAAGAACGAAGGAGAGTTAGGGGCCAAAATGCGATGGTTCAGAAGTTGAGGGCCAAAAAGTAAATATATGAGGACCAAAGTGTAAAGTCGGTCAAGGAGGTTTCTTCTTAGGCTCAAGTTTTTATACATGATTAATTAGGAACTAAGGAATCTGATGGTGAATTTCATTTCTATATTAAGCCTTGTTTGACCGGTCAATCTATGCAAAAACCCAAATTAAGTTATTAATTGGGCATGGTTCTCAATGTAGGTCAAAATGGGTTCTGAAGGCCAAATTGAAGGTTCTAAACCCTAGAGATTATTTTTCTATGAATTTTAGAGGGTTTATTCTATTTTTACTTTGCCTCGAACCTCGTGAATTGAAGTGGGTTGTTTTAGGGTTACAGATTATCATTTAGTTTCTTGGAAGTGCTGTAGCCCTTGCTAGATCATCTCATCCCACTTTTATTCTTATTAAGCTGCTTTGACCTATGTTTGGGCCCTGAATTACCCTATATGCAGATTATACTGGTAAAATTGCATTTTTACCCCTTATGACTTGTTTTCTTCTCAAACTCAGAATTCTCTGAGTTAAGCCTTTCCTTGAGATATGTAGGAGCTTTTATCCTTTGTATTAGGTCAAAATGAGCTAGTTATGGCTCATGATGAGGTTCTCATCAGTGTTCTTCACATCCAATTAGTGAAGCATCCAGTCCTTATGAGCAGCAATAGAAATAAGTATCCGAACTGCTCACAAGCGAGCAACCAGGGAGAAAGTATCAAAGAAGTCTGCCTCGTACGTCTGGGTGAAACCCTCTACCACTAATTGGGCCTTGTACCTGGAAATAAACCCATCAGGGTTGTATTTTAGGGTAAAGACCCAACGACATCCCACAAGGCGAGCACCAATAGGAAGAGAGGTCAGCTCCTAAGTTTGTTTGCTCCAAAGTACAACCATTTCATATTCCATGGCTATACACCACTTTGGATCAAGTAAGGCCTACTGGTACGTAGAATGTATCTCTGTAGCAACAAGGGTCGTAGTAAATATCCCAAATATCGTACCCAGATATGCAACAATTGTTGCTCCAGCTACATGATACTGAACACAAGAAAAGGGAGACTTCCTAATAGCAATAAGAAGGTCATCATCTGGTATACTTCACCTGGTCCTACACAATCACCACTAGACACAAAATCGTCAGATACCTCAACACATACCTGACATAAGGAGAATGGTGGATCTGAAGTAGGGGGTGTATTGCCTATAGGTAACTAACAACTGAAAAGTAATAAGTGGATCTCTGAATCTCTGATCATCAGTACCACTGTCAAGTATCGAACTGCTCACAGGTGCTTAACTACCATTGTCAAGTGCATGACCAACCTTAAATACAAAAAAATTCATTCATAGTCATAAATGGAACTAGAATAGGGGCAAACTCAACCTCAGGAAATAACTATTGTGCTACAAAAGAGAAATAAGGCATTGATTCAGGGAAGGTAACATCGGCACTCACACATCATAGCAGCGATCCTAGGTTAGTGCTCTGGTATCCCACCAAAATAGGCCTCTGTACCCAACCACCCTAACCCTTCTCCTCATCACTCCATCGGCCTCATCTTCACCGGCTACTAGAGTAGCGGTGTCGATGATAGCAATAGCAGCAACAACAGTGCCACCGGCTAGTGCAACAGCACCACTGGCGAGTAGCAACAACGTTGCAAGTGGGTGTTGTGCCTACCCTATAGCAGCGATGGGGAGGCTGACAACTCCAGCAGCACTGCTAAGGGTCCCTCTTGACCCTAACATGTGCCACCCCCCCCTCCCATCATCTTCTCTGGTGGGCTTTCATGTGATTCTACCATGATTTCCAAGAATCTACCAACTTAGATTTCATGTTGAATTACAATTTTCTGTTATTCATAGTGATTTTCCAGATCTGAAAAATATGTTTCAGGTCTAATAACGGCTATTCCCTGGACGTGTGGGCATCATGGCTACATCTTCTACATCCGAGGTGTCATCGGAGACAACCTTAACAGCAGGAACTACAAAAATTCATTCTTTGTTCCCATTGTGAAGTTGGATGAGACCAACTATGTGCATTGGTACAGATGTTCCTCATGACGGCTGAGGGTCATGATAAGGAACACATTCTTATTGATCCAGAGCCCTAGACAAAGATAGGAAAATACACCACTTGGAAGAAAGACAACGCTATGGTGAGAGCACAGATCATGAATGCGATTTTACCTCAGATTGGAGATGGTATTATGTACTACAAAATTGTTAAGGAGATGTAGCATTCTCATCATGACACTTATTTAAAAAAAAAGTATTCCAGCAAGGTATTCCAGATTTATAATGACATGTTCACACTCAGACAGGAGGGTCAACCTCTGCCTCAGTGTTACACCACTCTAAATGGTTTTTTGGATAAGTATAGTGCATGCAGACCTGTGTGCACATGTGCTAGTCAACGAGAGTACTGCAAGGAAGTAGCAATTCTCTAGTCTCTTTCTGGTTTGGGTCCATGGTATGATGTTGTTTGTTGTTAGATGATCACTTTGTCGAAGATTCCATCTCTTGAGGCATATAGTCACCTCAACAAGATCAATGTTTCGTCTTCCTCACCTAAGATAGTTGGCTAGACTTCTGCACTTGCTACTAGTAGAGGTCGTGGTGGTTGTGGTTCTTCTACTCGAGGCCATGGATGTGGCAGATGGCGAGCTAGTAGGTCTCGCCCCACGTGCACTTTTTATGGCTGGATTGGTCATGTTGAGGCTTCATGCTGGACCAAACATGGGAAGCCTCCAATGACCAATTAGGCAGTGACTACTTCTAAGGTAGAATGATACCATCTCTAAAGCAAAGTATGATGCTATAGTCTAACAACTTGCCCAGATTACTATGGAGATGCCCTCTTCCACCTTTGACACTACTGCCATTGCCTCCTCAGGTATAGATTATGCCTCTAGTGTTTTTGACAAAGTTTGTGATGGTACCACCTGGCTTGTAGATCCTGGTGCTTCACACCATTTGAGTGGTGATCATAGTTGTTTTCAGTAACTGCAGTCAGTTCCTTTTAACAGGACAATTCAGGTTGCAAATGGGCAACATTCCAAGGTTGATGATCAGGAAGAGGTGGCTGCTACCACTACTTTATGATTGTCTAATGTTTTATTTATTCTGGACTTTCCTGTTAGCTTGTTGTCTGGTAGCAGAATTACCAAAGATCTTAACTATCTGGCAATCTTCGATGATGTTGGTTGTATATTTCAAAATAAGCTCAAGGGAAGGATGATTAGTGGCAAACATGAAAAAGGTGTGTATCACCAGTTTTAGACACCAGTTGCAGCTACTTGCCAGGGTGAGATTTGTTTTGCTACAAGGAGTGCTTTGCAATGACGTCGTCGTCTTAGCCATCTACATCTGGATAGGCTACGTCGCATTATCCTTTACATTTTGCCAGCTATTGAGATCCACTGTGATTCATGCTAGATGGGGAAGCATCAACAAAACACCTTCCTCCTAGTTCTACTATCACTGAGTCTATTTTTAAGTCATTGCATTTAGATGTTTGGGGTCCCAATCATATTCCTGATTGACTAGGTTACAGGTATTATTTTGTTATAATTGATACTTGCTCTAAGATGTCATGGTTGCTTTTATTAACGAATAAGTTAGATGTCGATTCAATGATTGAGACATTTATTATTGAAATAAAGAACTAGTTTGGTTCTACCGTAGAGATTGTTCATACAAATAATGCCCTTAAGTTTTGTAGTGCTCAGCTGAGTACATTCTATAGGCTACATGGTATTATTCATCAAACTACTTACCCCCATACATCTTAGCAAATGGGGTGGCTAAGCGAAAACATAGGCATCTTTATGATGTGGCCAAGACTCTACTAATCCATTATAATGTCCCTTCTATGTACCGGGGAGATGCAGTGCTTATTGCATGTTATTTGATTAATAGGATGCCTAGTTATGTACTGTCTAAGAAAGCACCATGGTAGATATTGTATCCAAACAGAGAGTTGTTTCAATTGCCACCCCAAATTTTTGGTTTTGTAGCCTTTGCTTACATTACTGGCCGTAGCAAAGATAAGTTGGCCCCATAAGCAGTTAAATGCATTTTCCTGGGTTACAGCCATTCCCAAAAGGATTATAGGTGTTATTTTCCTTTGAACAAGAAGCATTATATTAGTGTTGATGTCACTATTCATAAGACAATACCATATTTTTCAATCATTGAGCATCAGTTCTCTTTTAAGGTAGAGATGGCACCAATGCCTATTCCTCCTATTCAATTGGGAGATTTTCCTATCTCTTAGCCTACAACACCAGGCACTACACACAGGGTTATTACTTGGTCCAAAGATCCTTTAGTATCTTATAAATTACCTGTGACATATTGGTAGCACACCCTCCCTACTTCAGCACCATCATCCTCCCTACAGCAGGTATGTGTTGATGATACTGACTGTTATGTGTCTAATGGTGATCCTGCAAGTAATGGTACTAGTCCTAGTGGTGATTTATCTTTGCCTTCTGAATCTCCTGTTGGCGATGTTGAGTCTCTTGTTAATGATCTTGACCTTCCAATAGCTATTCGAAAGGCACTCTGAAGCTGTACCCAGTATCATATGGTTGGGGTTGTCTCTACTGGTCACCTCATTGTGCTTTTGCTTTGTTCACTGAGGCCCTATCTTTTACCCAGATACCAACCACATACGAGCAGGTCATGCTCAATCCAAAGTGGCGGCAGGCCATGTAGATGAGATGGCCGCACTTCAATCACGAGGGACATAGAAGCTTACATCGCTTCCACCTAGTGCACGTCCTGTTGGTTGCCATTAAGTCTTTACTTTGAAATACAATCCTGATGGATCTATTTTTCAGCATAAGACATAGGAGGTGAATTTCTAACACCTTTTCTCCAGTTTCCCATCTTCCTACAATATGGATTCTTAAAGCTGTTGCGGCACATATGGATTGGCCACTACAATAGTTGGACGTGAAGAATGCCTTCCTATATGATGATCTTCACGAGGAGGTCTACATGCAACAACCCCTAGGTTTTGAGGTTAAAGGGGAGTGTGTATGGAAGCTCAAGAAGACAATTTATGGGCTCAAGCAAAGCTTGCAGATCTGGTTCCAAAAGCTCTCCAAAGTTGTTAAATGTCTAGGGCTCAGTCGATCATTATCGAATCACTCCTTATTTGTGTGAAAGACAGAAAAGGGGGTAGTTTCTCTTCTCATCTATGTATACAATCTCATTATCACTGGTGATGAGGCGACTGTCATAACTGAGGTCAAGCAGAGACTGGCTAATAGATTTGTCATGAAGGACTTGGGTCCTCTACGATGCTTCCTGGGCATTGTGGTGGCAAGAGTCAAGGAAGGCATTGTACTTAGTCAGAGGAAGTATGCACTTGATGTACTACAGGAAACTCGGATGTTGGAAGCAAAGCCAGCCAACATACCCATGGATCCTAAGATTCACTTGTATGACACAAAGTCAAAACCTGTAGAGAGTAGAGGATATAGATAGTTGATTGGCAAGGTCCTTTACCTTACTATTACATGCCTAGATATCTCTCTCATTGTAGGCAAGCTCAGTCAATCATGGACAAGCCAACTAAGCAACATTGGGATGCTGCAATGCAAGTGCTCAAGTACTTGAAACGAGCATTAGGTTAAGGGCTACCATTCAAGAGAGGAGAGTCCATGACTGTTGTGGGATATTCTGATCCATATTATGCTGAATGCCTTCTGATAGGAAAGCTATTTCTAGTTTCTGCACATATGTAGTGAGCAACTTGGTGACATGGAGAAGTGAAAAGCCAAGAGTGGTATCTCGATCCAGTGTCGAGTCAAACTGTAGGGTTATGGCACAAACATCAGCTGAGATGGTCTGGGTGAGATCTCTCCTACTTGATTTACATATTCAGATTGAAGAGCTCATGGAAATGAGATGTGACAATCATGAAACTACATATATTACTAACAATCCTATGTTTCATGAGCACATGAAACATGTTAAGATTGATTGCCATTATGCTAGAGATATGATTCAAAGGGAGCTTCTTTACACTACACCTATCACTTCAGAGGACTACTGCAAATATATTTACCAAGCTACTTGCTAAGTCTACTTTTGGTGCATGTTGTAACAAGCTGAGCATGGTTGACATCCATGCTCCAGCTTGAGGGGAAGTGTTATAAGACCTCTCTACATTATTTATATTTTTGTATGGGTTGTTTGTTACTTATTTTCTTTTGGTCCTCTAATGTAATTTCCCATTATCTCTCTCTATATAAAGAGGTATATGGTTTCTTTTAAGAATATGATCATTTGTTTCCTTTGATTGAAATAGCAGAGTTAGCCTAGCTACGCCTCTTAAACTTCTCCCAACATCACTGAGAGGAATGGCTAGTCCACTTGCATTGAATGCATGGCTCATAAAGTTGTCCTCATCCACGACCACATCCATGGCCTCCTACTCTACCTCTGCATCCACTGGATGTAGCAAAGGTAGATGTCTCTATAGGAGTAACAAACTAAGGGGCAAGCTATGTAACTATAGTCATATCAACAACAATCTTTTGGAGCCTACCATACACAGTCTCCAAGTCAAGAATATCATCCAGTGTAAGAATATGATCTTTAACAAATTGTTTTATATCTAGGGCTCAAGCCGTCAAGAAACCTATAGACTAGCCAAACCTAGAATTGACCTGTTTGAGTATCAGAACAAGTGGGTTGAAAGACATAAAGCTTCTCATAAAGAGACTCCATCTCATAATAGTCAACCAATGAGCACTCCCACTGAATAGTAGACCACATCCAAAGATAAATATTGGCCATCCGGACATGATTTACCTTCTATAAGAATTTCTTTGCTAAGCTATCCCAAATCTCCTTGGTTGTCTCCTTGTACAAGAGAATGGTCGCAATATGTGGCTCTATATTGTTCATCATCCAATTCACAGCAGGGTAATTGCTATGTTCCCATTTCTTATATCATGGTGTTTGGGAACTAGGAGCCAACTTCACCAGAAAATACAACTTCTGTTGACCTCCTAGAAAGCTCTTAAATGCTTAGGGCTCGAGAAGATAGTTCTAGGCACCATTGAGTTTTATAAAAGTGCCCTAAATCACCATAGAGGTTGATGAAGCTGTTGGCTTGGCTTCAATAGTATTAAAAGGTCTCAACTAGCCATGTAGGAGTAAAGGAAGCACTAACTAAATCACTTTGTCCGTGAACTGGGCTTAGAATAATGAAAAATCTCTCAAATCATGCAAACCAAGGCAAAGTGAAGGACAAATCGATCCCCTTTATGCAAGGAGGCCTCAAGTCACAGTAGGTAGAACCACATAACCCAAAACCCTACAAACGGTGTCACAAAAGCACTAAAGGTGGCATTGGTGACACTGCTAGGGTCGGTGGTGCTAGCGACACTACTAGCAGTGCTATCATGGCAACACTGTTGGTGGCCACCTATGACCCTAGTAGTAAGGTTGGTAGTTCATGGGAACCCTAGCCAAGAGCCAAGAAGTGCTAGGTCTAATCAATCCGAACACAATAGCATCGACTAGGGTTTTGGCAAGAGCAGTGGTGTCTAATAAGCAATGGCAGTGCTTTAGTGAGGACACCAATAAGGAAGGAGAAGAAAGAGAGATTTCTCTCTTTTACTTTGTTTTAGTGGAAGATACAAGAGCATGAAGATGCTAGGACCCACCCTACTCTAATACCATGCTAAAAGAAAAAGATGAAATAGTTTATTCATAGAAATCCTAGGCCCTTTATTTAGAGAGAGGCGAAAGAAAAAATTACATGATAGTCCAAATTATTCATATTCTTGTGGTTGCTTCAGAGACATCATCTTGTCACAATGGTTAGGAAGAGATGCATATCAGAGGCAAATGTGTTCGTCGCTTGAAATCAAGTTTTAAATCGTTGCGTTGCAGTATAGTCAAAATCTCGCGAAAAACAGATAAAATTTATACTCGAAAAATATGAGGTCGTTCGCTGGGAGCAAGTAAGAATTCGATTCTCAAGATTGCAATTTTAAATAGCAGTGATTATGATCATAAATTAATTCAGAATAATGTGCCAATAATATCAAGTGTCAAACTGCAAAAAGAATGGAGTAAAATGGTAATTTGAATCACCAATTACTCCCTACAATAATAGCAAGTGGAACTCAATAACTATGTAGAAATAAACTCAAATAAACGTCTGATTGAATGATCAGACGTCTTAAATGTTTGATGAACAGTGATTTCTCTTCTGATTTGCTTCTTCTCTTTCTCTGTACTTGTCTCTCTTCTTCTTCTGTGGCTCTTCTTCTTTTCCTTTCTTTCTCTGCTTACCTTCTTTTTCTTCTCAACTTCTCTTCTTCATGCAGAGGGGGAAGGGGTCTCAAATTTTGGCTAAGTGTTAGCCAATTCTCTAGAGAGCAAAACCCCCTAACCCCCACACGCTCTCCTCTCTTTCTCTCTCTAGGTCACGCTCTCCCAGAGCCTTCCACAGTATCAGGTATACAGGTAATCGGATCTAGAGCACACCCGGGTCCAGATTCATTGGCAGTGGGTGGTGAGTGAGGAGTGAGGTGTGGGCAAGTAAAGTAATAGGTGTGAGGAGGGACCTTACCCCTTGTGTCTGAGGCGATAAGCCCCAGGCACAAATTCAATTTATGTGGCCTCGGTGCTTCAAATCTCACGATGTGGGACTATCCGTCCACCGTTCCTTGCGCACACAACCACAGCAAAGATGGCTCGAATTGGTTCACGGCTGTGCTGCTTCCTTCCAATTGAGAACCTGGGAACCTACAGCTACTGAATCCGCACCATCTGAGCATGTCGCTTGGAGCTACAGGTGAAGAACAAGCTTTAAAGCTTGCTTTGGAGCTGTTTGTCAATGGCGGAGGGGGGCTGGTACCTGAAATCAGTAGCAAAGCCTTTTGACCATGTCAGAAAGCTCAGGGAGTATCGCTAGACCACGACAAGTTCAACGGTGGTGGTGGCTTGGCATGAGCGTGTGTGAAGAGGCCTGTCGACCTTGTGGAGGGTGGCCAAGTGAGTTCGGTAGAGGGTTTGGAGGAGCAATCGGCCTAACAAAGTTAGGGCTTTTGCTCCTGAAGTCGAGGCGGAGGTGTGGGATGTGGTAGCAGCGAGTTTGGGTGTGTGTGGTGGCTGCTAGGGCTTGTCAGAGGTTTGTCGAAGAGATGGAAGATGGAGTCGCAGAGGGCGTCGAAGAGGTCGAAGCGGAGTGTCGGAGGTACTGGCGTGAGGTATAGAAGCTAAGTAGTCGATTGAGGTATGTAGTGGACGATGGGGGGTGGAGATGGCGTTGGTTGCAGTATGGTCAGCACCGGAGAAAGGAGATCCGGTAGGGGTTGGACGGCAAGGACAAGGAAGATAGAGGCATCTGCTGGTACTGCGCGACGCGGAGGAGAAAGGAAAGGATAAATCTGTAGTCGGTATTGCGAGCGGATGAGGAATGGAGATGCAGGAGGTCGCCCGACGTCGAGGAGCACTTCGGTCGAAGGAGGAGAGAAGAATTGGGGGTTATTCCAGTCGAATTCAAGCGTGGGAAGTCTATTGTGCCCCTAGGGTTGTTTTATAGGTCATCAGAAGGAGAACGGAGCTTGAGAATCAAGCTCTCAAGCTTGGAAAGCTTCACTGGAGATAGAAACCCAAATTTCAATTGATTCGCATGGCACTTTGGGCAAGACTTGGAGCCCAAGATGTGGCTCAAATGGAAGGCAACTTCAAGAATCTGAGTATCTATTTTGGGACTAATTGATTGAGAATTGAGCGAGAAATTCTCACTCGATCTCAATGGTGAAGCTCAAGGTTGCCTTTAATGGTGCCAGGGACCTTTTTGCAAAGATGATGAAGAAGTTGGGGGCTTTTTGTAAGAAGCTTAAAAGCTGAGGTGCTATTGGAGGTAAAGAAAGTCAAACTTGGACCAAAGTGCAAAATAGGTCGAAACAATCTTAGATTGGAACCAAATTTTGATACAAATCTAATATGGACCTGAGGAATCCAATGGTGAAGTTAGATTTTGGTTTTGACCTCGTTTGACTAGGTAATATATGCAAAAAACCTAAATTAGGGCAAATGTCAATCTAAGACTCTATTTTGGGTCAAGATGGGTTTTAATGATCAAATTGAAGATACCAAGCCCTAGAGAATATTTTGCTATGAATTTTAGAGGGTTTAGGTGAATTTTATCCTGACTAGAACCTCAATTAATTAAGAGGGTCTGATTTTAGGGTTTCACAAGTCATTTAATTCTCAAAACACACGAAAACCCTTTTTTGTCTGTCTTAACCCACTTGGTAGGAATTTAGAACCATTTGACCCTTAATTAACCCCTGAGAAAACTTGTGGTTATTCTGCATTCATTATATGATAGTAAAATTACAGTTTTAACCCTGGTTTCTAATCTTTCCCTCAGAATGATTATGCAATGACTTAGGGTTCTCTGTGATTATGTAGGAGTATTTAATGACTTAATCAGATCAAATTGAGCTAGTTATGGCTCATGATGGTGTTCCCATCAGACCCCCATGCCTAGCTTTTACTAGTCCCTAAGCAAAATCTAAGGAATTAACTCAAATTCTAAACCATATGCATTTTTATGCTCAGATTTTTGCTGTGTGCTTTCTTTGGTAGATTAGATCAGAATGCCGATAGTAAGCCTAGAGGTACTTAAGTACCAACCAAGATCTGGACCTGACCAACTCTAGCCTCAATCTGTCGCAAAGGTTTCTAAGGCCCACATGAACTAACCTAAGGTTTGTTGAACTCCGTGGTTAAAGCACCCGTGCTTGTAACATGTTTTAGCCTAGGTTCAGTTTGCAGGGCATTTTTGTAAGAGAGAGATAGAAGAATTTTTGTTTTGGAGAGTTTTCTCTCTCTTTTCTTTCTTTATTTCTAGCTTCGGATTGGCTTTACAACACGGCCTGTATCGGATTCCTTACTCCCACCATCGATCCTCGCTGGGTCCCTGGCCATTGATGCTTCGAGATAGCACCACCCTTGGCAACCCCCAGAACCCTAGCTTTCGAGATTTCGACATAATCCTGCCCATGGCATTCTGTAGCTAAATCTAGACCCTGGCAATCGACATTTCGTGATAATGCCACACATGGCATCTGAACTAGCATAAGGTGCTTACATGCCCCCAGTAGGATATTTAGATATCCCAGGAGACAAGCACCAAGGAGACGGTATGTTATTGCCCATCTTCGAGGGGAATTTCCCGCCTGTCCGCACCGGGAACTCTTCCAAATCAAGTTGTGTTGATCAGCCGCTCCTAATCTAGGTAGCTTTTTCTCATAACAGATTTAACTCATTTGCATGATTTTGGTCATTAAGTGCACTGAACTAGACTATGTGTGGATTGGGGTGCTTAGGTTACCGAGTCCCGCAAACTAGAGGTCAGTTAACGAGGCCGAATAATCTCTAAGCCTTAGACCTAATACTTAAGCTTCTCATTTTCCCCAACCTCTTGAGGACTATCCAGATCTTAACGGATACTTGAATTTTTAAGCCTAAAATCACAGCCCAAGAGGCCTAAGATCAGCGTTCATACTAATTTCTTCTTGTCTTTTAGCACTTTTTGTCTTTCATTTTCTTTCTTTTTTGAGTTGGTCTAGAACTAAGTCAATTCCTTAATCTTTTACTAACGACTATCTCTTTTTTTTCTTTTCAAATTGTGCTCCTTTTTGACATTTATATCACCTCCCCTTTTTCCTCCTCAAAAATGATATGCAATTAATTCACTCAAAATTTCCTCCTTTCTCCATTTTTTTTGTTCTTTTTCAATTTTTTTATTTTTTTGATTTTTGGAATATGTAATTTTTTTGATGAAACCCTTTCTTGTGAAGTGATTCTCACAGTGTTTTGCACTTTAATACCCTCCCATGCCTATGATTTGCAATGTCCTCATTGTAAATTAGGTGGGTTCGAGTTCAGCTTAGATCATACATTAGAACAGGTTTTGGATGGGTGGATGGGTCGGGGTGACTATTGCGGATGATTTCAAGCTCGGGTACGGGTACCAGAGGTGGAATTGGCTGTTTTAATGGACGGACCCTAAAGTGCAATATGAGTTCAGCATAAGATGTGTCAAGAAGGGTTTCGGGTTTTTTAAAAAGATGATGGGTTGCCTCCTGTTAAGCACTGAGTTTAACACAATCAGCCAGGCGTAATGAGCTCAGGGAGAATGGAGATCAAAAGATACCTCAGCCAAGTTCATATCGATGAGTTCAATGAACGACTTAAGTCGCTGGCCATTCACGATAAAGGTTTCGGAATCAAGGTTGGGTTGGCTAATTTCAATGGCTCCATTTCCAAAAATCCATCTGATAAGATATGGTCCCATCCATTTCGATCTGAGTTTTCCTGGGAACAGTTTGAGTTTGGCATCAAAGAGTAGGACTTTCTGACCAGGGTGAAAGATCTTTCTGGATATGTGCTTGTTGTAAAAGGCCTTAACCCGTTCTTTGTAAAGTCACGAGTTCCCATACACATCATTGCATAATTCATCGATCTCACTCATTTAAAGTTTTCCGTGGGTTCCTGCCTTAGAAAGATCTAGATTACACTTTCGTACAACCCAATAGGCTTTGTGCTCCAACTCGATGGGGAGGTGACATGCCTACTCGTACACCAATCTGAAAGGAGACATGCCCAATTGGGTTTTGTGGGCGATCCTATAAGCCCACAAGGCTTTCGGAAGTCGGGACGATCAATCTTTCCTGTCAGGTCATACAGTGACCTGAAGGACTTTCTTGATCTCCCGATTTGATAACTCAGGTAGACCGTTGGTTTAGGGGTGATAAGTAGTAGAAATTCGATGTGACACCTCATATTTGGTCATCAGTGATCTGAACTGAGTATTTGTGAAATGGTTCCCTCCAAAGATAATGGCACATGGAATCCTGAACTGAGAAAAGATGCTCTGGTGAATGAATTTGATTACCACCTTATGATTGTTGGTTCGGGTCGGAATGGCTTCAATCCATTTGGACTCATAGTCAACAGCGAGAAGAATGTATTCGAAGCTATCTGAAATAGGGAAGGGTCCCATGAAATCAATCCCCCAGATGTCAAAGATTTCGCATACAAGAATTGGCTGTAAAGGCATCATATCGTGGTGGCTCATATTACCCAAGGTCTGGCAACGAGTGCATGCCTTACAATGATCGTATGCATATTTGAAAATCGTAGGCCAATAAAAGCCACACTAGAGGACTTTTGCTACAGTTTTATGTACGGAAAAGTGTCCGCTGCAAGCCTGGTCATGGCAAAAGGATAAAATCTCCTAAATTTCACTTCCGGGATGCACCGTTTGATGATCTTATCAGCACCAATGCGGAAGAGGTACGGGTCTTCCTAGATGTAGTACTTAGCATTGAAAAGCAATTTGTCTTTCTTGGCCTTCGGCCAATCGGACGGAATCTAATGTAATGCCAAATAGTTCACTAAATCAGCAAACCAAGGAAGTCCCGTACTAATAGTTAGGAGGTGCTCATCGAGAAAGTATTCTGTGATGGGTCTGGAAGGGTCGATACTGTTAGAAGGAAGGCGAGATAAGTGGTCAGCTACCATGTTTTGCTTTCCCACTTTATCGTGAATCTCGAGATCAAATTCTTGCAACAAAAAGATCCAGCGGATTAGTTGAAATTTTGCATCCTTCTTCGCAAGGAGGTGCCTCACTGTAGTGTGATCTAAGTATATGATAACACGGGAACCCAAAAGATATGATCTGAATCTTTCCAGGGCAAATACCACGGCTAGCATCTCTTTCTCAGTAACTGTGTAGTTACGCTAAGCCTCGTCAAGTGTCCTGCTAGCATAGTAGATGACCATGGGTTTCCCATCTATTTTCTACCTAAGTACCGCACCTACAGCATAATCAAATGCATCGCACATGATCTCAAAGGGTTGAGACCAATCAGGGGACTATAGGATAGGTGCTTGGGTAACTCGGTCAGGTAGGATCTCAAATGTCTGAGTGCATTCCTCAAAAATTTCAAAGGGGACATCCTTAGATAGAAGATTAGTCAGGGGCACGCGATTTTTGAGAAATCAGGAATGAATCAACGGTAAAAATCAACGTTCCCTAAAAAGGGTCGGATGTCTTTGATCAAGCTAGGCAGAGGGAGTTTGGAAATCAGATTCACCTTGGCTCAATCAACCTGGATGCCTTTTTCAGAGATGAGATGTCCCAAGACAATTCCCTCAGGTACCATGAAGTGGCTCTTTTCCCAGGAAAGAACCAAATTCATGTCGATGCACTGCCTGAGGATTTGGACCATATGTAGGAGGTAATCATCAAATGATTCTCCAAATACTGAGAAGTCATCCATGAATACTTCAAGGCATTCACCTACCATATCTGAGAATATGGTAAGCATGCACCACTGAAAAGTAGCGGGTGCATTGCAGAGACCGAACGGCATCCTTCAGAAAGCGTATGTCCCAAAGGAGCAAGTGAAGGTGGTCTTCTCTTGGTCCTCGGGATAGATTGTGACCTGGTTATAACTGGAGTACCCCTCCAAAAAGCAGAAGAATCAATTTTTCGCTAGCTTCTTGACAATCTAATCAATGAACGGTAGTGGGAAATGATCCTTCTTCGTGGAGGAATTAGTCTTCTGTAATCAATGCAGACACTCCATGAGTTCGCTATACGGGTCGGTATGGTTTCTCCAGTTTCAGTCGTGATGACAATGAGCCCTGACTTCTTAGGCACAACTTGGATTAGACTCACCCAACTTGGATTGGATTGGAGCCCTGCATCTAACCACTTGATGATCTCCTTTTTCATGGCATCCTGCAGATTTGGATTTAAGCGTCTCTGCATTTCACGGGATGGTCGTGAGCCCTCTTCTGTATAGATGTGATGTGTGCAATATGAAGGGTGCAATATGAAGGGCTGATGCCAATCAGATCATCGAGAGTCCATCCAATGGCTCTCCGATGTTGCTGGAGAATAGAAATCAGCGTGTTTCCTGATTAGGTGTGAGTCGTGAGTTGATAATCATAGGAAACGTCTGATTGGAACCCAAAAAGGCATATTTGAGATGATCAGGAAGAGGCTTTAATTCCATAACTGGGTTGTCAACAGCAGCAGGTGGTTTAGGGTGGGTGTCGCGAGCAAAGGAAGGATTTATGGGAGTATCTATGTTAGGTTCAGACTCCTCTAATTGAGGGTATTGATTTTCTTGTGGTTGATCAGAAATAGTCGAGTTTTCCTCGACACATAGGTCGTCAACCATAGCCTATACATCGCAAATTTGTTCTATAACTCTGCAATTGATTCCTTGTTGGGCCTTAAAGATGTCGATCTTCAGTGTCTTGCTCCCAAATTTTAATTCAATTTGGCCCTCCTCACAATTAATATTGGCCCTAGCAGTGGCCAGAAAGGGTCTCCCTAGTATGATTAATGTATTCTTCACATTCTCAGGAGCATCAATGTCTAAGACAATAAAATCCACTGGAAAATAGAAATCATGTACACTAACTATGACATCCTCAAGAATTTTTTTGGTGAATTAATCGATCGATCATCTAATTGCAAGGTCATTTCTGTCGATTTAAGCTCATATTCCTCGAAGTAGTCTAGTAGGGATGTAGGTATCAAATTTATGAAGGCTCCTAGGTCCAATAGGGCTCGGTCGAACTGCATGTCATCGATTGCACAGGAGATCAGAGGGGTGCCTGGGTCTTTTGCCTTAGGTGAGAGTTTGCTCAAAATGACAGAGCTGGCTTGCTCCAACAGTACGATCTGGTTCCCGCCTTTGGTTCACAGCTTACGCTTAGGTGTACACACGTGTTTTAGGAATCATGCATAAGCTGGTACGTGGCATATCGCATCCATCAAGGAGATGTTTATATGGACCTACTCTAAGAGCTTAACTAGGTCCTCCTTAGGTGCCATGGGTTTGGTTGTCTTTTTTCTCTTGGTCAAGGCCTCGAGATATGGAACCTTAGATGGTTCCTCTAGAATTGGCTCAGGCTCTTTATCAGGGATGGGTGTGTCCTGGATGACCAATCTAGGGTTAAGGTTTATGGTCTCAGGCATGTTGTGGCTAGGAAAGGGTGGGTCTTGTGTTGCTTTGCCACTATGGGTGGTGACGGAATTTAATCCTGCCTGATTTTGGTTTGGGTTGGGCAAAATAGGTGTTTGTTGCTGAAATCCCGAGTATGAAGTTGAAGCATCCATCCCGTCAGGTGATGGACTAGAAGGGGCCTGATAAACAAAGTGAGCTTGTCCTTGATTTGGGTTCATAACTCACCTTTGGTTCGGCATGTTATTCAGGTTTGGAAGAGGCTGAGAAGGAAGTGCACTAGGCTAGCGAGCACTTGCCAGCTAGGCCAGTTGATTTCGTAACTCAGAGATCTCCTCTTTGTGTTATTTTTGCATGTCAACCAAGGTCTAGAGAATCAAAGATGTATGATCTTCTTTAGGTGGTCCAGATTGGAAGTTTTGAGTGGGCCTTGGTTGGGTGGGTTGATAAGGTCGCGGAGCCTATGGTCGGGTTGGAATTGAGGTCTTAGATTCGGGCTATTTCCCGACCACGAAAAGTTAGGATGATTACACCATCCAGAGTTGTAAGTGTTGGAGAAAGGATTATTCTGGATGGCGTGAAGATCCTCGCAGTTCTAAGGAGCTCCGAGATAATCAGGGTACGGGGGTTCAGAGTTCCCCAAACTAAGGTTGGCTGACCCAGAGTTGCCTTCGAAGCCATAATCAGATGGAGGTGGATATGCATCCATCCTCGGGGAGTGGTAGATGTTGTGCGCAACCTCCCTTCCCGTGGGTAGGTGCCCATATGTGCTTTGAGGTGCAGAGGTGGATTCGTGTAGATGACGAGTGATGTCGTCCACCTTTTTCTCGATAATGGAGACCTTGTCCAATTGATTGGCTACCAACTCCAGATCAACGGATGCGGAAAGGCCTCGGGATTCATGTACCCCCCGATTATTTGCCAATGTGCGGGTGGATGTGCAGTGTACGCACCCAATGACTCATTGTTCAGGGAGTTCTCGCACATGTTTTTGAGAATTTCCCAGATCATGTCTTCATGTTGACCCATGATACTACCACCACAAGTTGCATTGATAAAGAGCTTGATATCTTCACGGAGGCCATGGTAAAAGGATTGGACTTATTCCCACTTCGGAACTCCGTGATGGGGGCACTTACGCATGAGATCCAAAAAGTGATCCCATGCCTCGTGTAGAGATTCTCCCATTCCTTGGGAGAAGTGTGTGATTTGGTGCCGCATCGTGTTGGTTCAACCAATGGGGTAGAATTTTTGCAGGAAGGTGGTTTGAAGTTCTCCCCATGTGTTGATCGTGTGTGGTTGAGACTGAAACCAGTGAGCGGCTTCGTCAGCTAGGGAGAATTTAAGAGTAATCCGTCCCAATTCTGTACATCTGCCCCAAAGGTGTGGGCCAGATGTTTTAGGTTTCTGATGTGCTAGAAAGGATCCTCGGAGTTCAAGCCATGAAATTTTGGGGTCATATGAAGCATGCTAGGCTTGAGATCTACCTCAGGTCCTCCCACAGGAATGTTGATTCGGGGTTCGATCTCCACCACTACAGGATTATAGTGATCTCACATTTGAGGACGTGGCAGTGGGTTGATGATGGCATTGATTCGATTTTGGAAATCATGGAATTGTTGCTCAAGATTAGGTTGTTCTTCTTGGTGATCCATAGTTGATGAAGGGGAATTAGGTTCTGAATCAGAGGATATGTCAATGTGATCAGGTTGTTGCATAAACACGGAAGTCGAGGCTCGACCTCAACGAGAGTGAATATCTAATGGAGGCCTCAAGGATGGTCTTAAGGACCTCTTCCCAAACATGCACCGATGGATTAGATGAGAGGTAGAATGTAATGGACCCAATCAAGACACCCAAAAATTTTGGATGACTATAGAGGTTCGGGGCGGATGATACCCCTTAGTCAGAAAGCTGTCCACCTGAGAATTACCTAGGCAGCTAGAGAGGGAGAGTCCCGCAAAGACCCCTACACGGTAGAGCTCCCCCACGAGTTACAAGGTTTCCCCCACCCAACCTCTCTTGTCACTGATGATCCAGGTAGACCAGAATGGGGACTTGACCTCTTAAGTCTACCAGTTTTTAATTAAGAGCAAGGGTGCTTATGATTTCACTTGAACTTTTAAGATGCTTTTACGCAGAGTGACCTAATTTGAAGATTGGTTAACCCAACAAGGTGGGTCAACTTCACCTGTATTATCCTTTGAGAAAATTTAAGTCCCTCTTTTAGTGTTGAAATGAATTTAAGAGCATGATTTTAGGGTTTTGCTTGAATAGATCAATTCAATCAAGCCTTAGGCACACATTGTTTGGGAAGATTAATTCTTGATCAAGCAAGTGTGTCTCTAAAACCCTAAACTAGAATCCTTAATTAGCTCTGGTTGGTCCAATTTAATTTGTCCAAATGTGGTACCTAAGGCTTCAAGCAAGAAGGTGATAGCCCCAGATACCTTAAGATCTTAAGTAGGCGCACAAATTAGGGCTTGAATGTTGTGTAAATAGAATGTATCAAATCAGGCAACTTGATGATTTGTCTAAGAATAAAATGCAAGTAGCCCTAATTGATTTTTTCCTTTTTTAGCTTTTTTAGAATCAGGGGCTTAGAAGAAGGTAGATGGAGTTTACCTACCCCTAGAGTGGTTGATGTGCGGCTGATCTTCTTTAAATGAGTCCCTGAAATAGATCACAATCATAAGAGATGTAGCAAGTTAGTACCAAATCTCATATTGCAATCAAGAGATCTAATTGCGCATTTACGCATTGCTCCCCAACAATGACGCCAAAATGTTCGTCGCTTGAAATCGGGTTTTAAATCGTTGTATTGCAGTATAGTCGAAATCTCGCGAAAAACAGATAAGATTTATACTCGAAAAGTCCGAGGTCGTTCGCTAGGAGCAAGTAGGAATTCGATTCTCAAGATTGTAATTTTAAACAATAGAGATTATAATCAGAAATTGATTCAAAATAATGTGGCAATAATATCAAGTTTCAAACTGCAGAAAGAATGGAGTAAAATGGTGATTTGAATCACCAATTACTCCCTACAATAATTACAAGTGGAACTCAATAACTATGTAGAAATAAACTCAAATCTGACGTCTGATTGAATGATCAGACGTCTTAAACGTCTGATGAACAGTGATCTCTCTTCTGATTTGCTTCTTCTCTTTCTCTATGCTTGTCTCTCTTCTTCTGCAGCTCTTCTTCTTTTCCTTTCTTTCTCTGCTTACCTTCTTTTTCTTCTCAACTTCTCTTCTTCACGTAGAGGGGAAGGGGTCTCAAATTTTGGCTAAGTGTTAGCCAATTCTCCAGAGAGCAAAACCCCCCTAACCCCCGCATCCCCTCCTCTCTTTCTCTCTCTGGGTCACACTCTCCCAGAGCCTTCCACAGTAACGGGTATACGGGTAATCGGATCTAGAGCGCACCTGGGTCCAAACTCACCGACAGTGGGTGGTGAGCGAGGAGTGAGGCGTGGGCAGGTCAAGTGATAGGTGTGAGGAGGGACCTTACCCCTTGTGTCTGAGGTGATAAGCCCCAGGCACAAATTCAATTTTTGTAGCCTTGGTGCTTCAAATCTCACAATGTGGGACTATCCGTCCCCCGTTCCTTGCGCACATAGCCGTAATAAAGATGGCTTGAATTGGGTCACGGCTGTGTTGCTTCCTTCCAATTGAGAACCTGGGAACCTACAGCTGTTGAATCCACACCGTCTGAGTTTGTTGCCTAGAGCTGCAGGTGAAGAACAAGCTTTGAAGCTTGCTTCGGAGCTATGCATCAATGGCGAAGGGGGGCTAGTACCTGAAATCAGTAGCTAAGCAATTCGACTGCATCAGAAAGCTCAGCGAGTATCACCGAACCACGGTGAGTTCAACGGTGGTGATGGCGTGGTGTGAGCGTGTGTGAAAAGGCCTACCGACCTTGTGGAGGGTGACCGAAGAAGCATGAGTTTGGCAGAGGGTCTGGAGGAGCAATCGGCCTAACGAAGTTAGGGCTTCTGCTCCTGAGGATGAGGCGGAGGTGTGGAATGTGGTAGCAGTGAGTTTAGGCATGTGTGGTGGCTGCTAGGGCTTGCCAAAGGTCTGCCGGTGAGATGGAAGACGGAATCGCAGAGGGCATTTGAGAGGTCGAAGCGGAGTGTCAGAGGTAATGGCGTGACGTATAGAAGCTGAGTTGATTGAGGTATGTAACAGACGATGGGGGGCGAAGATGGCACTGGTTGCGGTATGGCCGGCACTGGAGAAGGAAGGAGCTCCGGTAGGGGTTAGACGACGAGGAAAAGGAAGATAGAGGCGCCGACTGGTACTGCACGACGTGAAGGAGAGAGGGAAGGATAAATCTGTCACTGGTATTGCGAACGGATGAGGAATGGAGATGAAGGAGGTTGCCGGACATCAAGGAGCACTTCGGCCAGAGGAGAGATGAATTGGGGGTTATTCTGGTCGAATTCGAGCGTGGGAAGTTCGTTGTGCCCCGGGGGTTCTTTTTTAGGTCATCAAAAGGCAAACGAAGCTTGAGAATCAAGTTCTCAAGCTTCGAAAGCTTCGCTGAAGATAGAAACCCAAATTTCAATTGATTCGCATGGCACTTTGGGCACGACTTGGAGCCCAAAATGTGGCTCAAATGGAAAGCAACTTCGTCAAGAATCTAAGTATCTGTTTTAGGACTGATTGATTAAGAATCGGCCGAGAAATTCTTGCTCAGTCTCAACGGTGAAGCTTAGGGTTGAATTTAATGGCTCTAGGGACCTTTTTGTGAAGAATATGAAAAAGTTGGGGGGCTTTTTGTAAGAAGTTTAAATGCTAAAAGCTATTGGAGATAAAGAAAGTCAGACTTGGATCAAAGTGCAAAATAGTTTGAAACAATCTCAAATTGGGCCCAAATTTTGATACAAATCTAATATAAACCTAAGGAATCCAATGGGGAAGTTAGATTTTGTTTTGATCTTGTTTGACTGGGTAATTTATGAAAAAACCCAAATTAGGGCAAATGTCAATCTAAGACTATTTTGGGTCAAGATGGGTTCTGATGGTCAAATTGAAGATACCAAACCCTAGGAAATATTTTTATATGAATTTTAGAGAGTTTAGGTGAATTTTATCTTGACTAGAACCTCAGTTAATTAAGCTGGTCTGTTTTTAGGGTTTCAGAAGTCATTTAATTCTCAAAACACACGAAAATCCTTTTTTGTCTATCTTAACCCACTTGTTAGCCATTTAGGACCATTTGACCCTTACTTAACCCCTGAGGAAACCTGTGGTTATTATGCATTCATGATATGATGGTAAAATTATAGTTTTAATCCTGGTTTCTTGTCTTTCCTTCATAATGATTATGCAATGACTTAGGGTTCTCTGGCGGTTATATAGGAGCATTTAATGACTTAATCTGATCAAATTGAGCTAGTTATGGCTCATGATGCCGTTACCATCAAAATGCTACCTACATTTTGTATAGGGTAGCAGAAGAGGATGACTCCCATTGGTTTCTGACCTACAGCTTCTCTAAGGCAATTTAGGACCACTTCTCTATTACAAGCACAAGAGTCCCGTTCTTTAAGGAATTTTGGGTAGCCTTTTGTGGTAGTGTCAAGATGGGTACTCTCCTTTGGGTGAAGGCTTGCACTATTCGTTGGTATATTTGACTTCAACAAAATGAGGCAATCTTCCGTGAAGAGAGGGTTGGCGAGAAAATGTAGTAAGAAATGTTCTCTCTTTTCTTTATGGTCTCAATTTATGTAATCCTTGCCCATCTTATTTCTAGTAATGAAGCGGATGACTATTGATCACTAGTAGCTATCATTTTTCTTTTAAGAAAAAAAAAACAAGCATAAGTAAAATGGTAAATAATCCCACAACAACAATAGCAAAGCCTTTTTCTACTTCAACTGGGGTCAGCTATATATGGGTTTGTTGCCTTTATTCAGATCCATTAAACTCTAGATCTGGCACCAGTAATCAAAAGTCATGATAGGAAGTTCCCAAGCATGATCTGGTGTGCTTGTTGTTTCTTGCTCTTGGCGATGTTATAATGATTAATTCGTTGTAGTATATTACAAAAAATGGTCACCAGCTTATTACAATTTATTACTCGGAATTAAAAGTGTCCCGAGGTCAAACTCAAGGAGCACACATCATTCTAGCAACATAAAGGTTCACAATTCTGTTACAAAAAGAATAAGAGAGAGAGAGTGAGTAAAAGTTCTCTTTTTCTTGGCTTCTTCTCTCTTCTTTTCTTTCAGCCGGTTCTTCTCTTTCTCTTTTCCTTGCTTCTTCTTCTTCTCTCTTCTCTTCTTCAGTCTGCATTCTTCTTTCTTCTTCTTTTCTTTGCTACAGTTCTTCTTTTCTCTTTCTTTTCTCTGCTACTACCTCTTCTTTCTTCTTTCTTCAGCATCTTCTTCTTTCTTCAACAGCTCCGTCCTTCTTCTTCTTCTTCCTTCTTCTTTTCTTTTTCTTCTCTTCTTCTCTCCCTTTTCCCTGATCCGGACGTCTGATTCTTCGAGTCGGACGCCTTATCGGCGCTATTGCTACAGTGCCTCCTTCTTCTCTTCTTCTGTTATTTTCTTTTCTTCTTCAGCTTCTTCCTCTTCTTCTCTTTGCTGCGGCTTCTCCTTCACCTTCTTCTTCTTCTCTGCTGTGGGAACTTTGCTGCTAAGTCCTCGCCGCCCGCTCTTCCTCTTCTTCTTCTTCCTCACCTGTTCCCTGCACACACGCAACGCAAAACCTACCCCTACCCTTTTCCGCGTCTCTCTCTCTCTGAATCTCTCTTTGGTACGCTCTCCCAGAGCCAAGTAATCGGGTTGGGTCACATACCTGGGTCCAGGCACACCGGCGTGGGTGTGGTGCGCGAGGAGTGCTTAGGAGTGGGGGTAGTCGGGTCGCAGGTCAAGTCCGCATGGGAAGTGCTGCGGACGAGACCTGGTGGATGGGTGAGGGACCTCACCCCAATGTTATCAGAGGCAACCAACCTATGCGACTTTTTCCTCTTATGTGTGGGCGCACGCCCACACACTTCCGAGGTGGGACTAAAGTCCCACCTTCGTTCTCGGGTGTCTACGGGAGGAAGAGTCCATCTAATTGGGGCAGCGACAGAGGCCTGCGATTCCAATTGAAGTCCTAAGTGCATACGCAAAACCCTTCCGTGCGACCTGGGCTGCAGACCTGGAGCTGAAGAGGCTTGGAGCTACTTGCAAGCGTGCTCCAAGCTTCCTATCAATGGCGGCGAGGATGCGAGACCTGAAACCACCAGTACGACCTTGCAGCCCTATCAGAATACTTGGTGAGCTTTGCCAGAGCACAGCGAAGATAGTGTGGGGGTCGGCGCGGTGTGGGGAGGCCTGAGTGCGCATGCCTAGGGCACACTGTGTGCGTGAGAGTGGGTGTGTTCGGGGAGTGTTCTGGAGGTGCGGTGTGGTGAATGGAGGGCGGATTTAGTGTCAGTGAGGTGTCGCGATGCTTAAGGGGTGATTGGCGAGGCGGATGGAGGCGTGGAGTGGCAGAAACGCCTCGCCAGAGGGCAGCCGGAGATGGAGAAGGTGGAGATGGACAGTGGTGGTCGGTGGGTGGAAATAGCAAATTAAGAAAGGGGAAATAAAAGAGAGAGAAAGGGGAAGAGTTTCACCTACTTTAACTGATGAAAGGGGGGAAGGAGGCGCTCGGCGCGTGCCTGCCGACACCGGAGACGAAGATGCTCAGAGGGGGGTAACGGTGATGAGGAGGGGGTCTGGAAGGCACCAACTGGTGCGGCCTGGCGCGGGAGGACGAGGAGTGAACTCTACTGCAGGTGTGGCAGCAGAGCAATGAAGGGGAGGAGGAAAGGCCACTAGAGCCTGTGGGCACTTGACCGTAGGAGGAGGAGACGACGTTGGGGGGGATTCCTCGGCCAAATTAGGCTTGCCCAAATCAGCAGCCCCAGTCGCTTCTTATAAAGGTGCTGGCGAGGAGAGGATCTCGAGGGGGCGACGTGGGAAGCTCGCCGGAGAATGGCCAGAGAGCAGACTTGTTCCTCTCATGCGTTCACACGAGAGGCATGGGCAGCTACAGGGCAAGGGGGAGGGTCCCTGCGAAAGAGGACGACGCAGGGAACCCCCCTTTCGTTTCTGAGAGAGGCCCCCATACCCTGTGCAGTGCCATCCTCCATGCAAGGTCGCCGGAGGTATGGGCCACTGCGTGGGGTGGCAGAGGGACTGTTCTGCAAAGAATGAAAGAGAAGATGGGGGGCAAAATGCAAGGGTTCAGAAAGATAAGGGTCGAAAAGTAATTCAAGAGGACCAATTTGTAAAGTAGGTCAAGATGGCCTTCCCTTAGGTCCAAATTTCGGTATAAACCTAATTTAGACCTAAGGAATCCAATGGTGAAGTTTGATTTTTGGTTTGACCACGTTTGACTAGTCAATTTGCATAAAAACCTAAATTAGGTCAAAAATTGGATATGGTTCTCAATTTAGGTCAAGATAAGTTCCAATGGTCAAATTGAAGGTTCTAAACCTTAGGGAATATTTTTCCATGAATTTTAGGGGTTTAGTTTATTTTTATCCTGCCTGGAACCTCATGAATTAAAGCAGGTTTGTTTCAGGGTTACAGAATGTTATTTAATTCCTAGAAGTTGCTATAACCCTTTTCTGATCAAGTCATCCCACTTTCTTTCTTATTAATCCCATTTGACCTGTGTTTAGACCCTTAGACACCCCATCTGTGTACTACATTGGTAAAATTACTATTTTACCTCTTGTGAATTATTTTATTCTTTAATTTAGAATTATCTAATTTAGGCTTTTTCCTTAAGTTTTGTAGGAGCTTTTGTACACTTATTTGGATCAAAATATTCTAGTTAGGGTTCATGATGAGACTCTCATATACCCCCATGCCTAGCTTTTGCTAGTCCCTTAGCAAAATTTTAAGGTTTTAACCCTTATTCTAGACCATGAATTTCTTATCAAGTTTAGATAAGTGCTTCTCCTCTTATATCCTTGATTAGGTCAGAATGCCAATCATAGGCCTAAAAGGTACTCTAGTACCAACCAAGATAGAGATCTGTCTAGCTTTAGCCTTAATCTTTAGCAAAGGTTTTTAAGGCCTACAGGAATTAACCTAAAGTTTATTGGACTTCATGGTTAAAGCACCCGTGCTTGAGATAATTTTAGCCTTGGTTCAGTTCGCAGTGCGTTTTGTAAGAGAGAGAGACAGAAGATTTATTTGTTTGGAGAGTTTTCTCCCTCTTTTCTTTTTAATTCTAGGTTAGGATTAGCTTCACAACATGATCTGTATCGGATTCCTTGTCCCCATCATCAATTCTCAAGGGTCCCTGGCAGTCAATGCTTCGAGATAGCACCGCCCATGGTAACCCCTAGAACCTTGCCTTTCGAGATTTTGAGATAATCCTGTCCATGGTGTTCCGTGGCAGAATTCAAACCCTGGAAATTGACACTTCGTGATAATGTCATCCATGGAATCTGAACCGACAGAGTGCTTACATGCCCCCAGTAGGATATGTAAATATCCTAAGTGACAAGCACCGAGGAGATGATATGTTGTTACACATCTTCGAGGGGAATTTCCCACCTCTCCGCGCTGGGAACTCGTCTAAATCAACTTGTGCTGATCGACTACTCCTAATCTAGGTGACTTTTCAGAATATTTGAAATGCTTCTGCGTGATTTTGATACTTATGCTTTCTGAACCAGACTGTGTGTGTGAATTTGGGTGCTTAGGTTACTGAGTCTTGTAAACCAAAAGTCAGTTAACGAGGCCAAATACTTCCTATGCCTTGGGCCTAATCCTTGAGCTTTTCATTTTCCTCAACCTCTTGAGGAGTATCTAGATCTTAATGGGTACTAAGAGTCTATCCAAGAATGCCTAAGGTTAGCGTTCTTACTAATCTTGTTGTGCACTTTCCTTTTTCTTTTCCTTAATGTGGTCTAAATTCCTTAATTTCTTACTAGTGACTATCCTTTTTACTTTTTCATTTTGTGCTCCTTTTTATCATTTACCTCTTTTTCTCCTCCTCCTTTTGTAAAATCCACAAGCATCCTTCCTCCTTTCAATTTTTTTTTTTTTATGTTGAAACCTTTTCTTATGAGTTTTTATTCATTTTGCACTTTCATACCCCCCCATGCCTAAGATTTCCAATGTCCTCATTGTAAATTAGGATTATTTTTATTTAGCTTGGTTCATGCATTAGGACAGGTATTTTGGTGAGTGGATGGGTCGAGGTGACTGTTGCAGACGATTTCTAATCTCAGATGTGAGCACCTGAGGTGGAGTCGGCTGCCCTAAAGGATGAACCTAAAGTGCAAAGAGGTGTCAGAAAAGGTTTCGGGTTTTTCAGAAAGAATGACGAGCTATCTCCTGTTAAGCATTGAGTTTTACTCCATCAGCTGGGTGCAATAAGCTCAGGGAGAATGGAGGATAAATGATGACTCAGCCAAATCTGTAGAGGTTACATCAATCAACGGTTTGAGTCTCTGACCATTCACGATGAAAGGTTTGGAATCGTGGCTGAGAAGGCTAATTTCGACGACTCCATTTCAAAAAATATGTCGGACAAGATACGGTCCGACCCACTTGGATCGCAATTTCCCAGGGAAGAGTTTGAGTCGGGCATCGAAGAGTAGGACCTTCTGACCAGGGTAGAAGATCTTTCTAGAAATGTGCTTGTCATGGAAGGCTTTAACCCTCTCTTTGTAGATTCGCGAGTTCTCATAAGCATCAAGGCGTAATTCATCGATCTCGCTTATCCGAAGCTTTCTGTGGGTTCCAACCATAGAAAGATCTAAGTTGTAGCTCCGTACTACCCAATAGGCTTTGTGCTCCAGTTCGACAGGAAGGTGACATGCCTTCCTGTACACCAGTCTGAAAGGAGACATGCTTAGTTGGGTCTTGTGGGCAGTCCTATAAGCCCACAAAGCTTCCGAAAGTTGGGACGACCAATCTTTCCTGTCAGGTTGAACAGTAACCTGCAGGATTTTCTTGATCTCCCGATTTGATAGCTCAGCTAGACCATTAGTTTGGGGGTGGTAAGGAGTAGATATTCAGTGAGACACCCCGTATTTGGTCATCAGTGACCTGAACTGAGCATTGGTGACATGGGTCCCTCCGTCAGAGATGATTGCACGAGGAATCCTGAACCGTGAGAAGATATTCTGATGAATGAATTTGATGACGATCTTATGATCACAGGTTTGGGTCGGAATGGCTTCGATCCATTTGGACACGTAGTCTACTGCGAGTAAAATGTACTCGAAGCCGTCCGAAACAGGAAAGGGACCCATAAAATCAATCCCCCAAATATCGAAGATCTCGCATACGAGAATCGGCTGCAAAGGCATCATGTCGCGGTGGCTCATGTTGCCCAAAGTTTGGCAATGATTGCATGCCTTATAGTGACTGTATGCGTCCTTGAAGATAGTGGGCCAGTAAAAGCCACACTGGAGGATTTTTTATGCAGTTTTGTGCCCAGAGAAATGGCCACCGCATGCTTGGTCATGGCAGAAGGAGAGAATGTCATTGACTTCGCCCTCCAGGACACATCGCTGGATTACTTGGTCAGCACCTATACGGAAGAGGTACGGGTCTTCCCAGATGTAGTACTTGGCATCGGAGTGTAACTTGTCTTTCTTGGCCTTTGGCCAATCAGATGAGATTTGATGTGATGCCAAGTAGTTTACTATATCAGCAAACCATGGAAGCCTAGTACCAATAGTCAAAAGGTGCTCATCAGGAAAATTCTCTGTGATGGGTCTAGAAGGGTTGATGATTTCAGAAGGAAGGTGATACAAGTGGTCAGCTACCATGTTCTGTCTTCTCACCTTGTCGTGAATCTCGAGGTCGAATTCTTGCAACAGCAAGATCCATCAGATTAATCGAGGCTTCGCATCCTTCTTAGCAAGGAAATGCCTCACAACTGTGTGATTTGAGTACATTACGACGTGGGAACCTAGGAGATAAGATCAAAATTTTTCCAGGGCAAATACTATAGCTAGCAGCTCTTTCTCCGTAACTATGTAGTTACGCTGAGCCTCATCAAGTGTCTTGCTAGCGTAGTAGATGACCACGGATTTCCCGTCAATCTTCTGCCCCAGAACTGCTCCTACAGCGAAATCAGATGCATCGCACATGATCTCAAAGGGTTGAGACCAATCAGGGGACTGTAGGATCGGGGCTTGGGTGACTCGATCACGAAGGCTCTCAAAAGCTTGAGTGCATTCCTTGGAAATTTCAAAGGGTACATCCTTGGAGAGAAGAGTAGTCAGGGGGCGCACAATTTTCATGAAATCAGGGATGAAACAACGGTAAAAATCGACGTGCCCCAGAAAAGAATGGATGTTCCTAATCGAGCTAGGCATAGAAAGTCTAGAAATCAGATCAACCTTGGCTCGATCCACTTGGATGCCTTTCTCAGAAATTAAATGCCCTAGGACGATCCCCTCAGGCACCATAAAGTGGCTCCTTTCCCAGGAAAGAACCAAATTTACGTCAATGCAATGCCTGAGTATATGAACCAAGTGCTGGAGGCAATCATCAAATGATGCCCCGAAAACTGAGAAGTCATCCATGAAGACTTCCAGATAATCACCTACCATATCAGAGAATATGGCAAGCATGCACCGCTGAAAGGTCGCGGGTGCATTGCAGAGACCGAAAGGCATCCTTCGGAACGCGTACGTCCCGAAGGGGCAGGTGAATGTGGTCTTCTCTGGGTCCTCAGGATGAATAGCCACTTGGTTATAACCGGAGTACCCATCAAGAAAGCAGAAGAATCTATTTCCCGCTAATTTTTTGAGAATCTGATCAATGAATGGTAGGGGGAAATGATCCTTCTTCGTGGAGGAATTGAGTCTTCGGTAATCTATGCAGACTCTCTACAAGTTGGCTATACGGGTTGGTATGACCTCCGGTTTCAGTCATAATAGTGGTGAGCCCTGCCTTCTTAGGCACAACCTGGATTGGGCTCACCCAACTACTGTCGGAGATCGGGTAGATGATCCCTGCATCTAACCACTTAATGATCTCCTTTTTCACGACCTCCTGCAGATTGGGATTCAAGCATCTCTGCATCTCACGGGAAGGTCGTGCGCCCTCTTCAGAATAAATACGGTGTGTGCAATAAGAGGGACTTATTCCATTCAAATCATCAAGAGTCCAACCAATGGCCCTGCGATGTTGTTGGAGAACAGTAATTAGATGGGATTCCTGATCAGGTGTGAGTCTAGAGTTTATAATCACAGGAAATGTCTGATTATAACGCAAGAAGACATATTTTAAATGGTCGGGAAGGGGTTTGAGTTCAAGAATGGGGTTATCAGCAGCAGCGGGAGGTTCAAGGTGAGTGTGAGGTACATGGGTAGGAGTTATGGGTTTGTCTATCTCAATGTCTACCTCCTCTAATTGCGGTGCAAGATCCTCTTGTGGTTGAGGAATGATCATGTTGTCCTCAAGTTGTCATTCATCAACCAAAGCTCTAACATCACAAATTTGTTCAATGACACCGCAATTAATTCCTTGTTGAGTCTTAAAGATATCAATTTTTAGAGTCTGGTTCCCAAATTTCAGTTCTATTTGGCCCTCCTCACAACTTATGTTGGCCCTTGCAGTGGCCAGAAAAGGTCTCCCTAGTATAATCGGTGTATCCCTTGGATTTTCAAGTGTGTCCACATCTAAGACTATAAAGTCTACAGGGAAATAGAAATCCCGCACCCTCACAATAACATCCTCAAGAATTCCTTTAGGTGACTTGATAGATCGGTCTGCTAACTGTAGTGTCACCTCGGTCGATTTTAGCTCAGATTCTTCTAGATGGTTGAGTAAGGATGTGGGTATCAAGTTTATGGAGGCACCTAAGTCTAACAATGCTCAGTCGAACTGGGTTTCACCGATCTTACATGAAATCAGGGGAGTGCCTGGGTCTTTTGCCTTGGGTGGGAGTCTGCTTAGGATTACAGAGTTGGCTTGCTCTGACAGTATAATTGGACTCCCACTCTTGGTTCTCGGCTTAGCTAAGGAGTACACACGTTTTTCAAAAATCGTGCATAAGCTGGTACGTGGCGGATCGCATCCATCATGGGGATGTTTATTTGGACTTGCTCAAAGAGCTTGACTAGATCCTCCTTAGGAGCCACAGATTTGGTTGTCTTCTTTCCCTTGGTCAAGGCCTTGGGAAATGGAACCATGGTTGGTTCCTCTAGGATAGTCCAGGTTTTTGATCTGGGACAGGGATAGGAACATCCTAGATGACTTCCCTAGGATTTGGGTCACTACCAGACTTGGAGTGGTCTGGATAAGGTGGATCTTGGGTCGCCTTACCACTACGGGTTGTTACAGAGTTAAGTCCTACCTGGTTCTGGTTGGGGGTTGGTAGAATGGGCTGCTGCTATTGATAACCCGCATAAGAAGTTGAAGCTTCCATCCCGTCAGGTGAAGGAACAGAAGGGGCCTGATAAACCATGTGTGCTTGGCCCGGGTTTGGGTTCATAACGCACCATTGGGTCGGAACGCTATTAGGGTTAGGTAGAGGCTAAGAAGGAAGCGTGCCTGGTTGGCGAGAATTTACCAACTGGGCCAGTTGATTTCGAACCTCTGTGATTCCGTCCTTGTGTTGCTTTTGAATAACCGCATTCATTCTCTGAATGTCAGCCAAAGTCTGAAGGATGAGGGACATCTGGTCTTGGTTTGGCCCAAATGGATAAGTGGGGTTGGGTCGAGGCTGAGGCGGCTGATAAGGATGAGGCTCTAGTGGACGGGGCTGAAAGGGTGGTCTCGGATTCTGGGAATTCCCCGCCCACTGAAAGTTGGGATGGTTTCTCCATCCAGGATTGTAGGTATTGGAGTATGGGTCATTCTGGATGGTGTTGAGGTCCTCGCAGGTCTGAGGAGCCTCAGAAAAGTCAGAGAATGGAGGAGTAGAGCTCCCCCATCTAGAGAGTCAGATGGGGGTGGATACGAGTCCACCCCAGGAGAAGGTCGGTGGAAAATGTGTTGCACAGCTTCCCGTGTGGGAGGAGGCTGTGCGAAGGAGTTCTGCGCAGAGGTGGCTTGCTGCAAATGCTGAGTCAGCTCATCCACCTTCTTCTCAATAATAGAGAACTTGTCTAATCAACTGGCCATTAATTCCAAGTCAACTAATGCAGACAGGCCCTACGTCTCATGTGCTCTCCTAAGGTTCGTCGATGTGCGGGTATTCGTTCTGTTGAATAGTCCCATGGAGTCATTATTCATGGAGTTCTCACACATATTCTCGAGAATCTCCCACACGGTGTCCTCATGCAAGCCCATGATATTCCCTCCGCAAGTTGCATTGACGAACAGTCTAATATCCTCACAGAGTCCCTGGTAAAAAGACTGGACTTGTTCCCATTTAGGAAATCCGTGATGGGGGCACTTTCTCATGAGACCCTGAAAATGATCCCATGCCTCATGAAGAGGTTCTCCCGTCTGTTGCGTGAAGTGAGTAATTTGATGGCGCAAGGCATTGGTCCAGCCAACGGGGAAGAACTTTTTCAAGAACTCGGACTAAAGTGTTGGTGCTAGAGCACCACAATCATTTGTTTTGATGATAACAAAATACGTGTTATTTAACATTTGCACTTGGAGTCTTAGATTTCAAGTCAATTGCAAATGTAGACGTGATTAGACGGAATTCGAGCTCCCATCCAGGACGGATTGGAGGAGCTTGATGGAGAACAGAGGAGATTCGCAAGGAGCGATAGATTGAAGATGGAAGGACAAGAAGAATAGGATAGAATTCTATTTATTCCTTTCATGTACTTTTGTCTTTATTTTCTTGCTCTTTATTTCTTTAGAACATTATGTTAAAGAGCCTCAAAGTACCCTCACAGTAGTCCTAGGAACACCGGCACAACCCTAGGATACTTAGGTTTTCTGTAGAGAACTTAGAAAACAAATATAGGGTTCAAACAGCATTTCTAGATGTCTAATTCCCAAATCAGACGTCTGATTATGCGTTTTAAGATGTCTGACTGTTAATTCAAACGTCTGATAACATTTAGGCTGGACTTGGTAGTTCTGTCTGATGAAATCAGACGTCCAAACCTTAGTCCAGATGTCTTAGGAGACGTCTGATGACTTTGCCAGATGTCCAATTAGTGGACCGTTAGGCTGCCTTAGCAAACACTGAAGATCTGACCATTAGAGCCTTATCAAACGTCCTTAAGCCCTTCCAGACGTCTGATAACTGACCGTTTTGCCTCGACTGACCCGAAAATCTCTTCTCAGAGATTTTCTAGCCATTGCAAATCCATTCCCACGAAAAAGTAGGTTTCCAGACGTCCAGACATAGTGCCAGACATCCTGTATGTCGTCTGATGGACTTGCGCTAGAACCCTGTTTAGATCTGATTCAAGTCAGGAAGAGACCCGCCCAAAATCAGACGTCTAACCTTATTTTCAGACGTCTTAAAGTGGTCTCCCAGACGTCTGATGCCAGAATTAGACGTCTGATTACCCTGTCAGTGCAATGATTGTTCCTGATTTCGGGTTGATTCACTTGGGCTTTGCACCCAACGGCTATGGAGCCTTTCCTAAGCCATCCAAAGCCTTCCTAAGGCCTCTATAAATAGAGGGGAACCTCTTGCACACAAAACACACACCTAGATACACAAGACACACCTTGCAATACACTTTCTACTCTTTTGTGTCCAAGAAAAGCTCTTGCTCTCCAAGCTTAAGTTCCATCATCCAGAGAGCTAAATTCCCTTTGCGCACCCGCTCTCCCGCCGTAGTTCACGAGAGCGATGTTGCGCCGTTGCGTGGCTCACGCACCCGCGTCATCGACTCGACGCACTCCTTGCAAAGGGGAGTTTCTTAATTCCTATAGAAGCTTAGGTTTAAAATTACTTTGTTGGCTCTATAGGATTATTTGTTATTTTATCTTTGTTATTTGGTTGGGTATTCGCTTTGCGAATTTCCATCTCCTTCATGGGACAAAATCCTTCTTGTGGAGAGAAGGGGTTGAGGAACGCTACCCTCGCACTTGTAGCGTGGTTGTAATTGAGGTTGAATCACCCTCGTTTAAAGTGATTCGTTTAGTGGATTTGATCAACTTGGTTGATCGGAAAATCCTAACTCGAGAGGGTAAGGTGGTGGTTTTCACCCGGTTTGGGTTTCCACCTAAAAATCTTTATGTACTTTGTGTGATTGTGTTTTGTGAGATTGTTTATATTTTATTTCCGCAATTATTACGTCACCCCTCCTGGTAGACTGAAGTTCCTCCCAAGTGTTGATCGGACGGGTCTGGGTCTGATACCAATGGGCTGCCTTGTCCATAAGGGAGAAAGAGAACATCTTCATGAGTAAGATATCCCGATTATGTGCATCTGACCCGAAAGTCTGGGCCAGATGCTTTAGCTATTTGATATGCTGGATGGGGTCTTCAAAATTAAGCCCATCGAATTTAGGTATGGCATGAATCATGTTGGGCTTCAGTTCAGAATCAGGTCCTCCAGTCAGGATTCTGACTCGAGGCTCAATTGCCACTGCAGCGGGATTATAGTGATCTCGCATCATGGGACGTTGCAGTGGGTTCATGAAGTTTTGGAAGAGGTCATTGAGTCGCTGGAGCTAGTGCTCAAGATTATTCTCTTGCTCAACTAGTTGAGCCATTGTGGAAGAAGAAGGTGAGTTGGGTTCAGAATCAGAGGAGAGGTCTATGTGAAGAGTTGGTTACACAAACAAGGGTATCGAGGCTCGGCCTCGGGGAGAGTGAATTTCTAGAGGAGGTTTCAAGGACCTCCTACCAAACATGCACCGATGGATTAGATGAGTTTAGAAGGTGCTGGACCCAATCAAGACACCCAAAATGTTAGGTGACTATAGAGGTTCGGGGCGGATGGTACCCCTTAATCAGAAGGTCGTCCACCTGAGAATTACCTAGGCAGCTAGAGAGGGTGAGTCCCGCAAAGACCCCTACACGATAGAGCGCCCCCATGGGTTACAGGGTTTCCCCCACCCGACCTCTCTTGTCACTGAGATTCCAGGTAGACCAGAATGGGGACCTTGACCTCTTAAGTCTACCACTTTTAATTAGGATCAAGGTGCTTTAGGGTTTCACTTGAACTTTAACCTTTTGAGTGTGAAGAGTGACCTAATTTAAAGGTTGGTTGATCTAAGGGATCAACTTCACCTATTAGTTCCTTTGAGAGCTTATTAGGTCTTGTCTTTTAAGGTTCAAGTGATTTAAGAGCCGAATTGCTTAGGGTTTCTCTTGATAAATGTTTTCAAGCAGTGGCTTAGGCACACTTCTTTTGGGCATTCTCAATTCTTGATTAGAAAGTGTGTCTCTAAAATCCTAGAGTTGAGTCTTAAGTTGGCTCTAATTGGTCCAGTTAGTTGCCTCAAGATTAGGTAATTAGGGCTCAAGCAAGAAGGTTTTAGCCCTAAATACCTTTAGTAGATATACAGATATAATGTGTTGAAATTTGAAAATAGGCAACTTTTATGTTTTACTATGTATGAAGGACAAGTTATTCCTAAATTGCTTTTTTTCTTTTTCTTCCTCTTTTAGAATTTTAAGGGTTCAAACGAGAGGATAGAAAATTACCTGTCTCTTGGTGTGTTGTTGTGCGGCTGCTTGCTCCTTCTTGATTTCCTGTGCCTGGACAACAAAAGAGAAGAGCTTAAGTCAGTAGTAAATCAAAAAAAAAAATTGAATAAATAGCTTCTAGAATGGCTATTGCTCCCCGGCAACGGTGCCAAAAACTGGTGTGCTTGCTGTTTCTTGCTCTTGGCAATGTTATAATGATTAATTCGTTGTAGTATATTACAAAAAACGGTCACCAGTTTATTACAATTTATTACTCGGAATTAAAAGTTTCCCGAGGTCAAACTCAGGGAGCACACGTCATTCTAGCAACATAAAGGTTCATAATTCTGTTACAAAAAGAATAAGAGAGAGAGAAAGTGAGCAAAAGTTCTCTTTTTCTTGGCTTCTTCTTCTCTCTTCTTTTCTTTCAGCCGGTTCTTCTCTTTCTCTTTTCCTTGCTTCTTATTCTTCTCTCTTATCTTCTTCAGTCTGCCTTCTTCTTTCTTCTTCTTTTCTTTGCTGCGGTTCTTCTTTTCTCTTTCTTTTCTCTACTGCTACCTCTTCTTTCTTCTTTCTTTAGCATCTTCTTCTTTCTTCAGCAGCTCCGTCCTACTTCTTCTTCCTTCTTCTTTTCTTTTTCTTCTCTTCTTCTCTTCCTTTTCCCTGATCCAAATGTCTGATTCTTCGAGTCGAATGCCTTATCGGCACTGTTGCTACAGTACCTCCTTCTTCTCTTCTTCTGTTGTTTTCTTTTCTTCTTCAGCCTCTTACTCTTCTTCTCTTTGCTGTGGCTTCTCCTTCACCTTCTTCTTCTCTGTTGTGGGAGCTTTGCGGCTAAGTCCTTGCCACCCGCTCTTCCACTTCTTCTTCCTCACCTATTCCCTGCACACACGCAACGCAAAACCTACCCCTACCCTTTCCCGCATCTCTCTCTGAATCTCTCTTTGGTGCACTCTCCCAGAGGCTACTAATCGGCTCTGGTCGCGGGCCCGGGTCCAGGCGCACCGATGTGGGTGTGGTGCGCGAGGAGTGCTCAGGAGTGGGGATAGTCGGGTCGTGGGTTAGGTCCGCGTGGGAAGTGATGCAAACGAGACCCGGTGGATAGGTGAGGGACCTCACCCCAGTGTTATCGGAGGCAACCAGCCTATGCGACTTTTTCCTCTTATGTGTGGGCACGCACCCACACACTTCCGAGGGGGGACTAAAGTCCCACCTTCGTTCTCGGGTGTCCGCAGGAGGAAGAGTCCGTCTAATTGGGGTAGCGGCAGAGGCCTGCGATCCCAATTAAAGTCCTGAGTGCGTGCGCGAAATCGTTCCGCGCGACCTGGGCTGCAGACCCTGAGCTGAAGAGGCTTGGAGCTGCTTGCAAGCTTGATCCAAGCTTCCCGTCAATGGCGGCGAGGGTGCAAGACCTGAAACCACCAGTACGGCCTTGCGGCCCTGTCAGAATACTTGGCGAGCTTCGCCAGAGCACAATGAAGACAGTGCGGGGGTCGGCGCAGCGTGGGGAGGCCGGAGTGCGCGTGCTAGGGCACACTGTGTGCGTGAGAGTGGGTGTGTTCGGGGGGTGTTCTGGAGGTGTGGTGTAGTGAATGGAGGGAAAATTTAGTGTCAGTGAGGTGTCGCGGTGCTTAAGGGGTGATTGGCGAGGCGGATGGACGCGTGGAGCGGCGGAAATGCCTCGTCGAAGGGCGGCTGGAGATGGAGAAGGTGGAGATGGACAGTGGTGGTCGGTGGGTGGAAATAACAAATTAAGAAGGGGTAAATAAAAGAGAGAGAAAGGGGAAGAGTTTCATCTACTTTAACTGACGAAGGGGGGGAAGGAGGCGCTCGGCACGTGACTGCTGATGTCGGAGACGAAGATGCCCAGAGGGGGGTAACGGCGACGAGGAGGGGGTCTGGAAGGCGCCAACTGGTGCGGCCTGGCGCAGGAGGATGAGGCGGAGTGAACTCTACTGCAGGTATGGCAGCAGAGCGACGAAGGGGAGGATGAAAGGCCACTGGAGCCTGCGGGCACTTGACCGAAGGAGGAGGAGACGAAGTTCGGGGGCATTCCTCGGCCAAATCAGGCTTACACAAATCAGCAGCCCCAGCCGCTTCTTATAAAGGTGCTGGCGAGGAGAGGATCTCGAGGGGGCGACGTGGGGAGCCCGCCGGAGAATGGCCGGAGAGAAAACCCATTCCTCTCGTGCATTCGCACGAGAGGCATGGGCAGCTGCAGGGCAATCCTTGCAAAAGAGGACGACGTAGGGAACCCCCCTTTCGTTTCTAAGAGCGGCCCCCATACCCTGTGCGGCGCCATCCTCCGCACAAGGTCACTGGAGGTATGGGCCGCTACGTGGGGTGGCAAAGGGACCATTCTGCAAAGAATGAAAGAGAAATTGGGGGCAAAATGCAAGGGTTCAGAAAGATAAGGGTCGAAAAGTAATTCAAGAGGACCAATTTGTAAAGTAGGTCAAGATGGCCTTCCCTTAGGTCCAAATTTTGATGTAAACCTAATTTGGACCTAAGGAATTCAATGGTGAAGTCTGATTTTTTGTTTGACCATGTTTGACCAGTCAATTTGCTTAAAAACCTAAATTAGGTCAAAAATTGGGCATGGTTCTCAATTTAGGTCAAGATAGGTTCCAAAGGCCAAATTAAAGGTTATAAACCCTAGGGAATATTTTTTCATGAATTTTAGGGGGTTTAGTTGATTTTTATCCTACTTGGAACCTCGTGAATTAAAGCGGATTTGTTTCAGGGTTACAGAATGTCATTTAATTCCTAGAAGTTGTTATAACCCTTTTCGGATCAAGTCATCCCACTTCTTTCTTATTAAGCCCATTTGACCTGTGTTTAGACCCTTAGACATCCCGTCTGTGTACTGCATTGGTAAAATTGTAGTTTTACCCCTTGTGAATTATTTTATTCTTTAATTTAGAATTCTCTGATTTAGGCTTTTCCTTAGGTTTTGTAGGAGCTTTTGTACACTTATTTGGATCAAAATGTGCTAGTTAGGATTCATGATGAGGCTCTCATCAATCAACATAGTTGTCAGTCAAGAACAATCAAGATATCTCCCCTTTGTACTCCACCCTACCATCTCAAACCAACGAATGTTGAAAACACATCGAAAATGTATATGTGCACATGGAAGGAGGAAGATCACAACATGTAAGGATACGTAAAGAGAGGCAACAAAGTAGACATTGTGATAAGCATTTGATGCATGCCCAGTGGTAACACAAGTTCAAGCAGCTAAATGGCAATACCATCAAGGGACTCACAAGGGTTAATGCATAGGCACTGACAACCTTGTGAAAGTACAGAGGTGCTAGCTGGTACCATGAGGGGTTCCAGTGGCACATGGGAAAATTAACAATGCATAAGGTGGCATGTAAGGGAGGAGTGACCAAGAGAGACCTTTGATTGAGTGCATGGAAGTGTAAGCACCATGTAAAGGAGAAGAGAAAAAGGAGGGGACAAGGTAGAATAGTGGGCACAATACCCTTGGGGGTTACCATGGTCTCATATGATGCCAAATACTGAGATAGGATTGAAATTAAACTAGACAGGGGTGAATAGTGAAATTAAAATATAATAAGCAAATAAAATTCAATTGCACAAATAACACAATGATTTTTAGGTGGAAATTCAAACTGAGAGAACCACCACCTAAGTCAACCTTGACTTAGGATTTACAATCACCAAGTGATCAATCCACTATCCACACCACTTAAATCCAGGGTGGTGTACCTCAATACAAATCCCAGCTCCGATCCCTAAACTAAGGTTTCTCCCTTTGTATGGAAGAGATAAGGATCTGACAAGCCAGATACCCAAGTACAACAGAGTGTAAGAAAATGAAAGACACTCTATAGAGCTCACCAAATAGATATTAAAGTAATCTAGCAACAGAGGGTGAGTGAACTATGTGAGGATGATGGCACCAGCACAACGGTGTGGGAGCGAGTGTATGCCCAATAGAGTTGTACAATAGTAAGGCAATGAAAGTGAGTAGAGCTGGAGTTTTGCCTATGGATTATCTCTAATTGGTGTGTTTAGCCTAAGGAGGGTTGAGATATATATATAGGCCTCAAAAGAACCTTCAAGAAGGCTTGGAAGGCTCCCCTAGCCGTTCGAGACATTTCTCAACTGATTTAGTCGAAATCCAAATCAAATTAGGCTAATAATTACTCTGACAATAGAATCAGATGTCTAATTTTTGAGTCAAATGTCTTATCAGACATATAACATAAGTCTTTGGTTGCCTAATTTAGAGAGTCAGCATTCCTAGAATCAATTAAATGAAAATAAGGTTCTTGTTATTAATAACCAAATGTCCGGTATTGTATTTTAAGACGTCTGATGGTATTTCTGGATGTCTAAAAAAGTGTAGGTTTGTTACTAGGATGAACCAGATCCAAACAAGTTTCTAATTCATGAAGGTCAGACGTTTACCTGGACGTCTGAAGGTCATAATGACCTTGGGTTAAGGATTTCTTGAGAATCCAAACTACGATTGTGTCTAACAAAAATCTTCGCTAAGTAAATGTAGGTCTAACGTTCCATTATTGGATGTCTAGAGTCATGTCCGGACGTTTAGAACATGGGTAAAATCTCCAGCGGTTGGATATTATTCTGATACAAGGAGATTTAGAGGTAATTAGTCCTAACAGTAGTGTCATTGGACAACTAATGGTGTAACCAGACGTCTGAAGTGATCCATGGACATCTAGAATGGTATTTTTTCATCTAGAGCCTAAGTGGTTAAACCACCAAGGCATTGTATATGGTGATTGGTCATCAAATACATACATCAGATGACTTATCTTTCAATATCAGACATCTGGGAACACCTGCAAATGTCTAATTCTAAGGTATATGATTATTTCTGAGCTGCATTTTGTTTCTAAGTTTTGCATAAGTGTTGAGAGCCTAAGTCTAAAGATCTTATACTTAGATAGGGGCTCTTTACAACACATCTAGACTTAATAAATATAAAATTACAACTCTTTATAAGATTTATACATCAATTCCTAAGACCTAGACTAATGACATCTTCATCCTTCATTCCTTGTCTTTAAGATCTGAGATGTACGAGAGACCTACAATGGGATTATAACAACAATAAAAATAATATTTTATTCCATTTTATTTTTCTTTTAGATATTTTGTAAAATCATCAAAACATAATTTAGGAGAGGTTAAACTAACAATCTCTTCAGTACAAATAAATATCAACTTGTCGGAACACGCTTCGTCAACACTCTTTGGTTCAACTTGAGATACAAAGGTGGAAAGACCGACAGAGTAATTAAATCTAGATTGGATTTAATGCCATTGGAAACACTCCCAATGACTTGACTTTCGAGATGATCCCTTTTGAATATCCAATCTTTTGGAAAATTATGAATACTGGAGTCTTGAAAGTTAGACACATCGATAAAAGAATCATCCTCGTCTTCAACATTGACACGGTCAATAGCAAAAGAGTTGGGTGACTCATCGAATGAAACATGAAAGGTTTCCTCCACTACCAAGGTGGTCCTATTAAAAACCCGATATGCCTTACTAAGTGAAGAATAACCAACAAAAATAGTTTCTTCATCTTTGGCATCGAATTTATTTAAATCAGGGCGAGTATTCAAAACAAAACATCGACATCCAAAAACTTTAAAATAACTAATCTTAGGTACTTTCCCATAATATAGTTCAAAACAAGTTTTTCACAAATCAGATCGAATTAAGATGCGATTTAACACATAACAAGTCTGTTAACTGCCTCGACCCAAAAGCACTTCAATAACCCAAAGTCTATAAGTAATGTTCAGCACACTCTTGAAGAGTGTGGTTATCTCTCAACTACCCAATTTTGTTGAGGTGTCCAGGGGAAAGAGAACTCATGAGCAATACCATGCTCTTGACAAAATTCATTAAACAAGAAATTTTGAAACTCAACTCAATGATCACTACAAATTCGAGTGATATGGTTACCTTTTTTTCAATTTGAACCTTCCTGCAAAAAATAGAAAATACAGAAAACACTCCATCTTTGAATCTCAATTAGAAGACCCATGAAAATTGAGAGAAATCATCTACGATGACAAGGCAATAATTGCATCCACTAAGACTCTCATACTTTGTTGGTCCAATTAAATCTAAGTGAAGTAATTCTAAAGGTCTAGATGTAGAAATTACCTCTTTGTTTTTAAAGCTAGATTTCATGATTTTTCTTAATTGACATGAATCACAAGTAAAGTCCTTTACAAGTTTCTTGTTAGGAAGACCTCGAATTAGTTCATGTTTGGCTAGCTTATGGACTAACCTCATATGAACATGTCCAAGTCTTCTATGCCAAATATTTACTTCATCATTTCCAGCAAGACATTCATAAGTTTCATTTTTTCAAATTCAACAATATAAATGTCTTTATATCTAGTTCCCTTTAAAAGGGTTTCATTAATTAAGGCATGCATAATCTCAAATATTTTGGAAGTAAAAACCACTTTATATCCCTTATCACATATTTGACTAACAAATTATGTTTTAATCTTTTCAATAAAGAGACATTAGAGATGGGTGAAGAAGGGTTACCTATCTTACTAAGGCCAATAATATGACCTTACGGTTGTTGCCAAAAGTAACCATTCCCCCATTTATGGCTTGGAGGTCTAAAAATAGGTGCTTATCTCCAGTCATATGCTTGGAGCATCCTGAATCCATCACCCATCGGCCTCCTTGGTGGTGGTTTCTTCGTCGTCCTCCTTGTAGGTCTTCTTGTTCCTAACAAAGACCTTTAGTGGCTTTGAGAACTCTTAGGTTTCTCTAATTTGAGTTGTGCTTTCTTCATTCTATAGACTCCATTCTTCACATTATAGTCTCCCTCGAACCCTACAAAACAATGTTCGAGTTGTCTTTTTGGCATCCACATTAGCGCGGATCCAGATTTGTTAGCAGTCCTCTCTGTAGGCGGATCCTTTTCCAGCTCATTTGGTCTACTACTAGCCTCATAGTAACCTAGTCCAAACTTGCTAGAGGAAGGCTTTTGATGGGCAATGTGCTTGTCCAAATTTACCTTTCCTTTAGTAAATTTGGTTAAGTACTCAAGCAATTGATTTGATTTTTCTCTAATGTGAGCTATTTCTACTTTCATTTTATTAATTTTATCTCCTAATCTCAAATTTTAATAAGCCATTTTCATCTCTCATAAATGAGTTAGTTTTTTCAAGAACATGGATTCTATCAAGTAGCTCCTCTCTGTCAAGAAATTTTTGTTCATTCATGGTCGTATATAAATCTTTAGTAAGGGATTCATTTTCAAAAATGAGATTTCTTACTTTTTAAGATAGTTCAATTACGTCATTAGTGAGAGCTAAGTTCTTTTCCTTAAGACTTTTAGTTACTTAACTTCTACATTTTTCTACTTTTACTGATTTGTTTTTTTTTTAAATTCTTTAAACTCTAAATACAATGAATCAAAGGCACCTTGTAATTCATCCAGAGTGTAAGAAGATACCTTTGTTTCCTCAGAGTCAGATCCAAAGTTGGGGTCTTCACTTGTAGTCATGAGACCTAAGCACACGGTTTCTTCATTTGATTCCTCCTCCTCTTCTTCAGAGCTCGTGTCATCCCAAGTTGCTTGGAATGCCTTCTTTTTTAAGGGTTTTGACTTCAAAAATTTCTTTTGTTCCACTATCTTCTTCCCTTTCTTCTCTTCTTCCCTTCTTAGTAAGGGACGCTCCTTTCTCATGTGGCCTCTTTTCTTACAATTGTATCACACAAGAGGCTCATCTTCCCTTTTCTTTCCCTTAGTATCTCTCCTATTCTTGAGAAACTTCTTAAAGTTTTTAGAAAATAAAATGAAATCTTCATTATCGGTACTTACCTAATCATCCGAAGTTGCTTTAAAAGCCAAGGTCTTCTTCGACTCGGGTGTGATGGACTTCCGCCTTTGGTCTATCTTGATCTCGTATGCCATCAAGTTACCAAGTTGATCATCCATGACTAGATCTTCTACTTAGTTGGCTTCTTCTATCGTAGTGACCTTTTGCTCCCATTCCAGTCTAAGGGAGTGAGGGACCTTGGCTTGACATTCTCCTTGGATGAAAGTCTTTCCAAGAGACTTGAGGTTATTCACAATCAATGTGAATCGTGTACCTATCCCCAAGTCTCTCATTCTCTTTCATAGTAAAAGTTTCGAACTCCTAAGACAAAAGGTTAATCTTAGAAGTTTTGACTTTAGATATACCTTCGTGAGTTACCTCTAAGGTCCTCCAAATTTTGAAGGCAGTCTTGCATTAGCTGATACAGTTGAATTCCTCTGAGCTTAGTTCACAATAAAGCGAGTTCATCGCTTTGGCGTTTAGTCCAAGGTAGTTGATTTGCTCCATGGTGTATCTCGTCTCCTATTTGTCGGGGATCTCGTAGCACGACTCGCACTTCTCCCAAACAAAGAAGTCATTGGCTTGAAGCCACATCTTCATCCGAAGCTTCCAATATGAGTAGTTGCTCCTATCGAAGAGTAGTAGATTGACCCTCTATCCGACTTGTGGAAATGATCTTCCCCTCTATTCAATCTCCCATGGAATTTACTCTGGAAATGTGGGAACATGCTTTGATACCAACAGAAATTGACCTAGAGGGGGTAAATAATGAAATTGAGATATAATAAGCAAATAAAATTTAATCGCAGAAATAACACAATGATTTTTAGGTAGAAAACCACCACCTAAGTCAACCTTGACTTAAAGATTTACGATCACCAAGTGATCAATCCACTATCCACACCACTTAAATCGAGGGTGGTGTACGTCAATACAAATCCCACCTTCGATCCCTAAATGAAGGTTTCTCCCTTTGTACGGAAGAGACGGGGATCCAATAGGCTAGATACCCAAGTATAACAAAGTGTAAGAAAATGAAAGACACCCTATAGAGCTCACCAAATAGATATGAAAGTAACCTAGCAACTAAGGGTGAGTGAACTCGCTAAGGATGATGGCACCAGCACAACAGTGAGAGAATGAGTGTATGCCCAAGAGAGTTGTACAATAGTAGGGCAATGAAAGTGAATAGAACTAGAGTTTTTGCTTGTGTATTATCTCTAATTGGTGTGTTTAGCCTAAGGTGGGTTAAGGGATAGATATAGGCCTCAATAGAACCTTCAAGAAGGCTTATGAGTCTCCCCCTAGTTGTTAGGGACATTTCCCAACTGATTTCGTCGAAACTCAAATCAAATCAGGCTAATAATTACTCTAACAGTAGAATCAGACATCTAATTTTTAGATCAAACATCTAACATAAGTTTTGGTTGGATTTGTCATCTGAGGTGCAAATTTAATACCACCTTGGCCCTTGACCTCTAATCTTTCTCGGACTACATCTGATGCTATGGAGGTCCGATCAGGGCAATCTTGGAGTTGTTGAACTCCGATCGTCGCCCTGATCAAATTATACGGTTGGATCTCAAATCCGAGGCCCCAATAAATCTTGCCCTGTTCCCTGACCACAAAACGAGAAAATTAATCTAAAATTTATACAATCTAGCCTAAATGCATGATGATGCATGTTATGCAATATTTATAATGCATGAATGCTTCTATGACACTAGAAACATGCATAAATAGATATTTTGGGTCAATTAGATGTGTGTACATCACACCCCCATGCATATCTTTCATCAGTCCCTAGCAAAAATACATACTATTCATAAAAGAATTAGAATCAAATTTCTTGGGCAACAGTTATTTTTCAACACTAAAAAATTTCTACTAAGACCCAAACTACAAAGACACAATAGTACCTGGGTATCTGCCAAAATGCAGACTGCCCAAGCCCTCACCTTATTCAAAAGCAAAAGGATCTTTTTCTTTTTCTTCTTTTCTAATTTTTTTAGATTTTTGAGTTTAAGGTTTCGAAGTAGCTTTCTACGGCTAACCAACCCACCCAAGACTCGAAGAGAACTCTAAGTACTAAGCATCTTTTTATGTGAATAGGATAGACTCACTAATCGGCAGTCAGAATGAACTTCGGGTTTCTACACCCCTAAGTGACCTTGAAAAAAAATTCTACCTAAAGGTGTATCTATCCAATCGGTAGCTTTCTCCCTACTTTTTAATTTTATGGGGCCAACACAAGGATGAACCCAGCGTATATCTCCCCGACTTATTCTACTTCTCCGCTTCTTCATAAATGTTTGGAATTAAATGTGCATTTTTGTGAGCTAGGTTCTGGACAACCAGCTGATGAGTTGTTACCACCAATAACTTATCAGCCATACTCATGCTGTAAAGTGTGGTTTATTTCTTTTTCTTCTTTTCTTCTTTTTTGTTTCTTTTTCATTTTTTTTGCTTTTTCTTTTTTTTTTAAGTAGATGGCTTCCTTGATCTAAGATTTACCTAAAAACAGCAGGAAGAGAGTGGTCGTGTGGTTGGGCTATGTACAACCGACCGATGAGCTGTTACTACCGACAACCTGCCAGCCATACCACCCTAGAAAGTTCATTAGCTACCCACTTTCCATTAAAATCACCAAAAAGCAAGTCAGTGCAAATAGTGTGTAGATGCTTAAGCTTAAAGTCCCCTCAAATCAGAGGGCGAGTTGATAAGTCGTGTACTTATCATCCCAACTTATTAACCAATTAGAAATAAATTTATGAATGGCGAGGACACGATAAACAAATCCACATTTTCGTGGACACCTAGGCTAATTAAGCCCTAAGACCAGAAGGGTCGAAGTGTTCAGGTCCTACTGTATTATTTCCTAAGGTTGAAAATTTCTAAACCCCAAGGTCTCTTTTCATAATTTAATTTTTTTTCCAAAAATAAAGAGAAAATAAAAAAATCTACAGAGCTAACAAGATGATTCAGATAATGATATCCACCCCCCCATGCTTATCTAATGCAATGTCTCCATTATATTAAAAAGACATGAAAAAGAGAGTAGGGAAGAAAGCACTTGAATTTTGTGATTACCCGATCAGCTCCGAGGTGAAAACAAACTATATATGTGCTAAATTTATTGCCTTCAGCTAGGCACACTATACAAACAAAGAGGAAATAAAGAATTCACAAATGCAGGTCAGAATCAGAATAAGAAGATTCACCTCAAGACCTGCCAGTAGATGTCCACAAATGTGGACCAGATTGTGGTGCAGACCCATGCCCCATGGTTGAGTGTATCTAAGGTTCTGCATAAAAATTACCTAAAACCTGAAATCAGTATGCAAGCAGGGTCGGGCCTACAATTTGTGAGGATGCAACCCAAGTCCAAAAAGTCAGATAATAGGAAAATCAAAAAGATAATCAATGAATTTTTGCTTAGCTTGGGTATCCTCAGAGTAGAAAATGTCATAAGGGTCCTAGTAAAAGGTTGATGGTTTCAGGTATATAGGAACCCTTAGACTCAAATTTCTACTTCCCCTGGAATTGGCTTCCTATATCTTCATTTCCAAATTCCTATCTTCCACAATCAAGATTTCAGATTCCAGGACCTCTTGCATGTTAATCACCACATCAAAAATTTCCAAGTCTAAGATTTGTGGCTGCATCGGAATTGACTTGGGTCTAGGGATCCCAAAATCAAAATCATCATTTTGCTCGAAGGGGTATAATTGAAGAATAGGGCTATGAATTGAATCCTTCTTGAAATCAGGATCTGAATCCACCATGCTAGCCCCAACAAGATCAATTTCCTCAATTATTGGGCCATGAAATGATTTATCATACTCCGCAGGCCCGTTTGTCTCACTAAAATTATCTTCCTCAAATTCAGATGAGACTTCACACAACGATTCTTCAACTTCAGATCAAAGAATTATGGATCCGCATTTATATATGTTTCAAAATCATTGATCATTTCCTAGTGCATGGAGACATACTTTTCTCGTACCCTGGCTCATGGATCTCATGTGAAATAATCAATTTATCCACAATTGGTTGCTCTAAAACAACTTGGTCATCCCAGTTTCGTAAAACATGTCCCCCCTACAGGTGCCTAAGCGGATTCTGACATTGGCTCTCCTAAAGGGGGTTCATCCTGAGAACCATCCCAAGATTGAACTAAAGCAACCACAAATTTCATCCTCAATTTCGATAACTTCCCAAGTAAAAACTCACCCTGGTCCTTATCCTTAACATCTCGAAGCCAATCCAACAAATACTTGTTAAGATCGTGAATCATTTGAATCAGAGGCTCCAATTCTTCAATGCAGGGTGTTGGCTAAGCTTCTAAATATTGAATGGTATTCCTTAAGTTAGCCAACACCCTATCTTGGACCTGGTTCACCTAAACCAAATGGATTGGTTTAGGGTTGGGTGGGTTTGGTTTCAATCTGGGGGAGTCAAGGAATTGAGGTTCTTGGTACCCTCCCTAATAATAGTTCACTTCAAGTTGTTCATAAAGGGGCGATGACCCATATGCAGTGTAATCTAAGGAAGGCTAAGGATCAGCATGCCCTTCTTGATTGTAGATCGCATTAGGTTGTTCAAAGAAGTCAGGGATCTATAATCGATGTAGCTCAAAGAAGGATAAAAATCAAGATCATGGTGTCTAGGGTTAGACCCTGAACATGGAGGTCCGAAACTGTATCCCCAATCAGAATTATCCCAACTAGTAGATGGGTGAGAATAAGTCCGATTGGGATAATAATCATCTTGGGAATAAGTAGTGGTAGGAGGATAAGAGTGGAAATGCGAGTAGGATGTGGAAGCATCCATGGAAAAGTGGGAGGAAGAAAGGTGCCCTGCAGTACAAACAATCAAACCTGCCCTTAGGTAGGGTAGCCTAAAAATCTACAGTGATGGAGCGAAGATTCGTCGCATAAAGGGTTCGGGTTTGGAAAACCCGTCGTAGTTCGATTCGCAAGAAAATCCATCAATCAGATAAAATTTATAACCAAAACTCTAAATGTGAGTCCCGGGTCGAACACGGGGAGGCGAATGTTTGGTTTTGAAAAATACACGTTTCGATTTATTTCTTTTTGCCATTTTTTATCTTTTATAATTTTTTTGTATTTTTAATAGGGCAAGAGATCAGGTCGATGAAATTTTATTTAGCTAATCTACTTGCAAAATATAAGAGAAAAGAGATAGAAACAGTCATATATTTCGAAACAAATGTTTGTTACAACTAGGAAAGCAAGAAAACTACACTAGAAAGCAGTAAAGATAGATAGAGATGAGAAGAATCCCCCTCGACGGTCGCTTGGAGGATGACTCACTTTGATAGCACTCGGATGAAGGTGGTGAGGAGCGGAACGAAGAAGAATGGCAACGGAAGAAGGAGGACAGGGTGGGACATTGTTGCGGCGAGGATCTACTTCCCGAAGTAGGTGAGAAGACAGCCACGGGATGCTCCACAAAGGGGGATGAGATGTGGGGAGAAATATTTGATTTCTACTCTAGAGGAGCATCCCAGGCTTGGGACAAGCTCTCTCTAGAGACTTAGAGGTGGAGAGAGGAAGAAAGGAAGAGATGAAGAAGAATGGGACAGGTAGGGGTCCTCTTATAGTAGAGGAAAAGATCAATTTCGTATATAGGACATTTAGTGATGGTCATAAACGTCACTAAAGATCTGTCGTAAACGTGGCTGAAGGCAGCCTTGCAACCATGCTACCGCTGCATTGGCACGCGCTCCGCACACCCTTGTTCCGCGCTCACACACGCTACACGCCCGCTTCCTTGCGGGCGGTGTCTTGCGCTGCGCGCTACACTACTGTGAGTGCGTGCCTCCACGCACGCATGCATGCCTGCGCTGCTGTGAGCATGCGGTGGCACGTGCATGCGCATGAGCGACCTGAGTTGCACCACGTGGCACGATCTAGGTCGTCCATCTTCTTTATAGAGGCTGCTACAGAGGTTGGATTGAGTCGATTTTTGCGTCATTAGGCTACGATCGTTGATCCGAATCCATCCGTGCGATCGGATTTGTTGTTGAAGCTTCGAATTGCATCACCTAGTTCCTCAGCCATTGATCTTCCTCGGACTACATATGGTGCTACGAGACTCCGATCAAGGCGATTTTAGGGGCGTTGGACTCTGATTGTCATCCTGATCAGATTCGTATGGTCAGATCGTCAATCTGAGGCTCTGAATTAAATCTCCTTCTCTCCTAGCCATAAAAGGATGCAATTAACCTAAAATATATACAAACTACTCTAAATGTAGAATGATGCATGCTATGCAATATTTATAGTATGGAATGCATGTCTAAGCCTAGAGACATGCCTAAATAGGCATTTTAACCTAAATGGATGTGTCTACGTCATACCCCTGTGCCTATCTTTTGCTAGTCCCTAGAAAAATTAAACTACATGTTATGTATAATAACAGAATTAGGGCTCGATCGCTTAAGGCATTTATTGTTTATTAAAAAAATAAATTTTGACTAAGGGCCTAAACTATGAAAACTCAACTGTACCCAGGTGTCTACCAGAATGCAGACCGCTCAAGTCCTCACCTTATTTGAAAAGGGAAGATACGTTTTATTTTATTTTTTCTTCTTTTCTATTTTTTTTGGACTTTTGGAGTTTGAGAGTTCTAGGATAACTTTTTACGGTTGATTGCACAACAATCATGCAACTTAAATCACCTAAATTAAGCTAGATTCTAGCATAACTTAGGAATAGTGCATTCATAGGCATCGTAATTTGCATAATAGCTAGTTTATTAGTCATATAGATAATATCATCATTTTATGACCTAAAAGAGAGATGATTTTAATCGCAGATGATTCAAATCCACGGATGTCAGATCAGACCGGATAGATCCGATCAGAACGACGATGGGAGTCCAACACTTTCAAAATCGTCTCGATCAGACAACCAGGGCATCTTATGCAGTCCATAAAAGATGGAGATCATAAAGCCAAAAGACAAAGATCCGAGCCTTAGATTAGGAATCCAACCATACAGATGAATCCGGATCGACGATCGCAGTCCAACAGCAGAAAAATCAACTCAATCGGAGATCTACATCACCAAATACAAAGAAAAGATAGACGGCCATGATGGTGCCACATGGCACCATCATAGCTGCCCTTGTGTCACCACCCCATCTATAAAGGTTCTTCACCACGTGCTGAGGACCGTTGGATCTCCATCCAATGGTCACGAACGTGCCACGTCGATCGTTCACCCACGCTTCATCAAAGAGGAGTGACTCTTGACCATTGGATCTTCATCCAACGACTGAGAGCACGCATCTTCAAAACAAAAATGCAATAAACAGTAGGAATGGTGCATTGGTTAGCGCCCTCTCCATGGAGCGATGGGCGCCTGATCGAACCGCGCCTCATGTGAAATCCAGAGGGGCACACGAGTGGAGGAAATTGGGCCGTCAGATGTTTAGCATAGCACGGCGATGCAACCACGTGGCAAAACGAGAGTAGATCGCGATCGAATGTGGGATCCAATGCATGTTTAATGCAAGATCCCATGCGCTTCTTCAAAATAGAAGACATGAGTGCACGTTTAAGCCATCCGATCTGTTGATTAGACGATTGACGTTGAGGTGCTCAGTGAAGGTGAGCGGCAAAGCAAAGAACTAAAGCACGCACGCGAGGAGAGATCTGGAGCATTCGATGGCCATCCAACAATGCAAAGCGTGCCACGTGTCAGCATGAGGTTAAATCCAAGCATAGAGAAGGATTTTGAAGTTGTTTTGAGGACTAATCAAGTCCGTTGATCTCCCAATCGATGAATTTGATTGGCCTAATCTTGTTGCATGAGATAGAGGGCCAAAATACCCTTTTTGCCCTCCATAAAAACTATAAAAGGTCAAATCCCCCCTTGGATGGATCATCAACTCCATACAACTCTCTCTCTCCAAGAAAAGCTCTCCCTCTGCAACTCCGCTTCGACCTTCGTCCCAACGCTCTGGATCTGAGGTGCTGCTGCATCTCACACAAGCATCCTACAAGTGACGTCATCTCTCTGCCACTTTCTATCTCTCTCTCTATCTCTCTATTTAATTCTAGTAGCATTCTTTACTGTGAAAACTCTATTTAATTGCAATAAGATTCTGATCTTTTAAATGCATATATTTGATTCCTATAAATATATACATATATAAATATCTATTTAGAACAAGTTCTATTGAAACGCTTCTGCATAAATTGCGATTGCCTCCCAACGAATGACTCGGTACTCACCGATTTTATAAATTTATGTGTCGACGTGTTTTCGCACTATACTACAACTGAATTAACTTTTAAAATGCGAATTATGTGCCGAACAACGGCTACCTGACCTGCCCAAGACCCGAAAAGGACTCTAAGTGCTAAGCATCTTGTGAAGGGTGATAGACTCACTAAGCAGCTGTTAAAATGGACTTCAAGTTTCTATGACCCTAGGTGACCTAAAAAATTATGCCTAAAGGTTTATCTTTCCGATCAGTAGCTTTCTCCCTACTTTTTTTTTTTATGGGGTCAACACAAGAGAGAACCCAGTGTATATCTCCCTTATTTATTCTATTTCCCCGCTTCTTCCCTATGTGTTTTGGGAATTATTTGTGCATTTTTGTAAGTTGGGCTATTACCTACGGCAACTTCCCAGCTATACACGTGCGGTGAAGTGTGGTTTTATTTATTTTTTTATTTTCTCCTTTTTCTACTTTTTTTCTTTTTCTATTTTTTTAAAACTTTTTAGTATCATTTTTTTTCTTTTTGTGAATTGGTGGCTTCCCTGTTCCAAGATTTACCTAAAAGTAGTAGAATGAGTATGGTCATATAGCTGGGCTCTGGATAACCAGCCAATGGGCTGTTACCCACGACAACTTACCAGACATACTACCTTAGAAAGTTCATTAGCTACCTAATTTCCATAAAAATCATCAAAAAGTGAGTCAGTGCAAATAGTGCGTAGATGCTTAGGCTTAAAGTCCCCTCAAATAAGGGGGCGGGTTGATAAGTTGTGTACTTATCATCCCAATTTATTTACCAAATTAAAATAAAATTACTTGGTGAGGACTCGAGACTAAGTCCACATTCGAGTGGACACCTGGGCTGGTTAAGTCTGAAGACTTAAAGAGTTTAAGTGTTTAGGTCCAATTGTATCATTTCCTAAAGTTAACTTCCAAATGCCTAAGTTCTCTTCTCCTAATTTCTTTCTTCTTTTCTTTTTTTTTAAAGAAAATAAAAGAAATAAATTCCATGGAGTTAACAAAATGATTTCAAGATTAATTATCCACCACCCATGCCTATGATGTAATGTCCTCATTGTAAAAATAGAGACATGAAAAGGGTGGAGTAAATAGAATATCACCTAAATTTCGTGAAAATCCGATCAACTCCACAGAGAATGTGAAATATACACACATGCTAAATTTATTGCCTTGAGCTAGGCACGATTCACAAGAAAAGAAGACATAAAAAGTTCAAAAGTGAAGGTCAAAATTAGAATAAGAAGATTGATTTTGGGACCTGCAAAATGATGTCAATAGATATGAACCAGAATGTGATGCAGACCCATGCCCCAAGGTCGAGTGATTTAAGGTTCTGAATGAAAATCACCCAGAACCGGAGATTATTGAGCTTGCAAGGCCAAGCCTGCAGTTTTGTAGTATGTAACCCAAGACTAAAGTGTCGTACAAAAGATAGATTTGATTCACTAGATTCGAATGCCCTTTTAGATTTCAACTCAAAAAGATAATCAATGATTCCGAGCTTGGGTTGCACCTGAAAGATATCATAAGGGTCTTGGTAAAAAGTAGGTGGTTTTAGGTCAACAAGAACCCTTAAATCCAAAATTGTGTTTCCCTCTAAGTTAGCCTTCCAAACATTCATTGCCAAATTCCTATCCTCTAAAATCAAGTGTTCGGGTTCCGGGACCTCTAGCATATCATTCACCCCATATTATTTACCCAAGTATAGAAATCATGGCTGAATCAGAATTGACTTGGGCACAATGATCTCAAAAGTATGATCATTCAGCTCTTCGGGGTGTGGTTGAGGAATGGGGCTACTGATTGAATCTTCTAGGTAATGAGGATTCGGATCCTCCAAGTTAGCCCCAACTAGATCACAATGTTCAATAATCGGACTATCAAATGGTTAGCATTCTCCTCGAGCCCGTTTGTCTCACTAAAATCATTTTCCTTAACTTCAAGTGAGACATCACCTAAAGATTCTTCACTCTCATAGTCAAAGAATTATTGATCCTTATTTACATGTCTCAAAATCATATGTCATTTCCTAGTCCATAGAGGCATATTTTTCCTTGCTCCCTGGCTCGAGGATCTCAGGTGAAGCAATCGGTTCATCCTCAATGGGTTGCTCTAAACCGACTTGGTCATCTCGGGTCTCAGAAAATGTATCCCCCTTGACAGGTGCCTAAGCAGGTTCAGACATTAGCTCTCCTAAAGGGGGTTCATCTTGAGAATCATCACAAGACTGGAGTAGGGCAACCACGAATTTTATCCTCAATTTTGACAATATCCCAAGTAGAAACTCACCTGGGCCCCTATCCTTAACATCATGGAGCAAATCCAATAAAGAGCTATTCAGCTCATCTATCATTTTGATCATGGGCTCCAATGCTTTAGTGCATGGTGTTGACTGAGCTTCTAAAGATTGTATGGTGTTCCTCAAGTTAGCCAACACCCTATCTTGGTCCTGGTTCACCTAAACCAAATGGTTCAGTTCAAGGTTGGGTGGGTTCGAGTTAAATCTAGGGAAGTCAAGATATTAAGGTTCTCAAGGTCCTCCCTGATAATAGATCATTTTAGGTTGTTCAAAGAATGGTGGTGACCTATATTCAGTGGAATACTGGCGAGGGTAGGTGTTATAATCATCATAACCTTCCTCATTGTAGATCGGGTTGGTTTGGTCATCAAAGGGTGGAGATCTATAATCATTGTAGCTTAGGGAAGGATAGTAATCATAGTTTTGTTGTCCAGGGTTAGGCCCTAGACACTGAGGTATGGATTCATATCCCCAATCAAAGTTGTCCCAGCTAGTGGATGGGTAGTCATAAGTCAAGTCAGGATTGTAATCATCTTGAGGATAAGTGTTGGTAGGAGGGTAGGATGGGAAATGTGTGAAAGATGTGGAAGGATACATTGTGGAGTAGGAGGGAAAACAGAAGAGAGAAAGGTACTCTACAGTACAATCAACCAAACCTGTCCTTATGTGGGTAGCTTAATGACCTATAGACTCCCAGGACTCATCTTGAGATGACAGAAACGATTTGGTTTACTTCTATCCAGTCAATCCAACTAGTTAGAGGGAGGGGGTGGGGAGAAGGTTCTTCCTTTGGCTTGCGCCTCCGGTTCCTTTAATACCCCCCAACTACGATCATTTGATGCTACTCCCCTAGCTAGACATCAGATGAACCAGTAAAAGCAGATTAATCGAAAAAAATCTCAATTTGAGCCCTGAAGAGCAAATCAATCCTTAAGGCCAACGTCTACTCAGTTTTAATTAGGCTTGGGATGATTGTGCTCTTGGAATGTGATGGGCCCTTTAGATGGGTTGTGCCCTTAATGATCAATTCAAATGTGTGTGCATGCACAACCAGGGTTTGCAAACAAGGTTAGTTGATGATGTGTCTTTTAGGGTTTAACCTTGTTTAGTAGCTTTTAGGGTTTAATCTTTAGGTTAGTTCAACTAGGTTTAGTAGAACACTCCATATTTTGAAAGCACTGGTGATGATATATTCCTTTAGAAATTAAAAACTAATGTGGAATGCCTGGTTCAACCCTAAAGATCAACCCTAAGCGGCAAGCTACTGATGGATCGCTTTTAATTTGAGTGGTGCAACCCAAACAGTCCAAGCAATTGGCCTGTTGCACCACTTGTTAAGGCACACAAGAATGTTTGTCCTATTCAGATTTGTACTCACTTATGTGTGTGTTATGTTGAAGTGTACCTGGTCCACAGGTCAGATCCCGGTTAAGTGGTAGAATCAAAGTGATTGTGCGCCTTAGGACTAGAAATTGTGGGTGTTAAGTGTGTCTCTTTTAAGTTAATCCCACAAGAAGAGAAGAATTTTTTTTTTGTATTGTTAATTTACGTGGAAGGGTGAGGTGAGGTGAAGTAACAATCAAACAATCAGATCTATCCTAGGGTTTATACAAGCACCTAGGTTGATTTGAGTTTGAGTTATTAGTGTGGCGAAATGGAAACTAGGGTGGTGGTGGTGGGGGTAAACTTACAGAACCTTCTAACTGCACTTTACTCCGATCTATCTGCTTTGGCTCACCTTTAAAGGGTACTTGTAATCACAGAAAGAAAGGAGCAAAGTGAGCTAGAAAGTTAAGTAAGGCGGAAAAACTCGAGAAAAACCAAAGAGTGTTGCCTCCCGTGTTTGGAGGACGAGTCGCGTTGACAGAGCACCCGGATGAAAGTTGTGAGACGCTAGACAAGGGAGAACGAAGACGGAGGACGAAGGACGGAATAGGGTGACATTGCAGTGGGATCCACTTCCCGAACAACGATGAGAGGATAACTGCGGGATGCTTCACGAAGGGGGTGAGAAGGTGGAAATTTTGTATTTTTAACTTTAATGGAGCATCCCGGGTTTGGGACAAGCTTGTAGAGCTTTGGAGGAGGTGAGAGAAGAGAGGAAGGGATGAAGAAAATGAGTGGTAGGGGTCCCCTTTTATAGGTGTCGTCATAGGGGCAAAAAAGTCCTTTTACAAGCTTAACACATTACTTGCTAGGGTCTTTAGTGACGGATATAAACATCACTAAAGACCCACGTCATTAAAGCACGCACATGCCCCCGCCTCTCTGCCTTCAGCCATTGAAACGCCACATCTCATGCACTCATCCTCAGTCGTCAAACGGACGGCTTAAACACGTGCACGCCTCTTGATCTTCAGCGTAACACGCACCCGTGTCAGATTGGGAATGCATTCCCACGTCAGATCACACGTGAAGCACGCGCCTTCATCCAGTGTGCCATGTCACACTCCCTCGACCGCCCGATCCCCATCGCACGGGCAAATTTCACCCTCGCCCACGTGCACACTCGATTTGAGGCACTTGGCATCTCGACCCGATGCCGCTGCCTTCACGAGGAGGTGCACAACCAATGCGCTACGTCTCGCCTTGTGTCATGTTTATACTTTAAGGGTCAGGCACTCACAACCGTTGGATAGCGATCCAACGATTGAGATCACCCAAGCCCTCACCTTTAGAAGGTGCTGCACAGCTGAGGAGCGACGTGACGCGTTGTTAGCTGTTGGATCAATGATCCAATGGTTGTGATGCATTGATCATCGCTTGAAGAGCTGGAGCGGGAGGTTTGGGCTGGTGTTGGGTAGATAGGATGGTGACACATGGCGCCATCCTGGTCATCCATCTTCTCTAACTTGTAGATGGTGCCACAAATGTTTGATTGAACCAATTTTCACGCCGTTGGGCTACGATCATCGATCCGAACCCATCCGTGTGGTTGGATTTGTCATCTGAGGTGCAGATTTAACACCACCTTGGCCCTTGACCTCTGATACTTCTCGGACTACATTTGATGCTATGAAGGTCCGATCGGGGCGATCTTGTAGTCGTTGAACTCCAATCGTCGCCTTGATCAGATCCGTAAGGGTGGATCTCAAATCCAAGGCCCCGATAAATGTTTCCCTATTCCCTAACCACAAAAAGAGAAAATTATTCTAAAATTTATACAATCTACCCTAAATGCAAGATGATGTATGTCATACAATATTTATAATGCATGGAAGCTTCTATGACACTAGAAACATGCATAAATAGACATTTTGGGTCAATTAGATGTGTATACATCAGTTAAGTACATAATAAATGATTTATTTACATATTTTAAGTTATTTATTTACATATAATATTGTACACTTAAGTTAACTATAAGTTTTATACATGTTGAGTACAAGTTAGCTTTACATTTACAAATAAATTAATATACATTATAACTTAGATTATAAGTAGCCTAATTCAGAGTTAAGTTAGAGTATAAAGTACAAGAATACATTATAAGTTAGCTTCTTAAATAGTTAAGTTACTAATATAGGTTTAACTTAAAATAAGCACTAATAACTTAAGACTTATTAATACAATATGTACATCTTTTTGGTGTTTTTGAGGGTTTTATCATTTTTTTATTTCCGTTTTCTTCGAAATCAAAAGAAAACACTTCAGAAATTAATGGGAATGGGATTTTTTTTGTTTTTGATTTTTTTCTTTTTATTTCTAATGGAAGGGAAAGTCCAAGCTTCTACTAGCATTTTCTCTAATCAAAACACATTGAAACTTGGATTCAAAGATCCATGTATGTTTAACCTACTCTAATCCTACTCACTATAGTTTTTATTTAATTATTTACACTAATTATCACCCTAATTATTGTAATAAACCATGAAATAGGCCAATTAAAGATTAGAAAATCAATTCAAGCCCCAAAAATTCCACAAAAATTCTAGAAATAGAGATTGAAACATGAAAAACCTCCAAAAATTAATTAACATTAAAATCCAACTCAGAAATGCGGTTGAACATTGAATTTAACATCAAAACTCAGTTCAAACAATTATCAATCATCCAAGTTGCTAATAAAGGTTTCCTGACAAAATTTGCATGCTTTTCAATTCATCTCAAAGCCAAATAAACTCCAAATATGTATCTAGAACATTGTTCTAGCACTAAACCATCTGGGAAAATTTTCTTGAACTTAAACATGATCAAAAACTAGTTAGAAACTTGAATCGAAATCTTCTTCAGTCCTAATAGTGAAGTGAGCTACTGCTTCTAACAACAATCATCTTAGATTGATTTGAAAACTCAAAACATCAATAAATCACTCAAACATGCTCTATATTCATCTAATAATCATCTTAAAACCTTGCCCAAGTCTTTGGAACATAGTTTGAAAGAGTGGAACTTAAGTTCAACCTTAAACTTAGGTTGTGAAGCTAACTATTCCAGGTTTCACTCAAATCAAATAAGCATCAAACAAATGTGTTGCAAACCTTCATCAAATGATCCGGAATCCTACACAAATCAAATTGAATCCCCCTCTTTTGCTATTGACAACGCAGAAAGGTTGATTCAAATTAGGCATTTAATTCACTAGAAAACTACTTAATGATCATCATCAAAGCTTCTTGAACATCATAAGACCTTTAAATAGTGGATTGAAATTGGTTTGAAATAAAAATTAAGTGTCACCCAGGTGGGTTTTTGATATGAATCTGCCAAGGTGATCTAATAACCTGGGATCCTTGCACACCATTGATTGGTATTCAAGGATCCACGGCAATGCCATTAGAACCATTAGGTCATTGAGATAGCATCAAATCCATGCATCGGATTTTCCTTGGCCATTGCTACCAATATCAGTGAAGAAACATAGTATCGAAGGTTAAATTTGGGCACAACCTCAAATCTAGATGAAAATCCAATTAAAGCAACTCAATTACATGTTCATAAACACAATCTAACCAACTATATTGGATTGAAACCCAATTGTATCTCAACTCCACCAATAAAACATAAGAATCAATTCGCAACCAATCAACCAAATTATGGACAATGCCGATCAGAGGAGGGCCCTTGTGGTCTTATGAAATGTATGGGAGAGCCCTCTGATTGATTGGGCGCAACATGGGGCTTGGAAGCTAATGAGGTTCAGGCCTCATGAAGGCACTGATAGAGGAAGTGGAATAGTAATGAAACAATGATTAAGTTGGTAGAAGGCAATCGTGGAATATAAAGGGAGATCTATGGATTGTAGTGAAGAGATGAATTAACCACTCTAATCATGATTGAACAGAGGGGCGGATCTAGAAATGGGAGCAAAGAACAGAGAATTACATTAATCTAAGCTAAACTAATGAAATTGAAATGCTAATTCTACTCTAATTTTTCTAGCTAAGCTACACTAAACTATGAAAGCGATAAAAACAAATCTAAAGACGAAGGGGACCTCGAGGAATCACAATGGGTAGCTATGATGATGAAGAGGGAGGAGAAGCTTCCAGTGGAGGATAGCTCTAGATCAAGGGAGCTCTAGGACTTCCTCAAGTGTTATGTGATTCCTAGTGAAGTTGAGGAATGGTAGGAGACGTTGCAGCCACTATCATCAGTCGTAGAAGGAGGAGAAGAGATGAAAGAAAGGTTGGATGAGTGATCAATTCAATAGGAAGGAGCTGATGGGCTCTCCCACTCATGAATGAGGTCCTTATATAGGCAAAGGGAGCTAAGAGCTACTGGGGATCGTAGGTGTATGCCGTTGGAGATCCATGGCCAATGTGCGATCTGGGAAGCGTGGAATGAGTGAGATGGTTATCTAGACATTAGATGTGATCTAGATGTAGCTCTCGTTCTATGGGAACCAATGCCAACCAGTTAGGTTAAGACTAAGCCATAGGATCAGATCTAGAGATCAAGTAAATGACTCTAATTTAGCATATTCTTTACGCTACAGTATCAGGTGCACAGTAGATGTATTAGTGATTTTGCATTGAAATCCCCTGGCGAACTGGTATGACATTTGCACACTAAACCCATAAGTGGCATAGTTTTATATAGATGAGTCCTTGGTAGTTTGTTTACAGAAGAAAATGAATGTGTATGGAAAGCTTGGAAGGACCTAAATGTAAAGCATATTTTTCAAGGTCTAAATGAAGTCAAAATGCAATGGAATTTTTAAGGCATGTGATTTGAACTTTTTAGAAGTTATTCCAATAATTGATTTGTGATTTTGAGCTCATTACAATGTTCAATGATCTTTTTGTTCAACCTTTTATATTCTTAATACAGATTCTCTTTAGTTGACCTAATTTATATTTTTAACACTATTTATAGCTTTAGGTCATTTTCCATTAATTCCACACTTTATCCCTTTCATTAAGTTAATATCATGTTTTTGACTTAGTTTCTAGCTTAACTTAGGCTTGTTAGCTTATGATGAAGCACACCTCATCAGACACCTCTCCCACTAATTATTCTAATTATTTGCGTCAATGTGAAGAAGATATTTGTGAAATTGAGTTATTAGGAGTAAGATATGAAGAATTTCCTACAACCACTACAAGAAAATTTACTATTGCCGACCGTTAAAAATGGTCGGCAATGTAAAAATAACGGTCGAGAAATAAGGTCAAGAGATGTACCATCGCTATTGGTTTTTCTCGACCATTTTAGACGTTACCATTGGGAAAAAGGTGGACTTTCATTTGACGTGTCGTTGTTTCTATCCTCAATTTTAAACGTTGAGAAAAGTTTTTTCCCAACCATTATAAATGCACCGTCAACGAAAATATCTACATCAACTGCTATTTAGGCGGTCGAGTAAGTTCATATTCTTGACCATTTGTTAATAACAAACGAGAATTTTACCATTATCATCCGTTTTCAAATGGTTGAGAATATTAACATTCTCGACCATTTTTATCGAATGGTCAAAAATACCAATATTCTCGTCCCTTGGAAAATAGTCGACAATAGTTGCAATTTTTTTTAATTAATGTTTTTAATTATGTGGAAGACCTGTAGAATACTAAAAGTCCTATAAAAATATAATAATCACACAACTTAAAACATTTGCATCTAATCAAAACACTAGAAATGAAAATAAAAATTTCATATATGTAACAATGTATACAAAGTTCATTACAAATAGTAATGTATATAAAAAATAGAACAATCATACTGCAGCACCAACTCCTCCAGCACCATCACCACCTAAATTGTCGTCATCACGATGATCTCTAAACTGATGAAAGGATGGGTGATCGATGCCACCCTACTGAAGTACCCTCAGGAGCCCCTTGATAGTCAGAGTCAACTCCCTAAACTGCGTCGCGTCATCCTTGACCTGCGTAGTCAGCTCATCGATCCATTGGTCCTTCTCCTTGTGGAGGCAGCGTAATAACGCAATCTCCTTCCTCATCTCCTATACCTCAGCTAAAGAGGACAATGCCCCCTTTCTCCCATACCACGTGGAGACGATCTCATGCCTCCCTACGCTATGGATGTACCTGCCATTCTCAGGTGGTATGACAGTCTGGAATGCCTCCTCTGCTGTCAGTGGCTGCTGAATTGTACCAGAGTTGGCATCTTCAGGAGGATGCATTAAGTTGACCATATTATCCTGAAAGAGATTGAATTATGTTAAGTAATTTCATTTAATTATAATTACAAAATAAAATAAAAGTATTATGCATTTTAAGTTATGTGCCTCTGCTGGTATGTGTCATGAAGCCACTCTCTATTTCCCTCACTACTCATCTTGCTATGAGTGGCCTCATATGCTCCTATTTGATCAAGCTGGGCACCTTCATGCATGGCGAACTACAGTATTTTGAAATAGTTAATTGAAACAAATTAAAAATATTGTAAGGTTTAAAAGAAAATAATAATTAAAAATACTTACGTATAGGGATTTCATCCCGCCTATGCTCCTACCCAAGTTATGGGTCTTCGGTGGAGCTTTAGCCCTATTTTCCCTATCTTCTTAACCTACTCCTGAAATAAAGGTACAATTTATTAACTTAGAAATTAGTTAAATGATAATATATGCAATACTTTTACCTATGTCGCTGGATCATGTCAATGCTCTCACACTTCCTTCCAAGTGTGCTGCTGTATCAGAAGAGCCCATTACGCAATGCCTCATCATGATTCCTATTCTTTAATACTAAAAAATATATTTGTAATGTTGGAAATAATATTAGAATTATGGTAAAAGAAATAAACAAATACAGTTAAAATTTATCTTTTACCTTATTCTTAATCTCTAATCTTCAATCTTTGTGAATCTTGGCTGCATACTTGAGAATATATTTGGAGACGTTTAAATCATCACCCCAATTGAAGACGGCCTGCATTAGTAGGAGAACAGAAATTGTTATGTAATTTAAAGTTATATAAAGCAATGTAAATAAGTTATTAATTTTTACCAATTACCTCTAACTCTCGAATGAGCTGCCACTTTAGCTCCTTTGGCACCTTCCTCCAATCAAAGTAGGACAGTGGGATGATCGCCTTCGTCAATGTACCCAGTCTCCTGACGAATGGAGGATATTCCACTGCTTTCCGAGTTGGTATGATCCTAACTAAAATGTGAACCCCATGCGAAATTCTCTCTAGGTCCCTATTCCGCGTGGGACCTCTTCCCCTACGTACACCTATAAGACAGAATTATAACATAAAATAAAATAACAAAGAAATAAATAAATCCTAACATTTACCAAACTTTAATTTCATACTAGTACTGCTAGAGGATGGTGCAGAACATCTTGACTGAGAAGGATCCAGGTCAGCCGACTGCTCTAGCTGATCATCCAACCCAACGTCCTCCTCGTCAAATGAAGTACTATCCTCCTCCTCTTCCTCATAGGCAGGTGCATCCTCCTCATAGTCAAGATCCTCTATCGGGAAATCCGTCAAAGGAGGCATCAGACTCTTCCCCTTCCCCCTACCCCCCTCCCTTGACTCTAGAGATATCTAGCCACATCTCCAGGCCTCAGAAACTACTGTCGAGGTGCCTAGGTCTCCTCATGGGGGGGCTGAGCTAGGTGCTTCCGACGATGAGCCTAAGGCTGAAGCTACTGGTGGGGTGCCTCAGGCTGTTGGGAGGTGACATCATCTCTGCCACTCCTATTAGCCTTCTTCTTAAATATAACCTGTGTAAAAACAAAACAAATAATAAGATATTTTTAAAAAAAATTGACAACATTTCCCTTATATATTTTTATTTTTCAAAAATCCTGTATGAAACAAATTTTGAAATAAATGAAAATAAAGAAGCATGGAAAAAAAATAAATTCACAATCCATTTCCCCTCCCTCTTCTTCACATTCCCTTCCCCTTTGCCCCTCCATTTCAATCTCCCCTCCCTCTTCACAATCCATCTCGCCAACCTCTTCTTTACATTCCCCTTCCCACATCCATTCCCCTTCCCCTCCCTCCTCTTCACATTCCTTTCCCCTTGCCCCTCCCTCTTCTTCACATTTCCTTCCCCTTCGCCCCTCCATTCCCCTTTCCCCTCTCTCTTCTTTACATTCCTTTCCCTTTCTCCCCTCCATTTCAATCTCCCCTCCCTCTTCACAATCCATCTCCCCTACCTCTTCTTTACATTCCCCTTCCCACATCCATTCCCCTTCCCCTCCCTCTTCTTCACATTCCCTTCCCCTTTGCCCCTCCATTTCCCTTTCCCCTTCCTCTTCACAATCCATCTCCTCTACCTCTTCATATCATTCATTATTTTAACTGTATCCTTTGGGTTGTCTGTTAGGTTTAATACGTCAAGAATGTTGTCCATTACATTCCTCTCGATGTGCATAATATCTAAATTATGTCGCACAGTCAAATACTTTCAATATGGAAGCTCCATAAAAAATATGATTTTCTTCCTAAATCCCGAATGTCGCAAGGAAGTCTAGTCATTCTTGAAAAGATGACCTAAACGTATTTCACCGAGCTGTTGCAATGTCTCCAGGACTTTCACCCCCGACAAACTAACAAAACTTGTACTAAGTTTATTTTTTCGATTCCTCAATGAATACTGACATGCTTTATGTCAGATGTGATTTCTACGCTAAGAATTTGAGTTTTCAAATCTCATCGTAGTCACATAAAAATCCGTCAAACAGATAATTTAAAAGAAACTCAAGGTGAGTCCCAGTTCGAACACGAGGAGGTGAACGTTTGATAAAAAATCACGTTGAAATTATTGTCACAAAGTAGAGTAGTTGGTTGAAATTAATCTACTAGCTATTCTACTTAAAGAATAACTATTAAAAGAAAGAGAAGGAATAATACAAATAAAGAGAAAATAGGGAGAGAATGAGCAAGAATTTATTACAATAGATGCATGCCCATTACAACTATTTGCTACACTAGAAAGCAGGAAATCTACACTAGAAAGCGATAAAAGAGAATAGGGTGAGAAATTATCCTCCTCAACGGCTGCTTGGAGGAAGAGTCGCATTGACGAAGGTCATTTCTTACCAAGATTGAGTTTCTTGGCACCCTCCTTGATAATAGATCATTTCTAATTGTTCATAAAGGGGTAGTGACCCATATGCAGTGTAATTTGGGGGAGGGCAAGGATTAACATGTCCTTCTTGATTGTAGATCGTATTAGGTTTTCCATAGGAGGGCGGTGATCTATAATTGATGTAGCTCGGAGAAGGATAAAAATCAAGATCATGGTGTTCACCCTAAACACGAAGGTCTAGAATTATATCCCAAATCCGAGTTATCCCAACTAGTAGATGGTTGATTACAACACGGGTTAGGAAAATAATCATCATATTGGGGATAAGAAATGTCAGGAGGGTAGGAGTGGAAATGCGAGTAGGATGTGGAAGGATCCATGACAAAATGAGAGGAAGAAAGGTGCCCTACAATACAAACACTCAAACCTGTCTTTAGGTGGGGTAGCCTAAAGATCTACAGACTCCTAGAACCCATCTTGAGATGAAAGAAACTATTTGATCTACTTCTTTCCAGTCAATCAACCAGTTAGAGGGAGGGATTAGGGAGAAGTTCTTCCCTTGGCTTTCGCCTCAGGTTCCTTTGATACCCCCCAACCATGGTCGTTTGACTCTGCTCCCCTAGCTGGACATCAGATTAAACAGTAGTAGATTAATCGAAAATAATCTCGATCTAAGCCCCAAAGAGCAAGTTCAATCCTTAAGAACAACGTCTACTCTATTTTAATTAAGCTTAGGTTTGAATGTGCTTAGGAATGTGATGGGCCCTTTATCTAGGTTGTGCCCTTAATGATTAGTTTAGATGTGTGTGCATGCACAACCGATGATTTTCAAACAAGGTTAATTGATGATTTGTCTTTTAGGGTTCAACCTTGTTTAGTAATTTTTAGGGTTCAACTTTAAGTGTATTCAATCAAGTTCAGTTGGCACACTAGGTTTTGAAAGCACAGGTGAAGATGTCTTCCTTTAAAACTTAAAAGAATGTGGAGTGGCTGATTAATTCCTAAAAGTTGAATCCTAAGAGGCAACTACTTAATGAGTTGTTTTTAGATGAAGTGGTGTGACCCAAACAACTCAAGCAATTGGCCTGATGCACCACTGAATTAGGCACACAAGTGGTTACCTAATCTGATTTCTACTCAATTATATGTTGATAAGTGTACCGGTTCCAAAGATCAGGTTACCAGTTGAGTATTAAGAATCAAAAGAGTCAAAATGTTAATGGGCGAAATCGATGTTTTAAAAGATGCATCGTAGCATAGCTTGAAATCACTCGAAAACAAATACAATTTATAACTCAAATTTGAAGTCTGAGGTCATTCACTGAGAGCAAGTATTGCAATTAATCTCAAGATAACATTTTAAGCACAAGATAAGCAATTTGTAACAAAACTCCAAGCAATAATGATATATAAATGAAGGAAAATGTCAATAGTGCAAAAAGAATAGGGTAAAATGGTGATTTGAATCACCAATTTACCCAAATTTCAATATCTCAATAGTATCAACCAAATAATTCCATGCGATGTAAGTAAGCAGTATAGCCTCAAAAGCACAAAGTGGTGGAATCAGATGTCTGATGCTCAGGACAGACAACTTAAATAGCACCCTACTACAGTGCGTGTGCACTGTTCTTCTTCTTCTTCTCATCTCTGCTTTGCTCTTTCTCAAGTCACGCACATAGGCAAAGGCCTCTTCTCTTCAAGTGTTAGAGAGTTACAGAGCGAGGCAAAACCCCCCCTTCCTCTCTCTTTCCTTTTTCCTTCTCTTCTTTCTCTCAAAGACCCAGGGTTAACCGGGTAATCAAGTAGGAACAGTAACCAGATCCGGGTGCAGGCCAGCAGGCGTGATCGCAGGCTAGAAGTGGGGATAGGCGATTATGTGGGTGAGGGTGCGTGTGAGGGACCCGACCCCTCGTGCATTGGGTGAGGAGTTGGATGTAGAAAAATAACTTATGCGCCCTCTTTCGCTCCTACGTCCCCGATGTGGGACTATCTTGTCTGCAGTTCTCCGCGTGCAAGCAGCTACTGAGGGCTAGTCCAATTGAGGGTGAGGGAGCAGTCAACGCTCTTAATTGATGACCTAGACGAATGCCTAGAGGTGTTCTGTACTGCCTGGACGAGGACCTGAGAAAATCGTTGCAAGAACATGCTATGGAGCTCTTCGAAGAAGCTCCAGCAATGGCGACTTCAACCTATGACCTGAAAACACAAATAAGGCCTTTCAGCCACGTCAAATAAGTTCAGCAGCTCCACCGTGGGATGGCGAACGTGGTGGTGTGCGTGGAGTGGAGAGAGGGTGAGTGGAGTGGGCTATCGACCCCAGGTGAGTAGTGCAGAGGTGGAGTTGATCGGTGGGGTGAACGAGTGATCAAAGCTCCAAATTTTTTTGGGGCTTTCGATCAGGGGAGCAAGGCGATGCTCACTAACTTGGTGGCAGGAGGAGAGATGGACTGTAGTGGATGGAATGCCTCACCGAAGGTACACCGACAGGGGGGAAGATGGAGGCATGGAGGGCGTGTGAGGGGTCGATTCAAAGCGGCGATGGCACGATGATGATAAGTGTGTGCTAAGGAGTTTATGAAGCTAGAAATGGACAAAGCGGAGTGGAGGTGGCGCCGGTTCTGGTATGGTCGGCACCAGAGATGAAGGGTGCTCCGGTGGTGGATAATGGCGAGGACGAAGGGTCAGAGAGTACCTCGCCGGTATTGCGAGGTGAGGAAAGATGAGGGGAAGGAGAGCTAACCACCTATTGTACATGCCGACCGGTGAAGAGGTCGAAGGTGGAGATTTGCTGGAGCGAGGTGGAGAGAGCTGGAGGTTGAGGAAGAAGAGGTGTTTTTTGGCTCTATTTCTCGCTAAGGAGGTAAGGTAGGGATGGGAGGTCTTTTATAGGGCTTAGGAGAGCTTAGAGAAAAGGAAACCAAATCCATAGCTTGCTTGGGATCCAAGAAGAACCCCACTAATTTCGTGGGTTCTCACACATGAATCAGTGGGAGTTAGGAGTCAAAATTGATCCCAATAGGTTTCCTTAGGTGTGAACATCAATCCCACCAAATTTGGTGGGATTTGATTGAGGTTTGAGTAAGATTTCATTTGGTCAAAGCTCGCCCTGAGGTTGGTTGACCTCCATTGGCGGAAAGAACTAAATTGCAAAGAAGATGAAGAAGTTGGGGGGCTTTTTGCAAATATTTCAAAAGTTGAGGGGCTATTTGAGAGAACAAGAGTCTGACTGAGACCAAAATGCAAACTACGTCAAAATGATCTCAGATTGGGCCCAAATTTTGGTACAAACCTAATTTTGATCCAAGGAATCTAATGGTGAAGTTGGATTTTAGTTTTGTCCAAGTTTGATTGGGTAATTTATGCAAAAACCACATTATGGCAATTGTCTATCTGAGACTCTATTTTAGGTCAAATTGGGTTTAGATGATCAAATCAAAGGTATCAAACCTTAGAGAATATTTTTATATGATTTTTAGAAGGTTTAGGTGAATTTTATACTAACTAGAACCTCAGTTAATTAAGCGGGTCTATTTTTAAGGTTTCAAATGTCCATTAATTCTTGAAAAGTGTGAAAACCCGTTTTGTTCTAAGACCCACAAGAACTATCCTAAGGTTCATTAGACCCAGCGATTAAAGCACCTGTGCTTGTAATATGGTTAGCCTAGGTTCAGTTTGCTAGTGCATTTTTTGGTAAAAGAGAGAGATAGAAGAAGATTTTCATTTTTGGAGAGCTTTCTCTCTCTCTTTTTCTTTTCATTATATTTTCCCTTAGATCCAACCTCGGATTGGCCCTAAACACATTTAGTATCATATTCCTTGCCCCCACCATCAATCCTCACAGGGTCTCTGGCAATCGATGCTTCGATCGAGCACCGCACATGGCAACCCCCAGAACCCTGTCTTTCGATGCTTCTGGATAGTGCTACCCATGACATTTTGTAGCTAAATCCAGACCCTGGCAATCGACATTTCGTGATAATACCACCATGGCATCTGAACTAGTGCAAGGTGCTTACGTGCCCCCGGTAGGATATTTAGATATCCTAGGAGACAAGCACCAAGGAGACGATATGCTATTGCGTATCTTCGAGGGAAATTTCCTGCCTTTCCGTGTCGAGAACTCGTCCAAATCAGCTTATGTTTTTGAGCCGCTCCTAATCTCGATCTTAGGGCCATTTTAGAATACATAAATGCTTTTTGGCATGATTTCATATTTAAGTGCACTGAGCCAGACTGTGTGTGATTTAGGATGCTTAAGTTACCGAGTCCCGCAAACCAGATGTCAGTTAACGAGGCCAAATAATCCCTAAGCCTTAGACCTAATACATAAGCTTTGCATCTTCCTCAACCTCTTGAGTACTAATCCAGATCTTGACAATTGTGTAATTTACCCAATCAAACTTGGTCCAAACCAAAATCCAACTTCACCATTGGATTCATTGGTCCTAAATTAGGTTTGTACCAAAATTTGGGTCCAATATGAGATCATATTAACCAAGTTTGCATTTTGGTCCTATCTAACTATTTTCTCTCACCCGTGGACCTAACTTTCAAAAAATATGCATTTGGGTCCCTAACTTTTGTCATCTTCTTTACAATCTGGTCCCTGATGCCATTGGTGTGAATGCATCTTGCTTCGACGAGATTCGAGCGGAGATTTCTCACTCGATTCTCAATCAAACCTTTCTAAAATTGAACCGAAAATTCTTTGTCAAATCCCTTCCACATGAGACCTATCTTGGGCTCTAATTCTTTCCCAAAAGGTCATGCGAACCTTTCAAAGGTTTGAGTATCTTATTTCACGAAGCCTTTCCGAGCTTGGAAGCTTCTTTCCTAGATTGGAAAAGCCTCTTATGGCCTATAAAAGACACCCTATTGCATACCACACATCTTCAGCAAGTCTTAGCAAGCCAAAAGCCCCTGAATCCCTTTCTCCTGCCACCAACGACCACTGCTCCAGCGACTTCTTCGATCCCCTTCCTCCAGCCATCCAACGACCAAATTGGTCGATCCTCTTGACTCTCCTCTTCGTCGCGATCCTCCCCGACCGAAGGGAGGACGTGCCTCTACCTACCTCACCGTCACCGCTTCGCCGTCATCATCACCTTCTCCGGTGTTGGTCGACCAATCGGTTGCCTTCGCCCCTCTATCTCATCCCTAAGTCACTCTATCTCTTTCTCTCTTCCTCTACTCTTTTTCCTTGTACTCACAAACCACTCATGACCTCCAACTCGCACGCTCCATCATCGTCTTCCCCATCTCCAGCCACTCCTCTGGCAAGGAGTTCCGTATGTTACTCACCTCCATCCTCCTCGCCGACACACTCCTCACCATCGCCTTGACCCAAAGACTAAAACCGCTCAAGTAATTGAATGGATTGGCTACTCCATCACCTCCCCCGAATCCATCACCTCCACACTAACTCACCAAGATCATACGACCTCCACACACACATGCACGCCAAACCGATGCCACAGTTGCACTTACCGGTACTCAACAATCCTCCTGAGTGCTTTAACTAGGGCTTATAGCCCATATTTCTATCTCAGGTACCTTCATCGGAGCTCCACCACGGCACCATCTTCTCTTCCTCCGGTTGCTGCCCTCCAGCTGAGTTCCTCCTTGCTTCCACACCCAAGCGATGCAGAAGACTCCCAGGTCCATCTCCAAGCATCCAATTGGAGCCATCAGCCATCCCTTCAACGCCAATTGGAAGCCCCAGCTGCTGAAGAGTGTACACGGAAGAAGCAGGCTTCTTTAGTCCTACATCGTCAGTTGCTGAAGCCCACGTGCGACTTAAATTATTTTTGTGCCTCACTCCCATTGCCTCAGTAAGCACGGGGTGAGGTCCCTCTCCACGTGCGCTCACACACCCTCACCCGCAATCACACCGCGCAGGTCTGGGTTCTAATCCGATTACTCGGATACCCAAGTCTGTCTAGCATTACAAAGAAAGAAAAGAGAAAGAGAGGAGGTGGAGGGGGGGTTTTGCCCTCCGTTGCTCTCTACACTTGGTCTTTAAGAGGCTTTTGTGCCTCTGTGCTATGCTTGTGCCTCTCACTGAGGTTTGGAGAAGACGCCTTTGCCTCTGTTGGTACTCAGAGTTGCGAGTTAAGGCATCCAATGCCTTGTGCCTTCGTCTGATAAGCTGTTGTTGCTAGTTCTAGACTGCTGTGGAAACTGATTGATATTCACTGTTCAAATATTGGAATTAAATTGTAGGGTTAATTTGGTGATTCAAATCACCATTTTAACCCCATCTTTTTGCACTTTATTACTGAGCTTCATCTCTATATCATTTTTAATTAAGTTTTGATTAAATTGCTCATATATTTGATTCAAACTACAATCTTGAGATTCATATTTGCCACTTACTCCCAGCAAATGACCTCGGATTTCATTCGAGTATAAATATTATTTTTTTTTCACACTGATTCGATCTATACTACAACGTGACTATTTTAAAACCTGTTTCAGAGCAACTAACAACAGGTCAGGGTGACTGTTGCAGATGATTTCAAGCTTTGATACAAGTACCAAAGGTGGAGTCAGTTGTGCTAATGGACGAACCCTAAAATGCAATATGAGTTCAGAAAAGAGTTATTCAAAAGGATTTCAGGTTTTTTCAAAAAGATGACAGGTTGCCTGTTGTTAAGCACTAAGTTTAACGCCATCAGCTGGGCACAATAAGCTCAACAGGTGGATGCACTGATCGAAAAATATGTGATCGTGATGAATGAGAATCACATGGCCACAAATGAATGTCAAATTATGATGAAGAGTCATTCCAGAAGATCTATGATATGGATCAGATTGATCCATTTCTAGATGGCTCTTATGGGGTTTCTGCAGAGGAATCACTTAGAAGATGTATTGATTATGGAGTTCTAAAATATGATCATCGTGGATCCAGAATCCGATAGGGGTGAATCTAATCAGTATATCCCAGATGTGTGGTTCCTCTCGTGCTATGTGGTTTAATGAATTGATATCCAATGAGTCATTTGGATTCTTTTCTACTGAATGTGAGATCGTCTCCACAAGAAATGACTCAAAGATTGGGTCTTCCAATGAATCTTCACTATAATTTTCATCCCAATCAAAAGTGAATGTTTGGAGAGTGCCTTTTGGATCATAAAACTTGAACTCTATAAAGGATTCATATTCTGGGTGGAGGTCACTCTCAATATCTGCCAAGCCCGATTCCAGGAGGTCCTCAAAATGAAATGTTTCTATATCCATGGGATCTAAATCCAACGTGTCACCATGTTCCCCAAAATCCCTGGGGATGTCCTCAAAATCAAAGGTGAAAGCCTCCACTGTGCTTATGTCATTATGCTCAGTCAAATCAAGAACATTGATGAGAACACCATCATGAGCCCTAACTAGCTCTTTTTGATCCAATTAAGTCAGTAAATGCTTCCACATAACCAGCTGAAGGTCATAATTCATTGCATAAGCATTCTGAGGGAAAAATAAGAAACTAGGGTTAAAACTGTAATTTTACCAGCTTATCACGAATGCAATATAACCATCGATTTTTTATGAGAGCCTCATCATGAATCCTAACTAGCACATTTTGATCCAAATAAGTGTACAAAACCTCCTAAAAAAACTAAGGAAAAGTCTAAATCAGAGAATTCTAAATTTAAGAATAAAATAATTCACAAGGGGTAAAACTGTAACTTTACCAATGCAGTACACAGAAGGGGTGTCTAAGGGTTTAAACACAGGTCAAATGGGCATAATAAGAAAGAAAGTGGGATGACCTGATCCGAAAAGGCTTATAGCAACTTCTAGGAATTAAATGACATTCTGTAACCCTGAAACAAACCTACTTTAATTCACAAGGTTTCAGGCAAGATAAAAATCAACTAAACCCCTTAAAATTCATGAAAAAGTATTCCCTAGGGTTTAGAACCTTCAATTTGGCCTTTGGAACCTATCTTGACGTAGATTGAGAATCATATCCAATTTTTGACCAAATTTGGGTTTTTATGCAAATTGACCAACCAAACGTGGTCAAATCAAAAATTAGACTTTAACATTGGATTCCTTAGGTCAAAATTAGGTTTATACCCAAATTTGGACCTAAGGGAAGGCCATCTTGACCTACTTTACAAATTGGTCCTCTTGAATTACTTTTCGACCCTTATCTTTCTGAACCCTTACATTTTGCCCCCCAACTTCTCTTTCATTCTTTGCAGAATGGTCCCTCTTCCACCCCACGCAACCGCCCATACCTCCGGTGACCTTGCGCGGAGGATGGCGCCGCACAGGGTATGGGGGCCGCTCTCAGAAACGAAACGGGGGTTCCCTGCGTCGTCCTCTTTCGCAGGGACCCTCCCCTTTGCCCTGCAGCTGCCCATGCCTCTCGTGCGAACGCACGAGAGGAATGGGTCTGCTCTCCGGCCATTCTCCGACGAGCTCCCCACGTCGCCCCCACGAGATCCTCTCCTCGCTAGCACCTTTATAAGAAGCGGCTGGGGCTGCTGATTTGGTCAAGCCTGATTTGGCCGAGGAATCCCCCCCAACTTCGTCTCCTCCTCCAAGGGTCAAGCACCCGCAGGCTCCGGTGGCCTTTCATCCTCCCCTTCGTCGCTCTGATGCCGTACCTGTAGCAGAGTTCACTCCGCCTTGTCCTCCCGCGCCAGGCCGCACCAGTTGGCACATTCCAGACCCCCTCCTCATCGCCGTTACCCCCCTCTGGGCATCTTCGTCTCCGACATCAGCAGGCACGCGCCAAGCACCTCCTTCCCCCCATTCGTCAATTAAAGTAGATGAAACTCTTCCCCTTTCTCTCTCTTTTATTTCCCACTTCTTAATTTGCTATTTCCACCCACCGACCACCACTGTCCATCGCCACCTTCTCCATCTCCGGCTGCCCTCCGGTGAGGCGTTTCCACCACTCCACGCCTCCATCCGCCTCGCCAATCACCCCTTAAGCACCGCGACACCTCACTGACACTAATTCTGCCCTCCATTCACCATGCCGTACCTCCAGAACACCCCCCGAACACACCCACTCTCACGCACACAATGTGCCCTAGGCACGTGCACCCCGGCCCCCCCACACCGCGTCGACCCCCGCACTGTCTTCACCGTGCTCTGGCGAAGCTCACCAAGTATTCTGACAGGGCCGCAAGGCCGTACTGGTGGTTTCAAGTCTCGCACCCTCGCCGCCATTGACGGGAAGCTTGGAGCAAGCTTGCAAGTAGCTCCAAGCCACTTCAGCCCCAGGTCTGTAGCCCAGGTCGCGCGGAAGGGTTTTGCGCACGCACTCCAGACTTCAATTGAGATCACAGGCCTCTGCCGCTGCCCCAATTAGACGGACTCTTCCTCCCACAGACACCCAAGAACGAAGGTGGCACTTTAGTCCCACCTCGGAAGTGTGTGGGCGCACGCCCACACATAAGAGGAAAAAGTGCTTTAGGCTATTCGCCTCGAAACACTGGGGTGAGGTCCCTCACCTATTCATCGGGTCTCGTCCGCGGCACTTCCCATGCGGACCTGACCCGCGACCCGACTAACCCCACTCCTGAGCACTCCTCGTGCACCACACCCACGCTGGTGCGCCTGGACCCGGGCACACGAATCGACCCGATTACCCCCCTCTGGGAGAGCGTACCAAAGAGAGATTCAGAGAGAGAGAGACGCGAGAAAGGGTAGGGGTAGGTTTTACGTCACGTGTGTGCAGGGAACAGGTGAGGAAGAGGAAGAGCGGGCGGCGAGGACTTAGCCGAAAAGCTCCCGCAGCAGAGAAAAAGAAGGTGAAGGAGAAGCCGCAGCAAAGAGAAGAGGAAGAAACTGAAGAAGAAAAGAAAGCAACATAAGAAGAGAAGAAGGAGGCACTGTAGCAACAGCGTCGATAAGGCATCTGACTCGAAGAATCAGATGTCCAGATGAAGGAAAAGGAAGAGAAGAAAAAGAAAAGAAGAAGGAAGGAGCTGCTGAAGAAGGAGAAGAAGACGCAGAAGAAAGAAGAAAGAAGAGAAGCAGTAGCAGAGAAAAGGAAGACAGAAGAAGAACCGCAGCAGAGGAGAAGAAGAAAGAAGAAGGCAGACTGAAGAAGAGAAGGCACAGTAAGAAAAGAGAGAAGAAGAAGATGCAAGGAAAAGAGAAAGAAAAGAATCGACTGAAGGAAAAGAAGAAAAGAGAAGAAAGAAGCCAAGAGAAAGAAGAAAAAGAGAACTTTTGCTCACTCTCTCTCTCTCTCTCTCTTATTCTTTTTGTAATAGAATTGCGAACCTTTATGTTGCTAGAATAACGTGTGCTCCCTGAGTTCGACCTCGGGAAACTTTTAATTCCGAGTAATAAATTGTAATAAACTGGTGTTCGTTTTTTGTAGTATACTACAACAAATTAATCATTATAACACCACCAAGAGAAAGAAACGCCAAGCCCACCAGTTTTTGGCACCGTTGCAGAGGAGCAACGGCCATTCTAGAAGCTATTTATTCACAATTTTTTTGATTTACTACTGACTTAAGCTCTTATCTTTTGTTGTACAGGTACAGGGAATCAAGAACGAGCACGCAGCCGCACAACAACCACGCCAAGAGACAGGTAATTTTCTATCCTCTCGTTTGAACCCTTAAAATTCTAAAAGAGGAAGAAAAAGAAAAAAAAGCAATTTACGAATAACCTGTCTTTCATACATAGTAAAACACAGAAGTTGCCTGTTTTCAAATTTCAACACATTCTATCTATACATCCACTAACGGTATTTAGGGCTAAAACCTTCTTGCTTGAGCCCTAATTACCTAATCTTGAGGCAACTAACTGGACCAATTAGAGCCAACTTAAGACTCAACGCTAGGGTTTTAGAGACACACTTTCTAATCAAGAATTGAGAATTCCCAAAAGAAATGTGCCTAAGCCATTGCTTGAAAACATTTATCAAGAGAAACCCTAAGCAATTCGGCTCTTAAATCACTTGAACCTTAAAAGACAAGACCTAATAAGCTCTCAAAGGATCTAATAGGTGAAGTTGATCCCTTGGATCATCCAACCTTTAAATTAGGTCACTCTTTGCACTCAAAAGGTTAAAGTTCAAGTGAAACCCTAAAGCACCTTGACCCTAATTAAAAGTGGTAGACTTAAGAGGTCAAGGTCCCCATTCTGGTCTACCTGGAATCTCAGTGACAAGAGAGGTCGGGTGGGGGAAACCCTGTAACCCATGGGGGCGCTCTACCGTGTAGGGTCTTCGCGGGACTCACCCTCTCTGGCTGCCCAGGTAATTCTCAAGTGGACGACCTTCTGATTAAGGGGTACCATCCGCCCCGAACCTCTATAGTCACCTAACATTTTGGGTGTCTTCATTGGGTCCAGCACCTGCTAAACTCGTCTAATCCATTAGTGCATGTTTGGTATGAGGTCCTTGAAACCTCCTCTAGAAATTCACTCTCCCCAAGGTCGAGCCTCGGTACCCTTGTTTGTGCAACCAACTCTTCCCATAGACCTCTCCTCTGATTCTGAACCCAACTCACCTTCTTCCACAATGGCTCAGCCAATTGAGGAAGAGAATAATCTTGAGAACCAACTCCAGTGACTCAATGACCTCTTCCAGAACTTCATGAACCCACCGCAGCGCCCCATGATGCGAGATCACTATAATCCCGCTGCGGTAGCAATTGAGCCTCGAGTCAGAATCCCGACTGGAGGACCTGATTCTGAACTGAAGCCCAACATGATTCAAGCCATACCTAAATTCCATGGGCTTAATTCTAAAGACCCCTTCCAGCACATCAAACAGCTAAAGCATCTGGCCCAGACTTTCGGGTCAGATGCACATAATCGGGATATCTTACTCATGAAGATGTTCTCTTTCTCCCTTATGGACAAGGTAGCCCATTGGTATCAGACCAAGACCCGTCCGATCAACACTTGGGAGGAACTTCAGTCCGAGTTTTTGAAAATGTTCTTCCCCGTTGGTCGAACCAACGCCTTGCGCCATCAGATTACTCACTTCACGCAACAGACGGGAGAACCTCTTCATGAGGCATGGGATCATTTTCAGGATCTCATGAGAAAGTGCCCCCATCACAGAGTTCCTAAATGGGAGCAAGTCCAGCCTTTTTACCACGAACTCCGTGAGGATATTAGACTGTTCGTCAATGCAACTTGCGGGGGGAATATCATGGGTCAACATGAGGACACCGTGTGGGAGATTCTCGAGAATATGTGCGAGAACTCCATCAATAATGACTCCATGAGACTATTCGACACGACGAACACCCGCGCAGCGACGAACCTTAGGGGAGCACATGAGACGCAGGGCCTGTCCGCATCAGTCGACCTAGAATTAATGGCCAGTCGATTCGACAAGGTCTCTATTATTGAGAAGAAGGTAGATGAGCTGACTCAGCATTTGCAGCGAGCCACCTCTACGCAAAACTCCTTCACACAGCCCCCTCCCACACAGAAGACTGTGCAGAACATTTTCCACCGACCATCTCCCAAGGTGGACTCGTATCCACCCCCATCTGACTCTCAGATCGGAGGAACCTCCGATCCTTTCTATTCTAGCCGGGGGAGCTCTACTCCCCCATTCTCTGACTTTTTTGAGGCTCCTCAGACCTACGAGGACCTCAACGCCATCCAGAATGACCCATTCTCCAATACCTACAATCCTGGATGGCGAAACCATCCCAACTTCCAGTGGGAGGGGAATTCCCTGCATCCAAGACCACCCTTTCAGCCCCGTCCACCCGCACCTCGTCCTTATCAGCCGCCTCAGCCTCGGCCCAACCCTGCTTATCCATCGGGGCCAAATCAAGACCAAATGTCCCTCATCCTCCAGACTTTGGTTGACAATCAGAGAACGAATGCGGCTATTCAAAAGCAACACAAGGACGAAATCGTAGAGGTCCGAAATCAACTGGCCCAGTTGGTAAATTCTCGCCAACCAGTCACGCTTCCTTCTCAGCCTCTACATAACCCTAATAGAGTGCCGAACCAACGGCGTGTTATGAACCCAAACCCGGGCCAAGCACGCATGGTTTATCAGGCCCCTTCTATTCCTTCACCGGGCGGGATGGAAGCTTCAACTTCTTATGCGGGTTATCAACAGCAGCAGCCCATTCTACCAACCCCCAACTAGAACCAGGCAGGACTTAACTCTATAACAACCCGTAGTGGTAAGGCGACCCAAGATCCACCTTATCCAGACCACTCCAAGCCTAGTAGTGACCCAAATCCTAGGGCAGTCATCCAGGATGTTCCTATCCCTGTCCCAGATCAAAGACCTGGACCTATCCTAAAGGAACCAACCAAGGTTCCACTTCCCAAGGCCTTGACCAAGGGAAAGAAGACAACCAAATCCATGGCTCCTGAGGAGGATCTGGTCAAGCTCTTTGAGCAGGTCCAAATAAACATCCCCTTGATGGATGCGATCTGCCACGTACCGGCTTATGCATGATTTTTGAAAAACGTGTGTACACCTCAGCATAAGCCGAGAACCAAGAGTGGGAGTCCAATTGTACTATCAGAGCAAGCCAGCTCTGTAATCCTAAGCAGACTCCCACTCAAGGCAAAAGACCCAGGCACTCCACTAATTTCATGTAAGATTGGTGAAATCCAGTTCGACAGAGCATTGTTAGACTTAGGTGCCTCCATAAACTTTATACCCACATCCTTACTCAACCATCTAGAAGAATCTAAGCTAAAATCTACCGAGGTGACACTACAATTAGCAGACCGATCTATCAAGTCACCTAAAGGAATTCTTGAGGATGTTATTGTAAGGGTGCGGGATTTCTATTTCCCTGTAGACTTTATAGTCTTAGATATGGACGCACCTGAAAATCCAAGGGATACACCGATTATACTAGGGAGACCTTTTCTGGCCACTGCAAGGGCCAACATAAGTTGTAAGGAGGGCCAAATAGAACTGAAATTTGGGAACCAGACTCTAAAAATTGATATCTTTAAGGCCCAACAAGGAATTAATTGTAGTGTCATTGAACAAATCTATGATGTTAGAGCTTTGGTTGATGAACCACAACTTGAGGACAACATGATCATTCCTCATCAACCACAAGAGAATCTTGCACCACAATTAGAGGAGGCAAACATTGAGATAGACAAACCCATAACTCCTACCCATGTACCTCACACTCACCTTGAACCTCCCGCTGCTGTTGATAACCCCATTCTTGAACTCAAACCCCTTCCTGACCATTTAAAATATGTCTTCTTGGGTTCTAATCAGACATTTCCTGTGATTATAAACTCTAGACTCACACCTAATCAGGAATCCCATCTGATTACTGTTCTCCAGCAATATCGCAGGGCTATTGGTTGGACTCTCAATGATTTGACTGGAATAAGTCCCTCTTATTGCACACACTGTATTTATTCTGAAGAGGGTGCACGACCTTCCCGTGAGATGCAGAGATGCTTGAATCCCAATCTACAGGAGGTCATGAAAAAGGAGATCATTAAGTGGTTAGATGCAGGGATCATCTACCTGATCTCTGACAGTCGTTGGGTGAGCCCAATCCAGGTTGTGCCTAAGAAGGCAGGGCTCACCACTATTATGACTGAAACCGGAGAAGTCATACCTATCCATATAGCCAACTCGTGGAGAGTCTACATAGATTACCGAAGACTCAATTCCTCCACGAAGAAGGATCATTTCTCCCTACCATTCATTGATCAGATTCTCGAAAAATTAGCGAGAAATAGATTCTTCTGCTTTCTTGACGGGTACTCCGGTTATAACCAAGTGGCTATTCATCCTGAGGACCAAGAGAATACCACATTCACTTGCCCCTTCGGAACGTACGTGTTCCAAAGGATGCCTTTCGGTCTCAGCAATGCACCCACGACTTTTCAGTGGTGCATGCTTGCCATATTCTCTGATATGGTAGGTGATTATCTAGAAGTCTTCATGGATGACTTCTCAGTTTTCGAGGCATCATTTGATGATTGCCTCCAGCACTTGGTTCATATACTCAAGCGTTGCATTGATGTACCTGGGAAAAGAGCCACTTTATGGTGCCTGAGGGGATCGTCCTAGGACATTTAATTTCTAAGAAAGCCATCCAAGTGGATCGAGCCAAGGTTGCTCTAATTTCTCGACTTCCTATGCCTAGCTCGATCAGGGACATCCATTCTTTTCTAAGGCACGTCGATTTTTACCGTTGTTTCATCCATGATTTCTCAAAAATCGCACGTCCCCTGACTACTCTTCTCTCCAAGGAATGCACTCAAGCTTTTGAGAACCTTCGTGACCGAGTCACCCAAGCCCTGATCCTACAGTCCCCTGATTGGTCTCAACCCTTTGAGATCATGTGCGATGCATCTGACTTCACTGTAGGAGCAGTTCTGGAGCAGAAGGTTGACGGGAAACCCGTGGTCATCTACTATGCTAGCAAGACACTTGACGAGGCTCAGCGTAACTACACGGTTACAGAGAAAGAGCTGCTAGCCATAGTATTTGCCCTCAAGAAATTCTGAGCTTTTCTCTTGGATTCCCACGTCATAATCTACTCGGATCACACAGCTATGAGGCATCTCCTTGCTAAGAAGGATGCGAAGCCTCGATTATTCCGATGGATCTTGTTGTTGTAAGAATTTGACCACGAGATTCACGACAAGGCAGGAAGATAGAACGTGGTAGCTGACCACTTATCTCACCTTCCTTCTGAAATCATCAACCCTTCTGGACCCATCACGGAGCATTTTCCTGATGAGCACCTTTTGACTATTGGTACTAAGCTTCCATGGTTTGCTGATATAGTAAACTACTTGGCATCACATCAAATCCCGTCTGATTGGCCAAAGACCATGAAAGACAAGTTGCGCTCTGATGACAAGTACTACATCTGGGAAGACCCATACCTCTTTCGCATAGGTGCTGACCAAGTAATCCGGCGATGTGTCCCGGACGGCAAAGTCAATGACATTCTCTCCTTCTGCCATGACCAGGCATGCGGTGGCCATTTCTCTGGGCACAAAATCGCATCAAAAATCCTCCAGTGTGGCTTTTACTGGCCCACTATCTTCAAGGACGCATATAGTCACTGTAAGGCATGCAGTCGTTGCCAAACTTTGGGCAACATGAGCCATCGCGACATGATGCCTTTGAAGCTGATTCTCGTATGCGAGATCTTCGATATTTGGGGGATTGATTTTATGGGCCCTTCCTGTTTCAAACAGCTTTGAGTACATTTTACTCACAGTAGAATATGTGTCTAAATGGATCGAAGCCGTTCCGACCCAAACCTGTGATCACAAGATCGTCATCAAATTCATTCATCAGAATATCTTCTCATGATTCGAGATTCCTCGTGTAATCATCTCTAATAGAGGGACCCATTTCACCAATGCTTAGTTCAGGTCACTGATGACCAAATACGGGGTGTCTCACCGAATATCTACTCCTTACCACCCCCAAACTAATGGTTTAACTGAGCTATCAAATCGGGAGATCAAGAAAATCCTACAGGTTACTGTTCGACCAGACAGGAAGGATTGGTCGTCCCGACTTCCGGAAGCTTTGTGGGCTTATTGGACCGCCCACAAGACCCAACTAGGCATGTCTCCTTTCAGACTGGTGTACGAGAAGGCATGTCACCTTCTCGTCGAACTGGAGCACAAAGCCTATGAGGCAGTACGGAGTTGCAACTTAGATCTTTCTAAGGCTGGAACCCACAGAAAGCTTCAAATAAGCGAGATCGATGAATTACGCCTTGATGCATATGCGAACTCACGAATCTACAAAAAGCGGGTTAAAGCCTTCCATGACAAGCACATTTCTAGAAAGATCTTCCACCCTGGTCAGAAGGTCCTACTCTTCGATGCCTGACTCACACTCTTCCTTGGGAAATTGCGATCCAAGTGGGTCGGACCGTAGCTTGTCCGACAGATTTTTGGAAATGGAGCTGTCGCAATCAATCCTCTCAGCCACGATTCCGAACCTTTCATCATGAACGGTTAAAGACTCAAACCGTTCATTGATGTAACCTCTACAGATTTGGCTGAGTCATCATTTATCCTCCATTCTCCCTGAGCTTATTACGCCCAGCTGATGGCGTAAAACTCAGCACTTAATGGGAGGCAGCCCGTCATTCTTTTTGAAAAACCCAAAACCTTTTCTGACACCTCTTTGCACTTTAGGTTCATCCTTTAGGACAGTCGACTCCACCTCAGGTGCTCGCATCTGAGATTAGAAATCGTCCGCAACAGTCACCCCGACCAATCCACTCACCAAAATACCTGTCCTAATGCATGAACCAAGCTAAATAAAAATCCTCCTAATTTACAATGACATTGCAAATCTTAGGCATGGGGGGGTATGAAAGTGCAAAATGAATAAAAACTCATAAGAAAAGGTTTCAACATAAAAAAAAAAATGAAAGGAGGAAGGATTCTTGTGGATTTTACAAAAGGAGGAGGAGAAAAAGAGCTAAATGATAAAAAGGAGCACAAAATGAAAAAAAGAAAAAAGGAAGTCATTAGTAAGAAATTAAGGAATTTAACCTAAGTTCTAGACCACATTAAGGAAAAGAAAAAGAAAAGTGCACAAGAAGATTAATAAGAACGCTAACCTTAGGCATTCTTGGATAAACTCTTAGTACCCATTAAGATCTAGATACTCCTCAAGAGGTTGAGGAAAATGAAAAGCTTAAGGATTAGGTCCAAGGCTTAGGAAGTATTTGGCCTCGTTAACTGACTTTTGGTTTACGAGACTCAGTAACCTAAGCACCCAAATTCACACACACAGTCTGCTTCAGTAAGCATAAGTATCAAAATCAAGCAGAAGCATTTCAAATATTCTGAAAAGTCACCTAGATTAGGAGCAGTTGATCAACACAAGTTGCTTTGGACGAGTTCCCGGTGCGGAGAGGTGGGAAATTCCCCTTGAAGATGCGTAACAACATATTATCTCCTCGGTGCTTGTCTCTTAGGATATTTACATATCCTACTGGGGGCATGTAAGCACTCTGCCGGTTCAGATTCCAAGGATGACATTATCACAAAGTGTCAATTGCCAGGGTCTGAATTCGACCACGGAACACCATGGACAGGATTATCTTAAATTTTGAAAGCCAGGGTTCTAGGGGTTACCATGGGCGATGCTATCTTGAAGCATCGACTGCCAGGGACCCTTGAGGATTGATGATGGGGACAAGGAATCCGATACAGATCGTGTTGTGAAGCCAATCCTAACCTAGAATTAAAAAGAAAAGAGAGAGAAAACTCTCCAAACAAATAAATCTTCTGTCTCTCTCTTACAAAACGCATTGCGAACTGAACTAAGGCTAAAATTATCTCAAGCATGGGTGCTTTGACCACGAAGTCCAACAAACCTTAGGTTAGTTCCTGTAGGCCTTGAAAACCATTGCTAAAGACTAAGGCTAAAGATAGACAGATCTAGATCTTGGTTGGTACTAGAGTACCTTTTAGGCCTATGATTGGCATTCTGACCTAATCAAGGGTATAAGAGGAGAAGCACTTATCTAAACTTGATAAGAAATTCATGGTCAAGAACAAGGGTTAAAACCTTAAAATTTTGCTAAGGGACTAGCAAAAGTTAGGCATGGGGGTATGATGAGAGCCTCAGCATGAACCCTAACTAGCATATTTTGATCCAAATAAGTGTATAAAAGATCCTACAAAACCTAAGGAAAAGCCTAAATCAGAGAATTGTAAATTTAAGAATAAAATAATTCACAAGGGGTAAAACTGCAACTTTACCAATGCAGTACACAGATGGGGTGTCTAAGGGTCTAAACATAGGTCAAATGGGCTTAATAAGAAAGAAAGTGGGATGACCTGATCCGAAAAGGGTTATAGCAACTTCTAGGAATTAAATGACATTCCATAACCCTGAAACAAACCTGATTTAATTCACGAGGTTACAGGCATGATAAAAATCAACTAAACTCCCTAAAATTCATGGAAAAATATTTCCTAGGGTTTAAAACCTTCAATTTGGCCTTTGGAACCTATCTTGACCTAAATTGAGAACCATACCCAACTTTTGACCTAATTTGGGTTTTTATGCAAATTGATCGATCAAACGTGGTCAAACCAAAAATCAAACTTCACCATTGGATTCCCTAGGTCCAAATTAGGTTTATACCAAAATTTGGACCTAAGGGAAGGCCATCTTGACCTACTTTACAAATTTATCCTCTTGAATTACTTTTCGACCCTTATCTTTCTGAAACCTTGCATTTTGCCCCCCAACTTCTCTTTCGTACCTTGCAGAATGGTCCCTCTGCCACCCCACTCAGCTGCCATACCTCCGGCGACCTTGCGCAGAGGATGGCGCCGCACAGGGTATGGGGGCCGCTCTCAGAAACGAAACGAGGGTTCTCTGCGTAGTCCTCTTTCGCAAGGACCCTCCCCCTTGCCCTGCAGCTGCCCATGCCTCTCGTGAGAATGCACGAGAGGAATGGGTTTGCTCTCCGGCGAGCTCCCCACGTTGCCCCCACGAGATCCTCTCCTCGCCAGCACCTTTATAAGAAGCGACTGGGGCTGCTGATTCGGTCAAGCCTGATTTGGCCGAGGAATCCCCCCCAACTTCGTCTCCTCCAACGGTCAAGCGCCCGTAGGCTCTGGTGGCCTTTCATCCTCCCCTTTGTCGCTCTGCTGCCATACCTGTAGCAGAGTTCACTCCGCCTCATCCTCCCATGCCAGGCCGCACCAGTTGGCACCTTCCAGACCCCCTCCTCGTCGCTGTTACCCCCCTCTGGGCATCTTCGTCTCCAGCGTCGACAGGCACGCGCAGAGCGCCTCCTTCCCCCCCTTCGTCAGTTAAAGTAGGTGAAACTCTTCCCCTTTCTCTCTCTTTTATTTCCCCCTTCTTAATTTGCTATTTCCACCCACCGACCACCACTGTCCATCGCCACATTCTCCATCTCCGGCTGCCCTTCGGCGAGGCGTTTCCGCCGCTTCACGCCTCCATCCACCTCGCCAATCACCCCTTAAGCACCGCGACACCTCACTGACACTAAGTCCTCCCTCCATTCACCACGCCACACCTCCAGAACACCCCCCGAACACACCCACTCTCACGCACACAGTGTGCCCTAGGCACGTGCACCCTGGCCTCCCCATGCCGCGCCGACCCCCGCATTGTCTTCGCCGTGCTCTGGCGAAGCTCACCAAGTATTCTGACAGGGCCGCAAGGCCGTACTGGTGGTTTCAGGTCTCGCACCCTCGCCGCCATTGACGGGAAGCTTGGAGCAAGCTTGCAAGTAGCTCCAAGTCACTTCAGCCGTAGGTCTGCAGCCCAGGTCGCGCGGAAGGGTTTTGCGCATGCACTCAGGACTTCAATTGGGATCACAGGCCTCTGCTGCTGCCCCAATTAGACGGACTCTTCCTCCCGTAGGCACCCAAGAACGAAGGTGGGACTTTAGTCCCACCTCGGAAGTGTGTGGGCACACGCCCACACATAAGAGGAAAAAGTGCTTTAGGCTATTCGCCTCGAAACACTGGGGTGAGGTCCCTCCTCACCTATTCACCGGGTCTCGTCCGCGGCACTTCCCATGCAGACCTAACCCGCGACCCGACTACCACCACTCCTGAGCACTCCTCGCACACCACACCCACGCCGGTGCGCCTGGACCCGGGCATGCGACTCGACACGATTACCCCGCTCTGGGAGAGCGTACCAAAGAGAGATTCAGAGAGAGAGAGACACGGGAAAGGGTAGGGGTAGGTTTTACATCGCGCGTGTCTAGGGAACAGGTGAGGAAGAGTGATGAGAACCTCATCATGAGCCATAACTAGCTCATTTTGACCTAATACAAAGGATAAAAGCTCCTACATATCTCAAGGAAAGGCTTAACTCAGAGAATTCTGAGTTTGAGAAGAAAACAAGTCATAAGGGGTAAAAATGCAATTTTACCAGTATAATCTGCATACAGGGCAATTCAGGGCCCAAACATAGGTCAAAGCAGCTTAATAAGAATAAAAGTGGGATGAAATGATCTAGCAAGGGCTACAGCAATTCCAAGAAACTAAATGATAAATCTGTAACCCTAAAACAACCCACTTCAATTCACAAGGTTCGAGGCAAAGTAAAAATACATTAAACCCTCTAAAATTCATAGAAAAATAATCTCTAGGGTTTAGAACCTTCAATTTGGCCTTTAGAACCCATTTTGACCTACATTGAGAACCATGCCCAATTAATAACTTAATTTGGGTTTTTGCGCAAATTGACCGGTCAAACAAGGTTTAATATGAAAATGAAATTCACCATTAGATTCCTTAGGTCCTAATTAGTCATGTATAAAAACTTGTGCCTAAGAAGAAACCTCCTTGACCGACTTTACACTTTGGTCCTCATATATTTACTCTTTGGCCCTCAACTTTTGAACCCTCGCATTTTGGCCCCTAACTCTCCTTCGTTCTTTGCAATCAGGTCCCTCCTGCAAAACCTGCCAGCACCATGCTCCGGCGACCTTGCGCGGAGCATGGCGCCGCGCAGGGTGAGGTAAGGGACCTGGCAAGTAAACCGGGGGTGCCCTGCGTCGTCAGCCGTCGCAGGGACACCCCCCTGATCGTTGTAACCCACCATACCGGCCGTGCGAACGCACGGACGGTATGGGTTCGTGTTTCCGGCCATCCTCCGGCGAGGGAGACACGTCGTCTCCCTCCGCCTTCCTCCCTGTTTGATCCCTATAAATACCCCCCGTTGCTCCACCGACCGGGGCAGCCTGGATCTGACGGAGAAAATCCCCAACTTTCTTCTCTTCTTCCTCCGGCAGACGCTCACCAGCTCCGGCGGTTTCCTCCCCCTCCACCTCTTCGCTCTGCCGCAATACCAGCAGCAGAGACTTCCTCCCCTGCTCTTCCCGCGCCACGCCGCACCCAGCTGGCGCCTCTCCGGCTCTCTGCTCGCCGCCGCCCCTTTCCCTGAGCATCGTCTTCTCCGGCGACAGTCGATACGACTGTCGCCCTGTTCCTCCCCCTTCGTCCCTGCAAGTAAGCTAGAGCTACTCCCCTTCTTCTCCTCCTTCTTTCCCCACTTTCAATTTATTCAATTAAGCCCTCGACCGACCCTGACCACCTTCACCCCCTTCGCCTCCGACCACCCTCCGGCGAGCCGCTCCCATCACCTCAGCGACCCACACGGCTCGCCGACCACCGCAGGACCTCCGCCTCCTCACCCTGATCAACCTCCGCCCTGCCACTCCCCCCACATCACCCTCTGCAACCCCACCGAACAGACCCATCCTCCGACCCACAGTCCGACCTAGGGCAGCCCTCGCACGCCGCCCCGCGCCTCGCCACCACCCACACGAGCTTCGCCGCACCCTGGCGAAGCTCCTGGCACTTTCTGATTAGGCCGAGAGGCCGTTTTCTTGTGAACAGGCCACCCGACCTCCGCCGCCATTGACGCGCAGGAGGAACTGCTTCCGCCTGCAGCTACAGGCGCGCCACGCTCAGCGCCAAGCCCAGATTCAACTCCCAGGCCTTGCAAGGAGTTTTGGCAAAACACCAGGTTCGCAGCTAAGGAAGAAAGCTTCGCGTGACGCCGCCATCTCCTGCTGAATTCCTCGCTGCGGGCGCGCAATTGAGGTGGGCCATTTAGTCCCACCTCGGAAACGCCTGAAGAGCCGCAGCGACATAAGATGCAAAAGTGCTGAAGGCTTACTGCCTCAGCACACGGGTTGAGGTCCCCTTCACCCGCCCAGTTACCCGGTCTCGTCCGCGCTCACGCCCCCGCGGACCTGACCCGAACCGACCCGACCCGACTCAAGACTGACCTGCACTCCTCGCCCACCACGCACGCCGGTGGGCCTGGACCCGGGCCTGACCCGAACCCGGTTACCCGGTAGCTCTGGGAGAGCTCTCCCAAGAGTGGTTTCAGAGAGAAAGAGAGACGCGGGGGGGGAAGGGTAGAGTAGGTTTTGCCTCTGACGAAAAACTCTGAAGTGTGCAGGCACAGGCGAAGAAGAAGACCCGCGGAAGAAGAAGGAAGCTAACTGTAGCAACAGGTAGTTAAGTCGTCTGATTTGGAAATCAGACGACGGCCTGAAGCAGCTAAGGAAGAAAGCTTCGCGTGACGTCCCTGGCTGAAAAAGAAAAGAAGAAGCTGACACTTAGCCGCAGGGAGGAAAAACAAGAAGAAACTCTAAAGAAGAGGCTGAGCAAAGGCTGCAGAGAAGAAGTACAGCAGAGCCAAGGAAGAAGAAACCTTCACAGAAGAGACTGCAGAAAAAGAAGAAGAGAGGCCAAAACAGAAACCAAGGAAGAAGAAGAAGGAGATCTGAAGAGGAGCATCACCTCTGCAGAACAAAGAAGAAGAAGAAGGAGATCTGAAGAAAGAAAGAAAGAAGAACATCACGAGGAGAAAACAAAGAGAACAACAAATTCTTTCCCTCTCTCTTTCTTTATTTTGTAAAAGAAACATGTATATCTCTAGAATACAACTTGCTCCCTGAGTTCGACCTCGGGAACTCTTTTATTTTCCGAGTAAAAAATTTTTATATATTTGAAATGTTGGTAATAACCGACTTTACTACAACGTTATAACAAACCAAAACCCGGTCATCACACCAACCGATTTCAAAGAGGAAGAGCGGGCAGCGAGGACTTAGCCGAAAAGCTCCCGCAGCAGAGAAAAAGAAGAAGGTGAAGGAGAAGCCGCAGCAAAGAGAAGAAGAGGAAGAAGCTGAAGAAGAAAAGAAAGCAACATAAGAAGAGAAGAAGGAGGCACTGTAGCAACAGCACCGATAAGGCATCCGACTCGAAGAATCAGACGTCCGAATCAAGGAAATGGAAGAGAAGAAAAAGAAAAGAAGAAGGAAGGAGCTACTGAAGAAGGAGAAGAAGATGCAGAAGAAAGAAGAAAGAAGAGAAGCAGCAGCAGAGAAAAGGAAGAGAGAAGAAGAACCGCAGCAAGGAGAAGAAGAAAGAAGAAGGTAGACTGAAGAAGCGAAGGCACAATAAGAAAAGAGAGAAGAAGAAGACGCAACGAAAAGAGAAAGAAAAGAACCGGCTGACGGAAAAGAAGAAAAGAGAAGAAAGAAGAAGCTAAGAGAAAGAAGAAAAAGAGAACTTTTGCTCACTCTCTCTCTCTCTTATTCTTTTTGTAACAGAATTGTAAACCTCTATGTTGCTAGAATGACGTGTGCTCCCTGAGTTCGACCTCGGGAAACTTTTAATTCCAAGTAATAAATTATAATAAACTGGAGACCATTTTTTGTAATATACTACAACGAATTAATCATTATATCACCAAGAGCAAGAAATTCCAAGCCCACCACTTTTCTCAGGGGCTGAATAAAGGTCAAATGGTCTTAATAGGATAACAAGTGGGTTAGATCAGACAAAAAAGGGTTTGCACGTATTTTAAGAATTAAATGACTTTTTAAAATCCTAAAAATAGATCCACTTAATTAACCAAGGTTCTGGTCAAGATAAAATTCACCTAAACCCTCTAAAATTCATAGAAAAATATTCTCTAGGGTTTCGTACCTTCAATTTGACCATCATAACCCATCTTGACCCAAAACAAAGTCTCAGATAGATATTTACCCTAATTTATGTTTTTGCATAAATTACCCAGTCAAACATGGTCAAAACCAAAATCCAACTTCACCATTGGATTTCTTAAGTCCAAATTAGGCTTTTACCAAAATTTGGGCCCAAGATGAGCTTGTCTTGACCTGGTTTGCAAATTGGTTCTATCTGATTACAGTCATGCCCCCAACTTTCAAAAATCTTTGCAGTCAGCCCACTAACTTCTTCGTCACCTTCACAATTAGGTCCCTCTGCCATTATCGCGGAGGAAACCTACTCCGACGACCTTTGACAAGAGATTTCTCCTTGATTTCTTGGCAAATTCCTTCCAAAATTGGAAGGGAGACTCCTTGAGAAATCCTCTCCAATCTGAACCCATCCTTATACACTGAATCTTTCCCAATCTCTCATGCAAATGCATGAGAGAATTGGGCATCAATAAACATCCAACTCTGGCAACCTTCCAAGCTTGGGAAGCTTGCTTCCCAAGCTCTAACCGCCCTCTAATGACCTATAAAAGACTCCCCAGGGTTCGATCGTTCTCCTCAGCTTGAATTCCAGCCGAAAACCCTCCTCTTCCTCCCTCCTCTTCGACCGCAAAGCTCCTCAAGCTCCGACTCCTCCTCCTAACCATCCTTCATCATCCGGTTACAAAACCAGTGGCTGAATTCTCTTTCTCCCACTCATCTGCTCTTGGCCGTACCAGCAGGAGCCCTTCTACCTCCGTCGTCGTCGCCACTCCCTTCATCGAAGCACCTTCTTCCCTGGCTCTGGCATACCATCAACGGTGTTGTCCTCTCCCTCTCATCTACTTAGCATAGGTAATTAAGCTTCCTTAAGACCCCTAGATTTATTTTCTCTACTAAAAACCAAAAAAAGAACCCCTTGATTACGTCGTTCACCCTCTTCGTCCTCCGCTCCGGCCACTCCTCCGGTGAGGTGTTCCCACCGCTACGCACCTCCATCCACCTCGTCGACAAGCTCACAACCTCTACCATGCCTCCCCGCTCATTTCCCATCTCCATATTTGTCATTCCATCCACCCAGACACCTTCCCGAACAAACCCACTCTCACCGGCCATAACCGCATCCGTCCGGCCACCACAGCCACTCGTGCAACACGCCACTGCCATCGTCACATTCGCCATGCCACGGCGATCCTACTGAACCTTCTGACGTGGCCATAAGGTCCCTTTTCTTGAATTTCAGGTATCAGGCCAAACCTGCCATTGACATCGTGCTTCGAGCAAGCTTCAAGCTGCTCCAAGGCATCTCTGCTCTAGGGGATAACTCTAGGCCGTGCGGAATTGAGGCCTGCAAGAGTTTAAGTCCTCACGCGAGGGCTTCAGCAGCCGCAGCCCCATCAATTTGACTAAATTCCTTGCTATTGCACTGTGCGGAAGGTGGGACATTTAGTCCCACCTCGGATATGAAGAACCACTTGTAGCTGCATAATACTGAAAAGTGAATGGGGTTGTTTGCCTCCAATCACTGAGGGTGAGGTCCTCCTACACCTTCACTGGTCTCATCCGTGACATCTCCCCTGTGGATCTGGCCGACCCGATAACCCACCTAGCCCGTACTCCTCAGCTGCTACCCACTGCAGGAAGCTCTGGTCCCAGGTATGCTAGGTCCGATAACCCGGATACCCTGTGGCTCTGAGAGAGCGTGACCTAAGATAGAAAGAGAGAAGGAGAGTTACGTGGGGGAAGGGGGGTTTTGCCACAGGGAAGTCCGGCTGACACTTAGCCGGATTCAGAAGAGGAAAGCCAGAGATGACTGCCCTCTGTGCGTGAAGAAGAAGAGGAAGAAGAGAAGAAGTGAAGAAGAAGAAGAGGAGTTACAAAGAAAGGGTCAGAGAAAGAAAGAAGCAAAAAGAAGGTTCAGCCATAGAAAAGAAGGAAGAGGCACGAAACAAAGAAAAGAAAAAGGGGTGCTGTAGCAAACATCATTTAAGACGTCTGATTGCAAAATCAGACATCTGATTTCATACTCGCTCCTTTAGTAAATTTGAGTAATTATTCTATGTACTAGACTTATAATTGGTGATTCAAATCACCATTATTTTGTCTAAAATTCTTTTTACTCTTCATACACTCATATGCTCTACATTGCAAATTAGTTTTTGAGTAATATTTTGTGTTCAAATTACATTAATTGTTAAGATTAGTGTGTGAATTCCATTTGCTCCCTGTGTTCGACCTTGGAATCTTTTCCAGTAATAAAAATCTATTTGTTTTCAAAGCGATTTCGACTATATTACAATGCTTTATTTTAAACTTGATTTCGTCGCGTTAACAAACATCTAAGATGTGAAAAGCTTCTACTTCTGTCTCTAGGTTTTCTACTAATGATACGATCATGAGGTCCTGAATAAAATCGAGTTGTTCTGTCAAGCCTTTTCCTTTTGCAGCCTCAAAAATATTAATCTCAGCACATTGATCTCCTAAGGCAATTATCATGTGCCCTGATTCACAATTGATTATGGCTCCTGCAGTAGCCAAGAATGGTCTTCCCAAAATTACGAGCATATCATGTATCTGTTGCAGCATATCCATCTCAAGAATCAAGAAATCAGCTAGGTAGCTAAAATTCTTAACTCTAATTACCACATCCTCTACCAGCCCAATCGACGTGATTAGGGTTTTAGCTGTCCGATTCGTAATTTTTCAAATAGGGCAGTAGGGATTAGGCTAACTGAAGCACCAAGATCCAGTATGGCCCGCTTGAAAGTTGTATCACCGATCTTACAGGGGATCAACAGGGCACCTGGATCTGATTTCATAGGGGGTAGACTGTGTTGAATTTTTTTTTTTTTGAAACAAAAAGGAAAGATATCGTCTTACGATAGCAATCCGGGAGAATAATTTATTATAAAAAGTTAAGAGGATTTACAATTCAGATCCCCATGTATGTATGAGGGACCAACACTCCTTTACAATTTGCTCACAGCAAACCGGTCTCTCCTGAAAAAGCCTCTCATTTCTTGCCCTCCACACACACCAGAGAGTTACAGCCATGCGCATATGCGACCTTTCCATCACACAAAACCATGCCAAATGGAGTCCCACGATGGTAGTGGCTCCTGGCAATTCCTCCTCCAAACTGCATCAGTAATTAGGCAAGACAAGAAAATGTGGCTAAGGTTATCAGTGTCCATCCCACACAAGTGGCATTCATGAAGAGTAGTTGCCATTCTTTTGTGTTGAAGATCACCTATTATCATGCCCTCCCTCCTACACAACCAAAGAAAAATTTACACTTTGAGGGGAATCTTCAAGAGCCATATTTTTTCGTCAATGTGATCATAGTCCCCACCTCTATCACCCTCCATAATCTTTCTATATCCACATTGCCCTGTATAAATTCCATCCCATACATAATTATCATCCATTCTAGGTCTGGGTTTAAAGCTTTCCAAGTTTGAAATCAGGTTCCTTCTTTCTTCCCATAGCTAGGTGCCCATTCTGGTGGAATCATCTTCACTCAGAAGCCAGCAGTTCCTGCAATCAAACCAGAAGCATCTGACCGTGCCATCTTTGTCTCTGGCTGCAGGAAAGGCCCTTGGGTAGACCTCCTTCAGAGTACCCAGCAGAGACCAGTCTTCACTCCAGAAATTGAAGGTTCTGCCATCTCCTAGGATCGGCTGTAGCAAGTGCCAGTTGTCTACCAGAGCTTTAATCACAGAACCCCAAAAGGGTGAAGGTCTATTGGGATGCAATCTCTTTATTGCACTGTTGGATGGACCATATCTGTCCTTAATCAATTCAATCCACGGTTTCACCTCCCCTTGCAAAAACTTGATGGCCCATTTGAGCAACAAGGCTTCGTTGAATTCTTTCAAGGATTTGATTCCCAAGCCCCCACTTTCCTTTGGCTGACAGAGCTGTCCCCATTTCAGTGGCTGCAGAAATCTGCCTTCATGCTTGGGACCTCTCCAAAAGAACCTCTTCCTTAGTACATCCAAGTGCTTCCATACAGATTTTGGAGCTTTGTAGATAGAGAAATAGAAGACAGGGATGGAAGTAATCACTGAATTAAGCAAGACAAGTCTGCCACCCTTGGAAAGAAATCTACTATTCCATCCAGCCAACTTCACAAAGATCTTGTCAAATAGGCAATTCCAGTCTCTTTTCTTCATTCTTGAACATCTCAGGGGTAATCCCAGGTATCTGATGGGGAGGCAGATGTGAGGGTTCCCCAGAGAAGTAGAGATATCTCCTTTCTCAGCCTCAGCTAATCCAAAGCACACCATATTGGATTTCTCTCTATTCAGCCTAAGACATGGGATGTCCCCAAAAATGTTAACCATATGGCCAAGTGCACAGGCTTCATCAATGGATCCTTCCACAAAAAAATCGTATCATCCGCATATTGAAGTATAGGAGCCATTGCACTCCTGTTAGAGAGGGAATATCCTCTAATAATACCTACGTCAGCAAGTTTACAAGCATACCAATCCAAGTTGTCAACTGCAAGATTAAAGATCAAGGGTGCCAAAGGACAACCCTACCTCACCCCACATTGAGGTTGTATCCAGGCACCACAGGGCTTCCCATTAATCAAGGGGGTGAAAGAAGCTGTTATGATGGACCTTTTCATCCATTTAATCCAAAGAGGAGGAAATCCTCTCCTTTTAAAAACTTCCCAAAGGTAGAGCCAAGAAACAGAGTCATAAGCTTTGCAGAAGTCAACTTTCCACATAAAAGCTCTACACTTCCTCTTTTGCCATCCACACACCATCTCCTGGGCCATGATGAATGATTTTTGTAAAGACTTGTTGGGGAGGAAAGCAGATTGAACTGGGTGGATCACCTCCTGCAAGACTGGCCGTAGCCTATTTGCCATGACCTTACTAATCACCAGGTAGATGGAGTTTGAGAGGGCTATGGGTCTGAAGTCCTGAAATGACTCTGCACATTGTGTCTTTGGCAACAAGAAGAGGAAGGACTTGTTGATTTTTGTAAAACCAAAGTTTCCTTCCTCAAACTCCTTAATCACATCCATTACCTCTTTGTCCACAACACCCCACATCTCTTTGTAAAAGAGGACTTGGATGCCATCAGGACCAGGAGAGCCTTCATTGTTTAGGTCTTTGATGCCAGCCATAGTTTCATGCTCTGTAATGGCTGCAATCAGGCTAGAGATCTGTTCTCCAGATAGTTTGGGTAAATCACTTGCTGCCATTCTCAATTGGCCCCTCCCTGCAACCCTTGAAGAGTCTCTAAAATACTTGATGGCCTCGGCTCTTATATCTAAAATTGAAGAAAATCTCTACCCATCTTTAATTATTGAAGAGATCAAGTTGAATCTTCTATGAGAGCAGGCGACCAAGTGGAAAAACTTGGTATTAGCATCCCCCCTTTAAGCCAAAGCTGCCTAGAGCATTCCCTCCAGTCCATCTCCAACTTCAGGTCTTCTTTAACCACTACCCCCTGCCACCATCTTCTATTCTCAAGGTCCTGCTCTATCATCAGACCAGTGGCCTCTTTTGAATCAAGGTTTTAAATTTCCCTTAAGGCCTCTTTGCGTCTCTGGTGTCTCACAACAAATACAGCAGCTCCATATTCCTTTAGCATTTCTCTCATAGCTGTCAACTTGAAAGCTAGCTTGATAGTGGCAGTGCCATCTACGTGCTTGGTCCTCCACCATCCTTCAAGCATCTCTTTGAACCCCAGTTCTCTCAACCAAGATTTTTTGAATTTGAAGTAGGAACCAGCAAGCACTTGCTCTCCACCATCCCAAACCAAGGGAGTGTGATCAGAAAAGGGGCATTCCAAGCCACATACATAAGATAATTGGAACAGATCCAAAAGCCCGGTATTGCCAAAAAATCTGTCAATTTTGGACATTTGGCCACTTCCATTCCTCCATGTAAATTCAGTGCCAGAAGATGGGTACTCACTCAAGCCTAAGGTTTGAACCAACAATTGCAAACCAGTGGTCGCACTGTCAGCCACACCATTAGGTCTGTCACTCCCCATCAACACATAGTTGAAATCACCTCCTACAACCCAAGCAACCCCATTCACAAAGTCAATAGCCACAGTCCAGTCCTCCCACAATTCATGCCTTCTGCAGGGGTCACAGGGGCCATAGACACCTGTAACATAGAGTTCACAGGGGCCATAGACTGTGTTGAATTATGGCACTCACATTTTTAGATAGTACTACCTTCTTTGGTGTTGGCTTTTCCACCTCTTTCCTGGATAAGTCAGGCAAGGTGGGGTTGTGAGCAAGGATATCAAGTAACGGGATAGTGACTTGTGCATCCCTTAATGGTCCCATTATATTAGATTATGATAAATCTCTGATGTGGAGGTGAGAGAAGGTTTGAGATAAGGTGGTAAACTAGTGGTTTTGAGGAGCATGTTTCGACTTCCACCACTTTATTTTTCCCTTAATCTTGGTGTGTTGATCAAAGGTCAAGTGAGACTTGGAAGATGAGCCTTGGGTCCTAGTCTTGTGATCCTTTCTTGTAACTACCACATTGATCATAGCACAGTCATGATGTGGAGGTGGAGGGAAGAAAGTTGTCCCTTGTTGCTGAGTAGTCAGGTAAGTCATGGTGTGTTTTGTCTTAGCTGAAGTGGAAGGGGAAAACAAGCAAGTATGAGTCGAGGAGCTTGGCTGGGTATAGCAAGCTTGACTTTGGACTTGGGGCACCATGTGTTTTTGGCCCAACATGTTGTTGGATTTGGCAGAGGTTGGGAAGGAAGTGTACCAGGATGGCGAGAATTTGCCATCTGTACGAGCTAATTGCAGACCTCTATGATCTCATCCTTGTGTTGTTTTTGCATAGCCGTATTTGTTTCCTGGATGTCGGCTAGGGCTTGTAGAATCATGTTCATTTGATCTTCCTGCATTGGCCCGGATTGGTAATTCTGATTGGACCTAGGCAGAGGTGGACGAGAATCTTGTGGTCGGGGCTAATATTGAGGTCTCTGATTTTGATTGTTCCCCGACCATGTGAAGTTAGGATGATTACACCATCCAGGGTTATAAGTGTTGGAGAAAGGATCATTCTGGACTGCGTTGAGGTCCTCGCAGGTATGGGGAACCTCAGAGAAATCAGAATACAAGGGTTCAAAGCTCCCCCAGCTAGAGTAGGCAGGTCCGGAGTTTCCTCCGAACCCTGGATCAGATGGGGGTGGATACGGATCCATCCCCTGAGAAGATCGGTGGTAGATGTTATACACAACCTCCCTACCAGAGGGTAGTTGTGCAAATGGGTTTTGTGCAGAAGTGGCTCACTGCAGATGTTGAGTTAGTTCATCCACCTTCTTCTCGATGATCCAAACCTTATCCAGGCGACTGGCCATCAATTCCAGATCGACGGATGAGGACATTCCTTAAGTCTTGTGTGCTCCCCGTGTATTCGTCAATGCACGGGCAGTCGTCCGATCGAACATGACCATGGATTCATTATTGATGGAGTTCTCACATATATTCTCGAAAATCTCCCACACAGTGTCCTCGTGCTGACCCGTGATGTTTCCTCCACAGGTCGCATTGACGAATAGTCTGATATCCTCATGGAGTCCCTGGTGAAAAGAGTGGACTTGTTCCCATTTAGGAACTTCGTGATGGGGGCAATTCCGAATGAGATCCAGGAAGCGATCCCATGCCTCATGAAGTGGTTCTCCTGCATTTTGTGTGAAATGCATGATCTGGTGCCTCAAAACATTTGTCCGACCAACGGAAAAGAACTTTTTCAGAAACTCATATTGTAGTTCAACCTATGTGTTGATCGGACGAGTTAGGGTTTGGTACTAGTGGGTAGCCTTGTCCATGAGAGAGAAGAACATTTTCATGAGCAAGATATCCTGATTTTGAGCTTTTGGCCTGAAGGTCTGGGCCAGATGCTTGAGTTGCTTGATATGCTAGAAGGGATCCTTGGAATTAAGCCCATGAAATTTAGGGATAACATGAATCATGTTGGGCTTGAGTTCTGTATCGAGCCCTCCAACAGGGATTTGAACTCTAGGTTCAATTGCTACTATAGCAAGATTGTAATGATCTCGCATCATAAGACGCTGCGGTGGATTCATGAAAGCATGGAATAGATCGTTAAGGCGCTGAAGTTGATTCTGGAGATTGTTTTCTTCTTCTACTGGGTGCTCCATGATTATAGATGAAGGAGAACTAGGCTCAGATGAATCAGAAGAGACATCAATCTGGTCGGGAGGTTGCACAAACAAGGAGGTCGAGGCTTGGCCTCAATGAGAGTGAATAGCTAATGGAGACCTCAAGGGTGGTCTTAAGGTCCTCTCGAACATACACCAGAAAATTAGACGAGGGACAAAAGGTGTGATGGGCCCAATCAAGACACCCCAATATCTTTGGATGACTATAGAGGTTCGAAGCAGATAATACCTCTAGACCACAAAGTTGTCCACCTGTGAAATACCTAGGCAGCCAGGAAGGGAGAGTCCCGTGAAGACCCCTACATGGTAGAGCGTCCCCACGGGTGGCAGGGTTTCCCCCACCCGACCTTCCTTGTCACCGCGGATCCAGGTAGACCAAAATGGATAACTTGACCTCTTAAGTCTACCAATTTTAAGTTTGGATGAGGTGCTTAGGATTCCACTTGAACTTTGAGATGTATTTGTGAGGGGTGACCTAATTTGGAGGTTGGTTGACCCTACAAGGTGGGTCAACTTCACCTGTGTTGTCCTTGAGATTATTAGGTCCCGATTTTAGGATTCAAGTGGATGTTAGAGCTTGATTTTAGGGTTTGCTTGATTAGGTGAATTCAACCAAGGCTTAGGAAACACACAATTTGGGAAAGTTGAGTCTTTTTTAAGCAAGTGTGGCCCTCAACCTTGGAATAGAAACTCTAATTTGGCTCCAATTGGTCCAATCAATTTTGTCCAAATTTGGCACTTAGGGCTCAATCAAGAAGGTGAGTAGCCCTAGGTGTCTTAAATCCCTAACAGGTGCAGAAATTAGGTTCAGGATTTTCTAGAAATGAATTAAATCAGGCAACTTGTGATGATTAAGTCTAAATATGAAAAGCAAGTTGATCCTAATTAATTTTTCTCTTCTTTTGGCTTTTTCAGAGATAGGGGCTTTAGGGGAAAAGAATATGGGATTTACCTGCCCCTGGAGTGTTTGATGTGCAGCCGAATCTCCTCGACTGAATCCCTGCACAGATCATAGCCAAAGAGATAGAGCAAGTTAGTACCAAGTCAGAAATCGTAATCAAGAGATCAAATTGCACATTGCTCCCGGCAACGGTACCAAAATGTTGATAAGCTTTTGAGGAGATAAAATATGTGTTCATTGTAGTATCCTCTAAATCATTCAATCAACAAATACAATTCATAACTCGAAAATCTAGAAATGAAGTCTGAGGTCAAACACAGGGAGCAAATAGGAATTCATGTGCTAATCTTTAATCAAAATATAAATGAGCACAATAAATAGAGCACTATAAAGATATTTCAATGAATATTAATCTGTCACATTAGATATTCAATGAAAATCAATATATCTAGAGACAAAAAGATACCTAGAACAAAATAATAGTGATTTAGGTCACCCATTATTAGCCTAAGCACATAAATATCAATTATTCATCAATGTTAAATAAATGAACAGTAATCAGACGTCTGATTTGAGAATCAGACGACTTAAATGTCGCCTGCTACGGTGTTTTCTATCTGATCTTCTTTTTCTTCTTAGCTTCTTTTGTCTTTCTTCTCTTAGGCACAGCTCTTCTCTTTAGCCTTTCTTCTCTTCTGCTTTCTTCCTTAGCCCTTCTCTTCTTCTCAAATCTTCAAGTCTTCTTCTCTCTTCTTCTTCCTTCTACTCACTGCAACTAACGGTCAAGCTTTCTCACTGAAGAGCAAAACCCACCCCTCCCCTGCTCTCTCTTTCTTTCCTTTCTCCTCTCCTCGTTCTCTCAGATAGCCAGGTGATGTGCATACATCTGAATAGCGAAAAACGTCTATTAATGCATGTTCTTAATATCATATAAGCAACATGCATTCTAAATATTTCATAACATGCATCATCACGCATTTAGATCAAATTGTACAAATTGTATAGCAATTTCTTCTTCTTGGTGGCTAAGGACAGGGTGACATTTAATCAGGGCCTCGAATTGAAGAGCCAACTATATGGATTTGATCAGGGTGACAATCAGACTTCAACAACTCCAAGATCGCCCTGATCGGACTTCCGTAGCATCAAATATAATCCAAGGAAGATTAGAGATCAAGGGCCAAGATGGTGTAAATCCACACTTCAAATGACAAATCCCACTGCACGGATCGGTTCAGATTGACGATCGCAGCCTAACAGCATGAAAATCGGTCCAATCCGACATCCGTGGCACCATCTACAACACATAAAAGATGGACGGCCAAGATGGCACCACATGGTGCCATCTCAGCCGCCCACACCGGCTAAAGGCGCCCGCTCCCACTCTCTCCTCATGCGCTCATCTAATATGGGCCATTGGATCTTGATCCAACGGTCATAGAAACGCTTGCCTTAAATCAAAAGTTTGCCTCAAGAGAGATCGTAGCATAGTGGTTAAAGCGTTGCGCTCACAAAGGTCGTGCATTCAAATCGAGTGCAGCACCCCTCTTCTTCGCACATGAGCATGAAATCAATCCCCCCGATCAAGTGCCAACAGCTTTGATGGATTAATCGGCCACACGCACAAGATGACGCCTGATCCTACTCCCAATCTCACACGCAAGAGGTGCGATTTGTAAAGATGCGCGATCACGCATTCTGGGCCATTGATTTCTCATCGGATGGCCAAGAGAGCGTGAATGTGCACGAGCATTGTTGAGTGCAGAAGAGGAAGAGGCGACGCATGCACGCAAGCTAAGGCCACGTTCAAGGTCTTTAGTGACGCTTAAATCTGCCACTAAAGGCCCCTACATTAATGTTTTTAACTTGAAATGACCTTTTTACCCCCAACCTCTACACCTATTAAAAGGCCTACGCACCCTACATTTCATTCATCCCTTCCTTCATCTCTCTCCCTCCCCAAAGCTCTAAAGAAGCTTGTCCCAAACCTGGGATGCTCCTCTAGAGTTAAAATCAAAGTTTTCTCGTCCCCATTCCGGAAGTGGATCCCGCGACGATGACACCCTACCTCGCCCCTGGTTCTTCCCGCTTCATTCTCCATCTTCCCTCTTAGCCCTCCGTCTTCCAGGCGTCACCCCATCCAGCTTATCCTCTAAGCAGCCATCGAGGAGGATAACTTCTCACCTCCTTTCTCTTTACTGCTTTCTAGAGTAGATTTTACTGTTGTAATATTTCCCGCTTTCTAGTTGTAAAAACATTATCCATATTATTAAGTTTTTGTTCTCTCTCTCTCTCTTATTGTTAATATCGAATTCATTGTGATTATCTCGCTTTCTAAACAAAAACAACAAAAAAAAATATAATCGCAGATTTCAAATCGACGTAGCCTCCCTGTGTTCGATCCAAAATTCTTTTCGAGTTTCAGTAAAATTTATTTGTTGACAGATTTCTTCACAAATCACACTACAACGATGGGTTTTCAAAACTCAACTTTCGTTTGCGATGATTTTTCGATTCAACATTTTGGCACCATTGTCGGGGAGGCACCGAATCTCAATTTTCTTTCTGCATTTCATGCACTTAATTGTCTTCTAACTTGCTTTTATTTCTCTTCTATTGTTTTGCAGGTACCTCAACAGGGAATCTTCAAGCGATAGAAAGAAGTAAATTGTAGTTGAAGACAACTATAAGTGCTCCCCATTCTTCCCCCCTCAATAGATTTCATTCCACAACCCTAATTCAAACCCTAATTAACCTAGGTGTTTGCATAAACCCTAGGATTAGTTTGGATACTTTGATTTCCACCCCCACTCATCTCACCCTTGTAAAAAAAAAACAAACAAAAAGATACTTCTTGTGGGACAAATTAACATACACACTACATACACCCACGTTCGAGGCACATAACCTAACTTGATTTTTATCTACTCAACCGGGATTCCAACCTTTGTAACTGGTACACACACCTAAACACATAATTGAGTAGAAATCAGATTAGGTAACCACTTGTGTGCCTAACTCAGTGGTGCATTAAGGCCAATTATTTGAGTTGTTTGGGCCACACCACTTCATTTAAAATCAACTCATCAAGTAACTTCCCCTTAGGGTTTGTAATTTTGGTCAATACCAGGCACTCCACTTTACTTTTGATTTCAACAGGAAAATATCTTCACCCGTGTTTTAAAAATCTAAGTTGCCTCTTGAACTTGATTGAATTTACCTAATTCTAAACCCTAAAAGCTACTTAAGCAAGATTTGAACCTTAAAATCCACTCATCCAGATAATCTTGCTTGAAAACTCTGGATGTGCACGCACTCACACATATTCAATCAATCATTAAGGCCACAACCCATTTTAAGGGCCCACCACATTCCATAAACACTACAATCCTAAGCCTAAGTTAAAATTGATTAGACGTTCACCTTAAGGACTGATTCGCTCTTAAGGGCCCAGATTGAGATTGTTCACGATTAACCTACTTGTACTAATTAATCTAATGTCTAGCTACGAGAGTAGTGTCAAACGACCACGATTGGGGGGTACACTAGTGATAAACACAAATGAATTCATGATAAAATGCTTATTTATGATAGTTCCTAGGCTTAACATTGCATATCATGTTATAAATACTGCATAACATCCATTGCATGGCATTTAGGATAGTTGTATATTATGTACATTAATTCTTCCATTTTCTAGGGCTAGGAGGTAGTGCAACATCTTTACGGGTTTCGGATGAAGAATCCAACCGTACAGATAAATCCAGAGCGACGATCGCAGTCAGTCAACGCAAAAAAACCCAATCAGAGCTCTGTAGCACCCTTTACAAAAAGAAGACGGACAACCCAAATGGCACCACGTGGCCATCGTATCCCCAGCCTTGCCGCAAGAAGAGATTGCGCTCCCACAGCTGAAGGGTGCCAGGCCTCAAGCAAGGATTCGCCTCGACAATTGGATCATCCAACGGTCAAGGCGGACCACACCACCCTCCACTCAACAAACTATGGCTTTGGTGCAATGGTGAAGACAAGAGCTCGCAAACCACGAGCACGAGTTCGAGCCGCGGTGGGGGAGGAGATCTCGCAAGCACGTGTGCAATCGAATTAAGCTCGTTGGATGGCCATCAAGCGGCAAAGAGGGAGGCGATGTGGCATAATCAAACCTACACGATCTACACGCGTACGATCATGCACTGACCGACGCCCAATCTGACACGCCAATGATAAATGCTAGTTTATCATCATTCTTATGCATTAAAACAAACCTAGCTCTTAGGATTTTGCTCCGCAAACGTGTTTTTGGGTTGCATTTAGGCATTAATTAGGTTAAGCATGCATTGCACTTTTTATTGTCTTTTTAATGTGTTTTGTGAGTGTTAGGGATATATAGATTACCAAATCCCTAGAACCCTAGCACTCAAGAAGGCAACTGGTGAAGGAGAAGCTCTCACCAGCTGGAACTCAGCTTGATCCAGCTCACCATAGCTGGAATTCAGCTCACTTGAACTAGGGTTAGCTCATCCCAGCTCCATTCAGCTCATCTCAGCTGAATGGCAGCTCAAGAGAGCTCATCTTAGCTTACCCTAGCTCAGGTTAGCTCAGATCCAGCTCAACTTAGTTAAGCCTAGCTCATCTCAGCTCCCATTAGTTCACAGGGAGCTCTAGCTAGCTTAGCTGAGTTGACTGGAGTTCACCTTAGCTCAGGACCAGCTACATCCAGCTCCACTCAACTCCAGCCAGCTGAAGATGACTTCATTTCAGCTCAAGAAGCTCAAGTCTAGCTCCCGGGGATTCAACTTAGCTCAACTCAGTTGACCTAAGCTACCTTAGCTACCCCAACTAGCTTGATCCACCCCAGGAGCACCAGATCCATCTCACCTCAACTCATTATGGTAGAAGCCAGCTCACTTTAGCTTGACTTAGCAGCTAGCAAAGAACTAGCAAGCTAAGTCAGCTAGAGTAGCTCCATGCCACCCTCTTTAGCAGTTGTTAGCTCCAGTTCAAGCTCCAAACTTCTCCTCAGCTCCCCTCTTCAAACCCTAGCTCCCATTGCCTACTCCTCTACTCTATTACTAGCTAAGCTAGCTAAGCTTAGCTTAGCTTAGCTAGACTCCAGCTCCCTTGGCCATTCACCACCTTAAAACCCTACCTAACCAGCTCCACCAACTACCTCTACCTATAAGTCCACCTAGCTAACCAAGTCCACCCCTAAGTTGGCGCCAACCCTAGCCACCTTTTCACTCCTCACCTCCCTCCAAAAGCCACCTAAAGTTGGCACCAAAACACCCCCCATAACCACCACCAAAATGGCGCCAACCCATCTCCTCATCACCACCCTACACTTCACTAACCAACCCATCTCCACCCTTGATTTTTGGCGCCAAGAACACCCCCTCTAGAAGGCAAAGTTGGCACCAAAACAAGGTGCCCTTCCACCCCATACTCGACCACCAAAGGGCACCATCAAACCCCCTTCACACCCCCTTGGTTGGCGCCATTTAATCTTCTCCATTGGATCCCTAACCACCTCCCATCAAGCCATCCTAGCCCTCCACTAAAGGCCACGCCAACCACCTCCATCCCACTCTATAAAAACCCATCACCCACCACCATTTTCATCATCCTCCCATTAGATAATTTCCACCTTACTTCCACCTAAACCCACAACCAAGAAGAAGGGATAGAGTGGAAGATTAAGGGGGCACATCACCCACCCCCTTAGCGCCTTCTTCTCCCCATTCCTTCCCTTAGTGCCACGCCAAGAAGGAGAAGGTAGGCCAAGCAAGGAGAAGAAAGGGTGGTGCACGCCCACCCTTGAAGGAGATCATTGAAGGTGGTAGCTTCCACTTTGGAGGACACCATCTTGGAGGAGCATATCAAGGAAGGAGAAGGAGGTGCCCTTTTTAAGCCTAGGAGCCACTAAGCTTGGAGCAAGGAGCCTCACCTCTTCACCATCTTCATCAACCAGGACTTTTGTTTAGCTTGTTTTATATTTTCATTGTTGTTATAAGCTTTCCTCTACTAGTGTGGAACAAATGTCTAATTTTTTATAAAGTTGCTTTCCTAATCTAGTGCATTTTATTATCTACTTTGGTTTTGTTTTAGGACTTCCACACCCTCTTCCCAATTATCCTAGGCCTTCACTTGCATAGGGTGAGCTTGGGAAGAGGTTACTTTGCCACCAAGTTGCTAAAGTAGGTTTTGTCATTTCCATCACCAACTTTGTATTGCTTTGTTAAATCAAAAACCCTAAAATTTACATATTCGAAAAAGAACAAAAAGAAAGTTGAGTTGCATTTTCAAGCAAGAGATTGATTTTTGCAAAATGTCACCTCCTTGGATGACCCTAGATACTCCCCTATCTAGGTCATATAAATTTAAAAGCGAAAGCGGATTTACGTGTTGCAACGACACTAAATTATATAATTAATAAACTGCGTATTTTCATGATCAGCCAACGAGCACGCGATCTGAACGCTCGATCCCTATGCAATCTCAACCATCCACCTCTAATCCAACAGCTGCCAATGGTTCACGCCTGATCTAGCCATGAGCGTGCGTGAGTGAGTGTGAGCTAGAGGCAACAGTGATAGCCTGGGCGGACCCTTGGTGATGCTTACAGCCGTCACTAATTGCTTGTAGACACAAGGCCAACTGCGGGAGTGAGTGGTGGGGAAGCGATCTTCAGCGACAGCTGCAAGGGTCTTTAGTTACGCTTGTAGCTGTCACTACAGCCCTCTACATGAATTTCTTCTTCCCTCCACTATATAAACACCCCTACACCCCCCATTCCTCTTCATCTCTACCTACTCTACTCCCACCTACTCTTAAGCTCTAGTAGCCTACCAAAGCTCCATTAGAGCTTACTCTCAAGCTCCAAAGGCCTCCTATTAGTGTAATGTTCCTATTTCCTACCAAATATTCATCCTTCATCCCACCACCTTCATAGGTTGCCTTGGAGCCATCCTCCCACCTCCATTCCAGTAGAAGATCGCCTCCGACTCCTCACCTCCATTCTAGAGCCTCGGTGAAGCATTCCTCTACCTGACATCCTCCTGTATCTCATCTCTGTCATCCTGCATCTCACCTCCTTCATCCAAGCTTCCACCAGGCGTCGTCGTCTCGCCAAACAGCCGATTAGGGAGATTTTCTCTCACCCCTATCTCTTTTATGCTTTCATAGATTATTGTAATAAACATTAGAGTGATATATCATATTTGTTCCATCTCATTTTGTCAACTTATCTTGCTTGTCTTTTTATTTCAAAAACACGAAAATAACAAAATCTCAAAATACCAAAAAGAAAGAAAACGAAGCGTGATTTTCAAACAAAGTAAACATCGCCTCCCTGTGTTCAACCCGGGACTGCCTTGGAGTTTCGGTTATAAATTGTATTTTATAGATGCATTTTTCGAGCTACAATGATAGGTTCTCCAAACCCTGATTTTAATTCGCTAAACACGACTCATCATTTTGGCACCGTTGTCGGGGAGGCAATGGAATTTACTTTCTTGTTTTTTGTGCTTCTTTGCATTTACATATTATTAACCCCACTTGTCTCTAATCTACTGCCTTGCAGGTACCCTAGCATGGAGATCCAAGTGCTATAGACCAGAGTAAAGTGCGAGTAGAGTAATCTGTAAGTGCCCTCTACACTCCCCCCCACTAGTTTCATTTCGCCACATTCATAACGAAGACCTAATCTACTTAGGTGTTTGCATAATCCCTAGGATTGACATTTTTTTTCTTGTTTGTCACCTCCATTCATCTCACCCTAGCATATTATAAAAAAAAAACAAAAAGATACTTCTTGTGGGACAAATCAACATACACACTACATACACCCACATTTGTGGCACATAACCTAACTTGATTTTTATCTACTCAACTGGGATTCTGACTTGTGGAATCCGTACACACAAATCAACACATAAAGGAGTAGAAATCAATCTAGGTTAATCTCTGCGTGCCTAATTGGTGGTGCATCTGGGTCATTTGATTGAATTGTTTGGACCGTACCACCCAATTTAAAACTGATTCATTTTGTAGCTGCCCCATAGGATTCAACATTTAGGTCAAGCAAGGCACTCCATATTTTCTATATTTGTAAAGGAAAATACTTGAACACGTGATTTCAAACTTGGTTTGCCTCTTGGAAATTTGGTTGAATATACCTAACACTTGAATCCTAAAGCTACTAAGCAAGATGTGAATTTTAAAACTTGCTTCATCCTTAATAATCTTGCTTGAAAATTTTTTGGTTGTGCACATACACACATTCTCAAACAAAGCATTAAGGGCACAACCCATTAAGGGCCCATCACATTCCAGAAGCACCAATATCCCAAGCATAACTAAATTTGATTAGACGTTGGCCCTAAGGACTAGCTCGCTCGTCGGGATACAGATTGAGTCAATCGGATGTCTAGCTAGGGGAGTAGCGTCAAACGACCGCGGTTGGGGGGACACTAGAAACTAAAGGTGCAAGATAAAGGAAGAACCTTCTCCCCAGTCCCTCCCCCTAACTGGTCGGATTACCTAGATACAAGTAGAGTAAATCATCCATAATCTTAGGACGGATTCTGAGAGTCTGTGACCTATAGGCTACCCAACCTATGGGCAGTCTTGTATTGTTTGTGCTGCAGGGTTCCTTCTCTTCCCCATCCTTCCGACTTCCTTCTAGTGTATGCTTGGAAGGAGGTCATTAAACCCTAGATTGGAAGGACCTTTAGACCATTCCCGGAGGCGGAGGTTGAGCTATAGCCAAGCAGATCCCATGGCTAATCAACAACCACCTCCCCTGCCCCCGAACCAGCAGGAGCTGATTCAGAGGTAGTTGGAATAATTACAGCAGATGCAGCAATGGTTCCAACGAATGAATGGTCAGGGCTCTCGGCCCTTGAAGGATTTCTATGATCCTTCAAACTATGGGGAACGTCACGGCGTCATGATTCCCACCGGAGACATAAAAATCAAGCCCCAAGTCTTAAGCTTAATTAGGCATTTTCATGGGCTTGGCTCGGAGGACCCATTCCAGCACTTGGAGGATCTGACCACTTTGGTTCAAACCACCAGACTAAGGAATGTGAACGAAGAGCAAATGATCATGAGGCTCTTTCCCCACTCTCTCAGGGATAAGGCCGCACATTGGTACCGTACCATTAGAAGGCTGATAGAAACATGGGCTGCTCTTAAGTCGGCTTTCCTGAAGAAATCATTCCCAATCGGACGGACCAATGCCTTGTGACGGGCGATTACCACTTTCACCCAGCGGCCGAGGGAACCGTTTCATGGTGCTTAGGAGCGATTCCAGGAACTTTTGAGGAAGTGTCCACACCACGAGGTGCCAAAATGGCAACTCGTGCAAATTTTCTATCACAAGTTGGTTGAACAACTCTGTAACCATGTGGACACCTCCTGCAGAGATAATTTCCTCAATAGGGATGCAGATAGCGCATACAACCTATTTGAGGAAATGAGCGAGAACTCAATTAATCATGCCTCCATGGATGCATTCAACCGGTCCCAACAACCCAGGTCAAATGCTAATGAGATCCAGGATTCTCATTCATTTGACATGGAATTTATTTGTAATAAGCTTGATAAGATGGACTTGGTTGCTAAAAGAATGGAAGAATGGATGTTTGCGAATTCAGGAATCACATCTACACCCACTCAATCCCAGAATTTGGGATTTCATTCCTCACGAGCTCCCACGTGGCGGGAGTTCGTGAACCAACTTGAATCAGCTCAACCTATGAGCCAGGATTTCTCGAAACCTTATGGGTTCCAAACTGGGACCTTTGATCCCAGTTTTTCTGATCCTTCCTTCTCTCCATCCTCACCCTATGAGGATGCGTATGCAGTGCAGGAGAATGCTAGGTCCAACCTGTATTCCAATACTTATAACTCGAGTTGGAGGAACCACCCTAACTTCTGCTGGAAAAGTCAGGGGCAACAAACCCAAACACGACCCAGCAACTATGCATCTCAAAGACCTATGGGTCAGGGTTAAGTATACGCCCAGTTGCCCCCAAGACCGGTTACTCAGCCATCTTGGAATGCCCAACAATCTGTAGGGCAGGCTGATTTAAACCAGCAAATGGTGGAAATGCAAAGGTCCATGCTTCAACTTATGCAGCAAATGAAGACATCATTGGACAACTTGCAATTCGAGTTTATTGCTAACACCCAACAACCCGGATCTCTACCATCCCAACTCGTACCCAACCCATGCAATGTGAAAAATTAGGGCAATAGAGCCCAAGGGTACGGAAATCAAAGGGACATAGACACACATGCTCAGGTGGTTGAGCAAGGTCCCTCCTCTTCTTCTTCTTCTGGTTACATGACCAATCAAGGCCCTCAAATCTTCACTAACCCACCTCAAGACCCGAACCCATATGCCTCTGCAAACTCCGTCACCTTGAGAAGTGGAAAGCAAACCCAAGACCCTAAATTACCTTCTAGAAGATGAAATCCTGGGGAGCTTGAGAGAGAGAAGGAGGAGATTGAAGACAATAAGGCCCAGGGACCGAAAATTGAAAATACCACTCACATCCCGTTCCATGAAGCCCTATTGAAAACCAGGAAGAAGAAAACCTTAGATAGCAACAAGAAGCTCCTGAATTTATTCAAGAGCATAGAGATCAATATTCCACTCCTCGATGCTATTAAGCACATCCGTCTTACACTAAATTTCTGAAAGAACTATGTATCCAAAAGTGTAACCCAAGAAAACCCTCTCTGAGGAAGGTGATTCTCTCTGAGCAAGCAGGTTCTGTCATTTTGCATCACGTTCCTCAAAAGAAGAAAGATCTTGGACCCCCTTGATTTCATGCGTTATTGGGGAATACACTTTTGATAGAGCAATGTTAAATCTAAGTGCATCCATCAACCTAATCCCAACTTCTCTTTATGAGAGGTTTAGGTTAGGCGAACTTAGGCCAACCTCAGTAACGCTACAATTAGCAGACCGCTCGGTCACCACACCGAAGGGCGTTATTGAGGATGTAATCGTCAAGGTCAATGATTTCTATTTTCCCAGAGATTTCTTAGCCCTTGAAATGGATGTACCTAACGATTTGAGGAACATAACCATCATTTTGGGGAACCCGTTCCTACCTACCTCCAAGGCCAACATAAACTTTGAGAGCGGTAGTATGGAAATCGCCTTTGGGGATAGGAAGCTAACTCTTGATATTTTTAAGGCGATTAGAGGATTTAAGGATTGTGGATTCATTGAGGAGCTCAAGGATCATGATTTTGAGACTTGTATGATGATCAGTGCACTCGAGGACTCCACCAACTTTAGCAAACCCAACCCACAACCCTCCATGGCAGACCTACCACATCCTGAAGAGGTTGTTGATTTTGTTCATTCCCAACCTCTTCCACTAGATCGTCCTAATGAATCTTCATCGACGTCCTCCCTACCTTCTATACTAAACCCACCTCAGCTTGAATTCAAACCATTGCCTAAAAATTTGAAATACAAGTTCTTAGGACCTAAGAGCATGCTCCCTATGATTATTAGTGCTGATTTGACTAAGGAGCAAGAATTGAGGTTGATTAAGGTCCTTAAGAACAATGAGGCAATTGGTTGGACCATCCACGACTTTAGGGGGATCGAGCCATCTTATTGTAATCATCGTATTTTTATGGAAGATGGATCCCATCCTTCTCGCGACATGCAAAGGAGACTAAACCCGAATATGCGAGAAGTGGTCAAGAAGGAGATAATCAAGTGGCTCGATGCTAGAATTATATAACCAATCTCGGATAGTCCATGGGTTAGCCCCATTCAAATTGTACCCAAGAAGGCGGGAATAACCGTTACAACCAACGAGAAAAGGGAAACCTTCACCACTCATTTAGCTTCTACTTGGAGAGCTTGTATTGACTATAGGAAACTGAACACAGCCACCAAAAAGGATCACTTTCTCTTGCCATTCATTGATCAAATCCTAAAAAGGTTAGCTAAGCAAAAATACTTTTGCCTCCTGGATGGTTATTTGGGATATAACCAAGTCCCTATCCATCCTGAAGACCTGGAAAAGACAACTTTCACATGTCCCTATGAAACCTTTGCATTCCATAGAATGTTGTTCGGGCTTTGCAATGCACCCACGATATTTCAAAGGTGCATGTTGGCCATCTTTTCTGACATGGTGGGAGATTGTCTTGAGGTGTTCATGGATGATTTCTCCATTTTCTGATATTCTTTTGAGTTCTGTCTAGCTAACTTGGAATTGATCCACCAGAGATGCATCAAGACCCGACTGGTCCTTAGCCAGGAAAAGAGCCACTTTGTGACTCGGGAAGGCATTGTCCTGGGTCATGTGGTCTCTAATCGAGGTATTGAGTTTATAAGGCTAAGGTGGATGCTATCTCTAGACTTCCTCCACCCACATTCGTAAAACAAATCCTCTCTTTCCTTGGGCATGTGGGTTATTATAGAAGATTCATCAAGGACTTCTTGAAGGTTCTCGACACTTGAGTAACCTTCTGGCCAAAGGCACGCCGTTCGAGTTTGATGAATCATGACAAGGCATTTGATTTGTTAAAAATGGCAATCACCTGTGCCCCGGTGTTGCAACCACTGATCTGGACAACCCCATTTGAGATTATGGCTGATGCATCTGATTATGCCATCAAGGCTGTCTTGGGTTAGAAGATTGAGAAAAAGCCCTCTGTGATCTACTATGCTAGCAAGACTCTGGACAAGGCCCAGAGGAAGTACGCCGTTACTAAAAAAGAAATGCTAGCTATAGTTTTCGCTTTAGAAAAATTTAGGGCTTATCTTATAGGTTCTCATGTAATCATTTATACCGACCACTCAACCTTGAAACATCTCTTGGCCAAAAAGGATGCCAAGCCCCAGCTTATTCGCTGGATTCTGTTACTTCAAGAATTTGATCTTGAAATCAGGGATAAAGTTGGGGCACAAAATGTAGGGCGGATCACCTCTCGAGAATCCTAATTGATTCTCCTCATCCAGATATCCTTATTTCAGACACTTTTCTGAATGAGACTATCCTTACAATCTCAAGTATCCGAACCCCCTGGTTTGCGGATATCGTCAATTATTTGGCCGTTGGTCAAATCGCCGTTGGTTTGCGGATTGGACTAAACAACAACGAGACAGACATGTGTCTGAGGCCAAATATTATTTTTGGGATGATCCCGAGCTGTACCGCATCGGTGCAGACCAGATTATTCGTCGATGCATCTCGAAAATTGAGTTCCATAGTATACTTGAGTTCTGCCATGCATCTGCGTGTGGACACTTTTCCGAGAAAAAAATGGCAGCAAAAATCTTGCAATCTGGATTCTAAGGATGCCCAGGAATTCTCAAAGTCGTGCACCTGATGCTAGACACTCAGGAACATGGCTAAGAGAGATATGATGCCCCTAAACCAATACTTTCCATCAAAATTTTTGACATTTAGGGCATCAACTTCATGGGACCTTTTCCTTCTGCATTTGGACACCAGTATATTCTAGTCGCTGTTGATTATGTGTCCAAATGGATTAAGGCAATCCCCACCCGAACCAATGACCACAAGGTGGTCATCAATTTTGTGAAGAAGAATATCTTTAGCCGGTTCGGGATTCCTGGGGCGATTATCAATGATGGTGGCACACATTTCACTCATGCCCAGTTTCAGAATTTACTAGGGAAATACGGGGTGAATCATTGGATTTCCACACCCTACCACCCTCATACGAACGGACAGGCCAAGGCCTCCAATAGGGAGATCAAAAACATTTTGTAGAAAACCATAAGGCCTGATAGGCAAGATTGGACCCAAAAGCTAGATGATGCTCTTTGGGCGGTGTACAAAATGCCTATTGGTATGTCTCCATTCCATCAGGTGTTTGGTAAGGCATGTCACTTACCCGTAGAGCTAGAACACCAGGCATTTAGGCCATCAGGAAATGTAATTTTGACCAAGAGTTGGCCGGGAAGACCAGGAAACTCCAACTATCTGAGTTAGAGGAGCTTAGAAATGATGCCTGTGAAAATGCCAGAATCTATGATGCAAGGACCAAAGCTCTCCATACCAGATGATTTCACGTAAGAGCTTTGAGCCGAACTAGAAGGTCTGGCTTTTCGATTCTCGACTGAAGCTCTTCCCCGGTAAGCTTAGGTCTAAGCAGGATGACCTGTTCGTTATTGAGAGGATTTTCCCTAATGGGGTCATCAAAATCTCTGACCCGAAGATGGGTAATTCCTTCAAGGTCAATGAACAACATCTCAAACCCTTTGTTGACCATGTGCTCCCTGAACCCGTCTCGGACAAGGTTGGTCTTACCTTGCCCTAACCACCGTGGGTCGATCATCGCCTAACTGAAGGCACTAAACTCAGCACGTGTAAAGACTATTCCAAGCTAACCAATATCTCATGGAAACCAGGTGCTATTCTTCCACTTCTACTCTCCTACATGCTTTCATTTTTAACAATGAGGACATTGCATTAGCAAAGCATGGGGGGTGGATATATCTTATGAAATAATCTTTTTGTCAACAGTAATAGTAATTTCCTGTTATTCTTAAAAAAATAATAACAAAGAATTAGGAGATGAGAACTTAGGCATTAGGAGTTGCAAACTTTAGGAATTGATACTTTCGGACCTGAATACTTAGACTCTTCTGGTCTTCGGGCTTAATTAGCCCAGGCATCCACTCGAATGTGGACTTAGTCTCGAGTCCTTGCCAATTCAATTTCATCTTTAATCTAATAAATAAATTGGGATGATAAGTACATGACTTATCAACTCGCCCTCTGATTTGAGGGGATTTTAAGTCTAAGCAACTGCACACTATTCGCACTGACTCACTTTCTTGCGATTTTTACGAAAATTGTGTAGCTAATGAACTATCTAAGGTGGTACGGCTGGCAAGTTGTCGTGGGTAACAGCCCATTGGTCGATTGTCCAGAGCCCAGCCACATGACCATTTTCTTCATACTGCCTTTAGGTAAATCTTAGATCAGGGAAGCCACCTATTTAGGATAAAGAAAAAAAAAGGAGAAAATAAAAAAATAAACAAATAAAACCACACTTCACTGCACGAGTATGGCTGGCAAGTTACCGTGGGTAACAGTCCATTGGTCGGTTGTCTAGAGCCCAGCTCACAAAAATGCACAATAATTCCCAAAACACTTAGGGAAGAAGCGGGGAAGTAAAATAAATCGAGGAGATATACACTGGGTTCACCTTGTGTTGACCCCGTAAATAAAAGTAGGGAGAAAGCTACCATTCGAAAAGATAAACCTTTAGGCAAGGTCACCTAGGGTCGTAGAAACCCAAAGTCCATTTTAGCGGCCGCCTAGTGAGTCTTTCATTCTTGTCATTAGATGCTTAGCACTTAGAGTCCTTTTTAAATCTTGGGCGGGTCAGGTAGCCGTAAAAAGTTATCCCAGAACTCTCAAACTTCCAAATTACAAAAAAAAAATTAGAAAAGAAGAAAAACAAAAAAAATGTGTGTATCTTCCCATTTCAAATAAGTTGAGGGATTGGGCGGTCTGCACTCTGGCAGACACCCAGGCACTGTCGAGTTTTTGTAATAAGGTCTTGGGGTTGTGATTTTCTAAAGCAATCGACAAATTTTGCCTAAGTAATCGAATCCTGATTCTACTTTTATACATAGTATTTAGGTTAATTTCGCTAGAGACTAGCAAAAAGTAAGCATGGAGGTATGATAAACACACGTGAATTCATGATAAAATGCTTATTTATGATAGTTCCTAGGCCTAGCATTGCATATCATGTTATAAATACTGCATAACATCCATTGCATGGCATTTAGGATAGTTGTATATTATGTACATTAATTCTTCCATTTTATATGGCAAAGAGATAGTGTGGCATCTTTACGGGTTTTGAATGAAGAATCCGACTGTAAGGATAAATCCAGAGCGGCGATCTCAGTCCGTCAACACAAAAATCACCCCGATCAGAGCTCCGTAGCACCCTCTACAAAAAGAAGATAGACGAGCCAGATGGCACCATGTGGCGTCATCCAGGCCGCCCCACTTGAGCCATTACGTCCCTAGCCTCGCCGCAAGAAGAAATCCCAGCCGTTGGATCTCAATCCAACGGCTGAGACACGTAATCCCACTACTGAAGGGCGCCCGGCCTTAAGCAAGGACTCACCTCGATCCGACCCAACGGTGAAGGTGCGCACGACCGCACCACCCACCACTCAACAAATCGTGGCTTTGGCGCAATGGTGAAGATAAGCTCTCACAAACTGCGAGTGCAAGTTCGAGCCACGGTGGGGGAGGCGATCTCACAAGCGCAGGTGCAATCAAATTACGCCTGTTGGATGGCCATCGAGCGGCAGAGAGGTAGGCGATGTGGCACAATCAAACCCGCTCGATCTGCATGCGTACGATCATGCACCGACCGCCGCCTAATTTGACACGCCAGCGAGCGCGCAATCTGAATGCGCAATCCCGCGCCATCTCAACTGTCCGCCTTTGATCCAACGGCTGCCAATGGTTCACGCCTAATCCAGCCATGAGCGTTCGTGCGTGAGCGTGAGTTGGTGGCAACAGCGACAACCTAGGCGGACCTTTAGTGACGCTTACAGCTGTCACTAATTGTTTGTAGGGGCAAGGCCAGCTACGGCCGTGAGCGATGGGGAAGCAATCTTCAGCGACAGCTACAACGGTCTTTAGTTACGCTTACAACTGTCACTACAACCCTTTACACGAATTTCTTCTTCCCTCCACTATATAAACACCCCTACACCCCCCATTCCTCTTCATCTCTACCTACTCTACTCCCACCTACTCTTAAGCTCTAGTAGCCTACCAAAGCTCCATTAAAGCTTACTCTCAAGCTCCAAAGGCCTCCTATTAGTGTAATCTTCCTATTTCCCACCAAATATTCATCCTTCATCCCACCACCTTCATAGGTTGCCTTGGAGTCGTCCTCCCACCTTCATTCCGGTAGAAGATCACCTCCGACTCACCTCCATTCCAGAGCCTCGGTGAACCATTCCTCTACCTGACGTCATCCAAAATCTCACCTCCGTCGTCCTGCATCTCACCTCCTTCACCAAGCTTCCGCCAGGCACCGTCATCTCGCCGAACAGCCGATTCGGGAGATTTCCTCTCACCCCTATCTCTTTTATGCTTTCATAGATTATTGTAATAAACATTGGAGTGATATATCATATTTGTTCCATCTCATTTTGTGAACTTATCTTGCTTGTCTTTTTATTTCAAAAACACAAAAATAACAAAACCTCAAAATACCAAAAAGAAACAAAACGAAGTGTAGTTTTCAAACAAAGTAAATGTCGCCCCCTATGTTCGACCTGGGACTCCCTTGGAGTTTTGGTTATAAACGCATTTTGCGAGCTACAACGATGGGTTCTCCAAACCCTGATTTTAATTCGTGAAACACGACTCATCAACTAGAACCGGAGGTGCAAGCCGAAGGAAGAACCTTCTCCCCAACCCCTCCTAACTGGCTGGATTGACTGGATACAAGTAGAGTAAATCATCTATAATCTTAAGATGGATTCTGAGAGTTTATAGATCCTTAGGCTATCCAACTTAAGGACAGGCTTGTTTTGTTGTATTGCAGGGTTCTTATCCCCAATCCTTCTGACCTCTTCCTAGTTTATGCTTGGAAGGAGGTCATTGAATCCCCCGATTGGAAGGACCATTAGATCATTCTAGGAGGAGTAGATTGAATTTTGGCCAAATTGATCCTGTGGCCGATCAACAACCTCCTCTACCTCAGAATCAACAAGAGATGTTTCAAAGGCAGCTGGAACAAGAGATGGTTCCCTAGAATGCAGGGCACTCAGCTCTTGAAGAATTTTTATGATCCTTGAAATTACGGGGAACGTCCCGGTGTCCAGATTCCAGCCAGAGACGTTGAAATCAAGCCCCAGATGTTAAGCATGATCAAACATTTTCATGGGCTTGGCTCTGAAGACTCGTTTCAGCATTTGGAGGACTTGACCACTTTGGTACAGACCACCAAAGCACGAAACGTGATTGAAGAGTAAATGGTCATGAGGCTCTTTCCCCACTCTCTTAGGGATAAGGCTGCTCATTGATACAGAACCATAGGAAGGCCGATAGCAACTTGGAACGATCCTAAATCAGCTTTCTTAAAGAAATTCTTTCCAGTTGGGTGTACCAATGCACTAAGGCGGGCGATTACTACTTTCACCCAACAGTCGGGGGAACAGTTTCATGTTGCCTGGGAGCGATTCTAGAACTTATTGTGGAAGTGTCCACACCATGAGGTACCGAAATGGCAACTCATGTAGATCTTTTACCACGGGTTGACTGAGCAACTCAGAAATCACATGGACGCATCTTGCGGAGGCAATTTCCTCAACAAAGACGCAGATAATGCACATGATTTATTTAAGGAAATGAGTGAAAATTCAATCAATCATGCCTCCATGGATACGTTTAACCGGTCCCAACAAGCCAAATCGAATGTTAATGAGGTCCATGACTCATTCATTTGATATGGAGCTGATTTGTAATAAATTAGATAAGGTGGACCTGGTTACCAAAAGGATGGAGGAGTGGATGGCTAGAAACTCTATGAACAATTCTCGATCCACTCAATCCCAGAATTCAGGATTCCATTCTTTGCGAGCTCCTTCTGGAAGGGAGTTTGTGAATCAACTGGATGTGGCTCAACCTATGAGCCAGCATTGCTCGAAACCCCATGGGTTCCAAACTGGGGCCTTTGATCCTAGTTTCTCTGATCCCTCCCTTTATTTTTCTCCATCTTCGCCCTATGAGGATGTATATGTTGTACAGGAGAACGTTAGGTCCAACCCATATTCCAATGCTTATAATCCGTGTTGGAGGAACCACCCTAACTTCTCTTAGAAAAATCTGGGGAACAGATCCAATTCCGACCTAGCAACTATGCTCCACAAAGACCAATGGGTCAGTGTCATGTTTATACTCAGCTGCCCCTGAATCAGGCCAATCAGCTAGTTTGGAATGCTTATCAACCCGTAGGGCAACCTGATTTGAACCGTCAAATGATAGAGATGCAAGGATCTATGCTACAACTCATACAACAAATGAAAACCTCACTGGACAACTTGCAAACCAGGATCATTGCTAACACCCGTTAGCCCGGATCTTTGCCATCTCAACCTTTACCCAACCCATGCAACATACAGAATCCAGGCAATCAAGCCCAAGGGTATGGGAATCAAAGGGACCCACAAGCACATGCTCAGGTGGTTGAGCAGGGTCCTTCCTCTTCTACTTCATCAAATCCGGGGTTTTTGGCTAATCAAGTCCCTCCGATCTTTCCTAACCCTCCCCAAGACCTAAACCCGTACGCATCTACCAACTTCGTTACTTTGAGGAGTGGAAGGCAAACCCAGAACCCACACCTACCCTGCACTAGTCAAGAAAATCCTGGTGAGCCTAAGGAGAGAGGAGAATTCTGAAGAAGAAATCAAGGCTCAAGAACCTGATTCCGAAGATCTGACTCATGTTCATTTTTCTAAGTCCTTGATTAAACCTAGGAAGAAGAATCTTGTTGATAGTAATGAGGAACTCTTGAATATATTCAAGAATGTTGAAATCAATATCCCCCTCCTCAATGCTATCAAGCACATACCAGCTTATGCAAAATTCTTAAAGGATTTATGCACCCAGAAACGTAAGTTGAGGGAATATGTTCCAAGGAAGGTGATACTCTCTGAGCAGGCTAGTTCTGTTATCCTGCATCACCTTCCTCCAAAAAAGAGAGATCCAGGTGCCCCTTTGATTTCATGTGTTATCGGAGATTACACCTTTGACAGGGCACTCCTGGATCTAGGTGCATCCATTAACCTAATTTCGACTTCTCTTTACGAGAAGTTCAGATTAGGTGAACTTCGACCGACCTCAATAACGCTTTAGTTAGAGGATCGTTCGATCACAAATCCGAGAGGCGTTATTGAGGATGTTATTGTCAAGGTTAAGGACTTCTATTTTCCTATAGATTTCCTTGTCCTTGACATGGATGTACCCGAGAATTTGAGGAACACGTCCATCATTCTGGGGCGTCCGTTCCTGGCTACAGCTATGGCCAATATCAACTGTGAGAGCGGTAGCATGGAAATCGCCTTTGGAGATCAAAAACTGAAATTGGATATTTTCAAGGAAATTAATAAATTTAAGGATTGTGGATTTGTAGAGGAACTCGAGGAAGATAACTTGAATATTGAGACATGTATGGCAGTTTCTGAAATTGAAAGTTCCTCCTATCTCGATGAATCTAACCTGTAACCCTTTGTGGCAAACCTGCCACATTCTAAAGAGGTTATTGATTTTGTTCACTTTCAACCTCTTCCTCTTGATGAATCTTCATCAGCATCATCCTTACCTTCCATCTTAGACCCGCCCCATCTTGAATTGAAACCATTGCCAGAGAGTTTGAAATATCACTTTTTAGGACCTAAAAAGATGCTCCCTGTGATTATCAGTGCTAGATTGACTAAGAAGCAGGAGATTAAACTGATCAAGGTCCTAAAAGAACACAAAGAGGCAATTGGTTGGACCATCCATGACCATAGGGGGATTGAGCCATCTTATTGCAATCACATAATTTTCATGGAAGACGGATCCTACCCTTCTCGCTAGATGCAGAGGAGACTAAACCCTAATATGCAAGAAGTGGTCAAGAAAGAAATAATTAAGTGGCTCAATGCAGGAATCATTCATCTGATCTCAGATAGTCCTTGGGTAAGACCCATGCAAATTATTCCCAAGAAAGTCGAGATTACCATTGTGACTAACGAGAAAAGAGAATCTGTCACGACTCATTCAACTTCCTCCTGGAGAGTCTGTATCAATTACAGGAAGATGAACACAGCCACCAAAAAGGATCATTTCCCTCTGCCCTTCATCAACCAGATCCTTGAAAGATTAGTCGGGTGAAAGTACTTCTGTTTCCTACACGGTTACTCGAGATACAATCAAGTCCCTATCCATCCCAAGGATCAAGAAAAAATGACTTTCACCTATCCCTATAGAACCTTTGCTTTCCGTAGAATGCCATTCGGCTTATGCAATGCACCTGCGAGTTTTCAAAGGTGTATGCTAGCCATATTCTCTGACATGGTGGGAGAGTTTATGGAAGTTTTCATGGACGATTTCTCTATTTTCGGAAAATCGTTTGATTCTTGCCTGACTAATCTTGAATTGATCCTTAAAAGATGCATCAAAACAAGATTGGTCCTTAGCTAGGAAAAGAGCCATTTCATGACACAAGAAGGTATCGTCTTAGGTCATGTAATCTCTGAACGGGGAATTGAAGTTGACAAGGCTAAGGTTGATGCTATTTCTAAACTTCCTCCTCCCACATCTGTCAAACAAATCCACTCATTCCTCGGTCATGTGGGATTCTCTCGGAGGTTCATCAAGGATTTCTCCAAGGTTGCTCGCCCTCTGAGCAACCTTCTTGACAAAGATACGCTGTTTGAATTTGACGAATTGTGCCGCAAGGCATTCGATTTTCTTAAAACGGCAATCATTTGTGCTCCAATGCTGCAACCACCGGTCTAGGAAACCCCATTTGAGATCATGACTGACGCTTCTGATTATGTGGTTGGGGCTGTTTTGGGTCAAAAGATCGACAGAAAGCCCTCTGTCACCTACTACACTAGCAAAACTCTAGACGAGGCCCAGAGGAATTATAGCAGTACTGAGGAGTTGCTAGCTATAGTATTTGCTTTGGAGAAATTCAAGGCTTATCTCTTAAGGTCTCACAACATAATTTACAACGACCACTCGACCTTGAGACATCTCTTAGCAAAAAAGGATGCCAAACCCTGACCCATTCAATGGATTCTTCTGCTACAAGAATTTGATGTTGAAATCAAAGATAAATCTGGGGCACAGAATGTGGTAGAGATCATCTTTCGAGGCTTCTAAGTGATTCTCCTCGTCCGGATATTCCAATTGCTAATACTTTTCTAGAAGAGACTATTCTTGCAGTGTCAGGTGTCCAAACCCCGTGGTTTGCAGACATAGTAAACTATTTGGCCGTTGGTCAAATCCCTTAGGATTGGACCAAGCAACAATGAGAGACTCAAATCTGAGGCCAAATATTACTTCTGAGAGGACCCTGAACTGTACCGCATGGGCTCTAATCAGATTATTCACCGATGTGTTCTGGAGAATGAATTCCAAGGTATACTTGAGTTCTGCCATGCATCTGCATGTGGTGGACATTTCTCCGGGAAAAAGGCAGCTGCAAAAATATTGCAATCTGGATTCTATTGGCCATCTTTATTCAAGGATGCCCAGGAATTCTCAAGGTCGTGTTCCCAATGCCAGGCACTTGGGAGCATAACCAAGAGAGATATGATGCCTCTAAACTAAATCCTTCTCGTTGAAATCTTCAACGTTTGGGGCGTCGATTACATGGGACCCTCACTCCATTCGGACATCAGTACATTCTTGTTACTATTGATTACTTATCCAAGTGGATCGAGGCTATTCCCACATGAACCAATGACCACAAATTGGTCATCGATTTCGTCAAAAAGAACATCTTTAGTCAGTTCGATATTCTGAGGGTTATCATCAGCGATGGTGGTACTCACTTCACAAATGCCCAATTCCGTAGTTTACTGGCAAAATACAGGGTAAATCACAGAATCTCCACATCTTACCACCCTCAGACAAATGGACAGGCTAAGATCTCCAATTGGGAGATCAAGAACATTCTACAGAAGACGGTTAGGTATGATTGAAAAGATTGGACTCAAAAGCTTGAGGACACTCTTTGAGCCTACTGTATGGCGTACAAAACACCTATCGGCATGTCACCATTTCATCTAGTATATGGAAAGGCATGCCATTTACCCGTAGAGATTGAACATCGAGCATTTTGGGCAATCAAGAAATGCAACTTGGATTTGAGTTTAGCCAGAAAGACCAAGAAGCTCCAACTATCTGGGTTGGAGGAGCTTAGAAATGATGCGTACGAGAATTCCAAGATCTATAAGTTTCGGACCAAAGCTCTCCATGACCAACTGATTTCCCGCAAGAGCTTTGAGCCAAACCAAAAGGTCTGGCTCTTTGATTCTTGAATTAAGCTCTTTCCCGGCAGGCTTAGGTCAAAGTGGGGCGGCCCATTCATCATCGATCGAATATTTCCCAATGAAGCCGTTGAGATCTCTAACCCAAAGACGGGTAATTCTTTTAAGGTCAACAGACAACATCTGAAACCTTATGTTGACTGGGTTGTTCCAAAACCCGTCTCAGACAAGGTTGCTCTAATCTTATCGTGATTTCTTTGGCTGGACTTTACCTAGCTGATGGCATTGAACTCAGCACTTGTACAGTCTAACTCAGAGCTGACCCGAGCATCATATAGGGGTGATATTTTTTTCATTCTACCCTTCCTTTCATGCCTTTTACTTTTCAATAAGAACATTGAATCAACTAGGCATGGGGGGTGGATTCAAGTCTGAATCATTTTGTTAGCTCTATGGATTTCTCGTAAATTCTACTTTTTTTTCTCTTTGTTTTAAAAAAAATTAATTAGGAAAGAATACTTAGGCATTAGAACTTTTCAACCTTACGGAATAATACAGTAGGACCTGAACACTTAGACCCTTTAGGTCTTCGGGCTTAATCAGCCTGGGTGTCCACTAAAATGTGGATTCGTTTATCGAGTCCTCGCCATTCTGAATTTACTTTAATTTGGTTAAATAAGTTGGGGTGATAAGTACATGACTTATCAACCCGCCCTCTGATTTGAGGAGATTTTAAGTCTAGGCATCTACACACTATTTGCACCGACTCACTTTTCGGCAGTATTAACATAAATTGGGTAGCTAATGAACCTTCTAGGGTAGTATGGCTAGTAAGTTATTGTAACGACCTGATTCCCGAATCCCTACGAGACACGAGAATCGAACCGACTCAACTAATCCCAAGACCCAGTCGTCCAACGAGAAAGTAACCAAAAGAGCAGTAAAATAAACCACATTCACCACGTATATAACTAGCAGTACCAAAATACAGCAGTAAAGGAAAGAAATACTACAATATACACCACCACAACAGTAGAGAAATAAACATGTACATAACATGAAGCTTACAATAAAAAGAGTACAGGGAGTAACAGAAAACTACTCACTACAGCGGAAAGAAAAGTACAAAAGGTACTACAGGTAACTCTACTGGGCTCTACTAGGCCCAGCGTCCTCTGCAGCAGCTGACTTTGGCTGCTCAACACCTGGTCCTGAAAAGGTAACAAGGGTGACACGTCAACGAAACGCTGAGTAGAGTGGCAACTAAAAGCTAAAGGAAGCAGTAGAGTGTACAGTAGCTGTTATATTTTTACTTCCTTTATTTTCATATTTTTCCATTTATTCACTGTTGATTTATTTATCAGATCCTTCTCTTGATCTTGAATGTTCCTCGTGGGAACGATCTTGATTGCAGTCTTTTCCGAAAAGTAGAAGTAACACGTGGTGCTCTCCTGGCCAGGAGAGTCCCCCGTGGTGGTCCTACCCTCAGTCAACCACCCCAAGGTCGTTGTCAGACGTAACGGTGACTACGGCACGTGCGATAAACGCATGGGTAGCTACCCCGCACTAACACGCGGTCAATCGTTTCCGTTAACGGGTGCGCCCAAAGCACAGCACGGAACCAGTATAGGGCAGAGCCCTCTCAGTAACAGGGGTCCAGCCCCTCCACAGTAGCCAAACAGGGGTCTTGCCCCTCCACAGTCCGCACACCCTCGCCTGACTACCCTGATTTGCCTAGTGGGCCTAACAAGTCAGCGTAGGAGAGCTAGCAAAACCCCAGGGCCCGTGGGGTGGCTAGCTCTCTCCCTACACTAGCAGCTCTCCCCGGTACGGTGTACGCGAGGGCCAGAAGGTCGGTGCAAAGTGGCCAAACCCACCCCGGTCTCGACCTGAGGGCGGCAAGCTCCCATCTACACTAAGAGGTAATATGCGCTCTCTTTGGTACCACGTACCCAAGAGACAACACATTCTCTCATTTTACTTTTCCAATTCCATTCCATTTATTTCCAGGAGTTCTATTCTTAATTCCCCGCAGGGTTAGTGCTCATGTTTCCTCAGGCCAAGCCAGACTAGGTTTCATCATTTCAGGTTTATTGCATATAGTACGTATTTCCAGCATTCAAACTTCCTTTCCTTTATATACAGGCAGCTCATATTTAGATTCTAAACAACAGTAATTACAAGTAGCAGTTACTAGCAACAGTATTCTACATTTCACAGACAGTTGTTATCCAATTACAGGCAATTATCATTACTTATCCGAGACTGCAATTCAGGCATTCAAGACATTCGTTTCAGTATTTCTGTTCCTAGGATTCATGCCACAACCTGGGATCTATCTTTCAATCTAGTTTTCAGTCCTAGGATTCATACCATGCCCTAGGATCTACCATTCAATCTAGTTTTCAGGTCCTAGGTTTCATGCCATACCCTAGGATCTATCATTTAATCCAAATAAGCGTTAATGTTTGTAATTAACTAAGGGAAGCCACTCTACCCGCAAAACCAGGAGTACTGGGGGCGTGGTCGGCAATCCCGCACACCTCTGCAACCCCTAGAGCCGCAATGGAACGGGGTCCTAATACAAGGATCAAAGACAAGGAGCTACTCAAAACAGTATACAATTACTGTAAACAGGTAGAGGAAATAAATCTAGGAAGAATGAAACTTGAAACGCGAAAAATGGACTCCGAACGGGCCCTAAACGGGTCAAAAACGACGAATCTGTCCAAAATCAGACGTCTGGAACCTCTTCCAGACGTCTTAAAAGTTCGATCATGACATACCTTGTTCTGCGCAGTCCTTCAGATGTTCAGAAGCTCGCTGGATCGTCTAAAGTCAATTTCCAGACATCCGATTGTCACCCAGGAGTCTGGAGGTCCTCTCCACCGTCTAGTACTATGGCCAGACGTCTGATCCGCATGGGATGGCGAGCCCTCGTGCCCTCCCGAACAACACCTGCGCACACACACGCAACCGCTCTCATCACGAAGAGGCGCAGAGAATGCGGCGAAAGGCTGCATGGTCGTACACGCGTAAATAGAAGAAGGTAGGAAAATATAGTACCTGTCAAACGTCTGGACTGTCCTCCAGACGTCTTCAGCGTCGTCTGGACGTAAGTGCAGACGTCTAATTCTGGGAAATTTTCCCAGAATCAGGACCCGGTTCGCCTCCGCCCGCGACGCACGACTGCGCCACCCCACGTCTGCCTGTTGCACGAGCTGCAGCTGCCCCTCCGCGACACCCCATGCCCGCTGCTCCTCCGCCGGCCGGCTCTAGCTACCCCGGCAAGCTCGCACTCTCGCGGTCGAGCTTCTTCCTTCCTCTCGCAACTCTCCTCCTTCCCGCACACTCGCTGCTGCCGCAATCGCTCACTTACTCGCTCGTGCTCTCACTGGCAGGGAGAAGGAGAAGAGGAAGGAGGATGGAGTGAGGGTGAGGGAGAGGGGAGCGCTATTTGAAGGCAGTGCGGGGAGAGAGAGAAGAGCAACGGCGTCATCTGCAGGGGGAGCGAAAGAGCAGAACGAAGGCGGCAGGTTCAGTCTGCGTGCGCATGTGCGTAGACGCGAACCCGTACGGCGAAAAAATTAAATACCAGACGTCTGGGCCACTTCCCAGACGTCTTAAACACGTCTGATGCCCCTGTTCGTAACAGTTATCGTGGGTAACAGCCCATTAGTAGGTTGTCCAAAGCCCAATCACACGACCATTCTTTTCCTGCTACCATTAAGTAAATCCTAGATCAGAGAAGCCACCTACTTACAAAAAAAAGAAAAGGAGAAAAGAAAAGAAAAAAAAGAAATAAGCCACACTTCACCGCACGAGTATGGCTGGCAAGTTATCATGGGTAACAACCTATTGGTAGGTTGTCTAGATCCCAACTCAACAAATGCACATATAATTCCAAAACACCTAGGAAGAAGAGGAGAAGTAGAATAAGCCAGGGAGATATACACTAGGTTTGCCCTTGTGTTAATCCCATAAAAATAAAAGTAGAGAGAAAGCTACCAGTCGAATAGATACACCTTTAGGCAGAATTTCTTTTCAAGGTCACCTAGGGGCGTAGAAACCCGAAGTCCATTCTAATCACCGATCAGTGAGTCTATCACATTTCACACATAAAGATGCATAGAACTTAAGGTTCTCTTCGAGTCTTGGGTGGGTTGAGTAGCCGTAGAAAGCTGCTCCGAAACCCTAAACTCAAAAATCCAAAAAAATTAGAAAAAAATAAAAGAAGAAAAAGATCCTTCTCTAAATATGGCGAGGGCTTGAGGCGGTCTGCATTTTGGCAGACACCCAGCACTGTTGTGTCTTTGTAGTTCAGGTCCTTACTAAAAATCTTCTAGTGTTGAAGAATAACTTTTGCCCAAGAAATCTGATCTAATTCTTTTATAAATAGCATATAGTTTTTGCTAGGGACTAGCAAAAGATAGGCATGGGGGTGTGGTGTGCATACACCTGAATAGCTACAAATGTCTATTAATGCATGTTCTTAGTATCATATAACCATCATGCATTGTAAATATTACATAACATGCATCATCATACATTTAGGTCAAATTGTACAAATTGTATAGTAATTTCTTCTTCTTGGTGGCCAGGGATAGAGCGACATTTAATTGGGGCCTCAAATTGAAGATCCAACTATATAGATTTGATCAGGGCGATGATCGAAGTTCAACAACTCCAAGATCGCTCTAATCAGACTTCCGTAGCATCAGATATAATCTGACGAAGATTAGAGATCAAGGGTCAAGATGGTGTAAATCCACACTTCATATGACAAATTCGACCGCACGAATGGGTTTGAATCGATGATCGTAGTCCAATGATGCTAAAATTGGCCCAATCCGACAACCGTGGCACCATCTACAACACATGAAAGATGGATGGCCAAGATGGCGCCACGTAGCGCCATCTCAACCACCCACACCGACCAAAGGTGCCCACTCCCTCTCTCTCCTCATGCGCTTACCTGATCTGGACCATTGGTCTTGATCCAATGGTCATAGACACACGTGCCTCAAATCAAAAGTTTGCCTTAAGAGAGGCCGTAGGGTAGTGGTTAAAGCATTGCACGCACAGAGGTCACGGGTTCGAATCGAGCGCAGCACCCCTCTTCTTCACGTGCGAGTAGGAAATCAAGCCACTCGATCAAGCGCCAACGGCTCTGATGGATCAATCGGCCACACACACAAGATGACGCCTGATCCCATGCCCGATCACATGCGCGAGAGGCGCAATTTGTAAAGGCACGCGATCGCTCGTTCTAAGCCGTTGATTCCTCATCGGACAATCGAGAGAGCGTGGACGTGCACGAGCATTGTTGAGCATGGAAGAGGAAGAAGCGGCGCGTGTGCGTGAGCTAAGGCCACGTTCAGGGTCTTTAAGGATGCTTAAATTCGTCACTAAAGGCCCCTACATTAATGTTTTTAACTTGAAATGACCTTTTTTCCCCTAACCTCTACACCTATAGAAAGGCCTACGCTCCCCACATTTCATTCATCCCTTCCTTCATCTCTCTCCCTATCCAAAGCTCTAAAGAAGCTTGTCTCAAACCTGGGCCTCTAGAGTTAAAATCAAAATTTTCTCGGCCCCATTCCGGAAGTGGATCCCGCGACGACGACGCCCTACCTCACCCCCGATTCTTCTCGCTTCATTCTCCATCTTCCATCTTCGCCCTCCATTTTCCAGGCATCGCCCTGTCCAACTCCTCTAAGCAGCCGTCGAGGAGGATAACTTCTCACCTCCTTTCTCTTTACTACTTTCTAGAGTAAATTTTACTGTCGTAATATTTCTCACTTTCTAGTTGTAAAAACATTATCCATATTATTAAGTTTTTGTTCTCTCTCTCTTTTATTGTTAATATCGAATTCATTGTGATTATCTCACTTTCTAAACAAAAACAACAAAAAAAATATAATCACGGATTTCAAATCGACATAGCCTCCTTGTGTTCGATCTGGAATTCTTTTCGAGTTTAAGTAAAATTTATTTGCTGACATATTTCTTCGCAAATCACACTACAACGACGGGTTCTTAAAACTCAACTTCCGTTTGCGATAATTTTTCGATTCAACACTGGGTTATCGGGTATACAAGTCACGTAACCAGGTCCAGGGCTGCAGGTGTGGGTGTCGCAGCTGAGTGAGAGGGCTTAGGCGAGTCAGATCATGTGCAGGTGTGAGGGACCTCACCCCATGTGTTTGAGGCAAACAGGCAATATCACAAAAAACCTTTATCTCACAGCGCTGCCTCCAAATCCCACGATGTGGGACTATCTTTCCTTCCCTTCTTCACGTGCGGCTATAGGTGAAGATCTTCTCTAATATGCATAGCTACTACATCTGGGGTCCTCAATTGAGGATTTGGGCACATTCCTAGAGATCACCCGCACTACCTGAAACTAAGACCTGGAGCGAATGCGGCCAGAGAACGCGATGTGTGGCTAAAGATCTCGAGGGCAACGGCGAAGCTCCGACGTGCACTTGAAAACCAAAACACGGGCTAAAAGCCCCGATTAAAAGGTTCAGGAGGATCGTCATGGGGTGTGGGATGCAATGGCGGCGATTTCGTGTGTGTGGAGGTGTTTGGTGGTTGGGCAGTGACGAAGAAGGACGTGCGAAGGTGGGTTGGTCGACGAAGGGTTTGGGCGGGTGGAATGGTGAATAGGTAGAGGGGTTTTGTTTGTGGTGTTGTGGGGAAGGTTGTGGAGTAGGTGACGGGCGGTTGGCAGCTTGTGGTGTGAGATGGGCCTCATCGGAGAGGTGGCCGAAGGTGAAGATGACAGCATGTGTTCGGTCAAGGGGGTATTTTTGGGGTTTTGAGTGGTAGAAATTAACCTAAAGATCTAACTAACCTAATTACCTAACCTAACTAAACAAAGGGGGTAGGATGGCACTGGTTGTGGTATGGCCAGTGCCGTGGAAGGTGAAACCTCCGATGAGGGAGAAACGGTGAGGAAGACATGGAAGAAGACCCTCGCTAGTATTGCGAGCGACGAAGGAACTTGAGGAGGATAGACTGGTCGGCTATGGTCTATGACGGCCGGCGAAAAAGGTAGGACAAGAAGCTCACCGAAGCTTGCGAGGGATTGGCCGGAGAGAGGAGAAGAAGTGGAGAACTGGTCCAAACCAAGCTAAGGAGGTAAGGTTTGCTTCAAGGGGTCTTTTATAGGACATAGGAGGTCCTTCCAAGCTTGGAAGCTTGGGACTTACGTACATGTAGGATACCCAAACCTTTGAAAGGTTCGCATGATCTTTTGGGAAAGAATTAGAGCCCAAGACTAGGTTTAGATCATAGAGGATTCTCTCAGGAGCCTTCCTTCCAAATTTGGAAGAGTTTGGTCGTGAAATCAGGGAGTAATCCCTAATTGAAGGTCACCGGTGAAGTGGGTTTAGGATTTGAAGGCAGCGGGGACCTATTGGTGAAGAAGATGATGAAGTTAGGTGCATATTTGCAAGGATTTCAAAAGTTAGGGGCATATATGTAAAAGAAAAGAGCCAGATAGAACTGAAATGTAAACTAGGTCAAGGTGATCTCTGATTGGGCCTAAATTTTGGTACAAACAAAATTTGGACCCAAGGAATCTGATGGTGAAGTTGGATTTAGGTTTTGACCAAGTTTAACTAGGTAATTTATGTCTTAGACTTTGTTTTAAGTCAAAATGGGTTCTAATGATCAAATCAAAGATACCAAACCTTATAGAAAATTTTTCAATGATTTTTACAAGGTTTAAGTGAATTTTATCTTAACTAGAACCTCAGTTAATTAAGCAGGTCTATTTTTAGCATTTCAGATGTCCATTAATTCTCAAAACATGTGAAAACCCATTTCATTCTACATGAATCCACTTATTAGACATTTATGACCATATGACCTTTAATTAACCCTTGGAAAATCCAGTGATTGCTCTGAATTTAGGATATTCTATTAAAACTACAGTTTTACTCTTATTTTGATGTTTATCTCTCAAAATGGTTATGCAGTGAATTATGGCTCTTCGACGATTATGTCAGAGCATTTATCTGTTTATTATGACTAAATAAAGTTAGTTATAGTTGATGATGACATTATCATCATACTCCCATGCCTAACTTTTGCTAGTCCCTTAGCAAAATCTTATGAAATTAACTCAAATTCTAGACCATGCTTTAATGTTCAAAGTCCTGATTCTTCCTTCTTTTAAGAAATTAGGTCAGAATGCTAATAGTAGGCATAGAGGTACTCAAGTACCAACCAAGATCCAGACCTGACCAACTTTAGCCTCAGTCTGCTGCAAAGGTTTCTAAGGCCCGTAGAAACTATCCTAAGGTTCATTGAACCCAACAATTAAAGTACCCATGCATATAACATGGTTAGTCCCGATTCAGTATGCAGTACTTTTTTGTAAGAAAGAGAGATAGAAGAATTTTTGCATTTTTTGAGAGCTTTCTCTCTCTTTTTCTTTTCTTTATTTCTAGCTTCAGATTGGCTCAAAAACATGGTCAGCATCGAATTCCTAGCTCCCACCATCAATCCTCGCAGGGTCCCTGACTTTCGATGCTTTGAGATAGCACCACCCATGAAAACCCCCAAAACCCTGACTTTCAACACTTCGAGATAATGCCACCCATGGAATTTTGTAGCTAAATTCAGGCCCTAGCAATCAATATTTCGGGATAATCCCACCCATGGCACCTAAATTTGCACAAGGTGCTTACATGCCCCCAGTATGATATTTAAATATCCCAGGAGACAAGCACCGAGAAGACAGTATGTTATTGTGCATCTTCGAGGGGAATTTCCCACCTCTCCACGTCGAGAACTCGTCCAAATCAACTTGTGTCTTCAAGCCGCTCCTAATCTAGGTCACTTTTTCATAACAGAATAAACACTTTTGCGTGATTTTGATTATTAAGCGCACTGACCCAGACTTGTGTATGGATTAGGGTGCTTAGGCTATCGAGTCTTGTAAATCAGAGGTCAGTTAACGAGGTCGAATACTCCCTAAGCCTTAGACCTAATACATAAGCTTCGCATTTTCGTCAACCTCTTGAGAACTATCCAGATCTTAACGGGTACGTGAATGTTTAAGCCAAAAAACATGCCCAAGAGGCCTAAGATCAGACTCATACTAATCTCTTTGTCTCTCTGTTATTCTAGGACTTAATTTTTTTCTTTTGATTTAGTCTAGAACTTAAGTAGATTCCATAATCATTTACTAATGACTATCCGTTTTTTGTTTCAAATTGTTGCTCCTTATTGATATTTAAATAACCTCCCCATTCCTCCTCAAGAATGATATACAATTAAAGCTCACAAAATTTTCCTCCCCTTTCTCCATTTTTTTGTTCTTTTTCATTTTTTTATTTTTTTGGTTTTTTGGAATGAGTAATTTTTTGTGAGAACCCTTCAAAAATTTGAATTTTTATGTGTTTGCACTTTAACACCCCCATGCCTAAGTTTTGCAATGTCCTCATTGTAAACTGAAGGGTATGAAATCAGCTTGGTTCATGGGTTAGAACATGTTAAAAGGATGGGTGAACGGGTCAGGATGACTATTGCAGATGATTTCAAGCTCTGGTATGAATCCAAAGGGAGTCAGCTGTTCTAAAACTGAACTCAGAGTGCAGTAGACGTGAAGCTCAAAAGATGATCAGAAGGGTCTCCGATTTTTGGAATGACGGGTTGCCTCCAATTAAGCGCTAAATTCACTACCTTCAGCCGAGCAAAAGGTGGTCATGGAGAAGGAATGGTCAAATCAGATGAATTTTGTAGAACAAACACCTTGATCAATAGCTTGGTTGGTCCAACCAGGTGCTTGTTCAGATCAACAGGCTGATGATGCAGCCCAAACCCAATTAGACTGGTGGGTTGATAGATGTGAATCAATAGATGTGGAGCCCACCAGATATTTTAAGTTCAAACAGATATGGAAGTGAGAATCCTATGTTTGGCTGAGTCGATTCAGCCTGGTCAAAGTAGGGATCCTCAAATGCAAAAGAGTCTGTGGAGGATGTAAGAACCCTACAAGAGTGATCAGAGAAGGATGGGACGTGATTAGTAGTATGATCAATGTCTGAAACCTGATTGCAAGATGGAGGAGAATCATATGCAACCAGATTAAAGATAGGTGAATCAGAGTAGAAGTTGATTCCGGTTGCGAGTGGGGGTTGGGTTTAGATCTGAGAAGGTTCTGTATGTGGTGTAGAAGAGGTGGCTTCTTTGAGAACTATGTGAGTTGAGGGATCCTCTAGAAAGGTTTCAAAGGTAGGTTCATCTAGAGAGTCCTCATAATAGCCATCAAAATCAAAGATAAATGCCTGAAGAGTGCTTATAGGATCATAAAAATCTGAGTAAAGAAAAGATTCGAAATCTGGATTGCAAACACTCGATAATTACTATTTCTGAATCCTGAAGATCAAAAAGGAATGATTCCATCTCAATTGAACCTAATTTTGAACCGATGATCTCGGGATCAGGGACCTTAGAGTCAGAGTCGAAAAATGGATCATGGATGCTGAGGTCGTAAACTTGTTCATAGTCGTCAGGAAACAAAGGTTCTCCAAAATCAAAGTAGGATTCGAACTCAATTCCAGAACAGAGGTTTTACTACAGAAAGGATCAAGATGTGTAGAATCAGCAACCTGACTTGGATCTAACCTAATTTTAGATTCCGAGCTTAAAAAGGTGTCCTTAGTATTTATAGGCTTGGGTTCTTGTCTCCTAGGATAGACCCAATTGAGTCCCAGCTCTTCCAACTCCTCGATTTCTGTATCATAGATTGGCATGACTTTCGAAAAATCAATTAGTGTCTCTGAGGAGGCTGGAGAGGTGTATTCATCAAATATAGGCCCTAAATCATATTTCAAATTTGAAATCTATGACTCATCATATGGGGCCTCATAATCATCCCAATTAGGCTCAGATCTAGATTCTAGGTTAAAGGTAGGCATTAGGTCACTAGGATCCAGGTTAGGCTCTATAGGGATGTCAGAATTGCTCTCGAGAGTCACCTTAATAGGATAAGGCTCGAAATTTACATTCTCGAGAAGTTTTGTTTTAAGCTCATCATCACAGGTGTTGGGGAAATCTAAGCTCGATGGACTAGCTTCCTAGTTTCCTAGGGCTGGTTCAAAATCGAGAACACTTATGATTGGATCCTCCCCACCCTCATCGAGATCAGGAATGTCAATTGTTATGAAATTTGAATCTGAATTCATTTGGGTTGGGGGTCCACAACAACCTTGATTCTTGAACCCAGGATTTGGGAAATTATGTTGATCACTAGAATCACTCCAAGATGTTTTATTAACTTCTGACGAGTATTTTTTATCAATGGTTCTATATAACTTATTCAGTAATTCTCTTCGTATTTCCAAAAATTTCTGAAGGTCTTTTGGAAATAAAGGATTTGACCAACATTGCAAACAATCATTGTTGTGTAATTTCACCAATTCATTGTATTTTGCTAGGAGATCATCCCGGGTTGAACCGTGGTTCATTTGTATCCATGTTATCTCCACACGATTCGTGATGTGGTCCATTGCTTTCTAAAATTTATCCTGAATGTCCTTTTTAAAATATTCCTCGTGGTGTCTATAAGCATCCTCAATCATTTTGTCTTTGATGGTCATTTGGGACACAGGTTTCTTAATCACTTTTCCTAACATGTCAGGTTGCATTTTCAAATCAGGTGGTGGAATCAAGATGTTGAATCAAACTCAGGTTAGATTGAAGTTGATCAGATTTGAAAGAGATTCCCGAGAAGATCTAGTGAGGCCTCTTAGGTTAGAAACCTAATGACCTTCCTATGTATGTGCTCTATAGAAAAGATGAGGGACTGGATGTTCTTAGACCCAATCAAGGCACCCAAAGATTTTTGGATGACTAAGGCAGTTTCGAGGCGAATGATACCTCTGAATCAGAAATTCGCACACTCAAGAAATACCTGGGCAGCCAGGAAGGGAGAGCCCCGTAAAGACTCCTACATGGTAGAGCGTCCCCACGGGTTATAGGGTTTCCTCCACCCAACCTTCCTTGTCACCGCGGTTCCAAGTAGGCCGGAATGTACAAACTTAAGACCTTAAGTCTACCAATTTTAGCCTAATTAGTGCCTTAAATTTCACTTGATTTAGAAGTTGATTTAACTTGTGACCTAATTTGAAGGTTGGTTGGCCTACAATGTAAACCACCTTCACTTGACCTACCTTAAAGATGGCAGAATGAAATCCAGGTCAAGACCTAGAAATCACCTTGAATTGACTCTCAGATTATTAGGTCCACAATTATAGGGTTTAAGTGAATCTAAGAGCTTGATTTTTAGAGTTTTTCTTGCTTAGATCTTTTCAAACAAGGGCTTGGGTAGCACACAAATGCAGGAGGGTTTATTCTCTTTAATGTAGGAAAATGCGAACTAGCACTTCAATCCCTAATGTTGAAAACCCTAGTTTACTCTATTTCAAGTCCAATTTAATCTCAAGATGTACACCTTGGACTTCAAACAAGAAGGTGAGTAGTCCAAGATGCTTAGAACTTAAGCGTAATCCCTAATAGGTACAGGAAATAGGATAGGGAATTCTAAATAGAATCGCCTCAAGCTTTCAATGAGATATGAAAATTTCCACAAATCAGGAAAACTTGCCTTTCAAATGATAATTTACTAAGAAATTAAGGCAGGTGAATTCTAATTTGATTATTTTCTTTTCATCTTCCCAAGATTAGAAGGTTAGGAAAGAAGAGAGATTACCTACCCTGGGAATGGTTGTTTACGCGAAAGATCTCCTCGTGATGTACCTCGCAAAATCACAAGAAATCAAACAGGGCAAGTTAGTGCTTAGATATAACAAAATAGAAATAAGAATAGTGGTGAATTATGCATTGCTCCTCAGCAACGACGCCAAAATATTAACAGGCCAAATCGATGTTTTAAAAGATGCGTTGTAGTATAGCTCAAAATCACTTGAAAACAAATATAATTTATAACTTGAATTTGAAGTCCAAGGTCGTTCACTGGGAGCAAGTATTGCAATTAATCTCAAGATAATAATTTAAGCATAAGATAAACAATTTGTAACAAAACTCCAAGCAATAATGATATATAAATGAAGGCAAATGTCAATAGTGCAAAAAGAATAGGGTAAATGGTGATTTGAATCACCAATTTACCCTAATTACAATATTTCAATAGTATCAACCAAATAATTCCACACAATGTAAGTAAGCAATATAGCCTCAGAAGCACAAAGTGGTGGAATCAGATGTTGGATGCTCAGGACAGACGACTTAAATAGCACCTTGCTACAGTGCGTGTGCACTGCTCTTCTTCTTCTCTTCTCTGCCTTGCTCTTTCTCAAGTCACGCATAGAGGCAAAGGCCTCTTCTCTTCAAGTCTTAGAGAGTTACAATTTGAGGTAAAACCCCCCCTCCCTCTCTCTTTCCTTTTTCCTTCTCTTCTTTCTCTCAAAGACTCAGGGTTAACCAGGTAATCGGGTAGAAACAATAACCAGATTCGGGTGCAGGCCTACGAACGTGATCGTAGGCAAGCAGTGGGGATAGGCGGGTATGCAGGTGAGGGTGCATGTGAGGGACCCGACCCTTCGTGTACTGAGTGAGGAGTCAAATGTAGAAAAATAACTTATGTGCCCTCTTTCACTCCTATGTCCCCAATGTGGGACTATCTTGTCTGCAGTTCTCTGCGTGCGAGCAGCTACTGAGGGATGGTCCAATCGAGGGTGAGGGAGCACTCAACGCTCCTAATTGAAGACCTGGATGAATGCCTAGAGGTGTTCCGCACTGCCTGGAGCGAGGACCTGAGACAATCACCGCAAGAACACGCTATGGAGCTCTTCGAAGAAGCTCCAGCGATGGCGGCTTCAACCTGTGACCTGAAAACACAAATAAGGCCTTTCAGCCACAACACATAAGTTCAGCAGCTCCACCATGGGACGGCGAACGTGGTGGTGTCCATGGAGTGGCGAGAGGGTGAGTGGAGAGACCTGTCGACCCCAGGCGAGTAGTGCGGAGGTGGAGATGATCAGTGGGGCAAACGAGTGATCAAAGCTCCAAATTTCTTTGGGGCGTTTGATCAGGGGAGAGAGGCCATGCTCGCTGACTTGGTGGCAAGTGGAGAGATGGACTGTAGCAGAAGGAATGCCTCTCCGAAGGTACCCCGGCGGGGTGGAAGATGGAGGCGTGGAGGGCGCATGAGGGGTCGATTCGAAGCGGCGATGGCACGGTGATGATAAGTGTGTGCTAAGGAGTTGATGAAGCTAGATAACACACAAAGGGGAGAGAAGGTGGCACCAGTTCTGGTATGGCCGGCGCCGGAGGTGAAGGGTGTTCCGGTGGTGGATAATGGCGACGATGGAGGGTTAGAGAGCACCTCGCCAGTGTTGCGAGGTGCGGAAAGACGAGGGGAAGGAGAACCGATCGCCTATCGTATGTGGTGGTCGGTGAAGAGGTCGGAGGTGGAGAATCACCGGAGCAAGGTGGAGCAAGCCGAAGGTTGAGGAAGAAGAGGTGTTTTTCGGCTCTATTTCTCGCTAAGGAGGTAAGGCAGGGATGGAAGGTCTTTTATAGGGCTTAGGAGAACTTGGAGAATAGGAAACAAGCTCCATAGCTTGCTTGGGATTCAAGAAAAACCACACTAATTTCGTGGGTTCGCACACATGAATCAGAGGGATTTAGGAGTCGAAATTGATCCTAATAGGTTTCCCTAGGTGTGAACATCAATCCCACCAAATTTGGTGGGATTTGATTGAGGTTTGAGTTAGATTTCATTTGATCAAAGCTCACCTGGAGGTCAGTTGACCTCCAATGGCAGCAAGCACTAAATTGCAAGGAAGATGAAGAAGTTGGGGGGCTTTTTGCAAAGATTTCAAAAGTTGAGGGGCTATTTGAGAGAATAAGAGTCAAATTGGAACCAAAATGCAAACTAGGTCAAAATGATCTTAGATTGAGCCCAAATTTTGGTAAAAACCTAATTTGGACCCAAGGAATATAATGGTGAAGTTGGATGTTAGTTTTGACCATGTTTGATTGAGTAATTTATGTAAAAACCCACATTAGGGCAATTGTCTGTCTAAGACAATTTTAGGTCAAATTGGGTTCAGATGGTCAAATCAAAGGTACCAAACATTAAAGAATATTTTTCTATGATTTTTAGAAGGTTTAAATGAATTTTATACTGACCAGAACCTCAGTTAATTAAGCGGGTCTATTTTTAGGGTTTCAGATGTCCATTAATTCTTAAAATGCGTGAAAGCCCGTTTTGTTCTGCATGGACCCACTTACTAGACATTAATGACCATATGACCTTTAATAAGCCCTCGAAATTCCCCATGGTTATTCTATACTTATGAAGTGTTGTTAATTTTGCAGAAATAACCTTGTATTCTTCTCTTCTTTTCAAAACAGGATAATATGCCCTTAAGACCTTCTGATAGATATGTAGGAGCATTTATCAACCTTTGTCGACCAAATTGAACTAGTAATGGCTCATGATGGTGTTCCCATCAGTTGTGTACCTCTGTGGGATTTTTTTTAGATTTTTTTTTTTTATAAGTGGAGGGTAAGGCAGGTGGAGGTGACAACCAAACTAATCCTAGGGTTTATGAGAGCTCTTAAATTAATTAAGGTTTGTGTTATTAGGTGATGGAATGAAAACTAGCAGGTAGGAGGTGGGGTATATTTACAGACCCTTCAACAGTACTTTACTCCAATCTACCACTTTTGCTCGCCTTGAGAGAGAGTATCTGCAATCACAATAAAAAATGAGAGAAGTAAGGTAAAAGATAAATAAGGTGGAAAACGTAGGAAATTAAAGAACGTTGCCTCCCTGGCAACGCCGCCAAATGTTGGACACGATTTCTATGCTAAGAATTTGAGTTTTGAAAACCCATCGTTGTAGTCGTGTAAAAATCATTCAAACAAATAATTTAATTGAAACTCAAGGTGAGTCCCAAGTCGAACACAGGGAGGTGAACGTTTGATCAAAAATCGCATTGGAATTATTGTCACGAAGTAGAGTAGCTAGTTGAAATTAATCTATTAGCTATTCTCCTTAAAGAATAATCAATAGAAGAAAGAGAAAGAATAATATAAATAAAGAGAAAATAGGGAGAGAATAAACAAGAATTTTATAACAATAGGTGCATGTCCATTACAACTACTTTCTACACTAGAAAGCAGGAAATCTACACTAGAAAGCGATAAAAGAGAAGGGGTGAGAAATTATCCTCCTCGACAGTTGCTTGGAGGACGAGCCGCGTTGACGGAGTACCCGAAAGAGGGTAGTGAGATGCTAGATGAGGGAGGATGATGACGGAGGATGGAGAGTGAATAGGGCGATGTCGCAGCAGGATCTACTTCTCGAACAGCAATGAGAGGACAACCACAGGCACTCCACGAACGTGGATGAGAAGATGGAAAAATTGTATTTAAGACTCTAATGGAGCATCCCAGGTTTGGGACGAGCTTGTAGGGATTTGGAGGGGGTAAGAGAAGAAAGGGATGAAGAAATGTGAGGTAGGGGTAGGCCTTTTATAGTTGTAGGAATGGGGAGCATAGAGATCTTTTTACAAGCTTAGAATTTAATATAGATCCTTTAGGGACATTTATGTGCGTCACTGAAGGCAAGCGTTGCTGAAGCTATGCCTCCATCCTTGCCATCCATTGCGCATCCAATGGCTCAGAGATAGCCACATCACCGTCGATTGATCTTTGGTCATTGAGCGTGCCTCATCATGCCCAATCATCCTCAACTGTCTGATTAAGAGATCGAACGACGTAAAATCGCACAAGCCCCTTCGCCTTACCACATGCGTAGCGCCTGCGTGTGATCGCGCGTCATCGCTCGCGTGCACGCTGCGCTTCCATCCAACGCTCAAGAAGGCACCACGTCATGCCCGCCGCTGTCGTTCAATGTCAATCAGACAGTTGAATTACACATCCCTTGCCCACACCTTCGATTTGAGGCTCTCAACGTCTCAATCTCACACCGCTCCCTCGTGGTTTGACGTCATGACCACCGCGCTACAAGGCTGCTTTGGTCAAAAACTTGATTTTACCTGTGGGCACTCTCTACCATTCAATGTTGATCCGACGATGGAGATTAATCGAAGCATTTATGAAGGAGGAGGCTGCAGCCATGCTTGGGTGATTTGGGTGGTTGGGATGGCGCCACGTCACACCATCCTGTCCATCCATCTTTTCTGACTTGTAGATGGTGCCACAGATGTCAGATTGAACTGATTTTCAAGTCGTTGGGTTGCAATTGTCAATCCGAACCCATCTATATGGTTGGATTTGCCATCTGATGTACGAATTTTACACCACCTTGCCCCTTGGTCTTTGATCTTTTTCAAACTGCATCTAATGCTACGAAGGTCTGATCGGGACAATCTTGGAGTCATTGAACTCTGATCATTGCTCTAATCAGATCCATATGATTGGATCTTCAATCAGAGGCCCCAACAAATATTACCCTATCCCCTAGCCACAAAAAGGGCAGATTAACCTAAAATTTGTACAAACTAATCTAAATGCAGAATGATTCATGCTATGCAATATTTATAATGATGAATGTAATTATACACCTAAGAACATGCAAAAATAGATAGTTTATGTGAAATTGATGTGTCTACATCACTTTACCATCAAATATATCCTTGAATTGTGACGTTCACCATCTGTGTTCAATGGGAAAAAACCCATTGTGCCCTAAGTACCAGAACTTCTTGCTTTCAGGCAATCTTAGGTGATGAGTATCATCCATACAAATTGGACAGGCGAACTTCCCCTTTGTATTCCATCCTGACAAATTTGCATATGCTGGAAAGTTATTAATTGTCCACAATAATGCTGCATGCAACTAGAAGAATTATTTCTTCTTTGCGTTTGATGGGAACACCATCATGAGCCATAACTAGCTCAATTTGGTCTTATAAAGTCAATAAAAGCTCCTACATATCAATCGGAAGATCTCTAAAGCAGGGTGAGTTGTTTTGAGAAGAAAAGATGAAAATAGGATTATTTCTGCAATTTTACCATCTTATCACAAATACAAAAATAACCACGAGGTATTTCAGGAGTTTATTAAAGGTCATTTAGTCATTAATGTCTAATAAGTGGGTTTATGCAGACAGAAACGGATTTTCATGCATTTCAAGAATTAATGGACATCTGAAACCCTAAAAATAGACCCTCTTAATTAACTGAGGTTTTGGTCAAGATAAAATTCACATAAATCCTCTAAAATTCATATAAAAATATTCTCTAGGGTTTAGCATCTTTGAATTGACCATCAGAACCCGTTCTGACCCAAAATAGAGTCACAGATAAATTATTGCCCTAATTTGGATTTTTACATAAATTACCCAGTCAAACGAGATCAAAACTAAAATATAACTTCACCATTGGATTCCTTAGGTTCAAATTAGGTTTTTGTCAAAATTTGAGCCCAATTTGAGATCATTTCAACCTAGTTTGCATTTTAGTCCAAGCTTGACTCTTATTATCCCAAATAACCCCTCAGCTTTTGAATTTATTACAAAAAGCCCCCTATCTTTGTCGTCACTCTTTGCAAAAAGGTCCTTTCACCATTTTCATAAAGGAATCCTACTCCGACGAGCTTTGTTTGGCAAGAACTTGTTGATTATTTTACGAATCCCTCTTAAAATTGGAAGGGAGATTCATTAAGTAATTGCCTTCCTTTTGAACCTATTCGTGGGCTCCAATTCTTTCCTAATCTCTCATGCGAATGCATGAGAGATGTGGGTATCATTTTCCGGCAAGCTTACCAAGCTTGAAAGCTCGGTCTCCAAGCTTTAAACCCCTTCCCATGGCCTATAAATGGAGCAGGGGCAAGAACCCTAGCTCCTTAGCAAATATTGGCCAGAGAAATCCCTCTCTTCTCCCTCTCCAGCCACCTCCGCAATTTGCTCGGGTGACCTCTCTCCGACCTACTCCTCCACACCTCCAACCATCAAATTGGAGGTGCCAACATCTTCCTTACTTCCTCGCACACCTCTCCGGTCAAAGGGAGGGCGTTCTTCTACCTCAATCGTCGTCGCCGCTTCACCGTTGTCTCCATCTTCTCCGACTCCTGTCAGCCACAACCGAAGCCCTCCTCCTATCTCCTCCACTCCTAAGACCCTTTACATCTTCCTCTTTCTCTCTACTTCTCTCTCCCACACTCACAACACATACGCAACCGCCAATCACTCATATCCCTCTCTGTCTTCTTTGCCTCCGACAGAACTCCGGTGACGTTTAGAGCTCACTACACGCCATCGTTCGCCTCGCCACAACTCCCAAAAGCTTCGATGTACTTCCCCCATCAAAAGCCCTCTCCTATTTCACTCCATCTCTCGCCCTAGCTACCCACCGAACAACCCTATTGCAGTCCACCTTCACTAACCTCGATGCACCACCACACACACTCCCACACCATAAGACCACCACCACCACACTCCACATGGTCCGACAATACTCCAGGACCTTTTGATTGGGGGCCTTCACACACGTATTTATGTTTCAAGGTACTCGCCGAAGCACCGTCGTCGCCACCAACTCCCCCGATTTCAACTGCAGTTCACCAGCCACATTCGTCTGCACTTTCATCTCCAAGTGACGCAGCTCAGCTCCAAGTGCATCCTCTAGCCCTCAATCGAAGCCACCAGCTGCAGCTACTGCCCCAATTCTTTGAGCTAACCAGAGCAACTTCACGAGAAGGATGTAGGAGAGGATAGTCCCACATCGTGTGGGACAAAATTCTGACCGCACATAAATTGAATTTTTCTCCTCAGCTGTTTGCCTCAGTAAGCATGGGGTAAGGTCCCCTCGCACATGCTCATGCACGCCCTCGCTCGCAGCTACACCACACAGGTCTGGTGTCTGAACCAATTAGCCGTTTACCTGGATACGATTAGCATATATCTGAGAGAAGAGAAAGAAAGGGAAAGGAAGAAGAAGAGAGAAAGGGAGGAGGGGGGTTTTGCTCTACTACCTACCTCTTGATACTTAGCAAATTCTGAGGGAGGCCTTCGCCTCTGTTGGTGTTGGTGCTGAGCTCTGCTATGCCTTTCCCTGAGGCTTGAGAAAGAGAGGCCTTGCCTCTATGTGCTGGTTCTGAGTGCACTATGCACTTATCCTACGTGAATTAAACTTGGTTGATACTATTGAGATATTTGATATTATTGTAATTAAGGTAATTGGTGATTCAAATCACTATTTTACCCTAATCTTTTTGCGCTATCAACATTTTCTCTTATATACATATCATTTGAGTTTGAAAATTTCATTATATATTGATATCTTGTGATAGAATTGCAATTTTGAGATATATTGCAATACTTGCTCCCTGCATTCGACCTCGGATTTCTTTCGAGCTATAAATTACATCTGTTGGTGAGTGATTTTAGTCTTACTACAACGTATCAATCTTAAACACCGATTTCGTGCGTTAAATAGCATCATATGTTTGAACATCATTGTATCACAAGACTTTCAGTTCATCAATCAATGGTTAGAGATAAACATCTATCGCATTTCCTGGTTGATTGTGTCTTAGGATAAGGAGGGTCAATATCATGAATGCGGATCGCATGCCCCATGGAGGTAAGTTGTAAGTTAACATTACCACCGACCATATGGAATATGACGAATACATGTTCTTGAATGGGTTGAATCCATTGCTTGCGAGCCCCAGTCTCACATTCCATGCCTCCTCTGCGAATAATGCGTGATTCTCATTAAATCTACTCCACTCATTAGAATCTGCTGGATGACGGATACGTCCATCTTTCAATTTATTCTCCTAATACCACGTCATCAGTTTTGCTATTTTACTGGAAATAAATAGGCGTTGTAGCCTAGAGATTAATGGAAAATAACGTAGAACCTTCTCTGGTTGTTTCTTCCCCCCTGTGGTTGTTGACTTACCACCTTATACCTCTCCTCACCACATTCAGGATAGTAAATCAACCATGAGTACTCATTTCTATATAGGACACAGTAATTACGATAAACATCAATCTTCTCGCATTTCACTCCAAGCCCACGTATCTACTTCTTCCCATCATATCATGACTTAGGATACCCAGCAGGATTATTTAGCAGCTCCTCAATGAATTCAAGAACCTCAGACATTAATTTCGTTGTGGCTCTATTCATCACTTTCATCTAAAATAATTTGAGAAGGAATGACAACTTCAACATTGACATTATTTCATGAGCAATAGGATCCCCTGCTACCTTGACTACATTGTAAAACTCATTACAATCGTGTAATGTCTCATTGTCATCTGCACCCTCAGGGTCTGCTGCTCTCATATCATATAACATTTCATCCAATTCATCTCCTTGATTATCATCACTTTCTTCAAAAGCTTCAATTCTCTCATTTCTGACTTCTCCTCTGATTTCCTCACCATGATCTTGAAGTTTTCGACCCTACCAAGAGGGGGTGACGTAATAATTGCGGAAATAAATAATAAACAATCTCAAAAAATAACAATCACACAAGTACACAAGTATTTATAGGTGGAAACCCAAATCGGGTGAAAACCACCACCTAACCCTCTCGAGTTAGGATTTTCCGATCAACCAAGTTGATCAAATCCACTAAATCGAATCACTTTAAAACGAGGGTGATTCAACCTCAATTACAACCACGCTACTTAAACGAGGGTAGCATACCTCAACCCCTTCTCTCCACGAGAAGGATTTTGTCTCGCGAAGGAGACGGGAATTCGCAAAGTGAATACCCAACCAAATAACAAAGATCAAATAAACAAGTAATCCTATAGAGCCAACAAAGTAATTATAAACCTAGCTTCTATAGGAATTAGGAAACTCCTCTTTGCAAGGAGTGCGTCGAGTTGATGACGTGGTGCGTGAGCCACGCGACGACGCAACTTCGCTCTCGTGAACAACGGCGGGAGAGCGGGTGCGCAACAGCTTGATGCTCTCAAGAGAATGGAGCTTGAGCTTGGAGAGCAAGAGCTAGCTAGGACACAAGAGAGTGGAAAGTGTAATACAAATTATTTCTTGTGTATCTTGGTGTCTCTAGGTGTATCTTAGTGTGTTTGTGTTGCAAAGGTTCCCCTCTATTTATAGAGGCCTTAGGAAGGCTTTGGAAGGCTTAGGAAAGGTTCTATAGCCGTTGGGAACAAAGCCCAAGAGAATTAGCCAGAAATCAAGAACAATCATTGCTCTGACAGGCTTATCAGATGTCTAATTCTGGCATCAGACGTCTGGAAGTTCACTTTAGGACGTCTGATTCCAAGGTCAGACGTCTGATTTTGGGCGGGTCTCTTCCTGACTTGGATCAGATCTAAACAGGGTTTTTATGCAAGTCCATCAGACGACATACAGGACGTCTGGCACTATGTCTGGACGTCTGGAAACCTACTTTTTCTATGGGAATGGATTTCCAAATGTTGCAACGGCTAGAAAATCTCTGAGAAGAGATTTTGGATCAGCCGAGGCAAAACGGTCAATTATCAGACGTCTGGACAGTCCTATGGACGTCTGATAAGACTCTAACGGTCATATCCTTGTGTGTTTGCTAAGCCAGCCAACGGTCCACTAATTGGACGTCTGGCAATGTCATCAGACGTCTCCTAAGACGTCTGGTCTAAGGTCTGGACGTCTGATTTCATCAGACAGAACTAACTATGTCCAGCCTAACAGTTATCAGACGTCTGAAACAACAGTCAGACGTCTTAAAATACTTTATCAGACGTCTGATTTGGGAATTAGACGTCTGGAAACTCTGTTTGAACCCTATATTGGTTTTCTAAGTATTCTACAGAAAACCTAAGTATCCTAGGGTTGTGCAGGTGTTCCTAGGACTACTGTTAGGGTACTTTGAGGCTCTTTAACATGAATTATCTAAGGAAATAAAGAGCAACAAAAGAAACGAAAAATACAACAAGTACAAAAGAAGAAAATCTATCCTATTCTTCATCTCCTTCCTTCTTCAAACTATCGCTCCTCGCGAATCTCCCCTATTTTCCATCAAGCTCGTCCAATCCGTCCTGGATGCCAGCTCGAATTCCGTCTAAACACGTCTACATTTGCAATTGACCTGAAATCTAAGACTCCAAGTGCAAATGTTAAACAACACGTATTTTGTTATCATCAAAACAAATGATCGTGGTGCTCTAGCACCAACAGATCTGTCCAATTTACATAATACTACCACCAACCGTTGCATATCACATGCTCAAAAATTGTGTCTCGGTCATGGAAAGACCCATTCAAACAATGTTTACATGGGCATAAAATCAGCTGAAGGAATTCTCCTCGTCTAAACTTCTTCTTATCATCATTAAATGCTCACTACATAAACGAATTCACTCTACTCTTATATTCATGGTAATTCAAATTCCTTAAACTAATCCATGACTTATCTATAATAATAAACCTAAATGTCGATGACAACTACTCATAAGTTATACTCAAATAAGGAAAAAATGTGTATTTTAAGAAGATTTTCACTTAATATCCCATCCTTGAAGATTTGATCACAACGTTACTTCTTACATGCAATCAGTGTTTGGAGAAATTTCGGCAACATTTTTCCGCACTTCTCCAGTATAACCCCCAAGACTAACCTTAACTACAACCCCACTTCTAAGGGGTGCTTCGGGAACAGAGCTATGATTAGTTGGTATATCGGAGAAGAGAGAGAAAATACGACCAGAATTTCTTCAAACACTAGCTACATGCAAGAAGTTACCCTAAGTTGTGATCAAATCTTCAAGGACCCCCCTTAGTTTAGAACTTCACTGAACTAAGGACAACAACACTTATGGCATGTTATAAAGATAATGCATCGTGCATGTAAGTGAGGTATACACACATTCTGCATTATCTGTATAACATGATCATAAGTCTTGACAGGCTAGCTGATGATACGATTTTCACTTTGGAAGAATTTTCACACATAAAATGACGCGTCGAAGTAGTATCGAAGTGGTGGAAAATCGCTAATCAAGATAAAGAAAAATAACCACTCGATAGAGCGAGTCGTATCCACAGGGAGGCAATGGCCTATTAAAATTCACACACGTTGAAAATAAATATTCATCGAAGTTTTTGCATGAAAACAAAGCTGAAGCCCCTTTCAGATTAAGCTAATAGGGCTCACATATGCTGATAAAGCAATTTAGGAAAGGAGGGAGGTTCCCTTCACAAAACGGCCATCATATAATATTAATATCTTAAATCTTAAAATCCCACAATGGCATCTAAATGTAAAAACAAATGGAATGGAAACAAGGGATTTCATTGTGAAGGTCTCACACATGGAAGAGAGGGAGGTCTGGCCATGAGGAGCTCACTAGAGGTGGAGTGGAGTAAGGGCTTCACGGCGGTGGTGGAAGCGTGGTGGGAGGTGGTCGTAGCCGATGGGGGCAAGGAAGAGATGTCGGTGGGTCTCGTCCTGCTGCTTGCTTCTAGAGGTGTGGGTGCAGAGAGGAGAGGCACACGCTGCTGCTGGAGATGCGCTCGGAGGGGCGTGCACGAGCAACTGGGGCCTCACGCGGTCACTAGTGGCATCATGGCCATGTGCGTGAGGCACGTCGGTGCACAGTGGAGCTGGTGGAGGGCACGCGCGAAGGCTACCAGTGCACGTAGGGGCACGTACCCGAGGGGTGATGGTCATGTGCGAGGGCACATGGAGGGTGCGCGGGTGTTGCTAGGTGCACGCGAGCGAGGAGTAGGCATGAGCAAGGAGTAGGTGCGGACGAGGAGTGTTGTAGGTGGTGGTGATGGGTTCCTCTACATGGGCAACAGTAGAAGGAGATGAAGAAGGAGAAGGTGAAGTGGCAAGGGAAGAAGGAAACGAAGAAGAGGATGAGGTGTGGGCAAGTGTGGTGTTAGGTTCATGAAGGGGGAAAAGGAGATTAATAGGGGAAGGAAGGTGGTGGCATTGAGTTTGTTGATGGGTTCTTTAGGTGTGTTGTTGCAAAGGAGAAACAGGGGAAGAAGAAGAAGAAGAAAGAAAATGAAGAGGAAGGGAAGGTGGGTGTGAGTGGAGTGAAGAGGAAGAGGATACGCGATGGTGGTCACGGTTATGGTGGTGTTGCGAGGCTCTGCGGATGGCTGTGTGGGCTATCACCCCACACGCCCACTGTAGCAGAACTCTTGCTGCGGTCGAGGCCCACAGTGGGAAAGTGGGAAAGAGCTTGACACTATGCACGGTGATGGTGTGGGGGTGGTGGCCTACGGTGCTTAGTGAAAGAGCTTCTTCTTATACTGCAAGAAGGATGGCTTGCAATGGTTGAGGGAAGGAGATGGAGCAATGACCAACGTGTGCAACCAAAATCCACTTTCGTCGCCCACGTTGCTGCTCTTCAATGGTCGGAACTCCTGCAGCCATTAAGAAGAGAATAAAAAAATGAAAAAGAAATTATGGGTTATTTAGGTGCAAACCCTTAATTTCTATGTTAAAACAAAATAATGCATGTAATGCACCTAATTGATTAACTATTTTAATGCATGTTATTCTAAATGATATTATCAATGCATATACTGCATGAAATGCATGAAATAGGTAATTTTATGTTACCTTATATACATTGTCATGTATACTATATAAATGTACATGTTAACTTAATGTATAGGCATTAAAATACATAAATAGCCCACAAATATGGGCTCATCACTAGTATTTTGACACAATTATATCCCTCCTATAACCTGTTACCTAGGAGTTAGAATTCCTATTGTTTGTCATGAAGTGCTTCTAAATATGTGCAAGTGTATGTATCTAAATTTAAACTGATTCTAAATTTAATTAATAAATTTCTCCACACCGCAAAACATAAAAGTACTAAGCCCTAAACTGAGCAACTAAACCCAAAAACCATAAACAAAACCTAAACTCTAAATTCTATACTAAAACCCAAAATCATAAAAAGAAAACCCTAAATCATAATTCAATAATCAAAACCCTAATTAAAAAATCAAAACCCAAAATCCTAAATCCAAAACTCAAAACCTATAACCAAAACCTAAAATAAAAAAACGTAAACCTAAACTAAAACCGAAAGGCCTAAACTTAAACCTTAAACAGAAAACCTTAAATCTAAAATAAAAACCCTATAACCTAAATCCAGCACTCAAAACCTAATGCCAAAACCCAAAAAAAAATCCTAAACCTAACCTTAAACCTTAAATACTAAACCCTAAAACCTAACCTAAAAACAAATAACTATAGTCATAAACCCTAAACACAAACCATAAACCCAAAATATAAAACTTAATCATCAACCCTACACCTATACTTACACGCAAATAGTAAGCCGAAAAATTTCAGTAGAGTTTCCTCTATAATATGTGATTTCTCTCAAATCCTACATACACAAAAGTTCAACAAAACAGATGTGGGTACACCCCACATTTCACTTCTATAAATAAAATGTCACACAAGCATTCAAATTAAATGCAAATTTAACTAAACATTTTAAAGAAACTAAGAGTAGGAATACCTCACAACTAACCACTACATATGTGGGCACACCCTACAAATAACAATGAGTAACAATTTAACTAAATCAAATTAACTAAACATTTAACCAAAAAATCAATATAAACTAATAACAAGCTAATTGTTTCAATGCAATCCAACTAAAAATAACTTGCAAAACATCTTAATTGCATTCACATATAAAAATCAAACCTAAGTACCTAATAAAAAAAATAATTAACCTAGCTATTTGAGAGGAGGAGGGCAGTGGTAGAGGGTGGTGGTGGGAGGAGGAGGTGGTGGTGGCCCAGGTGGTGGTGGCAGGGAGGAGGTGGGAGGGAAGGGGGGATGGTGGTGGCAAGGAGGGAGGACGAGGATGAGGTGGTGGTGGTGGCAGGAGGCCGATCAGTCGATTGTGGTGGGGGCGGAGGGAGGTGGTCGGCCGGCTGGAGGGAGGAGGCTGGGGCAAAGGGAGGCCGTGGGGAGCTGGAGCGAAGGGAGGCCGTGGCGAGGGCGGAGGGAGGAGGGGCCTTCGCGCCAGCAAGGGGAGGTGAGAGGAGGAGGATGGCGAGAGGCCCAACCTGAGGAGGAGGGGCCGCACGTCGGAGCGAAGGGGGGCCACACGGCAGTCTAACCGGAGGACCTCGAGGGAGGCACGAAGGAGGAAGGTCAATCTAGAGGAGAGGAGGTTTTAGGTGGAAGGGGGAGGAAGTCGGGGCTGCGTAGGGATTTAGGTCAACCTTTCTCAACCGTTCTTGAAAAAACAGTCAATGATCGCATTTAAAATTAACTTTTCAAGTTAGTGATTTACGAAAAGATTATTGTCGACCGTTATACAAAGAACGGTCGAAAACTTTATCTACCATTGTTGAAAAAATGGTTGACAATCGTGTTTGAAGAATTAACGTTAAATTAGCAATTTATGAAAGGATTATGGTCGACCATTTTACAAAGATCAGTCGAAAAGTCTATTATTCACGACTGTCTGTAACAGTCGAGAATGACCTCAACCAAAACCTCTACTTGGTAGGTGGGAAACGTAATGAGGGTTTTTTGGCTACCAGTTTCCTTATAATGGTCAAGAATATTTAATATTAGCAACCGTTGTAGAACGGTCGAAAATTTACCGTCGAGAACAGTGCATTTTCTATTAGTGAACTACACCAGATTTTCATTAGGAGTTGGATTCTAAATCATTTGAGTTGGAAATTGAGAAATCAAAGATAACCAATGATAATCAAAAAGGTCAAGGGGATGAAAATTTGAATGCATTGGAAGATTATAAGCTTGATTTAACCACCATGGGTAGGCATCTAAATTTGAAGAGTTTGCTAAATCTATGAGGAAGGATTTTGAAGAGATAGAAAAATTGTTGGGTGTCACATATGAGCAACTTCCTGAGAAGTTTAAAAACTCACAAGCATTATACCTTAAATTACTTGAGTTTGAATTCAAGAAACTTGAGGATGCTTTACTTAATGAAATCACATATGACATACTACATGGCAATCACAAAGATCCGATGTTGAGTGACTATATCAAGAGTACAAGTGTCATTAAGATCTCTATGGACAACACGAAATCATTATCTCGAACACTAAGGAAAGGGCCAAATCTAATACCTAAAGAAATTGATTACTAGGGGGTATGGAGACAAGGCCATACAAAGGTAGAATTGCATGTGTGGATTGATGATTGTAGACTCACCATTCAAAGGATAGACTTGAGTAAAATCTTGATTGCTGGTAAGGATCCTTGTTATCCTCAATCTTCTAACTCTTATGAGGTTGATTTCAATTCTTTACCCATTAGACCTCTTAGGATGGCCAGCGAACCTTGCTACATTCATATTTATTGGCAAACGTTTAGTTTAACTCTACTTCATCAACTCGCTAGTATTCTTAGCTACCTTTTCCTGTAAGCCTAATCTTTTATAATCATTTGTATGGTTTATACTTGTATTCATGGAAGATGATTGTCAAGGTACTTCACGTCCGACTATCAATGTAAAATACAACACTTGTTAGGAGGCAACCCAACAGAGGCTATTGACACAGAAGTAACCCAGGTGGTCTCTTTCTTTATTCCCTTTGCTTCTTTTTTTACAATGAGGACATTGCAACATTTAGGCATGGGAGGGGAAGGATTCATTTTTGGCATATCATGCATTGCATTAAGGCATGTGTTGTGTGCAGTAAAGTTGGATTGAATAGAATTGAGTCCTTATCTATTTGGAACCACCAGTGACGAGACGGAACAATATAGTAACCATGTTAACCTTTAGGGGGAACGGCCATGCAGATTTTCCTAAGGCATCCCTTCTATTTGATCATCCAAGTAATTCAAAGATCAAGGATGTTTGATCTAACTTTATTTGCACATGTTTAGGTTTATATATACATTAAAAAAATATTGTAGAATTAGAGAAAGGATGAAGAGTTTAGGGTACTATGAGTCTTTAATTTTGGATTTATGTGAGATCTTCTACTTAGACTCTTCAGGTCAAGTCAACTTAATCAACTCAAATATTCACTGAGATTTGAACTTTGTTCTAAGTCCTAGAAGAAACTGATTAGGCTAAGGTATTAAGTCAATTGTATGGGAAGTATTTCGCTTTCTTTCAACCCTGAGTTGATAGAATTTTTGAGTCTAAGTTTCTCACTCTTGCACTTGCACTCTAAAATGGCTTGTGGTATCCAAAAGAATATAAGTCCTAAGTCTCTATGTTCTCCTATTAAGAAAAGCTTGAAAATTAATAAAGAGGAGTCCCGTACTTATGAAAAGTTGTGCTTAAATACATATCTATTGTAGCCTTCTAAAAAGGTGGATATCAAAATATCCACAGTAACAAGTCACATTCCTCTTACAACATCATCCTAAGGAGTAGGAGTGTAGGGCTTGGACTAGAGGGTGCCTCTCACGGTGTCATCTCAAGGCATCAAAGTGCAGGGCCCTTAATATACTTATATATATATCAAAGGAAATACAAAGAAAGAAATGAAAAGGGATAATGACTCTTATACTTAACAAAGCAAATCTGAATCTGAGTGGGAGAAATAGAGTGATGGATACATATTAAGGAAAATGCCACTTGTCAAATCAACCTAACACACACGAGTACTCAGTCTTTTTGAGACCGTTCAAATCGGTGGGTGGATTTTTTAACCTCAAAACCCTCTATTTGAGACCTAAGTCCAAACCTTGTTAGAATCTAACAAGACAAAGAGGTTCTTATCTTGGTTAGTACTTTAGTGTTGTTGAGTCTATGTGGTGAGATTTTATACATATTTATAGAGCTTTTGATGATTAGTGCTTCTAAATTTTGAAATCCAAACTTGAATTCTGCTACTTTTCTTTACTGCATTTTACTCAGGACTTGCAAAACTTAGGCATAGAGGTGTGATGAACACATAAATATTTATCTAAATAATGCCTAAATAATGTTATTTTCATGGCAGTAAATGCATATTTGCATTTAGATAGCTCATATTCTGCACATCTGCATTTAGGTCAAATTGCATGCATTATGGGTTATTGGAGTGTTGATGATCCTATTTCCTTCTATTAGATTGGTAATTCATGATTTCCATGCAGGATGAGTCAGGATTACAGAGAGAATTGGGAGCTAGGAGCAAGTTAGAGCTGGAAATGGGTCATACATAGACAAAGCTAGTCAAAAATGGGTAGAAATGGCAACAGAACCCTAAAACCCTAACCCTAATCCTACTATCACCAATGGCCAAGTATTTTTATCCACCAAAAATTCACCTACTATGATGTGCATTATTATTTGGATAGAAGAAATCAATCAAGATAAATCAATCTTCAATTAAATACTTGATTGATTTGGCTTCCTTAATTTTCTCAAATGTGAACATGCCACCTAATTATTCCCTTTGTGTTCACATGGGGTGCCACCTTAGAAAACCATAGAGCCACCACACGTAATTCAAGAAGCCTCCAAGATGTCTGTCCATCCCTTATAGGTTTTAGTACAGCCCCTTGCCACATGCCAAAACCTAATTGCCAATCTAGGAATCCTAATACTATTAAGAATCCTAATGACCTAATCTAGAAACCCTAGCTTTTGGAGCAAGCACCACCTTCCTCCACCATATTCGGCTGTCCCCCCCCCCACCCCTCTCTATTTAACCACCTCCATGCCACCTTTGAGGCACATCTCTCCCTTACCTCCATAAGCCTACATAGCCTACATCCACCAAAACCCTAATTCACCCTCCACCTTCCTACAACCACTATCATCCTCAACCAAACCAAGGTCGCCCACCACCTTGGCCGACCACCACCAAGCTTCACTCTACCTTGGATGTCCCCTCTCTCCATTGCAATCATCTTCATCTCTCTACGCCCACATCAAGGAGCTTCATCTTTCGCATAGAGACATCTTCTTAGAGGAGGTTCTTGAGGAGGAGCTTTGCAAGGAGTCTTACAGGATTTGGAGCACACAAGAACTACTACGAGCAACCTCGCATCACCATGTGGAGAAGCCATCATCATCATCTAGAGAGTTCAAGGGTTGTACTTATTCTTCTTGCTCTTATTCTTTTGAAACTCTCGATTTGCACTTCAATAAATATCTTGATTTCTTTTGGGATGATGTGCTTTACTTTCCTATCCATGAGTAGCTAATTTTGTTTCACGTGCGAGTAAGGGGATAGAATTGACATGTTCAATCATAGACAGATTTTATTTATCTTATTTATTTATTAAAAAATTGAGTTGTTTCACGCGCACATAGACTCGTATAGGATATTCCAAGCCTAAGACCTCGAATCCAAGTTAGGTATAGCCTTAACGAATTTTCATGGTTTCGCATATTTCCATTTTTCTACGTTCGCATAGATTCTAATTTCCATCTTCTAAAATTTCTGTAGCAGATTCTAGGAGTCCAAAATTCTTGAAAATTTGTCTCAAGTTAGGTATTAAGTAGGCACGAACTGTACCAAATTTCATAACCAAATTCATTGTATAAAAAAGTCTAAAATTCATGCATTGATTGAGAGTCACACTGAAAATAGAACCTAAAAATTCTGACTTGTCAGATTTTTAGCGAATTATTTACAACTCTGATTTGTATGAAATCAATGGATAAATCTTTCTTACTAAGTCTAGTGTTTGGAATAAATTTTCCATATTTTGATGGGATTTTTAAGTTTACATTCCTATCTGCACAATCACAAGGGATCATAATAATCCTTCTGACCCATTTGCTTTAGAAATCCCAAAAAAATCAGAAAATATAATCAAAACACCAAAAAAATTCTTGAACATATATAACTCATCAGAGAACATAACCACACAATCTCTCCGAGGACTCAACTCGACTTGCACTTTACGCAAATAATTAAGTCAATTTTTAAATTATGGTGTGATATTTTTTCGATGTGAGCTTGATAAACACCAATGCTCGAGGTGGGACCCTAGGGTATTACAAGAACCATTTATGTCGTTTGAGACTTCATTTTCCATCAAGCATGGATGTGCAACTTCTTTATTATCATAGTTGGATTTGTCTTCTATAGAACCCGAGTCATCCTAGGTTGCCTTCGTAGCTTTCTTTTTGCCTATCCATTTTCTTTTTTAAGGTCTTTCATCTCTCTTAATGATAGGAAAAATCCCCAAGCATTATGAAAATGATAATTGACGCTAAGAGGGGTCTCTTGGACAAAAAAGTTGTCCCAACAACCATGTAGAAGAAAGGCTTAATAACCCAAAGAAGGGGGGTCCCTTAACTTCCTCAAACAATGGAGGGTTTCCTTCCAAAGGGAAAACGCTTGTCTCGACTCCCTGTTGGGATCCAAGAAGAGCTGTACGAAGATTTCTTCACACAATCCCAATACTTAGAACATCCTTATCCTCCCAAATCTGATAAACAATTAACCTAGACTAAAAAGAGCTCCTAAGGGTCATTAAGATAAGTAAGGAATTAAACTACCTTCACAAACCTTTAAGGACTTAACCACTTCCTTAGTGCTAAGTGCTTGGGAGAAAAATGTACAAGGGCTTTAAATTGAGATATAGCCCGTAGCAATAACCAAAGGTCAAGATGAGACCCACTCTAAGGGAATTAACTCATCCCTTACTTCTTGAGTTTCCCATACTTTTTCTATACTTTCCTTTTCAAGTCTTCTAAGAAAATTCCCTAACTATTTAAGCCATGTCACATATGGGAGTGTGCACCTAACTGCCCTCAAATCAAGAGCCTTGATCATACTATCAACAATCCTTGGACAAGAAAAGACCATTGTCGTTGATTATCATCTTCGATGATCTTTCAGAATCTCAATTGCATGCTTACTTAAGGGAACAAAGAGAAGCTCTAGGGGATGATCAGGATACAATGCCAATTGTTGCATTCTTGTATTACTAAGAGAGAAAGAGAGAGTATACTATTGTAATCATTCGTGACATAGTTAAATTTAAGGATTAATTAGTCCCCTTCCCTTCACGTACACTCCATTTTGGAGTGGAACTTAGTAAAAATTATTACTCCTTGTGGGATGGCAGTTCCCTCCACTCTTACTCCACCTCATGCTCCCTTCAACATAGATCAAAGGCCCACCTAATTTGAACTCATAGACCGAGGAAACAAACAACTCTTTAAGAAAGCCTCCCATCATTTGGATTCTTTCTTTTCATCTTGAAGAAATGGGCAATCCTTCTCATGTGTCTAGATTTCTTACAATTAAAGCAAATAATGCCTTCTTCTTAGTATTTTTAGACTTCTTCTTGGTGAACATCTTCCTCATATTTTGGGCAATGTAAGCAATGTTTTCTTCAGAACTCCTATTGTTATGACCTTCTTTAGCTTTAGCATGAAAATTTAAAGTCTTATTATTTTCTCCTTCATTGTTGACTTATTCTAATTTTACTTCACATGCCATGAGGCTTCCTAGAATTTCATCCAGACTTATAGTCTTAAGATCTTTGGCTTCCTTAATCACTATCACTTTGGGTTCCCTCTTTGGTTAATGACCTTTAAAACTTGGATACGAACTCTTGGGATGAGTATTTCTTGCCTAAAATATTTAAAGGCATGACGATATTTATGAACATCATGCTTAAATCTTTTATTGATTCACCATTCTTTATCTTGAACATTTCAAATTGTTGGGTAAGTATACTTATCTTGGAATACTTCATACAATTGTTCCTTTGTATGTCACTTGTAAGCAATTCCAAATGTCATGAGTTGTTTAAAGCTGTAAAACCTAACCATATTCATCAGTGCATAGGGCACAATATAGAATGCTCATCACTTTGCCTTTCTCAACAAACTTTTTCCTACCTTCATCCTTGGATTTATTGTTATGCTTATCATTTTGCAACATTTCAAGTTTCTTTTATACAATCTTCTATAGGGATAAATCATTATTGATTTGAGATATACTTCCATCTTCTTCTTCCAATGTGCATATTCGATTCCATCACATAGAGGTGGTCTATGTCTAGATTGTTTTTCAACTTGAATATTGGTGATATTATCAAATGTAGATGTCTTTTGGACCTAAGATGACAAAATTTTATTTATTTTTGTACCTAACCTACTCTAATAGCAAGTGTGGAAGAGATGGCACTAGGGAGGTGAATAGTGCCCCTTAATTACCAACAACTAAACAATATATAGTACAAAACAACAATTATGGGGAATATTGAGCTATACCAATCACAAGAGCAATGGACCATAAAAATGCACAATACCAATTCACCCACCTTTTAGACTAGATCTAGTACTTGAGATTGGCCTACTAATGTTTTCACTAACTCAATCCTTAAAAATGGAGAAAGGTCCTCTCTCTACTTAGAGAAACAACTGCAAATAATAAATTGAAGATTACAATAATAACAAAGCAACAACAATTATTGACTTATGAAATGATCCTAATCTTATCCTCAATAGTCAAGATAATCACAAAATTTGGCATAATCATGGATAAGATCTTTATGATTGAATCTAGATGACATCCCTTGATGAAAAAGATGCTACAAATCTAAATCTAGGAAGATTGATAAAGAAGCAACTAACACAAGAAGAATTTCTTCTATATCCTTAAAGCTAAGCTTTTGCATGCCATCACTATTGATGCAAAGACACCACGATCATTAATTTTGATGATAATAAACACTTGTGATTTGACATTTGCATTTGAGTTTAAGATTTCAGGTTAAAATTCAAATGGAAGCAAGTGTGAAGGAGCTCAAGGTCATGACCATGAAGGAATGGAGGAACTCGATGGAGGAGAAAAGAATCAAGGAGCATAAAGATGGAACATTGGAGTCAAAGCTTGAAGATCAAGAGCATGAAGAATAGAATAGTTTTGTGTTTTCAATGTATATGTATTTATCTTTTATTTCGTTCTTTATTTCTCTAGATTTATGTTAAAGAACCCAAAATATAACACCTTAAGTCCTAGGAATACTTACCCACTATTAGGACACTAAGGCAAATCCTAGAAGTGAGTTAGAAAACCAAAACATTAAACAGGCTTACATATCAGACGTCCAACAATATATTCAGACGTCTGATAATCACTTTTAAATCATCTAATCTTTTGACCAGACGTCCAATAACCTAGGCTGGAAAACCTAACTCTGTGATGTTTATATCATCTAAATCTTTTTCCAAACATCCATACCTATCTTAAAACATCTGAAGACCTTATCAGACGTCCAATAAAAGAATCGTTAGACTCTGATTACTCCTGTGAGATCAATCTCTTCGAGAACCAACTTATGAATATTTTAATATTATTCTCAGACGTCCAACAGCTTATCTAGATGTCTGATAAAGAGACGTTAGACCTAATCTTGATTTATCAGACCCAATCTAACCGTTAGTTTCTCAGAAAATCAAGTCCCAAAAGTTCCTTTTGTATCAAACGTCTAATAACAGTATTAGATGCCCATATAAACGTCTGATGGATAAACACTAGATCCCTGTTTGGATCCAATCAAATCCAAGAACAAACCCACTTAGGTTCAGACATCCAACAATTCACCCAAACGTCTTAAAATTCACATTCTAAGAAAACTCACCCTACAAAATTAGATGTCTAGACTTTACATCAGACGTCTGATTGTGGTGTCAGACCTATTTATGACCAATCTCAATGGGATTTCAGCCAAATTATATGGGATTTGTTCCCAACAGCTATAAGGCTTCTCCCAAGCCCTCTTAAAGGTTCCTAGGCCTCTATATATCGAAGAGGACATCTCCTTGGCTAAGCATACCTTGAGATAATACTTTCCACCATTCTTAATGATTGAATGAGAGAATTCAACTAGAAGAGATAAGTCATTGCTCCCCAACCTTCACACTCCACATCCGAGAGCACCAACCCGCTGCGCACTCATGTAAATCTACTTCCACAATTAAGGAAGTCACCTTGCCTAGAAACTTAGGTTCAAACTTACATTTGGGTTCTATAAGTTCTTGTATTTTCTGCTTTGATTTTGGTTGAGTATACGTGTGACGAATTTCAGTCTCCTTCGTAAGATAAAATACGCATTGTGAAGAAGAGAGGTTTTGAGATACACTACCCTCCGGTTAAAGTGGCATGGTTGTAAATTAAGGTTGTATCACCCTCGTTTAAGTGATACGATAGTGAATTTGATCTACTCGTTAGATCCAAAAATCCTAAATTAAGAGACTTAGATGATAATTTTTACCTAAGTTGAATTTTCACCTTAATATCCTTGTCTTGTAATGATTGCATTTTATTTGTATCAAATTTCAATTTCACTATTCACCTTCTTCTAGTGAAATCTCAATCATCACTCTCAATTTAAATAATTCCTAACTTTTCCTAACTAAAGTAGATAGCGCAAGCAAGGGTCAAACCCACAAGGAGGTAGATTATGTTAAAAACCCCTTTCTATAACTTTATCGAGTGATTAGAATCAAATTTTATTGATTTTGACATATGCAATTAAGTTACAAAATCTAACTCAAAATTAATGACAACTACATATTGCATCATCGGACAAAACATGCCTAGCTAGAAACCTTGGCAAATCCACGTATAAAAGTTTTATAAATTTTACTGGAAAAACTAGACCAAAAAGGAGAAAAAATAAATTTTACATAAGTCTACAAAGCATAAAATTCACAGTAATTTGTAAAAGTAGTCATTCAACTATTTGTGAATCTTGATATAGGTAACTTCCATGAATTTTATATCTTTTATAAAAATTATTTTTTCATGAAGTAAGTTTCATATGAAATTTATCTTGATCTAATTTTACCAAAAAAAGTATCAAAAATTTATGCAAAGATATTACACACAAACAATGCACATAAAATTGACGAAATTTCTTGATTTTTTACAAATTCAAAAATCAAAATTACAAACTAAGATCTAATGGCTCTAAATCAATCTAACAAGAACCTAAACATCATAAATAGCCTAAATTATAACAAAGTCCATGGTCCAACCAACGAGTAGGAAATCGTGAAAACAAAATAAACTATGTTCTACACATGATTAACAATGCAAACATAGTTCACGGGCATTCCAACCATCAATAAGAGATGTAGAAAATAAAATCCAATACATAAAACTTGTAATGAATATAGCAATAAATCTAGTGACCACAAAGGAATAAATATAAGACAAGAAACACTTAAATATTGAGATGCCTCAACGGTGGTAATTATTTTATCATTAAAATATTTAGCAACAATTAAAAAATTTACCACTCCAATGTCACTAAGAATTTTGTGACTAAAAATTTACAACAAATTTTATCATCACTATATTTTCAATTGTAGAGGCAAATACTAAATCGTTGCTATAAAAGCTTATAGAGTGAAATACATTCGTCACAATTTATCTCTAAAGTCTACTTATAGCTACAAAAAAATACATCGCCAAAATGTTGTTCTATGATACCTATAGTGATAAAATTAAATGTCAATAATTTGTCACTAACCTATCACAGCAATAATATATCACATTATTTTTGTATATGCCATAATAAACTTTTTAGCAACATTTGCATTTGACTTATTTATTTTTTGAAAGCTAATTTCATGTAATATCATATTTCACATTGCAAATAGTATTTTCACACCAAAAGCTTAGGCTTGAATCACCCTTTCATTAAATCAAAAGATTATTGCATACAGTGCCCTTTGAGGGGATTTGCAAAAAATAATAATAAAATATCAAAGCAAGATTCAAAGAAAAAACATAAAACAAATGACAATGAAAAATCCTATTTCTAAACACTTCAACTAAATAGAATCTTCATCTCTGATCTTTAAATGCTATCAAGTCTTCCCGTTAACACCAACTAAAAAATCGCCAACTTCTCTTTCAAAAGCGGCTGCAACTTCTAAATTAGATTCCTTATTTGCATCTTGTTGCATCATCTCAAAAACTAACCATGCACTTCTTTATGTCCTTAAAGTTACTTTGTGCTCCATATGTGCTTCATGCAACAAACAAATTAATTACCTAAACCAAAAATGGCATCAATACAAAGAAAATGAATCAAACAAGGACCAAATTGTAGGTGCACAACATTTAAACTACATTGAGATAAATATGCAATGCAACCAAGATAAACCAAAGAAACTTAACAAAAACCAAGCAATGAAATCAACACAAGTTTTAAATTAAAAAACTTAGGCATGGATCTATTAATAAGCATCTACCTACGACGTACCTTTAGAGCCATCATATAATTGGCAACATTATACTAGTGGTCAAGAACAAATGCTTGATCATTGTAATCATTATTGGAAACTACATTACTATTACTTTATGAGATTTATTTTGAAAATTGATAATACAAGGAGACCAGAACATATAAATCTGATAAAAAAATATATCATAAGGATATATGATAAAAATGTAAAAAAAAAAAAAAGATTATCAAGATATGGACCATCTTACTTTCAAATGCTAGAAGAATTTACTCCTACACCACCATCAAACATCCTCATCTTCCGGGCATGATGAACATTACTACTACAAAGCAATTCATCAACTTCTAAATAAATGAACACTATTACTTTACCCTAATTTTCCGTGGCATCCATTGTTTTGAGTTTCCTGAGATTATGTACAAAAATAGAAAGTCAAACCTACACAAGTAACAAAGCGAAAGCTATAGGAAGACTGGCATTACAAGGATGCAATAATCATTGAAGAGGGGAGACATATAGTAGTCAAATCTGGATATGAATTTCGTTGGGAAAACATTTAGTGGCTTTCCTTGCATGCATGTTTATTTTTCATGAAAAAAGGGTGATCGTTTGTTGCATAAGAGAGTAAAATCTTAGTAACTTTTAATGGTTCTCATACAATTCTTTCATCTTCCAAAGATGTATTCGAAGTAGCATTGGCAATACCAAGCTTTAAAGTAGCCAAATAAAAGGATCTAGAATTCTCATAAATATTAACGACTTGTTTGGCTTTCAACATTCTTGCTCTATTACTAAGCAAATTCTAAAAGTAACTAATCCTAATCTTGACCAATATTACATTCTTTCAGGCATTTGTAACATGTGATTATCCAAATTTTCATTTTGTTTGAGATGTAAATTTTGTTGGTGTTAGAGCACCACGATCATTTATTTTGATGATAACAAAACACGTGTTATTTAACATTTGCAATTTGAGTCCTAGATTTCAGGTCAATTGCAAATGTGGACGTGTTTAGACGGAACTCAAGCTCGCATCCAGGATGGATTGGAGGAGCTTAATGAAGAACAGAGGAGGTTCGCGTGGAGCGACAGATTGAAGATAAAAGACAAGAAGAATAGGATAGATTCTTTTTAATCATTTCCTGTATCTCTTGTCTTTATTTTCTTGCTCTTATTTTCCTTAGAATATTATGTTAAAGAGCCTCAAAGTACCATAACAGTAGTCCTAGGAACACCTGCACAACCCTAGGATACTTAAGTTTTCTGTAGAACACTTAGAAAATCAATATAGGGTTCAAACAAAATTTTCAAACGTCTAATTCCAAAATCAGACGTCTGATAAAGTATTTTAAGACGTCTGACTGTTGTTTCAGACGTCTGATAACTATTAGGCTGGACTTAATATTCTGTCTGATGAAATCAGACGTCCAGACCTTAGTACAGACGTCTTAGAAGACGTCTGATGGACTTGCCAAACGTCCAATTAGTGGACCGTTGGCTAGCTTGGCAAACACTGCAGAATATGACCGTTAGAGCCTTATCAGACATCCATAGGCCTTTCCAGACGTCTAATAATTGACTGTTTTGCCTCGAATGACCCGAAAATCTCTTCTCAAAGATTTTCTAGCCGTTGCAAATCCATTCCGTAGAAAAAGTTGGTTTCCAGACGTGCGGGCATAGTGCCAGACGTCCTGTATGTCGTCTGATCAACTTGAACAAAAACCCTGTTTAGATCTGATTCAAGTCAGGAGGAAACCCGCATAGAATCAGACGTCTGACCTTAAAATCAGACGTCTTAAAGTGGCCTTCCAGACGTCTGATGCAGGAATTAGACGTCTGATCACCCTGTCAAGTTTAATCATTGTCCTGATTTCGGCCTGATTCTCTTGGGCTTTGCACCCAACGGCTATGGAAGCATTTTCAAGCCTTCCAAAGCATTCCTAAGGCCTCTATAAATAGAGGGAAACCTTTGCAACAATAATACACACTTGGATACACCTAAGCAACATACTTTCTACAATTTTATGTCCAAGAAAAGATCTTGCTCTCCAAGCTTAAGTTCCATCACCTAGAGAGCTAAATTACCTTTGCACACTCGCTCTCCCGCCGTTGTTCACGAGAGCGACATTGCGCTATCACGTGACACACACACCGCGTCATCAACTCGACGCACTCCTTGCAAAGGGGAGTTTCCTATTTCCTATAGAAGCTAGGTTTAAATTACTTTGTTGACTCTATAGGATTACTTGTTTTATTTTATCTTTGTCTTTTGGTTAGGTATTCGCTTTGCGAATTCCCGTCTCCTTCGCGAGACAAAATCCTTCTCGTGGAGAGAAGGGGTTGAGGTACGCTACCCTCGTTTAAGTAGCGTGATTGTATTGAGGTTGAATCACCCTCGTTTAAAGTGATTCAGTTTAGTGGATTTTGATCAACTTTGTTGATCGGAAAATCCTAATTCGAGAGGGTTAGGTGGTGGTTTTCACCCGATTTGGATTTCCACCTAAAAACAATTGTGTACATTGTGTGATTGATTTTCTTTGGTGAGATTGTTTTATATTTTATTTCCGCATTTATTACGTCACCCCTCTTCGAAGGAAAAACTACAAATTTTCCCTTCCTCACTTCATCTTTGCAATTAAATCACTTCAAAAATTACAAAAGATCAAGCAAGTCTAATTAAAGAAAATTGTATAAGGGAGAGAATGCTACTAAAAAATAATGGCATGAGGTGCTACTTCAACTCATTTCTAAAATGAGATAGATGATGGAGGGCATCCTAATGATTGGAAGAGTTTGGAAAGCATTGTGAAACTGTCGACACCATTGCACAGCAAAGAAAAAAATGACTTCAAGAATCAGCAACATGAAAGCAGAATTCACTGACATGGAATCGCAAACTACATCCAAAGGTGGAAAAGTGATTAAAGTTGGCCATGGAAATGAGACGAGCCCACCACTAAAGATAGCTTATGGAGAGGAATTCATGAGTATGCAAGTACTAGTTACGGAGAGGAATTCATGAGTATGCAAGTACTAGTTTTGGGCACATGAAAAAAGGAAAGTCCTGCATTTTAGTCATGCCATCCTAATGATGAAACAAAAATAGAGGTTGTAGCATCATGAATAAAGAAATTAGCAACCACAAAGAGCAAAGGTAACGACAAAGAGAATATTGTTAATAACAAAGGAATAAATGAAGAAGCTTTATAAAGGGACAAAAATTCCAAAATAAAAAAGAAACTAAGAAGCATGTAATTTGGTGTATAAGGATTTCTTTTGCACTTCAGAATTCTTAGAATTGGTGCCTTGATTGCAATGAGATGTCCTAGGAGTGATTTTTTCTTTTTACATTGCAAATCTGAGAAATTGATCAGATTAAGCATTTACAATTAAGAAATGGGGATTGCAGTCCCTATCCTTAACCAGCTAGGTGACAGTAAGGTTTGCAAGACAAATGGTGAAGTTAATTTTCCTGTTGAATTTAGTTGCCTCACATACATACTGCATCAAGGGTTTGTATGGAGAGTGTGGTTGAAAATATTCTCAAGCAGGGATGAGATGTTTTTCTGAAAGGTGGGATGATCGAGAAAGCCTTCATTCCTACTCAAACAATGCCTAATTACAAGTATAATATAAAGGTAGGCCCATTTCCTGAGCCAGAGGCTATCCTACTAGAAAAGGCATTGCCATTCACATCAAGGTTCTTGCAGTTCAGTGGAAATAGGCTAAAAAGACCTTCACATCTTGTGGACTCTGGCATGTGGAAAGACTTTTGCATCTTGGGGACTATGGCATGTGATTTTCTTGGACCTATCGCAAAATTTGATTAAAATTATTTCAACTACTAGTTAAACTACCAGACTGATTGATGGTAATGTACAGGTTTGTCAATGCACAATTTAGTATCACCTCGATTCGAAGTAGTGGAAGGTTGAGCTCTCAACTGCTCATAGATATTTAGCTTTTGTCTATCACTTATCTAACTTGGACAGACAAAGTCCATGAAAAAGACATGAAAGAAAATAGAAAACAACATTCAAAAACCAATAAATAATAACATACAACTTTATCCAAGTGGCCAAGAAAAAATGCCTGATCATTGGAATTATCATTAGCGACATCAGTTAGCACAACCTACATGTGGAAAATTAATCAATCGCTCTTAGCTCCAAAAGCACCATGACAACAAAAATTGTGCCTTATAAACTAAAAAAGACAATAAACACCCAAAATATTGTTTCTTTCACTATTTCACATATTATAAGCTTCATACCCATCTTAATTGTTTAAATGATTACGTCAACAACAAAAATCTATTTCTTTGTTATTAGGAACAAATATTACCCAACTCCAATAGCTTAATTTTATAAAAGGTGCTAAATAATTAAGAGCTAGTGTTAAAATTTTTCCTTTAGTTAGTGCCAAAAAAAAATCTAACTCTATGATAATTTACTCTTAAATCATTCCCTTTATGTCTCTTGCAAACGTTCTATGAAAGGGAAAAAGAATATTCAAACAAGAAAAGTTAATCTAAGGTCCGTGACAAAATCCTAGGGCATGCACATAGAGCATTTATTGATATAACTAGATAATGGCAATGGTAGTTGTTGAAATAAATAGTCAAAATGAAATGGATAAATAATATCAAAGCATTATAATAGAATATTTGGATTTATTAGAAAATCTCCCTCATAAGGAGAGAGAAAATCAGGAGAGGAGTACCCCTATAAGTGTGATCTTATAATATTTCTTCTTAAAGATAAATGGGTGGATCAAGGCTTCCATAAAGGCCACCACACACCTCTCCAATTCCCACTTCCACTTTGTGAGACTAAACAACATGCAATTAGATCTCCACTGTAGCGACCCACATCTACATAGATTCCTTTTTTTTTAAAGCATATGTATTTATTAAATCATGCAACATGAAACGCTACATACAATGATCTAACAATAGTCAAAGGTAAAGTTTCAGTGAATACAAATTTTGACAAAGACCACATACCTTTATTCACATAATTGATCCGGTACACACTAGAATAATCCTATTTCCTGCAAGAAACCTATGATGCCCAATTCCATAGGATTTCAAAAGGAACCTATGAGTTGTGAAACTCAGTAATCATAGGAACAAAATTTAAGAGAAACAATTAATAATCCAAAACCTTTAACATAGTTAAATAATATGATCTTAAAATTCCAATAGATATCTTGCTATATCTGATTGTATCTTATCAAATATAATGATCATATCTCATAACTTAATTTCCAATACACAAAAGGCACGACTTGTAATGGTGCTTTACACTAATTACATTTCCCTTGCTACTATATTAGATTGTTATCTTAAACTTCTATAAAGGAAAAGAAACGCATATTCCATGAAGGATATCATTTCAAAAATAATAATGCTTTCATAATAACGCAAGCAATAAGTCACCATTATTGTCCTAATTCTTGTAATTCAATTCTTCATTATTACTTATACTCTTCAAAAGTTTATTTAAATATAAGAAACCCATAACTTCTCCCTCATAGAAATTTTAGTAATTATACTTCATTTTCTTTACAAAACAATGCTCCATTGACCATGTTGCATGCATAAATATATTCCATAACCTTATCAATGATTTCGTAATCATATCCATAGGTAAATCATCACATAACACATGCCGTGGCTTCTCTATGTCAATAGTCGTTTTCAGTGATTTATTGCATGACATTCCATAATAATTTCATAACAATGATTTACTTTATTAAATCATTTTACATAGAGATTTACTTGAGTGTACATATTGCATTTCATAACAATTTCATGGCAATGATTTATTTTATTAAACCATTTTATATAGACATTTACTACAGTACACATATTGCATTTTATAACAATTTCATAGTAATAATTTACTTTATTAAATAATTTCTTACATAGAAGTGTTTGTCGTAGTTCACATATCATTAGGTGGCTTTGATAATTTAACCGTCGGCACAAGCGAGCCATGAAATGATAACGATGACATGTCAGTGTAGCTACAACTGAGGTGGGCTTATCTTTTACCACCGTATTCATAGAACCATACACCCCCAGAGGGTGTTGCCCCTCTTAGGGCCATGACACTAATTTAAGTCGGTGCCTTGACACATAATTCCCCAATCCTGAATTCATATTCATTCAATATTGAACATGAGTATATTGTTTATCGTAACCTGTGGTCTTAACACATTTCACAATACTATTTAAATAGCTTCATCAATTATATGTTTGAATCGTACTTCTATATAAATAGATAACAAAATTGTCTTACATAAATAAGGATCTTAACATCCATATACATTTTTAAAGGATGCAATCATAATTAGTCAAAGTATTTATGTGAATAGGTCAGCATTCAATAGTAATGACTCATAAGATTTTCTATAAATAATAAAATAAATTAGCACCATACCTTAATCTAGTTTACATACCAATGCAATATTTACACTTTGATCCATTTAGTCATCCACTATTCCATTACCATACTTATAGCCTTTACTAATGACATTATAAAGACAGGTCACACTAGCAATTAATCCAAGAAAGAAGTTTTCCAATAAATATTAATTGCATTAATAGTAAGCATGGTGACATATGTCCAGTCCATTCTATTTACACAATTAAACTATCATCTCGTGTACGTGAAAAGAGAAAAAGTTGATTATCAATGTTCCTTAAACAACGATACCCATGTACATAACCAATGGTATAATTACGTGGCTTATTATCTTATTTGTGAACATATAGGATATATGGAATGCTTTACTATCGGTCTCCCTTCTTTTTCAATAGCAATGAAGTCGTGCATGCCACTAAGAATAGAGTAAAATATAAAATTCACTGATTTAGACTTAGCGTAACAAATCCTTTATAATTTGTAAGAAAACTATAAAAGGTAAATCATGTAACTTTATCACATGTAATCTATACATCAAAAGAAGTTTTATTGTCCATACTTGCTAGAAATATATATATATATATATATTTCAAACCACTCAATAAATCTACATACATGTTTAATATATTTTGGATGTTCCTATACAATTCATCATGAATAAATAAGTACAAAATCAAGTTATCTATCAATAAACTACCAATCCACATCTTGACATAAAATTTTGTTTAATTAATTGAAATTTATAACTATATGATCAAATGCTTATAAAGAAAGCAACACTGATTTAAGGTTCCCCAACATTTCACAATACTAACCTGCTTGACATGTAATAAATTCAATAGTATCTTAAAATGATTCAAACTTAATTCCCCATACCTTTGGTAATATTTTCAAGAGCAAGTAGAATATTGACGTTGACAAGAATGTGAAAAGATGGTCTTGGTAAGGGCATTCGGTGGTGCTTGTAGAAAGGCGATGCCATTGTGGCAAAGGAGTACACGTTAACGACCAACATATGCAAATCCAAGAGGGTAACCAAGATGTTATTAAAGGTTATAAAAGAATTAAGAAATTTTGAACTTTAAGGGTAGCACTCAGGTATTGTGGAGTGGCAATATACCTCATCGAGTTCTAAGAATTATGCAAGGGAGAAAAATCAGGAAAATCATTGGAGAATGATGTGGCTTTCTTATATGTGCAAGGTGAAAGCCATATATGCTTATAAGGGGTGTGAATAATTATGTAGTACATATAAAATATGATAAGTGTGAAATAAAGGTACATGCCAATGTTAGAATAAAATATAATTTGGAAAAAATGATGTGTGATGGGTATAATAGATAATCACCACCAAATATTACTTCACTTAATGTTTATTAGAATTTGAGGGGAATAATTCATGCATTTTTGACAAGTAAATTATTAGGCAATTAAACAAATCACTAAATGAGAGAGTGTGTGTACTAACTGAGAGATAAATTTCAGAAATCTGTTATGGAAATTAGAAAAAAAGAAAATCCAACCATTTAAAGCATATTAATATAAACATCACAAAGAGAAAGCAAATGCACATAAAAAAATTTCTTGGAGAGGTAGAAAACAATTGTAGAGACAGATAATTCAAATAAGGAAATGAAAGGTGACCTGGTGATCACAACTTAACATTTTTAGTTGGTTTTATTTGGATGGATATCCCTTCGAGGATCCTTTCCTTCTTACCTCTATTTTTTTTCTATTTAAAGTTGAATTACAAGTGTGGTCATGTAAACTTGTAGAAATTATAATCATAATGTGTCATTTACAAAGGTATCTATTGCAACCTTTACCTATCTCCAATATAACTCTTGCTTTATTATTTAATATTTTATTTATTAAATTGCATACATGAAAAATAAATCGAATATGTTACATCCACACTATCCATTTACCTAACAACCAACATTCATCTCTCTCAACACTCCCTCATGCTGGAGTATGAAATGCTCAGCTTATACAACATAATTCCTCACTCTCATAAACAGAACACAACTTTTAATTGGTGCAACTGGGTCATGACTCTCCTTACTCTCACAAATAGGATCCAGATAAAACAATGATGGGAGATTCGGACCATGGCATTAGATTTGAAACCATGGTAGATCTAAAAGATGATTGTCATGCACACTTTTAATAAAAATTGAGAATAATAGCACAATCAATGATAAAATCCTCTAATATCATGTTGAAATAAATAATCAAAATGAAATGAACAAATAATATCAAAGCATCATAGTGGAACATTTTTGTTTACGTGGAAAGCCCTCCACAAGGAAAAGGGAAAAAACCATGATAGAAGCATATCAATAGGCATGATCTTGTAATATTTCTTCTTTAAGACAAATGAGAGGGTCAAGAGCCTTTATATAGGCCACCACACACCTCTCTAATCTCCACTTCCACTATGTAAGACTAAACAAACTGTAATTGGATCTCCACATTTTTCAATTACCCAACAATTAGCATTTCTCTCTCAATAATTGTTACTAAGAATTTGGTTCTTCTTGTTCTCATCGGTTCTCGTTAGCCATAGTTGTGTGTTTAAGTTTATGCATTACATATTTGTAAGCCTATGTATTGCATAAAAAAATGAGTTGTCAATAAAAAAGGGGTAGCTCTAGCTACATAAACATCTAAGGATTGCCAAAGAAAAATTTATATCAAATCTAGAATATATATTCATACCGTGAATGGCATCCAATTTCACACTTCCACCCCTTTTCTGAATGTAGTCCCCACCTAGGTACTGACTCCATTGAATGGAGTAGGATGAGGAGTGGGAATGTTGAAGAGGTATGATTGAGGGTATTGGGTGTGGCTATAGCTGCCATGTACCAATCCTCTAAGATCTATATACTATCATATGGAAGCTATGTCTCATTAGGATCACTCCTCTAAGCTCTAACTAAAAGAAGGCAAAGCTATTTGGGTAGGTTAGCTAATCTAATAAATTCACCTAAATATACCAAACATCCCCAATGGGTCAAACATACATGAGAAATGAAAAGGGTGGTAATTATGGAAAAGCCTTTTGCATACATGAACACCAAGGAAATCATGAGACAAAAAGGCCATTTTTAAAGCAAGAAAAGCAATTTAGTGGATCAAAAAGAAATTTGGGAGGAGCACATATTGTGAAGAGAGGAATTGTAGGTGTACTCGGTGAAGATTAGTTTCAACTATTTAATAGCTAGTAAATTGGTTCAATTTTTAATTCTAGATTGAGGTTCGCAGATATTTTAATTCATAATGAATTTGCTAATTGATTATTAAAGATAAAATAGAATAGGGAAGGATTTATGGCTGGTAAGAAGTTGGACAGTAATAACAAAATATTGCAAATTAAGACAACCTCAACTATTTGGCTACTGGATTGGAGGCTATATACTATAATAACCAGACATAATTGAAAAGGAATAGGGGATAATTTTTGTTTTGTTCCTATATTAAGGCAATGTGGATCAGGGATAACAAAGTTCTATCTTGGAGCCTTTTGGGCCTATAAGGCCATTTTGGTGTAGGATTACATCTTGGGTGTGAGAAGCTTTGCTAATAAATAAAGAGTAACCTAAGCCTAAAATGTTTCAGGTTTGAGAAAAAAAAGAAAGGGAAGAAAAAAGGAAAAAGAACATCAATGTTCACTTCCGCCCAAGGAATAACAACTTCATTTAAAAAGACAACCTCATTCTATGATCTGGAAATAACAACCTCATTTTGATCTTTCCAAAGAAAAAACAACCTCGTTCTAATTTGCTATTGACAAAAGTTAACAGTTAGCCCAAATTTGTCTTACAAGCATGACAAAATGTGTCCAGATTGGCCCAAATATGAAAGGATATATATATATATATATATATATATATATATATATACACACACACACACACACACTCCAACAAAATGCTGAGATGTAGTCAAGGTCATATCAATCGGCCTCCAATCTTCCATTAAATCATGAAAGAAATCTTCACTAGATTATCTTTGTTTCTGAAATAGATTTCATTTTAGGAAGCATGAGCTTGTATCATTTGTGGAAAGTAATAGCACCTACGAGCATTAGTGAGTGTGGCAACACAATAAATTCAGAAGCTTTCAAGAGAAAACAGAGACCTCAATGATAATATCATCATAACAATAAAATTGGAGCAACCATTAAGTTCTCCAACAGGGACTCAAACAATGACAATCAAAAGCATCGAAAAAGAGGAGCATAAGAATGAGTAAATTAAGGAATGTTAATTATTCTCTCTAGTCAATACCTTCAGAAGGACCTCCTGCAGAACCCTATTGTTCATGTGGAAGTCTAACGTCATACATGAGTAGTACCGCTCTAAAACCTAGCAAGAAAACTGGTTTAATATCTTTGTCGTTGCCCACCCCATCACCTATTGCCGCTCCCAGCAAATGGGGAAGAAGGACCACCATGTCCATAAAACATCTTTGACATGGAAACGTTGTAAACGTTGCCCTTGATGGCCATCATCGTTAGCAGTGGCTTCTTGGCTAGAGTTGGAGCTATCGTACGCCTTGAGCCCTCGAGGAACCTACATCAGCTCCTCTGATGCCACCAATGGGCTTCTGCGATGGCGAGATGGAGCAAGCCCCTCCCCTTGGCAACATCAACAGTATCGACGTAAAGAGTCGTAGATGAGGCAATAGTTGCTGATCATCGGGGAAATGATGGTGAAGAAGGCGACGAGGTATCGCGTCTGTGAGGATTATGAAAAATGACATCAGGGGATTTTTCTAGGGTTTTGTGATTTTGGGGGCGGTAGAGAGGGAGGAGGGTTTAGAGGAAATCGGACTTTGTTTTACACTTATGTCAACTTAATTCATAGAAATAATGCTTTTTTTGTATCTGTCGCTGCAATTAGTTGTTGCTTAACAAATTAAGGCAGAGACCATTTTGTCTTTTAAGTTGCTGACTTTGTAGTAATAGAAACAATGTTTATTTATCATTAAAAATAATTATCTCCTAACAAAAAATCATAATGACAACTACTCCATTTGTCACTAAATTATTTTTAATAGCAATAATTATTTTTGACATTAATGGTATTTAATGCTTGACATATTCATATTGCAACAAATATTATTTAATTGTCACTAAATTCAAACTAACAATGACAAAATAGTTATTTTTGGCTAAGCCTATTATTACAAATGTCTAATTTTGTTGTAGTAATTATGATGACCGAAGTACTATCAATCGAGTAAACCCAATAAAACCTGAGTTGTCTAGCGCTAAACATCAATCAACATATAAGATCATAGTTATCAAACACATTGTTAATAAATATTAATAACCAAACACTAATTTATTAGTAATAAATAATGATGAGTGTTGACCAAAAGTAAATAAGAACTTACAAACTAGAAAATAGAAAGGAATGAATAACTAGAGTATTAGAGTACAATAACCATAAAAATTGGAAAAAAAAGCTAATTAAGTAGACTATACAACTATAGTCCACACAATTCGCCTCCTACTGCCACATTGAGCCTCGCACCAAAATCACCAACCACAATTGCTGCACTTGGCTGCTTAGTTACACCTGAGTATAGAACTTAAAGAAATATATCAGCAAAAGTTGAGTAGAGTAAAACTAATGATAGTATAAAAAAAACATAACAATGGGTACTATTCATATATTAGGCCATTTATTAAATAGTGTCTATTACTTAGCAATCCATTTATTGTTATACCAACACCCATTCAACTACAGTCGTGATAATCCCAATCCATGCCTCAAGGCACAAGCCAATCTTAATGCAACAACATCCTGAGAAGTGCAACTAATATGACACCCTCTTGCCAAGAGAATGGCTTATACATATCACACACCTCAATATATCACCCTGGGGTCATTGCGAGAAAGAGTGGTAGCTACATCATGTGGCATGAACATGTGCTAGTTATACATGCTGAACCCCAAACAATCATTCATCCACTCACTAACCAAGTACAATACAAACAACTCCAACCCTCGAGTCATGCACCCTACTATCTTAGTTGGCCATTAAGCCTAATGAGTCTCAAGAAGGCCAACAATTCCTTAATTAGCCCAACCAATCTAACAACAAACCAATGCTACAGCCAAAATTTTGACAAGTAGCAAGGACTAAATCAATTTTCCTAGATTTCACATATCTCCTTAATTCTATCATTTATTTATTCCTTCATGTTTCACAAATCACTAAATTATTATTACATCCACGATTCATTATATCTATCCCTTGGTTTGCCTCATCATGTAACTTGAAATTTTATTAATGATTAGTTCTTAAGTTGGATTCCCATTAATCTAAGAAAAATGAATTAGGTGTCTATTTATAACAACCAGTCAAACCTAAGATCCTTTAGAGTCCAATCAATAAAATGACAGGAATTTTTAATTTTGAGTTTCATTCATTCACAATCATATTACCCAATATGTTATCATGGTGTTTATTTGTCTTAGTCCTAATATTAATCCTTCACAATCAATAATAGGAAATAATCACAACTATTATTTGTTATGTTCATATACCCAAGCAATGACAAGTAAATAAAAGAATTTTTACATAAATATCATTGAAATCTTCAAATTGTACTTTTTTGCCATCATCTTCTCAATATTGCTTTAAATGCCATAAAAAAGGTGACATCATTTTCATAATTGACACTCTATTAGAAACATTAAATTCAATGATTGTAGATTCAAAAGTAATAAAAATTTATATTTTTTACCTGAATTTTTTTTTGCTCTCCCCTATCCTTTTCCCCCTTTCCCTCCTTCCTCCCCCATCTCCTCCTCCTACCTCCACCCTAACCTCCCACAACCTACAACCACTGGAGCACCCCTTACGATCCACCTTGCAGTGCCACCCCTTGCGACCACCTCCCTGCACCACCACGACATGGCCACCTCCACCCCTTACTAACCCAATCGACCACCTTCTTCACCCTCCACTGTTGTGCTCTTCTCCTTAACCCACCTAAGCATCCCATTCACCACCACCACATGGCCACCTCCTCCCTTTCCTCACCCCCTCACCACCCTCCTCCCTCCACCTCATCCTCCAACCTCCTTCGCCCCTCTCCTCTTTGGCTTTTGAGAGCAGTCAAACACTGCCACACCCTCTCACCCCCTCCTTGCACCATGGCCATGTTGGACGCAAGGTCCCCCAGCGAGTTCCCCCACACAAGCACCATCAGCCCAAACACGAGGGAGGGGTCGACCACTCTACGTAATGTATCCAAGGGGTTAGGGCAACTCCAAACAATGGAGATTAAGAGGAACTACCTACATGCCCTAGATTTGCATCTTAGGATTCAAAGCAAAATCCCTTTTATTCGACCATATGGACGTGCCTAACACATTCAAGAACCCTAAGATCCAATCTTGGAACACCAAAATCCGTCTCTAGGTGAACTAGATCAAAGCAAAATAAGGACAACCGTCAAATCTAATTAACTAAGCCTCTCTTCACAGGGACTAAAACATAAAAATGAAAAGTCATAATTTTCTTTTTGCAATTTTTCCAACTAAAAGTCTCCCATCCCTTCGCTTTCCTCCCTCCTCCTCCCTCTTCTTCTCCTTCTATCATCAACCTTCCACCCGATGGGTGTAGGTGGGTAGACCCACCACTGTCTCCGCTTCGACCAGCTACCATGGCACAGACAAGTAGTCGATGTCATCGACCACTCACCCCCACCAAGATGCCGGTCATGCCCTCCCCTTCCCCCTCTCCTTCGCATGGCCCATGCATGTAAGGAACCCAAGGAGGAGACTCACCCCCACTGCTTGCCGACAAATGCTAGCCTTGACGTTCTTTAGAGTGCCTAGCCATTGTTCCACACTTGCATGCACCACTCATGTCTCTCACTTTCTCTTTCACAAACTCACTTGCTCTTGTGTGCCATAGACAGGCGTAAGGGGGTTGGGAGGTGGCAAGGGTTTGACATGAGAGAGAGGGGTGGGTTTTTGAAGCGATGGCGAAAGAGAGGACATAGGAGAGTGGTGTATTAGGAAAGGTCTTCATTTTTTTTTGTAACTACGAACAATTATCGTAACTAGGTCAAACAATTTGTAAAATGCATACCATTGGAATAATTAAGAGACAAGGAATCTAACATAAATCACAAATTTTGAATCCAAGGTCATTTGCATGGTGTGGTTTCCCCAAGAAGATTGCATATAGGTTTGCACACGTTTTGCATATTTGAGATGTGAAATGACACGATCAACTCCAAAACAACCCAAAACTTAGATTTTGGGGCATTGTAGGAATGAAGCTAATGCACATGCTAGGGTAACAAAATGTATAATATATGACAAGGTGAATAGAATCAACTATGATGAAGGGTAAGGCTACTAATTAAATCGTATTATCAAATTCAAATAAATTTTGATTCAATAATTATTCGACTCAATTCCATTCAAACTAAATGAATTGAATATAAATCTCATATCTAGATTCAATAGCTTAACAAATTGATATATATTTTTGGATTCAATTCAAAAAGATTCACTACACACACACGTGCACACACACTCACATGTATGTATGTACGTATGTAGGGTTAGAGGAGAGATCTTAGGCCCTTAGCCATTGGATCGTTCAAAGGTGAGGATTTTTCCTTCTCAAGTCACATAAACCAATCTTACAAAACGTAAGTCCTTATTAAAATATAAATCAAACTTATGAAAAATTATTGACAAATTCAGAACTAATTGACATGTTTTGCATAATTATATATCATATAAATATTCTATCAATATTTGATGAATATTTGAGTCTGAACAAATTGATAAGAATCCAAGTTTTCAAATTCAAAGTAGATTCAACATTGATACAAATTCAAATTTCTTAACAAACTAAATCCAAATATGGATGGATTAGGTGAGATTTGATTTGATTAGCACCCCTAATGAGGGAATCTATACTTTTGCAAAAGCTATATCATGAAAGGGTTCAGTGAAACCTGGTGTCATACTCCATTATCATAGAATGGATGGTCATTCTATTAAATGGATGTCTTTGAGAGACTGTTTGATGCTTAAGGGGGATCATAACATAAATGTCCTTAGCTTCAAAGAATGTGTTGTCAATGAATTCCTTCATCATATTTGTTGATAATGACAAAGGATCCTATACGGTCTTTCAAGTTGTAAGGAGGAACATATGTTGCATATGATCTCACATCCTTCATCTCCTCTTTTAGCATCATTTTCTCCCAATTTGACAAACCTTTTTTCAACCTAAATCTCTTTATATGAGTATTACGATCGAGATGAAAGGACTCACGAATTTAATATTTCGATCCATAATATCAGTTGAGAAGCTCAGAAAGCAACAATATTTGTGTGGAAATGACTCTCCCTCTAGCTTAAAGCAAATGATGAAAAAGGGTAGCAAGAGGAGAATGGGAGTTTCATTTAGTAGAGAGGCAGGAGAAACGAAGGTATAATATTGACTTTCATGTCCTTTTTATCCTTGGTACGAGTCCAACAAAATCGATTATCCATTCTTGGTGAGTATTAAGGATGGATTTCTATTTAGATAATAAACTAAGCCTTCGGTAATAAATCCACCAAGGAAGATAGTCATCCAACGCGGTCGGCCATTATCTCCTGGAGGCATTGGATATGGACCTCAATTTAAACCATCAAGTAAGCTTCTGCCTATAAATATAGGCCATGGGGGTCGGACGTTGGTTTCCACCCAGGGGGATCGATTGAATATCACAAACATTAAATCTTAAGGGCACTAAACTGGACCTACTCCTATCGCCAGCAAGATGATAAAGAGATAGGAGGCAAATGATAAGTTCAAATTTCTTTTGATGCAAGCATTAAACGTGTCGAGCTCAAAAATGTCTAAGTTGCATCAATCAAATTCGACCCAACAAACAAGGCAAGCGACTCTTATCATGCCCCAATTGAAGAGGTTAGATGCATCTCTCAACACATCAAATTAACCTTCTAAGCTCACCAACGCTTGGATAAATATTGAGTCAAAATTGATCTTTTGAGGATCAGGCTGAGATCTGGTTATTTTCGACCACTCATACATATAAGCAAGATCAAGAGACTGAAGCTTCCATTCTTCTCTATTCCGTTGCATTTTCAACCATTAGCAATGAAGACCAAGCAAGCAGCGAACCACAGAGTCAATAAATCTATGTTTTTAGCAGCCAATCCGCAATATTAACATATTCAACAAATCAATGTTCAATGTGTTGATAATCAATTGATCAATCTTGGATTCAGAAAACAATGATGACACTAAAGCACTGAAATCAATCCTCTTGATCTCAACGGAAATCCAAGATTTACTTCCATAGATCATGGACCACATGATTGAGGATAATTTAATTACTTTTTATTCGCTATCGTCAAAGATGTAGGTAGATTAGCAGCAAGACTCCAGAAAGATGTATGCAAGTAATGCAACTATTGCATACGCAAGACTATGCACTCTTCATTCACAATACAATTAGAGGCATTAAGTTCTTTCCAGGATGCAGCAAATGCTGAGTGTAAATATCTTGTAAAATCTCAGTTTTCGCTATTCCCATTTTTCCACCTTAAACTCCTACGCAAGCGGGAATCAACTCTCTTCATCATCAAATCAAATTGCAAAGAAAATCCACATTCGACCATAAAACTCGAGACAAACTGTCAACCAAAGGATCACCAATAGATGCACAATCTCCAATATTCGGGCACGAAAGCAAAAGGAACGATGATGGAATTCAAAATGGTTCAAATTTACAAAGCACCCAAGGACAATCAGAAAAAGGAAACGATCACAAAACTGAAACAGCAAAAGACAACATACTTCTCACAGCAAATGCTTCCATCTTTTGGGGGAAAGGACAGCTGAGCATGCTGCAATTCGAGTGTCATTAACTACAGGCTTTTTCTTCTTTTACTGGTGTGTCATGGCCAACATCTTCTTCACTTTTCATTGAGGAATCAACCGCCTTGCCATTGTTCTCCAAGACATCATTGTCTTCTTCCACATCAGAATCTAAAATAGCACCTTTTCCTAATAGCTCCTTCACCTTCCTAAACTCATCATAATGAGCCCTCCTGTGCTCCTTAAAGCTCAACCTCTCGCATTCTGCTTCTAAATCTGGATTTAAATGAGCATAAGTGCAAAATATTACTGTGGTAGAAAACCCCACGACCATTGCTGATAAAGACGTAAGCTGCTATCAAATTAACGAAAGAATCATGGGGAGCTAAAAGCAGAAATGTGAAGATGTGGTGAAATAAATGCATGAATAAAGGTGTCTACCATGGAAAAATCATATTCTATTCACCCTTTCTCCTTGAGCAAGATAGAGACCAAATTGCTTCACTTACAAAATGGCACCACACTTGCTTTCTACTGTGGATTTGTGCTGATAATAGGAGTAAATGGAAGGAAATACACAACTTATTGCTTTGACCAAACATATATCAGAAATGCCCATCTGTGCATTTTTTATGTGACAAAATAAAGGGAAGATTTTTACTACCCAGTCACTTCAATATCCATTCTGCGGCAGAAAAGGGAGTGAAGAAATGAATTGACAGCACAGATCTGGGTTTCCAGATGAGGCAGATCAGAGTGGGAAAATGTAGACAATACAAATTGTTAATAGAGTATTTTTTGGCATCCCTAGACCAGCGCACATCTTAAAGCTCAGCTAAGGACCAAGATGCAATCAAAATGAAGTGGAAACATGAAAAAGAGAAAGCAACAAATTACCATTAGGAAAAGTTTCAGTGTACACAACTTTGTATGCATATGCCATGTAAGCACCACGTCATATTCCACGCCTACCACGTCATGTTCCACATCTGCCAAGTCATGTTCATGTCATGTGTACCATGTCCCTCCCTATAGAAACAAGCCACGTTAGCCACAACATGTCGGCACTACATAAGCGCCATGTCATGCTCCACGTAGGATGTTGTATACAAAATTGTGTACACTTTGGTGTCCCTATATCACTACTCATGGCCATAATACTTCTGCTCTCTATTCTGCCAATCCCAACCTCCCCTCCTCTCTCAGCACTATCCTACCCCCTCTTGCACTCACTGTGCGCAGTTTCTCCCCTCCCTCTCCCTCTCTCCCAGCTCAACCCTTTTTAATGATCTCTTCAGCTAATCAACCCATGCCACCATCTTTCAGTATCACCTCCATCACCACCTTGCCAATTACTCTCTAGGTGGCAATACCATGCTACTCACAGTAGCACAGTTGAAGCTCATGGCACTACTATGCATGTGGTAAATTGGTGTAAAGGAGCTTCCGGCTGCAACAACTGGTTAAGAGCTTAGAGAAAAGAGAGTTGGAAAAAGGAGAAATGGTTTGTCATGAAAATTGCTATCTCCAACAGGAGGTAAAGTAGATTTTTATAGTGTTTTGTAACAAATCTAATAATGAGATTAATAGGAGTGGCTTTATGAGAAATCTCGTAAAAACATATAGATATATGTTAACACGAACTGACTAGTGCCATATGTCCACCATCGAATGTTTCCAGCATATAGCCACAAGGAGATGGTGGAGCGGTGAAGCATTCCCATTGGCATCTAGAGATTATCAGATCTAATCCTGTGCCTGGCATATTTACCCCTCTGGAAGGGAAAAAAGTTTACAAGACATACAGAACGGCCCCTTTTTGTTGCCTTGTTTATCAAGGTAGACAATGACTTTCCAGAGAAACAGGAAAAGGCTGTTGTCAGAATCCTTGAAACCAAAACAAAAATAGTCATCTAAAACCATCACTGAGAAGCACCTATGGATGAAGGAAAAAACAAAAAGAAACTGAAAATAGATTAGCATCACTTGGCCTTGTCCTCTGTTTCAATTTTGTAACAAAGCAATCCTGAACTTCACCTGTCCCCGCCATCATATTAGAAACAAACAACCACAAGAAGAAAAGTCTTGCTGCAGAAGTATTAGTTTTTTTTTTTTTTGAAAGAATGCAGAAGCACTTGTTGTCAGCTACAAAGACTCCCACAAATTGAACAATCCAGCAGGAAAGCATCTCCTTTTCCAAGAATAGAAGCACCTCCTCCAGAGATGCCAATTTCTCCTCCAGATTGCAACAACTGCAATTCACGAACTACTCAGTGAACTTTGTACCAACGACAGTTGCTCCCTTGTGTTTCAATTCAACCCATCAGGTAGACCACAATCTCCAAATATTATATTTCTATCTCTTTTTTTTTTTGAAAAGTCATATTTCCATCTCTATTGCCTAAACCCCCTTCCAATTCCACTACGATGCTATTTGGAGTTTGAAAGCCAATTCTCCCCCATCAAAAAATTCACCAGCTAAACTATTCACATTATTCCCGAAAACAACTATTTCCAAAACCAATTCTGAAGTTTGCATGATCCCACTATCACCAGCTGGGAAGTTCTCCTCAGGAATTGAATTTGATTATCTGTTCGCATGTTGTAAGTTTAAACTTTATGTTAAGATTTTTATGTCCTTCAAGTATTACCATGTAATTGGTTTGGGAATCTCTTCATATAGTAAAGATTAACATTTCTAATATAGGATGATTCTTTTTTATGATTGTTGGAGATTTCGAGATTTCTTTTTTATATTATCTCTTTATTTTATATTGATGGATGAGGTTGTTAAGAAGTGGGGGAAAGAAATGTTATCCTAGTGATAACCGACAATGCATTGCTTATAAAAAAATTAGAGAAATTGATGGAAAAGAGGAAACATTTATATTGAATTCTGTGCATTGCTCATTGCAACGATCTTATGTTGAAAGAAATCATGAAGTTATCCCTGCATGACTATTTTCAAGAAGGTCAAACAGATCATCAACTATATATACTTGGGTGGTAGCCATCATAAGGAAACATGTAGATTTTAGTGAGACCTATCATCACTCGATTTACTATCGCTTTCCTTACCTTACATTGCTATGTGCAAAAGATGCTCTTAAGTCTTTTTTCACGTTAAAAACTTGGAAATCTAGCAGCTATGCATTGAAGTTTCAGGGCAAGCTATGAAAACTATTGTCCTAAAAAGTAAAACATTTTGGCCTAATGTAGCCTATATGATAAGGACAATCAAACCATTGGTGATGGTTTTAAAAATGGACTCTGAACAATATCCACCAATGAGATTTATCTGAGGCTATAAATAGGGCAAAGGAAGAGATTGCTAAAAATTTAGGTAATGATGAAAAGAAGTACAAGAGAAGCTAGGACATTGTTGACTCAAGATGGGATAGGCAACTAACTGCACACGCACTTGCATGTTACTACCTATTTTCTGAATCCCCAATGCCAGTATGAACCAACATTTTCAGTTGATTCAAAAGTAAAGATAAGGTTATACTCATGCTTTCACAAGTTGGCTCCTAACAAGGATGAGAGATTATGCATTTATTAATGGAAGAGGACTATTCGAATAGTCCAATGCCATCGACTCAAAAGAAAAGGAGTCCAGGTAAAGTCATTGACTCTTTTCTATCATTTAAATTAATAAATTATGTAAATTTTTTCTCTATACTAAAAACATATTTTCCATTACAACAAATTGAAAAACATTTGGTGATGAAGTTTGCCATGCATATTTTAAGTTTGGCTTACAATGCATCTCTACATGTGAGCAAAATTGAAGTGCTTTTAGTAAGGTAAAAATATTGTATTTATATTTTAAATTTTAAGTAATATATAATCATTATTTTATAAAAAATTTAATGCCAAACTTTTCAATGACTAGGTCCATACTAAAAGGAGGAACAAACTAAAACAAGATAAACTCAATGACCTAATTTATTGCATGTTCAATTTAAAATTGAAACACAAGTGAAGATGACAAGGGAGGATTCTCTATGCTTAGAGGAAGTGGACTCAGATGCTAAGTGGATTGCTGAGCTGCAACTTTGTGAAACTAAGATTCATGCATATGAAGAGCTTTATGTAATTGTATCTCTTGAAGAGGATCCTATTGATCTTTTTTAAAAAGTGGATCCTATTGATCTTAAAAAGCTAATAGGATCAGTGGGAGGAATACAAGTAGGAGGAAGTAGAAGAAAGTGACAAAAGAAACGAAACAAGGGTAAAGGCAATAAGATATGTAATTTTATATTTTGTTGAACTATAAATTTATAAACTAAGACTCTAAGAAATATTGTTTAAAATAATTTATTTTAGGCAAGGCTGTTGTGGAGCAAGAGTTTCAAGAGAGTGATGAAGATATCGAGGAAGATGTAGAGGCTGAGACTAGGATGAAATACATGGATGAGTCTTGGAATGATATGACCAGGCCTAGTGATAACATTGATGAGCTCTACTTTGATGGTGTTCAAGGAGGAGACCAGAATGACTAGAATATGTTTTAGTTCTTTTGAGGTTTTTTGATGTCGATGTAACTTCATTTCAATGTATATTTTAAGTCTACCAATGGTTTGGAAAGTTGGTTTAGTTGTGATAGTTCTCATCAAGCTATGTTATAAACTTTTAATTCATTTTAGAATTTTGATAAACTTAATTTCTAATTTTCTATATTTTTTGGATGTTTATCATTTTATTTAAATGTCATCTCTCATTTAGTTTTACTCTTTCAATAAAATTGGTACAAAAGTCTCTTCTTACATTGTTTTTTCATTATTCGCACTCAACAAGTATAAATTATGTCATTTTTCCTAATTTTCTATGCAATGCGTGAGGCTTATGCCTCAACCGCCTCAAGGTTTACACCTTGCCTCAATAAAGATAAATCGCGTTGATACCGCCTCGCAATTTTTAAAACCTTGTTCATAACCAAATAGTTGTCCTCCCACTGCTTCTATTTGGCCACATCTTTCAGTTCAAAAGCCTTATAGATCAAAACGTGTAACTTCTCCTGTCCAACAAATATACAAAATGCACGTAACCAAAGAACATAGTTCAAGGACCCAGATAGTTTGATAGTTACCTAAACTACAACAAAGGCTAAGATTTAGGCCTCAAAGGTAACAGTAGAATAGTCTAGGTCCACCATGAGAACAAAAGAACATGTAGGCAGGTATGTGTGTAGAAGCATGCACCGTGCATGCAGAATTGGTGAACTAGATCAAGATCGTGGCCTAGGGATCTGGAATTAGGCGACTAGATAAAGGAGCGGCTACAAAACCACTAGACAATTCTAAAGCATTGTTGCAACCAAAGGTCTTGTTCCAACACAGGCTACAATCTTTTTCCTTTATTTTGTTTTCTTGTGATGGAAGAAATAAGGAAAGAATCAAGCATGCAAGGAACATCAACCTAGGACCGCTACTCTAATACCATATTGGAGATTTTGAGAATAAGAAATATTATTATGAATATCAAGGAACAAAAGAGAAGTTGGTCTCTTTATATAGAGAGAGCCAACCCTAATTGTAATCCTAATACAATAAAACCAAATCTAATCCTCTAAAAATATAAGGAGATAAATCAAAAATAACTTTCCTAATTATATAATATCTCTTAGAATGTCCTTCAAGTAGTACTATGTAATTGCCGACCCAATCTCTTTATATAGTAAAGAGGAGGATTTCTATTACTGGGTGATTCCTCTCCATTCTTTTTTCTAAAATACTATCAACCTATGTGCCCTATAGGTTCATGGCATCACCCTTCATTTTCCTGTCCATGCACGGCAGAGTGGCATGTGAAGTGTGATAAGGTAGTACTAAGAAGCATGCATCGATGCTATGGCAAGGGTTGTGGCACTGCATACATCGTGTGATGGCACATGTAAGACAATGTGACAATAGTTGCAGCACAAGTGCACCAAAAGGCTGGTTGTGCTTGTGGGGCTAAAGTGAACGTAAGTGTGCGTGTTGGTACCATGGCAAGGGTGCATATAAAAACATTATGCATGCAGGCACTGCTTATAATCTATGTGCATGTGCACTTCAAATTGTTGAGGCATGTTATTGATGCACCTAATCCTACTTGAGTACCATAAAAAGTGATGAATCCAAACATGCAACATGGCATACATGATGATGTGCATATGCTTAGATCATTGCTACATAAAATAATTTAACCTAGGATTCTAGCGAGGAATGGAAAAATTTATTATCAAGACAACTACTAGTATCCAAGGGTCAGAAATCGGTAGTTGATATCTATGGAAACAAACATATCAACGATATATCCATATCACTAATATGACTTATATCGATATCTTGGGAATATCTTGTTTCCAAAATATCGGTGATATATCATCAATATCAGTGGGCTTTGATTGATATCCCTAAATTTCAAGGGATACCTGTGCAAATCTTACATAAAACAAACGATATTGGACAGTATATCTTCGATATTGCCATGTCCATTATATCATTCTCATGTCTAAAAGTTTCTTGGCTTTGGTTTGCAATCTTTGAGTCTTCTCAAACATCTAGCCCTTTCCCTTCTCCAATCTCTTCTGATTCTCCACTTTCTCTATTATTTAAGGTTCTATTATTCCTCCGTCCATTTTTTTTTTTTGTGATTTTTTTTTTGGTTTTCCATCACTAATCAACCCTTAGCATACATATAAGCTATGCTTCACTCATGTTTATATTTATGTTGACCATCCTAATCAGCAATATGTGTAATCAACCCATGCTATCATTATTTTGAGTTACCATCACTAATCAACTCATACCATACATGTAAACTATACTAATGCTTGGCTAATATTTAGGCTTGGATGCCAATTTTCTCCACCTATTCCTTAAAGATTTTTCATAAATATTATTCTTAAAATCTTATTTAGCTCATGATATATTTTATTTTTTTTGTATCGGTAGACCACTAATACTCCTAATTTTCTAGGATTATTAAAAAAATGGTTAACTTTTAGTCATCTTTGAGTTATCATACTACTTATGAACTTATCATGTCTTTTATTTTCCTTTTCAAATGTTATGAATGTAGTGCATTTCTATTGTGATTTAAAATTTACAATTCCAATATATGGTAGTAATTAAAATCATAATTTTATAAAATTGTGGCATTTTCAGCCATTTTGAAACAATTATGGGATATCAATAATATGTCCTCGACACGCCCCCTTTTGACTTGTCGATACGGTGTCGACATCGACATTTGAAACATTGTTGATATCGATCAGGCAAGGCCATTAGCTAAGTATGTATATCTATATATGTATATATTGAAATTATGCAAGTATGTTATTGTTTTTTTGACATGGACATCTTGTCAATAAACAATAACTAAAGAACTAGATTTCACAAAGAAATCCTCATACATTAAATCGACACTCAACATACCATAAGCCATACATTGAAAATTGAAAACACAACAATCACCAAATAATATTATTGTTGTAGAATTCTAGAGCTGGATTTTTATTAGAATGATAAGCGATGAAAAAAGAAGACCCTAACCCCTCTTTATATAGAGAGAGGATTACAAGCAATCCCAATCCTAACCCTACAAACTAAATTTCAAAACACTTATCATATCAATCATAATCAAATCAAATCCCTACAAAAATAGAAGATAAAAAACACCTTTTAACAAATCCTAAAATAGTCCTTCCTAAATTCTTTAACACTTCCCCCAAGTTGAGCATACAACATCCAACTTGAAGGAGGCACACAAAACCAGAACTTGGCCCAAATGTAGGCAATCAAAGGAGCACAGAGAAGTGCACGACGTAATAGAAGTAGCAATCACCATAAAGTACTAGTTGTAGCAAAGTATAAGCAAGACACTAACCATAGCAAAAGCAACGACCATACAATGTTCGTAGCAACAGTAACGACCACACAAGGAAATGTTCCCAAGCATATAATAGTAGAAGGGGGAGAGCAATGCTCAAATTCCCCACCAATCAAAACCAAGTCTCTTGTTAGATAGGTAGATCCATCCATCCCTCTCGACGCATCGCCGCTATCCTCCGATGTCGCTTCTCCCGATCTCCAATCCCAATCCTCTTTGCAGTCATCTAGAGCAGCTACACCTACATCAAGTCTGAGACAAGCCTTTGTCGAATATCAGTTAGATTGTACATAAGCTAACAAGGGAGTTCTATTCTACTGCAATCGAGGAAAAGATCCAATCTTCGCGATTGAGTGGGAGGAGAGATGAGAGTCGGAGAGAGCAACGACGGTTGAAGGGGGGCAAAGGGGATGGTGAAGATGCCTGGGTGAAGGTCAACCGTAGGAGTCCAAGGGTGAGAGGGTCAAAGGGGGGGAGCAGGTGTAGCCAGAGGCGGAAAGTGAGGATTCATTGCATTAAGTGCCTTGGACATGGCCATAGAGTTGTGATCTACTGGGAACCATTGAGATGCTTGTGGTGCGACAGGCTCAGACACCGCAAGGCAATGTGCGCTTGTGCACGGAGGGGGTAGGTGGAAGGGAAGGGGATGCCTTTAGGAGACCTACCTCCTCCGCTAGGTGCTCTAATGGTTGACGTCTGGGCACCCTGGTCTCCCTTGGTTCACCCTCTCAAGTGCCTTTAGGACACCTGCACGAGTACCGTGGTGGGGGATGTTGTGGAGGGGCAGCTGGAGTGGGAGGCTCTGAAGGCGAGTTTGCCATCCATGCTTGGGAAGGAGCTCACGACGGTGGCAATGTTATCCACATCAAGATTCCTCGTCTTTGGGTTGCGGCGAAAGGTGGCATAGGAGCTTACTTTTAGGTCTACCCCCATCGGTGGTGTCGTGCTGTGGTGGAGGTGGCCTTCGATACACGATGGCACCATTGTTGAGCACCTTCAAGGAGGGTAGAGGCAATGGTGGGGGTGGAAGGGATTCTGTTGTAGCTCCGAACGAGAGACGCTCAAGGCGATGGTGGCACCTTTTGCATCACTCAAGAGATGCGATGGACTTGGTTTAACGGAGGGGGACGCGTCGACATTGAGAGCAATGGTTGAGCTCACCCCGGGGGCAATGATAGTTCCGAAGGTGGTACTACATCTGGGCAGGTTAGCTTGGGTTGTGAAGCTGTCAATGGCCCGCGGGATGGGGAGGTCCTACGCGCAGGCACTTTGTGGTGGAGGCCCAATGGACAAGGTTTGAAATACCAATTTCAACACCGTGACGATGAAATCCTAAGTGTGCATTTTGTGGACATGCCGAGGGCACACCGTGGAAATGCTGAGGGCATGCCGACAACATGCCAACAAAAAATCACATAAATAGTCAAAATGATATTAATTTCAAAAAATACTAATTGTGTAACATAAAAGTATTTCATCATGACCGTACCCAAGGTTTCAACGACTTGTGTGTGTCTGTGTGTGTTGTGTGTGTGTGTGCATGTCTCGATCTCTCTGTCTGTCTGCATCCGAACCTAGCTTCCCACCTTCCCAATTTCAAATCTTCCCGCCGAACTACACTCCAACTCGTCAGAATCTGCCAACAAGCCACCCGTATCGTCGGCATGCTGACGAAATGGGCGGCATGCTGCCAGCATCCCCGCATTTCGACATCATTCCATCTCGGCAAGCCCATTTTTCAAAAATACCCTTACCAGCGGCATGCCGTCAGCATTTGAATCACTACTGATGGGTGGCTCAATCGGTCGCAAGGTAGGGGTGAAGTGTGGGGTGGAGGGTGACTCCTCGATGAAGGTCGATGGGATAGACCATCCTTCTGTGGCAAGGGGCAGTGTCGCCAGTGGAGGGCCATCGAGATGGATTTGGAAGGTGAAGGGACAAGTCGCACATTGCAGAGAAGGCGTGCGTTGCAGGGAAGGCACGGGATCGGCGACGTCGATTACAATCCCCAAGGATGGCGTCATTGATGAGGACGTAGTAATTGCCACCCCAGGCGAAGGCGGTGGGAGTGGAGTGGCACGAGATCAATGGGATCGATTGAGATCCCCGAGGATGGCGTCGTGGTTGGAGTTGCAATGAATGCCACCCCAGTCTAAGGAGATGGGAATAAGGGGCATTTGAAGGTTTAGATCGCGGCCCGCTTTCGAAAAGGGGCATTTATGTGCTGACGTCGAATCCAGATCCTCTCTAGGGTCTATGGATGCCCCTTTTGCTTCAGACCCAGGCCCATGTGGAGAACAGATCTTGATGGCCCCTATGGCTGAGGGGAGTCCCGAACATTTGGACTGCCCAACATAGGGTGTGGTTCTTAAGGGCTCCTCTCGACCCTCCTCTGTGGGGATTCTCACTTGTGTCGCTTGGGGTATGGAGGAGAGAACCGATGGGGGGACTGATGAGGTGCGACTGAAGCTCGCACAATGGAGGCCGACCTGGTGGCGATCTTCGCAACTACGATTGCAGCCAAGGCGGATGTACTGCAATGCCACGACTTTGGCTCCGACTATGCCTCAAGTGAGCCCCTCAAGGCTACCAATGGAGGTTGGCTCAATGATGATGGAGCGTAAAGGCAGCATTGTAGCGGACGACAGATGATTTGGGTCACCTCGGGAAGGGGCACCCGCGATGGATGCTCACACGGGGGATGAAGGGCCCAAACAGGCTCCTGCAGGAAGCTCAAGGAAGGTGAAGCCAGTAGAGTAGGAGGTGGCAACGACAACAGGGTTTTAGACGATCATCTGAGGTGGTGGTAATCAATTCCTCATGATGAAGGTGATGTCCTGGAATGTGAGGGGGTTGAACAATCCCTCAAGAAGGGCGACACTCAGGAAGTACCTGTGCTTCTGGTGCCCTGATGTGGTGCTGTTACAAGAAACTAAGATTGGGAGTTGTGATAACTCGTTATGGAGGAAGATTGGAGGTATGCTTCTAGAGGGATTTGTTGCCTTGGACACTGTTGGCAGGTCGGGTGGTATCATTATAGGATGGAAGGACGTTTTCCAAAAGATGGACTTTGTTGCGGGCTCCCATTGAGTGACGGTGCAGCTCAGGAGATGACAAGATGGCTTCGTATGGGCGATATCATCAGTGTATGGGCCGTGTGGTGACACAGACAGACCACAGCTCTGGGCAGAATTGAATGCAGTGGCGGAGGGCATTGGTGCTCGATCATGGCTTATCGGAGGGGACTTCAATGTCATTCGTCACCCAGAGGACAGGCCTGGCGGCAGGGACAGAAGGGACCGCGGATCTAAAGCTTTCGTTGACCTCATATCCACAAGGGGTCTCCTGGACCTCCCACAAAGATCTTATGCTTATACCTAGAGGAGTTCTACAGGCCAAATGTCCCAGATTGACAGATTCTTGTCCACTCTGTAGGTAGCGGATGCCTTCCCTCTAGCTGATGTCAAGCCTTTGGAGAAACCCTTCTCCGACCAAACGCCACTGCTCTAGCAATCTAGTGAGGGGGACTGATTCGGTACATACTTTAAATTCAACAGAGCTTGGTTGCTCGAGGAAGGGTTTCAGAGCAGGGTGGAGGATTAGTGCCGAGCAGTTCATACCGTTGGGTTGGTGGCAACTAGATTGGGGGCCAAGTTGCGCAACCTTTGGGATTTTCTGGAGTATGGAAGGCAGCTCAAGGAAGAGCGAGGTAGGAGGAAGACAAAAGTGCTGGCTGAGGTGGCGAGCCTGGATAGGGAGGAGGATTTTTGGTCTCTTATAAATGAGAGGGCAAGGCAACAAGATTGGGCCACTTGCGGGTAGTGCAGGAGAAATATCAGAAGGTTGAGGTAGAATGGTGGGCCAAGTCAAGGCAAAAATGGCTGAAGGAAAGGGATTCTAACACCATATTTTTCCATTTGGCTACTTTTGGAAGAAGGAAGAACTGGATTGAGAGGTTAATGGTACGTAAAAGAGAATTTGTAGGAAGAGAGGCTACTAGCGGTGCAGTGACGGACTATTTCAGGGAATTCACTGGGAGGAGGTTGAAAGGTCAGTGGAGATAGTTGGGGTCTGGGGTCTTAAGCTTGACAGCTGCCCAAGCATTGCAACGTGTCTCGCCGTTCTCAGAGGAGTTACGAGGAGCAATATGGGACCTAAATGTCGGTGGTTGCCTGAGCCCTGATGGATTTCCGATCTACTTTTACCAGGAGTTCTGGGAGTTGAAGAATGATGTCATGGAGGTCTTGGCTGAGTTTACGGATGGGAATAATGGCTTCAACAAGTTCAACAAATTCTTTTTGCTTCTACTCCCTAAAAGGGATGGGGCAGAGTCCATTACAGATTACAAAGCTATTACTCTTTCCAATGTCACATACCTCATAAAGGTGAAAGTTCTTGCCAACAGATTGAGAGGGGTCATGGATGGTATTGTCTCACAGGTGAAAACGACATTTATCCTGGGATGCTATATTCTAGATGGTTATGATGCAGCCTCGGAAATCCTGGCTTCTTAGAGAAGGGAGGGGAAGAAGGCTTTTGTGTAGAAGGTGGATTTAAGCAAGGCTTACGATTCGGTCTAATAGAAATTCATTTGGGTCTCCATGCTGAAGAGGGGCCTTCCCAAGCATTGGGTTGATTAGATGAAAAGATGTGACAACTTCTCGATCCTCATCAACGACAATCCCACGGGTGGATGGATTCGACCCAGGTGAGGGGTGAGAAAGGGGTGTCCCCCGGCCTCCATGGTGTTCAGTTAAAGGAAATGAAGTGTCTTATCTTGCAAAGAAAACCTTACACCTCTTTTATAGAGAAAGGTGGAGGGAAAATATTACAAGACTCCAAATAAAAATAAAAGACACGAACACCCTCATAACATAGCGTAACACTCCTCAAGTTGGAACATATATATCAACCATGCTCAGCTTGTTTCTACACATTTCAAACAAGGGGCATGACAAGGGCTTGGTGAACATGTCTGCAATCTACTCTGACAAAACTAAACAAGAAGTGTGAAGTAGACCCTGCCGAATCAGGTTTCTAGCATAGTATCAGTTTACCTCCACATGCTTCTCCCATTCATGAAACATAGGGTTGTTGGCAACTCTATTATCATAATACATCTCCATAGGCTCCTTAATAATAACATGAAGATCCTTCAATAATGACCATATCCAGATCATCTCGGCAGTTGTATACGCCATAGCACAATACTCTGATTTGGCACTAGAACGTGACACCGCACTCTGCTTTTTGCTCATCCATGTCACCAGATTTCCTACAACAAACATACAGAAACCTGTGGTGGACCTGTCTCTAATATCACCTGCATAGCCTGCATCAGAGTATCCAACAACAGTCATAAGAGCTCCTTTCTGAAACAAAAGTCCTCGACCTAGAGCCTCCTTGATATATCGCAACACCTGCATTACTGCCTGCCAATGCTCATCTGGAGGCCTGTCTAGATACTGACTCAACTTGCCCACTGCAAGACTGATATCTGGTCTAGTGATAGATAAAGTAATTTTCCTACAAGCTGCCTATATGCCTTCTTATCCATCAGTCGAGCAAACTCATGAAATAGATGAACCTTTGAATCCATAGGGATATTTACTCCCTTAGAATCAAGCATGCCGACCTGCTGAAGAATATCCAATGCATACTTCCTTTGGGACATAGTAATCTCCTGCTTGCTCATGGAAATCTCAATACCCAGGAAGTACCCGGGTCTCCCAAGGTCCTTAACAAATTGTTGTGCCAAATACTCCTTGACATGGGATATACCAGCCAAGTCATCACCAATGAGAATAAGATCTACATATACAAGTAGAGTCACAACACCCCTACTAGTTTTTCTCACAAATAAAGAATGGTCAGACGAAGACCTCTGTAATCCAATTACTGACAATACTTCTAATAATCTCTGGAATCATACTCTGGAACTCTGCTTAAAGCCATTGATTGCCTTATGTAATCTGCACACGCACTCCCCCTAAACCTCGAAACCTGGACGCTGCTACATGTATCTCTTCCTGAAGATATCCATAAAGAAAGGTATTTTTGACGTCCAGCTGATGAAGTGCCCAACCAAAGTGTGCAGCCACAGAAATAAGAATACGAACAGTAGAAAGCCTAGCCACCAGTAAGGTGTCAAAGAAATTTACTCTATAAGTCTGAGTGAATCATTTGGCCACAAGACGAGCCTTGTATCGAGAAATAAACCCATTAGGGTTGTATTTCAAGGTAAAGGCCCATCTCGCTCCAACAACATGTGCGCCAGATGGTAAAGAAGTAAGCTCTCAGGTGCCCCTCTCATGAAAAGCAGACATCTCCATTGTAACCTTCCAATGTGGACTCAAAAGTACTTGCTGATAGGATGTAGGTATCTCAAAATTAGACACAACTGTAAATGCATGAAACGCAACACCTAAAGAGTAAGTAGACAGCACTCCTAGCCATACAGTAATGGACACATGATCAAGGGGCCTTCCGAATAGCAATAGGCATATCATAATCAGTACTCATGGAAACAAGACCTAAAGAAACATCTACAGGTGAAGCACTCTCAATGGTCTCAACCTCCACACCTACTGACACTGTATCTGAAGGAGTCTACTCTATGCGAGTATCTATTCCTATAGGAATCTCCTGAGTGGAAGTAGCCTCCAGGTTATCAACACTAACTAGAGAAGATAGGGGAATAGATGGAGGCTTTGCCCTGTACACTGGTAATTGATAAGTGTGACCCTTTGAAGGTTCTTTCATCTGCTGGTACTGGCCTGAATGTGCTGGACAATGGCCTAGTAGCAGAACTGCTACTATCTGAGAATACATCAAACGATATAGGAGCAACTTACATAGGAGCATACTCTGGCACACCCTGCACCTGTTTGGCAACAACAGAAAAATAAGGTACAGCTTCATGAAAGGTAACATTTACACTAATGTAATGCTTCTAGTGTAGAGGATCAAAACACCGATACTCCTGAGTACGAGAATAGCTAAGAAACACACATTTGATTACTGTAGATGCTAATTTATCTTGGCCAAGTCCAAGAAGAGGTATGAAAGCCACGCACCCAAATGTCCTAGGTGAAACATCAAACAACTCTACATTTGGATATAACACCTGCCATGGTACCTACTCATGGATCACTAAGGAGGGCAGTTTATTAATGAGATAGCAAGCTGTGAAAACTGCATCTCCCCAGTAATTATGTGGCACACTGTTACGAATAAGGAGAGTTCTGACCATATCAAGAATGTATTTGTGCTTCCTCTCTACAACCCAATTTTGCTAAGAGGTGTGAGGATAGGAAGTTCGATGAATGATACCATGCAAACCAAAGAAATCTGCCAATCGACGAGTACAAAACTCCAATGCAGTATCAGATCTGACTGTCATGATGCAAACATCAAACTGATTCTTTGTCATTAACACAAACTTCTCACTAAGGAGACCCACTTCAGACTTGTTCTTCATGAAAAATAACCAAGACAATCGGGAAAAATCAACCACAATCAAATAATATTGATGCCCTTGTCTATCAAGAGTCCTACTGAGATCCCAAACATCAAGATGCACCAACTGAAAACATGAAGACACGTAGTCCAATAACAGCTGGAAAGGAGGATCTATGGTGCTTCTCAAGTTGGCATGCATCATAAGAGAGCTGTGTCGTTGGGGACAAGTGGAATAAGTCTACGTAATTTATCCAAAAAAGGATGGCCCAACCGTCTATGCCACTGTAGAGCACTACCTGAGATAGAACTAATCTAACAAGTTGTAGCCATGACCCTATGCAAGTTAGTAAACACCTCCCTCTTCATATCCACTATCTATAGTCTTCCTTGTCATTTGATATTGGAAAATGCATCCAAGCTCATCAAATATGACGCGACAATTCATTTGCTTGATAATTTCACTAATAGAAAGCAAATTCATGGACAAATCTAGGACCAATAAAACACCGTTAAGCTGAATAGATGGGATAACATTAATTGCCCCCTAACCAGCAATAGGTGTATGTTGCCCATCAGCCACCTGTACTACGTGACCTTGAGAAACATATTGAATATGCACAAAACACTATGGATTTCCAAATAAATGTTTGGATGCAACAGAGTCAATCAACCACGTCACATCAGTGGTTGGAGAAGAGTCACCCACGATAGTTTCCAACACTCTAACTGAGAAGCTACCATGTCCACAAAATCACACTACTCAAATCTGATTTTTCCTCTTTAAGGACCTGCAGATATGATTTTGATGCAACATAGGGAATGCACACCCCAAAACTCCTTCAATAACACGTACATCACAAAGTAGATATCACAGAGGGGAATACACATCTCGTAATCCACACACAAGCGATCCAAAAACCAGTTAACACTTCAAAGGGGAATAAACGTTCCCACAAGATCATCAAAACAGGGGAATACACACCCCAAATCTACTAAAAATACCATCAAATCATCTTCCTGGAAGAACCTAGACTTTAACACTCCATCAACCACATTCCAAAGGTCTTCCAATCAAACCAAGGCACTGATGTGCCCTCTCCTTGTTGCTAAACACAGGCAGCGAGAGAGAGCACGAAGAAATCAACGATGGCCTAGACTACAAGTGAGGGAAGATAACCTGGCCGATGGCAGCGGGCTACATAGGCTGTGGTGACGGGTTGCTTGGCCAGCTGTGACGGCTTGAGCAACCATTGCCGACGGCTTACCCGCTGCTAGTGGCGACAGTAATGAGGGGGACTGACAGTGGAGGGGTTAGGGTTCCTTTGGGTGGAGCCATCAACTTGGCTCTAATACCAAGTTAAAGGAAATGAAGTGTCTTATCTTGCAAAGAAACCCTACACCTCTTTTTATGAAGAGAGGTCAAGGGAAAATATTACAAGACTCCAGATAAAAATAAAAAAGACACTAACACCCTCATAACATAACATAACATGTTCGTATTGGTGGTAGGAGGGGAGGGGGGCCTCTAGACTGTACGAGAGGAATTTCATTAAGGGATGGCCCTTGGCAGATGATATACACATTCCTAGTACGCTGATGACACAATCTTCCTCATAGAAGGGCAAAGCGTAAGGTACAAAACCTACATATGTTGCTAGAGTTGTTTGAGGACGCGAGTTTACATATAAACTTCTCCAAGTCAGTCCTCATTCCGCTGCAGATGAGGACCATTAAGGCAGCTACGTGCAGTGTTAAGTTGCAAATGAATATAGGGAGTTTCCCCATTCCTTATCTTGGCCCTTCAACTTTCCGATAGAAAGACATCGATCCAAGAATACCTCCCTTTGATTGACAGACTAGAGAGGCAGCGGACAAGGTGGGCCTCCAGGATACTCTCCAGAGGCGGAAGACTGGTACTTTTGAAGTCAATATTGGTTGCCATGCCTTCCTCTTTATATCAATCTTCCGGTTGCCGCAGAAGATGGAGAAGAGGATCTCCAGACTGAGGGATTTTTTCTGGACGAACTGTGGGGCATTAGGAAGTGGAGCAAGAATGGTGGCGTGGGAGGAGATTTGTAGACCTGTCGGGGAAGGAGGTTTGGGTGTGAGGAGTCTAGGAAGATGAATGAGAGCCTTCTGACAAAGTGGATAAATAGGTTGTTTGAGCAAAGGGATTATCTACTGGGGAGGATGCTGCACAAGTGTTATGGGGGCTCTCGTGCCTAGGAGTTCTTAGCGTCCCCTCCGGGTGGTTCCTCTCATTTTGTGAGGGGACTCTCACGTGTTCTGCCTAAGGTGAGGCCTTTTTTCTCCCCTCATTTGGGATTGGGGACGCTTTCCGCTTTTGGTTAGATGATTGAATGGGTAGAGGGAGGTTGGTGGACCAGTTCCCTAGACTTTTTGCTTTAGCTATGAGCAAAGAGCCTAAGGTGATGAACTACTGGCAAGGGTCCTGGTGCCCAATGGTCATGGGGAACCTTTTGGATCAGAGAATTGGTGAGTTTCAGACCATACTACAAGAGTTATAGGATTTTTGCTCCGAATAGAGGCAGTGACTTCCTTACCTAGGAGGAGGGGGACTTGTTGGTTAGAGAGGCGTACAAAAGATTGACAGGGAATGGATCGAGGGTGGATGTTGACTTTTCCAGAGATTGCAAATTGATTTGGTCCCCATGCCCGTTGAAGGTAAAGATCTTTGCGTGGTTGCTCCAGAGAGGTAAACTAATAGCAACAATGTGGAAAGCAAGGTGGGTGTTGGACAGGGAGAAGATTTGCCTGCTATGTTTGGGGGCGAATGAAGATGTGGAACACTTATTTTTTGGCTATCCATTTTCTACTCAAATTTGCCTCACTTTAGCTTTGATTGTCACACTCAACTTTTGACAGCTTTTGGAGGTTGTTCAGACTTAGAAGGAGGTCCGTCGGGCAAATTACCTTTAGATCGAAGAAGGAAAGGGCTAAAGTCCTAGAAATAGTTTGGGGCATTTGGCTGAGGAATGTAGCAGTTTTCAGGTGACACCGTATGCAGAGAATTTTATTGTTAGTATTTCTTGTTGGATGAATTTTTGGACTTCAGCTATGTAATCTTTGCCTGGCAGGCATGTTTTTAATATAATCTTGAGTGGTTATCAATGAGATAACCACATTTTCCTTCTCAAAAAAAAAAAAATCCCACCGGTCATCAACTCCAGCCCTAAAACTAAAACCCGATGTTGGGTCAAAAATCCTCGTACCTTGGTCTAGAGAAGCAAACAGGCCTGCAACCATGGCACTAGTAGTGAAGGAGGTCTTACATCTCAATAAAGACTGCAGACACTCTAGTTTTGTGAAAGTAAACTAGAGAGAAGATTAGTTTATCCTTGTCTCAACAGTAGTAGAAGCCAAAGTCTCGACCTTAGCAATGGCGAAGTCAATTCCAAAGCTGACATCATGACCTGTGAAGTTGACCATGCAACCCTGCATAAGCAGGTGTAGAGATGCACATTGGTTACGTGCACAAGAAGAAATCACATGTGAAGGAGCATGGAGTAGCACGTGATGCGTGTGCATGCATGTATGTCCACAGCAGAAGGCATCAGAAGTGAGCAGAGTCAAAGGAGATTACATGGCAGAACACATAAGATCCGTGCAAGTCACGACTAATGCACAGGTGCAAATAATTGTGCATGCAGGGTCAACGCAAATCACATGTCGGTGTGTGCAAAAGAAGGCAACGGTGCACACTAGTGCGCATAGGGGCTACGCTACTTGCATGCAAAGGCTGCGCTTATCACACGTTCATGCATAAGGACAGTGTCACTTGGTGCACGCAAAGGCTATGCAGCACGCACATGGATCGCACGTAGGAAGATAGGACAGTAGTGCACTATTATGCACAAAGAAGGCTAATCACATGAGATTATAGCACGCAGAACGAAGAGACCCTGAGCGTGTTCGCACTACAGGTAAGAAAAGGAATCGTGTAGTGCACGCATGAAGCAACAGCAATGCACACATTTGTGCACAAGAGGAGGCACGCAGAGAAAGCCATGTGCAGAACGTCAGTATTTTGAGGAATTCCTTAGGACCATCCCCACTCCGATACCATATTAGAGAACTCTATAACTGGATTTTTATTAGAATGAGAATCGATAAAAAGAGAAGTGACAATCCACTTCATATAAATCTATCATGCTCAACTTGGAACAACAAGACTCAAAAGTAGATCTAGAAGTGACTTGGTAAAAATGTTTGTCGTATGATCTTTTGTATCAACTAGAGTTGTATATATCAAACCTTTCTAAATCAAGTCTTTAGTATAGTGATAATCCACTTCAACATGCTTGGTTCTTTCATGGAATATTGGATTGTTGGCAATGTATGTGGCAGCAACATTGTTACACCTCACCTCCATAGGGCCAATAATTTGAATATGCAAATCTACCAGTAGGGATTTCACCCACGAGTTCCGCACCTATCTGAGCCATCGCTCTATGTTTTAATTATACACTCAACCTAGAAATTATAGCTTGTTTCTTGCTTTTCCAGGTCACCAAATTTCCAGCCACATAAGTGCAGAATTCGATTGTAGATTTCCTATCTGTCAAGCATCCGGCATAGTCTGCATCCGAGTACACCACCACAGTCATGGAAGTGCCTCGAGTAAATAGAAGGCCAAGTCCCGATGCCTTCTTAATATGCCTCAAACCCATCATGGCAGCCACCCAGTGTTGCTTTGTAGGCTTTGCAATGAACTGACTAAGCCTTCTCATGGCAAATGCAATGTCTGATCTAGTGATAGTGAGGTAAAGCAGCTTTCTCACAAGCTGTCTGTATTGTCTACTATCTATTGATGGTGCCTCTACATCATAGAGATGTGCCTTTGGGTCTATGGGTATGTTGGCTGAGTTTGCCTCAAGCATACCAGTCTCCTGTGACAATTAAGTCATCTACATAGACTAGAATAACCACACCTTTCCCTGTTTTTCTGACAAAGGAATGATCTGCTGATGACCTCTGAAAACCATCAGCTTCCACCACTTGGGACAACTTTTGGAACCACGCAAATGGACTCTGCTTGAGTCCATAGATAGTCTTCCTTAGCTTGCACACACACTCCCCCTGTATCTCACATCCCGATGGTTGCTGCATATACACTTCCTCCTGCAACTCACCGTATAGGAATGCATTATTCACATCAAGTTGATGCAACTGCCAGTCATAATGTACTACCACTGAGAGTAGGATCCGCACAGTCAACATTCTGGCTACTGGAAAGGTGTCAAAGAAGTCCACCCCATAGGTCTGAGCAAACCCATTTGCTACAAGTCGGGCCTTGTATCTAGCAATAATACCATCAGGATGAAACTTGAGTGCAAAGACCCATCTGCACCCAACCAGGCTGGCTCCAAGTGGACTGAGGCGAGCTCCCATGTGCCACTACTCTGAAGTGCACCCATCTCCTCCTACATGGCCTAACGCCACTGTGGATGAAGCATAGCTTCTTGATATGAAGCAAGGACTGTAGTGGAGACCAAGGCTCTAGTAAACCCCAAAAAAGTAGTACCAAGATCAGTTGTGTAGATATCCTGCAACATTGTATCTGACACATGACCTCGGAGCTTTCCAAACGGCAATAAGAAGGTCACTATCCACTTGGGCATCAACAACACCTACAAGATCTTCATTTGTCCATGCATCATCACTATGCACCAAAGCGTCAGTGTCTAAAGACTGTGGACTCACCTGAGCTAGGGAGGCTGGAGGCGAAGGAGGAGGCATCTTGAATGTAGTACGTGGTCTTTAATAGGTAACAATGGGATCATGAAACCTCTCTTTCTCAGGAGTAGTCAAGCGGTCATGCATAGGGATTGACCCAAATGGAATAGGAGGAATAGGCATAGGGGCTCCTTCATTCATAGGAAGTAACTCACTACTAGTAGTAGAAAAATATGGTATGGCTTCATGAAACGTCACATCGGCAGATACAAAATGTCTAGAATTAATCGGATCAAAACATCTATATACCCATTTTGGGTTCTAGAGTAACCCAAGAAAACACATTTGGTAGCCCGTGGTGCCAGCTTGTCCCGTCCAGGACTCAAATCATGAACAAATGCAACGCACCCAAAAATACGAGGGATAACAGAAAACAAAAGTCGACCAAGATACAGAACCTACCACGGAATTTGCTCATGAATAGCAGAGTTTGGCATCCTATTTATAAGAAAGCATGCTGTAAGAACAGCATCCCCCCAATACAAAGTAGGCATGGTGTGATAAATAAGTACGGTGCATGCAACATCAAGACGGTGTCTATGCTCTCTCAGCAACACCATTCTGCTGACAGATGTGAGCACAAGTGGTTTGATGCATAATACCATTGGTACGGAAAAATTGCATCAAACGAGAAGCACGAAACTCCAAAACATTATCAAACCGAAACTTCTTGACAATAATAGAAAATTGAATCTTTATTTCCATAACAATTTTCAATAATAGTTCTAGATTTATTCTTCAATAAGAACCAAGTAACACAGGAAAAATCAACAAGCATAAGAAAATACCGATGTCCAAGTCGTTCAAGAACCCGACTTAGACCCCAGACATCTATATGGATTAAATCAAATAAAGCAGACAACCCAACAAGCGAAGAAGCGGGAAAGCTAGAATGGTAGGGCTTGCCAAGTTGGCAAGCGTCATAAGTGATGGTGGTGCTGACGGGAATGTGAGCTAGAACACACCTAAGTCTCTCCACAGGAAGGTGACCAAGGAGAAGATGCCACTAGGTTGGTGACCCAATGGCCAAGGCAGTCTCCCCCAAACGCAGAAGCAGCAATAGCAAGAGAGCTACTCAAACGATACACCCCTCCTTCCTTACGTTCTCTACCAATCGTCCTCCTCGTGAGTCAATCCTGCAAGACACAAGATCGTGCATCAAAAATGGCTTTGCAAGTAAGTTTCCTGGTAATTCGACTAGCAAACATAAGACTAAGTGAAAAATGTGGCACATAAAGAACATTCAGTAGCTATAAAGAGGAGGAAAGAGACACCCCCCTTTTCCAGCCACCTGAGATTGTCTCCCATCAGCCACCTATACTGTCCTACCTAGAGGGACACGTGTCAAGTCTAAGAAGGCTCCAGAAGGACCACATAGATGTTGTGAAGCCCCTGAATCCACCAACCAGTCTCCTGTACGAAGTGCAGATAATGAGTATGCATCTATTATACCAGACGAGGAGGCAATTGCAGCAATCTCTGGAGTAGGCTGAGACATCTGACTGAACTTCTACAACAATTCCTCAAACTCTGCTCTAGTCACTATATTGGCCATAGGTGTGAACTATATCTCCTAGTGAGCCATAACTTGCTTCCCGTGCTTCTACCAAGACGTAGCCTCAGTATGACCCAGTCTGCCACAATAAGTGCATGAAGGTTTTGGACCACAACCTCCACCACCCCGTTCACGACCACAACCACAAGTAGAAAAAGCCTCTCTCCAAGAACCATGAGAAGCAGCCAATGCAGTAGTCTGACCTACAGTCTCAGAAGGAGCAACGGTAATGGTAATCCTACTAAGTCGACTATATGTATCTTCAAGTGTAGGTAGATCAGTCATGGTCAATATCTAATCCCGTGCAGCAGCATATTCTGATCCCAGACCAGACAGAAACAGAGACACTGCAAGTTCTCTCTTGAAGGCACACCAAGAGGAACATGTACAGCCAGGTCTATAGGAGTTATGACGCTCTAATAACCCCTTGACCTAAGAATAATACTGAGCCAATGTCTTACCATTCTAATGGAGATGAAAGAGCTCATGATAAATCTGGAAGACCCAAGCAGAGTTCTCATGGGAATGTCTCACTAATAGACTCCCACATCCTCTTGGCAATAGGATAGTACATGATCTCATCACTAATCCTCAGTATCACCAAGTTCATCATCCAAGCACAAACCATGACATTATCACGATCCCATGTCACATTGGTTCCTATTTTCTCTGCAGGTTTAGGCTGACTCAAAAATGTGCTCCTTCTCATGACCTCTCACGAGCATCAAGAACATTTAGAATCACCGTGGATAGTTAGTCTCATCTAACTTGATCATGGGGCCAAAGAAAAGACTTTTGTATCCCCTGGTGTCCATAGAGGTACCCGATGTGACTTCGAATGAACTGAAGCCACTAGAAGAACTTGAGGATGCCATCTTGCTACCTTCTGCCACCCACCAGATGAAAATGGAACCTTCTTAAGCAAAAATCAGATCTGACATTACCAAACCATGACCTAAAATTAGCTTTTCAGACCATGAAACAAAGTTTGAGCGATGCAGCAACCCTTCTTAATACACAATCGAGGGTGAGTGGGTCACCTCTCCCTGTAGAGATCTCACGACAAGAACAAATGAGGGAGGGGCCTAGTTGGAGCACCCCTACCGATCAAAACAAGAGACCCAAGCATGGTCCCCTAACCTGCAGCGGCCTCCTGTCATGGAGGGGTTGTAGGGGCGACACTCAAGAGGAGCAGCAGCACTGTCGATCCTGTTGGGCAGTGCACAGGGCCTCCACTAGCAACAGCACAACGCCTAGAGGTTGTTGCGCTGTCGCCAATCAGGTAAGCAGAGGAGCGGCCGCCATGGAGGTCATGCCACACCCTATTGCTGCCACACGATCAATCAACAAGATCAACGATCAGATCGTCACCGCCTCTTCTCTTCGTCGGATGCTAGCGGTGGTACTTGGAGAGGTGGTGGCAGTGGCAACCTCTTGTTAGAGACGCCGCTAGGTTAAGGTTAGGGTAGAGGGGTCGGAGGTGTATTTGGGTGAAGTATCTAGAACACTGGTTTAGGACTGCTACTCTGATACCAAGTAGGACAAAATCAAAGGCCTTGTTTATTCTAAGGGCCCTAACTCTATATAGAGCGAGGAAAAGGACAAATTACAAAGATACCTCAAGACAGATATAAGGTGACAAGCGCACCCATACAAATAAATGTAAAACATAAAATAGAATACTACTCAAGTCTACATTTTCGTTGTTAAAGCTACAAGTAATGTTGCAAACTTCATATCCACTTTTGCTAGCATGTAGATTGCAAATCTTAATGCTACATATCACATAACTAGAGAAGGGGCTGAAGTTATATCCTCTTCTCATGTTTCTATTAACCCTATCAATATCCCAGTGGACCTTTAATGAAAGTTTCTCCGCATTTGCAAGAAGTTTGGAATGCCATGAGAAGCTACTTCAATTCCATTATCAATATATTTGTAACATTTAAGGAGCTAAAGGTCAGTTTTATTGATAGGGCAGTGAAATACACGTCAGTGGCAGCCTGGTCCTTGCTTTATCATGGTGGGATGACCAATGAACAGTTAGTCGAGATGAGTCTCCATCAGATGAATGAATCCTTTGAAGGCCCAAAATAAAGAAGTGAAGCTCTCATCTCTTGTTGAGTCAAATAAGCAGGAAGAAGAAAAAGACTACGAGAAGGAAGAAGAAGAGGAAAATGAAAGAAGAAAGATGAGAAAGGTTAAGAGAAGCTGCTTGTAACTGAGGGAGCAACCATGCCAGAGCTCGCACCTGGGATGAGATTGGGGTGCTGATGATATCATGCACCCCCACCAACCTGTAAAAGTAAAGGTTTGAGAAGGGGTTGAGGCAGAAGATGTAGGATCCTCTTCAAGGCCTCGCCAGTGCAACATTCCACTAATCCAAGTTGGTCCCAGTAACCTTACGATCACACCTGATACTCCTAAGGAATTTTTTGACTTCAGAGATGAAGGGGTCTTAGGGGACCATTGAATACAAATGTAATGTAATGTTTTCCTTTCTTTTTTGAAGACAATGATGTAATCTTTTACAAGAAAGTAATGTAAGGTCAAATTTTTGTAATGAAAGAATTCTTGTCAGTTCCATGAAGTTTGCCTGAGGCAGTTTTTGTTTCATGTTTAAGTTTTCTATCCTTCAAAGAAGGGACTTCGAATACTATGTCGTTCACAAGGACACATAAACAAAATATAATAGTTGGGTCAGCCTATCACCTTTATATATAGTACCTTTGGACATTAATTGCATGCCATCTCCTTGGACGTGGTTTCCCATTGATAATTTCCAAATCATGTGATTTGGTTGGATAAGATGTCGTAATTCTGTAGGAGTCCTCCCAATTAGGTACAAATTTTCCCCTAGTTTGGAGCTAATGCTTCAACTCTTCTTAGCACTAGGCTGCCTAGTGAGAAATCTCTTCCTTACACTCTAGCAATGAAAGCGGATTATTGCTTCCAATGAAGTTGTCATCCGGTCTGCTGCTTCATCTCAAACAATATCCACCGAGATTTTTATGACTTCTTTGTTCTCTGTGTCAAATGAGAGGCTTTTGTATAACTCGTAATAATTTGCTTCACAACCATGAAGTAACTAGAACAGAGTTTTCCCATAGCATTGTCATCTATTGTCTATACTCCTAGGGTATATAGCGCAGTTCATCTGCCCATTTTGTCCTTAGCATTATACGATATTGTTTTAATGGCATGAATACTCCTGTTGGTCACCTCAACTTGCTGTTGGCCAAAGAAGTTAGCTTTACCTCAATTCCCTGTTGATCATTAAAACTTAGAATCTCTAGGCTGAATTGGAAGTCATTTTTTACCACAAATATGCATCATTGAAGTCTGAGAGCTTTAGCACATAAAGACCACCTATATCACTGGCTTATGTACCTTATCCCATGCAACCAAGTGGAGGAAACGATCCACTTGTTCCATTCCCTACAAAGAAAAATATGGTATCAAACTATTGGCCATGTCCTTCATGGACTTTATACACATAGAGATGGTACCATCTTCAAGCAATATAATTCCATGCTCGATAAAAGGAAATATATTTTCAGAAATTTTGATGATAACATGCACACATATCCCAACTATCCTAGATTTAATAGATTTCTAAGAATAAAGGGGAATTTTTGTTATAAAATGGAAGTTTTACTTTTTATTTGTTTGCTTTTTAATTTTTTAAACTGTAGTGCAACAGACACAGCCAAGTCTTTTCCCCACATTGATTTTAATCACAAGGATTCTTTACCTCTACTCATATCTCCTGGGTAGTACCTGTACTTGACATCCAAATAAGCAAGATTATTGCCAATGGTTTCCTTTCAACAATTTTTCAGTCTTCTTCAGTCCTACTTCAAACATCTTTTGGCCAGAGCCCAAATAATTTAAGCATGTCTAATTTAATCTTCTACTAGTGCAAAATCAATTTTTTCTTTGATGATCTGCTTGAACATCCCATCTTTTCTTGTATGACAACATATCCACCTTATGAACTTGTGACATCAAAATATCTTTATACATTCCAATAGTAACAGCCCTACGCTCAGATTGAAGAGTTGAATAATGCAGAACAATAATCAAAGATCTATTCATGCTAAAACCAAACGATAAACAAATTACCATCATCTTCTTCCATCGCATCCACTTCATCAAAAGCAGACCAACCAACACTACGACCAGAGGGCCTGCTTGAAGAAGCAACATCATTTAATGCTGTACGTATAGCCTCTGCATGCTCATCAAAATCCCGTACTGGCGACAGAGAACCTGTGGCAGTCATAAATAATTTTTAAATGAGCAGGAATGGCAGAAACAAATTGTAAAGACAGGTAAGCTACATTACCATCATCATCATCATCATCAATCATAGGATGATATGGTGTCTTGGGCTCAGTAATTTTCTGCCTAACCGGTTTGTTTGCTTCAATTTCATGCAAGTTGGCTTCATCCCATCTTACACGGCCCCTAGAACTGAACATGATGTGTAATAAGTGTAATCCAACTAAGCTATCATAGTGACATGGGAAAACCAACCATCGGCACACTAAGCAGGCATATAGAAAATAATTGTGCAGGTATATCCTAAATACAACATCCTACACAGTTTTGATATAAGTGTATTAAGCCAGCCTAAATGCACTGCTTTCATAGCTCATCTTCACAAGAACATCTAGTGACTTCTTCCAAAGTACTGATTAAATTGCTTCCTTTATGTTAGGAAGCAATAACAAGTTTGACGAGAATCATATTTGATCTACGGTCAAGATAAGGTTTAAATGGATCAATTTATTCCCAAAACCCAAGCTACAAGTGCTAAAAATGGAGACTGGATCAGGTGCACCAGACTCGTAATTACAGAAATAAACGGGTTTCTTATTCTCTCTATAACCCTAGAGCTCTATTTATAGATGATAGACCCTAAGGAAAGTTGCCACCTCACCCCTATACTTGGAGAACAAGAAAGTAACAAAACCAAAGAAAAAATATAAACAAGTAATGACTTCAAATACAGGAGTGCAAAAATAGGAGCCAAATGTAAAGTAGTAAGGTACTGACTCAAGGAAGGTAACATCGGCACTTACATAATGGCATCTCCTAACAGGATCATAACAGCAGTACCCCTTTTGTGTTCTTAAATATCCAAGAAAGATACACTTGAATGCACAAGAAGAAAGCTTATCCCTGTTGGATACATGAAGATGGACAAAAGCCACACAGCCGAAGACCTTAGGTGACACCCCAAATAAGTCACAATCTAGAAATAAAATGGAATAAGGTACCTACTTGTCAAGAACCATAAACGGCATCCGATTTATAAGGTAGCACACAGTCAACATTGTAGCTCCCCAATACTTATTAGGTACACTGATTTGTATCAAGAGTCCTTGCAACATTTAAGATATTTTGGTACTTCCTTTCTGCCACGTCATTCTGCTATGACGTGTAGGGGCAACTCAACTAATGGATAATTGCACCCTCTCGATAGAAGGCATGCATGGAGATAGTACAAAATTCCAAGGCATTGTCAGTTAAAACATTTAAATAATGCGGAAGCATAAATCAAAGCAATAAATAATAATTGAATGCTTGTGTTTATGTGGAAACCCCACTCACAAGGAGCGGAGAGAAAACCACGAGATAAGCGCCCTATGGGCATGATTTCTCTGTATTTCTTCTCGAAGGTAAATGAGAGTACATGCATATTTATAGGCCATCATTCACACACAAAGTGCACACTTTCCAATATGGCACTAAATAACCACTCAATTCTCTCAACACTCCCCCTCAAGCTGGAGTCTGGAATGCTCAACTTGTAACACAAAGAAATCCACTCTACACAGGCGGAAACATAAGCTAGAGTTGCTGAAGGAATTGTGGCTCTCTAAAGATCTAGTGCTGATGGCTCCCATTCAGTATCCTTGAAAAGGGTCTTTTTCTGAAGACCTCGAAGCTGCATCTCTCACATAAAAACTGACTGAGCCCTTCCTCTAAGGACCTCGAAAATGGATCTCCCTCTCTTTAGAGACCTCGAAACTCTGGACCTCCCAGAGTTTGGTTTCTCATGTGAAAATCAGCTACTAAACAAGTCTGTAGCGATATCCGATGTCACCTTAACTGCTAGAAGATGCTATCGTGCCTTGAGACTACAACAAAGGGACTACCAAACAGGGGTGACTATAATGCCATCCAAACTCCCCCTTTCTCCCATACTCGTATAAGAGAAGACAATAATAACAAGAAGAAATTAAAACTTGAAAAAACTAAAGAAAACTTCTCCATCTTCTCTTAAATATAAACCTCAACACCCTTTTTTTTATTTTCTTTTTTTCCATCCTTTTTTTTCTTTTTCCTTTCCATTTTTTTCTCTTTTCCTTTTCTTTTTTTTCTTTTTTTTTCTTCTCTCATTCTTTTTTTACTATTTCTCTCCTTTTCTTCTTTCCCTTTTTTTTCCCTTTTTCTTCATTTCCCTTTTTTTTCCAAAAAACCTCTTAGTCTCCAAGGTTAGGGACAACCCAACAACACAGCTGCCGCTCCTTCCCAACTCGTGACACACGCATCTCCCTCATCGTCGACCGCACCTTCGGCTTCTCTACGTAGTGCAACACTTCTCCAACAAGTGCCTTTCATTCGAGTCATCGTCGTCATCTCCAACCTCTTCCTCCTCATGCTCGAGCTCCAGCTAAAGCTTGTTGTCGTCGTCATCGGAGTAGCGGAGTCGTCAAGAGCGCTGTCGCGAAGGCAGTGCTCGATCAGCACCTCCTTCGCCACCCTTTGCAGCCCATTGGACGCGATAGTGCTCCTCCCTGCAGCAGTCATCACCTTGCCTCCACAAGGCCTTCTTCAGTGCAGCAGCAGCATTGCTACAAACCATATAGGCACCACCAACGACTGGGGGCCCTCTCCTTCTTGGCTATTGCTCTCAGATCAGAGCAAGGTTTTCCTTTAGCTCCTGCTCCTTCGCCGCGGGTTATGGTCCCCGCTTCGCCTTCTTCATCCTTTCCTCGTCATAGTAAACCTCCACCACAATGGTAGCGTTGGGAAACACAAGCCACATCCTACTTCCTCTGGCTGCACAGTGGCGACTCCATAGGGCTAGGATTGAATCTACTCGAATCCTTGCCCTTGACAACTATGGCGATGTCTCTGTTGAGGTTGGTGCCAACAATCGCTACCACATCTCCTTGTCTCCTCCATGCACCTTAGGGCCATCACAATCTCCTTCCTTGCATAGAGAGATTAGGGTTTCCCCTCCTCTCTCAAAATTAAAGATAATATAGAGACAAATATTGGAATATATCTAAAACTTTAGAACAAAACCTAAGATCAAAACTTGCTCTGATAGCAAGTTAAAACATTTAAATAATGCGGAAGTATAAATCAAAACAATAAACAATAATGGAGTGCTTGGGTTTACGTGGAAACCCCACTCACAAGGAGCAGAAAGAAAACCACGGGAGAAGTGCCCTATAGGCGTGATTTCTCTGTATTTCTTCTCTAAGGTAAATGGGAGGAGTACGCACCTATTTATAGGCCACCACTCATACACAAAGTACACACTTTCCAATATGGTACTAAATAACCACTCAATTCTCTCAACATTGTCCGATCTAATGATTCCGACCTTCGCCTCAAACTAATTCTTGATCTCCACCAAGAAAGCACCCATCATATCCCCAACTTCAAACTTGGATTTCAACAGAAAGATCCAAGTAAAATGTGAGAAGTCATCTATGGGCACCAACTAAAACTCTAACCAAGACAATCCAAGGTTCGACTCAATCCCCAAATGTCCAGATGGAGTAACTCGAACAAGGCTTCAGAACTCCTATGTCGGCTCCTTTAAAATGTATTCCTGTGATGGTTGCCAAGTTAACATGCCTTGCATTGGAAAGTGGTTGTTGGAGAAATTTGTGATAGAACCCATCGAAGTTTATGCAAGGGGAGATGATCAAATCGGAGGTGCCACAGGTAGCAAGAAGCACTTTCTAAAGGAAGAAGCATAGCCTATATAACGCAACTATAAAAGACAATAAACACCACATTCTTTACGGCCACACGCAATAGTGCATCCAATCATAGCATCCTTAAAGGTGAGATAGCATCAAATACTACCCTGTAATTCAACTCCGTTGTCCTACTAACTGAGAGTAGACTCAAAGGAAATTTCGGAGCAAGGACCTTCTCCAACATACAAGTAGACACATGAACCTCTCTCTAACCAGTGATGGGGGAATGTCACCCATCAACTACCAGTATGATTCTGCCTAACAGAATCGGTAGGGATGCAAGTTTCGATAAACCCAACCCGAACCTGACCCAACCCGACCCAAAAAGAATGGGAAAAAATTGGGTTCAGGTATTGGTTTTATCAGAAAAATCCAACGTGTTTGGGTATGGGTATGGGTATAAATCTATACCTAATTACACTATCCGAATATCCAAATAAAATTCTCATTTACCCGAGATATATAAGTTTCACCCTACGTCCCTAATTCTCCCAACTCTAATCTTCCTCATGATTCCCTCCATGATTGTGAAGGTTGGAAATACTTCTGAAGTTTCTATTAAATATTTACTTCAGAGATGGAGAATTTTTATTTGAAAGGAACTTGTATTTGATCTTTGTATTTTTATTTTTGATGTATTTTCCTTGAAGGGCTCTTTTTGTAATAATTTTAGCGAAGATCAATAAAATTATAGTAGCCCGAACTATTATGGTTAGAGCTGGTTAAAAATAAATAATTAATGAATTTTATTATAGATTTTTCTTCAGCACAATTTGATTGTAAGATCAATTTATAAATGAATGCCTGATAGGTAAATGGGTACCCGATGGGTAGATAGGATTGGATATGGGTTTATATTTTTGTCCCGATAAGTAAATGGGTGGGGTATGGGTATGGATTTTGTAAATGGGTATGGATATGAGTTTAGCCAAACTCAACCCGAACCTGATCCATTTGCATTCCTAGGAATCAACCTGAATGTGGAGAACTATTTCGCATCTCCACGTGTCAGGATGTGTCTGAGTCAACAAGGTAGTTTCCTTCCTCTGTCTAAGACTGACATGCAATCCTTGTCTGACATGCACCGAGTTGACGAAGTCCTTGAAGTAGTATCTCATACTCACTCTTGGTAACAGTCATTGTGTCATGTGCAACAAAGGAACTATACTCCACGATAGCCACCCTCTTCTACTCAAACAAATATGCACTCTTCAGCCTATGCCATATTTCCTTGGTCGTCTCGTGGTACATGATCTCAATGGTGATGTGCTGGATAGTAGTACTCATGATTCACACCCTGGCTATGGTGTTCTCTTTTCTAGGTGGCGTATTTGCCAACCTTCTTAATCGGCTCCGAGTCAAGAAGGATGTGTTCCTTATCATGACCCTCAACTATATTAAGGATCAACTACGGCCATAACGCATTGTTTAATACATCAAACTTCGTAATTGGGCCAAAGAAGGAGTTCTCAAAATCCCCTTGGCTTCCCTCTCCATGAGTGGAGAAATCTACAACTTCGAAGGCCATATCTTTCTTGATCGGAGACAAATCTTCAAAACAGTGTGTTAACAGTATCTAGACACTCATCTAAAACAACTAGTACCTCAAATCAATGCCCTAGACTAAGAACTCCACCATCTAAGGCTTGGCGTAATGCAGTTCACAAAGAACAGGTAACAGCGACAACAGATCAGGCAGGGGCAACACTCCAGCAAGATTGTTGACCTTTGATCGAGCTCCAATCCTCAGTGAGTGACAAAGAAGCCCCAAGCAACCCACATGGGATCCTCATTGTGGTGAGGACCTCCGACGAAGCCCTTTTGCTCCAGCATCTCCAACAACAGCGCTGGATGAAGAACTACTCATGACAACGCTTGCATCAGCGACCAAGCACCAAAGGGGGTCCAATGGGTGGGTTATGGGCCGACAACCCCCCCCCCCACCCCTGCCCTGAAGGCAGTCAACAGTGGTCGGCAGCCTCCATCAACGATGGAGGTGCGATTCCAATGAAGTAGTAGCAATGACGAAGTTCTACTTGATGGAACTCGTGAGATCTAAATGCACATCCCAACATAGATTAAGGTTTGTTTGGTAAAAAAAAAAGAAATGGGAATCAATGAGGTATAAGGCACCGATCAAGAACCACTGCTCTGATACCATGTAGAAATAAACGAGTTTCTTGTTCTTCTCTATATCTATTTATATATAGACGTTTAGAGAACAAGAAAGTAATAAAATCAAAGAGAAAATATAAACAAATAACGACTCTAATGGTAACAAGGTTTGAAATATCACAATATATCGGTATCAACGAGGTTGGGTGGTACTGATACCACCGAAGGTATTTTTTTCTTGGATATTGGTGATATATCACCGACATGGGGTGATATCGGCGATATCCCTGATATAGCCTTTGGCGGGAAGGTTTGAACTGCTTGGTTTGGGCGAGAGGTTTGAAGGGAGCTGGGTTTAGGTAGGAGGCTTTGGAGGTGTACAGCTGAGCTGCTACTACTGCCACACACACACACAACATGCGCACGCATGTAAAAAATCATCGATGTCGGTGATATATACGTTTTTTAGGCATCCTGACGGGATCTATTGTAGCATCAGTCAAAGCTTAGATAGTGGGAGATAACCAAATCAAAGATGTTACAAATAACTAGAGGAAGAGCCACCTGATGGAAGTAAAACATAGCCTACATATGGTGACTACAAAAACCAATAGACACCTTCTTCGCAACCACAACCAATCACTCAACTTGTCAATAATAATGTCTTGAAACATAAGAGGCACAACATTAAACATTGCTTTGCAATTCAACTACTTTGTAATTCTACTAATAGCATTATACTCAAAGAAATCGACAACAAGCACACTCTCCAGTCGTGTTGTGAGGTGCATCTTATACCTTTCCCTGACCTACAATGGGTGAATACCTCACATTAACAACTAATATAGTTCTGCCAAATTGAACTAGTTTTAGCCTAAAGAATTGTCTGGTATCATCAAATCTATGTTGAGAAGCACCCAAGTCAACCAACCAATCAGTGGCTTACACTGTCACACACACACACGCACGCATGCACACACGTACGTGTAAAAAATCATCAATATCAATGATATATCCCTAATATAACACACATTTTTTAGGCATCCTTTCATGATATATTATTCATAAAATGTTAACTTTTAAATTTTGTGATATTTTGTGATATTTTATGCATTTCTAAGCGATTTCTCCAAAATTTACCGATATCAGCGATATATCCCCGATATATCCATTTTTTGACTTGTCAATACGATATCGATATTTAAAACCTTAAATAGTAATGACTTACAATAAGTGGGCCGAATATTGAGAATTTGGGGCTTCCAATATATATATATATATATATATATATATATACATACAATTGTCTGCAAAGGGAACCAATTAGCCCTAACATTTTTAACTTCATCTACAAATTACAAATCACCATGAAACTTTGAGGATTGAATTTAATCAATAAAAGAAGAATTGAAAACCCTTAATAACTTCAACGGTCCGATTTTTCACAATATTTTGGTTGTTGAAAATTTCGCATCGTCGATGAAGGGAATATTATTGTCCAATTAAGTTGAAATCCTATTAAGATTCTTAGTTATATTAGGATAATGAGATCCCTAAAATTTCATGGCAATATATGGTCTGTAGACAGTTAAAAACGTTAAGAGTAACTAATTAGTTCCCCCTTAGGGGTAGCGAAATTTTACCCATATACATACACATATATATAGGGCTTTATCTTATAAGTACAATGCCCAAAAAAGATCATTTGAGCATGCATTGACAACCAATGGATCTTAATTGGATAGTTAAAAGAGAACCCACCATATTTGAAATAAGTGGTTTTGTATGACATGTTAAAGGAAATTACCATAAAAAAGACTTGTCAATAACAATTGCAAGAGCTATTTACTTTTCAGACCTACAACGCACAAATTGGATTCTAGATGCACAAATCGAAAATTTAAAACCTTCCTTGATGAGTATGCTAGAATTCAATCGTAATACAAATGAATGATCCAAAATAAGAAAGTAAATCGAAAGCTTACCTTAATAAGCATGCAAGATTTAAGACAAGGTATTTCGATCAGCCTTCCAAGAGGAAAACAAACTCAAAAGAATGTGTGATGCATGCGGGTGCGTATCTTTCATTTTTAAGATCACTTATAACGAGAGTATATAAATTGTAATGATCAAGCATGTAGGTTGCATTTTAACATGAAAATGCTTGTAACAAAATAGTATATAAGTTGTAATGCATTCATATACAACTAGGTAACCCCCCCCCCCCCTCCATCTTTATATTTCATTAAATTACATGGAGAACCACCATGTATGCACGATTGACAAAGTAAAAATAAAGGCATTACAATCAACCTTCTAAGGGAAAGTGTGATGCAATTATGTATCCTTTGTTTTCAAGTTCAAATATATAGCATTCACTTGTAACAGAACAATATATAAGTTGTAATCGTAGACCATGTAGGTTGTATTTTCACATGAAGGCAGTATATATGTTCTAGCAACTTCATATACAAGTTGTAATGTCCTCCCCAATCCTTAAAATTGATTTAATGAACAAAGAACCATCATGTATGCATGAATGACAAAGTAAAGAGAAAGCATTCATTTCTTCTTTAAATAAATGGTTGTTTAGGAGAGATGGGTTAGAGAGGGTCTGGTGGGGATGGAGAGGATGGTGTCGAGGTGGAGATCCAGAGGAGGCGATGGAGGAGAGAGGACCCCCCAGTGTAATGCTTCAAGTGCTTGGGACTGGGGCACAAGGCAATGGCCTGTCGGGAGCCGGTTAAGTGCCTAAAGTGCGGTGGATTGGGTCATCGCAGGGCTACCTATGCTACCCGTCGAAGGGAGATGAGGAACCGAGAGCCAGTCGAGGAGCTACCTCCCCCGCCTCCGGGTGCCCCTCTTGTGGAGGTGGAGGCTCCCCAGTCTCCGCAGGTGCAAGACATTGAGAAGGACTTGGTGAGGGCTATGGTGGGGGATGCAGCAGAGGGAGTTCTAGAGTAGCCGCAACTGAAGAGGTTTGCCGCTTCTGTTCATGGGAAGTCAGCTTAGCTCTCGACCACAAGATGTTTGGTCTTTGGACTACGACAGGAGATGACGCACAGGCTGATTTTCAACACGACTAAGATTAGTGATGTCGTGTGTCGGAGGTGGCCAATGAAACACAATGGAGCCCTGATAAAGAGGCCACCAATGAAGATGCAGGTTTCTCTTGAAGTCGTGGGGATTCCAATGTGGCTTCGAACCAAGGAGACAGTGGAGGCGGTGGTGTCACCCTTTGCCTCCCTCAAGAGGAGCTCCTCGCTATGGATGATGGAAGGCGATATGTCTTTTATGCGTGTGGTGGTAAAGCTCACCCCCATGGTGGAGATTCCCCAAAAGTTGGTGTAGAGGCTTGGTCAGGTCGCTTGGGTCATCAAGCTGAACCCTGTTGATGAAGGCACGAGGTCCTTCAAACAGGTTCTCCTTGGGGCCTCGCAAGGTCCAGCAACGCAGGAGGTTCTTCGTGGGGGGGAGAGAGGGGATCCTACCCCAAGGACGGTGATGAACGACGGCGGGGGCACCGGTGAGGGAGGCTGGAAGGTCGACGCTGCGTCTAGGAGAAGAATCAATGCATGATCAAGGGCACGGATTCTGACACAGCACCCGCTATCACTGCTGGAGGGGACATAACGCGTGCTTTTATGGGAAGCGAGGGAGGTGGGAGGGATTGCGACTCCTTGCCGATTATGGGGAAGGATTTGCCCCATTCGACTACTGACGTGGTTAACAAGGGGGCCCCACCGAGACTTGTGGGGGAGGTACCTCTGTTAAATCCAGGTCTGGGTCCGGCCTACGGCTCAATTATCCTGAAGGTCGGTTCAACCCGAACATTTTCGGAGGGGCATCTCTTGCCTCGCGTTTCGACAAGGGAGGTGACAACTCACACTTCCGTCCCAGAGGCGATGAAGGAACTGGGAGATTCCACCGTTTGAGGATGAGGAAGCTACTGCAGTAGGTCAAGGGTGGGGCATTGCAGGCAGCAATCATGGACCCTCACGAGCCGACATCTAGGAAGGGAGGTTGGCACGACAGGCGGAGCGAAGTAGGTTCCCTCAAGGGAGATGGTAGCAGAGGAAGGAGGGGTCAACACTATAATGCTAGAGGGGGCAGATCCGTTCAATCGAGGGGGAAGCGAGGCGAAGATGGGTAGTGGTCTTGAGCAGGGAGTCTCTTTGGAGGGGGAGATCGAGGAGATGGTGGCAAAAGAGGGGCGTGCGTTGGAGGAGACCGACTTGAGGAGGGTAGGGGTAGAGCAGAGAGTTTGAGCATTTTGAGGTTAACCAAGTGGCAAAGGCGATAAGCTTTAAGCATGCAAGTGGGGGAGCTTGTGCATTTACCCAATGATCCAATCCTTGCGTGGAACGTTGGGGGCCTGAACGACCCCTCCAAGCAGGTGGCATTGAGATCCTATCTACAAAGATGGGGACTGAACGTCGTGCTACTTCAAGAGACGAAGCTGCAGCAATGTGATCAGAGAATTTGGAGGGAGATCAGGGGTGGAGCCCTCGATGAGTTTGTGGCTCTGGACATTATCGACCATTCAAGGGGAGTCGTTATTGGTTGGAACTTTCGCCCTAGTGGATTCAGTAGTAGGGACTTGTGTGGTGTCAAATCAGCTCAGAAGATGCAGTGGTAGCCTTTGTACTGTGATCTCGGCGGAATACAAATCGGCAGAAGACCTCAATAGACAAGCGTTGTGGGAGGAACTCAATCAAATTGCCATCAGATTTCAGGGCTGCCCCTAGCTAATTGGCGAGGATTTAATGTCACATTAGCGACAGATGATAAGCCAGGAGGGAGAAGTGGACGGGATCATTTCTCGGAGTTTGTTACTACACATGATCTGCTGGACCTACCCCCCACATCCTGTGAATTCACGTGGAGCTCTGGAGGCCTGATGTCTGGGATTGATAGATTCTTCTCATTGGTGAAGCTTGCGGAGGTTTTCCCACTTGCACGAGTTCAACCATTGGAGAGGCATTTTTCTTATTACATGCCACCGATGTGGGTGTCCGGTGAAGGTATTTGGCATGGCACATATTTTAAATTTGACAAAGCTCGATTACTTGAAGAGGGATTCAAAGGGATGGTGAAGTGGATGTCTCTATGCATGGTTGGCTCGGCGGCAGCAAGGCTGGAGTCCAAACTTCGAGATCTCAAGCTATTCCTTAAAGATTTCAAGAAACAAATTAAGGAGGAGCAAGATAAAAAGAGGGATGAGGCATTGGGAGAGGTAGGGAGAATGGACAGAATTGAATAGCTGGGTCTTTTGTCAGAGGAAGAGAGAGTGGCCAAGGTCGAGCATGTGAAGACCATCCAGGATAAAGATCAAAGGCTGAGGTAGAATGGAGAACTAAGTCCAGGCAATAGTGGATCAAGGAAGGTGACTCCAACACCAGATTTTTCCATATGATGGCATCTGGGAGGCATCGAAGGAATTGGATTGATAGGCTCCCGGTGGGAGGAATGGAGTTTGTGGGTAGGGAGGCAATGGGAAGGGTGGCTGCAGAGTTCTTCAGGGAGTTCACGGGAAGAAGGCGGATCGAGGGATGGAGATGGCAGGGGTCAGATGTACCGTCCATTGGAGGTGAGCAAGCTGAGGGGTTGGTTGCACCTTTCACAGAGGGTGAGGTTCGAGAGGCGATTTGGGGCCTTGACACCGATGGATGCCCAATGCAATATATCTGATTGTGGCAAAGGTTCTAACGAATAGGTTGAGGAAGGTGATTGGTAGGATGGTTTCTCAGGTGCAAACCGCTTTCATGCTGGGGAGGAACATTCTTGATGGCTATGTAGCAGCCACGAAGAAACTTGCCCTGTGGAGGAGGGAGAGGAGGGCAGCCTTCCTTTGGAAAGTTGATTTCAGGAAAGCTTATGACTCGATCCATTAGTCTTTCTTGTGAGTGTCTATGATCAAGAGGGGGTTCCCACCGTTACGGATATAGTGGATGAAGCAATGTGTCACCACGAGCTCTTTCTCGATTCTCATCAATGGGAACCGACAAGCGGTTGGATTCAACCCAGGAGGGGTGCTAGGCAGGGATGTCCGTTGGCACCTATGCTTTTTGTGCTGGCCACTAATGCGTTGGCAAGGTCGTCAACCAGAGGATGTGAGACTGGACTAATCAGGGGGTTCTCAATGGAAGATGAGGTGGTTGTCCCGGTGCTCCAATATGCAAATGACACTCTTTTCTTTATAAAAGGGGCAGAGACGGAGGCAAGGAGGATCCACATACTACTGGAACTATTTGGAAAAGTGTCAGGATTACAAATCAACTACTCAAAGTCAACCTTCATCCCTTTTGGTATGTCTGATTTGGAAGCCAATGTTTGCAGCGCAGCTGTAGGGACGGAGAGACAAGCCTTGCCTATCTCCTACCTGGGTCTATCGCTGACAAATAGGAGGATTTCCATGCAGGAATGGTTCCCGATGGTGGAAAGGATTGAGGGTAGATTGGTAGGCTAGGCTTCCAAGTTACTGTCTAGAGGGGGAAGGTTAGTGCTCCTTAAAGCGGTGTTGGCAGCCATGCCATCATCATATTTCGCATCCGTGATGAAAATGACATGACAAATTAAGAAAGTTCTAAGTCTCATGAGAAACTTCTTCTGGACCAACTATTAGGCAAGTGGAGGTGGAGCGAAGCTGGTGGTGTAGAAGGTGGTTTGCAAGCCTATCAAGGAGGGGGCCTGGGAGTTAAGGAGGTGGGGAGAACGAATGATAATTTCTTGACCAAGTGGATTGCGAGACCACTTGGGAGTCAAGAGTGTTTGGTGGGAAGGATCTTGAGATCTTGCTACGGAGGTTCTCTTGGTTAGGATCTGATGACATCTCCATAGGGCGCCTCACATTTTCTTAGGGGGTCTCGCTGGTGGCACCCAAGGGTTAGAGTCTCTTTACATCGATCCTTAGCTCGGGAAATGGCTTCAGATTTTAGACTGATGACTGGACAGGACAAGGGAGACTGTGTGATCGCTTTCCCAAGCTTGCAGTGATGGCAGGAGACAGAGGGGTAACGATGGCAAGGGCATGGGTTGGTTGTTGTTGCCTTACCTTTTCGGGAAATCTTTCTGACCAGAGGATCGTTGAGGTTCAGGAACTTTTGCAGGATTTGGAGGGCTTCCAGTGTAAGGAGGGGGTGGACAATTTTGGTTGAGAGGAAGGTGACTTCTCCGTTCGTAGTGCATACAAAAGGCTAGGAACTCCTGCAGTACTGGGGGATATTGATTTTAGCATACTGCAGATAGATTTGGAACGCTGCATGTCCCTTGAAGGTGAAGATTTTTGTATGGTTGCTCAGGAAGGGCAGGATCATGGCCAAGGTGTGGAGGGCCAAATGGGCCTAAGAGGTTGATACAGTGTGGCCTCTCTGTCATGGAGTAGAGGAATATGTGGAGCATTTGTTCTTCATGTGCCCTGTAGCAACACAGGTCTAGAGTCATATTTGAGTTGGGTGGTGGTGCATGATTCTTGTGATAATTTTTGGACGTCTTTCATATTTGGGAGTAGGAATGAGCATTAAAACTCATCCCGAAATAGAAAGGAGAGGGTGCGGCCCATGGCAGTTTTATGGGGCAGCATCCGTATGTTGAGAATTTTGTTTGAGTCTGTAGCATCGTTTATTTCCCTTTAGACCTGTAACTTGTAATATGACCTAGTGCCTTTTTTATAAATGAAATTTTTGGGTAGTTATCGAAAGGATAATCACCTTTTCACCTTTCAAAAAAAAAAAATTACAAAGTAAAAACCCATGGGGATCCTAATAATATGGTCTCTTGTAAAGAAAAGAAAAAAAATATTGAAATTAAACATCATACAATTGTAATACAATTTGGTTAATAATGTGTTTCTTGTAATACAATTAGAAGGGAATTGTAATACAAACATGAATGTTGTGAGACCAATGTGGGTGACAAAAAAAGAATGTCAAATCATGACCATAGCACCAGTGTTTTGAATGTCCACGAAATGCCAGCGAAATGGCCTTTTTCTAATGAGGTCAATCGACATACATGTAATGTCGAAATATAAGAATGACATTAATATTTTGTTAAATATCCAAATAATATGTTAATGATATTGAAGAAATGGACGATAGTAGGTATGATTCTTAGGCTATTGCCATATTTTAAGATTGACATAAGCAACTTAGTAATCCATTTTGCCCATTACTATTATTGCATGCTTGTTGGAATGATACGAACTCTTGCAAGTATTTTCTCTTTCTATTTGTTGGATTTTTAAGGTAATTTAACTTATCCAAATTTAAATAGTATTTATTTCTTATTTTCTAAATTAGATTTAAGCTACAATAATTAGATTTAGATCTTGTTGTAGGTTTTAATGATTACATTTGTAGATCCATGAGTTTATGGTAGATTGACTAGTTCTATGATTATTTGATCTGCATATTTTATAGAGTTAGATTGCTACATACAGTGTTTAAATATTTTTTGATAGGATAAATGTTTAAATTTTTAATAAATTTTTTTAACATAATTATACGAATTCAATATAATCCTAATCATCCTAATATCAGTGACCAAGATGCCATTACCATGCCAACGAAAGGGGATTTTGGGCAGAGGACCATATCGATACGAAAAGGGTATCTAAATATAAGGGTGTCGACGATATGTTGATAATTTCGACCATGTTGACTATTTCAATAATATGTCGATCAACACGACCACTCCAAGGCATGCTACTACCTACTGGCTACTACTTTATTCTTGCATGTAGGTTAAGGATGCAAATGGGTCGGCTTCAAGTTAAGTTTAGCTAAACCCATACCCACCCATTTACAAAATGCATACCCATACCCTACCTATTTACCCATCGGATATAAAAATTCAAATCTATACCCATACCCATCTACCCATCGAGTATCCATTTATAAATTGATCTTACAATCAATTCCTACCCAAATTAGAATTAAAGAAGAAAAAAAATCTATAACACAATTCATCAATTGTTATTTTTAACAAGCCTAACACATAAGAGCTCAAGCTACACCAATTTTAGTGATCTTCATTGAAATTATTACAAAAAAGAACTTCAAGGGGAATATATCAAAAACAAAAAAATGCAAAGGAAAAATACACAAGTATATTTCAAATAAAAAATCTCCATCCCAAAAATAAATGTTCAATGGAAGATTCAGAAGCACTCTGACCCTTCAAAATCATGGAGGGAATCATGAGGGAGATTAAAGTTGGGGAAATGAGGGACTTAGGGTGGAATTTCTATATCTCAGGTAAATGGGGATTTTGTTCGGATATTCAGGTCAGGCAACCGGGTATAGATCCATACCCATACCCAGTCGGGTTTTTTAGATAAAATCCATACCCGAACCCTATCAAGTTCTGGTCAGGTTTTACCCATTCTTTTCGAGTCGGGTTGAGTTGGCTTCGGGTCGTGTTTACCAAAACTTGCATCCCTATGTAGGTGTAGCTGTTGCTTGTTACTAGGGTGACTAGAGTTGCAAGTTTAGTTATTTCAATGGTAGTGGCACTATGCTTACACCTCGAGGGAAAAAGGAGAGGTAGTGGGTCTCTATTGGGTTACACAGAGGAGAGGGAAGGAGGTTCAAAGTGGAGGGTATGTTGGTAGAGTCAGTGGGTGAGTCACGGTGGGGAAGGCGATGAGGTGAGGAGAAGAGAGGAAAAAGGATGAAGAGATGCCATTCTTGTCGTAATGGGTCAACATTTCCTTGGCATGTCCTCGACGTGCCTTTGAAATGGAATATTTTTAAGGCATCGATATCGTCGAAATCTACCATCAAAATACAGGTGTTTCCACGGCATGCCTCCAAAATACACACTTAGAAATTTGTTGAAACAACATCGAAATCAGCATTTAGAACCTCAGACCATACTAGTGGAAAAGTGCAAAGCAACTTAACTGTCGACAATATTTCCAAGAAGCAAAACCGAACAAAGGAAACAACATTCTATGATTGGAGCACCTTCCAACAAACTGATTATAACACCTTCCAAAAAGTTAAATTCTTGTAATTGACATGATTAATTATTTAGAACACCTTCCAAGTTTTGTAAACCATTATACCTACCACAGGGAAGTGTTCATCAAAGATAATGTTGATCTAAGGGATGATGTTTAGTGCTTATTATATTTCAAGCACAATGCTCAAAAGATACACACGCACAACAACCAAGCCTTCTCCCACGTTAAGTAGGGTCAGCTACATGAATTCTTTGCCTCCACTCAACGCTATTTTGAGCAATTTCTGGATTTAAATTGGAGTGATTGAAGTCATATTTACTAGTCCTTCAAACACTTCTTTAGACTTTCTTGCCCCTTGTAGCAGGTTCAACCTCCAACTCCTCACATCTCCTAACTAGGGCATTTAGTCGTCTCTCTCGTTTTATCCTCCGTCAATGCCACCCAACCTTTTGTTGAATAATCCCATTTAAAATGTGATACCCCCTTGTATGACCACATATCCATTTTAACATCTTCAGTTCCACCACAAACACCTTTTACACATGCCTATTGTTGACAGCCCAACATTCAGAACCATACAACATGACAGGTCTTACAGCTGATCAATAGTACTTTCCATTAACTTTCAAATGAATCCTTTTATCACATAGAACACCAGATGCTCCACTCCATTTCAACCACCCTACATTAATTCTATTTGTAACATCTCCATCAATTTCACCATCTTGTTAAAAATTCGATCCCAAGTATTTAAAAAATCTTTCACTAGAATCTTCTCCACTTTTTATATACATCCCTTCATTATTTCCTCTACTATTAAACTTACATTTCATATATGCAGTGTTTGTCCTACTAAGCGTAAGCCTTTAGCTTCCAGGATTTCTCTATCTCCTGTCTCATCAACCAACATAATGCCATCAACAACAAGCATACACCATGACACCTCAACCTAAATATACTTCGTCAACTCATCCATGACTAAGGTAAAGAAATAAGGGCTTAAAGCAAATTCTTGATGTAGACCAATGGTAATATCAAAATAGTTCCTCAATCCATCCTTAAGTCGTACACAAGCCGCAAGTCCTTAATACATATCTTTTATGAGGTTGATATATAAAATTTGTATATGTCTCTTCTCCAAAATTCTCCACAAGATCTCTTAGAATAGTCATAGGCCTTCTTCAAATCAGTAAAAATCATATGTAAATCGTTCTTCTTGACTATATACATCTCCATCATACGCATTAAGGAGGTGTATTGCCTCAATAGTAGACCAGCGTAGCATAAATCCAAACTAGTTATCAATTAATATGGAAACTTGGCCCAACCTTCTTCCAATTATTCTCTCCCAAAGGTACATCGTATGACTCATTAATTTGATATCTTTATAATTGAAACAATTTTGTATATCTTTGTTCTTGTATAAAGATATCATAAAACATTTCCTTCATTCCTCTACCATCAACTTACCTCTCCAAATAGCATTAAATAATTTGGTAAGTCAAGTTATACCATTTTCTCTTATTACTCTCCAAACATCTATAAGAATATCATCAGGCCCAACAACCCTCCCAATTTTCATCATCTTTAAAGCATCTACTACTTCTTCCTTTTATATCCTTAGATACTTGCTCAATTCACGTAATCTTCTAAATTGGCTAACTCTCTTAAAATGATATCATCCTTTTGATTTTCATTAAAAAGCTAATGAATATTTTTTCCACGTTATCTTTATATCTTCACTAGCTATAAGCACCCTTCCTTCATCTTTAATGCACCTTACATGCTAAGGTCCTTTGTTTTCCATTCTCTTACTTTAGCTAGCTTGAAGATATCTTTTTCACCTTATTTAAAATCAAGTTTCTTAAAAAAAATTTCCTAGGCTTTTGCATTTGCATCACTAATTACTTTCTCAGCTCTTTTGTGGTTTTTCCATGTTTTCACCAATCTTATCTCGATACAAGGTTTTGAAGCAAGTTCTTTTAACTGTAAGCTTCTCTTACACTCTCTCACTCCACCAAGCCTCCTTTCAACCTGGAACTCCTTTAGACACGCCTAATACCTCATCTGTCACCTTTTTAATACAGTTTACCATATTTACACACAAGTCATTACACTTCCATTCTCAAGTCTCTAATTGCATCTCTTTTTCACCGATATTATCTTGATATAAGGTTTTGAAGTAAGTTCTTTTAATTGTAAACTTCTCTTGCACTTTCTCACTCCACCAAGCCTCATTTTGACCTAAAACTCCTTTAGACACACCTAATACCTACTTTGCCAGCTTTTTGATATAGTTTGCCATATTTACCTGCAATTCATTACCATTTCCATCAAGATCCCAACTCACTAATTGCATCATCTTCTCTTTAAATCTCTCTTGTTTTTTCTTAAGAATCTACCATTTAATTCTCATATTCTCCTTTGGAATAACCTTACAAACTTCACATCATAATCAATCTCTTCTTAAAGTAAAGTAATCAATTTGTGTTCTTGTTAGACCACTTTTGTAAGTGATCAAATGCTTTTCCCATTTTTTGAAGAAGGTATTTGCTATGAAAAGTTCATAAATCATCGTAAAATGAAGGAAAGTCTTTGCTTCTTCATTCCTATCACCAAAATCATAATTTTCATGCTTTGTTGCATACTTTAAAGCATATTTTTTCACATGTCCATTTAAATCTCCACCCAAGAAAATCATCTCTGTGTTATTCCTTAAATTATCATATCAAGCTTCCCCAGAATTCTTTCTTTAATCTTTCTTCCAAACCAACTTAAGGTGCATAAACTAAACATTCAAGATGTCTTCTTCTAAGAGGAATTTTATCAAAATAATTCAATCACCCATTCTCTTAACCTCAACAATGCTCTCCTTCGAATGCTTATGAGGAATAGTACCAATTTCATTTATACCTTTGTCTCTTCCTTAATACAACAATTTGAAACATGTCATCTCAATTTCCTTTACCTTTTCTCCTACCCACTTAGTCTCTTAGGACAAAAAAATCAAACCTTTCCTCTCATCATTGTATCCACAATCTCCATGAACTTTCCAATCAAAGTGTTAATATTCCAACTACCAAATTTCAACTTCTTTGTAGCAAACTTCGATGATGAAGTGACGGAACTAACTTCTTTACTCGCATGCATTCCTTGTGCAAGAACTCTTACTCATTTTAGACTACATCCAGGCAGCAATGTAGCAGAACCAACTTCTTTACTTGCATGTGTTCCTTGTGCAAGAACCATTGCCTTTCCACTACACCCAAGCGCCGATGCAACACATTGCAAGTAGGGAACTCCCCAAAAAAATCTGAGTGTTTGCTTGAATCCATGTTTAAAGATCCAACAATTTTACACTGGTCGTCAACTACGTAATGCAACCCTCCTTTACCCAACCTTAAGACCGGCAAGGAAGAGGTGAAAAAACCTCAATATAGGCGGAGTATGGGGGCATCTAACATTGAAGCACTTATACCAAATTATCCTGTTGCCAGATGCTATCTAAGCTTCTTATTGTGGTTTAAGGATGCTAGACAAGATATTGTAGATATCTAGTGGCATGCTTGTATATGCTTGACAAGAAATCTTATGAAGGTGAAGGTTAATTAGGAAAAAGAAGCTTCTGTATGCTAGTGTCACACCCTGTTGTGAAGATCACCTGATAGGCAAAACCTTAGGTAGGTTTGGGGCTTCTACTCTAAAGAGACTTTCCCACCAACTTATCCTGATTACAACTCATCCTATTACAGACACTATCTGAGTTTCTTATGAAGTAGGGTCTTTTACTTTAAGGATGATAGACATTATAGATATCTACTGGCAAGCTTCTGTATGCTTGACAACAAATCTTCTGAGAATGAAGATTAATTAGGTTAAAAGAGCTTCTGTATGCTACTGCCACAACCTTTTGTGAAGATTAGCTAATAGAAAAAACCTTCACTAGTCCATTACAATGTTGTTATTTTTGAAAAGGACAACATTGTAGTTACAATAACGAGGAACATTTAAGTTGTCTCTTAATTAGGTTCAGGAGAAATAGCAATCCTTCTGTTTGTGGACTCTTCCATCTAGAACATACTAGCATGCAATCTACTATGGACTGTTGCCTTTACAGGGAATGCTATTATCAAACAATTCCACTTTGAAGATCCCAATGACTACCGAATTGACCATTAACATGTAGCAAGAATACAGGGTCCTTTTTTGGTAAAATGGATGGGAATAATTACCTGACTGTTGCAGTTATCCTGACTATGTACAATATCGCAAGTTTTTCCCAAGAACCCCACATATGCAGAATCAAAAGATCAAACATTTTTTACATAGGGCCTCATGTTTATAAAAATAACTCCATTTCTTTGAGGACACGTCACCCACAGAAAAACAAGGGCATAGATATCTATATTGAGATCTAATTTCACCATATATATGAGCTCTGTCCCTCTCAACCAATCAACGTACACAAAATCAGTATGCAGACTCAAGTCAAGAAGTTCATAAATAGAGAGTATGTGGTTTGTAGGTGAGCTTCAGGTAGTTATCCCAATTCTATTCCTTTTGATAAAAGCATCCAATAACAACATCAAAATCACATAATGACTATGGCTTGCTCCCATTTATACTATAAGCTTCCAAACAGAAAAGATATGAAATAGAAAAACTTCCAAACACACAGGCAACATAGGCATAGGATCTCAAGTCATGAGGTCCTATATGCAACACTTTTCACATGAAGCCAACTTTAGTACAAATCTTGAATCAAGAACTGGAAAACAAAACAAAAAAAAGAACAAGACACATGTACTCATCGAACAACATCCATAATAATTATAAGTACTTACTCAACTTGGCCAACTAATAAACTGTAACATGAATGTTCTTTGCAGCCAAGTAGCTAATTAGTAGTACACACCCATAGGACCAGGTGGTTAACTTTAAACACTGCAACATTATGCCCTCCCATCCAACCCCCCACACACCCCCCCCCCCAACACACACACACACAAATCCCCCCCATTTGTCTCGTTCCTTCATAGACACGTCAATGCAGTAACTGACAAGCTAACATGTGATTCATTTTGCACATAGTGCACAGCAGTTGACAGAATAAAAAAAAGCAAAATCATTAATATAATCCCCAACCTAGGCAAAAGCATACACCCAGCCCCAATCTTGTCCCCATACTTAGAGCCAATGGTGGAGAAACATGGGTGGGATGGCGGTAAGGGGACCACTATAACTAATTGGGATAGCATTCTACCACCAAAATCTAAAGTCAATATCTGATTAACAAAGGAATCTTTTTGGAAAGAACACAAAACAGCTATGCAAAAGATGGCTTGAAAGAATGCAGAGAAAGTACATCCAAAATATCTTATTGCAAGAAAATCCACCATCACGTTTCTCTAAAAAAATCATCCAAGTTCATCCACGACCACATTGGCTGTGCACATAAGGCCAAGTTATAAATATTTATGGTTCCCAAAAGAAACTTCAAAGCTTGCATTAGAACATCTTTTTACACTATTTGTGTGATAACTTATGCAAAGCAACAAAACCAAGTATAACATTTTTATATAAACAATATGAATGTCATAGTCAACAAGTTCACTGTGTTTAATCCTTTTTTTAAGGGATTTTTACATAGGTGTCCTTGAGTTTCTTTGATATTACACCAAAAACCATGGGTTCTTAATATTAGCATGGATGCCCTCGAAATTACTAAATTGCTTACGTGTATGCCCATTTTGAAGAATGGGTACTAAACATTAATGAATATTTGTGAAAAGGCCCTTATAATATTTTTCAATTTTTATTTTTATGTCCTCCATCCTCCCCCTTCTCCCTCCTCATCGAGGATGAGGAGTAGGCGAGGAGCTCAAGGGTAAGGAGGAGCTTGAAGGAGGTGATGAGGGCCCTCCAACGAAGCCTGGTAAGGCAGCGAGGTTCCCTTGAAGAGGCATTGTAGGGGAGGTTGAGGATGAGAACCTCGATGAACTACCTATGGATCCCATCAAAGAGCTCGTTGCGACTAAGGAACGAGCAGCCATTCAACAGCCATCATGTGCTCAATGGCAACAATAATCATCCGACCTCCATCACATCTAGGAGCTGGGAAGTGCTAATCAACACCAACACCAAGTTGAAAGTCCCTCCCTAAGGCGCTATATCATTTGAGTTCCCTGAGTTCATGCTATCGCCATGCTTCGCAAGGCAATATGCCTCAGCTACCTACGTAATAGCTTCTAGATATCTGTAAGAGAGAACTCCAACACCAACATCAGCTGCGTAGTGCAATTGTTCTCCTAACGCTAGAAAACCTCGAGCTCTAAGAGCTTCCCGATGAACCTTTCTATGTTTCCATGGAGCTTGTTGTGGAAGAGGTTGAGGAGGGCAAGGTTCCTAAGCTTGGAGAAGGCCGTAGGTATCTCCCTAACGAGAACATCTGATGTTGGTCCTATTGTTGTTGGTACAAGAGAACATGCTGGTTGTGGTGGATGTGGATGTGGAAGAAGAGGGAAAGTACAAGAGGAGGAGAGAAGACAACCCAAAAATAAAAGAGATAAATAATATAAGGTGTTTTTCACAAATATTTAGTACCCACTCTTCAAAAGGGCATACATACATGTAAGGAATTTAGTGATTTCGAGAGCATCCATAATAATATTGGAAACCTAGGGTTTCTAGAGTAATATCAAAGGAACTCAAAGGCACCTATGTAAAAACCTCTTTTTTGAAAGGTTCGCTATGTGTTAATCCTGTAAAATTATAAAAAAATGAATTTGTATCACGAAATCCATGGATGAAATTCATGTTCGCATGCTCAGAGATTTTTCACCATTTTATGTTTAGGTGGGCTCAAGCATTGCCCATTTTGCTTAGGTGATTGGAAACTACTTAAAGCCTACAAGGTCATTAAGCTACTTATGAAAGTCTTACCTACAAAGATCCAAATTGCCTAGGTTCATGCTAGGTTGTCTGTCATGATTAGAAGAGGTCCTAGTCTAGCATCTAGATGGGAGGCAATAGGCAAAATGTAATTTGTTAAAGAAATTATGAGGAATGAACTAAACCAATGGCTTTTCATCAAGATTGGTTTCCTTGGCTAGAAGAATGCAATTATATAGTTATCAAGGTTTTTAGAGCTCATGTTGACAATCTGTTTTTTTTTCCCCGAAAAGTATGTTGACAATGTGTTGAGTAGGCCAAAACTTGTTTCTAGAGTTGTCAGGAGGCTCTTACTGAATTCTTGTAGCTTGGCATTACTGTTTTTCCAATGAAGTAATGATCAGGGGATCGCTACCTCATTTGTCAAATAATCTTCTTCTATAAGATGCAGATTTTGCTTTATTGAAAGGAAGCTCACTAAAAGTATAGCAAATCATATCTAAGAAGCTAAGCAAACAATTATAAGCAACCCCAAGTATAATCCAAAGACTATTGAATGTCACTTTAAGGCTTTCTTGTTTCATTGCTTTTTTGTGTATTAAATGGCTTCGATTCACATTACTGTCATGAGTATTTTCATTATTTTAGACCGTAGATAATGGAGAGCCACGTGGCAGACGTCCAAGTGGGTGTCAGTTTTGGTCCTAGTTGGATTTGCTTTAGTTACAAGTTTTGTTTTAGTTGGTATGTTATTTTTTAGTAAGCTTGTTTAAAGGATTTGATTTGTTAATTAGGATTTGGTCTTTCTAAAATTAAGAGATTAGGATTCGTTTGTTTCCTATTTTACGGAATTGTAATATATTCTCTCTTCTATAAAAAAAGAGCCTCTGTAATCCTTTCTTTCTTTTAATAAGATAATTCTACCACATTTCCAACTCCTCTCCTCTCTCTTCCATCTGCCGGCCATCCTCCCCTCTCTCTGTTCCAACGTGAAACAGCCCCCACGTGGACTGTTTTTTGCCATGCCAAGAAGCCTCCACGCCTCCACGTTGTGCCCAAAACTCAACATAGACTATTGACAAATCCTTTGAACCATTTATTTTGTTGCCAATATGCTTGGCTAAGCAACTCATTTGTGGATTTGTTGAAGGCTCTTGTTGCTTTTTAATAATGTAATACTTGTATTTTTTCATCAGCATTTGCTACTTTGTATTTGCCTTCTTAGTATTTGTCTTTTTCTTTTCTAAGAAGGGTCTAACTACCTTCTTATATTTCCTAAGAAATCTGTGTTTTGAAGAATTTCGATCCATGTTGCTCTAAGAGGCATTTTGGGCATTTCAAAAACATTAAAGATATTTTTACGTAAATACCATTAAAATCTTTTGAAATTACTTAAATAACATTCACTTCACTATATTGCCGGTTATGCCATTAAAAAAGCTGCATCATTTTCGCATTTGCTACTTTGTTAGTCATAGCCGTCAAACATAACGATTTTTAGACTGAAATATAATAAAAAATTATTTTTTAGTTCTCTAGATTTAGTTTTTAGCCCTCAATAAAAATTTTTTTATTTTCAACACCCCCCCTACTTCACCTCCCTCCACCCTCTGACCACCTCCTCTGCCCCCTCTCTAGCGATCTCGCCATCCACAACATCGACGATGTCAATTCCACCACTGCCTCTGGTTGCCACCCTGCAGCCCCAAAGAGGAAGAGGTCGGGGTGGAGGATGCCGACGCAAGGGTGAAGGGGCCTCCCATAAGAGGTGCCTGCGGTGGTGGTTGCGATGAGGAGGGAAAGGAGTGCCATTGGTGGTGATTGATGATGGTTTTGAGTTGAGGTGTGTGTGTGTGCAGGGGGTGGGGGGTAAAATTTTTTTAAAAAATAACTAAAAAATAATTTATGAGGACTAAAAAATAATTTGTTATTACACTTCAATCCAAAATCGTTAAATTTAATCGGTATGACTTTCAGAGTGGCAAATACGAAAACGACACGACATTTTCAATGACATAACTAGCAATATAGTGAAGTCAATAGCATTTAAATAATTTCAAAAGATTTTAGTAGTACTCATGAAAAAATTCCTTTAAGAAATTAATCAAGGATCACCTATGGTTTGGATTCAAAAGCCCCTTTGTGGTTTGAGGAGCAAGAAAAAAACCCCATGTTTATTCACAAGATGCTGAACCCACACCCTCCCAAGAGAGAGAGAGAGAGAGGGAGAGAGAGGGAGGGAGACTCACCCAAAACACCCACACATACAACCAAAAAGAACAAATTAAAAAAAGGACAAAAAGCAAAACCAGATTCCAAGAGCTTCATTCTGCCAATTGCAAAGATTCAAGAAGTCAAAAGTACCCTGATCGAGAGTCAGTTGTCCTTCCACAGTGTATTCAATGCCTCACTAGAAACAATTCCAATTAGTTGTGCTAGGAAGGGAACAGCTTTTCCCCATCATGGGATGTAGGTGTTTTTCAGAAAGGAATGGTGGTTGCCCTCCCTAAAATCTCCAGCTCCATCAAGGTCAGCTGCTCTCTTCTCCCAGGTCCCCCAGATTCTCCATTAGATGAAGTTGTTTTCTCTGTCATTCAATCAGATACATCCTCTAAACTCCCAATCACATGTGTTGGGCACATACTTGTACCATTTGGATGGAGGGATATCCATTCATTTTATTCCACTAGCAATTCCCCAGACCACCAACAAGCCCAGTTAGCTCTTGTTTGGCGAATATCTCTTCCTCCGCTACCAAAGATCCTCACCACATCTATCAAGGGAGAAAGAACTACTTATTTCTCCTCTATTTCACATCAGATATCAATATTTTTTTTAATGTCCTATTCTTTCCAGCCAATTCCATGCTAAATCAAACAACAAATAAGCTATTCCCCCTTAATATCCAAACAGTTTGCCAGTCATCAGCAGATTCAGCACATGAAAAGAACATGGACCAAAGCAGCCCCAACAAGATCAGCTTAGATGGTCACAGTGAAAGTAGTTGCAATTTTGTTCTTAACATAGACTTACATTGTTGCTGAAAAGAGAGTTATAGATATGTGCTCGCAGATAAATCCATGCAACCATATCTCCTCTATCAAATTTCTTCTCACATGCAATGAGGATCTGAATGTCAAGCAGCCGGAGTATATTAACAGCTACATGAATATGAGATTCTTTCCTTTTTTAAGAAGGTGAAAGGACAAGTACATGAGTAATCATCCAATTGCATGGCAAATAGGGTGTGAGGAGCGAAGGGGGAGAGTGCAATGCTTTTAAGGCGGAGGTTGGGGGCATCAATGAGCAACTGCAAATATCCAATCCACTGTCTCACTTGTGGAGGCCTCAAGAATAGGATACTAGCCTGCCCATGTTGAAGGAACAAAGGCTATCTATGGAGAAGGTAGGTTCCGTTGCCGCACAAATGAGACTCGAAGAAGGATTGTGGAAGTCACTGCTCCATTTTATTCCTTTTTTGTGAAAATTAGAAGCATCTGAAGGGTTATTCAATTGCTGATACAGTCATAGGTTCGCCAATGGTGTTTTTGCAGGCTAGAACTTGCATGGAACCTGGCAAATTCTCTGTAGTGGAAAGCAAAAATTCCTTTCATAGGCTTGCTCTGCTGTAGCGTGTTTGAGGTTAATCTTCTCCACCATGCACTACAGGATTGGAAGCATTCAACGGAGAGCCAGGTCTGATTGGGATAGAGCATTGTCTATCTGAACAATATCGAAGCTTCAGGTCCTCATGGCGAGAGAGTGGTTGCCGCTGAAACTAAGGTGCATGGAGACTGTGGAAGCAGTTGTGACCTCTTTAGAGATTGATAGTCTGTCCAGAGGAAGCCTTTAAGAAGCATGGTTTGAGGAGGGTGCTCATAGAAGTGGAGATGAATGATGAGAAAGATGCTCCACCTTGAAGAGTCCATCAAGCAGGATGTTCTTGTTAATTGTTGAAGTTGTATTTGTGCAGTCATGGGGTATTTTCAGAGGTGTGGAACAGAGGTACTATAGTGGAAAGAAACTATGGTATTGGTAGTGGCATCCCTAGCCAACGGTGGTAGGAAGGTTTGACGAGAAAGAAGGATCAAGGGGAAAAGGGTCCTTTTGAAAAAGACAAGGCCATTATGCATGGTGAGATATTCTCTCACCCAAAATTTGCAAGTGAAGTTAATGAATATCATTTTCACAATAACTTTTCTCCAATAAATGAGTTTGTTTTGGAAATCCACAAGGTCCCCATTTAGCGTCTACAACTGAGGTGGGAGAGGGCTTGCACACCCCATCGAGCTCCACACCGTCGACGAAGCCATAAAGGGCTACATTGGATCTCAAGTCCAATTCCAACAATGGGTCCAACTCATGGGGTCTACATTTGAGTCAGACTTTCAGTGATCAGTCCTCCAATCGATTTGGGTGAGAGTAGAGATGATCTGGAGGTCCTGATGGTGGCTTCGTTGGAGGTTCACTGGACCTAGCAGAGGAGGTGTGTGATTTCGGTGGGCCTAAAGAAGTGGAGCATGAATGAATGGAGGTTGACAATGGCCCAAGAAGGCTAAAACCTAATGGAGGAAAGTCTTTTCTCCAAAATTATATATCAATTTCATATAGTAAACTGAGATAGTTACCTTTCAAATAATTTTGACGGTAATGACAGACAGGTACCTATATTGGATTCTTTTGGAGTGATGAAGTGATGGTGAGAGAAAAGAGAAAACGAATTTCTTAATGAAAATTAGCATTTGAAACTTCTATAAACTTCCGGTTAACCCCAAGAAAAAAGGAAGTAGATTTTCTAAAAAATACAATTCAGTTGGATAGGGTAAAGGAAGAAGAAATAGTGAAAGAATGACTTGTTAAACTACATGAGATGGGAAACTCCCAAGCATCGTTCCAAGGACAGGAATTGATTTACCTATTCCTCTGTCCAAAAAAGGGCTTGCCTCTTCCAAACAAGGAGAACAGGCTATTTAACAAGGTGCTTTGGAGATTGCAGAGGCTTGATTCAGTCAAGCTGTGGAATGCTGAAAATAGACTATGGTGCTTCCTCTAGGTAGCCATATTGAGGAACACAATCATTGAAGATCACCAAGTGATTTGAGTGAGAACACTTTTTTTATTTGGTTCTCGGATAACATCAATGAAACCCAATGGAGCTTCTTGGAGGACCAACGAGTAGTTGTGGGTCATGCAGCGAGGCAGCAGAGGTCGCCGAGTGGTGGTGTTGTTCTTAAGTAGCACAAAGGGCCTGTGATGATGAAAGCAAGGCTGTCAAGTCGAAAGGTGACACCAAGGCAACAAGTCCTGTAATTGCCCAAGGCAAGAGACAACAAAAAGGCGATAGCTCAATTTAATTGAGGCAATCAATTTTTTATTTTAAAAATAAATAAATAAATATGCCTTAGTAACTCACAATAATGACATCAACTTTCAAAAACCATGTCTAATAACAATATTTATTATACATATAATTTTATTGTACATATAAACTAACAGTAACATATAAACCTACAACATATAACAGCACATTCATTATATATACATTATATATACATATTGAAAGCTAAAAGGAGGGTTCCTCAAGATACATATATTATATAATAACCGATTGTGTTGCATAACAGTAAATTAAACCAAAAGGTGGAGATGGGAAACTAACTTGCAGTACATATATTATATAATAATACATATATGTTACATAACAGTAAACCAAACCAAAAAGGTTTCGATGAGAAACCAAGTGCAGTACATCAGTTATATAATAATAATAATAATTAATGCACACGTTACATAACATAAATCGAAAGCAACAAGGTAAGCAGTCGTGGCGATGGGAAAAGTAACATAACAGCAATGGTGATGAAAAGCAAGTGCAGACTCACCGGAGCACACAGTAGCGATGAGGAGAATGATGGAAACGCGTGCAACAAGTCACAGCAGCAAGCGAGAGCCTCACAATGAGCGGCAAAGCTGAGATGACTTGGCGGCAACAAGAGAAGAAATAAAGAAGACACAGCAGCAATGATGAAGAGCAGCAACTGAGAAGAGAGCTCGAAAATGAAGAAAGCAACTCCGCCTTGTGTTTCTTCAACAAGGGAGGAGTATGTGATCGTTGAATCTTGCTTTTAAATAACAAAAAAATGAATAAATCATAATCTTAATCGAATTTCTAATCAGAGAAGTTTGAAGAGTCAAGGCAATGATGTTTAATTGGGCATGGAATTCCATATCAGGGGCATCAAAATCCTAATCACGGCATCAAGTGGTTCATTGAAGCCAGGCAAGGGGGGCAACTAGTGACCAGGGCACGCTTGAGGCAGTGAGGTGCTTGCCTAAGGAAGTCCATCACCTTGGACCCACCCCAGGCGACAATCTCCATACTCGCCTGCCCGCTCACCCGAACACCTAGGGCAACCACCCTAACAGCAATAAACAAAAGGGGGCTAGCGGCAGCAAGGCTAGGGGAAGAGGAGGAGGATCTCATCCTAATTGCTATTGTCATGGGAGTTTGGAAGGTTACTAGGTCATTGGAAGGGTGTTTGGAAGTTAGAGGATAAAATGCTTGATCTGGAACTTAAGCAAGTTATGAGATAACAAGCAGTAGTGTTGGGGGATTATCTAATCCTTCAAGAGGCCAAATTGGAGAGTTATGGGGATTCGGAGAAAAGGAGGTGAAAAAATTGGGAAAGGGTGAATTTGGGGGATTTGTGATCGTGGCATTTGTCTGTTGCTTTGGAGGTCTCCCATTGGCAAGAAGGGAGGAGTTGTTGAAGAAGGTGTCCCATTGAACAGGGAGTAAGTCAATCTCCATTCTCCTGTGCAATCAAGGAGTGATATGGAAGTCTTGGTTGTTGGGGTGTATGGACACATAGAAGAGAGGGGGAGATTCTAGAGGAATTGCAGCAAATTATAAGGATCATTCTGGAGGCGCCCTAGTTGCTTGGGGTTGTCATAATGTTACTCTCAATAGTAAGGATCGGCCACATGGTAAAGGTGGTTTGTAATAAAACTACTATATTAAGGGGGTCGAGTTGTAAATATTTTAGTGTATGGGTATTGTTGTAAATTGCCCATTACTTCGGTTGTAAGAAACCTTCGCATTATAAATAAATCCGTAGGACCTCCTCTAGAAATTAATGGAGTAAGAAAAACCCTAGGCCCAAGCATAGGGAGGCAAAACCTCTTGAATTGGGTAAGCAAATGCCTCCCTTCTTTGTTGTTTGTTTGTGATTATTTGTTGTTTTATAGGATCTAGCCATCCTCTAGGCTTCCCATTAATCTACATCAAAAAAGAAGCTAACCCATAAAATCAATGTAGAAGGAAGCACCCTCCTCTATAGAGATGCCTACAAAAGACCACCCCATCACATCATGCCCTTGCCAATAAGAAAGAATCTTTGTGGTCGCAACAACACCATCCAATAGGTGACTTCCCTCAACAAACAGTGATTGTACCTCCGTCACTGAATCATCTAGAACCTCCATCAAATTGTTGACTAACACTTTTGTAATGATCAAGTAGATAACATTTGATAAGGAAATTAGCTAAGATTCCTCCACCCATTATGTTGATTTCTTCTTTGATTTCTTCTTCTACAAGAAAAGAACGACTTATTGAGATGGTCAAAGCTACTATTCCCCATAACAAATTCCTCCAAAGTAGCCACCACCTCATCATCTACCATACCACAAAACTCCATGGAAAAGAGTACTAAGAACCATCAATGCCTAGGGAGCCTTTCGCATTTAAGCCCCTAAATGGTACCAAAACTTCCTCCGTCGAGAAAGGCTTAACTGCCACTTTGGATTAGGCATTTGTCATTTGATAATCCAGGAACATCACAGCTCATCCACCTCTACTATAATCTAGGCCCCTTCCTTGCGAAGCTTCTAAATTACCTTGCAAGCTTTGCACCAACCTCTAGCCTCCCTTGGGCAATGGCATCCTGCTCTCTCAATATATTTGCAAAATTTCTACTTTCAGTTGACATTTGCCACCATCTGAAAAAAAAATCTAGTATTGTCATCTTCCTTCTCCATCGATATTTGTCCCAACCCTTGCCTCTACTCCACCTCTTGTTTATAATCATTTTTAAACTCCACTTGCCAATTCTTATTCCCATTCTCAACGTCCTCCATTGTGAGAGCCCTAACATCCTCCACCATATCAAGCCTAGAAATCTCCTGTAGAGCAACTTCTTTCCTTTTTCATCTGTCCTTACACAGCTTTTTTCAATAGCTTTTTTCTATACTATATAGGTGTTTCTGTAATCCCTGCAGTCATAACACCATAGCAGCTCTTGCAGACCCAAGCATAGGGTGCCATTCATCACCACTCCAGCATGTCTTTGAACCCCTCAAGAAGCCAAGACTTCTCAAATTTGCAATAAGTGATTGGTTGTAGCTCGTCGTTTGAGGACCAATCAAGTGGTGCATGATTGAAGAATAGATGCTTTAATGCTTGCACATTTTCCAAAGAAAAAAAAAAAACCTCCACAAATACAACAAAGCACAAAAAGTTGTTGAGCTTGAACGTCTAGTCTGTTGAGGTTGTACTGCAAGTGAAAAGGCAATTAGAAGCCTCCAAATCCTGCAGCTCAAAGTCACCTAATGACTTCCACAAATTAGCAAAACAAGTATGTGAGCTGTAAAACAAAGAATTATCACAAACAAACAACTGAGAAGGAAAGTGATCAGAGCCCTCAAGCGAGTTCTATCGGATTCTGAATAAACGAAGAGTCCAACCAAAAATTGCAAATACACAAAGACACAAAAGGTTGGTAACACAGTTCCACCTTGTGGGGCATACATCAGGGGAAGGGATCCAACCCTCATAGTTTTTGACTTAGTCTCTAAGAGAGAGAGGGAGAGTAGTATAGTATTGCTTTTTCTTGCACACCCTTTTTATAGGGCATTACATGAATACACTCACTAATTAATTCAAATCCTTTGATTGTCAAACATGATCCTTAATAATGATCTTTCCCATGCATGTTACTCCACACACGTCTTACACATTCCACTGACTCCCACTTCATTCTGAGAAGATTACGGTACCGTCAACGGACCACTTCCCATCGTCTGATTATTGCACCATTATCCGCCCCTTTGATGGAGATCATCCGACAGAACTCAGGCAAGGAATTACACGACGAAAGCCCGCTTGATCAGTCGAATTAGGCAGGGAGTTACCCAAATGGGCAATCCATCTAATAACGAGTCGAAGGCTCGAGACACTTGATTGCAATTAAGTTTGATCCGCCTGTTAAGGGGAAGTAGCAAGTGTGCTTAATTAGGTGAGGGGGTCGTCTGCACATTTCAAGAGAGGCGAAACCTCTACCTGTTAAGGAGAGGCAAACATTTCGCCTGCTTCGGTAAATTCCCCTTTGGATTGGGGATAAGTATTTTGCACTTGAGAACTATTGTGGACCTCTTTAAGTCGAGCACATAAAATGAATTTTCTCCCCTTCATCAGTTGCCTCCACTTTCTTAGTCTTGTTTGACTAAGAGAGGAATTTTTTCTTTAGCTATCCCCCTTGCCTGGAGCAATTGACCTCAGTACATTGTCAGGCAAGCAACTACTTTATTAGGGGATAGAACACCACGGGGGTTTCATTAACTTTCATGGGCATGAAGGCCAACACCTTTAATGTTTATATTGACGATTAAGTTTTGCTCTCCCGGGTTATTATATTGCCCTTTGCTGGGTGGCAATATTTCTGCATAATTCAGTAGGTGGCAACCAGCCACCACTTCACATAACCAGCTCACCACAACGATATGCATATGGTGTGTTCATCATCATTTCATCATCATGACAAATGACATGTTGCATCCTCACTAGTGGGGAGCAAAAAAGTTTGATGCCAACATTAAATGCTAACGCGACGACTTTAGGCAAGAAGATAACACCCTTTCACCTACCGACTGTGTAATAAATAGAGGGTTGGTGAACAATTAATGCTTTTTTTACGGAGGGTTTAACTCACGTTGAGCAATTTTCTCTAGCCATCAAACTGACCTCAGTAGGACCTGCCTAAATTAGCTAGATAGTCGCCTCAACCATTTCATCTAAAGTCTATCAGATAGCTAGCTAAAGAACGATGACGGGACTTGCTGGAAAAGGTGAGGATCCCTCTACCTCCAGTAGACTTTCAAAAGAAACTCTTGCTTTGTAGACGTTTAGTTCCATAATTAGGAATAGGTCGAGAATTAGGCATTTACTTGAAGATCACAACTTAGGTAATGTAAAGTTCGATGCCCTGAGAGACGGTCTCTTCCTGTATTCACCTGGGAGACCTGACTACTTTGTAATATGTAAATATGCCATAGAGCATAAGTTAAGGATCCCGCTCAACTTGTTTATAATTTCCTTCTTATAGCATTAGCTCCGTCTCAATCAAGTCTCAACCATTGGTCAGTGTTGCACGTCATTATAGTTTTGTGCTTCCATTTAGGCATGAGTCCACAGATAGGGGTTTTCCACCTTCATTTTGGATCGATGCCCTTGAAGGTGAAGAAAGGGAAGCCAGCATCCAAGGCGTACACCTTTTGGTGTATGTGTAATAAATATAGGATCATGGACCTTCCGAATAGTCTAAAAGGGTAGGACCACCAATTTTTTATGGTCCACAACAGGGAACCTTTAATGGTCCCTAATTCATGGCAAGGGCAACCAACCAAAGATTTGCCACCCACCCCTACGAAGCTGGATCCCTCGACTCACGACGAAGCAAAATAGATAGCCAAATTCGAGGACATCTTTCTATCCAACTTGAGGCACAGGGAGGTGTGGAAGGCGCTCTCCTACGTGGTAGACTCCTACCCAATTTCCAATAAGTAGGAATGCATCTATTTTGCATGATGAGGCAGGCTAATTTTGGCTCCATTTCTCTTTGCAGCCTTCCGAGCATTCTTTAAGCCAAATTTTCCTAAGAAAAGGAGGGGCAAAGAAGCGAGTCCCTCTAAGGCAATCAGCCACCCTGCGGAACGGAGTTAAAGTGGGAGCGTCCAACCCTTGCAAAAGTGGTGGTCCCAATTGAACCTGTTGATGGGAACTAACATGGGAGTTCCTCGTTGCCGCCTTACTGCCCCAAGCAAACAAGACATTGGCTACACCTAGCAAGGAGGCAAGTGATGCTTCAATGTAGCTGGAGAAGGAGCCAAGCACAAAGTAGGTAAGGAAAAGAATGGCTCGCTGAAGGATGACACGAGCACGAAAATGACTAAGTCACTGAGTGGCTAGTCGAACATATAGGGGTGAAAGTGGTCTCCCCCGAATATAGGGTGAAGTACCTAAAACCACAATTGAGTCATCACAGCACTAGTAACCATTGGGTGGCAACCGACCCGATTGGCTAAGGCAAGTTTGACATCATTAGAACCATTATTGCTTCCATAAAGGGCTCCATGCATGAAGAACCCACAAAGGAGCTAACCCGTCAATAAACTTAGTCCTCTTCTTCTGCCAGAATAGTAGAAGAACCTAAAGCGGAGTGTTATCCACTAATAAGCGAGGAGGAAAGGGAGAGGAGGCAGGATGAAGTGGCATTCTTCAAGTCTACCATTCTACCAAAGAACACTTTAGCAAAGAAGGCAAAAGTGCTAGAAAAGGCAAGGGCCTACTAGAGAGGGTTCTCCTAATTCCTAAGCAGGGTAAGGTTTCGACACAGCAAAGCACCAAAATCCTGTTGGATGCATTCTAGCAGGTAAAGTTAACAACAGAGCAAACGATTATCACCTTGCTTAGTTCCCCATTGGATTAGAATTGTATGCCACGTGCTCCATCCAACATGTGGAATATCTACTACGACTGCCTAAAAGTGGTAAGTCCCCAGCTCTTCACTTGTATTGATAAGTCCATTGGCACATAATTTAATGTATCTGGTTGTCTATCCTACAGAAAGAAGTAATAGGGTAGAACATGCTCTTTAAGAGCCATGTCTCCCAGTATACTGTGCTAGGGTCATCCAAGAGGTCCCGATGCTTTGTTGCTGAGCAAGTGACTCGTTAGGCGAACAGTGCACTACGCAACACACGGGCCATCTCTGTCAGCTCAGGGAAGCAATTGTTACCCAGAAAAAGGCGAAAGCAAAAGTAATGGCTGCCTCAAAGCAAAAGAGAAGGCTATTAATAATGTCCTTGCCTCTTAACTAAAGAAGGCACAACAAGCGGAAAAGAGGGCCCAATCATTCTTGACAGCGATGAAAAAGCTTATGCAAGAGGATGACCCGACAATGAATGAGGTCCTCTCCTCCTTTGAGGACCACTATGAGAAAATGGCAACCCTAGAGAAGCAGCTAAACGTGTTGGCGCTAGAGGCCTCGAAGGCAATGGAGACAGTGAAGTCCCATCAAGTGGCCAATCAAGGTGCACCGGCGGCTGCAGAGGAGGCACTCTAGGCAAAGCGTGCCAGGTTTCACTCCAAAGGAAAAAGCAAAGGACATGACTGCTACCTACGGGGAGAAGTTGTCCAACAAAGTCTACTTTGAAGGAAGAAAGGTGAAGGAAGCTCCACCCCAAGAAGGCGGAGTTTTTTGCTAATGGCTCATTAACGGAGGAAAGGCAAAGGTGGGAGAAGCATCCAGTATCAATGGCTTCTTAAGTGAGTCCTTCGTACAGTTCTTGCGGGAGTTAGACCCAGGAGAACATTATTAAGGACTGGGCACCAATCTCACTCGCTCCTAAAACCATCTACCTCCTGAAGGCGAGGACTTGCCAAATGAGGGAGAAGAGGGAGGACTAGCAAAGAGAAAGTCATCAGGGAGTTTCCAAGCTCAGAACAGGTGGATGACCCAAAACAGGCAACACCTGCTAATTCTAAAGGGGCAGCCACCAAGTTGGGCTCGTTAACTAGATAGGGAGGAGCAGAGGAGACTGTGCACGTACCAATTACGACCAATTCAAGGTAATCTAGGTGTTTGGTCTTCTTCGCCTCAATGGACTAATACTTTTTTTCCCTTTGTAGGCGGGCAGGTTATGCCTCCCCATTTCATACATGTAACCTTCTAACTACTCAATAAATGAAAGGTTTGTTAAGGCATTTATGTGATGATGCCAATCTTTTAAGTAATGCCTCGGTCGTCTAAACAAAAATATTCGCTAGGTGATTGAAAAACAACTAAGTACTCTCAATTGACATGAACTTGACTTAAACATGAAAGTGAGTGGACAGTAGACTTGACTTAATACATAAAAGGACATTCACCACATAGACAAAATAAGGGTGCAACTTAACATGCCAAGAGCACAAGATAAGTCGCTCATCCAATATTTCCAACTCATAAGAGTTGAGTCTGTTCGAGTTGGCGACCTTACAGGATCCTTCCTAGTTTGGGGCTAACTTGCTACATGGCTTAGCAAGGTTTGAAGCCTCTATCTGCCTAAGGACCAAGCCCCCTACATTTAAGCATTTCCATTCAACCATTTGATTATAATATCTATCGATGGATGCCTTACAGTCGTTGAATGTTACTGACGCTTCTCTTAAACTTCCAACTAAATATAGAATAGCTTTCATTTACTCCGCATTCCAATCAAGGTTGTAAAATTGCACCCTATTGGATGGTATGTCCACCTCCAAGGGGATTTTAGCTTCTGCCTTATAGGCAAGGTTGAAAGGTGTGTTCGATTGATGTCTTTTGCCCAAACCTATATCCCTATAGGATGTACAGTAGATCTGCCCGCTTTTCCTTAGCGGCATCTAGCTCCCACTTCAGGGCTAAGATGACAGTCTTGTTAATCACTTCGACTTGTCCATTAACTTGTGGATGGGCCACTGAAGTGAATTCAGCTTAATTCCACAATTCGTGTAGAAATTATCAAATTTCTTAGATATAAATTGGGGTTGATTGCCTATGACTATTATTTTTGGGACCCCATATCTGCAAATTATACATGTTCTAACAAAGTTGACAAACCTGTCTGCACAGCTTTTATTTCGACCCATTTAGAGAAGTAATCAATAGCTATAATTACGAACTACTTCTATGCTAGAGCAATCGAGAAAGAGCCAATGAAGTCCATCCCCTATCTTATTAAGGGAATTGGAGAAGAAACAAATATCATCTCTTCAAGTGAAAGGTAAGGGATACTTACGAATCAACAACACTTGTCACATTGCTTCATGAACAACTTCACATGTTGTGTCATTTGAGGCCAGAAATATCCATATTGAAGAAGTTTGTCCTGATTTTTCTAGCTTCTGCAATAAAGCCTTCAATAAACAAAATTGTGTCATCAGCATGTTATAGAAAGAGGGGCAACAAAACAACACTCCCTGAGCCAAAGGCCCTAATATGGCTCGTCGCATAAAGGGCAGAACAAGCATTAGCCAAAAAATCAATCACAACAACGAGGAGCATAAGCACGTATGGACATCCTGACCTTACCGCCCTTTTGGGGCGAATCCAACCTCCCTCAAGACATCCATTAATCAGGATGGAGCAATTCCCCTTAAATGCCACTCTCTTGTGTTTTGTTGGCCAATAGCATTAGCCTTTTAAGATTGGTGCAAAGGGATGAGCTAAGGAGGAAACAATGCCTGCTTCAAGCTATTGGCTCACATCCTTCTACCTATAAAGAGGAGGATAATAGCAATATCTCATATTCCATTGTATCTAGTTTTTGGGTTGTTTGCAAAGCCCTCAGAGGGTTTGCTAGCAAATACTCCTTCAAGCAACAATCCTATATGTTCTATTAAGATACAAATTCTTTTACTATTTTATCTTTAACAGTCAATAACCATTTGTGGGTTAGAGACCTCCTTTCCATGTCTTCTAGCTCCCTAAATGTTGTAGCTCACCTAACATTATGTAGATGGAGTCTACTACATAGATGATCTTTTAGACCCCTAATTATTGTGTCTCCCCAAACATTACGTACATGGATTCTAATACATAATTGGACTTCTAGCTAGGTATTATGTAAACTAACCTTAGGATCCATTGGTGTAAATGCAGATCAAAAAGCCCGACTTTAACCAATAGCTCAAGTACATATTTTCTCTAGAAGGGGAGCAAAGGCTTAGGGTGCTAATCTCAAGAGAGTGCTTCTGAGATCTTGTTCGATCCAGGCTTGCTACAAAGGTTAGAGTAACGAAATGGCCGATGACTCATGGGTAAGGGTGAGAGGTGGTGGTGTGGGTACTTGTAGTCCATCCACTCCAAGGAGATATCGTCGTGCAATTGTATGCTACAAATGTAGGGCGCGTGGCCATGTTGCGTCTGAATGTTGCAATCTAATGGTGTGTTTGGCGTACAAAGGTTTAGGACATAAGAGGGATTCGTGAAAGAAGGTCAATTCGTCAATGAAGCTGATGGTGGGAGCCTTGTCGACTTCTTCATCAGATGCCCCTTGTTTGGAGATCGACACATTGTGGTCCCCTTTGGTGAGTTCCCTTGATTCTAATTTGTCTTCTTTGGTGGGAGATCTCATGCAGGGCTCATCTTTGGAACAGGTTAAAAGTGTTCTCTTGAATGGTGGACTCATTTCAAAGGATTGAAAGGTTGCTTCTTTCGCATCTAATAGAATTCTACTATTTGGCCTCACTGAGGAGCTTGCAATACTAAGTTGCAAGCAGATGAAGGTTGCCGATGCTCTTTTTCAAGGAGTCCTTCAATCCATGAAGTGGCATTTGAAGATATACTACCAGCAAGGTTGGACGAGGAGTTCCGTATTTGGGGCATCCCTCTAAGGTTGCATACCTTGAAGGTTGCATTTGAATTGTGTGCTAGTTTTGCATAGATAGATCAACGCGTGGGAATTGGCTTGAAAGAAGGTGATATTTCATGTGTTCAAGTCAATGGGGAGATTCTCATGGGTCAAGAAATGCCATCCAGGGCAATTCTTAAGCTTGGTGGTTCTTCTTTGTCAAATTCGAGTTGGTTGGAGATTTAGACATCCATTTGCCAAGAAGATCCTTTGCAGAGGTGGTAAGTGGCAGCTTTCCGACGAAGCCACAGGCGAAGAAAGTCATCCGACAAATATGAAAGCCTATTTTTAGGCATGATTTTCCTCTGATTTCAAAATTTGAAAAGGACAAACAGAAACAATAGGTATCTGCAGATTTTTGGGTGGTGCCGCCTTCAAGACCTACTCAGCGCATTCTAGAATCAAAAAAAGGGGTGATGGTTACAAAAAAGTTTTATCGATGCATTGCAAGTACTGCAAACATCTGGTGATGAGGAGGACAAAAATGCCAAACATTGGGTGGGATTTGGTCCATCTAGGAATGACAAATGTAGAAAGAATCAAGGAGATGAGCTGGCAAGATTTTCAACATAAAACTCCTACTTGGACTACAAGAATTGCGATGATGGGGGAATATCGTTAGATTTTGATCCTAAAATGCTGGTGAATACAGAACTCTGGGTGGAATATACAAATGATCATTCATATTTATTTTCTACAGTGGAGCTGAAAAATATCGTCCAAGCAGGAAATCATGGATTTATTGATTGCAAACTAGCCGTAGACTTGAATTTGGACCTAGACCATTATCCAAACGGTGTTGTATTATCATCTATCATTTCTCAACACAAGATGCTTCCAAAGCATTTTTCTTTCCCTCTGTTGTGGGAGGAAGAGATGGGAGTTACTTTGAATGCATCGCCTTTTGTCTCGTCGATGGGTTGTTTGGTGGTGCAGGCAGAGGTTATTAAGACAGCAATCGTTGATCCAAATGCACCAAACAAAACAACCAGTGGGGAAGCTTCCGATTATGCATCTATGACAAGTCAGGATTCAAGACGTAGTTCGCGAGTGTGCAGGCCATTGTTTCAAAGGCAAAGGTTGGTTTATCACAGTAAGAAGCAGCAGCTGCAAGCACAAAAGGAGCGACAATGTGAAGATGCATCCGTCAAATAAGTAAATATTGATGTTTGGGTAACTTTTTCCTGGGTGTGGGGTTTGGATTTTTGGTGAGACATTCAGCTTGAGTTTAGTTTAAACAGTGTGTCTGTGTGGGTGTGCTCTTTGTAGTGTGACCATAGACAAATTTTCGTTTAAGGGGGTAGGTGGGACCTGATTTTGAGTGATTTTTCTATCTACACCGATGTGTGATGTCTTTGTACTTATTGTATATATCTTTAACTTAATTTTAATGGATCTATATGACTACTGAATGCCGACAGTCTACCTATTTTCTCTCAAAAAAAATAATTGGGCTTCTAGCTCTATTGTGTCAAGAAACTTCAAATTTATCACGTCATTTACCAAGGATGTTAATCTATAACATAGAAAAGTTTTTTATTCATACCTAGGATGTGATAAGTTGTAGCTTCACTTTTCAATAACTAAATGACAATTATTATTGTGACAATGTCCGAGGATGATATTCTTCACACCTAAGGTTTTAAAAATAAATTTTAACATCATTTCGCTAAATTTTTAAGTGTGCATTTCAAAGACACACCGAGGGCATATCATGGAAACACCCATTTCTCAACAACAGATTTCGATGATTTTGATATCTCAAAAATAGTTTATTTCGAAGGCACGTCGAGGGCATGCTATAAGCATAGCGACATATATCAACAAAAATTACAGTAGTTAAAATTATTAGAATTTTAAGGAAATCATAAGCTCAAACATCTTTATATAAGAATGATAATGTTATATCTTAATATATGCAACATATAGTCTACTATACCAAATTTAAGTTCAAGAATCAAATATCAAATAAGTAAAAAATAAGTTAAAAGTTGAAATTTAACTTTCTGACTAATCAATATTAGATTAATTTATTAGTTAATTTAAGGTATTTGACTATGGTGACAAAGTGATAGATTAATCAATTTGAATAGACCTAAATTAACATAACTATGTGTGGTGTGTTGACTATGTTTATTTTTGTCACCTCTTATGAGTCAGATTTAGATATAGTTGTATCATATTTCTATATAAAAAATATGGGTTGTTACATTCAAACGTAAGACCATAGGTTTCTAGGTTGGATGTTATCCTTAAAGTAAATAATGATTAATTCATGAAGTAAATAGTCTTTTAGTGTTTGTAATTTTCAGGTTTTATTCTCTTATAGATGGATACAAGTTTTTTATTCTTTAATGTTAACCCAAACTTAGAATTTTATTATTAGGAAGTAAACAAATGTTTCCTCAATTCTAAATTGTGATTAGACCTATATATTCATAATAATAGTAGATCTTGAATCTGATATGTAGATCTACTCTATAATTATAGATAGGTGTAGAATTAAACCTTAAGAGAGTCAAAGGAGCGGAATAGTGAAACTAGAGGGAGCAATGGCAGCGGAGATTCGATTCTAATAAGAACAAAGTAGCAGCAACAACATGAGCAACAATAGCAGTAGTAGAGAGGAATGGGAGAACTGAGAGTGAGAAGCAATAGCAATAAGTCAAAATGTCGAGTGCATTTCATCACTTGCTAACGTTTTGCGAAATTTCAAAGAAATTTCATTAAAATCCTTGTGTTTCGACATTATGGCCTAACCCAAAAAATAGCCATTTCAACAACATACCGATGGCATGCCATGAAAATTGAAATCACTTACAAAAATAATAATAGGTAGAAACTAGTTATTGATACACCTATATGGACCTTAAAATATAGTAACAATTTCAAAATTGTACCCACTGCCATCCATTTCTCTAAACTTTCTGACATATTATCCATAGTTGAAAAAATATTATTAACACTCTTGCATTTCGACAATACATGTCTCGATGCCACCCCATATCAAAAAAAGGTCATTTCGTGGGCATGTCGTGGGCACGCCATGGGCATTCAGAACAATGTTCACACCTACTAACTAATCAACAAATTGATTCTTTGCTTAAAAGCAATTATTCACTGTGATTGACGAAGTGGAGAAGGGAATTTGTTGAATAAAAGAAAGTATCTTGTTATTCAATGGAAATCCTAGCCTCTTTTTTAAATTAGAGAGGTTTGAGAAAATTACAAAGATACCCCAAAAATAACAAAAATAATAAGTATGTCCCTAGGCTCAACACTCCCCCTCAAGTTAGGGCGTAGGTATCTACAAGACCCAACTTGTTGTATAAGAAATCCAGACACTTCTTCATAGCTTTAGTAAATATATCAGCCAACTGGAGCTCTGAGGAGACATGTGAGGTGCTAATCCTTCCAGTGAGAACAGCATCACAAACAACATGGTAGTCAACCTCAATGTGCTTAATCCTCTCATAGAAGATCAGATTTGAGGCAATATAAATAGTTGACTTGTTATTACAGAGAAGTGGGACAAATGTAGTAGTTTGGATGCCAAGATCCTATAAGAAAGAAACTACCCACATAATCTCACAAGCAGCCTATGCCATCGCTCTATACTCAACCTCTGCACTTGATCGTACAACTACACTCTGTTTCTTGCTTCTCTAGAAGACAAGATTTCCCCAAATATAAACTACAAAACCCGAAGTGGAGCGACAATCATCTATAGAGCCAACGTAATCTGCATCAGAGTAAGCAACAATATCTAGGTTCCCACCATCTCTGTAATATAGTCCTCTTCCTGGTGTCCCCTTAAGGTACGTCAGAATAAAGTAAACCTCATACCAGTGACTGTAATGAGGATTCTGCAATGCTAGCTAGCCCTACTCAATGCAAAATTGATATTGGGCCTCGTGATAGTAAGATAGAGTAGGCGACCCACTATATTACGGTAACAAGTCACATCCTCATAAGGTGGATCTTCCTCATCTAAGGAATGTGTTGGTGGAGACTCCACAATATACCAGAGGGCTTGGTCCTAAGCAGGCCTATCTCCTAAAGAATCTGAAGTGTATACTGCCTTTGTGACAAAGACAAGCCTGACTCTTACTGCACTACCTCAATCCCCAGAAAGTATCTCAACTCTCCCAAGTTCTTGGTGAAAAATGTTGAATAAAAGAAGGCCTTGGTCTAGGCAATCCCATCCTCATCATCTCTAATAAGGATCATATCATCCACATATACTGCCAAAATAACTACTCGAGTATGACCTTTATATTCCGTCTTTCTCATGAAGACAGAGTGGTCAGAAGTAGAACAGTGAAATCCAACTGTCGCAATCTCTGTGCTAAGCTTCTCAAACCAGGCTTGAGGACTTTGCTTCAACCCATATATTGCCTTCCTCAAGCGACAAACATGCTCCCCTAACAACTGTAACCTAGAGGTTGCCTCATGTACACCTCTTCAGACAAGTCACCATATAAAAAGACATTTTTAATATCAAGCTGATGTAACGACCATCCCCTGATCACAGCAACAGAAATAATAATCTGAATAGAAGTAATACAGGCGACAGGAGAAAAAGTCCCAAAGTAATCTATCTCGAAGTCTGAGTGAAGCCTTTGGCAACAAACCTAGCTTTATATCTATCTACTGTCCCATCGAGTCTATACTTAATAGTATAGACCCATCTGCAATCAACCATTGTAGCACCTACAGGATATGGCACTAAGCCCCATGTCTATCGTGACTGTAAAGCCTGTATCTCCTCAATGTCCTCATCCATTGCAGCACACCATCTAGGGTCCTAAGAAGCCTAGGTAAAACCCCTCAAAATCTTAATGCCAGTAATAGCAGAAGTAAACTGACCAACCCCATCCTCCAAATGAACAACACCAGTGTACTAAGAAAGAGGATGGAGTGCACATGCTCTAGTGGATCTCCTCGGAACCGACTGCTCCTCATATCTAAACTGCTATCATCTGTCAAAATAGGATAAGTCCCTGTGTCAGGTGAAGTATGTGACCTCCGCTGATATACCTGAGTCTCCTCCAAAGCAACTTGTATAAATGTTACTTCCTCTTAAGAAGTATGAAGCTTTCTCAAAGAAAGTGACATCAGCAATGACAATACATCTCCTTCGGCTCGGATCATAACACCTATTAACCCTTCTAAGGCCTGGAATACCCAAGGAAGGCACATTTGACAGCCCTTGGTAGGCCTATCAAACGGGTCGAGTCAGGTTAGACCCAACCCGTTTAGACCAAAACTAATTATAATCGAGTCGAGTCAAGTCGGGTCCAACCCGTTTATTTAACGAGTTCATTTACCTGAATCCAACACATTTAACCCATTTAATTAAACAAGTTAAACGGGTTTTAAATGGGTAAATGGGGTAAATGGGTTTTAAATGGGTAGATGAGTTAAGACGGATTTTAAATAAGTTAAATGGATGAAATTGGGTAAATGGGTTAAATGGGGGGAACGGGAGACTCAAGTAAGGGGGTTTCTTATCGGGTTAAGCGGGTACATGACCATAAACCCGAATCCGACCCATTTATTAAACGGGTTAACCTGATTTAAACCCGTTTATTGTCAACGGGTTCAGGTCGGGTTTAGGTCCATTAATCGGGTCGAGTTCGGGTCGGATTAAACGGGTTCAATTTTTTTTTGCCAGCCCTAGCCCGAGGAGAAAACTTATCCTGATTACCATACGCCTAGACAAAGCAGGTACGCCCAAAAACCCTCAAGGGAAGAGTAAATGGCCTCTCACACTCTAGATGAATCACCTGAAAGGAAATCTATCCCTGAAGAACTGAGGAAGGTACCCGATTAATCAGGTAGGCTACAGTAAGTATGGCATCTCCCCAGAATTACTTAGGAACCTTCATATGGATCATCAGAATCCCAGCAATATCCAGGAGATGTCGAAGCTTGCGTTCAGCCACACCATTCCAATGAGATGTGTGAGCACAAGACATCTGGTGAATAATGCCTTAAAAAGAGAAGAGACTCTGAACATCTCACTGCATAAACTCTAGGACATTATCACTGCGAAAAACTCGAACTGTGCCGTCATACTGAGTCTGAAACTCTGCCAAGAACTAATGTATAACCTGGAGAATCTCCAAGCGGGTTTTCATCAAGAAAGCCCAAGTAAGGCGGCTATGGTTATACACAATAACCGTATAGTATTGTGTCCTGGAGTAGGAACCCTAGATGGTCCCCACACATCACAATGGACTAAAGCAAAGCGAACTGAACTCACCCCAGGATCTCTCTGCGGGTAGGTGCTCTTGTAGTGCTTCCTAAGCTGACAACCCTCACACCACAGAGTGAACAAGGAATCTGGAAAACTGAGATATAACTGTCGCATCTTCTTAAGATATGGGTGCCTAAGTCTCCTGTGCCATAGCCAAGGATCAGTGGCTATGGAGGTTGCTCCCTCAAAAAGGGTAGCTGTGTCCAGGTAATAGAGACTGTCTCGCTCTATTCCCCCACATATAATATCTCCTATTTGTCAATCCTGGAAGTAGCAATGGCTCTCATCAAATACTTCTTAACACCAAAGATCTTTACAAATGCAACTCACAGACAACAAATTCATTGGGAATTCTGGAACACAATGAACCTCTTCAATCATAATACTCGGGGAAGCGTGCACATGCCCAACGACAGTAATTTTTGACGTGGCTCCATTAACTACTCTGACATCCTTAAGTCCACGTGGAGCCTTGGGATCCATTAGTCGCTCCACATCTCCTGTAAAGTGAATCGAGGTACCGAAGTCTACAATCCATGCTCTTCTGGTCCCGCTTCTTCCTCCTTGAATCTTCTTAGACTGCAAATGCAAGTCCTCACAAATCTGAGTTTGATTTTTTTAGTGAATCAAACTCATCTTCTTGGCATGAGAGAAGACTCATCATGCTTAAGACAAGCATCTTCTTGATCAATGGTGAGAGAAGGCTCATCACCACTTGTATAATGCATGGAATAAACGCCATCACACGAGATATCTCCACAACTCAGATTCTAAGACTGTAATTCGACCTTAGAATCCAATCGTGACCCCCTTGCATGTCTGTCCACATCAGCAACAGACCCAACAAGGTCATCCACGTCGCCAACAGAGACTCGTTGCAGCCCAGCGACAGTAGTAGGCCCTCCTGTGGCAGTGACAAGGTCCTCCGGTGGAGCATGGTGACCGGCAGCGGCGCTGGGAACCCTATTCCCAACGACGTTGTTGCTGTTGCCATGCTTCATGTTGATTTTCAATGATCCGATCTCCCTCAAGTTGGAGATTTGATTATCTTTCAGGTGGATATTTGGTGAGATATCGGAACACCGACCTAAGACCGCTGCTCTGATACCATGTTGAAGAAAAGAAAGCATCTTGTTATTCAATGGAAACCCTAGCCCCTCTTTTATATCATAGAGATTTAGGAAAATTACAAAGACACCCCAAAAATAGCAAAAATAATGTCCTTAGGTCCAACAGAATTAAAGCAACATTACTAATGTACATTGACTAAAACAAAGATTCTATGATTCTACGTACTAATATGCTAGTAAAGAAGGAAGAAAAGGTTGATTGGAAACAGTTGTAAGAGTTTGCAAAAAGCTAATCCACTTCCCTTCCATGGATCTAAATCTGAAGACATTTAAAAGTAGAATCAAGAGATAAGAGATAATGCCACTAAGGCTTCAAATTTTAATTTAATTCAGCTTTATTCTCTTGGACATGCCCCCAGAGTGAGTTTTATAGAAAATATTTCAAAACTCAAAAGAAAAGAAATTAAAAAAAGATCTTTAATTAAATCCCTAACTTGAATCTCATCAAATCCTAACAAATCAAGTTGATATATCATAATTGATATACATATTTTCAAGAGATAAATAAGTAACCAACTAAATTGAATAAGAAAAAAATATTTAGGCTTTTTTATACACTAAATCAAAAGGATAATAAACACATTTTCACAAAAAGGATAATAAGAGAGAGATGAGTGAGCAAGAGAGAGAGGAGACGCGATAGGTTGTGGGACATTAGAGGCAATCTCAAATGGGTGGTGATAATCTCGTTAAGGATTCACGTTGACTTTTGATGGCATGTAATAACAATAGGACGGGGGTCCTAAGCTTTCATTGCCATTCAAGGGGGCAATGGCAACCAATTGTCAGTACCCACTACCAAGGTGTGGGACACCAAAGATTCGAGTCCTTGTTAAAGAGTGCAAACCTACCGAGGTTGATCCTTCATGGCACCATTTTGATAGTCTTTTAATCATTACTCCTCCCAAGCCAAAGTCAGTGACAGCCATCAAATTGCCAGGCACACTCTAATTAAGGATGTTCTTGTTAGGAAGACCTCGCTCAACTCGATTCACACTTCTCTAAAGGATTTAGCTCTAGCATCAAGGTAGCATGTGGCAATGGTCAAAGAATGTACGTTCCTCCTCCATGGTATTAAGGAGGACTTTTATAAGTCCCTGTTTTTTCAAGTCAATGAAGTTGGTTGATGGGGAGATCCAATGAAGGATTCCTTCCACCATGGATGGGCCAAGCAGCAGAGGCCTCCTAGGAGGGTTACTGTTATGGCTTCCCTCGTGGGTATGCCCTTATTTTTGAGGCACTTGGAGGTGGTCGATGTACTCGTCCCTAATTTTGTCATCTTAAGATCTTGCTAAAGGTTGAAAGTCTTGACCGATGATGACAACCTCCGAAGACTTGACGTCAAACTTGAAGTGGAGAGGAGGGAGGGCATCCCTCCAAGATTGATCTTACGACATGGAGGATCATCATGGTTGATCTTCGTTCAGCTTGAGGTGGCGATTAAAAGATTGTATGTGGAGGTCCTCAAGTCCTCCCCTCTGGCGGCGACAATGTAGGTGGTTGACTTTGGCATGTCAAAGCAAAGGCGGGAGTAATTGGAGAAAGTCTGGCGGAGGAAGTGGACTAGTCCCTTAGGATCTGCAATGGACAAGATTCGACACCAAAGATCACGCGAACAAAACATGTTGCCCATGATAACTCCTCACTAAAAGTAGGAACGACTGAAATGTCACCAATGATTGAGCAAGGAGAGGAGTCAATCACACCCAATCAAGATAACCCCTCTTAATACCTTTAGGCATTCCTTTTTTGGGTCGGTTCCAACCCTCCCCCCTAATCGGATCACTCCCCCTTTTGTCTTCCGATCTAGGACCTCGTCAACGATGACAAGAGTGAGGGAGGTGACTAGTGTGGGAGCACATCAGCAAACCTTCGAAGAAGCAACGGTGATGAGGGCTCGATAGAACCTCCATCGCCCAAACAAAGCAGTTTATGGGCTTAGACAATGGCGAGGCAGTTGTTCCTAGGTCTAGGGGTCTCCAACAAGATGAAGCTACTGGCTCTGCAAACAGCTTTCGGGTGCTCCATCCAATCAGGTCCCGACTGAAGGAACATCCTCCAAGCCTCGTGGTGGCAGAGACAGCTTCTCTGACACCTGATGCACATGTTGGTGATGCTCATCTTGGCAATGCACATGCTAGTGGAGACAACTACTTCAAACCAGCTGGTGGTAAAACACATGCCGATAATGGAGGAGTTCCCATTACAAGGTGGAAACCTACATACCTAACACCATGTCACATGATCTTCCAACCTCGGAGTTTTTGTCATGCAGCGACAACGGCAACAGTAGTGCAACTTCAAGCAGACTCAGAGGATTCATGGCCCATGCACCTGATGAAGCCTAATCCACGACAGAGGCATCTAACACTGGAACCTCGACTTCGAATGATCCAATTATGCCTCACAATCATGTGGTGGATCCTTTGCAACCCACACAACCACTTGCTTCATGCCATGATGGCAACGGTAATCTTGAATAGGAAAAGCTAAAGGTGGCCAATGTCGCAAGCTTTCAACATGTTTATGGAGAGGGAGCTACCTCTAGTAATCAATGTCTTCGATCCTATCTTAGAACGTTTGGAATCTGAACAAATCGTCTCATAGAGCATCCTTAGGGAATTATATACTTATGGAAGCCGACATCATACTTCTTCAGGAGACTAAGCTGGGAAGTTGTAATCAATCCTTCTGGAGGGTGATAGGGGGAACTCTAATGGAAGGCTTATGTACTGTTAATGCTCAAGGAAGGCCAGAAGGCATTCTGTTAGGTTAGAAAGAGGACCTTTTCACAGTTGAGGAATCTAAGATTGGCAACTTCATTCTTACTATGAAAATGGTCAAGCATAGGGATAATACAAAGCTTTTGATCTCTATGATATATGGCCCAACCAATAATGAGAAAAGAAACCAATTATGGGAGAAGCTAACCAAAGTGGCTGATGCATTCCAGAACACTCCTTGGCTGATTAGAGGGGATTTCAATGTAGGGAGCCCGATTCATTAGCATTTGCTAATTTCTTACTCTTCATGGATCGATTGATTTGCATATCTTCTCACGCCAATTCACTTGAATAAGTACGACAGGTCCAAATATGAAATCATGACTTGACAAATTCTTCGCATTCCCTTTGCCTAATGTAAAGCCCATGGACAAACCATTCTCCGACCATATTCCACTAATGTGTTCTAATGAGGAGAGAAGATTTGAAACTTGCTTCAGGTAGGAGCGTTCTTGGCTTCTTGAGGATGGTTTTAGAGAGATGATTGCGAAGTGGAGATCCTATAATCCAATCGGGTTTGCTACAGCAAAGTTGGTGTCTAAACTTTCTAAACTCCGGACATTTTTGAAGAGTTATAGGAGGCAGTTGCTAGAACAACGGACTAAGAGGAAGGTTGAGGCTTTGGCACAAATCACAAGATTGGACCATACAGAAAATTCAAGAAGCATCACAATTGAAAATCAGGACCTTTGAACTAACTCTTGACTATTGATCATGAAGAAGATAGGAAATAAGTAGTCAAGTGGAGACAAAGATCAAGATAGAAATGGCTTAAGGAGGGGATTCAAATACAAGATACTTCCATCTAGCTGCTAGTGGTAGGTGCTAGAAAAACTATATTGAAAGAGTGGTGGTCAACAACACAAAAGTAGAGAACAGGATGAAAATTGACCAACTACTTTAAGGAATTCGCCACTTAACGACAAAGGGAGTGATGGAGATGGATGGGGAATAGCCTCCAATATATTACAGATGACTAAAGGATAGGTCTTGTTTCAAATTTTTAGACGGTGAAGTGTGCAAAGCTTTGTGCAGCATAAGTGTCGATGGATCTTCAAGGCCTAACAGATTTCCAATTCTGTTTTACAAGAAGTTTTAGCCTTTGCTAAAGGAAGATATCATGGTGATAGTCCATGACTTTGCCCCGAAAACTTGGGTCTTAATAGACTTAAAAAATTCCTACTTCTACTCCCCAAGAACGAGCAGCAATGGTTGAGGATTACAGACCAATAACCCTCTCAAATGCTATTTATCTTATTTTGGCTAAGGTCTTAGCAAACAAGTTACAAGTGTTACTTGATCACATCATTTCTCCGATCCAATCAACATTACTCTGAAATGTCATATTTTAAACAGAATCATGGCAACCTCTAAAATTCTTACTTTCTGGTATAGAAATAAGATGAAGGGCTTCACGTGGAATGTAGATTTCAGTAAGGCCTATGATTTAGTACAATGGCCTTTCATTTGGGCTTCTCTGGCAAAAAGAGACTTTCCACCTCTTTGGATAGATTGGATGAAAAGGTGTATTACAACTTCTTTTGTCATGGTCAATGGAAACACGACTGGAGGTTGGGTGCAACCAAGAAAGGGTGTTAGGTAAGGATGCTCAGCACCAATGCTCTTCATGCTAGCAGCTGACGCACTATCACAAGCTACTTTCACCGCATGCTCGATTAGTCTTTTTCAAGGATTCTGCCCTAGCGAGAATGCACATTGGTAATTTTCATCCTTCAATATGTAGATGACACAATCTTTTTCATTGAAGGATTGGGGGTTGAAGCTAAGAAGTTGAGATACCTCCTAAAGCTATTTAGGGAAGCTTTTAGTCTGGGAATCAATTACTCAAAATCGACATTTGAGCCCATGGAAATGCCCCCTAATGAAGTAGCTAACGTAGTCTTTCCCTCAGGATGTTGGATGGCTCACTCCCCATTGGGCTTTCTAACAGGTTGGTTTCTCTACAATAGTGGACGCCTTTAATTGTGAGGAGAAAAAGTTGTTCAATTGGGCATCTAGAGTTTTAGCTAAAGGAGGGCACCTGGTTCTTTTAAATTCAATATTGATGTTTATCCCTACATATTTTCTTTCAGTCTTTTATTTGGCACAGAAGATTGAAAGGAGACGGGTTGGTCGTAAGAGAGTTTTTTTTTGGGCAGATTATGGTTCAAATAGTAGGGGGCTCAAGCTCATAGCTTGTGATTAAGTTGGTAGACCAGTCAACGAAGGTGGCTTGTGGGTTCGAGACCACAAGACGATGAAGGAAAGTCTCCTTAATAAGTGTGTTGCAAAAATTAAAGGGATCGAACACCAATTTGTTGAACTCGATTTTTTCTCTACGTTAAGGATGATCCTTGAAATGGGCGAAAAGAGTTATAACCCTACAAGGAGCTTCTTCTTTATAAGAGTGGTAGCCATTTGCACTAAAATTCAATAATATTTTGTTTCGAGACTTGGATTTGGAGATTGCTTCTACTTTTGGATTGATAACTGGACTGGCCAAGGACTTCTAAAGGGCATTTTTCCGAGATTCTATGCTCTAGCTGCAAACACAAAGGCACGAGTAAGCGACTGCTAGGGCAACCTTTTAGAGCAAAGGACATTGGAACTTGCAAATTTCATGGCATTACTTTGACTTTCAACCTGAAGGGGAAAAGGATGCCTTCTCCTGGGATAATGGAAACTTCACAATTCGTGAGGCCTATGGGAGACTACAGGGGGTTGCATACCAACCAAATATTGATCTACTTTGGGATTGTAAGCTCATTTGGTCGGCAGCCTATCCTCTAAAAATTAAAGTTTTTGCTTGACTTTTGAGAAGGGAAAGAATAATGACACACAAGTGGAGGTCCATAAGGGCTTATGTGATTCGGGTCAAAAGGACATCAATCATCTCTTTTTTGGTTGTAGCTTCTCGCAACAAGTCTGGGGTAGACTCAACTTGATGTGGATTGATTATTCAAATTATCAGACCTTTTGGAGCTCCTTCAGCTATGGATGGCGACATCAAGGTCCCAATAGCTTCATATCAAAGAACGAAAAGGCAAAAGTTCTAGCTATGTTCTGGGGCATCAGGCTAGGAAGAAATGCCACTATCTTCAAGGGAGAACATCCATATTTAGAAAACTTTATTTCCGCCATTTCTTGTTCTGTCTTTTTTTTGGTATAAACATTTGTAATATGGTTGTCCATCTTAGAATTATTTTTAATAAAAGAGATGGGTGATTATTAACCGGATAACCACCTTTTTACTTTTCAAAAAAAAAAAGGAAGGATAATAAATAAAGAAAATTTTAAGCAATTGCAGATTCACAAAGGGTTCCTGTTCTATTTTTCTTCATGAGATTAAGGAACTTTACTAGGAAGTAAACAGATTTTAAATTTTAGAGTGACCAGTTCTTGCCCTTAGTCCTTCAAAGTAGGAGCCAGTGTTTCTCATAATAGCTGAAAAGGATACTTGTCCAGCTAGAAGCATTGTAGAGAAGGAAAAACACCATCTAGCACTTCAGATCTAACAATATCAGCCCGCGTACTACTAAAATGTTTTATAGCCAAATAGATACATCTGATAGGCTTAGTAAAGAAAATAATTGTGTTCTATTATAAGGTAAACATGAAAAGAAGCCTATAAATATATCACATGCATGAAGATGCACTCACCTCATCTTCCAAGGGCCTCTGTGTGTGTATCACGCAACTCAAGTTACTGAACAAAAGAACAAAGAAAATAAATTAGCAACAGGTCATTTAAATAACCTAAAGAAACATCTTCAAATAAACGCATTAGCCCTTGGAATGCCAAATTGCACAACTATCTGAAATTATTTTGTGAATAATGACACAAAGGATGGTCTTGCCATCTTTTTGCTGATTTGAGGAAATTGAAGGCAATGAGAACAAAGGCCTGGTAAGTGGTAAAGCAATGAGAATAAAGGCCCAGTACATAAGTGATCACGAATATAATTGTCTTCCCATGGTCACACAAATAGGGAAAGGAATTGTGAAATCCAAAACCCCCTTGAAATGGTCATCTTCATTCATTTTTATACTGCCCAACCCAGACCCACCCACTTTCCAAAAACAGATTCCACTTCCCAATCCCTTAGTCCACCCCTGCCATCACTTCTATAGCAACGACCACCATACACTCCCTTCTTTCCCCCTCCACCAATAAGCCAATCATCTCCTCACCAATCATTAATGGAGCCCCACCAACAATATTGTCAAAGCTATCATGGTCATCTCTTCTATCTGCCATCATCTCCCAAGTCCACTGCCAGTTACTGGTGTCGTAGCCACTTGCAACCCAAAAGAGTTGCCCAACCACCACAATAACCTTGCCAGCTCCTACATATTCATCTCCTCACAAATCAATGCTACATGATCCGCTGGAATTACCTTCTAGGCCAGCAAACTCCATCATCTCGAGTGCCAACAAGCCTTGCATGCAACCATCACCAGTCCCAGATAAACAGACATCTCTAGCCACTGCGACAAGCTCCAACTTGCATAACTATGTCATGGCAAGACTTCGCCGTCATCATTCTACAATGTCTTGACCTGCCATTTTTGGTTTCAAATACACCATTTCCAAGATCATGTATGCCACAAGACTTTTATTAGGGTGGATCATTGGATGAAGGTGGCCCAACTCAACCCAAATAGCCCGACCCAGCCTCAGCCCAAAATTAGTTTGTACAAACCTTGGGCTTAGATTTAGAGCCAAAAGATTATTTAGGCACAGCTCGGGACTAATTGAGGCTAAACCAGAAAGCCTGAAATCCTGGCCCATTCTCAGGCCCAAAAGCCCAACCAGGCAACCTGACTCGGTATTTATTTATGTATAATATATATGCATGATCATTTAGATTATTGGATTTACAGCATATACAAATCTTGGCCCAAAATAACCTTTTCCTCCCCAACTCAACTTCCCGCTGTTCCCCCCACTCCCTCTTCATCTTCCGTGCACAAACCCTCACACATGATGCATCCCTAGCATGGTTACATTTTTTTCAAGATAATTGATTTTCTAACATTTACTACTTTTTCTGTCATGCATTGAACTAACATCATTTGGTCCTAAAGATCATATGATTTCTTATTATTTTCTAGTTTACTGTAGACTTAGTAGCTATTTTATGTTTGACATTTATTTGTAAGGATGTGCTTGTTCCTTTAGGTATGTCTTGGGGTTACTTTGTAATTTGCCACTTTTCCTTCTCTCTATATAAAGAGAGGTAGGACCCTCAAAATAAATAAGGCCTTTCATTTTATCTTACTTAGTATCAGAGCAGTAATCCTGTACCAGTATTCCAATACCCCACCCAAATACAACTCTGACACCTCCACCCTAACCCTAGCGGCACCTCACCAAGAAACCACCGCCGCTGCCACCTTTCCAACCCTGTCGCCGTTGCCCGGCGAAGAGTAGAGGAGGCAGCGGCAATCCTACTGCTGCTGCTGCTAGTCGTGCAGCAGGAAGAACGAGGTAGCGCTAGCCTTCGCCTAACCTAAGCGACATTGCCGTCCTCACTGTTGTGGCCTGAGCAACGTTGCCGCCCTTGTTGTTGTTGCCTGAGCGACGTCGCCAACCTCGTTGTTGTGGCCTGAGCGACATCGCCAACCTCACTGCTATGGCCTAAGCGATGCCGCCGCCCTCCCTACTGCGTCCTGAGCTGCACAACGCCGCCATGCCGTCGCCGAAGGCAGAGAGCCACTGCCGCCATTGCTCCTACTCCCTGAGGTAGTCCACTGCTGTTGTGCCTCCTTGGTTGACCGGTAGGGGTGCCTACAAGCATCCTCCTCCCTCCATCCCGTTCTCACTTGACTTTGCCTTAAGAAGGGTTGCTACACCGTTCAGATTCCGTTTCATGGTCTGAAAATCGATTTTCAAACCATGGTTGGGTGATTTCAAATCTGATTTTTGTGTCAAGAGGTTCCTCTTTCGTCTAATCGGTGGTAGAGGATATCAAGATGGCATCCTCTAGTTCTACAGGTGAACCTAGTTCGTCTGAAGTCACATCGAACACCTCTTTGGACACCGAGGGATACAAGAGTCCATTCTTCGACCCCATGATTAAGCTAGACGAGACTAACTATCAACGGTGATCTTAGATGTTCTTAATGACCATTAGGGATCATGGAAAAGAACAAATCGTGAGCCAGCCTGAACCCACAGAGAAGACAGGAACCAATGCTGCATGGGATCATGATAATGCCATGGTTTATGTTTAGATGATAAACTCCGTGATATTCAAGATTGGTGATGAAATCATGTACTATTCTACAACCAAGAAGATGTGGGACTCCTTGAGTGAGACATTCCCATGAGAAGAACTCTACCAGGGTGTTCCAGATTTACAATGAGCTCTTCCATCTCTGTCAAAGGACATTGGCCCAGTATTATTCTCAGGTCAAGGGGTTATTGGAGCATCATGACACCTACAAACCGGGGTTATGCATGTGCCTCCTTGCGTGCCTTCAAGAGAGAGCTTGTTGTTTCTCTATTTCTATCTGATTTGGGACCAAAATATGCTGCTGCTTGGGATCAGATACTATCTATGACCGATATGCCTACACTGGAGGAGACATATAGTCAACTTAGCAGAATCACAGTGGCTACTGCTTCATCTGAGACTGCAAGTCAGACCATTGCAATGGCTACCCCTAATGGTCCTTGGAGAGGGACCTCTTTTTACCCGTGGTCGAGGTTTTGGACGAGGTGCAGGAGGCCATGGTACTAAACATTCATGAACTTATTGTGGTAAATTGGGTCATTCTGAAGCTACGTGCTGGCAGAAGCATGGAAAGCCTATGACTGCTCACCGAGCAATGGAGACTAACTTACCTATGGCTGATACGGTGACTAGAGCTGAATTTGAGGAGCTGCTACAAAAATTCAGTCAGTTATCTCAGCCTACTCCAGAGACTACAGTTGTTGCCTCCTCATCAGGTACAATAGATGCATACTCTGTCTACCTTTCATACAGGAGACTGGTTAGTGGATTCTGGTGCCTTGCAACATCTTCATGGCACTCCTATCTACCCTTACCAGAGAATTTAATTACAGAGTTGTATTTAATGCTCGATCTTACGTCTTGCAGGACCGACTCACGGGAAGGACAATTGGTGGAGGTCGTGAGGAAAGAGGGTTGTATCGCCTAAGTTACTCTCCTATTGCCACTGCTGCTTCTATGTGTCAGGGGGAGATTGCCTTAGCCACTGGGTCTCCAATCCAGTGGCATCTTCGCCTTAGCCACTTGCCTGTGGAGAGACTTAGGCGTGTTCTACCTCATATACCTACCAGTACCATCATCACTTGTGACGCCTACCAACTTGGCAAGTACCACCATGCCAGTTTTCCCGCTTCCTCTCATGTTGAGTCATCTGTTTTATTTGATTTAGTTCATATAGATGTCTGCGATCCAAGTCAAGTTCCTGACCAACTTGGACATCGGTATTTTCTTATACTTGATGATTTTTCTCGTGCTACTTAGTTGCTTTTGTTGAATAATAACTCAACGATTATTGAAAGTTTTATTTTGCAAATAAAAATTCAATTTTCTCTTACTATCAAAATGTTTCGTTCTTATAATGCTTTGAATTTCATACCTCTCGTTTGATGCAATTTTTCTATAGCAATGGAATTATGCACCAAACTACTTCTGCCCATACCTCTCAGCAAAATGGTGTTGTTGAGAGGAAACATAAGCATCTCCTTAATGTTGCATGCACCATACTTATTTACCAAACTGTGTCATCTCTGTATTGGTGGGACACTATCCTTATAGCATGCTTTTTTATTAATAGGATACCGAATGATACCATTCATGAGCAAATTCCATGACAGGTTTTGTATCCTGGCCACCCTTTGTTTCCAATTATTCCTCGTATTTTCGAATGCGTTGCATTTGTCCATGACTTGAGTTTTAGATGGGGAAAACTGACACCATGGGCTACCAAGTGTGTTTTCTTGGGCTATTCTAGAACCCAGAAATGGTATAGATGTTTCGATTCAATTAATTTACGACATTGTGTCTGCTAATGTGACTTTTCATGCAGCTATACCATATTTCTCCACTACTAATAGTGATTTGCTTCCTGTGGATGATGGGGTTCCTATGCCTATTCCTCGTATTCCCTTTGGGTCTATTCCAATGAATGAGCACCAAGCTACTCCTCTTGAGAAGGTCAGAGACCACATATTACCTTCAGGATGCCCCCTCTTCCTCCACCACCAGCCTCCCCAGCTCAAGTGAGTACATGGTCTTTAGACACTATCACACTGACGTTTTGGTGCATAGTGATGATACAAGGACATATGAAGATCTTGCAGGTGTTGACAAGCAAGTGGACAGTGACCTTCCTATTGCCATTAGGAAGGCTCCGATATCATGTGCCAGGTATCATGTTGCAAGATATATACACACAGCTGATCTTGCTACAGTTTTTTCGACGTTTACAAGAGCCCTGGTCCCTATTACAGTCCCGGCTTCCTATCAAGAAGCCATGCTTCATCCACAGTGGCGTCAGGCCATGGAGGAGGAGATGAGTGCACTTCAGAGCAGAGGCACATGGGAGCTTGCCTCACTTCCAACTGGAGCCAGTCTTGTTGCGAGCATATGGGTCTTTGCACTTAAGTTTCATCCTGATGCCAGCATTGCTAGATACAAGACCCAGCTTGTAGTAAAGGGGTTCACCCAAACCTATGGGTTGGACTTCTTTGACACCTTCTCCCTTGTAGCCAGATTATCGACTGTGCGGATCTTGTTCTCAATGGCAGTACATTATGACTAACAGTTGCATCAACTTGATGTGGGAAATCCATTCCAATATGGTAACTTGTAAGAGAAAGTATATATAAAGCAACCACCAGGATATGAGACACAAGGTGTGTGTGCAGGTTAAGGCTATCTATGAACTCAAGCAAAGTCTACGTGCATGGTTCCAGAAGTTGTCCCAAGTGGTGGAAGCTGATGGTTTTCAGAGGTCATCGGCAAATCATTCCTTATTTGTCAGAAAAATATGGAAAGGTGTGGTTGTTCTCCTGATCTATGTAGATAACTTAATTATCACAGGTGATGATGCAAAGGGTATAGCACAGATTAAAGAGAGATTGACCAATTAGTTTATGATGAAAGACTTGGGTCAACTACAATATTTTCTAAGGATAGAAGTTGCTCGTGACAAGCATGGGATAGTTATATCTCAGAGGAAGCATGCATTAGATGTTTTACAAGAGGCTGATATGCTTAGGACAAAACCAACAAACATACCTATGTACCCAAAGGCACATCTCTATAATACAAAGGCACCTTCAGTGGATAGCAGACGGTACAGACAACTTGTGGGAAACCTGCTCTACCTCGCTATCACCAGACCAGACATTGCATTTGTTGTTGGCAGGCTTAGTCAGTTCATGGCAAAGCCTACAAAGAAGCACGAGAAAGCTGCTATGATGGTTTTAAGGTACATTAAGAAGGAATCGAGACTTGGCCTTCTATTTACTCGTGGCACTTCCATGACTATGGTGGCATACTCAGATGCAGACTACGTCAGATGGTTGACAGATAAGAAATCCACAACTGGATTCTACACTTATGTTGCTAGAAATCTAGTGACCTGGAAAAGCAAGAAGTAAGCTACAGTTTCTAGGTCGAGTGCAGAATCAGAATATAGAGTTACGACTCAAACAACTATTGGACTGATGCCGGTGAAATCCTTATTGGGATATTTGCATATTCGGATTACTAACCCTATGGAGATGAGGTGTGACAATGTAGCTGTCACATACATTGCCAACAATCAGTGTTCCAACAATCAAACCAATAGTTTGTTTTCTATTACTCTCCTACAAACATTCATGGCATAGTAGATAGACAAGATAATTCTTGGATTGTGAGGGAGGATGAGTGGAGGCGCGGGTGAGTTCAAGGGAGCGGGAGTGGGGAGGGGAGCGAGCGTGGCGGGGCGAGCAAATGCGCGTGAAGGGGAGAATGGGCAGGCAGTGGGTCGGGGCTGAACCACTGTAGGGGGGCGATCGAGGCGGAGGCAGGCGACGTGGGAGGTGACGTGCTTTGAGTGCCGCAGGCAGGCGCACTTGGCGCACGACTGCAGGGACCTGGTGCGATGCCTCAGGTGCGGGAAGCTGGGGCACCGGAGGGCTGGCTGTGCGGAGGGTCGACGGCGACACGAGATCGCGGGCACGCAGGGGGCGAGGCTCCCTCCCCCACTGGAGGGGCACCCCTGGTCGAAGTCAATGCCCCATGGTCGGAGGACTCTGGAAGGCTCAAGAGGGCCCTCGCGTCGACCTTGGTGGGTGTGGTGGCAGTAAGCAGCGTAGGGGTTCAGGAGTTGGAGGCCGAGATCACCGGGGTGTTAGGGGGCAAACCTCTAGGGTTAGGGCTACAGTCGATGGAAGAGGGGAAGTTTCTACTAATGGGCGCGTCGGCTATGGTGGTGGACAGACTCCTTTTCAGAGAGACCCGCTACGCAGGAATGGTGCGGTGGAGGTAGGCAATGAGATCAGATGGCGTGCTCAAGGTGCACCCACCGCGGAAGGCGGAGGTGGTCCTGGGCTTGGTGGGGATACCTCTTTTCCCCCACACCCGATAGGTCGTCGAAGCTGTGGTCACACCCTTTGCGCAGGTGTAGAGATGTGAAGGGCTCCGACTCAAAGGCGGGCACCTCGGCATGTTGCGGGTTGCGGTGGAGATGCGGCCTAGCAAGGTGTTGCAGAAGAAGGTTGTGTTGCGACTGGGGAACGCATCCTGGGTCATCCTCGTCCAGCAAGAGGTGGGTGCATCGAGGTCCTTTATGGAGGCTCTGACGCGTCCCACTAGTGGCGATGCGGCTGGGAGGAGAATTCCGGTGAGCAGTGTCGTATGGAGGCCGAAAGTCGCCGGGGAGGGGAGTGCCTCATGGGCTAGGTCAACTGCGCCGTTGGGCACACCCATCTTTCGAAGGCCGCAGAGACGAGGAGCAGGCCAAGTCTCGAGGCGCATGCTGGGAGGCACGAGGTGCCGTGCAGCGAGGTCGAGGGGTCGCGGCGCTCTGAAGTGCCTTGAGTCCCCAGCGAGGTCGAGGGGAGGGAGGGCGCAGTGATGGAAGGCGACGCTTTGAAGTGCCTCGGGACCCCGAGCGCCTTTAAGGGCTTAAGGTGCCCGAGGAGGGCTAAACCGTAGTGTACGTGGCCCTTTAAGTAGAGGGTTTTTTCGGACCCGGGCCTGGACCCAACTACCGAATCAGTATCCCCCCACCTTTCCTACTTAAAAGGACCCCGAAGGGTACCTTTGGTGTTGGGGCACGTTGCGGTGGCTTTAGAGTGGAGGGATCTCGAGTCGGGAAGTCGGGCAACAACTTCCAGCTTCGGCAGGGACGGTGTTGTGGTCGGAGTGACCAAGCCCTTCCACCGAAGGATGGAGCGGCTATGGGCGGCAGTGTAGGGCCCCCCGGTGCCCCGAGGGGGGTCGAGTGGAGCCCTTCCATCGTCAACGAGCTCCGCGGCTGGGGGCATTGGAAAGGGAGGCGATGGGGAGCCTCCTCGGCACGGCGATTTCGGGCTTGGCGGAGTCTCCTATGGTGGCGATGTGGAGCCCAAACAGGGCTGCAAGACCACTTTTGGTGGCGCCACCCTCGACGACGGTGGGGGCTGCCGGCCCTCGCAGGGGGGGAGGATTTCCCTGTGTTGGCAGGGCATTGCGAGGAGACTCGGGTGGCGGGAGGGGCAGAGGTCGGTCTGACGCAGCTGGCAGGGAGGGCCGGTGGTGCAGGGGGCAGGTCGAGCAGCGAAGAGGGGGAGGGTGTTGCAAATGGGGCTCAGTAGGCAGGGGAGGAGAGGAGAGCAGGAGGGTATCTCAGGTGCTGATGGGGTGAACAGGGAGGTGGAGGGGGTGGCTGTCGGGGCTGGGTTTTGTCGGGTGATAGGGGACGGTGTAGTCGAGGCCTCATGTTCAAGGTCCTTACATGGAACGTGAGGGGTCTCTGCGACCCATCTCGTAGGGGGACACTGAGATCATACCTGGTTAAGTGGAACCCGGACGTAGTCTTTCTACAGAAGACGAAGCTGCAGACGTGTGATCAGAGGGTATGGAGGGAGATAGGGGGAGCCTGTTGGGGGGGTTTTTGGCCCTGGATGCAGCTGGGAGATCTGGAGGGGTGGTGGTTGGGTGGAAAGATGACCTCTTTTCGCTGGAGGTGTCGGAGGTGGGGGTGGGGGTGGTCACGATGCAGCTGAGGAGTGATGGGCTTGTGATGGCTTTCTCCTCGGTGTACGGCCCGACTGAGGGAGCAGACAGGAACTCCCTTTGAGAGAGCCTGCACCACACTGCGAGAAGCATTCAGGGGAGATCGTGGCTCATTGGTGGTGACTTCAACGTCACCTTGCTGACGGAAGATAAGCCAAGGGGGAGAGCAGGCAGGGACCAAGGCTCTGAGGAGTTCGCTGGGCTCATCGCCGAGCACAGGCTGCAGGATGTGCCTCCCACCGGATGTTCTTTCACCTAGAGTTCCAGGGGCCTGATATCCAAGCTGGATCGGTTCCTGTGCTCGGTGGAGCTGGAGGAGATCTTCCCAATGGCAAGAGCCTGTGCGCTGGAGAGGCCTTTCTCAGATCACTCACCGCTGCTGTGGGAGTCTGGCGAAGGATCCGGTACGATACATATTTTAAGTTTGAGAGGGCGTAGCTACTGGAAGATGGTTTCAAGAGTCTGGTGGAGAGCAGATGGAGGGATCTGCATCCAAAGGGGTCGGCTACCGTGAGGCTCGAGGCGAAGCTCCAGGAGATGAGGCGCTTCCTGAAGGCCTACAGGAAACAATTAAAAGGAGTGAAACAAGAAGCGGGATGAGGCACTCGGAGAGGTTCAAAGGTTGGATGGAATAGAAGACCGAGGGCTGATGTCGACAGTGGAGAGGCAAAGCAGGGCGGACCACATGAAGACCCTTCAAGAGGAGGATCGGAAGGCAGAGGTGGAGTGGAGGACTAGATCCAGAGAGAAGTGGATCAAGGAGGAAGACTCCAACACCAAATTTTTCCACATGGCAGCTTCAGCTAGACAGAGGAGGAACTAGATCGAAAAAGTGAAGGTGGACGATGCAGAGTGCTCAGGAAGGGAGTCGGTGGGGAGGGCGGTGACAGAATACTTCAAGGAGTTTACAGGAAGACGGAGAATCGAGGTGTGGAGATGGAGGGGGCAAGGGGTTCTGTCGGTAAGCTCGAAGGAGGCAGAGAGGTTGGTGGCTCCTTTCTCGGAGGACGAGGCTCATAGGGCGGTTTAGGGTCTCAATGTGGAGGGGTATCCAGGGCCGGACGGATTCCCGGTCCTCTTTTTCAAAGAATTCTAGCCATTGCTGAAGGATAAGATGATGCAGGTCCTGGTAAAGTTCTGAGAAGGGAACAGGGGCTTCAACAGGTTGAACAAGTTTTATTTGTTCCTACTACCTAAGAAGGAAGGGGCAGAAGAGATTGAAGATTACAGACCAATTGTGCTATCAAATGCGGCATATCTAATCATAGCAAAAATTTTAGCGAACAGGCTTCGGAAGATAATTGGCAAGGTTGTCTCAGAGGTGCAAACCGTTTTTGTTCCAGGAAGATGTATTCTAAACGGATATGTAGCAACAACAGAGAATTTAGCACACTGGAGGAGAGAAGGTAAGAAAGCTTTCCTTTGGAAGGTAGATTTTGCGAAAGCATACGACTCGGTTCAATGGTCCTTCCTGTGGGCAAGAGGGGCTTCCCGCCAACTTGGATTAGATGGATGAAATAGTGCATCACTACGCATTGTTCTCGGTCCTCATCAACGGAAACCCGGCAGGAGGATGGATCCAGCCGAGGAGGGGGGTGAGACAGGGGTGCCCCCTTGCACCCATGTTGTTTGTGTTGGCGGCTAATGCCGTGGCAAGGGCCTCTGTCAAAGCCAGCAAGGCAGGTTTATTGCAGGGTTTTCCTCTAGAGGGAGGTGAGGCTATTTCAGTTCTGCAGTACGCAGATGATACCTTGTTCTTTGTAGAGGAAACAATGACAAAGGCGAGACGGTGTCGTATCATCCTGGAGCTGTTCTACGAAGCATCTGGTATGAAGATCAACTACTCCAAATCATCTTTTGTTCACTTCAGCATGGAGAGTGGAGAGGCGGTGGCATGCTTAGAAGCTCTAGGGACGGAAGCAGGGGCCCTACCCCTCCACTACCTGGGGCTGCCCTTAACGGATAGGAGGATCTCGACGCTTGATTGGGACCCATTGCTTGAGAGGATTGAAGGCTAGCTGTCGAGATGGGCGTCCAAGTAGCTATCAAGAGGTGGGCGACTGGTCCTCCTCAAGGCGGTTCTCACGACGATATTAGCATACTTCTCTTCGGTTATCAAAATGCCAATGAAGATCGAAGACAGAATGGTGAGTTTGATGAGGAATTTCTTCTATACCAACTACGGGGCGAGAGGGAGGGGGCAAAGCTAGTGGTCTAGAGTGAGGTCTACAAGCCCTGCAAGGAGGGAGGTTTGGGAGTCAAGGTAGTGGGGAGGATGAATGATAGTCTACTAACGAAGTGGATTGATAGATTGCTTGGGGGAGAGGTCGATCTGGTGGGGAGGGACTTGCACAGTTGATATAGAGGGCTGGCAAGTTGGGGGCTCTTCGTCTCCCCCCCTAAAGGAGCCTCCCATTTCATGAGGAGTCTGTCGCTGGTGGCGCCGAAGGTCCGACCGTTTTTCACCCCAGCCCTAGGGTCAGGCGATGGTTCTGGATTCTGGATGGATGACTGGACGGGGCTTGGAGTTTTATCGGAGCATTTTCCCAGGCTTGTGGCATTGGCGGTCGACAGGAGAGCCTCGATGGCGGAGTTGTGGGGCGGTACCTGGTGTCCCACATTCGTGGGGAATCTCTCGGATCAGAGGCTTGAAGAGGTGCAGGAGCTGCTACGGGAACTTCAGGCTTTTCAGCCAGGAGATGGTACAGACTGTTTCGGATGGGAGGAAGGCCATTTCTCTGTACAGGAGGTATACGGGAGACATGGTGGCTCTGAGGCGGTTGGGGACATTGAGCTAGCCAGAGACTGTAGACAGTTATGGGAGGCTTCCTGCCCATTAAAGGTTAAGATTTTTGTTTAGCTGTTCAGGAGGGGAAGGCTAATGGCCAAGAAGTGGAGGGCCCGGTGGGCATCAAATGCGAACACATCCTGTCCACTGTGCAGCCAAGTGGAGGAGGATGTTGACCACCTTTTCTTTGCATGCCCGGTAGTGGCGTAGATCTAGGGGCAGGTGGGGGAACGCTGGTGGGCGCACAACTCCCATGCGGGTTTCTGGCGCTCATTCAGGTGTGGAGGAAACGGTGAGCATCATGTGTTCAGATCTACGGAGGAGTGGGCCAGACCGATGGCGGTCTTGTGGGCTATCTAGTTAGGTACGAATGATGTGTTTAGGGGGCAATGGCCCATATGCGGAAAATATTGTTGAATCTGCGCTGTCTTTCATTGTGGGGTGGAGCTCTGCTTTGTAATGTAATTTTTTCTCTCTATTTTGATTAATGAAATCCTGGGTGGTATCTAAAGGATCACCACCCTTTCCTATTTCAAAAAAAAAAAAAACAATCCACTGTCCCATGAAAGAACCAAACATATTGAAGTGAATTGCCACTATACTAAGGATTTGATTCAGAAAGACTTGATATATACAACCCCAATTGCCACAAAATATCAGACGGCAGATATTTTTACCAGGTCACTTCCTAGATCTACTTTTGGGTCATGTTGTTCCAAGCTAAGCAAGATAGTTTTATATGCTCTAACTTGAGAGGGAGTATAGACTTAAGTAGCTATTTTATGTTTTACATTTATTTGTAAAGGCATGCTGGTCACCTTGTGTCTGTGTTGGGGTTACTTTGTAATTTGCCATTTTTCCTCTAAGAGGCCCTCAGAATAAATAAGGCCTTTCATTTTGTTCTACTTTTACTATTAAAGGAGTAGTCTTTTATTTTGGAAAGCATGAATTAAACATATTTGAAATCAATAACACGCCAATGTTTGGGTTGACCCAATCTAAGACCTGCCCAAAAAGTTTACGTTGGGCATGGAGCCATAGGTTGAGAAGGCTTTAAAAAGAAGAAATTTTTTTTCGATCATGGCCTACCGAAAGACTGAAAAAAGTTTTGGGCTTGGCCTGAGCCAATGTCAATCTGCATGGGCCCAGCCTACCGCTCAACCCTAACGTTTACCACACCACGCCATATTTCTTTAAGAACTATTGCCACAACTCAAAACTTGATTAGATTTCAATTTCCTAAAGATGAAATTAGTTGAAGAATATAATATTTACAATATGCAATACCAACAAATTTCTAAAAACAAGGTCCAAGTAGAAGTATTTTACGACAAAAATAGGTCAAAGGTATAAAAAGGCTTGAAAGTTTGAACTTGGAAGCTCTAAAAGTTTATTAAGAGTCCTCAATTCTCAGAATTCTAGGGTTTATTTGGTTACTTGGATTATGCGTAAAATTCCTTGTTTGGACCTATTTATTCCGAATTTATTCTATTCCATTTGTTGGCCTTCAATTATGTAATGAAACAATTCCTTGAAGGTGGAATTGTTTTATCCCCCTTCCTCGTCTCTTGCAATTCCTTGACATGACATTTTTCACCCAAACACCTACTTCAATTCCTTCTTCCAGCCCAAATATAAAAGGTGCCTAAATTCCTCTTCCAGTTTCATTTTGTTCCTAATTCCTCTTGCAATTCCCTTATTTTTTTGAAAAGTGTTGCAATTGCTTTTTTTTGACTTCCCCCTGCCAAACAGGTCCTTAAAGAAGGATGTACAAACTCAAGAAATTGAAAGAAAACCCAAGAAATCAATATTTTGCAAGGAGATTACTCACAAGGAATTGAGATTTTGGGAGTGTTTTTTTCTTTCTAAGAAGTGAAAAGACGACTGCTTGAGGTCGTTGGTCATCCAACTTTCCATACAAATTACAATAATCTCACCCATATAGAGGCTAAATGCAATGCAACATGAACATCATCTACATAAGGCCTTGTTCCCTGAAGGATGAGAACACCCTTTCTCTCAACCAGATTAACCAAAACATGGCTAGCACCTTTGCCCTCTCTTGGCTGGATCAAAGCCACCATTCAAACCTTATCTTCCAAAAGATTGCAAAAAATCTCTTTATTTGAAGTCTCCGCCAACCAATATCCACTTGTTCTTGTACTTCTTGCACAAACAAATAGCTGAAAACTAGGTAGAAATATCCTCAACACCTAGACCACCACAAAAAACAAATCCTCAATCCACGGCAGGTGCACATTTAATGCACCTGCAAATTTTGAGAATTGCAATTAAAATTGATGGTTCTGACTATCATTTGCCCAAATTCTTACGGTGAATCTTCAAAAAAAAAAAGGAAAAAAGAAAGAAAAAAATTAGGGTGCAACTCAATTTTGTCATAGTTTTTATTTGAAACAGAGCAATTTCACATGTATTCTTTTCTTTATTTTATTTTTATCCTTCATGATTTCAATTCGGAAGGACAAGATTTTTCATTTAAGTATTTTCCTTTTAGTTATTTCCTCTTGTATAAATAGGAGTAGGAGTAGATTCATTTCCTTATTAGCTCATCTTCTCTATAAAATTTGATTGGAATTGGAAGAAATAATTTCCGTGTTTCCTTGGTTTTATCTCCTATCCCCAGATATCCTTTAGCTTCTTGTCCCTTTCTTCCACAACCCCAGCATGATACTTCTTTATTTCGATCTCCTTTTTTGATTTCCCATTCCTTTTTGAATTTCTCATACCCAATTTCCTGGCACCAACAAGGCTTACACACCCAAAAAATGAGGTGGATGCACATGCACTCAAGCCAAACAACCCATAATAGACCCATTAGCTTTACTTGTCATGCCTTAAACCTAACCAAGCTACTCCTTATTTGAGATCATTAAAGCTAGACTCAATTTAAAAAAAAATGCTACAACACATCATAGACAATACAAAATAGGAATTTCTTCCCAAACTTCATGCATGAAGAGCACCCAGAAATAAATTATGAATAACATCAATAGTACAAGAAACCTTCATGTCAAAATCCAAATGAAACCAGTAAGCCTAAGTGAGAACCCTTTTCCTCAAAAAAAGCCAAACAATGAAATGGACTATTGAAGGAGCTTTTCCAATTCAAAGAAGCTTGCTCCAATCTGAAAGTGCACCCCAAAACAATCAATAAACCTTCTTCAGAGAAGATTCCCAAAACTCCAAATCGCCTCATTGCCTAAGATACTGTGTGTTTACCAGGATCTCCCACCAAACTCTAGGACAACCATCCTTTTTATCCTTCCAGTTATTCCTCCAAACACCCCTAATCCCAGGTTCTCTTTACCCTAATTTTTTCACCATTTTCCAAACCCTGGATAATGTCAAATGAAGCGATAAGTCTCCATTTATCCATCCTTATCCCTCCAATTTATTCCCACAAGGAGGTGGAATAAGTTTTATCCCCCCTCACTCTACATAACATTAAACTTATCCTCCAAGCCTATCCCTTGATTTTTCCTTGTTAAGAAAAGAAGAAATAAACTCCTTCAACAGTACCTAAAGAACAAAGTGGTTAAAGGGCCAAAAGACTCGCTAACGGTGCTTAGAAGGCATCCATGAGTTCTATTGACCAACTAGAGTATTTTGCTTCATCAATATTTACTTCGGAAAAAGGATGGGAAAATCTTTGAGAAAACCCGTTATAGACACTAGGCGTTCTCTTATGGACGACCCCCAGGAACTCTTTGGATCCCCTCATTTGTGTGTTAAACACTTTTTGTGACATTTTTATTACATACCGTACAAGTTACCTGATAAGGAAATTGAGATGTATGCCAACCTAGCTTATTGATATCTTGGCCTTCTCATCCCCCTCTCCTCCCCCCCCCCCCCCACCAAGAAAGGAATAAAAAAGAGATGCTTTCAAACAAGGCAAGAAGCCCACTACCTTGATCAAATAACATAAACGAGAGAGAGAGAGAGAGAGAGAGAGAGAATGTCCAAATGAGTGAGATCTGGATGATGATTATTGATATGACAGCGAAGATGCTTGTAGAGGTGTAAACATGTCCTAGGGTTAGCTGATTCTCTTGGATTCTACGGGCTTGAAGCCTAGAGGTTTAAACCAGTGTTTTGAATGCCCACGGCGTGAAAACAATATGACATTTTTATTGATCTGAGGCCATATTGGCACACATGTAATGTCGAAATGCAAAGGTGCCATCGATATTTTGTTAAATATCAAAAGAATATGTTGATATTAGCAAAATGGACGGTACTAGATACAATTCTTAGACTATTACCATATTTTAAGATTAACATAGACAATTTAGTAATCTATTTCTGCCCATTACTGTTGTCGCATGCTTATTGGAGTAATAAAAACTCTTACAAGTGTTTTCTCTCTCTATTTGTTAGATCTTTAAGGTAATTTAGCTTCTCTGAAGTTAAATAGTATTTGTTTCTTATCCTCTAAGCATATTTAACCTACAATCATTATATTTAGATCTTGTGGGTTTTAATGATGACATTTGCAGATCCATGAGCTTATGGTAGCTCAACTAGTTCTATGAGCGTTTGATCTACATATTTCATAGAGTTAAATTATTAGCAGTGCTATCAAAGGCGATAGGCGCTAAAAGGCGAGGGGGGTCCAAAACACCCGAGGAGCTACGCGCTTGCCTGAGACAAATGAGGCGCTAATTTATTTATTTATTTGAAATATATATATAAATTAGATACTCTTATAATCTCATGCATGGATCCATCAACAAATATGATAAGTAAAAATGTGAAACAAAAGTTAAAATTGACAAATAAAAAGTACTTTGTATAAGCAAAAACACAAATCCAACAATGAAATTCATGTCATTTTCATCCTTTAAAAAATTATACTTCCAAACATGATCTCTGTTTTCAATCATTGCAGAAAATGCATCATCCCCACTTACAGAAGCCATTCAGAAATATCTAAATCATGATTTAATAGTTAGATCATCACAAATGACCTCTTAGTAAAAAAAAAAAAATCAATCATTACCTAAAGAATATATGAACGGTAACCTAAAGCTAATGAACAGTTAAAATAATTATGATTTAAACCCTAAGTGCACAGGACCCTACCCTAAGTGCACAATACCCCTGCCCTAAGTGCTTCGAGCGGTCTTCCCCTTGGCCCTTGTGAATCGCTAAGTTGCGATGGGCTGTAGGGGGGCGATGAGCTGCAGGGGCGATGGGGGTGATGAGGAGGATGAGGAGTCGAGCGGTGGCGATGGCAGTGAGGTTTGAGCTGCTCCAAGCTTCAAGCAATGGCGATGGCGATGGCAGCGAGGTTCGAGCTGCTCCAAGTTTCGAGCGATGGCGATGGCAGCGAGGTTCGAGCTGCACTGAGGCGATTTCTTCGTGCAGTGGCAATGACGAGGAGCTTCGAGCGGTTAGAAACAAAGGGGGGCAAAGGTTTCACTGCATACATAGGGTGGGTTTTGGGTTGGAATCGGGTTTTTAGGTCAGGCGCTCACCCCAGTGCCTCACGCCTACACCTCAAGCGCTCGCCCAAGCATCACCCAAAGCAAATCGCCTCACCTGAGTCCGGCCAAGGTGCTAGAGCCTCGCCTCGCCTCAGGCGAGCGCCTTGACAGCACTGATTATTAGATCATAAGGATTCGATGTTTAAATATTTTTTTAATAGGATTAAGATTTAAGTGTTTATCAAGTTTTTCTAACACAATTATATGAATTCAATACAATCCTAATCATTCTAATAGCAATAATTAAGATGTCGTCAGCGTGCTGATAAAATGGGGGTTTTGGGCGAAGGACCAGATCGACATGGAAGGAGTATTGAAATATAGGGGTGTTAGCGGTATGTTGACAATTTTAACCATGTTAACTATTTCGATGATATATCAATCGATACAACCATTTCAGAGCATGCTATTGCCTACTAGTTGCTGCTCTACGTGTAGGTGTAGCTACTTCCTGCTGCTGCAATGGCTGAAGTAGCGGGTTCCATTACTTCGATGGTGGTGGCACTATGGTTTACGCTTCACAATGAAGAGGGAGAAGAGACAGTAGGTCACTGTTAGGTCACACGGTGACAAGGGGAGAAGATTCAATGTGGAGGGTCTATTAACGATGGAGTAAGGGGGTGGGTTACAGTGGGGAAGGAGAAGAGGAGAGGAAAGGAGAGGGAAAAAGATGAAGAGATCTCATTTTTGGCAACATGCCTCCAACATGTCCTCGATGTGCCTCAGAAATGTACCATTTTCAAGGCATCAAAATCATCGAAATCTACCATCGAAATATGGATGTTTCCACGACATGCCATTGACATGCATCCGAAATGTGCATTTAGAAATTTATCAAAACAACGTCGAAATCGACATTTATAACCTTGGTTTAAACATGTCTTAGGGATAGCTTGATTCTCTTGGATTCTACAGGCTTGAAGTCTAGAGGTCTAAACATGTCCCAAGGATAGCTTGATTCCCTTGCAACGTAACTTGATTAAGCTTCTAATATTCTTTGGTTTTTTTCTACATTCCATCTAGGACCAAGTAAAGAATTAGGGTTGTCAAAAAAAACGAAGTTCAATTGGCCTAGCTCAATAAGTTAACTCCTTAGGCCTAAGCTAAAAATTATAGCTCAATATCCTTATTTGATCAACCATTAGTTGAGCTCAACTAAGCTTGTTAAGGGCTTAGGCTTGATAAAGATAGGCATAATATGGTTGTAAGAAATATAACATACGCATTCAAGTAACATTTAATATTATTACGTTTGCAAATGTAAATTTTCCAATGCCCAATTAACATATCCCTTTGATAATACCCCGATCTCCCACTTATCTCAAGATCATGCGTAAAGTGAATAAGCCTAAGCTTGAGTGCATTCATAGTTCATCAATGAGAGTTCTAAATAAGCTCACAAGCAACCACAAGACCAACAAAGCTCAAGAGTCAAGTCATCCCAATCAACCCTACCTGAGTACAAGCTCAAAATCGAGTCGGCCCAGCTGGGCCAACTCATCGACCTCCTCAAAGAGTATCGATATGAGTATGAGTTTCTTTGGATAATTTTTATAACTCATCCATGCATGCCAAACATACCCATCTCTCAAGCCTTTTAATTCTTTCTCTCACTCATACTCTCTTTTACCCATTCTATTAATGTTACACGCTCAAGCATCATTTGTATTAAAGCCAAAAGGATCGATGTGCCCCTCCAAGTTCTACCTCTTTCTCATTACTTTTATTCCACAAAATAAATTCCGCTACCATCCATCCACCAAAATACTCCACATAGCCACCTAAAGACAACCATCTGCTTGTAGTCCCCACCTCATCCTCACTAGCCATAATTGACTCATCAAACATGGAAGTCATCAAAGGGACCCCACTTCCACGTCACCTTACTAGTAATTGTTGGTGTAAGGGCACCACGATCATTTATTTTGATAATAACAAAACACTTGTTATTTTACATTTGCTTTTGAGTCCTAGATTTCAGGTCAATTGTAAATATTACAAGTGTAAAGACGGAGTTCGAGCTCACATCCATGACGGATTGGAGGAGCTTGACGGAGGAGGAGCTTCGCGAGGAGCGAAAGCTTGAAGAAAGGAGATGAATACGATAGATTTTCTTTCTTGTTCGTTATACTTTGTTTTTGTTTCTTTTGTTACTCTTTATTTCTATCCTAGATGCATGTTAAAGAGCCTCAAAGTATCAACACTATAATCCTAGGAACACTTACACAACCATAGGATACTTAAGTTTTCCGTAGAGGACTTAGAAAACCTAAATTGATTTCAGACAGCCTTTTTAGACGTCTAACATAAAAATCAGATGTCTGATAGTAAACTTTAAGATGTCTAAATGTTAGATTAGACGTCCAATCACTTACGCTGGATTTAATAGGTTCTATATATTGAAATCAGACAACCAACCCTTAGTCCAGACATCATAGCAGACATCTGATGACTTTGTCAGACGTCCAATTAGTGGAACGTTGGCTTACAGAATCTGATCGTTGAGAAATGACCTTTAGGCTTCTATCAGACGTCCTTAAAGGACCTCAGACGTTTGATAAAGTGACTGTTAGCCTCGATTGATCCAAAATCACTTCTCCTAAGTAATATAGTCGTTATGTGCCTCGGGAAATCCATTCCCACAGTAATCTAAGTTTCCAGACGTCCAGACCTAGTGCCAGACGTCTAACCTATCATATGACCAAATTACATAAGAACCATGTTTAAGTCTGACTCAAGTCAGGAAAGAAACCCGTATAGAATTAAACATCTGATTTAATTTCCAGACAGCTTAAGAGTGACTTCAAGACATCCGATCTTTTTCCCAGACATTTGATGACCCTGTCAAAATCATTAATGATTTTGATTGCAGCTTGATTTGCCTTGGGATGATCCCCAACGGCTACCAAAGCCTTCCTAAGCCTTCCTAGGCCCTCTGTAAATAGAGGAGTACCCTTGCCTTGCAAACACACACCAAGGAACACCAAGACATACCAAGCAACACCATTTCCACATCAATTTGTGTCAACTTGATCATTAGAAGAGATCTAGCTCTCACAAGTTTCAGCTCTACATCTTGAGAGCTTTCCTCTAGCGTACACCCGCTCTCCCGCCGTCGTTACGAGAGCAACGAAATGCCGTTGCGTGGTTCACGCATCCGCATCATCAAGTCGATGCACTTCCACCAAAGGAAAATTTCCTGACTCCTATAGTAGCTAGGTTTTAATCTTTGTGACTCTATAAGATTATTATTTTTACTGTCTTTGGTTGGATATTTGCTTTGCGAATTCTCATCTCCATCGAGAGACTAAATACTCCTCGTGAAGAGGGGTTTGAGGCATACTACCCTAATATAAAGTAGTGTTGTTGTATTGAGGTTCAGTCACCCTGGCTTAAGTGACTGAGTTAGTGGATTTAATCGACCTGGTCGATCGGAAAATCCTAACTCGAGAGGGTTAGGTAATGGTTTTCACCCGGTTTGGGTTTCCACCTAAATATCTTTGTACATTTGTGTGATTATCTTCTTTGTGAGATTTGTTTATCATATTTCCACACTCTATTTTATATTCCGTAAATCTCACCCTCGCATCTAGCAAATAGCCAGCCATTCTCCATAGTCTACTCACATCCATCAAGTGTTCCCTTTTGCTTCCTCTTGAAGAACAATTGTAATTGTTATTATTACTTGGTTGAAAAGCCTTGCTTCATTATTCCCTTACAACCCATTTATTAAAGTGCATGACCTACCAATAGCATTTGGAGTCAATTAGTTACATTTGGTAGGCTAACCCGCCATATGCACAGATTGTGGGTCAAAACAACCAATTCGGAAACCGCACAACACTTTTGCACACAATCCTTCAGTAGTCAACACAACCTTCCTCCACAAGAAGAGACGATAACAAAAAAATGATCATCAATCCACCACCAATTAAAACCCAAAGTCCCTCCGCAAGCACATCCAAGACCACTAAAAGGTTGAGGCAAACCCCAATAACTCCTCAGAAGAAAAGAATGGACAACATCAGTTCCTGCGACCAACATAGACAAAGCCACATAAAGCCACAGCATGCAATTTCAATCCACCATCATTGGGTAGAACTTACTAGGGGCCCCTTTTTCGCCTTCGAATTATATACCAATCACTCATAAATGTTCCATCATCTTCAAGAAATCATGATCACTATTACCTTCATTGTTCGTAGCAAAGATTAGAAACAACCCTAACCTCCTCCAAGAAATTGCTAAATCAGATGAGGAAAAGCAAATTTACCAATGCATAATAGCAAACAAACACTCCATTTGAAATACCAAAAAAGCTTCCTCTTCGAAAGAATACAAAAAAAACTTGGAAATAAAAGTGTTTTTTTCTTGAGAGAGAAAAGGTAAAAATGTGATCCATTTTGAACTGCAGAAGTAGGAGCACTGAGGAGGCAAAGGTGATCCTCGCAAACAATGTCGTATTGTAGTACCTGAGAGCACACGACATTGCAATAGGGCTGTGAGGAGGATTGGGAAGAGGAGGCAGATCTCTCTATCTATATGTTCAACCCCCCTATTATTGTTGATTGATCCGTCATCAATTAAAATTAAGATCATTGCAGCAATAGCGAGAAAATGATATACATAAGGGAAAGGAAGGTCACCCACCATAATATTTTGCCAACGCAAGGTAAGTAGCAGGCGAGAGAAACAACGAGGGAGGAGATCTGCAAAGAGTGATCTTTCCTTGTTAGAGATATGATTTGTTACCAAGTGTCGAGATACGTTTTCTCTATATAAAGAGTCTTCCCTTATATTTTCTCTTGAGTCATAATAATATTTCCAACTATTCAAAAGCTCTTCTCTCTCCCTTCACTCCAAAGGCACGTCGGCCACCCAGAGCAGCCGACCACCCAAGGCAGCCAGTCCACCTTCAAGCAACCGGTGGCTGCTCTCCTCTCTCCCTGTTCCACACGTAGACTATTTTCCCACACACACGGAGTTTCCACACTCCAAATTATGCCAATTCTTGACATAGTATCAGAACCTTCAGTCTAGGCTCCTTTGTGTATGTGGGGTTGTTGACCACACGGTGATATCCGCATCCAAAAAGCCTTCAAATCTAGCACCTTACATGGACTGTCCAACACGACGGTCGGAGAAAATTAGAGAAGATGGCAGAGTCAAGCACGACAATCAGAAACATCACGTTATCAAGAGGAGAAGGCAAGAAGAAGTAAGAGGAGATCTATCATGTTATTTGCATATTAACATTTTTTATCCAATTTTTTACCCTCCTTCAAAAGAGAATATTTTCCCGAAGAAAAGATGTTAAGGAGAGGACACCACAGTCCACGTGACGACTTTTGAGGTTGCTAAAAGACTAATGGTTGATCCAAGAAGTTCCTTTCCTAAAGATCCAGGTAAAGTGCAAAGACTACCACATAGGGCTACTAATACCTCACACGTGATTTCTCTCATGTTTGTCAATCTTAAGAAGACAACTCAACGGCGACCATCGCGATGACTTTTCAAGTTGCCATAGATGCAACGACGCCGAAGGTCGCAAAAGGCTACACAGTTAACTCGTCAAAGGAGAAGACCAAGAGCTTGGCTCTTGAAGTAGATAAATGGTGGGGCATCTAGCCTCACAAGTGGAAGACCAAGTCGTCGACCTCCTGACCTTCAACTTTAGGGGAAGTGCTACGACGGCAAAAATAAAGCCACGTAGACAGTCCATGTGGCAGTCAGCAAGCCACATGGACTATCCACGTGGCAGCTTCTAGAAGGCCTAGCAGCGCCGACAGTCGAGGGTCCAAGGGACAAATTTGGAGTTTTTGCTTAGGGTGTAAGTTTGGTTATTTTTAGTAAATGTGTTCTTAGGAAAATATGTTAGGATTTGATTTCTTTATTAGAGATAAGATATTTCCTTGTTAAAGATATGATTTGTTTCCAAGTGTGGGGATATGTTCTCTCTATATAAAGAGAGTTTCCTTGTATTTTCTCTTAAGTCATAATAATATTTCCAACTATTCAAAGGCTCCTCTCCTCTCTCCCTTCTCTCCAAAGGCACACCAGCCACCTAGAGCAGCAGGCCAACCCAACTGGCCACCCAAGGCAGCTAATCCACCTTTAAGCAACCGGTGGCTGCTCTCCTCCTCTCTCCTTGTTCCACACATGGATAGTCCACACATGGATTATTTTCTCACACACGAAGTCACCACGCTCCGGACTATGCCAATTCTTAACAATTAGCATGCTTCCCCCCTCCCGAAACCTCCATCATACCCACTTAATCCCACAATTAGGTCAAGCGGAAAGACAAAAAAGCAAAGACAAGTCCAAATTCCTAAGATAGTTTAAGACCCTTTGCTAAGTTATGATTACAACCGATACTTAAGTGTTCAATGGTAAAAGTTAGATCTTCATCATAAAGCCATATATTCAATTTTATGATTGCACCTAATTTGACTATAAAGGCTTTTTTACAGGAAAAAAATCAATTTACATCCTTGCCAACAATGTGAAACGCTACCGAAATCTCGATAGTTATAATAAGTCTCTTGAAGAATGAAATTTTTACTTCTAGAATCTAATTTTCGCATGATTTTGTTTTCAACATTAATTATAGGAAAAGGAGGCTTTCTTTTGAAATAATTAATTCTAACATGTATAATATAAGCAATAGCAAACATAAGGTTTAAAATGATACTTTTATGAAAAATAATATTTTTTTAAAAGGAATAAAAAACAATAATTTAAGAAGGGGGTGGCATATACATTATCATGTATACATATGTATAGACATAAACTAGCATAGAGAACCAGCAGGAAATAAAGATGACAGCTCGATATATCAATGTAAAATGTTATATCCATGTTTTTCTAATAAGTTATCTCTTGAAGTTTTTCGAATTGGATTTTATTTAATTGAAACCAAGGGAAGATTAACCCCTCTTTATATAGAGAGAGAATTACAAAGAAATCCTAATCCTACTTTGAAAATAAATTCATAACAAATTACCTTCTAATCAAATCAAATCCCTATAAAATAGAAAATGATAAATCAAACCAATTTTTTCCTGAATTGCCTAATCCTAAAATATCACTCCCCCAAGTTGGAGCATACAACACCCAACTTGTAGGAGTAAAACAAAAGTATGACTCCCTCCTTCAAACATAATCCTTGGGCTAAAGCATGCAAGTAGGCCATCAGGCAGGCAGGCAAGCATCTCTCCTCAATGAAAAACCTAACTCGCTTAGCATTATGGAAAAAAAAAAATCGATGCCTTCAAGTAAGAGTAGCAAACAAGCAAGATAGCAGGAGACAATCCCAAACAGGCAGGTAGTCTTAGTCAACTCACGCCAACGAAAAACCCTTCTCTAGAGGAGAAGGAAAAATTGAGACGAGACATTCAATCAGATAGAGGAGGGAAAGAGCATGATGCTCAGTTCCACCACCAATCATCAAAGTCATCAACACCGACCAAGACATGAGTTGAGGCTTCAACAAAAATCTGTAAGGCAGGTGCAGCTGTGTCATGAATCCTGTTGCAACATTTATGACTATCACAACAACAATAGTAGATGAACCTTCACCCTTTAGAAGACTCCAAAGACAATCCAGCTAGGTAGGTGTGAAGGGCTATTCAAAGGATGACTTGAGCATCGACTTCTCTATAGTAAAGTGGTTGGCCTAATCAAGCTTTCCAAATTTCTCCCAACATTTTTCAGGCAGGTGATTCGTCTATTTGCAGTGAATGCATGGGGAGAATATGCTTCTACATCCGCATCCACACCCAGGAGACAACCCCAAACGACTACCTCTCCCTCCAGAAGCCACTAGACAATGAGGATCAATTCAAGCAAGAGAGAGTAGCTCTTTGGTCTTTATTTTCTAAAGACAATAAATTGTCTCGAGATCCGACACCATGTCAAAAGAGAGGATCTAATCAAGCGTAGGGTGGTACTAGGAACTGAGAACACCTAGGAACTTGTGTGCCTACCAACATGGATGCTTGATAAACTACTTATCGTAACAGGCAAGCTAGGAGACAGCAAGTTCCTTGAATAGTCCTTCGAGGGTCGTAAAATACTTAACCAAGGCCATTTTGCCCTAATTAATATTTTAAATCCTCCAGTTGATATCGGCTAAGCAGGGACTACACGTCTTCTTCTATGAACACCTCTTTTCGAGAGTATCCCAGATTTCCTTCGCAGACTCCTTGTAGAGCACATTGGCTACAATTAACTAGTCAATGTTGTTCATCAACCAATTCATGACAAGAAAGTTGCCCTCCCATTTTCTGTATTTAGTGTTATCTTTAGAGTTAGGAACTTTATCAATACGTATAGTTTATTCTGCCCTCCTATGGAGATGTCAAAGGCACAAGAAAATAGCATGTAGTTTAAGGTGTAACATCCTAAAATCTAGGTGTCGAGTCATTTCAGTGTGGGTTGGGTCATTTCAAACGATCGCGGTTCGATGCAAGTACAAGCACCTCTTAACAAATGCCAAAAACACGCATTTTGGGTCAACCCTTAGTCAAACCTCATCAAAAGGGTACCGTGTATGATACTGTTGGATTCCTCTCGTGGCAAGCTTTCTAACAACGCTTGTTACGCTTGAATCCGAGGTGTATAACTCAAGTTATGATCAAAACAAGTCAAAAAAGACCTAAATGTAAGGTGAGCCACACCTAAGGGTAATTTCAGTATTTTGTCCCATTAATCCTAACCTAAACAAACTTTGGGTCTATAAATAGGTCCTCTTGGGTTTTGGGTCGTCGTTAATTCCTAAGGCCTCCAAAACCTAAGAGAAAGAGAGAAGGAAGGATTAAGATTTCATTCAGAAATCTTAATTCAAAATTCTCCAGGACCTGTTCGCAATTCCGGAAACCACAGGCTTCCTATCGCAATTTATGCGAAATCAACGACAGTGACGAATGATTGTCATCCGATCTGGCAGTGGAGCACGGATTGGCAACATGTTTCGCGCTATGGGGCAGCAAGTGCACGCGCTAGCAGGTGCACTTGCACGAAGAGGAGAGCGCGTGGGGGATCTTCCATTGTTGATCGCCGACGCATGACGATTCATGGCACGTAGGGCGCAATCCACATGAGGAAGTGAGTGCCAATCAAGCACTAACACGTGGCAAGGAGCAGGTCAATGACCGGTCTGACCAGATAAACTGGTCTGATTTGATTTAGGACCCCCTGGCGCCATTTCGAGTTGTTTGAAGCCTTACCAACTTCGAATTTTGACAAATAAAGTACCGTTGGAATCGTCTTAATGCGTACTACGTGTTGGTGCAGTTTATTTTTGTTTTTTAGTATTGTTTCCTTAGTGAAAAATCAGGAACATGCCTAGGTGATTCCAACCCTATTTTTGGTTCATGAAAACTAGGATTTATCCCCGATGCGTGCACGAATCACAAGACAAGCATAGCGATTGTTCACAGCCCCTGTGCGCATGGTTCAGAGTCACCTGACCCTCCGGTGACTCTAGGTAGAGTAGTCTCCTACTCTCTTATTTTCATGTCATTTCCAGGTAATCGTGGACCTGTTTTGCATGGTTTTGCACGTGTACCACATTGATTGGCGTAAGATTCCTCTTTTGCTAAGTCTGGAACCATTTTAAAGATTTAACTCTGATTTTTTGACACTTTATTGTGAAATAATTGGATGTTATGCGAATGATTAAGAATTAATAACCTAATGTACCCTTATCATCGCATGCGTGAAACAAACTCCAATTTACGTAAAACAAGTTCCATTGTGTTCGTTAATTGATAAATAATATGGGACCATTGTCATAACTTGGAGAATACTGGTGAACGAATGAGTTGGGGAATAACATGAATATCTGAAAATCCTCGAATTAATAAACTTATCTGCTTTTGTTTGATGACAATAAAGGATGCAATTATTTGGAAATGACTAGATAATCAATATGGCTGCCTAGTCAAGACTTAGAGGATGGATAACTAGTTTTAGCCGCGCTACTCACCGAAATTGGTTGTAGCTTTGGTCTTTCAGACTGGTTCTGGGCTAGTTTAGGGAGTTGTTGACCTTCCTACGACTCTTTAGTTAAGTTTAGTGACCAATTGAGATAACGGGACACATGACTCGATATTGGGAGTGGTTTCTTCTCAATCAATCGGTGGGTCATTGGCAATATGTGATTCAATGTACATAACGCTTGTACGTATTCACGCTATACAACGTAACCACTACTCCTTTCCACAATGAACCTAGGGTAACAGAGCGTGGTGACTCGATAGGTATAAGCTGTCTTCTCGACCAAGAAGATAGCTTATACCAGTCTTGCACCTCAGGAAATTACACGAGATCGTCTCGTGTCCCGAGACATTAATTGATAGATTATGAATTGTAATAACATAGGCTTAAGTTCATAAACAAAATTGCATGAGTGATAATTAATAAATGAAATAATTGATGAATCAGTGTCATTTTTTTCCTCTTGTCGTTGTTGCTACTTTGTTGTAGTTGTTCTATCCTACTCAATTTTTACTAACGTGTTTCTCGAGTTCCGTACTCAGGAGTTGCTAAGCAATTGAGGCAACGACTGCCGTTGATCCATCTACTGCAGGACCAAATCCTACTGTAGAAGACGGTCTGTACTAAGCACTGAGGCTCTTTAGTTCTATTTTTTTTTCCGTTGTCAGGCTTTTCTTTCTTGTCTTTTGGTGATTTTTTTTAAAAGCGTCTTTTGGTGATTATACTCGTGCACTTGTTATTTCCTGTGGCGGATTATTCTTTATATTTTGTCAACACTTTATTCATTTTATTTAATGCATCATGAATGAATGTTTGGCTATTGATGTTTTATGATTACGTGCTAGATGACTGTGATCTTGTAGTTGGATTGTGCTAGTTGTTGGCATACGACGATTCAGGTTTCGTCGATTGGTAGGACTCGAGTCGTCACATAAGCAACCCGATGACTTGATTATGGTTCCTTAAACAAGCATGAAGGTCAAGATTTTAGCCTCTAAAGTCACTGTTGTCAATTCAACATCAGCCATCCAAGCATGTAGAGCTTCACCTTGGAAAGAGAAGGTGATATCCAATAAGAAAAATTTGATTGCGTGAATCAAGAGTAGTTATGGTAAATTGGACGACACAAAAGACAAAAGCAAGAGTGAGGAAGCAATTGAACGATCAAACCTAGCTAGATTCAATCTAATCAATCAATCAATTGGATCGCGTGACAGCACCAAGAGCAAGGAAGCACCTCGTCAGGCAGTGCTAAGGTAAAGGCTGGTGTTGCAGTGGAGAGCCGATTGGCATGATTGATGTTGGGAGAGGGAACAAAGATCGAAGCAAGAGATAGGCAAGGTTGCAGTTAAAGAGAGGATGACCAAAAGAACGAAAGAGTAAGGACGTGGGCGAGGCGACACTGGTGGCCACAAGTAGATAGAGGGGACGACACTTGCACCCTTAAGCAGGGAAGAGAGCCTAGTGGTGCCTCTAGGTAAGCAGAGGAGAAGATCAAGTCCAAGGGTTAGACCCACTCTAATACCATGTGAAAGTCTTTAGAATTGGATTTTATTCAATTGAAAACAAGAGAACTAAGCTATTTTTATATAGAGAGGATCACAAGGAAATCCTAATCCTACTCTAAAAGCAAATTCATAACAAATTAAATCCTACCCCCCTCCTCAAGTTCGACTGTACAACACCCAACTTGTAGAAGTAGAACAAGAATAGGACTCCCCCCCCCCCCCCCCCCCCCCCCCCCCTTCAAGCGTAATCCTTGAGCTAGAGCAAGCAGGCAGGCAGTCATCTCTCATCAATGAAACGCCTAACTCACTTGGAGTTAAGTAATTCATCTCAATCAGTTTTTAATATTTAAAAATGAACTTATGTGGCTTTTTCCATGTATATTTGGTCCCATACCCATATTATCATAAGCATATTTTATTGAATCACAACAATACCCTTTATTTACTCAATCATTCTTCTTCAGACCAGTGTATGTCTCCACCAACGTTTCAGTCTTGTTATGAGAAAGTTTTTACTACCTTTTTTACGGGATTTACCAGCAATATCAATAGTTGGTGAAATATTTTTCATTACCCTTTTGTTATAGCTGGAGGATAAGTTAAACAATGCCTGTAATTTAGATAAGGCTAGCAAATTAGCTTATTTCACATAAGCCATGGCTTGAATGATTTGAATGTCAGAAGCCAAAAAACTGAATATAGTGGACATTGATAAAATATATGAAGTCAATGGAAGCAGCAGAATTGGACTGTCAAATTAAAGAATTCTCAAGTAGATGTTGATGTAAAGCTTCTTAAGATAGTTGATAAAGCCAAACTAGAGATCAATTCAAGATGGGTGCTATTGAAAGTATTGAATAAGTGTGTGTTGGGATAAGAACACTTGCTATTGACTATTTGCATAGTTCCCTCTTCGCCACAGTTGCGAGACTGATCCTCCTGGCGGATACCTAAGCTGGTCAGGCTATCCCTCTATGAGGCCCGAGCAGGTCTTCTATTGACTGGACACCTTGCTTCAAAAGGCTTTGGGTTTCCTGTACCTAGTGAGCCTAGGGTCAGCTGGCCCCTATAGGCCCAACTACTTTGTTGGGCTTTGAGCTTTTGCATATGTTCCGTTTCTCCCCCATCAATTACCCCCACTTTCATAGCTTAACCGTGTTAACTGCAAGAGTATACGTTTTCCTCCTTCGTTTTCCTTTTGTTTTTTTTTGCCCCCGCTCAAGGGTCTCCTTGCCCTCAATGGCCAGCCATCAACAGGTCAAGCAGGTGGGTGCGCAGAAGTTAGCTCTTGTAATAGCTCTTATCGGGTTGCCCCCATTGTTTTTTTACCAGGGCTGTGGTGTAGTAGTAGACTCACTTGCACAGTCTATGGATGCTTGTATAACGGCTATTTATGGTGCTGAGAACACTCGCTCTCAGTGGTGCTTGTAGGAGAGTTATCCCTCTATTGTGTTCAAATGTGGTGGTTTGGAGCATCCAAGTTTCAGCAAGGACTCTAGGCACAGGTTGAGGAAGTATGTCTGCGTGTGTGTTTTGGGTGGGTGCCGACCAGCCCCTACCTCATGCATCCGCTTAAATGGGAAACACAAAAGCAGACATCATGAATACATCTCACGTCAGCCCTATTAGTGAGCCACATGTCATGTCACATGTGGGGGAACCCCAGGAGGTTCTGATGTCGCATTAGTTGCAACGTGGCATCATTAGGTGGTAATTCTGCGCCAATTCCCCCTCCCTTAAGGGTATAAATAGGGATAGTTGAGGCAGTAAATGATTCTTACTGCGTGCTAAGAATGTCATGAACCCTCTCATTCCGTTTGAAGCTCTTAAATCATGCTTTGAGAGTGGCAGGTTGTCTGGGTGTCTGAAAGAACTTTCGTTGAAAATCTCTTAAGTGGTTGGGAGGCCTACAGGAAGATGTTGGGGCCTCAACACCATCCTCTTCTCCTTCTTATTCGTTTCCTTCCCTCTATTCTTCTCAATCGTTCACCGCCTCTCACAGCAGCAAAACAAAAAAAGACCCCAACACACAACACCACCCCCCTCTCTCTCTCTTTCTCTTCCTTATCTCAAGCTCACTCACGTACACACGCACACACACAAAACCCACCACAGCAGCACAGCCCCCATCACCGTCTTCTTCCTGTCCTTCCTTTCTCTCTTTCACTCGCGCACCCACAAGGGCACACTACACGCTTCCCCTGCACAGCAACACCACCCAACTTCAGTCCCACCGTCACCTTCTTCCTCTCCTTCCATCTTCATTCACGCGCAGCCCACACACACACACCACAGCCTCACCATCACCTTCTTCTCTCATGCACATACACCCATACACGACATGCATGTCGGCTGGGGCCTACACGCACCGGTCCACGATCCCGGACGCCGGTCTACGCCCGCGTCCACCGATCGACGCACGCACCACCACGGCATCCTCTCTTCCTCCCTCACTCACGTTGGTCGGCGCCCTCACGCGCCGGTTGCACGGCTTTCTCTCTCTCCCTCTCTCCTTCTCACGAGAAGGACCGTCCTCATCTTCACTTACCTGGCTCACACGGCAGCAGCAGCGGTGAAACGGTGTCGACGGGGGCGGGGGAGGTGTGATCGAGGCGGTCGACCTGGAGCTCGTTGTAGATGGAGGTCATGCGCCCGGCGGCGGCGCCGTTTGTTTCTCCGACTCCATCGCAATGGTGGTGAGGGTGCGAGAGGGGAGGGAGAGGGGAAGCTGGTAGAGGGGGTGGTGTTGACGGTGGAGGTGGAGAAGAGACGTGAAGGAGGAGAGGGGAAGGGGATGTGTGAGCGACAGATGGGAAAGGGGAGATCGTGAGAGCGGAATGGTGAATGGGGAAGGATGTGTGTGTGCGTGGCGCGGAGGTCGGGTGTGGGGGTGGGGCCCTGGGGATGGGTTGGGGTTGAGGTTCGGGATTTTTCTTTTTTTTTTTTTTTACAAAAATAAAAAAACAAAAATGAATTAGGCTTTGAGAACTACAATTCAGCATGACAAAATTTGTCGGACTCGTCTTCTAAGAGAATATTGTGGTAATCTTAGATAGACTTGATCTCAATCTATATTTTAAATTAAAATATAATTAAATTATATTAAAATATATTATAAAATATAAAATAGTGTGAACTTTGAAAAAAATGTTATCAACTTTTTATTTACACAAAATCAATGTTAATAGTTTTCAATTTTCACAAAAAGTTCAAAAATGACCACTACAAGTGAATAGGTACGGGTTTCAAAATGTGAGGATTTTTTATTAACAAAATTTCTACAACATAAGCAATGATGCTCCAATTTACGTGAAATGAAAGGTGTGAAATTTCTCATGAGGATAGAAGTTCAAGTAAGGTGTAAAAGTCAATGTTCGACGTCTCACACCCTATCCTTAGCAAACGCCAGGGCAATGAAGAGCTTTGCCTCTCTTGCTTAGTTGGAGTTGAGGCAACTAAACATTTGAGGCTACTCTCATGGGTGGCGAACAACTACCTGAAGGTCATTAAGTATTCCTTTAAGGTGCTTTTTGTTATTGCAATATATTTCAATATCATTAAAATCTAAGTTTTGATGCTTTACTTTTAATCTAGATATCGTAGTTGTCAAGTATTTGCAGGGGATCTCAATGTGTTTGCACAATCAACTTACTCGTGTCAAGATTGCTTACTGTCCTTAGATGAAGAAGATGCCATTTCAAGAGCTTTAATTTCAAGTCTTTGTTATTAAAAATTTGTTGTAATATTTCTTTTATCTTTTTGTACTTTAGTTTATGTGTAAGAAAGCCCCAAAGATTAATAACTTAAGCTACTAGTCGTTAGAACACCTAAGAGTATCAACCCCATTCCTTCCCTTAAATACACCCACTCAAGTTCAAAGGTGCTATCCAATTAGCTAACCCGCCACCAAATTTTACTTTAGCCAATCACCTGACACTGCTACACACCGTACACTCCCTTTCTAGCATGTCAGCCAGCAGTCAGCCATTTTAAAGAACATTGGGGGATTAACATTAAAAAATCTTGGGAACTATTGTTCATTAATTACCCCAATTGATTCACTAATCATCCTCAAGAATCCCTTCAAGGAGCCAACCAATGTTCAACTAACCCTTCTATAGGATATCACCTAATACTGCATATTTGACAACCTATAGCCTTTAAATCTCAAGTCCAGACATTTGAGGCTTAAGAACCCCTCTATAGGTAGTCGACCACCAACCAATATAGCATTAGATGTCTCACTCTCATCTAACCAATGAAGACTTGAGTGAACCTCTAAGACCATTCATGGGCACCGACCAACAAATATTTTTGGTCAATTAATGTGATGTGTGAAATCCACTTAAGGTTAAATCATGTTGTTGTAACACAAGTTACGCGATCGCTCAAAATTAATTTTTTGAACTTGTAATGAATTAAAAACGTAATATATGGGAGTCTAAGTTGTATCTAAGGGAGGCTTTAGGTTGGGTTGCTTCCTAACTAATCCTTAGTATACAGGAATTTTTTAAAAAATTTTTGGAGGGGATGCGAAGTTGCGTAAACTCAACACACACCACACTTTTTTTGGCACTTTTTTTGGGTTTTCAAAATACTAGGGCATGTAAACAACTAAGTAGCAAGAAAATAGAGTAGAGAGAGATGAAAACATAAACATAAATATATTGCTATCAATCAAAGAGTTCACAACTACAACTAAGAAGAAGGAAGAAGAAGTAAAGAAAAAATAAGAGAGAGTATAGAAGTAGCCATAAAGATGACGAATGCAAGAAAGCCCAAAATAGTTGAAGAAGAGCGTTGCCTCAAGTCCCCGAAAGTAGAGGAAAGCTTCAAAAAGTAGTCTGGAGAGATGTTGAGGAAGAAGTTGAAGAAGATCCCGAAGAAGAAGAAATCAAAGTAGAAGGAGAAGACTAAGGAAACCTAAGTAGGGAGAGGGAAATTCTAAGCTACTAGAAGACCTAAGGAGGGACTAGAAGGTGGAAAAAAGGTGGAAGAAATGTGGAGGACTTAACAAGAAGAAGGAGGTGGAGGTAGGAAGAAACTATGGAGGAAGAGGCTAAGAAGGTAGAAGAAGACTTAAGGAGGAAGGAGTAAGGAGGAGATTTGTGCTTCTACAAGGGAGGACATATGGTGTTTATATAGACCTAAGGGGAGAGGGTGGACATCCATGGGTTTCTTGGTGGCCAAGGAATAGGTTTAGGTTTTGGAAAGTAGATTAGGATTAGGTTTATGTAAATAGGAAAGTAGAAATCCCTAATTGTCTTCAATTTTCAACTTTTGTATGTTTCGAATTTGAAGTTGCACAGAAAAATAAAGTTGTAGCCCTTGAAATCATCTTTAAAATGCAACTTGAATCACTCAATTTGGATTTAACATGAGAAATCTATGGCTAAAATATTAAAGATGTGTCACGCTATCACGAATTTCAAGATTACAATGGAGATTTGAATCTTGATTTGCTAAAATCATGGATGTGATAGAAATCTAGTTAAATTGATTACCCCATCTTATCAATTAATTTCAAATAATATTTTTGGTAATTTAGTGTAGAAAAATTATGTGGCACATGTGGATAAGGTAGAGGTTTTTAGAAAATAAGATTAGGACTAGGATTGAGCTAGTGTCACGAGAGTGTGAGCTATGTTTTTAGGATTAGGTTTAGGATGACGGTTAAGGTTAAGGAAAGGGCTTAGGGAGCTAAATGGAGCTGATTTAGGATTAGGTCTTAGGATTAAGGTTTTGGGTGAGGTTAAAATAGATAGGTTCTAACTAGGGTTAGAGCTAGGATTTTTATAACCAAAATTGATTCTTCTCCTCTCAATTTGAGCTATGATGATTTGGATTCCCATTTCTTCTCCTCATGAGCCTGAGTAAAGGATTCTTGCACATAGCAAGATCGAAAATTAGCACAAAATAGGTTCAAAATGACAATTTTACTCCTAGCATGCAAATATGTAATTATGTATATAACTACCTAAATCTAATGCAACTAACACCCAAAACTTATCACAATGCCACTATAGGATGCCAACTAGGAATCGTCTCGGTACTTCTATTTGATAGATCTGAATGTTGTTCTAATTTCTGGGCAAATCCTTTCACACATTTATGACCCGTAACGACTAAATTAAGTCTTACCACCTATCTAAAGTGTTCGTAAGCCCTCTATAAATATGTTAGAACACTCCCACTCTAAACACACTACACTTGAGCTTACCATCTATAAAGAACACTAAATTTCTCTCACAACTTTCAAGTCCCCTTACTATTTGGATCTCAAGAGCTTCACTCCCACTATACTACAACTTCCTACTTCCTGAGGGAAGCCTAATGATCCTATTACTCCCTAATTTAATTCATTATATTTTTGGGCTCTATATCTTATTTATTTCCCTTTTTATTACAATTGGGTATCTGATTGTGGATTCCTGTCTCTCTTGGAGACAAAACTGGCATCAGCTATATCTGGTGCATTATATACTTGAGGTTGTATCACCTATGTTTAAGGTGATATGATGGTGGTTTTGATTGACTTTGTCGATTAGGAAAATTATAGGTCGGAAGACTTTAGTAATGGTTTTTACCCATGGAGTTTCCACATTAAATTTCTTTTGCATTATATGGATATTTTTTTATGTGATTGTTTTATTTGGTTATCGATTTTATACCACACTATTCAGCCTCCTCTAGTGCAATTTCACCTAACTTGTATTTTTTGTGTAGCTTTATGGCATTTAAGAATTTCCCCTCTCACACCAAGAAGAGAAAGGTTGTCCCTTCCTTAAGCAAGGACATTGGGTCTAGATTGTCAAACCAAGAGTTGAAGAAGAGCTAGTCATCGTCGTCTTGGTGGAAAATGTCGCTGCCCAAGCCTAATACACTAATCTTGCCCGTTGGTGGGGAGGAGAGGGGTCCCCATGGTAAATGGTTTGTCGGGCGGAGGTAGGGAGGTCGATTCATCCACATTGCCAGTGATCATGGTTTTCGAGAGTAATCCCTCAATGCTGACAAAGGTGGCCCCTACTATCGAAGTTTGCCTTGGTTGCTTACTTAGGCACCAAGGTGAGGAACTGACTAGAGAGGAGGCAGGGAACAGGGAGCTGACCAAAGAGTAGTCAACCAGGGAAGAGGAGGTGAAGGAGGCAGGGTATGATACAGTAAAGTTTACGTGATTTAAATTTTTAAGTTGTTATAGCGCAAAAACGTAGCAATCAAACAAAATAATTTGTTGAACAAACGAAGTCCAGGTCGAACGCAAGGAGTCAATCACTTATTTCAAAAACCTCTTGTTATTACTTTTTTTTGTCTTTTTCATATATGAATTTTTTTTTGTTTCTAAAATAGAGTCACAAGCAATATGGAGAAATAATACGATATCAAACCACAAATAAGACTACAAGTACAGAAATCTCAAGAAATGCTTCTATTGATAATAACAGTTTTTGCAAATCTAAGAAAACATAAACATAAAATAGAGAATAATGAGTAGAGAGATGGAGAGAACAGTCGCGAAGTCGCTTGAAGAATGCTTGTATTAAGCTGCTGGAGGAGCTTTAGATCTAGGACATCGGGAAGAAGATAGGAAGATTGGAAGAGCTGTAGCAGGACCACCAAGGTGGCATGGAGGAAGAGGAAGGACACTAGGAGAGCTTTTCTATGTGAAGTTGGAGGGAGGGTAGTAGCATGGAGGTGGATGTGATCTAATAATGGAGGTGGACGGCCAAAAGAGAGCTATATTGAGGTGGTGGGCGTGGACCATGTAAGTGAGGCTAGGCTATGGTAGATCTAATAACTAAGCATATTAGGGTTATAAATTAGACTTTTATCAAGTATGTTTGTTGGGTGAGATCAAATTATGTGATGGCATCATGGAAGCATGAATTAGACATTTTGAAACTTTTAAAACATGATTAAATTGATGCCAAAATTTGATCAAGCAATAAAATAAAGCACCATAAAATCTAGAACCACGTGATTGGAACTAGTTGTCAATCGTTCCACGATCCCATGACTTAGGGGTTATACCATGTGGATGGCATAGAACTACACATGGGCAGTGCCTCCTACAACAAGTCCCAACATGCCCCGAAACCCTCCTCTTCAACAAGTGAATGAAGTTGTTCGTGTTGACAACAATCAATCATGACAAATCATGCAAACTCCTTTACGGGAATAGAGGACGACACTCATCCTCCTTCCTTAGTGAGTTCTCCTGACGATCAGGAGAAAATATAAGAGATCCCACAGAGATCTCACATCTAGAACAACTTCTAGTCGTCTGATGCACTCCACTTTGGATGTCTAGTAACATGGTTGTGTAAGTATCTCTATCTTGATGTACAAAAATTATGTCATCTACGAAACTAATCTTTCATGACTCTCTCATTGATTAAAGCTAGAAGAATGATGATTTTCTCTCAATGTCATTTTATCTTTATTAAGTCTAGATTATTTTGTAAGGAACCTCAAAATAAGCTTCAAACAGATTTTCACACTTTTCATTAAGGACAAGTTTTTAGGGTTATTGATCAACCAAATAATAATATTGATCGACCAAATTAATTAATCAACCAACCCACTTAATTAATTGATCAAATCAGCCTATTTTAGGAAGTTGATTAATATACATTTGATCGACCATTTAGACTAATTAATCGACCAATAATTGATCGATCAAATAACTAATTTGACTAACCAAAACTCATTTTGATCGATCAAGCAACCTTGATTGATCGACCAATTTAATTTCCTTTTCAAGTCAATAAACTGCTATAAATAGAGGTCGTACGTAACTTTTTAAAAACACTCAAAAAATAGAAATCCATTCAAAAGAAAGAACTTTCCGTGCTTCTCTTTAAGTGCTTCTGTGCTTCTACTTTCACAACTTTCAAGGCACGACGATTCATACCTCTGCTGAAATTCGGTTTGACTTTCCTTGAGGTTCCATAGGTTTATATTATTTTTATATTACTTGTTACTTTTGATTACGAATCCCAAGCTATTGAGAAAAATTCGTTGTTGTTGTTGTTGTGCTTCTCTTCAAGTTAACAAGAAAAGGAATCATTGTAAGACGTTATACCACACTCATTTCAAGTGGTGCGTTAATAGATTGACTAGTCTCGACTAGTCGAGAAAATCCTAAGTTGAGAGAATCCCAAGCTATTGAGAAAAATTCGTTGTTGTTGTTGTGCTTCTCTTCAAGTTAACAAGAAAAGGAATCATTGTAAGACGTTATACCACGCTCATTTCAAGTGGTGCGTTAGTAGATTGACTAGTCTCGACTAGTTGGGAAAATCCTAAGTTGAGAGGCTTAGGTAGTGATTTTTACTCAGGAAGGGTTTCCACTATAAATTCAGGTGTCTTCTGTGCATGAATTATTGTGATTTGATTTGTCTTTATTATTACGATATTTAAATTTATAACAGACAATACTATTCACCCTTCCCCTCTAGTATCCATTAAAATCCCAAGGAACTCTCATTTAGTATCAGAGTTAGAGCGTCTAGAAAATGTCAAAGTCATCTATCGACACATACATTGAGGGGCAAGCAGCAGTTCGGCCTCCACTCTTTGATGGAACGAACTATGGTTACTAGAAGACTCAGATGTAGATATTCTTAGAGTCTATGGACTATGAAGTCTGGGACGTCATCGTGTTGAAATACACAAGACCAGAGATCAAGGAAAGAGTAGCAGCAACTCCAGACCAAAAGAAATTGGGCACACACAATGCAAAAGGTCATGAATGCAATCTTATGTGGACTCTCTAAGGAAGAATTCAATCACGTATCTGCATGCAAGACGGCTCATGAGATTTGGAGAATCCTAGAAGTCACCCACAAAGGAACCTCGAAGGTAAAAGAAACTCATATAAATCTACTAACTCAGAAATACGAACTTTTCAGGATGAAGGGTGAATCCATAAAGGAGATGTTTACTAGATTCACAGATAATGTAAACTTTGTACGAAATCTAGATCAAGACATGAAGAACAAAGTCCTGGTAAAGAAGATCCTTCAATCACTCACCAGCAACTGGGAGACAAAGACCACAGCCATACAAGAATCAAAGGATCTCTCTACATTGAAACTAGATGATCTTGTCGGAAGTCTGATGGCTTATAAGGTCCAGCTCCAACACATGAAGGAGCTTGAGAATGAAGAAGTAAAGAAGAAGACTGTGGCACTCGAAGTCAACGATCAGTCTGAAGGCTCTTCAAGTGAAGATGAAGAGGAAGACATAGCTCTTCTCTTAAAGAAATTCAGTATGTTCCTCAAAAACAAGAGGAGTTGGAGAAGAAAGAAAGAAGAATTTAAGGCAGACACCATCATCTTCTACAATTGTACACAAAAGGGACACATAAAAAAGGATTGTCTACTTCTCAAGAAGGGATCAAAGAAGAAGAAGAAATTCTCCAGAAGGGATGGGAAGAAGAAGGCTCTTCAAGCCACCTGGGATGAGTTAGATTCAAGCTTAGAGGAAGAAGAGACCTCCGGAGAAGAAGCTCTTCTAGGACTTATGGCTCTAGAAGATGAGGATTGAGAAGAAGGAAGGTGGATCATGGGCAGCGGGTGTTCCAAGCATATGATAGGAAAGGAAGGCCTATTTCTGCAACTCCATCGCCAGGAAGGTGGTACAGTCATGTTTAGGAACAACCACAAGGGTTGTATTATTGGTACTGGCCAAGTTGGTAATTCTGCATCTTTTGATAATGTGCATTTAGTCAGTGGATTAAAACATAATCTTCTTAGTGTAAGTTAAATATGTGATAAAGGGCATAAAATTACGTTCACCTCAAATGGTTTAAAAATAAGAGATAAAGAAACCAAACAAATTCTTCTCAAAGGAAATAGACATAAAGATATTGATATTGTCAACTTCGATAAATGCGACAACCTTGAATGTCTTGTTGCATCTGACGAAGAGGCAATACTTTGGCACAAATGGCTAGGTCATGTTCACATGAGGAACATCAGTAGACTTGTGAAACATGAGCTTGTCAAAGACCTGCCAAAGATCAGCTATAAGAAAAGCAAAGTCTACGATTCTTGTCAAGTTGGTAAACAAACCAAAAATCCTTTCAAACAAAAAAGGATGGTTAGCACCTCTTGACTTCTAGGGTTACTTCACTTAAACTTGTTCGGACCAACCAAATCCGAAAGATTGAGTGGGTGCAGATATTGTTTGGTCATAATCGACGACCTTTCAAGATTTACCTGGTTATTCTTCTTGAAAAATAAGGATGTAATTATTAATGTTTTTAGTACACTTGTAAAAAGACTGTAAAATGAGAAAGGATTAGAAGTCATTCGAATTAGAAGTGATCACAGGGGAGAATTTGAGAACCAATCCTCTTCTAATTTTTGTGATCAATATGGGATAAAACATAAGTTTGCTTTTCCTAGAGCCGCACCTCAAAATGGAGTAGTTGAAAGGAAAAATAGGCTCTTGCAAGAGTGTGCCTACACAATACTGTGCAAGTCAAAGCTGCCTCGATATTTTTAGGTTGAGGCTGTAAACACTATTTGTTATATCTAAAATAGATCCTTGATTAGACCAATTCTAAATAAAACACCTTTTGAGCTCTATCATGGAAGAACATATATGATCTCCTATTTCAAAATAGTTGGTTGTAGATGCTTTATACTTAACACCAAAGATAATCTTGATAAATTTAATGCTGAGAGCTCAGAATGAATCTTCTTAGGTTATTCAACCATAAGTAAAGCTTATAGAGTATTTAACAAGATAAATTATGTCATTTAAGAAACTATGCATGTATCATTTGACGAAACCCTAGCTCAATCACAATCTTCTGTAAATGATGATGATGACCAAATAGAAGATCCTTCAAATATACCAGAGGAAAACATTTCAGGTGAATTACCAAAAGATATATCCTATATGAAGGATCATCCAAAAGAATTGGTGATAGGAGAACTATCAAGAGGAGTTCAGACTAGATCTTCCGTCAACACCTTAGCTTTCACAGCTTTTGTTTCTTAGTTAGAACTTAAAAATGTTAAGGATGCATTTTCTAATTATTGCTGGATTATTGCAATGGAAGAATTAAATCAATTTCAAAGAAATAAAGTATGAAAACTTGCTCCAAAACCTGATTCATAGTCCATCATAGGAACTAAATGTGTTTTTAGGAATAAACTGAATGAATCAGGAGTAGTTAGGAACAAGGCTAGACTTGTGGCCCAAGAGTATAATTAAGAAGAAGGAATAAATTTTGATGAAACGTATGCACCTGTAGCTCGCCTAGAATCCATTAGAATGTTGTTAGACTTTGCCGCCCACATGGAGTTTACACTCTTTCATATGAACGTCAAAAGTGCCTTTCTAAATGGGTTTATCAAGGAGTAAGTCTATGTTAAACAACCTCCAGGTTTTGAAGACGCAAACCATCCAGAATATGTATATAAAATAAACAAGGCATTATATGGTCTAAAACAAGCTCCATGGGCTTGGTATGATAGATTAAAAACTTATCTAATTGAAAATGATTTTAAAATTGGCAAAATAGATCCAACTCTATTTACAAAAAGAAAAGAAAATGATCTCTTAATAATACAAATTTATGTAGACATCATTGTCAATGCTACTAATGATCTTTTTATGCTAAGAATTCGCAAAGGTAATGTAGGATCAGTTTAAGATGAGTATGATGGGAGAACTGTGATTCTTTCTTGGACTACAAATTAACCAATTGACGTGCTCTTGTGCGTGTGTGTTAAGAGGTGTCGTTATAGTCGCACTTGATACGTCGATTTTAAAAGAAGTAAACGGAGGTGAGTCTGAGTGTCGGTCTCAGGGAGGCGTGGAAATCGGATTTTGTTTACCACTTGTTGTCACGAAAAAGGCGGAATTTTGCTTGCGAAAGAGACGGTTTTGAAAAGCGAGAGATAGAGAGAGAGTTTAGGGTTAGAAAGCTCTTGGTTTCTATCATGCACTTTGAACAGAAATTAAAATGGCGATTGAACGGAAAATAGTTCCATTAAACATGCATTCATAGTTCATAGCTTACAACATTAAATACATGCTTTAACAAAAGTAAATGAAAGCTTAAAAGAGAGAGAGAGAGATGGAGAGAGAGTGGAGAGCGACGAGGCAACCACGGCGGTGGAGGAGGCTCCGTCAGTGGCTCGTCGTCTCCGGCGATTACAAGAGTGCCTAAAGTTAGCTAAGAGGGGAGTGGAGTAGTTGCAAGTGGGAGAGTATGCCTTGAATGGTGGTAGAAGGGGGTTTAAATAGAGTTAAGGGCTTCCTAAAAGAAGAATGGGCTTTAGCGACATCCGGAGCGTCACTAAAACCACTTCCACAAATGTCGGTGAAGCCCTCCTGCCGCCGGTCAGCTACCCGGCCTGGTCTTCCTTTTCACGCGATTCGTGGCCGCTGAACAAGAGCCGTCCGATCGAAGATCGGACTGCTGAGAGCCCTTCTGCGCCCACGCTGAGATCGCACCTTGGGCGCGTGTGTGCGCGCGCGTTTTCGCCCGGCGTGCGCACATGCGTGGGCGCTCGTGGGCTGTCGTCGCGCCGCGTGGCGAGATCATGGTCTCCCGCTACTGATCGGGCGGTCCAATTTTTCCGCGCCCTTCGCTCGCCTTCGATTTCTGCTCCGCACGGCTCAAACGCGAATCGCTGCGATGCGGGCATGCGCGCTAACCGTTGCGCCACGCCCGCGCTTTGTCGCGACGACCGCGGGCGAACGCACGAATCTCGGCCGTTCGATCGAAGATCGACGGTCGAGATTTGTCCTTGGTTGACTGAGGGTGTGCGAGCTTTGGGGGCGGGCTGACATGGTGCTCTCTAGGCCGTTGATCTCCAGATCAACGATCAGAATTTCTTGGGCCCATTGTGGGGGCTTCGGATGTCCGATTTGGCCGTTCTTGAGTCCGTTGGACTTCGTTCATCGTTCTGAATCCATCCGTGCAGTCTGATTGCTCATCTGAGGCCTGCTTTGACAAATGCTTTGCACAAATGGCCATTAATACAGTTTATAAGCAATCTTGGTACTTGATGCATGCAATGCTCCTATTCTACTTATGTTGTGCCTTTTATTCTAAAGATGGGCCATATTCAACCTAATTACTACCCCCTTGTGTGGTGTTATCACCAACTATCCTCCAGAATATTCATATCTCAAACCAAGTACACCACGGAGATCTTGATGAAATTCTCCATGGACAACGAAAAAGGAAAAGAAATGCCTATGGCAGCTTCTACGTAGCTAAAATCTAATGAGATAGGTAAATCTGTAGATTAGAAGTTGTATAGAAGCATGATAGGTTCTTTATTATATTTAACTGCTAGTAGACCTGATAATCTCTTTAGCACCTACTTTTGTGCTCATTTTCAAGTTAACCCTAAAGAATTACACCTAAATGTTGTTAAAAAAATACTTAAATACCTAAACCATACATCAGATCTAGGACTTTTCTATCCAAAGTTAGCCACATTGGATCTTTATTCTTTTTGTGATGCTGATTATGTCGGTAGCTTTACCGATCGAAAGAGTACTAGTAGAACGTGTCAATTTCTCGAAAATTTCCTAGTCTCTTGGTTCTCTAGAAAACAACACACTATTTCACTATCAACAACAGAAGCCGAATATGTAGCAGCATCTTTAGCTTGTTCACAACTGTTGGATGAAACAAACTCTAGAAGATTTTGGCCATTCCTCGTTGGACAATATTTTTTCTGAGATTTCTTTGTATCATTGGGAGGAAAGCAAAAACCCAACTCCTTTCCCTAAGGACTGTCTTCTTTTCTTTCTTGCTTAAGTTTGATCAGAACTCTGTGACCACTTGTGAAATTGTCTTTCCCAATATACTTGGATTGAGCTCATTCCTTCAATTTGCCACATACACTTATGGGATTGATTCGTGTAATCCCTTCGAGAAATCATGTACCTCTTGTCCCTTCTTGCATATATTAGCTTTCCAGTATTAGCACCAAGGTGGCTGCATCTACTGTGAGTCCAACAAATATATGCGTTTTCAAATAGAGACACATATCTGTCTCAGGTTAAAGGATACACATTTTCCATAACAACATTGAAAAAGGACTTTGGCTATCTCCTAATTCATTAGGTTAACTCCTTAATCTGACTCATGTGACAGTTCAAAATTTCCATTTAGGAACATCAATCATGCAATAATCTCTAGAGAAGGTTTCCATCCCAACTCAGACTGAAAACAAGTGATCAAATCATATCGTTCATGATATGCTATCGATCCTTTAACCCTTTAGATCTCCAAACCAACACACATTAGATTTATTCAATCCAGCTAAGTATGTTACCCTATTTATACTAAGGGACCCAATTCATGTACTAGAAGATAATTTAATTTTTTTTTTTCATATGGAATGTAATCATATTATAGTGTTTAGATGGTTTAACAAAACATATAAAATCCAATAGACTCACTTGCCCTGAGAGTCAATTCAGAACCTCTTGCAACCCCGTGGTACACACGTGTTAATCAAATGGCACTCTGGTCAAAGCCTTGGTTAGCGGATCAACAACGTTATCTATAGAGGGAACTTTTGTGATGATCACAACACTACCCTTGGTGATCTCCCTGATGATGTGGTACTTCCTCTCAATATGCTTGCTTTCTAGTAAGAGTGAGGCTCCTTCACTTGCACAATGGCACCCATGTTGTCGTACAATAGAGGGATTGGCGACTATATTGAGAGAACTACGTTAAGCTCCTCAACAAACGTATGTATCCATATTGCCTCCTACATAGCATCAAATGCAACGATATACTTGGCTCTTATCGTTGAATCAGTCGTGGTATCCTTCTTGCTTCTCTAGCTCATGGAACCATTGTTCAATAAGAAAGTAAACCCTAACATAGAACACCTATATTATTTATGACACTTTCACACATTTATGTTTGATGGGTTTGAATGTTGTTTTTGATTTCTAGATGAACCCTTTCACACTTTTATGTCCCTTAACAGCTAGATTAAGTCTTGACACTTATCCAGAGTGTTCCTAAGTCCTCTATAAATATGCTAAAACCTCCTACTCTGAATACACTACACTTGAGCTTACTACCACTAAAGAACACCAAATTGCTCTCTAGCTCTCATAGTTCTCAAGCTCCCTTTCTATTTTGATCTCAAAAGCTTTACTCTGACTATGCTGCAACTTCCTACTTCTTAATGGAAGTCCGGTGATCTTATTACTCCCTAGTTAATTCATTATATTTTTTAGCTTTATGGGATCTTATTTATTTTCCTTTTATTACAGTTGGGTGGTCAATTTGTGGATTCTTGCCTCTTTTGGAAGCAAATCTTGCATCAACTATATCTGATGTGCTAAGTATTTGAGGTTGTATCACCCATGATTTAAAGTGATACAATAATTATTTTTGATCGACTTTGTCGATTGAGAAAATCCTAAGTCAGGAGACTTAGGTGATAGTTTTTACCCATGGGGTTTCCACTTAAATTTCTTGTGCATTGTGTGGCTATTATTTTGTGCAATTATTTTATTTAGTTATCAATTTTATACCTCACTATTCACCCTACCCCATTTAGTGCAATTTCAGTTGGTATCAGTGCATAGGTTCTTGCATCTTCTGGAGTAATTTCTAACGAGGGTCCAATGGAGGGAAAAGTAGTCAACAACCTGACTTCCATTCTTTGGAGATATGACTATTCTTATTGGAAACTAAGAACGAAAATGTGGTTGCAAGCACATGCTATGTAGTTCGGGACAAATGCAAGTCTCCATTCAAGATCCCGGAAAAACCCGCACAAGGATACTCAAAGGACCAAATCTGGCAACTTAATCTCAATACAAAAGCTATGAATGCCTTATGCTGCACATTAAGCCCAAATGAATTCAACCAAATCTCTCATTGCACAACTACTAATGAAATCTATCTAGGGATCACACATGAAGGTACGGCCAAAGTCAACTTCCAAATTTAATCTTCTTTTGCAGGAGTTCAAGTCCTTTTCCATGAAGGAAAATTAGAACCTCTTAGAATGTACAAAAGGTTCACATTGATTGTAAACAATCTCAAGTCATTAGGGAGAAGCCCGTTGTTGAGTTCGAGTCCTTTTCCATGAAGGAAAATTAGAATCTCTTAGAATGTACAAAAGGTTCACATTGATTGTAAACAATCTCAAGTCATTAGGGAGAAGCCCGTTGTTGGATACTCGGAGGACCAAATATGCTAGCTCAATCTCAATGCAAAGGCTATGAATGCTTTGTATTGTGCATTGAGTTCGGATGAATTCAACTACATTTCACAATGTACGATCGCTTACAAGATATGGAAGATCCTCAAAATTATGCACGAAGGTGCGTTTAAGATAAAAACTTCAAAAATTAATCTTCTCTCGTAGGAATTTGAGTCCTTCTCAATGAAGGAAAATGAGAAGCTTTTAAAAATGCACACAAAGTTCACACTAATTGTGAACAAGTTGAAGTCATTGGGGAAAACCTTTATAAGAGGTGAACTCCAATCAAAGTTGTTACATTCCCTTGGACTGGAATAGGAACAAAAGGTGATTGCCATTGAGGAAGCTCACTGAATTGAGGAGCTCAACATGGATGACCTTCTAGGCAACCTCATGGCATACGAAAATGAAATGGAGCAAAAGATGAAGGTGACTCTTGAGCCAAAGAAGAAGAGTCTCACCTTCAAAGTCGCATTCAATTGTGACGTAAGCTTCAACAATGAGGATTTTGTGTTACTTGCTAAAAAGTTTAAAGACTTTTTCAAAAATAGGAAAGATTTTAAGGGAAAGAAGAAGGAAGAAGAAATTCCTGTTTGCTACAATTGCAAAAAGAGAGGCCACATGAGAAAGGAGTGTCCCTTGTTGAAAAGGGATGAGGACAAGAAGAAGAAAGTAATGGAGCACAAGAACTCAACAAAGCAAAAGCCATTCAAGAAGAAAGCATTCTAAGCCGCTTGGGATGACTCTAGCTTGGAGGAAGAAGATAAAGGCGATGACTCTTGGGTCTCATGACCCTCGAGGATGAAAGCAGAAGAGATGAAGAATTTGAGATACCCCCTTATACCTTTGATGAGCTTGAAAATGCATTTGGATCCTTATTTTCTAAATACAAAGTAGTTAAAACATAGTGCATAAAATTGAACTTTGAAAATAAAATTCAATTAGAGACCATTATGGATTTAGAGGCCAAGAACTTTCTAATAGATGTAGAGTGGTTTCCTGGAAGTAGAAATTAGGAGTTTTAAAGAAGACATTCAAATGATTGAAATTGAAATAGTCCATCTGAAAGAAAAATCAAACTCACTTCTAGATGATTTATGTAAGTTTATTAAGGGTAAGGAAAGCTTGGATTGGATAAACTTATTGCTTATAAAAAACCAAACTCTAGTAAATTTGGACTAGGTTACTATGAAGCAAGCTTTAGCAGTTCAAGCCAAAACAAAATTGAGAAAGAATCTCTTAGGAAGAGAACTACTAACAAGTTTGGATCCAAACTCACTTGGATACCGAAAAAGCAACTTGAATCTTATTTTGTAGGTTTCAAGGGAGATCATAACGTAAAGAATTTGATTTATAAATTAAAGGATAGAAGACTCAAATTGAAAACAACAAAGAATGAACCTAAGAAGCCTCCATGAACATAAAGAAAGTCAAGACTCTCTTTTGTAGGAATAAGGAAGACGACATGGAGGCCGTTGGGTCATACATTTGGGGTGCTCTAAGCATATGACTGTAAGTACTAACCTTATAAGTCTACACTAGAGGGGTGAATAGTGTATATAGACAAGTAATATTAAATCTAAAAATTCAGGCCATAAAAGTAAGACAGATAACATCTTGATTTTATAGTGGAAACCCTTATAGGTAAAAACTACTACTTAAACCTCCCAACTTAGGATTTTCTGATTAGTTGACGCTAATCAATCCACTAACGCACCACTTAACAATGAGGATGGCACCTCTTTTACAAAATGCCACTTTTCTTTTACACTTGACAAGAGAAGAACAACAAGACTCTTAACAACTTGGGTTCGAAATAAAAAATACCTAAAATATAAAAAGATATACAAAGTATCCTATGGAACCTCAGAAATATGTAAATCATGTTTTTTGGAGCCTCAGAAAGCCGTGCTTTAGAAAGCATTGAGAATAGGCACAAGGCGCGAAAGCATGAGAGAGTAGTAGTTTTTGCATTAGAAATGCTGTAAGATGTGTGTTTTGAAATGAGAGTCAAGGGGTCCTATTTATAGGTGTTTTTTGGAGGATTTAAAAAGTTTATAAAAATGACGTTGGTTGAGAAAAAATAATATTTGGTTGATCAGAATAAACATTGGTCGATTAAAAATATGTTTTGATTGATTACTTGTTAATCGATTATAAGATGATTTTGATCTTCTTGTAGTGCAAAATCTGAATTTGACCGTTGGATGATTTTGATCAATTAAAAAAATATTTTTAGTCGATCCAAGTCATTTGGTCCATCAAAGGTAAACAGTTGGTCAATCAACAGTACTGAAAACATGGTTTTTAAGCTAAGTTTGTTATATAATGAATGTCAAAATGAAGTGGTTGATATTTTGAGCTTCCTTACATATTTCTAGACTCAAGCAAACGAAAAATTACAATCTTCTTGAATCCAATTTCTTCAATTTGTAATCATTCACCATGGTACAACATGAAATGTTTAGTCAACAATAAAACATAATTTTGTTACATTAAAACAAAGGTGCCAGCATTCTCCCCATTTTTGATGATAACAAAATTATAATTATATATGCATGAAATGCATTACATATGCTATTTAAAAGTAAATACATATAGAATATTTCTCCACGTTTGTTATTAACAAAAAGTTTAGAATAAATCATTGCAAGTCAAAAGAAACAAACTCCCCCTTATTATATGTTAAATGTAATGCATGGCATGCTACTTTTATAACCATGAAAGAGATAATTAAAAATTGTATATATGAAAGATATGCTATTAAGAGCGTCAATGTTCTGCATATAAGAGCAAAAGAAAACTACATAAGAAGCAGTAATAATGAGATATAAATGTCAAACCCCATATAGAAATGTACTACGGACCAAAAGACTGAACTAAAGGTCTAAAAGGACTTAAGAAAAGCCACCAGGTTCTCTGACAATTCTGGATCCATGTCAAAGTTGTCTAGCCCATGACTATAGGTGCTTGACCTAGCAGAAGAGGAGAGTGGCGGCTGGAGCTGTAGTTGACGTCTCGTGTGAGGAGAGAGCTAACTCAACTCTGGTGGTGTGGCACGAGACGAAGTAGTATGTGTGCAGATCTAATACTGTCGTGAAGGTGTTGCTGCCGAGGCTGATGTTGGTGTGGACTGACCATGCTGCTGTTGAGTAGGAGGTGCTGCTTCTGCGTGTCTAGATCTGAGAGGCTATTGGTCGCAGAACTAAACAGTGTGAATCTACTATTCCAATTGATTCAGAAACTAACCCTAGTGACTCAAGGAGTTTGATACATGAGTCCCATTCTCCATTGTCATCACTACAGTCTCTCTCTGTTGTGCATCATGAGAGAGATGCAGTTTGTTACATCTTGTATCCCCAGAGAGTCGTGCCTAGTGAACTATTGGTCGAGCTACTGCCACTCATGTTCGTAGAAAGACGGAGTGGGGTGCACTGGGAGGGGGTAGAAGGCAAAGAAATGCTAGTATGGGAGATAGGATGGTGTAGTAGAAGGCCCAGCCTGAGATGGTGGAGGCTGGGAAGATGAGGTAGGAGTTGCTGCCTATGAAGGGGGAGGAGGATCCTATTGACCTTGCTGTTTTTGTTCCATTTTAGAATAGGTTAACTCATCAAAAATACTGACTCGAGAAATAAATCGCTTGTAGTCAATGTCAATTGGCACATTGAAATGATGAAAAAAGTGGGAGAGAAGGGTGCCAAATGGAAAGACGCTAGTAGGTTTCCTCTCCATAAAGGTGAGGATGAAAAGGTTTCAGTTGAACACCTTATTCTACATAAAGGCATATAATCCCACAAGCATGATATCAGGACAATTCTTGAAAGAGGTGGATTTCGATATAAAATTCCATAAAAATACATAGTTCAAAAATCGAGGGAGATGACAAAAATAAGGTGACTTAGCGGTCTTACCCAAGTCATAGTATTTAGGAGGCAAGAAGGTCTCCCGAATGGTGTTAGAGGACGTGTCATGATGTAATTCTAGATACGTGGGACCAGAAGAGGGACAGATAGGTCCTTGTTAGTGGACTAATTATTCACCTAAATACTTGTTAGATGACTGATTGGGTTAAAGAAGAACTTGGGGGTTAATAGAAAAATTGTATTAAGCTCTGAAACAGGGAATAATCTAATTGCCATATTTAGCCTTACATTTGGTTTGACATTGTATTTTCACACATTTCTTTCCCTTGCCGGTACCAAAGAAATATAAATGGACCTAAATGAAAATAACAAGTTGCAGCTGATCATGCTTACAATTTTTCCACCAACCTCATCAGCGCAATCACGATAATCTTGGGTTTTATATGCACAACCCTAGCTAACTTTCCAAATCATGGCCAATGCTATCTTTGGCAGCTATTCAAAAGTTGCTAAAGATAGCCATTGAGATTTGAGGATCTGAGGGGAAGTAGTGGAGGAGATATAAAAAAAAGAGAGTCCATCCTTGCGAAGGAGGCATCTCCTCCACCATGAAACAAAACTTGCACTATGGAACCCCGTGTACACTGTGACCTGTAGCGTGCTCCACCTCCCACGATCGTGGTGTGCACGGTGACAATGTGCACACCATCATCACTCCACTGCCTCGAATCGTGACCCACTGCACATAACCACTGTACGTCCTCTCCCTTTTGCCTTCTCATTCTTCTTCTTCCTCGGTTTCTCCATCTTCTCCCCCTGCTAAAAGTAAAGAATCCATCCTCCATCTCTTTGTCACACGACACCTTAGATCCGATGCCCTCCACTTTCCCTCTCTCTAAACACCACCGACACCACCTGCAACCCCCCCTTGCGTGAACCCATCATCACTGATAGCAGTCACCCTTGATCGCCGGCCTCCCTCCACGTGGATCTCCTTCGAACCCATCACGCCGCATGCATTGCCAATGTCCTCATCGTCCTCGTTGTCCTCCCGCACCCACATCGCCCTCTGCGACCCCACTGTCGACCCTCTGCTGCTGGACTCCCCTACAAGCTGGTCATCCATCTCTACCTTCTGGCCACCAGCTTCGACCACCTCAGCCATCCCTGTTACTGACATTGGATGTCTCCTCCTTTGACGCATCTCCGCCGGAAGCCACAGGTGCTGCCATCAACTCCACGCATGGCCACGAGCAAGAGAAAACTCTCCCATGTTTTGCTACAGTAAAGTAACATTTAATTTTTATATATTTATGTTGAGGCAATTTCCTGACTTGCCCCCGCTCTTTCTCTCTATTTCTATTAGCATGCTCATTTAGTTTCGACGGGGTTCAACATGCTCATTAAGTGTCATTGTTGAATTTGAGTTGAATGCATTAGAGTTAAATCTATATTGTGTGCTATTTGTGATCTCATCCTCTCTTTCTCTCATTTTCTTGACGGTATTTCTTTTTAAAATTTGATATGAAGGAACTTATTATTTTAATTGTGTATCTTTTTGGTGAGAGTAGCCCATCTTATTTGAGAACATTATTGATATGTTTGTGAGTTTATTGATTCGTGCTTCCCTGTGAATGCGACCTAATCTATCGTGGTTAGATTTGAATTATTTGATGTGTTGATTACAGATTTTCCATCACACCAAAATTGTAACGACACAAAATTTCATATTTAATATTCTATTGAAAGTGAAAATCGATTCACCAAATGACGCCATTGCCGGGAAGACATCAGGCCTAGTAAACTCGCAGCTATTTTTTTGTCTACATTAATTTCTGATTGAGGCAATATATTCACTGATATATTATTTTGGTTTTGGTGTGAGGTACAACATGGGAGGAAGGATACAAAGCGGACTTGTCATCCTGGCGGACCTTGTCACAACCTTGAGGAGTTATCGCAGGTGCACGTGGGCCTTGATCCAACGGGCATGAAGGAGCATGAAGGGACATTTAGGAGGATTTTTCCTCTTGTTTTTCTATTTTTGCATATTGGAGTAGACTTAGAATTTAGTTCATTTAATTATTTTCTCGTCCTTGTAATCTCGGGTTGGTTTTCGGGAGAGTGTCCCCATTTATTTAGATACTAGGTTTATTTTATTTTCGTTTATGGTGATTAGTTTTCTTTGCTTACTCTTAGAAAAAAAGAAAATTCGAGCTACTTGCTAAAAGTTGCATATCCCAAGTACGACCATATAGGATTGTTTGAGTAGCATTTAGTTTTTTTTTTTTGCATTGCGTGCATTCCTGCATTGTAGAGTGCTGGAGCAAGGTACGTAGGTCTTATCTGTTGCGTCAACTATCTATACACGCACTGCATCTGGGATTTAAGTAAAAGGACCACTCAATTTGATTTGAAAAGATTAATCAGGTGGTCACTTTAATTTTGAAAAGGGATTAAGAGATATTAAAATTCACAGGAAGTGTTTTCCAAACTTGCTTGCATTTTTAAAAGAAAAATCATTTTCGTGGTGTGATGCACACTTCCTGCAGCAAACATGCACCGTAGGCATCGCACTAGATCTTGAACAATTAAGGCTATAGGAATCGATCTCTTTATCAATGCAAACCCTCCTATTTTGTCTTGTGATAGTGGTATTAACTTTTGACCAAGTGATTGATACTTTAAGGAGGGGGACAACCCTTAAAGGAACAAAAGGGCAGTTAAGAGGCATCACAAATGCATCACCTCAAAGGAAAGGTCTCCCTACTTGCATCCCTTAGTTCCATCCTTGGAGTACGTTTTCATTAGATCATTTGAGAATATCATTGCAACAAGGTGTAGGTCTTAGGGCACTCGAAGGTCAACTTAGGGTGTGTAACTGGATTGAATAACTTATTTGGTCACCTATAACATCTAAGTGACCTCAACCTTCTTAACAGAAATTGGCCAGGAATCTCAAGTGCCTCATTTCTCTGATACCACTTTAGTGGGAACGGAGGAACACCGCCTTGACTCTATTTGGCTAATCTAGAAGTTGGTTGGAGGACCTAACTTGTTCTACGTAAAAAAAAGAAGAGAAATACCTTTTTCCTTGTGTTTTCTTAGTGTATGCTTGGTAGGCGCTTACTTAAGAGAAGTCTTATTTTCGACCCTGAACCTGAGAGACTCTTTAGGAAAGCCAACCGAGAAAGAAGAAAGATGGCGGAGGAGAGACAGGAAGAAGAAATTGGGGTTGGTGAAAATCAAAGTACCCTGAGGTTCTATTTCTTACCCGTAACTCACTAAGCCCTACCCATCAAACAACTTGGAGGAGAGAATCCATATGAAATCAAGAGCAATACCATATCTTTGCCACCCTCTTTCTATGGTACTGCCAGGGAGGACCCCTGCAGTCATCTTGAGGAATTCACCGATGTCTATTCCACAATGAAGCTCCAAGGCTTTACTAATGAAGCCCTAATGAGGACATTATTTCCATTCTCCTTAAAGGATAAGGCCAAGCACTGGTATCATACCCTTGATGCAAGAGTAAATGATTGGGCCACCGTTGAGGGAGAATTTTTAAAGAAGTTTTGTCCAATGAGTAAAACCAATCATTATAGGATAGAGATTATGTGATTTACTCAGCAGGAGGGGGAGCAATTTCACGAGACTTGGGAGTGCTTTAATGATCTTCTAAGATTATGCCCCCACCATCAAGTGCCAAGATGGCAATTGGTCGAGAGGTTCTATAACGGATTATTTGAATGGCATAGGCAAACTATCAATGCAATCTGTGCTGGAACCTTCGTGACCAAGACTAAGGATGAATCTTCGACTTTATTTGAAACCTTAAGTGATAATTCCATTCATATGTCCTTTTCCTATCAAGAAAGATAACCATCGATCTTTCAAAGGAAGATGGAGGCCCATGAAATCAGGGTTGCTCAGGATTTGGCTTATCAGATTTAGTTATTGAATAAAAATTTTGATAGGCTTTTAGTAAACCTCAGCATGCACCCACAAGCAGCCTCTATTGTCTAGGCTTCAAGTGAATGCTCCATTTGCTAACGCACTTCACATGCCACTGTGGAGTGCCAATTGGTGAATCAATTCCTTGAGTTGATTCAAGCCGATTTGAATGCGGCCCAAGGATTCCGCCTACCCCCTAGGAACAACTTGTATTCTAATACTTACAATCTAGGGTGGCGGAGCCATCCAAATTTTTCGTGGAAGCAAAGTGATGCTTCCAACTAAGGGATTACAAGACCCCAACCTCCCCAACCCATGTACCAGCCACCTTATACAACTCGTCCTCAGAATAAGCCCTCTGAGATGGATGAACTAAAAGCCATGATGAAGGCAATGCAAGAGCATCAAACCACGGTCATCCGATCTTAGAATAAGATGATCACTGAAATGTAATCCCAAATTAGTCATCTTACTAAGGCGATGAAGCAGCGTGATTCGAGGAAGTTGCCTAGTTCTTCTAAGGAGAACCCCAAGGGTAAGGGGATCATATTCAGAGAGCACGCTCAAGATGTGATCGTGCTGAGGAGTGGCAAATAAATTTTCAAACCTGATAGCACTCCTATGATCACCCCTCATAATTCCCCTCCTACATCAACCTCGACTTCCACTCTCATCGAGAAAGAGCCACATTGCCCTCCCTCACTTGAAATCACCCACCCGAAGGTTGTCGTCATTCCACCACTCCTTTCCCGACACGAAGACCCCTCCCCCCAGAAGTCGAGGGTGCCCTATCTAGAGTGCCTATCTGCTCCTGGGGAATCTTCTGTTGGCTCATCTGGAGCCAAGGATAGGATAGAAGAGATTATGGACACTTTTAGGCAAGTTCATATTAACTTGCCTTTGTTGTATGCTATAAAGCAAATCCCATCCTATGCCAAGTTTCTGAAGGACTTGTGTACCAAGAAACATCGATCTAGGAGACAGGGCCAAGCTAAGGTCATCCTGCCTGATTATGTTAGCTCAGTGCTCCAACATGGAACAACCCCCAAGTTGAAAGACCAAGGGGCCCCATATATTTTAGTGGTTATAGGTAACCAATGCATTGATGAGGCTCTACTTAATCTGGGTGCGGGGGTGAACATCTTACCGAGCTCTGTCTATGACCTTCTAGGAGGAGGCGATTTAAAGCCTAGTCATGTCATCCTCTAGGTCGTAGATAGATCACTTAAGACACCACGGGGATTGCTAGAAGTTGTCCTTGTGAGAGTGGATGGCTTCTTCCTTGTTGATTTTCTCATGCTTGACACTGACCCATCAAATTAGCCCACAAAGTCATCCATTATTTTGGGATGCCCCTTCTTGGCCAAAGACAACGACTCTATCAATTGTAGATCGAGGGCACTTAAAATGGACTTTGGGGATAAGAAAATCAGATTAAATGTCTTTGATGCCTACAAGCAACTCGGATTGGAAGATTGTTCCTAGATTGAGGTAGTTGATGAGATTATAGAAGAGACTACTCCAGCACTCTTTTGTAGTGACCCCTTCAAATGGTCATATCTAAGGACCACCCTCTGATTATTGAAGAAAATGAAGGGGATATTCTAGAATTGTAAGAGTTGTTGGGAGTGCACACAGAGTCTCTGTCCCTTTACTGGACTTTGAAGGTAGACCTGCTACCTAAGGCGGGGACATCTCAGCTTATACCCCCAATCCTAAAAGCTCATGAGTTGGAGTTCAAACCCCTCCCAAGCATGCTGAAATATGCTTTCCTTGGGCCCAACAACACACTCCCCGTCATTATCTCATCTGCGTTATTTGAATCGTAGGAGGGAGCACTGCTTGAGTGTTTACAGAGGCACACAGAAGCTATTGCATGGACTATGCTGATATTAAGGGTGTTGACCCCTCGCTCTGTATGCATCATATATGCACGAATGAGTCCATAAAGTCCTTTCGTGACATGCAGAGAAGGCTCAACCCCAATATGTGGGAGGTTGTTAAGAAGGAGATTCTGAAATGGCTAGACGTAGGCATTATTTATCCCATTTCAGTTAGTAAATGGGTCAGTCCTATGCATGTGGTGCCTAAGAAGGCAACAATCACTGTGGAAAAAAATGACCAAGGAGAATTGTTACCACTTATTAATCGAGTTTCAGGAGTTTAAATGTTTTATTGTAGCAAAATCTCCCAAATAGCTCAATCAAGAAATAGAATTTATAACTTGAAACCTAAAGGAAGAGTCTAAGGTCGAACATAGGGAGCAAGTATTGCAATTCATGCACTAATTGAAATGAATATATATATAAACACAAGAAATAAGCCAAATAGAAGATATTCAATGCATGAAAACCTGTCACATTAACTATTCAATAAAATCCAATGTATCTCAAGAATATGAGGACAAAAAGAAAAGAGAATAAAAAATAATGGTGATTTGAATCACCACTTATATCCTCCTTAAGTTAAGCATGCATCCAACTATCAATTATATCAAATAAACCAACAGTAGCTTGAATGCTACAATGATCATACATCTCTTTGGCAAATCCGAAAACTTAAATGTCATTGCTGTAGTATATGCACAAGCCTTTCTTCTTTCCTCTTCTTCTTTCCTTCTTCCTTCTCTTTTTCTTTAGAGCCTCCTTTCACTTCCTTAAGGCTTCTTTTTTTTTCTTCTCTTCAGACTCCTTCCTTCCTTGACAACACATAGGGAGCTAAGGCTTTTAGCGGCTAAGTGTCGCACAAGGGAACCAACTCAGAGCAAAACCCTCCCTCACCTGCTCTCTCTCTCTTTCCTTCCTCTCCTCTCTCAAATATTCGGGTCATAATCAGGTATTCGGATCATGAATAGTGACTAGGGCTATCAGGGGTGTGTGGTAGCCGAGGAGTGCTTGATAGGTTGGGTTAATGGGTCGTGCGGGTGAATGGGGACCCGACCCTCATGTACTAGGCGAGAAGCCTAAAGCATAAAAACAACTTAAGTGCTCTCAAGCGCTCTTCCACACCCGATGTGGCACTAATGTGCCTGCTCCTCTTCGCGTGCGTGCAGCTGCTGGGTGTTCCGTCCAATTGAAGATGAAGAGGAGGTGGTCTCCTCAAATTAACAGCCTGGGCGTGAACCTGGGTTGATTCCGCGACGCCTCAGACTTATTGCCACGAAGAACAGGGCTGTAACTTGAAGAACAAGGGTGGTGCCAATGGCAGTGACGGCGATGGACGGCGGAAAACTGCAAGTCATAAACACAGCCTCTCGGCCACATTAAAATAGTTCATGAGCATTGTCGGAGGGTGTGGAGTGTGATGGCGGTGGTTGCGTGAAGTGTGGTGTTGGGTGAAGGGCGGCAGATGACAAAGATGACAGTGGGAAGGTGGGTTGTTTAGTAGGCAGTTTGGATGGGCGGAACGACAAATAGGTAGGGGGTTTGGTTTGGGATGGCGTGCCAGAGCTTATGAGGGTGTTGGCGAGGCATGTGGTGAGATGGAGTGATGGGGAGACTTCGCCGAAGGTGCGGTCGGAAATGAAGGAGATGACAGTGAACGGCGACGTCGAGGGTTGAAATAGGGGAAAGAAATAGGGGGAAGATAATAGAGGGAGAAAGAGACCTAACTAACCTACTTTAACGGACGAAAGGGTAGAAAGGAGTCGGGTATGGCGTGGCCGACGTCGTGGAAGGAAGTGCCTCCGATGAGGGAGAATGGCAAGGAAGAGGGAGGAAGATGGCGCTTGCTGGTATTGCAATACGCGGAGGAGTTTCAGAAGGAGAAACCAACCGACTATAGTCTGTGGCGGCCGGCGAAGAAGGGAGCCGAAGGAGTTCACCAGAGCTTGTGGAGGAGTTGGTCGGAGAGAGGAGAAGAAAGGAGTATTCCGGTCCAAACCAAGCTAAGGGGGTGAGGAATGCCATGGGCATGCCTTTATAGGTGTTAGATGGTCGTTCCAAGCTTGGAATTCAAGCTTCAAACCACGACAACTCTATGAAGAAGGAAACTCAAACCTTTCAAATGTTTGCATGAGGTTTTGAGTAGGATTTCGAGCCCATGATGCGGCTCAGATTGAAGGGAATTCTCTCAAGAATCTCCCTTCCAATTTTGGAAGGGATTCGTCAAGAAATCAGAGAGAAATCTCTGATTGAAGGTCACCGGAGTAGGACTTCCTTTGCGATAGTGGCGGAGGGACCAATTTATAAAGAACGATGACATAAGTGGGGACCTGTTTGCTATTAATTTCAAAAGCTAGGGGTAGGTGTGAGATAGAAAATATTCTGACTGGACTGAAATGCAAACTAGGTCAAGATGATCTCTGATTGGGCCCAAATTTTGGTACAAACCTAATTTGGACCCAGGGAATATGATGGTGAAGTCAGATTTTGTTTTTGACCAAGTTTGACTAAGTAATTTATGCAAAAGTGCAAATTAGGGCAACTATCTGTCTGAGACTCTATTTTAGGTCAACATGAGTTTTGATGGTCAAATCAAAGGTGCCAAACCTTATAGAATATTTTTCTATGATTTTTAGAAGGTTTAGGTGATTTTTTTCCTAACCAGAACCTCATTTAATTAAGTGAGTCTGAAATTCGGGTTTCAGATGTCCATTAATTCTTGAAATGCGCGAAAACCCATTTCTGTTTACACGGACCCTCTTATTAGACCTTATTACTATTTGACCTTTAATAAACCCCTTGAATTAGCCGTGGTTACTTTGTTAAAACTGTAGTTTTACCATTATTTTAATGCATTTCTCTCAGAAAGGATATGCAATGAATTACGGCTCTTCGGCGGTTATGTAGGAGCATTTGTTTTTCGATCTTGATTAATTAAAGCTAGTTATAGTTGATGATGACGTTATCATCACCACCAGACCCTCAACTGGTAGGAGAGTTTGCATTGATTACTGCCGTTTAAATATGATCACCTAGAAAGACCATTTCTTCTTAGCTTTTATTGACTAGATTATGGGAAAACTAGCAGGAAACAAGTACTTCTGTTTCTTAGATAGGTACTCTAGGTATAATTAGATAGCTGTCCTCCCTATTGATTGATAAATCGATGTTCGCTTTCATTAAGAATTTTAACATAGAATGTCGTGTCGTTGTATTTTATGTTGTGGAAAATCGACTATCAAAATAATAAATAATGAGAATCTAACCACAATGGTTTAGAGTGTCATATCCATAGGGAGACTTAAGGCCAATAAACTCTGATATTTTTACTAAGAATAATCCGCATATTTCCCATTTATGTTCTAAATATCATAAAGCAAAATTTATTGCATATATCAATGTTCATAGGCAAATTAGGATCCTATATAACCACGAGATCAATTCACGTAAGACTCACAACCAAACCAATATATATATATATATATATATATATATACACACTACTCTTTTAAAAATATTCATGGGATAATGGTATAATGAGTGAGGAGATTAGATACTATTAGAGAGTAAAAAGAGTAGCGGTAGAAATAGAGAGGAATAGAGGGGCTGGTCTGTAAATCCTATATAATAATTCATTGCATAAAAGAAGAGTGCAGCAATGGCATAAAAATGTTAATTTTAATTGCCCTTTCACTGTTGCAAATTAGGGGAAGAGGAGTTCCTTGCCTCCGCATGAGGGAGAGGGCATCAATGGCGGCGAGGCTGTCGGTGGAGATGCGCCGGAGGATGGGCTTCGTGTAGATGGTAGTGGTGCGACGAGAGGTGGCCAGAGATGGCAGCCACGCATGGAGGTGGCCGGCGGGAGTGGGTTCGCAGGCAACCATCTGTGGTTAACGGCTGGCAATCATGGACCTCGGGAAAGGCTCGGTGGAGTGTAGGTGTTGCGTTCTTGATGTTGGCATCGAGTATGGCATCCGGCGGTGGTGGCTGTGAGGAGATGGAGGTGGTGAAGGTATTGGGTTTGTTTCACTTGTATAGGAGAAGACAAAGGAGAAAAGGAGGAAGGAGAAGGAGGAAAGGGGGACGGTGGTGAGGATAGACGGTGAAGCGTTGGGTTGGGGAGTTGGGCGAGGGGAGTAGGTGGTTAGGCGTGGTGGTGCTGGCTGCGAGGGAATCCTCGGTGGAGGTGAAATAGAGGAGTGAGTAGAGAGAAGAAGGTGAAGGGGAAGGGGTGCAGTTTCGTTGTTTGAGAAGGAATGGAGGGAAAGGAGGAGATGGGCTGTGGGGATGGCGTTGGTGATGGTGGTGGTTGATAATGGTGGTGCGGTGGTTAGGACGGTGCTGTCACCACTCGACCTTCGTGGTGGAGAAGGTGGAGAGTGAAGATCGCCTGAGCCACAGTGCAAGGCAGATCCACAGGGTCTGCTTCGGCCATGGTGTCGGTGATGGAGATGGTGGATCCCTGCAGGGGGGGAGGATGATGATCTCTTCTCCTCTACGCACGATGTTCTCTTTTATAGACATTCCGCTCGATCTGTTTCTTCCACCGAGATCGTCTCCAACAACTCGGCGAAGCGAGTAGTTTGGATTTGAAGACTGAAAGGGGATAGGGCACAACTGGCGGTGGAGATTGTGGGGACGCGTGCGCCCGTTCCTGTCAACGTCATCAGATGTCCAAATTAAGCTAAAGATGTCTTAAAAGTGAAACTTTGCTGTCCTTAAATTCCTGCAATCAAATAAATTCATATAATTATTTACAATTCAAGATAAACTATGCAAATCTAAATTATAATGCATGCATTTATTTTATAATCAAATGCAAATATTAGTACACTCTAAAATGGAGGAATTGACCAACTTAGGATAAAAGTTAGTCCACTAATGTGAACTCATCAATGATCAAGAGTGTACCACCTTCACGATTCCGTATATGGCACATTTACGTTCTGCCAAATGCCATTCGGGTTATGTAATGCTCCTGCCACGTTCCAACGATGTATGATGGCTATCTTTTATGATATGATCGATGAGTTTGTTGAGATTTTCATGGATGACTTTTCCATCTATGGCTCGTCATTTGATCTATGCCCCTCACACCTTGACAAAGTCTTAACTCATTCACTGAGCTGGTGCTTAGTTAGGAGAAAAGCCATTTTATGGTCCAGTAGGGCATTGTTTTGGGGCATGTAGTTTCCGAGAGAGGATTAGAGGTGAATAAGGCCAAAATTGAGTTCATCTCTAAACTTCCACCGCCCACCAATGTTTGTCAAGTTAGGTCTTTTCTTGGCCATGCTGAATTCTATTGGTGCTTCATTATAGATTTTCGTAAAATCTCTAAGCTACTCTGCAACCTCTTAGAGAAGGATGTTTCCTTCGAGTTTGATGACAGATGTGGAGAGGCTTTCCTAGTCTTGAAGAAAACCCTCATTATTGAGCCAATTCTCCAAGCACCAGATTAGATCCTCCCCTTTGAGCTTATGTGTGATGCATTTGACTTCGCCGTGGGAGCGGTCTTAGGTCAAAGGATTGATGGTAAACCTCATGTTTTACACTATGCCAGCAAGACTCTCACGGATCCTCAGCAAAACTACAATGTCACCGAGAAGGAACTTCTCGCAATAGTGTTTGCTTTGGAGAAGTTTAGGTCTTATTTATTGGGATCTAAGGTTTTGGTGTATTTAGATCACTCAGCCTTAAAGCATGTGTCCCAAACCTAGACTTATTCGCTGGATTCTGCTACTCCAGGAGTTTGACCTGGAAATTAAAGATAAAAATGGAGTCGAGAATGTGGTAGTAGATCATTTGTCTAGGATCCCTGTTGAGGTATCAACCCCAGCTGGCGGTATTCGGGAGACTTTCCTGATGAGTCTTTGATGGCCGTGGGGACCAAAACTCCTTGGTTCACTTATATAGTGAACTTCTCGTCACAGGCATTACCCCTAGTACTTGGGACAAGTAGAAGAGAGACAAGTTTCTCATTGAAGCTAAATTTTATCACTGGGAGGAATTCGAGCTATTTAGAATAAACCCTAACTAGTTATTTCGAAGTTGTGTCTCTAAGGAAGAACAAAGGAATGCTCTGAGTTCTTGTCACGACCTCCACTGTGGAGGACATTTTAGTGGGAAAAGATTGCCTGCAAGGTTCTTCATGAAATTCCCTACTTGGAGGGGGGTGAGATGTGTGATGTAATATAAAATGCGAAATTAAAATAGACAATTTCACAATGATAAGCAATCGCACAATTACCCAAGTATTTTTAGGTGAAAACCCAAACCAGGTGAAAATCACCACCTAACCCTCTTGAGTTAGGATTTTCCAATCGATCTAGTCGATCAAATCCACTATACGAACTACTTAAACGAGGGTAGTTCGACCTCTATTACAACCACGTTACGAGTACGAGGGTAGCGTTCCACAACCCCTTCTTTTCACATGGAGGATTTTGTCTCACGAAGGAGACAGGAATTCGCAATGCGAATACACAACTAATAACAAAGAATAATTACAACATAACCTATAGAGCCAACAAGGATTAACTTAGCTACTATAGGTAAAGAAACTGTGGATTCCCTACTAGGAGGGGGTGACGTAATATATTGCGGAGAAACAATCTCACAAAATTCAATCGCACAAGGTACACAATTATTTTTAGGTGGAAACCCAAACCGGGTGAAAACCACCACCTAACCCTCTCGAGTTAGGATTTTCCGATCAACCTAGTTGATCAAATCCACTAAACGAATCACTTAAACGAGGGTGATTCAACCTCAATTACAACCACGCTACAAGTGCGAGGGTAGCGTTCCTCAACCCCTTCTCTTCACGAGAAGGATTTTGTCCCACGAAGGAGACGGGAATTCGCAAAGCGAATGCCCAACCAAATGACAAAGTAAAATAACAAATATAGTCCTATAGAGCCAACAAAGATTTAAACCTAGCTTTTATAGGAATTAGGAAACTTCCCTTTGCAAGGAGTGTGTCGAATTGATGACATGGGTGCGTGAGCCACGCGACGGCGCAACGTCGCTCTCATGAACTATGGCGGGAGAGCGGGTGCGCAAAGGCTTGATGCTCTCAGGATGAAGAACTTGAGCTTGGAGAGTAAGAGCTTTTCTTCTTAGGATCAAGAGACACAAAAAGGTGTGAAAGTGTATTACTAGGTGTGTCTTGTGTATCTAGGTGTGTCGTTGTGTTCAAGAGGTTCCTCTCTATCTATAGAGGCCTTAGGAAAGCTTTGGAAGGCTTTAAAAAGCTTCCATAGCCGTTGAGTGCAAAGCCCAAGAGAATCAGGCCGAAATCAGGAACAATGATTGCACTGACAGGGTAATCAGACGTCTGATCCTGGCATCAAACGTTTGGGAAACCAATTTAAGATGTCTGAAAATAAGGTCAGACGTCTGATTTTATGCGGGTTTCTTTTGACTTGAATCAGATCTAAACAGGGTTCCAGTGCAAGTCGATCAGACGACGTACAGGACGTCTGGCACTATGTCTGGACGTCTGGAAACCTACTTTTCTTCGGGAATGGATTTCCAAGAGAGTGCAATGGCTAGAAAATCTCTGAGAAGAGATTTTGGGTCAGCAGAGGCAAAACGGTCATTTATCAGACGTCTGGAAAGGCTTAAGGACGTCTGATAAGGCTCTAACGATCATATTCTTCAGTGTTTGTTAAGCCAGCCAACGGTTCACTAATTGGACGTCTGGCAAGTCCATCAGACGTCTTCTAAGACGTCTGGACTATGGTCTGGACGTCTGATTTCATCAGACAGGACTAGGTAAGTCCAGCCTAGTTGTTATCAGACGTCTGAATCATCAGTCAGACGTTTTAAAACATATTATCAGACGTCTGATTTTGGAATTAGATGTCTGAAAAAGTTGTTTGAACCCTATATTGGTTTTCTAAGTTTTCTACAGAAAACCTAAGTATCCTAGGATTGTGCCGGTATTCCTAGGACTACTATTAGGGTACTTTGAGGCTCTTTAACATGATGTTCTAAGGAATAAAAAGAGCAAGGAAATAAAGACAAAAGTACATGAAAGAAATAAACAGAATTCTATCCTATTCTTCTTGTCCTTCCATCTTCAATCTATCGCTCCTCGCGAATCTCCTCTGTTCTCCGTCAAGGTCCTCCAATCCATCCTAGATGCGAGCTCGAACTCCGTTTAATCACGTCTCCATTTGCAATTTGCATGAAATCTAAGACTCCAAGTGCAAATATTAAATGACACGTGTTTTGTTATCATCAAAGCAAATGATCGCGGTGCTCTAGCACCAACAGAAACATCCCTTTGATGAAGGGAGTGCGTCGGCGTGACGACGTGGGTGTGTGAACCACGCAGCGGCGTGACGTGCGAAATATGTGTTTGTTTAAAAGGATCGTTATAGTTCATGCTCGCAACGGTTGTGTTAAAAGAAGAAACAGACGTGAGTCCGAGTGTCGATCACAGGTGGCGTAAAAATCAGATTTTCTTTGTCACTTAATGTCACAGAGATAATGAGTTTTTGCTTGCGAGAAGACGTGGTAGAAAAACGAGTGAGAGAGAGAAAGAGAGAGAGAGAGAGAGAGTAGGGTTAGAGTCTTTTAAATCATAGCAATTACTCAAAGCAAGATGGAGAACAACATCAACATTATATTAAACATGCAAATCAAATTTCAAAAATATAACAGTAGCTAAATGATTGAATAAAATGGAGGTAAAGCTAGGTTAAAGGGAAAGAGAGAGAGGAGATGGCGAGGCGGCTAGGGCGGTGGAAGGAGGCTCCGTCAGCGGCTCGTCGACTTCGTTGACTACAAGACAGGCTAAAGGGGGCTCGAAGGGTGTTACAAGACTTGCAAGGTGAATTGAATGCCTTACATGGGTAGTTGGGAGGGGTTTATATAGAGAGAAGAGGTTTCCATTTTAATTATGGGCTTTAGCAATGTTCGGGACATTGCTAAACCCATGCTAAAAGCATCGATGAAGCCTCCTTCCCAGCGATCTCACATGCGCGCCCGCGCTTCTTCATGCACGATCTGTGCTCGCGTGCTGTGGGCCGTCCGATCGAAGATCGGACGGTTGAGATCTCACGGAGGGGTGTGCTCGCGAAGTGCTGCTGGGGCACACACTGCTGCTGCGTCATCGCGTGCGTTCGTCATCTACGTCTGGAGGAGTGCCGTGTGGCGCGATCGTCACCCTTCGCGCGTGGATCTACGACCTTAATCGGCTGCGCCCGCATGAGTATTAGTTTAGCGGCACGCGGGGTTTCGAACGCCCGCCGCTGCCTTTGCAAGAGGGGTGAGACCCGCTACGCTGTGCGGGCGAATGGTCACGACGAGGAAGTGAGGCACACGGGCGTGGAGTGTGGCAGGGCCATTCGATTGAAGATCAACGGTCGAGATTCATCCTGCGGTGGAGGCAGTTGTGTTATGTTGCAGTTGAGGAGCGCGGGGATGCTGAGACGTGGCAACCTTATGACCGTTGATCGTCAGATCAAAGGTCAGAACTTCTTGGGCCAATTGTGGGGGCTTCGGATGTCGGATTTAGCAGATTTTGAGTCCGTTAGAGTCCGTTCGTCGCTCTGAGTCCATCCGTGCTGTCCGATTGCTCATCTGAGGTCTATTTTGACATGTACTTGTACACTTGGCCGTTAATAGTGCATTATAAGTAATCTTGATGTGCAATGCATGCGATGCTCCTATTCCTATTTATGATGTATCCCATGTGCATTTTACCTTTAAGACCATCCCCTTTTGGCAGAGTTAGCTTTGTAAAATGTAGTGTTATCACGACGCTCTGTCGCTCTCTTAATTGCGGAGGGAGAATAGGTGCGCAAATTGGATGAGGCACTTGGATGTGGAACTAGCCTTTGAGAGCAAGTTCTTCTTCTACTTCAATTTGACACAAAATGAGTGGAAATATTCTTTCAAGGTGTGTTTCTGCAAGGCAAGGGTTCTCCTTTATTTATAGAGGGCCTAGGAAGGCTTTGGAAGGCTTCCATAGTCGTTGGGTGCAAATCCAAGGCAAATCAAGTCGGAATCAGGATTAATCATGACTCTGACAGGGTTATCAGACATCTGGTCCGGGCATCAGATGTCTTGAAAACCTGATTATGACATCTAGGAACTAAGTCAGACGTTTGATTCTAAGAGGGTTTCCTTCTTAACTTGAATCAGACCTAAACATTGTTCTAGTGTATGGCCATCAGGTGACATATAGGACGTCTGACACTAGGTCTGGACGTCTGGAAACCTATCTATTCTGCGGAAATGGATTCCTAAGGAAGGTAACGGCTAGAAAATCTCTCAAAGGAGATTTTGGGTCAGTAGAGGCAAAACGGTCACATATCAGACGTCTGGGGTCCTCTACGGACGTCTGTTGTAAGGATAACGGTCATTTTCCTCAACGTTTACATAGGCAGCCAACGTTCCACTAATTGGACGTCAGGTAAAGGCATCAAACGTCTCTTAAGACATCTGGACTAAGGTCTAGATGACTGATTCTAACAGAAAGAACCTATTAAGTTCAGCCTAGATGTTATGGACGTCTAATCAAACAGTCAGACGTCTTAAAAGTCACTATCAGACGTCTGATTTCCAAATTTGACGTCTGATAAGGCTGTCTGAATCCTATTCTGGTTTTCTGAGTTCTCTACAGAAAACCTATGTATCCTTGGGTTTGTGCAAGTGTTCCTAGGACTACTATTAAAGTACTTTGAGGCTCTTTAACAAGAATCTAAGAAATAAAGAGCGACCAAAGAAACAAAATATAAATTACAATAGAAAGGAAATCTATCTTGTTCTTCATCTCCTTCCTTCTTCAAGCTTTTGCTCCTTGTGAAGCTCCTTCGCCTTTGTCAAGCTCCTCCAATCTGCCTTGGATGTGAGCTCAAATTTCATCTAAACACCTGTCTCCATTTGCAATTTGTCCTGAAAACTAGGACTCAAAAGCAAATGTTAAAAGACACGTGTTTTGTTATCATCAAAATAAACGATCGTGATGCTTTAGCACCAACACTTCAGTCTGACTTTTGCTGGCCCACATTATTCTAAGATGCACACACTTATTGGGGCGCTTGTCTAGTTTGCCCGCAGACGGGAACCATTGGAAAAAGGGATGAGATGCCCCAACAACCTATTCTCCCCATAGAGATATTTGATATTTGGGACATCGATTTCATGGGTCCCTTTCCTGTGGCCTTTGGATATGAGTATATTCTTGTGGGTGTGGACTATGTATTGAAATGGATAGAAACCATACCCACACGAACCAATGACTATTCCGTGGTCTTGGATTTTGTCAGGGCTAATATAATTTCTCAATATGAATGCCTAAGGACTATCATAAGTGATGGAGGACCTCACTTCAAGAATGCACATTTCACGAGACTACTTTAAAATTTGGGAGTTAATTACATGAAAGCCACACCATACCATCCCCAAACGAGTAGTCAAGTTGAGGTGTCAAATAGGGAGATTAAGTGGATTATGGAAAAGCTTATTTGGCTCGACAGAAAAGATTGGTCGAAGAAACTTTATGAAGCTCTTTGGGCCTCCAGGATGGCTTATAAAACTCCCTTGGGTATGCCACCTTTTAGAATAGTGTATGGTAAAGCTTGCCACTTACCCATTGAAATCTAGCACAAAACCTATTGGGCCATTAAGAATGTTAATCTAAATCTAGATAGAGCAGATAAGGCTCGTTGATTGCGTAGCAATTCACGTTGTTAAATAATTAATCTTATGCTATTTGCTAGCTTTACACATTTAGTATTAGATAGCTATGCATGCATCTTGTAAATATATGCATTCATGCATTTTAGGAGAGGAAGAAAGAGAGAGAGATAGAGCCTTCATTAACACCACCTAACATCACCTACATTAATTTCTTAATAACACAAGTGCCTACCCACAAAACCCCCAAAATATCCCCACAAAAAATATCCCAATGGCTTCCTATTGTTGTCACCCTCACCCCCCTTACCTATATAAACCCCCACACCACCTCCTTGTGAGGGGTCGACACCACCTTCACCCATCTGCACCCACACCTTCACTCTTACCTCACTCACACACTGCATCACACATAGCACAGTTGGCCACTTTGCCTCTGCTCTCTCCCTCTCTTCTCCTCCCATTCTCAGCACCCTTTCACCAGTTGAGAGGGCACACTAAAGAATAGAGGAGTTCCCTCCTGTGGTAGCAACCATCGTGGTGAGGGTGCACCACCGTCTAGCTCATTGTGAGCAGGTAGATGTCATGGAGTTCTTTTTATTTGTTGATTTTATCTTCTTTCATTTCCATTAGAGCGAGGTCGTGTAGCTACTCTATTTTCGCTACAGGAACCTCACTCGTAACTCATTTTCCTCCCTTTTTACCTGATACGTTGCTCACTTATCTGGTGAAAAAGCCCACGTCGCTTCTGTCTCTCTCCTCACAACCGGTTGCAACACCGCCCAACGCCCTTCTCTCTCTCTCTCTCCCCGTCCACCAGCTAAGTGAGAAACTTTGTCGGTGAAAATCACCCCAACCAGTTCTCGTGCCCTACGCGAGCATTGTTTACCCCCCTGCACACTAAATGCAATTAGCAAGCTTCTCAACTTGTTGGTTGCAAACTCATTCTCTCTACCTGCGACCCCCTCCCGCAGGTCACACACGCCCTCACTAGTGCACCCTCTTGCATGCGCACATAGCACCTTTGCGAGCCCTTGCCGCCTTACTTGCGTGCGCAACACACACGCACACAGACACACACTCACATAGACAAACACATCCACTTACACCCATACATTTGTATATTCCCACCTATTTACATACATACATACATACATACACACACACACATATAAAATTCACACACACTTCCCCTTATTTCCATAGATACCCCTACACACTTCTTTTCACCATCCCGCACACTTATTCATTTACTGCGCATTTTATCATGCGTGTGTTTGCACGAGTTGTGTACATATTCATGATTATCCACGCACATTAAGCCATTCAACACACACACACATCCGCTTTAGACCTTCATGTGGCACATAACTAGGGTTAGTCGCGTCTCTTTAGATGACAATTAACCTAGTACGATGCTACATTCCCATTGAATCTCCGATTCAATTCCCTCCCACTACATATTTTATCGTTGTACATGCACACAGACACATATATATATATATACACACACATAGAGATCTATATATCTCATACATACATACATACATACACACACACACATATTAGCTAAGTAGTTTCATTTATTTTAGTTCTCGCATTTCTTTCCTTTGTTCTAGTATTCTCTTTTATTTTGTTAATTGAGAAAAAACCAAAAAAAAAAAGAAAAGAAAAGAATTCTTAACCTTGCAGGTACCTAATCTTGTGTGTAGCAAGATTGTTTCTGATTGATTTTGGCGTGCCAAGGACTTATTTTAAGAGTGTACCTCAAGGACAAGAGTATCACAAAAAATCTAAACCAAATGAAAACCCAAAAATATAATAAGCGAATGGAAATCACTCATCTTTAGGATTCTTATAGAAATTGATAAATCCAAGCTTGCCTCCCTGAGTTTGACCCTGGGCCTAAAATTGACAGGCTTAAAAGATTCTTAGTCCAGTTTAAAATATCTTTGAAAAAGCTGTGTAGGATCGCCTGTAGGTAACCGCTTCCACTATACTCATTTTGATGCTAATATTGCATAATTAAATAACCTTAGTCGCGTTCCATCACAAGTTTTCTGGCGCAGTTGCTGAGGAGGGCAATTTCGATTCGATTTCTACTCTTTTCCTTTAGATTATCTCTCTTTCCACTCGTCTCTTCATGGGTATTCCTTATTGGTTTTTGTGCAAGTGAACTTGTTGCGAGGAGACACGCAGAGGAGGTTGGAGACATGGATGAGTCCACGGTAGGAGAGAGAGTGTAAAGTCATCGATGCTGCTTGGAGCTTCGTACACGTTGCTGAGGAGGTAGGTGTCCATTTCTCTTAGCAACCTAGGTTCTCTTGTCACCATAAAGCTAAAAAGACTGAAAAAAAGAAAAAATCAAACCCTAAAGGAAATTCAAAAAATAAAAAACCCTAAAAAAGAGTTTCTTCTGGGGATTTCTTAGGGTGAGTAGATTAAAATCCACTGGTTGATTGTTTTCATCACATCCGCCACCCTCAATTTCCCACACATTCGCATGCATAAAATCCAAGAATCTCGATTCTTCAATTTTTCATGACACGTGATTTTATTGAGGCGAATTAAAATCAACTGTTTGTTACATCTATTTGCCTCACTATTCCCATTCGAGATCACACTACTGTGGTTAGGGAGTCTTGGAATTAATTTGACTCCAACCCCACCACGGCCTTAAATTTTGCATCTGATTTGATCCCGAATCCCTACCCCAACATTTTCATTTTCATTTTCTTGTCTTGGAGGTTGAGCCTTGTGTGGATTTTACATTGTGGTGATTTGGAGCAATTGAATTGAATTGTTTGGCTCCCATTCACATTAAATTAAAAGCGACATGTGCGTCCACACTTAGAAATATCCATTTAGGGACCCATTGCATTGTAGCATGCATTAACCAATCAAGTTGAAGGAAGGTTGTTTGGGCAGAAGAACTTGTTTTTCTAAAATCTGAAAATTGGTTAAATTGGTAATTCATTTGAATCCTAAAATTCACACTACTAAAGAGCAAAATTTTGAAAGCCATTCACCAATCTAAACTTCAATTCGGGGAGATTTCCCCATTGCATGTTTGATTTGCACACTTCAATCAACGCACTTAGGCATTACCCTTTTAACAACCACCTTCACATTCCAAAGCACTTGTATCCTAAGCCTCTTAACTAAAACTAGTAGTAACTTGACCCCATTAAGGTTTGGAGGCCTAACTACCCATGTATAGTGCCTATGTGCTGATACGGGTTCCTGCATGCTATCAGGTGTCTAAGACTAGGGCAAATAGCCTTTCAATTTGGCCCGGTGGTTCCGTGGTGCTCGTATTTGGTTCCATAGGTGGCGATAGTAGGTAAGTTAGATCTTTAGGCCTTAAGTCACATTTAGAGGTTAGGACCTTGATTGATTGATTTGTCGTTAAGTGAACCTATTCAACGTCTCTTCTCTCATCCCCTTCTCTTCTCAACTCCCCAATTCTTCTTTTGGTAATGCATGTTTGGGAGGAGGTCACAAAACCCTGAACTTGTTGAATTGTTTGATAATTCTAGATGGGTAGAAGCTAGTGAATCATCCTCCTCCTTCGTAAACATGATTGCTCGCCCACCCCCAAATCCTAAGGTGGGGAATCCTCACCCTCCTCCACCAGGTGGTGTAGGAGTCGACCCATTAACTCGCCTCCAAGCCCAAATGGCATTGTACACTGAATAGATTCAGACCATTAGGGAAACATTGGAGGAAATGCAAAAGCCTCCCCATCAGGAGACTAGGTCTCTGTACTCATATCAAAATCATGTTGCAACAGTGACCCATAAGCAGGTTCGCGTCCCCGTGGGTGGGGAAGATTTTCAATTAAAATCGAACGTAATTGGCCTAATCAATTTCCATTACAATGGACTTGCCAGTGAAGACCCTTTTCTTCACTTGGAGGACTTAACTTGCTTTGCTGAAACTATTAAATCAAGAATCATTGGGTTAGACGTTGTCCTCATGAAAATGTTCCTGTTTTCGTTGCGGGACAAAGCCGCGCAATGGTTGTGCATGATTGGACGACCCATTCTTTCTTGGGAAGAGATGTGTACAACGTTTCACAGTAAATTCTTCCCAATCGGGTGCACCAATGCACTTCTCCGTGCTATAACTTCTTTCACGCAACAAAATGGTGAATAGTTTCATGAGGCCTAGGAGAGGCATAATGGCCTTCTCAAGAAATGTCCACACCACGGTTCTCCTTGGTGGCACTAGCCCAGATCTTGTACTATGGGCTAAATGAATCCATGAGGCAAATTGCGGGTGCTTCTTGCAAAGGTAATTTCATGAATAAAGACGATGATGGAGCATTTGAACTGTTTGGGAACATGAGTGAAAATTCTATGAACAACGCTTTGATCATTGCCTTTAATCGGACCAACGCACCTCATAGTGGAGCACATGGGGTTGACACGGGACCCTCCCATTCGTCCACTGACACGAGCTTAATTAGGGGTGTACACGGGTCAGGTTGGGTCATGTTCGGACTCAACCCAAACCCAACCCATAGTTTTCGGGTTGGGATTTTTCCAACCCAACCCATAAAAATCGGGTTGGGTTGGGTCAGGTTGAGCGGGTTGTTGACTAGTTAAAAGACTCAAAACTTATGTTTATCTTCTGCATATTTTCTATGTCTTTCATAGTTAATAAGAAAACATTTTAAACTTATAAATATCTTATACCTTCTAAAAAAGTGAATATAATAGACAAAAACAAAAACAACTTGATAGTTGTATAATAATAATTACCTCTTTTCTGTAGAAAAGTAAGCACATATTACAAGATGATTATCTTTTTCTTGTAACTTTTTTTCATAAATGTAGGCATTCAAAACAAAGAATTAGACAAGAATTAAAATAATTTTTTACCAGTAAGGTAAAAATTCAAGATGTATGTGTGCATATCTTTTAATTCTGTCTAAATAATGAATTAGATGAAAACCTAAATAATGATGTCTAATTTAAGTGTCAAATTTTGAATACCTACATTAAAGTTTCAAATAATTTAGGTTAAATTAAGGGAAGGCAGAGGGGAAGAAGGATGGCCGAGAGAGGGGGTGGTGGGTATTGGCTATAGTGAAGGAGGATGGCTGGTGAGGGGGTGGAAGGTTGTATGGTGGTGGTGGTAGTGACTCTAGTGATAGGCTGGGCGAAGGGGAAGGTAGAGAGGATGGTGGATGACCGGTGAAGGGTGGTGGGCTGTGTGGTGGTGGTGGATCGATGGTAGTTGGCCAACGGCTTTGGTAATAGGCTCAGGCTGGGCAGAAGGAAGGTAATGATGATGATGGATGGCCGGTGAGAGGGTGGTGGGCTGTGTGGTGATGGTGGTGGTTGTAGTAGCTCTAGTGAAGGGAGGTGGTGGTTGTCACTATTGTAGAGGAGGAAGAGAGGAGGGAGGAAGATGCTAACCTCGAGTGGTAATGACGAGAACAATGGCGACAACAAGAAGGGAACTGCGAGAGAGGTTAGTGGCGACGACGAGAGAGGAAGCTCTGTTTAGGGCTTGTGAGCGAGAGGGAAACTGAAAAGAAGTGCACGATAGAGAGTACACAGGGAGAGGGAAAGGTGAAATTGAAGGAGTGGCGTGTGTTACTTTCGTGGTTTTTTTTTTGTCTCCTTTCAAGTTTAAACAGGGTAGCTCTTTTTCCTTTAAAATTTTAATGTATACTCTTGTGTGTGTGTGTATGTATGTATCAGGTTGCAGGTTGTGTTGGCTTTATTAGACCTCAAACCCTACCCAACCCATTTTTTATTGGGTTGGGAAAATCTCAACCCAACCCAACTTAATCAAGTTGGGTATGGGTTGGGATTGGGTTGAACCCGACCCGTGTACACCCATAAGCTTAATTGCACAAAAATTGGATGAAGTCTCCCTCGTTCACAAAAAGCTAGACGAACTCTTGGCCAACCTTGCCTGCTCTGTGGCCAATACTTTGGCTCCTCCATCACGTTACAAACCTAATCCTTCCCAAGTCAGGGTTATTTTCAAGAATCTTGCACAGCCTACACCGTTCTTGTCGCGTGTCACGCTGAGCGACTTGGTAGGTAATGTGGACCTGGCATCTGCTAGCTAGTATTTGGACATGGAGAAGCAAGCCTGCATGTACTCGGATGCATTATCTTATGTGAATTCGTCTTTAGATTTCGAAGATGTGTATGCCCTGGGAAACAACCCATATTCTGCTACTTATAACCCAGGGTGGCGAACCATCCAAACTTTGCGTGGTCCAACAACCCTTAGCGCCAAAACCCTGTTGGTGGACTAATGTGACTGTCCGCTCCCATTATCCCAAGGGCTCAATATTGTCCGCTAGCAAATACGTCGTCAAGCCCTTGTGCACTTCAAACGGATCACGCATCATGCCCTCTTGATAAGTTGATGCAAATGATGACGAAGATGTCTAGGCACCATGAAGAGAACATGACTTCTCTTCAACACCAATTGGCATAGCAGAATGCTGAGATCAGTCAACTTTGCATGACAACTCTATCTTAAGGCACTCTTCCTGCCCAACCTGTCCCAAACCTACGAAATTTCGTGCCCTGTGGTCCACAATCACAGGTGCGACCTTCTCAAGGGTAGGTTCACTAGATTCTGCATGCTCCGAGTACTCCACCGAGATTTCAGGCTAATCCCACAGCTTTACATCAACCTTACGTCCCTGTTGTGAACCATCCTTTGCCTTATGAATCTAGTAGACCTACGACATCCAATGCCATTACTATGAAGAGAGGTAAACAAACTGTCGATCCACCTCGACCTAATGCTAGCCCATCTTCTTCATTGTCTTCTCATTCGGATTGCATACTGCATTCTCGTGCGGACGACATACCCAAACTGCTGTCAAATCGGTCCCATTTCCTAAGGCTCTACTAAGGGAGCCAAAAGGCATGAAAAAGAGCACGTAAACCTTTGATAATCTGCACGATTTATTCAAGGATGTTGAAATCAAGGTTTATTTACTTAAGGTGATCGACCACATCCTGCTTGTCGCCTATTTCTTGAAGGACTGCACTACACCAAGGCGATAGCAAAAGAAAACCAAAAACCCGGTGGTTCTCTCGCCTCGTGCGAGTTGTACTATACTTTCAAAATTACCATCGAAGTAAAAAGACCTAGGCACCCCTTTCATTTCATGCAACATCAAAGGCTGTAATTTTGATCATGCTTTGCTGGATTTAGGATCTTCCATTAGCCTTGTTCCATCCATCATGTTTTCAAAATTTGCAATGGGAAACTTGAAACCTACCCCTACTACATCACAGCTAGCAGATCACTCTGTCAAAATCTTGTGGGGTGTAGTGGAAGACATGGTAGTTAGGGTCAACAGCCTATGTTTTCCTGTTGACTTTCTTGTATTAAATATGGAAATTCCTGATTTGCTTTATGATTACCCGATCATCCTCGGTAGACCTTTCTTGGCCACAACTTGCGCTTATATTGATTGTGAGTTGAGCTGCATTGAGATTGTCATGGGCTACAAAAAGCTCAAACCTAGCATTTTTAAGGTCGCCAAGAATTTTGACTGTGATCTTACCGAGGATGACATGTTTGACGATGACACGTCTGACGATGACATGGCCATTAGTGTGTGTATCGGGTTGGTTGGGACCTATTCGAATTGCTGTGACGTACCCTTAGTGAATCACCAAGGCTTGACTTATTTATACTGTGACATTTCTCACTCCTTCCCTTATCTCTATCCCTTCTTGACCAGACCCCTGACGAGGCCCACTTCGCTTCTTACGCCTCGTGGTTTGAGTCATTTCTGGGTTGCTCACCTCCGCTCTACCCCCTTGAAGACCGAAGTGCCCATTCTTTGCTGCCAAATTAGGCGGAAGGGATATTCCACACTAGGACCTTATTCCCAAATACTGATCCCTGGGTTCTCCTTTCTTGGATCCATCAATCCAAGATGCCCCTATTCTTGGTCAACCTGAGAGCCAATTTCCTTCACCCCTTATTCTTCCTTCTGATCCTTTTGGGACACTCTTGTCCCAAGATTTACTAGATCTTTCCCCATCCACTCTCGAGCTTAAAGTGTTGCTTGACATGCTAAAATATGCTTTCTTAGGACCAAATGAGATGCTCCTTGTAATCATTAGTTCGAAATTGTCTAGGGAGAAAGAGTGAAAACTAATGAAGGTCCTAATTGAACATAAGGCAACCATTGGATAGTCTCTCTTTGATCTGACTGGCATTAGCCCCTCCTATTGCACTCATCGTATATATACAGAGGAGGAGGCTCTACCTTCCCGCGAGATGCAGCAACGTCTCAATCCTAATATTCGGGAGGTTGTTTAGATCGAAATAATTAAGTGGCTTGATGCGGGCATCATTTACCCGATTAGCGATAGCCCCTAGCTGAGCCCGATTCATGTTGTGCCCAAAAAGGCTGGTCTCACCAGCCCTGTCAATAATAGGGGCTAATCCATCCCTACATGCACTCCTACGTCTTGGAGAGTGTGTGTAGATTATAGGAAACTCAATGTTGCTACTTAGAAAGACCATTTCCCGCTACCTTTTATCGACCAAATCCCAGAGTGGTTAGTGAGAAATCAGTTTTTTATTTCCTGGATGGATTCTCAGGCTATAATCAGGTGGTTATTGACCCCGTGACCAAGAGGAGATCACCTTCACCTACCCCTTTGGCATCTTCGCTTTCCGAAGGATGCCATTTGGACTTTAGAACGTGCCAACTACATTCCAACGATGCATGCTGGCGATATTGCATGATATGGTGGGTGATTGTTTTGAGGTCTTTATAAGCGACTTTACATACCTTTGATGATTGTCTAGCTAATCTAACCCACATCCTTCGGAGATGTATTGATGTAAACCTTGTGCTTTCTTGGGAGAAAAGTCATTTTATGGTGCACGAAGGTATTGTTCTAGGACATATCATCTCCAAAAGGGGTATTGAGGTAGACAGAGCTATGCTTGATGTGATAGTTGATTTACCTATACCTAGTCCTGTCAGGCAAATCCGCTCATCTCTGGGTCATGTCAATTTTAATAGGAGATTTATTAAGGATTTCTCTAAGATTTCCAGACCTTTGACGCGTCTCCTATCGATCGATGTGCCCTTTGACATGGGCCTCGACTGTGTTCGAGCACTTATGCAGTTGCGTGATGCTGTCACTAAGGCCCCTGTTCGCCAACCGCCTGATTGGTCCCTTGACTTTGGGCTGATGTGTGATGCTTCTAACCTAGCTATCGGAGCCATCTTGGGACAAAAACGTGATAAACACCCCTTTGTGGTGTATTAGGCCAGTGAGACGTTGGATGAGGAATAGCGTAATTACATGACCACTGAAAAGGAGCTGTTGGCAGTAGTCTTTGGGTTGGAGAAATTCCTATCGTATCTTTTAGTCTCACATGTTACTATCTTTACAAACCACGCGACCATTTGTCATCTCATGCATAAGAAGGACGCTAAGCCCTGGTTAATTCGTTCGATCCTTCTATTACAAGAGTTTGATCTTGAGATATGAGATAAGGCCGGAACCCAGAATGTGTCGCAAACCATCTATCGAGACTCGACCCTGACCATATTGGAGTTTCCCTACCGATGAATGAATCTTTTCCTAATGAGCACCTTCTGGAGATAGATGTGGCAAGTGGACCTTGATATGCTGATATCGCTAATTACCTTGCTTCTAGCTCTCTTCCCCGAGGCTGGCCTAAAAACCAGCATGAGCGTCTCATTGCAGAAGCAAAGTATTTTTTCTGGGATAATCCACTTCTTTTTAAAGTAGGTGCCGACCAAATTATCCGTCGCTATGTTCCTAACAGGGAATTCCCTAGTGTGCTATCCTTGTGCCATGATCAAGCCTACGAAGGCCATTTTTTTGGGAGGAAGACAACAACCAATGTGTTGCAGTGCGGATTCTTTTGCCCCTCCCTTCATCAGGATACACACAATTACGTTAAGTGTTGCACTAGGTGCCAGTCGCTAGGGTCAATGTCATGTTGCGACATGATGTCCTTGCAACCCATCTTAGCTGCAAAGATTTTTGATATTTGGGGAATCAATTTTATGGGTTCCTTTCTTCCATCCAACGGTTTCAAGTACATCCTCGTCGCCATTGATTATGTCTTGAAATGGATTGAGGCTATTCCCGTGCACTCTGCTAACCATGTTGTCTCCACCAAACTCATCAAGGGCCATATCTTTGTGCACTTTGGGATCCCTCGAGCCAACATTTCGGGTGGAGGAACCCATTTTAGTCATTCGTCTTTCCGAGCACTTTTGAGGAAGTATGGAGTTCACCATCGTATCGCTTCTCCGTATTATCCCCAAACAAATGGTTAGGCTGAGGTGTCAAACCGGCAAATCAAGCAAATCCTCTATAAAATGGTTCGACTTGACCGTAAGGATTGGTCTAATAAGTTGATTGACACCTTATGGGTTTATCGGACCACCTCGAAGGCTTCCCTGGGTATGTCACCGTACATGATTATTTTTTGGAAGCATTGTTACTTGCATGTTGAGTTGGAGCACTACGCTTATTAGGCAGTTCGCCAGTGTAACCTCGACCTAGACCTATGTGGTTGAGCAAGGAAACTCTAACTCCAAGAGTTATAAGAGTTGCGTTGTGAGGCCTATGACTCTGCTTTGACCTTTAAACAACCAACCATGGACTTTCATGATAGCAGCATTCGGTGGAAGGAGTTTGAGCCATCACAGCAAGTTTGGCTTTGAAATGCCTAGCTCAAATTCTTTCCTGGTAAACTAATGTCTAAATGGGCTAGTCCTTTCCTAGTCTTGAGACCTTTTCTCAACGGTGCCATCGAAATTGTAGATCCTAAAACTGGGCATAAATTTACGGTAAATTGGCAATGGTTGAAACCGTATCTCACTCATGAGCCTGCCCCTGTTGGTGAGATAGTTGCCTTGCTGGAGGGTGACTAATTTCTACCTTACTCTAAGTCTAGCTAGGGACGTTAAATTCAACGCTTGTTGGGAGGCACCCCAACACTCTTTCACCTTCACTTCACGTTCCATTTCATTTCAATACACTTCACTTCACTTCACTAAGAGTAGGTGGATATCCTGTGGATTGCAACGTATACTAGAGGGGAGGAGTGAATAGTATTGCCTTAAAAAATTTATATGTATAGATAAAAAATAAGTAACAAAAGATTCAAGCACATAGTATACCTGATTTATAGTGGAAATCCAAACAGGGTAAAAACCATTACCTAAGTCTCCCAGCTTAGGATTTTTCTGACTAATCCAAGCTAGTCAATGCACTAATCGTACCACTTGAACTAGGGTAGCACAACCTTTTGCAACCACTTCTCTTTCTATCCTAAAGAGAAGCAAAAATAATAACTACGGATCTTTCAACAATCTTGGGATTCGTAAATCAAAGCAACAAGATAGAATAATAGAAATAACTTTTATGGAACCTTAATAAAGGATCAGACCGATTTTTTTGTAGAGGTTCGAGGCATTGTGCTTTTGAAGAACGTGAAGAACAGGGCGCGAAGGCTTTTGGAATAAGCACTAGAGGCTCTATTGTTTGAAAGGTATTTCTTTTGAAAGTTAATGAGATGGGCTGCATACGACCTCTATTTATACTAAAGTTATGCCTAAATGGGAAATTAAATTGGTCGATCAATTAAGGTTAATTGGTCGATGAAAAGGTAATTTGGTTGATCAATTAAGGTGGTTGATCGATCACTAATTGATCGGTCAATTTACTTAGTTGGTCGATTAAAAGGATATTTATCAACTTCCTAAAATGGGCTGATTTGATCGGTTAATGAAGTTGGTTGGTTGATCACGGTAATTTGGTCGATCAATTTACTAATTTGGTCGATCAATAATCCTAAAAATTTGGTTGTTGAATAGATACACGAAAATTCATTTTTGAGCTTTATTGTCTTGAAAGACGCTTTAATGCTTTAATCTGAGATAGTTCTGAAATGTTAGTCTAGCAATAAGCATAATTTTGGTGCATCAAAATAGAGGTACTTATATTCTCTCTCTTTTTGATGACAACATAATTATAATTATTAAATTTAAAATAGCTTTGCATAATGTCTCCCCCTTTTTGTTTCAACAAAAAGTAAAACATACTGCTGTTGATTTTACGTTTAACTCTCCCTTAATCATGTGATTTAAGCATTAGAAATATCATGCAATATAAGAGAGCCAAAGAGGAACATAAAACTGAAGGAGATAATCTTCATGCATAAATAAAGAGTCTAGATAGGTAGTGCATAAAATATAAATGTTCTGAGAAAAATTAAGTTATCCATGTTGAAATAAAGATAGAAACAGATATAGCAACTAATCATCGAATGATGCCATGAAGGCATCCGTAGTGCTCTGAAGATCGGTGTCCAACTCGAGGTCCAACGAATCTGATCTCTCAGATGATGCAGACTGACCAAGACAAAGGTGGTGCTAAGCTGATGATCTAGGTGTTAGCTGCCAGATATTAGGCAAATTAATTAAGCTCTTTTAATCTTGATAAACGTAGTGAATGACAAATTTGATTAAACCTCTCTTTTGGTAATGGTTTTGTGAATATATTAGCTAGTTGATTTTCTGTGTTAACAAATTCTAGATTGATATCTTCTTTAAAGACATAATCTCTAAGCAAATGTTGTCTATCATCTATATGTTTAGTCCTAGAGTGTTGTACTGGATTCTTTGATAGATTAATGACACTTGTGTTGTCACACAAAATTTTGTTATTCTTATAAGATAGGTCAAAATCTTGTAGTGTCTGTTTCATCGACAATAGTTGTGAACAAGGTAAAGATGCAGCTATGTATTCGGCTTCAGTTGTAGATAGTGATATATATTTTGTTTTCTAGAGAACCAAGAGACTAGGGAATTTCCGAGAAATTGACAAGTTCCACTATACTCTTTCAGTTTGTGAAACTACCCGCATAGTCATCATCACAAAAGGAATATAATTCCAATGTATCTGACTTCGAATAGAAAAGTCCTAAGTGTTTATGGACATTTAATCTTTACTTTTAGACTTTCCTGGCCATATAAGCTTGATTCGCTTAGGCTGAGGCTTGATACACTTGAGCTTTGACAGGGTAGAACCAAAATTTTTCCTAACTTATAACTTATTCTTGTACTTGAGTCAACTAGTACATGATCTGTCTGTTTGCCTCTTTTTAAGAGTCGAGTAACTTTGGTTCACACTACATGGATATAGGAAGAACCAGGAGAGCTTATGTTCTCAACCTTAGTGTTCATTAGAGAAGGTGGAGTCCTTACCTATGCGTGTAGGTAGACTCTTTGTCTTCGTTTTTAATCTTGTGTCTAGGAGAAACTCTTTCCACCAAATACTCACCCACCAAATAAGTGTGCTCCACCAAATAAAGTTGATGGAAACATACTGATATCTGCTTTCTTTTTGAAAAAAAGGGAAAAAATTATTCTTTGTAATAAGTTGGTATGTTCTCCAATTCGTGTTGTACATATGCACAAAAAATGGTTATTTCAGGGTACACTACATATACCCTATGTTATCCACCATATATTTTTAAGCAACGTAACCAATAAGAGTTGGGTTTGAGTATTTACTATTTTTAGAGTTGATCCAAAATCATGAGCTGAAGTTGAGACCAAGCTAGACTTAAAAAGATGTGAAACCTTGGATTTGAGTCTTAAGCTCGTCTGGTTAGTCCTGACTTGCACTAAGCACAACCATAACTTCTTTTCTTCTTAAACTTGGTAAAACTCTCTGGATCTTGAAAGCCATACTTAAGGTTTAAACACCAATAGTCCTTGTTAGTCGAGAGATGGTCTATGCCATATAAGTCTTAAGTACCAGTAGTCTTCTTTACAATTGGTTCTTACAATGTCCAACAGATAAACACAGTAATATTGCTTTAGAAAACTCTTTAGCTTAAGATCATTTCTAAACACCTTACTATTATTTTACGTACTAAATAAGTGTTTTGCTAGGGGCTAGAAAAAGATAGGCATGGGGGTGCGATTGCGCAGCAATTCACGTTGTTAAATAATTAATCTTATGCTATTTTCTAGCTTTTCACATTTAGTATTAGATAACTATGCATGCATTTTGTAAATATATGCATTCATGTATTTTAGGAGAGGAAGAAAGAGAGAGAGATAGAGCCTTCATTAACACCATCTAACATCACCTACATTAATTTCTAAACCAAATGAAAACCTAAAAATATAATAACTGAATGAAAATCACCTGTCTTTAGGATTCTTGTAGAAACTAATTTAGCTAAACCTACCTTCGTAAGTTTGACCCTGGGCTTCAAATTGACAAGCATAACACATACTTAGTCCAGGTTAAAATATCTTTGAAAAACTGTGTGGGATCGTCTGTAGGTAACTGCTTCCATTATACTCATTTTGACGCTAATTTCACCTAATTAAATAACTCTACTCACGTTCCATCACTTGTATGCTCTAGTTGAGTGATCTTGAGGAGTTGCACAATGAAATCAAGCCTATGAAACCTCCCAAGCTTACAAGCAACGTACAATGGTCTTCCATGACAAGTATATCATTAGAAAGACCTTTAAGCCAAATTAGTGGATCTGGCTTTTCAATTCCAGACTCAAATTACTTCTTGGAAAGTTCAAGTCTCTTTAGGATGGGCTGCATGTCATTATCAATGCCTTCCCTCATGGTGCTATAGAGATTTAGAACCTCACTTTTGGAGAGTGCTTCAAGGTGAATGGCCAACGTCTCAAACTGTACATAACTCTTACTAATGGCCAGGTTGTGGATACACTATGGCTCGAGGAGCCTTAGCTCCTCCCACTCTCATACCCAAGTGATATTCTTCTATGTCTTTAATTTTCAAATGAGGACATTATCAAGAATAGGCATGGGGGGGTATAACCTGAGGTTGTTTTATAGCATTTATAAATATTTTGCATGCATTTAGGTGCATTAGTTTCTTCAAAAAAAAAAAATTACTTGGTTGAGATAAATTGGTTAGTCCCAGGCATTTTTTGTGGATGAAGTCATCCGAGTTTTGGGTTGGATCGAATGATGAGATAAGATCTTAAGTATCTTACCTTTGGAGATAAGTGAGAGATACTGTCTTTAGATCCCTAGGGCTCTAAGAGCTTAAAAGTCTGAGTATTCGTTGAGATGTGAATTGTTCCTCAGGTGGTTTAGGATGTTGCAAAGCAACGGTATTAAGTCAAGGACTTTGGAAGTATTTGTCTACCCTTTTGTTTGTGGGTCTTGGTAACCTAGGCATCCACCCTCACACACTATGGTCTTGTTTAGAATGCCAAATAAAGTGATCGCCTTAATTATTCTCTTGAAGAAAATTTGCTTCTCTAGGCTCTAATATGGGAGAAGCTTGAAAACACAACTTGATGGGATGAGTTCCTACCGCATGATAGGTGGAGTATATACTCTCCTTGATGACATGATGATAACATGTCACCTCCTCGGTGCTTGTGTCTTAGGATATCATCCTACTGGGGGCATGTAAGTGCATTGTGCGGTTTAAGTACCATGAGCAACACTATCTCAAAGTGCCATTGCCACATGCCTGAATTCGTTTAAGAAATCCATGGGCGACACTAGTGTCGATTGCCAAGGGTTCTTGGGGTTTGCATGGACGATGCTATCTCAAAGTATCGAAAGTTAGGGACCCTTCGAGTTTCGGTGATGGGGAGAATGAATCTGATATAGGCCGTGTTGATAGCTGATCCGAGGTTGGACTTAGGTGGATCAAACAAAAAAATTACAAAAAGAAAAATCACAAAACATTCGCCTTCTCTCTTGTTGGTAATCATACCAGCACAATTTTAAGTCATTGTAGATTGAATCAAGACCACTCACAATTATGCATAGATGTGTAAACCTCTGGGACCAACAAATTTTAGGGTAGGCTTGCGAGTCTGAGAAACCTTTGTCCGTGACCCAAAACCCACGCTGACCAGGTTTGCGTCTTGACTGGTACTTAGATACCTTAAGGTCTAGGGGTGGTATCTCAAATTAGTCTTTAGAGGCGAGGTACGACAGGTAGCCTGACGGTTTATTCCGCTCTGGAGTCTTTGGTGTTCAACACAGATTTTGCTAGGGACTAGCAAACATGGGGGTATTTGATAGGTCCATGTTAATGGAGTTATTATTCACCTAATACTTGTTGGATGACTGATTGTGTTAAAGAAGAGCTTGGGGGTTAATAGAAAAAATGGATTAAGCTCTGAAACAAGGAATAATCTAATTGACATATTTAGCCTTACATTTGGTTTGCGATTGTATTTTCACACTTTTTTTTCCCTTGCAAATACCAAAGAAATATAAATGGACCTAAATAAAAATAACAACCTCCAACTGATCATGTTTTCAATTTTTCCACCAACCTCATTAGTGCAATCACGATAATCTCAGGGTCGTATATGTACAACTCTAGCCAACTTTCCAAATCGTGGTCGATGCTATCTTTGGAAACTATTCAAAAGTTGTTAAGGATAGCCACTGATATTTGAGGATCTATGGGGAAGGAGTGGAGATATAAAAAAAAGAGAGTCCATCCTTGCGAAGAAGGCATCTTCTCTCCCATCTCCTTTATCGTGAAACACAACTTTCATTGTAGAACCCCACGTGCGCCGTGACCTATAGCGTGCTTCACCTCCCACAACTGCAGTGTGTACGGTGATAGCGTGCACACCATTACTACTCCATTGCCTCAGACCGTGATCCACCGCACATCACCATCGTATGTCCTTTCCCTTTCGCCTTCTTCTTCTTCTTCCTCCTCAATTTCTCCTTCTTCTTCCCCTGCTACAATTAAAGAATCCATCCTCCATCTCTTTGTCACACGACACCTCGGATTCGACACCCTTCACTTTCCCTCTCTATAAACACCACCAACACCACCTGCAACCCCCCTTTGTGAACCCATCACCACCGACAACAACCACCCTCGATCGCCAGCCTCCCTCCACGTAGCTCTCCCCCGAACCCATCACTCCGCATGCACCGCCAACGTCCTCGTCATCCTTGCTATCCTCCCGCTCCCACGCCACCCTTGACGACCCCGTGTCGATCCTTTGCCGTCGGACTCCCTTACAAGCCGGCCATCTATCTCCACCTTCCAGCCACTGGCTTCGACCACCTCGGTCATCCCCACTACCACCATTGGATGCCTTCTCCTCTGACGCATCTTCATCGGAAGGCACAGGTGTCGCCATCTACTCCACGCACAGCCACAAGTAAGAGAAAACTCTCCCCTATTTTGCTATAGTAAAGTAGCAATTCGAATTTACATTTCAATGCCATTGCCACATTTAATTTTTATATATTATATTGAGGCAATTTTCTTACTTGTCTCCACTCTCTCTCTATTTCTATTAGCATGCTCATTTAGTTTGGACGGGGTTTTGCTATTGTACAATCCTCAAGTAGTTTTCACTTTAAGTAGCATTGTCGAATTTGAGTTGAATGCATTAGGGTTAAATATATATTGTGTGTTGTTTGTGATCTCATCCTCTCTCTCATTTTCTTGTCAGTATTTCCTTTTGAAATCTGATATGAAGGAACTTATTATTTTGATTGTGTATCTTTTTGGTGAGAGGACCCATCTTATTTGTGAACATTATTGATACATTTGTGAGTTTATAGGTTCGTGCCTCCCTGTGGATATGACCTAATCAACCGTGGTTAGATTTGAATTATTTGATGTTTTGATTATCGATTTCCTGCCACACCAAAATTACAACGACATGACATTCCATATTTAATACTCTATTGAAAGCGAAAATCGATTCATCAGGGACAACCAAGAATCTGCATCAAAACATTAGAATTCACCATGACTTTTATACCATAGACATTAAAGGTGAGTTGGATATCAAATCCTTCGCCGATGTTGCGAAGTTTGGTGTAGAAAGGGTGGCACACCATGGGATCAACTCCCTTGAACTCCCTTGATCCTACTACCATGAGCTCCGATGTAGAAATTCTAGTCAAGGAGACATCCTATTTTATGAAAGTCGAATTTATCCCGAATATCCGAACATACACGCTCGAAAGAGTCAAAATCATTGGGTCGAACTATATTGGTGCGATAATTTGACATAAAGAGAGATGTTTCTTCTCACGTCATCCTTATTGAAGTATGGATGAAATGTGTCATGAGAGGAGGATGAGGCATGTCAGGTATCTTTAGGAGCCTTTTTTTGTCTCTAGTGCAGGTTTAGTCGATCAGATATGTGTTGTTGGTCGATCAAAAATAGACTTTGGTCGATCAAAAAAGACATGGTGGTCGATCAATTCTGTAACATTTTGTCACTGGAAATCATGATTTTGGTTGATCGAGGTAACGAGTTGATTGATCAAAAACACATTTTTGCAAACAAATAGTACTGTAAGCAAATCAAAACAAGTAGAATTACATAAGATTTTGACCAACAAGGGAAAGAAGATGGCAAAATCAACAAGATCAGTGAAGAGGGACATCATCAAACAACAAAAAGAGATAACCGTCGCAAATCAAAACAAGTTTTATTGAAGTAAAAATATGAAGTTGGAAACAATAGGGAATGGACAAAGAGATACTAAGGTTGATTTGGATCAATCAAGATAAGTGGAAGTGAGAAGGGGAGGCCGCTGGAGGAGAGGATGGCTGATGAGGAGTGGTGTTAAACAATGAGGGAGAGGGGAGGTCACTGGTTGAGGAGCTCATGTGATCAACAAATGGGTGTTGGTGGTCGATCGGTGGTGGTGGAGGGGGCATGGTCGATGGTCAATGGTCGTTGGTGACATGGTGATGGTGGAGGTGTAGGGATGATGGGAACACTATTATGGGCCCTAACTAGCCACAGTTAGTCAGGTTGGATTGATTAAAGCTCCTACATAATCATCTGAGAGTTGTAATTTCGCATTATTCTGATTTGAGTGAAAAATGAGAAATCAGGGTTAATTTTATAATTTTAACAGTCCGTAATTTTAATAGCACATCGTGAACACAGATTAACCACGCAGTCTCTCAAGGGCTAAATAAAGGTCACATGAGCTTAAAAGCCCAAGAGTGGGTCAGCATTGATAGAAACGGGGTTTTATGTATTTTGAGAAGCAAAAAACACATAAAACCTTATTTCTCAACCTGCTTAAATTAAAGTGGTTATGGTCACGATAAAATTCATCTAAACCACTTAAAATTCATATAACAATATTCCAAGAGGTTTGGTATCTTTGGTTTGACCATTTGAAACCATTTTGACCTTGGATAGAGTTTCAGACGGGATTTTACCCTAACTTGGACTTCTATGCAAATTACTCAGTCAAACATGGTCAAAACTCAAATACAACTTCATCATTAGATTCCTTGGGTCCAAATTAAGTTGGTACCAAAATTTAGGCTCTATCAGAGTCTATCTTGACCTAGTTTGCAATTTAGCCCTTTAAAACTCTATTTCTTACATTTAGCCTCTCAGGTTTCGAATTTATTACATATGGGTCCCCAATTTTTCATCATTTTCTTTATTCCAGTCCCTACCACCATTGGTGTGAATGCAGCTCCTCAATCGAGATTCAAGGGAGATTTTCTCCCTCAAATGAAAGCTAAATCTCTCCAAAATTGGAAAGATTGACCCCTAAGTAATCCCTGATCGTTTGCACCCAATCAAGGTCTTCAAATATAGCTCTAGAGCTCAAACGAACTTGAGATTTTTAGGGATTTCTTTTCCCTGAAAACTCGAGCAATCTAAGCTTCTTTCCAAGCTTAGAGCTCATCTTGATGAGCTATAAAGGACCCCTTCTCCTAGGTCATTCTCCTTAGCTCAGAAAAGGCTAGGAACCACCTCTTCTTCTCTCCTCTGGTCGACGTCTCTTTGAGTTTGGCAAGCCTCTCTGCCTCCTTCATCAAGCTGGCCAATGGTTAAATTGACCAGCTCAGCATCGCCCTTACTTCTTTGCGACCGCGTCCAAGCAAAGTCTAGCCGCTTCCGATCTCTTCTTCCTTGTCATTCCCTTGTCATCGCCTTCACCTTCTTCGATGCCGATCCATCATAGTCGGCCAGCCTCACTCACCATCTCTCGCTCTAAGTCTCTTTTTCCTCCTCTCACTCCCCTACTCTTCTCTAACTCCTTAGCTTTTAGGTTCAATCATTGCATCGACCGCATGCACATCATCTTCCTCAGCTTCGGCGAAGCTCCATTGAGCTCACATGGCTTCTACAGTTCACGAAACTGCCCACTTCCACATCTTGAAGCATTGCCATGATCTATTGATCACAAGCCCCAAAGAGATTTGGGGCTTTGATTTCGTTTACACCCCACCAAACACATGCACTCTCACACCCCTTTTTCGTCACTGATAGAGCTCTTCCGAGCACCACGCACCCTAATACCACCACCACTGCACTCGCCATCCCTCAGCGAAGCTCTTGAGCTGTTTTGATTGGGCCACGAGGCCGTCTTTCCTGTTTCTTGTGCTCACCGGATCGCCGTCACCGCCATCTTCTCCGACCACAGCAGCGTCTCTCCGACCTTCATCCACCTTGCTGTAACTCTCATTTGAAGTATCTTCGTGTTATGAAACACTCCAGGTCCTCAATTGAAATAGCAGACACCGCCTACAGCCTCAAGTCCGTGCATCACTCAGCTGCTGCTCGCAAGGGAAGCCATGAAGAAGAAAACTCGATGTTTAGTCCCACATTGGGCATTCACAAAGCTACAGCTGCGTAAAACACGCAAAGGTGCCCATAGCTATTCGCCTCAGTGAGCACGGGGTGAGATCCCATCTCTCTCCATGCGCTACGCACGTGCCCTAGCCCGCCATGCACGCTGGCGGGTTTAGGCTGGATCCGTTTTCCTGGATATTCGGTTCGATTGAGTTCTAAGGAAGGAAATTCTGAAAGGGAGGAGGGGGGTTTTGCACTATAGCACCCTTGGGAATTGTGCCCTTTCCCCCCTCTCAACACTTAGCGTTGCTGAGACTCGTGAGAAAATGCCCTTATGCCTTGTGCTATTGCTGTTGTGTCTTGGCTCCTCTGAGGCTCGAGATAAGGCCTTTGGAGCCTTAGTCAAACATCTGACCTCGTGCTTGTGTTGGTTCTGATATTTAAGATATTTGATTGATACTGTTGAAATATTTGAGATAATTGCATAGCTTAAACGTTAGAGTTAATTGGTAGTTCAAACCACCTCATCGTTTTGCACTTTGACTCTATGATTTTATTGAAATATTCTTCTACGTATTATTGTGGTTTCAATTATATATTCTTCTTGATATTGTGATTAGTGAATTGAAATTGCCAATTTGCTCCCTGTGAATGACCTCGGACTCATTTCTTGATTTCAACTTTTATAAATTTAAGTGTTGTCGCAATTTTTGTCCTATACTACAATGCTTATTTCTAAAAGATGATTTTCGTGACCAACAGGGGTTGGCTGTGGGGCTTACTGGTGATGTTTTGATCAGTCAAGGTGAGATGGAAGATAAGTCGGGGAGGGTTGTTTTCTTTGGTAAATGGAGATAAGAATGATGGTAAAAAAAATCATTTTTTATGGGTTTTAGGATCTCTAAAATAGGTAGGAACAAATTAGGAACTGAGATCAAGAATTTGGGGAATGATTAGAAATCAAATCAAGTTGATTTGACTAAAAAAACACAAATCACGACGAGGTTGATTGCGCCTAGTTTTGGTCGATCAAAACATGGGTTTGGTTGACCATAATCAAATTTGATTGATCAGAATTATGTGTTGATCGATAAATTTGAAATTTCAATGGAGGGAAATTTCCCACCCAAACATTAATAGATCAAAATTTAGGGTTGACTGATCAACCACTGAAAATTTTGGAGGGAGTTTTCCCACTCCAGATTTGATCGATCATGTTGATTTGTTTGATTAGTCAACAGTAGACAAGTCTTAATATTGAGATAAATTCAAAGTTTTTTTACCATTGTGAGACCTAGTTCTCATTGAATTGTAAGAAATCTATCTTTTGCTAATGGTTTTGTAAAGATATTAGTTAATTATTTTTCAGTTTCAACAAAATCTAGTAAGATTTTCTTTTTATGGACATAATCTCTTAGAAAGTGATGTCTGATATCTTTGTGTTTAGTCCTAGAATGTTGCATAGGATTTTTACATAGGTTAATTGCACTAGTATTGTCAGATAGAATCCTAGTGTTTTGAAAGCTAAGTCCAAAATCTTTAAGTGTTTGCTTCATCAATAACATTTGGGAACATGCTAAAGATGCAACAATGTATTTTGCTTTAGTCGTGGATAAAGAAACTTGATTTTGTTTCTTACTAACCCAAGAGACTAATGAATTTCTGAGAAAATGACATGTTCCAGTGTACTCATGCGATCTGTCCGACTTCTCGCATAGTCAGCATCACAATAAGTGAATAAGTCAAGTGTGGTTGACTTGGGATAGAACAAACCAAGATCTACAGTGTTTTGTAAATACCTAAGTATTCTTTTTACAACATTAAGGTGTGATTTCTTAGGATTTACTTGAAACCTAGCACTCAGACAAGTACTAAACAAGATGTTTGGTCTACTACCTATCAAGTATAGCAAACATCCTATCATGCTTCTATAAAGTTTCCGATCTACAAATTACCTATTTGTCTTCTTTTAATTGGGTCATTGTTGCCATTGGTGTTTCTTTGCCTTTTGTGTTTTCCATGCTGAACCTTTTCAGTATCTCCTTTGTATACTTTGTTTGCAAGATGAAGATGCCATTGGTCAGTTAATTAATCTGTAATCCTAGGAAGAACTTTCATTCTCTTATTAGGCTCACCTTGAACTGATCTTGCATTACCTTTACAAACTCTTGGCATAGAAGATCGTTAGTAGGACCGAATACAATATCATCAACATAAATTTGGATTATAAGAAGTTCATTATCCTTTCTTTTGGTGAATAGGGTTGGATCAACTAGTCAAGTCAAGTTTTAAAGTATTGTTTGAGACATAATTTCTTAATCTTTCATACCAAGCTCTAGAAGTTTATTTTAGTCCATAGTGCTTTATTTAGTTTAAAAACATGATCAGTTTTTTTTGAATTTTCAAAGCCAAGTGGTTGTTTCACATATATCTATTCTTTAATAAATCCATTAAGAAATGCACTTTTGAAGTTCATTTGGAATAATTTGAATCCCATATGGGTAGCAAAAGCTAGTGATATTTTCATAATTATTTATGTAATTAATGCTTTACAAATGTTCATTTGAGGGTAATTTGGGTTAGATTGCATTTAGTTAGGTCAGATTAGGCATTTTTGGTCATTTTGTAAATAATGCATACTTTTGGACTTTTATGTTATTTTTCTTGCAATTGTATTTGGTACCTTGATATGTTTATTTTTATATGTGTAGATACAAAATTTTAGGTTGATCGGAGCAACGTAGAATGAACTTTCTGATCTGAGATCACTTGAAAGAAGACTGAGCCTAATTGGTGGACCTATTTGGAGACCCAATTCACTTAGACCCTAACGCAAATTAAGAACCTAATTACCTAGCCTAGAAAGCCCTTAGGACCAATCAAAACCTTGTCCTAAAACCTATAGTGGTCAACCACTTAGGATACCTAATCCTATCCACCAAAAGTCCCAAAAAAACTTAGGAAAACCTAGAATAAGACCTAACCCAACAAACCATATTTGGCCATCCCTTTTATCCTCCAATAAATACTATTTTAGATGGTCAAAATACATCATAATTTATCCACCACAAGATCTAAATTCTATGGTCCTAAAGTGCCTACCTAAATCCCTATCTTAAAACCCTAAACCAAATCCTATTTCTAATCCTAAACTTAATCTCGAAATTCATAACAACATGATACATCTTTAGTATTTTGGCCATAGCTTTTTCATTTTAAATCCAAATTGAGTGATTCAAGTTGCATTGGAAATCTTGTTTCACGTGATACAACTATTATTTTATGTGCAACTTGAAATTCAAAATAAAAGGCGGCCAAAAAATCAAGAGAATCATATCCCTCCACCATCCTCTCAAAGCTATCCTAGCCCTCCATCAATTCCAACAACACCTAACCTACTCTATCCACCTATTTCGTCATCCTAACCCTTGATTCCTAGACTCTTAATTCTAACCCTTTATTTTGGTGATTCAAGGTAGCTTAGATCAACTAATCACAAGCCTTCTTGACCTCTATATAAACACTCTAGCCACCCCCTTAGGATCATTCCTTTTCGCTTCCAAATAAGTGCCACCAACTAGAATTAGTTCTTCTTCTTCTTCTTCTTCCTCCCCTTGGAGATCTTAGGTGCACCTTCGTATCTATGTCTAATCCACGCTCCTGACTTCACCCTCGAAGCCCATAGATTTTGCATTTCTTAGTCTAAAGTTTTAGTTGTAGTAATTTAGTTCTAGAAGCATTCCATTATTTGTAATACTAGTTCTACTCACAAGAATATTGAGTATTGTCGATAGTTAAAAACGGTCGGTAATGTTAAAATAACCGTCGATAAAAAGGGTCGAGGAATGTACTGTCGCTGTTAGGTTTTCTCGACTGTTGTAGAACAATACTATTGGGAAAAAGGCGGACCACCACTCGATGTTTGGTTATTTCTCTCGTTTGTTTTCGATGGTCACGAAAGTTTTTTTTCGACCATTATAAATAAACGGTCGACAAAAATATTTACCTTGCTGATATTTTAGGCAGTCAACTAAGATCATATTGTTGACCGTTTATCAATGACAGTCGAGAATGTTTCTATTTTCGTCCGTTTGTGAATGGTCGACAATATTAATATTCTCGACCGTTCACATATAACGGTTGGAAATTGCTGTATTCTTGTATGTTTTCGAACGGTTGTGAATATTAAGATTGTCGACGTTTCTGAAATAATGGTCGTCAATACTAATAGTTCCATCTGTTAAAAACAGTCGAGAAAGCATTTTTTTTTTAAAATGTGTTTAATCTATGTGGAAGACCGGTAACAAACTACAAATCTAGTAAAAATATAATCAATCACGCAACTTAAAACATTTTTACATCTATTTAAAACACACGAAATCAGAATAAAAATTTCATATATGAAATAAAGTATACAGAGTTCATTACTAACGATAATGTATATAAAAAGTACAATCATGCTGTGGCACCAATGCCTCCGCATCGCTACCACCTAAATCGTTGTCATCACGACGATCTCTATACTGATGAAGGGGCGAGTGATCAATACCTCCCTTCTGAAGTAACGCCAGCAGCTCCTTGATGATCTTGTTGGATTTCTTGGTTTGCATCGCGTTGTCCCTGACTAGCATCGTCAGCTCATCGATCCGTTGGTCCTCCTCGTCTTTGTGGCGTAATGCCGCAATCTCCTTCCTCATCTCATGCACCTTAGCTGAAGAGGATGATGCTCCCCTTCTCCCATACCACCCCGAGATGGTCTCACTCCTCCCTATGCTATGGACTTACCCACCATGCTCAGGTGGCATGACGGTCTGGTAGGCCTCCTTTGCTGTCAGTGGCTGCTGAATTGTAATAGAGTTGGCATCTTTAGGAGGATGCATTAAATTGATCATATTATCCTGAAAGATATTGAATTACGTTAAATAATTTCATTTAATTATATAATTACGAAATCAAATAAAAGTATTATCTTTTTTAACTTACGTGTCTATGTTGATATGTGTCGTGAAGCCACTATCTATTTCTGTCATCACTCATCTTGCTATGAGTGACCTCATATACTCCCACCCAATCAAGTTGGGCATCTTGATGCTTGGCAGACTACAATAATTTGAAACAGTTAATTTTAACAAAATTAGAAGTTTTTGAAAGGTTTAAAAGAAAATAATAACTAAAGGTACTTACGTATATGGATTTCATTGGGCCTATGCTCTTCCTACTCAAGACATGGGTCTTCGGTGGAGCCTTAGCCCTATTTTCCTAATTCTTCTTGGCCTGCTAAATTTATCATATTATCCTGAAAGATATTGAATTACATTAAGTAATTTCAATTAATTATATAATTACGAAATCAAATAATAGTATTGTCTTTTTTAACTTACGTGACTCTATTGGTATGTGTCGTGAATCCACTCTCTATTTCTGTCATCACTTATCTTGCTATGAGTGGCCTCATATACTATCACCCGATCAAGTTAGGCACCTTGATACTTGGAGGTCTACAATAATTTGAAATAATTTTAACAAAATTAGAAATTTCTATAAGGTTTAACTTACGTATATGGATTTCATTGAGCCTATGGTCCTCCTACCCAAGACATGGGTCTTCGGTGGAGCCTTAACCTATTTTCCTTATTCTTCTTGACCTACTCCTGAAATAAAGGTACAATTTATTAACTTAGAAATTAGCTAAATAAATGATAACATATGAAATATTTTTTCCTGCGTCGCTGGATCATGCCAATGCTCCCACGCTTCCTTCCAAGTGCACGATTGTATCAAAGGAGGCGCATTATGCAATGCCTCATCATGATTCATTTTCTTATAACACTAAAAAATATAATTGTAATGTTATAAAAAATATTTGAATTATGGTAAAGGAAATAAACAAATACAGTTAAAATTTATCTTTTACCTTTTCTTCATCTCTAATATCCAATCTTTATGAATCTTTACTACGTGCTTATGGATATATTTGGTGATGTTTGGATCATCGCCCCAATCGAAGGTGGCTTGCATTAGTAAGAGGATAGAAATCGTTACATAATTTAAACTTATATAAAGCAATGTGCATAAGTTATTAATTTTTACCAATTACCTCTAATTCTCGAATGAGCTGCATTTTCAGGTCTTTGGCACCTTCCTCCAATCGAAGTAGGACAGTGGGATGATCGCCTTCGTCAGCGTACCCAATCTATTGATGAATGGAGGATAGTCCATTGCTTGCCCCTGCAGGTGTGATTCGCACTGAAATGCGGACCCCATGCGGCATTCTCTCTAACTCCCTGTTTCGCGTGGGACCTCTTCCTCTACGTGCACCTATAAGACAGATTTATAATATAGAATTAAATAACAAAGAAATAAATAAATCATAACATTTACCAAACTTTAAATTCATACCTAAACTACGGAAGGGTTGTGGTGGTGCAGAACATCTCGGATGAGAAGGATCTAGGTCAGCCATCTGCTCTGGCTGATCATCCAAGGCAACGCCCTCCTCATCAATTGAAGTACTATCCTCCTCCTCATCGGTGGCTGCATCCTCCTCATAGTTAGAATCTTCTGCTGGTAGATCCATTGGAGGAGGCATCATACTCTTCCCCTTCCCCCTAGCTCTCCTCCCCTGACTCTGGAAATATCGAGCCACATATCCAGGCCTCAAAAACTACCGACGAGGTGCCTGGGGCTGAGTGGGCTACTGTCGGCGGTGAGCCTGAGGTTGAGGCTGAGGCTGCTGGGAGGCCTAAGCCTCCTCCCTGTGACTCCTGTTAGCCTTCTTCTTGAAATTAGCCTGCGTAAAAGCATCACAAATAATCAGATATTTTTTTAAAAAATTCGGCAACATTTCCTCTATATATTGTGCTATTTCAAAAATCTTGTATAAAATAAGCATACAAATAAATGAAATTGAAATAAGCGTATATAAATGAAATTGAAAATAAAATGATATCTCCCTTCCCCTTTCCCCTTCCCTTCCCGTCCATTTCCCTCCCCTTCTCCCTTCTTCTTTCTTCTCCTTCTCTTTTTCTCTTCCCCTTTCCCCTTCCCATTCCTCCATTTCCCTTCCCCTCCCCTCCATTTCCCTTATCTTCCCCTTCATTTCCCTCCACTTCTCCCTTCCTCTTTCTTCTCCTCTTTCTCCCTTCTCCTTCCCATCCCTCCATTTCCCTTTCCCTCTTCTCTATTTCCCTCCACCTTTTCATATCTCTTCTCTTTTCCTCCATTCTCCCCACCATTTCCCTTTCTCCTTCTTCTTCTCCACATTCAATAGAAAACACTCAATATACAAAAAGTAAATAAATGCGTCATTCCACACAAAAAATAAATTTAAGTGGGCACATCCCACACAAAAAATAAACCTAGGTGGACACACCCTATACAAAAAATAAACTTAACTGGGCACACCTCACATTTAACATGATAACAACATTTTAAAGAAAAAAGTAGTAAGAAACTCACTATAGTGACAAAATGATCCATAAATTGTGCACAGATAGTAGGAGAATGCGAAGAACCTATATGAGAAGGCAATAAAATAAAATTTAGTTTTGAAATATAAATGAACATAAGCTTTGATAAAAGGTAAAATAATGTAAAGGAAATTTAAACAAAACAGACAACTAAGAATTTCTTAAATTATTTATATTTATGGTTATGGATTAATATTTTTGACAAATTACCTTATATGTCAATGTCAGTTGCACCATAGGCAAGTTCTTCACTTTGTGGGTTTTGTTGATATGCTTCTGATTCAATATCTGGGTGTAGATCATTTCTCGCATCATATTGTCACATGGTTGAGTTCTAACTGGTATAATCCACCCATTTCTGCTATTATTAGACATGCAGAATACTTGTGCTACCTGACAAGCTAGTGTGAATGGTTCTGATGATTGGAGGATGCTACGGTTCTTTCTAAAGCTCAAGAAACTGTGTTTCTTATTGACTTTGAATCCAATGCCTTCTTTAAAAACATCAAACCGATCACACTTGAATAAAACCAGCTTACGGTCAAACCTGAAACTCATTTCCAAAATCTCTTTAATTTGACCGTAATACCCATCACAACCAATGCTTAGGTCACAATTGATGATAACCCCGCTTGTTGCATGGCCTTCGCATCATCAATGGATCGTACTCTGAATCTGAAATCGTTAATTATGTATCCCAAATGGTAACGTTTGTATGTCAAAGGTGTATTGGCAATTATATCAAAATCCTGTACCCACCGTCGATCCCCATCTTCTTTCAGTTTATTTACACGATCCTTGAAACAATCAAGGAACTGCAAGTGTGCTAATCATCGGTCCATTTTCGAGATGGGCTTAACCTCCGTCCGGAAGATTGACCTTCCTTCGATGTTAAATATGGACAGACAATCTTCATCATTACCATTAAATTCTCCTTCATAGTTCCGTTCAAGATGATTAAATCGATTGTATGTTTCATTCATGTACATGGCACAGAAGTTAATACATTCTTCTGCAAGATAGCCTTCAACGATTGACCCTTCTGGCTTAGCCTTATTCATGATATAATCTTTCAGTTTCTTCAATTATCGTTTCAATTGGATACATCCATATATATTGCATGGGTCCAGCAATTTTCGCTTCATTCAAAAGATGAAGCATGACATGAACCATCACGTTGAAGAATGCAGGCAGGAAAATCTGCTCCATTTTACAAAGTATGATTATAATTTGTTTATCCCAATAGTCTAGCAATTTGGAATCTAATGTCTTTGAACAGATGACTTTAAAATATCTACTCATCTCCATGAAACAATCAACTACCGGATTAGGCATCATTCCACGTATCGTTACTGAGAATAAGATTTGCATGTACGCTTGAGAATCATGACTTTTTAACCTGGTAATCTTCTTTTGCGCTTCATTTACGCAATGTGAAAGCTCTGATGAATACCCATCTGGAACTCGAATGTCTTTAAGGAACGAGAAAATCCTTCGTCTCTACTCTCTGGTGAGACTATATATAGCTTCTGGAAAGTGAGACCCTCCTTCTTCAATGTGCAACTCAAGACGAATACCCAAAATTTTCATATCATTCCTTATTTTAATTGTATCCTTCGGGCTGTCTGTTAGGTTTAATACATCAAGAATATTTTCCATTATATTCTTCTCGATATGCATAACATCTAAATTGTGTCTCGCTGTCAAATCCTTCTAATATGGAAGCTCCATAAAAAATATGCTTTTCTTCCTAAACCTTGAATGTCGCAAGGAAGCCAAGTCATTCTTGAAAAGATGACCTAAACATATTTCTCTGAGCTGTTGCAATGTCTCCGTGATTTTCATCCCTGACAGGCTAATAGAACATGTATTGAGTTTATTCTTCGGATTCCTCGACGAATATCGACATGCCTTACCATCAAATCTGTCCTTAAATTGTGACGTTCGCCATCTGTGTTCAATGAGTAAAAACCTACGGTGCCCTAAGTAATAGAACTTATTGTTTTTAGGCAATCTCAGGTGATGAGTATCATCCATACAGATTGGATAGGCGAACTTCCCCTTTGTACTCCATCCTAATAAATTTGCATAAGCTGGAAAGTCATTGCTTGTCCATAGTAATGCTGCGTGAAACTGGAAGAATTATTTTTTCTGTGCGTCATATATTTGAACACCACTGTACCATAAAACTTTCAGTTCATCAATCAATGGCTGGAGATAAATACCTATTGCATTTCCTAGTTGCTTGGGTCCTGGGATAAGAATTGTCAACATCATGATTGCATATCGCATGCATAGCCATGGGGGCTAGTTGTAAGTTACCATGACCACCAGTCATATGGAATATGATGGATATATGCTCTTGAATGGGTTGAATCCATTGCTTGCAAGACCTAGTCTCACATTTCGTGCCTCTTCTGCGAATAGTGCGTGATTCTTGTTAAATCTATTCCACTCATCAGAATCTGTTGGATAACGGATGCGTCCATCTTTCGATTTATTATCTTGATGCCACGACATTAGTTTTATTGTTTTACTGAACATGAATAGGCATTGTAGCCTAGGGATCAGTGGAAAATAATGGAGAACCTTCTCTGGTTGTTTCTTCCTGCCGGTATTTGTTGACTTACCCACCTTATATCTCTCCTCATCACATTCAGGACAACTAGTCAACCCTTAGCACTCATTTCTGTACAGGACACAGTCATTAAGACAGGCATCAATCTTCTTGCATTTTAGTCTGAGCCCACGTATCCGCTTCTTCGCATCATACCATGACTTAGGGTACCCAGCAGGATTATTCAGCAGATCTCTAATGTATTCTAGAACCTCAGACATTAATTTTACTGTGACTCTATTCATCACTTTCATCAAAACAATTTTAGAAGGAATGACAACTTCGACATTGATGTTATTCCAGGAGTAATAGGATCCTCTGCTGCCTTGACTGCATCGTACAACTCATTATAATCTCGTAGTGTCTCATCGTCATCTGCATCCTCATGGTCTGCTGCTCTCATATCATGTAACATTTCATCCAATTCATCTCCTTGATTATCATCACTTCCTTCAAAGGATTTAATTCTTTCATTTCTAACTTCCCTCATTTGCTCATCTTGAGTTGTCCAATTTATATAATGTCGCCACCAATCGTTACATATCACATACTCTAAAACTGTGTCCCGATCATAGAAAATCCATTCAAACAGTGTCTATATGGGCATAAAATCAACTGAAGGAATTCACATCGTCTAAATATCTTCCTATCATCATGAAATGCCCGTTCCAGAAATGAAATCACTCCATTCTTGTATCTGTGGTAATTCGAATTCCTTATTCTGATCCATGACTTATCCATGATAATTAACCTAATTGTAAAAGACAACCACTCGTAAGTTGGACTCGAATAAGGTAAAAATGTGTATTTTAAGATCACTCATAAGTTAGACTCGAATAAGGAAGAAATGTGTATTTTAAGAAGATTTTCACTTGATAGCCCATCCTTGAAGATTTGATCACAACATTACTTCTTACATGCAACCTGTGTTTGGAGAAATTTCGACAGTATTTCCCCACACTTCTCTAGTATGCCTCCCAAGACTAGCCTTAACTACATCCCCAATAGCCCCTACTAAAGGGTGCTTCAGGAATAGAGCTAAGATTAGTTGGCATACCGGAGAAGAGAGAGAAAATGCGACCGAAATTTCTCCAAACGCTAGCTACATGTAAGAAGTAACCCTAAGTTGTGATCAAATATTTAAGGACCGCCCTTTATTCAGAACTTCTCGGAACAAAGGACGACGACACTTGTGACATGTTATAAAGATAACGCAACGTGTATGTAAATGAGGTATACACACATTTTGCATTGTTCGTATAACATAATCATAAGTCTTAATGGGCTAGTATTTTGACACAATTATATCCCTCCCACAGTTTATTACCTAGGGGTTAGAATTCATATTATTTGTCATCAAGTGCATCTAAATTTGTGCAAGTGTATGTATCTATAAAGTTGTAATAGAAATTTCATAATCAAACATAAATATCAAATAATTCAAACAATTTGGGAACACAATACAAACATGCAGTTCAGTTCAGTTATTAAAAACACATGACTAGCGTCGCTTCAACATGTAGATACTTATGACAGTCAATGTCATCATGAAGTAGTTGCTATTGTCTAAACAAGAATCATACCATCTCATTCTAATTTAAAGTTCTAATTCTTCATCAAAAACACCTTTACAATCATGAATGTTAAACCTTAAAACACTAAATTGCAACCTGAAACCATAAAATCGAAACTCAAACCCAAACCCTAACCCTCTAAACCTAAACCTAAATCAATGTTTGAGCGGAAACAAGGACACAAGATTGTGCGCCCTAACTAGTTCCCATCTAAGTGAATTAGGGTTAACCCACTCACCAACAAAGATTAACGAAATGACATTTATGGTTAACCTCCCCTTCTTTTCCCATCCAATCTTTCACCATCTGAATGGAGGCTCTTATTTGTACAACGGTAACGACCCCCTTCCCCTCCCTTCCCCATGTTAACTCACCCAACATCCTCATTTAAAGCATCCCACCACAAAACCCTAAACTCCTCATTTCTGCTCAAACTTTGTTAGTTGGTCGAATTCCTTCCGAACATAACCTAAATCAAACCTAACCATAAAACCTAAACCCAAACTCTAAACCAAAACCTAAAACCTAAACCCTTACTTTAAACCAAAACCTAAAACCTAAACCCTAACTTTAAACCAAAACCTAAAACTTAAACCCTAACTCTGAACCAAATTCCAAAACCTATGTCCTAACTCTTAAACCCTAAACACATCCCACATCTTACTACTATAAATAAATCAAATTGAACATGTGAGCATACCCCACATGTCACATTACATTCACATTTAATTCACATGAGAAATTTAACATCAAATTCAATTAGCATGCAATAATTTAGATCAAATTTCACATTAAATTAAACAACTATGAAATATTTTCATTATCAACAAAAATATAAAAATGGTCAAATAAAATTTTGCAAAAAATTAAACTAGGGGTATAGGTGGAGGGGGCAGGGGGGCTGGCCATGGTAAGGGGGAGGAGGAGGGGGATGTCGCAGGGAGGGGAAGGTGGAGGAGGGATGGGGGAAGGGGGAGGAGGAGGGTAGGTGGAGTCCGGGGGATGGTAGAGGGTGTTGGTGGCAGGTGGTGGTGGTGGCCGTAGGGTGGAAGGTGGTGGCGGCGGGTGGTCGTGGTGTGGCTAGTGGTGCTGGTGGTAGGCGAGGGGGAGGGGAAGGGCAAGGCTGGCGACGAGGGGGAGGGGAAGGAGGAGGCAGGTAGCAGGGAGGGAGGAGGATAAGGGTGGTGGAGGAAGGGAGGGAGGAGGATGGTGGTGGTGGCGGGTGGTGGTGGTGTTGGTGGTGGCCGCAAGGGCAGGAGGTGGTGGCCGCGGGTGGTCATGGTGAGGCTGGTGGTGCTGGTGCTGGTGGTGGGTGAGGGGGTGGGGAAGGGCAAGGTAGGCGACGAGGGGGAGGGGAAGGAGGAGGCGGGCGGCAGGGAGGGAGGCGGATAAGGGTGGTGGCAGAAGGGAGGGAGGAGGATGGTGGTGGCAGTGGGTGGTGGTGGTCGCAGGGGTAGGAGGTGGTGGCTGGGGCGGTCGTGGTGTAGGTGGCAGCTGGTGGTGGTGGTGCTGGTGGTGGGCAAGGGGGAGGGGTAGGGGAAGGCCAGCGACGAGGGGGAGGGGAAGGAGGAGGCAGGTGGCAGGGAGGGAGGAGGGAGAAGAGAGGAGGATAGGTACCCCTTGAGGTCACGAAGGAGGAGTCGAGGCAAAGGAGGATCCGTAGCGATGGTCACGGAGGAGGAGCCGAGGGGAGGAGGTCTCACGACTGCTATGAGGAGGGTTTGGGATGAAGGGGAAGGGAGTTGGGTGTGGGGTAGGGATTTTACTCGACATTTTCGACCGCTCCTAATAAACGGTCGAAGATAAGATTATTACCGACCGTTAATAACAGTCGGCAATAATTCTTTTCTCGACTCTTCAAATAAACGGTCGACGATAGACTTTGAAAATTTAGTCGCTTGCCGTGGCAGGTTATAAAACATTATCATCGACCGTTAATATAGAAATCGCCGAGAATATTATTATTCTCGACCGTTATAAACGGTCGAAAATGGTGTAAACTAGACGTCTTAACATTACTTCACTTGCTCGGCCCTTATATATTTCAAGGTCGAGGATGTTATTTATCCTCGACTGGTTATATAAGAATGGTCAACTAAAGTTTTATTCTCTACCATTTATAATAATAGAAAATGATCTCAACCTCCTCGACTGTTTTGCAGGCAGTAAAGTTAATGACCGGACTTTTGACAACCGTTTCTCTTATAACGGTTGAGAATATGTTTATTACCGACCGTTACTTGAACGGTCGAGAATTTCCGTCGCGAACAGTACTTTTTCTACTAGTGACTTGTGCCAAACTCTTATCTTATTTAATAGAAGTTTCAATATTTATTTTACAACATTTTCTTCAAGTTGTATGCTATAATTATCTTACTTGATAATCGATTCTAGTTTTAGTTTGGAAAGCGATTTTAATCCATTTGTCTCCCTGCAAATGAATTGAACTTCACTTTTAAATTATGATTCCCATATTTATGAGTTTGATTTGATTATAAATTCAAGAGTTTTGTATGCATTTACTATGACGAAAAGCGATTTCTCGCAATTATACCCACGAATAGAACACTTTTTGGCACTATTGCCGGGGAGGCATGGATTTATTTTTGCCTTTCGTTTCCATATTTGTCTCCAACTTACTAATCCATGTTGCTTGTGTTTGTCGATGTGTGTGCAGGAATCAATAAAATTGAACAAAACGATTAAGCAAGGTAAATGGGATTCGACGATTTAGAGCTAAGTTGATCTATCTTAGATTAGGTTAGATTTGCTTTTTACATAGAAAAATTAGGTGCTTTGCTTGATCCTTAGGTTAGTTTGCTTTCTTTATTAAAAAAAAAACAAACCCTTTTTGGTGGACATTATCCCTTTGAAATCAACAAAATCACCTCCTTTAAATTTAGTGTGCAACCAAATTTGTTTTCCAAAAATCAGTTTCCAAATTTTTACATGTCCAAAAGTTTTGAAATTTCTCTTGAACGTTGGTATTGAAGCCAAGAAGATTGTGTCTAAATTTCGTGTTCATATGAGTTATATTGAATTTTTAGAAATTTCCAAACTATACTGATATCTAATTTGATTTTTTCTACTCGATTTGCAATGTTCTAAAAATCATAGGAATTTTTATACTCCTCCACTTGATCTGAAATTTGTGGCATTGGATTCTTGTGATAATTGAGAATCTTGAAAATTTTGAAAAAAATATTTTGAGCACGTTTGATTACTCTGAAAATCTGAACACTGGTTGGGGGTCATAACAGACCTACAAACCCTTGTGCACTATTAAATCTAAAACAACGATAAAACATGTGTTAAAAATTATGAAGAAAACCATTTCTGATTGCCCTACTAAGTGGTGCACTAGGACCATTGATTTGTTTGATTGTGTCGCACCACATTTGATTTGTTGGACTTAAATTTTATCATTTAGTACTACCTGTCCTTAGAGTTTGCACATTAACGTAGGGTACACTTGCATTACCATACTTAAAAGAAATTTACCAAACAATTTAGACTTGCAAAACTGCTTGTGCGCCTCACTAGGACCTTGTTTGAATTTATCCAACCAAGTGAACCCAAAAATATATTAATGCGAGCATTGAACCTTAAAAGATACTTCATTAATTAAGCCTGTATTGTGAACCCTTTGTTTGGCACACACACACAATTGAATTGAATTAATTGGGAAATCACCCCTCTCACGCCCATCGGTTAATTCCGTGCACTCTAAATTCGCAGTCCTAATTAATTTGATAGACGTGCTAACTAGGTTGGATTTTATTTCCAAACTTGAGCTAGACAGTTGATTGAATTTGAGTCCTTGTCTATTTGGACTAATTGGTGACAAGAATGGTCGATGTGGTAATCGCGTTAACATCTAGTGGTGTCCCACCGTGCAGGGTGTCCTTGGAGGTCCCACCCTTCTAGCTAGCCATGTAATTCAAGGGTCAAGTCAATTAGCTAGGATTAGCGAAATTTGGACTAGGTCAATAGGTGCAACCCTTTAGGGCTAGAATTTGACTACTTGTATTTGAAATTCCACTGGAGGAGGGGTGAATAGTGAATTGAAATTTAATACAATTGAAATGCAATCACACAATAGCATTCACCCCAAGAAACAATTATCTATAGGTAGAAACCCAACTCGGGTAAAAATCACCACCTAAGTCTCCTGACTTCGGATTTCCCGATCGACGAAGTTGATCAAATCCACTAACTATACTACTTAAAATGATGGTAGTACAACCTCAATATAAACCACACTACGACACAACCGGAGATAGTGTACCTCAATCTCTCTTCTTTACGAAGAGAATTTTGTCTTACGAAGGAGACGGGAATTCACCACGTCAATACCCAACCAAGAAAACGAAAATACAAGAAAACCTATAGAGCCATAAAGTATAGATTAAACTATGCTACTATACGCGAAGTGACTTCCCTAAGATGAATGTGAGTTGGCATGTTTGCACATCGATTTGGTGCTCTTGGAAGAGTAGTGTAAAGCTTGTAGAGCAAGACCACAATTTTCTTCTTTTGATCTCTCACAAATTTGGTATAATAGTGGGAAGAATTATCTCTATGTTGTATGGAGTAAAGGAGGGGCTCCCATCTATTTATAAATGTGTTAGGAACCCTTGAGAAGGCTTAGGAGGCTCCTTGTAGCCATTGGAAATAAATCTAGAAGAATCAGGCCGAAATCAAGGTCATAATAACTTTGACAGTTGAATCAGACGTCTACTTTTTGGGTCAGATGTCTGATAAGGATATATTAGACGTCTGACTATACTTTCGAACGGTTGATCGTGATGGGTGGTGTTCCTGGAAATAATTTGACTTAAATAGGGATCTTGATTCTCAGGGTAGAGTTTTAAGACGTTTGATGAACAAATTGGACGTCTAAAAAAGTGTGGGCTTGTTATTGGATTTCATCAGATCTAAATATAGATCTATTGCACAGATGTCGGACGTCTTATTGGGCGTCTGATCAGAGTTCTGGGCGTCTTGAACACAATGGACTTCACAGGTATTGATTCCCGATAAGCTAACGGTTGGATTTGGGTCTAACAAGGTCCAACGTTTCTTTATTAGACGTCTGGATAGGGTGTCAGACGTCTGATAATAATATTAAAATATGGGTTAACTGTCTCAAGAAGATTGTGTTATGACAATATCTAACGACTCTATATTAGATGTCTGATCTAAACATTAAACGTTTGGTAATCATGTCGGATGCTTGATAAAGCTGTCTAATTATAGTTTTGGTTTTCTAAGTCTATTCTTGGATTTGCCTAAGTGTTCTAAAGATTGGTAAGTGCTTCTAAAACTTAGGTTAATATATTTTGGGCTCTTTAACATATTTCTAAGGACAAAATTGTGTAACAACAAACAAATACATGAAATAGAAAAACTCTATCCTATTCTTCTTCTTTTTCAAGCTTTAAGCCTAAGCAAAGCTCCCCAATCTATGTTCCATGCTCCTTGATGCTTTTGTTCTCCTCCATCAAGCTCTTCGATTCCTCCATAGTCTTGAGATTGAGCTCCTTCACACTTATTTTCATTTGAAATAGTCCTATAATCTTAAACTCAATTGTAAATGTTAAAATTCAAGTGTTCTGTTATCATCAAAAGCAACGATTGTGGTGCACTTGCACCAACACTATTATGCACACACTTCTCTTTCCTATTCTCTTTGCATCTATAATATTCTTCCAAGTGTATGCATGGAACTAGATCACAAAATCCACACTTGGTACCACCTTTGCAAAGAGAACTGAAAAGTAAATATTTTGTGAGAGAAAAAGTGATTTATAATTGTTGCATTGCAGGAAATCCGCTATCAAATAATTTAATTGAAACTCTGATGAGTCCCAGGTCGAACACGACGAGGCTACGTTCGATTTTTGGAAATTCGTGTTTGTTTATTATTTTTTTTGTATTTTCTTTCTAAGAGATTGGATCAAAATATTTCTAACTAGTATATTCCATTCTACTTGTAGCAAAATAAAGAGAGGGAGAGAGAGAAATTAGTTCTATATCTAAACAAATGTTTATTATAAATTATTTGCTACAAAACTATTGCAAGAAATTGAAATCTAAACTAAAAAGTAGTAAAGAGACAGGGGAAGAGAAGTTATCCTCTTCGATGACTGCTTGGAGGATGAGCCTGTCGAATGATGCTTGGATGACGAGGAATGGATACGGAAGAAGGAGGATGAAGTTGGATGAAGAGGGATGGGGTAGGATGTTGTTGTCGCAGGATTCGCTTCTGGAATGGGGACGTTGTTATCGCGGGAGAGCTTCGTGAATGGGATGAGATGTTGGAAAATTTTATTTTTACTCTATCGGAGCTACCCGTAGCTTGGGAGCTCTAGATTGAGCTTTAAAACACTTGTTCTTTGCACCTAGGAGAGATGAGAAGAGAAGGAAGGGATGATGGTGAAGGAGGGGATGTGTAGGGTTTATATAGGTGAGGGAAAGGGCATTTTGGGCCTTGGATTTAGTGGCCAGGCCCTTAATGACGCATGCATTCGTTGGTAAATGCAAAGGTGGCTATTGGCGTGAGGAGGAAGGAGGGCCCATTGATCTTGATTGAATGACCGCTCTCCTTCCTCAGATTAATGCTCGCATTTCAACGGCTCTGGTGGACGTTGCTAGCGAAGGAGGACCGCTAGATCATAAAGAATGGCTCATATCGCATGTTTAAGAACTCCCACGCACACACTTATGGATGAGAAATCATCATCGACCGTTAGAACACGATTGTGGGGCTGAGATTCACCCTCACTGTGCTTTCAGACTGCGTTGAGTGCACGTTATCATGCATGTTCAAATTCCGCGTCACCGAGCACGCCAAGTAGCTGTTGTTTTGATCGTGTGATTGTGACCGCATGGCTCAATTTCACTGCACCTCTTCTTTGTGGATTAAGCTGCCTGCTGGGGCTCGATCGTGAGCCCCATGCTCTCGATAGAGTGCTCACTCGCTGTGCTATTGAAATGGATTGTCAAGCTTTTGATTTTCCTCCATGCGCTCTCAGCCATTGGAGGAACCTTTTTGAAGGAAGGGTAGGCTGATGGCTCTCTTGGATGGTTGGGATGGTGCCACTGTAGATTCCTATGGGATGGGGTGAGATTTGTGGAAAATGATATGTAAGTGCGGAAGCAAATATACAATCTCACACAAAAAATCAATCACACAAGTTGCACAAGTATTTTTAGGTGGAAACCCAAATCGGGTGAAAACTACCACCTAACCCTCTCGAGTTAGGATTTTCTGATCGACTGAGTCGATCAAAATCAACTAACCGAACTACTTAAACAAGGGTAGTTCAACCTCTTACAACCACGCTACTTTGAACCCGAGGGTAGCGTAACTTCAAACCCCTCCTCTTCACGAGGAGTATTTATTCTCTTGAAGGAGACAGGAATTTGCAAGGTGAATACCCAACCAATGACCATAAAATACATCTTATAGAGCAGCAAGGATTGAAACCTAGTTACTATAAGAGTTAGGAAACTTCCCTTTGGCGGAAGTGCGTCGACAAATGACCCAGGTGCGAGAACGATGCAACGGCATGATAATGCTCTTGAAACCGATGGCGGGAGAGCGCGTGCATAGCAAATGTGGTGCTCTCAAGGTGTATGCGATGATCTCGGAGAGCAACAACACTTCTAGATGATCTTCTTCTCTAGGACACAATGTATGTTGAAATAGTATTTCTTGGTGTGTTTTTACAAGGCAAGGGTACTTCTCTATTTATAGAGGGCCTAGGAAGTCTTAGGAAAGCTTTGGAAGCCTTAGGTAGCCGTTGGGGATCATCTCAAGGCAAATCAAGCCGTAATCAAAATCATTAATAATTCTAATAGGGTCATCAGACGTTTGAGAAAAATATTAGACGTCTGGAAGGCACTCTTAAGACGTCTGGAAACTAAATCAGACATCTAATCCTAGACGGGTTTCCTTATTGACTTCAATCAGACCTAAACAGGGTTCTAGTGTAATTTGGTCCGATGATAGGTTGGACGTCTGGCACTATGTTTGGACATCTGGAAATGTAAATAACTGCGGGAATGGATTTCCCAAGGCACAAACGGCTATATCCCTCAAGAGAAGTGATTTTAGCTTAAGCGAGGGCTAACGTTCTCTTATCAGACGTCTGAGGTCCTCTAAGGACGTCTGATACAAGATCAAGGGTCAATCCTTAATGATCATATTCTTACGTTCCACTAATTGGACATCTGCAAAGTTATCAGATGTCTGCTAAGACGTCTGGACTAAGGGCTCGACGTCTAAATCAGGTAGACAGTAAGTGATTCTCAGCCTAAGTGTTTTTGGATGTCTGATTCAACATTCAAATGTCTTAAAGTTTACTATCAGACGTCCGATTTTTGTGTTAGACATCTGAAAAGGTTGTCTAAAGTCTATCTTGATTTTCTAAGTTCTCTATGAAATGTCTAAGTGTCCTAAGGTCTAGTAAGTGTTCCTACGACTACTGTATTGATACTTTGGGCTCTTTAACAAGTACTTTAAGAAGATAAAGAGCAAAGAGCAAATGAAAATAAATTACAAACTACAAGACAAAAGAACATCTATCCCATTCTTTTGTCTTCTAGCTTTTGCTTCACGCGAAGCTCCTCCTCCAACGAGCTCCTCCAATCCGCCATGGATGCGAGCTTGAGCTTCTCCTTCAAACTTGTATCCATTTGCAAATAACCTAAAATCTTAGACTTCAAATGCAAATGTTAAATACAAGTGTTTTATTATCATCAAAATAAGTGATCGTGGTGCCCTTACACCAACAGCCACGTGGGACCTTCCTGGTTGTCTATCTTTTTCTACTTGTAGTTGATGCCATGGATGTCGGATTGGATCGATTTTCACACCGTTGGGCTGCGATCGTCAATCTGAATTCATTCGTGTGGTTGGATTTGTTGATTGAGATCTAGATTTGCACCACCTTGCCTCTTGCCATTGATCTTCGAACTACATATGATACTACAGAAGTTTGATTTAGGCGATCTCGGAGGCGTTGGATTCTGATCGTCGTCCTGATTAGATCCATACGATTGGATCTTCAATCCGGGGCGCATAAATGTGTCGCCTTCTTCCTTGGCCACCAAAATGTGCAAATTAGTACATAATTTACATATTCTAATCTAAATGCGATACGATGCATGTTATGCACTATTCATAATGATGAATGCATCTACAAACCTAAGAACTCGCATAAATAGGCCTTTTACCCTATATAGATATGTATTTATCACAACCCCATACCTATCTTTTGCTAATCTCTACCAAAACTCAACTAAATGCTATGTATAAACAGAATTAGGATCTGATTATTTAGGCATTTGTTATTTTTCAATAATGAGAAATTTCTTCTAAGGACCTAAGCTACAAAGACTCAACAACACTTAAGTATCTACTAAAATACAGATCGCCCAAGTCCTCACCTTATTTCGTACAAAAGTAAATGCATTTTTTTTCTTTTTCTTCTTTTCTTTCTTTTTTCTTTTGGATTTTTGAGTTTAGGCTTTCGGGGCAGCTTTCTACAATTACCCAACCTGCCCAAGACTTGAAAAGACTCTAAGTTTTAAGCATTTTTTTGTGAAAATAATGATAGGCTCACTAAACGATAATCAGAATGGACTTCAGGTTTCTATAAACCCTATGTGACCCTTAACAAAAAAATTATGCCTAAATGTTTATCTTTTCGACTGGTAGCTTTCTCCTTACCTTTATTTTTATGTGGTCAAAACAAGGGTGAACTTAGTGTATATCTCTGTGGATTATTCTACTTCCCCGCTTCTCCCTTAAGTGTTTGGGAATTATTTTGTGCATTTTGTGAGTTAGGCTCTGGACAACCGACCAATGAGGCATCAAACCTACGACAACTTGCTAGTCATACTTGTGTGGTGAAGTGTGGCTTATTTATTTTTTCTCCTTTTTGTATTTTTCATTTTTTTTCTTTTTCTAAGCAGATGGCTTCCCTAATCTAAAATTTACCTGAAGGCAACAGTCAAAGAGAATGGGTCGTGTGGCTGGGCTCTAGACACCCGGCTATGAGGGGTTACTTACAGCAACGTGCCAGCCATACCACCCTAAAAAGTTAATTAGCTACCTAATTTTCATTAAAACAATTGAGAAGTAAGTTAGTGCAGATAGTGTGTAGATGCTTAGACTATAAGTTACCTCAAATCAAAGGGCGGGTTGATAAGTCGCATACTTATCACCCTAATTTATTTAACCAATTAAAAACGAATTAAAGATGGCAAGGACTTGAGAAATAGGACTACATTGTAGTGGACACCCAGGCTAATTAAGCTCGAAGACCTGAAGAGTCTATGTGTTTAGGTCCTATTGTATTATTTCCTAAGGTTGAAAAAATCCTAATGCTTAAGTTCTCTTTTCCTAATTCTCAACTTTTTTTTATAAATAAAGAGAAAATAAATAAAAGTAATCTACAGAGTTGACAAAATAACTAAGAAATGAGTCCATCTCCCATGTCTAGCTTATGCAATGTCCTCATTGAAAAATAAGGGCATGGCAAAGGGTAGAATAAGCAAAATATCACCTGCATTCCATGACTCTTTGGTTAGCTCTAAGATAGACTATACAAATGATAAGTTTATTGCTGTTAGCTTGGCGGGGTCTGGCCAAAAATAGTTAAATCAAGGTTAAGGCAACCATGTCCGAGATGGGTTCCGGAATAACACGATCAACATAAGGTTTGAGTCGTTGCCTGTTGACCTTAAAAGAATTACTTGTCTTAGAGTCAGAGATTTCAACAGCTCCATTTAGAAATATTCGATCAATAATAAATGGGTTGTTCCATTTGGACCGAAGCTTGTCAGGAAAGAGCTTAGGTCGAAAATCAAAGAGCTAGACCCTATGGTTCGGCTCAAACCTCTTGTGGGAAACCATTTGGTCATGAAGAGCTTTGGTCCTTGCCTTATAGATCTTGGCATTCTCGTAAGCATCTTTTCTAAGTTCCTCCAACTCAGGTAGTTGGAGTTTCTTGGTCTTCCCGACTAAGTCTAGGTCAAAATTACATTTCTTTATTGCTCAGAATGGTCGGTGTTCAACTTCTACGGGTAGATGACATGCTTTGCCATACACCTGACGGAACAGAGACATGCTAATAGGCATTTTGTATGTTGTACGGTAGGCCCAATGAGCATCCTCAAGCTTTTGAGTTTAGTCTTTCCTATTAGGCCTAACTGTCTTCTGCAAGATGTTCTTGATCTCCCGATTGGAGACCTCGGCTTGTCCGTTCGTCTGGGGGTGGTAAGGTGTAGAAATTTGGTGATTCATCCCGTATTTAGCTAGTAAATTTCTGAACTGGGCATTGGTGAAATGAGTGCCACCATCATTGATGATGGCTCTTAGGATCCCGAATCGACTAAAGATATTCTTCTTTACAAAGTCGATGACCACCTTGTTTTCATTGGTTTGGGTGGGAATAGCCTCAATCCATTCAAACATGTAATCAACAACCAGAATATGCTGATGTCTAAATGAAGGATCCCATGAAGTCGATGCCTCAAATATCAAAAATTTTGATGGGAAGGATTGGGTTTATGGGCATCATATTTCTCTTGGCTATGCTCCCGAGTGCCTGGCATTGGGACCATGACCTTGAGAAATCCTAAGAATCTTTGCATAAAGACGGCCAATAAAACCCAGACTGTAGAATCTTTGCAGCTGTCTTTATCCAGAAAAATGTCCACCACATGCAGATGCTTGGCCGAACTCAAGTATACTTTGGAACTCATTTTATGGGACACATTGGCGAATAATTTGATTAAAGCTGATGCAGTACAGCCTGGGGTCTTCCCAAAGGTAATATTTGGCCTCAGATACAAGTCTATCCCGTTGTTGCTTGGTCCAATCCTGGGGGACTTGGCCAACAACCAAATAATTGATGAGGTCCACAAACCAGGGGGTTCGGACACCCGAGACTGTAAGGATAGTCTCGTCTGGAAAAGTGTCAGTAATTGGAATATCTGGACGAGGAGAATCAATTAGGATTCTCGAAAGATGATCTGCCACTACATTTTGTGCCTCGACTTTGTCCTTAATTTCAAGGTTAAATTCTTGAAGCAATAAGATCCATCGAAGGAGACGGGGTTTGGCATCCTTTTTGGCCAAGAGATATTTCAAGGCCGAGTGGTTGATGTAAATTATAACATGAGATCTTAAGAGATAACCCTAAATTTCTCTAGAGCAAAGACTATAGCTACAATTCCTTTTTCGTGACAGTATAGTTCCTCTGGGCCTCGTCTAGAGTCTTGCTAGCATAGTAGATGACAGAGGGCTTTATATCAATCTTCTAACCTAAGATAGCCCCGACCGCATAATCAGAAGCGTTGGTTTTCATCTCAAATGGGGCTATCCAAGCCGGTGGTTACAATACTGGAGCACAGGTGACTGCCGTTTTAAGTAAATCAAATGTTGTACGGCATGATTCATCAAACTTGAACGGCTTGTCTTTGGCTAGAAGGTTACTTAAGTGCCGAGCAACCTTCAAGAAGTTCTTGATGAACCTCTGATAGAAACCCACATGACCCAAAATTGACCGTATTTGCTTAACATATGTGGGTGGGGGAAGTTTGAAGATAGCATCCACTTTAGCTTTGTCAACTTCAATTCTCTGGTTAGAGACTACATGACCCAAGATGATACCTTCTTGTGTCATGAAGTGACTCTTCTACCAGCTAAGGACCAATTACGTTTGGATGCATCTCTTAAGGATAAATTCCAAGTTGGCCAGGAAAAACTCAAAAGAATCTCCGAAAGTGGAGAAATCATCCATGAATACCTCAAGGCAATCTACCATGTCTGAAAAAATGGCCAACATGCACCTTTGAAAAGTTGCAAGTGCATTACAAAGCTCAAATAGCATTCGACGGAATGCAAAGGTTCCGTAGGGACAGGTAAAAGTCGTCTTCTCTTGGTCATCAGGATGGATAGGGACTTGGTTACATCTCGAATAACTATTCAAGAAATAGAAATACTTTTGCCTAGTTAACCTTTCAAGGATTTGGTCAATGAAATGTAAAAGGAAATGGTCCTTTTTGGCGGCTGTGTTTAGCTTTCTGTAATCAATATAGATCCTCCAAGAGGAAGCTAAATGGGTTGTAATAGATTCCCCCTTCTCATTAGTCACAATAGTTATCCCTACTTTCTTGGGAACAATTTGCACGGGGCTAACCCAGGGACTATTCATGATCGGGTATATAATTCTTGCATTGAGTCACTTGATGATTTTCTATTTAACCACTTCTTGCATATTGGGGTTTAATCTCCTTTGCATCTTGCAAGAAGGGCGAGATCCATCTTCCATGAAAATACGATGATTACAGTAAGATGGCTCGATCCCCCTATGGTCATGGATGGTTTAACCAATTGTCTCTTTATGCGCCTTAAGGACCGTAATCAATCTCAACTCTTGCTCCTTGGTTAAATTTGCACTGATAATCACAGGGAGCATCTTCTTAGGCCCTAAGAACTAGTATTTTAAAATTTCAGGCAATGGTTTTAGCTCAAGCTGTGGCGGGCTCAGAATAGAGGGTAGGGAGGATGCTGATGAAGACTCATTAGGACGATCCAGAGGAAGAGGTTAGGAATGAATAAAATCAACAACCTCTTCGGGGTGTGGTGGGTCTGCCACAGAGGATTGTAGGTCAAGGTCATTAGTGCGAGTAGAATCTTCAAGAATAGTGATAGCCATACATGTCTCAATATCATGATCAGTATCCTCGAGTTCCTCGATATATCCACAATCCTCAAATTTATTTACCTCCTTAAAAATGTCAAGTGTCAATTTTTTGTCTCCAAAGGTGATCTCCATGCTACTGCTCTCACAGTTTATGTTGGCCTCAACGGTAGTGAGGAACGGATGCCTTAGAATGATGAGCGTGTTCCTCAATTCTTCAGGTACATCCATGTCAAGGACAAGGAAATCTACAGGAAAATAGAAATCCTTGACCTTGACGATAATATCTTCAATAACACCTTTTAGGGTGGTGACCGAACGGTCTATTAGCTGTAGTGTTACTGAGGTCGGCTTAAGTTCACCTAACCCAAACTTTTCATACAAGGAAGTCGGGATTAGGTTGATGGATGCACCTAGATCGAAGAGTGCCCAGTCAAAAGTGTAATCCCTGATGACACTTGAAACCAAGGGGGCACCTGGATCTCTCTTTTTCTGAGGAAGGTGATGTAGGATAACATAACTAGCCTGCTCGGAGAGTATCACCTTCCCCGAGGTATGTTCTTTTGGCTTACACTTTTGAGTACATAAATCCTTAAGAACTTAGCATAAGACGAGATATGCCTTATAGCATCGCAGACTGTGGGATATTGATTTTTACATTCTTGAATTTGTTTAGAAGCTCCTCGTTACTATCTATGGGTATCTTCTTCCTGGATTTCAACAAGTCATCAGGGAACAAGATGTAGGTAGGGTCATTAGTTTTTAGTTCCTGAGACTTATTCTCTTCTTTAGCTTTCTCCTTTTTTCGTTGGGCTCACCAGGGTTCTATTTGCTAGAAGAAGGTAATTCTGGGTCCTGGGTTTGCCTTCCACTCCTCAAGGTGACAGAATTTGCAGGTGCATACGGGTTCGGGTCTTGGGGAGGGTTAGGAAAGATTGGAGGGGCTTGACTAGCCAGATACCTATGATTAGAAGAAGAAGAACAACAACAAGAACAAGAAGAACCTTGCTCAACCACCTAAGCATGTGCATGTGGGTCCCTCTGATTCTCGTACCCTTGGGCTCTATTGCCCTGATTTTGTACATTTTGGGGGTTCGGTACGGGTTGAGATGGTAGAGATCTGGGCTATTGGTTATTAGCAATGAGCCCGAATTACAAGTTATCTAGTGATGTTTTCATTTGCTGCATAAGTTGAAGCATGGATCCTTGCATCTCTAACATCTGCTGGTTCAAGTTAGCCTACCCTGCGGGTTGTCGAGCATTCCAAATTGGTTAACTGACTTGGTTCGGGGGCAACTAGGTGTATACATGACCCTGACCCGTTGGTCTCTGAAGTGCATAATTGGTGGGTGGCATCTGGATCTGCTGCCCTTGGTTTTTTTAGAAGTTAGGGCGGTTTCACCAACCCAAATTATAGGAGTTAGAATATGGGTTGGATCTAACATTCTCCTGTATAGCATACACATCCTCATAGGATGAGGATGGTGGGAAAGAAGAAGAAGAATTAGAGAAATTGGGATTAAAGGCCCCAGTTTGGAACTCGTGGGGTTCCTAAAAGTGCTGGCTCATAGGTTGAGCCATCTTAAGCTGATTTACGAACTCCCATCCTGTAGGAGCTCATGAAGAATAGAATCCCGAATTCTGGGATTGAGTGGATCTAGAAGTGTTTCTAGAATTTCCAGCCATCCACTCCTCCATTCTTTTAGCAACCAGGTCCACCTTATTAAGTTTATTACAAATTAATTCCATATTAAATGAATGAGAGTCCTGAACCTCATTAGCATTTGGTCTGGGTTGTTGGGACCGGTTGAGGGTTTCCATGGAGGCATGATTTATCGAATTCTCACTCATTTCCTTGAATAAGTCATGTGTGTTGTCTGCGTCCTTGTTGAGAAAATTGCCTCCGCAGGAAGTGTCCATGTGATTATGGAGTTGATCCGTCAACCTGTGATAGAAAATCTGCATAAGTTGACATTTCAGCACCTCGTGGTGTGGACACTTTCGCAGTAGATCCTAGAATCGCTCCCAAGCACCATGAAGCAGTTCCCTCGACCATTGGACAAAAGTAGTAATCACCTATCGTAGAGCATTGGTACTCCCAATAGGGAAAAATTTCCTCAAGAATGTCAATTTAAGATCATTCCATGTATTATCAGCCTCCCAATTGTTCGATACCATTGTGCAGCCTTATCCTTGAGAGAGTGGGGGAAAAGCCTCATGATCATCTGCTCCTCATCCACATTTTGCACTTTAGTGGTCTGGATCAAAGTGGTCAAGTCTTCCAAGTGCTGAAATGGGTCCTTAGAGCTAAGACCATGAAAATGTTTGATCAGGCTTAATACTTGGGACATGATTTCTACATCTTTGGCAAGAATCAGAACACCAGGATGTTCTCAATAATTTGAAGAATCATAAATCCTTCAAGGGTTGAGCACCATAACCATTCTTGCATCTGCTACAATTATTCCAGTTGCCTCTGAATTAGCTCCTCTTGGTTCAGAGGTTGGGGAAGTGGTTGGTCAGCCACGGGATCTACTTGACTATAACTCAACCTACGTGTCCTTGAATGGTCTAATGGTCCTTCTAGTCGGGGGTCCAATGACCTCCTTCTAAGCAAACACCAGAAGGGAGTCAGACAGATGGAGAAAAGGAACCCTATAGCACAATGAATACAAGCCTGTCTTTAATTTGGGCATCCTAAGGACCTATGCTCCAAGATACACTCTAACCACAACACGAATTTTATGTTGTCCTTAATCCAGAAGCTAGTTAAGTTGGATTGGTGAAGCAGGGAGAGCGTGTCTCAAGAACCACTAATTATGCCAGACCCCTGCTTACTTAACTCATTTGACAATCAGGGCCCCCAACCTAGCATCTTCTGGAAAAAGCAGACGTCACAAATTCGAGTTACGGTTTGAGAAATACCCTGAAATAGACTGATGAATCCTAGGGCTAATGTCTACTTAATTTTAAGTTAGGCTTGGGATAGTAGTGCTCTGGAATGTGATAGGCCCTTTAAATGGGTTATGCCCTTAATAATTGATTAAATATGTGTGTACGTGTACAACTAAGGTTTTCAAGCAAGATTATTAAGGATGGGGAGAGTTTTAAGATTCAAATCTTGCTTAGTAACTTTTAGGGTTTGAATTTAGGTTGATTCAGACAATTTAGAAGGCACACCAAGTTTTGAAAGCACTGGTGATAATATATTCCTTTAAAATTCTTAATAATGTCGAGTGCTTGGTTTTTGACCTAAAAATTTAACCCTAAGGAGCAACTACTAGATGAGTAGATTTTAGATGAAGTGGTGCGACCCAAACAGCTTAAACAATTGGCCTGATGCATCACTAATTAGAGCACACAGAAGTAGTTAACCTATTCTGATTTCTACTCGATTATGTGTAATTTCGCGTGTACCAATTCCAAAGATCGGATTACTGGTTGAGTAATGAAAATCAGGAGAGGTTATGTGCCTCAAACTTGTAGGTGTATGTAGTGTGTATGTTTAATAAATCCCACAATTAGATCGGAATTTTTTTATATGCAGGGTGAGATGGAATGAGGTGACAAACAAACAACACAAACTAACCTAGGGTTTATAAGAGCACCTAGGTTAATTAAGGTTTGAGTTATTTAGTGGCGAAATGGAAATTGAGGGGTGGGAAAGAGTGGGGGAATTTACAACCGTCTTCAACTGCACTTTACTATGGTCTACCACTCTTAGATCTCCTTGATAGGATACCTGCAAGACAATAGAAAAGAGAGAAGAGAGGTTAGAGAATAAATAAGTGCAAGAACAATGAGGAAAAGAATCTAAATCCGTTGCCTCCCTAGCAACGGTGCCAACATGATAAGCGAATATTTTGTGCGAGAAAAAGTGATATATAATCGTTGCATTGCAGAAAATCCACTATCAAATAATTTAACTGAAACTCTGGTGAGTCTCGGGTTGAACATAGGGAGACTATGTTCGATTTTTAGAAATCCACGTTCATTTTTTTTTATTTTCTATCTAGGAGATCATATCAAAATATTTCTAACTAGTCTATTCTATTCTACTTGCAGCAAAATAGAGAGAGGGAGTGAGAGAAATTACTTCTATATCAAAATAAATGTTTATTATAAATTATTTTCTACAAAACTATTGCAAGAAATTGAAATCTAAATTAAAAAGCGATAAAGAGATAGGGGAAGAGAAGTTTTCCTGCTTGATGACTGATTGGAGGATGAGCCAGTTGAACGATGCTTGGAAGATGAGGAATGGAGATGGAGGAAGGAGGACAAAGCTGGATGAAGAGGGATAGGGTAGGATGTCGTCGTCGTGGGATTCGCTTCTGGAATGAGGATGAGAAGACAGTTGGCGAGAGCTCCGTAAATGGGATGAGATGCGAGAAAATTTTATTTTTACTCTAGCAGAGCTACCCGTAGCTTGGGAGCGCTAGATTACGCTTTAGATCACTTGCTCTTAGCTCTTAGGAGAGGTGAAAAGGGAAGAAAGGGATGATGGTCAAGGAGGGGATGTGTAGGGTTTATATAGGTGAGCGAAAGGGATTTTGGGCCTTGGATTTAATGGCCAGGCCTTTAATGATGCATGCATCAGCTGGTAAATGCAAAGGTGGTCGCTGGTGTGAGGAGAAAGGAGGGTCCTCTAATTTTGATCGAACGACCGCTCTCCTTCCTCGGATCAATGCTAGCATTTCAGCGCCTCTAGTGGACATTGCTAGTAAAGGAGGGCCATTGGATCATGAAAGAATGACTCAGGTCACACGTTCAAGATCTCTAGCATGGGCACTTACGGATGAGAAATCATCGACTATCTAATCGCGATTGTGGGGCTGAGATTTGCCCTCACCTCACCTTTAGATTGCACTGAGCATGTGCTATCACCCGCATTCAAATCACGCGGCTATGAGCACGCCATGTAGCTGCCGTTGTGACCGTGTGATTGTGATCGCACGGCTTAATTTCGCTGTGCCTCTTCTTCGCGGATTTAATCCTCTTGCTAGGGCTCGATCGTGCGCCCCACGCTCTCGATAGAGTCCTCGTCCATTGTGCTATAGGTGTGGATTATCGAGTTTTTGATTTTCCTCCACAGGCTCTTTGTTGTTGGAGGAACCTTTGAGGAGGAAGGGCGGGCTAATGGCGCTCTTGGATGGTTGGGATGGTGCCATGTGACGCCATCCTGGCCATCCATCCTTTTTTGCTCGTAGATGATACTAGGGATGTCAGATTGGATAGACTTTTGCGTCGTTGCACTGCGATCGTCGATCCGAATTCATCCATGTTGTCGGGTTTGTCATTTGAGATCTGGATTTGTAACACCTTGTCCCTTGGCCATTGATCTTCCTCGGACTGCATATGATGCTACGGAAGTCTGATCTAGTCAATCTCAGAGCCGTTAGACTCCGAACATTGTCCTGATCAGATTTGTATGGTTGGATCTTCAATTTAGGGCCCATAAATGTATCACCTTCTTCCCTGGCCACCAAAATAAATAAATTAATACATAATTTACATAATTTATTCTAAATGGGATATGGTGCATGTTATGTGCTATTTATAATGATGAATGCATTTACAAACCTAAGAACTCGCATAAATAGGCATTTTACCCTATATAAATATGTATTCATCAAGAACTAAGGAGGAGACTAATTATTGATGAATGCAGTTCTACATCTGACTTGGACTTTGATCTTGATTTGATGGCTAACCTAGCCAACCCAAATCATCCACCGAATCAGATGGGCCCTTAGGCCTAGATCCAAAACCTCCAACTCCAGTTGAATCAATTTCAACAGAACCATCGTACCCAAATGCACGAGCTACTTGAGATTTTATAGACAGTTGAGGGAATTTTACAACCCTACCTAATATCAACACCAACCTTATGCTAGGGTCCCACTTGTAGAAGCCTAATTTGAAAGTAGGCATTCCACTATACAACTCCTAACTCATTTTAAGGGCAACAATGATGAAGACCCCTTTCAATTCTTAGAAGAGTTCATAGCCATTAGTGAGACAATTAGAATTCCTAATCTACATGATGATGTGTTAAAAATGAAACTCTTCCCTTTTGCCCTGAAAGAAAAAGCTACTCATTGGTTTATAGCTATAGGAAGGCTCGTTAACACATGGGAGGAGCTAAGAAGTGCCTTTTCAAAGAAAATTTTCCCAATCGAAAAAAATCAATACACTTAGAAGAGCTATCACCACCTTCTCTCAACACCCTAAAGAACCATTGCATGAGGCTTGGGAGAGATTCATGGATTTAATTAGAAAATGCTCGCATCATGAGGTTCTTAGTTGGCAACTAGTGCCGATCTTTTATCACGGGCTTAATGATCATATGAGGAGCCTTGTGGATACAGCTTGTGGAGGCAACTTTATAAGTAAGGATGAAAACAATGCTTTTGAGTTATTTGAGAGTATGAGTGAGAATTCCATGAATAATGCCTCCATGGAAACTTATGAAAGATCCATGCAACCTAGAGGTGGAATTTGTGAGGTCCAGGAGAGCTTTAGTAATGTGGATATGAGTTTGATCTATGAAAAACTGGATAAAGTTGTGGTTGTGTCGAAAAAACTGGATGAATTGATGAGCCAAAATAGGAAGGGAGCAACCCTCCCATCACCCACTATCCAAGTTCCCTTAGGGAGGGAGTTTGTGAACAAGTTGCACATGGCTCAAGATGTAAACTAACTGACCCAGGGTCCTCAAGGGACTCATGCAAGGACCTTTGATCCCTGCTATCCTGACTCCACACACTTATCCTCATCATCATCTGGATATGAAGATGTGTCGACTATTTAAGGGAACAATAGAAACAATGCTTTCTCAGACACCTACAATCCTGGTTGCAGAAACCACCCAAATTTCTCTTGGAAAAGCCAAGGGCAAGGAAACCAGTAGATTACACAACCTAGATCCCATCAGATGATCCCTAGCTTACCTAATACTTATAACCAGGGTTGGACCTATCAATCCTTGCCTCCTAACCAACCTAGCCAAACTGAGTTGGCTATATTGAATTAGAACCAGCAACTGATGGACACAAATACTTCCATGTTTCAAGCTATGCAATAGTTGACCTAGTCCATTAGGGATCTGAAGAACCAGATAGGGCATAAGCCTAATGATAGACCTATTGGTGCCCTACCCTCACAACCCCTTCCAAACCCTAGAAATTCACCAATTATAGGAAATTTCCCTTAAGGGATTAATCAAAATCAAGCTCATATGATTCAGTAAGCTCCTCTGACTCCACTTGGTTTCAATCTTCCTTCACATCTTACTAATCCTGGATCTATTTATAATTAGGCTTCCCAAACGGATTTGTACTCTATGCCTAACTCTTCCCAAGATCCAAATTAGTATCCACTTGCTTCAGCCAGTTCAATCACTCTGAGAAGTGGAACGGCTACTTAAGGATCCTGGTGCACCTAATTTGGGAAAGGAGCCTGTAGCGGAGGAGGATTAGGTTCGTGATTATAAGGACTTAGAAATGCAAATCGCTTTTCCTGAGTCCTTGAATAGGCCCAGGAAGAAGACTGAATAAGCCTAGGAAGAAGAAGCCTGAATCTAATACTGAGACTTGGTTGGATGTGTTCAAACAAGTACAGATTAATATCTTGCTCTTGGAATCCATTGAACACATCTTAGCCTGAGCTAAATTTTGAAGGAGTTGACTATGACAAAGCATAGGTCTAAATCTAGCAATCCTAGGAAGGTTATCCTTATTGAACAAGCTAGCTCAATCATCTTAAATAACCTTCCCTCTTAGAAGAAGGATCTAGGAGCTCCTCTGATTTCTTGTTCGATTGGGGATATTACTTTGGATAGGGCTCTATTGGATTTGAGTGCCTCCATTAATTTGATCCCGACTATGTTATATGAGAAGTTCAATATTGGTGACTTGAAGCCCACCAATGTGACACTTTAGTTAGCCGATCGGACTATCACCAAGCCACGTGGGATTCTAGAGGATGTGATTGTTAGTGTCGAAGATTTTTACTTACCTATTGATTTTCTAGTCCTTGACATGGAGGTGCTCGAACAACTCTGCAATACCCCGATCATCCTGGGTAGACTCTTCCTTGCTATTGCCAAAGCCAACATTGATTGTGAATCTGTAAAAATGGAAATTACTTTAGAGATAGAAAGAAGCAATTAAATGTTTTTAAGGCAATGAAAAATTTTGATGATTGTGGAACTATTGAGGACTTAGAGGATGATGATATTGAGGAAAGCATGACTATTAATTTTATGGAGGATCCTTTGCTAGTATGTTTAACTCAACCAAGGAAAGAAATTGATCCGAAACCTAAGTGCAAGGAAGTTTGCAAGTATCTGAATCCAGCACTTGACTCTATACTCAGTGTTAATCCTCCTGTGGAGAGGCTACTTGCACCATATTCACCCACTCAACTACTCTCACTCATGGTCCCCACCTAAACTGGAATTAAACTCCCTCCCAAGTAGTGTGAAATATGTCTTCATGGGACCTAATCTGACCCTTCTTGTGATTATTAACTCTTATCTGACTAGGGATCAAGAACTCAAATTGACTAAGGTCCTAAGTGAAAATAAGCAAGCTATTGGATGGACCATATTTGATTTGAAGGGTATTAGTCTTGCTTATTGCACCCACAAGATATACTGGGAAGAAGATGCATGACCCTCTCATGAGTTATAGAGGAGACTTAACCTGAATATGTGGGAGGTCATCAAAAAGGAAATAATTAAGGGGCTTGATGTGGGCATTATTTACCCCATTTCTGACAGTCCTTGGGTAAACCCAATTCAAGTTGTACCTAAGAAAGAAGGAATGACTGTGGTGACTAACGACAAGGGAAAATCCATCTCGACTCACTCTGTGACTGCGTGACAAGTTTGCATTGATTATAGATGACTCAATTCTGCCACTAAGAAGGATCGCTTCTCACTACCTTTTATTGATCAGATCTTGGAGAAATTAGTGGGAAGGAAAATTTTCTGTTTCTTGGATGGATATTCTAGATACAACCAAGTTGCGATTAGTCCAGAAGACCAAGAAAAGACAACTTTTACATGTCCCTATGGAGCCTTTGCTTTCCGTAGAATGCCTTTCGAATTATGGATTGCACCTACGACTTTCCAAAGGTGCATGATGGCGATCTTTTCGAACATGATTGGTGATTATTTGGAAGTCTTCATGGATGATTTTTCGATTTTTAAAGATTCATTTGATGATTGTTTTAGCAACCTAGAGAAAATTTTTAGGAGGTGTATAAAAGTGAACTTGGTCTTGAGTTGGGAAAAGAGTCATTTTATAGTCCAAGAAGGGATTATTTTTGGACATATTGTTTCTGAAAGAGGGTTGGAAGTTGACCAAGCTAATGTAGATTTGATGTCTAATCTACAACCTCTTAGCCTGATCCGACAAGTTAGATCTTTCTTGGGGCACGTTAGTTTTTATAGAAGATTTATAAAGGATTTCTCGAAGATTTCTTGGCCCCTTAGTAATCTTTTGACCAAGGATAACACCTTTGATTTCACTCTTGACCTATTAGATTCTTAGGGAATTTGTTACCAAGGCCTCAATCTTGCAACCTCCTGATTCGTCCCATCCTTTCAAGATCATGTGTGATGCATCAAATTTTACTATTGGTGTCGTCCTTGGGCAAAAAATTGAGAAAAAACCCGTGGTGATATATTATGCTATGAAAACATTGGATGATGCCCAAAGAAATTAGACGACTACGGAAAAAGAATTGCTAGCTGTGGTTTTTGGACTTGAGAGGTTTAGCCTTATATTATTGGATACCATGTGGTTGTTTATACTAATTATATAGCTTTGTGGCACTTGTTGATGAAAAAAGATGCTAAACGAAGGTTGATTAGATGGATTTTACTTTTACAAGATTTGACCTTGAAATCAGAGATAAGGCCGGTGCTCAGAATTTTGTGGTTAACCATCTTTCATGACTCAATCTGGATAATCTTGGCCCTGCACCTCCAATCCAAGATCAATTTCCTGATGAACAAATCTTGACGTAGGCCATAACGGACTTCCTTGGTATCCTGATTTGGCAAATTACGTGGTAACTAGGAAAATACCCAATGAATGGAATAAACAACAGAAACTTAGATTCATTTCTGAAGCTAAATATTATTTTTGGGAGGATCCTTTGTTATATAGGCTTTGTGAAGATCAGATTATTAGGAGATGTGTGCTTGAATCAGAATGCTCAAGTGCCTCAACCTTTTGTCATAATATGTCCTGTGGAGGACATTTCTCGGGAAAGAAAATCGCTACAAAAGTGTTGTAGCATGGATTTTATTGGCCAACTTTATTCAGAGATGCACATAATTTCTGTAAAGCTTGCATTCGACATCAATCTTTAGTAAGTATGACAAAAAGAGATATGATGCCCCTTCAATTGGTTCTGATTATTGAAATTTTTGAGGTATGGGCCATTGATTTTATGGGTCCCTTCAAAGCATCACAAGATTACTTGTTGCAGATTATGTTTCTAAATGGATTGAGGTAATTCCCACTTGATCAAATGACCATAAGATTGTTATTTATTTTGTGAAGAAGAATATTTTCTTGAGATTTGGGATGCCTCGCGTTGTGATTAATGATGGTGGGACTCATTTTACTAATGCCCAATTATGAGGATTATTAAGTAAATATGGAGTGCAACACAAGATTGCCACCCCCAGACTAGTGGACAAGCAGAGATGTTGAATCAGAAGATTAAGAACATACTCCAAAAGACCGTTAGACCTGATAGAAATGATTGGTCCTTAAGATTAGATGATGCTTTGTAGGCTTACAGGACCTGATGAGAGCCTTATCATGAGCCCTAACTATCTCATTTTGACCTACGAAAGAGAATGAGAGCTCCTACATAACCTAGAGAAGGGCTTAATTCAAGGAATAAGTGTTCTGAGAAGAAAACATGAAATAAAGGTTAAAACTGTAATTTCACCATTGCAGTACATAAATGGGATTTCTCAGAGGCAAAACATAGGTCAAATGGTATGAATAAGATAAAAAGTGGGTTGGTTCAGTCAGAAATGGGTTACTATGCAATCCAAGAATTAAATGACATTCTGTAACCCTAAAATAGACCCGCTTAATTCAACAAGGTTCTGGTCAAGATAAAAATGAAGTAAACCCTCTAAAATTCATGGGAAAAGATCCCCTAGGGTTTAGAACCTTCAAATTGGCCTTTGGAACCTGTTTTGACCTAGATTGGGGTCCTAGCTCATTAATTGACCTAATTTGGGTTTTTGTGCAAAATGTCTAGTCAAACGTGGTCAAACATAAAATCCAACTTCACCATTGGATTCCTTAGGTACAAATCACCTAGGAAAAGGTCATCTTGACCTACTTTGCAAAATAGTACACCCAATTACATTTTGGCCCATATCTTTTGAAAACCGTTGTATATACCCCCTAACTTCCTCGCCACTCTTACAAATAGGTCCCTCTACCATTAATGGGGAGAAATCCTACTCCAACGAGGAATAGAGGGGGAGTACTCCCTGATTCCTTAGAGATCTCTTAGATTTGGAAGGGAGATTCTCTGAGGAATTCCCTTCCATCTGAGCGTGGTCCTAATCTTTGATTTGCACCCAATCTCTTGTGCGAACGCACGAGAGATTTGGGTCTCCAATAGTTTTCATCTCCAGCGAGGTCTCTTGTGCTTGGAGGCTTGTCTTCCAAGCATAAGAGTCCCTACCAACGACTATAAAAGCACCACCATCTCTGGCCGCATCTCTTCAGCTCGACTTTGCCAGAGATCCACCCCAATTTCATCTTCTTCTCCTTCGGTCAAGAAGTCCAGTAAGCTCCGGCGAGCCTCCCTCCTCTTTCTCGTTGCTCTGCCACAATACCAGTGGTAGAGCTGCCCTCACCATCTTCCTCCGCGTCGCGCAACACCCGCGCGAGCATCTCTAGCCCCGTCATAGTCGCCATCTCCCTCCACTGGACGTCTTCTTCTCCGGCGGCAGCAGGAACAGCCAGCCGCCACCTCTCCCCCTTCGTCCACTTAGTTAGGTTAGACTTACTCCTCTCTATTCCCTCTTCAATTCCCCTCTCTATTTTCCCTTTCAACCCCTCGCAGCCACTGTCCATCGCCATCTTCTCCATCTTCGGCCACCCATCGGCGAGGTGCTTCCACCGCTTCGCACCTCCACACACCTCTCCAGATACCTCACTACCTCCGCCACAGTCCACTAATCATCATCCACCCTTCCATCGACCGCCCACACCTCCATAAACGCCCCCCGACCTAATTGATAAGCATGGCCACAGGGTAACCTAGGCACGCACGCCTAGGCCACCCCGCGGCTTGCCACCTACCGTCCCACCTTCGCTTCCCATGTGTTTTAATGGGGCCACAAGGTCGTGTTTGTGTGTGTCAGATCTCACCACCTGCCGCCATTGAAGCACACAACGAGAAGGTCGTGAGCTTCATCCGAGGTTGTGCACTCCAGGCATCAGAGTCCCAGAGGAAGTAGATGAGTGCGGGAACTCATACAACCGAGCAATTGGTTTGGCAAGCAACCTAGTAGTAGCAATTGAAGGAGTTCCTGCAGACGCGCACGCAGAAGTGGGTAGGACATAGGATAAATTGATTTTGTGATCTGTGTTGTATGCCTCAAGTCACATAGGGGTGAGGTCCCTTGCCCTCACTCGCCACACCTCGTCCGCGACACTCCCCCGCGGACCTGGCACCCGACCCGATTACCTATCAAAGCACTCCTCGCGTACCACACCCACACCGGTGCACTTGAACCCAGGCGCGCACCTGACCCGATTGCCCAGCTTTGGGAGAGCGTACTGAAGACAGAAATAGAGAGAGAGAGACGCGGGGGAGGGTAGGGGTAGGTTTTGCTCTTCAGTGTGTGCAGGGAAGAAGAAGGAAGAGGAAGGCGCAGCTGAAGCTAAGCCACGGTGAAGCGAGGCTAAGCAGGGAAGGAAAGATTTAGTTGCAAAAGGAAGGAGGGAAGGCCAAAGAGAAGAGAAAGTCAGAGGAGAGCTAAGGCTGAAGGAAATCAAGGCAGAAGCTAAGGAAGAAGAACAAAGGCTGAAGTCAAGGGAAGGAGCAACACTGTAGCAGAGGCAAGGTTGAGGAAGAAAGAAGAAGAAGACTGCAGAGGAAGAAGAAGGATAAAGGCACTGTGCAAGAGAAGAAGAAGGAAGAAGAGCAAAGAGAGGAAGTTGCAAAGAATAGACAAGGAAGAAGAAGCAGACGACCAAAGTCAAAGAAGAATAGAAAAAAAAGAGCTAAGGAAAGAGGAAAATCAGAGAAAGAAAGAAAGAAGAAGAAGAGAAAGCAGACAAGAGAAGGAAATAAGAGAGTTAAAAGAGAAAATATCTTTTTAGGACATCCAATTTCTCTATTTTTGCTACAATTGACTCTTAAATTCTTGCATTTATATTCTGAATTAAATTTTGAGTAACTCTAAGTGTTCAATTACATTATTGAGATTAGTGAATAAATTCCATTTGCTCCTTATGTTCGATCTTGGATACTTAGGTTTTCGAGTAATAAATTCTTATTTGTTATTAATGCTTGGTCACCTATACTACAACGCGACTGACTTATAAGCCTGACAAAGCGTTGCAACAGGACCACTTACAAGAACTTGATTGAGATGCCTCCTTATAGATTAATTTATGGTAAATCATTTCATCTTCCTGTTGAGTTGGAACATAAGGCCTACTGGCTATAAGGAAATGTAATCTTGAATTGTATAAGAAAGGACAATAAAGCAAACTCCAACTCAACGAGCTAGAAGAAATTAAAAGAGAGGCCTATAAGAGTGCTAAGATCTATAAAGAAAAGATTAAGGCCTTTCATGATAAGCATATCAGCAAAAAATCTTTTGAACTTAATTAGAAAATCTAGCTTTTTGATGCTAGACTTATACTTTTTCCTAGCAAGCTTAGTTTCAAATGGATTGGTCCATACACTGTGGTTCAACCTTATTCTAATGGAGCTATTGAAATCTATGATCTTAAGATTGGGCAACAATTTATGGTGAATGAACAGAGATTGAAGATTTACTATAAAAATGTTGTTAAGGAGCCATTGATTGAAAGTACAACACTTCTGGAATCTTTTTAAGGTAGATTTGACTGAGTCTAGTTGTAGATGTAAAATTCAATGCTTGTTGGGAGGCAACCCAACGTTTGTAGATAATCTTGTTATTTTCTTTAAAATTTTCATTCAGGTCTAGAGATTATCGAGTCTTGATTTCATTAGAACTCTTGAGTTTTAGGTAATATCTATTATTTGCTTATGTTCGTTGCATGCATTGAGGATATTGCATGAAATAGGCATGGGAGAGAGGTAGATAATATTTTTCAGTCATTTTTATTTCTCCAAAATTATAAGTATTAGTTATTTTTCTCAAATTAGTTATGCCATCGAAAAGTATTAGTTACCTAAAAAAGTGAAAAAAAGAAAAAAAAAAAGAAAAAAAGAAGAAAAAAATTATGGTTTTTGAGTTTGAGCTATAAAAATATTGGAAAATTCAATTTTGAGGATTTACCGATCTTAGGAAAAGTACGAACAAAGTCTTTTTTGCTTAGACTCTTCAGGTCGTATGTCAACTAAATTATCTCAAGTATTTACCTAAATTTGAATTTGTTTCCATGAGTTTTTGAAAGGATCTAAAAAATCTAAAAGTATTAAGTCAAAAGGGTGATGAGTGAATGACTTATCTTTTCACCTTGTGGTTTGGATAGTCTTTGAGTCTTAAGCATCTTCACTTGTATATTGCATTGACTCATCTTCTAGGTAATTTTGTTACGTCCTTAGTGGTCAATAAGAGTTAATTTTAGGGCAAAAGATCTAAAGGACTTTTGCCGTGTTTTTAGCTCTTAAAACTATTCCTTTTTGTAGGGGATACATTTAGAATGGACGAAGGAGAGCCACTCACCTAGAAAAATGAATGTCAAAAAGATGACAATCTGGAAAAACAAGTAGTCAGAGGAAGTTATAAAAAAAATAGTAGAAAAAAAAGAAAAGAAAGAGAAAAAAAGGTAAAGTAAAAAGGAAAAATATCCCTTTCATCTCTTACCTACATGCAAGCATCCTAAACATAGTAAGATAGCCAACAAAAGGCCTAGGAGTCCAGCCAAGGAGATATACACCTTGTGTGTTGGCCTTGGGATAGAAAAGTGGTGAGAAGAACGTTGACAAATCTTAATATGGCCTAACCGAAGACAGGTTGTCCCAGAGAGAGCATATAAATATTCTAAGTTTTATTGAATACCTGGAATCAACTTAGTTGCCCGTCTAGTGAGTCACATTATTTCACACACAAGATGCTTGTTTCTCACATTCGATTCGAACCTTGGGTGAGTTGACTTAGACATAGAAAGTTACTCTAACGAACTAAGTCTAATGGCTAATAAGATTCCTGATTTAATTTAGGTGGTACGAATTTGAATCGATACTTTAGAACTGCTGAGTTTTTGATGTTAAGGTTTTGTGTATAATTCCTTTTCCTTAGTGAAGAATCGAAATTGATGACTTTGATTTGACATGGATCAAAATCGCAAGTCGGTTTCTCGTATAAATATTATTTTCTTGCTTATTTTTGCTTAGTGTTTTGCTCGAGGATTAGCAAAATATAGGCATGGGGGTGTGATATTTCCAAAATTATTTTTATGTAATTAATGCCTAACTGATGTTCATCTGAGAGTAATTTGGGTTAGATTGCATTTAGTTAGGTCAAATTAGGCATTTTAAGTCATTTTGTAAATCATGCATACTTGTGGGCTTTTATGTAATTTTTCTTGCAATTGTATTTGATATCTTGATGTGTTTATTTTTATATGTGTAGATACAAAATATCAAGTTGATTGGAGCAAGGCTAAATGGGCTTTCTGATCTGATCTTACTTAGAAGAGGATTGAGCCTAATTGGTGGACCTATTTGGAGACCCAATTCACTTAAACCTTAACCCAAATTAGGAACCTAATTACCTAGCCTAGAAACCCCTTAGGACCAACCAAAATCGTGTCCTAAAACCTATAGCAGTCAACCACTTAGGATACCTAATCCTATCCACCAAAAATCTCAACAAAACTTAGGAAAACTTAGAACATATCCTAACTCAACAAACCTTATTTGGTCATCCCTTTTATCCTCCAATAAATACTATTTTACTAGGTCAAAATACACCATAATTTATTCACCATTATATCTAAATCCTAAGGTCCTAAAGTGTCTACCTAAATACCTATCTTAAAACCCTAAACCAAATCATATTCCTAATCCTAAACTTAATCTCTAAATTCGTAACAGCATGATATATCTTTAGTATTTTGGCCATAAATTTTTCATTTTAAATTCAAATTGATTGATTCAAGTTGCGTTGGGAAGAACCATCCTCTCAAAGCTATCCTAGCCCTCCATCAATTCCAACAACACCTAACCTACTCTATCCACCTATTCTTTCATCCTACCCCTTGATTCCTAGACTTTTAATCCTAACCCTTTATTTTGGTGATCCAAGGCTACTTAGGTCAACCAATCACAAGCCTTCTTGACCTTTATACAAACACCTTAGCCACCCCCCTTAGGATCATTCCTTTCCACTTCCAAATAAGTGCCACCAACTAGAACTAGTTTTTCCTCTTCTTCTTCTTCTTCCTCCCCTTGGAGATCTCGGATATGCCTTCGCATCTACGTCTATGTCGCACTCCGGACTTCGCCTTCAGAGCCCCCATGGATTCTACATTTCTCTTAGTCTAAAGTTCTAGTTGTAGTAATTTAGTTCTAGAAGCATTGCACTATTTGTAATACTAATTCAGCTTGTGCCAAACTCTTATCTTATTCAATAAAAGTTATAGTATTTATTTTTCAACTTATCTTCGAGTTGTGTGCTTTCTAGTTAGAAGTTTCATGCTATAATTATCTTACCAGGTAATCGATTCTAATTCTAGTTTGGAAAGCGATTTTAATCTCTTTGCCTCCCTGCGAACAACTTGTACTCCGCTTTTAAACTACGACTCTCATATTTACAAGTTTGATTTGATTATAAATTCAAGAGTTTTTGTATGCATTTACTACGACGAAAAGTGATTTCTCGCAATCATACCTGCAAACAGAACAGCAAGCATCATTGTTCAAAGCGTAGATTGCGTTTAAAAGAATGAATACGCCATAGTATAGCATGAAATACGTTGAAACAAATATAATTTTAACGAGAGGTGAGTCCTGGTCGAACTCAGAGAGGCAGAAAATGCTTCTGATTTCATAAACTGAATTAGAATTGCATGCTACTACTTGCAAACTAAGTAATATATATATAAACCAAATCAAGTAAGCTGGTTGATTGTGAAGTGCCAAATAGAATTAGAGTTTATGACTAATAAAACTAGAACATGAATAAAATCACTATCTAATCTAGCGGAATAAGGGCACCACGAGTGGTCCGTGGTGGCCTTCTGGAGAGGTTGGAGAGAGCAGTAGCGGTGCACCAAGGTGGCTTGGTGGGTACTTTAGAGGGAGAGAGTCGGAGAAGAAGAGTTGGAGAGTTGGAGAGGGTCTGGAGAGAGTTGTTCTTCAACTGGGGGCCATAGGGCTCTTTTTAGAGCTTCATTGAGGGGCAAAGTGGGCATTTGAGCCCTCCAACTCATGTAACAACCTCAGATTGATCAGATACGTCGCTCGAGAGATCAACGAATTAGATCATGCTTCAAAAGGCCTTCCAATACATCTCCAATGCTCGGATCACACAGGATGTTGACAGGTGGCACACGTTGAGCCTTTAGATCATGATTGCGTGGTCGTCGCTTGCTTCGTGCCCACACCGCCTTCGCGTTCTTTAACCGTGAGTGTTGAAATCGTGCTCAATCCTTAGTCGTTCGATCTTGCGATTGGACGACTTAAGCGCCTCGCTTGCATCGCCTTCGAATTTTAAATGCTCGTGTGTGCATGGGGTTGCATGTCATCGCGCACGTTGCCATCTGATGCTCCTTCGTGCTCCACGCAGTCACACCGTCGCCATCTGATGGAGATCTAACGCTCCAATTGGATCAGTGCACTGCCTCGTTTGATTTTCTGCGGATTGCACCTTGATCACTTGCCTCTCGTTCTCTCACTAGCGCGTGAACCGCTATGCTACAAGCATGTTTGTGTCGCTCTTTCCTTTCTTCGCATGGCTTCTCTTAGCCATTGGATGAAGATCCAACGGCTAAGTCTTGATCTTCCTTGATGAGGCACGCTTGGAGCGGTGATGTGGTTGTGTTGCAGCCATTGGATGATGATCCAACGGCCCACAGCACGGGGGAGGTGCCTTCAGAGGTTGGGGCGATGATGCTGAGCGACTGTGATGGCACCACATGGCACCATCTTGCCCGTCCATCTTCTTTTCTTTGTAGACGGTGCTCCAGGCCTCCGATCAAGATGATTCTTACGCCGTTGGATTGCAATCGTTGATCTGGATCCATCTGTGCAATTGGATTTGACATTTGAGGTTTGGATTTTCACCTCTTGGCCCTTGCTCTTCTACGGACTCCATAGGATCTTTCGGGAGTCTAATCGATGCGATCTTAGAAGCGTTGGACTCACATCGGCATTCTGAGCAGATCCATATGGTTAGATTGGTCATCCGCAACCCTGAATTACCTACGATTGTTAATACCTCTCAATTAGAACATAATATGACATTATTATTTACAAAACTAATAAATCAACTATGATGCAAAGTATGATGCATATGTATGCAAAATGCCTAGGTTAAGCTAGGATCTAACTTAATTCAGGTATATTAGGACCTATGATTGCTGCGCAATCATGCCCTCATATCTAAATCTTGCTAGTTCCTAGCAAGTGTAAGACTAAATGCATTATACCAAGAGTTTGACTAGAGATTTATTTGTTTTTGCCTTCATCTAGAAATTTAGAATCCAGATAATCATGAAAGGGTAGTTTGTAGCTTATGAAATGAATCCAGGCGAAAATTTGATCCACATATAAAGCTTATGCCTGACCCTTAGTAAAATTCTGTTGAGATAGGCAACCTCTTTTCTCGGAGACATAGAATAACCTCTATTTTTAACCCCAGCTTTTTGGCTTGAGTAGAAGATGTCTAAGTTAAACGGATTTGTATTTGGTAGTTCACTCTCCTCTAGTGCTACATAGAGACTAGTATTTCAGAATTTAGATTTCCAGATTATCAAATAAATTCAACTTAGAGAGAGACTGGAAAACTATGCTCTCTTAAGTCCTTTGTACTCATTCTTTTCTCTTTTTCCTCTCTTTTTTCTTTTCTTTTCTTTTTCTTCTTGAGCTCACATCTCACCAGATTTGTAAATATGTTTGATGGTCTCTCATGGCATTACACTTCAATTAGATTTTGATAACCCTACAACTAAGTCAGACTCCCTCAGCCTGTATTTAGGCGGTCACAAATACAAGAAAAGTCAAGGCTATATTTGGTGGATCGTAAGGGTGATAGGTGTATTTGCCTCAATGTACTTGACTCAACTAAAACATAACTCACACTTCTCAATATGGCCAATTTTTTTTTCTTCTTTTTTCTTCTTTTTTTTTCTATTTTTCTCTATATACTTTGTTTCTTTTTCTTTTTCTTTTTCATATCCAAATCTGCTAACATAATGTCATATTTATTAACACAATGCAACATAGCATGCATACTTTTATTCACAGGGCATTATTTGGGATTGGGGATGTTCAAGAGGATATCGAGTGGCTTATTTGGTGGAAGTGCCTATTCTCGACAATGAGACAGAAATGAATAGGACGACATATTTCTAACCTTGACATTAGTACCCTCCTTCAGCCGAGGATTCCGTAAAGGACAATCATGACCATCCACCTTAATCTTAGTTTTATCAGAACCTGCTCTTTAAGTATTTGCCTTATTTGGTGGCTCTCATAAGGATTCTCACAAAAAAATTGTATGCAGGAACCGAGAGTGAAAACTATGCCTAACTCCGAGTATCATTATCCAATTATCCAAAAATTAAGATTCCTCACACTAATCCTAGAGCACCAGTAGACTCTTTACTTTCATTTCACAATTATTTCGTGACTTTATTAGAAGTTGATTGGCCTGACTCCTTGATTACTGTCCAAAGGATCAAGAGAAGAAGCAATGCTTCTTCTCGACAAACTAGAGATGTCTATCGTTCTTCACAGTGGATACATTACAAATTTTACGTGCAAGAGTGAAATTATATTGGATTCTAAGGTCATAAATTAATTAAAGAATAAATCCCTAATAAAACCTCTTGATAAAAAGATCTATTTCCTAAGTTGTTGGTAGAAAATTTTTCAGTTTATATGTACTACCCCCCCACCCCCCATGCCTAAGTTCTTGCATGTCCTCATGCATAAATAGAAGAAAATGAAATAAGACAAGCCATAAGTGGGTAGGAATCACCTAGAGCTGCTCCTGATTTGTCATTCAACACATGCCAACACTACAATGGTAATCACAATATGCATAATATGCTAGAATGAAATATGCTATGCATAAAGGATATGTATGAATGCTGAGTCTAAATGTTATGCCTAAAAGTTGTACCTAAATGCTGAGTTTAACTCCTTTAGCTGGGCGAAACTCCCTCAGATGGATCAATAATTGCAAGAGACAGAGTCAAGATGGTAAGCACTTAGAGTTCCATCGTCATCCACGGGCCAAAAATGTAGAGCAGCTGCCTGTGAATACCAAGCCCACAAGGTCAGCAGGATAAAATATCAAGGCTTGGAATTGGTTGTAGCCAGGTGCTACAAGCAGAATAAATCCGGGTGCTAGGGTGATAGGGACTTGAAGGGTGGTGTATAAGTAATGCAGATGAGATGGACAAGGAGTGGGGAGTGGGAGACAAATCATATGGGTCCTAAAAGAGGTGGAAAATGAAAGGAGGGACCCGAGTGGTGTAATCTGAAATGGTATAAAGAACCATTTCGTGAGTGGATTTGGGTGCTGGTGGTTGCAGAGTGGGTGTGTTGAATAAGATGCGGTGCTCTATCCTAGCAGCTCTATACTCGCCCAAATCATTCTCCTCTCTGGGTTGATCAGAATTCTTGTATGGATCGTCCAAATTCTGTTCATGGTGTGAATCCTTAAATGTAATGGGTGTCAATTCATTTTCCCCAAGGTGTGAAGAATCAGAATCTAGATTCAATAAAACCTAAAATTCTTTCATTTTGTGCTCTGTGTCTTCTGTGAAATCTTCAATATCCAAGAGCGTAGATGTGAAAGAAAATGTGATAGATTCGTTTAACTCCAAATCCAATAATGCCTCAAGATTTTTCAAATTTTCCTTACAATCAAGAATGGAGTTTTTAGTAGGTTCTTCCTCAACTTTGATTGGATTCTTTGGTAATTCGAAATCACCCTCATGGATGTATGGAATCTCATGTAAATCAATGTATTTATCATTTAAGCTTGTCATGAGGGCTTTAAGAAATTCCACTCCAGATCTCCTAGAATCATGTGTCTCATCAATTGTCCTCGGCCGATCAGTGTCCTCCGCAATGTCAAAATCATTCAAATCAATGAACCTGACAGAAGCTGTGCGGAGTTACTTCACCAAGAAGTTTTCTGTTTCCACAGTGTTCAGGTTCATCATTATTTGAGTCCTCCCTGATAAAGTTGCAATGTGGGTTCTTGTTTGCCCTAAAAATATCCAATTTAAGTTTTTCATTCCTTAGGGCGATCTCCATACACCTGGATGCATAGTTAACGTTAGCTTGGATGGTCGCTAAAAATGGCCAGCCAAAAATAAAAGGTGCATCATGGAGACTAGGAGGAATGCCCATATCCAAGATGAAGAAATCTGCTGGGAAGCAGAGCCCATGGATTTTCACAATGACATTATCGCACCTCAGGGCATTTTGACTGATCTGTCAGCCAACTGGATACTGTCCGAAGTAGGTTTTAGCTTCCTAATTAGAAGCGGTCAAGAATAGCAGTGGGGGTTAAATTAATGGCTGAACCCAAATCAAGCAAGGCCCAGTCAAAAGGAGCATCTTGTAGCTGACAGGAAATGAGTGGGGCTCTTGGGTATTTCTTTCTAGGTGGCAGGTTAGACAAAATGACTGCACTAGCTTCCTTGGGTAATACCACCATATTGCTTTTCCTCGGCTGTCGCTTGGGTATACAATATTCCTTAAAGAATTTAGCGACAGTGGAGATGTGATCAATGACATCAAGGAGGGGAACCTTAATGTGAACATCTTTAAAGATTTCCTTTAAGTCCTCATTGCTTTTGATTCCCTTTATCTTTCCTTTAGGTTCATGAGTTAAGGCTCCAGGAAGGGTAAGGGGATGTCGGTGATCTCAGTGATTGGTTCCTTTTCCTTAGGCTGCTCCTTTGAAGGCATAGAATAGGAAGAGGAGCTAGCCTGAGAAGTATATCATGACCCTCCTGCCTACATGGTGGGCCCTTTGTAGCTTTTCCGCTCCTCAAGGTGACAGCATTTGCATCGGCATTTTGTCTTTAAGGTGGGGGAGGAGCAGAAGGGGCAGATTGAGTGGAATTTGATGATAAGGCCGGCTGACCTGAAATATAACCAGGAGGTACAAGAGGTGCTTGTAATATTTCATGTGCTTGTCCCTGTGGTGCTTGGAACCTAGGCGGGGCACCTTGGTTCTGTACATATCTTGGGTTAGGGACAAGCTGGGAGGACAAGGTTCCCTGCATTCTATGTTCCTGTAGTAGCTGGTTCTGCGTATTCTGAATGTTTTGAATATGATTCGCCATTGTTTTCTTGAATTTCAAGTTGTCATAGTTCGATTGATGCATAGACTCCTTCAATTCCTCTCTCAATGCCTCGAGAGGGTCAACTTGCCTTGGAGGGTGATTGGCAGCTCGATGCAGCAGATGATAGATAGGGCATGTTTGCTGCTGAGATGGGAATGGCTGCTGCCTCGAGTATTTATTTTGTGCATTCCCGTATTGTCTGGCTGGTAGTGCGGATCTTGATTTGATCTCTGTGAGTTACCAGACCAGGAGAAGTTAGGATGCTGGCACCAACCAGGATTATGCATCTCAGAATATGGGTTATTACACCCGTAACCTTGAATAGCACTGACATCTTCGTAGGCCAAGGATGTCTCAGACGTAAATTCATTAAAGGAACCCTGATTGTACGATGCCAGATCCAAATTATTCACAGGTTCCTGATACATAGGATCCTGCGGAGATGGAGAAGAAACATCCCGAGTGAAAAGATGTTCACGAGCAGGAGGGGCTCGGGATGCAAGAAAGGAGTGTGGTGCAGCCGTACTGCCAGAAAACCCAGATCTTGCTCGCATTAATTCATCAAACTTCTTATCGAGCAGATCCACATTATCCAGCTTCTTGGTGATAATGTCCATGTTAGCTCGAGCAGATTCAGCATGAGCATTGTGGACACTAACTCGTTGCTGTACAGGTTGCTGGAATTGGTTCATAGAGGCGGCATTCATCGAGTTCTCTGCTAAGGATTCGAACAATTCAAATGCGTTGTTCTCGTCCTTCGTGAGGAAATTCCCGCCGCTGGATGCATCGGGCAAGTACTGATGTTTGTCATCCAACCCATCGTAAAAGACTCGTACAAGGTGCCATCTAGATACACCATGGTGCAGGAATTTCCTGAGAAGATCATGGAATCTGTCCCAAGCATCATGCAATTTCACTCCTGGGCCTTGGGAGAAAGTCGTGATTGCATGCCTCATTGCATTTGTTCGACCAATTGGGAAGAACTTTTGGAGGAATTCACGATGTAATTCCTCCTAGGTTCAAATCGGCCTCCCGATAGTCTTGAACCAATAGGAAGCTTTATCCTTGAGAGAGAAAGAAAAAGCTTCATGAGAACAATTCCAATGTCTACATTTCTGGGTCGAACTGACTATGCAATTCGACTTAGATCTTCAATGTGCTGGAAGGGATCCTCATTCGAGATTTCATGGAAGTGAGTCTGAATTAGACTTATGATGTTTAGTTTTAACTCGAATGCATCTTCTCCTGTGGGAATCTGGACCTAAGGTGCTATAATCATTGCCGCTGGATCATAGAAGTCCCGCAATTGCTCTCTGCGTGGTGGATGCTGCATCCTGCCTAGCGTTGTGAGGATCTTGTAATGCTCTGCTCGTATCTCTGTTCAGACTCCTCGACCTTGGCTTCTTGACGAGCCATTGGGTCTTGATTCTTAGGGCCTCGACCAGCTCCAGGATCGGGATTAGCCAACTCAGCTAATCGAGAGGAAGAGGGTTGGGAAGAAGGATCAAGCGAGAGTCACCTTTGCCACCTAGGGTTTGGGCCCTAGGGTCCAACAAGTTTAGGTCATAATGACCTTCTTCCTTGCATACACCAACATAAAGGGTTGGTGTAGTCAAGCCAAACAAAGCTAAGCCCTTGTTAATTAGATTGGTCCTTAAGATTAGATGACCAGATTTTTTGTTAAGGTTCAAATTATTGAAGAAATTTGTCGAGAAACCGATTGAAAATAATCCCTGCCTCTTAAGTTAACCTAGCCAGTCTGGTTATGAGGGGGCTAAGAGGAAGGTTCTTCCTTCAGCTTTCACCTCTGGTTCCTTTGTACTTGATGTGCATACATCTGAATATCCAAAAATATCTATTAATGTATGTTCTTAGTATCATATTAGCATCATGCATTATGAATATTGTATAACATGCATTATCATGCATTTAGGTCAAATTGTATAAATTGTATAGTAATTTCTTCTTTTTGGTGGCCAGGGACAAGGCAACTTTTAATCGGGGCCTTGGACTGAAAATCTAACCGTACGGATTGGATCAGGGAGACAATCGGAGTTCAACGGCTCTAAGATCGCCCTGATCGGACTTCCATAGCATTAGATATAATCCGAGGAAGGTTAGAGATCAAGAGACAAGATGGTGTAAATCCGCACTTCAGATGATAGATTCGACTACACGGATGGATTTGGATCAACGATTGTAGCCTAACAATGCGAAAATCAGTCCAATCCGGCATCTGTGGCACCATCTACAAGGAACAGAAAATGGATGGCCAAGATGGTGCCACATGGCGCCATCTCAGCTACCCACACCAGCCCAAGACTCGCCGCTGCTTTTCCCTTAACCGCGCGATGGACCTGGGCCATTGGATCACCATCCAACGGCCATGGTCACTCGTGCACAAAGGCTTCTATGCGCCTCAAACGCACGCATAGCACAGTGGGCGAGCATCTCTTCGCGAGGCAGAGGCATGGGTTCGATCCCTGCTATGCCTCAAATCAAGGCTTGGGCACGGGCGCGATTGATTTCATCCATTGGATGCGATGTGTGCGGCTGGGATGATGGCTATGTGGCCACTCTAGATGCACAGGCGGATGCACGCCAGATTAGAAGCCCAAGCCCACGTGCAATCGCATGCACGGGTGTTGGGTGCGTTGAAGCAGAAGCAGCTGGATGGCTTTTAAGCCATCTGATCGCTTGATCGAACAACTGAGAATCTTTGGACGTGTGTAGCCGTTTGGGGTGCCAGGAGAAGAAGAGGCACGCACGAGCGGCACCTATGCCCACGTTCAGGGGCTTTAGTGATGTTTAAATCCATCACTAAAGGCCCTGAATTAATGTTTTACATATAAAAAGACCAAATTGCCCCCAACCTCTACACCTATATATTTCCCTACGACCCCCATACTTTCCTCATCCCTTCCTTCACCTCTCTCCCTCCCCAAAGCTTTAAAAATGCTTGTCCCAAACCCGGGATGCTCCTTTAGAGCCAAAATCAAAGTTTTCTCGCCCCCGTTCCAGAAGTGAATCTTGTGACGATGACACCCTACCTCGCCCCCAGTTCTTCTTGTTCCGTTCTTCATCTTCCATCTTCATCCTCCGTCTTCTAGGCATCGCCCTGTCCAGCTCGTCCTCTAAGCAATCGTTGAAGAGGATAACATCTCTCTCCCTTCTTTATCGCTTTCTAGAATAGAATTTTTCGCTTTCTAGCAGTAATCATTTCCTGCTTTCTAGTTATAAAAATAATATTCAGTTACAAAGTGATTGTTCTCTCTCTCTCTTAGTGTTAATATCAATTTCATTGTGATTATCTCACTTTTAAAACAAAAATACCAAAAAAATATAATCGCGGATTTTAGATCGACGTAGCTTCCCTGTGTTCGACCTGGAATCTCTTTATGAATTTTGGTATAAATTTATCTGTTGACGGATTTCTTTGCAAATCATACTACATCGATGAGTTTTCAAAGCTCAATCCCGTTTGTGTAGATCTTTCGACTCAATATTTTGGCACCGTTGCTGGGGAGGCGATGATTCTCGATTTTCTTTCCACATTTCGTGCACTTTATTGTTTTCTAACTTGCTTTTATTTCTCTTCTATTATTTTGCAGGTGCGTCAATAGGGAATCTTCAAGCTGTATAAAGGAGTAAAGTGCAGTTGAAGACAATTGTAAGTACTCCCAATTCTTCCCCCTTCCATAGATTTCATTCCACAACCTTAATTCAAACCCCAATTAACTAGGTGTTCACATAAACCCTAGGATTAGTTTGGATGCTTTAATTTCCACCCCCACTCATCTCACCTTCGTTAAAAAAATAAAAATAAAAAGATACTTCTTGTGCGATAAATCAACATACACACTACATACACCCACATTCAAGGCACATAACCTAACTTGATTTTTATCTACTCAACTAGGATTCCGACCTGTGGAATCGGTACACGTAAATCAACACATAAGAGAGTAGAAATCAGTCTAGGTTAATCATCTTGTATGCCTAACTCAGTGGTGCATTTCGGCCATTTGTTTGAGTTGTTTGGGCTGCACTACTTCATTTTAAAATCAACTCATCAAGTAGCTTCCCTTTAAGGTTTTCAATTTAGGTTAATATCACGCACTCCACTTTACTTTTGATTTCAAAAGGAAAAGATCTTCACCTGTGTTTGAACATTTGGTTTGCCTTTGAAACTTGGTTGAATTCACTTTATTCTAAACCCTAAAAGCTACTTAAGTAAGATTTAAACATTAAAATCCACTCATCAAAATAATCTTGCTTGAAAACCCTGGTTGTGCACACACTCACACATATTCAATCAATCATTAAGGGAACAACCCATTTTAAGGGCCCACCACATTCCATAAGCACTACAATACTAAGCCTAAGTTAAATTGATTAAACGTTGGCCTTAAGGACTGATTCTCTCTTTGGGGCCCAGATTGAGATTGTTTACGATTAACCTGCTTATACTAGTCAATCTGATGCCTAGCTAGGGGAGTAGAATCAAACGATAACGGCTGGGGGGTACACTAGGAACTGGAGGCGCAAGCCAAACGAACCTTCTCCCCAGTCCCTCCTTCTAACTGGTTGGATTGACTGGATACAAGTAGAGTAAATCGTCTATAATCTTAAGATAGATTCTGAGAGTCTGTAGATCTTTAGGCTACCCAACATAAGGACAGACTTGTTTTCTTGTGCTGTAGGGTTTTTATCCCTAGTCCTTCCGATCTCTTCCTAGTTTATACTTGGAAGGAGGTCATGGAATCCCTGATGGGAAGGACCATTAGATCATTCTAGGAGGCGTAGATTGAATTTTGGCCAAATTGATCCCATGGCCGATCAACAACCTCCTCTGCCTCAGAATCAACAGGAGATGTTTCAAAGGCAGCTGGAACAAATGCAGAGAATGTAAGAATGGTTCCAGAGAATGCAGGGTGCTCAGCCCTTGAAGGATTTTTATGATCCTTCAAATTACGGAGAACGCCTCGGGGTCCAGATTCCAGCCGGAGTTGTTGAAATCAAGCCTCAGGTGTTAAGCCTGATCAAACATTTCCATGGGCTTAGCTCTGAAGACCCATTTCAGCATTTGGAGGACTTGACTACTTTGGTCCAGATCACCAAAGCGCGAAACGTGAATGAAGAGCAGATGATCATGAGACTCTTTCCCTACTCTCTTAGGGATAAATTTGCTCATTGGTACGGGACAATAAGAAGGCCGATCACGACATGGAATGATCTGAAATCGACTTTCCTGAAGAATTCTTCCCTATCGGACGTACCAATGCTCTAATACAGGTGATTACTACCTTCGCCCAGTGGCCAGGGGAGCAGCTTCATGTTGCCTAAGAGCGATTCCAAGACTTATTGCAGAAGTGTCCACACCACGAGGTGCTAAAATGGCAACTCATGCAGATTTTTTACCACGGGTTGACTGAGCAACTCAGAAATCACATGGACGCTTCTTGCGGAGGCAATTTCCTTAACAAAGACGCAGATAGTGAGCATGATTTGTTTGAGGAAATGAGTGAAAATTCAATCAATCATGCCTCCATGGATACTTTTAACTGGTCCCAACAACCCAAATTGAATGTTAATGAGGTCCACAACTCTCATTCATTCGATATGGAGCTGATTTGTAACCAACTAGATAAGGTGGACCTGGTTACTAAAAGGATGGAGGAGTGCATGGCGGAAAACTCTGCAAACAATTCTCGATCCATTAAATCTTAGAATTCGGGATTCCATTCTTCGCAAGCTCCTTCTGGACAGGAGTTCGTGAATCAACTGGATGCGGCTCAACCTATGAGCTAGCATTGTTTGGAACCCCACAGGTTCCATACTGGGGTCTTTGATCCCAGTTTCTTTGATCTCTCCCTTTCTTTCTCTCCATCCTCCCCCTATGAGGATGTCTATGCTGTACAGGAGAACGTTAGGTCTAACCCTTACTCCAATGCTTATAATTTGGGTTGGAGGAACCACCCTAACTTCTCCTGGAAAAACCTGGGGCTACAAACCCAATTCCGACCCAGCAACTATGCTCCGCAAAGGTCGATGGGTAAGGGTCATGTTTACACTTAGCTGCCCCCAAATCAGGTCAATTAGCCAGCTTGGAATGCCCGTAAACCTGTAGGGCAGGTTGATTTGAACCGTCAGATGGTAGAGATGCAAGGATCTATGCTCTAGCTCATGCAGCAAATGAAAACTTCGCTAGACAACTTGCAAACCGGGTTCATTGCTAATTCCTGTCAACCCGGATCTCTGCCATCTCAACCCGTACCTAACCTGCGTAATAGATAGAATCCGGGCAATCAAGCCCAAGAGTATGAGAAAGAGGAACCCACACACACATGCTCAGGTGGTTGAGCAGGGTCCTTCCTCTTCTACTTCATCAAATATGAGGTTTCTACCTAATGAAGCCCCTCCAATATTTCCTAACCCTCCCCAAGACCCAAACCCGTATGCTTCTGCTAACTCTATTACCTTGAGGAGTGGAAGGCAAACCCAGGACCCACAACTGCCTTGTTCTGATCTACCTGGAGGGCCTGAGGAGAGAAAAGAGAACTCTAAAGAAGAAATCAAGGCTTAGGAACCTGATTTCGAAGATCTAACTCATGTTCCTTTTCCTAAGGCCTTGATTAAACCTAGGAAGAAGAAGCCTATTGATAGTAATGAGGAGCTCTTAAATATATTCAAGAATGTCGAAATCAATATCTCGCTCCTTGACGCTATCAAACACATACCGGCTTATGCTAAATTTTTAAAGGATTTATGCACACAGAAGCATAAGTCGAGGGAATCTGCTCCAAGGAAGGTGGTACTCTCCGAGCAGGCTAGTTCTTGCATCACCTTCCTCCGAAAAAGAGAGATCCAGGTGCCTCTTTGATTTCTTGTGTTATCGGAGATTACACCTTTGATGGGGCACTTTTAGATTTAGGTGCATCCATTAACCTAATTCTGACTTCTCTTTACAAGAAGTTTAGATTGGGTGAACTTCGGCTGACCTCAGTAACATTGCACTTTGCGGGCCCTTTGGTCACCAATCTGAGAGGCGTTATTGATGATGTTATTGTCAAGGATAAGGACTTCTATTTTCCTGTAGATTTCCTTATCCTTGACATGGATGTACCTGAGAATTTAAGGAACACGCCCATCATTCTGGGGCATCCGTTCCTAGCTATCACTAAGGCCAATATTAACTGTGAGAGAGGTAGCATGGAAATCACTTTTGGGGATCAAAAATTGAAATTGGATATTTTTAAGGTGATTAACAAATTTGAGGATTGTGGATTTATAGAGGAACTTGAGGATGATAACTTGAATATTGAAACATGTATGGCGGTTTTTGCAATTGAAAGTTCCTCGTGTCTTGATGGATCCGACCCGCAACCCTCTGTGGCAACCCTGTCACATTCTGAAGAGGTTATTGATTTTGTTCACTTTCAAGCTCTTCCTCTTGATGAATCTTCATCAGCATCATCCTTACCTTCCATCCTAAACCCGCCTTACCTCGAACTGAAATCATTTCCTGAGGATTTGAAATATCAGTTTTTAGGACCTTAAAAGACGCTCCATGTGATTATCAGTGCTAGATTAACTAAGAAGCAGGAGATTAAACTGATCAAGGTCCTAAAAGAACACAAGGCGGCAATTGGTTGGACCATCCATGACCTTAGGGGGATCGAGCCATCTTACTACAATCACAGAATATTCATGGAAGATGGATCCCGCCCTTCTTGCCAGATGCAGAGGAGATTAAACCCTAATATGTGAGAAGTGGTTAAGAAGGAAATAATTAAGTGGCTTGACGTAGGAATCATTTATCCAATCTCAGATTGTCCTTGGGTCAGTCCCGTGCAAATTCTTCCCAAGAAAGCCGGGATTACCGTTGTGACTAATGAGAAAGGAGAATCAGTCACAACTCGTTCAGCTTCCTCTTGGAGGGTCTATATCCATTACAGGAAGCTGAACGTAGCCACGAAAAAGATCATTTCCCTTTCCCATCATCGATCAAATCCTTGAAAGACTAGCAGGGCAAAAGTACTTCTGTTTCCTAGACGGTTACTCGGGATACAATCAAGTCCTTATCCATCCCGAGGATCAGGAAAAAATGACTTTCACGTGTCCCTATGGAACCTTTGCTTCCCATAGAATGCCATTTGGCTTATTCAATGCACCTGCGACTTTTCAAAGGTGTATGCTAGCTATATTCCTTGACTTGGTGGGAGAGTTTATGGAAGCCTTCATGGATGATTTCTCTATTTTCGGAGAATCGTTTGATTCTTGCCTAGCTAATCTTGAAATGATCCTTAAAAGATGCATCAAAATAAGATTGATCCTTAGCTGGGAAAAGAGTCATTTCATGACACAAGAAGGCATCGTCTTGGGTCATGTAATCTCTGAACGGGGAATTGAAGTTGACAAGGCTAAGGTTGATGCTATTTCCAAACTTCCTCCTCTCACATCTGTCAAACAAATTCGATCATTTCTTGGTCATGTGGGATTCTATAGGAGGTTTATCAAGGACTTCTCTAAGGTTGCTCGCCCTCTGAGCAACCTTCTCGCCAAAGATAGGTCGTTTGATTTCAACGAATCATGCCGTAAGGCATTCGATTTTCTTAAAACGGCAATCACTTGTGCTATGGTGTTGCAACCACCGGTCTGGACAACCCCATTTGAGATCATGACCGACGCTTTTGATTACGTGGTCGAGGCTATTTTGGGTCAAAAGATTGATAGGAAGCCCTCTATCATCTACTATGCTAGCAAAACTATGGACGAGGCTTAGAGGAATTACACTATTATTGAGAAGGAATTACTAGTTATAGTATTTGCTTTGGAGAAATTCAGGGCTTATCTCTTAGGGTCTCATGTCATAATTTACACCGACCACTCGGCCTTGAGACATCTCTTGGCCAAAAAGGATGCCAAACCTTGGCTTATCTGATGGATTCTTCTGCTTCAAGAATTTGATCTTCAAATCAAAGATAAATCTGGGGCACAGAATGTGGTGGCGGATCATTTTTCGAGACTTCTAAGTGATTCTTCTTGTCTGGATATTTCGATTGCTGATACTTTTTCGGACGAAACTATTCTTACAGTGTCAGGTGTCCAAACCCCATGGCTTGCAAACATTGTAAATTATTTGGCCGTTGGTCAAATCCCCCAGGACTGGACTAAGCAACAACGAGATAGACTCAAATCTGAGGCCAAATATTACTTCTGGGAGGACCCTGAACTGTAACGTATTGGCTCTGATCAGATTATTCGCCGATGTATTCCAAAGAATGAATTCCAAAGTATACTCAAGTTCTACCATGCATCTGCGTGTGGTGGACATTTCTCCGGGAAAAAGACAACTGTAAAAATTTTGCAATCTAGATTCTATTGGCCGTCTTTATTCGAGGATGCCCAGGAATTCTCGAGGTCGTGTTCTGGATGCCAGGCACATGGGAGCATAATCAAGAGAGATATGATGCCTCTAAACCTGATTCTTCTCGTCCAAATCTTCGACGTTTGGGATATCGATTTCATGGGACAGTTCCTCCCTTCATTTGGACACCAGTACATTCTCGTCGCTGTTGATTATGTGTCGAAGTGGATTGAGGCCATTCCCACCGGAACCAATGACCATAAGGTGGTCATTGATTTTGTCAAGAACATCTTCAGTTGGTTCGGGATTCCGAGGGCCATCATTAGCGATGGTGGTACTCATTTCACTAATGCCCAGTTCCGTAGTTTATTGGCAAAATATAGGGTAAATCACAGAATCTCCACACCTTACCACCCCAGACGAATGGACAGGCCGAGATCTCCAATCGGGAGATCAAGAATATTCTGCAGAAAATGATTAGGCCTGATCATAAAGATTGGACTCAAAAGCTTGAGGACACACTTTGGGCCTACCGTACAACGTACAAAATGCCTATCGGCATGTCACCGTTTCGTCTGGTGTATGGAAAGGCATGCCATTTACTTGTAGAGATTGAACATAGGGCATTCTGGGCAATCAAGCAATGTAATTTGAATTTGAGTTTAGCTAGAAAGACCAGGAAACTCCAACTATCTGAGTTGGAGGAGCTTAGAAATGATGCATATGAGAATGCCAAGATCTATAAGGCTCGGACCAAAGCTCTTCATGACCAATTGATATCCCGAGAGAGCTTTGAGATGAACCAAAAGGTCTAGCTCTTTGATTCTCGATTTAAGCTCTTTCTCGGCAAACTTAGGTCAAAATGGAATGGCCTGTTCATCATCGATCAGATATTTCCAAACGGGGCTATTCAGATCTCTGACCCAAAGATGGGTAATTCTTTTAAAGTCAATGGTCAACATCTGAAGTCTTTTGTTGATTGTATTATTCCAGAACCCATCTCAGACATGGTTGCTCTATCATATCATGATTTCTTTGGCTGAACTTTGCCTAGCTAAGGGCATTAAACTCAGCACTTATACAGTCTGACTCAGAGCTGACTCGAGCATCATATTCAGGTGATATCTTCTACATTCTACCTTTCCTTTCATGCCTTTTATTTTCAATGAGGATATTACATCAGCTAGGCATGGGAGTTGGATTCATTTCTGAATCATTTTGTCAGCTCTGTGAAATTCTTGTCAGTTCCACTTATTTTTTTCTCTTTGTTAAAAAAAGAGAAAAAAAAGAAAAAAAATTGAATTGGGAAAGAATAATTGGGCATTAGGATTTTTCAACCTTAGGGAATAATACAGTATGATCTGAACACTTAGACAATTTAGCTCTTCAGGCTTAATCAGCCTGGGTGTCCACTAAAATGTGGACTTGTTTCTTCAGTCCTTGCCATTCTGAATTCATATTTTAATTGGTTAAATAAGTTGGGGTGATAAGTACACGACTTATCAACCCACCCTCTGATTTGAGGGGATTTTAAGTCTAAGCATCTACACACTATTTGCACTGACTCGCTTTTCGACGATTCTTACGAAAATTGGGTAGCTAATGAACCTTCTAGGGTGGTATGGCTGACAAGTTATCGTGGGTAACAGCCCATTGGAAGGTTATCCAGAGCCCAGTCACACAACCATTCTTTTTCTATTGCCTTTAGGTAAATCTTAGATTAGGGAAGCCACCTACTTAGAAAAAAAAAAAGAAAAAAAAAAGGAGAAAAGAAAAGGAAAAAAAGAAATAAACCACACTTCACCACACGAGTATGGCTGGTAAGTTATCGTGGGTAACAGCCTATTGGTAGGTTCTCTAGAACCCAGCTCAAGAAATGCACGTATAATTCCAAAACACTTAGGAAGAAGCGGAGAAGTAAAATAAGCCGGGGAGATATACACTGGATTTGCCCTTGTGTTGACCCCATAAAAGTAAAAGTAGGGAGAAAGCTATCGGTAGAATAGATATACCTTTAGGCAGAATTTCTTTTCAAGGTCACCTAGGTGCGTAGAAACCTGAAGTTCGTTCTAATCGCTGATCAGTGAGTCTATCACATTTCACACAAAGATGCTTAGAATTTAGGATTCTCTTTGAGTCTTGGGTGGGTTGAGTGGTCGTAGAAAGCTACTTTGAAATCCTAAACTCAAAAATCCAAAGAAATTAGAAAAGAAGAAAAAGATCCTTCTTTGGATAAAGCGAGGGCTTGAGGCGGTCTGCATTTTGGCAGACACCCGGGCGCTGTTGTGTCTTTATCGTTTAAGTTCTTAGTAGAAATCTCCTAGTGTTGATGAATAACTTTTGCCGAAGAAATCGACTTAATTCTTTTATAAATAACATCTAGTTTTTGCTAGAGACAAGCAAAAGATAGGCATGGGGGTGTGATGTGCATACATCTGAATAGCCAAAAATGTCTATTAATGCATGTTCTTAGTATCATATTAGAATCATGCATTGTAAATATTGCATAACATGCATCATCATGCATTTAGGTCAAATTATACAAATTGTATAGTAATTTCTTTTTTTTGGTGGCCAGGGATCGGAGCAGGGTGACGAACAGAGTTCAACGACTCCAAGATCGCCTTGATCAGACTTTCCTAGCATCAGATATAATTCGACAAAGGTCAGAAATCGAGGGCCAAGATGGTGTAAATCCGCACTTCAGATGACAGATCCGACCACATGGATGGATTCGGATCGACGATCGCAGGCCAACGACATGAAAATTGGTCAAATCCGACATCCGTGGCACCATCTACAAGGAACAGAAGATGGACGGCTAAGATGGCACAATGTGGCACCATCTTAGCTGCCTACACCAACCTAAGATTCGCCTCTGCTTTTCCCTTCTCAACCGTGCGATGGATTTGGGCCATTGGATCACCATCCAATGGTAATGGTTTCTCGTGCACAAAGGCTCCTGTGTGCCTTAAATGCACGCATAGCGCAGCGGACGAGTGTCTCTTCGCGAGGCAGAGGTGCGGGTTCGATCCCCGCTGCTCCTCAAATGAAGGCTTGGGCGCAGGAGAGATTGATTTCATCCATTGGATGCGACGCGTGCGGCTGGGATGATGGCTACGTGGCTGCACCAGATGTGTAGGCAGACACACACCAGATCAGACGCCCAAGCCCACGCGCAATCGCACGCGCAGGTGTTGGGCGTGTTGAAGCAGAAGCGACTGGATGGCTTTTAAGTCATCCGATTGCTTGATCGGACGGCTGAGAATCTCCGGATGTGCATAACTGTTTGGGGCACGAGGAGAAGAAGAGGCACACGCGAGCGGCACCTACACCCTCGTTCAGGGGCTTTAGTGACGTTTAAATTCGTCACTAAAGGCCCATAATTAATGTTTTATATATAAAAAGACCTAATTTCCCCCAACCTTTACAGCTATTTATAGCCCAACGACCCCCACACTTTCTTCATCCCTTCCTTCATCTCTCTCCCTCTCCAAAGCTCTAAAGAAGCTTGTCCCAAACCCGGGATGCTTCTTTAAATCCAAAATCAAAGTTTTCTCGCCCCGGTTCCAAACGTGGATCCCGTGACGACGAAGATGCCCTTCCTCGCCCCCGGTTCTTCCTGCTCCATTCTTCATCTTCCGTCTTCCAGGCATTGTCTCGTCCGGCTCGTCCTCCAAGAAACCGTCGAGGAGGATAACATCTCTCTCCCTTCTTTGTCACTTTCTAGAATAGAATTTCCCGCTTTCTAGCTGTAATCATTTCCTGCTTTCTAGTTGTAAAAATAGTATTCAGTTACAAAGTAATTGTTCTCTCTCTCTCTCTCAGTGTTAATATCAATTTCATTGTGATTATCTCACTTTTAAAATAAAAATACCAAAAAATATAATCGCGGATCTTAGATCGACGTAGCCTCCCTGTGCTCGACCCAGAATCTCTTTACAAATTTCGGTATAAATTTATCTGTTGACTGCTTTCTTCGCAAATCATACTACATTAACGAGTTTTCAAAACTCAATCCCGTTTGTGTAGATCTTCCTGCTCAACGGTACCCCTTAGCCATGGTCGTTTAACAATACCCCGCAGGCTTAGTCACCTTGTTTAGTAGAAGAGGTTGAAATTACCCAGTAGTTTCAAGACAAATGCAGGTTATTAGATATGTTCTTGTGATTTTTAACCTTTTTCCCCAATTCAGTAGGTGGTGAGCGGTCCATAAGGTGACTCGGCTCACCGACTACCCACTGGCCTCAACTTTGTCCAAGCTAGTTAAATGTGGTCCTAGGGCTCATGCACTTCTCTATTTTTTTAGATTGTGGACCATTAATAAAAAATATACTCTCAAGTAAAGTTGGAATCCAAATGATTTGAAAATTGGTATAAATATTCCTTTTTCAATAATCTTTTCAAAGAGAATTTTTTTATAATTTTTACTATTTTCAATAAATAGTTATAAATTTTTAACTAACAGGGGGTCAGATCGGAAATGTTGACCTCATGTGTATTTTTCTATTGGAAACAGTATCAAATATGATCCAAAAATTCAGGAAAAATATGAGAATGAAAGATAATTTGATTATCTTTCAAACCCCACCATTATTGGGTCAATCAAATTTGTGAGTTGGTTGGAATCAATTTTTAAATTTCATAAAAATTCAATTCTTAGTCTATTTGACCCCTGTGTACCCCACGAATTTTTAAAAATTTCACAAATTGAATTTCTTTTCAAAAATGATGACATTAGAAAGATAGTTTGAAAATCTAGTTTTTGCCCGAATTTCAAGATTTTTGGATCATTGAAAACACAGCAATTGAGTTTTAAATTCGTGTTCAATTTCTAGCTGAGTTTCTAAAAATAGCAGAGAATTTTTTTTTAAAGGCAAAGCAAATCCTAAATAAACAGAATACCTAATTCTAAATTTTTCCTTTTTTTTTCAAATTACTCCTATCCTAATCAAATCTAAAATTCTACCAAGATGAATGTGTGCAGCTGATAATCTTCACCTGCACTCGATGTGTACGTAGATTCTCGCTTCATTCCTACACACAGAAGAAATACACTAAATTAAATATGTAATAAAAAATCCTTGTGCCTCCTCGGCAGCGGCACCAATTTGTTCGAAGCGTAGATTGCATTTAAAATAATGAATACGTCAAAGTATAGCACGAAATACGTCGAAACAAATATAATTTAACGAGAAGTGAGTCCCGGTCAAACTCAGGGAGGTAGAAAATGCTTCTGATTTCATAAATTAAATTAGAATTGCATGCTACTACTTGCAAAATAAGTAATATATATAAACCAAATCAAGTAAGCTGGTTGATCATGAAGTGCGAAATAGAATTAGAGTTTATGACTAATAAAACTAGAACATGAATAAAATCACTATCTAATCTAGCAGAATAAGGGCACCACGGGTGGTCCGTGGTGGCCTTTCTAGAGAGGTTGGGGAGAGTAGCAGTGGTGCACCAAGGTGGCTTGGTGGGTGCTTCAAAGGGAGAGAGTCGGAGAAGAAGATCTGGAGAGTTGGAGAGGGTTTAGAGAGAGTTGTTCTTCAACTAGGGGCCCTGGGGCTCTTTTTATAGCTTTATTGAGGGGAAAAGTGGGCATTTGAGCCCTCCAACTTGAGCAACAGCCCCAGATTGATCAAATCTGTTGATTGGGAGATCAACATATCAAATTGCACTTCAAAAGGCCTTCCAATATGCCTCCAACGCTCGGATCGCACAAGATGTTGACACGTGGCATGCGTTGAGCCTTTAGATCATGATCGTGCGGTCATCTCTCGCTTTGTGCCCGCACCGCCTTCGCGCTCTTCAACTGTGAGCGTTGAAATCGCACTCAATCCTTAGTTGTTCGATCTCGTGATTGGACGGCTTAAGCGCCTCGCCCGCATCGCCTTCGAATTTCAAACACGCGCACGAGCGTACGGTTGCTTGTCATCGGCGTGTTGCCATCCGATGCTCCTCCGTGGTCCACATGGTCCCACTGTCACCATCTGATGGAGATCCGATGCTCCAATTGGATCCAGCCCATCGCCTTGTTTGATTTTTCGTGGATCATGCCTCGATCGCTCACCGCTCGTTCTCACACCAGTGCATGAACCGCTGCTCTACAAGTGCGTTTGTATCATGCTTTCCTTTCTTCGCACGGTTGCTCTCAATCATTGGATGAAGATCCAATGGCTGAGTTTTGATCTTCCTTGATGAGGTGTGCCTTGAGCGGTGATGTGGTCGTGATGCAGTCGTTGGATGATGATCCAATGGCCCACAGCATGGGGGAGGTGCCTTCAGAGGTTGGGGTGGTGACGCTGGGTGGCTGCGATGGCACCACGTGGTGCCATCGTGGCTGTCCATCTTCTTTTCTTTGTAGACGGTGCTCTAGGCCTCCGATCAAAATGATTCTTGCGCCGTTGGACTGCGATCGTTGTTTCGGATCCATCTTTGTGGTTGGATTTAACATTTGAGGTTCGGATTTTCACCTATTTGCCTCTTGGCCCTTGCTCTTTTGCGATGTTACAAGTGTCCGATCGATGCGATCTTGGAAGTGTTGGACTCCCGTCATCGTTCTGAGCAGATCCACGTGGTTTGATTGGTCATCTGCAGCCTCGAATTACCTGCGATTGTTAATACCTCTTAATTAGAACATAATATGACATTATTATTTACAAAACTAATAAATCAACTATGATGCAAAGTATGATGTGTATGTAAGCAGAATGCCTAAGTTAAGCTAGGATCTAAATTAATTTAGGTGTATTAGGATCTATGATTGCTACACAATCAATCATCCGAATGAATTCTAATTGAGCCACAGGTGCATATGTCTCGTCAAAATCAATTCCTTCTTCCTAATTATAGCCTTGAGCCACAAGTCAAACCTTATTTCTTACTACTTTTCTTAATTCATCAAGCTTATTTTTAAAGACCCACTTTGTTCCAATTATTGATTGAGATTCAGGTTAGGAACTAAATCTCAAACATTGTTTCTTTCAAACTAATCCAATTCTTCTTACATAGCTACTATCTAGCAATCACTAGTAAAGCTTCTTTGACAAATTTTGATCCTAATTGGGATACAAAGACACTTAGAGCAATGTTATTTACCGAAGATCTGGTTTGAAGACCTTTAGTAACTTCACCAATTACAAGATCCTTGGGATGGTCTTTAGAATATGTTAGGTCTTTGGGTAATTCACTAGCTATGTTATCCTTTGGGACATTTAAGGGATCTTCTAAGATTAGGTCATCATCTTTACTTAAAGATTTTTCCTTGTGATTTGATTCATCAAACAAATTATGTAAAGCTTCTTCAACAATAGAGTTTTTCTTATTGTAGACTCTATAAGCTTTGCTTCTAAATGAATATCCTAAGAATATTCCTTCATCACGTTTGGCATCAAACTTATCCAGATTTTCCTTTGTATTTAGGATAAAACATTTGTAGCTAAACCCTTTAAAATAGGAAATCTTTGGTGATCTATCACAATATTATTTAAATGGTGTCTTCTTTAGGATTGGTCTAATAGAGGCCCTATTTTGTACCTAGCAAGTAGTGTTTACTGTCTTAGCCCAAAATATCGAGGTAGCTTTAACTCGCACAAAATTGTACGGGCACACTCTTGCAAAGTTCTGTTCTTTTCTTCTACATTTTGAGGAGCTGCTATCGGAAAAGCAAATTCTTGTTTAATCCCGTAATTTGAGAAAAAAATCTTAAAAGTCTAATTCTCAAATTCTTTTTCACGATCACTTCTAATCCTAGTGATAGAATATCATTTTTCAGTTTGAATTCTTTCTGCAATCTTATTAAATTCCTCAAAAGTAGAATATTTGGTTCGTAGAAATAATACCCGAGTAAATCGAAAAAGATTGTCAATAATGACTGAACAATATTTGCACCCACTGAGGCTCTCGAACTTGGTTGGTCCAAAGAGATTTAGATGAAGCAACTCAAGTGATTTTGAAGTACTGACCATATTTTTAGGTTTAAATGAAGTTTTATGCAGCTTACCAAGTTCACAGGATTCACAAATATTTTTCTTTTCAAAAGATATTTTGGGTAATCCTGGTACTAAGTCATGTTTTACAAGCTTGTTTGTATTACGAATGTGAACATGTCCTAGTTGATGGTGACATAATATTGACTTGTCATCTGATGCAATTAACCAGTTTAAGTTATTGCATTTGTCAAAGTCAACAATGTAGATATCTGTGAATCTATTTCTAGTTAAGAGAATTTCTTTGGTCTTTTTGTGTTTAATTTTAATACCTTTGGATGAAAAATTCACTTTAAAACCTTTATAACATATTTGACTTACACTAAGTAAATTATACTTTAGCCCTTTAATTAAATACTTTATTACAGATTTAACTTACAATAAGTAAATTATCTTTTAACCCTTTAACTAAATGAACATTATTGAAAGAGGTTTGAGAGTTATCAATTTAGCCAGTGCTAACAATACGACCCTTGTGGTTATTGCCAAAGGTGATTGTATCACCTTCCTTATGGTTGAGCTCGAGAAACAAATCCTCTTCTCCAGTTATATGCTTGGAGTATTTGCTGTCCTTGACCTATCTTCTATTTTGGACCCGTCATCAGCTTAGGCTTGTGAGGTCCAAAAATCTGTCTAATGGTTAGAAGATTTCCATTATTTTCTTTGTATATCCAGTCTTTGTACTTTATGAGTCCTTCGTTAGACTGACCTACAAAACAAGATTGCAGAGTTTTCTTTGGTACCCACATTTTCTTTTTGGTTCCACTCTTGTTAATAAGTGCCTATTTAAGCGTGAACCTTTTCTTTCTCTTTTGGCTAAAAATCTTATGTGTGTTGGTTTGTGAACGAGATGCTTCATAATCATTTTTAGGAATATAACTTAACCCAAATTTGTTTGTGGTTTGGTTGTGTGTTCCTAGCAATTTATCTAGATTATCCTTACTCTAGTGAATTTGGCTAGATCACAAGAGTAATTGACTTTTGTTTAAGATTTTGCAATTTTATTTGAAGTGAATCTATATGTTTTTTTAGGGAGGTGATTTCTTGTGAAAGCTGAAGATTCTGAGAAACAAATCTATGTTTTAGTTTAGTTTCTACATCTAAGTCTTTTGATAATTTTTTGTTTGCAACCTTAGTGCTTTTGCTAAATCATGTAATTCATAAAAAGCTTCTAAAAGTTCATCAAACGTAAATGAGGATACCTCATCTTCAAGTGCCATGAGCCCACAAAGAGCTTCTTCACTTGATGCATCTTCTTCTTCTTCTGATGAGCTGGAATTGGTGTCATCCCAAGTAGCTTGTAAGGCTTTCTTCTTCCTTTCTCTTCTGGGTTGTCTTTTGGCTTTCTTTTTGTTTGATTCCTTCTTTAGCAAGGGGCACTCCTTTCTCATATGACCCTTCTTCTTGCAGTTGTAGTGGATAACTTGGTCTTCCTTTGGTTCGTCTTTCTTCTTCCTCCAGTTCTTCTTGTTCTTTAAGAATTTTCTTAACTTTCTTGAGAGTAGAGCAATATCGTCATCATCCTCTTCTTCCTCTGATTCTTTAATATCAATATTAGTATGAGCTTTTAGCATGATATCCTTCTTCTTTCCTTCACCTTCATGTTCTTTCATATTCTCTAACTGGACTTCATATGCCATCAGGCTTCCTATGAGATCGTCCAACTGAAGTTGAGAAAGATCCTTAGATTCTTGGATCACTGTTGTCTTTGTTTCTCAATCACTTGTGAGTGATTGAAGAATCTTGCTTACTAGAGATTCATTTTTTATTTTTTGATTGAGATTTCTTAAGGAGTTTACGATATTTGTAAATCTTGTGTACATCTCCTTGATTATCTCAACCATCTTCATCCTGAAGAGCTTGTATTTCTGAGTCAAGAGGTTGATTCGAGTCTCCTTGACTTTTGATGTCCCTTCGTGCATAACTTCTAATGTATTCCAAATTTCAAAAGCTGATAACCCTAAATGACTTAGCCAAATTCACTAAGGGTAGAGCAAATCTTGAGAAACTATTAGGCACCCAAACCCAAATTACAACTAAATTTGGGTTAGGATATATTCCTAATAATGACCATGGAGCATCTACTTCAAAAGCCAACACATCAGCCTTAAGGTCAAGAATAGGTGCACGTCTAAAAAGGTACCAGCTAACAAATCTAGGCCCAAAAGAAAATGGGTACCGAAAAGAAATTTGCAATTCGATTTTGTAGGACACCCAAATGAAGGACTAATAAAGTATTCAGACTAGATCTATCAACAAGAAGATGGATATCTTGTAGATGTAAGAAGAAACTCTAGACCTCACAGGCATAAACCAATGATAGGTCCAAAGCAAAGGCAGTTGGGTCATGGACAGCGGCTGCTCAAAGTACATGATAGGAGAAGACCTGTTCTTCAACCTCGACCATAAGAAAGGTGGTTCAATCACTTTTGGCAACAACCACAAGGGTCATATTATTGGTACTGGAAAAATTGGTAACTTAAAACTTCTTTTGATAATGTTCATCTTGTAAAAGGTTTAAAACATAACTTACTTAGTGTAAGCCAAATTTGCGATAAAAGTTATAAAGTTAATTTCACCTCAAAAGGCTTTAAGATTAAAGATAAGAAAACTAAGGAAATTCTTTGACTGAAAACAGATGAAATGATATCTACACTATTGACTTTAATAATTGCAATGACCTTAATTGCTTAGTTGTATCAAATGATGAGTCAACATTGTGGCATCGTCGACTGGGCCATGTTCACATGCGAAATATAAATAAGCTTATGAATCATGACTTAGTATGAGGATTGCCTAAAACTTCCTTTAAGAAGAAAAATCTTTGCAATTCTTATGAATTAGGTAAACTTCATAAAACATCTTTTAAACTTAAAAATATGGTCAGCATTTCAAAGCCACTTGAGTTGATTCAATTAGACCTAAGTCTGAAAGCCTTAGTGGGTACAAATATTGTCTTGTTTGACTTTTCCCAATTCACTTGGGTATTATTCTTAAGATCTAAAGATTCTACTTTTGAGGAATTTAGAAAATTAACCAAAAGAATCCAAACTGAGATAGGCCTCTCCATCACTAGGATAAGGAGTGATTATAGAGGAGAATTTGAGAATCAAAACTTCCTAGATTTCTGCTCAACTTAGGGGATAAATCGTGAATTTGCATTTTCAAGAGTAGCTCCTCAAAATGGTGTTGTAAAAAGAAAGAATAGAACCTTACAAGAATATGCCTGCACTATGCTGTGCGAGCCAAAGGTACCTCGGTATTTTTAGATTGAGGTAGTAAACATTGCTTGTTACATTCAGAATAGAGCCTCTATTAGACCAATCATAAAGAAAACACCATTTAAACTATACTATGGTAGGACACCTAAGATTTCCTGCTTTAAGGTGTTTGGTTGCAAATGTTTCATCCTAAATACAAAAGAAAATTTGGATAAGTTTGAAGCAAAAAGTGATGAAGGAAATTTCTTAGGATACTCGTTTAGAAGTAAAGCATACAGAGTTTATAATAAGAAGAACTTGGTGGTTGAAGAGACTTTGCATGTATCCTTTGATGAGTCAAATTAAAAAGAAAAAGGATCAACCAAGGATGATGACAAACTTCTAGATGATCCCTCAAACATTCTTGAGGAAACCATTACCAGTGACCTACCTAAAAATCTAACCTTTACTAGGGATCATCCCAAAGATCTTGTGATTGGTGAAGTCAGCAAAAGAGTTCAAACCAGGTCTTCCCTAAACAATCTTGCACTTAGTGTATTTGTATCCCAATTAGAACCTAAGACTATAAAAGAAACCTTCATTGATGATTGTTGGATTATTGCAATGCAAGAAGAACTAGATGAATTTAAGAGAAACAATGCCTGGGAATTAGTCCCTAGATCAGACTCTCAATCGGTGATTGGAATGGGTTTTCAGAAATAGGCTTGATGAATCCGATAAAGTGGTAAGAAATAAAGGTAGACTTGTGACCCAAGGTTATAATCAGGAAGAAGGAACTGATTTTAATGAGACCTATGCACCTATGGCTAGATTAGAATCCATTAGGATGTTGCTAGCCTTTACTGCCCATATGAGATTCAAGTATGGATGTCAAAAGAGCTTTCGTTAATGGAGACATGAAAGAAGCCTATATAAAACAACCACCTAGCTTTGAAAGTTTAGATAAACCTCATCACATTTTCAAATTAAACAAAGCCTTATATGGACTAAAACAAGCTCCTTGAGCTTGATATGAAATACTAAGAAATTATCTACTAGAAAATGAATTTAAAATTGGACTTGTTAATCCAACTCTCTTCACAAAGAGAAAAGATAATCAACTTATCTTAATTCAAATCTATGTTGATGACACAATCTTTGGTGCTACTAATGATCTTCTTTGCCAAGAGTTTGCAAAGGTTATGCATGATCAATTTGAGATGAGCCTGATGGGGGAATTGAAGTTCTTTCTAGGACTGTAAATCGATTAGCTTAAAGATGGCATCTTCATTTCACAAACCAAGTATACAAAGGAGATCTTTAAGAAGTTCAGAATGGACAACACAAAAGGAAAGGATACACCAATGGCTACCACTACACAACTTAAGTAAGATGAATCAAGTAAGAGTGTAGGCCAAAAGTTATATAGAAGTATGATAGGATCCTTACTTTACTTAACTGCTAGTAGACCTAATATTCTGCTTAGCACTTGCCTCTGTGCTAGGTTTCAAGTGAACCCTAAGGAATCACATCACAATGCCTAAAAATGAATACTTAGATACCTTCAAAACACAGTAGATCTTGGTCTGTTCTATCTTAAGTTAGCCACACTTGACTTACTTGTTAGTTTCTTAAAAATTCACTAGTCTTTTGGATCAACAACAAACAAAATAGTGCTTCGCTATTGACAACTGAAGCAGAATACATTGTCGCTTCTCTTGCGTGTTCACAAATTTAGTGGATGAAGCAAACACTTAGAGATTTTGGACTTGGCTTTGAAAACACCAGGATTCTCTGTGACAACACTGGTGCTATAAATCTATCAAAAAATTATATCCAACACTCTGGGACAAAACACATTGATATCAGACATCAGTTTTTAAGAGATTATATACTGAAAAAGGACATAACCCTAGAGTTCATTCAAACAAAAAAATAATTAGCTGACATCTTCATAAAACCCCTTGCAAAAGAAAGATTCATAACAATAAGAAGAGAATTAGGCTTAACAAGGCTTAATGAACTTTGATTGCTTTATGATTTCCTTGTCTTGTTAACAGTTGGTCAATCAAAATTTTCTTTAATCGATCAACACATTGATCGACCAAAACATGGTCTTGATCAATCAAGGTTTGAATGTTCTAAGCGGGAAAATTTCCTTCAAAACTTTCAACCTTGATCGGCCGATCATTTATTTTTATCGATTAATTTTTTAGCCGAAAATTTCCCTCCACTAGAAATTCAAATTTATCAATCCAATTCTAAATCTAAACGGTCAAATTTGAGTTTGTTCGACCAAACAGTTGTTTTGATCGACCAAATCTGGGTGGAACTCACTTCGTCGAGACTTTAATTGTGCGAATCAAATCACCTCTTAATCTTTGATCTTGTGCCTATTTTACTTCCTACCATTTTCGATCAAACCTATCTCTATAAAAATAATGTTTTTACCACTTTTTTCACTCAAAATCTTTACCATTTCATCTCCTCAACAAACCAACCACTCACCACCACCAAAACCATCAGTCCCACTTCCCTTCAAGAATGTGGTCCCCCTTACACACACCACCGACCAAAGCCTGGACACACCATTTCCTTCGACCAAAGTTGTCGCCAGTCTCGACCACACCTTGGTCGACTAACCTCGTGGCCACCTCCTCTCTAACAACCTCCTCGTTGTCACCACCGCTTCTCCAACTGCCCATCCTTCGACTGGCGTCCTCCCTCCTCCTCCTCCTTAACGCTGCCATTTTGGATCATTTTTTGTCAATCCTGGTATTTCCCTCTCCCCTCTGTCTTTTTCATTCACATAATATCTTGCTTTTGTCTTGTTTTGATGTGGTATGACCGTGTGATTTTTTTTGGCCACTTGTTCTTTGCGTTCTTTGTGTTCGTCGTTTTCTCCACCTTGTTTGATCATTTTCCCAACTATTTTTTTTGCTACTGACGGTTTTTGATCGATCAATTTTTTCACTTTGATCAACCAAAAGTATCGTATTCAAAATTGTTCTGTCACCTTTTTTTATCTACTAAACGTTTTCCTCTAATCAACCAAAATTATTCTTAATCAAAAATGTTATAATCACTTTGGGTATTGTCTTCATTTTAATTGATCAATTTTGTCTCTTTAATCGACCAAACATATTTTTTGATTGATCAACCAACCTTTTTTTATCAACAAAAATCACACCTCTTCTCCCCTTCGCAGCGATACCTTCGATCGCTGCATTATAAATGACGACACAAAGCATGATTTCTCTCTTTATTCCATGTTCTCTCCTCATGTGGGTTGTCCTATCGACCTAGATTACTTTGAGCGTATCTTTTTGGGTCATAGAGATTGACTTGTTTTCCACAAATTTGGTCATGTCTTTGATAGGGATTTTTATGTGGGCACCAAAGGTAGTAGAACTAAGGACGTTGACCCCATGGCGGTTCCTTGACCACGTCTTTCTTTGGAACTCTATGTCCAAGTCTACTTCATTTGAGAACGGTCCTAGTCCCATGCTCGTGGCTTTATACGCCTTCGTGACAAATAAGGCATTTAATTGGAACCACTTCATCCTCACCTTCATGGAGAGGAAGACTACAAGTGTGCTTCCTTTTGAAACCCTCCTTTCTCATATCTTCCACCACTTCAGTCTGCTTATGGATATCAACCATAAGCAGTTCATCACTCATGTCAGTATCTTTGGGGAGCTTATCTACTCCAAGATGGAGAAGGAGCGTCAGGGACGACTGGATCCTCCACCTCAGGTAGCTGCTTCATCTTCTTCCTAGCCTGCACCTTCTCAGGTTGGAACCTTTGCTCCACCCTCCTACACACCCTACCAGGACTTTGAGGCCTACTTCCCTCTTCCAGTTAGACCCACTTTGTCCTTCTTTGACCACTAGTGGCCCTACCTTGATAAGCAGTTCACCAGGCATGATACTCTGGGTGTTCAGGATGTCACCAATGGCATCTCCCTCATGATGCATCGCCAAAAGGAGACTAGCTTGATGATGATGGAGCATAGCACTCAGGTATCCGACTACTTGAGTAGGCAGGGGCAGTTCTTTGACCAGTTGGGATAGTAGATACATGCGCTTCAGTTTCGAGACCACAAGCTTCCCAGAGCCAGACGAACTCCTCCAGCAGCAGTAGCACCTCCTCCTGACCAGACTACCTCGACACCTCCTTGACAACAGCAAACTGGCACTCTAGTCACCCCGTTCCGTAGTACTCTACAGACTCAGTTGTCATTGGTTTTGATACAATGACTTCGCTTTCCTGATTCCTCTTCTGTCGGACCCAGCATTGGCAGCTATACTTTGGATGACTTTGATATGGATGCTGAGTTCTCTTCAGATATTGAGGCGTTTCTTAATTTCTTCTAGTTTTTTCTGTTATTTGCAGCATCATGGGTTGTAGTACTTTTTGATCTTCATGGGTTGTAGCTCTTTATTTGTAGCACTTTGTAGTACTTTATTTTTGCTATTTCTTTGTTTTATGTTTGTAGTACTATATCTTCATGCACCTCCTTTATCTATGTAGAATGTTGTTTTCTCCATTCTATTCATCTCTTTATACAAGCAACATGTCATATAGTAAGGGGGAGCAAATAATGAGATTTACATTTACATGTACACCTTTTTTTTGTTATTAACAAAGGGGGAGATATAGTTCGATATGCATCTAATTAACTAAAACAGCATGTCATGCACTTTATATTCTCATGCATATATAATTATAATTTTGTTATCATAAAAAAGGGAGAGAATGTTGATACCCTTGTTTTAATGTAATAAAATTATATTTTATTGTGGACTAATCATTTCAGGACATTTAAAGTTAGATTCAAGAAATGATCACGCCACAAAAGAGCATTCAATCTCCGATGAATTACTTGAAGACTCTTTTAATTTTATCGAGTCTAGTATATTGTAAGGAATCTCAAAGATAACAACCAATGTGTTTTTGAACGTCGTTAGATTTTAAATCTAGCTGAAACCCTAAGTTTTTACTTTTGCTGATCGACCAACATTTTCTACTTGATCAATCGAATTCACTTCTGATCGATCAACCACTTGGATTAATTGATCAATAATGATCAAATTATGAAATTGCACTAGAAGTCGATCAAATTCCTAATTTAATTTATCAATATGGAATCGATCAAAATTTGAATTTAATCGACCAAAAGTCATTTTGATCAATCACTCTTAATTTTGATCGACCAAAATTGTATTTCCAGACTTTCTAAATCAAGTCGAAAAATATCTAGGACTCTCAACCTCCCATTTCAAAACATATCTCAAGAGCTTTCAAAAAGCAATTCTCTTTTATTCTCTTTAATACTTTCGCACCTTTGTGCCTGCAACTATTGTGATTTAAAGCATGTTCCTTTGTGATCTCAAAAAGTTCGATTTGTCTCTAATTCCGAGGTTCCATAGGAATTATTGTTGTCTATTTTATTCCTATTACTTTGATTTGGGACCCAAGTTGTTTTGGGAGTCTCGTTTGTATTTCTTCTCTTGATCAGGTGTATAAGAGAAGAAGTGTTGTAAAGAAGTTGTGCCACCCTCGTTCAAGTGGTGCATTAATGGAATTGACTAGCGTCGATTAGTCGGAGAAATCCTAAGCTAAGAGGCTTAGGTAGTAGTTTTTATCCGAAATGTTTCCATTCTAAAATCCAGGTGTCATCTGTCTTTGTGATTGATTTCTATTTATTTATTTTTATCTTTGGTGAATGTTATTTTTAGTTCGGCATTAGATATTGATAACATACTATTCATCTCCCTCTAGTGTATACTTAGTTCCTACAGACTTCGCACTCACACTAATTACATAATTAGATAATAACTCGCCAAGGGCATGCAACTCTAACACCCACTACTATTAACCTATCTATTTATCCATTAATTATCTAAATTCAAATCCATGTCCGTGACCGTTAATCCATCGAGTACCCATTTATTCATTTGATATTTATTTATCTACGAAGGATCGTAGGATCCACCATAATATATGAGTAATCTCAACATGGAACATTTTGTACATAAAAGACGGAGTTCGGTAATGTTTAATATATAAAAATTGAAAATGTGAGTTTACAATCAAACAAACAAAGTATTATTGATGTTTTATCACATTAATATAAACTTAGCAACCTGTACAAAGTATTTGAAAAATATTACACCCACATATATACAAACATACATGTACACATATGATTATCAAGTAAACAAGTCAAGTAAATGGTTACTTTTTCAAACTTATACCTATGTCTATTCCAATTTATAAATTAAAATCAATACATACCCCATTTAAAAATGGATAGGCTTTGCCCAATATAATCAAGTCAAGTTGAATTAGCTTTGACTCAAGTGAACCCAAATTGACATCTCTTGGAAAGGAAGACCTTATAATAAGGAACCCATGAAGTAAAAGAATTTAAGGAAACCTTAACCCAAACTCTGAGATGAACATACAGTGCAAGAAAACTTTTTGCATGTTCATAAACACATGATGAAATGAAAAGGATGAAGGTCAACATCTTGTTCACTAGAACAAAATCTCTCCTAGTCCTTTTGCATAGATGGAGGGGGTGTTACACTATAAGAGCTAGGAGGGAAACTAGAAGAGTGCACTAACCACTTTCACCTTCTCCTTCGAGGATATTCCATCACCTCTAGAACATCCTCCTCCTTAACAATCTTGGTAGCCATGATTTTCTTCCAAAATGGAATTAATCATCCCCTTGTCCTCCACCTTTGCTTGGGTCCTCATGCTTTATGACTATGGCCACTCTCCACCAAACCCTCCTTTAAGAACTTGCCCTTCCTTTAGGCATTGTTTGAGTAGGGGAATTGGTTCCATAATTCCCTATTTATATCAGAAGCCAAACACTAATGTATTCATGAGTTAGCTTCTTAATTTCGGAATAAGATAATTCCACCTAAGCATGGAATTATCTTTCCCTATTTGTGTTAGAAGCCAAACACTAACGTATTCTTGAGTTAGCTTCTTAATTTCGAAATAAGATAATTCCACCTAGGCATGGAATTATCTTACTCCTTTCAAATAATGCATAATGTGATATGTAATTCTTTTATATAATGTTTAACTCTCCAAACACAAAAGGCCTTTTATTCGCCCATAATTCCTCAAATTCCTCAATTCCTTCACTAATTCCTTTTTTTTACTTCCCACAACCAAACAATACCTTAGCTTCATTGAGGCATCGCTAGTCATTGGAGAATCAAGAAGAGAAGAGTAAAAAATTCATATCTAACCTAAACAAGTTATTGATAAAAGTTGGGGTCATCTCAAAAATTGATATGTTTAGATGAATATGAAAGAAATTTCCAACAAGTTGACTCATGAAGAAAGGTGACAAGATAGAGGGGTGAACTTTAGTAGGATTGGAGCATTCATTGTGTTTCTCATATTGTGTATTAAAAGCATAGGATCTATTTGGGCTCTCCTCATTTGATAAATTGAGCAAAGCTACGAGGGAGCACTCTTTAAACAAAAACGAAGCATTTATGTTAATGAAATTGCATGTGAAAACAAAGGATCCCGCACTGAGTTAAAAATCCACTCTAGATGCAAACCATTTGAAATCCACAATGAAACAACAAAAATGACATTAGATGGCAACAAAAAGCATGAACTATCTTCTGAAAAGAACTTGCTTGATTGGGGGCAATGTTATCCTATGAGCCTAAAGTTAAAATATCTTATTTGGGATAAAATTATTTGAAACCTCATATGAGAAATTCAACTACATGGATTAATAAAAGTTTACTAGTTAGGTAGAACTCTTATGAAGTTACATCAAGAAAGGAAATGCTTTTTTGATAAGGAAAGAAATTAGCCTTCATAAAATAACCCCAAGAGGTCCACGAGGACATTATGGCAAGCCTAAGCCCAAGCCCAAGAGACAAATAATCCAACTCCATTGAGTGGCAAGTAAACAACCCAAACTTCCAGAATAAACCAGTATGCTTGAGCCAACCCACCTGTGTAGTCCACTAGAGTAGCATCACCCATTAGAACTTCCCTGTCCACTTGAGCTAGCATGTCTTTCAATTCGAGCCAACACATCTTATAGTGTATCTTTGTGTTGCTTGTCTACGAAGAAAAGTAAGGATCACCATCTAGACCATTAAGGGTTTTCTTAAGTGCAAAGAAATTATGTGGACCTTTGGATCCTCTTGGTCCCCATCATTTAAAGGGACACGAAGTTCATTTCAAGGTGACCCCTTTGCTTTTCTTCTTTTTCTCCCTCCGAGGAATTGCAATATGTACACCACAACAAAAATATCTTTCCTCTTGAGAAGGTCCTACGTTCTCCACTTACAAGATTATGCATGATTGAGGTGCTAGGTCTCATTACAGTCAAGGATTAGCCCTACATTATGTGAGGATACCTCATTAAAATCGCTTGTCTCATGTGGATGTTTGATTATTTCTTGTTTCCATGCTTCTACATTTCCCACATTATACAAATTTTTTAGTGGCTTTTGTGTACTTGACAATGACCTTAATTGATTATCAATCCAATCTTAATGAAAAAGTTAAAAGAATATTACATTGTAAGCTACAAGCTATGTAATGTAAATAAGTTTAGTATGCAGTAGTATAATAGAATCTTTGTAAACTTAATAATTTTATGAAACATAACAAAGGCATTTGCAATAGCTCAAATAAGTTAATTGAGCCTTGAGCTCACTAGATAATCTTCCTATACACACACAAGTGTACTCCCTTGTAGTAATTATTAATGGCAATATAAGATCACTCCACTCGCTAGCTTCAGCTTCTCATCTGAATCCACTCCCACCAACTCTTGTTCTTCCTCCTTTTGCTATCACTCTAATGCTTTAAAAATCAAATTGACTTTTGCATCTATCAAGTGCTAGTTTTTGTTTTTAACTATTCCGTGGATAGTTCAAGCCAAGCTAACGAATGATTACATCGACATGACATCATCATTTAGAACAATCGGAAAAAACCAAACTGTTAGGCTTCTAGTTTAGTCTACACCCAATCGGATTGAAACAAGCTCGAACTATATCTAGTCGGAAAATTTTGAAGATACGTGTTAACAAAAGTTTGTTATAGAAGTTATTTGGACTCCAAAACATGCAGCTGACAAGTGTAAGGTAAAAGAACCAATGGAAACATTTACAAGCCATGATGGTTGTAAAAACCAACTAATTATAGCACACAAGCATCGTCTGCAATCATGGTGTACAAGCTTTCTTGATAATAAATAATAAAGTTCTTCTAAATAGTACTGTAATTGTTATAGTCTATTTTCGTATATTGTTACAAATTGAATATCACAACATTCAACTCCTTACAACTTGACCGAAGAGGCAAGAAGTAAAGTTAAGATGAACGCAGTGAGAGGGGAGGAGACTTGAGAGGTAGAAGGTAGTAAAAGAGGGGTAGGTAGTAAGCACTAAGGAGATAGGAGGGATATACGCTATAAGAGGGGAGGAGCTGAAAGTAGAAGTAAGAAGTCAAAGATCAAAGTGGCAAGCTACGGACTTTGTAAATTAGTCAAAATGATGGTCGTCTGAATGCTAAGGGTTGAAGGCGCAATGAATACGGTAGATAAAGTACATTCTCGTTTCATGATTTTTCTTTTCCCTTTTCCTGTTTTCCTCCAAACGAAGGGATTGAACCAGTAATCAGATTCAGCATGCACAGATGGTCGAACAAGGTTTGTCCGATTTATGTTGAATTTGCCTTTCCTCAGCCGATTGAATTATTTTCATACTGGTTTCTAATTAAACCAATATGATTGACTAGTTTGGTTCATCTTTAAAAAATTGCCATTGGCCCTTTCCCTCCCCAAAACTTTGCCAACCCACGGTCTCCTCTTAACGTTCCCACCACCTCCTCCACCTTCCTAATTGTAATTATGAGCTTTTTCAAGTACAGAAACAACATCCATGGAGATAACTCGATAAGGAAATCCTATCCATAACGATGATCCAAGCAAGCACAATCTACTTAAGAACCATTTGTAGTCACTAAAGCAACTCTAAGAGGTTAAAGACGAAACAACGCAAAAGCTAAAGACAGGAAGCTCCAGAAAAAAGCAGCAACATTCCTAGAGCGTGTACTTCTATGCAACTTGCCGTAGTCGAATGAGAGACCAGATTCTCATCAACCCTTAATACAATCCAATCGTATATTTAATGGATTGAAAATTTTCCAATCCAATCCATAAAAGCAGAGAATGCCAACCCCATCCAATATATAATTGGATTGGAATGGATCGAATTACAAATTAATTCAATCGAGTGCACCCATGGTAACAATAGAAACAAATAGCATGGAAATGTTTAGCACCCCGGAAAGTCACATTAAATTTCCCACTTCCGAAGTAGATAAACATATGACATGGAAGGTCCTACCTTGCAACCAATGGCTGCAGAAAACAGCTGCCTTGATGATATCACTAAAAATTTCTAATATGGGCACAAGGTACAAAATATTGATGCTTTTTCTCCCGCAAAAGAAAATTTACTTGACCAAGAATTAGCTTCTTCTTGTAAAGAGCGCCAGGTGTGAAATCCTACACAATAGATAAAAGGCTCAAGTCTTTACAAAACTAAGCCGTGATTTACACTGTTAATTAACAATAAATAGTCATGATCTCTTATCTAATCTTCTCTCGTTCGACTGCTTTTCCTCTGCCTCTCTCCTCTTTTGCTGCCTGCAAAGGATAAGTTGTACAGCTCTTTATCCAACTTGATTTTGAAAGAGAGGCAAATCAAATGCTAGCTGAACAAAAACAAGTAATAATGTGCAATAAGATCTAAGTGAAGCTCATAGCCAATCCCACGTATACGATTACAACTTCGAGTACAAGAGTCAAGGATTGTTCGAAAGAGCACCATTGATGAAGATCTAACTGTTATTATTTTCTTATTTTCAAGAGTGTGATCAATGATTGAAAAGGAATGAAGCAAAATAGTTATTCAATGGCAATTGCTCTTGCATGGTTTTGTTAGGTACATTCCACCTATATGGAGATTCCTGCCTTTCTAAAACCTGTGCAAAGGGATGAAATTGTACCAGGTACTTGACAACCAATGTCAAACTCGGTGAATTTTTAAAATGGGCTAAGGCACAGAATACACCTAAACAACCCTACTTGAAAAGGTAGATAGGTTACCTTCACCGATTCCACAGAAACTCTTCTTGTTCAACCAATTCCAAGCTGCTTGCTGCCACGACAAAAGACTACTGCAAGGACCTAGTAACAATCAGATTCATTAACACCACCCTTAACCCATCTGTCCTTAGCCACAATGAGATAAGTAGCACTTGGCAAGGCAGCGGGTCAATAATCCTCAACTCCCTCCGAAGCCAATTTTTTAGGCAATAGGGAATAAAAAATGCTTATTTAAACTCTAAAAACCACAATTCCCAACTACAAGTTTCCTCATCATATAACATCCTTTTTGGCCATGACTCCATTGGAAAAAGAGCTGGAACCCATCAGGTCTCAACAAGCATTGTCCTTCCAAACCATGTATTGCTGCGAATAAAAAGCACCAACACCATCTTTTGAACCTCAATCAACAGTTTGAACCGAGCATTGGTCTTTGAGCTTTTTGAAGTTGCAAATAAGTGAAAGCTTAAAGCAAGAACCACTTGGATGTTTCCTTTGGAGCTCCACAAAGTATTCCTGCAGCACCTCACCTATTCACTGCCGAAAACCCCAGAATATCAACGTGCCCCCCCCACCCCTGAGCCGATCAACGAGATGTGTCCTTATTGAACTTGCAAATAAGTAAAGCCAATCTTCAAAAGATCCATCATTCAATCGAATATGTGTCAATCATTGTCTCCTTTTTCAGATCAACCAGCATCATGTTCTCCCTTCCCACCCTCCATTTCACTGGGTAAAAGCCCCCTCAAATCCTCCACTCTAATCTGCTGATCCACTCCAAAGCCTCCTGCCATACACTGTCCTATTCCCCAACGTCTTATATCCAAATAAATTTTTTTGGGTAATTTACTAACAGGGTCCTGATTTTTGATGCAATTATCATAAAGGGTCCTATCAATTTTTTTTTAACAAAATGGTGCCTTACAAACCATGTCACTGTCTCGTCTCATTCTGATAGATGCATATAATTTTTGTGACATACGTAGTAGAACGAAATGAAAGATTTTGTTTATTTCGAGGGCCCTACCTCTCTTTAAATAGAGAGAGGAAAATGACATTACAAAGATATCCCAAGACAAACACAAGGTGACAAATGCACCCTTACAAATAAATGTAAAACATAAAGTAGAATACTACACTCTCCCTTAAGTTAGAGCATATAAATCTATTATGCTCAGCTTGGAACAACAAGACTCAAAAGTAGATCTAGAAGTGACTTGGTAAAAATGTTTGCCATATCTTCTATAGCGACTGGGGTTGTATATATCAAGCCTTTTTTAATCAAGCCCCTAGTATAATGACAATCCGCTTCTACATGCTTAGCTCTTCTATGGAATATTGGATTTTTAACAATGTATGTGGCAGCAACATTGTTATACCTCATCTCCATAGGGTCAGTAATTTGAATATGCAAATCTCACACTAGAGATTTCACCCACATGAGTTCCGCAGTTGTTTGAGCCATCACTGTATATTCTAATTATGCACTCGACCTAGAAACTGCAGCATGTTTCTTGCTTTTTTAGGTCACTAGATTTCCGACCACATAAGTGCAGAATCCAGTTATGGATTTCCTATCTATCAAGCATCCCACAGTCATGGAAGTGCCTCGAGTAAATAGAAAGCCTACTCCCAGTGCTTTTTTAATATACCTCAAAACCATCATGGCAGCCTCCCAGTGCTGCTTTATATGCTTTGCCATGAACTGACTAAGCCTTTCCACGACAAATGCAATGTCTGGTCTGGTGATAGTGAGGTAGAGCAGCTTTTCCACAAGCTGTCTATATTGTTTGCTATCTACTGAAGGTGCCTTTGCATCATAGAGATGTGCCTTTTGGTCCATGGGTATGTTTGCTAATTTTGCCCCAACATACTAACCTCTTGTAAAACATTTAATGCATACTTCCTATGAGATATAACTATCCCACGCTTGTCACGAGCAACTTTTATCCCCAAAAAATAACGTAGTTGACCTAAGTCCATCACAAATTGACTGGCCAATCTCTCTTTAATACATCATCACCTGTGACAACTAAGTCATCCACATAGATCAGGAGAACAACCACACATTTCTCTATTTTTCTGACAAACAAGGAATGAGCTGCTGATGACCTCTGAAAACCATCAGCTTCCACCACTTGGAACAACTTCTGGAACCACACATGTGGACTCTACTTGAGTCTATAGATAGCCTTCCTTAGCTTGGACACACATTCCCCTTGTGTTTTATATCCCGGTAGTTGCTATATATATACTTCCTCCAGCAAGTCACCGTATAGGAATGCATTCTTCATATCAAGTTGATGCAACTGCCAGTCATAATGTACTGCCACTGAGAGTAAGATCCGCATAGTTGACAATTTGGCTACTGGAGAGGTGTCGAAGAAGTTTATCCCATAGGTCTGGATGAACTCCATTGCTACAAGCTAGGCCTTGTAGCTGCCATTATGATGAAACTTAAGAGTGCAAAGACCTATCTCTCACCCAACCAGGCTGGCTCCAAGTGGAAGTGAGGCAAGCTCCCATGCACCTCTGCTCTGAAGTGCACCCATCTCCTCCTCCATGGCTTGACGCCACTGTGGATGAAGCATGGTTTCTTGATAGGAAGCAGGGACTGTAGTGGAGATCAGGGCTCTACTAAACCCCAAAAAAGTTGTACCAAAATTAGCTGTGTAGATATCCAGCAACATGGTATGTAGCACATGACCTCAGAGCCTTCTTAACGGCAATAGGAAGGTCACTGTCCACTTGGGCATCAACACCTACAAGATCATCTGTCCTTGTATCATCACTATGCACCAAAGTACCAGTGTCTAAAGATCGTGGACTTACCTAAGCTAGGGAGGTTGGAGGCAAAGGAGGGGGCATCTTGAATGTAGTATGTGGTCTCTGATAGGTAACAATTGAATCATGAAACCTCTCTTTCTCGGTAGTAGTAGTCAAGTGTTCATCCATAGGGATTGACCCAAATGGAATAGGTGGAATAAGCATAGGAGCTCCATTCATAGGAAGTAACTTACTGCTAGTGGTAGAAAAATATGGTACGGCTTCATGAAACGCCACATCAGCAAACACAAAATGTCGAAAATTAATCGGATCAAAGCATCTATACCCTTTTGGGTTCTAAAGTAACCCAAGAAAATACATTTGGTAGTCTGTGGTGCCAACTTATCCCGTCCAAGACTCAAATCATGGACAAATGCAACGCACCCAAAAATACGAGGGATAACAAAAAACAAAGGTCGACCAAGATATAAAACCTGCCATGGAATTTGCTCATGAATAGCAGAGTTCGACATCCTGTTTATAAGAAAACATGCTGTAAGAACATTGCCCCAATACAAAGCAGGCACAGTGTGATAAATAAGTAGGGTGCGTGCAACATCAAGGTGTCTATGCCTCCTCTTAGCAACACCATTCTGCCAAGAGATGTGAGTACAACTGGTTTGATGCACAATATCATTGGTATGGAAAAATTGCATCAAATGGGAAGTACAAACTCCAAAGCATTGTCAGACCGAAACATTTTGATAGTAATAGAAAAATGGATTTTTGTTTCCATAACAAAATTTTCAATAATAGTTCCAACATCAAATTTATTCTTCAATAAGAACAATCAAGTAGCACGGGAAAAATCATCAATAAGCACAAGAAAATATCGATATCCAAGTCGATCAATAACCTGACTTGGACCCCAAACATCTATATGAACTAAATCAAATAAAGCAAACGACCCAACATGCGAAGAAGCAGAAAAGCTAACACGGTGGTGCTTGGCAAGTTGGCAAGCATCACAAGTGATGGTGGTGTTGGTGGTAATGTGAGGTAGAACACGCCTAAGTCTCTCTACAGGAAGGTGGCCAAGGCGAAGATGCCACTGGGTTGGTGACCCAGTGACCAAGGCAGTCTCCCCCTGACATAGAAGCAGCAGTAGCAAGAGGAGAGCTACTTAGGCGGCACACTCCTTTCTTGCATCCTCCACCAATAGTCCTCCCCAAGGTTTGAAATACTGATTTTGACGCCGTGCCGATGAAATTCTAAGTGTGCATTTTGTGGGCATGCCGAGGGCATGCCGTGAAAATGCCGAAGGTACGCCGACAAAAAATCACATAAATATTAAAAATGATGTAAAAAAATACTCAAATTGTGACAAAAAAATCACAAATACTTAAAATGATGCGAAAAATACTCAAATTGTGTGTGCGCGTGTGCACACGTGTAGGTGTGTGTGTCCCCAAGACCTCTCGTCCTGGACCTCCCCAAACAAACCTCAGCAACAGCACTCGCGCCCAGATTGCCATTTCGAATTTTGAACCCAACAACACTCGTGCCTAGCTACGTTGAAATTTGCCGGCACGCTGCTAATATTGTCGGCATGCCGACGATGTGAGCGGTATGCTGGTGGCATCCCTGTATTTCGGTAACTTGTTCATGTCGGTAAGCCCCCCTTTCGAAAATGGCCTTACCGATGGTATGCCATCGGCATTTAAAACATTGGTCCTCCCTGTGAGTCGATCGGACACAAATTATACATAAAAAATGACTCTGCAATTAAGCTCCCTGGTAATTCAACTAACATACAAGAGACTAAGTGGAAAGTGTGGCACATAAAGAACATTTGGTAGCTACAAAGAAGAGGAAAGAGACACCCTCCCTCTTCTAGCCACCTGAGATAGTCTCCCATCAGCCACCTGTACTTTCTTGCCTAGAGGGACAGGTGTTAAGTCCAAGAAGGCTCCAGAAGTACCACATAGATGCTGTGAAGCCCCTGAATCCACCAACCAGTCTCCTGTACGAAGTGCAGATAATGAGTATGTATCTATTATACCTGAAGAGGAGGCAACTGCAGCAGTCTTTGTAGTAGGCTGAGCATTCTGACTGAACTTCTACAACAATTCCTTAAACTCTGCTCTAATCATTATATTAGCCATAGGTGTGACAACCTCTGTCACCTAGTGAGCAGTAATAGACTTCCTATGCTTCTTCTGCCAGCAGTAGCCTTAGTATGACCCAGCCTGCCACAATAGGTGCATGAAGGCTTTGGACCATGACCTCCAACACCCCGTCCATGACCACAGCTACGGGTAGAAGCCCCTCTCCAAGTACCATGAGAAGCAGCCAACGTAGTAGTTTGACCTGCATTCTTAGAAGGAGCAGCAGTAACGATAATCTTACTAAGTCGACTATATGTAACTTCAAGTGTAGGCAAATTGGTCATGGTCAATATCTGATCCCGTGCAGCAGCATATTCTAGTCCCACACCAGATAGAAACAGAGACATCGCAAGTTCTCTCTTAAAGGCACGCCAAGAGGAACATGCACAACTAAATCTATAGGAGTTATGATGCTCCAATAACCCCTTGACCTGAGAATAATACTGGGCTAGTGTCTTACCATCTTGGCGGAGATGGAAGATCTCATGATAAATCTGGAAGATCCGAGCAGAGTTCTTCTCGTGGGAATACGTCTCACTAAGAGAGTCCCACATCCTCTTGGCAATAGGATAGTACATGATCTCATCGCCAATCCTCAGTATCACCGAGTTCATCATCTAAGTACAAACCATGCCATTATCACGATCCCATGTCGCATTGATTCCGGTTTCCTCTACGGGTTTAGGTTGACTCAATATGTGCTCCTTCCCATGACATCTCACAGTCATCAAGAACATCTGGGACCACTGGGGATAGTCTTGTCTAACTTGATCATGGGGCCAAAGAATGGACTTTTGTATCTCCTGCTGTCCATAGAGGTGTTCGATGTGACTTCGAACGAATTGGAGCCATTAAAAGAACTTGAGGATGCCATCTTGCTATCCTCTGCCACCCACTAGATGAAAGCAGAACCTTCTAAAGCAAAAATCAGTTCTTGAAACTAGCTTTTCAGACCATGAAACAGAGTTTGAGCAACGTAGCAACCCTTCTCAAGGCACAATCGAGCGTGAGTTGGTCACCTCTCCCTGTAGAGATCTCACGAAGAGATCAAATGAGGGAGGAGGGTGCTTGGAGCACCCTACTGATTGGAACAAGAGACCCAGCATGGTTCCTTAACTTGAAGTGGTCTCCTGTCGTGGAAGGGCTGTAAGGGCGACGCTCAGGAGCAACAACACCGCTGGTCTTGTTAGGCGGTGCACAGGGCCTCCACCGACAGCAGCACAATGCCTAGATGCTGCTGTGTCGCCGCCGATCAAGAGGAGGACGCTCTTGCACCGCCGCCGATTAGGGAAGCAGAGGGACCGCCATGGAGGTCCTGCCGCACCCCTGTTGTTGCCGCACGATGAACAACAGGAGCAATGATTAGATCGCCGCCACCTCCTCTTCTTCCCTCTACCGGACATCGACGGTGGTGCTTGGAGAGGTGGCGGCGATGGCGGCAGCCTCTTGTTAGAGACGCCACTAGGGTTAGGGTGGAGGGGTTGGAGGCGTATTTGGGTGGGGTATCTAGAACACCAATCTAGGACTACTACACTGATACCAAGTAGGACGAAATGAAAGGCCTTGTTTATTCTGAGAGCCCCATCTCTCTTTACATAGAGAGAGAGGAAAAGGGCAAATTACAAAGCTATCCTAAAGCAGACACAAGGTAATAAGCGCACAAAATATAAAATAGAACACTACTCAAGTCTACATACATATAATGCATGTTGTGGTGGTTTGTTTTGACCTATAGTTATACATGTAACATATTTGTGTACATATTATACAATAATACAAATGTATATTTTTGTTGGTTGATGATGGAGACACTATTAGGAGAGAGCCTTTTATATTTTGTAGAGCATCCTGTTAGAGCATAATGGGGTGGTAGTCAAAGGGGAAAGAGTATCTATCAACAGTGTTTTTCATCACTTTAATTTTCACCATACCACCTAATGTTTTGAGCTCTCCTTTTTTTTAATGAAAGCAAAGGGCTAACATTACTTGTTAACCCCCTTTTTAATTTAAAAATAAATAAATATATATGTTATTGTTACTGAAATACAATAGGATTATTGTTTTTTCTTTCACTTAAATAATGTTATCATATATTTCTAATGAAAGCAATGCTATTGGATGAGTTAATCAGGCATATTCAATATTCTAAAAAAATAAAAAAGGCATGTTGCCTTAATTCAATTTGGCAATTGTCCTTTTATCGCCTCTCGCCAATGTTTTAAATGCTGGTGGCATGCCGCCGGCAAGGCCATTTCCGAGAAGTGATTGTGTCGATACGGATAAAATGTTGATTTACAGGGATGCCAGTGGCATGCCGACCATTTCGACAGCATGCCAACGATAGGGATGGCATGCCACCAGATGCCAACCATCTGGGGTGTTGTGCTGGGCAGATGCGAAAGAGCGGGAAAACCACAATTCGAAACTGAGAAAGAGAATATCTAAACCGACATAGAGAAAATGGAAGAGCGGGAAGAGTTGGAAAATTTGCCAAGAGCAGGAAACAGACAAATTTGGCAAGAGCAGAACACACATGCACAAGCACGCACACGTCGAAATCTTGGGTATGGTAACTATGAAACACTCTTATTGTTGATTTTTTTTAAATTAACATCATTTTGACTACTGTCATCAGTGTGCCCTTAGCATGCCCATTGACATAGCTATCGAAAAATGGGCATTTCTACGATGTGCCCTCGGCATGCCCACGAAATGTATACTTAGAATTTCATCAGCACGACGTCAAAATCAGCATTTGGAACCTTACCTCTTGCCTTAGGCTATTAAGGAGCTTGTCACCTTCCAGTCGCCTAACATTTAGATAGCTTTGATTGAAACAAGTCTTTACATTAAATCAAACATGTTTTCTTCCATGCTTTGTAGGCCTACCACTGAAGCAACACTTGTAAGGTATTGATGAAATGTCAAAAGCCAAAAAGGACAACCTACATATGAACTTGTATTGATTCCCACTATCAGCTTCTGATTTTTCTCCACAAGATTTGCAAAGAAAGGGAGGCCAACTTTCCGTACCATCTTCATAAGTTGTGTATAAAGGGGTTGTAGCTTGTGTGACAAATTGAACTAGGTGCTAGACTAATTTGATATTACCACCAATCAGCATCAAGGATATTTGTGGCTAAAATGAAGATGTGGAGATGGATGTGAGAATGATAGCACTAATGTAATGTAATAGAAAAGGTTTGATGAATAGAGGATAAAAAGCAAGAGATTCTTTTAAGGTAGTGTAGGCATATGAAGAGAAAGCATCTTAAAGCCAGTCAATAGGTGCAAGAAATCACACAAGGAAACATTAGAGTTTGGGTGCCGCAGAGGGGGGTGGTGAGAATAAAGTGCTAGTAAGGAGCCATAAAACATAATCATTCTTATCTGGATCTATGACCAAGATTGCAACAGCTTTGGGCAGATCTAAATGAAGCAAAGGGCCATCTAGGTGACCCCATGAATGTTGAAAGACTTGTTTTGGTTGTTATTGTGTTCATATACTTCTGATTCTGGGTTGGCTGCACCTACGCCAAAATCAATATGAAAAAGAACATATATAAGAGGAAAGTTTATTATCTACAAGAAAGTGTGTCTTACGCAAAAGCAGAATAACCAGTGCCAATATTTGAAGCAGACATAATTGTAGTAGAGTGTGTGATAGAAGATATGATATTAGTTCCTCCAGATTGAAGAGGATTCTTCGGATCGATATCGACCTGAAATCAGCGGAATGGGTTAACTGTGGACCATAAAAGGGAGAGACAAAACTTCTTGGCAGACAACCACCTTATCCCACTTGGACTTCTTGTTCTGCCGGCCCTCTTTTGTAGATGCATCTGCAGATGCCAAAGCTGAAGTTTGTACATTGGCAATGACAGCAGCACCTGAAACTAAAATCAGTAACCACCAACAGTAAATTCGCGGCTGATTCTCTGATGTACCATACTCTAAATGCACCTGTATCTATGGTAATACAATACACTAGATAAGAGAATCTTCCCACCAGGAATCTGTGTACTGATTTTCGACACTGGTGCAACTATGCTGGTTTGTGTTCCTCGTGGAACAAATTCAACTTTAGGACTCCTCTTACGCTCCAGCTCCTTCCTTTCTAATTCCCGTTTCATCTCAGCTTCTTTTTGAAGAGCAATATAAAAGAAACCAAAAAATAGAAAATCATCAGCATTTAAGTATTTAAGCAGGAAACAATTAAATAGATGGAAATGATTCAAATCTTCTAATAATGATAATAATGACACAGGACAAGGAAAACAAAAAAGGAAATTAAATGCATCAAATATACAAGTGCAGTGTAAATAGCATTACAAAAAAACTTCAAACAAAAATATATCTGATAGAAGATGCAAAATGGATTACTGGATTCCAAACTAAGAAGCCACTGGTAAACCAACCAACACTCTTGATTCAATTCAATAATGAGATCAAATAAAAGCCTTCATGCTGATTTCAAGAAGTCAAATGAATCGGCAGAGTTTTTCTTCTTTTTTTTAAGTTCTTCTGTGAGGATGATACTCGAAGTTGATAGCCATCCCATAACTTCCAAAAATCAAAAACAAATTGAAATTGAAGTACTTAAGCCCCAACCTAAAATATCTCTCCAGAAAACAATAACGTCTGTGAAACAATGTCCGAAAAGGTCTTACCAGCTCTGGTCAAGTACTACCCAACTTGAAGCTAATCCAGAATGGACCCTCCAATCGAAGATCACTCAATCGTCATCCAGCTCGTCTCGAACTTAGCTTCAGATGACCAATCAAAGGTGATGATTCAAGTCCTCAACTCCTATCCAATTTAATGCACATCACAAGACTCATAACATCCAAGGCTTGTGCTCTTAACATAAATACCATTTCTGCCCGAATCTAGATGAATGACCAGATGCCATGAGAGGAAGACAATTAATTATAGATGAAGACAGTTTAAGGGTCCTTGAAGCATTCTCAAGGTACTCCAGATAAACCGCACACAAAACCTTTCCATGAAATGCAGACTCAAACAAGGCCATCAAGAATCAACACAAGAAACACTGTTATGGAGGAAAAATTATGATTTAATCATCACAGAACTCTATGCCCTTTATATGGAGACAAACACAAGGGACACGCAGTGATGCTGAAAACATATAAAAAAAAAAAGCACAAAAACTATGTACTTACAACTCTACCTTAACAATATAACATAATCGATGCCCAGGAAGTGCTTCAGTAATGATATTGGCACATTCCTCCAGAAACAAATGTGGTGCTAAATTGACCTCTGATAAAATATCAGTTGATCTCCTTTACAGAAAATAAAATAAAATCAATCGATCTCAATATGCTTGTTCCATGGACTGATTGTAAGGAATCTAGCAATAGAAGATCAACAAAGAGACACAATCACAAAAATTGAAATCACTTGAATCAGCTCACAATTGGCTATCACCCCTAGTGCAATATTCTGAGTCCATACTAAATTATTTTTTGCTTCTCTAGGTAACTAAACCACCACCAACAGCAATGAAATATCCTATAGTAGACCATGTATCTTCATGCACATCTCCATTATTCACATCTATTATTAAATTTGTGATGACCTCAAATGGCTTGATATATAACAAATGGGAGATTGAGGAACATCTCTAGTCTTCTCGTCGAATTGTCTAACATGTCCTATGTCAAAGGAGTATAAAGTTTTGCATTCCTGAGATATAGATACTTCCTGACAAGAATCTTGAAAATAATATTGGAATTGTGGAATTAAAGAGGATGCATTAACTATCAAAAGAAACCCTAGCCCTCTTTTATATAAAAGAGAATTAAGCAAATTATATAAGTACCCCACAAAAAATAAATAAATGTCAAACTCTCCCCTATAACTCAACAGTCCCCCTCAAGTTGGGGTGTATATGTCAACGAGGCCCAACTTGCTACTAAGGAAATCATGTTGTTTCTTCTTCAATGGCTTGGTAAGAATATCTGCTGGCTGAAGCTCGAAGGATATGTAAGGTGTTGAGACTAGGGGTGTATTTGTTATTTTTGTGATTCTTTGGGTGCTTTTGTAATTTTCCCAAACCTCTCTAATATAAAAGAGAGGCTAGGATTTCTATTGATGAATGAGATGTTTTCTTTTCCTCAACATGATATTAGAGGAACGGTCCTAGGCCGATGTTCCGATATCCCACCAAATATCTACTTAAAAGATGATTAAATCATCGACGTGAAGAGATTTGATCATCGAAAATCATGATGAAGCATGGCAACAAGGACAACAATATTGGGAATAAGGTCCCCAGCGTCGATGCCAACCACCTACCGTCGCTAGAAGAGACCGTCGCCCTATAGGGGACCCTGCTGTTGCCGCTGGGCAGCAGCATCGCCCGTAGGGGTTGCAGCAAGCAACACAACCACTACTGGAGGGGTACGTTGCCCCTGTGAGGGGCTCTGCTGCCGCCGCCAAGCAGTGGGGGTTCACCGCCCCCATGGGGAGTCCTATGCGGTCCACTGCCACTATGAGCAAACCCACAGGAAGGCCGCAACTAGATTCTAAGGTTGAATCACAACCTTGGTTTCGGAGTTATGGAATTCTCTTATGTGTGTTGGAGCTTATTTCACGCATTACCCTTGAGGTGATGAGTCCTCTCTCACCATTGATTAAGAAGATGCCTTTCTCAAGCACGATGAGCCTTCTCTCATGCCAAGAAGATGAGTTTGATCTACTAGAACAATCAAACTCAGATCTGGGAGGACTTGCGTGTGCAGTCCAAGAAGATACAAGGAGGAAGAAGTAGATCATAGATTCTGGTGCTTCGGTCCATCTTATAGATGTGGAGCGACTAATGAATCTCAACGCTCCACTAGGAATCAAGGATGTCAAAGTGGCTAATGGAGCCACATCATCCATCACTGTTGTTGGGCGTGCGCATGCCTCCCCGAGCATTGTGATTGACTAGGTTCATTATGCTCCAGAGTTCCCAATGAACCTGTTGTCAATGAGTCCTGTTTGCAGAGATCTTGGGTGCCGAGTAGTATTTGATAAGGGCTACTGCTACTTCTAGGATCAACAGACGAGATATTATAGGTGGGGGAAGAGAAAGAGGTCGCCTCTATTACTTGGACACACCCACCCTGTTTGCAGGAGCAGCCTCCATAGCTATTGACCCTTGGCTATGGCACAGGAGACTTGGGCACCCATCGCTCAAGAAAATGTGACAAATGTATCTCGACATGCCAAACACCTTGACTATGCAGTGCGAGGATTCTCAGCTTGGGAAGCATCATAGGAGCACTTATCGACAGAGGGATGCTAGAGTGAGCTTGCTTCCCTTTGCTTTAGTCCATTGTGATGTATGGGGACCAACCAGGGTTCCTACTTCAAGAGGACATAGATACTACGCTATTGTTGTGGATGATCATAGACGTCTTACTTGGGTTTTCCTGATGAAAGCCCGTTTAGAGATTCCCCAGGTTATTCAACAGTTCTTGGCAAAGGTTCGGACTTATTATGATGGCACAATCCGAGTCTTCCGCAGTGATAATACTCTAGAGTTCTTGCAGTGAGATGTTCAAAGCTTGTTCTCATCTCGGGGCATCATTCACCAGACGTCTTGTGCTCACATGTCCCAGTCGAATGGCATGGCAAGCTCAAACTTTGACACCTCTTGGATATTGCTAGGACCTTGATAATCCATATGAAGGTTCTTAAGCAATTCTGGGGGGATGCCATACTTACTGCTGCCTATCTCATCAACCGAAAACCTTCATTTGTTTTTCATGGGCAGATTCCCTTCCAAGTGATTCACCCAGATTGTGATAGACCGTTTGCCTTACCTTCAAGGATTTTTGGCTACACTTGTTTTGTCCAAGCACATGGAAATCAGTACAAGATTTCTCCTAGGGCAATCAAATGTGCCTTCCTTGAATATTCCAGGACACAGAAGGGGAATAGATACTATGATTCGAGTCGCAGGAGATGCATCGTCAATGCAAATGTCACCTTCTTTGAGAAGATTCCATACTTTCTAGAGGAATGAGCATCTATACAAGTCGCCCTAGAGGAAACTCAGGTCTATCACCGGAGGCCACATCCTCACCAGACATTGGGACTTGGTCTTGACTTGGCAGATGAGAGTACCTTAGACATTGAGGAGCAATCATCTCTGAGGAGACCCAGCAGAGCTTGTATGGTCCATCCTCTGTCCTAGTACACAGGTGTTGCTCATCTTGAGGATGAAGTTCATTAGGTTGCTTCAGCGATTACTACTTCTACAATTCTCAGGGATTTTGCTCAACCTTCCCATGATCCCAGATGGCAAGCTGCAATGGATGAGGAGATATAGGCCCTACAATCACGATAGACATGGGACCTAGTACATTGCCCTGATTGAGCTACTGTAGTAGATTGCAGATAGGTCTACACTATCAAGTATAGACCTGATGTGACAATTGACAGGTATAAAGCCAGGCTTGTTGCCAAGGGCTTTACTCAGACTTACGGAGTAGATTACTTTGAGACCTTTTCACCAGTAGTGCGTATTACATTTGTTCGGATTATTATTTCTATTGTTGTGATTAGAAGATGGCCTCTACATCAACTTGATATTAAAAATGACTTTTTATATGGTGATTTATTTGAGGTGTACATGAGACAACCTCCATGTTACAGCATTGAGGGGAGGATGTTTGTCTTCTACAAAGGGCTTGAAACAGAATCCCCGTGCCTAGTTTGAGAGGCTTAGTATGGAGATTGAGAAGATTGAGTTTCAGCGCTCTACCTTAGATCATTTAGTCTTCATTAGGAAGACTAAGTATGGAAAGCATACCTGTGTTGTCCTTGCAGTGTACATGGATGACATGATTTTCACTGAAGATGATGAGGATGGAATTGCCCAGACCAAATCTTTCTTGCAGTCTACTTTTGTTACTAAGAACTTGGGAGAGTTGAGATTTTCTGGGGATTGAGGTTGTACGACAGGAGACGTGCCTGCCCTTGTCACAGAGACAGTATACACTCCAGATTCTTCAGGAGTCAGGCTTACTTGGAGCTAAGCCATCTGGTATACCAATGGAGTCGGCACCTGCACGTTCATCTGATGAGGAGGATCCATTATATAAGGATATTATTTTTTTTGAAAAGCTATATGAGGATATTATTGGTTATCGCAGTACAGTTGGATGCTTACTTAATCTTACTATCACGAGACCTGATATTAGTTTTGCAATGAACAGAGTCAACTAGCATATGTAGGTTCCACGTTACAGTCATTGGCGTGAGGTTTGCCTAATTCTGAGGTACCTCAAGGGGACACCAGGCAAAGGATTGTATTACAGAGATAACATAAATTTAGATACTGTTGCTTACTCGGATGCAGATTATTCTAGGTCTATAGATGATCGTCGCTCTACTTCGGGATTTGCTGTGTATCTTGGGGGAAATCTTATCTCTTGGAGAAGTAAAAAGCAGAGCGTTGTTGCACGATCGAGTTCAGAGACCGAGTACAGAGCAATGGCACAGGCAGCTTGCAAGATTATGTGGGTAGTTTCCTTACAGGATCTTGGAGTCCAGACTACTACACCTGTTCCAGTTCTCTGTGACAAGTCAGCTACTTACATTGCCTCAAATTTGATTTTCCATAAGAGGACCAAGCACACTGAGGTCAGCTGCCACTTTGTTCGTGATGCTATTCTCACTGGTGGGATTACCACCTGACATGTTTCTTCAAAGCTTTAGCTGGCTGACGTATTTACTAGATCTCTGAAGAAGTGTCTGGATTTTCTATGCCACAAGTTGGATCTTGTAGATATCTACGTCCCAACTTGAGGGGGGTGTTGAGACTAGGGGTGCATTTGTTATTTTTGTGATTCTTGGGGTGCTTTTGTAATTTTCCAAATCTCTCTAATATGAAAGAGAGGCTAGGGTTTCTATTGATGAATGGGATGTTTTCTTTTCCTCAACATATGGGGTACTTATCTTTCCTTCTGAAACTGCATCCCGTATAAAATGGCAATCAACCTCAATATGTTTGGACCTCTCATGGAAGATCGGATTCGATGCAATATAAGTAGCTGACTTATTGTCACAGTAAAGTAGGACAAGCATGTCAACCTTTATCCCCAAATCTTGTAGGAAGCCAACCATCTACATAATCTTAGAAGCTACCTGGGCCATAAATCTATACTCTACCTCTACACTGGAGCAGGCCACTACATTCTGCTTTTTACTCCTCCATGAAACTAAATTACCTCCCAGATAAACAACAAAACCTGAAGTAGATCGTCTATCCTCTATAGATTCTGCATAATCAGCGTTTGAATATGCTAGAAGATCAAGAGAGCTACCTGCTCTGTAGTACAAACCTCTCCCTAGAGTGCCCTGCAGGTATCTCAAAATGAGACACATCTCTGACTAATGACTATATCTTGGATTCTGCATAAACTGATTAGCTCTACTAACTGCAAAACTGATATCAAACCATGTAATGGTCAGATATAGCAAGCGAGTAACAATACTACAGTATCTAGTAACATCCTTAAACAAAGGATCTATCATCAGTGCTATGGCCATACGGTGAGTCTACTGGTATCCTAGATGGCTTGGACCCAAGTAGCCTAGCCTCCTCAAGAATCTGTAAGGTATGCTATCTCTAAGATAGGGATAAGCTGGTTCCTTGGCAGACTGCTTTTATCCCCAAGATATAGTGAAGATCGCCTAAATCCTTAACGGCAAAAGTAGACTATAGAAAGGCCTTTGTCTACACTATCTCACATGCATTATTACCAGCCAGGATCATATCATCAACATAGACCACTAAGATGGCAGCTTTCCAAATACCACCATACTCTATTCTCCTGATAAAGATAGAATGGTCAATAGTAGATCGTTGAAACCCTATCTTCCTTATTTCTAAATTAAGCCTTTCAAACCAAGCTCGTGAATTCTGCTTCAGGCCATAAATGGCCTTCCGTAAGAGATACACAAGCTCCCTCTAGTGGCTGTCTGATGTATACCTCCTCAGCCAGATCTTCATATAAGAAAGCATTTTTAATATTAAGCCAGTATAAAAGCCACTCCTGGATCACTGCACACAGAAAAAATGATCCTGATGGAGGTAATACGAGTAACAGGTGAAAAAGTCTCAATGTAATCCGCCCCATCTATTTGGGTGAATCCCTCGGCTACAAGTCTGGCCTTATATCTATCAACTGTTCCATCAAATCTATACTTTATAGTATACACCCATCGGCAACCAACAACAGTAGTACCCCCAGGACATGGAACAACATCCCATGACTTTTTGGATTGTAAAGCCTGCATCTCCTCATCCATAGCCGCTTTCCACCTGGGATCTTGAGAGACCTAGATAAAATCTCTGGGAACAATTGTAGTAGTAATAGCTGAGGCAAACTGTCTATCTCCCTAAATAGGAAATCACAGGGAACATGGGATGACAAGTACATATGGTAGTAGATCTCCTCTGCATGGTCTCCTTATCCCTATCCGAGTCACTCCTATCTAAGGAGGCAAGATGCTGTATAGGCTCGTCTTCTGGGAAACTGTCTAACTGTAATCTCCTTTATAAATCTGTCTCCTGTATGGCAACCTCTATAGATGATCCTTCTTTTGAGAAGTAGGGAAACGTCTCAAAAGTCACATCCGCAGTAACAATATATCTTTTACAGACTGGATTGTAGCACATGTAGCCCTTCTGTGTCTTGGAATAACCAAGAAAGACGCACTTTGTTGCACGGGGAGCAAACTTATCCTGACTACCATGATTCTAAACAAAGCATATGCACCCAAACACGCAAAAGCAAAGGAAACAACCTACCACACTTAGGGTATATAATCTGATATGGAATTTGACCATGAAGCATAGATGATGGCACCCGATTAATTAAATATGCTGCAGTATAGCATCACCCAAAAATTGCTTGGGAACCTTCATATGGAATATTAAAGTCCTAGCAATATCCAGGAGATGTTGCAACTTATGCTCAGCAACCCTATTCTATTGAGAAGTATGAGGACACGATGTCTGATGAATGATCCCCTTGGAACGAAAGAGCTCCTGCAAATCTATGTGCATAAACTCTAGCGCATTATCACTACGGAAGATCTGGACTGTAGCATCATACTGTGTTTGCACCTTAGAAAGAAGTTGTTGGATAATAAAGGGAATCTCACTGCGAACCTTCATAAGAAAGACCCAGGTAAGACGACTATAGTCATCAACAAACACTGAAAAATATCTGTGCCCCTAGGAGTGCCAATTCTGGATGGTCCCCATACATCGCAATGTATGAAGGAAAAGGGCACTGCATTGACTCCATCTCTCCGAGGGTAACTGCTCCTGTGATGCTTCTCCAACTGGCAGTCCTTGCACTCTAGAATCAATGAATCTGATAATTTTACGTACATTTAATGCATCTTCTTCATGGAGGGATGCCCAAGTCTCTGATAGCACAATAATAGGTCACGAGTGATTGACAAAGCCCCTGTAAATAAGGTGGGCATGTCTAAGTAGTACAATTCGTTTATCTCTATGCCTCCCTCTACTATCTCTCGTATTTGACGATCTTGGAAGTAATAGTGCTTCTCATCAAAGACAACAAGGAATCCAAGATCCCTACAAATGCAACTCACAGAGGAGATTTATAGGAAACTCAGGAGCATAATATACCTTCGCTATCTTCATCTTAAGCATTGCATCTACATGTCCAATGCAGTAATTAGGGAGGTAGTATTATTGGCTACCCTCACATCTTGAATCCCCTGTGGAGCTACGAGGTCCTACAAACGATCTCTATATTTGGTGAGATGAATAAAGGCGCCAGAGTCAATCACCTACGCACTCTTGACCCTCTTCTCCACAACTTCTTGGGCTACACACACGAACAAAGTAGAAACTGAAGTCAATCGTGTTCTTGAATCAAACTTCTCCAACATAGGCGAGAGAAGACTCATCGCCATCCAAACTAGGCATGAAAGAAGACTCATCATGCAAGACATAACTCGAACAAGCAAAGATCGATGACCACTAGCGACAACCATGGCTACTTCTTCCGATAGCAGTCCACCAGCGGCAGCGGCGCTAGGCCTTCCAGACAGCCTACCGATGGTGCAGCCAGCATCGTTAGTTTGTCCGACGGTGGCTACAGGGTTGTTGATGCCTCCCTAGTCAACACTGCCAGTGGTGGTGGTGGCAGCGCGAAAGTCATTCTTCATCGGATCATCTCCACATTAGTGATCCAATCATGTTATATTTTTTTTGGTGGGATATCGAAGCACTGATTTAGGACTATAGCTCTGATACCAAGTGGAACTAAAGAGGATGCATTAACCATCAAAAGAAATCCTAGCCCTCTTTTTATACAAAAGAGAACTGGATAAATTACATAAGTATCCTACAAGAAATAAATAAATGTCAAACACCCCTATAACTTAACATATTCAAAGGTAATGCTTGCAAGCTTATAAAAAATTTTAGTTGATTCACCAAGGGGAACCAAGGCAAATTCCCTGCCTTGCAAAGATCACCTTCAAGCTATGTCTATATACACCAAGTATTCATGGATTAAGTCTTGATAACAATGAAGCAAACTGCAGAGCTATTTGCATACATTGTACTTGATCTAACATTGGAGGAAAATTGCTAAAGTCAACCCAAGCACAAAGAAGTTTTGCAAGAAGAAGAAGAGCTCATATGTAGAAGATTCAAAATAAGAAAATTTCTTACGCATTCTTTTGAAAAATCTTATGTAAATTTTAATCATTTGTATTTCTTTTGTAATTTTCTCCATATTGCATGTTAGAGAGCCTTAAAGATATCCAAACTACTCTTCGGTGAAACCCTGCTATAAGACTCCCCAAGAAGCACACCAAGAAAACCTTTCAAAATTTCAAACTACACTGGCTTAGATGTCTATCTACTTAATCGATGGTCTGCTTTTTTATTTCTAGCTGAATACTCTTCTAACCAGATATCCTAGTTCTTCTATCTCTCCAATAGTCCACCTTTTTTATTTCTAGATGTCTACTCTTATAACAAGATATCCTAGCTCTTCATATCTCTCAAGTTAGCATACAACTAAGACATACAAGTCATCCTCTTTAACAAATAGATGCTTACTCTCCTATAGATGTCCACTTTTGTTTGAATTTGACTTTTAAGTTGTCTCTTGAGTTTTAACATGCCTTAATGTCCATCTTGGGTTATGTCTTTTCACTTTGCATGTCTACCAGACTACCATCACTATATAACGCCTGCCCTAAGTTTCACAGCCCTACATGCATCTCTGGTTGACCCTGTTGAACTTTAACTCCACAGGACAGGTCTAACAGGAAATGAGGCCTTGAATGTCTACTAGCATCTTCAGATGCCTACCATCTCACTAATAGATGTCCACCATTAGGTGTACACATCTAAAAGATCAACGCACTCTTGCCACACCATTCCAGCAAAGACGTCTTTGGCCAATTAGTCATCTGCCTCAATGGTTATTGGTTATGCCTATCTTGTCCCTCTCAGACATCTATTTTAGAATCAGCCGGCCATGATCAATTACATTCTTATTCAGAATTAGAGCATTCCACTGAAATATTAGAAGTTCAAAACATGTGTCTCTTCAAAGGCCACTTATTTTTTTTGAAAAGAAAAAGGAGGATCACATGATTCAAAGGCCACTTCTAAGTAACCTACATGTCCTCTCTTAATGCAGATGACTGATGAAAGTTCAGTTTTAAATTCAAGTTTGTAACCATCTGTTCTTGATTAGATCTGATTACATCTCTTTGGCTAAGGTTCTTGTTTAAGACTTCTATACTCTATAAATACCCCATTAAGTCTCCTAAGCTTATACCAAGGTTTTAAATGTCGATATCTATGTCGTATCGACAAGTTAAAAATGGGATATATCAGTGAATTTTGGGAAAATGACTCAAAAAGGCCTAAAATGACCCAAATGTCACAAATTTAATGAAATTTAACATTTTAATAACTATTACATGCACGAAGAAATGACTAGAAGACTAAAATCATAAATTTTGAATGAAAACATAATAAAAACACATTACTGGCATATCGACAAAGTCATATCAAAGCAATGAAAAGAAAATGTACAAAACATAAAAATTAATGTGTAGACAACATTAGTCTAGCTAATAATCAAGTATATCAAGAGATTTAATTTTAGGATTAGAAGTAACCAAGGTTAAAACATGGTCACTTAGGCCAAAAAATCATCGCAAAATTGGAGTTTAATTAAGGATCTTACTAAATTAATGTGTAGACAATATTAATTTAGTCAATAATCAAGTATATCAACGATGTAATTTTGGAATGACCGGTAATCGAGGTTAAAAACATGGTGATTTACGGTACAAAATCATCACCAAATTAAGGTTTAATTAGGGATCATACTAAATTAGTGTGTAGGTAACATTAATCTATCCAATAATAAGTATCTCTTCACTTCAGTATGAACATTAATCGAGGTTCAAAATATGGTGATTTGGACCTAATAATGCAAATAAATTGAAGAAGAGGATGCTTACCTTGTTGAGAGATGAGATAAGGTTGAAAAATACCCAAAAAGATGGTGTACAAGCAAATTTCAGAGGTGTAGTAAGGTGGTTGCAGTGTGGAAGAGAAGAAATAGTAAGGAAAATGAAGAGGAGGGCAGCAACAGAATTAGCCAACATTGCCAACATATCACCCATGTCGGGCATGTCGTCGAAATAATAGAAGTTTTGTGTTAAGGGGCTCCAATTTTAACAATGTCGCTAATACCCCTTAATATTGGCGACATATCAATCGATATCAGGGAAAAAGATGTGGGGGAGAGGGGGGTGTCGATATCTCTTGGGCCATCGAGACCGACATATCTACGATACATGTAGCCGACATCTTTCCTTGGGTGAAGTAACGTCGTTATCTTAGAAAAAAGATATTCCCGTGATATCGATATGAGTTATGTTGGGGATATGGATATATCACCGATATAACACTAATATATCGAGATGTCTGTTGCCATAGCGTACACAGCTCAATTATTGTGATGTTTTTTTTTTAAAAAGTAAAAGGAGAGTAACTCAAGATAGTAATCCTCCAAGATTATTGTGATCTTAAGCCGAAGACATAGGCAATTGTGTGTTTTAAGTGCTCTTTAATGCTTAAGCTGCTTCCATTGCATGTCCAAGTGACCTTGAGTACTCTCCTCCCTCTATCCTTCACTCCATAAAGATTTAAGGGAGTATTCTTACAGCTTAAATAGTTAATTTCACATTCTTGAGGCCGTATAGGACCTTGTATTTTTTATTTTGAGTTTCATTGTAAGGTACCCAGGGCTACTGAGTCTCCATTCATCTCCTTGGTGTTTTTCCAAGAAAGACTATTTCTAGAGGTATTCCACCCTTGCTTTAAACAACATGATATGACAGATTTCCAACCTTGAGTCTGGGCAAAAATCCTAAATAGAGATTACCACATAGAGGTTTTCCCAAAAAAGGGTTCCTTAAATATTTATGCGGTATTAGAGGTGCCTGCTTTTAGATTAGCTTTTTTTTTTAAAGAAAAAGGGTGGTTAACAACAGATGTTGACCCCCCAAATTCATTAAGAAAGGGAGCTCAGTACCTCAATTATTACAGAGCCTATCATGATGATACAAAACCCTGTCAACCAATGAACCCTCCCCCTAAAAGTCAACCCTGTGACACTGCAGCCAAATACCTCACAACAGAGTAAAAGCTCTCTTAAATGTCTGCCCATCAGCAAGCATCCCGTGTAAGCTACACCAAAAATCAGATGAGGTGTGGGCAGTGAACTAAAGAAGAGATGATCAATATCCTCCCTCCTTGATTAATTTTTTATCTTATAAATGCAATTCAGTTCCCCTCTACGCCACAGTTTTTCAAAGTTGGTCTTAGTCACTCCTCCGGTGAAGCAAGTGTATCTACTCAACCTATACAATTAGCTAAGAATAATAAGAAAACCCATTTGCTTAGTCAAAAGGCAAATGAACAAGTTTCAACCAAGAACCTCAGATCTTGAGTGAGATGAACCAACCCCTATGGATCCACTGAGAGATGGGTATCAAAGGATATTTTAAAATCTTGTTTTGTAGGTTTTCTTCTTGAAAGGTAGTTTTGTAAGTTATATTGAAGAGGTAGATTACACAAAATGAACTTTTGTATCAAAGAATCATGGAATAAATGAAATTCAAGAGATTGAGGCTAAAGAAAAAAATCAAATAAGGCAACTAAAGAAATCTTATCTAGAGTGTAAGTCCAAGGAAAGATGGATTACAGACTGCTCCAAGCATATGCTAGGACGAGGATTTTCGGAGTATCAAAGAATCACGGAATAAGGGCAATTCAAGAGGTTATAGATGGAAGAATAAATCAAATAAGACAACTAAAGGTCTTTTCAAAAAAATAAAAAAGGCAACTAAAGAACATTTCTCTTAACACTTTCCCTCAAGTTGGAACATAGATATCAACTATACTTAACTTAGAACAACATTTGTCGAAGAGAGTCTATGGAAGTACCTTGGTGAAGATGTCAGTTGTCTGATCCTTGAAAGTCACATGAGTAGTAAAAATAAGTCCACATTGGATCAAGTCACAGGTGTAGTGGCAGTCCACTTCTACATGTTTGGTTCTCTCATGAAGTGTAAGATTATTGGCTATATATAGGTGGTTGCTCTGTTATTGCACCTCATCTTCATAGACACCTTAACAAAAATGTGTAAATCTAACAAGAGTTGTCAAATCCACATCATTTTAGCATTCGTTTGGGCCATTGTTCGATATTTAGACTCTACATTAGACCTGGAGACAACTTCTTACTCTTCCATGTCACTAAATTTCCAACTACATAAATACAAAACTCAATAGTAGACTTCATGTCTGCAATGCAACTAGCATAGTCAACATCTATATAGGTCACAATATCCAAGGAAGTGCGTTTTGTAAACAGAATCCCCTTCCCTAGGAAACTTTTCAAGTACTTCAGTATCATCATGGCAACATCCCAATGCTACTTGGTGCGCATGTCCATAAACTAACTCAGCTTTCCAACATGGTTTCAAATATCACGATATATCGGCGATATATTAGCAATATATCGCCATCGATGGAGTGGGTGGTATCGATACCCCCGAAGTATATTTTTCTTCGGATATCGGTGATATATCGCCGATATATCGGGGGATATCGCCGAGATATCGGCGATATGAGAGCTGTTGGCGCTGGGTTTGGGGCGGGAGGCTCGAAATTCGAAATGTTGGGCGGGAGGTTTGACACACACACAGGGGAGGCTAGACCAGCCTACACACGTAAAAAAATTATCGATATCGATAATATATCCCTGATATAACACATACATGTTTTTTAGGCATCCTTTCATGATATATTATTCGTAAAAATGTTAACCTTTAAATTTTGCGATATTTTATGCCTTTCCGAACAATTGTCCAAAAATTCACCGATATCAGCGATATATCCCCAATATATCCCTTTTTTGACTTGTCGATGCAATATCGATATCGATATTTAAAACCTTGGTTTCCAACAACTAAAGAATATCTGGCCATGTGATCGTTAGATAGAAAAGCCTACCAGCCAGGCCTCTATACTGGCATGTGTCAACAATCTCAAACTGCTCATCATACAAGTGTGCTTTCAGGTGCTGCTTAGCTCGTAGCATGCCTCTCTCCTTTAGTAAATCAGTACAATACTTCCACTGAGATAGAATGATCGCTCTCTTTGTTACGAGCAACCTCCATCCTAAGAAAATAATGTAATGGCCCTAAATCTTTGATGACAAATTTTTTTGCAAGACACTTCTTCATATCAAGAACACCTTGCTTATCATCACTCGTGAGAATGATGTTATCAACATACACCAGCATGGCAAGCAATCCCTGCGCTATCCTTTGTACAAGCAAAGAGTGATTAGACAAGGATCTGCGAAATCCTAATGTCTCAGCAACCTTTGACAACTTTTGAAACCAGGCCATGGTGCTTTGCTTCAGGCCATAAATCGCCTTACAGAGACAGATCTTGCAACACTCCCCCTGAGACTCATAACCTGACGGTTGCTACGTATAGACTACTTGTGGATCACTAGATAGGAAGGAACTCTTGACGTCCAACTAGTAGAAAGGCCAATCTCGCTGAATACCCACAAAGACAAGAATATGTATAATCAGCAAACAAGCTACTGGAGAGAAGGTATTGAAGAAGTCAACCCCATATGTCTACATAAAGCCTTTGGCAACGAAACAAGCCTTGTAGCAGGCCATTGTACCATATGGATTGTATTTGACGGTAAATACCCACTTGTAGCCAACCACAATTGCTCCTTTTGGAAGGTTTGTAAGCTCCTAGGTATGACATGATAAAAACAAACATCTCATCCTCCATGGCTTGCCACCAGTTCGGATCAAGAGCCTATTAATGGGAAGTGGGAACCTGAGTAGCAGATGGAGCACTAAAAATTTGTCTATATGGCATCCCAAGACACACTGTGGAGGCCAGGTTAGAAAGAGGATGCCTAGTACAACTCCTAGGAACCTTCCTAACTACAATGGAAAGATCCAGATCTGTGGAAAATTGTGGTTGAATATCAGTGGAAGGCTCTGTATGTAGAGTACTAGTATCTGTATGTTGAGTACCTTGAGTATCACTGTAAAACCTCTCTACTCACCTAAGTCAAGGTTCGTACTGACGAATAGGCATAGGTGCCACATTAGGAACATCGTGAACAAGTCTCCTAACAATAGAAAAAAAGGTACAGATTCATGAAATGTCACAATAGCACTAATATAATGATCCTAATGAAGAGGGTCATAGCAATGATACCCATTATGTGTAAAGGAGTACCCTAAGAAGGCACTTAATAAACTAGGAGGCCAGCTTGTCACAACTAGGAGTCGAAAGGTGGAAAAAGGCGACACCTGAAAACATGAGGTGGAATGAAATAAGTTCCCGTTAGGACATGGATTTTGTAAGGGAATTTGCTCATGAAGAGCAAAGCAGGGCATACGATTGATGAGAAAACAAATAGTACATCACCCCAGTAAGAAGGCACACTATTGTGGATCAACAGAGTTCTAGCAACATCCAAGAGATGACGATGTTTTCGCTCTGCAACCCCATTCTTCTGAGATGTGTGGGGACAACCAGACAAGTAGTTTGATGTAAAATACCCTAAGACTTATAGAAATCATGCAAATATCGATTACAAAATTCCAAACCATTGTAAGAGCTAACTTTAATAATGATATCAAACTAGGTCTTTATTTCCAAGACAAAATGTTTAAGAATAGAACTAACACTAGATTTCTGCTTCAAAAGAAAGACCCAAGAAAATCTTGAAAAATCATCCAAATAACTAGATAATACTGGTGACCCAATCTATTAGGAATATGATTGGGACCCCAGACACCAACACGAAGTAATTGAAACAATACATATGACCCAGGATTTTGACTAGTAGAATAAGTACTTTGATGATGCTTTCCAAGTTGACAAGCATTACAAATAATGATAATAGTGAGGGATATTTGAGGCATGACATGACGAAGCCTATCTAGAGATAAGTGACCTAGATGAAGGTGCCACTGAAGAGAACCAACAAAAGAAGTGGCATCACCAAAACTCGCTGCGACAAAAGGAGATTGGAACGGGCGATAGATACCCCTTCTTCATGGCCACCAACAATCGTCTTTCCCGTCAGGATATCTTGAAAAGTACAAGTAACAACGTCAAATATGACTTGAGAGTTTAGTTCTTTAGTAATTCTGCTAATGGAGGGGGCGTTTGGTTGGTGACTTAAGTGGGTTTACACCGAGTTAAGTATTTAACCTGCCACTTAACCGCCCCCCATTTGCACCAGGTTAAGTGAACCTAACCTGGGGTAAAGTTATTCCGCTCTTTCTATGGAATAATTTTAACCTGTCAAAACATTCAAATGGATTAACTCACTTCACTATTTATTTCACTCATTCCTTATTCCTCTACCTATTCCACAAACTTATTCCCCTTGAGAGTAAACTGATAGGAAAATTTGGAATAAGCAAAACATTATTCAATCTCATATTGGGGCCAATAGTGATGCCCCCCCCCCCCGACCAATAATCGGAGAATGCCTCCCATCCACTACTTGTACAGCACCTCTAGGAGGGACTAAGCGTAGACAAGACAAACACTACCTATCTCAACTTAAGTGACTTGATGCTCCAGAATCTACTAGCAAATTTGTATCACAAAGATCATCACCCTGTGCATTGAGTGCAAGCAGTCTACTTGAAGAGGTGGCAATAATAGCCATATCAGAAGATGTAGCTAGGGCAGCAATGTCAGTAGCAGAAGAGCTGAGAAAGTCGTTGGAGTAGCTCATCATAATCAGATCGTGGTATTAAGACAACTCCAGGTTACTCTACAATAGTCATGGCCTAATTGGTAAATGGTGGTCATCCATGCTTTGTCCAATAAGAGCTCTCCGTATAATCAATCTTCTCGCAATATGTGCAGGATGGGTGTCCTCTACCCTGAGCACCATGCCCTCTACCTCTCCCCTTGGTAGAAAGCATACCACGTCTACGACCTTGGACACCAACCAAGGCAAATGTTTAACCGAAGGAGTCCTCAGATGCGAGGGAACAGAGATCCTACTCAGCCTATTGTATGCTTCCTCAAGAGTAGGAAGCTCTACTAAAGTGAGCATCTAAGAATGAGCAGCAGAATGCTCATGCCCCAAACCAACTAGAAACTGCAAAACAATGGCTTCCTTGTGATACGTCCTCTGTGTGTCACAGGTACAGACTAGGCGACAAGCATTGCACCTCTCAAAGACTGCCTTGAGTGTTGAGTAAGACTAAGACAGAGTGCGACTTTCCTATCTAAGATGTGCCATCTCACTATAGATCTAATAGACTCAACTAGAATTCCTCTCATGTGAGTAGATATCTCTTAGAATATCCCATATCTCTTTGATTGTCCTATAGTACATAATCTCATCCCCTATCCTTGGGATGATGAAGTTCATGATCCATGCATGGACCATGACATTATCCCTCTTCCAGGTGGCATTCTTACCACTCTTCTCTGCAGGTTATAGCTAAAGTAGCACATGCTCCTTATCATGACCTTCCACAGTTATAAGGTTTGTGACTATTGAGCATAGTTGGTCTCATCTTGCTTCACCATAGGACCAAAAAAGGGGCTCTTGTAGGCCCCAACTTCCGTGCATGCTCTGATGTCACCTCTAAAGAACACTCAGACACTATCGTCTCTCCAATCAGGATCCGAACTAATCAGGAAAATGCGAGATCTAAATTCAGATTATCAAAAAATGGGTGATGTAGTCTCCTACGTCTCGTACAAGGCAAATCGAATTTGGAGGATTGAAACAAGGAGCACCCAAAGTTTAACAAAGAAGATCCGACTACTCAAGAGGAGCACCAAACCCACAGAGGCACCAGAAACCACCGCACACCCCCGAGCGATGGTACAAGGCAGTGCTAGTCTATCACTACCCCTAATAGTGAGGAGAAGGATTGGACTAAGGCCTTTCAATGTTGCTAAACCACAAGGAAGGTGTAGCGGTGCTATAAGAGTTGTTCGGAGGTGTAACAAGGAGGCAATGGCACTAGGGACTCTTAGCAATGCTACTAGGAGGGGAGGTAGCAACGTTAGGAGGGGGAAGCGACGCTGGAGGCCAACAATCACATAAGAGAGAGGGTAATCGGGCCCTTATTGCTACTAGCATTGCCTAAGAGAGACCACTAGTTGGCCAGAAGGCCAATGGAGCTGACGATGCAGTCCTCCTCTCTACAAGTAGGGTTAGGGTTTTTGTTTTTTTTTTTTTTTGTGGAAGAAAAGAAAAGAGGCATGGAAATCAAGGTAGGTACAGAAACCAACTTATGACCATTGCTTTGATACCAAGTTAAAAGAAATGAGCGGAATAGTTTATTTCTTAACCCTGCATCCCAATGTATAAAGGTGTGGGTAAAGTACAAGAAAGCCCTTAAGAAATAAGAAAAACACAAATAGGCACTTCTCTCAATAGCACTCCGAACTAATTGCCCATCGACAAGCATCCCGTGTAAGCTACACCAAAAATCAAAGGAGACGTGGGTAGTGGACCAATGAATGTCCCATGCCTGCCCAACACAAGGAAGCGAAGGAACCAACGAAAAGATGATCAATATCATCCCTCCTTTTTATTAATTTTTTACGTTATAAATACAATTTAGTTTCCTTCAATGTCACATTTCAAAGTTGGTCTTAGCTACACCTATGGTGAAGCAAATGTATCTACTCAACCTATACAATTAGCTAAGAACAATAAGAAAACCCATTTGCTTAGTCAAAAAGCAAATGAACAAGTTTCAACCAACAACCTTAGATCTTAAGCAAGATGAACCAACCCTTGTGGGCCCACTAAGAGATGGCTATCAAAGGATATATTTTAAAATCTTGTTTTGCAAGTGTTTTTTTTAAAGGTAGTTTGTAAGTTATATTGAAGAGGTAGATTACACAAAATGGAATTTTGTGTCAAAGAATCATGGAATAAATGAAATTCAAGAGATTAAGGCTAAAAAGATAAATCATATAAGGTAACTAAAGAAATCAAGCGTAAGCGCAAGTTAAGTTTGCGACAAAGGATAAAATGTTGTGTTTATTTCTAAATACTTAAAAATTTTCTATGAAAAGATAACCAAGTTATTTCTTGAAAAAATAAGATACAAAGATATATGTTGAGTTTGAAGAAAATGAAATAGCCTCCAATGAAGAAAATAACCTTTGAAAAAGGAGAGTAGGTTATATTCATATGAAGCTTCTAAACAAGCTTGAAAAACATTAATTAGAGTATTGTATCTGAGCACCATCATTACAACATCCCAATGTTGTCAGTAGGCCTATCCATAAACTAACTAAACTTTCCAACTGCAAGGAAAAAATCTAGTCTCATAATAGTCAAATAGAGAAGTCTGCCCACCAATCCTCCATATTGTTGACTATCCATTGTGTCTACGTCGTCATCAAATAAGTATATCTTGGAATCCATGGGAATACTAGCTAGCTTTGCCCCCAGCATGCCAGTCTCTTACAATAAGTCAAGTGCATACTTTCTTTGAGAAAGCACAATACCCTTCCTGCTCCATACTACTTCTATTCCAAGGAAGTATCTAAGAAGTCCAAGATCTTTTATAACAAAATTATTCGTAAGCTCTTCTTGACCTCAACAATCCTATGTGCATCATTTCCCGCAAGGATGATATCAACATAGACTAGTAGTGCTACTACACCCTGTGTAGTCCTTGTGACAAACAAGGAATGATTTGAAGATGACCTTCGAAATCCCAACGTCTCAACAACCTCTAATAGCTTCTGAAACCATGTCCTAGGAGTCTGTTTCAGACCATAGATCGTCTTACGCAAGTGACACTCTAGAACACTCCCCCTGAATCTCATAGCCAAGAGTCTACTGCATATACACCTCCTGCAAGTCACCATACAGGAAGGCATTTTTAGCATTAAGTTGATGGAAGGGTTAATCTCTCTGCATGGTGACTAAGATCAAAATCTTCATAGTAGCTAATCGTGCCACAGGTGAACGTGTCAAAGAAATTCATGCCATAGGTCTACATGAATCCCTTAGCTACAAGATGGGCTTTATATCTCGTTATCATCCCGTCAGGGTGATAGTTAATGGTAAAGACGTCAAGGTGATACTTGATGGTAAAGACCCATCTACACTCCACAATTGATGTAGTTGAAGGTAAATCAGCAAGTTCTCACGTGCCACGAGACCTCTATGCAGCCATCTTATTCTCTATGGCCTAGCGTCACTTCGAATCAAGAATAGCCTACTAGTAAGACAATGGAATCCATGTCATGGACAAAGCATGACAGAACTTGTTGTAGAGCCCGTCTAGAAAATCTATAGACAGAATACTAGAAATGGGGTATATGACACAACTGCATGGAGCATTGCGGACTACAATAGGGAGATCAAGATCGTCAGGAGCAAGAACAGTCTAATATACTGCCTCTGGTTGTACAGAGGAAGAAGGAAGTGCAACACCATCTCCCTAGATAGATCCTACATCATTATCACTAGGCATAACATCATCAGTCTGTAAATCACCTGTGCTCACAGAAGGTGGAAGAGGAGTTGGCGCGAAAGAGGAGTTGGCGCAGAAGAGGGGGGTCACTGCTTGTAAGTGACAAGAAGTCTGTAGGTGACAAAGGGCTCATGAATCCTCTCAGGCTCAGAGGGTGGTGGCTCAAATGGTGGTGGCACAAGATTAGTGATCGAGATCGCCTCCAAGGGCGTAGGAGGAATATGCATAGATACCTCAGCAACCTCAGAAGAGAGACTTCTCCTGGCAATAGAAAAGTATGAGATAGGCTCGTGAAAAGTGACATCAACACTCGCATAGTGTCTCCGTGCGAGAAGATCATAACACTGATATCTCTTCTATGTACAAGAATATCCTAAAAAGACACATTTGATGACCCTAGGAGTAAGCTTATCCCGACCAGGAGTAGAAATGTGAATAAAGGTAACACAACTAAACACTCAAGGTGGAACATGAAATGGTTACCATCTAGACAAACCTATAGGGGAATATATTCATGAATAAAAGAAAGCATCCTATTAATCAAGTAACATGCTATAAGCACAGCATCTCCCCAATAGAGAGAAGGGACATTGATGGATAAGGTGCATGCTACATCAAGAATGTGCCTGTACTTCCCCTCAACTACCCATTTTGCTAGGATGTGTGAGGACAAGTAATCTAATGAATGATGCCATGAGACTTATAAAACGCACATAAGTGTTGGGTACAACTCGAGCATTATTAGAATGAATATTTTTTAATAAGTGCCAAATTGATTCTTTATTTCAAGAATAAACTATTCCAAAATATTACTGTTGGGAAATAAGGATGGGCCTACAAGGGGCCAGCAATTGTGGTCCAATGGACCAATTTTGGTGTCTTTTCTTAAGTTACAAGTTTGGTTATTTTTAGTAAATGTATTTTAGGAAAATATGTTGGGATTTGTTTTTTGATTAAAGAAAAAATCTTTCCTTAAGAGATAAGATCTTTTGTTTCCAATTGTACAGATATGTTCTCTTCATAAAAAGAGTCCTCCCTTGTATTCTATTTTGAGCAATACAAATATTTCCAACATAATTCAAGACTCCTCTCCTCTCTCTCTTTCTTCTCAATTGCCGACCACCTTGGCCAATCATCGGCAACCACCAACACCGGCCACTAGCTTGTTGGTGGTGCTCTTCCACACCTCCAAGCCACCATGCGTGGATAGTCCCCACGTGGACTATTTTCCCACGCAAGGAGCCTCCATGCTCCACGTTGTGTCAATTCTTAACATGGTAGCAAAGCCACAGATCTAGGCTCTCTTGTGCGTGTGGATGTCTTGACCACACGGTGGTTCTTGCATCCAAGAAGTCATCCTTGACAAATCCGACGCCTTACGCAGAGAAGGAAAACTAGAAGAAGATGACCGAATTAATCACGACGATCGGAGAAGCCACGCTCGATCCCAGAGAAAGCAAGGTCATCTCCAGGACAACCATCAAGCTAAGTGGTGCTTTCAACTACGACTTATGGGCTCACACCTTCAAGATCCTTGTTCGAGGCCAGGAGAAACTAACAATTCTCCTTGAAGAGGCGCCAGAATTCAAGGATGACAAGAAGAAGAAATTCGAGAAGGAGAACCATGTCGTCATGAACTGGCTCATAAACTCAATGGATCCGTCTATGGCCTCGAATATGCTCTATCAAAAGAGCGCATTTAAGATTTGGATGACCCTCGAGAAGAGGTATGCTCGAACCTCAAACGCCCGCATCACCTAACTCTGCACTCGTATCTGGACAGCCAGTCAAGGAGATCTTTCCTTGACAAAATACTGCGAGAAGATAGAGGCGTTATTTGAGGAGTTGGAGATCTGCGAGCCTCTCTATTAAGGCAAGTAGGGTGAGACAGGTAGTTTGGCAGTCCACCAAGTTTTTATCGGGATTACATTCCCGTTATTGAGCCACCCACGATTAGATCCTTGCTTCGGAAGGGAAGATGGATCTTGAGACCATCTTCTGCCGTCTCCTCAAGATGGAGATCCTCGAGGAGGAAGACACGCCAAGAGGCGACAGCTCTGCACTTACTATTCCAGAAGTAGGTGCGAGGCAAGGACGAGAGCATGGATGTAGACCTGATTGCGTCTACCCAAAGTGCCAACACTATGGACACGACAATCATCCACAAGACAAGTGTTGGAAGTAGTTTGGGAGGCCACCACATAGGGCTACTAGCACCTCACGCGTAGACTCCCCACCTAACTCAAGAAGACCTTGAGAAGCTACGTGCTCTTCTAAGAGAAGACAAATCCATGACGATCGTCGAGATGACTACTCAGGTTGCCACAGAAGTAACAACTTCGGAAGTCACAAGAGGATTCGCCATCGACTTGTCAAAAGAGAAGATCGAGAGCTTGGCTCTCGAAGAAGATGAATGGTGGGGCGTCTAGCCTCACAAGTGAAAGATCAAGTCGTCGGCCTTGTGGCCTTTGACTTAAGGGGGAGTGTTGGGAAATAAGGATGGGCTACATGGTAGTGCCACGTGGCACACAGTAGAGGGCCCATAGGGGGCCGAAAGTCATGGTCCAAGGGACTAATTTTAGTGTCTTTTCTTAAGTTGCAAGTTTAATTATTTTTAGTAAATGTGTTTTAAGAAAATATGTTGGGATTTATTGTTTGACTAGAAATAAGATCTTTCCTAAAGAGAAAAGATCTTTTCTTATTAGGGATAAGATCTTTTGTTTCCAATTGTAGGGGCATATTATCTCTATAAAAAGAGTCTTCCTTTGCATTCTATTTTGAGCAATACAAATATTTCCAACATAATTCAAGGCTCCTTTCTTCTCTCTCTTTCTTCTCAATTGTCGGCCTTCTTGGCCTACCATTGGCCACTACCAACGTCGGCCACCAACTTGCCGATGGTGCTCCTCCACATCTCCAAGCCACCATGCGTGGATAGTCCCCACATAGACTATTTTCCCAAACACAAAGAGCCTCCACACTCCACGTTGTGTTAATTACAAACATCAGACTTATTTTTCAACAAAACAACCATGACAAACGGAAAAAGTCATCAACAAGAATCAAATAATAACAGTGACCCAACCAATCAAGAACACGACTTGGGCCCCATATATCAGTGTGAACAAATTGAAACATCTCAGTGGATCCAAGGCTTTGGCTAGCAAAATAGGTACCCTAGTAATACATGCCCAACTGGCAAGCATTATAAGTAATAGCATCAGATGGAGAAATGTGGAGTATAACATGTCAAAGCATGTTCAGTGGAAGATAGCTAAAATGAAGGTGCCACTGGAAAAGAGACCCAGCAATAAAGTGACATCCTCATGGCAAGCAACAACAAACAACTGGAATAGGCAGTAAAGCCCCCTCTTTACGACCACCACCAATTGTCTTCCTCGTCAAGATATCCTGAAAAGTATAAGTAGCAGTGTCAAAAATTGCACGACAATTCAACTCCTTGGTTATTCTATTGACAGGAAACTAATAGGAAACTCGAGCACAAGAACATCTGTCAATCTCATATTGGGGGTAACTGAGACCTCCCCTATCCAGCCATCCGAGAGTGCCTCCCATCTATCACTTACATTGTCTTCCCAGAAGGAATAGGTCTAACGTAGCAGAAGAACCTCCGATCTCCGCTAAGGCACCGTGGAGCTCCAAAGTTAACTAACCAATTAGTATCAAGGTCTATAAGATTGTATCACACGGAGCATCAACCCAAGTGGAAAGGGCAAATTCTATACCTAACAAAGTGGTAAAGGATGTAGTCTCTAAAGTGGATGGTCCCTCCTGTGACAAGGCATCGAAGTAGCTCATCATAAAATGCTTAAGGCATAGATACGGTATTTGTAGGCTACTCTATGGTAGCTACGGCCTGATTGGCCATGGGAGATCGACCATTCTTGGTCCAATTATTATTCTTCATATGCCCCGATTTTCCACAATACATGCAAGCAAGGTGTCCTCTCCCATGGGTCCATCGCCCCAGCCTCTACCCCGTGTAACTGGAGTGCCTCGACCACGACCCTGAGTAGCAGCAAAGGCTAAGGTTTGCCTTGTAGGCTCAATAGTAGTAAGGGTAATCGAGATCCTCCTCATCCTGTTGTATGCTTCCTCTAAGGTGGGAAGCTCTAACAAAGTAAGCTATGAGTGACCTACCACGTAGTCTGGTCCAAGACGAGCCAAGAATTGAAGGACTACTGCTTCCTTATGATAAGCCCTCTAAGTACTGTACATGCACACGGGCTTACATGCATTATTCTTCTGTAGAAGACCTTTCAAGGTCTAGTACTAGAACAACGTGTACCCTCCTGACAAAGCTAAGAGAGCTAGCTATAGATTTGGAATACCCTACTGGAATTCTTCTCATAGGAGTATGCATCTCTCAATACCCTACTGGAATTCTTCTCATAGGAGTATGTATCTTTCAAGCTATCCTACATCTCCTTAGCAATGTGGTAATACATGATCTCATCCACAATCCTAGGAATCACTAAAGTCATGATCCATACACAGACCATAGCATCATCTTTCTTCCAGGAAGCATTCTTCCCAGTCTTCTCTTGTGGTTTTGGTTGAAGCAAAATATGCTCCTTGTCATGACCTACCGTCATCAAAAAGGTATGTGATTATCGGGTATAATTGGTCCCATCCAACTTCACCATAGGACCAAAGAAGGGGCTCTTATACCCCCCATCTCTGATACTTGCTTCGATGTCACCTCAGATGAATTCTTAGATGTCATCTTTGCTTCAACCAGACCAAAAACACTATTTCCGCTGGTAGAAGATAGAAATCAAACCATCAAGACTGATCTGGGTTCAAGAGACGATCCACAACTAGCAAAAAAGAAGTCACCTGATCCTTGTTGGCATTGTAGGGACTAAACATGCACTGGATGATGCCTACAGTAGGTCGTAGAACAGCCTACATGGCCTCTAGAGGCAGCACAAGGCAAGCCTGGTGGATGTGCGATAATGTTGTAGGTAGAGGGAAGCTGAAAATGAGGACTGGAGGTGCTAGTGGAAGGAGAAGGCGATGTTGGGCAGCATTAAGAGTAGCACTAGGCGGCACTGCAGCACTACAGGTGATACGCTCCCAAAGGAGGGGCCTAGCTGCATAATGTAGAGGGTGGCAGTGCAGCCCTGCAGTCGAAGGGGGTGGTGCTGCAGTGGTTGCATAGCGCAAGGGGTGGCAGCACTACGAGAAGAGGCTAATCAGTGGTCCACCAATCGGCTAAGGAAGGCCGACAGTGGTGGTGCCTCCTCAACTCCTTGAGAACTCGCTAGGGTTTGTTTTTTTTTTGTGGAGAAGACGGGGGCATGGGAATCAATGAGGGTACAAACATCGATCTACGACTGTTGCTTTGATATCAAGTTAGAACAAATGAACCAAGAAGTATTATTTCATAATCCTACCTCTTAATATATAGAGGTGAGAAAATAGCAAGAGTACTCCTCAATGAAATAAAGAAATATAACTAAAGAGCTTAACAAATAGCTAAAGACCATAGGGGCTAACATTGATGTACTATTGTACTCACATGATTGAAAAACCAGAGCCCCCTTTCTTGATCATTAACAAAACAATCTCTTTTGGCTTTACTCTGGGTGGGGGAGGGAAGAGAATATATATATATATATATATATATATATATATATATATATATATATATATATATATATATATATATATATATATATTAGAAGGCATAAAGCCTTCTACCTAAATGTCTTTTGAGTGCTCTGTCTACGTTGTGGGGGTATTAGACATCAATGGAGGACATGTAAGCATGGGGTTGCTGATCGTGTGGAACAGACTATGCCTTCGCCACCTTCAGCTCCTTCCTAGGAGGTTGATTCCTTGTGGTTGTAGGAGGTGAGGGATTTGGATGGCGTTCTTGGTTCTTCCTTGGTGGGAATGTCTGTTCGCAATTCACTGGGGATGGATCAGATCAGGTTGGTTATTTCTGAGTTAAATTTGATGCCATCGATGTGGAAGGTGGTTGTTTTTGCGAAGGCAAAGATATTGTTGTTTGGTTTGCATGATTCCGACATCTCTCGTTTGAGGTTTCAAGTTTCGAATTTTAACGAGTTTTCAATTCGTTGGAGTTCTAGTATTTACGAGGGTGTTAATGATGAATGTGTTCCAATTCATCCTACTATGTTTTGCATTATTGGAATACCATGGAGGTGGAGAACGATCAGAACAATGACTGTTTTATGTTCTCCTTTTGCACGAGTGAGGAGGTGCCATGGTATTGGTCTATGTGAAGGTGATGCAACTGCGGTGATGGTTGAGGCAGAGATTGAGTGGAAAGAAATTGCCTATCGAAGAGATTTTTCATTTTGGTGGATGTGCTTGTGTGATTCTTTTTGAAGAGGTGAAACGAAGTTGCACGATGGTGTTTCATATGCCTAGGTGGTTGTCGATGGATCAGGTAGGAGAAGGCCAGTTGCTGGAGGCGATGGTATGGCGAGGATTGGTGCTCCGGTGGCGGCAGTGGATGATCGTGGTGGCGGTGCGATGGCTGCCGATGGAAGCCACGTCAGATGACATGTTTGGAAACCCAAGAGGCAACAGCTGGACAATTTCAAAAGCTTGAAAGCTGCCCAAACTGCTAGCAAAACTAATTCCGAGTTTAATGGGCATGCAGTTGGCCAGGCTAGCTTTCCATTTTTTGGAAAAGTTGCCTCGAGTCCGCTGATGTGGCATGCCTTCCATAATGCCGAGATGGCGAGGAAATCTTTGGGTGCAACACCAAATGGCCTGGCGGCAAAACAACACACGTTGGAGGATTTTTTTTCAAACAATAACCAGGTTGCATCTGGATCCGTTGACGAATCTGGATGTCGTGACTCAAACTCCTCGAAAGATCTCCATTCATATTCTTCGTATATCATGGGTAGGGGGCCTTCTCTTGCCGTTGGAGACTTGTTGCAGGTGGTGAACATGCCAGCGTGACCGACTGTGGTTCAAGCGGGTGGCAATGCTCGAGATTTCCATTGCTCGATGATGGAGGCCATGGATCGATTTTTTGATATATCGTAGGACCCTTCGCAGGTGGTTGCTGAACCCAAACTTGGGTCCGGTTGTGGTGAGTTTTCCTCTGATGCAGTGCCTTTAGAGCCATCACTGGTGTTTTGGGGCAAGAGGGTGGGGGGCTGTTGGTTTTTCTAATATGGTGTAGGTGGCAGGGATTCTAACTACCTTTGGATATATTTTCAATGCTCCCTCAAGGTACCTAGAGAATGATGCCCTTACTGATGTGGGTGATGTCCGCCGTCAGGCTAAATCAGATGGGAAAGGAAAAGGCATGATATTGCGGTCCTCCTCTAGCCATTCTTCAAGTTCAGCAAGAATTATCCCTCAAAAGCATAAATTGATGCTTAGTGCATGCTATAAACATAAGAAGGGTTCTAAGAGCAAGAAGGGTGAGGAATGTGGGGAGGACGATCTAAAGTTGGTCCATGGGCGTGTGGCAAAGGTTATTGGGGTGAAGAAGGTGCACAGGGGGGCATTTAACGGATCCTTTAACATTTAGGGTGCTTTCTCGGAATGTTCGGGGAGTTCGGGATGAAGAACGAACTATTTTAAAAAGATATTTGGCTGATTGGAAGGTAGAAATGGTGATGTTACAGGAAACACATTTGGATGCTTTGTCAGTGAACAATATTTGTGGTGACAGATACTCGGAATATCTTGAAATAAAGGTAGAAGGTAGATCTAAAGGCATTCTTGTTTTGTGGCATGGTGATCAATTCCAGCTTGACTCATCTTTGATTGATGGAAGGGTTTTGTCGGCAATGCTAAGTAGAAAAGCACTATTCTTTTGGGAGGAGATATCACAGGCATCAAATTTTGTGGATGGAAGGCAATGGCTGATGGGCGGAGACTTTAATGAACTCTCCATATGGAAGATAGACCAGATGGGAGGTGTGATAAAGCTACGATTGATTTTCAGCACATGATTCAGGAGCTCAAGTTGATGGAACTTCCACTATCTGGGACACGGTTTACTTGGAGGAATGGGAGTGGGGCTGCTTCGTGTATTGATAGATTTCTATGTAGTATTTCTATGGCTGAACCTTTCATGGTGCTGAGGTGACGACATGTGATAGACCGTTCTTGGATCATACATCGATTTTATGGAGAAGTAATGAGAATACAAATTTTGCTACATATTTTAAGTTCCGGAAATCATGGTTGAAGGAACCAGGTTTCAAGGAGCTGATACGTAACAGATGGATGGCTACTTCGACGTGTTCATCAGCTACACGTACCTTAACGAGTAGAATACGAGCTATTCGGGAGGTGATGATGGAGTTTAGGCACGGTCTACGTCTACATATAGAGGCAAGAAGGAAGGAGGCGTTGATAAGGTTCTCAGCATTGGATAGACAGGAGGAGACGAGCTTGACCAATGATGAGTGCCAGGAACGTAGGAAGATGCAAATGCTGGTTTTGAAGGAAGATCATGAGATGGAGATGGACTGAAGGTAGAAATCTAGACAGTTATGGCTAAAAGAGGGAGACTCAAACACAAATTTTTTTCACATGGCTGCTAGTAATAGGAGAGTGAATATGATCAATGTTTTGAAGGTTGGTGACTCTATGGTACATGATCGGAACCAGATTTGCGATGCTTTTCGTACTCATTTTCATGAGTTCACTGGAAGGCAGCATGGTAGTGATTGGCATATGGGCACTTTAGAGTTGGTGCAGGTTAGGGAAGATGCAAAGGCGGATCTTGTTCGGGAGGTCGGAGAGGAGGAAATCATTGGTGTGCTAAATGGGTTAAAGGTTGAGGCCTGGCTGGGACCAGATGGCTTGCAGATTATTTTTTATAAGGATATGTGGATATTGTGGGACAGGATGTGGTGGCTATGGTCTGGGAATTCTTTGAAGGTAATGAAGGTTTTGAAAGGATTAAACGCTTTTATTTGTTTCTCTTGCCAAAGAGGACAGGTGCAGAGTTGGTGGATAATTTCATATTGATAGAGCTATCCAATTCTATATATGTGCTAATGGCCAAGATCTTAACAAATAGATTAAGATTTGTCTTGCCTAATCTGATTTCTCCGATCCAATCGACCTTTGTTAAGGGTAGATCTTTGCAGGAGTCCTTTGTTTTGGAAGAGGAGATGGTGGCTGCTTGGAAAAGAAGATGAACGTCGGCTTTCTTATGGAAAGGGGACTTTTCGAAGGCTTATGATTCGATATCTTGGGCTTACTTGTGGGATATTTTGAGGTGGGGGTTCCCTTTGAGATGGATTCAAATGATGACAAGATGTGTTACCACATCATCTTTTTCTGTTTTGGTTAATGGGCACTCCAATGGATCTTGGATTCAACCAACAGCAAGGAGTTAGGCAAGGATGTCCATTAGCCCCTATGCTTTTTGATATTGTTCTGGACATGCTAGCCTCTTTGGCATTTAAGGCATGTGAAGGCCACCTCTTTAATGGATTCACAACTCAAAGAGATAGCACTTTAGTTACTCCTTTACTACAATATGCGGATGATACTACTTTCTTTGTAGAAGGTGGTAAGTTGGAGGCTATCCATGTCTCTTCATTGGTGAGAATTTTTGCTGATATAACAGGTTTGAAGATCAACAAAAGGAAGTCATTACTTGTGCCTTTTTCCATTTTGGATAGGGAGGTTGGGGAGATTGCCAATATTCTTGAGACACCTATGTCCCACTTGAAGATTAGATATCTTGGTTTGCCATTGAAAGGAAGGAGGTTAGTGCTTGCCGATTGGGATTATGTGGTGGAGAGATTAACAAAAAGATTGTCGTCGTGGAGTGGTAAGCTTCTATCTAGAGGAGGTCGTTTGGTACTTCTGAAATTCATTTTATCTTCCATATCGGTGTTTTTTCTATGTTTTTAGACCACTAAAGATAATTAGATCTATAGACTTGATTCGAAAAAGGTTCTTTTGGAAGGGTGTAGATCATGTGGGGAGATTTGTCCAACTTATTCCCTAGAATGAAATTTATCTACCCAAATGTGAGTTCAACAAGGCCATACTACTCAATGGGTTGTGAGAATTCTCTCTGGAGACGCGTCCATGGCCAATATGGTTATAAGAGACTCATATGGAGTGGATATGGATTTGATGGAGCGAGCTATGCCTAGGAAAGGATCCTCCTCCTTTTGGCTGTCCATTAGATCGGTGTTACAAGACTCTATCGGTGATTTCAATCCGATCCTGGGTGATGGTTTGTATTTCAAGTTTTGGTTGAACGACTGGAGTGGATTGAGGAGACTTTCATAACTTTATCCAAGAGTCTTTCAGCTGATCAGCAACAAAGGAGCATCTGTCGGTGAAATGTGGGATGAACAACACAATATTTGGGACTTTAGATTGCCTCCTTAGCTATCAGAGTCCACCCTACAGGAGTTTCAGTAGCTCCTACATGCTATTTCAGATCTCAAACCGAAAAGAAATTGCAAGGATGCATTCAGCTGGAGAAATGAGGTTTTGACGGTGAAGAAGGCCTATTCAAGGTTGATTCCAGTGAACAGTGAAAATGATGACACCAAGAAAGGCTCAAAAAAGATTTGAAAATACTTGCTTCCTTCGAAGATAAAAATCTTTCTTTGGATGTTTAGGAGAAAGCGGATAGTGACCAAATGTTTCATGCGAAGGTGGAGGGATGATATGGATGCCACGTGCATTTTCTGTCAAGCTGATGAGGAAGATCTGGATCATCTTTTCTTCAATTGCCCGTTCTCCAAGGATATCTAGCAGATTCTGCAGCTTCATACGATTGATATCTCCAACTTCTCCTTCTGGAGATCATTCCAGGACCATTATGATCCGGATGTTGCTGGTTAGGTGAAAGGATTTGTGGCGTTATGGTGCTTATGGCTACAACGGAACGCCAGGATTGTTAGAGAGGAACATTGCTAGGTGGAAAATGTAGCAAGGGAGGTTAATTATTTTTCCGATCTTTGGCTCTAAAATTTGTAAGTCCATTCCTTTTATTTAATATAATTACTGAATGAATACCGATATAAGGCAATTTCCTTTTTCTTTCTCAAAAAAAAAAAAAAACCCTAAATGTCTTTCTAAAAAAAAAATCTTCCATTTCAGTTCCCATGAATTATCCATAACAATCAACTTGGTCTCTCAAGCAAAGTCAAGGCATATGCCGTGATATCTGGGACCCTAAAGAAGATAATAACCTTACTAAAAGGTAGGTAACCTACTGAACCATTTGAAAGAAGGAATAAGTAGCACCAAGATAGCCTTGAGTAGCATTTGGAAGACACAACTAGTAGTGCTTCTACCGCAATTCGCTCTCTTAACCATAAAACAGTAATTCAAATTGAGGGCAATAAGGCTGCCCATTATTCTCTCAACTCTCACAAACAAGACAGATTGTTCTTTTACCATTCCTTCATCAACCAAATGCTCCAGTCATTTCTTCTTTTGCCCTCCACTTAAACCCATATCCCTTGTTTGCCATTCAAACAGTACTCTAACAAGAATTACAACCATAACAATTGTATGAGGTCACCTTCATTTTCGAGAAGAGTAAATCTCTAGATCATTTTTATAGAAACCATTTATATCAACTCAAACATTAAAAAAGTTGAAATGAAAAACATATTATGGAGTTGAACGTAATTCAGAAACATACTGAAGAATCCAACATATAGAAAATAGGTTGCAATTGAAAAACCTTAATGCCAAGATAAAAGCATGCATAGCATATGAAGGAGAGACCAAAATACAAATTACGGAACTGAGATTCTCAGTATTGCATCTTTATCCAAATTTTGTCTGCCTTCGAAAATAATGACTGTAGATAAGAATAGGAAGAAATGAAATTAAAAGGGCAGTTAGTAACCTATTTCATCATAATAGTCGCTTCTGTCATACCCTTCTGGGTCAAAAACATCCTTACTGAAGCACGTCCCAATCTGGTTAATCTCTTGATACCTCACAGCATGCTGCAAGAAGTCAGGATTGCGATAAGCTTTCATATTGCGCAATTCAGTGTTAAAGCTTTTCCCAGCTCTTTTAAGAGCCAAAAACTTGTTTATCTTCTCCTGAAATAAATAAAAATACAATAAATGAGACAAAGGAAAGATCTCAACCTTTATAAATACAATAGGAAACAAAAGAGTCAACAATGGTGAGATAAACCTTTTCAGATAAAATAATGGTGAGATAAGACCACAAGTCCAAGACAGCCTTTCTCTTTTGAACGGAAAGAAGTTGACTACCACAGGTCTTATTTATTGATCAAGAAAAATTGTAAAAGCAATGGGCAAAGACTACTCAAATACACAGCATCTCCACTCAAGGCCTTTCATCTTTATTGCAACCCTATTCATATGATTCTGCATGGAACTACAGCACTGCAAATGAGTTCTCCCATCAAAAGTCTGCAAATGAAGACAAGTCTGCAGACCAAGAGAATTTTTGAAAGATGCTTGTTTTCATTTCATTGCTACCAGTACTAATAATGACAACCAAGAGATATCCAAGAAACGAAAGCCAAAACTTTCAATGGCTCCACTGAATTTACCAAACCAAACCCAATATTGCGTAGGTCCCTGTACATTGCAACATTCATAATTTCCAAGATTACCCCTCAAAGACAAATGTAGGGGTTGCCATACAGATCTCCTATGTAAAATCACCATAAAAGAAAGCATTGTTGATGTACAGTCAGTCAATTTGCTGTTTGAGTTAGTAGCAACTCACAGTGAAGATTAAGTTAAGCCTCGTATAAGTAGCCCTAGACCACAATTGAGTCTTTTGATGAATTGCATCTTCTCTTGCAACATGTAAAGGAAATAGGCCAGGTACTAAACATCCAATATCTCATTTTATAATTCTTGATTGTCATTCTCGTTGGAGTCAATTTGGGGCATCATGGCATGCTTCTAGCAATGGTGGAATCATGGAGGAATCTTTTGCTTCAAATTTTAGATCTTATCGGTTGATACAATGAGTGTAAATGGGTGTTCAATCTTAAAATTTACCGGGTAATTGAGTGAATGAGGGCCAATTTCTGAGTCTTTTGATGATTTACATCTTCTCATTGCATCACATAAAGGAAATAGGCCATGCATGAAACATTGAATGTCTGAGTCTAAATCATTTTGATATGTCTTCTATCCCATGGATGGTTATATGTTCCTTGAAGTCACCTTGGGGCATCACAGCATCCTTCTTTGAAGGGAACAATCATATAGAAAAGGTTCAATTTTCATTTTAGAGGATCTTATTGGCTAGTCCTTGCTTGCGACGGGGGGTTTCCCAAAGCAGAAAATTACATGGATTAAGCGATGCATGACATCACCTATCTCAACTCTTGATAATGGAATACATTTTGGGTTGGATAAAACCACAAAGGTGTCAGACAAGGGTATCCAGTAGCAGCATTGCTTTTTATTATGGTTGCTGAAGGCTGAAACTTGGAACCATGTTGTATGCTGTTTACAAATAACAATATTCTAATTGATGAGACAAAAGATGAAACAAACAGAAAATCTAAGCTTTGAAGAGAAGCCTTGGAAGCTAAGAGCTTTTGGCTAAGTAGAACAAAGACCAAGAACATATTGAATGCACTTTTAGTTGCAAAGAGGTGAATGATATATTTAAATATTTAGGGCAATTTTCAGCAAGATGGAGAAATTAATGGAGATACATGTAGAATTAATGTAGCTTAGTTGAAATAGAAGGGAGCTTACTCTATTTTGTGTGACAAGAAAATTCCCTTGAAAGTTAAAGAGAAATACTACAAAGTAGCCGTGAGACATGCCATGAACGGATCATGATGTTGGGGTATCAATTATAGGTGTTAGGAAATAAATTAGATTAGATATTTTAGAGTCAAATTAGTTAGGTTTAATTGCCGTGTCGTGCTATTTTCAGTTTTCTCTTATTTTATTTTCTTATTATGCTTTATTGTTTTCCTTTTATACCTAAGCCATATTTCTATATAAAGAGGGCTAAGGCTTAAGAAATGATCAGCAAATATTATTTTCTCTACATGATATCAGAGCAAGTTTGATCTCATTGGGAAAGAAATCCTAAATCCCATGAGAAAGAGAGACCACGGCTCCTACTGCTACCCCTCTCCACACGCATGCAATGCATATTTCTACGTGCACAGTGCACACTTTTGTACATGAAAACATGCATTTCTTACTCCTGCTACAACAAACTACTGCTTGGGATCGTCTCTCGTTCTACTGAAGCTACTACTCTACTACAAATGCCTGCTTGAGATCGTCTCTCACATGCTTGAGATCACTTGTTATATTATGACTGCTACTCAGCTACAGTCACCTACTTAAGATTGACTCTTACCTACTTAGGATCATCTCCAATTACTTGCCTACTACTGCAGTTGCTACTTCTACCATAGCTGCCACCTGCTCCTTCAATTTATTACGCGCTTCTCTAAATGTCTAGATTGGGGAGGAGTTCACTTTTATTTCATGTAACAAGTTGGGTTTTTTTTTTTTGAAAAATTGTAACAAGTTAGGCATTGTAAGCTCCAACTTCAAAGGGAGTGTTAGAGAATAAATTAAATTATATATGTTAGGGTCAAATTAGTTAGGTTTGATTCTCGTGCTATTTTTAACTCTCTTATTTTGGTAAGTGTCTTATTATGTTTTATTATTTTTCCTTTTATACCTAAGCCCTCTCTCTATATAGATGAACAACAAATATTATTTTCTCTACAATAGGCATGTGTAGAGGATACATCATGTAGAAATAAAGATGTTCAGGTGGATGTCTAACCATGCAAGGGTTGGATTTGCAATGAGATTATGATGGAAAAGGTTGGAGTCAATGGAGGATGAAATGAGAAAAATACACTTAAGGTGATTTTCAACATTTATAAAGAAGGCCAATTAATGTCAAGAGATTTAAGAAGTTTGATGTTGAACCTTTCAAGGATCAAAGAAGTGCTAGAAACTAGAAAGAAACTACAAACGGTGTCACTTCAATTACTTTGGTAGCTTTTAGAGTTCTTTTGTGCAGCTTCTGAACATGTGATTAATTTTGCAAAGTCCATTTTTGTTGCCTTTGGGATGCCTTACGGGGTGCCAAGGGAGTGTGCCATTTTTTTTGGAAAGGAAAAAGGATGATCACATGTGGTTAGTGATCATCCATTTCATTAAATAAATGGTGTAAGGTACAAGCAAGTCATTACAATAAACTCCAAAAACTGTTTACCATGTCACATCCAAGACACATTGTCTCTACAAAAGATCGTCGTCCCTTAAAAAACAACACCATTTTCTAAAAGCCAAATAGCCCATAAAACAATGAAAAAAAAGGCTTTACCTCCACATTATCTTGAATGCCCCCTACACAACCACATCTAGAATCCATCCCATGAGGAGTAATCTACCCAATGCACATCTATAGATCCCCACACCTCCAAAGCAAATTGGCAATAAAAGAACAAGTGAATGATGTTCTCTTGTGCTCCCTTGCACAAAGGGCAACTAATAACATTTGTAAGTGTTATCCTTCTCCTAGATCCCTTTGTCATCAACCTCATATGCAAACTTGCCAAGCAAATATCTTTAGCTTCATCATCATTTTTGCTTTCTAAATCAATCTTCAGTCCTCAAATAGGTTTCCTCCCTCTCTCAGGCATGTGGTAACAAGTATCTATATGCCGATTTGACAGTGAAAGTGCCACCTTCCCATGACTAATAGTCAACAGCACCCAGTATTAGTGCAAACCTATAGATCTCCATCTAAAGCCTCGAAAACTCTTCCACTTTGCCATCTTTGTGAGATTCATTGCAAAGCATGCCTAAATGTTGTCAACTTTAAAAGGTTCATTGCCAATATCTTATTTGGTCCTTTTTCTGAAGAAAAAAACCTTATTTGGTCCTCTTTCCGGAAAAAAAAAAAACTTATTTGGTCCTTTTGCTATAGCAAGATATGAACAAACCAATACTATCACTCCTAAGATTTTAAATATCGATATCGATATTGTATCGACAAGTCAAAATGGGGATACGTTGGGGATATTTCGCTGATATCGGTGAATTTTGGAGAAATTACTCAAAAAGGCCCAAAATGACCCAAATGCCACAAATTTAATGAAAATTTACATTTTAATAACTACTACATGCATAAAGAAATGGCTTGTGGTATACTAAAATAATAAATTTTAAATGAAAATAAAAACACGTTACTGACATATCGACAAAGTCATATCATAACAATGAAAAGAAAATGTGCATAACATGAAAATTAATGTGTAGACAATGTTGATCTAGCTAATAATCAAATATATCAAGAGATTTAATTTCAGACTTTTCAGTAACCAAGGTTAAAATGTGGTCATTTAAGCCACGAAATCACTACTAAATTGGAGTTTAATTAAGGATCATATTAAATTAATGTGCAAACAACACTAATCTAATCAATAATCAAGCATATCAACAAATGTAATTTGCGGATGAATAGTAATAGAGGTTAAAAAAATGATGATTTAGGTTATAAAATCATCACCAAATTGGGGTTTAATTAGAGATTGTACTAAATTAGTGTCTAGATAACATTAATCTAGCCAATAATCAAGTATCTGAAGAGATTTAACTTCAGTACGAGCAGTAGTCGACGTTCAAAAGATGATGATTTGGACTTAATAATGCAAATAAATTGAAGAATAGGATGCTTACCTTGTTGAGAGATGAGACAAAGTTGCAAATCACCCAAAAAGATGGTGTATAAGCAAATTTCAGAGGTGCGGTAAGGTGGTTGCAGTGTGGAAGAGAAGTAGCAAGGAAAATGAAGAGGTCAGCAATAGAATTAGCTGACATTGCCAACATATCGCCTATGTTGGGCATGTCGTCGAAATAATAGAAACTGTGTAGAAGGGCTCTAATTTTAACGATGTCGCTGATAACCCTCAATATCAGTGACATCGATCGATATCAGGGGAAAATATGTGTGTGTGTGTGTGGAGGGGGGTGTTGATATCTCTTGGGCCATCAATATCGACATATCGACGATATATGTCGCCGACATCTTTCCTTGGGTGATGTATCATCGATATCTTGGAAAAAAGATATTCCCGTGATATCAATATGAGTTATGTTGGGGATATGGATATATCACCGATATATCAAGATATCTATTTCCATGATCACTCCATAGGGGGTATCAACACCAAGACCAAGAAAAGGTAACATAAACTCTACAAATCCTCAAATGTTGCTAATAAGTCTCATGGGACTCTACAATAGTTGAAGGGAAGCTTAGTTTGAGCTCTTGGATTAGCAAAAAGATGGAGTGAATCCCACTTCATCCTAAAGGGACCTCTATTTCATCGATTCAAAAAAGTGGAAGCCTTTAATATGAAACATCCTTCACAAGGGCCAGTATCAAAGGTTTTGTTGAAAGATGATGTTTGTTCCTTAAGCCAATCCTCTTAATCTTGCGTACTTATTTCCCGTCTATTATAAATTATTATTGTTGTGTGATGTTTGTTTATTATCTCTTATATGGGTCTACTATGTTATTTCTCCACAATATCTTTGTATAAAGACATCTAGGGTTTCGCTAAGGAATAGCACTTTTGATTTTTTTTCCTCATAACATGGTATCATAGCGGTAGTACTAGGTCAGCGATATGATATCCCACCAAAAACAATTAGATCTAGGTTTTCTTGGCAAGAATCAAAGCTAAGCAGTAGCTTCTCCTTATCGAAGACCTTCGGTGACCAACCTCCGATGTCGCCCAACCTCAACGACCTCCCCGTTGACGTCACCTAGTGGAGTCTGGCCAGGTCACCAGGAGCCCTTCACCACTGCTGCAAGGCTTCTAGCCCCTCCTCTACTTGCTACAAGGCTCCTCAACCCCAGTAACCACCACCACTGGTGTCATCTGACTGCTGCCTACTAGCAACAGCATCGTTGGCGATCAATCAAGCTATGGCGATGCCGCTGAAGTCTCCAAGGACCTTGCTAATGGTTGATAACCTTGGTTTTGATGATAACAAAATCAATACATATGTAGATTACACAACTAATGTTTCAGGAATTCGAAAGTTCCTATAAGCAAAAGCAGGTATAAAACTTTGCAAGAAGATTGTAATGATAAAATGTAGGAGACTTGAAGAAATAATGATCTCAAAAATGTTCTTTAATGAGTTGTCATCTTATGAGTTTTGTATTAGAATAAATAAGGAACCTCTTAATACTAAAATCAACCTTAATACACTTTGAAAACATCATTTTTACTCTTTGGATAACATAACAATAAATCAATAAGCGACCAACCAATTTACGTAAGCAACTCTCATTTCTTACGTAAATTGATTGATCAAGATGCCAATTAATCCACCAAAATACAATGAAGATCTTCAAAGAATGTAAAGGCAACATTTTCTGATCGACCAAAACATATTCGACCAACCAAAAATCTACATCGATTGATCGAAAATGCTTTTGATTGACCAAGTAAACTTGTGACTTTTACGCATATTGATTGATCGATTAATTCTTTTGATCAATCAAAATTTAATTTGATCAATTAAATCTTTCTACAAGCAAATTTAATCTCATCATTAACTCCTTATATTTGATTACTAATTATCCTAAAATGGACTCTTGGGAATCTCTATAAATAAACTCAAAAACAATAAGAAAAATGACAAAATCATTTTCTTTTACACTCAAATAGATTCAAACTCTACAAATACGAGAGAAACCTCTCTTTGTACTTGTATGCTTTCACGCTCCATTTCCTTCACACAAATGTGCTCAACCTCCATAGCAAGCTTATAAACCTCGATATGATTGTTATATTAATATTTTGAGATTCCATAGGCTTGTTGTACTTTTGTTATTTGAATTTTGGAGTGAGACAAATTGTTAATCGTCTCACTATTATATTGGATTAAGGTGACCCACACTTCACCTTAGTGGTTTTGTAAAGGTTAAGACAACACATTAATTGTCATGGTTAGTGGATTTAATCGGTGTGGACTGATAGACAAATCCTATGTTGAAAGGCTTAGGTAGTAATTTTTACTCAAAGAAATTTTCTACTATAAATCTTTACATATATTGTAGGATTGATTTTATTATGTCATTTTTTATTACAATCGATATCATGCTCGATCTTGTGCTTGTGACCAAGTAAGATCCGTAAAGGGAGAAAAACCTTTCCCAACAATTGTGTAGACTTTCAAATTCGTAGGTAATTTCATTTGGTATTAGAGCCATATCATGAAAGCAATGTCACATCTCATTTTCGCATGACCGCAGCAACAAGTTTTATGAAAGGATAGCCATTTGAAAAAGGAAAATGTAAATTTTGCTCAAAGCAATGGACTATAAGATTTATCAAATCATTGATCCAAATAAATGCCAAAGAAGAAAGAAGAAAGAAAGTTAAGAGAAAATGAAGGCAACAAAGAATGTCAAAGTCATGAATGTATTATTTTGTCATTACGAGAAGAATTTGAAAAAATTACTACATGCAGAAGTACATACAAGATATTAAACGTGCTTTCTGTCATGCACAAAAAAATACCATTAACGAAGAAGCAACATGAGATAATTTCAACTCAAGTTTGGAATAAAATATCGAAGAAGAAAACCAAGAAGAAGAATTGGCTCACCTCTGTCTCATGACAACTAAATCAAGCGAAGATGAGATAACCATTGATTTTACTTTAAAAAGCAACTTCTTGCATACAAAGAATTATATATGGTCACAAAAAGATTAAAGAAAGAAAATAAGGAACTAGAAGTGCCTAAAGCTAAAAGAAGAAAAATTAAGCACAATATCAAGCTTGGACAGCTACAAGAGTTTTTTTTTTAAAAGCGAAAGGGCGATTATCCGAGTGATAACCACCCAAAATCATTTTATTCCAACAAAGCGGGTTACATCAAAATTACAGGATAGATCCCTAAACCACCACCTAGGAAGAAATAGCAAAAACAAAATTCTCAACATAAGGCCTCTCCCCACTAAAAATCACCCAATTTCTCCCCAGCCACACGCCCCACAGGACCGCTAAGACCTTTGCCCTATCCTTCCTTGATTTAAAGGCAAAATCTCTGCTGTAGGTGTTACCCCTGCAGAAAGATTCCCAGAAGCTACCCGTATCCTGATGGGCAATCGAGTCGATTCCTATCCGCTGCCAAACCTGCGCCACAAAAGGGCACTGAAAGAAAAGGTGTTGAATATCTTCCTCCACTCCATCACAGAGGGAACATACAAGATCATCCGAATGGACCCATCTAGCTCTCCAGTGCTTCGTCATAATTCTTCCCCTTCTCACTAGCCAAGCGAAGATCTTCACCTTCAAAGGACATTCCGGCTTTTACATCAGACTGCAGTCTCTCAAAAAATCGATATTAGGGTTGATCATGCCACTCCCCAACCTACGGAAGACTTGCCACAGAGAAGTCTCCTTCCTAGTGAAAACCATCATTGCCCTCCTCTGGTGCCCAACCCTCCAGCTCCTGTAGTAGACGTTGGAACTCCTCACACCTTTGGTCAGAAAGCCTTCCCTGAAAAGTTGGACACCATGTCCCATCCCAACAACTTTCCACTGTAGCTAACAAGTCCACAACACCCCTAACAAGGCGAGGGATTCTCTCCGCAAGGGTTGAGCCACCCCCTGCTAGTCGTCCTACCAAAAATGGAATACATCGCCCTTCCCAAGAGTGGGAGAAAAGAAATCGTGTACCTTCACTATCACTGACGCCAAGCCCCTAAGAAACTGGGAGGTACCTAGAGGGGGGGACCCCAGAGGCTCCCAAGAGAGGAAAGGGCCGTAGCATCGCCGCAATCTCGCTATCCATTTGGTCAAGAGACTGATATTCAATTTATCTACATCTCTAACACCTAGACCCCCTCTCTGAAGCGGCCTGCATATCTCCTCCCAAGCTACCAACCTCACCCCCCTTCATCTCGACCTTGCATTGGCCCAGAAGAATCCCCTCATCAAACCCGTTATCTTCTTCTCAATCTGGCGTTGAAAACTAAGAGAAAATACGATGGAATGGAGGCCAGCACTGCTTTCATCAGGATCAACCTTCCACCTCTAGAAAGAAGTCTAGAGGACCATCCAGCCAATCTTCCTTCCATCCTCTCCAGCAGATGATTCCAATACTGTACCCTAAGGCGTTGATCTGACAACGGAAGGCCCAGATACACCAGAGGAAGAGAACCCACCTCCGTCTCCAAAGTCCCCCTCACCCTCTCCACCTCTTCAGCTGACAAGTTGAACGAGCAAAAGTTGACTTTTGGTAGTTGATCTGCAACCCTAACGCTTCACCAAAAAGTTCCAAAAGGATTCTCATCCTCTTGGACTCCAACTCCACTCCTTCGACCAGGAATAATGTATCATCAGCATATTGCAGGATTGTCCTTTCCTTATCCTCACCAACCATGAATCCTCTAACCAGACCCCTATCGTAGGCCCTCTGTGTAGCCCGCGCCAGCGCATTCGCCACCAACATAAACAACATAGGTGCAAGGGGGCAACCCTGTCTGACCCCCCTCCTAGGTTGCACCCATCCTCCCACCGGGTTCCCATTAACCAGGATTGAGAAAGATGATGTTGTCACACACCTCTTCATCCAATTAATCCACACCGTAGGGAACCCACTGCTCCTTAGGGAAACCTACACAAAATCCCACTGCACCGAGACGTAAGCCTTACTGAAGTCAACTTTCCACGGGAAGGCCCTCCTCTTCTCCCTCCTCTAAAGGGCTAAAGACTCCATGGCAGCCACAAAACCGTCCAAGATTCCTCTCCCCAGGATGAAAGCCGTCTGAACAGATGAGATCAAGTCTCCAAGAATGTCCTTGAGCCTATTTGTCAGGACCTTAGCGACAAATAGGGTACACGGCATTCAAGAGCGCAATCAATCTAAAGTCCTGGATCGCCTCCGCCCCTTCCTTCTTAGGAAGCAGAAAAAGATAGCATCTGTTCAGCTTATCAAAACCTCTGTTCCCGACCGCAAACTCCTCCAACATTTGCATCACCTCTACCCCTACTAGGTGCCAGAATTCCCTGAAGAAGAAGACAAGGAAACCATCTGGGCCAAGACACCCCTCCGTGTTCAGGCTCCACACCGATTGCCTCACCTCGTCCTCTGAGAAACTAGTTGTAAGACTCACTACCTGGGCCTCTATGACATGCTATACATTCTCCCCTCTCCACCTCCAACCCCCCTAACGCACCTCCCAGTAAACTCCCTGAAGTAATCTGCAGCGGCTCGACCCACCTCCTCCCTACTAGAGGAGCTGACCCCATGAATCAACATCCTGTCAATCCAGTTTCTCCTCCTCCTGGCAAATGCCATTTGGTGAAAAAACCTGGTATTAGAATCGCCCTCCTTCAACCATCTCTACCTCGATCTTGTCTTCCACTCCACCGCTTCCTTCCTGTCCTCCACCTGAACCACACACGTCATTCTCGCTCTAGCCTCCTTATCCTCTAAAGATATAGGGGGCTTGGTCCTCCTGCCTATTGATCCTGGTAATCTCCGCCAGTGCCTCCTTCCTGCTCTTAGACGCTCTGATCTCCCTCCTGTACGCCCTCAAGTGATCATGCAGCATACCCAACTTCTTTGCTAGACAACATGCAACAGATCCCTCCACCATCATGGAGTTCCATTTCTCCTCCAGCATACATCGGAACCCTTCTTCCAACAACCAAGATCTGTCAAATTTAAAGTGCCAAAAATCGTCCCCTCATTAGACCTTCACATGAGGGGCGTGTGATCAGAGAAAGGCCTCTCCAAGGCGAACACATACACAACCGAAAAAGATTCTGCTAGCTCCACGTTGCAAACGAATCTGTCGATCCTGGACATCTAGCCACTATTGTTCCTCCACATGTAAGCACAGGACGCTGGAACTAGATCCACGAGACCATGCGTAGCCACAAAATCCACAAAAAGATCCAACCTGCGATCTTGCCTACCCCGCCCTCCAGGCCTATCCTCCATCTGTGAGGTGATGTGGAAATCCCCTCCAAGCAGCCAAGGAAAACCATGACACTCTACTGCAACAGTCGCGAGCTCCTCCCACATGATTCCTTTGGCCTAGGCATCCAACGGACCATACACCCCTGTAACACACATCTTGGCGCCTCCCACCCTCCTAATCAACCTCGCAGAGATGACATGTTCCCCGCAGTAGAACTCATCCAAGGAGAAGACATCTTCCCGCCATTCCAAAATCTGCCCTCTTGAGAGGCCATTTGCCCCAAGGGACTGAAACCCCTCCATCCTGGAACCCCCGACCTCCTTCCAAGTTCGAGCATCATAATTGGCCAACTTCGTTTCTTGAAGCAACACGACATCGGCTTTCCACGTACGAATACAGCATCCCAGTGACGCCCTTCTAACCGGGTCATTGAGATCCCGCACATTCCACGTCATCACTTCATTCATTAACAACGAATGTAGGCCTCCTCCATGGCCTCCGCCGTCCTACCCACCTCACCATCTTCACAATCCAACAATGTCGTCTGAGGTGGCAGCTGTGGCGTCTCGCCTCAACCATCAACCACCACCCTCGGTCTCTGACCTCCACAAAACCTCCATCTCCTCTTATAACAGAGAAACCCGCCTCTACCACCCTACACCATCCGCGGTCTCCACCCCATTAGGGTAATCTCCTCCCTGCACTTGGGCGACACTGAAGTGTACCCCAACTGCTGCTGCGAACGAGTAACCCCAGGACCACCAACATGAAGCTCGGCTTCCTCCTCCACCTCGCACTGGCCCCTGACCACAGCCTCGTCGGCCCTCAGACCACCGGACGCCTCTCTCGATGCAGTTGGTGCCTCCGCCACCTCTCCTGCCCCTCGCAGAGGAATCGCAACAAAGGAGATCGCATCTTCCACCCCGACCGAAGCTTGGGCACGCTCCTCTTCCCCAACTCCACCGGCCTCTCGCTGATCATCTACCCCCTTCAAGGCCGAGGGATCGGGAGAGCTCCTCTTCTCCAAGCAAGCGCTAAATGGGGGCTGAGTTCAGTTCTTCGCACCTTTCGAATCCAACGAAAGGTTTTCACCGGATCCCACACGCAGACCAGACTCCGCGCTGCAGCCATGTGAGCATGCCTCCGCACGTGTCGTGGATGTGACCCCTTTAAGAGCCCTCGCCAGCTACTCAACGCGGAGTCAACTCTCATCAGTGCCCTTCCCCGCCTCTTACGCTCCCGAAGCTTCTAAAGCAACACCAACCTCGAGCGACATCAGCGAAGCAGACGAGATCTGCACGGATCTCTTGGGCCTCGAATCCACGTCAGCGACTAATCAAGTCACCCTCGCCCTCACCAGACAGCGCTTCACATTCCTCCGCACCGGCACCGTTGTTCCAACCACCGCCATGGATCCCTGATGAGCTACCTAAATCGCATAGGAAACAACCCAAGAGGAGCTTCCCAATCATAGCATGACCTTCTCCATCAACCTTGCTCCAATCATCATCTCGACCTCCGCCACCACCAGACCCCTGGAGAGGCCATTGCCATGCATCTCTTTAGGCGAGCGAAAGGCGATATGACCACGTCCACCACCTCCACCGATCTCAATCACCAAGGGATACCCTCGATGGACACCTCGAACATCAGTCTCTCCAGCAACCTCTCCACAGACGCTCCATCACGTAAGGGCAGGCATCACCATCTCCACCTCCCCATCTTGGCGTCGACCTCCAAGAAGCAAAGCTCTTCCCTCCTCTCGACAAGGAGGCCAAGGACCAAGAACCTCCTACCTTCCAACATCAAAACCCTAGCCCCCTCCCACTCCAAATCCCGGCCCAAAGCTTCGTCCACCATTGCCTTAGTCACCCAGCCACCGAGAAACTCACCCACCAGCCCACCCTCCACCTCCTTTAGGCACCTAACCCCCTCCGACCATGGCACCTCGATCTATAAATGGAGAGCTGCAAGAGTTAAAAACAACTAAATCTATAAATGTAAATTTTCATGAAAAAGACTTGAATGTGCAAGACATTCATTTCGAGAATATCCTAAATGATATGAAATATGCTACTAGGGTATGCACACATTTCTATGAAGAGTTTGGAAAACAAACCAAACAAAAAGTCAAAAATAATGCACGTAAAAAAGCACCCACACTTAGACATACATGGATATATCAAAAGGCCATGGACAAAGGTAACTATGGACCCACCACTTCCCATAAGGGCTGTAAAACCAAGCCTTCGAAAAGGTGCTAACAATTACAGACCCAAAAGAATATGGGTACCGAAAAAGTATTTGGAAAGTTGTCTTGCAAGTTGAGAAGGATTGACATGAAAACAACAATCAGAGATGTAACCTTTCAACAAACCAATAATCATCGATTTGGCTATGAAAGATAGGGGCATCAACAAGGTCAATGGATGAAAAATTATTGGTAGAAACCCCTTCCACCTGACTACAACTATTAGATATAACTACTTATACCCTAGCAAGTATGATTCCATAATCTAAATCTTTATTACCTGCTTAGATATAAATAAATTCTTTACATAAAACTAACTTACCTTAAGGAGGGGTGTTAGCCAAGACTACCCCTGGTGTCGATGCCTTTTGTTTTAGCTGCCGATGCCTTAGCCAGATCATCAATCAGAGCCTATCAGAGGGACCTGATAAGGGGCTTCTCATTGGATGATGGATCGGTGATTTCTATATTCCAGTATGCTGACAATACTCTATTCTTCATAGAAGGTGCTGAGTCGAAGGCAAGACTTTGCATACTGTTGGATTTGTTTAGGGAAGCCTCAAGGCTCCAGATTGATTTCTCCAAATCTTTATTTATTCCTTTCACGACAAATGAGTCCAACAAATGCAGCTTGACCCTTTACACTTAGCAGGGAGCTTTGCCGCTTGTGTATCTAGGCCTCCCCTCACAGACAAAAAGATCTCTATCCAATATTGGATTCCCCTAGTTAACAAGATTGAGAGAAAACTAATAGGTTAGGCATCTAGGCTCCTCTCTAGAGGAGGACGATTGGTGTTCCTCAAAGTAGTGATGTCCTCCATGCCATCTTTGCCTCTGTGTTGAAGATGCTACAACAGATCAGAAAGAAGATTTTGGGTTTGATGAGAAACTTCTTTTGGGCAAAGTATAGATTGAGTGGAAAGGGACCAAGGTTGGTGGCATGAAAGGAAGTGTGCAAGCCCATGAAGGAAGGTGGGCTCGATGTTAGAGAGCTAAACAAAATGAATGACAGTTTCCTAACAAAGTGGATGTGCAGGTTGCTTAGCTGTGGTGGGGGACTGGTGGAGGAGGTCTTTAGAACTTGTTACGGTGGCTTGATGCATTGGAACCTCTTGTTGTCTCCCCTAAGGGGCTCCTTACATTTCCTTAGAGGCATCTCGCTGGTGACATCTAGTGTGCAGAGTTTCTTTATTCTGATGATTGAGTCAGGGAATGTGTTCAAATTTTGGTTGGATGATTGAACAGGGTAGGGAAGACTTTGCAAGAGGTTTCTTAGGCTATTTGCTTTGGTCTTAGACAAAGGAGTTCTGGTGGCTGACATTTGGGAGAATTGTTGTTGCCCTACTTCTGTAGGAAATTTGTTAGACTTGAGGATTATGGAGGTGCAGACTATGCTCCAGGAGTTGGAGGGCTTTCAGCCAGAGGACGGTGTGGATGCCTTCTCCTGGGAGGAGGATGATTTCTCAATCAGAGCTGCTTATAGAAAGTTGGGAGTGGGAGGTCTAGGGTTGGATGTGGATCTCATTAGATATCGCAACCAGATTTAGGTGACAGCGTGTCCTTTGAAGGTGAAGGTCTTTGCCTAACTTCTCAAAGAGGGGTAGGCCCATGATGAGAGTTCGGAGGGCTAAGTGGGCACTTGAGACAGAGATAGGTTGTCTGCTTTGTGGAGGGGCTGAGGAGGATATCAACCATTTATTTTTCAAATGCTCCTTTACGACTCAGGTCTAGAGCCCTTGTGGAATGGGGTGGTGGATGCATTCTACTTCTCAAGAGTTTTGGAGTTACTTCAAAAGTGGGAATAGGAGTGTGGGCCGGAATGTTTTTAGGACAAATGAGAGAGTTAGACCCTTGGTGATCCTCTGGGGTATCTGGCTAGGGAGAAATGTAGTGGTCTTCAGAGGATGGAGGCCTTGTGTGGAGAATTTTGTTGAGTTTGTTGGTGCTTTGATTCAATTTTAGAATTCTAATTTGTAACTAGCCTTGCACCTTTTGTTTTATCAATATAGATCAGGGGGGTTATGACAAGGATAACCACCCTTATCCTTAAAGAAAAAAAAACTTAACATTGAAATAATTAAATAAGGGGAGCTACCACGATGGATTTATTTTTAATATCTTTTTACTTCTAACAAAAAGGAGGAGAAAAAGGTAATAAAATTGTGCTAAATTACAATTGATATGGGGAGTTTATCAACGGTATCAACGATATCTCCATATTTACACAAGTTTATTTTTTTTACAAGATTTTGTCATAAAAAATGGAGATATCATTGATACCCTTAGTTTTAATAATAACAAAATCAATATATATGTGGATTGTATAGCTAATGTTTCAGAATCATAGAAGTTCATATAACCAAAACCAGTGATAAAGCTTTACAAGAAGATTGGAATGATAAAATGGAGACTAGAAGAAATGGTGATCTCCAAAATGTTCTTTGATGGTTTATCTTTTTTTTAGTTTGTGTTAGAACCTCTTTATGCTAAAATCAATTTATGCTTTGAAAACATCATTTTTAACTCGTTCGATAAAATAAGAGTAAATCAATGATTGACTAACTACTTTCTTGATCGACCAATTTGTGTAAGCATCTCATTTTACACGTAAATTAATCGACCAAAATAATTACTTGATCAAAATGTCGATTTATCAACCAAAATAAAATTAATCGACAAAAATACAAAAATCAAAAATATTTTTTGATCGACCAAAATAAATTTTCAAGCGACCAAAAATCTATATTGATCGATCAAAAATACTTTTAATCGACCAATATGTGTAAAAAGCAAACTTGCAACCTTTACGCATATTGATCGGTTAATTCTTTTGATTGATAAAAATAAATTTGATTAATAAAATTTATACGCAATCAAATTTAATCATCATTAACTCCCTGAATTTGATTAGTAACTATCCTAGATGGACTCTAGGGAATCTCTATAGGTAAACTAAAAATAACAAGAAGAAAAATAAGGAAATTATTCTCTCTTACACTTAAATATATTTTAGCTCTACAAATACAAGAGAAACCTCTCTCCATGCTTACTATGCTTTCATGCTCCATTTTCTTCATGCACGAATGCACTCAACCTTCGTAACAAGCTTCTAAACCTCCATTTGATCTTTATATTAATATTTTGAGGTTCCAATGGCTTGTTATAATTTTTCAATTTGTATTTTCTTTTGTATCTTGGAGTAAGACAAATTGTTAATCGTCTAAGTTGGGAAAAACAAATGACTTGTTTATTCTTCAAAACTCTCTCTTTATATAGAGAGATGAGACAATTACAACACAACTTCAAGAAAGAAAAAAAAAACTACAAACACACCCTTACACAAGAATAAAAACATAACTAGCCGAAGGGGTACAATACTTTCCCTCAAGTTGAAGCATAGATGTCAATTATACTTAGTTTGGAACAACAGACATCAAAGCTAGATCCGACAAGAGGCTTGGCAAATATGTCTATTGCCTAATCATCAGAAAATACTTGAGTTGTGTAGAGCAACCCTCACTAAATAATATCTCTAGAGTAGTGATAGTCAACTTCCACATGTTTCGTGTGCTCACAAAACATGGGATTGTTGGCTATGTATGTAATTGTCCAATTATCGCACCTCATCTCCATGGGACCATCTATGTCAACATGTAAGTCAGTCAAGAGAGACTGAATCCACATCATCTCAACAACAGTTTGGGCTATCACCCTGTACTCTGACTTTGCACTAGACCTGGAAACTGCCGCTTGCTTTTTGCTTTTCCAAGTCACAAGATTGCCAGCTACATAAGTACAAAAGCCCGTAGTGGATTTCCAGTCAATGTAGCACCCTGCATAATCTACATCTAAATAACCCACCACTATCTTGTAAATAGAAGACCATGTCCAGGGGCCTTTTTGAGATATCTAAGGACCATCATCATTGCATACCAGTGTTGTCTAGTGGGCTTAGCCATAAACTAATTCAATCTGCCAACTGCAACAGATATGTCTGATCTGGTGATGGTGAGATACAACAATTTCCCAACAAGTTATCTGTATTTCCTGCTATCAACTACCTCAGCCTTAGTATCATACAAATATGTCTTTGAATCCATGGATATATTTGCTGGCTTGGCCCGTAGCATACCAACTTCCTGCAAGACATCTACATAATACTTTCTCTGGAATAAAACAATGCCACTTTTGCTGTGAGCTTCCTCTATCCCAAGAAAGTATCTTAATGGATCCAAGTCCATCACAAACTACTCAGATAGGTTTCTCTTGATCTAAGTTGTTCCCTCAGAATCATCTCCTGTGACAATTAGGTCATCCACATAGACTAATAGAACAGTAACACCCCTCCCTGTCTTCTCGACAAACACGGTGTAGTCCACAGACGACCTCTGAAAGCCAACAGACTCCATCATCTGGGCTAATTTCCAGAACCAAGTACAAGGACTCTACTTAGAGAAAAGCATTTTTAACATCCAACTGGTGTAGCTTCCAATCTCTATGAACTGCAACTGCTACAAGAATCTTCACCGTAGACAGGTGCGCACCAAAAGAGTGTCAAAAAATCTACTTCCCCATCTAGATGACACTTGAGTGTAAAGATCCAGCAACAACTAACAATAGTAGCTCCCTCTGGTAAAGGTGTCAACTGCCATGTGCCTCTACTCTGAAAGTGGCCATCTCTTCCTCCATGGCTTGTCGCCACTTTAGATCAAGCATGACCTCATGATATGTCACAGGAACGTGAGTGGTTGCTAGTGCACAACATATGCTTACAAATGCTGCCCTCACACCATCTATTACAAAATTGCCTGCAACTTGATCTTTAGCACAACTCCGTGAAGCCTTCTGAATTGTTATCAAAAGGTAAGATCATTCTACTCAACTGAATCACAAGGGAATCCATCTATATCACTAAGCACACAATCATCAATGTCTAAAGGTGCAAAGCTTACCTAACCTAGGGAGGTTGAAGGAGCCGAAGAGGGGGAACCTGCAAGGGAGTATGTGACCTTTTATAAGTAAAAATAGGCTTAGCATACTTCTATATCTCAGTAGACACTGTAGTAGGTGCCTAATTGTCTGGAATAGCTCCAAAGAATATAGGTGGAATAGGTATAGGCGCAACATCAATAGGAGGTAATTCATGACCAAACGTGGAAAAATGTAGAATCGCCTCATGAAAAGTAACATTAACAGGCACAAAATGACAAGAAGAAATATGATCAAAGTATTAATATCCCTTTTGCATACGAGAATACCCTAAGAAAACATATTTCACCACTCTAGGTGCCAGTTTATCTCGTCCAGGACCAAAGCGATGCACAAAAGCAACACAACCAAACACCCAAAGTGCAACATGAAATAACTTTTGATCAAGATGCAAAATTTACAACGGAATCTGCTCATGTAAGGCAGAGTTTGACATCCTATTAATCAGAAAACAAGCGGTTAACACCGCATCACCCCAATACAAAGAAGGCACAGAATGATGAATCAAAAGAATACGAACAACATCAAACAAGTGCATATGCTTCCTCTATAAAAAGGCTTATCAGACAAGAATTTTTTAATAATAATAGAAAACTATGTATTTATTTCAATAACAAAATGTTCAATAATATCTCCAACATCAAACTTGTTTTTCAACAAAAAAACCTAAGAAACTCTAGAAAAATCATCAAGCACCAAAAAATAACGATGACCTAACCGGTCATGAACCTGACTAGGACCCAATACATCCATATAAATAAACTAAAAAATAGAGGCAGACCCAATATGAATAAAAGCAAGAAAGCTGGCACAGTGATGCTTGCCAAGTTGACAAGTATCACATGTAATAGTAGCGGTAGATGAAATGTAGGGAATGATGCATCTAAGTCTCTCCAAGGGTAAATGGCCAAGGTGAAGATGTCACTGGAATGGAGATCCAAAAGTAAGAGCACCCTCCCTATGGCCAACAACAGCAGTGGTAATAGGTAAACGGCTTAGACGATATACCCCCTTCACGTCCTCCACCAATTATCCTCCCTATGTGCTTATCCTGCAAGACACATGACTGTGCATCAATTATAGCTCGACAATTTAATTCATTAGTAATACTATTAACAGAAAGCAAACTGAAATGAAGGTTTGGTACATAAAAAGCATTAGCCAATCTCAAAGTGAACGAAAGGGACACATCTTCCTTGCTAACCATAGGTGAATGTCAGCCATCAACAACTTGTATTGTTCTCCCTAAAGCAATTGGGCTCATGGTAGGAAAAGAGCCGCAATCTCCACAGAAATGTCTCGAAGCTCCAAAGTCAACCAACCACTCATCATATCTCATCGAAAAAGAGGAACAAACCAAGTCAGTACGTGAGGAGGAAGAGACAAAAGTTGTAGCATTGACAAGCTAAGAAGTGGAAGTGTGGGTTAATTAGGAGAACTGCTGAAGAAGATCATCAAACTTGGCCCTAGAAACTACCTCTACAAGTGTATCTAAAGTGTCTGTCGCTTGATTAGCAATGGCATGCTTGCTATGCTTTTGCCAGCAAGTAGCCTCGAAGTGCGCTACTCGACCATAGCAGGTGCAAGGAATGCGGTTACAACCCCTAAATCCATGTCCAAGGCCACAACCACGTACAGAAAATACACCTCTGCCACATCAAGGGGTCGTGACCAAAGCATTAGTTTGCCCAGAAGTATCAACCATAGGAGACTAAATAGCAATCTGACTTAGCCTACTATGGATCTCCTCAAGTGATGGAAACTCAAGCAAAGTCAAGATCTGATCCCTAACAGTAGTAAACTCAGGACCAAGGACAAAAACAAACAAAAAGACAGTCAATTCCTTCCTAAAATCATGGCAAGTGGTGTAGGTACAACCAGGCCTATAAGAATTGTCACTCCAAGAGACCCTTCATAATGGAATAATATTGCACCAATGAACATCCCTATTGACAAAGATGGAAAATCTCATGATGGACCTAGAACACTCTTGCAGAATTCTTCTCTTGAGAACAAGTCTCACGCAAAGAATCCCACATATGCTTGGCCATGGTGTAGTACATAATCTCATCACAAATCCTCGAGACAACGCAATTCATCATTCAAGCACATACCAATGCATTATCTCTGTCTCAATTAGCATTTGCTCCAGTCTTCTGTGCAGGTTCTGGGCTACTCAGAATGTGCTCCCATGACCTTTCACAGTCATAAAAGTGTCTGGGACCACCGGGGATAATTGATCTCATCAAACTTAATCATAGGACCAAAGAATGAGATTTTATAGGCCTCGATGTTCACAGTAGAGTCCGAAGTAACATCATACAAACTCGAGGGAGACATATCTCCTTTGCCCACGAACCTGTACTCCTTGAGAAGTCTTCAAATCACCAACTTAGGTCACGAACATCTGATTTTTGGTCTGAAACCACAAAAATCAGACCAACCAAGGTGTGGCTGCAGCCCCTGTAGAGACAAGATTTATCTCTACAAGAACCTCTTTGCTCTATATGCTAAGCGAAGGAGGGCACAAAAATGCCCCTACCATCATAGAACAATGTCCAACTCGATCTGAAAATCAGATTAAAGGCGAAGAAGTGCTACAGCCACTCCAAAACCAGAGTTACCGCAGCCACGAAGGCCTAGCAACTGGCTAGCAGTGACGTTAAGGTTCAAAGAGAGCCCAGCGATGGCATTGATGGTCTAGAACCACCACCAACGGCGATGTTGGTGGTGTTGGGGTCATTGGCGACCTGGTTGGGCAACACAAGAAGCACCAGCAACGACGCTAATGGTCAGAGAACCACCACCAACAACGGTGCTAGTGGTGCTGGTGGCACTGGCGGTGAGGGCAGTTGGTGAGAGAGGGAAAAGAGGAGATCAATAGGGGCTTAGAGGCTTATTTGGGTGGGATATAACAAGCTCTAGTCTAGGATCGCCACTTTGATACTAAGTTGGGAGAAACGAATGACTTGTTTATTGTCTCTCCAAAACCCTACCTCTCTTTATATAGAGAGAGAGGTAAGACAATTACAACACAACTCCAAAAAAGAAATAAAAATTACAAACACACCTTTGCATAAGAATAAAAACATAATTGACTGAAGTGGTACAACACAGTATTATATTAGGTTAAGGTGAGTCACACTTCACCTTGGTGATTTTGTAAGGGTTAAGACAACTCGTTAATTGTCTTGATTAGTAGATTTGATCGGTGTGGATCAATCGAGGAAAATCCTATGCTGAGAGGTTAGGTGGTGATTTTTACTCAAAGGGGTTTTGCATTACAAATCTTTGCATATATTCTAGATTGATTTTATTGTGCCATATTTTTTTATCACAGTCAATATCACACTTAATCTTGTGTTTATGGCCAAGTAAAATCTATGCAAGGCACAAAAACCATTCCCAACGACTATGTAGACTTCCAGATCCGCAAGTAATTTCACTAGCCTCTCTAATTAACCCCTAACCTCCTCTTCTTGCATGGTTGCAATTTGTTTGGCCAATCAAACATCTTTTCTCTAGGTTTTGTCTTGGTCAAATCCCTGATTTACATGTTTTGACATTGCTATTTCTCCCTACTGATTTACTACGTCAGATCCTATAAAATTGGGTTACTATGGTTGAACGCAAAGACGTTCTTAGTGACTCATTGGGGAAAATGTCTACCATAAGTGAAACATCTCATATGCAAGGGACCTCAATTAAATTGAATGATACAAACCTCCTGATATGGTCCTCTTCCTTTGCTCTATTTGTAGGATCACACCCAAAAAAATATATTCTCTTCAAGGATGAACCTCAGACAAGGACAAAACTGATAATTAGGAAGTGTCTCATTTTGCTTTAGTTCATGTTGATCTTTGGAGACCATGTCATGTCAAAAGTCTAAGGGATTTTTTGGTATTTTCTTATTTTAATCGATGATTATACCAGGGTCACTTTGGTGTATATGTTAAAAAGAAAAGTTCGAAACTCCTATTATTATTAAAACTTCTTTCTAGAAAAAAGACAAATTTTCAATTATGTGTTTTCCACAGTGATAATGGACTTGAGTTTGTTAATGATTTGTCAGCATTCTTTACTTCTTTAGGGATAAGACATCAAACCTCCTGTGTTAGCACTTCTCAGCAGAATGGAGTTGCAAAGAGGAAATTATGTCATCTGCTTGATATTGCTCGTGCTATGATGTTTCAAATGAATGTACCTTCTCACTATTAGGTCAACGTTGTTCTTCCTGGAGCATTTCTCATACATCGAGTCTCTTCCTCTATTCTTAATGGACAAATTTTGTATTCTCAATTGTTCCCCAGAAGGTACCTTTTTTTTTCTCCACCTCCTAGAGTTTTTGGGTGTACTTGTTTTGTTCATCTCTTCAAGGTGAGCAAATTAGCTCTTCCATCGATCAATATGCTTAGTGAGATACTTGCAGACTCAAAAAGGATATCGCTGCCATGATCCCTTGAAACACAAGTTCTATATAAGTGTTGATGTACACTTTTTTGAAGATATTCCATACTTCTCTATGGCTGCGAAGAGCCTGAAACCTACATTGACATTGAACTACCTTTACCAATACCTTCTAAGTCACCACCTACCCCCCAATCAACCGTCACCACAAGCACCAAATTCCCCACCTCCTCCACCACTATTGCCAGCCCCACCATTTACACCTCCACCTCCCATGTGAACCTATCAACGTCAGTAGCCTCAAGACCAACAGCATCCCTTACCTATCGTTCCTACTGATGAACCATTCACCATTATTCCTCCTCATCCTCACATCAATCTTGACTCATCAAAAGGAGATTAGCATCAGGTACCACATTCCCCCACTCTTTCAAAGTTGGATATTCCAATTACTCATTGATAGGCACCTCGTTCTTGTGCCAAGTACCCCATTTCTAATTATATGACTTTTGACAATCTTCCTGTTATTGCTCGACAATTTTCCCTCTATATTAATAGTCATCAAATTCCCAGGAGTCATACTATGGCATTAAAGCATCCTTATTGGAAGGCTACAATGGAGGAAGAGACATCTGTTTTGCAGTCCAGACAAACATGGGACTTAGTTGACTTACCCCCAAGTGCTACTGTTATGAGATGTAGGTAGGTGTTTTATGTTTACCTTGAAGCATATCCCTGATGGTTCTATTGAACGAGATAGGACTCATTTAGTGGTCAAAAGATATACACAAACATATGGTGTGGATTACTTTAAGACTTTCTCACCCGTGGCTCGAGTTAGCTCGATTCACATTCTTATGCCTCTTGCTATTAATTATGACTAGCATGTGTTTCAACTTGGCATCAAAATGCTTTTCTATATTGTGTTGTTCATGAAGAAGTCTACATGAATCAACCCTCGAGTTTTGTTTCTCAAGGAGAGTGTTCAAGGTGTGAAAACTTAATAAGGTCATTTATGGGTTAAAGCAAGTCCCATAAGCATGGTTTAAAAGGTTAAGTAAAGCTGTTCAAGATTTTGGGTTTACTCACTCTTCTTCAGACCATTCTATCTTCACTTTACATAGCTATATAGGACCAGCTATACTAATTGTCTACATTGATGGCATTCTACTGACTGCAGTGACCTAGACGGCACATCTGCTATAAAGAAGTTTTTACACACTCAGTTTGTCATAAAGAATTTGGGAACTATAAGTTACTTCTTTGGCATTAAGGTACATTATGTTGATAGAGGTTTTGTTCTATCTCAAAGAAGGTATGTACTGGACTTACTTTGAGAGACATGGAAGACACGGCACTAACCAGCCACCATTCCATTAGCTCCTAACGAATTTGAAGATGTGAGATGCTATCGTGTGATTGTAGGCAAATTACTCATTGTCACTGAACCTGACGTTGCTTATGCAGTTGATAGACTTAGTCAATTTATGCAACAACCTAGGAAGATACATTAGGCTGGTGTTTGTCAAGTTTTGAGTATGTGAAGACCTCACCAGCAAAAGGACTCTCCTTTGTTAAACATGGTCATTTGAATGTATAAGGATACTCCGATGCTAATTATGTTGGTGCTCATGAAGATCGACACTCTACAATCGATTTCTACACCTATGCTGGTGGGAATCGGGTTACTTAATGAAATAAGAAGCAACATGTTGTGTTTAAGTCCACTGCAGAATCTGAATATTGAGTTATGACACACTACATGTAAATTATTCTAGATGTTATCTATTCTCGAAGATTTTGGCATTTCCGTCTCCTTGCCGGTGGCTATGTATTGTGATAGCAAGGCATCAACCTTTATTGCAAATAATCCAACCTTTCATGAATGAACCAAGCACATTAAGATGGATTACCATTTTGTTAGAGATGTCGTGATATAAAGCAAGATATCAACCCTATACATTGCAAAAGAAGAACAGGTAGCTGACATCTTCACCAAAGCGCTTCTTCATTACAGACTCAAGTATCTTTGTTCCAAGCTAAGCATGTTTGACATATATGCTTCAGCTTGAGGAGAAATGTTACAAATTATTATTGTTGTTTAGTGTGTTTACTTATTGTGTCTCTTATATGGGGCCTACTATGTTATTTTCCCTAGTGTCTCTCTATATAAAATTCACCTAGGGTTTCTCTGAGGAATAACACTTTTGGTTTTTTCCCTTTTAACACCGTCGATATCTCGTTAATTGCTACAAATGGACAAGAGACTAAAAAGGCTTAAGGGATTTCTTTTAGACGAACTTTAACTCAGCCAATATGGGAGTTTGGTTGGAGACTTGGGACAATTTGCAAGCTTGTCCATACAAGGCTTGGTAGTAGTGAGGCACCTACAAACTATGGAGAATGCTTTTGCAAAGTGAACTGTGCAGATTATGAAGCCTGTTAAAGATTTGCAAGGTCATGGTATTCTTCACTTGTTATGGATGTCTCAATTGGGACCAAGGATAAGAGATGCCTAAAGGGTGCATAGGGTTTTTGAAAGCAAGTGATTACGGTAAAAAGGAGGATGGCCCAATGTTTCACCTATTAATTAGGCTTGGGGGAGGATTTCCTTATTTGCGAAACTAATTAGACCGATGAAGGGTGTCCGGCAAATTTATACCCTTGATTGTTAGCTCTAGAAAAAGAAGTCATCACGGCAGACCATTGGCCAAGTCCACAATGTATGAGTAGGGTTAGTTGGACTCCTCTTTTGTCACTATGTTGTTAGATCAATGTTCAGAGGATCTCCCCACAATACTGAACCCACATCAGAATTGTCTGCGAGATGAAACCATTGCTCTTTTCTAGGAATAAAGGATGGCGCATATCAAAGATTGAGGAATAGCCATTTGTTTAAGGAAGATTTTTTGTTAGAGGCTGCAAGCAAATGTACATTGCTACATGCCCTTTGAAGATCCTTACTTTTGCTTCGCTGCCACATCAGGGGAGGTTGATCACTAATGAGTTCCATTCCAAAATAGGCACCTTCTACAGACTTCACTTGTGACTTCCACAGCTTGGCATTGTCATTTTATAAAAGAATGTTAAGATTACAAGCACACGGATGAATTCCTTCTATGTAGCATAATAATGGTCTCTATTTCCCAGTGATCTAAACTTTGATGAAATGTCGACGAAATGGGCATTTTTAGGATGAGGCCATAATGACATGAAAATAATGTCGAAACACAAGGTTTTCGGCAAAATTTCATCAAAATGGTCAGCATTGGTGAAATGCACTCAGCATTTTGATAGTTATTGCTACTATTGCTCTCATTCTTTGTTGTTGTTGTTGTTGCTATGTTCTAAACCCCCTGTTGTTGTACCTACCTCAAAAGAGATTCTACTAAAACTTCAATTCATGCTTTGTTTATGTCGACAACTCTAATGACTGGTGCAAGAACCAAGTGTCATGCCCTTCCCCCTACCCTCTACCTACCTAAATGCCCCATCCTAATTTTATCTTCTCCTCAAGATAAGGATTTTTCATTGATATGAGACAATTACAACTATTGCTCTATTCTTCTCCTAAGATTTGATTCCATTCCACATCTATCCCTAATTACAGAGTAGATCTATATACTTGAGTCTAGATTTACTATTATTACAAACACATATCCGATCACAATTTAGAATTGAGGTACCTAATTTTTGAAATAACTATCCATTTAAATAAGAAGCATAAGATAGAGTTTAGGACTTAAATGGAAATATTTATTCTTTTAAATAGTTATTCTTAAAATTTCAACAATTTTAACTACTTATACCATTTTTGTCAACATGCATCAACGTGCCTTTGAAATGGACTATTTTTTTAGCATCAAAATATGACGTCGAAACATAGGTGTTTCCGCAACGTACCATCGACGTGCCGACAAAATATGCACTTGGAAATTTATCAAAACAGCATCGAAATCGACGTTTCGAATCTTGCTCTTTCCTAGTTGGTATAAGGAATGCAGGCCGATGAAATTTAGGTCAATCCGAGCAAGGTTTTAGCGATTGTTTATGCTATTAGGGTGAAAAAAATGGAGTTCTTTTAAAGAGAGGAGGCCAACCATGGACAGTGTCATCCTTTGCCCTAGTCCATGTCAAGTTGTGGTAGTGTGTTGTAACATTTCCTTTTTTAGTGTAATCTTTTCTTTTAATAAAATGGCTACTGGTAACTATTGATCTTGACTAGCCAACCTTTACTCTTTAAAAAAAAAATTACATCAGTAAGTTGATGTAGCCCAAAGGCCTTACCTCAAATGCTCATTTCATTATAATATTTTCTAATTTAATAGTTAGGTATAAAAATAAATGAGATCAATTAGAATCTCAATTTTTAGCAATGCTTGTTTTGATTTGATTAGTTTCAATTCATCAGGTGTGAAAGAGATCAGAAATCAATAGAGGGGCAGAAATCAAAGAATTGAGAAAGAAGGGGGATAACAAAGCACTTGGCAAAGGATATTAAGTAACTAAAATTTCATAACTCCAACTCCAAATTTTTCACTAGAGCACACCCCTTTTCTACAGAGGATATGCTACATAAATATGGAAAGGTAAGAAATTGACGAAGGGGATGAGAAATCAAAGAATTGACAAAGAACGGGGATAGCAAACCAATTTGGAGAGGAGATTAAGCAACTTAAATTTCATTATTCAAACATCAATTTTTTTAAAAAAAAAGGAAAGGATAGTTATCCAGGGTGATAACTACCCAAATATATTAAATAGAGAATCAATAGCCTCCGCCAATATAAAGGGCAAACCCCAAGGTCCCCCACTCACAAGGATCCACATCAAAGATTAAACAAAGAAATATCAGACTCCACAAAATTCTCCACATAAAGCCTCTAGCCTCTGAAGACCATAGCATTCCTGCCCAACCAAATGCCCCATAACCATAACACCGCCAACGACCTGACCCTCTCCTTTTTCGTATGGAAGACAATCTATCCAACATCACCCCCTCCACCTCTGAAACTGTGCCAAAACTCTTCAAAAGACCGGCATTTCCACCACCCCACTCCCACCGGGCTCCATATCTGTACCACAAACGGGCAGGTGAAAAAAAGGTGGTCAATCTCTTCCTCCTCACCTCCACACAAAGGGCAAACCTTACTCTCTCCAGGAACCCATCTCGCCCTCCAAACGTTAGTCACAAGTCTCCTCCGTCTAAGCAGCCAAACAAAAATCTTGACCTTCAATGGACACGCGGCCTTCCAAATCTGTCTGCAATCCCTCACCAGATCCAAGTCACCTGTGGAGTCTCCGCTGGACAATCTCCTGTAGGCAGCCCCCACCGAGAAATCACCTTCATCCCAGCCAAACATATCAGTACCAGAAGCCGGTTGCAACCCTTCTAACTCTTCATGCAATCTCTGGAAATTATGAGTTCTCGCATCTGAAAGATTTCCTACAAAGCACGGGCACCACCCACCTTCCCACACCTCGGCCACTGACGCCACTTTGTTCGGGACAAAGCAAACAATCTCGGAAATCTTCTAGCAAGCACACCTTGCCCTGTCCAATCATTCTGCCAGAACCTGAAAATCTCCCCCGTTCCTACCACCGGTACAAAACAGTTCTGCACCCTAGGAGCCACCACCAACAAACCTTTCATGAAGTGAGAAGCATCCCTCGGCGGAGATATCAGGAGATCCCATCGCACCGGACCACCATAAGTCGTCCCGAACACCTTGCCCACCAAATCCTCCCTACACTCCAAGAGACTCCCCACCCACTTCGCCAACAGACTGTCATTAGATCTCCCCAGGTCCCTCAACCCAAGTCCCCCCTCCTCCACCGGCCTGCAAACCTCCTCCCATGCTACCAACCTGACACCAGGTCAACTCGTCCCCTGGTTGGACCAGAAGAAATTCATCATAAGCCTCTCTATTCTTAAGACAATCTACCAGGGCATCTTCAGGACAAGTGAAATACGACGGCATCGCTGCCAGAACCGTCTTGAGTAAGACCAACCTTCCACCCCTAGACAGAAGCCTGGACACCCACCCTGCCAACCTCCGCTCCAGTCTCTGCACTAGGGGAGCCCAATCTTTCACCAGAATCCCACCATCCGTCAACGGTAAACCAAAATATCTGATCGGAAGCTTCACCTGCTATGTGCCAAGACCGAAGCTACACCCCCTCGCCTCCGCCTCAGTCAAATTGAAGGGGACAAATTCAGATTTAGACAGGTTGATCTATAGTCCCGAGGCCTCACCAAACAAGAAGAGTAAAATCCGCATTCTCCTGGCTTCCGCTTCCCCGCCTTTAATGAAAAAAATCGTATCATCTTCATACTGTAGTAACGGAATACTCATCCCATCTCCCAAAGAGAAACCCCTCACCAAGTTCCTCTCACACGACCTCTTAGCCGCCCTCGCAAGTGCATCTGCTGCATTAACAAAGAGCATCAGAGGACACCCCTGCCTCACCCCCTCAGCTGAATCCAACCACCTGTCGGGTTTCCATTGATAAGTACCAAGAAAGACGTCGTCGTGACACATCTTTTCATCCAGTCAATCCACACCGACAGGAAGCCCCTCTTCACCAAGGACGCCCAAAGAAACGACCATTGAACCGAGTTATAAGTCTTGCTGAAATCGACTTTCCACAAGAAAGCCTTCTTCTTACTCCTCTTCCAGGACGACAGGATCTCCGAGGCTAACATATATCCTTCCAAAATATTTCTGCCGGGGACAAAAGCCGTCTGCACCGGGTCTACAATCCTAGCCAGGGTCCTCCTCAACCTATTCGCTAAGAACTTCGCCACAATCAAGTAGATAGCATTCGAGAGGGCTATCGGTCTGTACTCCTTGATCTCCTCAGCACCCTCCTTTGACAACAGGAACATGTAGAACTTGTTCAATCTGTTGAAGCCCGAATTTCCAGCTCTAAACTCATGCACGACCTGCATCACATCCTCCTTCACCACTGGCTAGAACTCCTTATAGAACGCAACCGGAAAACCATCTGGACTCGGACAACCATCAGCGTTCAGCCCCCAGATTGCCTTGTGGACCTCATCCTCCTTAAATGGACCCGTCAAAAAATCAACTTCTGTATCCCCGATCCGCGATACCTCAGACCCCAACCATCTCCACCTTCCCCCACGTCTTCTCCCGGTAAACTCTCTGAAGTACCTCGTAGTTGCCACCCCCACCGCCTCTCTTCCCACAAACTCCTCCCCATCCACCACCAACCTGTCAATCCAGTTCCCCCTCCTCCTTCCTGATGTAGCCATATGAAAAAATCGAGTGTTAGAATCACCTTCCTTGAGCCACCTTTGCCTGGATCTCACCTTCCACTCCATCTCCACCTTCCGATCTTCCTCTTGTATCACCTGTAGCTGCCTCGCTCTGCTGACCCTGTCAACGTTAGAAAGGAGACCAACATCCTTCACCACGTCCAATCGTGCAATCTCACTGAGAGCTTCATCTCTCCTCCCACGTTCCTCCCTAATCTGCTTCTTATGGACCTTCAGGAAGGATCTTAAATCCCGCAGCTTAGCTTCCAATCTGATAGCTGTCGAGCCATCCACATGAACCGACCTCCACCGCTCCTCTACCAGCCCCCTAAACCCCTCTTCGATGAGCCATGTCCGGTCGAACTTAAAATACGTACCATGCCTCCAATCCTCATTCGTCACTCACAACAAGGGAGTGTGATCCGAGAATGGCCGCTCCAAAGGTCTAACCTCCGCCATAGGGAACAACTCTGCCAACATCATCGAGGCGAAAAATCTATCAATCCAGGATCGCTGTCCTCCAGAGCTCCTCCAGGTGAAGTGACAAGACGAAGGTGGCATGTCAACCAACCCCTGCTCCGCAACAAATCCCCCAAAAGCCTCAGAACCTTGGTCCACCCCCCCACGGCCATCCGGTATATCCTCTACTAGCAAAGTGACATTAAAATCACCACTTATCAGCCAAGGTTTCCCCTGAAATGCTGTCGCAACCTGGCCCAGATCCTTCCACAAAGCATGCCTCCTCCAACCCTCTGTCGGGTCATAAACTGAGGAAAAGAGCAAACACGTATTGTCCCGACACCTCTGTAACCTGACAGTGACAACATGGGACCCAACCAATGAGTCTAGCAAGGAGAAAGCGTCATCCTTCCACCCCACAACAATTCCACCCGCACTTCCAACCGCATCCAGGGCCAAGAACCCCCCAAATCCACTCCCCCCCACCTCCCTCCACAGCCTCTCGTCACAGCTCCCCCATTTCGTCTCCTAGAGAAATACCACGTCAAGGCCCCACCTCTGAATATACCTACGCAGAGCCACCCGCCTTGAGGGGTCATTCAATCCACTCACATTCCACGACAGGACCTTAGTCATGTCTAGCCCTGGGAAACTCCTTGCGTCGAATGCCTGAACCCCATCTCCGCAGCCACCTCATCCACCTCTCCCTCCTCCATCACCACACACCGATCGGGCGACCCCCCCACACCATCGCCCCCCGGTCCACCCTGTCTGCAACCAGTGTTTGCGTCCCCCTGCGACAGGACCCCCTCCACAGGCCGCACTTCTGCCGCATCAGCCCCTCGCGCCTTCACCGCATCCTCCATCGCCCCAGCACCTCCACCAGCTCCCACCACTCGCTGTCCATCCTCGACAACAAAAGCCCCCAAGACAGCCCTCGCCTTGCCTCCGCCCCCTACCAAGCTCATCGTCAATGCCTCGCCCTGCCCTCCGGTAGGCGAAGCGACGCCGAGCTCCATCCGCCTCCGACGCTGGCTCTCCCCAACCTCGCTCCCAGTCGGAGCTGTCGCAGTGCACCCCCTCCAGTAGGACCACCTCGGCCTATAAGTAAGCCGCTGTGGCACAAGCATCCTCAGCCTCCACCTCTGCACGCGCCCCACCTCGCCAACCACACCGCACCCTGCTACCCAGTCCGGCCTGTCGAGGACGCGTCGCGGGCCTCCAATCGCGGCCCCCAGACCACTGCCTTCACTGGACCGAAGCTTCGGATCTACCCGTGAGGTAGGGCTCGAACCGACAACCCCACCAAAGCCACCGCTTCTCGTAATCGGGTCCAACCCGCCCGACCCAGGTCCGTCACGACCGCACTCCACGAGACCCGGGGCCACCTCAGCAGAGTCTTCCGCCCTCAGCGCTGCAGACTCCACTACCTCCTCCGCAAGACCCGCACCAGCCTCCGAGATCCTCGCCCTCTCACCTGCCTCAGATCGTGCCGCGGGGATCGCAACCGCCGTGCCATCCTCGCCCCGACCTTCGGGCTTCCCAAAAGCAGCCCGCCCCTCATCTGCTCGCCCGCTACCTCCGCCACCAGGCACTGCCGCCGCACCACCAACCATCACCTTAGCAAAGGATCTAGGCCTACCGAATCCCTGCGAGACGCGAACCAGCCAGGAAGAGCTCCCCCATCTGAGGACCACCCTCTCCGCAAGTTGTCTCCCCGGTTTCATCTCCACCCACGCCTCGAACGGCGACAGGTTCACCGACCTCAGGCCCAAGTCTTCGCAGCTCTGGAGCCTCGCAAATGGGGCTACCACTGCCGCTGCCACCTCCACCGTTCGGAGGAAGAGGGGAACCCCCTCAATCAGCACCTTCTACCTCATGCCAATCGGCGATCGCTCCTCCAACGCGCCATCCGACCTCATCGGCCATCGACACCTCACCACGCCCCGACCACACCGCAGCACCTTGAAGGCCAGACGTCGCAGCTCCTCCTGACCAAGTCCCAGCAGCACCAAGCACCCGCTCCTGAGGGAAGCCACCCCAAAGGGCCCCTAGCCAGTCCCCAAGAAGGCCACGACCGCCCTTCTCAGAGCTCCCACATCCACCTCCCCCTCCAGCACCACCGCCACCATAGCTAACGCCAACCTCCCCTCCAACATCCCAATCTCCTCCGACCACGGCGCCTCAACCTCCACGAGAGGCACCCCCTCCGGGGGGGTGGAAGCGTCCCGGCCCTCCTCGAGGAGACCCCACCGCCCAGCCCATGGAGCCCGCAGCCCGACCGCCGATGACCCAGACCACCACAACGCAGGCACCTCACTGGCTCCCTGCAGCCCGCCACCACATGCCCCCTCCCGAGGCATTTGAAGCATCTCATCAGTTCCACTCCCCTCCACGACCTCCTCCTCACCTCTGTCCAGCCAGAGCCACCTCTCCCCCCCCACTTGCCTCTCGCCCCGCGCACCCCCTCTCGCTCATCGTTTTTTCACTCTTTCCAACTTAAGTAGTAGAAATATGAAAATATCATTTCACTTCATATAAAGGATGTGCTACATAAATATGAAAATAAACCTTGTCTTGATCTTGATCCTAGCCCTATAAAAGTGAAGAACTAAAAAGAAAGTACACAAAAGGAAAAGAATTTGCCTAACTAATCAATCTCCTCGAGGATAAAACTAAATAATAAAAACCTATTTGCAAAACAATTTTCTGTAGCACTCTCAGAATTTGGTGTAATTGAATCTTTGTTGCATGATCAAGTGATCATACGGTTAAAACCAACTCTGCCACCCATGTATAGAAACTCAGGGATCCACGTGCATGATGATGAACAGTGCTTTTATGTTCTCTTTTACAGAATAATCTGTAAACAGAGGCCTGGAATAAGGCCAGGCAACATAAACCCTAGCCTGTTACCACAATCCAAGTAACATGCTACTTATATGATTTTTCTGCAAAGAAAGATACAATACCTGCAGCTCCTGAGGGCACTTGGTTGATGACGGTGGTGGAAGAAACCGCTTCAATGGATCTAAGTCCCCTTGCATTTCCACAAAGACGTCAAGTGTTTGATCAGAAGGGGAAGCATCTGCCTCTTTTCCTGTAGAATCTGCCGCCATGCTAGTCTCACATTTGGTAGCCTCAGGTTGTTCGTAAGATTGAGGGGTAGCCTGAGTTGAGGGGGTTACTACCTGAACGGAACCAGGACTGGACCTATCCTCATAGCTACCTGAGAACCCAGTTAATCCAGGAAAATAAAAATTACAAAGGGAAGTAGAAAAAGTAAGCAGCATTTTATGATCTAAAGATAACACAAGATTAGGCACTTCAAATGCATAAAGGAACAAAGACGACCCACTTTATATTTAGACTCTGATTTTACGATTGCGGTATCAGACCTTTATATAAGCAGGTAAAGGGGGAAAAATTGGGCTTCCAGGATCTTTTTTCCCAAAGCAACCTGAATTTTTTGCATAAGTAGATATCTGAAATAAGGATACATGTAGCAAATAGAGTTTGATATGAAACCTTCATATATGAGCACTCTTCTTAATCATTTTCTTACACGAACATGAATTCGTTTCTTCTGAATCATTTTCTTACACGAGCATCGATTCATTACTCCTATAGACAACAACGGGAAGATCTCAAAATACGATATATTTCAATTTGAAACCTTAATAAACGAAGAGGAGGTAAAGGGGAAAGAAACATTTTCCACTCCCAAATGATTTCCACAAAATAACATGAATTTACATCTCCACATAGATAGGATAGCATCCGGTTGGGAAAATACATGAGCCGTGGAACGAAACATGAGTGCCAGTTGTTGTGTTATAACAAACAGTAGCATCAGAAAATTTCAAAGACATACCATCGGCGTCCTGAAGGTCAGCGTCCAACATGTTGAGATTGGCGACCATCTCACCTTCCTGCGGAATTCCCGGTAGCAAATAACTGTTAGCGTCATCACCATCCCCTAATGCAAAAGAAGAAGAAGAAGAAGAAGAAAAAAGAAGAGAAAGAGAAAGAATTGCATATATTACCTCGGGCTCAGGGGACAAGGCGTTCTCGTCGTGAGCGTAGTCGACGATGGCGACGGCGGCTCTTTTCGTCTGAGCGGGCGCCTCAGCAGCGACGGGGAACGAGTTAGCAGCAGCCACCAGAGGGGTGGAAGGCCGAGACGAGCGAGGCGGAGGTCGTTGAGGAGAGGGCTCGATGTCCATCGGACTGTCGGCGGGTTTCGGGTTCCTTTCTGCATCTGAAGCGTAAGGAGGAGGAGGCGGCGTCGTCGTCTTGGAAGGATGCAGTGACGTTTTCTGGGGCGAAGGGAAGGAGTCGGTCTTCGTGGGCCCCTCTTCTTCTTCTTCTTCTTCTTCTTCTTCTTCTTTCTCCTCCTCTTCCTTCTCTTTTGCTGCTGCAAGTTGCTCTGCTTCTTCTCGTTCTCGTGACTGCTGCCGCAGTTGCTCCTCCTCTTCTTCTTCTTCTTCCTCATCCTCGTCGTTGTACATGGAAAGCAGGGCGATTCCCTCCGTCTTCGATGCCATACTGAGGAGTGCCGGAGGAGGCAGGAGGAGGAGAGACGCCTCGCCGGTCGGTGGGAGTACGACGGCAGTGGCTATTGGATTTGGGGCGATTTTACGAGGGCAGGGCACCCTAACACTCTGATTTGATAAATGGAGCGGAACCAGGAAACTGATCAAGAGGGGTCAATAATATAATACCTTTTAAAATAAATAAATGAGAGATAAAATAAGCTATATTTACTTTTAAAAATAAAAAATAATTTTTGAACCTTTATTTAAATAAAAAATTATCATTTAGACTATTTGCCAAAAAGCTTCAAGTTAATTAACAAAATTAAGTAAATATACACTTGTTACCTATAACAATTAAAATTAGTAAAAAAGTTATTTTGTTAAAGAGGAGCAATCAAGCTATTGCTTGCTTGAATTTCTCATTAAAAAAAAAAATTGTTTGGATTTTATGTCATTTTTTTTGAAAGATATTATTTTATGACTATATCAGTGGATTTTTGAAAATTATAAAAACTTTCGAATTTACTTAAAGGATAACATTCATAAAGATAGTATAGTAATAAGAAAAATATTACACGAAAACCTAAAAGTGTTATGTAAAAGATTTAATTAATTTATTATCACGTTGAAAAGAAGATGTTAACTATATTCCATGTATATGTATTACTTAATTAAAAGATATTAAAGATAGTTGCATGTCACATATTTATCATTAAAAAAAATTAATGATATCTTCTTTCCTCATATTTCTCTTATGGTAAGGTTCACAACTCAATTAGGTATATTTTTCTTAATTAAATTAAGCATTTCCAATCTTTTTTAATGTGTAGACAAATATGCAAAAGATGGGGGTCAACATGTAAAATAGTTAATACATTAAGAAAGGCATGCAAAAGTTAAGGAGGGGCCATGCCCCCCCCCCCATATCAATCTCTAGGTCCATCTTGTTTGAGAGGAACGAGGATGGTCTCTGCTGGTTGAACCAAGACAACTCTGATGCATGTTGTGTTTAATTCAAATTCCCCTCCCTTTGTATCTAAAAAATTAGGTTGGATTAGGCAACAGCCGGAGAGTAGTGTGTTAACACATAATTTTGTGGGATTCACAATAATTTAATGCATAAATATATATTATCTAAGAAGTCACATAAAAATTTGTGTACCCTCCTTTGAATCAAATGACATCGGTGAAATTTTAAATCTCATTGCTAAAAAGATCAAATCCGTTACCGTAACATCCTCCTCAAGTATATCCCAATGAAATAGGAATCATAACAACTTTGTTCTAAATCAAATTGCAAGACCGTTCTGGCATCTCGGGAAGAAAAGCTATGGGACATGTGAAGCAAAGATGTGATAGATAGAGGGCAAAGAAGTAAGGTAATTTCACCACAATAAATCCTTCTAATCATAGTGGGGAATCCATCTATCAAGTTGGCCTCGACCTCAGGAGCCCCCTCTAATGTCACTCCATCTTTCTTTCTTTAGTTCCTTCATTGGTATTAGAGCTTTCCTCTGCTGAGACCATTCATTTGTGACATTGATCTCAATACTTCTTTTCCTCACCAAATGCATCCCATTGTAACACCACTTTTCCTCACTACAACACTCCCGGTTGTGATATCATCACCCATGTTTCACTAACCCTTCTCTTAGTAAAGCTTTTTTAAAAAAAGCTTATTTAGTAAAGTTGTCTATTATAAAGGTAGTTTTATCTTTGCAAAATAAAATGTTAATTTAATATGACAATAACCGTTAATGATGATGGAAAATTAATTTGAATTTACAAGTAAGAATTGATCAAATTTGGGAGTTTGAATACTCAACTCGAGATGGGGGCTCGTTTTTACTCCAACATGGTTAATTAAAACTCTAAGTGGGATATAAAGATTGGATCCCGCAAAATCTATGAGTATGGGTTAGGAGTTACGTGTGCACGATAAAATTTGCTAAGCAAAAGCAAGCATATATGCACCTCACCTCTTCTTGTTAGGTCAAATAAGGCTCGAGTTCAAAGCAATCGTAGGTGCAAGTATTTTTTCACTAAAGGTATTTTTTCACGTAATTTTTTATATGTATTTATTTGACTTCCAAATAGGTCACTGTAGTTATAAAAACCTAACACTCAGATTTCACCCTTTATCATCTATTTAAGTCCTTCCTTTCTAGATAGAGGAAGGGAACAACCTTAACTGTCATCTATTTTCTTCCTCATCGATCCCTATGCACCCCTTGCAACTACCTAAGAAGGGAATCCATCCATTCTCCGAGATTTGTTTTCAAGGACATCCATGATCTAAGTGTGATGCTCATGGGCATATGTATGTAAAATGTGAACTCGAATTCTAGAGCCATTTTGGACTTAAGCACATTAAAACAAATTCATCAACACTCGTTGAGTGTGAATCAGGTCTGTGTATCTCAAAAATGAGAAAGACATGCATTTTGGTCAAACCCAGTCAACCCTTGGTGAAATTTACTTGAAATACTTTAAATGATATTGTTGGATTCCTCTTGTTATAAGATTTCCAATGATTCCTATTTCATGGAAATTTAAGTTGTCTAGCACAAGTTACACACAAAACTTGTTTAATGGGAACGTAGGCGCATGCAAACCAAAACTGAGCATTTGGGGGTTATCATTGTTGAAATTCAGGTTTTGAGTTGTTTCAGAGTCAATCACATCCTTTCTAACCTGTCGGTACCCATCGGGATTGAGTTGAGTCAGAATGCCTCATATAACGTGAGAAACACATATTTGCGGTCAACCCTTGTTTAAACCTTTTCATAACAGGGTCACATGTGGTATCGTTGGATTTCTCTCATCACAAGCTTTTCAATGATACTTGTTTCACACAAATCCAAGGTGTGTAGCTCAAGTCATGCCTAAAACAACATGAATAGGATTGAGGTGGGATTAAACCACATTCAAAGATATTTTAGTCAATTGGGAATTTTTCCCAATCCTAATTAGGGATCTATAAAAGAGCCTAATTAGGGTTTGGGGTGCTATTAACACCCTTGGGCAACGCAAAATTTGAGAGGGAAGAAGGAATAGAAGAAAAGAGGGGAGAGAGAGACAAAGAGAGGAGAGAGAAGGGTCGGGTGCACACACATGCGTAAGGGCAACACGAGCATAGCGTGCACAAAGGGGCACATGCGTACATGCGTCATCACGTATTTGTGACAATCTGTGGGTGCTGGTATGGGCAAATCAAGCTACAATTGTGGCAGTGGTTGGGGCACACAGTTTAGCATTAGTTCAACTGACCTAGCTCTTACCTAATTCGCATATCTTTATGTAGTTAAGATGATTAGTGACCTTGTTAACCTATATTTTTTGTAAATAAGGTACCATGATCATTTTGATGTGTACTACACATTGGTAAGTCCTATTTCTCTTTTTGGAAATTGTTTCATACAAGAAAAATTCAATTTGTGTTTTAATAAGTTTTAGACCTAGTTCTCAATGTGTTTAGCCTAGGGAGTTGACTCGAAGCATGCATGAATTGTGTGGAGCACTCAACTCGCATCCCTAGATAGTGGGTGCACGTTTCAGAGTGATTGTGTCCCCCTAGTAACGTTAGGTAGAGTAGTACATCTTTTTTTCATCGTGTAGTTGTTTACAATGCTATTTTTTTCACGTACTACACTGTTTAGCTTGCGTTCTCGCCTCTTGTTGAGATCGAAACCCATTATCGTGTTTCTTACAGTTTTTGGGTGTTGAAATGCCTCATTGATGCTGTGATTAAGGTTGATGACTCGGATTTATGAATAATTGAATTAAATTGATGGATATCGAGTTGGGTGACTGGATTTTATATTTTTAAAACTCTAATTTTAGATAGTTGAGAATGGTTTTGATAACTAACATGCCTAATTTCATGTGCAGAAAAATGAGAACCTAAGTGTGGATTGGATGGTTAATGGGTTTCTAATTAATAAATAAGATGTGTTGGTTAGATTAAAAGACATGACTTGTATTAATAATATTAATTCAGTTATTTGGAAATCAATTAATAAATTGATAATGACATATTGGTTGAGAATTACTTGGGACAACTGGTTCAGCCCTACGACTTGTCAGGACTTTAGCATCCCTAAGAATAGATTTGGCCTTAGTTAGATTATCCGCATAAACATAAATATGATGATATCCACTCAGACTAGACTTTGCTAGTGAACTAGAATAATAAACTAAAACACTTCCTCTTACCCCGTGAAGAACTACTATTTAATAAACCTTGAAATCCTACACTCCAAGATCTCCTCCTTTCATATCTGAATAATCCTACTTGCACTACCTCGTATACATCATACCTCATTTCCCAAACCTCAACGGACTCCTTTCCTTTGGTATGTGTTCTAAAGCAGTTGGGCTGGTTAAGGAGTTGTTAGCCTCCCTACAACTTATGGCTAGGCTTAACGACCAACTGAGATAGTGGGATGCATGGCTCGAAGGTTAGAATTGTTTTATTATACTTGACTAGTGAGTGGATGAGAGGCTATCTGTGGTTCAGCGTGTGAAGCTAGCACATGTTCATGCCACATGATATAGCCACCACTCCTTGCAATGACTCCAAGATAACCAATTGCAGTGTGGGATGGGCATAGGTCATTCTTCTGGTCAAGAGCGTGTCTTATACTGACCTTACTCCTTAGGATGTCATGTGGAGATCATCTCATGCCTCGAGGCATAGATTGAGCATTGGATGAAAATAATTCAATGGGAATTGGCTTAATAAAATAAATTAATCGATGAACAAGACTAAACAAATGGTTTAGCATTTAAAAACTTTCCTTTTTCTTTATGATATTATGTTTTTTAACTCTACTCTACTCAATTTTTATTGATGTACTTATGTAAGGGTCAGAAACTTTTATAATTAATTTTGATGATAAAGTAAACTCATTTAATTCCTATGAATTGTGAAGTAGGAATTTTCCTTTGAATTAACTCTTCCCTTTGGCATTAACAAAGTGTTGAAGGGAGCATCTTGTAAGAAAAGTTGAGGAGAGGACCTACTTTGAACTCAAGCAAGAAAATGGAAGGGCTCCTTAGGCAATCTTTCCGCCCCATATATAAAACCTAATGGCTTGCATGGGAAGCCATTATTTCTTACTTGGGTTTCCACTAGAGGGAGAGAAAAGAGAGTGAGAGGGAGTGCGGTCACACCACCACTGACTGCCCTACCCCATCCTCTCCTCTCTCAGATCACCCTCCCCTCCTCTCCATTGTCTCTGCTATTGATAATGCTACATCTCATATTGCTGTTGCTATCACTGCTATGACGATTGTTGTCTTGGGCAGAGGGGAAGGGGAAGAAAAGGAGAAGAGAGTGGGTTTGCACCTTCCTCCAAGAGCTGGGCGTGTGTGCTGCTCAAGAATTGAGGTAGGGACGTTGTCCCCTTTCTTCAGAAGCTTTTTGTTGAACCCAAATGGTTGTCAGGCATGTAAATATGGTTGCATGTCTGGTGTGCATGCATGCAAGGGGCTAGGAACCATGCTAGGATTTTATTTTGAGCCACACATTTTGTTGGGATTTACTTGGTGTAATGGGTTTTATTATGCCTAATAATATCAAGAAAATGAAACCAAGCATATGGGACAAAAGATAGTAGGTTAGGGTGGGGTTTGAACCTAGAATCGTTCAAGTTCAGGGCCTGAAACCATCGAGTACTGGTACTGGTGTTTAGTATTGATACTGGCTGGGTTCCATCACCCCTATTCATGCTAAAAAGGGCAACATAATCTTCCTAATACCAGTACCTAAGATGAGTACCGGTAGTGGCATGGATTTTGGACCCTTGGCAGAATGTGCCTAGTACTGGTACCAAAGCTGAGTACTGGTACTAGTGCCTTCTGGTCACCCCGGGCAGAATATGCCAGTACCGGTATTGGCATGAATTTTGGAACCCTATGTAGTAGGTGCCCAGTATCGATACCAAAGATGAGTACTGGTACGGGTACCCATGTTGCCCTAGAAATGGTCTCTTTCTTTCCCTAATTCAATAATAAAAAGTGGGATTGCAAGCCCTGACTTGGGGTGTTAATTGAAAAGGGATTTAATTCACTGATGCCTAGAAAATCACTATATGAAATAAGTGGGTGATAAGCCCTTGAAAATCATAGTAAAAGCCTAAGAAAAGTGGATAAGTTTCAAGTGGAACCCTTAATACAGAAACCCAATGACTATTTAAGAGTTTGAATAAAGGATAACTCGGATCCTAAGGTTTGAGGGTAGACCCTAGGCGATTCGCTAGGTCCTTAGGACTTTGTTATGGACACAAAACTAAATGGATTAAGAGCTAGTAGGTTAGCTACGTGAGCCTGTAAGGTTGTACCCTTAGACTTGGTGAACCATGGGTTTATTGATTGGATTGGATACCCGAGATGATGTAGTAGCTAAAGGCTACCAAGGATCTACCTTGGAATCTGAAGTCTTCATTAGAATAGGGTACTTAGATGTACTTGAATCTAACTTAGTGTCGAGGTACTTAGAGCAGGTGGCTCACTAGGCACCCACATGTGCGGTAGTCGTCGGGGTACTGTGATGGGTTGGTTGAGATCTCATCTGATGGCAGAATCAGAGGGCATACCTAGAGATTGTGCTCTTAATGGGAGCATTGGTGTGACCCGACATTTTTAGCCAACCCTGCGATGTTGATCTAGAATAGTCTATGACTGTACTTCACTACACACGAATGGAGCTTGCTCTTCGTTGTCGTGAGGCACTAGTCTGGGTAAGTCCCAAGAGGCCCGATGGTTAATTACTAAAGTCGAATTTTAAAATGTTGCGTTGTAGTATAGTCAACAAGAGTGAAAACAACATTTAAAATTTGACTCGAAGTTTGTGTTCCTAGGGAGCAAAAAAAATTATGCGACTTATCACTATCAAAAGTTTAAGCTCAGGGACTAGATGCTACAAATTTGCTCTTCAAACTCAAGCTTTTAGTTCAAATAGTATAAAAAGAAGCCAAGTGCTCAAAAATATAATGCAATGTACATTCTAAAAGGGTTTTGAATCCTTTAACACTTAGAAATTTTCTTAAGTCAGTGCAAAAACCAACCCTTTACACTCGGCCACATGCCCTATTGGGCCACCATCAATGGGCCTCTCTTCCTCTCTATTTATTTCTTAATAATACTGGCTTATATACACCTATTGGCATAATCATACTCCACTTTTGCCTGAGAAGCCTAAGGATATGATTTGAGATAAGGTGCTTAATTCACTCACAATCCCATGATGTGGGACTAAATCTGTCCCTTTTAATTTTAAAGATCGAATCAAAGCCTGAGTCTTTCCAATTTTTCCTTCTTCTCTCTTGCTCTCTTCTTCTTTCTTTCTTTTATCTCTTTGCACACACACCTCTCTCTTCTTCTTTTAAATCTCACTAGCTCTCTTCTTTCTTTTCTCTTTTATTTTTCTTTCTACTCCAAAAAGGGTCCAGCTCAAGTCAAGCATAGTCCTACCCAGATCGTCCTAGTGGACCTCATTCTCTCATGCTTTACAGCTTGTGCTTGTGTGCGTGTGTATGTGTTTTATGGGGAGCCAACCCCTTGATACTAGCCGATGGGGTTGTGGGTGCAATTCTTAATAAGGCACTTTACACAGTTGGTCGCCTACGATGTGAGACTAAAGAGAAAGAGGGGATTAAAAAAAAATGCGATTAAGCCTTAATGATTGAAAACACGCATACTTATTCGATGCTTAATTAGCGATAATCAAGAATTATTAAATGTGATCAAGCATTAAACAATCAATGCTCAGTAATGTTTCAACATAATATTGTAATAAAACCCATAGAGAATTAATAATTACGAATATGTCCTTATTAGTTCAAGAAAAAAAATCATAAAAAAGGACCCTAAAATTAAATGAAAGCTTGCATAAAGGTCCTAAAGCAGTAGCCCTTTTGAGATTGTTCTTCTATGTGAGGGCGTTGTCGGAGGGAGGTCAGTTGGATGATCCGGCCATTCGATTGCTCCGGCGAAGGGCGGAGGGTGGTTGTCGAAGTCTCGCTGATGTTAGGGCAGTGGTGGATCAGCAATGATGGTAGTGGATGTGGCGGAGGTGCTCGTCGGAGCTGGAGAAGACGACAAACTCTGACAAGTCAGCGAACAAGATACAAGGCCTTTCAACCTCACATCAGTACCAAAAGCTTTAGGGGATTACCCTGAAGCAAAGGCCTCCGGTTATCGGGTGTGCAGATGTGTGTGGTGGTGTGGCGAAGAAGCTTCGCAGAGCTTTTAATGGCAATGGTGGTGGCATGTGATAAAGGCAATGAAAGTGCAATTCAAGTGGTCCTAAAGCTAAAGCTAACTAAGACAAACAAAAGCCCTAACCTAGTTAGACGAAAGGGGGTGTGGAGAGGTACCTGACGAATGCGAAGGGTTGAGAAGGAGAATAAGAAGAAAAAGAGGAAATTGAAGCGAAGGACAGGGAATTGGGGGCTGAAGCTTTGCGTGAAGCTTTGTGGGAAGAAGAGGAAGAGAATCCCTCTATCAATTTCAACGATAGAGCAACGAACGACGGGGATGAAGGACCTCCAAGTCCATCAATGGAGGTGCATCGTGGAGGAAGAAGAAGAAGGTGTTGACACTTGATTTATGGATAGAAGGCATCAATAGAGCATAGTGATGCTTTACAAAGTGTTAGCTTTCGCATTTAAGGCAAGAAATCAACTCAATTTGAATCCACGTAAGGATGTGTGCAGATTTGAATGGAGGCGAATTCAACCAGAATTGGAGGGATTTTGTCGAGTGAATTGGGGGATTTGGATCCCTAAAATCACAGTGATCACAATAGAAGCTCCGTCAAGCTTTTGAAGAAGATGAAGGTGCTAACATCAGTACTAGACCTAAATGCAAAGTAAGTCAATATGAAGGCAAATAGGTCTCAAGTTTTTTGCGTAACCTAAGTAGAACCCAAGGAATCTAATGGTGACTTCAAATTTAGAATTTGATGAAGTTAGTTAGGTCAATTTTGTATTTTAACTCAAAATGTAATAAATGTTATCCTTGGTCTTTGACTTGGGTCAATTTGGGTTCCTTTTATAAAATTAAGATCTCTAAATCTTAGGAAATATTTGTTAATGATTTTTAGAAGGTTTAGATTATATTTATTTTACTTAGAACCCTTTGAATTAAAATGAAGCTGAAATTAGAATTTTTACTTGTGAATTAGTTTTTATTTTTCAAAAAAACCCTAAGTTAGTTCATGCAAGCTCATTTATTAAGAATCTAAGCTTGATTGATCTTTAATCAAGTGCAAGTTTATTCTTTAGTTAATCTGCACTTGTATTTCTCTATTAAAGCAGCAAAATTAACCACTTTTAATATAATCCCTCTTGATTTAGTCATGAGTGAATTATACCCCTTTTAATGTTCAATTTAGTGAATTAAGCTTTAGAGCTTAACCAATTTGTGCTAGATATAGAGGATTGTGGTGCTACCATCACCGGACTCTTCTAATCAAGGTCGATGTTGAAATGCGAGGAAGGTTACTTAAATTCGTCATTGTAGTATAGTTTTTGCACTCAAACTCAAATTAAAATTAGTTAACAGGTCACAATTCAATTAAGTTCGATAGTTTAGTGGTGAGTATTGAGATCTAGTGGTTTCGTCCTTAGGGAGGTGATTTAGTCCACTCTCTCGCTTAAGTCATTCTCTCAATCTTATGAGTTGTTCATCATTTTCATTCTCAATCTTATGATTTTTTCATCATTTTCATTTTTTGACATTTTTTTTTTGTCTTTTGATTCTAAGCAACACAAGAAATGGTTGTGCGTTACACATGCATCAACCTGCATACAACACAACAAGTGCTAAGCACAACACATGATATTTATTTCATTAATATAAAAATGAACAACATAGAAACAAAGAAAGTGAATATACATATATATATATATAGAATGAAAATAACAACACAACTAAAATGTTGGGTTCTCGTTGCAAGGAGCAGATCCTCGCAACTATGAGACAAAACCCCCATGAATTATTACACAATAGTAAAAAGAAAAGAAAGAGAGATGGAGATGGAAGGGTTGATGGTAGACTTGCATCGAGTAGGTGGTAGGCGTGCATGTGTAGGAGATGGTGGTGAGGTTGGAGGCGATCTTGGCGTGGAGTAGTGTGGAGTGAATGAAAGTGGTGTAGTGGTGGTGATGGAATAAATGTGGTAGCCATGTAGGTTTAGGTGTGTAGGAGGTGATTAAGGTGATGAGTAAGGAGATGGTGCTGTTATAAGTGATTGGTGAGGTGGTGGATTAAGTGGTGGCCATGAGTGGCTATTTGGAGGGAGTTGTAGATGTTGGTGGCGTGGTGGTGATTAAGTGGTGAATATTGGGGGTTGATGGCTAGCCGTGTAGTAGATTATAGGCGTAGATGGTGGTGGATAAGTGGATGATGGTGTTGTGTGGCCGTGCAAAGGGTAGTGGAAGTGAAGGTGATGTTAATTGTGAGTGGTAGATGTGTGGAGAGATGTCAGATGGTGGTTGATAGATCCAATTTGCCAACAAATAATAAAATCAAAATCAAGTCATTGCACGTGGTGGTAAGCCAATTGAATCAAAAATTATTTAAAGATTAAATTACACATATAACGGAATCAATGCGTTGAATCCACATGGAGGCTATTAAAATACATATCTAAGTTCTTATTTAATGACATAAGCAAGGTTCACATGTCACATCAAAGTATTCTTCAACTAATTAATCACCACAATCAACTAAATGATACTAAACTACATTTATCAATGAAAATAGAAAGGGAACGAGACGTCGTCACAACACTGTGCAGCGACATGCGTCACGTGCATGCGACCGCGCGAGAAACGAAAGCTCGCGGGTGGATGGCTCACGCATGCGACATGGCGGAGACGGGGCTGTGATTGTGCAGACTGGTCACTCGCGCGCGTGTGCGTTCTTCTTGCTCTGGCACAACCCTGTGGCGCGCGGTGCAGTGGAGAACGAGAGGAGCACGGCCCGGTGTCCCCCCGCCCTCGGTGGAGGAGTTGGAGGAGAGGCACAGCCTTGTGTCCGCGCTGCTGCCCTTCTCCGAGTCGCAAAGTATGGCTGCGAGTGATGGAGGTCGCACAAAGGAGGAAGAGCACGGCCTGGTTTCCGCGCTGCTTCTTCCTCCGGTCCGATGGGGAGGGATGAAGAAGGTGGGGAGAGGAGGATATGGTGGCCGGTCTGATGGTGGAGGAGTTAGAGGAGAGGACAGGCTGAACTGAGATGAGGATGGTCGGTCTGAGGTCGCGAGGAGGAGATCAGCGTTAGGGTCTGCGCCCTAGTGTGAGCGGTGGCCTTCGCCCTCCCTCCTCGTATGAGATCGAGCGTTGGGGGGATCTCTCCCTGTGGGAGAGCGAGCAAAGCCTCTAGACTTTAGGGCATGCGGGCGTTTTAGAATGGGTGTTCGTGGTTTCGGGTATGGGAATGTGAAGTCGGGTGAGTTATCGTGAGAGAGGGAGGTGGGTGCGTTGGGATAGCGGGTATTGAGGGGGATTTCGTGAGTGCAGGCGAGTGAGAGAGAGGGACGTGGGGTGGTATCGGGTTATTTGCACGAGCCTGTAGCATTTGGGAAGAGGGTCGGGCATGTGTGCGTCGTTTCGCGTGTTAACATGCATAGGACTGTAGACGTTGAGAGAGGAATTCGGGCAAGTTGACGTCCAGTGTTGGGTTATCGGGTGGTATAGTATTGGGTTTGCATGGTTGTGAGGGAGATTAGGTGGATAATTAATCAATACATGTGGGAATCAGATGGAATAGAGAATGAGGGAATTAAGTGGGGCAGTGGCTGATTTGAGAGATGGGGAATTGGGTAGGATTATTAGGTGTAGGTAGGTAAACATGTGAATTTTAGAATGAATGGAATTTATTAGATGCGGGTGTATGGGAATAATTAGGATTAATTTGGAGATGTATAGCGTAACTATTATCTAGGTACATGTACAAGAAACACACATCATCATTTATAAATATAACAGATTATGAAATACAATAAAATGTGTGTAATCTTGAATTATAATACATGCAACTAATCTACCATTAAGTGAGAATATTAATGCAACCTAAATTGTAAGTACTAACAAACTTAGGAATAATAATAGTCCACTAATGTGAACTCATCAGTGGTGTTGAAGATGGTGGCGTGTGTGTGGAGGTGAAGGTGTAAGTGTTGATGATGGTGGTGCTGATGGGAAGGTGAGGCCGTGAGTTTGGTGTGGATGGACAACGTGGTGGCGTGAATGGTGGGTGAGGTGATGAGATGAATGTGTGCTTGTATGTGTGGTTTGTGGGTGGATATCTCAGGAACACCAAGAACAAAAGTAGGAACAACAAGAAACAAGGAAGAACAACTTGGACAAGAATGAAAGCAATTGAAAGGAAAGCAAATGAAACTATCTACTTGCAAGTAAGTAAAAATCTACATTACAAGAAAGATGAAAAAGAAGGGGATAAAAGGGATGGAACCACTATACCAGAATGGACATCAGCAATGTGCGATGGTGGAGGTGGTGGCCTTAGCTCAAGGGAGCCGTCCACCACCTCACTTGTCATGGAGCAGGAGGACCAATGGGTGGCTGACCACCACCCCCTTTGGAGGAGGAGCGACTAGAGGAGAGGGGCCTATAGCAAGGAGAGGAGATGGGAGGAAGTTAGCACACAAAGATGGGAGGAAGTGGAATGGGGTCACACACAAGAGAGAGGGTTTTTATTGTTGGATCATAGTCCAACGTATGGACTAGGATATATATATATCTATATATGTATGTATGTATGTAATCAAATAGTATGTGATTATATGAATAGTCAACTTTTATGCCTATGATATAAGGTGATTAAATCAAGTTATTTGGCTAATGTGGGCATAAGATGCAAAAGGAGAGGTGTGGTTTTATTTAAATGACAAGTGCAGAAACCTGTTTGTGATTATATCTCTTCGATGGGCGTAAATATAACTCACCCATATAGTAATTAGGAGGACTAATTATTGATTTAAGTATTTTGGGGGTTATGGTCCCCAAAAGACCCACCTACTAGTCCTAGGTTTGTACCCCCATCATGCAACCAAGGGAGAGAGTGAGAGAGAACTATAGAAGGAAGAGAAAAGGCTTCTTTCTCAAGGTGATTCTCAATTTGGTTATTGGAGGTGGGATCTTTTGGAACCATCATTAGCAGCCCCTTTCTTCTTTATCATTGAGATAAGCACAGGTAATCTTATTCTCTAGAAGTAGAAACCAAATGATAATATATGCGCATATATTCTCGTTCTTAAAAGCAAAAGGTAATGAAGTTCATTTGCATGTTGGTATATCAGGTCTGGTTGTAGATTTATGTTTAGTCTTATTGTTTAGATGGCTCTTATTTGTTAACTTTGGATCTTACATAATCCTATATTCATTGAATGTTTTGTATGCTCTGGATACACAAAATACATCCTGTAACTCCACTAGTACCGGTACCTCTCCATAGGTACCGATACTTAGGCATTATAACATGTGAACTGTAGTCTACATGTATCGGTACTCATCATGAGTATCGATACTAGTGAACTGTAGGTAAGGTATAAGGCTCTAGGTGTATGAACTGTGACATACTAGTACCGGTACTCATCATGATTACCGGCACTCGTTAGTCACAGATCAGATTCTAGGTTCTCTTGACTCATAATCTGTGACTCATGTATACCAGTACTCACCATAAGTACTGGTGCACATGAGATATATATCAGGTCCTGAGTTAGATGAGGCCTAGATTTGTAGCTTACTAATACCGATACTTGGCTTTAGTATTGGGACTTGTTGGCTACAAACAAAGTAACCTGTACTTAACAAGTACTGGTACTCATATCTTAGAGTGATACCAAAACTCAATGAGTACCGGTACTTTTTACCAGTACCGGTACATAATGAGTATTGGACAAGCACTCATTTGAATATGAGTTCTAAACTGGAACATATGAGTACCGATACTTGGCATTAGTACCAGTACTCGTTTGGGTATCGAACCCACACCTGTAAGTCAGAGATACTGGTACTGGTACTTAGTATATGAGATACTGGTACTGGTCCATCAGTATCGGTACCCATTCAGTATTAAGTCCAAATGAGATAAGTTATTGTTCAGGTCCATTCTAAGTTAAAGGTAGGTTATTTAGTTTCTAGAATGAAACCCTTACAAGTGGTATTAGAGCCAACCCACTCTCTACTTAGTTTAACTATAGTTTAGTCTGATTAATATAGTATACTATTTTAGGGTAACCCGTTTGAAGCAGCATCTCACTAAAATGAGCTCTCTTGTGAATACTATACTTATCTATGAATAGCAATAAGTCAATGAGTGCTGGTAGATGAGTGTTCACTGGTCCAAAAGAAATTGTACACTTATTGTACTTTCACTCATTTACGTGGGAATATTGATGTGTTGGTTGTTAGGTTTTCTGGGTAATCATGCATTGAATTGGCTCAAAGGAAGGTTCATGACTGATTCAGATTTGAACCAACAATCAACACTCATTACACCATGTCTTTAATTACAAGTCAATCTCTTATCCAAAGATGAGACTTTTGATGGAGTTAGCTAGGACAGGTGATGTGGCTTAATTAAATTAATCAGACACTTTATGATTTATAGGAGCTAATTTTGTGTTTACCTGCATTTATTTTCAGAATTGTCTTCTGCCAATATTACTGTCACCCTCAATTCCATTCCTATGTTGAGTGGCTCTAACTTTAAGTTTTGGAAGGAAAACCTTTTGATTCTCTTAGGGGTAATGGACCTTGATCTTGCGATTAAGGAAACTTCTCTTATCATATGGAAACAAGTACTTCTGAACAAAAGAAGGAGAAGGTAAGATGGGAGAGGTCTAATCGCATAACAATGATGATCATGAAAAGGGCCATTTCTGAGGCTTTTAGAGGCACCATGTCCAGTGATATAGCCATTGTCAAAGAATTCTTAGCTGAAATTGAGAAGAGATTTGCTAAAAATAAAAAGGTTAAAATTGGTACACTTTTAACTAATCTCATCTCAATGAAGTATAAGGGGAAAGGCAACATTAGGAAATAAGCACTTAAGTTCGATCTTTTTGAAGATCTATTAGTGCAATTGGTGTTGATATCTCTCCCTCCTGCCTTTAACCAGTTTAAGGTGAGCTATAACTGTCAGAAAGAGACTTGATCTCTGAATGAGCTCATCTCACATTCGTACAAGAAGAGAAGAGAATGAAGTTATAATTCCTGACAGAGTGGGTGAGATCGAGTGTGATACAAAATAATGCGAAAATATAAAGAAACAATCTCATAAAAGCAATCCCACAAATGAACACAATGATTTTTAGGTGAAAATCCAAATTCGAGTAAAAACCATCACCTAAACCTCTCGATTTAGGATTTCCTGATCGACCTAATCAATTAAATCCACTAATTGAACTACTTAATCAAGGGTAGTTCAACCTTAATACAACAACGCTACTTACACAAAGGTAGTGTACCTTAAACCCCTCCTCTTCACGAGGAGTAATTTGTCTCGCGAGAGAGTCGGGAATACACAAAGCGAATACCCAAACAAAGATAACTTACAACAGTCCTATAGAGCCACAAAGTATAAATGTTAAACTTATCTTCTATAGGCAAAAGATACTTTCCTTTGATGGAAGTGTGTCAACTAGTTACATGGTGTGCGTAAACCACGCAAGACACGACGACGCTCTCGTATGCGAAGGCAGGAAAGCAGATGCACAGTTATGATGGTGCTCTCAAATGTGTAGGATGATCTTGGAGAGCAACAACACTTCTGTAAATGATTTCTCTCTTCTCTTGGACACAATATGAGTGGAAGTAGTATATCAAAGTGTGTTTGGCCAAGGAAGGGTGCTTTTCTATTTATAGAGGTACTTAGAAAGCTTTGGAAGGCTTTGGAAGCCTCTTGTAGCTATTAGGAGCAAGGCTCAAGAGAGTGGTCCAAAATCCCACTAAAATTAGGGTCATTAAAGAGTCTGATAGAGTTTTCGAACGTCTGGATTTGTAGTCAGATGTCTGGGTCATCGTCTAATCTGATGGTCGATTATTTGATCTAGAATGGTTGATCGTCTAGATTGGGTTGGATCAAGACAGACGTCTAAGAAGGTGTTTTAGGATGTATTGGAAACTGATCAGATGTCTAATTCAAAGATGAGTTTCCTCCTGTTTTGACCAGATCAAAACAGGGTTCTAGTGTTTTTTTGGTCAGACGACAGATAGGATGTTTGGCATAAGGTCTGGTCATCTGGAAAGAGGATTCTCTGCAGGAATGGATTTCTCGAGAGGCTAATGGTTATAATCATCTGACAAAAAGTGATTTGGTCATATCTAGCCTAACGTCTATTTATCAGACAACTGGGAGGCTTTACGGACGTCTGAAAGTGTTATAAATATAATTAAATGGTAATCCTCGAAGACTACGTTCTGACAGTCCAACGGTTCTATTGTTGGACATCTGTCAAGGTCATCAGACGTCTTCTAAGATGTCTGGACTATGGACTGGTCGTCTGAAAGTAATGAACAGAGAACACTAAGTCCAGCCTAAGTGTTTGGTCGTCTGGACAAAAGTTCAGACGTCTTCAAGTTCAAGATTAGATGTCTGATGTCTATATTGGACATTTGATCAGGTTGTCTGATTACTGTTTTGGTTTTCTAAGTGATTTGTAAGATTATCTAAGATTGTCTAAGTATCCTAAGGTAGTATAACTGTTCCTAGGACTACAGGTATGCTACTTTGGGCACTTTAACATTTATCTAATAAAATAAAAGAGTAGAGTACATAAAGCCAAATACATTGACATAAGAAAATTCTATTCTATTCTTCTCTCTTCTTTAGGTTCTCGCTTGATGCGAGGTTCCATGACCTCTTCTCCTCCATCAAGCTCTTCCTATCCGCCATGGACGCAAGCTTGAGCTCCTTCACACTTGATTCCATTTGCATTTATCCTGAAACTTATACTCAAATGCAAATGTCAAATAACAAGTGTTTTGTTATTATTAAAATTAACGATCGTGGTACCCTTGCACTAACAGAAGAAAGATAGGATAGAAAGTGCTGATGTTGCCTCTTACAAATCCAAGCAACTCCAAGCAAGAAACAATAGGGGAAGATTGGAGAGTCTTCTAAATTGAGATGTTTCATTTGCGGAGCTGAGGAGCACCAAAAGAAGCATTGTACCAATTATTGGGCGTAGCATGCTAAGAAAGGTACGACTCATATTTGGTTTGTTTGAAAATAAATTTGGCTTCAGTTCCTAGACACACTTGGTGGATGGATTCAGGTGCTATGCTTGGGCGCTAAATCGGTGTTTTAAAATTGTCGCGTTGCAGTATAGCCAAAATAGTACTTAAACAAATAAGTTTATTACTTGAAAAAGTTTTGAGGTCAAACATAGGGAGCAATATGGAATTCAGTTCTCAAAATTGCAATTTAAGATAAGAAAGCTATGAAATTGTAAATAAAAACTGTTTCAGAATAAAGTAGCACTAGGATCAAATGTCAAACTGCAAAATAATGGAGTAAAATGGTGATTTAGATCACCAAATACTCCTTACAATGATAGCTAATGAACTCAATGTATATATATGTATGAAATGCAATCAAACCAATCGTCTGATTTACTAGTCAGACAGCTTAAACTGCTCAAGCCTCTCTGCTCTTCTTCTTCTTTTCTCTTCCTCTTCTTTGTCTTTCTTGTTCTGCCCTTATTCTTCTCTTCTTTCCTTCTCTTTCTTGCCTCTGCAACTCTTCTTCTTCTTCCTTCAGCCCTCCTTCTTTCTCTGGCTTTCTTCACAAAGCAGGGGAACATCTTCTGAATTCGGCTAAGTGTTAGCCAGTTCTCACCAAGAGCAAAACCCTCCCCCTACCCAAGTAGGCTCTCCTTCTCTCTTTCTCTCTTTAGGATCTGCACTCCCAGAGCCACAGGGGTAATCGGGTTATCGGACCTAGCGTACTCGGGTCCAGGATGTAATGACCCGATTCCCGAGTCCCTACGAGACACGAGAATCGGACCGACTCGACTAATCCCAAGACCTGGTCGTCCAACGAGGAAGTAACCAAAAGAGCAGTAAAATAAACCACATTCAGCATGAATATAACTAACAGTAAGAAAATACAGCAGTAACGAAAGAAACCACTACAGTATATACCACCACAACAGTAGAACAACATTCATAACATAATATGAGACTGCAGGTAAAGAAAAGTACAGCGGTAACAAGAACTACTCACTACAGTGGAACCAAAAAGAGGTACAAGAGAACAGTGGTAATTCTACTGGACCCTACTCGGCCCAGCGTCCTCTGCAGCCGCTGACCCTGGCTGCTTAACACCTGGTCCTGAAAGGTAACGAGTGTAACACGTCAGCAAAACCCTGAGTAGAGTGGCAACTAAAACAAAAGAAATAGTAGAGTGTACAGTAGCTGTTATGTTCTGTTACTTTCTTTAATTACGTCTTTCTATTGTCTCAAAATTTATCTATTTCTCAGATCCTTCACTTGATCTCGAATGTTCCTCGTGGGAACGATCTTGATTGCAGTCTTTTCCGAACAGTAGAAGTAGCACGTGGTGCTCTCCTGGCCGGGAGAGTCCCCCGTGGTGATCCTACTCTTACTCAACCACCCCAAGGTCACGGACAGGCGTAACGGTGACTACGGCACGTGCGATAAATGCACAGGTAGCTAACCCGCACCGGCACGCGGTCAGTCGTTTCCGTTAACAGCTGCGTCCAAAGCACAGCATGGAACCAGTACAGGGCAGAGCCCTCTCAGTAACAGGGGTCCAACCCCTCCACAGTAACCAAACAGGGGCCTTGCCCCTCCACAGTCCGCGCACCCTCGCCTGACTACCCTGGTTTGCCCAGTGGGCCTAACAAGTCAGTGTAGGAGGCTAGCAGAACCCCGGGGCCTGTGGGGTAGCTAGTACCTCCCTACACTAGTAGCTCTCCTCGGTACTACGTACACGAGGGCCAGCAAGTCGATACAAAGTGGCCAATCCTAACCCCGGGTCCCTGGGGCGGCTGGCTCCGCTCTGCACTAAACAGGTACAGGTACTTCCCTTGGTACTACGTACCCAAGAGACAGCACACTACCACATCTTTCTTTCTCAGTTCCATTCCTTTCTCTTTCCAGGAGTTCCACTCCTAATTCCCCGTAGGGTTCCAGCTCTTTTAACTCAGAACATCCAGGTTTCACTTTCCAGTTTCACGTTCTTATAATCCATGTTCTCAATCACGTTTATTTATTCATAGCAGGCAGCTGTTAATTCAATTCACAGGCAGCTATTATTTCCTTTCCACATTTTCCAAGACTGTAGTATTCATATATTCCACTAGTTCTTCCCGTCCTAGGATTCATGCCATACCCTAGGATCTATCATACAATCTAGTTTTCCAGCCCTAGGATTCATGCAACACTCTAGGATCTATCATTCATTCTAGTTTCTCATTCCTAGGATTCATGCAATGTCCTAGGTTCTATTTATGGTTCCATAATTAACAGATTATACTAATAAACTTAAAAGCCACTCTACCGGTTACAACAGGAGTACTGGGGGCATGGTCGGAAATCCCACGTGCCTCTGCAACCCCCGAGACTGCAACGGAACGGGGTCCTATCACAAGGATCAAACACAAGGAGTTTCTCAAAATAGTATACAACTACTGTAGACGGGTAGAGGATGTAATTCCGAAATGCACGCAACTCGAAACGCGAAAAACGGACTCCGAACGGGCCCTAAGCGGGTCGAAAATGATGAAATAGTGCAAAATCAGACGTCTGGAACCTCTTCTAGACGTCTTAAAAAGTGGATCAGAGGTTACCTTTGCTCTGTGTGGTCTCTCAGACGTCCAGAAGCCTGCGGGGGCGTCTGGCCTAGTTCCTAGAAGTCCGATGGTCACCCCGGACGTCTGGAAGTCGTTCCCGTCTTCTGGCACTACAACCAGGCATCTGATTCGCGTTGGATGCGAATCTCAGAACCTGCGCGTACCCATTTCCTCTCTCTCTTAGTACGGTCAGTCGAAGAAGAGGAAGAAAGATGGAATAACTCACCTTTTAGACGTCTGGACAGTCCTCTAGACGTCCTCCCCGCCGTCTGGTTGTAAGCCCAGACGTCTGATTCTGGAGAATATTCCAGAATCAGGGCACGACTCGCCCTCCGCTCGCGACGCTCGGCCGCGCCGCGACTCGTCCGCCTGCTGCTCGAGCTGCAGTAGGCCTCTCGCGTCACCTCGCGTCCGCTGCGCCCCCGTCGGCCGTCTCCCGTTTCCCCGGCAGGCTCGAGCCCTCATGGCCGACGCCTCCTCCCCCTCGCAGCACCTCCTCCCGTACCTGCCGCGGCTGTCGCCGCCGCCGCTCACTCGCACTCGCTCACGCGCACCAACTGGAAGGAGAAGAGGAAGGGGGCGTGGCCTTTTAAAGCTGCGCGGGGAGGAGAGAGAGAGCGGACAGACAGCCTGCGGCCGCAGGAGAGAGGGAAAAAGAGAGAGAGAGAGATGCGCTCGCAGGTCTGCATGCTCAGGCGCACAGACGAAACCGTTCGTGTCGAACAAACCGAATCCCAGACGTCTGGGATGGGTTTCAGACGTCTGGTCAGACGTCTGGGCCACCTCCCAGACGTCTTGAAAGACGTCTGAAGCCGCGTGTTCGTAACACAGGATCACTGGCAGTGGGTGATGAGCGAGGAGTGAGGCTTAGGCGGGTTAATGGGTTAGGCTAGGTCCACAGGCAAAGGTCACAGACGAGGCGGTGCGTGGGTGAGAGGGACCTCATCCCATGTTTGGAGGCGAATAGCCCACTTGACAAATTCAATTTATGCGTGGTTCCGCAGGTGTATGTTCACGATGTGGCACTAATGCCACGCTTGTCCTTCACGCGAACAACAGTAGTAGGTGGCCTTCAATTGGCATCCTTAGAGTGGTCGATGCTCCCAATTGGCCACCTTGGGATGTTCCTGGAGGTAGTCTACATTGCCTGAGGGTGTCACATGGGGACTTCATGGTTAGAACACCACGAACACTACCAGAGAAAACAATGCGGTGGCAGAGCTCCAGCCTGGAACTTGAAATAGAGAATAAGGCCTTTCGACTGAGTCAAAACACCTTAGGAGGTTTCCCGAACATTGGCGAACGTAATGGCAGTGGTTTCGTGTGAGGATAGGGTGCGTGGTGGTAGGACGGACTTGGAGAAGGTGGTTGGAGATGGGTCTGTTCGAGGGGTGGTGTGAGTAGATGGAATGGGAAATTGAAAGAGGGGAAATGAGCGAAGAGGTGTGGTGGAGGTTTTGAGGTAGTCGGCGAGGAGTTTGGTGGCGTGTGGAGTGAGATGTTCCTCGTCAGAGGTGTGGCCGGAGCGGTAGACGATGGAGTCGCGGAGGTGTGGTCGAAAGAGTTGGTGTGATAAGGAAGAGGTTAGGGAGCAGTTGAGCGTAGTAACGGACGAAGTGGGAAGGAGAAGGCGATTGTTGTGGTGCTGCCGGCGCCGGAGAGAAAAACAACTCCGAAGAGAGGGAAACGACGAGGGAGATTAGGGTGCCGGCTGGTACGGCTTGATGCGGGAAGAAGCGAGGAAGATAACTCCGCTGCTGGTATTGCAAATGAAGGATGAAGAAGGATGGAGGAGCTCATCGGACATCGAGGAGCTTTCGGCTGAGAGAGAGAGGAATTGGGGGGGAATCTTGGCCGATTTAGAGCGTAAGGAGGACGGTCTGAGCAGGAGGTTCTTTTATAGACCTCAGGAGGAAGTTTTGAGCTTGGGAAGCAAGCTTCCCAAGCTTGGAAGTTTTGCCAGAGTTGGGAAATTCCTTGATACCCAAATCTCTCGTGCGTTTGCTTGAGAGATTGGGAAGGTTTTGGGGCATGGGATTTGGTTTAAACGGAAGAGAATTTCTTGACGAACTTCCCTTTCAAATTTGAAAGGGATTCGTCAAGAAATCAAGGAGTTCTTTCCAAATTAAGGGCACCGGAGCAAGTAGGAATAAGTTTAATGGTGGTAGGGACCTTTTTTTGAGAACGACGACAAAGTTAGGGGTCTATTTGGAAAGATTTTGAAAGTTAAGGGTAGAAATGTGATCAGACAGGATCAAGTTGCAAATTAGGTCAAGACAAACTCATCTTGGGTCCAAATTTTGGTATAAGCCTAATTTGGGCCTAAGAAATCTAATGGTGAAGTTGGGTTTTGGTTTTGACTATGTTTGATTGGATAATTTAAGTAAAAATCCAAATTAGGGCAAATATCTGTCTGAGACTCTGTTCTGGGTCATAACGGGTTCTGATGGTCAAATTGAAGTTCCAAACCCTAGAGAATATTTTTTTATGAATTTTAGAAGGTTTAGGTGAATTTTATCTTGATCAGAACCTCAGTTGATTAAGTGGGTCTGTTTTTAGGATTTCAAGTCATTTGATTTTCAAAACACATGCAAACCCTTTTCTGATTGCTCTAACCCACTTGTTAGCCTTTTAAGATCATTTGACCCTTAATTAACCCCTAGGAAAATCCGTGGTTTTTCTGCATTCATGATATTGTGGTAAAATTACAGTTTTAACCCTAGTTTCTTATTTTTCCCTCAGAATGATTATGTAGTGACTTATGGCTCTCTGGCAGTTATGTAGGAGCATTTACTGACTTAATTGGATCAAAATGAGCTAGTTATAGCTCATGATGGTGTTCCCATCATGCCACCAGTCACATAAGTGTGTCTATGCAGGGTTGCCTGAGCTACTAAAGGCCAAATGAAGCTGAGAGGTTTATTTATGTTGGGGACGGGAAGGCTATAGAAGTTCAAGCTGTAGGGCAATTTGAATTATTGATGAAAACTAGAATGTATTTGGAATTTAATGAAACTTTTATTATACCATCTTTTAGACATAATCTAGTTTTCGTTTACATGTTAGATAAGTGTGGATTCACTTGTAGTTTTGGTGATGGAAAAATATCTTTGTTTCATGATTCCAAAATTATTGGTATTGATTTTCTTTCATGTTTTGATAATTTATATTGCCTGGATAATGTAACTTCTTATAATGAGTCTCCTCTTTTGGATACACAGGGAGTGAAAAGAGAACTAGATAATGAAATCTGAGCTACTTAATGGCACAAGAGATTAGGTCACATCTCAAGGAGAATAGAGAGACTTGTGTCAAATGACATTTTAGACCCTTTAGACTTTTTTGATTTTGATCAGTGCATAGAATGTATTAAGGGGAAACAAACCAAGAATAGGAATTTTGAAGCCAATAGGTCAGATGGTGTCTTAGATGTGATTCATACGGATATCTATAGGCCATTTCCTACACCTGTGTGGAATGATCAACAATGCTTTATAACATTTATAGACAACCATTCTAGATATGGCTTCATCTACCTACTTCACGAAAAGGCACAATCACTAGACATGTTCAAAAACTAAAAAGTCAAAGGTAAGAATCAACTCAACAGAAGGATTAAATCTGTCAAATCTAACCATGGTAGTGAATACTATGGTAGGTATAGCGGATCAAGTGAACAACGCCTAGCACTGTTTGTCATATTCCTAAATGTTACGAACGCGTGCCCCGGACGTCTTTTAAGACGTCTGGGAGGTAGCCCAGATGTCGGACCAGACGTCTGGGATCACATCCAGACGTCTGACCAGACGTCTGGGATCATTTTCAGACATCTGGAAATAAGTTTTTTCGACATGCGCGGTCATCTGCGCGCCTGAGCATGCAGACCCGCATATTCGTTATTCCCTCTGCGGCTGCAGATGCCCTGCCGCGATTCTCTCTCCTCCTCACGCAGCCTTAAAAGGCCGCGTGCTCCCTCCCGTTGCCTCCACCCCTTTCCTCTTCTCCTTCCAGTGCCCGAGAGTGAGCGCGGGGTTGCTGCGGCGGCGACGGCCGCAGTGAGCGCGGAGGGGGTGCTACGTGCGAGAGCGGCGCTCAGTGCTGAGGGCGAGCTCGCCGGGGCTGCCAGGGCCGGCCGGTGGGAAGCGCAGCGGGCGCGGAACAACGCGGGAGGCCTGCTGCGGCTCGAGTAGCAGGCGCACGAGGTGCAACGCGGGCGGCGTCGTGAGCAGAGGGCGAGTCGCGCCCTGGTTCTGGAAAAATTTCCAGAATCAGACGTCTATGCTAATAGCCAGACGGCGAGGGCGACGTCTGGAATACTGTCCAGACGTCTAAAAGGTGAGTTTTCCGTCTTCTTCTTCCTTCTTGTCGACTGACCGTACTGAGGGAGGGAGATGGGTGTCCGCAGGCTCGGTGATTCGCCATCCAACGCGAATTAGACGTCTGGCTGTAGTACCAGACGGCGGGAGCGACCTCCAGACGTCCGGGGTGACCATCGGACGTCTGGGAGCTAGGCCAGACGTCCCCGCAGACTGCTGGATGTCTGGGAAACCACGCTGAACAAGGTAATTCTCTGATCCACTTTTTAAGACGTCTGGAACGTCTGGAAGAAGTTCCAGACGTCTGATTTTACACAGTTTCGTCGTTTTCAACCCGTTTAGGGCCCGTTCGGGTTCCGTTTTCCGCGATTCGAGTTGCGTTCTTTCCGGAATTAAATCCTCTACCCGTCTACAGTAGCTATACACTATTTTGAGATACTCCTTGTGTTTGATCCTTGTGATAGGACCTCATTCCGTTGCAGTCTTGGGGGTCGCGGAGGCACGCGGGATTCCTGATCACGCCCCCATTACTCCCGTCGTACCTGGTAGAGTGGCTTTAAGTTATTAATAAAATCTGTTAAATTATGGAACTATAAATAGAACCTAGGACATTGCATGAATCCCAGGAATGAGAAATATATGGAATGATAGCTCCTAGGTGTTGCATGAATCTTAGGGCTGGAAAACTAGATTGTATGATAGATCCTAGGATATGGCATTTATCCCAGGATGGGAAAACTAGTGGAATGTATAATACTGCAGTCTTGGAAAATGGAAAGAGATATAAAGCTGCCTGTAATTTGAATTAACAGCTGCCTGTTGTGAATAAATAACGTGGTTGAGAACATGGATTGTAAGAATGTGAAACTGGAAAGTGAAACCTGGATGTTTGAGTAAAAAGGATGGAACCCTACGGGGGAATTAGGAGTGGAACTCCTGGAAAGAGAAAGGAATGGAACTGAGATGTAGTTGTGTACTGTCTCTTGGGTACGTAGTACCAAGGGAAGTACCTGTACCTGTTTAGTGCAGAGTGGGGCCAGCCACCCCAGGGACCCAGGGTTAGGACCGGCCGCTAGTGTTAGGAGGGCACTAGCTACCCCACGGGCCCCGGGGTTCTGCTCGCCTCCTACACCGACTTGTTTAGGCCCACTGGGGCAAACCAGGGTAGTCAGGCGAGGGTGCGTGGACTGTGGAGGGGCAAGGCCCCGGTTTGGTTACTGTGGAGGGGTTGGACCCCTGTTACTGAGAGGGCTCTGCCCTGGACTGGTTCCGTGCTATGCTTTGGGCGCACCTGTTAACGGAAACGACTGATTGCGTGCCAGTACGGGTTAGCTACCTGTGCGTTTATCGCGCATGCCGTAGTCACCGTTACGTCTGTCAGTGGCCTTGGGGTGGTTGACTGAGGGTAGGATCACCACGGGGGACTCTCCCGGCCAAGAGAGCACCATGTGCTACTTCTACTTTTTGGAAAAGACTACAATCAAGATCGTTCCCACGAGGAACATTCGAGATCAAGAAAAAGATCTGAGGAATAAATGAAATAGTGAGACAATTGAAAGATGTGAATAAAGAAAGTAATCGAACATAACAGCTACTGTACACTCTACTGTTGTCTTTAGTTTAGTTGTCACTCTACTCAGCGTTTTGCTGACGTGTTATACTCGTTACCTTTTTCAGGACCAGGTGTTGAGTAGCCAGGGTCAGCGGCTGCAGAGGACGCTGGGCCGAGTAAGGTCCAGTAGAGTTACCACTGTCTCTTGTACCTCTTTTTGTTACATTGTAGTGAGTAGTTCTTGTTTCCGCTGTACTTTCTTTACCTGCAGTTCAAATTATATTATGAATGCTGTTCTACTGTTGTGGTGGTACATATTGTGGTAGTTTCTTTCCTTACTGCTGTACTTTTTTACTGTTAGTTATATTCATGCTGAATGTGGTTTATTTTACTGCTCTTTTGGTTACTTCCTTGTTGGACGACTAGGTCTTGGGATTAGTTGAGTCGGTCCGGTTCTCGTGTCTCGTAGGGACTCGGGAACCGGGTCGTTACACTAAAGGAATGTGGTATCGTTCTTTAGTACACCATGCCAAGTTCGCCCACTGTGAATGGTGTTGTTGAGAGATGAAACAAGATGCTTAAGGACATGGTAAGGAGCATTATTGCTCATTCTACCTTACCAGATTCACTTTGGGGAGAGGCCTTAAAGACTGCAGCTTACATTTTGAATAGAGTCCTAACTAAGGCAACTAACATGATTGCATATGAGCTTTGGACTGAGCGGAAGCCCAGTCTTAAGCATTTTCGTGTGTAGGGATGTTTAACTGATGCAAGACCTTATAGCCGACTGAAAAGAAACTAGACACAAGGACAGTTAGTTACTATTTTATTGAGTACTCTGAAAGGTAAATAGGTTATAAATTTTATGATCCCACAGCTAAGGTTATATTTGAGTCTAGAACTACCATGTTTTTTGAGAGTGTTTTGAGAATTGAAATATGTTGAGATCGTTCTCGCCATATTCTAAGTTTATCCCAAAGAAGCTATATAGATAAGATACTCAAAAGGTATGGGATGCAAGATTGTAAACCACTTGATACTCCTATGGCCAAGGGAGACAAGTTTAGTCTCAACCAGTGTCCTGTTAATGATTTCGACAAATGGGAGATGCAAATAGTTCCTTATGCATCTACCGTTGGTAGTATAATGTATGCTCAAGTCTATATCAGACCAGACTTGGCATACATTGCAAGCATGTTGGGTAGATACCTAGCTAATCCAAGAAAGAACCATTGGAGAGAAGCCAAGAGAGTACCAGGATATTTGCAGAAGGCACATGATTATATGCTCACCTTTAGGAGGTCAGAAAAGCTTGAGGTCTTCGACTATACTGACTTTGATTTTGGTAGGTGCCAAGATAGGAGAAAGTCCACTTCAGGATATGCATTTCTACTTGCCAGTGGGCCATCTCTTGGAAGAGTGCAAAATAGTCTCTTATTGCATCTTCCACTATGGCAGTAGAATTCATTGCATGCTATGAGGCATCTAATCACGGAGTATGGCTGTGGAATTTTATATCGGGGCTGTGCATAGTAGATGGCATTTACAGGCTACTATAGTTATTTTGTAATAATCAGTTTGTAGTCCTTTACTCCAATAACAACAAGAGCTTCTTCAAATCGAAGCACATTGAGATCAAGTTCCTGGTTATTAAAGAAAGGATGCAGAATGAACAACTATCTATTGAGCACATCGATATGGACTCTATGGTTACGGATCCGCTTACTGAAGGAATAAAACCAAGATGTTCCATGAACATGTAGCTTCTATGGGCTTTATGTCCTTACAAAAATTTTAGCTTTAGTGGGAGTTTGTAAACTTTGTACTGCTCATTTGTAATAGACAAACTTTGGTAATTCAGTTTTCAGTTATTCAGTTCTTTGGTTATGTATAAAGCTTTGTAAAGCTTCATTTCTGTTGAAATAAACAAAACTTAAAGTTTTCAAGTTCAATGTTCACTTTGACAAGTATTATGGTTTTGGTTTTTGGTTGCGATCTAAATTCGAAGGACCAGTTGGAAATTGGCATGTGTTGATTACTTCAGCATGTAATTTCTATGCTGCACATTCACACATTTTTGGTTACCATTTTGCATTAGTGTACATGGCATTATTGGTTTAGTTATTGTTATGCAACAAAAGCTGCTTTGGTCCTATTGCTAGTGTGATTTGGTAGATCGAATTATTTACATATATGCATTACAGTTGTTGACAACAAAGTTGAGCTCAAAATTCAGTTTCATATGTTATTTAATTGACAGGTTATATATATTCAGTCCATGTAGGAGATTGTTGGATCATAGTCCAAAGATGGACTATATATATATATATATATATATATATATATATGTATGTATGTATATTATCGAATAGTATGTGATTATATGAACCGTCAACTTTTATGCCTATGATATAAGGTGATCAAATCAAGTTATTTGGCTAACATGGGCATGAGATGCAAAAGGAGAGGTGTGGTTTTATTTAAATAACATGTACAAAAGCCTATTTGTGATTTATATCTCTTCAATGGGAGTAAATATAATTCACCCATACAGTAATTAGGACTAATTACTGATTTAAGTATTTTGGGGTTTATGGTCCCCAAAAGACCCAGCTCCTAATCCTAGGTTTATACCCCCATCTTGCAACAAAGGGAGAGAGTGAGAGAGAACTGTAGAAGGAAGAGAAAAGGCTTATTCCTTAAGGTGATTCTCAATTTGGTTATTGGAGGTGGGATCTTTTGGAAGCATCATTAGCAACCCCTTTCTTCTTTATCATCGAGACGAACACAGGTAACCTTATTTTCTAGAAGTAGAAGCTAGATGATAATATATATGCATATATTCTTGTTCTTAAAAGTAAAAGATAATGAAGTTCATTTGCATGTTGGTATATCAGGTTTAGTTATAGATTTTTGTTTAGTCTTTCTATTTAGATAACTTTTATTTGTTAACTTTGGATCTCACATAAACCTAGATTCATTGGATGTTGATGGTAACACCATCATGGGTCTAATTAGCCACAATCAGTTCAATTCAAATGATAAATGCTCCTAAATGATCATCTAAGGGTCACAATTTCGTATTGATCTAATTTGAGAAAAAAATAGGAAAACATTATTAATTTTGATGTTTTAACAGCACATCACAAATGTAGATTATTCACAGGGTTGCTCAGGGATTAATTGAAGGTTAATTGAACATAAAATATTAAAAGTGGGTTCACACTGGTTCAATCAGAGTTTCACGCATTTCGAGGGTGAAAATAATACTAAAAGCCTTAATTATCAACCCCACTTAAATTGAAAAGGTTCTGTTCAGGATAAAATCAATCTAAGCCTCCTAAAATTCATAGAAAAATATTCTAAGAGGTTTTGCACCTTTGTTTTGACCATATGAACCCATTTTGACCTGGAATAGAGATTCAGATGGGAATTTGCCATAATTTGGGCTCCTATGCAATTTACCCAGTCAAACGTGGTCAAAACTTAAATCTAAGTTTACCATTAGATTCTTTGGATCCAAATTAGTTTAACATCAAAATTTGGGCCCAATCAAAGTTCATGTTAACCTAATTTGCATCTTGGGCCTTAAAAACTCTATGTTACACACTTAGACCCCTAACTTTCAATTTTCCTACAAATACGCCGCTAACTCCTCGTCACTCTTGTAGAAGTGCGCCTGCAGCCATTGTTTTCTGTACATAACCTCCAACCCTAGTCAACCAATGTTGACCGACTCAAAACTATGACAAATCATCACTAAATCCCACCAAATTTGGTGGGATTGGTGTTCATACTATAGAGAGTCGTTTAATCAGGATCTTGGACCCCGATTTGGAGCGAGAAGCTCCAGCAAACTCAAAGAAAACTTGGGTCTTCCTTTCTTCCTACCCAACCCACCCAAGACTTGAAAAGATCATAAAGTGCTAAGCATCTTATTGTGTATGTGATTACTCGCTATACGGGCAACTATATTGGATCTCAAGTATCCATAAGCTCTAGGTGAACTTAAAATGAAGTTATTGCTACCTAAAAGTTTCTCTCTCTGATTGATAGCTTTGTCCATGCTAATTTTTTGTGGGGTCAACACCAGGCAAACTCAGTGTATATCTCCCTGGGTCATTATTTCTGCTTCCTTGCTTCCTTTAGTTTGGGATTTATTTGTGCTTGTTGTAGGTTGGGCTCTGGATAAATGATAATGAGTGGTTACCCATAGCGACTTGCCAACCATATCCGTGCGGTAAAGTGTGGTTTATTTTTATCTTTTTGTTCTTCCCCTTTTCTTTCTTTTTCTCTTTTTTTTCTCTTTTTTTTTTCCTTTCCTAAGGTATGTTCTTTCTTTCTTTTTTTTCATTCAGGTGGCTTCCCTCATTTGAGACGTACCTAAAGGTAGCGGCCAAAGAGAGTTAGGTCTAATGGTTGGGCTCTAGGCACCTTGCAATGGGCGGTTACCCACTACAACGTGCTAGCCATATCACCCTTAGTTTGCTTATTGGCTCCCTAATTTCCGCTATTGTCACCCGTACAGTGAGTTAGTGCGTGATGTGTGTAGATGCTTAGACTTCTAGAATGTTTCAAATTAGAGGGTGATGAGGGGCAAAAAATGCCCTCGAACCCAAAACTCCATACCTGACCCGACAGAGGATCCGGCTACTTGGATACAGGGCATACACGTAGAACTAGCTCCTCGTCTTGCCTATGACTAGTCGGATCCTAATCGGCACCAGCCTAGCCTGCCAGAAGATTTAGCGCACTAATGGTAGAAGATACGATATGATTTGCCTGACCACCCATACGTTTGTTGACAGCTACCAAGTAGCCTAACAAGTAGGGGGACCAGAGCCCATCCCCCTGGAGAGAAATCATGTAATACCGTGTAATCCCCGAAATTCTAGTGCATAGTTGGGAGTACCATCCTCTCCCCAGACGTACACCCCTTGTGGTGGAATTGGGTCACCAAATCCCTGTTCGCCTCTGTGTATGCTTGTTGATTGCCGCTCTACCCTCCTATGCGATGGATGATTAATGGCTATGTAGCGCTTCCTACACTAACAAATCTTTTGGTGGCCTTCCAAGGCTCATCAAATGGTATTGTCTGTGAGAAGCGTCAATGAAAGTCATCGCTCTTCAGAGCATCCCATCACTGGGAGGAAGGGCCCCTTCGGCACCCTGCCTCAGCCCCCTTGAGAGAGAACTATTGCGGTGGTTGTAACCACCCATCGTCCCACTTGCGGCATCCCTCCCGTCGGAGGGACCTGGTCAGGACGTGGCATTGGTTGAATTCGAATAGGTTGTGTTAATATTTTGAAATTATCGTTGAAGTGAGTATAGTGGTTAACCTAAATTGAGTCTAACCATCTTTCACAATTTTTTTTTTTTACCTGTCCTACTTAATTTTATCTTGGTCACTTTTAGGCCCAGGGTCAATCTCAGGGAGGCGGGAATTAAAGGTGAAGAAGTTTCTACGCCTTTCCTAGAACGTATCTCTTCTATGCGTTTATTATGTTTTTTTTTTTTTGTTTAAGATTTTTTTATTGATAATATTGTCCTTAAGGCACACCCTCAAAATCAGGTCCTTGGCTTTGAGCCAATTTAGGGTTTCCAGAAGAACTGGCCCTGCTATTTGCAAGACCAAGTACCTGCAAGACAAGGATTATCTTTTCTCTTTTACTCTTTTTTTTATCTTTTTAACAGCAGGAAACAAAAGAGAAATAAAAACAAGATAGGCTGCTTGTAGAGAAATAAATACAGTCTATATATATATATATATTATATATATATATAGGGGTGGGGGTGGAAGTGGAAATGGCGTGTAGCACAGTATCGAGTTGGTTCACGTCTGGTAAGATGCAACCAACAAGACAACGTGCTGCGTAGAGTGTGGAACGGATGTGTGGGAGTGTGTGCGAAGGCGCTTGTTTTACTTGGGTATCGGGGAATATTAGCAACTGGTGCAGATATTCCCGCGATAAAATGCATAGTGGAGTGATTAATGCAATGGCGTATGAATACAGGTAGGTGATGTGTATGTAAAGATCTATATATATATATGTATATATATAGATAGGGTTATAACTATATAGGTATATATGTAGTTGTATATATACGTATATATGAATATATATATATTTATAGCTATATATATATATATAGTAATATATGTATATGTATATGTTTATATATATATGTATATATATATAGATATATATATCTATATATGTATGTATATATGTATATATGTATATATATTTATATATAGTTGTATAGGTATGAATATGTATATATGTATATATATATGTATTTATGTATATAGATATATTGGTATAAGTATCTATGTGTATAGGTATATATAGATATATATATGTATATATGTGTATATATATAAATATATATATATTTATATATATTTATGTATATATGTGAGTGGATATATAAATATATATGTATGTGTACGTGAGTTTATAAGGGTGTGTGTGTGTGTACAAGTGTGTGTGAGAGAGTACACGTGAGTGTGTACAAGTGAGTGTGTGTGCGTGTACTGGCGGGTGGCTGTGAGAGAGAGTGGGCATGTTAAGTCGTCTGGCGGGAGCGTCCACCGTCTGGTGGCCAGGGCACACGCAGGTGCACAAGCGCTTCACGCGGGCAGGTGCGGGAGCGCAGCGCACAGCACTACGAGCTGGAGCGGGCGCAGGCGAGGAGAGAGAGCGCTATGCCATCGACTAAGTGAGAAACAAGCTAGTGGCTACAGTGTCGCGCTGAGAGGTGTGAACAGTAGCTACAGTGCCGCGCGGGAGCGGTCGACCGGTAGCACCAGTTCTGCGTGCACTGGCGCACTGGGAAGTGCCTGCCCACGCGGGGAGAGCTCGAAAACGTCTGCAGTCATGCGCGCGGTGGCCTACGCTGCTGCTGTTGGAGCTTCCGACCTTGAAGCTCTGGCAATGGCGGCGAGAGTGTTTAGCGGTGAAAACAAAGGGTGAAACCACCACCCCTCCTACTCACGAAGGAGCTGGGCGGTGGTGGAACTCATAGTGGTGGTCGTGGGACCACTGTGAGCTTTCTCCTGTCCACAGTGTGTCTCTTCAGTGAGAAGAGAGACTGTGTATGGAGAGGGAGAGGGGAGGAGATTGTCCTGGAGGAAGGTGTCTGGGGGTGGTGTGTGTTCCAGGCTCTCTTGCGCAAGGGAGAGGGCAAGTCCTTTTAAAGAAGGAGATGCATGCCACTGCCATGCTGCTGGCAGAGGAAGTCCAGCCATGTTGCTGGTAGAGGAATGGCGCGAAGAGGTGCATGCCCCATGCCCTAAGCCGCGCGAGGGAGAAGATTTTCAAAGTCAAAATAAAAAATGAGAATGGTGAATTTGTAATGCAGCCCTTGATGAAGACGTTAATTAGATGGCCAATTATTCGCATTATCCTCCCCTCTCAATAAATGCATGCATGTGTTAATTTACAAATGTAACTATAGTTACTTAAGATACAATGGTAGTACTAGGGAATAACACAAGATGGCATAATTACTGGTGTATTTTTACTGTGCAATCATACCCCCATGCCTATCTTTTGCTAGTCCCTAGCGAAACATTTTGTATTTAGAAATGATCTTAAGCTAAAGATTTTCTTCTGAGGTGACATGGGTGTATTTATTTGTTGGATATTGTGAGATCCACTTGCAGAGAAGACTACCAGTACTTTAAGTCTTACGTGACGTAGACCATCTCTCGATTAACCTGGACTCTTGATATTTAAACCTTAAGTACGATTTCCAAGACTCAGAAGGTTTTTGTCGTACTTGAGAGCTCAAGAGATTATGGTTTGTGCATACTGAAGGATCAAGACTGACCAGATGAACATTAAGACTCAAGCCCAGGGTTTCACGAATCTTTAAGTGCAGGTTGGTCCCAGTTTCAGCTCGTGTCTTCGGATCGACCCTTAAGAAGATGACGGAAAACTCAACTCCTATTTTATTACATTTGTGGTTCAAAGAATATATGGTAGAAACAGGATATTTGTAACTTACCCTGAAAAACTTTTTAGGGAGAAAAATTTACAGACATTTTCTAGATATACTGACTTATTTGCACTTTTTTTTTTTTTTTGAAACAAGTGTCAGTATATCTCTTACAACTTTATTTAGAGCAACACACTTTTTTGATGGGAGGGTTTCTTTTTGGTGGAAAGAGTTTCTCCTAGACGCAAGACTAAAGCCTGGGATAAAAAGTTTACCTGCGCTCACAGGTAAGGATCCACCTTCCCTAATGAACACTAGGGTTGGATCTTATGTTCACCTAGTCTTTCTTGATATGTGTAGTGTGAACCAAGATTACTTAGGCTCTTGAGTAGAAGAAAACCAATGGATCCTGTACTGGTGTCTCAGGTATAAGAATTCGTCCTTAGTTAGGAGAGATTCCGATCTATCTTATCACTACTCAAGTGAATTAAGCCGAGCTTGAGCGAATCAAGCTTCTGTGGCCTGGAAAGTCTTCAAAACAGTGGTTGAATATCCACAAACACTTATTGTATTTTTGTTTCAGCCTTCAAATCATTACTAAACACCCCCCTTTTTTTTTTACTATGTACATATTTATGGATGGATAGAAGCTGCATGATACCATATAATACCCAGATCCTATAGATGCCTATCCACCCCCCCATGCCAAAAGATGTTATGCCCTCATATGCATGCAGGGAAGGGTAGAGGAAGGTCTAAAGATCAGGGTACGAGAGCTGAGGTGTAGGGTATATAGCAAGGTGGTAGGGTGGGTGGTGAAATGAAAAGGTGAGAAGTGAAGTGTTCGTGACAGTGGAGTGTTGCTGGGGTGCCTCCCAATGAGCGCTGAATTTAACATCCCCAGCTGGACTCAGAATGAGGCACGAAATTAGTTACCCTCTAGTAGGGCAACAGTTTCTCCAACGGGGGTAGGTTCATGAGTAAGATAAGGTTTTAAATGCTACCCATTGACCGTAAATTTATGCCCAAATTTGGGATCTTCAATTTTAATGGCCCTGTTGGGAAATGGTCTCGAGACCAGGAAGGGACCAGTCCATTTGGACTTCAATTTCCCTGGAAAGAATTTGAACTGGGCATTGTAAAGCCAAACTTGTTGGGATGGCTCAAATTCCTTTCACCGAATTCGACTGTCGTGAAAAGCCTTAGTGCGTTGCTTGAAAGTTAAGGCAGAATCATAGGCTTCACGACAAAGCTCTTCCAGCTCTTGGAGTTGGAGTTTCCTTTCTCGACCACACAGGTCTGGGTCAAGGTTACATTGGCGAACTGCCCAATAAGCGTGGTGCTCCAACTCCACGGGCAAATGACGAGGCTTCAAGTAAACGATTCTATAAGGAGACATACCTAGGGGAGCCTTGAAGGCGGTCCGGTACGCCCAAAGTGCGTCAATCAGCTTGTCGGACCAATCCTTACGGTCAGGTCGAACCATTTTCTGGAGAATTTGCTTGATTTGTCGGTTCGACACCTCAGCCTGGCCGTTCGTCTGAGGATGATATGGAGATGCGATACGATGGACTCCATATTTCCTCAAAAGTGCCCGAAAAGAAGCATGGGTAAAATGGCTTCCTCCAACCGTGATAATGGCTCAAGGGATCCCAAAGCATGCAAAAATGTTGTCTTTGACAAATCGAGTGGATATGACATGGTCAGCATGGTGCGTGGGAATAGCCTCGATCCATTTTGAAACGTAATCAACAACCACGAGGATGTATTCGAAGCCGTTGGAAGGAGAAAAGGGACCGATGAAATCAATTCCCCATATGTCGAAGATTTCAGCAGCTAGGATGGGTTGCAAGGGCATCATATCACGATGTGGCATTGTCCCTAATGATTGGCACCTAGTGTAATGTTTGGCTTAATTGTGTGCATCCTGGTGAAGGGAGGGGCAAAAGAAACCGCACTGTAACACCTTGGCTGCAATTTTCCTCCTAGAGAAATGGACTCCACAGGCCTGATCGTGGCAAAAGGATAGCACACAGAGGAATTCGCTATCAGGAATACAGCGACGGATGATCTAGTCAGCACCTATTTGAAAAAGTAGTGGATTATCCCAGAAATAATACTTTGCTTCTGCAATGAGATGCTCGTGCTGGTTTTTAGGCCAGCCACGTGGAAGGGAACCAGAAGCAAGGTAATTGGCAATGTCGGCATACCAAGGTCCACTTGCCACATTAATTGCCAATAGGTGCTCATCGGGAAAAGCCTCAGTGATCGGTAGGGTAAGTCCAATGCGGTCAGGGTCCAGTCTCGAGAGATGATCGGCTACAACATTCTGGGCTCCGGCTTATCGCGGATCTCAATGTCAAATTCTTGGAGTAGAAGGATCCAACGAATCAATCTAGGCTTGGCATCCTTCTTGTGCATGAGATGGCGAATGGCTGCGTGGTTAGTGAATATAATAACATGCGAGCCCAGAAGGTAAGAGCGGAATTTCTCCTGCCCAAAGAGGACCGCCAGTAGTTCTTTCTCAGTAGTTGTATAATTACGCTGGGCCTCGTCCAACGTCTTACTGGCGTAGTACACCACGAAGGGGTGTCTATTGCGTCTTTATCCCAGGATGGCTCCGACTGCAAGGTCGAAATCGTCACACATGAGTTCAAAGTCGAGGGACCAATCAGGTGGCTAGAGAACAGCTGCGTGAATGCCCGTATGCAGTTAGGGCCCATATCAAAGGGTACGTCGGTCGATAGGAGATGAGTTAAAGGTCTAGAAATCTTGGTGAAGTATTTGATGAATCTCCTATAGAAACCGACGTGTCCCAAGGAGCAGATTTGTTTGACAGAGCCAAGCAAAGGTAAATCAGCAATTAGATCAAGATCAGCTCTGTCAACCTCGATACCCCTATCGGAGATGATATGCCTGAGAACAATTCCCTTGTGTACCATAAAATGACTTTTTTCCTAGGAAAGCACGAGGTTCACATCAATACATCTCTGAAGGATATGGGTCAGGTTGGTAAGACAGTCATCAAAAGAGGGTCCAAATGCATCCTTCTAAATGCAAAGGTGCCGAAGGGGCAGGTAAAGGTGATTTTCTCTTGGTCCCTGGGTCAATTGCCACCTGGTTATATCCAGAGAATCCATCCAGGAAACAGAAAAATTTATTTCTTGCTAATTGCTCCAGGATTTGGTCTATAAAAGTAGCGGAAAGTGATCTTAGTTGCAGCATTAAGTTTCCTATAATCTACAGACACTCTCCAAGATGTAGAAGTGTGTGTAGGGATGTATTCGCCCCTATCATTGACACGGATGGTGAGTCCGGCCTTTTTGGGCACGACATGAATCGGACTCACCCAGGGGCTATCACTGATCGGGTAGATTATACCTGCATCCAGCCACTTAATAATTTCCTTTTTAACGACCTCCCGCATGTTAGGGTTGAGACGTCGCTGCATCTCACGGGAAGGTTGAGCCTCCTCCTCCGTATATATACGGTGAGTGCAGTAGGAGGAGCTAATGCTAGTTAAGTCTGATAAGGACCATCCAATGGCTGCCTTGTGTTCCATAAGGACCTTTGTTAGTTTGCATTCTTGCTCCCTGGTCAATTTTGAACTAATGATTACGAGGAGCATTTCATTTAGTCCCAAAAAAACATACTTAAGCGTATTAGGCAACGCTTTCAGCTCGGGAGAGGATGCTGAAAGATCTGGCATTTCTTGGGATGAGAGTGTCCCAAGCGGATTAGAAGAAAACAAGGCAGGAGGAAGAAGTTGGCCCTCAGATTGGCCAAGAAGAGGGGCATCGTGGATTGATGGATCCAAAAAGGGATAGCCCCAGTGAGCAGTATTTGGGCTCAAGGTCCCAGTGTGGAGTTGCAATTCCGCCTGATTTGGCGGGAAAGAAAGGGCAATTCGGTCTTCAAGAGTGTGGATCGGCGGTGAGTAGCCCAAATATGACTCAGACCACGAGGTTTGGGAAGCGGAGAAATCCTCGTCAGAAGTCTGGTCAGGAGAAGGTACGGGAAAAGGGAGGGATGGGGGAATGTCACAATATGTGTCGGTCAGGCAATCGTCTGTGTTTAAAGGCAATCCACAACACTCAGAATAGGTCCCTATTAGTCCAATACATGCGCCGACGACCATGTCCTCGTCAGACGTGTCATCCTCGATGCAATCGCAATCAAAGTTCTTGGCTGCCTTGAAGATGTTAAGCTTGAGCTTCTCAGATCCAACAACAATCTCAATACAGCCCGACTCGCAGTCGATATGGGCGTGGGCTGTGGCCAAGAAAGGTCGACCAAGGATGATCAGACAATCAGAAAGTGAGCTAGGAACTTCCATATCCAAAACAAGAAAGTCAACAGGAAAACAGAGACTGTTGACCTTAACCACCATGTCTTCCACCACACCCTTTGGTATTTTGACAGAACGATCTGCCAACTGTAACGTGACAGGGGTGAGTTTCAGATTTCCTAAGGCAAATTTCTCGAGCATGATGGTTGGTATAAGATTGATGGAAGTCCTAGATCAAGCAGAGCATGGTTAAAATTGCAGCCTTGGATGCTACAGGAAATAAGCGGTGTGCCCGGATCTTTCTGCTTCGGTGGTAGATTTGACAGTATAACACAACTCGCATGAGGCGAAAACCACCGGATTCATTGTTTTCTTTGACTGTCGCCTGGGTGTAGTGTAGTCTTTAAAAAATTGGGCGACATTAGGTATGTGGTCGATAACCTCTAATAGGGGTACCTTGATTTCAACATTCCTGAATAAATTACGCAGGTTATCAAAGGCTTGCGTATCCTTTTTCTTGCCTTTTGGCTCCCTTAGTAGAGCCTCAGGGAATGGGACCGATTCCGGCACTAGTTTGGGTGTATCGTCCTCTTGCGAATGTGGTGCGCATCCCGAATGAGAGGGTGATGAAGAAGATGGGCCAGGATCAAGTCAAGGCGGATCGACGGTTTGCTTACCGCTCCTCGTAGTGATCACATTAGACGTCGTGGGTCCAGTGGGATCATAAGGCGAAGGAGGGTTCACAGTAGGGACATAAGTGTGAGGTGTAGTTGCTGCGGGATTAGCCTGAAATCCCGGTGGAATGCTCGGAACCTGCAGAATCTGATGAACCTGCCCCTGAGAAGGTCGTACCTATGGTTGAGGACCACGGGGTACGAAATTCGCGGGTTGGGAACAGGTTGGGCTGGAAGAGTGCCCTGAGATCGAGTTGCCATACGTAGTTGATTGTTCTCAGCATTCTGCTGCGCCAATTGGTGCTGAATAGAGGTCATGTTCTCTTCATGGCGCTTAGACATTTTTGTCATCATTCACATCAATTTATCAAGAGGACTCGATGCATGTTCTGTTTGCGGTATGCAAGGACCCGATGGCGGATTCACCACAGGATTAGACTAGGCCCTTGGGATGACGGGTGCGGACGGTTGCATTGTCCCACTCGCGGGGTTTTGTCGTTGCGAGTTATTGGACCATGAGAAATTAGAATGATTTTTCCACCCTGGGTTATAAGTAGCAGAGAACGGGTTGTTCCCCGGGGCGTAAGCATCTTCTAAACCAGAAGATGAGTTCGCATGTAAATATGCATCCGAGCACGCAGAGGCTTGGTCCTCTGTGTGAAAATACTGGCTTGCAGAAGCCAGATCCACATGACTTATCGAATTGCTCGGTGCGACACTCGGTAAGGAAGATCTAACGGGGTTTTTGGGGATAAGCCTGGCATTTGAAGGATTAGGATTGTGACGAAGTGGTGAGGTGGGGGTGTTTGCCATAAAACGGGCGAGATTGGCCAGAAGCTTGTCCAGCTTCTTGTGCACGACAGAGACTTCATCCAATTTTTGTGTGATAAGATTAATATCAGTGGATGAATGGGGGGGTCCCGTGTCAACTTCGTGAACATTGCGGGGAAGGCTGGTACGATTAAAGGTGACAATGGAGGCATTGTTCATTGAGTTTTCGCTCATGTTTTCAAATAATTCGAATGCTCCATTCTCGTCTTTATTCATGAAATTCCCTCCGCAAGAAGCGTTTGCTATCTGCTTCAAAGTCTTATTTAGCCCATAATAGAAAATTTGGGCTATATGCCACTTAGGCAGATCGTGGTGCGGACACTTCTGGAGGAGGTCGTTATACCTCTCCCAAGCCTCATGAAACTGTTCGCCGTTTTGTTGCATAAAGGAAGTTATAGTACGGTGAAGTGCATTGGTTCGCTCGATTGGGAAGAATTTCTTAAGAAATGATGCTCACATCTCTTCCCAAGAATGGATGGTTCTCCCAAGGGTGCGTAACCATTGCGACGCTTTATCCAACAACGAAAATGGGAACATTTTCATGAGAACAATTGATAACCCGATGTTTCTTGGTTTAACTGTTTCAGCCAATCGGGTTAGGTCTTCCAAATGGAGAAAAGGATCTTCACTTGCAAGACCATGGAAGTGAAAGTTAATCAGGCCAATTATATTGGGTTTCAATTCAAAATTGTCCCCGCCCATGGGGGCCCGGATTTGTCCTATGGTCTCTGTAGCAGCGGGATTTTGATAAGAGCTAGGAGACCTAGGCTCCTCCCGTTCGGGAGGGTTCTGCATTTCCTCCAAGGTTTCCCTAATGGCTTCAATCTGCTCATTGTACATTTCCATTTGGGCTTGAAGGTAGGTTATGGGGTCCATGGCTCCACCACCTGGTGGGTTTTTAGGGCGGTTTCCTCCCTTGGGATTTGGGGGTGGGCGTGCAGCCATGTTTGTGGAGGAGGATGATGATTTAGTTTTTTTCCTTCTAGAATTATCAGTCAATTCAAACAATTGAGGGTTTTGTGACCTCCTCCCAAACATGCACTATCGTAGGAAGAATTGGGAAGATAAGAAGGGAAAAGGGGATGAGAGAAATGACGCCGCAAAGGTACACTTGATGACAAATGAAGGCAATCAAAGTCCTAACCTCTACAGTGTGCCCTTAGACCTAAAGATCTAAGTTACCTACTAGCACAACCTACGGAACCAAATGCGAGCACCGCAGAACCACCGGGCCAAATTGAAAGGCCGTTTGCCCCAGTCTTAGAAACCCGATATCACGCGGGAACCCGCACTAGCACGTAGGCGCTACACACAAGTAGTTAGACCTCCAATCCTTAATAAGGGTCAAGTTGCTACCAGTTTTATTTATAGGCTTAGGATCAAGTGCTTAGGAATGTGAAGGGAGTTGTATACGGGTAATGCCGAAGTGCGTTGATTTTAGAAAGTGTGTAAACCAAGCATGCAATGGGGAAATCTCCCCGAATTGAAGTTTTAGTTGGTGAATGGTTTTTAGAATTTCAACCTTAAGTAGTATGGATTTTAAGATTTCGCTGAGTTACCAATTCAACCAATCTCTAGGTTTTGAGAAAATACAAGTTCTTCTATGCTCAACAAACCCTTCTTCAATGTGAGTTGGCTAATGCACGCTAAAAATGCAATGGGCTTCCCTAGGTGGAAATTTCTATGTGTGGATGCACGAGTCAATTTTAGGTTAGTGTGAAAGGGAGAAAAGGCACTTCAATTCAAGTGCTCCCAATCACCAAAATAATGTTCCACACACAAGGCTCAACCAAAAGATAATGTAAAGAAAATCAAAGTGTTGGGATTGAAATATTCGGGTTTAAATTTTAGGCAAGTGAAAGGTCGTGGTGGGGTTGGAATCAATTCAATTCCAAGTCTCCCCACCAAAAAAATGTGATCCCGAATTGTGGATAAATGAGGCAAGGAGGGATGGCAATCAATCTATTTAATCTTGCCTCAAAGAATACTTCACACTACGAAAGATTCAAGAATCAAGATTCTTGGATCTTCGCTATGCGAAATTTGGCGAGAAATCCTCGGGCGGTGGGGGTGATAGCAGACAATCAAACAAGTGATTTTTAATCCACTTGCCGTAAGAAATCCCAAGAAGTGTTTTTAGGTTTTTTTATTTTTCTTTTTATTTAGGTGACAAGTTAACCTAAGTTGCTAAGAGAGAGACATACCTTTTCAGCAACGTGGGCGAAGCTCCAGTGCAGCACCAGTGACTTCACGCTCTTGTTCCCACCTTGGATCTGCCTACGTCTTTGACTTCCTTTGCTTGCCTCCTCCTTGTAACTGGTTTACCTGCACACCAGCAAACAAAAACACCTGTGACGAGAAGTGTGTGAGAAGAGAAAATTAGAGGAATGGAGTAGAAACTTACCTCAATGCGCACCTCCCCGGCAACGGCGCCAAAAAAATGGTGGTTGAACTCGAATAGGTTGTATTGATATGGTGAAATTATCGTTGAAGTGAGTATAGTGGTTAACCTAAATCGAGTCTAATAATCTTTCACATTTTTTTTTTTTACTTGTCCTACTTAATTTTATCTTGGTCACTTTTAGGCCCAGGGTCGATCTTAGGGAGGTGAGAATTAAATGTGAAGAAGTTTCTACGCCTTTCCTAGAACGTATCTCTTTCGTGCGTTTATTATATTTTTTTTATTTTTTTTCTGTTTAAGATTTTTTTGTTGATAATATTGTCCTTGAGGCACACCCTCAAAATCAGGTCATTGGCTTTGAGCCAATTTTGGCTTTCCAAATGAACTGGCCATGCTATTTGCAAGACCGAGTACCTGCAAGACAAGGATTATCTTTTCTCTTTTACTCTTTTTTTTATCTTTTTTATATCAGGAAACAAAAGAGAAATAAAAACAAGATAGGTTGCTTGTAGAGAAATAAATACAGTCTATATATATATATATTATATATATATATAGGGGTGGGGTGGAAGTGGAAATGACGTTTAGCACAGTATCGAATTGGTCCACGTCTAGTAAGACGCAACCAACAAGACGACGTGCTGTGTAGAGTGTGGGACGGATGTGTGGGAGTGTGTGCGAAGGTGCTTGTTTTCCGTGGGTATCGGGGAATATCAGCAACTGGTGCAGATATTCCAGCGATGGAATGCGTAGTGGAGTGATTAGTGCAAGGGAGTATGGATACAGGTAGGTGATGTGTATGTATATATATATATACATATACATATATGTATATCTATATACATATATATATATATGTATATACATATATATATATATATATGTATATATATAGATAGGGTTATAACTATATAGGTATATATGCAGTTATATATATATATAACTATATAGATATACATATTTTACTATATATATATATATATATTTATATATAGTTGTATAGGTGTGAATATGTATATATGTATATATATATATATGTATTTATGTATATAGATATATTGGTATAAGTATCTATGTATATAGGTATATATAGATATATATATGTATATATATATATATTTATGCATATATGTGAGTGGATATATAAATATATATGTATGTGTACGTGAGTTTATAAGGGTGTGTGTGTACAAGTGTGTGTGAGAGAGTACACGTGAGTGTGTGTGTGCGTGTACTAGCGGGTGGCTGTGAGAGAGAGTGGGCATGTTATGTCGTCTGGCGGGAGCGTCCGCCGTTTGGTGGCCAAGGCACGCGCAGGCGCACAAGCGCTTCACGCGGGCGCTGGAGGGAACGTGTGCATTATCGTTGCATGCAGGCGGGTGCGGGAGAGCAGCGCAGCACATAGCGCTGCGAGCGAGGAGAGAGAGCACTATACCACCGGCTAAATGAGAAACAAGCCGGTGGCTACAGTGTCGTGCTGAGAGGCGTGAACAGTAGCTACAGTGCCGTGTTGGAGAGGGCGAACAGTAGCTACAGTGCCGTGTTCTGCATGCGCGGGCACACTAGGAAGCGCCTGCACGCGCGGGGAGAGCTCGCGGACGTCTGCAGTCGTGCGTGCGGTGGCCTGCGCTGCTGCTGCTGGAGCTTCCGACCTTGCAACTTTGGCAATGGCGGCGAGAGTGTTCAGCGGTGAAAATAGAGGGTGATACCACCACGCCCACCTGCTCACGAAGGAGCTGGGCAGTGGTGGAACTCACAGTGGTGGTCATGGGACCACTGTGAGCTTTCTCCTGTCCGCAGTGTGTCTCTTCAATGAGAAGAGAGACTGCGTATGGAGAGGGAGAGGGGAGGAGATTGGCCTGGAGGAAGGTGGTTGGGGGTGGTGTGTGTTCTAGGCTCTCTTGCACATGGGAGTGGGCAAGTCCTTTTAAAGAAGCAGACACATGCCACCGCCATGCTACTGGCAGAGGAAGTCCAGCCATGCTGCTGGCAGAGGAATGGCGCGAAGAGTTTAATGCCCCATGCCCTAAGCCGCGCGAGGGAGAAGATTTTCAAAGTCAAAATAAAAAAATGAGAATGGTGAATTTGCAATGCAGCCGTTAATTAGATGGCCAGTTATTCACATTATCCTCCCCTCTCAATAAATGCATGCATGTGTTAATTTACAAATGCAACTATAGTTACTTAAGATACAATGGTAGTGCTAGGAAATAACATAAGATGGCATAATTACTGGTGTATTTTTGCTGTGCAATCAGGCATCTGCATGCCTTAGTGACCTCGGCTCATCGCTCGAGGTCCCCAAGCTGAACCCCGCTTCCTTGAGACGTGACTTAGTGAAGAAGAACCAGGAGCTGAGTCCGATGATCCTAGATATATGCCCCTACGCATTCCGCCCACCCACTCGGGAAAGAGGAAATGGAGGTCCCCCGCTGAAGTCGCTTGGAGAGTCAGCCGAGGCCTGGCGAGAAAGGACAGTGGACCCCAGCTCATGCACCACTCCCTTAGGAGCCACCCTCGGGCTATGTCAACACTCGACCGTTCCAGGAGGAGTTCCCACCGGGTTCCTCCAACGGTGCCCACCTAGAGAGGGCTCGCGTGTGAACTGTAGCCCGACCAGCCGGACAGCTCCTCCAAGGGTGTGAAGAGTAGGTCCTGGGAGGGACCAGTGACAACCCCAAGAGGCCGTCGGCAGTCAAGTGGCGGAAGACTGTGCCTACCTGATCTTGCTTGGGTTAGCTTGAGGCTCAGCACTCTAACGAGGGAGGCCTCATGAGGCGACGAACCCTCAGCTCCCTAAGTAAGGGCCATCTAGTTCGTGAGCACGGGCGTAAAGCCCTCGTCAGCTCACCAAAATACCCAACAAAGACCACGGAGTGAGTTATCTCCTCCTGTGGATCGGCCAAAAGGTGCGACAGCAACAACAGCCCTGCCGAGGGTGAGAGTACCCCCGGACAGGCACACCCTCGTGCTCGCCTGCGAATAAGGTTCCTTCCCCAAGTGAAGAACTTCACTCCCAAGGTAGCAACTGGCCCCCAGGGGTCACAATCGTAGGCCACACTGCGTAAATGAGTTCCTCAAGGAATACACTCCCTTGGCCATGCACCAAGTGGACGTGCTTGAATGGACTCGATCCACCGAATGTCGCTAGTGCGGACCTCGCTGAGGAGGAGCCCTCCGGAGGACTCACCCCCCCTAGTGGTGGACCAGGTGGGCATGCTAAGAGGGGGTGGGCTCACAAGCTAGGACCCGTTATCCCAATGCTCCATTGAGCGAAAGGACGGGAGGCCTGCAAAGCTCTTGAGGGACTACCTCAACGATCGCGGGTGGCCGATGCGGTCCTTTGGGCAAAATTGGGAGCCAGGCAGGCTAGCACCCTGCCCTGGAGGACAAGCGGTGTCACCCCGGCTTCCCCACCTGACAGACATTTCCGCCAAGTCTAGCGGTGATGCTCGTGCCACCTGAGGTCCTTTCCTCTTGATGCCTGACCACATCAGCACAGAGGTTAAGGTAACCTCAAAACGATGCCACCCTAGGCATTTGAGCCCCTCCTACTGAGTCGGCCCTCTCCATGTACCTCCTTCCCAACTTTTATCCGATCAAGGAGGATATGAGCAAGTCTCCCCGTAGGATGCGGTGGAGCGTCCAGGTTCATCGCGGCAAGAGTCTTCCCCCTTCGGGGCAGCACCAAACCCTTCGAAAAACATGCTTCCTTAGCCATGGGCGAGGCGAAATTCACCACCGTGATACTTGTGAGGGTTTGAGGCCTCCTCCTCTGGCATCTTGGGCCCATCAGCACGCAGACCGAGGTAACCTTCTGGAGTGACAACGCCCAAAGTGGGTTCACAACCCACTTGACCAACTTCTAGCAATAATGCCTGCAGCGCTCTGAGACGCTCGGGTTGGGTGGCCTTCCAGGCTACCCTTTTCGGGTCGACGTGCCTGTAGCACATCCACCACTCTGGTGAAAATGCCTCCCGATAGCCATCTTGATCACCGACCTTTGGCAATCAAGGAAAAGGGAGAGGGGAAGGGAACGACTCTCCTCCTACCAATTCAGACGAATGCAGGCACCTCAACTCGGTTGCCATACCTAGGGTGGCTAGGTTGACGGTAGAATTAGGCAGCTCGACCGGCTAACCAACATTGCACGCTCGCTGCCAGGACCTTCCGTTACATGCTTGACTCCCTTAGAAAGGAGCACCGGATGCGGAGAAGTCGCGACCTAACGTAAGCCCCCCAGAGTTAAGGTTAAGCAACCAGGGAAGCCCCCACGAAGAAGGGAAAGCGAAGCCAAGTCCGCGCAATCGAGTAAGGGGCTAACCCGGCTGATCTGCCAAGCGACTTCAGGATCGCAGCCAGACTCTTCAGTCGCAGCATTTTTCACTTCCTACTCTTCCCTCACGAATGCATCTAAGTTTGTTGAGGGTTGAGAGGGGGATCTCAATCTCCCCACAAGTCTATGGGCTACGCCCCCCCCTCTCGAGGGTCCAAAACACAGAAAAATGACCTCTTAAGGCTATTGGGAACCATGGAGTCCCCCTTGAGTCTCGGTGATGGCAAGACCACCCCTCAAGGGGGGTCGGCACAAAAAATTCCTTACGCGCGCAGTCCCTGCCACACGAGGAGCGATCCCCTCACCACCGAAATCGACACTTGAGGCCCCTATCCTACCCCGGCGTTTGCAAGAGGCTCGACCTATTTTAGCAAAGATAGAGCCCTACCCCTCTCAACAGATGCCCATCACCCACAGGGGGCGGCGACTGCCCCGTGCTCTCACCTGGCGACTCACCTCTTATGGTCGGCGAAAACTCGGACGAACACGTCCGACGTTCCATCCATTGCCGCCTCTTCCGATTGATAAGCCACCCAATATGGTCGGTGAGAACTCAAATGGATGCATCCAACATTCCATGTATTGTCGCCTCTTTAGGCTGGCAAGGCACCTCTTTAGGCTGACAAGCCACCTCTTTGGGCCAACAAGCCACCTCTTAAGGTCAGCGAGAACTCGGTCAGATGAGTCCTACGTTCCATGTCTTCCCGTCTCTTCAGGTCGATAAGCCACCTCTTACGATCGATGAGAACTCGAATAGACGCACCTGACTTTCCATGTATTGTTGGCTCTTTTGGCTGGCAAGCCACTTCTTAAGGTCAGCAAGAATTCAACTGAACGCATCCGACATTCCTTGTATTACCGCCTCTTCAAGCCAGCAAGCCACCTCTTGCAGTTGGTGAGAACTCAGACGAACGCGTCCGACATTCCATGTATTACCACCTCTTTAGGCCTGCAAGCACCTTTTGCGGTCGACGAGAACTAGGACGGATGCGTCCGACATTCCATGTATTGCCACCTCTTCAGGTCGGCAAGCCACCTCTTAAGGTCGGCGAGAACTCGGATGGACGTGTCTGACATTCCATGTATTGTTGCCTCTTCAGGCCAGAAAGCCACCTCTTAAGGTCAGTGAGAACTCAGATGGACGTGTCTGATATTCCATGTATTGTTGTTGCCTCTTCAGGTGGGCAAGCCACCTCTGAAGGTCAGTGAGAACTTGGATGGATGTGTCCAACTTTCCATGTATTGCCTCCTCTTCAGGCCGACAAGCCACCTTTTGTGGTCGACGAGAACTTGGACGGGTGCGTCCGATGTTCCAACTATTGCTGCCTCTTAAGGTCGGTGAGCCGCCTTTTAAGGTCGGCCAAAACTTGGACGAACGCGTTTGACGTTTCATGTGTTGTTGCCTCTTCAGGTCGACGAGTCACCTCTTAAGGTCGGCCAGAACTTGGATGAATGCATCTGGCGTTCCATGTATTGCTGCCTCTTCAAACTGGCACAAACCCAGGCAGACCCTTCTAGCGTCCCTTATCTTGCCACCTCACAAGGTCGGTGCGAATCTGAGCGAACCCGCCAAACACTCTCTTATACCATCACCTATCTAGGCTGGCAGGTCATCTCCCCGGGTTAGCCGAGGGTTGGATGAACCCACCCCTCGACCCTGGAGATTGTCACCCCTTATGGCTAGCCCAGCCACCCTCGATGGCTGGCATAGGCACTTGCGCCCGATTTGCCGGCTACTAGAATGCCATCCATAAAAAGAGGTGGAACTAGGGCTTCCACCCCCTATGTTCCAACGACTAAGACACCAACTCCCCAGGTTGGTAAGGACTCGGGCCCATGTGCCCTAAAGTTCCACACCCTGCCTATAGGCAGAACCTTGACCGCTCCACCAGTAGGGGCATTCGCCCATTGGAGCAAATAGCGAGAGTTCACACCATTTTGCCTAACGACCACCATATTGGCCACTAAAAGTCGAGTTAGAACCTTAAGACCTCGTGTCACGTAGCGTCCATGACTCGGGCTTGTATCCCCACGTTCCAAGCCCCGCCTGACGTGCTTTCGGACCCTTGCTAGCGAGAGATTGAATGCGTTCTCTTGTCTCTCGCCTCCACCTTCTAGGGTCGACCCCATTTCATGGCCACCCACTATGGAAGGCTCTAGGCAATGGTCACCTTTAGAGGTCGACCCACGCAGAAATCCCCCTGTGCTTAACCTGCCCAAGGGCACAATCGGGCGGGCAAATGCTTGGCAGTATCACACCCTGCGGCCATGACCATAGAGTCACTCCTCACGAGAGTGGCTCACTAGCAGAATATTCGAGTCAAGAAAACAGCCAGGCCACTTTCCCCTTCACGGATATGGTGGGCCCCCTGACGGCCAACTTCTAGGTCCTTGCCTCTGCGAAGAGGCTAAGGTGATGGACAACGGTTCAACAACTAGGTATAGGCTCTTCACCCTCAGCTACTCGATCCTACCCTAATGATGCCACATATCTCATTCAGGCAAGGGATCCGCCCACTCTGGCGACCATTATCCAGCCTCAACAAAAGGACAAGGCCGAGGCTTGGAAAACTCTCAAAAATGACTCTCTTGGATGCCTGTGACGAGCACGACTCTTGAGGGAAGTGGCGGCCCTAAAACAACGCACGCCTGTATGCCCCTCCAGCAGATCTTGTCTCAAGGTCCCCTTGCCAAGGGTAGGCACCCAGGCTCACCTACATAGAACACTTCTACCTAATCCCCATGAGGGACATGCAGTGAGCACTGCTAAAGATAAACTTATCCCAACTGAAGGGTCTCCTAGGAGGCCCGATCGAACATCCCCCAGATAAGGGGGCATTTCTTAAGAAGAGTAGCTTCGACTTCCCGTCGTCCTCAACAAAATGATAGAGGGATAACATCACTTAGGTGACCATAGCTCCTTGGCCCTCCACCACCCAAACGGAAGGGCCCGGGAGGCATAGATGGAGATGGAGCACCCTTTTAACTTTGCCTTAGGAAAACTCTATCGAGCGACTACTGATTCCAAGGAGTACAAGAAGGATCGGGGCATCCCACTCTAAAGTTGCCAAGGCAAGTAGAGACTCTTTGCCCCCTCTTACCACCCCACAAGGAAAGCCATCCCAAGAGAGTGGCGGAACCAGGGCTCTTGCGCCCTACGTTCCAGTGGCTGTGGGGCCAGCCCCTCGGGCCGGTAAGGACTTAGGCCTAAACACCCCGAGGATCAACACACCGCCCGTTGACAAGAGTCTTAGCTGCCCCACCCTTAGAGGCATCTGCCCACTAAAACAAATGACGAGGGTTCGGGCCACCTCAACCAATGACCGCCACATTGGCAAATGGCAAGGGAACGAGACCCTAGCGCCCCGTCTCCCGGGAGACACAATGTCGCATAATTACACGATCTTAGGCTCCTATGACCCGAGGCCACCTCTCGAGGTCGGTCCCCTTCTTGGCCACCCTTTCAAGGAGGCCCTCGTAAGTAGCCAACCCCTAGAGGAACGTGCAATGGACTGGGGCATCCCGCTTCAAAAATCAACATGGAAAGCTGTGACCCTTCGCCCCCTCCTATCGCCATATTATAAGGAGAGTCAATCGAAGGCAAGGCATTCCTAGAGAATGCCCTCAGGCCAACTATTCTGCGAAGATAAGCGCTACATACCAAGTAGCCTCGATGCAACCTCTCACCCAAAGAGAACATCCTCCTCTTGCCTACTGATGGGAGTGGACGGATTGGGCGACCGGGCATCTAATCAGCCCATGGAAATTGCAAAATAACCCCAAGGATAAATCGCCTGTGCCTTCACAATGCAAGACATAGGTGCCCGGCCACTACCACAGATGGCCCTCTCCATGAGCATCCCAGTAGGCCCCACTAATGATTAGCCGGGAAGGAGTAGCAGGAGAAGCTTCTATGCCAAGTCGTTCGAGCAAGAAAAAGGGATCAAGCCTTGTAAGAAGCGGTTCACAAAACCCATGCGAGCAAATCCTAGGCAGAAAATACATTTTCACACTTGGTGTATAAGCAGTCCAGGCAAGGGACAAAAAAATTTCTTCCTTTAAAATAAACATTGACTGTTACATTCCTTGGATTATTGCCTCCGGCTGAATTACAGCTGGCGAAAGGCAAACTAGTATAAGGAAAAAGTCGGCACCGGACATCATGACTCAGCGACCTCGTCCCAAGTCTTCAATTCCACTTACCTTCAGTAACATGGGTGACAGTGTGACATCAAGACTAGCAAGCCCTACAGCTTGAGTCGGCCCCTCAACGAAGGTCCGTCTTTTCCCAACCAGCATCGCTCACCCAAGGCAAATCCCCGTTCAGGCAGGGTGAACTCCCCCTCAATCCCATCCACAAAGGAAGGGGGAATGACCGAGGAACTCTATAGGCGGAGCGACAAATCTTGGTGGGCCATAGCGCCGGTGCAAGGCAGGCACAATGAACTAGCTATGCGGGCTACCCTCCCATACATCCATGAGGTGCCCCACGTGGTCGAAGCCGTAAGGCCTATAGTCGGCCATTCATGTGGGAAAAGCCAGTTGAGCTTAACTACCTAAGCAGACGTTGTACCCGTCCCTGCCAACGAGCCCTACCCTACTTCTAACCGGGTAAATGCACTCCCACGAGAGGTGCTCCTGGCAGAAGCTGCCCCAGCTCTCGCTTCACGAATTCTCAGAGGGAATAGAGCGGCACCGGAGAAGCCCCAAGCCTCCTTGAAGGAGCATGCTTCCTTCGACCTTTGGGTGACAGCTCCGCAACCCAATGTCCGACCAGTTCTCTACGCAAGATCGAAGGGGACGGTACCCCTTGCGAAACGTTCCCCGACTTACCCCTACCTGGGTCCATAAAGGTGGATGTGGCTCACTTCCTCTCAGCGGATGCCCTGTCGAATCAGCCTCTCGGGTGCCTTGAGGGAGCCTGCTCCATCCCTTCTTGGCTCCCTGCCCGTTTCCCATTAAGCTCCTCAAGAGCGGGAAGACTGCTTCTTCGCACCTCACCAAATAAGCTTCCCCTACGCAGGATGGACCCCAAACTAGGAGAGCTCGCCGTGGCATCTAAATTCGCCTGGCAAAACAAACCCCTAGAAGCCTGCGCCAGGAAACAAGGCAAGATGAGCGTGTAGGAGGGAGGATAAGCCGCTATAGGTGTTTCAAAGGCGAGTAGCCCTTACCTCAAGCCGTGCGTTGAGTGGGGGCACGAAGAGGAACTCACCCCCATCCGAAGAGCTGCACATAACCACTCTTTGGCCGAACACACAGAAGTTCAGTGACAGAGCTCTACCCAAGAAATGAATGAGTCACAAACGTTCCTCCCCACAACTCTTAAGTCCGTCAAGCGCGACCAAAGATGATGAAAGGCAGTGAAGCATGGTCCACATCGGACCTCTATTTATGGCCCCACCTCACGGGCTCCCAAGGGCGGTAACGTCTTTCTACTCCCCTACGGATCGCCAATTCCAAAGGAATCGAATCTCCCCAGATGCGGCATTGATCTCGCGATTGTGTGACAGTGCATATAAAATTGCTGGTGAAGGACCCTATCTGTTATTACACAACGGATATTCGAAAAGCCTTTCACTCCTTTTTAGAAAGGCATGACCCTTCAAGCCAAGAGCTCTTGTGGCAACAATAGTTAATGCCAGCCTCAGTGTCTTAATTGTGCGAACTGCCGCCTCCCAAGGCTAGCACGGGCTCGGGCAGATACACCCCACTCCCAGATTCTGCTGCCTGATGTAGACACATCTATGTCACATAAATTGTTTATTTAAGCATGTTAGTTATATAATTGCATTCAACATTATAAATATTGCATAGCATGCTTCATTACGCATTTAGATTAGTTTGTACAAATTTTAGGTTAATTTGCCTTTTTTGTGGCCAGGGGACAGGACAACATTTATCGAGGCCTCAGATTGAAGATTAAACCGTATAGATTTGATTAGGGCGACGATCGGAGTGCAACACCTCCGAGATCGCCCCGATTAGACCTCCGTAGCATTAGATGCAGTCTGAGGAAGATCAGAGGTCAAGGGGCCAGGTGGTGTAAATCCATACCTCAGACGACAAATCCAACCATACTGGTGGGTTTGGATCGATAATTGCAGCCTAACGACGTGAAAATTGATCCATTCTGACACTTGTGGCACCATTTACCGACATTGGAATGTGGACGACCAAGATGACACCACATCGCATCATCCCAACTGCCTAAATCGCCTAAGCATGCCCACAACGCATCTCCTTCATTTGATCATTTAATCTCAGTTGTCGAATCCATGATCCAACGGTTGAGATTCACTCAAGATCACGCCCTTACACATCCTCGAAGAAGACTCCATCATGCGATCTCAACTGTTGGATCTTCATCCAACGGCGAGAGCGTGTGGGCCATGAATTCAAATTTTGACACAAGAGCGCACGTAGCACAGTGGGTAAGGTGCTTCGAGACTGGAGGTCGCTCGATCAAGCCTTCTCTCCACGTCCGATCTTCATCTAGTGGGTGACGTTGCTCACACGTCTTCACTGATGTTTACCTTCAGCGACAGATGTGTCCGTCACTAAAGGCCTTGCATTTAATTTTCAAGATTTTAAAGGACCTTTTTGCCCTTGTACCTCAACTATATAAATGACCCTATACTTTCCACTTCTTCATCCCTTCTCTTCTTCTCTCACCCCCTCCAAAGCTCTATGAGCTGGTCCCAAACCTGGGATGCTCCATTAGAGCTAGAGTAAAATAATTTTTCATCTTCTCACCCATTTCGTGGAGCATCCTGCAGTTGTCCTCTTATCGCCATTCGGGAAGCGGATCTCGCTGTGACGCCACCCTGCTTCGTTCTCCATCCTCCAACTTCATCTTCCCTCGTCCAGCATCTCATCCCCTTCGTCCAGGCGCTCTGTCAATGTGGCTCGTTCTCCAAGTAGTCATTGAGGAGGATAACTTCTCATCCCCTTCTCTTTTTATCTCTTTCTAGTGTTGATTTCCAGCTTTCTAGTTATAGAAATTAGTTGTAATGAACATATGGTTATCAAATATTGGTTTTCTCTCTCTCTCTTTTCTCTGTATTATTCTCTCTCTCTTTGTAGTATTTTTTTCCTTTCTTCTATTATTTATTCTTTAAGTAGAATAGCCAGTGTAGATTTGATTCAACCAGTTAATTTACTTCGTGACAATAATTATAAACATGATATTTGATCAAACGTTCTCCTCCACGTGTTCATCTTGGGACTCAACAGAGTTTCGGTTATAAATTTTATTTGATAGCAGATTTTTACACAACTACAACGACGGGTTTTTAACTCAATCTTTACGCGTATGAAATCTTGCTTATCATTTTGGCACCATTGCCGGGGAGGCAACGCTCTTTGATTTCCCGCATTTTCCACCTTACTTATATGTTACCTCACTTTTCTCTTTTCTTACTGTGATTGCAAGTACTCTTTTGAGGAGAGCTAGAGCTGTAAGATTGGAGTAAAGTACTGTTAAAGAATCTGTAAGTATATCCCCACCACCCACCTCATAGATTTCATTTCATCACCCTAATTCAGACCCTAATTAACCTAGGTGCTCTCATAAACCCTAGGCTTAGTTTTGTTGTTTACTTGCCACCTCCACCTACCTTACCATCCATATATAAAAAAAGAAAATCTAAAAAAAATCCTACAAAGGTACACAACCTCTTCTGATTCTTCATACTCAACCGATAACCCAATCTTTGGAACGATACACTCATCAACACATAATCGAGTAGAAATCAGATTAGGTAACCACTTGTGTGCCTAATTTAGTGGTGCATCAGGCCAATTGTTTGAGTTGTTTGGGGCGTACCACTTCATCTAAAAATAACTTATCAAGTAGTTTACTCATTAGGGTTAACATTTAAGGTTAGTACCAGGCACTCCACTTTATTTTGATTTCAAAGGAAAACATCTTCACCCATGTTTGCAAATCCTGGTGTGCCTCCTGTACTTGATTGAATTCACCTTGATTCAAACCCTAAAAGCTATTTAAGCAAGACTTAAACTCTAAAATCCACTCATCCAAAAATAATCTTGCTTGAAAACCATTGGTTATGCGCTCACACACATTGAACATTATCTTTAAGGGTACAACCCATTAAAAAGGCCCAGTACATTTCTAAGCACATTCAAACCTAAGCTTAATTAAAATAGAGTAGACGTTGGCCTTAAGGATTTGACTTACTCTTCGGGGCTCATATCAAGATTATTTTCGATTAATCTGCTTCTACTGTTCCATCTAATGTCTAGCTAGGGGAGCAATGTCAAACGACCGTAGTTGGGGGGGTATAAGGAACCTAAGGCGAAAGCCAAGGGAAAAACCTTCTCCCCAATCCCTCCCTCTAACTGGTTGGATTGTCCGGAAAGAAGTAGACTAAATCGTTCCTTTCATCTTAAGATGGGTTCTAGGAGTCTGTAGATCTTTAGGCTATCCCACTTAAGGACTGGTTTGATTATTTGCACTACAGGGCACCTTTCTCTTCTCTTTCCTCCCGCTTTGCCATGGATCCTTCCACATCCTACTCGCATTTCCACTCTTACCCTCCTACCACCACTTATTCCGAAGATGATTATTATCCCGACCCAACTTATGACCATTCATCCATTAGTTGGGATAACTTTGATTGGGGATACAATTCCGAACCTTCGTGTTCAGGGACTAACCCTGGACACCATGATTTTCATTTTTATCCTCCTCCGAGCTATATTGATTATAGATCTCTACCCATTGATGATCAATTTAACCCGATCTACAATCAAGAAGGATATCCTGATTATAATCCTTACCCTCCCCAGGAATACACTGCATATAGATCACCACCCCTCTATAAACAACCAGAAGTGACCTATTATCAGGGAGGGTACCATGAACCTTAATTCCTTGACTCCCCTGGACTGAACCCAAACCCACCCAACCCTGAATCAAACCATTTGGTTTAGGTGAACCAGGTCCAAGATAAGGTGTTGGCTATTTTGAGGAATACCATTCAATCTTTAGAAGCTTAGCCAACACTTTTCACTAAAGAATTGGAGCCTCTGATTCAAATATTTGACGATCTTAACAAGTATTTGTTAGATTGGCTCCAAGATGTTAAGGATAAGGACTCGGGTGAGTTTTTACTTGGTGTGTCGTCTCAGACAGGTTATGTTAATATGATGAAATTATCGTTGAAGTGAACGTAGTGGTTAATCTAAATCGAGCCTAACCATCTTTTTACAAAATTTTTAAGCTGGCCTACTTAATTTTATCTTGGTCACTTTTAGGCCAAGGGTTAAACTCAGGGAGGCGGGAATTAGAGGTGAATAAGTTTCTATGCCTTTCCTACAACAAATCTCTTCCGTGTGTTTATTATGTTTTTGATTTTTTTCTATTTAAGATTTTTTTGCTGATAATTTTGTTCTTGAGGTACACCCTCAAAATTAGGTCCTTGGCTTTGAGCCAAATTGTTCTTGGCGTTGAGCCAAATTAGGGTTCCAAAAAACTGGTCTTGCTGATTGCAAGACCGAGTACCTGCAAGACAAGGATTATCTTTTCTTTTTTACTTTTTTTTTTTAATCTTTTTAATAGTAGGAAACACAAGAGAAATAGAAACTAGATAGGTTGCTTGTAAAGAAATAAATGTAGTCTATATATATATGCATATATATATTATATATATATAGAGGTGGAGGTGGAGGTGGAAATGGCGTGTAGCACAGTGTTGAGTTGGTCCACGTCAAGTAAGACGCAACCAACAAGATGAAGTGCCGTGTAGAGTGTAGGATGGATGTGTGGGAGTGTGTGCGGAGGCACTTTCATTACGCGAGTTTCGGGGAATATCAGCAACTGGTGCAGATATTCCCGCGATATAGCGCGTGGTGGAGTGACTAGTGCGTATGGATGAAGATAGGTGACATATATGTAAATATATATATATATATATATATATATATATATATATAGATGTATAAATGTATGTATATATGTGTGTATATATATATAGATAGGGCTGTAACTATATAGGTGTATATGTCGTTATATATATATATATATATATATATATATATAGGTATATATATATATCTATATATTTATAACTAGATATATATGTATATATATATAACTATATAGATATATATATATATATATATATATATATATATATATATATATATATATATATATATATATAGGTATATATATATATCTATATATTTATAACTAGATATATATGTATATATATATAACTATATATATATATATATATATATATATATATATATATATATATAGTAATATATGTATATAGATATATTAGTATAAGTATCTATGTATATAGATATATATATATATATGTATGTATTTATACCTATAAATATATATGTATATATGTATAAATATATGTGTATATATATATATATATGTATATGTATGTATATGTAGATATGTATATATACTTATATTTAGTTGTATTGGTATTAATATGTATATATATAAATATATAAATATATATGTATAAGTATGTATAAGGGTGTACAAGTGAGTGTGAGTGTACAAGTGTGGGTGTGTACGAGTGTGGTGTGTGTCTATGTGTGTGTCTGCTGGAGAGTGAGGGAGTGGCTGTGAGAGAGAGAGAGTGCAGGCGTTTAAGCCATTTGGCGGACGCAAGCGTCGTCTGAGGGCGTTGGAGCGGGTGCAGACGCGGGCGCAGGCACTGGAGCGGGCACTGGCGTTGACGTGGCGACTGGCTGGAGGCGGTAGCAGCGAGGAGAGAGAGCGCGCGGTGACCAGATAAGTGAGAAACTCTCCAGTCACCGCACTGTAGCTATAGTGTCGCGTAGAGACGCGTGAACAGTAGCTACAGTGCCACGCACGGAGAACAACCGGTTGCGGCCGGTTCTGCGTGCACGGGCGCGCTGGAAGGCGCCCGCGCGCACGGAAAGGAGTTGCGGACGGTGCTGGCTTGCGCGCGGGCTGCTGCTGCTGGTGCTGGTGCCGTGCTGCTACTGCTGCTGAGCTTCAGAGCTTGGATCTTCGGCAATGGTGGGAAGGGTTGAGCGGTGAAAATAGGGAGTGAATCCACCACGCCCACCTACTCTTGGATGAGCAGGGCGGTGGTGGAACTCACAGTGGTGGTCGTAGGACCATTGCGAGCCTGCTCCTGTCCGCAGTGTATCTCTTCAGTGGAAGAGGTATTGCGTATGGAGGGGAGAGGGGAGGAAGATGGCTTAGACGGAGGTGGCTGCAGGTGTTGGTGTTCTAGGCCCCCTCTCGCAAGGAAGAGGGCAGGGCTTTTTAAAGGGGAAGGAGGCATGCCACGACCATGCCCTGGGTGTGCATGACCGGCCATGCAGCTGGCAGAGCATGCTGCTGGTAGAGAGTGGTGTGAAGAAGAGCAAGCCCATGCCCTGAGCCGTGCGAGGGAGAAGAAATTCAAAGAAAAATAAAAAAATGAGGATGGTGAAATTGTGAGGCAGCACTTGAAGAAGATGTTATTTACATGGCCAATTATTCATTCTCCTCCCCTCTCAAATAAATGCATGCATGTGTCAATTTTACAAATGCAGCTATGGCTACCTAATATGCAATGGCAATGCTAGGAAATAACACAAGATGACATTTCTATTGGTGTATTTTTGTTGTGCAATCATACCCTCATGCCTATCTTTTGCTAGTCCCTACCAAAACATTTTGTATTGTATTTAGAAGTGATCTTAAGCTGAAGATTTTCTTCTGAGGTGACATAGGTGTGTTTATTTGTTGGATATTGTGAGAACCAATTGCAGAGAAGACTACCAGTACTTTAAGTCTTACGTGACATAGACCATCTCTCAACTAACTTGGACTCTTGATATTTAAACCTTAAGTACGATTTCCAGGACTCAGAAGGTTTTTGCCGTACTCGAGAGCTAAAGAGATTATGGTTTGTGCATAGTGAAGGTTCAAGACTGATCAGATGAACATTAAGACTCAAACCTAGGGTTTCACGAATCTTTAAGTGTAGGTTGGTCCCAGTTTCAGCTCATGTTTTCGGATTGACCCTAAAAAAGTTGACAGAAAACTCCACCCTCATCTTTTTTCTTTTGTGGCTCAAAGAATATATGGTAGAAACAGGGTATTTGTAACTTTGGCCTGAAACATTTTGAGGGAGAAGAATGTACAGACGTTTGCGTGAAATACTGACTTATTTGCACAGTTTTTTTTTGAAACAAGTGTTAGTATATCTCTTACAACTTTATTTGGAGGAGCACACTTTTCTTTTGGTAGGAGAGTTCCTTTTTAGTGGAAAGGGTTTCTCCTAGACACAAGACTAAAGCCTGGGATAAAAAGTCTACCTGCGTGCACAGGTAAGACTCCATCTTCCCTAATGAACACTAGGGTTGGATCTTATGTTCACCTGGTCTTTCTTGATATATGTAGTGTGAACCAAGATTACTTAGGCTCTCGAGTAGAAGCAAACCAATGAATCCTGTACTGATGTCTCAGGTACAAGAATACGTCCTTAGTTAGGAGAGATTCCAATCTATCTTGTCAATGCTCAAGTGAATTAAGCCGAGCCTGAACGAATCAAACTTCTGTGGCTTGGAAAGTCTTCAAAATAGTGGTTGAATATCCATAAACACTTATTGTATTTTTGTTTCAACCTTCAGATCATTACTAAACTCCTTTTTTTTTTATACTATGTACATATTTATAGATGGATGGATGCTGCATGATACCATATAATACCCAGATCCTATAGATGCCTATCCACCCCCCATGCCAAACGATGCTATTTCCTCATATGCATGTAGGGTAGGGTAGAGGAAGGTCCAAGGATCGGGAAACGAGAGCTGAAGTGCAAGGCATATAGCAGGGTGGTAGGGTGGGTGGATGGTGGGTGGTGAAGTGAAAAGGTGCGAAGTGAAATGACAGTGGAGCAGTGTTGCTGGGGTGCCTCCCAACGAGCGCTGAATTTAACGTCCCAAGCTGGACTTAGAATGAGGCACGACATTAGTTACCCTCTAGTAGGGCAACAGTTTCTCCAACGGAGGTAGGTTCATGAGTAAGATAAGGTTTTAAATGCTGCCCATTGACCGTAAATTTACATCCAGATTTGGGATCTTCAATTTCAACGGCCTCGTTGGGAAATGGTCTCGAGACCAGGAAGGGACCAGTCCATTTGAACTTCAATTTCCCTGGAAAGAATTTGAACTGGGCATTGTAAAGCCAAACTTGTTGGGATGGCTCAAATTCCTTTCACCGAATTCGACTGTCGTGAAAAGCCTTAGTGCGTTGCTTGAAAGTTAAGGCAGAATCATAGGCTTCACGACAAAGCTCTTCCAGCTCTTGGAGTTGGAGTTTCCTTTCTCGACCACACAGGTCTGGGTCAAGGTTACATTGGCGAACCGCCCAATAAGCGTGGTGCTCCAACTCCACGGGCAAATGACGAGGCTTCAAGTAAACGATTCTATAAGGAGACATACCTAGGGTAGCCTTGAAGGCAGTCCGATACGCCCAAAGTGCTTCAATCAGCTTGTCGGACCAATCCTTACGGTCAGGTCGAACTATTTTCTGGAGAATTTGCTTGATTTGCCTGTTCGACACCTCAGCCCGGCCGTTCGTCAGAGGATGATACGGAGATGCGATACGATGGTGGACTCCATATTTCCTCAGAAGTGCTCGAAAAGAAGCATGGGTAAAATGGCTTCCTCCATTCGAGATAATGGCTCGAGGGATCCCAAAGCTCGCAAAAATGTGGTCATTAATAAATTGAGAGGATATGACATGGTCAGCATGGTGCGTGGGAATAGCCTCGATCCATTTCGAAACATAATCAACAGCAACGAGGATGTATTTGTAGCCGTTGGAAGGAGGAAAGGGACCCATGAAATCGATTCCCCAAATGTCGAAGATTTCTGCAGCTAGGATGAGTTGCAAGGGCATCATATCACGACGTGACATTGACCCTAATGACTGGCACCTAGTGCAATGTTTGGCATAATTGTGTGCATCCTGGTGAACAGATGGCCAAAAGAAACTGCACTGCAACACCTTGGCTGCAGTTTTCCTCCCAGAGAAATGGCCTCCGCAGGCCTGATCGTGGCAGAAGGATAGCACACTGGGGAATTCGCTGTCAGGAATACAGCGACAGATGATCTGATCAACACCTATTCGAAAAAGAAGCGGATTATCCCAGAAGTAATACTTTGCTTCTACCATGAGACGCTTGCACTGATTTTTAGGCCAGCCACGTGGAAGGGAACCAGAATCAAGGTAATTGTCAATGTTGTCATACCAAGGTCCACTTGCCACATTAATTGCCAATAGGTGCTCATCGAGAAAAATCTCATTGATCGACAGGGTAAGTCTAATGTGGTCAGGGTCCAGCTTAGAGAGATGATCAGCTACAACATTCTGGGCTCAGGCCTTATCGCGGATCTCAATGTCAAATTCTTGGAGCAGAAGGATCCAACATTCTGGGCTTGCCATCCTTCTTGTGCATGAGATGGCGAATGGCCGTGTGGTCAGTGAAAACAATAACATGCGATCCCAGAAGGTAAGAGCGGAATTTCTCCAGCCTAAAGATGATCGCCAGTAGTTCTTTCTCAGTTGTAGTATAATTACACTAGGCCTCGTCCAACGTCTTATTGGCATAATACACCACGAAGGGGTGTCTATCACATCTTTGTCCTAGGATGGCTTCGACTGCAAGGTCGGAAGCATCACACATGAGTTCAAAGTCGAGGGACGAATCAGGTGGCTGGAGAACAGGGGCCTTAGTGATAGCATCACGCAGCTGCGTGAATGCGTGTATGCAGTCGGGGCCCATATCAAAAGGTACATCGGTGGATAGGAGATGAGTTAAAGGTCGAGAAATCTTGGAGAAGTCTTTGATGAATCTCCTATGGAAACCGACGTGTCCTCAGAAGGAGCGGATTTGTTTAATAGAGCCAGGCATAGGTAAATCAACAATTATATCAAGCTTAGCTCTGTCAACCTCGATACCCCTGTCGGAGATGATATGCCCGAGAACAATTCCCTCGTGTACCATAAAATGACTTTTTTCCCAGGAAAGCACGAGGTTCACATCAATATATCTCCCAAGGATACGGGTCAGGTTGGCAAGACAGTCATCAAAAGTGGGTCCAAAGACTGAAAAGTCATCCATGAAAACCTCGAGAAAGACACCCACCATGTCGTGGGATATCGCCAGCATATATCTTTGGAAAGTTGCTGGCACGTTACAAAGTTCGAACGGCATCCTTCTAAATGCAAAGGTGCCAAAGGGGCAGGTAAAGGTGATTTTCTTTTGGTCCCAGGGGTCAATTGCCACCTGGTTATATCCAGAGAATCCATCTAGAAAATAAAAAAATTTATTTCCTGCTAACCGCTCCAGGATTTGGTCAATGAAAGGTAGGGGAAAGTGATCTTTCTTAGTTGTAGCATTCAGTTTCCTATAATCTACACACACTCTCCAAGATGTAGGAGTGCAGGTAGGGATGGATTCGCCCCTGTCATTGACACGGATGGTGAGTCCCGCCTTTTTGGGCACGACGTGAATCGGGCTCACCCTGGGGCTATCGCTAATCGGTTAGATTATACCCGCATCCAGCCACTTAATAATTTCCTTTTTAATGACCTCTCACATGTTAGGTTGAGATGTCGCTGCATCTTGCAGGATGGTCGAGCCTCCTCCTCCGTATATATACGGTGGGTGCAGTAGGAGGGGCTAATGCTAGTTAGGTCTGATAAAGACCATCCAATGGCTGCCTTGTGTTCTATAAAGACCCTTGTTAGTTTGCACTCTTGCTCCCTGGTCAATTTTGAACTGATGATTACGGGGAGCGTTTTATTTGGTCCCAAGAAAACATACTTAAGTGTATCAGGCAACTCTTTCAGCTCGGGAGTGGATGGTGAGAGATCTGGCATTTGGGACGAGAGTGTCTTAAGCGGATCAGAAGAAAATAAGTCAGGAGGAAGAAGTTGGTCCTCAGATTGGCCAAGAAGAGGGGCATCTTAAATAGATTGATCAAAAAAGGGATAGCCCTAGTGAGTAGTATTTGGGCTCAAGGTCCCAGTGTGGAGTTGCAGTTCTGCCTGATTTGGCAGGAAAGAAAGGGCAATCCAGTCTTCAAGAGTGTGGACCGGCGGTGAGTAGCCCGAATATGACTCAGACCATGAGGTATGGGAAGCAGAGAAAACCTCGTTAGAAGTCTGGTCAGGAGAAGGTACGGGAGAAGGGAGGGATGGGGGAACGTCACAATGTGTGTAGGTCAGGCAGTTGTCAGTGTTCAAAGGCAATCCACAACAATCAGAATAGGTCCCAATTAGTCCGATACATGCGCTGACGGCCATGTCCTCGTCAGACGTGTCATCCTCAATGCAATCGCAATCAATGTTCGTAGCTGCCTTGAAGATGTTAAGCTTGAGCTTCTCAGATTCAACGGTAATCTCAATACAGCCCAACTCGCAGTCGATATGGGCACGAGCTATGGCCAAGAAAGGTCAACCAAGGATGATCAGACAATCAGAAAGTGAGTTAGGAACTTCCATATCCAAAACAAGAAAGTCAACAGGAAAACAGAGACTGTTGACCCTAACCACCACGTCTTCCACCACACCCTTTGGTATTTTGACAGAACGATCTGCCAACTGTAACGTGACAGGGGTGGGTTTAAGATTTCCTAAGGCAAATTTCTCGAGCATGATGGTTGGTATAAGATTGATGGAAGATCCTAGATCAAGCAGGGCATGATTAAAATTGAAGCCTTGGATGCTATAGGAAATAAGCGGTGTGCCTGGATCTTTCTACTTCAGTGGTAGATTTGACAGTATAGCACAACTCGCATGAGGCGAGAGAACCACCGGATTCTTTGTTTTCTTTGACTGTCGCCTGGGTGTAGTGTAGTCTTTGAAAAATCGGGCGACAGTAGGTATGTGGTTGATATCCTCTAACAGGGGTACCTTGATTTCAACCTCCCTGAATAAATTACGCAGGTTATCAATGGCCTGCGTATCCTTTTTCTTGCCTTTTGGCTCCCTCAGTAGAGCCTCAGGGAATGGGACCGATTCTGGCACTAATTTGGGGGTATCGTCCCCTTGCGAATGCGGTGCGCATCCCGAATGAGAGGGCGATGAAAAAGATGGGCCAGGATCAGGTCTAGGCAGATTGACGGTTTGCTTACCGCTCCTCGTAGTAATCGCATTGGACGATGTGGGTGCAGTGGGATCATAAGGCAAAGGAGGGTTCATAATAGGGACATAAGAGTGAGGTGCTGCAGCGAGATTAGCCTGAAATCTCGGTGGAATGTTTGGAGCCTGCATAATCTGATGAACCTGCCCCTGAGATGGTCGTACCTGTGGTTGAGGACCACGGGGTACGAAATTTCGCGGGTTGGGAATAGGTTGGGCTGGATGAGTGCTTTGAGATCGAGTCGCCATGCATAGTTGACTAATCTCAGCATTCTGCTGCGCCAATTGGTGTTGAAGAGAGGTCATGTTCTCTTCATGGCGCTTTGACATTTCCGTCATCATTCGCATCAATTTATCAAGAGGATTTGATGCGTGTTCTGTTTACAGTATGCAAGGACCCGATGGCGGATTCGCCACAGGATTAGACTGGGCCCTTGGGATGACGGGTGCGGAAGGTCGCATTAGCCCTCCCGCAGGGTTTTGGTGCTGCGGGTTGCTGGACCATGCGAAGTTCGGATGATTTCGCCACCCTGGGTTATAAGTGGTAGAGAAAGGGTTATTCCCTAGGGCGTAAGGGACTTCTAAGCCAGAAGACGAGTCTGCATGTATGTATGCATCCGAGCACATTTAGGCTTGGTCCTCTGTGTCAAAATACTGGCTAGCAGAAGCTAGATCCACATAACTTACCGAATCACTCGGCGCGACACTCGGTAAGGAAGATCTCACAGGGTTTCTTGAGATAAGCCTGGTGTTGGAAGAATTAGGATTGTGACAAAGTGGTGAGGTGAGGGTGTTTGCCATAGAACGGGCGGGATTGGCCAGAAGCTCGTCTAGCTTCTTGTGCACGACGGAGGCTTCATCCAATTTTTGTGCGATAAGGTTAAGATCAGTGGATGAATGGGAGGGTCTCGTGTCAACTTCGTGAACATTTCGGGGTAGGCTGGTACGATTAAAGGCGACAATGGAGGCATTGTTCATTGAGTTTTCGCTCATGTTTTCAAATAATTCAAATGCTCCATTCTCGTCTTTATTCATGAAATTTCCTCCGCAGGAAGCGTCTGCAATCTGCTTCAAAGTCTCATTTAGCCCATAATAGAAAATCTGGGCTATATGCCACTTAGGCAGACCGTGGTGCGGACACTTCCGGAGGAGGTCATTATACCTCTCTCAAGCCTCATGAAACTGTTCGCCATTTTGTTGCGTAAAGGAAGTTATAGCACGGCGAAGCGCATTGGTTCGCCCGATTTGGAAGAATTTCTTGAGAAATGCTGTTCGCATCTCTTCCCAAGAATGGATGGTTCTCCCAAGGGTGCGTAACCATTGCGACGCTTTATCCCACAATGAAAACGGGAACATTTTCATGAGGACAATTGATAACTCGATGTTTCTAGGTTTAATCATTTCAGCCAATCGGGTTAGGTCTTCCAAATGGAGAAAAGGATCTTCGCTTGCAAGACCACGAAAGTGGAACTTAATCATGCCAATTATGTTGGGTTTCAATTCAAAATCATCGTCGCCCATGGGGACCCGAATTTGTCCTTTGGTCTCTGTAGTAGCAGGATTTTCATAAGAGCTAGGAGACCTAGGCTCCTCTCGTTCGGGAGGGTTCTGCATTTCCTCCAAGGTTTCCTTAATGGCTTTAATTTTCTCATTATACATTTCCATTTGGGCTTGGAGGCAGGCTATGGGGTCCATGGCTCCACCACCTGGTGGGTTTTGAGGGCGATTTTCTCCCTCGGGATTTGGGGGTGGGTGTGCAGCCATGTTTGTGGAGGAGGATGACGATTTGGTTTCTTTCCTAAAATTATCAGGCAATTCAAACAATTCAGGTTTTTGTGACCTCCTCCCAAACATGCACTACCACAAGAAGAATTGGGGGGATAAGAAGGGAAAAGGAGATGAGAGAAATGACGTCGTAAAGGTACACTTGATGACAAATCAAGGCAATCAAAGTCCTAACCTCTACAGTGTGCCCTTAGACCTAAAGATCTAAGTTACCTACTATCACGACCTACGGAACCAAATGCAAGCACTGCGGAACCATCGGGCCAGATTGCAAAGCCGTTTACCCTAGTTTTAGACACCCGATAGCACGTGGGAACCCACACCAGCACGTAGGTGCTACATGCTGGTAGTTAGACCTCCAATCCTTAATAAGTGTCAAGTTGCTACTAGTTTTAATTAGAGGCTTAGGATTAAGTGCTTCTGGAATGTGAAGGGCGTTGTTTACGGGTAATGCCCAAGTGCGTTCATTTTAGAAAGTGTGTAAACCAAGCATGCAACGGGGAAATCTCCCCGAATTGAAGTTTTAGTTGGTGAATGGTTTTTAGAATTTCAACCTTAAGTAGTATGGATTTTAAGATTTCGCTGAGTTACCAATTCAACCAATCTCCGGGTTTTGAGAAAATACAAGTTCTTCTATGCCCAACAAACCCTTCATCAACGTGAGTTAGCTAATGCATGCTAAAAATGCAATGGGCTTCCCTAGGTGGAAATTTCTATGTGTGGATGCACGAGTCAATTTTAAGTTAGTGTGAAAGGGAGCCAAAGCACTTCAATTTAAGTGCTCCCAATCACTAAAATGATGTTCCACACAAGGCTCAACCACAAGATAATGTAAAGAGAAAATCAAAGTGTTGGGGTTGAAGTATTCGGGATCAAATCTAAGGCACGTAAAAGGTCGTGGTGGGGCTGGAATCAACTCAATTCCAAGTCTCCCCACAAAAAATGTGATCCTGAATTGCAAATAAATGAGGCAAAGAGGGATGGCAATCAATCTATTTATTGTTGCCTCAAAGAATACTTCACACGGTGAAAGATTCAAGAATCACGATTCTTGGATCTTCGCTATGCGAAGCTTGGCGGGAAATCCCAGGGCGGTGGGAGTGATGGCAAATAATCAAGCAAGTGATTTTTAATTCACTTGCCCCAAGAAATCCCAAGGAGTTTTTTTTTAGGGTTTTTTTTTTATTATAGTGACAAGTTGACCTAAGTTGCTAAGAGAGAGACCTACCTTTTCTGCAACGTGGGCTAAGCTCCAGTGCGGTGCCGGCGACTTCACGCTTTCGTTCCTGCCTTGGATCTGCCCACGTCTCCGACTTCCTTTGCTTGCCTCCTCCTTGCAACTGGTTTTCCTTCACACTAGCAAACAAAAACCCCTGTGAAGAGAAGGGTTTGAGAAGAGAAAATCAAAGGAATGGAGTAGAAACTTACCTCAATGCGTACCTCCCCGGCAACGGCGCCAGAAAAAGGGTGCATCGGCTGGGATAGGTTGTGTTAATATGATGAAATTATCGTTGAAGTGAGTATCGTGGTTAACCTAAATCGAGCCTAACCATATTTTTACAAAATTTTTAACCTGGTCTACTTAATTTTATCTTGGTCACTTTTAGGCCCAAAGTCGAACTCTGGGAGACGGGAATTAGAGGTGAATAAGTTTCTACGCCTTTCCTACAACGAATCTCTTTCGTGTGTTTATTATGTTTTTTGTTTTTTTCTATTTAAGATTTTTTTGCTGATAATTTTGTCCTTGAGGTACACCCTCAAAATCAGGTCCTTGGCTTTGAGCCAAATTGTTCTTGGCGTTGAGCCAAATTAGGATTCCAAAAAACTAGTCTTACTGATTGCAAGACCGAGTACCTGCAAGATAAGGATTATCTTTTCTCTTTTACATTTTTTTTTAATCTTTTTAATGGCAAGAAAAATAAGAGAAATTGAAACTAGATAGGTTGCTTGTAAAGAAATAAATGTAGTCTATATATATATGCATATATATATATTATATATATAGGGGTGGGGGTGGAGGTGGATATGGCGTGTATCACAGTGTCGAGTTGGTCCACGTCTAGTAAGATGCAACCAACAAGACGAAGTGCCACGTAGAGTATAGAATGGATGTGTAGGAGTGTGTGCGGAGGCACTTTCTTTACGTGGGTATCGGGAAATATCAGCAACTGGTGCAGATATTCACGCGATATAACGCGTGGTGGAGTGGCTAGTGCGTATGGATGAAGATAGGTGACATATATGTAAATATATATATATATAGATGTATATATGTATATATATATATGTGTATATATATATAAATAGGGTTGTAACTATATAGGTGTATATGTCATTATATATATATATATATATATGTATATATGCATATAGATATATTAGTATAAGTATCTATGTACATAGATATCCATATATATATATATGTATTTATACCTATAAATATATATGTATATATGTATATATGTATAAATATATGCGCATATATATATATATGTATATGTAGATTTGTATATATACTTTTATTTAGTTGTATAGGTATTAATATGTATATATATATAAATATATAAATATATTTGTATAAGTATGTATAAGGGTGTACAAGTGAGTGTGAGTGTACAAGTGTGGGTGTGTACGAGTGTGGTGTGTGTCTGTGTGTGTGTCTGCTGGAGAGTGAGGGAGTGGTTGTGAGAGAGAGAGAGCGCGGGCGTTTAAGCCGTCTGGCGGACGCAAGCGTCGTCTGAGGGTGCTGGAGCGGGTGTGGGTGCAGACGCGGGCGCAGGCGCTGGCGCTGACGCGGCGACTGGCTGGAGGCGGTAGCGGCGAGGAAAGAGAGCGTGCGATGACCGGATAAGTGAGAAACTCTCCGGTCACAGCATTGTAGCTACAGTGTCACGCAGAGACGCGTGAACAGTAGCTACAGTGCCGCGTGCGGAGAACAACCGGTTGCGGCCGGTTCTGCATGTGCGGGCACGCTGGAAGGCACCTGCGCACGCGGAAAGGAGCTGTGGGCAGTGCTGGCGTGCGCGCGGGCTGCTGCTGCTGTTGAGCTTCAGAGCTTGGATCTTCAGTAATGGCGGGAAGGTGTTGAGCGGTGAAAATAGGGAGTGAATCCACCATGCCCACTTGCTCTTGGATGAGCTAGGCGATGGTGGAACTCACAGTGGTGGTTGTGGGACCACTGTGAGCCTGCTCCTGCCCGCAGTGTATCTCTTCAGTGGAAGAGGTACTACGTATGGAGGGGAGAGGGGAGGAAGATGGTCTGGATGGTGGTGGCTGCGGGTGTTGGTGTTCCAGGCCCCCTCTAGCAAGGAAGAGGGCAGGGCCTTTTAAAGGGGAAGGAGGCATGCCACCGGCAGAGCATGTTGCTGGTAGAGAGTGGCGTGAAGAAGAGCAAGCCCATGCCTTGAGCCGCGCGTGGGAGAAGAAATTCAAAGCAAAATAAAAAATTGAGGATGGTGAAATTGCAAGGCAGCACTTGAAGAAGATGTTATTTACATGGACAATTATTCATTCTCCTCCCCTCTCAAATAAATTTATGCATGTGTCAAATTTACAAATGCAACTATGGCTACCTAATATGCAATGACAATGCTAAGAAATAACACAAGATGGCATTTTTATTGGTGTATTTTTGTTGTGCAATCACTTGGGAAGTTGTCAAAATTGAGGATGAGATTTATGATTGCTCTAGTCCAATCTTGGGATGATTCCTAGGATGAACCCCCTTCTGGAGAGCCAATGTCAGAACCCGCTCAAGCACCTGTAGGGGGGACACATTTTATGAGATCGGGTATGACTAGGTTGGTCTGGAGCAATCAATTGAGGATGATTTGATTTCTTCACCCGAGATCCCTGAACTAGGGTACGAGGAAAAGTATGTCTCCATGGACCAGGAAATGATAAATGATTTTGAGACATATATAAATATGGATCTAAAATTCTTTGATTCTGAGAGTGAAGAATTTTTATGTGAAGTCTCACCTGAGTTTGAGGAAAATGATTTTAGTGAGATGATTGGGCTTGAGGAATTCAATGAATCATTTGATGGCCTTATAGAAAATTCAGATCCTGACTTCATGGATGATTCAATTGGTAGCCCCATTCCTCACACACACCCTGTAGAGCATAATGACGATTCTGCTTTTGAGATCATCGGACCCAAGTCAATTCTGATTCCGCCATAAATCTTCGACTTGAATACTTTAGATGGGGTGCATAACATGCAGGAGGTCCCGGAATCCGAAATTATGATTATGGAGGATAGGAACTGGGAAATGAAGATTTGGGAAGTCAATTCTGGGATAGATAGATATTTGGATCTATGGGTTCATTTATGTTTGAAACCACCAACCTTTTATCAGGACCTTTATGATATTTGTGACTCTGAGGATGTGCAACCTATGTGTAGATTAATGGACTATCTTTTTGAGCAAACTGTTAACTGGATAAATGAGTTCCATTGATTTAGATTTACCTATTGTTTGACATTTTAGACTTGGGTTGCATCCTCACAAACTGTAGACCCAGCTCCGCTTGCATACTGATCTCAGGTTCTGGGTAATTTTTAATCAGAACCTTAGATACACTCAACCCTGGGGCATGGGTCTACCTCATAACCTGGTCCACATCTGTGGACATTCTCTACTAGCAGGTCTTGAGGTTAAACATTTTCTTTTGATCCTGACCTGCACCTATGAATTCTTGATTTCTTCTTTGTTTGTATAGTGTGCTTAGCTGAGGGCACTAAATTCAACACGTATACAGTCTATTTTCATCTCAGAGCTGACTAGGTAATCACAAAATTCAGATGCTTTCTTTTCTACTCCGTTCCTTTTCATGTCATTTAATACAATGAGGACATTGCATTAGATAAGCATAGGGGTTGGATATTCATCTCTGAATCATCTTGTTAGTTTTGTAGATTCTTTTTATTTTCTCTTTATTTTTAAAAAAATTAAATTAGGAAAAGAGAACTTGGGCATTAGAATTTTTCAACTTTAGGGAATGATACGATAGGACTTGAACACTTAGATCCTTCAAGTCTTAGGGCTTAATCAGCCCGGGTGTCCACTAAAATGTGGACTTGTTTCTCGAGTCCTCGCCATCTTTAATTTGTTTCTAATTGGTTAAATAAGTTGGGGTGATAAGTACACGGCTTATCAACCCGCCCTTTGATTTGAGGGAACTTACAATCTAAGTATCTGCACACTATTTACATTGACTCACTTTTCAGTGGTTTTAAAGGAAATTGGGTAGCTAAAGAACCTTCTAGGGTGGTATGGCTGGTAAGTTATCGTGAGTAACAACCCATTGGCCGATTGTCTTGAGCCCAGCCATACAACTATTCTCTTTCTGCTGCGTTAGGTAAATCTTAGATTAGGGAAGTCACCTACTTAGAAAAAAAGAAAAAAAATAGAGAAATACCAAAAAAAAAAAAGAAAAGAAGAAAAAAATAAATAAGCTACACTTCACTGCACGAGTATGGTTGGTAAGTTGCTGTGGGTAGCAGCCCATTGGTCGGTTGTCCAGAATCTAGCTCACAAGAATGCACAAATAATTCCTAAACACTTAAGAAGAAGCAGGGAAGTAGAATAAGCTGGGGAGATATACACTTAGTTAGCCCTTGTGTTGCCCCATAAAAATAAAGGTAGGGAGAAAGCTACCGGTTAGATAGATACACCTTTAGGCAGAATTTCTTTTCAAGGTCACCTAGGGGCATAGAAACCCGAAATCCATTCTGATTGTTGATCAATAAGTCTATCACATTTACACAAAATGGTGCTTAGCACTTAGAGTTCTTTTCGAGTCTTGGGTGGGTTGGGTAGCCATAAAAAGTTGCCTCAAAACTCTAAACTCAAAAATCCAAAGAAAAATTATAAAAGAAGAAAAAGAAAAGAAAATGAGGTATTTGCTTTTGAATAAGGCGATGGCTTGGATGGTCTGCATTTTGGCAGACACCCAGGTACTGTTGAGTCTTTATAGTTCAGGTCATTAATAGAAATTTCTTAATGTTGAGAAATAACTATTGCCCAAGTAATTTGATTCTAATTTTTTTATAAATAGCATGTAGTTTTGCTAGGGACTAGCAAAAGATTGGCATGGGGGTGTGATGTCGACACATCTATGTTACATAAACTATCTATTTATGCATGGTCTTAGGCGTATAATTGCATTTAGCATTATAAATATTGCATAGCATGCATCATTCTGCATTTAGATTAGTTTGTACAACTTTTAGATTAATTTGCCCATTTTGCGGCCATGGGACAGGGCGATATTTATCAGGGCTTCATATTGAAGATCCAACCACATGGATCTGATCAAGGCAACGATCAAAGTCCAACGCCTCCAAGATTTCCCCAATCAGACCTCCATAGCATCAGATGTAGTCCGAGGAAGATTAAAGGTTAAGGGGCAAGGTGGTCTAAATCCGTACCTCAGATGATAAATCCAACTGCACGAATTGGTTCAGATTGACGATTGCAGCCTAACGACAAAAAATCGATCCAATCTGACACTTGTGGCACCATCTACCGACAGTGGAATATGGACGACCAAGATGGCGCTACGTGGCGCCATCCCAACCGGCCAAATCGCCCAAGCATGCTCACACGCATCTCTTTCATTTGATCATTTAATCTCAGCCGTTAGATCCGCGATCGAATGGCTGAGATTCACTCAAGACCGTGCCCTCACACATCCTCGAAGAAGACTCCATTGTGCAATCTCAGCCGTTGGATCTTCATCCAACGGCGAGAGCACATGGGTCGTGAGTTCAAATTTTGACACAAGAGCACATGTAGTGCAATGAGGTGCTTCACCACTGGAGGTAGCACGATTGAGCCTCCGCTCCGCGCCTCCTACTTGAGCTTGAAGAATGCAATTCGTTCATTTAATCAAGCACCAACAGCTCTGATTAACGAATCAGATGGATGCATGATTGGACTCCCGATCTCACGCCCGATCACACGGGTAGGAGGCGTGAGTTGCAAAGGCACGCGAGAGTGCATTTTCAACCGTTGATGCTTGATTGAATGACGATGGCAGTAGTCGCATTACCTCTTAATGGGAGAAGAGGAAGAGGCAACGGTGCGATTGTGGCTATCTGATCTTGATTGGATGGTCAAGATTGCACCAAACTGCTTAATGCTTGAGGTAGAAGAGGTGGCGATGTGGTGCAACGACGTGCAGTCGATCTTCATCTTGTGGGCGACGTTGCACGTGCGTCTTCACCGACATTTACTTTCAGCGACAGATGTGTCCGTCACTAATGGCCTTGCATTTAATTTTCAAGATTTTAAAGGACCTTTTTGCCCTTGTACCTCAACTATATAAAGGACCCTACACCCTACACTTCTTCTTCATCCCTTCTCTTCTCTCACCCCCTCCAAAGCTCTACGAGCTGGTCCCATACCTAGGATGCTTCATTAGAGCTAGAGTAAAATAATTTTCCATCTTCTTACCTCCTCTGTGGAGCATCCTGCGGTTGTCCTCTCATCGCCATTCAGGAAGTGGATCCTGCTACAATGCCGCCCTACTTCATTCTTTGTCCTTCAGCTTCGTCCTCCCTCGTCCAGCATCTCATCCCCATCGTCCGGGTGCTTCGTCAACGCAGCTCGTCCTCCAAGCAACCGTTGAGGAGGATAACTTCTCACAGCCTTCTCTTTTTATCACTTTCTAGTGTAGATTTCCAACTTTCTAGTTATAGAAATTAGTTGTAATATACAAATGATTATCAAATATTGGTTCTCTTTCTCTCTCTTTTCTTTGTATTATTCTCTCTCTTTGTAGTATTCTTTCTCTTTCTTCTATTTTTTATTCTTTAAGTAGAATAGCTAGAGAAGATTTAATTCAACCAGCTAATCTACTTCATGACAATAATTATAAATGTGGTTTTTGATTAAACGTTCGCCTCCCCATGTTTGACCTAGGACTCACCAGAGTTTCGGTTATAAATTTTATTTGATAGCAGATTTTTACTCAACTACAATGACAGGTTTTTAACTCAATCTTTACGCGTACGAAATCTCGCTTATGACCGCCTCCCAAGGCCAGCACCGGCTCGGGCTCATATGTCCTGCACCCAAATAGTACCACCTCCTAAGGTTGGCATGGGCCTAGGCTGATATGCCCCACACCCAAATTCTGCGACCTCCCAGGCCTGGCATCGACTCGAGCTTACAAGCCCTGTGCCCAAGCAGTGCCACCTCTTAAGGTTGGCACGGGCCCAGGCTGATGCACCTCAAGACCAAATTCTCCTGCCTCCTAAGGCCGGCATAAGTCGTGGCTCATTAGCCCCAACATTAGCAATCACCTCCTTATAAGGCCAGCTCGAATTCGGGAGACGTCGCCTTCTAAGGTCGACAAAATCCTCAGTATATATGCCCCACGATCAAGCATCGCCGCCTCTTAAGGCCGACGTGTACTCGGGCTCATAAGCCCCTAACAAGGGACCTCTTTCAACCAACCGAAAGCAGGTGAAGGCCACTTAACTCAATCATAAATGTTTCCCCCGCTGCAATACAGTCGGAAGAGCATATGGGGGAATCTCTTACTGTGGAGTTTTGGCCACTCTCATTACTCTCTTAGCAGTTTACATTAGCTAGAGAGTGGGGGCATATGATGAGGGGTAAAAAATGCCCTCCGATCCAAAACTCCACAGCTAACCCGACAGAGGATTTGGCTACCTGGATATAAAGGTAGAACCGACACCCTGTCCCGTCTTTGATCAACTGGATCCGCAATCGGCACTAGCCCAGATTGCCAAAAGATTTAGCGCAAAAAGGGCAGGATATACGATATGATGGGCCTGACCACCCATACGTTGATAGCTACCAAGTAGCTTGATAAGTAGGGGGACCAGAGCCCATCGAGTGAGGGTTCACCCCGATGTTATAAATAAAGAGAGGGGCCCTTGTAGAGGGGGCTCCCCCCCCCCCCCCCCCCCCCCACTTGGAGGGAAATCATGTAATGCTGTGTAATCCCCAAAATTCTAGTACATAGTTGGGAGTACCATCCTCCCCCTAGACGTACACCCCATATGGTGGAACTATGTCATGGAATCCCTATTCTCCTCTATGTATGCTTGTTGATTGCCACTCTACCCTCCTATGCGATGGATGATTAATGGCTAAGTAACACCTCATATGCTAACAAATCTTTTGGTAGCCTTCCAAGGCTCATTAGAGAGTGAGTTGATAAGTGTCATATGTTAGCTCAACCCCTCATAAATAATATTTTGATAATTTTATAAAATAAATTAACAAAAATAAAACATGGAAATATCATATTTTTTTTGTCATATTAAAATTACAGGTCTCGCAGATTTTCCAAGATAGTTGATTAGGAGCGTGAAGATGCATTTTATCATAGGTCTTAGGTTTTTTATTGTACACTTTCAAAATGTTGTAATCTTCCTTTTAAATTGAATCTAGAGATGTTGTAAAGAGCCCCCAAAGATAACATACACATAGCTAACTTAGGCTGTCTACACTAAGGAAAAATTAGAAACAAAAACCTAACACAAAACACATATCAGATAACCAACACACCTGTCAGACATCTAATATTCAGCTTTAAGACGTCTGACCATCATTACAGACGTCCAATTACCTATAGACTTGCCTTTTCTTTCTGAACATTTAGTCTCTAGTAGATGCAACCTTCAATTAGATGTCCATAGGCTTATCCAGACGTCCAACACAGACCTCAGATGTCCAATAAGCCAATCGTTAGACTGCACTTAATTTTTCCTTTATCGTTCTTCAATCCTATAGATTAGATACACTTTTAGACATTTGGACATGTATCCATATGTCCAATAATGGACAGTTAGCCACTTCCCTTGTGAGGATTTGTTAGAAAGCAAATCTCGCTTTTTGATTCCCTAAGCAAGATATTAATCTCTTTCCAGACGTCTAGGACATTGGATAAATGTCTACACTAACATCTGATCCTTAAAATCTAGAACCCTATTTGGATCTGGTCAAAATAGGAACAAACCCACCTATAATTAGATTCTTATAATAGCATATTAGACGTCCACCTAGAACCTTGTTTTGATCCAATGAAAATAGTAAATCTGAGCCATTAAATCAGACATCCATAATTATAGTCAGATGTCTTATAAGGTGTTTGACCCAAAAATCAGATGTCTGATCCTGCTGTCAGAATCATAATTACCCTGATTTGAGTTAGATTTCATCCCAAACTCTTAGGACTTGCCTCCAACAGCTAGGAAGCCCTCTCCCAAGCCTTCTTGAAGGTTCTAAGCTTTCCTATAAATACCCTATAACCCCTCTTAGGCAAGGTACACCTCTTGAGATATAATTTACATAGATAATCACTTGCTCACTTGCTCCATTGCCTCCATTGCCATTGTGTTGTACAACTACTCTGTTTAAGGCAAACCAACACTCCCATTGTGCTTCATAATCTCATCTTTAGGGAGTTTCCTCCACCCTTAGTAGATAAGCTAATTATACATATTTTTGGGGTGCTCTATAGGGTGCATTTTACTTTTCATTTTACTTATTGTAGTTGGGATCCGGCCTGTTAGATCCCTGTCTCTTCATTGTGAAGGGAGAAACCTCCATTTAGGGATCGTAAATGGGATTTGTAATTGAGGTAGACTCCCTCGTTGAAGTAGTGTGGTTAATGGATTGATCACTTTGTGATCGTAAATCCTAAGTCAAGGGATTGGCTTAGGTGGTGGTTTTCACCTAATTTGTGTTTCCACCTAAAATATCTTGTGCCTCCATTTCTGTGATTGAAACTTATCTTACAATTATTTTTTAAATTCACCATTAACCCCTCTTTAGTGTAATTTCAACATACTTATCACCCCAATTTATTTACTCTATTGAGATTACATTTTAAGCTAGCAAGGACAAGGGGAACGAGTCTAAATCTTAGTGGATATCAAGATTAATTAAGCCTTTAGGTTTGAAGAGTTCAAGTGAAAAGATCTTAATTGTATTACTTCCTAGGGTAGGTAATTATTGGTGCCCACATTTCTGTTTCCTTCCTAGCTCTTCTTATTTTTATTACAAGAATTTTTTTTTCTTTTCCTTTTTTTTCAAAAAATAAAAATTCAAGCTGGCAATCCATTCTCAGAACATTTGAATTACCACTGCCCCATGCCTATTCAACACAATGTCCTAATTGGAAAATAAATGTATGCCAAGGTGTAAGGATAAAAATCACTTGAGCTTCGTCTCGTAATAGGTCAGCTTAAAACCCTGGGTTGCCTCCTAGGAAGTGTTGAGTTTATTGCCTTCAACTGGGCGCAGCTCGAACTTAACCCTCGATGAGGGTTACCACTTCCTTAAGTGGTACCTGGGCAAGGAAATGTTTCAATCTTTGTCTGTTTACTATGAACGTTTGCCCGATTTTAAGATTTACAATTTCTATCACCCCATTGGAGAATGATCTGTCCACTCAGTAGGGTCTCATTCACTTTGATCTTAACTTTCTTGGGAATAGCTTAAGCCGTGCATTAAAGAGCCAGACTTGTTGGTCTAGCTCGAAGGTTTTCATGTGGATGTGCCTGTCGTGGAAAGCTTTCATCTTTTCCTTGTAAAGTCTATCATTTTCATAAGCATCCCAACGAAGTTCTTTGAGCTCGGAGAGTTAGAACTTCCTTTGGGTTCTGGCCATATGGAAATCCATATTACACTGTTTGATAACCCAATATGCACGATGCTTAAGCTCGGCCAGAAGGTGGCAAGCTTTGCCAAAGACCAATCGATATGGTGACATGCCTATTAGGGTCTTATAACCAGTTCGGTATGCCCAAAGACCATCATCAAGTCGGGTGGACCAATCCTTCCAGTCAGGTCTCATGGTCTTCTGTAAAATATTTTGATTTGCCTATTCATGACCTCAGTTTACCTATTTGTTTGTGGGTGATACGGGGTGGCAATGCAATGAGTTATCCCATATTTCCTAAGCAATGCACGAAACTCGGTATTAATGAAATGGCTCCCACCATCATTGATCATGGCCTTAGGTATCCCAAATTAGTAGATGATATTCTTCTTAACAAATTCCATGATGGCCTTAAGATCACACTTCTGGGTAAGCACGACTTCGATCCATTTAGAGACATAGTCCACACAGACTAGAATATACATGAAACTGTTGGATGGTGGGAAGGGTCCCATGTAATCAATTACCCAGATGTTGAATATTTTTATGATCAAAATGGGTTGGAGAGGCATCATATTCTTCTTGGTCATGGTCTCCAGTGTCTGGCTTCTAGGACAAGCTTTGGCAAAATTGTTGCATCCTTGAATAGTGATGGCTAATAAAAATCAGACTGCAAAACTTTTTCACCTATCTGTTTCCCGAGAAGTGGCCACCAAAGCTTGATCATGACAAAAGGACAGCACACTCTGGACTTCATCCTAGGGAATGAATCTCCTGATTATTTGATCAACACAAAATTTAAATAGCATGGGATCATCCCAAAAATAATGTTTGGCTTTAGCTAAGAACCTATCTCGCTGTTGTCTTGACCAGCCGTGCGGAATCTGCCTTATTGCTAAGTAATTAACCAAGTCAGCATACCAAGGGAGATTCTTTCCTTGCTCAGCCAGAATATGTTCATTAGGAAATAAGTTAGTCAAGGGTAGTGAGGGTCCAATATGTTTCAAGTTTAACCGTGATAAGTGGCCGGCCACCACATTTTTAGATCCAGCCTTGTCGCATATTTCCAAGTCAAATTCCTGCAGGAGAAGGATCCATCTAATCAACTTGGGCTTGGCAACTTTCTTGGCTAAAAAGTGTCAGATAGCCGAGTGGTTGGTGTAAATTATCACGTGGGATCCTAGAATGTATGATCAAAATTTTTTCAATCCGAATACTATGGCAAGCAATTCATTTTTTGTGACAGAACAATTTCACTATGTCTCATCTAAGGTCTTGCTTGCAAAGTATATCACCACGAGTTTCTTCTCTTTTCTTTATTCTAGGACAGCTCCAACTGCAAAGTCTGATGCATCACACATTATCTCAAAGTCCTGGGACCAGTCTGATGGGTTGTAGGATAGGTGCAATCGAGACTATATCCCTCAAGGTAGTGTAGACTTGGATGCAATCATGTGTCATATCAAAATATGCATCGTTGGTTAGAGGATCAGTTAAGGGTTTGGATACTTTTGAGAAATCCTTTATAATCCTCCTGTAAGAGTGGTAAGGTGGCAAACCGCGGCGCTGCTTTTGTGTCTTTATTATAGTATAGTCGTTATAGTATAAGATAAGACAGCTTCGATTGTCATTACCATAGAAAATTTTTTTACTCGGAAATAGTTTTCCCGAGGTTGAACTCAGGGAGCTACTAGAATTCTAGAAGTACAATGCTTTTATTACAAAAATAAGAGAGAGAGGTATATTTGTTTCTTGGCTTTTTCTTCTTCTCTTCTTTCTCTCTTGTCTTATCTTCTTTTTCTCTTCTTTCTTCTCTTTGCTTGATCTTCTTCAGTTCTTCTTCTTCTTTCTTTATCTTCTCTTCTTCTTTATTCTTCTTCTCTTTTCTTCCTTCTTTTCTTTGCTTTTAGCTGCGGCACCTTCTCTTCTCTTCTTCTTCTTTACTTTGTCTGCAGAGCTTCATCCGTCGTCTAATTTCTCAATCAGACAGCTTAGGTGGTGTCTGCTACAGTGCTTCCTTTGTGCTTCTTCTTCTTCTTGCTCCTGCGGTCTTCTTCTTCTTCCTCTTTCTTTGAGCGGCCAAGGCTTCGGCCACCTTCTTCCTTCTTCTCTACTTGCACACTCACACAACTGGTCAGAGCAAAACCTACCCCTACCCTTTCCCGCGTCTCTCTCTTTCTCATATTTTTTCATAGGATCGCTCTCCCAGAGCCGGGTATTCGGGTACGGGTATCGCACCCAGGACCAGGCCCACCGGCGTGCGGTGGTGGGCGAGGTGTGCGCAGTGTCAGGTATCCGGATCCGGCCCAGACCCGCGGGGCGTGAGCGTGGGCAAGCACGTGGGGCGCTCATGCGTAAGGGACCTGACCCCTATGTTCGAAGGTGAATAGCCTCGAACACCTTTTCAATTTAAGTGCGGGCTCTGAGTTGCGCACTTCCAAGGTGGGACCGCAGGTGATGAGCTCACTGCAATTGCAGCAGCTCGCGAGGGGTTTGCCTCAACTGCAGACCTTGGAGTCTTCGCGGAGACACTCTGCGCAACCTGGGACCAGCGCCTGGGCGAGGTCGAAGTTGCAGCTGCAGGTGAAGGAGCTTCACCTGCTCAGCAATGGCGATGAAGGGGGCGTGACCTGAACACAGAAATATGGCCTCTCGGCCTAGTCAGAAGATGCAGGGAGCTTCGCCGGAGTACGACGAAGCCAGTGCGAGTGGTGGCGAGGCGTGAGGCGACGTACGGTGGCAGCCCTAGGTCGGATTGTGGTCGGAAAAATGGGTCTGTTCGGGGGGTCTTTAGGTGGCGTGTGGCAGGGAATGTAAAGGGGGAGGATGTGGAGTGGAGTGAGGGGAAGCTTCTGAGGTGATCGGAGAGGAGTGAGGAGGTCTGTGGAGGTGGAATGGGCTCGCCAGAGAGGGTGGTCAAAGACGGAGCAGGCGAAGGTGGAAGTTCTGTGTGGGGGCGCGAAAATATAAATTGACAGAGGGGAAATTTAAAGGAGGAGGAGAGGAAGCTTTTACCTAAGTTTTGGACGAAGGGGGGAGGGCGGAGCCACCGGCTCGTGCCTGTCGGAGCTGAGGAAGAAGAGGCCCTGGAAGGGGAGATCGGCGACGAGGAGGTAGGCGGAGGGTGTCGGCGGGTGCAGCACGACACAGACGAAAGGGTTAGGGGAACCCTGCTGCAGGTAAGGCAGTAGAGCGACGAGGAGGAGGAGTTGGTCTCCGGAAGCTGCAGGCCGTCTGTCGGAGCTGGAGAGGATGAAGTGGGGGGTTATTCTCCGTCAGAGACAGCTTGCCTCCTTCGGCTGGCGACGGCGGTCTTTATAATGGCGAAGGCGGAGGGGTGGGCGCAGGGAGGCGACGTGCCTCCGTCGTCGAAGAATGGTCGGAGCAGAAGCCCATACCTTCTGCACGTTCGCACGGAAGGTGTGGGCGATGACAGAGATCATGGTAGTGTCCCTGCGATAGCAGACGTCGCAGGGAACACCGGTTCAACGGGTAGAGGGCCTCCCTCACCCTGCGCGGCGCCATGCTCCGCGCAAAGTCGCCGGAGCATGGCGCTGCTCAAAGTTTTGCAGGGAGGACCTAAGTACAAAGAAGGACGAAGAACCTAGGGGCCAAAATGTGAGGGTTTCGAAAGTTGAGGGTCAAAAAGTAATAGACGAGGACCAAAATGCAAAGTCGGTCAAGAAAGTCTCTTCTTAGGCTCAAGTTCTTATGCATGACTAAATGGGATATAAGGATTTTAATGGTGAATTTTATTTCTAGATCAGACCTTGTTTGACCGATCAATTTATGTAAAAACCCAAATTAAATCATTAATTGGGTATGGTTCTCAATGTAGGTCAAAATGGGTTCCCAAGACCAAATTGAAGGTTCTAAACCCTAGAGATTATTTTTCTATGAATTTTAGAGGGTTTAGTCGATTTTTACTTTGCCTCGAACCTCGTGAATTGAAGTGGGTTTATTTTAGGGTTATAGAATGTCATTTAATTCCTTGGAGTTGCTGTAGCCCTTGTTGGATCAAATCATCCCACTTTCCTTCTTATTAGGTTAGTTTGACCTATGTTTGGACCCTGAGTTACCCTGTTTACTGATTGTGTTGGTGAAATTGCATTTTTACCCCTTATGACTTGTTTTCTTCACAAACTCAGAATTCTCTGAGTCAAGCCTTTCTATAAGTTATGTAGGAGCTTTTTCTTGCATATCTAGGTTAGATTGTGCTAGTTAGGGTTCATGATGAGGTTCTCATCAAAGAGCCAACATGTACTAGGAAATATCTTATTTGCTTGATCGAGCTAGGTGGTGGAAGTTTAGAAATCAAGTCAAATTTAGCTCAGTTGACTTCTACGCCCCTTTGCGACATGATGTGACCAAGGACAATCCCCTCTTAAACCATGAAATAGCTCTTTTCCCAACTCAATAGAAGGTTGACCTTAATACAATGCTTCAGAATTTTCTCCAGGTTGCTAAGGTAATAGTTAAATGAATATCTGAAGACGTAGAAATCATCCATAAACACCTTCAAATATTTACCAACCATCTCAGAAAAGATGGCTAGCATGCAACGCTAAAAGTGGTCGGCGCATTGCGCAGTTCGAGTGGCATACGACGAAATGTAGATGTGCCATACGAGCAAGTGAATGTGATCTCCTAATTCTCAGGTGCTATAGCAACCTGGTTATATCTTGAATATCCATCCAGGAAGTAGAAATACTTCTATCCTGCTAGATGTTCGAGAATCTGGTTAATGAAAGGCAAGGGGAATGGTCCTTCTTTATGGCCTCATTCAGCTTCCTATAATCTATACAGACCTACCATGCGATGGTAGTATGGGTAGGGATAGATTTGCTTTTTTTGTTCATGACCACAGTGAGCCCAACCTTCTTTGGCATCACTTGTGTAGGGCTCACCCAAGGGCTGTCAAAAATCGGATAGATGATTCCCACATTGAGCCATTTGATAATCTCTTTTTTATCGACTTTGCTCATGTTTAGGTTCAGTCTCCTTTGCATCTGGCAAGAAGGCAGAGTGCCGTCTTTTAAGTAAATCATATGCGTGTAATACTGAGGGTTGATTCCTCTAAGGTTAGGGATTGTCCACCCAATAGCTACCCAATGTTCTGCTAGGGTTGTAGTCAACCTAAGCTCTTGTTCCTAGGTTAGGTGTGCATTGACAGTCACGGAAAAAGTGTTGTCAGGTCCTACGAAGACATATTTGAGGTTTTCGGGCAATGGTTTGAATTCAGGTGTGGGTGGTACATTATTCAGGGAAGGGAGGGAGCTGGGTCACATCAATTTCTAATTAGGGAGGTTGCTGGTTAAAGTCATCTTAGAATAGATCTACAACCTTCAAAGATTGAGGGGGGGTGAGGGTAATCTAAAGTTGATTGAGTTGGATGGTCATCAAAAGCACTAATTGTCATGCATTCCTCAACCTAGGTATCGACGGGATCGCATTCCTCAATGCAGCCACAATCAAAAGACTTGGTTGCATTGAAGATGTCTAGTTGCATTCTCTTATCTCCAAAAGCAATTTGCATACATCTAGTGGCATAATCAATGTTCACTTTGACCGTAGCCAAAAGGGGTCTACCTAGGATGATGGGGGTATTTTGCAACTATTTGAGGACTTGCATGTCAAGTACTGGGAAGTCAACCAGGAAGTGGTAGTCTTTAACCCAAACGATTACATCCTCAACCACCCCCTTTGGGGTTTTAATAGATCGGTCTGCTAGTTGGATAGTCGTAGATGTAGGCTTGAGCTCTTCGAATCCAAATTGGTGGTAGAGGGTAGTCGGAATTAGATTAATTAAAGAACCTAAATCAAAGAGTGCTCTTTCAAAAGTTAGATCCCCAATGTTGCAAGAAATCAGAGGTGCTCCTGGGTCTTTCCTTTTAGGAGGTAGGCTACTTAAAATCACCGAACCAGCCTGTTCCTATAGTATTACCTTCCTAGGTGCTTGAGTCTTAGACTTACGCTTGGGTGTACAGGTATCCTTTAAAAACTTTACATAAGCCAGGATATGCTTTATTGCTTCGAGGAGAGGTATGTTAATTTGCACTTGTTTGAATATCTCCAATAACTCCTCATTGTTAGCCACATTCTTCTTTTTCTTAACTTTATCCAAGGCTTCAGGGTAAGGGATCTGGGTATTAATCTGGTCAGGTTCCTGGGCCTTGGGTTCCTCTTGTTCATCCTTAGAATCATCAATTGTTTCAATTTCTACAGTTATGGGAGGGTTGGCCATTGTGGGTCCTGGGTTTGGGTATCGTTTCTCAAGGTAATCGCATTGGCTGAGGCACTGGAATTGGGGTTAGACCCTTGACAAGAAGAGGTAAATCCAGGGGGTGTTTGTGGTGCTTGTAAAATCACATGGGCTTGCCCTTAGTTTTGTTGGAACCCTTAAGGATTGTGGCCTTGATTCATTACATTCCTCGAGTTTAGTTGTGGCTGAGATGGAAGAGATCCCTATTATTTTGATTTCAACAACTAGTTCAATTGTCCCTTCACTAAAGTTATTTCCTCCTAGTGTTTTTGGTTCATTTCAACCGTCATTTTGATCAGGGTATCCATTTGGTTGTGTTGTGTAGGAATTTGATTATAAGGTGGTATACTTGGCCATCCCTGCTGAAAGGAGGAGGGGTTAGGCTTGGGTTGGTTCTGGAATTAGTTTGGGTTTTGATTGGACCAGGCAAAGTTTGGGTGGTTGCACCATCCAAGATTATAAGTATTAGAGAAAGGATCAGACTTAGGGTAACCTTGAATGGCATTGGCATCTTCAAAAGTAGAGGGTGCCAAAGGTGCAGGGAAGGAATAATCAAGGTACGAGGGAGCAAAGATCTCTCCCTGGAACATAGTCGGGGGTTGTTCTAGGTTTACTTGGTTCATAGACTGAATTAGGTCAACATTGTGTGTTCCCTTGGCTAGAGAGTAAGCTTGCCTAGGATCTCAAGATTAATTTAGGAGTTCATCTATCTTTTTGTTCATCGATTCAACCCGATCCGGCTTCTTAGCTATTATGTCCATGTCAACCGTACCCGAATTAGTTTGAACCTCATAAATTCCACCATGGGGCTTACTAGACCTATTGAATGTAGTTATGGAGGCATGAGTCGGTGAATTCTCACTCATTGATTCAAATAGTTCGAACGCGCTTTCCATGTCTTTATTTAGAAAGTTGCCTCCGCATGAGGCATCTGGGAAATTCCTGAGGGTGTTGCCCAGACCATGGTAGAAAATCTGGGCCAATTGCCACCTCGGAACTTCATGGTGTAGGCATTTCCTCAATAATTCGTTAATCAATCCCGCGCTTTATGAAATTGCTCCCTACTTTCTTGGGTAAATGTAGTAACAGCTCTCCTGAGGGTGTTGACTTTTCCTATGGGGAAAAATTTCTTCAGAAAGGCATGCCTCAATTCTTCCCAAGTGGAGATGGGCCTCCCTATTGTTCAAAGACAATGAGACACTTTATCTTTCAGGGAGAACAAGAACATCTTCTTTAAAATAATATCTAGGCTGATGTTTCGAGGTTTAACAGTCCAGGCAAGTCAACCTAGATCCTCTAGGAGTCTTTATTTGAGTTCCCATTGAAATGACTTTAGATCAAGCTACGGACATTGGGTTTTAACTCAAAATCATCTCCCCCTTTGGGGACCAAAGGTAAGGTTCAACAACAATGGAAGAAGGGTCATAAATATCATGAAGGGGCCTTGGTTGGCCCTCAGGGGGTGGTCTTGGTGGATTCCCTTAAGGGAGGGCTGGTCTTTGAGGATTCTAAAGTTGGTGTATGCCTTGCATTATAGTCTAAATTTGTTGTTGCTGGAGTTGGTGGTTGGCAGTAATTTGGGCATGGATGATGGCCATCGCATCAGGTTGAGGTTGATCCTCCACATCCTCAATTCTTGGGCTGGCCATTTCTTATACCTTGGCCTTAGAATAACTCAGTCTCCTTCTTGGGCTCCTATCTAGTGCAACCAATTTAGGATTAAGTGAGCGCCTTCCTAGCATACACTAGAGAAGAATTGGGAAAGATGCAAAGGGAACAGATGAGAGAATTGTGTTTGCACAACCAAACAAACAAAGCTAAGCCTTATAATGTTGCCCTAGATGACCTAAGCTTCTAAGGTACAACTCTCACCATAGTACAAATTGGTGTTGTGTTTAACCCAAAAGCTGAATAAGTTGGACCAGACGAAGCAGGGAAAGCGTGTCTCGAGGGTCGCTAATTATGCCAAACCCTTACTCGACTCAAGTCATTTGACAAGCAGGCCTCCCAACTTAGTTGCTTTTGGAAAAAATACTTCATTGATTGGTTCTACGATGCGGGTTTGTACCTTGACACTACTTAATTAAACCCTAGGGCCAACATTTAATGCTTTTTAAAATAGGCTAGGACAGGACTTGTGCTCAAGGAATGTGATGAGGCGTTATTAGAGTTTTGTGCTTCTTAATTAATCCAATCTGAGCTCGTGTGTGCACAATCAAAACATAGTTTTCAAGCAAGGTTATTAGGGTTGTGGTGTCTTTTAATGATTCGTCCTTTAATGATTTTTAGGGTTACGATTTCTTAATATATTCAAACAATGTTTGTAGTGGGCACATGATATTCTTATATTTATTATGTTAATTAATGCCTAACTAATGTTAATCTGAGGGTAATTTGGGTTAGATTGCATTTAGTTAGGTCAGATTAGGCATTTTGGGTCATTTTGTAAATAATGTATACTCTTGGGCATTTTTCCTGCAATTGTATTTGGTATCTTGATTATTTTATGTCATACATCAATTTAGAATGCCATTTTGAGGGGCTTGCTTTTACTAAGAGAAAGAATGGAAGGAGATTTTTTATTTTTGGAAAACCATTATTAAGCTCCTTAGTTTGCCACTAAGGGGCTAACCTAAAAAGCTGCCCATCATTCTTCATCTCCTGGGCAGGTCTAAGACACGCATTGACCGCCACCCCCCTCTACGGAATAGAGCACCACCACCACTCCCCCAACGCCTGATAGCAAGCCCACGACCATTGCCCCTCCCCTCCGCTTCCCCCTCTTACAATAGTAGCAGACCACCTCTGCCCTCTATGTCCACCATGACTATGACTCTCGACAGCGAATGCCTGCTCCTCTCCTTGACTGCAACTGGGACTAGGCTCTACGTCTTCCTCCTTGCAGCACCTTGACCTCATCGACCCACCTTTGTTCTCACCCCTCAACTCTGCTGTCGACGATCACCACCGTGCACCACTTTCGTTGGTCCACACGCACAGCAGAGCAACCACCGTGCTCCACCACGACCGCGACCACCTTCTTCTCTGTTGTTCACATCCAGAGCAACCATCGTGTGCTTCGCCTTCATCTTTGACAGTGACCATGTATCCTCCTCAACAGCGTCCACTACCGCGAGCTCCTCCCATGCCACCGCGATCGCGAACTCTCATCTCTTCCTCGATCGTGACTACGACCTTGTGCTCTTCCTTGATGAGTCTTCATCGATCGTTTTGACGACCGCGCTACCTCGATCTCAACAACCGTGTACCTATGCCTCCTCCGATCATGTGGTGATTGCTCGTGGTTCCACACTGCGACTTCTTGACATTCTCATCACCGCACCGCGTTCACAACTGCGTGCTTACCACGACTATGTTTCGATTTTGTCTACTGCGTTTTATTAGTGTATTTATATTTGACTATTCAGCCTATTTGCGTACTATTGCCTCCCTGTGGAGATGACATTATATTTTCGTGATTAATTTTGACTTGATATATATATTTGAATTGATTGAATCTTTGATGCGAGCGTTTGATTATTCCTTGATTGGAGATTAATTTGATTTTGTTAGCTTGTACTTGTTAAGTCTGATATTAATTGATTTGTTATTTTGGAATTTTTCCACCATGATTTACATTGCGACTTCCTATCATTATTATTCGTATTATTTTTTGCAAAAAGTGAAAAATTCTCTTATGAAATGGCACCATTGTCGAGGAGGCAACGGACGCAATGGGTTACTTGGTTATATTTCTGATATATTTTGTGTAGTTGTCTTGACTCACTTATATTTTTCTATGCAAGGAATCGATGTGTTGAGACGATGAGCATAGTAGAGCCACGACGTGGACCTTGAGCCACGCCCATGAGAAGACGCGAGGAGAAGGAAAGAGACCTAGATCTCGCAGCAAGGGGATTCTCCTTTAGCATCGATTGGATTAGGAGATATGAGATCTTAGTTTACTAGCTTTACGTTTTCGCTTTCTCGCCCTTATAGCATCGAAGCTGATTTTTGGGGTTTTGTCCCCACTTTCTCTAGCTATTAGGATTATTCCTTTGTGGTGTGGATTATTTTGTGGTAGACTTAGGATTATTTAGTATGGTTGTTTGCTTGCTTGCCATATTAAAAAAAAAACTATCGAACTGCTTGCTTAGAAGTTGCATACCCTTAGGTGTGTGCATTGTAGGGGTCATTGAGTAGCACGTTAGATCTACTTTACCTGCATTGCGTATATTACCTGCACGAAGATTGCTGGAGTTAGGTATATTATCTTATCTTTTCATTTAGTTCCTGATCACGCATTGCATTCTAGGCTAAATTCAAACACTACCTGATTTTTTTATTGAATTTGCCTAATTAAGTGGCCGCCTTCTAAAAGTTAGGATTGCTAATTAGATTGGGCCTTAAATGCAAATGCACACTTGATTGGACAAAAGGACTTGTTTACGATTCTTTACAAAGAAAAATTGATTTTTGTGGTATGATGCACACTTCTTGCACTAAGCACGCACTTAAGGAACCGCACTAGGTCTCGATCCCTTAAGGCTACAGGCACCGATCTCTAATCAGTGCAGACCCTCCTACTTCACTTTGCGGTGGTGGTATTATCCTATGATCAAGTGTTTTGATAATTTAAAGAGGGGGATACCCCTTAAAAGAACAAAAGGGTGGTTAAGAGGCACCATATATGCATTGCCTCAAAGGAAGGGTTCGCCCTACTTGCATCCCTTCGTTCCGTCCTTAGTGTAACTTCTCACTAGATCACTTGAGAATATCATTTAATCAAGGTGTAGTTCTTAGGGCAGTCAAAGGTTGGGTTATATCGCGTAACTTGATTGAATAACTTGTTTGGTCACCTATATCAACTAACTTGACCTCAACCTTCTTCAAAATAGAATTGGTCAGGATCTCAAGTAGCCCCATTCCTCTTATACCACTGCCTTGACTTTATTTAATTGATTTGTGAAGCTAGTTCGGGGGTTGCACCTAATCAAATTGGTAAGAACTTGAATTGTGTTTGGTGGCTGTTGTGTGTTTGGTAGACACTCACTCGAGCATAGTTTAGTATTTGATCTTGAGCTTGAGAGAATCCTTAAGAGAGCCCACCAAAGAGAAAGGAGAGAAGAGATGGCTGATCAAGGAGCAAATCAATAGAGAACTTTGAGAGACTATTTCATTCTGACCAACTAACCTACTCAAGTACTGAGAAGATTGACATGGGACAATCCATATGAGATCAAGAGCAGTACCATATCCTTGTTGCCCTCTTTTTATGGTACTTCTAGGAAAGATCCCTATTGGCATTTAGAGGAGTTCACTAAGGTTTGTTCCATGGTGAAACTCCAGAACTTTACTGATGAAGCTCTGATGAGAACCCTCTTTCCCTTCTCCATTAAGGACAAGGCAAAACACTAGTACCACACCTTAGATGCTAGGTGAATGAGTGGAACACTCTTAAGGGAGAATTCTTGAAGAAATATTTTCTGATGAGCAAAACCAATCACTTCAGTAGGGAAATCATGCTCAGTTAGAGGGGGAACAATTCCATGAGACTTAGGAGCGTTTCGATAACCTGATTCGGTTATGTCCCCATCATCAAGTGCCTAAATGGAAATTGGTAGAAAGGTTCTATACTGGACTCTCTGATAGGCATAGGTAAACAGTGGATGCTGCTTGTGCTAGAACCTTTCTCACCAAAATGGAAGATGAGGCCTGAACATTATTTGAGTCACTGAGTGATAATTCTATCCACTTGACCTCATCCTATTGGGATAGAAAACCATCCATCCTCTAAAAGAAAGCAGAAGCTAGTGAAGTTGGGGCTACTCAGAATTTAGCCTTCCAAATCCAATTGTTAAACCAAAATTTTAAGAGGCTCATGTTGAACCCTGGCACATTCCCACAAGCAGCTTCCCAAGTCTAGGCTATTTCTGAATGATGTATTTGCCAAAGCATTCTTCATGCCACCGTTGAGTGTTACTTGGCTAATCAATTCCCCCAGTTAGTTCGAGTAGACCTGAATGCTACCCAACGGTTTCATCCACCTCCTAGGAACAACCCTCTTGCCAACACCTACAATCCTGGATGGAGGAACCATCCCAATTTCTTGTGGTAGCAAAGTGATGCTTCCAACTCAGGGAACTCAAGAGCCCAACCCACACAACCCTTTCATGCACAACAATTCCAACCTCCTCCTCAGCCAAACAATTCTAAGTTGGATGACCTTAAAGCCATGATGAAGACCATGCAAGAAAATCTGAGTATGATCATCATTCAATTTTAGAATAATGCTATCCAAGAAATGCAATCTTAAATTGGCCACCTTATTGAGGCTGTTAGGTAGCGTGATCCTGGGAAATTGCCCAGCTCATCTAAGTAGAATCTTAAGGGTAAAGGGCCCTTTATAAGGGAGCATGCAATGGTTGTGACAGTTATGAGGAGAGGTAAAGAAATTTCCAAGCTTGAAATCACTCCTACGGTCACCTGTTCGTCACAAAATGTGTAAAATATTATTTCTATCATTGTAGTGCGAATCATGTAAAAACAAATAAATTTATAAATCAGAATTGGTGAGTACCAAGTCATTTGCAAGAAGGCAAAACATGATTTTTAAAGCTCTTCGTACTAACTAATCTAACCTAATGAGAGCATGGAAATAGAGACAGGATATTCAAAAAATCAAATTTCTATTGCTAATGGCAAACTGTTCTCAAACTAGGAATTAAAATAACTATGATAGAGAATAAAAAGAGAGAAAAGTAGATAAAGGACGGCGCCGCTTGTGGGATACTTGTTCGAAGTGTGGCACTTCAGATCCAGAGCGTCGGGAGGAAGACTGGAGAGAAGTTGCAGAGAGAGAGAGAGGCTAGAGATGTGTCTAGTGGAAGTTGCCTCTCAACTGGGGGCTCTAGGGCTCTTTTTATAGCTTCAATGAGAGGCAAAGTAGGAATTTAGGTGGCCAAAACCGTGCAACAACTTAGGTGCAATCAGATCCATCGATTGGGAGATCAACGGATCAGATGGTGCCTTAAAACAACCCTCCACGTGCCTTAAACAAGCAGATTTAACCTGTTACTGACATGAGGCTGCCTTTGAGTCACCGGATCACGATCCATGCCCCACCGCTCGTGCTCCGTGTCACACGTGCCTTCAATCTCAGTCGTTCGATCGTGAGATCGAACGGCTTACGTTGTGCGTCGCACTGCCATATGACCTTGTGTGTGGTGGGGCATCAGTTCAAGTGTTGTATCGGGCGTCATCCTCACCGTTGCATCCAACGCATCCTCGCGTGCTGCGCGGCCGCCTCTGCACCGCTCGATCTCCATCTGACGGTCCAATTGTATTCGTGCACATAGCCTCTTTGATTTCGTGCTCTGCGTGATTCGAATGCGGGCGCTTCGTTCTCGTGTGAAGGCGGTGACCAACGCGCTATGGTCACATTTATGTTGCGTTTTTGGTTTTGTCGCGCTCGTTGCCTCAGTTGTTGGATGAAGATCCAACGGTTGAGATGCATTCTTTTTTTATGAGGGGTGCATGGGGAGGGTGATGTGGCTCCTTCGTGGTCGTTGGATGACAATCCAACGACCCACATTTTTCCTTCAGTAGTTTGAGCGTGGCGATGAGCTGCTAGGATGGTGCCACGTTGCACCATCTTAACCATTCATCTTCCCACCTTTGTAGTTGATGCTACAGGGCTCCGATTGAGCCAATTTTTGCGCCATTGGACTGCAATCGTTGATCTGGATCCATCTGTGCGGTTGGATTTGACATCTAAAGTTTGGATCTCTACTATCTTGTTCCATGGCCTTTGATCTTCTACGGGTAGTTTATGATTCTACGGACGTCTGTCTAAGACGATTTCAGGAGCATTGGACTCCTGTCGTCATTCTTATCAGATCCGTACTATCTGATCTATCATTTGCAGCCCCGAATCATCTGCAATTAATATTGTCTCTCTTTTAGAGCATAAAGTAATTATCTATAAAGCTAGTAAATCAACTATGATGCAAATTATGATGCTTATGCATGCATTATTCCTAAGTTAAGCTAAAATCTAACTTAATTCAAGTAGATTAGGTTCTATGATTGCTGTGCAATCACACCCCTATGCCTAAATCTTGCTAGTCCCTAGCAAATGCAAGACTAATTGCAAAGTGGTCCTAAATGACAAATTTCTATCAAGAGTTAGACTGGAGATATATTTCTTCTTGTTCGTCCAAAACTTTAGAAATTCAAACAGTCGTGAAAGTGTAGTGTTGTAGCCTATGCAACAGATCCAAGTGAAAAGTCAATCCACATCTAAAGCTCAATTTGACCCCTAGTAAAATTCTATCAGGATAGGCAAACTTCTTCCCTCAGGGTTTTAAAATAATCTATAATTTCAACCTCAATTTTTTGCTTAGGTAGAGAAGATGTTTGACTCAAGTAGGTTTGTATTTGGTGGCTCACATTCCTCTGGCGCTACACATAGACTAGTACTATAGAATCTAGATTTCTGGATTTATTAAAAAGTTCAACTCAAAGAGAGGCGGAGAAACCATCCTCTCTTTAGTTCCTTTGTACTCATTCTCTCTCTTTCTTTTTCTTCTCTTCTCTTTTCTTTTCTTTTATTTTTCTTTTTCGAGCTCAACAGATTTGTCAATATAGTCGGTGGCCTCTCATGGTATTAACACTTTTCTTAAGTTTTGATAACCCTATAACTAAGTCAGCAATCCTCGGCCAGTATTCAGGTGGCCGGAAATATAGAAAAGTAGGTCAAGGCTTGATGGTAACACCATCGTGAACCATAACTAGCTTTATTTAGTCAAGATAAACTAACAATTGCTTTTACATAATGACCTGAGAGTCGTAATTCCGTGCATATCCATTTTGAGAGAACATTAAATCAGGGTTAATTTTGCACCTTTAACATCATACCATGAATGCAGAGTAACCACTGGGTTTCTCAAGGATAAATTGAAGGTAAATGAGCATTAAAGTCTAATAAGTGGGTCCATACAGATAGAAATAGGGTTTCATGCATTTTGTGAACCACAACATCACCTAAATCCCTAATTTCAGACCTGCTTAAATTGAAGAGGTTCTTGTCAAGATAAAATTCATATAAAAATATTCTAAGAGATATGGTATCTTTGGTTTGACCATCTAAACCCATTTTGACCTTGAATAGAGTCGTAAATGGGATTTTGCCTTAATTAGGGTTTCTGTGCAAATTGCCCAATCAAACTTGGTCAAAACTAAAATTTAACTTTGCCATTAGATTCCTTGGGTCCAAATTAGGTTGGTACCAAAATTTGGGTTCAATTAGAGTCGATCTTGACCTAGTTTGCAAATTAACTCTTCAAACTCTATTCTTACATTTAGCCCCTTAACTTTCAAAATATTTGCAATCAGGTCCCTAACTTTATCTTCATTTTTGTAAAAAGGTCCCTGCCACCATTAGTGTGAACGGAGCTCCTCCGCCGAGATTCGAGCATGGTTTTCTTGCTCGATTCTTAATCAAATCCTCTTAAAATTAGAAGGGAGAATCCTTGGGAGATCCTCTGTCGATTGGACCAGGTCTTCTACCTTGATTTGCTCTAGAATCCTCATGCAAATGCTCGTAATCTCAGGGATCCTTTTCCCTAAGTTTGCGAGTTTGCCAAGCTCCATACCTTGCTTGGAACACCCTCTAAGGCCTGTAAATAGGTTCCTCTTGCGAAACCCAGCTCCTTAGCAAGGTTTTGGGCCAAAATCATTCTTCCTTTCCTTCCTCTGGCCTGCTCTGACCTGTTTCGGCAAGCCCTCTCCCCCGTCCTCCTATGGCCTCCCAATGGCGAAATTGGGAACGGCACAATCTTCCCCGACTTCATTCGCTCCTCGACAGCCAACTCAGGAGCTGCCTCTCCCTTTCTTCCTCCCCGTCTACCTCAACGGAGCCACTTTCGTCTCCGGCATCGGCCAATCAAAGCCGACGCCGAATCCTCCCTCTTTCATCCCTAAATTAGGACCAACCTCTTCCTCTCCCTCTCCAGATCTTCGCTAACCCTTTCCCCCTTGTTTCGACCGATAATCCACTGCCTTCCCCGTCATCTTCCTCCACTTCGGCAACACTTTGGCGAAGCCTTTCTCACGTCTCAGGCCACCAAATAACTCGCCACCACCTCCATAACCTCCGCCAGCACACCACGACCAAAAGCCTTCTCATTATTACCCCTTCCACACCTCCAAAATTCCCACCGGACAACCTATCATCCGCTCACCTTCCCCGACTCCGCCAGATCTCCATACGTACGTGATCACCAAACTAACTTGCCATCATCTTCCTTGCCTCACGGCGACCCTGTTAGCCATACTGATTGGGGCTTTTGAGCCTGTACTCCTTTTAGGTTCCGCTGGAGTGCCACCCTCGCCACCATCTTCTTCGGCTTCAACTGTAGATCTTTGGCCGCATTCATCCGCAATATCACCTCAAGTGCTGCGGCTTAGTTCCAAGTGCCTCCCTAGGCCTTCAATTGCAACATAAGGCATCATCTTTGAGCTCAATTAGAGCGATCTCAGCAGTAGCTACGCACGCAAAGAAGAGGGTGGGACATAGTCCCACATCGTAGACGTTGAAGCAGTTGCAGTGATATAAATGGAAAAGGTGCGTTAAGTTTTCCGCCGATGACACTGAGGGGTCGGTCCCCTGCTCACTCAAGCACACCTCTCACGTGCACACAGCATGCGGGCTTGGTCCCCTGCTCGAATTTGATTACCTACGTTCTGACCTGATTAAGCCCGGTTGAGAGGAAAAAGAAGAGGATTTGCGAGAGGAAAGGGGGAGGGTTTTGCTTTGAGATCCGTGCACGCATGCCTTCGGATGCATGCTAAAGAGAAGGCTTTGAGACTTAGCCTCTGAGGAAGTTAGCTTTCGTACTATACTTGTAAAGTCTTGAAGAGAAAGCACCCTTGTGTGCTTATGATAACACTGCATCTTAGGGTGATAATTCTGTTAAATGAGGTCCATCTTAAGAATAAAATGCACAGATAACACATCATAAATAGAATGAGAGCATTGCATGCATCATACATCAAGATTGCTTATAAAATAGTATTAATGGCCATTTGTATAAGTACTTGTCAAAGCAGGCCTTAGATGAGCAATCGGACCGCATGGATGGATTCAGAGTGACGAACGGAATCCAACGGACTCGAAATTGGCCAAATCTGACATCCGGAGCTCCTACAATGGGCCCAAGAAGTTCTGACCGTTGATCTAATGATCAACAGCCCACGGCGCGCCACGTGGCACCCGCTCGCTGCATCCAGACCACCGCCCGCTTCCACCTTCACCTGGAGGACGAATCTCAGCTGTCGATCTTCGATTGAATGGTTGAGAGCCACTCGTGCGCCCGCCCTCGCCTCGACAAAGCAACGGGCGAAGCACAGTGGTCGAAGCGCTCACCCGCGCTCATGCGACGTGGGTTCGAAGCGCGCTACGTGGAAATTGCATGGCGAAGACACGCTACGAGAAATTGGACCTCCCATTAGCAGCGGACGGCATGGATGGAGCGATGCGGTGCAATCTCGCGCGTCCAAAGCTGACGCCCACGATGACGCGGGGGGGTGTGGGCGGGATCCAGGAGCGCGCCTCGCGCGGGATCTCAGCTGTCCGATCTTTGATCGGATAGCTTATGACGCACGCACACGGATCAAATTCGAAGAAGCATAAGGCGCGCGTGAGCAATCGCCGAGCAGGGGGCTTCACCGACGATTTGGGAAGGGTTTTAGCGACGTCCCGGACGTCGCTAAAACCCCTTCATTTGGAAAGACCTTCTCTCTATTTAAACCCCTTCCAACCACTCATTCAAAGCATTCACTCCACTTGCAAGTGTTCTTCCCCCTCCTAGCTACCATTATCCCTCTTTGTAATCGTCGGAGGCGACGAGTCGTCGACGGAGCCCTCCTCCACTGCCGTGGCTGCCTCACCGTCTTCTTTCTCTCTCTCTTTCCTTCTTTTAAGCTTTACTTTACTCATGTTCAAGCATTCATCTAGTGTTGTAATTATGAACTAAAGTTGCATGTCAAATGAAGTTGTTTTCTATTCAATTGCTTGTTCTCTTTTATGTTCGAATTGCATGCTGTGAATGAAAAGAATCCTAACCCTATTCTCTCTCTCTCCCTCTCTCTCTCGCTCTATTTCTCCCTCTCTCACTCGCTTTTCACCAGCGTCTTTTCGCAAGCAAAATCCCGTGATTTTCGTGACATTAAGTGACAAGAAAAATCTGATTTTCACGCCTCCCTGAGATCGACACTCGGACTCACATCCGTTTCTTCATTTTAAAACCAACGTTGCGAGCGCAAGCTATAATGACTCTTCTAAACACACGCGTCACGCCCACGTCAGCTTACTGATGCTGTGCCTAATACTTAAGTCGTCTGAAATTAAGGGGTGACATCTGATTTGATTCTAAAGGCACTGTGACATTATTCTGAACTTAAGATGTTGTGGATTATTGATTGAAGTTACTATTGAGAAATTTGAGTAATTTGAATATGAGAAATGTGCTTAATTAGAGGGATCTAAATGGTGATTTAAATCACCACTTTTTAGGTTTCTTTATTCTTTTTGTCTCTATATTCCTTGAGAAACATTGCTTTATATTTGAATATCAATCTGAGCAATTTATTCATTGCATATCTTTTTACTCTACCCATTTATTCTGAATAGAGATTAGTGCGTGAATTCCATATTTGCTTCCTGCGAACGACCTCGGATTCCAACTATTTTTCAAGTTTATAAATTTAAGTGTTTGTTGTGTGATTTGAGGAGTATACTACGACGACCATTTCATAAATCTCCTCCTCATTCTTGCCATAAACATTTTGGCGCCGTTGCCGGGGAGCAACACATAATTCACCACTAGTCATATCTTATTTGATTGATTTGAGCACTAACTTGCCCTTTTTATTTTGCTTGTGATTTTGCAAGGTATATCATGAGAAGATTTTTTGCACAATCAACCACTCCAGGGGTAGGTAAAATTTCTCTTCTTCCCTAATCAGCCTCTTAATCTTGGGAACAGAAAAAGGAAACAAATGAATTAAGATTTACTTGCCTTATTTTTCTAGTAATTATCATTCAAAGGCAAAAGTTTCCTGATTTGCGAACTTGCTTGATATCTGATTGAAGATTGAGATGATTTGATTAGAGATTCCCCATCCTGATTTCCTATACCTACTAGGGATTTATGCTTAAATTTTAAACATCTTGGACTACTCACTTTCTTGTTTAAGTCAAGGTGTTACATTTGAGATTAAATTGGACTTGGAAATAGAACCAATTAGGGTTTCTACTTTAGGGTTTGAAGTTCTAGTACATGCTTACATGTATTAAAGGAAATTGATCTTCCTGCATTGGTGTGCTACCTAAGCCCTTGTTTGAAAAGATCTATTCAAGAGAACCCTAAAAATCAGGCTCTAAATTCACTTGAACCATAAAAATTTTGGACCTAATAATCTGGGAGTCAATTCAGGGTGATTTTTGGGTCTTGACCCAAATTTCATCCTCCATCTTTAAGGTAGGTCAGGTGAAGTTGGTCCACTTTGTTGGTCAACCAACTTCCAAATTAGGTCAACAATTGAATCAACTTCTAATCAAGTGGAATTCAAGGCACAAATTAGAACTAAAAATTGGTAGACTTAAGGTCTCAATTCACACATTCTGTTCTACTTGGAATTGCAGTGGCAAGGAAGGTCGGGTGGGGGAAACCCTGTAACCCGTGGGGACACTCTATCATGTAGGGGTCTTTGCAGGGCTCTCCTGTTACGACCCGGTTCCCGAATCCCTACAGGACACGAGAATCGAACCGACTCGATTGATCCCAAGACCAAGTTGACTAACGAGAAAGTAACCAAAAAGCAGTAAAATAAACCACATTTACCATGCAAGTAACTAACAGTAACAAAAGTACAGCAGTAAAGAAAAGAACTACTACAGTACATACCACCACAACAGTAGAGAATTAAAAACATGTACAAAATATGAAGTTTACAATAAAAGAGTACGAGGTGTAACAAAAATACTCATTACTATAGAAAATGGGTACAACAAAAGTACAACTACTGGGCTCTACTAGGCCTAGCACCCTCCACAGTCGTAGGCTCTGGCTGCTCAACACCTGGTCCTGAAAAAGGTGACAAATATGACACGTCAACGAAACGCTGAGTAGAGTGGCAACCAGCTAGCTAAGAAAACAGTAAGGGTGGACAAGTAGCTGTTGTTTTTAATTTCTTTCTTTATTTCTCTATTTACTCTTTCTTGATTTATTTCTCAGGTCTTTCTCTTGATCTCGAATGTTCCTCATGGGAACGATCTTGATTGCAGTCTTTTCCGAAAAGTAGAAGTAGCACGTGGTGCTCTCCTGGCCGGGAGAGTCCCCTGTGGTGGTCCTACCCTCAGTCAACCACCCCAAGGTCACTGACAGACATAACAGTGACTACTACAAGCGCGATAAACTCACTGGTAGCTACCCCGCAGTGGCACGCGGTCAGTCGTTTCCGTTAACGAGTGCGCCCAAAGTACAGCACGGAACCAGCATAGGGCAGAGCCCTCTCAGTAATAGGAGTCCAGCTCCTCCACAGTAACCAAACAGAGGTCTTGCCCCTCCACAGTCCACGCACCCTCGCCTGACTACCCTGGTTTGCCCAGTGGGCTTAACAAGTCGATGTAGAACGGCTAGCTGAACCCCGGGCCCCGTGGGGTGGCTAGCTCTCTCCCTACACTAGTAGCTCTCCTCGATACGGTGTACGCGGGGGCCAAAAAGTCAGTACAAAGTGGCCAGACCTAACCTTGGGTCCCTGGGGCGGCTAGCTCCGCTTTGCACTAAATAGGGGGACAGTCGCTCTCATTGGTACTCCGTACTCAAGGGCCAGCTCACCTCCCCATCCACTTTCCCAGTTCCATTCTATTTATTTTCCAAGAGCTCTACTCCTAATTCCCTGTAGGGTTCATGCTCATATTTCTTAGGCTAAACCATACTGGGTTTCATCATTTCAGTTTTATTCGCATATAGCCCACGTTTCCAACATTTAATATCCATTTATATACAAGCAGCTCGAATTTAGTTTCCAAACAACAGGAATTACATGTAGCAATTACTAGCAACAGTATTCTAGATTTCACAGGCAGTTGTTATCTAATTACAGGCAATTATCATTATTCTATCTACTTATCTAAGACTACAATTCAGGCATTCAAGACATTCATTTCAGTGTTTCTGTTCCTAGGATTCATGCCACACCCTAGGATCTATCATTCAATCTACTTTTCAGGTCCTAGGATTCATGCCATACCCTAGGATCTATCATTCAATCTAGTTTTCAGGTCCTAGGATTCATGCCATACCCTAGGATCTATCATTCAATCTAGTTTTCAGGTCCTAGGATTCATGCCATACCCTAGGATCTATCATTTATTTCAGAGATGCATTAATGTTTGTAATTAACTAAGGGGAGCCACTCTACCCGCAAAATCGGGAGTGATGGGGGCATGATCGGCAGGTCCACGTGCCTCCGCAACCCCCAAAGCCACAACAGAATGAGGTCCTAACACAAGAATCAATCACAAGGAACCACTCAGAATAGGATACAAGTACTTTAAACAAGTAGAGGAACTAATTATGAGAAGAACAAAATCTTAAACGCGGAAATCGGACCTCGAACGGACCCTAAATGGGTCAAAAACGACAACTCTGACTCAAATCAGATGTTTGGAACACCTTCCAGACGTCTTAAAAAGTGGTCCAGGTCATACCTCACTCTGCGCTACTCCTCAGACGTCCAGGGATCCTGCTGAATCGTCTGGACCTAGTTCCAGATGTCCGACCACCTCTCCGGACGTCTGGAGATGCTCTCCGCCGTCCGGTGCCGTGCCCAGACATCTGAACTGCGTGGGAAGGCGTGTCCCCATGCCTTCCCGAAATGAAACCTACACGCGCGACAAAAACCTCCTCAACACGACACGTCTCAGAACCTCGGTGGAACGACCTTCATGGCCGTATCCGCAAAAGGAGGTACAGGAGAAATTTCGTACCTCACAGTCGTCTGGAGCTCCCTCCAGACGTCGCTCGCATAATCTGGATGTAGGTCAAGACGTCTAATTCTGGGAAAAATTCCCAGAATCAGAACCTCCTCGTCTTCTTCCCGTTGTGCGCGAGCTCGCCACGCAGCCTCTCGTCCGCTGCTCGAGCTGCAGTAGCACCAGGGGTGATCTCCCCAGCATGACACTCCTCCGCGAGCACGCCGGCTGGCCCAGAGCTGCTCTGGCGGGCTCTCCCTCTTCTTCCCTCTCGCTGCACCTCTCCTCTCCACACTGCACCCGGCAGCAGCTGCTGCCCTCGCTCACGCTCTCGCACTCACGTAGGAGGAAGGAGGAGACGGTGGGGTGGTGAACGAGGGAGAGGGGAGGGGGTATTTGAAGGCGTGGGGGAAGGCGTCTGCAGGTCGGTGAGGGGAGAGAGAAAAAGAAGAGGGCGGCAGGTTACAGTCTGCACGCGGCACGCGTGCAGACTCGCGATCGTACGCGCGCAGACTTGCGATCGTACGCATGCCAAAATTTATTTCCATACATCGAGGAAGGCGTCCAGACGTCTGGACCAACTCCCAGACGTCTTAAACTATGTTTGATGTCTCAGGTCTTAACATCTCCCTTCTTGGCTACCCAAGTACTTCTCGGGTGTGGATTTTTGATTCAGAGGTATCATCCACCATGAAACAACCTTAGTCATCCAAAAATCTTTGGGTGCCTTGATTGGGACCAATCAATATCCAGTCCCTCATCTATTCTCTAGAGCACATACACAGGAAAGGTCCCTAGGTTGTTGACCTAGAGGCCTCATTAGAGTTGATCTTCTTGGGAATTTCTGATCTAATCTAATCGATTCAATCTGAACCTGAATTTGATTCTACATTTTCATCCGCCACCTGATTTGAAAATGCAACCTGACAATTTAGGAAAAATTTTTTAGAAACCTGAATCCCAAATGTGCATGAAAGAAAAGATGATTGAGGATGCTCTTAGACATCATGATGAGTATTACAAAACCTCTGATCCATGTAGGCACATTCAGGTTAATGTTTCAAAAACAACATCCCACATTATGAACTGTGTTGCAATGATATTGACACAAGGGATACATGGTTCAACCTGGGATAATCTCTTATTAGAATATATTAAATTGGAAAAATTACATAGTAATGAGTATCTACAATGTTGGTTAAACCCCCCACCTTTGTAAAAACATCAAGGTCTCATGAAGAAACATGGAAAATTGCTAAATATGGTGTATGAAGCCATCAATCAAAAATACCCATATATCCCCTTAGAAACTGATGAGACATCTTGGAATAACATTGAGGATCAACATAATTTCCCAGAACCCGGGTTTGAAAATAGAGGTTTTTATGGCCCACAACCCAAATGGAATCAGATTCAAACTTTGTGCAGATTAACATACCTGATCTTGATGTTGGTTGGGAGGATCCAATTGCAAGTGTTCCCGATTTTGAACTAGCCTTAGAGAGCCATGAAGCTGGTCCATTATGCCTTGAATTTCCTAACACCTGTGATGAGCTTGAATCAGAACCCCTCGAGGATGTAATTCCTGCACCTTATTCTGTTAAGGTAATCCTCGAGAGTGATTCTGACATCTCAATAGAACCAAATCCAGATTCTAATGACCCACTTCCTAACCCTGACCTAGAATCTAAATTCAAGCCTATTTGGGATGACCATGAGGCCCAATGCGATGAGAATCAGATTTTAGATCTGGATTATGATTCTAGGCCTGTATTTGATGATTACACCTCTCCAAACTCCTCAAAGGTACAAATTGATTTTTTGGAAGTCACACCGATTTATGATACAGAAATAGAGGAATTGGAAGAATTGGGATTTGATTGGGTCTACCTTAGGAGCCAAGAACCTGAGCCTATGCCTAATAAGGACCTTTTTGAGCTCAGAATTTGAGATTAAGTTAGATCCAAGTCAGGTTGTTGATTCTATGCATCATGATTTATCTTGTGGTGGAAATCCCAATCTGAAATGAAGTTTAGAAACTGATTTTCGCAGATTCTCCGATGATTTCGAATCCTACTCTGATTTTGGAGAACCTTTGTTTCCTGATGATTACGAGCCAATTTATGGCCTCAGCATCCATGACCCATTCTTTGATTTTGACTCTGAGGTCTCGGATCCTGAGATTATTGATTCAAAATCATGCTCCATTGAGTTGGAATCATTCTGTTATGATCTGCAGGAATCAGAAATAGTAAGTGCCAAGAGTGTCCACAATCCAGAGTTCAAATCTTTCACTAACTCATAATTCCATGATCTTATAAGCACTCTCCAGGCATTTACATTTGATTTAAATGAGCATCAAGAAGACTCTCTAGATGAACCTATCCTTGAATCATTTCTAGAAAAGCCCTCTCCACACCTAGATTTTAAAGTAGTAGCCACACCTTCTGATCCACATATAGAGCTTTCCAAAATCTGATCCCAACCCCAACCCGTCACCAGAATCAACTTCTATTCTGAATCACCTCTCTTTGATCCGGTTCCATATGATTCACCTCCATCTTTTGATAGAGTATCGAACATTGATCAGATCGACAATAATATCTTATCTTTTTCTGATCCTATTAGTAGGGTTCCTACATCCTCCACAAATCCATTTTCTTTTGAGGACCCCTACACTAATAAGGTTGAATCGATTCAGCCAAACCTGCAATTTTCATTTCCACATGTTTTTGAGCCACAATACATTTGGTGGGCTCCACATCTACTGATTCACATCCATCAACCCACTAGACTGATTGGGTTTGGTTTGTATCATCAGCCTGCTGATCTGAATAAGCACTTGGTTCGACTAACCAGGATATTGATCAAGGTGCTTATTTTATAAAATTCCTCTAATTTAGCCACCCCTTTTACTTGACCACTTTTTGCTCGGCTGAAGGCATTGAATTTAGCGCTTAATGAGAGGCAACTCGTCATTCCAAAAATCTAAGATCCTTCTGATCATCCTTTTGAGCTACACTCCTATTACGCTTTTCGGTTCAACTTCAGAACAGCCGAGTCAACCTTTGGTATCCATATCAAAGGTTGAAATTGTCTGCAATCGTCATTTCGACCCATTCACTCATCCTTTGACCTTGTTTTAATCCTTGAAATAAGCTGACTTCATACCCTCCTACTTTACAATGAGGACATTGTAAAACTTAGGCATGGGGGAGTGTTAAAGTGCAAACATATGGAATTCAATTCTCTGAGGGGTTCTCACAAGAAAAAATACATATTCAAAAATGATAAAATAAATAAATAAATAAATAAAATGAAAAAGAAAAAAAAATTGAGAAGGGGAGGAAGTTTTGTGAATTGATTGAAAATATTTCTTGAGGAAAAGAGGAGGAAATTCAAATGTCAAAAAGGAGCAAAATCTAAACAAAATGATAGTCATACCAATTGATTATGGAATTTACTTAAGTTCTAGACCTAATCAAAACAAAGATTAAGTCCTTAAATGCTAGAGACAAGGAGATTAATATGGGTGCTGATCTTAGGCCTCTTGGGCTTATTTTAGGGCTTAAACATTCACGTATTTGTTAAGATCTGGATTAATCCTCAAGAGGTTGAGGAAAGTGCGAAGCTAATGTAGTATGTCTAAGGCTTAGGGATTTTTTGGTCCTATTGCTTGCCCTTTGGTTTGCAGGACTTGGTAACCTAAGCATCCAAATTCACACACCAATCTGGTTCAGTGCGCTTAATAAAGAAAATCATGCCAAAGGCATTCTGTTCTGAAAAGCCATCTCGAAGATCTAACTTAGGAGCGGCTCGACAACACGAGTTGATTGGTTGAGCTCCCAGCACGGAGAGGTGGAAAATTCCCCTTGAAGATGCGTAATAACATATTATTTCCTTGGTGCTTGTCTCTGATGAGAGACTCATCATGGCTTCTAATTACCCCTAATTAACTAGTTTCCCTAATTAATTAGCTAGGAATATGTATATATAAGGGTTAATTTTGAAATAAGGGACAAACCATTAAAGGACCTTAAAATAGTTAAAAATGATAAATTATAAGCCAATTAATATTATTAATAACTTAATTAATAAATGGACTCAAAATACTCTTAATTAATTACTTAATTAATATTTATTTAACTTAAGTATAACTTAAGACCTAAGTCTTAAATAACTTAAGTAAGTTAATAAGTAAATAAATATAAATAAATGGGTCAAAAATGTGAATACAAGGCATTAATATAATATTTAGCTAAATTATAAATATATATAAAAAGTTAGAAAAGAAAATAATTTAAATTAACCTTAAAAACCTCTGTTTGCATTTAGGTCCGTATAATTTATTATATTTCAATCCTTTCCTTTCACCTGGTCCTCATCTTTCCTTGCATACAGGTCCCTGCGAGCATCTTCTTCTTCTTCATTTCTTCTTCAGCCGTTTCAACGGCTGTTGATCGACGATGCATTTACCACCTGATCACCTCACATCTGACGCCATTCCTTCCATGCTAAGCTCTTGGAGCTTGCGCTCACCATTATCTTTCCATCCTACTGTCTGGATGCACTTGAAATCCTAATTAGGACTCAAGGTTAACTTCACCGGTGTCGGAGAAGACACCGGTGGTTACCTTGAACCTAGACACATTTTCATCCAAATTAGGCCACCTTAGCCATGCCGAACCCTATAAATACCCCTTGAACCCTTAAATTTCGACGGTTAGCTCCCTTCCCTCTTCCCCTAACTGTAGATAACTAATAGGCTATTCCCTCCTACTCGGATGACCTACCTCCACTACCACGCACTTCCTTCGATCATTTCCACCATTCGTTGAGCTCCACCGTCCTCCGCTACACCTCTGATCAAGGCGACGACTCTGAACTACGCTTCCACTCTGAGAATTCACCTGTCAGACTTCTTCCTTCTTCCCTCTAATTTCCTCCTTCGTTACGACCGTCGACGGAGATATCTCTGCCTTCCTTCATCTAGGTAACAGTAGGATAGGTAAGTTAGAGTAGTTAGTTTAGTTAATTCGGTAGTTTAGTTAGGTTAAATGTTAATATCTTCTGTCGTCTTCTTCAGCTCCGGTGAGTTCTTTGAGCTCTTCTGGAGCACCTTTTCATTTTTTTTAATTCATTGATCACACTCCACATTCTTCCACGATCATTTCTAACTCATTGATTTCATGATTGTATCACCTACATGCCTAATCCATCTTCACGCTCACCGGCAACCTCCGCTGTCCACGGCGGAGGTATCTGAGATTAGAACACACTCACTAGGGCCTTCCATTACCTATTCATAATCTAAGGGCCCCAATCTTATACTTAATTACTATAATTAACTCATATAAAGTAAACGCCTAAATTTCACCCTTATTTTTGAGCTTGCTATCAATGGCAGAGATGAGTTAATCACCTAATTAAATAGTCCACTAGCATCATTTCACCCCTCAGAACTCTTTTCCTCACTCAATTGAGTGAGGGGATACTCTCTGAGTTCCACTGAAATCAGAACTTGCACTTTTTGAATTCGTTGCATATCTTCTGTTATGATCATCAATGGAGTAAATTGATGAGCTCCTGAGGTTCCTTGTTACCTCAGGAAGTTTTTTAGACCTTCAATGACTTGTTTCATTGAGTTTTATACTCTATCAGTCATTTTTTGGACTCACCGGAGCTCCGGTAAGCTCCGGTGAGTCATTTTTTTCAATTTCAACCCCTGATAGGTCTCAAGGAGTTCCAGAATGCACAAATGAGGTGTATGGATTCTAATTTAGTGATTATTTTGTTGATTTATTTCTTGGAGCTCAGTAATGACCTTTGTCTTCTCCAACTCCGGCAGAGTTGGAGGGATCTCTCCATTAGGTTTTAGGTTTTGGAAATAAGTCTGTAAGCTTAAGTAGAACCTATAGAACTCAATCATGATTTCTAATTGCTCTAAAATTCCCTAGGGTGTTCCACCGAACTCAAGTCACTTTGGGTCCAGGCGATGATGCTTGATATCACATCAATGAGCTCAAAACATAGTTTTGTGCTATGCAATAACTTTCTGGGGTATAAATGAGTTGATTTAGATCTTTAATTAGATCTGAAAAAGTCTGGAACAGAAAGTCAACTTTTTGGTCGATTTGGTCAACTCTGATATGGAATTGAAGAATTGATGTCTTAAATTCTAACCTGATGATTTAATTCAGTCTTTGAGATGATCTGGGATATTTCAGAGTTGATTGGATTGAGTTTTATTAAGGAATTAGGGCAATTCAATTCATTGAACAGTATGGGTTTGTTGGAACCCATTACTGTGTTTTTGATTTTCTGATGAGATTGAAATGCCAAAATCAGCCAAATTGAATTTTAATAACCTGCATAGGTCATTCAATCCTCTTTATTAGGTTGTTAGCTCTCTGTCGAGCTATTCAGAGCTCAAAATGGAGCTTTGAAGCTCCTGAACGAAGATCAGAAGCTCATGTCACTTTCTGAAGCTTTTTGAAGCTCTTCCTCTTAACCAATAGATGCGGAATCATCTATTGAGATAGTCTAGGACCTCATCTGGAGGTCAAAATCCTTCCCTGCAGATCCTTAGACCTGATTTCATCTTTTGTAGGCCATGAATGGCCGTGCTAACCTCCCAGTTTTGCCCTTCAAATCGAAGGGTTAGAATTAATCTGAACACCAAATTGGTGTTACAATTAGATAGAACTATTCAAGAGCTTTCGATTGAGCCTTTGCTCGATCAATTTGGTCCAGCCAATCGGCCATTATCGCCGATCGAAGATCGGCCAAAACCTGGGAAACAAAGTCCCACCTCGGTAAATTGTGAGCAATGGCACTAGTATATTTTGAAAAAGTGATGACGACGTTTCAGTCGTCAGCACAGGGCACGAAATGAAACTGAGCTCTCGAGTGCGGGTGCCTGCGTTGCACGTGCCTACACACATGTGTGTGTGCGCGCGCCTGTGTGCATGAGCGTGGGCCTGAGGGGGCGTGTGTGGGCTTGGGAGGCCGGAGACTGTACATTGGCTTGAAATGAAAAGAAAACACCTAAGATAAACTAGGCTTGGAACCAGTAGGGTCTGGTCCCACCCTGTAGGGGGTGCTGTGTATCCCCGACCGGTCTGAGCCGCCAACTATAAAAACCAAATTTTTGGTTAAGTGTGAGCTTATATGCATAGAACTAAGGAAGAATTAGAAGAGAGTAAACCTAATGAGAAAGCTAAGAAAAGAGAACAGACAGGGCTAAGAGGAAGAAGAAGAAGAGAAAAGGAAGAATTAGAGAGAGAGAGAGAATTACAACAGAGATAAAAGAGAAGAAAGGGCTGAAGAGAAGAAGAAATGAGACTTTTGTGATTTCTAATCTTTACTTTTGTGTTTTTTTATGTCTCCTTTTAATATTTTTAGCTTAATTGATGTAATGAGGCATTTATATTCACTTGTATAAATTTTCTTGCCTTAAACTTTTATAATAAATTGTAATTAGTGAATAAACATGCTTACTTGATTCTTAATGAGAAATCACATGTGTAAATATGTTCTTGCTTACTGGAATGTTGCATGCTTTTAAGTGAATATATTTTTTTTAATGCAAGATTCATGTACTTAAAATAATCTAATTATAATCCTGATTGATTAAGTAGTTAATAATTTATGTTTAGGAGTTAACGGTGAATTAAAATAAGTTATGCCTCCCAGTGAACGACCTGGACTCAACCAGTTAAAAGAATTTAAAATCTAAAATGTTAGGTTAACTTGACCTTATACTACACAACTGACATTAATTTAAGTTAACCTAAGTTGCTTTCTCATGCGATTAATTAAGTCTAAATAACTTACACTACAAGAAATCAGGCTTTTAGCGGCAGATGTTTACCGACGGTTATATATAACTGATGGGAATTCAAATATATGGCGACAATTATGTTAGAACCGCTAGCATACCTAAACTATATCTATTGCCGTCGGTTCTAAACCTCCGGCGTAGATGAAGTGTCATTCCCATTCTGATCTAAGCCACCGACTTACCGTAAACCCTCATCCCATCCAACTGACGTCGGTTCCTCCCAAAACCCTCAACACCGCAACTGATCCCGTCATCCTCACCAACCTCACCATCGATGCTTCCTCACCATCCTCACCATCGCAACTCCTTGACGCTTCCTCCTCATCCTCACCATCGTGCAACCTTTGGCGTTCTCCATCGTCCTCATTGTCTACGACCATTGTCTATCGTCCACCATCATTCATAGTCATCTTTGCTCGCTTCATCATCATCATTGATCAATTGTCCACCATCGCTTCACGATGATAACCCTCTTCCTCCTCTCTACCAAACCAAACCTCCGTTCACCATCGTTCTGCCATCGCTCGTGCATTCCCTTTCTCACAAAATCCGTTCAAAATCATCTTGATTGGGGATGAGAAAGTGACGTTAACTTTCTTCTCCGTCATAAAGAAGATTCCCTTGAAAGTTAAGGAGAAGTACAACAAAGTAGCTGTTAGGTTAACAGAGCCTAGGTTAACCACAGAGGAAAATCCTATAATAGACAAAAGTTCAAAGTCCAAGAAGTAACTTCCAAAGACACTGTAGAATCTTCTAGCATCTGTAGAGCTCTGGGTGATTAGGATGATTTACAAAATTTTGAAACCTGTGACCCTACTCAAAATTTCTGCTGGTAATTGATTATGACAAATATGACACCTTCAGAAGGTAGATGCTAGTAGCAAGGAAACATATCCAAAGATCAAAGTCTTATAGGTTCTTCCAAATATATTCTATGACATTAGAGTCATAGGACTCCTCGGGATTATAGGTGCTATTAAGACGACGGTCATTTGAGCAAGTAGATAGTAATTGTATAGACTAAAACTTATAGAAAAGGATAATTCGTACCTCCAAACCCCCTTAAAAAGGGCACTGGCAAGGAATCATTCAGAGATAATGATGACCCAAGGTGTAGTACTGCTTGTAATAGCAGCCCTTATATCTCAGATTAACAATCAAAGTATCAACGTCACTTCTGGCAATAGACACTCCCATGATTATGTGCCAACTTAGGAATCATTGGAGAGTGGCACCATGAATCTGCAATACCTTATCTTCTGCTCCAAGGTACATGGCTAAGATCTGAATTCCAAATTGACAGATGTGATACAACAGTGATAGCTCTCCATGGCACAATCATCACACTAGGTTTGTAACAATCCAGGCCTAATCACGCGACTATTTAAGAGAAACTAGCATTGGCAATTTGTTGGATATAGGTCACATAAACCCAAACAACTATTCAAAATACTTAAACCTAAGTTGTCAAGTAATAATTTTCAATTCATATATCCCACTACTCACTTTCATTGGGTGTCATAATTTTCTCCACTTGAAATCTTAACGTCCTCATAAGGGTTCAATTAATCAATCTACTATTAGTAGTAGTGGTGGCTCCATTTCATGGCCTCTTTGGCCATCTCAAGGGTAGAACTTTCCTCCTAGAAGGAGTTTGACTTTGATATTATTTGTAACAACCCGGGCCTAATCTCAAATCTATTTGAGAAAAATTAGCCTTAACAAGTTATTGAGTATGAGTCCCATAAACGCAAACAACTACCCAAAATGCTTATATCTAAGTTGTCAACTAATAATTTTTAATCTTTATATCTCATTAGTTATTTTCATGAGTTTACTATGTAGGACTATCTTTTTCAGATGTCACAAGGTTTTTGGGCTATGATATGCGACCCACCTTTTTTTTCCAAAAACATATGCTATCTGATTTGTATGATGTAATTTCTGCTGCAGCCTTTCTGTTTTGCAGATCCAATTTCTTTTGATATAATGGTATGAGAACATGTTTGAGGAATTACAAGATGAGCATTGATCCGATGCAATGAACAGTAAACCCAGTGAGTTAACATGGTGTATAGTACTACTTTCAAAAAGAGAAGGAAAAAAAAAGGTCAATAGTGCTTCATGAACACTACCACCATGGCCGCTTGAATTCTTCCAAAATAACATGGTGAATGTGATCTACCTTTGACATAATTGATTTAAATGCTATTCAAGCAAATGAGCAGGTGTCATGAGCACTATTTACACATGAAAAATAGACAAAAGATTTTTCTTTTAAAAGATTTGTTTAGAGTCACTATGTTTAGAATTGGGTTCTTATATATAAACTGTGATGTTTATCATTTCATTCACCATGGCCGCTTGAATTCTTCCAAAATGACATGGTGAATGTGATCTACCTTTGACATAATTGATTTAAATGCTGTTCAAGCAAATGAACAGGTGTCATGAGCACTGTTTACACATGAAAAATAGACAAAAGATTTTTCTTTTAAAAGATTTGTTTAGAGTCACTATGTTTAGAATTGGGTTCTTATATTTAAACTGTGATTATCATTTCATTTTATTTTTCAATAAGTTTTTCTTTTAACAAGCATTTTTCAATAACTTGAAGAAAAAGAAATAGAGAAAAATGAAGGATAAAGAAAAAGAGGCTTTTCAATAGCCTTGCGTAGCATCAACAGCAACATTAAAGATATGTTGAAGTAAACTTTTTGCATCTACCATTGATCACAACAGATTCCATCATCCACGGTTGGTAAAGGCACAAATGGTTCTCTGAAACACAGTGCGGACGACTCCAATCCACCATTGTCTCCAATCTAATGTCTCTGAAACACATTAGATTTTTAATTCTAATGTTTTTTGATTGATACCTTTTCCAGGTTCTAATATTCTATTTCTATTTGAGGCTTCATCCTCAAGACTTTGGACTTATCTAAGGTTTTACATTAGTCTCTACTCGCATTTTGAAGGTAACACCTGATCTTCTTATTATAGGTTTTAGGTTAATCATGAACCTTAAGGAAAAAATACTTGCCCGTTCAATACTTGTGATCATGTTATATGGACAATGAGTCAATGTATATATACTACACATATGTGCATAATGTGTTGTCTTTATACCATGACACAAGTCTTGATCGTCCTCAAATAACACCTAAGTTATTTGACATATATGTGTTACATGTGACAAATAACACCTAAGTTATGATCAAAGTAGTTATGCACTCCTTTGTGTAACTTACTTCAAATTGTGGTTGTCATTTCCATATTTAGGTTGATATGGACAAGTCTTGGATAGCTTTGAGAAGCATCGACTACATTCGTTATAAGAGTGGAGTGATACAATTTTTGGATTGGGCATTTCATGATGATAAGAAACTACTTAGGAAAGGAAGATTGTATAATAAGATCTTATGCCCGTGCAAGAATTGTATGAATGGATTGTCATTCGAACGAGATATTGTATTTGAGCATCTCATATGTGATGGATGGTGGCTTCATTACACGGTATGGACTGCTCATGGGGAGGTGCCTGCGGAGAGTTCGGAACGACGCACCACTCTTGAATATTCTAATTATGTAGGTGGTGACAATGTTATGAAAATGTTGGAAGAGATGGCAGATGGTTAGGAAAATCTAATGGACGATGAAAGTATGTTCTGCGATTATAGTAAGTTTTGGGATGCATTAAAAGCAGCGGAAGAACCAATTGGTCCAAGGATTAATTCAATGTCTAGATTGTCGTTCCTTCTTAATATGTTTCAAATTAAGGTGATGAATAGAGCAACTTCTAAGTTAATGTCAGATGTTCTCAAATTTATTGGAGAATTGTTAAATACTCCAAAAGATTTTCCACATTCATGGTATGACACTAAGAAATAGCTTCGTGCCTTAGGGCTGAAAAGTGAGAAGATAGATGCATGCCCTAACGATTGCATCCTGTATAGACATGATAACAACAGCTTGGAGAGTTGTCCAGAATGTGGCAAGTTGAGATATAAAGGTGAGAAAAGAAAAGGGAAAAGACAACCTTAGAAGGTGTTGCGTTACTTTTCACTGATTCCAAACTACAATGCTTATTCATGTCTAGTAAGACTACAAAGTGGATGACATGGTACCATGAAAATAAGTCATGCGATGGAATGATGCGTCATCCTACAGATGCTAATGAGTGGATTGCATTTAATAACAGGTATCCAGATTTTGCATTAGAGGCATGGAATATATGTTTAGGCCTTGCAAGTGATGGATTTAATCCATTTAAAAACATGTATCCTCCATACTCTATATGGCCCGTTGTGATAGTTACATATAACATGCCTCCTTGGATGTGTATGAAATCAGCTTTTATGATGTTAAGCTTACTCATACCTGGTCCAAAGGCCCCTGGAAATGCTATTGATGTTTATTTGTAGCCACTTGTAGATGAGTTGAAAATCTTATGGAACGTTGGTGTTGAAACTTATGATGCATACAAAAAATAATTATTTTAGATGAGAGCTGCATTGCTGTGGACGATAAATGACTTTCCTACGTACTCTAACTTGTCTGGTTGGAGCACAAAGGGGAAATATGCTTGTCCTATTTGTATGGAAGATACACACCATCTACGACTGCAAGACAGTAACAAATTTTCTTACTTGGGGCATCGTAGGTTTCTTCCAGTTGAACATAGATGGAGTAGTGATTTTAAGGATTGATTTGATGGTAAATCATGTCGTTACTCAACAAGAAATCTGAAAAACTTATTGACGACAGATACAATTAGGTTGCCAGGGGACAAGATAATGGATAAGTTGCATGAACTCGGTAATGTTCGTTTGGGATGTACATTTAAGCATGACGTCGATCACTTGCGTGGGTTTAAAAAGAAGAGCATTTTCTTCATGGAGTTACCTTATTGGCAGAATCTGAAAATTCGTCACAATCTTGATGTCATACATGTAGAGAAGAACGTGATGGATAATCTTTTGGATATGTTGAATCTAATAGATAATCCAAAAGATACTTTGGAGACACGAAATGATTTAATGCAAATGGGCATTCGCCCTGAGTTACATGTTAAGCAGAATGATGGTGGTAGAGTTGACTTTCCTAATGCATTATATACACTAAATCAAGAGAAAAGATAGAAAATATTTGCATTCTTAAAGGAAATTAGGGCTCCAGATGGATATTCTTCAAACCTTTCCAAGTGTGTAAATGAAGTACAGAAGAAGATTAGCGGTCTCAAAAGTCACGACTGTCACGTCTACATGCAAGTGTTATTTCCGCTAGCAGTTCGAGGAGTGTTACCACAACCAGTACTCGACACAATAATAGAGATGAGTAACTTCTTTAAAGTTGTGTGTTCAAGGAACTTATATTGCAAAATGTTAGATTACTGGGACAGACAAATTGTAATTGCGTTGTGCAAAATGGAACAAATTTTTCCGCCTGCATTTTTTGATATCATGGTACATCTCATGCTTCATTTAGCCAATGAAGCAAGGATAGCTAGACCTATACAATTCCGATGGATGTATCCAGTTGAATGTTACTTAAAGAAACTTAAGGATTATGTGCTGAATAAGGCGGAACCTGAAGGGTCAATTGTCGAAGGATATCTCATTGAGGAATGCATTAATTTCTATTCGATGTACATGGATGGGCCAGATAATCGTTTTAATCGTATTGAAAGGAACGATCAAGGTCAGCACAATGAGTACATTGATGAATGCCTTTCTATCTTTGAGATTCAAGGAAGGGAAATCTTAAAGACAACGTTTGAATTAATGCTTGAAAAAGAACTTTGCCTTGCGCACTTATACATATTGAAGCAAATCCCCGAAGTTGATCCTTTTTATGATGAGTTTAGGCAAAGTTCTAATTCAACTCGTCGTGGCATAGAATTCATAGAATGGTTTACATTACATGTGCAACAATTAAAGAAAATGAATGACCCTTGATGGATAGAAGATTTTGACATATTAGTGCAGAGCCTATTGAGACATGTTCATTATCTTTCAGGATATATAATTAATGGGTTTAGATTTAGAAAAAAAGTTATTGATGATGTGAAATCGACACAACTTTCTGGTGTTATAGTTAAATGCAATTTACAATCTGGTTGTGATGGTTATTATGGACAAATTACTGACATTGTTGAGATCAGCTTCACTCATGATCGTCGAGTTGTCCTTTTTAAATGTGATTGGTTTGATGTGTTCAAAGAAAATACATGCTTTCGATTGGATCCACGTCATGGTTTCATTAGTTTGAATAAGAATAGAAAGATTTTACAGGCAAGCAAGCCGTTCGCACTTGCCATTCAAGTGGAGCAAGTCTTTTATGTTGATGACAATGCAAGAAGTGGATGGATCATACCTATTAAAGCAATGCCAAGAGATTACTACGATGTTCAAAATGATGATGAGCCTGTAATGGATTCAGATGCATATCAAGAGGTTTTTAATGAAGGTGTAGTGGGTCCCAGTGTAGTAGATATGGATATTTAAAGACACTTTTACATTTAAAGGTAATTACTTCTACTTAGCATTTTTGTACATTGTAAATATTTATAAATGTTATTGTTTTTTCATTTATAGTTTCTTTTTTATATAAATGCTATTAATGTTTTGCTATAACATTGTAGATGCCAAGGACGCAATTTAAGAGAAGGTTACCAGAGCTAGAGCCTATAGAGGATGTTGCTGACCTTGGGACTACTCAACTCCTCTAGGACATGAGGGTCGGGAGATAGAGGATCAGGATCCTCAGATATTCAAAAATCCTAGGTAGGCTGAGACATCTAATGGTATACTACTATTAAACCATTTATTATTTTTCATATCAACTTAGGATATGAATTGATAACATGCACAATTAAGTGTAATAACATGCAAAATTTTTGTATAACATGCATTTAAAAATGTTGCCTCAATGTTTTTCCTTTGCTAAAGCTTCTTAAAATAGAGTTCCTAATCTCATTTTTCGTGTTTGTGAATAATACTTTATCTTAAATTAGCTGTTGGGAAGCATGTCTCCTTCATATTCAAAATCTTCAAATATGTCCAAAACTACCCTACTTACTTGGTTCCAAGCATATTAGAAAAAAAGACTAACTTACAGTGGATAATATATTCTAAAAGTATTAGAGCATATTAGACTAACTTGGGGCCAAATCATATTAGAATATGACCAAATCTGCTAATGAAATTTCTTGTTGGGTAGACCAAATCTATCTGTAGATCAAATGTTCCTTGACCAAATCTGCTGTTGAAATTTTCTTGTTCCTTGACCAAATCTGTCTGTAGACCTATTAAATTTCTTGTATGCAAGGCTTTAGCTTGTAGTAGCTCTCTATTGATGCTACATAACTGAAGTGGAGTGCAAGAAAAATGTCAAGCCTTCCCTATAAATACAACTCCACTCAAATTAATGAGCTAAAAAGACCAATAGAAAATCTGCTGGTGAAGAATCACTTGAAAGAAAGAGTTAGGCTATGATCCCATGTCTGCCGTCACTTCAACCTTTTGAATGGTCGTCGACATAAAGAAAGAGTTAGGCAGAATCATTTCAAAAATCTACCGTCAGATCACAAGTCTAAAGGCGATGATCTAGTGCTTCAAACCTTTTGAATGGCCGTCGACCATATATGGCTCTAAAAATCCTATGAACTGGTGAGTAGGAGATAAACTTGGTCAATACAAGTCCCTTAAAGTAAATCAGAAAAGATGAATAAATGGAAATGAAACGCAACAAATAACATTACAAAGTCTTTCATCAAATGAAAATTTGCAACTGAAAGCAGTATCAAACAATTTATGATGAAGGAATAAAGAAAAAATTTTAACAAATACATTCTAACAGGTCAAACAAAGATTTCTAGCTATAATAGATACATTCTAATAGATACAGGAGCTATGGGCAGGAAAGGTTCATCCGGACAAGGCTGAATGTGCCATCCATGAATTCTTTCCTTTATAACTTAGGAGACAGGAAAGAAGTTCATTTGATGCAGACTTGCTTTCTAGCTATATGAGGGTGCAAGACAGTAGAACCTGCATTTAGGTTTGTCAAGTCCTTAACTCACTGGATAGATTGACTCAAAGTCATCAGACTCCTTCCAAGATAGCTGGCAGGTTTTTCTAGAAAGAAAAAGGCACTATACGCATTCTCATTTTAGCACCACTCACATCATGTTGATTGCTTTTTCTTTTTCCTTTTTTTTTGTTGTCTGATGATGCAATAAGTCCCTCAGAATATGGAATGATAGCTAGGCAGAAGTTTGTGTTTGCAAACAATGATAACATTAGAATACAAACCTATAAAAGAAGTCCTAAGATGATAAAATTCATGATGAAAATTCACCCCTGCAAGCACGAGAGAGAATAAACAAGACAAAATTGTTTTACTGATACTAAGCTTAAGTCCATTTTGTCCTTCAAATTTTTTCACAGGGAATGGGATAATTCCCACAGTAGCATATACTAAAAAGGGCTTGTCATTAAAATAACACATCATATTTTAATGTTACAGCAAGACGTGTTAGAGGGTGCATTCAATGCAAGGACTTTCAGAATGCAAATCCGGGAGAAAGGATTAAAGTTGATATTTGTAGTGGCAGTCAGGTAATAAATAAACCCGGTTTCATTAGTAGGCTTGGGTACCTTGTTCGTGCACACATTCCATTTGCCTCGTTTGATTGGAGGAAAGTGGAGCAACGTTATAAGGATAATCTTTTAAGAAAGCTGGCAGTAAATCCTATTAATTTGTCATTTAAATTTATGTTTAGCTCGTATATTACTAACATAATGTTTATTATGTAGGGGATTTTTGATTGGGAGAATTGCCCAATTGTGAAAGCAGCCATACTCAAAAGAGCAGGGAAGATGCATAATAATTGGAGGGCATAAATGAAAGAAAAGTTAAAGATACATTTACATCTTCAAGTATATAACTTTGAAAGTAATTACTAAGTAGTTTTACATTTGAAAAATAGTATTATGATGCACATGAAACATGGGAAGAGGCAGTGCTGATGTACCTGAAGGCATCGATAAAGATCAATGGAGGACAGCATGTGAACATTGGACGACGTCGCAAGTGATGGTAAATTTTATAACCATTATTTATACATATATTTTATCCTTACAAATAATTAAATTTTATTGTGGTATTGTTCAGGATCAATCAGAAAAGAATAAGACAAATAGGGCCAAAGCTCCTGGTCCTACACATGTTCTGGGAAGAAAGAGTATAGATCAAATGAAACATGATTATGTGAGTTTATTAAGTAAACACATTTTCATATGATTAAGGATTATAATAACAAAGTCATCTTCTTTTTTCAGTCTAAAAGTCACAATGGTGATACACTTGATCGGGTCAAGACATATGAATATTCAAGAACTAAAATTGCTTCAGATGGCTCTCGATCTTGGTGTCATTTGACATATCAACAAAATCACGTAAGTATTAACATTCATCTACAGGTCCTAATCGATTTTTCATTTAATAGTAGATGTCTGATATAATGCTTGGGATCAACTCCACATCCAAACCACATCTGATATAGAGAATTTGCTAGAAGCAATTGCATCCTTTTAACAATACACATATCAATTCAAATAAATAGTTTCATTTTCGAAAATTAACATTGTAGCAAGAAATAACCAAATTAGCTAAAAAACTTACTATGCTACATTATCCAATTGCTTCATCATAACACTTTAACTTTATCAAGCAAGCAGCCATGTTAAGATGGCAAGGGTTTTTCACAGCCAAAGCCATGTCCATGTATTTCCCAAAGAGCAGGAACAAAAAATCATCTCCCATGTATGCAACAGCCTAGGCATAATGCTTTTTTCACCATTAATCTTAAGATGAATGAAAATAAAGACAAAATATATCTATAAAAGCTATCTAGGGCCAGCAACCATTTCATACTGTTGCATAGCCTCCTTTAATTTATCATCCTTGAAATAAGAATTCCCCTCCAATTTCCTTCTCTCTGTTTCTTCTATCCTTTCTTCAGCAGTCATATCACTCCATGCTTTCCCCTGGATAAGCTTAATCTTGTTAAATCCATTCTGTCAATTCTGTTGGAACTTAAATCACTAGCAGTTTTCTGCTCATATAATCTGATAAGAAAACATGTTTAACTAGGAAGATGGAACCTCTTTAGCCTCATCGAAACCGATAAGCTCCACTTCATACACAAGGTTTTCCATGGGAGGCACATTTGGAAATGAAAAGCTTCCTTCTTTCCCATAGCCCAGTTCCCAGCCCACATGTAACAGAGCACGTTCACCACTCCTCATGCTTAGAATACCAATACCTAGCCCTACCTGTTCCCTTTTCTCTGATGATGATCATTCTGAATTCTACTTTATTTCTCATTTATTCTCAATATGTTGACAATCTATTTTTGGATAAATCTCTATCATTGAGAAGAATATTCGATTTCGGTAAGTGACCATATGATTAGTTTTTTATTTCTCAACTGGAGGAAATAAGTGATGCATAGATTTCAATTAGACATGACATTAGGTTGAAGGGTTAAGAATAATGGAGAAGAGTTAACTCCTTGTTAAATGGTGGGAAATTATTTTAGCTAGTTTATGGTATGAACTAACAGTCTAACTGTCTTCTAATCTGGACAAAACCTATGGGATGTATTTGTCCTATCATTGGGACCCGAAGTGCATAGCAGATTGGAGGAAAAAGGCTATCCTAGGGGAAGGGAAGCTCAAGCCAAACTGAGTCAGGAAAGCTCAATCTGCAATTGGACATAATTTAGATAATCCCCCTAATATTCAGCGATTCAATCCTCAGGCTTGGACCATCAACTAATATTGGACTGGTCGAGTGCTTTTCTTCCTCCCCCTTGTGCTCGATCCATAGGGTGAGAGGCCAGTAGCCTGAAGGGCATTCCTCATCCTCTGGACAATCAACTTTACTAGCTTATTCTTAATTCTGGAAGGAAGTAGCCTGAAGGGCATTCCACTCATTTACCCATAGCAATCCTCCTACACAACAAACCTTAATAAGTAAAACTATAAACTTCATTGGGTTTCAATACTCTTCTAGAAGACAAATTGCTAGGACAATATTTCTTGTCTAAATATTGTTTCCAAAATTTTGTTGCCTCTAAATTTCTTACCTCTAAATTTATATAGGTAGCAGTGTCTACTTTATTTCTTGCCTCTAAATTTTGTTGTTTGTGTTATAAAAATGAAGCTCACATGCAGGAGTTATAATGTTTTGTTTCTGCTAATTTAGTTTTTCTCCAAAGTTATATTAAACAATATATTGACTAAAATTTTTTAAATTAGGAGCGAATGACACAACTCATGACTCCGGTAGAGAGTGGTGGTGAATGCTCATCAACACCGATGACTGTAGAGGATGCGTTTAGGACAATACATCCAAAAGAGCATCTAGGTCGTGTCCTATGTGGTGGAGCAAGTGCCACTATTAGTAGCTGGTATGGTAGAAAAGATGGAGGAGCATCACAAGAGCAACTTAACAATCTCATGACTCAGGTGGAAAATCTTGCGACTCAGGTGGAGGAACTTCGTGAAGATAGGAAGGAGCATAAAGAATTAATAGAAAAATAAAATCAGAAGATTGACCGGCTATTCGATCTTGTTAGTACATTTGTTGAGCATAGATCCTTAGATTGATTTATCTATGTTGAAAACTATGTTGGAAACTATGTTGAGAAAGTGATGTTCTAAAACTTTTATGTATGCTATACTTTCATATGTTCGACTTTTATGTGTTCTAAATTTTATTTTGTTGGATTATATTATTTGTATGTTATTATGTGAATGCTATGTGATGGAATACATGCTTGTATACAGGTTATTATGTGAATGTTATGTGAGTTCGTGTTATTTTGTTAATGCTATAGATTTGCATGAACATGATTGGTATACAGGTTATTAAGTGATTGTTATATTATATGATCGCATATAGGATATGTGATCTATGTCGACGGTTATGCAATTGTCGTGAAAAGAAATTTGGCGTTCAACATCTTTACCGGTAGTTTTTATCATTGTCGCTAAATGTTTTACCAATGGTTTTAAAACTATCGCCATAGGTTATACCGGCGGTTATAAAACTTATGGTAAAAGGTTACATTAACCGGCGATTCACAAAACCGTTGGCAAAGGTAAATATTTGCTGGCGGTTCATCTTTGCAGCGGTTTTCAATATCTGCCGGCGGTTCTGCTGGAAACCGATGGCAAAAATCTTTGCCGACGGGAGATTCACCGTCAATTTTTAGTGACGATTTTATACCATTTGCTGGCGGTTTTGAACCTCCGTGAAAAGGTTAATTTCTTGTAGTGTTAATTAACAGTGTTGGGAAATTAAACAACCATTTTAATGGCGTTGTTGCTAGGGAGGTAACTGTATTGTTATATTCTCCATTATTGTTTTGTTTTGTATATAATTTCTTTTTATTAATTAGCTTGTTTTGTTCTGTTTTCTGTCTTCTTTTCAGGGTTGCCTTTGCAGGTATTCTCAGGAAAGGAGGCAGGTTTTTTATTTTTCTATTTTTCCATTATACATATCGTTGAGTTTTTCTTACTTAGTCTTTAGTGTAGTTTGTATTTTTGCATTTAGTTAGAAAAAAATAAAAAAAACAAAATACACATACCTTCTTGACTAGCAGCAGCATGTTTTTGTCTTACACTCTTAGGAGTGCACATATCTGCTAGTATATTTGCGAAATCTGACTCGGGAATTTTTCTATTATTTTTCTCACATCATCGGGAAACTACACACAAATCTCACGTAGATCCCTATCATTGGATAATAAGCAAGACCATATTTTTGTTTGAAATTAACTAAAAAGCGGTCACCTTACTTCTTTCTATCATTTTTGTGAAAAAAAATTAAGTTAAAAGAGGATTATTAAAATTTGTGACTCAATCTGTTTGCAGAATGCATGTGGATTTTTTCGCTCACGTCTGTTGCACGCTATCGCACACACAGCGCGATCACTAGAGTCACACGAGTCTAATTTTTCTACCTCTCCTCTTTGCACCTCTTAGGGCTTTGGTCAAAGATCAACAAGTCTGTCTCACTACTTAGCCTCGGGGAGCTTGTAGTGAGCGGTCTCAATCCTAGACCTTAGACCTTCGAGCTTTAAGGATTTGCAACTGATATTATAATTGTTTGCATCCAAATTATCTTTGGGGACTCTCTTCTTTCCTTTGAAAGAAGAGAAAAACCTACTTTTTGTGCTATTTTTGGGTCTTGTTTGTCGCTATTTTCAGTGGTGTGTGGCTTTGCACATTCTTTTGGTTTATGCACGAGAGGTGATCCCTGAAACCACCTCTCGTATCTCCATTGGCAAGTATTCCTAAGCCGATTGTACTTAAGCAACCAATAATTTTCCCAGCTGATACATCTACTTTTTTTGCATTTGATCCTATGGACCAAATGCAAAACTAGAATCTTGAGATCCCTTCTTCTTTTGGTAAGGAGGAGTTGCCGCCTTTTGATATTCATGAGGCACTCCTAAACCAGAACCTTCAGATGCTCGAGCAGAACCGTCAAATCAATCTGTTGACGACTGCTCTTTAGAATTTACAAAATCTGCAAACCTGTCCACCACCTCGACCTGAGGCTGGTTTTGAAAACCCTGATTTACCGATCCCTCATCCTAGGCCTCTACTCCACAACTATTATAATCCATCTAATGCACAACTAGAGCCTAATGCTAGGATTCTCATTGGGGAAAATGACCCAGAATCAAAGCCAAACATTATAGGTCTAATCCCACACTTTCATGGATTTGCATCCAAGGATCCATTCCAACACATTGAAGATCTACAGAATTTATCTCAAACTCTTGGTCCTCGAAATCAAAGTCAGGAAATCCTATTAATGAAGATATTCTCCTTTATCCTTAAGGACAAGGTTGCCTACTGGTATAGAACTGTTGCATGACCAATCTAAACTTGGGCTGAACTCGAATCCACATTTTTGAAGAAAATTTTCCCTATTGGTCGAACTAATGCATTAAGGCGAGCCATCACCACATTTACTCAAAATCAAGAAAAACCAATTCATGAACCGTGGGAACACTTCCATGAATTGCAAAGGAAATGCCCACATCACGACATCCCTCGCTGGCAACTAATGCACATCTTTTACTATGGATTGCAAGAGGGCATTTGCAATCTAGTCGATGCCTCTTGTGGTGGGAATTTCTTAAATTGCAATGCAGAATCCGCCTCAGAACTGTTTGAAGGGATGGCGGAAAACTCGATCAATAATGCATCCATGTCTCGATTCATGTGGGGCACCAATACAGTGCACCAAAACCCACAGAAGGGCATTCACGAGATCAGGAATCTATCCAGTTCCAAGGATTTAGAGATTATAGCAGAGAAACTGGACAAAGTCGATATCTTAGTGAAGCATCTCGATGAGGTTCGAAACATGATGAAGACTCTTACGCCTCTTCTCACTACGTAGAATCCCGCGCGTTTACCTGTTTCACAAATTCCTATGGGGAGGGAGTTTGTGAATAATCTGGATTCGAGAGATCCATCTTCCTTGGATTTTTTATCTACTCCTGCACCAACCCAAGGAAGGACCTTTGTCCCACAATCTTTCCCACCTCTATCACCACTCCCTGTTTTTGCAGAAAACATGCCTTATCCTTCTGATTTTAATGCTATTCAGGGATATGCACCAAGATCAAACCCATATTCTAATACCTATAATCCTGGATGGCGTAATCACCCTAATTTCTTTTGGTTTTACCATTCACAAAGACCATTATATCCCACTCAGACCAGGCAAAACCCGCCTACGTTGCCGTTTCAGCAACCAAATGCGAGGCAATTTTACGCGAGTTCGTAGGACTTCGCGGGGCCAAATAGAGATTCGCAGCTCGATCAGATTTTGCAAGTTGTGACTGAGAGCCAGCGACAGAATGCTGAGGCTCTTGATGAAGTACAATGGCAATGTTCGGCAGAATTGGCTGATCTAAGGGACCAAATCACGCAGTTAGCTGAGTCTCATCAGCTAGGGGCCCTTCCATCCCAACCAGTTCCAAACCCTAGGAATATCCAGCAAAGACCACACCATGGATTTCAACATCCGAATCAGGGACAAGCCCATTTCCTTAATCAAATACCCTTGAATCAAAATCAGAATCAGAATCCACCTTCTACTACTCATGATTACGAGTATCAAAATCAGCAGCAATCTTTTTCGATTCAAGGTGACCAACCTCTACTCTCTAATCCGTCTTTCCAGAATCAGGCATCTTCTTCTTCACCAACTTCTTTGCATGAGGGTACTAACTCTGTTACAACCAGCCATGGAACTTCCACTAGGGATCTAGTAGATCCACGAAACCTATCCCAAGACCCTAGTACATCTAGAACAACCCCTGTTTCTACAACTGTAAGAGGTGATGCACCTGATCCTGCAATTCCTGCTTATTCGCGAGATCAGGGTAATACCTCAGTAGAACAGGAAATCCAAGTCCCATTTCTAGAGGCTTTGAAGAAGACTAGGAAACAAAAGCAACTTGTTACATTAGATGAGGAATTAGTTAAAATTTTTGAACAGGTACATATTATTATCCCTCTCTTAGATGCTATCAAACACATTCTGGCTTACGCAAGATTTCTCAAAGAGCTGTGTACTCCTAAGTGTAAGCCGAGGAAAGGAAGCACTATGGTACTCTCGGAGTAAGTGAGCTCTATTATTTTGAGTACGCTTCCTTTGAAAAAGAAAGATCCAGGTTCTCCATTTATTTCTTGTATAATTGGGGACTAGTGTTTTGATAGAGCTCTCCTAGATTTAGGAGCTTCTATTAATCTCATTCCTTCATCCTTAGTAGACCATTTCCAAATAGAAAATCTTAAGTCTACCAATGTGACTTTACAATTAGCTGATAGATCTATTAAGTCACCTAAGGGAATGTTGGAGGATATTATTGTAAGAGTTCGGATTTTTATTTTCCTGTGGATTTTATTGTACTTGATATGGAAGTACCTGAACGCATTAGAGATACCCTAATTATTTTAGGGAGATCCTTTTTGGCCACTGCAAAGGCCAACATTGATTGTGAGTCAGGAAAGATTGAGTTAAAATTTGGGGAGAAGACAATAAAATTGGATATATTTAGAGCTTCTCGAGGATTAGCTTGCAAATGGGTTGAGGAAATTAGATCTATTTCAATTTTTGAGGATGACCCTAGTTCCTTAGAACTAGAAAGCGCATCTTTTGATATCTTATACCCTCAAGTTGAAAATCCGCTATTAGAATCTAAACTCGACCCTGGATTTGAATCATATGACTTGTTTCAGTCACTTTTTGCAATCGAAAATCCCACCCCAAATTCTGCTGTTGATTCGACTCCTACATTAGAATTGAAGCCATTGCCTGATACTCTTAAATATGTCTATCTTGAACCTAATCAAACATATCCTGTAATCATCAATTCAAATCTATCTGAATCACAAGAATCAAAATTGACGGAGGTTTTGCGAGATCATAAGAAGGCAATTGGGTGGACTCTACATGATCTTACTAGGATTAGCCCCAATATTGCACTCATCGTATCTATATAAAAGATGGGGCACAACCTTCAAGAGAAGCTCAAAGACATTTAAATTCGAATCTAAAGGAGGTCGTTAAGAAAGAAATAATCAAGTGGCCAGATGCTGACATTATATATCCTATATCCGATAGCCCTTGGGTGAGTCCAATTTAAGTGGTACCTAAAAAGGCAGGGCTCACCATAATCAAGACTGAATATGGAGAAACCATTCCCACACGAATTGCGAATTCGTGGTGGGTTTGCATCGATTATCGCAAGCTCAACATGGTTACAAAGAAGGACCATTTTCCCTTGCCATTCATTGATAAGATCCTTGAGAGATTAGCTGGTAATAGGTTCTTTTGCTTCTTGGATAGTTACTCTGGATATAATTAGGTTGCAATTTATCCTGAAGATCAAGAAAAAATGACTTTCACCTGCCCCTTCGGAACCTTTGCTTTCCGAAGAATGTCGTTTGGGCTTTGCAACGCACCTGCGACTTTTCAGTGTTGCATGTTAGCCATTTTCACTGAGATGGTAGGTGAATGTATGGAAGTATTCATAGATGATTTTTCAGTCTTCGGGGAAACATTTGAAATTTTTCTGGATAATTTGTCAAAGATTCTTAAGAGATGTATAGAAGTGAATCTTGTCCTTAGTTGGGAGAAGAGCCATTTTATGGTTTCAGAGGGCATTGTACTTGGCCACCTTATATCTGAGCGAGGTATCCAAGTAGATCGAGCCAAGATCAATCAAATCTCAAATCTTCCAATTCCTGACTCGATCAAGGGCATTAGATCTTTTCTCGGGCATGTGGGTTTCTATAGAAGATTTATACTCGACTTTTCAAAGATTGCCCGACCACTCACAAACCTCCTCACAAAGGACACGACTTTTGAGATGAGTGAGGAGTGTATATCTGCATTTGAGATACTGAAAGATAGAGTTACACAAGCTCTGATCTTGCAACCACCTAATTGGGATTTACCATTTGAAATCATGTGTGATGCATCAGATTACGTAGTTGGAGCTGTTTTGGGATAGAAAATTTAGAAAAAAATCCGGTAGTGATTTACTATGCTAGTAAGACTTTGAATGAAGCACAAAGGAACTACACAGTTATAGAAAAGGAATTACTAGCGATAGTATTTGGATTAGAAAAGTTCAGATCTTATATACTCAGATCTCAAATCATTATGTACTCTAATCACTCTGCTATTAGACACCTTCTATCTAAAAAGGACATGAAACCTAGGTTGATCAGATGGATCTTACTTTGCAAGAATTTGACCTAGAAATTTGTGATAAGGCAGGATGACAGAATGTTGTTGCCGACCACCTTTCCCACCTTCCTTCTGAGATTATTGAATCATCTCCTCCAATCACTAAGCACTTTCATGATGAACATCTTTTGAATATATCATCAGATCTTCCTTGGTATGCAGACATTGTCAATTATTTGGTTACACATCAATTCCCACATGTTAGGATGGGAATCGGAAATCACAACTCAGGTCAGAAGCCAAATACTATTTCTGGGAAGATCCGTATTTGTTTCGACTCTGTAATAATCAAATCATCAGGCGTTGTGTTTCCTCTTCTGAGATTGATTCTATTCTTTCTTTTTGTCATGACCAGGTTTGTGGTGGTCATTTTTCTGGTCGTAAGACCACTGCAAAAGTTCTGCAATGAGGGTTTTATTGGCCCACTTTATCTGCAGATTCACAGACATTTTGTAAGGCATGTAGTTGCTGCCAAACTCTTGGTAGCATGTCCCGAAAAGATATGATGCCTTTGAACCCGATTGTAGTCTGTGAGATCTTTGATATTTGGGTAATAGATTTTATGGGTCCATTTCCGTCTTCTTCTGGCTTTGAGTATATTTTACTCGCGGTTGATTATGTATCTCGTTGGATCGAAGCCATACCCACACGCATAAATGATCACCGAGTTGTCATTGCTTTCATACAGAGTCATATTATTGCTCGTTTTGGGGTACCTCGTGCTATCATTTCTGACGACGGATCTCATTTTAACAACGTCTAGTTTAGGAACCTACTTAGAAAATATGGGGTTACACATCGTATTTCTACACCTTATCATCCCCAAACCAATGGGCAAACTGAGGTCTCTAATCGGGAGATCAAAAAGATCCTTCAAATGACAATCTGACTTGATAGGAATGATTGGTCTTCCTGTTTAGAAGAGGCTTTGCGGGATTGTAGGACCGCTGATAAAACACTAATAGGCATGTCACCATATAGACTTGTTTACGGGAAACCCTGTCATCTTCCTGTAGAAATTGAACACAAGGCCTATTGGGCAATCAAAGCCTGTAATTTGGACCTCGCGAAGGCTGGTGATCATCGTAGGTTGTAGCTTAGTGAACTTGAGGAATTATGTCATGATTCCTATGAAAGTTCAAAGCTGTATAAGGAAAAACTTAAAACCTTCCATGATAAATGCATTTCCCGTAAATCTTTTACACCTGGTCAGAAGGTGTTGCTCTTTGATGCCCGCCTAAAGCTCTTTCCTAGGAAACTTAGGTCTAAATGGCAAGGTCAATTTATTGTAGTTAGAGTATTTGACAATGGAGCTGGCGAAATCACCGAACCTAACAAGGATCAACCTTTCAAAGTTAATGGTCAATGTTTAAAACCTTTCTTGGAATCACATGTTTTGGGTCTTGTTGGAGACTGTTACATGCTCCATTAGGGTTTTCATCTACCATTCCACTCACCTTGTATATAGTTGTTTCATGTTTTCTACACTTTTCTCTACACATACACTCGAATCTGTATCTGAATTGTCACTTATATTACACTGATTACCATCACTTAGTCCAACTGACCACTCCGACCTTTGGTCAAAATAGAAATCGTCCGTACAGAGATCCTTGATTTCCTCTATCTGACTCCATCCATCACTCTACACTAAGTGAAGTGTAATATCTTTTCCACCATTCTTATAATGAGGACATTGTAATATTTTGGCTTGGGGGGGTATGAAGTGATAATTTTCACTTCAAGTGTATTTGTAGATAAAAGTAAAAATATAAAAACACAAAAGATGAAATACCCACGAAATTTTAAAAAATGGAAATACCAAAAATTAAATAATTAGAAAAGTCAAAAATACCCTAAAAATTTATAAAAAATTGAAAACTTTATAAAACATAAAAACAAAAATATATAAATATAAAAATTAAAAATTACAAAATTATAAAAATAATAAAGGGGTTTTATAATAGAGAAGAAAAAGAAGACACCAAAATATATATATATATTTAAACTTTTTTATATTAGTAATTAAGAACTTAACTTTGCTTTTAGGTCAGAAAGCAAAAATATAAATATATATATTTTGTAAATAGTATTTTATAAGAGCATAGAATTATTATTTAGATTTTTACTTAAATAATCTTTTCAAAACACGCAAGTATTTACGAAAATTTTGAACAGGATTTTGTTTAAGTTAGAATCTGAACCCTAAGGATCTGTTTTTCCGCTCTTTACCCTGAAATAAAGTAACTAAGGTGTATTAAGTTTAAAACTTGAGTTTTGGAATTAAATTATAACTTTCTCGATCAATTAGACTAAGTAAATCCTTACATTTTATGAACATCTATTTTTATCATCAAGTTAAGTAAAAAGGTCAGATATTCAAAGTTAATTAAGTAAAGAGTTGGTAGAATCTTAGTCCTAAGGTCTATCAGGCTATAGTTAGCTTAATCAACTAATGACATTCGTCTAGATTTGGTGAGTTGTGCCTTGACAGATCCTGCGAGAGGAAACTAAGAGTTTAAAGGACCTGAGAGTGAATGGCTTTGTTGTCAAGCTATGGTTTGAGAGCTAAGTAACCCAAGTGTCCAAAATTCACACTCATTGAGTTGTCTTGTTGGCATCTGAGACCGCGAAAACACAGAGGTTAAGAGACTGATTCTAAATCATCTTTAGTCCAAGGATTTTCGCGGGGCAACTCTTGAAAGGGTGAAGGATGTGCCACTCACTTAGAAAAAGGGATTGGAGTATTATGATAGTAAGAAAAATGAGATGGAGAAATAATAATAATAATAATAAAACACCCTGCAGTTAAGCACCTCGCTACAAATGGGTGCTTATGCAGTTTATCCACCAAATAAAGCATCTCGGTACAAATGGATGCTACCATTCCTTCCATCAAATAAAAGAGCACCTCGCTACATATGGGTGTTCTATCCTATAGAAAAGAGTTAAAAAAAATATGGAGATAAAAATTAGGAACAAGAGACCCAGTGGTCCACCGGGGAGATATACACAAAAAGTGTTGACCTTGGCATAGAAAAATGGTGAGGAGAAAGCAATAAAATCTGAGTAAGGCCAAGCCAAATGCTTGAATTGGAATAACCTGGATTAGAAATTGATGTCTTAAGATTTGGATTTTTGCAACTTTGGATGCCTTTAGGACAATTCTCTCCACAGGCACGGATGCTTAAAAATCATAGCTACTGAACCTTTGTATTGGGCAGTGAAGCCTGAGAAATTGGGTTTTGAGGACTTATAGTTGAGGCCTTAAGGAGAAAGATTGATAAAACCCTAGGTCTAGAAGTCTGTCCTTGGTGCTGTGGGTTGGCAGATTAGGATTTTACTACTCTGAATTTGGTTAATAATGAGTGCCTGGCTAATTTGCTAAAACTCAGATTGATAACAATCAGATTTTATAAACTTAAGGATTAACTTAATTCTATTGAGGTTTTGAGTTAAAATTTAATTTCCAACTCTTAAGTTTTGTTTTCTTAAAACACTTTGAATTCTGAGTTTCTAGGGTTTAGAGTGATTACAGAAAATAATTGGGTCATTAAGATTCTGATTTTTGTTAAAATTTTCGTTAAAAACTCTATTTTTAATAGAGTATGTTTTGAGAAGGGTATTTGTGTTTTTAAGTCTAAGTAATTTTTTTTTATGCAAGATTCATGTACTTAAAATAATCTAATTATAATCCTGATTGATTAAGTAGTTAATAATTTATGTTTAGGAGTTAATGGTGAATTAAAATAAGTTATGCCTCCTAGTGAATGGCCTGGACTCAACCAGTTAAAAAGAATTTAAAATCTAAAATGTTAGGTTAACTTGACCCTATACTACACAACTGACATTAATTCAAGTTACCCTAAGTTGCTTTCTCATGTGATTAATTAAGTCTAAATAACTTAATCAACTGTGTTGAGAAATTAAATGACCAGTCTCCTAGGATATTGAAATATTTTACTAGGGACATGTAAGCACCTTGTGCTGGTTCATGTACCATGGGTGAAATTATCCCGAAATGTCAATTGCGAGGGCCTGAATTTAGCTACAGAATGCCATCGGTGGCACTATCCTGAAGTGTCGAAAACCAGGGTTCTAGGGGTTGCCATGGGCGGTTCTATCCCGAAGCATCGAAAGCCAGGGATCCTTCGAGGATTGATGGTGGGGATAAGGAATCCGATACAGATCATGTTTAGGGCCAATCTGAGGCTAGATTTAGGGAAAAATAAAAAGAAAAGAGGGAAAACTCTCCAAATGAAAAATCCATCTACCTCTCTCTTACTAAAAATGCACTGGCAAATTGAACCTGGACATGATACATCTACGCATGGGTGCTTTAACCGCTGGCTTCAATGAACCTCTAGGCAGTTTTTGCAGGCCTTAGAAACCTTTGCTGCAGACTCAGGCTGAAGCTGGTCAAGTCTAGATCTTGATTGATACTTCAGTACCTCTAGGCCTATTGTTGGCATTCTAACATAATTTCTAGAGAGTGACACAAATCAGGTATCTGAACATCAATGCATGGTTTAGAGATCTAGTTCTTTCAGTAAGATTTTGCTAAGGACTATCAAAAGTTAGGCATAGGGGTATGATGGTAACACCATCATGACCTACAACTAGCTTTATTTAGTCAAGATTAATTGACAATTGCTCCTACATAATCGCCTGTTAGCCATAATTCCATGTATATCTGTTTTGAGAGAAGAACATTAAATCAGGGTTAATTCTACAGTTTTAACATCATATCATGAATGCAGGGTAACACAGGGTTTCCCAGGGGTAAATTGAAGGTCAAATAAGCATTGAAGTCTAATAAGTGGGTCCATACAGACAGAAATAGGGTTTCACGCATTTCGAGAACTACAATAGCACCTAAAATCCTAATTTCAGATCCGCATAAATTGAAGAGTTTTTGACCAGGATAAAATTCTTCTAAACCTCCTAAAATTCATATAAAAATATTCTAAGAGGTTTGGTATCTTTGGTTTGATCATCTAAACCCATTTTGACCTTGAATAGAGTCGTAAAAGGGATTTTGCCCTAATTTGGGTTTCTGTACAAATTGCCCAGTCAAACTTAGTAAAAAATAAAATCTGACTTTTTCATTAGATTTGTTAGGTCCAAATTAGGTTGGTACCAAAATTTGGGCCCAATCAGAGTCCATCTTGACCTAGTTTGCAATTTAGCTATTCAAACTCTATTCTTACATTCAGGCCCTCAACTTTCAAAATATTTGCTATCAGGTCCCTAACTTTATCATCATTTTTGTGAAAAGGTTCCTGCCACCATTAGTGTGGATGGATCTCCTCCTCCAAGATTCGAGCGAGGTTTTCTCACTCGATTCTCTGTCAAATCCTCTCAAAATTGGAAGGGAGAATCCTTGAGAGATTCTTTATTGATTGGACCAGGTCTTGGACCTTGATTTTCTTTATAATACTCATGAAACTGCTCGCAATCTCAAGGATCCTTTTCCCTAAGTTTGCGAGTTCACTAATCTCCATACCTTGCTTGGAACACCCTCTGAGGCCTTTAAATAGGTTCCTCTTGTGAAACTGAGCTTCTTAGCAAGGTTTTGGGCCAAAATCATTCTTCCTTTCCTTCCTCGAGCTAGCTCTGACTTGCTCCGGCAAGCCCTCTTTCCCATCCTCCTGTATCCTCCCAACAGGCAAATTGGGAATGCCACAATTTTCCCCGACTTCGTCCACTCCTCAACAACCAACTGAGGAGCTGCCTCTCCCTTTCTTCCTCATCGTCTCCTGCAACGGAGCCACTTTCGTCTCCAGTGCCAAATCCTCCCTCTTTCATCCCTAAATTAGGACCAACCTCTTTCTCTCCCTCTCCAGATCTTTCCTAACCCTTTCCCCCTTGTTTCGACTGACAATCCACTGCCTTCCCCATCATCTTCCTTTGCACTGGCAATGCTCCGGTGAAGCCTTCCGCATGCCTCAGACCACCAAATCATTCGCCAGCACCTCCAAAACCTTCGCCAGCACACCACAACCAAAAGCCCTCTCATTATTTCCCCTTCCACACCCCCAAAACTCCCATCAGACAACCATCATCCGCTCACCTTCCCTGACTCCGCCAGACCTCCACACGTACTTGATCACCAAACAACGTCGCCATCATCTTCCTCGCCTCACAGCAACCCTGTTAGTCATACTGACTGGGGCTTTTGAGCCTGTACTCCTCCTTTCAGGTTCCACTGGAGCGCCACCATCTCCACCGTCTTCTTCGGCTCCAGCTGCAGATCTCTGGTCGCATTCATCTGTAATATCACCTCCAGGTGCTGCAGCTCAGTTCCAGGAGCCTCCCCAGGCCTTCAATTGCAACAGTAGGCATCATCTTCGAGCCCAATTAAAGCGATCTCAGCAGCAGCTACGCATGCGAGGAAGAGGGTGGGACATGGTCCCACATCGTAGACATTAAAGCAGCTGCAACAATATAAGTGGAAAAGGTGCCTTATGTTTTCTGCCCATGACATCGGGGGGTCGGGTCCCTCGCCCACTCACTCACACCTTGCTCGTGCACACAACATGTAGGCCTGGTCCCCTACCCGAATCTGATTACCCACATTCTGATTTGATTAAGCCTGGTTGAGAGGAAACAGAAGAGGATTTGCAACAGGAAAGGGGGAGGGTTTTGCTCTGAGATTCGTGCGCACATGCCTTGGGATGTGTGCTAAAGAGAAGGCTTCAAGACTTAGCCTCTGAGGAAGTTAGCTCTGGTATTGTGCTTGTGAAGGCTTAAAGAAGAGAAAGCACCCTTGTGTGTTTACTGATGCTGTGCCTAAGACTTAAGTCGTTTGAGAGTAAGGGGCGACGTCTGATTTGATTCTAAAGGCACTATGACATTATTTTGACGTGGATTATTGATTAAAGTTACTGTTGAGAAATTTGAGTAATTTGAATATGAAATGTGCTTAATTAGAGGGATCTAAATGGTGATTTAAATTACCACTTTTTAGGTTTCTTTATTCTTTTTGTCTCTATATTCCTTGAGATACATTGTTTTATATTTGAATATCAATCTGAGCAATTTATTTATTGCATATCTTTTTACTATGCTCATTTATTCTGAATCGAGATTAGTGAGTGAATTCCATATTTGCTCTCTACGAATGACCTTGGATTCCAACTATATTTCGAGTTTATAAATTTAAGTGTTTATTGTGCTATTTGAGGAGTGTACTACGATGACCATTTCATAAATCTCCTCTTCATTCTCACCATAAACAAGGCTGTATTTGGTGGATTATAAAGGGAATGGGTGTTGTTGCCTCCTTGTGCTTGACATGAAGTAAATACAACGCAATTAACACATTATATATATATTTCTGCTTTTCTCTCTATTTTTTTTCATATATATTTATTTCTACCAACACAATGTACTGCAACACCCATGCACATTTTTATTCCTGAGGCATTATTCGGGATTGGGAGTGTTCAAGAGCATTTCGGGTAGCTTATTTGGTGGAAGTGCCTACTCTCGGTATCAAGAAAGGAATAGATGGGATAATGTATTTTTGACCTTGATATTAATACCCTCCTTCAGCCGAGGATTCTGTAAAGGACGATCGTAACCATCCACCTTAGTCCTAGTTTTATTAGAACTCTCTCTCTGTGTATTTGCCTTATTTGGTGGCTCTCCAAAAACTCACACACTAAGAATTTGTATGCAGGAACCGAGAGAGAAAACTATGCCTAACTCCGAGTATCATTATCCAATTACCTAGAAACTAAGATTCCTTATACTAGCCTTAGAGCACCAGTAGACTCTCTACTCTTACCTCACACTTATTTGGTGGATCTACTAGAAGATGTTTGCCTGACTCCCTAATTACTATCCAAGGGTTTAGGAGGAGAAGCAACGCTTTTTCTCGACAAACTAAAGATGTCTATCGGTCTTCACAGAGGATCCATTGCAAATTCTACATGTAAGTGTGAAATTGTATTAGATTCTAAATTCAGGAATCAACTTGAAGAATAAATCCCTAATAAAACCTTCTTGATAAAAATTCTTTATACATGAATGCAATTTTTTTTTCTGACATAAAAATAAGACATGCAATGTCCAGCCCCCATGCCTATTCATTACAATGTCTTCATTGAAATGTATGCAGAAAAATTGAAATGTAATAAGCAAGAGGAGGGGATATCACCTGATGAGCTTGTTAATCCAGGTCAGCTTGGATAGAGAAATACCTGTTTAGAATACTGGGTTGCCTCCCAGCCAACGCTAAGTTTAACGTCTTTTGTCAGACCTAAACCCAAAAGAAAAATGTATTTCAATATTGTGGGTCAAGAGGAGTAATAATTGCTGCTGAGAGATTTAGGATTAATATAAAGATATGATCGTGTGGTCCAAGAATCAATGATCCACAAATGCAAACCAACTGATGATGTAGACTTACTCCAAAGAGTTTTTCTGATTTGAAATATAAAATAGGGTCAGATAGATGAGGTTCATGATGCAGAGCTTGTTCATTAATCCAATTCCATAATTCAAGAAGAGGTGGTGGAGAGTCTGGATTGAAATCATGATTGAAATTTAGATCTGGTTTTGAATTAGAATCATAAGGATCCTCATAATGGTAATTGATGTCAAAAATCATGAATTCTCCAGGCTTCGAGTCATACTAGGATAAAGGGGGAGTTGTGTTGAATTCCTCGAAGTCCTCATCAGAAATTACCTCTTCCTTATCCGAAATTACTTCTTCCTTAGATTCAATCCGTCCATTTGAACCAGTTGGATTATAAGTTCTTCCCTAGTCCATCATGATTTGAACTTCTTTTTCTGAGGTTGTTTCTTCGTTTTCCTAGCTCATGTCATTTGGTTGTCCAATGTCTCGAACCCCCTCAAAATCCAATAATTCTTGAATTTCCGAGTGGATATACTAGGGACTCTTAATGTCATCATCTAATTCATCATATGATACTCCTAATAGTTTCTCAATCTCACTAATGTCTTTTTCAATTTGATTATCTATGGCAGGTGGTTGTTAGTCGAGTGAGATTGAGGTTTTAAAAGATGCATTCATTGTTGTAATAAATCCTCAAAAATCGTTCGAAAAACAGATAAAATTTATACTCGAAGTTGAAAGTCCGAGGTCGTTCACTGGGTGTAAGTAGGAATTCATACACTAATCTCAACAAATAATGTAAATGAGCACACAATTTAAGTCAAAGATATAAGAAATTACAATCAGAATTAATTCAAAATGATATAGCAATAATGTCAAGTATCAATGTGTAAAAAGAATAGAGTAAAATGGTGATTTGAATCACCAATTACTCCTCACAATCATAGCAAGTAGATGTTCATTATCAATCAAGTTAATTCACTTGAAACAGGAGAATTGGACATTTGATGGTAGGATCAGACATCTTAAATGTTTGATTCTACAGTGCTTCTCTTTTCTTTTCTCTTCTCTGCTTCTTCTTCTTTGGTTCTCTACTTTGGCTTCTGTCTCTTCTCTTCTTTGGCCTTTCTTCTGCGCTATCCAAGCCTTCTTTCCTTCTTCTTCTTTGGCCCTTCTGATGCACAGGGGGAAACTTACGAAATTAGCTAAGTGTTAGCCAATCCACAACAGAGTAAAACCCCCTACCCCCATGCTTTCTCTCCTTCTCTCTCTGGGTTCTTCTCTTCCACGCCTTCCTAAGGCCATACACAGTACCGGGTAATCGAATTCGGGCAAGAGCGTACTTGGCACCAGGGCTGCCGGCTGTGAATGGCAGCCGAGGAGTGCACGGGTTAGGCAAGTTGGATCGGAGCCAAGCCCGTGTGCACAGTGTCACGGGTGAGGCGCGTGTGAGGGTACGGGGGACCTCACCCCCTGTGTCTGTGGCGGTAAGCCCCAGGCACAAAATCAATTTATGCCGCTGCAAGTGCCTATGCACTTCTGAGATGGTACTATCCCCCCGCCTTCTATTTGTGCATGCCTACAAATGAAGACGCCTCCAATTGAGGTTGAAGGGTTTCTCGAGACTCCCAATTGGAATCCCTAGTGCATTCCTGGGTAAAGTCCGTTCTGCCTAGAGGTCTTTCCTAGGGTTATTAGCTGGAAGCAAGCTTCAAGTGAGCTTGAACTTGCTCGTTAATGGAGATGAAGGAGCAGGTACCTGAAATCCAAGATACGGCCTCTCAGCCCTGTCAAATAAGTTCAGAAGCTTTGCCGTGGAACAGGGAGAGCGTGAGTGTGTGCGGCGTGGCGTGAGAGTGTGTGAGGTGGCCGGACGGTGACAGAGATGATCGTGAGAAGGTGGGTTGTTCGGGGGCGTGTTTAGGTGAGCGGTGGAGTGAAATAGGAGAGGGGTTTGATTGGTGGAGTCATGGCAAAGGTTGTGAGATGGTTAGCGAGGCGAATGGAGGGGTGTAGCGACGGAGGCGCCTTGCTGGAGGTTCGGTCGGAGATGGAGGTGAACGGGGCATTGAGGGTTTGAAACTAAGGTTTAAGGAGGGGAAACTAACCTACGAGGAAAGATAAACTAATCTCTCCTAAGCTAATGGACAAAGGGGAATCAGCAGTGCCAGTTATGGTATGGCTGACGTCGGGGAAGAAGTTGCTCCGGTGAGAAGGACGACGATGACGACGGAGATAGAGCGATGGCGGCTGGTATTACACTACGCGAAGGAAGCTGAGGGAGATAAATCCGTCAACGGTATTGCGAAGGGACGAGGAATGGAGACGAAGGAGGTCGCCGGACATCGAGGAGCACTTCAGCCGAAGGAGAAGAGAAGAATTGGGGGTTATTTCGATCAAATTCGAGCGTAAAGGACTCGATGAGGTTTAGGGGTCCTTTTATAGGGGTCTAAAGGTCGATTTGAGCTTGGGAAGCAAGCTTCCCAAGCTAAGAAAGTCACTGGAGTAGGAAAATCAAAAGATACCCAAATCTCTCATGCGTTCGCATGAGAGATTAGGAAGGCTGTTGGACTTCAAATCTGATTCATTGGAAAGTGGACTCCTCAAGGAATCTCCCTTCCAATTTTGAAAGGGATTGAGCGAGAAATCAGGGAGATCTTCCCATTTGACGGTTGTCAGAGTTGTAGGAATAGGATTTGGTGTGGCAATAACCTATTTGTAAAGAAGACAACAAAGCTAGGGGGCTATTTATAAGAAATTCAAAGGTTAGGGGCATGAGTGTGAGATAAAAGAGTCAGATAGGACCAAATTGCAAACTAGGTCAAGATGATCTCAGATTGAGCCCAAATTTTAGTAGAAACCTAATTTGGACCCAAGGAATCCAATGGTAAAGTTAGATTTTGGTTTTGACCTAGTTTGACTGGGTAATTTATGCAAAAACCTAAATTAGGGCAAATGTTTGTTTGAGACTGTGTTTTGGGTCAAGACGGGTTCCAATGGTCAAATTGAAGGAACCAAACCCTAGAGAATATTTTTATATAAATTTTAGAGGATTTAGGTGAATTTTATCCTGACTAGAACCTCAGTTAATTAAGCGAGTCTATTTTTAGGATTTCAGAAGTCATTTGATTCTCAAAACACGCGAAAATACTTTTTTGTCTGTACTAACCCACTTTTTAGACTCTTAAGATCATTTGAGCCTTGATTAACCCCTGGAGAAACCCTGTGATTGTACTTCAATTGAGATATGCAGTTACAACTGTAGTTTTATCCCTATTTTACTATCTTTCCCTTAAAATGGATTTACAATGAATTACGTCTTTCTGACGGTTATGTAGGAGCATTTATTCCTAGATTATGATTAATTAAAGATAGAGATGGCTGATGATGATGTTATCATCTGTAGTAAATCATAAACATCCTCAAATACATCACTTCCTTGCCTCTCGTGTTGATCTTGGGATTTAGCAGAATTCGGATCATCCTTAGTGTGTATTGCCAGGACCTCTTCAATTGTTCCTGCGACCTCGATGGAACCACAATTTGCTTTATTCTTTTAGGAGGCTTTATTCGAGAGTGGGAACAGAAGGTCACCACCATTGAGGAGGCGAATGACGTAGAGGAGCTCAACATGGAGGATCTCCTAAGCAATCTCATGGCCTATGAGACAAAGTTGAAGTAGAGGAAGGATGCACCATAACCAAGACCGAGGAAGTCTCTCACATTCAGAGCCGCTTCAGACACCGAGGTAAGTTTCGACGACGAAGACCTTAAATTTTTACTTAAAAAATTTTCCAAGTTTTGTAGAGATTCCAAGAAAGAGAAGGAAAAGACGGATCAAGGAAGCCCAAGTCGTTGCTATCATTGCAACTGAAAGGGGCATCTATGACTCGAGTGCCCTCTTCTCAAGAAGGAGAAGGAGAAGAAATATAAGAAGATGTTCCAAGCAACTTGGGATAACTCGAGCTCGGAGGAAGAAGAGGAAGATATCGAGAAGAAGAATGAAACCTGTTGCATGGGTTTCATGGCAATTGCAGAAAGCGACAATGACAACAGCGACAATGAGGTAAATTCTGAACTTCAAGATGCTTTTGATGAGTTATTTGAAATTAGTAAATCACTTAAAGTAGAAAATAAAAATATTAAAAGGAATCTTAATTTTCTAAAATTTGAAAATGATAGGTTAGAAATTAAATTTAAGGATCTGGAAACTGGTTCTAGTCCTAAGGATAATAAGTTGTTCTTAGAAAATAAAGACCTAATAAATGAAAATAGTAAATTGATTGAGGAAAATATAAGTTTAAAATTAGAAATTTTCAATTTAAAAATAAAAATGCATGTTATAGAAAAACAACTTACATGCCTTAGGGAAGAATCAAATAACTTGGTAAACAAATTAGATAATTTTTATAGCCTTGAGGTTGAGAAAGGATCTCCGTCAAGGAGACCCACAAACAAAATCATATCTAAGCTAACTTGGATACCAAAAAGTCAACTAGATTCTTGTTTTGCAGGTTGCAAAGATTTCAACATAAAAGATTGGACCTACAAGCTCAAGAACAGTCAACTCGAATTGGTAGGACCAAGGAGTAGACCGAGGAATGAGGAGAGGAGACCGACGAGATAATGAACAAATGTCCGAACTGTCTCACGATGACCGCTCGATTGGAGACTGGAGTCGATGCCCGGACCTCCAAGCTACGGATGGGAATCCCATCCGATTTGGCATCCACTTCCATATGGGCCATTCTATTGGCCTTGGTAAGTGAGGTAAGTTTCTGAACCTTATTTTTGATAAATAGCTTCTGGATAGGGGGAGTAAAAAAATTATGAAGCTATTTGACCATCTAGATAGGGGGAGGTTTTAAAAATAACATAGCTATATTACCTTTAGAAAGGGGGAGGTAATAACATAGCTATCTTATTTTTATGAAAAGATGAAATTAGAAGAGCATGTTTTAAGGGGAAGTTTAGGATAATTAAAAATTATAATACCTTTTTGATAATGTCAAAAATGGGGAGGATTTTATGGATTATTATATATAGTTTTATCATCATAAAAAAGGGGGAGATTGTAGGTGCAAAGACACTACGATCATCAATTTTGATGATAATAAAACACTTGTATTTTAACATTTATATTTGAGCTTTAGATTTCAGGAAAATACAAATGGATACAAGTGTGAAGGACCTCATAGCTCGCGTCCATGGTGGATTGGAAGAGCTCATTGAAGGAGCTTTGTGAGGAACAAGAGCTCGAAGACAGAAGAATAGGATAGATGTTCTTTAGTCTTTGTACTCTGTAATTGTTGTTTTCATTCTTTGCTCTTTCATTTTCTTAGATATTTGTTAAAGAGCCTCAAAGTTACCTAATAGTAGTCCTAGGAACACTTGCACAACTCTAGGATACTTAGGTTTTCCGTAGAAGACTTAGAAAACCTAAATAGGCTTTAGCCAACCTTTTCAAATGTCTAACACAAATATCAGATGTCTGATAGTGATCTTTAAGACACCTGAATGTTGAATAAGACGTCCAATCATTTAGGGCTGATCTTAGAACCTTTTGTCTACTGATTTCAAATGACCGACCCTTAGTTCAGATGTCTTAGCAGATGTTTGATGTGTTGGCCAGACATCCAATAAGTGAAACGTTGGCTTAGAAAATGATCGTTGAGGTTTTGGCCTTTGATCTTCTATCAGACGTCTGATATGTAGCCGTTTTGCCTCGATTGACCCTTATTTGCTTTCCTAGACGAATATAGCCGTTAAGCACTCTTGGGAATTAGTTCCCATAGAGTTATTAGTTTCCAGACATCCAGATCATGTGCCAGACGACCGACCTGTCGTCTGAACACTTTGACCTAGAACCCTGTTTAGGTCTAATGAAAGTCAGTAAGGGAACCCATCTAGAATTAGATACCTGATCTAGTTTGCAGATGTCTTAAACATGACTTCCAGATGTCTGATATTTTTTCCCAGATGTCTGATGACCCTGTTAGAATCATTAATAATTTTGATTGTGGCTTGATTTTCCTTGGGATGATCCCAAACAGCTACCTAAGGCTTCCAAAGCCTTCTAAGGCCTTCCTAAGCCATCTATAAATAGAGGGGAAGCCCTCCTTTATTTAGATACACTTAGAAATACCATTTCTACATCTTTTGCATCACTTTGATCTTGAGAAGAAGCTCTAGCTCTCCAAGCATTCGTTCCACACCTGAGAGCGTTGTCCAGTAGTCCACCCTCTCTCACTCCACGATGACGAGAGCGATGCAGTGCCTACGCATGGTTCACTCACTCGCATTGTCAAGTCGATGCACTCCCAGCAAAGGGAAGTTCCTTCACCTATATTAGTTAGATTCGATCATTTACTTTGTGGCTCTATAGGTTTGTGTTGTAATATTTCTTTGTTATTTGGTTGGGTATTCGCTTTGCAAATTCCTGTCTCCTTCGTGAGACAAAAACCTTCTCGTGAAGAGAAGGGGTTTGAGGCATGCTACCCTCGTTCAAAGTAGCATCAATTGTAAGAGGTTGAACTACCCTCGTTAAAGTAGTTCATTAGTGGATTTTGATCGACTTGGTTGATCAGAAAATCCTAACTCGAGAGGGTTAGGTGGTGGTTTTCACCCGATTTGGATTTCCACCTAAAAATCACTTATGCAAATTGTGTGATTGATTTTTCGTGTGAGATTGTTCATTTTATTTCCACTTATTTCGTATCACGCAAATCTCACCTCCTTCCGTAGGAACCTTCAGAAAGGTCTTCCTAAGATTATCGGGGTGTGGTTCAAGTTTTCTGGTTCCTCCATATCTAAAACTAGAAAGTTCATAGGGTACTCAAAATCTCTCACTTTTATAATCACATTTTGTACGAGTCCCTTTAGAATCTTGGTTGACCTGTCAGCAAGCTGAAGGGTAACATCAGTGTGTTGCAAGGGACCTAAATCCAACTCTTCATATAATTATGTGGGGATTAGATTGATGGAGGCACCAAGGTCCAGTAAGGCTCGCTCCAAGATAAAACCATCTATTTCGCATGAAATTAAGGGGGTCCCCGGATCTTTCTTTTTAGGAGGGAGCTTATTCAATATAATGGCACTAGCTTGTTTAGAAATTATAATCCTTTTTTATGATTTGGCCTGGCATTTTGGTGTGCACATTTCCTTAAGAAATTTTGCACAAGTTGGGATGTTCTCATTACCTTCAAGGAGTGGTATATTCACCTGGACTTGCTTTAAAATCTCAAGTCACTCCTTAGATTGATTGGTTTTCTTTTCTTTGGATTTGTTCAAGGCTTCAAGAAAAGGTGATTGAGAGAAATCATGAGTGTTCGTGTCCTGATCCCTGTCTTCTTGATTAGCTTGGTCTCCCAGGTCAAATTTGCACTCCTTAAGATCTTGGCAAGATTTGGATGTAGAAGAATAAGGATCTTGGATTTGTTTCCCACTTCTCAAGGTGACGACACAGGCATAAGCATTAGGGTTAGAAGGGTGAGGTGGGTTTTGCAAAATGGGTTGAGCCTAAGTTGGGTTGGGGTTAACAAAGCTAGGTGGGTGCTGGGGAGTAGGATGAATTATGTGTGCCTATTGCTCCCGTGTGTTGTTTTGGTTAACCCTATTGAAATTCCTTGGGTTGGGGATGGGTTGGAATGGTAGCATCCCGTGTTGTCTATTATCTACCAATTGGTCTAAATGTCCAGTCAAATCTATCCTCAATTGATCCATTTCTTCTTTATGTCTCAGGTTCATTTCCCACATTTCTTTGAGGACCATACTCAGATCAGAAGGCTGGGTTTCCTAAGTAGGTTGTGGCTGGTATGCGCGTGGTTGTGTGTACCTACTGGGTTGCCCATAAGTGTTTGGCTTAGTCAAGTTAGGAACCTTGGTGGGTTTCTGACTTGACCAAGCAAAGTTAGGATGGTTGCGCCATTTAGGGTTGTAAGTGTTCGAATAGGGATCATTTCTAGTGTATCCCTGGAGTGCATTCCCATCCTCAGGATAATTAGGCATCAGGATGCCTAATTCAGAATTTGAGGGCATCAAGGTCCCTCCTTGGTACCCAGAAAGAGATAGGTCCAAGTAAAGTTGGCTCATAGGTGGAGCCATGGTCAGGTCATTAATATTGTGCACTACCTCTTGACCTAAAGGATTGGGGAGTTGTGTGCAAGTTATCAAAGAAACTCCATGGGTAGGCATAGGATTTACTTTGGAATGTGTACCTAAGGAACTCCTGCCCTTCAGAAGGTTGTCCAATTTCTTATCCAAACTCTCTACATTTTTCCCAACGAGTTCCACCTTATCCATACTTTGTGCAATTAATTCTAAATCAACCAAATTTGAGTTATCCTTAATTTCATAGACTCTGCTATTTGGTTGATTTGATCTGTTGAAGGCAAACATTGAGGCATTGTTGAGGGAATTCTCACTTATATTCTCAAATAATTCTAAGGCTCCCACAACATCTTCGCTTAGAAATTGCCCCACATGCTATCAACAAAATTCTTCAAATTGTCACTTAACCCATAATAGAAAATATGGGCCAAGTGCCACTTAGGAATTCCATGATGAGGGCATTTCCTATCTAAGTCATTAAATCTCTCCCAAGCCTCATGCAATTGTTCCCCAAGGCTCTGCTTGAAGGTTGTAATAGCACATCTAAGGGCATTTTTTTTTCCTATGGGAAAGAATTTCTTTAGAAAAGTGCTTATTAAATCTTCCCAAGTTAGGATTGATCTACCAATTGTCCTCAACCATTGAGCAGCTTTATCTTTTAAAGTAAAAGGGAACATTTTCATCATTAAGGTATCCTCGTTCATGTTCCTAGGGCCAAAGGTCCTTCCTATGTGTAGAAGTTCTTTAAGGTGGTGGAAGGGGTCATCAGAATTGTGGCCATGGAAATGGGGAATCAGATTAATGATTTATGGTTTGAGTTCAAAATCATCCCCATCTTGAGGTACCTTGACAAAAGGTTCAGGTTGGGCATTAGGAGGATTATAAAAGTCTTTGAGAGGTTGGTTAGCTCTCCCATTTTGGAATTGGGTAATGGCTGCACTATGACCTACATCTGTCTATCATGATACCTGTCGTGCTTAGTAATCTGCCTCTGTAAGAGAGCCATTGGATCCAAATTTTGTTCCTCATCTTCAATTTCATCTTCCTCATGGTGACTAGCCATTGAAGAGGGTTTATATTTAGACCTTAGACAATCATGTCTTCTCCTAGGATTTCTCTCTAAAGGTGGTAGCAAATCAGGATGTAGAGATCTTCTACCTTGCATACACCAGAAGAATGTCTATGGATGAGAGAGAGAAGACAGATGCGAGAATACCCGCCCTCTTAGTACAAGCAATCAAGCTAATCCTTAGAGTGTAATCCCTACTTAGACCTAATCCTGGCTCCCAAAACACGTATAGGTTAGATCAACCCTTGAATTACTTGGATGGCCAGAAGGGTGGGACCCCCTAAGACACCCCGCACGGTGGGACACCACTAAGGGTTAACGCGGTTACTACATCGACCTTTCTTGTCACTAGTGGGTCCAAGTAGACAAGACTTTGACCTTAGCCTAATCTAATTTCAAGTTACCAAGAAAATTAATCCAACCTAGGGCACATTTACTCAATTTTAGGCTTAGGCTTAAGGTGCTTTTGGAATATGATGGACGTTAGGGGGGTGTTGCCCTTTAAAATTGATTTTCAAAGTGTGAAGTGCACAGGCAAGGGGTTCACAAGCAATTTCTTATGATGAAGTGAATTTTAAGGTTCGATTGCTTGTTTAATTATGTTTGAGGGTTTCATAGTTAGATAAATTCGAGTAAGGTTTTTATGAACACACAAGAGTTTCTTTGCAAGTCCCAATCTATAAGATAGATTTCCATTAGAAGTATGCAATGCAAAGGGTGCTCTACCTTAAGGTTTGGAAACCTTAGAAGCAGATAGTGGTGCGACCCAAATAATGCAATCATTTAGTCCTATTGCACCACCAACTAGGCACTCATAAAATATTTTTTCAAGAATTTTTATGCATGTTTTTTATTTTTTTCAAATTTAAATTGTACTAAGGTTCTGTAGTCTATTTTGACCCCCAATTGGTGATTGAATAGTATGTGCAATCAAATTTGTAGAAAATATTTTTTTAGAGTTTTCCTAAATTCTTGATTTTCACAGGAATTTAGTGCCACAAATCTCAAGTCAATTGAAGTTTTACAAAAATTCTTGTGATTTTTTGAAATTCAAAAAATCAAGAGCAATAACAGATTTGATATAATTTACAAATTTTTTAAATTTTTATATAACTTAAAATGAAACAAAATTTGAATATGTTGTTCCTGACTTCAAAATCCACATCCAATAAAAATTTTAAAATTTTTTGATGTGTTAATTTTCAGTAATTGAATTTTTAAGATGAGAGTTTGCTCAACCCGAAAATATAGGAGGTGGCGTTGTTGATTCCCACCAACAAGAGATTTTTTTTTCTTCTATTTTTTTTTTTTCAAAATGCAAGCAAATGCTAACCCTAAGGATCATGCAAGCACTTAATTTTTTTTAATATTTTTTTTGAAAATAAATCTAACCTAATCTAAGATACGAGTACTTACTTGAGATTCAAACACTTTTTTTTCGTTGTTGCACGTTTCTTCTCGTAATTCTACGATTCCTGCACACATGCAATCAAAAAAATAAAGCAGATTAGAAATCTTAAGTAAGCACTAGGTAGAAAAGCTTTAAAAATTTCTATTGCCTCGCTGGCAACGACGCTAACTTATTCATCGCAAAATGCGTAAAATATTATTTCTATCGTTGTAGTGCAAATTACGTCGAAACAAATAAATTTATAAATCAGAATCGATGATTACCGAGTCATTCGCAGGGAGGAAAAACATGATTTTTAAAGATCTTCAAACTAACTAATCTAACCTAATGAAATATGGAAATAGAGACAGGATATTTAGAAAATCATATTTTTATTGCTAATGGCAAACTGTTCTCAAGCTAGGAATTAAAATAATTATGCTAGAGAATAAAGAGATAGAAAAGTAGATGAAGGATGGCGCCACTTATGGGATGCTTGTGCGAAGTGTGGCAGTCCTTCAGATCTAGAGTGTCAGGAGGAAGACCAGAGAGAAGTTGCAGAGAGAGAGGTTGGAGATGTGTCTAGTAGAACTTGCCTCTCAATTGTGAGCTCTGGGGCTCTTTTTATAGCTTCAATGAAGGGCAAAGTAGGCATTTAGGCCCCTAAAATCGTGCAACAACTTAAGTGCGATCAGATTCGTCGATCAGGAGATCAATGGATAAGATCATGCCTCAAAATAACCCTCCACGCACATTAAACACATGGATTTAACCTGTTGCTGACACGTGGCGGCCTTTGAGCCATCAGATCATGATCTGCGTCGCACTGCTCGCGCTCCTTGCACTCGCACTTGCACGCGCGCATTCAATCTTACATCGCGCACCGCACCACCTTATGAACTCACGTGTGGCGGGGCATTGGTTCGAGTGTTGGATCGGGCGTCATCTACACTGCTACATTGAATGCATCTCCAGGCACCGAACGACCACCTCTGCACCGCTCGATCTCCACCTGACAATCTAATTGAATCTGTGTGCACATCCTCGTTGATTTCACGCTTCGCTCAATTCGAGCGTGCATGCTTCGCTCTAGTGTGAAGGTGGTGGCCAACGCACTCCAGCCGCGTTTGTGTCATGTTTTTGGTTTTGTCGCGCTTGTTGCCTTAGCCGATGGATGAACATCCAACGGTTGAGATGCATCCTTTTTTTATGAGGGGCACGTGGAGAGGGTGACGTGGCTCCTTTATGGCCATTGGATGACGATCCAACGGCCCATGTTTTTCCTTCAGTAGTTGGGGCACGGCATTGGGCTGCTGGGATGGTGCCTCGTGGCACCATCCTGACGATTCATCTTCCCGCCTTTGTAGTTGATGCTACAAGGCTCCGATTGAGCTAATTTTTACGTTGTTGGACTGCGATCGTTGATCTAGATCCATTAGTGCAGTTGGATTTGACATATGATGTTTGGATTTCTACTATCTTGTTCTTTGGACTCTGATCTTCTACGGACTGTATGCGATGCTATGGACGTGTGATCAAGATGATTCCAGAAGCATTGGACTCCCGTCGTCGTCCTAATCAGATCCGTATGGTTTGATCTATCATCTGTGGCCTCAAATCATCTGCAATTAATATTGTCTCTCTTTTAAAGCATAAAATAACATTATTATCTATAAAGCTAGCAAATCAACTATAATGCAAATTATGATGCTTATGCATGCATTGCTCCTAAGTTAAGCTAAAATCTATCTTAATTCAGGTAAATTAGATCCTATGATTGCTGTGCAATCATCACCCCTCCTACCAACCCGACACAGATTTAGACATCCACCGAGAAAGAGCCAGTTAGCCCCTCGCTTGAAATCACTCACCCGGTGGAGGATGTCACCGTTCCACCTCTTTCTCGCCATGACAACCCCTCCACCCAGAGGTCGAGGGTGTCCTTCCTTAGCACTTATTTGCCCTTGAGGCATCTTTTGCTGGCCCATCTACAGCCAAAGATGGGATGGAAGAGATTATGGAGACATTCAAACAGGTTCATATCAACTTCCTTCTATTGGATGCTATCAAGCAAATTCTATCCTATGCTAAATTTTTGAAGGACCTATGCACGCATGAGAAAATCACGGAAACAAGTCCAGCCTAAGGTCATCCTACTCGAACTAGTCAGTTTGGTTCTACAACATTGTACACCCCCCAAATTGAAGGACCCAAGAGCCCTGTATATTTCTACGGTCATTGGAAACCAACGCATTGATGAGGCTCTCCTCGATCTAGGTATGGGGGTTAATATATTATCAAGCTCGGTGTATGAGCTATTAGGAGGAGGTGAGTTGAAGCCTAGTCCTATTATCCTCCAGGTAGCTGATAGATCACTCAAGACACCATGCGGGCTTTTAGAGATGTCCTGGTGAGAGTGGAGGACTTATTTTTGGTTGATTTTCTGATAATAAGCACTGACCCATCCAACAAGCCCACCAGACCTTCGATTATCTTAGGGCGTCCCTTTTTGAGTACTGCCAATGCTTCATTAATTGCAAATCAGGGGTGCTAAAGATGGGCTTTAGGAACCAGAAAATCTGACTAAATGTGTTTGAAGCCTATAAATAGCTTGGATTGGAAGATTATTCCTAAATTGATCAATGAGATTGTAGAGGAGATGACACCAACTCTTTTGTGTGATTATCCCCTCCAAATGGTCATCTCTAAAGACCATACCTAGACTCTTGAAGAATGTGAAGGTGATATGCCAGAATTAGAAGAGCTGCTAGGTGTCAAAGTCGAGTCCCTCTGCCCTCTATGGACTATCAAGGTAGATTTGCTGTCGGAGGTGGGGACATCAAACCTAATTCCCTCGATTATGAAAGCTCCCAACTTGGAGCTTAAGCCACTCCCAGAGTCCCTCAAGTACGTTTTCTTTGGGCCCAAAGATATGCTCATTGCCATCATCTCGACTGCTCTATTGAGACGTAGGAAGGAGCCTTGATTAAATGTCTAAAACGACATAAGGAAGCCATTACTTGGACTATAGCAGATATCAAAGGGGTCGACTCGACTCTTTGCATGCACGACATCTACACGGATGACTCCGTGAAACCCTTCCAAGATATGCAGAGACGTTAAACCCCAACATGTGGGAAGTGGTGAAGGAGATTTTGAAGTGGTTAGATGTGGGGATAATTTATCTCATATTTGATAGTAAATGGGCCAGTCCTATACACGTGGTGCCTAAGAAGGTAGGATTTACTGTGGAAATAAATGAGAAATGGGAGAAGGTTGCCACTAGACCCTCAATTGGCTGGAGGGTTTGTATCGATTATCGTCGCCTAAACACTGCAACCCAGAAAGACCACTTTCCTTTGCCATTTATTGATCAGATACTGGAGAAATTGGCAGGAAATAAACACTTTTGTTTTCTTAATGGATATTCTGGGTACAATTAGACTACCGTCTTTCCAGATGACTAGGAGCATACTACTTCCATGTGTCCTTATGGCACATTTGCTTTCCGTCGGATGCCATTTGGACTATGTAATGCTCCAAGAACATTTCAGCGGTGTATGATGTTCATTTTTCGGGCATGATTGACGAGTTCGTAGAGGTTTTCATGGATGACTTTTCCATCTACGGCACATCTTTTGACCACTGTCTTTCGCATTTAGAAAAAGTTTTCACTTGCTGTAAAGAGATAGGATTGGTGCTCAGTTGGGAGAAAAGCCATTTCATGATCCAGCAGGACATTGTTCTTGGGTATGTAGTGTCAGAGTAGGGTTTAGAAGTGGACAAAGCCAAGGTGGAGCAATTTCGAAGCTTTCACAACCCACTAATGTCAAGCACATCCGAATATTTCTAGGCCATGTGGGCTTTTATAGGCACTTCATTAAGGATTTTAGAAAGATTTCTAAGCCACTTTGTGACTTACTGGAGGACACTACCTTTGTTTTGATGCAAAGTGTGCTGAGGCCTTTCAAGTCTTGAAGGAGGCCCTCATAACTGCGCCTATTTTGAAAGCACCTGATTGGACCCTCCCATTTGAGTTGATGTGCGATGCCTCAGATTTTGCCGTAGGAGCAATCCTTGGTCAAAGGGTTGATAAAAAGCCTCGTGTGTTTTATTATGCTAGCAAGACCCTTATTGGTCCATTACAAAACTACACTGTGACAGAAAAAGAACTTACGATAGTTTTTGCTTTGGAGAAGTTTAAGTCTTATCTTCTGGGATCTAAGGTTGTGGTGTATACTGACCATTCTACCTTAAAGCATTTACTTGTTACGAAAGACAACAAACCTAGGCTTATTAGATGGATTTTGTTACTACAGGAGTTTGACCTTGATATCCGCAACAAGAAAGCTGTTGAGAATGTAATAGTGGATCATTTATTCAGGATCCCAGTTTAGGCTTTGACCCCATTAGGAGACATTCATGACACCTTTCCTGACGAAACTGTGATGGCAGTATACTCGTCGACCCCTTAGTATGTTGATGTCGTCAACTTCTTGGTCACTGGCGAGACCCCCAATATGTGAGATAAGCAGAAGTGAGACAAATTTCTCACTGACAATAAGCATTATCACTGGGAGGACCCCAAACTCTTTAGAATAGGCTGTGACCAAGTCTTCCATAGGTGTGTTCCAGAGGAGGAGCAACTAACTGTTTTGAATTTCTGTCACACATTGCACTGTGGAGGACACTTTAGTTCTAAGAAGATTGCCTATAAGGTTTCTCCAGTCTGGTTTCTGGTGGTCCTCACTATTTAAAGATGCTCATACTTATGTGGGGGCATGCCTTCATTGTCAACAAACTAGAACGATTGGGAAGCAGGTTAAGATGCCCCGACAGCTTATTCTTCCTATCGAGATATTCAACATCTGGGGTATAGATTTCATGGGCCCCTTCCCATCGTCCCACGACTATGAATATATCCTCGGGGCAGTTGATTATGTGTCAAAGTAGATAGAGTCCATTCCAACTAGGACCAACGATCACTCTATGGTCTTGGACTTTGTCAAGGCTAATATCATTTCTCGATTCGACTGCCTGAGGACAATCATTAGTGATAGAGGACCTCATTTCAGGAATGCTCACTTTTCCCATCTACCCAAAAGTCTTGGTGTCACCCATAAAGTGGCAACCCTGTATCATCCGCAAACGAGTGGATAGGTTGAGGTGTCCAATAGGGAGATCAAAAGAATCCTTGAGAAAACTATAAGACCCAATAGGAAAGATTGGTCAAAGAAATTGAACAATGCACCATAGGCTTACAGAACTGCATATAAGAGCCCCTTAGGTATGTTTCCCTTCGGTATAGTGTATGGAAAGCTTGCAATTTGCCTGTTGAGATTTAGCATAGGGCTTATTGGGCTATCAAGAATGTCAACATAAATCTTGAGAAAGCAGGCAAAGCATGCTTATTAGAACTGACTATGCTTGAAGAGTTGAGGAACGAGGCCTATGAGACTTCTCAAGCTTACAAATTCATTATAAGCACATCCTCAGAAAAACCTTTGAGCCCAACCAACGGGCCTAGCTGTTCAATTCCAGATTTAAGCTATTCCCTGGGAAACTTAAGTCCCATTGGGATGTGCTGTAGACTATCACACAGGTGTTCCCTTATGGTGCTGTTGAGATTCAAAATCCCTCTGGTGAGGCTTTCAAAGTAAGTGGCTAACGTTTAAAATCGTATGTTACTGTTTCTGATAGACAAGTTTTGGACACCTATAGGTTGGAGGAGCCTTAGCTCCAATCATTCTCTATCTCACGCAATATCTTTAATTGCTTTTCACTTTCGAATGAGGACATTGTTAGATCTAGGCATGGGTGGGTATAACCTGAGGTTGTACATAGCATTTATACATGTTTTTCATGCATGTAGTTAGTACATTGCTAGTTATATATATTGCAAAAAAAAAAAAGAGAAAAAGAGAGAGAGAAATAGAGGGAGGAAAAGGAGCAAACTGTGTTAGTCCCAACATGTGATTATGGAAGAGTTTACCTAAGTTCTGTGTTAGTCCCAACATGATGAATTAAGACTTGAAGTGCTAAACCTTAGGAGATAAGTGAGATATACTGACTTTAGGCCTTTAGGGTTTGTTTGGCTCATAAATTCGAGTATTTGTCAAGATATGGATTATTCTTCAAGTGATTGAGGGAGTTGAGAAGCTGATGTATTAAGTCTAATGCTTAGGGAATGTCTGGTCTATTTGTCTACCCTTTGGTTTGCAGGTCTTACTAAGTTAAGTATCCACATCTCACACACTAGTCTGGTTAAGTATGCTTAATGAAGAATAACTTCAAAAATTCCCGTCTCAAAAATAGTTTCCTCAAAAATCTAACTTAGGAGAGGCTAAAAAACATAAGTTGATTAAAAGAGTTCCCACTGCATGAGAGGAGTAAATACTCTCCTTGAGGACACGTTATAACAAGTCATCTCCTCTGTGCTTGTCTCTTAGGATATTTAGTGCATTGTGCTATTCAGGTGCCTTGAGCGGCATTATCTCGAAATGTCGATTGCCAAGGCCTATATAGCTAAAGAATGCCATGGGAGGCACTATCACGAAATGTAGATTGCTAGGGTTCTGGGGGTTTTCATGGGCGATGCTATCTCGAAGCATAAAATGACGAGGACCCTTCAATGATAGATGATGGGAACAAGGAATCTGTTACAGAGTGTGTTGAGAGCTAATTCGAGGTTAGATTTAGAGGATTCACAAAAATTACAAAAAGAAAAAATCTCAAAAGTATCTCTTTCATCTCCATTCCAAAAAACAAAATGAGCTGGCAAGCTAAATCTGGACTATGTGCACGCACGCATAGGTGATTTAATCTCTAGGGTCAACAAACCCTTGGGTAAGCTTTGGGTTCTCATAAACCTTTGTAGAAGACTCAAAGCTAAAGTCAATCAGATCTATATCTTGACCAGTACTTGAGTACCTTACGGCCTAGGAATGGTATTTCAAACTAGTCTCTAGAGGCGAGGCACTATAAGGCATCCTGACAACAAATTCTGGTTTAGAGATCTGGTTCTTCTCCATATGATTTTGCTTAAGATTAACAAAAATTAGGCATGGGTATATTTGATAGGTCCACTTTAGCAGACTATAATTAAACCTAATAACATTATTATTTGGCTGGGAATTTAATTTAAAGCATACATTACGTTAATAAAATTATTTAGGCTTTAGAATTATCATTCTGTGTATTAATTTCATTAATCTTTATATAAGTTGATTGATTACTTATTTTGGATGCAGGGTCATTCTGGGAAGGACAATCTTGATGATGTTACGTCATACATCCATTTGGAATGCCATCTTGAGGGGCTTGACTTTTACCAAGAGAAAGAATGAAAGGAGAATTTTTATTTTTGAAAAATCATCATTAAGCTCCTTATTTTTCCACTGAGGGGCTTACCAAAAAAGCCATCCTTCATTCTTTATCTCTTGGGTCGGCCGAAGACATGCATAGACTACCACCCCCCTCCATGGAACATAGCACCACCACCACCCGCTCGACGCTCGACAGCAAGCCCACGGCTAGTTCCCCTCCCCTTTGCTTCCCCCTCTCACGACAGCAACAGACCACCTTTGCCCTCTGTGTCCACCGTGACCACGACTCTCGACAACGAATGCCTGCTCCTCTCCTCGATTGTGACTGGGCCCGTGCTCTGCATCTTCCTCCCTGCAGCACCTTGATCGCGCCAACCCCCTTCGTTCTCACCCTTCAGCTTTGTTGCCGATGACCCCTACCGTGCTCCTTGCATGCTCCACCTTCACCGGCCCACACACACAGCAGAACAACCATCGTGCTCCACCGCGATTGTGACCATCTTCTCTGTTGTTCATGTCAAGAGCAACCACCGCGTGCTTTGCCGTCATCTTCGACAATGACCGTGTATCCTCCTCGATAGCGTCCACTACTGCAAGCTCCTCCCGTGCCACTGCAACCGCTAACTCTCATCTCTTCCTCTATCTCAACTACAACCATGTGATCTTCCTCAAGGACTCTTCATTGATTGTGTTCACGACTACGCTACCTCGATCGCGACAATCGCACTACCTCGACCGCGACAACCGTGTACCTCCGCCTTCCTCGGCCACGTGGTGATAGCACGTGGCGCCACACTGCGACTCCTCGACATTCCCGTTGTCGCACCGTGTTCGCAACTGCATGGTCACTGTGACTACGTTTCAATTTCATCTACTGTGTTTGCTTGATCACTAGAGTTCCGTATTTTTACTTGAAACATTGATTAACATATTTATATTTGACTATTTAGCCTATTTGAGTACCATGGCCTCCTTGTGGAGACGACATTATATTTTCGTGGTTCATTTTGACTTGATATATATATTTGAATTGATTGAATCTTTGATGCGAGCATTTGATTATTCCTTGATTGGAGATTAATTTGATCTTGTTAGCTCGTACTTATTAAGTCTGATATTAATTGATTTGTTGATCTAGGATTTTTACACCACAATTTACACTCTGACTTCCTATCATTATTATTCATATTATTATTTGCAAAAAGCGAAAAATTCCCTTATCAATTAGTCTTCTACTTCCTCCTTCTCCCCTTGGAGATTGTGGGTACACCTTTGCATCCGTAACTACGTCGACGCTCTGTAATTTGCCTTCGAAGCCCTTCCTTTGCATTTTCCTAGTCTAGTTTTAGTTGTAGTAATTGTAGAAGCATTCCAATAGTTGTACTATTAGTTCTTCTTGTACCAAACTATTATCTTATTCAATAAAGTTCTAGTAGTTATTTTCTTCAACTTATCTTCAAGTTGTAAGCCTTCTAGTATTTAGCTAGAAGTTGCATGCCTAGTTCTAATAGTCATCTTGCTTGATAATTGATTCTAGCTCTAGTATTGGAAAGTGATTTTGATCTATTTGCCTCCTTGTGAACGACTTAGACTCCCATATTTTTATTTGAAAAATCTTATGAGTTCGATCCGATTTACAATTTTCAAAAGCTTCTGTGTGCATGCATTTACTATGGTGAAAAGCAATTTCTCGCAATCATATCCTCGAACAGAACACTTTTTGGCACCGTTGCCAAGAAGGCAATAGATTTATTTTCTCCTTTCCTCTCCGTATTTGTCTCTAAGTTTCTAATCCATCTTGCATTGTGTTTGTTAGCAAGAATCAGAAAATCCATAAAAAAATCGATGAAGCAAGACAAGCGGGATTCAACAATTTAGAGGTAAGTACCCTTATCTTAGCTTAGGATTAGATTCAATTTCTACATAAAAAATGCAACAAAAATTCTAAGTTCTTTCTTAATCCATAAGATAGAAAGTTGCTTTGGTTTATTTGCTTTCCATAAAAAAAAGAAACAAAATTCTTTTTGATAGACATTATCCGTTTGAAATCAACAAAACCACCTCCTTTAAATTTAGACTGCAACCAAATTTGTTATTCAAAAAACATTTTCCAAATGTTTACACGTCCAAAAATTATGAAATGTCTCTTGGACGTAGGCATTGAAGTCAGGAAGATTGTGGCCAAATTTCATACCCATCTGACTTATATTGAATTTTTAAAAATTCTCAAACTGCACTAATATCAGATCTGATTGTTCTTCCTGATTTTTGGTATTCAAAAAATCATAGGATTTTTTATATTACTCCAATTGACCTGAAATTTGTGGTGTTGGATTCCTGCGATAGTGCAGAATTTCGAAAAAATATCTTGAGTATGTTTGATTGCACGGAAAATCCGAACACTAACTAGGGGCCAAAATATACCTGAAGACCCTAGTACACTATTAAACGTGCATTAAAAATTCTAAAAGATTTTTTTTTATCACCCTACTTAGTGGTGCACGGAACTAGATCACAAAATCCACACTTGGTACCACCCTTTCAAAGAGAACCAAGGAGGAGATTGATTATTAGTGAATCCAATTCTACGTCAGGCTTAAACTCTAATTTTGATTTGACGGCTAACCCAGCCAACGAGAATCCACAACCGAATCAGATGAACTCTTAGGCCTAAATCCAGAATCCCAGCAAAACCATCAGACCCAAATGTAGGATCTTCTTGAGATTTTACAGATCCAATCGGGAAGACCCTTGAGGGAGTTTTACAACACTCCCCAGTATTAACACCAACCTTATGTTAGGGTCCTACATGTAGAAGCTCAATTTGAAATTAAGCATTCCACTATACAACTCCTACCTCATTTTAAGGGCAACAATGATGAAGACCGCTTCCAATTCTTAGAAGAGTTTGTAGCCTTTAGTGAGACAATTAGAATTCTCAATCTACATGATAATGTGCTTAAAATGAAACACTTATGTCTTGCCTTAAAAGAGAAAGCTAGTCATTTGTTAAGGGGAAGACCTGTTAACACATAGGGAGAGCTAAGAAGAGCCTTCCTGAAGAAAATTTTCCCCATTGGAAAAACCAATGCATTTAGAAGAGCTATCACCACCTTCTCCCAACACCTTAAAGACCTATTACATGAAGCTTGGGAGAGATTCATGTATTTAATTAGAAAATGCTTGGATCATGAGGTTCCTAGATGGAATCTAGTGCATATCTTTTATCACAGGCTTGATGCTCATATGAGGAGCCTTGTGGATGCTGCTTGTGGAGGCAACTTTATGAGTAAGGATGAAAACAATGCTTTTGATTTATTTGAGAAGATGAGTGAGAATTCCATGAATAATTCTTCCATGGAAACTTATGGAAGATCCATGCAACTTAGAGGTGGAATTTATGAGGTCCAGGAGAGTTTTAGTAATGTGGATATGAATTTAATATGTGAAAAACTGGACAAGTTGAGGTTGTTTCGAAAAAATTGGATGAACTAATGACCCAAAATAGGAAGGGAGCAACCCTCCCATCACCCACTATCTAAGCTCCCTCAGGGAGCTGTTGAACGAGATTTCTATGTTAAAAGTTTTGAGTTTGAAAACCCGTCGTTGTAGTTGTGTAAAAATCTGTCAAACAGATAATTTAACTGAAACTCAAGGTGAGTCCCGAGTTGAATACAGGGAGGTGAACGTTTGATCAAAAACCGCATTTATAATTATTGTCATGAAGCAGATTAACTAATCGAATTAAATCTACCATAGCTATTCTACTTAAAAAAATAAACAATAGAAGACAGAGAAAGAATAATACAAATAAAGAGAAAATAGGGAGAGAATAAACAAATATTTGATATTGATAGGAACATGTTCATTACATCTATGTGCTATACTAGAAAGCAGGAAATCTACACTAGAAAGCGATAAAAGAGAAGGGGATGAGAAATTATCTTTCTTGACGGCTACTTGGAGGACGAGCCGCGTTAATGGACCGTCTGGACAAGGGTGGTGAGATGCTAGACGAGGGAGAATGAAGATGGAGGAAGGAGAGAGTAGGGTAACATCGCCGTAGGATCAGCTTCCCGAACACCAGTGAGAGGACAACTGTAGGTGCTTCATGAATGAGGGTGAGAAGGTGGAAAATTTGTATTTAAGACTCTAATGGAGCATCCCGGGTTTGGGACAAGCTCGTAGAGCTTTGGAGGGGGTAAGAGTAGAGAGGAAGGGATGAAGAATAAGGTGGTAAGGGTGGCCTTATATAGTTGTAGAAGTAGGGGCATAGATGTCATTTTAAACCTTTACAAAATAAATGCTTAGGCCTTTAGTGACAGATATAAATGTCACTAAAGACTAAGCGTTGGTGAAGCTCTTTCATGCCCTCGCCCTTTCACCTTCAACCACTACATGCACGCGCGTGTAATGCAATCTCGGCCATTCGACCAAGAGATCGGACGACTTAGAATCGCCTAAGCCTTTTCGCCTTCGAGTGTTTAGTGCACCCACATTAGATCGGGCATGCACGTCTGCGTCAGATCACGCATGTACATCCGCGCTCATCCGTGCCGCCACGTAGCCGCATCCGAGCTGCATGATCACCATCCAACGGGTGAATTTCGCATGCGCTCGCTCGCCACTTCAATTGAGGTGCGCCGCGCTTCAAACTGGCGCCCTCCTCTTTGCGTAGGGGTGCGCAACCAATGTGCTGCATCGCCTTATGTGTCAAGTTTCTAAATTAAGGGGGAAGCGCACTTAGTAGTTGGATCTCGATCCAATGGTTGAGATTAAGTCTTGATCTCACCTTCAGAGGTTAAGCAGAGGGGCACGGGTGGGTTTGGATGCTTGGGATGGTGCCACATGGCACCATCCTAGCTGTCCATCTTCATATGCTCGTAGATGATGCAACGGATATCAGATTGGATCTATTTTCACGTCGTTGGGTTACGATCGTCAATCCGAACTCATCCGTACGGTTGAATTTTTCATCTGAGGTACGGATTTATACCACCTTGACCCTTATCCTCTGATCTTTCTCGGACTATATCTGATGCTCCGAAATCCGATCGGGGTGATTTTAGAGTCATTGAACTCCGAGCGTCACCCTGATCCTATCCGTACATTGGATCTTCAATCCGAGGCCATGATAAATATATCCTGCTCCCTGACCACAAAAAGGGAGAATTAACTTAGAATTTATACAATTTAACCTAAATGCATGATGATGCATGTTATGTAATATTTATAATGCATGATGCAATTATATGCCTAAGAACACGCATAAATAGATAGTTTATGCGACATATATGTGTCCACATCAGGAGGTGAGGATGGCACAAAGGGGGGTGAATTGTGCACAATATAAATATATAAAATTTAAAACAATAATATTACACAATAATTTCCAATAAAAATTATCAGAGTTGAAAACCCCAAATTGAACATAGAATTTATAGAGGAAACCCAAAATCCTGGGAAAACTTCTACTTTGTCTCCTAGCAATGATTTTCCACTTTTCACATGCAAGCAATCCACTATACTTACCACTTTCAACCGAAGGTGGTAATCCTGAATTACAAATACTTTCTTGTAAACTCACAAGAAAGCAATATTGTTCTTCTCTCCAAGAAGAACGTGAATTCCACACTTGGAAATCCAATAATAGTTATAATCAAAAGATTAAAGTGTTACAAAAATCCTATAGAGTCAAGTATTATTGTGAATGTGAATAATATGCTCAATGCTAATCAAGTTATACTTCAAAAATAATCTTTTCATTGAGTATGAAATTTGCACGATGAAGGAATAAGTAGATAATGATAATTTTCAAATATATTTGCATGCTAGAAAATAATACTTTGAAATTTGCATGTAAGTGTTGGACACATATTTACTCCAAAAGGTTCTTTCCAAAAGGATCTATGATATATATGAAAGAGAAGAGTAAATAATTGATAATTATTAATCAAAGATTAATAAGTGATAAATAATAATAATTAATTAATAAATGAAAAAATACTTTCTTTTTGATAAACTATTTAATACGTGGAAGTGAGGAATATCTTGTGATCGTGAGCACTTGAATTCTTTGGGGAGAGTCAACTTTGAAGAATTTTCGCAAGAAGGCTTGAGCACTTTGAAAAAGAAAAACTTGAAGGCTTTATTAACAAGAATGCTTCTTTACGTCGAGAGTTTTTTCTCATGTATAGAATAGGAAATTAAAGTATCATGTAGTGTGTTATTAATAATAGAGTAATGACGTACTTATAGAGTTGATTGTGGCTGAACGTTGCTTGGGAACTGTGAGGAGGTTGCCAAAAATAGGTAACCGATCATGTGTTTAATAGGCAGCAGCATAGGATCAATTAGCCGACTAATAAAATGAAGAACAAAATAATTAAACGACAAATTTATTGTACATTATAATAACTACCATGTAGTTATGTATTTTATTTCGATTTTAATTATTATGGGTGGTTGTTGCACGTGCTAAAAAGAGGAAACCATCCTTTTTAAAGCATGTGCTCGATGGAAAGGACTCTAGAATAATTTCTAACGTTAAAAGAAAAGATAGAAAACTTAAATAAAGATATCAAATAAGAGTGTTGATAAAAAAAATTACATAAGCTCACAATGAAATAAGTGGCGAGAGTGCTATATTAAATACTAATTTAGGAAATTTTAAGACTAAGTGTATATGTGCATGATTATGGCTCTTTAACAAAAATTTAAAATAAAACAAAAATAATCTTCATGAAATTTAATAGTTTATTGGAATGAAATAAGTATTCAAGATTTTTATTCTTTTTGTATCTCATCAAGGATTGATATGCAAATATAACATAAGATATAAATATAATAATTATAAATCTTGTTAAACATCAAAATAGAGTTATATAGTACTAAGGTACTAACAAGAGAGAGTTTGAGAACAAGCTGCACATGACTCAAGATGTGAGCCAATTGACCCAGGATCCTTTGCATGGGATCCACGCAAGGACCTTTAATCCTTGCTATCCTGACTCCACACTCCTATCCTCATCATCATTTGGATATAAGGATGCGTTGGCTATCCAAGGGAATAGTTGAAACAATCCTTTCTCCAACACCTACAATCTGAGATGACCCTCCTCAAGGGTCCCTATGGATTCCTAGGTTTTTTTGGGGTGTTATGGAAATTTTAACACCTCCAAACCTCGTTCTATGGGCTCCGTGGGAAAACTACAAGACTATGGGCCCAAACCTGCAAATTTCCCAAACCTAAAACCCTACCCAACGCCCCCTTAAAAACCCCTCGGCCCCATCATAACCCCACTCCCTCCACACTTCTCCCTCGGATGACGTGCCCTATTTCCCCTTTTCTAGTGAGAGAGAGAGAGGTGAGTGGGAGAGGAGATCAAAGGAGGGAAGGCAGGAGAAGATGGGGGGGAGATCGTGGGGTGCAGCTCGTGAGGTGTTGCAAGCTCGACAAGCAAGGCGATGTAGCAATTGAGGCACATGGCTCGCGAAGTAGAGTGGCATGGTGAGCGAAGTCGCTGTGGGCGTGGCAGCGAGGCAGGCATTGCACACGAGAAACAGGTGAACCCTGCGATCGTTGGACCTCTACATCACTCTGCAGACAGCCGAGGGGCTTTGCGGACGACCAGGACAAGTTTCGGACGTCCAAGGAAACACGAGGCACGAGGTACGGCCTACACAAGGTGTCTACAGTGAGGACGAGCTCGAGGCACGTGCGTTGCGGGGGAAGTAGCACTCGTGTAGGGCGGCTACAAGGGGAAGTGTGTGCACATGACACTTGAGGTGCTTTTAGACATCTGAGAGTGGTGCCAAACGTTCGGAGTAGCAGCAGACGTCGGGGGAGGAGCGAGGGCACTAGGCAGGGCTCTAGAGGAGTTTAAGATGTCTAGGATGCACTCCAGATGTTTGATAGCGGTGAGAGGCATGCACCTACTGCAGACAAGAGGCTGGCCCAGATAGACCAAGCTTGCCTGGTCTGATTCAAGTGAACCAGGACCTTTCCGAGGCTGGTTCGTGGTCCTTTTGGTCTCTGAATCTCAGAAGTAAGGTATCGTCAGAAAGCTGGTAAAATTTCCCATGTTTTGACACCTATTTCATCGCATTTTGTGAAAAATCAGATTTAAGCATTTAATGTCTGCTGGGACTCTTGTTGACACAGGTCTCTAGTTTAGGGCATGTGCGAGGCCTGCAAAGGCGTCAGGATCGATCTCTTGTGCCCTCATATCTCCCGTTCCCCTAGGTAGAGTGGTCCCTCTTGTCTCAGTGTGTTTAGTTTCGTTGAATGCATGTTGCAAGAAGCTTGTTAGTCAATTATTAAGATTTTACAAGGGTGATTAGTGAACAAAACAGATGATTGCACAGACTATAGGCGTATTCACATACATGCATGCCTTAAGCTTAAATTGATGAACTTTGCACTTGAGTTATATGTGGTGTTTGATTTATGTTTGACGTGAAGAAATATTAACCCTAATGGTTGGGATAAAGGTTTTTATGATGACGCATCTAATTGTCTATTCCATGCTAAGATATAAATTATGACATGAGATGCATATATTCTCTGATGTTTGAAACAGAATTTAAGGGACTATAAATGCTCATAGTGACAACTAGAAAAATAACTTATCTGTCTTGGTATGAACTTTAATAATGATGGAATGATTCGCGTACTGCGTGGCATGATTGCTGTTGGGCTTTACTATAGGGGTGAGCTGGCCCTCGGGTACACACATACTAAGGAGAGCTAATCACCTCTTATGTAGGGAGAGAGCTAGCCTTCCATTGGGTTGGGACCTAAGGTAGGAATGGCCTCCCTACACCGACTCCTGTGAGGTCCACAGGGCCAATCGGGATAGTCGGGTGAGGGTACGTAGATTGGTGAGAGGCATGGCCCATGTTCTGTTCTGTACTGTATGACTTAGAGTGTACCTGTTAGCGGAAACGACTGACTGCGTGTCAGTGCGTGGCAGCCCCTTATGCATTTATTGCGCATGTCGTAGTCATCGCTACGTCGCGACCATGACCCCAAGGTGGTAGACTAGGTGTGGGACAAATGCGGGGTGTTCTCTTGGCCAGGAGAGCACCACATGCATGTTCTGCATCATGGGGAAAACTGCAACAAGATCGTTCCGTTAGGGAGAATGTGAACCAAGAGATAACTAAACCCTTTGATAGATTATCCGAAACACTGAACAATTAGTGCTTATAGATATAAACAAAACATGAAATTGTATGAATGCTTACTGCTGCCTGAAATGTTTTTTATTTTCTTTGTTAAATTGCATTAGATGATTTTACTCTTGCCAATCTACTTAGCTTTTGCTAACGTGGACAGGGAGGTGAGTAGCTTGTTCCACCCGCTACGGAGGGAGTTGGGCCTAGTCGGGCCCAGCCTTAGCTGCTTTACTTCTTTTCTACCGTAGGTTGATTTTCTCCCTTTGTTATCCTGAGTATCCGTTTTGGAACTAGCAGTTAGATTTTCTTTTTCTAGTAAGTGGTGTTGGTTATTTGTAACCACGTTGCTCTCTTCTCGAACTGTTTTTCAGTTGCTGGTACCTTACAGCTTTCAGTCTTTTATCCTATTTTCTAGCTATATTGCATGTGTGGAAATGGATATGTTTGATTTATTACTCGTTGGATGACTTGATCTTAGGTTAGTCGAGGCGATCTGCCTCGGTTTCCATGTGGGACCATTGTGGTCATAACAATATGGTATCAGAACAAGGTCATTCTGAGAAATAAACTAAACAACCTATACGTAACCACTCATGTAGATGTAGCTAGGATAGCCATCACAGCATTTTTTATTGATTCCGCTCTTGAGCCTTGTGTTGGAATTGTACTAATAATGATCTTTGTTTCCTTTCGTCTCCCTGTAGGAGATGCCTTGTCGTTTAGCTAGCGGGGTTGGTCGAGGGTTTGGCTGTGGGCATGGTTGATGGGTGGACATGTTGGACCTGAGGCAAGGGTCTCTCCACCCCTCCTTCAAGGTGTCTAGGCCCAGGACCTCGCTTAGCTGATTAGGGACATTATGCGGGAAAAGTTTAAACACCCGCCACCTCTCCGCCTCCTCCTCCTGAGGATAAGGGGGAGTCTTTTGTGAGACAGGGGAGTCGCCACAGTGCTAGGCAAGCTGGAGGGGGAGGGGATGACCCTCCACCACCCCCACCTCCTTTAGACACTATTGAGCAGGATTCCTCCCTATAGGGGATTAACCCATGCCCCTGTTACAGCTTCACCACGAGCTTTTCACGCAATTCCAGAAGTTGAAGCCCCCTTCCTTCAAAGGGGAGGAGAACCCATTTGAGGTTGAGGACTGGATGGAGCAGATGGAGAAGATCTTTGACACGCTCTACCCTCCTGTAGAGTTCGCGTGGCATTTGCCACATACCAACTGGAGAGTGCTACCCATAGGTGGTGGAGGGCAGTTCCAGGACAAGAGGGGGGAGAACCATCTTGGGATCGATTTGTGACTCTTTTCTACGAGCAGTACTCCCCGCAGATGTGGCAGAACCAGAGGAGGCAGGAGTTCCACACTCTCCGCCAGGCCCCGATAACAGTTGGTGCGTACCGCACGCGTTTCCTGGAGCTTTCACGTTTCGCCCTGTTCGTTGCGACCACAGAGGAGGAGCATCTGTGGAGGTTCACTGAAGGTCTCCAGCCTACTATACGGGGGTATGTAAAGCCCTTGAAGCTACCTACTTTCTCTCGTGTGGTCGAGGCAGCAATGACTAATGAGGAGACCAACCTGATGCGAGACATCAACGGAAGAGGTTGGAAGAGCCCCTACTAGCTTGACCACTCCAGGGCCTCCAGGAGAGGAGGCACTTCGCTCCAGCTCACCGTACCTACGGGGGAGGCGTCCCACTCTGTGGGGTCACCGGTGACCTTTGGAGGCCTCAGGCAGGGGCCAGCTACCAGCACTAGACCCCTGCCCAGCTACTAGCAGGGATAGACCGAGGGAGGAGGTTGTGTCCCTCCCTGCTACCAGTGTGGCCAATTGGGCCACATGAGGAGGGACTACTTGTCTAGGATGGGAGCATACCAGATGCTCCCTGCACCGAGTGTAGGAGGCTAATCTGGTGGTTGTGGCTACTAGGCTCGAGGAGGGGGACAACAGTCACCAGGTGGGTACTGGCCAGCCGCTACCCGCCTGACCCAAAGCGTGGCTGCCTCTTCTGCACCCAAGGCTGAGGGGAGTGTCAACACCTTGACTCACAGAGATGCCAGAGCTTCAAGTTCAGTTGTGGAAAGTATGGTTACAATTTCCAGCAGATTAGTTTAAGTACTTTTTGATTTGGGTGCCACACATTCATTTCTCTTCGCTAGTTTTGACGTCAGTTGGGGTCGAATAGTACACGACTAAAGGATTCGTTCCTAATTACAGGGCTAGGGGGACAATTGTTTGTAGCAGAGGAGGTCCTTACCAACTGTGAGGTCATGATAAGGGGACACAATCTCCCTGCTGATCTGCTTGTAATCCAGATGGAGGATTTCGATGTGATCTTGGGGATGGATTGGCTATCTTCCTATCATGCCATGGTGGACTGTTTTGGGAGAAAAATTTTCTTCTCCATTCCTGAGTTGCCTCCCTTTGAGTTCTATGGTAAGCCAGCGGATGGTGGGTTTGGATGCATATCTGCACTTTGGGTAGCGAAGCTACAGAGCTAGGAGTGTCAGGGCATTCTGGCTTGTGTTGTGGTAGAGCCTAGCCCAGTGTCTGACTTGTAGAGTGTTCCGGTAGTTTGTGAGTACCCTGATGTCTTTCCTGAGGAGCTACTGGGACTACCATCTGAGCGTGGGATTGAGTTTGAGATCTCATTGACACCAGGAACCAGTCCCATCTCTACTGCACCATACAGGATAGCACCACTTGAGCTGCGGGAGCTCAAGTCTCAGCTGCAGGATTTGTTGGAGAAAGACTTTGTCAGGCCTAGTGCGTCCCCTTGGGGGGGTTCTGTTTTATTTATGAAGAAGAATGATGTTGACTACAGGCAACTGAACTAGGTCACCATCAAAAACAAATACCCATTACCCTACATTGACATCCTCTTTAACTAATTACGAGATAACACGATGTTCTCCAAGATAGACTTGAGGTCGGGATACCACCAATTGAGGATCAGGGAGACAAACGTCTTCAAGACAACTTTTCGGACACGTTATAGACACTACTAGTTTTTGGTCATGCCGTTTGGATTGGCTAATACCCTTGCTGCTTTTTTGGATTTGATGAACCGCATCTTCAGACCCTACTTAGACCAGTTTGTGGTGGTCTTTATTGATGATGTGCTTATATACTCCCGTGATCAGACCTAGCCAAGCAGCATTTACGCATGGTTTCGGATACCTTGAGGCAGCACAGGCTGTACGCAAAGTATAGCAAGTGTGAGTTTTGACTGAGACAGGTTACCTTCTTGGGTCATGTGGTCTCTAGAGATGAGATAGTTGTGGATCCGGCCAAGGTTGAGGCTGTGCTCAGTTGGGAGAGGCCACGCAAAGTGACAGAGATACGTAGTTTCTTGGGGCTAGTAGGCTATGTTCACAAACGAAATCGAGATTTTAAAAATTGTGTTGTAGTATATCCGAAATCGCTTTGAAAACAAATAATATTTATTACTCGAATTTGAAGTCCGAGATCAAGCACAGGGAGTAATATGGAATTCAATCTCAAAATTGCAATTTAAGCACAGTATGAGCAATTTATAATGAAACTCCAAGCAATAATGATATATCAATGAAAGTTAATGTTAATACTGTAAAAAGAATGGAATAAAATGGTGATTTGAATCACCAATTACTCCGTACAATGATAGTTAAGAGATGCACAATATCAATTGAGAAGCTCAAATCAGACACTATCAATTAATAATCTAATGAAATATCTTTCTTCTTTCTAGAACTCTTCTTCTTTCCCTGCTTCTCTGTTTGTGCGGCTCCTCTTCTTTCCTTCTTTCTTCTTCTGCTTTTCTTCTGAGGCCTTTCTCCTTCCCCTTTCTTTCTTCTGTCCTCTGCTTCTCCTTCCTTGTCTTCTCTTCTACCTTCTATTCTTCTTCTTCGTTGGCTCTTCTAACGTACAAGGGGGAAAGGCTTCTGTAAATTCGACTAAGTGTGGAGAACACTGAAGAGCAAAACCCCCTGCCCTCACACACTCTCTCTTTCCTTCTCTCATTGGGATCCTACCTCCCAGGGCCAATATCAAGATAGTCGGGTTATCGAGTAGGGACGTGCCTAGGTCTAGACTCACCAGAAGTGAGTGGTGAGCGAGGAGTGAAGGCTTAGGCGGGCCCAGTGCACCAGTTCTGCAAAAGAGATATCACGGACGAGGCACATGAGGGGTGTGAGGGACCTCACCCCTTGTGTCTGAGGCAATAAGCCTCTATCACAAAATCAATTTATGTGATAGCACCGCTTCCAAATCTTCCGAGGTGGGACTAAACATCCCACCTTCTCTTTGCACGCGGCTACAGTGGAACTCTTCCTCAATTGGTTCAGCTACTAAGGGTATCTCCCTCAATTGGAGACCTGGGCGTGTGCGTGTGATGAATCCGCGCAGCCTAAAGCTAAGACCTGTAGTGAATGCACCCTGGAGCAAGCTTGAAGCTTGCTTGAAGCTCGGCTTTAATGGAGGAGGGGGCTGGTACCTAAAATCTAAGAATACGGGTGCTAAGCCCCAGTTAAAATGTTCTAGAGGATCGTTGGTGGATGAGGAATGCAGTGGTGGCAGTTTTGTAGCATGGGAGTAGGTGTACTGGCCGGACAACATGAGGAATGACGATGGAAAGGTGGGTTGTTCAGGGGTGAGTTTGGGTAACCGAGAGGATGAAATAGGAGAGGGGTTTTGTGTGGGAAGTGAAATGAATCAGTGATACGTAATAGGAGAGGATGAATCGGCGAGGTGGATGGAGGGGCGTAGCGGTGGAAACACCTCCTCGGAGGAGTGGCCGGAGCGGAAGACGAAGAGGGTGGTCAGTGCGATATGGCGGTCGAAATGAAGTGTGGTTGGTGTGTAAAGGGAGTAGAGGAGCTAAGGAACTTATCTAGGTGATTGGCGAACGAAGAGAGGCAGGTGCGACGTCGGTTGCGGCATGGCCGACACCGGAGGCGAAGGTGACTCCAATGAAAAGGAAACAGTGAGGAAGACAAAGGGAGAGACGACGCCAGCTGGTACGATGTGACGCGAAGGAAGGCGAGGAAAATGAATCCACCGCTGGTATTGCGAATGAACAACGAGGGAGGTTGGAGGGGATTGCCGAAGCTCGAGGAGCCTTTCGGCCGGATTAGGAGAGAGGAATTTAGGGTAGATCCGGTCGAAATCGAGCTTGAGAGCACGGCCGTGCCCTGGGGATCTCTTTATAGGGCTCAGGAGGGGGTTTTGAGCTTGGAAGCTTGGCTTCCAAGCTAGGAATTGTCGCCAGAGTAGGAAACTCAAATCTCTCATGCATTCGTATGAGAGATTGGGAAGGTTATGGAGCTTATGAATGGATTCAGAAGAAAGAGGACTCCTCAAAGAATCTCCCTTCCAATTTTGGAAGGGATTGATTGAACAGAGAAGGAGTTCTCTTCAATCAAAGGTCGTCGAAGAAGGATTCCTCCACGATAATGATGGAGGGACATATTTACAAAGAGTGACGACAAAGATAATGGCCTTTTTGTAAAGATTTCAAAAGTTAGGGGCATGTGTGTGAGAGAAAAGACTTAGACTGGACCAAATTGCAAACTAGGTCAACATGATCTCAGATTAAGCCCAAATTTTGGTATACACCTAATTTGGACCCAAGGAATCCAATGGTAAACTTAAATTTAGGTTTTAACCAAGTTTGACTGGAAAATTTATGCAACAACCCAAATTAGGGCAAATGTCAGTCTGAGATTTTATTTTAGGTCAAGACGGGTTCTGATGGTCAAATTGAAGGTTTCAAATGCTAGATAATATTTTTATATGAATTGTAGAGGTTTTAGGTGAATTTTATCCTGACCAGAGCCTCAATTAATTAAGCAGGTTTATTTTTAGGGTTTTAAAAGTCATTAAACTCTTAAAACACGCGAAAACCCTTTTCTGTCTGTTTTAACCCACTTGTTAGCCTTTTAAGACCAATTGACCCTTAATTAACCTCTAAGAAAACCTGTGGTTGTACTGTATTCAATTTATGATGATAAATTACAGTTTTAACCCTGATTTTTTGTCTCTCCCTTAGAATGGATTTGTAGTGAATTATGGCTCTCTAGCAGTTATGTAGCAGCATTTACTGGCTTAATCAGATCAAAATGAGCTAGTTATGGCTCATGATGGTGTTCCCATCAAGCTACTTTAGGCGGTTTATCAGAGATTTCTCCTAGGTTGCATGTCCTATGACACATTTGACTAGGAAGGATGTGCCCTTCACTTGGACTAATGAGTGTGAGGTGTGTTTCTAGGAGTTGAAGGGAAAGCTAACTTCAACTCTTGTACTCACCCTTCCAAACAGCAGTGGCAGGTTTGTGGTGTACACTAACGCCTCAATACAGGGGTTGGGTGGTATGCTCATGCAGCGGGGCCACGTTGTCGCTTACGCATCGCCGCAGCTAAAGCCCCATGAGCATAACTACCGCACTCACGACTTGGACCTGGCGGTCATCGTCTTTGCCTTGAAGACATGGAGGCATTACTTATATGGTGAGACTTTTGAGATTTTCGTGGATTATAAGAACCTCAAGTACTTGTTTGATCATAAAGAGCTCAACATATGACAAAGGCGTTGGTTAGAGCTCCTGAAGGACTACAACTGCAGCATCTCATATCATCCGGGGAAAGCCAACATGGTGGTTGACACCTTGAGTCAAAAGGCGCTCGCCCACTTAGTTAGTTTACAGGCACGGAGCTAGCAACTCATGTAGGAAGTTGGCAATTGGCGACCTTAAGAGACACATGGACAATGTGGGGCAGTGATAGTGACAAGACATGCATGACCTAAGCTCTTAGACTGCATCATTGCTGAGCAGATGGTTGATTCATATCTATAGACGTTGTGGGATAGGGTACTGACAGGAGACCTGGGAGACTTCACTTTCACTGATGAGATCTTGCATACGAGGGGCGATTGTGCATCCTTAGAGATGAGGAGTTGTTGAGAGTGCATTTGGTAGAGGCACACGGGTCCAAGTTCACCATATATCCTGGAAACACCAAAATGTACCATGATTTGCAACATGACTTTTGGTGGAAGGGGATGAAGAGGGATGTTGGGGAGTTTGTGCAGCAATGCTTGGTATGCCAGTAGGTGAAGGCCAAGCACCAAAGGCCTACGGGACCATTATAGCCACTTCCTGTGCCAGAGTGGAAGTGGGTGGTGTCACTATGGATTTGGTAGTGGGTTTACCAGTTACATAGCGGGGACATGATGTCATTTGGGTCATAGTAAACAGGTTGACGAAGACGACGTGGTTCTTGCCGATCCGAGTCACCTTTGGACCAACACAGTTGGTAGAGCGCTACATCAGAGATGTGGTGCGTCTTCCTGGAGTCCTTCACGAGATCATATCCGACAGAGATACCCACTTCACTTCCCAGTTATGGGGAAAGTTCCAGCAGGCCTTGGGGACCCAGTTGAGGTTCAACACCTACCACCCTCAGACCGACGAACAATCAGAGTACACCATCCAGACACTTGAGGATCTTCTTCACGCTTGTGTACTAGACTAGGGAGGCTCCTAGGAGGAGCATTTTCCCCTAGCAGAGTTGTCATACAACAATAGTTATCATTCGAGCATTGTCATGGAACCTTATGAGGAGTTATATGGGTGGAAATGTACAGCTCCCTTGAGTTGGGTTGGGACTAAGTGGGTGGTTGGTCCTAGGTTCATTCGCCAGAGTCAGGAAGTGATAGAGTAGATTCATAGGTGACTTTGTACCGTCAGGAGCATGCAGAAGAGCTATGTTGACAGAAAGCGTTGGGAGGTGTAGTTTGACGTTGGGGACCATGTCTTCCTCTACGTTTCACCCATTAAGGGCTTATAGTGGTTTGGGGTGAAGGAGAATCTCTCACCGAGGTTCATGGGACCTTTTGAGGTCTTGGAGCGGATTGGACCTATTGCTTACCGACTTGCCCTTCCACCCCAACTATTAGGTGTACATGACATGTTCTATGTGTCCAACCTGAGGAGATACATCATCGACCCTAGCAACATTTTGAGCCACGAGAGCATCGAGGTGGGAGAAGACTTGACTTATCTAGAGAGGCCAGTACAGATTTTAGATAAAGCCATCAAGAATTTGAGACGAAAGGAGGTGCCACTAGTGAAGGTCCTGTGGAGGGGCCAGCGACACGAGGAAGCGACATGGGAGCCTGAGGTGGCGATGCAGGATTATTACCTAGAACTCTTTGGGGGTACGTATTGTCTAACTGACTTTGATCCTCTTTAAGTTTGTTATGTGCACGTCTTGTTTCATTTCGATCCTAGTTTAGCTTAAGTTTCAGGGGCAAAACTTCCTTTAAGTTTGTTATGTTGAAATAACCCTCCCCAAGGGTCCCTATGGATTCCTGGGTTCGAGGTGTTATGGAATTTTTTTTTTTTGAAAGGATGAGGAGTGCTATCGAGAACGATAGCAGACCAGAAGGTGTTATGGAAATTTTAACACCCCCAAACCTCATTCTATGGGCTCTGTGGGAAAACTACAAGACTACGAGGCCAAACCTGCAAATTTCCAAAACCTAAAACCCTACCCAACACCCCCTTAAAAGCCTCCTCATCGTAACCCCACTCCCTCCACACTTCTCCCTCGAGAGATGTGCCTTATTTCCCCTTTTCCAGTGAGAGAGAGAGGTGAGTGGGAGAGGAGACTGAGGGAGGGAAGGCAGGAGAAGAGCGGGGGAGGGGGAGATCGTGAGGTGCGGCTCGCGAGGTGCTGCGAGCATGGCAGGCGAGGTGGTGCAACAGTCGAGGCACGTGGCTTGAGAGCTAGAGCGACGTGGTGAGCGAAGCTGCTGAAGACGCGACGGCGAGGTAGGCGTTGCATGCAAGGCGCAGGTGAATCCTGCGATCATCAGACATCTATATCACTCTACAGATAGCCGGGACGAGTTCCAGACATCAAAGGAAACACAAGGCACAAGGTACAGCCTGCTTGAGGTGTCTGCGGTGAGGACAGGCTTAAGGCACGTGCATTGTGGGGGAAGTAGCACTCATGTAGGGTGGTCGCAAGGGGAAGTGCGTGCGCGTGGCACATGAGGTGCTTTCGGACGTCTGAAGGTGGTGCCAAACATTCGGATAGAGCCTCAGACGGTTGGGAGTAGCAGTAAACATCAAAGGAGGAGCGAGGGCACTAGGCAGGGCTCTGGACGAGTTTAAGACGTCCGAAACACACTTCGGACTTCTGATAGTGGTGAGAGGCGTGAACGTGCTGTAGACAAGCGGCCGATCTAGCCATGGCGCATGCGTTGTGGGGGAAGCAGCACTCGCGTAGGGCAACCGCAAGGGGAAGTGTGCACGTGTGGCACACGAGGTGCTTTCGAACATTTGAAGGTGGTGCCAGATGTTCAGATAGAGCCTCGGATGGCTGGGAGTAGCAGTAGACATCAAGGGAGGAGCGAGGGCACTAGGCGGGGCTCTGGACGAGTTTAAGACGTCCAGCATGCACTCCAGATGTCTGATAGCAGTGAGAGGCGCACACCTGCTGTAGACATGTAGCTGGTCCAGCCAAACCAAGATCTCCTGGTCAGGTTCAAGTGAAGTAGGACCTTTCCGAGGCTGGTTTGTGGTCCTTTCGGTCTCTGAATCTCGCTAGTAAGGTATTGTCGGAAAGGTGGTGAAATTTCCCATGTTTTGACACCTGGTTCATCTCATTTTGAGTCTGTTAGCCTACTAAAAAATCAGATTTAAGCATCTGATGTTCGCTAGGACTTTGCTTGACACAGGTCTCCTGTTTGGGGTGCATGCGGGGCCTGCAGAATCTTCAGGATTGGTCTCTTGTGCCCCCATATCTCCCGTACCCCTAGGTAGGGTGGTTTCTCTCATCCCAGTGTGTCTAGTTTCATTGAATGCATATTGCAAGTAGTTAGTTAGTCAATTATTAAGATTTTACAAGTGTGACTAGTGAACGAAATAGATGATTGCATAGACTTATAGGCGTATTCACATACATGCATGCCCTAGGTTTAAATTAATGAACTTTTCACTTGAGTTATATATGGTGTTTGATTTATGTTTTATGTGAAGAAATATTAACCCTAATGGTTGGATAAAGGTTTTTATGGTGACGCATCTAATTGTCTATTCCATGCTAAAATATAAATTATGACACGAGATGCAAGTATTCTCTAATGCTTGAAACAAAATTAAGGGACTATAAATGCTCATAGTGACAGCTAGAAAAATAACCTATCTGTCTTGGTATGAATTTTGATAATGATGGGATGATTTGCCTGCGTGGCATGGCTATTGTTGGGTTTTACTATGGGTGTGAGCTGGCCCTCGGGTACACATGTACTGAGGAGAGCTAATCACCCCTTGTGTAGGGAGAGAGCTAGCCTTCCCTTGGGTTGAGACCTAGGGTAGGAATGGCCTCTGATGAGTCCATTTTAATGGACTATTATTACGCCTAAGTAATTCAATTCTAACATTGTATGTTTGTTAATAATCACATTTGGTCATTAAATGATTACATGTGTCATTGTTTAAGTTTACATTTCTTCTTATGTAATTATATTTCATGCACGGTCCCGCAACAATGCACCCATCTTCTCCAATTAATCTCCATCAGGCTAATAATAGAGAAAAAGAGGGAGGAGGAACGATTGTGGAAAAGAACAGGGGGTGGAAAGATATTTCCCCCCCACAAATATCTCCACCTACGTCAGTCCTCCTTCAACCGAACCTAACAAGCACCGGCCATGTTTAGTAAGGGATTTTGAAAATTCCTTAACTCGTGCGGGAGAGGAGATAAAAAGAGGTTTGGGGAGAGAGCGGAGGGGTCTTCTTCTCCCCCTAGCGGGGACCCAACTGTGAAGGGAGCGTGCACTTTGGGAAGACTGCATAAACTGTGCAAACAGCGCGCACTGTGCACCAACGCCCCCACAGCCTGCCTTGCGTGCCCTGCCTCAGTGCTGCACCAAAGCCTCATCGCCCTTGCAGCCCTGCAGGTGCTACCCCCACGTCACAACTGCGCGCACAACATCCAGTGCCCTCGTGCGCACCCTCCAGCACTCTTGCGCGCCCAGTGCCACCACCAGCGCCCTTGCGCGCACAACACCCTTGTGCAGCCACCAATGCTCCTAGCAGCATCAGAGCCTTCCCTCACCACAGGTAGCAGCCACCCGTAGGCGTTGCGCCCAACATCCAGCGCCCTTCTGCGCCCTTGCCTACACCCGTGCCCACACCGCGCCCCCTCCAATACTTTCACCACCCCCTCCAGTGCCCTTGCGCACCAGCCTTCAGCAGCACCAGCGCCCGCGCCCGCACTGCTAACCGCATCGTGCCTCCATCTTCTCGCACGCAGCAGCGCACGCCTGCGCCTCTCCGTCTTCTTCCTCCTCTGCTTCTCTACAACAGCAACGCGAGCCTCCAACCTACCCAACAGCGGCCTTGCGCGGCGCACCCCTCTCGCGTCTAATAGTCAGCAGGCCGCGACGCCTAGCCGCACGTGCATGCGACAGTAGCAGTGGCGACAGCCCCCCCGAAGCAAGCTCCGCTGGCATCAAGCTCTCCGACTGACCGCCACCTGCCACCTCCGGTCGTGCTTCCCCCACCGTCGCGATCACCTCTCTCCCACGCACCACTGGCGGACCTTGGTCGGCCAGCCACTAAGCCTTCACGCGCGCAAAAAGGAGAGTGGAAATTTCCTCTATTTCTGGTGACATTAAAATTTACCAATTGTGCCATTGCCAAAAACCCTATTGCAATATTTAGTTGATTAATATATTTGAGTGAAATTGCATGCATGCCCTTACATGTTATAGTATTTCTTTCATGCACTTAACTCTTAAATGGTGATGTGGATAAATGCATAAGATCTCATCCATACACTCACATGACCTAAAAGAGAAAGCCCCATGTCTTGAAATATGACTATGTTACATGCCATTACAAGTTATTTCATGAAAATAAAATTACATTCATACCCCTGCATTTCTAAATTATTACGTGTTCCTTCTTTTCGCCTTGTTTCGCATCAGATTTGAACACGGATTGTGCACATGATTGAATAAATACAAAGGAAAAATATTTTGTGAACTTATTAATCTGTTCCTCCCTGTGGATACGACATCCTTTTCATGGTTTAAATTCGTATCTATGTTAATCTTTGATTAAGAGATTTCCACCACATTAATTACAACGACATATCCTTCTATTGCTATCATAAATAAGCGAAACTCTCTCCATCAGCCTCTCTACATCGACTCTTGTCAGGCTCACGGGGTCAACTGGGATAGTCAAGTGAGAGTATGTAGATTGGTGAGGGGTGTGACCCTTGTTCTATTCTGTGATGTATGACTTAGAGCGTACTCGTTAGTGGAAACGACTGACCGCGTGCCAGTGAGGGGTAGCCCCCATGTGTTTATCACAACCGTGACCTCGGGGTGGTAGACCAGGTGTGGGACAAATGCAGGGTGTTCTCTCGGCCAGAAGAGCACCACGTGCATGTTCTGCATCGTGAGGAAAACTGCAACAAGATCATTCCGTTAGGGAACATGTGAACTAAGAGATAACGAAACCCTTTCATAGATTATCCGAAAACACTAAATAACTAGTGGTTAGAGATATAAACAAAACATGAAATTGTATGAATGTTTACTGCTGCCTGAAATGTTTTCTATTTTCTTTGTTAAATTGCATTAGATGATTTTACTCTTGCCACTCTACTCAACTTTTCTTGATGTCTACTACTTATGTCCAGGATAGGGAGGTGAGTAGCCTGTTCCACCTGCTGCAGAGGGAGCTAGGCCTAGTCAAGCCCAGCCTTAGTTGCTGTACTTCTTTTATGCTGTAGGTTGATTTTCTCCCTTTGTTATCCTAAGTATCCATTTTGGAACCAGTAGTTAGATTTCCATTTTCCAGTATGTGGTGATGGCTATGTTGTAACCGTGTTACTCTCTTGTAGAACCGTTTTTCAGTTGTTGGTACCTTACAACTTTTAGTATTTTATCCTATTTTCTAGCTATACTGCATGTGTGGAACTGAATATGTTTGATTTATTACTCGTTGGATGACTTGGTCTTGGGTTAGTCGAGGCGATCCACCCTAGGTTCCATGTGGGGCTGGTGTGGTCGTAACATAATCCTAGTTGGAGAAACCACCCGAATTTCTCTTGGAAAAGCAAGGGGCAAGTGGACCAACATATTACACAACCTAGACCCTATTAGATGAACCCTAGCTTCCCTAATACTTATAACCAGTGTCGGACCTATCGATCTTTGCCCCTTAACTACCCTAGCCAAACTGAGTTGGCTATGCTGAATCAGAACCAACAACTGATGGACACAAATACTTCCATTTTGCAAGCTATGCAATAGTTGACCTAGTACCCCAGGGATAAGAAGAACCAGATAAGGCCTAAGCCTAATGATAGACCTAATGGTGCCCTACCCTCACAAACCCTTCCAAACCCTAGAAATGCACCAATTAGAGGAAATTTCCCTCAAGGGGTTAATCAAATTAAGCTCATATGGTTCAGCAAGCTCCTTTGACTCCACCTAATTTCAATCTTCCTCCACATCTTGCTAATCCTGGATCTATTTATAATCAGATTCCTCAATCGGATCTGTACTCCATGCCTAGCTCTTCCCAAGATCCAAATCAATATCCACCTGCTTCAACCAACTCGATCACCCTTAGAAGTGGAAAGACTACCCAGGATCTTATTATGACTCCTCTACACTCTAGGGATGCTAGTACACCTAACTTGGGAGAGGAGCCTATTGTGGAGGAGGATCAGGCTCATGATTCTAAGGACTCAGAAATCCAAATCCCTTTTCCTGAGGCCCTGAATAGGTCTAGGAAGAAGAAGCTTGAATCTACTACTGAGACTTGGTTAGATGTGTTCAAACAAGTACAAATTAATATCCCGCTCTTGGAAGCCATTGAGCACATCCCAGCCTGCACTAAATTTTTGAAGGAATTGGCTACTACAAAGTGCAGGTCGAAATCTAATAATCCTTGGAAGGTTATCCTGTCTAAACAAGCTACCTCAATCATCTTAAATAATCTTCCCTCTAAGAAGAAGGATCCAAGAGCCCCTTTGATTCTTGTTCGATTGGAGATATTACTTTGGATAGGGCTCTATTAGGTCTGGGTGCCTCCATTAATCTAATCTCGACTGTATTATATGAGAAATTCGGCATAGGTGACTTGAAGTCCACTAATGTGACACTTCAACTAGCGACCGAACTATCACCAAGCCACACAGGATTCTGGAGGATGTGATTGTTTGTGTTAAGGACTTTTATTCCTTGTTGATTTTCTAGTCCTTGACATAGAGGTGCCCGAATGACTCTGCAATACCCCGATCATTTTGGGTAGACCCTTCCTTAATACTGCTAAAGCCCACATTGGTTGTGAATCTAGAAAGATGGAAATTGCCTTTGGAGATAGAAAGATGCACCTAAATGTTTTTAAGGAAAAGAAAAATTTTGATGATTGTAGAGCTATTGAGGATTTTGAGGATGATGATATTGAGGAAAGCATGGCTATTAATCTTATTGAGGATCTTCTGCTACCATGTTTGACTCAAATAAGGAAAGAAATTGATTTAGAACCTAAGTGCAAGGAGGTCTACAAGTATTTAAATCCAGCACCTGACTCTAGTCTCACTTTGAATCCTCCTGTGGAGAGGCTACCTGTGCCATCTTCACCTACTCAGTTACCCTCTCTGATGGTCTCACCTGAATTGGAAGCCCCTCCCGAGTAGTTTGAAATATGTCTTCTTGGGTCTTAATCAGACACTTCCTGTGATTATTAACTCCCATCTGACCAAGGATCAAGAGCTTAAATTGACTAAGGTCCTAAGTGCAAATAAGCAAGCTATTGGATGGACCATTTCTGATTTAAAGGGCATTAGTCCTACTTACTGCACCCACAAGATATACTTGGAAGAAGATGCACGACCTTTTTATGAAGTACAAAGGAGACATAACTTGAATATGTAGGGGGTTGTCAAAAAGGAAATAATTATGTGGCTTGATGCGAGCATTATTTATCCCATTTTTGACAGTCCTTGGGTAAGCCCAACTCAAGTTGTACCTAAGAAAGTAGGGCTAACTATGGTGACAATGACAAGAGCAAATCCATCCCGACCTACTCTGCGACTGCGTGGCAGGTCTGCATTGATTATAGACCACTCGATTCTGCCACTAAGAAGGATCACTTCCCACTACCTTTTATTAATCAGATCTTGGAAAAATTGGTGGGAAGGAAATTTTTCTATTTTTTGGATGGATATTCTAGATATAACCAGGTTGCAATGGGTCCAGAGGATCAAGAGATGACAACTTTTACATGTCTCTATGGAACCTTTGCTTTCCGTAGAATGCCATTCGGATTATGCAATGCACTTGTGACTTTTCAAAGGTGCATGACGGCAATCTTTTCGAACATGATCGATGATTATTTAGAAGTCTTTATGGACGATTTTTCAATTTTTGAAGATTCCTTTGATGAGTGTATAAACAATCTGGAAAAGATTTTGAGTACAGGCATTGAAGTAAACTTTAGCTTGGTCTTAAGTTGGGAAAAGAGCCATTTTATGGTCCACGAAGGGATTGTACTTGGACATATTGTGTTTGAAAGAGGCTTGGAAGTCGACCAAGCTAAAGTCGATTTGATCTCCATTCTACCACCTCCTAGCTCTGTTCGACAAGTTAGATCTTTCTTAGGGCATGTTGGCTTTTATAGAAGATTTATAAAGGATTTCTCAAAGATTTCTAGGCCCCTGACAAATCTTTTGACCAAGGATAAGACCTTTGATTTTACTCTTGATTGTTCCCGATCTTATCAGACTCTTAAGGGCTCTATGACCAATGCCCTGATCTTGCAACTACCTGATTGGTCCCATCCTTTTGAGATAATGTGTGATGCATTAGATTTTGCTGTTGGTGGCATCCTTGGATAGAAAATTGAGAAAAAATCCATGGTGATTATTATGCTAGCAAAACCCTAGATGATGCTCAAAGGAATTACATGATTACAGAAAAAGAATTGCTAGCTATGGTTTTTGGACTTGAGAAGTTTAGATCTTACATTATTGGATTCTATGTGGTTATTTATACTAATCATACAGCTCTACAACACTTGTTGATGAAAAAAGATGCTAAACCAAGGTTAATTAGATGGATTTACTTTTACAAGTATTTGACCTTGAAATCAGAGACAAGGCTAGTGCTTAGAATGTTATGGCTAGCCCTCTTTCAGGGCTCAATTTGGATAATCTTGGCCGTGCGCCTCCAATCCAAGATTAATTTTCGAACGAACAAATTTTGACCATAGGCCATGAAGGAGTTCCCTGGTACAGGGAAAATACGCAATGAATGGACTAAATAATAGAAATTGAGGTTTATCACTGAAGCTAAATATTATTTTGGGAGGATCCTTTGTTATTCAAGCTCTTTGCAGATCAGATTATTAGGAGATGTGTGCTTGCATCTGAACTTTCAAGTATCTTAACCTTTTGTCATAATAATGCCTATGGACATTTCTCGGGAAAGAAAACTACTACAAAAGTGTCGCAGTGTGGATTTTATTAGCCAACTTTATTCAAAGATGCACATAATTTCTGTAAAGCTTGCATTCGATGTCGATTTTTAGGAAGTATGACAAGAAGAGATATGATGCCCCTTCAACCAATTCTAATTTTTGAAATATTTGAAGTATGGGGTATAGATTTTATAGGTCCTTTCACAGTATCGTATGGATTTCAGTATATATTACTTGCTGTTTATTATGTTTCTAAATGGATTGAGGTGATTCCCACTAAATCTAATAACCATAAGATTGTTATTGATTTTGTGAAGAAGAATATCTTCTCGAGATTCGGGATGTCTTAAGCTATAATTAGTGATGGTGGGACTCATTTTAGTAATGCCCACTTTCAAGGATTATTGAGTAAATATGGGGTGCAACACAAGATTGCTACACCTTATCATCCCAAGACTAATGGGCAAGTGGAAGTCTCAAATCGGGAGATTAAGAACATACTCCAAAAGACTGTCACACTTGACAGAAAGGATTGGTCCATGAGACTAGACAATGCTTTATGGGCTTATAGGACAACCTACAAGAACTCGATTGGGATGTCTCCTTATAGATTAATTTATGGTAAATCCTGTCATCTTCCTGTTGAATTGGAGCATAAAGCCTATTGGGCTACCAAGAAATGTAATCTTGATTTGGATAAGGCTGGACAACACAAGAAACTCCAACTCAATGAACTAGACGAAATTAGAAGAGTGACCTATGAAAGTGCTAAAATCTATAAAGAAAAGACTATGGCCTTTCATGATAAGCATATCAGTAGAAAATCTTTTGAACCTAATAAAAAAGTATTGCTCTTTGATGCTAGACTTAGACTCTTTCCTGGTAAGCTTAGATCCAAATTGATTAGACTGTATACTATGGTTCAACCTTTTTCTAATGGAGCTGTTGAAATCTGTGATCCTAAAAATGGGAAACAATTTGTGGTGAATGGACAGAGATTGAAGATTTATTATGAGAATGTTGCTCAGGAGCGTTTGATTGAACATACAACACTTCTAGAATCTTTTTAAGCTGAATTTGACTGAGTCTAGTGTAGAAGTAAAATTTAATGCTTGTTGGGAGGCAACCCAACGTTTGTAAATAATCTTGTTATTTACTGTGAAATTTTTATTTAGATCTAGATATGACCGAGTCTTGATTTCTTTAGAATACTTCAATTTCCAGGTACCATCTATTCTTCTTTTATGTTTATTACACGCATTAAGGACATTGCATGAAATAGGCATGGGGGTAGATAATATTTTTCAGAAGCATTCTTATTTATCTCTAGAATTATAGCTATTAGTGGTTTTTCTTGAATTAGTTGTGTCATCGAAAAGTAATAGTTATTTTTCAAAAAAAAAAGTCATGGTTTTTAGAGTTTGAGCTATAAAAATATTGGAAAATTCGATTTTGAGGATTACTGATCTTAGGAAAAGTAAAAATAGAGTCTTTTCACTAAGACTATTTAGGTCGTATATTGACTTAATTATTTTGAGTATTTACCTAAATCTAGATTTATTTTCCCGAGACTTTGAAAGAAGTCTAAGAAAGCTAGAAGTATTAAGTCAAAGAAGTGATAAGTGAATGACTTATCGCTCCGCCCTTTGGTTTGGATAATCTTGGAGTTCCAAGCATCTTCACTTGCACAGTGCACTGGCTCGTCTTTTGGGTGATTTTGTTGAGTCCTTAGTGGTTAATAAGATTTTTTTTTTTTACAATGTTGGTGCAAAGGGTAAGTGCTTAATAAGATTTAGTGTTAGAGCAAGTAGATCTAAAGGACCTTGCTATGTTTCTAGCTCTCAAGACTATTCCTATTTGTAGGGGAATGTATTTAGAATGGATGAAGGAGAATCACTCACCTTGAAAAATGATTTGGAGAAAAAATATATAGATATTCAGCCTTAAACAAATGAAAAGGAGAAAAATATGAAAAGGAAACCCACCAAATAAAGCAAATCACTACAAATGGGTGCAATTCTACCAAATACAAGCATCTTACTACATATGGATGCTACTCTTTCCATTTCTAAGATAAAAACATCTCGCTACAAATGGGTGTTTATCTTATAGAAAAAAAATAAGGAGAAAAAAATTAGGAATAAGAGACCAATGGGTCCAGCCGAGGATATACACCTAATGTGTTGACCTCAGGGCAGAAAAGTGGTGAGGAGAAAGTTGTCGAATCTTAGCATGGCCTAACCGAAGATAAGATTGTCTTGGAGAGAGCATAGAAATATTCTAAGTTTTATTGAATATTAGGAATCAATTTAGTTGCCTATCTGGCGAGTCACATTATTTCACACACAATATGCTTGTTTATCACATTCGATTGGAGCATTAGGTGGGTCGACCTAGTTAGAGAAAGTTACTTTAGTGACTGTTGAATTGGAAAATCATTGCAAAAAGATTTGAGTTTTAAAAATCCGTCATTGTAATGCGATTTACGAGAAAAACCACTAGCAGATAAATTTTATCAAAACTCAAAAAGAATTCCAGGTCGAACCAGGGAGGTGGATGTTTGATTAAAAACCATGTTTATTTTATTTGTCATGAAGCAAATTAGTTTGTCGAATTGAATTTAAACTAGCAATCTACTTAAAGAATAATGAATAAAAGAGAGAGAGAATATTACAAATAAATATAAAATAGAGATAGAATAAACATGGATTTCATAACCACAGAGTAATGTTTATTACAACTAATCACTACACTAGAAAGATGGAAAGATTACAAAGAGAAATTGGTAAATCTATGCTAGAAAACAGTAAAAAGAAGGTGGAGAGAAGTTATCCTCCTCGATAGTTGCTTGGAGGACGAGCCGTGTTGATGGAGCACTTAGACAAAGTGGTGAGATGTGGAACGAAGGAGAACGACAATGGACGACGGAGAATGGTGCAACGCGACGCCGTAGCGGGATCCGCTTCCCGAACGGCGATGAGAGGACCACCGTGGAATGATCTACGAAGGGGATGAGGTGGAAAAATTGTATTTTTAACTCTAACGGAGCATCCCGGGTTTAGGAAAAGCTCTTAGAGCTTTGCAAGGGGTGAGAGAAGAGAGGAAGAAATCGATGAAATGTGGGGAGAGTAGGCCTTCTTATAGGTGTAGAGGTTGGGGGTAAGAAGGTCATTTCAAGTTAAAAACATTAAATGAGGGGTCTTTAGTGACGGATATAAACGTCACCAAAGACCCCACGTCGCTGAACATGCACGCACGCCTGCGCCACCTCCTCTCCTTGTGCTTCAACGCCTACCCACGATCAGATGATCACAACAATCGGACGATCGAGAGACACTCGTGCCCACTTCCTCTTCGATGCCTCAACGCATGTGCATACGATTGAGCGTGCAAAAGTGCGTCATCGCACGAATGCGTAATGCACGCCCACCTGTGCTACCACATCGCGCATCTCCCGCTCGCACAATCACTATCTGAAGATCGACTTGAGCTGCTCCCGCACCCACGCCGGCACCTTGATTTGAGGCGCCGCATGGCTTGAACTCGCGACCTATGGTTCACCCATAGGCACGTGACCGCTGCACTATTGTGAAGGATGGTCGCGTTTATGTTTTAAGTGCCAGGTACCTAGATCTAATCGTGCGTGTGAGGAGAGATAGGGAATAGGTGCCTTTGGCCGGTGTGGGCGGCTGAGATGGCACCACATGGTGCCATCTTGGCCATCCATCTTCTATGTGTTGTGGATGGTGCCACAGATGTTGGATTGGATCGATTTTTACACCGTTGGGCTACGATGGTCGATTCGAATCCATCTGTGCAATCGGATTTGTCATATGAAGTGCGAATTTACACCATCTTAGCCCTTGATCTTTGATCTTCCTCGGATTATATCTGATGCTACGGAAGTCCGATCAAGGCGACCTTGGAGTCATTGAGCTCCGATCGTCGCCCTAATCAAATTTGTACAGTTGGATCTTCAATCTGAGGCCCAGATTAAATGTTGCCCTGTCCCTGGCCACTAAGAAGAAGAAATTACTATACAATTTATACAGTTTGACCTAAGTGCATGATGATGCATGTTATGCAATATTTACAATGTATGATGCTTATATGATACTAAGAGCATGCATTAATAAATATTTTTGGCTACTCAGATGTACGCACATCATACCCCCATGCCTATCTTTTGCTAGTTCTTAGCAAAAACTATATGCTATTTATAAAAAAATTAAGTCGAATTTCTTGGGCAAAAGTTATTCTTCAACACTAGGAGATTTTTACTAAGGACCTGAACTACAAAGACACAGTAGTGCCCAGGTGTCAGCCAAATGCAAACCGCCTCAAGTCCTCACCTTATTCAAAGAAGGATCTTTTTCTTCTTTTCTAATTTTTTTGGGTTTTTTAGTTTACGGTTTTGGAGCAGCTTTCTACGGCCACTCAACCCACCCAAGATTCAAAGAGAATCCTAAGTTCTAAGCATCTTTATGTGTGAAATGTGATAGACTCACTGATCGGCGATTAGAATGGACTTTGGGTTTCTACGCCCCTAGGTGACCTTAAAAAGAAATTCTGCCTAAAGGTGTATTCAACTGGTAGCTTTCTCCCTACTTTTATTTGTATAGGGTCAACATAAGGGTGAACCCACTGTATATCTCCCTGGCTTATTCTATTTCTCCACTTCTTCCTAAGTGTTTTGGAATTATACATGCATTTCTTGAGCTGGGTTCTGGACAACCTACCAATGGGCTGTTACCCATGATAACTTGCCAATCATACTTGTGCGGTGAAGTGTGGCTTATTTCTCTTTTTTCTCTTCTTTTCTCCTTTTCTTTTTTTTCTCTTTTTTTCTTTTTGGATATTTTTCTATTTTTTTTCTTTTTTTCTAAGTAGGTGGCTTCCCTAATCTAAGATTTACCTAAAGGCAGTAGGAAAAGAATGATCATGTGACTGAGCTCTAGACAACCTACCAATGAGTTGTTACTCACGATAACTTGCCAACCATACCACCCTAGAAGGTTCATTAGCTACCCAATTTTCGTTAAAACCATCAAAAAGCGAGTCAGTGCAAATAGTGTGTAGATGCTTAGACTTAAAATCCCCTCAAATTAGAGGACGGGTTGATAAGTCATATACTTATCACCCCAACTTATTTAACCAATTAAAATTTGAATTTAGGATGGCGAGGACTCGATAAACAGGTCCACATTTTAGTGGACACCCGAGCTGATTAAGCCCGAAGACCTGAAGGGTCTAAGTGTTCAAGTCATACAGTTTTATTCTCTAAGATTAAAAATTTTCTAAAGCCCAAGTTCTCTTTCCTAATTCAACTTTTTTTTTTCAAAAATAAAGAGAAAATAACAAGAATCAACGGAGCTAACAAGATGATTCAGATAATGATATCCACCTCCCATGCCTATCTAATGCAATGTCCTCATTGTATTAAAAAGACATGAAATAGAGTGGAGTAGAGTAGAAAGCACTTGAATTGCATAAATAACAGGTCGGCTCCGAGATGAAAAGAAACTGTATACATGTTGGATTTAGTGCCTTCAGCTAGGCATACTATACAAAGAAGAAGAAACAAAGAATTTACAAGTGCATGTCAGAATCAGAATAAGAAAATTTAGCTTTAGACCTGCCAGGAGAAGATGTCCACAGATGTGGACCAGATTGTGATGCAGACCATGCCCCATGGTTGAGTATATCTAAGGTTCTGGATAAAAATTATCTAAAACCTGAGATCAGTATGCAAGCGGGGTCGAGCCTATGATTTGTGAGGATGCATCCCAAGTCCAAAATGTCAGGTTATAGAGAAATCAAGCTCAAAAGGATAATCAATGAATGTGCGCTTGGGTTAGACATCCTCTAAATCAAAGATGTCATAAGGGTCTTGGTAGAAGGTTGGTGGTTTCAGACAAATAGACACCCTTAGACTTGGCATTTTACTACCTTCGGAATTGGCTTCCCAAATCATCATTTCCTAATTCATATCCTCCTCATTCAGAATTTGGAATTCCGGGACCTCTTGCATATTAATCACCTCATCTAAAATGTCCAAGTCCAAGATTTGTTGCTAAATTAGAATTGACTTGGATTTAGTGATCTCAAAAACAAAATCATCAATATGCTCAAAGGGGTGTAATTGAGGAATAGGGCTTTGAATTGAATCCTTCATAAAATCAGGATCTAAATCCACCATGCGAGCCCCAACAAGATCAAGTTCCTCAATTTTAGGGCCATCAAATGATTTATCAGATTCCTCAGGCCCAGTTGTCTCACTGAAATCGTGTGCTGTAAACTCAGGTGAGACTTTACATAATGATTCTTCACCTTCAAAATCAAAGAATTCTAAATCTGCATCAATGTATGCCTCAAAATCATCAATCTCTTTTTGTTGCATGGAGACATACGTTTCTTCATACCTCGACTCAGGGATCTCAGGTGAAGTAATCAATTCATCCTTGTTTGATTGCTCTAGAATAACCTGGTTAACGCTGGTCTCATAAAACGTGTCCCTCCTACAGGTGCCTGAGAGGATTTTGACATCGGCTTTCCTATCTGGAGTTCATCCTAGGAATCCTCCCAAGAATGGACTAGAGCAATCACAAATCTCATCCTCCATTTCGATAACTTCCCAAGTAAAAACTCACCCGGGCCTTTATCCTTAACATCCTAGAGCCAATCCAATAAATACTTGTTAAGATCATCAATTATTTTAATTAGGGGCTCTAATTCTTCAGTACAAGGTGTTGGCTGAGCTTCTAAAGATTGTATGGTATTTCTTAAGTTAGCTAACACCTTATCGTGGACCTGGTTAACCTGAACCAAATGGTTTGGTTTAGGGTTGGGCGGGTTTAGGTTCAGTGCAAGGGAGTCAACGAGTTGAGGTTCTTGATACGCTCCCTGATAATAGGTCATTTTAGGTTGTTCGAAGAGGGTGGTGACCTATAAGCATTGTAATCTGGGGAAGGGTAAGGATCAACATATCCTTCTTGATTGTAGATCATATTGGGTTGTCCAAATGAGGGCAGTGATCTATAATTGATGTAGCTTGGAGAAGGATAAGAATCAAGATTATGGTGTCTAGGGTTAGACCCTGAACACGGAGGTCCGAAATTATATCCCTAATTAGGATTATCCCAACTAGAAGATGGATGAGAATAAATCTGGTTGGAATAATAATCATTTTGGGAATAAGTAGTGGTAGGAGGGTAGGAGTGGAAGTGTGAATAGGATGTGGAGGGATCCATGACAGAATGGGAGGAAGAAAGGTGCCCTATAATACAAATAAACAAACCTATCCTTAAGTGGGCTAGCCTAAAGACCTACAAACTCCCAAAACCCGTCTTGAGATAAAGAAACGATTTAATTTACTTCTTTCTGGTCAATCCAACCAGTTAAAGGGAGGGGCTGGGGAGAAGGTTCGTCATTTGGCTTGCGCCTCCGGTTCATAATGTACCCTCCAGCTATGATCGTTTGATTTTGCGCCCCTAACTAGACATCAGATTGAATGGTAGAAATAGACTAATCGAAAATAATCTTGATCTGGGCTTCGAAGAGCGAGTCCAATCCTTAAGGCCAATGTCTACTCTATTTTAATTAAGGTTAGGTTTGAATGTGCTTTGGAATGTGATGGGCCATTTATCTGGGTTGTGCCCTTAATGATTGATTGATATGTGTGTGCGTGCACAACCAATGATTTTCAAGCAAGATTATTTTTTTGGATGTGGTAAATTTTAGGGTTTAAATCTTGCTTAGTAGCTTTTAGGATTCAACTTTAGGTGTATTCAATCAAATTCAGTTGGCACACCAGGTTTTGAAAGCACAGGTGAGGATGTTTTCCTTTAAATCATAAACGAATCTGAAGTGCCTGGTAAATCCCTAAAAGCTGAACCTATGTGGCAGCTACTTGATGAGTTATTTTTAGTTGAAGTGATGCGGCCCAAACAACTCAAACAATTGGCCTGATGCACCACTTAATTAGGCATACAAGTGATTACCTAATCTGATTTCTACTCAATTATGTGTTGATGAGTGTACCGGTCCCAAAGATCGAGTTACCGGTTGAGTATGAAGAATCAGAAGAGGTTGTATACCTCTATGAGATTTTTTTTTAATTTTTCTGTATATGCGGAGGGTGAGGCGGGTGGAGGTGACAACCAAACAATCGAAACTAACCTTAGGGTTTATGAGAACTCCTAAGTTAATTAGGGTTTGTGTTATTAAGTAATGGAATGAAATTTAGTGGGTGGGGAGGTGGGGGTAAACTTACAGACCCTTCAACAACACTTTACTCCAATCTACCACTTTTGCCCGTCTCAAGAGAGTACCTGCAATCACAATAAGAAAGGAGAGAAGTGAGGTAAAAGATAAGGCGAGAAAATGCAAAAAATAATCAAAGAGCATCGCCTCCCCAGCAACGGTGCCAAAATGTTGAATCGGAAAATCGTCGCAAAAAGATTTGAGTTTTGAAAACCCGTTGTTGTAGTGCGATTTGCGAGAAAAATCATCAACAGATAAATTTTACCGAAACTGGAAAAGAATTCTGGGTCAAACACAGGGAGGCGGATGCTTGATTAAAAATTGTATTTGTTTTATTTGTCACGAAGCAGATTAGCTGGCCGAATTGAATCTAAACTAGCTATCTACTTAAAGAATAATAAATAGAAGAGAGAGATTATTACAAATAAAGATAAAATAGAGATAGAATAAACATGGATTTCATAACCATAGAGTAATGTTTATTACAACTAATCACTACACTAGAAAGATGGAAAGATTACAACTAGAAAGCAGTAAATCTATGCTAGAAAGCAGTAAAGAGAAGTTATCCTCCTCAACGACTGCTTGGAGGATGAGCCGCGTTGACGGAGTGTCCGGATGAAGTGGTGAGATGTGGGATAAAGGAGAACGACAATGAACTATGGAGAACGGGGTAGGGCGACATCGCAGTGGGATCTGCTTCCCAAATGATGGTGAGAGAACCACAGTGGAATGCTAGACAAAGGGGATGAGAAGGTGGAAAATTTGTATTTTTAACTCTAATGGAGCATCCTGGGTTTGGGACAGGCTCTTAAAGCTTTGGAGGGGGTGAGAGAAGAGAGGAAGGGATCGATGAAATGTGAGAGGCATAGACCTTTTTATAGGTGTAGAGGTTGGGGGCAAGGTCATTTTAAGCTAAAAAATCAAAAGAGATAGACTTGTTGGTTGCGCTCAAAGGTCTTTCTAAGGCTATACTTATCATGCAAGACCTTAGTTCTCCCTTTATAAGCTTGAGAGGTGTCATAGGCATCATTTCTCAGCTCCTTAAGCTCAGTCAACTCCAATAGTCATGCCTTACCTACTTGCTCTAAATCCATCTTGACACTTCGGATAGCCCAGAGTGCCTTATGTTCAAGCTCAACAAGTAAAGGGCACACTTTCCCATACACTATCCGAAAGGGAGACATACTCAAAGGGGTTTTGTAAGCCGTTCGATAAGCCCATAAGGCATCGTCCAGCTTTTCGGATGAATCCTTCCTATCTGGCCTAACAGTCTTTTTCAAAATGTTCTTGATCTCCCTATTTGACATTTCAACTTGGCCACTCGTTTGAGGATGGTAAGGGGTAGTGATCTTGTGAGTTACTCCCAAACTATTGAGTAGCTGATTGAAGTGGTGGTTCCGGAAATGAGGTCCCTCATTGCTTATAATCATCTTAGGGAAACTGAAGTGAGATATGATATTGGCCTTCACAAATTTCAAGACCACGGAGTGGTCATTTGTGTGTGTAGGAATGGCCTCTATCCACTTGGAGACATAATCAACTGCCACCAAGATATACTCATATCCATGGGATGAAGGGAAGGGACCCATGAAGTCTATCCCCCGTACATGAAAATTTTCCACAGGTCGGATGGGGTGTTGGGGCATCTCATTCCGCTTCCCAATTGTTCCAGTCCGTTGATATTTAATACAGGCCTCAACAAAGTTATGAGAATCCTTAAATAAAGTAGGCCACCAAAAATTGAATTGGAGAATCTTCAAAGCTATTTTCTTAGCACCAAAGTGTCCTCCACAATGAAGTTCATGGCAAAATCTCAACACACTTTGTTGCTCCTCTTTAGGCACACATCATCTTAGTACTTGGTCTTGTCCAATTCTAAATAATTCTGACTCTTCCCAATGAAAGATCTAGCTTGGGAAATGAATATCTTCTATTTCTGCACATCCCAAGAGCCAAGAGTTTCTCCAGTGACCAAGTAATTGACAGTATCAGCATACCAAGGTGAAGTTGGTGTTGCGACATAAGGGTTTCATCGGGAAACGTCTAGCAGATGTCTCCAAATGGAGAGTCATCAAGTGGGAGGCGAGATAGGTGGTCAGTCGCTACATTTTTCACTCCTTTCTTCTCACAAATCTCCAAGTCAAAATCTTGAAGGAGTAAGATCCACCTAATAAGTCATGGCTTAGAGTCCTTGGCAATGAGATGCTTCACTGCCGCATGATCAGTGAAAATGACCACCTTGGATCCAAGAAGATAAGATCTAAACTTCTCCAGAGCAAAAACTACAGCAAGTAATTCCTTTTCAGTGATGGTGTAATTTTGCTATGGTTTGGTTAAAGTCTTGCTGGCATAGTGCAGCACATGTGGTCTTCCCTCAACCCTTTGTCCAAGGACTGCTCCCACTGCGTAATCAGAAGCATCACACATCAACTCAAATGGGAGTGTCCAATCTGGACCTTGGAGAATAGGCGCAGAGATCAAGGCCTTCTTCAGAGTGTGAAAGGCCTCAGCACACTTTCAATCAAAATCGAAGGAAGATTCCTTCGCCAACAAGTCGCAAAGTGGCCTAGAAAGTTTACCAAAATTCTTAATAAACTGCCTATAAAAGCCAGCATGGCCCAGAAAGGATCTAATCTGTTTGATATTCATGGGAAATGGAAGTTTGGAAATAGAATAAACCTTGGCTTTATCTACTTCCAAACCCCTCTTAGACACAACATGCCCAAGTACAATGCCTTTCTGTACCATGAAATGACTCTTCTCCCAGCTAAGGACTAAACCAGTCTCCTTATATCTCTTCAGCACATTCTCCAAGTGCAGGACACTGGTTGAAAGACGAGCCATAAATGGAGAAGTCATCCATAAAAACTTTGACACACTCGCCAATCATGTCCAAGAAAATGATCATACACCGCTGGAAGGTTGCCGGTGTATTACACAATCCAAACGGCATATGCTAAATGCAAAAGTGTCGTAGGGACTAGTAAAAGTTGTCTTATCCTGGTTGTCAGGTAAGACTGCAACCTAGTTATACCTAGAATATCCGTCTAAAAAGCAGAAATACTTATTCCCTGCCAATTTCTCGAGGATCTGATTAATAAAGGGCAAGGGAAGTCATCCTTCTGGGTAGCGGTGTTCAATTTGCGGTAGTCTATGCAGACCCTGTAGCCAGTTGAAGGTTTGGTCACCACTTGTTCTCCCTGGTCATTGGTTTCTATTGTAAGGCTTGCCTTGTTAGGTAGCACATGGATTGGACTAACCCATTTGCTATCCACAATGGGATATATGATCCCAGCATCCAACCACTTCAGAATCTCCTTTTTAACCACCTCCCTCATGTTGGGGTTAAGACGTCTCTGCATGTCTCGAAATGATTTGATGGAATCATCAATATAAATGTGATGCATGCAGAGTGTACAGTCTATACCCTTAATATCAACGATTGTCCAAGCTATGGCTTCCTTATGGCTTGGTAAGCATTCTAGCAAGGCTTCCTCTTGCACCTTAGATAGCGCAGATGAGATGATTACAGGGAATGTATCATTTGGCCTAAGGAATACATACTTGAGAGTGTCTAGGAGGAGTTTTAGTTCAAGGTTGGGGGCTTGTATGGTTGAGGGTTTCATAATAGATGTCCCCATCTCAGGTAGCAGATCTATCTTAAGCAAGTATGATGGGGAGAGAGACTTAGTAGCAACTCCAAGCAACTCTTCAAGTTCTAGTACATCTCCTTCACATTCCTCCAAGATATGGGAATGCTCATTTAGCTTAACATGCTGAAGGGAGTCATCGCAAAAAATTGCAGGAGTTGTCTCTTCAATCAGGTCATCTACCATCTCAACTTGGGAACAATCCTCAAATCCAGCTTATTTATAAGCATCAAACACATTAAGCAGAATTTTCCTATTCCCAAAGCTCATTTTTAACGCCCCAATGTGACAACTAATTGAAGCATTAGAAGTCGCAAGAAAAGGGCGGTCCAAGATGATGGAGGGCTTGGTTAGTTTGTTGGTAGGGTCAATGTCTAATACTAGAAAGTCAACAGGGAAGAAGAAATCCTCCACTCTCACGAGGACATCTTCCAGCAGGCCCCATGGTGTCTTCAAGGATTGGTCTACAACTTGGAGGATTACGGGGGAAGGCTTCAGATTTCCTCCTCCAAGTTGTTCATATACGTAGCTCGGAAGGATGTTTACCCCTACACCCAGATCAAGCAAGGCCTCGTCTATATGTAGGTCACCAATGACCACCGAGATGTATGAGGCTCCTGGGTCCTTAAGTTTCGGGGGTATCCTGTGTTGTATAATTGAGCTAACAAAATGAGGTAGGACAACTTTTGGTTCGACCTATTTCCTCGATTACCGCTTTTTCATGCACAAGTCCTTTAGAAAGCGAGCATAGGATTGAATCCGCCTGATAGTCTCAGGCAAAGGCAGGTTAATCTACACTTGCTTGAAAGTCTCCATGATTTCGTCTGTCCTATCTTTGGCTCCAGATGAGCCAACAGAAGTCTGCCCAGAGTCAGACAAACGCTCTAGAAAGGGCACTCTTAGTCTCTGGGTGGAAGGATTGTCATGTCGGGTAAGTGGTGGAACGGGAACAACCTCTTCCGGTGAGGCAATTTCAATCGGAGGAGAGTTGGGTGGCTCTTCTTCGGTGGGGGGAAAAGTCAGGGTGGATGGGTTTTCAGAAGGCGGGACTATAGCAGCATCAAGTTTGGAAATTTCTTTTCCACTCCTCAGAATAGTCACCACCTTGGCATGCTCCCTAAAGACAATCCATTACCCTTTAGGGTTCTCCTTAGCAGCACTAGGAAGCTTTCCAGTCTCTCTATCTAAAAGCCTCGACAAGGGGTCCTATTTGTGTTTTCATTTCCTGTGTAGCCTTGTCATGAGATTGAATGATGGCACTTTGACTTTCTTGCATAGTTCTCAACATCGCTTTCACTTCATCCATCTTAGAGGTCTTTGGTTGGGCAAAGGTCAGAGGTTGGTTTATTTGTTGGTTCTGAAAGGGTTGTGGTTTATAATTTCCTGAATTTGAGACATTCTTTGTCTCCATGAAAAGTTTGGGTGGTTCCTCCAGCCCTCATTATAAGTGTTGGAGAAAGGATCATTACAGGGTCTGGGACGGAACCCTTAGGTGGCATTCAGATCCGCCTATACAAGCTCAGGGAATTGGGAGGCCAAGTGGCAATCCACAATGGTGTGCGTATTGCCTTAGCAAATGGAGCATTCTGGAGCTTGAGAAATGGAGGCATTTGGCTTGAGTTGGTTTAGGTTCAACATAAGCCTTTCCATATTTTAGTTCAACAACTGAATTTAGAAGGCTAAATTCTAGGTATTCCTAGCCTCATTTGCCTCAATCTTTCGTTGCATAAGAGTGGGTTTCCTATCCAAATAGGTAGAATTTAGGTGGATAGAATTCTCACTCAAGGTCTCAAAAAGCTCCCAAGCCTCATCGTCAGTTTTTGTGAGAAAGGTTCCTACATAGGCACCATCTACTATTTGCCTATGCTTGTCATTTAACCCAGTGTAGAACCATTCTACAAGTTGCCATGTTGGTACTTGATGATGGGGACATAAGCGCAACAAATCTTTAAAGTGCTCCCATGCATCATGAAATTGCTCTCCATCTTGTTGAGCAAAACCTATGATTTCTCTTCTATAATGATTAGTTTTGCTTTTAGGGAAGTATTTTTTCAAAAACTCTCCCTTCAAGGCATCCCAAGTATCCACTCTACCTTCTAGAGTGTGATACCAATGCTTCACCTTATCCTTGAGGGAGAAGGGAAAGAGGATTCGCATTTGGGCATCATCAGTAACACCTTGCAATCTCACCATGGAACAGACCTCGGTGAATTCCTCCAAATGCCTGTAAGGGTCCTCCTTAGAAGTACCATAGAATGAGGGCAACAGAGATATGGTACTACTCTTGATTTCATAAGGATTGTTCCCCCCAAGTCTTCTCAGTGTATGGCCCGGTTGGTTGGTAGGGATAAAATAGTCTCTCAAAGATTGTTGGTTTTCCACAATCCTATTTTCTCCTTCCTTGGTCATCTCTCTTATCTCTTGGTTGGCTTTCCAAAGGATTCCTTTAGGTTTTGGATTAAACACAAGTTGTCTCCTCAGAAATCGCCTACCAAGCATACACTAACAATGCAAACACAATTCAAAAGGACTTTTTTAGGTCTTTAATCAATTAAGGCCTTTGAAATTTTAGTCCAGTTGTAGGTGACAATACAAATTACCCAATCAATTATGTGCCTATTGTCGACCTATGAAATGCCTTAATGAAGCCCTAGTTGGAACTTAGGTGCTCTACTCTAAAGTTCAAATGGTAAACTATTCCAAGGATGGAAGATCGAGGGATGCAAGTAGGCCTAAGCCTTCCTTTGAAGCTGTGCTTTCGCAGTGCTTCATAGCTATCCTCAAATATCCGTGACAGGCTATCCCCTCCTTGGAGTTACCAAACCTTTGATCTTGAGTTTCAAGCACTTTGGTATCCAATGATAGGAGGGTTCTTTCCTAGCATCTCAAAAACCTAGGACTGTCTAAATGCATGCTTTAGTGCATAGTCATACACGTGTGCATTCACCGTAAAATATAGTTTGAATTTTGAACCGCAACACAATGTCTCAAATCAACTCCTTGGGTTTTAATGTTCCTCCATACACGTGGGCACGATGGTGTTTGCGGCTAAGGTGGTGTTGTGAGGCTCTGCGGATGGCAATGCGGGCTGTCACCCCGCATGCCCATGGTAGCAGAACTCTTGCTGCGGTCGAGGCCCATGGTGGCGAAGTGGGCCTCGACCAGTGATAGTGTGGTGTGATGGCCTCCTGATCTTAGTTGCCGGAGGTCTCTTCTTATGCTGCAGGAAGGTGGAAAGGGAGAGGGAGTGTCCGCACGTCGACCATCAATGCCAGATCTAGCATTCACGACCATGACATCAATAATGAAGGTGGTCCTACAGCCGTTGAAAGAAGAAGAGTTAATAAAATAATAAAAGGAAATCAGGGTTATTTATTTATAAGACTTGTAAGAAATGTTAAATCAAACACTACATGTAATGCAACCTAAAAGATTCACTATTCTAATGGATGCTATTCTAAATGATATCATCAATGCATATAATTCATGAAATGCATGAAATAGGCAATTTTATTGTACCTTATTTACATTCTAATGTATGCTATATAAATGTACATGTTAACTTAATGTCTAGGCATTAAAATACATAAATAGCCCACACATATGGGCTCATCAATGACTTTGATGTGACATAGCTCAAAACTAGCAAGAGGTCTCTCATGTAAATACTATTTTTTCATAGTTTTTCACTTAGAGTTTTGCCTGAGGACTAGCAAAAGATAAGAATGGAGGTGTGATATTTTCATAGTTATTTATGTTAATTAATGCTTAACTAATGTTAGTCTAAGGGAAAGTCGGGTTAGATTGCATTTAGTTAGGTCGGATTAGACATTTTAGGTCATTTTGTAAATAATGCATACTCTTGGGCTTTTATGTAATTTTTCCCTCAATTGTATCTGTTATCTTGATGTATTTATTTTTATTTGAGCAGATATAAAATTTCAGGCTAATTGGAGTAAGTTTGATTGAAATTTCTGAATCGAGCTCTTTTGGAAGAAGACTAGCCTAGTTGGTTGACCTATTTGGAGACCCAATTCACTTAGACCCTAACCCAAATTAGGAACCTAATTATCTAGCTTAGAAACCCCTTAGGACCAACCAAAACCTTGTCCTAAAACCTAGAGGGGTCAACCTCTTAGGATACTGATCATAATCGTCAATTTTTGTTGCAATAATGGTGGTTATTGATTGACGAAAAATATCATTAGTGTTATTGTAGTGGATTGTATGGAATACCAACCATCATTACGACCATTATTATTTACATAATTAATTTTTACTGGTTTTGTTCCAGGTTCACTGGGAGACAGTTATTGATTTATATCACTCTCTAATTCCAACATTATCCTTTAATTTCAAAAAGAAGTTTAACGTCTAATAAAGAATGAATGAATGAATACTTGGATTAATTGCTTACAAAGAATTAATCAACATGCTTGCAAAAACTAACTATAAACAAGCACTAAACTATACTCTAAACTATCTCTTTATAAGTTATATTACTAATACTTTCATAAAAGTACACTACCAACTAAGATTACATAGTATACTAATTTAACTTACTAAGCTGACACTTACAGTAACACATATAATAGCTATAGTGACAGATGCAAGCGTCGCTAGACCAAAAAAAAAACTATATACAAACTAAAAGAGGGAAACCAGGGCCTGTGGCGACGGTTATGGCGACGTTTTATTTTGTTAGTAAAGGTATGAATTTATTTACATATAAGTAATTGGCTATACTACGTATATATATATATTAGTCCTTTATATCTGTATTCACTCTTTGATTTCACCATACGTATTTACATCTTCTCTCTCTCTCATTCCACACTATCGTTCATCTTCTTCATCTTATCCTGCATTATACGTCTTCGGAAGCACTGCAGCACACAAGTGATTAGCTGTTGTCATTAACACTCTTAAGTAATCAAAAATGTGTTTAATTTGCAAGCACACTTTTTGAGAGATACATAGCACCCAGAGGGTGGGACCAGACTCTACTAAGTGTGCCCTAATTGTCATTAGGCCGCTTAATTGTGTATTATCAGCTCAGATCAAAGGGCTTCTCAACCCGCTCACGCACACGCACACGCACACCCAGGCCCTCGACCTCCAAATGCTCGAATCAATTCTCAAGTATAAGCTCGTATGTATAAGGCATGGTTGTTTCGGGCACCCAACGCCCATGACGACTGTGCTATAAGAAAATAAAAAACAATAAAATGAGTAGCGTGCGCTCTTCAGCACACGATGGGGCGCTATTCGAGCACCGCATCTACGCTGAAGATGCGTGCGGCTGCTCGATAGAGAGGATTTTGGCCCTCAATTCGAGGGCCATAATTTATTTTAAAATAAAGATAAATTACAGGAAAATAAAGTATTTATATAATACTATATAATTGTACACTTGATTTGAAATTTTATTTATATTTACTATATAAATAAATCAACTAAAGTATACAATTTTTACATACTGATTTTGATGTTTAATTCTTTAATTACTGATAAATTAGCTACTATATGGTCTAATTGACCTTATACAGAGTTAATATACATGTATAAGTATTTTATAAACATTTTTATTGAATTTTACAGATTTAATTTCTGTTCTGTTTACATTTAAATAGTAAATTTGGACTATTTTACTTATCCATTAAGTTTAAATAATACAATAAAATATAAACATACTTCAATTAGCTTAAATTACTTAAAGTACATTAGTCTAAGTATACAGATTCAGTTAACTTAATTCTAACTCTAAATTACTAATTTATCTAATTTAATCTAATAACTTAACTATTAACTTAATAAATTAATTGTTTATTATGTATAAAGAATTAAATTAAGGTATAGGGTTTTAGTGGTTTATAATCTACATATACATATATATATACAGTTTTATAGCTTAACACTGTTATTTACACTGTCTATTGATTTATTTAGTTTAATAGTACATATAAGTTAGTTTAATTAATAAATAGTTATATAATTAATAAATATATAGTATAATCTAACTTAAATATCCAAATTACAGTGTACAATATATACGTAAGTTATTTGTACAGTTTATATACATATACTACTTATTTACATAGAAGACTTAATATAAGGCTTATATTTACAAGAGTATACTTTATATACAAAGTACTTTTTTAGGTATTTTTGGAGTTTTTCACTTGTTATGGTTTTTATACATATTATAGAGATAAGAGATGAGAAGGGAAGAAGTAGATGAGGAGAAAAAGGTATTTGTGATGTTTGTTAGCTATAACTTTTCTTATTAAGTTCCATGGTATACAAATCCATCGACTGGCAAATTCTACCAAGTTGAGAGTTTTGCATGCCATGTAACTTGGTATGTGGTTAAGAAACTTTCTGATCTTTGATCAGACAATTTTATTTTAATTTTTTAGAATTTTTTCTGATTTTTATTGAATTTCAAATCTCACCCATCCTAAGCCTTTCAAAAGGTTTCTAAAGGGGTCCTAAAGGCTTAGGATGGGACTTAGAAGACTTAAAAAAGCATTGACTGCCTTATTTACAGTCAGAGTGAGATCTGACAGAGATTCAACCCATTTTAACATATTAATCATTTTCGTTTCATTTAGTTAGTGTGTTTGAACAGTTAAGTAAAATGAAGTGGCTGACAAACAGTTGGAAGGAAACAAGCATTCACAGAATTGAAATTCAATTTCTTATAAAGGAAGGCTTGTATACAAGAAATGGAATACAACTACATGTCAGTTATTTGATCAAAAATTTCTTATACAGGGTTTTTAGATCAAAAACTCATGCTGCACATTAGGATATCAAACAGCAGCAGCAGCAAGAACACTAAATACCAACCCTGCAGCAAATCAGATTTCACTCCAGACAGCTTACTACAGCTGCAGTAAGTTCATCTAGAATGAAATCAGCACTTAAGGAAAGGAGAATGTAGCTGCAAGTGCAGCAATTTACTGTGGATCTGGGATCAAAATTAGAAATTCAAACTATAAATTCCCTACACCCCAACTGACAAGGGTTTCTCTTGTCAAAAATACTCAATATTTCAATTCCAAAGCACAAATCCTTGTCAAGAAAATTCTCATTGAATCAATCGGCAGAAACACTCATATAACTCTTCCTAATGCTATAGATAGCATGTAGAGAGAGTTGAATCAGACAACTTAAATCCATAATACAAATCCCAGATTCTGGCACCATAAGGAGTATTGAGAACTCCTTAGGTTAAAAGAAAAAGTATCAGTGCTCTCTCAACCAACCACAGTGATTTTCCTTAGTTCTATCATACATTCAATGCATTAAAGTCCTTAAGAAAACTTAGATCAGATTATGGCTCTTCTGAGATGAATTCTGACATCAGAGTCATCTCAGATTCCTTGCCACACAATGAATGGAGATCAGAATTCCTCAGTTTGTCAGATTAAGACAATCAAAATCCAATTAAGTAAAAATCCAACAAACTGACATTTTCAAGCTCAGTACAGGGGCTTTTGTGAACAAAAATGAGGTGAATGGGAAGCCCCTAATGTGCTTTTTGATGCCAATTTCAGATCTGAGGTTAAAAACCATTCAGATCTGAAATTGGGTCTAAATGAATGGGTGAATTTGTGAGGAACAAATCATGGAAATCAGAAGCGATTATGAAAACATGGAGAGGGAGAAAATTCGTAATTATGGACTGTGTGAAACCATCCCCTCTGATCTGGAATGATGAGAGGAGGTGAAAGGGGGGGGGGGGAAATCGGGTCTAAATCTACTGCTACAATACAACTACACTATCATAACAACGAAATTAAACACTACTCATTACTTGAATTCTACCCTAAACCTACTTAACTACAGCTACTACTAACTTGCAGAAAGATAAATCTACTTTAACAGGAAGAATGGGACCTATGGGTCCTTAGCCGGTGGCTAAGATGGAAGAAGGGAGGAAGATGACTCCAGCAAAGGGAAGAGTCTACTAGTGAGGCTCCAGGGTCGTCCTCAGGTGCTATGAAATCCTTAGCAACGAGGAGGTCGAGAAGAAGGCGGCGATTTCAGAGCTGGTGGCTGTGAAATCAGAGAATTGGTGGGGAGGAGAAACTGGAGTGGATGCATGATCGCTAAGAGATGTAGGAGGGAGCAATCCTTTACGCACGCGACCACTGAGGTGCTTAAGTAGCAAACTCAGTGGCTCAGATCACCGCATGGGTGAGAATATCTAATGGGGCAACCGGCGGCAGGGATGAGAGGTGAGGAGCGCGCGACGAGCGAACTCAAAATCTAACCATCAAATGGGATCTGGGGAGAGGGGTGAGCGTACGCGTCGATTCGCACGAAGCTTCTCTTCAAATCCAACCGCAGATCGAAATCACGAGAAGCAACGGACGGCCGAGATCTGCCATGTTCTTCGTGCGCTACAGTGCGTGCAAAGAGCAGCAGGCTGATCTTGAAATGTTGGGAAAATTGTAGGGAAGACCCCTGCGTGAAGGGGTAGAAAAGTTGCGTGTAGGCCCATAAGTGAAGAGAGTTGCAACAGGATGGACCCTGCAGCCTTTCAAAGGGGTCCCTGCGGTTTACAAGTAAATCCAAAAAGGATTTTTAAAGACAAGAATGTGATGCATGATGGACCTAAGTGTAAACTACATATTACAAATCCTAAATGATGTCCAAATGACTTCAAATTTTTATATGTGCTTAATTGAACATTTAAGAAATTAATTATACTTTTGATTTGGCTTTTTAAACTTATTTATGTGTTCAATTACTGCATGGATCACCATTTGTTCTTTGCTTTCAGAATTTCTCGTTTTGTGACCTAATTATGAAGTTTTAACACAGAGTAAAGGTTTTAGGTCTTTTTCTTTGATTCTCACACTTATCCCTTTTTATCTGTTAATTTGATGTTGTTTTACTCAGTATCTAGCTTAACTTCAGCTTTTTAGCTATGATGAGTAGCCACTCATCATACCCCCATGCTTAGATTTTGCTAGTCCCTTAGCAAACAATTCATTGAAGTGTAAAGCAATTTGAGTCTCAGCAAGGCAAGTGTGAAGAGATATCTTTTTCTTTTTTCAATTTTTTTTTCTCAAGAAGTCTTAAGTGTTTGATGACGATCTTCAAGCTGAAAGATTTTTCTCAATAAACCAACTGTGTTTATGTTTGGACATTGTGAGAACCTTATTATTGAGGATAACCTAACAGAACTCAAGACTTAAACGACATAGACCATCTCTCAACCAACAAGGACTCTTGATATTTAAACCTTAAATTGAATTCCAGGACTCAGGGGGTTTTACAGAGACTCAGGATGCTATGAGGTTATGGCTGTGCTTTGTGATAAGTCAGGACCAACCAAGTGAATTCTAAAACTCAATCCCGGGGTTTCACCTCTTTTTTAGTCCAGGTTGGTCCTAACTTCTGCTCATGTTTTCAGATGACTCTCAAGAATTGATGAGTATTCAAATCCAACCCTTATTGTGTTTGTGGCTCAAAGAAGTTTTGGTGGATAAACAAGGTATTTGTTTTTGAACCCTGAAAACATTTTGGGTGGAACATTTGTACTTACAGACTCTGGAGAACATACTTGACTTGTTTGCAAGAACTTTTTTTTTTATGTCAGTATGTCTCTGGAACTTTATTTGGTAGAGCGCATTGTATTTGGTGGGTGAACTTTTTGTGGAAAGAGTCTCTCCTAGACACAAGACTAAAGGTTAGGACAAAGAGTCTACCTACGCGCACAGGTAATGACTCCACCTTCCCTAATGAACACTAGGGTTGAATTTTAGGTTCAAGTGATTTTTCCTGATATTGTGTAGTGTAAGCCAAGGTTACTTAGACTCCTAAGTCAAAGCAAACTAGCGAATCCTGTACTGGTGACTCAGGTACAAGAATATGTCCTAAAGTTAGGAGAGACTGTGGTCTATCTTGTCAAGGCTCAAAGTGTATTAAGCCCAAGCTTGTATCAAGCTATTATGGCCCGGCAAGTCAAACCAGTAAAGGTTGAATGTCCATAAACACTTATTCTATTTTTGTTCTCAGCTAGAAGATCATAGTTAAACACTTATTTTTCATCTTTGACACTTTTTCTCCCTCTTTCCTTAGAATTAATGTCCTCCCTTGACAATAGAGTGCATGTCCCTTATTGTATTTTTGGAATTTTTTGTGATTTATTATTTTTTTGTATTTTTGGCTTTGTAATTTTTTTTAAAATTTGAAAAAATTTTGAAAATTTTTTTTTTCAAAAATTTTTTTTTCAAAATTTTTTCAAATTTCTTTTTTTCAGTATATATATACTATAGGTGTGTCTACAATTGTATTTCTGTTTAAATGGTTCACCATTTACACCCCCCATGCTTAAATGTTGCAATGTCCTCATTGAATGAATAGGGTGGATACAAATGCATGCTCTACTTTTCACTATCTCTGTGTGGACGATTTTAAGTTTGATCTAGGATCAGAGTGAATAGTCGGGCTAGGAAGTGAAATGCATGACATGTGTGTCAATGGAAGTATGCTAAAAATGCAAGAGTAGACACCTAATGCAAATAAAAGCCAGAGTAATAAAGGTGAAAAACAGCTATATACAAGGATAGGTTTTGCTAAGTTTAACGCCTTCAGCTAGGCATAAACCTGGATGGTAGTTCAAAATGTAGGAGTGAAATGGTGGAATTGACAAGTCTGAGATCATGCAGCTCAATGAAAGGTTTTAGTCTTTGTTCATTTACAGTAAAAGGTTCAGATTTGTCAATTTCAGTGATCTCAACGGCTCCATTGTCAAAGATTCTTAAGATTTTGAAAGGTCCAGTCCATTTTGATCTTAGTTTCCCAGGAAAGAGTTTTAGTCTAGAGTCGAAGAGGACTTTTTGACCAGGGTGAAATGATTTCCTATGAATGTGATGGTCATGGAAGGCCTTAAGTTTATCCTTATAAATCCTTGAGCTTTCATAAGATTCATTCCTTAACTCATCTAGCTCAGAAATTTGCAATTTCCTAAGATCACCGGCCTTCTCTAGGTCCAAGTTATACTTTCTGATGGCCCAATAGGCTTTGTGCTCTAGTTCTACGGGAAGATGACAGTGTTTCCCGTACACAAGTCTAAAAGGAGACATGCCTAATGGGGTTTTGTGAGCTGTCCTACATGCCCACAACGCATCAGAAAGGCGGGAAGACTAATCCTTTCTATCTGGTCGGATGGTAGTCTGTAAAATCTTCTTGATCTCCCGATTGGACAATTCAGCAAGTCCATTGGTTTGAGGGTGATATGGTGTAGCTATCCTATGTGACATCCCATACTTTTGAAGTAGGGATTGAAAATGTGTGTTTCTAAAATGAGACCCTCCATCACTAATGATGGCTTTTGGTACCCCAAATCTAGAGAAGATGAAATCTTGAACGAATTGTGTCACAACTCTATGATCATTAGTCCTCGAGGGGATGGCTTCTATCCATTTAGAAACATACTCAACTACCAACAATATATACTCAAAGCCAAAAGATTTAGGAAAAGGTCCCATGAAGTCAATGCCCTAAACGTCAAAGATTTCGCACACCATGATTGGATTCAAGGGCATCATGTCCCGATGGCCAATACTGCCGAGAGACTGACAACGTGAACATGCCCTGCTATATTCGTGTGCATTTTTAAAGATTGTGGGCCAATAAAAACCTCTCTGCAAAATCTTTGCACCAGTCTTTTTGCCAGAGAAGTGACCGCTGCACGCCTGGTCATGACAGAACGACAAGATGCTTCCTATCTCCTTATCTAGAACACACTTCCTAAGGATCTGGTCTTTGCAATGCTTGAAAAGCCAAGGTTCTTCCCAGTAATAGTGCTTGGCCTCGGATCTAAGTCTGTCTTTTTGATGTCAAACCCAATCAGTGGGGAGGATTCCAGAATCTAGGTAGTTGGCAATGTCAGCATACCAGGGAAGATCAAAATGAATGACCAGCAATTGCTCGTCAGGAAGTGGTCAGAAATGGGTAAAGAAGGAGAAATTGCTTCAGAAGGAAGGCAGGATAAGTGGTCAGCTACCACATTCTGCTTTCCCGCCTTATCACGAATCTCTAAATCAAATTCCTGTAAAAGTAGGATCCATCTAATCAGATGAGATTTCGCATCCTTCTTGGCGAGAAGATGTCGAACTGCAGTGTGGTCGGTGTAGACTATAATGTGGGAACCTAAAAAATAAGGTCTGAATTTCTCCAATGCAAATACTACAGCTAGCAATTCCTTTTCCGTGATGGTGTAATTCCTATGAGCTTCATCTAAGGTCTTGCTAGCGTAATAGATGACTGTGGGTTTCCTGTTCAATTTTTGACCAAGGACAACTCCTACTGCATAGTCAGAGGCATCACACATGATCTCAAAAGGGTGAGACCAATTCGGGGGTTGCAGTATTGGTGCCTTGGTAACCAGATCACGAAGTGTCGTATAGGCACGAACACAATCGTCAGAGATCTGGAAGTCTACATCTTTAGAGAGGAGAGTGGTGAGAGGTCAGGCTATTTTCGAGAAATCCGCTATAAAGCGGCGATAAAAATCAACATGCCCGAGAAAAGATCTAATCTGTTTAACCGACGAAGGTAGTGGTAATTCAGAAATCAACTTTACCTTCACGCGGTCAACCTCTATTCCTCTCTCCGAGACAAGGTGACCTAATACTAGTCCCTCTGGTACCATGAAATGTGATTTCTCCTAGGAAAGTACCAGATTCACATTTATGCATCTTTGCAGGACCTTAGTCAGGTGGTCTAAGCATGCATCAAATGTGCTCTCGAAGGCTGAGAAGTCATCCATGAAGACTTCTAAGCAATCACCTACTAAGTCGAAAAAGATTGCAAATATACACCTCTGAAGTGTAGCAGGTGAGTTGCACAATCCAAAAGGCATCCTACGGAATGCAAAGGTTCCGTAGGGGCAGGTGAATGTCATTTTTTCCTGATCATCGAGGTGAATTGCCACTTGATTATATCCTGAATATCCATCCAAAAAGCAGAAAAATCTATTCCTCGCCAGTCTTTCCAATATCTGATCAATGAAGGGCAAAAGGAAATGATCTTTCTTCATGGCTTGGTTGAGTTTCCGGTAATCTATACATACTTGCCACGAACTAGCAATGAGTGTAGGGATGACTTCTCCAGAATTAGTGGTGATGATGGTAAGGCCGACCTTCTTTGGCACAACCTGAACAGGACTTACCCATCTGCTGTCAGAAATTGGGAAGATAATTCCGTTGTCTAACCACTTAATCATTTCATTTTTCACCACCTCTTGCAATGTAGGGTTCAATCTACGCTAGGGCTGTCTAGCAAGTCTAGATCCTTCTTCAGTGAAAATCCTGTGTGCAATAAGGACTAATGCCAGTCAGGTCAGAAAGGCTCCATCCTATAGCCTGTTTATGTGCTCTCAGGACAGATAAGAGTCGAGATTCTTGATCAGATGATAAGGAAGAGTTAACAATCACTGGATCGGTCTGATCAGGTCCTAAGAAAACATATTTGAGAGAGTCAGGAGGAGGCTTGAGTTCAACAGGTACAGGATCAGAAGGAGCAGCTGTGGAAGTTTCAGGAGATCCTAGAGATACTAAAGGAATAGGAGGTAGATCCTCAGTCTCTAAATTGGGTATCTCAGTGGAAGTCAAGCCAGAGTCCAAAGAGTGTTGAGGTTCTAAATTCAATGAATCGATTAAGGTATCCTCAACCAATCAGTCCAAAGAATCCAAAGAAAAGATTTCCTCAATTAAACTATAGGTCGGTCCTCTTTGGGCCTGAAAAATATCAATCTTTATTTTCTGATCTCTGAACTTCAATTCTATAAGGCCCTCCTCACAATTGATGTTTGCCTTAGCCGTAGCCAAGAAAGGTCTTCCTAAAATGATAGGTGTGTTCCGGATATCTTCAGGTATTTCCATGTCAAGGACTATAAAGTCTACAGGAAAGTAAAAATCCTTGACCCGCACAATAACATCTTCCAACACTCCCTGAGGTATCTTAACTGATCTGTCAGCTAATTGCAGGGACACCTCGGTTGGCTTCAGATCGCCAACCTTGAAATGTGTCAGCAGAGAGGTTGGGATAAGATTGATGGAAGCACCGAGGTCAAGTAGTGCTCTATTAAATGTGGTGTTACCTATCATGCAGGATATGAGAGGGGTGCCTGGGTCTTTCATCTTAGCAGGGAGGGTACTGGAGATAATGGAACTAGCTTGTTCCGAGAGGATGATTGGACTACTCCCTTTTTGAATCCTTGCTTTACACTTAGGTGTGCATAGGTCTTTTAAAAACTTAGCGTAAAGAGGAATGTGGCGAATTACATCCAACAAAGGGATGTTTATGTGGACTTGCTCAAAGAGCTTAAGCAAATCCTCCTCAGGTGCCACACAAGTCTTTTTCTTTCCTTTCTCCTTCTTCTTTAAAGCTTCAGGAAAAGGTACAGGAGTGGTGACAAGAGGTTCAGTCCTAGGTAAAGGAGAAGTAGGAAGTGGAGGAGTGGAAGTAGAAGCAATAGAAGTAGGAAGAGGTGGATTTAGTGTGCTTTTACCACTCCTAGTAACTATGGCATTTAGTTCGGCCCTAGAGGTAGATGGTAAATCAGTGTTAGGTAGTAGATGTGGTTGTGTTTGTGCAAGAGAAGAACTTGAGTCTGTGAAGAATTCAGTGTCGTGCAACGGTTGTTAAATGACAAGTTCTTGATCTTGCACTGCCGATCTAGGTTGAACATACCTCTGAGTAGGTATGTTCCTAGGGTTGGGTTGTGCTTGAGATAGGAGTGAATGTGGTTGACGGGACTCCGTCAAGTGCGATAGCTGGGCTCTCATCTCAGCTAAGGCTGCGTCCTGTCTCTGCTGCATAGCAATATTTTGTTGTTGCATATCAGCAAGAGCTTTTATGATAGACCCCAATTGGTCATCTCGTGTAGGCCCAGATTGAGAGTATTGGGTGGGCCTGGGTTGGGGTTGCTGGTAGGCACGCGGTGGATATTCGTGTGATTGTGGAGGTGGTGCTCGGATCGGGTTGTGCTGTGGTGGTGCAGAAGGTTGTTGAAAAGGAGGTCTCTATGAATTTCCCGACCACAAGAAATTTGGATGATTGCGCCATCTAGGGTTGTAGGTTTGTGCGAAAGGGTCATTATGAATGGCATGGACCTCCTCCGAAACTCCAGAAGGTGCAGGGAAGTCAGTGAAGGGAGGGACAAAGGTTCCTCCAACCGGTGAAGGATATGGAAATGGGAAGTCCGGTAATGCAATTTGTGTCACAGAAAGATTATTCATAGTTTCCCTCCCTGTGGGAAACTGAGAAGTGTTTTATGCTGGTGACTGAGAAGAAGAAGATGAAGGTTTTGAGAGAAATTTCCATACTTCATCTACTTGCTTCTCGATTAAGCCCATTTTATCCAGTTGACTAGCCACTATCTCTAAGTCTTTGCTACTGGATTGGGCTTCGTGTACCCCAGTATGTGAGTGGGAATGTGAGGACTTTCTATTAAACATGCTCATTGAAGCATTATTAATAGAGTTTTCGGCCATGCCTTCAAAGAGCTCAAAGGCTGAGTCCTCGTCCCGACACAGGAAATTGCCTCCACAAGCGACATCTACAAAATTTCGTGTGTCATCATGGAGCCCATGGTAGAAGATTTGGACCTATTGCCAGCGTGGGACACCATGGTGGGGACATTTCTCAGAAGCTCGTGGAATCTCTCCCAAGCCTCGTGCATTGGTTCTCCTGAATTATGAGTGAATGTAGTGATGGCACGCCTTAAGGCGTTAGTGTGGCCTACATGAAAGTACTTCTTTAAGAACTCATGTTCTAAAGAAGCCCAGGAATCTATAAATGTAGTCCGTGCAAGTGTTCAAAACCAAAAGGCTGCCTTATCTTTCAATGAAAAGGAGAACATTTTCATTAAAAGCGTGTGCTGATCATGTCCTTGCGACCCAAAGGTTGGGCAAGATTCTTCAGCTCCTCTAAATGCTGAAAAGGGTCCTCAGAAGCAAGTCCATGGAAGTGAGGAATGAGTGCTATAATGTTTGGCTTCATTTTAGTAGCACGACCCCCATTGGGATAACGTACCACAAGCATTGGTTGAGCAACTGCGGGATTATAGTAATCCCGTAGTTGAGGTCTACAGAGTTGGGGTGGTGCCTGAGGATTTCTAGGTTGAGGTGGTTGTGGTTGGGGGTTAGCTAAGAGATTAACAGCTTGAGCCAGCTGTTGCACCTGTTGGGTTAAGGTATTCATTTGTAGTTGTGTTTCGAGAAGGTGCTAAAGATGAGGCATAGGTCCTCTCTCCAGGGGTGGGTTAGGAAGATTAGGATAAGGTGGAGGTTGGAACCTAGGGATAGGCCGTTGTGGTGGTGGAGGATGTGCAATTAAGTGTGGAGGAAGTTCTTCAAAATCCTCGAATTGTGACGACTCAAGATCATCCTCTTGGTGAGTGGAATAGTGAATAGGAGTTTGAGACTCAGGAGGTAGGGGATTAGAAGTGGAAGGCAAAGAGGAAGATACACTAGCTTGGGTATGAGTACCCAAGGGGAGTACAAGTTCTGGGTTCTGGGATCTCCTACCTTCCATTGAGTTGGTTTTTGAAAACACGTTTACTTCAATTCGTCACAACTCAATGGAAAACTTCAGCCAAGTTCACAGAAAGCGGAAAATCCCAATTAAATCTCAATCCATTCAGAAGACCAAGCAAGCAAGATGAATCGAAAAATTTTTTTCCTAGAGGTTGCTACGCAAAATTATGTTGTACACAAACAATTGTTTCAAACAATTGTACGTGTTCTAAGATAAACTTAGCGATGTGCAGACCTCTAAAATCTACCGAGAGTCTGGATAAGACTTAGCGTGCCAATCCAGATCTTGTGGTTGCAGAAGGAGATGAGGTAGAAACCCGTGTGCTGTGACCTTAAGTGATCGTGCTGTGCGCACGATAGCAATCAACACAAGGCGATAAAAATCTCAATCAAGGTTTCACACAAAGTTAATATCTCCTTTTGATTTAGTTCAAGTGATTATGAGGTGATTTCTATGCTGCTTGTCTTGCTTTTTACTCAGTTCAATACAAAAGATGGTCTTCTTTAATTTCAAGTCAAATGCAATGATGACAGGAGTTGGAGAAAAGTAAAGAATGCGTACCTGACTCCAGCAATCTTCTATATGCAAATTTGACTTGAATTGAAATCTAGTAGAAAAGTATGCAACCTAAGATGGATGCCTAAGGATATGCTGCTGCTAGATAAGGATGAGATCTTTTTGATTGATTTATTTTTTTTTTATATGCAACAAGCAAAAACAAAGAAAGAAATCGATTTGGAAAATCGTAATGGAAAAACCATATCGATGAGAGAGAAGTAGAAGAAAGTCCACAGTTATTATAATGAATGTGTGAGAACAGGCTCTCACAATTTATGACTAACAATTTGTCCTAGTTAGTATACCTAAATCTAACTAAACTATACTACTACTACTAGTCCTGCAGCTACTCCGAGGGCAAACTTCGCCTAGACGTCAAGTCAGGAGCGCAACGATTCCACCAGGAAGACGACCTCCACCTGGAAGATGATACTGCTTCCCCTCCTCCTCAAGTGCTGTGGAAAAATAACAAATGATTAGTAAAAGAATAAAAGAATGTATACACAATAACAAATTAAACAATGAAAGAAAACAATTACAATCAATGAAGTTGAATGAAATGAAAAATTTCTATATACAAAAAGAATTAAAGGGTAATTTTGGCGTAAAGAGAGTTGCCTCCCCGACAACGACGCCAAAAATAATGATCATAATCGTCGATTTTTGTTGCAATAATGGTGGTTATTGATTGATGAAAAATATCATTAGTATCATTGTAGTGGATTGTATAGAATACCAAAAAGAATTAGATGGCGAATCTGAGTTTCAAACACAGGGAGGCGGAAATTGAATACTTTCGTTGCTAAGTTTTATTGCCACATGATTATTCACTCCATTTGCTTGCGTGAAAAGTAGAGAAAGCGTGAGAGGGTAGGGGAGGAGAGAGAGAGAGAGAGAGAGAATTGGGTTCGAAATCTGAGATGAACGTCACTAACTACTACTATTAATCATGATATTAGGGAAAACTCGCTTTGATTAGCATCCATCAAGACAACATAATGATAATAGAAAGATTATTCTTAATACAGAAATTATCTATAATCATAGCAATGATAGCTAGAAGAATGCTTGAATAAAATCAAGAACATAAGCTAAAGGAAAAGAGAGTTTTATTGCTAGGAGCTGTGTTGAGGCAGCCACGGCGGTGGAGGAGGCTCCGTCAGTAGCTCAGCGGCTCTAGGGACTAGCTTTGGACCTTAGGATGGTAGTAGAATAGCTTGGAGAGAGATGTGTTGCTAGGGGAGGCCATGGGGGCCTTTTATAGGTGAAAAAGACCTAGAATTGGTTGTGGATTGGCCTTAAATTGCGCTTGGATAAGCACTCGAGCGTGAATTGTGCCCATGCACACGCACATGCATTGACATGCTTGCTAGCACATGAGCTGGCATGGCAAGATCGTGGGCGTCCATTGCTAAATTGACGGCTGAGAGGAGTGCTACATCGTGCCTTCCATTGCGCCCTTGTGATCATGCGGATCGCGTTGAGCCATGTGGTCATGTCTTCAGCGTCGATCGTTGATCATGCAACGAATATTCATGTGGAGATGAGCGCATGCGATTGTGCGGATCACGCCAAGTGACGTGGGCACGTCTAGGGTGTCGAAGGCTAATCGAACAGTGCTATTAAATTAGTGGCATGAGTAGGGAGACATGGATCGCGATTCAATCCCGCATCCTCCATGCTTAAGAGCTGGAGCGCAACCATTGCACTACGCAAGAGCTTTAGGTCCCCACAGCCATGGATGAAGGATCGTGTAGCTTGAGTTGGCTGATGGTGTGGCGCCTTGAGAACCGTTCAATAGCGATTGAATGGTGGATGTGAATCGCGTCAACGTGATGAAGAGATTGAGTGGGTGTTGGGCGGGCACTGAGATGGAGACACATGGCGCGTTGTGGGCTGTTGATCATTAGATCAATGGCCAGAACTTCTTTGGCTCATTGTGGGGGCTACAGAGGACCAATCGGGGTGATTTCAAAGCCATTGGACTTTGATTTTTGTCTTGATTTCATCTGTGAGGCTTGATCACTCATTTGAGACATGTTATAATATGTACTTTCACAACTTAGCCATTAGAGGTTAGTTTCAAGAAATATTTTATAAAAGCTATGTAAAATGCATGCATTGCCCTAAGTAGACTAAATTGTAGCATTTAAGTACTAAAGCTCTCAAAATTGACTCTAAATGATCAGATTAGCACTGTTAAATATAGAGTCATCATGAAGCTTTACGTGAAGCTCCGTGGGATGACGGGGAAGAGAAACCCTATACCTATTGTACGTGGTAGAGGCGACGAGATACATTGGAGAAGCTTCAAGGTGTATCAATGGCGAAAGTAGGATGAAGAAGAAAAGGATGAATTGCGACCGAATTGAGCACACCCCGTGCTGGGTTGCGATCAGAGCAATATATAGAGTTGGCTGGTACATCAAATTGAATCAAACAAGTAGATTTGGAGTCCAAAATCAAGGGGAATTTTTTCCCGATCTTGCGGCAAAGGCTTTGGCCGTTCTTGCAATCGAAGGTACTTGAAAACACGGTTGCTATGTTTGTCATGAATTGAGGATTAATCCTACCAAATTTAGTGGGATTTGGTTGCAAAATTTTTTATCTATAGCTGCTGCCAACCGAAGCTCTCGTAAGGAGAGGGAGCTTCCTGTGTTTGCAAATGAAGAAGATAGTTGACGTCATGCTGATGTCAATCGAGGACCAAAAATGTACAATATTAAAAAATTGAGGACCATTATACAAAGTAGGTGAAGATGTAACCAAATAAGTCTCAAGTTATTAAGGTAACCAAATTAGGACCTAAAGAAATTTAATGGTGGCTTCAACTTTAGGTTTTGATAAAGTAAGGATGGTTAATCTTTCATTTTAACCCAAAATATAGCAAATGTTAACCTATCTTTGATTCAAGTCAATTTGGGCTCTTTTTATAAATTGATCATTCTAAACCTTAGGAAATATTTTTCAATGATTTTTAAAAGGTTTACATTTCATTTATTTCAATTAGAATCCTTTAAATTTAAGTGACGTCAACATTAGGATTTTAAATAGTGATTTAGCTTTATTACTTTGAGAAACCCTAAGCCAGTTCATGCAAGCTCACTTATTGAGAGTTTAAGCTTAATTGACCTCCAATTAAGTGTAGGTTTACCCTTGAGTTAATCTGCACTTATATTTTTCTATTAAAATAGAAGAATTAACCAATTTTGATACATGGCTCCTTGATTTTAGACATGAGTAGGTTATACCCTTTCAATGACTAATTTAGCCTTAGAACTCTACCAAATTGAGCTAGATATAGAGGATGATGGTATTACCATTAGTACCCTTACCTCATTGGCTAGTTGGCCAATTGGCCTATCATAATTTGTGGGGAGGCTAGCCCACTCCCTAATCCACTAGCCAAATTGACTTATCAAAACCATCTAGTTATGCATATTCATTTTCATATCCCTTCACATCAAGTTTATTCATTTATCACGATTGGATAATTTATCATTTAATTTTCCATGCAGAAGCATCCATGGATTATTATTTGCCACAATATTACGAGTTTAACATACATTTCTTTAATCCATCACATAGCCTTCCCATATTCATTTCACTCAAGGACCAATTATCACAAGAGTATATCAATTTTATAACAAGACAAGTATAAGATTATTAATTAATATTCAATGAATTTTGTAAGTCAAGTAATCTCATCATTTGATTCAAGCATCAATGTTTCAGTATTATTAGTACCCAAACATGAATAATCATTCATTATTATTTTTTTAAACTCTAGAACTCAGCAAAAGGAGAGAGAACACACGCAAAATGGTAATTTTTGCAAAAGAGGGCATAACATCAATTTTCATCGAAAGGGAAATAGGACTATTCTACCAAATGTTATCAGAGGGTCACGGTAACTTCAAGATGCATGCCTACCACCCCTCATGCCTCTCATGACCTTTGGAAATTGTCTATGAGTTAAGACAGAGAAAATGGGCTAAAATCACAATATGGGATTTTTTATAATTTTCATGTGAAAAACAATTTCCAAAATTATGTTTAGATTTTAACAGTGTATTACACATTAAGAGGATTTTGACGGTACCAAGAATGTGAAAATCAAACATCGTTTGACCTTGAATGGATTAAAATGCAAAATGGGAACCTGCACACGCATGCCCGTGTGCTCCACATACATGCACTTGCTCCCCATGCCCATGCACGCTACACCCTTGCACTCTGAGCACCATGCACCTCTTGCACTTGCACACTTGTTGTACACCTACGCAGTTGTGCTTTGCGCACGCCCACTACACATACTTCACGTGCTCTATGCATATGCCACCATGCGTTGTTGCCCTCTCTTTCCTCACTTTTCTTATTTCTCGAGATGTGTGCGATTAGAAGGGACAAATGATGACAAAAAAACCCTAATTAGGCCCTTAAATAGGCCACCAACTTAGATTAGGGTTTGGAGACTGACTTTTGACAAAAATACCCTTAAGTGTTGGTTTAATCAAGCCTCACACCCATTTATCATATTTTTCACGTAACTTTTGCTACAAGCCTTAGGTTTCTACGAAAAAAGTATCATTGAAACCTTACGATGGGTGGAATTCAATGATACCACTTATGACTCCTTTTGAAATGTTTTAATCAAGGGTTGACCAAAAATATGCATTTTTTACGTTTTACAAGATGTTCTGACCTGACTCAACCCCAATGAGTACTAATGGGTTTGAAATGATGCAGACTATAAAATGACTCAAAACCCTAATTTTGACAAAAATAACCCCCATACCCTTGATTTTGGTTTGGGTGTGCCTACATCCCCATTAAACGAGTTTCATGAGTAACTTCTACTACACAACTCGGATTTCTGTGAAATAAGAATTGTTGAAAAGCTTACGACAAGAGGAATACAACAATACCATCTATGAAATATTTAGGAGAATTTTCACAAGCTATTAATATGGTTTGACCAAAATATGCATTTTTATTATTTTTAGGGTATATAGACTCGATTCACACTTAACAAGTATCAACAGGTTGTTTCAATGTGCTTAAGTCCAAAATGACTCTAATATTTGTGTTAAGGATTTACTTGGATACAAGTTATAATGAAATTATTTACCGATAATGCTTGTTTACATATGAATCTGTTTAAGAGATTAAAGATATTTGACTTGACAAAAAGATGAGAAAATATTGTATTCCTTGTTGAATAGTAAAGGATTGAAATTATAGATGGTGATGGTGATAGCAACCATAACATTTAGTCTCAGGCTTGGTATCAACAACACAACTAGCTAGACTTGTTGAGAGGTACAGACTGATTCAGAGAGTAAGATAGCCTCCCCATGACTTTCTTGATAGGTTGTTTAGCTAATCAGATAGCTAGGTCTGAGTAGGTATGTGTTATTTGTGAGAGGCCTGATATTGTCTCTTCCATACCTTGTAGTGGAAATGATTGGTTGTGTGACAATGTAGGGTAGTTCCCTACATGCGTATCACACAACTCGTAGTCACCACTTCACCTAGGTTGGGATCCTAAGGCAGTTAACCAAGTAGTGGGGTAGGAACAGGTCTCCTAGCCAAGAGAGTGTTGCATATTGAACTTACTATTTGGAATTGTAACAACCCGAGCCTAGACCTGAGTCCAATCGAGAAAAGCTGACCTTGACAAGTTGTTGGGTGTGAGCCCAATGGACCCAAGCAACCACCCAAAATGCTTAAGCCCCAGTTGACAGGTAGTAATTCTCAATCCTTATATCCCACCACTCACTTTCATGAGTTTACAATGTGAGACTATTTTTAGTGGTTTTACAATTTCTTCTACTTGAAATCCTAAAGTCCTTGTTAAGGTTTGATACTCCCAGTAGTAATGGCTGCTTTGCCTCATGGTACACTCTTTGGTTGTCCCAAAGGCAGTCCTTTCCTCCTACTAGAGTTTGACTCTGATACCCTTTGTAACAACTTGGGTCTAGGCCTGGGTTGTCACAAAATAACACTCCCAAAAATAGTCCCACATAGGGATGTCAATTTGATACTTCCCAACGGAGGACTGACCCAATCTGATCCTATTTGGATGAGTAAAACCCGCTTCATTTAATATTCAAGCGGGTTTGGGTTTTCGAATGTAAACTCGATCGGGTTTGGGTTCAGGTATGGGGAAAGGTACCCCCAAACCCGTATACCCAATATAAATGTATTATATATACAAAAACTCTAGAAATTTTAAATATTCCAAAAGTCCTAATTTTAAAAATCCCAAATATCCTAACTCCCAAGACCCCCAAATTTCTACGTTTTCTCCAAGTTTCCAATGTCTTAAACATTTCTGACTACAATTCCCATCCCATTCTATTCTTTGCTCCTTCTTTGAGCAATTGCAGCACCATGTTGGGATCGGGTGGTGTCCATAATGCCACGTCCATGAACGAACAATGAGTCTTGGAGGGTTCTCTTCTCCTTAGGAGCACGTAAAATCTACCTTTCCTTCATTTATGCACTGCTTTGTTGTTGTATTTGTTTGGATACTTTGATGGAATCATAAATAGGATTGTTTGACACATGATTGGGATTTGATGATCAGTACACTACACGATCAAGTTGGCTAGTTGGGATTCTGACCGCACTCCACGAGACCATGCCTCTCCATCAAAACATCTCAATCTCCTCTCCATGGTAATATTCTTCTTCTCCAGCTGGTCATTTGATAAGACCCCCATTTACTTTCTATTCTATTGTTAAGTTTAAGAATAAATTAGGCCTTGAGATTAAAGAGAGGACAAATTAAATGGTTACTAACGGGTAGGCATTGCAATAACATTAATGTGAAATTTTAATATCTTTTGACATTTTACGTGATGGAACATGATTGCTTATGCTCCTAAGGTAACAAGGAAAAAAGAATGCTTGAGGGAAAAAAACCACCAATTGCTTTTTTATTATTTATCTAAGATAAGGTCAAATAAAAAAGAGTACGATGGGGATGGTGGAAGTTGTAAATTATTTTCAATATTTATTTGCAAATAGTCACTTAATTGTCTACACAAGAGAAGCAACAACCATCACAAATAAATATCAACACATTGCAAGATGTTGCTGTAACAACATCAATTTCTAATCAACCTTGCATTCAAGATGCACCTAGGAAAAGGAGATGTACATCTAATGTGTGGAATCATTTTGTGAAGAAAAAAGTGAATGGAAATAAGAAGGCAATTTGTAACTATTGCACAAAAGAATTAGGAGGTGCATCCAAGAATGGAACATCATATTTGCATGACCATCAGAAGATTTGTCCAAAAAGGAAAAACAAAGATGTTAAGCAACAACTTCTTATTGCGAATCAAAAGAAAGCAGACGAATCTCTTCAAAATTACTATTTTGACCAAGAAACCTCAAGATGAGATCTTGCTCATATGATCATTGAATACCCTCTTAATATGGTAGAGCATATGGGATTTAAGAAATACTCAAGCAATCTTCAACCTTTATTCAAGGTTTTTTCTCGCAATACTGTTGCTAGCGGCATTCTTAACATTTATTCACAAGAGAAAACCAAGATTATGCAGTTGATTCAAAAGAATGAGAGTCATCTTTTCATCACTACTGACATGTGGACATCAAATAACCAAAAGAGAGGTTACATGGTCATTACATGCCATTTCATCAATGACTCATGGATTTTGCAAAGCAGGATATTGGGGTAATTTCATACTTCTTTATTTATTTAGTAATTTATTTAAAGCATGTTGTAGATTGATAATTAGCAATATTTTATAGTGTTTTATTTATAGTGGTTGATAATTAACAATATTTTATGGTTAATATTGTAGATTTACTTATGTTCCATGCCTACACACTTCAGAAGCACTTTCGGATGTTTTAATGGAATGTTTGCTAGACTTCAACATAGATTGCAAGTTGACATGCATTACTTTAAATAATTGCTCCACCAACGATGCTCTCGTGGAAAACTTATTCAAGAAACTCTCATTGACCTCATTCATCCTATGTGGTAGATTGTTTCATATGCATTGTTGTGCACATATCCTGAATTTAATTATTAATGTTGGATTAGACATAATTGGAGAGGGAATTGCGAAAATTAGAGATAGTGTCTCATTTTGGACAATAACTCCAAAAAGAGAAGAGGAATTCATAGAAGTTGGAAGGGAACTACAAATTCCATGCACTAAGAAGTTGTCACTAAATTGCAAAATGAGGTGGAATTCAACTTTTTTAATGCTCCAAATTGTAATCACCTATAAAGATGTCTTTCATCGACTAAAGCAAAGAGATCCACAATATAGTAAAACAAAGAATGGGAATTAGCTAACCTAATTTGTGCAAAATTGAAGCTTTTCTATACTATGACAAAATTATTTTCTGAAAACAAGTATTTAACAACCAATTTACCTTTTCCAGAAATTTATGAGATTAAAGTGGCACTTTCTCATTGGTTAACTGACCCAAAAGATGTTATTAAAGAAATGCCTCTCAAGATGTTGGAGAAATTTAATAAATATTGGGGTGTTGTTTTTGACATTATGGCCATAAGTGTTATTCTTTACCCTTGGTATATTTTGAAGTTGTTGGAATTTTATTTTCCCTTAATATATGGAGATGATTCTCCAAATCAATTAGAGAGAGTTCAAAGACTTTGATATAACTTGGAAGTAGAATACAAATCTTAAACAAGTTTAAAGAAGGATGGCCTGCAATGTGATGGAGCCTCTTCATCTCTTCCCACTATAGAAGGAGTCGATGGTAATGGTGAAGTCGATCCTCTTTCTTACTTTGATAAGTTTATTGGCAGTGATCCATGCAACTTAAATGTGAAGTCAAAGTTGGACCATTGCTTTGATGATGGTATTTTGCCTCGATCTCTTAATATGGTGTTGCCAAGTATATTCTTGCAATTCCAGTTTCTACAGTTGCTTCAGAGTCTACATTTACTACAATGATGGGAACACCATCATGAGCCCTAACTAGCTCATTTTGACCTAGAAAAGAGAAAAAAAGCTCCTACATAACCAAGTGAAGGGCCTAACTCAAGGAATAACTAGTTTGAAAGAAAAGTAAGAAACAAAGGGTAAAACTGTAATTTTACCATTGCAGTGCAACAACGGGATTTCTCAGGGGATAAACATAGGTCAAATGTTCTTAACAAGATAAAAAGTGGGTTGGTTCAAACAGAAAAGGGTTAATGTGAAATCTGGGAATTAAATGACTTCTTGTAACCCTAAAACAAATCAACTTAATCTAACAAGGTTCTGGTCAGGATAAAATTCAACTAAATCCTATAAAATTCATGGAAAAATATCCTCTAGGGTTTAGAACCTTCAATTTGACCTTTGGAACCTATTTTGACCTAAATAGGGGTCCTAGTCAAATATTTACCCTAAATTGATTTTTTGTGTAAAATACCTAGTCAAACATGGTCAAACCTAAAATCCAACTTTACCATTGGATTCCTTAGGTCCAAATTAGGGTTATACCAAAATTTGGACCTAAAGGGAATTCACTTTGACCTACTTTGCAAAATAGTCCAACCTAATTACATTTATGCCCCTAACTTTTGAAAACCCTTGCAAACAACCCCCTAGATTCCTCGTCATTCTTTGAAATTAGGTCCCTCTGCCATTACAGTGGAGGAATCCTACTCCGGCGAGGATTCGAGGGGGATATCTCCTTGATTCCTCAGAGACTCCCTCTCAAATTTGAAAGGGAGATTCTCTAAGGAATTCCCGTTCGTATGAACCCAATCATGAGCTCTGATTTCCACCCAATTTCTCATGTGAACACATGAGAGATTTCGGTATCTCTCGACCTTCCAAGTCTTGCGAAGTTTCCATGCTTGGAAGCTTGCCTTCCAAGCACAAGGCCCTCTGCCTGTGACTATAAAAGGGACCCCAGGTCCTCCCGTTCATCCCCAGCTTGGTTTGGCCAGAGATAACCCCCCAATTTTTTCTCTTCTCCTCCGGCCAAACACCCAGCGAGCTCCGGCGACCTGTATCTCCTCCTCTCGTCGCTCTACCACAATACCAGTGGCAGAGTTTCCTCTGCCTCCGTCATCTGTGTTGCGCCACACCTGCGCTCGCGCCTATCTCCCTCTCGTCATCGTCGTCCCCCTCCAACTGGGATCTTCGTCTCCGGCGGCGGCAGATACAAGCCATCCGCCATCTCTTCCCCCTTCATCCTTAAACTAGGTTAGGTATTTCCCCCTTCCCTCCTCTTCCTGTTTCCCCCTCTTTATTTCCCAAAATACCCATCGACGCTTACAGACCACCACCATCTTCTCCACCTCCAGTAGACCACCGGCGAGGTGCATCCACCACTCCACACAACCACCCACCTCACCAGCCACCTCAGAAGATCCGCCACATCCCACTGATCATTTTCCCCCTTTCCATTGACCGCCACATGCTCCACACATTTCCCCCGAACATACCTACCTCCACGGTCACAGAACGACCTAGGCACGCACGCCTAGGCTGCCCCGCGCCACATTGACCACCGAGGCATCTTCGCTGTGCCATGGCGAAGCTTCCTACAAGTTTTAATGAGGCCGTAAGGCCGTGTTGCATGAATGCAGGTTCAGACCTCGACCGCCATTAGAGCTGGCTTGAAGAAGCTTGCAAGCTTCATCTATTGCCCCAGGCTTCAGGAATCAGGATCCCAGATGTGCGGACTGCCTTCGCGAACCACTCACGCCCAGCAATTGGAGTCCCAGACCCTTGTAGCCGCTGTAATTGAGCGCGACACCTACAGACGCGTGCAAGAAAGCAAGTGGGACATTTAGTCCCACCTTGGTCGTTTTCGAGCGAAAGGTGCGGCATAAATTGTAAAAGTGCCAGGGGCTTATCGCCTCCTGACACGAGGTGAGGTCCCACTCATCCCATGAAGCCTCGTCCGCGACACACGTCCCTACGGATCTAGCTCTGACCTGATTACTCATGCACTCCTCACCCACCATGCACGCATGGTGGGCCTGGTACTGGGCGCACTCACCCAACCCTTTTACCCAAGAAGGCTCTGGGAGAGCGGGCGTAAGAGAGAAAAGAGAGAGAGTTCTCAGGGGAGGGTAGGGGTAGGTTTTGCTCTTGTAGGGAAAAAGAAAGAGGAAGCTGAAGGAGAAGCTAAGGAAGGAAGAAGAAGCTAAGGAGAAGCTGCAGAAGAAGCTAAGGAAGAAGAAGCTAAAGAGAAGGCAAAGCTGAAAGAAGGAAGAAGAAGAGCTGAAGGCCAGAGCATAGAAAAGAGGATAAAGAAGAAAGAAAGGAGGAAGCCACAGGTGAAGCCGCAAAGAAGGAGAAGAGCTGAAGAATTGCAAAGAAGCTAAGGAAAGAAGAAGAAAGGAAGAAGAAGGCAGTTGAGGCTCGCAAGGCCAGAGCCAGAGAAGAAGCAAGAGAAGAAAGAAGGAAGAGAAAGCAGAAGAAGAAAGAAGTCAAAGAAGAGAAAGAAGGAGAAGAGCAGAGAAGAAAGAAGAGAGAGAGGAACGAGCCAAAGGAAGAAGCAAAAGAAGAAAGAAAAACAAACACTTTTACGACGTCTGATTCTATAATCAGACATCCAATTCGTCCCAATTTCTCTTTTATATATTTTCTAGCTACATTTTATTGTCCATATACTCATGCTTGACATTTTGAATTATATTTTGAGTAGTTTTATGTGTTCAAATTATATCTATTATTGAGATTAGTGCATGAACTCAATTTACTCCCTGTATTCGACCTCTGACTTAACCTTCGAGTAATAAAATTTATTTGTTTTCAAAGCGATTTCAACTATACTACAGCACATTACTTTAAGCCTGATTTCACCTTGTAAACATACAAGTAACAGGGTTTTAAGTACACATCGTAGTAGACTCAATTGTTTGACCTTGGAGGTATTAATGTGTACCCAAAGCTAGTTATGGAATAATATAGGTGCTATTTTTTCAATTATTATATCATTACTTTTGCTTTGTGAATAAGATAATTAGTGTCTAACTAATGATTTGGTATATAGGTACACCCAAAAATATAGATTTTTCACAAATGTTTGGTGAAGACCTAGATGTCAACATTGAGGTGAATTGCATAATGTACGCCAATTATTTTGATTATATATAAGTTTTTCTTAAATAAGAAAAAATCATGATCTATTTTTTTTATGATAATATGTAGGAAAACCTTCTTGCTAAAGTTTAATCAACATCACCACAACTATAAAAAATATCTTCATTGTCAAAAGTATTGTTTCAATTAATTAAGAAATTAACTTGAAAGTAATAATTTCTTTTAGAGGAAAAGTTAATACATTTACTTATATCATTTTCCTTACATTTTACTTTCCAAGTGAAAAATAAATTTTGACTAGATTTCAAGAGCATTAGGATGTACCAAAGATCGGAATCATCGGATAAGAGATTCAAATTTGGTTTTAGGAAAATTATGTCTTTGGATTGGTCTTTTTATTTAACATCATCTATGTAGTTTTATTCCATAAGAACTTTTTCTTCTTAGACTTTGGTTGCATTTTGATAGTGGAATATGTAGGTTACTTTGTTAAATGTTATTTCTTGTTATAAACCATGAAATATGTTTAAAAAATTGGTATTTTCTTTTTTCGTTATGTTATTTTTGTTTTTTGGCTCAAAAAGATGGTTGTATTCAAGAAATTTTGATAGTAGAATATGCATTTTTTAGTTGTGGTATTTTAAAATAATGGTGTGATATATAGACTAATATGTTGAAATAAATTCATATATGAAATAAATAAATAAAAACATATGTATTTTCAACGATTTCTTATAAATCAAAAATATTAAATTAAGTAAAACATGATTTGGTAAGATCCAAAATAAAATAAAGAACAAAGAACATGTAATAATACAAATAAACAAAATAAGAAGGGATTAGATTTTATTCCTATTGAAGCACCCATTAAAGACTTCTCTTAGAGAAGCTATCGCCCCCCATAATATTGGTACGTCGAGGTCTGATAAACTCCTCCCAGGATACGACGATCCACCTCCAAGATTCGGCACACTCCGATCTTGGACGTCCTCGAAAACCATCTTAGGAAAATGAAGCTGAGGCAATTTAGTTGGTCAACTAAATTCCTGATTTATCTACCAATTAATTGATTTGATCAATCAAAAACCTCTCGTGGATCACTCTCAACCTTGTGCAAAATCGACAAAATTGGGAGATCTTTCTACCAATCTTACGTCGAACGAACGCACCAAGAAAGAGAGATAAAAATGAGAGAGGGAGAGAGAGAGTGAAGAAAGCTTTTCTGTTCTTATTGTATGTCAAATGAAAGTTCCCTCGAGGGCCTTGTATAGAGTCTACGATCAAACATTTATGAAAATTCCCATTTTATGGAAATACGTCAATTGATCAACCAAAATCAATTAATCGATCAAACTTAACTTTTTGATTGACCAAATCAATTGATCGAAGAAAGTAAACCCATTGATTGATAAAAAAATAATTGATCCATCAATTTTACCTTTGATCGACTAATCTAGGCCAAAATCGTGAGATTAAAAATCTGTAGCAAAAGTGTCCAAGTTTTAAGTTCCAAATTGATTCTCACCCGAGCCTAAACCTGAGCCAAAGCTGGGCTAGGGTGGGGTGGGACGCGCGCACGTGCGTGAGTGGCTTCGAGCCCCACCTCTCACTCTTTACTACATAAGCCATGAGAGGTAGAAGCCTTTTACACCCACCAAGAGGTTTGTTCACTTCCAGTATAAGACTAAAAATCACTCCAAAATCTCACTGATTTCAACATGAATTCTCACATCACCATATATCAATTGCATCCTGATTGATGCAATTAGGCTCTCAAATCCAACCTTCCCCTTCAAATTCATTGTTGAAATTCAATGATAAATTCTTTAGCCACCGTACTCTGCTTTCAGTAAAGGTATCTTCTGGTTTGAGCCCTTACCTGAGTTATCTACCTTCACCACCACAGGAATAAAGTGAAATTAATCTTGAGCTCTATACCTTTGATGTGGGGTGTATAATAGTGACAATAGAGTGAAGTTCTTGGTGATAATTTTCAGGGTTGATGCTCTTAAGGGCCATGTACTCTATCCTGTTTCATGAGTATATTCAGGAAAGACCCTATTCCCTAAACTGTGGTCCACAGTAACAACCACATAGGTGGGGTTCTCCAAGGATGCATTGCTTACATCCTACCATAAGGCTTGAACCCATTCAAAGCCTTTGCTCTTCCTAAATTTGCAACTTAAGGTACTTAGGCTTCCAGGGATTAGACTCAAATGCAAAAGCATCTAACAATGAGTGCCAACTAGTTCCCCATACAGCTTGTTGTTACCACATTGAACATACTTTGTGGGATCTCCACTAAGGTTGGGTTGCTACTGCAGGTGAACTCCCAATGGTTCTCAGTCCCATTCCAAGCCTAGACTTAAGGACTAAAGATCTATCAAGTCCTTTAGTAAATGGATCTACTGTGTTATATATCCTTGGATCCTATAAATTCTACAGCAACCACACCTTGAGATACTAAATCCCTTGCAGACTTGAGTCTGATTTGGATGTATGTCCTTATTTTCTGATTAAACTTTGAACTCTTAATCTTTGTTATAGCAGTCATGCTGTTATAATGCAAAGATATTGTAGGAATCGACTTAACCACCATAGGGATTTCTGAAATAAGTCCTTTAGCCATTCAGCCTCAATTCCAGTGTTGTCCAAATCACATAGCTCAGCCTCAAAAGTAGACCAAGCTAAACTGGTCTGTTTTGCAGATTGCTAGGAGACTACACCACCTCCAAGGGTCAAGACATACCCTATAATACCATTGCTCCCGGAATCCTCCATTTGACTAATCAAATTTGCATCACTATATCCTTCCAAAACTAAAAGATATTTACCATAATGCAAATTAAGGAAAATAGTTCCCTTTAAGTACCTAAGTACTCGGTCTACGGCATCCTAATGAGTTTGGTCAGGACAACTTGTACATCTACTCAACTTAGACATGGAGAAAGAAATATCTTGTTTAGTATAGTTAGCCAAATACATCAAGCTTCCTACTATCTGTGAATATCTGAGTTGTGAAACAGGTGTTCCACTTTTGTTCTTATAGAGAGCTTTTAATGAATCAAAAGGAGTGCTTACAGCTTTGCAATCTTGATAGCCAAATTTCTCAAGAACTTTCTCAACATAGTGAGATTTAGAAATAGCTATCCCATCTACTGATCAAATCAATTTAAGGCCTAAGATTATATTTGCAACACCCATATCCTTCATCTCAAACTTACTACTCAAGAACAACTTAGTTTCATTTACAATTCTAATGCCTAACCCAAATAGTAATATATCATCTACATATAAACATAGGACAATACACATATCACCCTTAACCATAGAATAAACACACCTGCCACAAAGCCAAAAGACTGGATAGTCTTATCAAACTTTTCATGCCATTGCTTGGGTGCTTGTTTCAAACCTTAAATAGATTTAACAAGCTTGCAAAACTTTTTCTCATTCCCAAGAGCTACAAATCCCTCAGGCTGGTCCATATAGATCTCCTCAAGATCTCCATGAAGAAAGGTAGTCTTCACATCCATCTGGTGGATAGTGAGATCATAAATGGAAGCCAATGCAATAAGCATCCGAATAGTAGTTATCCCAGTTACCGAAGAATAGGTATCAAAATAATCGGTACCTTCCATTTGCCTAAACCCCTTGGCAACAAGTTTGGCTTTATATTTCTCAATAAATCCATTAGGCCTGAGTTTTCTCTTAAACACCCACTTGCACCCAATAGTAGAACACCCTGGAGGTAAATCGACCAACTTCCAAGTGCCATTAGAGATAATTGAGTTCATCTCATTCTTAATGGCATCTTTCCAATGCTTAACTTCAGAAGAAGCCATAACATCACGATAAGTGAGGGGATCACTCTCGATTTGATAAGTAATAAAATTACTTCCCAAATCCTCTGCAATTCTTAGTAGTTCACTTCTCCTAGGTTCAAAATCCTCTACTTCATTGGGTTTAGAATGAAAGGAGCTAGCCCCCACATTAGTCATCCTTTACACATGATCAGGAATATAACTATATGTGATGGCTAGATTATCTAAAGTCATATTTTGAGGTAATCCTATTTTCATAGGGAGGACATCCTCAGAAAATGAAGTATTGTGAAGCTCAACAATAGTGTTGACATTTATACTTGAAATCTCAGATTTTAAAATAAAAAATCTATAGGCATAGCTATTATCAACATAACCCAGAAAGACCGCGTCAACTGTCTTAGGTCCAAGCTTCTTCCTCTTATGTTATGGGACAATAACTTTTGCAAGGCAGCCCTACACTTTGAGGTATTTTAAACTTGGTTTCATATTTCTAGAAATTTCAAATGGACTACTTTCCTTATGCTTGAGGGGAACTCTATTCAGAATATGGCATGCTATATTTAATCAAACCTTCCCCTTATATGTAAGTAGGTAATCCTGAGCTTTGTAGGAGAGCGTTGACTATGTCAGTCAAGGTCCTATTCTTTCGCTCTGTTATCCCATTAGACTATAGGGAATATGGGGCTGTCACTTCATGAACTATGCCAAAAAGTTGGCACTGTTTATCAAATAAGTTGACTATATATTCCCTTCCTCTATCTGACCTTAATCTCTTAAGAGTTTTCTCAGTTTATATTTCTGCTTCTTTTTTGAAGATAAGGTATTTATTTAATGCCTCATCCTTAGACTTCAATAAATACACATAGCAATATCTACTACTGTCATCTATAAAGGTGATAAAATACTTTTTACTGTCCTTAGTCAACACACCATTAAACTAGTACATATCCGTGTGCACCAAATCTAGAACCTCAGTGTCTATAGTAATAGAGTGAAAACGCTTCCTAGTTTGTTTAGCTTGCACACATATCTCACATTTCTTAGTTTTATGTATGGTGTGTTCAGGAATCATATTTAATTTCATCATTCTTTTTAAAGAATTGAAATTTACATGACTTAATTTACTTTGCCATATATCATAAGATTTAATATTACTGTAAAAAAATTGAATCAAATGAAAATCAACATTATTTAGAGCATTTCTAGATGATACATTCACATCACATCTCACTCTAAATAATAAATTAAAATATGCCAAATACCTCTTTCGATAGAATGTTCCATGTCTCAATATAACAACTTTATTACATTTAAAGTTTAAGACAAAATCCTCTCTAACCAATAAAGAACCAGAAAGAACATTCTTTGTAATAGTAGGAATGTGTAGCACCCTACACAATGTCCAGACTCGCCTTAAGGAAACCTCAACTCCGCGTGTCCGAATACCAACACCTTGGCTACAAAATCATTCCCCATCTTCACAATCTTGCCACTGCAAGCTTGATAGGAAGAAAAAAATGATCTATTAGTACAAGTATGTACATTAGCTTCAGTATCCATGAGCCATTCAGTAGGATCATGAATAACATAGAGTTCAGGTTTTATTTAGACATACCCATCGCTAGGCCCGACATCCTCGGTGATCACATTCACCTGAGGATTTCCATCTATGGTCTTTTGATGAGCTCTATTAGAAGGACAATTATTCTTCCAATGTCCAACCTGCTCACAATGTTAGCATGGTTTGTTCTTGAATTTCTTCTAGATCTTGGGTTTGGCCTTCGTTTTGTTTTTATTATTGTTATTTTTATTCTCCTTACCCTTAGATATTATGGCATTCATCTTAGACTCCATAGGCACTACAGGTTTCTATTTTCTATGCTCTTCCTCAATAGTAATGACTATCATCAAGTCATCAAGAGAAATCTTTCCCATCATATGCTTGAGAGTCATCCCAAAGTTCCCCCAAGATTTTGTAAATTTCTTAATGATAGACATGACTTGAAAATTCTTAGGAAGTTTCATTTCAACTTGTGCTAAACTATGGAGCAATAACAGAAATTCGTGTGCTTACTTCGACATCGATTTACCCTCAGCCATTTGGAATTTAAGAAATTTTGAGACATAGTATTTTTCAATACCAAGATCCACGATATTATACTTCTTTTCCAACTCCTCCCATAACCCTTTCACAATGGACATGGATGTGCTATATACATCAAATGACAAATTGGATAAAGACAATAAAATGCAACCATGACAAATACGGTTGCGCGCATTCCACTCATCTACCGCCTTTTGGCCTTCAGGAGTAGATTTTTCCTTATCCAAAACTGGGCATTCAATTTCCAATGCCGAGATCAAACTAATGGTGCTCAAGCAAATCCTCATGCGTTGTTGCCAACGCTTGAAATTTTGCTTACCAAACTTCTCGGGCATACCGGATAAGTCTACACGTGATTTAAAAGTCATTTCCAACATCCCAAATATTTTAGATCTAAGAGATACATTCTCTAAGATTGTTGAAATAAATGCATGTAGGAAATAAATAAATAAAATCATATGCATTTCCAACGAATTTGCATAGATAAAAAATATTAAATTAAGTCAAACATGATTTGGCAAGATCCAAAATAAAATAAAGAACAAAGAACATGCAATAGTACAAATAAACAAAATAAGAAGGGATTTAATTTTACTTTGATCAAAGTACCCATTAAGGACTTTCCTTAGAGAAGGTATTGCCCCTCACAATACCGGTGAGTTGGGGTCTGACAAATTCATCCCAGGATAAAACAATCCACCTCCAAGATTTGATACACTCTGATCTTAGACGTACTAAAAAATCACCTCAAGAGAACAAAGCCAAGGCAATTTAGTTGGTCAACTAAATTTCGGATTGATCTACTAATTAATTGGTTTGATCAATCAAAAACCTCTCGCAGATCACTCTCAACTTTGTTCAAGATCGACAAAACTGATTGAAGATTTTTCTACTAATCTCACGTTGAACAAACGCACCAAGAAAGAGAGAGAGTGAGTGAAAAAAATTTTTTTGCTCTTGTTGTGTGCCAAATAAGAACCCCTTGTTGCCCTTATATAGAACCCACGACCCAACGTTTATGAAAATTTTCATTTTATGGAAATACGGTAATTGATCGACCAATTTAGTCCCATTGATCGATCAAAATCAATTGAATGATCAACTTAACATTTTGGTCAACTAAATCAATTGATTAACCAAAGTAAACCCATTGATCGATTAAAAATGATTGATCCATCAATTTTTCCTTTTGATCAACCAATCCAGGACAAAATTGTGAGATTAAAAATCTATAACAAAATTGTCCCGAGCTCGAGCCTAAGCCAGGGTAGGGTGGGGCGTACGCATGTGTGTGTATGTTCTCCAGCCCCACCTCTCACTCTTTGCTACATAACCTATGGGAGGCAGAAGCCTTTTATACTCACAAGAGGTTTGTCCACTTCCAGTATAGGACTAAAAACTTCTCCCAAATCTCACTGCTTTCAACATGAATTCCCATGTCACCATATATCAATTGCATCCCAATTGATGTAATTAGGCTCTCAAATCCAACATAATATGTTAATGGGTACCTGTTAATTTAATGGGTATGGGGTAGGTTTTCCCTAATTATATTTGGGGTGGGTATGGGTAATAATTTGTAAATGGAGATGTGTTTGGTAATAATAAAACCTGACCTGTTGACATTTCTAGTTTTACATTGTAAACTTATGAAAGTGAGTGGTGCAATATAAGGATTGAAAATTACTACTTGTCAACTTGAGTTTAAGCATTTTGAGTAGTTGTTTAGGTCCATTGGGCTCACACCCAATAAGTTGTCAAGGTCAGTTTTTCCATATTGGACTCGGGTCTAGACTCGGGTCTTTACAAATAATATCAGAGCCAAACTCTCTTTAATAGGAGGAAAGGGATGCCCTTAGGATGACCAAAGAGTGTATCATGAGGTGGAGCCACTACTATTACTGGGAGTATATTGATTGATTGATTGATTGAACCTTGACGAGGACTTCAGGATTTCAAGTGAGGGAGGTTGTAACACCCCGAAAAATAGTCTCACATTGTAAACTCATGAAAGTTAGTGGTGAGATATAAGGATTGAGAATTATTACTTGTCAACTTGGGCTTAGGCATTTCGGGTTGTTGTGTGGGTCCATCGAACCCGTACCCAACAAGTTATCAATGCTAGTTTTTTTCGATTAGACTCGAGTCTAGGCCCAAGTTGTTACAAGAACATTATAGTGATATCTCACACATTCAGAGAAAGCTAATTATGGGTTGGTGACGATAGAAATAGTGGGAAGGCACACATAATATGGAATTAAATTAATAAATCAAAAGTTAAAATAATTATAAGAATATCACTCGTTCTTGCTTCTTGTAGTCTTTTCAAGATTTACTTTATATTTTTCTTTTCTCGCTACTCTACTCAGGTGTTGTTGACCTTTTCCTATTGGACTTCGTACTCAAGTTTTGGTGAGCCATAGTTGGGTCCCACGGTTGAAGGGGAGATGATGCTAGTTCAAGTTGAACACCTTAGCTGGTCTGCAGGATCATTCTAGCTTACTATAGTTGGTCTTTCCATTAGTATTTCCTTTCAGCATTTCTTTTAGTACTATTTCTTTTAGACTTGTACTCTTATTTTCGTGATGATTATGAATGATGATTGGACTTAGTAGAAATTTATTTTAATTTAGATTCCATTCTTCTCTTATATGATTATATATATATGTGATGTTGTGCACCGTGCATGTAAATTTGTTTCATGTTTATATGTTGGATAACTGAAATCTTGGAGAATTTCAGAAACTGACTCGGGTCCCTACTGTAGGTTTTAATGGAGAGGGGTGAGATTTGCATGATAAATAAATAATGTGGAAATAAATATGCAACAATCTCAAAAATAGCAATCACACAAGTACACAAGAATTTTTAGGTGGAAACTCAAACCCAGGTAAAAACCACCACCTAAGCCTCTCGACTTAGGATTTTTCGATCGACTTAGTCGATCAAATCTACTAACCGAACTACTTAACATGAGGGTAGTTCAACCTCTTACAATCGACACTACTTATATAAGGGTAGCGTGCCTTAAACCGACATTGCTTAGAACAAGGGCAGTGTGCCTCAAACCCCTCCTCTTCACGAGGAGTATTTTTTCTCTTGAAGGAGACGGGAATTCGCAAGGTGAATACCCAACCAAAGATAATAATAGAAATATCCTATATAACTACAAAGTATTTAAATCTAGCTACTATAAGCAATAGAAGCTTCCCTGTGATGGATCTGCATTGGCTGGCAATTTGGGGTGCGTGAACCATGCGATGGCACTACGACGCTCTAGTATTCGTAGGCGGGAGAGCGAGTGTGCAGCAAAGATGGTGCTCTCTAGTGTAGGCTAGAAGATCTTGGAGAGCAACAACACTTCTCTACTTGATAATCTCCTCTTGGACTCAATATGAGTGGAGGTAGTATTCTTAGGTGTGTATGACAAAGGAAGGGTCCTCCTCTATTTATAGATGACCTAGGAACCCTAATGAATGTCTTGGAAGGTCTGAGTAGCCGTTGGGAATAAATCCAAGACAAATCAGGATCATTTATGATTTTGATAAGGTTATCAGACATCTAGATCTATTATGAGATGTCTGGGTCAACGTCTAATCTAGGGATCGGTCATCTGAACTAGAAGTATGGAAGATCTGAACTAAGTTTGATCAAGACAGACATTTAAAATTCAATTATAAGACATCTGGAAGAATAATCAGACATCTAATCCTAAGATGGTTTCCTTCCTGTCTTTATCAGATAGAAATAGGGTCCTAGTGTAAAGCTGCACAGACGACAGATTGGACGTTTGGCAATATGTCTGGAAGTCTAGAAACATAAATCACAACGGGAATGGATTTCCTGAGGCTTAAACGGCTATTAGGTCTGACAAGAAATAATTAGGGTCGGATCTTAGCCTAATGTCAATTTATCAGATATCTAGGATGAACTACGGACGTCTGAGATGTAAATTAGATTAAGGGTTAATCCTCTAAGATAAGCCAACGGTCCTCTAGTTGGATGTCTGGCAAGGTTCTCAGACGTCTTAAAGCCTAAGATCAGACGTCTGATGTACAAATTGGACGTTTGATTAGGCTGTCTAATGCCTACTTTGGTTTTCTAAGTTCTCTACGAGATGTCTAAGTATCCTAGGGTAGAGTAAGTATTCCTAGGACTACTATTTTATTACTTTGGGCTCTTTAACAAATAATTTAAGCAAAATGAAGAGTAAAGAACAACAAATACAAAATACATGAACAAAGTAAACTTCTATCCTATTCTTCATCTCCATGCTTCTTCAAGCTCTCGCTCCAAGTGTAGCCCCTTTTTAATGAGTTCAATTTATTGGACACTTAATTAGCCTAAGTACATTTAAAACATGCCTCATTAGATTGCAATTAGATTTAAGTGTTAGTTTATATTAATTAGAATTTGATACATATATATTTATGCAGGGTTATGAGTTAAAACTTTCACCATCTCCTCCGCCAGCAATTGAGTCGTGCGTTTCACAACCTATCAACAACAACACCTCATCGCGAAGAGTTGTTGGAGGAGATCTCTCACGGGTTAAACCAAATGAGGGAAAGCCGGGGAACATCTGTTAAAGAAGATGCTTGCACATTGGGTTAAAGAGGAGGCTCCACAGTGAAGAAAAGGCAACCGGGTGCTCCTGGCCTTCACGGTGAACCCAAGCCTGCACTGTGGATCGACGCCGGCCTCACCTCTCCTCCACTCGCCTCAATGTGGTGGTGCTCGGTGACAGAGAGCACCACCACCACCACCAACCGTCTCCCACAACCATCACCTCCACCAAAAATTCCCCTCGCCATCACCACAACCCACTATTCATCTTCTTCTCCAACACAACGTCATCTCCACATCCCACTATAGCCACCCACCACGACCTCCATCGCCACCACTAGCCATTAGCTACAGCAGCCCCCTAAACCCACAGCCAACACCACCGCCAACACACCACATGCCACCTCTATCGTCTCCTCCTTCCTCTTCATTTTTTTTCTTCTTCCTCTTCACTCAACCACCCTCCCTGCAACTACGAAGGAACCCAAAGTTGCAGCCACCTCCTTGCTTCATATGGCCCCTACACATGACCAAACTCATCACCAACCTCACCGTTCTCCTCGTCTCACGCTCACAACCTCCGTACGCCCACCAGTTGCCCTCCATGACGCATGTGACCTCCTCTTGCCGTCAACATCGACCGCCGCCCTCCACCGCCGACTGACCGCCAGAGGCCACCTCCAGTCCCGCTACTACCACCATTGCGAGCCTCTTCTCCAGCACGTCTCCTCCACCCAGACTCGCGGCCAGCGAGTCCTCCTTGCATGTGCACAAGCCGGCCAAAGCAATCCCCTATTTCTCCTTGAATTAAAAAGTACATTCGAATGCCATTGCGGGAGGTTTCATTTTCAAATATTAATATTTTATTTGTGGATTTTATGAGCGTATCCCTCTTGTTCTGCATAATTATGATTCTAGCATATCATAGCATTGATGAGTTAGTTGAAAGGGAATTTTAACTTGATTTTTTAGGGAAACAAATAATGAACCTTGGATTTTCATGGTAGCGAGTTTTAATAGGTCATTGGCTTCCTGTGGACACGGCCCACTCTTCTTGAGTGGTTATATTTAATTATTTTGAAAGTGGTTTTCCACTACTTTGATATTACTTCAACGCGTTATTTTATGTGCAAAACAACAACGAAAGCGAAGACCGTCTTTTCACTTCTCCTTCATCAAACTCCTCCAATCTGCCATGGATGCGAGCTTGAGCTCCTTCACATTTATATCCATTTACAATTATCCTAAAAACTTAAACTCAATGCAAATATTAAATAACAAGTATTTTGTTATCATCAAAATTAACAATCGTGGTACTCTTACACCAAAACCTGCTAGGGTGGGGGTTCAGGTCATAACAATGGTTGTATTAAAAGATAAGTAAGATATTTGGTAGAAGATTGCCCCAAGTTGCAGTTGATATTATTGAGAAAAGTTGATTAAGAATGCTAAAGTAAAAATATGTATTTGGGAAAATCTTGATTGAAGTATAGTAGATTAAGCTCATTGTAATGATTTTGGTGCTAACAAAATATTAAAAGGTTTAGTATTATTTGAAGTTGATTCAAAAGTGATTAACACACTTAGCAAAATATGGACATATTTGCAATTTTCATAGGTTGATTTGCAAAAATTATGAAAAGACATATTTTTGATTTAATTGAAGTGTTGCATAGTTAATTGATACATTTAAATTGTGTAAACTATTATTTTATTAAATATACATGTGTATGAAAGAATTTGTGAAAAGTAGTACAAGTACTTACGTGTAAGGAAAAAATGTTTATGCACAAAGTTAAGTAAGATAGAAGATGTGGAACGAAGATTAATGAAGACCACTTGAAAATTAAATAAGATAGAAAATGTGGAATGAAGATTAATGAAGACACTTGGAGAATTGAAGAAGACGAGTTAAATGGTACTCCTGGATAAGAAGATCGCATCAAGGAAAAATCATACATGGTATAGATTTTATGTTAAAGTTTCAAGCAAGTTTTATGTTATGGTTCAATTACACAATTAGGTTGATTTAACACATTAAGGGTGAACCTAATCAATTGGAGAGGAATTAGACTTATAATAATAAAAGTATCAAAGGGAATATGAATTTAAAATGATTTTTAGTCGTTGAAACACTTTAGAAAGTTATTAAACACACAAATTTGATTAATTAGTCATTATGTATAAAATGGCACTGCTGACTAGTCAGTCAAGTTTGAATCGGTTAGATAGGTATTTTTGCCAATTCGATGGAGAAGATATTTTGGTTTTGAATTTCTCTAAAGTGTTCCTTATTATGGCAAGTTCCACGCATATGTTAAGTTTATAATAATGATTCATTTGCTCATGATATTTAATCATGGTAAGGGCAATACTTAGTCATTTTGAGAGCTAAGGTTTACTTATAAATAGCGGTGAAGTAGAGTCATTCTAATACACACCCAAAGCAATTGAAGTTGCTCTTTAGTGAAGCTCTGCCTCTTCCTTACTTTTTCTATGCTCTCCAACATGGTTTTGAGATTTTAGTGGTTTTGAGAGAAGCCATTCTATAAGGAGATTCTAAGAGAAGTGATTATGAAAAAAATGATTCTAGACAAAGTTTTTCCAAAGTAATTATGAAGGAGATTCTAGAATGTAGTTTTAGAAGGAGAAAGCTTTGCATAAGTCTAAGATTTGTTAGTGAAAGAAGATTTTAGAGGAATATCTACTGAAATCCTGGTGAATTAGGATTCAAGAGGAATCTATAAAGCAGGAGAATCTAGGCAAAAGCGATTCTAGGTAAGGATATTATTATCAAATCTAAGGAAGAAGCCCTGTCGTCATTTATAGTGGAAAGATTCGCCTACTAGCTTCTCAAAAGAATAGTAATTTTAAAATTTGTGTTTTAAGATTCATACAGAAGCATAATTAATCTCATTAGATTAGTGCATATTGAATTATTTGATATTATTTATTTGAAGCAATAGGATTATTTGCATTATTATTTTTGAGCTTAATTATTTGCGACATGCGATCACGTTAGTTATATTGTGACATGTGGTTACAAAGGTATTAGTTAACAAGTGGTCAGTATATCACTTGGCTAACTATTGTTGGTGGGTTGAGCTACTCATAAACTAACTCAATATTGATTAGTCGAGGACTAACCAGGGATTGATTGATTTGGGAGAAACTAATTGTTGTAATAGTTTGGGAAGCCTTAAGTAGTGGTTTTTCACTATAAATCGTGATATCAATTGTGGTTTGCTTATTTGATCTCAATACTTGTGGATTATTTCTCCTTAATAAATTGAATATTTACTCAGAAATACTCTAATGAGATAACTGTAAATCCCTACGGGAGGGGGTGAGATATGCGTGACATATAAAATATAGAATAAAAAGATAACAATCTTACAAAATGAGCAATCTCACAATATACGCAAGTATTTTTAGGTAGAAACAAATCGGGTGAAAATAACCACCTAACCCTCTCGAGTTAAGATTTCTCGATCGATCTAGTCAATCAAATCCACTATACGAACTACTTAAACTAGGGTAGTTCAACCTTAATTACAACCACGCTACAAGTACGATGGTAGTGTTCCTCAACCCCTCCTCTTTATAAGGAGGATTTTGTCTCACGAAGGAGACAAGAATTCGCAACACAAATAGCCAACCAATAACAAAGAAAGATTATAAAACAACCTATAGATCCAACAAAGATTGACCTAGCTACTATAGGTAAAGATACTTCCTGTTGCTTGGAAGTGCGTCGGCTTGACACGGGTGCGTGAACCACGCGGCGACGCTTGCTCGCTCTCGTAATCTCAGAGGGAGAGCAGATGCGCAAATGAAGATGAAGCTCTCAGGTATGGACATGGGCTTTGGAGAGCTTAGAACTTCTTAGTATCAATGTGACAAAATAAGAGTGGAAAGTAGTCTTTCAAGGTGTGTGTCTACAAGGCAAGGGTCCTCTATTTATAGAGGGCCTAGGAAGGCTTTGGAAGCCCTTAGAAAGATTCCATAGCCGTTGGGGTTGAACCCAAGGCAAAACAAGTTGTAATCAGAACCAATTATGATTTCGACAAGGTCATCGGATGTCTGGTTCGGGTATCAGATGTCTAGAAAACCTGTTTAAGATGTCTGGGAACTAAGTCAGACGTCTGATTCTAGGCAGGTTTCTTTCCTGACTTGGTTCAGACCTAAACAGGTTCTAGTGTATGGCCATCAGACGACATACAAGACGTCTGGCACTAGGTTTAGACGTCTGAAAACCTATTGTACTGCAGAAATGGATTCCCAAGATAGGCTAATGGTTAGGAAATCTGACAAAGGAGATTTTGGGTTAGCCGAGGCTAAATGGTCACATACCAAACGTTTAGGGTCCTCTACGGACGTCTGATATAAGCCTAACGGTCATATTCCTCAAAGTTTACTTAGGTAGCCAACGTTCCACTAATTAGACGTCTGTTACAAACATCAGACATCTTCTAAGACGTATGGACTAAGGTCTGGACATCTGATTTCATCAGACAGAAGCAACAAAGTCCAGCCTAAGTTATTGGACATCTGAGTCAACAATCAGACGTCTTAAAAGTCACCATCAGACATCTGATTTCCAGATTAGATGTCTGATTAGGCTGTCAGAACCTTATTTTGGTTTTCTAAGTTCTCTATAGAAAACCTAAGTATCCTAGGGTTGTGCAGGTGTTCCTAGGACTACTTTAAAGGTTTTTTGAGGCTTTTTAACATAAGATCTAAGAAAGAAATAAAGAGCAAAATAAAGAAACAAAATTACATAGAATAAGATAGAAGGAAATCTATCCTATTCTTATCTTCACGCTTATTCAGGCTATCGCTTCTCGTGAAGCTCCTTTGTTCTCCGTCAAGCTCCTCCATTCTGCCATGGATGCGAGCTCGAACTCCGTCTAAACATGTCTCCATTTGCAATTAACCTGAAAACCTAAGACTTCAAGTGCAAATGTTAAATAACATGTATTTTGTTATTATCAAAATAAATGATCATAGTGCTCTAGCACTAACAATCACCCCCTTTTTGATGATGACAAAATCATAAATAATAAATCATAAACATTCTCCCCCTTTTTGCCATTATCAAAAAGGTGTTATGATTTTAATTCTACTAAACTCCCCCTTAAAACATGCTCTTCTTGTTTTTGGGTTGAATTTCTTTTAACAAGAATAATGTTCTCCTCCTTTTTGTAATAACAAGATAGCTATATCTTTTTCTCCCCCTTTCTAAGAAAATAAGGCTAACTTATTTTTGAAACTCCCCCTTAAAGATTGACAAGTAGCTCATAAATTTTAACTCCCCCTATCTATATACTAATGACAAAAAAAATAGGGTTAGAGATTACCTCACCTACCATGACCAATAGAATGCCCAAATGGAGGTGGATGCCAAATCGGATGGGGTTCCCATCGGTAACTTGGAGGTCCGAGCATCGGTGCCGGTCTCCAATTTGGCAGTTAATGTGCGATAGGTCAGGTGGTTATTTGTCGTCTCACCGATCTTCTCTTTTCCTTCCTCCTTGGCCTACTCCTTGGTCCTCCTAATTTGAGTTGACCATCTTTGAGCTTGTAGGTCCAGTCCTTTGTGTTGTAATCTTTATGACCTACAAAATAAGATTCTAAATCTTTCTTCGGTATCCAAATCAATTTGGATCCGGATCTGTTAGCGGGTCTCCTTGACGGAGATCCTTTCTCAACCTTAAGGCCAGATAAAGTTTCTACTTTATTGATCAAATTATTTAATTTTTCCCTAATACATGTAATTTCTTTTTTTATAATATGCATCTTGGTTTTTAAACTAGAAACTTCTAATTTTAAATTAGTGTTCTCCTCAATCAATTTGCTATTTTCAATGATTAGATTGTGATTTTCTAATGACAGATCATCATCTTTAGGACTAGAACTACTTCCTAGGTCCTTAAGTTTTATTTCTAACCTATCATTTTCATATTTAAGAAAACTAAGATTCTTTTTTATATTTTTATTTTCTTCCTTAAGTGATCTACTAAGTTCAAATAATTCATTAAATGCATCCTGTAAATCAGAATTTACCTCATTGTTAGAGTTGCTTTCACTGTCGACCGTTCCCACTATGAAACTCATGTAGGCAGTTTCATTCTTCTTTTCAGGATTTTCTTCTTCTTCCTTTGAGCTCGAGTCATCCCAAGTCCCCTGGAACGCCTTCTTATACTTCTTCTCCTTCTCCTTCTTCTCCTTGAGAAGAGGGCACTCAGGTCGAAGATGACCCTTTTCGTTGCAGTTGTAGCAACGTCTCGAGTTATCTTTTTCCTTCTCCTTTTCTTTCTTTGATTCCCTACAAAACTTGGAAAATTTTTTAAGTAAAAATTTAAAATCTTCGTTATCGGAACTTACCTCGCTATCTGACACGGCTCCGAATGCGAGGGTCTTCTTCGGTTTTGGCTTTAGTGTATCCTTCTTCTTCTGCTTTAGCTTTGTCTAGTAGGCCATCAGATTGCCTAGGAGATCCTCTATATTGAGCTCTTCTACCTCGTTCGCCTCCTCGATGGCGGTGACCTTCTGTTCCCACTCCGATCCGAGAGAACAAAGAAGCTTCCCTTGAAGCTCCCCTTTGATGAAGGTCTTCCCTAAAGCTTTCAAATTATTTACTATGAGAGTGAAATTAGTGTTCATCTCACTCAAAGTTTCGTTAGTCTTCATAGAAAATATTTCAAATTCTTGTGAAAGTAAATTAATTTTAGAAGACTTTACCTTAGAGGTACCCTCGTGAGTTACCTCAAGTGTGTGCCAAATCTTGTATGCGGTGGCGCACTATGACTGCGAGATTCGGTTGAATTCTTCCGGCTTAACATGCAATACAATGCGTTCATTATTTTTGTGTTGAGAGAGAGCTCATAGATTTGTTGTTACAAGTAGCCTCCCATGGGCTTCTCTGAGATGTCAAATGATGTCTCGCATTTGACCCAAATCGTGAAGTTGTTGGCTTGAAGCCACGATTTCATTCGCAGCTTCCAGTAGGGGTAGGTGCTCCCGTCGAAGAAAGGTGGACGGGTGGTGGACTGCCCCTCGGAAATCCTAATCACTGAACTGCTCCCCTCCATAGATCTCTTGTCGGTTGTTGCGCCAAATAAGCAATAACTTGCTCTGATACCAATTGTAAATCCCTATTGGAAGGGGTGAGATATGCGTGACGTATAAAATGCAAAATAAAAACATAACAATCTCACAAAATGAGCAATCTCACAAAGTACACAAGTATTTTTAGGTGGAAACACAAACTGGGTGAAAACCACCACCTAACCCTCTTGAGTTAGGATTTTCCGATCGATCTAGTCAATCAAATCCACTATACGAACTACTTAAACGAAAGTAGTTCAACCTCAATTACAACCACGCTACAAGTACGAGGGTAACATTCCTCAACCCCTCCTCTTCACAAGGAGGATTTTGTCTTACGAAGGAGATGGAAATTCGCAACGTGAATAGCCAACCAATAACAAAGAAAGATTACAAAACAACCTATAGAGCCAACAAAGATTAACCTTGCTACTATAGGTAAAGATACTTCCTTTTGCTTGGAAGTGTGTCGACTTGACGCGGGTGCGTGAACCACGTGGCGGCGCTTGGTTGCTCTCGTAATCTCAGAGGGAGAGTAGATGCGCAAACGAAGATGCTCTTAGGTGTGGACACAGGCTTTGGAGAGCTTAGAACTTCTTCTTAGTATCAATGTGACACAATAAGAGTGGAAAGTAGTCTTTCAAGGTGTGTGTCTACAAGGCAAGGGTCCTCCTCTATTTATAGAGGGCTTAGGAAGGCTTTGGAAGCCCTTAGAAAGCTTTCATAGCCGTTGGGGTTGAACTCAAGGCAAAATAGGCTGTAATCAGAATCAATTATGATTCTGGCAGGGTCATCAGATGTTTAGTCCTGGTATCAGATGTCTGGGAACTAAGTCAGACATCTGATTCTAGGTAGGTTTCTTTCCTAACTTGGTTCAAACCTAAACAGGGTTCTAGTGTATGGCCATCAGACGACATACAGGACGTCTGGCACTAGGTCTGGACATCTGAAAACCTATTGTACTGCGGAAATGGATTCCCATGATAGGTTAACGGTTAGGAAATCTGACAAAGGAGATTTTGGGTTAGCCGAGGCTAAACGGTCACATATCGAATGTCTAGGGTCCTCTACGGACGTCTGATATAAGCCTGACGGTCATATTCCTCAAAGTTTACTTAGGTAGCCAATGTTCCACTACTTAGACGTTTGGTACAAACATCAGACGTCTTCTAAGACGTATGGACTAAGGTCTGGACCTCTGATTTCATCAGACAGAAGCAACAAAGTCCAGCCTAAGTTATTGGACGTTTGAGTCAACAATCAGACATTTGATTTCCAGATTAGACGTCTGATTAGGCTGTCGGAACCCTATTTTGGTTTTCTAAGTTATCTATTGAAAACCTAAGTATCTAAGAGTTGTGTAGGTGTTCCTAGAACTACTTTAAGGGTTCTTTGAGGCTCTTTAACATAAGATCTAAGAAAGAAATAAAGAACAAAATAAAGAAACAAAATTACATAGAATAAGATAAAAGGAAATCTATCATATTCTTGGCTTCACGCTTCTTCAGGCTATCGCTCCTCGCGAAGCTCCTTTGTTCTCCGTCAAGCTCCTCCAATCTGCAATGAATGCGAGCTCGAACTTCGTCTAAACACATCTCCATTTGCAATTAATCTAAAAACCTAAGACTTGAAGTGTAAATGTTAAATAACACGTGTTTTGTTATCATCAAAATAAACAATCGTGGTGCTCTAGCACCAATAATAACAAGTTAAGCTAACTCCTTAATAATTTTTAAGTTTAAGTTGAAGCCAAAGAAGAAGTATTCACTTTGCACTAGTGATATTCTTTCCTTCTTCAAACCCTAATAGATATCTCCCAATCTCTTGTTTTGAACACAAATGATTGTTTATTTCCTAGGATATCCCCTCTTTTGACCCACCTAGTAAACGTAAAGATATTCCCTTCTGCTCAGTGAACAGAAATAAGAGAGAGTGCTCGTGAGATTGACGATTCTCTTTTTTCATTTCCCACTCGAGTTATCTCTTGATCTTAGAGCTTTACCCTCTCCTTAGGTTCCTATCTTTCTTGATCCTTGAGCTACTGTTGATTTTTCAATTCGTTAGATCCACTATTTGAAGAATTGTTGTGTCCATTTAGTCTTTTAGTCAAATTAGATGTTTCAGGTATTTTCGAGTATTCACGCCTTCACCTAAAGTTATACAGCATAATGATAATCTAAGTTTTATCTCGACTATAATTTTATGGAAAAATTAATTCTTGTTAAACCTTAAAATATGTTGGACATTCCTTGTTACATATTTGTTAACTCAAGTAAACTTGTCCAAAATAAATTATGACCATCATAAGTCAATTTTTGTAGCTGAATAAGCAAACTCCCAATGGAAAGGTATAAGTTAAATTTTTTTTTATATAAAAAAAAATAAAAATAGACTCGCCATGAACTATTTTGAACAAAGAATCTTATTTTAGTCATGATTGGCAAGCTATGGCTACCGAACTTCTTTTCCGAACCACAGGGGAGAAGAAAATCCTCTCCTCTCGTTATCTATCTAACTAACGTGCTTCGGAGCCCCGAATCCATCCATGGCGGCTGTCACGGTAACTCCGAGTGTTCATTCCTCCTCCTCCATCTCCATCGTCCCGTATCCTCGCTGGATAGGAAGAGGACCCCCTCGCAGCGAATGGAGGACCTCCCCGTGTTCCTCCCTCTCGTCTTCTTATTCAACGACCCAAAACCCCCTCCTCCCAATCACACAAGAGCAGACACCCACTTCGTATTCCATCCTCGTCGACCAGAACCAGAAGGCGGACGTCAACGCTAAGATCAAACGCCTATGCAAAACGGGTGACCTGAAAGGTGCCGTGGAGACCATCACCCTCCAGGCCGGGAGGGCCCACCTCCACGAGGCCTCCTACTGCTCCGTCCTCCAACTCTGCGGCGAGCACGAGGCACTTCCCGAAGGGCTCACGTGTCTCCTCCCCATCCACTACTTCTCCTCCTCCTCCTCTCTGGGCCTCAAGCTGGTCTTTATGTACGTGAGATGTGGGGACTTGGCCAGCGCACGCAAGGTGTTCGACCAAATGCCCAACAAGGACTACCCCTTAATCTGGAACCTCATGATGAACGGCTACCTCAAGGCCGGTGAGTTGGAACAGGTCCTCGCTCTCTTCCACCTCATGCGGAGGTCCCATGCCAACTTGAACCCGCACGTCTTCTCCTGCGTCCTCAAGTGCCTCGGGGTCGAGAAGAAGATGGGCGAGCAGCTTCACGGTCTCCTTGTTCGCTCGGGGTTACTGCACACCTCCGTCGCCGTTGCCAACGCTCTCATCGCTTGCTACTGTAGGAGTGGTGGCGTGGTTGCTGCCATGGACCTCTTCGATGAAATGCCCCAGACCCAGAGGGATGTCATCACGTGGAACACTATGATACACGGGTGCGTTGCCAATGGCCTTCTCTGCGAAGGATTAGAGCGCTTCCGGTTGATGTGCTCTTCTGGGATCGATATGGATTCGATCACTTTCATCAGCATCCTTCCCGCGTGCGTCAGAATGGGGATGCTCCCTCTAGGCAAGGCGATTCATGGGATCTCCACGAAACTCGGCTACGGGGATGTTGTTGCGCTTAGCAATTTGCTGATGGACATGTACAGCAGATGCGGGGATCTAAGTGGCGTGGCCCGGCTGTTCGACGGAATGGATTTTAGGGATGCTGCTTTGTGGACCACGATGATCTCCAGGCAAACTCAAGCCTTGGAATTCAAAGAGCCGATCAACTTGCTCCAACGGATGGAGTCAGAAGGGATCCAAGTGGACGTGTTTGTGATCACCAGCATTCTTCATGCTTGTGCGGCGATTGGTTATTTGGAGAAAGGCTTGCACGCCCTCTGCTACGTGATAAAGAAAGGATACGAGATCGATGTTTATATCGCTAATGCGCTCGTGGATATGTATGCAAAGTGTGGGTGCATAAAAGATGCAAGGGCCACTTTCGATCGCATGGCTGATAAGGATGTTACCTCTTGGAGTATAATGATTTCGGGGTATAAGAGGAATCACCTTCCAGATGAAGCAATCAGCTTGTTTAGAGAAATGGTCCTCCATGTGAGACCCACTGATATCACCTTGTCGTGTGTTCTATCTGCTGCTGCTGACCTTCTGTCTATAAAGAGGGGTAAGGAGATCCATGGGTACATTCTAAGAGCTGGCTGTTTTTCGGAAGGGCCTATAGCCAATGCCCTCATAGATATGTACACAAAGTGTAGTGCATTGTCACTTGCTCGACAGATCTTTGACTGTATTGCTGCAAAAGATCTTATCTCTTGGACAGCAATGATAGCCGGGTACTGCATGCACGGGAATGGCAAGGAGGCAATTTCTTTATTTAAGAAGATGAGGCACAGAAAACTGGAGCCTGATGAGGTATTGTTTATCACCATACTACGTGCTTGTAGCCACTCCAGATTAGTAGCTGAAGGGTGGATATTTTTTGATATAATGAGAAACGACTTCAGTATGGATCCCAAACTGGATCATTATATTTGCATGGTTGATTTGCTGAGTCAGGCAGGTCGCTTGAGCAAAGCTTACAAGTTCATAAGATCGATGCCAATAACACCTGATTCCAGAGTTTGGGCAGCATTGCTTTATGGGTGTAAGATCCATAAGGATGCAAAACTGGCAGAGGTTGCTGCTGAATGCATTTTTGCTTTAGAACCAGGTAATACCAAGTATTATGTACTTCTGGCAGATATCTACGCAGAGGTTGAGAAGTCAGAGAATGAGAAGAAAATAAGAGAGAACACGTGCAGAAAATCCCGGAGAAAGAATGCCAGGCAGAAGGAAATGAAAACAAGGGACTCAACTCACATCTCAGAGAATGAGAACAAGCAAAGAAAGAAAATGAGCAGAACCTTGCTGAGAAAGAATGCTAGGCACAATGAAATGCAAACAAGAGACCCGACTCACATCTCTCTTGGTGGTAGTAAATCACAGATGTTGGATAAAATAAAGTGGTAGAAGCAGTCTCCAATGAGAGTGGAGGATATATGTAGTAGATGAAGTGAATTTATGAGCATAATGAGAAGAAGCCTGTTAGTGCTTCCAAATCTTTCACTGTCCAAAGCTACAACCAACCATCTGCGTCTGCCAGTGGATGACATGGAGTGGCAAACTTCGTCTCCTACACGCTCTGAAGTGAAGTTTCTCTGAATGACCCATTGTTTTGACAATTCAAATACGGCCATTCTCACTCAAGGGATTTTTTATGCTTCAGGAGTCTTGAAGCAAGTCTTATTTATCTTCTGAAACGGAAGAGGTGATTTCATGGTCAACGACTTGTTTCCACTTTTAAAATTGCTATGGCCCAAACTTTTATGCTGACCCTCTGACACCAAGTTATGTTGATAGGCCACTGAGGTTTTCCAAGAGTAAAAAATGTCAAGATGACGAATGATACTTCCAGTCAAAATGAAGCCACACGCACACCCTTGTAACCCTCTCGTACCCATTCCCCTATAACAAAAATGTGGTTCATTGAAATTGCAAGGCTAAGGAAAATCTTTTTTGGCAGCTTGTGATGCGGGATGCTACCAGTGAAAAGAGATGGATCGTGAGGTCGGATCCCTTACAGATGTGGAACAGGTCCAGTTCCAATCCAATAGCCTAGGAGAAGCCTCCTTCTCTCACATGCATCCATCACCTGAAAAGAAAGAAATACTTCTCTTCCACGCACACGGGCACACAAAGGTAGCTCAGTTTTATGTGTTACAATCATGTACTCTCGGCAAACCACCCCAATGAGTGATAATGTAGTTGGCTTTGATGACTGAATGGATAATGCATTTCTATGATTATTGTTGGAGTCTTTATTATCTCTAATCGATTTCTTTATTTGTTATGGTTATTTTACCAATTCTTTTTTTTTCTTTGACTCTTCATGTAATTTGTCCCTTGCTTGATCTCCATATAAGAGAGGTGAGGGTTTCTTTATTCAATAAGAAACTCTATTTCCTTAAACATGATGTATGTTGGGATATTTTGCGGGGAGTCGAATGGTTTGATCCAATTCTCAAATCTCAGTGACATTGCGTAAGCGTGAAAATCTGATCATTTAAAACATTTTTATGATTTGATAATCTGATTGATGTCCAACAAATCAATTACAGAGATCGGGAATCAAATAACTGTTGGTGTTAGAGTACCACGATCGTTTGTTTTGATGATAACAAAACACGTGTCATTTAACATTTGCACTTGAAGTCTTAGATTTCAGGTCAATTGCAAAATGGAGACGTGTTTAGACGGAGTTTGAGCTCGCATCCAGGACGGATTGGAGGAGCTTGATGAAGAACAGAGAAGATTCGCGAGGAGCGATAGATTGAAGATGGAAGGATAAGAAGAATATGATAGAATTCTGTTTATTTCTTTCATGTACTTTTATCTTTATTTCCTTGCTCTTTTTGTTCCTTAGAAAATCATGTTAAAGAGCCTTATAGCACACTAACAGTAGTCTTAGGAACACCTTCACAACCTTAGAATACTTAAGTTTTCTGTAGAGAACTTAGAAAATCAATATAGGGTTCAAACTGCTTTTTCAGACATCTAATTCCAACATCAGACGTTTGATAATATGTTTTAAGATGTCTGACTGTTGATTCAGACGTCTGATAACATTTAGGCTGCACTTAACTCTGTCTGATGAAATCAGACGTCCAGACCTTAGTCCAGACGTCTTATAAGATGTCTGATCGACTTGCCAGACGTCTACTTAGTGGACCGTTGGCTGGCTTAACAAAAACTGGAGGATATGACCGTTGGAGCCTTATCAGACGTCCTTAAGCTTTTCCAGACGTCTGATAAATGACCGTTTTGCCTCGGCTGACCCAAAATCTCTTCTCAGAGATTTTCTAGCCATTGCAACTCTTGGAAATCCATTCCCGCAGAAAAAGTAGGTTTCCAGACGACCAGACATAGTTCCAGACGTCCTACATGTCGTTTGATGGACTTGTACTGGATCCCTGTTTAGATTTGATTCAAGTCAGGAAGAAACCCGCCTAAAATCAGATGTCTGACTTTGATCCCAGACATCTTAAACTGATCTTCCAGACGTCTGATGTCAGGATCAGACGCCTGATAGTCCTGTCAGTGCAATGATTGTTCGTGATTTCATCCTGATTTTCATGGGCTTTGCACTCAACGGCTATGGGAGCTTTCCTAAACCTTTCAAAGCTTTTCTAAGGCCTCTATAAATAGAGAAGAACCTCTTGCACACCAAGACACACCTAGTAATACACTTTCACACCATTTTGTGTCTCTTGATCTCAAGAAGAAAAGCTCTTGCTCTCCAAGTTCAAGTTCTTCATCTTGAGAGCATTAAGCCTTTGCGCACCCGCTCTCCCGTTATAGTTCACGAGAGCGACGTTGCGCCGTCGTGTAGCTCACGCACCCGCGTTATCGATTCGACGCACTCCTTGCAAAGGGAAGCATCTTAATTCCTATAGAAGCTTAGGTTAAAAATTACTTTATTGGCTCTATAGGACTGTTGTTATTTTATTTTTATTCTTTGGTTGGGTATTCGCTTTGCGAATTCCTGTGTCCTTCGTGGGACAAAATCCTTCTCGTGAAGAGAAGGGGTTTGAGGTATGCTACCCTCGTATAAAGTAGCGTGGTTGTAATTGAGGTTGAATCATCCTCGTTTAAGTGATTCGTTTAGTGGATTTGATCAACTTGATTGATCGGAAAATCCTAACTCGAGAGGGTTAGGTGGTGGTTTTCACCCGGTTTGGGTTTCCACCTAAAAATAATTGTGCACATTGTGTGATTGAATTTTGTGAGGTTGTTTTATATTATATTTTCGTAATTTATTACGTCACCCCCTCCTGGTAGGGACGAACTACAATTGGTATTAGAGTAGGTTTCGCGTTATCGGCATTACACACCGGCGAAGATCTTATGGAGGGGAACTGTTCTGCGAGCAGGATTTCCGAGGGGCAGTCCACCGTCCGACCACCCTATTTCGACGGGAACAACTATAGCCACTGGAAGCTACAGATGAAGACATGGCTTCAAGCCACCAAATTTACAATATGGGACCGTTGCGAGACCCCTTTCAACGTCCCAGAAAGACTTGCAGCAGGCTACTCACAGCAGCAGATTCGAGAACTCTCACTCAATACGAAAGCTATGAACGCGTTGTACTGCGCGCTCAGCCCGGAGGAGTTCAATAGAATCTCACAATGCGCCACCGCATATGAGATTTGGCACACACTCGAGGTAACTCATGAAGGTACCTCTAAGGTAAAACCTTCTAAACTTAATTTACTTTCACAAGAGTTTGAAGCTTTTTCCATGAAATCTAACGAAACTTTAAGTGAGATGAACACTAGGTTCACTCTCATAGTAAACAATTTGAAAGCTTTAGGGAAGACTTTCATCAAGGGGGAGCTTCAAGGGAAGATTCTTCGTTCCCTTAGACCGGAGTGGGAATAGAAAGTCACCGCCATCGAGGAGGCAAACGAAGTGGAGGAGCTCAACATGGAAGATCTCCTAGGCAATCTAATGGCCTACGAGACTAAGTTGAAGCAGAAGAAGGATACATCGGAGCCTAAATCGAAGAAGACTCTCACCTTCAAAGCTGCGTCGGATAGCGAGGTAAGTTCCAACGACGAAGACTTTAAAATTTTACTTAAAAAGTTTTCCAAGTTGTGTAGGGAATTGAAGAAGGAGAAGAAGGAGAGCCTTAGACGTTGCTACCACTGCAACGAGAAAGGGCATCTGTGACCAGAGTGCCCTCTTCTCAAAAAGGAGAAGAAGAAAAAGGAGAAGAAATCTAAGAAGAAGGCGTTCCAAGCCACTTGGGACGATTCGAGCTTCAAGGAAGAAGAAGAAGAAAAGTCTATAGAAGAAGAAACCGCTTGCTTTGGTTTCATGGCCAGAGAAAGTGATAGCGACAGCGAAAGCGGAAGCGACTCAGACAACAAGGTAAATTTCGATTTACAAGAAGCTTTTAATGAACTATTTGATGTTAGTAAATCATTAAGAATAGAAAACAAAAGCATTAAAAAGAACCTTAGCTTTCTTATAAATGAAAATGATAGGTTAGAAAAATAACTCAAGGACATAGAAACTAGTCCTAAGGATAATAATCTGTCATTAGAAAATAAAAATTTAATCAATGAAAATATTAAATTGATTGAAGAAAATGATAGTTTAAAGTTAGAAATTTTTGATTTACAAACTAAGATGCATATTATAGAAAAAGAAATTGCATGTCTTAGGGAGAACTCCAACAAATTAATCAACAAAGTAGATAATTTTTATAACCCTAAGGTTGAGAAAGGATCTCTGTCAAGGAGACCTGCTAACAGATCAGGAACCAAGCTCACTTGGATACCAAAGAAAGAATTGGAATCTTATTTTGTAGGTTTTAGGGATAACTACAACACAAAGGACTGAACCTACAAGCTCCAAGCTGGTCAACTCGAGTTGGAAGAACCAAGGAGTAGACCAAGGAGGAGAACAAGAAGACCGACGAGAAGGCGAACAAACGATGGACCTGCAGCACGTTGACCACCAAATTGGAGACCGACACCGATGCCCTGGCCTCCAAGCTACGGATGGGAGCCCCATCCGATGTGGCATCCACCACCACCATTTGGGTCATTTTATTGGCCATGGTAGGTGAGGTAAAAATTCTTTGCCCTATCTTTTTATCATTAACATTTAGATAGGGGGAGTTAAAAAATTTATGAGCTAATTGTTAATTCTTAAGGGGGAGTTGCAAGTTAGCTAAATTTCCTTTAATAAGGAGGGGAAAAATAATAGCTATCTTGTTGTTACAAAAAGGGGAGGACATTACTTTTAAAAGAAATTCATAGAAGAGTATGTTTTAAGGGAGAGTTATAGGAAATTTAAAATCAATCAAACCTTTTTAATAATGTCAAAAAGGGGGAGGATTTTTTTTGCATTATTATTTATGGTTTTGTCATCATCAAAAATGGGGAGATTGTTGGTGCTAGAGCACCATGATCGTTTGTTTTGATGATAACAAAACACGTGTCATTTAACATTTATACTTGGAGTCTTAGATTTCAGGTTAATTGCAAAATGGAGACGTGTTTCGACGGAGTTTGAGCTCGCATCTAGGACGTATTGGAGGAGCTTGATGGAAAACAGAGAAGATTCACGAGGAGCGATAGATTGAAGATGGAAGGACAAGAAGAATATGATAGAATTCTGTTTATTTCTTTCATGTACTTTTGTCTTTATTTCCTTCCTCTTTTTGTTCCTTAGAAAATCATGTTAAAGAGCCTCAAAGTACCCTAATAGTAGTCCTAAGAACACCTGCATAACCCTAGGATGCTTAGATTTTCTGTAGAGAACTTAGAAAACCAATATAGGGTTCAAACTACTTTTTCAGACGTCTAATTCCAACATCAGATGTCTGATAATATGTTTTAAGACGTCTGACTGTTGATTCAGATGTCTGATAACATTTAGGCTGCACTTACTTAGCTCTGTCTGATGAAATCAGACGTCCAGATCTTAGTCCAGACGTCTTATAAGGCATCTGATGGACTTGCCAGACGTCCAATTAGTGGACTGTTGGCTGGCTTAACAAACACTGTAGGATATGACCGTTAGAGCCTTATCAGACGTCCTTAAGCCTTTCCAGACGTCTGATAAATGACCGTTTTGCCTTGGCTAACCCAAAATCTCTTCTCAGAGATTTTCTAGCCGTTGCAACTATTGGAAATCCATTCCCGCAGAAAAAGTAGGTTTCCAGACATCCAGATATAGTTTCAGACGTCCTACATGTTGTCTGATGGACTTGCACTAGATCCCTGTTTAGATCTGATTCAAGTTAGGAAGAAACCCGTCTAAAATCAGACGTCTGACTTTGATCCCAGACGTCTTAAACTGATCTTCCAGACGTCTGATGCCAGGATCAGATGTCTAATAGCCCTGTCAGTGCAATGATTATTCCTGATTTCGGCCTGATTCTCTTGGGCTTTGCACCCAACGGCTATGGGAGCTTTCCTAAGCGTTCCAAAGCTTTCCTAAGGCCTCTATAAATAGAGAAGAACCTCTTGCACACCAAGACACACCTAGTAATACACTTTCACACCATTGTGTCTCTTGATCCCAAGAAGAAAAGCTCTTGCTCTCCAAGCTCAAGTTCTTCATCTTGAGAGCATTAAGCCTTAGCGCACCCGTTCTCCCGCTGTAGTTCACGAGAACGACGTTGCGCCGTCGTGTAGCTCACGCACCCACGTCATCGATTCGACGCACTCCTTGCAAAGGGAAGCATCTTAATTCCTATAGAAGCTTAGATTAAAAATTACTTTGTTGGCTCTATAGGACTGTTGTTATTTTATCTTTGTTCTTTGGTTGGGTATTCGCTTTGCGAATTCCCATCTCCTTTGTGGGACAAAATCCTTCTCATGAAGAGAAGGGGTTTGAGGTACGCTACCCTCGTATAAAGTAGCGTGGTTGTAATTGAGGTTGAATCACCCTCATTTAAGTGATTCGTTTAGTGGATTTGATCAACTTGGTTGATCGGAAAATCTTAACTCGAGAGGGTTAGGTGGTGGTTTTCACCCGATTTTGGTTTCCACCTAAAAATAATTGTGCACATTGTGTGATTGAATTTTGTGAGATTGTTTTATATTATATTTTCATAATTTATTACGTCACCTCCTCCTGGTAGGGAAGAACTACAATAACAACCAAAATTAATCAAAATTATATGGAAAGATTCAGTATCTCCCCATTCTAAATTCTTCACGAGTATAAAAATATACCTGCGGGGTGGTGTAACACAGCACCTTAAGTGTTGTGCTTCTTCAAATAAATCCTAATCTTATAAGACTCCCTTCTCGAAAGGTAGATGAGACTTTTTGCGTTGAGAACACTTGATCTTGCCATGTGCAGCGTGAACCCTTCGCGTCTTGTGAACGCCTTTGTAGTTTTCAAGGCATCCAATGCACCAAGGTACCTCCAAAGACTTGGCCTGTGCAATCCAGGAACATGCAGTCAACAGTATCAGATGTTTGGTACTCTAACACGACATCTAGAGGTCCTTCTGGACTTCTAACCAAAAATCCTGGACATCCAGAACTCAAGAGATCTGGACATCCAAAGAGGCTTCTAAACATCCGCTAGTGCCTTAGGACTTCTCCTGAGGCTCTTGGATGTCTAGAAATAGAGAGAAGGGAACGCAATGACGACTCTCTTCTCTCTTCTCTTCTCTCACTCATGGTGGAGGCTTTTGCACACCATTAAGGGATCAATTAGTGTTTCCCTTAATGGCTTTTGCAAGATTTTTATATGGATTCTAAAGTCTAATCCTAATATAATAGAATCTCAGATCTCCATCCAAGGGATGGGATTTAATCCTACTTAAATTTTATATGATAAGTTCATAACAACCTTTGAGATGTTTGGATAACATTAATTGATTGCAATCCAACTCTTGGATTTTAACTTAATCAAATTAGTCTCAATTTATTAACAAATTAAATGTAATTTAACTACTTAAATAACATTTATCTAATGAGTAGGAATCCATTCATCATGCCAATAATGAAGAGTTTAGGATATTGGGTTCGTTTGTAATGACCCTGTAGTATCACAGAAGTGTAAAAGCTCAAGAATGAATGTTTCAAAATTTTCAAACTTAAGACTGAATCGATGTCATAAAATGATCAAGAAATTGAAAACAAAATGCCTAAAAATCAGAACTACATAAGAGAAACTAGTTTCCTTTAATTACGGGATCCTATGAGTTGAGGGATTATACCTTCGATGCGACGTGGTGCAGCACCACATGTGGTGGTGTCTCCTCAAGTAAGTCCCAAGAGAGACCCTCTTGCTCTTCCTCGATAGGAAAATAAAGCCCTCATGTCGTGGAAAATGATTCCTACCAAAGATCCACGAGCTCCTTTGCGAATCAAGGCAATGTTTGCCTCAAAAACCATAAACAGATTTCAAAAACAGCTTTTAGAAATCTTGTAGTAGTTGGTTGGTGCCCAGATGTGTCGATTGACTAGCTACTGAGGGGGGAGGGGGGGCTTGCAGAACAGTAGGAGGCTGCAATTTCAACCTTTAGTAGGCAGTCGTTTGGTTCACTAACCAGTCGATTGGTTACTATTGTAGGCACCGACCAATAATATTATTGGTCGACTAGCTTATGCTAGTGGCAAGGGTGCCATCCTCTTCTTCCTGATGGCTGGTTGTTGTTGCTTAGTGGAAGGTTTTTGGTGGAGATTTTGGTGGTTTCCAATCAAATAATTGTTGAATGATTAGCCCTAGGGTTTCTCCCTATCGGAGAAATTTATAGGGATTCCTTTTCAAATCCTAAATTGATGAGATCCATTGGATCTCTATTTAATGATTGGGATATAATTTTAATTGACAATTGCACCATTAGCCCAAAATAAATTTTGAAAAGTTTGGATCAAGTATTTAAACTTAAATTAATTGTAATTTAACATTTGAATTTTGTACCTAATCAAAGTAGGTGCAATTAATTACTAAATTAAACGTAAATTAACTCTTTAAGTTACAATAAATTTATTCTTCAATTAGGAACCAACCAATATCATTATTGGTTTTATCACTCCAATAATAACCTATAGGATAGGTGAAATTTTAGCACTTTATTCGCTTAAGTATTCAAAATACTTGTGATCCTTCACACTTGAGGGAAAATATTATCCTGAGATTTAATTCCATTACACAACTGTCATTCCTTGTTAGATAATATTATTTTTGATATCTCCTTTTACTATTGAGATGAGAATGAAGATCATAACATTTCCCAAAGGTCTATCTTCTTCTTCATGCCTTAAGTCTGATTAAGACTCTGCGACTATATGTGAAATTGTCATTCTCAATATACGTGGAGTGAACTCATGCCTCTAATCTATTACATACACCTATGCAACAGATTTGTGTGATTCCTTCGAGACATCATGTGTTTCTTGTTCCCTCCCACATACACCAATTTTCCAGTATCAATACCAAAGTGGGTGCATCAAGTTATTGGTGTGCTAAATTATGTATTCGTGAACAGAGACACATATTTGTCTTAGGTCTAAGAATGCACCTTTTTCATGACAGCATCGAAAAGGGCTTATGTTATCTCTTGTTTCATCAGATAAACTGCTTAACCTGACTTGGATGATAGTTCTTGAATCTCCATTTGAGAACATTAGTCACGTGGTGACCTCTAGAGAAGGTTTCCATCCTAACTTATATTGCAAACATATAATTGAATTAGATGGTTTTTAATGTGCTATCAAATCCTCTAAACCATTTAGATCTTTAAATTAACACACATTAGATTATTCGATCTTAGCCAAGTACGTAAACACTAATCGTACTAATGGACCCAAATGATTAACTCTAAAATAATCAAATTCTTTATTTAGATGAAATGTAATCTTATTACAAAAACTTGGATGTCTCGCTCAGGGCATGCAAAATCCAACAAACTCTCACTTGCCCTCAGAGCCATTTTGGAACCTCTTTCAACCCCATATTGCTATCATATTGATCAAATGACTCTCTAGTCAAGGCCTTGGTCAGCGGATTAGTAACGTCATCCATGAAGGCCACCTTCATGGTGATCGCACCTCCACATTTGGCTATCTCCTGTATGATGTGGTACTTCCTCTCAATGTGTTTGTTCTTTTTGTGAGAGCAAGAGTCCTTCCCCTACGCAATGGCACTTGTGTTGTCCACGACAATGGGATTGGCAACTGTATTGAAGGGACTATGCAAAGTTCCTCTATGAACTTGCGTATCTACATGGCCTCTTTTGCAACATCTGATGCAGGGATGTATTCATCTTCAATTGTTGAATGTGTGTGGTATCATGCTTATTTCTTCTTCAGCTCACAGAACTACCGTTCAACATAAAAATCGACCTTGATGTAGACTTTTTATCATCAATATCCGATTGGAAGTTAGAATTGGTGTAAGCACTTGGAGGTCCCCATCTCCAAAGACTAAGTTGTAGTTGTCAGTCATTCTTAGGTACTTGAGTATTGATAGAGGATTTCTCACTTGAATTGATAAAACTATGTTGTAGTATAAAATTTGGTGGAGAAAAATCCCAAACTAAAATAAGATAGAAAGATTGGTCCACGAAAAGTAAGTTGTGTTGTATCCTAAGGGAGGTTTAAGTCAATAAACTCACAAATATTTCAAGTGATTGTTCACAAACATAATAGATTAGTTGCATCGGAATAATTAAATTCAAATCTATAGCTACTTCACTATATCAAAATAGGGGATCTCATTCTCTCCCGTGTGACTGTGCGAGAGATGGGGAGACGTAACCGCGGCGAGAGATGGGGAGACCACTAGTGGTGTTGGCGATGAAAATGATGACTCGAGGTGGTCGCACAAAGCGAACCTTCCTATCGTCACTTTGAGTTCTACACTACAACAAAATATACAAAAGGTGACAAATAAATAATAATAATTAGCAGCATTCATCGTTATATTTAATTATAATAATGATTTTAATTATTCGTAATAATTTTTTTTAAATAACAATAAAAATCGTCGCCATAAATAATAGAGAATATTTTTTATAATTTTCCAAAAGCCCTTCTAATTCTTACCCCAATTCTTACCCCGCCGCCCCTCACTCCACCTCCCCTTACTCGCAGAGGCAACGTCCCCCTGGACCTCGATCCCTTGACCCTCGACCTCCATCCCTCGACCTTCCCCCTTGTAGATCCCCTCGCCGATCGCTCGACCTCGATCCAACGAGCTCTCTCGCGCTGATCCCTCGACCGCCACCGCCGATCCAACAAAATCTCGCATGATCCCCATCCTCGTCGCGCCGTCGCCGCCATCACCACCTCCTCCAACAAGCTCTTTGCTACATCGCCTCACCGCCATCGCCCCGATGCGCCACCACAATCGCGATCCCTCCACTGCCGCTCCAAGCTACACCCTCGCTTAGGTGAGTAACCGATTGAGAGGTCCACCTGCGTTCTCCTAATCGTAAGCTTCCGATAGATCTCAGTTGCGCGATTGGCTCCTATTCGAGGCATCGGACGAGACAATGTGAGGTCTATCATTTAGTTTCCCTCGAGTAGATAGGCTTCATTTCATGCCTTCCCAACTCGAAGGCTGTAAGGTGATCAGCCTTTGGGTTGTTGTCCGAGACAACGGCATCTCTTTGGTTTGTCGTCTTGAATCTCGCTGATCCAGTCCTTGTTTGCTGGGCTTCTCCTTGATCTGTGTCACAAACATTCTCGGGTTTTGATATTACACTCCTGCCATTGCTCTCATCCCGGCCAAATACGAAGGACTTGGATGTAGCATTAGAGATACGGTTGCTAATTAGGGGAGGAGGTGAAGGCTAACTGTAGTCTGATACGGTTGAAGGAGCATATAGCTCCACTTCATTAATTTTTTTTTATGCTTAAAAGAATAGGAGCAAGGATGGTTTATCCAGTGAGCAATAGAGTGCTGAATCATCATTGGAAGCTATAAATAGGTCTAATTCTAATAGACCTCTTTCCACACCATCAGAAGCATATTATTACTGTTCTGTCCCATCTCATCTATGGTTGGAATAGGATTAGGATTTGAGAGTTGGCAGTCAACATCTATAGAAGGCATTCAAGAGTCATTGCATCTCATCCTGAAAGATCTCTAACTGAAATTAAAGGATGGAAAGTGGAAAAGGGGAGAGAAAAGAGAGAAAAAGAAATATTTTAAGAAATATTAAAAGAAATTTCTGAAAGATCATTCGTATTGATTTAAGTGTCAGTTCCACTATATTTGTTTCCTACATGTTTGTGGAATTGCTTGTCTGCATATCCAAAACATTCAAGTTTGTGTTACTCTAAGTTTAATACACCCTGTTGAGATTTTATGAGGATAGGTGATATATAGCATGATGTTTGTTATCTTTTAACTTAGGCTTGAGTATTTTAGGTTCTTCAATAGGTCCACCTGGGAAGATCAGAAGTAGCATTGGCTGCATTGCATTAACAGATTTGGAATGCTAGATCAATGACCCAAGAATCATTGCCTAAGCAACCACAATAACTGTAAGATAAGTGAAATATCTGTGGGTACCATCTACTTGCTTCAATTGCATATCCATCTGGTCACCAGATTCTAATGTTTACAAAGAAGAAAATTTTGGAAGAAGATTTCTGAAAATAAGAACTTGATCATAAATTATATAATGACAAGAGTCTCAGATTCTAATAAAGATAGCACAACAAATTGTAAGTACGACCGTTAGAAGCTTACGTTTTTGAAAGGAACAGAAAATACAAAAGCAAATTTCAACTGACGAAGGCAAAAATCACCACTTGTTATTGATAGTTGCCATAAGAATAGTAATGGATTTATCTTCCAAACCACTAACTCCAAGATGTTAAGGTTCACAAGAGCATTGTTCAAAGGACCACTTATGATGATCACAAAATAGTAGTTTAAATTGGGGGATAATGCAAACCCCAAGGATTGAGTACCAAGAAGAAAATTTCAGAAAGCAAAAAATTAACTTACTTCGAACACTCCCTTATGTGAATGTAGACAAATATGAACTTATTGTAGAAAATCTACTTATGAACCAAACTAATGCATTGATATGGATTACCAGATGAAGTAAATACAAATTTTACATCCATATTAAAATGGAGGCAACTCTCTTTTTGTCTATTTATAGTTTAAACCAGCAGGATATTGTTTATGCATGTGACTAGATCATAGTTAGTGTCATCACTTTGCTCAGGACAATGGACCATTTTCAACAAGATTCATGGATTTGCATTTCTTTAGTTTCTCTTTCTCCTTGTTTTGGGTGAACGGGTCCATGGCTCTTGCTTTGGTCTATATGTGGGAAGTAACAAGTGAATCGTTAGTAACTACATATTGATCTTTGTAGTCTGCAAAAAGACTACCGCTTTACTTTCAACACTAATAAAAGAAGGGGTTGTAATGAATTCTACTCTAGACAATTTCTCAGATATGGAACATACAAAGAAAAATCACACATATAACATAACATCTTACAGAAATCAAGTAACCATCTCTCCAAACCCCTAAGCACAACAAATAGTAAAAAAAAAAAATCCTCATACACAATATGAGGATATGCAATTGAAGCAAGTAGATTATCCTAGATTGTTGGTATGGTTGTTTGAATAAAGTGAATTGGGATCATGAATGCAGTTAACGAGTACAAGATACAAGGGTCCCGCTTGTTTGAATGGGTTGTCAAGGGAAGGTTTTCACTGGGATGTTCATGATTTACTAACTTCTAATCAGAACTTTTCAAGCCAATGACTCTTTTGTTTGGGAAAGCTGTGATTTTGGCTGCTATTGGCTTCATCTTGGTAGGTGTTGTCCATGATGGTTTGGGTTTTACCCTTTTGTCTAGGTGTAGATATCTAGGTGGAAATGTTCTAGTGTATGTCTATTTCTTTTCCTTTTTTAGCTGGGGGGTTGTTGGTTGCCATCAAATAATTGTCATTGATCCTCTCAATTATCCATAGATAAGTATTCTGCACGCCGCGCCTTCATCCAACCAAGATCAGATCTCGGCCGTCGATCTCTGATTGAACGGCCGAGACTCGCGCGCCCGCTCGTGGTCGTCGCGACAAAGCATGGGTATGGCGCAACGGTTAGCGCGTACGCCCACACACATGCGACGCGGGTTCGAGCCGCGTGGAGTCGAAATTGAAGACAGGGGACACGCACGGTGAAATTGGGCCGCCCGATCAGCAGCGGGCGGCCGAGATCTTGCCACGCGGTGCAACCGTAGCTCACGGGCGTCCACGCTCACGCGTACGCTGGGTGATGACGCCCGCGCACACGTGCGCCCGAGGCGCGAACCCAGCGCAGTCGAGGAGGATTCTCAGCCGTCCGATCTTCGATCGGACGGCTCTCGTTCAATAGCCGCGGATCGCACGAGGAGAAGAAACGAGGCGGGCAGCTGACCAGCGGCTGGAGGGCTTCACCGACGCTTTTGGGAGTGGTTTTAGCGACGCTCTGGACGTCGCTAAAGCCCTTTATTCTTTTAGGAAGCCCTTAACCCTATTTAAACCCCCTCTAACCACTTATTCAAGGCATTCACTCCCCTTGCAACTACTCCACCTCTCTCTTAGCTAGCTTTAGGACCTCTTGTAATCGCCGGAGACGACGAGCCGCCGACGGAGCCTCCTCCACCGTCGTGGCTGCCTCGTCGCTCTCCACTCTCTCTCTCTCTCTTTTAAAGCTTTTAATTACTTTTGTTGAAGCATGTATTTAATGTTGTAAGCTATGAACTACAAGTGCATGATTAATGAAGTTATTTTCCGTTCAGTTGTCATTTTAATTTCTGTTTAAGTTGCATGATTAAACAAAGAACTTTCTAACCCTAAACCCTCTCTCTATCTATCTCTCTCTCGCTTTTTAAAACCGCATCTTTCGCAAGCAAAATTCAGCACTTTCCGTGACAAGTGATAAGCAAAAATCCGATTTCCATGCCTCCCTGAGACCGACACTCGGACTCACCTCCGTTTACTTATTTTAAAATCGACGTTGCAAGTGTGACTATAACGACACTCCTTAACACACACGCACAACAGCACGTCAGGAGGTGGTCTGTGGAGGTGGAGTGAACTCGCCGGAGTGGTGGCCGAAGGTGAAGGGATGATGGTGGTGGAGTGCGGCAATGGTCGTTTGAAGGAAATAAAGAGGGGAAAAGAAATTAGAGAGTGAGAGAGACTTATCTAGGAGTGAAGAGACGAAGGGGGAGGCAGGGATGGTGTCTGGCTCGTATTGCCGACGCTGGAGACGAAGGTGCTCAATGAGGGTGGTCAGCGAGGACGAAGGGGAGGCAGGAGCGTCGGCGGGTGCTGCGTGATGCGGACGAGCAAGAGGAAGAGGAACCTACCACCGGTATTGTGGCTAGGCGATGAGGGAGAGTAAGAGAGGTCGCCGAAGCTTGATGAGCAAGTCGGCCGGAGGAGGAGAGACGAAATTGAGGGGGTTCTCCGATTGATTTAAAGCTTAGGAGATGCAGGGCGAATTGGGGTCCCTTAAATAGGCCCTAGAGGTTGGGTTTGTGCTTGGAAGCCAAGCTTCCAAGCAAGGGAAGCTCGCCGGTAATGGAAAATCAAAAGAGACCCAAATCTCTCATGCGTTCACATGAGAGATTGGGTATCAAGTAGGACTTCTAATTGGGTCCACATTGGAGGAGATTTCTCAGAGAATCTCCCTTTCAAGTTTAAAGGGGATTCTCTGAGAGATCAGGGAGAAATCACCCTTTCAAGCTTGCCGAAGTAGGATTCCCTTCCCTATAATGGCGGATGGATCTAATTGCAAAGAATGATGAAGAAGCTAGGGGGTCAATTGTGAGGGTTTTTGAAAGATAGGGGTAGAAATGTAATTGGGCTGGACCTATTTGCAAAGTAGGTCAAGGTGAATTTCCCTTAGGTCTAAATTTTGGTACAAACCTAATTTGGATCTAAGGAATCCAATGGTGAGGTTGGATTTTGGATTTGACCACGTTTGACTGGGTAATTTACGTAAAACTACAATTTATGGCAAATATTTGTCTGAGACCCCATTTTAGGTCAAAATAGGTTCCAATATCCAAATTGAAGGTTCTAAACCCTAGAGAATATTTTTATGATTTTTAGAGGGTTTAGGTGAATTTTATTCTGACCAGAACCTTATTAAATCAAGTGGGTCTATTTTAGGGTTACAAGAAGTCCTTTAATTCCCAGAATTCATACGAACCCTTTTTTCTTTGAACTAACCCACTTTTTATCTTGTTAACACCATTTGACATGTGTTTAACCCTTGAGAAAATCCGTTGTTGTACTGCAATGGTAAAATTACAGTTTTACCCCTTGTTTCTTGCTTTTCTCTCAGAAAGGTTATTTAGTGAATTAGGACCTCCAGTTGGTTATGTAGGAGCTTTTTGTTCTCTTTTATGGGTCAGAATGGACTAGTTAGGGGTCATGATGGTGTTCCCACCATATATCATTCGTTGATTTATTATATTCTTTGATTCGTTTTGTATATAATTGTTTTGCTAATCATTTGTTGTTTTTCAAGCACTATAGGAGTTGGGGTGGGAGGAGTGTCTTCTTCTTAGTGGAGATCTGCGTCCTAGTGGAGACGCTGTGGCTTTGACTTGACTTCCTAGCAAGGTCGACCCTGACCTAGAGTTTTTACTTTTTTCTGGAGTAGTATAGCTATTAGGTTTAGGCTTAGGTATATACTTAGGATTTGTTGTTAAGCATAAGTTGTGAGAGCCTGTTCTCACACACCATTTATAATAATTTAGACTATGGACTTGTGATTTATATTCTCTATCTCTCATCGATTCAATTTTTCAATTTACTTTCTTTTCAATTTGATTTTGCTTCTTGTATTGGAAAATCCAAAAAAATTAGAAAATAAAAAATATAAAAAAAATATCTCATTTTCTTGTCTAGCAGTAGCATTACTTAGGCATTCTATACTTAGGTTTGCATCCTTCATGCTAGATTTTCTTTCTTTTCAAAAATTGCATTACTGGTGAGTGCTGGAGCCAGGGACGCATTTCTATTTTCCTTAGCTCTTGCCATCTTGCATTAGACATAAAAGAAAACAAGATCATCACTTGTTTGCAAAGACTAACAAACAAGACTATCTTCCTACAAAACACTCCTAAGAACTCAAATCTAAATCAAAAAGGAGATTCATAATTTGCTTGATACCTTGTGTGAGATTTTTATCGCTATTTGTTGATTGCTTACACACTACACAATCACATAAGGTTCACAACACACGTATTCTATCTAAACTTCTTGTGCACCCACAAAGGTCTGGATACGTACACTAGTCTTATCTAGATTCTGGGTGGATTTAGAGGTCTGCACTCCATAGGTTTCTCTTAGGACGCGTATGATTATACTGATACATCTGTTTACGCACAACTATTTGTCGTAGCAGACCCTAGGAAAAATTTGTGATTTCTCTTGCTTATACTGATTAATTGGTCTTGTGAGATTGTGATTGATTAGGATTTTTGATTTTTGGTTTGATTGAGATGTGAGATACCTTTTTGTGAGTTTGTGACTATTTTAGGACGTGTTTTCAAAAACCAAACTCATGGATGGTAGGAGATCCCAAAACCCACCACTTGTACCTCCCTTGGGTGCTAATGCCCAAGCTACCACTTCCTCTATGCCTTCCACTTTCAATCCTTTACCTCCCAAGCCTCAAACACCTATCCACCACTCTGTTCATCCTGAAGATGACCATGACTCTGCATAATATGAGGATTTTGGAGATTATCCTCCTCACTTTGCATCATCCACCTCCTCCACCTGCACAACATTTTCCACTTCCTCCATACCCTAACTTTCCTAATCAACCTCAACTGGAGAGAGGTCCGCCCAACCTACAACACCTATTTAATACACAACTACAAATGAATACACCTATACAACAAATGCAACAGCTTACTCAAGTTGTTAATCTTCTAGTGAACCCCTGACCCCAGGCTTGTAGACAGCTACGAGATTATTATAATCCTGCAGTTGCACCCAATATGCCTGTGGTTTGATTTCCTACTAGGGGTCATGCTACTAAATTGAAGCCAAATATTAGAGCCCTTATCCTTTACTTCCATGGTCTTGCTTCTGAGAACCCTTTTCAGCATTTAGAGGAGCTGAAAAATCTTACCTAGACCCTGGGTCCGCAAGGCCATGATCAGCACACTCTTCTAATGAAGAAGTTCTCATTTTCCCTCAAGGATAACGTAGCCTTTTGGTATCATACCTTATCACAGACTACACCGATAGAAAATTTTCCTTCTTTGGAACATGAGTTCCTAAATAAGTATTTTCCTATAGGCCACACAAATGCCTTGAGGCGTAACATCACCACATTTACATGGAATTTAGGAGAACAAATGCACGAGGCTTGCCATTGGCAAGGCAAGAGTGGGAAGAAATCCGAGATTAGTTGAAGGCAACTCTGGCAAGAAAAAAAAGTGATGAGAAGGAGGAAGTGATGCTCCTAAGTTCTATCACGACGTCTGGAGAGGAAGAGGATGTGAGGGAGGCAAGCTCCGCCGTTGGAGAAGCTCCGAGGGGGAGGTGAGAGGTCGCCAGAGAAGGAGAGGAATAGCCTATTGTCAACTACTGTGGGGAAGAAGGAAAGGAGTCGACCTTTGTAATCGGAGGGTGGAGAGCTATTTATAAGGAGAGAGAGAAGCTTAGGGGGATGTATTTGGTCCATAGAATGTCTAGGTTCATAGAAACCGCTGTCATCATCTTCGGCGACGATGAGGTTATCTACCTATGAAATTTAGGATTAAAAGTTCATCTGGACCGTGGGATGAAGAGAAGGCTGTCAGCGTAACCAAGGTGGCAACTGTAGTGGTCGTGCATTGTCGGATAGGAGATGATCAAAGTGATGCAAAAATCAGAGGTCGTGGACCATTCGTGAGGAGGAAGAAGTTGGGGAGGAAGCTGTGCACAGGGGCCTATGTGTAAATAGTGGAGGACCTGATTGGGATAAAAGGTCATTTGACATAAAAGTTAAGGGTATAAATACAAACATTGAGTTTAATGGCTTATTTTAATTTATTTATTTTTCAAATTTTTATATATTATTATAAATAATGTAAATAACATGTTTATGCCATGAAATTATATTTTACCCATTTTAGCTATACTTATTTAAGTAGTTACATTATTAAGTTAATTATTAACTATAGATGTAAGTTATAAATATAAAGCTTAATATATAGCTATATGGTCTATTTGAGTCCTATTAATTAATTAAACTTAATTTAACAACAATTAAACCTTAATTTAGCTATTTTAACTTATTTTCAAGGTCCTTACTATTTCATCTTAATTGTATAATTAACCTTGTATTAATGTTATTCACAGGTAATTAACTACAGAAACTAGCTAATTAGGGTAAATTAGGAGCTATGATGAGTCTCTCTGTGCAAATCTACTAGCATGATTCGACCCCTTCCAAAAAAAGCACCTCCTAATCCCTTCCATCTTATTGATAACAGCACCTTACATGTAAGAGATGGATAGGAAAAACATAGGGATAAAGGCAAGCTTTGAGTTGAGGAGGATTAATCTCCCTCCTCGCGATAGTAGACATCTAGACTAGCCTTCCAATCTAGAGACAAGTTGATCTGGCATGAAGTTTCAGTCTTCACATTTCATCCTTCCCACCCAGATGGGGATCCTAAGATAAGTGATAGGCAAGTGAATCACTAGGCAATCAAGAGTGTCCTGGAGGTCCTTGTCCTGAACTTCATCAAATGGAATGGCACAAGATTTGAAATTATTAACCATGAGACCTAAAAATTCAGAAAAAAGATGTAACACATGTCTTACATGAGCAGCTTCCCTACGCCCACCTTCGACAAGGAAAATGGTGTCATTAGCGTATTGTAAAATTGGTGTCAAGGAACCCTCCTTCCTCCCGAAAGAGTATCCTCTGAATGGTTCTCTATCTGCTGCCTTGAAGGCTAGACGTGTAAGTCCATCCACCGTAATGATGAAAAGCAAAGGACCCATAGGGCATCTTTGGCGGATTCCCCTATGAGGTTGTATCCATCCCCCCATTCTTCTACATTGTGAAAGGGACAGAAGGGAGCAGTGGTGATGGTCCTTTTCACCCAAGTAATCCATGTTTTCAGGAAGCCACGTTGAGCCATGGATTCCAACAAGAACACCCAATTAAGGGAGTCATATGATTTTGTTAAGTCTGCCTTCCATACAAAGGCATTATTTTTCTCATATCCCATGCAGACATGGCTTCCTGAGCCACCACAAAAGATTTATGAATAGAACTCCTCTTTATGAACACTGATTGTACAGGGCTAATAATATCCTCAAGCATGCCTTTAAGTCTATTAGCAAGCATTTTTGCAATTATCAGATAGATAGAGTTGGACAACGCAACAGGTCGTAAGTTAGTTGCTCCCAGATTCTTAGGTGAAAGAAATAAATTGAATTGATTAATATTACCAACCCCTCAACCAACATACAAGAATTTGTAATTGTTTTACTCTACTCAGTTTTTACTGACATGTTCCTCGGGTTTCGTACTCAGGTGTTGTTGAGTAATCAAGTGCAACTGTTATTGTTGGTTTGTCTACTGCAGGACCAGGCCCTACTTTAGGAGACGATTCGTTCTGAGCACAGTGGCTCTTTAGTTCCATTCTTAACATAGTGGCTCTTTTCTTTGTTCTTTTTCCATTGTTAGACTTTTATTTCTTGTCTTTTGGTGATTGTATTAGAGCACTTGTTACTTCCTACTTTATGTACTGGATTCTTTACATTTTGTTAGTATTTTATTCCTTTTATTTAATGCGTTATGAATGAATGTTTGGCTACTGATGTTCTATGAGTATGTTTTGATTGATAGCGATCTTGTGGTTGGTTGTACTTGTGATTAATCACACAGCAACTCGGGTTTCGTCGATTGATAGGACTTGGGTAGTCACATTACGGTCACTAAATCCTTGCTCGAATATGAGTTCCATCTATTTCAAACAAACTCTTTGAATCCTAGCTCCAAAAGCCACAATCTCTGGAATTTAAAATAAGACGTTTGTCGCACCTAACTGTTGGAGCTCCATAGAATGACGGTGTGATATGAGAATAAATGTGGCAAGTGATGACTCTACAATTAGTAGTGTTAATTACATTATTTAAAGTCAATTTCGAGGGCCTTTGCACTTAAATGTAACAATCTAGTGGGTCTGGGAGTAATGCATGCATGAAGTATACTCTTTACATTAAGATTGTTTGGAATTAATGTTTAATGGCCAAGTTGTACAAGTGCATATTGAAACAGGTCTCAGATGAGTAATCGACCAGCACAGATGGATTCAAGACGAAAATCAGAGTCCAACGACCCCCAAATCACCCTAATCTGACCTTCGTAGTTCCCACAATGAGTCGAAGAAGTTTTGGCTCTTGTTCTGATGATCAATGGCTCACAATGCACCACGTGGCATCATCTCAGCGCTCCATCCCATGCCAGCAGCACCCACCTCCTTCCCTTCATCATGCAGGCACGTGCAATCTCAATCTCTTGATGACCATCAGATGGCCCATGTCGCGCCACGCCATCACTCTCCCTCAATTGCACGATCAGGAGATTCAGATCTCTCCATCCCTGTGTGTAGCGCAGCGATTGCGCATCCAACTTTAATCGCGAAGGTCGTGAGATCAAGTCACGATTCGCGCATTCCCTGCTCACCAGTGTACACTAATTCGGTCGTTTGATCTCCATCTAATGGCATGCGCTGCATCCACGTCATCCAAGCGCAATCCATGTGATCCAGCTGTCCATCTTCGCAGAGATCACCATCGTTGGTACGCGATCCTCAAGCACAGAACGTGCTAGGTGGCTAGCTACGATCCGAGCCATCACGAGAGCGCGATTGCACACGTGCTTAAGGGTGCAACTAAGAATGCACCTCACCCATTGCATGCGAGCGTTGATGACTGTTATTCAACCACATTGCCTCACGCATCCACTAGCGCTACAGCATGAATGCTCCCGCATGCGCTGTGCTATGCATGGTCACATCGCATGTATGCGTGTCCAGCGTGCGGCATTTGGTGCATTGCCATGTCAAAAGATTTGGCACAGCCTATAAAAGGCCTCCATGGCCTCCCATTGCAATCCATCTCTTCCACAAGTCTTCCAACACCTCCATAGAGCCCAAAGCAAGTCCCCAGAGTTGCTAAGCCACCGACAGAGCCTCTCCCACCACCGTGGCTGCCTCAACTCACTCCTAGTTCTTCTTTAGTTTATGTCATGCATTTTACTCAAGCATCACTCTAGTTTTGTTGCCTAAAATTGTAAAACGATTTTTATCATTCAAAGAAGCATTTTCTGCTATTATGCCTAAGTTATTTTTATGCATTCGAAGCCTCACTTTAATTATCATATGCTTGAGATCATCACTATCTAACATGCTTGGTTTTCTAATGTGTAGCTAGAAACCATGCTCTATTTCGGATTTCTAACCTTACCTTCTCTCTCTCTCTATCTCTCTCTCTCTCTCTCTACTTTTCACGCAAGCAAATGAAATAAATTATCATATGGCAATGAACTAAGCGACTGAAAGATTCAATTTTATCGTCTTCCTGTGTTCAACACTCGAACTCGCTGTCTTCTTATTTCAAAATTGATGCCATCATCGCTTGCTACAACGTACAAATAAACTTAACGCATTTTTTGATGTCAACAGGGTGTTGCAATCCACCATTAGGAAGACCTCAGCAAGAGAGTGTTAGCTAGGGCATGATCAATCTTGGATGCATTACCCCTCCCATTCCTCCAAGTGTAAGTTGTTCCCATTGTTGGCAAGCCAATCAACTCCAATTCATCGATGATAGACTGAAAGTTCCAAGTCAACTAATCAACCCTACCCCCAGGGAGATCCGTACTTGAGAGGGTTGCGTTAAAATCTCCACCAATTAACCATGCATCCCCTTCCACTTGAGAAGTAGCCTCCCCAAGTTCCTGCCACATGAGGTCCCTCTCATCATTGGTGTGAGGTCTGTGATCCACAGAGAGTTTCCATCTTCCTTGGACAAGGGATTCGCAGTTAAGATATAAGTTCCCATCATGTTTATTTGGCATTGATATACATCAAGATTCCAAACCAGAATGCTACCTCCACTTCTCCCTATCGAGCAGATCGAGATAAAGGGGTTAGTTTCATCCTGCTTTTCCCAACTCCAGAAACAGCAAACAAACTCCAAGCTCACTTCCTCCATATGAGATTCCTGAATCAAAATCACGTTACACCTCCATTCACGTATTTCCATAAGATCTTTCGCTGAGTGATGTGCCTTAATCCCCTCATGTTCCACGTTAAGACTTTAGACATTAGGAAGAGAAGAAAACCCTTTGTCCTAATCGAAACTATTGACCTGGATCTCTTTAGCCACCTGCTCCAGAGTCATGGTTTGTTGCTGAGTGCGGCTAGCTCAACATCTGAGAATGTAGGGAGTCTTTCCTACATGGAAAATCATCTTCTTGCCCATGCCGAAGGTCCGTTCAGTGTGGCCATGTGGGATCGCAACTGCTCTCCTCACCTGCTGTTGGCCAAGAGAAGGGGCAGGTCATCTTTGTTCCTCGGATCTCCTGCTGTTATCAGTCCTCACCCGAGTATGAACCAACTGTCGTGTGTCAATGGGACGAGTCGAGGTAGAGCTGGATCCATGGGAAGAATCCATGGCTCGTGCCCCATCAATCAGGATTTGCAAGTCGGATCTGTATCCGTTGTCACCATCCTCCAATGAAGGCTCGGCCTTCGTGGTAATTCCCACGTCAGGGGCGGGAACAGCTGCATGAATTCCCCCCAATGCTGCACCTTCCTCTGCTGGTGCCTCGATACCTAATGAAGATGAAACGTCACAATTTGAATTTTGAACAATGGTGTTCCGTAGACCTCGATGGTCACCAAGGAATCGCCTGCACAAGGCATGCCCAACCGCCCATGCATAAGACCACTGACGAAGGATGACTGCCTGGTATTGGTTCCACCTCCACAAGCACTATGGAATCCACATTCGTGGGAAGGCCCAAAGTACTGCATTGTTTAACAATCGCAAATGATGCAAGAAGCGCCCCCACGACCTCCCTCCTCAAGACGAGAGGGATGCCTTTAAGGCCTATCCACACCTCCCTTATCGGTGGTCGATCCGGTAGGCATCCATCAAAGAGTCTTACCTTCCTCCAATAGATTTCCAGATTTTTCCCATGCTAGCAGGTCTAAAACATCAAACCTTTGAGCTCTGCATTCCTTAGTCTAGAGAGAAGAAGTCTCCGCCTATCAAGGCGCGCTAGTCTCCAATCCTCTGAGAGTAGTCCCAATTTACCAATAAACTCTGGCAAGGCCTCCAGAGATAAGTCCTGCCTTTTAGCAATCCCAATCAGGCTGCGTCCTAGTTGCCACAGCAAAGGGTCATCTCCCCATGGCCCTCTACCTTCACCTCAAAATTCGGTGGTGGTGAAGGTGGTGGAAGGGACTGAACTGATTGGCATGAGGAACATCGATGTCCCACCAGACCACAAGCATACCAGCAAATCGGGTTGCGACCATCCCAAGCAAAGTGACCTCGCCCCAGACATCGACCAAATACTTCTAGGTGGCCTCGTGTCTGGCCGAAGGGGCAGAGCCGTAGCAGGACGACAGTGACCATCTGCCCCCGCCTCCTCTCCGTCTCCTGTTGGTGGCTCTCATTCTCCCCGCGAAACAGGCTACGTTAGCCAATTTAATGGGTTTTTCGACCTGATTTTTGCAGTGCTTTGCTTAGGGACCTGATTGATGCATGTACGGATTTTGAGGTGGAGTTTGGCATGCATCCTGAAATCCCTTGCATATTGTTCAAAGTTACGGTGATTCTCTTATGACATTAGGTAAAATAATTTATTCTTTTTTTTAATTTGTTTTGGTCCGTTTCATGTATTTTGGATCCATTTTTACATGATTCTTCACCTATATTTTCATTAGCATGTGTTCTCTTTTTGCTAAGTTCAAAATCCTTGTGAAATTATTTTTTCCGATTTTGTGTATTTTAAATCACAATATGTGGATGATTCTTTGATAATTAGCACTTAAGAATAATTGAATTGAACCAAAATAAAACTCGGGATTTGGTAGTGGTTTAAAGACCAATTAAACCCTAATTTTGTTACTAAGAATTAAGGGGGATTAATACTGGTTTTCAAAGTAATTTTAATGAATTTATCTTTTAATTATGTAGGCTTGAATCAAGGTGACGATTTAGATTGATTGATGCCAACTTGTGGAACTTATTAAATCAATTATCTAGGATTAAAATTTAGATTATATAACGATGTATTTGTCGAGATTTAGAAGCTAAATTAGTATTAGCCTCGCTACTCGTCGATTTTTTGTTGTAGCTTTGGTCATGTGGATCTATTTTGGACTGGTTTAGGTAGCTGTTTATTTCCTTATGACTCTTTGATTTGCCTTAGTGGCCAATTGGGAAATCGAGATATAGGGTATGAGGGTTGGAGTTGATTCTTTTCTCAACTGGTAGATGAGTGATAAGCGAATATTTCATGCGAGAAAAGTGATTAAGGTCATTGCGTTGCAGAAAATTCACTATCAAATACTTTACCAAAACTCTAGTGAGTCACATGTCGAACATGAAGAGGCTACGCTCAATTTTTGGAAATCCACGTTTGTTTATTTCTTTTATATATTTTCTATCTAAGAGATTGGATCAAAGTATTTCTAACTAATCTATTCTATTCTACTTGCAGCAAAATAATGAGAGACAGAGAGAAAGATAGAGAGAGATTATTTTTATATCTAAACAAATGTTTATTATAAATTATTTGCTACAAAAATACTGCAAGAAATTGAAATCTAAACTAGAAAGTAGTAAAAAGATAGGGGAAGAGAAGTTATCCTTCTCAACGATTGCTTGAAAGATGAGCTGGTTGAATGACTCTTGGAGGAAGAGGAACAGAGATGGAGGAAGGAGGACGAAGCTGGATGAAGAGGGATGGGAAAAGACGTCGCGGGATCCGCTTCTGGAACGGGGATGAAAAGATAGCTGACGGGAACTCATGAATGGGATGAGATGCGAGAAAAATTTTGTTTTTACTACTCATAACTTGGGAGTGCTAGATTGAGCTTTAGAACACTTATTCTTAGCTTTTAGGAGAGGTGAGAAGAGAAGGAATGGATGAAGGTGAAGGAGGGGATGTGTAAGGTTTATATAGGTGAGGAGAAGGGCATTTTCAGCCTTGAAATTAATGCCAAGGCCTTTAGAGATGCATGCAACCGTTGGTGAAGGCAAGTCGTTGGCGTGCGTGGAAGGAGGGCCCTTTGATCAAGATCGAATGGCCAAGGATCGAGTGCTCATCAAACTTTTACGTTGCACGCATTTTAGATCAACCCTAGCCGTTGGATCGCATATGGACGGCTTAGATTGCGCGTCGCTCACGCTGTTGATAAGGCATGTCAGATTGCGCGTTCAAATGCACGTCTGATCGCATGTGCCCATCCTACATTCAAGATCGCGCCATGTCAATGCCTTTGGTCCGCCCAATCGCCATCCAATGGATGAATTTCATCCGCGCGCACTTCAGCGGATTAAATCCACGCGCGGGGCTTTGAACGCGCACCTCGCACTATGATGAGGCATTTGACCATTGTGCTATGAGCACAAGTGTGTTAAGTTTCTTGCTTTCCTCCCATGTGCTCTCAGCCATTGGATCTTGATCCAATGGTTGAGATCGCATCTTGATGTCTTCTTTAAGAAGTGTGAGGTTACGGTGAGGATGCATCTCAGCCATGGATTAAAATCCAATGGCTAGGATTTGATGATGCGTAGATGAGGGGAGGACAGCGATGGCTTGTGGGCAATCTTGGGCGGCTGCAATGGTGCCATGTGATACCATTTGAGCCATCCATCTTCTTTTGCTCGTAGGTGATACCACGGATGTCGGATTGAAATGATTTTCGCATCATTGGCTGCGATCTTCGATCTGAACCCATCCGTGCAGTTGGATTTGTCGTCTGAGGTCTAGACTTTCACTACCTTACCCCTTGGCCTTTGATCTTCTGTAGCTTGTACAAGATGCTTCGAATGTTAGATCAGGGTGATTTCGGAAGTGTTGGACTTCGATCATCACTCTGACCACATCTGTATGCTTAGATATTCAATATGAAGCCCTGAAAGATGTCACCTTGACCCCTAGCCATTAAAATAAGAAAATTAATATACAATTTATACAAATTATTCTAAGTGCAAGATGATACATGTTATGCAATATTTATAATGCTAGTGCTTCTATAAACCTAGGAACTTGCATAAATAGGAAATTTAAGCCACATAGATGTGTACACATCACACCCCTATGTTTATCTTTTGCTAGTCCCTAGCAAAACTACACTACATGCTATTTATAAATGGAATTAGGATCAAATTACTCAGGCAACAGTTATTTACCAACTATAGAAAATTTCAACTAAGGATCTAAAGTACAAAGACTTAACAGCGCCTAGGTGTTTGCCAAAATGTATATTGCTCAAGCCCTCACATTATTCAAAAGCAAATACATTTTTTTTCTTTTCTTTTCTATTTTTTTTATTTTTGAATTTAGAGTTTCGAGGTAGCTTTCTATGGCTACCCAATCCACCAAAGACTCAAAAAGAACTCTAAGTGCTAAGCAACTTATTATAAAAATGTGATAGACTCACTAATCAGCAATTAAAATGGACTTCAGGTTTTTACAACCCTAAGTGACCCTTAAAAAAAATTCTTCCTAAAGATGAATCTATTTGACCGATAGCTTTCTCCCTTACTTTTATTTTCATGCGATCAACATAAGGGAAAATCCAGTGTATATCTCCCCGAATTATTCTAGTTCTACGCTTTTCTGTTAGGTGTTTGGGAACTATTTTATGCAATTTGTGAGCTGAGCTGTGGATAACCGGCCAATGGGACATCAAACCAACGACAACTTTCCAACCGTTCTAGTGCGGTGAAGTATGGCTTATTTTTTCTCCTTTTTCTATTTTTTTCTTTTTCTTTTAAGCAGGCGTCTTCCCTGATCTAAGATTTACCTAAAGGCAATAGTCAAAGAAAATGGGTCGCATGGCTGGGCTTTGGACACCTGGCTATGAGGGGTTACTCACAGCAACGTGCCAGCATACCACCCTAGAAAGTTACTTAGCTACCTAATTTCTGTTAAAATCACTGAGAAGTGAGTCAATGCAGATAGTGTGCAGATGCTTAGACTATAAGTTCCCTTAAATTAGAGGGTGGGTTGATAAGTCGCATACTTATCACTCCAATTTATTAACCAAATTAAAATAAACTTAAGTTGGTGAGGACTCAAGAAACAGGTCTACATTTTAGTGGACACTCAGGCTGATTAAGTCCAAAGACCTGAAGAGTCTAAGTGTTCAGGTCATATTGTATTACTTGCTAAGGTTGAAAAAATTCTAATGCCTAAGTTCTATTTTCATAATTCAATTTTTTTTATAAATAAACAGAAAATAAAATAAATCTACAAAGCTGACAAAATAATTCAGAAATGAATCCACCCCCCCTCCATGCCTAGCTTATGCAATGTCCTCATTGTAAATTAGGGGCAAGACAAAGGGTAGAGTAAGAAAAATATCACCTGCATTCCGTGATGCTCTGGTTAGCTCTGAGATAGACTATACAAATGTTGAGTTTATTGCCGTTAAATCAAGGTCAAGGCAACCTTGTCTAAAACGGGTTCACGAATAACACGGCCAACATAAGGTTTGAAATGTTGTCTGTTGACCTTAAAAGAGTTACTTGTCTTTGGGTTAGAAATCTCAATGGTTCCGTTTGAAAATATCCGATCAATAATGAACGGGTCATTCCACTTGGACCTAAGTTTGTCGAGAAAGAGCTTAAGTCGAGAATAAAAAAGCCAAACCTTCTGATTCGGCTGAAAGCTTTTGCGAGAAATCATCTAATCACAAATAGCTTTGGTTCTTGCCTTATAGATCTTGACATTCTCGTATGCATCATTTTTAAGTTCCTCCAACTTAGATAGTTAGAGTTTCCTGGTCTTCCTGGCTAAGTCTAAGTCAAAATTGCATTTCTTTATTGCCCAAAATGCCTAGTGTTCAACTTCTACGGGTAGATGACACCCTTTGCCATACACCAGACGGAACGAAGACATGCCGATAGGCATCTTATACGCTGTAAGGTAGGCCCGAAGAGCATCATTAAGCTTTTGAGTCTGGTCTTTCCTATCAGGCCTAATCATCTTCTGCAAGATGTTCTTGATATCCCGATTGGAGACCTCGGCTTATCCATTCGTCTGGAGGTGGTAAGGTGTGGAAATTCGGTGATTCATCCCATATTTAGCCAGTAAATTTCTAAACTGGGCATTGGTGAAATGAGTGCCACCATCACTGATAATGGCTCTTGGAATCCCAAATTGACTAAAGATATTCTTGTTTACAAATTTGATGACCACCTTATGGTCATTAGTTCAGGTGGGAATCACCTCAATTCATTTGGACATGTAATCAACAGCAATTAGAATATCTGATGTCCAAATAAAGGGAGGAAGGATCCCATGAAGTCGATTTCCCAACCATCGAAGATTTCAACGGGAAGGATCGGGTTTAGGGCCATTATATCTCTTTTGGCGATACTCCCAAGTGCCTGACATCGGAAACATGACCTCGAGAAATCCTAGGTATCTTTGAATAAAGACGGATAATAAAACCCAGACTGTAGAATCTTTATGGCTATCTTCTTCCCGAAAAAATGTACACCACATGCAGATGCATGGTAGAACTCAAGTATATTCTAGAATTCATTTTCCAGGACACATCGGCGAATAATTTGATTAGAGCCGATGCAGTACAGCTCGAGGTCACCCTAAAAGTAATATTTGGCCTCGGATACAAGTCTATCCCATTGTTGCTTGGTCTAGTCCTGGGGGAGTTGACCAATGGCCAAATAGTTGACAATGTTCGCAAACCAAGGGGTTTGGACACCCGAGACTGTAAGGATAATCTCGTCTAGAAAAGTGTCAGTAATCAGAATATCCAAACAAGGAGAATCAATTAGGATTCTCAAAAGATGATCCGCCACTACATTTTGTGCCCTAACTTTGTCCTTAATTTCAAGATCAAATTCTTGAAGTAATAAGATCCATCGAATGTGTCGGGGTTTGGCATCCTTTTTGGCTAAGAGATGTTTCAAGGACAAGTGATCGATGTAAATTGTAACATGAGATCCTAAGAGATAAGCCCTGAATTTTTTTGGAGCAAAGATTATAGCTAGCAATTCCTTTTCCGTGATAGTATAGTTCCTCTAGGCCTCGTCCAGAGTCTTGCTAGTGTAGTAGATGACAAAGGGCTTTCTATCAATCTTCTGACCCAAGACAACCCCAACCGCGTAATCAGAAGTGTCGGTCATGATCTCAAATGGGGTTGTCCTGACTGATGGTTGCAACATCAGGGCATAGGTGATTGCCGTTTTAAGTGAGTCAAATGTTGTGTAGCATGATTCGTTAAACTTGAACAGCTTATCTTTGGCCAGAAGGTTACTCAAAGGTTGAGTAACCTTTGAGAAGTCCTTGATGAACCTCCGATAAAAACCCACATGACCAAGGAATGATCGGATTTGCTCAACATATGTGGATGGGGGAAGTTTAGAGATAGCATCCACCTTAGCTTTGTCAACTTCAATTCACTAATTAGAGATTACATGACCCAAGACGATGCCTTCTTGTGTCATGAAGTGCCTCTTTTCCCAGCTAAGGACCAATTGCATTTGGATACATCTCCTAAGGATCAATTCCAAGATAACCAGACAAGCCTGAAAAGAATCTCCAAAAATGGAGAAATCATCTATGGATACCTCAAGACAGTCTCCCACCATATTGGAAAAAATGGCAATCATGCACCTTTGAAAATTAGTGGGTGCATTACAAAGCCTAAACGGCATTCTATGGAATGCAAATGTTTCGTAGGAATAGGTGAAATACATCTTTTCCTGGTCTTCAAGATGGATAGGGACTTGGTTATATCCCAAATAGCCATCCAAGAAATAGAAATACTTTTGCCTAGCTAACCGCTTAAGGATTTGATCGATGAAGGGCAATGGGAAATGATCCTTTTTGGTGATTGTGTTCAACTTCTTGTAATCAATACAAACTCTCCAAGAGGAAGCTGAACGGGTCTTGATAGATTCCCCTTTTTTGTTAGTCACTACGGTTATCCCTCCTTTCTTGGGAACAATTTGCACAAGGCTAACGTAGGGACTATCCAAGATCAGGTATATAATTCCTACATCGAGCCACTTGATGATTTCCTTTTTGGCTACTTCTCGCATATTGGTGTTTAATCTCCTCTGCATCTGGTGAGAAGGGTGTGATCCATCTTCCATATAAATGCGGTGATTACAATAAGATGGTTCTATCCCCCTAATGTCATGAATGGTCCGACCAATTACCTCTTTATTGTTCTTAAGGACCTTAATCAGTTTCAATTCTTGCTCCTTAGTCAATTTTGCACTGATAATAATGAGGAGAATCTTTTTAGGTCATAAGAACTCATATTTCAAACTCTTAGGCAATGGCTTTAGCTCAAGCTGGGGCAAGCTCAGAATAGAGGGGAGGAAGGATGCTGATGAAGACTCGTCAGGATGGTTAGAAGAAGAGGTCGAGAATGAATAAACTCAATAACCTCTTCAAGGTGTGGCGGGTTTGCCCCAGAGGGTTGTGGGTGAAACTCATTGGTGTGTTTAGAATCCTCGAGAATAGTGATAGCCATACCTGTCTCAATATCATGATCAGTATCTTCGAGTTCCTTAATATATCCACAATCCTCAAATTTATTTATCGCCTTAAAAATGTCAAGTGTCAATTTTCTATTTCCAAAGGCAATCTCCATGCTACTGCTTTCACAATTTATGTTGGACTTGGTGGTAGCAAGGAACGGATGCCCCAGAATGATGGGCGTGTTCCTCAATTCTTCAAGTACATCCATGTCAAGGATAAGGAAATCTACAGAAAAATAGAAATATTTGACTTTAACAATAACATCCTCAAGAATTCCTTTTGGGGTGGTAACCAATGGTCCACTAGCTACAGTGTTACTGAGGTCAGCCTAAGTTCACCTAACTCGAACTTTTTATATAGGGAAGTCAAGATTAGGTTGATGGATGCACCTAAATCCAAGAGTGCCCGATCACAAGTGTAATCTCCGATAACACATGAAATCAAGGGGGTACCTGGATCTCTCTTTTTCTGAGGATGGTGATGCAACATAACAGAACTAGCCTACTCAAAGAGCATCTCCTCCCCTAAGGTATGTTCTTTTGGCTTACGCTTTTGAGTACATAAATCCTTTAAGAACTTAGCATAAGCCAGGATATGCCTACTAGCATCGAGGAATGAGATATTGATTTCTACATTCTTAAATATATTTAGGAGCTCCTCGTTGCTATCTATGGGTTTCTTCTTCCTGGATTTCAATAAGGCTTCAGGAAACGAGATATGGGTTGAGTCATTAGTTTTAGGTTCCTGAGCCTTAGTATCTTCTTCGATTTTCTCCTTTTCTTCCTCAAGCTCACTAGGGTTTTGCTTGCTAGATGATGGTAATTTCGGGTCTTAGGTTTGCCTTCCACTCCTCAAGGTGACTGAGTTTGCAAACGCATAAAGGTTCAGGTCTTGGGGAGGGTTAGGAAAATCGGAGGGGCTTGACTAGCCAAAATCCAAGTTAGAAGAAGAAGAAGAACCCTGCTCAACCACCTAAGCATGTGCATGTGGGTCCCTCTGATTCCTGTATCATTAGGCTTTATTACCCTGATTTTGTATATTTCGAGGGTTGGGTACGGATTGAGATGGTAGAGATACGGGCTGTCGGGTATTAGCAATAAGCCCGGATTGTAAGTTGTCCAGTAATGTTTTCATTTACTGCATAAGCTGGAGCATGGATCCTTGCATCTTTATTATCTGTCGGTTCAGATCAGCCTGCTCTATGGGTTGTCGGACATTCCAAGCTGGCTCACTAACCTAGTTCAGAGGTAGTTGGGTATATACATGACCCCGACCCATTAGTCTCTGAGGTGCATAGTTACTAGGTCACATCTGGGTTTGCTGTCCCTGGTTCTTCCAGGAGAAGTTAAGGCAGTTTCTCCAACCCGGATTATAGGAGTTAGAATATGGGTTGGATCTAACATTCTCCTGTACAACATACACATCCTCATAGGGTGAGGATGGCGAGAAAAAAGAAGAATCAGAGAAACTAGGATCGAAGGCCGCAGTTTGGAACCCTTGGGGTTCTAAGAAATGTTGGCTTATAGGCTGAGTTGTCTCAAGTTGATTTACGAACTCCCATCCCATGGGAGCTCATGAAGAATGGAATCCCGAATTTTGGGATTGAATAGATCTAGAAGTGTTTCCAAAATTTCCAGTCATCCACTCTTTCATTCTTTTAGCAATCAGGTTCACCTTATAAAGTTTATTACAAATCAATTTCATATCAAATGAATGAGAGTCCTGGACCTCATTAGCATTTGATATGGGTGATCAGTTGAAGGTGTCCACGAAGGCATGATTTCTAGAATTCTCTCTCATTTCCTCAAACAAGTCATGTGAGTTGTCTACATCCTTGTTGAGGAAATTGCCTCCTCAAGAAGCATCAATGTGATTACGAAGTTGATCCGTCAACCCGTGATAGAAAATCTACATGAGTTGCCATTTCGGCACCTCGTGGTGTGAACACTTCCGTAGTAGATCTTGGAATTGCTCCTAGTCACAATGAAGTGATTCCCCCGGCCGTTGGATGAAAGTAGTAATCGCCTGTCGTAAAGCATTGGTATGCCTAACAGGGAAGAATTAGGGTGATTTAAGATCATTCCATGTATTTATCAGCCTCCCAATTGTTCGGTACCAATGTGCAGCCTTATCCCTGAGAGAGTAGGGGAAAAGTCTCATGATCATTTGCTTCTTGTCCACATTTCACGCTTTAGTGATCTAAACCAAAGTGGTCAAGCCCTCTAAATGCTGAAATGGGATCTCGGAGCCAAGGTCATGAAAATGTTTGATCAAGCTTAATACCTGGGGCTTGATTTCAACATCTCCGGCAAGAATTAGAACACCGAGACGTTTTCCATAATTTGAAGGATCATAAAAATCCTTCAAGGGCTGAGCGCCCTAACCATTTATGTGCTTGAACCATTCTTGTATTGGTTGCAATTATTCCAGGTGCCTTGGAATCAGCTCCTGCTAGTTCGGAGGTCAAGGAGGTGGTTGTGGGTCAGCCATGGAATCTACTTGACTAAAACTCAACCTACACCTCCTTGAATGGTTTAATGGTCCTTCCAATCAGGGGTGCAATGACCTCCTTCCAAGCATACACTGGAAGGAAGTCAGAAGGATGGGAGAATGGAGCCCTGCTACAAAAAAAATGTAGGCCTCTCCTTAAGTTGGGTAGCCTAAGGACCTATGCTCTAACATATACTCTAACCACAACATGAATATTGTGTTGTCCTTAATCCAGAAGCTGGTTAAGTTGGGCTGGCAAAGCAGGGGGAGTGTGCCCCGAAGGCTGCTAATTATGCCAAACCTGTGCCTGCTTAAGTCGTTTGACAATCAGGCCCCCCAACTTAGCACCTTCTGTAAAAAGTAGATGTCACAAATTCGAGTTACGATCCGGAGATGTACCCTAAAATGGGCTCAATGAATCCTAGGGCCAATGTGTACTGAATTTTAAGTTAAGGCCTAGGATAATAGTGCTTTTGGAATTGATGGGCCCTTAAAATGACTTGTGCCCTAGATGATTGATTAAATGTGTCTGCTCATGCACAACTAATAGTTTTCAAGAATATTAAACTGAGGTGAATTTTAGGATTCGAATCTTGCTTAGTAGCTTTTAGGGTTTAAATTTAGATATATTCAATCAATTTCAAGAGGCACATCAAGTTTTGAAAGTACTGGTGATGATATATTCCTTTAAAATTCCAAAGAAATGTGGAGTGCCTAGTTTAGCCCTAAAAATTTAACCCTCTAGAGCAAGCTACTAGATGAATGAATTTTATAATTAAGTGGTGTGACCCAAACAGCTCAAGTAATTAGCCTTGTTGCACTACTGGATTGAGGCACACCAAAAGTGGTTAACCTATTCTAATTTCTACTCTTTTATATGTGTATTTGTGCGTGTACCGATTCCATAGGTCGGAATCCCGATTGAGTAGATAAAATCAAAAGAGGTTATGTGCCTCAAGTGTGTGGGTGTATATAATGTATATGCTTAATAAATCCCACAATCATATCAGAAAGATTTTTTTTTATACAAGCGAGGGTGAGGTGTGATGTCAAAAAATACGTGTTTTGTTAAAAGTGGGTTTTGATGTCGTTGTAACGCGTATATTTGCAATCAACTTTTACAATTTATAAAACCTAGATAATGGAGTATCTAGGGTTGTCCAACGAGACCAATTTGTTAGTCACAAAGTTGGTTCACTCTCTCACCTCTCAAATCTGCACTTTTTGTGATTTTGATTTTTATTGTTTTTATAATTTTCAAAACAATAGAGCAACGGAATACGAGATAATGATTATATTACACCTATTAACTAACCCTAAGTGACAATAATAAAGCCTTCTCCTCTAAGCTCACCCTAGGCAAGTGCGCCTAAGGTAATTACAAGAGAAGGGTGTATGGTTCACTAAGCTACTTAAAAGCAAGAAAAACGCACTAAAATTGAAACATGAACTTGGAAGGCAAATATGAACTTGTATTACTAGAAAGTGAAATACATGTAGAGGAATGCTTCGTGCAAACCAACAAACTACTAGCTAATACAAAAGATAAAATGGAAGATAGAAGAAGAGAGGTATCCTTTAGTAGAAGCTTCAAGAAACCCTTGCTCCAACTGCGGCTGCTCCTGCAGTTAAAAAGAACTTCTCTTTGGCTCCTTTCTTGAAATGATCCTTTTCCAAGCCTCCTACAAGGGTGGACGTCCACCACCCTTGTTCCCCCTCTTGCCTGGTTGTCCCCCTAGATGAAGCCTTCCTCCTTGGCGTTACACAAGGGAGAAGAAGAATGAGGAAGAAGGTACCAAGGGGGCGGGTAGGTTTCCCCCTTGATCTTCTTCTCTTCTTCTTCCTTGGCCATAGGTGTAGGTGGTGTAATGGTGAAATATACAAAGGGAGAAGATTAGATTTTGGTGGTGGTTAGGTGGGGTATACATAGAAGTGGAGAGGGAGATGGTTGGCGTAGACATGTGTAGGGCTAGGATTGATTCTAAGGGAGGTTATAGGTGGTTATGGGGATCCTAGGGTGTAGGCTTTTTGGCACCACCTAAAGGGTTGCTATGGGGGTGGTTATGGGTGGCTAAGGGACACCTAAAGGTGGCGCCAACCATGGAAGGGTGCCATGGTTCGGTGCCAACTTTGTTGGCTTCTAGAAGGTGGGTAGGTGTAGAGTTGAGATGGGTTGAGGGGATAGGTGTAAGGTGGTGATAACGGGTGTTTTGGCGCCAACAATAAGTGGTTCTAGAAGCTTGTTTTGGTGCCAAAAATAGGTGGCTTTTGGTGGTGGTTGAGGGGCCAAGGGGTGCCTAGTTTTGGTGCTAAATTAGAGTGGGAGTAGGGTAGCTTAGGTGGACTAAGTTTGGGGTTATTTGGTGGTGTTTAAGTAGGTAGGTTTTAGGGTTATGTAAGGGTGCCAAGGAGGTGATTAGCTAAGCTAAGCTAACTTAGCTAGCTCAGCTAGTATGAGTAGGGTAGGAGGCAAAGGGAGCTAGGCTTTTAAGGTAAAGGAGCTGAGATAGCTGGAAGGAGATGCACTGGAGTTGGTGGCTATTGAAGAGAACTGCAGGGAGCTACTTTAGTTGACTTAGCTTGCTAGTTCTTTGTTAGTTGCTAAGCCAAGCTAAGATGAGCTAGCTTCTGCTGAAATGAGCTGAGGAGAGCTGAGTCTGGTCTTCCCGGAGATTACTTAGCTAGCTGAAGTAGCTAGCTTAGGTCAAGTAGCTCAACTCAACTAAGTTGAGCTGAGTTGAGCCTCCGGGAGCTGGACTTAAGCTGGTTGAGGTCATCGTCAGCTAACCAAGTCTAGCTAGTAACTAGTCCTAGTCAAGTTGAGCATCCAGTGAACTGTTCTAGGTTGGAGGAGCTGGAATGGAGCTAGGATCAACTGTCTTGAGCTAGTTTGAGCTGCCATCAAGCTAAAGTGAGCTGAATAGAGCTGAGGTGAACTAGCTAGAGCTACCATTCAGCTGAGATGAGCTAAATGGAGCTAAAGATAAGTTGATCCAGCTAGAATGAGCTAGGATCCAGCTGGAATGAGCTGGATCAAGCTGTGTTCCAGCTGAAATGAGCTTCTTCATCTTTTGCCTTCCTGAGTGCCAAGGTATGTAGGATTTGACTTTCTATCTATCCCTGACACTCAAGTAAACATATCAAAAATACAACTCAAATGCAATGCATGCCTATCTTAGGTAAATGACTAAATACAATCCGAAAATCTGTTTGCGGAGTTAAAACCCTAAGAGCTAGATATGTTTTAGGGCATAAGAATGATGGTAAACTACATTTATCAAAGTGGGTGGAGGTGACAAACAAATAATCACAAACTAACCTAGGGTTTATAAGACCACCTAAGTTAATTAGGGTTTGAGTTATTTAGTAGTGAAATGGAAACTAGGGGGTGAGAAAGAGTGAAGACACTTACAATCGTCTTCAACTGCACTTTACTTCGGTTTACCACTCTTAAATCTCCTTGATAGGATACCTGCACAATAATAGAAGAGAGAAAAGAGAGGTTAGAGAATAAATAAGTGCAAGAGTAACGCAGAAACAAAATCGAAATCCATTACCTCCCCAGCAACGGCACCAAAATGATAAGCGAATATTTCATGCGAGAAAAGTGATTTAAGGTCGTTGAGTTGCAGAAAATTTGCTATCAAATAATTTACCGAAACTTTAGTGAGTCCCAGGTCAAACACGATGAGGCTACGTTCAATTTTTGGAAACTCATGTTGGTTTTCTTTTTATATTTTCTATCGAAGAGATTATATCAAAATATTTCTAACTAGTCTATTCTATTCTACTTGCAGCAAAATAGAGAGAGAGAGAGAAATTACTTCTATATTTAAACAAATGTTTACTGCAAATTATTTGCTACAAAACTACTACGAGAAATTGAAATCTAAACTAAAAAGAAGTAAAAAGATAAGGGAAGAGAAGTTATCCTCCTCGACGATTGCTTGGAAGGCCAGCTAGTCAAACAATGCTTGGAGGAAGAGGAATGGAGATGGAGGAAGCAAAATGAAGCTGAATGAAGAGGGACAGGGCAGGACGTCATCGTTACAGCATCCACTTTCGGAACGAGGATAAGAAGACAACTGACGGGAGCTCCGTGAATGGGATGAGATGCGGGAAAAATTTTGTTTTTACTCTAGTGGAGCTACCCGTAGCTTGGGAGCACTAGATTGAGCTTTAAAACACTTGTTCTTAGCTCTTAGGAGAGGTGAGAAAAGAAGGGATGAAGTTGAAGGAGGGGATGCGTAGGGTTTATATAGGTGAGAAGGGCATTTCGACCTTGAAATTAATAGAAGGCCTTTAGTGACTCATGCAATCGTTGGTGAAGGCAGATGTGACCGTTGGCTTGTGTGGAAGGAGGGCCCTTTGATCAAGATCAAACGACCAAGGATCGGGCGCTCATTAAATGTTTATGTTGCACGTGTTTTAGATCAACCATAGCCATTGGCTCTCACGTGGACAATTCAGATCGCGCGCCCCTCGTGCTGTTGATGAGGCAAATCACGCATGCTCATCCAGCACTCGAGATTGCGCATTAGGATGCGCATCAGATCGCACATGCTCATCTGGCACTCGAGATCGCACCACATCGACACCTTTGGTCTGCCCGATCGCCATCCAACGGATGAATTTCACCTACACGCGCTTCGACGGATTAAATCCACACATGGGGCTTCGAGCGCATGCCTCATACTACAGATAGGGATGTAAATGGGTCAGGTTCGGGTCGGATTTAGCTAAACCCATACCCATACCCATTTACTAAATTCATACCCATACCCTACCCATTTACCCATTGAGTATAAAAATTTAAATCCATGCCCATACTCTTCCACCCATCGGGTATCCATTTACACATCGGGTACCCATTTATAAATTGATCTTACAATCAATTCATATCCAAATTAGAGTTAAAGAAGAAAAAAAATCTATAACATAATTCATCAATTGTTTATTTTTAACAAGCCTAACACATAGGGGCTCAAGCTATTCCAATTTTAGTGATCTTCATTGAAATTATTACAAAAGAGAACTTCAAGGGGAATGTATCAAAAATAAAAAATTGCAAAGAAAGGCAAAATACAAGTATATTTCAAATAAAAGATCTCCATCCCAAAAACAAATGTTCAACAAAAGATTTAGAAACACTTCGAACCTTCAAAATGATGGAGGGAATCATGAGGGAGATTAAAGTTGGGGGAATGAGGGACTTAGGGTGGAATTTCTATATCTCAAGTGATGAGAACCTCATCATGAACCCTAACTAGCACATTTTGACCTAAATAAGTGTACAAAAGTTCCTACAAAACCTAAGGGAAGGTCTAAATCAGGGAATTACAAATTTAAGTATAAGACAATTCACAAGGGGTAAAACTGTAATTTTACCAATGCAGTATATAAATGGGATTTCTAAGGGTCTAGACACAGGTCAAATGGGCTTAATAAGAGAAAAAGTGGCCAGGAAAGGGTTATGACAAAATCTGACAATTAAATGACATTCTATAATCCTAAAACAAATCCGCTTTAATTCACGAAGATTTAGGCAAGATAAAAATCAATTAAATCCTCTAAAATTCATAAAAAAATATCCCCTGGGGTTTAGAACCTTCAATTTGGCCATTGGAACCTATGTTGACCTAGATTGAGAACCATACCCAATTTTTGATCTAATTTGGATTTTTGTCCAAAATGTCTGGTCAAACATGGTCAAATCTAAAATCCAACATCACCATTGGATTCCTTAGGTCTAAATTAGGGTTATACCAAAATTTGGACCTAAGGAAAGGTTGCCTTGACCTACTTTACAAATTGGTCCTTAATAATTACTTTCTGACCCTTAATTTTTTAAACTCTTGCATTTACCCCCTCAACTTTCCCGTCATTTTCTACAAACCAGTCCCTTTGCCACCTGCAGCAGCAGGCCATACCTCCGGCGACTTTGCGCGGAGGATGGCGCTGTGCAGGGCATGGGAGCCGGCCCCAGACTTGAAAGGAGGATCCCTTGCGTTGTCCTCTTCTGCATGGACGGCTTCCCATGCCCTGCTGGCCACCATACCTCTCGTGCGAATGCTTGAGAGGTATGGGTCTTCTTTTGGCCATGCCTCCGGCGACCAGCCTACGCCTCCTCGCGTTTCACTCCCAGCCAGCGCTTATTTAAGGAACGGCAGGGGCTGCCACTTCCTTCAAGCTTCGTTTGGCCCGAGATCTCCTCTCCTATTCGTCTCTCACCAACTCCGGCCAACTGCCAGAGCTTCCGGTGACATTCCCTCTCCTCCCTCGTCGCCCTGCCACCATACCAGTGGCAGGGTTAACTCCGTTGTTTTCTGCTGCGTCGCGCTATACCAGCGGGCGCCCTCCAGCCCCTCTTCCTCGTCGCCATTCTCTCCCCTGGCATCTTCGTCTCCGGCGACGGCAGCGCCAGCCGTTCTCCATCTCCGCCTCTCCCGTTCGCTCCTAACTTACCGGATAAGTTTCCCTTACTCTCCTTTTTATTTTCCCTCTGTCAATTTGATCTTTCGACTCCTCGACTCCACTGTCCACCATCGCCATCTCCACCTCCGGCCAGACCTTCGGTGAGGCATCCCCGCCGCTCCACACCTCCATCCACCTCGCCAACCACCCCATAAGCACCGCAACACCTCACTGATCCTAAATCCTCACTCCACTCACCACGCCACACATCCAGAACACCCCCTGAACACACCCACTCTCACGCACACAGGGTGCCCTAGGCACGCACACTCTGGCCCCCCCACGCCACGTCGACCCCCACACTGTCTTCGTCGTGCTCTGGCGAAGCTCACCGAGCATTCTGACAGGGCCGCAAGGCCGTATTCATGGTTTCAGGTCCCGTGCCTTCGCCGCCATTGACATCGAGCTTGGAGCAAGCTAGCAAGCAGCTCCAAGCCTTTCCAGCTCTAGGCCAGCAGCCCAGGTCGCGCGAAATACTTCCGCGCACAACTCCAGGTCTTCAATTGGTGGCAGAGGCCTTTGCTGAAGCGACGATTACGCGCGTTTGCTACTGCTAGGCGCATGACATGCGTGTGGGACTTTTAGTCCCACGTCGGAAGTGTGTGGGCGTGCGTCTGCACATAAATTGTAAAAGTGTTTCAGGCTTATCGCCTCGAAACATTGGGGTGAGGTCCCTCGCACCCCCGCCACGCCTCGTCCACAATCACTCCCCGCGGACCTGGCACCCGGATTCGATTAGTCCCTGCCTGTGCACACCTCGTGCACCACCCACGCCGCTGCACCTGGTCCCAGGCGCGTCACCCAACCCGCTTACCCGATTAAGGCTCTGGGAGAGTGAACCCTGGAGTGAATTTGAGAGAGAGAGACACGGGGAGGGTAGGAGTTAGGTTTTGCCTAACCTTACACTGTACAAGGAAGTAAGAGAAGAAGAAGGAGGAGGAGATAGCGCAATAGCAAGGAGGAAGAAGAGGCAGAAAGGAGGAGGAGCGGCCGAAGACTTAGCCGCACCAAGGAGCTGAAAAGGAGGGAGTGCAGCAAAGATCGGCCAAAGAAGAAGACAGAGAAGGCCTTGCACAGAAGAAGAGAAAGAGAAGCAACAGAGAAGAAGAAAAGAAGAAGAAGCCAAGAGGAAGAAGAACCAGCAGAAGAAGCATTGTAGCAAGTGGAGTTAAGTCGTCTAACCCTGGAGTCAGACGTCTGAAGAGAGAAAGAGGCAGAACCAGAAGAAGAAAGAAAGAAGAAGAATAAATTTTCCTTTCTTTGTTTTTGTAAAATAGTATTGTAAATTGTGATTTTGTACGCTTTTAAAATTAAGTGTTGCTCCCTGAGTTCGACCTCGAAAATTTTCTATTTTCGAGTAATAAAAATAAAAATACATAACTCTACTCGAACACCACCAACCATTAAGTAAATAGGGATTTTATTCGGGTACTCAGGTTGGGTAACCGAGCATAGATCCATACCCATACCTGAACCTAATAGGATTCGGGTCAGGTTTTACCCATTCTTTTCGAGTCGAGTTAAGTTGGGTTCGGGTCGAGTTTACCAAAACTTGCATCCCTAACTGCGGATGAGGCGTTTGACCACTGTGCTACGAGCGCAAGCTTGTCGAGTTTCTTGCTTTCCTCCTACATGCTCTCAGTTGTTGGATCTTAATCCAATGGTTGAGATTGCGTCTTGATGTCTTCTTTAAGAAGTGTGAGGGCACGGCGAGGATGCATCTCAACTATTGGATTGAAATCCAACGGTTGGGATTTGATGAAGCATAGATGAGGGGAGGGTAGCGGTGGCTTGTGGGCGATCTTGGGCTATTGAGATGGTGCCACATGGTACCATCTGAGTTGTCCATCTTCTTTTACTCATAGGTAGTGCCACGGATGTCGAATTGAATCGATTTTCATGACATTGGGCTGTAATCGTCAATCCAAACCCATCCATGCGGTTGGATTTATCATCTGAGGTCCATATTTTCACCACCTTACCCCTTGACCTTTGATCTTCTATGGCTTGTACAAGGTACCACAGATGTTAAATCAGGGTGATTTCGGAGGTGTTGGACTTTGATCATCACTTTGACCACATCCACACGGTCAAATCTTAAATCTAAAGCCCAGAAAGATGTTGCTATGCCCCCTAGCCATTAAAAGTAAGAAAATTAATTTACAATTTATACAAATTATTCTAAATGCATGATGATGCATGTTATGCAATATTTATAATACTAAATACTTCTATGGACCTAAGAACATGCATAAATAGGCAATTTAAGCCACATAGATGTGTACACATCAATGGTTCATTGGTTGTTTATGGTTCAATGTGTATAGTGCTTGCACATGTTCACACCATACGGCGTAGCCGCTACTCCTTTCTGCAATGACCTGAGGATGATAGATTGAGGTGACTCGATGGGTATAAGCTGCTTTCTCGGCTAAGAAGACGGCTTATGCCGGTCTTGCATCTTAGGAAATCACATGAGATCACCTCGTGCCTCGTGACATTAATTAACATAATATTGACTATAATAAGTTGGGTTAAACTTGTAAAATAAATCAAATAATGTGGCAATTAATAAACGAATTAATTGATGGATAGTATCATTTTATCTTGCTCTCGTTGTTAATGTTGCTACTCAATTCTTGTTCTACTCTACTTAGTTTTTACTGATATATTTTTTAAGTTCTGTACTCATGTGTTGCTAAGAAGCCAAGCGTAGTGGCTGCTATTGGTCTTTCTGTTGCAAGACCAAGCTTTGTTATAGGAGACGGGTCATACTCAGCATTATGGCTCTCATAGTTTTACTTCCGTTTGTTAGACTCTATTCAATTTCAGTCTTTTCGCAGTTGTATCAGTACTCAAGTACTTAGTTTATTTTTCTACTTTCTATGATGGATTTTATTTTAATTGTTAGCACTTTATTTTCATTTAATGCATGATGAATCGATGTTTAGCTATTGATGTTTTATAACTATGTTGGATAACTACAATCTGTATATTATGTTGTTGCTTGATATTAGCACCTGATGACTCAGGCCTTGTCGGTTGATGAGGCTTAGGTGGTCACATATGCCATGTTCTGTACACAACCAAACATTTGTCACCCAATAGGAGTGGTAAATCATTACTAATCCAACCTAGGACAGGAACGTTGGATTGCTTTCAAGAACATACTTGAAGGTTCATTTTTATGAATCACAATTAGGTCTGAGTATATTGAAATCACATCAACTAAAGTTATTTAACGTAGAACCTACGTCATATTTGTGATTAGATTGCATGCAAAGCAATGACATTTTTTATCTATTATGTTGAATTATTTGCATGCAAGAAAAGGAAATTTCAATATCGAATCACGTCTCCCCTCTCGTGTGCACGCCCACCATCGGTTCCACACCAACCGACCTTACATATGGGTTGAGGCTAAAATTAGCAGCGATTTAAAATCCCTTGACTGAAGGTGTGATTGAGGTAGGTAGGTTGTTATCATTGCAATTCTAATGGGAAAGGAGTGGAAAAAACTCCTCTTCCTCCTTGTCGAGGGGTGGGATCGACCATCTTCCACCTCTCTTCTTCCACCTCGACCGTGTTCCCTACATCTTACACCATGGATATGACATACACTGCGATCTCCATCGCAAGCTCCACCGCAAAGGCCGTGTGCTGACACCATCGACCTAACCACCACACCATTACCGCATATCACCCTCTCATCTCTCCCTCAGTGTCAACCCACCTCCATCACCACGGCCACCTCCATCTCTACCTCATTGAGCCACCTTCCCCCTATCGCAAACACCCCTGCCATCTACTTCATCTTCCTAAGCACGTCATGCCAAAGACGCCACATCTCCCTCTCCTTCACCATCTTCTTCTTCGCTTCCACCTTTGCAACAACAACTAGCACTATAACAAAAACAATCAAAAGTGACGAATATTTTATGAAGACAACGAATAAATCATCGTTATATAACCCATCAACGAATAATTTACTCATCGCCACATTCGTTGTTAAACGTGTCATTGTTAAATCTACAACGAATAATATATTTGTTGACAAATTCAAATAACGAATAAAATCGTCACATACTTTAAATTTAGCAACAATTATTTTCATTGTCTTTACTTTTCTTTAACAACAATTTTTTCGTCACCTTGTGAATAACATGCCAGCAAATAATTCGTTGTAATATAAGAAGGATATAAAATTTTATTAATCATCCTTTAAAACACTCAGAATATATCATACTTATAATTTATGTTGATTACCTATAAAATAAAATTTTATTTTACAATATCCACTAAAACATTCCGCACAAATTGAAATCTTCTGATGAAAACTTTATAGAAAATATACCTAAAAGATTGTAGAGCAGTTTCATACAAACAAGTCAAACAAAAAGCTACCTACCTTTATAAACATTTTAAGAATTATGTACCAAGAAAAAAAAAGGCTAAACTTCTACAGAAATGTACAAAAAATAATGTCTAAAACATGAATGTAATTGTAATTCATAATCAGACAAAACACAAATTATATCACAATTGCACTTAACATGTAGATGTTTGACCGCAACCTATCCACGAATGATCCTTGTAGTATCTTGCCACTAATTTGACGATTGCACGTGTAGAAGCTTTAACCAAAAAAAGTAAGGAAACGTCATCTACAAGGAAGATATGAAACTTAAGACTTTTAAGGTCCTACTACATGATTTGAAAACAAAAAACAAAAACAAAAATTTTAAAGCCAAATACAATACAACCTTAAATGTATTATATGGTGGACTTTCATGATTTACGATACTCACTGCAAATGTTCAAATTGACTCCCCTGAAATTCAACTTCCAAGAACGGGCATACATAGGTTTATTGGTCATCTGATTAATTTCCTTGAAATCATTAGTATTTTCAGAAAATGTTGTTTTTCCCTCATTCTCAAATGAAATGCACTTTTGCAAACATACGTGAATACAAAGAAAATTAAGTTGAAACTTTACTTCGTGTTCTCAACATAATGAGAAGAAACCATTCAGAACCAAAAACACACCCTATGACAAAAACATTTATAGGGTCAAGAAAATGACAAAAACATTAATATCTAAATTGAAAATGCGGCCCAACATGATACCCCACATTAGAAATAAGTTTAAACCGATGCCTTTTGACTCTGATTTAATAGCACGGCCATTAGGCATTACACATTTGTGGATAGCACAACGTAGCAGAGTTGTGTGAACAAGAATTCAGAATCCTGAAGAAGTGACCGCGTTATGTGGATCGCACAAAGTAACAGAAATAAATAAATAAATTGTAGCCTGACATGTACAAGAATTCACACGTATTAGCTAACTAAAGCCTGTCTAGAACATTATTGGATGTGCAGAATTCCGTGATAAAAGAGACAGGGAAGATACCTTGAAGCAATTAAGGTCAAGGTTAATTGCCTTCAGGCAATCCTCTTCAACTCTCCCCGACATTTTGCAAACCAGAAATGATGACATCAAAGCCCAACAAACAAAGAAGCGAAATCAACCCCATGAACACACACACAGAGAACTTGAAGGCATATAAACGGCCAACATAATAGCATGATTGCATAGTATGGCTTTCTTTATTGTATGTAGATTACATCAAATGATTACAGGACGATGTTAATTATGTCATAACAACTAAGATTTTCATTGCATATTTAAATGCCTATTTCCGACAGAAATTTCATACTCAATTATACAAGCATTTACCTTTACCAATCTGCAGTCTCAAACCTTCATCCTATGAACACTACTAGGCAAAACCCTATCATCACCATCCCCTAAGCTGCCACAACTACATTGGACCTCAGTGGCCAATCTGGTCATCTCTACCTCCAAATGTAATACATCTATTTCATTGGTTCTATAATAATTGTAGGCATCAAGCAATGACAATATGATTAAGAGACAATTTCCATGGCAATGGAACTTGCAAATGACCATGCATTTCCGTCTCCTAACCAGCATATTTACCCTTCTAAAGAACTGTTATTTTGGGTTCTTGTGTATGAAACTGGAAACATTTCAATTATATGATCAGCATTCACTCTCCCTCCCACCACCTAGAGTTTAGATAAGAAACTTGTCATTTCCACAAGCACAAGAGACCATGATTTGAGTTCCAATTAAATATTATATGACTAATGCCATAGTTGTAACCTATAAGTATAGTAATTCTGATAAAAACTTGCCATTCAAAATGCTTCAACAAAATTATTTTTTACCAGAACCTACTAATAGCTTTTTTGTGTTGCTTGTTGATGGCTTTTTTGATAAATCAGGAACCTACAAAAAAAAATTAAGATCATTAGCAAGAAAATCACTCGATAAAAAATAATCCATTACATATAAAGGTATAAAATACAATTGCATTCCAATATATAAGATAATCTTTTGGTATCTTTGTCAAGGTGCAACTAAAACAATTGCATTCCAATATATAAGATGCCAAGCCCCAAATACATTTCTTTTTTCAACTATCCATCTTCTAACCTTTCACCTCATTTCTTCTTAGGTTTACTGCAAAACTTGCCCCGATTAGGATACATATAAGATACCAAAAGATTTGTCAAGGTGCAACTAAAACAATTGCATTCCAATATATAAGATGCCAAGCCCCAAATACATTTCTTTTTTCCATAACTATCCATCTTCTAACCTTTCACCTCATTTATTCTTAGGTTTACTGCAAAACCTACCCCAATTATGATACACAAAGTTCCCGCCAATTAACTAGTTCCTCCAGGGTCTGAAATGTTCTTAGTTTAGTCCATAGATTTAGCCTTATGTGACTTTAAGATATCTCTATATGTTTCTACCATAGTAATTTCCTTTCTGAGAAGAACAATCACATTTCTCCTACCTGTCATCTTAATTTAGCAAGTCAAACTAGGGATATCAATCACACATTTAGAAAGATAAAAAAGGAAGAAAATCCAGAATTGTCCTTTGGTCAATGAATTACGAGGCCATATCTACTGATACTGATATAACCATAGCACCCTATCTACATTTCTGGAATATCTGAATCCAAGTTGATAGATAAGAGTAATCCCCAACATTCATATAGTCGTAGCTGCTATTGCAGGGTACACCAAGGTATGTAGGCCAAATGAAAAATGTTACCTTAATTCATTGTGGCAGAAATTCTCAGCTAAACAAAGATGGTTTCTGAAAACAAAATTTAGGGGAAGAAAAAAACTAAACCAAGATGAATCAAATTAGCTGAGTTTCTAGGAAAGTTTGAACACATTTCCCCATGAGCGAAAACTAAAAAATATAATAACGAGAAAGATTGAGAAGAGAAGAACACTTGATAAATACAATTAGATATATATCCATTTCCTAAAATTCGTCGAACTAAGGTCAACAAAGAGATTTTATTAACCAGAAAGAAATTACCAAAAAAGAACAAAACCCAAATAACTAAAACTACGAGAACAAAGATAATCCACAACAACATCATTTAGATGATGACCTCATGAATCCAACAAGTTAGCAAATCAAAAGTTATTCACGAACAAAAAAATTGCTGAGACGAAAAGAAAAATCCGAATAACTAAAACCAGGAAAAGAAGATCAGTTAATGACAATAATACCTAATTTCGATGACCTCATCAACCCAAAAAGATTAGACGAAAATAGAGAAGCACAACTGATGAGAAACTGCAGCAGAGATAAACCATCAGTCAGAATGTGAATTAACAATCTGGAAATGCAAAACCACTATGGAAATGTGTTACTCGTTTCTGCTTCTAGAAGTTTACTACAATGGAAGTAAATTGCAAGAAACAACTAATTCATAAAGAAATAAGCATCTTTCTGAGAAGGATAAGCTGGCTGAGATGAGACAACCAAAGACAGAGCACAGAAACAAGTAGAAAGTCCATCAAAATAAGAAAGAAAGCTCCCAACTTAACTAGCAAGTATGTGGACTAATTTGGCATTCCACAATTCACAGAATTTGAGTCAAATAAAGTCGAACTCATGAATTGAACGGATAGTTTGCTAGCAATATCCAAACCAGTTGAGACTTCCCCTTCCAATTTACAGAAACACTTGGGAATTCAAACCAAGAACTTAAACAAAAAGGACAGAAATTGAGAGGGAGAGAGGGGGAGGGGATAGAGCTCCTCCTACTAGTGCTGAAGAGGAGCTCCATGCTACTTGTTAATGGCAGAAATGAGTGCCACAATTAAATTCATTGTGGAGAGATACTAAATAATCAATAGAAGTGGTGGTAATCAAACAAGAGACATTAGAGAATGTTTATGGGCTTTTATTATTAATATGCATCTAAAATATTAATGACCAGAAAATTTCCAGCCACGTCATAACTGATGGTCATGCAACAATGTTCACTGACAGCATCAGAAATTAGTGCATATGAACTAGACCTCCTACGTTGATCCAACGAGCAGAGAACCCAACCACGGGTCGGCATAATGGACCAATTTTCAGGAAGATTGGATATGCCGTGAACGCTTGTCCTTAATCTATTTATGTCACGTAGAAGTTTCTACTCTTATTACCATCTTAGTACGAGTTTGCATTTCCCTAATCTTGACTAGTGATTAGCGTACAAGAAATATCTTCGTGACTATCATATCATGTATTCATACCGAAATGAAAACCGAGTATATTGCTAAAATGGTTTTCCTTAACTTTACACCAAATAATAACAATAAAGAACAAGAAGTTTATTATGCAAATTTTACATTAAAATCTGCTTATGAAGTTAATGTTACAATAGGAACATTAACGCATGAGGTAAAAGGTAAAAAAAAAAATAATAAAGAATGAAATCATGCATGCCATGAAAAATTTTGACTTCAAAGTTTCAATTGTTGTCATCTTCATTCCTTCTAATCCGGTGGAGCGGGGCTGACGTGGAGCGGGTTCAACGGTCAAAACTTCTTGGGTCCATTGTAAGAGCTCCGGATGTCGGATTTGATCGATCTTGAGTTCGTTGGACTCCGTTTGTCATTCTGAATCCATCCGTGCGGTCCGATTGCTCATCTGAGGCCTGCTTTGACAAATGCTTATACAAATGACCATTAATACAGTTTATAAGTAATCTTGGTACATGATGCATGCAATGCTTCCATTCTACTTATGTTGTGCCTTTTATTCTAAAGATGGGTCATATTCAACATAATTATCACCCCCTTGTGCAGTGTTATCATACCCCCATGCTTACTCCTTGCTAGTCCCTAGCAAGGTTTATTCTAACCTTTATTTCCGTTCAGAATTTAAGAAGTAATTGTTTAGACACTTCGTTACTTGTCAATAAGAGGAAACATACGAAGATCTTAATCTACAAAGACTAAGCAGCGTTCGGGTGTCTGCCAAAATACGAATCGCCCGAATCCTTGCTTTAATATATATATATATATATATATATATATATATATATATATATATACTAAGAATTTTTTCGGAATTCAGTGTGCGTTGGTAACTTTTTACGGCTACCCAACCCACCCAAAACTCGGTCAAAACCCTAAATGCTAAGCATCTTGGTGTGAATGTTATGATAGACTCACTTAGCGGTAATTGAGACAGACTTCGAGTTTCTACGCCTCTAGGCGATCGGAAAAGGAACAAATTTTCCTGAAGGTGTATTTGTTCGATTGGTAGCTTTCCCCCTATGTTTGTTTTAATTAGAGTCAACACAAGGATTTTTCCAGTGTATATCTCCCTGGCTTGTACTACTTCCCCGCTTCTTCCTTAGGTGTTTTGGTCTTTTTTGTGCAATTATTGAGCTGGGCTCTGGACAACCGACTAATGGGCTGTTACCCACGATCACTTGCCAGCTATATTTGTGTGGTGAAGTGTGGTTTATTTTCTTTTTTTATTCTTCTTTTTTTTTTTTCGTAGGTGGCTTCCTTGATCTCAAATGTACCTAGAGGCAATGAAGAAGAAATGGCCTGTGGCTGGGTTCTGGACAACCTACCAATGGGCTGTTACCCACGACAACTTGCCAGCCATACCACCTTAGAGAGTTCATTAGCTACCCAATTTCTGTCAAAATCTCCAAGAAGTGAGTCTGTGTAAAAATGTGTGCAGATGCTTAGACTCAAAGTTTTCCTGAGTTAGAGGGTGAGTTGATAAGTCGTATACTTATTACCTTATTTAGTAGGTGGATTAGAATAGCTTAAGGTTGCAAGGATTCGCGCTAAATCCATATTTTAACGGACACCAGGGCTGATTAAGCCTGAAGGCCTGAAAAGTCTAAGTGTTTAAGTTTTTTTGTATTATTTTCCATTATTGACAAGTTTCTAATACCTAAGTTTTCTTCCTAAATTTAATTTTTTTTAAATTTATTTATTCATTCAGACTGATTAATTGAGCTCAGGATTACGCAATTTACCACCCCCAATGCTTAAGTTGGACAATGTCCTCATTGGCAGATACATGGATGCAAAAGGGTTCAAAAAGATAGTACCTGAGTGACGTAAACTACCAGATCCGTCTGAATCCTCTGGGTTGCCTCCCAAGAAGCGCTGAGTTTAACGCCTCCTGCTGGGCGGTGCTCGGTGTCAACCCTCAACGAGGGTGATACTTTCCTTGGGGGTACCTGGGCCAGGAAATGCTTCAATCTTTGACCATTAACTATAAAAGTGTGCCCAGTGTTAAGATCAGCGATTTCAATCGCCCCATTATAATAGGGCTAGCCACCCGAAATGGTCCTATCCATTTGGACCTGAGTTTCCCTGGGAAGAGTTTTAGGCGTGCATCAAACAACCAAACTTGCTGGTTAGGCTCAAAGGTTTTTCTATGAATGAGTCGATCGTGGACGACTTTCATTTTCTCCTTATATAGTCGATTATTGTCAAAGGCGTCCCGACGAATTTCTTCGAGCTCAGATAATTAGAGCATCCTCTGTGCACCGGCTAACTGGGGATCCATGTTACATTGCTTGACAGCCCAGTAAGCCTGGTGTTCCAATTCGATAGGAAGATGGTAGGCTTTCCCAAAGACCAGGCGATAAGGCGACATGCCTATCGGGGTCTTGAAAGCGATCCTGTATGCCCACAGGGCATCATCGAGTCGTGTGGATCAGTCTTTCCTGTCAGGTCTCACAGTCTTCTGTAAAATGTTCTTGATTTGTCTATTTGAGACCTTAGTCTGCCCACTTGTTTGTGGATGATACGGGGTGGCAATGCAGTGGTTTACCCTATATTTTCTAAGTAGGGCACGGAATTGGGAATGGATAAAATGGCTTCCACCATCACTGATCATGGCCTTGGGTATTCCAAATCGGGAAAAGATGTTCTTCTTAACAAAGTCCATGACAGTCCTGTGATCGCATCGTCGGGTGGCGACGGCTTCAATCCATTTGGAAACATAGTCTACCGAGACTAGGATGTACTCGAAGCCGTTGGATGGTGGAAAGGGGCCCATAAAATCGATACCCCAAACGTCGAAGATTTCGACAATCAAAATGGGCTGAAGGGGCATCATATCTTTCTTGGTCATGGTCCCCAGCGTTTGATAGCAGAGCAAGTCTTGGCAAAGATGTGTGCATCCTTAAATAGGGACGGCTGGTAAAATCCAGACTACAAAACTTTTGCAGCTGTTTTCTTTCCAGAGAAGTGGCCGCCACACGGTTGGTCATGACAAAAGGAAAGCACACTTTGAACTTCATCTTCGGGGATACACCTCCTGATGATCTGATCAGCACAGAGGCGAAACAGCATGGGATCATCCCAGAAATAGTGCTTGGCCTCAGCCAAGAACCTGTCCCGTTGCTGTCTGGACCATCTGTGCGGGGTTTGTCCTACAACTAGGTAATTGACGTAGTCAGCATACCATGGCATCTTCTTGTCTTGCACTGCTAGGATGTGTTCATCAGGGAAGGCGTCAGATAGAGGTAGGGAGGGTCCAATGTGGTCGGGATGAAGTCTCGGCAAGTGGTCAGCCATCACATTCTTCGATCTGGCCTTGTCTCAGATTTCCAAGTCAAATTCCTGCAAAAGCAGGATCCATCTGATGATCCTGGGCTTTGCATCCTTTTTGGCCAACAGGTGTCGGATGGTTGAATGGTCAGTGTAAATAGTCACGTGGGATCCCAGCAAGTACGATCGAAATTTTTTGAGTCCAAAGACTACAACGAGCAACTCCTTCTCTGTGACAGTATAATTACGTTGGGCCTCGTCCAACGTTTTGCTCGCGTAGTAGATCACCACGGGCTTCTCGTCTTGCCTTTGTCCCAGGACAGCGCCTATGGCAAAATCTGATGCATCACACATAATCTCAAAGTCCTGGGACCAGTCTGGGGGTTGAAGTGCAGGTGCGGTGGAGACTAAGTCCCGGAGGGTGTGATAAGCCTGGATGCAATCAGGAGACATATGGAAGATGGCGTCGTTGGCTAGAAGGTCGGTCAAGGGTTTGGAAAGCTTGGAAAAGTCTTTAATGAACCTTCGGTAGAAGCCAACATGTCCTAGTAAGGAGCGAATCTGTCGTACTGAACTAGGTGGAGGAAGTTTGGAAATTAAATCAACCTTAGCTCGATCTACCTCGATGCCTTTATGCGATACGATGTGACCAAGGACAATTCCTTCTTGAACCATAAAATGGCTCTTTTCCCAACTTAACACCAGGTTAACCTCGATACATCGTTTCAGGATTTTCTCCAAGTTGCTCAAACAATGGTCGAATGAATTCCCGAATACAGAGAAATCATCCATAAAGACCTCCAAGTATTCACCCACCATTTTTGAAAAAATGGCTAGCATGCAACGCTGGAAGGTCGTAGGTGCGTTGCATAACCCAAATAGCATTCGACGGAATGCAAACATGCCATATGGGCAAGTGAATGTGGTCTTTTCCTGATCTTCTGGAGCAATTGCGACTTGGTTATATCCTGAATATCCATCCAGGAAGCAAAAATACTTCTGCCCTGCCAATCTTTCAAGGATTTGGTCAATGAATGGCAAGGGGAAATGGTCATTCTTAGTGGCTTCATTATGCTTCCTATAATCAATACACCCCTGCCATGCGGTGGTGGTGCGGGTGGGGATGGATTTGCCATGATCATTGGTGACAACGGTGAGCCCAGTTTTCTTTGGAACCACTTGAGTGGGGCTCACCCAGGGGCTATCGGAGATAGGGTAGATGATGTCGACGTCAAGCCACTTGATAATTTCTTTTTTAACGACCTCCCGTATGTTTGGATTTAAACGTCTCTGCATCTTGCGGGAAGGTCGGGCCCCGTCTTCCAGGTAAATCTTGTGGGTGTAATAAGTGAGGATAATTCCTCTTAAATCCGAAATGGTCCAACCGATGGTGGCCCGATGTTCTGAAAGGGTCGCAGTCAACCTGAGTTCCTGATCCTTGGTTAGATGAGAATTAATAATCACTGGGAAGGTCTGGTCAGGTCCCAAGAAGACGTACTTGAGATTCTCGGGCAATGGTTTAGGTTCAGGTGCGGGTGGGACCACAGTTGATGGGAAGGGAAAGGGCGGGAGTTGATCAACATTGATCTCTTCAAAAGGTGTCGTGTGATGGTACTCAGCCTTACAGAGGTCCATGGGTAATGATGGTGACGGGTCAGAATAGTCACTACGGGTTTGGTGGTCTGAGACAGAACTGAGGGTGAGGCATTCCTCGATTAAAGTTTCCACGGGATCATGTTCCTCAATGTAATCGCAATCAAAAGACTTTCTCGCCCGGAAGATATCCAATTGCATTTTCCTGTCCCTGAAGGCGATTTCCATACATCCCGTGTCGCAATCAATGTTTGCTTTAGCCGTAGCTAAGAAAGGCCTGCCTAAGATTATGGGTGCGTTTTGTAATTTTTCAGGGACTTCCATGTCAAGCACTAAAAAGTCGACCGGGAAATAGAAGTCCTTGACTCGTACAATCACGTCCTCGACAACCCCCTTCGTGGTTTTCACTGATCTATCAGCCAACTGGATGGTAACAGGGGTTGGAGTCAGCTCTCCAAAACCAAATTGGTGGTATAGGGTGGTTGGAATCAGATTGATAGAAGCACCTAGGTCTAGGAGTGCTCTATCAAACGTCATGTCCCCGATATTGCAGGAAATCAGGGGCGCTCCTGGGTCAGTTTGCTTGAGTGGAAGGTTGCTTGATATCACAGAACTTGCTTGCTCAGAGAGTACAACCTTCCTAGATGCTTGAGGTCTCGGCTTACGCTTGGGTGTACAGGCATCCTTTAAAAACTTGGTGTAAGCAGGGATGTGTTTGATGGCTTCTAGGAGCGGAATATTAATCTGTACTTGCTTAAAAATTTCCAACAGCTTCTTAGTTTCCAAAGTATTCTTATTTTTCTTGATTGTTTCCAAGGCCTTAGGGTAGAGTGTCTGAATGTGGATTGGTTCCATGTCTGGGTCCTTGGTTGGTGCCTCTTCTGAGTCGGGTATTTCAGCGGGTGAAGTCTCGGGGAGAGTCGGCCATTTGGGGTCTTGGGTTTTGGTGCCGCTTCTCAAGGTCACCGCATTCGCAGAGGCATTGGGGCCATGGGTTGATCCTTGAGAAGACGAGGACAAAGAAGTGCCAAACCCAGGAGGTGTTTGGGGGGCTGGCTGGATCATGTGAGCCTGTCCGGGGTTGCTTTGGAACCCTTGCGAATTGGGGCCTCTGTTAATTATGTTTCGCGGGTTCGGTTGTGGTTGGGAAGGTAGGGATCCTTGTTGTTTACAGTCCAAAAGTTGGCTTAACTGTCCCTTTACCAAGGCCATTTCTTCCTGATGTTTCTGGTTCATGTCAGCCATCATCTTTATTAGGGTATCCATTTGGTTTTGTGGGGGAGGGGCCGCCCTATTCTGATTATATTGAGGTCTAACTGATGGTCCTTGCTGATAGGGGGCAAGTGTGGCTGCTGGTTTGGCCTAGGCTGGTTTTGGAATTGCGGTGGTTTCTGGTTTGTCCAACCAAAGTTGGGGTGGTTACGTCAGCCAGTGTTGTAAGTGTTGGAGAAAGGGTCAAGTTTCGCATAACCTTGGACAGCTTGCACATCTTCTAGGATAGCCGATGTTGATGAAGAGGGAAGGGAGTAATCAAGGGTTGAGGGAGCAAAGGTCCCTCCCTGGAACATGGTCAGAGGTTGTTCCAGGTTTAGTTGGGTGAAGGGCTGGACCAGGTTAACATTATGTGCTCCCTTTGCTAGGGAGAAAGTTTGCAAGGGGTTCCTGGTCTGGTTCAGTAGCTCATCAATCTTTTTGTCCACCAATTCCACTCGATCCAACTTTTTGGCAATGATGTCCATGTCAACCATTCTAGAATTTGCTTGCACCTCATAAATCCCACCACGGGGTTGACTGGACCTGTTAAACTGGTTCATGGAGGCATTGTTGAGCGAATTCTCGCACATAGACTCAAAGAGCTCAAACGTGCTCTCCTCATCTTTGTTCAGGAAGTTTCCCCCGCATGAGGCATTGACGAAGTTCCGTAGGTTGCTGTCCAGACCGTGGTAGAAGATCTGGGCCAATTGCCACCTTGGAACTTCGTGGTGTGGGCATTTCCTCAAAAGTTCATTAAATATTTCCCACGCCTCATGAAATTGTTCCCTACCCTGGAGTGTGAAGGTAGTGATAGCTCTTCTGAGGGCATTGATCTTTCCTATGGGAAAAAATTTCTTTAAAAATGCATGCCTTAGTTCTTCCCAGGTGGTGATGGGTCTACCTAGGGTTCTAAGCCAATGAGAAGCCTTGTCTCTTAATGAGAAGGGGAACATCTTGATTAGATCAATGTCAAGGCTAATGTTCCTAGGTTTCACAGTTCGTGCTATGCGGTCGAGATCCTCTAGGTGCTGAAAGGGGTCCTCATTTGAGCTTCCATGAAAGTGGCTTTGGATCAGACTTAAGACATTCGGTTTTAGCTCAAAATCATCTCCCCCCTCGGGGATCCTGAGGTATGGCTCGACTTTAATAGCAGAAGGATTATAGAAATTGCGGAGGGGCCTCGGCTGATCCTGAAATGGCGGTAAATCAAGTGGTGGTTGTCCTGGTATGTCTTGGAAAGGTGGTGGTGGTTGTTCTTGTGGGTTCTGTAACCATTGTATGGCTTGCATGATGGTGTGGATTTGTTGTTGCTGAAGCCGGTGGTTAGCATTGATTTGAGCTTGGATGATGGCCATAGCATCTGGTGGGGGTTGATCCTCAGCCTCATCTATCCTAGGTTCGGCCATGTTTCCAACAGAATTACGTCGCCTAGATTCCTGCCCTAAAACACACAACTCGGGATGCAGTGAGCGTCTCCCGTGCATACACTAGAGAAGAACAGGAGGGGATGAGGAGGGCGACAGATGCGAGAAATGTGTTTCAATCAAGCACACAAGCCTAGTCCTTATGGTTTATTCCTTAGGAGACCTAGAAATCTCATAAAGGGTGATTAAGTTCGTAAGGACTGGACTCCCCTTCCCAAGGCTAATCTGGCCAGGTTGATTACGAGGGGATTGCAGGGAAGGTTCTTCCTTTGGCTTGCGCCTCCGGTTCCATAGACCCCACAACCATGGTCGTTTGACACTGCCCCGCAGCCTAGTCACCAGATTCTACCAAGGGAATGAAAGCCAAGTGCCTAGCGAACAAAACCTCGCCCTTTGAGACTTAACTCAGTCCTGCCTAAGGCACGTCTACTTAGTTTTAAAGGGCTAGGATAGTGCTTGTGCTTAGGGTTATGTGATGAGGCGTTGATTGGGGTGGTGCCTCTTAATTTTCCAATTTCAAAGTGTGTGCTTCTAGCAAAACATGATTTTCAAGCAAGGATTTGTTAAGATGTGATGTCTTTTAGTGTTTCATCCTTACTTTGTTATTTTTTAGGGTTGACGTGTCTTAATGTTTTCAAACAAGTTTCAGTGAGCACGTTAAGTTCTACACATAATTTGGTAAAAGTAAATTTCCTTTTATTCTGTAGAGGCTCTAAAACCTTAGTGTACTCATCCTAATGATCATGCAGCTTTTATTAGATGAGTCAGTTTTAGGGTTGAGTGGTGCAACCCAGGTCAACTCATGGTGGCTTCGAAAACACCACTCAAGAAAAAGAAAAGAACACTCCAAGAATTTATTTAGAATGTTAGAGTGTACATTTTTTGTGGGGTGATGTGTTAAGGATGTGGATCAAGCAATCATACACCACGTCAATTTTTTTCAGTTTTTACAAATTTTTTTTTGTTTTTTCACGCAAGCAAACAATGAGAGAGAGATTACTCACTATCGGTCCTCATAGTGCCTACTCCCTTGCTACCATCGTGGGATACGTCGCTTCGCCGTCCATGCGTCGAATTCCTGCAACCATCAAGTAAAAAGGAAAATAGGGCATTAGATGATGTGAGAATGAATGTGGAATGGAGGTGATAAAACAAATCTATTGCCTCCCCGGCAACGGCGCCAAAAACTGACATGTTGTGCGTGTGTGTTAAGGAGTGTCGTTATAGTCGCACTTGCAACGTCGGTTTTAAAATAAGTAAACGGAGGTGAGTCTGAGTGTCGGTCTCAGGGAGGCATGGAAATCGGATTTTTGCTTATCAATTGTTGTCACGGAAAGTGCGGAGTTTTGCTTGCGAAAGATGCGATTTTAAAAAGCGAGAGAGAGATAGATAGAGGGAGAGGGTTTAGGGTTAGAAAGTTCTTTGTTTGATCATGCAACTTGAACGGAAATTAAAATGACAACTGAACGAAAAATAACTTCATTAATCATGCACTTGTAGTTCATAGCTTACAACATTAAATACATGCTTCAACAAAAGTAATAGAAAGCTTTGAGAGAGAGAGAGAGAGAGAGAGAGTGGAGAGTGACGAGGCAGCCACGGTGGTGGAGGAGGCTCCGTCGGCGGCTCGTCGTCTCTGGAGATTACAAGAGATCCTAAAGCTAGCTAAGAAAGGGGTGGAGTAGTTGCAAGGGGAATGAATGCCTTGAATGAGTGGTTGGAGGGGGTTTAAATAGGGTTAAGGACTTCCTAAAAGAAGAAGGGGCTTTAGCGACGTCCAGAGTGTTGCTAAAACCACTCCCAAAAGCGTCGGTGAAGCCCTTCAGCCGCTGGTCAGCCGCCAGCCTCGTTTCTTCTCCTCGTGCGATCCACGGCTGTTGAATGAGAGCCGTCTGATCGAAGATCGGACGGATGAGAATCCTCCTCGGCTGCACTGGGATCGCGCCTCGGGCACGCTTGTGCGTGGGTGTCAGCGGCCGGTGTGCGCGCGCGCGTGGACGCCCGTGAGCTGCGGTTGCACCACGTGGCAAGATCTCGGCCACCCATTGCTGATTGGGCGGCCCAATTTCACTGCGCGCGTCCCCCGTCTTCAATTTCGACTCCGCGCAGCTCGAACCCGCGTTGTGTGCGTGCGGGCGTGCGCGTTAACCGTTGCGACTGCGGGCGGGCGCGCGAGTCTTGGTTGGATGAAGGTGCGGCGCGCGGTGGAGCGGGGCTGACGTGGCACAATATGGGCCATTGATCTCCAAATCAACGGTCAGAACTTCTTGGGCCCATTGTAGGAGCTCCGGATGTCGGATTTGACCGATCTTGAGTCCGTTGGACTCCGTTCGTCATTCTGAATTCATCCGTGCGGTCCGATTGCTCATCTGAGGCCTGCTTTGACAAATGCTTACACAAATGGCCATTAATACAGTTTATAAGCAATCTTGGTACATGATGCATGCAATGCTTCCATTCTACTTATGTTGTGCCTTTTATTCTAAAGATGGGCCATATTCAACATAATTATCACCCCCTTATGCAGTGTTATCACCTCCCTCCTCGCCGATCGGTCCCTAAGCAAGACCCTGACTCACTGATCATAACCCCCCACTCACAACACTTCGCCACTCACCCAATCGTATCCCCGAACACACCCAGACACACGGCCGCAGTGTGCCCTAGGCACGTTCCCACAGACATTCCCACACCATGCTGACCACCTTTTCATGTTCGCTGCACCTAAGCAAAGCTCCCTGAGCTTTTTAACGTGGTCGCGAGGCCGTTTGTGTGATTTGAGGTTCAGGGGCTCGCCGCCATTGACGCACAGCTTGAAGCTTCTTTGCAAGCTTCTCCAGGCCGTGCCCGCTCCAGGTTAGTCCCAGGCTGCGCGAGGCACTCTCACAAACATCTTTAGGTGACTAATTGAAGCCGAGAGCCATCACAGCAGCTGCAATCAATGGATGCCCCTCTGTTGCAGGCGCGCGTAAAAGGTGGGAAGATAGTCCCACCTTGGAAAGATTTGGTGTGCTGCACTTGCATAAATTGATTTTCTACATTGGGCTTATTGCCTCCAACTCATAGGGTGAGGTCCCTCTCACCCGACCCGACGCCTCGTCCACGACCACGCCCCGCGGACCTGGTGATCTGACCCGACTAGCACACCTTGCCCACCACCGCACGCCGGTGTGCCTGGTCCCGGGCGTGTACCCGGCCCGAATACCCGAGAAGCTGTGGCTCTGGGAGAGCGAACCTAAGAGAGAAAAGAGAGAAGAGAGCTCGCGCGGGTAGGGGGTAGGTTTTGCTCTGCAGGCCAAAAAGAAGAAGGAGAATGCAAGGAAGAAAGCTAAGGGCTGAAGCCAAGGAAGAAGAAGGAGAAGGCCAAAGTCAGAAGAGAAAGGAAAGGAAGAAAGCCATTGAAGGTAGAAGAAGTTGAAGGAAAAGGAAGGGCAACCCACAAGAGAGAGAGAGGAAGAAGCTGAAGGCAGATAGCAAAGAAAGAAAGAGAAAAAGGCAGAGAAAGAAAAGAGAAGGAAGAAGAAGCTGAAGCCAAAATCAGAAGAAGGAAGGAGCCGCCAGAGAACAAAGAAGGAAGATAAAGATGAAAAAGGCAGAGATAATGAAAGAAGAATAGGAGAAGCAGAAGAAAGAAAAGTGATCAAGCACTGTAGCATCATCATTTTAAGGCATCTGATTCACAAATCAGACATCCAATTTTGAGCTTGATTCATATATACATTGATTTCTTTAATATTTTGTGCTTACATTTATTCCTATCTTTTTGCACTATAACATTGATCTTATCGCATATTATATTCTTTCAAATTCTCAAGTTGTGATCTTGATTTCTAAACCCTAATTTGCTCTCTGTGTTTGACTTCGGACTTTAACATTCAAGTAATAAATTGTATTTGTTTTTAACGCTTTTTCGACTGTACTACAATGCGACCTTTTTAAAACCTGATCAAGTGCTCTTAAACATTTTGGTGCCGTTGCTAGGGAGCAACAGGCATTTTAGAAATCTTGATTACAATTGCTTATTTGGTACTAACTTGATATATCTATTTTGTTGTGGTTGTTTTAGGGGAGAAGATTCAACAAAAGACAACCCTACATCAAACACACTTGGGGTAGGTACTTTCTGATTAATCTCCTCTTAAAGCCCCCCACTCTAACAAGGCAAAAAAGGATAAAATCAATTAGGGCTACTTGCTTTACATTCCTAGTTAATTCACCAAGTTGCCTGATTTGATTTCAACAAAAATACTGATTTGTGCACCCATTTAAGTTAACTAGGGCTACCACCTTCTTGATTGAGTCCTATATACCATATTTTGACAAACTAAATTGGACCAAGATTAGAACCAAATTAAGGATTCCAATTTATGATTTTAGAGACACACCTCCATAAGCAAGAATTAACTCTCCAAAAAGAGGTGTGCCTAAGCCTTGGTTGAAGAGATCTATTCAAGAAAACCCTAAAATTTAGGCTCTAAATCTCACTTGAATCTTAAAAGAAAGGACCTAAACACTTCTCAAAAGACAAGTAGGTGAAGTTGACCCCCTTTGTTGGGTCAACCAACCTTGAAATTAGGTCACTTTTTGCACTCAATACATCTAAAGTTCAAGTGGAATCTTAAGCACCCTTGCTCTTAACTAAAACTGGTAGACTTAAGAGGTCAAAGTCCCCATTTTGGTCTACTTGGAACATCAGTGACAAGAGAGGTCGGGTGGGGGAAACCTTGTAACTCATGGGGACGCTCTATCATGTAGGGGTCTTTGCGGGACTCTCCCTCTTTGGCTGCCCAGGTATTTCTCAAGTGGACGACTTTCTGACTAAGGGGTATCATCCGCCCTGAACCTCTATGGTCATCCAAATTTTTTGGGTATCTTGATTGGGTCCTTTACATTCTACTCTCGTCCAAACCATTGGTGCATGTTCGGTAGGAGATCCTTAAGACCATCATTGAGTTCTCCTTTAGTGATTCACTCTTGCCGAGGCTAGGCCTCGACTTCCGTGTTTGTGCAGCATCCCCAACACACAAACATCTCCTCTGATTCATCTGAACCAAATTCTCCTTCTTCCATCATCATGGCACAACTAGTAGAAGAAGAGAATAACCTTGAAAATCAACTTTAGTGCCTTAATGATTTATTTCAAGCCTTTGTAAACTCACCGCAGCGTCCTATGATGCGAGATCACCATAATCCCGCTGCAGTGGTGATCAAACCTCGAGTCCAAATCTCGGCTTGAGGTTTTGATTCTGAACTCAAAGCCCAACATGATTCATGCTATTCCAAAGTTCCATGGGCTTAATTCCGAGGATCCCTTCCAGCACATCAAACAACTCAAACATTTAGCCCAGACCTTCGGGTTAGATGTCCAAAATTGGGATATTCTTTTCATGAAGATGTTCTCCTTCTCTCTCATGGACAAAGCAGCTTACTGGTATCAAACTCAAATGCGTCCAATCAACACATGGGTTGAACTACAATCCGAGTTTTTGAAAAAGTTCTTCCCAGTTGGTCGGATGAATGCCTTACGACACCAGATCACACACTTCACCCAGCAATCTGGAGAACCCCTTCATGAAGCATGGGACTGTTTCCTGGATCTCATGCGAAAGTGCCCCCATCACGGAGTTCCTAAATGGGAACAAGTTCAGTCTTTTTACCAGGGACTCCGTGAAGATATCCGCTTATTCGTTAATGCAATCTGCGGAGGAAATATTATGGGTCAACACGAAGACACTGTGTGGGAGATTCTCGAGAATATGTGCGAGAACTCCATCAATAATGACTCCATAGGCTTATTCGACTAGGCAAATGCCCGCGCGTCGATGAATCCAAGGGGAGCACATGAGCGTGGTGCCTGTCTGCATCCGTTGACTTGGAATTAATGGCTAGTCGGTTGAAAAAGGTCTCTATCAATGAGAAGAAGGTGGATGAGCTGACTCGACATTTGCAGTGAGCCACCTCTACGCAAAACCCATTTGTACAGCTGCCTTCTGGGAGGGAAGCTGTGCATAACATCTATCACCGATCTTCTCAGGGGATGGACCTGTATCCACCCCCATCTGACTCTAGGACCGGAGGAAACTTCGATTCAACCTACTCTAGTTGGGGGAACTCTGAACCGTCGTACTCTGACTTTCCTGAGGTTCCTCAGACCTGCGGGGACCTCAATGCCATCCGGAATGACCCATTCTCTAATACCTATAACCCTGGATGGTGGAATCATCCCAATTTCCTGTGGATGGGAAATAATCAAAGACCACCATATCAACCCCATCCACAAGCTCCTCGTCCATATCAGCCCCTCAGCCTCGGCCCAACCCCACCTATCAATCTGGGCCAACTCAAACAGATCAAATGACTCTTATACTTCAGACTTTGGTTGACATTCAAAAGATGAATGTGGTTATGCAAAAACAACACAAGGATGAGATCACAGAGGTTTGCAATCAACTCACCCAGATGGCTAATTCCTGCCAACCTGGCACACTCCCTTCGCAACCTCTACCGAATCCGAATAACGTGCCGAACCAGAGGCGCGTTATGAACCCAAATCCGGGCCAAGCCCACATGATTTATCAGGCCTCTTCTGTTCCATCACCCGACGGGATGGGTGCTTCGACATCATATGCGGGATATCAGTAGCAGCCACCTATTTTACCAACTCCAAACCAAAACCAGGCAGGACTAATTCTGTTATAACCTGTAGTGGCAAAGCAACACAAGACCCACCTTACCCAAGCCACTTTCAGCCTGGTAGTACTAACCTAAGCCTTAGGATAGTTATCCAGGATACCCCTGTCCCTGATCAAGAACCTCACCCTATTCTAGAGGAACCATCCAAGGTTCCATTTCCCGAGGCCTTGACCAAGGGAAAGAGGACAAATAAACCTGTGGCACCTGAGGAGGACCTGGTCAAGCTCTTTGAGTAGGTCCATATAAACATCCCCTTGATGGATGCGATCCGTCACATACCGACTTACGCACGATTTCTGAAAGACGTGTGTACACCCAAGAGTAAGCCATGAACCAAAAGTGGGAGTCCAATCGTACTATCAGAGCAATCCGACTCTGTAATTTTGAGCAAACTCCCACCTAAGGAAAAAGCCAATTTGACAAAGCTTTATTAGATCTAGGAGCCTCCATAAACTTAATACCTACATCTCTACTTGACCACCTTGAGGAATTTGAGCTTAAATCGACAGAGGTGACGTTATAGTTGGGTGATCGATCTATTAAGTCACCTAAAGGAGTTCTTGAGGATGTCATTATTAGGGTCGGGATTTCTATTTCCCGGTGGACTTTGTAGTCTTAGATATGGATGCTCCAGAAAACCCGAGGGATACACCAATTATACTAGGGAGACCCTTTTTGGTCACTGCTAGGGCCAACATAAATTGTGAGGAGTGCCAAATTGAACTGAAATTTGGAAACCAAACATTAAAGATTGACATCTTTGAGGTCCAACAAGGGATTAATTGCGGTGTTATAGAACAAATATGTGACATTAAGGCTGTGGTTGACGATCCGTATATTGAGGACAACCTGACAACTTCTAATCAACCACAAGAGGATCAAAGCCCGCAATTAAAGGAGTTCGAACCTGACCTAGATACACCCATAACTCCTTCCCTTGCTACTGATACTCACCCTGAACCATCCGCTGCTACTAATAACCCTGTCCTAGAACTCAAGCCTCTTCTTGACCATCTCAAATACGTCTTTTTAGGTTCTAATCAGACGTTTTCTGTGATTATCAAATATAGACTCACACCTGATCAGGAATCCCATCTGATTATTGTTCTCTAGCAACATCGTAGAGCCCTTGGATGGACTCTCGATGATTTGACTAGTATCAGCCCCTCTTACTGCACACACCGTATCTACACCGAAGAGGGCACTCGACCTTCCCGTGAAATGCAGAGACGTCTGAATCGTAATCTGCAGGAGGTCATGAAAAAAGGAGATCATCAAGTGGTTAGATGCAGGGATCATCTACCTGATATCTGACAGTCGGTGGGTGAGTTCAATCTAGGTTGTGCCTAAGAAGGTAGGACTCACCGTGATCACAACTGAAATTGGAGAAATCATACTGACCCGTGTGGCGAATTATTGGAGAGTTTGCATTGATTACAGAAAACTCAATACCTCCACAAAGAAGGATAATCTCCCACTACTGTTTATTGATCAGATCCTCGAGAAACTAGTGGGAAATAGGTTCTTCTACTTTTTGGATGGGTACTCCGATTATAACAAGGTGGAAATCCATCTTGAGGACCAAGAAAAGACCACTTTCACCTGCCCCTTCGGGACGTACGCGTTCCGAAGGATGCCGTTCGGTCTCTGCAATGCACCCGCTACTTTTTAGTAGTGCATGATTGCCATATTCTCAGATATGGTAGGTGATTATCTGGAAGTCTTCATCGATGACTTTTCAGTATTCGGAGAATCATTTGACGATTGCCTCCTGCACTTGGTCCAAATCCTCAGGCGGTGCATTGATGTGAATCTGGTTCTTTCCTGGGAAAAGAGCCATTTCATGGTGCCTAAAGGAATTGTCCTGGGGCATCTCATATTAGAAAAAGGCATCCAGGTCGATTGAGCCAAGGTGAACTTGATTTCCAAACTCCCTATGCCTAGCTCGATTAAGGACATCCGATTTTTTCTAGGGCACGTTGATTTTTACCGTCGATTCATTCCTGATTTCTCAAAGATCGTGCGCCCCCTGACCACTCTGCTATCTAAGGATGTACCTTTCGAAATCTCCAAGGAATGCACTTAAGCATTTGAAATCCTCCGTGATTGAGTTACCCAAACTCTGATCCTATAGTCCCCTAATTGGTCTCAACCCTTTGAGATCATGTGAGATGCATCTGACTTTGCTGTAGGAGTGGTACTTGGGCATAAAATTTACGGGAAACCTGTGATCATCTACTACGCTAGCAAAACACTTGACAAGGCTCAGTGTAATTACATAGTTACTGAGAAAGAGTTGCTAGTCATAGTATTTGCCTTGGAAAAATTCAGATTATATCTCCTGGGTTCCCGTGTTATCATTTACTCGGATCACACAACTGTGAGGCATCTCCTTGCGAAGTAAGACATGAAACCTCGATTAATTCGCCGGATCTTGCTGTTGCAAGAGTTTGATCTCGGGATTCGCGACGAAGCGGGAAAATAGAATGTGGTAGCTGATCACTTATCCTGCCTTCCTTTTGAGGTTATCGACCCTTCCGAACCCATCACAAAACATTTTTCTGATGAGCACCTCCTAACTATCAATACAGGGCTTCCATCGTTTGCTGATATAGTAAACTACCTAGCATCACATTAGATTCTGTCCAATTGGCCGAAGGCCAAGAAGGACAAATTGCTTTCCGATGCCAAGTATTACTTCTGGGAAGATCCATATCTTTTCCGCATCGGTGCTGATCAAATCATTCGACGATGTGTCGTGAAAGCGGAAATTCAGGACATATTATCTTTCTGCCATGACCAGGCATGAGGTGGACACTTCTCAGGTCATATAACCGCAGTGAAAGTCCTCCAGTGCAGCTTCTATTGGCCCACGATTTTCGAAGATGCATACAATCACTGCAGGGCATGCACCGTTGCCAGACCTTAGGCGACATTAGCCATCGTGATATGATGCCCTTACAGCCGACTCTCGTATGTGAAATCTTCGACGTATGGGGGATTGATTTTATGGGACCCTTTCTTGTTTTGGATGGCTTTGAGTACATTCTACTCGCTATTGACTACGTGTCCAAATGGATCGAAGCCATTCCGACCTGAACCAATGATCATAAGGTGGTTATGAAATTCCTTCATCAGAACATCTTTTCGCAGTTCGGGATTCCACGTGCTATAATCTCTGATGGAGGGATCGATTTCATTAATGCTCAGTTCAGGTCACTGATGACCAAATACGGGGTGTCGCATCGAATCTCTACTCCTTACCACCCCCAAACTAATGGTCTAGCTGAGCTATCAAATTAGGAGATCAAGAAAATCCTCCTGGTTACTGTTCGACTTGATAGGAAAGATTGGTCATCCTGACTTCCGAAAGCTTTGTGGGCTTATAGGATAGCCCACAAAATCCAATTAGGTATGTCTCCCTTCAGATTGGTGTACGGGAAGGCATGTCACCTCCCCGTCGAATTGGAGCACAAAGCCTATTGGGCAGTACGAAACTGCAACCTAGATCTGTCTAAGGTAGGAACCCAAAGGAAGCTTCAAATGAGCGAGATCGATGAATTACGCCACGACGCATATGAGAACTCATGAATTTACAAAGAGCATGTTAAGGCCTTTGATGACAAGCACGTATCCAGAAAGATCTTCCATCCTGGTCAAAAAGTTCTACTCTTTGATGTCAAGCTTAAATTGTTTCCAGGAAAACTACGATCAAAATGGATCAGACCTTACCTCGTGCGACGAATCTTCTGAAATGGGGCAATTGAAATCAGTCCACTCAGCCACGATTCTGAACCTTTCGTCGTGAACGATCAGAGACTCAAACCGTTCATTGACCCGACCGATACAAATTTGGCTGAGATATCCTTTACCCTCCATTCTCCCTGAGCTCATTGCGTCTAGTCAATAGCGTAAAACTCAGTGCTTAATGGGAGGCAGCCCGTCATTTTTGAAAAACCCGAAACCTTTCTTGACATTCCTACGCTGAATTCATATTGCACTTTAGGGTTTATCCACTAGAACAACCAACCCCACCTCAGGTACCTGTACCCGAGTTTTGAAATCGTTCGCAATAGTCACCTCGGCCCGTTCACCCACCCAGCACCTATTGTAATGAATGATCTAAGCTGAACTCGAACCCACCTAATTTACAATGGGGACATTACAAATTGTAGGCATGGGGGGATATGAAAGTGCAAAACGCCGTGGAAACTCATCTCACAAGAAAAGGTTTCAACAAAAAAAATCACATATCCCAAAAATACAAAAAAAAAAGGAAAAATTATTGAAAAAGAACAAAAAAAATTTCTGAGGGGAGAGAATTTTGAGGCCATACAAATCATGAGGAGAAAAAGGGGAAAAGTGAAAAATGTCAAAAAAAGGAGTATAAAATGAAAAGAAAAAGAAAAGATAGTCATTAGTAAGAAATTAAGGGATTAACTGAGTTCTAGACCATATCAAGAAAAAGAAAATGAAAGGAAAAAAGTGCTAAGGAAACACAAAAGAGATTAGTAGGAACGCTGATAAAAAAGGGCTAGACTCTTAAGCTTAAAAATTCAAGTATCTGCTAAGATCTGGATAGTCCTCAAGAGGTTGGGGAAAATGTGAAGCTTAAGTATTAGGTCTATGGCTTAGGGAGTATTCGGCCTCGTTAACTGACCTTTGGTTTGCGAGACTCGGTAACCTAAGCACCCCAATCCACACACAGTCTGGTTCAGTGAGCATAAGTATAAAAAACATGCAAATGCATTTAATTGTTTTGAAAAAGTCACCTAGATTAGGAGCGGCCGATCAACACAAGTTGATTTGGATGAGTTCCCAGCGTGGAGAGGTGGAAAATTCCCTTTGAAGATGCGCAATAACATATCGTCTCCTCGGTGCTTGTCTCCTAGGATATTTACATATCTTACTGGGGGCATGTAAGCACCCTGTGCTGGTTCAGATACCATGGGCGGCATTATCACAAAATGTCGATTGCCAGGGTCTGGATTTAGCTACAGAATGCCATGGGCGGGATTATCTCGAAATCTCGAAAGCCAGGGTTCTAGGGGTTGCCATGGGCGGTGCTATCAAGAAGCATCGATTGCCAGGGACCCTTCGAGGATTGATGATGGGGACTAGGAATTCGATACAGACCATGTTGAGAAGCTAATCCGAAGCTAGAAATAAAAAGAAAAGAGAGAGAAAACTCTCCAAACAAAGAAAAATCCTCTGTCTCTCTCTTACAAAAATGCATTGCAAACTGAACCAAGGCTAAAATATGTTACAAGCATGGATGCTTTAACCATGAAGTCCAACGAATCTTAGGATAGTTCCTGTGGGCCTTAAAGATTTTCACGGCAGACTGAGGCTAGAGCTGGTCAGGTCCAGATCTTGGTTGGTACTTGAGTATCTATAGGCCTACTATCAGCATTCTAACCTAATCAAAAGAAGAAAGCACTCATCATAGTTTTTTGAACATCAAGGAACTCATGGTCTAGAATCGAAGTTAAAACCTTAAAATTTTGCTAAGGGATTAGCAAAAGCTAGGCATGGGGATATGATGGGAACACCATCATGAGCCCTAACTAGCTTATTTTGACCCATAAAAGAGAACAAAAAGTTCCTACATAACCAACTAGAGGTCCTAATTCACTAATAACCTTTCTGAGAGAAAAATAAGAAACAAGGGGTAAAACTGTAATTTTACCATTGCAGTACAACAACGGGTTTTCTCAAGGGTTAAACACAGGTCAAATGGTCTTAACAAGATAAAAAGTGGGTTGGCTCAAACAGAAAAGGGTTCGTGTGAATTCTGGGAATTAAATGACTTCTTGTAACCCTAAAACAGGCCCACTTGATTTAATAAGGTTATGGTTAAAATAAAATTCACCTAAACCTTTTAAAAATCATAGAAAAATATTCTCTAGGGTTTATAACCTTCAATTTGGCTATTTGAACCTATTTTGACCTAAAATGGGATCTTAGACAAATATTTGCCATAAATTAGGTTTTTACGTAAATTGCCCAGTCAAATGTGATCAAATCCAGAATCCAACCTCACCATTGGATTCCTTAGGTCCAAATTAGGTTTGTACCAAAATTTAGACCTAAGGAAAATTCACCTTGACCCACTTTGAAAATAGGTCCAGCCTAATTACATTTCTACCCCTATCTTTCAAAAACCCTTACAATTTACCCCCTATCTTCTTCATCGTTCTTTGCAATTTGGTCCCTCCGCCATTATAGCGATGGGAATCCTACTTCAGCAAGGTTGAAAGGGCGATTTCTCCCTGATTTCTCAGAGAATCCCCTTTAAACTTGAAAGGGAGATTCTCTGAGAAATCTCCTCCAATGTGGACCCAATTAGAAGCCCTATTTGGTATCCAATCTCTCATGTGAACGTATGAGAGATTCGGGCCTCTTTTGATTTTCCATTACGGCGAGCTTCCCTTGCTTGGAAGCTTGGCTACCAAGCACAAACCCGACCTCTAGGGCCTATTTAAGGGACCCCAATTCACCCTGCATCTCCTAAGCTTTAAATCAATCGGAGAACCCCTTCAATTTCGTCTCTCCTCCTCCAGCCGACTTGCTCATCAAGCTCCGGCGACCTCTCTTACTCTCCCTCGTCTCCTAGCCACAATACCGGTGGCAGGTTCCTCTTCCTCTCGCTTGTCCGCGTCGCGCAACACCCACCGATGCTCCTGCCTCCCCTTCGTCCTCGCTGACCACCCTCACTAAGCACCTTCGTCTCCAGCATCGGCAATACGAGCCAGACACCATCACTGCCTCCCCTTCGTCTCTTCACTCCCAGATAAGTCTCTCCCACTCTCTAATTTCTTTTCCCCTCTTTATTTCCTTCAAACGACCACTGCCGCACTCCACCACCATCATGCCCTTCACCTCTGGTCACCACTTCGGCGAGTTCGCTCCACATCCACAGACCACCTCCCTCCTCGTCGACTGGTCCCTAAGCATTGCCCCGACTCACTGATCATAATCCCCCACTCACAACACTCTGCCACTCACCCAAACACACCCTCGAAAACACCCACACACAAGGCCGCAGCGTGCCCTAGGCACGCTCCCACAGGAATTCCCACACCACGTTGGCGAAGCTCCTTGAGCTTTTTAACGTAGCTGCGAGGCCGTTTGTGTGCTTTCAGGTTCAGGGGCTCACCGCCATTGATGCACAGCCTGAAGCTTCCTTGCAAGCTTCTCCACGCGGTGCTCGCTTTAGGTCACAGTCCCAGGCTACGCAGGGCACTCTCGCAAACATCTCCAGGTGACCAATTGAATCCAAGAGCCATCACAACAGCTGCAATTAAAGGATGCCCCTCTGCTGTAGGCGCACGTAAAAGGGGGTGGGAAGATAGTCCCACCTCGGAAAGATTTGGCACGCCGCACCTGCATAAATTGATTTTTTGCATTGGGCTTATTGCCTCCAACTCACAGGGTGAGGTCCCTCTCACCTGACCCAATGCCTCATTCGTGACCACGCCCTGTGGACTTGGTGATCCGACCCGACCAGCACTCCTCGCCCACCACCGCACATCGGTGGGCCTGGTCCCGGGCGCGTACCCGACCTGAATACCTGAGAAGCTGTGGCTCTTGGAGAGCGAACCTAAGAGAGAAAAGAGAGAAGGGAGCTCGCACGGGTAGGGGGTAGGTTTTACTCTGTAGGCCAAAAAGAAGAAGGAGAAGGCAAGGAAGAAAGCTAAGGGCTGAAGCCAAGGAAGAAGGAGAAGGCCAAAGTCAGAAGAGAAAGGAAGGGAAGAAAGACACTGAAGGCAGAAGAAGTTGAAGGCAAAGGAAGGGCAGCCGGCAAGAGAGAGAGGAAGAAGCTGAAGGCAGCCAGCAAAGAAAGAAAGAGAAAAAGGCAGAGAAAGAAAAGAGAAGGAAGAAGCTGAAGCCAAAATTAGAAGAAGGAAGGAGCCGCCAGAGAACAAAGAAAAGGAAGAAAAAGAAGGAAAAGGCTGAGATAAAGAAAGAAGAACAGGAGAAGCAGAAGAAAGAAAAGTGATCAAGCACTATAGCATCATCATTTTAAGGCGCGTCTGATTCACAAATCAGACATCCAATTTTGAGCTTCATTCATATATATATTGATTTCTTTAATATTTTGTGCTTACATTTATTCCTATCTTTTTGCACTATAATATTAATCTTATCGCATATTATATTCTTTCAAATTCTCAAGTTGTGATCTTGATTTTTAAACCCTAATTTGCTTCCTATGTTCGACCTCGAACTTTAACATTTGAGTAATAAATTGTATTTGTTTTGAATGCTTTTTCGATAATACTACAATGCGACATTTTCAAAACCTGATCAAGCGCTCTTAAACAATATACATGAAAGAATATGAATAAAAGAATGAATAGTTACAAGGAGATCAAAAATATATGCAAAAGAAAGACTAAAAGATAAATTTTGGTGTATAGAGAGTTGCCTCTCAGGCAATGGCATCGAAAAATGATCGAACAACTGGAGAGCATGTTAATTAGGGTTAATTAATCATGTCATAGTATAGTTTTGTGATCTAGATGGATGTCATTTATTTATATACAATTTTTACTGATTTTATTTCAGGCAGTCCACTAGGAGACAATTGTTGATATACATCACTTTCTATTATCCAAAATTCATCTTTTATTCCAAAATATGTTAAGTTTGTTACAAACGAATGAACAATGAATGAATGAATCAAAGAATTAACTAATCTAAGTTAATTATGTATAAGAATGAATGAATTATGTTAATGACAATACTTCAAAGATATAAGCAAGTATGAAGGCATAAAAAATGGATCTAAACTAATCTAGGTTAATTATGAACACTAATATCTAAGTAATGCCTTAATATAGGCACAAGAAGACCATATATTTACAACTATATAACTTACTATAATAACATATATCTGCTATATACACTAACATATGTAAACGTCACTAAAGAGTCTTGAAAAAGAATTATATACAAAATAAGGAAAAAAAATATATATAACACATAATATATACTCTATATATGTATATACGAGCATTATACTAGTAACTGAGTATACTAACATACATATACTAACACTTCTACACACACGCACACACTCTCTATTACTTATGACTCATACTTAACTACACTCATGCACACAGAACTCAAAACTTGATTTAATTGGCGAACCCAACCCTTCGTAGGATCAACAGCTCACAAGGGTCGGATCAACCACTACTACACTTGGGACCATAGTTTTTATTTAGTGTTTTAGCATAGTTTCGGGCCAATGCTAGCCCACACGAACCATGGCCCAGTCACTCATGGGCTCCCAACCGTCTCTCTTCTCTTTGTCTCAAGGCATTGCATGGTCAGATGATGGTGTATGGGGATTTGACTCCTGTACTTGGATGCATAGCCTTTTGACGCAAATCAAGTTATACCCCTGCAGTTGCCTATCAACTATTGATGTGGCGCTATGTTAGTGCCCAAATTGCAGTGCCATTGAGCATTGGTTCGTGACTTTATGCCAGATTTAGACCTTAATTTAGGTATTAATTAATTAATTATTTTCAAATTAAATTATATGTACAAGTAGCCTATACATAGGGCTTCTTATTGGTATAGTTTATTTACAATAATTAAATTTATAATTATATTTAAAAAATCATTAAAGTTAGTGAAAAATACATATTGATTTTAAGTTTAATTCATTAATTAAAGTGTAAATTAATAAATTAATGGTACAATTGACTTATAAATTGGTTGATATACATTATTAAATTATTATTACAGATTTTTAATTTATTTTTATTGATTTATTTCTATTTATATACATTTAAATACACTGTTTATATATATATACAAATATATAGAACATAAATACTATTCTACAGTATAAATAAGTTATAAATATATTGAAAATACTTTAAACTACGGTATACACATATACAACATAATTTATTTCAATAATTTATTAATTTACTAATTTAAATTATATTAACTTACTAATATACCTAATTAACTTATAAATATAATTATATACAATATATAGGTAAATAAATAAATATAAAGGTACATTATTGTATAATCTAATTACTTTAAGTTATATATATAGTTATAATTACAATTCTAAGTATATACATTGGGATTATGTACATATAATATAAATAAATAAATACATAATTATATTATTATAATACATACTGTATAATTCAATATAAATATCTACCTAAGTAAATAGAATAGATATGTAAGTTATTTGTATACTTTATTTACATATAAGTTACTATTTACACTTGACTTGGTATTATTTATAAGTAACATTGGTATTTTTATGAGTTTTTGAAGTTTTTCTGATTTTTATTTTCTTTTTGTGTTTTATAGAAATGAGGGAAGGGGAGGGAAAGATGAGAAGAAAAGAAGAAACACTCCTTTTGTAGTTTTTATGCTAATTTTCTTATTTCTAAACCAGAAAAGACCTAGACTTCTGCTGGTATGTTCTCCTAACTAATGACTCAATCTAAATCTAACTCAAAACACACCTAAAACTAAACTTATTCTCACTCAGGACACTTTTATTTTATTTATTTACAATTATTTTTTATTTTTCATGGTATTTATAATTTGGACAAAACTAGGCTTAAAGAAAAGTGAGAAATGACACCAAGCCACCAAAAACTCATTTAAATTGCTGGAAAGATAATACTAAGCATGAGTAGCTTCCAGACAACCATATGCATTAGACTCGAGCATGCAAACATGATTTAAACATTAAATTCCATATAATTGCTCCATTTTCTTCATAAAAGGGGACGTGGATGAAGCCGAGGTGGTGAAGTATGTGGTGGACATCTTTGGGGATATTTCTGGGCTTAAAGTGAACGGCTCCAAATCTTCCCTGATCTGCTTTGGGTTGGCCAACCAAATCAGAGATCAGCTCTATGATATTCTTCAGATCCTTGTAGTTTCCCTTTTGGTGAGCTATTTGGGTCCTTCCCCTCATTGGCAAGAAGATGAAGAGCTTTGACTGGGCACCTCTCCTTGAGAAGATGTCAGCACAGATGGCAGGATGGTGTGGCAGGTTCCTTTTTAAGGGGGGTCGGCTGCTCTTAAATTTTGTCCCATCTTCCATCCTAGTTTTCTTCTTGTCCATGTTCAGACTGTCGGGGATTATGCTGAAGTGACTAGATATGTTTTGCAAGCGCCTATTCTGGAAAGGGGCTAATCATGATGAAAGGTTCATGCAGTCGGTTAGGTGGAGTGCCCTATGTTGTCTAAAGAAGAGGAGGGGTCTTGGCATCAGATCTCTCAAGGAGTTTGGTGACTCCTTACTACTGAAATGGGGTGTCATCATCCTCCGTGGCGATATTGGTCTTTGGCAGGATCTCATTAGGGACTCCTATGCTTCAAGTGGGGCGCCAGAGGAGGTACTTCATGTGCCTAAGATGTCCCCATTCTGGTCCTTGGTATCTAAAGCAGTGGAGTCTAGATGAGAGCATTTAAAACCTATGATTGGAGACGAGTTGAGTTTTGGTTTTCGGAAGGATAACTGAACAGGTCTTGGCTCTTTTGACAGTCTTTTCCCACATGCGTTTGGAGCTGCAACGCATAAGGACTCTTGATTTTCTGACAATTTGGAACCTCACTCGGGTATGTGGAGGCTGGCTAGGCCCCCTGATGCTTATTTCAGTAGGTCACAAGAGGAGTTTGGAAGATTGGAGGAGGCTCTACAAGCTTTCAAACCATCTGATGGGGTGGATAGTTTCTCTTGGATAGACGATCTCTATACCCCCAGCAGAGGGTATAAACGCTTGCTTGATAGGGATGATGACGACAGTGTTTGCACCCCCATTTGGAAGATCAAAGTCCCCACCAAAATACACATCTTCTTGTGGCTCACTAGGAGGAATGTCATAGTCATTGGCTCCTTGAGAATGCGTGTCATGGGTGCCCCTCCCACTCCCTGCCCACTCTGCCACTTCATTAAGGAGGATGTCACGCACCTGTGTAGCTCCTGTTTGGTTACTGCTGAGGTGTGGGGCAGATGTTGCCTTTCTTCTCTGCCCACGTGGGATGGTTTGTGGAGATCCCTTTTGAAACCTGTAGAGTCTAGGGTCCCTATGGTTGCTACAATGTGGGTGGTGTGGTGTGCTAAAAATGATGTACTGTTTAATAATGGGTGTAGGTAGGCAGAGAACATTGTTAGGAGTGTCTCTATGTACTCCAGGCAATGGATGGTAATGTGACCTTTTTTTACTAATAAACTGGAATGCTACTGTCAATGGTAGTATTCCTTTCTATTTCAAAAAAAAGAAAAAAAATTTGCTCAGATGGGTAGATTTAAATAATTTAGCTGCTTAATAACTCTGCATTTAATGATGATAATTCCATCAACCAGAGTTTATTTTAGGGGTATATGTGCACTAATAACATACCATGATGGGCATGGGAGCACTGCATGCATTACGAATTAAGATTGCTTATAAATCAATGTTTAATGATCATATGTACAAGTGCATGTTGGAATAGGCCTCAGATGAGCAATCAGACCGCATGGATGGATTCAGATCGGTGAATGGAGTCTAACGAACTCAAAATCACTTAAATCCGACATTCGGAGCTTCCCCAATAAGCCCAAGAAGATCAGATCAACAACCCACAATCAACCACGTGGCGCCATTCGCCACATGCACGCACTGCAGCGGCCCCGCTTCAGTACAAGTAGACGATATAAGGCATTTGATCCAAGGATCGGATGGCTGAGAACCACCAGGCCTCGCCAACGCGCTCTTCATCGTGCCAAGATTCAATCTCAGCCGTCCAATTGCCATTGGACAGCTGAGCATTGGTGCACAGCTGAGACAAAGAGCGGAGGTAGCACAGTGGTCAGCACCCCACCGCACGAACGTGCGACGCACGTTTGATTTTCACCGGCTGCGTCCAAGCACGCAATTGAAATTTAGCCGCTGATGGGTGCGCGGACGGATCAGATGGAGGCATGCAGCGCGATCTTGAGTGTCCAACGTAAATGCGCGCGATGACATGCGCTCACCGCACAAGAGGCGTGATCCAGTGCGCCTGGTCAAGCACAATCCCAGCTGTTGATGCGCGATTGGACGACCTCTGTTGCGAGCACATGGATCATGCGAAGGCAGCATCTACAGGCGCGACAGGGGGGTGATGAGGCGTGCCCTCAGCCGTCCGATGGCGATTCGCGCCTTTGATCGAACGATTGAGGATGCATGGGTGCGGCTTGAGAAGAAGAAGAACGGGCGCACGGACCGATGGGTGTGGGACTCCAGCGACACTTTTGGAAGGGATTTAACGATATCCTGGATGTCGCTAAAGACTCGTACCTCTTTTGGAAGCCCTCTTCTACTATATAAATCCCTTCAACCACCCCATTCAAAGGCATTCAATTCTCATTTACTCTCCATGCAACACTACCCCTCTCTTACCTCCACCAAACACTCCATATCCACCCTCGGAGTTGTCGAGCCGTCGATGGAGCCCCCCTCCACTGCCATGGCTGCCTCGCCTCCTCCTCTCACTCTCTTTTACTCTAGTTTTATGTTGCACTATTTTAAGATTTCATCTATTGTCGTATTTGTAAACAAACTCTAACTGCATGCTATATGTTAATGTTGCTTCTTATATCATGGTTCACATCTCCTTAAAGTGATTGTCATGTTTTAAATGCAAGCTCTAATCTTGCTCTCTCTCTCTCTCTCGCTTTCGTTTTCTCGGAAGCAAACAAAACATACATTCTTGTGACACCTAAAGCAACAAACTAATCCGATTTCATGCCTCCTCGTGTTCAACACTTGGACTCATCAAATCCAAATCTTAAATTAAAATCGACGTTGTGAATGCATACTACAATGACATAATTAAACCAACGCATTTCACGCGCATTAGTTTTTGGCACCGTTGTCGGGGAGGCAACGGATTTCTTTTGTCGCTTTTATCTCGCATTACTACTCACATTTTCTGACTCACTTTCCTCTCTCTACTTGTTGATTGTAGGAACTCGATGCTTGGGCGACGAAGGAGTGCGATTCGAGAAGGTAGATACGGAGTAAAGTGCTATGAAAACTTTTTGTGGGTATCATTCCTGCCATTGAGTGTTTGCTTGCTTAAAAAAATACAAAAAAATATATAAATTCAAAATTGGCGTGGTGAATGGCTACTTGACCCACATTCCAAACTCATCACTTAACAAAAAAAAACCCTCTAACGTTCTTGAAGTGATAATCTTTTTGGAGTGTTCTTTCTTTTGAGTTGTGTTTGTGAAGTCGCCATGATTTGAATTGGGCCATACCACTTACCATAATTAAAATCAACTCCCTGGTAGAACTGCATGAACACTAGGGTGAAAATACTAGGAAATCGACTTTCACCCGTTGTGTGCAAAATTTTGTGTGCCCACTGGAAATTGTTTGAAAACATTAAGGAATTTCAACCCTAAATATCACATATCCTGAGTACAAGCACTAACCTAGCCCTCATTAAAATAGAGTAGACGTGCCCTAGGCAGGACTGGTCTAAGTCATTGATGTGTGATTAGGCTTGCTAGGCACTTGGCCTTCATTCCCTTTGTAAAATCTGGTGTCTAGGCTGTGGGGAAGTGTCAAACGACCACGGTTGTGGGGTCTACGGAATCGGTGGCGCAAGCCAAAGGAAGAACTTCCCCTCAATCCCCTCGTAATCAACCTAGCTAGATTAACATTGGGAAGGGAGGTTAAGTGCTTGCAGATTTGATCATTACCTTTGAGGCTTTTAGGTCACCTAAGGTATACACTATAAGAACTAGACTTGCTTGCTTATTTGTGCACACACTTCTTGCACCTATCTCTCTCCACATCCCTCTGTTCTTCTCTAGTGTATGCACGGTAGATAATCACTTCATCCTGAGCTGCTTGTTTTAGATAAGGAAATCAGGAGGAGACTTGATTTTTCAAGGGAAATGGCTGACCAAAGAATTGATGAGATTGAGGACCAACCTCAACCCAATGCTATGGCCATCATTCAGGCCTAAATCTCTACCAACCACCAACTTCAACAACAATAGATCCAAACCATCATGCAAGCCATACACCGATTGCAAAACCCGCAAGGGCAACCCCCATCTAACCCACCACAACCTCTTGAAAGCCAACTAAGGCCTGTCCGTGATTTTTATGATCCGTCTGCTATCCGAGTCGAGCCACATCTTAGGGTCCTCGAAGGGGGAGATGATTTTGAGCTAAAACCAAATGTCCTGAGCTTAATTTAAAGCCACTTTCATGGGAGCTCAAATGAGGACCCCTTCCAATACCTAGAGGACCTAGACCGAATCTCTCGGACTGTGAAACTAAGGAACATCAGCTTGGATATTATTTTAATTAAAATGTTCCCTTTCTCCCTAAAAGACAAAGCATCTCACTGGCTTAGAACCTTAGGGAGACCCATCTCCACCTGAGAGGAACTGAGGCATGCATTTTTGAAGAAAATTTTCTCCATAGGTAAAACCAATGTCCTCAGAAGAGCCATTACCACATTCACACTACAAGTTGGGGAACAATTCCATGAGGCGTGGGAAAGATTTAATGAATTGTTGAGGAAATGCCCACACCATGAGGTTCTAAGGTGGCAATTGGCCTAGATCTTCTACCATGGTCCGGACAGCAACCTTAGGAACTTTGTTGATGCCTCATGTGGAGGCAACTTTTTGAACAAAGATGAGGAGAGCGCGTTTGAACTCTTTAACTCTATGAGTGAGAATTCGCTCAACAATGCTTCCATGACCCAGTTTAATAGATCCAGTCAACCTCGTGGTGGGATCTACGAGGTGCAAGCCAATTCTAGAATGGTTGACATGGACATTATAGCCAAAAAGTTGAATCAAGTTGAGTTGGTGGACAGAAAGATTGATGAGCTATTGACCCAAACTCGAAACCCACTACAGACCCTCTCTTTAGCAAAGGGAGCTCACAATGTAGATATGGTGCAACCAATGAACTGAATACACCTGGAACAACCCTTGACTATGTTCCAGGGAGGGACCTTTGCTCCCTCAAACCTTGATTACTCTCTCTCCTCCCCTTCAGCACCTTCTATCTTTGAAAATGTTCAGGCCATCCAAGGTTACTCCAAACCTGACCCCTTCTCCAACACCTACAACGTTGGATGGCGTAATCACCCGAATTTTTCCTGGACAAACCAAAATTTGAACTAATTCTAGAACCAACCCAGGCCAAACCCTCCCTCCTATTAGCAAGGTCCACCAATTAGACCACCCTATAATCAGAATAGGGTGGCCCTCCCCCACAAAACCAAATGGACATGCTGATAAAAATGATGGCTGATATGAATCAAAAACATCAGGAGGAAATGGCATTAGTGAAGGGACAATTGAGCTAGTTGTTGGATTGCAAATAATAGGGGTCCCTTCCTTCTTAGCCACAACCAAACCTGAGAAATATGGCTCCAATTATCAAGGGTTCCAAGCAAATCCTGGGCATGCCCATATGATCCAACAAGCCCCACAGACGCCCCTTGGGTTTGGTGCTTCCTCTTCTTCTCAAGGACTTACCCATGGCCCCAATGCCTCGGCCAATGCGGTTACCTTGAGAAGTAGCACTAAAACCTAGGACCCCAAATGGACGACCCCTCCCATGACCTTGCTTCCTAAGATGCCTGATTCTGAGGATGAGCAGGAGGAACCCAAGGACCTGGAGACTAAACCAATTCAAACCCAAACACCATACACCGAGGCCTTGGAGAAAATGAAGAAAAAGAAAAATGTAATTGAGAATGAGGAGTTAGAGATTTTCAAACAAGTTTAGATTAATATTTCTCTCCTCAAAGCAATCAAGCATATCCCGGCTTATGCTAAGTTCTTGAAGGATGTTTGTACGTCGAAGCGTAAGCTGAAAACCCAAGCACCTAGGAAGGTAGTGCTCTGAGAACAAGCTAGTTAAGTGATATTGAGCAACCTACCTCCCAAACAAGCTGACCCAGGAGCACCCCTGATATCTTGTAATATCAGGGACATGACATTTGATAGAGCGCTCTTGGACTTAGGTACTTCAATCAACCTAATCCCGACTACCTTTTATCACCAGTTTGGATTTGGGGAGTTGAAACCCACACCTGTGACTATCCAATTGGCTGATAGATCCGTGAAAACCCTGAAGGGGGTAGTCGAGGAGGTAATTGTTCGGGTCAAGGACTTCTACTTCCCGATTGACTTTTTGGTCCTCGACATGGAAGTCCCCGAACAGCTACAAAGCACACCCATCATCCTAGGCAGACCCTTCTTTGCTACGGCTAAGGTAAACATTGATTATGACATGGGATGCATGGAAATCGCCTTTGGAGACAAGAAGATGCAATTGGATATCTTCAGGGCGGCTAAGTCTTTTGATTGTGGCTGGGTTGAGGAGCACGATCCCGTGGAACCTCTGGTGGAAGAATGCCTCACTCTTAGCTCTTAAGCAGACCATTTGACTCAGCTAGTTGATGACTACCCCGACCCACCCCAGCCTATGGAAATTGACCTTTGTAGAGATAATTACCTTCAGCAACCTCCATTTGAGGAGATTGATGTTGATCAAGTCCCGCCTTTCCCTTACCTGTCAAATATTGTCCCACCTACACCCGAACTAAAGCCTTTGCCCGATAATCTCAAGTATGTCTTCTTAGGACCTGACCAGACCTTCCCTATGATTATCAATGCCCATTTAACTAAGGATCAAGAACTTAGGTTGACTGCAACCCTCTCTGGACATTGGGCAGCCATTGGGTGGACAATTTCTGACTTAAGGGGAATTAGCCCTACCTATTGCACTCATAAGATATATTTGGAAGATGGGGCTCGACCTTCTCGCCAGATGCAGAGGTGATTGAACCCGAATATGCGAAAAGTTGTGAAAAAAGAAATAATCAAGTGGCTTGACGCACACATCATTTACCCAATTTCCAATAGCCCTTAGGTAAGCCCCACTCAAGTGGTACCCAAGAAAGCCGGGCTCACCGTGGTCACTAATGACCAGGGCAAATCCATCCCCACCCACACCACTACAGCATGGTGGGTGTGCATCGACTAGAGGAAGCTTAATGAGGCCACCAAGAAAGATCATTTCCCTTTGCCATTCATTGACCAGATTCTCGAGCGATTGGCAGTGCAGAAATATTTTTGCTTCCTGGATGGATACTCAGGATACAACCAAGTTGCTATTGCACTAGAGGATCAAGAGAAGACCACATTCACTTGCCCATATGGCACGTTCACATTCCATCGTATGCCATTCGGGTTATGCAACGCACCCGCTACCTTTCAGCATTGCATGCTAGCCATCTTTTCAGAGATGGTGGGTGAATACCTAGAGGTCTTTATGGATGATTTCTCTATGTTCGGGGACTCATTCGACCATTGTCTTAGCAACTTGGAAAAGATCCTGAGGCGATGTATCAAGGTGAACCTGGTTTTAAGATGGCAAAAGAGCCATTTCATGGTTCAGGAAGGATTGTCCTCAGTCACATCGTCTCGCATAGGGGCATCGAAGTTGATCGAGCTAAGGTTAATTTAATTTCCAAACTTCCACCCCCTAGCTCGGTCAAGCAAATCCGATCTTTCCTAGGATATATTGGCTTATATAAAAGATTCATTAAGGATTTTTCCAAACTTTCTAAGCCCTTGACTGACCTTTTAGCCAACGACGTCCTTTTTCACATGACACCTGATTGCATCAAGGCCTACAACACCCTTAGGGAATCAGTCTCCACTGCACCTATTTTACAACCCCGAGACTAGTCCCAAGACTTTGAGATAACGTGTGATGCATCAGATTTTGCTGTCGGTGTAGTCTTATGACAAAGAAGAGAGAAGAAACTCGTGGTGATCTACGATGCGAGCAAAACATTGGATGAGGTTCAACGGAATTACACTGTCACAGAAAAGGAACTGCTTGCCGTAGTCTTTACGTTAGAAAAGTTCAGATCATACCTTCTAGGATCTTACGTGATGGTTTACACTGACCACTCAGCTATTTGGCATTTGTTGGCCAAATAGGACGCTAAACCTAGGCTCATCAGATGGATCCTGCTCTTGCAGGAATTTGACCTGGAAATACACAACAAAGCCAGGCCCAAGAACGTTGTAGCTGACCACTTGTCTAGACTTCACCTGGACCACTGGACACTGACACTTTCCTTTATGAACAACGTCTAGCCGTGCAAGGAAGGAGGCTACCCTGGTTTGTAGACTTAGTCAACTATCTGGCGGTAGGACAGACTCCGCACGGCTGGTCTAGACAACAATAGGATAAGTTCTTAGCTGAAGCCAAGCACTATTTCTGGGATGATCCTATGCTATTTAGACTATGTGCTGACCAGATCATTAGGAGGTGTATTCCTGAAGAGGAAGTCCAAAGTGTGCTATCCTTTTGTCACGACCAAGCCTGTGGTGGCCATTTCTCTGGAAAGCAGATGGCTGCAAAAGTTTTGCAGTCCAGATTCTGCTGGGCATCCTTATTCAAGGACACAAACAGCTTTGCAAAGACTTGCTCTTGGTGCTAGACATTAGGGACTATGATCAGAAAGGATATGATGCCCCTACAACCCATTTTGATTGTCAAAATTTTCGATGTCTGGGGCATCGATTTTATGGGTCCCTTCCCACCATCCAACAGCTTCGAGTACATATTAATCTCAGTGGACTATGTCTCGAAATGGATCGAAGCCGTAGCCACCCGAAGATGTGACCATAAGGCTGTCATGGACTTTGTTAAGCAAAACATCTTCTCTCAGTTTTGGATCCCGAAAGCCATGATCAGTGATGGTGGGAGTCACTTTATTCATACCCAATTCCGTGCTTTACTTAAAAAATATGGGGTTACTCACCACATTGCCACCCGGTATCACCCACAACCAAATGGGCAAACTGAGGCCTCTAATAGGTAGATCAAGAATATTCTGCAAAAGACTGTGAGACCTGACTGGAAGGATTGGTCCACACGATTGGATGACGCCCTTTGGGCATGCAGGATCGCTTTTAAGATCCCAATAGGCATGTTGCCTTATCGATTGGTCTTTGGCAAGGCTTGCTACCTTTCGGTCGAGTTGGAACACCGGGCATACTGGGCTGTTAAGCAGTGTAATATGGATTCCTAGTTGACCGGAGCACAAAGGACACTCCAACTCTCTGAGCTCGAGGAAATCCGTCAGGATGCTTATGAGAATAGTTGACATTATAAAGAGAAGATGAAAGCCGTCCATGACAGACACATTCATAGGAAAACCTTCGAGCCCAATCGACAAGGCTAGCTTTTTGATGCAAGACTTAAACTTGTCACCAGGAAGCTGAGATCAAAGTGGACAGGACCATATCAGGTGATCAAACCTTATCCCAACGGGGTGGTTGAAATTGCAGATCCTAACACTGGGCAAACCTTCACAGTAAATGGCCAGAGATTAAAACATTTTCTTTCCCATGTTCCCCCAAAGGAAGTAGTCACCCTCATTGAGGGTTGACATGGAGCTTCGCCTAGCTGGAGGCAATAAACTCAACGTTTTCTAGGAGGCAACCCAGAAGATTCAAACTGATAAGGTACACAGCGGCACTCAGGTGATTTCTTTTTGTACCCCCTTGCATATATTTATTTGTCAATGTAGACATTTATATATATATACATGCCTAAGTTCTCCTTCTTAATTTTCTTTAAATATATATATATATATATATATAAAGAAAATTAGGAAGGAGAACTTAGGCATGAAGAGCTTGTCAGCTGTAGGAAATACTACGTGAAGAACTTGAAAACTTAGAGTTTTCAGGTCTTCGGGCTTAATCAGCCTAGGTATCCACTAAAATGTGGATTTAGGCCTGAATCTTCGCAACCTTAATTTACATTAATTTGATCAATAAAGTAGGGTGATAAGTATACGACTTATCAACTTGCCCTCTGACTCGGAAGGACTTTTAGTCTAAGCATTTGCACACAAATTTGCACTGACTTCTCGGAGATTCTAACAGAAATTGGGTAGCTAATGAACCTTCTAGGGTGGTATGGTTGGTAAGTTGTCGTGGCCGGTTGTCTAGAGCCCAGGCACAGGACCATTTTCTTTTATTATTGTCTCTGGGTAAATCTTAGATTAGGGAAGCCACCTACTAAAATAATGTTATAACGCTTTGTCGGGCTTTTTAGATGAGTATAAGTTAGTCACGTAATATAGGTGACCAAGCGTTGATAACAAATAAGAATTTATTACTCGAAAACCTAAGTATCTGAGGTCGAATATAGGGAGCAAATGGAATTTATTTACTAATCTCAATAATGTAATTGAACACTTAGAGTTACTCAAAACTTAATTCAGAATATAAATGCAAGAATTTAAGAATCAATTATAACAAAAATAGAAAAATTGGACGTTTGATTATAGAATTAGACGTCTTAAAAAGATATTTCTTTTTAAGCTCTTATTTCCTTCTTCTTGAGTCTTCTTATCTCTGCTTTCTTTCTTCTTCACTTTTCTTCTTTGTCTCTTTAGTTCTGCTTTCTTATGTTCCTCTGTCTTATTCTTCTTTTACTTATCTTCTTTCTTTCTCCTTTCTTCTTCAGCCGCACCTCTGCTACAGTGTTGCTCCTTCCCGTGGCTTCAGCCTTTCTTCTTCTTCCTTTTCCTTCCTTGACTTGATTTCCTTCTTCAGCCTTTTCCTTAGCTCTCCTCTTTTTCTTCTTCTCTTCGGCCTTCCTTCTTCTTTTCTGCGGCTAAGTATCCTTTCTTCCCTATTCAGCTGCGCCTTCCTCTTCCTTCTTCTCTTCTTCTTCCCTGCACAACACCACGCAGCAAAACCTACCCCCTACCCTCCTCGCGTCTCTTTCTCTCTATTTCTCTCTTCGGTATGCTCTCCCAGAGCAGGGCAATTGTGTCAGGTATCGCGTGCTCAGGTCCAGGCGCACTGGTGTGGGTGTGATGTGCGAGGAGTGTGTGGGATAGGTAATCGGGTCGGGTGCCAGATCCGCGGGGGCAGGTCGAGGATGAGGCGTGAGCGAGGGCGAGGGACCTCACCATTGTGTTACTTGAGGTGATTAGAAGAAAGCACAAAAACAACTTATACTACACTCCGTGCTCGTGCGTTCATGAGGTGGGACTAAATGTCCCACCCGTTTCTACGCTCACACCCGCAGGAAGTTTCTCGCCTAATTGGGGCAGCAAGGCTCCTTATAGAGCCACTCACTTGGCTGGAGACGTGCACGCCCACATCGCGCATCACCTAGGCTGGTTTGCCTGGACCACAGCAACCTGGGATGAAGCTCATGACCTTCTTGCTGTGTGCTTCAATGGTGTCTGGTGCTCAGATCTGACACACACAAACATGGCCTTACGACCCCATTAAAATGCATGGGAAGCTTCACCGCATCTTGGCAAAAGTGATACGGTGGGTGGCAGGCCGCGGGGTGGCCTAGGGGTGCGTGCCTAGGTCACCCTGCGGCTGTGCTTATGGGTTTGTTCGGTGGGTGTTTAGGGTGGTGATGGCAGTCAGTGGATGGGCGGAAGGTGATCAGTGGACGATGGCGGAGGTGGTGAGGTGTCTGGCAAGGAGTATGGAGGTGTGGAGTGGTGGAGGCGCCTCGCCGGTGGGTGGCCAGAGATGGAGAAGATGGCGGTGGTCAGTGGCTGCGAGGGGTCGAAAGGAAAAATAGAGAGGAGTAATTCTAACCTAACTAAGTGGATGAAGGGGGAGAGGTGGCTACTGGCTGTACCTGCTATCACCGGAGAAGACGGTATCCAGGGGAGGGAGAGCAGCGACGACGAAGGGTCTAGAGGTGCGCACGCAGGTGTTGCACGACGCGGAGGAAGGTGGTGAAGGCGGCTCTGCTACAGGTATGGTGGCAGAGCAGCAAGAAAGAGGAGGGGGGCTCGCCGGAGCTCATTGAACTCCTGACCGGAGGAGAAGATGAAATTGGGGTGGATCTCTAGCCAAGTCGAGCTGAAGAGATGCGGCTGGAGTTGAGGATCCTTTTATAGATGCTGGCAGGGGCTCTTGTGCTTGGAAGACAAGCTTCCAAGCACGAAAGTCCTCACCGGAGAAGGAATCCGTTGGATACCCAAATCTCTCGAGCCTTCGCACGAGAGATTGGGTGCAAATCAGAGATTGAAATCACGCTCAAATGGAAGGGAATTCCTAGAGAATCTCCCTTCCAAATTTGGGAGATCTCTGAGGAATTAAGGAGTACGCCCCCTCCATTCCTCGTCGGAGTAGGATTTTTCCCCATTAATGGTGGAGGGACCTAATTGTAAGATTGGAGAGGAAGTTAGGGGGGCCTTCTCAAGAGTTTTCAAAAGTTAGGGGCCAAAATGTAATTGGGTGGACTATTTTGCAAAGTAGGTTCAGATGACCTCCTCATAGGTCCAAATTTTGGTACAAAACTAATTTGAACCTAAGGAATCCATGATGAAGTTGGATTTTAGGTTTGACTATGTTTGACTGGATATTTTACAAAAAAACCCAAATTAGGTCAAATAATGAAATGAGACTCCAATCTAGGTCAAAAGAGGTTCCAAAGGCCGAATTGAAGGTTCTAAACCCTAGGGGATATTTTTCCATGAATTTTAGAGGATTTAGATGATTTTTATCTTGAACAAAACCTTGTTGAATTAAGCAGGTCTGTTTTAGAGTTACAGAATGTCATTTAATTCTTGGATTGCACAATAACCCATTTCTGACTGAACCAACCTACTCTTTATCTTATTTAGACCATTTGACCTATGTTTTGCCTATGAGAAATTTTGTTTATGTACTGCTATGGTAAAATTAAAGTTTTAACCTTTGTTTTATGTTTTCTTCTCAGAACATTAATTCATTGAATTAGGTCCTTCTCCAGGTTATGTAGGAGCTCTTATTATCTTTCATAAGTCAAACTGAGCTAGTTGGGGCTCATGTTTAGGCTCTCATCATAACCCCATGCCTAGCTTTTGCTAGTTCCTTAGCAAAATTTTAAGGTTTTAACTTCTGTTCTAGACCCTGAGTGTCTGTCATCAGTTATGATAAGTGCTTTCTTCTTCTTCTGATTAGGTTAAGAATGCTGACAATAGGCCTAGAGGTACTCAAGTATCAACCAAAATTCGGACCTGACCTACTTTAGCCTCAGTCCTCCGCAAAGGTTTTTAAGGCATGCAGAAACTATCCTACGGTTCGTTGGACTCCACGGTTAAAGCACCTGTGCTTGAGACATTTTTAGCCTAGGTTCAGATTGCCGTGCATTTTTGTAAGAGAGAGATAGATGATTTATTTGTTTGGAGAGTTTTCTCTCTCTTTTCTTTTTATTTCTAGCTTCGTATTAGCTTCTCAACACGGTCTGTATCGGATTTCTCGTCCCCATCATCAATCCTCAAAGGTCCCTGGAAATCAATGCTTCGTGATAGCACCGCCCATAGCAACCCCCAGAACCCTGATTTTCGAGATTTCGAGATAATCCCGCCCATGGCGTTCCGTGGCTGAATCCAGACCATGGTAATCGACATTTCATGATAATGCTGCCCATGGTATTTGAACCAGCAGAGTGCTTTCATGCCCCTGCTAGGATTTTTAAATATCCTAAGAGACAAGCACCGAGGAGACGATAAGCTGTTACGCATCTTCGAGGGGAATTTCCTGCCTCTCCACACCGGGAACTCATCCAAATCAACTTGTGTTGATCGACCGCTCCTAATCTAGGCAACTTTTTCAGAGCATTAAAATGCTTTTGCGTGATTTTGATAGTTATGTGCACTGAACCAGAATGTGTGTGGATTGGGGTGCTTAGGTTACCGAGTCCCGCAAACTAAGGGTCAGTTAACAAGGCTGAATACTCCCTAAGCCTTAGACCTAATACTTAAGCTTTGCATTTTCCCCAACCTCTTGATGACTATCCATATCTTAGCGGATACTTGAATTTTTAAGCCTAAGAGTCTAGCCTAGAAGGCCTAAGATCAACGTTCCTGCTAATCTCTTTTTGTGTCTCCTTAGCACTTTTCTTTAATTTTTCTCTTTTCTTGATGTGGTCTAAAACTTCGATTAATTCTTTAATCTCTTACTAATGACTATATCTTTTTCTTTTTTATTTTATGCTCCTTTTTGTCATTTTGTTCTTTTCCTCATGATAATGTGGCTCATAAAATTTCCTCCCTCCTCCATTTTTTTACTCTTTTTCATAATTTTTCAAATTTTTTGTGTTTTTGACATATGTGAATTTTTTTGTGAGAATCCTTCTGACTTTTTCTTATCTTTGTATGTATGCATTTTACTACCCCCATGCCTAAATTTTGCAATGTTTTCATTGTAAAGGGAGGGTGTGAAACAATGTTGAGGTCAGAGACTTAGAACAGGATACATCAGGTGGGTGAATGGGTCGGGAAGTGACTGATGCGAATGATTTCAAGCTCTAGTATGTGTACCAGAGGTGGGATCAACTGTCTAAGGTTGAACTCAAGGTGCAATGGACATGGACTACAGACGGATAATCAGGTGGGTCTCTATTTTTTGAATGACAGGTTGCCTCCCGTTAAACGCTAAATTCAACGCCTTCAGCCGAGCAGAACATGGGGTGGAGAGGGAGTGGTCAACTCAGTGGAATTTTGTAAAATAAGCACCTTAGTTAAGAGTCTGGTTGGTCCAACCAGGTGCTTGTTAAGATCAGTGGGCTAATGATGCAGCCCAAACCCAATCAGTCTAGTGGGTTGATAGATGTAGATCAACAGATGCGGAACCCACCATATGCAATGTGTCTTCGATGGATATGGAAGTGAAAACTTGGGTTTAGGTTGAGTCGAATAAGCCTGGTCAGGGTAGGGTTCCGAAAAATAATCAGTGTATGTTGTGGAAACCCTACAAGGGTGATCAGAGAATGATGGATCATGTTTTTTAGTTTGATAGATACCCGATGCCCGGTATAGATGTGGAGTTGAATCATCTGTAAATGGCTCAGTGAGAGGTGAATTAGAATAGAAATTGAGTCCGGTTGCGGGTCAGGGTAGAGAATGGGTTTTGATTAGTTCTGTATGTGTGGAAGAGGTGGCTTTTATGAGAATTGTGTATGAGGGCTCTTCTAGAAAGGAATGATAGGTGGTCTCATGTAGAGAGTCTTCATAGTAACTTTCAAAATCAAAAGCGAATCCTTGGAGAGTGTCAATGGGATACTGGAAATCGGAGTCGAGAAAAGATTCGTATTCTGGGTCGCAATCACTCTCAGCATTTGCTGGTTCTGATTCCTGAGGATCAAAAAGAAATGATTCCATGTTACTGGGATCTAAATTGAAATTAGTGATCTCAAGAACCGAAACCTCAGAGTCGAAGTTAGAGAATGAGTCATGTGAGATGAGGTTGTAGATTGGCTTGTTATAATTAGGAAGAAGATTTTCTCCGATGTTATGGTCAGATTCGAAATTGTCGGAGAGTTTGCGAAAATCAAAATCTGAATGAGATTCAAGATCATGAGTTCCACCATAGAATAAATCATATGCTGTAGATTCAGCAGCCTGACTGGTGTCTGGCCTAAATGTCAATTGTAAGCTTGAAAAGGTGTCCTTATCTGGTAGAGGCTCAGGTTCCAAGCGGATAGGACAGATCCAATTGAAACCCCACTCCTCCAACTCCTCAGTTTCTGTATCGTAAATAGGCATGACTTCCAAAAAATCGATTGATTTCTTTGAGGATGTTGGTGAGGGATATTCATCAAATAGAGGCCCAAAATCATATTCTTCATTGAAAAATTAATCTTCCTCATATGGGGCCTCGAAATCTTCCCAATAGGTTTTAAATCTAGATTTTGGTCTTAGGATGTGAGTTGAATCACTAGAATCTAGGTCCGAATAACCTTCGAGGGTCACCTTATCAGAATAAGAGGTGGAATTTACACCCTCAAGAAGTTTAGTTCTAATCTCATGATTATAGGAGTTTTGGAATTCTATGCCTAGTGATTCATGGTCTAGGGTTGGCTCAACATTGTGTTCTTCTGCAATTGGAACTTCCCAACCTTCTTCAATATTAGGCACATTATACTCCATCTGCGTTGGGAATCCATAACCATTTTGTGCCTTAAACCCGAGATCAGATTGATCCTCGATGTTGTCCTAAGATGGTTCATCCTCTGCTTGTGGCATATATGGGCATTTCTGGTCGATAATTTATTTTAATAATCTCATTATCTGTTCTCATTTTTCAAGATCATCTTGGTGTTGCTCCGAAAGTATAGGATTTGTCATGCATTGAAGGTATTCAAGATTGTGCAATTTTTCTATCTTAGTGTATCCTGTGATGAGCATGTCTCGGGTTGATCCTTTTGTGGCTTCTGCCAATAGCACTTGGGCACAAGTTATGATGAAGGTTGTGGTTGCTGGGACATCAACCTAAATGTTTTCTATTGGTGTTGAGGTTTTGCCTTCTTTTTTATAGAATTTCAGGGCATCCTCAATCATCCTATCTCTCATGGATCTCCGATATTTAGGTTTCTTGAATGGTAGTCCTAAGTGGTTTGGCTGCATATTTGGATCAGGTGGTGGAATCAAGATGTAGAATCAAGTTATGAAGCGATTAAATCTGAATAAAGAGTCCCACTGAAAATGTATGTGTGTGCTCTAAAGTGAAAAGATGAGGGACTGGAGATGTTTTTGACCCAATCAAGGCACTCAAAGACATTTGGATGACTATGGAGGTTCGGGGCGGATGATACCCCTGGATCGGATGGTCGTCCACCTGAGAATTACCTGGGCAGCCAGAGAGGGAGAGTCCTGCAAAGACCCCTACACGGTGGAGCATCCCCATGGGTTACATGGTTTCCCCCACTCGACTTCTCTTGTCACTGAGATTCCTGGTAGACCAGAATGGGGACCTTGACCTCTTAAGTCTACCACTTTTATTTGAAAGGTGCTTTAGGGTTTTCACTTGAACTTTAGATGTTTTGATGTTGTGACCTAATTTGGAGGTTGGTTGACCCAAGGGGTCAACTTCACTTGACCTATCCTAAAGATGGCAGAATGGTTCTAGGCTTGGGACCTAGAGACCACCCTGATTTGACTCCCAGTTTATTACTTCCAAGATTTTTTAAGATTCAAGTGCTGCTAGAGCTCAATTTTTAGGGCTTGTCTTGTTTAGATCTCTTCAATCAAGGGCACGGGTAGCACACTGATGCGGGAGGGTTTATTTCCTTTTATACAGGCATGTGTGACTAGAACTTCAAAAACCCTGCCGTTGAAACCCTAATTTAGTTCTATTTCCAATCCTCTTTTTCACAAAAATTCTCTTTGGACTTAAAAACAAGAAGTGTGTTGTCTGCAGTGATTAAGCGTGATTTCTATTAGGCATAGGAATTTTGTGGGATAGGATCTCTAAGAAATCACTTCCACTTCAATAAGTTTTTAAAAATTTTCGCAAAATTAGGAAACCTTTGCCTTAAATATGGTAATTACTATAAAAAGAAGGCAATTGATTCCTAAGTTGGTTTCTTCCTTTTGTCTTTCAAGGGTTAGGCGATGGATTTTAGAGAAGAGAGGTTACCTGCCTTGGATAGGTTGACTTGCGTGGGAGATTTCTTCTCTTGAAACACCTAGCAAGATCACAATAAAATAAATATGGCAAGTTAGTGTTCAATATAGTCAAAAAGAATGTAGAGATTAGTGATAAATTGCTCGTTGCTCCTCGGCAATGGCGCTAAAATGTTATTATGCTTTGTCGGGCTTTTTAGATGAGTATAAGTCAGTCGCGTTGTAGTATAGGTGACCAAGCGTTGATAACAAATAAGAATTTATTACTCGAAAACCTAAGTATCCGAGGTTGAACACAGGGAGCAAATGGAATTTATTCATTAATCTCAATAATGTAATTGAACACTTAGAGTTACTCAAAACTTAATTCAGAATATAAATGCAAGAATTTAAGAATCAATTATAACAAAAATAGAAAAATTGGACATCTGATTATAGAATCTGACGTCTTAAAAAGATATTTCTTTTTAAGCTCTTATTTCCTTCTCCTTCTTGAGTCTTCTCATCTCTGCTTTCTTTCTTCTTCACTTTTCTTCTTCGTCTTTTTAGTTCTGCTCTTTCTTATGTTCCTCTGTCTTGTTCTTCTTTTACTTCTCGTCTTCTTTCTTTCTTCTTTCTTCTTCAGCCGCACCTCTGCTACAGTGTTGCTCCTTCCCTTGGCTTTTGCCTTTCTTCTTCTTCCTTTTCCTTCCTTGCCTGGATTTCCTTCTTCAGCCGTTTCCTTAGCTCTTCTCTTTTTCTTCTTCTCTTTAGCCTTCCTTCTTCTTTTCTGCGGCTAAGTATCCTTTCTTCCCTACTCAACTGCGCCTTCCTTTTCCTGCTTCTCTTCTTCTTCCCTGCACAACACCACGCAGCAAAACCTACCCCCTACCCTCCTCACGTCTCTCTTTCTATTTCTCTCTTCAGTATGCTCTCCCAGAGTGAGGCAATCGGGTCAGGTATCGTGCACCGGGGTCCAGGCGCACTAGCGTGGGTGTGATGCACGAGGAGTGCATGGGATAAGTAATCGGGTCGGGTACAAGATCCGCGGGGGCAGGTCGCGGACGAGGCGTGAGCGAGGGCGAGGGACCTCACCCCTGTGTTACTTGAGGCGATTAGAAGAAAGCACAGAAACAACTTATACTACACTCCGCGCTCGTGCATTCACGAGGTGGGACTAAATGTCCCACCCACTTCTGCGCTCACACCCGCAGGAAGTTTCTCACCTAATTGGGACAGCAAGGCTCCTTATAGAGCCACTCACTTGGCTGGAGACGTGCACGCCCACATTGTGCATCACCTGGGCTGGTTTTCCTGGACCGCAGCAACCTAGGATGAAGCCCGCGACCTTCTTGCTGTGTGCTTCAATGGCAGTAGGTGCTCAGATCTGACACACACAAACATGGCCTTACGGCCCCATTAAAATGCATGGGAAGCTTCACCGCATCTTGGCAAAGGTGATAGGGTGAGTGGCAGGTCGCAGGGCGACCTAGGCGTGCGTGCCTAAGTCACCCTGTGGCCGTGCTTATGGGTTTGTTCAGTGGGTGTTTAGGGTGGTGATGGCGGTCAGTGGATGGGCGAAAGGTGATCAGTGGACGATGGCGGAGGTGGTGAGGCATCTGGCGAGGCGTGTGGAGGTGTGGAGTGGTGGAGGTGCCTTGCCGGTGGGTGGTCGGAGATGGAGAAGATGGCGGTGGTCAGTGGCTGCGAGGGGTCGAAAGGGAAAATAGGGAGGGGAATTAAGAAGGGGATAGAGAGGAGTAATTCTAACCTAACTAAGTGGACGAAGGGGGAGAGCTAGCTACTGGCTGTACCTGCTATCGCTGGAGAAGACGGTGTCCAGGGGAGGGAGAGTGGCGACGACGATGGGTCTAAAGGTGCGCGTGCGTGTGTTGCGCGACGCGGAGGAAGGTGGTGAAGGAAGCTCTACCACTGGTATGGTGGCAGAGTGATGAGAAAGAGGAGGGGGGTTCGCCGGAGCTCGCTGGACTCCTGACCGGAGGAGAAGAAGATGAAATTCGGGTGGATCTCTGGCCAAGTCGAGCTGAAGAGATGCGACCGGAGTTGAGGATCCTTTTATTGATGCTGGCAGGGGCTCTTGTGCTTGGAAGAAAGCTTCCAAGCACGAGAGTCCTCGCTGGAGAAGGAATCCGTTGGATACCCAAATTTCTCGAGCATTCACACGAGAGATTGGGTGCAAATCAGATATTGAAATCACGCTCAAATGGAAGGGAATTCCTTAGAGAATCTCCCTTCCAAATCTGGGAGATCTCTGAGGAATCAGGGAGTACGTCCCCTCCATTCCTTGCCAGAGTAGGATTTCTCCCCATTAATGGTGGAGGGACCTGATTGTAAGAGTGGCGAGGAAGTTAGGGGGGTCTGCGTAAGAGTTTTCAAAAGTTAGGGGCCAGAATGTAATTGGGTGGACTATTTTGCAAAGTAGGTTCAGATGACCTCCCCGTAGGTCCAAATTTTGGTACAAACCTAATTTGGACGTAAGGAATCCATGATGAAGTTGGATTTTAGGTTTGACTACGTTTGATTGGACATTTTACAAAAAACCCAAATTAGGTCAAATAATGAGCTGAGACTCCAATCTAGGTCAAAAGAGGTTCCAAAGGCCGAATTGAAGGTTCTAAACCCTAGGGGATATTTTTCCATGAATTTTAGAGGGTTTATCTAATTTTTATCTTGACTAGAACCTTGTTGAATTAAGCGGGTTTGTTTTAGGGTTACAGAATGCCATTTAATTCTTGGATTGCACAATAACCCATTTCTGATTGAACCAACATAGTCTTTGTCTTATTCAGACCATTTGACCTATGTTTTGCCTTTTAGAAATCCCGTTTATGTACTGCAATGGTAAACTTACAGTTTTAACCTTTGTTTCATGTTTCTTCTCATAACATTAATTCCTTGAATTAGGTCCTTCTCCAGGTTATGTAGGAGCTCCTATTCTCTTTCATAGGTCAAACTGAGCTAGTTAGGGCTCATGATGAGGCTCTCATCAAATAAAAAAATACAAAGAAAAGAAAAATGGAGAAATAAGAAAAAAAGGGATAAATAAGCCACACTTCATCGCACGAGTATGGCTGACAAGTGGTCATGGGTAATAGCCCATTGGCCGATTGTCTAGAACCTAGCTCACTAAATGGACGAGAAAGCCTAAAACACTTGAGGAAGAAGTTGGAAAGTAGAGAAATTCGGGGAGTTATACACTGGAAGCACCCTTGTCTTAACCCCACACAAAATAAAATAGGGAGAAAGCTACTGATCGGACAGATACACCTTTAGGAAAGTATTTTCTTTTATAGTCACCTAAGGGCGTAGAAACTCAAAGTCTGTGTTAATTATCGTTTAGTGAGTCTATCACAATCTTCACACCAAGATGCTTAGCACTTAGAGTCTTTTTCGAGTTATGGGTGGGTTGGGTAGCCATAAAAAGTTACCTACACACTCTCAACTCCAAAATTCCAAAAAAAATAAAATAGATGAAAAATAATAAAAAAAATATCTGTATATATGCTTTAAAGCGAGGACTTGGGTGATTTGCATTTTGGCAGACACATGGATGTTGTTTAGTCTCTATGAATTAAGCTCTTAGTATATGTTTCCTCCTCTTGACAAGTAACATATGTTAAAGAAGTCAATTCTTGATTCCAACTGAAAATAACAGCTAGGATAACCTTACTAGGGACTAGCAAGGGTTGAGAATGGGGGTATGGTAACTCTGCATTTAATGATGATAATTCCATCAACTAGAGTTTATTTTAGGGGTATATGTGCACTAATATCAAAACATGATGGGCATGGGAGCATTGCATGCATTGTGAATTAAGATTGCTTATAAATCAATGTTTAATGGCCATATGTACAAGTGCATGTTGGAACAGGCCTTAGATGAGCAATCGGACTACACAGATAGATTTAGATCGGCGAATGGAGTCCAACGGACTCAAAATCACTTAAATTCAACATCTGGAGCTTCCCCAACAAGCCCAAGAAGTTATGGATGTTAATCTGATGATCAACACTCCACAATCGGCCATGTGGCGCCATCCGTCACGCGCATGCACCGCAGTCGCCCTGCTTCAGCACAAGGAGATGATATAAGCCGTCCGATCTAAGGATTGGATAGCTGAGAACCACTGGGCCTCGCTAACACGCTCTTCATCACACTAAGATTCAATCTTGGCCATCTGATCGAAATCGGATGGTTGAGAGTTCATGCACAACTGAGACAAAGTGCGGAGGCAGTGCAACAGTCTACGCCCCCCCGCATGAACGTGCGATGCATGTTCAATTTGCATCGGCTACGTTCGCGTGTGCAATTGAAATTCAGCCGCTGATGGGTGCGCAGATGGATCAGATGGAGGCATGCGACGCGATCTCGAGCGTCCAACGTAAACGTGCTTGATGACGCGCTCGCACCGCTCGTGAAGTGCGATCCAGCATGCTCGGTCTCGCGTAATCCTAGTTGTTGATGCGCAATCAGATGGCCTCTGTTGTGAGCACATGGATCGCGCGAAGACAGCATCCGCGGGCGGGCGGGGGAGCGACGTAGCACGCCCTTAGTCGTCTGATGGTGATCCGCACCTCTGATCGAATGACTGAGGATGCGTGGGCGCGGCTTGAGAAGAAGAAGAACGGGCGCATGGACCGGTGGGCGTGGGACTTCAGCGACACTTTTGGAAGGGATTTAGCAACGTCCCAGACGTTGCTAAAGACCTGTACCTCTTTTGGATGCCCTCTTCTGCTATATAAACCCCCTCAACCACCCCATTCAAAGGAATTCAATTCTCATTCACTCTCCATGCAACACTAGCCCTCTCCTAGCTCCACTAAACACTCCATATCCACCCTCAGAGTTGTCGAGCCACCGATGGAGCCCCCCTCCACCGCTGTGGCCACCTCACCTCCTCCTCACACTCTCTTTTACTCTAGTTTTATGTTGCACTATTTTAAGCTTTCATCTATTGTTGTATTTGTAAACAAACTCTAACTGTATGCTATATGTTAATGTTGCTTCTGATATTGTAGTTCACATCTCCTTAAAGTGATTGTCATGTTTTAAATGCAAGCTTTAACCCTACTCTTTCTCTTTCTCTCGCTCTCGTTTTCTTGCAAGCAAACAAAACAAACATTCTTGTGACACGTAAAGTAACAAACTAATCCGATTTCACGCCTCCTCATGTTCGACACTTCGACTCTCCAAATCCAAATCTTAAATTAAAATCGACGTCGTGAATGCATGCTACAATGACATAATTAAACCAATGTGTTCCATGCGCATCACTACTGACAAAGGATTTAAATAACTTTTCATATGCTTTTCAATTTGCTTCTCAATCAAATACAATCTCTACGTGTACATGAATACTTATTACATCAAACCTAATCAATACATGCTCTCAGAATATTCATATGAACTCAAACCAGATTAGCAATCTTGAAATCAACTTCACCTAGTCCAGTACACAACTACTACTGTTGGTACTAGCAATCACTAACTCAATCCAATTAAATGAATTTCATGTGTTCTAGAAGATTCTTCAATATCTGAAATATAAATACATGCTTATCTAACAAGCAAACCCATTACGAGCTTTGAATCATTCAAAAAGACAATTAAGATCCATAATTGAAAGCTCATTCAAAATTTGTTAAGAACAAAACAATTATTGCTATTCTTTAAGAACTCTTCAGTCTTTCCTTTTCAAGCCCACAAACTCAGTAAAACCATTCATCCATGTTATCTCAGAAAAATATTGCAAACCTTCGTTCATTCAAAAACTCATTAGAATCAATGTTAAAATCCCAAGTAAATTCCTTTCAAAATGTTTCTACTAAAACTATCATAAGTCTATCAGACCAGATTTAAACTCTTAAAACCACAATAACATCTTCAATTATATTCTATACTCATTGAAAACTACTTAGGATCCTCAATCAAAGCTTCAGAACAAACATTGAGTAATTAAATTTTAATTTCAATCGCAAACCTAGGTGATGAAGTTATGCATCCCAGATTTGATTCAAAGCACTAATACTTCATGCTGCATTGTCACAAATACTCATTAAGAACTCTAAAATCCTTCAAGCATCAGATCTAAGTATATTCAACCCATAAAACCCTAGCTTGATCTTCCTTCTTCGTGATGGACAACGTGAGGTGGTTGATTCAAACTAGACTTAAAAACCACTTGCAAACCAATTCAGACCCTTCATTAGAATCCTTTAAACCTCATTTAACCTTGATCGTCGACTTTCGATTTAAAATAAAAATATTTTTTAATGTGTCATTGTTGTAATATATGTATCACAAATGCAAACCGATGTTGCATCACTTTTAGTTATTTACAATTTTTACTGGTTTGTTTCCAGGTCATTCACTGGGAGGCAGTTATTGATATACATTACTCTCTAAGTCTAAAAATGTTCTTTTATTCCAAAAATGTTGATTTTATTTACAAAATGAATGAATGAACGGGTTAATTATTTACAAAAGAATCAGTTAATATGCATCACAATGCCTGAAACATAGGTGCAATAGATAGGCAACAAAAACTAGCTACTACTACAGTTTGTTAGCTATATACAACTAATACAAGGAATACCTAAGTATAAGTACAAAAATATCTAATAATATCTACTATATTAAATCATAATAACATATTAATGTCCGTAGTAACATAAATAAATGTTGCTGTAGCCTTAGTAAAAATATGTACAAGACATAAGCCAAAAGACTATGTTTACTGACATTTATACATATCTATAGTGATGGATACATATGTCACTAAAGTCTTAGAATTTATTTATATATGTAAGGCTCAAACAGTATCTTTACATTACTTCTTATACTATTATTGTATACATATATATATTACAGTATACATATACATATTTATAATTATTTATTTATGTTATTTATATACATATATACTTTATATGTATACTATACATATATACATATGCACACAGTACAACACTTGCATACAACTCTCAACACTGTCCAACACTTAGGCGCATAGTTGATGGGAACACCATTATAAGCCATAACTAGCTTAATTTGGTCTGATAAGGTTGATAAAAGCTCCTACTTATCCAACAGAAGGTCTTAAGGGCACAATGTCATGTTTTGAAAAGAATAGAAGATTACAAGGTTATTTCTGCAAAATTAACAGCACTTCATAAACATAGAATAACCACGGGGTATTTTAGGGGTTTATTAAAGGTCAAATGATCATTAATGTCTAACAAGTGGGTTCATGCAGACGAGTTTTCACGCATTTCAAGAATTAAGGGACATCTGAAATCCTAAAAACTGACCTGCTTAATTAACTGAGATTCTAGTCGGGATAAAATTCATCTAAAATTTCTAAAAATAATAGAAAAATATTCTCTAAGGTTTGGTATCCTTGATTTGATCATCTGAACCCAATTTGACCTAAAATAGTCTCAGACAGACAATTGCCCTAATTTGGATTTTTGCATAAAGTAACTAGTCAACTTGGTCAAAACCAAAATCCAACTTCACCATTAGATTCTTTGGGTCTAAATTAGGCTTGTACCAAAATTTGGGCTCAATCTGAGATCATTTCGACCTAATTTATATTTTAATCCTGTTCTGACTCTTTCTCTTACAAAAAGCCCCTCAACTTTTGAAAAGCATTACAAAGACCCCTCTAACTTCATTATCTTCTTCACATTTGGGTCCCTACCGCCATGGCAGGTGTGAATGCATAAGATCCGTGCTTCCATCTTTGATTTTACCTTGATTGATTGACCAATCCCTTCCAAATTTGGAAGGGATGATCCTGGGGAGTTTCCTGATCGATTAAACCTACTCCCAAGCTCCAAATCCATCTCAATCGCTGGTGCAAATCCAATTCTCCTTCACTCACACTCCAATTCGACCACCGCACCACCCTCTCGCACTTCATCTTCTTCACGGCTAGCCAAACTCCTGTGGGCTTGCCCAGCCTCCATAGACCACCAAACCACCTCGCATCAACTCCACGAGCCTCGCAACTTCACGCTCGACTAAACCCCTCAAGAAATTGAGGGGTTCACACACTCAAACACCCCCTCGGACACAGCACTCCACACACACCTTCTTCGAGTTCGCCTGAAATCCTCACTCACTCACACGCACCACCACGATCGCCATCACGTTCACCACCCTCAGTTGAACCTTCTGAGCATACTAATTGGGGCATTTTGCCCGTATTTTGTATTTCAGGTACTCGATTGGATGACCGTCGCCGTTTCCACCTTCTCCAGCCCCATTTGCGACATTCAGAGCGTGTTCATCTGCGCTCTCTGCTCCAGGTGCTGCAGACACCTTCCAGGAATGTCCCAAGCTCCTCAATTGTAGCTGCCTAGTCTACTTGCATTGTCAATTCAGATGCCCTTCAGCTACAGCTCAAGCGGAACTTTCCAAAGGATAGCAGTGGGATTTTGTCCCACATCAGAAGTCAAGAAGTGCTCGTGTGAGATAAATTGAATCGTTTCCCTTAGTCGATTGCCTTCGAGAGCATCAGGGTGGGGTCTCACTCGCATGCTCCAATGCATGTACCCTCACCTGCGCTCACACCTCGCGGGTCTGGGAGTGGGTCTGATTACTTGGGTCCGCTTGGTTCTAAGAAAAGAGAAAGAGAATTAGAGAGAGGAGTTGGGGTGGTTTTGCCCTTCGCGCCTCTACTCTCTACACTTAGTCACTAAGGGGCCTTTGCCTCTATTATGCGTAGTTGCTATGCCTCTCCTTGAGGCTTGAAGAGAAAGAAAAGGCTCTTTGAGGAGCCTTGCACCTTCTCATAAGGCATATGACATTTCTACTTGTCGTCTGATACTCATTAGTTTTGATATTCTGAGGCATTCGATATTGTGGTTGAGCTTTACATTCATATATTAAGTGTTTGTAAAACTTAGAATAATTGGTGACTTAAATCACCATTTTACTCTAATCTTTTTGCACTTTCAAACTTGAGTTATCTGATATATCATTTCTGATTATTCTTCTTATTATAATTCTTATATTTGTGGTGATATTGTGATCTTTGAGATTAATTGCTACTTGCTCCGGGTGTTCGACCTCGAACTTCAAATTTGAGTATAAATTATATTTATTTTAGTGTGATTTCGACTATACTACGACGCATCTTTTATAACATCGATTTCGCTCGTAAACATTTTGGCGTCGTTGCCGGGGAGCAACGTGCAATTTGATCTCTTTGATTACAATTTCTGATCTAGTACTAACTTGCTTTATCTCTTTGGCTATGATCTGTATAGGGATTCATTGGAGGAAGATCAGCTGCACATCAAACACTCCGAAGCAAGGCAATCTCATCTCCTTCATTAAGCCCCTGATTCAGAGAAAAGCTAAAAAAAAAGAAAGAAATCAATTAGGATCAACTTGCATTTCTACTTAGAATTAATCATCAAGTTACCTGATTTGATTAGAAAAATCTCAAACCTGATTGCTTCACCTATTAGGGATTTAAGGCACTTAGGGCTACTCACCTTCTTGATTGAGCCCTAGGTGCCAAATTTGGACGAAATTGATTGGACCAATTAGAGCCAAATTAGGGTTTCTATTCTAAGGTTGAGGGGCACACTTGCTTAAAAAAGAATTCGCTTCCTTAAACTGTGTGTTTCCTAAGCCTTGATTGAATTTACTTAATCAAGCAAACCCTAAAAGCAAGCTCTAAACATCCACTTGAATCCTAAAATCAGGGACCTAATAATTTCAAGGATAAAACAGGTGAAGTTGACCCACCTTGTGGGGTCAACCAATCTTCAAATTAGGTCACTACTTACAAATACATCTTAAAGTTCAAGTGAAATCCTAAGCACCTCATCTAAACTTAAAATTGGTAGACTTAAGAGGTCAAGTTATCCATTCTGGTTTACCTAGATTCGTGGTGACAAGGAAGGTTGGGTAGGGGAGACCCTGTAACCCGTGAGGATGCTCTACCATGTAGGTGTCTTTGTAGGACTCTCCCTTTTTGGCTGCCCAGGTATTTCTCAGGTGGAAAACTTTGTGATCTAGAGGTATCATCTGCCTTAAACCTCTATAGTCATCCAAAGATATTTGGGTGTCTTGATTGGGTCCATCACACCTTTTGTCCCTCATCTACTCCATCGGTGTTTGTTCAGAAGGAGGTCCTTAAGACCACCCTTGAGGCCTCCACTAGCTTTTCACTCTCGTCGAGGCCAAGCTTCGACTTCTTTGTTTGTGCAACTACCTGATCACATCGATATCTCTTCTAACTCCACTTCTGAACTTGAATCTCCAGCCACAACCATGGATCATCAAGTAGAACAACTTGATTTTCAACCACAACATTTCTTTGACCTTTGAGATTTGGTCCATGCACATATCAACCCACCGCAGCGTCCTCAAATGCGAGATCACTACAATTTCGCTGTGGTGGAAATCGAACCTCGAATCAACATTCCTACAGGAGGACCCGAGGTGGAGCTCAAGCCTAGTATGCTTCATATGACCGTGAAATTTCATGGCTTGAACTCTAAGGATCCTTTCCAGCACATCAAGAATCTGAAGCTTCTGGTCCACACATTCAGGGAAGACATGCGTAATAGAGATGACCTATTGTTGAAAATCTTCTCCTTCTCTCTAGCTGACAAAGTCGCCAATTAGTTTCAGACATACCCTCACCAGATTAACACATGGGAAGAACTTTAGAATGCTTTCTTGAAAAAATTCTATCCCATTGATTTGAGTAATGCAATGCGGCAACGAATCACTCACTTCTCGCAAGGAGTGGGAGAATCTCTACACAAGGCATGGGATCGTTTTGTGGATCTCATGCGCAAATGCCCCCATTATGGAGTCCCAAAGTGGGTACAAGTCCAATCCTTTTAGCATGGGCTCCGTGATGACATCAAGCTATTTGTCAATGCAACCTGTGGTGGCAGCATCATGGGTCAGTTTGAAGATACGATTTGGGGGATTCGAGAGAATATGTGCGAGAACCCCCTAAATAATGAGTCATTGTGTGTGTATGACTGGACGACCACCCACCCATTGACAAACAATCGGGGGGTACACGAGACCCGAGGCCTGTCCACATTCGTCGATCTGGAGTTGTTAGCTAGTTGCTTGGATTAGGTCCCCATTATTAATAAGAAGGTGGACGACATAACTCGACATTGACACAAGACCACCACTGCACCATAGAATCCGTATGTGAACCCACCCTCTGGTAGGGAGGCTATGCACAATGTCTACCAGTCTCAGGGGATGGATGCCTATCCACCCCCATCTGATTTTGGTCTTGGAGGAAACTCTGGACCAACCTACTCTAGTTGGGGGAACTCTGAACCCTCGTATCCTGATTTTTATGGAGTTCCTCAAACTTGCAAGGATTTGAATGTCGTCCAGAACAATTCTTTTTCAAACACCTATAACCTTGGATGGCGTAATCATCCCAATTTCTCGTGGTCGGGAAATAACCCAAACCCAAGATCGTAATTCCAACCCCGACCACAAAACCTGCGACCCTATCAACATACTCAACCAAGGCCCAATCAAAATTTCCAATCTGGCCCACCGAAGGAGGACCAGACCCCCTGATTCTTTAGACCTTGGTTGACATGCAGAAATAACACAAAGAAGAAATCACTGAGCTCCACAATCAGTTGGCCCAGTTGGAAAATCCTCGCCAACCTGGTGCTCTTCCTTCTTAGCCTATTCCTAACCCAAATAACGTGTTGAACCAGAGGCACGTTATGAACCCAAGTTAAGGCCAAGCACATTATGTTTATCAGGCCCCTTCTACTCCTTCACCTGACGGGATGGATGCTTCCACTTCATATTCTGGGTTTCAGTAGCAGACACCTATTTTGCCTAGCCCAAACCAAAGTCAGGCAGGATTGAATTCCGTCACCACTTGTAGTGGCAAAGCAACACAGGACCCACCATTTCCAAGCCATGACCAGCCTGATATCACAAATCCCAACCCTAGATTGGTAACCCAGGACACTTCTATTCCAGATAAAGAGCCTGAGCCAATCTTAGAGGAACCAACTGAGGTTCCATTTCCTGAGGCCTTGACCAAGGGAAAGAGAAAACCCAAGACCATGGCATTAGAGGAAGACCTGGTCAAGCTCTTTGAGCAGGTCTAAATAAACATCCCCTTGATGGATGTGATTTACCATATACCGACTTACGCGAGATTTCTGAAAGATGTATGTACACGCAAGCATAAGCCGTGAACCAAGGGCGGGAATCTGATCGTATTGCCGAAGCAAGCTAGCTCCATCATTTTGAGCAAACTCCTACCTAAGGCAAAACACCCCGGTACCCCTCTGATCTCCTGTGCAATCGGTGATATACAGTTTGATAGAGCTTTATTGGACCTAGGAGCTTCCATAAACTTGATACCCACATCCCTACTAGACGATCTTAAAGAATCTGAGCTCAAACTAACAGAGATGACTTTGCAATTAGCAGATCGATCCATCAAGTCACCTAAAGGAATTCTCGAGGATGTTATAGTTCGGATCCGTGACTTTTATTTTCCTGAGGATTTCATCATGCTAGACATGGATGCTCCTGAGAATTTGAAACACACCGATCATATTAGGGAGACCATTTTTGGCCATAGCTAGGGCCAACATCAATTACGAAGAGGGTCAGATTGAGTTGAAATTTGGGCACAAAACTTTGAAGATTGATATCTTTAAGGCCCAAAAAGGAATCAACTGTGGGGCTATTGAGTAGATCTGCGATATCGAGTCAGTAGTTGAGGACTAATTCTTAGAGGAAAACCTGATTATTCCTAACATTCAACCATAAGAAGATCACAACCCACAACTAGAGGAGCCTAGACTTGACCTAGATGCACCTACAGCTCCTGCGTTTACTCTTGAACCTCACCGTAAACCGCCTGTTGCTGCTGACAACCCTATTATGGAGTTGAAACCCCTCCCTGATCATTTAAAACTCATCTTTTTGGGTTTAAATCGCACGTTTCCTGTGATCATCAATTCCCGACTTACCTTGGATCAGGAAACGAGACTGATTTTCATCCTCCAGCAGCATTGCAGAGCCATTGGATGGACTCTAGATGGCTTGATTAGTATTAGCCCTTCATACTGCACACACCACATCTACACTGAAGAGGGCTCACGACCATCCCGTGAAATGAAAAAATGTTTGAATTCGAACCTGCAGGATGTCGGGAAGAAAGAGATCATTAAGTGGTTAGATCCTGGAATCATCTACCCGATCTCTAACAGTCATTGGGTGAGTCCAATTTAGGTTGTGCCTAAAAAGGCAGGGCTCACCGTGATCACGATTGAAATTAGGGAAACCATCTTGACCCGCATAAAGAACTCGTGGAGAGTCTGCATTGATTACCAAAGATTGAATGCCTCCACGAAGAAGGACCATTTCGTACTACTGTTTATTGACCAGATTCTCGAGAAACTAGTGGAAAATCGATTTTTCTTCTTTTTGGATAGATACTCTAGATATAATGAGGTGGCAATTCATCCAGAGGACCAGGAAAAGACCACCTTCACCTGCCCCTACGGGACATACGTGTTCCGTAGGATGCCCTTTGGGCTTTGCAATGTACCGGCCACCTTTCAGCGGTGCATGCTTGCCATATTTTCTGACATGGTATGTGAGTACCATGAAGTCTTTATGGATGACTTCTCAATATTTGGGGAATCTTTTGATGATTGCCTCCTTTATCTGGTCTAAATCCTCAGGTGATGCATTGACGTGAATCTGGTTCTTTCTTAAGAAAAGAGCCATTTCATGGTTCCTGAGGGTGTTGTACTAAGACACCACATTTATCAAAAAGGCATCCAGCTTGACCGAGCTAAGGTAAATTTGATTTCCAAACTACTCGTGCCTAGCTCAGTCAAGGACATCAGATCTTTTCTAGGGCATGTCAGTTTTTCCCGTTGATTCATTCCTAATTTCTCAAAAATTGTGCACTAGTGGAAACACCTTCATGAGCCATAACTAACTCAATTTGGTCCAATGAAGATGATAAAAGCTCCTACATAACCTTTAGAGGGTCCTAAGTGCTTAATATTCTATTTTGAGAAGAAAAGATAAAAACAGGCTTATTTCTGCAATTTTACCATCTTATCACAAATACAGAATAACCATGGGGTATTTCAGGGGTTTATTAAAGGTCATATGGTCATTAATGTCTAATAAGTGGGTCCATGCAGATAGTAATGAGTTTTCATGCATTTCAAGAATTAAATGACATCTGAAAACCTAAAAGCAAACCTGCTTAATTCACTAAGGTTCTGGTTAGGATAAAATTCACCTAAACCTTCTATGAATCATAGAAAAATATTTTATAAGGTTTGGTATTTTTAATTTGACCATTGGAACTCATTTTGACATAAAATAGAGTCTTAGACAGACAATTGCCTTAATTTAGGTTTCCACATAATTTATCCAATCAAACTTAGTCAAAACCTAAATTCAACTTCACCATTAAATTCCTTGGGTTCAAATTAGGTTTGTACCACAATTTGAGCCCAATCAGAGGTCATTTCGACATAGTTTGCATTTTGGTCCAAGTATGACTCTTATTATTTCAAATAGCCCCTCAACTTTTGAAATCCTTACAAATTAGCCCTTAACTTCTTCATCTTCTTTGCAGAATGGTCCTTGTTGCCATTGGAGGTCAACCAACCTCCAGGCGAGCTTTGATCGGACCAAATCCTACTCTAATGGTAATCAAATCCCACCAAATTTGGTGGGATTGATGTCACACCTAGATAAACTTATTGGGATAAATCCTAACTCCTAAAACCCTTTGATTTGTGTGTGCGAAGGCATTGAATCAATGGGTATTTCTTGATTTCCTAAAGAGTACATCTGAGCTCTTTCCTGATCTAGAGCCTTCTTTGAAGCTCTATTTAAGCCCTGGAACCCTTGCCTTACCTCCTTAGCAAGTTTTGGCGAGCCAAATACCTCTACTTCTCCTCCAACCACCGAACCTCTGCTCCGATGACCTCTCTCCATCCTCCTCTTCTGGCCATCCAACCATCAAATTGGACGGCCGACCATCTTCCTCTCTTCATCGCAGAAGTTGCCAGCCAAAACACGACCGCCATCTCTGCCTCCTACTTTGTCGCCGCCTCGTCGTCTTCATCTCCTTCTCCGACTCTGGTCAAGCCACCATCGGTGCTCTCCAGCATTCTTCCTCATTTCTAAGCCCCTCTACCTTTTCCTCTATCCCTCTACAACATTTCCCCCTTACTTACACTTCCAAACGACCACCGCACCGCCCTCATGCACTTCATCTTCTTCACGGTCGGCAGAACTTCAACGAGCTCGCTTGGCCTCCACAGACCACCAAATCACCTCACACCAACTCCACAAGCTTCACAACTCCACACTCAACTAAACCCCTTAAGAAATTGAGGGGTTCAAGCACTCAAATACCCCCTCGAACACTGCACTCCACACACACATTCTTCTACCTCGGTCCACGCACACACACCACGCCACACCATGCAGCCACTGCCGTTGACTTCGCCTCACCAAGGCAAAGCTTTTGAACTTGTCTGACGTGGCCGTAAGGCTGTATTCTCCTTTTCAGGTGTTCGTCGAACGTTCGCTGCTGCGACCTTCTCCGACCTCCGCTGCAGTGCTCCGGCCGTGTTCTTCATTGCTACCACCTCCAGGCACTGCGGGTCATCACCAGAAGTCTTCCCAGTCCCTCAATTGAAGCAGCAAGAGTCATCTTCTACCCCAATTGGAGACTTCACCTCTTGCAACTCGCACGTGAAGGAATGAAGTGGGTGGGATAGTCCCACCTCGTGAGCTGCTGCAGCCGTGACTGTGCATAAATTAATTTTGTGCCTTATCCCGGTTGCCTCCGAGAGCACCGAGTGAGGTCCTGCTCGCACGCTCCACGCATGTGCCCTCGCCCGCACTCACGCCACATGGGTCTGGGCCTTTGTCCGATTACCCACCTACCCAGGTCCGGTCTGGTTTGGCTGATTCTAAGAGAGAAGAGAAGGAAAGAAAAAGAGAGAGTGGGAGGGGGCTTTTTTCCCTCTGCTACTCTCTACACCTAAGCGAATTTGAGAGGCCTTCGCCTTTGTGCTGTTGTGCTATGCTTATGCCTCTCCTTGAGGCTTGAAGGAGAAAAGAGGCCTTTGCCTCTGTTGTTGGTTCTTGCTACTGTTGCATTATTGAGATACTTAGTTGACGTGGAATATTGGTTAATAATCACTGTTGATACATTTGATATATTTGAGCTTAATTAAAAGGGTTAATTGGTGATTCAAATCACCATTTTAACCCATCATTTTTGCATATTGATACCTAAATTATTGATAAATAATTATTGAATAAGTTTTGGTTGCAATTGCTTATATCTTTTACTTAGAATTGTGATCTTGTGATTGATTTGCTACTTGCTTCCTGCGTTCGACCTCGAATTTTCATTTGAGCATAAATTTTATTTGTTTTTGCGCTTTATCGGCTATACTACAACGTATCATTTTTAAACTCCGATTCAGAGCGGCAAACACACATCCCCTGACTAATCTCCTATAAAAAGATATCCCTTTTGAGATCACAAATGAGTGCATTCACGCATTTGAAACATGAATGACCGAGTTACCCAAGCACCTATCCTGCAATCACCTGACTGGTCTCTACCCTTTGAGATCATGTGCGATGCGTTTGATTACACAGTGGGTGCAATGCTTGGGCAGAAAATTGACGGGAAACCTGTGGTCATCTACTACGCCAGCAAGATGCTTGACGAGGCTCAGCGTAACTACATGGTTACTGAGAAAGAGCTACTGGCTGTAGTATTTGGACTTGAAAAATTTAGATCATACCTTCTGGGTTCCTGTGTCATCATCTACTCGAATCACACTGCAGTGAGGCACTTACTCGCGAAGAAGGATCCGAAACCTCTACTGATCCGCTGGATCTTACTATTGCAGGAATTTGATCTCGAGATTCACGATAAGGTGGGAAAATAAAACATGGTAGCTGATCACTTATCCTACCTTCCTTCTTCTATCATTGATCCGTCTAGTCTAATCACAGAGAATTTTCTAGATGAGCATCTATTGGCCATTCACGATCTCCCCTTGTTTGCTGATATGGTAAACTACTTGGTTACGGGGAAGGTCCCACCAGATTGGGCGATTTCCAGGCGGGACAAGCTGATTTCCTAAGCCAAGTACTATATTTGGGAGGATCCGTATCTATTCCACATTGGTAATTATCAAGTAATTCAGTGATGCATTCCTGACAACGAGGTCAATGACGTGATCTCATTTTGCCATGACCAGGCTTGTGGTGGCCATTTCTTCGGGCGAAAAACTGTAGCAAAAATCCTCTAGTGTGGGTTCTTCTGGCCCACGATGTTCAAAGATGCACAAACATATTGTAGGGCATGTGCTCGTTGTCAGACTCTTGGCAACATGGGCCCATGGGATATGATGCCCTTGAACCCGATCATTGTGTGCAAAATCTTTGACATATGGGGAATTGATTTCATGGGATCCTTTCCAGGATTTAACGGCTTCGAATACATCTTACTCGCTGTTGATTACATCTCAAAATGGATCGAAGCTGTCTCCACAAGAACTAGTGATCACAAAGTTCTCTGATTCATTCAAGAGAACATCTTTTTCAGATTTGGGGTTCCTAAGGCCATCATCAGTGATGGCAGGTCTCATTTCAACAATGTACACTTCCAGTTCCTGATGAAAAAGTATGGGGTGTCGCATCGTATCTTGACTCCTTACCACCCCTAGACTAATGGACTGGCTGAACCATCAAATTTAGAGATCAAGAAGATCCTTCAGGTTACTGTTCGGCCTGATAGGAAAGACTGGTCTATTCGCCTTCCGGAAGCCTTGTGGGCTTATAGGACCGCCCACAAGACCTAATTAGGCATGTCTCACTTTAGACTTGTGTACGGGAAGGCATGTCACCTTCCCGTAGAGATGGAGCACAAGGCCTATTGGGTAGTACGGAAGCGCAATTTGGATCTTTTGAAGGCTAGAATACACAGCCGGTTGCAAATGAGCGAGATTGAGGAACTACGCAACGATGCATACAAGAACTCACGAATCTACAAAGAGTGGGTCAAAGCCTTCCATGACAGGCACATTATGCGAAAATCTTTTTATCATGGTCAAAAAGTCTTACTCTTTGATGCCAAACTCAAACTCTTTCCAGGCAACTCAAATTTAAATGGATAGGACCATTCTTGGTAAGATGAGTGTTTGGAAATGGAGCTGTTGAAATTAGTGAACTCAACCACGATTCTGAACCTTTTCTTGCGAACGGACAAAAACTTAAACCGTTCGTTGAGCTCACTGGCCCGAACTTGGCTGTTGTCTCTTTTGATCTCCATTCCCTCGGAGCTTATTGCGCCCAGCTGATGGCGTTAAACTTAGTGCTTAATGGGAGGCAACCTATCATCTTTTGAAAAACCTGAAACCCTTTTGACATACATCTTTGCTGAATTCATATTGCACTTTATGGTTCGTCCATTAGAACAGCCGACTCCACCTTTGGTACTTGCATCAAAGCTTGAAATCGTTCGCAATAGTCACTCCAACCCATCCACCCACCCTTCGACCCTGTTCTAATGTATGATCTAAGCTAAACTCAAACCCACCTAATTTAAAATGAGGACGTTGCAAATCATAGGCATGGGGGGTATTAAAGTGCAAAACGCTGTGAAAATCAAATCACAAAAGGATTTCATAAAAAATACACATATTAAAAAAAAATGGAGAAAGAAGAGGAAATTTTTTAAGATATCACATCATTCTTGAGGAGGTGATTTGACCTAAATGAAGAAAAATGAGGAAACAAAAAGAAAAGAAAGAAAGGAGCAAAAAGATAACGAAAAGATTGAGTCCCTTCAAAATAATATGGAATCACCTAACTTCTGGGTTGGATCGAATGATGAAATAAGACCTGGAAGGCTAAAACTTAAGGGATTAGTGGCGAATACTGACCTTAGGCCTCTTGGATCTGTTCTGAGATTTAAACACTCAAGTACTTGTCAAGATCCGAGTTAATTGTCAAGAGGTTGAGAAAAATGCAAAGCTTGTGTATTAGGTCTAAGGATTAGGGATTATTTGACCTCGTTAACTCACCTCTGGTTTGCAGGACTCGGTAACTTAAGCACCCTAAATCACAAACAGTCTAGTTCAGTGCGCTTAAATATGAAATCATGCCAAAAGGCATTTATGCTATTTTGAAAATGGTCCTAAGATCTAGATTAGGAGCGGCTTGAAAACACAAGTTGATTTGGATGAGTTCCCAGCATTGAGAGGCGAGAAATTCCCCTCGAAGATGTGCAATAACATATCGTCTCCTTGGTGCTTGTCTCCTAGGATATCTAAATATCCTATCGGGGGCATGTAAGCACCTTGTGCTTGTTCAAATGCCATAGGCGGCATTATCAGGAAATGTCGATTGCCAGGGTCTAGATTTAGCTACAGAACGCCATGGGTGGCACTATCCTGAAGTGTCAAAAGCTAGGGTTCTGGGGGTTGCCATGGGTGGTGCTATCTCGAAGCATCGATTGCCAAGGACCATGCAAGGATTGATGTGTGAGCAAGGAATCCGATACAAAATGTGTTTAGGGCCAATCCGAGGTTGGATCTAGGGAAAAATATAATGAAAAGGAAATGAGATAGAAAGCTCACCACAAATGAAAATTTTCTTCTATCCCTCTCTCTTACAAAAATGCATTGGCAAACTGAGCTTGTGCTAACCATGTTACAAGCACAGGTACTTTAATCGCTGGGTCCAATGAACCTTAGGATAGTTCCTGCCGGCCTTAGAAGCCTTCACGAAAAACTTAGGCGAAAGCTTGTCAGGTCCGAATATGGGCAGGTACTTGAGTACCTCTAGGCCTATTGTTGGTATTAAGATCTGATTCCTAGAGATGCAGCTTGGTAGGGCATCTTGAAGGTTACATCCAACCTAGATAACTGGTCTGATTTATAGAATTTTGCTAAGGGACTAGAAAAAGCTAGGCATGGGGTTATGATGGAAATACCATCATGAGCCATAACTAGCTTAATTTGGTCTGATAAGGTTGATAAATGCTCCTACTTATCCAACAGAAGGTCTTAAGGGCACAATGTCCTGTTTTGAAAAGAAGAGAAGATTACAAGGTTATTTCTGCAAAATTAACAGCACTTCATAAATACAGAATAACCATAAAATATTTCAGGGGTTTATTAAAGGTTAAATGATCATTAATGTCTAACAAGTGGGTTCATGCAGAACAAAATGGGTTTTCACACATTTCAAGAATTAATGGACATTTGAAATCCTAAAAATAGATCCGCTTAATTAACTGAGGTTCTGGTTAGGATAAAATTCATCTAAACCTTTTAAAAATCATAGAAAAATATTCTCTAAGGTTTGGTATCCTCGATTTGACCATCTGAACCCAATTTGATTTAAAATAGTCTTAGATAGATAATTGCCCTAATTTAGGTTTTTACATAAATTATCCAGTCAAACTTGGTCAAAACCAAAATTAAACTTTCCATCATATTCCATAGGCCCAAATTAGGTTTGCACCAAAATTTGGGTCCAATATGAGATCATTTCGACCTAATTTGCATTTTAATCCTATTCTGACTCTTTCTCTTACGAAAAGCCCTAAACTTTCGAAAAGCATTACAAAGACCCCCCTAACTTCATTATCTTCTTCGCATTTGGGTCCCTACCGCCATGGCAGGTGTGAACCCATAAGATACGAGCTTCAATCTTTGATTTTGCCTTGATTGATTGACCAATCCCTTCCAAATTTGGAAGGGAAGATCTTGGGGAGTTTCCCAATCGATTAAACCTACTGCCAAGCTCCAAATCTGTCTCAATTGCCGGTGCGGATCCAAGGATTCAAGAATCCTTCCTCCTAAAAAATCGAACCTATCAAGCTTGTTTCCAAGCTTGGAAGCTTGTTTGAAGGCCTATAAAGGACCTCCCTCGCCTGCCTCACCTCCTTAGCAAGTTTTGGCCTTAGAAAAGCCCTCTTCCTCCTTCTCCGGCCACCTTCGCACCTTGCTCCAGCAACCTTCTTCGCTCTCCTCATCCAGCCAATCAACAATCAAATTGGATGACCCATTGCCTTCCTCTCCTCTTCGTGCGCCTCTCCGGTTAAAGAGAGGGTGTTTCCCTACCTCTTTCCTTGTCGTTGTCTTGCCATCCTCTTCACCTTCTTCAGCTTTGGTCGACCAACACCAGAGCTCTCCGCCCCTCTACTTCGTCCCTAAGACTCTCTACCACTTTCTCTCCCTCTCTACAGTATTCTTTTTCACTCGCACTCCAATTCGATCACTGCACCACCCTCCCGCACTTCATCTTCTTCATGGCTGGCCAAACTCCGGCAAGCTCGCCTGGACTCTATAGACCACCAAACCACCTTGCATTGATTGCACGAGCCTTGTAACTTCATGCTTGACTAAACCCCTCAAGAAATTGAGGGGTTTGCATACTCAAACACCCCCTCGAACACAACACTCCATGCATGCCTTCTCCGAGCTCGCCCGACCTCCTTACTCACATGCACCACCACAACCACCATCATGTTTGCTACCCTCAAGCGAACCTTCTGAGAATACTAATTGGGGCATTTAGCCTATATTCTGCATTTCGGGTACTCGGTCGAACGACCGTCGCCACCTCCACCTTCTCCTGCCCCATTTGCAACATTTAGAGTGTGTTCTTCAACGCTCTCTGCTCTAGGTGCTGCAGACACCTTCCAAGAACGTCCTTAGCTCCTCAATTGTAGCAGTCCAATCCGCTCGCATCATCAATTCAGACTCCCTTCAGTTGCAGCTCAAGCAGGACTTTGCAAAGGATAGCAGTGGGATTTAGTCCCACATTGGAAAGTCAAGAAGCGCCTACGTGAGATAAATTGAATCACTGCCCTTGGCCAGTTGCCTCCGAGAGCACCGGGGTGAGGTCTCGCTCGCATGCTCCAACGCACGTGCCCTCACCTGTGCTCATGCCTCGTGGGTCTGGGCGTGGGTCCGATTACTCGGGTCCACTTGGTTCTGAGAAAAGAGAAAGAGAATTAAAGAGAGGAGTTGGGGGGGTTTTGCCCTTCGCGCCTCTGCTCTCTACACTTAGTCGTTGAGAGGCCTTTGCCTCTATTGTGCGTGGCTGCTGTGCCCCTCCCTGAGGCTTGAAGAGAAAGAAAAGGCTCTCTGAGGAGCCTTGCATCTTCTAATAAGGCGTCTGACATTTCTACTTGTCGTCTGATACTCACTGGTTTTGATATTCTGAGGCATTCGATATTGTGGTTGAGCTTTACATTCATATATTAATGTAAAACTTAGAGTAATTTAGTGATTCAAATCACTATTTTACTCTAATCTTTTTACACTTTCAAACTTGAGTTATCTGATATATCATTTCTGATTATTCTTCTTGTTATAATTGCTTATATTTGTGGTGATATTGTGATCTTTGAGATTAATTGCTACTTGCTCCCTGTGTTCGACCTCGGACTTCAAATTCGAGTATAAATTATATTTGTATTTATGTGATTTCGACTATACTACGACACATCTTTTATAACATCAATTTCGCACGTAAACAACAGCTACTCTACTTCTCTCTTCCTCTCAACACTTAGTTTTTTAAGGCCTTTCTCTACACACATGCACAATTCGGTTCATTGATCCTCAACCCAAAAATTAGGGTTTTTTTAGTCAACCTTTCATAAGATACACAACACCCACGTGGGTGGGATCAGACCACTACTAAACCTGGTTCTAGTTCATTAATTACGCATTTTATCTAGTTTCAGGCCCAATATTGGGCCCACATAGGCCCAGCACAATGCATGGCCCCTAGCCCACCACTGTGCACATTGTATCATATATGCTCATGCATAAGAGGACAAGAGAGGAATAATGCTTGTTTTGGTGCCCGACACCTGATGACTGAAGCGGATATTCAACGAATTCAACATATACTGTTGTGCATGGTTGTATGCCCATGATGTGGTACCATTCACAGTGCCTAAATTGGCACTTTGATGTGTCAGGTTGCATGTGAATTTCATGATTTTGGCGCTTGATTTGAGGGCCATAATTTAGTTTAAATTAAAAATAAATTGTAGGGTTACAAAGCCTTTATATAGGGTTACCTAATTGTATAATTAATTTAGATAAATAAATTAGTTAGATATATAATTAAATTAGTTAAATCTTATAGTTTATATATGTTAATTTAGAGGTTAATTACTTAATTAAAGTATGAATTAGTTAATTAATCATACAATTGACCTTATACAGGGTTCGTATACATAATAAATTATTTATTACACATTTTATTATGTTTTATAAATTTTATTTTAATTTATATACAATTAAATATTTATTTAAGTTAGTTTTACATATAAATAATCTATAAATACTATAGTACATTATAAATACAGTTTAAATAAGTTGAAAATAGTTAATATAATATAATACAAGTATACATTGTAGTTTACTACAGCATTAGATTAAATTACTAATTTATTTTATTTTAAGTTAATAAATTACCTAATTAACCTAATAACTTAATTGCATACTGTAAATATATAATTAAATTAAATTACAGGTACTGTACAGTATATATTACATGTTTAAATATGTATATATAGTATTAGGTATGATTAAGCACATATAGATAGGTTTACATAATTACTTAGTTTAATATACATTTAGGTTAATATAAATTAATATCTAATAATACAATAAAGTTATATATATATTAAATTATTTTAAATACTTAATTTAATATATAGAATACATATATAAGTTATTTATACATGTTTTATATATATTATACATTATATACATATAACCTAGATTTAAATTATATATACAAGTATACACATAATATACAAGGTATTTTTGGGGATTTTCTGATTTTTATGATTTTTATAGGTTTAAAGGAGATAGGGAATGAGAGAGAAAGGGTGAGATGAGAGAGAGGGTTGATGTTTTTGGTTTGGTTTTCTTTTATTAAATTTCAAGGTATATTGAACCGTCGGCTAGTATGTTCTATCAAGTCGAGGGTTCAGATTACCTTGAAACTTGGCGAACACTTAGAAAAATACCTAATCTTACTCAAGACAAGTTTATTTTATTTTTTTGTGATTTTTTAATGCTTTTTATTTATTTACAAATCAATCCAAGTTAGGCCTTGTAAGGGTGTTTCACTAAAGAATCAAAGGCTCTAAAATGGATTCAAAGTGCTAGAAAAGCAATTCAAACATACAATGATGTCCAACACTTCACAGAAAAGATATTCAAACCTTTAAATAGGGTTTTTTATCCAATTCATTTAATTACCAAATTTAGACAGTTAATCCAAGTTCAAGTAACTGACAAAGGATTTCAAAAATTCTTTCTATGTAATCTATAAGTTAAAATTAAACTACAAAGGTACATAAAAGCATGGTCACATGAAATCTATCATAATACATAGGTCACTACATTGAATCCTCAATATCATTCAAAAACCCAACTCAAATCTTCTTCAATAAGGTCAAGACAGTGGCCGCAACTGCTATAATAATGTTGTTGCAACTCAGATTCAGCAGCTAATGGTTGCTCAAATGATGGATCAGATGTCTTAGCTTAGCTGCTTTAGCAGTTACAAACACCCAGTAGCTGGAAGCTGCTCAAACAAAACTCAGCAGCTGAAATGAGTTGCTGCTGTTGTTGTCAGAACTACAGCTTTGATCAGATCAAATAATCCTCACACCTGGAGGACTTAAACAAATAATTAATCACTCTCTTGTGTTATAGACAACATGAAGAGAGTCAATTAAAATAGTTATTCAGGTCCTAAAGATTTAACACAAATCCACTCAAAGATCAAAGAACATAAGAAACCTTAATTGGATTTTACTCTTACACTATAGACAGTGTGAAAATCAAAACACCAAATTAAGCTTTCTTACATTCACAATTCAGCTTTAGATATCCCTTAAAACTTCTTCAAACATGATTCAAACCTTCATCAGTAAATTAAAACTCGTTTGAATCAAATTGAAATATTGCCTAAGTAGGCTTTTGATATGGATAAGCCATGATGACTTAGTCATCTAGAATCCCTGCATACCCTTAATTGGTAATCAGGGTCTTTGGACAGAGCCTAAGATCTGATCAGGTCATTGAAGAGGCCTCAATTCAGTGTGTTGGATTTCATTGACCTCTTCCACCCAGCAAAAGCATCAAAATCGTGAATTAAGTTGAAATTTTGGGCATAAGCACTTTAAGCGAGTAAAATCAAATTTGAACAGCTTAAGCCCATTGCATTCAAACCAATAAAACACAAGAAAAATCAATTTTATCATTTAAATAAGATCGACTTCAATTTCAATCATAAATTTCCAAATCATCAAAACCAACAAATCTGATGTAAATGCTCAAACTGATTCAATTCAAATTAGATTGGGGGGTCTTTGTGGATTTATGGAATGAGTGGGAGACTGATGAGAGCCTCATCATGAGCCATAACTAACTCATTTTGACCTACTAAAGAGAATAAAAAGCTCCTACATAACCTGGAAGAGGGCTTAATTGAAGGAATAAGTGTTCTGAGAAGAAAATATGAAATAAAGGTTAAAACTGTAATTTTACCATTGCAGTACATAAACGGGACTTCTCAGAGACAAAACATAGGTCAAATGATCTGAATAAGATGAAAAGTGGGTTGATTCAATCAGAAATGGGTTCACGTGCAATCTAGGAATTAAATGACATCTAGTAACCCTAAAACAGACCTGCTTAATTCAACAAGGTTTCGATCTGGATAAAAATCAAGTAAACCCTCTAAAAGTCATGGAAAAATATCCTCTAGGGTTTAGAACATTCAATTTGACCTTTGGAACCTAGTTTGACCTGGATTAGGGTCCTAGCTCATCAATTGACCTAATTTAGGTTTTTACGCAAAATGTCCAAACAAACGTGGTGAAACCTAAAATCCAACTTCACCATTGGATTCCTTAGGTCCAAATTAGGTTTGTACCAAAATTTGGACCTAAGGAGAGGTCATCTTGACCTACTTTGCAATTTAGTACACCCAATCACATTTTGGTCCCTATCTTTTGAAAACCATTACATAAACCCCCCTAACTTCCTTTCCACTCTTACAAGCAGGTCCCTCTACCATTATTGGGGAGAGATCCTACTCCGGCGAGGATTAGAGAGGGAATACTCTCTGATTCCTCAGAGATCTCCCAGATTTGGAAGGAAGATTCTCTAAGGAATGCCCTTCCATCTGAACTCAATCATGATCCCTGATTTGCATCCAATCTCTCGTGCGAACGCATGAGAGATTTGGGTACTTAACTGTTTCCATCTTTGGTGAGGATTCTCGTGCTTGGAAAGCTTGGCTTCCAAGCACAGGAGTCCCTGCCTGTGACTATAAATTAGCCCTCATCTCCGGCCGCACCCCTTAGCTCGACTTGGCTGGAATTCTACCTCAATTTCCTCTTCTTCTCCTCCTACCAAGGGGTCCAGCGAGCTCTGGCGATCCCCCCCACTCTTCCTCATCTCTTTGCCACAAAACCAGTGGCAGAGCCGTCCTCCTCATCCTCCTCCGTGTCGCGCAACACCCGTGCGAGCTGCCCTAGCCTCGTCGTTGCCGCCGTCTTCCTTCGCTGGATACTTTCTTCTCCGGTGACAGCAGGTACTGCCAGCCGCCTTCTCGCCCCCTTCGTCCCCTTAGTTAGGTTAGAACTGCTCTTCTCTATCTCCTTTCTCATTTCCCTCATCTTATTTCACCAAACGCTCCTCAACTGCCACTGTTCACCACCATCTTCTTCATCTCCAGCCACCCTCCAACGAGACGCTCCCATCACTCCGCAGCCCCACACGTCTCGCCGGCCACCGCATAACCTCTGCCTCACCTCACTGAACATCCTCCACCCGTCCACAGACCTTCTACACCACCACAACTGTCCCCTGACCAAACCCATCCGTCCGACCATTGGGTGACCTAGGCACGCATGCCTAGGCCACCCCACGTCCTGCAACCTAGCGCCTCACCTTCGCCATGACACAGTGAAGGTGCTCCTATGGTCTGATTAAGCCGCAACGCTCTTTTTGTGTCAGGCAGATTTCACGCTCTAGCCACCATTAACGGTGACTCGAGGAGGTCGCAAGCTCGTCCCAGCCTACAGTGCTCCAGGAGTCCTGGTCCAGCTAACTCGGGGAGGCCTCGCGAAGTCATTTGTCCCATCAAGTGGCACCGTGAAGCCTGTAGTGCTGTAATTGGAGAATGCTCTCCTGCGGGCACGCGCGACAGAATGGTGGAACAATAGTCCCACCTCAGTAAACTATGAAGTGCTGGAGTGATTTATATTGATTTTGTGATCTTAGCCGATCGCCTCCAAGAACACATGGGGTGAGGTCCCCCACCTATACTCATCGTCTCGTCCGTGAGCTCATCACATAGATCTGGCAACCTGACTCGACACCCTCCTGAGCACTCCTCGCGCACCACACCCACGCCGGTGCACCTGGACCCGGGCATGCGACCCGACCCATTTACCCGGCTCTGGGAGAGCATGTTGAAGAGTGATATTCAGAGAGAGAGAGAGACGCGGGTGTGTGTAGAGGGGTAGGTTTTGTTCCTCTTTGGTTTGTGCAGGGAAGGCAGAAGGGAGAAGTGAAGCTGACACTTAGATGCTGCTAGCAAAGGAAAAGAAGAAGAAGGAAGGAAGCCTTCGCAGAGGAAAAAGAGAAAGGCAAGGCAGAAGGAAGAGGCGAATGAAAAAGAGAAGAGGAACTGAAGAAGAAAGAAGAAATAAAAAAAAGGTAAAGACAAGCAGAAGAAGAAGAGAAGCTGAAGGTAGGGGAAACATAACCAAGGAAGGAAGAAGAAGAGAAAGCAGAGCCAAGGAAGAAGAAGAAGACCTGCAGAGAAAAGAAAGAGAAAGAAACTGCAAAGAGAGGCAAGGCAGAAGACAGAAGAAAATAAGAAGAAAGAAGCAAGGCAACTGCAGAGAAGAAAGGAAGAAAGTCAGAAGAAGAACAAGAACATATTTTTAAGGCGTCTGATCCTATGATCAGACGTCAAAATTCTTTATTTTTGCCATAATTGACTTTTAAACTCATGCATTTCTATCTTTTGAATTAAGTTTTGAGTAATTAAGTGTTCAATTACATTTTTGAGATTAGTAATAAATTCCAATTGCTTCCTGTGTTCGACCTCGGATACTTAGGTTTTCGAGTAATAAATTTTTATTTGTTGACAATGCTTGATCACCTATACTATGATGTAACTAATTGTTAAAACACGATCAAGACGTGTCAACATTTTGGCATCATTGCCGGGGAGCAACGCGCAATTTATCACTAGTCCCTACATTCTTTTTATCATATTGAACACTAACTTGCCCTACTTTGCTTTGTTGTGATCCTACAGGTATTTCGCGAGAAGATCCCTCGCACAAGTCAACCACTCTAGGGCTGGTAATTTCTTTTCTTCCTTAAACTATCCCCTAAGCTTTGAAAGACAAAAGGAAGAAAATTAATTTAGGAATCAATTGCCTTCTTTCTATAGTAATCACCATCTTTAAGGCAAACGTTTCCTGATTTTGCGAAAATTTTTTCAAATCTTCTTGAAGTTGGAGCGATTTTTTTAGGTTCTATCCCACAAATTCATGTGCCTAATAGAAATCACGCTTAATCTCCGCAGACAACACACTTCTTGTTTTTAAGTCCAAAGAGAACCTTTTCAAAAAGAAAAAGAGGATTGGAAATAGAACCAAATTAGGGTTTCTACAGTAGGGTCTTGGAGTGCTAGTTCACACATGCCTGTATAAAAGGAAATGAACCCTCCCGCATTAGTGTGCTACCCAAGCCCTTGATTTAAGAGATCTAAACAAGACAAACCCTAAGAAAAATTAAGCTCTAAGATCACTTGAATCTTAAAATCTTGGACCTAATCACCTGGGAGTCAAATCAGGGTGATCACTTGGCTCCAAGCCTAGAATCATTCTGCCATCTATAGGACAGGTCAGGTAAAGTTGACCCCTTGGGTCAACCAACCTCTAAATTAGGTCACAACATCAAAACATCTAAAGTTCAAGTGAGAACCCTAAAGCACCTTTGAAATAAAAGTGATAGACTTTAGAGGTCAAGGTCCCCATTCTGGTCTACCTGGAATCTTAGTGATAAGAGAGGTCGGGTGGGGGAAACCCTGTAACCCGTGGGCATGCTCTACCGTGTAGGGGTCTTTGCGGGACTCTCCCTCTCTGGCTGCTGTTTGCACCTCAAAACACACCTATAATAACGCCTTCTTATGCTATTTTCTAGCATTAACTATGTATATTATAATCCTATAGTCGCATATGTAAAAACGGTTGCATGCATGCATTTAATCATGAGAGGAGGAGAAATGAATAAATGGCTTGCATAATTATTTTCTTTATCAAGTGTTTCTTTGCAAAAGTCCCTTCTCTATTTTTATTTTCATCTTTCTTTTTTTTCTCATTCCCGCGGCTGCCTTCTTCCCGCAGCCGCATGCAGCACCCCCGCCTCTCCCTGCTGTCCTTCCCGCGCCTCTCCCTGCAGCAGCCACTCTCCAACGCCTCTCCCTGCTGCTGCCATGCCTCCCCGCCATGCTCTCCTCCTCTATAAAGCCGCAGCTCTTCCTCGCGACAAGAGGGGACGTTGCTGCAAGACGCAGCTGCGGCAGCTGCTGAAAAATCGCCACGCTGCAGTCCACCACCTTCCTCGCCCGTTCTCCCCTCCCATACGCCGGCCCTCCGTCGAGGAGGCACCCGACGAGCAGGAGAACCCACTGTGGTGCACACCACCACAGTGGGAGCACCACCGCCCAGCTCTTCAACGAGCCGGTGGGCGTGGTGTGTTCTTTTCTCTTCGTTTGCATCTCCACGCCATTGCTGCCGCTTCAAGGTCCGAAGCTTGAAGCAGCAGCAGCAGCAGCAGCCCAGCGGCGACAGCAGCAGCAGCAGCACCCCCGCCTCCTCCGCGACCTTCCCCGTAGGCGCGCAACCCTCTGCGCGCGTCTGCAGGCCCGTTCTCCGCCTCCGTCTCCGTTCTGTCCACGCCGCAGTTGCAGCCGCAGCAGGCCGCTGCGCGCACTGCAGCGGCCGGGCAGGCCTTCGCGCCGACCCCCGCGAACCTCTGCAACCCTCCGCGACCGACTGCAGACTCCCCGCCGCCCTCTCCGAGCACGCCATCGCCCGCTCTCCTTCCTCCCACCCGGCCTGCAGACGCGTCACCTTCTCCGCGCGAAGACGCACCTGCATCCGCGATCTTCAGACGTCCGCCTCCGCGATCTTCAGACGACGCGGCGTCAGACGTCCGCCGCCGCGAGCAGATGCCTTACCTCGCTGCCATCGTCCGCGCTCGCGATCTCTCCCGCCCGCTCTTTCTCTCTCTGGCGCTCTCTCTCTCTCCGCGATCTCTCCCGCCCGCTCCCTCTCTGTCTTCCGCTCTCTCTCTCTCACGTATTCTCTATCTCTCTCTCTCTCTCTCTCTCTTTTTTTTCACTTACAGCAACACACACACACCCATTCACCGACACACACACTCACACACTAATAGTAACTTATATACATACATATATATACATATACATATATCTATATATATATACTTATATATACATAGTATATCTATATAGTTATGTATACATACATATAATATAATATATATATACATATACATATATAATATATATATATATATATACACATACTCATATACATATATATATATATATACATATCTATATACTTATACATATACACATATATATATACATATATATCTAGATACATATATACTTATATATATATATACATATATATCTAGATACATATATACTTATATACATATATATATATATATCTATATAGTATTATATATATATACTTATATACATATATACATAGCTATATACATATATACATATATATATATATATATATATATATATATACACCTATGTATATATATATATATCTATATATATCTATACATATATACTTATACATTTATATACATACATATGTACATATATTTTCACGTTATTTATTATACGCTGTATCGCGGGGATATCTGCACCAGTTGCTGATATTCCCTGATACACGCGTACAAAAAAAGCGTGGTCCCATACATCATCCATCCTCCATCCACACTCCACGCGGCACCTAGTCGTGTTGGTTGCGTCTCTCTAGACGTCGGCTGACTCGACATAGTGCTACACTCCATCGTCACCTCCACCCCCACCCCTTTATATATATACTACATATAAATATATATCTATAGCTACTATATTTACTTTCTATCTGATAGCTTCCTTCTTAGTAAAAAGATAAAAAAAGGTATAAAAGTGAAAAGATAATCTTTGATTTGCAGGTACCCCCGTCTTGCAAGTAGCAAGACGTGTTTTGAAACTCTGTTTTGGCTAAAAGCCAAGGACACAATTTTGAGGGTGTGCCTCAAGAACAAGGATTACCAGAAAAAAAAACCTAAATAAGAAAAATACCAAAAACAGAATAAACGAACGGAAGAGACGCGTTTTAAGGAAAACGTAGAAACTCGACTTGAACCCCACTTCCCTGAGTTCGACCCTGGGCTTAAAAGTGACAAGATAAAATCAATTAGGCCAGGTTAAAAATTTTGTAAAGAGATGGTTAGGTCTGAATTAGGTTAACCACTATACACATTTCAACGATAAAAATATCATATTAACAACCTATCCGGGCCGACCATCAGCTGCCCAGGTAATTCTTAGGTGGATGATGTTCTGATTCAGGGGTACCATCCGCCTCGAACCTCCATAGTCATCCAAACGTCTTTGGGTGTCTTGATTGGGTCAAAAACATCTCCAGTCCCTCATCTTTTCTCTTTAGGGCACACACATACATTCTCAGTGGGACTCGTTATTCAGATTTAATCGCTTCATAACTTGATTCTACATCTTGATTCAAACTCTGATTCTACATCTTGATTCCACCACCTGATTCAAATATGCAGTCACACCACTTAGGACTACCATTCAAGAAACCTGAATATCGGAGATCCATGAGAGATAGAATGATTGTGGATGCCATGAAATTCTATGAAAAAGAAGACAAAACCTCAACACCAGTAGAAAACATTTAGGTTGATGTCCCAACAACCACAACCTTTATCATAACTTGTGCCCAAGTACTATTGGCAGAAGCCACAAAAGGATCAACCCGTGACTTGCTCATCACTGGGTACATTGAGATAGAAAAATTGCACAATCTTGAATACCTTCAATGTATGACAAATCCTCGACTTTGGAAGCAACACCAAGATAGTCTTGAAAAATGGGAAGAGATAATGAGATTAGTAAAACAAATTATCGACCAGAAGTACCCGTATATACCACAAACAGAAGATGAACCATCTTGGGACAACATCGAGGATCAATCTGATCTTGGGTTTGAGGCACAAAATGGTTGTGGATTCCCAACCCAGATGGAGTACAATGTGCCTGATATTGAAGAAGGTTGGGAAGCTCCAAATGCAGAAAATACCATGTTGAGCCCATTCTAGACCATGAATCACCAGGCTTAGAATCCCAAAACTCCTGCAAGTATGAGAGTAGAACTGAACCTCTCGAGGGTGTAAATTCCGTCCCTTATTCTGATAAGGTGACCATCGAAGGTTATTCGGACCTAGATTTTTGCGATTCAACCTACATCCTAAGCCCAGAATCTAGATCTGAAACCTATTTTGAAGATTTCAAGGCCCCATATGAGGAAGATCAGTCTTTCAATGAAGAATATGATTTTGGGCCTCTAATTTGATGAATATCCCTCGCCAACATCCTCAGAGGAACTAATCGAATTTTCGGAAGTCATACCAATCTGCGATACAGAAACTAAGGAGTTGGACGAGTGGGGTTTCAATTGGGTCTATCCTATCAGCTTAGAACCTGAGCCTCTACCAGATAAGGACACCTTTTTAAGCTCAGAATTAACATCTAGGCTAGACCCCAGTCAGGCTGCTGAATATACAGCATATGATTTACTCTATGGTGGAACTCACGATCTTGAATCTCATTCAGATGTTGATTTTAGCAAACTCTCCGACGATTTCGAATCTGACCATAACATCGGAGAAAATCTGCTTCTTGATTATAACAAGCCAATTCTCCTTGAAGCCACATGCTCCACATATACAGAACCAATCCAAACCTGTTCGCTACCCCGACCTGCAGCCGAACTCAGTTTCTATTCCGATTCACCTCTCACTGAGCCGTTTGCAGATGATTCAACTCCATATCTATACCAAGTATCGGGTATTGATCAGACCGAAAAACAGGAGCCATCATTCTCTAATCACCCCTGTAGGGTTTCCACACCATGCACAGATTATTTTTCGGAACCCTACTCTAACTAGGCTGATTCGACTCAGCCTAAACCCGAGTTTTCACTTCCACATCCATCCGAGCCACATTGCATATGGTGGGTTCCACATCTGTTGATCTACATCTATCAACCCACCAGACGGATTGGGTTTGGGTTGCATCATCAGCCCACTGATCTTAACAAGCACCTGGTTGGACCAATCAGGCTCTTAATCAAGGTGCTTATTTTACAAAATCTCACTGATTTGACCACTCCCTCTCCACTCCATTTTCCTCTCGGCTGAAGGCATCAAATTTAGCACTCAACGGGAGGCAACCCGTCATTCCAAAAAATAAAGACCCATCTGATTATCTGTCTGTACTCCACATCCATTTCACCTTGAGTTCAGCCTTAGACAGTTGATCCCACCTCTGGTACACGTACCAGAGCTTGAATTCGTCCGCATCGGTCATTTCTGACCCGTTCACCCACCCGATGTATCCTGTTCTAAGTCCTTGACCTCAACACTATTTCACACCCTCCGTTTACAATGAGGACATTGCAAAACTTAGGCATGGGGGGCTAATAAAGTGCATACATACAGAACCAAGAAAAAGACAAAAGGATTCTCAAAAAAAAATTCACATATGTCAAAAATACAAAAAAATTGAAAAATTATGAAAAAGAACAAAAAAAAATGGAGGGAGGAAATTTTGTGAGCCACATAATCATAAGGAGAAAAAGAGAAAAAATGACAAAAAGGAGCACAAAATGAAAAAGAAATAGTCATTAGTAAAAGATTAAGGGATTAAATGAAGTTCTAGACCAAATGAAGAAAAGAGAAAAAGAAAAGTGCTAAGGAGACATAAAAAGAGATTAGCAGGAATGTTGATCTTAGGCCTCTTGGGCTAGATTCTTTAGCTTAAAAATTCACGTATTCGCTAAAATCTGGATAATCCTCAAGTGGTTGGGGAAAATGTGAAGCTTAAGTACTAGGTCTAAGGCTTAGGAAGTATTTGGCCTCGTTAACTGACCTTTGGTTTGTAGGATTCGGTAACCTAAGCACCCCAATTCACACACAGTCTGGTTTAGTGCGCATAAATATCAAAATCACTCAAAAGCGTTTAATGTTCTGAAAAAGCCACCTAGATTAGGAGTGGCCAATCAACACAAGTTGATTTGGACGAGTTCCCGGTGCGGAGAGGCAGGAAATTCCCCTCGAAGATGCGTACCAACATATCATCTCCTCGGTGCTTGTCTCTTAGGATATTTAAATATCCTATTGGGGGCATGTAAGTACTCTGCTGGTTCAGATGCCATGGGCGGCATTATCACGAAATGTCGATCGTCAGGGTCTGACTTCGACCACGGAACGCCATGGGCGGGATTATCTCGAAATCTCGAAAGCCAGGGTTCTGGGGGTTGCCATGGGCGGTGCTATCTCGAAGCATCGATAGCCAGGGACCCTTAAGGATTGATGATGGGGACGAGGAATCCGATACAGACCGTGTTGAGAATCCAATCCGAAGCTAGAAATAAAAAGAAAAGAGAGAGAAAGCTCTCCAAACAAATAAATCTTTTGTCTCTCTCTTACAAAAATGCACTGCAAACTAAACCTAGGCTAAAAATGTCTCAAGCGCGGGTGCTTTAACCGCGGAGTCCAACAAACCCTAGGATAGTTTCTGCGGGCCTTAAAAACCTTTGCGGAGGACTGAGGCTAAAGCAGGTCAGGTTCGGATTTTGGTTGATACTTGAGTACCTCTAGGCCTATTGTCGGCATTCTGACCTAATCACAAAAGAAAAGAAAAGCACTTATCATAACTGATGACGGACACTCAGGGACTAGAACAGAAGTTAAAACCTTGAAATTTTGCTAAGGGACTAGCAAAAGCTAGGCATGGGGGTATGATGAGAGCCTCATCATGAGCCATAACTAGCTCATTTTTGCCTACTAAAGAGAATAAAAAGCTCCTGCATAACCTGGAAGAGGGCTTAATTGAAGGAATAAGTGTTCTGAGAAGAAAACATGAAATAAAGGTTAAAAATGTACTTTTACCATTGCATTACATAAATGGGATTTCTCCGAGACAAAACATAGGTCAAATGGTCTAAATAAGATGAAAAGTGGGTTGATTCAATCAGAAATGGGTTCACGTGCAATCCAAGAATTAAATGACATTTGGTAACCCTAAAACAGACCCGCTTAATTCAACAAGGTTTCGGTTAGAATAAAAATCAATTAAACCCTCTAAAAATCATGTAAAAATATCCCCTAGGGTTTAGAACGTTCAATTTGGCCTTTGGAACCTAGTTTGACCTGGATTAGGGTCCTAGCTCATCAATTAACCTAATTTGGATTTTTACGTAAAATGTCAAGTCAAACGTTGTCAAACCTAAAATCCAACTTCATCATTGGATTCCTTAGGTCCAAATTAGGTTTGTACCAAAATTTGGACCTAAGGGGAGGTCATCTTGACTACTTTGCAATTTAGTACACCCAATCACATTTTGGTCCCTATCTTTTGAAAACCATTACATAAAACCCCCTAACTTCCTCGCCACTCTTACAAGTAGGTCCCTCTGCCATTATTGGGGAGAGATCCTACTTCGGCGAGGATTAGAGAGGGAATACTCTCTGATTCCTCAGAGATCTCCCAGATTTGGAAGGGAGATTCTCTGAGGAATGCCCTTCCATCTGAACTCAATCATGATCCCTGATTTGCACCCAATCTCTCATGCGAACGCACGAGAGATTTGGGTACTTAATTGTTTCCATCTCCGGCGAGGATTCCCGTGCTTGGAAGCTTGTCTTCCAAGCACAGGAGTCCCTGCCTGTGCCTATAAATTAACCCTCATCTCCGGCCGCACCTCCTTAGCTCAACTTGGCCGGAATTCTACATCAATTTCCTCTTCTTCTCCTCCGACCAAGGGGTCCAGCGAGCTCTGGTGAGCCCCCCTACTCTTCCTTATCGCTTTGCCACAAAACCTATGGCAGAGCTATCCTCCTCATCCTCCTCCGCGTCGCACAACACCCGTGCGAGTTGCCCTAGCCCCATCGTCGCCGCTGTCTTCCTCCACTGGACACTTTCTTCTCCGGCGACAGCAGGTATTGCCAGCCACCTTCTCGCCCCCTTCGTCCCCTTAGTTAGGTTAGAACTGCTCTTCTCTATCTCCTCTCTGATTTCCCTCATCTTATTTCACCAAACGCTCCTCGACCGCCGCTGTTCACCACCAACTTCTTCATCTCCAGCCACCCTCCGGCGAGATGCTCCCATCACTTCGCAGCCCCACACGTCTTGCCGACCATCGCATAACCTCCACCTCATCTCACTGAACATCCTCCACCCGTCCACAGACCTTCTACACCACCACAACTGTCCCCCTACCAAACCCATCCATCCGGCCATAGGGCGACCTAGGCACACATGCTTAGGCCGCCCTGTAGCCTGCCACCTAGTGCCTCACCTTCGCCATGACACGGCGAAGGTGCTCCTGTGGTTTGATTAAGCCGCAAGGCTCTTTTGTGTCAGGCCAGTTTCACGCTCTAGTTGCCATTAACGGTGACTCGAGGAGGTCGCAAGCTCGTCCCAGCCTGCAGTGCTCCAGGAGTCCTAGTCCAGCTAACTCGGGGAGGCCTCGTGAAGTCATTTGTCCTAGCAAGTGGCACCGCGAAGCCTGCAGTGCTGCAATTGGAGAACGCTCTCCTGTGGGCGCGCGAGAAAGAACGGTGGAACAATATTCCCACCTCGGTAAGTTGTGAAGCATTGGAGTGATTTATATTGATTTTGTGATATTAGCCGATAGCCTCTGAGAACACATGGGGTGAGGTCCCCCACCTATAGTCACCGTCTCATCTGTGAGCTCATCACACGGATCTGGCGACCCAACCCGACACCCTCCTGAGCACTCCTCGCGCACCATACCCACGCCGGTGCGCTTGGACCTAGGCGTGCGACCCGACCCATTTACGCGGCTCTGGGAGAGCATGTTGAAGAGTGATATTCAGTGAGAGAGAGAGATGCGGGTGTGGGTAGAGGGGTAGGTTTTGCTCCTCTTTGGTTTGTGCAGGGAAGGCAGAAGGGGAAGCAAAGTTGACACTTAGATGCTACTAGCAAAGGAAAAGAGGAAGAAGGAAGGAAGCCTTCGCAGAGGAAAAAGAGAAAGGCAAGGCAGAAGGAAGAGGTGAATGAAAAAGAGAAGAGGAACTGAAGAAGAAAGAAGAAATAAAAAAAGGTAAAGACAAGCAGAAGAAGAGAAGCTGAAGGTAGGGGAAACAGAACCAAGGAAGGAGGAAGAAGAGAAAGCAGAGCCAAGGAAGAAGAAGAAGACCCGCAGAGAAAAGAAAGAGAAAGAAACTATAGAGAGAGGCAAGGCAGAAGACAGAAGAAAATAAGAAGAAAGAAGCAAGGCAACTGCATAGAAGAATGGAAGAAAGTCAGAAGAAGAACAAGATCATATTTTTAAGTTGTCTGATCCCATGATCAGACGTCCAAATTCTTTATTTTTTCCATAATTGACTTTTAAACTCATGCATTTCTATCTTTTGAATTAAGTTTTGAGTAATTAAGTGTTCAATTACATTTTTGAGATTAGTAATAAATTCCAATTGCTCCCTGTGTTCGACCTCGGATACTTAGGTTTTCGAGTAATAAATTTTTATTTGTTGATAACGCTTGATCACCTATACTACGATGTAACTAATTGTTAAAACACGATCAAGACGCGTCAAAAGAGACCCTGCAGACGGATTGCAAGCTCGAATTTAGATCTAGAAGCCAAGGCTTCAGATCTGAATTTGACCTTAATGGAGGGGTGAACGATGAATAAAATGCGACGAAAATTAGAGAAAATGAATTGAGGTGTAGGGAAAGCTGTATGAGTTGATGCGAATATGCAGGAAACTCCTCTATAATCTAACTTGATCAGAGAGTTTGGAGTGGATCTAACCTAGATCTAAACTATTCTAAACTAATCCATCACAAAATTCACTATCTGATCTACTCCTACTGATCTAAATTATACTAACTAACAGTAAAATGAATCTAGAAAGTAGGGAAACTAAACTACGAAAGCAGTAAATCTAGCTAACAGACGAAGGTGGTGTCCAAGGTTTATCGGTCGGAGGTCGATGTTGACGAAATGGAGGAGACCCTCAACTGAAGAAGGAGGTGTCCAAGAGCCAACAACTGGCAGCTAGAGGCAATTGAAGGAAGGAGGAGACCTGCTCTATCACTGCAAGTAAGGAATTCAGGTAGGGGAGCTTAGGGGATCGATGAAGGGAACCACTTAGGGGGGAGGGAGCGATTTGGCGTGCTCGCGAGCTCAAGGAGGTGCTTAAGTAGGTGTTTGAGTGGATCAAAGCACTGTGGAGGTGGAATTAGATTCCTAGGGCTTGGGCGACAGTGATGAAGAGAGAAGGGCACGTAAACATCCAAATCAAATCATGGCCATTGGATTGGATCTGGCACAGGTGGTGATTACACGTGTGAAGTCACACGAAGGTTTGATTAGGATCGGTCATTGGATCAAGAGATCATAGGGTCAACGACTGGGATTGGAGATGTTCTTACGTGAACAGTAGACCACACCGGTTGCAGGTGTGTTGGAGATTTTACATGGAGGCCTAAATAGGTGAAGCGGTGGGAATTTTGCTCAGAGACCCATTAGTCATAAGTATGATAGCTACGCGGTCCTTGAGGCTTTCAGAGAGGTCCCTGGCGGTTTGCAATGAGGTCCTTGGAGATTTTAAATGAAAGAAATGTGTGCTTAAAGAACCTAAGTGTAATGTCAATGATGAAAGGTTCTAATGATATCCAAATGCACCCAAGTTTTTATTGAAGTCTAGTTGAACATTTAGGAAGTTGATTTCACTTTCCATTTGATCTTTCGAACCCAAAATGTGTTCAATTTACAAAGGGATCATCAATTTGTATTAATGAATAGAATATCTCATTTTATGACCTAATTTTGCATTTTTAGCAAAAATTTGATGTTTTAGATCATTTCTGTTATTTCCCACACTTAACCTATTTCATGTGTTAATTATATAGTGTTTAACCTAGTTTCTATCTTAACTTGGGCATTTTAGCTATGATGAGCCACACCTCATCAAAGCTCTCATTGGCAAATGAAAATAAATTAACATCAACTTGAGCTGTCACCTAGGTGGGTGTTTGATCTGGAATCGCTAAGGTGATTTGATCACCTAAGAATCCTACACACTATTAATTGGTGTTCAGGGACATCCGATGATGCTCTGAAACTAATTGGGTCATTACAAAGACCTCGATTCTGTGCATCAAATCTCATAGGCCTCTACTACCAAACAAAGAGGGAAAATAGTATTAGTGTCAAAAATTGGGTATAATCTCCTCTGATAAAGAAAATCAAATCAAAACACCTCAGAGTCATCATTTTAAATCCAATTAGAACTCTAAAATCTCAATTCACTCGATTAAAACCAATCGAACCAAATTAAATCTCTAATCTCTCGATTAGGCATGAAAACCAAATCCAAATAAATCAATTGAATTGCAATCAATTCGCAACATAGGGAGGGCTCTTGTGATCTGGTGAAGTGAATGGACGAGCCCTCCAATGGATTGGGCGCACCGTGGGACCTGAGAGCTAAGAAGCTTCAGACCTCATGGTGGCTTTAATGGATGGAGTGAATTGGTGTTTAAATTGTCAAGGAGAATAGTGAACGTGAATCATGAGATGAGGGGGAACCTCTATGAATCATAATGGGTGGGCAAATTTGCCTCTCTGATCTAAATTGATTAGAGAGGCCCAATCGAGGAAACTAAGTCTAAATCTAATCTAAGCTAATTAACATCAAATTGCTAATCAAAAGCTATTCTAAACTATCAAAATTACATTAGAAAGTAATCAATCTAATCTATAAAGCCATAATCTAACTAAAAAGTAGTAAATATAATCTAACAGAAGAAGGTGGTGTCCTAGATCCACCGGCCGTTGGCCAATGGCAATGGAATGAGGAAGCAAACCTATGTTGTCACCACAAGTCTATGAAAGGAAAATTGGAGCTAGAGAGATGGAGGAAGGGATCACTCAAGGGGGAGGGAGTGATAAAGGAGCAAGTGGGGGAGTGGAGCTCCTTAAATAGGCATTTAAGGGCTTAGGTCACCGGATCAATGTGCCATGGAACGTTGGACGTCGACAACAGGGATGGGTTTTGGCAGAGTATGGGAAAACTTAGGGTGAAAACCACTCGTAGGATGTGATCTGGGTGAGGGCATGATGCTATACACACCGGCGATTGGAGGATAGTGGGAGATCCACCATTGGATCTGTGGATCAAGGATGGATGGCTCTTGTTCAATGAGTTCATCGCGTGAACAGTATTGAGCAAGGAGAGTTCCCAGGCCTTTTGGTGATTTTACGAAGAAGCCCAAAGGTACTGAAGTGGTAGAACAATTGCACAAGGACTTGTAAGTGGATGGAAATCAATACAACAAGATCCCTGGCAGCTTGCGGAACAGTCCTTGGCAAGTTTTAAGTAGATGAAATGTGAAGGCTTGAGGACCTAAATGCAAATCACTAAATCCAACGTCCAAATGATCCCATAACTCAATGTAATTTTTATGGCATGTTAATTGAACATTTTAGAAGTGAATCCCACAATTGATTTGTACTTTCAAGTAAAATTGGTGTTCAACTGGCATTCAGACCATCCAAGTGTATTTTAGGTTTAGAATATCTCAAAATAGACTTAATTATGCATTTTTAGCACAAATTGAGTGTTTTAGGTCTTTTTCCATAAATCTTACACTTAACCCATTCTTTATGTTAATAGATAGTGTTTTAACCTCATTTCTAGCTTAACTTGGGCATTTTAGCTATGATGAGCCACACCTCATCAGTAGCCAAGGATGAGGTTTTAGTAGTGGTTACTTAGGGTTTTTATAGAATAGGAAGGGGGGGGTGTGGTTATGGTGGTGAAGAGCCACCATGGTGGCTGGCCATGGTGAAAGGTTGTCACCATTTTGGTGCGAACTTGAAGGCTTCTAGAAGAGGCTATTTTGCACCAAAATGGAAGGTGTAGATGGTGGTTGTGATGAGGTGTAGGGTAGGGATTTAAGGGAAGGTTGGCACCATTTTTGGGTGGTGGTTATGGGGTTAAATTGGTGACAACTTGGAGGTGGTTAAGGGTTTGGTGGTGGGTTGAATAGGTGCCAATATGGAGGGATGTGAGTGAAGGTGGTGGTTGGTTGTAATGGCGCCAAAAGTAGGGGGAGGTGGAGGTGTTTTTTGGGTCATGCGTGGCCAACAATGAGGAGTAGAGGGGAGGTAGAGTAGGAGCTAGCTAAGCTAGCTTAACTTGCAGAGGGTAGGAGCTAGAGATAGCTAAGAGGAGCTTCTTGAGTTGGAATGTGTCTCCATGGAGCTGAAAATGAGCTAAAGTAGAATTGTCTGCAAACTCTACAACCAACTTAGCTAGCTAGTTCTTTGCTAGCTACTAAGTTGAGTAGTGTTGATCTAGGTTGAGCTAGCTTCATCTTGTCTGGAGCTGAGGTGAGTTAGAACTGATCTGCCTGAAGACTCCTTAGCTAGCTTAGGTCAAGTTGCTAAGCTCAACTAAGTTGAGTTGAGTTGAGTCTTCATGAGCTAGAGATGAGCTGACCTGAGCTGGTTGATGACTTTTCAACTTACTTAGCTTTGCTATTTGAGGACTAGAAGTTAAGCTAAGTAGAGTTGAGCTGCCATGTGCTTGGTGGAGCTGAGAATGAGCTGGATCCGACTGAGATGAGCTGGATCCGACTGAGATGAGCTGGGTTGAGCTAAGATCCAACTGGATTGAGTTGGGATCTAGCTGGAAAGTGTTTCTATCTTCTTCTTGCCTTTTTCCCTTTCACATTGTCAAGGGTTGGTTTCTATGGTGTATTCATCCCTGACAATGAAATGAAGTATATCACACATAAAATGATAACAAAAATATGAAAAAGCATGCGTAAACATAAAATGCAATGAATGCCTAAATACAACCCAATACGATAATGTAGTGTACAAAACCTAGGAACTAGATGTGATTTTAGCCTAAGAGTGATGATAAACTTGTGTTTATCACTCCCCAATGCTTATCTTTTTTCTAGTCCCTTAGCAAAATTGTTTCACAAAACAACATTTGGGAAAACTAATTTCTTTCTTGTTTTTGAGAACATTTTTTTACAGGACTTTGGCTGGTTTGAAAAATAAAGAAGGTACAAGATTTGTTTATAAAACATTAGGATTCATCCTTGGATCTAAAGGTTAGCATAAAATAGGATTTGTGTATCTTCTCAAGAATTCGACAAATTTTCCCTTTCTAATTCCAATTATCTTGTCAACTACTTTTGCAATAAGAACCTCCTTGACTTAAAGAACTGATCCAGAATTTGCCTGACGATGAAAAATCAGGTGTCAGTGCTTTGTGAATAGCCAACATTTTTTTTTGAAATTATATTTTGATTTTTTTGTTGTTTTCTCTCCCATCCTTAGCCTTAGATTAACCTTAATAGAATTGTGTTAGAATCCTTGTCCCTATTATTGGTCCTCGAGGAGGCTCTTCGAGGAGGCTCTTTCTCCGACGCTATAAAAGCATCGTCCAAGACATGTCCGGGAGCCATACAACCCAACACCTCGTGGCACCATGAGAGGAACTCCTAGCGAATCCAGGCTCTCGTTTTGATACTTCGGGATTGTACTGTCTGAGACACCTGAATCGCAAGATGTGCTTATGTGCTCCGTATGTAGATATGGAATATAGGTATGGAGCAAGCACCAAGGTGGCAACATAAGGAAGGTAGAAAGATATCACCTAAGTGAAAAGAGATTGAATTCAGGATGGTCAGAACCTGAGAAAAGTGGAAAAGGAAAGCAGGAAAAATGATGGGTTACCTCCCATCTAGTGCTATCTTTTATGCCTTTTAGCCAAGCTTGAAGCGCATCAAAGATCAAGGTTGGGTAAGTCATGTAAATCTTGTGAATCTAACCATTGACTTGTAAGGAAATATTGTCTTTGGATCAAAAATATCAATGACATCATATGGATAAGTTTTAAGGAGGATGTAAGGGCCAGTCCATTTTGATTTTAACTTTCCCAGAAAAATTCGTAATCTGGCGTCAAAAAGCCAAACATACTGATTAGGTTCAAAAGATTTCCGAACAATATATTTATCATGAAAAAGTTTAGTTTGGTCATTGTAAAACTGCACATTTTTGTAGGCAAAATTACGAATTTCTTCCAATTCAGTTAATTGTAATTTATAGTGTTTACCGGCTTTAGTTAAATTTAAATTAAATTGCTTGATCATGTAGAAAGCTCTATGTTCGAGTTCAACTGGGAGATGGCATGCCTTTCTATAAAGGAGGTGAAATGGTGACATGCTAATCAGTGTTTTGAAAGTGGTACGGTAGACCCATAAAGCGTCGTCCAACTTGTTGGACCAGTCTTTTCGGTCAAGCCTAACTATTTTTTGGAAAATATTTTTGGTTACCTGGTTAGAAACTTTAGCTTGGCTATTAGTTTGGGGATGGTAAGGAGTGAAAATTTTATGATTAACCCCATATTTAGATAAGAGTTGATGGAATTGGGAATGTGTGAAGTGAGATCCTCCATCACTGATAATGGCCTTTGGAACTCTAAATCTTGAGAAAATGTTTTTCTTGATAAAGTCCATGACAACCCGATGACCATTGGTGTGAGTGGGTACTACTTCAATCCATTTTGAAGCATAGTCGATTGTGACTAAAATGTATAGGTACCCATAGGAGTTGATGAATGATCCCATGAGTCGATGTCCTAAACATCAAAAATTTCAACTTCTAAAATCAGGTTAAGGGGGCATCATATCTTTCTCAGTCATGTTGCTGATACTTTGGCAACGCACCTAGGATCGAACAAATTATTGGGCATCTTTGTGTATGCTGAGCCAATAGAATCCAAAACTCAAAATTTTGGCTACAGGTCATCGTATGAAAGTGTGTCAGAGTATTATGAAATTCCGAATTAGGAACACATTGTCGGATGACCTGATCAGCACAGATGCGGAACAGATCAGGCTCCCCCCAAAAATAATATTTAATGTCGGCGAAGAACTTATCCTATTTGGATTTGGCCAGTCAGGAGGGATTCATCCAGTCACCAGATAATTTGCTATATTAGCAAAACAGGGGAGGTTATTAACAACTAGGAGGGTTTCATCTGGAAAGATATCAGGTGGGGTAAGAATATCATTCGTTGTGAGACAAGAGAGATGATAGACCATTACATTATGTGAACTCGCCTTATCCTTAATTTCCTGGTCAAATTCCTGGAGCAGAAGAAACCATCTAATAGGGTAAGGTTTCGCATCTTTCTTGTTTAGCAAATATTTTAATGCCGAGTGGTTCGTATAAATTGAGACTTGTGACCCCAAGAGATATGATCTGAATTTTTCTAGGGCTAATATAATGGCAAGAAGTTTTCTTAGTAACAGTGTAATTTCGTTGGGTATCATCTAATGTTTTGCTTGCATAGTTGATTACAACAGCCTTCCTGTCAATGCATTGCCCTAAAACTACCCCAACAACAAAATCTGAGTCATTAGTCATTAATTCAAAGGGATGATTCCAATTAGGTCCCTGTAAAATCGTTGCCTCAGTGGCTTCTTTCTTCAATTTCTCAAAGCTCTCCCAGCATTGATTAGTGAAATCAAAAGGTTGGCCTTTAGTTAAGAGTTGACTCAAGGGTTTTAAGATCTTAGAGAAATCCTTGATGAATCTGCAATAGAATCCCACATGCCCCAAAAGTAATCATATCTGCTTAACAGAGTTGGGTAGGGGAAGTCTAGATATGGCATCAATCTTAGCTCGGTCTACTGTAATTCCATCTTTAGAAATGACATGGCCTAAGATGATGCCTTCCTAGACCATGAAGTGGCTTTTTACCTAACTGAGGACTAAGTTGACTTCTATGCATTTTTGGAGAGTCTTGTCAAGATTCTTAAGACATAAGCCAAAAGAGTCTCTAAAAATGGAGTTGTCCATAAAAACCTTAAGACATTCACCTACTGATTGCACAACAATCATATGACTTAAATGACCTGAATTAAGTTAGAACTTAGCATAATTGTAGTATAAGTCATGCATTAGTAGCATACATTGCATCTTTTCTTCTTTACTTAAATAATCATGAAATAATGTTATAATGTACTGATTAGTGTATTATTTGCTTTGTAAGCAATAAAAGCTCAGGAGATGGCCTGAAGCTGGATCTAAAGTAGGAAAGATGCTAGAGTTGCAGCAGAGCTGAAATAGAAGCCTTAGAATAAGGATGAAGACATAATGTAGGGAAAGGGTATGCTACATTACTTGTAGTATTTTAATGCTTGAGTTAAATTCTGAAGAACATAGGATCTATTCCTAGCCTTAGGACAGCCTTAGATACCCTCCCAAACCTTAGCCACCCTTAGATTAGGTTACCTTAGCCTAGAATACCTCAAAACCTATCTTCTAGCCCATCTCTGGACGTCTAGGTAGGATGCTGGATGTCTTGGACCCTTAGACACCACCCGCAGAACCTAGAACCCATTCTACTAGAATATTGGACATCCAGACAAGGTGTCATATGTCCAATTTCTACAGAAATCCAAGACAGAATCTAAACTTCACCTTGATTCAACATTGGACATCTAGGCTAGAGACTTAGACTTCTGATTTTGAAGTATAAGTCATCTGATCATTAAATCAGACATCTGGAACCCCTCTCCAGTTGCTGTTTTTGAAATCAAGCCTAGATCTTGATTTCTTAAGCCCCTAAACCCAATCCTACACCCTAGGGAACCTAAATTAAGATGTTCGGGACCCTTAGACACTACCCTAAGACCCTCCTAAGAACCTAATTAGGTTCTTACTAAACCCAATTGACTTGAATCTAAGTCAATTACACTTCACCTAGTCAATTAGACTCATAAAGTCCAATTGAGCTCAAACCTCAACCAACACAAGTCTAATTGGACTCAGTGAGAGTCCAATTGACTCAAGCCTAACCTAATTGGGAATTTTCTCCTCCAATTACACACACACGCACTCAATTAAACTTATGGTGAGTTTAATTGCACTTATTACCTTAGTATTAGGTTTTATGAACCTATTTTTAGAAACCTACCCAAACCCAATAACCTAGATCTATAGGAGTCAACCTAGACCACCTAGCCACCACCTATTCACACACACACACACACACCCACATGCACACACCTTGGCCACCCACTCTAGAGTCCTCTAGAATCTTCACCAAGTGGCACCACCTCTTGAAATCCAAAAATAGGAAAACCACTTAGTCCATTCTTAGATCTACAAATTATGGATCTAAGAAGACTCACTCACATCCATCTTGATGCCAATATGGAGGCTCTTCTAGAGAATTCCACACTTCTCTAGATGAGCCAACCCTAAGTCTATAAAAGAACATCGACGACCAAGAGACTAATATGAGACTCCATTCCTTACTGCATCCATGAGCTCCATCACCTCCGCAATCACTATCTCCATGTCCAAGAGCTAGAGCACCTCCTCCACCTTCTCAAGAGGCTAGCCACCCACCTTGGCCGTCCCTCTTGACCCTCTCATCACCACCAGCCACACAACTATGGGAGACCACCTCAATGTCCTACTTTCTTTAGCTAGATTAATGTTCTTCATGTTTTGATTCTTCATTAATTCTTGTTAGTAATAGTAGTAAACCTCTATCTTTTCTGTTAGTTAGAATACCTTTTCAAGTTCCATGTATAAGCTTTCCTCTAGCAGTGTAATGACAATATTTTAAAGGAATAAAAAATCATCAGTTGCCTATTTCAACCATATATATATATTACAATAAAATGTCAGTTCTAGAGGATGTGAATGATTTAGCGATAGATTCATTTTCTGCTAGTCCCCATCGCATAGTAGAGGTCGTCCGAACACAAACACACACATTCACTTTTGTGATCTATCTAACGCACACACATGTTTTATGTGTTTACAACGAGACTAGCGCATCTCTTACTTGCATTATTGAAACTAGAGTCCGATTCTAAGCAAGTAAAGAACAAATAATCAAAGTCAATTTCATTTTTATATGCCTCCCTGAGATCGACCAGGACTCACCATCTCGATAATTAAATTTTTGTTGGAATTGTGATTCGCACTATACTACGATGCTTCTCTAAATCAAATATGCATTTTACAACTCCAAACACCTACTAGGTTAGAAAAAATTGCAAGCATACAACTTTGAAAAGTCACAAGGGCATTGCAAAGTCCGAATGGCATCCTTCGAAAAGCAAAGGTTTTGAAGGGGTAGGTGAATGTAGTCTTTTCTAAGTCTTCAGGGTAGATTGCTACTTGATTATAACTGGAGTATCCATCAAGGAAATAGTAAAATTCCTACCTGGCTAAATGCTCCAAGATTTGATTGATAAATGGGAGTGGGAAATGTTCTTTCTTGGTGGCGGTGTTTAATTTTTTGTAATCAATGCACACCTGCCAAGAAAAAGCAGTTCTTGTGGCAATATTTTCCCCTTTCTCATTTGTAATGATAGCTAATTCTGCTTTTTTGGGAACAACTTGAGTAGGACTAACCCAATTACTATTGGAGATAGGGTAGATAATGCTGGCGTCCAGCCACTTGATGATCTCTTATTTTACCACCTCCTGCATATTAGGATTCAATCTTCTTTGAGGCTGGTGGGAGGGGTGAGAGTCATCCTCTAGATAAATTCTGTGAGTATAGTAGGACATATTAATACCCTTAAGATCTTTAAGAGTCCAACCAATTGGTTTTAATTTGATTCTTGCTCAAGACTTGGAGAAGATTTTCCTGTTGATCCCTAGTAAGATTGGAATTGATAATCAGGAGCATAGTTTGTTTAGGTCCTAAGAAAACATACTTCAAAGAGTCTGGCAAAGGTTTGAGATCCAATTGCGAGCTAGGCTCAGATAAAGATTCAGTAGCCAGATCCAGGGAGGGAGGGGTGAAGAGTCAGATGTGGGAGGTAAAGTCAGGGTAGGGGGGTGAGGTGACTCAGGAATAGATTCAATTGCAAAGCAAGTATTGAAGTGTGTAATTTGCATGGTTTCTTCCACTAAATTAGCTATTTTCGAATTTGAATCGTCAAAGAAATCAGGTTCTCGAAAACTCCTTGAAGCTTGAAAAATATCCAAAGTAATTAATTCTCCACCGCAAGTGATTTTCATCTTTCTAGAATCACAATCAATATTTACCTTTGTGGTGGCTAGAAAGGGTCTTCCAATAATAATTAGGGTATTCTTTAATGCTTTTGGTAGTTCAATATCTAGGATTAGAAAGTCTATGGCAAATAAACAATTCTGGACCTGAACAATGACATCCTTAACAATCCCCTTTGGTTTGATTATAGATTGGTCAGCTAATTGTAATGTAACCTCGACGGGTTTTAATTCACGAAATCTAAATTCGTCAAAAACAACAGTGGGATAAGATTTATGGAGGCACCAAGATTAAGAAGGACGTGATCAAAAGTGGTGTCATTAATGACAATCGAAATTAGAGGAGCGCCTGGGTCTTTCTTCTTCAGAGGTAGTTTTCTTTGTACAATCAAGCTAACTATCTCTGAAAAGATCACCTTTCTTAAGTTTCTAGACTGCCTTTTAGGAGTACACAAATCTTTTAAAAGCATAGCATAGGCAGGGATGTACTTAATTACATCTAGGAAAGGGATGTTTATTTTGATTTGCCCAAAAATTCCTTTAATTCCTTATTAGAGGGCTCAGATTTCTTTTTATTTTTGTTAGTGGAATGAAGTGCTTGTGGAAAAGGAGTAGGACTTTGCAGTTTTGCAGTTGAAGGTTCCTGAATCAGGGTGGAAGGAGAGTTAACTTGCTTTTCTTTGGAGTGGGTTCCATATTTGGATGTAGAAGGGATGGAATCTTGAGTAGTCTTTTCGCTCCTCAAAGCAACTACATTGGCAGTGTGATTATTTCTGGGAGGAGGTCAGGAGCCTTGATTTTGATGGAAACCCTGTTAGTACATAAGTTTTGATGCACCAAAATTTGTGAGTTGCCTGTGGATCGTAAAGTATACTAGAGGAGAGGGGTTAATAGTATCACTTAAAATAAAATTATGAAACAAAAATAAATCCACAACAGAATCAAGCATAGATTACACTTAGATTTATAATGAAAACCCAAATCGGGTGAAAACCACTACCTAAGCCTCTCAGCTTAGGATTTTCCCGACTAGTCGAGGTTAGTCAATCCACTATCGTACCACTTGAACGAGGGTGGCACAACCTCTTTACAGACCACTTCTCTATACAGCCTGAAGAGAAGCACAACAACAACAACAATAATGGATCTTTCCCAATAACTTGGAATCCATTAATCAAAGCAACAATAGAAAAGAATAATATAAAATTATGGAATCTCAATAAAAATCAAACCAGAATTTCAGTGGAGGTTTAAAATGACTTGCTTTAAAAGGCGTGAGAAACGAAGCGTAGAAGCACTTGAAGAAGCATGAGAAGCTCTATTCTTTTGGAGGATTTTTCTATTGAAAGTTATGTGAAAAAGGGTTGCGTACAACCTCTATTTATACTAAAAATTTGACCTAAAAAGGAAATGAAATTGATCGATTAATTAAGGTAGATTAGTAGATCAAAATGAGATTGGTCGATTAGTCTAGTTATTTGATCGATCACTTATTGGTCGATTAATTAGCTTAATTGGTTAATCAAAAGGGTATCAATCAACTTCCTAAAATGGGATGATTTGATCGATTAACTAAGTTAGTTGCTCAATCAATCAATTTGGTCGATCAATTAGTCTTATTGGTCGACCAAAAACCTTAGAAACTATTTTTTAGAGAAAAGGCAAAAATCTGTTTGAGTTTTATTTTGAGGTTCCTTACAACAATATCCTAGACTCAATAAAAATAAAAGACAAAGATCATCATCCATCTGATCTTGATCCAAGAGAGAAGCTCAGATCTGTGAAAGTCCTAAAATGTTAGTCTTGCAATAAACATAATTTTGGTGCAACAAAACAGAGGTGCTTACAAAATTATGTTATCAGTTAAGACTAACCTTTAAGGACTCTGTCATTGATTCATGGAAAGGAACAACGTTCTCTGATGAGCGTGATTTCATATGCGAAAAGATTTGAGTTGGAAACCTGTCATTGTAGTGCGTAGAAATTTGCTAACCAGCTAAAATTTACCAAAACTCGAGGTGAGTCCCAGGTCGAATACAGGGAGGCGAACGTTTGGTTTTGAGAAATCTGCATTTCGCTTTTATTTATTTCTGTTGTTTTTATCTTTTGTAATTTTTTGTATTTTAATAAGGCAAGAGATCAGGTCGAAATAATTTCTATCTAATCTACTTGCAGAGAGAGAGAGAGAGAAATAATCACATATATATCTCAAATAGTTTTCTACAACTAAGAAAGCGGAAAACTACACTAGAAAGCAGTAAAAGATAGATTGAGGTGAGAAGAGTCCCCCTCGACGGTCGCTTGGAGGACAACTCACTGTGACGTTGCTTGGAGGAAAGTGGTGAGGAGCGGGATGAAGGAGAACTATGTCGGAGGACGGAGGGTGGGATGGGACGATGTCGCAGCGAGGATCTTCTTCCAGACGGGATGCTCTAGAAATGGGGGTGAAAGGTGGGAAAATATTTTGGTTTTCTACTCTAGAGGAGCATCTCGGGCTTGGGACAAGCTCTCTCTAGAGCCTTGGAGGTGGTGAGGGAAAGAAAGGAAGAGGTGAAGAAGAATGAGAAGTCTAGGGGTCCTTTTATAGTGGAGGAGAGAAGATAATTTGCATATGGGCAATTAGTGACATCTAAAGATGTCGCTGGAGACTTGCCTTAGACGTCGCTGAAGATCATGCACCCACCATTGGTGCTCGCAGCTGTGCTCGCGTGCTCCCCAACTGCCTCGATCGCTCACCGTTTGATCGTTGATGAACGGTCGAGAATGCGCTAAGATAGCGTGCTCAGCATGCTCAAATGCATGTGCGATCGTGCATTCATACCCACGCACATCCAGCAGTTGGATGCTCAAATGGAGGGTTGAGATCGTGCGAGATCTGTGCTCAAATTGCAGGCTAGAGGGCGCATCAGATCAGGCGTTGGACTGCGCATGCGATCGCACATGCATGCGCGGGCTCATCCGTGCTCATCCGCATGTCCACGTGGAGAAGTCGGCACCGTTCGATGAAGATCGCGCAACTCTAATTAGCCTCCCACGCCTGTGTGGTCAATTGGTGACGTTGGAGGATTCGAACATGCGGCCCTTGTTTGCAAGCCATGTGCACTACCGTTGAGGCAAAGCCGTGACCTTGTCATCTTGATGGAAATCATGGCACTTGGTCTCGATCATTGGATGAAGATCCAACAGTCGAGATCTCATCCAGACTTTCTGTTTTGAGGTGAGGCAAAGGTTGCGGCCGGTCTTGGGCAGCTATGATGGCGCCACATGGTGCCATCATGGCTGTCTATTCTATTTGCTTTGTAGGTGGCACCACAGACGTTGGATTGGGTCGATTTTTGCATCATTGGGGTATGATCGTCGATTTGGATCCATCCGTGCAGTTAGATTTGTCATTTGAAGCTCTGAGTTGTGTCACTTAGTCCCTTGGCCGTTGATCTTTCTCAGAATACATAAGGTGCTGTAGGATTCCGATCAAGATGATTTCGGAGGTGTTGGACTCTGATCGTGGTCTTGATCAGATTCGTACAGTCAGATCGTCAATCCAAGGCCCCAAAATAATTCTCCTTCTCTCCTGGCCATAGAAGGACACGAATTAACCTAAACTTTATACAAACTATTCTAAATGTAGAATGATGCATGCTATGTGATATTTATACTATGGAATGCATATCAAAACCTATGAACAAGCATAAATAGCATTTTATCCTAAATGGATGTGTCTACATCATACTCCCATGCCTATCTTTTACTCACGTTGAAGCATTGAAAGTCGTCGTAGTTTAGGAAAACATTACGTCATAGTATAGCGATGAAAATCAATACAACATTTAAATTTATAAGTGCTCGAAAATAACATATGAGTCTGAGGTCATTCGTAGGGAGCAAATATGGAATCCAATCACTAGTCAAAATATAAGGAATAAACAAGCACAATGATCAATCATAATAAAGATATTCAATGGATAAAATTACTCAAAAATGATATTCAATAGTAGCAATTGTGTCTCAAAAATTAGTGGGATAAGAAGAATATAAATGAAAGCAAAAAATGGTGATTTGAATAACTAATTATATCCCCAAATTAAGCACATATCCCAATATTTCAAAACAACTCAATTTCGCTATAGTGGCTTTGAACCACTAACTCTCAATATCCTCGTCAGATTAGAACTTAATAAGTCCACAGTAATCATAACCAAGCCAAGGTCAGACGATAGCCAAGCAAACCAGACGACTTAAGGTTGCCAAAGCATAACACAAGTCACAAAACACCAAGCCTTAGAAATTCCTAAGTATTAGGCATATTGGCATGCATCTCGAGGCCAATAGTGCAAAACAACCCCCTACCCTCAGAATTTCCTCTCTTTCTTAATCGAATAAATGGGCATGCACAGTAACAGGTAATCGAATCAGAGCATAGTGTCCAAACCTGCAGCCGTGGGTCACAGGTAAGGAGTGAGAGAGGGTATGTGAGGGAAGGACCTCACCCCTCCATGTGTCGAGGAAAAGAGCCCTTGGACATAATTCAATTTATGTCACTTTGTTGGTTCTAAAGTATATGATGTAGGACTAAACCCACTCTCCTCGTGCGCAGCAGCGTGAGAAGTCTTCGTCTAATTAGGTGATCGCTGTTGCTACCTTGGCTAATTGAAGGTCGAGAAAGCTTCATCAGATGGTTCAATAGCCACTCGAGGTAGTAGCGCAGTTGATTGATGGTCGTATGATGATGGTCGGTACCTGTGAAGACGATGATGGCAGCGAAGAAGCCTACACAGAAAAGATGACCCTAGGGCCTAGTCAGTAGGTTCAGTAGCTTCATTGTGACATGGCAAATGTGGTGGTGGGTTCAATTTGGTGAAATCGTGCTTGCGGGGGTTGATCGAAGTTGAAGTTGATGACGGTGAGGTGCGGTGTTCGGTGGAGGTGTTGAGTAGGTTTAGCTCCAAATAGATAGAGGGATTTTGAAGTTGGAGGTGTAGCGGAGCTTTTGGGAGTGGCTGCTGGTTGCACCGCAAAAATAAGCCTGCAATTGTGCCGCCTTGTGCTATTTCCTAGCATTACCAATGCATATTAGATCTCCATAGTTGCATTATAAAAATACACGCATGCATGCATTTAATTAAGAGGGGAGGAGAGTGAAATAAAATGGCCTCGCGATTACATTTTTCCTCAAGTGCATCTTTGCAAAATCCACCATCTATTTATTTTTTCCACTTGATTTTGAAATGCTTCCCGCGGCTGCATGGAGCAACTTCTTCTCCTTGCGCCATTCCCTGCTCTCCATCCCTCTCCCTACCAGCCATAGCAAACCTCTACCTGCCATGAGTCGTGCATGAGCCATGCACAGCCAGGGCATGGCTGTGCATGGCTTTCTTCTTCTATAAAAGGAGGGCGTCTTCTTCTTCTAAAAAACCAGCCTGGTCCTCCACTTCAAAAGCCAACGCAACTCACTTCCAGGCCACCGTCCTCCCCTCCCTCCCCCTCCACACGCCGGCCCTCCTCGGAGACACCTGGCGGACAGGAGTCTTCACTGTGGTGAGCACCCACCACCGTGAAACCACCACCGCCCAGCTCTTCAAAGAGCTGGTGAGCGTGGTGGCCTTCTTCACTGTTTTCACCTTCCACGCCGCTTCAGTCATTGCTGCAGGCTTCAAGCTTGAAGCTCGAAGCTCCAGCAGCAGTGGCAGGGCGGCAGCAGCAGCACAGCCGCAGCAGCAGCCCCAGCCCATTCCGCGCAAGCCTGCAGGCCGCCCTCACCTCCGCGCGCGCCTGCAGGCCTCTCTGCCTTTTGCTTCCTCGCTCTATCGCACTCTTTCTTCCGCCTGCAATCGGCCTCTGCACGCCTTTGCAGCGGCAGGCCAAGCACCCCAGCGCACCCTAGCAACACCCGCATGCCTTTGCACTCCCTGTCGTGCCCCTTCGCTCGCGACCCAACCCCCCTCCGCACGCTCTGTCGCGAGGTCATGCCCGCAAGCCAGCAGCTGGAGCCACTCCACCGCACGCGTCGAGCCGTCCGCACTCACACAACCGCCCGTACCCGATCGCGCGGCGCGGCCTTACACTGTAGCCACTGTTCACGCAAGTCTGCGCGACACTATGGCTACAGCGGGGTGACCGGTGAGCTTCTCACTTAACCGGTCACCTGGCGTGCCGCAACTGGCCGCAGCCCATGCGCGTCTCTCCCCGCGTCGCCCGCACCCGCCCGCGCGTCTGCCAGCCCGCGTACACCTGCTGTCGCCCGTGCTTGCGAGTGCCCGTTCCAGCCACTTCTCACAGCGCTGGGCGCTGCGGTCCTCCCCACGCCAACTCTCCTGCGTGCGCGCTCCTCTCTGCACGAATACGCGCCTGCGCGCGCGTGTAGCCTCCAGACGTCGCTTGGAAGCTGCAGACGACCTAACTTAACCCTTCAGCAGTGCTCTCTCTCTCTCTCTCACAACACTCTCTTTACCGATGCTCACACACACATACACTCACACTTTCACACACACACACACCTATACACTATTATATACATATATATATATATACGTATACATATATATTGATATATATATACATATATTTATATACCTATATATATATACATACATATATATATATATACATATATACTAATATTTATACATATAGTAGTACCTATGTACTTATGTATTAGTATACATACATATATATATACATATATCTGCATACTTATATATATACATATATATATATGCACTTATACATATATTAGTGCTTATATAAATATGTATTAGTCTATATACATATCCACATATATATATATACACCTATATACTTATATATATATACATATATATACATATATACTTATACATACATATACTTATACATATATATATATATATATATATATATATACACACACACACACATACATATATACATATATATCTATATAACTATATATACATATATACATATATATACATATCTAGATACATATACATATATACATATATATATCTATATAGTACTATATACATACAAATACATATATATCTATATACTTATATATATATATATATACACACACATATATACTTACATATATACATATATCTATATACATTTATATATATAAATATACATATATCTATATATATATATTATTACTTATATAACTAAGCATACATACATACATACATACATATATATATATATATATATATATATATATATATATATATATATATGTATGCACACACACACACACCTACTTATATATACATATATATATATCTAGCTACATATATCTATATATACATATATTGCTATATACATATACATACATATATATTTACATCTATATAGTTATATACACATACTCATACCTATATCTATATATATCTATACATATATCTATCTATACATATACTTATATATATATATATATATATACACATACATATATACATATATAACTACATATATATACCTATATATTTTAACCATATATATATATATATATAGATATATTTACATATATACATATATATATATTTTCACATTATTTACCATACATGGTATCGTGGGAATATCTGCACCAGTTGCTGATATTCTCCCATACATGCGTACAAAAAAAGCATGTTCGCATTCATCTTCCACCAATCCACCTTACATGCAGCACTTCGTCCTGTTGGTTGCGTCTTTCTAGACGATGACCGACTCGACACAGTGCTACACTCCATCTCCGCCTCCACCCCCACCCCTCATACATATATAATATATACATATATATCTATACTATATTTACTTTATTTCTATTTCTCTTGTATGCCCATAAAAAGATAAAAATATATATAAAAGAGAAAAGATAATCTTTGACTTACAGGTAATCTGTCTTGCGAATAAGAAGACCAGTTTTGGAACTCTATTTTGGCTCAAAGCCAAGAACTTAATTTTGAGGGTGTGCCTCAAGGACAAAGATTACCAGAAAAAATCTAACTAGAAAAATACCAAAAAACACAATAAACGAACGGAAGAGACTCGTTGTAGGAAAGGCGTAGAAACTTGATTTGTAACCCCACTTCCCTGAGTTCGACCCTGGGCCTAAAAGTGACAAAGATAAAATCAAGTAGGCCAGGTTAAAAAAAATTTGTAAAGAGATGGTTAGGTCTGATTTAGGTTAACCACTATACACACTTCAACGATAAAATCACCATATTAACAACCTATTCGAGTCCGACACCACACCTTTTCTGGCGCCATTGCTGGGGAAGTGCGCCTTCAAGTAAGTTTTTACTCCATTCCTGTAATTTTTTCTCTTGTCTTCTCTCTTCACGGGTATCTCTATTTTTGGTGTGCAGGTGAACCTGTTGCAAGGAAAGGTAGGCAAACGAAGTCGAAGACGTGAGCAGATCCAAGGCGGGAACGAGAGCGTGAAGACGCTGACACCGCGTTGGAGCTTCGCACACATTGCTGAACAAGTAGGTCTTCTTTTCTTAGCAACTAGGGTTAACTTGTCACCTTAATAAAAAAAAAAATTAAAAACTAAAAACTAGAAAAACTTCTTGGGATCTCTTAGGGCAAGTGGACTAAAATTCACTTGTTTAATTGATTGTCTTCACTCCCACTGCCCCGCGATTTCCCACCTTACTTCGCATAGCAAAAATCCAAGAATCTTGATTCTTGAACTTTTCGCCGTGTGAAGTATTCTTTGAGGCAAATATAAAAAGATTGATTGCACCCCTCTTTTGCCTCACTTATCTACAATTCGGGATCACCTTTTTGGTGGGAAGACTTGGAATTGAGTTAATTCCAACCCCACCATGACTTTTCAACTTGCCTAAGATTCAATCCCGAATACTTCAACCCCAACAATTCAATTTTCTTTATCTTTTGGTTGAAGTCTTGTGTGTGGAAATCATTTCTGGTGATTAGGAGCACTTGAATTGAAGTGCTTTGGCTCCCCTTCACATAAACTCTAAAACTGGTTCGTGCATCCACACATAGAAATCTCCATTTAGGGTAGCCCATTGCATTTTAGCATGCATTAACCAACTAATATTGAAGAAGGGTTTGTTGGGCTTAGAAGAAAATTTGTATTCTTTCAAAACCCGGAGATTGGTTGAATTGGTATTTCAGCGAAATCCTAAAATTCATACTACTTAAGGTTGAACTCTAAAAGCCATTCACCAATTAAAACTTCAATTCGGGGAGATTTCCCCGTTGCATGCTTGTTTTACACACTCTGAAAATCAATCACTTGGGCATTACCCGTAAACAACACCCTTCACATTCCAAAAGCACTTAACCCTAAGCCTCTAACTAAAATTGGTAGTAACTTGACCCTTCTTAAGGATTGGAGGTCTAACTACCTGTGTGTAGCGTTTACGTGCTGGTGAGGGTTCCCACGTGCTATCGGGTGTCTAAGACTGGGGCAAACGGCCTTTCAATCTGGCCTGGTGGTTCCGTGGTGCTCGCATTCAGTTCTGTAGTTCGTGATAGTAGGTAACTTAGATCTTTAGGTCTAAGGGCACACTGTAGAGATTAGGAATTTGACTGAATTGATTTGTCATCAAGTGTCCCTTTACGGTGTCATTTCTCTCATCTCTTTTCCCTTCTCATCTCCCCAACTCTTCCTGCGGTAGTGCATGTTTGGGAGGAGGTCACAAAACCTTGAACTGTTTGAATTGACTGATAAATTTAGAAAAGAAGCCGAATTATCCTCCTCCTCCACAAACATGGCTACACGCCCACCCCCAAATCCCGAGGGAGGAAATCGCCCTCAGAACCCACCAGGTGGTGGAGCCTTAGATCCTATAACCTGCCTCCAACCCCAAATGGAAATGTATAATGAGCAAATGGAAGCCATTCGGGAAACATTGGAGGAAATGCAGAACCCTCCCGAATGGGAGGAGCCTAGGTCTCTTTGCTCATATCAGAATCTCGCTGCTACAGTGACCATAGGACAAATTCGGGTCCCCAAGGGCGGGGACGACTTTGAATTGAAACCAAACATAATTGGCCTAATAAATTTTCACTTCCATGGTCTTGCAAGTGAAGATCCTTTTCTCCACTTGGAAGACCTAACCCGATTAGCTGAAACTGTTAAACCTAGAAATATCGAGTTACCTATAGTCCTCATGAAAATGTTCCCATTTTCATTACGGGATAAAGCGTCGCAGTGGCTATGCACCCTTGGGAGACCCATCCACTCTTGGAAAGAGATGCGAACAGCGTTTCTCAAGAAGTTCTTCCCAATCAGGCGAACCAATGCGCTTCGCCGTGCTATCACTTCATTTACGCAACAAAACGGCGAACAATTTCATGAGGCATGGGAGAGGTATAATGACCTCCTCAGGAAGTGTCCGCACCACGGTCTGCCTAAGTGGCATATAGCTCAGATTTTCTACTACGGGCTAAATGAGACTTTGAAGCAGATTGCAGATGCTTCCTGCAGAGGGAACTTTATGAATAAAGAAGAGAATGGAGCATTTGAATTGTTTGAAAATATGAGCGAAAACTCAATGAACAATGCCTCCATTGTCGCCTTTAATCGTACCAGCCAGCCTCGAAATGTCCACGAAGTTGACACGGGACCCTCCCATTTATCCACTGATCTAAGCCTTATTGCACAAAAACTGGATGAAGTCTCCATCATGCACAAGAAGCTAGATGAGCTTCTGGCTAACCCCGCCCGTTCTATGGCAAACACCTCCACTTCACCACTTCGTCACAATCCAAATTCTTCCATCACTAGGCTTATCCCGAGAAACCCCGAAGACCTTCCTTACCAAGTGTCGCGCCAAGCGACTCGGTAAGTCATGTGGAACTGGCTTCTGCGAGCCAGTATTTCGACATGGAGGACCAAGCCTCCGTGTGCTCGGACGCATATTTACACGCGAACATGTCTTCCAGCATAGAAGACGCTTGCGCCCTGGAGAATAACCCATTCTCTGCCACTTATAACCCAGGGTGGTGTAATCATCCGAACTTCGCATGGTCTGACAACCCGCAGTGCCAAAACCCCACGGGTGGACCAATGCGACGTCCGCACCCGTCATCCCAAGGGCCCAGTCTAATCCTATGGTGAATCCGCCATCAGGCCCTTGTGTACAGCAAACCGAACATGCATCAAGTCCTCTTGACAAATTGATGCGAATGACGACGGATATGTCAAAGTGCCATGAAGAGAACATGACCACTCTTCAGCACCAGTTGGCGCAGCAGAATGCTGAGATCAGTCAACTACGCATGGTGACTCGATCTCAGGGCTCTCTTCCCGCCCAACCTGTTCCAAACCCGTGAAACTTCATACCTCGTGGTCCGCAACCACAGGTACAACCTTCTCATGGATAGGTTCATCAAATTCTGCAAACTCCGAGCATTCCACCGGGATTTCAGGCTAATCCCGCTGCAGCACCGCACTCTTATGTCCCCATTGCAAGCCCTCCTCCGTCTTATGATCCCGCTGGACTCGCATCGTCTAATGCTATCACTATGAGGAGTGGTAAGCAGACCGTCGATTCGCTTCGACCTGATCTTGGCCCGTCTTCTTCTTCATCACCCTCTCATTCGGGATGCGCACTGCATTCGCGAGAGGACGATACACCCAAATTCGTGCCAGAATCAGTCCCATTCCCTGAGGCTCTATTAAGGGAACCAAAAGGCAAAAAGAAAGATATGTAGGCCTTTGATAACCTGCGTAATTTGTTCAGGGATGTAGAAATCAAGGTACCCCTGCTCGAGGCTATCGACCACACACCTACTGTCGCCCGATTTTTCAAAGACTACACAACACCCAGGCGACAGTTAAAGAAAACCGAGAATCCGGTGGTTCTCTCGCCTCATGCGAGTTGTGCTATACTGTCAAATCTACCACCGAAGCAGAAAGATCTGGGCACACCGCTTATTTCCTGTGGCATCCAAGGCTGCAATTTTAACCGTGCCCTGCTTGATCTAGGATCCTCCATAAATCTTATTCCAACCATGATGCTCGAAAAATTATCCTTGGGAAATCTGAAACCCACCCCTGTCATGTTATAGTTGGCAGATCGTTCTGTTAAAATCCCAAAGGGTGTGGTGGAAGACGTGGTGGTTAGGGTCAACAGTCTGTTTTCCTGTTGACTTTCTTGTTTTAGATATGGAAGTTCCTAGCTCACTTTCTGATTGTTCGATCATCCTTGGTCGACCTTTCTTGGCCACAGCCTGTGCCCTTATCGACTGCGAGTCAGGATGTATTGAGATTATCGTTGGATCTGAAAAGCTCAAGCTTAACATCTTCAAGGAAACCAAGAACTGTGATTGCGATTGCATTGAGGATGACATGTCTGACGAGGACATGGCCGTCAGCGAGTGTATCGGACCAATTGGGTCCTATTCTGACTGCTGCGGATTACCTGAAAACATTGACGATTGCCTGACTGACATAAATTGTGACGTTCCGCAATCCCTCCCTATTCCCATACCTTCTCCTGACCAGTCTTCTGACGAGGTTTTCTCCGCTTCCCATACCTCGTGGTCTGAGTCATATCCAGGTTGCTCACCGCCGATCCACACTCTTGAAGACCAGATTGACCTTTCTTTCCCGCCAAATTAGGTGGATTTGCAACTCCACACTGGGACCTTGAGCCCATATCTTACTCACTGGGGCTATTCCCTTTTGGATCCATCTATCCAAGAAGCCCCTCTTCTTAGCCAATCTGAGGGCCAACTGCTTCCTCCTGACTTGTTTTCTATTCCGCCTGGGACACTCTCGTCCCAGAAAATGCCAGATCTTTCACCACCCACCATCCACCCACCCTACCACCCTGCTATATACCCTGCACTTCACCTCTCGTTACCCGATCTTTCGCCCTTCCTCTACCCTACTCTGCATGCATATGAGGACATAGCATTGTTTGGCATGGGGGGGTGGATAGGCATCCATAGGATCTGGGTATTTTATGGTATCATGCAGTTCCCACATATTTATAAATATGCAAGAAAAAGAAAAAGAAAAAAAAAATATATATATAATATATAAAAAAAATGGTGTTTAGTAATGATCTAAAGGCTGAAACAAAAATACAATAAGTGTTTATGAATATTCAACCTCTATTTTGAAGACTTTCCAGGCCACAGAAGCTTGATTCGCTTAGGCTCTACTTTATTCACTTGAGCATTGACAAGATATATCAGAATCTCTCCTAACTAAGGACGTATTCTTGTACCTGAGACACTAGTACATGATCCGTTGGTTTGCTTTTACTTGAGAGCTTAAGTAAACTTGGTTCACACTACACATTTTAGGAAAGACCAGGTGAACATAAGATCCAACCCTAGTATTCATTAGGGAAGGTGGAGTCCTTACCTGTGCGTGCAGGTAGACTTTTTATCCCAGGTTTTAGTCTTGTGTTTAGGAGAAACTCTTTCCACCAAAAAGAAACTCTCCCACCAAAAAGAAAAGTGTGCTCCTTCAAAAAAAAAAATGTTGTAAGAGATATACTGACACGTGTTTCAAAAAAAAAAGTTGCAAATAAGTCAGTATATCTCACAAATGTCTGTAAAGTCTTCACCCTACAAGAAGTTCTTCAGGGCAGGTTACAAATACCTTATTTTCCTGTGAGCCACAAATGTCAGAAAATGGGAGTTGAGTTTTCGTCATCTTCTTAAGGGTCAATCTGAAAACACGAGCTGAAATTGGGACCAACCTATACTTAAAGATTCGTGAAACCCTGGGCTTGAGTCTTAATGTTCATCTGGTCAGTCTTGATCCTTCACTAAGCACAAGCCATAAACTCTTGAGCTCTCGAATACGGCAAAAACCTCCTGGGTCCTGGAAATCGTACTTAAGGTTTAAATATCAAGAGTCTTGGTAAGTTGAGAGATGATCTTTGTCATGTGAGACTTAAAGTACTGGTAGTCTTCTCTGCAACTGGTTCTCACAATATCCAACAATAAACACACCTATATCGCCTCAGAAGAAAATCTTCAGCTTAAGATCATTTCTAAATACTGTTTTTCTAGGGACTAGCAAAAGATAGGCATAGGGGTATGATTGCACCGTAAAAATACGCCTGTAATTGTGCCGTCTTGTGCTATTTCCTAGCATTACCAATGCATATTAGATCTTCATAGTTGCATTGTAAAAATACATGCATGCATGCATTTAATTAAGAGGGGAGGAGAGTGAAATAAAATGGCCTCGCGATTACATTTTTCCTCAAGTGCATCTTTGCAAAATCCACCATCTACTTATTTTTTCCATTTGATTTTGAAATGCTTCCCACGGCTGCCTGGAGCAACTTCTTCTCCTCGCGCCATTCCCTACTCTCCATCCCTCTCCCTACCAGCCGCAGCAGACCTCTCCCTGCCATGAACTGTGCATGAGCCATGCACAGCCAGGGCATGGCTTTGCATGGCTTTCTTCTTCTATAAAAGGAGGGCGTCTTCTTCTTCTAAAAAGCTAGCCTAGTCCTCCACTTCAAAAGCCAACGCAGCTCACTTCCATGCCACCGTCCTCTCCTCCCTCTCCCTCCACATGCCGGCCCTCCTCGGAGACACCCGGCGGACAGGAGTCTTCACTGTGGTGAGCACCCACCACTGTGAAACCGCCACCGCCTAGCTCTTCAAAGAGCTGGTGGGTGTGGTGGCCTTCTTCACTGTTTTCACCTTCCACACCGCTTCGGCCATTGCAGCAGGCTTCAAGCTTGAAGCTCAAAGCTCCAGTAGCAGTGGCAAGGTGGCAGCAGCAGCAGCCCTAGCCCATTCCGCGCAAGCTTGTAGGCCGTCCTCGCCTCCGCGTGCACCTGCAGGCCTCTCCGCCTCTCGTTTCCTTGCTCTGTTGCACTCTTTCTTCCGCCCGCAACCGGCCTCTACGTGCCTCTGCAGCGGCCGGCCAAGCACCCTAGCGCACCCCAATAGCACCCGTAGGCCTCCGCGTGCCCAGTCGCGCCCCTTTGCTCACGACCCAACCCCTCTCCACGCTCTCTGTCGTGAGGTCTCGCCTGCAAGCCAGCAGCCGGAGCCACTCCACCCCGCGCGCCGAGTCGTCCGCACTCACACAACCACCCGTACCCGGTCGCGCGGCGCGGCCTTACATTGTAGCCACTGTTTACGCGAGTCTGCGCGACACTGTGGCTACAGTGGGGTGACCGGTGAGCTTCTCACTTAACCGGTCACCCGACGCACTGTAGCTGGCCGCAGCTCGCGCACGCGTCTCGCCCCGCGTCGCTCGCACTCGCCCGCGCGTTTGCCAGCCTGCGTACACCTGCCGTCGCCCGCTCCTGCGAGCTCCCGTTGCAGCCACTCTGTGCAGTGCTGGGCGTTGCGGTCCTCTCCGCGCCAACTCTCCTACGTGCGCGCTCCTCTCTACGCGAATACGTGCCTGCGCGCGTGCGTAGCCTCCAGACGTCGCTTGGAAGCTGCAGACGACCTAACTTAACCCTTCAGCAGTGCTCTCTCTCTCCCGCTCTCTCTCTCTCTCTCTCACAACACTCTCTTTACCGACGCTCACACACACATACACTCACACTTTCACATACACACAGCTATACACTATTATATACATATATATATATATACGTATACATATATATATATTGATATATATATACATATATTTATATACCTATATATATACATACATATATATATATACATACATATATATACTTATATTTATACATATAGTAGTACCTATATACTTATGTATTAGTATACATACATATATATATATACATATATCTACATACTTATATATATACATATATATATATATGCACTTATACATATATCTATACATATATTAGTACTTATATAAATATGTATTAGTCTATATACATATCCACATATATATATATATACATCTATATACTTATATATATATATATATACATATATACATATATACTTATACATACATATACTTATACATATATATATATATATATATATACATACATATATACATATATATCTATATAACTATATATACATATATACATATATATACATATCTAGATACATATACATATATACATATATATATCTATATAGTACTATATACATACATATACATATATATCTATATACTTATATATATATATATACACACATATATACTTACATATATACATATATCTATATACATATATATATATATAAATATACATATATCTATATATATTATTACCTATATAACTAAGTATATATATATATATATATATACACACGCACACACCTACTTATATATACATATATATATATCTAGCTACATATATCTATATATACATATATTACTATATACATATACATACATATATATTTACATCTATATAGTTATATACACATACTCATACCTATATATATATATCTATACATATATCTATCTATACATATACTTATATATATATATACACGCATACATATATACATATATAACTACATATATATACCTATATATTTATAACCATATATATATATATAGATATATTTACATATATACATATATATATTTTCACATTATTTACCATACGTGATATCGTGGGAATATTTGCACCAGTTACTGATATTCCCTGATACACGCGTACAAAAAAAGCGTGTTCGCATTCATCTTCCACCAATCCACCTTACACGCGGCATTTCGTCCTGTTGGTTGCGTCTTTCTAGATGACGACCGACTCGACACAATGCTACACTCCATCTCTGCCTCCACCCCCACCCCTTTATACATATATAGTATATACATATATATCTATACTATATTTACTCTTTTTCTATTTCTCTTGTATGCCCATAAAAAGATAAAAAAAAAATATAAAAGAGAAAAGATAATCTTTGACTTGCAGGTAATCCGTCTTGCGAATAGCAAGACCAGTTTTGGAACTCTATTTTGGCTCAAAGCCAAGAACTTAATTTTGAGGGTGTGCCTCAAGGATAAAGATTACCAGAAAAAATATAACTAGAAAAACACCAAAAAACACAATAAATGAATGGATGAGACTCGTTGTAGGAAAGGCGTAGAAACTTGACTTGTAACCCCACTTCCCTGAGTTCGACCCTGGGCCTAAAAGTGACCAAGATAAAATCAAGTAGGCCAGGTTAAAAAAATTTTGTAAAGAGATGGTTAGGTCCGATTTAGGTTAACCACTATACACACTTCAACGATAAAATCACCATATTAACAACCTATTCGGGTCCGACACCAGCTGCATAACGTTTGAGGGTGTGTAGCAGCGTAGTGTCCACACTGGAGGTGTGGCCGGAGATGAGGAAGAAGTTGGAGAGGGAGAGATTGAGGTCTAACCTAAAATCTAAACACTTGAAACTAATCTAGAGATTAAGAGGGAGAGAGAGTACTCCTTTACTAGGTGAAAGGGGGACGAAATCCATGATGGCTTGCTTTGCCGGTGCCCTAGACGATGAAGACTCCGGTAGTGAGAAGCGACAATGACGAAGGGGGAGATGGTGCTAGCTAATGTGCACTAGGTGTGGAAGACTTTGGGGAAGATTGTGGGCCATCTAATTTGACTGTTGGACTGCTGGAGGAAGGAGATTGAGAAGGGTCGCTGGAGTTGACGGAGCTTGTGGTTGGAGAGGAGGGAAGGAGATTTCTGGCATAGAATTGACTGAGTACATTGGGAACTTGGGGAACTTATATAGAGCATGACTTGGGCCTCAAATGTCAGGATTTCACAAATTCTGAGTCAAGCTTGTAGGAAACAAGGCCCCTGATTTCTGCGAGCTCACTAGGGTTCTATGATTCAAATTAGGACTTGGAATTGAGTCAAATGGATTCCTCATGATTTGAACACCAATCCCTCCACTAATCCCTCCAAATTTGGAGGGATTTAGTGCTAATTTGAGAGAGATATTCTCTCTTGAATCTCGACCTGCTATGTGTTCACACGTTACTGGTAGTAGGGACCTTTTTGAAAGAATGATGACAAATATAGGGACCTAATTGCAAGAAACTTGAAACTTAAGGGCTTGTGCATAAGAAAGGGAGATTTTAGGGATTGAATTGCAAACTAGGTCAAGCTGGACTCTGATTGGATCCAAATTTTGGTGTTAACCTAATTTAGACTCAAGGAATCTAATGATGAACTTGGATTTGAGTTTTGACCACGTTTGATGGGGTAATTTGCATAGAAGCCTAAATCAAGGAAAATTTTCGTTTGAAACTTTGTTCTAGGTTAAAATGGATTCAGATGGTCAAACCAAAGGTACTGATTAGCCCATATTTGTGGGCTATTTAAGTATTTAAGTGCCTAACATTAAGTTAATTCTAACATTTATTTAGCATGCATTAGGATGTAAATAGATTAATTTATATTTCTGATTTAATTACATAATTCATGCCTTGCATTCATAATTAAAGGCTTTCGGAATTGACTTAGAATGGCATTTGGTGCATTACATGCATTGTTTCAATTACATAGAACTTAAGGATGTGTGTATAAATAATCCAAATATTTTATTTTATTAATTCTTCTTCTTCTTCCCACAGGCAACTGCTCCACTTCCTCCACCTGCGCATTCAATCTTCGGTAGCTGCCTGCACTCATGACCCCATTCATGGAGGAGCGGGAGAGATGGATTTAGTCGGGGGCAGTTGCGACTACAAGGGAGAGGAGGAGGCAGTTGTGCTCGCGGAGGCCACCACCCCTTTCCTCACTGCATAGAGAACTTCGTTTCTCATCCACTCCTCACCACCGGCCTCAACTGCGACAGTGCGACTCCACCACCGTAGGCATGTGGTGTGACAGCCCACATTGCCAAGAGTCCTTGTATCACCGTGCTTCATCTTCCCATCCACACGCAGCTCCCAGCTGCTGCACACACCTTGCCAGCTCCCCACCCACGCACCTCCTACAGTACGCACCTTGCGCGCACCCGTGCTCCACCAGCCGTGCACCCTCCAGCACCATTCCCGCGCCCGTTGCTGCTGCGTGCACACCTCTGCCAGCAGCAACTGTCGTGAGCTCCTCGCAACCAAAGCTACGTGCTCAGCAGCAGCAACCGACCTCGCCCACCAGCAATGCGCGCATAGTGTGCTCTACTCCAGCCAGTGTCGCCTTTTGTGCACACGCCTAGCTCCTCCTCCTCCTTCTTCTTCTTCTTCTTCTCTACCAACCAAAGGTACCTAAAGCCACCACAAACACATCCATCAAATCTGGCCGCGAAACTTCATGTCAGGAACTCCATCGGACTCGCCTTGACTCCTTGAGCACAACCACACTTCCGGCTGCACCAATCGACTACCTGACAGTCGGTTGGAGAGCCTCAACACCGGCGGCTTCTTCCACTCTGGCCGACGACCACCAATGGCCGTTCGGAGTGCCACCACCACCATCAGAAAGCTCTTGTCACACTTATCCTTCTCCGAGATTCCCGCGGGCTGCCATCGCCTCCTCTTCGCGCATGCAAAAAGGAACCAAATCCTCTATTTTTGGGTTAATTAATATTTACATTTGAATGCCACTGAAAAATTTTCATTTTTATTTTAATATTTGATATATTGAGTGAAATTGCAACTTCATGCTCGTGCTTTCTCATAATTGCTTGGCTTTTGTTAGGCACATCTTTTGACATTGGTTTTGGATTAAGATGTACACAAATTCTCTTTAATACATGTGCAAATTGGAAATTACAGAGATTGATCACATATTTACTGAATATTTCAATGAGGAAAAATTACACATATAACCATACATTCTCGAGTTATTGTGTGTCTTCTTTTTGTCGCATTTCATGTCAGATTTGACTATGGATTTCACACTCGACTAAATGGATATGAGAAAAATATTCGTGAATTTATTGCATCATTGTCTCCTTGTGGACACAACCCACTCTTCTGTGAGTGGTTTAATTTTTATTTTAATTATTTTGTTAAGAAATTTTCCACCACTTTGTTACTAAAATGACAAATCATCTTATTTACATTATTCAAAAGCGAAAATCGTCTTATCAAATGGCATCGTTGCCGGGGAGGCAACAGACGTAATAATTTCACCTGATTTTTATTTCTGATTATTTTTTGTTGCACAGTGATCTGACCATTTGTTATCTTTTCTGTGCAAGGAATTTGTGGAGGTGACAGGCGCATCTGGGAGACAACGTTGACCTTGAGCGATGCCTACACGTGGGGAGACGCAGGAGACCTGGATCCCACTTCCATAGGGGATTCTCCTTTGTCACAAGTTTTATTCCTATTTTCTTACCCTTGTAGTAATTGGGGCTAATTTTTGGGAGCCTGTTCCCTTTTCTTTAGATCTAGGTTTTTAATTTATTTTGTGAGTTGTTTATCCTTACTTTGTTTGTGCATAAGTAGCTAAAAAAAAAAACACGAGCTACCTGCTAGAAGCTACCTGCCCTTAGGTCGAATCATTTAGGATTGAATGAGTAGCATCTAGATCTAACTTCTTGTCTTGCATATTGCATGAAGAATGCTGGAATCAGGTATGCACTTTTAACTTTGCATTTCTACCTGTCATGCAAATGCATTTGGATTAATTTTTAGACCACATAATATGTCTTGAAGCGATCTAATAAAGTGGTCACATTTAATTTTTGAAAAAGAACTAATTAAAGGAGAGACATTTAAAAATCAAGGACTTGATTTTCAAACGTGGCGTGTGATTCAAAATTCAAAATCTTTTGCGATGTATGCACACTTATATCTCTTGCACTACGGCACGCATTTAGACACTCCTAAATCTTGGAACTACTAGGACAAGAGCCCTCCTACCATTGGAATCTGAAGTGTTCGGAACTTGAGATCAAAGGTTTTGTAAATCCAAAGAGGGGGATACCCTGTCATGGATTTTTGGGGGTAGTTAAGAAGCATCGCGAAAGCACAGCTTCAAAGGAAGGCTTAGGCCTACTTTCATCCCTCTATCTTCTGTCTTTGGAGTTGCTCTACCATTTGAGATTTAGGGAAGAACATCTAAGCTCCAATTAGGTCTTTTTAGGCATTTCGAAGGTCAACAATAGGCACGTAATTGATTGGGCAACTTGCTTTGTCACCTACAATTTGAACTAAAGTCAAAAGCCTAAATTTGTAAAGACTAAACAAGTCCTTTTGAATTGTATTTGTACTGCATGCTTGGTAGGCGATCTCTTAGGAGACAACTTGTGTTTGATCTTGAACTTGAAATAATCTTAAGAAGAAACCTTCCAAGGGAAGAAATGGCTGGTCAAAGGAACCTTAAGGAATATTTTATTCCAACCAATCAAGCTGGCCCTGCACTACGTAGACCTGGAGGGGACAATCCTTATGAGATCAAAAGCAGTACCATATCTTTGCTGCCTTCCTTTTATGGTACTACTAGGGAAGACCCTTACAGGCATATAGAGGAATTCATCGAGGTCAGTTCCACGGTGAAGCTGTAGGGTGTTATTGATGACGCTCAAATGCAGACCCTCTTTCCTTTCTCCCTCAAGGACAAAGCCAAGTATTGGTATCATACCCTTGATGATATTAACACTTGGGATGCCCTGAAGAAGGAGTTTTTGAAGTACTTCCCCATGAGCAAAACAAATCACTTTAGGAGGGAAATTATGAGTTTTGTTCAAAAGGATGGGGAAGCTTTCCATGATGAGTGGGAGTGCTTTAATGACCTGTTGAGACTTTGCCCACATCACCAGGTGCCTAAGTGGCAACTGGTTGAAAGGTTCTACACCGTACTTAATGATTTGCACAGGTAGACTGTGGATGGTGCCTGTGCAGGAACCTTTCTATCTAAGACTGAGGATGAAGCTTGGAACCTTTTTGATACTTTGAGTGAGAATTCTATTCACTTGAATTCTGCCTACATGGATAGAAAACCCACTCTCATGCAAAGAAAGTTGGAGGCGAATGAGGCAAGGGACGCCCAGAATTTAGCCTATCAGATACAATTATTGAATCAAAACATGGAAAGGCTTATGTCGAGCTCTAGCCAATTCGTATCTAACACCTCCACATCCCAAGCTTTTGAATGCTCCATTTGCCAAGGCAATACACATGTCATTGTGGATTGCCACTTGGCCTCCCAATTCCCTGAGCTTGTACAGGCAGATCTGAATGCCGCTCAAGGGTTCCGTTCTAGACCTCGTAATGACCCTTTTTCCAACACTTATAATGAGGGATGGAGGAACCACCCAAACTTTTCATGGAGACAAGGAAATGTCTCAAATTCAGGGAATTATAAACCACAAGCCTTTCAAAACCATCAAATGAACCAACCTCAAACCTTTGCCCAATCTAAGACCTCTGAGATGGATGAATTGAAGGCAATGTTGAGAACTATGCAAGAAAGTCAAGGTGCCATCATCTAATCTCATGACAAGGCTATACATGAGATGAAATCGCAGATAGGACACCTTGTTGAGGTCGTTAGAAAGAGGGAAACTGGGAAGCTTCCCAGTGCTGCTGAGGAGAATCCTAAAGGAAAAGGGATTGTCTTTAGGGAGCATGCTCAGGCGGTGACTATTCTGAGGAGTGGGAAAGAAATTTCCAAACCCGATGCTCCTATAGTCTCACCCTCTAAAAAACCATCCACCTAGAATTTCACCTCCATCAGAGAAGACTTTCCCAAATCTTCTTCGCTTGAAAGCACCTCACCGTTAGAAGTTTCCCCCGTTCCACCCCTTACTCGACATGACAACCCTTCCACCCAGAGATTGAGAGTGCCCTTTCCAGAGTGCTTATCCACCTCTGAGCAGACTTCTACTGACTCATCTGGAGCCAAAGATAAGACGGATGAGATCATGAGAACTTTCAAGCAAGCGCAGATTAACCTGCCTTTGCTTGAAGCTATCGGGCATATTCCATCTTATGCCCGCTTCTTAAAGGACCTGTGCATGAAAAAGCGACAATCAAGGAAACAGGTCCAATCAAAAGTTGTCCTACCTGTAAATCCCTACTTGGAGGGGGTGAGATCAGCGTGACGTAATATAATGAGGAATTATAAATGGAACAAACTCACAAATAGACAATCACACAATGACACAATAATTTTTAGGTGGAAACCCAACCCAGGTGAAAACCACCACCTAACCCTCTCAAGTTAGGATTTTTCGATCAACAAAGTTGATGAAATCCACTAACGTACTACTTAAAACGAGGGTAGTACAACCTCAATTACAACCACGCTACTTTATACGAGGGTAGCGTACCTTAAACCCCTTCTCTTCATGAGAAGGATTTTGTCTCACGAAGGAGACGGGAATTCGCAAAGCGAATACCCAACCAAATTACAAAGTAAATTACAAATAGTCCTATAGAGCCAACAAAGATAATCTTAACCTAAGCTTCTATAGGAATTAGGATGCTTCCCTTTGTAAGAAGTGCATCGACGATGCAGATGCGTGAACTATGCGACGGCGCAACGGTGCTCTCGTGAACTACGGCGGGAGAGTGGGTGCGCAAGTGATTTATGCTCTCTAGATGTAGAACTTAAGCTTGGAGAGCTAGAGCTTGAGCTACTTCTCTTGGACATAAAAGATGTGGAAAGTATGTTGCTAAGTGTGTCTTGGTGTGTGTTTGAGTGGTAAAGGTTTCCCTCTATTTATAGAGGCCCTAGGAAGGCTTTGGAAGGCTTCCATAGCCATTGGGTGCAAGCTCCAAGAAAATCAGGTCGAAATCAAGGTTAATCATTACACTGACAGGGTTATCAGACGTTTGATCCTGGCACCGGACGTCTGGAAAACTAGTTTAAGACATCTGGGAACAAAGTCAGATGTCTGATTATAGGCAGGTTTCCTTCCTGACTTGAATCAGATCGAAACAGGGTTCTAGTGCATTGTCATCAGACGACATACAGGACGTCTGGACTGATGTCTGGACGTCTAGAAACCTACCTTTCTGTGGAAATGGATTCCCAAGAGAGTGCAACGGCTATAAAATCTCTGAGAAGAGATTTTGGGTTAGCCGAGGTAAAAAGGTCATGTATCAGACGTTTGGTGTCCTCTACGGACATCTGATATGGGGCTAACGGTCATGTCCTTCATTGTTTGCTAAGCCAGCGAATGGTCCACTAATTGGACGTCTGGTAAAATCATCAGATGTCTTATAAGATGTCTAGACTAAGGTCTGGACGTTTGATTTCATCAAACAGAACTAAGTCTAGCCTAAGCATTATCGGATGTCTGAGTCAACAGTCAGACGTCTTAAAAGTCATTATCAGACATCTGAAAGGGCTGTTTGAACCATATTTTGGTTTTCTAAGTTCTCTACAGAAAACCTAAGTATCCTAGGGTTGTGCAAGTGTTCCTAAGACTACTGTTAGGGTACTTTGAGGCTCTTTAACATGATATTCTAAGTAACAAAATAAAGAGCAACAAAAGAAACAAAAATTCATAGAGTACAAGGAAAGGAAATCTATCATATTCTTCATCTCCTTCCTTCATCAAGCCATGGCTCCTCGTGAAGTTCCTTTGTTCTCAATCAAGCTCTTCTAATCCATCCTGGATGCGAGCTCGAACTCCGTCTAACCATGTCTCCATTTGTAATTGACCTGAAATCTAAGACTTCAAGTACAAATGTTAAACGACACGTGTTTTGTTATCATCAAAATAAACGATCATGGTGCTCTAGCACCAACACTGCCTGATTCTATTATCTCAATTGTTCAACATGACACACCCCCGAAACTCAAGGACCCAGGAGCCCTGTACATTTCAGTGGTTATTGGTGACTTACAGATTGATGAGGCCCTACTTGATCTGGGTGCGGGGGTGAACATCCTTCCGAGCTACATGTATGAACGACTTGGAGGAGGCAATCTGAAGCCTAGCTCAGTAATCCTCCAAGTTGCTGATCGATCACTTAAGACACCGCGAGGAATTTTGGAAGATGTCCTCGTAAGAGTGGAGGACTTCTTCTTCCCTGTTGACTTCTTAGTTTTGGACACTGACCCTACCAACAAGCCAACCAAACCCTCCATCATTTTGGGCCACCCCTTCCTTGCAACTTCGCATGCTTCAATCAATTGCAATACTAGGGCATTGAAAATGGGCTTTGGGAATAGGAAAATCCAGCTTAATGTATTTGATGCTTACAAACAAGCCGGACTTGAGGATTGTTCTCAAGTTGAGGTGATAGATGACCTGATTCAAGAGGCAACCCCTGCAATGTTATGTGATGGCCCCCTTCAGCATGTCATGCTAAATGAGCATTCCCATCTCTTGGAGGAATGTGAAGGGGATATACTAGAACTTGAGGAGTTGTTGGGTGTTTCTGCTGAGTCTCTTTCCCCATCATCTCTATCCAAGGTAGATCTGCTACCTGAGATGGGGACATCTATTATGAAACCTCAACCATACAAGCCCTCAACCTTGAGTTGAAACCCCTCCCAAACACTCTCAAGTACATCTTCCTGGGTGCCAATGATACGCTCCTCGTTATCATTTCGGTTGTGCTATCTAAGGCACAGGAGGGAGCCCTAATTGAATGCTTGTTTAGGCACAAGGTAGCTATTGCTTGGGGCATTGCTGACATTAAGGGTATAGACTCTACACTCTACGTGCACCACATTTATACTAATGATTCCATCAAGCCTTTTTGGGACATGTAGAGACGTCTGAACCCTAATATGAGGGGGGTGGTTAAAAAGGAAATCCTGAAGTGGTTGGATGCTGGGATCATATATCCCATTGCAGATAGTAAATGGGTAAGTCCTATTCATGTGGTGCTAAAGAAGGTAGGCTTTGCTATGGAATTTAATGACCAAGGTGAACAAGTTGTGACTGGACCCTCAACTGGATGGAGGGTTTGTATTGATTACCGCAAGCTGAACACCGCTAGCCAGAAGGATCACTTTCCCTTGCCTTTTATTGATCAAATTCTTGAGAAATTGGTGGGGAATAAGTACTATTGCTTTCTTGATGGATATTCTGGGTACAACTAGGTTGCAATCTTCCCTGATGACCAGGAGAAGACGACGTTCACGAGTCCTTACGGTACCTTTGCATTCAGACGTATGCCGTTTGGATTATGTAATGCCCCTGCAACCTTCCAGCAGAGTATGATGTCCATTTTTTCTGATATGATTGATGAGTGTGTTGAAGTGTTTATGGATGACTTCTCCATTTATGGCTTGTCTTTCGACCAATGTCTCCTGCACCTGGAGAATGTGTTGAAGCGATGTAAGGAGACTAGTTTAGTCCTCAGCTGGGAGAAAAGTCACTTCATGGTATAGAAAGGAATTGTACTTGGGCATGTTGTGTTTGAGAGAGGCTTGGAAGTAGATAAAGCCAAGATTGATTCTATTTCCAAACTCCCATTGCCCACGAATATCAAATAGATTAGATCCTTTCTGGGCCAAGCTAGCTTTTATAGGCGCTTTATTAAAAATTTTAGTAAAATTTCTAGGCCACTTTGTGACTTGTTGGCGAAGGAATCTTCCTTCAATTTTGATTCAAAGTGTGCTAAGGCCATTCAAACTCTGAGGGAAACCTTGATCTCTGTGCCTATTCTCCAAGCCCCTGATTGGACACTCCCATTTGAGCTGATGTGTGATGCTTCGGATTATGCAGTGGGAGCAATCCTTGGATAAAGGGTTGAGGGAAGACCTCATGTGCTGCATTATGTCAGCAAGACTTTAACCGAACCGCAGCAAAACTACACCGTCACTGAAAAGGAATTACTTACTGTAGTTTTTGCTCTAGAGAAGTTTAGGTCTTATCTTCTTGGCTCTAAGGTGGTTATTTTCACTGATCATGCGGCAGTGAAACATATCATTGCTAAGAAAGATTCTAAACCACGTCTGATGAGGTGGATCCTACTCCAAGAATTTGACACGGAGATACGTGAAAAGGAGTAGAAAATGCTGTGGCTGACCACTTGTCTCGCCTTCCACTTAATGACTCTCTATCTGGAGACATCTGCGAGACATTTCCTGATGAAACCCTTATGGCGGTAACACCAACTTGACCTTGGTATGCTGATATCGTAAATTACTTGGTCACTGGAGAAACTCCTGGCTCTTGGGATGAGCAGAAAAGAAAGAGATTCATTTCCCAAGCTAGATACTTTCATTGGGAAGAGTCGAAATTGTTTAGAATTGGACAAGACCAAGTATTGAGACGATGTGTACCTGAAGAGGAACAACAAAGTGTGCTGAGTTTTTGCCATGAACTTCATTGTGGAGGACACTTTGGCGCTAAGAAAACTGCTTTTAAGGTTCTCCAGTCTGGTTTTTGGTGGCCTTCGTTATTTAAGGATTCTCATAATTTTGTTAAGGCCTGTATTAGATGTCAATGGACTGGAACGATTGGGAAGAGGAATGAGATGCCTCAACACCCTATTCAATCTGTTGAAATTTTTGATGTGTGGGGAATTGACTTTATGGGCCCCTTCCCTTCGTCCCATGGTTATGAATATATCTTGGTGGCAGTTGATTATGTCTCTAAATGGATAAAGGCCATTCCTACGTGCGTAAATGATCACTTTGTGATTTTGAAATTTGTGAAGGCCAATATTATATCTCGTTTTGGTTGCCCCAAGACCATTATAAGTGATGGGGGACCTCATTTCCGAAACCACCACTTCAATCGACTACTCAGAAGTCTGGGAGTGACTCACAAGGTCTCTACCCCTTACCATCCTCAGATGAGTGGCCAGGTTGAAGTGTCGAATAGGGAGCTAAAAAATATTTTAGAATAGATGATAAACGCCAGTTTATCATCATTCTTACGCATTAAAACAGACCTAGCTCTTATGATTTTACTCCGCAAACGGGTTTTTGGGTTGCATTTAGGCATAAAATAGGTTAGGCATGCATTGCATCTTTTATTTGTCTTTTTAATATGTTTTTATGATTATTAGGGATGTACAGATATGCAGATCCTTAAAACCCTAGCACTCAAGAAGGCAAATGGTGAAGGAGAAGCCCAGACTAGTTGGAACTCAGCTCGATCCAGCTCACCACAGCTGGAACCTAGCTCACTTGAACTAGGGTTAGCTCATCCCAGCTCCATTCAGCTAATCTCAGGTGAATGGTAGCTCAAGAGAGTTCATCTTAGCTCACCCTAGCTCAAGTCAGCTCAGATCCAGCTCAACTTAGCTGAGTCTAGCTCATCTCAGCTCCCACTAGTTCACAGGGAGCTCTAGCTAGCTCAGCTGAGTTGACAGGAGTTCACCCCAGCTCAGATCCAGCTACATCCAGCTCCACTCAACTCCAGCCAGCTGAAGAAGAACTCATCCCAGCTCAGGAAGCTCAAGTCTAGCTCCCGGGGACTTAGCTTAGCTTATCTCAGTTGAGCTAAGCTACTTTAGCTGCCTCAACCAGCTTGATTCTCCCGGGAGCATCAGACCTAGCTCACCTCAGCTCATTTTGGTAGAAGCTAGCTTACCTTAGCTCGGCTTAGTAGCTAGCAAAGAACTAGCAAGCTAAGCCAGCTAGAATAGCTCCATACCAGCCTCTTCAGCAGTAGCCAGCTCCAATTTCAGCTCCAGACTTCTCCTCAGCTCCTCCCTCCAAACTCTAGCCCCAACACCTTCTCCTCTACTCCTCCATTAGCTAAGCTAGCTTAGCTTAGCTTAGCTTAGCTTATCTTAGCTATGCTCCAACTTCCTTGGCTTGTACCACCCCAAAAACCCACCTAACAACTCCACCCAACTAGCTCCACCTAAGCTCCACATAAGCTAACCTACTTGGCACCAACCTAACCTACCCACCACCTCCAAAAGACACCTAAAAGTGGCACAAAAACTACCCTAATCACCCCCTTAATGGTGCCACTTTTCCCTCCAAAATCCCCCCTCATCTCCACCACACAATTTCCCTTGAATTCATCTCCACCATCCACCTAACCCCCCTTCTAGAAGACCCCATGTTGGCGCCAACATGGTGGTGTCTCTCCACCACCAAAAGACACCAACACCAACATAACTACCCCCTTTAACACCCCTTGGGTTGGCGCCAACTCTCCTTAGCCATAGGATCACCAACCACCTCCATTCTTCCATCCTAGCCCTCCATTTCAAGGGGCACCTTAACCCCCCATCCTACCCTATAAAAAGACCACTACCCACCACCATTCAAGTCATCCTTGGCTAGCAATTTCACTCTCATATTCCACCAAGAAGCCCACGTCCAAGAGAGAAGAAGAAGAAGAAGATTAAGGGGATATTCTGTCCCCTTGGTGCCTTCCCCTCTTCCCTTCTCTCTTGGGTCACGCCAGCCAAAGGAGAAGCCAGGCAAGGAAGATCTTGGAGGAGATCTTGAAGGTGGTCCATGCCACCTTGGATGAGTTCTTGAGGGTGGTGGATGCCCACCCCTTGGAGAGAGCATTGAAGGTGGTAGCTTCCACCTTGGAGGAGCTCTCAAGGAAGGAGAAGAAGGAGGCCCTCTTTTCAAGATTGGGAGCTACCAACCTTGGAGCAAGAAGCCCTCTTCTTCACCATCTATCTAGAGGATTTGTGTTTTCTCTTCTTAATTGCATTTTTATAGTAGTAGAAGCTTTCCTCTACTAGGCCTTTTTGTAAAACACTTTTTCAGTTATCAAGTTGCCTTCTTTACAAGTTTTCTTGTTTGCACTTCTATTTGCTTATTTTTAGCATTCTTCACTCCCTCTCCCTAATTATTCTAGGCCTCCACTTGCCTAGAGTGAGATTAGGGAGAGGCTCTACTTGCCACATAGAAGTAGTATTTAAATTAAAGTGTAAATCACCTTTTCCGCCACTAGTTCACATGTTGCCTTAGCTTAAAAACAAAAAAAATGATATATTAAAAAAATACCAAAAAGAAAGTTGAGATTTATTCCAAGCAAGAGAATCACTATTGCAAACATATTGCCTCCTTGGATGACCCTAGATACTCTCCTATCTAGGAATATAAATTTAAGAGCGAAAGCGGATTTACGCGTTACAATGACCTAATTAACAAACCATGTATTTTCGCTATCAATAGACCATTAGACCTGATAGGATAGACTGGTCTCAAAAGCTTGATGATGCTTTGTGGGCGTATCGAACGGCCTATAAGACCCCTTTGGGTACATCTCCCTTTCGGATTGTGTATGGGAAAGCATGCCATTTACCCGTTAAGCTGGAACATAGGCCACTTTGGGCTATTCGAAGTGTTAACATGGATTTAGAAAAGGCTGGTAAGGCATGACTTCTGGAATTAAGTGAGCTTGAGGAGTTGAGGAATAATGCTTATGACACCTCTCAAGCTTATAAAGAGAGAACTAAGGTCTTGCATGATAAATATATCCTTAGAAAGACCTTTGAGCCCAACCAACAAGTCTGGCTTTTCAATTCCAGACTTAAGCTTTTTCCAGGGAAATTGAAATCTCGTTGGGATGGGCCTTACATAATCACTAAAGTGTTTCCACATGGAGCTGTGGAGATTAAAATCCCTTCCTCTTCAGCAACTCCCTTTATTGTCAACGGTCAACTATTAAAACCATACATTACTTTGGATGGCCATCTAGTTGATGAGGTCACTCCTGAGGAGCCTTGGCTCCTACCATTCTCCACCTCAGGTAATGTCTTCCTTTAACTATTTTGCTTCCAATGAGGACATTGTTTGAACCAGGCATGGGAGAGAGGATCTGAGGCATCTGTTTATAGCATGTCTACATTTTGCATTCATTCATGCATATTTCATTTAAAAAAAAAAATGAGCTTAACTGGCTGGGCCTTGCATTCTTAAGAAAATCAGAACTTTAGGTTAGACTAAGGTGTCGAACTTTAGAATCTAAGTGAGCTATTAGCTTTAGACCTTTAGGATCCTTTGTGGACTTAAAAACTTAAGTAGGAGTTAAGTTGCGGACCATTCCTCAAGAGGTTGAGGAAGGAAAGCTAGGGATTGAGTTAAAGGCGGGGTAGTACCTGAAGTCTTGTTCTACCTTTTGGTTTACGGGTCCTTGTAACCCAAGCATCCAAATTTCACACACTTGGTCTTGTGTAAGTGATCACCTTAATTCCTTTCTTAAAAGAAAATTTGGTTCTCTTAGTTTTGACTTAGGAGAAGCTTGGAAACACAATTTGATTGGAAGAGTTCCTGCCGCAGGAGAGGTGGAGTATATACTTACCTTAAGGATGCGATGATAACATGTTACCTCCTTGGCACTTGTCTCTTAGGATATCCATTCAACTAGGGCCATGTAAGCGCATTGTGCGGTTCAGGTACCATGGGCGACCCTATCTCGAAGTGCCGATTGCCATAGGTCTAAATTCGCTTAAGAAATCCATGGGCGATACTATCTCAAAGTGTCGATTGCCAGGAGTTCCTGGGGTCGCTATGAGCGGTGCTATCTCGAAGCATTGAAAGCTAGGCACCCTTCGAGGTATGGTGATGGGGACAATGAATTCGACACAGACCGTGTTGATAGTTGATCCAAGGTTAGACTTAGAGGAATAAAATATATATATATATATATACACATATCCTTTTTCCTCTTTAGGCTGGCAATCGTACCAACCTCAAATAACTCAGACCAATGCACATGCACGGATGCTTTAATCTCAGGGATCAATAAACCTTAGGGTAGAGTCAGAAGTCAAGGAAACTTGTACCTACAGCTCGTCTTTAGCTGACCTAGTCTGTAACTTAGCAACTACTTAGGAACCTTAGGTCTAAGGCCTGAACTCAACATGCTTCTAAAGGAAGACCGATTGGGTTGGCTAGTCTACTTGGAATGCTAAGTTATTGCTTAGATTTGCTAGGGACCAGCAAAAACTAGGCATGGGGGTATTTGATTAGCCCATATTTGTGAGCTATTTAAGTATTTAAGTGCCTAGACATTAAGTTAATTCTAACATTTATTTAGCATGCATTAGGATGTTAATAGATTAATATATATTTCTGATTTAATTACATAATTCATGAATTGCATTCATAATTAAAGGCATTTGGAATTGACTTAGAATGGCATTAGGTGCATTACATACATTGTTTCAATTAACATAGAACTTAAGGATGTGTGTATAAATAATCTGAATATTTTATTTTATTAATTCTTCTTCTTCCCGCAGGCAATCGCTCCACTTTCGCTGCCTGCGCATTCAATCTTCATCAATTGCCTGCACTCAAGACCCCATTCATGGAGGAGCGGGAGAGATGGATCTGGTTGGGGGCAGTTGCGACTACAAGGGAAAGGAGGAGGCAGCTGTGCTCGCAGAGGCCACCACCCCTTTCCTCACTACGTAGAGAACTTCGTTTCTCATCCACTCCTCACCACCGGCCTCAACTGCGGCAGTGCAACTCCACCACCGTGGGCATGTGGTGTGACAGCCCACACTGCCAATTCCCTGTGTCACCGTGCTTCATCTTTCCTTCCACGCGTAGCTCCCAGCTGTTGCATGCACCTCGCCAGCTCCCCACCCATGCACCTCCTGCAGTACGCACCTTGCGCGCACCCGTGCTCCACCAGCCGCATGCACCCCTGCCATATGCAGTAGCCGCCCACCCCTCTACATGCGTACGCACCCCTCGCGCCTCAGCCCCCTGCCGCACGCAGCACGCATAGCCACATGCCCTCTAGCACCATTCTCGTGCCTGCTGCTGCTGCGTGCGCACCTCTGCCTGCAGCAACCATCACGCGCTCCTCGCAGCCATAGCCGCGTGCCCAGCAGCAGCAACTGGCCTTGCCTACCAGAAGCGTGTGCATAGCATGCTCTACTCCAGCCGGTGTTTCCGCCTGTGCACACGTCCGGCTCCTCCTCCTCCTTCTTCTTCTTCTCTGCCGGCTGAAGGTACCTAAAGCCACCACAAATGTAGCCATCAAATTCGGCCATGAAACTGCGCGTCGAGAACTCCATCGGACTCGCCTCGACTCCCCGAGCACAACCATGCTTCTGGCTGCACCAATCGACCACCCGATGGCCGGTCAGAGAGCCTCACCGTCGGCGGCTTCTTCCACTCTGGCCGGCGACCATCGACGGTCGTTCGGAGCGCTATCACCACCATCGGAAAGCTCTTGTTGTGCTTATCCTTCTCCGAGCTTCCTGCGGGCCACCATCGCCTCCTCTTCGTGCACGCACAACGGAACCAAATTCTCTATTTTTGGGTTAATTAATATTTACATTTGAATGCCATTGCAAATTTTCATTTTTATTTTAATATTTGATATATTGAGTGAAATTGCAACTTCATGCTCATGCTTTCTCATAATTGCTTGGATTTTTTTATTCACATCTTTTGACATTGGTTTTGGATTAAGATGTACACAAATTCTCTTTAATACATGTGCAATTGGAAATTATAGAGATTGATTACATATTTACTGAATATTTTAGTGAGGAAAATTGCACATATAACCTTACATTCTCGAGTTATTGTGTCTTCTTTTTGTCGTGTTTCATGTCAGATTTGACTATGGATTTCGCACTCGATTGAACGAATACGAGAAAAATATTCGTGAATTTATTGCATCATTGTCTCCTTGTGGACACGACACGCTCTTCTGTGAGTGGTTTAATTTTTATTTTAATTATTTTGTTAAGCGATTTTTCACCACTTTGTTACTAAGATGACAAATCATCTTATTCACATTATTCGAAAGTGAAAACCATCTTATCAGGTACCAAACCTCTTAGAATATTTTTCTATAGATTTTAGAAGGTTTAGATTGATTTTATCCTGACCATAACCTTTCCAATTCAAGTAGGGTTTATAATTAGGGTTTGGTGTACTATTTTGGTTATCAAAATGCATAAAATTCTATTTCTGTCAATGTGGATCCACTTCTTGTTCTTTAATGCTCAATTATCCTTTAATTAACCCTTGAATAATCCTGTGGTTAATTTGCATTTGTGATGTGATGTTAAAATAACAGACTTAACCTTATTTTATTGTCTTCTCAGAATAGATTAGAGTGGAATTATGGTCATCAGATGATCATTTAGGAGCATTTATCTCTTGATTCCAACTAAATAAAGTTAGTTATGACGAATGATGGCGTTACCATCAGCTCACCTCAACTCTAGATTAGAAGAAGCCAACTCAATTTAGTTAAGCTTAGCCACTAGCAGAGCTAAGCTAGCTATTGAGTTGGGTGATGTAGACACATCTATGTCACATAAATTGTCTATTTATGTGTGTTCTTAGGCGTATAATTGCATTCAGCATTATAAATGTTGCATAGCATGCATCATTCTACATTAAGAATAGTTTGTACAAATTAAAGATTAATGTGACCTTTTTATGGCCAGGGGATAGGTGATATCATTTTAAGGCCTCTGATTAAAGATCCAACCATTCGGATCTGATCATGGTGACGATTGGTGTTCAATGCCTCCAAGATCTCTCCAATTGGACTTCGTAGCATCAGATGCAGTCTGAGAAAGATCATAGGTCAAGGGTCAATGTGGTGTAAATCCGTACCTCAGATGACAAATCCAATCACACGGATGGGTTCAGATCAATGATAGCAACCCAACGACGTGAAAATTGACCCAATTCGACATTCGTGGCACCATCTACAAGCATATGAAAATGGACGACCTAGATGGTGTCACGTAGAGCCATCCAAGCCACCTAATGCCTTCGACGCTCTCCCTTCTCAGCAAAGGCCATACGATCTCGACTGTTGGATTGAGATCCAACGATTGAGATGCTGCGACCTTAATTAAAAAATGCAACAAAGAGAGCGACGTGGCACAGCGGTCGAGTGCTCTATCCAAAGCATGACGCGCAGGCTCGAAGCGTGCTTCGCAAGCTAAATTCGAAGAAGGTGGGCACGGTGAATTTTGGCCGCTTGATCGTGATCAAGCGGCTGATGTAGCGGCGACGTGGCATCCTTTCAAGCACTGGATGGCGGAGCACGAGCATGCACGTGATGACGCATGATCATACACGCCATCACACGCAGGAGTGCGTAACGGGTAAAGGCGAAGTAGCCCACGTGGATCTAAGTCGTCTGATCGTGCGATTGGATGGCTGAGGTTGGTTAGGCACGATTGAGTGTGCGAACGACGAAGATGAAGCGGCGGTGATGTGGCGCGACGAGAGGCGTCAGATCGACGATGAGCAACTCACGTGGAGGTGCGGCCTCAGCGACGTGTAGCTATAGTGATGCTCATAAACGTCACTAAAGACCATGATATTAATATTTAATCATTGAAATGACCTTTTTGCCCTTGAACCTCAACTATATAAAGGCCCTACATCCCCTCCTCATTCTTTATCCCTTCCTTCATCTTTCTCCCTCTCTAAGAGCTAAGAACTCAAGTTCTAAGCTCGCACTAGTGCTTCCAGGCTTCGGGAAGCTTCGCTAGAGTTAAAAATAAAAAATTTCCACTTTTCACCCCCCTTTCATGGAGATCTCACCAGCCGTCCTCTCGCCCCCATTCCAAAGGTGGATCCCGTGACGTGGACATCCTGCCTCATCCCCGGTTCTTCCTGATTTGCCCTCCGTCTTCTATCTTCGCTCTCCTTCCTCCAGGCGTCGTTTGTTTGGATCGTTTTCCAAACAATTGTCGAGGAGGATAACTTCTCATCCCCTTATCTTTTTATCGCTTTCTAGAGTAGATTTCTAGCTTTCTAGTTGTAAAAATTAGTTGTAAAGACATTATCTTAGTTATAAAAAGTTCTCTCTCTCTCTATCTCTCTTGTTTATATTACAAGTAGATTATTATTTATAATCATTGTGAATGACTCCTTTATAAACATAATTATAAAAAAATATAATTGCGGATTTAAAATTAGCGTAGCCTTCTCGTGTTCGACCTGGGACTCTAAGTTTCGGTGAAATTATTTGATTGACGGATTTTTACGTAGCTACAACGGTGGGTTTTCAAACCAAATCTTTTAGCATACAAAATCTTGTTTATCAACAAGCACCTCTCTTTTAGCAGTAGTCAGCTCTAGGAAGCTCTATGAAGACTCAGAACAGCTCCTCCAACAAATCCCTAGATCATCCTCTACTCATCTATTAGCTAAGCTAGCTTAGCTTAGCTCCACCTAAGCTCCCTACTCATGGTAGTCCACCTAACCCTAAACACCACCTAAGACAACCACCTACACCCTCCTACTTTTGATGTCAACACCACGTCCCTTGCATCCCTTCACCTTGGAGCCAAAAAGAGGTGCCTCCTCATCTGATCACCATCACCAAAAGCCACCAAGAGTTGGTGCTAAAAACCACCTATAACTACCCCTCAACTTTCCCTCCAACAATCCCCTACATCTCCACCTTACACATCATCACCTAAGACATCCTAGCCCTTGATTTTTGGCACCAAGAATCCCTTCTAGAAGACCCCCATTTTGGCACCACAAATACACACCCTTACACCCATAACCAACACCAATTACACTCCTTTGGTGGCATCAACATTCCTCCACGATAGGATCCATTAACCACCTATCTAACCTAATCCTAGCCATCCAATCTCCATGCTAACCACCCTTCCTTTCATTCCTATATAAATCTCCTTTCTACCACCAAAAAAGATCACCCTTGGCTACATTATTTCTATACCTATACATCCACTATAGACGTCCAAAGGAGGAGTGGAGAGAAGAAGATTAAGGGAGCCATCCCGTGCTTCCTGGGTGCCTTCTTCTCCCTTCTACCTTAGACCAAGCCAAGGTCTTCACCAAAGAGGAAGGCTAGGCAGAGGAGGAGGAGCTAGGGTAAAAGTCCACCCATGGAGGAGACAGAGAGGAGGAGCATCCACGAGCAAATGAAGAAAGGAGCTACAGAGAAGTCCTTTTCAAGTGCGACAGCAGCCGCATTTGGAGCAAGGACCATCCAAAGCTTCAATTGGAGGATTATCTATCTTCTACTTTATTTTATTTTGTATTAGCTATTTTTATTTTTACGAAGCTTTCCTCTACAAGAATTCCTTTACATGTGACATTTTAAATAGAAATACAAATTCAAGTGCCTTTCTTATTCGCTTTGTCATTTCATGTGCTTTCATAGTAGTTAAATTCTTGTTGCACCCACTTCTACCCTCTAATTACCCTAGGTACACCTTCCTAGGGTGAGGTTAGAGGTGTAGATTTCATTATTGCAGTTAGGCATAGTTTTACTTCATATCATTACCCTGGTTATTTTCAAAACCCTAAAAACAACACAATAAAAATATAAAAAAGAGAAGATTCAAATTTTGCAAGAGAGAAGCATTCTTAAAACACCAATTGCCTCCTTAGATGACCCTAGATACATCACCCTATCTAGGTTTATAAATTTAAGAGTTGGCTGATTTTATGTGTTGCAACGACATTAATTTACATCAATTACAAAATCGCCTATTTTCGTATCACTTTTTGGTGTCGTTGCCAGGGAGACACGACTTAGTTTTCATTCATCTCTCTCTTGCATAACTGAGTCTTCACTGGTTTTCTTATATTTTGATTCAGGTGTGAATCAGGAGCGAGAGCAAGATTAGGCGTTATTTGGAGCGGAAGCTTCAAGTTTTCTTTTCTTCTCGCGTACTCTAGGTAAGTACCCTAGGCCAAATTTTTTTTATAATCACAAAAATCTCAAAAAAGAAATCTTTAAAATATCAAAACAGGAAACATTTAAGGTGGTGGAACTCTAAAATGAAATTTGTTGCTTGTTTTGCCTCATTTTTCCACCACTCTTTTCTTATTGTGTTTGATTTTTGAAAATCCAGACTTTTGCCTTGATTTTCAAAAATCAGGTTTAGGCACTTAGAGGCTTCCTAAAATCATCAAATCCTGCCCAAGGAAGCCTTTGAGTCAAGAACCTTACCTCCAAATTTCAGAAGTTTTGAATAACTAGAAAAAATTAAAAAATTCATGAACTGATCAAAGCTCAAACCCTAATTCCTTCCTATTTTTTTACTATCCATGAATTTTATAAAATTTTCTGTTATCAGATTTGGACTAAATTTTTATTTCTATAATCCTTGAGAAAATCTCTATCACATATAAAAATTTCAAAAATTTCAAAGTTCGTTTAAGGTTTTTGCAGAATCGATTTTCCAAATCTATACTTTCTACCTTTTGCCACCAATAAAGAAAAAATTTACAAAACATATCAAATAGTTTTCAAAAATCTTAAAAAATCATTTTTTGGATTTCTTGTTTGATTTCATATTAGGTGGTGGTGTTGTTTCTTGTTTGGACCACCACATAAAAAGATTTTCGTAAAAGAGATTCATTTAGGAGTTGCATTCATAGGAATTAAACTTTAGGGTTTTGATTTTATTCTCTCTTAGTCACACATACATTAAAGGAAACCAACCTTTACCAACCAAAACTTGGTTGCCTTATTTTGTGTGATCACTTTCAAACTTGTTTGAATACTTAACAAAAGAGAATCTTAAAATTCATTAAAACCTTATCAAAGCCTAAGATCCTTCAATTTTAATCCTTGTTTGCAAACCTTTTTTGTTTTGGCTAGGGCGTCACATTTCCCACCCAATTCGCACACACAAAAAAAATGAAATAATCGGGCATTACCCTAATTAGTGCCCTTCATTTCTAGTGCACATTTAGGTTCCTAAGCCTAATTAAAATTTTGTAGCAACTTGACCCCTAAGTACTTCATCCATTCTTAGGCTTGATATTTGGAATTTAAGCTATCCCTAATTGTTCCTATTTCCCTTAATCAAATGTGGTGTCAGATTAGAAGGGAAGTCAAATGACGGGTACAGGTTTACACAAGCCCTGGTGATTTTCTCGAGACATGCTTGGGCCCAAGGCACGTCTCTAGTCTAGCCATGTTGATTTCGGAAAGGGGGTTCAATTACTGGTTTCTTAGATTTCAGGTTCCCAAGTCTTAAGTTTTCCTTAAGGAGTCAACCTTAAGTTAGGCTTAGATTTTGATTACTTGGATTGCACACATTTTCTCTCTCCTTTTCCCTTCTCTTCTCCTCTCATTCTTCTTGTAATTGTATGCACAGGCAATGGTCCAAAAATCCACATTTGGAAGGACCACTTGATCCCGTCCTACGCACAAAAAGATCACTTTCTCCACATTTGCATTCTTATTCTTCTGATAAAATGGAAAATATACAAAACAGGTCCTGTTCCACTTCCACTTCAGATTCACAATCCACCTCTAACCCACAATCTAACCTGTCTGAATCTAATTTCCATGCTGATATCCCCATCCATAACCTTCCTACTCTTAAAATTTCACCTAGTGCTGAGATGCCTAATTAGCAAAGTCAAGACCCCCTGCCTAATCCGTTATAGGATGGTTGAGTAATTAGCTCAACTACATGCTAATCAACAACAGTTGGCTAGGACTATCACGAACCTACCCATCCAAGGGCTCAATCAGCCACCCCCTCAGTAGCCTATTGTTCCTCTTAAGGATTTTTATGATCCTTCCAACTATGAGGACAAAATGGGGGTGGTCATACCATAAGGGGACTTTGAGATAAAGACAGCTATTCTAAACCCAATTAAGTATTTTCATGGCCTTTCAAAGAAGACTCATTTAGCCACCTTGAGGAACTCACTATCCTTGCACAAATGACCTATTCTCATAATGTATTAGAAGACTTATGGCTAATGCAGCTGTTCCTTCTATCACTTAAAGATAAGGCCGCCTATTTGTTCAGAACATTGGCTAAGCCATCAATACCTGGCCTCAGCTAAAAAGTGCATTTCTGAAAAAGTTCTTTCTTATAGGTCATACTAATGCCTTATGCCGATCTATTACGACCTTCCAACAAAAGCTGGTGAATCTCTTCATGAATCCTGGGAGAGATTTTAGGAACTCTTGAGGAGTTGTCCACATCATGAAATATCACTGATGTAGACACATCCATTTAGGTTAAAATGCCTATTTATGCATGTTCCTAGGCTTAGATTTGCATTCCATATTATAAATATTTCATAGCATGCATCATTCTACATTTAGAGTAGTTGTGTATATTTTAGGTTAATTGCATCCTTTTTGTGGTTAGGAGAGGAGATTCATTTCGGAGCCTTGGATTGACGATCCGACCGTATGGATCTAATTAGGATGGTGATCGGAGTCCAACGCCTCCGAAATCGCCTTGATCAGAGTCCCGTAGTACCATATGCAATCCGAAGAAGATCAATAGCCAAGGGACTAGGTGACATAATTCGAAGCTTCAAACGACAAATCCGACCACGTGGATGGATTTGGGTAGACAATCGTAGCTTAACAGCGTGAAAATTGACTCAATCTAACCTCTGTAGCAACCCCTACAATGGAAGGAAGATGGATGGCCCAGATCGTGCTACATGGCGCAACCCATGCCACCCATGCGCATGCTCGTGCCACCACACGCACACGATAGCGCGGGCGAACGCGGAGGCATGCACGCACAGCAACGGTAGCGTACACATGCGCGTAGCACGCGAAGGTGTGCGACACGGGCTAATGGAGTGCGTGCCTACTCAGCGACAGCGTGGACGCAAGGCTATCTTCAGCAACATTTGTGGTGGATCTTCAGAGACGTTTATGACCATCACTAAATGTCCTATATACAAATTTGATTCTTTCCTCCACTATAAAAGGACCCCTACCCTTCCCATTTTTCTTCATCTCTTCCTTTCTTCCTCTCACCACCTCCATGGCTCTAGAGAGAGAATATCCCAAGCCTGAGATGCTCCTCTAGAGTAGAAATCAAATATTTTTCCCACCTCTCATCCCCCTTCATGGAGCATCCCATTGCCGCCTTCTTACCTCCCTTCGGGAAGAAGATCCTCATCGCGACGCCATCCTGCCCTGCCCTCCGTCCTAGTTCGTCTCGCTCCTCACCACTTTCCTCTAGGCGACATCAGAGCGAGTCGTCCTCCAAGCGACCGTCAAGGGGGATTTCTCTCACCTATCTCTATCTTTATTATTTTCGTAGTATAGATTTCCTACTTTCCTAGTTGTAATAACTATTTGATTATAAAAATACATGATTGTTTCTCTCTCTGTCTCTCTCTTTTTATTTTGCAAGTAGATTAACTAGATTTCATCGACCTGATCTCTTGCCCTATTAAAAATGCAAAAAAAAAGAAAAGACAAAAATGACAAACAAATAAAAAGCGAAACGTGGCTTTTCAAAACCAAATGTTCGCCTCTCCGTGTTCGACCCATGACTCACTTTTTGAGTTTTGGTTATAAATTTTATCTGATCGACAGATTTTCTTGCGAATCGAACTACGACAATGGGTTTTCCAAAATCCAACCTTTTTGCGACGAGATCTGACGTGATCATTTTGCCGTTGTTGTTAGGGAGGTAACGCTCTTTGGTTTTTTCTCGCGTTTTCCCGCGTTACATATTTTTCTAACCTATCTTTCTTCTTCGATTTTTTGTCTTGCAAGAACCTGATCGAGGAGCCGAAGGCGGTAAATTAGAGTAAAGTGCAGGTAGAGACATTTGTAAGTTATTCCCCCCACCCACCCATTAGATTTCCATTCCATAACCTAATAACTCAAACTCAAATCAACTTAGGTGCTTGCATATACCCTAGGATAGATTTGATTGTTTGATTGTCACTTCACCTTACCTCATCCACCAACATATATTAAGAAAAAAAAAACTCTTCTCTTGTGGGATTTAATTAAAAGAGACACACTTAACACCTACAAATTCTCATCCTAAGGTGCACAATCACTTTGATTCTACCACTTAACCAGGATCTGACCTGTGGACCAAGTGCACTTCAACTAAATACACATAAGTGAGTAGAAAATTTGACTAGGTTAAGTCTTTTTGTGTGCCTTAACTAAGTGATGCAACAGGCCAATTGATTGAGCTGTTTGGGTCGCACCACTCAAATTAAAATTGATTTATCAAGTAGCTTGCCACTTATGGTTGATTTTTAGGACTGAACTAGGCACTCCACATTTTATTTCTAATTTTTAAAGGAATATATCATCACCAGTGCTTGCAAAACTTGGCGTGCTCTCTTGAACTTGATTGAATACACCTAAGATTAAACCCTAAAAGACACATCATCAAATAACCTTGTTTGAAAACCCTGGTTGTGCACGCACACACAAATTAACCGATCATTAAGGGCATAACCCATCTAAAGGCCCATCACATTCCAAGAGGACGATCATCCTAAGCCTAACTAAAACTGAGTAGACGTTGGCCTTAAGGATTGATTTGCTTTTTGGGGCTCAGATTGAGATTTTTTTGATTAATCTGCTTCTACTGGTTTGTTTGATGTTTAGCTAGAGGAGTAGTGTCAAACGACCGCGGCTGGGGGGTACACTAGGAACCAGAGGTGTAAGACAAAGGAAGAACCTTCTCCCGAGCCCCTCCCTCTAATTAGTTGGATTGACTAGATAGAAGTAGACTAAATTGTTTATAATCTCAAGATGGGTCCTGGGAGTCTGTAGGTCTTTAGGCTAACCTGCTTAAGGATAGGGTTGATTGCTTGTATTGTAGGGCTCCTTTCTCTCTTTTGATTTCCCTCCTATTCTACCATGTATCCTTCTACATCTTACATGCATTTCCCATCCTACCCTCCTACCAACACTTATCCACAAGATGATTACTATCCCAACTTGAATTATGACTACCCATCCACTAGCCAAGATAACTTTGATTGGGGATACAATACCAGACCTCAGTGTCCAGGGCCTAATCCTGGACAACAAAACTATGACTGTTATGCTTCCCACACCTACAATGATTATAGATCTCCATCCTTTGATGACCAAACCAACCAATCTACAATTAGGAAGGATATGATGATTATAACACCTACCCTCCCCAGTATTCCACTAAACATAGGTCACCACCATTCTTTGAACAACCTAGAATGACCTACTATCAGGGAGGGACCCGAGAACCTCAATATCTTGACTCCCATAGAATGAACCCAAACCCACCCAACCATGAACCGAATCATTTGGTTCAGGTAAACCAGGTCCAAGATAGGATGTACTTGAGGAATACCATTCAATCTTTAGAAGCTCAGCCAACACCGTGCATTGAAGCATTGGAGCCTATGATCAAAATGATTGATGAACTTAATAGTTCTATATTGGATTGGCTCCAAGATGTTAAGGATAAGGGCCTGGGTGAGTTTCTACTTTAGAAGTTGTCAAGATTGTAAATGAAATTTTTGGTTGCCCTAGTCAAATCTTGGGATGATTCTCAAGATGAACCCCCTTTAGGAGAGCCAATGTCTGAACCTGCTCTGGCGCCTATCAGGAGGGATACATTTTTTGAGATCGGGGATGACTAGGTTGGGCTAGAGCAACCCATTGAGGATGAACCGATTGATTCACCTGAGATCCCTGAGCCAGGGAGTGAGGAAAAATGTCTCTTTGAACCAGGAAATGACAATCGATTTTGGGACATATATAAATGAGGATCATGAATTCCTTGACTCTGAGGGTGAAGAATCTCTCAGTGAAGTCTCACTTGAGCATAATGAAGATAATTTTAGTGAGACAAACGGGCTTAAGGAATCTGATGACCATTTGATAGCCCAATCATTGAAGAGTAGATCATGTTGGGACTAACTTGGATGATTTGAATACTGATGATTCAATCAGTAGCCCCATTCCTCAACCACACCTTAAAGAATTGAATGATGATATTTTTGAGATCACCAGACCCAAGTCAATTCTAATTCAGTCACAATTGTTGGACTTGCGTACTTTAGATGGGGTGTACAGCGATTTGGAGGTCCCGGGAACATTGAGTTTAGAGGGTAGAAATGTGGGAATGAAAATCTGGGAAGCTACTTCTGAGGAAAATACAATTTTGGATATAAGGGTTCCTATTGATTTGAAACCACCTACCTTTTATTAGGACCCTTACAATACCTTTCACGTGCGACCCAAGCTTGGAATAATTGACTATCTTTCGGAGTTGAACTATAAGTGGACACCCAATTTTAATGAATCAGATCAATCCGTTGTCTGACACTTTAGTCTTGGGTTGCACACCACCAAACCGCAGGCCCAACCCCACAAGCTCAATAATATTAGGTTCTGGGTGATTTTCATCTAGAACCTTAAAACCACTCGACCTTGGGGCATGGGTCTTCACCACAACTTAGTCCACATCTGTGGACATCTTCTACTGGTGGGTCTAAGGATTAATCTTTTGATTTTGATTTTGACTTGCACTTGTGAATTCTCAATTTCTTCCTTGTATTTATATTATGTCTAGCTGAAGGCATTAAACTTAGCTCATGTGTATACTCTCTTCTCTCTGAGGAGCTGACCGGGTTGTCACGAAATTCAGGTGATATTTTGTTTACTCTACCTTTTTCATGTCTTTATTTTTGCAATGAGGACATTGCATCATTTAGGCATGGGTGGGTGGATAATTAATTCCTGAAATCATTTTGTTAACTCTGTGAAATTTCTTTTAGTTTCTTAAAAAAAAGAAAATTCAAAAAGAAAAAAATAGAATTAGGAGAATAGAACTTAGGCATTAGGCGTTATTAACTTTAGAAAATGATACGAGAGGACTTAAATACTTAGACTCTTCAGGTCTTCGGGCTTAACTAGCCCGTCCGTTCACTCGAATGTGGACTTAGTCTCGAGTCCTCGCCAAGTAATTCTATTTTAAATTGGTCAATAAATTAGGGTGATAAGTATACGACTTATCAACTCGTCCTTTGATTTGAGGGGAGTATAAGCCTAAGCACCTACACACTATTTGCACTGACTTACTTTTCAGTGGTTTCTTCGAAAATTGGGTACCTAATGAACCATCTAAGGTGGTATGGCTAGCAAGTTGTCGGTCGTAATAGCTCATCGGGCAGTTGTCCAGAGCCCAGCCACATGACCATTCTCTTCCTGATGCCTTTAGGTAAATCTTAGATTAGGGAAGCCACCTACTTAGAAAAAAATAAGAGAAAAAAAGAAATACTTAGAATGAAAAGAAAAAAATAGAAAAACGAGAAAAAAATAAAACCACACTTCACCACGAGTATGGCTGGCAAGTTACTATGGGTAACAACCCATTGGCCGATTGTCCAGAGCCTAGCTCACAAAAATGCACAATAATTCCTAAAACACATAGGGAAGAAGCGGAGAAGTAGAATAAACCAGGGAGATATACACTGGGTTCACCCTTGTGTTGACCCCATAAAAAAATTAAAAGTAGGCAGAAAGCTACCATTCAGAAAGATAAACCTTTAGGGAGAAATCTTTAAGGTCACATAGGGTCGTAGAAATCCGAAGTCCATTTTAACGGTCGCCAAGTGAGTCTATCACCCTTTCACAAGATGCTTATCACTTAAAGTCCTTTTCGAGTCTTGTCGGGTCAGGTAGCTGTAAAAAGTTATCCTGAAACTCTCAAACTCCAAAAGTCCAAAAAAATTAGAAAAGAAGAAAAATAAAAGAATGTATCTTCCCTTTTCAAATAAGGTGAGGACTTTGGTGGTCTACATTCTGGCAGACACCTGGGTACTGTTGAGTTTTCATAGTTTAAGACCTTGGTTGAAATTTTCTATTGTTAATAAATGACTTAGGCCTAAGCGATCGAGTCCTAATTCTATTTTTATACATAGCATGTAGTTTAATTTTGCTAGGAACTAGCAAAAGATAGGCATGTGGATATAATGTAGATATATTCATTTAGGTTAAAATGCCTATTTATGCATGTTCCTAGGCTTAGATTTGTATTCCATATTATAAATATTGCATAGCATGCATGATTATGTAATTAGAGTAGTTGTGTATATTTTAGGTTAATTGCGTCCTTTTTGTAATCAGGAGAGAAGGAAATTTATTTCAGAGCCTTAGATTGACGATCTGATCGTACAGATTTGATCAGGACGACGATCGAAGTCCAATGCCTCCGAAATTGCCTTGATTGGAGTCTCATAGTACCATATGTAGTCTGAGGAAGATCAATGACCAAGGGATTAGGTGACATAATTTGGAGCTTCAAATGAAAAATTCGACCATGCGGATGGATTAGGTGACATAATTTGGAGCTTCAAATGACAAATTCGACCATGCGGATGGATTCGAGTAGATGATCGCAGTCTAATGGCATGAAAATCGACTCAATCCGACCTCTGTAACAACCCCTACAATGGAAAGATGGACAACCCAGATCGTGCCACGTGGAGCAACCCAGGCTGCCTGTTGAACGTAAACGAACTCTACGCTAACGTGTCCGATTTCGGAAAACCTGTCGTTGTAGTTCGAAAGCGAAGAATTCGTGTTCAACAAATAAAATTTATACCGAAATGAATTTCGGGTCGAACACAGGGAGGTTACGTTGATCTATATTCGCAATTATATTTTTTTAGGATTTTTGATAAGCAAGGCGATATAATTACAATGGAGCTATCAGACTAAGAGAGAGAGAGAGAGAGAGAGAGAAAGAGAACATGCATTCAATATTTCAACTGTTTATATGATCAAACTAAATAAAAGTTACACTAGAAAGCGGAAAATCAATTACACTATAAAGCAGGAAAATTCCACACTAGAAAAGCTGTAAATAAGAATGGGAGAGAGAAGTTATCCTCCTCAACGATTGCTTGGAGGAAGAGCTGGACGGGACGACTTCTGGACGAAGGAGAACGAAGCAGGACGAAGCAGAAGAACGGGAACGAAGCAGCACGCCATCGTCGTCGCGGGATCCACTTCCGAAGGGGAACGAAAATTTAGACTTTATCTCGCGAGGAGCATCCCAGGTGTGGGACAAGCTTCTCTTGAGCTTTGGAGGGGTATAGAGGAGAAGGAAGGGATGAGAATTTCGTATGGAGGGGGTCTCCTTTTATAGTTGCAAGGAGTGGGGGCAAAATGGACATTACGCGCCCACGCGCGCCGCTTCAGCTGCCTGTGCGCTCAACGCTATCACACGCACAATGATCCTCAGCCGTTCGATTACAAGATCAGACGGCTTAAGATGCGCCTCCACTCGCTGCGTTGTGCGCTTGCCCGCGTGCGATCGCGCATCCGCGCCGCACGTTCAATCACCCGTGGACGCTATCGGGCGCACGCGGCAGTCCGATCTCCATCTGACGCTCCACCCACGCCCAATCGCCCGTGCCTCCAGCCCTCTGCTGCGGCTCGAACCCGCGCCCGTTGGTCGCGTAAGCGCGCTCGACCGCTGCGTTACAGGGCGCGGATGGTCGAGCGGATGCTTTTAAGCGCGGCCGACCACAACTGTTGGATCAAGATCCAACGGCGGAGAGCGAGCGGGTGCAGGGCCTTCGTAGAATGCGTGCGGCCGTTTGGGCGGTCGAGATGGCTCCACGTGGTGCCATCTTGGCCGTCCATCTTCTGGAAGTTGTAGATGGTGCCACGGATATCGGATTGACTTGATTTTTGCGTCGTTGGGCTGCGATCGTCGATCCGAATTCATCCGTGTGGTCGGATTTGTCATCTGAAGTGCGGATTTTCACCATCCTTGCCCTTGATCTTCTAGGGTTCCTCGGTCGCTATCTGATGCTACGGATGTCTGATTAAGGCAATCTTGGAGTTGTTGAACTCCAATCGTTGCCCTGATCACATCCATACGGTTGGATCTTTGATTCGAGGCCCCGATAAAATGTTTGTCCTGTCCAAGCACATAAAAGGAGACAATTAACCTCCATTTTATTCAAACTACTCTAAATGCAAGATGATGCATGTTATGCAATATTTATATCATGAAATGCAATCTTATGCTTGAGAACATGCCTAAATAGACATTTTAAGTAGTGTAAATGTGTTTACATCATACCCCCATGCCTATCTTTTTCTAGTCCCTAGTAAAAACTATATGCTATTTATAAAAGAATTAGGTTGGATTATTTGGACCTAAGTTATTTTCAATCATTAAGAAATTGTCTACTTAGGAACTGAACTTTCAAAGACACAACAGTTCCCGGGTATCAGCCAAAATGCAGACCGCCTCAAGCCCTCGCCTTATTAAAAGAAAAATTTCTTTTTCTCTATTTCTCTTTTCTAATTTTTTTGGATTTTCAAATTTTAGGGTTTAAGAGTGGCTTTCTACGGCCATTCAACTCACCCAAGATTTGATGAGAACCCTAAGCTTTAAGCATCTTATTGTGATTGTGATAGACTTGTTGACCGACAGTTAGAACGGACTTCAGATTTCTACGCCTCTAGGTGACCTAACAAGAATTCTACCTAAAGGTGTATCTTTACAACCGGTAGCTTTCTCCCTACTTTTATTTTTTTACGCGGTCAATGCAAGGGTGAATCTAGTGTATATCTCCCCGATTTATTCTACTTCTTCGCTTCTTCCTAAGTGTTTTGGGAATTTTTAGTGCATTTTCTGAGCTGGGTTCTGGACAACCAGTTGATGAGCTGTTACCACCAACAACTTGCCAGCCATACTCGTGCTGCGAAGTGTGGCTTATTTCTTTTTGTTCTTTCTCCTTTTTTTTTTTTTAAGTAGGTGACTTCCCTGGTCTAAGATTTACTTATAGGCAGCAAAAAAGAGAAAGGTCCAGTGACTGGGCTTTGGACAACCTACCTATGGGCTGTTACCCACGATAATTTGCTAGCCATATCACCCTAGAAGGTTCATTAGCTACCCAATTTCCGTTAGAATCGCCGAACAACGAGTCAGTGCAAAGAAAGTGTGTACATGCTTAAAACTCAAAATTCCCTCAAATCAGAGGGAAGGTTGATAAGTCATGTACTTATCACCCAAACTTGTTTATTCCAATTATAATAGAATTAAGAAGGCGTGGACTCAAAGATAAATCCACATTTTAGTGGATACACAGGCTAATTAAGTCCAAAGACCTGAGGGGTCTTTGTGTTCAGATCCTAATGTAAAATTTCTTAGGATTGTAAAGTCCTAATGTCCAACTAATCCTTCCTATTTTTTTTTTTTTTTAAGAAGAGAGACAATTTATATGGATTTCACAAAGCTGACCAAATAATTCAAGAATGAATCCACCCCCCCATGCCTAGCTAATGCAATGTACTCATTGAAAAAGAGACATGAAAGAAAGGGTAGAATATGAAAGATGTCACCTGGATATGAAGCTTGTATCAGCCTTGTGTCATATGTACAACTGCTGAGTTTAATGCCGTCAGCTAGGTGAAGTCCAGCCAAAGAAGTCACAGAATGGCTAGAGCAACAGAGTCTGAGATGGGTTCTGGGAGATTACGGTCAACAATAGGCTTCAAACGTTGACCATTGACTTTAAAGGTGTTACCCATCTTTGGGTCAGAAATCTGAACGGCACCATTTGAAAAAATCTGATCAATTATGAATGGGCCATTCCATTTAGATCTAAGTTTGCCAGGAAAGAGCTTAAGTTTAGAATCGAATAACAAGACCTTTTGGTTTGGCTCAAAGCTCTTGCGGGAAATCAATTGATCATGTAGAGCTTTGGTCCGAGCCTTGTAGATCTTGGCATTCTCATAAGCATCATTTCTAAGCTCCTTTAACTCAGATAGTTGGAGTTTCCTGGTCTTCCCAGCTAGATTCAGATCTAAGTTGCATTGTTTGATTGCCCAGAATGCCCTGTGTTCAATCTCTACGGGTAGATGGCACACCTTTCCATACACCAAACGGAATGGAGACATGCCGATGGGTGTTTTATATGCCGTACGGCAGGCCCAAAGAGCGTCCTCAAGCTTTTGAGTCCAATCCTTGCGATCAGGCCTAACCATTTTTTGCAGAATGTTCTTGATCTCTCGATTGGAGATCTCGGCTTGTCCATTCGTCTGGGGATGGTAAGGTGTGGAAATATGATGATTAACCCCATATTTGGCCAATAAATTCTGGAATTGGGCATTAGTAAAATGAGTGCCACCATCTCTTATGATAGCCCTCGGAATCCCGAACCTACTGAAGATATTTTTCTTGACAAAATTGATGACCACCTTGTGGTCATTGGTTCGGGTGGGAATTGCCTCAATCCATTTGGACACATAATCAACAGCAACAAGAATGTACTGATGTCCAAATGAAGGGATAAAGGGTCCCATGAAATCGATGCCCCAAACATCGAAAATTTCTACAAGAAAAATAGGGTTTAGGGGCATCATGTCTCTCTTAGTTATGCTCCCGAGTGCCTGGCATCGAGAACATGACCTTAAGAAATCCTGGGCATCCTTGAATAAAGACGGCCAATAGAAGCCAGATTGCAAGATTTTTGCAGCCGTCTTTCTCCCGGAGAAATGTCCACCACACCTAGATGCATGGCAGAACTCGAGTATACTGTTGAATTCATTCTCCGGTATGCATCGGCAAATAATCTGATCAGAGCCAATGCGATACAGTTCAGGGTCCTCCCAAAAGTAGTATTTGGCCTCAGATTTGAGTCTATCCCATTGTTCCTTGGTCCAATCCTGGGGGATTTGACCAACGGCCAAATAGTTAACAATGTCAGCAAACCATGGGGTGTGGACACCTAAAACTGTAAGAATGGTTTCGTCTGGAAAAGTGTCAGCAATTGGAATGTCCGGACAAGAAGAATCACCTAGGAGTCTCGACAAATGATCTGCTACCACATTTTGTACCCCGACTTTATCCTTGATTTCATGATCAAATTCTTGAAGAAGAATCCAACGAATAAGCCGGGGTTTAGCATCCTTTTTAGCCAAGAGATGTCTCATGGCCGAGTGGTCGGTATAAACAATAACATGAGACCCCAAGAGATAAGCCCTGAATTTTTCCAACGCAAATACTACAGCTAGTAATTCCTTTTCAGTAACAGTGTAATTCCTCTGGGCTTCATCCACAGTTTTACTAGCGTAGTAAATGACAGAGGGCCTTCGGTCAATTTTCTGACCCAGGATAGCCCCGACCGCGTAATCAGAAGCGTCGGTCATGATCTCAAATGGGCTGTCCAAATTGGTGGTTGGAAAATTGGAGCACAGGTGACTACCGTTTTTAGGAAATCAAATGCCTTTCGGCATGATTCGTCAAAAACAAACGGCGTTTCTTTGGCAAGGAGATTGCTCAAAGGACGAGCAACCTTCGAGAAATCCTTGATGAATCTTCGATAAAATCCCACATGACCAAGAAATGATCTGATTTGTTTAACAGATGTGGGAGGAGGAAGTTTTGCGATAGCATCAACCTTAGCTTTGTCTACTTCAATTCCCCGTTCAGAGATTACATGACCCAAAAAGATGCCCTCTTAGGTCATGAAATGACTCTTTTCCCAGCTAAGGGCCAGTCGTGTCTTGATACATCGCTTAAGAATCATTTCCAAATTAGCCAAACAAGAGTCAAATGATTCTCCGAAAATAGAGAAATCATCCATGAAGACTTCCATAAACTCTCCTACCATGTCGGAAAATATGGCTAGCATACACCTTTGAAAAGTCGCAGGTGCATTGCATAACCCGAAAGGCATCCTACGAAAAGCAAAGGTTCCGTAGGGACAGGTGAAAGTAGTTTTCTCCTGATCCTCGGGATGGATAGGAACTTGGTTGTATCCCGAGTAGCCATCAAGAAAACATAAGTACTTCTGCCCAGCTAATTTTTCCAAGATTTGATCAATGAAGGGCAGGGGAAAATGATCCTTTTTAGTGGCTGTGTTCAGCTTCCTGTAATCAATACAAACTCTCCAAGAGGAAGCTGAACGAGTTGTGACAGATTCTCCTCTCCCATTAGTCACAACAGTAATCCCAACTTTCTTTGGAACAATCTGAACGGGACTTACCCAGGGACTGTCAGAGATTGGATAAATAATTCTTGCATCGAGCCACTTGATGATTTCCTTTTTGACCACTTCTCGCATATTTGGATTCAATCTCCTCTGCATCTAGCGAGAAGGGCGAGATCCATCTTCCAAAAATATTCTATGATTACAGTAAGATGGCTCGATCCCCCTGAGGTCATGAATGGTCCAACCAATTGCCTCCTTATGTTCCTTTAGGACCTTAATCAATTTAATCTCTTGCTCCTTTGTCAATTTAGCACTAATAATCACAGGGAGCGTATTCTGCAGTCCTAAAAATTGATATTTTAAATTCTCGGGCAATGGTTTCAATTCAAGCTGGGGTGGGGTAATGATTGATGGTAGGGTAGATGCTGAAGATTCAATAAGAGGAAGAGGTTTTGAGTGAACAAAATCAGTAACCTCTTCCGAAGATGTCAAGTCAGAGGGTTGCGGGTCAAATTCATCAACCAAAGAGGAACTTTCAATTGAAGAAACTGTCAAACAAGTTTCAATATTAACATTATCCTCATCAAGTTCCTCAATAAATCCACAATCCTCAAATTTATTGATCACCTTAAAATATCCAATTTCATTCATTGGTCCCCAAAGGCGATTTCCATGCTACCGCTTTCACAATTAATGTTGGCCTTTGCGGTAGCCAGGAACGGACGCCCCAGAATGATGGGCGTATTCCTCAGATTATCTGGTACATCCATGTCAAGGACAAGGAAATCTACAGGAAAATAGAAATCCTTGACCTTAACTATAACATCTTCAATAACGCCTCGCGGGTTTGTGATCGAATGGTCTGCTAACTGTAGCGTTACTGAAGTTGGCCGAAGTTCACCTAACCCAAACTTCTCATAAAGAGAAGTCGGAATTAGGTTGATGGATGCACCGAGATCCAAAAGTGCTCTATCAAATGTGTAATCTCCGATAACGCAAGAAATCAAAGGAGCACCAGGATCTCTCATTTTCTGAGGGAGGTAGTGTAGGATAACAGAACTAGCCTGCTCAGAGAGTACCACCTTCCTCGGAACAGATTCTCTCGACTTACGCTTTTGTGTACATAATTCCTTTAAAAATCTTGCTTAAGCTGGTATGTGCTTGATAGCATCAAGGAGCGGGATATTGATCTCAACATTCTTAAATAAATTCAGAAGCTCCTCATTACTATCAACAGACTTCTTCTTCTTTGCTTTGGTTAAGGATTAAGGAAAAGGAACATGAGTCAGATCTTTGGAATCAGGTTCCTGAGCCTTGTTTTCTCCTTTAGAATTCTCCTCTCTCTCCTCAGATTCTTCAGGATTCAAAAGATCAGAACAGTATGGTTGTGGATCCTAAGTCTTCTTACCACTCCTTAAAGTTACAGAATTTGTAGAAGCGTAAGAATTTGGGTCTTGGGGAGGATTAGGAAAGATTGGAGGGGCTTGATTGACCATGAATTGTTGATTTGTAGAAGAAGAAGACGAGGAACCCTGCTCAACCACCTGAGCATGTGTGTGCAGGCCCCTCTGATTTCCGTACCCTTGGGCTTGATTGCCTGAATTCATAATGTTTCGTGGGTTGGGTACGGGTTGGGATGGTAGAGATCCGGGTTGATGAGAGTTAGCAATGAGCCCGGATTGCAAGTTGTCCAGCGAGTTTTTCATTTGCTGCATGAGCTGGAGCATAGATCCTTGCATCTCTACCATTTGATGGTTCAAATCAGCCTGCCCTACGGGTTGACGGGCATTCCAAGCTGGCTGATTGACCTGATTTTGAGGCAACTGAGTATATACTTGACCCTGACCCATTGGTCGTTGCGGAGCATAGTTGCCGGGTCGGAATTGGGTCTGTTGCCCCGGATTTTTCCAAGAGAATTTAGGGTGGTTTCTCCAACCTGGATTATAGGCATTCGAGTAGGGGTTGGATCTAACATTCTCTTGTACAGCACAGACATCCTCATAGGGTGAGGATGGAGAGAAAGAAAGGGAAGGATCAGAAAAACTGGGATCAAAGGCCCCAGTTGGGAACCCATGGGGTTCCGAAAAATGCTGACTCATAAGTTGAGTCGCATCGAGTTGATTCACGAACTCCTGTCCAGAAGGAGCTCATGAGGAATGGAATCCCAAATTTTGGGATTGAGTGGATTGAGGGTTGTTAACAGAATTGCCAGCCATCCATTCTTCCATTCTTTTAGCAACCAAGTCCACTTGATCAAGTTTATTACAAATCAATTCCATATCAAATGAATGAGAGTCATGGACTTCATTGACATTTGATCTGGGTTGCTGGGACCGGTTAAAAGTATCCATGGAGGCATGATTAATTGAATTCTCACTCATTTCCTCAAATAAATCATGTGCACTATCTGCATCTTTATTAAGGAAATTGCCTTCGCAAGAAGCATCCACATGGTTTCTGAGTTGCTCATTCAACCCATGATAGAAGATCTGCACGAGTTGCCATTTCGACACCTCGTGGTGTGGACACCTCAACAATAAGTCCTGGAATCACTCCCAGGCCACATGAAACTGCTCCCCCGGCCGCTGGGTAAAGGTAGTGATTGCCCGTCTGAAAGCATTGGTACGACCAATTGGGAAGAATTTCTTCAGAAAGGCCAATTTCAACTCATTCCAAGTTATAATTGGTCTTCCTATTGTCCTATACCAATGTGCGGCTTTATCCCTAAGAGAGTAGGGGAAGAGCCTCATGATCATTTGCTCCTCGTTAACGTTTTGAGCCTTGGTGGTCTGGACCAAAGTGGTCAAATCTTCCAAGTGCTGAAACGGATCTTCGGAGCCAAGCCCATGATAATGTTTAATCAGGCTTAACACCTGGGGCTTGATTTCTATGTCACCGGCTGGAATCTGGACGCCGGGACGTTCCCCATAATTTGAAGGATCATAAAAATCCTTCAAGGGCTGAGCGCCCTGCATTCTCTGCATTTGTTCCAGCTGCCTTCAAAATTCTTCCTGTGGATTTTCAAGCAGAGGAGGCTGTTGTTCGTCCATGAGATCAAATTGACCAAAATCTAACTTGCGCCTCCTAGAATGTTCTAACGGTCCTTCCAATCGGGGATTCAATGACCGTCTTCCCAGCATAAACTAGGAGAAGGTCGGAAGGACTGGGGATAGGGACCCTGCAGCACAACAAAACAAGGCTGTCCTTAAGTGGGGTAGCCTAAGGATCTACTGACTCCCAAAACCAACCTTAAGACTGTAAGTGATTTACTCTACTTGCGTCTGTTTAATCCAACCAGTTAGAAGGAGGGACTGGGGAGAAGGTTCTTCCTTTGGCTTTCTCCTCCGGTTCCTAGTGTACCCCCCAGCCGCGGTCGTTTGACGCTACTCCCCTAGCTAGACATCAAATTAATCAGTACAAGTAGGTTAATCAAAAATAATCTCAGACTAGGCCCTGAAGAGCGAATCAAACCTTAAGGCCAACATCTACTCAATTTTATTAAGGCCTGGGATTGTGGTGCTTATGGAATGTGATGGGCCCTTACAATGGGTTGTGCCCTTAATGATTGATTGAGATTTGTGTAAGTCTGTGCACAACCAGGGTTTTCAAACAAGATTATTGATAATGTGTGAATTTTAGTGTTCAAATCTTGCTTAAGTAGCTTTTAGGGTTTCAAATTAGGTGAATTGCAATCAAGTTTCTAGGCAAACCAAGTTGTAAAACATGGGTGAAGATTGTTTTTCTTTAAAATCAGAAAGAAAGTGGAGTGCCTGGAATATACCTAGATTGAAAACCCTAAGGAGGAGCTACTTGATGAGTTGGTTTTAAATAAAGTGGTGCGGCCCAAACAACTCAAACAATTGGCCACAATTGCACCACTAAGTTAGGCGCTCAAAGATGGTTAACCTAGAATGATTTCTACTCTGTTATGTGTTGCTTTGTGTGTACCGGTTCCACAGATCAGAATCCGGTTGAGTAGAAAACAAATCAAGTTGATCAAGTGCTTTGAATGTGGGTGTGTGTTGTGTGTTTGTTGAAAATTACCCCACAAGATTATCTTTTTGTTATTTTTTTATGAATGAGGGTGGAATGAATGTGAGTGGAAATCCAAACAACCAAACTATTCCTAGGATTTATGCAAACACCTAGGTTAATTGGGATTTGGATTTAATGTGGCGAATGAAATCTATGGAGGGGGTAAGATTGGGGAAACATTTACAGTTGTCTTCAACTGCACTTTACTCCAATCTACCACTTGTTGATTCCTTGATGGAGGTCTCTGCAAAACAATAGACACAAGAGAAAGCTAGTTGAAAACAAATAAAGTGCAAGAAATGCGAAGAAAAGATCGAAAATCGTTGCCTCCCCGGCAACGGTGCCAAAATGTTAGACGTAAACGAACGCTACGCTAACGTGTCCGATTTTGGAAAACCTGTCGTTGTAGTTCGAAAGCGAAGAATTCGTGTTCAACAAATAAAATTTATACCGAAATGAATTCCGGGTCGAACACAGGGAGGCTACGTTGATCTATATTCGCAATTATATTTTTTTAGGATTTTCGATAAGCAAGGCGATATAATTACAATGGAGCTATTAGACTAAGAGAGAGAGAGAGAGAGAGAGAGAAAGAGAACATGCATTCAATATTTCAACTGTTTATATAATCAAACTAAATAGAAGTTACACTAGAAAGCGAAAAATCAATTACACTATAAAGCAGGAAAATTCTACACTAGAAAAGCTGTAAATAAGAATGGGAGAGAGAAGTTATCCTCCTCGACGATTGCTTGGAGGACGAGCCGGACGGGACGATGTCTGGACGAAGGAGAACGAAGCAGGACGAAGGAGGATGAAGCAGAAGAACGGGAACGAAGCAGCACGCCGTCGTCGTCGCGGGATCCACTTCCGAAGGGGAACGAAAATTTAGACTTTATCTCGCGAGGAGCATCCCAGGTATGGGACAAGCTTCTCTTGAGCTTTGGAGGGGTAGAGAGGAGAAGGACGGGATGAGAATTTCGTATGGAGGGGGTCTCCTTTGATAGTTGCAAGGAGTGGGGGAAAAATGGACATTACAACTTCAAAATAATAAATGAGGGGTCTTTAGTGACGGATAAATCCGTCACTAAAGCCTCGACGTGGGAGTAGCTTCCGCGGCCCACGCGCGCCGCTTCAGCTGCCCGCGCGCTCAACGCTATCGCACGCACAACGATTCTCAGCCGCCCTCTGCGTTGCGCGCCCGCCTGCGTGCGATCGAGCATCCGCACCATGCGTTCAATCGTGCGTGGACGCTATTGGGCGCGCACGGCCGTCCGATCTCCATCTGACGCTCCACTCGCGCCCAATCGCCCATGCCTCCAACCCTCTGCTGCGGCTCGAACCTGCACCTGCTGGTCGCGTAAGCGTGCTTGACCGCTGCGCTACGGGGCGCAGATAGTTGAGCGGATGCTTTTAAGCGCGACTGACCACAGCCGTTGGATCACGATCGAATGGCGGAGCGCGAGCGGGTGCGGGGCCTTCGTAGAATGCCTGCGGCCGTTTGGGCGGCCGAGATGGCGCCACGTGGTGCCATCTTGGCTGTCCATCTTCTGGATGTTGTAGATGGTGCCACGGATGTCGGATTAACTTAATTTTTGCGTCGTTGGGCTGCAATCGTCGATCCGAATTCATCTGTGCGGTCGGATTTGTCATCTGAAGTGTGAATTTTCACCATCCTGGCCCTTGATCTTCTAGGGTTCCCTGGTCACTATCTGATGCTATGGATGTCTGATTAGGGCAATCTTGGAGTCGTTGAACTCCAATCGTCGCCCTGATCACATCCATACGGTTGGATCTTTGATCCGAGGTCCCGATAAAATGTTTGCCTTGTCCAAGCACATAAATGGAGACAATTAACCTCCATTTTATTCAAACTACTCTAAATGTAAGATGATGCATGTTATGCAATATTTATATCATGAAATGCAATCTTATGCTTAAGAACATGCATAAATAGACATTTTAAGCAGTGTAAATGTGTTTACATCACCGCCCATGCGGGTGCGTAGCGCGTGGAGTGCGCACCAACGCAGTGGTGACGTGGGCGCATGGCTGTCTTCAGCGACGTTTGCGGTAGATCTTCAGCGATGTTTTTGACCATCGCTAAATGTCCTATATACGAATTTGATTCTTTCCTCCACTATAAAAGAACCCCTACCCCTCCCATTTTTCTTCATTTCTTCCTTTCTTCCTTTTACCACCTCCAAGTTTCTAGAGAGAGCTTATACCAAGCCCAGGATGCTCCTCTAGAGTAGAAATCAAATATTTTTCCCACCTCTCATCCCCCTTCGTGGAGCATCTCGTGGTCGTCTTCTCACCTCCCTTCAGGAAGAAGATCCTCGCTGCGACATCGTCCTACCTTGCTCTCCATCCTTCGACTCCGTCCTCGTTCATCCTACTCACCACCTTCCTCCAGGCCACGTCAGAGCGGGTTGTCCTCCAAGTGACCATCGAGGGGGATTTCTCTCACCTATCTCTATCTTTATTATTTTCGTAGTATAGATTTCCCACTTTCCTAGTTGTAATAAACATTTGATTATAAAAATAAATGATTGCTTCTCTCTCTTTGTGTCTCTCTCTTTTTATTTTGCAAGTAGATTAGCTAAATTTCATCGACCTAGTCTCTTGTCCTATTAAGAATACCAAAAAAAATTAGAAAAGATAAAAATGACAAAAATAAATAAAAATGAAATGCGGATTTTCAAAACCAAATGTTCGCCTCTCTGTGTTCGACCTGGGACTCACTTTTTGAGTTTCAGTTATAAATTTTATTTGATCGATGGATTTTCTCATGAACCGAACTACAACAACAGGTTTTCCAAAATCCAACCTTTTTGCAATGAGATCCGACGCGATCAACCACTATGGCAGCTAGTGCAGATCTTTTATGATAGATTAGAAGATCAATTGAGATGATTTGTGGATGCCTCATGCGGTGGCAACTTTTTCAATAAGGATGTCGAAAGTGAATTGCATTAGAGGGGGTGAATGGTGCGATATAAAAAAATATGCAGAAATAAAAATCAATCCAATCATACAAATAGCATTCACCACAAATGAGACAAGTACTTTTAGGTGGAAACCCAACTCGGGTAAAAACCACACCTAAGCCTTTCGACTTAGGATTTCCCGATCAATTGAGTCGACCAAATCCACTACATACTACTTGAATGAGGGTAGGACATCCTTAATTACAACCACACTACTTTGTGCTGAGGGTAGCATACCTCTATCACTCTTCTTCACGAAGAGTGCTTTGTCTTACGAAGCAGACGGGAATTCACAACAAGAATACCCAACCAAAAAAAAAAAAAGAAAATACAAGAAAAGCTATAGAGATACAAAGTATAATTTAGACTATGCTACTATAGGCAAAGTGACATCCCTAAGATGGAAGAGGGTAGGAGTGGATTGCTGTAGAGTTGCGATACTCTCGGATGTGAAATATAGAACTTGAGAACTTCTCTTCTAGATGATCTCTATTTCTTAAACACTCAAATGGTGGAAAGTATTATTTCCTGGGTGTATCTTTCCAAGGGGAGGTTCTCCTCTATTTATAGAGGTTCTAGGAACCTTCAAGAAGGCCTTGGAGAGGTTTCATAGCTGTTGGAAACAAATCCAAGAAGAATTAAGCCAAAATCAGGGTCATAATGATTCTGACAACAGAATCAGAAATCTAATTTTAGAGTCAAACGTCTGATAAAAATTTTGGACATTTGATCTAAAGGGTCAGAGTTCCTGATTTTATTGAACGAAAATAAGATCTGGGTTAGATGTCTAAAAATCTATGTTAGGACGTCTGTGGAAAACTTTGGATGTCTAATTTTATGCTGGTTTGTTCTTGTTTTGGAGCAGATCTAGACAAGGTTCTAGTGTATATGTGTTAGATGATAGGTTTGATGTTTAATACTAAGGGCATTCTATGGAAATTGATTTCTCGAGAAGCCAACGATCATATGAGTCTGACAAATCTTGATTCAGGTTAGATTTAGTGTAATGTCTCTTTATCGATCGTCTTGGCGGAGCTACGGACATTTGGAGGTAATATTAAAATAATCCTAACGTGATCCTCGGGGATTTTGCTCTGATAGTCCAATGATCCTATTTATGGATGTCTGGACTATGAGCAGGATGTCTAAAGACAATGGTCGTTGACCATTGTTCCATCCTAAAGTGTTTAGATGACTGGCCATAAGTTTCAGATGACTTAAATTCTAAGATCAGATGTTTGATGTCCATATTGGACGTCTGATCAGGTTGTCTGACGCTTAGTTTGGTTTTCTAAGTTTACCTAAGTGTCGAGAGGGTGGAGAGCCTGGATAATAGAGAAAACTTAGGCCTAATGTTAGACGTGGAAAGAGGCCAGTGTGCCCATTAGTAGTCAGTGGTGGCGGAGGAGGATTTGAAGAGAGAGATTGACTGGAGGGAGAAGTCTTGACAACTATGGCTGAAAGAAGGGGATGCAAATAACAAGTTTTTCCACTTAGTAGCTAGCTCTAGGCAGCATTATAACTTCATTTGGTCGTTGAGAGCTGGAGATCAGGTCCTAACTTCTATGGATGATATCCAAAGGGAAACGATCAGATTTTTTAGAGACTATACTAGATCCTTGGGGAGAGGACAGTGGTGGATGACATCTTTAGATATGCCAAGAGTAGGGAGTGTGGAGGGGGACTAGCTGATAATACCTATTTTAGAGCAGGAGATGGTAGAGGCCATGCAGAATTTGAACGCCGAAGGGTCTCCTAGTCTAGATGGGTTCCAGATCTTCTTCTATAGGGAATTTTGGCCAACTGTTAAGCATGACGTTTTGAAGGTCATAAGAGAATTTCAAGGGGGGAACTCAGGATTTGAGCAAATCAATAGATCATATCTCTTCCTACTACCAAAGAAATCGGAGGCAGAGAACTTATCGGAGTTTAGACCGATCACATTGTCTAACTCCATCTATCTAATTATTGGTAAAATTTTGGCCAATAGATTGATGAAGGTATTGAAGGATCTGATTAGCCCTGTACAATCTACTTTCCTTCCAGATAGATCTTTGCAGGAATCCTTTGTTATTGCATAGGAGATTGTGATGGGATGGCGCAGAAGGTGTAAGGCTTATATGTGGAAGGTGGACTTCAGAAGGGCCTACGATTCGGTCTCCTGGCCTTATCTTTGGGAAATATTGAAACGAAGGGGCTTCTCTCCCATTTGGATCCAATGGATGAAAAGATGCATAACTACATCATCCTCTTCTCCATTGATTAATGGGAAGTCGTGTGGTAATTGGATTCAGCCACAATGTGGAGTGTGATAGGGTTTTCCATTGGCTCTGCTGATTTTTAATTTGGCTGTGGATAGTCTTCTAGATTTGCTTGTAAGTTATCAAGTGCGAGAGTGGTGAGAGGCTATTCAATGATGAACTCTCGTGCCTTGGCACCGGTTCTATAGTATGCTGATGACACAACCCTCTTTGTGGAGGGAGGAAGAAAGGAGGCAGAAGTATTGTACAGTATGGTGTCCATATTTGGGGAGATCTCTGGCCTAAAGCTTAATGGCAGCAAATCTTCATTGATTTGTTTTGGCATGGAGGGTTAGGAATGCGATATGATTTTTGTAGTTCTGCACACACCAATCACTACTCTACTTGTGAAGTATTTGGGGTTGCCGTTGAGAGATTCAAAACTAAAACAAAATGATTGGAACATCTTGTTTGATAAAATCACTACCAAACTTAAGAACTGGAATGCTCGCTTCCTATCGAAGGGTGGTAGATTGATCCTCCTTAACCCTGTTATCACATCTATTCCAGTGTTCTACTTCTCTATGTTCAGAGCACCGAAATCTATTTGGAAAAGATTGGATGTGATGCGCAAACGTTTCTTTTGGAAAGGGGAAAAATGTGAAGGGAAGTTCCTCCAACCAGTGAAATGGAAAGGGTTGTGCAGACCCAAGAAAAATGGCGTCATGTGGATATGTTCATTGAAAGAATTCAATGATTCTTTGCTGCTGAAGTGGGTAATCAAGCTGTTCGATGGGGGCAACAACCTTTGGACTGATCTGATTGGGGATTTATACGGATCCTCGCATGTGGATTGGGCAAGACTGAACCCACGCAAACCCTCACCATTCTGGAAGTTGGTAGCCAAGGCATTGCAGGACAATTGGCAGCACTTCCGGTTGATGATTGGAGATGGCTCTGACTTTGCCTTCTGGACAGATTGTTGGTCTCAGTTGGGACTGCTAAAGGAGAAATACCTGTGTGCCTTCGATGCCACACCAAACAAGTCAGCATTGGTTGCCACCTGCTGGGATGTAGACGGTAATATGTGGGCTCTTGCTAGCTGCAATCTGCGTGAGGGAGGCAGATCGTGTGAAGACTTTAACAAGTTGCTACATGACTTGGAAGCCTTCAAGCCAAAAGGTGGTGTGGATAGGTTTGAATGGTCCCATGGGAAGTATACGTCTACTGAAGCATACAAAATCTTGGTGCGTGATAGTGGTCATGCCAACATGGATGAAATTGATAGTCAGTGCACACGTATATGGAAGCAACACATACCCCTCAAAGTGAAAATCTTCCTTTGGCTATGTAGAAAAGGACTTATCACAGGGGAGCTACAACACAGAAGGATGGGTACCCCGCTAATGCAATGTCCTCTCTGTGCATTTGCTACTGATAGCATGAGGCATCTCTTCTCCTCATGCTTGGTGATGAACCAAGTATGGAGGGCTGTTTGTGGATAACCATTGCCCACATGGGATGACTGATGTAAACACATCTATTTATGTTAAAATGCCTAATTATTCATGTTCCTAGGCTTAGATTTGCATTCCATGTTATAAATATTGCATAGCATACATCATTCTGCATTTAAAGTAGTATATATTTTAGGTTAATTAGGTACTTTTTATGGTCAGGAGAGAAGAAGATTTATTTTAGGGCCTTAGATGGACGATCGGACCGTACGGATTTGATTAGAACAACGATCGGAGTCTAACGCCTCCGAGATCATCTAGATTGGAGTCCCGTAGCATCATACGAATTTCGAGGAAGATCAATGACCAGGGGGGTAATGCGACATCCATATGGGCTTCGGATGAAAAATCCGATCGTACGGATGGATCCGGAGTAATGATCGCAGTCTGGCATTGTGGGAATCATCTTGATCTGAGCACCGTGGCACCCCTGCAACAGAAAGTAGAATGGATGGCCCAGATGGCACCACGTGGCGCCATCCAGGCTACCCAACATCGGCTAGCATCATCCACGACCTTCATTCCCAGCGTTGGATCTTGATTGAATGACTGAGAAGCCTCCACACCGTGCACCTCTTCGCGACTCAAGGGAGAGCCCAGCGCAGCCGCTCAACGCTCTTCGCGGATCAAGGGGTGCAGGTTCGAGACCCGCAGATGCTCCAAATCAGAAATTGGATGCACACAGCTCAGCGTAAGCATGCACGTGCACAGGCGTAAGCACAACGAGCGCAACGCTAGCGCGCGAGCACGTGAGCGCTACCAGGTGCTCACGTGACCAAGGGCAAATGATGTGCAAGCTAGTTGTGGGCGAGCGTGTGCTCGGTTGGCACCAGCCATTGGTGACAGCCTGGTAGACATACAGCGACGCTTACAGCCGTCGCTAATTATTTGCATGCCAACAAGGCCAACTGTGGGCTTGAGTGATCGTGAGTTGCCTACAATGACACTTACAGTGATGACTTGGAGGTTGCTAATGGTCCCATGCCTATTCTAGCCTCTTTTCCTCCACTATAAAAGGACCTACACCCCCTCCCTTCCAAGCCTACTCTACCTACTCGACTCCCACCTACTCCCAAGCTCTAGGAAACCTATCAACTCTCTGTTAAGAGTTTGCTCTCAAGCTCCCAAGGCACCTATTAGTGTAACGAGACTCTGCCCCACTAAATACTCCATCAACTTCCCATCCCCATTCATAGGTCACCTTGGAGCCATCCTCCCACCTCCATTCCGGTAGCAGGTCATCTCCGCCTTCTCACCTCCATTCTAGAGCTGCGCTGAAGCTTTCCTCTACCTGACATCCTCCCGCTTCTCACCTCTGTCATCCTGCTTCCTAACTCCATCCAATCTTCCGCCAGGCGCTGTCGTCTCACTGAATAGTCGATTCGGAAGATTTCTTCTCACCTCCCTCTCTTTTTATGTTTTCTAGATTATTGTAATTAACATTCATGCAATATATCATATTCGATTCTATATCTCTCTTGTGATTGTTTGTCATCTTATTTTAAAAACAAAAAAAATAACAAAACCACAAAACACCAAAAAGAAACAAATCGAAGCGTGGTTTTCATACAAAGTAAACATCGCCTCCCTGTGTTCGACCCAAGACTCCCTTGGAGTTTCGGTATAAATTATATTTGATTACGAGTTTTGCAACTACGACGACGGGTTACTCGTAACCCTGATTTCAAACACACAAAACCCATACAATCAACAGCCTATGGGGAGAATTTCAAATGAATGGGAGACCACATTTAGCAATGGTGGCTTTGCTTTGGTATGTGTGGAGAATAAGGAATGAAAAAGTGTTTAAGGGGTTGTCGGTGTGTGTTGGAAAAATTGTAAGGGGGTGTGAGTCCCTTATTGGAGAGTGGAGTGATTCATTGTAATTACTTATAGTTGACATTTTAATAAAATTTTTCCCGATTTGCTATCGTTTTCGATAGCATTCCTTACTTCCTCAAAAAAAAAAGTTTACCTAAGTGTCCTAGTTGTGGGAAGGTGTTCCTAGGACTAAGGTAATGTACTTTTGGGCTCTACAACATATCTAAGGAAAAATAAAGAGTAGAAATATAAATACAAATGCATGAAAGAAACCATCTATCCTATTCTTCATGTTTTCAAGCTTTCGTTCCATGTGAAGCTCCATCATCTTCATGCTCCTTGATGATTTTGTCCAACTATCAAGCTCCTTCATTCCTCCATGATATTTAGTTTATCATCACTTTTATGCCTTAAAACACATCTAGCTCTTAGGTTTTGCACATTGCAATTTGGTTTGGGAACTGCATTTAGTCATTCATATAGTTTAGACATGCATTGCATTATTTTTTCTTTAGTTTTTGCTTTTATATGACAGGAAGCATATAATGGAAATCACCTAAACCCTAGCAATGTAGAAGGTAGAAGATGAAGATAGAGCATATTTCAATTGGATCTTAACTCATTCCAGCTCACCTTAGTTGTATTCCAGCTCCACTCAGCTCAATGTAGCTAGATCCAACTCATGCCAGCTCCACTTAGCTCTTGGCAGCTCTACTTGATCAAGACTAGCTACTACTCATCAATTAGTTAAGCTTGGTTAGCTGAAGAGTCCTCAATCAACTCGGGTCAGCTCAATTCTAGCCCCCAAAGACTTAACCTAGCTCAACTTAGTTGAGCTTAGCTATTGGACCTAAGCTAGCTAGCTTAGCTAGCTAGGAAGTCTTCGAGAAGATCAACTCTAGCTCACCTCAGCTCTAGATTAGAAGAAGCCAACTCAATTTAGCTTAGCTTAGCTACTAGCAGAGCTAAGCTAGCTATTGAGTTCATTGGCACCTCTCTTTCAGCAGCAGTCAGCTCCATGAAGACTTAGAGCATCTCCTCCAGCAAAATCCTAGCTCATCCTCTACTCATCTACAAGCTAAGCTAGCTTAGCTTAGCTCCACCTAAGTGCCCTACTCATGGCCATCCACCTAACGCTAAACACCACCTAAGACAACCGCCTAAGACAACCAATTACAAAATTACGTATTTTCGTGTCAGCAATTTTCCTAAAATCAAGTTCTTAGGTTAATTGATCGACCAATTTGTTAAATGATTGACCAAACAGCTTTGATCGACCGATCAACTTAGGTAATCGATCAAATATACTCAAATTAGGAAGTTTATTAAAATACCTTTTAATCAATCAATAGCTTAATTAATCAACCAATCAGTGATCGAACAAATCACTAGGTTGATCAACTAAAAGCCATTGTGATTGACCAAACTACTTTAATTGATCTACCAAAAGGGTTCCAAAAACATCCTTTCTAGGTCAATTTTCTAATATAAATAGAGGACCTTGGTAGCCTTTGTTAAACACAACAATCAGAAAAAAATATCTGTAGAAAAAGAGCTTCCATTCTTTCAACTCTATAGTGTTTCCATGCTTCTGCATCCACTCTTTCTAAAGCACTCCGATCAAAAGGCCTCTACAAAAAATATCAATTTAACTTTTCCTTTGAGGTTTCATAGGATTATATCGTATTTCCTTTAATCTATTGCTTTGATTTGGGTCCCAAGTTGTTTTGGGAAGACCCGTTGTTTGGCTTCTCTTCAGGTTGTTAGGAGAAGGGAATTTGTAAGAGGTTGTGCCACCCTCATTCAAGTGGTGCATTAGTGGATTGATTAGCTTGACTAGTAGGGAAAATCCTAAGCTAGGAGGCTTAGGTAGTGGTTTTTACTCGAGAGGATTTCCACTGCAAATTGAGGTGCACTCGTGTATGAATTTTTGTGGCTTGTGTTCATTTTCTTTCCAGTTAAATTTTTAAATTACTGTCTATACTATTCAACCCTCCCCTCTAGTATAGCATTTTAGATCCGCAACACTCTTAAACCAAGGGGTGCTGAGGTGTAGGATGGATAGGATGATTGGGATTCGAGCCCTGATACTGGTTCCTTTGATTATTAGGGTTTGGCATTTACTGGGAAGTAGGTTACCTATAGGTCTTTGGTCTGGAGTGACCCCAATTTGGTTATGAAGAGTAGTCACAGGACGGGTCACTTTAGACATCTGGCTTTGCATACCTTGCAAGGTTTTCATAACCTGGGCATTAATGTCATTGTGAGAAGGCCCAGATTGATATTGATTCTACCCATAAACCCTATGTTGATTTTGTCTTGGAAAAGGAACCGGATTCGGAGCCTTCCAAGAGAAATTTGGGTTGTTCCTCCAATTTAGGTAAGAATTGGAAGGATTTCTAAAATGCTCTTGGAGTGTTGAGATGTTTTCAGTAGCAGGGCTAAAAGAATTTTGATTCATGAAATCATGTGTCCTAGTCAAATCCAGTATAGCCTCAGAAAAGTAATTCTACTCAGCTGGGAGAACACCAATATTATACAAGTTTTCTCTCTTGATGATGTTAGGTGGAGTTAGATGTGGAGCTTATTTTTGATTGAATTTTTCCTCCAATTTTTTCTAGTGAATCTGCATCTGATCCATACTCTATGCTATCGTTTGGATATCATGTTGGGTTATTGGAATAGATGTAGAATTGGAGTTGATTTCATTTACTCTGAGTCTTGGGTTTGCATTTCTACCAAAAGTATCCATTGAAGCATGATTAAATGAGTTTTCACTCATTTCTTCAAATAGTTGGTAGGCTCTTTCAACATCCTTGTTCAAGAAGTTGCCCCCACATGAGGCATCTATTGGAACCTAGTTCCACCTTTCTTCTATGTTTTGGTGTTAATAAAACTATGTTAAATCTAATAAGTTTTTGAAGTGATATTTATAGGGATAATCATAGGAAAATAGGAAGCTTGGATGTTGACAAGAAGATAAAGTGGATGAAGATTTTTTTGTTATTTATTGTTGTATCTTAGAAGTTTGTATGTCTCTTAAACAAGAAAATTGATATAGGAAGTAAGATCAAATTAGAGAAAATTAGGTATCAAACTCACGAACAACCGCTCGTTTGAAAATCTAGAAATGTTTCTTTGTCATATCAAAGATTGATTGGATTTGAAGAGTGCCAAAATTTGATCTAAGATTCTAATTCAAGGTACTTGTAGCAAGTACAAGTACTGTTCATCAGTAGCGGCACCTACAGGGCATAGGTTTGAGCCTTTGCCTCAAACTATGAACAACAAGTACCAGTACTCATCATCAGTATCGATATCTGATGCTCACAATTTATGGAATCAGTTTGTGCTTGGGCCTCACAAGTACCGGTACCCGTGATGAGTACCGATACATGAAGGTCACAGTGCCTAGTAGGTCTTGAACTTGTGAGTCACAAGTATCGGTACTCATGATGAGTATCGTAACTGGTGACTTAGTTGGTACTCAACTGGAAGCACTGAGTACCGGTACCTATGATGAGTACCAGTACCCAAACTCTTTTGTGCTGGTTACTGAGTAACTGTGAGCAGCTAGTACCGGTACCACAACTTTAGAACCGATACCAACTAGCCATTGTGCCAAATCTGAATGTCTATTTTGTGTTTAATCCTAATTATAACACCCTTAATTCATCCCCAATGGCTAGGGAGCATAGTAGGGCTGTTTGGTGGTCTATAAAAAGACCCTTGTGAGCCATTTTCATAATACTCAAGAATTATATACCACTCTTGCTTCTAGATCTCATTCTTTCTCTATTTTTGTTGTAGGAGTTATTATTTGTTGCCTAAAGCTTCCTAGAATTTCTCTGATATTTCAAAAAGTGTTTTGGCATAATCTTTAGTTCTCTAAAATTTTCGTTGTGCACTGATTTTCACGCTAGTTTTTATTATAACATTACTAATTATATTCTCGTTGGAGACTTAGGATTCTAGTTGTAAGCTTTTAAATTTCTTTCTTAGACCTGTAATTTTTTTGTTCTCATTTGTTCTTGTAATTGGGTTGAGGTAACCTATTAATTACCTCAATTTTTAGTAAATTGATTCCCTCTAGATTGAGGGAATTGGGTTAAAAATCCTAAATTGGGAGACTTAGGTAGTGGAGTACCCATGTGAGGGGAACTACTATATATCTGGTATTCATTTTTATGGTTTGCTTTTATTTGCATATTTTTTTTACCACACTATTTATCCCCCCTTTTAGTGTGCTTGTACCTCTTAGTTCCTACAACATCCACAAATTGTCTCAATTGATCTTTTAATCCATGATAGAAGATCTACACTAGCTTCCATAGTGGAATCTCATGATGTGGACAACTTCTAAGTAATTCTTGAAATCTCTCCAAAGACTCATGGAGAGATTCACCATGTTTTTGTTGGAAGGTTGTAATAGATCTTCTCAATGCATTGGTATTGCCTATAAGGAAAAATTTCTTTAAAAAGGCACTCTTGAGTTGCTACCAAGTTGTTATGGGACTACCAACTGTTTTGAACCAATAGGTGACCTTATCTTCAAGGTTGAGAGGAAAAAGTCTCATGAGCCATAAATCTTCCCGCACATTGCGGGAACGGGTGGTTTGGGTGAGGATGGTTAGTTCTTCTAAATGGTTGAAAGGATCCTCTCTGGGAAGGCCATGAAAATGCTTAATTAAGATTAGAACAACTAGCTTGATCTTGAAATCCCCCTCAGAAATCACCACCCCAGGTCTCTCCTCATAATTGGAAGGATCATACAAATCCTTAAGAGGAATGATAGGCTCCACAAGTGGTTGATACCACCTTTGGTTGGCTAGGTTCTTGACAATCCTAGCCAATTGTTGCTAATTATTTTGGAGTCGAGTTAGTTGCTCCACCATCATGATTAGAGGATTAGGTGGGGGATTTTGATTCTGATTTATTTGCAACTCAGGGTTTTGAGGTAGCTCCAAATTGGGGAAGTTAGGAATGGGAATGTCAAAATGCGGGTCAACTTGTGGATTAGAGGTGGAAGTGGCAGGATCATTGGACCTATTTTGTATGTTTTCCATGTTTTTATGTAAAGAAGAGGAAAGAATTTGAGAAGAATAGGTCGATATTTTTGTGTGGGGAGTGAAATCAATTGCTCCCTTTAAGTGTGGGTTCTGGGACCATTGCATGTTCATACACTTTTATGAAGAATGAGAGGAGAGAAGGGAAGAGATGAGAAAAGAAGTGTGCAAGCAAGCAACAAAATTTCTAAGCCTATCCTAAGATTGACTTCTTAGAAAACCTAAGACTTGGTTATATGTTTACCAAGCTATCAACAATTGACCACCCTTCCTATAATTAACCTCGTTAAGCTGCAAGGGGGGATTGGACCTATGCATGTCCAGGGAATATCACTAGGGGCTTGTATAAACCTACACCTGGTCATTTGACACTTCCTCTCAACCTAAAACTAGGTTAAGTTAAGGAATTGAGCTTAATTGAAAATAGCTTAGTTAACAAATAGCAAGCTTAAGTTGAATGAATTCCTTAGGGTCAAGTTGCTACGAGTTTTAATTAAGGCTTAGGATACTTGAAGTGCATGGATTATGAAGGGTGTTAGGAAGTATTTCCTTGGATAATTTCTTTTTATGTGTGTGAGAAATTGGTTGAGAGAGTGATGCCTAAAGCCAAAACACGGGATTTGCAAGTAGAGGATTTAATTGAAGGCTTTTAAGGGTTGATAAATTTTTGTGGATTTTATGATTTTCTCTTTTTATGTTTTCAAACGAAGTTTTGAGAATTCCACACACAAAATAGAAATCAGTTGTGTTGGTGAAAATAGATTCCTTTAGATTGTGGTGGGACTATAAAGAGAAAATCAAAACTCTAGAAATGGAATCCTATGCAGGTAGCTCCTAAGGAATGAATCTTCTTTTGAAAATATTTTTATGTGGTGGTCCAAACAAGATAAAAAAATACCACCACTGGAAAGGAAATCAAACAAGGATTCTAAAAATGATTTTTTTAGAATTTTTAAAACTTGTTTGATATTTTGTTGATATTTTTTTCTACATTGGTGTCAAAATCTAGAGAAGATAGATTCAGAAAATTGATTCTGCATAATCCTTAAATAACCTTAGATATTTTCTCAAGGTTTCTAGAAATATAATTTTTGTCCAAATATGATGAGCATAACAATTTATAAAATTCACGGACAATAAGAAAATAGTAAAGAATTAGGGTTTGACCCATCTTCAGTCCACAAATTTTTTAATTTTTTCTATTTGTCTAAATCTTCTGAACTTTGGAACTTAAGTTCCTAACTCAAGGGGACTTCTTTGGGTAGAGTTTTAAGATTTTAGGAAGCATCTTTTTGCGCAAACTTGATTTTTAAAAATGAAGGAAGAAGTTTAGATTTTCAGAAATTGAACACCAATGTAATGGCGGTGGTGGAGAAGTGATGCAAATAAGCAATCAAATCGATTTTAGGGTTCTATCACCCAAAATTTTTCTTGTTTTTATAAGTTTTGATATTTTAAATATTTTTTGGAGATTTTCTTTGGATTTCCAAGAAGGTTTTGGGTAGGTACTTACCTGGTGACCACAGGAAGAAAAGAAAACTTGAAACTTCCTCTCCAAGTGAATCCAAATCCCGCTCCCTCTCTTGATTCACACCTATGCAAAACACAAACACAAAAATAGTGAAGACTCAATCAAAGCAAGAGGGAGATAAAAATAACTAAGCCGTGCCTTCCCAGCAACGACGCCAAAAAGCAATGCAAAACATACACTATTTTGTAAAGATGCGAATAAAGTCGTTGAGACACGTATAAATTGATCAACTTTTAAAATTTGTAGCCTAGATAAGGTAAGTATCTAGGGTTGTCCAAGGAGGCAACCTTAGTTAAGAAATCAATACTCTCTCTCTCTCTCACCAACTTAAATCCTCTCTTGTATTTTTGGTTTTGATATTTTTTTAGGGTTTTGAAGTATAATCGAGCAACGGGGTATAAAACATGCCTAAATAAATTTGCAAAGAAGAATTCCAATCTTGTTAAACTCACCTTAGGTAAGTGCACCAAAGTTAATTAGGAAGATGGTGTGTGCAACAAAAGGCACTAATCTAAGAAGTAGAAACAAAATTTGAAAGGCAAATGCTTTTTGTATTGCTAAAAATTTTTGAAGTCACAAGTAGAGGAATGCTTGTTGACACAAAAAGATAGCTAATACAAAAACTGAAATAAAAGAAGATAATAATCCTCCAAATGATGCTCGAGATGAACTTTGCTCCAAGCACGGTTGGTTTCTCACTTGAAGAAGACCCTCCTTTGCTTTCCTCTTAGATGATGATGAAATGCTCCTCTAATGGTGCTCTCTCCTAACTCCAAGGGTGGATGTCCACCCTCTTCTTCCTCCTTGCTTGGCTGTCCCCCACTTGAATGCTCCTTGACTTGGTACCAAAGAAGAGGGAAGAGAAAGATGAACACCAAAGAGCCAAGGTAGCCTCTTTGATCACCTTCCAAATCCCTCCTCCTTGGCAGGCTATGTAGGTAGATTATAGGTAGAAAATAAGGTAGCTAAAGATGGGGTTTTAGTGGTGGTTACCTAGGGTTTTTATAGAATAGGAAGGGGGTGGTTATGGTGGTGAAGAGCCACCATGGTGAAAGGTTGTCATCATTTTGACGTGAACTTGAAGGCTTCTAGAAGAGGCTATTTTGGTGCCAAAATGGAAGGTGTAGATAGTGGTTGTGATGAGGTGTAGGGATGGGATTTGAGGGAAGGTTGGCACCATTTTTGGGTGGTGGTTATGGGGTTAAATTGGCACCAACTTGGAGGTGGTTAAGGGTTTGGTGGTGGGTTGAATAGATGCCTATGTTGGAGCCAATATGGAGGCATGTGAGTGAAGGTGGTGGTTGGTTTTAATGGTGCCAAAAGTAGGAGGAAGTGGTGGTGTTTTTGAGGTCATGGGTGGACGACCATGAGGAGTAGAGGGGAGGTAGAGTGGGAGCTAGCTAAGCTAGTAGAGGGTAGGAGTTTGAGATAGCTGAGAGGAGCTTCTTAAGCTGGAATGTGTCTCCATGGAGCTAAAAATGAGCTAAAGTAGAATTGTCTGTAGACTCCGAAGGCAACTTAGCTAGTGATCGAGATTTACACGATTTGTTAAATGCAGGTTTTTCTCATTGAGACATGTAAAATCGATTAGCTTTTAAATTTATATTCCTAGATAGTGGTGGTATCTAGGGTCATCGAAGGAGGTCAATTGTTATTTAGATAAATGGTTCTCTCTCTCACATACTTAAATCCGCACTTCTTTTTGTATTTTGGTTTTGCGAGTTTTTAGAGTTTTGAAATAATCGAGGCACGAAAAGATGAATTGACTATGCCTAAGTGATCAAGATAGAATCTACCTTTCCAAGCTCACCCTAGGCAAGTGAACCTAGGGTAATTAGAAAGGAGAATGGTGCACTAAAGGTACTACAAAAACTAGAATTTAGATCACATAAAATAATCACAACAAGATATGGAAATGCACTTTGGACTCAAGAAATGAAGTACTGGAGTCTACAAAAGTACTTGAGGAGCTCAATTGTGTGAATGGCACCACACAATTAATTCCCAAGTAGAGGAATACTTTAAACTACTACAACAAAGATGGTAGAAAAGCAAGTAAGAAGATTCTCCCAAAATGCTTGAAGATATATATCCTCTCTCCAGACTCAGCAGCTCCTGGCCTGAAGAGGATGCTCCTCGCTCCTTGAGTGCTTCTCCTCCTAAGGTGGATGTCCTCCACCTTATCTCCTCTTGCCTGGCAATCCTCCTCAAGATGATAAGCTCCTTGGCATGGAACCCAGGAAGAGGATAGGAGATGTGAACACCAAAGGGTTCAGGTAGGTGTTCCCTTTGACCACCTCTCTTCTCCTCCTCCTTGGACGTGAATATGAAGTGGAAATATGGGAAGAATTTATGCTTTCCAAGGATTGATTGGAATGGTAGGATGGGGGGTCATTTTATAGGCATGGAGTGGGTGGTTGTTGGAGGGTTAATGGGTCTTTTTTGTGACAAAATTAAGGGGTGAAGAGACTCCTAAGGTTGGTGCCAAAATGGACCTTCTAGAAGGTTGGACAATTGGCGTGGAGATGGAAGGCTTGGATAAGGTGTATTGGTGGTTGAATGGTGGAGATAAAGGGTCTTAATTGGTGCTTAAATGGGGGCTTCTAGAAGGTAGTTTCGACAGCTATGAAGGAGTGGCTTTGGGCCATCTTGGTGCCATTTTGAAGAGGTGCTATGGGGGCCATTATGGCACCAAGTGAAGGGTGTGTAGGGGGATAGGGTTGGTGCCTAAATGGTGGTTCTGGGAGTAGTGTGGACGACCATGGAGGGGTGGTTAGGAAGCTTCCTTGGTGCCATGGTGGAGGGGTGCGTTGGAGGATATTTTGGTGCCATGTGAAAGGGTGTTATGAGAGTTGATTTTGGTGCCACATGAAAGGGTTCCAAGGATGGTGGTTTTGGCGCCAATTGAAGGGATGTGTGGGAGTCTAATTTTGGCACCAATTGCTATGGTTAAAATGTAGGTGGACAGCGATTAGGTGGAGAGAGAGTAGGGTAGGAGCTGGAGTAGTGGAGGAGCTAGCTAAGCTAGCTAAGCTGGCTAGTAGCTTAGCTAAGTAAAGGATGAACTTGAAGGAGCCTTTTTGAGCTAACTTGAGCTGCCATTGAGCTTGGATGAGCTGGAATTGAGTTGGATCCAGTTGAGGTGAGCTGAGTTCCAACTACTAGAGCTTATGTCTTTTCACTTATGCCTATGCTTTCCACATTGCTAGGGTTTATGAGATCTCCAAAGTATTCATCCCTGATAATCAAATGGTAACTACATAAGATAATGTAAAAGAAATACTAATGCATGCTGTAAACCCTAAATGAAAATGCATGCTAAATGCAATGATATAACACAATGCAATTGTCAAAACCCTAAGAACTAGAAGTGAATGAATATTAAGGGTGATGATAAACTAGCATTTATCACACCCCCATTCATATCCTTTTGCTAGTCCCTTAGCAACAATTGTGATTGCACCACATTATTTCTTAAGAAAACATCTTTTTGTGATTTGAGGAACAAGCTGAAAATAGGACCTTGGTTGATTTTTGGTTAAAGTAGGTACGAGGTTTGTTAAGGATAAAACATTAGGATTCAACTTTGGATTCAAGGATTAGACAAATCAGGGCCATTGTATCCTTTGAGAATTTACTACTTAACTCCTTTTAAATTCAAATATCCTGAAACTATTTTTGCTATTAGGATTTCCCTGGCTTGTGAACTCGATCCGCAATTCACAAGTCTATGAAAATGTACGTGTCAGTGCTTTATGATGAGCCCACATTTGGGGAAGGACAAATTTATATGTTCGTATATTTTTTTTTAATGCTATTCCCCCATGCTTATCCTTAGCTTAGTTGTACTACAGATGTGTCGGGATCATCATTCTTGTTACCAATCCTTGAGGGGGCTCTTACACCAGCACTTCAAGATAGTACCGTCCATGACACACCCTAGGAGCTCACAACCCGAAAACACAATTCGGTGTAAAAGGGCGCTCCAAGAGAGCTCAGGCTCTTACTTCGACGCTATGGACAGAGCACTGTCCAAGACCCCTGAGCCACAAAAATGCACCCTAATGCTTCATTTAAAGATATGAAATATAGATATAGAGAAGCGTCAAGGTGATAATATGTTGACATAGTGTCCTGAAAGGAGGCATTTTTCCTCCTTCTTGGCGGTGGGAATTCAAGCCAATCATTTGTCTCGATTTTTCACTAAGGTCTCACAGGGAGTTTTTAATTATTTAGATATTTTTGGAGTTAGGGCTTATGTTGGCTTGTGTGTGAAATGTTTGACACCAGGTTTCCAAAAGAGAAGCAAATTTTTGGATCGAGAACCAAGTCAGGTACTATCCAAGTCTCTAAACAAAGTTGGGTTACTTGACTCATCAAGTGTTAGGATGGAATTCTTTGTAGGATACCTGATCTAGTCTAAGGTTCTAGACTTGAAACATTTAAAAATGAATCTGTGGCTTCATCCTTAGTTTGTTAATGATTAAACCTCAGGTGTACCTGTTGCTACGCTTTCGTCAAATGTTAGGAAATGCACGTTGTAGTATGATCAACAAAAACACCACAACATTTAAAATTTATAAAGTGCTCGAAAATAATGATGTGAGTCTGGGATTGTTCGTAGGGTGCAATTGTGGAATTCACAACACTAATCGTGATATAAATCAAATGAGCATAATGATTAATTGCAAGAAAGATATTCAGTGAATCTACTCAAAATGATATTCAATTATAAATCAATTTATATCTTAAAAAGTTGGTGGGATAAAAAGAATATAAATGCCCAAAAAGAATGGTGATTTGAATCACCACTTAATCCCTCAAATTAAGCATATGGCCCAAGCATATCAACTAATCAAATTTTCCAATAGTGGTCCCTGAACCACTTATTCACATCAGCACAAAGCCAATATATCCATAGTGTTCAGAACCAAGCCCAAGCCAAGCACAAGGCCTCAATAGACGTCAACAAGGGAGATCAGAAGGCTTAAATATCACCAACCACAGCACAAAGTTGGATCACAATACCTAAAAAATAGCTAAGTATAGAGCACATAGAATGCATCCTGAGGAACACAGTGCAAAACCCTCCCCCTTCCTCCTCAAAAGTTCCCCTCTAATAAGCTCTATTCGAGTAATCAGGTTTATAAGTGGGTAATTGGATCCTGATAGGGTCCAGACCTGCAGGTAGTGGTCATGGGTGAGGAGTGAGAAGGTCGGGTGAGCGGGGACCTCACCCCCAATGTCTGAGGAGAAATGCTATCAGCTCGAAATCATTATATGCACATTTCTAAATCAGCAGTGCACGATGTGGCACTAAAGAGAAGACTCTTCTTCACTTGTGAGCTATAGTGGATGTTTGCTTCAAATCAGCTTGCTGCTATTGCTTGCTTCTCCAATTGAGGCTGCAAGCGAGTTCTTGGAATGAGTCCACAGCTTCTGGAAGTGAAGCTGGGTAGTAGCACAGTCAAAGCAGGGCAGATAGAGGTGAAGATGATGCCGACGATGGCGGAGCTCCGATGCAACCTAAAATCACGAATACGAGTGCTCAACCCCAATTAGATGGTTCATAAGCATCGTCGAGATGTGTGGAAGGTGATGGTGGTAGTGACAAGGTGAATAGTGAACAAAGATGGTCAAACGGAGTTGAGATGGTTGGCGTAAGAGTGGGTTGTTCGTCGGGGAGTGGTTGGGAACCCAAATTATGTTGGGGCTTTTGATGATGGTGATGTAGCGAAGGTTTTGGTGGCGGTGGTGTGGTGTTTGGTAGCAAGATGTGGCCAGGCAAGCTCACCGAAGCCTCACCAACCGTGGAGAAGATGATGGGGGAGGAGATGATATGTCGATTGAATTAGGAGGAGAAGGGGATAAGAATTACCTAAAGATATAGAGGGAGAGAAAGAACCTATTTTAACAACGAAGGGGGAGGAATGATGCTGGCTGTAATTGGTCGGCGCTAGAGATGGTGAATTCTCCGGTGGAGGAGACGGTGAGGACGAAGAGGTTGAGGCAACTCCTGCTTTGACCGATGAGGAGAGGAGGAAGCTGAGGAAGAAGTTCCCTATACCTATCATAGTGGCAGAGGGCGACGATGGAGATTTGAGGTTCTCGCCGAAGGCGCGGTGGAGGTGGTTGGAGGGAGAGAAGGAAGAAGAATTTTGGGCCAAACCAGATTGAAAAGAACGTTGGGACCATCGTGAGCTTTTATACAGCTCATAATTGAGCTCCAAATGAAGGAGGCTTCATTGATTCTCAATTTTGAATCAAAGAATCCCACGTATTTTGTCAGTTCACATGCTCTTCTTGTACAAGATATGTATCTCAAATTAGGTCCAGATGATTCCTTAGTGTCTGAACATCAATCCCACCAAATTGGGTGGGTTAGGTGTAGGTTTGATGGGATTTCAAGTTTGTCAAAGGTGGTGTTTAGGTCGGTTGACCTAATAATGGCAGAAAGGGGCATATTGCAAAGAATATGAAAATGTTGGGGACCCATTTGCAATAAAATCGAAAGTTAGGGTTTAAGTGAGAGAAATAGAGATCTTGGGGACTAAAGTGCAAATTAGGTCAAGATGAACTCTGATTGGGCCCAAATTTTGGCCTTAGCCTAATTTGAATCCAAGGAAACTAATGGTGAAGTTGGATCTAAGTTTTGATCACGCTTGGTTGGGAAATTTACACAAAATCCTGAATTAGGATGAAATCCCTTTTGAAACTCTATTCAAGGTCAAAATAGACTCAGAAGGTTAAATGAAGGGTACTAAACCTCTTATAATATTTTCCTATGAATTTTAGGGGGTTTATATGAATTTTACCCTAACAAGATCCTCTTCAATTTAAGCAGGCCTGAAATTAGGTTTTGGTGTGCTGTTTTGGTTCTCGGAATGAGTGAAACCCCTTTTCTGTCTGTGTTGACCCACTTCTTGGACCTTAGTGCTCATTTGATCTTTAATTAATCCCTGGGTGACCCCATGGTTACTCTGCATTTATTATGTGATGTTAAAACCACAGAATTAACCCTTTTTATTATTTTCTCAAAACAGATCTGAGTGGAATTACAGTCCTTAGGCGATTATTTAGGAGCATTTATCTTTTGATTCTGATTAATTTAAGCTAGTTATGATGGATGATGATGACCTAATTTGAAATAAAGCTTATCCATTGGTCCTTTATTTTACTAATAGTCCTCAAAATATATATTTTTAGGTCATACAAAAATAATGCATATGAAAATGTAGGCGATGCAATGCGAATGCAAAATATTTTGATGTTTTTAGGTTTTTAAAAATGATAAAATGCCTGACAAAATTGAAAGTAACCCCCTCATGCTTAAAGGTTGCAAGCCCTCCCTGCAAAAGAAAAAGAGTAGGAGAAGGTATTACCTGAGATTGAAGAAGTTATGATGGAGGCGAATTTTTGCAGATCCTAAAAAAGAAAACAAAAGCAAAACGGAAAATGTTGCTGGGTTACCTCCCAACCAATGCTGTCTTCAATGCCATTTAGCTGGGCATGAAGTGATGCACGGATGATTGTCAATCATGAAGATAGTTGGACACCTGAATTCCCTTTAAAATGAAATCTTCCTTTTGGCCCCTAATGGGAACACCATCATGAGCCATAACTAGCTCAATTTGGTCTTGTAAAGCCAATAAAAGCTCCTACATATCAGTTAGAAGTTCTCTTAAGTAGGATGAATTGTTTTGAGAAGAAAAGATGAAAATAGGATTTTTTCTACAATTTTACAATCTTATCACAAATACAGAATAACCACGGGGTATGCCAGGGGTTTATTAAAGGTCATTTAGTCTTTAATTCCTAATAAGTGGGTCCATATAGACAAAAATGAGCTTTCACGCATTTCAAGAATGAATGGACATCTAGAAAATTAAAAATAGACTTGCTTAATTAAATGAGGTTATGGTGAAGATAAAATTCATTTAAACCCTCTAAAAATCATATAAAAATATTCTCTAGGGTTTGGCATCTTTGAATTGACCATCAGAACCTATTTTGACCTAAAATAGAGTCTCAGACAGACTATTGCCCTAATTTAGGTTTTTACATAAATTACCAAGTCAAACTATGTCAAAACCAAAATAAAACTTCACCATTAGATTCCTTAGGTCTAAATTAGGTTTGTGTCAAAATTTGGGCCCAATTAGAGATTATCTCAACCTAGTTTGCCTTTTAGTCCAAGTCTGACTCTTATTCTCTCAAATAACCCCTCAACTTTTGAATTTATTACAAAAAACCCCCCTAACTTCTTCAAATACTTCACAAAAATGTCCCTTCCGCCATTACTGTGTGAACCCAAGAACCACCGACCTTCAATCAAGAGATTCTCCCTGATTTCACGATGAAATCCTTCTAAATTTGGAAGGAAGATTCTTGAGGAGTTGCCCTTCAATCTGAGGTAGGTCTTGCCTTCCAAATCTCGTCCAAGAGTTCAAGAGAACTCTTGGAAATCCTAAACCTATTATGTGATTTTGGAGCTTTCGAAGCTTGGTTTCCAAGCTTTGAAGCTCGCTTTTTGGCCTATAAAAGACCTCCTTGGCATTACCCTCTTCTATAGCAAGTTTTAAAGCCAGAAATCCTCTTCTTTCCTCTACCTTCGGTTTGCTCCAAGTTTGCTCTCGTGAACTCCTATCCCCAGCTCTTTCATCGACCACCACATACCATAGGTGGCCGGTTCTTCTTCCCCGTTGTTGGTCGGACCCGGATAGGTGTGTTAATTTGGTGATTTTATCATTGAAATGTGTATAGTGGTTAACCTAAATCGAGCCTAACCATCTCTTTAAAAAAATTTTTTTTCCTAGCCTACTTGATTTTATCTTGGTCACTTTTAGGCCCAGGGTCGAACTTAGGGAAGTGGGGTTAGAAGTCATGTTTCTATGCCTTTCCTACAACGAATCTCTTCCGTTCGTTTATTGTGTTTTTGGTGTTTTTCTATTTAAGATTTTTTTCTGATAATCTTGGTCCTTGAGGCACACCCTCAAAATTAGGTTCTTGGCTTTGAGCCAAATCAGGGTTCCAAAATGGGTCATGCTATTCGCAAGATGGAGTACCTACAAGTCAAGGATTATCTTTTCTCTTTTATATATTTCTTTATCTTTTTACTAGCAGGAAAGCGAAGTAGAAATAAAGTAAATATAGTATAGATATATATGTATATACTATATATGTATAAAGGGGTGGGGGTGGAGGTGGAGATGGAGTGTAGCACGGTGTCGAGTCGGTCTTCGTCTAGAAAGACGTAACCAACAGGATGAAGTGCCGCGTGTAAGGTGGATTGGTGGAAGATGAATGCGAACACGCTTTTTGTACGCGTGTATCGGGGAATATCAGCAACTGGTGCAGATATTCCCGCAATACAATGTATGGTAAGTAATGTGAAAAAAAAAAAATATATATATGTATATATGTAAATATATCTATATGTATATATAGATATATGTATATATATATATAAGTATATAGATATATATATATATATGTATGTATATAGACTAATACATAGTTATATAAGTACTAATATATGTATAGCTATATGTATGTATATATATATATATGTATACTAATACTTAGTTATATAAATACTACTATATATATAGATATAAGTATATATATATATGTATATAACTATATGTATATATATCAATATATATATGTATACGTATAGATATATATGTATATAATAGTGTATTGGTGTGTGTGTGTGTATGAAAGTGTGAGTGTAAGTGTGTAAGTGTTGGTAAAGAGAGTGAGAGAGTGTTGTGAGAGAGAGAGAGAGAGAGCTGGAGTTAGTGTGGTTAAGGCATCTGAAGCTTCAGGCGTCGACGTCTGGAGACTTCAAGCGCGCATGCAAGCGCGTATGCGTGCAGAGAGGCGCGTGCTGGGAGGGAGTGAGAGCGGAGAGGGATGCAGCGCACAGTGTTGCGCGGAGAGCTGGAGCAGGCGCACGCAGACGTACGCGGGCGAAGGGAGCGGGCGTTGGCAGAGGACTGCACGCAGACGCGCCGGCAGGCGCTGGAGCGGACTCGGGGCGAGACGCGCATGCGGGCGAAGGCTGGTTGCGGCGCGTCGGGTGACCGGATAAGTGAGAAACTCACTGGTCACCCCACTGTAGCTACAGTGTTCCACAGAAACTCGTGAACAGTGGCTACAGTGGCCGGGCGAGCCGCGCAACCACTTGCGTCCGGTGCTGTGAGTGCGGACGGCTTGCGGCTGGCACGCGCGTGGAAGGGTTGCGTCGGCCGGTGGCTTGCGGGCGGAACGTTGTGACAGAGTGCGTGGAGAGGGCTGGGTTGCGGGCGAAGGAGCGCGATAGGGCACACGGTGGCCTACAGGTGTTGGCTGGCGGGCGCGGTGAAGCTTGGCCAGCCGCTGCAGGGGCGCGTGGTGGTCGATTGCAGGTGGAAAGGCTAATGCAGTGCAAAGAAGTGGGAGGCAAGGGCGACTGCAGGCACGTGTTGGAGGTGAGGGCAGAAAGGGCTGGGGTGGATGCTGCTGCCTTGCTGCTGCTGCTGCTGCGTGCGGAGCTTTGAGCTTCAAAGCTTGAAGCTCCTACTCCAATGGCTGAAGTGGCTTGGACGTGAGACAGGGAAAAGAAGACCACCACTCCCACTGGCTCCTTGATGAGCTGGGCGGTGGTGGTTTCACGGTGGTGGGTGTGCACCACAGTGATGGTCTCCTATCCGCAGAGTGGCTGCTCAGAGGAGGAGGTCCTGCGTATGGAGGGAGAGGGGGAGGGGACGGTGGCCTGGAAGGAGAAGCTGCTGTTGGATTTTTTGTGTGGAGGACCTGGCCCCCCTTGCAAGAAGGCAGTTGTGCCCTTATAAAGAAGAAAGAGGCATGCACAGCCATGCCCTGGCTGTGCATGGCTCAGCATGGCCGGCAAGGAGATCATGTGCATGCAACTACAGGGCTGGTAGGGAGAGGGGGAGTAGGACATGGTGCAAAGAAGAAGAAGCCCTTTCTTGCAGCCGCGGGAAGAATTCAAAGTCAAGTAAAATAAAAAATAAAAAGATGGTGAATTTTGCAAAGATGCACTTGAGGAAAAATGTTAATTGCAAGGCCATTTATTTCACTCTCCTCCCCTCTCAATTAAATGCATGCATGCATGTATTTTCACAAATGCGACTATGGAAACCTAATATGCACTGGTATTGCTAGGAAATAGCACAAGACGACACAATTGTAGGTGTATTTTTGTGGTGAAATCACCCGTCGTCTTACGCATCTCAACATACCTGTGCGACGCTTCTTAACCCTGTCTTCATCGCCGTCTACCTCATCGGAGTTTTTCATCTCCTTCGGCGCCAGCCATACCACAACCGGCGCCATCTCTACTCCTCCTCGTCCATTAGCTAGCTTCATTGACTCCTTAGTGTCTACACATCATCACCATGCCACTACGCTCCAACTTGACCACCGCTTTACCCTTTAACTTCATCTTCCTCCACTCCGGCCACTCCTCCAACGAAGCTATCCGCTCACTCCACTGCTACAAATGCTTTACCGACAAGCTTACGACCTTCGCCTCATCCACGCGAGCAAAACCCCTCAAGAAATTGAGGGGATTACTTGCCCAAGCCCTCCATTGAACAGACCCAACTTCGCCTTCGATTTCCATCTTCGCCAGCCACCTACGACCACATTCACACACGCTACCACCACCACCACATTCGCCGCATCCTCGCGAAGCTCTTGAGTATCTCTGACGTGGCCATCGAGCCATTTTTCTCTTTTTAGGTGTTCGTGCCATAGCACCATTGCTGCAACTGCTTGAAGTGAACTCTCATCATGTTCTTTAGGCATCCACTCCAGGTGAGTGCTCAGGTCACGTGGCCTAGTCCGAGGAAGCATCCCAGGTGGTCAATTGACGCAGCTCACTTCTCCTTTGACTTGAATCGACACCTTCACCTACTGTAGGGGACTTTTTAGTCCCACATCGGGCACGAAAAAGTAGCTGATAGCGTTTAAATTGATTTTGTGACATCGGTTGTTCGCCTTAGCATGCATAGGGGGTGAGGTCCCTACCCATGCACACCCTCACCCGTGGTTCACGCCACGCGGGTGTGGGCCTCGGTTCGTTTACCAGGTTACCCGAGTCTGGTCTCGTTTTCCCGATCTGAGAGAGAAGAGAAGAAAGAAAGAGAAATAGAGGAGGAGGTGGGGGGTTTTGCTTCAATGAACCCCTCTCAACACTTAGTCTCTATGAGGCAACAGTACCTTTGTGTTGTGCCTTCCCTTGAGCCTGAGGAGAGAAAGGAAAAGAAGAGTGCCCTCTTGGCACTTTAGCATCTGGACGGATAAGCCGTCTGATTGAAAGCACCATCATCTGATTTGTCTAACACAGTGCACTGTGCACTTGGCTTGCATGATTAAATTTGGTTGATACTGTTGAGATATTTGCTATTATTGTAATTAAGGTAATTGGTGATTCAAATCACCATTTTACCCTAATCTTTTTGCATTATCAACATTTGCTCTTATATACATATCATTTGTGTTTGGAAATTTCATCATATATTGATATCTTATGATAGAATTGCAATCTTGAGATTTATTTTGCTACTTGCTCCCAATGACGACCTTGGATTTTATTCAAGTATAAAGTTTATTTGTTCACGCACTATTTTCGGCTGTATTGCAACAAAGTGATTTTAAAACCCCAATTTAGCACGCAAACATTTTGGTGCCGTTGTCGGGGAGCAATGTGCAATTTGATCTCTAGCTTACAATTCCTGACTTGATACTAACTTGATTTATCTCTTTTGATTGCGATTATGCAAGGGGATTTAACCAAGGAGCAAGATCAACCGCACAACAGCCACTCCAGGTGCAAATAATCTCTTTTCCATCCTCATTAAGCCTACGGTTCTAAAAAACTAAAAAAGAAAAAAAATCAATTAGGATCAACTTGCATTCTATTCTTAGAATCAATCCTCACAAGTTGCCTAATTTGATTCTTTTGTAGACAAACCCTAACCCTGATTTCTGCACCCACTTAGGGTTTAAGTTATCTAGGGCTATCACCTTCTTACTTGAGCCCTAGGTACCAAATTTGGACGGAACTAATTCGATCAATCAGAGTCAAAATAGGATTTCTATTCTAGGGTTGAGGACTCCACTTATTTAATCAAGAATATATTCTCCCAACCTGTGTTTTCCCCAAGCCTTGTTTGAATTGACCTAGGAAAGCAAACCCTAAAATTAGGCCCTAAATATCCACGTGAATCTTAAAAGGTTGGGACCTAATAATCACAATGGACAAACAGGTGAAGTTGACCTACCTTGTGGGGTAACCAATCTTCAAATTAGGTCACCTTGCACAAAATATCTTAAAGTTCAAGTGGAATCATAAGCGCCTTGCTCTAAACTTAAAATTGGTAAACTTAAGAGGTCAAGTCATCATTCTGGTCTACCTGGACCCTCAGTGACAAGAAAGGTCGGATAGGGGAAAAACCCTGTAACCTGTGGGGATGCTCTACTGTGTAGGGGTCTTTAAGGGACTCTCCCTTCCTGGCTGCTCAGGTAATTCTCAGGTGGACGACTTTCTGATCCAGGGGTATCATCCGCCTTGAACCTCTGTAGTCATCCAAAAATCTTTGGGTGCCTCGATTGGGTTCGTCTAACATTCTATCTCTCATCTTCTCCATCAGTGCATGTTTGGGAGGAGGTCCTTAAGACCAACCTTGAGGCCTCCATTAGTTATTCACTCTCGTCGAGGCGAAGCCTCGACCTCCGTGTTTTTGCAACAACCTGATCACATGAACATTTCCTCTGATTCTAAGCCCGAACCTCCAATCACAACCATGGATTAGCCAGAACGACTGAACTTTGAACCACAACAATTCTTTGATTTCAGAGATCAGATCAATGCCTTCATCAACCCACTGCCACATCCTCAAATGCGAGATCACTACAATCCTGCAACAGTGGAGATCGAACCATGAATCAATATCCCTATGGGAGGACCCGAGGTGGAGCTCAAGGCTAGTATGCTTCACATGACTCCAAAATTCAATGGTTTGAACTCCGAGGATCCTTTCCAACACATCAAGACTCTGAAGCATCTGGCCCACACCTTTGGGGTAGACATGCAGAATCGAGACAGCTTGCTCTTAAAGATCTTCTCCTTCTCTCTGGCTAGCAAAGCCGCCTACTAGTTTCAAACTTATCCACGTGCGATCAACACATGGAAAGAACTTCAAACCACCTTCCTGTAAAAATTCAATCCCATTGGTCGTACAAACGCTATGCGGCACCAAATCTTGCACTTCTCCCAAGGAGTGGGAGAATCTCTACACGAGGCATGGCATCGTTTTCTGGATCTCATGCACAAATGCCCCCATCACGAAGTCCCGAAGTAGGAACAAGTCCAATCCTTTTACCATGGGCTCCGTGATGATATCAAGCTATTTGTCAATGCAACCTGTGGTGGCAACATGAAGACGAGATTTGGGGAATTCTTAAGAACATGTGTGGGAACTCCCTGATTAATGAGTCACTGGGTGCGTACGACCGGACGTCCACCTGCGCATTGACAAACAATCAGGGGGTACATGAATCTCGAGGCCTTTTTGCATCTGTTGACTTGGAGTTGGTAGCCAGTCAATTGGATAAGGTCTCCATCATTGAGAATAAGGTGGACGACATCACTCGACATCTACAGAAGACCACCTCTACACCAAAAAGCACATATACACACCCACCCTCAGGTAGGGAAGCTGCACACAGTATCTACCACTCTCCTGGGATGGATGCGTATCCACTCCCATCTAATTTTAGCTTCGGAGGAAACTATTGGGCAGCCTACCACAGTTGGGGGAACTCGGAACCCTCGTACCCTGATTATTCTATGAATCCTTAGACCTACGAGGATCTCCATGCCATCCAAAGCAATCCTTTCTCCAATACCTACAACCTTGGATGGCACAATCATCCAAACTTTGCGTGGTCGAGAAATAACCCACATCCAAGACCTCAATTCCAACCCCAACCACAAAACCCGTGTCAATATCAACCCACTCAACCAAGGCCCAATCAAAATTTCCAATTTGGACCAACTAAGGAAGATCAGACATCTTTGATTCTCCAGACCTTGGTTGACATGCAAAAACAACATAAATAAGAGATCTCTGAGCTGTGAAATCAATTGGCCTAGTTGGCAAGTGCTCGCCAGCCGGTTGCACTCGCTTCTCAGCCTCTTTCGAATCCAAATAATGTACTAAACTAGAGGCACGTTATGAATCCAAATCAGGGCCAAGCCCACTTTGTCTATCAGGCCCATTCTGCTCCATCCCCTAATGGGACGGGTGCTTCAACCTCTTATTCTAGATTTCAATAGTAGACACCTATCCTCCCTAGCCCAAACTAGAATCAGGCAAGATTAAATTCTGTCACCACCCGTAGTGGCAAAGCAACACAGAACCCACCTTTTCCTAGCCACAACTCGCTTGATACTGTAGACCCTAACCCTAGATTGGTCATCCAAGACACCCTGATCCCTGATAAAGAGCTTGAGCCAATTCTAAAGGAACCAACTGAGGTTCTATTTCCCGAGGCCTTGACCAAGGGAAAGAAGAAACCCAAACCTGTGGCTCTCGAAGAGGACCTGGTCAAGCTCTTTGAGTAGGTCCAAATAAACATCCCATTGATGGATGCAATTCGCCATGTACCGACTTACGCAAGATTCCTGAAAGATGTATGTACACCAAAGTGTAAGCCGTGAACCAAAGGAAAGAGACCGATTGTATTGTCGGAGCAAGCCATCTCCATCATTTTGAGTAAGCTCCCACCTAAGGCAAAAGATCTCGGTACCCCTCTAATCTCTTGTACAATCGGTGATATTCAATTTGACCATGCATTATTGGATCTAAGAGCCTCCATAAACCTAATACCTACATCCTTACTTGACCACCTTGAAGAATCTGAGTTCAAACCGACAAAGTTGACATTGCAATTAGCTAATCGATATATTAAGTCACCAAGAGGAATTCTTGAGGATGTCATAGTTAGGGTACGCGATTTCTACTTCCCCATGAACTCTATAGTTTTGGACATGGATGCTCCTGAGAACTTGAAAAACACACCAATCATTTTAGAGAGACCTTTTCTGGTCACAGCTAGGGCCAATATCAATTGTGAGGAGGGCTAAATTGAGTTAAAATTTGGGAATAAGACACTATAGATCGACATCTTTAGGGTCCAAAAAGGAATTAATTGTGGGGTTATTGAACAAATTTGCGACATCGAGTCCATAGTTGACGACCCATGTGTCAAGGAAAACCCGCTTATCCCTGATATTCAACTACAAGAGGATTAAACCCCACACTTAGAGGAGCCTGAACCAGACCTAAAGATACCTTTACCTTCTGCCATTACTCCTGAACCCCACCCTGAACGACCTGTTGCTACTGAAAATCCAATCATGGAGTTGAAACCCCTCCCTAACCATCTCAAATATGTCTTTTTGGGTTCTGATCAGACATTTCCTGTGATTATCAATTCCTACCTTACCTTTGATCAGGAAACTCGCTTGATTTCTGTCCTCCAGTAGCATTGGAGAGCCATTAGTTGGACTCTCAATGACGTAACTGGCATCAGCCCTCATATTGCACACATCACATCTACACCGAAGAAGGCTCACGACCATCCCGTGAAATACAGATATGCCTAAATCGAAATCTGCAGGACGTCGTGAAAAAGGAGATCATCAAGTGGCTAGATGCAGGTATCATTTACCTGATCTCCGACAGTCGTTGGGTGAGTCCAATCTAGGTTGTGCCCAAAAAGGCAGGACTCACCGTCATTACGACCGAAACTAGAGAAACTATACTGACCTGCAATGCAAACTCGTGAAGAGTCTATATTGATTACCGAAGACTAAATGCCTCCATGAAAAGGGATCATTTCCCACTACCATTTATTGATTAGATACTCGAGAAATTGGTAGGGAATCGATTCTTTTGCTTCTTGGATGAGTACTCCGGTTATAACCAAGTGGCAATCCATCCTAAGGACCAAGAGATGACTACCTTCACCTGCCCCTTCAGGACATACACGTTCCGTAGGATGTTGTTCAGTCTCTACAATGCACCTGCTACTTTTCAATGGTGCATGCTTTCCATATTCTCAGATATGGTAGGTGAATACCTTGAAGTCTTCATGGATGACGTCTCGGTATTTGGGGAATCTTTTGATGATTGCCTCATGCACTTGGCCTAAATCCCCAGGCATTGTATCAACGTAAATCTGGTTCTTTCCTGGGAAAAAAGCCACTTCATGGTACCTAAGGGAATTGTCTTGGGTCACCTCATCTCTAAAAAAGTCATCCAGGTTGATCGAGCTAAGGTTAATTTGATTTCCAAGCTACCCAAGGCTGGCTCAGTCAAGGACATCCGTTCTTTCCCGGGGCACATCAATTTTTATCGTTGATTCATTCCCAATTTCTCTAAAATCGCACTCCCCCTGACTAATCTATTGTCAAAGGATGTCCCTTTCGAATCACTGAGGAGTACACTCATGCATTTGAGAGCCTACGTGAATGAGTCACCCAAGCACCAATCCTGCAATCCCCTGACTGGTCTCTACCCTTTGAGATCATGTGCGATGCATTTGACTATGCAGTGGGTGCAGTACTTGGGAAAAAAAATAGATAGGAAACTTGTGGTCATCTACTACGCTAGCAAGACACTTGACGAGGCTCAGCATAACTACACAGTTATTGAGAAAGAGTTGCTAGCTGTGGTCTTTGGCCTCGAAAAATTTTGATCCTATCTTTTGGGGTCCCATGTTATCATATACTCAGATCACATCGTAGTGAGGCACCTCCTTGTGAAGAAGGATGAGAAACCTCGACTAATCCACTGGATCTTGTTGTTGCAAGAATTCGACCTCAAGATTCGCGACAAGGTTGGAAATTAGAACGTGGTAGCTGATCACTTGTCTCGCCTTCCTTCTGATATCATTGACCCTTCTGGACCAATCACATAGCACTTTTTTGATGAGCACCGATATATTGAAGATTTCCCTGGTACACTGATTTGGTTAACTACTAGGCATCACATCAGACCCCGTTTGATTGGCCGAAGGCCAAGAAGGACAAGTTGCTTTTTGATGCCAAGTACTTCATCTGGGAAGACCCGTACCTCTTTCGCATTGGTGTTGATCAGATCATCAGATGATGCATCCCGAAAGTGGAAATTCAGGACATTCTGTCCTTCTGCGATGACCAGGCCTGCGACGGACACTTCTCTGGACATAAAACTGCAGCTAAAGTCCTCTAGTGCAGCTTTTATTGGCCCACAATCTTCAAGGACACATACAATTACTGTAAGGCATGCACTCATTGCCAGACCTTGGGCAACATGAGCCGCCATGATATGATGACTTTACAGTCGATTCTCGTATGCGAAATCTTCAATATATGGGGGATTGATTTTATGGGATCCTTTCATAAATCGGATGGCTTCAAATACATTCTCCTCTCTATAGACTATGTGTCTAAATGGATCGAAGCTATCCCAACATGAACCAATGATCATAAAGTGGTAATCAAGTTCATTCATCAGTACATCTTCTCTCGGTTCGGTGTCCCACGTGCCATTATCATTGATGGAGGGACCCTTTTACAAATGCACAGTTGATATCCCTGTTGACCAAATATGAGGTGTCACACTGAATCTTGACTCCTTATCCCCCCCAAACCAATGGATTGGCTGAACTGTCTAATTAGGAGATCAAGAAAATCTTCCAGGTCACTGTTTGGCTAGATAGGAAGGACTGGTTGGCCCAGCTTTTGGAGGCTTTGTGGGCTTATAGGACCACCCACAAAACCCAATTAGGTACGTATCCATTCAGATTGGTGTACGGGAAGGCATGTCACCTCCCTGTCGAGATGGAGCACAAAGCCTATTGGGCAGTACGGAAGTGCAATCTAGATCTACTTATGGCTGAAACCAACCGTCATTTTCAAATGAGCGAGATCAAGGAACTATGCAATAATGCGTATGAGAACTCGCGAATCGACAAAGAGCGAGTGAAGGCTTTTCATGACAAACACATTTCTAGAAAAACTTTCCATCCTGGTCAAAAGGTCCTACTCTTTGATGCCAAGCTAAAGCTTTTCCTAGATAAACTCAGATCAAAATTGCTTGGACCTTTCTTGGTAAGAAAAATCTTTGGAAATGGAGCCGTCAAAATCAATCAACCCAGCCTTGATTCTGATCCTTTCATCGTGAATGGCCAGCAACTTAAGCCATTCATTAAGCTCACCGATAAGAACTTGGCTGAGGTATCTTTTGATCTCCATTCTTCCTGAGCTTATTGTGCCTGGCTGATGACTTTAAACTCTGCGCTTAATGGGAGATAACCCGTCATTTTCTTGAAAAACATGAAACCCTTTTTAACACATCTCTTTGCTGAACTCATATTGCACTTTAGGGTTCGTCCATTAGAACAGCCGACTCCACCTCTGATACTTGTACTAGAGCTTGAAATCGTCTGCAACAGTCATCCCGACTCGTCCACCCACCCTTTGAACCTGTTCTAATGTACTATCTAAGCTGAACTCAAACCCACCTAATTTACAATGAGGACATTGCAAATCGTAGGCATGGGGGGTATTAAAGTGTAAAATGCCGTGAATCAATTCACAATAAGGGTTTCACATAAAAGAATAAGAGGAGGTTGAGGAAAAAGGAAAGCCATTTTTTGAAAAATGAGAAAATGAGGGAAGAAAAATTGAAAAGAGAAGAAAGGAGAAAAAAGAAAAAGGAAGAAATTGAGTCCCTTCAAAGTAATATATAATTTGCCTAACTTCTAGGTTGGATCAAATGATGAATTAAGACCCAGAAGGCTAAAACTTAAGGGATTAGTGGCGAATACCGACCTTAGGCATCTTGGATCTAATTAGATTTAAACACTCACAAACTTATCAAGATCCGGATTAGTTCTCATGAGGTTAGGGAAAATGCAAAGCTATGTATTAGGTCTATGGCTTAGGTAATATTTAGCCTTGTTAACTGACTTCTGATTTGTGGGATTGGATAACTTAAGCTCCCTAAATCACATACAGTCTGGTGTAGTGCACCTTAAATAATGAAATCATGCCAAAGGGCATTTCTTCTACTCTAAAAATGGTCCTAAGATCTAGATTAGGAGCGGCTCGAAAATGCAAATTGATTTGGACGAGTTCCCAGTGTGGAGAGGTGGGAAATTTACCTTGAAGATGCACAATAACATATCGTCTCCTCCGTGCTTGTCTCCTAGGATATCTAAATATCCTACAGGAGGCATGTAAGCACCTTGAGCTGATGCAGATGCCATGGGCGACATTATCACGAAATGTCGATTGCTAAGGTATGGATTTATCTACAGAATGCCATGGGAAAGATTATCCCAAAATCTCGAAAGATAGGGTTTGGGGGTTGCTGTGGGTGGTGCTATCTCGAAGCATCGATTGGCAAGGACCCTGCGACGATTGATGGTGGGAACAAGGAATTTGATATAGATTGTGTTTAGGGCCAATCCAAAGATGGGTCCAAGGAAAAATATAATGAAAAGAAAAAGAGAGAGAAAGCTCTCCACAAATAAAGTTCTCCATCTATATCTCTCTTACAAAATGCACAGGAAAACTGAACCTAGACTAACCATGTTTCAAGCACGGGTGCTTTAACCGCTGGGTCCAACAGACCTTAGGTTAGTTCCTGCGGGCCTTAGAAACCTTCATGGCAGACTGAGGTGAAAGTTAGTCAGGTCTGGATCTGGGCTGGTACTTGAGTACCTCTAGGCCTATGGTTGGTATTAAGATCTGATTCCTAAAGATGTGGCTTAGTAGGGCATCCTGACGGTTACATCCAACCTAGATAACTGGTTTAATTCATAGAATTTTGCTAAGGGACTAGCAAAAGATAGGCATCAGGGTATGATGGAATACCATCATGAGCCACAACTAGCTCAATTTGATCTTATAAAGTCAATAAAAGCTCCTACATATCAGTCAGAAGGTCTCTTGAGCAGGATGAATTGTTTTGAGAAGAAAAGATGAAAACATGGTTATTTCTCCAATTTTACCATCTTATCAAAAATAGAGAATAACCACGGGGTATGCCAGGGGTTTATTAAAGGCATTTAGTCAGTCATGCATAATAAGTGGATCCATACAGACAGAAATGGATTTTCACACATTTCAAGAATGAATGGACATTTGAAATCCTAAAAATGGATCTGCTTAATTAATTGAGGTTCTGGTCAGGATAAAATTCATCTAAACCCTCTAAAAATCATAGAAAAATATTCTCTAGGGTTTGGCATCTTTGAATTGACCATCAGAACCTGTTTTGACCTGAAACAGAGTCTCAGACAGACTATTGCCCCAATTTAGATTTTTGCATAAATTACCTCATCAAAATAGGTCAAAAGCAAAATCCAACTTCACCATTGGATTCCTTAGGTCTAAATTAGGTTTGTGTCAAAATTTGGGCCCAATAAGAGATTGTCTCGACCTAGTTTGCATTTTAGTCCAAGTTTGACTCTTATTCTCTTAAATAACCCCTCAGCTTTTGAATTTATTACCAAAGCCCCCCTAACTTCTTCATCTTCTTCAAAAAAATACCCCTGCTGCCATTACTATGTGAAACCAAGGACCGTCGACCTTCAATCAAGAGATTCTCATTGATTTCGTGATGAAATCCTTCCAAATTTGGAAGGAAGATTCTTGAGGAGTTGCCCTTCAATCTGAGACAGGTCTTGCCTTCCAAATCTCGTCCAGGAGTTCATACAAACTCTTGGAAATCCTAAACCTATTCTGTGATTTTCAACCTTTCAAAGCTTGGTTTCCAAGCTTTGAAACTCTCTCTTTGGCCTATAAAAGACCTAATTGGCATTACCCTCTTCTTTAGTAAGTTTTTGAGCCAGAAATCCTCTTCTTTCCTCTACCTCTGGCTCGCTTCTAGCTTGCTCCAGCGAACTCCTATCCCCAGCTCTTTCGTTGGTCGCCACATACCATAGGCGGCCAGTTCTTCTTCCCTGTCATCTTCCACGTCCCAACATACCCGTGCGATGCTTCCTAACCCCGTCTTCATCGCCTTCTATCTCATTGGAGTTTTTCATCTCCTTCGATGCTGGCCATACCACAATTGACGCCATCTCTGCTTGTCTTCATCAACTCCCTAGCATCTACACATCATCACTGTGCCACTACGCTCTAACTCGACCACCGCTTTGCCCTCCATGACTTCATCTTCCTCTGCTCCGGCCACTCCTCTAGCGAAGCTCTCTGCTCACTCCACTGCTCCAAACGCTTCACCGAAAAGCCTATGACCTTTGCCTCATCCACGCAAGCAAAACCTCTCAAGAAATTGAGGGGATTACTCGCCCAAGCCCTCCACTGAACAGACCCAACTCTGCCTTCAATTTCCATCTCTGCCAGCCACCTACGACCACCTTCGCAGCACGCTACCGCCACCACCACATTCGCCGCATCCTCGCGAATCTCCTGAGCATCTCTGACATGGCCATCTAGCCATTTTTCGCTTTTCAGGTGTTTGTGCCACAGCACCATTGTTGCAGATACTTCAAGCGAACTCTCATCACTTTCTTTAGGCATCCACTCCAGGCAAGTTCCTAGGTCGCGTGGCCTAGTTCCAGGAAGCATCCTAGGTGGTCAATTGATGCATCTCCCTTCTCCTTCGACTTCAATCAACACCTTCATCTATTACAGTACGCATGAAGGAGGGGACTTTTTAGTCCCACATCGAGCACGAAAAAGTAGCTGATAGTGTTTAAATTGATTTTATGACACTAGTTGTTCGCCTAAGCACGCACAGGGAGTGAGGTCCCCACCTGCGCATGCCCTTGCTCGCGGTTCATGCCACGAAGGTCTGGGCCTCGATCCGTTTACCCAATTACCCGGGTCTGGTCTCGTTTTCTCGATCTGAGAGAGGAGAGAAGAAAGAAAGAGAAATAGAGGAGGAGGTGGGGGGTTTTGCTTCAGTGAACCCCTCTCAACACTTAGTCTCTACAAGGCAATCGTGCCTCTGTGCTATGCCTTCCCTTGGGCCTGAGGAGAGAAAGGAAAAGAAGAGTGCCCTCTTGGCACTGTAGCATCTGGACAGATAAGCCGTCTGATTGAAAGCACCATCATCTGATCTGTCTGACACAGTACACTGTGCACTTGGCTTGCATGGATTAAATTTGGTTGATATTGTTGAGATATTTGCTATTATTGTAATTAGGGTAATTGGTAATTCAAATTACCATTTTACCCTAATGTTTTTGCACTATCAACATTTGCTCATATACATATCATTTGTGTTTGGAAATTTCATCATATATTGATATCTTGTGATAGAATTGCAATCTTGAGATTTATTTTGCTACTTGTTCCCAGTGACTACCTTGGATTTTATTCAAGTATAAATTTTTTCTATTCACATGCTGTTTTCAGCTATATTGCAATGAAGTGATTTTAAAACCCCGATTTAGCATGTAAATAGCCCTCTGAAAAGAAAGTGGTGGAAGTAAGGGGACTGAAATGAGCTAGAAAAAATGGAAGAAATACCCAAGTCTGGCTAGGATTTTAGTTCAGGATGAAGGCCATACTCGGGGGGGTCAAGTGGTAGGAAAAAGGGAAAGGGAGTTGGGGAAAAGTTAGTGAGATGAAGGGTGGGTGAAGTTAGTGTTATGACCCGATTCTCGAATCCCTACAGGACATGAGACCGAACCAACTCGACTGATCCCATGACCCAGTCGTCCAACGAGAAAGTAACCAAAAAGCAGGAAAGTAAACGACATTCACTATGCTAAGAAACTAACAATAGCAAAACTATAGCAGTAAAGAAGTAAAACTACTGCAGTACACACCACCACAACAATATAAAGTAAACGGGTACAAAATGTCAGAGTACAAAGGTGCAAGAACTACTCACTACAACTGAAAAGGAGTACAACAAGAAGCTACAACTACTGGGCTCTACTGGGCCTAGCACCCTCTGCAGCTGTAGGCTCTGGCTGCTCAACACCTGGACCTGAAAAGGGGTTATGAGTACAAAACGTCAGCGAACGCTAAGTAGAGTGGCAACCAACTAACTAAAGTAGTAAAGGTGGACAGGTAGCTGTTGTTTTTCAATTTCTTTCTTTCTTTAACTAATTATTCTTTCTTTCACCACTTGGTTTATTTACCAGGTCTCTTTCTTGATCTCGAATGTTCCTCGTGGGAACGATCTTAATTGTAGTCTTTTCTAAATAGTAGAAGTTGCACGTGGTGCTCTCCTGGCCGGGAGGGTCCCCCGTGGTGGTCCTACACCCAGTCAACCACCCCAAGGTCACGGATAGACGTAATGGTGACTACGGCACGCGCGATAAGCGCACGGATAGCTACCCCGAACTGGCACGCTATTAGTCATTTCAGTTAGCGGGTGCGCCCAAAGCACAGCACGGAACCAGTATAGGGTATAGCCCTCTCAGTAACAGGGGTCTAGCCCCTAGGAACCAAACAGGGGTCTCACCCCTCCACAGTCCGCGCACCCTCACCTGACTACCTTGGTTTGCTTAGTGGGCCTAACAAGTTGGTGTAGGGTGGCTAGCTGAACCCCGGGCCCTGTGGGGTGGCTAGCTCGCTCGCTACACTAGTAGCTCTCCCCAGTACTGTGTACACGAGGGCCAAGAAGTCGGTATAGATTGGCCAATCCTAACCCCGGGTCCCAACCCAACGGTGGCTAGCTCCGCTCTACTCTAAACAGGGGGATAGTCGCTCTCCTTGGTACTCCGTGCTCAAGGGCCAGCTCACCTCCCCACTCACATTTCCAGTTCCATTCCATTTATTTCCAGGAGCTCTATTCCTAATTCCCCGTAGGGTTCATGCTCATATTCCTCAGGCGATTCCATACCAGGTTTCATCATTTTTATTTCCATTCTCAGGTTATACACATGAAAATTGTAATTCTATCATTCATATTTCCATATTGAGGTTATTCGTAGGTAGCTCGTGTTTCCAACATTCACCTTTCCATTTCCAAATTATATACATGCAGCTCGTATTGTATCATTTCACGTGTGCGACAGGAAAGTTACATTCAACAGTTAACTAGCACAAATATTACATATTTCACAGGCAACTATTATTCATTTACAGGCAATTGTTATCATTCTATCTATTCATTCAAGACTGCAATCCATTCATTCAATATAGACATTCCAGTATTTCTAGTCCTAGGATTCATGCCATATCCTAAGTTCTAATCATTCATTCCACACATGCATTTAGGTTTTAATTAAATTAAGGGGAAGCCACTCTACCAGTAAACCCAGGAGTAGTGGGGGCTTGAATGGCAAGCTCCCGTGCCTCAGCAAGTCTCGAACCCACAATGGAAATCGATCCTATCACAAGGATCAATCACAAGAGAATACTCAGAATAGTATAGAAAGTATTCTAACAAGTAGAGGAATTCATATGGGAAACATCTGTATCTTAATTGTGGAAATCAGACCTCAAACGGACCCTAAACGGGTCAAAAATAGTGTTTCTGACTCAAATCAGACGTCTTAAAAGTGTCCAGTGCCATACCTCAAGTCTTGCGCCACTCCTCAGACGTCCAGGAACTCTGCTGGACCATTTGGACCCAGTTCCAGACGTCCGACCACCTCTCCGGACGTCTGGAAGCAGTTCCCGTCGTCTGGTATGTCGCTCAGACGTCTGAAATGCGTGGGAGGGCGTGTCCCGCACCTTCCCGAAGAGAACCCTGCATGAAATCCGCCAAATCTCCTCAAAAAGGCATGCAACAGTGCCTCGGCGGAGCGGCCTGCATGGCCGTATCCGCAAAGAAGATGTACCTTCGCGAAGTCTACTTCTCAGTTGTCTGGAACCTCCTCCAGAAGTCGGTTACGTCCTTTGGACGTCGCTCCAGACGTTTGATTCTGGGAAAAACCCAAAACCAGAACCTGCTTCCGCCCTCTTGTGCTGCTTGTGGCCGCACTGCGCCCTCTCACCTGTTTCTTCAGTTGCAGTAGCGTCGGGGAGGACCTCCCCGACGCACTCCTCCGCCTTATGCACAAGCCGCTCCGGCCGTGAGCTCACCAGTAAGCTCCCACGTGAGCTCACAAGCTAAACCCCTCTCCCTCTCACACTACTCCTCCTCTGCTTCTCACACCACTCCGGTGCTCTCACTTGCTCTGTTACCCTCGCTGGAGGGAAGGAGGAAGGTGGCTGGGAAGTGGGGTAGAACGAGGGAGAGGAGGGGGCTTTATATAACGGTGTGGGTTTAGGATTTCGTCAGGGCGGAAGGAGAGAGAAGGAAAATGAGAGGAGTGTACTGTCTGCATGTAGCATGCACGCAGACACGAGCTCGTACTCAAAATTTTTGATTTCCAGACGTTTGGGAAGGTGTCCAAACGTCTGACCAGACATCTGACCCATAGTCCAAACATCTTAAAAGGCTCAAATAGCATGGGTCTTAACATCATAACAAACTTAAAGGAAGTTTCATCCCCGAAACTTGAGCTAGCTAGGATGCGGATAAAGAACAACATACGCATAACAAACTTAAAGAGGACCGAAGCCGGTCCAAAAAGACATACCCTCAAAAAGCTCCAGGTACCGCTCTCGCATCTACGCCTCAAGCTCCCAGGTAGCCTCCTCGTACCTCTGGCTCCTCCACATGACCTTCACCAGGGGTACCTGCTTCTGTCTCAAACTCCGGACGGCTTTGTCTAGTATCTGCACTGGTCGCTCGGGGTATGTCAGGTCGTCCCCCACCTCGACACTCTCATGGCTCAGAACGTGATTGGGATCGGCGACGTACTTCCTTAGGTTGGACATGTGGAACACGTTGTGCACACCAGAAAGCTGGGGAGGAAGGGCAAGCCTGTAAGCAACGGGTCAAACCCGCTCCAGGACCTCAAAGGGCCCCACAAACCTCGACGCGAGCTTCCCTTTCACCCCAAAATGCTGCAAGCCCTTCATGGGTGAAACACGTAGAAAGATGTGGTCCCCAACCTCGAACTGCACCTCTCTACGCTTCCAATCGGCATAGCTCTTCTGTTTGCTCCTGACAGTGCGAAGCCGTCTGTGAATATTCTCAATCACCTCCTGACTCTGCCGGATCAACCTGGGGCCAACCTCCCACTTGGTCCCCACCTCAACCCAACTCAAGGGTGCAGTACACCTCCGTCCGTACAGAGCCTCGTAGGGTGCCATGCCGATGCTTGAGTGATAGCTGTTATTATATGCAAACTCTGCCAGGGGCAAGTGCTCCTCCCAAGAGCCCCTCCAGTCCAGTACACAAGCACACAAAAGGTCCTCAAGCGTTTGTATCATGCGCTCCGACTGTCCATCCGTCTGGGGTGGTATGTCGTGCTGAACCTTAACCGTGTCCCCAAAGCTTGTTGAAACTCAGCCCAAAACTGGGACGTAAAACGGGTATCCTGGTCGGATACAAACTCACGTGGAACTCCATGCAGACGTACCACGTCGCGAATATACCTCTCTACCAACTATGCTGGTCCCAATGTGACTCGGATCGGCAAGAAATGTGTCGTCTTCGTCAATCTGTCTACAATCACCAAGACTATGTCATGTCCTCACTAGGTAATGGGCAAGCCCACCACCAAGTCCATGGTGATGCTCTCCCACTTCCACTCTGGCATTGGAAGTGGTTGCAATGGCTCTGCAGGCTTCTGATGCTCAGCCTTCACCTGCTGGCACACCAAACACTGCTGTATGAACTCACCTACATCCCGCTTCATTCTCCTCCACCAAAAGTCACGTCTCAGATCATGATACATCTTTGTGTTCCTGGGATGTATGGTGAACCTGGAATCGTGTGCCTCAGTAAGGAGCTCTCTCAACAACTCCTCGTCCCTGGGAATGCACAACCGTCCCCTCATGCGCAGCACCTCGTCAGTAAATGAGAACTCTCTAGGGTCCCCTGACAGTACTCTGTCACGCAACGACTGTAGGTACGGGTCTACCATCTGTCTTGTGATGATGTGGTCTATCAGCTCTGGCCTCATTTGTCGTGTCACAGTCACTGCCCCATAGTGTTGTTTGAGCCTTTTAAGACGTCTGGACACTTTTCCAGATGTCTGAAAATCGAAAATTTTGAGTACGAGCGTGCGTCTGCGCGCATGTTGCGGTCAGACAGTACACTCTCGTTTTCCTTCTTCTTCTCTCTCCTTCCGCCCTGACAAAACCCTAAACCCACACCCTTATATAAAGCCCCCTCCTCTCCCTCATTCCACCCTACTTCCCAACCATCTTCCTTCTTCCCTCCAGTGAGAGTAGCAGAGCGAGTGAGAGCACAGGAGTGGCGTAAGGAGAGGAGGAGCAGTGTAAGAGGGAGAGGGGTTTAGCTTGCGAGCTCGCGTGGGAGCTTGCCGGTGAGCTCACGGCTGGAGCGACGCATGTGCAAGGCGGAAGAGTGCATCGGGGAGGTCCTCCCCGACACTACTGCAGCCGGAGCAGCAAGCGAGAGGGCACAGTGCGGCCACGTGCGATGTGAGAGGGCGGAAGCAGGTTCTGGTTCTTGGTTTTTCCCATAATCAAACGTCTGGAGCGACATCCAGATGACGTAGCCAATGTCTAGAGGAGGTTCCAGACGACTGACAAGTAGACTTCGCGAAGGTACGTCTTCTTTGTGGATGAGGCCATGCAGGCCACTTCGCCGAGGCACTGTTACATGCCTTTTTGAGGAGATTTGGTGGATTTTGTGCAGGGTTCTCTTTGGGAAGGCATGGGACATGCCCTCCCACGCATTTCAAACGTCTGGGTGACATACTAGACGACGGGAAGAGCTTCCAGACGTCTGGAGAGGTGGTCAGACATTTGGAACTGGGTCCAGATGGTCCAGCGGAGTTCTTGGACATTTGAGGAGTGGTGCAGGACTTGAGGTATGGCACTGGACACTTTTAAGACGTCTGGAAGTTGTTCTAGACGTCTGATTTGAGTCAGAAACACTATTTTTGACTCGTTTAGGGTCCGTTTGAGGTTCGATTTCCACAATTAAGATACCGATGTTTCCCGTATGAATTCCTCTACTTGTTAGAAGACTTTCTATACTATTCTAAGTATTCTCTTGTGATTAATCCTTGTGATAGGACCGGTTTCCGTTGTGAGTTTGGGGCTTGCTAAGGCACGTGAGCTTGCCGTTCAAGCCCCCACTACTCCTGGGTTTACTGGTAGAGTGGCTTCCCCTTAATTTAATTAAAACCTAAATGCTTGTGTGGAATGAATGATTAGAACCTAGGATATGGCATGAATCCTAGGACTAGAAATAATGGAATGTCTGTATTGAATGAATGAATTGCAGTCTTGAATGAGTAGATAGAATGATAACAATTGTCTGTAAATGAATAATAGTTGCCTGCGAAATATGTAATATTTGTGCTAGTTAACTGTTGAATGTAACTTTCCTGTCACACACGTGAAATGATATAATACGAGCTGCATGTATATAATTTGGAAATGGAAATGTGAATGTTGGAAACATGAGCTACCTACGAATAACCTAAATATGGAAATATGAACGATAGAATTACAAGTTGCATGTGTATAACCTGAGAATGGAAATAGAAATGATGAAACCTGGTATGGAATGGCCTGAGGAATATGAGCATGAACCCTACGGGGAATTAGGAGTAGAGCTCCTGGAAATAAATGGAATGGAACTGGAAATGTGAGTGGGGAGGTGAGCTGGCCCTTGAGTACGGAGTACCAAGGAGAGCGACTGTCCCCCTGTTTAGTGCAGAGTGGAGCTAGACACCCTTGGGTTGGGACCCGAGGTTAGGATTGGCCACTCTGTACCAACTTCTTGGCCCTCGTGTACGCAGTACCGGGGAGAGCTACTAGTGTAGGGAGAGAGTTAACCACCCCACAGGGCCTGGGGTTCAGCTAGCCACCCTACATAGACTTGTTAGGCTCACTAGGAAAACCAAGGTAGTCAGGCGAGGGTGCACGGACTGTGGAGGGGCGAGACCCCTATTTGGTTCTTAGGGGCTAGACCCCTGTTACTGAGAGGGCTATGCCCTATACTGGTTTTGTGCTGTGCTTTGGGCTCACCCGCTAACGGAAACGACTAACGGCTTGCCAGTGCGGGGTAGCTATGCGTGCGCTTATCGCGTGTGCCGTAGTCACCATTACATCTGTCCGTGACGTTTGGGTGGTTGATTGGGTGTAGGACCACCATGGGGGACCCTCCCAGCCAGGAGCGCACCACGTGCAACTTCTACTCTTTGGAAAAGACTGCAATCAAGATCGTTCCCACGAGGAACATTCAAGATCAAGAAAGAGACCTGATAAATAAACCAAGTGGTGAAAGAAAGAATAATTAGTTAAAGAAAGAAAGAAATTGAAAAACAACAGCTACCTGTCCACCTTTTCTGCTTTAGCTAGTTGGTTGCCACTCTACTCAGCATTCACTAATGTTTTGTACTCGTAACCCCTTTTCAGGTCCAGGTGTTGAGCAGCCAGAGCCTACTGCTGTAGAGGGTGCTAGGCCCAGTAGAGCCCAGTAGTTGTAGCTTCTTGTTGTACTTCTTTTCAGTTGTAGTGAGTTGTTCTTGCACCTCTGTACTCTGACATTTTGTACTTTATATTCCTGTACCCATTTACTTTATATTGTTGTGGTGGTGTGTACTGTAGTAGTTTTACTTCTTTACTGCTGTACTTTTGTTACTGATAGTTGCTTAGTATAGTGAATGTGGTTTACTTTCCTGCTTTTTGGTTACTTTCTCGTTGGATGACTAGGTCTTGGGATCAGTCTAATCGGTCCGGTCTCGTGTCCTGTAGGGATTCAGGAACCAGGTCGTAACAGTTAGGGTGGGAGGGTGAATTGAAGTTAGAGTGGGTGGGTGACGTGATGAGTTAGGAAGAGGGTTGGATTGCAAACAAGTCTCCAGGTCATTGATGTTGCCGACCACTAATTCAAAGTTAGAATCTTCGAAGAGATTGTGGCCGAGAAGAGAATCCACCAATATTGTTTCTGCCACCAAATTTTTAGTATCCGAGTCCTCAAAGAAGTCATCATCATGGAATCTCCTGGAGGATTTGAAAATATACAAAGTAATTGTTTGGCTTGTGCAAGAGATATCCATTTTATGAGTTTGGCAATTTATATTTGCTTTTGCGGTGGCCAAAAAGGGTCATCCAAGAATGATACGGGCATTAATCAAGCTCTTAGGTACTCCAATGTCACGGACTAGAAAGTCAATTGGGAAGACATAGCTCTGGACGTTGACAAGGACATCCTCGACAATCCCCTATTGTTTGATTGAAGATTGATTTGCTAACTGCAAAGTAACCTCGATAGGCTTTAGATCGCTGATCTTAAATTCCTCAAACAAAACAGTGGGGATGATATTGACTGAGGCATCAAGATTGAGAAGGGTGTAGTTAAAAGTAGTATCATCAATAGTCATCGAAATTAAAGGCACACTCGAGTCTTTCATTTTAGGAAGCAGCTTGCTCTGTATGACAAAGCTTACTATCTTTGAAAGATGAACTCTTCCAAGATTTTTGGTCTTCCTTTTTGGTGTACAAATATCTTCCAAATACTTAGCATAGGTAGGTATATATTTGAATGCATCTAGGAGAGGAATGTTGATCTGAACTTGCCCAAATAATTCCATGAGTTCCTCATTTGTGGGTTCAGATTTCTTTCTTTTGGGGTTGGTGGATTGTAGAGCTTTGGGAAAACGGATTGGAGTTTTGCTTGGAAGATCTTAGTCTTTTTCTTCCTGGGTGATGGTGGGAGGTGAGTCAACTTGCATAGGCATAGGGTTGGTTTCATCAGTTTGGTGGGAAGGCCTAGGATCTGTAGTAGTTTTCCCACTCCTTAATGTAACTGCATTAACAGTTTGGTTGTTTGTGGGAGGAGGTTGGGGGGCATGATGTTGAGGGAAATTGGGTGGGTGCTATGGTGCTGAGTTATGTGGAGGGATAAGAGTCGACGTGGGGGATATTGGGTTTGGGATTGACGTTGGATTGTTGGTGATAAAATAAGGAGGGGGGAAAATATAGGCTGCTTGGGTTGGGATTTAGGTGGATAGGGGAGTATGTAGGGGATAAGGTGGAAAGTGTATGGGCTGCTTTGGGAATTTATAAAAATAAGTGTGGGATTTTTAGTAGTAAGGTGGGCATGGGAATTTATGTGGAGGTTATTAGGCTTAGGTTTGGGCTAGGTAAAAGGGCTAATTAGGTTAGCAATATGTCTACATAACTAGGCTAGTTATCTTCAAATGAGCTCAAGTTAGGAAGTTCATTTAGCTTTGCTCCGATTAATCTAAAATTTTGTACTTGCACTTATAAAAATAGACACATCAAGGTACCAGATACAATTGTAGGAAAAAATGCATAAAAGCCCAAAAGTATGCGTTATTTACATAATGACCTAAAATGACTAATCTAACCTAACTAAATGCAATCTAACCCAAATTACCCTTAGACTAACATTAGTTAGGCATTAATTAACATAAATAAATATGGAAATGTCATGCCACCAAGAACACATGCTAGTCATTAGGTGGAGTGTGTGGCGAATATTGGGATCAGGATAACATGAAGGTAAATAATATTTGATATTAATTACTTCTCTTCTAAAAGAAAAATGATTAATTACCAATTTCAATAATTCATTGTTATAGAAGCAAGTTGAGAGCAGCAACTCATTTCTTAGGACGGATGGGCATAAATTCCTTAAGGGATAATTATGTAAGGGCACTTTAACCAGCTTATTTGGCAATATAAAAATGATTAATTATATATATTTTAGAAAACATACAAGTTAGGAGACTTAAGTAAGAGAAGTTAAAATTTAGGATAACTTAATTATACCACATCTTGTATATGTAGTCAAATACCAATAATGGTGCAAAACTTGATCGAGTTTTGATTTATGAGAGGAGTCATGCAAGCCTACTATTGATCCCCCATGCTTGGATTGATCCATTATACCAAGAGAGACATGTAAGCTCATTGAAACCAATAAGAAATAACTTAGTGATAAACATTTAGGATAACTTACCATAAGCTCAACTATGTGTAAGACTGCATGATGAAGTTGATGCATCCTTCTAATGAAATATGGATGAGTGCTTAGAGTCTAGTCCACTACAGCCTCTGACAGCAGTGCAGGCATTTAGATAGTAATGCCCCCGAAGTATAAGGGCTTAGATTTCTTTTTGTAAGTGCCTAGATTTTTTTTTATGTGCTAAATGGGATAACTAAAACCCTAATTGGTTCCCTAATTATGGATTAAGGGCATTGGTAAATGTGTAACCCTTTAATTGTTAACAAAAGTTTATGTAATGTAAAAGTTGAGGGGCCATTTATGCGAAAACTTGATTAGTGGCCATTCTTAGAAGCCAAGTTAGGAGTGGAGGGCCCTGATGAAACTACATTTGCATGTGATAATTAGTTAATTTTAGTGTAGTTTCATAGCTTAATACAAATAATTAGCATAATAATAGAACTAATAGCTTAATTAACACCTTTGCATACAACAAATCTAAATAATGTTAAATTGCGCATATTTTCATATTATTACAAGATTACTTTATGTATGCAGGTATTGCAGGTTCATTAAAGTCATATCATTAAATATGCATGGAGAGGAGTGACCTAATTCCTTAGTCTTCTTTTATATACCGTCAATTAGATATTCGTTCAATTAATTAACTTAGGTTGAGCCTAATTCTTTAATTGAGCTCAATTTGAGTTAATTAGTATTTCATTGGGTCAAAGTCTACTCTTAATCAACTAATCCAACACAATTTCATTTTTATCCCACTTACTTTTATAACATTATCTTATTTTTTTATCCCCTCCATTCTTCCCATCAATTCCCTCATTTCATTCAAAGAAAATTAAAAAAAAAACCCACGCATACACCCATATTTCCACAACTTATCCCACTATCTCGTAACTCCTTCACAACCGTCCCCTCCTACTCCCTCCGTACACACCTCCCTCTGTCTTTTAATCTCTCCTTCCTCTTCCCATTTTTCTCTCTCTCACTTTCCTCATAACAACCCACCACAATCATAGGGGCAGCAGCTCACCCCCTCCCACTCCCTCCGTACTCCCCTTCCCTCGAAAACTCCTCCTTCCTCCTAACCTTGTTCCTCTTTTTTCCCTTCTCCTCCCTTCAATGCACCCATCATCCACCATCACAGTCGTCCCTCTATCTCCATAACCCACAACCACCGCCGGCTACCCCACCTTCAAAACCACCAGCATCGATCCCCTCTCCTCCTTCCTTGCCGACGCCCACACAAGCTGCGACCGCCACCACAGACCTCCTTCGCTCCTCCTCCTCTTTGGCCTCGTCGATGCCCTCTGCCTTAACCGCCAGGCTACGTCGCTTTGCCACCCACTGACGCCCTCCTCGACATTGTAGCTTCACCATCACCATCTCATAGCCTCCCCTCCTATCTTCTCCTTAGCCTCCTCTCCTTCCCTAACTTCCTTTCCTCCTCCTTTTTCCTTTCCCTTGTGTTAACCTTCCTCCACCTCCACAACAACCACCGCCGGCTACACCACCATCATTAGCCACAGCATCTGCCCCCTCTCCTTACCTTCTTCTTCCCCATCGAGCCGCTCCTCCACCCTCTTCGTCAACTCCCACAGTAGATGTAGCAACATCCCACACCTATAGCCACCTCCTCTCTTCCCTCCTCTCCTCTCCACGACACACCAGTTCCCCCAATGTGCCGACCACCTCAATAGTTACCACCTTTAGCAGCTGCTCCCATCCTCTTCTCCTGTCCACTACAGCTGCCAACAACAATGCCACCCACCCTTCCAGTTCTTCCTCATCTCCTTCTTTGGCTACTGCATGAGATCCCTATCCCTCCTTTTAATTTCAATGCTTTAGACGTGTAATTGACAGTGCATTTTTAGTTGATGTGTGATGTATGGCATTGTACGTACCTAGTTATGTTTCTATTCTCTCTAGTTTAATTTAGTCAAAATTCTCATGTGAAAATTATAAATCTTTTTAGTTACATATTGCACTTTTCCAATTACAGTTTGCATGCATTAATGTTTCATAGTGGCTAAATCTATCATCTTGGCATTTCGTGTAGGTTAGAAAACTAGAAAAAAAATGTTTGCAAGCTTGTAAATTACCAAACCTCCTTCCCTTGTTTGGTGGAAGTTGTTATTTAGGGTGGGATTAAAACATAATTAAGTTCCAAGTTAACTTTTATTTTTGTCTTTAAAGTGCATTAATTACCATATCAACTTAATTAGGAATTACTTTACAGCCTCCCAGCAAAACGATTCGAACTCACCAAATTATTAATAGTTCGATATAAATTTAAACTTGACGTTCTTATCACGCTACAATGACGTGTTTTAACTAAAGCGATTTAAGTGCATCACATTGGCATCGTTGCCAGGGAGGCATTAAACCTAATTAGGTTGTTAGTTTTATTTTAAAAATCAAAAATTGAAAAAAATGTTTATTATCCTTGCTAGTGTTTTTGTTATTTCCTTGCATTTCTTTTTAGTTTGATTTGTCGCTAACTTAGTTTATTTTCTTTGGTACGAGGTACTTGGTGTACTCGATGGATTTGCCGCGCTCGTCTTCCTGGTGGCCCCAAGGCGAAGGAATCCAAGACTTGACTAGAGCATTTTAGATTTAGGATTTTAAGATTAGGTTTAGGATTTTATTTTTATTTTAGAATTGATGTACTAGGCTTAGTGTGAGTGAGAGATTATTTTGGTTGTGTACATGGCCTTTATTATTTTTCTCCCTTTCACTTAGTTAGTAGTGGTTAAGTAATTAATTAGGTTAATTAAAAGATTAGTTAGATTTTATTTTGTTTATGCTTTAAAAAAAAAAGATAACTTATACATAAACATTGCATTTTAACCCTAGAAGTTGCCTATTTAGGACAATCATGCTAGGGACTGCATAAATACTTTTAGTTTTTAATTTTCTACGATCTGCATAAAATTTGTAGAGCATTGGAGGCACGTACATTTTCTAAACCTGCTCAAATTCTTGTTCTTGCATTTTTATTCTTCACATGCATATAATTTAATAAAGGAATTAAGTTGTAACTTTGTTAAAAATCAATAAAAAGTGAAAATTCAAAAACTAAAAAAAAATTAAATAAAGATTAAAGCCCTAAAAATTTACCTCACCTTTTGTTTAAAGAACTTGTTTGCCTTGTGTTTGCTTTTATTTCTGTGGTTTGCACACTTGTGTGTGAATGGCATAGGCACGCATATAGGGCACTAGTGCCTCTCATTTTGGTTACTTTTTTTAGGAATATTGTAGGTCAATAAGGAAAATAACGTAATTTGTTCTTTTTGTTTTATCACCTTACTTAACCTAGATTAATCAATTTACCTTCTTAATTCATCGCATTAGTTGTTTATATTGTGCTTTTGTATTGCATTTTTCTTTGTATGCTTGGTCATAGATCTTTATTTCCTAATTTAGTAGAACCTTTAATTAAAGAACCACGGAGGATTAGTAATAAACAAATATATAACCAAGAAATCCAAAGCCAATTGTTGCAGCAACTGCAACAATAATTTTTGGAAATGCAACATGAACAACAAGAATTGTATTATAGGTTTCAACCTGTTAATCAACAATGACCCTTAAGGGAATTTTATGATCCCTTAGGTAAAATCCTTGAACCTTTTGTCTGTATTCCAGAAGTTGATGATGATTTTGAAATAAAACCCTCCACCATAGCCTTATTATCTCATATTTATGGGCATAGCAATGAGAACCCTTTTTTACAGTTAGATGAATTAGAGACTACTAGCAAAACAATGGGAAATAGAAATCTAAGTGAGGATGCCCTAATGATGAGATTGTTTCCATTCTCATTAAAAGATAAGGCTAAATTTTGATATCAAAATATAGGAAAACCGATAGACACTTGAGCCGTACTTTGATTTGAATTCCTTAAGAAGTACTTTCCTATAGGTAAAACCAATGCTATGAGGAGAGCCATTACTAGTTTCACTCAACAACCTAGTGAACACCTCCATGAAGCTTGGGAGAGACTTAGGGAGCTTCTTAGGAAGTGCCCACATCATGGAATTCCTCGTTGGTAGATAGTTCAAATATTCTACCATGGCATTAATGAACAACTTAGGTATAATGTTGAAGCTACTTGTGGTGGGAATTTCCTAAGGGAGAAGATGAAGCTTATGAGTTGTTTGAAAACATGAGTAAAAACTCCTTTAATCATGCTTCAATGGATGTTTTTAATAGCTAAAGGAGGAATTCATGAGATATGGAATACTAGAGAATGGGAGATGATCAACAAAAGGTTAGACAAGGTTGATATTTTAGTAAAAGAACTTGAGAGTCAAAGATCTAACCTTGGATCCCATTCATGTGAAGTTCAACCCTCTTTTGCCCCTCTTTACCAAGAACCAATGCCTATGTATAATTCTAATGTCCAAACTTCAAACTTAGATTCTCCTTCATCTTCCTACACTCAGTTAGAAGATGCTCAAGCTCTTCAAGGTAACTTTAGGCAAGAAAATAACCCATATTCCAACACCTATAACCTAGGTTGGTGGAATCACCCTAATTTTTCTTGGAGTAACCAAGGCTATGAACCTAACCAAATGTCCCAACCTAAACTCAACCCAGTTCCATTTCCAAATAACAACTACCAAAATAGAGTTACCCAAGATTCCCAATCATTTAGAAGTGAGTTTGACAAGAAAATAGGAGATATGCAATAGTTAATGTTACAACTTGTCAACACTCAATAACAATTGATGAATGAAATTAGGGATGAGAGAAAACAAAGTAAAGATAACCGACCCCTTGGAGTTTTACCTACTCAACCAGAGCCTAACCCCATGAATTTACCTAACCCAAACCCTCCACCTAGATTCGATAGGAACCAACCCCAAACCCCTCCATTTAACCCTATTCCAAACATTCCTAGACAACAACAACCTCAAAATAAAGATAATAATCCTCAAACTAATGCAAATGCTGTTACACTTAGGAGTGGTAGGATTACTATGGAGGTAGCTCATCCCCAAACTTCAACTAACAAAGAAATTGCTGAAAGGTCACCCTTAGTGGTTGACAGTGATTATAAAGATGAAGAAAATGTAAAAGAAACTTCTACAGAATCTGAACTCAAAACTAATCCTGATCTCACACCATCTCACATTCCCTTTCCTGATGCTCTAAAAGATAAGACTTCAAGAAAGAAAACTTTAGCTAATAATGAAGAATTACTTAAACTCTTTAAGAAAGTTCAAATAAACATTCCTTTAATTGGTGCTATTCAACATATACCTTTATATACAAAATTTTTAAAGGAATTGTGCACACAAAAACATAAAGCTAAAGTTAAGACTCCTGAAAAGATAGCCTTATTTGAGCAAGTAAGTTTAGTTATTCAAGAAAACCTTCCCATTAAAAGGAAAGACCCAGGTAATCCTTAGATTACTTGTATTATTGGTAATCTTACTTTTAACAAAGCTTTATTAGACTTAGGAGCTTCAATCAATCTTTTGCCTACTCCAATTTTTGAAAATTTTGGAGTAGGGGAACTCCAACCCACTTCCATTTCTCTTCAACTAGTTGATAGATCAATTAAGAAACCCAAAGGAGTTCTTGAGGACATAATTGTCAGGGTTAAAGATTTCTATTTTCTAGTTGATTTCTTAGTTTTGGATATGGAAATCCCTAAGATTATTGAGAATGCACCTATTATTTTAGGAAGACCATTTTTAGCTACTGCTAAAGCTAACATAGATTGTGAATCAGGGATAATGGAGATAGCTTTTGGTGATAAGAAGACGCAATTAGATATTTTCAAGGCATCAAAAAGCTTGAATTTTGATGATGGTTGTAATTTAATAGAAGTAGACTTACTTGAAGAAGCCATTGATCACACCACACCTTATCACCTTGAAGAAGATCCTTTGATCACTTTTTTAACTCTTGAGAAATCTTTAGATGTTAAGGAGAACATTGATCTCCAAAAGGTGAATAATCTTTTGAATTCTTCTTCTTCTTTAGGACCTCCTTGGACTATTATGATAGAGAAATTACCTAAACTTTCTAAGGAGCCCTTGAAACCCTCAATTGAATCCCCTCCTAAATTAGAGCTTAAACCTCTACTTGACACTTTAAAGTATGTGTTTCTAGGATCAAACTAGACATTACCAGTTATCATTAGTTCAAAGCTCACAACCACCCAAGAAGGTCAATTGGTTGAGGTCCTAGGAAGACATAAAATGTCATTTGGGTGGAGCATAGCTGATCTAAGAGGGATAAGTCCATCCTATTACGCCCATAGAATTTTCATTGATGAAACTGTTAAACCTTGTAGAGAATTTCAAAAGAGATTAAATCCTAATATGAGAGAAGTTGTAAAGAAAGAAATAATTAAGTGTTAGATGCTGGTATCATATATCCGACTTTTGATAGTCCTTGGGTCAGTCCGACACAAGTTGTACCCAAGAAAGCCGGCTTAACCGTTATAACCAATGACAAGGGTGAAAAAGTACCCACTAGGATAGCTTCCTCTTGGAGAGTTCGTATAGATTATAGGAAGCCTAATAATGTCACTAAGAAAGATCATTTCCCTTTACCCTTTATAGATCAAATTCTTGCAAGGTTAGCGGGAAGGGAATTCTTTTATTTTCTTGATGAATATTCTGGATATAATCAAGTGGTAATTCACCCCTGAAGATCAAGAAAAAAGAACCTTCACATGTCCCTTTGGAACTTTTGCATTCCGAAGAATGCCATTTAGATTGTGTAATGCACTAGCCACATTTCAGAGGTGGATGATGGCTATCTTCTTGAACATGGTTGGTGATTGTTTAGAAATTTTATGAATGACTTCTCTGTATTTAGAGATTCATTTAATTCTTGTCTCCTTAATCTTGAGAAAATTCTTCAGAAATGTATTGAGGTCAACTTAGTCTTAAGTTGGGAAAAAAGCCACTTTATGGTTTAGGAAGAAATTAGTTTAGGCCATATTGTCTCAAAGAAAGCAATGGAAGTAGACAAGGCTAAGGTTGATCTGATTAGTAACCTTCCACCTCCTACTTCAGTTCGAGATGTTCGATCTTTCCTAGGACACGTAAGATTTTATAGGTGTTTTATTAAAGACTTCTTTAAGATAGCTAGACCTTTGAGTGCTCTTTTAGCTAAAGAAGTTAGCTTTTAATTTGATGATTCTTGTTTAATGGCCTTTAACACTCTTAAAGGGTCTTTGACTAGAGCACCTATTTTACAACCTCTAGATGGGACACTCCCATTTGAGATTATGTGTGATGCTTCAAATTTTGCAGTAGGAGCAGTTTTAGGATAGAGAATTGATAGAAAACCTGTTGTAATCTTTTATGCAAGCAAAACTTTAGATGAAGCTCAAAAGAATTACATTGCAACTAAAAAAGAATTGCCTGCAGTTGTTTTTGCTCTTGAAAAGTTTCGATCATACTTGTTAGGTTCCAATGTGGTTAGTGATCATTCAGCCCTTAGACATCTTCTATCCAAAAAGGATGCTAAACCAAGATTAATTTGATGGATACTTTTATTGCAAGAATTTGATTTAGAATAAAGGATAAAGCTGGATCAGAAAATGTAGTAGCTGATGATATATCTTGGATCTTAATAAGTAACGATCATTCTCCACCAATTTGTGACTTATTCCATGATGAACATCTGCCGGTTATAAAGGGAATTAAGTCTCCTTGGTTTGCAGATATAGTCAATTACATAGAAGTAGGTCGGACCCCTTCCGATTGGACAGAACATAAGAGAGATAAATTTTTCTCTAAGATTAAGTATTATTTTTGGGAAGATCCAGAACTTTTTAAACTCTGTAATGATCAGATAATAAGAAGGTGCATTCCGGAAAGTGAGTTCCATAGCATATTGTCCTTTTTCAAAGTAGTGCATGTGGAGGTCATTTTTCTGGAAGGAAAACAGCTACTAAGGTCCTCCAAAGCGATTTTTGTTGGCCTACATTGTTCAAGGATTCACATTTGTTTGCTAAGTCATGTACAAGATGCCAAGCTTTAGGAAATATGACTAAAAGAGATACAATGCCTTTGAATCTGATTTTAATTGTTGAGGTTTTCAATGTTTGGGGCATCGATTTTATGAGACTATTTACCCCTTCATTTGTATATCTTTATATTTTAGTAGTTGTAGATTATGTATTCAAATGGATAGAGGCAATCCCAACAAAGAATAATGACCATAGTGTAGTCACTTGCTTTGTTTGGAAGAATATTTTTGTAAGATTTGGGATGCTGCGAGTAATCATCAATGATGGAGGTTCCCACTTTAATAATATTCAATTTAGAAGTCTTCTTAAGAAGTATGGAGTCAATCATAGAATTGCAACTCCATATCATCCTCAAACAAATGGTCAAGCTGAAAAATCTAATAGGGAGATTAAGGCAATCCTTCAAAAGATGGTAAGAGCTGATAGAAAAGATTGGGTTGAAAAATTGGATGATATATTATGGGCTTATCGTACAGCTTACAAGATCCCTATTAGAATGTCCCCCTATCGGTTGGTGTACGGAAAGGCATGCCATTTGCCAGTAGAACTTGAGCATAGATCTTTTTGAGCAATAAAGAATTGTAATATGAATCTTGAACAAGTTGGGGATCATAGAAAATTACAAATGAGTGCATTGGAGGAATTAAGAAATGATGCATATGAGAATTCTCGGATTTATAAGGAGCGAATGAATGGTTTCTACGATCATCATATTTTTCAGAAGTCTTTTGAACCAAACCAACGTGTTTGGCTTTATGATGCTAGACTTCGCTTCTTTCCAGGAAAGCTTCGCTCTAAATGGGTAGGACCTTATATTGTTATGTGCACCTTACCAAGTGGAGCTATAGGAATAGCAGGTACCAATACTGGGCAGACTTTCATGGTTAATGGGCAAAGGCTTAAACCCTATCTTGAGCATCAGGAGTTTATCAAAGGTGCTGATAAGCTTGCTCTTCTAAATCATATCCCTAGTTGACTTTGTTTCCTTTTGTCTAGCTGAAGGCGTAAAACTTAGCGCACATTGGAGGCAGTCCAATACCTTCTCACCCCCCTTCTTGCTTTTTAGAGCACTAGAGCACCTAAGCACACTAGTGACTTACACCATGACTTTCCGCAATCCCATCTTCCTCACCTTTGCCTATTCACTTCACCACGGGACGGATCTCCCTGCAGATGTATGATTGTTGATCTTGCTAAAAGCTAGGGAAGTGTGCCATGAAGAGATTCATGCACTTCAGAAATCTTGCTTCTGTGGGAGAAGTAATATGGCCAGCGTCGATCTCCTCTCCTCCTTTTCTCCTTCGTCACCGATGCCCACACAAGCTGCGACCGCCACCACAGACCTCCTTCGCTCCTCCTCCTCTTCGGCCTCATCAATGCCCTCTACCCAAACCACTAGGCTGCGACGCTCCACCACCCATCGCCACCCTCCTTCACATCACAGCTTCACCATCACCACCGCACAACCTCCCCTCCTCTCTTCTCGTTCCCCAACTCCCTTTCCTCCTTTTTCCTTTCCCTTGCATTAACCCTCCTCCACCTCCACAACAACGATCGCCGGCTACACCACCATCATCAGCCACGGTATCTACTCCTTCTCCTCATCTTCGTCCTCGTCGAGTCACTCTCTCTGCCCTCTCCGTTAACTCCCACAATAGATGCAACAACATCCCATGTCTATAGCCACAACCTCTCTTCCCTCCTCTCTTCTCCACGTCACACCAGTTCCCCCATTGCGCCGACCACCTCGACAATCACCACCTTCAGCGGCTACTCTCGTCCTCTTCTCCTGTCCACTACAACTGCCAATAGTAATGCCACCAACCCTTCTAGTTCTTCCTCATCTCCTTCTTCAGCTACTGCATGAGATCCCTATCCCTCCTTTTAATTTCAATGCTTTAGATGTCTAATTGACATTGCATTTTTAGTTGATATGTGATGTATGGCATTGTACGTACCTAGTTATGTTTCTATTCTCTCTAGTTTAATTTAGTCACAATTCTCATGTGAAAATTATAAATCGTTTTAATTACCATACTGCATTTTTCAATTACAGTTTGCATGCGTTAATGTTTCGTAGTGGCTAAATCTATCATATTGGAATTTCATGTAGGTTAGAAAACTAGAAAAAAATGTTTGCATGCTTGAAAATTACCAAACCTCCTTCCCTTGTTTGGTGGTAGTTGTTATTTAGGGTAGTATTAGGACGTACTTAAGTTCCAAGTTAAGTTCTATTTTTGTCTTTAAAGTGCATTAATTAGCCTATCAACTTAATTAGGAATTACTTTAGAGCTTCCCAGTGAAACGACTCGAACTCACCAAATTATTAATAGTTCGATGTAAATTTTAAACTTGACGTTCTTATCGTGCTACAACAACGTGTTTTAACTAAAGCAATTTGAGTGCGTTAGGGCCCCATTTATAAAATTTCCACCCCTTCTATAGGCTAGGGTCAATTAAAAATAAAAAGAAAAACTCTTATTTGCTTCCTTGGCAATCCTTCTTTCCCTCTCCTCTTCATCGGTGCACCCTCCGCTCTCCATCTGCTCCTTGCTCCACCAACCACCACTAGCTGCTGCCATTGCCGGAGCTGCTACCTTTATTCCTATAGCTACTGTTGCCATTGTTGCTGCTATTGTTTACGTTGTTGCTACTACTGTTGGCGATGCCATGAGGAGAGAGAAGACAAGCTGTAGCAGTTGCTGCAGCAGCTACTGTTGCTGCTGTTCCTACAACTGCTGTTGTTATAGGTGCTACTACTGTCGCTGCAGCTGCTATTCTTGTTTCTCTTTTCTTGAGGTAGGGGTTTCCCCTTTTTGTTTATCATTCTCTTGATTTTATTATAATTAGAGATGTTCAAGGAAGGGTTTAGGGGCTAGAAATTTGTCCATGCGTGTGGTTTTTGGGTGGCGTAGTTGTTGATTCTACTGTCTTGCTACCACTACTGCAACTGCAATTGATGCAATTTCTACTATAGGTACGATTACTACTATTATTGTTACTGCTGCTATGTTGCTCTTGTTATTGCAGCTACAATTGCTATTATTATTGTTGTTGTTGTTGTTGCTTTCCTGCTATTGCTACTGTAGCTGTGATTGTTGCTGTTGAAGTTGTTGCTTTTGTTGTTCTTGCAACTGCTGCTGCTGTTGAACTTGTAATCTAGATGTAGGGACTGCTACCTTGCTTTGATTTAATTTCTCTTCTTTCTTATGATGTGGAATGTGTTGTCTGAGCCAAAAGATGAGGTTGGATCATGATTTTGGGGGTTGGTGGCTGCATCAGGGAATTATGTCATTCACTTAGGTTTTGGGGGCCTAGTAAGCACCCTAATGGCCAGGGCAAAATGGTTAAATTGAAGTTAAACCCTATGTGGGTGTAGGGTGACTTTAAATTGAGCTTGAAGCTCTCTAATTAGACCAAAAGCGACTTGAATTGGTTAAGTAACGAATGGAACCCCACATCATGACATCACTGACAGCTAGAGTCTAATAAGTGGAAATGCTTGGATCCTATGGTCATGGACAAGACCCCAGGTGATCCAGTAGGTCTTCAAGATTGTCTGATCTGATACGAATCAGGGTGAAAAAGGTCTAAGATTAGGTCTATTAGGTGGGATCATAAGACCGCACCCTTGGACTTGGTAAACTATGGGTTCATGATAAACACCAGTTTTTCATCATCCTTAGCATCCATTCACATCTAGTTCCTTAGATTTTGTCAATTGCATTACATTATACTGTTTCATTTAGCATGCATGTGCCTTTAGGGTTTAGAGCATACATTAGCATTCATTTCACATTATCTCATGTAGTTTCCATTTGATTGCCAAGGATGAATGCATTGGAAATCAGAGAAACCCTGGCAGTAGGAAGGCACTTGGAACATTTGTGAAGACAGAAGCTCTAGTAGTTGGACCCCAGTTCAACTCAGCTGGATCTAACTCAAATCCAGCTCCTGACGTACTCCCTCTCCACCTTAATGGCCGTCCACCGACATTAAAATCACCAACCATTGGTGCCTAAAATACACTTCGTGGCAACCTTTCACATGGCATCAAGGAAGCTTCCTAACCACCCTCCTTGGTACCCTTTCACATGGTACCAAGGAAGCTTCCTAACCACCATCCAAGCCACCCTCCTTGGCACCCTTTCACATGGTGCCAAGGAAGCTTCCTAACCACCATCCAAACTGGCCTATAAAAAGACCCCCCATTCTACCATTCAAACCATCCTTCACAAGCAACAATTCTTCCTATCAAACACCTATAGCCAGCATACATCCCACACTCAAGAAAGGAGAAGGAGAAAAGAAGATTAAGGGAGTAACCAACCCACTCCCTTGGTGCCTTCTTCCTCTTCTCTCACCTTCCTTGTGCCACGTCAAGGAGGAAGCTTCCATCTAGGGAGGATGGCCAGGAAAGAGGAAAGAAGGGTGGAGAATGTCCACCTTTGAGAGGAGCAACTCAAGGAGCTAGAAGGAAGCCTTCTTCAAGTCTGGGAGCCACCATTCTTGGAGTGAAGGCTACCTCAGCTACTTGGGAGAATTTTCAATCTTTTATTTTGTTGCATTTTAATTCCTGTTAAGCATTCATTTTCCTAGTGATGCGACAAAGATTCGTCGCAAAAAGGTATGAGTTTGGAAAATCCGTCGTTGTAGTTTGATTCACGAGAAAATCCATCAATCAGATAATATTCATAACCGAAACTCGAGATGAGTCTCGGGTCGAACATGGGGAGGCCAAGTTTGGTTTGAAAAATCTGTGTTTTGCTTTTATTTTGTATAATTTTTTTGTGTTTTTATCAAGCAAGAGATCAGATCGATGAAAACATTATCTAACTAATCTACTTGTAGAATATAAGAGAAAGAGAGAGAATATCAATATACTGATGAACAAATGTTTCCTACAGCTATGAAAGCGGAAAAACTATACTAGAAAGCAGTAAAGATAGATGGAGATGAGAAGAATCCCCCTCGACGGTCGCTTAGAGGATAGCTCACTTTGATGGTGCCTGGATGAAGGTGGTGAGGAGTGGGACAAGGGAAAATGGTGGTGGAGGAAGGAGGATGGGGTAGGACGTCATCGCAGCTAGGATCTTCTTCTGGAAGAAGGTGAGAGGCAAGAAAATATTTGATTCTACTTTAGAGGAGCATCCCAGGAATGGGACAAGCTCTCTCTAGAGCCTTGGAGGTGGTGAGGAGAAGAAAGGAAGAAATGAAGAAAAATGGGAGGGATAGGGGTCCTTTTATAGTGGAGGAAAGGATCAATTTCGTAGACATGACATTTAGTGATGGTCATAAACGTCACTGATGGTCCGCCGCAAATGTCGTTGAAGACAGCCCACGTGCCCACCAACCGTTGCGTGTCACGCGCCCGTTGCTGCGCCTCCACGCGCCTATGTTGTCGTCGCGTGCCCATGCACGCACCCACACTACTGTGCATGTGCGGTGGCGCATGCGTGCGCATGGGTGTCCTGGGATGTGCCACGTGGCGTGACCTGGGTCGTCCATCTTCTTTCCTTTATAGGGGCTGCTACAGAGGTTAGATTGAGTCAATTTTTGCGCCGTTGGGTTGTGATCATCGACCCGAATCCATTCGTGCGGTTGGATTTATCGTTTGAAGCTCTAGATTGTGTCACCTAGTCCCTTAGCCATTGATCTTCCTCGAACTGCATATGGTGCTACGGGACACCGATTAAGGCGATTTTGAAGGCGTTGGACTCCGATTGTCGTCCTAATCAAATTCATACGATCGGATTGTTAATCCGAGGCTCTGAGTTAACTCTCCTTCTCTCTTGGCCATAAAAGGATGCAATTAACCTAAAATGTACACAAACTACTCTAAATGTAGAATGATGCATGTTATGCAATATTTATAGTATGGAATGCATATCTAAGCCTAAAGACGTGTAAATAGGCATTTTAACCTAAATGAATGTGTCTACATCATACCCCGATGCCTATCTTTTGCTAGTCCCTAGCAAAATTGAACTATATGTTATGTATAAAAATAGAATTAGGGCTCGATTGCTTAAGGCATTTGTTGTTTATTAACAAAAGGAAATTTTGACTAAGGGCCTAAACTACGAAAACTCAACAGTACCTGGGTGTCTACTAGAATGCAAACTGCCCAAGTCCTCACCTTATTTGAAAAGGGAAGATACATTTTTTTACTTTTTTTTTTTAATTTTTTTTGACTTTTGGAGTTTGAGAGTTTCGCGATAACTTTTTATGGCTACTTGACTTGCCCAAGACTTGAAAAGGACTCTAAGTGCTAAGAGTGATAGACTCACTAAGTGGTCGTTAAAATGGACTTTATGTTTTTACGACCTTAGGTGACCTAAAAAATTCTACCTAAAGGTTTATCTTTCCGATCGGTAACTTTCTCCCTACTTTTTATTATTTTTTTATGGGGTCAATGATGGGAACACCATCATGAGCCATAACTAGCTCATTTTGATCCAATTAAGTCAGTAAATGCTCCTACATAACTTCCAGAGAACCATAAGTCACTACATAACCATTCTGAGGGAAAGACAAGAAACAAGGTTAAAACTGTAATTTTACCATCATAACTTGAACACAGTACAACTACGTATTTTCTCAGGGATTGAATGAGGGTCAAATGGTCTTAAAAGGATAACAAGTGGGTTAGAACAGACAGAAAAGGGTTTACACGTGTTTTGAGAATTAAATGACTTTTGAAATCCTAAAAATAGACTCGCTTAATTAAATGAGGTTTTGTTCAAGATAAAATTTATCTAAACCCTCTAAAATTTACAGAAAAATATTCTCTAGGGTTTGAAACTTTCAAATTGACCATCAGAACCCGTTTTGGCCCAAAATAGTCTCAGATAGACATTTACCCTAATTTGAATTTTTCATAAATTACCCAGTCAAACGAGGTCAAAACAAAAATCCAAATTCACCGTTAGATTCCTTAGGTCCAAATTAGGTTTGTATCAAAATTTGGACTCAAGCTAAAATTGTCTTGACCTAGTTTGCAAATTGGTCCTGTCTGATTACATATGCCCTTAACTTTCAAAATCTTTACAAATAGACCCCTAACTTTGTCATCGGCTTCACAAACAGGTACATGCCGCCATTACTCCTATTCCCACAAACACCGAAGACCTTAAAATGGAAAGAAGTCCTTGATTCCTTGACGAATCCCTTTCAGATTTGAAAGGGAAGTTCGTCAAGGAATTCCCTTCCTTTTAATCAACATCTTGGGCCCCAATTCTCACCCAAATCCTAATGGGAACTCATGGAACAAATGGGTTTCCTGCTCCGGCGAAAATTCCAAGGTTGGAAGCTTGGCTTCCAAGCTTAAGATTCTTCCTGAGCCCTATAAAAGAAATCCTAGGGCACGGCCGTGCTCTTCAGCAAGTTTTGGCCTCAGAAACCCTCTTCTTCTCCATCTCCCGCCACCTTCAAACTTAGCCCCGGTGACCCCTCTCCACCCTCCTTCGGCCATCCAACCATCAAATTGGATGGCTGATTGTCCTCCCCTCATCTTCGTGAACCTCTCCTGCCAACGAGAGGTCATGCCTCTCCCTCAGCTGACGTCGCTGCCTCGCCGCACTGTCTTCCTTCTCCAGCTCCGGTCGACTAACACCGGAGCCCTTTGTCTCTCCATCGCGGCCCTAAGTTCCTCTATCACTCTCTCTCACTATACTTCTTTTTTCCCACTCTCACAACGCATGCACAACCACTGATTCTCCCTCAACACTGTCACCTTCTTCTCGCTCCAATGAAGCTCCGGCGATTCTTATCCATCACGCCACTACACGAATCTCGTCGCTACCACCCCCACCAGCTCCGCCATCACTCCATAAACAAAATCGGTAGCCTAATTCCACCTATCTCTCACCCAAACTCGCCCTCGAACACACCTACTCTCACGCACATAGTCTGACTCAGCCTCGCACATGCGGACCTTGCCATGCCTCACAACCACCACTGTCACACTTGCCGTGATTCAGTGATCCTTCCTGAGCCTTCTGACACAGCCGAAAGGCCTTCTTGCTGATTTCAAGTGCTCGTCCCCTCCTCCATTGGAGCAACTTCTTCAAGCAAGCTTCGAGTCTACTCTAGGTTGCCTTCGCTCCAGGTTTCAATTCTAGGTCGTGTGGAAATGTCTCGCGAACACACCTAAGTCCTTGATTGAGGATGTGAGCCTCAACAGTTGCCTTGATTTGGAAGGCATTCCAGCGTAGATGCATGCGAAGAAGAGGCACTATCTTTAGTGCCACATTGTCAGTTGAAGAGCACCCCACAGTGCATAAATTGAAAAAGTGTCCAAGGCTGTTTGCCTCAGACACTGGGGGTGAGGTCCTCGCTTACCCGCTTGCTCACCTACGCCTCGCCTATGACTCCTTCCCTCACAGGCCTGGCGTAGACCCGACCCACCTAACCCACCTTAGACTCAGGTGCAGCCCTAGACTCGGGTGCGCTCTAGGTTCGAAACCCGGTTACACAGGACTGTGGAAGGCTCTGGGCGAGCATAACCCAGAGATAGCATGCGGGGGCAGGGGGTTTTGCTACAGGAAGTATCGGCTGACACTTAACCATTTAAAGGATCTTCCCCCTCTATGTGAAGAAGGAGAATAGAGAAAGAAAGAAGTAAGGAAGGCCTGAGTAGAAGAAGAAGAGAAGGAGCCGCACAGGAGAAGAAGAGAAGCACAGATAAAGGAAGGAGAAGAAGAGAAGCACAGAGAAAGGAAAAAGAAAAAGAGAAGACACGGCAAGGGAAACAGAGAAAGAAAGAAGTAGAGAGACCCTTGAGTCTCTAGCACTGTAGCACAAACTGTTTAAGCTGTCTGATACCTTTAATTGCATATACTTGAGGCTTTGATTTAATTGTAATTTGTGAGAAGTAATTGGTGATTTAAATCACCATTTTACTCCATTCTTTTTGCATATTGATCCTGACATTATTCTTATTGCAATCTCTATTCTTGATTTAAATTGTGATCTTGAGTTTTGAATTTCATATTGCTCCTTGTGTTTGACCTCGGACTTAAAATTCGAGTAATAAATTTATTTGTTTTCAAAGCGATTTCGGCTATATTACAACGTAGTTTTTAACCTCAATTTCGCCTCGACAACATTTTGGCACTGTTGCCAGGGAGCAACACATAATTCAGATCTCTTGATTGCAATATCTGAGTCAATACTAACTTGCTCTATCTCTTTTGACTGTGATCTATTTCAGGGGATCCATTGAGGAAGATTGGCCGCACATTAACCACTATAGGGACAAGTAAAACTCCATGCAAATCCTTCTAAACCCCTGATTATGAAAATGATAAAAAAGGAAGAAATCAATTAGGGCTACTTGCATTATATTCTTAGATTAATCATCAAGTTTCCTGATTTGATACATTCTACAAACATTCAAACTCTGATTCGTGCACCCATTTGAAGCTAAGGTATCTAGGGCTATCACATTCTTGTTTGAGCCCTAGGTACCACATTTTGACAAACTAAATTGGACCAAGTTAGAGCCAATTAAGGATTCCAGTTTAGGGGCTTTAGAGACACACCTGCTTAATCAAGAAATTATCTCTCCAAAACAATGTGTGCCTGACCTTGATTGAACTGATCTATTCAAGCAAAATCCTAAAATCAGGCTCTCAAATTCATTTGAACACTAAAAGAGGGACCTAAAATTCTCAAGAGGATAATACAAGTGAAGTTGACCCACCTTGTTGGGTTAACCAATCTTCAAATTAGGTCACTTTTTCACAAAAATATCTTAAAAGTTCAAGTGAAATCCTAAGCACCCTTGCTCTTAATTAAAACCAGTAGACTTAAGAGGTCAAGTCCCTATTCTGGTCTACCTGGAACATCAGTGACAAGAGAGGTTGGGTGGGGGAAACCCTATAACCTGTGGGGGCGCTCTACCATGTAGGGGTCTTTGCAGGACTCTCCCTCTCTGGCTGCCCAGGTAATTCTCAGGTGGATAGCTTTTTCACTAAGGGGTATCATCCGCCCCGAACTTCGATAGTCATCCAAAATTTTTGGGTGTCTTGATTGAGTCCATCATATTCTACCTCTCATCTACTCCATCGGTGCATGTTCGGGAGGAGGTCTCTAAGACCATCCTTGAGGTCTCCTTTAGCTACTCATTCACATCGAGGACAAGCCTCGACCTTCTTGTTTGTGCAACAACCCAACCCAATCGATATTTCTTTTGATTCATCTAAACCTGATTCTCCTTCATCCATCATCATGGCACAACCAGCAGAAGAAAATAATCTTGAAATCAGCTTCAACGCCTCAATGATCTATTCCAAGCCTTTGTAAACCCACTGCAGCATCCAATGATGCAAGATCACTATAATCCCATTGCGGTGGCAATCGAACCTCGAGTACAAATCCCCGCTGGAGGTCCTGACACTGAACTCAAGCCCAACATGATTCATGCCATTCCCAAATTCCATGGGCGTAATTCCAAAGATCCTTTCCAGCATATCAAGCAACTCAAGCATCTGTCTCAGACCTTCAGGTCAGAAGCTCAAAATCGGGATGTTCTACTCATGAAAATGTTCTCCTTCTCCCTCATGGATAAAGCTGCTCACTGGTACCAAAGCCAAACGCGTCCAATCAACACCTGGGCAGAACTTCAATCCTTGATTTTGAGAAAGTTCTTCCCTGTTGGTCAGACAAATGCTTTACGACACTAGATCACACATTTCACACAAGCAGGAGAACCACTTCACAAGGCATGGGATCGATTTCTGGATCTCATGCGAAAGTGCCCCCACCACGGAGTTCCTAAATGGGAAAAAGTCCAGTCTTTTTACCAAGGACTCCATGAAGATATTCGATTATTCGTCAGTATGACCTATGGAGGAAACATCATGGGTTAACACAATGACACCGTGTAGGAGATTCTTGCGGATATGTGCACGAACTCCATCAATAATGAATCCATGGGCATGTTCAACCGGACGAATGCCCGTGCATTGATGAATCCAAAGGGAGCACATGAGACGCAGGGCCTGTCCTCTTCCGTCGACTTAGAACTGATGGCCAATCATCTGGATAAGGTCTCTATTATTGAGAAGAAGGTAGATGAGCTAACTCGACATTTACAATGAGCCACCTCTGCGCAAAACACATTCACGCAACCACTCTCTGGCAGGGAGGCTATGCACAACCTCTATCACCGACCTTCTCAGGGGATGGACCTGTATCCACACCCGTCTGACTCTGGTTTTGGAGGAAACTCTGGACCCACCTACTCTAGTTGGGGGAACTCTAAACCCTCGTATTCTGACTTTCCTGAGGTTCCTCAGACTTGTGAGGACCTCTACGCCATTTAGAATGATCCATTTTCAAACACTTACAACCCTGGATGGCGTAATCATCCCAATTTCACGTGATCAGGAAATAATCAAAATCAGAGACCTCAACATCAGTCCCAACCACAAGCTCCTCATCCATAATAGCCGCCTTAGCCTTGGCCTAACCTAACTTATCAATCTGGGCCGACCCATACAGATCAAATGACTCTTATCCTACAGACTCTGGCTGACATTCAAAAGATGAATGCAGCTATGCAAAAATAGCACAGAGTCGAGATCATAGAGGTTCACAATCAACTTGTCCAAATGGCAAATCCTCACCAACCTAGTGCACTTCCTTTACAACCTCTGCCTAATCCAAATAACATGCCAAACAAGAGGCGCGTTATGAACCCAAATCCGAGCCAAGCTCACTTTGTTTATCAGGCCCCTTCTACTCTATCACTTGGCGGGATGGAGGCTTCGACATCATATACGGGTTACCAGCAGCAAGTACCTCTTTTACCTACACCAAACCAGAACCAAGCGGGATTGAATTCTATTACTACTTGAATTGGCAAAACAACACAGGACCCACCTTATCCAAGCCACTCCCAGCCTGGTAATACAAACCCTAACCCGAGGATAGTCATCCAAGACACCTCTATCCTAGATCAAGAACCTGGACCCATTCTAGAGGAACCATCTAAGGTTCCATTTCCCGAGGCCTTGACCAAGGGAAAAAGAATAACAAAAATCGTGGCACCTGAGGAGGACTTGGTCAAGCTCTTTGAGTAGGTTCATATAAACATCCCCTTGATGGATGCGATACGCCACGTAGCGGCTTACGCACGATTTCTAAAAGACGTGTGTGCACCTAAGCGTAAGCCGCAAACCAAAGGCAGGAATCCGATCGTATTGTCAGAGCAAGCTAGCTCCATCATTTTGAGCAAACTCCCTCCTAAGGCAAAAGACCCAGGCACCCCTTTGATCTCATGTGAAGTTAGTGATATACAATTCGACCAAGCTTTATTAGATTTAGGAGCTTCCATAAATTTGATACCTACATCCCTACTAGACACTTCAAGGAATCTGAGCTTAAACTGACTGAAATGGCTTTACAGCTAGCCGATTGATCAATTAAGTCACCAAAAAGAATTCTTGAGGATGTCATAGTTAGGGTCAATGATTTCTATTTTCCAGTGGATTTTATCATCTTAGACATGGATGCTCATAAGTACATGAAGAATACACTGATCATACTAGGAAGACACTTTCTGGCCATTGCTAGGGCCAATATCAATTGTGAGGAGGGCCAAATTGAATTAAAATTTGGGAGCAAGACAATAAAGATCTGTTGGACCCTAGTTCCATCTCTCTTCTATGTTTTTTTGTTAACAAAACCATTTTAAAATCTAATATGTTTATGAAGTAATTATAGGTCAAAAGAATCTGTTGATGCAAGCAAAAAGATTGCACATGAAGGAAGAAGTTTTGTAGACTTTTGTTTTTATTGTATCTTAGAATTTTTGTATGTCTCCAAACAAGAAAAACATAATTTAGGTATTAAAATCAAAGTAGAGATAACTAGGATTCAGAATATCATTCATTTACTCGGTTCTTAACTCAAAATCGACTCTTTCAAAATAAAGTCACCTAGAGTAGATTGGATTCCTCTAAAAATTGATTTACACTAATGATCTTCGGTACATGCTAGGCACAGGTTTGGACCTAAGTTCCAAACTATGAACATCAAGTACTGGTACTCATCATGAGTACCGGTATCAAGTGGTCACAGTTTGTGCACTGGGTTTCTGCCTGGACCTTGCAAGTATCGGTACTCATCATGAGTACCGGTACATGTAGGTCACAGGACCCAAGTCTGTGTGTCACAAGTACCGGTACTCACATTGAGTACCGGTACCCAGTGATTTGGTTGTACTGACTGTATGCAGTCAGTACTGGTACCAAGAGTTTAGTATCGGTACCAACTAACCGTTGTGACCAGTCTGAATGGCTATTTTGCAATTAATCCTATTTCTAATGTTCTTAAAATACCCCTAATAGCTAGAATTCATGGGAGAGGTGATTAGTGACTTATATAAGCACTCTTTGAGTGTTTGTTTTTGATATCTCTTAAAAAAATTATACTCTTGCCTACACCTTCAATCCTCAATTTTCAAGTTGAAAAAGAGCTTGGTTTGTTGCATACCTTTCAAGGCCTCTCACCATTTTCAATAAATCATCAAAGGCGATCGTGTTTTTCTGTATTCAATTGTTTGTTTTACGCCTTAGTTTTGTTGTTAGATTTGTTTCTACTTGTCATAAGAAATATTCTTTTTGGAGACTTAGGAAATAGTTGTAAGCTACTACTTACATTTTTCTTACACCTGTATCTTTATCACTTTTCATACCTTGTAATTAGGTTGAGGTAACCCATTAATTACCTCTGATATTAGTAAATTGATTCCCTCTGAGTTGAGGGAATTGGGTTAAAAATCCTAAGTCAGGAGACTTAGGTAGTGGAGTACCTAAGTGAGGGGAACCACTATATATCTTGTGCCTTTGTTTTTGTGGTTTGTTTTGTCTTGCAATTTTTATTTCCCACACTATTCATCCCCCCTTCTAGTGTGCTTGTAATTTATAGATCCGACAGGTGGTATCAGATCCAAGTTGCGAGAAGACGTGACAAATCGACTTGCAATGGCATCTTCAATCAAGCACATCGAAGGACAATCATCCACTCGTCCTCCCTTCTTTGATGGGACGTACTATGGATACTAGAAGAGGATGATGCAAATCTTCCTCAAAGCCATTGATGAAGATTTGTGGACTCTCATTCAAGAGAGGTACATGGATCCGGAATTGTTGGAAGGAGTTGAATGGACAGCTAAGCAAAAGAAAAAGATTGCGGGAAACGCGAAGGCGATGAACGCACTCTATTGTGTGTTATCAAGGGAAGAGTTCAACCGAATCTCTGCATGCAAGTCCGCCTACGAGATATGGAATACTCTGCAAATCACCTATGAAGGTACAAGTAAGGTTAAAGAAACACATTTTTATTCGAACAGAAAGCTATGAGTGTTTCAAGATGCGGAAAGGTGAAACAATCAAAGGGATGTACACAAGATTTGGAGAGATCATGAATCCAACGAAGAATCTTGGAGTCAAGCTGAAGGAGGAGTAGCTTGTAAGGAAAATCTCAAGATCCCTTACAAGTGATTGGTATCCAAAGAGCACAGCCATCCAAGAGGCAAAAGATCTTTCTACTCTCTCCTTAGATGAGTTAATTGGAAGCCTCATCGCATATGAAGTCCAGTTGGAAAATATGAATAAGAATGAAGAAAAATCCATAAGCAAGAAAAAGGAGCTTGCTTTCAAGGCTTTAAAGGAGGTATCGGACTTTGATGACTCCAATTCCGACGAAGAAGAGGAGCTTGCTTTTCTAACGAGAAGATTCAGAACATTCATCCAAAAATAAGGTAAGAAAGTCAATAAATTTTCAAATGACATTATTTGTTTTGAGTGCAAGAAGAAGGGGCATGTACAAAAAGATTGTCCAATGATCAAGAAGAAGAAGGAAGAAAAGAAGGACAAAGAACTCAATTGAAAGAAAAAGAAGATTTCAAGAAAGGCATACAAGGCAACTTGGGATGACAATGATTCTGACACGGAATCGTCTTCCGAAGAATCTGAAGAAACAGAAGTTGCACATATTTGCTTAATGGCAAACAACGACAACGCAGAAAATGAGGTAGATTTTGATGTCACTTTTAATGAATTAGTACAAGCATATGAAGATTTATATAATAAGGCTAGGATGATTAAAAAGAAAAATAAGGTTTTGCATGATAGTTATAGAACTCTAGAAATAGAGAAATCTTGTTTAGAAATAGAATTAGATATGTCCAAAGAAACTAACAATCAATTACATGCAAAAATAGTAGAATTAGAAGATATTTATGAACACTTTGAGGACACTTTCAATAATTTAAAAATAACTAGACTGAATACGAAATTTTGTAATAATTTAAAAGCCAAGTTCAATAATAAGAACACACAAAATAAATCTCATGCACCTAGACATGCATGGATTTATCAAAAGGTAAAGAATCCTAAGAATTATAGATCTAACACTAAAGTGATCTATAAACCTAAGGATTTGAAAGGTACTAACCATCAAGGACCCAAAAGAAATTGGGTACCTAAAATAGATTTAATAAATTGTCATGCAGGTCAAAAAGGACAAATGGATCCTAGACAGTGGGTGTTCCAAGCACATGACGGAACACTCCAACCTCTTTATCAAATGGACCAAAATCGAAGATGGAGGACACGTCAAGTTGGGCGACAATAAACGTTATCGCATTATTGGTGAAGGTACAATAGGAAATTCTTCTAAGCAGGTACATAATGTTCTTTTAGTAGAAAACTTAAAACATAACCTGCTTAGTGTTAGTCAAATATGTGATAATGGATGTGATGCTTTGTTCACTAAAGTTGGATTTAAAATATTAAAAGAAGGAGCAAATACGATTTTAATTGAAGGCTTTAGATATGAAAATATCTATGCTCTTCATTTTTCAAAAGAGAAATATGTAAAATGTCTGCTTACCTCCCATATTGAAGTAGATCTTTGGCACCGTAGGCTAGGTCACATTAATCACAAATATCTTAATAGGTTAGCCAAAAATGAGTCAGTAAGGGGCCTACCTAAACTAACTTATAAGAAGGATGTTTTGTGCAAGTCGTGTGAACTCGGACAAATGCACAAAGTCTCTTTTAAACCTAAAGACTTAGTTTCAACAACACGACCTTTAGAGTTGTTACACCTTGATCTATTTGGACCAACACGATTTGAGAGTCTAAATGGATCAAAATTTTGCCTAGTTATTATTGATGACTTCTCTAGGTTCACTTGGGTCATCTTCTTGAAACATAAGGATGACTCATTTGATTCCTTCCTAAGTCTTACTCGAAGACTTCAAAAGGAAAAATCATCCTCTATTCTTATACTTAGGACTGATCATGGGGGTGAATTTGAAAATGAAAAATTTTCAAGTTTTTGTGTCAATTCTGGCATAACCCATGAATTTTCATTTCCTCGGGCTCCATCTCAAAATGGTGTTGTAGAGTGCAAGAATCACACTCTACAAGAATGCGCCAGAAATTTGCTCTTGGAGTTTGGGCTTCAAAAATATTTCTGGGCAGAAGCCATTAATACGGCATGTTATGTTCTAAATAGGACACTTTTAAGGCCTATTATTAAGAAAACTCCGTATGAGCTTTATTATGAGAAGTCTCCTAAGATATCATATTTTAGGGTGTTTGGAAGTAGATGTTATTTATTAAACACCCGTGACCGACTTGATAAGTTTGATGCTAAAGGTGATGAAGGTATTTTTATTGGCTATTCAACAAGAAGCAAAGCTTATCGAGTCTTTAATAAAAGGACTTTTGTCATTGAAGAATCCCTGCATGTTTCATTTGATGAAACAAACTTGGGTGAACCGAAACCAAATCATTTAGATTCTGATGTTGAAGATACCCCCTTCATTGATGTATCAAAAATAGAAGATTCACGAAATGTACATGATCTTCCAAAAGAATGGGTACACCATAAGGATCACCCTCAAGAACATATTATTGGTGATATTGAACAAGGTGTAAAAACCTGATTTCACTTTAGAGCTGATTTTGTCCTTAATGCTTTTTTTCACAACTTGAACCCAAGAAAGTTGATGAGGCATTAAAGGATGAATCATTTGTAGCTATGCAGGAGGAGCTACTCCAATTTACTAGGAACAATGTATGACACTTGGTACCCGCTCCTGAGGGTAATTCCATCATTGGAACCAAGTGGGTGTTCCGAAATAAATTGGATGAATCTGGTTCAGTGATCAGGAATAAAGCCAGACTTGTAGCTCAAGGCTATAACCAACAGGAGGGTATTGACTTTGATGAGACATATGCTCCTGTTGCTCGCTTGGAGTCCATACGAATGCTACTTTCCTTTGCAAGTGCAAAGAACTTCAAGCTATATCAAATGGATGTCAAGAGCGCTTTTCTTAATGGTTATATTAAGGAAGAAGTTAATGTTCTTCAGCCTCTTGGGTTGGAGGACCTAGCACACCTAGAGCATGTATACAAGCTCAATAAGGCATTATATGGACTTAAAGAAGCTCCCAGGGCCTGGTATGATAGGCTTAGGACCTTTCTTCTTCAGCACGATTTTAGAATTGGTGTTGTTGATTCAACTCTTTTTGTAAAAGAAGAAGGTAATGACATCTTATTGGTTCAAATATATGTCGACGATATTATATTTGGATCAAATAAGGAGTCCCTGTGTCAACATTTCTATGAGACTATGAAGACTGAGTTTGAAATGAGTATGATGGGTGAACTCAGATTCTTTTTAGGACTCAATTCAATAATTAGACACAGGAATTTACATTAGTCAAACAAAATATGTTCTTGAAATTCTCAAGAAATTTGACTTTGAAAATGTAAATGGCAAAGAGACTCTGATTGCTCTATCTACTTCTCTTCGTGAAGATTTATCCGGCAAGAGGGTAGATGAAAGAAATATCGGGGAATGATAGGTTCACTACTATATCTCACAGCTTCTAGACTTGATATTCTTTTTACTACATGTTTATGTGCGAGATTCCAGTCCGAACCCAAGGAATCTCATTTTAATGCAATAAAAAGAATATTTAGATACCTAAACAGCACAAAAGACCTTGGTCTTTTCTATCCTAAAGCACAATAGTTAAATCTATTATCCTATAGTGATGCAGACTATGCAGGGAGTCGGACAGACCAAAAAAGCACAAGCGGCACGTCATTTTATTGGAGAATCTCTAGTCTTATGGTTCTCTAAGACGCAGACTTGTGTTTCACTTTCTACGACTGAAGCAGAGTATATTGCAACTTCACTTGCTTGCTCTCAGGTCATTTGGATGAGACAAACTTTGTCTGACTTTGGATTGATTTTTGTGCAATCCAAGATATTATGTGATAATACAAGTGTAATAAATCTATCCAAAAATTCGGTACATCATTCACGTACCAAACATATAGACATTAGACATCATTTCCTCAGAGATAATGTACTTCAAGACTCTATTCAATTAGAATTCATTGACACTCAAAACCAATTGGTAGACATCTTTGCAAAACGTCTTGCAGCAGAGGGATTCTGCTTTATAAGGAGAAAATTAGGACTTTGTACAATAAAAGAGATTCTAATCTAACAATTTGTTTGATATGAACTTTGTTTGTATTTATGAAAATTTCCTAAGGGCTTTCTTACAAATTACCCATGCTTACTAAAAGAGGGGTAAATTGTAATATTTCCATACGTCTGGAAATACCAGGGTGTTATTTGCAATTTGGTTGCTTAACTTAGGTTGTTGACTACATTATTTTTTTTTAACACCTAAGTTGTCAATTTTTCTTCTCTCAACCACATAAAAGAGGTCATGTGCAAACACTTGCCTCATTTCATCACAACCAAACCCTAGTTCCACCACAAGTCTCTCCAAGCCCTTGCCAAGAAGAAGAAGAATCATCTCCAATCTTCATACCCTAGGTACATTCTTCTCTTCTCATCAAATCATGTTTCCTTGAGCCATTCTACATCATGTTTCATCTTTTCTCAACGTCATTTCTACTGTTGCAATGTGTTCTCATCGGGTACCAGATGGTACCGATACCCATCATCGATATCGATACTCGCTGGGCGTAGCAGTGCCTGCTTTAGAGAGTAGGTACCGGTACTGAAGATGAGTATCGGTACTAGCTCGTATTTCTGGTTGGGACAGAAACCAACTAGTATTAGTACCAATCACCAATACTAGTATATGTAGGCTTAAATGTGTTGTTACCTGAACACATGATAAGAAATTATCTTTATCTCTAATTGTATTTCCTATTCCTTATTGTTGCATGTTTTCAAATGGCACCTAAATCTAAAAGTAAGGGAAAAGCACCTTAAGATGCATTCCACAAGTTTTGCATCAATGAGGATGCTAAATCAAAATTTGATTGGTATAAAGGCCTAAAACTCCATCACTGTAGGCCTATTGAGTGGAAAGATTTTTCTCTTCAAATCTGAGTTTACTACCCATCTTTCCAAATAGCATCTTATGCATTTCTTTGATGAGTCATTTTTTGCTGATGTTCGTAGAGTTTACCCTGACGTTAATTGTCTATTTTTTGCTAATCTCCAAGAACAAGAAAATAGAGGCCATCTAGTCTTAACATCCAAAGTTTTTGGTCAAAAAATCACCATTACTCCTAAATTTTTATCAACCATCACCCAATGCCCAAATGAAGGTCATCCTTTTAACACACTTAAGGAGCAATTTCCTACTCACAAAATTCATGAAACTCTATTGCTTCCTAATTGCCATGGCAAAGCATTGGTTACCCCCAACATGACTCTTTTTGCTTGTGTTCTTTTCCGTATCTTAGCATGGAATTTAAGGGCTAAAAATTTGGGTTTTCACAAAATTTCCGTTGACATTTTACCCTTAATTTATGCTATCATTACAAGATTTCCGGTCAACTAGAACACGATTTTCATTCACTTTCTTAGACCTCATTATCATGCATCGGCTTTACCCTTAGATATCTTGGTGTCTCACATATTTCATAAAAATAAAATTGACCTTTCTAATTTCACTCCTCTAAGAAAAGTGGTCTATTTCAAATGGTCCACTCTCCGAAAAATGGGAGTGAAACCTACTAGAGAGGAATCTACTAGTGATGAAGAAGAAGATGTTGATCTAAATGCTCAATCTTCTTCTCATCCACCTCTTGAATCATCTTCGGCTTTTGTCCCCATTACATATCCCTTTTCGGAAGCTGAAACTCCTTGGAGGAACCTATCTCATGAGTCTGGCATCGATTCCTATATGATCAACACTTTCAATTATATTGGTCAAAATTTAACCAATCTGAATTTTGCCTTCCGTCACATGGAATGCAAATTTCATGATCTTTCTATGCCTCTTGAGTCTTCATATGTTGCATCTTCCACTCAACAAACTAAACAAAGGAAGCGGACTCAACTAAAAGCACCTCTGGAATACAGTGAAAGAAGACAGAAACACTTCCAAGATCCATCTTTTGTTTCTTATCCAGTAGCAGAAAAAGAACCTATTATCCATGAAGATGAGGAAGAAGAAGACACGGAAGATGAAGAAAATGTTTCATATGAAGAAGATGATGATGATGATGACGACGGCAACGATGATGATGATAATGATGACAACAACGATGATGATGACAATGACAATGACAATGACAACGACGATGATGAGGATGAACAACCACTTATTAGAAAATGTTGTAGAGATTAGTTTAGTTTTTAAGCATGTAAGCTTGTTGTTGCTTGTATGACTCTTAATATTTCTTTTGTGTCATGAACTTTATCATATTATGAAAGTTGATGCTTTGTTTGATAATGTCATGCTTTATGGTATTTGTTCAATTTTTTGCTTGCTTGACAAAAAAGGGGAGAAATGAAATGAATGAATGGATACTTCATATCTAAAATAAGGAGAGCTTAGTTTGAGGGGGAGGTTTTTCACTCTCTTGTGGAGTTTTTTTTATTCTTCTCTTATTAATTCTCTGTTTATCTTTAATATGAGTATCTTGTTTGTTTTGTCAACATCAAAAAGGGGGAGATTGTTGGACCCTAGTTCCATCTCTCTTCTCTGTTTTGGTGTTAACAAAATCATTTTAAAATCTAATATGTTTATGAAGTAATTACAGGTCAAAAGAATCTGTGGATGCAAGCAAAAAGATTGCACATGAAGGAAGAAGTTTTGTAGACTTTAGTTTTTATTGTATCTTAAAATTTTTGTTTGTCTCCAAACAAGTAAAACATAATCTAGGTGTTAAAATCAAAGTAGAGATAACTAGGATTCAGAATATCGTTCATTTACTCGATTCTTAACTCAAAATCGACTCTTTCAAAACAAAGTTGCCTAGAGTAGATTGGATTCCTCTAAAAATTGATTTACACTAATGATCTTTGGTGCATGCTAGGCACAGGTTTGGACCTAAGTTCCAAACTATGAACATCAAGTATCGGTACTCATCATGAGTACCGATATCAAGTGGTCACAATTTGTGCACTGGGTTTTTGCTTGGACCTTACAAGTACCGGTACTCATCATGAGTACCGGTACATGTAGGTCAGAGGACCCAAGTCTGTGTGTCACAAGTATCGGTACTCATAATGAGTACCGGTACCCAGTGATTTGGTTGTACTAACTGTATGCAGTCAATACCGATACCAAGAGTTTAGTACCGGTACCAACTAACCGTTGTGACCAGTCTGAACGGCTATTTTGCAATTAATCCTATTTCTAATGTTCCTAAAATACCCCTAACGACTCGAATTCGTGGGAGAGGTGATTAGTGACTTATATAAGCACTCTTTGAGTGTTTTTTTTTTTTTTTGATATCTCTTAAAAATGCTATACTCTTGCCTACACCTTCAATCCTCAATTTTCAAGTTGAAAAAGAGCTTGGTTTGTTGCATACCTTTCAAGGCCTCTCACCATTTGCAACAAATCATCAAAGGTGATCGTGTTTTTCTGTATTCAATTGTTTATTTTACGCCTTAGTTTTGTTGTTAGATTTGTTTATACTTGTCGTAGGAAATATTCTTGTTGGAGACATAGGAAATAGTTGTAAGCTACTACTTACATTTTGCTTATAGCTGTATCTTTATCACTTTTCATATCTTGTAATTGGGTTGAGGTAACTCGTTAATTACCTCTGATATTAGTAAATTGATTCCCTCTGAGTTGAGGGAATCGGGTTAAAAATCCTGAGTCAGGAGACTTAGGTAGTGGAGTACCCAAGTGAGGGGAACCACTATATATCTTGTGCCTTTATTTTTGTGGTTTGTTTTGCCTTGCAATTTTTATTTCTCACACTATTCATCCTTTCTAGTGTGCTTGCGATTTACAGATCCTACAAGATCGACATCTTTAAGGCCCAACAAGGAATTAATTGCGAAGTCATAGAACAGAGTTGCGATATCAAAGCTGTGGTTGACGACTTTATCAAGGAGAAACCAACTATTTCTGATCAACCACAGGAGGATCAAAACTCGTAATTAGAGGAGTCCGAACTCAACCTAGACACACCCATAGCTCCTTCCTTTGCTCCCGACACCCACCCTGAACCACCCACTGCTGCTGATAACTCAATTTTGGAATTAAAGCCTCTTCCCGATCATCTCAAGTATGTCTTTTTGGGTTCCAATCAGATGTTTCCTATGATTATTAACTCCCGACTCACACCTGATCAGGAAACACACCTAATTTCTGTTCTCCAACAACATCGAAGAGCCATTGGATGGACTCTCGATGATCTGACTAGTATCATCCCTTCATACTGCACACATCACATTTACAGTGAAGAGGGCTCATGACCATCCCGTGAAATGCAGAGATGCCTGAATCCAAATCTGCAGGATGTCGTGAAAAAGGAGATCATCAAGTGGTTAGATGCAAGGATCATCTACCCGATCTCCAACAATCGGTGGGTGAGCCCAATCCAAGTTATGCCTAAAAAGGCAGGGCTCACCGTCATCACGACTGAAACTGGGGAAACCATACCGACCCGTATAGCAAACTCGTGGAGAGTCTGCATTGATTACGGAAGACTCAATTCCTCCACGAAGAAAAATCATTTCCCACTACCATTCATTGATCAGATTCTCGAAAAACTAGTGGGAAATCGATTCTTCTGCTTTTTGGATGAGTACTCTGGTTACAATCAGGTCGCAATCCATCCCGAGGACCAAGAAAAGACCACCTTCACTTGCCCCTTCGGAACATACGCATTCCGAAGGATGCCATTCGATCTCTGCAATGCACCCGCTACTTTTCAGCGGTGCATGCATGCCATATTCTTAGATATGGTAGGTGAATACCTTGAAGTCTTCATGGATACTTCTTGATATTTGGTGAATCATTTGAAGATTGCCTCCTGCACTTGGTCTAGGTCCTCAGGCGATGCATCGACATGAACTTGGTTCTTTCCTGGGAAAAGAGCCACTTCATGGTACTTGAGGGAATTGTCCTAGGACATCTCATCTCTGAAAAAGGCATCCAGGTTGATCGAGCCAAAGTGAATATGATTTCCAAACTCCCTATGCCTAGCTCGGTCAAAGACATCCGATCCTTCCTAGGGTAGGTCAATTTTTACTGTCGATTCATTCCTGATTTCTCGAAAATTGCGTGCCCCCTCAGTAATCTTCTATCTAAGGATGTCCCCTTTGAAATCTCCAAGGAGTGTGGTCAGGCATTTGAGATCCTACATGATCAAGTAACCCAAGCACCCATCCTGCAGTCCCCTGATTGGTCTCAACCCTTTGAGATCATGTGCGATGCATCTGATTATGCTGTAGGGGCGGTACATGGGCAGAAAATAGACGGGAAACCTGTGGTCATCTACTACACTAGCAAGACACTTGACGAGACTCAACGTAAGTATACATTACTGAGAAAGAGCTGCTAGCCGTAGTATTTGCCCTGGAAAAATTCAGATCATATCTTTTGGGTTCCCATGTTATCATATACTCAGATCACACTACTGTGAGGCATCTCCATGAGAAGGACGTGAAACCTCAACTAATCAACTGCATCTTGCTGTTGCAAGAGTTCGATTTCGAGATTTGTGACAAAGCAGAATAACAGAATGTGGTAGCTGACCACTTGTCCCATCTTCCTTCTTCTGTCATCGACCCGTCGGGTCCAATCACTGAGCATTTTCCGGATGAGCACCTGCTAGCCATTCACAATCTCCCTTGGTTTGCTGATATTGTAAACTACTTGGTTACGGGGAAAGTTCCGCTAGATTGGCCAACTTCCAAGCGGGACAAATTATTGCTGAGGCCAAGTACTATATTTAGGAGGAACCATACCTTTTCCACATCGGCAGTGATCAGGTGATCCAGAGATGCATTCCTGATGATGAGGTCAATGACGTAATGTCATTCTGTTACGACTAGGCCTGTGGTGGCCATTTCTCTGGGCGTAAAACTGCAGCAAAAATTCTCCAGTGTGGGTTCTTTTGGCCCACTTTGTTCATAGATGCACAAACATATTATAGGGCATGCACTCATTGTCAGACCCTCGGCAACATGGGACCGCGGGATATGATGCCTTTGAACCCGATTATTGTGTGCGAAATCTTTGACATATGGGGAATTGATTTCATGGGACCCTTTCCCAGATCTAATGGCTTCGAATACATTCTACTCGCTGTTGATTATGTCTCTAAATGGGTCAAAGCCGTCCCCACGAGAACTAGTGATCATAAAGTTATCCTCTGATTTATCCAGGAGAACATCTTTACCAAATTTGGGGTTCCTAAGGCCATCATCAGCGATGGCGGGTCTCATTTTACCAATGTGCACTTTCAGTCCCTGATGAAAAAGTATGGGTTGTTGCATCGTATCTCGACTCGTTACCACCCCTAGACTAATGGACTGCCAGAACTGTCAAATCAAGAGATCAAGAAGATCCTTCAAGTCACTGTTTGCCTGATCGAAAAGATTGGTCTACTTGCCTTCTGGAAGCCTTGTGGGCCTATAGGATAGCCCACAAGACCTAATTAGCCATGTCTCCCTTCAGATTAGTGTACGGTAAGGCATGTCACCTTCCCGTCGAAATGGAGCACAAGACTTATTGGGCAGTATGGAAGTGCAATCTAGATGTAGTGAAGGCTGGAATACACTGCCGATTGCAATTGAGCGAGTTCAAGGAACTATGTAATGATGCGTATGAGAACTCGCGTATCTACAAAGAGCAGGTAAAAGCCTTCCATGATAGGCACATTGTGCGAAAATCTTTCCACCCTGGTCAGAAAGTTCTACTTTTTGATGCTAAACTCAAATTGTTCCCAGGAAAACTCAGATCAAAATGGATTGGACCATTCTTGGTGAGACAAATCTTTGGAAATGAAGCTACTGAAATCATCCAACCTAGCCTTGATTCAAAACCCTTTTTCGTGAATGGTCAGTGACTTAAACCGTTCATTGAACTCACCAATGCGAACAAGGCTGAGGTATCTTCTGATCTCCATTCTCCCTGAGCTTACTGCACCTGGCTGATGGCGTTAAACTCAGCGCTTAATGGGAGGCAACTCGTCATCTTTTTGAAAAACACGAAACCCTTCTTAACACATCTTATGTTGAACTCATATTGCACTTTAGGGTTCATCCATTAGAACAACTAACTCCACCTCTAGTACCCATACCCGAGCTTGAAATCGTCCGCAACAGTCACCCCGACCCATCCACCCACCCAACACCTGTTCTAATGAATGATCTAAGCTAAACTTGAGCCCACCTAATTTACAATGAGGGCATTGCAAATCGTAGGCATGGGGGGGTATTAAAGTGCAAAACGCAGTGAAAATCACTTCACAATAAAGGGTTTCATCAAAAAAATCACTTATTCCAAAAAACCCAAAAAATAAAAGATTGAAAAAGAACAAAAATAGAAGAAGGGAGGAAATTTTGAATTGATTACACATCATTTCTTGAGGAGAAAAGAGGAGATAAAAATGTCAAAAAGGAGCACAATTTGAAAAGAGAAAAAGAGATAGTCATTAGTAAAAGATTAAGGAATTGACTTAGTTCTAGACTAAATCAAAAGAAAGAAAATGAAAGGCAAAACGTGCTAAGAGACAAAAAGAGATTAGTAGGAATGCTGATCTTAGGCCACTTAGGTTGTGATTCTAGGCTTAAAAATTCAAGTATCCGCTAAGATCTGGATAGTCCTCAAGAGGTTGGGAGAAATGTGAAGCTTAAGTGTTAGGTCTAAGGCTTAGGGATTATTCGGCCTCGTTAACTGACCTCTGGTTTGCAGGACTCGGTAACCTAAGCACCCCAATTCACACACAGTCTGGTTCAGTGCGCTTAAATATCAAAATCACGCAAAATGCGTTAAATATGTTCTGAAAAAGTTACCTAGATTAGGAGCGGCTAATCAACACAAGTTGATTTGGACGAGTTCCCAACGCGGAAAGGTGGGAAATTCTCCTTGAAGATGCGCAATAACATATCGTCTCCTCAGTGCTTGTCTCTTAGGATATCTAAATATCCTACTGGGGGCATGTAAGCACCTTGTGCAAGTTCAGATGCCTTGGGCAACATTATCACGAAATGTCGATTACTAGGGTCTGGATTTAGCTACAAAATGCCATGGGTGGGATTATCTCAAAATCTCGAAAGCTAGGGTTCTAGGGGTAGCCATGGGCGGTGCTATCTCGAAGCATCAATTGCCAGGGACCCTAGAGGATTGATGGCGGGAACTAGGAATCCGATACAGATCGTGTTGTAAAGCTAACCCAAGGCTAGAAATAAGAAGAAAAGAGAGAGAAAACTCTCCAAAAATAAAGAAAAGTTCTCTGCCACTTACAAAAAAAATGCATTGCAAACTAAACCTGGGCTAAAATGTTACAAGCACAGGTGCTTTAATCGCGGAGTTCAATGAACCTTCGGTTAGTTCCTATGGGCCTTAAAAACCTTCTCAGTGGATCGATGCTAGAGCTGGATAGGTTCGGATCTTGGTTGGTACTTGAGTACCTCTAGGCCTACCATTGGCATTCTAACCTAATCTACAAAAGAAAGCACACATCAGAGTTTTGAACATAGAAAGGCATATGGTCTAGAATTAAAGATAATTCCATGAGATTTTGCTAAGGGACTAGTAAAAGCTAGGTATGGGGGTATGATGGGAACATCATCATGAGACATAGCTTGCTCATTTTGATCCAATTAAGTCAGTAAATGCTCCTACATAATTGCCAGAGAACCATAAGTCACTACATAACCATTCTAAGGAAAAGACAAGAAACCAGGGTTAAAACTGTAATTTTACCATCATAACTTGAATACAGTACAACTACGGGTTTTCTCAGGGATTGAATAAGGGTTAAATGATCTTAAAAGGATAACAAGTGGGTTAAAACAGACAGAAAAGGGTTTACACGTGTTTTGAGAATTAAATGACTTTTGAAACCTTAAAAACAGACCCGCTTAATTAAATGAGGTTTTGGTCAAGATAAAATTCACCTAAACCCTCTAAAATTCATAGGAAAATATTATCTAGGGTTTAAAACTTTCAAATTGACCATCAGAACCCATTTTGGCCCAAAACAGTCTTAGATAGACATTTACCCTAATTTTGGTTTTTACGTAAATTACCCAATCAAACGCGGTCAAACCAAAATCCAACTTCACCATTGGATTCCTTAGGTCCAAATTAGGTTTTTACCAAAATTTGGATCCAAGCTAAAATTGTCTTGACCTAGTTTGCAAATTGGTCCTATCTGATTACATTTATGCCCCTAACTTTGTATCGTCTTCACAAACAGGTCCTTGCCGCCATTACTCCTATTCCTACAAGCACCGGTGACCTTAAAATGGAAAGAACACCTTGATTCCTTGACGAATCCCTTTCAGATTTAAAAGGGAAGTTTGTTAAGGAATTCCCTTCCTTGGGCCCTAATTCTCACCCAAATCCTAACGGGAACTCGAGGAACAAATGGGTTTCCTGCTCCGGCGACAATTCCAAGCTTGAAAGCTTGGCTTCCAAGCATAAGATCCTTCCTGAACCCTATAAAAGAAATCCTAGGGAACGACCGTGCTCTTCAGCAAGTTTTGGCCTCAGAAACCCTCTTCTTCTCCATCTCCGGCCACCTTCAGACTTAGCTCCGGCGACCCCTCTCCACCCTCCTTCAGCCATCCAACCATCAAATTGGATGGCCGATTATCCTTCCCTTGTCTTTGCGAACCTCTCCAGCCAACGAGAGGTCGTGCCTCTCCCTCAATCGATGTCGCTGCCTCACCTCACTATCTTCCTTCTTCGGCTCCAGTCGACTAACACTGGAGCCCTCCATCTCTCTATCGCATCCCTAAGTTCCTCTATCACTCTCTCTCTCACTATACTTTTTTTTTCCCACTCTCACAATGCACGCACAACCACTGATTCTCCCTCAACATTGTCACCTTCTTCCGCTCCCACGATGCCTATCCACCACGCCATTGCACGAATCTCGCCGCTACCACCCCCATCAGCTCTGCCATCACTCCACAAACAAAAGCCCTAACCTAATTCCACCTATCTCTCACCCAAACTTTCCCCTAAACATACCCACTCTCACGCACGCACGCACGGTCCTTGCCATGCCTCACAACCACTACCGTCACTCTTGCCACGCACGGTCCTAACCACGCACAGTCCTTGCCACTCACGCACGATCCGACGATCCTTCATGAGCCTTCTGACGTGGTCAAAAGGCCTTCTTGCTGATTTTAGGCGCTTGTCCCCTCTACCATTGGAGCAGCTTCTTCAAGCAAGCTTCAAGGCTGCTCTAGGTTTCAATTCCAAGTCACGAGGAATGTCTCGTGAACACACCCAGGTCCTTGATTGAGGATGTGAGCCTCAACAGTTGCCTTGATTTGGAAGGCATTCCAGTGCAAACACACGCGAAGTAGAGTCACTATCTTTAGTGCCACATCATTAGCTAAAGAGCACCCCACGGTGCATAAATTGAAAAAGTGTCCAAGGCTGTTTGCTTCAGACACTGGGGGTGAGGTCCCCGCTCACCTACGCCTCGCCCGTGACCCGTTCCCCTGCGGGCCTGGAGCAGACCCGACCTGCCTAACCCATTCCACTCCTCGGCTGCGACCACACTTGCAGCCCTTTACCCGGGTGAGCTCTAGGTCCAAAACCCGATTACCCGATACTGTGGAAGGCTCTGGGAGAGCATAACCCACAGAGAGAGAGAGATAGCGCACGGGGGCTGGGGGGTTTTGCTACAAGAAGTATCGGCTGACAGCTGTTTGAAGGATCTTCCCCCTCTGCATGAAGAAGGAGAATTGAGAAAGAAAGAAGAAGAGAGGAAGGCCTGAGCAGAAGAAGAAGAGAAGGAGCCGCATAGGAGAAGGAGAAGAGAAGCATAGAGAGAGGATGGAGAAGAAGAGAAGCATAGAGAAAGGAAGAAGAAGAAGAGAAGAAATGGCAGGGGAAACAGAGAAAGAAAGAAAGAAGCAGAGAGACCCTTGAGTCTTTAGCACTGTAGCACAAACTGTTTAAGCCGTCTGATACCTTTAATTGCATATACTTGAGGCTTTGATTTAATTGTTATTTGTGAGGAGTGATTGGTGATTTAAATCACCATTTTACTCCATTCTTTTTGCATATTGATCTTGACATTATTCTTATTGCAATCTCTATTCTTGATTTAAATTGTGATCTTGAGTTTTGAATTCTATATTGCTCCCTGTGTTCGACCTCGGATTTAAAATTTGAGTAATAAATTTATTTGTTTTCAAAGCGATTTTGGCTATATTACAATGCAGTTTTTAACTCAATTTTGCCTCGACAATAGTCAACACAAGGGTGAACCCAGTGTATATCTCCCTGGTTTATTCTACTTCCCTCCTTCTTCCCTATGTGTTTTGGGAATTTTTTGGGCATTTTTGTGAGCTGGGCTCTGGACAACTGGCTAATGAGCTATTACCCACGGTAACTTGCCAACCATACTCGTGCAGTGAAGTGTGGTTTTATTTATTTATTATTTTTTTATTTTCTCTTTTTTTCTTTTTCTTTTTGGGTGTTTCTTTTTTTTCCATTTTTTCTAAGTAGGTGGCTTCCCTGATCTAAGATCTACCTAAAGGCAGTAGGAAGAGAATGGTCATGTGGCTCTGGACAACTGGCCGATGAGCTGTTACCACTGACAACTTATCAGCCATACCACCCTAGACGGTTCATTAGCTACCCAATTTTCATAAAAATTGACAGAAAGTGAGTTAGTGCAAATAGTGTGTAGATGCTTAGACTTACAGGCCCCTTAAATCAAAGGGTGGGTTGATAAGTCGTATACTTAACAGCCCAATTTATTTACCAAATTAAAATAAAATTACTTGGCATGGACTTAAGACTAAGTCCACATTCTAGTGGACACTCAATTGATTAAGCTCGAAGACCTGAAGAGTCTAAATGTTCAGGTCCTAAAGTATCATTTCCTAAAGTTAATAACTTCCAAAGCCTAAGTTCTCTTCTCCTAATTCTATTTTTTCTTTTCTTGTCTCTTTGAATTTTCAAATTAAAAAAAGAAAAGAAATTCTACAGAGCTAACGAAATAATTTCAGGATTAAGTATCCACCCCCCCATGCCTAAATGATGCAATGTCCTCATTGTAGAAATAAAGACATGAAACGAGCATAATAACATAATATCACATGAGTTTCATGACAATCTGGTCAACTCCGTAGAGAGAAGAGTGTATACACATGTGCTAAGTTTAATGCCTTTAGCTAGGCATAAAATACAAACAAAGAAGAGGTTAAAAATTCACAGGTACAGGTCAGAATCAGAATCAAAAGATTAATGCTCAGACACTCCAACAGAAGATGTCCATAGATATGGACTAGGTTGTGGCGTAGACCGATGCCCCAGGGTCAAGTGGTTCTAAGGTTCTGGATGAAAATCACCCAAAACCTAAGATTGTTGTATTTGTAGGGTTGGGCCTGCGGTTTGGTTGTGTAAAACCCAAGACTAAAGTGTCGGACAAAAGGTAGATTTGATTCACTAGGTTCAAATGTCCACTTAAAGTTTAGCTTAGAAAGATAGTTATTCCAAGCTTGGGTCACACGTCAAATATATCGTAAGGGTCCTAGTAAAAAGTTGGTGGTTTTAGGTCAATAGGAACCCTTAGATCCAAAATTATGTTTCCCTCGGAATAAGCCTCCCAGATTTTCATTTCCACATTTCTATTCTCTAAAGTCAATGTTTCCGGGACAGCCAAATCATTGTACACCCCATCTAAAGTACCCAAGTCCAACAATTGTGGCTCAATCAGGATTGACTTAGGTCTGGTGATCTCAAGAATATCATAATTCAACTCTTCAGGGTGTGGTTGAACAATGGGGCTACTAATTAAATCATCAGGATTCGGATCGTCCAAGTTAGCTCCAACATGATCATAATTTTCAATAATCGAGCTATCAAAAGTTTCGTCATGCTCTTTGAGCCTGTTCATCTCACTAAAATCCTCTTCCTTAATCTCAAGTGAGACTTCACCTAAAAGTTCTTCACCCTCAAAGTCAAAGAATTCTTGATCCTCGTTTACATATGTCTCAAAATCGTATGTCATTTCCTAGTCCATAGAGACATTTTTTTGAGCTCCCTAGCTCGGGGATCTCAGGTGAAGCAATCAGTTCATCCTCAATGGGTTGCTCTACCCTGACTTGGTCATCTCAGGTCTCAAAAAATGTATCCCCCATGATAGGCGCCTGAGCGGGTTCAGACATTGGTTCTCTTGAAGGGGGTTCATCTTGAGAATCATCTCAAGACTGGACTAGGGCCACCATGAATTTCATCATCAATCTTGATAATTTCCCAAGTAGAGACTCACTTAGGTCCTATCCCTAACATCTTGGAGCAAATCCAATAAAGAGCTATTCAGCTCATCAATCATTTTGATCATGGGCTCCGATGCTTCAGTGCATGGTGTTGGCTGAGCTTCTAAAGATTGCATGGTGTTCCTCAAGTTAGCCAATACCCTATCATGGAACTGGTTCACTTGAATCGAATGGTTTGGTTTAGGGTTGAGTGGGTTTGGGTTCAATCTAGGGGAGTCAAGATATTTAGGTTCTCCCTGATAATAGGTCATTTCGAGTTGTTCAAAAAATGGTGGTGACTTCTGTTCATCATAATCCTGGGGAGGGTAAGAGTTATAATATCATATCCTTCTTGATTGTAGATTGGGTTAGGTTGATCATCAAATGGTGAAGATGTATAATCATTATAGGCGTGATAAGGATAATAATCATAGTCTTGTTGTCCAGGGTTAGGCCCTGGACACCGAGGTCCAGATTCATATCCTCAATCAAAGTTATCCCTGCTAGGAGATGAATAATCAAAAGTCTAATCGAGATAGTAATCATCTTGAGGATACATGTTGGTAGGAGGGTAGGATTGGAAATGTGTGCAAGATGTGGAAGGATTCATGGTGAAGTAGGAGGGAAAATAGAAGAGAGAAAGGTGCCCTGCAATACAATCAACCAAACCTGTCGTTGGGTGGATAACCTAAAGATCTACAGACTCTCAGAACCCATCCTAAGATTATAAACGATTTAGTCTACTTTTATCCGGTCAATCCAACCAGTTAGAGGGGAGGGCTGGGGAGAAGGTTCTTCCTTTGGCTTGTGCCTTCAGTTCCTTTAATACCCCCCAACCATGGTCATTTGATGCTACTCCCTTAGCTAGACATCAGATGGACCAGTAGAAGCAGATTAATTGAAAACAATCTCAATCTGAGCCCTGAAGAGCAAATCAATCCTTGAGGCCAACGTATACTCAGTTTTAGTTAGGCTTGGGATGATCGTGCTCTTAGAATGTGATGGGCCCTTTAGATGGGTTGTACCCTTAATGATAAATTCGTGAGTGTGTATGTGTACAACCAATGATTTTCAAACAAGGTTATTTGATGATGTGTCTTTTACGGTTTAACCTTGTTTAGTAGCTTTTAGGGTTTAATTTTTAAGTTTGTTCAATTAGGGTTTAGTAGAACACTCCAAGTTTTGCAAGCACCGGTGATGATATATTCCTTTTGAAATCAAAAAAAAAAATGTGGAGTGCCTGGTTCAAACCTAAACATCAACCCTAGGTGGTAAGCTACTTAATGAACTGCTTTTATCTTAAGTGGTGCAGCCCAAACAACTCAATCAATCAGCTTGTTGCACCACTTAATTAAGGCACACAAAATATTTAACCTATTCAAATTTTCTAGTCACTTATTTGTGTGTTGAGTTAAGGTGTACAGGATCCACGGGTTAGATCTTGGTTAAGTGGTAGAATCAAAGTGATTATGCACCTTAGGATGAGAGTTGTGGGTGTTAAGTGTGTAACTTTCAATTTAGTCGCACAAGAAGAGAAGAGTGATTTTTTTTTTGTATTTTTAGTTTATACGAATGGGTGAGGTGAGGTGAAGTGACAATCAAACAATCAAGATCTAACCTAGGGTTTATGCAAGCACCTAAGTTGATTTGAGTTTGAGTTATTAAGTGATGGAATGGAATCTAGGGTGGGGGTGGTGGGGTACACTTACAGAACCTTCATCTACACTTTTCTCTGATCTAATCGCTTTGGCCCGCCTCCAAAGAGTACCTACAATCATAGTAAAATCAGAGAAAAAGTAAGATAAAAGTTTAATAATGGGGAAAACATGAGAAAAACCAAAGAGCATTTCCTCCCCGGCAATGATGCCAAAATGATGAGGTGGTGAGTTGTCGCAAAAAGGTTTGAGTTTGGAAAACCCATCGTCGTAGTTCGATTCGCGAGAAAATTCGTCAATTAGATAATATTTATAACCGAAACTCGAGATGAGTCCTGGGTTGAACACGGGGAGGCCAACGTTTGGTTTGAAAAATTTGCGTTTCACTTTTATTTGTTTTTGTCATTTTTATCTTTTATAATTTTTTTGTATTTTTATCAAGCAAGAGATCAGATTGATGAAAACATTATCTAACTAATCCACATGTAGAATATAAGAGAGAGAGAGAGAGAATATCAATATATTGATGAACAAATGTTTCCTGTAGCTATGAAAGCGGAAAGACTATACTAGAAAGTAGTAAAGATAGATGGAGATGAGAAGAGTCCCCCTTGATGGTCACTTGGAGGACGACTCGCTTTGACAGCACCCTCATGAAGGTGGTGAGGAGCGGGATGAGGGAGAACGGTGGCAGAGGAAGGAGGACGGGGCAGAACATCGTCACGTCGAGGATCTTCTTCCTGAAGGAGGTGAGAGGACTACTGCAGGATGCTCCACGAATGGGGATGAGAGGTGGGAAAATATTTGATTCTACTCTAGAGGAGCATCCCAGGCTTTGGACAAGCTCTGTCTAGACGTTAAAGGTGGTGAGAAGAAAGGAAGAGATGAAGAAAAATTGGAGGGGTAAGGGTCCTTTAATAATGGAGGAAAGGATCAATTTCGTATACAAGACATTTAGTGACGGTCATAAACGTTGCTGAAGGTCAGCCACAAACATCGCTAAAGACAGCCCACGCGCCCACCAACCGCTACACTGGCGTGCGCTCCACGCGCCCTTGTCGCATGCTCATTGTTGCTCCTCCACGTGCCCACGCTGCCGTCGCACGCCCATGCATGCGCTCGCATTGCTGTGCACGTGCGTGCGCATGGGCAGTATGGGTTGCACCACGTGGCGTAACCTGGGCCATCCATCTTCTTTCCTTTGTAGGGCCCACTACAGAGGTCAGATTGAGTCGATTTTCACGCCGTTGGATTGCGATCGTCAACTAGAATACATCCGTTTGATCGGATTTATTGTTTGAAGCTCCAGATTGTGTCACCTAGTCCCTCGACCGTTGATCTTCCTCGAATTGCATATGGTACTATGGGACTCTGATCAAGGTAATTTCGAAGGCGTTGGACTCTGATTGTTATCCTGATCAGATCTGTACGGTCGGATCGTCAATCCGAGGCTCTGAATTAAATCTCCTTCTCTCCTGTGCATAAAAGGATGCAATTAACCTAAAATATACACAAACTACTCTAAATGCAGAATGATGTATGCTATGCAATATTTATAGTATGGAATGCATATCTAAGCCTAGAGACATGCATAAATAGGCATTTTAACCTAAATGGATGTGTCTACATCACCTAGGGATTAAGTGGAACCTCTACTTAGTTGAGCTCCTTAGGTACTTTGTAAACATTTCTTCTTAATAGAAAAGTGTCTTTCTTCATTCTTGAATTTTCAATTTCAAGTAGCAACTTTATTTATTTTGGTGCATGCATCTCTCTTCTAATTACCCTAGGCGCACTTGCCTAGGGTGAGCTTAGAAGAGAAGACTTCTCTTGTCACTTAGGTTTTAGTTGTTAGGCATAGTTTCTTTAGCGTAGTTCTATCTTTACATTTGTATCTCGCTTATTTCCAAACATAAAAATTTACAAAAGTCAAAATACAAAAAGAGAAGTGTTGATTTGAGAGGCGAGAGAGAGAATCACTTATCTGACTAACAAATTGGCCTCCTTGGATGACCTTAGATACCACCACTATCTAGGAATATAAATTTAAAAGTTGATCAGTTTTGTGCGTTGCAACGACATTAGAAACCCCCATTTATAAAATCGTGCAAATCTTGCATTAATTCACTACTAGGGTAGGTGGACTTGAGGTGTTGCAGTAGTTGGAGGCTACTAAAGCAATAAGTTCCCGGGTTCAATGACAAGCCCTGGGGCAGTCATTGAGTTTTGGTACGAGGGAGTACTCGAATCTGATTGATGTCTCATGACATGTGTAGGGTTCTGATTATAGCCTCAATATCGATGAATTTCCGAGAGGGTGCACCCAAAAGATCATGTTCCACGAAGGAATAATGGTGTGGCTCGTTAAACATCTGGCCAAAGCTTGCTTGTGATGGGTAAGAGTTGTAGCCTAAGTCAGATGGTTGGCTAAGAGGGCACACTCGGAGTACGTGTTCTTAGCGGGAGGCACTGGTGTGGCCCATTAAACATCCAACCTATCCCACCACTATTAAATACGAATGATCATTACCATACCTCAATGGATACAAGTCGAGTTGCTCATTATAATCCTAAGGATTTGGCCTGGGTAACTCCCAAGAGGCCCCACTCTTCTGACTGAGGTCAGCAACGTTCTTGATACGTCGAGAACAGATATTCCTTTTCCAAGGATTCATAGACTTGCTATCCCCTCCCCTAGCCAGAGCATGACTATTAGGCTGAAAATCCAAGGAAAGGATGCATCTCAATCTCCTCTGGTAGAGAGGGATGATTCCCATAATTTGATCACTAAGGTGAGTCAGAGAATAAATTTCATAATACTAAATCAATAAGAAAAAATGGGCAACCCGATTAATGGGTATTGGACCATGGTGGTTGGTCAGGTTAGACTGGGCTTAGGAGTTAGAACTTAGGGTGCTGGGTTTGGGCTAGAGATCTAGTAGTTGTACACTACCCTATGTTTTTATTTATGATATAGTAATTGTTTGTTTCTTACTGAGCCGATTGGCTCATCCCTATTTTGTGACCTACTTTTAGGTTGTGCTGGGTGTCATTTCATAGGTAACCTTTTATGCTTTGATCTTAGAATGAATTTTTGTCTTTCATGGCGATTGAGTGCATGCTTAGTTTATGCTGTATATTATCATTTATGTGCCATTCTTCCTGTACTTTCTTCCATCTTATGTAAAAATGGAGCTCTTCGATAAGTTGTCGTTGATTGGTGAAACCTAAATTAAATAGGCTAGCACCTCATCTGTTGCCATTCCCCGAAGCTTTGAGTCTTGTCAGGGCCTAGGATTTTGGGGACACCGAGCATGGAGGTTTTGTACGCAGTGTTGGTGCGAGTGAGACCATTACTAGTTGGTATGGAAGGAATGGATCAGGGGGTTCAAAGAGGTTATTGCAGTTACAGACAGAGGTGGACACCTTTCAAGAGAAATTGAACAATGTTACGTCGAAGTTGGATAAGATGAATGATATACTACAACAATAAAGTCGGGAAGCACAACAAGAACGAGAGTAGCTGCAGGCAGAGATGTAGGAAATTCTACGTGCATTGTGACGAGGTCGTGCAAATCATTCTTTTTTTCACTTCCCACATTGTCCACCCGATGATGACATCAGAGGTTCTAAGATAGCCAGTATAGAATCCATCATGTAGTTGTCTGGACTTTTATTTTTATTTTTACAACATGTGTAATCGTTTCATATACATTTTTCCTTACATTTTTAGAACATGTGATATATACATGTGTTTTACTGATGAATGGATACTTTGCATGTGGTGAATGGTGGAATATATACATGTGTATGTTTGCATTTGTGATGAATATATATGAATGTAAAAAAGTATATGAATGTATATGAATGGTGGAATATATGTTTGCATTTGTGGAATATGAATGAGTTGGAAAAAATGATCGATCTTATTCTCCAAGAAAACACTACACCTTTGTTGGAAATAAAAGACACCACGTGGTAGTGCCACATGGTAGGCTATCAAGGGCCCACATGGTTGGTGGTTAGAGGTCCAAGGGACCAAGTTTTGGATATTTTCTTTAAAGACAAGTTTTCTATTTTTAGAATAATTATTTTAGGAAATAGTTTAGGATAAAGGGCCCGCTTCGGGGAACACTGAGATAAAGGGCCTAACTCTCGAGAATAGAAGAAGAGGCATAAAGACCATCTTCAACTCTTCAAGAGAAGAATGATGTAGCAATATCAAGTTCAGCAATTCATCATTGTCCCAGCCTTGACTTGAAGGGGAGTGTTGGGAAAAAAAATGCCACATGGTAATGCCATGTGATAGGCTGTCAGGGGCCCACAAGGTCAGCGGCTAGAGGTATAAGGGATCAAGTTTTGGATCCTTTCTTTAGAGTCAAGTTTCCTATTTTTAGGATAACTATTTTAGGAAATAGTTTAGGATTTGGTTTGTTTTTAGAGATAAGTTCTTTCTCATTTTAGAAGATAATGTTTGTTTCCTATTTTTAGGATATGTTCTCTCTATAAAAGAGAGCCTTCCTTTTTGTAATTCTTTGAGTTAATAATAATATTCCCAATTCATCTAAGGTTCCTCTCTTCTCTCTTTCTTCTCCACATAATCAGCCACCATCACCACCATTGTCGACCAGCTTCACCAACCAACAAGGGCAGTCGATGGTTGTTCTCGTCTTCCCCGATTTCTCCACATGGACAGTCCACATGTGGACTGTTTTCCCACGCCAAGGGAGCCTCCACGCTCCACATTACACCAATTTCTACACCCACTTTATATAGAGAGAGGTATTGGGTAAATTACATCATGAGTCCAACAGAAAACATCAAATAACCAAATAGTCCATAACAGGAAACTAATATAAATAGTGCTATATGAACACTTCCCCTTAAGTTGGAGCGTATATATCATCGATGCTCAGCTTGGAACAACATATGTCAAATGCGAATCAAGGAAGAGGCTTCATGAATATATTTGCAATCTGGTCTCCAGAAGAGATAGTAGTGTAGATAATCCCACGCTATATCAGATTTGTTGTATAATGACAATCAACCTCAACATGCTTCATACGCTCATGAAACATTGGGTTGTTTGTGATGTAAGTAGCAGCACGATTATCATGCCTCATCTCCATAGGCCCCTCGACCTTCACATGTAGGTCTCGTAGCACTGATCTGACCCAAACCATCTTTGTGGCTATTTGGGTGATAGTACGGTACTCTGATTCTGCAATTGACCTAGAAATAACTTGCTGCTTCTAACTCTTCCAAGTCACAAGATTGCCTACCACATTAGTATAGAAACTAGTTGTCGACTTTCTATTTGCCATACAACCTATGTAGTCAGCATCAGAATAGTCAACAATACTCATGGATGTACCCTTCTGAACGAGGATACCTCTGCCAAGTGCTTTCTTCACCTATCTATGCACCTAAATGTAGCATCCCAATGCAGCTTGGTTGGTTTGTCCACGAACTGGTTGAGTACCCAATTGCAAAGGAGAGATCATGACATGTAATAGTAAGGTATAAAAGTTTAGCAACAATTTTCTGTATGATCTACTATCTACAGATGGAGAGTAAGGGTCATAAAGATGTCCCTTGGGATTCATAGGTATATTAGCAGACTTGGACCCCAGCATCCCTACCTCCTATAATACATCAAGTGCATACTTGCGCTAATTGACAACTATACCTTCTTTGTTGCGTGCCACCTCAATACCCAGTAAATATCTCAGTCACCCAGATCCTTCATGACAAAGGCTTTAGATAGCTTCTTCTTTACTTCGGCTATCCCAGTAGTGTCATCTCCAATAAGGATGAGATCATCAACATACATTAGGAGTACAACAACTCTCCCAGAGCTCTTCTTGATGAAGAGCGAATGATCAGCAGAGGACCTTGTAAATCCCTATGAGAGGGGGTGAGATTTGTGGAATATGAAAAAGATGTGGAAATAATGTATTCAACAATCTCACAAAAACCACAATCACAAGTGAATAAAGATATTTAGGTGGAAACCCAAACCGGGTGAAAACCATCACCTAAGTCTCTCGACTTAGGATTTTCAGATCAACCTAGTCGATCAAAATCCACTAATCGAGTCACTTACAATGAGGGTGACTCAACCTCAATACAACCACATTACTTTGAACCCGAGGGTAGCATACCTCAAATGCCTTCTCTTCATGAGGAGTATTTTGTCTCGTGAGGGAGACAGGAATTAGCAAAGAGAATACCCAACCAAACAACAAAGAAAAATTACAACACAACCTATAGAGCCACAAATATTGAAACCTAGCTACTATAGGTAAAGGAAACTTCCCTTTGCTGGAAGTGCGTTGGTTTGATGACGCGGGTGCGTGGACCATGCAATGGCACTACGTCGCTCTCGTAATCTATGGTGGGAGAGCGGGTGTGCAACGAAGATGAAGCTCTCAAGAGTAAACACAGGTTTGGAGAGCAAGATCTCTTCTAAAGTGTTTTGGACACAAAATGATATGGAAATGGTATTGCTTGGTGTGTCTTTCAAAGGCAAGGGTACTCTATTTATAGAGGGCCTAGGAAGGCTTAGGAAGGCTATGGAAGCCTTAGGTAGCCATTGGGGATTATCCCAAGGCAAATCAAGCTGCAATCAGAATCATTAATGATTCTGACAGGGTTATCATATGTCTAGGTCAAGAATTAGACATCTGGAAGTCACATATAAGATGTCTGGGAACTAAATCAAATGTCTAATTCTGGGTGGGTTACCTTCCTGACTTGAGTCAGACCTAAATAGGGTTGTGAAAGTGGGTCAGATGATAGGTTGGATGTCTAGGACTATGTTTGGACATCTGGAAACCTAATTAACTGTGGGAATGGATTTCCCAAGGCACAAATGACTAGATCCCTCAAGAGAAGTGATTTTGGCTTAATAGAGGGCTAACGTTCACTTATCAGATGGCTGAGGACCTTTAAGGATGTCTGATAGAAGATCAAGGGTCATTTCTCAATGATCATTTTCTAAGCCAATGTTCCACTAACTAGACGTCTGGTAAGGTCATTAGACATCTAGACAAAAGGTTGGTCGTTTGAAATCAACAGACAGAAGGCTCTAAGTCCAACCCTAAATGTTTGGATGTCTGATACAACATTCGGACGTCTTAAAGTCCAAGATCAGACGTCTAATTTTCAGATTGGACATTTGGTTAGGCTGTCTATAGCCTATCTTGGTTTTCTAAGTTCTTTAAGAGTTGTGTAAGTGTCTTAGGTTTTAGAAGGTGTTCCTAGGACTATAGATTAGATACTTTGAGGCTCTTTAACATATATCTAGACACAAAGAATAAAGAGCAAAAGAATTACAAAAGAATACATGAAAACAGTATCTATCTTATTCATCATCTCCTTCCTTCTTCAAGCTTTCGCTCCGAGCAAAGCTCCTCCTCCAATGAGCTCCTCCAATCCACCATGGACATGAGTTCTAAGGTCATTCACACTTGTATCCATTTGCAATTATCTTGAAATCTTAACTCAAATGCAAATGTTAAAACACAAGTGTTTTGTTACCATCAAAATTAACTATCATGGTGCTCTTGCACCAATAGACCTAACAACTCCCATAGTTTGAACCTTCTCGAAAAATCTCTAGAACCAGGCCCTCGAGCTCTACTTCAGGCCATAGATAGCCTTCTTCAGTCTACATACACACTCCCCCTAAGTCTCAAACCTCGGAGATTGTTGCATATAGACCTCCTCTTGTAGATCTCCATACAAAAATGCATTCTTGACATCCAACTAGTAAAAAGGCCAATCATAGTGAGCAACAATAAACAGTAGGATACGAACCATAGGAAGCCGTGCTACAGGTGAGAAGGTATCAAAGAAATATACCCCATATGTTTGAGTAAATCTCTTTGCTACTAGTCTCACCTTGTAGTGAGATATAGTGCCATCTAGGTTGTACTTGAGAGCAAAGACCCAACGACACCCCATTTTCTTGGCCTGATTGGGTAGAGTAGTCAATTCCCATGTTCTTCTGGAGTGTAAAGCAGCCATCTCTTCATCCATGACCCAACGGCATTTTGGATCTAGTATGGCTTGCTGATAGGACATGGGAAGCTATGCCATAGAAAGTGCAACTGTGAACATAGTAAACAACCTGCCAAGATTGGCAATTGTCACTGCTCCTGCAGTCTAGTAGTGGGCATAGTTGTTGGGTGCCTTCCGAAAAATAATCGAAAGGTCAAGATCCTCCTAAAAAATACTAGGAGGTGTAGCCTGCTGCTTAATAGGAAAAGTAGACCCAGTAAAAGAACCTACACAATCATCACTAGGATAACTCACGTCAGTATCAACTCATACCTAACCAGGGGAGGAGGCAAGTGGCTGAGGTGGTGGGGTGGGTGTGTTTTTGACTCCATGTATGTTGTCTGTATGTGACAGGTAACTTGTATACATGAGTAACCTCTTCCTTTTTTCTAGAAGTATCCTCTGGAGTATCCTCACTATGAGTAATGGGTAAGGAACTGGTGTATAGGCATGGGAGTTGAGCCTCCCTCAAAAAGCTGTTGGTGCAAGGGCACCACGATCGTTAATTTTGATGATAAAAAAATACTTGTTATTTAACATTTGCAATTTGAGTTTATGAGTTTCAGGAAAATTGCAAATGGATACAAGTGTGAAGGAGCTCAAGCTCGCGTCCATGGTCAATTGGAGGAGCTTGATGGAGGAGAAGGAGCTTCACGTGGAGAGAGAGCTTGAAGATAAGAAGAATAAGATAGATTTCTTTTTGTCTTGTATTCTATACTTTATTTTTGTATCTTTGTTCTTTCCTCTTTATTTTGTTTAGATTTTATGTTAAAGAGCCTCAAAGTAACAAAATAGTAGTCCTAGGAACACATACTCAACCTTAGGATACTTAGACTTCTCATAGAGAACTTAGAAAACCAAAATAGGTTTCAGATAGCCTAATCAGAAGTCCAATTTGGAAATCAGATGTCTGATCTTAGACTTTAAGATGTCTGACTGTTTAATCTGACATCCAAACACTTAGGCTGAACTTAGTGCTCTCTGTCTGTTGATTTCAGACAATCAACCCTTAGTCCAGACGTCTGAGAACCTTGCCAGACGTCCAACTAGAGGACCGTTGGCTTGTCATACTTAATCGTTGAGGATCAACCCTTAATCTGATTAATATTTATTTTTAGACATCCTTAGAGAACCCTAGACGTCTAATAAGTAGACGTTAGCCTAAGATTTGACCCTAATTACTTCCTTCAGACCTTATAGTCGTTTGAGCCTTGGGAAATCCATTCCAACAATGATTTTTGTTTCCAGACGTTCGGGACATATTGCCAGATGTCCAACCTGTTGTCTGAGCAACTTAGCCTAGAACCCTGTTTAGGTTTAGACAAAACAGGAAGGAAACCCATCTCTAATTAGACGTCTGATTAGATTCCCAGACATCTTAAAGCACCTCTTTAGACGTCCATCTTGATCTAACCTAGTCCAGATCTTTCACCCTTCTAGATCAGATGACTAATTCTTAAGATCAGACGATGACCCAGACATCTGATAATAGATTCAGACGTCTGATAACACTGTCAGAATCATTAATAGCCCTAATTCTGGCCTGATTAGCCTTGGATTTATTTATGAGATCGCACAATTTTCACAATGATAGTAAATTGAGTCTTTATTTGTAAAATAAATGTTTCAATCACAGACCCAACATTTGATTTATTCCTTAATAAAAACAACCATGACATCATGGAAAAATCAAAATCTATGACCAAGTCTATCAGAGACTCTACTAGGACCCCATACATCCATATGTAATAACTCAAAAATTGCAGTAGAACCCTAAGATGAGCTGGATAGAAAACTAGCTTTGTGATCCTTTCCCAGCTGGTATGCATCACACAAAATCTTGTTAGTAGGTGATATGTGGGGGATAACATGTCGTAGCTTGTCTAGTGAAGGAAGCCCATGACAACGATGCCACTGAAGAGTTTACCAGCATTGAAAGAACCTTGCCCTGACATGTGGCAGTAAAAGGTGTCTGGATCAAGCGATACACACCCCCTCCTCATGTCCACCACCAATCGCCTTCCTCGTGAGTTTGTCGTAAAAAATATAGTCCAACTCATCAAAAATAGCACGACAGTGCAAGTCTTTTATTATTCTATAAATAGATAAAAGATTGATGAAGAAATTAGGAACATAAAGAACTTTAGGCAGAGTTAGTGAAGGAGTCGCTGCCACATTTCCGCTACCATGTACTCTACGTTGTCTACCATCTACCACCTAAACAGATCTCCTAAACAGAACATTTTGAACCTATCTAAAGCTTGATTGATCACCACTGAGAGGTTGAGAGGCTTCTAAGTCAACTAGTCAGAGATATAAGCAAGATCTATACTTGAGGGGGCCGTAGCAGCAGTATTAATAGCAGTAGGAGTCTCTTAGGTCAACTAAGCAAGACGTTGAACAACAACATCATAGTTAGCACGAGACATTGTGTCACTCACCTCTTCAAATAAATAGCTTGAATGGCCATAGGTGGTCTACCATACTTCGACTAGCAGGAGGCCTCCGAGCGACCAACCTTGTTGCAGTGGGAACATATGGTGTAGGGTCTGCTAGTTGCATGTTGACCACCACGTCCTCTCCCCCTGATAGATGGAGCACCACATCCAATACGAGTAGCAGCTACAAGGACGGGAATCTGTCCAACATCTAATATGGGTGGTTTCACAACCACTCTGCTTACCCGAATGTATGCTTCCTCAAGAGACGGAAGCTTAGCAAGAGATAGGATTTGGGACCTTGATGCCTCGTATTATGGTCCATGTCCATCAAGGAACTAAAGAACAACATACTCCTTCCCGTGCACCCTCTGTGTGGCACAAGTACAGATGGGATGACATGCATTGTATTTCTCTAAGATCCCCTTTAGGATAGTATAATACCGAGATAGTTACTGGCCCTCTTGCTTTAGTCCACCAATGGCATGGTGGATCTCGAACACCTTGCTAGAATTCTTTTCGTGAGAATATGTGTCACGCAAAGAATCCCACATCTCCTTGGTTGTCTTGTAGTACATGATCCTGTCTCCAATTTAAGGCTCCACAAAATTCATGATCCAAGCATGAACCATTGCATTGTCCTTCTTCCATGTGGCATTCTTCTCGGTCTTCACTTGTGGTTCTGACTCCATCAAGATGTGTTCCTTATTGTGTCCCTCTACAATCATGAGGAATGTCTGAGACCATCTAGCATAGTTGGTCTCATTCAGCTTTGCGATAAGAACAAAGAAGGGAGTTTTGAAACTCCAGATGTTTGTAGTGATAACCAGTGACACCTCCGAAGAGCTTGAAGAAGCCATCGTGCCTTGGGACTACCACAAGATGCCACAAACACAATCTAAATGCATTATTCAGATATGAAAAATTGAAATAAGTAAGAACGCGATCTCTTGATCATAAAACGTAAGATTGAGAGATCTCAGAAATCACCCCAAGAGTTGCAGGCACCCCTTAGGACAAGGTTTAGTGCATGTTAACGTGCAGGGAAGGCCCTAACACTGTGCCCAAGAGGTGCTACTCCCCCTTGACGACAAGTTAGTCAGTCGACAACCACCACTACCAGCAACGATGACGGATAGCAGAAGAAGTAGCAAGGCAGGGTAACCCTACCCTTTGGATGACGTGGCTCTACCTCTAGAAGAGAAGTAGGACTGCCACTGGTGGAGGAACGACATCTCTGGGGGAGGCACGCTAGCTTGTTGGAGGTGGGCGGCAACCTACCGCAGCTGGTGGTGCACCGACGGAAGTAGGTGCCGACCCTAGAAAGGCGGCAGTGGCCTAAGGAGGGCCTGTTAGGAGCTAGAGTTTGGCTGGGGGGTCATGGAGGCTTGTGCTGGTGGGATATTAGAGTGTCGATCTATGATCACTGCTCTGATATCGAGTACTTAAAATTGATCAATCTTATTCTCCAAGAAAACCTTATACCTCTTTATATAGAGAGAGGTGTTGCGTAAATTACACCATGAGTCCAATAGAAAACATCAAATAACAAAATGGTCCATAGTAGGAAACTAAAATAAATATAGTGCTATATCAACATAATGTAGAAAAAAATGACGAGTATACTTGTATTTATGGTGAATGTATGAGGAAGGTTAATATATTTCTTCGTAAAATGTATCTTCATCGTTGATGCCATCATCACTACCATCAAGGCCGTGTTTTTGTCTTTTTTCGTTAATTCTCATCTCAAAGATATATATCCTTTGCATTTCAAGCGTAGATATTGGCATTTCTTGCGTGGTTTTGCTTTGAATTTTTAGGTATGTGCATAGTTATCAAAGCTACTTGTGGAACAATGTTGCTAGTGCAAGGGTATGACTTAATTTTTTCTTTTAATTGATAAAGGCTAAATGATTTTTCCAAACTTGCTAACTACATTTGCCAAGAAGGAGATGAGGATTCTTATGGTTATTTTGGATGCTCCTAGTAAGAAGACTATTCTGTACAAATTGAAGCTGGGAGAAATTGTCACGACCATTCCCACCACTGGTATGCATTGTTTGGATCATATTCTGCATTTTAGGTAGGCTAGTTAATCCTTTTACTATCGCTTTGTTCTTTTACTTGCTTGCCTAACCTGAGTAATTCTACTTAAACTACAAAATAGAGCAATGATATCAAATGAATACTTCATGAATTAAATCCATAGCTTTTACAAGACATCATATATAACTCGTGGGATTTCTCCAAGCATCACTCACACGCCCACATACACAATGCTACATTACGTTATTTTTTGAGGACTTTTTATCTTTTTATTTTTCTATTGGACTTATATCATATTTTTCCCTCACCTTTCTCTATATAAAGAGGTGTAGGGACGGCTTAGTAATTTATGAAGTTTCATTTTCTTCAACTTGGTATTAAAGCAAAGTTGGGGACTCCACCAAGAAAACCCTAACCCTATTACACAGCCTCGCCACTGCTACCGTCATAGATAGTAGCACTGGCCAGCAGTAGTGCCACCACCACCATCGGCTAGCAGCAGCAGTAGCATCGTCGCCCAGCGATAGCAACAATCAAAGGGTCGATCCAACCCCCTCCTCTCCTGTAGCGCCTTCTTGCTATTGAGTCTCCTTCTGTGGTAGGGAGAGGGCAGTAGGCCCAGTTTTTCCCATGCAACAGGGTTTAGGAAGGTCCTTGGCATGTTGGTGATGGAGTTCTAAGGCAAGGACCTTCCGAAAGGTGTTTTGAGTTTCATCATTGATGCTATGATCAAATTAGTATTTTGATTACTATTTTAGAGTGTGTATTCCCCTGTTGATGTATGTTTTAAGGTGTGTATGCCCCTTGAATTTTTGACAAATATTGGAACCACTTGTAAGCGAAGTTTTGTGGTGTGTATTCCCCTTTTGTGTCAAAATTCATATCTATGTTTGAAGGTATTTGTGGTGTGATTTCACCTTGGCCTCATCATCATCAGAGATCGGAGTGACATCAAAACAGACCAGAGAAAGTGTAGTCTACAAGAATCCATTTTTTGCACCTATTATGAAGCTTGATGAGACCAACTACCCCCGTTGATCTCAGATGTTTCTTGTCACTGTGGAAGGACATGAGAAGCAACATGTCCTCATTAAAGCACCACTAGAGCAAAAGACAGTGAAGTAAGCAACCTGGAACATAGATGATGCCATGGTAAGGGCATGGATACTAAAAAGTGTGATACCCCACATTGGAGATGAAGTCAGGTACTACAAAACTGCTAAATAGACGTGGGATGGTATGAAGGATGCATGATGTGATGGTAACACCATCATTAGCCATAAATAACTTGAATTAGTTGAAATCAAGAGATAAATGCTCTTGAATGATTACTATAGAGCCGTAATTCCACTTAGATCCATTCTGAGGAGAAAACATTAAATAGGGCTAATTCAGCAGTTTTAACATCCCATCATAAATGCAGAGTAACCATAGGGTTTTTCAAGTGTTAATTTAAGGTCAATTGAGCATTAAATTCCAATAAGTGGGTCCACACAGGCAGAAGTAGGGTTTCACGGGTTTTGAGAACCGAATCAGAACATAAAACCCTAATTCAGACCCACTTGAATTGAAGAGGTTCTGGTCTAGATAAAATTCATATAAACCTCTTAAAATTCATCAAAAAATATTCTTAAAGGTTTGGTACCCTTGATTTGACCATCTGAACCCATTTCAACCTAGAATAGAGTCTCAGATTGGATTTTGCCCTACTTTGGGCTTCTGTGTGAATTTTTTAGTCAAACGTGGTCAAAACTCAAATCTAACTTCACCATTATATTCCTTGGATCCAAATTAGGCTAAGGACAAAATTTGGGATTAATTAGAGCTCATCTTGACCTAGTTTGCATTTTAGTCCCTAAAACCTTTATTTCTCTCACTTAAACCCCTACTTTCGAAATTCCTTGCAAAAGGGCCCCTATTTTCTCATATTCTTCACAGATAGGTCCCTGATGCCATTATTAGATCAAATGACCTATAACCAACTTTGATCATGTGCATCTCCTTCAGTCAACATCCAATCTCCTCCAAAATTAGAGGAGATGATTGCAACAAGATCCTCTTCCATCTGAATGCAATCTCAAGCTCAGATTCGAAGCGAGAAGCTCGCGTGAACTCAAGATTTTTTCCAAAGCCAGAACTCTCTAAAATCCCATTCTCTTATAAGAATTCTTCCTAATTTGAGCACGCTCGAGCTCTATAAATGCTCCTGGAAGTTCGGTCGTCCTCCTAAGTCGAGTTTAGGCCAAATTTCTCCAGTTCTTCCCTTCTCCAGCTGCCCTCCTGCTCGACTCCGGTGACCCTCCTCGACATCTTCTTCAAGCAGGCCAACGACCAAATTGGCCAGGCCACGACCTTCCTGTCCTTCCGCCGCCTCTTGCCGACCAAGAGGAGGCCATCTACCCCTTTGTCGTCGTCGCTTCCCCTCAATGAAGTTCTCTTTATTCCCGATGCCGGCCAATCAAAGTCAGCACCAAACTCTCTCTCTTTCATCCGTAATTTAGTTCGATTCTCTCCTTCTCTCTCTCTAGATTAGGAACCAACCCTCACCTTCTTGATTCGACCACCGTTCCACCATCTCCCTCTCCGTCTTCCTCATGACTGGAAAAACTCCGATGAGTTTGCATAGCCTCCACATCACTCCAAACACCACATGACCACCTCCACAAGCTCCACCTCACCTTCCTTTCCAAAAGCCTTAAACATATTTGGGGTTTCACTCTCTCCACCACTCTATCGAACACCACCACCCTTCGCCCTCATCTTCGTCACCGGCAGACTACCACACCGCTCGAAACACCACGCACTCACCACCACCATCTTTGCCTTGATACAATGAAGCGTTAGAGTGTATTTGATTGGGTTGCAAGGCTGTCTTTCCTATTTAGGTGCTCACCGGATCACCGTCGCTGCCATCATCTTCTTCGACGTTCCTTACCACCATCTGACCAGATGCAGCACATAATCAAGGCAATTGCAGTTCGTGCAACTTCCCAGGCCTGCATTTGAGAAAAGACATAGCTCTAGGGACCTCAATTCCTTAATGCATCTATGTAGCTCATGCTGAACTTTTGCGCGATAGAAGGAAAGGGACTATAGTCCCACATCGTCAGCGTCAGAGCGCATGCAGAGCATAAAAGTAAAGAGTGCCTGAGGCTATTAGCCTTGACACGGAGGGGTGAGGTCCCTCACGCCCCATGCACATGACCCACGCACCCTCTCCTGCCTCCACATTGGCGGGCCTGGACCTTTAAATCGTATACCCGATTACCCGATTGCGCGATCTGATCTGAGAAAGTGGAGAGAATCTGAGGAGGGAAGGGGGAGTTTTTGCTCCTCGGGTGCATGCAACGTATCCGACACTTAGCCACTCTGTGATGGCTTTGAGTTGAGGCTTAATCCTTGAGGTTACTGAGGCTCTGTGCCTTGGCTGTTCTCTGAGTGGATAAGGCATCAGTGCCTTGCTTGCGATGTCTGATCCTGGTACTATGGATTTATTTAATTCTTAACTGATATTCGATTCAAGATACTATTGACATATTGAATTGGATTGATGCATATGCTTAATGTGGGATATAAGTGGTGATCTAAATCACCATTTTTAGGGTAGTATTCTTTTTTGTCCAGTTCTTTTCTGAGATATATTTGTTATTATTGAACATCAATTTGAGTAAATATCTACTATTCATTGAATATCTTACTGTGCTCATCATTATTAATTGTGAATAGTGTGTGAATTATATATTTTCTCCCTGCGAATGACCTCTAACTCAATTTCCTATTTTCGAGCACTTTATAAATTGAAATGTTGTAAAAGCATTTTTGTCTACTATACTACAATGCAAGCATCTCTTTCTTCATAATTTGATGCAAAATGCATGCAACATTTTATCGTCGTTGCCAAGGAGCAATGCGCAATTCACCACTAGTCATATCTTATTTGATTAAGCTAATTAGTAACTTGCCCTATTTATTTTGCTTGTGATTTTGCAAGGTACATCACAAGAAAATCTTCCACGCAATCAACCACTCCAGGGGTAGGTAAAATTTCTCTTCTTCCCTAATTACCTCTTAATCTTGGGAAAGAGAAAAAGGAAACAAATGAATTGGGATCCACTTGCCTTATTTTTCTAGTAATTATCATTTAAAGGCAAAATTTCCTAATTTGCGAAATTAATTTGATATCTGATTGAAGTGAGACAATTTGATTAGAGATTCCCATCCTAATTTCTTGTACCTATTAGGGATTTACGCTTAAATTCTCGACATGTTGAACTACTCACATGCTTGTTTGAGTCCAAGGTGTTACATTTGAGATCAAATTGGACTTGAAATAGAGACAATTAGGGTTTCCACTTTAGGGTTACAAAGTGTTAGTACACATTTTTCTGCATTAAAGGAAAATGACATTCCTGCATTTGTGTACTACCCAAGCCCCTGTCTGAACTGTTTTATTCAAGAGAACCCTAAAAATCAGGCTCTAAATTCACTTGAATCCTAAAATTTTTGACCTAATAACCTGAGAGTCAATTCAGTATGATTTTAAGTCTTGACCTAAATTTTATCCTCAATCTTTAGGGCAGGTCAGGTGAAGTTGGTCCACTTTGTGTGTCAACCAACCTCTAAATTAGGTCGCAAATTAAATCAACTTCTAATCAAGTGAAATTCAAGGCACAAATTAGGACTAAAATTGGTAAACTTAAGGTCACAAGTCACACATTCCGGTCTACTTGGAACCGTAGTAACAAGGAAGGTGGGGTAGGGGAAACCCTGTAACCCGTGGGGACACTCTACCGTGTAGGGGTCTTTGCGGGGTTCTCCCTTCCTGGCTGCCCAAGTAATTCTCATCCGCCTCGAAACAACCTTAGTCATCCTAAAATCTTTGGGTGCCTTGATTGGGTCCAATAAACATCCAGTCCCTCATCTATTCTCTAGAGCACATACATAGGAAAGGTCCCTAGGCTTTTGACCTAGAGTCCTCCATTAGAGTTGATCTTCTTGGGGAAAATTTGATCTGATCTAATCAATTCAATCTGGGCTTGAATTTGATTCTACATCCTGATCCACCACCTGATTTGAAAATGCAACCTGACAGCATAGGAAGATTGTTTAGGAAACCTAAAGAAAATGATCGAGGCTGCTCTTAAACATCATGATGAGTATTACAAAATCTTGAATCCATTTAGAAGCGTTCAAGTTAATGTATCAGAAACAACAACCTTCATTGTGAATCGTGCCCAGCTAATGTTGACACAAATAATAAAAGGTTCAACCCGAGATATTCTCATAACAGGATACATTGAATTAGAGAGATTGCATAATGCTAAGTATATCCAATGTCTGACAAATCCACTACTTTGGGAAATGCACTAAGATGACATTGAGAAACAGGAGAATTTGATAAAGCTGTTGAAACATATCATTAATCAAAAATACCCATATATCCACTCAGAAAATGATGATGAATCATGGAGCAAAATTGAGGATCAATGTGATTTCCCAGAGCCTGGGTTAGAAAATCGAGGTTGTTGTGGACCCCCAACCCAAATGGAATCTGATTCGAACTTTGTGCCAAATGAAATACCTGATCAAAATATGGGTTGGATGGATCCAGTCGCAAGGGTTCCTAATTATGAACTAGCCTTAGAGAGCCATGAGGCTGGTCCATCATGTCTTGATTTGCCAAACACCTGTGACAAAGTAGAGTCAGAACCTCTCGAGGATGTAATTCCCGTACCTTATCCTATTAAGGTAATCCTCGAGAGTGATTCTGACATCCCAATAGAACCATGTCCAGATTCTAGTGACCAAATTCCTACCTTTAAGCTAGAATCTAGATCTGAGCCTATTTGGGATAATCAGGAGGCATAATATAACAAGAATCAGATTTCATATTTGAATTGTGATTTTAGGCCCGTATTTGATGGTTATACCTCTTCAGACTCCTTAGAAGAATGAATTCATTTTTCACAAGTCGCATCGATTTATGATACAGAAATAGAGGAGTTGGAAGAGTTTGGATTTGATTGGTTCTACCTTAGGAGCCAAGAGCCTGAGCTTATGCCTAATAAGGACACCTCTCTGAGCTTAGAATTTGAGATTAGGTTAGATCCAAGTCAGGTTGTTGATTCTATGCATCATGATTTGTTCTGTGGTGGAAATCCTAATTTGGAATCAGGTTCAGAAACTAATTTTCACAGATTCTTCGATGATTTCGAATCCTATTCTGACTTCAAAGAACCTTTGTTTCTAGATAATTATGAGCTTGTCCACGACCTCAGTGTCCATGATCCATTCTTTAATTCTGATTTTGAGGCCGATGATCTGAACGTCAAAGAAGCCACACCTTCCAATCCACATACAGAACCTGTCAAAATCTAATCCCAACCCCGACCAGCCACCGGAATCAATTTCTCCTCTGATTCACCTCTCTCTAATCTGGTCGCATATGCTTCACCTCCATGTTTTGATCGGGAATCAGACATTAATCAAATCGATAATCACATTTCATCCTTCTCTGGTCCCACCAGTAGGGTTATTACATTCTCCACTAATCCATTATCTTTTGAAGGCCCCTACTCTGATCAGGTTGAGTTGATTCAGCCAAACCCACGATTCACATTTCCATATCTTTTTGAGCCACATAGTATCTGGTAGGTGCCACACCTATTGATTCACATCCATCAACCCTCCAGACTGGTTGGGTTTGGTCTGCATCATTAGCCTATTGATTTAAACAAGCACCTGGTTGGACCAACCAGGCTACTCATCAAGGTGTTTGTGTTACAAAATTCCTCTGATTTGATCACCCCTTCTCCTTGACCACCTTCTGCTCGACAAAAGGCATTGAATTTAGTGCTTAACGAGAGGCAACCCGTCATTCTAAAAAAAATCGAGACCTTAGACTAGTAAGAGAGCTAATTTAGGCCTCTTAGGCTTATTTTAGGGCTTAAACACTCACGTATTCGTTAAGATTTGGATTAGTCCTCAAGAGGTTGAGGAAAGTGCAAAGCTGATGTATTAGGTCTAAGGCTTAGGGATTATTCAACCCCATTGCCTGCCCTTTAGTTTGCGGGACTTGGTAACCTAAGCACCTAAAATCACACACTAGTCTAGTTCAGTGCACTTAATAAAAAAATCATGCCAAAAGTGTTCTATTTTGAAAAATTATCTCGAAGATCTAGCTTAGGAGCAACTCAAAGACACAAGTTGATTGGATGAGTTCTCGATGCGGAGAGGTGGAATATTCCCCTTGAAGATGCGTATTAGCATATAGTCTCCTCGGTGCTTGTCTCCTAGGATATCTAAATATCCTACTGGGGGCACGTAAGCTCCTTGTGCTAGTTCAGGTTCCATGGGCGGGATTATCTCGAAATGTTGATTGCTAGGGCTTGAATTTAGCTACAGAACACCATGGGTTGTACTATCTTGAAGTGTTGAAAGCCAAGAGTTCTGGGGGTTGTCATGAGCGGTGTTATCCCAAAGCATCGAAAGCCAGGGACCCTTCGAGGATTGATGGTGGGGTAAGGAATCTGATACAGACCATGTTTAGGGCCATTCGAGGCTGGATATAGGGAAATATAAATAGAAAAGAGAGAAAACTCCCAAAATGAAAAATCCTTCTTTATCTTTCCTATCAAAATGCACTAACAAACTGAACCTAGACTTGATACATTCAACACATGGGTGCTTTAACTGTTGGAGTCAACAAACCTCTGGGCAGTTTTTGAAGGCCTTAGAAACTTTCGTGGCAGGTCGAGGCTAAAACTGGTCAGGTCTGGATCTTAGCTGGTACTTGAGTACCTTTAGGCCTATTGTTCACATTCTATTTTAATTTCTAAAGAGGCACAAATCAGGCATTTGAACATCAAAGCATGGTCTAGAGATCTAATTCTTTCCATAGTATTTTGCCAGGGACTAGCAAAAGTTAGGCATGGGGGTATGATGGTAACTCCATCATTAGCTATAACTAACATGAATTAGTTGAAATCAAGAGATAAATGCTCCTGAATGATCGTCGGAGTGTTGTAATTCCACTCAGATCCATTCTGAGGAGAAAACATTAAAATAGGGCTAATTCTGTAGTTTTAACATCACATCATAAATGTAGAGTAAACATGGGGGTTTGTTAGTGGTTAATTGAAGGTCAATTGAGTATTAAAATCCAATAAGTGGGTCCACACAGATAGAAATGCGGTTTCACACGTTTCGAGAACCGAATCAGAACACAAAACCCTATTTCAAACCCGCTTGAATTGAAGAGGTTCTGTTTAGGATAAAATTCATATAAACCTCCTAAAAGTCATATAAAACTATTGTAAGAGGTTTGGTACCCTTGATTTGACCATCTGAACCTATTTCGACCTTGAACAGAGTCTCTGACGGGATTCTGCCCTAATTTGGGATTCTGGGCAAATTTCCTAGTCAAACGTGATCAAAAATCAAATCCAACTTTTTCATTATATTCCTTGGGTCTAAATTAGGCTAATGCCAAAATTTGGGCCCAATCAGAGTTCATCTTGACCTAGTTTGCATTTCAGTCCCTAAAACCTCTATTTCTCTCACTTAAACCCCTAGCTTTCGAAATTCCTTACAAAAAGGCCCCTAGTTTCTCATCTTCTTCACAGACAAGTCATTGCCGCCATTGTTATTTCAACCAACCTATAGACTAACTTTGATTGTGTGCATCTCCTTTAATCAACATCCAATCTCCTCCAAAATTGGAGATGATTGCAACAAGATCCTCTTCCATTTGAACACAATCTCAAGCTCAGATTCGAAGCGAGAAGCTCGTGTGAACTCAAGACCTTTCTCAAAAGCCAAAACTCCTTGAAATCCTATTCTCTTGGAAGAATTCTTCCTAATTTAAGCACACTCGAGCTCTATAAAAGCTCCTAGAAGTTCGGTCGTCCTCCTGAGTCGAGTTTAGGCCAAATTTCTCCAGTTCTTCCCTTCTCCGACTACCCTTCGGATTGACTCCGGCGACCCTCATTGACATCTTCTTCAGGCCAGACAATAGCCAAATTGGCCAGGCCATGACCTTCATGTCCTTCCTTCGCCTCTCGCCAACCAAGGTGGAGACTATCTACCCCTTCGCCGTCGCCACTTACCCTCAACGAGGTTCTCTTCGTTCCCAGCATCGCCAATCAAAGTCGGTGCCAAACTCTCTCTCTTTCATCTGTTATTTCATTCTATTCTCTCCTTCTCTCTCTCTAGATTAGGAACCAACCCTCACCTTCTCGATTCGACTGCCGTTCCATCGTCTCCCTCTCCATCTTCCTTACGGTCGGCAAAACTTCGAAGAGTTTGCATGACCTCTACATCACTCCAAACACCACATGACCACCTCTACAAGCTCAGCCTCACCTTCCTCTCCAAAAGCCCTAAATCTATTTGGGGTTTCACACTCTCCACTGCTCTGTCGAACACCTTCGCCCTCATCTTCGTCACTAGCAAACCACCACATTGCCTGAAACACCATGCACTCACCACCACCATCCTCACCTTGTTACGGCGAAGCGTCTAAGCGTATTTGATTAGGCCACAAGGTTGTCTTTCCTGTTTCAGGTGCTCACCAGATTGCCATCGCTGCCACCGTCTTCTCCGATGTTCCTTACCACCATCTGACCAAGTGCAGCACACAATCAAGGCAGTTGCAGTTTGTGCAACTTCCCAGGCCTGCATTTGAGCAAAGATGCAACTCCAGGGACCTCAATTCCTTGACGCACTGGTGCAGCTCATGCTGAACTTTTGCGTGAAGGAAGGAAAGGGACTATAGTCCCACGTCGTCAGCGTCAGAGTGCGTGCAACGCATAAAAGTAGTGTGTCTGAGGCTGTTCGCCTCGACACGGAGAGTGGGTCCCTCACACCCCATGCACATGACCCATGCACCCTCGCCGACCTCCACATTGGCGGGCCTGGACCTCTGAACTGTATACCTGATTACCCAATTACCTGATCCGATCTAAGAAAGAAAGAATTTGAGGAGGGAAAGGGGGAGTTTTTACTCCTTGGGGTGCGTGCAATGTACCCAACACTTAGCCATTCTGAGATGGCTTTGTGCTGAGGCTTAAACCTTGAGGTTGCTGAGGCTCTATGCCTTAGCTGTGCTCTGAGTGGATAAGGCATCTATGCCTCGCTTGCGATGTCTGATCCTGCTACTGTGGATTTATTTGAATTCTTAACTGATATTCGGTTCAAGATATCGTTGACATATTGAATTGGATTGATGCATATGCTTAATGTGGGAAATAAGTGGTGATCTAAATCACCATTTTTAGGGTAGTATTCTTTTTTGTCGTGTTCTTTTCTGAGATGTATTTGCTATTATTAAACATCAATTTGAGTAAATCTCTACTATTCATTGAATATCTTACTGTGCTCATCATTATTAATTATGAATAGTGCACGAATGCCATATTTACTCCTTGCGAATGACCTTGAACTCAATTTCCTATTTTCGAGCACTTGTATAAATTTAAATGTTGTAAAAGTATTTTTGTTGACTATACTACAACGTAAGCATCTCTTTCTTCATACTTCGATGCAAAATGCATGCAACATTTGATGGTAACACCATCATTACCCATAACTAACTTGAATTAGTTGAAATCATGAGACAAATGCTCCTGAATAATTACCTGAAGACAGTAATTCTACACAAATCCAATTTGAAAGGAAAATAATAAAAAGGGTTAATTCTATAGTTTTAACATCACATCATAAACACAGAGTAACCATGGGATTTTCTAGGGGTTAATTAAAGGTCAAGTGAGCATTAAAGTCCAAAGAGTGGGTCCACACAGACATAAATGGGGTTTCATGCATTTTGGGAACTAAATCAGAATACAAAATTGTAATTTTAGACCCACTTGAATTGAAGATGTTCTGGTCAGGATAAAATTCATCTAGACCTCCTAAAATTCATAGAAAAATATTCTGAGAGATTTGGTACCCTTGGTTTGACCATTTAAACCCATTTCAACCTTAAATAGAGTCTCAAACGGGATTTTGCCCTGGTTTGGGCTTCTGTACAAGTTTCCCAGTCAAACGTGGTCAAAACTGAAATTCAACTTCATCATTAGATTCTTTGTTTCCAAATTAGGTTAAGACCAAAATTTGGGCCCAATCAGAGTCCATCTTGACCTAGTTTGCATTTCAGTCCCCAAAATCTCTATTTCTTACATCAAGCCCCTAACTTCCAAGTTATTTGCAAAAACCCTGCTATCTTCATCTTCTTCTTCACAAAATGCCCTCTGCCACCTCTCATTTGAATGGAATCCCAGGACCCAAACAAATTTGGAGGGATTAGTATTCGCATCATGGAGAATCCACTTGACCAGATTTTGAGGGCTAAAATCAACCCTACCAGTTAGGTGAACTTGAGTTTTTTCCCAAACAAGAGCTCCCTGAAATCCTATTTCATTGAGAGAATTCTTCCTAATTGAACTCAAAATCTGAGCTCTATATAAGCTCTAGATCGTTCGGTGGTCAGAAACAGCCCAGTTTAGGCCATAAAACCTCTTCTCCTTCCTCCGACCGCCTTTGACCACGGCTCTGGCGAGCTTCCTCAACTCATTCCTAAGGTCGGCCAACGACCAAATTGGCTAGACCTCCTTCTTCCTCAACTTCATCCGTGCCTGGTGGGCCAAAGCCAGGGTGTCCTCCCCTCATCTTCGTTGTCGTTCCTCTCACAGGAGGATTCACCCTCTCTGGCATCAGCCAATTACAGCTAGTTCCAACTCCTATCCCCTTCATCCGTAGCTAGGTCCCCCTTCCTGCTTTCCCTCTCTACTTCAATTCCATCTCCTTAACCCTCACTTCCGACCACTATATCACCCTCACATCATCATCTTCCCCAACTTCAGCGTGTACTCCGACGAGTCCACATCACCATTCCACTCCACCAAATCACCTACTACTGCCACCAAAAGCTCCACCACGACTCCACCATCAAAATCCCTCACCCTATTTCTCCTTCCACTCTTTCCAAGCCCTCACCGGACAATCTATCATTTTGCCATCTAATCCAACATCGTCCAGCCACGACCAACATCAATCCACCAAAGGAACACCACCATCAAACTCCTCACACACTGACAACTCTTCTGGACCATCTAATTGGGGCATTAAGCTTATGTTTTGTGTTTTAGGTCTTCACCACCGATGATGAATTCACCACCACTGTCAGCCACCTTGTGCTGTTAACGACCCTTACCACGACCTCCATCAAGTGCGAATTGACACCATGAAGGTGTCTAGGCATTCAATTGGCCAGAATAGCAGCAACAGCTTCCTCAATTTCTCAAGCTTTATCTGCAGCTGCACGCAAAGGAGGAAGAAGGGGACATAGTCCCACATCGTCCATGATAAAATCTCTGCAATGCATGAAGGGAAAAACTCGCATTGGCTGCTTGCCCAACACACGGGGGGTTGGGTCCCCCTTGCACATGACCCACGCTGACCTCTCTTGCCTCTTACGCCGGTGAGTCTGGTCCCCTATGCTCACAACCTGATTACCCAATTAATGCTTGGTTTTGGAATAGAGGAGAGGAGAAATTGTGAGGAGGAGGGGGGAGGGTTTTGCACTGTTGACCTTGGGATTCATGCCCCTCCTCTCCTCGCTCAAAACTTAGCCATTCTGCTTAGGTTGAGTTGTTGGCTCTGTGCCTTGGTGGTTTAAGGCGTCTGACGTGGGTACCCGAATCTAATTATGAGTTACTGTGGCTATATTTGAGGTTGCCTCTGAGATTTGGCTGATGTGGATATTTGCATAAGTGGTTCAAAGACCACTGTTGAGACATTTAATTGGTTTAGATTCTTGGAATATATGCTTAATTTGAGGATCTAATTGGTGATTTAAGTCACCATTGTTTTAAGGTCTTCTATTCTTTTTATCCCTTTCTTTTCTAAGATATAATTTGGGCTAATATTGAATATATTCTGATTATTGATATTCATTGCATATCCTTGTTCTTGTGCTCATTATTCTATGTTGTGATTAATGCGTGAATTCCATATTTGCTCCCTGCAAACGACCTCAGACTCATTCCTAATTTCAAGCACTCGGTAAATTTAAATGTTGTTGCATTTTCGTTGATCATACTATAATGCGCATTTCTTAACACTCGACGAATTCGTAACAACAAGGCATATTCTCATGAACACAACTCCACCTAGGTCTTCTAGATTCACTATGATTTATGTCATTTGAAGCAAGAGTCCATGAGTCTCCTGCAGTATTACTCCACCATGAAGGGGCTCTTGGAAAAGTACAATGCATGTAGACCCATGTGCACATCACTCACGTGCAGGAATTAGACCAAGGAGTTCTCAGCTTATATGTTTCTGGTAGGGCTTAATGATGATTATTCTGTTGCACGTTCACAGATATTGACACTTTCTGAGCTTCCTCCCATTGAGGAGATCTACAGGAGATTGAGCAGGTTGGATGTCTAGCCTACTTTAGAGGCTATTACCAGTAATGCTACTTTTGCTCATGCAGCTGTGAGTATACGAGGAGGATGGGCTAGAGCCTTCCGAGGCAAAGGCATGGAGCATGCTGATGGTGGTCGTGGCAATCCTACCTATTCATATTGTGGGAGAATTGGCCACATCGAGGCCAAGTGTTGGAAAAAACTTAGATGGTCTACTGTTGCCAACCAAGTGTCTGTGACTACTCCACCAGCCGTGTCTACTGATACAGTGACTCTTACAGAGGCAGATTATGATACGATAGTACAATGCTTAGCTCAGTTGACCCATGATCAACCTTAGTCCTTAGGCACTATAGCTTTTGCCTTCGCATTAGGTATGAATAGTTCATGGTTGATTGATGCTGGTGCTTCGGATCATTTGTCAGGGAATTCCCAGTGTTTTAGGAATATGTAGGAGGTGTCATAGGATCGCTTAGTACAATGATAACAAGATTTTGCGTAGAGAAAAATTGAGGTTTAGAAAATCCGATCGTCGTAGTACATGGGAAAAATCCAACTATCAGATAATTTAATCGAGACTGGATGAGCCCTAGGTCAAAAACAGGGAGGCGACATTTGATTTTGGAAATCCGCGTTTATTTTATTTCTTTTTGGTATTTTTGGCTTTTGTGATTTTTTGCCTTTTTAGATAAGTAAGATAACATGCAGAGTTGTGTCTAAGCTAAGCTAACTAATCCACTAACCAAATAATTAAAAAGAGAAGAGAAAGAAAGAAAGAGAGAGAGAATCACTTTTAGATAAATGCTTCAAAGTTTATTACAAAGTAATATGCAAAATAAATTCTAACTACAAAAGCGATAAAAGAAAAAGAGATAGAAGATCCACCTCAATGGTTGCTTTAGGGACGAGTAGGTCGGACAATGCCTAGAAGAGAGAGAATGGAGACGGAGGAAGGAGGATGAAGCTTGGACGAAGGGAAAATGAGGCAGGGCATCACCGACGCGGGATTCACTTTCGGAATGGAGGTGAGAAGGTGGAAAATTATATTAATTTTTCTCTAGTGGATCATCCCAAGGCTTGGGACACAAGCTCAAGAGGGTTCTTGAGCTCTAGAGAGGGTGAGAATGAGCTAATAAGGGATGATTTGAGAATTAGGGGTGTAGGGAGGTATTTATAGTGGAAAAGAGAGGTTGTGGCGAATGATTTGGCATATACTGTAGTTAAAGCCACGTAGGGGACTCGCATTGTGTGCTGGCACACGCTCATGGGCCACTAGCTGAGCACACTGCGCGCACATATGACGCACATTGTGTGTTGGCGAAGTAAAGACCTCCCGCAGCTGATCAGTAGATGATGAAGGGCGAGATCACACGAGAGCGTGTGCCAGAGATCACGCACCCAGTGCATGTGATGCCATGTGTGATCGCATGTCTGATGCATGTTCCATCCGTGCGTCCACACGGTGAAGACTTCGTTGCTTGATTCAAATCATGCAGTCAGGATCTCTAGAGTGCACGCCCTTTGAATGAGTGAGGTGCGGCGTGCATCGACACGGCGAGATCAGCACCGTCCACTTCCCATCCAATGGTGCTAATTTTAATTCACTTGTGCTGAGGAGGGGCATGGAGTAGGAATCGAACCCACTCTTCTCCTTTGAGATGGGTGCATCAGCTCCACTGCACTATCATATGAGCTGCGAGATCATGGCCATTGGATCACGATCCAAGGGTCCACAACACGCTTAATGGGTCTATTTAAAAAATTTGAGGCACAGCTAAGGAGTAATCTCAACCATTAGATGGTGATCCAACGGCTGAGAATGCTTGATGATTATGCCTTTAGAGTTGAGTAGAGGGTCTAGGGCAGCTCTAAGAGGCTGGGATGGAGCCACAATGATGCTATGGATGTCGTATTAGGTTGATTTTCTTGTCATCAGGATGCAATCATTGACCTAAACGCATCCGTGCAGTTAGATTTTTCATTTGAGGCTCTGAATCGTGTCACCTTGCCCCTTAGCCTTTGATCTTCTTTGGACTACATATGACGCTACAAAGGTCCAATCAGGGTGATTTCAGAGGGTTGGACTCCGATCGCCGCCCTAATTAGATCTGTATGGTTGGATCTTCAATCTGAGGCCCATAAATGTATTATTTTCTACCCTACCCACAAAAATAGGTGAATTAATGTATAATTTACAGAATTATTTTAAATGCAAAATGATTCATGTTATGTAATATTTATAATGTTGAATGCTTCTATGTTCCTAGAAACACGCATAAATAGGCAATTTAAGCTAGATAAATGTGTCTACATCATACAACTAGTAGATGGTAGGCATGCCCCCATCCATGGTAAGGGGGGGTGTCAGTCACTCCTATTATGGACCTCTTTGATGTTTGTTATGTGCCTGACTTGGTAATGCAGTTGTTGTCTGTTACTATCACTAAGCAACTGAATTGCTGTGCCATTTTTAATGCAGTTGGGTGTACGTTTCAGAACCGCATGACAACGAGGATGATTGGTGGTGAACATAAGGAGGGGGTGTTTACCGGCTAGTTCAGAGTCCACTTCTTGCAGCTTATTAGACGAGTACTACTGTAGGGAGTGCCTTGCAGTGGCACAGATGACTAGGCCATCCTTCACTAGACAAACTATGTCGAATCATCTCTTCATCTTCTCCTGCCATGAAGATTCAATGTGATGCCTGTCAGCTGGGGAAGCATCACCGAGCTAGTTTTCCAGCTTTTATCTAGCCTAGTAGTTTGGCTTGTTTTGATTTGGTGCATTGTGATGTTTAGGGTTCTAGTCGTGTGGCAGACCAATAGAACTATTGCTATTATTTGTTATTTGTTGATGACTTCTCCTATTTATCATGAATAGTTTTTTATGTGCAGTAAATCAGAGATTGGATCTATTATTCAACAGTTTGTAGATTTTGTGAAAACTCAGTTTGGTTTTGCATTAAGAAGATCAGAAGTAATAATGCTATGGAATTTTGTGTTAAGCACTTGGCATTGTACATTAGACGTCCTATCTCCACACGTCACAGCAAATTGGGGTTGCAGAATGACAACACCATCATATTCTGGATACAGCTAGAGCCTTGCTTATCCAAAATATTGTCCCACATAGCTACTTGGGAGATGCTATTCTCACTTCCTATTATCTCATCAACAGGCTGCCTTCCTTTGTGCTTCATGAGCAGATTCCATGGAATATTTTATATCCTGATTCAGACTTGTTTCTAGTACCGCTAAATATATTTGGCTATGTGGCATTTGTGCACCTCCTTGGGCCTAGTCGTGATAAATTGACTCTTAGGATAGTTAAGTATGTGTTTCTTGGTTATTCACTCACTCAAAAGGGATATAGGTGTCTTGACCCTATACACCAGAGGCACTATGTCAATGCGGATGTGACATTTCATGAATCGATTCCCTACTTTTCTACTTCAGGCCATCAGTTAAAGGATGTGGAGATGGCTATGCCAATGACTACTCCTTCTATAGCCATGGAGGATTTTTCTCAAAGTGGTAGTTTACCTACTACAGAGTAGCCTGTGTGCACATTCAGAGTAGTATTGCTAAATGATAAGACTTTCAAGGGAACCACATATCAACTTCTTTCAAGGGAACCACACCCCCCTCCTCCGCAGTTCCTACTGAGTCACCACTGTTCTCCCCCACTCATGTATATGTTGAGGCTATTGACAGTACTTCTCCTGATAACGTGTCTCCAGGTTCTACCTCCATGCCTATGGATGATGATATTCTTATTACTATCTGGAATGCTCCCTAGCCCTGTGCCTAGTATTGTGTTGCTAGGAGTGCTATTTTTGCTAATTCTCTAGGTACAGAGTTTCATGCACTCACTGCAGTAGTTTTCAGTGCTAAGATTCCTAGTACTTACAGCAGGCTCTATTAGATCCACATTGGAAGGCAATGATGGAGGAAATGTATGATTTTAGTGATAAAGGCACCTGGGAGTTTACTACTTTACCTCCAAGTGTGCACCTTGTTAGTTGGTTTCTGCCTTGAAATACAATCCAGATGAGTTGATTTCTTGGTACAAGGCTCGCCTCATGGACAAAGGATTCACTCAAACTTATGGGGTGGATTTCTTTGACACATTCTCACCAATTGCTCATTTTTCCAAAATCTGTATACTTATATCTGTTGCAACTCATTATAGATGGAATCTACGTCAGCTAGATGTTAAAAATGCGTTCCTTTATGGAGATTTACAGGAGTAGATATACATGCAGCAGCCTCTTAGATTTGAGGTTCAAGGGGAGTGTGTTTGCAGGCTCCATAAAGCCATTTATGATCTTAAACAGAGCCCTCGAGCCTAGTTTCAGTGCCTATCTGAGAGGCATTGTCTATTATTGGGATGCAAAAGTCATTGTCTGATCATTCGCTATTTGTAAGGAAGACTAGTGGTGGTATTGTGCTCTACTTGTGTATGTGGATGACCTTATCCTCACAGGTGATGACACAACTGGTATTTCTCAAGTGAAAGAGAATTTGGCACACTAGTTTGTTATGGACCTTGGTAAGCAAGGGATAGTTATGTCACAAAGAAAGTATGCTCTTGACATTCTCTAGGAGACTGCCAAGTTAGAATCCAAGGGTGCCAATATCTGTATGGATCTTATGGTTCGTCTCTTTGATAATACTATGAAGTTGAAGGACAAGAAGGCCTATCGATAGCTGGTGGGGAAACTTTTCTATCTGACCATCACTAGGCCAGACATTAACCTTGCAATGGGTAAGCTAAGTCATTTCTTAGATTGACCTACTGATGTTCATTGGCAGGCTATGATGTAAATGTTGAGGTACATCAAAGAATGTCCAGGTAGGGCCATTTTGTTCCAGAAGAAGGAACCTATGTCTATTATTGACTACTCAGATGTAGATTATGCAGGTGACGTTTGAGATAGGAGTCTACTATCGGCTTCTGTACTTTTGCAGCTAAGAATTTAGTGACCTGGAGGAGCAAGAAACAAAGTGTAGTTTCACGCTCCAATGCTAAGTCTGAGTACTATGCTATGGCACATACTGGAGTTGAGATGATATGAATAAGATCTTTGTTTAGAGATCTTCATGTTACTATTCAGGAGCCAATGGAAATGTATTGTGACAACTGGGCTGCAACATATATTTCTAACAATCCCATATTCCATGAGAGAACCAAATATGTGGAAGTTGATTGTCATTACATTAGGAGCTTAATTTAAGAAGGTCTTCTTTACACTACTTGTCTTGCCTCTTTAGACCAAATTGCAAACATATTTACTAAGCCGTTATCTCGCCCTATATTTGAAAAATGTAGAAACAAGTTGAGCATGGTGGATATATATAATCTAGCTTGAGGGGGAGTGTTACATTATGTTTTGAGGGGCTTTTTATCTTTTTATTTTTCTTTTGGACTTATGTCATATTTTTTCCCTCACCTCTCTCTATATAAAGAGATGTAGGGATGTCTTACTAATTTATGAAGTTTCATTTTATTCAACTCACAAACATACACATGCATGCACGTGCTCACATAGACATTGTCATGTTATATTTCCTACTTTCCCTTCTGTACTATATGTTTTGTAACTCTGGTACGTATCTCTCATCTTCAAGTTTATTTTTGGGCATCAAAATGTTCTTTCTTATGATCATTAATGACAGTGGTGCCAATTTTGTTTGGAAAAGGAACCTTAAATTGTCTTCTTGCAATACCTAAATCTCCTTTTCTCTAAAACATTGCTTTCGCTGAATCCTTGTTTAGACTATTAATGATAAAGTTTTATGATTCCAAGAAAAGTTTTCTATGCATTAAGGTCTCATGTTGATATTAGAATGGATTTGCAGGTTGATTGCTACCAAGAAGGAAATTCCAAAAGGAATTAGAGTGTTCATGATAAAGTATCATAAATAATAGAAATGGAAATTGAAGATTGAACCTTTCTAGGTGGGACATTTAGCTTGGTAACATTTATGATGGCAGACATCAATGCATGCAACTTGCTGCTGAAAGTCCACATTGGTTGTATAAGGTAACTTAACATAAGCTTAGACTCACATTGACAAGCTTTGAGAAATGAACATGCCTCTTCAAGGTCAATATCAAATAGGCGAATCTTATTTGCATTTCATCATCTTTTAAATACACATCGATTTCTAATCATCGAGTATATGAAGTTTGGGAGAGTCAAAGAGGCTGAAAAAGTTATCAACAATCTATGGGGTCAAGCTAAAGTTGAAAATTCAATTGAAGAGCTCAAATATGAGCAGGGTGAACTTTGCACAATTGATAATTTCAATTTTTAATACAAATTTAAACCAAGCACAAATTCAATTAGGCCACAAAAGAATACATGATTTATAGAGGAAACCCAAAATCGGGAAAAACCTCCACCTTGTCTCTGAGCAAGGATTTTGCATTTGCCTCTAGCAAGCAAATATCACCATGCTACCACTTGACTCGAGGGTGGTAAATCCTCAATATAATAACTTTCTTATACACCAACAAGAAAGCAAGTTTGTCCTTCTTTCTTAGAAGAACCGGTATCCCACAATCCAGGAGCCTATCTTACAACAAAAGATAAAGAGAAATAGTATAGCAATCCTAATGAGCCAATATAGTTTTATGTAATGAACTTGCTCAAATTATCTTTTGTTTTCGTCGAAATACTTGTTCAAGATAAAGATGGATTCTTTAATTTCGTAAAGTAATATCAAATTTATTATCTTGAAAACATTTTCATATATGAATGAGAAAATAATTTCACAAAACATAATAGTCAAGATATATTCTCAAGCTTGATAATAAGATTTTATAAGAAATACAATTACGTAATCAAGCTAGAAATATTATGGATTCGACTTCCCTTCTATGATACAGAGAAATAATAAAGTTGGAAGAACATAAACTTAAATATGCAGATCAAAATTCATTCAAGTCGTAGCTTTCACATAAGTGATTATCTTTGCAAAAGGAGCAACACTAATGCACACTTTGGAGAGGACTACACTTATTTAATGTCGTGAGCAACAAAGCACAAGGGAGAGAGCAATTTTCTTTTGTATGCATGTATCTTTATTTTTGTGTGTGTATATTTTAAAAATGAAGTAAAGGACATATTTATAGATGAATTTTGAAAGGGTGCAATGATTGGAAAGTGGAGTTAAGGGAAGTTAGTAAACTACTCGTTAGTGAAGAGATGCAACCTTTTGTTAAAAAAATTTGCAAATGGTATGAAGAACCTTCCCCTTTTTTTGAAACGTTGGTAACTGCCTTTGTTCTAGAAAGAATATTAAGTATTAAGAAATAGTTACTTAAATTTCAAACAAAAGAACTTCACGTTGGAAACAACCTTAATTCAAAGAGGATTTTAAATGTAAGTTGAAAAAACATGTTGTTTTGTGTTAAACATAAGATAAATACCTATATTATAGGAACAAGTTCTTTTAGATTTCAATAAAAATGCAGGGTAATTAATTTGCTTAAGTGTGCAGGTGTACTTAGTGGACTAAGTGTATTTTACTTATTTATTAAATTGGCTCTTTACATAAATTAACTAAGAAAAAAAAAAAGTTCTTCAAGAACTTTAAGAGCATCATTATTAAATATCTACAAGTTGACATTGCACAAATAATATTGTATATTTTGTTAAACAACAAAATAAGCTGGGAAATAACAAAATCTAAAGTGAAAGAGAGTGGTACAAATGTTGAGGTTAGCTGGTTAGAACTTCTTCAAGAACCAAATAGCAAAAGTTTATGCACCTCCTCCTAAGTTGTATGCCTAAACTCAAATTTTACTGTCTCCCAATTTAGCATATTATAGGACCTCTTTGTCATTCAATCTGAAAGAGCATTTGATATTAATTTTGGAAGTGGATATTGGCTTAAAAAGTATCTTTCTAATACTTTTTAAGAAAGTTTAGCATTTGATATTTGATATTGATTTTATCATGATGACCTTGCCATGATGTACTCAAGTGGCTGTTGCCCATCTAGATAATCTAGATGCATTCAGAGGTCTAGTAAATCAAGTATGATTCTATAATCCTCAGTAGAGGTGCTACCCATGGAAACCAAGTTAACACTGCCATTTGAATCTTGGCTTAGGCTTAGGCTTAATGTAGTAAGATTAGATTTGAACCTAAATCTTTTAGGTGGGAGTCCTATTCCTTGGCACCAAGCCATTTAAGTAGGCTTGCACAATCTCTTCTTATGGTATATTTGATGAATGATGTTCCATGATGGGCTAAATATACATTGGATCTTGTGGTTTAAAAAAATCATGTATATTAAGCATCTTTATAACATACCAATTATCATTTTATCAATTTTGCATATTTTAAGCTTCTCTTGAAGTCATTTAATTTATCAAAACCACATATGTGTTTGCATGAACAAAGTAGAAATATCCTTGATTCCTTGAGCATAGATGTAGACAACCTTATGAGATCTTCTTGTTTATATATATTTGTTAAGCGACAAGAGTTATTCATATATGCAATAGGAGTCTTTATGCTCTTGCATTTATTGTTGGTAAATCTCAAAATTGAATGTAGTCTCTCTTCCAAGAGGACTTACTATCTAGTCGATAGCATTGACATTTCAAATAGAATAATGCTACTTGCATAAGTATACTTCCTCTCATATGGTCCTAAGGTTTCATCTATATTAAATGGTTTGTTAAATTTTTTGTAGGTTGCATCACCACCAAGGAGCTTGGAATAGTAATGAGATCTCTAGGTCGAAACCCATGGAGGCAGAGTTACAGGACATGATTAATGAGGTGTATGATGATGGCAATGGGTCAATTGATTTCCTTGAGTTTCTTAACCTCATGGCCAGGAAGATGAGGGACACTAATTCAGAGAAGGGGCTAAAGGAGGTCTTCAGAGTGTTCAACAAAGATCAAAATGGTTTCATCTTAGCTACTTATCTCCGCCATGTCATAACCAACCTTGGGGAGAAGCTGACTAATGATGAGGTCGATGAGATGATCTGTGAGGATGATGTTGATGGGGATGGCCAAATCAACTATGAGGAGTTTGTTAAAGTCATGATGGCCAAGTGAGGCAATTCTTCCCGTATATAATTAGTGGCAATTCTATCACAAAAGGGGACTTTTATGGAGTAAACTTCCATTTTACCCTAATGGATGCTGCTGTAGTAGGCTTTAGGTAACAAAAAAGAATAGCATTGTCTTTTTGGTAGTTTGTTATTTGGCTTCTTCTTGTATTCGTTGTTAGTCTCCTTTTCTCCTTATCAAATTGATGATACCTGATGTTTGCATCGTTCTTAGGTATTATATTCTATGAATCTACTTACTTGCAAATTGGTAGATCACCAAATGTAAGCCTTATGGATTTGAGGACTATACTAGAGGGGAGGGGTGAATGGTATAGATGGTTATTTAAAAATTAATATAAGAAAAAATTTCAAATCATAAATAATCAAGTACAAGTACACCTCGATTTATAGTTGAAATCCTTCTAGGTGAAAATCACTACCTAGGCAACCTAACTTAGAATTTTCCCGACTAGGCACTGCTAATCAATTCACTAAAACTTCATACCACTTAAACAAGGTTGGCACAACCTCTTACAATGACCCTTCTCTTTTAATACATAAAGAGAAGCACAATAATGGGTCTCCCAAAACTACTTGGGACCCAAATCAAATAGGCAGAAAAATATAATACAATAAAATCCTAAGGAAACTTAAATATAAAATTAAATCAGGATTTTTTGTAGAGGCTATGAGCAGAGTTCTTTGAAAGTGTGGAAGAAAGAGCACAGAAGCATTTTAGAGAATAAAGTGCAAGAGCACCTTTTTCAGATTGATTTTGCCATTTTGTTGTGTGTAGAAAAAGGCTGCCAAGAACCTTTATTTATATTAGAAAATTACCCTAAATTGGAAAATATTCAAATGTAGTTGGCTGATCAAAATTAATATATTGGTCAATCGAAAAATAATTTGGTCGGTCAATTTACTTGATTGATTGATTACCTATTGATCGATTAATCTATCTTTTATGACCTTCCTAAATTAACTATATTTGATCGATTAATTAGATAGTTTGGTTGATCAAAGTGTTTTGGTCAATCATTTGATATTGTTGGTCGATCAAATAGTATTAAACTAAGATCTAAGTTGTTTATGTCTTTCGGAAAGATAATTGAGGTTCTGTACATATAATCTACACTCAAGAAAATAAGAAAAGATGCAAGAGGACTCCAGAGATAGCTTCAATCTTTTCCATGAGCCATGATAGAGTCTTGAAAGATTAGTTTGACAGAAAACATAAATTAACAATTATTGGGTGTTAGATGATTCCTTTATTCTATTTTACTTTTTAACCACTTTAGGCCTTGTTTTGTGGAACACTTAAGGCATTTATTTAATGGTTAGAATCGGTGCAGTCAAAGAAAAAAAAGAAAAGAAAGAAAGAAGGGTGAGAGAGTTAAGCCTAAGCCAATATTCAAAGTTGATAAGCTTATCTATGTGTTTTTTGTTGTTTGGACTTGTAGGTTGTTAGCATTTATTCTTCTTATGCTGTTGCTGCAGTAGGCTTGGCCATGGTTACTTTGGTTACAAAGAAATGCGATGGAGAGAGGTTTTCATTGACAATATTATTTTTTATTTTTATGTTCTTACAGATCCTACATCCCTCCCTGTCTATATCATTAAGACTATACAATGTCAATGTACAAGAACTACATGTAACACTGGATTAGACTAATAAGAACATCAGTTTTTTTTCTCTATGGTGGTTAACCATAACGAGTACTTTTGTCCTTTTTTTTGGTGCCTAGAAAGGCATTGTGCTCTTGGACGTGCAGGTCCTTCTTCATCAAGGTCGATGGCATGAGCAGCGTGCGAACTAACAACATGGCCACTTGCTGCATCAATCTATTATACCTGTACTTCTACTGCTACTCTTCTTCTTCTTATGTTCTTGGGTTCTGGAGGAGTAGTGGAGAGGAGTTGCTTCTATGGTTTTGAGGCAAAGGTGAGGTCTTTTTTCCTTTCAATTTATAGAGTTTCATTTTGTCTATCTGTTGAGATCTCTTCTCCACGAGTGTCGTGTGAGGTTTGATCTACTATTACCCCATTGCTTCCTTCCGAGGAAAAAAAAGGAAAATCGCTACTGAATTTTGGTGAATGGGAGTCTCATTATTAATTTTGGAGGGCTTTCTTTATTTCAATCTGTAAATATTTGAGGATATTGATTCTTTGTTTCCCTGAAGATTTTAAAGATTCTGATTCTCAATGGAAATTTGTCGATGATCATTGACTTCAGTTCTGGAATTCATGAATATTTGACAAAAATTAATTTCTATTATACCCCTTGATGACTGTTTGGCATTGTTCACATTAGTTGTTGCTTATTTTCTATTTAACTTCTAGGTGTTGTTTAATCATTTTCTGCTTAAAATTATTTTAGGAAGCAATGGTGGTCCTTAAGGAGAGTTATTTTATTACATACGTAACAATCTTTGATTGGCTATACTGGGATGCATGTTGATAGGAGTTTGCCAAGACCACTGACATCCCACCATGCAATTTTGATCTTCCCTTTCATCTTGTATGCTTTCCATTCCCATTCGTAGCATTGCCATTGATGGTAACACCATCATTCGTCATAACTAACTAAAATTAGTCAGATTCAAGTGTTAAATGCTCCTACATGATCATCTAAGGATCGTAAATCCGTATTGAACTGATTTGAGAAGATAGGAAAATGAAGTTAATTCTACTATTTTACCATCTCATCATGAATGCAGATTAACCAAGGGGTTCATCAGGTGCTAATCCAGGGTCAAATGAACTTAAATATCCAAGTGGGCTGACATTGACTAAATTAGGGTTTCATGCATTTCTAAGATTAAAATATCACTCAAAACCCTAATTATTAGCCTCACTCAAATTGAAAGGGTTCTAGTAGAGATAAATTCAATCTAAACCTCTTAAAATTCATTTAAAAATATTCTAAGAGGTTTGGTACCTTCACTTTGACCATATGAACCCATTTTGACCGAGAACAGAGATTCAGATGGGAATTTGCCTTGATTTGGGCTCTTGAGCAATTTACTTAGTCAAACGTGGTCAAAACCTAGATTCCTTCGGTTCAAATTAGGTTAACACCAAAATTTGGAACCAATTGGAGTCCATCTTGACCTAGTTTGCATTTTATCCCATAAATCTCTATTTATCACATCTGAGCCCTTAGCTTCCATATTTCCTTACCAATAGGCCCCTATCTTTCTCGTCTTCTTCACAAAGAGCCCCCTATTTCCTGAAACACATTGTTTCCTAATTAACCAGTCAACCCATACACAACCGACCTTTGAGCAAGAAGTTCTCCTTGATTCTTCAATCAAATCCCTTTAAATTTGGAGGGATTGATCGGAAGGAGATCCTCTTTCCATTGGACCAAATCTCAGGTCCTGATTTGGAGTGAGAAGCTCCAGCGAGCTCATGAAATTGGCAGGATTCAACCTATTTAATTTGTGCATCAAACTCATGAACCTATGGCAAATCGCTGCTCTTTTCTCACCTATATAAGTTCTAGCATGTTTTCAAGCTAGAAGGAGCCAAGATAGGGGCAAAAATCACCTTTCTTCTTTTCCTCTAGTCGTCTCTGACTTGCACTCCGGTAACCTTCATGGTCATCTTCCTCCAACCACCTAACCATCAAATTGGGTGTCCCAAACTCTTCCTCATGTTCGTCCATGCCTGGTGTGCCAAAGTCAGGGCTTCCAACCCCATCTTTGTCATCGTCCACCTCATCAAAGAGTCCATCTTCCTTGACTCCAACGAAGCAAGCTACCAAGGAATCCCTACCCCTTTCATCCAATAGCTTATCTCTTCTTACTTCTCACTCTCTAGATTAGGATTAAGTCCTTAGTTCCTAGTTTCGGCCCTTATTCCTCTCCATTCCTCTCTTTCCTCCTTGTGATTGGCGAGAGCTCCGGTGAGCTCAATCCACACCTCCACACCACCATCCACTACATCACCTACCACACAAGCATCCTTACAACTCGTAGATCAAAAGACCTCAAGAAATTAAGGGCCTTGACCTATGAATCACTTCGTCGGACACAACCACCATTCACAACCATCACCACCGTTCAACCATCCTACATTTCCATGCACCAAATCAACACTGCTACCACCTTCGCCACCTTACAGCGATGCTCATGGACCATCTAATTTGGGTCAAAGACCCGTGCTAGTGTTTTTAGGTACTCGCTGCCGCTATCGTCATCCTTGTCTCCGACCATCAATTACCCTTGCTACAACCTCCAGGCGTTGTGGTTTCACATCAGGAAGGGCTCCAGGCCTTCAATTGAGCAAAGCAACACAAAAATATCACAAATTGCATGGAAGCCATCACCTACAGCTGCAACGAAGAGGAGGACTCAACATTAGTCCCACATCATTGGATCTTAAATTGGAAATCTCTTCATAAGGGTTTTCATGCATAACCTCTTCACCCAAGCACACGGGGGGTTGGGTCCCCCACGCACGCCTCACGCACACCTCTCCCACACTCAAGCCACATGGGTCTGGTCCTAGGTCCGGATCCAATTAGGGCTCGATTAGGAAGAGAGAGTGAAAGGTCGAGATTTATGAGAGGGAGAATCGGGGTTTTTGCTCTCGAGATCTGTGCCTACAGACTTATTAGGCAAAAAGTTGTGAAGAGGCTATGGGCTGAGAACTTAAGGTGTCTGCTGAAAGAGAGAGAGATGTTTGATTTGTCTAATTTGGCTATGTGACTAAGTGCTGAGAAATAAAGAAGAGAAGAAAGAAGAACAAAGTCTAATTGAGAAGCCTAGGTGTTAACTGATTAATTGGCGGTTTCAACCACCACTTTTTGGACTTTTTATTATCTTTTTGATTGTTGAACTTGAGACTCAATTAGGTTATTGAATATATGTTTGATTACTTATTCATTACATATATTATTTCATTGTGAATCAGATTGTTTATGCTCATTAGTATTCATTGATTAGTGGATTGAATTCTGATTGCGAAAAAGCGTGATCTATAAAAATTGTGAATTAGGTTGTTACAACAAGAAATTTGGATAGCTTTTAAATTTGTAAAATCCAAGTACTTGGGAAAGTATTTAGGTCATCCCAAGGGAGGTAGGAAAGCTTTTAAGAAAATTCTCGCTGATAATAGAAAATCAACTTTCCTTTTGGGATTTTTGAAATATATACTTTTTAGGATTTTGAATATGGGCAAAACAATTGCAGAGAGAAAATGAGAAATTGAAACTACGAGAAAATGAAGCAACAAGTGCCTTGTTTCTCCAACACACTCCAAGCAAGGGATGCTTGGAATAATGGAGAGCAAGTCACAAAAATCACAATCTATCTAAAAGAATGGTAAAGGAATGCTTCTTGAACAAGGAAATTGTTTTACACGGACTTGGAGAATTCACAAGTAAGAAGAATTCCTACTTGTAATCTCCAACAAAAAGAAATTAGAACACTAAACTACCATGCGACAAAATACAAAAAAAATGTAGAACAAGGCTTGTGAAGAAGATGGTGGTGGTGTTGCGGAGTTTTCGCTCCAACTCAGGTTGCCCCTTGGTTGAAGGAAGCTTGCTCCGGGTGCCTGGTTCTCCTTCCTTTTGGCAAGCCCTAGATGGGCGTGCCTGGCAGTTCCTAGAGTGGAAGATTTCCACTCCAAAAATTCCTCCTTAGGGTGGCATGGACCACCCTCCTTACTCCTCCTCTCGATGTCTTCCTTGCCTGGGCTCCCTCCTTGGTTAGGTGATGACACACAAGGAAGAAGAAAGAGTTGAAGCCACCAAGGAGGTAGTGTCTCCTTGATCTTCTTCTTCTTCTCCTTTCTTCCTTGGTCTTTGGTAATAGTGGATCTAGGTGGAGAATAATAGTAACCAAGGATGCCTTTTTGGTGGTGGTTATGGGTCATTATATAGGCCAAAGGTGTTGGTTGGGTTAAGTGGCATGGAAGGTGATGTAGGGATAGGATGAAGAATTAGGGTGGTGGCTAATGGATGGAAGGCTTGGATAGGTTGGATTCATATGTAGGGATGTGTAGGGAGAGTTGGAACCAACTCTAGGTGTGGTTGGATGGGGCTGGTGCCAATTTAGGTTGGGTTAAGGAGGGTTGGCATGGAGTGGCATGGATGGTTAGGATGGGTTTTTGGAAGGGTGGTTGTGAGATCTATTGTCATGGATGGTTGGTGCCAAGTGGAAGGGTTTGTAGGTGTATGGTTAAGGTTGATTAGGCTAGAGTTGGCACCATCTTTGGGTTTAATAAATTGCGCCAAAAGGGATGATTAAGATTTGTTCTAGGTGGGTAGTTAAGGATCCTAGGGTTAAGGAGGTTTGGCGCCACATGAATATGTGTAAGGGGGGTAGTTATGGGTGGCTTAGGGACACCTAAGTTGGCGCCAACCATGGAAAGGTGCCATGGTTTGGCGCCATCCTAAAGGGGTTCTAGAAGGGGGGGATTAGGTGTAAGGTTGAGATGAGTTTAGGGGGTACGTGTAAGGCTAGAGTAGGGGGGTGTTTTGGCGCCAAAGGGAGGGGTTTCTAGAAGGGGAAGTTGGCGCCAACATTGGTGGCTTTTGGAGGTGGTGGTGTGAAGGGACATGAAGGTTGGTGGTGCCAACTAAGAGTGGAGTAGATAGCTTGCTTAGCTATATGTATATAATGTACAATATATATATAATGTGTATAAATAACTTATATATGTATTCTATATATTAAATTAAATATTTAGAATGATTTATTGTATATATAATCTTATTGTATAATTATTTATTAATTTATATTAATTAAATGTATACTAAACTAAGTAATTATATAAACCTTTTTAAATGTACATAATTATTTCTAATACTGTACATACATGTTTAACTATGTATTATGTACTGTATAATACCTGTAATTTAATTTAATACTGAAGTAAGTTATAATGTACACTTGTATAATATCATATTAATTATTTTCAACCTATGTATACTGTATTTATACTGTATTATAGTATTTATAAATTATTTATGTATAAAACTAACTTAAACATGTAATTAAATGTAAATAAATTAAAATAAAGTTCCTAAAATACAATAAAAATGTATAATAAATAATTTATTATGTACATTAACACTGTATAAAGTCAATTTGATGATTAAGACATTAATTTATGCTTTAATTAAGTAATTAACCTCTAATTTAATGTGTATAATCAACCAACTTTAACTAATTTAATTATATATCTAAATAATTTATTTCCCTAAATTAACTATACCATTATATAGCCCTATATAAGGGCTTTTCAAAAAAATAATTTATTTTAGAATCGAAGCTAAATTGGGTGCTCAAATCTAAGGCCAAATCGTCTGATTTCATGCATTACACAATGCAGCAGCATTGCCAAATTAGGTGCTTGATTAGTGCCACATCGAGCATGGCAAACCGTGCACTGTGGTATAAATTGATTTCCTTCCTAAGCCCCAGCAGTCATCAGGCACTGGGCACCACTACACACTATATAGCATTATCCTCTGATTTGAAATGAGCATGTATTGGTACGTTTGTACAGTGGTGGGACGGGGGCCACGCACTGTGCTAGGCCTATTGTGGGCCAGTTATTGGGTCGAAAAATGGATTAAATCACCTGATTAAACTAGGGCTGACCCAAAGTAGAAGCTTGATACCGCCCAAAAGGGCACTGTGTATCCCTCGAAATGGGCTGGCCTGCCCATTAAACCATCTTTTTGTTCTATGTGCACCAGAAGTCTAAGAGAGAGGGAGGACGACCTAAATTTGGCTATGTGTCTAAAGAGAGGAGAAGAGAGGAGTGAGTCGCAAATGTGGCTAAGTGTTGAAGTGCTTGTGTGCTTCTATGTACATGTATATATGTATTTATATATATATATATAGTATAAATATATGTAAATAAATAAAGTAAATAATATATATGTATATGTATATATATGTGTATGGTAGAATAGTATAGAGATGTTTGAGCTCTCATATGTATATAAATAATGCAACGGCTTTAGTGACAGTTGGGTCTGTCACTGCATATATGAATATATGTTAGTATAGATAATAGTTTTTGCCTTGTGTTATGTGAATATTTCACTAAGGCTATAGCGACGCTTATTTATGTTACTGTATATGTAATATATGTTACTACAGATATTAGTATGTTAATATGATTTAGTATAATAGATATTAATAGCTATTTTTGTACCTTTACTTAGGTATTATGTAGAATAGTTGTATAAAACTAACATAGTGTAGTAGTAGTTAGTTTTTGATGCTTGTTTGTGTACATATGTTTTAAGCATTGCAATACATATTAATTGATTCGTTTGTAAATAATTAACTAATTCTTTCATTATTTGATTGATTCATTCATTTTGTAAATAAAATTAACATTTTTGGAATAAAAGAACATTTTTGAACTTAGAGAGTGAAGTATATCAATAACTAGCTCCCAATGAATGACCTGGAAGTAAATTAGTAAAAATTAGAAATAAATAAAATTGATGCGACATTGATTTGCATTTGTGACACATACTACAACAATGACAAATTAAACAACGTTTTTATTGCAAACCAATCGTCGATAGTTATACTTTTAGTGTCGTTGATTGAGATAAAAACTCGACAACAGCGCTTCATTGTGATTGTTTGACAATGGTTGCAAAACATTCATATTATTTTGGGCACCATTACCAGGGAGGCAACTCTCTGTACGCTAAAATTTTTCTTTTATTCTTCATTTGTACATATTTTTGATTTCTTGTATATAATCATTCTTTTATTCATATTCTTTGTTGTATATACATTCTTTTATTTGTTATATTCTTCAATTCTTTTTGTATATATTGATTTTGGCTAATCATTTTTCTTTTATTTTGTTTTCATGGTACTTGAGGAGGAATTGGAGGAGAATGGCTACTTCCCGATGGACCTGCTTCCCGATTTTTCTTCTATTCCAGGACTTTTTTGATGGAGCCATGTTTAGATTAGTTTAGATATTAGGATTTAGGTTTAGATTTTATTTTTATTTTTAGGATTCTTTGTATAGTCATAAGTTGTGAGAGCATGTTCTCGCACATTTGATGTAATAATGTGGACTGTGGACGCTTATTCTTTTATGCTTTTTTTGCTTTAGGTTTTTCGATTTTATTTTTCGATTTGATTTGATTTCTTGCATTAAAAATATAAAAAAATCTGCAAAATTGAAAATATAAAAAAATGTTTCATCTCTACTTATCTAGCAATAGCATGACATAGGCATGCCATCTTAAGATTGCATCAATTCCTACTAGATTTATTTTATGTCAATGTACATTAAATGTTGAGTGCTGGAGCCAGGTTTGATTTCTAACTTTCTTAAGCTGCTACCATCCTTGCATTGGACATAATTAAGAAAGACCACCACTTGTTTGCAAAAGATTAAAAAGTGAGACTAGCTACATGAAAGACACTCTTAAAGAGAACCTAATTCAAAGTGTGACTCAATTAAATTCTCTAAAACCTTGTGTGGTTTTTCATCGAGATTCTATTGATTGATTCTATCATATACACACTACACAATCACATAAGGTACACAAGAACACACTTTTCTATCTCATCTCTCTGTGCACCCATAGGAGGTTGGATTTGCCACCAGTCTTATCCAAGATTCTGGGAGGATTTAGAGGTTTGCACACGGATAGGTTTTTCTTAGGATGCATACGATTGCATTAATAATATCTATTTGCGCACTATATTTTTCGTAGTAGACCAAAAAGAAAAATTCAAGACTTTTGTCTCACTTGAATGTTGTGGTCTTGATTCTGAGATTGAGATTTTGTTTGGTTGGATTGATTTGTCCTGAGTTTGTGACTGCTTCGTAAAATGTTTTCAAAAACCAAACTCATGAACAGTAGATCTTCTTAACACCAACCACTAGTACTTCTTTTGGGTATTGATGCCCAAGTCACCTACACTTCCTCCTTCTTTATAGTCTCCTTCAGGGAAGGACCTGTGAACAATCCACTTGTGACACTACTATTCTGGAGGAACCTTTGTTCCTCAATATCTTGATCCTTCTGCACCTTACTCAGATCAGCAATCACCTCTTCTTCCCAACCCGAATTCATCTTCTTCATTTTGACTCTGCATTCATTGATTGAAGAGGTGGAGGCTGTAGATTTTTCTGGACATTTTGTTTCATTAGTTGGACCTTGAGCTAAGTAATTCTGAGATGATTTGATTCTATCTACTTGGACCTTGAGCCAAGTCTCTTTGATGTGATACCTACTCTTTACTTGGGCCTTGTACAAAGTATCTAATTTTGATTCTAATTGATTATGGAGCTATTCTTCACCTTGGAGATTGATAAACTTCCCTATCTTGATCCGTATCATTCATTGAGCTTCATTGACTTGTCAATTCTCTACCATCTTTTGGCTCCTACATTCTTGACTTTTACTGGGTTTACACCAAGCTAAAGGCGTTAAACTTAGCAAACCTATCTTTTGTACATAGTTGTTTTCACCTTTCTTGTTTTCCATTTCTTCATTAAGTGTCTATCCTTGCATTTTTAGCATGCATTCATAGTCACATATGTCATGCATTTCACTTCTAAGTCCAACTTTCCACTTTGATCTTGTATTAGACTTAAAATCATAGGCACAGAGGTTTTTATCTCCTCATTACGACTTCCTTCCATCACCCAATCTAGGATAGTGAAAAGCAGAGCATGCATTTGCATCCACCCTATTCATAAAATGAGGATATTGCATCATTTAAGCATGGGGGGTGTAAATGGTGAAATCTTTTACTGAAATGCAATTATAAACACACCTGTAGTGTATATAGTATAGTATTATCAAAAATACCAAACAAATTGAAAAATTTTGAAAATTTTTGAAAAAAAATTACGAAGTCAAAAATATTAAAAAATGTTACAAACAAAAATTCCCAAAATACAATAAGGGACCTACTGATCTTTATTGTTATGGGAGAACCTCAAAAGCTAAAAACTTTAAGGAGAAAGAAAAGTTTGAAAGAATTATAAGTGTTTAATTATGATCTTATAGCTGAAAACAAAAATAGAATAAGTGTTTATGGGCATTCAACCTTTGCTGCTTAGACATTCCAAGCCACTGTAGCTTGATTCGCTCAGGCTTTGGCATAATACATTTTAAGCTTTGACAAGATAGACCACGATCTCTCCTAACTTAGGGCGTATTCTTGTGCCTGAGTTACCAGTACAGGATTCGTTGGTTTGCTTTGGCTTAGAGTCTAAGTAACCTTGGTTTACACTACACAGTGTCGGGAAAGATCTTGTGAACTTGAAATTCAACCCTAGTGTTCATTAAGGAAGGTGGAGTCCTTACCTGTGCGTGCAAGTAGACTCTTCATCCTAGTCTTTAGTCTTGTGTTTAGGAGAAGCTCTTTCCACCAAAGTACTCACTCACCAATAAGTATGCTTTACTAAATAAAGTTGTCAGAGACATAATGACATTTATTTGTGAAAAAAAAAAGAAAAATAAAAAATAATTTTTCAGGAAAAGACATTCTTTAGAATAAGTCAAGTATGTTCTCAAAGTCCTGTAAATAGCCTTCCACCAAAAATATTTTCAAGGTGCATTACAAATATCCTATTTCCACCAAATATTCTTTAAGCCATAATGCAACAAGAGTTGGGTTTGAGTCTTCCTCATTTTTTAGAGTCAATCCAAAAATATGAGCTGAAGCTAGGACCAACCAGTACTTAAAAAGAAGTGAAACCCCAAGATTGAGTTTTGAAGTTCATTTGGTTAGTCCTGACCTATCACTAGCACAACCATAACCACTTAGCTTTTGAGCTTTGTAAAACCTTTTGAGTCCTAGAAATCATACTTAAAGTTTAAATATCAAGAGTCCTTATTGGTTGAGAGATGGTTAAGTCTTAAGTTCTGGTTAGTCTTCTTAAGCGACAAGTTCTTACAATGTCCAAACATAAACACAGTTGCCTTATCGAAAAATCTTTCAGCTTAAAGATCATCTCTAAACATTTAACAATTTGAGAAAAGAAAAATAGATATCTAATCACACTTACCTAGCTGAAACTTAAATGCTTTGCACTTTAATGGGTTGTTTGCTAAGGGACTAGCAAAACCTAAGCATGGGGTTATGATGAGGTGTGGCTCATCATAGCTAAAATGCCCATGTTAAGCTAGAACAATAGGCAGAGGGAACTTCTTCCTCAACTTCTTCTGCCTCTCGCCGGCCAAAGTAGAGGCTCCCAGACCCCTTCCTCCTCGTTGTCTCTCCCTTTGGAGAGTTCACCTTCTCTTGCGCCAGCTAATCATAGCCGGCGCCAAGTCCTTATCCCCTTCATCCGTAAATAAGCTCTCCTCTCTCTCTAGCATCTCCCTAACCTTCTATCTTCCTAAATTGAACTTTAAATCACCCACTCCCCCTTCATCTTCTCTGCCTCTGACGTAGCTCTGATGAGCTCACCATGCCACTACACTGCACCAAACTTCACACCAACACTCCCATTAGCTCCACCTCACCTCTACCTTTAAAAGCCCTCTATAAATTTCTCTGTCCACCCTCTCCAAGCCCTCGTTGGACGACTCATCCTTTCGCCACCTCCTCCGACATCGTCCTGCCACTATAACCCTCAATCTAGCAAAGGAACACCACCACCAAACTCCTCACACACCGGCAACCCTTTTGGACCATCTAATTGGGGCGTTAAGCCCATGTTTTGTGTTTTAGGCCTTTGCTGCCGATGATGAATCCACCACCACTGTTAGCCACCTTATGCCATTGACTGCCCTCATCACGACCTCAATCAGGTGCGGATTGACACCACGAAGGTGTCTGGGCCTTCAATTGGCCAAAACAGCAGCAGCAACTTCCTTGATTTCTCAAGCTTCATCCACAGCTACACGGGAGGGAGGAAGAAGGGGACATAGTCCTACATTAGTCGCAACAAAGCACATGCAACACATAAAAGGGAAGAGTGCCCAAGGCTATCTGCCTTAGACACGGGGTGAGGTTCCTCACTCTCACTTACGCACTCCTCGCTCACCTCACATGCTCGGTGAGTCTGGACCCCATACTCGGATCCGATTATCCAATTATGTGCCCGATTAGAGAAATAGAGAAGAAATTCTGAATAGGGTGGGGAGGGTTTTGCACTGTTCATCCTCGAGATGTGTGCATATGTGTTCTATACTTAGCATCTCTATGGTCTCTGCTGTAGCACTATTGAGGTCCTGTGCCTTTGTGTGGTTGCTCCTACTGTGCCTTGTGACCACTTAAGGCGTCTGAGCCTTACTTGCGATGTCTCACTTGGCTTTGGCTCTGATACTGTGGACATATTTGGTGTCAGAATCTGACGTGGATATTTGCAAATAAGTGGTTCAAAGACTACTGTTGAGATATTTGATTGGTTCATACTTGGGATATATGCTTAATTCGAGGGATTAAGTGGTGATTTAAATCACCATTCTTTTTAGATTCTAGATTTATTTTTATTCAAATAACTTGTGATACAATTGAATATCATTTTGAGTAGATTATTATTCATTGAACATCTTATTATTGTGCTCATTATTTCTATATTGTGATTAGTGTGTGAATTCCACATTTGCTCCCTACAAATGACCTTGGACTAAATTCTTTATTTTTAAGTACTCTATAAATTTAAATGTTGTAGCATTTTGTTGATCATACTACAACGTGTGCCTCTTTCCTAAAACTTGACTCAAATGTTGCAACAATTACATTTAGGTCCTTAGGTCATATACAATTATTCACGATTGAAACCTTCAAGGACCATCTAAAAACTGTCGAGGACTTTTTTGTAAAACCCAAGGACTATGTTGTACCCATTCTTCTCACTTATGGGGCTTTTCCTAAATGTTCTACCCCTTCTCCCATTTGTCCTTCCTAGCAAATTACCCCTTTAGACCTGATGGTGCGGGTCCACTGTAACACTCGTTAGAACTCGTGAAATCACGGTCATCGTCCCCTTGTTGCCTTGATCTTACGATCGATCTAAATCCAATCTTCCCGCACCTTTGCACGTGGAATCACCTCCTATCCTAGATCTCATCTGACGGTGGGATTTCATTTTGAAACTTCGCGTGCTCCTCTCTTTCCATCCCCACTGTAGAAGCCTTAATGGGCTAATCTCACCACTGCAGTGAGTACAATCAGTGAAATGCCTACTTATACACCTCCTTGAGCTCACGCGCAAGATAATTGCTCCCTCCCCCCTGAGTGGTTCCCTTCGTCCATCTCCTCAGCTCCCCTACCTCAATTCCTCACCTGCGGTGATAGAGCAAGCTCTCCTCCCTCCTTCAATCACTTTTAGCCACCAGCTACTAGCTCTTTGACACCTCCTTCTTTAGCTGAGGGTCTCCATTTCATCGCCATTGACCTCTAGCCAGTGGACCTTGGACACCACCTTCATCTGTTAGCTAGATTTACCTCATTCGTAGATTAGTTTTCCTTCTTTCTAGATTAGTTTTAGTGCTAGTTAGTGTAATTTTGATCAGTAGGAGTAGATTAGATAGTCAAATCTGTGATGAATTAATTTAGATTAGTTTAGATCTAGTTTAGATCCAACCCAACCTCTCTGATCAATTTAGATTAGAGAGGAGTTTTTTGCACTTTCACATCGATTCATGCAGCTTTTCCTACTCGTAATTCATTTTTCTCTAATTTCCTCGCATTCTAATCACCGTTCACCCCTTCATCAAGGCCTAATTTAGATCTGAGAGTTTTGGCTTCTAGATATGAATTTGTACCTAAAATCCACCTGGGGGATCTCCCATTCACTCCAATTCACAAAGACCCCCCAATCTGGTTTTAATTGAACCGATTCACTCGATTGTTTTAGATTTGGATTTCACACCCAATTTTGCGATTTGTAGTCAATTTGGTTTTAAATGGATTTAATTGAGCGATTTGAGTTTTCATTCACTCAATTGGGTGTAATGCGATGAATCTAAGGTGTTTGATGTGATTTTTAATTTTCAGATGAGCATAAGCCCAATTTGAGTTGCATTTTGGGTAGTTTAGCCAAGGAATTTTAGATTCACTAAAAAGTGGCTAAACAATGACCCAATTGGTTTTTCTAGGATTACCTAAGGTCCTTAGCACTAAGCTCTAGTGCTTAGGAACCCCTAGTGATCAGATCGCTTAAGTAAATCCTAAATCAAGAGCCCAATTTGGGCAACATGTTGATCTTAAGAAAGAAATGAGTTCAATCTGATTTCCAGGGTTAGGATGAGTTTGCAAGGATTGTTATGGAGATTCTGATTCATATTGTAGGTGAACATGATGCCTAGTTTGATCATTACCTTTGCATTGTCTATAATGTAAGGTAATGATGAAACTAGAGTTGTTAAGGTTTTGGAACTTGTGATTTGATTTAAATGAATTCCAAATCTTCTCTAAAGGTTTTATAACAGTTGAGATGTGATTTTAATGTGGATTGGATCAGATTTGGATTTGAAAAACATGTGTTTTTGGATATGGATTCCATCTTTGGTTTTCAATCCCAGATTTAAATGATTTGAGGAGGATTTTTAATGTTTATGACTGAGCAGCCTTCAGAGCTAGTTTTTCCAGATTATGAGTGTATTTTGGGTAGCTGTAGCATGACACAGCAGCAACAGTGGTTGCATTTGTGTTTAAGACTTCTGTAGCAGTCGCTGGGTGTTTGAATTGACAACAGCAACTGAATTAAGTTGCTGATATGTTTGGAAGTAGTTCTTTATTGCTGAAATTTGGATAGTAGCAGTTGGGTTGGTCTGTTGGAGTGGAATTTGGGGTGAACCTGGGGACCTAATGTAGTTGACATGTTGCCTAGGATTATAACTTAATGAACAAGCATTCATGTACTAAAATTGAGTTTTACTTCAACTAGAATTTCTTATAATCTTTTCTTAAATTCTTTTGTTGGCTACTATTATGAATTACAAGCTATTTTAATGAAATTAATGATCAAAATCATGTTATATGCTTTGAATATCTCTCATGTGTTGAGTTGGACATGTCTGAGTGATTTTTCTACATTTCCAATCATTAGAACTGAATATGAGGCCTTCGATTCATGTTTCCAACACCCTTTTAAACCTTGGATTATTGAAATTGAAAATACATAAAAAAATATTAAAAAATCATAAAAAAATAAAATAAAGGTGTCTTAAGTAGGATTGAGTATTTCTTTAGATGTGTGATGGTAACACCAGCATGAGCCCTAACTACTCTGTTTTGGTCTAAAAAAGATGATAAAAGCTCCTACATCACCATCAAGGGTCCTATATGCATGATGTTGTGTTTTGAGAAGAGAACAAGAAATCAGGGTTAATTTTATAATTTTAACAGCAAATCATGAACACAGAATAACCAAGGGGTTGTCTAGGGGTGAATTAAAGGTCAAATAAGCATTAAAGCCTAATAAGTGGGTCCATTAGATAGAAATGGGTTCTCACACATTTCAAGAATTAACAATAACCCAAAGCCCTAATTTCAGACCTGCTTAAATAATAGAGGTTCTGGTTAGGATAAATTCCATATAAGCCTCCTAAAAATCATAGAAAAATATTTCATAAGGTTTGGTATCCTTGATTTAACCATTAGAACCCATTTTGACCTAAAATAGAGTCTCAGATAGAAAGTTACCCTAAATTGGGTTTCTGGGTAAATTGCCTAGTCAAACTTAGTCAAAACCAAAATCCGACTTCACCATCAAATTCCTTAGGTCTAAATTTGGTTTGTACATTTGGGCCCAATCAGAGTCCATCTTGACCTAGTTTGCATCTTAGTCCAGTCTGACTCTCTCTCTCATTCATACCCCTAACTTTCAAAATCTTTACAAAAAACCCCCTAACTTCTCTTCATTTTCTTCAAATGGGTCCCTACTACCATGGCAGGTGTGAACCCAAAGGTGCCGAGCTTCAATCAGGGATACCTCCCTGATTTGTCGATCAATCCCTTCCAAAATTGGAAGAGATGATCTTGAGGCCATCCCTAAACAACTAAACCTAATTCTAGATCCCAAATCCACCCAAGAAGCTCATGCAAATCCTTGATTTCCAAGGATCTTCCTCCCTGATTTCTCAAGCTAAGTTGTTTCCAAGCTTGAGAAGCTCACCTAAGCTCTATAAAAGACCCTCATGGACTACCTGACCTCCTTAGCAAGTTTTTAGGCCACAAACTTCTTCCCTTCTCCCTCTCTAGCCTACTACAAGCTTTTCTCCGACGACCACCTTCCTCTGTTCGCTTCGCCAGCCGCCATGTACAATAGGCAGCTAGATCTTCTTCCCTTCTTCATTCCGCATTGTGCAATACTGGCGCAGTGCCATCCGACCTCCTCCTTGTCGCCGTTCTCCCTCCTGGAGTGTTCTTCATCTTCGGTGCCGGCCTATCAAAGCCGGCACCTCCTCTGTATCCTCCTCGTCTGCTAGCACCTCTTCTTGGCTCCTCTTCATCTACTGATCACCCCAGCACCGCTAGACTTCGGTTTCGATCACAACTCACTCATCCCACCATCGTCTCCCCCGTCTTTGGCATACCTCTAGTGACCTCGAAAACCTCCTACACACCACCAATCCACCTGCCATCACTTCCTATACCTCCATCGAGCCCACGTGAGCAAAACCCCTAAAGAAATTGAGGGGATTGCTACACCCATCGTCTCCTCGAACACCTTCTCCTTCGCCTTCACAGCCCACCTTCGCCAGCCCACCATGACCACCTCCCCGGCAATGGCACCAAAATGTTAATGGGTAATTGAGGAGTTTTAAAAGATGTAATCATCGTAGCAAAGCCTTAATCACTCAAAAACAAATAAAATTTATAAACGCAGAATCTACAATGTAGTCCGAAGTCGAACACGGGGAGAAAATATGGAATTTACAACATTAATCACATTTAGAATCAATTAGCACAATTAATTGAGCATTCAAATATATATTCAATGAATAATAACCTATCACATTAGCTATTCAATGAAATCCAATGTATCTAGAGACAAAAAGAATATAGAGAAGCTAAAAAGTAGTGATTTGAATTACCAATTATTAGCCTATCAGATCTCAATTATATCAAATAAAAGAACAGTAGCTTGAATGCTACAGTGCCTCAGATGACAGTTTCCCAAATCAGACGGCTTAAAGTGTAAGCCACAACACAAGCACAAGGCTCTTAAGCCTTTCCCTTCTTTTTCTTCTTTCCTTCAATGCCTTCACTTTGTTCTCAGAACTTCTTTTCTCTCCTTCACAAAGGCAGGACCTACTCCCTTAGCGACTAAGTGTCGCACAAGGCACAACTACAGAGAGCAAAACCCTCCCCTACTCCCTCACAATTTCTCCTCTTCTCCTGAACCCTTGGACAGTAATCATGGAGTCAGGTGAACCATCTTCTAGTAGAACCACCAAAAGCATGTGTGAGGTGAGAGTAGAGAGTCTGCTGGTGCTCTAAGACTAGTGTAAGGAATCTTAAATTCTGGATAATTGGATAATGATACTCGGAGTTAGGCATAATTTTCATTCTCAGTTCTTGCGTACAAATTCTTTGAGAGAATCCTTGTGAGAGCCACCAAATAAGGCAAATACATAGAGTGGGTTTTGATAAAACTAAGACTAAGGTGGATAGTCATGACTGTCCTTTACGGAATCCTTGGTTGAAGGAGGGTACTAATGTCAAGGTCAGAAATACGCTGTCCTATCCATTCCCTTCCCGATGCCGAGAATAAGCACTTCCACCAAATAAGCCAGCCAAAATTCTCTTGAACATCTCTAATCCCAAATAATGCCTCGTGAATAAAAGTACGTATGATATGTTGCGTTGTGTTAGTAAATATGGCATTATATTAGTATATAAAAAAAGAAAAAAAGAAAAGGAAGAAGAAAAAAAAAAGAAGAAAAACAAAGAGAAAAAAAAGAAGAAAGTGAAAAAAGAAGAAAGAAAAAAAATCTTGCCATATTGAGAAGTGTGAGTCATGTTGAGTCAAGTACATTGAGGCAACAACACCGACCACCCTCACAATCCACCAAATACAACCTTGACCTACTTTTCTATATTTCTGACCGCCTGAATACTGGCTGAGGGCTTCTGACTTAATCATAGGGTTATATCAGAACCTAATTGAAGTGTAATGCCATGAGAGACTAAATATATTCACAAATCTGGTGAGATGTGAGCGTAGGAAGAAAAAGAAAAGAAAAAGAAGAAAAAGAAAAGAAAAAGAAAGAAAGAAAGACAAAAAAAGAGAAGAAAAAGTACAAAAGACTTAAGAGAGCATAGTTTTCCAGCCTCTCTCTAAGTTGATTTATTTAATAATATGGAAATCTAGATTCTGAAATACTACTCTCTATGTAGCACCAGAGGAGAGTGAGACACCAAATACAAATCCATTTAACTCAAACATCTTCTACCTAAGCCAAAAAGCCAAGGCTCAACCAGAGGATATTCTATGTCCCTGAGAGAAAAGGTTTGCCTATCCTAACAGAGTTTTACTAACGGTTGAGTACGAGCTTTAGATGTGTGCTGACATTTTTCTTGGATCCATTGCATAGGCTACAACACTACACGTTCACGATTATTTGGATTCTAAATTTCTGGATGAAACAAAAGGAAATAAATCTCTAGTCAAACTCTTGGTAGAATGCATTTAGTCTTGAACTTGCTAGGGACTAGCAAGATTTAGGCATGGGGGTATGCTTGCGCAGTATTCATAGGTCCTAATCTGCCTGAACTAAATTAGAACCTAGCTTAACTTAGGCATTCAGCATGCATTCGCAGCATACTTTGCATCGTAGTTGATTTATTAGTTTTGTAAATAATAATGTTGTATTATGTTCTACTTGAGAGATATTAATAATTGCAAGTAATTCAAGGCTGCAGATGGCCAATTCAACCTTACGGATCTACTCAAAACAACAACGAGAGTCCAACGCTTCCAAGATCACATAGATCAGACTCCCATAGCATCCTATGGAATCCGTAGAAGAGAAAGAGCCAAGAGACAAATAAGTGAAAATCCAGACCTCAGATGATAAATCCAACCACACGGATGGATCCAAATCAGCGATTGCAGTCCAACAGCATAAGAATCAGCCCGATTGAAGTCCTGTAACACCGTCTACAAAAGAGAGAAGATGGATAGCCACGATGGCACCACGTGGCACCATCACAACCGCCCCTCCCTTCGCCCCATTCTCTGAAGGCATATTCATCATGCACTATGGGCTGTTGGATCATCATCCAACAGCCACGATGCATCCACGTCGCCTGCTTCATCCACAACTCATCAAAGGAAAGAAGATCTCGGCCGTTGGATCTCCATCCACGACTGAGAGTAGAGTTACCCAAAACATAACCATGACACAAGGGCTTTCTTGGCGCAATGGTTAGCATGCCTGCACACGAGCGTAAGACACAGGATTGAGCCGCGCGGAGTGAAAAATTCAATTGAGGCGATGCGTTGGACTCAATTGGACCGTCAGATGGAGGATGAGCGGTGAGCAAATGAATGTGTGGTGCAATGTTGAGCGACCAATGCGCACGTGAGATCTAACACACCACACAGACGCGTAATCTCATGCGCTCTTTAGCGAAGGTAGCGGCACTCATTTTAAGCCATTCGATCAAGAAATTAGATGACTTAGCCTTAAAGCGCAAAGTTTAAACTTGTGGGTGCACGTAGGGGATAAGAAGAAGCAGCAAGCATTGGCGTGAAGAGCGCTGGAGTGTTCGATGGCCATCCAAGGGCAACGAGGATTGACACATGACGCCATCTGGTGCACTCCGAGCGTAGAAGGGGCAAATAAGTTGATTTTAAGGCCAGATCCGATCCGTTGATCTCTCGATCGACGGATCTGATCACCAGAAGGTTATTGCATGATTTTGGGGGCTCAAATGCCCATCTTGCCCCTCATTGAAACTATAAAAGAAGGCCCAGGGTCCCCTTAGAAGATCATATTCCACCAACTCCTCCAAACTCTCTCGATCTCTGGCTCTCTTCCTCTGAAGTGCCCACCAAGCCACCTTGGTGGACTACCATTGCTCTCCCCATCCTTTCCAAGAGGCCACCACAGACCACCTGTGGTGCCCTTATTCTGCCAGATTAGATGTGATATTCTAGTTTTTTTCTGCAACTCAATTACTCTTATTCTAGCATTACATAGTCATAACTCTAGAATTATTTGATCAAACTCATGACTACATTCTCTTTATATATATTGTAATTATTTTCTAGTTAGTATTTAGATCTAAATTAGTTTTGAGATTGAAAATGTTTTCTGCCTCCTTGAGTTCGACTAGGACTTACATCTTGTAAATTTTATTTGTTTTGACGTACTTCACACTATACTATGACTGATTTACCTTAAAACGTGATTTATGCCTCGAACAGAGTCATGTACAGTGTCCAGGGTCACCGACGTGGGTGATGACCGAGGAGTGTGTTAGGTCGGGTAATCGAATGTGAAGGGGTAAGAGGGACCCGACCCCTCAGTGCTTGGGCGAACAGCTCAATGCACAAAAACAATTTATGTGCACGCGTGCTCTCCTCATCCACCGATGTGGCACTAAAGCCACTACTCTTTTCTCACGTGCATTAGAAGCAGGTCAATCTCTCAATTATGAGCGAGGAAGGTGACGACTTCTCCAATTGTCGACCTGGGTGTACTCTTGGAAGGCGTCCGCATGACCTAGATGAGCAAGCGAGGTTGAATGCTGCTGTAGCATAGCTCCAAGGTCACGCGAAGAAGCTTCGTTAATGGCTGTCAAGGGTCCAGTACCTAAAAAGATGAAAATGTCCTAACGGCCATGTTAGAAGTGCTCAGGAGCTTCGCTGCGACACGACGAGGGTGGTAGTGGCAGTGGCGAGCTACGAAGGTGGTCATAGGGGGTTGGTGAAGGTGGAATACGGAAGCAAAGGGGGAAGTGTTCGGTGAATTGATTGGCATAGCAATCCCCTCAATTTCTTGAGGGGTTTTGCTTGCGGAGGTATGGCAGAGCTTATAGAGGTGTTGGCGAGGCATTTGGTAGCTTGTGCCATCGGGGTAGCCTCGCCGAAGGTGAGGCTGGATGTGGAGAAGATGGAGGGAGAACGGTGATGTCGGTGGTCGAATTGAGGGATAAAGGAGATGGAAAGGAAGTAGAGGGAGAGGGGAACCTAACTAACCTAGGCTAACAGACGAAAGGGGAGGAAGGCACTGGTTGTGGTATGGTTGACGCTGGAGAAGGAAGAACCTCCGATGGGGGAGAAGGGGAGATGGCGAAAGGGTATGGGTGGCGCTCGCTGGTATTGCGACGCGCGAAGGAACTTGAGGAAGATGATCCCACCGACTATTGTCTGTGGCGGTGGGCGAAGAGGGCAGGCAGAGAGGTCACCGGAGCTCGTGGAGCATTCGGCCAGAGAGGAGGGAAGAAGGGTAGAATCCGGCCAAAACCAAGCTTAAGATGTCAAGTCACTCATTTTGGTTTATTTGGATCCACAGTGACAAGGAAGGTTGGGTGGAGGAAACCCTGTAACCCATGGGGACGCTCTACCGTGTAGGGGTCTTTGTAGGACTCTCCCTTCCTGGCTGCCCAATTACTTCTCAGGTGAGAGACTTTCTGATCAAGAGGTATCATCTGCGTCAAACCTCCTTAGTCATCCAAGCATACTTGGGTGCCTCGATTGGGTCCGTCAAAAATTCTATCCCTCATCTACTCTACTAGTGCGTGTTTGGGAGGAGGTCCTTAAGACCACTCTTAAGGCCTCCATTAGCTTTCCACTCTCGTCAAGGTCAAGCCTCAACCCATTTGTTTGTGCAACTTCCTGATCAGATCGATATCTCCTCCGACTCTTTTGTTTCTGAGCCTGAATCTCCAGTCACAGCCATGGAACACCACAAAGAAGAACCTAACCTTCAGCATCAAGTCCATGACCTTAGAGATCTAGTCCAAGCATACATCAACCCACCGCAGTGGGAAATTGAGCCTAGAGTACAAATCCCTGTGCGAGGACCTGAGATGGAGCTCAAGCCAAGTATGCTTCACACGATCTCGAAATTCCATGGCTTAAACTTCGAGGATCCCTTCTAGCACATCAAGCATCTGAAGCATCTGGCCCAGACCTTTGGGCCATCTATACAAAATTGGGATGGCTTACTCATGAAAATGTTCTCCTTCTCTCTCTTTGATAAAGCCGTCAATTGGTTTCAAACTTTGGCTCATCCAATCACCACTTGGGGAGAACTTCAGATCTAATTCTTACAAAAATTCTTTCCCATTGGTCAGACGAACGCTATGTGGCATCAAATCATGCATTTCTCGCAAGGAGCGGGAGAACCTCTTCATGAGGTATGGGACCATTTTCTGGAAATCATGCGCAAGTGCCCCCCATCACGAAGTTCCAAAATGGGAACAAGTCCAATCTTTTTACCATGGGCTTCGTGACGATATCAAGCTCTTTGTTAATGCAACCTGCAGTGGCATCATCATCGGTCAGCATGAAGACACGATTTGAGAGATTCTTGAGAACATGTGCGAGAACTCCCTAAACAATGAGTCATTGGGTGTGTACGACTGGACAACCACCCACGCATTGGCAGATAATCAGGGGGTACACGAAACCTGAGGACTTTCTACACCCGTGAATCTGGAACTAGTGGATACTTGTTTGGACAAGGTCTCGATTATCGAGAAGAAGGTGGACGAATTGACTCAACACTGGCAGAGAGCCACCTCAGCACAGCAAAACCCATTTGCGCAACCGCCCTCTGGTAGGGAGGCTGTGCATAACATCTATCACCACTCTTCTCAGGAGATGGACCTATATTCACCCCCATCTGATCTTGGCCTTAGAGGAAACTCCGGGCTAGCTTACTCTAGTTGGGGGAACTCTGAACCCTCCTACTCTAATTTTTCTAGAGTTCCTCAGACCTATGAGGATCTCCACACTATCCAGAATAATCCATTCTCAAACACTTATAACCTTGGATGGTGCAATCATCCCAAATCTGAGACCTCAATTCCAACCCCAACCACAAGCTCCACAACCTTATCAGCCTGCTCAACCAAGGCCCAATCCAAATTTCCAATCTGGGCCACTTAAGGAAGACTAAATGTCTTTGATTCTTCAAACCCTGGTTGACATGCGAAAATAGCACAAAGACAATATCACAAAGGTTAGAAATCAACTCGCACAAATGGCATGGCCTCGCCAGCTTGGTGCGCTTCCCTCCCAACCTCTGCCAAATCCAAACAACATGTCGACTCAAAACACGTAGTGAATCAAATCCAAGGTTAAACAAGCTACACTCAGCCAGGCCCATCCACTCATACCAGCGTGTTTACCTCATCCACCTTAGCTGATCTGAATCACACCACGACCTACCCTACTATTCAGCAACAAGATCCAATTCTCTCTCCACCTCCGCATCATGATTGTGCTATGATCAATGTTGTGGGCATGAGAAAAGATCACAAACCCAAGCCCCGAGGCCCATCTCCCAAATCTCACCCAACTTATGATCAACATAACAAGGTCAAGGACAAAACCAAGAAGTGGAAACAAAAACCCGTCCCCCAAGATAGCAAATCCATTGCCTTATCCCAGATCTTATCCTACCTCCACACTAGAGAACTATCGGAACCTGACGTAATGGGACCATTGAGGAATGCACAAGTCACTATTCCATTACTTGATATCTGCACTCTCAATCCCACCTCACCTAACTTATCCAAAAAAGAGGTGGAAGAACCATAACAAGGGAAGGTAGTACTATTTGAAAGTATGAGTTCCATAATCCAAAATGGTCTAGCCCCTAAGAAATCCAATCCAGGCACCCTTCTGATCCCCTGCAAGATTGGTGGTACAAATTTCAAGCAGGCTGTACTGGATCTTGGTGCTTCAGTCAACCTAATCCCACCCACCCTATTTGAAAACCTACGGATTAAATAGCTAAAACCCACTAACGTTACTCTGCAATTAGCTGACCGAACCATAATCACCCCTATTGGGTTGGTAGAGGACGTGGTAGTTAGAGTCAAAGATTTCAACTACTTAGCTGATTTCTTAGTTCTTGACATGGATGCACCACAACCAATACAAGATATGCCCTTGATTTTGGGAAGACCTTTCTTGGCTACTACAAGAGCCATAATTAATTGTGAATTAGGGCACATGGTAATTGCCTCTGGAGATAAATGAACTGAGATCAATATTTTCAAGGCATCATCTAAAGGAAAAAGAAAATGCTCAGCAGAACAACTATGTTTGATTCAGGATCTCATGACCATTTCGGTGGTAGAAAACCTAGAACCAAAATTGGAAGTTTTCCACATGATGGAGGATCTTGATTTAGCCGAGCATGATTCTAGCAAATTGAGAGTATTGGAGACTTTCACCTTTGATCTTGAGGACATACCAAAGGATTTTGGGGAAAATGATGACACATCAGGTTCAATTTTTTATTCCATGGATTTGGAGACATTTTGCTGTTTTGAGGATCTCCAGGAATCAGGCTTGGCAGATATTAAGAGTGACCTCCACCCAAAGTATGAATCCTTTACAAAATTTGAGATAGATAATCCAAAAGGCACTCTCCAAACATTCACTTTTGATTGGGATGAAAATCATAGTGAAGATTCATTGGAAGACCCAATCTTTGAGTCATTTCTTGAGGAGATGATCTTACATTCAGCAGAAAAGAATCAAGATGACTCATTGGATATCAATCCGTTAGGTCACATTACACGAGATGAACCACACATCTGGGATATGTTGATTAGATTCACCTCTATTGGATTTTGGACCCACGATGATCTCACTTCGGAACTCCATGATCAATACATCTTCCGAGTGATTCCACCGCAGAAACTCCATAAGAGCAATCCAGAAATGAATCAACCTGACCCATATCATAGATCTTCTAGAATGACTCTTCATCATAATTGATACTCATCAGTGGCCATTTGATTCTCATTCACCACGATCACATATTTTCCCCTATCACTCATCATAATGCATCAATTGACATAACCTTTTGAGCTCCTTGCACCTAGCTGATGGCATCAAATTTAGTGCTTAATGGGAGGCAACCTGTCATCTTTTGAAAAAACCTTCCTGACATATCTGTTGTTGAATTCATATTGCACTTTAGGGTTCGACCATTAGAATAGCCGACTCCACCCTTGGTACATGTATCAAAGCTTGAAATCATTTGCAACAGTCATTCCGACCCATTCACCTCCCACTTGTTCTAATGTATGATCTAGATTGAACTCAAACCCACCTAATTTACAATGACATTGCAAATCATAGGCATGGGGGGGTATGAAAGTGTAAAACGCTGTGAAATCAATTGCATGAAAAAGGTTTCATCCAAAAAAAAAAGAGGAAAAGAGAGGTCATTGTGAGCTGAATGAAAAAAAGAGAGGGGAAGAAAAGAAAGAAGAAAAAGGAGCAAACAAAAAGAAAAGAAAATGAATTAGCCCCTTAAAATAGAATATGGAACCTGCCTAACTTCTAAGTTGGATCGGATGATGAATTAAGACCTGGAAGGCTAAAACTTAGGTAATTAGTGGTGGATACCGACCTTAGGTCTTTTGGATCTGTTCTATGGTTTAAACTCTCAAGTATTTATTAAGATCTGGATTATTCCTCAAGAGGTTGAGGAGAGTGCGAGGCTGATGTATTAGGTCTAAGGTTAGGGATTATTCAGCCTCGTTGCCTGCCCTTTGGTTTGTGAAACTCGATAACCTAAGCACCCTAAATCACACACAAGTCTGGTTCAATGAGCTTAATTATGAAAATCTTGCAAGAGGCATTCATTCTGTTCTAAAAACCTATTCTAAGATCTAGATTAGGAGCAGCTCAAAAACACAAGTTGATTTGGACGAGTTCCTGGCACAAAGAGGTGGGAAATTCCCCTCGAAGATGCGTAATAACATATCGACTTCTCGGTGCTTGTCTCCTAGGAAATCTAAATATCCTACTGGGGGCACATAAGCACTTTATGCTATTTCAGGTGCCATGGGTAGGATTATCTTGAAATGTCGATTACTAGAGCCTGAATTTTGCTATAGAACACCATTGGCGGCACTATCTCGAAGTGTCAAAAGCCAGGGTTCTAGGGGTTGCCATGGGCGGTGTTATCTTGAAACATTGAAAGCCAGGGACCCTTCGAGGATTGACGGTGGGGACAAGAAATCCAATACAGATCGTGTTTAGGGCCAATCTGAGGCTGGATTTAAGGAATAATCTAAAGAAAAGAGAGAGAAACTCTCCAAATGAGAAACTTCTATCTCCCTCTTACAAAAATGCACTGGCAAACTAAACTTGGACTCATTCTGTTACACGCATGGGTGCTTTAACCATTGGGTTCAACGAACCTCTAAGCAATCTCTGAGGGCCTTAGAAACCTTCGCGGAAAACTCAGGCTAAATATAGTCAGGGTTGGATCTTGGCTAATACTTGAGTACCTCTAGGCCTATTGTTGGTATTAAGATCTGATTCCTAGAGATGCGGCTTAGTAAGGCATCCTGACGGTTATATCCAACTTAGAGAACTGGTTTGATCAATAGAATTTTCGCTAAGGGACTAATAAAAGCTAGGCATGGGGGTATGATGGGAACACCATTATGAGCCTTAAATATCCTATTTTGGTCTGAAAAAGATGATAAAAGCTCCTACATCACCATCAGAGGGTCCTATATGCATGATGTTGTGTTTCGAGAAGAGAACATGAAATCAGGGTTAATTCTATAATTTTAATAGTAAATCATGAACACAGAATAACCAAGGCGTTTGCTAAGGGTGAATTAAAGGCCAATTGAGCATTAAAGTCTAATAAGTTGGTCCATACAGATAGAAACGGGTTTCACGCATTTTGAGAATTAATAGTCACCAAAGCCCTAATTTCAGACCTGCTAAAATAACAGAGGTTTTGGTCAGGATAAATTCCATCTAAACCTCCTAAAAATCATAAAAATATTTCATAAGGTTTGGTATCCTTGATTTGACTATTGGAACCCATTTTGACCTAAAAGAGTCTCAGACAGAAAGTTATCCTAAATTGGATTTTTGCGTAAATTACCCAGTCAAACTTGTTCAAAACCAAAATCTTACTTCACCATCAGATTCCTTGGGTCTAAATTAGGTTTGTACCAAAAATTAGGTTAAACTAGAGTCTATTTTGACCTAGTTTGCATTTTAGTCCAGTCTGACTCTTTATCTCTCATTCATACCCCCAACTTTCAAAATCTTTACAAAAAGCCCCCTAACTTATCTTCATTTTCTTCAAATGGGTCCCTACTACCATAGCAGGTGTGAATCCAAAGGTGCCAAGCTTCAATCAGGGATACCTCCCAGATTTCTCGATCAATCTCTTCCAAAATTGGAAGGGATGATCTTGAGGTCATTCTTAAATAACCAAACCTAATTCTAGATCCCAAATTCGCCCAAGAAGCTCATGCGAATCCTTGATTTCCAAGTATCTTCTTCCTTGATTTCTTGACCTTTTCAAGCTTGTTTCCAAGCTTGAGAAGCTCGCCTAAGCTCTATAAAAGGCCCTCATGAACTACCTCACCTCCTTAGCAAGTTTTTAGGCCACAAATCTCTTTCCTTCTCCCTCTTCAATCTAATCCAAGCTTTGCTTTGGCAACCACCTTCCTCCGTTCGCTTCATCGGCTACCACGTACAATAAGTGGCTGGATCTTCTTCCCCTTTTCATTCTGCATCGCGTAATACTGGCAAGGTGCTCTCTGACCTCTTCCTCGTCACCGTTCTCCCTCTTGGAGCATTCTTCGTCTCCGATGCTGGCCTATCATAGCCGATGCCTCCTCCGTATCCTCCTTGTCCGCTAGCACCTCTTCTTGACTCCTCTTCATCTACTGATCACCTCAGCACCACCAGACTTCGATTTCGATCAAAAACTCAGTCGTCCCACCATCGTCTCCCCTGTCTTAGGCATACCTCTGACAAGCCCGACAACCCACTACACGCCACCATTCCACCTGCCATCACTTTCGGTACCTCTGTCGAGCCCACGTGAGCAAAACCCCTCAAGAAATTGAGGGGATTGCTGTGCCCATCGTCTCCCTGAACACCTCTACCTTTGCCTTCACAGTCCGCCTTCGCCAGCCCACCACAACCACCTTCATGGCACGCCACCTCCACCATCACCTTCGCCGCATTTGCGCAATCATCCTGAGCATTTCTGACATGGTCGCAAGGCCATTTTCATCTTTACAGGTACTCGACCATCATCGCCATTGATGAGCTTCTTCGTGCGACCTTGGGTGCCCAGCTTCAACACGTTATTCCTCACATCCACCTCCAGGTCACGTGGAAGCCTTCTAGGAACACACATAGGTCGTCAATTGAAGGAGTTGCCCTCTCCTACTGCAATCAGGAACTTTAAAAGCTATTGCAACGTGCAGAGGACTGTAGCAGAATTAGTCCCACATAGTGAGATTGGGAGCTCACAGCATAGCATAAGAGGGATTCCTCCCAAGAACCCCTCGCCCAGTCATGAGGGGTCGGGTCCCTCCTCACGCCTACCTACACACCTCAGCTACCCGCACACTTGGTAGCCCTGGTCCCTGTACTCGATCCGATAACCCAATTGAGACTCGATTACATAGGTCAGAGAGAGAAGAGAAGGAGAGAGAGGGGGTTTTTGCCCTTGCTCCTACCCTCTCTATACTTCATTGTTGAGAGGCTTCGTGCCTATGATTGGTGCTGTGTTGTGCCTCTCTCTCGAGGCTTGAAGGAAGGAAGAGGCCCTTAAGTCTCTTGAAGTCATTGTAGTAGGCTTCATTTAAGCCATCTGGGGCTTATCTCTGTCATCTGAGGCATTTGACTCTGATAGTGGTTGTGCTTATTATTCATATATTTGTAAGGTTTAACTTAAAGGGTAATTTGGTGATTCAAATCACCATTTTACCCTAATCCTTGTGCACATTGGTATTTGGATCTATTGATATATTATTTTGAATTGTTCTTCTGATCTCAATTGCTCATATTTTGCTTATAATTGTAATATGTGAGAATGAATTTCTTTTAAATTGCTCCCATTGAACGACCTCGTACTCGCGAGTTATAAATTTTAAGTGTTTATCATGATTTCTTGATTGTACTACGACACATTTCCTTAGATTCGACGATTTCGCGTTAATAGTGTGTGTCAAGTTTCAAGGTAATCTAAACCCCCAGCTTGGTAGAGCATACCAGCTGACGGTTCAGTATACCTTAGAACTTAATAAAAGATAAATGCTCAAAAATCTCAAAAAGAATTCTCTCTCTCTCTCATCTCACTCTTTCTCTCTCATCTCCTACCTCTACTAAACCTATAAAATCAATAAAAATCAGAAAAACCCAAAAATACCCTATATACTATGTATATACTTGTATATATAAATTAAACCTAAGCTATATGTATATAATGTACAATATATACATAATGTGTGTAAATATCTTTTATGTGTATTCTATATATTAAATTAAATATTTAGAATGATTTGTTGTATATATAACCTTATTGTATAATTATCTATTAATTTATATTAATTAAATTATACTAAACTAAGTAATTATATAAACCTATTTAAATGTAAATAATTATGCCTAATACTGTACATACATATTTATCTATGTATTATGTATTGTATAATACTTGTAATTTAATTTAATTAAGTAATTATAGTAGGTAATTAAATTATTAGGTCAATTAAGTAATTTATTAACTTAAAATAAAATAAATTAGTAATTTAATTTAATACTGAAATAAGTTATAATGTACACTTGTATAATATCATATTAATTATTTTCAACCTATCTATACTATATTTATAATGTATTGTAGTAGTTATAAATTATTTATGTATAAAATTAGCTTAAACATGTAATTAAATATAAATAAATTAAAATAAAGTTCCTAAAATACAATAAAAATGTATAATAAATAATTTATTATGTACATTAACACTGTATAAAGTCAATTTGATGATTAAGACATTAATTTATACTTTAATTATGCAATTAACCTTTAATTTAATGTGTATAATCAACCAACTTCAACTAATTTAATTATATATCTAAATAATTTATTTCCCTAAATTAACTATACCATTATATAGCCCTATATAAGGGCTTTGCAAAAATATAATTTATTTTAAAATCATACCTGAATTGGGCCCTCAAATCGAGGGCCAAATCCTCTGATTTCGTGTGCTACACAACGTAGCAGCAATGCCTAATTGTGTTCTTGATTAGTGCTACATCAGGCATTGCAAATTGCACACTGCGATAAAAATTGATTTCCTCCCTAAGCCCTAGCAGTGTCGTCAAGCGTCGGGTGCCACTACACATTATACATAAGTATCCTTTGATTTGAAACGAGCATGTTTTGGTACGTTTGTATAGTGGTGGGTCGTGGGCCACACACTGTGCTAAGCCTATTGTGGGCTTGTTATTGGGTCAAAAAATGGATTAAATACACCTAATTCAACTAGGGCTGGCCCAAAGTAGAGGTTTGATTGCGCCCAATAAGGTGTTGTGTATCCCTAGAAATGGGCTGGCCTACCCATTAAGCTAACTTTTTGTTCTAATTGAACCAGACATCTTAGAGAGAGGGAGGACGACCTAAATTTAGTTAAGTGTCTAAAGAGAGGAGAAGAGAGTAGTGAGTCACAAATGTGGCTAAGTGTTGGAAGTGCTTGTGTGTACGTGTATGTATGTATTTATATATATATAGTATAAGTATAGGTTTGTAAAAAGTAAATAATATATATGTATATGTATATATATGTGTATAGTAGAATAGTATAGAGATGTTTGAGCTCTTATATGTATATAAATAATACAAGGGCTTTAGTGACAGTCGTATCCATCACTATATATATAAATATATGTTAGTATAGATAGTAGTTTTTTCCTTATGTTATGTAAATATTTTACTAAGGCTACAATGACACTTATTTATGTTATTGTATATGTAATATATGTTACTACAGATATTAGTATGTTAATATGATTTAGTATAGTAGATATTAATAGCTATTTTTGTACCTTTACTTAAGTATTACGTAGAATAGTTGTATATAACTAACATAGTGTAGTAATAGTTAGTTTTTTATGCCTGTTTGTGTAGATATATTTTAGGCATTGTAATACATATTAATTGATTCTTTTGTAAATAATTAACCAATTCTTTCATTATTTGATTCATTAATTCATTTTGTAAATAAAATTAACATTTTTGTAATAAAAGAATATTTTTGAACTTAGAGAGTGATGTATATCAATAATTGCCACCCAATGAACGATCTGGAAACAATCAGTAAAAATTGTAAATAAATAAAATTGATGCAACATCAGTTTGCATTTGTAACACATTTACTATAACAATGACACATTAAACAACATTTGTATTGCAAATCGATCGTCGACAGTCATATTTTTGGCACTGTTGCCTAAGATAAAAACCCAACAACAGCACTTTATTGTGATTGTTTGATGATGGTCGCAAAACATTCATATTAGGGGGATGTGAGCATGGATAGTATGGGTATTTAGTCTAAATTAGCCTAGTAGGAGACTAGCTTTGGGAATGGGTTGTCTTAAGTTCATTTCTACAATTGCTACAATTATTCTTACAAGTAACTTAGTCTACCTCCCTTTTACTCTCTTTCTTCATTTCTTCTTTATTCCTAACTTTGTTCCATGCTACTGCTCCAGCTCTACTGCAACTCCATCTTCTATCCAGCTTTCATTTAGCTTCATAACATCACCAAGCTCCTTATTTTCTGTAAATACAATTATTCACTAATTAGTAGTGTAAAATAGCATTATTCTAGGAATAGATAAGTAGAGCGGTTATAATGCAACATACACAGCTTATGCATGTATTATATATTCCTAAGTTAAGTTAGGATCTAACTCAATTTAGGTTGATTAAATCCTATGATTGCTACACAATCACCCACCCAAGAGCTCTCCATTCCCATCTCCCTCTCAACAACACTCGACAACAATTGATTCCCTAGTGCCCAGCACTTCCCACTTGAGCAGTAGCTCTCCTCAATCCACTACAAAAAAATAGCCTTTAGCGAAATTTGATATTTGCCACAATAGACCTCCTATTTGCTTCTATATAGAATTACCGAATCTTAAAATAATTGCCACTTAATTTCCACATTTGTTGGCATCACTAAAAAGTTAGTAGCAATTGTATAATTGCCGCTAAATCATTACTATTAGCATCACTTTAATTATCGTAATTAAAGTCATTAATGCTCTCTAATGATAATTTACTTGCCACTATTGAATTATATTTGTGGTAATTTAATTAACACTATTAATGTCGCTATATACTTCTGATGATAACATCATCATGAGTTATAACTAGCTTTAATTAATCAGAATCAATTGACAAATGCTCCTACATAATCGCTTGAGAGCCATAATTCCATGCATATCCTTTCTGAGAAGAATACATTAATTCAAGGTTAATTATGTAGTTTTAACAGCATATCATGAAAGTAGAATAATCATAGGATTCCCTAAGGGTTAATCTAAGGTCTAATGAGCATTAAAGACTAATAAGAGGGTCCACACAGATAGAAACAAGTTTCACACAGTTTGAGAACTGATTAATAACCTAAAACCCTAATTTCATATCTGCTTGAATTACAAAGGTTCTTGTCAAGATAAAATCCATCTAAACCTTCTACAATTCATATAAAAATAGTCCATGAGATTTTGTATCTTTGATTTGACCTTTGGAACCTATTTTGACCTTAAATAGTCACTGACACAATTCTGCCTTAATTTAGGTTTTTGCATAAATTACCTAGTCAAACTTGGTCAAAACTAAAATCCAACTTCACCATCAGATTCCTTGGGTCCAAATTAGCTTTGTACCAAAATTTGAGCCCAATCAGAGTCCATCTTGACTTGGTTTGCATTTTAATCCAGTCAGACTCTTTCTCTCTCACATATGCCCCTAGCTTTTGAAATCCTTGCAATCAGATCCCTAACTTTCTCGTTGTTCTTTGCAAATGGGTCCCTGCTGCCATTGGTGTGAACATATCAATCTCCTTCGAGATTCAAGAGAGTATTTCTCACTCGATTCTCAATCAAACACTTCCAAAATTGAAAGAGAGATTCCTTGAGGAATTCCCTTTCAAATGAACCCAGCCATGGACTCTGATTCCTTCCCAATCTCTCATGTGAATGCTTGGAAGATGTGGGTATCCGATTTGCATGAAATAGTCAGAGTTCGCGAGCTTGTTTCCAAGCTTGGAACTCCTCTCTTAGGCCTATAAAAGGACCCAGGACAAGAATCCTTGCTCCTTAGCTTTGTTTGGCCACACTTCCCCACCAAAACCTCTCCTTCCAGCCTCCTCCGACTAGCTCTGGCAACATCTTCTTCCTCGAATTGATCTCCCACTACCACATACCATAGGCAATGGGATTGCCTTCCTCACCTTCCTCCGCTTCTCGCAACATCGGCAGAAGCCCTTTAGACCCTCTTCTTCCTTGCCATTCCACCATTGGAGGACTTCTCCTTCCCTGGCATCAGCCAATCTCTCCCCTTTCGTCTGTTAATTAGGTCTTATCCCCTCCCTTTTCTCCTCCTTAACCTCCCTAAATCATCTTGTTTCTCTTTCGACTGCTGATACACCCTCAATGCCACCATCTTCCCCACGATCAGCCAAGCTCCGGTGAGGCCTCCACACCTCCACAAGCCACTGCACGCCACACCACTGGTCCCAAAAAGCTCCACCATGCTCTACTGACCAAAACCCCTCAAGAAATTGAGGGGATTGGATCACCAAATGCCCCACCGAACTCAAGCTCCACCGCACCACTTCCCTGAGTTCATCCGACCTCCACACCCACTCCCACGTCGTGCAAACACCACCTCCACCTTCGCCATCACTTGGCTATCCTCCTGAATGCTTCTGACATAGCCGTAAGGCCTTATTGCTTGTTTTTGGCCTCGATCACAGTTGACAATCACTTCGCTACCATTCGTCGTCATTAGATGTTCCCAGACTTCAACTCCAGCTCCTGAAGCCGTGGAACTACTTCGCATATCTACCTACAGTGGCAATTAGAGAACAAAGTGTTGCCGTTTCTCCAATTTGATGAAGCACCATCCTCTATTGCATGCGAGAAAGATGTGGCACTAGGGAAGAGGCGACAACAGGGCATATAAGGATTTTTTGTTCTGATTTGTCTACCTAAGAACATGAAGGGTTGGGTCCCTCCACACACACACCTGCCTACCTGATTACCCGCCTATGCTCACTCCTCGCCTGCAACACACCCGCAGGCCTGGTCCATGCTCTCGACCTGATAACCCGATCGATTACCCGACTAAACCTGGGTCTTTGAGAGAGGAGAGAGGAAGGATTTGTGAGGAAGAGGGGGAAGGGTTTTGCTCTTGAGGGCTCTATACTTAGTAGTTGAAGGAAGTTGGTTCCTTGTGCTGTGAAGAAGGAAAGCTTTTGAAGAAGAAAGGAAGCCTTAAGAAGGAAGGAAGCTTTAGAAGAAGAAAAGAAGAAGGCTCTAAAGAGCCTTGTGCTTATGACACATAAGTTGTCTGATGATATATGCCTGTCGCCTGATCTTATTTGGTTCTTTTGAATGATTTAAGAACCTAAGTTTACATTGAATTCTGATTGAAGATTACTATTGAATAATTTGAATAATTAAATGTATGCTTAATTAAAGAGAATAAGTGGTGATTCAAATCACCATTGTTTTTATTCTCTTTCCTTTTAGATTCTACGATCTTTTGAGATATTAGATTACATTACATATTTGTTATTGTGATCAATTGATTGTGCTCATTGATTCTGAATGACGGTTAATGTGTGAGTTCCATATTTGCTCCTTGTGATCAACCTTGGATTCCTTTAGAATTTGATCATATAAATTAAAATGATTTGAGTGATTTTGTCCTATACTACGATACATTCCTTAAACAACAACGACTTCTCTTAAACAACTTCATTAAATGAATTTTGTTTATGTCACTAAATCTCCACTATTGATTTGGTTTAATGGCATTTTGTTTTGTCGTTTAATTGTCACTATTGATATTATTTAGTAACAATTATTTGTGTCACCACTAAATCACCACTATTGATTTACTTTAATGACACTTTCTTTTGTCATTTAATTATTGTTATTGATTCACTTTAAAGACACCTTTTTATAACACTTAAATTGTCATGATTGATATTCTTTACTGGGAAATATTTTTTGTTTAACAAGCTCAAAACATAAGAGCAACCACAATTTTATTGATCTCTCAGTAATAAAGTACAATAAAAGCCCTTTAGAGGGATGCATCAGAAAATAAGAAAAACACAAAAAAAGTAGCAACCTCAACACGAAAATATCCCATCTCAAGGGTGATACAAAGAAAGAAATAAAAATACAATGAATCATGAAGACATAACCACCAAAAGCAACAACATCTTCAAATCCTTGCTATCCCAAGCAGCTTCAATCTTCCATACTTCAATTCAAAGCAAAAAAGCAGCATCACACTCATCAATAACTATTATCCAAACTTTAGTTCAATCAAAATTAGCAATTGCAACAACCAACACATTTTGGTTTTGACAATGGCTTCAATCATTCAAATCCCTAGCAACACCTCCATCCCAATATTAGTAGCACTTCATGACATTCAACATCCATATTGATATTTAGCTTATGAGGCTTCAAATTATCTCAGAAACAAGGAAGGATTCACCCTACCTACATAATGAAAAGATGAAACTCAATTTCTCCTAACACAGATATCTCAGGATGCAGCACAATGGTTCAGTGAAACTTACAGAAGCTCATTCTCCACGAAAATTACAGGATCGTACGTGTTCTTTCTAAACCAATAGTTTCTAAAAGGAAGTTTGGACAATCAAAAGATACTAAAATGCAATAACTTACTTAAAGATATTAAAGAGGAAGAACATTGAAGAATTACCTGCCCTGTCAAAAGAGGAGTATCCGTAGCAAGTTTTGTTGACACAAGCCTTGGCTTATGCACAAGTTAGGTCTATAAATAGCATAACAACAAATTTAAACATAAGAGTGAAGAAAATATTCATCCTTAGAAATCCAAATAGAAATGGAAGAGAATCATAGTGAACCTGAAGCATGGTAAATTGCATCTTCACTCCCTGGAATTCAAGCTCAAGAATGGTATCCTAAAATTTGCACAGATGATATCTTAGAAAAAAGAATCCTCACAGAAGGGAAGAAAATGATGACTACAAAGAATGAATTCAAGAGAAACCTTAAGGTTATATTGACCAACAGGCGCAATATAAGTAATTTTCCCCACTGAACCAAATGCAACTATCACATGGTGTTTCATCAGAGTGTTTTCATGTACAATCTGTTAAGAAAGTACCAAAGACAAGTGGTTGGCATTTGCTGACAGTGAAAATTTTGTTTTTTTACCACTATATATGACAAGTCAAAATATCTCCTACTCTTAAAACATTCAATAAATGTAAAATGTAAGAAACCATAATTGATAGATATTTCCTATTAGATAATTGCAACTTATTGCTAGTAAAACTTTAAATTCATTACATTACCTAATTTTCTAGGCTTAAACTCCCAAAGCATGACCTTGTCAAGAGCAGGGACAACAGCACCACATGGAATGTAGGCAACTTTGGATTGTAAGGCAATAGTCTTCAATGGCCTCTATCATAGAGCAAAAAGTAGAAGTTGTTTGAGTGCTTCATTAGTGTGCTATCTTAACAAAGTAAGACACACACATATGTACATTTGTACATATGAAAGCTAGATGTTAACATGAATGAAAAGCTTAAAAGATATAAGACATGATTATTGCTGATATCCTACCTTGGCATGCCTTTGTCCAATAAGACACTTCTAGGAATTGAATTCCTCTCATGGAGAAGATGGAGAAGTGTTTGGAAGGATGGGCTTCCAAGTCAAGGGGAGGCCATCTAATCCTTCTACTGTTGACATGCTTTTAGTCATCCTATTGCCATGAAGGTAAATAGATTGGAGAATTTAATGAGGGGCTTCATTTGGAACATGGTATCTCTCTGTCTATTTGAAAAAAACTATGGGTGATATCCTCGAATTATGGATATCATGGAGTGGTACCATTGTGTTTGGCACATAAGAACTGGATGAAGAATCTCATTATGGATACTTATGTGGTGTTCCCTAAGTAGAACAAGAATGAAGAATTGCAATTGGTGGAGTGACTTGGTTAATGTTGTTAGGCAATTGCTTCAAGTTTGGATGTGTTGTGCATCTAGTGCATTTGCGACTAGTTATAAGCATTCGGTTGTCTATCTTTGGTGTATGCAATGTAATTCAAAATTTATGCGCCTGACTCTATGACATTATGAGAGGTTAAAATCTTACTCTTGTTTTCCAATCTAGCTCCATGGTGAAGGCTAAAGTGTATCATCAATTTTCTTTTGAAAAAGCGTACCATCGATTTTGGATCCATTGAATTCATGTTGTGTGCTATATTATTCCCCATTAGGTTGACTATTGGGAAAATGCTACTTGTTCAGTGTGCTTAGAATACCCACACAATGTTGTTCTTCTCTATTCATGTCATGACAAGGGTTGCCATCCATACATGCGTGGGATGAGTTATCGATTTTCGTATTGTCTAGGACAACTCAACACTACTAGAAAAGGGCGATTTGCAACGATTCTTTGGCGATGATTTGCGAACCATCACCATTTGTTGGTGTTACAACTTGGTTCCCGAATCCCTACAAGATACGAGAATCGGACCGACTCGACTGATCCCATGACCTAGTCGTCCAACGAGAAAGTAACCAAAAAGCAGTAAAATAAACCACATTCACCATGCAAGTAACTAACAGTAACAAAAGTACAGCAGTAAAGAAAATAACTACTACAGTACATACCACCACAATAGTAGAGAATTAAAAACAGGTATAAAATTTGAAGTTTACAATAAAAGAGTACAAGGTGTAACAGAAATACTCACTACTACAGAAAATGGGTACAACAAAAGTACAACTACTGGGCTCTACTAGGCCCAGCACCCTCTGCAGCCGTGGGCTCTGGCTGCTCAACACCTGGTCCTGAAAAAGGTGACAAATATGACACGTCAGCGAAATGCTGAGTAGAGTGGCAACCAGCTAGCTAAGAAAATGGTAAAGGTAAACAAGTAGCTGCTGTTTTAACTTCTTTCTTTATTTTTAGCCTTTCTTGGTTTATTTCTCAGGTTTTTCCCTTGATCTCGAATGTTCCTCGTGGGAACGATCTTGATTGCAGTCTTTTCCGAAAAGTAGAAGTAGCACATGGTGCTCTCCTAGCTGTGAGAGTCCCCCGTGGTGGTCCTACCCTCAGTCAACCACCCCAAGGTTGCTGACAGACGTAACGGTGACTACGGCACACACGATAAACGCACGAGTAGCTACCCCGCACTGGCACGCGGTTAGTCATTTCCATTAATGGGTGTGCCCAAAGCACAGCACGGAACCAGTATAGGGCAGGGCCCTCTCAGTAACAGGGGTCCAACCCCTCCACAGTAACCAAGTAGGGGTCTTGCCCCTCCACAATCCGCGCACCCTCACCTGACTACCCTGGTTTGCCCAGTGGGCCTAACAAGTCGGTGTAGGACGGCTAGCTGAACCCTGGGCCCCGTGGGGTGGCTATCTCCCTCCCTACACTAGTAGCTCTCCTCGGTACGGTGTACGCGAGGGCCAAAAGTCGGTACAAAGTGGCCAGACCTAACCCCGGGTCCCTAGGGCGGCTAGCTCCACTTTGCACTAAACAGGGGGACAGTCACTCTCCTTGGTACTCCGTACTCAAGGGCCAGCTCACTCCCCCACCAACTTTCCCAGTTCCATTCTATTTATTTTCTAGGAGCTCTACTCCTAATTTCCCGTAGGGTTCATGCTCATATTTCTCAGGCCAAGCCAGACTAGGTTTCATCATTTCAGTTTTATTTGCATATAGCCCGTGTTTCCAACATTTGATATCAATTTATATACAAGCAGCTCGAATTTAGTTTCCAAACAACAAGAATTACATGTACCAGTTACTAGCAACAGTACTCTACATTTCACAGGTAGCTGTTATCCAATTACAGGCAATTATCATTATTCTATCTACTTATCCAAGACTGCAATTCAGGCATTCAAGACATTCGTTTCAGTGTTTCTGTTCCTAGGATTTATGCTACACCCTAGGATCTATTATTCAATCTAGTTTCCAAGTCCTAGGATTCATGCCATACCCTAGGATCTATCATTCAATCTAGTTTTCAGGTCCTAGGATTCATGCATACCCTAGGATCTATCATTTATTTCAGAGATGCATTAATGTTTGTAATTAACTAAGGGGAGCCACTCTATCCTCAAAATTGAGAGTAATGGGGCGTGAACGGCAGGTCCACGTGCCTCTGCAACCCCAAAGCCGCAACAGAACGAGGTCCTAACACAAGGATCAATCACAAGGAACCACTCAAAACAGGATAAAGGTATTTCAAACAAGTAGAGGAACTAATTCTGAGAAGAATGGAATCTTAAACGTGGAAATTGAACCTCGAACATACCCTAAACAGGTCAAAAATGACAACTATGACTCAAATCAGATGTGTGGAACACCTTCCAGACGTCTTAAAAAGTGGTCTAGATCATACCTCACTCTGCACTACTCCTCAGATGTCCAGGATCCTGCTGAATCATTTGGACCCAGTTCCAAACGTCCGACCACCTCTCCAGATGTCTGGAGATGCTCTCCGCCGTCTTGTGCCTTGCCCAGATGTCTGAACTGCGTGGGAGGGCATGTCCCCGCGCCTTCCCGAAATGAATCCTGCACGCGCGACGAAAACCTTCTCAACACGACATGTCTTAGAACCTCGGTGGAACGGCCTGCATGGCCGTATCCACAAAAAGGAGGTATAGGAGGAAATATGTACCTCTCAGTCATCTAGAGCTCCCTCCAGACGTCGCCTACGTCATCTGGATGTAGGTCCAGATGTCTGATTCTAGGGAAAATTCCCAGAATCAGAACCTCCTTCGTCTTCTTCCCGCTACGTGCGGCCGTGCCGTGCTCGTCCGCCCGCTGCCTGAGCTGCAGCAGCACTGGGGGAACCTCCCCTGCACCACGCTCCTTTGCGCACCCGTCGATCGGCCTCAAGCTGCTCTGGCGAGCTCTCTCCCTCACAGCACGCGTGCTCTCTCCTCTTCCCTCTTGCAGCACCTCTCCTCTCCGTCACTGCACCTGGCAGCAGTGGCGGCTCGCTCTCACTCTCGCTCTCGCGCTCGCACTGGAGGACGGAGGAGGCGGGTGGATGTGGTGAACGAGGGAGAGAGGAGAGGAGGATATAAGTAGGCATGGGGGGGAAAAAAGGTGCTGCAGGTCAGTGGGTTTTCAGTCTGCGCACGGCACGTGAGTAGACTTGCAATTGTACGCACGCAAAAATTTATTTCCAGATGTCTGGGAAGGCGTCCAGACGTCTGACCAGACGTCTGGACCAACTCCTAGATGTATTAAAGTGTTTTTGATGCCTTGGGTCTTAACAACATAACAAACTCAAAGGAAGTTTCATCCCCAAAACTTACGCTAACTAGGGTGCAGAAAAAGAACAATATACGCATAACAAACTCAAAGAGGACCGAAGCTGGTATGAAAAGATGTACCCTCAAAGAGCTCTGGGTACCGCTCCTGCATCGTCGCCTCAGGCTCCCAGGTGGTTTCCTCGTACCGCTGGCTTCTCCACAAAACCTTCACTAGGGGTACTTGCTTCCGTCTCAGACTCCGGACGGCTCTGTCGAGAATCTGCACTGGCCGCTCGAGGTAGGTCAGGTCGTCACCTACCTCGACGCTCTCGTGGCTCAGAACATAACTGGGATCGACGACGTACGTCCTGAGGTTGGACATGTGGAACACGTTGTGCACACCAGAAAGCTAGGGAGGAAGGGCAAGCCTGTAAGCAACGGGTCCAACCCACTCCAGGACCTCAAAGGGTCCCACGAACCTCGACGCGAGCTTCCCTCTCACCACAAACCACTGCAAACCCTTCATGGGCGAAATGCGAAGGAAGACGTGGTCCCCAACCTCAAACTGCACCTCTCTGCATTTCTGATCTGTAGAGCTCTTCTATCTGCTCCTGACAGTGCAGAGTTGCCTGTGAATCTGCTCGATCACCTCCTGACTTTGCCGGATCAGCCTGGGGCCAACCTCCCACTTGGTCCCCACCTCAACCCAACTCAAGGGAAACGTACACCTCCATCCATACAGAACCTCATAGGGTGCCATGCCGATGCTCGAGTGATAACTATTATTATATGCAAACTCTGCCAGGGGCAAGTGCTCCTCCCAAGAACCCTTCAAGTCAAGTACACAAGCACGCAAAAGGTCCTCAAGTGTCTGTATCGTGAGCTCAGACTGTCCGTCCATCTGGGGGTGGTATGCTGTACTAAACCTCAACCGCATCCCCAGGGCCTGTTGAAACTCAGCCCAAAACTGGGATGCAAAATGGGTATCCCGGTTGGATACGATCTCTCACGGAACTCCGTGTAGACGTACCACATCGCGGATATACATCTCTGCCAACTGTGCTGGTCCCAAGGTGACTCGGATCGGCAAGAAACGTGTCATCTTCGTCAATCTGTCAACGATCACCCAGACTGCGCCGTGTCCTCGCTGGGTAACAAGCAAGCCCACCACCAAGTCCATGGTGATGCTATCCCACTTCTACTTTGGCACTGGAAGTGGCTGCAATGGTCCTGCAGGCCTCTGATGCTTAGCCTTCACCTGCTGGCACACTAAACACTGTTATACGAATTCACCTACATCCCGCTTCATTCCCCTCCACCAAAAATCGTGTCTCAAATCATGGTACATCTTTGTATTTCCAGGATGTATGGTGAACCTGGAACCGTGTGCCTCAGTCAGGAGCTCACTTAATAGCTCCTCATCTCTGGGAACGCACAATCGTCCCCTCATGCGCAGCACCTCGTCTGTAAAGGAGAAATCCCCAGGGTCTCCTGACAGTACTATGTCATGCAACGACTGGAAGTATGGGTCGGCCATCTGTCCAGTGATGATGCAATTTATCAGCTCTAGCCTTGTCTGTCGTGTCACAGTCACTACCCCATAGTGCCCCAGTAACTCTAGGGGCCGCCAGCTGCCCATCTCTTTCATGAGGCTCCAACTCCGTGCCTGTAAACTGGCCAAGTGGGCGGGCGCCTTCCGGCTCAAGGCATCAGCCACCACATTGGCCTTTCCTGGGTGGTAGGAAATGTTGCAATCATAGTCCTTCAGGAGCTCCAACCAACATCTCTGTCTCATGTTGAGCTCCTTCTGATCAAATAAGTATCTGAGGCTCTTATGATCTGTGAAAATCTCAAAGGTCTCACCGTACAAGTAGTGCCTCCACGTCTTTAGTGCGAAGACGACAGCTACCAGCTCCAGGTCATGGGTAGGGTAGCTATGCTCATGGGGCTTCAATTGCCGCGAAGCGTAAGCGACAACGTAACCCCTTTGAATGAGCACACCCCTTAACCCCTGCAAAGAGGCGTCCGTGTACACAACGAACCCACCACTACTGTCTGGGATGGTGAGCACGGGAGCCGAAGTCAGCCTCTCCTTCAGCTGCTGAAAACACGCCTCACAAGCGTCTATCCAAGTAAAGGGCACATCCTTCCTGGTCAGCTGTGTCATAGGACATGCAATCTACGAGAAGCCCCTGATAAATCGCCTGTAGTAGCCTGCTAGTCCCAAGAAACTACAGATCTCAGTAACTGTACGCGGTCTCTCCCACCTGAGCACTGCCTCAACCTTGGCTGGGTCCACAGCCAAGCCATCCCCGGAGATCACATGACCCAAGAAGGTCACCTCCCTCAACCAGAACTCGCACTTGCTGTATTTGGCGTACAGCCTACGTCGTCTCAGTGTGTCCAAAACCATCCACAAGTGCTATCCGTGCTGCGCCTGATCTCAAGAATAGATGAGCACATCATCAATGAATACCACCACGAACTGGTCCAAGTACGGTCTGAACACCCGGTTCATCAAGTCCATAAAGGCAGCGGGGGCATTGGTCAGCCCAAATGGCATGACCCAAAACTCGTAGTGTCCGTACCGGGTGTGGAAAGCTGTCTTGGAGATGTCTTCCTCCTTGATCCTCAACTGGTGGTATCCAGACCTCAAGTCTATCTTGGAGAATACTGTGGCACCTCGTAGCTGGTCAAACAAGTCATCAATCCTTGGCAGCGAATACCTGTTCTTGATGGTAACCCTATTCAGCTATCTGTAGTCCACACAAAGGCGTAGGGTACCATCCTTCTTCTTTACGAACAATACCGGGGCTCCCCACGGAGATGCACTGGGCCTCAGAAAGCCCTTTTCCAGAAGGTCCTACAACTGAGACTCGAGCTCTCACAGCTCAAGTGGTGCCATCCTGTATGGTGCTATAGAAATGGGGCTGGTCCCCGGTACTACTGAGATCTCAAACTCGATATCACGCTCGGGCGGTAGCCCTAGCAATTCATCTGGGAACACGTCAGGGTACTCTCTGATCACCGGGATACTCTGGAAGTCTGCCATAGGGCTGGCCTCCTCCACCACACAAGCTAGGAAGCCCTCACACCCCTGGCCCAAAAGTCTCAACGCCCAAAGTGCAGAAATGCACCTGAAGCATCCGTCCACTGGCTACCCGTGGAACTCGAAAGAAGGCAACTCCGGTATGGAGAAGACGATCTTCCTCTCAAAGCAGTCTACCAAGGCGTGGTAAGTAGAAAGCAAGTCCATCCCCAGAATTACACCAAAGTCCTCCATCTATATCATAATCAAGTCAGCGGGAAGGCTGTGTCCCCCAACACTGACCTCACAACCTGTGTACACCTCCTCAGCCACAAACAGCTGACCACCTGGACCTCTGATCACGAATGGATCCTCTAACAACATACAGTCCTGCCCCAAGCTAACAGCAAAACTGGCAGTGACAAACGAGTGCGTAGCACCAGAATGGAAAAGCGTGTAAACAAGTCTGCCGGAAACTAAAACCATACCTACCACTACTGATCCTGAAGCTCTGGCATCCCTGTGTGTCAGGGCGTTGGTACGCCCCTCAGCCCTAGGTGCGGACGAAGCAGCCACACACTGAGTCGGACGGGTGGCCGCCGGCCGGTACCCTCCCCGCGACTACTATCCTCCTCATCACGGCTAGAAACCACGGCCTCCTGCTCGCCCTCCAGTGCTCGATGCGAGAAGCATCTACTGACCTCTAGCCGTAGACGGGCAGTCCCTCCTGATGTGGCCCGGTTGGCCACACTGGTAGCAAAGGGGGACTCGACTCCCACCCTTAGTGGGTCCCTGCTGACGGTTGGGCGGGGGTTCGATGCTAGCAGCTGGCCCCAGTCAGGGGCCCCCAAGGCCACTGATGGCCCCGCAAAGCGTGATGGCTCTCCTGCAGGCACCACATGCCTCCTCTCTCGTCGGCCCTGTGAGAAGTTTGGCTGATAGGGCCTCTTCCGCCTACTGTCAGTGTCGCGTGCGAACAGGTTGGTCTCTTCATACGTCATAACTGCCTTCACCACCCTCGAGAACGTAGGCAGCTTCAGGGGTTTGACATACCCCCAAATAGCAGGCTAGAGCCCCTCGGTGAACCTCCAAAGGCCCTCCTCCTCAGTAGCCACGGCTGTCGTTGTGAAATGAGATAGCTCTAGGAAACGCATGCGGTATGCGCTCACGGTCATCGTCCCCTGGTGGAGAGTGTGGAACTCTCGCCTCCTCTAGTCCTCCCACGTTTGGGGGAAGTACTGCTCGTAGAAGAGGGTGACGAACTGGTCCCAAGTCAGCTCGTCCCTCTCCTGACCCCTGACCGCCCTCCACCACCTGTGTGCCACGCTCTCCAGTTGGTACGTGGCAAAGGCCACGCGGCACTCCACAAGGGGGCGAAGGGTGTCAAATACCTTCTCGATCTGCTCAAGCCAGTTCTCCGCCTCAGTCGGGTCCTCGTCCCCCTTGAAGGAGGGGGGCTTCAGCTTCCGGAACTGTCCGAAAAGCTCATAGTGGCGTTGAAGTGGAGAAGCTGGTACGCCTCCAGGTAAAGAAGCCTCGTGCTCGGAAGTGCCAGAGGAAGGTTGGGGTGGTGGAGACCCACCCTCTCCCCCGCGTCCAGCGCCGTGTCCATCTCGTGGTCCCACAGAGAACTCCCCCTCCGCAGCCCCAGGGAGAGACGCTCGTGGTGGCGAGTGAAGCTCCTCTTGCACGATGTCCTGTATTAGCTGGGCGAGGTCCTCGGCCTGAATGCCCAGGAGCAGTGGCTGGTCCACTGAGGCGTCGAGCTCAATGCACCTGCCCCTCCGACCTCATCCTCAACTGCGGCCGAGGCCCGCCTCGCTACCTCCTCGTCAAGGCATCTCCTGCAAGGAGATGCGAACACGAAACAGAAAAGACGTCAATACTAATCGATATTCAATGAAGGAACCCTAAAACAGATGTCAAAAGGTACGTTGAGGTGGCTACTCTAGTTACAAGCACATGAATTGGTTATTTTTCAGCTAGTTGGTCCACTTCTCAGGAAGATCTTGCTCTGATACCATCTTGTTATGACCCGGTTCACGAATCCCTACAAGACACGAGAATCGGACCGACTTAACTGATCCCAAGACCCAATCGTCCAACGAGAAAGTAACCAAAAAGCAATAAAATAAACCACATTCACCATGCAAGTAACTAACAGTAACAAAAGTACAGCAGTAAAGAAAAGAACTACTACAGTACATACCACCACAACAGTAGAGAATTAAAAATAGGTATAGAAATATGAAGTTTACAATAAAAGAGTACAGGGTGTAACAGAAATACTCACTACTACAGAAAATGGGTACAACAAAAGTACAACTACTGGGCTCTACTAGGCCCAGCACCCTCTGCAGCTGTGGGCTCTGGCTGCTCAACACCTGGTCTCGAAAAAAAGTGACAAATATGACATGTCAGCGAAACGCTGAGTAGAGTGGCAGCCAGCTAGCTAAGAAAATGGTAAAGGTAAACAAGTAGTTGTTGTTTTAATTTCTTTCTTTCTTTTTACCCTTTCTTGGTTTATTTCTCAGGTTTTTCCCTTGATCTCGAATGTTCCTTGTGGGAATGATCTTGATTGTAGTCTTTTCCGAAAAGTAGAAGTAGCACGTGGTGCTCTCCTGGCCGGTAGAGTCCCCCGTGGTGGTCCTACCCTTAGTCAACCACCCCAAGGTTGCTGACAGACATAACGGTGACTACGGCACACACGATAAACGCACGAGTAGCTACCCCACACTGGCACACGGTTAGTCATTTCCGTTAATGGGTGTGCCCAAAGCACAGCATGGAACCAGTATAGGGCAGAGCCCTCTCAGTAACAGGGGTCCAACCCCTCTACAGTAACCAAATAGGGGTCTTGCCCCTCCATAGTCCGCGCACCCTCACCTGACTACCCTGGTTTGCCCAGTGGGCCTAACAAGTCGGTGTAGGACGGCTAGCTAAACCTTGGGCCCTATGGGGTGGCTAGCTCCCTCCCTACAGTAGTAGCTCTCCCCGATACGGTGTACGCGAGGGCCAAAAGTTGGTACAAAGTGTCCAGACCTAACCCTGGGTCCCTGGGGCGGCTAGCTCCGCTCTACACTAAACAGGGGGACAGTCGCTCTCCTTAGTACTCTGTACTCAAGGGCCAGCTCACTCCCCCACTCACTTTCCCAGTTCCATTCTATTTATTTTCCAGGAACTCTACTCCTAATTTCCTGTAGGGTTCATGCTCATATTTCTCAGGCCAAGTCATACTAGGTTTCATCATTTCAGTTTTATTCCCATATAGCCTATGTTTCCAACATTTAATATCAATTTATATACAAGCAGCTCGAATTTAGTTTCTAAACAACAAGAATTACATGTACCAGTTACTAGCAACAGTACTCTACATTTCACAGGTAGCTGTTATCCAATTACAGGCAATTATCATTATTCTATCTACTTATCCAAGACTGCAATTCAGGCATTCAAGACATTCGTTTCAGTGTTTCTGTTCCTAGGATTTATGCTACACCCTAGGATCTATTATTCAATCTAGTTTCCAGGTCCTAGGATTCATGCCATACCCTAGGATCTATCATTCAATCTAGTTTTCAGGTCCTAGGATTCATGCATACCCTAGGATCTATCATTTATTTCAGAGATGCATTAATGTTTGTAATTAACTATGGGGAGCCACTCTATCCTCAAAATTGAGAGTAATGGGGGCGTGAACAGCAGGTCCACATGCCTCTGCAACCCCAAAGCCGCAACAGAACGAGGTCCTAACACACGGATCAATCACAAGGAACCACTCAGAACAGGATAAAGGTATTTCAAACAAGTAGAGGAACTAATTCTGAGAAGAATGGAATCTTAAACGCGGAAATCGAATCTCGAACGAACCCTAAACGGGTCAAAAATGACAACTCTGACTCAAATCAGATGTCTGGAACACGTTCCAGACGTCTTAAAAAGTGGTCCAGATCATACCTCACTCTACGCTCCTCCTCAAACGTCCAGGGATCCTGTTGAACCATCTGGACCCAGTTCCAGACATCCGACCACCTCTCCAAATGTTTGGAGATGCTCTCCGCTTCTAGTGACTTTCCCAGATGTCTAAACTGCATGGGAAGACGTGTCCCCGTGCCTTCCCGAAATGAATCCTGCACCCGCAGTGAAAACCTTCTCAACACATGTCTCAGAAACTCAGCGAAACAGCTTACATGGCCGTATCCGCAAAAAGGAGGTATAGTAGGAAATACGTACCTCTCAGTCGTCTGGAGCTCCCTCCAGACGTCACCTACGTCATCTGGATGTAGGTCCAGACGTCTGTTTCTGGGAAAAATTCCTAGAATTAGAACCTCCTTCGTCTTCTTCCCGCTGCGCGTGGCTGCACCGCACTCGTCCACCCGCTGCCTGAGCTGCAGCAGCACCGGGGGAACCTCCCCAGCACCACGCTCCTCCACGTGCTTGCCGGTCGGCCTCGAGCTGCTCCGACGAGCTCTCTCCTCTTCCTTCTCGCAGCACCTCTCCTCTCTGCCACTGCACCCGGCAGCAGCGGTGACTCGCTCTCACTCTCGCTCTTACGCTCGCACTGGAGGAAGGAGGAGGTGGGTGGATGTGGTGAACGAGGGAGAGGAGGATATAAGTAGGCACGGGGGGGGGGGGGGGGGGGAAGGTGCTGCAGGTCAGCGGGTTTTCAATCTGTGCGTGACACACGCGTAAACTCGCGATTGTACGCATGCAAAAATTTATTTGCAGATGTCTGGGAAGGCGTCCAGAAGTCTGACCAGACGTCTGGACCAACTCCCAAACGTCTTAAAGTGTTTTTGATGCCTCGGGTCTTAACAGTTGATTTTGAGAACAATTATATAAATTATTATTGCTAAATGACTCCTCCTTCCTCCCCGCAACGAACCATAAGGAGGGGTAAGATTTAGGGACGATTTTCTATATAATTATCACTAATGACCACTAAGGTGTTTGCGCCATAGGTGAAATAATTGGCAATCAGTGACGATTTTCTTTATAACCGTCGACAATTGGGGGGTGGGTTTTTTGTGCGACATAGGTGAAATAATTGGTGATCGACGATGGTTATTTAAGAAATCACTGCCGATCGTCCCCTGAAAAGGCACGCCCATCTAAAATTTGATGCAAACAATTGGGGACAATTTTAAAAATAATCGTCACTAAGCATACACAATAATCACCTTTAGCGACAGTTTTTAGATAAACCATTGCTAAGGTGAAGATATTTTCATGTGGTGATCGACTTTCTCCTCTTCTCCCTCTCCTCTCTACCTACAATCACACAGGACCTCCCACATTCTGACCTCAAGCTCCACCTGTCAAGCTCCTCCATGACCATGAGCTCCTCCTTGACCTCTCCTCCAACTGATCTCCCTCAATCAAGGTGAACCTTCTACACCCTCCTCCTCCGACCGACTCCTCCTTCACCTCGACCTCGGCGCACTCGTACCCTCCACACTGCATCCATAGCCCCTCGTGCATCTGCAGCCATAGCCACAGCCGCAACCCTCCCCATGCTAGCCCTCCACGCTGACCCCCACCCCTGCGAACCCCGCCCCCTACCGCCTCCCTTGCGCAGCCCTGCCCCCCAGACCACCCACCCTTTCCCCCCCCCAACCCCTTGCGAATGCCCCTGCCTATCTCCTTTTTTTGTTATAATAATTACATTAAATTTTTGTGTAATGTTTTTAATTGTAGCTAGTGCATGAAATTAGTTTGTTAATTTAATTAGATGTTAATGCATGCAAATTGATGTTTAATGAATTTGTTGGCATGAAAAGTGGTTGCATGAAATTTATTAAATTTTGCATGTAATATATTTATTTTTTATGAAATTTGTATGTAATTAATTAAATTTTGTTACTTGTTAAAAATTATTGCATGTAATTATGTTCTTAAATTTAAATTTGCCTGTTAGGTTAGGTCATTTCTGTTGTTTAATTTTGTTACTTGTTTAAATTTTCCTGTTAATTTAAATTATTTCTATTAAATTTTTGTGTAATGAATGTAATTGTAGTGCATGAAATTAGTTTGTTAATTTAATTAGATGTTAATGTATGCAAATTGATGTTTAATGAATTTGTTGACATGAAAACTAATTAACATTATATTTATTTTTTATGAAATTTACATGTAATTAATTATATTTTATTACTTGTTACAAATGATTGCATGTAAGTATGTTAAATTTAAATTTGCCTATTAGATTAGGTTATTTTTGCTGTTTAATTTGAATGTGGGGTGTGCCCACAATTTAAATATGTGCAGATTGAATTTATTGTGTTACATGTGGGGTGTGCCCACATGTTGTGATTGATTTATTCTATTTTTGTAGGAAATGTGAATGTCTAATATTATAGGGGAAATTCTGCCGAAAATTTTTCGAAAGAGTTATAGTGTTAGGTTTTCGATTTAGGTTTTAAGGTAATAGGTTTTGGGTTTAGGTTTTAAAGTTTTGATTTTAGAATTAATGGTTTTCTATTTTGAATTTAGGGTATTAGATTTGAAGTTAATGCTTTAGGGTATTGAGTTTAGGGTTTTTGATTTAAGATTTAGGGTTTAGAGTTTAGGGTTTTGAATTTAGGTTGTTGGGTTTTGGATTTTGGATTAAGGGTTCTGTGTGTATTATTTAGGGTATTGGATTTAAGGTTTTGAGTTTAGAGTTTAGGGTTTTGTATTTCGAGTTTAGGGTCATGGTTTTATAGTTTATGTTTTAAATTTAGGGTTTAGTGTTTAGGGTTTGGGTTTAAAATTTACAGTTTAGTGTTTAGAGTTTAAGGGTTATGGTTTAGGTTTTCTTTTATGAAGTTTAGTTACAAAAATTTAATTGCAAACCGAAATTCAATTTAAATTTGGGTTTAGGTTGAGTTAAGGTTTTTTATTTAGGTTTTTTAGGCTTACAAATTTTGATTTAGGTTTTCGATTTAGTTTGGCTTTACCTATAAGATGTTGAGGTTAGGGTCTAATGTTTATGGTTTAGATTTTTGTGCATAAAATTTACATCTAACAATTAAATTTAGAAGTTAAATGTTTGATTGTCAGCTCTTACTTTCATACACTTGCATAAATTTAGAAGTACTTTATGACAAACAATAGGAATTCTAACCCCAAGGTAACAGGTTGTGGGAGGGACATAATTGTGTCAAAATACTAGCATCAAGATTGGGCCTTCTATGAAAATAGGAAACAATACAAACGTGGAGAATTTTTTGAGAAAATATTCTATCCGTGTAGGAAGTATTTCAATGGATTCGTCTAGGATAAGAACACAGTTCTAGAGCATGTGATCTGTAATGGTTAGTGGCGTCATTACATGAAGTGGACTACACATGGAGAGGAACCAGTACAAGATGACACACGTAATACAATGGAAGTGGATGAGTTTGAAGACGATGAAGATGACGATAATCAAATTGATGAGATGCTGCATGAGATGAGAGAGGCAGATCCTAATATTACAAATGATGATGAAGCAATCAATAGCTATAATCAGTTTTTTATCGCACCTAGAATAAGTTTCATGTCGAGGTTGTCTTTCCTATTGAAATTATTTATGAAGAAAGTTATGAATAGAGCTACAACGAATATGATGTCAGAGCTGCTTCAGTTTATACGGGAGTTAAATAATCCCAGCAGTGTACCAGAGTCGTTGTATGAAGCTAGGAAGCAAATCTACATACTTGGTCTGAACTGTGAGAAGATTCACGCATTCCCAATGATTGCGTGTTATATAGAAACAAGTATGGTAGCTTGACTTCCTGCATGGAATATGGTAAGGAAAGATATAAAGGAGATAGGAAACAAGCTAGAAAGGTACTTCATTACTTTCCGTTAATTCCAAGGTTTCAACGGCTATTTTTTTCTAGCAGGACTACAATGTGGATGAGGTGGTATGATGAAAACAAGTCAGAAGATGACCTTATTTGCCATCCATCTGATTCAGAGGAGTGGAAAAATTTTGATAGCAGACATTTATCTTTTGCAAAGGATTCTCGTAATGTCAAATTGGGACTTGCAAGCGATGAATTTAATCCATTTAAGAACATGTGCCCATCGTACTCTATATGTCCAGATGTAATTGTTACTTACAACTTACCTTCATGGCTATGCATGTGATCCTTTTTTATGATGTTGACCATCTTAATCCCAAGTCCCAAGCAACCAGGAAATGCAATTGACATCTACTTACAGCCATTAGTAGATGAATTGAAATATCTATGGCATGACGGTGTTCATACATATGATGCAAAGACAAAAGAATTCTTTCAAATGTATGGCGCTTTACTATGGACAACTAATGGCTTCCCAGCTTATGCGAATCTTCTGGATGGAGTACGAAAGAGAAGTTTTCCTGCCCAGTATGTATGGAAGTTACACATCATTTGCATCTGAAAATAATAAATTTGGATATTTATGGCATTGCAGAATTCTTCCAATTGAGCATAGATAGCGGGGTGCATAGTTCAGGATGGATTTGACGGTACCACTTGTCGGTATTCTAGTAGGAGTTCAAGAAATAAGTTGTCGACAAATTTCATCCTACAGTCAGGGTCTGAAATTATGGCAAAATTACAAAAGCTTGGCAACGTATGTCTCGGTTGCCCCTTCAAGAAAGATCTAACATCATTAAAGGACTTTGGTTTTAAGAAGAAAAGCATCATTTTTATGGAACTTCCATATTGAAATGTCATGAACAGCATCTTAGACGTGCTGAATTTAACAGATAATCCCAAGGACACATTAAGATTGAGAAATGACATGAAGAAACTGGGTATCTATCCTATGCTACATGTCACAGGAGAAGAAATACCACCAGCAATATACAGTCTACAACAAGGACAGAGGGATAAGATATTCTCTTTTTTGAAAGGAATTCGGGTCCCAAACGGGTTTTCTTCACAGCTCTCGCATTGTGTGAATGAAGTTGAAAAGAAGATCAGTGGATTGAAAAGTCATGATTTACATGTTTACATGCAGATTTTGTTTCCGTTAGCTATTCGTGGAGTTTGCTAGATCTAGTGGTCGATTCATTCATGGAGATGAGCCGATTTTTTATAGTCATTTGTTCGAAGACTTTGAATTGTAAAATTCTAGACTATTGGAATGATCAAATTGTAATTACACTCTGTAAACTTGAACAAAATTTTCCCCTTGCTTTCTTCGACATCATGGTGCATCTAATGCTACATCTTGCAAATGAAGCAAGAGTTGGTGGACTTATACAATATAGATAGATGTATCCAGTTGAGTGATTTCTGAAGAAGCTAAAAGATTACGTTTTAAATAAACCTAAGCCAGAGGGGTCAATCATTGAGGGTTACCTTTCAAAAAAATGCATGAACTTCTGTGCTATGTACATGGACAATGTCGACAACAGATTTGATCAACTGAGAGGAATTTTGATGGGGGATACAATGAAATAAATGATGATTCTCTAACAATTTTTGACATGAGAGGAAGGTTGATCCTGCACACAAAATACAGAATGATCAATTTAGTGGATCAATAGTTAGCTCACTTGTATATCTTGAAACAGATTCCCAATATTTACCCTTTTCTCAATGAATTCAAACAATCTTCACCTCATGTCATTCAAGAGCTATAGTTCCTTGATTGGTTTAAGCAGAACGTGTATTAGATGAAAGAAACCAAGGAGCCATGTTGGGTGGATGACTTCGATTAATATGTGAGACTCCATTGAGTTATGGACATTATCATTTTATTTATTTAATTAACGGATTTAGGTTCAGAATAAAGTCAATCAATGATGAGAAGGCATCACAATAGGTTGAAGTTCTTGTCAGCTATGATATTGGAATGGGTTGTGATGGCTACTATGGGCAAATCATTGAAATTATGAAGATGAGTTTCAGATACGACCACTGGGTGGTTTTATTTAAGTGTGATTGGTTTGATGTTTTCAAGGAAGGGATTGGTTTCAAGAAAGATAATAAACATGACTTTATCAATTTAAATAAGAACCGTCAAATTCTTCAAATAGCTGAACCATTCACACTAGCCTACCAAATATCACTAGTAGAAAAAGTACTCTTTGCGATGGAAATTCTCGACCGTTTATGTAACAGTCGGTAATAAACATATTCTCGACCGTTATAAGAGAAACGGTTGCCAAAAGTCCAGTCATTAGCTTTACTGCCTGCAAACAATCGAGGAGGCTGAGATCATTTTCGACCATTATAAATGGTCGAGAATAAAACTTTAGTTGATCGTTCTTATGTAACCGATCGAGGATAAATAACATCCTCGACTTTGAAATATATAAGGGTTGAGCAAGTGAAGTAATGTTAAAACGTCTGGTTGACACCATTGTCGACCATTGATAACGGTTGAGAATAATAATATTGTCGACGGTTTCTATATTAACGGTCGATGATAATGTTTTATAATCTGCCGGCATGAATGGCCAAATTTTCAAAGTCTATTGTTGACCATGTATTCGTAACAGTCAAGAAAAGAATTATTGCCGATTGTTATTAACGGTTGGTAATGATCTTATCTTCGACCGTTTATTAGGAATGGTCGAAAATGTCGAGTAAAATCCCTACCGCAAACTCAACTCCCTCCCCCTTCATCCCAAACCCTCCTCACAACAGCCATGCCACCTCCTCCCCTTGGCTCCTCCTTCGCAACCTCAAGGGGTACCCATCCTCCTCCTCTTCTTCCTCCTCCCTCCCTGTTGCCTGCCTCCTCCTTCCCCTCCCCCTCATCATCGACCTTCCCCTTCCCCTCCCCCTCGCCCACCACCACCACCACCACCAGCCGCCACCCACACCACGACCACCTGCGGCCACCACCTCCTACCCCTGTGGCTACCACCATCCTCTACTACCACTATCCTCCTCCTTCCCTGCTACCTCCTTCCCCTCCCATTCATCGCTGGCCTTCTCCTTCCCCTCCCCCTCGCCCACCACCAGCCGCACTACGACCACCCGCCGCCACCACCTCCCTCCCTACGGCCATCACCACCACCCGCCACCAACACCACCACCACCACCACCACCTTGCAGCCACCACCCTCTACCATCCCCCTGCCTCCACTCATCCTCCTCCTCCCCCTTCCCCTAACCCTCCTTCACCTTCCTCTCCCCGTCACATCCCCCTCCTCCTCCCCCTTACCATGGCCAGCACCCTGCCCCTTCCTCCTACACCCCTTGGTTACTTTTTTGCAAAATTTTATTTGACCATTTTTATTATTTTTTTTGATAATGAAAATATTTCATAGTTGTTTAATTTAATGTGAAATTTGATCTAAATTATTGCATGTTAATTGAATTTGATGTTAAATTTCTTGTGTGAATTAAATGTGAATGTAATGTAACATGTAAGGTATGCCCACATGTTCAATTGGATTTATTTATAGTAGTAAGATGTGGGATGCATTTAGGGTTTAAGAGTTAGGACATAGGTTTTGGTAATTGGTTTAGAGTTAGGGTTTAAGTTTTAGGTTTTGGTTTAAAGTTAGGGTTAGGTTTTAGGTTTTGATTTAAAGTTGGAGTTTAGGTTTTAGGTTTTGGTTTAGAGTTTAGGTTTTATGGTTAGGTTTGATTTAGGCTATGTTAAGAAGGAATTCGACCAACTAACAAAGTTTGAGCAGAAATAGGGAGTTTAGGGTTTTGCGATGGGAAATGTTGGGTGAGTTGAGATGGGGAAGGGAGGAGAAGGGGGTCGTTACTGTTGTAGAAATAAGAGCCTCCATTTAACAGGAAAGATTGGACGGGGAAAGAAGGGGAGGTTAACCATAAATGTCATTAGCCATAAATGTCATTTCGTTAGTCTTTTGTTGGTGAGTGGGTTAACCCTACTTCACTTAGATGGGAATTGGTTAGGGCGCACATTCTTGTGTCCTCATTTCTACTCAAACATTGATTGAGGTTTAGGTTTAGAGGGTTAAAGTTTGGGTTTGGGTTTCAATTTTATGGTTTCAGGTTACAATTTAGTGTTTTAAGGTTTAACATTCATGATTGTAAACGTGTTTTTGATGAAGAATTGGAACTTTAAATTAGAATGAGATGGTATGATTCATGTTTGGACAATAACAGCTACTTCATGACGACATTGACTGTCATAAGTAGCTACATATTGAAACAACGTTGGTCATGAGTTTTAAATAACTGAATTGAACTGAACTGCATGTTTATATTGTGTTCCCAAATTATTTGAATTATTTGATATTTATTTTTTATTATGAAATTTTTATTACAACTTTGTAGATACACACACTTGCACAAATTTAGATGCACTTGTTGACAAACAGTAGGAATTCTAACCCCCAGGTAACAGGTTATGGGAGGGATATAATTGTGTCAAAATAGTAACTCATCGAGACTTATGATCATGTTATACGGATAATGCAAAGTGTGTGTATACTTCACTTACATGCACGATGCGTTGTCTTTATATCATGCCATAAGTGTCGTCATCCTTTGTTCAGAGAAGTTCTGAACAAAGGGAGGTCCTTGAAGATTTGATCACAACTTAGGATTACTTCGTGCATGTAGCTAGTGTTTAGAGAAATTTCGATCACATTTTCTCGCTTTTCTCCGATATACCAACTAATCTTAGCTCCATTCCCGAAGCGCCCTTTAGTGGGGGCTATTGGGGATGTAGTTAAGGTTAATCTTGGGAGGTATACTGGAGAAGTACGAGGAAATGTTGTCGAAATTTCTCCAAACATGGTTGCATGTAAGAAGTAATGTTGTGGTTAAATCTTCAAGGATGGACTATCAAGTGAAAATCTTCTTAAAATACACATTTCTTCCTTATTCGAGTCTAACTTATGAGTGATCTTAAAATACACATTTTACCTTGTTTGAGTCCAACTTATGAGTGGTTGTCTTTTACATTTAGGTTAATTATCATGGATAAGTCATGGATCAGTATGAGGAATTCGAATTACCACGAATACAAGAGTGGAATGATTTCGTTTCTAGAGTGGCCATTTCATGATGATAGGAAGACATTTAGACAAGGTGAATTCCTTCAGCTGATTTTATGCCCATGTAGACATTGTTTGAATGAGTTTTTCTATGACTGGGACACAGTTTTGGAGCATGTGATAAGTAACGGTTGGTGGCAACATTACATAATTGGACAGCTCATGGTGAGTAAATGAGGAAAGTTAGAAATGAGAGAATTGAAACCTTTAAAGGAAGTGATGATAATCAGGAGATGAATTGGATGAAATATTACATGATATGAGAGCAGCAAACCATGAGGATGTAGATGATGATGAGACATTACGAGATTATAATGAGTTGTATGATGCAGTTAAGGCAGCAGAGGATCCTATTGCTCCTAGAATAACATCAATGTTGAAGTTGTCATTCCTTCTGAAATTGTTTCAGATGAAAGTGATAAATAGAGCCATAGCGAAATTAATGTCTGAGATTCTGGAATTCATTGGAGATCTACTGAATAATCCTACTGGGTCTCCTAAGTCATGGAATGATGTGGAGAAGCAGATACATGGACTTGGACTGAAATGCAAGAAAATTGATGCATGTCGTAATGACTGTGTCCTATACAGAAATGAGTACTCAGGGTTGACTAACTGTCTTGAATGTGGTGAGGAGAGATATAAGGTGGGTAAGTCAACAAACACTGGGAGAAGAAACAGCCAAAGAAGGTTCTCTGTTATTTTCTACTAATCCTTAGGTGATGAGAGCCTCATCATGAGCCATAACTAACTCATTTTGACCCAATAAAGAAGATAAAAGCTCCTACATAACCTAGTAGAAGGCCTAAATGAAGGAATAAGTGCTCTGAGAAGAAAACATGAAATAAAGGTTAAAACTGCAATTTTACCATTGCAGGACATAAACAGGATTTCTCAGAGGCAAAACATAGGTTAAATGGTCTAAATGTGATAGAAAGTGGGTTGAGTCAATCAGAAATGGGTTTATGTGCAATCCAGGAATTAAATGACATTTGGTAACCCTAAAACAGATCCGCTTAAATTAACAAGGTTCTGGTTAGGATAGAAATCAAGTAAACCCTCTAAAAATCATGGAAAAATATCCTCTAGGGTTTAGAACACTTAATTTGGCCTTTGGAACCCAGTTTGACCTAGATTAGGGTCCTAGCTCTTCAAGTAACCTAATTTAGGTTTTTACGCAAAATGTCCAGTCAAACGAGGTCAAACCTAAAATCCAACTTCACCATTGGATTCCTTAGGTCAAAATTAGGTTTGTACCAAAATTTTGACCTAAGGAGAGGTCATCTTCACCTACTTTGCAATTTAGTACACCCAAATCATAATTTGGTCCCTATCTTTTGAAAATCCTTGCAGAGAGCCCCCTAATTTCATCGCCACCTTTGTAATCAGGTCATGCCGCCATTGTTAGGGCAGAACCAACCTCCAGCGGGGTTTAGAGAGGGATTACTCTCTGATTCCTCAGAGATCCCCTCCCAGAAATGGAAGGGAGATTCTCTGAGGAATTTCCTTCCATCTAAGGCCAATCAGAATCTCTGGTGTGAACCCAATCTCTTGTGCGAACGCATGAGGGATTTGGGTATCTAACCTCTTTCCTTCTCCGGCGAGCCATCAGAGACACAGCCATGCCCTCCACGCTCTGAAAGCACGGCCCCGTGCCTATAAAAGAACCCCCAAACCCAGCTGCTCAATTTCAGCTTGACTTGGCCGGACTTCCACCTCCAATTCGTCTTTTCTTCTCCGGCCAAGAACCCAGCGAGCTCCGGCGAGCCCCCCTCCCCTCCCTCTTCTCTTTGCCACAAAACCAGTGGTAGAGTTATCTTCCTGATTCCCCTCTGCGTCGCGCAACACCCGCGCACGCCGCCTCAGCCCCGTCGTCGCCGCCGTCCTCCTCCACTGGGCAGCTTCTTCTCCGACGAAAGCAGGTACAACTGTCTGCCTCTCCGTCCCCCTTCATCCCTGTAGTTAGGCTTAAAACATTCTCCATCTTCCCCTCTCTCTTTTCCCCCTTTTATTTCATTTAATTGCCCCTCGACCATCGCTGACCACCTCCATCTTCCTCGCCTCCGACCGACCTCCCGCGAGCCGCTCCCACCATTCCGCCCCTCCACACAGCTCGCCGACCAACTCAGAGGCTCCGCCTCACCACAAGGAACACCCTCCACCCATCCACCATCCCTCTACGCCTCCACCACAGTCCCTCGAACACACCTACACATCCGGCCACAGGTTGACCTAGGCACGCACGCTTAGGCCATCCTACGGCCTGCTGCATGGCTCACCACCTTCGCCGTGCCACGGTGAAGGTTTGCAGGTGATTTGATTAGGCCAAGAGGCCGTATTCGTGCATGACAGTATGCCAGCTGCTGCCGCCATTGACGGTGACGCGAAGCAACTTTGGAGCAGCTCCAGGCTTCAGCAGCTCCAAGCTTTAGGTGCTGCGCATTGGGGCAAGCACTGCGAAGCCATCTGATCCAGTAATCAACAAAAGAGAGGGTGCAGCTGTGGCGATTGCAAGAATCGTCTGCGGGCCCGTGCGAGAGCGGGGCAGGCCTGATAGTCCCACATCGGCGAGATATGAGGCGCAGGTATGCTTTAAATTGATTTTGTGTAATACGCTCATTGCCTCCGAACGCATAGGGGTGAGGTCCTCACCTGACCCACGCTCGCCTCGTCTGCGGTTTCACCACGCGGATCTGGCGGGATCTGACCTGTAACGAATGTGTGCCCCAGACGTCTTTTAAGACGTCTGGGAGGTGGCTCAGACGTCGGACAAGACGTCTGGGATAACAACCAGACGTCTGATAAGACGTCTGGGATAGTTTAAAGACGTCTAGAAATCCGTTATTTTCGACACACGCGAGTCGCCTGCGCGCCTGAGCACGCAGACCGCTTTTTCTCTCTTTTTCTTCTGCGGCTGCAGACGCCTGCGGCGCCTTCTCTCTCTCCTCTCGGAGCGGCGTTAAAAGGGGCGCGCCTCCCCTCCCGTCTCCACCGCCTTCTTCTTCTTCTCCTTCCTGTGAGCGAGAGCGAGCGGACGCGAGGGCGGCAGTGGCGGCCGCAGTGAGCGCGGAGGTGCGGCGTGCGAGGGCGGAGCTCTGCCGTGGGGGCGAGCTCGCCAGAGCGGCTTGGCCGGCTGGCGAAGGGCGCAGGGGGCGCGGAGCGAGCGGCATGGGTTCAATATGCGCTGTGCTTAAATTCGGAAAGCGTTGCACGCAGGCACAATTGCACCGTCAGATGGTGATCAAAGGGTGTAGGCATGACCACGTGTCGAGACAGGAGCAAGCCGCGGGATCCCACACGCTATCCCACACATTTTCTTCGACGAAAAGGAAGTGTGGGTGATCTTTAAGCCGTTCGATCGTGAGATCTGACGGCCAAGGATCAGGTGCTCAATTGGAGCGAGTAGGTGTGCGAAAAAGAGAACTGGGCGTTGGAGCGTGTGTGAGGAAGCAGCAGAGCCGTCTGATCTTGATCCAAAGCTCCAGAACGTGCCATGTGTCACCACTAGGTTGAATCCGCATGTTGAAAGCTCATTTGAAGATTTTTTAGTCTAGATCTGATATGTTGATCTCCTAATCGATGGATCTAATCATAAGGAGTTATTACACGAGTTTAAGGGCCGAAATGCCCATTTTGCCCCTCATTAAAACTATAAAAGAAGGCCCAGGGTCCCTATTTGAGGGCATCTTCCAGACATCTATCTTACAACTTTATACAACTCTCTCTCTCCAATCCAAGCTCTCCCTCTGCAACTCTGCTCCGACCTTCATCCTGGCACTTTGGATCTGAGGTGCTACTGCATCTCGCACAAGTATCCTAGAAGTGGCAACATCTCTCTACCTTCTTCTTCTCTCTCTCTCTCTCGGTCCCTTTTTCTTTCTAACTATCCATTTATCTGTCTCTATTAGCATTTTCTTTTGTTAAAAACTCTATCTAATTGCAATAAAATTCTAATTCTATGGATATCTACTGTATACATACATACATACATATATAATTAGTTTTATTGAAAAGCTTCCGTTAAAATCGAGATTGCCTCGCTACGAACAACTTTGTACTCCCAATTCATATAAATTTATTTGTCGATGCATTTCACGCTATACTATAACAAAGTCATCTTTTAAAATGTGATTTACGTGCCGAACAAGTTAACATCATTGTTGGGGAGGCAACAAAAATTTTTGAAGCCTTTCTTCATAGTGCTTATTTGAGATTTCTAGCCTATTCTATTTGCGTCTATAGGAAGTACAAAAATCCAAGGGAAAGATGCAACAAACGGAGAAATCACAAGTTTGAATCTTGGGTAAGTATCTATAGTTCAGATTTGTTATATTTAGAAAAATTTGGATCTGCTTGAACCTTAGGATTAATTAGAATTTGCTTGCTTATTGAAAAAATAAAAAAAAAATTCTCTTTTGTTAGTGATTTTAAGGCTGAAATAAAGTCATGTCTTATAAATTCAACTTCCAAAGATCTGCATGTTCAAAAATTCTCAAATTTTTACTGGGTATGAGTTTTGAAGTCAAGAACAACATATCCAATTTTCGTGAAAATCTAAGTTATAGAAAAGTTTAAAAATTTGCACACAAATTTGTTGTCAATTCGATTATTATTCCTGATTTTTTGGAGTTCAAAATATCATAAGAATTTTTAGACAAATTTGATTGACTTGAAATTTGCTGCACTGAATTTCGAAAGAGTTCAAGAATTTAGGAAAAAGTATGAAAAAAATATTTATTGCATGTTTGATTTCACGAATTATTCAGTCACGAACTGGGGATCAAAATATACTGCAAAATCCCAGTACACTTTAAATCAGAAAAAAATAGAAAACGTGCATTAAAATTAGTGAAAAATAGTTTTCGAGCACCTAGTTAGTGGTGCAATAGGACCAATTCATTGTATTGCTTAAGTCGTACCAGTTTCCTGAATTTGGACTTAAAAGAAGCATCTTAGCATTATCTGCTTCTAGGGTTTCACATTAAGGATAGTGCACACCTGGATTTACATACTTAAAGGAAATATATCAAACAATTGGGATTTGCAAAACTCCTGTGTGCCTCATTAGAACCTTGATTGAAGATATTAAATCAAGTGAACACTAAAATTCACTAACACAAGCATTTGAATCCTAAAATTCACTTCATCATAAGAAATTACTTGTGAACTCTTTTGCTTGAGCACTTCACACATTTCAAAACCAATTTTAGTGGCAAACACCCCCTAACGCCTATCATATTCCAAAAGCACATCAAACCCAAGCCTAAAATTGAGTAGACGTGCCCTAGGCAGGACTAATAGACTAGGGGACTTGAAATTAGATTGTGCTAAGGTCAAGGCCTTGTCAACTTGGACCCACTGGTGACAAGAAATGACAGTGCGGTAACCACGTTAACCCTTAGTGGTGTCCTGCCATGTGGGGTGTCCTAGGGGGTCCCACCGTTCTGGCCAACCAAGTAATTCAAGGGTTGATCTAATCCAATCGTGTTTTGAGGAGCCATTATTAGGTCTATTTAAGGTTAACCCTCTAAGGTCTAGTTTGATTGCTTGTATTGTGTTGGCGGGGTATTCTCTCATCTGTCTTCTCTCTCTTATCTATTAACTTTCTTTTGGTACATGGATGCTAAAAGGTCTTTGAACCCTGATTTGGTACCACCTTTAGAGAGTAAACTAAGGAGAATATCTAATTTTTTTGAATACATTCCAATTACTAATTGCCATGAGGAAGAACTGATTGAGGAAACCATGGACCCATACTCTTTTGCCTCACAACCCCTTCTTTCGCCCTATCCCAACCCTTCCCCTACTTCAACTTCTTCAGGATGGGAGAACTCTCCTCAACACCTGGGACTTGATTCCCTTGTCTACACCTCATATTCCCTGAGTATAGGTAGGCCTATGTCGAATCCCACATGAATTGCTGGATATCAAGGATCTCTACAACCTCAAAAGACACTCTCCATGTAGGACCAGCACCTAATTGGCATGACCAACTATCTTGACCAGTTCAGCCAAACTCATCTCTCCCCGGATCAGGGATATACCTTAGAATCCCAATACTTAGAATATTAATCCTATCCTCGAAATCACTTTGCAAATTATCCCAATTCCACCCAAACAACTTCACCTTCTTATTGGGATAACCCTATACCACCCAACCAAGGATATGATTCTTACCCTAGGTATTCAAATGATAAATATTCTTATTTGACTGAGGTTAGAAATTCTGAAAATTTTTATCCTCAGCCTACTCAAATCCTTGACCATGGCGGTGATCCAGTGATCACCCAATTACTCCAAGTAGTCTAGGGGATGAGAGAAGCTAATAAAAGAAATATAGATAATCTGAGAAAATAGCTCGATAGAATCTGGAAAGCACAAGGTGATAAACCTGGTGTGAGTATGCTACAAGTTGGTGGTAAGCCACTCAAGGTTGAGGATCCAACCTTAAGTATGACATCTTATCCAATCCCAACCTCTACATACACTGAGCCACCCACCAACCCTATGATTATGTAGAACAGATCTTACTTAGGCCTTGATTGGGCAGCAATCATAAACCCTAATTCACATGAATTAAGGTAGGACCTAGCTTAACATGGGCATTCTGCATGCATACACATCGTACTTTGCATCTTAGATGATTTATATGTTTTATACATAATAATGTGCTATTTGAGAGGTATTATTAATTGTAGGTAATCCAGGGCTGCGGATGATCAATCCAACCTTATGGATCTATTCGGAATAACGATGGGAGTCCAACGCTTCCAAGAGCGCATCAATCAAACTCCCGTAGCAACCTAGGGAGTCCGTAGAAGAAGCACGAGCCAAGGGGAAATTGAAGAATATTCGAACCTCAGAAGACAAATCCAACCACACGGATGGATCCAGATCGACATACGCAGTCCAACGACGTCAAAATCAACTTAATCGGAGGCCTACATCATTAGATACAAGGAGAAGAAGATGGACGGCCACGATGGCGACATGTGGTGCCATCGCAACCACCCATCACCGCACCCAAATTTAGAAAGGAGACCTGCAAGCCATTGGATCATCATCCAATGGCCGTGATGTAGCCACATCACCACCTTTAGCCGCCTCATCACGTATAGGAGAGATCTCGACCGTTGGATCGTCATCCAATGGTTGAGAGCAGCTGCACAAGAAATGGAAGGTGCAATAATCTGCTCACGTAGCGTAGAGGAGGGGGTGCCTAACAAACAGTGGGCGACGGGGGATTAAAGCGCACCTGGTGTGAAATCAGGAGAAGCGACGAGTGTGGGCAACCATCGGATTAGCATCGGGCGGAGAAGGTGCGGACGCGTGCGGACGCAGAGGCATTGGATCAAGAACACACGTGATGACGCATGCAGAGACGCGTGTGCGAGCGCTTTAGGATTCAAAGTTGCGATGGAGCATGCATTTACGATCGAACGACTGACGTTCGGGCCTCTCAGAAGGGGCGAGCGGTGAAGGAGAGGAAACGAAGGCATGCGCGAGGAAGATCTGCAGCCATGCGATGGAGGATCGACGCTCGATAGGCTACCACGTGGCAGCACCAGGTTCAACCAAGGATCAAAGAAGGATTTAGAAGGCTTAATCAAGGTCGTTGATCGTCCGATCAGCGGATCTGATTAATTTTAAGCATTTGCATGGATTTAAGGGGCTAAATACCTTAATTGCCCTTCACTAAAGCTATAAAAAGAGGCCTACAGGCCCCCTTTGAAAGATAATTCTCTTAATTCTTCTTCTTCCTCCTTCAACTTCTCTCTCTTCTTCTTCCCATCTTCTCTGCATCCATCTTTGCACCTCCGTCTGAAGCATCTATTGGGCCACCTCGATGGATTGTTGCTACTCTTCCCAACCTCTCCAAAAGGCTACCACGAACCACTCGTGGTGCCCTTATTCTATTATAGTAGTAGTTGTTTGCATTCATGTTTTTAGTCTATTGCATGTATATCAAATTCAATCTCTTTGTAATGTGGATATTGTGATTTATTGTTTATCTCATTCAGTAATCAGATTGAGGTATGAAATCAAAAGTACTTTTTGCCTCCCTGTGATCGACTGGGACTTACCAAGTTCTGTTAATTTATTTGCATGGGACGTATTTCACACTATACTACAAAGTGCTAATTTTCTACGCGATCTATGCCACGAACAAATGGGTGTCATTGCTGGGGAGGCACGACAACTTTTGATTTTATCACTAATACAGTATTTTTGTGTGTAGAAACGACACGAAGTAGCGACCGAGGAAAAGTGGGCGCTGCGGAAATTAGGTGCACACATTCTTATTAGAAATTCAGCTAGAAAGTGTCATTTTAAAATTCAATAGCCGTGTTTCTATTGCTCCAAAAATCCTGAAATTTGTACTAGAACTAGATCTTCAAATTATTTTTCCAGCGCCACCTTTCCCAAAAGAAATTTTTTTGGTAGAATTTTTAAAAATTCATGGTGTACATACTGGTCAGATTGCTTGAAAATAGAACTTTTATGAACTTTAGAAATCAATTCTGACTAACATATGAATCAGATTTATTCAAAATTTGTGGGGTGCAAAAGATAATCAAATTAAATTTTAATATCATATTTTTACAAAATTTTTGGAGCATATTTGATATAGTTTCCAACTGAAAAACCAACACAAGGTCAAAATCCCAGATTTGACCCTTGGTTTGTTAAAAATTCATAACTAATTCTTGGAAATAGAAAAAAATTTTGGAAAAATACTCTTTAAAAAGTCTATTGAAAAAGAAATCTTCTTACCAAATTTCAAATCATTTGGATTCCATCTTCCCTTAGAGTATACACTTGAATTGTGGTCTTCAATTTGAAAAAAGAACTTAGAAGTGCATCAATAGGACTACATAGACTAATTTGGAATCTGACAAGCCCAAAAGTTAGTCGGTGAGGCGAGTCACCTTGTGGACCACCCACCATCTACTAAATTGAATAAACTAGTTAAGAATTCACGAAAATACATCAAATAACCTGCATTTGGCCTAAAACTACTGGGTAGTTCCAACCTCTTTTGCAAAACCCAGTGATTAAGCCTACAGGGTAGTGTCAATGGACTGTGGTTGCAAGGTAACAGAACCGGAGGTGAAATCCAAAGGAAGAACATTCCTCGTAGTCTCCTCGTAACCAGATTGCCATGTTATCCTGAGAGGCAGGAATTCCTTACAATCGGTCTCTCGCCGAATTTTTAATAACAAAAACTTAAACGAAAAATCCGATCATCTGATCTAAAGGACCACTCTGATTAAAAAGGCCTTAGGCTTGTTCTACTTGACTACACCAACCCTTTGAGTTGGTGTATGCAAGGAAGAAGGGCGTTAACACCTGAACTTGCGGGACCTTAGACGCCAAACCCAAGGTGGCAAAGGCGATTTTCGCTTGACCTCTCGTCTCAACCTTCATCTATCCGATTAGCTGAGATGGATAATCCCGATCGTCGAGTTCATTAGGACCCTGAGAATCAGGATCTAATGGCTAGTCTGGAAGCCAGGGTCGAGGAAACAGAACAAAAATATGAGCAGAGCATCGACTGGATTCTCACAACACTCGACATAATGCAGCATTGATTGCACAGCAAAAATACACCAACAATTGTGTCGTCTTGTGCTATTTCCTAGCATTACCAGTGCATATTAGGTATCCATAGTCGCATTTGTACAAATACATGCATGCATGCATTTAATTGAGAGGGGAGGAGAGTGAATAAAATGGGCGTGAAATTAACGTTTTCCTCAAGTGCTACTTTGCAAATTCACCATCTTTATTTTTAATTTTATTTGACTTTGAATTTCTTCGCACGGCTGCAGGCATGGCCTCTTCTTCCTCTTCGCGCCATGCTCTCCAGCATGCTTGCCCTGCAGCCGCATGCACAAGCACTCCCTGCCAGCCATGCAGAGCCATGCACAGCCAGGGCATCGCTGCGTATGTCTCTTTGCTCTTTAAAAAGAGGTCAGCCTTCTTCCTTGCGGCTGAGCCTGGTCCACCAAAAACACACAGTAGCTTCTCTTCTTCTCCAAGCTGTCTCCTCCCCTCTCCCTCCATACGCAGCCTCTCCTCCTCTGAGGAGCCACTCTACGGGCAGGAGCACCTCACAGTGGTGCACAACCACCACTGTGGGTCCCACCACCGCCCAGCTCATCAAGAGCCGGTGGGCGTGGTGGTATTCTCTCTCTGTTTCGACGTTGAGCCACTTCCGCCATTGCCGCAGGCTTCAAGGTCTGAAGCTCTACGGCAGCAGCAGCAGCAAGGCCCTCCAGTGCATGCCTGTAGGCTGCCCTCGCCTCCAGCGTGCAGTTGTAGGCGCCCTCGCCTCCCACTTCTTCGCACCCGGACTCGCCTTTCCGCCCGCAACCAGCCGGCGCACCCCTTCCACGAGCGTGCCAGCTCGCGCAGTGGCTCCTGCACTCACAGCACCGGGCGAACCCGGTCGTAGGCTTGACCATGCACTGTAGCCACTGTTCACGCTAGTCAGCGGAACACTGTGGCTAAAGTGTGGTGACCGGTAAGTTTCTCACTTATCCAGTCACCCGGCGCACCGTAACCTGCGCTAGCCTGTGCCCACGTCCCACCCCGAGCTCGCTCCAGCGCCTGCCCGCACGTCTGCGTGCGCTCGCGTCTACTAGCGCTTGCACCCGCCTGCGTCTTCACCTGCTCCCATCGCCTGCGCCTGCCCACACCAGCCTCTTCGCGTAGCGCGGTGCGCTGCGGCCTCTCTCCCTCGTGCTCATTCCCTCCAGTGAGCACATCTTCACATGCCTACGCACCTGCACGCGCGCATGCACTATCAGACGATGCCCACGGCTTTAGACGACTTAATTTGCCTCCTTCACTCCAGCAGTCTCTCTCGCCCTCTCTCTCTCTCTCTCTCAGCACTCTCTCACTCTTGCTCACACATACACACAGACACACTCTCGTACACACACCCACTCACCTATACACTATTATATACTTATATATATATACATATACATATATATATTGATATATATATACATATATCTATACATATATTAGTACGTATATAACTAAGTATAAGTATATATACACATATATATATATACATATATATACACATATATTTATACATATATATACATACATATATACATATACCTATAACTATAAATACATACATACACACACACACACACACACACACACATATATATATATATATATTTGTATATCGATCTACATATATCTACATACATAAATACTTATACTAATATATATATATACATACATATACACATATATATAACTATATTCATATATTACTATATATATACCTATATATATATATATATATACATATCTATATCTATATATATAGTTGTATATACATACATATATATACAATTATAAATATATATATATATAGATATACATATACATACATCTATCCATACATATATTTACATATCTATACATATACTTATAGATATATATTAATATATATATATTTTTTTTCATATCACCTACCATAAGTTGTATCGCGGGAATATCTGCACCAGTTGCTGATATTCCCTGATACACGCGTACAGAAAGCATGTTCGCACACATCTTCCACCATCCATCTTACACTCAACGCGGCACATCGTCCTATTGGTTGCGTCTTCCTAGACGATGATCGACTCGACACTGTGCTACATGCCATTTCCACCTCCATCCCCACCCTTTATACAGATATAATATATACATATATATATACTATATTTATCTTATTTCTATCTTTCTTTTCTGCAATTAAAAAAATAAAAAAATATATAAAAGAGAAAAGATAATTCTTGACTTGCAGGTACTCAGTCTTGCGAAGACTAGTTTTGAAACCCTAATTTGACGCAAAGCCAAGAACCTAATTTTGAGGGTGTACCTCAAGGACAAAAATTATTAGAAAAAAATCTTAGATAGAAAAAACATCAAAAACATATTAAATGAAAGGAAGAGATTCATTGTAGGAAATACGTAGAAACTAATTCAGTTCTAATCCCACTTCCCTGAGTTCGACCCTGGGCCTAAAAGTGACCAAGATAAAATCAAATAGGCCAGGTAAAAAATATTTTGTAAAGAGATGGTTAGGCTCGATTTAGGTTAACCACTATACTCATTTCAACGATAAAATCACCATATTAACACAACCTATCTGGGCCCAACCATAATTCTCCTTTCATGGCGCCGTTGTCGGGGAGGTGCATATTCAAGTAAGTTTTTACTCCATTCCTTTAATTTTTCTCTTCTCACACCCTTCTCTTCATGGGTGTTTTTGTTTGTTGCTGTGCAGGTGAACCTGTTGCAAGGAGAAGGCAGGCAGACAAAGTCGGAAACGTGAGCAGATCCAAGGCGAGAATGAGAGCGTGAAGACGCCGACACCGTACTGGAGCTTCGCACACGTTGCTGAACAAGTAGGTCTTTCTTTCTTAGCAACTTAGGTTAACTTGTCACCTTAATAAAAAATAATAATAATAAAAACTAAAAAAAAACTAAAACTAAAAGCACTTCTTGGGATCTCTTGGGGCAAGTGGATTAAAAATCACTTGTTTGATTGTTTGTCATCATTCCCACTGCCCTGGGATTTCCCGCCTAACTTTGCATAGCGAAGATCCAAGAATCTTGATTCTTGAATCTTTCACCGTGTGAAGTATTCTTTGAGGAAAAAATAAAAAGATTGATTACACCCCTCTTTGCCTAATTTATCTGCAATTCGAGATCACCTTTTTGGTGGGGAGACTTGGAATTGAGTTGATTCCAACCCCACCAAGACCTTTCACGTGCCTAAGATTCGATCTCGAATACTTCAACCCCAGCAATTTGATTCTCTTTATCTTTTGGTTGAGCCTTGTGTGTGGAAATCATTTTGGTGATTGGGAGCACTTGAATTGAAGTGCTTTGGCTCCCTTTCACACTAATCTAAAATTGATTCGTGCATCCACACATAGAAATCTCCATCTAGGTAAGCCCATTGCATTTTAGCATGCATTAACCAATTAACAATGAAGAAGGGTTTGTTGGGCTTAGAAGAAACCTTGTATTCTCTCAAAACCTAGAGATTGGTTGAATTGGTAATTCAGAGAAATCCTAAAATCCATACTACTTAAGGCTGAATTCTAAAAACCATTCACCAATTAAAACTTCAATTCAGGGAGATTTCCCCATTGCATGCTTGGTTTACACACTCTAAAAATCAATCACTTGGGCATTACCCGTAAATAACGCCCTTCACATTCCAAAAGCACTTGATCCTAAGCCTCTAACTAAAACTGGTAGCAACTTGACCCTTAATAAGGATTGGAGGTCTAACTACTTGCGTGTAGCACCTACGTGCTGGTGACGGTTCCCGTAAGCTATTGGGTGTCTAAGACTGGGGCAAACGGCCTTTCAATCTGGCCCGGTGGTTCCGCAGTGCTCGCATTCGGTTCCGTAGTTTGTGATAGTAGGTAACTTAGATCTTTAGGTCTAAGGGCACACTGTAGAGGTTAGGAATTTGATTGTATTGATTTGTCATCAAGTGTACCTTTGCGGCGTCATTTCTCTCATCTCCTTTTCCCTTCGTATCCCCCCCAATTCTTCCTGCGGTAGTGCATGTTTGGGAGGAGGTCACAAAACCCTGAACTGTGTGAATTGCCTGATAATTTTAGAAAAGAAGCCGCATCGTCCTCCTCCTCCACAAACATGGCTGCACACCCACCCCCAAATCCCGAGGGAGGAAACCGCCCTCAAAATCCACCAGGTGGTGGAGCCTTAGATCCCATAACCCACCTCCAAGCCTAAATGGAAATGTATAATGAACAAATTGAGGCCATTAGGGAAACATTGGAGGAAATGCAGAACCCTCCCGAACGGGAGGAGCCTAGGTCTCTTAGCTCCTATCAGAATCCCATTGCTACAGAGACCACAGGACAAATTCGGGTCCCCATGGGCGGGGACGACTTTGAACTGAAACCAAACATAATTGGCCTGATAAATTTTCACTTCCAAGGTCTTGCAAGTGAAGATCCTTTTCTCCACTTGGAAGACTTAACCCGATTGGCTGAAATTGTTAAACCAAGAAATATCGAGTTACCTATAGTCCTCATGAAAATGTTCATATTTTCATTGCGGGATAAAGCGTCGCAGTGGTTATGCACCCTTGGGAGAACCATCCACTCTTGGGAAGAGATGTGAACAGCGTTTCTCAAGAAGTTCTTCCTAATCGGGCGAACCAATGTGCCTCGCCATGCTATCACTTCATTTACATAACAAAATGGCAAACAATTTCATGAGGCATGGGAGTGATATAATGACCTCCTCAGGAAGTGTCTGCACCACGGTCTGCCTAAGTGGCATATAGCCTAGATTTTCTACTATGGGCTAAATGAGACTTTGAAGCAGATTGCAGACACTTCCTGCAGAGGGAATTTCATGAATAAAGATGAGAATGGAGCATTAGAATTATTTGAAAATATGAGTGAAAACTCAATGAACAATGCTTCCATTGTCGCCTTTAATCGTACCAGCCTGCCCCGTAATGTCCATGAAGTTGACACGGGACCCTCCCATTCATCCACAGATCTCAGCCTTATCGCACAGAAATTGGATGAAGTCTCCGTCGTGGACAAGAAGCTGGACGAGCTTCTGGCCAACCCTGCTCGTTCTATGGAAAACACCCCCACTTCACCACTTCGTCACGATCCCAATTCTTCCAACACCAGGCTTATCCCGAGAAACCCCGTAAGACCTTCCTTATCGAGTGTCGCGCTGAGCGACTCGGTAAGTCATGTGGATCTAGCTTCTGTGATCCAGTATTTCAACACGGAGGACCAAGCCTCCGTGTGCTCGGAAGCGTATTTACATGCGGACGCGTCTTCTAGCATAGAAAACGCTTGCGCCCTGGGGAATAACCCATTCTCTGCCAGTTATAACCCAGGGTGGCGAAATCATCCGAACTTCGCATGGTCCAATAACCCGCAGTGCCAAAACCTCGCAGGTGGACCAATGCGACCGTCCGCACCCGTCATCCTAAGGGCCCAGTCTAATCCTATGGCAAATCCGCCATCGGGTCCTTGTGTACCGCAAGCAGAACATGCATCAAGTCCTCTTGACAAATTGATGCGAATGATGACAGAAATGTTAAAGAGCCATGAAGAGAACATGACCTCTCTTCAGCACCAATTGGCACAGTAGAATGCTGAGATTAGTCAAGTACGTATGGCGACTCGATCTCAGGGCACTCTTCCAGCCCAACCTGTTCCAAACCCATGAAATTTCGTACCCCGTGGTCCTCAACCATAGGCACGACCTTCTCAGGGGCAGGTTCATCAAATTCTGCAGGTTCCGAGCATTCCACCGGGATTTCAGGCTAATCCCACTGCAGCACCTCACTCTTATGTCCCCATTGCGAACCCTCCTCCGCCTTTTGATCCCACTGGACCCGCATCGTCCAATGCGATCACTACGAGGAGCGGTAAGCAGACCGTCGATCTGCCTTGACCTGATCCTGGCCCGTCTTCTTCATTGCCCTCTCATTCGGATGCACACCGCATTCGTGAGAGGACGATACACCCAAATTGATGCCAGAATCAGTCCCATTCCCTGAGGCTCTACTGAGGGAGCCAAAAGGCAAGAAGAAAGATACGTAGGCCTTTGATAACCTGCGTAATCTATTCAGGGATGTTGAAATCAATTTACCCCTGCTCGAGGCTATCGATCACATACCCACTGTCGCCCGATTCTTCAAAGACTACACAACACCTAGGAGACAGTCAAAGAAAACTAAGAATCCGATGGTTCTCTCGCCCCATGCGAGTTATGCTATACTGTCAAATCTACCACCGAAGCAGAAAAATCCGGGCACACCACTTATTTCCTGTAGCATCCAAGGCTGCAATTTTAACCGTGCCATGCTTGATCTACGATCTTCCATCAATCTTATACCAACCATCATGCTCAAAAAATTTTCCTTGGGAAATCTGAAACCCACCCCTGTTACGTTACAGTTGGTAGATCATTCTGTTAAAATCCCAAAGGGTGTGGTGGAAGACGTGGTGGTTAGGGTCAACAGTCTCTGTTTTCCTATTGACTTTCTTGTTTTAGATATGGAAGTTCCTAGCTCACTTTCTGATTATCCGATCATCCTTGGTCAACCTTTCTTGGCCACAACCCACGCCCATATCGACTGCGAGTCGGGCTGTATCGAGATTGCCGTTGGATCTGAGAAGCTCAAGCTTAACATCTTCAAGGCAGCCAAGAACTTTGATTGCGATTGCATCAAGGATGACACGTCCGATGAGGACATGGTCGTCATCATGTGTATCGGACTAATTGGTACCTATTCAGACTGCTGCGGATTACCTGTAAACACTGGCGACTGCCTGATCAACACATACTCTGACGTTCCCCCATCCCTTCCTATTCCCGTACATTCTCCTGACCAGACTTCTGACGAGGTTTTCTCCGCTTCCCATACCTCGTGGTCTGAGTCATATCCGGGCTGCTCACCGCTGGTCCACACTCTTGAAGATCAGATTGCCCTCTCTTTCCCACCAAATCAGGCGGATTTGCAACTCCACACTGGGACCTTGAGCCCATATACTAATCGCTGGGGCTATTCCATTTTGGATCCATCTATCCAAGAAGGCCCTCTTCTTGACCAATCTGAGGGCCAACTTCTTCCTCCTGACTTGTTTTCCGATTTGCCTGGGACACTCTCGTCCCAAGAAATGCCAGATCTTTCACCATCCACCATCACTTTTCACGCCACTGTCACGATCACTTCACTTTTCACTTCACCACCCACCATCCACCCACCCTACCACCCTACTGTATACCCTGCACCTCGACGCTCATTACCCGATCTTTCATCCTTCGTCTACCCTACCCTGCATGCATATGAGGACATAGCATCGTTTGGCATGGGGGGTGGATAGGCATCCATAGGATCTGGGTATTTTATGGTATCATGCAGTTTCCACCTATATATATATAAATGGTGCTTAGTAATGATCTGAAGGCTGAAACAAAAGTACAATAAGTGTTTATGGATATTCAACCTCTATTTTGAAGACTTTCCAGGCCATAGAAGCTTGATTCGCTCAGGGTCGGCTTAATTCACTTGAGCATTGACAAGATAGATCGAAATCTCTCCTAACTTAGGATGTATTCTTGTACCTGAGACACCAGTACAGGATCCGTTGGTTTGCTTCTACTCAAGAGCCTAAGTAATCTTGGTTCACACTACACATATCAAGAAAGACCAGGTGAACATAAGATCCAACCCTAGTGTTCATTAGGGAAGGTGGAGTCCTTACCTATGTGCGCAAGTAGACTTTTTATCCTAGGTTTTAGTCTTGTGTTTAGGAAAGACTCTTTCCACCAAGAAGGAACTCTCCCACCAAAAAGAAAAGTGTGCTCCTCCAAATAATGTTGTAAGAGATATACTGACACATGTTTCAAAAAAAAAAAATGCAAATAAGTCAGTATATCTCGCAAATTTCTGTAAAATCTTCCAACAAAAGAGTTCTTCAGGGCAAATACCCTGTTTTCTTTGAGTCACAAATGTCAGAAAATGGGAGTTGAGTTTTCCGTCATCTTTTTACGGGTCAATCCGAAGACACGAGCTGAAACTGGGACCAACCTGTACTTAAAAATTCATGAAACCCTGGGCTTGAGTCTTAATGTTCATCTGGTCAGTCTTGATCCTTCACTAAGCACAAGCCATAATCTCTTGAGCACTCGAGTACGGTAAAAGCCTCCTGGGTCCTGGAAATCGTACTTAAGGTTTAAATATTAAGAGTCCTGGTTAGTCGGGAGATGATCTATGTCATGTAAGACTTAAAGTACTGGTAGTCTTCTCTGCAATTGGTTCTCACAATATCCAACTATAAACACACCTATATCGCCTCAGAAGAAAATCTTCAGTTGAAGATCATTTCTAAATGCAGTACAAAAAAAATGTTTTGCTAGGGACTAGCAAAAGATAGGCATGGGGGTATGATTGCACAGCAAAAGCACACCAACAATTGTGCCGTCTTATGCTATTTCCTAGCATTACCAGTGCATATTAGGTATCCATAGTCGTATTTGTAAAAATACACACATGCATGCATTTAATTGAGAGGGGAGGAGAGTGAATAAAATGGCAGTGAAATTAACGTTTTCCTCAAGTGCTGCTTCGTAAATTCACCATCTTTATTTTTAATTTTATTTGACTTTGAATTTTTATGCGCGGCTGCAGGCATGGCCTCTTCTTCCTCTTTGCACCATGCTCTGCAGCATGCTTGCCCTGCAGCCGCATGCACAAGCACTCCCTGCCAGCCATGCAGAGCCATGCACAGCTAGGGCATCGCTGCGCATGTCTCTTTGCTCTTTAAAAAGAGCTCAGCCTTCTTCCTTGCGACTGAGCCTGGTCCACCAAAAACACATAGCAACTTCTCTTCTTCTCCAGGCCGTCTCCTCCCCACTCCCTGCATACCCAGCCTCTCTTCCTTTGAGGAGCCACTCTGCAGGCAGGAGCACCACACAGTGGTGCACAACCACCACTGTGAGTCCCACCACCGCCTAGCTCATCAAGAGCCGGTGGGTGTGGTGGTCTTCACTCTCTGTTTCGACGTTGAGCCACTTCTGCCATTGCTGTAGGCTTCAAGGTCTGAAGCTCCACGGTAGCAGTAGCAAGGCTCTCCAGCGCATGCCTGCAGGCTGCCCTCGCCTCCAGCATGCGCCTGCAGGAGCCCTCGCCTCCCGCTTCTTCGCGCCCGCACTAGCCTTTCTGCCTACAACCAGCCGGCGCACCCATTCCATGCGCGCGCAAGCTCACGCAGCGGCTCTCACACTCACAGCACTGGGTGCACCCGATCGCGCGGCTCGACCATGCACTGTAGCTACTATTCACCCTAGTCAGCGGAACACTGTGGCTACAGTGCGGTGACCGGTAAGTTTCTCACTTATCTAGTCACCCGGCGCATCACAACCTGCCCTAGCCCGCGCCCGCGTCCCACCCCGAGCCCGCTCCAGCGCCCTCCCGTGCGTCTGCGTGCGCCCGCATCTGCTAGCACCCGCACTCGCCCACGTCTTCACCCACTCCCAGTGCCTGCGTCTGCCCACACCAACCTCTTCGCGTAGCGCAGTGTGCTACGGCCTCTCTCCCTCGCGCTTACTCCCTCTAGTGCGCACGTCTTCACGAGCCTACACTCCTGCACGTGCGCGTGTGCTATCAGACGACGCCCGCGGTTTCAGACGACTTAAATTGCCTCCTTCACTCCAACAGTCTCTCTCACCCTCTCTCTTTCTCTCTCTCTCTCACAGCACTCTCTCACTCCTGCTCACACATACACATAGACACACACTCTCGTACACACACCCACTCACCTATACACTATTATATACTTATATATATATACATATACATATATATATATATTGATATATATATACATATATATATATACATATATCTATACATATATTAGTACGTATATAACTAAGTATAAGTATATATACATATATATATATACATATTTATACATACATATATACATATACCTAAACTATAAATACATATATATATATATATATTTGTATATCTATCTGCATATATCTTCATACATAAATACTTATACTATTATATATATATATATACATATACACATATATATAACTATATACATATATTTATGTATCTATATATATACTTATAGATATATATTTATATATATTTTTTTTTTCATATCACCTACCATAAGTTGTATTGCGGGAATATCTACACCAGTTGCTGATATTCCTCGATACACGCATACAAAAAGCGTGTTCGCACACATCTTCCACCATCCATCTTACACAACACGGCACATCGTCCTGTTGGTTGCGTCTTCCTAGACGATGACCGACTCAACACCGTACTACACGCCATCTCCACCTCTACCCCCACCCCTTTATACAGATATAATATATACATATATATATACTATATTTATCTTATTTCTATCTTTCTTTTCTGCAATTAAAAAGATAAAAAATATATAAAAGAGAAAAGATAATCCTTGACTTGCAGGTACTTAGTCTTGCGAAGACTAGTTTTGAAACCATAATTTGGTGCAAAGCCAAGAACCTGATTTTGAGGGTGTACCTCAAGAACAAAAATTACCAGAAAAAAATCTTAAATAGAAAAAACACCAAAAACATAATAAATGAAAGGAAGAGATTCATTGTAGGAAAGGCGTAGAAACTAATTCAGTTCTAATCCCACTTCCCTGAGTTTGACCTTGGGCCTAAAAGTAACCAAGATAAAATCAAATAGGCCAGGCAAAAAATATTTTGTAAAGAGATGGTTAGGCTTGATTTAGGTTAACCACTATACTCATTTCAACGATAAAATCACCATATTAACACAACCTATCCGGCCCCGACCACATACCTTTTCAAGCATCCACCACATGGAGAACTACAGGACTTCTACGATCCAGTAGCAAGAATCATAGCACCTCAGGTCAAGATTCCCGTAGGCGGAGATGCATTCGAGTTAAAGTTGAATATCATAAGTCTGATTCAAACTCATTTCCTTGGAAACTCGAATGTGGATCCCTTCCAACACCTCGAAGACCTGAGTTTGATTGTAGAGTCAGTTTGACCCAGGAATGTAGATATTGGGATTGTTCTCATGAAGCTTTTTCCTTTCTCTCTCAAGGATAAGCTGCTTATTGGTTCAAGACCATCAGGAGGCCAATTGGAGCCTGGGAGGAATTACGTCATGAATTCCTCCAAAAGTTCTTCCCGATCGATCGAACAAATGCTATGAGGCACGCGATCACAACCATTGCTTAAGGCCCTGGAGAGAAGCTGCATGACGGCTGGGATAGATTCCACGATCTTCTCAGGAAGTGCCCACACCATTGTGTACCCAAATGGCACCTCGCTCAAGTATTTTACCATGGGTTGGATGACACACATTGGTACCTGGCCGATGCATCTAGCAGTGGGAATTTCCTCGCGAAGGACGAGAACAACACATTTGAACTGTTTGAGTCCTTAGTAGAGAACTCGATGAATGCCACCTCAATGAACCAGTTCCAGTGACCTGGACAGCAACGAGTTAGTGTCCACGAAGCTCAAGCAGAGTCTGCCCTTGCCGACATAGGCATTATCACCAAAAAACTAGATAAGATCTACTTGATAAGAAGCTTGATGAATTAATGCGAGCGAGATCCGAATCTCCTGGCAGCACTGCTCCATCTTACTCCTCTCATGCATCCCGAGCACCCTCTGCTCGTACATATCCATTTACTCGGGATGTTTTCTCTCCATCTTCGTGGGATCCTGCATACCCAAAACTTGTGAACAATGTGGATCTGGCACTGTACAATCAGGGCTACACACCACATGACGATGCAAGTGAGTACTCTTTTGATGAATTCGCATCTAAGACGTCTTTGGCTTACAAAGATGTTAATACCATTTAGGGTTATGGGCGTAACAACCCGTATTCAAAAACATATAACCTTGGTTGGCGCCAGCATCCCAATTTCTCTTGGTCTGGTAACCCACAGAGACCGAGTCATGCTCCACACTATTAGACCAGACAATACGGGAATGCACAAAACACATATGCTAGGTAGTAGCCATTCCCATCTTAGCAGCAACAAACATGCTCTATCTATCAGCTGCTACACCAAGATGCCAACTACCCTCCAAAGCAGGCTGGCCCTTTCGAGTCGCTGAAGGAGGAATTGCAGCCATCAATTCAGAAATCTACTCATGACAACTTGCAAATAATGAAGGCAATGGCTGACCAAATACAGAGCATACAGAACATGCAAAACTAGATGATGCAGGAGCATAGATCACAGGGAGCTTTGCCCTCCCAACCTATTCCAAACCCGAGATATGTGCAGAATCAAGGAACCACGCCTAGATTCCAAGCACCATAGGGGTAGGCACATGCTGTTATGCAAGCACCTCCTGCACCACTAGGTTATGGGCTTGATCAGCCACCTTTGTTACCAAACCCTATGTATCCAGACCAACCCGCTCCTCTACCCTTTCATGGATAGCCCGCCGATGCAAAAGTTGTCACCTTAAGGAGCGGAAAGACTACACAGGATCCTTTCACAAGGTATCTTCATTAGGTAAAGGAAAGAAGCCCCTAGACCCTGAAATTCCTGTCCCTTTTCCCACGGCCCTAAAGCGAGATTCAGCATGGAAAAAGGGCACGCGAAATTTCGAGGACCTGAAATCTATGTTCAAGGAAGTTCATATTCAGGTCGCTCTCCTCGAAGCAATAGATCACATCCTTGCTATTGCTAGGTTCTTTAAGGACTACTGTACTCTGAAGCGACAACAGAAAATCGGACGATAGGCGGTATTATTTGAGGAAGCCAGCATGGCTATTTTAGCCGACTTACTGCCTAAAAGGAAGGACCCAGTCACACCACCGATTTCTTGCTTTTTGCAAGATTCCCCTTTTGATAGGGCCCTTCTTGATTTGGGGTCATCCATCAACCTAACTCCCACAATAGTATTTTATCGATTTTGATTTGGGGAGTTAAAGCCCACCTCGATTACCATACAGTTGGCTGACCAATCGGTAAAATTACTGAGAGGGGTGCTTGAAAATGTGATCATAAAAGTCTAAGGATTCAACTTTCTAGTGGACTTTTTTGTTCTTGATATGGAGGTTTCTCCTTATCTCTGTGATGCACTGATTATTCTAGGTCACCCATTTTTGGCAATCGCCCATGCAAACATCGATTGTGCATCAGGGTGCATAGAGATTGCCCTGGGGAACGAAAATCTTAGACTGGACATTTTAAGGGCATCAAAGAACTTTGATTGCAATTTGATTGAGGACGATAGTGAAGATGAAGATTCAGCTTTTTAAGGGAACATTGGGCTTCTCTGCAGCATCCCAATGGCACATTCATCTTCACTATCAAGGGTCTTGGATCGTGATCCATACGAGACTGAGACTAATGACATACACATTTCGTCCCATGGATTTGGTTGTCATGGGTGTTCATCTGCTCCTAACACTCCTGATCCTGACTATCCTATCATATCCAGCACAGATATCTTGAGATAGGTATACATGACAACTGCAGATGGATTCTTCATTAGTCAGGATTAGCAAATTTTCACTTTTGTTTCCTCTCCTCCCTTGCATAACCCCTTGCCCCACCCTCCGCTACTAGAGTTACAGCCCTTACCTGATTCGCTCAAGTATGTGTTTCTGGGAGAAAGTGAGACATGACCCGTGATTATCAATGCTCACTTAACTCCAGATCAGGAACACCAGTTGATCTCCATTCTGCAAGCACATAGGGCTGCTATCGGGTGGGGCATTACTGATCTCCATGGAATTCACCTCTTATATTGCACTCATCATATCTACACTGATGAAGGGGTGAGACCAACGAGACAACCTCAAAAGTGCCTAAATCCAAATATGTTGGAGGTTGTCAAGAAGGAGATCATTAAATGGCTGGATGCGGGCATTATCTATCCTATTTTCAATAGCCAATGGGTGAGTCCCATTCAGATAGTGCCTAAAAAGGCAGGACTCATCGTAATAAAAAATGAATTGGCAGAATCCATCCCGACCTACACCATGACTTCTTGGCGGGTCTGCATTGATTATAGGAAGCTAAACTCAGCTACAAAAAAGGATCATTTTCCTTTACCTTTTATTGATCAGATTCTAGAACGGCTAGCTGGGCGTAGTTTCTTCTACTTTCTGGATGGATACTTCGAGTACAATCAAGTTGCAATCAACCCGGAAGATCAAGACAAGATGACTTTTACGTGTCCCTTTGGAAATTTCGCTTTTAAGCGGATGCCTTTCGGCCTTTGCAATGCACTAGCTACTTTTCAGTGATGCACGATGGCCATCTTTTTAGACATGATCGGGGACTGCGTAGAAGTGTTCATGGACAACTTCTCTATGTTTGGAGATGATTTCTCGTCTTGTCTTTATAACCTCACAAAGATTCTAAGGAGATGTATATAGGTTAACCTAGTACTTTCATGGGGAAAAAGCCATTTTCTCCTCTAATGGACTCGAGGTCGACCGAGCTAAGTCTGAAATCATTTCACAATTACCTCCGCCTAGCTCGATTAGGCAAATTAGATCATTCTTAGGGCATGTTGGATTTTATCAAAGATTCATTCGAGATTTCTCGAAAATTGCTCATCCATTAATGAATCTTCTGGTGATTGACATGCCCTTTGATTTCTACTACTAGTGTCTCAGCGCTTTTGAGACCTTGCGAAGCACTATCGCAAGTGCACCTATTCTCCAACCTCCCAACTGGTCTATCGACTTCGAGATGATGTGTGACACCTCCGACTTTACTGTCGGAGTAGTTCTTGGCCAGCGTCGGGAGTGCCATCCATTCGTAATATACTACGCTAGCAAAATGCTAAACGAGGCTCAGTGAAACTATATAGTCACTGAGAAAGAATTGCTAGTCATGGTATTCAGGTTGGAGAAATTCAGGTTGTACTTGCTCGGGTCCAAAGTTATCATCTACACTAACCATTCTACCCTCTGGCATTTGTTGGCAAAGAAGGACACCAAACCCCTCTTTATCAGATGGATCCTTCTTTTGCAGGAGTTTGATGTCGAAATATGGGACAAAGTCAGAGCACATAATGTTGTGGCGGATCACTTGTCTTGGCTAGACCCAGACTACATTCCGTACTCCCCGCCAATATCAGATCGATTTCCAGATGAGTCACTATTATCTATCAACTCTGTTGAGTTTCCTTGGTGTGCTGATATAGCAAACTATCTTGTCGCAGGAAGGCTATTTGCGGGATTATCCAAGGATCAAAATCTCAAATTTATATCAGAGGCTAAATTCTATTTTTGGGATGACCCATTGCTCTTTTGCATTGGGGCTAATCAGATTATCCGTAGATGCATCCTTGATTTGGAAACTCTAGTGTGCTATCCTTCTGCCATAGCGATGCTTGTGGGGGTCATTTCTCAAGCTAAAAGACTGCTGCAAAGATTTTGTAGTCGGGATTTTTCGGGCTGACCATTTTAGAGATACACACGAGTTTGCCAAGTGCTGCAAGCGATGCCAAGAGGTCGGTTCTATGACCCAGAGAGACATGATGCCTCTCCAATGTATTCTCGTTGTGGAAGTATTCGACGTCTTGGGCATCGCCTTTATAGGCCCCTTCCCGAACTGACATGGCTTTGAGTACATACTCCTCGCAGTAGACTTTGTCTCAAAGTGGGTAGAAGCTATACCGACAAGATGAGCTGATCATAAGACTGTTATATCCTTCGTCTGGGAATTCATTTTTGTGAGATTTGAAGTTCCCCGTGCCCTGATAAGCGATGGGGAAAGCCACTTCATCCATGCCCATTTCAGGTCATTATTGAAGAAATATGGGGTGCAGCACCGCATTGCTACCCCGTATCACCCACAGACCAATGGGTAGGTTGAAGTATCAAACCGTCAAATCAAGCTTATCCTTCAAAAGACGGTTAGACCTGATAGGAAGGATTGGTCCGATCGGTTGATTGATGCACTATGGGCATATCGGACCGCGTACAAGGCCCCACTCGGAATGTCAGCATACCACATGATGTATGGAAAGGCTTGTCACCTTCCTATGGAGCTGGAGCACCGTGCCTTTTGGGCAGTGCAGAAGTGTAATTTTAACCTCGAGGCTGGAGGTTATGAAAGGAAGCTCCAGCTCAGTGAGTTAGAGGAGATTAGGCGGGAAGCTTATGAGAATGCAAAAATATAAAAGGATAAGAAAAAAGCTTTCCATGATCGACACATTCGGAGGAAGTTCACACCTAACCAGCAGGTCTGGTTGTTTGACTCTCGACTCAAATTCCTTGCGGGAAAGCTCAAGTCCAAGTAGACTGGGCCGTTTCTGGTGGTCCACCCGTATCCTAACGGGGCAGTCTAGATTAGAGACCTGAAATTTGGGCATGTTTTTACTGTTAATGGCCAGCACCTCAAACCATTCTTTGCCCAGGAACCTCCTCCCGCTGACGAAACGATACATCTTCTTGAGGACGTGTGACTGATGAGTTGCCCAGCTGGAGGCGTTAAACTCAGCACGTATAAATATAAACATACCATATATACATAACATATTCCATTTTCGCATATTGTTTTGCATATTGTGTACAGCATTGCAGTGATGACATGAGCTGAATGACAGCTCAGAAGCAGTTTCAGGTGATTTCGATCCACATACACCCTGCTTTATTTCTTTTATTCATGCATGAGGACATGCAAACACTTAGGCATGGGGGGTAGTCCATAAAAAATTGAAAATTTTCTGCCAACAAGTGGGGGATTAGATTGTTTATCAAGAGGTTTTATTAAATATTTATTCTTTAATAGATTCTTAAGCTTAAGTCCAAGTGGTCTGGACCGTCTCTGGTGGTCCACCCGTATCCTAACGAGGCAGTCCAGATTAGAGACCTGAAATCTGGGCATGTTTTTACTGTTAATGGTCAGCGCCTCAAACCATTCTTTGCCCAGGAACCTCCTCCCGCTGACAAAACGATACATCTTCTTGAGGACGTGTGACTGATGAGTTGCCCAGCTGGAGGCGTTAAACTCAGCACGTATACATATATACATACCATATATACATAGCATATTTCATTTTGACATATTGTTTTGCATATTGTGTACGGCATTGCAGTGATGACATGAGCTGAATGACAACTCAGAAGCAGTTTTAGGTGATTTCGATCCACATACACCCTGCTTTATTTCTTTTATTCATGCATGAGGACATGCAAACACTTAGGCATGGGGGGTAGTCCATAAAAACTAAAAATTTTCTACCAACAAGTGGGGGATTAGATTGTTTATCAAGAGGTTTTATTAAAGATTTATTCTTTAATAGATGCTTAAACTTAGAATCCAATATAACCTTACATCTACATGTAGAATTTGCAATGGATCCACTGTGAAAACTGGTAGACATCTCTAGTTTGTTGAGAAGAATGAACCCTTGGACAACAATCAGGGAGTCAGGTGAACCATCTTCTAGTAGATCCACCAAAATATACATGAGATGAGAGTAGAGAGTCTACTGGTGCTCTAAGGCTAGTGTAACGAATCTTTAATCTTTAATAATTGAATAATGACACTTAGAGATGGGGATAGCTTTCACCTCAGTTCTTGCGTACTAATTCTGTGAGAAATTCCATACGAGAGCCACTAAATAAGGCAAAAACACAGAGAGTGGGTTCTGATAAAACTAGGACTGAGGTGGATGGTCACGACCGTCCTCTACGGAATCCTCAGCTGTAGGAGGGTACTGATGTCAAGGTCAAAAATACGTTGTCCTATCCATTCCCTACCCGATGCCGAGAGTAGGCACTTCCACCAAATAAGCCAGGCGAGATCCTCTTGGTCATCCCCAAAAATCCCAAATAATGCCTCATGAATAAAAGTATGTATGTCATGTTGAATTGTTGCATTATGTTATAACGACATTGTGCCAGTAGATATATATATTGATTTAAACAAAAAAAAGGCGTTATGTTAAGAAGTTTGAGTTATGTAAGTCAAAATGTTTTGAGGCAAAAGCACCTATCATCCCCAACAAACCACCAAATACAGCCTTAACCTATTTTTCTGTATTTCTGACGCTTGAATACAGGCTAAGGAGTCTGACTTAGTCGTAGGGTTATTAGAACCTAATTAAAGTGTAATGCCATGTAAGACCACCAAATACAGTTGTAATTCTGGTAAGATGTGAGCTCAAGAAGAAAAAAAAAGAAAAGAGAGAGAGAGAAAGAGAGAAAAAAATGTACAAAGGATTAAAGAGAGCATAGTTTTCCAGCCCTTCTCTAAGTTAAGTTATTCAATAATCTAATAATCTAGATTATGAAATACTAGTCTCCATGTAGCATCAGAAGAGAGTGAGCCACCAAATGCAAATCCAGTTAACTCAGACATCTGCTACCTAAGCCAAAAATCGGGGTGAAAATTTGAGAATAGTTCATATCCCTGAGAGGAGTGATGAGATTGCATTTGTAGGCTAACCAACGCATAAATACCTAGATATTAGAAGGATTTCTACTTGTACATAGCATACTTAGATTTATAAATAGATTAGTTTATAGATATGATGGCATGCTTGTTTTATACATTACATTCACATGTAATAGAAGGTAATACAAATTATGGTGACATATATGCATTACATGCACTATTTTGGAATATCTATGTAAATAACCCATTTTCTTTTTACTTTTTTCCCTTGCAACAGACCGCACCCTCGTTGCCGGACTTCAACGCAACGCCCCAACAGTTGAGATTAACTTGCCGGGCGAGTTGCTGGTTGAGATTTATGGCGAGAGAAACAAACGGGAGAGGCATTTAGGCGTAGCCCCCCTAGATAGAGGGGGATCAATTTGCTCAATTCCTCTCCACCATGAAGCAGAGCTTGCACCATGGAAACCGTGTGCACTATTGCCTTCTCAGTGTGCACCGAGGCACCACCACCTCCTCTTCATCGATTGGCAATATGGTGACAGCGCACTGCCGCACAGCCACGCTCGCGCTCCTGCCAGAGAACAGCATCCCCACCGTGTGCACCCCCTCACCACACGCAACCACGCTCGTGTGCAACCGCTCCTTGCATAGCAGCCCCACCACGTGCACCCTCCTAGTGTGTGCGTGCATGCTTGCGTACACACCCCTCGCGTGCGACGCGCCATCCACGTAGTAGCCCTCCTCCTCTCCTTTTTCTTCATCTTCTTCTTCTCCAACAGATTGAAAGAACCTAAAGTCACCGTGAAGCTCCTCCACGAAGCCACATCTACAGGTCTTGAAACTTCACACCATCGACTCCAACAGACTCGCTGCACCCTCACAAGATCGGCCACATCTTCTAAGGGTCAGAAGCAGCTTGCACATGCTGGCGAGCCACCACCGATGCCAGCCATCCTCCATGTCACTGGTGAGACCGTCGGCCACCGTTTGGAGCGCCACTACCACCATCGGAAAGCTCTCGTCGCACTTATCCTCCTCCGAGCTTCCTATGGCCTGCCATCGCCTCCTCTTTGCGCACGCACAAGAGGAAGATTTCCTCTATTTTGGGTTTAATTAATATTCACATAGATGGATTTTTGATTTTTGGAATATTAAATTGAAGTGAAATTGCAAGGATACACTTCCATTTTCGTGAAATTGCTTGACTTATGTTATGCACATCATTTAACATTGAAATTGGATTCAAATTTGCCTGCAACAAAAAATTATATGACATGCCACAAACATGCATCATCTACATATTTTTGGAACTTGATTTCTGACCTAAAATTTATATAAATAGCTTTGAACTTCTCATGAAATTGGAAGAGACATTCAAAGTAGCATATTCATTGAATTAATTTCGTGAATACTTCTGCAAACATGATGGCTCTACACTTGTGAATTTATTGCAATCATTCCTCCTTGTGGATACGACCCGCTCTCTTATGAGTGATTTATTTTAATTATTGACGATTTATTTTTTTGTCACTCAATTTCTACTTCAATAAAATATTTGCTTAAGTAAAAAATCGATCGACCAAATGCACCATTGCCGGGAAGGCAATCGATGCAATAAATTCACCTGACTTTATTTCTGATTATTCTGAGTTGCATGTTTATTTGATCATTCCTTATTTTTCCTGTGAGAGGAATCTAACAAGGCGACAGGCATAGCTGAGAGACGACGTCTACCTTGAGCGACGTTTATACGTGGAGATAATTGTAGGAGCTTGTGGGCCTTGATCCCACACGTGTGGAGATGCATGGAGGACCATCTAGGAGGATTCTTCCTCTTTGACTTCTGATTTAGAATTTTAGGATAGACTCTTTAGGATTAGCCTAGTTATTTGTTTTCTCACCCTTGTACTCTGGGGCTAGTTTGTGGGGGAGTGTCCCTGATTCTTTAGATTTTAGGATCCTCCTATGGTAATTAGATCTTTTGATTGCGCATTTATTTTTAGAAAAAAAAGAGAAAATAAATCCGAACTGCTTGCTAGAAGCTACATATCCATAGGATGACCATCTAGAATTGCTTGAGCAGCATCTAGATTTTCTTACTGCATTGCGTGCATTTTTGCATAGAAGAGTGCTGGAGCAAGGTACGCATTTCTCATCTTACTACTCAGTTATCTGCACATGCATTGCATCTAAACATAATTAAAGAAGACCACTTAAACTGATTTGAAAAGATTAATCAAGTGGTCACATTATTTCTTGAAAAGAAAGGAGAATATACAGGAAGTGCTTGAATAAATTGATTGCAATTTTCAAAAGAAAAATTACTTTTCGTGGTGAATGCACACTTCTTGCAATAGGCACTGGAATAGGACTTAGACCCTTAAGGCTATAGGCATCGATCTCTTTATCGGTGCAAACCCTCCTATCTTGCTTTGAAACGGTGATATTAACTTTTGCCCAAGTGACTTGATACTTTAAGGAGGGGGACACCCCTTAAAGGAATTCAAGGGTAGTTAAGAGGCACCGCTAATGCAACGCCTCAAAGGAAGGGTTCACCCTATTTGCATCCCTTGGTTCCATCCTTGGAGTACCTTTTTACTTGAGCATTAGAGAATATCATTGTAAAAAAGTGTATGTCTTTAGGGCACTCGAAGGTCATTTTATGGTGCGTAATTGTTTGACACCTTGATTAGTCACCCAAAAAGGACTAAAAGTAACCTCAACCTTCTTAACAGTCATTGACCAAAAATTTCAAGTGCCTCATTTCTCTTATACCACTTACGTGGGAACGGAGAAAAACTGCCTTGACTATATTCAACCAAGTTGAAGAGTTGGAAGAGGCCTCAAAGAACTTTAAATTAACAAAAGACCTCTTGCCTTGTGTTTGCTTGGTGTATGCTTGGTTGGCGCTCTCTTAGTAGTAGTCTTCTCTTCAACCTTGAGCCTGAGAGAATTATAAGGAAAGCTAACCAAGAAAGAAGAAAAATGGCTGAAGAAAGACCTGAAGAAGAGATTAGGGTTGGTGAAAATCAAAGAACTTTGAGAGGCTATTTCCTCCCTACAACCCCCAAACCCTACCTATCCGATGACCTGTAGTGGATAATCCATATGAAATCAAGAGTAGCAGCATATCTTTGCTCCCATCTTTTTATGGTACTGCTACGGAGGATCCTTACAGGCATCTTGAGGAATTCACCGAGGTCTGTTCCATGGTGAAGCTCCAGGGCTTTACTGATGAAGCCCCGATGAGGACTCTATTTCCATTCTCCCTAAAGGATAAGGCCAAGCACTGGTATCATACCCTTGATGCAAGGGTAAATGACTGGGCCGCCCTTAAGGGAGAATTCTTGAAAAAGTATTTTCCTATGAGTAAGACCAACCATTACAAAAAAGAGATTATGGGTTTTACTCAACAGGAAGGGGAGCAATTTCATGAGACTTGGGAACGCTTTAATGACCTTCTTAGGTTATGCCCCTACCATCAGGTGCCAAGATGGCAGTTGGTTAAAAGGTTCTATAACGAATTATCTGAAAGGCAGAGGCAAACCATCGATGCAGCCTGTGCAGGAACCTTCATGACCAAAACTGAGGATAAAGCTTGGGCATTATTTGAAACATTAAGTGACAACTCCATACAAATGTCCTCGACCTATCAAGAAAGAAAATCATCAATCTTGCAGAGGAAGATAGAGGCCCATAAAGCTGGGGCTACTCAGGATTTGGCTTTTCATATTCAATTATTGAACAAAAACTTTGATAGGCTTTTAGCAAACCCCAGCATGAACCTGCAAGCAGCCTCTATCTTTCAGGCTTCAATGAATGCTCCATTTACCAAAGCACAACACACGCCATTGCGGAGTGCCACCAAGCAAATCAATTCCCTGAGTTGATTCAGGCTGACTTGAATGCGGCCCAAGGTTTCTGCCCACCTCCTCGCAATAACCCTTATTCCAATACCTATAATCCAAGGTTGTGGAACCATCCAAACTTCTCTTCAAAGCAAGGTGATGCTTCTAACTCAGGGAATACAAGACCCCTACCTCCCTAACCCATATAACAACCATCCTATGAAAACGCTCCTCAGAATAAGCCCTCTGAGATGGATGAACTTAAAGCCATGATGAAAGCGATGCAAGAGCATTAGAATATGGTCATCCAATCTTAGAATAAGATGATTACTGATATGCAATCCCAAAGTTGTCATCTTACTGAGGTAGTTAGGCAATGTGATCCGGGGAAGTTGCCAAGCACTTTTGAGGAGAACCCAAAGGGCAAGGGGGTCGTATTCAGGGAGCACACCCAAGCTATGACCGTGCTGAGGAGTGGAAAGTAAATTGATAAGCCTGATAACACTCCTACGGTTACATCTTAGAATTCCCCTCCTACACTCGACCCAACTTCCATCTACACCGAGGAAGAGCCACACTGCTCTCCCTCGCTTGAAATCACCCACAATGAGGATGTCGTCATTCCACCACCCCTCTCTCGCCATGACGACCCCTCTACCCAGAAGCCGAGGGTGCCCTATCCAGAGCATCTATCTGCTCCTGGGGAATCTTTTGTTGGCTTGCTTGGAGCCAAGGATAGGACGGAGGAGATTATGGACACTTTTAGGCAATTCCAGATCAACTTGCCTTTGTTGGAAGCTATCAAATAGATCCCATCCTATGACATGTTTCTAAAGGACCTATGCACCCAAAAGCACCGATCTAGGAGATAGGTCCAAGCCAAGATCATCCTGCCTGACCATGTTAACTCGGTTCTCCAACATGGAACACCCCCCAAAATGAAAGACCCAGGGACCCCATATATTTCAGTGGTTATAGGAAACCAACACATTGACAAGGCTCTACTCGATCTGGGTGCGGGGTGAACATTTTACCGAGCTCTGTCTATGACCTTTTGGGAGGAGGTGAGCTAAAACCTAGTCCAGTCATCCTCTAGGTTGCAGATAGATCACTTAAGACACCTTGGGTATTACTGGATGATGACCTAGTGAGAGTGGAGGACTTCTTCTTCCCTATTGACTTTCTTGTGCTAGATACTAACCCTTCTAATGGGCCCACCAAGCCATCCATTATTTTGGGATGCCCCTTCTTAGCCACAGCCAATGCCTCTATCAATTGTAGATCAGGGGCACTTAAAATGGCCTTTGGGAACAAGAAGATTCGGTTGAATGTTTTTGATACCTACAAGCAATCTAGATTTGAAGACTGTTCTCGGATTGAGGTTGATGAAATAATTGAGGTGACTACTCCAACACTCTTATGTAGAGATCCCCTTCAAAAGGTCATATCTAAGGACCATCCTTCGACTATTGAAGAAACTAAAGCGGAAAGACCCGAATTAGAAGAGTTGCTGGGGATACACATAGAGTCTCTATCCCCACCATGGTCTGTGAAGGCAAACCCGCTACCTAAGGTGGGGATGTATCAACTTAAACCCTCAATCCAAAAGGCTCCTAAGTTGGAGCTGAAACTCCTCCCGAGCACATTGAAGTATGCTTTCCTTGGCCCTAATGACACGCTCCCCGTTATTATCTCGTCTGCATTATCTGAATCACAAGAGGGAGCTTTACTTGAGTGTTTACAAAGGCACAAGGAAGTAATTGCTTAGTGAAAGAGTGATCTTCATTTTTGATAAAATTTGTAACATAAAATATTGCGTCATTTTAGTATATCGCGTGGTAGATAATTGCTTTTCAAAACATTTAATGTTCAAAAAATAACCACGAAAATAGTTAGGTCGTATCCACAGGGAGGAATAAGCCTATTGAACTCGTGAGTGATGCTTCGTTTATTCGGGAATATCAATGGGTGTGCATTCTAACAAGTGCAACTTATTTCCAATATAAATGCTCGTTTTAATCAATTGATCAGGAATGTAGGTATGTATATGAAAAATTACCATAAAATAATATTCTAAATAATTACCTTGGTAATAGCAAAAAATGTCGATATTAATCTCCTACCTAATAACACTAATTTACTATAACCAATATCTCATGTTTTATGTCATTCATAAGAAGAACTCAATCATATGTAATTCAAATTAAGGAGAGGGATGTCCATGCAATTTCAGCCAAATAATATATAAGATAAATAAATGAATAGTGCTTTTTCACAATGGAAAAATCCATAATTTTTAATTCACCCAAAAATAGAGGATTCTCTCCTCTTGATAGTGCGCACGCTTGAGGCCACCGCTGGCCACGAAAGCTTCGGTGGAGGTCGGCCACGATGAGGGGAACTGGTGATGGTGGTGGCACTCCGAACGGCGGCCGTTGTTGATGTTGGTGATGAGGAGGATGGCCAGCAGTAGTGGCTGTCCATGCGTGCACGTGGGCTATTGTTGGCCCGTCGGAGGTTGTAGTGGTGCTCGTGGGGTTGAGGCGGGTGTGTTGGCGTTGATGGTGTGAAGAATCTTGGCTTGTGGTGGCGGCTGCGTTTCGTGGCTTTGGGTTCTTTCGGCTGGTAGAGAAGAAGAAGAAGAACCAGCGGTGGCGCGCGGGCATGCATGCGCATGAAAGAGTGCATGCAAGGGCTGTGTGCGTGCGTGAAGAGGGTTCGCAAGGAGGTGATGTGCCTGCAGCCTGCGTGCACAGGGGTTGAGGGGCATGAGCTGCTGCAGGTTGCAAGACCATAGTCGAACACGAGGGCTGGCAGCTTGTGGCCGTGCGGGCCACACGCGAGGAGGTCGCGATCTGGTGTGGTGCCACTGTCGTGGCTGAGCAAGAAGGACGTGCAAGGTCTATTGTGCATGTGCATGAATGGTTGCATGCGAGGGCATGGCTATGCATGGGCGTGGCTGCGCGGTGATGGGGTAGCGCGTGCGGTCTGCCTAGCGATGCTTGCTTTGCTTCCTATGGAGAGGAAGGGAGAGGATGGTGATGATCACAATAAGGATGGTGGCACTCATGCTGTCACCATGAGAGCTTGTAGTGGTGTGGAGGAGGGAGGTAGTGCGCTAAAAGATCATGGTGCAAGCTTCGGCCATGGTGTTGGCTCTATTTCACAGTGGTCAAGAGGGAGGTGATCCCCCCACCGAGAGAGGGAGAATATTCATTATCCCATGCGACTTTTATCTCCCCCCTTCTATTCTCCTTCACTGGTGCAATTCAAGGGATTTTAAATCCCTTACTAAAATTGGCCGTCGTTAGATGTTCGGAGATTTGGGTGGCCGATTTGTTGAGGCCAGCGAGAGCCAAGAGATCCTCGTGGGGCAGGGGGGGGAAGATATTTTCAAAAGACCTTGGTTTCTTTGAAAATTTGTTCCACCTCCTCTCCCATTTTCCTAGTTACTATTAACTCTTAAAATAGACTGATAGAGTGGATCAGGTGGAGGAGATGGAGAGGGTGCACTATGTGCGTGACCTGCATGAGAGAGTGGCACGTTGAAATGCAATATAACATAAGTTATTTCTACAATGATGAAATATAAAATAATTATTTATATACATAATAAGTTATAGAATGCAATAGAATATATGTAAACTTAAGTAATGATGCGTGCAATCATTCTATGACCTAATGTAGTTATTAACAAACATAAAATGTAAGAATAAAGTTAACTTAGGCGTAACAATAGTCCATTAAAATGGACTCATCACTTGATAAATTGCTGATATTAAGGGTGTTGATCCCTCCCTTTGCATGCATCATATATACACGGACGAGTCCGTGAAACCTTTTTGAGACATGCAGAGAAGGCTCATCCCTAATATGCGGGAGGTTGTTAAAAAGGAGATTCTGAAATGGCTGGATGCAGGGATTATCTATCCCATTTCAGATAGTAAATGGGTTAGTCCTATTCATGTGGTGCCCAAAAAGGCAGGAATCACTATGGAAGAAAACGAACAACGAGAGGTCACCCTCAACTGGTTGGAGGGTTTGCATTGATTACCGCTGTTTGAACACAAAGACCATTTCCCCTTATCGTTTATCGATCAGATTTTGGAACGACTGCCAGGGAATAAGTTCTTTTGTTTCCTTGACAGGTATTCTGGGTATAATCAGATAGCCATCTTTCCTAACGATCAGGAGTGTACTACCTTCACGAGTCCGTATGGTACATTTGCGTTCCGTCGAATGACATTCAGGTTATGTAATGCCCCTGCCACTTTCCAACCATGTTTGATGGCTATCTTTTCTGACATGATCGATGAATTTGTTGAAATTTTCATTGATGACTTCTCCATTTATGGCTCGTCGTTTGACCTATGCCTTTCGCACCTTGATAAAGTCTTAACCCATTGCGAAGAGGCAAAGCTGGTGCTTAGCTAGGAGAAAAGCCACTTTATGGTCTAGCAGGGCATTGTGTTAGGGCATGTAGTTTTAGAGAGAGGATTAGAGGTGGACACCACAAAAATTGATTCCATCTCTAAGCTTCCATCGCCAGCCAATGTTCGTCAGGTTGGATCTTTCCTTGGCCATGCTGGATTTTATAGGCACTTCATTAGAGATTTTAGTAAAATCTCTAAGCCACTCTACAACCTGTTAGCGAAGGATGACTCCTTTGATTTTGATGATAGATGTGGCGAGGCTTTCCAAGTCTTAAAGAATGCCCTTATTACCGTGCTGATTCTCCAAGCACCAAATTGGACCCTCCCGTTTGAGCTAATGTGCAATGCTTCTGATTTTGCAGTGGGAGTAGTCTTAGGTCAAAGGGATGATGACAAACCTCATGTGCTGCATTATGCCAGCAAGACCCTTACAAATCCTCAACAAAACTACACGGTCACTATAAAAGAACTTCTTGCTGTAGTATTTGCTTTGGAAAAGTTTCAATCTTATCTTTTGGGATCCAAGGTTGTGGTGTTCACTGATCATTCTACCTTAAAGCATCTTCTTGCTAAAAAGGACACCAAACCTCGCCTAATTCATTGGATTCTGCTAGTCCAGGAGTTTGACCTAGAAATTAAAGATAAGAAAGGAGTTGAGAATGTGGTAGTAGATCATCTATCTAGGATCCCTATTGAGGCATCAAACCCTGCTGGCGGTATCCAAGAGACTTTCCCTGATGAGTCTCCGATGGCCGTGGAGGCAAAAACTCCTTAGTTCGCTGACATAATGAACTATCTGGTCACTGGCATTACCCCCAGTACTTGGGACAAGTAGAAGCGAGACAGGTTTCTTGCTGATGCTAAATTTTCTCACTGGGAGGAACCTGAGCTTTTTAGAATAGGCCTTGATTAGCTTTTTCTCTGTTGCGTCACTAACGAAGAATAAAGAAGTGTTCTGAGTTTCTGCCATGACCTCCACTGTGGGGGACTTTTTAATGGAAAAAAGACTACCCATAAGTTTCTTCAGTCTGGCTTTTGGTGGCCCACGTTATTCTGAGATGCACATACATATGTGGGCGCATGTCTACTTTGCCAACATACGGAAATCATCGGAAAAAGGGATGAGATGCCCCAGCAACCTATCCTCCCTGTTGAGATCTTTGATATTTGGGGCATTGACTTCATGGGTCCCTTTCCTGTGTCCTTCAAATATGATTACATCCTTGTGGCTGTGGACTATGTATTGAAATGGATAGAAGCCATACCCATGCGAACCAATGACCATTCTGTGGTCTTGGGTTTTGTTAAGGCTAATATCATTTCTTGGTATGGGTGCCCAAGGACGATCATAAGTGATGGAGGACCTCACTTCAAGAACGTGCACTTCACAAGACTACTCCAAAATTTGGAAATTAACCACATGATAGTCACACCTTACCATCCCCAAACGAGTAGACAAGTTGAAGTGTCTAATAGGGAGATTAAACAAATTTTAGAAAAAACTGTCAGGCTCGATCGTAAGGATTGGTCTAAAAAACTAAATGATGCTCTTTGGACCTACAGAAAAACATATAAGACTCCCTTGGGCATGTCTCCTTTCCAGCTTGTCTATGGAAAGGTGTGCCATCTTCCTGTTGAAATCCAACACAAAGCCTATTGGGCTATTAAAAATGTTAATTGAATTTGGATAAAACGGGAAAGGCATGTATGCTGGAGTTAAGTAAGCTTGAGGAGCTTCATAATGAAGCCTATGAAACTTCTCAAGCTTACAAGCAACGTACAAAGGTCTTCCATGGTAAGCACATCATCAGAAAGACTTTTGAGCCCAACCAATGTGCCTGGCTTCTCAATTCCTGACTTAAATTATTTTTAGGAAAGCTCAAGTCCTGTTGGGATGGGCCATATGTTGTTATTAATGCCTTCCCTCATGGAGCTGTAGAAATTTGGAACCCTACTTCTGGTGCGAGCTTTAAGGTGAATGGCCAACGACTTAAACCTTATGTTACTCTTTCAGATGGCCAAGTTTTGGACGCACTTCAGCTTGAGGAGCCTTGCCTCCTCCCACTCTCCTACTCAGGTGATGTTCTTCTATGTTTGTATTTTTTCAATGAGGGTATTGTCAATCTTAGGCATGGGGGGTTATAACCTGAGGATGTTTACAGCATTTATAAATATTTGGATACATTCAGGATAGTGGATTATTCAAAAAAAAAAAAATCTTTCATCTTCTTGAGCTGAATTGGTTAGTCCCTAGCAGAAAATATATCAAGGAAGTGTTATGGAACATTTTCTTGAATTGTTTTTGAAGTTTAGCATCTAGTATAATTACATTCACTTGCACGTAGACCAAGTAATGGATCTTTGCAGAAAATCAATAAGCATTTTTAGTCTACTGAACCCTTGGACAGTTAATACGGAGTCAGGCATACTATCTTCTATTAGATCCACCTATTATTTGAGAGAAGGAAGTAGAGAGATTACTGGTGCACTAAGTCTAGTGCAAGGACTCTTAAGTTCTAGATAATTAGATGATGATACCATAGAGTTAGGCATAGTTTTTGCTCTCTGTTCCTACATGCAAACATTGTGTGCATTCCTGAAAGTCACCAAATAAGGTAGATACACAGAGATTGGGTCTTAATAAAACTAACTATGGTGGATGGTTATGACCATCCTTCATAGAGTCCTCCGCTGAAGGAGGGTAGTAATGTCAAAGGTCAGAAATATGATTGTCCTATCCATCTTTTCCTGGTGTCGAGAGTTGTCACTTCCATAAAATAAGCCACACAATATTCTATTGACCATCATCATTCCTAATAATACCTCATAAATAAAAGTATGCATCATTTTGTGCTTAGTAGTTGAAAAAAAAAACAAAAAAAACAAAAAAAGGAAAAAAGGAAAGAAGAAACATTTATATTTAGAAAAATATGAAAAAAAAAGAGAAGAAAAAGAGTTCAAGTTTGGAGTTTTATCTTTATGTCACTTTTTGTGTCAATGTTTTTGAGGCAACAATAAAACGCCCATTTTGATCCACCAAATATGACCCATAGCTACTTTTCAGTATTTCTGATCACCCAAATACTAGCTAAGGTCCTCTAACTTAGTTGTAGGGTTATTAGGACTTTAATTGAAGTGTGAATGCCATGTAAGGTCACCAAACAGTGAGTACATTTACAAAATCTGGTGAGATTTGTGATCTCAGAATGAAAAGAAGGAAAACAGTGAGCACAAAGAAACATCAAGGGAGCACAGTTGTTTAGCCTCTCTCTGAGTTGACTTGATTGATAGTCTAGAGATCTAGAGTTTGTAGTACTAGATTACGTGTAGCACCAGATGAGTGTGTGCCACCAAATACAAATCCATTCAATTCAATATCTCCTACCTAAGCCAAAAAGCCAGGGTCAAATTATAGATTATCTTCTGCTTTATCCCTGAGGGAAGTAGTGGCCTATCCCGATAGAAATATTCACCAAGGGATAAGTACGAACTGCAAATGTAAGTTGGCTACTTTTACTTGGATCCATTACCTAGGCTATTATTATTATCACTTCACATTTGTCTGGATCTCTAAATTTGTGGAATAAAGAAAGAAGAATTCTCTTGATTACTTCTATTATTTTCACTTTTGCTCGGGACTGGCAAAAACTAGGCATGAGGGCATTTGATGAGACCGCATTTGTAGGCTAACTGTTAACAAGGCTTGATTGAATTTGTCCCCGGCAACGGCGCCAAAATGTTAACAGGGTGAAATCGGGGTTTTAAAAGATGTGTGTTGTAGTATAAATGAAATCGCCTTGAAAACAAATAAGTTTTTATTACTCAAAAACATAAGTATACAAGGTCGAACTCAGGGAGGAAATGGAATTTATTCACTAATCTCAATAATGTAATTCAAACACTTAAATTTACTCAAAATCTAATTCAAACTAGAATGCATGAGTTTATGAAAATGTAGCAAAAGAAGAATTGCACGTCTGATTCTATAATCAGATGTCTAAAAAAGATATGCTTCTTCTCCCTCTTCTTTGGCTCTTCTTTTCTTCTTTGGCTGTCTTTCTTCTCTTTCTGCCTTCTCTTCTTTCTTTTCTTCTTCTTCTTTTGTTCTTTGGCCTTCTTTCTTCTTCTTTGATTTCCTTCTCAGACTTTAGTATTTCTTCTTCCCTCCTTGTCTTCTTCTTCTGCCTTCTCTCTCTACAGTTATAGTGCATTCTTTCTCCTTCCTTCCTTAGCTTTGGCTTCTGCCTTCAAGCTTCTACTTGGCCGCACCACTAGTTCTACCTTTAGCGCTTTCATCCTTCTTCAACCTCTCCTTCTGCGGCTAAGTCCTTCCTTCTCGTTCCTTCCTTAGCTGCTCCTGCCTTCAGCTTCTTCCTCTTCTTCAGCAGCAGCCTCTTCCTTCTCCTACTTTCTTCCCTGCACAGCATAGAGCAAAACCTACCCCAACCCTCCCCCGCATCACTCTCTCTATCTCTCTCTTGGGTTCGTGATGAGAGCCTCATCATGAGTCATAACTAGCTCATTTTAATCGAATAAAGAGAATAAAAGCTCCTACATGACTAAGAAGAGGGCTTAATTGGAGGAATAAGTGTTCTGAGAAGGAAACATGAAATAAAGGTTAAAACAACAATTTTACCATTGCAGTACATAAACGGGATTTCTCAGAGACAAAACATAGGTTAAATGGTCTAAATGATATAAAAAGTGGGTTGATTCAATCAGAAATGAGTTTACATCCAATCTACGAATTAAATGACATCTGGTAACCCTAAAATAGACCCGCTTAATTCAATAAGGTTTCGGTCAGGATAAAAATCAATTAAACCCTTTAAAAATCATGGAAAAATATCCCCTAGGGCTTAGAATATTCAATTTGGCCTTTGGAACCTAGTTTGACCTAGATTAGGGTCCTAGCTCATTAATTGACTTAATTCAGGTTTCTACGCAAAATGTCTAGTCAAACATGGTCAAACCTAAAATTCAACTTCACAATTGGATTCCTTAGGTCCAAATTAGGTTTGTACCAAAATTTGGACCTAAGGGGAGGTCATCTTGACCTACTTTGCAATTTAGTACACACAATCACATTTTGGTCCCTATCTTTTGAAAACCATCACATAAACCCCCTAGCTTTCTCACCAATCATACAATCAGGTCCCCCCACCATTATTGGGGAGGAATCCTTCTCCGACGAGGAAGACAGGGGGGATACCCTCAAATCCCTCAGAGATCTCCATCTAGAATTGGAAGGGAGATTCTCTGAGGAATCCCCTTCTATCTGAGCCCGATCACAACCCCTGATTTGCACTCAATCTCTTGTGCGAACACACGAGAGATTTGGGTATCTAACTACCTTCCATCTCCAGCGAGACGTCGGTGGCAGAAGACATGCCCTCCACACACCAGAAGCACGGCCAGCATCTATAAATTAAACCCCAACTCCGGCCGCACCTCATCAGCTCGACTTGGTCGGAATTCCACCTCAAATTCACCTTCTTATTCTCTGGCCAAGGGGTCCAATGAGCTCTGATGTGCCCCCCTCCTCTTCCTCGTCGCTCTGCCACAAAACCAGTGGCAGAGCCGTCCTCATCCTCCTTTGCGTCGCGCAACACCCGCGCGAGTTGCCCTAGCCTCGTCATCGCCGCCATCTTCCTCCACTGGACGTCTTCTTCTCCGGTGACATTAGGTACTACCGGCCACCTTCTCATCCCCTTCATCCCTTTAGTTAGGTTAAAACTATTCTTCTCTATCCCCTCTTTCATCTCCCTCATTTTATTTCATCAAAAATCCCTCGACCGTCGCTGTTCACCACCACCTTCCTCATCTCCGGCCACCCTCCGGCGAGACGCTCCCATCGCTCCGCAGCCCCACATGCCTCACCGACCATCGTATAACCTCCGCCTCACCTCACTGAATAACCTCCACCCATCCATAGACCCTCTACGCCTCCACAACAAACCCCCGAACACACCCATCCATCTGGCCACAGGGCAACCTAAGCACTTACGCTTAGGCCACCCCGCGGCCTGCCACTTAGCGTTTCACCTTTGTCGTGACACGGAAAAGGTCCTCCAGTGATCTGATTAAGCCACGAGGCTCTTTTCGTGTCCGATAGGTTTCACGCCTCGACCGCCATTAGCGGTGACTTGAAGAAGCTCCACGCTTGCTTCGGGCTGCAATTCTTCAGGACTCCAGGTCTAGCTAGCTTGGGCAAGTCTTGCGAAGACAGTCGACCTAGCAAGCAACACCACAGAGCCTGCAATTGTGGGAATTGAAGGCATGGTCTACTGCGAGCGCGTGAGAGAAGGCAGTGGGTGTTAGTCCCACATCGTTAACTTACAAAGTGCTGGAGAGAGTTATATTATTTTTGTGTCATGAGCTCGTTGCCTCCGTATGCACTTGGGGTGAGGTCCCTCACCTATTCTCACCACCTCGTCCATGACTTCACCACACGGATCTGGCAACCCGACTCGACACTACCCTGAGCACTCCTCGCACACCACCCTCACGCCGGTGCGCCTGGACCCGGGCGCGCGATCCGACCTGTTTACACAGCTTTGGAAGAGCTTGCTGAAGAGTGGTTTACACACACAGAGAGAGATGCACGGGTGTGGGTAGAGGGATAGGTTTTTCTTTGCTTTGGTTTATGCAGGGAAGGAAGGAAGAAGGAAGAAGTGAAGCCAACACTTAGCCGCAAAGGAGAAGTAGAAGAAAGGAAGCCTTCGCAGAGGAAAAAGAGAAGGAAAGGAAGAGGCGAATGAAGAAGAAGAAGAGGAACTAAAGGCAAAGGAAGAAGAGAAAGTAGAGCCAAGGAAGAAGAAGAAGACCCGTAGAGAGAGAAACTGCAGAGAAAAGGAGAAAGAAGCAAGGCAATAGCAGAGAAGAAAGAAGAAGCATAAGGAAGAAGGAAGGAAGAAAATCAGAAGAAGAATAAAAGGAAGCAAAAGGAATTTCTTCTTTTTGCCACAATTACTTTTCAAACTCATACATTTATATTTGAATTAAGTTTTGAGCAATTAAAGTGTTCAATTACATTCTTTAGATTAGTAATAAATTCCAATTTCTCCCTGTGTTCGACCTCAGATACTTAGGTTTTCGAGTAGTAAAACTTTTATTTGTTGACAACGCTTGATCACCTATACTACGACGTAATTAACTGTTAAAACACGATCGAGTAGAAGTCAACATTTTAGCATCGTTGCCGGGGGGCAACACACAATTTATCACTAGTCTCTACATTCTCTTTTATCATATTGAACACTAACTTGCCCTATTTTGCTTTGTTGTGATCTTGCAGGTATTTCACGAGAAAATCCCTCCTGCAAGTCAACCACTCCAGGGGAGGTAATTTCTTTTCTTCCTTAAACTATCCCCTAAGCTTTGAAAGACAAAAGGAAGAAAATTAATTTAAGAATCAATTGCCTTCTTTCTATAGTAATCACCATCTTTAAGGCAAACGTTTCTTGATCTTGCGAAAATTTTTCAAATCTTCTTGAAGTTGGAGTGACTTTTTTTAGATTCTATCCCACAAATTCATGTGCCTAATAGAAATCACGCTTAATCTCTGTGAACAACACACTTCTTGCTTTTAAGTCCAAAAAGAATTTTTCTAAAAAAGAGGATTGGAAATAGAACCAAATTAGGGTTTCTACAGTAGGATCTTGAAGTGCTAGTCACACAAGCCTACATAAAAGGAAATAAACCCTCCCGCATCAGTGTCCTACCCAAGCCCTTGATTGAAGAGATCTTAAAAAGACAAACCTTAAGAAAAATTAAGCTAAAAAATCACTTGAATCTTAGAATCTTGGACCTAATAACCTGGGAGTCAAATCAGGGTGATCACTAGGCTCCAAACCTAGAATCATTCTGCCATCTATAGGATAGGTCAGGTGAAGTTGACCCCTTGGGTCAACCAACCTCTAAATTAGGTCACAACATCAACACATCTAAAGTTCAAGTGAGAACCCTAAAGCACCTTTGCAATAAAAGTGGTAGACTTAAGAGGTCAAGGTCCCCATTCTGGTCTACCTGGAATCTCAGTGACAAGAAAAGTCAGGTGGGGGAAACCCTGTAACCCGTGGGGACGCTCTACCGTGTAGGGGTCTTTGCGGGACTCTCCCTCTCTGGCTGCCCAGGTAATTCTCAGGTGGACGATCTTCTGATCTAGGGGTACCATCCACCCCAAACCTCCATAGTCATCCAAACATCTTTAAGTGTCTTGATTGGGTCAAAAACATCTCCAGTCCCTCATCTTTTCTCTTTAGAGCACACACACACATTTTCGGTGGGACTCATTATTCAGATCTAATCACTTCATAACTTGATTTTACATCTTGATTCAAACTCTGATTCTACATCATGATTCCACCACCTGATCCAAATATGTAGCTAAACCACTTAGGACTACCATTCAAGAAACCTGAATATCGGAGATCCATGAGAGATAGAATGATTGAGGATGCCCTGAAATTCTATGAAAAAGAAGAAACCTCAACACCAATAGGAAACATTCAGGTTGATGTCCTAATAACCACAACCTTTATCATAACTTGTGCCCAATACTATTGCAGAAGCCACAAAAGGATCAACCTGTGACTTGCTCATTATTGGATACATTGAGATAGAAAAACTGCACAATCTTGAATACCTTCAATGTATGACAAATCCTCAACTTTGGAAGCAACACCAAGATAGTCTTGAAAAATGGGAAGAGATAATGAGATTAGTAAAACAAATTATCGACCAGAAGTACCCGTATATACCACAAACAGAGGATGAACCATCTTGGGACAACATCAAGGATCAATCTGATCTCGAGTTTAAGCACAAAATGGTTGTGGATTCCCAACCCAGATGGAGTATAATGTGCCTGATATTGAAGAAGGTTGGGAAGCTCCAAATGCAGGAAAATACCATGTTGAGCCCATTCTAGAATCCTAAAACTCCTGCAAGTATGAGAGTAGAACTGAACCTCTCGAGGGTGTAAATTCCGTCACTGATTTTGATATGGTGACCCTCGAAGGTTATTCAGACCTAGATTCTAGTAATTCAACCCACATCCTAAGCCAATAATCTAGATCTGAAACCTATTTTGAATATTTCAAGGCCCCATATGAGGAAGATCAATCTTTTAATGAAGAATATGATTTTGGGCCTTTATTTGATGAATATCCCTCGCCAACATCCTCAAAGGAACTAATCAATTTTTCGGAAGTCATGCCAATCTATGATACAGAAACTGAGGAGTTGGACAAGTGGGGTTTCAATTGGGTATACCCTACTAGCTTAGAACCTGAGCCTCTACCGGATAGGGACACCTTTTTAAGCTCAGAATTAACATTTAGGCTAGACCCCAGTCAGGCTGTTGAATCTACAACATATGATTTATTCTATGGTGGAACTCATGATCCTGAATCTCATTCAGATTTTGATTTTCGTAAACTCTCTGACGATTTTGAATCTAACCATAACATCGGAGAAAATCTGCTTCCTGATTATAACAAGCCAATTCTCTTTGAAGCCACCTGCTCCACATATATAGAACCAATCAAAACCCGTTCTCTACCCCGACCTGCAACCGGACTCAATTTCTATTCCGATTCACCTCTCACTGAGCCGTTTGCAGATGATTCAACTCCATATCTATACCAGGTATCGGGTATTGATCAGACCAAAAAATATGAGCCATCATTCTTTAATCACCCCTATAGGGTTTCCAAACCATACATTGACTATTTTTCGGAACCCTACTCTAACCAGGCTAATTCAACTCAGCCTAAACCCGAGTTTTCACTTCCATATCATTGCTTATGGTGGGTTCCGCATCTGTTGATCTACATCTATCAACCCACCAGACTGATTGGGTTTTGGCTGCATCATCAGCACACTAATCTTAACAAGCACCTGGTTGGACCAACTAAGCTCTTATTCAAGGTGTTTGTTTTACAAAATTCCGCTGATTTGACCACTCCCTGTCCACCCCATTTTCTGCTCGGCTGAAGGCATCAAATTTAGTGCTTAACGAGAGGTAACCCATCATTCCAAAAATAGAGACCTGTCTGATTATCCATCTGTACTCCACGTCCATTGCACCTTGAGTTCAGCCTTAGACAGTTGATCCCACCTCTGGTACACGTACCAGAGCTTGAAATCGTCCGCATCAATCATTTCTGACCCATTCACCCACCCGATATATCCTGTTCTAAGTCCCTGACCTCAACACTATTTCACACCCTTTGTTTACAATGAGGACATTGCAAAACTTAGGCATAGGGGGTGATAAAGTGCATACATACAAAACCAAGAAAAAGTCAAAAGGATTCTTACACAAAAAAATTCACATATGTCAAAAACACAAAAAAATTGAAAAATTATGAAAAAGAACAAAAAAATTGGGGGAGGGAGGAAATTTTGTGAGCCACATAATCATAAGGAGGAGAAAAAGAGAAAAAATGATAAAAAGGAGCACAAAATGAAAAAGAAAAAGAAAAAGAGGTAGTCATTAGTAAGAGATTAAGGGATTAACTGAAGTTCTAGACTAGATCAAGAAAAGAGGAAAAGAGAAAAGTGCTATGGAGACATAACAAGAGATTAGCAGGAACACTGGTCTTAGGCCTCTTGGGCTAGATTCTTTAGCTTAATAATTCACGTATCCGCTAATATCTGGATAATCCTCAAGAGGTTGGGGAAAATGCGAAGCTTAAGTATTAGGTCTAAGGCTTAGGAAGTATTTAGCCTCGTTAACTGACCTTCGGTTTGCGAGATTCAGTAACCTAAGCACCCCAAATTCACACACAGTCTGGTTCAATGCACCAAAATATCAAAATCACGCAAAAATATTTAATGTTATGAAAAAGTCACCTAGATTAGGAGCGGCCGATCAACACAAGTTGATTTGGACGAGTTCCCAGCATGGAGAGGTGGGAAATTCCCCTCGAAGATGCATAACAACATATCGTCTCCTCGGTGCTTGTCTCTTAGGATATTTAAATATCCTACCGGGGGCATGTAAGCACTCCGCTGGTTCAGATACCATGGGCGGCATTATCACGAAATGTTGATCGCCAGGGTCTGAATTCAGCCACGGAACGCCATGGGCGGGATTATCTCAAAATCTCGAAAGCCAGGGTTTTGGGGGTTGCCATGGGCGGTGCTATCTCGAAGCATCGATAGCCAGGGACCCTTGAGGATTGATGATGGGGACGAGGAATCTGATACAGATCGTGTTGAGAAGCCAATCTGAAGCTAGAAATAAAAAGAAAAGAGAGAGAAAGCTCTCCAAACAAATAAATCTTTTGTCTCTCTCTTACAAAAATGCACTGCAAATTGAACCTAGGCTAAAAATGTCTCAAAAATGGGTGCTTTAACCACAGAGTCCAACAAACCCTAGGTTAACTTCTGTGGGCCTTCAAAACCTTTGTGGAGGACTGAGGCTAAAGCGAATCAGGTCCGGATTTTGGTTGGTACTTGAGTACCTCTAGGCCTATTATCGGCATTCTGACCTAATCACAAAAGAAAAAGAGAAGCACTTATCACAATTGATGACATACAGGGTCTAGAATAGGAGTTAAAACCTTGAAATTTTGCTAAGGGACTAGTAAAAGATAGGCATGGGGGTATGATGAGAGCCTCATAATGAGCCATAACTAGCTCATTTTAACCTAATAAAGAGAATAAAAGCTCCTACATGACTAAGAAGAGGGCTTAATTGGAGGAATAAGTGTTTTGAGAAGAAAACATGAAATAAAGGTTAAAACTACAATTTTACCATTGCAGTACATAAATGGGATCTCTCAGAGACAAAACATAGGTCAAATGGTCTAAATGAGATAAAAAGTGGGTTGATTCAATCAGAAATGGGTTCACATCCAATCTACGAATTAAATGACATCTGGTAACCCTAAAATAGACCCGCTTAATTCATTAAGGTTTTGTTCAGGATAAAAATCCATTAAACCCTCTAGAAATCATGGAAAAATATCCCCTAGGGTTTAGAATATTCAATTTGGCCTTTGGAACCTAGTTTTGCCTAGATTAGGGTCCTAGGTCATCAATTGACTTAATTTGGGTTTTTACACAAAATGTCCAGTCAAACATGGTCAAAACTAAAATCCAACTTCACCATTGGATTCCTTAGGTCAAAATTAGGTTTGTACCAAAATTTAGACCTAAGGGGAGGTCATCTTGACCTACTTTGCAATTTAGTACACCCAATCACATTTTGGTCCCTATCTTTTGAAAATCGTCACATAAACCCCCCTAGCTTTCTCTTCAATCTTACAGTCAGGTCCGTCCACCGTTATTGGGGAGGAATCCTTCTTTGGCGAGGAAGACAGGGGGGATACCCTCAGATCCCTCAGAGATCTCCCAGAATTGGAAGGGAGATTCTCTGAGGAATCCCCTTCCATCTGAGCCCGATCACAACCCTTGATTTACACCCAATCTCTGGTGCAAACGCACGAGAGATTTGGGTATCTAACTACATTCCATCTCCGGCGAGACGTCGGTGGCAGAAGACATGCCCTCCATGCACCAGAAGCACGGCCAGCACCTATAAATTAAACCCCAACTCCGATCGCACCTCCTCAGCTTGACTTGGCCGGAATTCCACCTCAAATTCATCTTCTTCTTCTCCGGCCAAGGGGTCCAGCGAGCTCCGGTGAGCCCCCCTCCTCTTCCTCGTCGCTCTACCACAAAATCAGTGGCAGAGCCATCCTCCTCATCCTCCTCCACGTCGCGCAACACCCGCGCGAGCTGCCCTATCCCCGTCGTCGTCGCCGTCTTCCTCCACTGGACGTCTTCTTCTTCGGCAACAGTAGGTACTACCGGCCGCCTTCTCATCCCCTTTGTCCCTTTAGTTAGGTTAAAACTATTCTTCTCTATCCCCTCTTTCATCTCCCTCATTTTATTTCATCAAACATCCCTCGACCGTCGTTGTTCACCACCACCTTCCTCATCTCCAGCCACCATCCGACGAGACGCTCCCATCGCTCCGCAGCCCCACATGCCTCGTCGACCATCGCATAACCTCCGCCTCACCTCACTGAATAACCTTCGCCCATCCATAGACCCTCTACGCCTCCACAACAACCCCTCGAACACACCCATCCATCTGACCATAGGGCGACCTAGGCACGCACGCCTAGGGTGCCCCACGGCCTGCCACTTAGCGTTTCACCTTCGCTGTGACACGGCGAAGGTCCCCTAGTGATCTGATTAAGCTGCGAGGCTCTTTTCGTGTTCGACAGGTTTCACACCTCGACCGCCATTAGAGGTGACTCGAAGAAGCTCCACACTTGCTCCAGGCTGCAATTCTTCAGGACTCCAGGTCCAGCTAGCTTGGGCAGGTCTTGTGAAGACAGTCGACCCAGCGAGCGAAGCCACAGAGACTGCAGTTGTGGGAATTGAAGGCATGGTCTGCTGCGAGCGCGCAAGAGAAGGCAGTGGGTATTAGTCCCACATCGTTAAGTTACAAAGCACTGGAGTGAGTTATATTGTTTTTGTGTCATGAGCTCATTGCCTCCGAACGCACTTGGGGTGAGGTCCCTCACCTATTCTCACCGCCTCATCTGTGACTTCACCACACGGATCTGGCGACCTGACCCGACACTACCCTGAGCACTCCTCGTGCACCACCCTCACGTCGGTGCGCCTGGACCCAGGCGTGCGATCCGACCCATTTACCTGGCTTTGGAAGAGCTTGCTGAAGAGTGGTTTACACAAAGAGAGAGACATGTGGGTGTGGGTAGAGGGATAGGTTTTTCTTTGCTTTGGTTTGTGCATGGAAGGAAGGAAGAAGGAAGAAGTGAAGCCAACACTTAGCCACAAAGGAGAAGAAGCAGAAGGAAGGAAGCCTTCGCAGAGGAAAAAGAGAAGGAAAGGAAGAGGTGAATGAAGAAGAAGAGGAACTGAAGGCAAAGGAAGAAGAGAAAGCAGAGCCAAGGAAGAAGAAGAAGACCCGTAGAGAGAGAAACTACAGAGAAAAGAAGGAGAAAGAAGCAAGGCAACAACAGAGAAGAAAGAAGAAGCATGAAGAAGAAGAAAGGAAGAAAATCAGAAGAAGAATAAAAGAGGAGAAGACATCTTTTAAGACGTCTGATCCCATGATCAGACGTCCAATTTCTTCTTTTTGCCACAATTACTTTTCAAACTCATGCATTTATATTTGAATTAAGTTTTGAGTAATTAAAGTGTTCAATTACATTCTTGAGATTAGTAATAAATTCCAATTGCTCCCTGTCTTCGACCTCGGATACTTAGGTTTTCGAGTAATAAAACTTTTATTTGTTGACAATGCTTGATCACCTATACTATGACGTAATTAACTGTTAAAACACGATCGAGTACACGTCAACAGTTTGCTCTCCTAGAGCCGGGTAATCGGGTCAAGTTTCGCGTGCCTGGGTCCAGGTGCACCGGCGTGGGTGGTGCGCGAGGAGTGCAGGGTATACGGGTCAGGTACCAGGTCTCCGCGGGTGTGCATCGCGGATGAGGCAGGGGTGTGGGCGAGGGACCTCACCTTGTGTACTTGAGATGGTAAGCTAAGAACACAAAATCAATTTAAACGACACACCTCACTCTTGAGTTTACGAGGTAGGACTAAAAGTCTCACCCACTTCTTCGTGCCCTCGGTGAAGTGTTCTACTCAATTAGGGTAGCAGGGCTCCTTACAGAGCTGCTCACTTGGCTGGATATGTGAGCGCACTCAACGCGCATCACCTGGAGCGCAGCACTCGGGTGGATGCAGCTTAGAGCACTGCTTGCAAGCTCCTTCCTTCTACTTCATTGGTGGAAAGGGGGGTCGACCTAAAGCTCACAATTATGGCCTTGCGGCCTCATTAGAGTACATAGGAAGCTTTGCCGTGTCAAGGTGAAGGTGAGGCAGTGGGTGGCTAGCCGCAGGGCGACCTAGGTGCACGTGCCTAGGTCACTCTATGGCTGTGTTTATGGATGTGTTCGGTAGGTGTTTAGGGAGGTGATGGTAGTCAGTGGAAGGGTGGAAGATGATCAGTGGGTGATGGTGGAGGTGATGAGGGTTCTGGCGAGGTGTGTGGAGGTATGGAGCGGTGGAAGTGCCTTCGCTGGTGGTCAGTCGGAGATGGAGAAGGTGGTGGTGGTTCACAATGTCAAGGGGTTGAAAGTGCAAATTAAGAGAGGGGACATGAAGAGGGGAGAGAGAGGAATTGTTCTAACCTAGCTAAGTGGATGAAGGGGGGTAGAAAGACGGCTGGCTGTACCTACCACCGCCGGAGAAGAAGACGCCTAGAGGAGGGAGAACGACGATGATGAAGGGGCTGGAGCATGCGTGTGGGTATTACGCGACGTGGACGAAAGAGAGGAAGATGGCTTTGCCACTGGTATTGTGGTAGAGCAACAAGAAAGAGGAGGAGGACTCACCAGAGCTCACTGGACAGCTGTCCAGAGGAGAAGGGAGGAAATTCGGGTGATTCTCCAGCCAAGTCAAGCTGAAAAGATGTGACCGGAGGTGGTGGTGCTTTTATAGGTGCTGGCAGGGGCTCTTGTGCTTGGAAGACAAGCTTCCAAGCACGAGAGTCCTCACCGGAGAAGGAATCAGTTGGAGACCCAAATCTCTCATGCATTCGCACGAGAGATTCGGTGCAAATCAGTGATTGGGATCTGGTTCATATGAAAGGGAATTCCTTAAAGAATCTCCCTTCCAAATCTGGGAGATCTCTGAGGAATCAGGGACCAATCCCCCTCCATTCCTCGCCAGAGTAGGATTCCTATACTTTAATGGTAGAGGGACCTAATTGTAAGAGTGGTGAGGAAGTTAGGGGGGTCATTGTAATTATTTTCAAAAGTTAGGGGCCAGAATGTAATTGGGTGGACTATTTTGCAAAGTAGGTCAAGATGATCTTTTCTTAGGTCCAAATTTTGGTACAAACCTATTTGGAACTAAGGAATGCAATGGTGAAGTTGGGTTTTAGGTTTGACCACATTCGACTGGACATTTTACACAAAAACCTAAATTAGGTCAAATAATGAGCTAGGACCCCTATCTAGGTCAAAATAGGTTCCAAAGGCCATAATGAATGTTCTAAATCCTAGGGGATATTTTTCCATGAATTTTAGAGGGTTTAGTTGATTTTTATTTTGACCAGAACCTTATGAAATTGAGTGGGTTGTTTTTAAGGTTACAGAATGTCATTTAATTCTTAAATCTCACAATAACCCTTTTCTGACTAAACCAAACCACTTTTCATCTTCTTAAGACCATTTGTCCTATGTTTAGCCTCTGATAAATCCCGTTGATGCACTGTAATGGTTAAATTTCAGTTTTAATCTTTGTTTCATGTTTTCTTCTCATAACATTAATTCCTTGAATTAGGCCCTTCTCTAGGTTATGTAGGAGCTCTTATTCTCTTTCTTAGGTCAAAATGAGCTAGTTAGGGCTCATGATGAGGTTCTCATCATATCCCCATGCCTAGCTTTTGCTAGTCCCTTAGCAAAATTTCAAGGTTTTAACTTCTATTCTCGACCCTGAGTTTCTGTCACCAGTTATGATAAGTGCTTTTCTTCTTCTTTTGATTAGGTTAGAATGCTGACAGTAGGCCTAAAGGTACTCAGGTACCAACCAAAGTCTGGACCTGACTCGCTTTAGCCTCGGTCGTCCGCAAAGGTTTTTAAGGCCCGCAGAAACAATCCTAGGGTTTGTTGGACTCCGTGGTTAAAGCACCCGTGCTTGAGACATATTTTAGCCTTGGTTCAGTTTGCAGTGCATTTTTGTAAGAGAGAGATAGAGGATTTATTTGTTTGGAGAGTTTTCTCTCTCTTTTCTTTTTATTTCTAGCTTTGGATTGGCTTCCTAACATGGCCTGTATCAGATTCCTTGTCCCCATCATCAATCCTCAAAGGTCCCTGGCAATTGATGCTTCGTGATAGCACCGCCCATGGCAACCCTCAAAACCCCGGCTTTCGAGATTTCGAGATAATCCTGCCATGGCATTCTGTGGTTGAATCCAGACCCTGGCAATCGACATTTCGTTATAATGCCATCCATGGTATCTGAACCAGCAGAGTGCTTACATGCCCCCGGTAGGATATCTAAATATCCTAAGAGATAAGCTCCGAGGAGACGATATGTTGTTACGCATCTTCAAGGGAAATTTCCCACCTCTCCGCACCGGGAACTTGTCCAAATCAACTTGTGTTGATTGGCTGCTCCTAATCTAGGCAATTTGTTTCAAAACATTTAAATGCTTTTGCATGATTTTGATAGTTATGCACACTGAACCAGACTATGTGTGGGTTGAGGTGCATAGGTTACTGAGTCTCACAAATCGAAGGTCAGTTAATGAGGCTGAATACTCCTTAAGCCTTAGACCTAATACTTAAGCTTCGCATTTTCCCTAACCTCTTGTGGATTATCTCGATCTTAGCAGATACTTGCATTTTTAAGCCTAAAAGTCTAGCCCAAAAGGTCTAAGATCAGCTTTCCAGCTAATCTCTTTCTTGTGTCTCATTAGCACGTTTTCTTCTTTAATTCTCTTTTTCCTTGATGTGGTCTAGAACTTTGGTTCATTCCTTAATATCTTACTAATGACTATCTCTTTTTTCTTTTTCATTTTGTGCTCCTTTTTGGCTTTTTGCTCTTTTCTCCTCATGATTTGTGGCTTACAAAATTTTCCTCCCTCCATTTGTTTGTTCTTTTTCATAATTTTTCAATTTTTTTATGTTTTTGACATATGTGAATTTTTTTGTGAGAATCCTTCTGACTTTTTCTTGGTTCTGTATGTATGCACTTTACCACCCCCCATGCCTAAGTTTTGCAATGTCTTCATTGTAAATGGAGGGTGTGAAACAGTGTTGGGTTCAGGAGCTTAGAACAGGATAAATCGAGTGGACAAATGGGTGAAGAAGTGATTGATGCAGACGATTTCAAGCTCTAGTATGTGTACTGGAGGTGGGATCGACTGGTCTAAGGTTGAACTCAAGGTGCAATAGACGTGGAGTACAGATGGATAATCAGACGGATCTTGGATTTTTGGAATGATGGGTTGCCTCTTGTTAAGTGCTAAATGCAATGCCTTCAGCCGAGCAGAACATGGGATGGAGAGGGAGTGATCAGTTCTGCAGAGTTCTGTAAAACAAGCACCTTGATTAAGAGCCTGGTTGGTCCAACTAGGTGCTTGTTAAGATCAGTGGGCTGATGATGCAGCCCAAACCCTATTAATCTGGTGGGTTGATATATGTAGATTAATAGATGTGGAACCCACCATATGCAATGAAGCTTTGATGGATGTGGAAATGAAAACTCATGTTTAGGCTGAGTCAAATCAGCCCGATCAGAGTAGGGATCCGAAAAATAATCAGTGAATGATCAGAGAATGATGGATCATGTTTTTTAGTCTGATCAATGTTTGATAACCGGTATGTGTATGGAGTTGAATCATCTGCAAACGGCTCGGAAAGTGGTGAGAATAGAAATTGAGTCTGGTTGCGGGTCGGGGTCAAAAATGGGTTTTGATCGATTCTGTATGAGTGGAAGAGGTGGCTTCAATGAGAATTGTGTATGAGGGCTCTTCTAGAAAGGAATGACAAGTGGTCTCATGTAAAGAGTCCTTACAGTGACTTTCAAAAAAAAAAAAGAATGCCTGGAGAGTGTCTATAGGATATGGGAAATCTGGATTGAGAAAAGATTCTTATTCTGGGTTGCAATCACTCTCGGCATTTTCTACTTTTGATTCCTGAGGATTGAAAAGAAATGATTCCATGCTACTGGAACCTGAACTTAAATCAGTGATCTCGGGAACTGGGACCTCAGAGTCAGAGTTAGAGAATGAATCATGGGAGCTGTCATAGATTGGCTTGTTGTTTTTAGGAAGCAGATTTTCTTCGAAATCATGGTCATATTCGAAATCGTCAGAGATATTGCGAAAATCACATTTTGAATGAGATTCAAGATCATGAGTTCCACCATAGAATAAATCACATGATGTAGATTCAGCAGCCTGACTGTGGTCTAGCCTAGATGTCAATTCTGAGCTTAAAAAGGTGTCCTTATCTGGTATAGGCTCAGGTTCCAAGCTGGTAGGACAGACCCAATTGAAACCCCACTCGCCCAACTCCTCGGCTTCTGTATCGTAGATTGGCATGACTTCCGAAAAATCGATTTGTCTCTCTGAGGATGTTGGCGAGGGATATTCATCAAATAGAGGCCCAAATCATATTATTCATTGAAAATTTGATTTTCTTCATATGGGGCCTCGTACTCTTCCCAATAGGTTTTAGATCTAGATTCTAGGCTTAGGATGTGGGTTAAATCACTAGGATCTAGGTCCGAATTACTTTTAAGTGCCACCTTATTAGAATAAGGGGCGGAATTTACACCCTCGAGAAGTTTAGTTCTACTCTCATTATTGTAGGAGTTTTGGAATCTAGGCTTGGTGATTCTAGGGTTGGCTCAACATTGTGTTATGTAATTTCCCAACCTAATTCAATATCAGACATGTATTCTATCTGGGTTGGGCATTCACAACCTCTTTGTGCCTCAAGCCTGAGATCTGGGAAATCAGATTGATCCTCGATATTGTTCCAAGATGGTACATCTTCTGTTTGGGGTACGTACGGGTATTGTTGATAGATAATTTGTTTCAATAATCTCATCATCTCTTCCCATTTTTCAAGATCATCTTGGTGTTGTTCCCATAGTACAGGATTTGTCATGCATTGAAGGTATTCAAAATTGTGTAACTTTTCTATCTTAATGTATCCTGTGATGAGAATGTCTCACGTTGATCCATTGGTGGCTTCGGTCAATAAGACTTGGGCATAGGTTATGATGAAGGTTGTGGTTGTTGGTACACTAACCTGAATGTTTTCTACTGGTGTTGAGGTTTTGTCTTCTTTTTCATAGAATTTCAGGGCATCCTCAATCATCCTATCTCTCATGGATCTCCGGGATTCAGGTTTCTTGAATGGTAGTCCTAAGTGGTTTGGCTGCATATTTGTATCAATTGGTGGAATCAAGATGTAGAATTAGAGTTTTGGCTCAAAATCAAGTTGCAAAGTGATTCGATTTGAATAAAGAGTTCCACTGAAAATGTTTGTGTGCTCTAAAGAGAAAAGATGAGGGACTGGAGGTGTTTTTGACCCAATCAAGGCACCTAAAGATGTTTGGATGACTATGGAGGTTCGGGGCGGATGATACCCCTAGATCAGAAGGTCTTCCACCTGAGAATTACCTGGGCAGCCAGAGAGGGAGAGTCCTGCAAAGACCCCTACATGGTAGAGCATCCCCACGGGTTACAGGGTTTCCCCCACCCGACCTCTCGTCACTAAGATTCCAGGTAGACCAGAATGGGGACCTTGGCCTCTTAAGTCTACCACTTTTAAGATCAAAGGTGCTTTAGGGTTTTCACTTGAAATTTAGATGTTTTGGTTTTGTGACCTAATTTGGAGGTTGGTTGACCTAAAGGGTGAACTTCACCTAACCTACACTAAAGATGGCAGAATGATTCTAGGTCAAGACCTAGAAATCACCCTGATTTGATTCCTAGGTTATTAAGTCCAAGGTTTTTAAGATTCAAGTGATTTTAGAGCTCAATTTTTAGCATTTGTCTTGTTTAGGTCTTTTCAACCAAGGGTTTGGGTAGCACATTAATGTGGGAGGGTTTGTTTCCTTTTAAACAAGCTTGTGTGACTAGCACTCCAAAAACCCTATTGTAGAAACCCAAATTTGGTTCTATTTCCAATCCTTTTTTCTTTTCACAAAAGTTCTCTTTGGACTTCAAAACAAGAAATGTGTTGTCCGCGAAGATTAAGCGCTATTTCTATTAGGCACAGGAATTTGTGGGGTTGGCTTCTAAAAATCACCTCAACTTTAGTAGGTTTTAAAAAATTTCGCAAAATCAGGAAGCTCTTGCCATAAAGATGGTGATTACTATAGAAAGAAGGCAATTGATTCCTAAATTAATTGCTTCCTTTTGTCTTTCAAGGATTAGGAGATGGACTTTAGGGAAGAAGAGAGGTTACCTGCCCTGGAGAGGTTGACTTGCATGGGAGATTTCTTCTCTTGAAACACCTTGCAACAACACAACAAAATAAATAGGGCAAGTTAGTGTTCAAAATAGTCAAAAAGAATGTAGAGACTAGTGATAAATTGCACGTTGCTCCCTGGCAACGGTGCCATTTTGTTAACGAGGCGAGATCATGGTTTTAAAAGATATGCGTTGGAGTATAAATGAAATCGCCTTGAAAACAAATAAGTTTTTATTACTCAAAAACCTAAGTATCCAAGGTCGAACACAGGGAGGAAATTGAATTTATTCACTAATCTCAGTAATGTAATTGAAACACTTAAATTTACACAAAATCTAATTCAAACTAGAATGCATGAGTTTATGAAAATGTAGCAAAAGAAGAATTGGTCGTCTGATTCTATAATCAGATGTCTTAAAAAGATATGCTTCTTCTCCCTCTTCTTTGGCTCTTCTTTTCTTCTTTGGCTCTCTTTCTTCTCTTTCTGCCTTCTCTTCTTTCTTTTCTTCTTCTTTTGTTCTTTGGCCTTCTTTCTTCTTCTTTGATTTCCTTCTCAAACTTTAGTCTTCCTTCTTCCTTCCTTGTCTTCTTCTTCTGCCTTCTCTCTCTGTAGCTACAGTGCCTTCTTTCTCTTTCCTTAGCTTTGGCTTCTACCTTGAAGCTTTTGCTTGGCCGCACCTCTGATTCTGCCTTCAGCTCTTTCTTCCTTCTTCAACCTCTACTTCTGTGGCTAAGTCCTTCCTTCTCCTTCCTTCCTTAGCTGTTACTGCCTTCAGCTTCTTCCTCTTCTTCAGCAGCTGCCTCTTCCTTCCCTGCACAGCATAGAGCAAAACCTACCCCTACCTCCCCCGTGACACTCTCTCTCTATTTCTCTCTTGGGTTCGCTCTCCCAAAGTCGGGTAATCGGGTCGGGTTTCACGTGCCCAGGTCCAGGTGCACCAGTGTGGGTGGTGCGCGAGGAGTGTAGGGTATACGGGTTAGGTACAAGTCCGCGTGGGTGTGCGTCGCGGACGAGGTGGGGGTGTGGGCGAGGGACCTCACCCCGTGTACTTGAGGCGATAAGCTAAGAACACAAAATCAATTTAAACGACGCACCTCACTCCTGAGTTTACGAGGTGGGACTAAAAGTCCCTCCCGCTTCTTCACGCCTGCAGGTGAAGTGTTCTGCTTAATTGGGGCAGTAGAGCTCCTTACAGAGCCACTCACTTGGCTAGATGCATGCGTGCACTCAACACGCGTCACCTAGAATGCAGCACCTAGGTGGATGCAGCCCGGAGTGTTGCTTGCAAGCTCCTTCTACTTCAATGGTAGAAAGGGGGGTCGACCTAAAACTCACAAATATGGCCTTGCGGCCTCATTAGAGTACATGGGAAGCTTTGCCGTGTCAAGGCAAAGGTGAGGCGATCGGTTGTTGGTCGTGGGGCAGCTTAGGCGTGCGTGCCTAGGTCGCTCTGTGGTTGTGTCTATGGGTGTGTTTGGTGGGCATTTAGGGAGGTGATGGCGTTCAGTGGAAGGGCGGAAGATGATCAGTGGGTGATGGCAGAGGTGATGAGGGTTCTGGCGAGGCATGTGGAGGTATGGAGCAGTGGAAGTGTCTTCGTCGATGGTCGGCCGGAGATGGAGAAGGTGGTGGTGGTCTACGATGTCGAGGGGTCAAAAGTGCAAATTAAGAGAGGGGACATGAAGAGGGGGGAGAGAGGAATAGTTCTAACCTAGCTAAGCGAACGAAGCGGGGTAGAAAGATGGCAAGCCATACCTGCCACCACTGGAGAAGAAGACATCCAGAGGAGGGAGAACGGCGATGACGAAGGGGCTGGAGCACATGCACAGGTGTTGCGCGACGTGGAAGAAAGAGACGAAGATGGCTCTGCCACTGGTATTGTGGTAGAGCAACGAGAAAGAGGAGGACTCGTCAGAGCTCACTGGACTCCTGGCCGGAGGAGAAGGGAGGAAATTGGGGTGGTTCTCCATCCAAGTCAAGCTGAAAAGATGCATCCGGAGGTGGTGGTGCTTTTATAGGTGCTGGCAGGGGCTCTTGTGCTTGGAAGACAATCTTCCAAGCACGAGAGTCCTCATTGGAGAAGGAATCAGTTGGAGACCCAAATCTCTCATGTGTTAGCACGAGAGATTGGGTGCGAATCAGTGATTGGGATCTGGTTCATATGAAAGGAAATTCCTTAGATAATCTCCCTTCTAAATATGGGAGATCTCTGAGGAATCAAGGAGCAATCCCCCTCCATTCCTCACCGGAGTAGGATTCCTCCGTTTAATGGTGGAGGGACCTAATTGTAAGAATGGTGAGGAAGTTAGGGGGGTCTATGTAATGGTTTTCAGAAGTTAGGGGCTAGAATGTAATTAGGTGGACTATTTTGCAAAGTAGGTCAAGATGACCACCCCTTAGGTCCAAATTTTGGTACAAATCTAATTTGGACTTAAGGAATCCAATGCTGAAGTTAAATTTTAGGTTGGACCACGTTTGACTGGACATTTTACATAAAAACCCAAATTAGGTTAAATAATGAGCTAGGACCCCTATCTAGGTCAAAATAGGCTCCAAAGGCCAAATTGAAGGTTCTAAACCCTAGGGGATATTTTTCCATGAATTTTAGATGATTTAGTTGATTTTTATCCTAACCATAACATTGTGAAATTGAGTGGGTTTGTTTTAAGGTTACAAATTGTCATTTAATTCTTAAATCTCACAATAACCATTTTCTACTGAACCAACCCACTTTTCATCTTCTTAAGGCCATTTAACCTATGTTTAGCCTCTGAGAAATCCCGTTGATGCACTGTAAAGGTAAAATTGCAGTTTTAACCTTTGTTTCATGTTTTCTTCTCAGAATATTAATTCCTTGAATTAGGCCCTTCTCTATGTTATGTAGGAGCTCTTATTCTCTTTTTTCGGTCAAAATGAGCTAGTTAGGGCTCATGATGACGTTCTCATCACTAACCAACACATAAATACCTAGATATGAGAAGGATTTCTATTTGTAGATAGGATACTTTGATTTATAAATAGATTAGTTTATAAATATGATGGCATGCTTGTTTTATACATTACATTCACATGTAATAGAAGGTAATATAAATTATGGTGACATACATGCATTACATTCATTATTTTGGAATTTCTATGTAAATAACCCATTTTCTTTTTATTTTCTTCCCTTTCAATAGACCACACCCTCGTCGCCGGACTTCAACGCAATGCCCCAACAATTGAGATTAACTCGTCGGGCGAGTTGCTGGTTGAGATTTGCGGCGAGAAACAAACGGGAGAGGCATTTGGGCGCTGCCCCCGTGGATAGAGGGGGATCGATTTGCTCCCTTCCTCTCCACCGTGAAGCAAAGCCTGCACCATGGAAGCCACGTGCACTATTGCCCTCTCAGCGTGCACCGGGGTGCCACTGCCTCCTCTTCGTCGATCGGTGATGCGGTGACAACGCACTGCCGCACAGCCATGCCCGCACTCCTGCTAGTGAACAGAAGCCCTGCTGTGCACACCCCTCACCGCGTGCAGCCACGCCCATGCACGAGGCAGCTGCTCCTCGCACAGCAACCCCACCACGCGACCCTCCTAGCGTGCGCATGCACGCTTACGCACACACCCCTCCCGTGCGACGTGCCATCCACGCAGCAGTCCTCCTCCTCTCCTTCTTCTTCTTTGTCTTCTTCTCCAATAGAATGAAAGAACCCAAAGTCACCGTGAAGCTCCTCCATGCAACCACGTCTACAGGCCTCGAAACTTCGTGCCATCAACTCCAACAAACTCGCTGCACCCTTACGAGATCGGCCACACCTTCTGAAGGTCGGAAGTAGCCCGCACACGTCGGCGAGCCGCCACCGACACCGGCCATCCTCCACATCGCCGTCGAGATCGTTGGCTACCGTTTGGAGCACCACCACCACCATCGGAAAGCTTTCGTTGCGCTTATCCTCCTCCGAGCTTCCCGTGGCCCGCCACTGCCTCCTCTTTATGCACACACGAGAGGAAGATTTCCTCTGTTTTGGGTTTACTTAATATTTACATTGCATGCCATTGAAAAGAGATGGATTTTTGATTTTGGGAATATTAAATTGAAGTGAAATTGCAAGGATACACTTACGTTTTCTTGCAATTGCTTGACTTATGTTATGCACATCATTTAACATTGAAATTGGATTCAGATTTGCATGCAACTAAAAATTATATAACATGCCACAAACATGCATCATCTACATATTTTTGGAACTTGATTTCTGACTTAAAATTTATATAAATAGCCTCGAACTTCTCATGAAATTGGAAGAGACATTCAAAGCAGCATATTCATTGAATTAATTTCGCGAATACTTCTGCAAACATGATGGCCCTACACTCATGAATTTATTGCAATCATTCCTCTCTATAGATACAACCCGCCCTCTTGTTAGTGGTTTATTTTAATTATTAATGACTGATTTTTTCATCGCTCAATTTCTACTTCGATAAAATATTTGCTTAAGTAAAAAATCGATCGACCAAAGGGGTTTGCCTATCCCAATAGAATTTTACTAGGGGTCAACTACAAATTTTAAATTTGTATTGACTCTTCACTTGGATCCATTGCAGAAGCTACGACATTATATATTCATGGTTATCTGGATTTTGAATTTTTGGACCAAACAAAAAGAAATAAACCTTTAGTAAACTCCTGATAAATGCATTTAGTCTTGCACTTGCTAGGGACAAGCAAGATTTAGGTATGGGGGTATGATTGCGTAGCAATCATAAACCCTAATTCACCTGAATTAAGGTAGAACCTAGCTTATCATGGGCATTCTGCGTGCATACACATCATACTTTGCATCATAGATGATTTAAATGTTTTATACATAATAATGTGCTATTTGAGAGATATTATTAATTGTAGGTAAACCAGGGCTATGGATGATCGATCCAACCTTATGCATCTATTCAGAATAATGACGGGAGTCCAACGCTTCGAAGAGCGCATCTATCAAACTTCCTAGCACCCTAGGGAGTCCGTAGAAGAAGTAGGAGCCAAGGGGAAATTGAAGAATATCTAGACCTCAAATGACAAATCCAACCACACGGATGGATCTGGATTGACATTCGTAGTCCAATGATGCAGAAATCAACTTAATCGAAGGCCTACATCATTAAATACAAGGAGAGAAAGATGGAAGGCCATGATGGTGCGACGTGGTGCCATTGCAGCTACCCCTCACTGCACCCCAAATTGGAAAGGAAACCCGTAGGCCATTGGATCATCATCCAATGGTCGTGATGCAGCCACGTCGCCTCCTCCAGCTGCTTCATCATGCACAGGAGAGATCTTGACTGTTTGATCGTCTTCCAACGGCTAAAAGCAATCGTACAAGAAATGGAAGGCTTGACAATCCACGTGCGTAACGCAGCGGAGAGGGCACCTAACAAACAGTAGGCGACGTGGGATCAAAGTGCACACGGTGTGAAATCAGGAGAAGCAGCGAGTGTGGGCACAATTCAACCATCAGGTCAACATCGGGCAGAGGGGGTGCAAATGCGTGGTAGGCACGGAGGCGTTAGATCAAGAATGCGCGTGGTGATGCGTGCAGAGATTCGTGTGCGAGCGCTTTAGGATTCAAACGTGCGATGGAGCATGCGTTTATGATCGGACGACTGACATTCGGGCGCTCAGAAGTGGTGAGCGGTGAAGGAGAGGAAACGAAGGCACGCGCGACGAAGATTTGTAGCCATGCGATGGAGGATCGTTGCTCGACAGGCTGCCACGTGGCAGCACCAGATTCAATTGAGGATCAAAGAAGGATTTGGAAGGCTTAATCAGGGCAGTTGATCTTCCGATCAACGGATCTGATTAATCTGAAGCATTTGCATGGATTTAAGGGGCCAAATACCTTAATTGCCCTTTCCTAAAGCTATAAAAAGAGGCCTAAGGGCCCCCTTTGAAGGGCAATTCTCTTAATTCTTCTTATTCCTCCTTCAACCTCTCTCTCTTTTTCTTTGTCCCATCTTCTCTCCATCCATCTCTACACCTCTGTTTGAAGCATCAATTGGGCCACCTTGACAGATTGTTGTTTCTCTTCCCAACCTCTCCAAAAGGCCACCACGAACCACCTGTGGTGCCCTTATTCTGTTACAGTAGTAGTTGTTTACATTCATGTTTTTAGTCTATTGCATGTATATCAAATTCAATCTCTTTGTAATGTGGATATTGTGATTTATTGTTTTTATTATTTAGTAATCATATTGAGAACAAACGTATGAAATCAAAAGTGCTTTCTGCCTCCCTGTAATCGACCGAGACTCACCAAGTTTCGTTAATTTATTTGCTTGAGACGTATTTCACGCTATACTACAACGTGCTAATTTTCTACGCGATCTACACCACAAATAGGCCTACAACTAAACTAATAAATAATTTTGATATCCCAAAAGCTAACTTTGAGGAGGAAGGCTCACTTGAGGAATTATATCTTAATTTAGTCCCTAAATTGCAACCATTCTATTTTGAGGAGCCAATCCATGGTTAGCTGGAGTATGAGTCTTTTATGTTTAAACGCACATAATTGGACTACATGGATGATTTAGGAGAATCAGAGCAGGATCAAGAAGATAGAAAGGTTGGGAACAATAACACTCCCAGTGAAGCATAGGTGGATGGCTCTGATGTGATCTTGTCTGAAGATTACCATGATCAGATGTGCTCGAACGATTCGATATCTGGATTTGGCAATATTAATCATTCTAAGATATCTGATATAGGAGTCAAATCTGCTTTCAATTTTATTTCAGAAAATCCTCACCCTTCTCTTCCCATCCACCAGAATCATGAGGAAAAACTTGACCCTTATCCCCAACATCTCGAGATTGAGAAAAATAGACAATCCCCTTATGAAAAGGATGTCAAGAAATTACAGAATTACTGGGGATGACTTACGAGGATCTATCTAAGGAAGCAAAGAATTTAGCTGAATCATGGAATTTTGAAGAATTTGACTTGATTGATGAAAAACAAGAAGACATTCCCTTAGAAGATATAGTCCAAAAAGGATTTAAGGTGTTGACTAATCCTAACCCCGATCTTACTCCTCTTGGGGAAATGGTTCTAAGGAAAAATGAATTAAAACAAGATTTAGGTGACTCAAATGAGATTTTTGATCACCCTAGGGTTGATATTGAGGATTCTGATAAGCCTGGAACTATTGAGATGGACCACTAGATCTTATTTGACTAATCTACTCAACATCCATCCATACCTAACTTGACTTGAGAAGTGGTTTCCTATACCATTTCAGACTACACCACTCGAGTTTCTCCTTTCATTTCCCATCACTTTCAGGACCCATATAATTTATTCCACACAAACCACCCTGTATCCACCTCATCTACCTTCCTCATACATCACTTCTTAAGGTTGCCACTATCTACTTTCCACTCTGGCACCCGCACTAATGTTTCTCTCTTTTGTACCATATGGCTGCAAATAGTTTCAAGCTGGTTCACTTTATTTTTCCAACATTTTGGGCTTGGTATTAACCATCAGTTGATCTGCATTTGTGGATCACCGATCCTTGCATTGCATGATCATATGTTCATTTTAATCCTGACTCAACCCATTAATCTAATCATTCATTTTTGGGTTTAGGTCCAGCAAATAACGTTAAACTTAGTGCTAGCTGGGAGGCAACCCAATATTCTTTACAAGTAGTTTGCATCTTTTACATCCATGCTGACTTGATTTAACAAGCATAGTCAGGTGATATCCCCTCCTCTTGCTTATTATATTTTTATTTTCCTATATACATTTCAATGAGGCATTGTAATGAATAGGCATGGAGGGTGGACATTGCATGTCTTATTTTTATGTCAAAAAAAAATTGCATTTAGGCATAAAGAATTTTTATTAAGGTTTTATTAGGGATTTATTCTTAAGTTGATTCCTGAGTTTAGAATCCAATACAATTTCATACTTACACGTAGAATTTGCAATGGATTCTCTGTGAAGACCGATAGACATTTTTAGTTTGTCGAGAAGAAGAAATGATTCTTCTCCTGAGCCCTTGGATAGTAATTAGGGAGTCAGGCAAACTATCTTCTAGTAGATCCACCAAACAAGTGTGAGGTGAGACTAGAAAGCCTGTTGGTGCTCTAAGGCTAGTATGATAAATCTTAACTTTTGGATAATTAGATAATGATACTTGGAGTTAGGCATTGCTTTCGCTCTCAGTTTCTGCATACAAGTTCTTAGTACGAATCACTTGAGAGCCACCAAATAAGGCAAATATGCAGAGAGTGGGTTCTGATAAAACTAGGACTAAGGTGGATGGTCACGGCCGTCCTTTACGAAATCCTCGGCTGAAGGAGGGTATTAATGGCAAGGTCAGAAATACGCTGTCCTATCCATTCTTTTCCCATTGCTGAGAGTAGGCACTTCCATCAAATAAGCCACCCGATATCCTCTTGAACACTCCTAATCTCGAATAATGCCTCGTAAATAAAAGTTTGTATGCTATACTGCATTGCGTTAGTAGATATTCAGATGCAAAAGAAAAAAAAATGGGGAAAAAGAAAAAATTGAGAAAATATATATATATATATATATATTTATAAAAAAATAGATAAAAAAAAGAAAAATATATATATACATAGAAAAAAATTTAGAACAAAAAAGAAAAAGTAGAAAAAAATGAGTTTATGAGTTTAGAGTTTATTTCAAGTGTAATGAGGCCACAACACTGACCACCCTCACGATCCACCAAACATAGCCTTGACCTACTTTTTTGTATTTTTGGCCGCTTGAATACGGGCTAAGGAATTTTGACTTAGTCATAGAGTTATCAGAACCTAATCAAAGTGATAATGCTAGGAGAGACCATCAAATAGACTAACAAATCTGGTGAGATTGTGAACTTTAAAAGACAGAAAGGAAAAGAGAAGAAAAAGAAAGAAAGAAAGAGAAAGAGAGAGAATAAGTACAAAGAAACTAAAGAGAGCACAGTTTCTTCGCCTCTTTTGAGTTGAATTATTTAATAGTCTGAAAATTTAGATTCTAAAGTACTAGTCTATATGTAGCACCAGATAAGTGTAAGCCACCAAATACAAATATACTTTACTCAATTATCTTTTACCTAAGCCAAAAACTAGGGTTGAATTTATAGATTATCTTATAACCCTAAGGTAAGAAATTTTCCTATCCTAATAGAATTTTACTAAGGGTTAAGTACAAGCTTTAGATGTGGATTGACTTTGCACTTGGATTCGTTGCATAGGCTACAACAAAACACTTTCACGATTATCTGGATTTCTAAATTTTTGGATGAAAATAAAAGAAATAAATCTCAAGTCAAACTCTTGATAAAAATCAGTCATATAGGACCACTTTGCATTTAGTCTTACATTTTCTAGGGCTAGCAAGATTTAGGCATGGGGGTGTGATTGCACAGTAATCATGCAACCTAAATCACCTGAATTAAGCTAGATTCTAGCATAACTTAGGAACAATGCATTCATAAGCATCGTAATTTGCAAAATAGATAATATTGTTAGCCATATAGATAATATTTTCATTTTATGTACTAAAAGAGAGATAAAATTAATTACAGATCATACCATACATATCTGATCAGGACGACAACGAGAGTCCAATGCTTCCAAAATCATCTCAATCAGACAACCAGAACATCTTCTGTAGTCCATAGAAGAATGGAGGCCACGGATCCAGATGACAAAGATCAAAGCCTCAGATGAAAGATTCGACTGCACAGATGGATCTAGATTGGCAATCGCGGTCCAATGGAGCAAAAATCAACCCAATCGGAGGTCTACATCACCAGATACAAGGAAAAGAAGCTGAACGACCATGATGGTGCCACATGGTGCTATCACAGCCCCCCCTCATTGCCGCTCCATATCTAAAGGCCATTCCTCATGCACTATGAGCCATTGGATGGTTGTCCAACGACTACGATGCATCCACGTCACCGATCTCCTCATGCCTCATCAAAGGAAAGAAGATCTTGGCCGTTGGATCTTCGTCCAACGACTGAGAACTAGTTGCCTTAAAATGAAAACACAACATAAATGCGGCCTCAATGCGTTGGTTATAGCACTCAATGTCAAGCAAGCGGTGCGGGTTCAAGATGTGCAACGCTAAAATTAGGAAAGTGTTGGGCGCGAGCGCAATTGCACCATCAGATGGCAATCGAAGGGCGAAGGCGAGACCACATGTCGAGAACAGAGTGAGCTGTAGTGATAAACGCCAGTTTATCATCATTCTTACGCATTAAAACAAACCTAGCTCTTAGGATTTTACTCCGCAAACGGGTTTTTGGGTTGCATTTAGGCATAAATTAGGTTAGGCATGCATTGCAATCTTTTATTTGTCTTTGTTAATATGTTTTTACGAGTGTTAGGGATGTACAGATATGCAGGATCCTAAAACCCTAGCACTCAAGAAGGCAAATGGTGAAGGAGAAGCCCAGACTAGTTGGAACTCAGCTCAATCCAGCTTACCACAGCTGGAACCTAGCTCACTTGAATGAGGGTTATCTCATCCCAGCTCCATTCAGCTAATCTCAACTGAATGGTAGCTCAAGAGAGTTCATCTTAGCTCACCCTAGCTCAAGTCAGCTCAGATCCAACTCAACTTAGCTGAGTCTAGCTCATCTCAGCTCCCACTAGTTCATAGGAGCTCTAGCCTAGCTCAGCTGAGTTGTATAGGAGTTCACCCCAGCTCAAATCCAGCTACATCCAGCTCCACTCACTCCAGCCAGCTGAAGAAGAACTCATCCCAGCTCAGGAAGCTCAAGTCCAGGCTCCCGGGGACTTAGCTTAGCTCAGCTCAGTTGAGCTAAGCTACCTTAGCTGCCTCAACCAACTTGATTCTCCCGGGAGCATCAGACCTAGCTCACCTCAGCTCATTTTGGTAGAAGCTAGCTTACCTTAGCTCAGCTTAGTAGCTAGCAAAGAACTAGCAAGCTAAGCCAGCTAGAATAGCTCCATGCCAGCCTCTTCAGCAGTAGCCAGCTCCAATTTCAGCTGCAGACTTCTCCTCCTCAGCTCCTCCCTCCAAACTCTAGCTCCAACACCTTCTCCTCTATCCTCCATTAGCTAAGCTAGCTTAGCTTAGCTTATCTTAGCTTAGTTTAGCTATGCTCCAACTTCCTTGGCTTGTACCACCCCAAAAACCCACCTAACAACTCCACCCAACTAGCTCCACCTAAGCTCCACATAAGCTAACCTACTTGGCACCAACCTAACCTACCCACCACCTCCAAAAGACACATAAAAGTGGCACCAAAAACTACCCTAACCACCCCCTTAATGGCACCACTTTTCCCTCCAAAATCCCCCCTCATCTCCACCACACAATTTCCCTTGAATTCATCTCCATCATCCACCTAACCCCCCTTCTAGAAGACCCCATGTTTGCGCCAACATGGTGGTGTCTCTCTACCACCAAAAGACACCAACACCACCATAACCACCCCCTTTAACACCCCTTGGGTTGGAGCCAACTCACCTTAGCCATAGGATCACCAACCACCTCCATTCTTCCATCCTAGCCCTCCATTTCAAGGGGCACCTTAACCCCCCATCCTACCCTATAAAAAGACCACTACCCACCACCATTCAAGTCATCTTTGGCTAGCAATTTATCTCTCATATTCCACCAAGAAGCCCACGTCCGAGAGAGAAGAAGAAGAAGAAGATTAAGGGGATATTCTGTCCCCTTGGTGCCTTCCCCTCTTCCTTTCTCTCTTGGGTCACGCCAGCCAAAGGAGAAGCTAGGCAAGGAAGATCTTGGAGGAGATCTTGAAGGTGGTCACGCCACCTTGGAGGAGTTTCTGAGGGTGGTGCACGCCCACCCCTTAGAGAGAGCATTAAAGGTGGTAGCTTCCACCTTGGAGGAGCTCTCAAGGAAGGAGAAGAAGGAGGCCCTCTTTTCAAGCCAAGGAGCAGCTAGGCTTGGAGCAAGAAGACACCCTTCTTCACCATTGTTGCAAGAGGATTTGTGTTTCTTTTCTTGCTATTAGATTTCTTTAATTCTAGTAGAAGCATTCCTCTACTTGTCCTTGAAAAGAACACTCATTCTACTCAATCAAATTGCCTTCTTTTAGCTTTTTATTGCAGTTGTTTTTAGTTCTAGCACTTGTTTCACCTCTTCTTCCTAATTACCCTAGGCCTCCACTTGCCTAGAGTGAGCTTAGGAAGAAGATATTTCTATCTCTTAAATTTTAGTTAATCATTTGTAGGTGTTAGTTCTTTTCGTTACAATTCACAGTTTGCCCTCGTCTTTTCAAAATACAAAAAAAAAATTACATATTGAAAAATATCAAAAAGAAAGTTGAGATCTATCTGTAAGCAAGAGGATTAATTTTGCAATTTTTGCCTCCTTGGACGACGCTAGATACTCCCCTATTTAGGATATAAATTTAAAAGCAAAAGCGGATTCGCTTGTTACAACGATGTTAAAAACCCACTTTTACAAATCACGCGTATTTCGCTATCACTTTTTGGCACCGTTGCCGGGGAGGCACGGCTTTGCATTAATTAATTTTCTCTTGCTTGAAGTATATCTCATCCCCTTCTCTTTCTTTCTTTTGTGTGTGCAGGAACTACAGCGGGAAGGCGGGAATCTGGAAGCTAGAGCTCAAAGATCCTTTTCTTCCCGCGAAAATTCAGGTTGGTTCCTCTTTCTAGCCACATAATTAATTAAAACTACCAAAAATATATTAAACTTGGCTTTCAGGATCCTAAACAACTTGATTAAGTGGAGTGGTGCCTTATAAAATCCATTGTTTGCTTGTATGCTTCTTTAGCACCACTCTATTGTAGGTATTGGTGTTCTGTTTTTTTGGTCCAGATTTCTGTCCGGATTTGAAAAATCGATTCCTAACACCACAGGCCTCCTAAAATCATAAAATTTCATAGAGTGATTCCCAATTACGTTTGAAACATCTTTTCCAAATTTCAGATCAATTGGATTTGTATTTAATTTTTAAAAATTCATGGATTACAGAGGGGTCACACCCTCTCATCTTCCTATTTTTCTACTGTCCGTGAATTTTTAAATTTTTTATACTCATCCAATTTTTGTGAAATTTAGCTTTCTGAAATCCTTGTGAAATTGTACATATCATATAAAATCACAAAAATTTTCTGAGGTCAGTGGTAATACTGAAAAGTCCACAATACCCACAGGTATCATTTCTGGACTTTGACACCTGTACAATTAAAAATTCAAAAAAATTATCAAAAAAATTCCTAAAATCGTAAAAAAATCTTTTATGGAATCTTTGTTTGATTTTATTCAAAGTAGTGGTGTTTTTTGACTTGTTTGGACCACTACTTAATTCAGAAAGCCAAAAATCAATTCACTGGTAGTAATTTTCTGTCTTAGGGATAATTGGCTTAGGGTTTCTTTCTTTCTCTTTAGAGACTCAATTAAAAGGAAATATACAATCACACATACAACTTATCTTTCCTTTGATTGTGAACTTTCAAACTTGTTTGAAAACTTAAAGAAAGAAACCTTAAAACTCATTTAATTAAATCAAATCCTAAAAGACAAAAATACAAAAAAATTGTGTGACAACTTGATTTACATTGGAGCCACTCTCCAATTCCTGCACACACACAAAAAAATCAAATAACATGGCAAAAATCCAATAAACACCCTCCACATTCCGTGTGCACTATAGCATCCTAGACCTAATTAAAATTTGTAGCAACTTGACCCCTAAGGGTTTATCAACTTAGGCTTGCTATTTAGGTCTTAAGTTTTCTTTAGTTAGTACCAATTCTGTCATCTGTATTTGGTGTTCAGGCTGAGGGGCCGTGTCAAATGACCAGGCGCGGGTTTGTACAAGCACCTAGGGTTTTCCCTGGGAAACGTTTGGGCCCAAACCTCCCCTTAAGCAACTTGGCTAGATTTGTTGATAGAACCGGTATTCACTATTGACTACTTATTTCCTATATAGAACAAGTCCTAGGTTATTATTAGGGAGTCACATTTAAGTTAGGTCTAGTTTTGTTTGTTTGATTTGCACACTTTCTCTCATCTCTATCTCTTCTCCTCCCCTCCAATTCTTCCAAGTAGTGCATGCACGGGCGACGGTCCCAAAAACCACACCTCGAGGGACCATCTGATTTTGCCCCCCGCATCAAGAAATCATTGTTTTCTTCCCCCTCGTCTTCTAAAAAAATGGAAAACCCAAGAAGCCGTCAAAAAAATTCTGACCCACAAGCTGACTCCACCCTCCCTCACCTTCCTAACTTGGAGCAACCAGAAATACCAGCAGGGCCAGGTGGCCCTCCAATTATAACCCATAATACAAATCCCTTTGCATTAATGGTCGACCATTTGGCTCGACTACAACAAAATCAAGAAGATCTAGCTAGGACTGTCACGAACCTAGCTAATCAAGGACAAAATCCACCACCCCGCCAACAGCCTGTCGTTCCTCTTAAGGATTTCTATGATCCTTCCAATTATGAGGAAAGACTAGGGGTGGTCATACCACAAGGGGATTTCAAAATCAAACCTGCCATTCTAAACCTTATCAAACATTTTCATGGTCTTCCAAGGGAGGACCCTTTTTGTCATCTCGAGGAATTAACTATCCTCGCTCAAACCACTCGTTCCCGCAATGTGCAGGAAGACATGTGGTTAATGGGACTCTTTCCTTTCTCTCTTAAAGACAAAGCATCACATTGGTTTAGAACAGTTGGGCGTCCTATTACCACCTGGCCCTAATTAAAAAGTGTTTTTCTTAAAAAAATTTTTCCGATCGATCGAACAAATGCATTAAGAAGATCTATAATGACCTTTCAACAAAAAATTGGTGAACCCCTCCACGAAGCCTGGGAAAGATTTCAGGAACTTCTAAGAAGTTGTCCCCACCATGAAATTCCACAGTGGCAGTTAGTGCAGATCTTCTATCATGGATTAGAAGATCAATTAAAACGATTTGTGGATGCCTCATGTGGGGGCAATTTTCTTAACAAAGACGTCGAAAGTGCCTATCTTCTCTTTGAAGAAATGAGTGAAAACTCATTTAATATGACTTCAATGGACACTTTTGGCAGATCACAAAACCCCAGACACGGAGTCCATGAAATTGACTCCAAATCCACCTCTGTTCCAGTCACACAAAATGATTTATATATGTTAGCTCAACGACTGGACCAGACGCAAATTCACCAAAAGAAAATGGAAGAAAAGCTCACAAACAAACAAGCTCCACACGTCCACTCTCCACACACTAACCCCCCACACATTCTCCGAAGAGAAAATCTACACAATATCGATGCCACATCAGCTGGCCAGCAATTTCCAGCTGATTTCCCGCAAGATTTGACCGGGAATTTTGACCAAAATATTTTTGATTCCACCTCGAAAAATATTTATGCTCTCCAAGAGCAATTTAGAAACCCCTCCAACACTTCCAATCAAAATTGGAGGACTAACCCGAATCACTCCTGGAAAAACCCGAATTAGATTCCCTTTCCCAAACAAAACTATTTTGGGAATTATGGGCAACCTTTGTATCAACCTGGACCATCCCAGGATGATATTAATAATCAGGTCATGAAAACTCTGCAAGGAATACAGACTCAAATGACAGAAGTAACCCGCATGATTACCAATTTACAACACCAAGTTAAGGTTACTCCTGATCATCGACCTATTGGGAATTTACCATCCCAACCCATGCCCAACCCAAACAATCAAAGGAATCAATTCCAAGGTGGATATCCCAGTCAACCTATTCAGCCAGCACCTCAGCATCCGCCGGGTTTCAATAACAGCCAGGCACCCCGTCCTCATCCTAGAAACAACCAGACTGCAAATGCAGTTACCTTGAGGAATGGGAAAACCACTCACAATACCCTACCTGTTAAAGAAACCCGCTCTAATGACACACAGATTAACTCTTCTCATACTATTGTTCAGGAACCAATTCATGCAAAACAGGGCAACCCTGCCCCATTCCCACAAGCCCTCCACTCTTCAAAAAGGAAAAAGACAAAATCCGAGCCCACTGAGAAGGAACTAATGGATTTATTTGGGCAAGTAGAAATTAATATCCCTATCCTAGATGCCATTAAGTATATCCCTGCTTATGCAAAATTTTTAAAAGATTTATGTACTCTAAAAAGGCAGCCCAGAAATTTAGGAAAGGTAATTCTTCCGGAGACAACTCAGTTGTGCAGAGCCGACTGCCTCTTAAGAGAAAAGATCCCGGCGCCCCCCTAATCCAAGTTATCATTAATGATACTTCATTTGATCGCGCTCTGTTGGATCTTGGTGCCTCAATTAATCTTATCCCCACAGTTATTTTTGAGGAATTTAAGATCGGTGAATTGAAGCCTATTGAGGTTACTCTCCAATTAGCTGATCCATCTACGATTAAACCAAGGGGAATTGTTGAAGATGTTCTTGTCCGGGTCAAAAATTGTCTATTCGCAGTAGACTTTTTAGTCTTGGACATAGAGGTACCTGAAGCACTTAAGTTTGCCCCCATTATTCTTGGAAGACCATTCTTAGCCACCGCCCGCGCCAATATTGATTGTGATTCCGGAAAGATGAAGATCATGTGTGGCGGTGAATCTGTAACCCTAGACATTTTTCAAGCCTCTAGGCGATTCCAAGAACCAGATTTCTTTGATGATTCGGATTTAGAAATAGAAAACATTGTGGAGGAAACATTGTAAATTTCCCAATTAGGTTCCTGTTTTGCTATAAATACGGTTCCTGAACAATCCACTTTTTCTCACCCTTCCACCTCAACCACACGACCAGCTAACATTCCAGCTGACCCTTTCACTCTCACCTCACCTCTAACCCACAAAGCAGAAACTCTTTCCGAACCAGGCCTACAATTGGAATTAAAACCTTTGCTCGATTCCCTTAAATATGTCTTCCTGGATCCAAATCAGACCCTGCCCCTGATTATAAATTCTGGACTCATCGGGGCACAAGAGCACAAACTTCTCTAGGTTTTGAGTAAATATCAAAAAGCTATTGGCTGGACCCTTTCTGATCTTAAAGGCATTCATCCGTCCTATTGTACGCATCATATATATTTAGAGGACGATTCTCTCCCCTCCCACCAACCACAAAGGTGCTTGAATCCTAGTATGCAGGAGGTGGTAAAAAAGGAGATTATTAAGTGGCTGGATGCTGATATCATCTACCCCATTTCTGACAGCTCCTGGGTTTGTCCAACTCAAGTTGTCCCTAAAAAGGCTGGACTAACAGTTGTCACCAATGAAAATGGGGAAAATATAGCCACTCGAACCGCTTCTTCTTGGCGCATGTGTATAGATTACCGAAAATTAAACACTGCCACCAAGAAGGATCATTTCCTGCTCCCTTTTATTGATCAAATCTTGGAGCGGTTAGCCAGACGGGAATTTTACTATTTTTGGACGGTTATTCTTCCTATAATCAAGTAGCGGTTCATCCTAAGGACCAAGATAAAACAACTTTCACTTGCCCCTTGGGAACCTTTGCTTTCCAAAGAATGCCCTTCGGTCTTTGCAATGCTCCTGCAACTTTTCAAAGGTGCATGCTTGCAATTTTTTCAGACCTGGTAGGTGAATGTTTAGAAGTCTTTATGGATGACTTCTCTATTTTTGGAGATTCTTTTGACCATTGCCTCAAAAATCTTGAAAGAACTCTCCAAAAGTGCATAGAAGTTAATCTGGTCCTCAGCTGGGAAAAAAGTCATTTCATGGTCCAAGAAGGTATTGTCTTGGGCCATGTTATTTCAAAACAAGGAATCACGGTAGATAAAGCAAAAATAGATGCTATATCTAAGCTCCCACTGCCCACTACTGTCAAACAGATCAGATCCTTTTTGGGTCATGTGGGTTTCTACCGTCGATTCATACAAAACTTTTCCCAAATCTCCAAGCCTTTAAGTCAGCTTCTCACTAAAGACCAGCCATTTGATTTTAATAATATGTGCCTGGAGAGTTTTTTGAGGTTAAAGAAAGAGGTTACTGAGGCGCCAATATTGCAGGGACTTGATTGGAATAGTCCCTTTGAATTAATGACAGATGCCTCAGATTTTGCTGTAGGGGCCGTTCTAGGGCAAAGAATTGGCAAGAAGCCCGTTGTGATCTATTATGCTAGCAAAACCCTTGATGATGCACAACGGAATTACACGGTTACTGAAAAGGAACTTCTTGCCATTGTATTTGCCTTAGAAAAATTTAGATCTTATCTATTGGGGTCACATGTCACTGTTTATACAGACTACTCAACAATTAAATATTTGCTGACAAAGAAAGATGCGAAACCCCACCTTATCCATTGGATTCTGCTACTCTAGGAATTTGACCTGGAAATCAAGGATAAGGCGGGATTGCACAATGTAGTGGCCGACCATCTCTCTCGTCTTATGACGAATGACATAATGACCCCACCAGATCAGTTCCCCGATGAAAGTATTTTAGCTACTACAACCCTCCCTTGGTTTGCGCCCATCGCAAACTACTTAGCAACAGAACAAATCCCCGCTGATTGGCCAAAAATGAAACGGGCTAAGTTCTTTGCTGATATTAAATATTATTTTTGGGAGGAGCCCGACCTTTTCTATATTTGTGCCGATCAGGTCATTCGACGATGTGTCCCCGATTCTGAAATCCATGATATCTTAACACATTATCACTCAATGGCCTGTGGCGGACATTTTTCCGGCAAGAAAACTGCAGCTAAAATCCTTAATGCGGGATTTTATTGGCCCAACTTGCACAAAGATGCTCATGACTTCGTTCGGTCCTGTGTGCGTTGCCAGAGCATTGGCAACATGACTCGAAAGGATATGATGCCCTTTAATCCGAATTTAGAGGTTGAAATTTTTGATGTTTGGGGCATCGACTTCATGGGACCGTTCATCAATTCTGGTGGGTATTTGTATATTTTAGTCGCAGTCGACTATGTTTCTAAATGGATAGAAGCAATACCCACCCGCACTAGTGATCACCATGTGGTTGTCAAATTTCTTAAGAAAAATATTTTCTCAAGATTCGGCATACCAAAAGCCATTATCAGTGACGGAGGCTCACATTTCAGCCACTCACAATTCCGTCACCTCCTTTCCAAATATGGGGTTAATCATAAAATTTCCACACCATATCACCCCCAAACTAATGGCCAGGCTGAAGTTTCTAACCGGGAAATTAAAAATATTTTACAAAAGACGGTTAGGCCCGACCGTAAAGATTGGTCCACCAAATTGGATGACGCTTTATGGGCCTACCGTACTGCTTTTAAAACTCCGCTTGGCATGTCTCCCTTCCGTCTGATTTTCGAGAAGGCATGCCATCTCCCGGTAGAATTAGAACATAGGGCTTTTTGGGCAATAAAACAACTCAATATGGATTTATCTGACGCCGGTAACCATAGAAAATTACAATTAACTGAATTGGAAGAATTACGTAATTTTTCCTATGAAAATGCGAGGATTTATAAAGATCGAACAAAGAAATTTCACGATAAATATATTATTCAGAAACACTTTGACGTTAATCAACGTGTTTGGCTTTTCGATGCAAGATTACGTCTTTTTCCTGGCAAATTAAAATCTAAATGGACCGACCCTTTTATTGTCCATAAAACATATCCATACGGCACTGTTGACCTTTTTGATCCAAAAACAAATTCTACATTTCAAGTCAATGGCTAGCGTTTAAAGCCCTATTTTAACCATACGCCTAAAAATCCATCTGAATCTTTTAATTTTACTGAGCCAGCCACCCTTGATCACTAATGCACATCACGCCCGGCTAAATGGCGTAAAAGACAGCACTGGATGGGAGGTAACCCATCATTTTTTTTTCTTGCTTTCCCTTTTTTTTTTCTTTTTCCAGATTTTGTTCATCCTAAACCCGACCGTTCTTCACTAAGGTGATCCCTTTTCCCTCCTAATGCATGAGGACATGGCATATCTTAAGCATGGGGGGGTGTTTTTAAATTTTTATGATCGATCTAGGATGTTCAAAACCTAAAAACATGCAATTTTCTTTAATTTATTTCCTACTTGCATACCCAAAAAAAAAATTAATTAAAAATGTTGAAAACTTTTTGAGGAAAAATTTTGAAATCGGGACTAAGGTCGAAAAAAATTCACTTTTGGTACAATGGGATTTAATCTTTAACAAACTAGGGATGAGGATATGGATCTGATCATTAGAATTCCAGGATCAAATTTAGACTAGATCAGATATCCTTCTCTAAAATTCCACTTGAACTCATGATAGTTCAGGTGACTTGAACCTATTTTGTAATACGGAAAGTATTTGACTTAGTTTCTGACTCAAAAACTTGCGTGTCTTGAGAAACTTCTTGTGTCTATTTACACACACAAGCCAACACTTAAAAACAATTAAAATTTTTGAAAAAACTCCCTTGTTTGGATTTAGTAAAAGTCTGAAGCAGATCATTGGTTTGAGTTCCCATCGCAGAGAAGGAGGAAAATGCCTCCTTTGAGGACGCGATGTCAACATGTTACCGCCTCGGTGCTGCTCCATATCTATATTTCATATCTTTAGACGGAGCATTAAAAGCGCATTTTAGCAGCTCAAGTGTCTTGGACGGTGCTCTACCTATAGCGTCGGAGCAAGAGCTTGAGTTTTCTTGGAGCGCCCCTTTTCACCGCATCGTGTTTTGGGGTTGTGAGCTCCTGGGTGGTGTCATGGACAGTGCTATCCCGAAGTACTGGTGCCAGAACCCTCTCGAGGAATGGTAATGGGAATGATGATCCCGATACATCTGTTGTAAGGCTAAGCTAAAAATAAGCATGGGGGAGAAAAAATAATAATAATAATAACACGTCCTTATAAATGTTGGCTTTTCACAAGCACAGACACAAGATTTTAAAGGATTTTGCAAGTTGCGAATCAGATTCATGAGCCAGAAAAATCCTAAAAACAAACATTTCAAGTCATCCTAATTAACAAGGGGTTAATTTGTGAATTTTCTGCAGGATATATTGATTCCGTTCTACCTAATGGTTGAATCCAAAAATAAATCTCGATGTTTATCTTTAGCAAATCCCGTTCCTCCAGTGTTTTAATCTACCAAGGTCCCTTAATATCTTTTTCTCCTCAAAAGTCAAAAAAATTAGATTTCCCAAAAATTTCGTTTCCAAAAAAATTAAAGTTTTGCTAAGAGACCAGCAAAAGATAAGCATGGGGGTGTGATAAATGCCAGTTTATCATGTTTCTTATGCATTAAAACAAACCTAGCACTTAGGATTTTACTCCGCAAATGGGTTTTTGGGCTACATTTAGGCATAAATTAGGTTAGGCATGCATTGCATCTTTTATTTATCTTTCTAATATGTTTTTATGAGTGTTAGGGATGTACTGATATGCAGATCCTTAAAACCCTAGCACTCAAGAAGGCAAATGGTGAAGGAGAAGCCCAGACTAGTTGGAACTCAGCTCGATCCAGCTCACCACAGCTGGAACCTAGATCACTTGAACTAGGGTTAGCTCATCCCAGTTCCATTCAGCTAATCTCAGCTAAATGGTAGCTCAAGAGAGTTCATCTTAGCTCACCCTAGCTCAAGTCAGCTCAGATCCATCTCAACTTAGCTGAGTCTAGCTCATCTCAGCTCCCACTAGTTCACAGGGAGCTCTGGCTAGCTCAGCTGAGTTGACAGGAGTTCACCCCAGCTCAGATCCAGCTACATCTAGCTCCACTCAACTCCAACCAGCTGAAGAAGAACTCATCCCAGCTCAGGAAGCTCAAGTCCAACTCCTAGGGACTTAGCTTAGCTCAGCTCAGTTGAGCTAAGCTACCTTAGCTGCCTCAACCAGCTTGATTCTCCCCAGGAGCATCAGACCTAGCTCACCTCAGCTAATTTTGGTAGAAGCTAGCTTACCTTAGCTCATCTTAGTAGCTAGCAAAGAATTAGCAAGCTAAGCCAGCTAGAATAGCTCCATGCCAGCCTCTTCAGCAGCAGCTAGCTCTAATTTCAGCTGCAGACTTCTCCTCCTCAGCTCCTCCCTCCAAACTCTAGCTCCAACACCTTCTCCTCTACTCCTCCATTAGCTAAGCTAGCTTATCTTAGCTTAGCTCATCTTAGCTATGCTCCAACTTCCTTGGCTTGTACCACCCCAAAAACCAACTTAACAACTCCACCCAACTAGCTCCACCTAAGCTCCACATAAGCTAACCTACTTGGCACCAACCTAACCTACCCACCACCTCCAAAAGACACCTAAAAGTGGTGCCAAAAACTACCTTAACCACCCCCTTAATGGCGCCACTTTTCCCTCCAAAATCCCCCCTCATCTCCACCACACAATTTCCCTTGAATTCATCTCCACCATCCACCTAACCCCCCTTCTAGAAGACCCCATGTTGGCGCCAACATGGTGGTGTCTCTCCACCACCAAAAGACACCAACACCACCATAACCACCCCCTTTAACACCCCTTGGGTTGGAGCCAACTCACCTTAGCCATAGGATCACCAACCACCTCCATTCTTCCATCCTAGCCCTCCATTTCAAGGGGCACCTTAACCCCCCATCCTACCCTATAAAAAGGCCACTACCCACCACCATTCAAGTCATCCTTGGCTTGCAATTTCACTCTCATATTCCACCAAGAAGCCCACGTCCGAGAGAGAAGAAGAAGAAGAAGATTAAGGGGATATTCTGTCCCCTTGGTGCCTTCCCCTCTTCCCTTCTCTCTTGGGTCACGCCAGCGAAAGGAGAAGCCAGGAAAGGAAGATCTTGGAGGAGATCTTGAAGGTGGTCACGCCACCTTGGAGGAGTTTCTTAGGGTGGTGCACGCCCACCCCTTGGAGAGAGCATTAAAGGTGGTAGCTTCCACCTTAGAGGAGCTCTCAAGGAAGGAGAAGAAGGAGGCCCTCTTTTCAAGCCAAGGAGCAGCTAGGCTTGGAGCAAGAAGACACCCTTCTTCACCATTGTTGCAAGAGGATTTGTGTTTCTTTTCTTGCTATTAGATTTCTTTAATTCTAGTAGAAGCATTCCTCTACTTGTCCTTGAAAAGAACACTCATTCTACTCAATCAAATTGCCTTCTTTTAGCTTTTTATTGCAATTGTTTTTAGTTCTAGCACTTGTTTCACCTCTTCTTCCTAATTACCCTAGGCCTCCACTTGCCTAGAGTGAGCTTAGGAAGAAGATATTTCTATCTCTTAAATTTTAGTTAATCATTTGTAGGTGTTAGTTCTTTTCATTACAATTCGCAGTTTGCCCTCGTCTTTTCAAAATACAAAAAAAAAATTACATATTGAAAAATATCAAAAAGAAAGTTGAGATCTATCTGTAAGCAAGAGGATTAATTTTGCAATTTTTGCCTCCTTGGACGACGCTAGATACTCCCCTATTTAGGATATAAATTTAAAAGCAAAAGCGGATTCGCGTGTTACAACGACGTTAAAAACCCACTTTTACAAATCACGCGTATTTCGCTATCACATAGTAGCACGTGGGATCCCATGCGCGATCCCACGCATTTTCTTCGATTCGAAGGAAGTACAGGCAATCTCACAATCGGACGGCCAAGGATCATGCGCTCAATTTGAGCGAGTGAGCACATGAAGAAGAGAAGTGGGCGTTGGTGCACGTGCAAGGAAGCAATGGAGCCATCTGATCTTGATCCAAAGCTCTAGAACATGCCACATGTCACCACCAGGTTGAATCCACTCATTGAAGTCATGTTTGAAGGTGTTTTGAGGCCAGATCTTATTCGTTGATCTCCCAATCGACGGATCTAATCATAAGGGAGTTGTTACACAAGTTTAAGGGCTAAAATGCCCACTTTGCCCCTCATTAAAACTATAAAAGAAGGCCCAAGGCCCCTTAGTTGAGGCATCTTCTAGACATCTCTCTTCCAACTTCATACAACTCTCTCTCTCTCTCTCTCCAAACCAGGCTATCCCTCTGTAACTCTGCTTCGACCTTCATCCCAATGCTCTAGGTTTGAGGTGCTGTTGCATCTTGCACAAGCATCTTAGAAGCGGCGTTGTCTCTATGCCTTCTTCTTCTCTCTCTCTCTCTCCCTCTCTCTTTCTATATATCTATCTATCTTTATTAGCATTTTCTATTGTGAAAAACTCTATCTAATTGCAATAAAATTCTGATTCTCTGGATATCTGCTCTATACATATATACATATATATATATATCTATTTAGAATTAGTTTTATTGAAAAGCATCCGTTAAAATCGAGGTTGCCTTCCTACGAACGACTCGGTACTCCCAGTTCTTATAAATTTATTTGTCGATGCATTTCACACTATGCTACAACTAAATCATCTTTTAAAATGCGATTTACACGTCAAACATGGACTAGGGCTATGGATAGTAGGATAAGTCTATGGATTGGGTGGATAGGTACATGGATAAAATTATCCAAGTTTTTGAGTTGGTTTAGGGATAGGTATTGGGATAAGGTTGTCCTAGGGTTTTAAGGATAGATCATGGTTGTCCTTGTCCCTCTCTATCCTTCTCTATTCTTGTGTTTTCATTCCTTTTCTTTTTCAACTTTACTCTTCAACCAACTCCTAGCTCTACTAAAGCTTCTTTTCCTATCTAGCTTTTATTCTTCGATGCTCTGGATTATTCTAAGTCCTTTGCCTAAATTATTTATAAAGACTAAAATTAGATAATTATTCATAAAATAAATACATATGCATGCATTCTCTAAATAAAGTATTTATAAACCTAATGCATGATTTTAGTAAGGAGTTAGCCCAAGATTAAGCCAATTAGGGTAATAGATTAGACTAGTATCACCCCTCTCCCCTTAACACACCGTAGCGATAAAGAAAAAGAGAGAGAGAGTGCTAAGTGTCCCTCTCTTTCCCTCCTCCTTCCCCATCCCCTCTTCTCTGGACTAGAGTGGAGTGTGCTGCTTAAGGGAGCTATGAATGAGGTGGGTGGGGGTGTGTGTGGCATGGAGTTCGAGAGGGGGTTTATGGGTTTAGGTGTAGGGTTTTAGGTGTGTCAAGGGATATTATGGTTTTTTACCCCAAAGAAAGATTGTTTCTTGCATGGGGTCCCCCATTAAAAATGTAAGGGCGTAACAATTATGTCTAACCCCTCCAGAAGGGAATAAAATGCGTAGGGGGGGTTCCCTAGTGTGCAGAAATTATGCACACAACTCTAAGATTTAGGAAACTCCCCGAGACCATTCGACACCGCAATTTGAATGCGATAATTGCAATAAAACTACTGGGGTCTAAAATTTTCAAAACTGACCCTCGAGCACTCATTTTGCTATGTGACAAATGTAGAGACCACCTCGGAGAATTTAGAATTTTTGTGGTTGTCCCTGGGGTCATTTAATGGACCATACCGCAATTTGACACTTGTTCGCTAAAAGGGACACGAAACCCCGATTGATTAGATGAATCTTGCTCTTGCAAGAATTATATTTAAAAATTTGCGACAAGGATGGGAAATAGAATGTGGTTGCAGATCATCTATCTCGCCTTCCCTCTTCTCTGATTAACCCTTTGGCTCCTATCACTGAAGATTTCCCAAATGAACATCTTGTGAGCATTGATGCTGGACTTCCCTGGTATGCTGATATTGTGAATTACCTAGCATCAAACTACATTCCATCCAATTGTCCAAAAGCCAAAAAGGACAAATTGATTGCAGATGCTAAGTATTATTCCTGGGAAGATCCCTATTTGTTCCACATCAGGGCAGATCAAAATATCCAGTGATGTATTCCCAATGCCAAGGTCAATGATATTATTTCATTATGTCATGACTAGGTCTGTGGTGGTCATTTTCTAGGAACAAAATGATGTAAACATGTTTATATTACACAAAATGTCTATTTATGCATGTTCTTAAGCATAGAATTGCATTACATACTATAAATATTGCATAGCATGCATCATCTTGCATTTAGATTAGTCTGAATAAAATGGAGGTTAATTGCCTCCTTTTATGGTCAGGGACAGGATGACTTCTTATTGAGGCCTCGGATTGAAGATCCAACCGTACAGATCTGATCAGGGCAACGATTGGAGTACGACTCCAAGATTGCCCTAATTGGACATCCGTATCATCAGATAGAGACCAAGGAACCCTAGAAGATCAAGGGCCAAGATGGTATTAATCCGCACTTCATACGACAAATCCAACCACACAGATGGATTCGGATCAACAATCGTAGCCTAACGACGCGAAAATTGACTCAATCTGATACCCGTGGCATCATCTACATCACCTAGAAGATGGACGGCCAAGATGGCACCACGTGGCACCATCTCGGCCGCCCAACGAGCTGCATGCATCTGTTGAAGAATATTGCACCAATGCTTCTTCACCGTTGGATCAAGATTCAACGGTCGAGGCACCCGCGCTTAAGTTAAGCGCTCGACACAAACACACCCACAACGCGTTGGTCGAGCACCTTAACGTGAAGTTGAGGCGCGAGATTGAACCACGAGGTGCCCCAATTGGAGCGAGCACGCGAGCACGATCGACCACACGATGGAGATTGGGTGGCTGTACATGCCCAATCGACTGAACACGCCATCTGACGTGGCAAAGAGACACGACATCTCACGCGTTGAGGCATGCGGATGAGGCGGGCGAGGAGTGCTCTCAGCCGTTTGATATCACGATCGAACAACCAAGATTGGAAGATCGTGGACACACGTTGAGGTGCAGGGAGGTGAGCGGGCGCGCGCATGCTGCCAACTACGGCCAAGTTCAGGCCTTTAGTGACGGATTTATCCGTCACTAAAGGTCCTGAATTAATGATTTTCAACATGAAAAGACCAAAATGCCCTCACTCCTTGCAACTATAAAAGGAGACCCCCTCCATATGAAATTTCCATCCTTTCCTTCTCTTCTCTCCCTCTCCAAACCTCAAGAGAAGCTTGTCCCACACCCAGGATGTTCCTCAAGAGATAAAGTCAATTTTTCGCCCCCATTTTGGAAGCGGATCCTGCGACGACGACGACGTGCTGCCTCATTCCTGTTCTTCCTACCTCGACTTCCTTCTTCCCGCTTCGCTCTTCATCTTCCAGGCATCGTCCCATTCGGCTCGTCCTCCAAGCGATCATCGAGGAGGATAACTTCTCTCTCCCATTCCTTTTTCTCACTTTCTAGAGTAGAATTTTCTTGCTTTCTAGTGTAATTTCTCGCTTACTTAATTATATAAATGTTTTGAAGTATCAAGTGAATGTTTTCTCTCTCTCTCTCTCTTATGCTGATTGTTTAAAGTGCTTCATTGTAATTACTCCACTTTTTAACAAAAACTCTAAAAAATATAATTGCAAATTTAGATTGACGTAGTCTCCTTGAGTTCGACCCGGGATTTCTATTCCGGTATAAATTTTATTTGTTGAACTCGAGTTCTTTCCTTTTCAAACTACAAAAACAGGTTTTCAAAACCAAATTCGAAAGCATAGTAACCCGCAGCTTCAACATTTTGGCACCGTTGCTGGAGAGGCAACGATTTCCGATCTTCTTTTTTCATTTCACTCACTTTATTGTCTTCTAACTTGCTTTCTCTTGTGTTTATTATTTTGCAGAGACCTCCATCAAAGAATCATCAAGCGGTAGACCGGAGTAAAGTGTAGTTGAAGACGACTGTAAGTGCTCCCCATTCTTCCCCCTCCATAAATTTCATTTGTCACATTAAATTCAAACTCCAATTAACCTAGGTGTTTGCATAAATCCTAGGATTAGTTTGATTGTTTGGATTTTCACTCACAATCATTTCACCCTCGCTTTTATAAAAAAAAGAAACAAAGAGATAATTTTGTGCGGTAATTTTCAACAGACACACAACATACACCCACATTCAAGGAACTTAACCAACATGATTTGCTTATACTCAATCGGGTTCTGATCTGTGGAACCGGTACACAAATCAACACATAAAAGAGTAGAAATCATTCTAGGTTAATCATTTCTGTGTGCCTAACCTAGTGGTGCAGTTGTGGCCAGTTGTTTGAGTTGTTTGGGCCGCTCTACTCAACCTAAAATCAACTCATCAAGTAGCTTCTTCTTAGGGTTTTCAATCTAGGTTCATACCAGGCACTCCACTTTATTTTTTTGGTTTCAAAGGAAATCAATCTTCACACGAGTTTGAAAACCTGGTTTGCCTCAAACTTGATTGAAATCAACCTAATTTTAAATCCTAAACTCTACTTAAGCAAGATTTGAACATTAAAATCTACGCATCACAAATAATCTTACTTGGAAACCCTGGTTGTGCACACACTTACACAATACTCAATCAATCATTAAGGGCACAACCCATTTTAAGGGCCCATCACATTCCAAAAGCACTACAATCCTAGGCCTCAATAAAATCGAGTAGACATTGGACTTAAGGATTGATTCGCTCTTTGGGGCCTAGTCTAAGATTATTCATGATTAACCTACTTGTACTGATTAATCTGATGTCTAGCTAGGGGAGTAATGTCAAACGATCGCGGCTGGGGGGTACACTAGGAACCAGATGCACAAGCCGAAGGAAGAACCTTCTCCCCAGTCCCTCCTAACTGGTTGGATTGAGCAGACACAAGTAGAGTAAATCATTTATAATCTTAAGGTGGGTTTTGGGAGTTTGTAGATCCTTAGGCTACCCCACTTAAGGACAGGTTTGTTTTGTTGTGCTGCAGGGTCCTTATCCCCAGTCCTTCCGACCTTTTCCTAGTTTATGTTGGGAAGACGGTCATGGAATCCCCGATTGGAAGGACCACTAGAGTATTCTAGGAGGCGTAAATTGGATTTTGGTCAAATTGATCCCATGGCCGATCAACAACCTCCTCTACCTCGGGATCCATAGGAGGAATTCCGAAGGCAGCTGGAACAAATGCAGAGAATGCAGGAATGGTTCCAGAGAATGCAGGGCACTCAGTCCTTGAAGGATTTTTATGATCCTTCAAATTATGGGGAACGTCCCGATGTCTAGATTCCAGTCGGAGACGTAGAAATCAAGCCCCAGGTGTTAAGCCTGATCAAACATTACCATGGGCTTAGCTCCGAAGACCCGTTTCAGCACTTGGAGGACTTGACCACTTTGGTCCAGACCACCAAGGCACAAAATGTGAATGAGGAGCAAATGATCATTAGGTTCTTCCCCCACTCTCTTAGGGATAAAGTCGCTCATTGGTACACGACTATAGGAAGACCAATTTTAACTTGGAATGAGTTGAAATTGGCCTTTCTGAATGAATTCTTCCCTGTCGAACGTACCAATGCTTTGAGACGGGTAATTACTACCTTTACCCAACGGCCAGGGGAGCAGTTTCATGTGGCTTGGGAGTGATTCCAGGATCTATTATGGAGGTGTCCACACCATGAGGTGCCGAAATGGCAACTCGTGCAGATCTTCTACCACGGGTTGACTGAGCAACTCAGAAATCATGTGGACGCTTCTTGCGGAGGAAATTTCCTCAACAAAGACGTAGATAGTGCACATAATTTGTTTGAGGAAATGAGAGAGAATTCAATCAATCATGCTTCCATGGATACTTGTAACTGGTCCCAGCAGCCCAAATCAAATGTTAATGAAGTCCATGACTCTCATTCATTTGATATGGAATTGATTTGTAACAAACTTGATAAGGTGGACTTGGTTGCTAAGAGAATGGAAGAGTGGATGGCTGGAAATTCTATGAACAACTCTCATCCACTCAATCCCAAAATTCAGGATTCCATTCGTCGCGAGTTCCTTCTGGACGGGAGCTCGTGAATCAACTCGATGTAACTCAACCTGTGAGTCGGCATTATTTGGAATCCCACGGGTTCTAAACTGGGGCCTTTGATCTTAGTTTTTTTGATCCTTCCCTTTCTTTCTCTCCATCCTCACCCTATGAGGATGTCTGTGCTGTACAAGAAAACATTAGATCCAACCCCTACTTTAATACTTATAATCCAGGTTGGAGAAACCACCCTAACCTCTCCTGGAAAAACCTGGGGCAACAGACCCAATTCCGACCCAGCAACTATGCTCTGCAACAACCAATGGGTCATGGTCATGTGTATACTCAGTTACCCCCAAATCAAGTTAATCAGCCAGCTTGGAATGCCCGTCAACCCGTAGGGCACGCTGATTTGAACTGACAAATGGTAGAGATGCAAGGATCCATGCTCCAGCTCATGCAGCAAATGAAAACCTCACTAGACAACTTGCAAATCGGGCTTATAGCTAACTCTCGTCAACCTGGATCTCTACCTTCCCAACCCGTACCCAACCTGTGAAATATTCTGAATTCGAGCAACCAAGCCCATGGGTACGGAAATCAGAGGACCCACATGCACATGCTCAGGTGGTTGAGCAGGGTCCTTCCTCTTCTTCTTCTTCTGCACATCAACAATTCTTGGCTAATCAAGCCCCTCCAATCTTTCCTAACCCTCCCCAAGATCCAAACTCTTATGCATCTGCAAATTCTATTACCTTGAGTAGTGGTAAACAAACTCAGGATCTACAACCACACTATTTTGATTTACCTAATCCTGAAGAACCTGAGGAGAGAAAGGAGAATAATGGAGAAGAAATCAAGGCTCAGGAATCTGATTCCAAAGATCTAACTCATGTTCCTTTTCTTGAAGCCTTGATCAAATCAAAGAAGTCTGTTGATAGCAATGAGGAGCTTCTGAATATTTTTGAGAATGTTGAGATCAATATCCCTCTCCTCGACGCTATCAAGCATATACTAGCTTACGTGAGATTTTTAAAGGATTTATGTACACAAAAGCATAAGTCAAGAGAATCTATTCCGAGGAAGGTGGTACTCTCCGAGCAGGCTAGTTCTGTTACCCTACACCACCTCCCTCAGAAAAAGAGAGATCCAGGTGATCCGTTGATTTCTTGTGTCATCAGAGATTACACTTTTGATAGAGCACTTCTAGATCTGGGTGCATCCATCAACCTAATTCCGACTTCTCTTTACGAGAAGTTTGGATTAGGTGAACTTTAGCTGACTTCAGTAACGCTGCAGTTAGCAGACCGTTTGGTCACAAATCCGCGAGGCATTATTGAAGATGTTATAGTTACGATCAAGGATTTCTATTTTCCTGTAGATTTACTTTTCCTTGACATGGATGTACCGAAAAATCTGAGGAACACGCCCATCATTCTGGGGTGTTCGTTCCTGGCTACCGTTAAGGCCAACTATAATTGTGAAAGAAGTACCATGGAAATTGCCTTTGGGGATCAACGAATGAAGTTGGATATTTTTAAGGCGATTAATAAATTTGAGGATTGTGGATTTATTGAGGAACTTGAGGAGGATAATATGAACATTGAAACTTGTTTGATGGTTTCTACAATTGAAAGTTCCTCCTTTGATGATGAATTGGACCCGCAACCCTCTATGGCAGACCTGCCATCTTTTGAAGAGGTTATTGATTTTGTTCACTCTCAACCTCTTCCTCTTGTTGAGTCTTCAATATCTTCCTTACCTTCAATCATCAACCCACCCCAGCTTGAACTGAAACCATTGCCTGAGAATTTGAAATATCAATTTTTAGGACCACAGAAGATTCACCCTGTGATTATCAATGCTAAATTAACAAATGAGTAGGAGATTAAATTGATCAAGGTCGTGAAGGAACATAAGGAGGCAATTGGTTGGACCATTCATGACCTTAGGGGGATCGAGCCATCTTACTGCAATCATAGAATATTCTTGGAAGACGGATCCCACCCTTCTCGCTAGATGTAGAGGAGATTAAATCCAAATATGTGAGAAGTGGTCAAAAAGGAAATCATTAAGTGGCTCGATGCAAGAATTATTTATCCGATCTCTGATAGTTCCTGGGTAAGTCCCGTGCAGATTGTTCCCAAGAAAGCTGGGATTACCGTTGTGACTATCAAGAGAAGAGAATCTGTCACAACTTGTTCAGCTTCCTCTTGGAGGGTTTGTATCAATTACAGGAAGCTAAACACGGCCACAAAAAAGGATCATTTCCCTCTGCCTTTCATTCATCAAATCTTGGAAAGACTAACGGGCAGAAGTACTTTTATTTTATTGTTGCCTACTCGGGATTCAACCAAGTTCCTATCCATCCCGAGGATCAGAAAAAAACTACTTTCACCTATCCCTACAGAACTTTTGCCTTCCGTAGGATGCCTTTCGGCTTATGCAATGCACCTGCGACTTTTCAAAGGTGTATGTTAGCCATATTCTCTGACATGGTGGGAGAGTTTATGGAAGTCTTCATGGATGATTTCTCTATTTTTGAAGAATCATTTGATTCTTGTCTGGCTAATTTAGAAATGATTCTTAAACGATGCATCAAAACACGATTGGTCCTTAGCTAGGAAAAGAGTCATTTCATGACACAAGAAGGTATCGTCTTGGGTTATGTAATCTCTGAGCGGGGAATTGAAGTGGATAAAGATAAGGTTGATGCTATCACTAAACTTCCTCCCAGATCTATTAAACAAATTCGATCATTTCTTGGTCATGTGGGATTCTACAGAAGATTCATCAAGGATTTTTCGAAGGTTGCTCATCCTTTGAATAATCTTCTCACCAAAGAAACGCCGTTTGTTTTCGACGAATCATGTCGTAAGGCATTTGATTTCCGGAAAATGACAGTCACTTATGCTCCGGTGTTGCAACCACTGGTTTGGATGGCCCCTTTTGAGATCATGACCGATGCTTCTGATTATGTGGTCGAGGCTGTTTTGAGTTAGAAAGTTGACAGGAAGCCCTCTGTCATCTACTACGATAGTAAAACTCTGGATGAAGCCTAAAGGAATTACATTGTTTTTGAAAAGGAATTACTAACCGTAGTATTTGATTTGGAAAAATTCAGGGCTTATCTCTTAGGGTCTCATGTCATCATTTATACCGACCACTAGGCCTTGAGACATCTCTTGGCCAAAAAGGATGCCAAACCCCGGCTTATTCGTTGGATTCTTTTGCTTCAAGAATTTTATCTTAAAATCAAGGATAAATTCGAGGTATAAAATGTGGTGGGGGATCATTTGTCGAGACTTCTAAGTGATTCTTCTCGTCTGGACGTCCCGATTGCTAATACTTTTCCAGAGGAACCATCCTTACAGTTTCAGGTGTCCAAACCCCATGGTTTGTTGACATTGTTAATTATTTGGCCGTTGGTCAAATCCCCCAGGATTGGACCAAGCATCAATAGGATAGACTCAAATCTGAGGCCAAATACTACTTCTAGGAGGACCCTAAATTGTACCGCATCGGCTCTGATCAGATTATTCATCAATGTGTTCCGGAGAACAAATTCAACAGTATACTCGAGTTCTGCCATGCATCTACGTGTGGTGGACATTTCTCCAGGAAAAAGATGACTGCAAAGATTTTGTAATCTGCTTCTATTGGCCATCTTTATTCAAGGATGCCCAGGATTTCTCAAGGTCGTGTTCCCGATGTCAGGCACTTAGGAGCAAAACTAAAAGAGATATGATGCCCCTAAACCCAATTCTTCCTATCAAAATCTTTGACGTTTGGGGCATCGATTTCATGGGACCCTTTCTCCCTTCATTTGGACATCAGTACATTCTTGTCGTTGTTGATTATGTGTCCAAATGGATTGACACCTGAACCAATGACCACAAGGTGGTCATCAATTTTGTCAAGAAACACATCTTCAGTAGGTTCGGGATTCCGAGGGCCATCATCAGTGATGGTGGCACTCATTTTACTAATGCCTAGTTCCTTAATTTACTGGCTAGATATGGGGTTAATCACCGAATTTCCACACCTTATCATCCCCAGACAAATGGACAGGCTGAGATCTCCAATCGGGTGATCAACATATTCCGTAGAAAATGGTTAAGCCTGATCGTATGGACTGGACTCAAAAGCTTGAGGACGCTCTTTGGGCCTACCGTATGTCGTATAAAATGTCCATCGACATGTCTCCATTTCATTTGGTGTATGGAAAGGCCTGTCATTTACCCGTAGAGATTGAACATAGGGCATTCTGGGCAATCAAGCAATGCAATTTAGATCTGAGTTTAGCTGTGAAGACCAGGAAACTCCAACTATCTGAGTTGGAAGAGCTTAGAAATGATGCATATGAGAATGCCAAGATCTATAAGGCTCGAACCAAAGCTCTACATGATCAATTGATTTCCCGCAAGAGCTTTAAGCCGAACCAGAAGGTCTGGTTATTCGATTCTCGACTTAAGCTATTTTTTGGCAAACTTAGATCAAAATGGAACGACCCGTTCATTAGCAATCAAAATTTTCCAAATGGAGCCATTCAGATCTCTGACCCAACGATGGGTAACACATTTAAAGTCAACAGTCAACGTCTGAAGCCTGTTATTGACCGTACTCTTCTAGAACCCGTATCAAGCATGGTTGCTTTAGCCATATTGTGACTTCTTTGACTGGACTTTGCCTAGCTGACGACATTAAACTCAGCAGTTGTACATATGACACAAAGCTGACCTGAGCTTCATACTCAGGTGACATCTTTCATACTCTACCCTTTCTTTCATGTTTGTTTTTCTCAATGTGGACATTGCATCAGCTAAGCATGGGGGGGTGGATTCATTTTTGAATCATTTTGTCAGCTTTGTGAAATTCTTGTAAATTGTATTTCTCTTCTTATATATATATATAAAAGAAAAAAAAATTGAATTAGGAAGGAATACTTGGACATTAGGACTTTTCAATCTTAGGAAATATTACATTAGGATCTGAACACAAAGACCCTTCAGGTCTTTGGACTTAATCTGCCCGTGTATCCACTAAAATGTGGATTTATTTTTTGAGTCCTCACCATCTTAATTCTATTGTAAGTTGATTAAATAAGTTTGGGTGATAAGTACATGACTTATCAACCCACCCTCTGATTTGAGGGAACTTTAAGTCTAAAGCATCTACACACTTTCTTTTCACTGACTTGTTGATCGGCGATTCTAACGAAAATTGGGTAGCTAATGAACCTTCTAAGGTGATATTGCTGGTAAGTTATCATGGGTAACCCATAGGTAGGTTGTCCAGAGCCCAGTCACTGGACCATTCTCTTCTTGCTGCCTTTAGGTAAATCTTAGACTAGGGAAGCCACCTACTTAAAAAAAGAAAAAGAAAGTCAAAAAGAAAAGAAAAAGAAAAAGAGAAAAGAAAAAGAAAATAAAAAAAATAATCCACACTTCACCACATGAGTATGGTTGGCAAGTTGTCAGTGGTAACAGCTCATCGACCAATTTCCAGAACCCAGCTCAAGAAATGCACTAAAAATTCCCAAAACACTTAGGAAGAAGTGGAGAATTAGAATAAACCAGAGAGATATACACTGGATTCACCCTTGTGTTGACTCCATAAAAATAAAAGTAGGGAGAAAACTACCGGTTGTAAAGATACACCTTTAGGCATAACTCTCTTTTTAAGGTCACCTAGAGGTGTAGAAACCCGAAGTCCATTCTAATTGCCGATCAACGAGTCTATCACATTCACAATAAGATGCTTAGAACTTAGGGTTCTCATCAAATTTTGGGTGAGTTGAATGACCATAGAAAAACACTCTTTAACCCTAAGCTCAAAAATTCAAAAAAAAAAAAAAAGAAAAGAAGAAAAAGAGAAAAAGAAATTTTTTTCTGAATAAAGGGAGGGCTTGAGGCAGTCTGCATTTTGGCAGATACCCAGGCATTGTTGTGTCTTTGAAAGTTCAGATCCTAAATAAAAATTTTCTTAATGTTGAAAATAACTTATGCCCAAATAATCCAACCTAAGTCTTTTATAAATAGCATGTAGTTTTTGCTAGGGACTAGCAAAAAATAGGCATGGGGGTGATGTAAACATGTTTATATTACAAAAAATGTCTATTTATGCATGTTCTTAAACATAGAATTGCATTACATACTATAAATATTGCATAGCATGCATTATCTTGCATTTAGATTAGTCTGAATAAAATGGAGGTTAATTGTCTCCTTTTATGGTCAGGGATAGGATGACTTTTTATCGAGGCCTCAGATCGAAGATCCAACCATACGGATCTGATCAGGGAGATGATTGGAGTTCAACAACTCCAAGGTCACCCTAATCGGACATCCGTAGCATCAGATAGAGACCGAGGAACCCTTGAAGATCAAGGGCTAATATGGTGTTGATCTGCACTTCAGATGACAAATCTAACCACACAAATGGATTCGGATCGACGATCATAGCCTAACAGCATGAAAATTGACTCAATCCGATACCCGTGTCATCATCTACATCACCCAGAAGATGGACAGCCAAGATGGGGCTTATTAGCCCATAGTTGTGGGCTATTTAAGTATTTAAGTGCCTATACATTAGATTAATTCTAACATTTATTTAGTATAAATTAGGATGTAAATAGATTAATTCATAGTTTTAATCTAATTACATAATCCATACATTGCATTCATATCTTAAGTGCATTTAGAATTAGCTTAGAATAGCATTCATCTAATTAGATAATCAATTAGGTACATTATTTTTATTAACATAGAAGTTGAGCGTCTGTATATAAATAACCCTAATATTTTAACAATATTTTCTTTATTCTTCTTCTTTCAGAACGGCTGTCTGCCGCTCCAACGCCCGGCTGCTGCAGTGATGAAGCCACTCAAGGGGGAGCGGATGTTGTGGATCTGGTCGGCGGCTGATTTCAAACTTGTTCAGGCCACTACAAAAGGAGCAGGGAGGCAGCCGAGCTCGGGAGGCCTCCGCCACCGATCCACCACTGTGCAGAGAGAACCTCTCTCTTCCACTCCACACTGCCGGCCTCTACCGTGGCGGCGAGTCTCCACCACCGCGGGCGTGTGGTGTGACAGGCCACACCGCCATCCGGAGCTCGCCTGCATTACCGTGAGCACCTTAGCGTGCAACTCCCTCGCCGTCGTCACCAACCACCACCGCAACAACCGTCACTGCAATCACCTTCTCATTCACTTAAGACGTCCGAAAAATTTCCCGGACGTCTGAAGGTACCCGCTCACCTGCGATCACCCGCCCATCTCACCGTTCACGCCCGCACCACCACCCCCGCGCCTGCGCCTTCATCCGTGTGCACCCACGCCTGCAACGCCACCCACCAGCCTCCAGCGCAACCGCGCCCACCATCAGCCTTCGCCATCTCCACGCGCCTGCAGCTCACGCCATCTCCACACACTCACCGGCTGCAGCGCCCTCCTCCAACCGCGCCTGCAGACCTGCACAACCGAGCACGCCTCCTCCCGCGCCTGCCGCTTGCAAGCGCCATTCACTCGCGACTGTAGAGCCCTTCGCCCACACGCCTGCACCCTCCAACAGCGCCTGCAGTCCATGCCGTTCACCACTGCGCCTGCAGAACCACCAGCAGCGCCCTCCGCTGACCCTCCGCAGCGCACGCCATCCTCTAACCGCGCTGCAGCACCCTCCGCCGCGCCTGAAGAATTGCCTGTAGCGCCCTCTTCCCTGCACCAGCAGACGAACGCCTACCATGCCAGCCGCAGCAGTGCCCACGGCAGCGGCAGCAGCCACCCCCGCAGCAGCAGCAGGCGGCGGACTTCACGCTAACAGGCTGCGCAAGCTGCCGGCTGCAGCACCTCCGCCGGAGCTCGTCTGGCCACCTCCGGCCGCCGCGCGACTCGCTGCCACCACCGATTCGAAGCCCTTGATCCAAGGGACCTCCTCCGAGCTTCCCGCGCCTGGCCATCGGCTCCTCGTCGCGCAAGACAATGGGGAAAAATTTCCCTGTTTTGCTACAGTAAAATGTTAATTAAAATTTACATTTTCTGCCATTGCCACATTTTAATCATATTCTATTCACTCTGCACTGCGGAAAATATCCTGTAGTTTCTCATAATTGCCATTTCAGCATTGTTTCTTGCTTAAACCTTAATCTAAAGGCAATCTTGGCTTCGTTCTTGTCTAAATTGACTATGAACAAATATTTTTAAGTGGCGCAAATTTTAATACGTTATTGCCTCCCTCTGGATACGACCCGCTCCTCTGCGAGTGGTTATTTCTTGTTAAAAATTGATTAGTCGATTTTTCCACCACATTAAACTACAAATGACTTAAAAGCGAAAGATCGACCAGTCAAATGGCGCCGTTGCCGGGGAGGCAACAGACGCAATAATTTCGCCTAATTTTATTTTGATTATTTGTCAATTGCACAGAGATTTGACCATTCATTATTTTCTTTTCTGTGCGAGAAAATTTATGCAAGAATCAGCACTGTGAGAGGCGACCCTTGACGTCGCCAGACGAGAAGTGGACAAGCAATTTTGAAAGGAGGAGAAGGACAAGGACGTGACGGACACCATTGTATTTAATCGCTAATTTAATTAGAATAGAATTAAGACTGAAGACTTAATTTTTCATTACAGTTAGTTTGAAACCCTTGTTCTGGGGCATATTTTGAGGGTTTGTTCCCCGATTTTGTTTTGGACCCGTGTTGGGTAATTTTTGGGAGCCTGTTCCCTTTTCTTTAGATTTAGGTTTATTATTTATTATTATTATTATTACTTTTATTTGCTTGTGCATAAGTAGTTCTAAAAAAAAATAGAAAAAGAAAAAAAAACGAGCTGCCTGCTAAAAGCTGCCTGCCCTAGGACGAACCATTTAGGTCTATATGAGCAGCCTCTAGATTTACTTTTCTGCATTGCGTGCATTTTTTGCATTGAAGATCGCTGGAGGCAAGGTACGTATTCTCTTACTTTGCATCCTATTTTTGATCACGCATTGCATTTGGGATTTAATGTGAAGACCACCTAATCTGTACTGAATAAATCTAACAAGTGGTCACATATTTTTTTTAGAAAAAGGACTAATTAAAGGAAGGACATTTTAAAAACCAAGGATTTGATTTTCAAACTTGGCGTGCGATTCAAAGTTCAAAATCTTTGACGGTGTATGCACACTTATTTCACTTGCACCACGGCACGTTTCTAGACACTCCTTAGGTTTGGAAATACTAGGACAAGAGCCCTCCTTTCGTTGGATTTTGAAGTGTTCGGAACTTGAGATCAAAGGTTTTGTAAATCCAAAGAGGGGGATACCCTGTCACGGATTTTTGGGGGTAGTTGAGGAGCACCGCGAAAGCACAGCTTCAAAGGAAGGCTTAGGCCTACTTGCATCCCTCGATCTTCCGTCTTTGGATTTACTTGACCATTTGAGATTTAGGGAAGAACACCTAAGCTCCAACTAGGTCTTTTTAGGCGAGCCGTAGGTCGACAATAGGCACGTAAATTGATTGAACAAATTGTATTGTCACCTGCAATCTGACTTAAAATCAAAAGCCTAAATTGGGAAAGACCTAAAAGGTCCTTTTTGAATTGTGTCTTGCTTGGGGAATTCTGATTGAAGTGTGAGTTAGAATGGACCACATTGATTTTCATCCTTTCACATCTTGCCCACACCCTCACCCCCACTCTGCATCCTTTGATCCCAGACGCCGAGATGGTCCATTCCTTGATGGACATAATGACAATCATTGGGATCCGTTTTACTCCTATTATAGGAGTATTGGCCTAGTTAAGCCCCAAATTAGTGAGCAGAACTCAGGAGCGGGATTTGCTTTGCCCAATATCCCACATACCAAAGAAATACCCAACCCACCCTCCCTGAAAACTTATAATGGTTGGACAAACACTCCTGGGTACTATAAGCCTGAGCCTGACTTCTCTTATGATAGAAATGACCTCTCCTCTTTGAAGATGGAAATACAGAAAATGCAAAATGAAATGAGTGAATTGTTAGGAGAATCTTTGAGAGCAGGCCAACAAGAAAGAGATGAAATTAGCCACCCAATCTGCCCCATTGACGATGACGTACACCCCTCTACAATAGATGCATCTCCCGTGGGAAAGCTACACTTTAAGTTGAAGGGAAATTCTGGGGAGAATAGCTACTTTTCAAGGATCGATTTTGAAACCTCCCCATTAGATGACACTTCCTTGAGAGATCTACACTTTAGGTGGGAGGAAAATACACATGAAAGTAGCTATGCATTGGATGAAGAAAGGTGGCAACCCGAGGAAGATGATGATAAGGTTGAGTATCCACCTGAATTATATTGGAGTCAAAAGAAGGGAATGATGGTACCATTGGAAGACCTCGACCTAGATGATAGTATTTTCGTGACATTTGATGAAGTGGGTCAAAGTCAAGTTGTTAATCCTACCCTCCCTTCTGATCACGATATGGAACTCAAACCCACCCTTAGGGAACCTAACCCTAAAGAAATTGACCTACCTGAGGAGTCTGATGTAACCAATGTAAATAATTTACCTCAGATAGAGCACCCTAGGGGATCTGCTGAGATATTAAATGATTCTAGACCTCGGGTACATGATGAATTGTGTGATGAGGAGGAAGACGAATTATATGAGGAACCTACATTCAAGATTTGGAGTGACACTAAGGGTGATTATGTCTTATTTGAAGAGTTAGCCCCTGAGGATGTCACAAATTTGACCAAATTAGGTTTCCTTGGCACACCCATTGATGATATTTCTCCTCATGATAAAATGATGGAAAATTTGGAAGCAATTTCTAAGATTTATGTGGATTAACATATAGACTCCGGGGAAGATTTGAGTAAAGAACAAAAACCCGGGGATGACATTGATAGGATAATCCCTAGATCTGTTGCTTCCAACCTGCCTTCATTCACTTCGAAGTCACCCTCTGATTCGCTTATATCTGAAAGCGAAATTGTGACTCCTGATGAAGAGCAGGAAGATCCACGTGATGGTGCAAGGAATGCTAGGGATGAAATTGAGGAGTTAGAAAGAGTGTTTGGGATGGACACCAAGCTGATTAAACCCAACCTAGATCTTATGGCCATCCCACAACCTCGTAACTTGGACACCCTAGACGATCCTTGCCTTAGAGAATTGGTCATTTTTGTTCTGACTAGGGGGCTTAACAGACCAATATTTTCTGTAATGGAGTATCGGGTATGGATTGATGATTTCTTTAGTCAGTCCATTACCCTGGGGGTTTATCTCTATGCCATTCCTTCCCCATTCTTTTTGGAGGATCCTTGTCATCCTACCCCTACCCCTTTGGAGGTTATTTTAACTGTTTATCCTTTAGAACCTCTTCTGGTGACCTGCGAAGATTTCATTCCCATTTTAGTTGGGCGAGCATTTGCTATCGGGATTCATCATCAGCTCGCCAACATCCTAGGTTACCTATTTTCTAGGCCAACTTTGCTTTGCTCATGTTTAGGGCCTATTTCTGCAATTCTTGAACCTGATTTGCAGGTTCTTCGGCTATTCAGCCCTGCTCTGACCCAGGTAATATCCTTCTATGCAATGAGGACATTGCAGATTTTAGGCATGGGGGGGTGTACTTGGGGATATACATAGCATAATTGCATACATTTGTACATATAAAAAAAAAATAGTTTTGAGCTTAACTGGCTAAGTCCTGCATTCTTAAGCAAATCAGAACTCTAGCGTAGACTAAATTAATTCTAGGGTCAAACTTTAGAAGCTAAATAAGCTACTAGCTTTAGACCTTTAGGGTCCTTTGTGGACTTAAAAACTTAAGTAGGAGTTAAGTTGTGGACCATTCTTCAAGAGGTTCAGGAAGGGAAGCTAGGGTTTGAGTTAAAAGGTGGGGTAGTACCTGGAGTCTTATTCTACCTTTTGGTTTACGGGTCCTTGTAACCCAAGCATCCAAATTTCACACACTTGGTCTGGTAATTAATTTAATTTCTGAAAAGAGATTTGGTTCTCTTAGTTTTGACTTAAGAAAGGCTTGAAAACACATTTTGATTGGAAGAGTTCCCGCCGCAGGAGAGGTGGAGTATATACTCACCTTGAGGATGCGATGGTAACATATTACCTCCTCGGCGCTTGTCTCTTAGGATATCCATCTTACTGGGGGCATGTAAGCGCATTGCGCAGTTCAGGTACCATGGGCGGCCCTATCTCGAAGTGCCGATTGCCATAGGCCTGAATTCGCTTAAGAAATCCATGGGCGATACTATCTCGAAGTGTCGATTGCCAGGAGTTCTTGGGGTCATTATGGGCGGTGCTATCTCGAAGCATCGAAGGCCAGGCACCCTTCGAGGTATGGTAATGGGGACAATGAATCCGACACAGACCGTGTTGATAGCTGATTTGAGGTTAGACTTAGAAGAATAAAAAAAAAAAAAGTATATATATTAAAAAAAAAATTTCCTTTAACTCAAATAACTCGGACCAATGCACAAGCACGGATGCTTTAATCTCAGGGATTAATAAACTTTAGGGTAGAGTCAGAAATCAGGGAAACTTGTGCCTGCAACTCGTCTTTAGCCGACCTAGTCCGTAACTTAGCAACTACTTAGGAACCTTGGGTCTAGAGCCTGAACTTAATATGCTTCTGAAGGAAGACTAAGTGAGTTGACTAGTCTACTTAGAGTGCTAGGTTTCGCTTAATTTTGCTAGGGACTAGCAAAAACTAGGCATGGGGGTATTTGATTAGCCCATAGTTGTGGGCTATTTAAGTATTTAAGTGCCTATACATTAGATTAATTCTAACATTTATTTAGTATAAATTAGGATGTAAATAGATTAATTCATAGTTTTAATCTAATTACATAATCCCTACATTGCATTCATATCTAAAGTGCATTTAGAATTAGCTTAGAATAGCATTCATCTAATTAGATAATCAATTAGGTACATTATTTTTATTAACATAGAAGTTGAGGGTCTGTATATAAATAACCCTAATATTTTAACAATATTTTCTTTATTCTTCTTCTTTCAGAACGGCTGTCTGCCGCTCCAACGCCCGGCTGCTACAGTGATGAAGCCATTCAAGGGGGAGCGGATGTGGTGTATCTGGTCGGCGGCTGATTTCAAACTTGTTCAGGCCACTACAAAAGGAGCAGGGAGGAAGCCTAGCTCGGGAGGCCTCCGCCACCGACCTACCACTGAGCAGGGAGGCAGCCGAGCTCGGGAGGCCTCCACCACCGACCTACCACTGTGCAGAGAGAACCTCTCTCTTCCACTCCACACTGCCGGCCTCTACCATGGCGGCGAGTCTCCACCACCATGGGCGTGTGGTGTGATAGGCCACACCGCCATCCGGAGCTCGCCTGCATTACCATGAGCACCTTAGCGTGCAACTCCCTCGTTGTCGTCACCAACCACCACCGCAACAACCGTCACTGCAATCACCTTCTCATTCACCTAAGACGTCCGGAAAATTTCCCGGACGTCTGAAGGTACCCGCTCACCTGCTATCACCCGCCCATCTCACCGTTCACGCCCGCACCACCACCCCCGTGCCTGCGCCTTCATCCGTGCACACCCACGCCTGCAGCGCCACCCACCAGCCTCCAGCGCAACTGCGCCCACCATCAGCCTTCACCATCTCCACGCGCTTGCAGCTCACGCCATCTCCACACACTCACCGGCTGCAGCGCCCTCCTCCAACCGCGCCTGCTGTCCCGTACAACCAAGCATGCCTCCTCCCGCGCCTGCCGCTTGCAAGCGCCATTCACTCGCGACTGCAGAGCCCTTCGCCCACGCGCCTGCACCCTCCAACAGCGCCTGCAGTCCACGCTGTTCACCACTGCGCCTACAGAACCGCCAGCAGCGCCCTCTGCAGACCCTCCGCAGCGCATGCCATCCTCCAACCGCGCTGCAGCACCCTCCACCGCGCTTGCAGAACCGCCTGCAGCGCCCTCTTCCCCGCGCCTGCAGATGAACGCCTGCCACGCCAGCCGCAGCAGTGTCCACGGCAGTGGCAGCAGCCACCCCCGCAGCAGCAGCAGGCGGCGGACTTCACGCCAACAGGCTGCGCAAGCTGCCGGCTGCAGCACCTCCGCCGGAGCTCGTCCGGCCACCTCCGGCCGCCGCGCGACTCGCCGCCACCACCGATTCGAACCCTTGATCCAAGGGACCTCCTCCGAGCTTCCCGCGCCCGGCCATCGGCTCCTCGTCGCGCAAGACAACAGGGAAAAATTCCCCTATTTTGCTACAGTAAAACGTTAATTAAAATTTACATTTTCTGCCATTGCCACATTTTAATCATATTCTATTCACTCTGCATTGCGGAAAATATCCTGTAGTTTCTCATAATTGCCATTTCAGCATTGTTTCTTGCTTAAACCTTAATCTAAAGGCAATCTTGGCTTGGTTCTTGTCCAAATTGACTATGAACAAACATTTTTAAGTGGCGCGAATTTTAATACGTTATTACCTCCCTGTGGATACGACCCGCTCCTCTGCGAGTGGTTATTTCTTGTTAAAAATTGATTAGTCGATTTTTCCACCACATTAAACTACAAACGACTTAAAAGCGAAAGATCGATCAGTCAGGGGCCACATGGTGCCATCTTGACCGCCCAACCGACCGCACGCATCCGCTGAAGCATCTTGCACCGACGCTTCTCCACCATTGGATCAAGATCCAACGGCTACGAGTCACCTGCGCTTAAGTTAAGTGCTCGACACAAACGCACCCACAGCATGTTGGTCAAGCACCTTAATGTAAGGTTGAGGAGCGGGATCGAGCCGCAGGGTGCGTCAATTGGAGTGGGTGCGCAGGTGCGATCGACCGCACAATGGAGATCGGGCGGCTGTGCGTGCCCAATCGGCTGAATGAGCCATCTGACGAGGCGAGGAGACACGGCATCTCACGCGTTGAGGCACGTGGATGAGGTGGACGGGTAGTGCTCTTAGCCGTTTGATCTCATGATTGAACGACCGAGATTGGAAGATCGTGGACGCACGTTGAGGCATAGGGAGGCTAGCGGGTGCACACTTGCCACCCACTATGGCCACGTTCAGGCCTTTAGTGATGAATTGAATTAATGATTTTCAACATGAAAAGACCAAAATGCCCTCACTCCTTGCAACTATAAAAGGAGACCCCCTCCATACGAAATTTTTATCCCTTCGTTCTCTTCTCTCCCTCTCCAAACCTTAAGAGAAGCTTGTCCCACACCCAGGATGCTCCTAAAGAGATAAAGCCAATTTTTCACCCCCATTTCAGAAGCGGATCCTGGGATGACGACGATGTGCTGCCTCATTCCCGTTCTTCCTACCTTGACCTCCTTCTTCTTGCACCGCTCTTCGTCTTCCAGGCGTCATCCCATCTAGCTCGTCCTCTAAGCAATCGTCGAGGAGGATAACTTCTCTCTCCCATTCCTTTTTCCCGCTTTCTAGAGTAGAATTTTCCTGCTTTCTAGTATAATAGTTTTCCTTCTTTCTAGTGTAATTTCTCGCTTACTTAATTGTATAAACGTTTTGAAGTATCAAGTGAATGTTTTCTCTCTCTCTTATGCTGATTGTTTATAGTGCTTCATTGTAATTACTCCACTTTTGAACAAAAAAATTAAAAATATAATTGCAAATTTAGATCGACGTAGCCTCCTTGAGTTCGACCTAGGATTTCTATTCCGTTATAAATTTTATTTGTTGAACCCGAGTTCTTCGCTTTTCAAACTACGACGGTTTTCAAAACCAAATTCGAAAGCGTAGTAACCCGTAGCTTCAACACAAATCCACAATTGAAATCTTCTATTATGACTTTTATTCGTCGTCACTCTTCAAGGATTCACACAATCATTGTAGGGTATGTGCTCGTTGCTAGACCTTGGACAACATGAGCCATCGCGATATGATGCCCTTAAACTAGATCATAGTGCGTGAAATTTTTGATATATGGGGGATTGATTTCATGGGATCATTCTCAAACTCAAATGGCTTCGAGTGTATCCTTCTTGCCGTGGACTACCTATCCAAATGGATAGAAGCTATCCCAACCTAAACCAATGACCACAAGGTGGTTATCAAATTTATTCATGACAATATCTTCTCTCAGTTTGGTGTCCCGAAAGCTATCAGTAGCGACGGGGGGACCCATTTTGTGAATGTGCATTTTCAGTCTATACTAAGAAAATTTGGGGTATCTCACCGCATATCCACCCCATATCATCCCCAGACAAATAGACTGGCCAAGTTATCCAACTGGAAAATCAAGAAGATCTTGCTGGTGATAATTAGACCTGACAGGAAAGATTGGTCAAGTCATCTCCTGAAAGCTTTGCAGGCTTATAGGACTACCAACGAAACCTAGCTAGGCATGTCTCCATTCCGCCTTGTCTATGGGAAGACCTATTATCTTCCTATAGAATTGGAGCATAAAGCCTATTGGGCCATGCGAAAATGCAATTTGGATTTTGGTAAGGCTAGCATCCACAAGAAATTACAGCTTAGTGAAATAGATGAGCTGTGCAATGATGCATATGAGAATGTGCTCATCTACAAGCAACAGATGGAAGCCTTCTATGACAAACAAATTTCACGAAAATCATTTAGTTTTGGTCAAAAGGTACTCTTGTTCAATGCTCGTCTTAAGCTTTTCCCGAGCAAACTTCTATCGAAATGGATAGGACCCTACACTGTAAGGAGGATCTTTAGCAATGGAGTTGTAGAAATTTCCCCTCCTAATCATGACTCTACACCTTTTATTGCAAAAGATCAATGCCTCAAACCTTTTCTGGATCTTAATGATTTAAGTCTGATCAGTGATTCTATGGACCTTCATTCCACCTGAGTTGCCTTATGCCCAGTTGAAGGTAGTAACTTAGCGTTTAACAGGAGGAAACTCGTTATTTTCTGTAAAAACTTGAGACCCTTCATATTCTTTTTGCATACCAATCTTATTACACTTTAAGGTTCACTTTCACATTTTACTCCACCTCCGATGCACATCAGAGATTAGAAATCATCTGCAATAAACCATTTTCGACCTACCCACCCTTTTAAAACTACTCTAAACAAAATGTGAATTAAGCTGCAATCAAAGCCATCCTATTTGGAATGAGGGCATTGCAAAACTTAGGCATGGGGGGTACTAAAGTGCAATTAAATAAAAAAAACCCAATTTGTTTGAGGGGTTCTCACAGAAAAAGGTAAAAATACACAAAGAAAAATGATGAAAGGGGCTAGAAAATCTTTTTGTGCTGAAATAGAAATCTTTTAGGAATGTTGCTGAAAAAAAATGGTGCTAGTTTTTATTTTCTTTTTCCGAGTAGATATACCCTGAGGTTGACCCTAGTGGGGAGCTAGAAAGCTGTTAAATTCATGTGGGAGAAGCTGACTAGGTCGAATAGGTTATTAATTGAAAAGATAGCACCTTTAACTCAATTCACTTTCACTACACATGTTCCAACCTTAATAACAACGAAACTGAGAGTGAAACTAAGACCACCCTAAATTGTGAGCCTCTGTGTTTAAAAATCAAGAGTCAGGTGCCTTTTCTGAATTGGGAGCCATTAGGTTTTAAGTGTCTTGAGGAACCTGGTTGTCCAATGTCCTAGGAAAAAGAGCACCATTGCTTGTGTTGAAATTATGACCAAGATTAAAAAAAAGTATTTTAAGTTGTGACAAATTTGAGCTGAATGACAAAAATAACCTTGACACTGTAAATCTGTGTTGAAATCTAAGAATTTGCTAAAGGACTAGCAAATGCTGGGCCTTGGGGTAACATGGTAACACCATCATCCTCTATTTCTAGCTCAAATTGGTTAAGCTCTAATGGTAAATTCACTAAATTAACCATTAAAAGGGTATAACTTTAATTTAAGAATCCAGCAAGCATGTTTCCAAGTGCTTTGAATGGTAGGAACAACTTTGCCATTTGTCGTAAGATTAGGGAGGAATTCTCATTGAATTTGCACTTCAAATCAATCTTTTTGATTCGATTTGATATGTTGAACGCTCCTATATATATCTCTGATCATGGCTGAGTACACTTCGTGCCCAATTGATTGACCAATCTTCTCTTCTTCTTCCTTCGGCCATTGCCATTAAAGCACCTCGAAGCTCGTTCAACTCACTTCTTCGCCTGCTCCTATGTATAAGAGGGTCCAACTTCACCTTCCCTATCATTTACTCGAGTTTCACACAAGCTCTAAGCTACTCTTCCCCTTTCCTCTGCTCTAACTAGGCCTCTTCTTCTCCCCCCTCACTTCATCTTAGGTAATTCTTACCCCTCTTCTCTAATTAGGATAGGGTTTTCACTCCTCACCCCTTCAATTACTGATCTGAAGCTTCTCTTTCCAGATCATTAGGTATTCTCCCCCTTTCTTCGTTCCACCATTGAATCTCAGAGATGCTTCTACACCAAGTTCCTTCAGCCAGCTTCTGACTAAATGGGTTTAGGGCTTTGCTCTGACATACCTTGCCAGAGCTTTTGAGACATTTAATTGCAGTCAAAAAACCCATACTCATCTTTACAGGACTTCACCATACTCGACCTTCTTCTTTGGTGTCAAATCTGCCATCTGTTGTGTTGATTGAAGACCCATCTCCACTAGCACCTACGAACCATCTCCTTGAGCTCAACTATGAGCTCATCTAGGAGATCCAACGGTGGGATCAGGATCTCCACAGTAATTGCATCCACTGTAGCAAAAGATAGGGACTTTAGTCCCACCTCGTTGAGAGAAGAAGAGTTTGGAAAATACTTAGGCGTTCTCCCTCGCTTCGCCATTGGCCAAAATCAAAGGGTCGGCTCCCCATCTACACATGCACACATGCATGGGCTCATTTAAGCAGGCAAGCAAGCATGAGAGAGGGTAGGCCCATTTGGGCGGTGCGCGTGTGCGTGGATTTGAATAGAAATTTCAAAATTAAAAGGTGCTCTAGTGCCACATTTTCTTATCTGAATTCCTGCTACTTTAGTCCCACATTGGTGGTTTGCAACATTCTTATGCTATTTATATTAATTCTCCATCCTTAGTTGTTTAGCCCCTAATATGGAAAGGGCTCCTCACTATATATACATATATATCACTACAACAATTTCCACTTTTGTCGTCGATTTTCAACCGACAGCAAAACGCTTTTAACCGATGCCAAAAAGCAACATCATAAGTAGCATCGCTATTTCTTTTTTCCTATCAGTTACAAGGAAAATCCAATGTTGAAATTACATTCGCCTAGCGGACGGATTGGATCTTTTACCGTCATTTCACAACCAATGGCAATTTGATTTGCCATCGCTTATAAACAAAGTGACTGCATTTTTACGTCACATTTTCCCTGCGTTAATGTGCCATTTTTGAGTTATGTTGTCGTTTAAGAGAAAACACCGTCGCTTGTATAAGGGATGGTAAAAATCTTTTTGCCATTGGTGGAGAAAATACACGGTTTGTTAATTAGGCAATTTAGTGTCGTTGCAATGCGTAAATCAGCTTTCGCTTTCAAATTTATATGACCTAGATAGGGAAGTATCTAGGCTCGTCCAAGGAGGCAATATGTTTGCAAAATTCAAGTCTCTTGCTTGGAAATAGAAATCATCCTTCATTTTGGTCTTTTCAACTATATCAATTTTTAGGGTTTTGAAATAACGAAGGCAATATATGAATTGTTGATGGAAAATAACTAACACCTAACTCACTACACTACTATTAAAGTGACAAGTAGATCCTCTCATTAAGCTTACTCTAGGCACGTGGAGGCCAAGAGTAGTTAGGTAGAGGGAGTGAAAAAGTGCTAGGACAAAGATAAAACAATTGGACCAAAAAAAAATATGAAAAGAAGGCAAATTGATTTGATAAAATTTGTGTTTTACAAAAACATGTAGAGGAATGCTTCTACTTGAAATGGAAATATATAAAACCAATAAAATACAAATCCTCTTGCAAACTCTGGTGAAGAAGGGAAGCTCCTTGCTCCAGGTTTAGTGGTTCCTAGGCTTGAAAAGGGACCCCTCCTTCTCCCTTGAAAATGGTGTCCTCCAAGGTGGAAGCTACCACCTTCAAGGATCTCCTTCAAGGGTGGGTGTGCACCACCCTTTCTTCTCCTTGCCTGGCTATCCTCTTGGTGGAGAAGATCCTCCTCCTTCTTGGCGTGGCACAAGGTGAAGGAATGGGGAGAGGGGGTGGGTGATGTACTGCCTTAATCTTCTTCTCTACTCCTCCTTCTTGGCCATAGGTATGAGGTGGGTATAGGGTGGAAATTATCTAATGGGAGGATGGGAATTATGTGGTGGTAGGGTAGGGTATTTATAGGATGGGAAGGGGGGTGGTTATGGTGTTTTTTTGGAGGGAAATGATGGGGTGCTTGGATATTTTTGGAAGGAAAAATGGGAGGGAAATGAAGAGGTGCCTTGGTTTTCCCTCCAAAAATACCTTCTAGAAGGTATCGATTTTGGAGGGAAAAAATGGAGTGGGGAGATGGGTTTTGATGGTGGATGTAGGGTGGTGATAGAAGGGATAGTTGGCACCAAAATAAAGTTGGAGTAGGTGGTCTTTTTGCTGGAGCTTAGGTAGTAGGGTAGTAGGTTTTGGTTCCATGGAGGTGGACTAGCTTAGCTACTAGCTTAGCTAGTAGGGAGTAGGGTTGGAGGCATTTGGAGCTAAGGTTTTGAGGTAGAAGAGCTAGTGGTAGTCATCTTGAGCTGCATTGGAGCTGGTGGCTGCTGAAGAGAGCTACAAGGAGCTACCTTAGCTAGCTTAGCTTGCTAGTTCTTTGCTAGCTACTAAGACAAGCTAAATCAAGATGGCTTCTGCTGAAAGGAGTTGAGGTGAGTTGGGTCTGATGCTCCCAGGGAGAACCTAGCTAGTTGAGGTAGCTAAGGTAGCTTAGCTCAACTAAGTTGAGCTAAGATGAGTCCCCGAGAGCTGGACTTGAGCTTCCTGAGCTAAGATGAAGTCATCTTTAGCTGGCTAGATTTGAGTGGAGCTGGATGTAGCTGGTCCTGAGTTAAGGTGAACTCCAGTCAACTCGGCTGAGCTAGCTAAAGTTCCCAATGAACTGATGGGAGCTGAGATGAGCTAGACCTAGCTAAGTTTAGCTGGATCTGAGCTAACTTGAGCTAAGGTGAGCTAAGATGGGCTCTCTTAAGCTAGGATGAGCTAATTCTAGTTCAAGTGAGTTGGATTCCAACTATGGTGAGTTGGATCAAGCTGAGTTCTAGCTAGTTTAAGCTTCTTCACCAGTTGCCTTCCTGAGTGCTAGGGTTCTAGTGATTTGACAATCTGTTCATCCCTAACACTCATAAAAACACTTCAAAAACACAATAAAAAATGCAATGCGTGCCTAACCTAATTAATGCCTAAATGCAACCCAAAAACTCATTTGTGGAGCAAAATCCTAAGAGCTAGGTTTGTTTTAATGTGTAAGAAAGATGGTAAACTGGCGTTTATCACACCCCCATGCTTATTTTTTTCTAGTCTCTTAGCAAAACTTTAATTTTTACAAAACAAAATTTTTGGGAAATCTAATTTTTTTGACTTTTGAGGAGAAAGAGATTATGGGACATAGGATGATCCAAATACAGGAGGTACGGGATTTATTACGGATAAACATCAGGATTTATTTTCGAATCCAAAAACTAGATAAAAACAGAATCAATATATCTTCCAAAAAAATTCACAGATTAACCCCTTATTAATTCAGATGACTTGAAATTTTTGCTTTTAGGATTTTTCTAGCTCTTGAATCTGATTTGTAACTTGTAATAACATTTAAAACCTTGTGTCTGTGCTTGTGAAAAACCAACATTTATAAGGGCATGTTTTTGGTTTAAAACTTTTTTTTCTCTCCCCCATGCTTATTTTTAGCTTAATCTTACAATAGATGTGTCGGGATCATCATTCCCGTTACCAATCCTAGAGGGGGCTCTGGCGCCAGTACTTCGAGATAGCACTGTCCATGACACCACCCAGGAGGTCACAACCCCAAAACACAATGCGGTGTAAAGAGGCGCTCCAAGCAAACTCAAGCTCTTCCTCTAACACTATAGGTAGAGCACTGTCCAAGATACTTGAGCTGCAAAAATGTGCTTTAATGCTCCAACTAAAGGTATGTAATATAGATATAGAGCAGTGCCGAGGCAGTAACATGTTGACATCGCATCCTCAAAGGAGGCATTTTCCTCCTCGGCGGTGGGAACTCAAACCAATGATCTGCTTCAAACTTTTACTAAGGCCAAACAAGGGGTTTTTTTCTAATTTTTAGTTGTTTTTAGGTGCTGTCTTGTGTGTGAAATTTGACACAGGAAGTTTCCCATGAAATGTAAGTTTTTGAATCAGAAATAATTCGATACTTTCCATATTACAAAAGAGGATCAAGTCACCTAAACTATCACGAGTTCAGGTGAAATTTTAGAGAGGGATACCTGATTTAGTCTAAATAAAGACCCTGAAATTCTAATGATTAAATCTGTATCCTCATCCCTAGTTTGTTAAAGAAAAAATCCCATTGTACCTTAAGTGAGTTTTCAACCTTAGTCCCAATTTGAAATTTTTCCTCATAAAGTTTTCAACATTTTTATTTTTATTTTCTTTAATTAATTTTTTTTATGTTTTTGGGTATGCATGCAAGAAATTAAAGTGCCAAAAGAAAATGCATGTTTTTACCTTTTGAAAATCCTAAATCGATCATCAAAATTTTAAAAACACCCCCCCATGCTTATGATATGCAATGTCCTCATGCATTAGGAGGGAAAAGGGATCACCTTAGTGAAGGGCAGTCGAGTTTAGGATGGTCAAAACCTAGAAAAAGAAAGGAAAAAGGAAAGCAAAAAAATGATGGGTTACCTCCCATCTAGCGCTATCTTTTATGCCATTTAGTTGGGCATGAAGGTATGCACAGATGACGGACAATTGCGTAAATAGTTGGACACTTGAATGTCCTCAAGAAATGTGTTTTCCTCAAGATCCCTAAAAAGATGATTGATAAAGAAATAAGGATCAAAATGAAATGGAAAAATGACCTGAGTCTGGCCATGGTTTAAGTTGATGTAAACTACCAAACTTGGGTGGATCGGGTGGTCGGTCCAATGGAAAGGGAGGGAGAAAGTAGTCATGAGATGTAGGGTGGGTGAAGTTACTGTGGATGTTTTTGGTAAAAGATCAGGAAGATTAAAAGAGTAAAAGTCAAACCCTTGTTGATTTGAAAAGTCTCAAACCATAAAATCATCCTTAGAATAGGAATTAATAAAATCTAGATCCATGGTGGTCAAAGCTGAGGATTTGATCAACAAAGATTTCTCACAAATTGCTTCCATTGTATTATCAATGTCCTCTAAAATTTTATGATCAATGGACCTCTTGGAAGCTTGAAATAAATCTAATGAGAAAATCTGGTTACCGCAACTTATATTCATTTTCCCAAAATGAGAGTTGATATTAGCTGTTGCGGTAATCAGAAGGGGTCATCCAAGAATGGTATTAGTAAGAGCTGCAGGTACCTCTATGTCAAGGACTAGAAAATTTACCGGATTTAGACAATTCCGGACCTTGACAATATGATCCTCAATGATTCTCCGTGATTGAATGGTAGATCGTTCTCCCAATTGAAATTGAACCTTAGTAGGTTTAAAATCACCGAATTGAGATTCCTCGAATAAGACTGGGGGAATGATATTAATGGAGGTACCTAAGTTGAGAGGGGTGCGAAAAAAAATAGTGTCATTTATGACAACTGAGGTGAGGGATGCACCCGGGTCCTTTTTTGTGAGAGGTAGCTTGCTCTGAACAACTAAGCTTGCTGTCTTAGAAAGGACCACCCTTCCTAGATTCTGAGGCTCCCCTGGTGGAGTAAACTTTTCTTTCAAAAATTTAGCAAATGCAGGGGTGGCATCTAGGAGGGGGATATTCTTCTTGACTTGCCCAAATAAGTCCAAAAGATCTTGGTGAGAGGGCTTTGATTTTTTATCAAAAAGATTGGATGGCAATGTCTGAGAGTGAGAAATAGGATTTGAATCAAGTGTTTTTGGTATTTCTTTTTCTTCTTCCTGAGTGGGGTTAGGAGAGTCAATTTGCAGATACATTGAGAAGTGGGAACACCACCAATGATTTAGGGGGCAACAACACCAAAAAGTGATGCAAAATTTGGCATCATTTGTAAAAGCGAGTTTTAAGTCGTTATAACATGCCAAATCGCATATGCTTTTAAAATTTGTATTCCTAGATAGTGGGGTATCTAGGGTCGTCCAAGGAGGCAAGTTTGCAAAAATTAAATCTCTTGCTTTGAAAATGGAATTAACCTTTCTTTTTGGGTCTTTTTCAATATATCATTTTTATGTTTTTGAAATTAAGGCAACATGCGAAGTTGTTGGAAAACTTACTACACCTACTATGCTAATCTAAGTGACAAAAATTATCCTCTTTCTAAGCTCAACCTAGGCACGTGGAGGCTTAGGTTAATTAGAAAGGAGGAATGAAACTACACTAAAGAGAAAGCAACGTAATGTAATAAAAAGAGTGCAACAAGAAATCAAGGCAACTTCTTTTTTTTTTATTAAAGGAAATTATCTACTAGTAGATGAATGCTTCTACAAAAAAATTGAAAAATAAAATAAAGACAAATCCTTTAGATGATGATGGTGATGAAGATGATGAAGCTCTTCTTGCTCCAAGCCTAGTAGCTGCCAGGCTTGAAAAGGTCTTCAGCTCCTTCCTTCTATAGCTCTGCCAAGATGATGTCCTTTAAGGTAAACCCTTAAGGGGCGTGCCCCATGCTCCTCTCTAAGGTTGGACATCCACCCTACGTTCTTCTCCTTTGCCTGGACATCCTCCTTGGTGTGGCACAAGAAAGAAGAGAGTGGGGAGAAGAAGGCACCAACAGGGCGAGTGATGTGTCCCCTTAATCTCCTTCTCTACTCCTTCTTCTTGGCTATAGATGTAGGTAGGTCTAAGGCGAACTAAAACACTAATGGAGGATGGGAATTATGTGGTGGTATTCCTACTCAACATATCTACATATGTAGTTTGGCTATCACTGGGAGGAGGTGGGGGGGCATGATGTTGATAGAAATTAGGTTGGTGCTGAGATATTGGGTTAATAGGAGGATGGACAGTGTGGTTCTGATGTTGGTGTCCACCTGAGTGTTGGTTCCTTTGATTGACAAAGTTTGGTGTGGGCTGGGATGGTGAATGTTCTACAGGTCCTTGAGTCGGAATAACCCCAATTTGATCATTGAGATTGTTTATAACACAGGTGATTTTCGTAGTTTTTCTTTACATCTCCTGCAGGGGTTTCATCATTTGGGCATTGATGTCTTCTTGGGATGGCCCAGATTGGTAAGTTTGATTTGTACGATACCCTCCAAATGGGTTTTGTTGTTGGTAAGGAACTGGATTGGTTCAAGAGTGAGTCGGATAATTCCTCAAATAAGTGGAATTTTGCAATTGGTCCTGGAAGGTGGAGACATTTTGAGTGGGGTAATGATTTGGATAAGTATATTTCCCTGTTAAACCATAGAAAGCCTCAGAATAATGATTATACTCAACACGGGTCATATGCAAATTTTGTCTCTTTGGGATGTGAGAAGGGGTGAGATGTGAATGTGTGGATCTTGGGCAGGTGTGGCAGGACTCCCTTGGTTGTCTAGGTTTGTTAAATCCTTATGCAACTGTTGTTGCTTAACTTGTAGCTGAGCCATTATGGAGTAGAAATTAGGTGCGGGGGGCTTGATTAAGAAGCTCCTAGGTGGAGAGATTGGGGAAAGAATAATTAGCATGCAAGTTAGAGGACCAATTTTTATTTTTCATTTTTAAAGAAGAGGAAGAATGCAGGAAAAGTCTTTTTGGGGAGGCAAAATCAAGTGGTCCTCCAAGTGTGGAGTTTTGGATCATCGCCTGTGCAAAATGGAAGTAATGGTAGGGGAGGAGAAGAGATGGAGATAAGAGAAAGTGTGCAATCAATCAATCAAAATTCTAGACCTAACTTAAATGTGACTCCCTAAAAATTTACCTAAGACTTGATCTACCTAGGAAATAAGTAATCACTAGTGAATACCCATTCTATCAACAAGTCTAACCAAGTTGTTTAAGGGGAGATTTGGGCCCAGGCGTTTCCCAAGAAATCCCCAGTTACTTGTACAAACCCGCGCCTAGTCGTTTGACATGGTCCCTCAGCCTGAACACCAGATATAGATGACAAAATTGATATTAACTAAAGAAAACTTAAGACCTAGATAGCAAGCCTAAGTTGATGAAACCTTAGGGGTCAAGTTGCTATAGATTTTAATTAGGTCTAGGATACTAAAGTGCACATGGAATGTGGAGGGCATTGATTGGGTTATTGCCCTGTTATTTCAAATTTTATAGTGTGTGCAAGAATTGGAAAGTGGTTCCAATTTCAAACAAGTTATCACACAATTTCTTGCATTTTTGTCTTTTAGGATTTGATTTAATTCAATGTGTTTTAAGGTTTCTCTTTTTAAATTTTCAAATAAGTTTGAAACTCCATAATCAAAGGAAAAACAAATTGCATTGGTGATGGTTAATTTCCTTTAATGTGAGTCTCTAAAAAGAAAGAAAGAAACCCTAAGCCAATTGTTCCTAAGACAGAAAATTACTACCAATGAATTATTTTTAGGCTTTCTGTATTAAGTAGTGGTCCAAACAAGTCAAACAACACCACTACTTTGAAGAAAATCAAACAAGGATTCCAGAAATTTTTTTTTAAGATTTTAGGAATTTGTTTGATATTTGTTTTGAATTTTTATTTGTGTTGGTGTCAAAGTCTAGAAATGATACCTGTGGGTATTTTAGACTTTATGTACCACCACAAGCCTCCAAATATTTTTATGAATTTATGTGATGTGTAGAATTTCACAAGGATTTCAGAAAGATGAATTTATGAAAATTGGATGAGTGTACAAATTCTAAAAATTCGCGGACAGTAGTAAAACAAGAAGATTAGAGGGTGTGACCCCTCGGCAATCCACGAATTTTTAAAATTAAATACAAATCCAATTAGTCTGAAATTTGGAACATATGTTCCCAACTTGATTTAGAATCTCTGTGTAAAATTCCAAGATTTTAGGAGGCCTATGGTGATCGGAATTGATTTTTTAAATCCAGATAGAAGTCTGGATCCGAAAAAGCAGAAACCAATACTTGAAATGGAGTGGTGTTAATGGTGCAAACAAGCAATCAATGAGTTTTAAAATTCACCATTCCACTTAATTAAGTTGTTTAGGGTCTTGAAATCCAAGTTTAGTGTATTTTGGTAGTTTTTTAGTTTGGGTGTGACAAGAGAAAGGGAACCAACCTGAATCCATGGGAAGACAAGGGATTTGGGTTCTTACTAGAATTCCTGCTTGCTTCCTGTAGTTCCTACACACATGAGATAGGAGAAAAGAGAAGAAGATGGGATCCAATTTAAGAAAATGAAAAGTGATAAAAACAAAGTTGTGCCTCCCCTACAACGGTGCCAAAAGTGGTGGCAAAAATACACGGTTTGTTAATTAGGCAATTTAGTGTCGTTGCAACTCATAAATCCGCTTTCGCTTTTAAATTTATATGACCTGGATAGGGGAGTATCTAGGCTCGTCCAAGGAGGCAATATGTTTGCAAAATTCAGGTCTTTTGCTTGGAAATAGAAATCACCTTTCTTTTTGGTCTTTTCAACTATATCAATTTTTAGGGTTTTGAAATAACGAAGGAAATATATGAATTGTTGACAGAAAACAACTAACACCTAACTCACTACACTACTATTAAAGTGACAAGTAGAGCCTCTCCTTAAGCTCACTCTAGGCATGTGGAGGCTTAGAGTAATTAGGTAGAGGGAGTGAAAAAGTGCAAGGACAATGATAAAACAATTGCAACAAAAAGAAATATGGAAAGATGGTAAATTGATTTGATAGAATTTGTGTTTTACAAAAACATGTAGAGGAATGCTTCTACTTGAAATGGAAAAATATAGAAGCAATAAAAACACAAATTCTCTTGCAAAATCTGGTGAAGAAGGGAAGCTTCTTACTCCAAGTTTAGTGGCTCCTAGGCTTGAAAAGGGGCTCCTCCTTCTCCTTCTTTGAAAATGATGTCCTCCAAGGTGGAAGCTACCACCTTCAGGATCTCCTTCAAGGGTGGGCATGCACCACCCTTTCTTCTCCTTGCCTGGCCGTCCTCCTGGTGGAGAAGATCCTCCTCCTCCTTGGCATGGCACAAGGTGAAGGAATGGGGAGAGGAAGGCACCAAGGGAGTGGGTGATGTACTGCCTTAATCTTCTTCTCTACTCCTTCTTGGCCATAGGTATGAGGTGGGTATAGGGTGGAAATTATCTAATGGGAGGATGGGAATTATGTGGTGGTAGGGTAGGGTATTTATAGGACGGGAAGGGGGGTGGTTATGGTGTTTTTTGGGAAGGAAATGATGGGGTGCTTGGATATTTTTGGAAGGAAAAATGGGAGGGAAATGAAGAGGTGCCTTGGTTTTCCCTCCAAAAATACCTTCTAGAAGGTATCGATTTTGGAGGGACAAAATGGAGGGTGGAGATGGGTTTTGATGGTGGATGTAGGGTGGTGATGGAAGGGATAGTTGGCACCAAAATAAAGTTGGAGTAGGTGGTCTTTTTGGTGGAGCTTAGGTAGTAGGGTAGTAGGTTTTGGTGCCATGGAGGTGGACTAGCTAAGCTAAGCTAGCTTAGATGGCTTAGCTAGTCGGGAGTAGGGTTGGAGGCATTTAGAGCTAAGGTTTTGAGGGAGAAGAGCTGGAGTAGTCATCTTGAGCTGCATTGGAGCTGGTGGCTGCTGAAGAGAGCTGCAAGGAGCTGCCTTAGCTTGTTAGTTCTTTGCTAGCTGCTAAGCGAAGCTAAAGCAAGCTGGCTTCTACTGAAAGGATCTGAGGTGAGTTGGGTCTGATGCTCCCGGGGAGAACCTAGCTAGTTGAGGTAGCTAAGGTAGCTTAGCTCAACTAAGTTGAGCTAAGCTGAGTCCCCAGGAGCTGAACTTGAGCTTCCTGAAATAAGATGAAGTCATCTTCAGCTGGCTAGAGTTGAGTGGAGAGGGATGTAGCTGGTCCTGAGCTGATGTGAAATCCAGTCAACTCAGCTGAGTTAGCTAAAGCTCCCATTGAATTGATGGGAGCTAAGATAAGCTAGACCTAGCTAAGTTGAGTTGGATCTAAGCTGACTTGAGCTAAGGTGAGCTAAGATGAGCTCTCTTGAGCTAGGATGGGCTTACTCTAGTTCAAGTGAGCTGGATTTCAACTATGGTGAGCTGGATCAAGTTGAGTTCCAGCTGGTCTAAGCTTGTCCTTCACTAGTTACCTTCCTGAGTGCTAGGGTTCTAGGGATTTGACAATCTGTTTATCCCTAGCACTCACCAAAACACATCAAAAACACAATAAAAAATGCAATGCTTGCCTAACCTAATTAATGCCTAAATGCAACCCAAAAACTCATGTAGTTTCCATTTGATTGCCAAGGATGAATGCATTGGAAATCAGAGAAACCCTGGCAGTATGGAAGGCACTTGGAACATTTGTGAAGATAGAAGCTCCAGTAGTTGGACCTCAGCTCAACTTAGCTAGATCCAACTCAAATCTAGTTCCTACCCTACTCCCTCTCCACCTTAATGGCTGTCCACCTACATTAAAACCAGCAACAATTGGTGACTAAAATACACTCCTTGGCACCCTTTCACATGGCACCAAGGAAGCTTCCTAACCACCCTCCTTGGCAATGATATAAACACATTTATTGAGGGTAAAATGCCTATTCATACATGTTCCTAGGCTTAGATTTGCATTTCATGTTGAAAATATTGCATAGCATACATCATTATCCATTTAGAGTAGTTGTATATAATTTAGGTTAATTGCACCATTTTTGTGGTTAGGAGAGAAGGATATTTATTTTGGAGCCTCGGATTAACGGTTCAATCGTACGGATCTGATCAAGATGACCATCGGAGTCCAACGCCTCTAAAATCGCCTCAATCGAAGTCCCATAGCACCATATGCAGTCCAAGGAAGATCAACAGCCAAGGGACTAGGAGTCATAATTCGAAGCTTCAAATGACAAATTCGACTATGTGGGTGGATTCGGGTCGACGATCGCAGCCTAACAATGCAAAAATCGACTCAATCCAACCTCTGTAGCAGACCCTATAACAAGAAGAAGATGGATGCTCCAGACTACACCACGTAGCGCAGGCCAGGCTGCCCAGCGCATGCACATGCCACAGCATGCGTGCAGCAGTGCGGGTGAGCGTGCGCTCGCGCAGGCGTGCATGTGTGCAATGCAGCGCCAGCGCGTGGATGCGCACACGCGGCAAAGGCAGGGAGCATAACAGCAGCAACGCATGAGCTGGCCTACAGCGATGCATGAGCTGGCCTACAGCGACGCTTACAGTCGTCGCTAATTCTTCATACGCTAGCAAAGCCAGCTGTGGCTATGAGCATGCATGAGCTTCCTATAGCGATGCTTCCAGCAATGACCTGGATGTCACTAATGGTCCCATACCTATTTTTGCCTCTTCTCCATAAAAGGACCTACACCCCCTCTCTTCCAAGACATCTCTACCTACTCTACTCCCATCTACTCCCAAGTTCTAGCAAGCCTACCAACACTCCATTAGAGCTTGTTCTCAAGCTCCCAAGGCACTTATTAATATAACGGACCTCTGCCCCACCAAATACTCCTCCATCTTCCCATCCCCCTTCATAGGTTGCCTTGGAGCCATCCTCCCACCTCCATTCCGATAGCAGATCATCTCCGTCTTCTCACCTCCGTTCTGGAGCCACACAGAAGCTTTCCTCAACTCAACGTCCTCTTGCATCTCCCCTCTGTCGTCCTGCTCCTCACCTCCTTCGTCTGAGCTTCCACCAAGCACCGTCGTCTCATCGAACAGCCAATTCTGGAGATTTCCTCTCATGCCCCTCTCTTTTTATTCTTTCATAGCAGATTGTAATAGACATTGAAGCGATATCTATACCATTTTCTTTCCATCTCTATCTTGTGATTCGTTTGCTTGTTTTCTTCTTACAAAAATACAAAAAAATAATAAAACCCTAAAATACCAAAAAGAAACAAATCGAAGCGCGGTTTTCACTTAAAGTAAATGTCGCCTCCTTGTGTTTGACCAAAGACTCCCTTGGAGTTTTGGTATAAATTTTATCTGATTGATGTGTTTTGCAACTACGATGATGAGTTACTTATAACCCCAATTTCTAACACATGAAACACGTGCGACCATTTTGGCGTCGTTGCCGGGGAGGCAATGGAATTTACTTTGTTGTTTATTGTGCTTCTTTACATTTACATAGCACTAACCCCACTTGTCCTTGATCTATTGTCATGCAGGTACCCTAGCGTGGAGATCCAAGTGCGAGTAGAGTACTTTGTAAGTGTCCCCCACATTGCCCCCCACTATTTCATTTTGCCACACTCATAACCAATACCTAATATACTTAGGTGTTTTCATAAACCCTATAATAGACTTTGCTTGTCTTGTTTGCCACCTTCACCCATCTCACCCATATCTTATAAAAAAAACAAAAAGATATTTTCTGTGGGACGAATCAATTTACACACTTTATACACCCATATCAAAGGCACATAACCGGACTTGATTTTCATCTACTCAACCGGGATTCCGACCTATGGACCCGATACACAAGTTCAACACATAAAAGAGTAGAAATCATATTAGGTTATTCACTTTTTCTGCGTGCCTTAATCGGTGGTGCATTTGGGCTGATTGATTGAATTGTTTGGGCCGCACCACTTAAGATAAAAGCGATTCATCAAGTAGTTTTCCAATTAGGGTTGATTTTAGGACTGAACCAGGCACTCCACATTTTATTTCTGATTTTTAAAGGAATATATCTACACTAGTACTTTCAAAACTTGGAGTGTTCTACTAAACCTTGATTAAACCAACCTAAGAATTAAACCCTAAAAGCTACTAAACAAGGTTAAATCCTAAAAGACACATCATCAAATAACCTTGTTTGAGAACCCTGGTTGTGCATGCACACACATTTTAACTGATCATTAAGGGCACAACCCATCCAAAGGGCTTATCACATTCCAAGAGCACGATCATCCCAAGCCTAACTAAAACTGAGTAGACGTTGGCCTTAAGGATTGATTCGCTTTTTGGGGCCTAGACTGAGATTTTTTTCGATTAATCTGCTTCTGTTGGTCCATCTGATGTCTAGCTAGGGGAGTAGCATCAAACGACCGCAGCAGGGGGTACACTAGGAACCGGAGGTGCAAGCCAAAAGAAGAACCTTCTCCCCAGTCCCTCCTTCTAACTGGTTGGATTGACCAGATAAAAGTAGACTAAATCATTTATAATATCAAGGTAGGTCCTGGGAGTCTGTAGGTCTTTAGGCTACCCACATAAGGATAGGTTTGGTTGATTGTACTGTAGGGCACCTTTCTCTCTTTTGTTTTCCCTCCTACTCCATAATGTATCCTTCCACATCTTTCACACATTTCCAATCCTACCTTCCTACCAACACGTATCCTCAAGATGATTACTATCCCGACTCGACTTATGATTATCCATTCACTAGCCAGGATAACTTTGATTGGGGATATGAATCCGGACCTCAGTGTCCAGAGCCTAACCCTAAACAACAAAAGTATGATTACTATCCTTCCCAAAGCTACAATAATTATAGATCTTCATCCTTTGATCACCAAACCAACCCGATCTACAATCAGGAAGGATATAACGATTATAACACCTACCCTTCCCAGTATTCCACTAAATATAGGTCACCACCATCCTTTAAACAACCTGAAATGAGCTACTATTAGGGAGGGACCCGAGAACTTCGATATCTTGACTCCCCTAGATTTAACCCGAACCCACCCATACCTGAATCAAACCAGTCGGTTCAGGTGGACCAGATCCAGGATAGGGTGTTGGCTAATTTGAGGAACACTATACAATCGTTAGAAGCTCAGCCAACACCATGCACTGAAGCATTGGAGCCTATGATAAAAATGATTGACGAGCTGAATAGCTCTTTATTGAAATTTGTGGTTGACTTAGTCAAATCTTGGGATGAGTCTCAAGATGAACCCCCTTCAGGAGAGCCAATGTTTGAACCCGCTCAGGCGCTTGTCGGGGGGGATACATATTCTGAGATTGGAGATGACAAGGTTGGGCTAGAGCGACCTGTTGAGGATGAATCGAGTTTCTTACTCGAGATCCTAGAGCCAGGGAATGGCGAAAAATTTCTCCATGGATGATAAAATGACATATCATTTTGAGACATATATAAATGAGAATCATGGATTCTTTGATTCTGAGGGTGAGGAATCTCTTAGTGAAGTCTCACTTGAGCTTAAGGAAGATGATTTTAGTGAGACAAATGGGCTCAAGGAGCATGACGAACCATTTGATAGCCCAGTCGTTGAAGATTTTGATTCGGTTTGGGCTAACTTGGAGGATTCGGATCTTCATTTACTTGATGATTCAATCAGTGACCCCATGCCTCATCTGCACCGTGAAGAGATGACTTCTGAGATCATTGTGCTCAAGTCAATATTGATTTAGCCACGATTTCTAGAATTGGGAGAATCATATGGGGTGAATGATATGCTAAAGGTCCTGGAGCTTGAGTTCTTGATGTTGGAGGATAGAATTGTTGAAATAAAAATTTGGGAGGCTAATTCTGAGGGAACTTTGATTTTGGATCTAAGGATACTTATGGACTTGAAACGACCTACTTTCCACTAGGATCCTTACGATATCTTTCACGTGCAACCTAAGCTCGAAATAACTGATTATTTTTCTGAGCTGAATGTTAAGTGGACATCTGAAACTAGTGAACCAGATCTACCTATTGTCCGCCATTTTGGTCTTGGGTTGCACACCACTAAACCGTAGGCCCCGCCCAGCAAACACAATAATCTTCAATTCTGGGTGATTTTCATCCAGAACCTGAGAACCACTTGACCCTGGGGCATGGGTCTGCACCATAATCTAGTCCACATCTGTGGACATCTTCTGCTGGCGAGTTTCAGGATCAATATTTTTACTTTTATTCTGACCCACACTTGTGAATTCTCAATTTCTTCTTTGTATGTATGTTATGCCTAGCTGAAGGCATTAAAATTAATGCGTGTGTATACACTATTCTCTCTGCGGAGCTGACCAGATTTTCACGACGCTCAGGTGATATTCTGTTTACTCCGCCCCTTTCATATCTTTGGTTTTACAATGAGGACATTGCATCATTTAGGCATGGGGTGGTGGATAACCAATTCCTGAGATCATTTTGTTAACTCCGTAGAATTTCTTTTAGTTTCTTATATAAAAAAAGTGAAAATTTGAAAAGATAAAAAAAGAAAGAAATTAGGAAAAGAGAACTTAGGCATTTGGAAGTTATTAACTTTAGGAAATGATACGAGAGGACCTAAACACTTAGACTCTTCAGGTCTTCGGGTTTAATTAGCCCAGGTGTCCACTTGAATGCGGACTTAGTCTCGAGTCCTTGCTAACTAAAATTCATTTTAATTTGGTAAATAATTTGGGATGATAAGTATGTGACTTATCAACCCACCCTCTGATTTGGGGGGACTTTAAGCCTAAGCATCTACACACATTTTTTTGCACTAACTCACTTCTCGGCAGTTTCTTCGAAAATTGGGTAGCTAATGAACTATCTAGGGTGGTATGGCTGGCAAATTGTTGGTGGTAACAGCTCATCGGTCGGTTGTCCAGAGCCTAGTCACAAGACTATTTTCATTGTACTGCCTTTAAGTAAATCTTAGATCAGGAAAATGACCTACTTTAAAAAAAAAAGAAAGAAAAGAAAACATAGAGAAAAAATAAAATCGCACTTCACTGCATGAGTATGGCTGGCAAGCTTTTGGTGATAACAACTCATCGGCCAGTTGTCCAGAACCCAGCACACAAAGGAAAATGCACAATAATTCCCAAAACACTTAGGGAAGAAGCGGGGAAGTAGAATAAACTGGGTTTACCCTTGTGTTGACCCCATAAATAAAAGTGGGGAGAAAGCTACCGTTCGAAAAGATAAACCTTTAGGCAAGGTCATGTAGGGTCGTAAAAACCTGAAGTCTGTTTTAACGGCCACCTAGTGAGTCTTTCACTATTTTCACAAGATGCTTAGCACTTAGAGTCCTTTTCGAGTCTTGGGCAGGTTGGGTAGCCGTAAAAAGTTATCCCGGAACTCTTAAACTCCAAAAGTACAAAAAAAATAGAAAAGAAAAAATTAGAGAAATGTATCTTCCCTTTTCAAGTAAGGCGAGGACTTGGGCGGTCTGCATTCTGGAAGGCACCCGAGTACTGTTGAGTTTTCGTAGTTTAGGACCTTAGTTGAAATTTCCTACTGTTAATAAACGACTTATGCCAAAGCGATCTAATCCTAATTCTGCTTTTATACATAGCATATAGTTTAATTTTGCTAGGGACTAGCAAAAGATAGGCATGGGGGTATGATATAAACACATTTATTGATGGTAAAATGCCTATTCATGCATGTTCCTAGGCTTAGATTTGCATTTCATATTATAAATATTGTACAGCATGCATCATTCTACATTTAGAGTAGTTGTATATAATTTAGGTTAATTGTGTCCTTTTTGTGGGTAGGAGAGAAGGATATTTACTTCAGAGCCTTAGATTAACAAACCGACCATACGAACCTGATCAAGACTACTATCGAAGTCCAATGCCTCTGAAATCACCTCGATTGGAGTCCCGTAGCACCATATGCAGTCCGAGGAAGATCAACGGCCTAGAGACTAGGAGACATAACTCAGAGCTTCAAATGATAAATACGACTATGCGGATGCATTCAGATCAACGATCACAGCCTAATGTCTTGAAAATCTACTCAATCCGACCTCTGTAGCAGCCCCTACAATAAGAAGATGAACGGCCCAGACTACACCACGTGGCGCAGCCTAGGCCGCCCAGCGCACGCATGCGCCACCACATGCGTGTAGCAACAAGGGTGTGCGTGCGCTCGCGCAGGTGCACATGCGCACAGCGCTGCGCCAGCGCGTGGGCGTGCACGCACGGCAAAGGCGGGGAGCACAGTGCTAGTGATGCATGAGTTGAACCTACAACGACGCTTACAGCCGTCGCTAATTCTTCTGTGCCAACAAAGCCAGCTGTAGGCATGAGCAGGCATGAGCTGCCTGCAGCAACGCTTTCAGCGACGGCCTGGATGCCACTAATGGCCCCATACCTATTTTAGCCTCTTCTGCTCCACTATAAAAGGACCTACACCCCCTCCCTTCTAAGCCATCTCTTCCAACTCTACTCCCACCTGCTCCCAAGCTCTAGCAAGCCTACCAACATTCCATTAGAGCTTATTCTCAAGCTCCCAAGGCACCTATTAGTATAGCGAACCCCTGCACCACCAAATACTCCTCCATCTTCCCATCCCCCTTTATAGGTTGCCTTGGAGTCGTCCTCCCATCTCCATTCCAGTAGCAGATCATCTCCGTCTTCTCACCTCCATTCCAGAGCCACGTAGAAGCATTCCTCAACCCAACGTCCTCCTGCATCTCACCTCTGTCGTCCTGCTTCTCACCACCTTCGTCCGAGCTTCTGCCAGGCATCGTCATGTCGCCGAACAGCCGATTCAGGAGATTTCCTCTCACCTCCTCTCTTTTTATGCATTCATAGTAGATTGTAATAGACATTGAAGTGATATCTATACCATTTTCGTTCCATCTCTATCTTATGTTTCGTTTGCTTGTTTTCTTCTTACAAAAATACAGAAAAATAACAAAATCCTAAAATACCAAAAAGAAAGGAATCGAAGCACGATTTTCACTTAAAGTAAACTTCGCCTCCCTATGTTCAACCAGGGACTTCCTTGGAGTTTTGGTATAAATTTTATCTGATCGATGTGTTTTGCAACTACGACGACAGGTTATAACCCTGATTTCTAACACGCGAAACACGTGTGACTAGGCACCCTTTCACATGAAGCCAAGGAAGCTACCTAACCACCCTCCTTGGCACCCTTTCACATGGTGCCAAGGAAGCTTCCTAACCACCATCCATACTAGCCTATAAAAAGAACCCCCATCCTGCCATTCAAACCATCCTTGGCAAGCAACAATTCTTCCTATCAAACACCTACAGCTACAATACATCCCACGCCCAAGAAAGGAAAAGGAGAGAAGAAGATTAAAGGATTAACCTACTCGCTCCGTTGGTGCCTTCTTCCTCTTCTCTCTCCTTCCTTGTGCCATGCCAAGGAGCAAGCTTCCATATAGGGAGGACAGCCAGGCAAGTGGAAAGAGGGGTGGAGGACATCCACCTTTGAGAGGAGCAACTCAAGGAGTTAAAAGGAAGTCTTCTTCAAGTCTGGGAGCAACCATTCTTGGAGTGAAGGCTACCTCAGCTACTCGGGAGAATTTTCTATCTTTTATTTTGTTGCATTTTAATTCTTATTAAGCATTCATGTACCTAGGAATTAACTAATTGGTACCTCTGCTTAGTTGAGCTCCCTAGGTACTTTGTAAACATTTCTTATTAATAGCAAAGTGCCTTTCTTCATTCTTGAATTTTCAATTTCAAGTAGCCACTTTATTTTTTTTTGTGCATCACATCTCTCTTCTAATTATCCTAGGCGCACTTGCCTAGGGTGGGCTTAGAATAGAAGACTTCTCTTGTCACTTAGGTTCTAGTTGTTAGGCATAGTTTCTTTAGTGTAGTTCTATCTTCGCATTCGTATCCCAGTTATTTCCAAACATAAAAATTTACAAAAAACAAAATACTGAAAAAGAAGTGTTGATTTGAGAGGTGAGAGAGAGAATCACTTATTTGACTAAAAACTTGGCCTCCTTGGATGACCCTAGATACCACCACTATTTAGGAATATAAATTTAAAAGCTAATCGATTTTGTGCGTTGAAACGACATTAAAACCACCATTTATAAAACCGTGCAAATCTCGCATCACCTACATAACCTACACACACACATTAACAATGATACATCATTAGACCAAGAATGGCCAACATTCCATTAACATAAGCTCTAAGGTCCACTATTTTGACATGAATCAGTATCCAGCTTGTGAGACACATCCAGCTTTTATGTAGATGGGATATCCAATCCATTCAATGTGTTCAACTCCCCAGTGTTGAATGCTCTGAATTGGGATATTAGAAGTAATGTGTTGTAGTATAGCCGATAAATCACATGGAACACTTAAAATTTATAGCTCCAAAGAAATCCTTGGTCGAACACAGGGAGCAAATGTTCATTCATGAACTAATCTCAATCATAATATAAATGAGCACAATAATTAAGCCAATAATGATATTCAAGAAAGAATAATTACTCAAAATTGATCATCAATGTATAGCATGAGTTTGACATACCAAAAAGAATGGAAATGATCCTTAAAAGTGGTGATTTAAATTACCTTTTAGATCCACATTTAAGTATGCATCTTAACCATAGTACTTAAATTATTCAACAGTAATATATATAATACTCAATTAGATAAGAGCTACAGTGCAAAGGCACTGTTCCTCTTCTTCAACTCTTTTCTTCCTTTTTTCTTCCCAAGCTCTTCTTTCCTTCTTTAGCATGCACAGGCTCTCTTCTCTTCCTTCTGAAGCCTTCTCTTCTTTCCACACACAAGGGCTATGTCCCCTTCGAACTTTGGCTAAGTGTCGCATAGGGACACTTCCTTCAGAGAGCAAAAACCCCCTCATCTGCGCTCTCTTTCTTTTCTTTCCTCCTTTCCCTTTCTTTCTCTCTTAAACCCAGCTAAATAAGCGGGTAAACAGATCTTGGTAATCGGGTTTAGCCAGACCCGCTTGCATGTGTGCACGGACGAGGCATGAGGTGCGAGGAGGCACGTGAGGGGGACCCAACCCCCCTTTGTGTTTGGGCAATAAGCCTAAAACACAATTACAATTTATCTGCTAGTGTCAGCTAGTAACTCTACGATGTGGTACTATGTGTCCCATATGTCCTTCTTGAAGTCTTATGCGACTTGCAGCTGATGCTGCCCTTGATTGTGGTCAAATCAAGCCCCTACAGCCACAATTGAGAAGCTAGGAAGCCTCTTGAGGGCACTTCGCAACACCTGGGCATTACAGTGCTGAAGAACTTAGTTGGAACTCGAAGAACATGGGCGGCGCCAATTGCAGCGACGACGGTGGATAGCGAAGCCTACAAGTCACAAACATGGCCTTTTGGCCATATAAAAATAGATCACGAGCATTGCTGGTGGATGAGGAGTGAGGTGGTGGTGATCTTGTGGCATGAGAATGTGTGTAAAAGTGTGTCGAAGTCGGGAATGGCATTGGTGGTAGGTGATGTTCGACGGAGGTTTTGGGTGTGTTAATAGGCAAAATAGGAGAGGGCTTTTGGTCTTGAGGTGATGGCAGAGGTTTTGGAAGTGGAGTGGAGTGGTTTGGTGGTTCGTGGTTGTGGCGCGGGCTCACCGGAGCCCTTGCCGGAGTTGGAGAAGATGGAAGGGGAGTGTGCGAACGTCGATCAAATTGAGGTGTTTAAGGAGCAGAAAAGGGAGTAGAGGAGAAGAGGGAGCGTTAGGACCTAAGGGGCAAAGAGGAAGGAGATCCATGCTAGCTTTGATTAGCCAACGTCGGAGGGGACAAACTCTCTGGTGAGCTATACAGCGGCGAGGAGAGGGGAAGATGGAGCTCGCTGTGACAGCGAGGTGCGGAGGAAGATGGGGAAGGTCTCTATGCTTCCAATTTGGCCGTTGGAGGTGCGGAGGAGGAAGGTCGAGAAGGTCTATTGGAGCGTAGGTCGAAAGAGGCCGGAGATAGGGATTTGAAGAGGTTTTTGGCCCAAAACCTAGCTAAAGAGGTGGGTTTTTCGTCGTAGGTCCATTTATAAACCATGGGGAGGGGTTTCAAGATTGGAAACCAAGCTTGTAACCCCAAGTTTTTCACACAAATAGGACATGTGAATCTTGAAAAGGTTCACATGAGGATTTAGGGCTGAGTTAGGATTCATGGAAGGTCTCATTTGGATGGGAATTCCTCAAGGAATCTCCCTTCCAATTTTGGGAGTGTTTGATTGAGAATCGAGTGAGAAATCCTCTCTCAAAACTCGAAGGTGAAGGTCTAACTTTCCAAAAACGGTGGGAGGACCTTTTTGAAAATAACGATGATAAAGTTAGGGACCAATTTGCAATTATTTTGAAAGTTAGGGTCATATGTGTGAGAGAAAAGAGTCATACAAGATTTAAATGTAAACTAGGTCAAGATGATCTCTTTTTAGGCCCAAGTTTTCGTACAAACCTAATTTGGATCCAAGGAATCTGATGGTGAAGTTTTAGGTTTTAACCAAGTTTGATTGGGTTAATTATGTAGAAACCCAAATTAGGGCAACTGTGTGTCTAAGACTATTTTAGGTCAAATTGGGTTCAATGGTCAAATTAAAGATGCCAAACCCTAGAGAATATTTTTCTATGATATTTAGAGGGTTTAGGTGGATTTTATCCTGACCAGAACCTTAGTGAATTAAGTGAATCTATTTTTAGTGTTTCAGATGTAATTTAATTCTTAAAATGCGTGAAAACCCATTTCTGTTTGCATAGACCTTCTTGTTAGACTTTAAAACATATTTGACTTTTAGTTAAATCCTGAGAAAACCTGTGGTTGTTCTGCATTCATGATATGATGGTAAAATTATAGTTTTAACCCTGGTTTCAGGTTAAACTCTCTGAAGGGATGTGTAGTGAATTACGGTCCTTTGGCGGTTATGTAGGAGCATTTGGTAATGGAATATGACTAGTTAAAGCTAGATATGGCTGATGATGACATTATCATCATACCCCCATGCCTAACTTTTGCTAGTCCCTTAGCAAAATCTTATGAAATGAACTTGATTTCTAGTTCATGCTTTGAAGCTCAAAAGTCCTGATTCTTTCTTCTTTTTAGAAATTAGGTCAAAATGCCAATAGTTGGCTTAGAAGTGCTCAATTACCAATCAAGTTCCAGACCTGACCAGCTTTAGCCTTAGTTTGTCGCGAAGGTTTCTAAGGCCCACAGAAAACTATCCCAAGGTTCGTTGGACCTAGCGGTTAAAGCACCCGTGCTTGTAACATGGTTAGTCCAGGGTCAGTTTGCAGTGCATTTTTATAAGAGAGAGGAATAGAAGAATATCTTTCATTTTTTGGTGAGCTTTCTCTCTCTTTCTCTTGATTATTTCTAGCTTCAAATTGGCTCAAGAGCATAGTCTATATTGGATTCCTTGTTCCCACCATCAATCCTCTCAGGGTCCCTGGCTTTCGATGCTTCGAGATAGCACCGCCCATGGCAACCCCCAGAACCCTGGCTTTTGACACTTCGAGATAGTGCCGCCCATGGCGTTCTATAGCTAAATCCAAACCCTAGTAATTGGCATTTTTTGATAATGCCACCCATGGCATCTGAACTAGCACAAAGTGCTTACGTGCCCCCAGTAGGATATTTAGATTTCCTAGGGGATAAGCATAGAGGAGATGGTTTGTTATTTCACATCCTAGAGGGGAATTTCCCACCTCTCTACGCTAGGAACTCATCCAAATCAACTTGTGTGGATAAGCTGCTCCTAATCTAGGTGGAATTTTTAGAATAGAATTAAATGCTTTTGCGTGATTTTGATTATTAAGCGCATTGAACCAGACTTGTGTGTGGATTAGGGTGCTTAGGTTACCGAGTCCCACAAACCAGAGGTCAATTAATAAGGCTGAATAATCCCTAAGCTTGAGACCTAATACATAACCTTCACATTTTCCTCAACCTCTTGAAGATTATCCATATCTTAACGGAGAAGTGAATTTTTAAGCTCTAAAACAAGCCCAAGAGGCCTAAGATCTACACTCATACTAATCTCTTTGTCTCTCTATTCTTTTTAGGACTTAATTTTTTCGTTTGATTTGGTTTAGAACTTAAGTAGATTCCATAATCTTTTACTAATAACTATCACCCTTTTGTTTCAAATTGTTGATCCTTTTTAGCATTTGAATCACACCCTCATTTCCTCCTAAAAAATGATATGCAATTACTTTTCTCAAACTTTCCTCCCCTTTCACCATTTTTTTTTTCAAATTTTTTATTTTTTTTTTAATATGTAATTTTTTTGTAAGAACCCCTTAGAAACTCAAGTTTTTTGTGTGTTTGCGCTTTAACACCCCCCCATGCCTAAGTTTTGCAATGTCCTCATTGTAAAGTAAAGGGTATGGAATTTTCTTGGGTTCAAGGATTAGAATAGGGTCAAAAGGGCTCGCGAATGGGTTGGGATGATTGTTGCAGATGATTTCAAGCTTTGGTACAAGTACCAAAGGTGGAGTCAGCTGTTCTAAAATTGAACTCAGAGTGCAACAGACATGAAGCTCAAAAGGATAATTAGAAGGGTCTTAGGTTTTTGAAATGACGGGTTGCCTCGCATTAAGTGCTAAATTCAATGGCTTCAACCAAGAAGAAAGTGGTCATGGAGAAGGAGTGGTCAAATCAGTGGAGTTTTGTAGAAGAAGCACCTTGATCAATAGCCTGGTTGGTCCAACCAGGTGCTTATTTAGATCGACAAGCTGATGATGTAGCCTAAACCCAATTAGTCTAGTGGGTTGATGACTATGGATCAGTAGATATGGAACCCACCAGGTGTTGTGCGGCTCAGATAGATATGGCAATGTAAATTATGAGTCTGGCTGAGTTGATTCAGCTTGGTCAAAGTAGGGATTCTTGAAAGAAAATGGATCAGTGGAGGATGTGAGATCCATATGAGAGTGATCAGGGAAGGATGAGATGTGATTAGTAGTTTGATCACAGTTTGAATCCCGATCAAAAGATGGATAAGAATCATGTGTGACTGGATCATCGAGAGGAGAATCAGACTAGAAGTTGATTTCGGTTGCAGGTCGAGGTTGGGATTGGATTCAAGAAGGTTCTATATGTGCTATAGAAAAGGTAGCTTCAAAGAGAACTATATGTGAGGGCTCTTTTAGAAAAGGTTCAAAGGTTGGTGTATCTAGAGAGTCCTCATAGAGCCTATCAAAATCAAATGTAAATTCCTGGAGAGTGCTTATAGGATCATGAAAATCTGAGTCAAGAAATGATTCAAACTCTAGATTGCATACACTCTCCGCACTTGTAGTTTCTGAATCCTATAGATCATAAAGGAATAATTCCAAGTCAGTGGAACTCGATTTTGAATCGATGATCTTGGGATTAGGGACCTCAGAGTCAGAGTCAATGAGTGGATCATAGATACTGAGGTTGTAGATTAGCTCATAGTCGTTAGGAAACAAACATTCTTTGAAATTAGAGTAAGATTCGAAATCGTCAGAGAACTTGCGAAGATAGTGTTTTGAACTTGATTCCAGATCAGACGTTCCACCACAGAGTGAATCGAGATGTAGAGAAGCAGCAACCTGGCTTGGATCTAATCTAAACTCAGAATCCAAACTCAAAAAGGTGTCCCTATTAGGCATGGGCTCAAGTTCTTGGTTCCTAGGAGAGATCCAATTGAATCCCAACTCTTCCAGCTCCTCGATTTCTGTGTCATAAATTGGCATGATTTCTGACAAATCGATCTGTATTTCAGAGGAATCTAGAGAGGTGTACCCATCAAACATAGGCCTAAAATCGTATTTCAACTCGAAAATATGAGTCTCATTACATGGGGCCTCATAATTATCCTAAATAGGCACGAATCCAGATTCTAGGTTAAGGGTAGGGATTGGATTACTAAAATCTACGATGGGCTTTATTAGGATGTTAGAATCTTCCTCGAGAATTACCTTAACAGAATAAGGCTTGGGATTTACATTCTCGAGGAGTTCTATTTTAAGCTTATCATTACAGGTATCTGGGAATTCAAAGCTAGGCGAACCAAGTTCTCATATCTCTGGGGTTGGCTCTAAATTGGGAACACTTGCAATTGGATCTTCCCAACCCATCCCAAGATCAGGTGTATCAGTCTACATATAAGTTGGATCATATTCCATCTGGTTTGGGGATCCACAATAACCTTGATTCTTGAACCCAGGATTTGGGAAATCAGAGTGATCCTCAGTCTTATGCCAAGATGTTTTGCTAAACTCCTAGGGAATATATGTGTATTTTTTATCGATAATTTGTTTTAACAATTTTATCATCTCTTCTCATTTTCCAAGGTCATCTTGGTGTCTTTCCCAAAGTGCAGTATTTGTCATATATTGGAGATATTCAAAGTTATGCAATTTTTCTAATTCAATATATCCTGTCATGAGAATATCCCGAGTTGATCCATTTGTTATTTGTGTCAATATTAGTTGAGCACAATTCGCAATAGAGGTTGTTGTTTTTGGGATATTAATTTGAATCATGCTAACTGGATTCGAGGTTTTCTCATCAACTCCATAATATTTCAAGGCATCCTCAATCATTCTATCACTCATGGACATTCGGGATTCAAGTTTCATAAATGGCCTTCTTAAATTGCCAAGCTGCATCTTCAAATTAGGTGGTGAAATCAAGATGTAGAATCAAACTCAGGATTTAGATTGAAATTGATCAGATTTGAAAAGAGATTCCCAAGAAGATTTAATGTGGTCTCTTAGGTTAAAAACCTAAATACCTTCCTGTGTGTGCTCTAGTGGAAAGATAGGGACTTGAATGTTATTTGGACCCAATCAAGGCACCCAAGTATCTTTGGATGACTATAGAGGTTCGGGGCAGATGATACCTTTGGATCAAAAAGTCATCCACTTGAGAATTACCTGGGCAGCCAGGAAGGGAGAGTCCCGCAAAGACCCCTACATGGTAGAGTGTCCCCACGGGTTACAGGGTTTCCCCCACCCGACCTTCCTTGTCACCGTGGTTCCAGGTAGACCAGAATTGATAACTTGACCTTGTGAGTCTACCAGTTTTAAGTCCTAATTTGTGCCTTTAATTCCACTTGATTTAGAAGTTACTTTGACTCGTGACCTGATTTGGAGGTTGGTTGGCCCACAAAGTAGACCAACTTCACCTGACCTGCCCTAAAGATGATAGAATGAAATCTAGGTCAAGACCTAGAAATCACCCTGAATGATTCTCAGTTTATTAGGTCCACGATTTTAGGGTTCAAGTGATTTTAGAGCTTGATTTTTTTTTTTTAGGGTTTTCCTGATCAGGTCCTTTTAAACAAGGGCTTGGGTAGTACACAAATGTAGGAGAGTTTATTTCATTTTATGCAGGAAAATGTGAACTAACACTTCAAACCCTAGTGTTCAAACCCTAATTGGTTCTATTTCAAGTCCAAGTTAATTTCAAAATGTTCACCTAGGGCTTCAAGCAAGTAATGTGTTAGCCCAGGGTGTTTTTAGAAATTTAGCATAGTCCCTAATAGGTACAGGAAAATAGGATAGGGAATTCTAAATAGAATTGCCTTGAACTTCAATCAGATATGAAAATTTTATGCAAATCAAGAAACTTGCTTCTTAATGATGATTTACTATAAAAATAAGGCAAATGATTCCTAAGTAGTTTTGTTTCCTTTTCTCTCTTCCAAGGATTAGGAGATTAAGGATGAAGAGAGACTACTTGCCTTGGAGTGGTTGAATTATGCAGAAGTTTGCCTCGTGAAGTACCTTGCAAAATCATAAGAAATCAAATAGGGCAAGTTAGTGCTCAAATTTAATTAGATAAAGCAAAGAGTAGCGATGAATTGCATGTCGCTCCCTGGCAACAATGCCAAAATGTTTAAGCAAATTCGTCGTTGGTAACGTAATGCATTGTAGTATAGGACAAATATGCGCTTAAACAAATAAAATTTATACTCGAATGGAAATCCGAGGTCGAACACAGGGAGCAAATGTTCATTCATGCACTAATCTTAGTCATAATATAAATGAGTACAATAATTAAGCCAATAATGATATTCAAGGAAGAATAATTACTCAAAATTGATCATCAATGTATAATATAGCATAGTACTACATAGATACTTAACCATAGTACTTAAATTATTCAAAAGTAATATAGATAATGCTCAATCAGACAAGAGCTACAGTGCAAAGGCATTGTTCCTCTTCTTTAACTGTTTTCTTCCTTTTTTCTTCCCAAGCTCTTCTTTCCTTCTTCAGCAAGCACAGGCTCTCTTCTCTTCCTTCTGAAGCCTTCTCTTTTTTGCACACACAAGGGCTACGTCTCCTTCGAACTTTGGCTAAGTGTCGCATAGGGACACTTCCTTCAGAGAGCAAAAACAGCCTCCCCTGCACTCTCTTTCTTTTCTTTCCACCTTTCCCTTTCTTTTTCTCTCAAACCCGAGTATATAAGTGGGTAAACAGATTCGGATAATCGGGTTTGGCCAAACCTACATGCATGTGTGCACGGGCGAGGCATGAGGCACAAGGGGGACTCGACCCCCCTTTGTGTTTGGGCAATAAGCCTAAAACACAATTACAATTTATCTGCCAGCGTCAGCTAAAAACTCTACGATGTGGGACTATGTGTCCCACATGTCCTTTGTGAAGTCCTGTGCGAGTTATAGCTGATACTGTCGTTGATTATGGTCGAATCAAGCCCTGGCAACCAAAATTGAGAAGCTGGGAAGCCTCGTGAGGGCGCTCCACAACACCTAGACATTATAGTGCTGAAGAACTCAGCCGGAACTCGAGGAACACAGGCAGCACCAATGGCAGCGACGACAGTGGACCTTTTGGCCATATAAAACAGCTTGCAAGTCACAAACATGGCCTTTTGGCCATATAAAAACAACTTGCGAGCATCGCTGGTGGATGAGGAGTGTGGTAGTGGTGATCTTGTGGCATAAGAATGTGTGTAGTGGTGTGTCGGAGTCGGGAATGCTGTTGGTGGCATGTGGTGTTTGGCGGACATTTTGGGTGTGTTAATAGGTGAAATAGGAGAGGGCTTTTGGTCTTGAGGTGATGGCAGAGGTTTTGGAAGTGGAGTGGAGTGGTTTAGTGTTCCGTGGTGGTGGCGCGGGCTTGCCAGAGCCCTTGTCGGAGTTGGAGAAGATGGAGGGGGAGAGTGCAGACGCCAGTCAAATTGAGGTGTTTAAGGAGCGGATAAGGGAGTAGAGGAGAAGAGGGAGCGTTAGGACCTAACTAAGGGATGAAGAGGAAGGAGATCCACGTCGGCTTTGATTGGCCAATGCCAGAGGGGACGAACTCTCTGGTGAGGTGAACGACGGTGAGGAGAGGGGAAGATGGCGCCCGCTGTGACCAGTGAGGCACGGCGGAAGATGGGGAAGGTCGCTGTGCTTCCAATTTGGCCGTTGGAGGCACAGAGGAGGAAGGTCGAGAAGGTCCGCCAGAGATTAGGTTGAAGGAGGCCAGAGATAGGGATATGAAGAGGTTTTTGGCCCAAAACCTCTTCATAACCTAGCTGAGGTGGGCTTTTTGTTGTAGGTCCATTTATAGGCCATGAGGAGGGGTTTCAAGAATGGAAACCAAGCTTATAACCCTAAGTTTTTTCACATAAATAGGACATGTGAACCTTCAAAAGGTTCACATGAGGATTTGGGGCTGAGTTAGGATTCATGGAAGGTCTCATTTGGATGGGAATTCCTCAAGGAATCTCCCTTTCAATTTTGTGAGTATTTGACTGAGAAATGAGTGAGAAATCCTCGCTCAAAACTCGATGGTGAAGGTCTAACTTTCCAAAAATGGCATGAGGACCTTTTTGCAAGGAACGATGATAATGTTAAGGACTTGTTTGTAATTATTTTGAAAGTTAGGGGCATATATGTGAGAGAAAAGAGTCAAACAGGATTGAAATGTAAACTAGGTAAAGATGATCTCCGATTAGTCCCAAATTTTGGTACATATCTAATTTGGATCCAAGAAATATGATGGTGAAGTTGGGTTTAGGTTTTCACCAAGTTTGACTAGGTAAATTTCGTAGAAACCTAAATTAGGGCAACTGTATGTCTAAGACTCTGTTTTAGACCAAATTGGGTTCAATGGTCAAATTAAAGATGCCAAATCCTAGAGAATATTTTTCTATGTTTTTTAGAGGATTTAGGTGAATTTTATCTTGACCAAATCCTCAATGAATTAAGTAGGCTTGTTTTTAGGGTTTCACATGTCATTTAATTCTAAGAACGTGTGAAAACCCGTTTCTGTTTGCGCAGACCTTCTTGTTAGACTCTAAAGCATATTTTACTTTTAGTAAATCCCTGAGAAAACCCATGGTTGTTCTGCATTCATGATATGATGGTAAAATTACAGTTTTGACCCTGGTTTCATGTTAAACTTTCAGAAAGGATGTGCAGTGAATTACGGTCCTTTGGAGATTATGTAGGAGCATTTATTAATTGAATATGATTAATTAAAGCTAGATATAGCTAATGATGACGTTATCATCACCCAGCCTCCCAACTGGCGAACGGCTGCTCATAAAGAGGAAAAAAATAATAAAGGTAATACAACAAAATCAAAAGATAGTAACTCTGGAATAATGTTGTCCATCTCTTGAATCAATCAAACAAATGTGAAGCAATGGTATAAATTGAAAACTTTACAACAAGCAATAATTTTCTAAAAACAACACCATAACCACAAAAATAAAAAAGATCTCTAGATACCAAATAAGAAGACCATCAAACAAGATTTTTGAATCATATGACAAAAGGAGAAAAAATAAGAGGTCATTGCATTCAACAGTGTCCACTCATAAGAGATATAAAATGACAAAAGACATTTCTATGTGAAGGCTCAGAATTCTGTTTCTATTGCAAAACACTAGGGGTTGGGGTGTTGTTGTTGTGGGAGCAACAAAGTAACATAAAACCCAAACACTTCCCATATGATTCTCTGTGGGATTATATTTCAAAGCCATTTGATTCACATTCTATGAAAGCACTAGGAGAAGTTGTTGGGCTACTATATAATGGGGTCCTTTTTTTTTTTGGAAAAGGCAATGTAGTCAAATGAGCTATGTAATGAAGCATACGAGGATTGGTCACACATAAGCATGCATTGTACCTTCACACAAGCACTTTGATTTATGATGGGGGTACATTTGGAGTCTAATAATTAGAGCTAGTTGGGAATTTACTTTTTTCTGAATGATAAGTAAAAGAGGCTGGATGCCAAGATTTTCTTCCATTTTATACAGTGCATGTTGTGTGGCTACATCATTGCGATATGGAAATGAATGGATCACACTCGAATCCGATGGAAATACAAAATAGAGGAGTTGAAATGGATGGATTTTGTCAAAAGAACTCAAATCAGGGCAGACATGTTGGAATATTTGGTAAGCAACACCATTAATTTGGTAAGCCAAATTCTTAATCACTAGGAGCCAAGTTGGAATATATTGGTTTAGCATCAAGAAAAAGATAAGGAGACTCACTTAAGGTGGTTGGGATATCTAGAGATAAGGCCCTTTAATGCAGTGGTCTAAATCTATAGGAAGCTAGATGATAGGCTTAATGGCTTCTCTATCACATTCATGATAAAAAAGCTTACTAGATTGACCAATTAGAGATAATTGCACCTGGTGATTGCATTGCTTTTATAAAAGATCTAACATGGTTTCTTTAACTTGGGAAAGCAAGTTTTTTTCAGTAGGAAGCTTGAGATCATCTTTTGTGTTGCCATTTTTAGTAAGCAAGCTCACCTAGAAATATTATGACTTCAAAAAACAAACTTATAGACTAGCGGGAAATTAAACAAAAAACAAATATGATAACAAAGAAAAGGCGTGTCACATACAATCCATCTCTGGAGATCTCAATCAATTGATAGTCGGTGCAAGACACATGGGGAACCTATTGCAATACATGTATTGAATCAAATGTTTTCTAATGTAAAATCTACTTGAGTATACACAATTGTGGGAGGAAGGCATGATGTCTTTCAACTTCTTAGCAGTATATATATCAATCCCAATAAAGTGGCACTTGGCATGTCCATGCTTCCCAATCTTGGATGTTCAAGCTTCAGCAACCTAAGAAAAATAATGGATGAAGTGTTAAAAATGAACAGCCTAAGAAGGAAATTAGTGTAGCTATATAAGCTATTGTAGTTATATCATCCCCTAATAGCACCAATTAGATGGAACTGCTAAAGTCAATTCAACAATAATTAGATTATAGAATACCGGAGTAGCTCTGAATCATTAAAAAGTAATTTAGTAATGATAGAATCAACATAAATAAAGATGTTTGTTTCTAAACATGATAGGCCAACATATATGATGGATAGATAAATTGTTCATATCTAAAATATAAAATTGTTCATGAAGAGAAGTTTGCAACTTGGAGTCAATGATAACATATATATAGGAAGCTAGATGATAGTACAGTAGAAACGGAAGGGATTATAGCTAACGAGCAAGGAATACAGGTGTGAAGGAGGTAAAAACCTAAACATGTATGGCAATCTTGTAATGGTCCTACCAAAACAGGAAGAGTTCAACAAAATGTGCATTTTAGGAGACTTGATACCAAGATAGGATGCCACGGTATCCTGTAACATCTGCAAATAACTTAAGTATCCATTGAAAAAGAAGATGAAGATGGCAGATTTATGTGGGCAAGGCTTCCAATTGAAACCAAGTTAACCAACAGCTAGCATTTATTTCCCTGCTTATTTCAAGAAAGGCTTGGATTTTTTATTGGTTGATTTTTTTTAAACCAGAAAATTGACTACACATGCACACACATGGAAAAAGGAACAACTTAGAACCTTAATCAAGTTAAACATGAAAAATAAAATAAATATTTTGCAAAAATACTAAGATTGCCCAAATACTCTTATATCAAGGAAAACTTTGAACTTATATCAACAAACTAGACATCCATTGATCAGGCAACCAAGGAAGGAGAAAGGAATTGAATTAACTAACCTCGTCAGCGAGAAGAATCAGGCCCTCTTGTTTTCCTTCGGAAACCTAATAAAGCTCAATGCTGGTAGAGAGGTGGTGGTGGTGGTGGTGGTCAAGGAGGTCAAGGGGTTGGGAGAGGAAGGAGGAAGAGAGGAGCAAGAGGAGGTGCTGGCAGGAGGGGTTGGGGAGGAGGAGGTGCTAGTAGGAGGGTGACGTGGAGGAGGAAGAGGACAGCGACAAGGATGCAGAAGAGTAGGAGGGCGGCAGGGAAGAGGAGGAAGAGCAGGGCAGCAAGGAGGAGGTGTTCGTAGGAGGTCAATGGGGAGGAAGAAGAGGAAGGGCGAGAGGAGGAGGAGGTGGAGGAGGAAGGCAGTGAGGAGGAGGAGTAGGAGGGAGGCAGGGTGGAGGAAGAGGATGGGGTGAGGTGGAGGAGGAAGAGGGAAACAACGAGGATGAGGGTAGTGAGGAGTTACCTGAGGGGCGACGATGAGGAGGGGCAGCGATCGACAAGGAGGGCTCTGTGGGACAAGTGTTGGTGACGAGGGCCCCATGAGACGAGGAGGGCTCTGTGTGAAGTGTGGGGGAGGAGATGACTCTCTACAGGTGTAGATGGCCCGGCATTTGCCGTCGGTTATATTAGTAAGTGACGGTAAATGTCCAAATGAATTCCAACCCTCACACCCATATTTTGATAACATTCGCAGTTTAATTTTAGCCTGAAATTTAACTGACATTTGCCATCAGTTATATTAGTAAGTGACGACAAATGTCCAAATGAATTCCAACCCTCGTGCCCAAATTTCTTGACATTTGTGGTTTAATTTTAGCCCACAATTTACCGTCGCCTTTTAGAATAAATGACGGCAAATATTTATTTGTCGCCGCTTTATTAACCAACGATACATATAAATATCAACCTTGCGTGCCAATTGCTGCTTTTTGATGGTGATGGCAGAGGGGTAATTTTAATCATGTATTTGCCATTGCTTATGTAAATAACCGATGGTAAAAATATTTTCGCTGTCACTTGAACAATCAACGATAGATTTGCTTTTTCTAGTAGTGTATATATACACGCATCTATCTTGAAGAGAAGGAGCTTAAGAGACCCAATGGGGCGACTGATGAGGCACTCATCATAGCTCATAATTTACCAAAAATAGTTAGTTTACCTAGTTAATTAGTACTTAATGCCAAATAAACAAGGTTAATTATCTATATAACTAATAATAGGCTTGAATTTAAAATAAACATTAATTGGGCCTTATTATCATCAATAATGTGTATCATTATTTTAAGTTAAGATTAAGGACTTAAAATCATCACTTAAGCTATTTAGAATATAGCTAGTTAAGTTAATACTTAATTCAAAACCTAAGTTAATAATTAAAGCCTTAAGTTACACTTTAAATTATGTGACACACCTTGGGACAAAAATGTAATTAAACCTCAAAACTTTGTTCATTAATGTTTATATAATCTACTATAAAAGGTTGAGGGGAAAGTAAATTAATTTACACCTTTAAATCATAAAAATACATTTTAATCCCTAAAATCATTTTATTTAAGTCCTTTTGATCTGCATTTTGGTCCTTGTGTACACATTGTCTCCTTCAACTCTAATGGCCGACAACTGTCCAAACACATCATTCTCCGACAATGGTACATTGGATGGCCAACCAGCTTTTCCGTGGTCGCCAAGTCACCTCTCAATAGACTTCACATCTAATGGCTTCGATTAGTCGTTAACCACCTTCTTCAACGTGTGAGAATCATCGTTGTCGGAGAAGACGATGGCCATTCTCTTGAACCTAAAGACCACCTCTGTCCACATTCCTCCCAACTACACCTCTAGCAGGCCTATAAATAGACCTCTAGACCCTCGGATTGGAGCATCAAGCCCCTATCCCTCTACCCCCAACTGTGCTTGATTGTAGGCTTTCTTCCTTATCTCCAGCGTCTCCCCAACCCTTTCTCAGACGAGCTCCAATGGAGATCGTCATCTCTTTCACCTCCTCTACCTCCACTCTACCTCACCAAAGGTGGAGCCACGCTAAAACCCTCTCTCTCTACCTTCGATTGGCTGGAGCTCTTTTCTCACCTCAATTGTTTCATTCTCAGCTCTGGTGAGCTACTCTCGAAGCCATTCTCACCATTTCCTCCAATTAAGTGTTCCAAATTCCTCACCTCCTTCTTTAGTGTAGATATGGTTTTTCAATTCATAGATTAGAGTAGTTTAGATCTTTGATTTAGATATTTTCTTCTTCAACTTCGGCAACCCCAATTCTAGTTTTCATCGATCTCCGATGTCAAAATTAACTATTAGTTCACCTTCTCCACCTCACGATGACCCATTTCCACTTCTTCTCCCTTGCTATTGATCATCACATGCTAAAGGCCCAAATCCATAGCCCATCGGGCCTCCACTACCTTTGGTGGAGCTCCTTCGAGCTTCCCACCTCCAAATTGGTCCTTCGTCCATTATTGCAACACCATAAGGACCATTTCACCTCATTTTATTTCAAGATTCACTCATTCTAGTATTCTAATTCTATCATCTTCTCAACAACCTCGAGCTTTCTACACTTCTAGAATCCTTCTCTAATCTACTTAGAGAGTTTGCGAGCTTCTTGAGATCATAAGGAAGATTTTGAGCTTCTCTTTGTAATGTTTTATGAAGTGCACCTCCTTGACGATCACAGCAGTTTCATTGCCTTTGCTCGATCACTGTCTCCAACTGCAGCGAGTTAAAAATTCCAGATAATAGATCCTAAGAAACTTTAATCAACTCCTATCAACTCCTTAGTACTCAGATATCAATTTCCAACCTTTGAATTTGAGTTTCATTGATTCTACCTCCCTGACCTCACTTGTCTTCCTCAACTCTGGCGAGGCGAGGATGCAAAGTTCCTTCCTTCCAAAACCTCAGCAATAGGTCCATGAGCAACAGTAGAACTCATTGAGCATGAAACAACCTCGTGCAAGGTTGTTAGCACCCTCATTTAACCCAACGAACACACCTCCAAATGAGTAGAGGAGGTGTTGGTGCAAGTGCACCACAGATTGTTGATTTTGATGATAACAAAATACTTGTATTTTAACATTTGCATTGAGTTTATAGTTTTAGAATAAATGCAAATAGAAGCAAGTATGAGGAGCTCAAGCTTAAGTCCATTAATGAGCATGGAGGAGCTTGATGGAAGAACAAAAGCATCAAGGAGAGTGAAGCTAGAGCTTAAGGCTAAAGCTTGACGAAAAAGGAGAAAGAAGAATAGGATAGAGTCTTTCTATTTCATGTTTTTGTATGTTCTTGCTCTCTTTTCTTTAGATTTTTTGTAAAGAGCCCAAAATATATTAACCTAAGTCTAAGAAACACTTACCTATCCTTAGAAAACTTCGGTAAGTCATATAATAGACCTAGAAAACCCAAATCATAATAAGACAACCTTATTAGATGTCCAACATGCTTACCGGACATCTGATAGGTCATTTTAAGTCATCAGATGTTTAGATCAGACATCCAATCTCTTGTTAGACCAAAATTCTCGAGAACAAACTCTGGAGTAGTTTATTAGTATTTTCAGACGTCCATAGAGCCTTCCAAATGTTTGGTAATAGCTCCTCGGGAATCAATTCCCACATAGCACCCTTAGTATCAAACGTCCAGAACCACTGTTAGACATCCAATCTGACATCCGAGCTTATTACACTAGAATCCTGTTTGGATCTGATCCATTCCAAGGAGAACCCCTTTAGAATTAGACGTCTAATATTTCACCTAGACGTCTTCAAATGACATCCCAGATGTCTAGCCTAGAACCCTATTTCTATCTAACTAAATCAGGAATACTAACCCCTTGTATCAAACGTCTCACCCAAAAATCAAATGTCTGATTCTTCTATTAGAGTCATTATGACCTTGATTTCAACCTGATTTGTCTTGGAATCTATCCCAATGGCTAGGAGCCTTCTCCTAAGCCTTCTTAAAGGTTCCTAAGGCCTCTATAAATAGTAGAGGACTTCATCTTGGTCACACACAATATAGAGATGATTCTTCTCTCTATTATACCCATTTTATGAGAAATCAAAAGATGAAAATTGTGGTCTTGCTCTCGAAACTCCATACTTCATATCCGAGAGCACCGATACTCTATTGCGCACTCACGTCAATCCACTTCCACCTTAAGGGACGTAATTCTTGCTGATAGGTCCACTTTAGTGGACTAAATTAGAACCTAAGAATAATATTATTGGAACAAGAGATTAATTTGTAGCATGCATCATATTGACAAAATTATGTGAGCTCTAGATTTATTATTTTATGCATTAATTACATTAATTTTTATATGCAAGGATTAAGTATTCATTTTAGAGGCAAAGGCATCACATCAATCTCAATTTGAGATACCATAGTAATATTGGGATTTTGTTCTATCAAAAAAGCAAGGGAATCATTTTTTCGTGCATCCCTATATAGCTTTCAATTAATCAATGGCATTCCCTTCCTTATTTTCCCTCAAACCACTCTTTTACCTTTTTTTGGTGACATGAAATCACATTAATCTCTTATTCTCTCTCTCTCTCCAATATGCTCTTGAATTCTCTCTCTCATTCTTGATATAACAGCGAGGCGGTAGGGCCAAGGAGCATCTTCTTCCTCCTCGTGAGGAAAGCCCCCCTCCCCACATCCTCTCCTCACCAATCCAACACCATGACTCGCCCTCGACCACACTTTGTCTTGCGACAAAGCACATCACCAAACCGTCGTCCACCATTGCGAGCCATTCATAACCACAACCACAACCTCCTACCACCGCGTGGCCCCAACTACATCACCGCAAACCACCATCGTGGTCGGTGGTGACAGCGCCGACGCCATCACCAAGCTCCACCTCCTTACTGCGACTACGCTTTCCTCTTCGCAAGTTCATCACCACGCTCTGCAGTCTTCTTCAATTCTCCACCGCATCTCGTTGCTATCGTGACAACTCCTGCAACCATGCCATCACTACTAACCTGCTCTCTCTCCCGCAGCCTACACGTACACATACCTAGAGTATGATGAGTTAAGCCATCCGGGAAGACTTGCAGCCATCCGAGAAGGAAACTCCCATACACACGACCTCTTCTTCCTCAACCGCCCTTCCTTTTCCTTTTCTGTTTCTCCTTCCAACAAAAGTCAACACTGCCATAGCATAGCCTCCACCTAGCGTCCATCCCCCTTAGGCGTAAGCAGCCTCTGCACGCCCAACCACCATCAGCACCACCACTGCGCACCACCTCACGCACGCAAGTGGCCCAAGCCTCTCGTCGCCATCGACCTTCACTGCATACGCACACTGCCTCCTCACGCCAATTCTGCGTGTAACAGTACTCAGAGGAGCAACTCCATCCACGACCACGCCCTCACGTGCAGCAGCAGCTTCATCTTCAACCTTTGTAACCACCGATGGCTCCAAGAAGAACCCAAAGCCACCAGCCATCTCCTCCATGTAGCTGTTGCCATCAGCCATCCCACACCGTGCCATCAACTCCATAGGACCCACCTTGCCTCCACGAGCTTGACCACATGCGCAGCATCCTCTACCGCAAGCCACGTTCATCTGTGAGCCGTCGGCACCACCAATGGGATCCTCCACTCCGGCGACCGCCACTGGTCATTGTTTTCCTCGTTGCGACCCCCAATGGATTGGCCTCGACCAACTCAACCTCCTCAGAGTTTCCCACAGCCAGTCGTGCCCTCCTCCATGCATGCGCCTCCTTTAAACAACATCCTCTGGGTTTCAATAAAAATTACATTTCATGCCATGGATGAGAAAATGATTTTCTTTTATTTGATTAGTTTATTTATCTGAATTTGCACACTTGCCCTCAAGTTCCAAAGTATTCCTTCCATGCATTCATATCCTCATGTTTGCTTAGGTCTATAGATAAATGCATGAAATGTCATCAAACTTAAAGGAGAAAGCCCAATGTCTTGAAGTTTAATTACATTACATGTCATTATGGATTATTTTATTGAGGTAAAATTGCACACATAACCCTTTCATACTTGAGTTATTCCTTTCACCTCATTTCGTGTCAAATTTGGACACGGATTTAGCACATAATTGGGTGAATATTAAGGAAAGTATTTGTGAATTTATTGCAATCATTCCTCCCTGTGGTTACGACCTAATCCATCATGGTTAGTTTTAATAATAAATATTTTTGATCAGGGATTTTTCCTCTATGCGATTTTACTGCGACGATGTATATTTTCTGACATAATTTTTTTTGCAAGTGAAATCTCCCATTTACTTACCTATAGAAGCTTAGGTTAAACTTTGTATTTGGGCTCTATATGTTTTATTGTTATTGTTTTAGTTTTTGGTTGGTTATTCGTGTGGCAAATTCCCATTTCCTTCGTGAGACAAAATTCTCCTCATAAAGAAGAGTGGCTTTGAGGTGCACTACCCTTGTATAAGTGGTGTGGTTTGTATTGAGGTTGTGTCACCCTTGGTTTAAGTGACACGTATAGTGAATTTTGATCTATTCGGTCAATCGGTAAATCCTATGTTGGGAAGACTTAGGTGGTGGTTTTTACCCTTGGGGTTTCCACCTAAAAATCCTTTGCTTTTGTGGTGGATGCTACTTTGCGTGATTTCATTTTATTTGTATTAAATTTCAATTCACTATTCACCTCCTTCTGGTGGAATTTCATTTGGTATCAAAGCGAGGACTCACAAATCGATGTAACAAATTGGTGAGAATATGGAGGGGAGAATCTTCATGACAAGACATGAGGAGGGACAATCCACGACCAGTCCTCCTCTCTTCGATGAAAGCAACTACACATATTGGAAACACTAGATGAAGATGTGGTTGTAGGCAAATGACTACAAAATTTGGGTGAGGTGAGAAGTTCCATACGAAATCCTGGAGAGACCTAGGGGAATATACTCTCGACAACAAATCCGGGAGTTATCTCTCAATGTGAAGACCATGAACGTGTTGTATTGCGCATTGAGTCTAAAGCAGTTCAATTGAATTTTGCAATGCACTACCACCTACGGAATTTGGTACACTTTAGAGGTAACCCATGAAGGTACATCAAAGGCAAAAACCTCGAAGATTAATTTTCCTTCTCAAGAGTTTGAATCCTCTTCTATGAAAGATAACAAGAACTTAAATAAGATGTACACTAGGTTCACACTTATTGTGAACAATCTTAAGTCACTTGGGAAGACCTTCGTTGAAGGGGAGCTTCAATCCAAGTTACTTCGTTCCCTCGGATCTAATTAGCAACAAAAAATAATTGCAATCGAGGAAGCTCACAAAATTGAATAACTCAAGATGTAGGATCTACTTGGCAACCTCATGCATTTGAAAACAAGATGAAGCAAAGGAGAATGAAGGAGACACTGGAGATGAAGATGAAGAGCCTTGCCTTCAAGGTCGCATCGGATGATGAGGTAAGTTCCGATGATGAGGAACTTGAATTTTTAGCTAACAAGCTTTCCAAGTTTCTCAAGTATAGGGAATGCAAGGGGAAGGAGAAGAAGAAAAGGTCAACACATTGCTATCATTGCAACAAGAAGGGGCACATTAGACCGAAGTACCTTCTCTTGAAGAAGGAAAAAAAGGAGAAAAATAAGAATAAGGTGTTCCAAGCAACTCAGGATGACTCGAGCTCAGAGGAAGAAGAAGAAACAAAGAGCAAAATCGCATGCCTTGGCTTCATGGCTATTGCGGATCATAGTGACAATGGCAACGAAAACAACTCCAACAAGGAGGAGGTAAACTCTTTCACTTTAGATGAATTTCAAGAAGCCCTAGAAGAGTTATATGTTAGCAAATCATTAAAGTTAGAAAATAAAAATATGAAAAAGGATTCTTTTGCCTTAAAATCTGAAATAGATAATCTTATTGCTAAAGATCAAAATTTGAATGCCTCTTTGAATTCTATCAAGTTTGAAAAAAATGCTCTTGTATTAGAAAATCATGACCTAATTTTAAGAAACACTAAATTGTTTGTTGAAAATAGCTTATTGAAATTTGAAACTTCTATTTTAAAAAGCAAGATGAGTATTATTGAAGAAAACCTTGCTTGCCTTAAAGAGAAATATGACAAATTGTTAAGTTAGATAGAGTCACTAAAGGAAAGACTCCGGTTAATGGAAAGTTTGAAAATGGGCACACCAAAACATCTTATGCACATATGTCAAATGGTTGGAATCCAAATGGACCCCAACCTTGGTTGAGAAGGGCTAACCATGAAGGACCCAAGAAAATGTGGGTACCTAGATCTCTTGTGCATTCTTGTTTTGCAGATTTTGAAATGGATTCAAGGAATTATCTTTATGGAATCCATCAAGGGAGAATCAAGATTCTTGGCAAACCAAATGGGTATAGTGGATGGAACCCATACTATTGGAGGGAATATTTTTTATTTTGATGATCTATTTCTAATGGGCATCAAGATAGGGGGAGAAGTTTAAACTTGTTATAGGCAATAATTCTATTAAAAAGGGGAAGATTATCCTCAAAAATAGTAGTTGAAAATCTACATAGAAATGCATGTAGTTAGGAGGAGATTATAAAGCCTTTTGAGTTATGTTATGTCAAAAAGGGGGAGTAAATGAATTTTAGAAAATCACATCTCTTGTATAATTATGTCAAAAAGGAACAGTTAACCCAATTTTAGAAGAACTTGTTTTAAGGGGGTGCCACAAGATAAGTTGATTAAAATTGATTAAACCTTTTTGATAACGTTAAAAAGGGGGAGAATTTTTTAGTATTATTTATGATTTTGTCATCATCAAAAAGGGGGAGATTGTTGGTGCAAGTGCACCACGATCGTTGATTTTGATGATAAAAAAATACTTGTATTTTAACATTTGCATTGAGTTTATAGTTTCAGATTAAATGCAAATGGAAGCAAGTATGAGGAACTCAAGCTCAAGTCCATCAAGGAGTAGGGAGGAGCTTGATGGAAGAACAAATGCATCAAGGAGAGTGAAGATGGAGCTTACAGCTAAAGGTAGAAGGAGAAAGAAGAATAGGATGGAGTCTTTCTATTTCATGTTTTTGTATGTTGTTGCTCTCTCTTTTCTTTAGACTTTTTGTAAAGAGCCCAAAATATATTAACCTAAGTCCTAAGGAACAGTTACCTATCCTTAGAACACTTAGGCAAATCCTAGAATAGGCCTAGAAAATCCAAAATCATAATCAAACAACCTTTTCAGACGTCCAACATGCTTATCAGATGTCTAATAGGTCATTTTAAGTCGTTAGATGCTTAGATTAGACGTCCAATAATAGGACCGTTACTCTTGCTAGACCAAAATTCTCAAGAACAAACTCAAGAGTATTTTATTTGTATTTTCAGACATCCACAGAGCCTTCCAGACGTCTAATAAGGAGGCATTGGAGCTTGTCAGACCAAATCCAACCGTTAGCTACTCAGGAATTATTGTATCGGAGAAATCGTCATAAAAGGTTGAGTTTTGAAAACCCGTTGTTGTAGTGTGATTTGGGAGAAATCCATTAATAAATAAATTTATTGAAACTCAAAAGAAATTTTGGGTTGCTCGCGTGACAGGCACGTTGGATCACGTGTACATGCCCCGAGCCCATCCGTGTAGCCACATGGCCATTGCTGATGTTGCTCAATCCTCATCTGACAATGGAACTCTCCCGGACCCGTGATTTGAGGCGTATGGATTCTAACACGCGTCGTAGAGTTGTGCCTGGAGGCATTCTCCATTGTGCTATCTCCGTGGATTGGTGTGGAGAATGTTTGATAGCTGTGCCCTCTCAACCGTTGAGACAAGATCCAACGGCTGAGATCTTGCCTTGCTCACACCTTCAGAAGCTGAGAAGAGATGCTGTGGTCGATTTGGGCAGCTGTGATGGCACCATGTAGCGCCATCTTGGCCATCCATCTTCATATGCTCATAGGCGGTGCCACAGATGTCGGATTGGATCAATTTTCACACCGTTAGGTTGCGATTGTCGATCCAAACCCATCAGTGCAATCGGATTTGTCATATGAAGTACTGATTTGCACCACCTGGCCCCTTGACCTCTAATCTTTCTTAGATTGCATCTGATGTCCGGAAGTCCGATTAAGGTGATCTTGGAGTCGTTGAACTCCAATCATCTCCTTGATCAAATCCGTATGGTTAGATCTTCAATCCGAGGCCCCGATTAAATATCGCCCTGTACCCTGACCACTAAAAAGAGTAAATTACTATACAGTTTATACAATTTGACCTAAATGCATGATGATGCATGTTATGCAATATTTACAATGCATGATGCTTCTACGACACTGAGAACATGCATAAATAGACATTTTAGGCTATTCAGATGCATACACATCACACGCCCATTCCAATCTTTTGCTAGTCCCTAGCAAAAACTATATGCTATTTATAAAAGAATTAGATTTGTATTTCTTAGGCAAAAGTTATTCTTCACCACTAGAAAATTTTTACTAAGGACCTGAAGTACAAAGACACAACATCACCCAGGTGTCTGCCAAAATGCAGACCTCCCAAGACGTTGCCTTATTCAAAGAAGGATCATTTTCTTTTTCTTCTTTTCTAATTTTTTTGGATTTTTGAGTTTAGGGTTTCGAAGCAGCTTTCCACGGCCACTTAACCATATCTTTATGTATGGTTAGTCTCACTGATCGGCAATTAGAATGTACTTCGGGTTTCTACGCCCCTAGGTGACCTAAAAAGAATTCTACCTAAAGGTGTATCTATACAACCGGTAGCATTCTCTCTACTTTTATTTTTATGGGGTCAACACAAGGGCGAACCTAGTGTATATCTCCCTAGCTTATTCTACTTCTCCACTTCATTCTAAGTGTTTAGAATTAAACGTGCATTTTTGTGAGCTGGGTTCTGAACAACTGACCAATGGGCTGTTACCCATGCTAACTTGCCAGCCATACTCATGCAATGAAGTGTGGCTTAGTTCTTTCTTCTTTTCTTCTTTTTTTGTATACTTTTCTTTTTTCTTTTCATTTTTTTTAGTAGGTGGCTTTCCTGATCTAAGATTTACCTAAAGGAAGTAAGAAGAGAATGGTCATGTGGCTAGGCTTTGGACAACTGTCCAATGAATTGTTACCCATGATAACTTGCTAGCCATACCACCCTAGAAGGTTCATTAGCTACCCAATTTTCATTAAAATCATCGAAAAGTGAGTCAGTGCAAATACTGTGTAGATGCTTAGACTTAAAGTCCCCTCAAATCAGGGGGCAGGTTGATAAGTCATGCACTTATCACCCCAACTTATTTAATCAAATTAGAAATACATTCAAACTGGTGAGGACTCAAGAAACAAATCCACATTTTAGTGGACACCCAGGCTGATTAAGCCCAAAGACCTGAAGGGTCTAAGTGTTTAGGTCCTACTGTATTATTTCCTAAGGTTGAAAAATCCTAATTCCCAACTATTCTTTTCCTAATTCAATTTTTTTTTAATAAATAAAGTGAAAAATAAGCAGAATTTACAAGAATTCCATAGAGCTAACAAAATGATTCAGAAATGAATCCACCCCCCATGCCTAGGTGATGCAATGTCCTCATTAAAAATAAAAGGCATGAGAAGTAGGGTAGAATGAAGAAAATATCACTTGTATTCCATGATGCTCGGGTCAAATCTGAATCAGACTATACAAGTGCTAAGTTTAATGCCATCGGCTAGGCGAAGTCCAGCCAAAGAAGTCACATTAAGGTTAAAGCAACCTTATCTGAGATGAGTTCTAGAATAACACGGTCGAGATAAGGTTTCAAACGCTGTCCATTGACCTTAAAAGAATTACCCATCTTTGGGTCAAAAATCTCAACAGCTCTATTTGGGAATATCCGATCGATGATGAACAGGCCATTCCACTTTTACCTAAGCTTGTTGAGAAAGAGCTTAAGTCAAGAATCAAAGAGCCATACCTTCTGGTTCGGCTCAAAGCTCTTGTATGAAATCAGTTGGTCAAGAAGATCTTGGAGCCTTATAGATCTTGGCATTCTTGTACACATCATTTCTAATCTCCTCCAACTCAGATAGTTGGAGCTTCCTAGTGTTGAATGTGGAAAAATCATCGCAAAAGGATTTGAGTTTGGAAAACCCATCATTGTAGTGCGATTTGCTAGGAAGTCCATCAGTAGATAATTTTAACCGAAACTCAAAGGAATTCCGGGTCGAACATAGGGAGGCGAACATTTGATTAAAAATCACGTTTGTTTTGTTATCATGAAGCAGATTAGTTCTTTGGATTAAATCTACGCTAGCTATCTACTTAAAGAATAATTAATAGAAGAGAGAGAAAAGAATGATACAAATAAAGAAAAATAGAGAGAGAATGAACAAGAATTTCATAATCACAATATCATGTCTATTACAACTAACCACTACAGTAGAAAGTGGGAAATCTACATTAGAAAGCGATAAAAGAGTAGGTGGAGAGAAGTTATCCTCCTCGACGACTGCTTGGAGGACGAGCCATGTTGACAGAGGGCCCAGAAGAATGTGGTGAGATGCTGGACGAATGAGAACAATGACAGACGACGAAGAACAAGGTAGGGCGATGTTGCAATGGGATCCGCTTCCCAAACAGTGGTGAGAAGACAACCGCGGGATGCTCCAGGAAGGAGGTGAGAAGATGGAAAATTATTTTTGTAACTCTAATGGAGCATCCCAGGTTTGGGACAAGCTTGTAGAGCCTTTGAGGGGGTGAGAGAAGAGAGGAAGGGAAGAAGAATTAGACTGGTAAGGGTTTCCTTTTATGGTTGTAGGGATTGAGGGTAATTTGGTCATTTTACACTTTAAAACATTCCTTCAGGGTCTTTAGTGATGGATTTAAGCATCACTAAAGACCCCAAATGTGCACTTAGTGCACTCGTACCCATTGCCTTCTCACCTTCAGCATTCAAAATGCGTGCCCACGATCTCAAATCCTCAGCCGTCCGATCGTGAGATCGGACAACTTAGGATTGATCGCACTAGCTCTTCATCACACGAAGGTTTCATCCTCATCAGCCATTGGATTCTACTTGATGCTCCTGATCGTGCATTGAGGGCGCACACGATTGTGCGTGCGCTCGATGGCTTGATCTAAGGTGTTGATCTAAGATCGGACGACCTAATTTTCCTCATGCACGCGAGGAGAGAGAGCATTGTGGCAGCTCGAACCCATGCTCCCCTGTTATGAAATGCCTTAACCAGTACACTATGCAACTATTTGAGGCACGAATATATTTCTTCTCTCACACATCCTCGACCGTTGGATCAAGATCCAATGGCTAAGGGTGCATAAGCTTTGCCTTTAGTTGAGAGGAGAGGTGCAGCCTGAGTTGATCTCAGCCGTTGGATCAAGATCTGACGACTGATATGCACTCAACGGTTGAGGAGAGAAAAGTAGCGGTGGGTCTTAGGCTAGTATGGCCGATTGAGGTGGCACCACGTGGCGCATTCTTGGCTGTCCATCTTCTGTGACTTGTAGATGGTGCCAGAGTGTCGGATTAGATCGATATTTGTGTCGTTTGGCTACAATCGTCGATCCGAACCCATTCATGCGGTTGAATTTGTCATTTGATCTACGGATTTACACCATCTTGACCCCTTGACCTCTGTTCTTTCTCAGACTGCATCTGATACTACGGAAGTCCGATCGTGGTGATCTTGGAGGAGTTGAACTCTGATCATCGCCCTGATCAAATCCGTATGGTTGGATCTTCAATCCAAGGCCCCGATAATGTATTACCCTATTCGCTGACCATAAAAAGAGAGAAATTAACTTAAAATTTATACAACCTAATCTAAATGAATGATAATGCATGTTATGCAATATTTATAATGTATGATGCAACTTTATGTCTAAGAACATGCAAAAATAGATGGTTTATGTGATATAATCATGTTTACATCACCTGGTCTTTCCGGCCAAACTTAAATCAAAGTTTTATTTCTTAATTGCCCAAAATGCCCGATGTTCAATCTCTACAGGTAATTGGCATGCCTTTCCATACAATAAACGAAATGGTGACATGCTGATAGGCATCTTGTACGCCGTATGGTAGGCCCAAAGAGCGTCCTTAAGCCTTTGAGTCCAATCTTTTCGATGAGGTCTAACCATTTTTTGCAGAATATTCTTGATCTCTAGATTGGAGATCTCGATCTGTCCGTTCGTCTGAGGGTGGTAATGTGTGGAGATTTTGTGATTTACCCCATATTTTGCTAGTAAATTATGAAACTGGGCATTTGTGAAGTAAGTACCACCATCGCTGATGATGGCCCTTGGAATCCTGGATCGATTGAAGATATTCTTCTTGACAAAATTAATGACCACCTTGTGGTCATTGGTTTGGGTGGGAATAGCCTCGATCCACTTGGACATGTAATTAATAGCAATGAGAATGTACTGGTGTCCAAATGAAGGGAGGAAGGGTCCCATGAAATCGATGCCCCAAACGTCGAAGATTTTGACAGGAATGATTGGGTTTAGAGGCATCATATCTCTCTTGGTTATGCTCTCGAGTGCCTGGCATTAGGAACATGACCTCGAGAATTTCTAGGCATCCTTGAATAAAGAAGGCCAATAGAATCCATATTAAAATATTTTTGCAGCTATCTTTTTCCTAGAGAATGTCCACCACACGCAGACGCATGGCAGAACTCAAGTATGCTTTGCAACTCATTCTCGGGAACACATCGGCGAATAATCTGATTAGAGCTGATGCGATACAGTTGAGGGTCATCTCAGAAGTAATATTTGGCCTCAAATTTGAGTCTATCCAATTGTTGCTTGGTCCAATCCTATGGGCTTTGACCAACAGCCAAATAATTTATTATGTCTGTAAACCAAGGGGTTTGGACACCTGAAATTGCCAATATAGTCTCATCCGGAAAAGTATCAATAATCAAAATATTCGGACAAGAAGAATCACTTAGAAGCGTTGAAAGATGATCCGTCACCACATTCTGTGCCCCAGATTTATCTTTGATTTCAAGGTCGAATTCTTGAAGCAGAAGAATCCATCGAATGAGCTAGGGTTTGGCATCCTTTTTGGCTAAGAGATATCTCAAGGTCGAGTGGTCAGTGAAAATTATGACGTGAGACCTTAAGAGATAAGCCCAGAATTTTTCTAAAGCAAATACTGCAGCTAGTAATTCCTTCTCTGTAATAGTGTAATTCCTCTGGGCCTCATCCAGAGTTTTGCTAGAGTAGTAGATGACAGAGGGCTTTCTATCTATCTTTTGACCCAGAACAGCCTCGACCACGTAATCAGAATCGTCTGTCATAATCTCAAATGGGGCTATCCAGACCAGTGGTTGCAACGTTGGAGCACAAGTGACTACCATTTTAAGAAAGTCAAATGCCTTGCGGCATGATTCGTTGAAATCAAATGGCATATCTTTGGCGAGAAGGTTGCTCAAAGGTCAAGCAACCTTGAAGAAATCCTTTATGAACCTCCTATAGAATCCCACATGACCAAGAAATGAGCGGGTTTGTTTAGTAGATGTGGAAGGAGGAAGATTAGAAATAGCATCAACCATAGCTTTGTTGACTTTAATTCCCCGTTCAGAGATTACATGACCCAAGATGATACCATCTTGTGTCATGAAATGACTCTTTTCCCAGCTAAGGACCAATCTTGTTGGGATGCATCTTTTAAGGATCAATTCGAGATTAACCAGGCAAGATTCAAACGAATCTCCGAAAATGGAGAAATCATCGATGAAAACTTCCATAAATTCTCCCACCATGTCAGAAAAAATGGCTAGCATACACCTTTGAATAGTCGCAGGTGCATTGCAAAGCCCGAATGGCATCTACGGAAAGCAAAGGTTCTGTAGGGGTAGGTGAAAGTCATCTTTTCCTGATCCTTGGGATGGATAGAGACTTGATTGTATCCCAAGTAACCATCCAGGAAACAGAAGTACTTTTGCCTTTCTAATCTTTCAAGGATCTGATCGATGAAGGGCAAAGGGAAATGATCCTTTTTGGTGACTGTGTTCAGCTTCCTCTAATCAATACAGACTCTCTAGGAGGAAGCTGAACGAGTTGTGACAGATTCTCCTTTCTCGTTAGTCACATGTAATCTTGACTTTCTTAGGAACAATTTGCACGGGACTTACCCATGGACTATTCGAGATCGAATAGATGATTCCTGATCAAGCCACTTATTAATTTCTTTCTTGACCACTTCTCACATATTAGGGTTCAATCTCCTCTGCATCTGGTGAGAAGGGTGGGATCCATCTTCCATGAAAATTCTGTGACTGCAGTAAGATGGGTCAATACGCCTAAGATCATGGATGGTCCAACCAATTGCTTCTTTATGTTCTTTTAAAACCTTGATTAGTATCTCCTACTCCGTAGTCAATCTAGAATTGATAATCACAGGGAGCGTCTTCTTAGGTCGAAAAAATTGATATTTCAAACTCTCAGGCAATGGTTTCAGTTCGAGCTGGGGTGGGTCTAAGATGGAAGGTAAGGAGGATGCTGATGAAGATTCATCAGGATGATCGAGAGGAAGAGGTTGAAAGTGAACAAAATCAGCAACCTCTTCAGAATGTGATGGGTTTGCCATGGAGGGTTGTGGGATGGGTTCATCGGTGCAAGAGGAACTCTCAATAGCAGATATAGCCATACATGTCTCAATATTCAAATGGTCTTCCTCGAGTTTCTTTATAAATCCATAATCCTCAAATTTATTAATCGCCTTAAAAATATCCAGTTTCAGTTTTCAAACCCCAAAAGCGATTTCCATGCTACCGCTCTCACAATTGATATTGCCCTTAGCGGTAGCTAGGAACAGACGCCCCAGAATGATGGGCATGTTCCTTAAATTCTTAGGTACATCTATGTTAAGGATAAGGAAATCTACAGGAAAATAGAAGCTCTTAACCTTGATAATAAAATCCTCAATAACGCCTCTCGAATTTGTGACCGAATGGTTTGCTAACTATAGCATTACTAAGGTCAGCCGAAGTTCACCTAATCCAAACTTCTCAAAAAGAGAAGTTGGAATTAGGTTAATGGATGCACCTAGATCCAAGAGTTCCTAGTCAAAAGTGTAATCTCCGATAACACATGAAATCAGAGGGGCACCTGGATCTCTCTTTTTCGGAGGAAGGTGATGCAGGGTAACAGAACTAGCCTGCTTAGAGAATATTACCTTCCTTAGAACAGATTCCCTCAGCTTACGCTTCTGGGTGCATAAATCCTTTAAGAATTTAGCATAAGCCAATATGTGTTTGATAGCATCGAGGAGCGAGGTATTGATTTCATCATTCTTGAATATATTTAAGAGCTCCTCATTACTATCAATAGGCTTCTTCTTCCGGGGTTTAATCAAGGTCTCAGGAAAAGGAACATGATTCAGCTCCTCGGAATCAGGTTCCTGAGCCTTGATTTCTTCTTTAGAGTTCTCCTTTCTTTCCTTAGGCTCACCAGGTTTTTCTTGACTAGAGCAGGGTAGGTGTGCGTCTTGGGTTTGCCTTCCACTCCTCAAAGTAACGGAGTTGGTAGATGCATACGGGTTTGTGTTTTGGGGAGGGTTAGGAAAGATCAGAAGGGCTTGATTAACCAGAACCCCGGATTTGACGAAGTAGAAGAGGGTGGACCCTACTCAACCACCTGAGCATGTGAGTGTGGGTCCCTCTGATTCTCGTACCCTTGAGCTTGATTGCCCGGATTCTGTATGTTGCACGTGTTGAGTATGGGTTGAGATGGCAAGGATCTGGGCTGACGGGCATTAGTAATGAGCCCAGTTTGCATGTCGTCCAGCGATGTTTTCATTTGTTGCATGAGCTGAAGAATAGATCCTTGCATCTCTACCATCTGACGGCTCAAATCAGCCTGCCTTACGGGTTGATGAGCATACCAAGCTGGCTGATTGACCTAATTCAAGGGCAACTAAGTATAAACATGACCTTGACCCATTGGTCTTTGTGGAGCATAGTTGTTGGGTCAAAATTGAGTCTGCTGCCTCGGATTTTTCCAGGAGAAGTTAGGATGGTTCCTGTTTACTCAGCTTGATCGTGTTTTTAACAGTTAGTTGCGTCGTAGTATAGGTGACCAAGCATTGTCAACAAATAAAAATTTATTACTCGAAAACATAAGTAATCCAAGGGAGCAATTGGACACTTATTACAAATAAAATAAGTTAGGAAGGTCGAACATAGGGAGCAATTGGAATTTATTCACTAATGTCAATAATGTAATTGAACACTTAATTACTCAAAACTTAATTCAGAATATATATGCATGAGTTTAAAAGTTAATTGTGGCAAAAATAGAGAAATTGGATGTCTGATCATGAGATCAGACGTCTTAAAAGTTAATTGTCTACTTTCTCTTCTTCTTTGGCCGTCTGCTTCTTCTTCCTTATTTCTTCTCTATAGCTCTCTTGCCTTTCTTTCTTCTTCCTTCTTCTTATTTTCCTCTGTCTTCTGCCTTGCCTCTCTTCTGCAGTGTCTTTCTCCTTTTTCCCTGCGGGTCTTCTTTTTCTTTCCTTGGCTCTACTTCCCTTGGCTTCAGCTTTTCTTCTTCTTCTACTTCTGCTTGTCTTTCCCTTTCTTTCTTTCTTTCTTCTTCCTTCTTCAGCCTTAGCTCTCTAACTTCCTCTTCTCTTTGGCTTCACCTCTTCCTTCTGCCTTATCCTTCCTTCTCTTTTTCCTTCCTTCCTTCTTCCTTTTGCAGCTAAGTGTCAGCTCCTTCTTTTTCCCTATGCAAACACCACACAACAAAGCCTACCCCTCTACCCACACCTGCGTTTCTCTCTCTCTGTATATCACCCTTCAGTACGCTCTCCCAGAGCTTGGTATTCAGGTCAGGTCGTGTGCCCGGGTCCAAGCGCACTGGCGTGGGTGTGGTGCGCGAGGAGTGCTCAGGAGGATAGTCGGGTCAGGTTGCCAGGTCCACGGGATGAATTCACTGATGAGGCGTGTATAGGTGAGGGACCTCACCCCATGTGCTTTCGAGGCGAATAGCTAATATCACAAATCCAATTTATTGCACACACCTCACTCACAGGTTCACGAGGTGGGACTAATGTTCCACCCGCTTTTGCTTGCATGCCTACAGGAGATCTTCCTTCCAATTGTTGCAGCTGCAGGCCTCATAGTGCCAATTGCTTGGATAGCTAACTGTGCGAGACTCCCCCAAACCTGTTGGACCTGGGGCGAGCTTGCGACCTTCTCAAGCATCACTAATGGCGGATGGTGCTCAGAACCTGTATGACACAAAAGGGGCCTTGCGGCTCTATTAGACCATAGGAGGATCTTCGCCGTGTCACGGCGAAGGTGAGGTGGTAGGTGGCAGGCCGCGGGGCGGCCTAGGCGTGCGTGCCTAGGTCGCTCTGTGGCTGGATTTATGGGTTAGGTTAGGGGGCGTTTGTGGTGGTGTAGGCGGTCTGTGAGTAGGTGGATGATGCTCAGTGGAGTGTGGCGGAGGTTGTAGGGTGGGTGGCGAGACGTGTGGAATTTTGGAATGACGAGTGTGTCTCGCCGGAGGTCGGTCGAAGATGGGGATGATGGCGGTGGACAGTGGCAGTCGAGGGGTGTTTTGTGAAATAGGTTGAGGGGAATTGAAGAGGGGATAGAGATGAACGGTTCTAACCTAGTTAAGTGGATGAAGGGGGAGAGAGGGCGGCTAGCAGTACCTGCTGTCGCTGGAGAAGAAGGCCTCCAGTGGAGGAAGACTGAGGCGACGACTGGGCTAGGGATGCTTGCGTAGGTGTTGCGCGACGCGGAGGAGGATGGGGAGGACAGCTTTGCCACTGGTATTGTGGCAGAGCGATGAGAAAGAGGAGGGGGGTTCACCGGAGCTTGCTGGACCACTTAACCGAAGGAGAAGAAGAAAAAATTGAGATGGAATTCCGGCCAAGTCGAGCTAAAGGGGTGCAACAGGAGTTGAGGGTCATTTTATAGGCACTGGCAGGGACTCCTGTGCTTGGAAGACATGCTTCCAAGCGCGGGAATCCTCGCCGAAGATGGAATTAATTAAGAGACCCAAATCTCTCATGCGTTCGCACTAGAGATTGGGTGCAAATCAGGGATTAGGATCAAGCACAGATGGAAGGGAATTCCTCAGAGAATCTCCCTTCCAAATCTAGGAGGAGATCTCTGAGGAATCAGGGAGTATTCCCCCTCCATTCCTCCCCGGAGTGGGATTTCTCCCAATTAATGGTGGAGGGACCTGCTTGTAAGAGTGGCGAGGAAGTTAGGGGAGTCTGTGCAATGGTTTTCAAAATATAGGGACCAAAATGTAATTGGGTGTCCTAATTTGCAAAGTAGGTCAAGATGACCTCCCCTTAGGTCCAAATTTTGGTACAAACCTAATTTTGACCTAAGGAATCCAATGGTGAAGTTGGATTTTAGGTTTGACCACGTTTGACTAGACATTTTGCATAAAAATTCAAATTAGGTCAATTGATGAGGTAGGACCCCAATCTAGGTAAAACTAGGTTTCAAAGGTCAATCTTAAGGTTCTAAACCCTAGGGGATATTTTTCCATGAATTTTAGAGGGTTTACTTGATTTTTATCCTGACTGAAACCTTGTTGAATTAAGCAAGTCTATTTTAGGGTTACAAAATGTCATTTAATTCCTAGACTGCACATTAACCCATTTCTGACTGAACCAACCCACTTTTCATCTTATTCAGACCATTTGACCTATGTTTTGCCTCTGAGAAATCCTGTTTATGTATTGTAATGGTAAAATTACAGTTTTAACCTTTATTTCATGTTTTCTTCTCAGAACACTTATTCCTTCAATTAAGCCCTTCTCTAGGTTATGTAGGAGCTTTTATTCTCTTTCTTAGGTCAAGATGGGCTAGTTATGGCTCATGATGAGGCTCTCATCAGTTCCTCCAACTTGGATTATAAGCATTGGAATATGAGTTGGACCTAACATTCTCCTATACAGCATAGACATCCTCATAGGGTGAGGATGGGGAGAAAGAAAGGGAGGGATCAGAGAAACTGGGATCAAAGGCCCCAGTTTGGAACCCGTGGGGTTTCAAGTAATGCTGGCTCATAGGTTGAGTCTCATCCAGTTGATTCACGAACTCTCGTCCAGAAGGAGCTCATGAAGAATGGAATCCCAAATTTTGGGATTGAGTGGATCGAAAATTTTTCGCAGAGTTTCCAACCATCCACTCCATTCTTTTGGTAACCAGGTTCACCTTATCTAGTTTATTACAAATCATCTCCATATCGAATGAATGAGATTCATGGACCTCATTAACATTCGGTATGGGTTGTTAGGACTGGTAAACTTATCCATGGAGCATGATTGATTGAATTTTCACTAATTTCCTCAAACAAATCATGTGCACTATCTGCGTCTTTGTTGAGGAAATTGCCTCTGCAAGAAGCGTCCACGTGATTTTTGAGTTCCTCAGTCAACCTATGGTAAAAGACCTACACGAGTTGCTATTTTGGCACCTCGTGGTGTGGACACTTTCGCAATAAGTCATGGAACCACTCCTAGGCACCATGAAACTGCTTCCTTGGCCATTGGGTGAAAGTAGTAATCGCTTGCCTCAGTGCATTGGTATGCCCGACTGGAAAGAATTTCTTTAAGAAAGCTAATTTAATACCATTGCAAGTTGCGATCGGCGTTCCAATTGTGCGGTACCAATGTGCGACCTTATCCCTAAGAGAGTGGGGAAAGAGCCTCATGATCATTTGATCTTCAACCACATTTCGCACTTTGGTGGTCTGGACCAAAGTGGTCAAGTACTCCAGATGTTGAAACGGATCTTCAGAGCCATGCCCATGAAAATCTTTGATCAGGCTTAACACCTAGGGCTTGATTTCAACATCTCTGACTGGAATCTGGACGTCAGGACATTCCCCGTAATTTGAAGGATCGTAAAAATCTTTCAAGGATTGAGCGCCTTGCATTCTCTGGAACCATTCCCACATTTTCTACATTTGTTCCAATTGCCTTTGAAACATCTCTTATTGATTCTGAGGCAGAGGAGGTTGTTGATCATCCATGGGATCAAATTGGCCAAAATTCAATCTACGCCTCCTAGAATGATCTAATGGTCCTTCCAATCGAGGATTCAATGACCTCCTTCCAAGTATAAACTAGGAAAAGGTCGGAAGGACTGGGGATAAGAACCCTACAGCACAAGAAAACAATCCTGTCCTTAAGTTGGGTAGCCTAAGGATAGATTCAAACCATAATACGAATTTTGTGTTGTCCTTAATCCAAAAGTTGGCTAAGTTGGGATGGCAAGACAGGGGGAGCATGTCACGATGGCCGCTAATTATGCCAAACCCGTGCCTACTTAAGTCATTTGATAATCAGGCTACCCAACTTAACACCTTCTGGAGAAAGTAGACGTCACAAATTCGCACCATAATTCTAGAAATACCTTGAAACTGACGGATGAGTCCTAAGGCCAACATCTACTTAATTTTAACTTAGGCATAGGATTGTAGCACTTATGGAATGTGGTGGGCCCTTAAAATGGGTTGTGCCCTTAATGATTGATTGAATATGTGTGAGTGCATGCATAACTAGGGTTTTCAAGCAAGATTATTTGGATGAGTGGATTTTAAGGTTCAAATCTTTCTTAAGTAGCTTTCAGGGTTTAGAATTAGGTAGATTCAATTAAGTTCAAGAAGAAAACTAGATATTCAAAACACAGGTGAAAATCTTTTCCTTTTGAAATCAAAAGTAAAGTGGAGTGCCTGGTATTGACTTAAATTGTAAACCCTAAGGGGAAGCTACTTGAAGAGTTGATTTTAGATGAAGTGGTGCGACCCAAACAACTCAAACAATTGGCTTTAATGCACCACTGAGTTAGGCACACAAGTGGTACCTAATCTGATTTCTACTCAATTATGTGTTTGGGTGTGTGTACCGATTCAAAAGATCAGTTGATCGATTGAGTTTGAAAATCAGAAGAGGTTGTGTACCTCTGTGTTCTTTCTTTTTTTAGATTTTTTTTTCTTTTTATAAGCAGAGGGCGAGATGAGTGGAGGTGGAAATCAAAGCATCCAAACTAATCCTAGGGTTTATAAGAACACCTAGATTAATTAGGGTTTGAATTAGGGTAATAAAATGAACTCTATGGCGAGGGGAAGAATGGGGAGCACTTACAGTTGTCTTCAACTGCACTTTACTCCTTTCTACAGCTTGAAGATTCCCTATTGAGGTACCTGCAAAATAATAGAAAAGAAATAAAAGAGAGTTTGAAAATAGATAAGTGAGCGGAAATGCGGAAAGAAAATCGATATTCGTTGCCTCCCTGGAAATGTTGCCAAAATGTTCTATCGGATAAATCATCGCAAAAAGGTTGAGTTTTGAAAACCTGTCGTTGTAGTGTGATTTGCTAGAAATCCATCAACAAATAAATTTACCAAAACTCAAAAGAAATTTCAGGTTGAGCATGTGACAGATGTGTTGGATCGTGTGTACGTGCCTTGAGCCCATCTGTGTAGTCACATGGCCACTACCGATGCCACTCGATCCTCATCTAACGGTGGAATTTCACCTGAACCTGCGATTTGAGGTGTTCTCCACCGTGCTATCTCTGTGGATTGGCACGGAGAACGTTTGACAGCTGTGCCCGCTCGACCATTGAATCAAGATCCAACAACTGAGATCTTGCCTCACCCGTGCCTTCAGAAGCTAAGAAGAGATGCTGCGGCAGGTTTTGGGTGATGTGATGGCACCACGTGGCATCATCTTGGCCGTCCATCTTCATATTCTCATATGTGGTGCCACGGAAGTCAGATTAGACCAATTTTCACACCGTTGGGTAACGATCGTCCATCCCAAACTATCTATGTGGTCGGATTTGTCATATGAAGTACTGATTTACACCACTTGGCCCCTTGACCTCTGATCTTTCTTGGATTGCATCTGATGCTATGAGAGTCTGATTAGGGTGATCTTGGAGTCGTTGAGCTCCAATCATCGCCCTGATCAAATCCGTACGGTTATATCTTCAATCTGAGGCCCCGATTAAATATTGCCTTGTACCATGACCACCAAAAAGAGTAAATTACTATACAATTTATACAATTTGACCTAAATGCATGATGATGCATTGATTAGTCCATATTTGTGGGCTATTTAAGTATTTAAGTGCCTAGACATTAAGCTAATTTTAACATTTAGATAGCATACATTAGGATGTAAATAAATTAATTCATATTTTTAGCTTAATTGCATAATTCATGTGTGGCATTCATATCTAAATGCATTTAGAATTAACTTAGAATTGCATGCATTTGATTAGTTAACCAATTAGGTGCATTACGTACATTGTTTTAATTAACAATGAAGTTAAGGAGTTATGTATAAATAATCCTAATTATTTTGTTATTATTCTTCTTCGATAGGTAACCGCTCCGCCTCCTCCTCCTGTACTTATTCATTTCTAATAGCTTCCAGCAGTCACAAGGATTTGCTCCCGCCTCTTATGATTTCAAACAAATTGGCTGCAGCTACAAGAGGGGGGAGGAGACGTTGGTGCTCATGAGGCCTTCAATCCCTTTCCTCACTGTGCAGAGAACTTAGTGTCTCATCCACTCCATTACCACCGGCCTCAACCACGACGGAGCTTCGCCACCATGGGCGTGCGGAGTGATAGCTTGCACCGCCATTGCAAAGCTCTGCATTACAACCTCACCGTGTAACCGCCATATCACTTCCCCTAACCATCGCCACTACGCTCCATCTCCACCACTGAACACCATTCCGCTCATTTAAAATGTCCGAGAACTTTCCCGAACATCCAAAGTCCCTATACCTCTTCTCCTTTATGCAACTGCAACAAGGAACCCAACTTCCACCTCAACGAAACCATCCACCACCATCACCAATAACTACCACCTATAGCAGCACGCCACTGCCCTCCTTCTCGCCCACGTGCACCTCTCGTACATACCCACCAGCACACCGGAGACCTCTTACCATGCCCGTAGCTGCTGTGCGCCACCGGCTCATCAACCGCGCACCTTCAGCAACCCCGCTGCTGCTAGACAGCGCCATGAGCCCTTGCCTTCACAGCCTCTGCACACCATGCGTGCCCCCTCGCTACACCTACACCACGCCTGCAGCAGCAGGACCTGTGGCCGCTCTCCTCTAGTAGCTTCCTAGAGTGCACCCGCACAGCCCTCCAGTAGCACCTGCACCTGCATGTCCTCTACACGCGTGCAGCCCTTCAGCAGCTCCACGCTGCGCACAGAAGCAGCAACAATCAGCCACCACCGACGCTCACCTAGATTTGCTCCAGCTGCTGCCTTCGACCACCGTTGGCCACGAGACTGCCACCATTGGAAGCAGCTCGGCCCACACAACCTCTAGCTGCAGCCTCACCTCCAGCCATCCCTTCCTCTACACGCAAGGTTAAGAGAAACAACTTCCCCTATTTCACATTCAATTAATTTTTACATTGTCATGCCATTGTGGATTTCATGGATTTAGGTTATTATTATTATAATGTCGGCCATTTTATAAAGAGATCCCTCCTCTTTGCTTTAATTACTTTGTCAGCATATGTGAACCTTGTAAGCCTCATTTGAGAGTGGTTTTGATATCAATTTTTCACGATTTCAATTGTGAACTTTTGTGAAAGACTTTTGTGAGTTTTAATAGGCCATTGCCTTCCTGTAGACACGACCTGCTCCTTCATGAGTGGTTAATTTTAATTGTTGACGATTGGTTTTCTGCTGCTCCATTTCTACTTTGACAACTTATTTCTTTGTGCGAAAATCATTCTTAAGGAAAATGACTTGTCAAATGGCACCATTGCTGGGGAGGCAATAGGCTTAATAAAATCACATTCATTCTTTAGTTCATGCTGATTTAAATTGAGGCATATTTAACCTGTTTTATCTAGTTTAGTGTGAGGTACGTCACACCGGCCTCAGCAATGTTGTAGTGGATCTTATTTCCACCGGTTGGAGGAGAGACTAAGCTTCGCATCTTGGTGGACCTTGATGCCACCAACCCAAGGAGAAGAATTTTTTTTTTTAAAAACAAGAGATCATCTTTATTCTCTACTTTTGCATTTAGATAAACTTAGACTTTAGGATTTCTTGCATTCATTATTTGGGACCCTTGTTCTAGGGTACATTTTAGGGGTTTGTTCCCCAACTTTCTTCTAGGCCCCTACATGGGTAATTTTTGCAAGAGTCTGTTCCCATTTATTTTGACTTAGGTTTTTACTTTCTTTTGTAGATTGATTTTATTTTTCTTGATTGTGCATAAGTAGCTAAAAAAAAAAAAAAACAAGAGCTGCCTGCCTTAGGATGACATTTAGGTGTGAATGAGCAGCCTCTAGATTTTATTTTGCAAATGCACACATTTCATTGAAGATTGCTGGAGGCAAGGTATGTTTTCTTTTCCTCGCATTCTCTATTATTCATGCATTTGCATCTGAATTTAATTGCATGACCACCTAATTGAATTGAAAAGATCTAACAAGTGGTCACATATTTTCTTAAAAAAAGTACTTTAAGCTAAGGAGGAACACTAAAAAAAAAACCAAGAACTTGAGTTGAAACTTGTCGTGCATTTCAAAATTCAAACTCAAATCTTTTAAACACTCTAGGTCTTGGAACTACTAGGACAAGAGCCCTCCTACCATTGGATTCTGAAGTGCTCAGAAATTGAGATCAAAGGTTTTGTAACTCCAAAGAGGGGGATACCCTTTCATGGATTTTTGGGGGTAGTTAAGAAGCACCGCAAAAGCATAGCTTCAAAGGAAGGCTTAGGCCTACTTGTATCCATTGATCTTCTATCTTTGTAGCTACTCTATCATTTGAGATTTAGGGAAGAGTACTTAAGCTCCAACTAGGTCTTTTTAGGCATTTTGTAGGTTGATAATAGATGCATAATTGATTAGGCAACTTGCTTTGTCAACTACAATTTGAATTAAAGTCAAAAGCCTAAAGTTGTAAATACCTAACAAGTCCTTTTGAATTGTGTTTGTAGTGCATGCTTGGTAGGTGATCTCTTAGGAGACAACTTGTGTTTGATCCTGAACCTAAAAGAATCCTAAGAAGGAACCATCCAAGGGAAGAAATGGCTGGTCAAAGGAGCCTTAACGAATATTTCATTTCGACCAATCAAACTAGCCCTGCATTACAAAGACTTGGAGAGGGCAATCCTTATGAGACCAAAAGCAGTACCATATCCTTGCTACACTCCTTTTATGGTAATGCTAGGGTAGTCCCTTACAGGCATATAGAGAAATTCATCGAGGACTATTCCACGGTGAAGCTACAAGGCATTGCTGATGACGCCCAAATGCAGACCTTCTTTCCTTTCTCCCTCAAGGACAAGGCCAAGTATCGGTATCATACCCCAGATGATATTAACACTTGGGATGCCTTGAAGGAGTTTTTGAAAAAGTACTTCCCCATGAGCAAAACTAATCACTTTAGGAGGGAAATTATGAGTTTTGTTTAAAAGGATGGGGAAGCTTTCCATGATGCGTGGGAGCACTTTAATGACCTATTGAGACTTTGCCCACATTACCAGGTGCCCAAGTGGCAATTGGTTGAAAGGTTCTACACTGTACTTAATGATTTGCACAGGCAGATTGTGGATGATGCCTATGCAGGAACCTTTCTATCTAAGACTAAGGATGAAGCTTGGAACCTTTTTGATACTTTGAATGAGAATTCTATTCACTTGAATTCTACCTACTTGGATAGAAAATCCACTCTCATGCAAAGAAAGTTGGAGGCAAATGAGGCAAGGGACACCCAGAATTTAGCCTATCAAATTCAATTGTTGAATCAAAATATGGAAAGGATTATGTCGAGCCCAGGCCAATTCACATCTAGCACCTCCACATCCCAAGATTCAGAATGCTCCATTTGCCAAGGCAATATACACGCCACTGTGGATATCCATTTGACCTCCCAATTCCCTGAGCTTGTACAAGCGGACCTGAATGCTGTGCAAGAGTTCCATCCTAGACCTTGTAACGACCCTTTTTCTAACACTTATAATGAGGGATGGAGGAATCACCCAAACTTTTCATGGATACAAGCGAATGCCTCAAATTCAGGGAATTTCCAACCACAACCCTTTCAAAACCAACAAATGAACCAACCTCAGACCTTTGCCCAACCTAAGACCTCTGAGATGGATGAATTGAAGGAAATGTTGAGAACTATGCAGGAAAGTCAAAGTGCCATCATCCAATCTCATGACAAGGCTATACATGAAATGAAATCGCAGATAGGACAGCTTGTTGAGGCTGTTAGACAGAGGGAAACTGGGAATCTTCCCAGTGCTGCTTAGGAGAATCCTAAAGGAAAAGGGATTGCCTTTAGGGAGCATGCCCAGGTGATGACTATTCTAAGGAGTGGGAAAGAAATTTTTGAACTCGATGCTCCTATAGTCTCACCTTCTGAAAAACCATCCATCTCGACTTTTGCCCCCACCGGAGAAGAATTGCCCAAATCTCCTCTGCTTGAAATCACCTCATCGGAAGAGGTTTCCCCCGTTCCACCCCTTACTCGACATGACAACCCTTCCACCTAGAGACCGAGAGTGCCCTTTCCAAAGTGCTTATCCACCTCTGGGAAGACTTTTGTTGGCTCATTTGGAGCCAAAGATAAGACGGATGAGATCATGGAAACTTTCAAGCAAGTGCAGATTAACTTGCCTTTTCTTGAGGCTATCAGGCAGATTTCGTCTTATGCCCACTTCTTAAAGGACCTGTGCACGAAAAAGTGGTAATCTAAAAAATAGGTCTAATCAAAAGTTGTCCTGCCTGATTCTATTAACTCAATTATTCAACATGGCACACCCTCGAAACTTAAGGACCCCGGAGCCCCGTACATCTCGGTGGTCATTGGTGACTTATAGATAGATGAGGCTCTACTTGATCTGGGTGCAGGGGTGAACATCCTTCCGAGCTACGTAATCTGAACAACTTGGGGGAGGCAATCTGAAGCCTAGCTCGGTAATCCTCCAAGTTGCTAATCGATCACTCAAGACACCGCGGGGAATTCTGAAAGATGTCATTGTGAGAGTAGAAGATTTCTTCTTCCCCATTGACTTCTTAGTTTTGGACACTGACCTTACCAACAAGCCAACCAAGCCCTCCATCATTTTAGGCTGCCCCTTCCTTACAACTTCGCATGCTTCAATCAATTGCAATACTGGGGCATTAAAAATGGGATTTGGGAATAGGAAAATTCGGCTTAATGTGTTTGATGCTTATAAACAAGCCAGGCTTAAGGATTGTTCCCAAGTTGAGGTGATAGACGACCTAATTAAAGAGACAACCCCTGCAATGTTATGTGATGACCCCCTTCATCATGTCATCTAAATGAGCATTCGCATTTTTTGGAGGAATGTAAAGGGGATATACTAGAACTTGAGGAGTTGCTAGGTGTTTCTGCTGAGTCACTTTCCCCATCATCTCTGCCCAAGGTAGATCTGCTACCTAAGATGGGGACATCTATTATGAAACCCTCAACCATACAAGCCCCCGACCTTGAGTTGAAACCCCTCTCAAACACTCTCAAGTATGTCTTCCTAGGTGCCAATGATACGCTCCCCGTTATCATTTCAGCTATGCTATTTGAAGCACAGGAGGAAGCCCTGATTGAATGTTTGTCTAGGCACAAGGAAGCTATTGCTTGGAGCATTGCTGACATTAAGGGTATAGACTCTACACTCTACATGCACCACATTTATATTTATGATTCCATCAAACCATTTAAGGACATGCAGAGACGTCTTAACCCTAATATGAGGGAGGTGGTTAAAAAGGAAATTCTAAAGTGGTTGGACGCTGGGATCATATATCCCATTACAGATAGTAAATGGGTAAGTTCTATTCATGTGGTTCCAAAGAAGGTAGGCTTTACTGTGGAATTTAATGACCAAGGTGAACAAGTTGTGACTAGACCCTCAACTGGATGGAGGGTCTATATTGATTATCGCAAGCTGAACACTGCAACCCAGAAGGATCACTTTCCCTTGCTTTTTATTCACCAAATTCTCAAAAAATTGGTGGGGAATAAGTACTATTACTTTCTCGATGGATATTCTAGGTACAACCAAGTTGCAGTCTTCCTTGATGACCAAGAGAAGATGACTTTAACGAGTCCTTACGGTACCTTTGCATTCAGACGTATGTCGTTTGGACTATGTAATGCACCTGCAACCTTTCAGCTGTGTATGATGTCCATTTTCTCGGACATGATTGATGAGTGTTTTGAAGTGTTTATGGATGAATTCTCCATTTATGACTCATCTTTCGACCAGTGTCTTCTGCACCTAGAGAATGTGCTGAAGTGATGTAAGGAGACTGGCTTAGTTCTCGGCTGGGAGAAAAGCCACTTCATGGTACAGAAAGGAATTATACTTGGGCATGTTGTGTTTGAGCAAGGCTAGGAAGTAGATAAAGCCAAGGTTGATTCTATTTCCAAACTTCCATTGCCCACGAATGTCAAATAAATTAGATCCTTTCTGATCCATGCCGACTTTTATAGGCACTTTATTAAAAATTTCAGTAAAATTTCTAGGCCACTTTGTGACCTGTTGGCAAAGGAATCTTCCTTCAATTTCGATTCAAAGTGTGCCAAGTCCTTTCAAACTTTGAAGGAGGCCTTGATCTCTACACCTATTCTCTGAGCTCCTGATTGGACACTCCCATTTGAGTTGATGTGTGATGCTTCGGATAATGTAGTCGGAGCAGTCCTTGGACAAAGGGTTGACGGAAGACCTCATGTGCTGCACTATGCCAGCAAGACTTTAACTGAACCACAACAAAACTACACCATCACTGAAAAGGAATTACTTGCTGTAGTTTTTGCTCTGGAGAAGTTTAGGTCTTATCTTCTTTGTTCTAAGGAGGTTATTTTCACTGATCATGCGACAGTGAAACATCTCATTGCTAAGAACGATTCTAAGCCACATCTGATTGTGTGGATCCTACTCCTTCAAGAATTTGACTTGGAGATACACGAAAAGAAAGGAGTAGAAAATGTTGTGGCTGACCACCTGTCTCACCTTCCACTTGATGACTCTCTATCTAGAGACATTTGCGAGACATTTCCTGATGAAACCCTAATGGCAGTAACACTGACTTCACCTTGGTATGCTGATACCATTAATTACTTGGTCACTAGAGAGACTCCTGGCTCTTGGGATGAGTAGAAAAGGATGAGATTCATTTCCCAAGCTAAATACTTTAACTTGGAAGAGCCTGAATTATTTAGAATTGGACAAGACCATGTACTGAGACGATGCATGCCTGAAGAGGAGCAACAAAGTGTGCTAAGTTTTTACCATGAACTTCATTGTAGAGGATACTTCGGTGCTAAGAAAACTGCTTTTAAGGTTCTCCAGTCTGATTTTTGGTGGCCTCCGTTATTTAAGGATTCTCATAATTTTGTTAAGGCCTGTATTAGATGTCAACGGACTGGAACGATTGGGAAGAGGAATGAGATGCCTCAACACCCCATTCAACCTGTTGAAATTTTTGATGTTTGGGGAATTGACTTTATGGGCCCCTTACCTTCGTCCCAAGGTTATGACTATATCTTAGTGGCAGTTGACTATGTCTCTAAATGGATGGATTCATTCCTACATGCACAAATGACCACTCAGTGGTATTGAAATTTGTGAAGGCTAATATCATATCCTGATTTGGCTGCCCTAAGATTATTATTAGTGATGGGGGACCTCACTTCCGGAATCATCACTTCAACCGGTTACTCAAAAGTTTAGGGGTCACTCACAAGATTGCTACCCCGTACCACCCCCAGATGAGTGGCCAGGTTGAAGTGTCGAATAGGGAGATACTTTGGGTATATCTCCTTTCCAGATTATGTATGGGAAAGCGTGCCATTTACCCATTAAGCTGGAACATAGGGTACTTTGGGTTTTTCGAAGTATCAACATGGATTTAGAAAAGGCAGGTAAGGCACGACTTCTGGAATTAAGTAAGCTTGAGGAATTGAGGAATGATGTTTTGTCACCTCTCAAGCTTATAAAGAGAGAACTAAGGTCTTTCATGATAAGTATATCCTTAGAAAGACCTTTGAGCCCAACCAACAAGTCTGGCATTTCAATTCCAAACTTAAGCTTTTCCCAGGAAAATTGAAATCACATTGAGATGGGCCATACATAATCACTAAAGTGTTTTAGCATGGGGCTATGGAGATCAAAGGCCCTTCCTCTTCAGCAATGCCCTTTACCATCAACGGCCAACGATTAAAATCATACATTACTTTGGATGGCCATCTGATTGACAAGGTCACTCTTGAGGAGCCTTAGCTCCTGTCATTCTCCACCTTAGGTAATATCTTCCTTTAACTGCTTTGTTTCTAATGACATTGTTTGAACCAGGCATGGGGGGATAGGACCTGAGGCATTTGTTTATAGCATGTCTACATTTTGCATTCATGCATGCATATTGATTAAAAAAAAAAAAGGTTGTTATGCTTAACCGACTAGGTTTTGCATCTTTAAGCATAAGACCAAGACTTTAGGTTTGCCTAAGCTGATTCGAGGTATCTAATTATAGGAGTTAGGGTTGAACTACTAGCTTTAGACCCTTAGGGTCCTCTGTGGACTTAAAATCTTAAGTAGGAGTTAAGTTGCAGACCATTCCTAAAGAGGTTGAGGAAGGAAAGCTAGGGATTGAGTAAAAGGTTAGGTAGTACCTGGTGTCTTTTTTTGGCTTTTGGTTTACGGGTCCTCGTAACCTAAGCATCAACATTTCACACACACTTGGTCTTGTGTAAATAGTGATCACCCTAATTCATTTCTTAAAGAAAATTTGGTTCTCTTAGTTTTGACTTAGGAGAAGCTTGAAACCACAATTTGATTGGAAGAGTTCCTACTATAGGAGAGGTGAAGTATATACTCACCTTAACGATGTGATGATAACATGTCACCTCCTTGGCTCTTGTCTCTTAGGATGACCATCCTACTGAAGGCATTGATAAACATGCATGAATTCATGATAAAATGCTTATTTATGATACTTCCTAGGCTTAGCATTGCATATCATGTTATAAATACTATATAACATCCATTGCATGGCATTTACGATAGTTGTATACTATGTACACTAATTCTTCCATTTTACTTGGCCAGGAGGCAGTTGACACCTTATGAGCTTTGGATGAAGAATCTGACCATACGAATGAATCCAAAGCGACGATCGCAGTCTGTCAATGCAAAAATCACCCCGGTTAGAGCTTCGTAGCACCCTCTACAAGAAGAAGAAGACGGATGGCCCAGATAGTGCCATGTGGTGCCATCCAAGCCACCCCACCTAAGCCGATGCATTATCAATGGCCACCCAACAAGTGATCTCAGGTGTTGGATGAAAATCCAACAGCTGAGAGCCTGCCTTCTGATAGAAATCATTTTCACGTGTTTGAAGGTCATCGGAATCGTAGTATAGTCACGCAAAAACGTTTGTCAAAAAATGATTTCTAAAGATAACAAGACTTTGAGTCCCGATCGTTTGTCTCTGGGAGGCATTTGTTTACTTCTGAAGTCAATCTGCTATTGCTCTATCTTGTTTAGAAATGCATGCCGGTTCATGATTATTACGTATTTAGGTATGACATGCTTAGTTGCAAGAATATTAGGAGTTAGAAACAGGCAACATGAATCATGCAAATATAATAGCAATCAATAAGCTCATGGTAATTTCACAATATGGAGATAGATGTATATAAAAGCATTTTTCATTCATTCAATGGGAGAGTTGTTTGCAACAAGAACTTTAGAGGAAAGCTTGTACATAATTGCTTGAAATTTAAACCTAGCTACCCGAAAATGACTGCATACAAGAATCGGCGGGGGGATTTTGCATGCATCATTAGGGGAGAAGTTAAGACTATGCTACTAAGCAGTAATAAAAGCAGTAAAAATTATGGAGAGCATAAACTAAGTCTAGCAGAATAAAGGGCATTCATGGGTGGTCCCCGATGGCCTTGGAGAGGTCGGGAGAAGAATGAGGGGCAGCCAATGTAGCTTAGGCCAACCCTTGGAGAGAGGTAGGGTTGATCCAACATACCGGCATGATGTCCTCCATGATGGTGGTGACCTCGTGGAGGTGGAGTAGCTGACCTAAGTGAAGGTGGGCATGTATGGAGCTAATGAGGTGAGTGGTGCTAATGGAAGCCAAGGGATGTGAATGGGTGCAAATGGCTACCCCTTAGGTCTTTTTATAAACCTAAGGGAAGCTCTCTAAAGAATTATGGAATTCTGTAGAGAGGCCTATGGGGGGAGCTCGTGGGAGAGTGAGAGAGAGAGGATGGACGGTGGTTTTAAATCCACCAAATGTGGATCTAAAAATTGAGTGGCTCTTGGTTGCTAATTTTGGCAACCAAGGCAACCACACATGGTAGAGAGTTCTAAAGAACTCTAGGCTAGGTATTTTCATGTGGATGGTGTGTGTGGGTCGAAACTTAGGTGGCTAGGTTGAGTAGGTTAGGTTCTAGTGGGTTTAGGTCAAGGTATGTCTTAAATTAGGGTTATAAACCCTAATTCACTAAGGTAAAGTGCAATTAAACTTAATACGAGTTTAATTGGGTGTGTGGAAACTTAATTGAGAGTAAAACAACTCAATTAATTTATGTCTAGGTTAATTGAACTCTCATTGAGTCCAATTGAATAGGATGATGGAATTGACTAAGATCCAAGTCAATTAGGTTTAGTGAGGACCTAATTACATCCTTAGGGAGGTCTAGAGGTGATGTATTATGGTTAAGGCACCTTAATTTATGTTCCTATGGGGTTGGAATTTGGTTTAGGGACCTAAAGATCCAAGATCAAGGCTTAAATCTCAAAACAAGATTTGGAGAGTAGTATCAAATGTCTAATAATAGTGTTAGACATCTTATACTCAAAAATTAGAAGTCCAGACTTGTTGTCTAGACGTCCAATCAGAGTCAGGAGGGATTTTGGGTTCTGTTTTGGGTATTCTGTAGAAATTTGACGCCTGACAAAGTGTCTAGACGTCCAATAACACTACAGAAGTGGGTTTGAGGTGTGCAGGAGATGGCTAAGGGTCCTGGATATCCTATAACTTATTTGGATGTCCAGATAAGGGTTGGAACTAGGGTTTTAGGGCTTCCTAGGGTGTTGTGACATAATCTAAGGGTAGCTAAGGCTTGGGGAAGTCTCTAGGCTATCTTAAGGCTAGGATGGACCTAAGCTCTTTACATTTTACTGCTTTATTCCTACTTAATAGCATAGAAAACCTTTAACTCCCTTACATTATTATTCCTACATCTAATCTAAGTCTTCTGCTCCAGCTCTACTGCAACTCCCATTATTCGTGATCCAGCTTCAGATCTAGCTCCTGATCAGCTTATTCCCTGCAATTGACATAATATACTTAATCAGCACATTATAACATCATTCATGCATAGCTAAAGAAGAGCAGTAAAGATGCAGATAATTCGTATGTATGCATGAATAGCCCTAACTTATGCTAAGTCCTAGCTTAATCTAGGTCAATTAAGACCTATGATTGCTGTGCAATCATACCCCGATGCCTAAATCTTGCTAGTCCCTAGCAAATGCAAGACTAAATTATTTACTGCAAGGGTCCCTAAGGGATTGATTATTTTATCAAGTGTATGCCTAGAGATTTTTCTCCTTTTTGTTTTCATCCTATGCTCTAAAAATCCAGACAATCATGAAAGTGCAGCTATGTAGCTTTTACAACGGATTCGAGTGAAAAACTGATACACCTCTAAAGCCTGTACTTGACCCCTAGTAAAAATTCTAGCGGGATAGGCAGACTTCTTCTCTCGAGGCATTCAAGATATTCTATGAATTTCACCCTGGCTTTAAGCTAAGGTAGAGAATCTCTGAGAGAAAGGATTATATATTTGATGGCTCATTTTCACTTGGTGCTACATAGAGACTAGTACTACAGAATCTAGATTCCTGAGTTACTAAGTAACTCAACTCAGAGAAAGACGAGAAGAACTATTCTCTCTTTGATTCCTTTGTATTCATTCTCTCTTACTCTTTTTTTCTTTCTTTTTCTTTTCTTTCTTAGAGCTCACAACTTTACTAGATTCATATATATGACTTGTATGTGGTGGTCTCACTAGGCATTAACACTTTAATTGAGTTCTCATAACCCTAACACTAAGTTGAAATTCCTCAGCTAGTATGTGGGAGGTCAGAAACACAAGAAAAATAGGTTAGGGACATATTTGGTGGATCTCAATTTTATTTGGTGGTATTACCTCAATGAAATAAACACTAAATATTCATTCTTTTCTCTTTGCTATTTCTTCTTTTTCTTTTTTTTTTTCAATTTTTCTTTATTTTCATCATCATTTTTTTTTTCGACATAACTCAACTAGCATACATCCATGAACTTTATTAAGGAGGCATTATTAGGGATTGGTGGTACTCAAAAGACATTGGGTGGCTTATTTGGTGGAAGTGCCTACTCACGGCACTGGGAGAGACGGATAGGACAGTGTATTTCTGACCTTGACATCAATACTGTCCTTTAGCTGAGGATTCCGTAGAGAATGGTCGTAACCATCCACCTTAGCCCTAGTTTTATGAAAACTTGCTCTCCGCGTATTTGCCTTATTTGGTGGCTCTCAAAATTCACTCAAAATGTATACGCAGGAACCAAGAGTGAAAGCTATGCCTAATCTTTGAGTATCATCACCTAATTATCTCGGATTCCAGATTCCTTGCATTAATCTTAGAGCACCAGTACACTCTACTCTCATCTCACACTATTTGGTGGATTTTTGGAAGAAAATCTGCCTGACTCCCAAAACACTGTCCAGGGGTTCAGGAAAAGAAGCACTGCTTCTTCTCGATAGACTGAAGACGTTTATCAGGCTTCACCATGAATCCATTGCAAATTCTACGTGTGTGTGAAAAGTTGTACTGGATTCCAGATTACAAGAATCAACTAGAGGATAAAATCCCTAATGCATTCTCTTAATAAAATAATCTTATTCATGAGTGCAATATGTACATATGCTACAAACAATTAACCTCGTATAATTTGTACTTCATGAAATTCCCGTATCGGGTTACAATCAGCTTGACACTAAATTTAAAACAATAGGTAAGTGGGTGAGTCGAAAGTGGCTGTTGCGGACGATTTCTAGCTTCAATGCGAGCATTGGAGGTGGAGTCAGTTGTTTTTTTATTTAGGGTCCTAAAGTACATTTTACATGCAGCTTCGAGGTTTTCCTAAATGTTGGCATAAAATTTTTTTTCAGTTTTACTGTACCTACCACCCCATGCCTAAGTTCTTGCATGTCCTCATGCATGAATATAAAAGAAATTAAATTCGACAGAGGATGAGTGGGTAGAAGTCACCTGGAATTGCTCCGGAAACTATACATTCAGCACTGACCAACCTATTAGTGTGCAATATACAAAAAGGAAATATGCTACAAGAAAAATATGCTATGTATAAAGCGAGTATGTATAAGGTGATGGATGAATGTGGGGTAGATGCTGAGTGTAACGCCTCTAGCTAGGCGAAGACTCAATCAGATGTATTAGTTCTTGCATAGGAGCCGATCAAAATTAAGAGAAAGATGTGCTCATATGCTCCTAGAATCAATGGTCCGGAGATGCAGACCAGCTGATTGTGCACCCCTACTCCAAAAAGTCTAGCTATAAGAAAGTGTGGAGTGGGTACGAGCTTCAATTTGATCACGGGTGGGTTTGAGTCAAAAATGGGAGTTGGAGGAGCAAATTCGAAGGTGGGAATCTACTGATCCGTGTGCACGTGAATTCCCGCTGATTCACTCCCTGTGAAATAATCGGATGTGACTACGTTAACAGGAAACCCGTTGGCTGTATCACCTCTGTCAACAACAGGGGTGATTCAGTAATGTATGGATCAGGATAGCTGGATTCAGGGGTGCTGTGGTCAAAAGCACACCCTAAACAGTCAGATCCTCGAGGGGATATGTGTAGTGCAATGGTTTCAATCCCGTGTGGATCGAGGTCCAAGAACCCTGATAGTGTAGACGAATGAGACATTGGGTCATCACAAAAGAGCCCAATGTTACCACAGTATGCCGAATCTTCGCCTTCACCATCCTCCTCTATTTAATCACAGTCGAAGTTCTTTGTTGCCCTGAATATGTCAAGTCGAAGTCTCTCATTGCCTAGGGCTATCTCCATACACCCAGATGCACAACCAATGTTTGCTCGGGTTGTCGCCAGAAAAGGACGACCCAAAATAATTGGTGCATCTCGTAGATTAGGAGGAACTTCCATATCAAGAACGAAAAAATCTATGGGAAAGCAGAACCCGCGGACTTTCATGATCACGTTCGCAACCACCCTTGTCGGTGTTTTGACTGATCTGTCAGCCAGCTGAATCATGACCGAGGTGGGCTTCAACTCCCCAAATCGAAATCGATCAAATATGGCAGTGGGAGTTAGGTTGATGGATGAACCCAAATCTAGAAGGGCCCGATCAAATGGAGAATCCTGCAAGAAGCAAGATATAAGTGGGGTACCAGGGTCTTTCTTCTTTGGCGGTAGGTCAGCTAGACTCACGGTGGTAGCCTCTTTTGACAGTATCACCTATCGTCTAATTCTTGGCTATCGGTTCGGGATACAATAGTCCTTAAAGAACCTAACAACAACGGGAATGTGATCAATTGCCTCGTGGAGAGGGACCTGAATATGTACTTCCTTGAACATCGATTTCAGGTCCTCAAAATTCCGCGTGTCCTTTTTCCATGCCACATTTTGTGTCAGAGCCTCAGGAAAAGGGATGGGAGTCTCAGGGCTAAGTGGCCTCTTACCCTTATCTACCGCAAGTGGCTCCTAGAATGAAGACGGAGTTGAACTCGCCTGCGGCAAAGGGTGGGAAAAATCAGGACCCACCTGCCTAGGTGGTGGGTCGAATGTCTTCCTTTCGCTTCGCAAAGAGACAGCGTGTGCATCGGCTTGCTTTCCATGAGGTGGTGGGGAAGTGGAAGGGGCAGAATACGTAGGATTTTGCAAAGGTGGCTGGCCTTGCGCATAACCGAGTGGTGCAAGAGGCGCCTGTAGTATGGCATGTGCCTATCCCTGCGGTTCATGAAACCTAGGTGGGGCACCCTAGTTCTGCACATATTGAGGATTCAATACGGGTTGGGAGGGCAAGGCTCCCTGAGTCCTATGCTCCTGCAACAGCTGGTTCTGCATGTTTTGTATGGTCTGTATCTGATTAGCCATTGCCTTCATAATCTACAAGCTATCTTGTGTAGACTTCCTCATCGATTCTTGCAGCTCCTCTTTCAGTGCCTCCAAAGGGTCAGCCCACTTTGGAGGGTGGTTGGCAGCTTGGTGCAGCGGTTGGTATAATGAGCAGGGTTGCTGCTGCTAAGGCGGGAATGGCTGCTGCCTAGGATACGTGTTTTGTGCATTCTCGTATTGCCTGGTCTGGTAGTGTGGATCTTGATGTGGTCTTTGTGAATTACCAGACAAGAAGTTCGGATGCTGGCACCAACCAGGGTTATATGTCTCTGAATACGGGTTATTACGCCCATATCCTTGGATAGCACTGACGTCCTCATAGGTCGAAGATGTCTGAGACATATATCCATCAAGGGGATACACATTATAATCTACAGGTGGTGTGTAACCCTGGTCGTAGGGTGCCAGCTCTGGATTATTCATAGGATCCTGATATGCGAGATCTCGTAAATACGGAGAAGATGCATCCCGAGTGAGTAGATTAACTCGATCAGGTAGGGCTCGGGGTGCATAGGAGGGTCGTGAGGTAGCAGAGCTCAAGTCAGATTGACCCTGACTAATCTGGTCAATCTTCTTGATTAAGTTTATTCTAGCCAGCTGCTTGACGATGATATCCATGTCGGCTCGAATAGACTTGGTGTGAGCCTCGTGGACACCAACTCGCTGCTGACTAGGCTGCTGGAATTGGTTCATAGATGTGGCATTCATCGAGTTCTCTACTAATGATTCGAACAACTCAAATGCATTTTTCTCATCTTTTGCAAGAAAATTGCTGCCGCTAGATGCATCGGCCAGATACCGATGTGTGTCATCCAGCCCATGGTAAAAAGTCTGAGCTAAGTGTCATTTGGGTATACCATGATGCAGGCAATTTCGGAGAAGGTCGTGAAATTTGTCCCATGCTCCATGTAACTTCTCCCCATCTTCCTGGGAGAAAGTTGTGATTGTGCGTCGCATTGCATTTGTTCGACTGATTGGGAAGAACTTTTGCAGGAATTCACGTCGTAATTCCGACCAGGTTCCAATTGGCTTCCCAATAGTCTTGAACCAGTATGAAGCTTTGTCCCTTATCGAGAACGGGAAAAGCTTCGTCAGAATAATCCTGAGATCGACATTCCTGGGTTGAATCGTTTCAGAGAGTCGACTCAGGTCCTCCAGGTGCTGGAATGGATCTTCGCTTGAGTTCTCATAGAAATGAGTGCTGATCAACCCAATTACATTGGGCTTGAGCTCAAACGTGTCTCCGCCTGTGGGAATTCTGACAAGAGGTGAGACGATTTGTGCGGTCGGGTCGTAGAAATCCCACAGTTGTTCTCCTCGCGGCGGGTGCTGCATCCTGTCAAGTGCCGTCAGAATGTGATCCATGCTCTGCTGATGCCGCTCCTCAGATTCGGCGACCTGGGCTTCTAGATGAGCCATCGAGTCCAGATTCTCGATATCCTTACCCGGTCTAGGTCCAGGTCCAAGATTTGCCATGGTGGCTCTTGGAGTAGAAGAAGTGGGGGGAGAAGATGTTCCGGGCGAGGTGACACACCTCCTTGGGAGTGGCTCCCAAGGTCCAACCAAGTGAGGTCGAAGTGACCTCCTTCCTTGCATACACCACCCAACCCCTGGGTTGGTGTAGCCAAGCTGGACAAGGCTAAGGGCCTATCAATCAAATGGTCCTTATGGATTAGGTGACTAGATTTTTCGTTAGAAATTTGAATTCCTGAAGATAAGTTCGTCGTTCAACCGACTGAAAGTGATTCCCACCTCTCAAGCTAACCCAGCCAGTCTGGTTACGAGGGGATTAAGGGGAAGATTCTTCCTTTGGCTTATGCCTCTAGTTCCGTTGACCCCTGAGCTGCGGTCGTTTGACACTACCCCACAGACTTAGTCACCAGGTTTGGTAAGAGAGATTAAAAGCACCCAGTAGTATGACAACAAACTCGGGTTGATTTCGTGTTTTAAAATTAATTTTTAACATGTTTTCTTCAGTGGGCTTATGGTGAGTGGCCCACAAGGTGACCAAGCTCACCGGCTAACTAGACTTGATTAATTTTAGGTTAGCCCAAAGTGTGGTCTCTAGTTGTAACCCTAAAGATTCAACCTAAGTTGCATGCACTTCTAGGGTTTTTCTGTTTCAGCAGACCACAAACGTAATATTTTTCTCTGATAATAATTGGAATCCAATTAACTTGAAATTTTGTGAGTAGATTCCTTTTTTAATTAGCTTTCAACAAAATATTTTTTTGGAATTTTTTACTATTTCAACCAAATTTTTATGAAATTTTGAATATCACGAGGTCAAATTTGGAATTTTGGCCCCTGGTCGATTTTTCACTTTGAAACAGTATTAAATGACTTAAAAAATTTAGAAAAAATATCAAAAATAAAACCGATGAGATCAACTTTCAAACCCCATCATTTTTAGTGAAAACAGATTCGTGGATTGCACGGAATTGCTTTTTGAAATTTGAACAATTTTGAATCTGGATCAGTCTCATCCCTGTGCACTTAGCGAATTTCTAAAAATTGTATACTTGAAAATTTTTCAAATTAATAGTGGCATTTGAAATATGGTTTGAAAATGAAGGTTTAGCCCGAATTTCAGAATTTTTCGCTTACTAATTTTTTGGTAATGGAATTTTTAAATCAAGCTTGAAATCTGGCCGAAAATTCGGAGATGGTGGAAAAGCTTTTTAAAGAAGTTTGAATTTGAAATTTAAGCTTTCCACCAAAAATGCCTTTTTTTTTCAAATATTTTGCATTTTTTTTTTCAAAAATAATTTTTCAAAAGATTCAAAGAAAATATCTTTGTTTTTTCTTTTTCGAACTAACCTAAGATTTAAGAAGGAAACCTAATCTAGATTTTTTTTTTGAAAATTTTTTTCTTTTTGATTTTTTTCATTTTTTTTCACGAAAATGAGTAAAATCCTTTTTTTCACAAAAAAATTTTAAAGGGAATTGCAAAAAGTAAATCTAATCTAAAAATGAGATGATGTGCACCAGGATTTGTTTTCCGCACCTGTTGTGTGCGCAGATCCCGTTTTTCTTTCACTTTTCCTGCACATCAAAAAAAAGTAGAGAGAAATTTGTCAGTGATAGTTTCAAAAATTGAAATCAAAGAAAATGATGTTGCCTCCTCGGCAACGACGCCATTTGATGGGAACAGTTCTCATGCGTTTTGAAAGTCGTCGGAATCGTAGTATAGTCGTGCAAAAACGTTCATCAAAAAATGATTTCTAAAGATAACAAGACTTTGAGTCCCGGTCGTTCATCTCTGGGTGGCATTTGCTTACTTCTGAAATCGATCTTCTATTACTCTACCTTGTTTAGAAACGCATGCTGGTTTGTGATTATTACGTATTTAGGTATGACATGCTTAGTTGCAAGAATATTAGGAGTTAGAAACAGGCAACATGAATCACGCAAATATAATAGCAATAAATAAGCTCATGGTGATTTCACAATATGGAGATATATTTATATATATAAAAGCATTTTTCATTCATTCAATGGGAGAGTTGTTTGCAACAAGAACTTTAGAGGAAAGCTTGTACATAAATTCTTGAAATTTAACCTAGCTACTAGAAAATGACTGCATACAAGAATCAGCGGGGGATTTTGCATGCATCATTGGGGAAAATTTAAGACCACACTACTAAGCAGAAAAAATTATGGAGAGCATAAAATAAGTCTAGTAGAATAAAAGGCATTCAAGTGTGGTCCCCGATGGCCTTGGAGAGGTCGGGAGAAGAATGAGGGGCGGCCAATGTAGCTTTGGCCGACCCTTGGAGAGAGGTAGGGTTGATCCAGCATCCCAGCATGATGTCCTCCATGATGGTGGTGAGCTCGTGGAGGTGGAGTAGCTGACCTAAGTGAAGGTGGGCATGTATGGAGCTAATGAGGTGTGTAGTGCCAATGGAAGCCAAGGGATGTGAATGGGTGCAAATGGCCACCCCTTAGGTCTTTTTATAGACCTAAGGGAAGCTCTCTAGAGAATTATGGAATTCTCTAGAGAGGCCGATGGGAGCTCTTGGGAGAGTGAGAGAGAGAGGATGGATGGTGGTTTTTAGATCCACCAAATGTAGGTCTAAAAATTGAATGGCTCTTGGTTGCTAATTTTGGCAACCAAGGAAACCACACATGGTAGAGAATTCTAGAGAACTCTAGACTAGGTATTTTCATGTGGATGGTGTGTGTGGGTGTGTGTGGGTCGAAACGTAGGTGGCTAGGTTGATTAGGTTAGGTTCTAGTGGGTTTAGGTCAAGGTATGTCTCAAATTAGGGTTATAAGCCCTAATTCACTAAGGTAAAGTGCAATTAAACTTAATACAAGTTTAATTGGGTGTATGGAAACTTAATTGAGAGTAAAACAACTCAATTAATTTATGTCTAGGTCAATTGGACTCTCACTGAGTCCAATTGGACAGTGTGTGCTAAGATTAGGCCTCAATTGGACTCAATGAGTCCAATTGAATAGGCTGATGGAATTGACTAAGATCCAAGTCAATTAGGTTTAGTGATGACCTAATTAGGTCCTTAGGGATGTCTAGAGGTGATGTATTAGATTTTCGGGCACCTTAATTTAGGTTCTTATGGGGTTGGAATTGGGTTTAGGGACCTAGAGATCCAAGATCAAGGCTTAAATCTCAAAACAGGAATTGGAGAGCAGTATCCGACATCTAATAATTGTGTCAGATGTCTTATACTAAAAAATTAGAACTCTAGACTTCTTTTCTGGACATCCAATCAGAGTCAGGAGGGATTTTGGGTTCTGTTTTGGGTATTCTGTAGAAATTGGACTTCAGACAAAGTGTCTGGACATCCAATAGCACAGCAGAAGTGGGTTTGAGGTGTGCGAGAGATGACTAAGGGTCCTCGACGTCCTATAACTTATCTGAACGTCCAGATAAGGGTTGGAACTAGGGTTTTAGGGCTTCCTAGGGTGTTGTGACCTAATCTAAGGGTGGCTAAGGCTTGGGGAAGTCTCTAGGCTATCCTAGGGCTAGGATGGACCTAAGCTCTTCACATTTTACTGCCTTATTCCTACTTAATAGCATAGCAAACCTTTAACTCCCTTACATTATTATTCCTACATCTAATCTAAGTCTTCTACTCCAGCTCTACTTCAACTCCCGTTATTCCTAATCCAGCTTAATATCCAGCTCCTGATCAGCTTATTCCCTACAATTGACATAATATACTTAATCAACACATTATAACATCATTTCATGCATAGCTAAAGAAGAGCAGTAAAGGTGAAGATAATGCATATGTATGCATGAATAGCCCTAACTTATGCTAAGTCTTAGCTTAATCTTAGTCAATTAAGACCTATGATTGCTGCGCAGTCTCCTTCACCATGCAGCCTCCGCATATCGTCTCGACACATTTGTGGACGTGGCACAACGGTGGAGGCGTTGGATCACATGGGAGGGGTGCGGGTTCGAGACCAACAGTGCCTGCCCAATTCTTTAATTGGGTGCACGCGCCAGCAAGCACAACAGTGCACTGCAGCAGGCATGATAGTATGCACTCTAGCATGCACCAGCAATGCATGCGCGCGTACGCCAGCGCATGCCAGCACGCACCCTAGCAGGACCTCCATGCAATCTGCTCGCGTGATGGAGGGACAATGCGGGTCGCATGGGTAGGCGTGAGGTGGCTACAATGACGCCTGAGCTGGACCTACAGTGACATCCTGGAGGTTGCTATTCGTCTTATGCCTTTTCTAGCCTCCTCTCATCCACTATATAAGGACCTACACCCCCTCCCTTCCAAGCCATCTCTACCTACGCTATTCCCACCTAATCCTATGCTCTAGCAAGCCTTCCAATGCTTTGTTAGAGCTTACTCTCAAGCTCCCAAGGTGCCTATTAGTGTAACGAAACTCTACCCCACCAAATACTCCTCCATTTTCCCATCCCCATTCATAGGTCACCTTGGAGCCGTCCTCTCACCTCCATTCTGGTAGCAGATCATCTCCACCTTCTCACTTCCATTCTGGAGCCACACTAAAGCTTTCCCCTACCCGACATTCTCCCGCTTCTCACATCCGTTGTCCTGCTTCCCAACTCCTTCGTTTGAGCTTCCACCAGACGTCGTCGTCTCACTGAATAGCCACTTCAGGAGATTTCTTCTCACCCCTTTTCTCTTTCACGCTTTCATAGTTTATTGTAATTGACATTTATGCAATATATCACATTTGATTCCATCTCTCTCTTATGATTGCTTGTCATTTTATTTCAAAAACAAAAAGAAACAAAACCACAAAACACCAAAAAGAAACAAATCGAAGTGCGGTTTTCATCCAAAGTAAACGTCAACTCCCTGTGTTTGACCTAGGACTCCCTTGGAGTTTTGGTATAAATTATACTTAATCACATGTTTTGCAACTACGACGATGGGTTACTCATAACCCTGATTTCAAACATGCGAAACTCGTTCATCATTTTGGTGTCGTTGTTGGGGAGGCAACAGAATTTACTTTCTTGTCTTCTGTGCTTCTTTCCATTGATATAGCACTAACCTTGCTTATCTCTGATCTATTGTCTTACAAGTACCCTAGAATGGAAATCCAAGTGCGGTAGACCGGAGTAAAGTGTGGGTAGAGTGCTTTGTAAGTTTATCCCCAGTACCCCTACCCATTAGTTCATTTCACAACACTAATAACTCAAACCCAAATTAACTTAGGTGCTTTTTATAAACCCTAGGATAGATTTGGTTGTTTGTTTGTCATCTCCACTCATCTCTAATTACGCAGCAATCATAAGTCTTAATTGACCTAAATTAGGCTAGGACTTAGCATAAGTTAGGGTAATTCATGCATGCATAAGCATTACTAGCACCTTTACTGCTTTCTTTTAGCTATGCATAAAATAATGCTATAATGTACTGATTAGGTGCATTATGTCAATTGCAAGTAATAAGCTGATCAGAAGCTAGATCTGAAGCTGGATCTAAAGCTGGATCTAAAGAATAAAGAATAACTGGTGTTGCAGCAGAGTTGGAGTGGAAGACCTAGATTAGATGTAGTAGATAATAATGTAAGGGAGTTAAGGTATGCTATTATATTAAGTAGGAATAAAGCAATAAATTTTGAAGAACTTAGGTCCATCCTAGCCCTAGGATAGCCTAGAAGCTTCCCTAAGCCTTAGCTACCCTTAGATTAGGTCACCGCACCCTAGGAAACCTTAAAACCCTAATTGCAGCCTCTATCTGGATGTCCAGATGAGTTATAGGATGTCCAGAACCCTTGGCCAATTCCCACACACCTTAAACCCACTTCCGCAGTGTTATTAAACGTCTAGACACTTGGTCAGATGTCCAATTTCTGCAGAATATCCAAGACAGAACCTAGAATCCCTCCTGACTCTAGTTGGACGTCCAGACAATAAGTCTGGACTTCTGACTTTTCATTATAAGACATCTGATAACTTTATTGGACATCCAGAACTGCCCTCCAGACCCTGTTTTGAGATTCAAGCCTTATTATTGGATCCCTAGCTCCCTAAACCCAATTCTAACCCCCTAGGAACTTAAATTAAGGTGCCCTAACCCTAGTACATCACCTCTAGACCTCCCTAAGGACCTATTTAGGTCCTCACTAAACGTAATTGACTTGGATCATGGTCAATCTCTTCAGTTTATTCAATTGGACTCATTGAGTCCAATTGAGCCCTAATCTCAGCACATACTGTCCAATTGGACTCAGTGAGAGTCCAATTGACCTAGACCTAAATTATTTGAATTGTTTTACTCGCAATTAATTTTTTGCACACCCAATTAGACTTGTATTAAGTTTAATTGCACTTTGCCTTAGTGAATTAGGGTTTGCAACCCTAATTTGAGACCTAACCTAGACCTAAATCCATTAGAACCTATCCTAACCCACCTAATCACTTAGAGCACGACCACACACACACACACACACACCCATTCACGCACTCCCACACCACCTAGAGTATTCTAGGACCTTCCAAAGGTGGCACCACCTTGGTTGTCAAAAATAGCAACCAAGGATGAGTCTTCTCTTAGATCCACTTTTGGTGGATCTAAGAACCACCTTCTCTCTCTCCTTGGATGGCCACACTTGGGACTCTCTCTAGAGAGTTCCACACTTCTCTAGAGAGTCTCCCTTAGGTCTATAAAATGACCTAAGGTGTGGCACTTTACACCCATTCACTCTTGGCTCCATTTTAGCTTAGCTTCATTTGACCTCCACTCCACCTTCACGAGTAGCTTCACCATGGCCACCACCATCTCCACGCCAAGATGTTGGATCACCTCCTCAACCTCTCTCCAAGGGTCGGCCTGAGCACCATTGGCCACCCCTCCTCCTCTCAACCAAGTCAAAGGCCATCGGAGCCCACCTCTGAATGCCCTTAGTTCTGCTATAGCTCTTGATAGTTTTGCTACTTAATAGTGTAACTCTATATTCTCCCCCAATGATGCATGCATAATCGCCCCTTAGATTCATGTATGCAATCATTTTCTGCTAGCTAGATTTATGTTTTCAAGCATTCCTCTACAAGCTTTCCATGAGCTTTATGTTGCAAACACCATCATGAATCAATGAAAATCTTTTTCTATATATATATATATATCTATTTGTGAAAATCACCATGGGCCTTGATGCAATATTTTTGTGTGATTGAAGTTGCATGTTTTAATTTCTGATACTCTGGCAACTAAGCATGTCATGCATAAATATGAACTTAGCATAAATTGACATGCGATTTTGAATAAGTAGAGTAAGAGAGATCGATTTCAAATCTGCATTTCCATAAGCACCTCCCAGAAATGAATGACCGGGACTCAAGTCTCGTTATCTTAGAAATTATTTTTGTTGATCGTATTTCGCAACTGTACTACGATGCATTTTTGATCAAATATGCGGTCTACGATCCCAACAATCTCACCCCTGCATATATATAAAAAAAAATATATACTCTTCTCTTGTGGGATTTTCTGAAAGCTACACACTTAACACCAACAACTTCTCACCCTAAGGCGCACAATCACATCGATTCTACCACTTAACCAAGATATGACCTGTGGACCTGGTACACTTAACTCAACACACAAATAAGTGAGTAGAAATCTGATTAGGTTAAGACTTTTTGTGTGCCTTAATCAAGTGGTGCAATAGGCCAATTGCTTGAACTGTTTGGGCCGCACTACCTAATCTAAAGTTGATCCATCAAGTAGCTTGCCGCTTAAGGTTGATTCTTAGGGTTGAACCGGACACTCCACATTATTTTTGATTTTTAAAGCAACATATCATCACCTGGGCTTTCAAAACTTGGAGTGTTCTACTAAACTTTGATTGAACCAACCTAAGAGTTAAACCTTAAAAGCTACTAAACAAGATTAAACCCTAAAAGACACATCATCAAATAACCTTATTTCAAAATCGTGGTTGTGCATGCACACACATTTTAATTGATCATTAAGGGCACAACCCATCTAAAGGACCCATCACATTCCAAGAGCACAATCATCCCAAGCCTAACTAAAACTGAGTAGACGTTGGCCTTAAGGATTGATTCGCTCTTCGTGGCTCAAACTGAGATTTTTTCGATTAATCTGCTTCTGCTAGTCCATCTGATGTCTAGCTAAGGGAGTACCGTCAAACGACCGTAGCTGGGGGGTACACTAGGAACTAGAGGCCTAAGCCAAAGGAAGAACCTTCTCCCCAGTCTCTCCTTCTAACTGGTTTGATTGACCGGATAAAAGTAGACCAAATCATTTATAATCTCAAGACGGGTCTTGGGAGTCTGTAGGTCTTTAGGCTACCCACAAAAGGATAGGATTAGTTGATTGTATTGCAGGGCTCCTTTCTTTCTTCTGATTTCCCTCCTATTCTACCATGTATCCTTCCACACCTTTCACACATTTCCAGTCCTACCCTCCTACCACCACTTATCCCCAAGATGATTACTATCCTGACTTGACTTGTAATTACCCATCCACTAGCTGGGCTAACTTTGATTGGGGATATGAATCTGGACCTCAGTGTCCAGGGCCTAACCCTGAACTACAAGACTATGATTACTATCCTTCCCAGAGCTACAATGATTATAGATCTCGATCCTTTGATGATCACACCAACCCGATCAACAATCAGAAAGGATATGATGATTATAACACCTACCTTCCCCTGTATTCCACTGAATATAGGTCGTCACCATGTTTTAAACAACTTGAAATGACCTACTATCAGGGAGGGACCTAAGAACCTCGATATCTTGATTCCCCTAGATTGAACCCAAACCCACCCAACCCTGAACCGAACCAATCGGTTCAGGTGAACTAGATCCAGGATAGGGTGTTGGCTAATTTGAGGAACACTATACAATCTTTAGAAGCTCAGCCAACACCATGTACTAAAGCACTGGAGCCTATGATCAAAATGATTGATGAACTTAATAGTTCTCTATTGGATTTGCTCTAAAGTGTTAGGGATAGGGACCTAGGTGAGTTTCTTCTTGGGAAATTGTCAAGGTTGAGGATGAAATTTGTGGTGGCCCTAGTCAAATCATGGGATGATTCTCAAGATGAACCCCCTTCAGGAGAGCCAATGTTTGAACCCGCTCAGGTGCTTGTCGAGGGGGATACATATTCTGAGATTGGAGATGACCAGGTTGGTCTAGAGCAACCCTTAAAGGATGAACTGATTGATTCACCCTAGATCCCCTAGCCAGGGAGCGAGGAAAAATGTCTCTTTGAACCAGGAAATGACAGTTGATTTTGAGACATATATAAATGAAGATCATGAATTCTTTAACTTTGAGGGTGAAGAATCTCTTAGTGAAGTCTTACTTGAGTGTAAGGAAGATGATTTTAGTGAGACAAACGGCTTGAGGAATTGATGAACTTGATAGCCCGTTCATTGAAGATTTGGATTCAGTTGGGGCTAACTTGGAGGATTCGAATCCTCATTTACTAGAAGATTCAATCAATAGCCCCATTCCTCAACCACACCCCAAAGGGAGTGATTTTGATTTAGAAATCATTACACCCATGTCAATCCTGATTCAGTCGCAATTGTTGAACTTGGGTACTTTAGATGCAGTGTACAATGATTTGGAGGTCCCGGACCTTGAGCACTTGATTTTAAAGGATAGGAATTTGGCAATGAAAATCTGGGAGGCTAATTCTGAGGGAACTACAATTTTGGATCTAAGGGTACCTATTGGCCTGAAATCACCTATCTTCTATCAGGACCCTTATGATATCTTTCACATGTGACCCAAGCCTAGAATAATTGACTATCTTCCTAAGCTGAACTATAAGTGGACACCTAATTTTAATGAATTAGATCAACCCATTGTCTGACACTTTGGTCTTGGGTTGCACATCACCAAACCACAAGCCCAACCCCACAAGCCTAACTACCTTCAATTCTCAGTGATTTTCATCCAGAACCTGAGAACCACTCGACCCTGGGGCATGGGTCTGCACCATAATCTGGTCCACATTTGTGGACACCTACTGGCAGGTCCTGTGATCAATATTTTGATTTTGATCTGGCCTGCACTTGTGAATTTTTAATTTCTTCCTTGTATGTATTTTATGCCTAGTTAAGTTCATCAAATTTAGTACGTGTTTATATTTCATGTTCTCTGCGTAGTTGACTGGATTTCTCATGATATTCAGGTGATATTTTATTTACTCTACCATTTCATGTCTTTATTTTTACAATGAGGACATTGCATCATTTAGGCATGGGGGGTGGATACTTTATCCTGAGATTATTTTGTTAACTCCATATAATTTCTTTTATTTTCTTTATAATTTTTTTTTGAAAATTCAAAAAGATAAAAAAAATAGAGAATTAAGAGAAGATAACTTAGGCTTTTGGAAGTTATTAACTTTAGGAAAAGTTACGATAGGACCTAAACACTTAGACTCTTAAGGTCTTCAAGCTTAATTAGCCTAGGTGTCCACTCGAATGTTGACTTAGTCTCGAGTCCTCGCCAATTCAAATTCACTTTAATTTGGTAAATAAATTGGGATGATAAGTATGCGACTTATCAACCTGCCCTCTGATTTGGGGGAACTTTAAGCCTAAGCATCTACACACTTTTTTGCATTGACTCACTTTTTGGCACTTTCTTTGGAAATTGGGTAACTAATGAACTATCTAGGGTGGTATGGCTGGCAAGTTATCGGTGGTAACAGTTCATCGGCCGATTGTCTAGAGCCTAGCCATAAGGCCATTTTCATTATACTATTTTTAGGTAAATCTTAGATTAAGGAAGGCACCTACTTAAAAAAAAAGAAAAAGAGAAAGGAGAAAAAAATTCTAATAATAATAATAAAACAAATAAAATCATACTTCACCGCATGAGTATGGCTGGCAAGTTATCGTGCGTAATAGCCCATTGGCTGGTTGTCCAGAGCCTAAATCACAAAAATGCAGAATAATTCCCAAAACACTTAGGGAAGAAGTGGGGAAGTAGAATAAACCGGGGAGATATACACTGGGTTCGCCCTTGTGTTGACCCCATAAATAAAGGAAGCAGGGAGAAAGCTACCGTTCGAAAAGATAAACCTCTAGGCAAGGTCACCTAGGGCCGTAGAAACCCGAAGTCTGCTTTAACGGCCACCTAATGAGTCTTTCACTCTTTTCACTAGATGCTTAGCACTTAGAGTCCTTTTTGAGTCTTGGGCGGGTTAGGTAGATGTAAAAAGTTATCCCAGAACTCTCAAACTCCAAAAGTACAAAAAAAATTAGAAAAGAAGAAAAACAAGAAAAAATTTGTGTATCTTGTCTTTTTAAATAAGGCAAGGGCTTGGACGGTTTGCATTCTGGCAGACACCCGGGCACTGTCAAGTCTTTGTAACTAGGTCTTGGGTTGAAAGTTCCTAAAATAACCAATAAATTATGCCTAAGAGATCGAATCCAAATTCTACTTTTATAAATAGCATTTAGGTTAATTTTGCTAGGGACAAGCAAAAAGTAAGCATGGGGGTATAATAAACACACGTGAATTCATGATAAAATGCTTATTTATGATAGTTCCTAGGCGTAGCATTGCATATCATGTTATAAATATTGCATAACATCTATTGCATGGCATTTAGGATAGTTGTAGACTATGTACACTAATTCTTCCATTTTACATGGCTAAGAGGTAGTGTGACACCTTTACGGGCTTCGGATGAAGAATTCGACCGTATGGATGATTTTGAAGAGACGATCGCAATCCATCAACATGAAAATCACTCCAATCGGAGCTTCGTAGCACCCTCTACAAAAAGAAGAAGATGGATGGCCCAAATGGCACCACGTGGTGACATCTAGGCTGCCTCACCTAAGCCGATAAATTCTGAATGGCCACCCAACAAGTGATCTCAGCCACGTGGCCTCAGCACATCCTCTCGACACATTTATGGACGTGGCGCAATGATGAAGGCATTGGATCGCAAGGGAGGGGAGCAGGTTCGAGACCCGCAGCACCCCCCCAATTCGTCAATTGGGTACGTGTGCCAGCAGGCACGACAACGCGTGCTAGGGGGCACACCAGCATGTACCAGTAGTGCGCTTGCATGTGTACGCCAGCGCATACCAGAAGGGCCTTCGCGCAATCTATGCGCATGATGGAGGGACAACGTAGCTCTCATGGGTAGGTGTGTGGTGGCTATAGCGGAACCTGAACTGGACCTACAGTGACACTTACAACGATGTCCTCGAGGTTGCTATTGGTCTTATGCCTATTCTAGCCTCCTCTCATACACTATATAAGGACCTACACTCCCTCCCTTCCAAGCAATCTCTACCTACTCTACTCCCACCTACTCCTAAGCTCTAGAAAGCCTACCAACGCTCTGTTAGAGCTTACTCTCAAGCTTCCAAGGCACCTATTAGTGTAATGAAACTCTACCCCACCAAATGCTCCTCGATCTTCCCATCCACATTCATAGGTCGCCTTGGAGCCATCCTCCCACCTCCATTCCGGTCGCAGATCATCTCCGCCTTCTCACCTCCATTCTGGAGCCACGTTGAAGCATTCCTCTACCCAATGTCCTCCCGCTTCTCACCTTTGTTGTCCTTCTTCCCAACTCCTTAGTTCGAGCTTCCGCCAGGCACCGTCGTCTCACCGAATTGCCGCTTCAGGAGATTTCTTCTCACCCCTTTTCTCTTTCACACTTTCATAGTTTATTGTAATTGACATTTGTGCAATATATCACATTTAATTTTCATCTCTCTCTCGTGATTGCTTGTCATTTTATTTCAAAAAAAAAGAAAAAAAAAACAAAACCACAAAACACCAAAAAGAAACAAATTAAAGCACAGTTTTCATACAAAGTAAACGTCGCCTCCTTGTGTTCGACCTGGGACTCTTGTGTAGTTTTGGTATAAATTATATTTGATCATGAGTATTGCAAGTACTACGACGGGTTACTCGTAACCCCGATTTCAAACACACGAAACCCATTCATCAGGCATGTAAGCGCATTGTGCGGTTCAGGTACAATGGGCGGCCCTATCTCGAAGTGTCGATTGCCACAGGCTTGAATTCTCTTAAGAAATCTGTGGGTGATACTATCTCAAAGTGTCAATTGCCAGGAGTTCTTGGGGTCACTATGGGCGATGCTATCTCGAAGCATCGAAAGCTAGGCACCTTTCGAGGTTCAGTGATGGGGATAATGAATCTGACACTAACCGTGTTTATAGCTGATCCAAGATTAGACTTAGAGGAACCAAACAAAAATATATATATTAAAAAAAATGAATCCTTCTTACTCTCTAGGTTGGCAATCATACAACCTCAAATAACTCAGACCAATGCACGAGCACGGATGCTTTAATCTCTAGGACCAATAAACCCTAGGGTAGAGTTAGAAATCAAAGAAACCTATGCCTGAACTCGTCCTTAGCTGACCTAGTTTGTAGCTCAACAACTACTTGGGTACCTTATGATCTAGGGTTAGATGGTTCAACCTAATTTCTATGGAAAGGTCAATTGAGTTAGCAAGGATAACTTGGAGTGTTAAGTCATGCTTGAATTTGCTAGGGACTGGCAAAAACTAGGCAGGTATTTGATTAGCCCATATTTGTGGGCTATTTAAGTATTTAAGTGCCTAGACATTAAGTTAATTTTAACATTTAGGTAGCATATATTAGGATGTAAATAAATTAATTCTTACTTTTAGCTTAATTGCATAATTAATGTGTGGCATTCATATCTAAATGTATTTTGAATTAACTTAGAATTGCATGCATTTGATTAGTTAACCAATTAGGTGCATTACATACATTGTTTTAATTAACATAGAAGTTAAGGAGATATGTATAAATAATCCTAATTATTTTATTATTATTCTTCTTCGGCAGGTAACCACTCCGCCTCCTCCTCCTGTGCCCATTCATTTCTAATAGCTGCCAGCATTCATGAGGATCTGCTCCCACCTCTTGTGATTTCAAATGAATTAGCTGCAGCTACAAGAGGGGGAGGAGATGATGGTGCTCATGATGCCTTCATTCCTTTTCCTTACTATGTAGAGAACTTAGTGTCTCGTGTACTCCACTACCACCGGCCTCAACCGCGGCAGAGCTTCGCCACCGTAGGTGTGTGGGGTGACACCCACACCGCCAAAGCAAAGCTTTACATTACAACATCACTGTGTAACCGCCAGACCACTTCCCCCGACGACTGCCACTGTGCTCCATCTCCACCACTATCCATCATTCTACTCTTTTAAGACGTCTAGGAACTTTCCTAGACATCCAAAGCCCTGCACCTCTTCTCCTTTGTGCAACTGCACTAAGGAACCCATCTTCCACCTCAACGAAACCATCCACCGCCATCACCAACAACTACCACCTGCACCAGCACGCCACTGCCCTCCTACTCGCCCACATGCACCTCCCGTACAGAGCCAACAGCACGTCGTAGCCCTCTCGCCATGCCCATAGCTGCTGTGTGCCATCAGCTCGACAACCACGCACCTCCAACAACCCCGCTAGCCTCCAGACCAGACCACGAGCCCCTACCTTCATAGCCTCCATGTGCACCATGCGTACCCCCTCGTTGTGCCTTTGCTATGCCCACAACAGTAGCAGCTCTACCATGCCCGCAGCAGTAGCACTTGCGGCTACTTTCCTCTAGTAGCTTCCCTGTGCGCACCCGCACGGTCCTCTAGCAGCACCTGCACTCGCATATGCTCCATGCGTGTGCGGCCCTTCAGTAGCTTCACGCCGCTCACAGAAGTAGCAGCAATTAGCCACCGCAGTCGCTCACCATGATTTGCTCCAGCTACCACCTCCAGCCACCGTTGGCCACGAGACTGCCACCATTGGAAGTGGCTCGGCCCACTCAACCTCCGGCTATAGCCTTACCTCCGGCCATCCCTTCCTCCAAGCGCAAGGTCAAGAGAAACAACTTCCCTTGTTTCACATTCAATTAAATTTTACATTGCCATGCCATTGTGGATTACATGGATTTAGGTTATTATTATTATAATGTTGGCCATTTTATAAAGAGAGCCCTCCTCTTTGCTTTAATTACTTTGTCAGCATATGTGAACCTTATAAGCCTCATTTGAGAGTGGTTTTGATATCAATTTTCTACATTTTCAATTATGATCTTTTGTGAAAGACTTTTGCGAGTTTTAATAGGCCATTGCCTTCCTGTGGACATGACCCACTCCTTAATGAGTGGTTAATTTTAATTGTTGACGATTGGTTTTTCATCACTCAATTTATACTTCGACAACTTATTTCTTTATGCGAAAATCATTCTTAAGGAAAAGGACTCATCATGCATGTTATGCAATATTTACCATGCATGATGCTTCTACGACACTAGGAACATCCATAAATTGACATTTTAGACTATTCAGATGCATACACATCAGGAATCAATTCCTGTATAGCACCCTTAGTATCACAAGTCTAGAACCATTGGCAGACGTCCAATCAAACGTAGGACCTTATTACAGTAGAACCCTATTTGGATCTTATCCATTCCAGGGAGAACCGCTTCAGAATTAGACGTCCAATGTTTTGGCCAGACATCTAAACTAGAACCCTATTTCTATCCAACTAAATCTGGAGCTCTGACCCCTTGTATCAGGCGATTAAAAATATTGTTAGACATTTGATAGGATGTCAGATTTTGCTATCAAAGTCATTATGATCCTGATTTTAGTTTGATTTGTCTTGGAATTTATGCCAATGGCTAGGAGCCTTCTCCTAAGCCTTCTTGAAGGTCCTAAGGCCTCTGTAAATAGTAGAGGACCTCCCCTTGGCTACACACAACATAGAGATAATTCTTCTCGCTATTATACCCATTTTGTGAGAGATCAAATTAAGAAAATTATGGTCTTGCTCTCCAAGCTCTATACTTCACATCCGAAAGCATTGATACTCTATTATGTACTCATGTCAATCCACTTCCTTCTTAAGGGAAGTAATCCTTGTGTATAGAAGCTTAGTTTAAACTTTTTATTTGGGCTCTATAGGTTTTATTGTTCTTGTTTGAGTTTTTGGTTGGGTATTCGCATGGTGAACTCTCATATCCTTCATTAGACAAAATTCTTTTTACAAAGAAGAGGGGTTTTGAGGTACACTACCCTCATGTAGGTAGTGTGGTTTGTATTGAGGTTGTGTCACCCTCGATTTAAGTGACACGTATAGTGGATTTTGATCTACTTGGTAGATCGGTAAATCTTAAGTTGAGAAGACTAAGGTGGTGGTTTTTACCCTTGGAGTTTTCACTTTAAAATCCTCTACTTTTTTGGTGGATGCTACATTGTGTGATTTCATTTTATTTGTATTAAATTTGAACCTACTACTCACCCCTTTCTAGTGGAATTTCAAGAGGTAGCTCTGTTAACCCCATAGGAGCATTCAATTCTTCCAGTTCTTAGGTTCGTTAGCTTCAAGAAGCTAAGATGAGTTTATTCATGCTTTGAAATTAGTCTGTGACCCTTTCTATATTTAGGTGAACATTGACCTTGATGGGTCAACCCAAAGCTACTGTATATACTTAAGAAGCTCTGAAACTTGAGTTTAAGGTCCTAGAGGCATTTTAGAAACATTTAGGATTATTCTTGATCCTACAAGGAAAAGATTAAAGCCTTTAATCGATATTCACATTTTAGCTATTGAAAGCTATTGTATCCAGCTACAAATGACCTATTGTGTGTGTTGAATAGCTGGAATAGGTGTTTAACTAACTTCTTAATGCACTAGAAATGCTGGGAAATCATTTATACATGTTAAGCAAAGCATCTAGAGTTGATTGTTAGGAATTTGAGTTAGAATGCAGGTATTTTTTTAACATTAGCAATGGAAGAAGCTTCCAAGGTGAGTATATTGAGATCGTGAGTTAGAATGCAAGTATTTTTTTGCCTCCATGAATTAGATTATGAGAGATCCAAGATGAGATATGAGTTTTTAATTAGTTAATGACACCTTGTAAATGCTATTGGAAGATGATTAAAGTCTGCTGAAGCCTGCAATCGATGCTTGCAACATTGCTGCCTAGCCATTTGCTGCATGCTGAAGGAGGAAAGGACAAGATAGTCCCACATCATCCGTAAGCAACCACTTGATCGCTGATTTAAACCCATTTATATCACATAAACTGTCCATTTATGCGTGTTCTTAGGAGTAGAGATGCATCATACATTATAAATATTGCATAACATCCATCATCTTGCATTTAGGTTACGTTGTGTAAATTTTAGGCTAATTTTCTCTTTTTGTGGTTAGGTAATAGGGAGATATTCATTCAGGGCCTCGGATTGAAGATCCAACCATACGGATCTGATCTGGGTGATGATCTGAGTTCAACAACTCCAGGATCACCCCGATCAGACTTCCGTAACATCAAATATAATATGAGGAAGGTCAGAGATCAAGGGCCAAGATGGTGTCAATTCGCACTTCATATGACAAATCTGACTGCATGGATGGGTTTGAATCGACGATTGCAGCCCAACAGCATGAAAATAGGTCCAATCCGACATCCGTGGCACCATCTACAACACATAGAAGATGGATGACCTTGATGGTGCCACGTGGCGCCATCACAGTCGCCCAAATCGGCTGCAGCACCTCTTCTCAACTTCTGAAGGTGCAAGCGAGGCAAGATCTCAGCCATTGGATCTTGATCCAATGGTTGAGAGGATGCTGCGGTTGGATTGTCTCTACGACAATCCACGAGGATGGTGCAGCAGTGACATGCCTATGGGTGAACCACAGGTCACGAGTTCGATACCCCGCGCACTCAAAATTGAGTGCGAGCGCTAGTCGGGCGATTTCGACCATTGGATGGAGCGTGAGCAGTGCAGATGTGAGCGACCTGGCCGCACCAGATGTGTAGGTGGACGCATGCCAAATCGGACACCCAAGCCCATGCACAAATGCATGTGCGATCGTTGGGGGCATTGAAGCAGAAGTGGCTAGATGGCTTTTAAGCTGTCCAATCTCTTGATCGAATGGCTGAGAGCATGCGACGTGTGCGTGCATTGAGGCGCGAGGAGAAGAAGAGGCTCCAAAGCTCTAAGAGCTTGTCCCAAACCCGAGATGCACCATTAGAGTTAAAATTATAATTTTTCCACCTTCTCATCTCCTTTGTGGAGCATTCCATGGTGGTCCTCTCACCGCCATTCGAGAAGCAGATCCCACTGCAATGTCGTCCTACCTCATTCTCCGTCATCCTCTTCATTCTCCTTCATCCTACATCTCACCACCTTCGTCTGGACACTTCGTCGTTGCGGCTCATCCTCCAAGCAGCTGTCGAGGAGGATAACTTCTCTCTACCTTCTGTTTTACTGCTTTCTATTATAGATTTCTCGCTTTCTAGTGTAGATTTCCTGCTTTCTAGTGTAGTGAGTAGTTGTAATTGTAATGAACATTAGTTTGTGGTAATGAAATCTATGTTTATTCTATCTATATTTTCTCTTTATTTGTAATATTCTCTCTCTTTCTTCTATTATTTATTCTTTAAGTAGATAGCTAGTTTAGATTCAATTTGATCAGCTAATTTGCTTCGTGACAAATAAAACAAATGCAGTTTTAAATCAAATGTCCACCTCCCCGTGTTTGACCTGGAATTCCTTTAGAGTTTCGGTAAAATTTATCTGTTGATGGATTTCTTCTCAAATCAAACTACATCAATGAGTTTTCAAAACTCAATCTCGTTTGCATACGTTTTCTGATCAACATTTTGGCGTCGTTGCTGGGGAGGCGACGCTCTTTGATTTTTCACGTTTTCCCACCTTACTTATCTTTTACCTCACTTCTCTCCTTTCTTATTATGATTGCAGGTACTCTTATGAGGTGAGCAAAAGCAGTAGATTGGAGTAAAGTATTGTTGAAGGGTTTGTAAGTTTACCCCCACCTCCCACCAACTAATTTTCATTCCACCACGTAATAACACAAACACAAATCAACCTAGGTGTTCTTATAAACTCTAAGGTTAGTTTTTGATTATTTGTTTGTCACCTGCACCTACCTCACCCTCCACATATAAAAGAAAAAGAAAAAATAATCCCATAGAGGTACACAACCTCTTCTAATTTTCAAACTCAATCGGTAAACCGATCTTTGGAACCAGTACACACACCTAAACATATAATCGAGTAGAAATCAGATTAGGTAATCATTTGTGTGCCTAACTAAGTGGTGCATTAGGTCAATTATTTGAGTTGTTTGGGCCGCACCACTTCAACTAAAATCAACTCATCAAGTAGCTGCCATATAGGTTCAACTTTTAGGGATTTAGCAGGCACTCCACATTCTTTTAAGCTTTAAAGGAAAACATCTTCACCTATACTTTAAAAACCTGGTGTGCCAACTAAACTTGATTGAATACACCTAAAGTTGAATCCTAAAAGTTACTAAGCAAGATTTAAACCCTAAAATTCATTGCATCAAAAAATAATCTTCTTGAAAACCATTGATTTTGCATGCACACACATATCAATCAATCATTAAGGGCACAACCCAGATAAAGGGCCCATCACATTCTAAAGCACATTAAAATCTAACCCTAATTAAAATAGAGTAGACGTTGGCCTTAAGGATTGGACTCGTTCTTCGGAGCTCAGATCGAGATTATTTTCGATTAGTCTATTTCTACTGTTCAATCTGATGTCAAGCTAGGGGAGCAAAATCAAACGATCACTGCTGAGGGGTACACTAGGAACCTAAGACGCAAGCCAAAGGAAGAACTTTCTCTCCAATCTTTCCCTCTAACTGGTTGGATTGAACAGAAAGAAGTAGATCAAATCATCTCTTAATCTCAAGACAGGTTTTGGGAGTATATAGGTCTTTAGGCTAGCCTACTTAAGGATAGGTTTAATTGTTTGTATTGCAGGGCACCTTTCATCCTTCTATCTATCATGAATCCTTCCACATTCTACATGTATTCCCGTTCTTATCTTCTTAATACATCTTATCCCCAATGTGATGATTATTATCCCAACTCGTGCTGTAATCAACCATCTACTAGTAGGGATAATTCAGATTGGGGATACAGTTTCGGACCTCCATGTTTGGGGTCTAACCCTGGACACCATGATTGCAATTTCTATCCTTCTACATCGATTATAGATCACCGCCCTCATTTGGACAACCTAATACGATCTACAATCAAGAAGGACGCACTGATTCTTACCCCTCCCTAGAATACATAGCCTTTAGGTCATCACCACCATATGAGCAACCTGAAATGATCTATTATCAGGGAGGGTATTAAGAACCTTAATTCGTTAAGTCCCCTGCACTGAACACAAACCCGCCCAACCCTGAACCAAACCATTTGGTTCAGGTTAACCAAGTCCAAGAGAAGGTATTGGCTAACTTGATGAATACTATACAATATTTAGAAGCTCAACCAACACCTTGCACTGAAGAATTGGAGCCCCTGATTGAAATGATTGATGATCTGAACAAGTATTTGTTGGATTGGCTCCAGGATGTTAAGGATAAGGGCTCGAGTGAGTTTTTACTTGGGAATTTATCTAAATTGAGGATGAGATTTGTGATTGCTCTAGTCCAATCTTGGGAGGAATCCCAGGAAGAACCCTTGACAGGAGAGTTGATGTCAAAACCCTCTAAGGCACCTGTTGGGGGGACACGTGTTACGAGATCAGGATTGACCAGATTGGCCTAGAGAAATCAACTAAGGATGAATTGATTACTTCGCCTAAGATCCCTGAGCTAGGGTACTAGGAAACATGTCTCCATGGATTAGAAAGTGATTGATGATTTTGAGACATACATTAATGCGGATTTAGATTTCTTTTATTCTGAAGTTGAAGAATCATTATGCGGAGTCTCACATGAGTTTACAAAACACAATTACTGTGAGACGACTAGGCCTAAGGAATTCAATGAATCATATGATGGCCCAAAAATTGAGGAATTTGATCCTGTTAGGGCTCACATGGCAGATTCAGATCCTTACTTTATGAAGGATTCAATTCAAAGCCTCGATGCTCAATCACACCCCATTGAGCTTACTGATGATTCTGTTTTTGAGATCACTAGACCCAAGTCAATTCTAATTCAATCACATCTTTTAGACTTGAAAATTTCAAATGGGGTGATTAATATGCAGGAGGTCCTGGAATTTGAAAGTTTGAATGAGGAAGAAAGGAGTTAGAAAATATTGATTTGGGAAGCCAATTCTAGAGGAAGTAGAAGACTGAGTCTAAGGGTTCCAATGTGTCTAAAATGCCTAACCTTCTACCAAGACCCTTATGACATCTTTGATTTAGAGGATTCCAACCCAAGTGCACATTAATTGATTATCCTTTTGAGCTTGATTTCTCTGTAACTCGACTTTTTGGCCTTAGGTTACATCCTCACAATTCGCAGGCCTGACCTTGCTTGCATATTGATCTTAGGTTTTGGATAATTTTTATCCAGAACCTTAGATATACTAGACCATGGGGTATGGGTCTGCATCACAATCTGGTCCACATTTGTAAACATTTTCTAGCAGGTGTTGACGCAAATCCTTTTATTCTGATTCTTACCTGCACCTGTGAATTATTTATTTCTTTTTCTTTGTATAGTGTGCCTAGCTGAAGGCACTAAATTCAGTACATATACAGTTTCTTTTCATCTCGGAGTGGACCTATTATTCATGCAATTCAAGTGCTTTCTACTCTACTCCACTCTATTTCATGTCTTTTTAATACAATGAGGACATTGCATTAGATAGGCATGGGGGTGGATGTTCATCACTGAATTATTTCGTCAGCTCCATAGATTCTTTTTGTTTAAAAGAAAAAGATTGAATTAGGAAAGAGAACTTGGGCTTTAGAAAATTTTCAATCTTAGAAAATAAAAGTGTATGAGTTGAACACTTCGACCCTTCAAGTCTTCGGGCTTAATCAGCCTGGGTGTCCACTAAAATGTGGACTTGTTTCTTGAGTCCTCGCCATTCTAAATTAACTTCAATTTGGTTAAATAAGTTGGGGTCATAAGTATACGACTTATCCACTCATCCTCTGATTTCAGGGGATTTTAAGTCTAAGCATCTACACACTATTTGCACTGACTCTCTTTTCATTGATTTTTACAGAAATTTGGTAGCTAATGAACCTTCTAGGGTAGTATGGCTAGCAGGTTATCATGGGTAACAACCCATTAGTAGGTTGTCTAGAGCCCAGTCATACGACTATTCTTTTCCTGCTGCCTTTAGGTAAATCTTAGATCAGGGAAGCCACCTACTTAAAGAAAAAAAAAAAGAAAAAGAAAAAGAAAAAAAAAGGAAAAGAATAAAGGAAAAGAAGAAAAGAAATAAGCCACACTTCACCGCATGAGTATGGCTGGCAAGTTATTGTGGGTAACAGCCCATTGGTAGGTTATCCAGAATCCAACTCAAGAAATGAACGTAAAATTCCAAAACACTTAGGAAGAAGCAGAGAAGTAGAATAAGTTAGGGAGATATACATTGGGTTCGCCCTTGTGTTGACCCCATAAAAATAAAAGTAGGGAGCAAGCTATCGGTCGAATAGATACACCTTTAGGCAGAATTTCTTTTCAAGGTCACTTAGGGTCGTAGAAACTTGAAGTCCATTCTAGTCGTCGATCAGTGAGTCTATCACATTTCACGTAAAGATGCTTAGAACTTAGGGTTCTCTTCGAGTCTTGGGTGGGTTGAGTGGCCATAGAATGCTACTCCAAAACCTTAAACTCAAAAATCCAAAAAATATAAGAAAAAAAGAAAGCAAGAAAAAGACCCTTCTTTGAATAAGGCGAGGGCTTGAGGTGGTCTGCATTTTGGCAGACACCGGGCACTGTTGTGTCTCTATAGTTTAAGTCATAATTGAAATTCATAAGTGTTGAAAAATAACTATTGCCTAAGAAATCTAACCTAATTCTCTTATAAATAGCATGTAGTTTTACTAGGGATTAACAAAAGATACGCATGGGGGTGTGATGTAAACACGTTCATATCACATAAACTGTCTATTTATGTGTGTTCTTAGGCATAGAGATGCATCATACATTATAAATATTGCATAACATGCATCATCTTACATTTAGGTTAGGTTGTGTAAATTTTACGTTAATTTTCTCTTTTTGTGGTCACGTAATAGGGCGATATTCATTCGGGACATCGAAATGAAGATCCAACCATGTAAATCTAATCAAGGCGACGATCAGAGTTCAACAACTCCAAGATCGCCTCGATCGGACTTCTGTAGCATCAAATATAATCTGAGGAAGATCAGAGATCAAGGGCCAAGATGGTGTCAAGTCGCACTTCAGATGACAAATCTGAGCACACGAATGGGTTCGGATCGACAATTGCAGCCCAATGACATGAAAATCGACCCAATTCTACATCCGTGGAACCATCTACAACACATAGAACATGAACGGACATGATGGTGCTATGTGGCGCCATTACAACCGTCCAAACTAGCCGCAACACCTCTTCTCAACTTCTGAAGGTGCAGGCGAGGCAAGATCTCAGCCATTGGATCTTGATCCAATGGCTGAGAGGACACAATGGCTGAATCATCTCTGCGACAATCCACGAGGATGGCATAGCAGTGATGCGCCCGTGGGCGAACCACAGGTCGCAAGTTCGAGACCCTGCGTGCTCAAAATTGAGCGCGAGTGTTAGTGATGCCGATTTCGACCGTTGGATGGAGCGTGAGTAGTGTAGATGTGAGCGACGTGGCTGCACCAAATATGTAGGCAGGCGCACACCAGATCGGATGCCCAAGCCCACGTGCAATCGCACACGTAGGCATTGGGCGCATTGAAGCAGAAGCAGCTGAATGGCTTTTAAGCCATCCGATCGCTTGATCGAATGGCTGAGAGCACGTAGACGTGCGCGTGCATTGAGGTGTGAGGAGAAGAAGAGGCATGGTGTGCAAGGCACCTACGCCCACGATTTGGGCTTTAGTGACATTTTTATCTGTCACTAAAGACCCATGATTTAATGTTTTAAAGTGTAAAGACCTATTTGCCCCCTCCAATCTACACCTATATATAACCTTACGGCCCCCACACTTTCTTCGTCCCTTCCTCTCTTCTCTCACCCCCTCCAAAGCTCTAAGAGCTTGTCCTAAACCTAGGATGCTCCATTAGAGTTAAAATTATAATTTTTCCACCTTCTCAACCCCTTCATGGAGCATTCAGTGGTGGTCCTCTCACCGCCATTCAGGAAGCGAATCCTGCCATCCTCTTCATTCTCCTTCGTCCCACATCTCACCACCTTGGTCCGGGCACTCCGTCGTTGCGGCTCGTCCTCCAAGTAGCCGTTGAGGAGGATAACTTCTCTCTTCCTTCTCTTTTATCGCTTTCTAGTGCAAATTTCCCACTTTCTAGTGTAGATTTCCTGCTTTCTAGTGTAGTGAGTAGTTTTAATTTTAATGGACATCAGCTTGTGGTAATGAAATCCTTGTTTATTCTATCTCTATTTTCTCTTTATTTGTAGTATTCTCTCTCTCTTCTACTATTTATTCTTTAAGTAGATAGCTAGCTTAGATTCAATTTGACCAGCTAATCTACTTTGTGACAAATAAAAAAAATACGATTTTGAATCAAACATCTGCCTCTTTGTGTTCAACCCGAAATTCCTTGAGTTTCGGTAAAATTTATTTGTTGACAAATTTCTTCGTACATCAAACTACATCAACGAGTTTTCAAAACTCAATCCCATTTGTGTATGTTTTCTGATCAACAATTGCCTATATAATGATTTCATGTTGGAAGTCCCCTTAAGCAGCACGTGCCACAGGCCACATGAGCATATACCCTCTTGAGCATACTTTGGCCATAAGCCCAATGAGGGATAGCCTGCAGGCAATTGAGATCTAGACACGTGTCTAATCTGGGCTAGATAAACAAACATTTTTGTAATTGAGGCCAATTGATCTCTTGTTATGCATACTTGGCGAGAAACTTGCTTAGTTTGAATAGCTTATATCTGTGAACTATAACAGTTGATATAACATTCTTTTTACGCAATTTCTTGCTTATATTTTTGCGCAATAGAGAATTAATTGCTTCATTCTAATTATCATTTCATAGATCAAATTACCATGATTATATTCTTTTATCTTTTGCAATTAGATCTACATGCCTCACATCTTTTTAATTATTAATATCTATTAGGTATACTAACTTAACTAAGTTATATCTAACTATTAATTATAACCCAACTAAGTATAACTTTGATAATGTTATAACATATTTCTAAGTTATAGTTGTAAATTACCTAAGTAATATTTATACTCTTAACCTAAGTATTAATCTAAGCTTAAGTATAGACTTAAGTAAATTATACTTCTTAACCTAAAGTGAACTAAGTATAAGTTATGTAATATTAAGGTGGATAAGTATTTATGAAAATTAAGAATCTAATTATTCAGAATTCAATTATAGTTACTTTATTTTACATCTAAGCTAAATTGGCTAAGTTATATTAGCATTAAGTTATGTTACAATATCTTAAGCTAATTTATTAACCTAATTATTAAATTCTTATTTATAGAAAGCTAAATTAAAATAAATACAAGATAATTTTAAGTAATAATTGGTGAGTAAATTATAATTAGCCTCACAGTGAACAACCTAGACTCAACCAATATAAATTTTATAAAATATGTAGGTTATTTGGCACCCTATACTACAATACAATGACATTAATTACAATTGCGAGTAAATCTAAGATCAGTGGCCCATTGGGCATTTGGCCTAATTGTTAAAGTCTAATTTTTGGAATTTCTAAGTGTAAAGGAAGACGTGACATATTCTTTTGAGCATAACTTGTATTAATTTTTTTGGCACTTAGATTTCTCCTGCTTGACTTTTATTTTTGAACTAAAGTGCTTGTGTTTATAGATTGAATCATTTGCATCTAGTTCCTGAGGTTAAAATTTTGCAAAAATCAAAATAATGGTATTTGTGCATTCATTTGCTCCCTGTATTCAACCTTGGCATATTATTTCATGCTACAAATTTAAAAGTTGTTTTCATGTATTCGACTACACTATGACACCGATACATTTTTATCAAACCTAGATCATGCGTAAATAGAGACCATGTTCTTTAATTTGGTACATAGAGCATCCATGTCAACCTTCCTAGAGTTATCCTCAATTTCATATATCCTAGCTTTTGGTTGCACAGATCTGTCAAAAGTATCCATGGAGGCATGATTCAAAGAATTTTCACTTAGTTCCTCAAACAATTGATATGCACTATTTGCATCCGTATTCATGAAATTGCCTCAGCAAGAAGCATCCACATAGTGCTTATTCTTTGTTGTTAGCCCATGATAGAAAATCAGGACTAACTGCGATTTAGGTACCTCATGATGTGGACACTTGCTTAATAGCTCCATAAATCTCTCCTAGGATTCATGAAGTTGCTCCTCAGAGTTTTGATAAAATGTTGTGATAGCCCTCTTGATTGTATTGGTTCGATCAATTGGGAAAATTTTCTTGAGGAAGGAACTCTTCAATTCCACCCAATTATAAATAGGCCTTCCTATAGTCCTGTACCAATGTGCAGCCTTATCCATGAGAGAGTAGGGAAATAACTTCATCATTATATCTTTGACATTAGTATTCCTAGGTTTGGTGGTCTCAATTAAAGTAGTCAGATTCTCCAAGTGCTGGAACAAATCTTTGTTATTGTTTCCATAAAAGTATTTAATCAAACCTAGCACTCAGGTCTTAACCTCATAGTCTCCATCAGGAATCATAACCTTAGCCCCAGCTTAATGATTGGTAGGATCATAAAAAGCATGGAGTTTAGGTTTTATTAGCTTGGGCCATTTAAGCTACAATCATCTCTTGCAGATGTTGCATTTGCTCTAATTGTCTTCTCAGATCAGCATTAGGGTCCGGTGGGTTTGATCTGGATGGTATAGATCCAGGTTAGGCAGCGATAGATTCAAAGTCAGATTAAGATCTAGGTTTCCCAAAATCAAACTTCTTTTTGGATTTAGGTTCGAAAGATCCAAATAGATGAGGTTTTTGGGATCACCTCTCATGCATACACAATAGAACAAATGGAGGAGATGCAAAGGGAATCAATGAGAGAAGGTGTGTGTGCATAGTACAAGCAGACAAATCTAGCCTTATCGATTGCATCTATTAGACCTAATTTAAGCCCAACTAAACCTGATAAATTATCCTGATCCTTGAATTACTTAGTTAGCAAGAAGGGTGGGACCATCTAGGACACAATGCTCAGTGAGACATCCCAATGGTTAACATGGTTACCGCATCGACCTTTCTTGTCACTAGTTAGTCCAAATAGACAATGTCCTAGACAAACCAATCAAGTCTAACCTGGCTTAGAAAAAATTTCAACCTAGTTGGCTCATCTATTAGATTAATTAGGGCTTAGATTATATAGTGCATGGGGTTAGATGATGGGCATGAGGGGGGTAGTTGCCCAATTAAACCAATTTCGATAGCGTGTGTGTCAAACAATCGGTTTGCAAACAAGACTTAATTAAATGAGTGGCTTTTAATGTTCAAGTCTTGTTAAGCCTTCTTTTAGGGTTTGGAGTTAAGTGGATTCAATCAAGTTTGTGTTGGCACACAAAGTTGTAAAATTACTAGTGATAGTAATTTGCTTTTGAAGTTCAAGAATTTGTTTGCCTAATCCAAACCCTAAGAGTTGACCCTAATTTCTGGTGGATGCTAATGATGAATCAATTTTAATTGAGTGAAGTGGTGTGGCTTGTTCGACGTGTAAATCAAGTTTTAAAAGATTATTTAGTTGTAGTATAGTGCAAAAACACATCGACAAATAAATTTATAAAACTCTGGTGAGTATCGGGTTGTTTACAGGGAGGCAATCTCAATTTTTGCAGAAGCTTTCCAATAAAACTTGCTCTAAATAAATATTTACATATGTATATATGTATATGAATCAGATATCATGCATTTAGAAGATAAGAGTTTTATTACAATTAAAATAGAGTTTTCAAAATAAAGAATGCTACTAGAAACAAACTAAATAGATAGAGAGAGAGAGAGAAAGAGAGAGATAGAAAGTAGCTAAGAGACGATGCCGCTTGTAGGATGCTTGTGAGAGATGCAGCAGCACCTCAAATCCAGAGCGTCGAGACAAAGGTCGGAGTGGAGTTGCAAAGGGATGGAGAGTTGTAGAGAAGGTGGAAGATGTCTGGAGTTGATGGAAGAGAGATACTTCAACTGGGGGGCCCTGGGCCTTCTTTTAGAGTTTTAATGAGGGGCAAAGTGGGTATTTAACCCCTTTATCTCTTGCAACAACTCTTATTTGATCGGATCTGTTGATTAAGAGATCAACGGATCAGATCTTGCTTCAAAACACCTTCATTTATGCCTAAAACACTCAGATTCAACCTGGGCTTGACACGTGACAGTTTCTCGACCTTCAGATTGCCATTGGACGGCACTCGCTCCTCCTCGTGCACCCACTACAACAAATCTCTCTCCGTGCACACACTCGTAAGCCTCTTTTCAGCGCCTAATCGTCAGTCATTCGATCTCATGATCTGATGACTCTCGCGCATGCACGCCTCGCCAAAACGCATGGAGCATCCTCATTACGCCACACAACTGCATCTGTGTGCACCGATGAAAATCCCACGACCAATAGTGCCTGTGCTCACCGCCTTCCTGATTTCATGCTCAAGCAATTTCGAACCCACGTGCTTCGCTTCCAATGCAAGCGCATGAGCCAATGTGCTACGTGCGAATTTTGTTATAGTTTCATCTTTATATCTATTTATTCTTATCCAGCTAGACGGGTAACGTGGCGCACTCATGGCCATTGGATGAAGATCTAACGGTCCACAGCATGAGGGGGTGGCCTTCCTAGATGGGGCAGTGGTGAGGGAGCGGCTGTGATGGCACCACGTGGCACCAACATGGCCGTCCATCTTCTTTTCCTTGTATCAGGTGTTGTAGACCTCCGATCAAGTTGATTTTTCTGCCATTGGACTATGATCGTCAATCCGGATTCATCTGTGCGGTTGGATTCCTCATCTGAGGCTCATATCTTTGTCTTTTGGCTTTATGATCTCTATTCTTTTATGGACTATGTAAGATGCCTTGGTTGTCTGATCGAGACGATTTCGGAAGCATTGGACTCTCATCGTCGTTCTGATCAGATCTGAATGGTCTGATCTATCATCTATGGCTTTGAATCATCTATGATTAGAATCATGTCACTTTTAGGTCATAAAATGACAATATTATCTATATGACTAACAAACTAGCTATTGTGCAAATTATGATGCCTATGAATACATTACTCCTAAGTTATGCTAGGATCTAGCTTAATTCAGGTGATTTAGGTTGCATGATTATTGTGCAATCATGGCTCAAACAAAGCAATCAATGGCTTCTGAGTACCACTCAATTTGGCACGTAAAAAATATTTTTCTAAGATTTTTCAAGCCCATTAATTTATTGTGTATTGGGGTCCAAAGATAAAAAATGACCCTAAGTTAGTGTTTTCCGTGAATCAGGAGGTACAAATTGCCCAAAAATTCCCAAAATTTTTTTTGAGAATGGAAATTTGACTAGGAATCAAACACAAGTAATTTCACTCTATTTTGATAATTAGAAAAAATATGAAAATTCAAATAGTGCATAAAATAAGGAGAACAACCATTACTATATATAGGTCTGATCTGCGAATATTTTAATTTTTTCCACTTAGACTTAGGGTACTAAACTTTTATAGATTATTTTTAACTTCAAAATACATGTTCAAGCCAAACTGTATGATTTTTGGAGCATTGGATTTTTCAAAATAGATTTTTGAAAACTACTTTTTAGATGTGCCCAAATTTTAGAATGATAATGTGATGATGAAACCTTCAAATCGCACTACTGAGGAGAGTTTCTCTTTCTGTTCTTTTTAGTAAGAGGCCTAGTCCTAAGAGGGTAGGGTTACATCAATTTCTTCACTATCACTTTGCTCTTATCCACTGCTCTGCGTTTGGATCCCATGCTCCTTGCACGATTTCTTGAACATAAAACAACAAACTAGGGAAAGTGGGTCATTGAGTGGACTCGGAGGAAACTCATTACAACACAAAGTTTACAAAAGAGTTACGTAGATTTTCGACGATGGGATGTACAGTTTGAGGTTGTGACTTCGTCTTCCTTTGAGTTTCTTCGATGAGGGGCTAATGTTAAAATATGCATGATATGTAATTAGGGTTTTCAAATCGTTGTAACACACGAATTTACAAACGCTTTTAAATTTTTAATCCTAGAAAGTGGAAGTATCTAGGGTTGTCCAAGGAGGCAACGTTTGCAAAATTCTATTCTCTTACTCGAAAAATGGGAAATCAACTTTCTTTTTGATTTTTAAATATGAGATTTTTTTGGTTTTGAATAGTAAGGCAATCACACTTAAAAGTTGGTGAAGAACTAACACCTAAGAACTAAACCTAGAGTGACAAGAATGACCTCTCCCTAAGCTCACTCTAGGCACGTGGAGGCCTAGAGTAATTAGGGAGAGGGAGTGAAAAAGTGCTAGAACAACATAAAAACAAATGTGACAATAGTTAATTGAAAAGAAGGCAAGTTGATTTAATAGAATTTGTGTTTTACAAAAATAGTAGAGGAATGCTTCTACTTAGAATTAAAAATGCAAAAATGCTAAAAACACAAATCCTCTTACAAAATCTAGTGAAGAAGAGAGCCTTCTTCCTCCAAGCTTAGCTGCTCCTTGGCTTCGAAAGAAGGCCTCCTTCTTCTCCTTCCTTGAATGGGCAATGTGGATGGAATTCCACCTTCAAAAACTCCTCCAAAGGTGGCGTGGACCACCTTTAAATACTCCTCTGAGGGTGGTTGTGTACCACCCTCAAAATCCTCCTCCTAGGGTAGGTGTGTACCCTAGGTCTCCTTCCTTTGCTTGGCTTCTTCCCTTGGTTGGCGTGGGCTCAAGCGAGAAGAGAAGAGGGAAAGGCACCAAGGGGACAGAGTGTCCCCTTAATCTTCTTCTTCTTCTTCTCTTGGCTGTCTATGTAGGTGGAAGTATAGGTAGAAAAATATGTAGCCAAAGGTGCTTGTTAATGGTGGTAGGTATGGGTATATATAGGAGTGGTGGGGGGTAAGGATAGTTAACTATGGTTAAAGGAAAGGTGGTGTTTTGGAAGGCTAGATGTGGAAGTTGGTTGATGGATGGTGGATGAAGGTTGGCGTGGAGGTAGAGAGGTGTATGAGGTGGTGGTTATGGTGGGTGGAAGAGTTGGCGCCAACTCTATGTAGGGTAGCATTAAGGGATAGGTTATTGTGTTGTAGGGCTAGGATTAGGTCATATGGTGGTAGTTACGTGATGGATGGATAGGGTTAGTTGGCGCCAACTTAAGGGATATGTGGGGGTGTGGTTAGGTGTTTTGGTGCCAACTATTGGAGGGTTTAGATGGATTAAGTGGTGTGGGTTCTAGGAAGGGTTAGAATGGCTCCATGTGGTGTGGTTATGGGATTAAGGGTAGATATAGGTGGCACCAAAATGAGGGGATGTGGATGGTGTATTTTGGTGCCAACTAGGGTGTGGTTTAGGGTAGTTAAGGGGGGTTAAGGTTGCCACCAAAGGAGGGTTTCTAGAAGGGGTTAGGTGGGTTGTAGGGATGGATTTTGGTGGTGATGTGTAGGGCTAGGATTTAAGGGCATGTTGGCTCCGAAATGAAGGGTTGCATGAGGGGTTTTTGGTGCCAACATGAAGGGGTGTGAGTGGTTGGTGGTTGGTGTGGGTTGGCTCCACTTTAGGTAGGTTAGGTTGGGGTTTAGTTAGGGTTAAGGGTTAAGGAGTGGACTGCCATGGAGCTTGAGAGGTGTTGGGAGCTTAGCTAGGTTAGCTAAGCTACCTTAGCTAGTAGAGTAGAGGTGGTGGAGCTAGGGTTTCATGAAGGAGGAGCTGGAGAAAATAATCTGGAGCTGGTTGTTGCTGCATCTAGAGCTGAATCTGTTGAGGCAGCTTCATGGGGAGCTCAACTACTTAGCTAAGCTACCTAGTTCTTATGCTAGTAGCTAGGCTCGGGTAGTTGAGCTAACTTGAGCTGGAACTACCTCTGATGTGAACTCCTGATCTAGCTAAGCTACTAGTTGACAAGTAGTAGCTCAACTATCATGGAGTTCATTTACAATGAGCTGGGTGGAGCTGGAATGAGTTGGTGCTGGGTTGAGATGGACTCCTGTCAACTCAGTTGAGCTAGCTAGAGCTCCCAGTGAACTGATGGGAGCTGAGATGAGCTAGACTCAATTAAGTTGAGCTGGATCTGAGCTAGCTTGAAATTGGTTGAGCTGAGTTGAGCTGCCTTGAGCTACCATTCAGATAAGATGAGCTGAAAGGAGCTAACCCTAGTCCAAGGGAGCTGGTATCCAGCCATGATGAGCTGGAATTGACTAAGTCCTAGCTTGATTGAGCTTCCCCTTCACTAGTTGCCTTCAAGAGTGCTAGGGTTTTAGAGATCTGTCAATTTATTTGTCCCTAACACTCCATGAAACACATCAAAAACACAATGAAAAATGCAATGCATGCCTAACCTAATTGATGCCTAAATGCAACCCAGAAAACCTATTTGCGGAGCAAGATCCTCAGAGCTAGGTTTGTTTTAATGCATAACAATGATGATAAATTAGCGTTTATCACACCCCCATGCTTATTTTTTGCTAGTCTCTTAGCAAAACTTTATTTTTTATAAAATGAAATTTTGGGGAGATCTAATTTTTTTTTTACTTTTGAGGAAAAAGAGATTGTGGGACCTTGATTGATCTAAACACAGGTGGTATGAGATTTGTTAGAGATAAACATCAACATTTATTTTCAGATCCAAAATTTAGATAAAAACGGGATCAATATATCCTCCAAAAAAATCACAGATTAACTCCTTGTTAATTCAGATGACTCGAAATTTTTGTATTTAAGATTTTTCTAGCTCTTGAATCTGATTCGCAACTTGCAATAACCTTTTAAACCTTGTGTCTGTGCTTGTGAAATGCCAACATTTATAAGGGCATGTTTTTGGTTTAAAACTTTTTTTTTCTCTCCCATGTGCTTATTTTTAGCTTAGTCTTACAATAGATGTGTCAGGATCATCATTCTTGTTACCAATACTCGAGGGGGTTCTGGTGCCAGTACTTCAAGATAGCAATGTCCATGACACCACCCAGGAATTCACAATCCCAAAACACAATGCGGTGTAAAGGGCCGCTCAAAGCAAACTCAAGCTCTTGCTCCAACACTATAGGTAGAGCATCATCCAAGACACTTGAGTTGCAAAAATGTGCTTTAATGCTCCGTCTAAAGATATGAAATATAGATATAGAGCAGTGTCAAGGCGATAACATGTTGACATCACATCCTCAAAGGAGGCATTTTCCTCCTTGGCGGTAGGAACTCAAACCAATGATCTGCTTTAGACTTTTACTAAGGCCAAACATGGGGGTTTTTCTAATTTTTAGTTATTTTTAGGTGATGGCTTGTGGGTGAAATTTGACACAAAAAGTTTTACACGAGATGCAAGTTTTTGAATCAGAAACTAATCCAGATACTTTCCATATTACAAAAGAGGATCAAGACAACTGATCTATTATGAGTTCAGGTGGAATTTTAGAGAAGGATGTTTGATCTAGTCTTGATTGCGTAGCAATCATAGATCTTAATTAACCTAAATTAGGCTAGGACTTAGCATAAGTTAGGGTAATTCACGCATGCATAAGCATTACTTGCATCCTTACTGCTTTCTTTTATCTATGCATAAAATAATGCTATAATGTACTGATTAGGTGCATTATGACAATTATAGGTAATAAGTTGACCAGAAGGTAGATCGAAAGCTGGATCTGAACCTGGAATAACTGGTGTTGCAGTAGAGCTGGAGCTGAAGACTTAGATTAGATGTAATAGATAATAATGTAAGGGAGTTATGGTATGCTATTCTTTTAAGTAGGAATAAAGCAATAAAATATGAAGAACTTAGGACCATCCAAGCCCTAGGATAGCCTAGAAGCTTCCCCAAGCCTTAGCCACCCTTAGATTAGGTCACCGCACCCTAGGAAACCTTAAAACCCTAATTCCAACCTATATTTAGACGTCTAGATAAGTTATAGGATGTCCAAAACCCTTAGCCAACTCCCGCACACCTTAAACCCACTTCTATAGTGTTATTGGATGTCCAGACACTTTGTCAGATGTCCAATTTTTGTAGAATACCTAGACAGAACCTTGAATCCTTCCTGACTCTAATTGGACATCCAAAAAACAAGTTTGGACTTCTAATTTTTGAGGATAAGATGTCTGACACTTTTATTGGACATTTGGAATTGCTCTCCAGTTCCTGTTTTGAGATTCAAGCCTTGATCTTGGATCTCTAGCTCCCTAAACCCAATTCCAACCCCATAGGAACCTAAATTAAGGTGCCTTAACCCTAGTACATTACCTCTAGACCTCCCTAAGGACCTAATTAGGTCCTCACTAAACTTAATTGACTTGGATCTTAGTCAATTGCATCAGCCCATTCAATTGGACTCATTGAGTCTAATTGAGCCCTGATCTCAGCACACACTATCCAATTGGACTCAGTGAGAGTCCAATTGACCTAGACCTAACTTAATTAAGTTATTTTACTCTCAATTAAATTTCCACACACACAATTAAACTTCTATTAAGTTTAATTGCACTTTACCTTAGTGAATTAGGGTTTACTACCCTAATTTGAGACCTACCTTGACCTAAACCCACTAGAACCTAACCTAATCAACCTAGCCACCTAAGTTTCAACCCACACACACCCACACACACCATCCACACGAAAATACCTAGTATAGAGTTCTCTAAAACTCTCTACCAAGTGTTGTTGACTTGGTTGCTAAAATTAGCAACCAAGAGCCATTCAATTTTAAGATCCACATTTGGTAGATCTAAAAATCACCATCCACCCTCTCTCTCTCACTTTCCCACGAGCTCCCACCATAGGCCTCTCTAGAGAATTCCATAATTCTCTAGAGAGCTTCCCTTAGGTCTATAAAAGACCTAAGGGATCACCATTTGCACCCATCCCATTCTTGGCACTCATCCATCTAGGTTAGCTAATTTCCACCTCCACGAGGAGCACCACCATGGAAGCCACCATCTCCACACCAGGATGCTGGATCATCACTCCAACCTCTCTCCAAGGGCCGGCCTAAGCACCATTGGCCGCCCCTCCTCCTCTCAGCCACTCAAAGGCTATCAGAGCCCACCTCCGAATGCCCTTCTTTTCTGCTAGATTAGTAGCTTAGCTCTTCATATTTTTACTACTTTCATTTACTACTTAGTAGTGTAGCTCTTATTCTCCCCCAATGATGCATGCAAAATCCCCCCATAGATTCCTGTATGCAATCATTTTCTGTTAGCTAGATTTATAATTTCAAGCTTTCCTTTATAAGCTTTCCTCTACATTCCATGTTGCAAACACCTTCCTGAATGAATGAAAGAAATTTTTCTATATATATATATGTCTATGTGTTGAGAATCACCATGAGCTTATTGCAATATATTTTGTGTGATTAAAGTTGCCTGCTTTTACTTTTTGATATTCTTGCAACTAAGCATGTCGTGCTTAAATACATAACCATAAACTGCCATGCGATTTTAAGTAAGTAGAGCTAGAAAAGATCGATTTCAGATTTGCATAAACACCTCCCAGAGATGAACGACCAGGACTCAAAGTCTCATTATCTTTAGAAATTATTTTTTGATGAACATTTAGTGCAACTATACTACGATTTCTGACGACTTTAAAATGCGTGAAAATGGGTCTGTCAAGTCTAAAGGTAGACCCTGAAATTCTAATGATCAGGTCCGTATCCTCATCCTCAGTTTGTTAAAGATTAAATCCCATTGCACCAAAAGTGAGTTTTCAACCTTAGTCCTGATTTCATAATTTTTCTCAAAAAGTTTTCAATATTTTTATTTATTATTATTATTTTTTGGGCATGCAAGTAGAAAATAAAATAAGAAAATTACATGTTTTTGGGTTTTCATATGCATGCAGAAAATGAAATAAATTAAAAATGCATATTTTTAGGTTTTGAAAATCCTGATTTGATCATCAAAATTTGAAAACACCCCCCCATGCTTAAGATGTTGCATGTCCGCATGCTAGAGGAAGGGAAAGGAATGCATCTCAATGTAGGCGGTCGGAAACAGGATGATCAAAACCACTGAAAGAAATTAAAAAGGAAAGTGGAAAAAAAATGATGGGTTACCTCCCATCCAGTGCTATCTTTTATGCCACTCAGTCGGGCGTGATGTGCATTAGTGATCATCAGTGGTTGGGTCGGTTAAATTGAAGGATTCTGAAGGAAGATTCAGGGTATGATCCAAATAGGGCTTTACACTTTGGCCGTTGACTTGAAAACTAGTATTAGTTTTTGGATCGAAAAGATCAACAGCGTTGTAAGGATATGTTTTAAGGACAATAAAGGGGCTGACCCATTTTGATTTTAATTTGCCAGGAAAAATACATAATCTTGCATCAAAAAGCCAAATGCATTGATTGACGTCAAAGTGTTTCCGAATAATGTATTTATCATGAAATTTCTTTGTTCGGTCTTTATAAATCCAGATGTTTTCATAAAAAAATTATGTAATTCTTCTAATTCGGTTAGTGGAAATTTTCTGTGAATATCAACATTAGATAAATCCATATTTAATTGCTTTATTGCCTAGAAAGCCCTATGTTCAAGTTCTACCAGGAGATGGCATGCCTTCCTAAAAATTAGATGGAAAGGAGACATGCCGAGCGGGGTTTTGAAAGTGGTACAGTAGGCCCATAAAGCATCATCCAACTTGTTTGACCAATCCTTATGATCAGGCCTAACCATCTTTTGTGAAATATTTTTTATTTCCTGGTTAGAAACTTCTACTTGGCCATTTGTTTGGGGTTGACAAGGTGTGAAAATTTTATCATTAACCCCATATTTAGAAAGGTGACAGAATTGTGAGTGAAGTGTGATCCTCCGTCACTAATAATGTCCTTAGGAATGCAAAATCTTGAGAAAATATTTTTCATAATGAATTCAACAACCACACGGTGATCATTTGTGCGGTAGGTATTGCTTCAATCCACTTAGATACGTTGCCGACTGTGACTAGTATATACAAATACTCACCAGAGTTGATGAACAGTCCCATCAAGTCGATGCCCCATGCATTGAAAATTTCAACCTCTAAAATTGGATTAAGGGGCATCATATCCTTCTGAGTCATGTTGCTGATGCTCTGGCAATGTACATTGGATCAAACGAAAGAATGAGCATCTTTGTGCAGGCTTGGCCAGAAGAAACCAGAATTGAGTATATTAGCTACAGTTTTCTTGCCTGAAAAATGTCTGCCACAATCCATTGAGTGACAATGTGTCAAAATATCATGGATTTTGGAATCAGGGACACATCGTCTAATGAGCTGATAGGCACAAATGTGGAAAAGGTCAGGCTCCTCCCAAAAATAGTATTTAATATTAGCAAAGAACTTATCCCTTTTGGATTTTGGCCAATCAGAGGGGATTCGTTCTATTACTAAATAGTTTGCAATGGGTGCAAACCAAGGGAGGGTGTGGGTAGCTAAGATGTTTTCATTAGGGAAATGATCAGGGGGTGATGGGTCGGCCCGGATAGGTTGTTAATATGGGGATTTTATCATTGAAATGTGTATAGTGGTTAACCTAATTCGGACCTAACCATCTCTTTAAAAAATTTTTAACCTGGCCTAATTGATTTTATCTTGTCACTTTTAGGCCCAGGGTCGAACTCAGGGAAGTGGGGTTTAAGTCGAGTTTCTACGTTTTCCTTAAAACGCGCCTCTTCTATTCGTTTATTCTATTTTTTGTGTTTTTTCTTATTTAGATTTTTTTCTAGTAATCCTTGTCCTTGAGGCACACCCTCAAAATTGTGTCCTTGGCTTTTAGCCAAAACAGAGTTCCAAAACAAGTCTTGCTACTCGCAAGACGGGATACATACAAGTCAAAGATTATCTTTTCTCTTTTATATACTTTTTTTTTATCTTTTTACCAAGAGAGAAGCAAACAGACAGAAAGTAAATATAGTATGTATATATATATATTATATCTATAAAGGGGTGGGGGTGGAGGCGGCGATGGAATGTAGCACTATGTCGAGTCAGTCGACGTCTAGAGAGACGCAACCAACATGACTAGGTGCCGCGTGGAGTGTGGATGGAGGATGGATGATGTATGGATCCACGCTTTTTGTACGCGTGTTTCAGGGAATATCAGCAACTAGTGCAGATATTCCCGCGATACAGCGTACAGTAAATAACGTGAAAATATATGTACATATGTATGTATATAAGTAAATATATCTATATATATATAAATGTATAGGTATATTTGTATTGATATATATATATATATGTGTATAGATATATATATATATATATGTGTATAGATATATATATATATATGTATATATATATGTATATAGATATATATATATATATATGTATATAAGTATATATATATGTATATAGATATATATGTCTATATATATATGTGTATAGATATGTCTATATATATATATATATGTTACTATATACTAGTGTTTATGTGTGTGTGGGTGTGTGCAAGTGTCGGTGAAGATGCGTGTGTGCGTTGGTGAAGGTGTGTGTGTGTGTTGCTGTGAGTAAGTGAAAAAAAAGAGAGAGAGAAAGAGAGAGGGAGAGAGCGGGAGAGAGAGAGAGAGCGGGCTGGAGTACTCGCGCCAGAGAGAGAGAGAGGGTGGGAGAGCTGGCGAACGTGCGAGTTAAGACGTCTGCCGGAGGTGGCGGACGTCTGGCGCCGCGTCGTCTAAAGGCGGAGGTGGACGTCTGAAAATGGCGGGTGCGGGCGCACGCCTTCGCGTAGGGCTCTGCAGGCCCACGTGAAGACGACGAGCGGGTGATGGCGCGGAGGAGCGAGTGTGGAGGAGGGAAGGGGACGGCGCGAGGCCGTAGCCGGCCGCTGCAGTTCGCGCGGCGGCGGGCTACGGGTGCAACTGCGGGGCCGACAGGATGGAGGTTGAGCAGGGAATGGCCCTGCAGGTGCACGCAAAGTCGACGGTCGACTGCGGGGATGGTCGCGGAGAAGGCGGGGAGACCTGCTGCTGCTGTGTGGCTGCTGCTGCCGCGGCTTCAAGCTTCGGAGCTTGAAGCGGCAGCAATGGCGTAAGACGAAAAAAAATGAAACGAAGGAAGACACCACGCCCACCGGCTCGTTGAAGAGCTAGGCGGTGGTGTTCCCACTGTGGTGGTGTGCACCACAGTGGGTTCTCCTGCTCGCCGGGTGTCTCCTCGAAGGAGGGCTGGCGTATGGGAGGGGAGAACGGGTGAGAGGATGGTGGTGGAGTTGCGGGGTGGCTTCGTGCAGCAGCCTGTCTCGCGAGGAAGAAGCTGCAGCTTCTTATAGAGGAGGAGAGAGTGGTGTGTCGGCTGCAGCAGGGAGAGGGTGCGGGAGTTGCAGCTGTAGGGAGTGGCGTTGGCAGGGAGAAGTGATGTGGAGTAAATGCATACAGCAGCTACGGGAAGAAGTGCAGCCGCGGGAAGAAAAGAAGAAATCAAGAGAGAGAAATAAAAAGAGGTGGAATTTGCAAGGTGGCACTTGAGATAAAATGTAACTATGCAAGCCATTGTTTCACTCCTCTTCTTCTCTTGATTAAATGCATGCATGCAAGCATTTTTACAAATGCGATTATAGGATCCTATTATGCAATGTTAATGCTAGAAAATAGCACAAGAAGGCGTTATTACAGGCGTGTTTTGAGGTGCAAACATATGCCCCCATGCCTATCTTTTGCTAGTCCCTAGCAAAATAGTATTTAGAAATGATCTTAAGCTGAAGATTTTCTTCTAAGGTGATATAGGTGTGTTTATTATCGAATATTGTGAGAACCAATTGTAAAGAAGACTACCAGTACTTTAAGTCTCACATGACATAGATCATCTCTCAACTAACCAGGACTCTTGATATTTAAACCTTAAGTACGATTTCCAGGACCCAGGAGGTTTTTGCCGTACTCGAGAGCTCAAGAGGTTATGATTTGTGCATAGTGAAGGATCAAGACTGACCAGATGAACATTAAGACTCAATCCCAGGGTTTCACGAATTTTTAAGTACAGGTTGGTCCCAGTTTCAGCTCATGTCTTCGGATTGACCCTTAAGATGATGATGGAAAACTCAACTCCCATTTTCTGATTTTTTTTTTTTGTGGCTCACCGAAAAACAAATTATACAGACATTTATGAGATATACTGACTCTTTTGCAACATCTTTTTTTTTTTTTTTTTGAAACACGTGTCAGTATATCTCTTACAACACATTTTGAAAGAGCACACTTTTTTTCTTTTTGGTGGGAGAGTTTCTTTTTGGTGGAAAGAGTCGCTCCTAAACACAAGACTAAAGCCTGGGATAAAAAGTCTACCTGCGCGCACAGGTAAGGACTCCACCTTCCCTAATGAACACTAGGGTTGGATCTTATGTTCACCTGGTCTTTCCTGATATGTGTAGTGTGAACCAAGTTTACTTAAGCTCTCAAGAAAAAGCAAACTAATGGATCCTGTACTGGTGTCTCAAGTACAAGAATACGTCCTTAGTTAGGAGAGATTTTGATCTATTTTGTCAATGCTTTAAGTGAATTAAGCCGAGCCTAAGCAAATCAAGCTTCTGTGGCCTGGAAATTCTTCAAAACAGAGGTTGAATATCCATAAACACTTATTGTATTTTTGTTTCAGCTTCAAGATCATTACTAAACACCATTTATTATAATATATATATATTTTTTTTTTCTTTTTCTTGCATATTTATAAATGGGAGGAAATTGTATGATACCATAAAATACCCGGATCCTATGGATGCCTATCCACCCCCCCATGCCAAACAATGCTATGTCCTCATATGCATGCAGGGAAAGGCAGAGGAAGGACGGAAGATCGGGTAACAAGAGCTGAGGTTCAGGGTATAGATCAGGGTGGAAGGGTGGGTGGATGGTGGGTGGTGAAGAGAAAAGTGAAGTGATTGCAATAGAGGTGTGAAAAGTGATGGTGGATGGTGAGTGCTGTTAGGGTGCCTCCCAACAAGCGCTGAATTTAATGTCCCCAGCTGGACTCAGAATGAGGCAAAGAATTAGTTACCCTCCAGCAGGGCAACGGTTTCTCCAACGAGGGCAGGTTCATGAGTCAGATAGGGTTTCAAACGCTGCCCGTTGACCGTAAATTTAAGCCCAGATTTGGGATCTTCGATCTCGACGGCCCCATTGGGGAATGGTCTTGAGACCAGGAAAGGACCAGTCCATTTGGACTTCAATTTCCCAGGAAAGAATTTGAGTCGGGCATTATTGAGCCAAACTTGCTGAGATGGCTCAAATTCCTTCCGCCGAATATGGCTGTCATGAAAAGCCTTAGTGCGCTGTTTAAAGGTTAGAGTAGAATCATAGGCTTCACGACGGAGATCTTCCAGCTCTTGGAGTTGGAGTTTCCTTTCTCGACCACACAAGTCTGGGTCGAGGTTACATTGGCGAACCACCCAATAAGCACGATGTTCCAACTCCACGGGAAAATGACAAGGCTTCCCGTAAACGATTCTATATGGAGACATACCAAGGGGAGCCTTGAAGGCGGTCTGATACGCCCAAAGTGCATCAGTCAGCTTGTCGGACCAATCCTTACAGTCAGGCCGAACCATTTTCTGGAGAATCTGCTTGATTTGCCAATTTGACACTTCCGCTTGGCCGTTCGTCTGAGGATGATATGGGGATGCGATACGATGGTGGACTTCGAACCTCCTCAGAAGTGCCCGAAAGGAAGCATGGGTAAAGTGGCTTCCTCCATCCGAGATAATGGCCCGAGGGATCCCAAAACGTGCAAAGATGTGGTCCTTGATGAATCGGGTGGAGATAACATGGTCAGCACGGCAAGCGGGAATAGCCTCGATCCATTTCAAAACATAGTCGACGGCCACGAGGATGAATTCGAAGCCGTTGGATGGAGGAAAGGGACCCATGAAGTCAATTCCCCAGATGTCGAAGATTTCCGCAGCTAGGATGTGTTGCAAGGGCATCATGTCACGACGTGCCATTGACCCTAACGACTGGCACCTAGTGCAATGCTTGGCATAAGTGTGTGCGTCCTTGTGAAGGGAGGGCCAAAAGAAACCGCATTGCAACACCTTGGCTGCAGTTTTCCTCCCAGAGAAATGGCCTCCACAAGCCTGATCGTGGCAGAAGGATAGCACACTGGGGAACTCACTGTCAGAAATACAGCGATGGATGATTTGATCAGCACCTATCCGAAAAAGAAGTGGATTATCCCAGAAATAATACTTTGCTTCTGCCATGAGATGCTCGCGCTGGTTTTTAGGCCAGCCACGTGGAAGAGATCCAGAAGTAAGGTAATTGGCAATGTCGGCATACCACGGTCCACTTGCCACATTTATTGCTAATAGGTGCTCATCAGGAAAAATTTCATTAATTGGCAGAGTAAGTCCAATACGGTCAGGGTCCAGTCTGGAAAGGTGATCAGCCACAACATTCTGGGCTCCGGCCTTATCGCGAATCTCAATGTCAAATTCCTGGAGCAGAAGGATCCAACGAATCAGTCTAGGCTTGGCATCCTTCTTATGCATGAGATGGCGAATGGCCGCGTGATCAGTGAAAACAATAACGTGAGAGCCCAGAAGGTAAGAACGGAATTTTTCCAGCCCAAAGACGACTGCCAGTAGTTCCTTTTCAGTGGCAGTATAATTACGCTGGGCCTCGTCCAACGTCTTACTGGCGTAGTATACCACGAAGGGGTGTCTATCGCATCTTTGTCCCAGGATGGCTCCGACTGCAAGGTCTGAAGCGTCACACATAAGTTCAAAGTCGAGGGACCAATCAGGCGGCTGGAGAACAGGGGCCTTGGTGACAGCATTATGCAGCTGCGTGAATGCTTATATACAGTCGGGCCCCATGTCGAAGGGCACATCGGTTGATAGGAGATGAGTTAAGGGTCGAGAAATTTTGGAGAAGTCTTTGATGAATCTCCTATAGAAACCGACGTGTCCCAAGAAGGAGCAGATTTGTTTGACAGAACCAGGCACAGGTAAATCAGCAATGACGTCAAGCTTAGCTCTGTCAACCTCGATACCTCTATCAGAGATGATATGTCCGAGAACAATTCCCTCGTGCACCATAAAATGACTTTTTTCCCAGGAAAGCACGAGGTTTACATCAATACATCTCCTAAGGATGCGAGTCATGTTGGCAAGACATTCGTCGAAAGATGGTCCAAAGACTGAAAAGTCATCCATGAAGACCTCGAGAAAGTCACCCACCATGTCATGAAATATCGCCAGCATGCATCTCTGGAAAGTTGCTGGCGCGTTACAAAATCCGAATGGCATCCTTTTAAAGGTGAAGGTGCCGAAAGGGCAGGTAAAAGTGGTTTTCTCTTGGTCTCGGGGGTCTATTGCCACATGGTTATATCCTGAGAATCCATCCAGGAAGCAGAAAAATTTATTTCCCGCTAATCGCTCCAGGATTTGGTCAATAAATGGTAGCGGGAAGTGATCTTTCTTGGTTGCAGCATTGAGTTTCCTATAATCTACACACACTCTCCAAGATGTAGGAGTGCGTGTAGGGATGGATTCACCCCTGTCATTGACACGGATGGTGAGTCTTGCCTTTTTGGGCACAACGTGAATCGGACTCACCCAGGGGCTATCACTGATCGGGTAGATTATACCCGCATCCAACCACTTAATGATTTCCTTCTTAACGACCTCCCGCATGTTAGGGTTGAGACGTTGCTGCATCTCGCGAGAAGGTCGAGCCTCCTCCTCCGTATATATACGATGAGTGCAGTAGGAGGGGCTAATACCAGATAAGTCTGATAAAGACCATCCAATAGCTGCCTTGTGTTCTAGGAGGACCTTAGTTGGTTTGCACTCCTGCTCCCTGGTTAATTTTGAACTGATGATTACAGGGAGCGTTTCATTTGGTCCCAGGAAAACATACTTGAGTGTATTAGGCAGCACTTTTAGCTCGGGAGTGGATGGGGAAGGATCTGGCATTTCTTAGGACGAGAGTGTCCCAGACTGGTAGGAGAACAAGTTAGGAGGAAGAAACTGGCCTTCAGATTGGCCAAGAAGAGGGGCTTCTTGGATAGATGGATCAAAAAATGAATAGCCCCAGTGAGAAGTATATGGGCTCAAGGTCCCAATGTGGATTTGTAAATCCGCCTGATTTGGCGGGGAAGAAAGGGCAATTCGGTCTTCATGAGTGTGGACCGACGGTGAGTAGCTCGGATATGACTCAGACCACGAGGTATGGGAAGCGGAGAAAACCTCATCAGAAGTCTGGCCAGGAGAAGGTACTGGACAAGGGAGGGATTGGGGAACGTCACAGTATGTGTTGGTCAGGCAGTCATCAGTGTTTATAGGTAATCCGTAGCAGTCCGAATAGGTCCCAATTAGTTCGATACACGCGTTGACGGCCATGTCCTTGTCAGACGTGTCATCCTCGATGCAATCGCAATCAAAGTTCTTGGCTGCCTTGAATATGTTAAGCTTGAGCTTCTCAGATCCAACGGCAATCTTAATACACCCCGACTCGTAGTCGATGTGGGCGCGGGCTGTGGCCAGGAAAGGTCGACCGAGGATGATCGGACAATCAAAAAGTGAACTAGGAACTTCCATATCTAAAACAAGAAAGTCAACAGGAAAACAGAGACTGTTGACCCTAACCACCACGTCTTCCACCACACCCTTCAGGATTTTGATAGAACGATCTGCCAACTGTAATGTGACAGGGGTGGGTTTCAGATTTCGCAAGGAAAATTTTTCGAGCATGATGGTCGGTATGAGATTGATGGAAGATCCTAGATCAAGCAGGGCACAGTTAAAACTACAGCTTTGGATGCTACAGGAAATTAGTGGTGTGCCCGGATCTTTCTGCTTCGGTGGTAATTTTGACGGTATAGCACAACTCGCATGAGGCGAGAGAACCACCGGATTCTTAGTCTTCTTTGACTGTCGCCTGGGTGTTGTGTAGTCTTCGAAAAATCGAGCGACAGTAGGTATGTGGTCAATTGCCTCGAGCAGGGGTACCTTGATTTCTGCATCCCTGAACAAATTACGTAGGTTGTCAAAGGCCTGCGTATTTTTCTTTTTGCCTTTTGGCTCCCTTAGTAGAGCCTCAGGGAATGGGACTGATTCTGGCACAAGTTTTGGTGCATCGTCCTCTCGTGAATGCGGTATGCATCCCGAATGAGAGGGCGAAGAAGAAGACGGGCTAGGATCAGGTTGAGGCGGATCGACGGTCTGCTTACCGCTCCTCGTAGTGATAGCATTGGACGATGCGGGTCCAGTGGGATCATACGGTGGAGGAGGGTTTGCAATGGGGACATAAGAGTGTGGTGCTGCAGCGGGATTAGCCTGAAATCCCGGTGGAATGCTCGGAGCTTGCAGAACTTGATTAACCTGTCCCTGAGAAGGTCATACCCGTGGTTGAGAACCACGTGGTATGAAATTTCGCAGGTTTGGAACAGGTTGGGCAGGAAGAGTGCCCTGAGATCGAGTCGCCATGCGTAGTTGACTGATCTTGGCGTTCTGCTGTGCCAATTGGTGCTGAAGAGAGGTCATGTTCTCTTCATGGCGCTTTGACATTTCCGTCATCATTCACATCAATTTGTCAAGAGGGATTGATGCGTGTTCAGTTTGTGGTATGCAAGGGCCTGATGGCGGATTTGCCATAGGATTAAACTGGACCCTTGGGATGACAGGTGCGGACGGTTGCATTGGTCCACCCGCGGGGTTTTGGCACTGCGGGTTGTTGGACCATGCGAAGTTCGGATGATTACGCCACCCTGGGTTATAAGTGGCAGAGAACGGGTTGTTCCCCAGGGCGCAAGCATCTTCTATGCCAGAAGACGCGTCCGCATGTAGATATGCGTCCGAGCACACGGAGGCTTGGTCCTCCGTGTCGAAATACTGGCTCGCAGAAGCCAGTTCCACATGACTTACCGAGTCGCTTGGCGCGACACTCGGTAAGGAAGGTCTAACGGGGTTTCTCGGGATAAGCCTGGTATTAGAAGAACTTGGATTCTGATGAAGTGGTGAAGAGGTGGTGTTTGCCATAGATCGGGCGGGGTTGGCCAGAAGCTCGTCCAGCTTCTTGTGCACGACGAAGACTTCATCCAGTTTTTGTGCAATAAGGCTTAGATCAGTGGATGAATGGGAGGGTCCCGTGTCAACTTCGTGGACATTTCGGGGCTGGCTGGTACGATTAAAGGCGACAATGGAAGCATTGTTCATCGAGTTTTCACTCATATTTTCAAATAGCTCGAATGCTCCATTCTCGTATTTATTCATAAAGTTCCCTCCGCAGGAAGCGTCTGCAATCTGCTTCAAAGTCTCATTTAGCCCATAGTAGAAAATCTGGGCTATATGCCACTTAGGCAGACCGTGGTGCGGACACTTCCTGAGGAGGTCGTTATACCTCTCTCACGCCTCATGAAATTGTTCGCCGTTTTGTTGCGTAAATGAAGTGATAGCACGGTGAAGCGCATTGGTCCGCCCGATTGGGAAGAACTTCTTGAGAAACGCTGTTTGCATCTCTTCCCAAGAGTGGATGGTTCTCCCAAGGGTGAGTAACCATTGCGACGCTTTATCCCGCAATGAAAATGGGAACATCTTCATGAGGACTATAGATGACCCGACATTTCTTGGTTTAACGGTTTCAGCAAGTCGAGTTAGGTCTTCCAAGTGGAGAAATGGGTCTTCACTTGCAAGACCATGAAAGTGAAAATTGATTAGGCCAATTATGTTTGGTTTTAATTCAAAGTCATCCCCGCCCATGGGGACCCGAATTTGTCCTATGGTCTCTGTAGCAGCGGGATTCTGATAAGAGCTAAGAGACCTAGGCTCCTCCCGTTCGGGAGGGTTCTGCATTTCCTCAATGTTTCCCGAATGGCTTCGATTTGCTCATTATACATTTCCATTTGGGCTTGGAGGCGGGTTATGGGATCTAAGGCTCCACCACCTGGTGGGTTCTGAGGGCGGTTTCCTCCCTCGGGATTTGGGGGTGGGCGTGCAGCCATGTTTGTGGAGGAGGAGGATGATTCGACTTGTTTTCTAGATTTATCAGTCAATTCAAATAGTTCAGGGTTTTGTGACCTCCTCCCAAACATGCACTACCGCAGGAAGAATTGGGTAGATGAGAAGGGAAAAGGGATGAGAGAAATGACACCGCAAAGGTACACTTGATTACAAATCAATACAGTCAAGTTCCTAACCTCTACAGTGTGCCCTTAGACCTAAAGATCTAAGTTACCTACTATCACGAACTAAGGAACCGAATGCGAGCACCGCGGAACCACCGGGCCAGATTGAAAGGCCGTTTGCCCCAGTCTTAGACACCCGATAGCACGCGAGAACTCTCACCAGCACGTAGCCGCTACACGCAGGTAGTTAGACCTCCAATCCTTAAAAAGGGTCAAGTTACTACCAATTTTAATTAGAGGCTTAGGGTCAAGTGCTTTTGGAATGTGAAGGGCGTTGTTTATGGGTAATGCCCAAGTGATTGATTTTCAGAGTGTGTAAAAACAAGCATGCAACGGGGAAATCTCCCCGAATTGAAGTTTTTATTAGTGAATGGTTTTTTAGAGTTCAGCCTTAAGTAGTATGGATTTTATGATTTTGTTGAATTACCAATTCAACCAATCTCCGGGTTTTTGCAAAAATACAGGTTTTCCTTCTAAAACCCAAGAAACCCTTCTTCAATTATCAGTTAGTTAATGCATGCTAAAATGCAATGGGCTACCCTAAATGGAGATTTCTAAGTGTGGATGCACGAATCAATTTTATATCAATGTGAAAGGGAGCCAAGGCACTTCAATTCAAGTGCTCCCAATCACCAAGAAGAATGTCCACACAAGGCTCAACCAACAGATAAAGAAAATAAAGTTGTTGGTGTTGAAGTATTCAGGATCGAATCACAAGTAAGTTGAAAAGTCGTGATGAGGTTGGAATTAACTCAATTCCAAGTCTTCCAACCAAAAATGTGATCCTGATTTAAAGATAAGCGAGGCAAAAGAGGGATGCAAGCAATCTTTTTCTTTGCCTCAAAGAATACTTCCCACGACGAAAAATCCAAGAATCAAGATTCTCGGATTTTCACTATGCGAAGTGTGGCAGGAAATCCCGGGGCAGTGGGAGTGAAGACAACCAATCAAACAAGTGAATTTTAATCCACTTGCCCCAAGAAATCCCAAGAAGTTTTTATAGTTTTTTTTATTTATTTATTATTTTTTTATTGAGGTGGCAAGTTAATCCGAGTTTGCTAAGAAAGGAAAACCTACTTGTTCGGTAATGTGTGCGAAGCTCCAATGCGGTGTCGGTGTCTTCACGCTCTCGTTCCCGCCTTGGATCTGCCCTCGTTTCTGACTTCGTCTGCTTTCCTTCTCCTTCCACCAAGTTCACCTGCACACCAAAAACAACAATACCCGTGAAGAGGGAAGAGAAAAATTGAAAGGATTTGGATAGAAACTTACTCGAAGGTGCACTTCCCCAGCAACGGTGCCAGAAAAGTGTGATGGGTCGGCCCGGATAGGTTGTTAATATGGGGATTTTATCGTTGAAATGTGTATAGTGGTTAACCTAATTCGGACCTAACCATCTCTTTACAAAATTTTTAACCTGGCCTAATTGATTTTATCTTGTCACTTTTAGGTCCAGGGTCAAACTCAGGGAAGTGGGGTTTAAGTCGAGTTTCTACGTTTTCCTTAAAATGCGCCTCTTCCATTCATTTATTCTATTTTTTGTGTTTTTTCTTATTTAGATTTTTTTCTAGTAATCCTTGTCCTTGAGGAACACCCTCAAAATTGTGTCCTTGGCTTTTAGCCAAAACAGAGTTCCAAAACAAGTCTTGCTACTCGCAAGACGGGATACCTACAAGTCAAAGATTATCTTTTCTCTTTTATAAACTTTTTTTTTATCTTTTTACCAAGAGAGAAGCAAACAGACAGAAAGTAAATATAGTATGTATATATATATTTATTATATCTATAAAGGGGTGGGGGTGGCGGCGGCGATGGAGTGTAGCACTATGTCGAGTCAGTCGACGTCTAGAGAGACGCAACCAACACGACTAGGTGTCGCGTGGAGTGTGGATGGAGGATGGATGATGTATGGCTCCATGCTTTTTGTACGCATGTTTCAGGGAATATCAGCAACTGGTGCAGATATTCCCGCGATACAGCGTACAGTAAATTACGTGAAAATATATGTACATATGTATGTATATAAGTAAATATATCTATATATATATAAATGTATAGGTATATATGTATAGATATATATATAGATATATATATGTGTTTATATATATATAGGTGTATAGATATATATATATGTATATATATATGTATATAGATATATATATATGTATATAAGTATATATATATATATATTACTATATAGATGTCTATATATATGTATATAGATAAATATGTCTATATATATATGTATATAGATATATATATGTTACTATATACTAGTGTTTATGTGTGTGTAGGTGTGTGTAAGTGTCGGTGAAGATGTGTGTGTGCGTTGGTGAAGGTGTGTGTGTGTGTTGCTGTGAGTAAGTGAAAAAAGAGAGAGAGAGAGAGAGAGAGAGAGGGAGGGAGTACTCACACCAGAGAGAGAGCGGGCGGGAGAGCTGGCGAATGCGTGAGATAAGACACCTGCCGGAGGCGGCAGATGTCTGGCGCCGCGTCGTTTGAAGGCGGAGGCGGACGTCTAAAAATGGCGGGTGCGGGCGCGCGCCTTCGCGTAGGGCTCTGCAGGCCCACGTGAAGACGACGAGCGGGCGATGGCGCGGAGGAGCGAGCATGGAGGAGGGTCTTCGGCGGTCGCGGAAGGTCGCGGAGGAGGGAAGGGGACGGCGCGAGGCCGTAGCCGACCACTGCAGTTCGTACGGCAGCGGGCTACGGGTGCAACTGCGGGGCCGACAGGACGGAGGTTGAGCGGGGAATGGCCCTGCAGGTGCGCGCGAAGTCGACGGGTGGCTGCGGGGACGGTCGCGGAGGAGGCGGGGGGACCTGCTGCTGCTGCGGCTTCAAGCTTCGGAGCTTGAAGCGGCAGCAATGGCATGAGACGAGAAAAAACGAAACGAAGGAAGACACCACGCCCACCGGCTCGTTGAAGAGCTGGGCGGTGGTGTTCCCACTGTGGTGGTGTGCACCACAGTGGGTTCTCCTGCTCGCCGGGTGTCTCCTCGAAGGAGGGCCGGCGTATGGGAGGGGAGAACGGGTGAGAGGAAGGTGGTGGAGCTGCGGGGTGGCTTCGTGCAGCATCCTGTCTCGCGAGGAAGAAGCTGCAGCTTCTTATAGAGGAGAGAGTGGTGTGCCGGCTGCAGTAGGGAGAGGGTGCGGGAGTTGCAGCTGTAGGGAGCGGCGTTGGCAGGGAGAAGTGACGTGGAGTAAATGCATGCAGCTGCTGCGGGAAGAAGTGCAGCCGCGGGAAGAAAAGAAGAAATCAAGAGAGAAAAAAATAAAAAGAGGTGGAATTTGCAAGGAGGCACTTGAGATAAAATGTAACTATGCAAGCCATTGTTTCACTCCTCTTCTTCTCTTGATTAAATGCATGAATGCAAGCGTTTTTACAAATGCGATTACAGGATCCTATTATGCAATGTTAATGCTAGAAAATAGCACAAGAAAGCATTATTACAGGCGTGTTTTGAGGTGCAAACAGGGGGTTCATCATGTCATTTGTCATAAGATGAGAGAGATGGTCGGGCATTACATTTTGTGATCCGGCCTTATCCTTGATTTCCAGGTCAAATTCCTGGAGCTGCACGATCCAACAGATAAGGTAGGGTTTCACATCTTTTTTAGTTAGTAAATATTTAAGTGCTGAGTGGTCAGTATATACAGTGGCATGTGACCCCAAAAGATAAGATCAAAATTTTTCTAGGGCAAAGACAATGACAAGAAGTTTTTTTTAGTAACCACGTAATTCTGTTGTGCGTCATCAAGGGTTTTGCTAGCATAATAGATCACAACAGGCTTCTTGTCAACTTTTTGCCCTAGATCGGCCCCCACAGTAAAATTAGAGGCATCGGTCATGAGTTCAAAGGGACAATTCCAATTAGGTCCCTGTAAAATTAGTGCCTCTGTAACATCCTTCTTCAACCTCATAAAACTCTCCAAGCATTGGTCATTGAAACCAAATGGCTGGTCTTTGGTAAGTAATTGACTTAAGGGCTTGGAGATTTAGGAAAATTTTTTAATGAAATGACGGTAGAAACCCACATGCCCTAAAAAAGAGTGGATATATTTTAGAAATAACATGGCCTAGGACAATACCTTCTTAAACCATGAAATGACCTTTTTCCCAGTTGAGGACAAGATTAACTTCTATGGATTTTTGGAGGGTTCTTTCAAGATTCCGAAGACAAAGGTTAAAAGAATCTCCAAAAATAGAGAAGTCATTGATGAAGACTTCCAAACATTCACCTACCAGGTCTGAAAATACTGCAAGCATACACAGTTGAAAAGTCACCGATGCATTGCAAAGACCAAAGGGCATTCTTTGGAAAGCAAAGGTTCCGAAGGGGCAGGTGAATGTAGTTTTGTCTTGGTCCTTAGGATGGATCGCTACTTGATTATAGCTGGAATAACCATCAACAAAATAATGGTATTTGCATCCGACTAACCGCTCCAAGATTTGATCAATAAAGGGGAGCGAAAAATGGTCCTTCTTGGTGGCGGTGTTTAATTTTCTGTAATCAATGCACACGCGCCAAGAAGAAGCGGACCTAATGGCTATGTTTTCCTCATTTTCATTGGTGACAACTATTAGTCCATCCTTTTTAGGAACAACTTGAGTGGGACTAACCCAGGAGCTGTTAGAAATGGGGTAAATGATATCAGCATTAAGCCACTTTATAATCTCCTCTTTGTCCACCTCCTGCATAGTAGGGTTCAAGCACCTTTGTGGTTGGCGGGAGGGGCAAGAATCATCCTTTATATAGATGTAATGAGTGTAATAGGATGGATGAATACCCTTAAGGTCAGAAAGGGTCCACCCAATTGCTTTTCGATTTTTACTTAAAACCTAGAGAAGTTTTTCTTCTTGTGCCCCAGTAAGTCCAGAGTTAATAGTCAGGGGCATGGTCAGATTCAAACCTAGGAAAACATATTTAAGGGAGTCTGGTAAGGGTTTTAACTCCAGTTGTGGGCCCAGCTCCGAGAGAATTTCTGCTTTAGAAGTTAGTGGTGAAGTGAGAGTGAAGCGGTCAGCTGGAGTGTTAGCTAAAGAATGTGTTGTTAGGGTGGGAGGGTGGGATGAAGTGGATTGTTAAGGAACCATGTTAATGGGAAAACATGAACCCAAGTGTGAAATTTGCATAGTTTCCTCCACTATATTTTCAATTTCTGAATCTGAGTCATCAAAGAAATCAGGTTCTTGGAATCTCTTAGAAGCTTGGAAAATATCTTGGGTAACAGATTCACTGCCACACATGATCTTCATCTTGCCAGAATCACAATCAATATTGGCATGGACGGTGGCTAAGAATGGTCTTCCAAGAATTATAGGGGCAAACTTTAAAGCTTCCAGTATGTCTATGTCCAAGACAAAAAAGTGTACTGCAAGTAGATAATTTTTGACCCAGACAAGGACATCCTCAACAATTCCCCTTGGTTTGATTGTAGATCGGTCTGCTAATTGAAGAGTAACCTCAACAGGCTTTAATTCTCTGATCTTAAATTCCTCAAAAACCACCGCAGGGATAAGATTAATTGAGGCACTGAGATCTAGTAAAGCACGATCAAAAGAAGTGTCATTAATGACTACTTGAATCAAGGGTGCACCTGGATCTTTCTTCTTAAGAGGTAGTTTGCTCTACACAACTGAGCTAACTATCTCTGGAAGGATCACCTTTCTGGAAGGATCACCTTTCTTAGGTTTCGAGGCTGCCTTTTGGGAGTATAGAAATCTTTCAAAAATTTGGCATAGGTAGGGATATATTTTATGGCATCTAGGAGAGGGATATTAATTTCTACTTGCCCAAAAAGATTCGTTAATTCCTTATTAGTGGGCTTGGATTTCTTCTTCATGTGTGAAGAGTGAAGGGCTTGTGGAAAGGGTACAACATTTTCCTGTTTTGCATTATTAGGCTCCTAAACTGGGTTAGAGGAAGAGGGAGAAGAGTTGATCTATTTTTTATTGAAGCGGGTTTCTTTAGCAGGTAGGAGATCTTGAGTGGTTTTCCCGTTCCTCAAAGTAACTACATTTGCAGCATGGTTGTTTCTAGGAGGAGGACAGGAACTCTGACTGAGATTGAAACCCAGAGGATGCTGAGGTGCTAGGTGAATGGGCTGACTGGGATATCCAACTTGGAACTGATTCCATTGATTATTCAGATTAGGCATGGTTTGGGAAGGTAAATTGCCAGCAAGTCTATGATCAGGAGTAACCTTAACTTGATGTTGCAAGTTAGTTATCATGCGGGTTACTTCCATCATTTGATTCTGCATACCTTGCAGATTTTTCATGACTTAGGTGTTAATATCTTCCTGGGATGGTCTAGGTTCGCGAGGCAGAAATCAAGGTTACAAGTAACCCATCATCGTAGTTGCAAAATGCGTGGTCAAATAAAATTTATACCGAAACTCAAAAAGTGAGTCCTAGGGTGAACACGGGGAGGCAAACGTTTGGTTTTATAAAAATCTGTGCTTTTATTTATTTTTGGTCATTTTTTATCTTTTTTAATTTTTTGGTTTTTTAATCAAGCAAGAGATTAGGTCGTTGAAAACTTTATCTACTTGCAAAAAGATAAGAGAGAGGGAGAAAGAGAGAGAGAAATAATCATCTATTCATGAATAATTGTTTGTTATAACTACAAACGCAGGAAAATCTACACTGCAAAAGCATAAAAAGATAGAATGAGGTGAGAGAAATCCCCCTCGACAGTTGCTTGGAGGACGACTCGCTCTGACATCACCTGGAAGAAGGTGGTGAGGAGCAAGACGAACAGAGACGAAGCCAGAGAATGGAGGATGGGTAGGACGACATCGCGGCAAGGATCTTCTTCCTAAAGGGCGGTGAGAGGACGGTCATGGGATGCTCCACGAATAAGGATGAGGGGAGGGAAAACATTTGGTTTTACTCTAGTGGAGCATCCCGATCTTGGGAAAAGCTCTCTCTAGAGCCTTGGAGGTGGTGAGGTGAAGAAAGGAAGAGATGGTTTGGAATGGTGGAGGGTAGGTCCTTTTATAGTGTAGGAGGAAGAACAAATTCGCTTCTAGGTCATTACTGACGTCCATAAACATCGCTGCAGCTGTCACTGAAGATCCACCCTTCAATTCCACTTACTGACGTGTGCAGACCATTAGTGACAGCTGCAAGCATCATTAAAGCCCGTGTTGTTGAAGATCCACGCCTATCCTCTATCGGCACCCGCTCCGCCGGCGCGTGCATTGTGCATTGTGGTCTTCACGTGCTAGTGCTCCCTACGCCGTGTGCATATGCACTGGCATGCGCTATGTTGCTGCTGCGCGTGGCTGCGGCTAACCACGGTGCACAGCTGCGGCTATGGTTGAGCGTGGTGCGCTGCTGCTGGCCAGCGTTAGGTGGCCTAGATGGTGCCTCGTGGTGCCACCTGGGCCGTCCATTCTTCTTGCTTTTGTAGAGGGTGCCACGATGCTCAGATCGAGATGATTCCTACGTTGCTAGACTGCGATCATCGCTTTGGATCCATCCGTACGGTCGGATTTTCCATCTAAAGCCGATATGGATGTTGCATTGCCCCCTGGCCATTGATCTTCCTTGAACTTCGTATGATGCTACGATTCTTCGATCTGGACGATTTTAGAGGCGTTAGGCTTTGATCGTCAGCTTAATTAGATATGTATGGTCCGATCATCCATCCGAGGCCCTGAATTAAGTCTTCTCCCCTAACCATAAAAAGGACCTAATTAACCTAAATATATACAACTACTCTAAATGCAAAATGATACATGTTATGCAATATTTATAACATGAAATGCAAATCTAAGCATAGGAACATGCATGAATAGGCATTTTAACCTAAATAGATGTGTCTATATCATACCCCCATGCCTATCTTTTGCTAATCCCTAGCAAAATTAAGCTACATGCTATGTATGAAATCAAAATTAGGATTGGATCACTTAGGCCTAAGTCATTTAATAATAATAGAAAATTTCAACTAAGGTCCTAAACTACGAAGACTCAACAGTACCCAGGTGTCTAGTAGAATGCATACTGCCTAAGTCCTTGCCTTATTTGGAAAGGGAAGATACATTTTTCTTTTTGCTTTTCTTCTTTTCTAATTGTTTTGCACTTTTGGAGTTTGAGAGTTCTGAGATAACTTTTTACGGCTACCCGACCCATCCAAGACTCGAAAAGGATTCTAAGTGCTAAGCATCTTGTGAAATAGTGAAAGACTCACTAGGCGGCCATTAAAATAGACTTCGAGTTTCTACAACCCTAAGTGGCCTTTCCTAAAGGTTTACCTTTTCGATTGGTAGCTTTCTCCCTACTTTTATTTATCGGGTCAACACAATGGCGAACCCAGTATATATCTCCCCAGTTTATTCTACTTCCCTACTTCCTAAAGTGTTTTGGGAATTATTATGCATTTTTTGTGAGTTGGATTCTAGACAATCGGCCAATGGGTCGTTACCCACGGTAACTTGTCAGCCATACTCGTGCTGTGAAGTGTGGTTTTGTTTATTTTTTATTTTTTCTCCTTTTCCTTTTTTTTTCTTTTTCTTTTTATTTGTTTTTTTTCTTTAATTAGGTGGCTTCCCTAATCTAAGATTTACCTAAAGGCTGTACAATGAAAATGATCTTGTACTAGGCTCTGGACAACCGGCCGATGAGCTGTTACCACCGACAACTTGCCAACCATTCCACCCTAGATAGTTCATTAGCTACCGAATTTTCGAAGAAACCGTCGAAAAGTGAGTCACTGCAAAAAATGTGTGTAGATGCTTAGGCTTAAAGTCCCCCCAAATCAGAGGGCGGGTTGATAAGTCGCATACTTATCATCCCAATTTATTAGCCAAAGTAAAAATGAATTTGAATTGGTGAGGACTCGAGACTAAGTCCACATTCGAGTGGACACCTGGGCTAATTAAGCCCGAAGACTTGAAGAGTCTAATTGTTTAGATCCTCTCGTATCATTTCTTAAAGTTAATAACTTCCAAATGCCTAAGTTCTCTTTTCCTAATTTCTTTCTTTTTATATCTTTTTGAAATTTTCAAAATTTTGTTTAATTTTATAAGAAACTAAAAGAAATTCTACAGAGTTAACATAATGATTTCAGGAATTGATTATCCACCCCCACGCCTAAATGATGCAATGTCCTCATTGTAAAAATAAAGACATGAAAAGGACAGATTAAACAAAATATCACCTAAATTTCATGATAACCCGGTTAGCTCTGCAAGAGAAGAGAGTATACACACGCGCTAAGTTTAATGCCTTTAGCTTGGCATAATATACATACAAAGAAGAAATTGAGAATTCACAAGTGCGGGTCAGAATCAAAATAAAAATGTTGATCCTGAAAGCCATCTGTAGAAGATGTCCACAGATGTGGACAAGATTATGGTGCAGACCTATGCCCAAGGGTTAGGTGGTTCTCAGGTTCTGGGTGAAAATCACCCAGCACCGAAGGTTGTTGTGTTTACAAGGCCAAGCCTGCGGTTTAGTGGTGTGCAACCCAAGACCAAAGTGTTGGACAATGGGTAAAGATGGTTCAATAGGTGCGGTTGTCCACTTAACATCTAGCTCCAATGAATAGTCGGTTATTTCGAGCTTAGGTTGCACGTGAAACATATCGTAAGGGTCTTGGTAGAAAGTATATGGTTTCAGGTCAATAGGTACCCTTAGATCCAAAATCAAAGTTCCCTAAAAATTAGCCTCCCAAATTTTTATTTCCAACTTCCTATACTCTAAAATCAATGTTTCCGGGACCTCCAAATCATTGTACACCCCATCTAAAGTACCCAAGTCCAACAATTATGACTGAATCAAGATTGACTTGGGTTTGGTGATCTCAAAAATATCATCATTCAATTCTTTAAGGTGTGTTTGAGGAATGGGGCTACTGATTGAATCATCAGGATTTGAATCATCCAAGTTAGCCCCAACATGATCATAATCTTCAATGATCGGGCAATCAAATAGTTCGTCATACTCCTTGAGCCTGATTGTCTCATTAGAATCCTCTTCCTTGAGTTCAAATGAGACTTCACCAAAAGATTCTTCACCCTCAGAATCAAAGAATTCATGATCCTCATTTATATATGTATCAAAATCGATTATCATTTTCTGGTTCAAAGAGACGTATTTTTCCTCGCTCCCTGGCTAGGGGATCTCAGGTGAATCAATCGGTTCATCCTTAATGGGTTGCTCTAGCCCAACCTGGTCATCCCTGGTTTCAGAAAATGTATCCCCCCGGACAGGCGCCTGAGCATGTTCTGACATTGGCTCTTCTAAAGGGGGTTCATCTTTAGAATCATCTCAAGATTTGACTAGGGAAACCACAAATTTCATCCTTAACCTTGATAATTTCCTAAGTAGAAACTCACCCAAGTCCCTATCCCTAACATTTTGAAGTAAATCTAATAGAGAACTATTAAGTTCATCAATCTTTTTGATCATAGGCTCCAATGCTTCAGTGCATGTTGTTTCCTGAGCTTCTGAAGATTATGTAGTGTTCCTCAAATTAGCCAACACCCTATCTCCGATCTGGTTCACCTGAACCGACTGTTTCGGTTCAAGGCTGGGTGGGTTCGGGTTAAATCTAGGGGAGTCAAGAGATCGAGTTTCTCAGGTCCCTCCCTGATAGTAGGTCATTTTAGGTTGTTTAAAGGATGGTGGCGACCTATATGTAGCATAATTCTGGGGAGGGTAAGTGTTATAATCAGCATATCCTTCATGGTTGTAGATCTGGTTAGGTTGATCATCAAAGGATGGAGATCTATAATTATTGTAGCTTTGGGAAGGATAGTAATCATAATCTTGTTGTCCAGGGTTAGGCCCTGGATAGTGAGGACCGGATTCATATCCCCAATCAAAGTTGTCCCAGCTAATGGGTGGGTAATCATAAGTTGAGTCGGGATAGTAATCATCTTGAGGATACATGTTGGTAGGAGGGTAGGATTGGAACTGTGTGAAAGATGTGGAAGGATACATTGTGGAGTAGGAGGGAAAACAGAATAGAGAACGGTGCCCTATAGTACAATCAACCAAACCTATGCTTATGTGGGTAGCCTAAAGACATACAGACTCCCAGGACCGGTCTTGAGATTATAAACGATTTAGTCTACTTTTATCCAGTCAATCCAACCAGTTAGAAGGAGGGACTGGGGAAAAGGTTCTTCCTTTGGCTTACGCCTCGGTTCCTAGTGTACCCCCCAACTGTAGGCATTTGACACTACTACCCTAGCTAGACATCAGATGGACCAGCAGAAATAGATTAATCAAAAAAATCTCAATCTGAGCCCCGAAGAGCAAATCAATCCTTAAGGCCAACGTCTACTTAGTTTTAGTTAGGCTTGGGATGATCATGCTCTTGGAATGTGATGGGCCCTTAATGATTAATTAAAATGTGTGTGCGTGTACAACCAGGGTTTTCAAACAAGGTTATTTGATGACGTGTCTTTTATGATTTAACCTTGTTTAGTAGCTTTTAGGGTTTAATTCTTAGGCTGGTTCAATCAAGGTTTAGTAGAACACTCCAAGTTTTGAAAGCATGGGTGATGATATGTTCCTTTAAAAATAAAAAATAATGTGGAGTGCCTGGTTCAGCCCTAGGAATCAACCCTATGTGGCAAGCTATTTGATGGATCAATTTTAGATTGAGTGGTGCAGCCCAAACAGTTCAAGCAATTGGCCTATTGCACCACTTGATTAAGGTACACAAAAAGTCTTAACCTAATCAGATTTCTACTCACATATGTGTGTGTTGAGTTAAGGTGTACCGGATCCATAGGTTAGATCTCGGTTAAGTGGTAGAATCAAAGTGGAGTGATGCACCTTAAGTTGAGAGTTGTGGATGTTAATGTGTGTATTTTTTAGAAAATCCCACAAGAGATGAGCTTTTGTTTTATTTTTTTTATATATGCGGGGGTGAGATGAGTCGAGGTGGCAAACAAATAGCCAAATCTTTCCTAGGGCTTATAAAAAGCACCTAAGTTGATTTGGGTTTGAGTTATTAGTGTGGTGAAATGAACTAGTGGGTGGGGGGGAAACTTACAGAACCTTCATCCACACCTTTTTCCGATCTAACCACTTTGGCTCACCTCGAAAGAGTACCTGCAATCACAATTAGATCAGAGAAAAAGTGAGATAAAAGTTAGGTAACGCAAAAAAAAATGTAAGAAAAACCAAAGAGCATTGCCTCCCTGGCAACGGTGCCAAAATGATGTGGGCATGCTTCGCAAACTAAAAATCAGGGTTTGGAGGACCCGTCATCGTAGTTGCAAAACATGTGGTCAAATAAAAATTATACCGAAGCTCAAAAAGTGAGTCCCGGGTCGAACACGGGGAGGTGAACGTTTTGTTTTATAAAAATCTGCGCTTTTATTTATTTTTTGTCATTTTTATCTTTTCTAATTTTTTTTTGTATTTTTATCATGCAAGAGATTAGGTCGATGAAAACTTTATCTACTTGCAAAAAGATAAGAGAGAGGGAGAAAGAGAGAGAGAAAAAATCATCTATTCATGAACAACTATTTGTTACAATTACGAAAGCAGGAAAATCTACACTACGAAAGCATAAAAAGATAGAATGAGGTGAGAGAAATCCCCCTTGATGGTTTCTTGGAGGATGACTCGCTCTGATGTCGCCTAGAAGAAGGTGGTGACGAGAGGGACGAACGAGGATGAAGTCGGAGGATAGAGGATGGGGCAAGATGGTGTTGCGGCGAGGATCTTCTTCCCGAAGGGTGGTGAGAGGACGGCCACGGGATGCTCCACGAATGGGGATGAGGGGAGGGAAAACTATTTAGTTTGACTCTAGAGGAGCATCCCGGGCTTAGGACAAGCTCTCTCTAGAGCGTTGGAGGTGGTGAGGTGAAGAAAGGAAGAAATGGTTTGGAATGGTGGTGGGTAGGTCCTTTTATAGTGGAGGAAGAACAAATTCGCATCTGGGCCATTACTGATGTCCATAAATGTCACTGCAGCTGTCGGTGAAGATCAGCCATTCAATTCCTCTTGCTGGTGCACGTAGACCATTAGTTAGTGACAGCTGCAAGCATCACTAAAGGCCTGCGTCACTGAAGATCCACGCCTATCCTCCGCTGGTACCCGCTCCACTGGCACGTGCATCATGCACTGCGTGCTTCACACTCCCGTGCTCCCTACGCCATGCATGCATGCACGCTGGCATGCTACGGCTATGCGGGACAGTGGTTGTGGCTGTGCACTACATGTGGCTGCAGCTATGCGAGGTGCACTGTTGCTAGTTGGCATTGGGTGGCCTGGATGGCACCACATGGTGCCACCTGGGCCGTCCATTCTTCTTTATTTTGTAAAGGGTGTCATGGTGCTCAAATCGAGATGATTTCCATGCTGCTGGATTGCGATCATTGCTCCAGATCCATCCATATGGTCCGATTGTCCATCCGAAACCCGTTTGGATGTCACATTGCCCCTTGGCCGTTGATCTTCGTCGGACTTCGTATGATGCTATGGTTCTCCGATCTAGACAATTTCAGGGGTGTTAGACTCCGATCATCATCTTAATTAGATCCGTATGGTCTGATCATCCATCCGAGGCCTTGAAATAAGTCTTCTCTCCTGACCATAAAAGGTCTTAATTAACCTAAAATATATACAACTACTCTAAATGCAAAATGATGCATGTTATGCAATATTTATAACATGAAATGCAAATCTAAGCCTAGGAACATGCATGAATAGGCATTTTAGCCTAAATAGATGTGTCTATATCAATATACAGATTGTCCATAATTCCCAAATTGATTTTGCTTGGGAAACGGAATCAGGTTTGGAGCTTTCCAAGAGTGATTCGGGTTGGTCCTCCAATTTTGATTGTAAGTGTTGGAGGGGTTTCTAAATTGCTCCTGGAGAGCATAAATATTTTCTGTGGTGGGATCAAGAATATTCTAATTTAGATAATCGATATTCCCAGTCATATCTTGTGTAAAATTAGCAGAAAACTGCTGACCAGCAGGTGTGGCATCAATGTTGTGCATATTTTCTCTTCTTAGAAGTTGTGGAGTGTTAGTGAGTGGAGAGTCAAGGTGTGGAGCTTGTTTGTGAGTGAGCTTTTCTTCCATTTTTTTCTGGTGGATTTGCATCTGGTCCAGTCATTGAGCTATCATATATAGATTATCTTAAGTGATTGGAACAAAGGTGGATTTGGAGTCAATTTCATTAACTCTGAGTCTTGGGTTTTGAGTTCTACCAAAGTGTCCATTGAAGTGATATTAAATGAGTTTTCACTCATTTCTTCAAAAAGGAGGTAGGCACTTTCGACATATTTATTATGGAAATTGCCCCCACATGAGGCATCCACAAATCTCTATAATTGATCTTCTAATCCATGATAAAAGATCGACACTAATTGCCATTGTGGAATTTCATGGTAGGGACAACTTCTTAGAAGTTCTTAGAATCTTTCCCAAGACTCATGGAGGGGTTCACCATTTTTTTGTTGAAAGGTCGTTATGGATCTTCTTAAAGCATTAGTGTGACAAATCGAAAAAATTTCTTTTAGAAAAGCGGTCTTTAATTGGGGCCAGGTGGTGATATGGTTCCCAACTGTTCTAAACTAGTGTGAAGCTTTGTCTTTTAAAGAGAGAGGGAAAAGTTTCATTAACCACATGTCTTCCTGCACATTGCAAGAATAGGTGGTTTGAGCGAGCATAGTTCCTCGAGATGACATAAAGGGTCCTTTCTCGAAAGACCATGGAAATATTTGATTAGGTTTAGAATAGCTGGTTTGATCTCAAAATCCCCTTATGGTATGACCACCCCAGGTCTTTCCACATAATTGGAAGGATCATAAAAATCCTTAAGAGGAACAACAGGCTATTGACGGGGTGACAAGTTTTGCCCTTGGTTGGCTAGGTTCGTCATAGTCCTAGCCAAATTCTCATAGTTTTGTTGAAGTCGAACCAGATGGTCGACCATAAATACAAAGGGGTTTGTATTTTGAGTTTGGAATTGAGGGCCACCTGGCTTTGCTGCATTTTCTAGTTGCTCCAAATGAGGGAGGTTAGGGATGGGGAAGTCAACTTGTGGATAGGTTGACAGGTTAGATGTGGAAGTAGAATTTTTTTATTGGTTTCTCAGGTTTTCCATATTAAAAGCTGAGGAAGAAGAAAATAAGGATTTTCAAGTGCGGGGGGCAAAATCAGATGGTCCCTCATGGTTTGGGTTTTGGGACCTTCTCCCATGCATGTACTTTTTTGGAAGAAATGGAAGGGAGGAGAAGAGAGAGATGAGAGAAAGTGTGTAATTCGAACAAATAAGCCTAGTCTTGTCTTAAGGTTGACTCCTTCAAACCTAAGACTTAGTAACTGATGGGAACACCATCATAAGCCCTAACTAGGTCATTTTGACCTAGAAAAGAGATCAAAAGCTCCTACATAACCTAGAGAAGGGCATAAATCAAGGAATAACTATTCTGAGAAGAAAACATGAAACAAAGGGTAAAACTATAATTTTATCATTGCAGTACATCAACAGGATTTCTCAGGAGCTAAACATAGGTCAAATGGTCTTAACAAGATAAAAAGTGAGTTGGTTTAATCATAAATGGGTTCATGTGCAATCTAAGAATTAAATAATTTCTTATAACCCTAAAACAGATTCACTTAATTGAACAAGGTTTTGGTCAGGATAAAAATCAACTAAACCCTCTAAAATTCGTTGAAAAATATACCCTAGTGTTTAGAACCTTCAATTTGGCCTTTGGAACCTGTTTTAGCTTAAATAGGGGTCCTAACTAATTATTTACCCTAATTTGGGTTTTTGTGTAAAATGTCCAATCAAACATGGTCAAACCTAAAATCCAACTTCACCATTGGATTCCTTATATGATGAGACACTCATCATGATCTCTAATTACCCCTAATTAACTAGTCTTCCTAGTTAATTAGCTAAGGTTATGAATTTATAAGGGTTAATTATAGAATAAGGGATATTTAATAAAGAACCTTAAAAATAAGTTAAAAATGACATTTTATCATTCAACTAACACTATTAATAATTTAGATAATAATTGGACTCGAAATCCTATTAATCATTTCCTTAATTAATAAGTTAACTTAAACTTAATGTAAACCTAAGTATATAATAACTTAAGTAATTTTACTTAATCTAATAAATTAACCTAAAAAGGCAAAAAATTTAAATTCAAGGTGAAAACATAATATTTACCTTATTTATTAACATATATAAAAAGTTGAAAAAGATCTAAATTAAAATAAACCTTCAAAACCTGAGTTTACATTTTGGCCTTAAAATTCATTACAATTAGGTCCTTATTTCTCATACAGGTCCTTAAGATTCATTACATTTAAGTTCCTTTCCTTCTTCTTCAGTCGAATGAACAGCTGGCGATGGAGAGTCACGCCACCGTTTGATCACCGCCTTGCCGACATCACTCTTCTTTGTCCAAGCTCTTGCAGCTTGCGCTCACCACCTCCTCTTGATCCACCGGTCAGGATTAACCGGAAATCCTAATTTCAAGTGGGAGATAACCTCACCGTCGTCGGAGACGACGCCGGAGGTTAAGCTCCTCAAGCTCCTTCTTTGGCCAGACCCCGCCATTCTCTTCACCGCCAACTACTATAAATACCCCCTCACCCCTCAGATTTCACTTAAGTTGGCTCCCTTCCCTCTTCTAACACTGTAGCTGACTTCGATAGGCTATTCTTCCAAAACTCCGGTGACTTTCCATCTCACTTTTCGACTTCCTTCATCCATTCTGATCAGCCGAGGAGATCTGCCATGGTTTGCCGCGTCTCTAACACAGGTGCCAACTCAAGGAGTCCTCTGCTTCACCTCAAATCCACTAGCCGGAGATCTTTCTTCCACCCTCTGCTTTCGTCGTCCGCTATGAACCTTCGACGAAACCCTATTGACCCCTTCATCCAGGTAACAGTAGATTAGGAGTAGGAGTAGGAGTAGGTTAGTTAAGTAGGTAGTTTAGGTAGTTAGATTAGAGTAATTTTAGAATTTCAGTGTCATCTTCTCCGACTCCGGCAAGCTCCTTGAGTTCGCCAGAGCCTTAATTTCATCTTTTGAAATCACTGTTCACCTCCTCCTTTCTCTCATGATCATTTCTAATACACTTAATCACTTAATTGAATCACCTAATCGCCTAAATCAATTTCACCTCCACTGACTACTGTCACTGTCCATGGCGACAGTAGTCAAGTTAATTCCACCTTCACTGGGTCTTTCATTATCTATCCATCACTTAGGGACCCTAATAAACACTATAATACATAGAATTATCACATATAAATTAAACGCCCAATCTTAATTAAGCTCCTGAGCTCGTTGTCAATGGTAGCTCGGGAGTAGTTATAATCCTTAATTAAATATATATATTTATGAATATAAACACTTGTTGACTTGTTTTAACCACTCAATTGAGTGGTAAAACAGGTCCTGAGCTTTAACCACTTAGATCTTTTAAGAAAATGAATTCATTGTCAAATCTTACATTTAAAGAGATAATGAGGAATTAAATGTGATTCTGAGGTTCCTTGCAACCTCAGGATTCTTTTTAGATTAAAAATGGTAAGTTTTAAGCATCTGTACACAATTTTGCCTTTTTCTGGACTCACTGAAGCTCCGGCAAGTTCCAGCGAGACATTCCTGAGTTTCAGCCTCTAGAATTTGTTGAAAAGCTCCATATCAATGATTTAACTATCACTGATTAATTTGTAGATGTTTAATTGAGGATTTAGCCACTGGAGTTGTAGATAGATCTTCATCTTCTCCAACTCTGGCGGAGTTGGAGAAGTTTGACAGAGAGATCTGAAGAGCATTTAGGGATCCTAGAAGCTTCAGTGCAATGCACTGAAGCTATTTAAACCCTTAGAATACTGTAACAACCTCTGAATGGCTCTGACGAACAAACACTTTTTGGAGCTCAGGTGGCAAGCTAAAACCCTAGAAATCTTGGTCAGAACACTTATCGAAGATCTGAATAAGTTCCTGAGGTTGGGAAGACTCCATTTGAGGTTTTAATTTCTTGAGAGAAGGCTTTTAATAGAAAGTCAAGTTTTTGTGCCTTCACAGTCAAACTAAGTTTGATTATGGAGTTCTGAGCTCAATCTAAGGAATTGATGCGATTAAGTTGTTTCTGGAATCTTGTTGGATAGTTTTAGAATGATTTAACTACGCTCAGGCGAATAATTTAATGAGAATTCAAATTCTATCAATTTAGGTTATTTTCGGACCCAAACTAGTAGCAGATGCATTTTGATGAGATATGAACTTGAATCCTAGCCAGATAAGTCTGTTACAACCTTTAGAACTTATTAAAATCAATTAGTAATGTTCTTTTGTGTCTGTCTATCTATTTCAGTCTGAAAATTACTTTCTCTGAAGCCTTCAGAGAGGTGTAGAGCTTTCATGCTGTTCCTAAAGGCTTTGTGAGCTTAGAACCTACTCTAACAGATGCAAAATTAATTTTAGTAACTATTCAGACCTTTAAATGAGAGTGAAAAGTCCATCTGAGGATTCTCTAGATGTTAAAACCATTTCCAGGCATCAAATTGAAGAGGAAAACATCCTCTAAACCTTAAATTGACCCTGCAATCCTATAGAGTAACCTTAGAGCTTTCCAACAAACTTTAAATCATTTTATTTGGAGCTCTGAGCAGGAAGTTATAATCGGTTGAGGTTGGGTCTGGAAGGGGTTAAGATAGTCCCACATCGGCAGTTTCTGAGTGCGTGCATGGGAACAAAAGCAATTTGTTACCCCGGCCCTTCAGTCATTAGTGCTCGGTGCACCGGTTACCGATCTGAGCATTCTGAACCTATTTGAGCATGTGTATGTGCGTGTGCGAGCATTTATGCCTGCGGGTGTGCGCCCAAGTGGGCGTGAGCGAGTGTGCCCTGGGAGGGCAAGGCCTGGGAGGCTAGGTTGAGTCGGATTGGCTCGAGACTATGAACCAAAATGAAATAAATCGAAATTGAACCTAATTGAGATTAGGCAAGACCGAGTAGGGTCTGTTCCCACCCTGTTCTCAGGGTGCTGTGTATCCTCGAAAGGACCTCACCGCAAATAAAATAATTTTTGGTTAAAAAGAAAGAAAACCCGGTTCAACTGATGGATTAAAGGAAAAGAAAAGAGAAGTAGAGAAGCTGATAGCTAAGTACTGAAAGCTAAAGTTAAGTGTTGAGAAGGCAGCAGCTAAAGCAGCTAAACAAAGGAGCACATGCATTACTAAGGCACTAAGGAAGGAGAAGACTAAGAGAAGAGAAGAAGAGGTAGGAACAGAACAACAAAAGAAAAAGAAAAGAGTTCGAGAGAGTAAATGATAAAGGGTAAATAAATAGAAGAGAAAGGAAGAAGAAAAGAGAGGCTGAAGAAATGAAGTTTTATTTGTTTGAATTTGTCTTAGTTGTAATAAGGCATGTCTTAATAGAACCACTCATATTTGCCTTAATCTCTTTGGAATAAAATTGGAAATCTAACATGTTTACTTGCTAATAAAATACACCATTTAAGTAAATGTGTTTTTCATATGAAATTTTGTATATTCTTTATATTTTAAATATTTTGGCAAAATTCATGTTTTAAAATCAACCTAGTTATGCCTCCTAAACTTATAAAGGAAATAAAAGATAATTGGTGAATTTAGAAAAAATTATACCTCCCAGTGAACGACCTGGACTCAACCAGTAAAAATTTATAAAATGTTAGGTTAATTTGACCCTATACTACACAACCGACACAATTTCGAGTTAACATAAGTGACTTTTTCTACTCTTGATTAAGTGAAATTAACTTAGATACTGAGTTGAGTGGAAGACACCGATCAGGTCCAAATTAGGTTTATACCAAAATTTGGACATAAGGGGAGGTCACCTTGACCTACTTTGTAAAATAGTCCACCCAATTACATTTAAACCCCTAGCTTTCGAAAACCATTGCGAAGACCCCCCCTATCTTCCTTGCCACTCTTTGTAATTAGGTCCCTCCACCATTACAGCGGAGGAGTCCTACTCCGACGAGGATTCTAGAGGGGATTTCTCTTTAATCCCTCAGAGATCCCCTCTCAGATTTGAAAGGGAGATTCTCTGAGGAATTCCCTATCATCTGAATGCAATCTCAAGCCTTGATTCGCACCCAATCTCTCGTGTGAACGCTTGAGAGATTTGGGTCTCTCGCACATTCCTACTCCAAAGAGGATTCTTGCGCTTGGATGCTTGCCTTCCAAGAACAAGGACCTCTGCCAGTACCTATAAAAGGATCCCCATCCCTGTCACTCAGATTCAACTTGGTTTGGCCGGAGAACAACTTCCAATTTCTTCCCTTCTCCTCCGGCCAAGCATCCAGCGAGCTTCAGTGACATCTACTCCTTCTCGTCGCTCTGCCACAATACCAGTGGCAAAGCCGTCTTCACCTCCTTCATCCACGTCGCGCCATATCAACGCTGGCGCCAAACACCCCTTCGTCGTCGCCGTCACCCCTCTACTGGCACCTTCGTCTCCGGCGGCAGCAAGTACGTGTCAGCCGCTCTCCTTATCCCTTTGTCCCTTAAGTAGGTCAAATCTCTTCCCTTCTCTCCTCTCTTCATTTCCCCCTTCTTTATTTCTACTTTCAACCCCTCGACACCGCAGACCACCACCATCTTCCCCATCTCCGACAGACAACCGAAGAGGTGTCTCCATCTCCTCCACACCTCCATTCACCTCACCAGACCCCTTAGAACCTCCGCCATCATCCATTGACCACTTTCCCCACCTCCATCGACCGCCATACCCTCCACAAGCTCCCCTCGACCATACCCATCACAACAGCCACAGACCGACCTAGGCATGCACACCTAGGCTGTCCCGCGGCCAACCACCTACCCCAGCACCTTCGCCATGTCATGGTGAAGCTTCCCATGTGGTTTAATGAGGCTGCAAGGCCGAATTACTTCAAATGTAGGTTCGACCTCTGCCACCATTAGAGCAGACGTGAAGGAGCTCGCAAGCTCACTCCAGCCAGTCAGGCTCCAAGCGAATAGGTCCAGGTGACGCGGAATGAGTTCGTGCACACATCCAGCCAGAGAGCGGCTCTGAGAGAGCACTCAGCCATAGAAATTGAGTGAGGTAGCCTCCTGCGGGCGTGAGTGAAGTGGGTGGGACTTTTTGTCCCACCTTGGAAAGTTTAGGTCTCGATAAGTGATATAAGTCGAATTTGTGTTTCAGCCTTGTCGCCTCAGAACACGAGGTGAGGTCCCCTCGCCCGCTCACCCACCTCGTCCGCGACCCACACTCCGTGGACCTAGCCTACCTGACCCGTTTACCTAGCAGTCCTCGCGCACCACCCACGCCGGTGCGCCTGGACCCAAGTGCGCTTGACCTGACCCGAATACTCGATTGGCTCTAGGAGAGCAAACCTAAGAAAGAAAAGAGAGAGAGTGTATGCGGGAGAGGGTAGGTGTAGGTTTTGCAGTTGTGTGTGCAGGGAAAGAAAGAAGGAAGAGGAAGCTGTGGCCAAAGAAGGAGAGAAGGAAGCTGCAGCCGTAAAGAAGAAGGAAAAGCAAAGGGCTGAAGGCAGAAGCTGAGGAAGCTAAAGAAGGAAATCAGAGGCCAAGGAAGAAAGGTAGAGAAGGCAAAGCTAAAGGAAAGGAAGAAGACCACAAAGGAAGGAGAAATCAAGGAAGAGGAAGAAGATAAAGAAGAAGAAAGAGCCAAAGCCAAGCAAGAAGAAGGAAAGAAGAATCAAAGCCAAGGAAGAAGGAAGGAGAAATCAAAGAAGAAGAAAGAAGGCACGGCTAAAGTAGAAAGAGATAAAGTCAGAGAAGAGAAAGTCAAAGAAGAAAAGAAAGAAGAGAAGCCAAGAAGGAGAAGGCAGATAAGGAAAGAAGAACCAAGAAAGAAAAGGAGAGGAAGCTAAAGAGAGAGCCAAGAGAAGAAGAATCAAGCTTTTTATTCTATTCCTCTCAAAATCTCTTTTATTGCTACATTTTAGTATTCATAAACTCCTGCATTATATTTTGAATTAGATTTTGAGTAACTTTATGTGTTCAAATTACATTTATTGAGATTAGTGAATAAATTCCATTTACTCCCTGTGTTTGACCTTGGACTTAAACATTCGAGTAATAAAAATTATTATTTATTTTCAACGTTTTTTCGACTATACTGCAACGCCACCTTTTAAAACCCAATCAAGCACTGTAAACATTTTGGCACCGTTGCCGGGGAGAAACGCGCGATTTATCACTAGTCACTACATTATTTTTTTGATTATATTTGAACACTAACTTGCCCTACTTGTTTTGCTGTGATCTTGCAAGGTATTTCACGAGGAAATCTTCCTTGCAAATCAACTACTCCTGGACAGGTAAATTCTCTTTTCTTCCCTAAATCCATCTCCTAATCCTAGGAAGACAAAAGGAAGCAATCAAATTAGGAATCAATGGTCTTCTTTCTATAGTAATTACCATCTTTAAGGCAAAGCTTCCTGCTTTTGCGAAAATTTTCAAATCTTACTGAAGTTGAAGCGATTTTTAGATCCTACCCCACAAATTTTTATGCCTAGTAGAAATCACGCTTAATTTCCAAATCTATGCAGACTACACACTTCTTGTTTGAAGTCCAAAGAGACTTCCTTTTTGTGAAAAGCAAAGAGGATTGGAAATAGAACCAAATTAGGGTTTCTACAGTAGGGTTTTGGAGTGCTAGTTCACACATGCTTGCATAAAAGGAAACAAACCCACTTGCATCAGTGTGCTACCCAAGCCCTTGATTGAAAAGGTTTAAGCAAGACAAACCCTAAAATTAAGCTCTAAAATCACTTGAATCTTAAAAACCTTGGACCTAATAAACCTGGGAGTCAAATCAGGGTGATTTATAGGTCTTAACCTAGAATCATTCTACCATCTTTAGGGCAGGTCAGGTGAAGTTAACCCCTTGGGTCAACTAACCTCCAAATTAGGTCACAACACCAAAACATCTAAAGTTCAAGTGAAAACCCTAAGCACCTTTGATCTTGAAAGTGGTAGACTTAAGAGGTCAAGGTCCCCATTCTGGTCTACCTGGAATCTCAATGACAAGAGAGGTCGGGTGGGGGAAACCCTGTAACCCGTGAGGACGCTCTACCGTGTAGGGGTTTTTGCAGGACTCTCCCTCTCTCGCTGCCCAAGTAATTCTCAGGTGGACGACGTTCTGATCCAGGGGTATCATCCGCCCTGAACCTCCATAGTCATCCAAACATCTTTGGGTGCCTTGATTAGGTCAAAGACACATCCAGTCCCTCATCCCTTCTCTTTAGAGCATACGCATAAAATTTTAGTGGGACTCTTTATTCAGATTTAATTGCTTCACAACTTGATTCTACATCTTGATCCAAATTCTGATTCTACATCTTGATTCCACCACCTGATCCAAATATGCTACCAAACTACTTAGGAGTACCTTTCAAAAAACCTGAGTCATAGACATCCATGAGAGATAGGATGATTGATGATGCCCTTGAGTTCTAAGAAATTGAATATAAACCCTCAACACCAATAGAAGACATTCAGGTTAATGTACCAACAACCACAACCTTCATCATAAACTGTGCCCAAGTTTGATTGATAGAAGCCACAAATGGATCAACCTGAGACATTCTCATCACAGGATATATTGAGATAGAGAAATTACACAACTTTGAATACCTTCAATGCATAACAAATCTTGTACTTTGGGAACAACACCAAGATGATCTTGAAAAATGGGAAGAGATGATGAGATTATTGAAACAAATTATTGACCAGAAATACTCGTATATTCCCCAAACAGATGATGAACCATCTTGGAGTAGTATTGAGAATCAATCTGAATTCCCAGATCTCAGGTTTGAGGCACAGAGTTGTTATGGATTCCCAACCCAGATGGAATACAACATGCCTGATAACGAAGTAGGTTGGGAAGTTCCAATTATAGGAAAACACGATGTTGAGTCAACCATAGATCATGGCTCACCAAGCATAGAATTCCAAGACTCCTGCAATGTTGAGATTAGTACTGAACCTCTAGAGGGTGTAAATCTCGCCCCTTATTCTGATAAGGTGACCCTCGAAGGTTATTTAGACCTAGATTCAAGTGATTCAACCCACATCCTAAGCCTAGAATCTAGTTTTGAAACTTATTGGGAAGATTACAAGGCCCCGTATGAAGATCAAATTTTCAATGAAGAGTATGATTCTGGGCCTCTATTTGATGAATATCGCTCTCCAACATCCTCAGAGAATCAGATCAATTTTTCAGAAGTCACGCCAATTTACGATACAGAAATCGAGGATTTGGACGAGTGGGGTGTTGATTGGGTCTTTCCTACAAGCCTAGAACTTGAGCCTAGACTAAATGACTTCTTGAGCTCAGAATCTACATATAAGCAAGACGCCAGTCAGGCTGCTGAATCTACATCATGTGATTTATTCTGTGGTGGAACCGTTGATCTCAAATCTCATTCAGAATTTGATTTTTACGATATCTCCGACAATTTCGAATCTGACCATGATTTTGGAGAAAATATGCTTCCTGAATACAACAAGCCAATCTACGGCCTCAGCTCACATGATTCATTTTCCGACCCTGACTCTGAGGTCTCAATTCCCAAGATCACTGATTTAAGTTTAGGTTCCAATGAAATGGGATCATTTCTTTTCGATCCTCAGGAATCAAAACCAAAAAATGACGAGAGTGATTGCAACCTAGAGTTTGAATCTTTTCTCGACTCAAATTTCCCTCACCCTATAGACACTCTTCAGGCATTCACTTTTGATTTTGAAAGCTACTATGAGGACTCTCTCAATGAAACCACCTGTCATTTCTTCCTAGAAGAGCCCTCCTACACAATTCTCATGGAAGCCACCTCTTCCACACATACAGAACCCATCAAAACCCATTTTCAACCCCGATTCGCAACCAGACTCAATTTCTATTCTAATTCCCTTCTCCCTGAGCCGATTGCAGATAATTCAACTCCACACATATACCGGGTATCAAACATTGATCAAACTGAAAAACATTCTCCATCATTCTCTGATCACCCTTGTAGGGTTTCCACATCATTCACTGATTATTTTTCGGATCCCTACTCTAACCGGGCTGATTCGACTCAGCCAAAACCCTAGTTTACACTTCCACATCCATCCGAGCTTCATAGCATTTGGTGGGTTCCACATCTGTTGATCTCCATTTATCAACCCACCAGATTAATAGGGTTTGGGCTGCATCATCAACCTGTTGATCTCAACAAGCACCTGCTTGGACCAACCAAGTTCTTAATCAAGGTGCTTGTTCTACAAAACTCTACTGATTTGACCACTCCCTCTCCATCCCATTTTTCACTCAGCTGAAGGCATTGCATTTAGTGCTTAATAGGAGGCAACCCGTCTTTCCAAAAACCTGAGATCCATCTGATTATCCATCTGTGCTCCACGTCTATTGCATCCTGAGTTCAGCTTTAGACAGTCGATCCCACCTCTGGCGCACGTACCAAAGCTCGAAATCGTCCACATCAGTCATTCTTGACCCATTCGCCCACCTGATAAATTCGATTCTAAGCCTCTGAACCCAACACTATTTTACACCTCCGTTGACATTGAGGACATTGCAAAACTTAGGCATGGGGGTGGTAAAGTACAAACATACAGAAACCAAGAAAAGTCAGAAGGATTCTCACAAAAAAAGTACATATGTCAAAAATACCAAAAAATAGAAAATTATGAAAAAGAGCAAAAAAATGGAGGGAAGAGAATTTTGAAGTCACATAAACACGAGGAGGAAAAGAGAAAAATAACAAAAAGGAGCACAAAATGAAAAAGAAAAAGAATAGTCATTAGTAAGAAATTAAGGGATGAATCGGAGTTCTAGACCACATCAAAGAGAAAAATAGAAGAAAAAGTGCTAAAGAGACACAAAAAAGAGATTAGTAGGAATGCTGATCTTAGGCCTTTTGGGCTAGACTCTTAGGCTTAAAAATTCAAGTATTCGCTAAGATCTGGATAATCCTCAAGACGTTAGGGAAAATGCAAAGTTTAAGTATTAGGTCTAAGGCTTAGGGAGTATTCGGCCTCGTTAAATGACCTTCAGTTTGTAGGACACAGTAACCTAAGCACCCCAATCCACACACAGTCTAGTTCAGTGCGCATAACTATCAAAATCACGCAAAAGCGTTTAAATATTATGAAAAAAGTTGCCTAGATTAGGAGCAGCCAATCAACACAAGTTGATTTGGACAAGTTCCCGACGTGGAGAGGCAAGAAATTTCCCTCGAAGATGCGTAACAACATATCGCCTCCTTGGTGCTTGCCTCCTAGGATATTTACATATCCTACCAGGGGCACGTAAGAACCCTGCTGGTTCAGATGCCATGGGCGGCATTATCACGAAATGTCGATTGCTAGGGTCTGGATTTGGCTACAGAACACCAATGGGCGGGATTATCTCAAAATCTCGAAAGCAAGGGTTCTGGGGGTTGCCATGGGCGGTGCTATCACGAAGCATCGATTGCCAAGGAACTTTGAGGATTGATGATGGGGATGAGGAATCTGATACAGACCGTGTTGAGAAGCCAATCTGATGCTAGAAATAAAAAGAGAGAAAACTCTCCAAACAAATAAATCCTCTATCTCTCAATTACAAAAAACACACTGCAAACTGAACCTAGGCTAAAATATGTCTCAAGAACAGGTGCTTTAACTGCAGAGTCCAATGAACCTTAGGATAGTTCCTGCAGGCCTTAAAAACCTTCACGGAGGATCGAGGCTAGAGCTGGTCAGGTCTAGATCTTGGTTGGTACTTGAGTACCTCTAGGCCTACTATCGGCATTCTAACCCAATCAAAGGAAAAAGAAAAAGAATCATAACTGGTGAAAGAAACTCATGGTCTAGAATAGACGTTAAAACCTTGAAATTTTGCTAAGGTACTAGCAAAAGCTAGGCATGGGGGTATGATGGGAACACCATCATGAGCCCTAACTAGCTCATTTTTACCTAGAAAAGAGAACAAAAGCTCCTACATAACCTAGAGAAGGGCCTAATTCAAGGAATAACTGTTCTGAGAAGAAAACATGAAACAAAGGGTAAAACTGTAATTTTACCATTACAGTATATCAACGGGATTTCTCAGGGGCTAAACATAGGTCAAATGATCTTAACAAGATAAAAAGTGAGTTGGTTTAATCATAAATGGGTTCATGTGCAATCTAAGAATTAAATGACTTCTTATAACCCTAAAGTAGACTCACTTAATAAAATAAGGTTTTGGTCAGGATAAAAATCAACTAAACCCTCTAAAATTCATGGAAAAATATCCCCTAGGGTTTAGAACCTTCAATTTGGCCTTTGGAACTTGTTTCGACCTAAATAGGGTCCTAACTAATTATTTGCCCTAGTTTAGGTTTTTGTGTAAAATGTCCATTCAAACATGGTCAAACCTAAATTCCAACTTCACCATTGGATTTCTTAGGTCCAAATTAGGTTTATACCAAAATTTGGACATAAGGGGAGGTCACCTTGACCTACTTTGCAAACAGTCCACCCAATTACATTTAAACCCCTAGCTTTCGAAAGCCATTGCGAAGACCCCCCTATCTTCCTCGCCACTCTTTGCAATTAGGTCCCACCGCCATTACAGCTGAGGAGTCCTACACCGGCGAGGATTCCAAAGGGGATTTCTCTCTAATCCCTCAGAGATCCCCTCTCATATTTGAAAAGGAGATTCTCTGAGGAATTCCCTATCATCTGAACGCAATCTCAAGCCTTGATTCGCAGCCAATCTCTCGTAAGAACGCTCAAGAGATTTGGGTCTCCCACACATTCCTACTCCAGCGAGGATTCTTGTGCCAAGGACAAGGACCTCTGCCAGTACCTATAAAAGGATCCCTGTCCCTGCCACTCAGATTCAGCTTGGTTTGGCTGAAGAATAGCCTCTAATTTCTTCCCTTCTCCTCCGACCAAACATCCAGCGAGCTCTGACGAGATCTCCTCCTTCTTCTCGTTGCTCTGCCACAATAGCAGTGGCAGAGCTGTCTTCACCTCCTTTCTCCGCATCACGCCGTATCAGTGCTGGCGCCAAACACCCCTTTGTCGTCACCGTCACCCCTCTATTGGCACCTTCATCTCCAGTGGCGGCAGGTATGAGCCAGCCGCTCTCCTTATCCCTTCATCCCATAAATAGGTCATATCTCTTCCCCTCTCTCCTCTCTTCATTTCCCCCTTCTTTGTTTCTACTTTCAACCCCTCGACACCGCAGACCACCATCATCTTCCTCATCTCTAGCAGACCACCGGTGAGGTGTCTTCATCACCTCGACACCTCCATCCACCTCGCCAGACCCCTCAGAACCTCCGCCATCATCCACTGACCACTTTCCCCATCTCCATCGACTGCCATACCCTCCATAAGCTCCCCCCGACCATACCCATCACAACGGCCACAAATCGACCTAGGCACGCATGCCTAGGCTATCCTGCGACCAACCACCTACCGCAGACATTCACCAAGTCACGGCGAAGCTTCCCTTGTGGTTTAATAAGGTCGCAAGGCTGTATTGCTTGAAATGCAGGTCCGACCTCCGCTACCAATAGAGCAGACATGAAGGAGCTCGCAAGCTCACTCTAGGTAGTCAGGCTCCAGGAGAACAGGTTCGGGTGACGCAGAATGAGTTCGCGTACACATCCAACCAGAGAGCAGCTTTGAGAGAGCACACAGCCACGGCAATTGAGCGAAGCAGCCTCCTACGGGCGCGAGCGAAGTAGGTGGGACTTTTAGTCCCACCTCGAAATGTTTAGGGTGCGATAAGTGATATAACTAGAATTTGTGTTTCATCCTTGTTGCCTCAGAACACGGGGTGAGGTCCCCTCGCCCGCTCACTTGCCTCGTCCGCAACCCATGCTCCGCGGACCTGGCCTGCCTAACCTATTTACCTAGCACTCCTCGTGCACCACCCACGCCGGTGCACCTGCACCTGGGTGTGCATGACCCAACCTAAATACACGATTGGCTCTAGGAGAGCGAACCTAAGAGAGAAAAGAGAGAGAGCGTATGCAGGGGAGGGTAGGGGTAGGTTTTGCACTTGTGTGTGTAGGGAAAGGAAGAAGGAAGAGGAAGTTGAGGCCAGAGAAAGAGAGAAGGAAGCTACAGCTGTAGAGAAGAAGGAAAAGCAAAGGGCTGAAGGTAGAAGCTGAGGAAGCTAAAGAAGGAAATCAGAAGCCAAGGAAGAAAGGTAGAGAAGTCAAAGCTAAAGGAAAGGAAGAAGACTGCAGAGGAAGGAGAAATCAAGGAAGAGGAAGAAGATAAAGAAGAAGAAAGAGGAAGCTAAGGATGGAAGAAAGAGACAAAGCCAAGCAAGAAGGAAAGAAGAATCAAAGCCAAGGAAGAAGAAGGAAGGAGAAATCAAAGAAGAAAGAAGGCACGGCTAAAGGAGAAAGAGCTAAAGTCAGCGAAGAGAAAGTCAAATAAGAAACAAAGAAGAGAAGGCAACAAGGAGAAGGAAGAGAAGGAAAGAAGAACCAAGAAAGAAATGGAGAGGAAGCTAAAGAGAAAGCCAAGAGAAGAAGAATCAACCTTTTTATTCTATTCCTCTTAATTTCTTTTTATTGCTACATTTTAGTATTCATAAACTCCTGCATTATATTTTGAATTAGAGTTTGAGTAATTTTATGTGTTCAAATTACATTTATTGAGATTAGTGAATAAATTCTATTTGCTCACTATGTTCGACCTTGGACTTAGACATTCGAGTAATAAAAATTCTTTGTTTTCAATGCCTTTTTGACTATACTGCAATGCCACCTTTTAAAACCCGATCAAGTGCAGTGAACCCAATTCCAAAAGTGAGCCCAGCTAGACTAAAGAGGTAGATTGGGCCCAAGCATTTCCTGGAAACTAGGGGCTTATGTAAACCCACACCCATTGTTTGACTTCCCTCTAAGTCTGACGTCGCATTGTCTAAAGGAAGTAGGAGTGCTTAGTGATCCTTAAATATTGGATATCAAGCCTAAAATGGATGGAGTCGTTAAGTCCTCAAGTGACTACTTGTTTTAAGTTAGGCTTGGGTGTCTAAATGTGCACGGGAATGTGGAGGGCGTTAATTGGGGTAATGCCCTATTATTTTAGTTTTTATGGTGTGTGTAGGAGTTGGAAAGTGATTCCAATTAGCAATCAAGTTGACACACAAATTAATGTATTTCTATCTTTTAGGATTTAATTTAATATAATGTATTTTAGGGTTTTCTTTTTAAGTTTTGAAATGAGTTTGAAATTCCACAAACAAAAAGGAAATTAGGTTGTATTAGTGAAGATAAGTTTCCTTTAATTTGTGGGACTAAAAATTTGAAAGAAACCCTAATTGAATTGGTCCTAAGACAAAAATTTTACTATCAAAGAGTTTGCTTTTGGCTTTCTTTTTAAGTAGTGGTCCAAACAATGCAAGAAACACCACTACTGTAAGGAAAATCAAACAAGGATTCAAAAAAATATCTTTTTGTGGTTTTAGAAATTTGTTTGATATTTTTTCAAAATTTTTCTTTGCAGTGGTGTCAAAGTCTAGAGATGATACTTGAGGGTATTTTAGACTTTTCAGTGCCACCACTAGCCTCAGAAAATTTTTGTGAATTTATATGATGTGTAGAATTTTACAAAGATTCTAGAAAGATAAATTTTACAACAATTGGATGAGTATAAAAATTCCTAAAATTCTCAGACAGTAGCAAAATAGGAAGATTAGAGGAGATGACCCCTTTGTAGTCCATGAATTTTTAAAAACTTTATACAAATCTAATTGCTATGAAATTTGAAACAAATGTTCCTTACTTGTTTTGGAATCATTGGGTGAAAGTTCAAAATTTTAGGAGCGTGTGGTGTCAGGAATTGATTTTTGAAGTCCAGATAGAAGGCAGGGCCCGAAAATTTGACTACCGACACTTGAAGTGGGGTAGTGTTTAATGAAGCAAATAAGCAATCAATTGAGTTTTAAATGAAACCACTCCACTTAACTTAATTGTTTGAGATCCTGAAAGCCAAGTTGAATGTGTTTTGATAGTTTTTAGGGAATTGTGTGACCAGTTCAAGATTACCAACCTAAATTAATTCACGGCAAGAAAAGGTACTTTAAGCTCTCACTTCCAAAATCCCACATTCTTCGTGCAATACTTGCACACACAAGAGAGAAGAGAGAAAAGGGGATGAGATCTACTTAACAAGAAAGAGATATAATTAAAGCAAAGCCATGCCTCCCTAGCAACGGCGCCAAAAAGTGATGCGAAAATACGTGTGATTTGCAATTAGGGTTTTCAAATCATCGTAACACGCGAATTCGCAAATGCTTTTAAATTTTTAATCCTAGATAATGGAAGTACTAGGGTTGTCCAAGTACGCAATGTTTGCAAAATTCTAATCTCTTACTTGAAAAATGGGAAATCAACTTTGTTTTTGATTTTTGAATATGAGATTTTTTTGGTTTTGAATAACAAGTCAATCGCACTTAAAAGTTGGTGAAGAACTAACACCTAAGAACTAAACCTAGAGTGACAAGAATGACCTCTCCCTAAGCTCACTATAGGCATGTGGAGGCCTAAAGTAATTAGGGAGAGGGAGTGAAAAAGTGCTAGAACAAGATAAAAACAAATGCGACAAGAGTTAATTGAAAAGAAGGCATTTTGATTTAACATAATTTGTGTTTTACAAAAATAGTAGAGGAATGCTTCTACTTAAAATTAAAAATACAGAAATACTAAAAGCACAAATCCTCTTGCAAAATCTGGTGAAGAAGAGAGTCTTCTTGCTCCAAGCCTAGCTGCTCCTTGGCTTGAAAAGAAGGCTTCCTTCTCCTTCCTTGAATGGCTCCTCCAAGGTGGATGGTATTCCACCTTCAAAAACTCCTCCAAAGGTGGCATGGACCACCTTTAAATTCTCCTCCGAGGGTGGTTGTGTACCACCCTCAAAATCGTCCTCCTAGGGTAGGTGTGTACCCTAGGTCTCCTTCCTCTACCTGGCTTCTTCCATTGGCTGGTGTGGGCTCAAGAGAGAAGAGAAGAGGGGAAGGCACCAAGGGGACAGAGTGTCCCCTTAATCTACTTCTTCTCTTGTCTGTCCATGTAGGTTGAAGTATAGGTAGAAAAATATGTAGCCAAAGGTGCTTGTTAATGGTGGTAGGTATGAGTATATATAGGAGTGGTAGGGGTTAAGGATAGTTAACTAGGGTTAACGGAAAGGTGGTATTATGGAAGGCTAGGATGTGGAAGTTGGTTGATGGATGGTGGATGAAGGTTAGTGTGGAGGTAGAGTGGTGTATGAGGTGGTGGTTATGGTGGGTGGAAGAGTTGGCACCAACTCTATGTAGCATAGGGTTAAGGGATAGGTTATTGTGTTGTAAGGCCAGGATTAGGTCATAGGGTGGTAGTTACGAGATGGATGGCTAGGGTTAGTTGGCGCCAACTTAAGGGATATGTGGGGGTGTGGTTAGGTAACTATAGGAGGTTTTAGGTGGGTTATGTGGCATGGGTATTAGGAAGGTTTAGGATTGCTCCATATGGTGGTGGTTATAGAATTAAGGGTAGATATAGGTGGCACCAAAATGAGGGGGTGTGGGTGGTGTATTTTGGCGCCAAATAGGGTGTGGTTTAGGGTACTTAAGGGGGGTTAAGGTTGGCACCAAAGGAGGGTTTCTAGATAGGGTTGGTGGGTGGTAGTGATGGCTTTTGGTGGTGATGTTTAGGGCTTAAATTTAATGGCATGTTGGCGCCAAAATGAATGGATGAATGAGGGGTTTTTGGTGCCAACATGAAGGGGTGTGAGTGGTTGGTGGTTGGTGTGGGTTAGTGCCACTTTAGGTAGGTTAGGTTGGGCTTTAGTTTGGGTTAAGGGTTAAGGAGAGGATGGCTATGGAGCTTGGGTGGTGTTGGGAACTTAGCTAAGCTAGCTTAGCTAGTAGAGTAGAGGTGGTGGAGCTAGGGTTTCATGAAGGAGGAGCTAGAGAAAATAATCTGGAGCTGCTGGTTGCTGATTTGGAGCTAAATCTGCTGAGGCAGCTTCATGGGGAGCTCAACTACTTAGCTAAGCTACCTACTTCTTATGCTAGTAGCTAGGCTTGGGTAGTTGAGCTGCTCTCAACCTAGCTGGAGCTAGGCTGAGCTGGAACTACCTCTGATGAGAACTCCAGAGCTAGCTAAGCTACTAATTGACAAGTAGTAGCTCAGCTATCATGGAGTTCAGCTGCCATGAGCTGGGTGGAGTTGGAATGAGCCGGGGCTGAGCTGAGATGGACTCCCATCAACATAGTTGAGCTAGCTAGAGCTCCTAGTGAACTAATGGGAGCTGAGATTAGCTAGACTCAACTAAGTTGAGCTAGATCTGAGCTGGCTTGAGCTGGGTTGAGTGAGATGAGTTGCCTTGAGCTACCATTCAGCTAAGATGAGCTGAATGGAGCTAACCCTAGTCCAAGGGAGCTGGTATCCAGCCATGATGAGTTGGAATTGGCTAAGTCCTAGCTTGATTGAGCTTCCCCTTTACCAGTTGCCTTCAAGAGTGCTAGGGTTTTAGAGATCTGTCAATCTGTTTGTCCCTAACACTCCATGAAACACATCAAAAACATAATAAAAAATGCAATGCATGCCTAACCTAATTGATGCCTAAATACAGCCCAAAAAGCCCATTTGTGGTGTAAAATCCTAAGAGTTAGGTTTGTTTTAATGCATAAGAATGATGATAAACTGGAGTTTATTAAGGGCATACAAAGATTTGGGGTAAAGGGTAAGCTGGCATTGAGATTTATAGTCTCGTTTCAGATACTAATCAGGTCAGGCTAGTTGCTTATAGACTTGTTTGCTACCTTAGTTAGCCGGCATCCGTGATGCCTTTCATATATCTAGCCTGTGAAAGTACGTGTCCAATCTGAACCACGTTCTTATCTACAAGAATTTTGAGGTTGAGGATGACTTGACCTATCAGGAGTAGTTTTTGCAGATCCTGGATCATAGCATCCGGAGGTTGCGGAGCAAAGAGAATATCCTGGTGAAGGTCTTATGGAGGAGTCAGAAGTACGAGGAAGAGACTTGGGAACCAAAGGCAGAAATGAGGGGGAAGTATCCATACCTTTTCACAGGTGAGTCCATAACCTTGTTTTGTTTCTCTGTAAGGTTGTTATTTCCCATTAAGGTTGTTATGGACTTGGCATTGTTTCTTCTTATAACCTTACTCGATTTTTGAGGGTGAAACTCCATTTAAGGTTGTTATATTTGTAACACCCTGAAATCCAATTCCAAGTTGTTTTAGAGTGGTTTGGGTCACTTTGGTCCTGTTGGTGCGCATTCGGTCTAGTGCAAGTGCAAGCAACCCATAAAACATGAAGCAACACATATTTTCGGTCAACACTTAGTCAAAACTTATCAAAAGGTTACCATGTGTGGTACCATTAGATTCCTTTTGTCGCAAGCTGATGTAGACACATCCATTTAAGTTAAAATGCTTATTTATGTATGTTCCTAACCTTATAGATGCATTCCATACTATAAATATTGCATATCATGCATCTTTCTGCATTTAGAATAGATTGTATAAATCATAGGTTAATTCACGTCCTTTTGTGGCTAGGAGAGAAGGAGCTTTATTTTGGGGCCTCAGATTGATGATCCGATTTTATGGACTGATCAGGACAACGATCGGAGTTCAATGCCTCTGAAATCACCTTGATCGGAGTCTCGTAGTATCTTATGAAGTTCGAGGAAGATCAATGACTAAGGGGCTATGTGTCGCAATTTAGAGCTTCAAATAACAAATCCAATTGCACGGATGGATCTGGATTGACGATCGTAGCCCAATGGCATGAAAATCAGCCCAATCCAACATCCGTGGCATCATCTACGAGCAAAAGAAGATGGACAGTACAGATGGCGCCATGTGGCATCACCCAGACTAGCCAAGATCACCCATTTCCATTGCCTACCCTTGCCTCATATAGCTGGCTTTCATCTCAGCCGTTGGATCTGCATCCAATGGCTGAGAGGGGTCTACACCTGTGCTTCATCACAAGAGGGTGCCTTCTCAGAAGATTATGACCATTGGATCTTCATCCAATGGTCAAGGCCAAGTGCCGTAGCTGCCCTCAAGATGACAAACCCGCGCCTTTGCCACAATGGTAGCATGCCTGCCTCTTAAAGAAGAGGCGTGGGTACAAGCGGCGATCTACCGCACCTCTTCAATGCCAACAAATTGGATTGCTCGATCACAATCGAGCGGCCAGGATTGATATGTGCAAATGAATGCGTGATCTTACACACGGTCCAATGTGCCAACTAACGTGCCATCTAGTGCGATATGAAGGGTGCGATCCTTGAATGATTATGGCCGTTGATCAAGCATCCAACGACAGGCGTGTGCGACAGTTGCGAGCGAGCGTGAGGTAACCTTAAACGTCATTTACGCCAGAGCTTTAGTGATGATTGTTAATGTCGTTGACCCGTGACTTTATTTTGCCTCCTCTCCTCCACTATGAAAGGACCACTACGCCTCTCATTCTTCTTCATCTCTTCCTTTCTCTCGCTCACCACCTCTAAGGCTTTAGAGAGAGATTGATCAAGCCTGGGATACTCCTCTAGAGTGGAAAAGAAATATTTTTTCCCACTTCTCACCCCCCTTCGTGGAGCATCTTGTAGCTGTCCTCTCACCATCTTCCGGAAGGAGATCCTCGTTGCGATGCCATTTTGCCCTGTCCTCCTTCCTCCAATGCTGTTCCTCCGTCCTCCTACCGCTCACCATCTTTATCCAGGCATCGTCAGAGTGAGTCATCCTCCAAGTAGCCGTCAAGGGGGATTCTTCTCAACAATTCTATCTTTTACTACTATCTATCTTTCTTTAATTAGCTGAAGAGTAGATTAGTTAAATAAATCCCTGCCTACTATTCTATTTATCTAAAAATACCAAAAAAATTACAAAGCCCCAAAAGACCAAAAATAAACAAAATCAAAATGCGAATTTCACAAACCAAACGTTTGCCTCCCCATTTTGACCTGGGGCTTACCTCGAGGTTTGGTTATAAATTTTATCTAGTAGCAGATTTTTACGTACTATGATGATGGATTCTCCAAAACTCTAACTTTCCTTATGAAAAAATATTGCCACCATTATGGTGCCATTGCCAGGGAGGCAATGCTCTTTGGTTTTTCTCGCATTTTTCACCTTAGCTAACTTTTATCTCACTTTCTCTCCGATCTTGCTGTGATTGTAGGTACTCTTCCGAGGCGAGCCACAGTGGTTAGATTGGAGAAAAGTGGGGATGAAGGTTCTGTAAGTGTACCCCCACCCTACCTAGTAGATTTCATTTCACCACCTAATAAATCAAACCCTAATTATCCTAGGAGCTTGCATAAACCGTAGGTTAGTTCTAGTTGTTTGATTGTCACCTCACCTCACCTCACCAACCGACATAAATTAAAAAAAGAAACTCTTCTCTTCTTGTGGGATTAAATTAAATTTACACACCTCACACACCCACAAATTTCTCGACCTAAGGTGCACGATCACTTTGATTGCACCACTTAACCCAGGATCTGACCTATGGACCCGATACACTTTAACTTAATAAGCATAAGTGAGTAGAAATCTGATTGGGTTAAGAAATTTTGTGTGCCTTAATTTGTGGTGTGAATAGGCCAATTGATTGAGATATTTGGGCCACACCACATAAGATAAAAGTGATTCATCAGTAGCTTGCCCCATAGGGTTGATTTCGAGGGCTGATGTTGACACATTTATTTAGGATAAATTGCCTATTTATGCATGTTCTTGAGCTTAGAGATGCATTCGATATTATAAATATTGCATAGCATGCATCATTCTCCATTTAGAATAGTGTGTATAAATTTTAGGTTAATTACATTCTTTTATGGCCAAGAGAGGAGATTTAATTCAGGTCCTCAGATTAATAATCCAACCAGACAGATTTGATCAGGATGACGATTGGAGTCCAACGCCTCCAAAATCACCTTGATAGGAATCTCGTAGCACCATATATAATCCGAGGAAGATCAATGGCCAAGGGACTAGGTGATGCAATTAGAAGCTTTAAACGACAAATCTGACTGCACAGATGGATCTGGATCGACGATCATAGCCTAACGACACGAAAATTGATTCAATCCAACTTTTGTAGTAGCCCTATAATGGAAAGAACATACATGGCCCAAATCGCGTCAAGTGGCGCTATCCAGTTCACCTGTGGGTGCACATAGCACCGCACGTGCACAGAGTGCGCAGCACGTAGCGCAGCAGCGCACGCATGATACGGGCACAAGGAGCACGTGTGCAAGTTAAACACTACAGGGGCAGGTAATTTCATCTCCTTTTCCATTAAGCCCCTGATTCTGAGAAATGATAAAAAAGAAAGAAATCAAATAGGATCAACTTGCTTTTTTTACTTAGAATTAATCATCAAGTGGAAGGTTGAGATGCAAGGCCTTCATGTGGAAGGTTGATTTTCGTAGGGCTTATGACTCAATCAGCTTGCCTTATTTATGGGATGTGCTTAAAAGAAGGGGCTTTCCCCCTACTTGGATAGCTTGGGTTAAGAGATGTATTACCACGGCCTCCTTTACCCCTCTAATAAATGGGAAACCCTGTGGTGCATGGATCCAGCCTCAATGTGGCATCAGGCAAGGATGCCCCCTGGCCCCATTAATATTTAATTTGGCAGTTGACAGTTTAGCCTGGTTTGTTTGTAAGCTTTCTGAAGTGGGTCTTGTTAGAGGATATTCGCTCTCTTGCAGGAACAGTCTGGCTCCCATTCTTCAATATGTAGATGATACTATCTTTTTTGTTGAAGGATCCACGGATGGAGCGTTGGCTTTGCATCACTTGGTTGATATCTTTGGTGAGCTTTCTGGACTGAGGTTAAATAGGGACAAGTCTTGTTTGGTTTGTTTTGGTTTATCTGAGGTGGAGCAAGAGGCCTTAGCAACCATCCTGATGACTCCCCGCATCAGCCTTCCTATTAGATATCTTGGGCTGCCTTTGAGGTTTTCCAGGTTGAAGAGAGGTGATTGGAATTGCCTTTTTGACAAGATCTCTATGAAACTTGATGGTTGGCACAGCAGATTCTTATCCAGAGGTGGAAGGCTTATCTTGCTCAATTCGGTGATCACCTCCATCCCTGTTTTCTACTCCATTTTCAAAGCACCAAGATCCGTTTGGAAAAGATTGGATGTGATGAGGAAGAGATTTTTTTGGAAGGGTTCTAGACACAAGGGTAGCTTCTTGCAGCCTCTCAAATGGGATCAAATCTGCTATCCTAAGGAGCTAGGTGGTCTTGGGATCAAGTCCTTGCAGCACTTTAATGATGCCTTGCTGCTCAAATGGGTTGTTAAGCTGCTGCAAGGTGATCTGAAACCATGGTCTGATCTGATCAAAGATAGATATGGAGCTTCCAACAGCAGATTTTCCAGACTTCAACCAAACTGTCCATCACCTTTCTGGAAATCAGTAACTAAGGCTTTGGCTGATCACTTCCATCTGCTGCAACCATCACTTGGAGATGGCAGGTCTTTCAGATTCTGGAAAGAGGAATGGTCTGAATTGGGGGTCTTGAGGGAGCTCTATCCAAGAGCTTTTGATGCAGCAGCTGACAAGAATGCTACGATCAGCAAGATCTGGTCTTGCAGCAGCAGCAATTGGGTTCTGGATGATGTGGAATCTAGCAGCAGCAGAAGAACAACCCGGTTATGGGATGAGAAGAGAAGGCTTTTATTAGACCATGAAAATTTCAGACCTAGGCCTAGAACGGAGGACAGATATCTGTGGGATGGGATATATAGTGTCAAAGCTGGGTATAACAGAATGCTAAATTTTGAAGAGGGATGGAGACATGATTCCATTGATAAGAAGATATGGTTGTTAAAAATTCCTCTCAAGGTACAAATCTTCGTTTGGCTGTGCAGGAGGGATGGATTAATCACAAGTGATCTACGCCACAGAAGATTGGGTACTGATCATCATGTGTGTTTTCTATGTGAGATGAGCACCGATAATGTAAATCACCTCTTCTCTTCTTGCCTTATCACTGATGTCATTTGGAGAAAAATTTGTCAGGAGCCTTTACCAGATTGGGTATCTATGTGGCATGGGTTTGAGGTGAGAGGGAAACCACATGTCCACATGGCTGCTTCTATTTGGTGTGTATGGAAGGCAAGGAATGAGAGACTTTTTCAGGAGAGGCCAGTATGTTGTGAGAATATTGTAAGAGAGTGTTGGTCCCTCATACAGTCTTGGGGATCCTTTTTGTAATCTCCCTTCCTTGCACATAATATACTACTCCGGACTACTATCGCAGGATGATAGCTCTCTTTTCAGCTTCAAAAAAAAGAATTAATCATCAAGTTACCTGATTTGATTAGAAAAATCTCGAACTTGATTTCTGCACCTATTACGGATTTAAGACACCTAGGGCTACTCACCTTCTTGATTGAGTCCTAGGTGCCAAATTTGGATGAAATTGGTTGGACCAATTAGAGCCAAATTAAGGTTTCTATTCTAAGGTTGAGGGCCACACTTGCTTAAAAAAAATAATTAACTTTCCCAAATTGTGTGTTTCCTAATCCATGGTTGAATTCATCTAATCAAGCAAAACCCTAAAAGCAAGCTCTAAACATCAACTTGAATCCTAAAATCAGGGACCTAATAATTTCAAGGGCAAAACAGGTGAAGTTGAACCACCTTGTGGGGTTAACCAATCTTCAAATTAGGTCACCACTCGCAAATCCATTCTAAAGTTCAAGTGAAATCCTAAACACCTCATCTAAACTTAAAATTGGTAGACTTAAGAGGTTAAGTTATTCATTCTGGTCTACCTGGATTCGCGGTGACAAGGAAGGTCGGGTGAGGGAAACCCTGTAACCCATTGGGATGCTCTACCGTGTAGGGGTCTTTGTGGGACTCTCCCTTCCTGACTACCCAGGTATTTCTCAAGTGGACGATTTGTGATCTAGAGGTATCATCCACCTCAAATCTATATAGTTATCCAAAGATATTTGGGTGTCTTGATTGGGTCCATCACACCTTCTGTGCCTCATCTACCCCATTGGTGTATGTTCAGAAGGAGGTCCTTAAGACCACCCTTGATGCCTCCACTAGCTTTTCACTCTCGTTGAGGCCAAGCTTGACTTCTTTGTTTGTGCAACTACTCGATCACATAGATATCTCTTCCAACTCCTCCACTGATGAACTTGAATCTCCAGCCACAACCATGAATCATCAAGAAGAACAACCTAATTTTGAACCACAACATTTCTTTGACCTTCGAGATATGGTCCATGCACATCTCAACCCATCGTAGAGTCCTCAAATGCGAGATCACTACAATACCACTACGGTGGAAATTGAACCTCGAATCAACATTCCTGCAGGAGGACCAGAGGTGGATCTCAAGCCTAGTATGCTTCACATGACCCTGAAATTTCATGGCTTAAACTCCGAGGATCCTTTCCAGCACATTAAGAATATAAAGCATCTAGCCCACACATTCGGGATACACATGCAAAATCGAGATGGTCTACTCTTGAAAATCTTCTTCTCTCTAGTTGACAAAGCCACCAATTGGTTTCAGACATACCCTCACCAAATCAACACATGGGAAGAACTTCAGACTACTTTCTTACAAAAATTCTATCTCATTGGCCGGACTAATGCAATGCAACATCAAATCATGCACTTCTCGCAAGTAGTGGGAGAATCTCTACACGAGACATGGGATCGTTTTTAGGATCTCATGCTCAAATGCCCCCACCACGGAGTCCAAAAGTGGGAACAAGTTCAAACCTTTTACCATGGGCTCCATGATGACATCAAGCTATTTGTCAATGCAACCTGTGGTGGCAACATCATGGGTCAGCATGAAGACACGATTTGTGAGATTCTTGAGAATTAGTGCAAGAACTCCCAAAATAATGAGTCATTGAGTGTGTACAACCGGACAACCACCCGCGCATTGACAAACAATCGAGGGGTACACGAGACCTGAGGCCTTTCCACATCCATTAATCTGGAGCTGTTAGCCAGTCAATTGGATAAGGTCTCCACTATTGATAAAAAGGTGGACGACATAACTCGACATATACATAGATCCACCACTGCAGCACAAAATCCATATGTACACCCATCCTCAGGTAGGGAGGCTGTACACAACATCTACCACTCTTAGGGGATGGATACCTATCCACCCCCGTCTGACTTCGATCTTTAAGGAAACTCCAGAATAGCTTACCAAAGTTGGGGGAACTCTGAACCCTCGTATCTTGATTTTTCTGGAGTTCCTCAGATTTGCGAGGAGCTCCACGCCGTCCAGAACAATCCTTTTTCAAACACCTATAACCCTGGATGGTGTAATCATCCCAATTTCTCGTGGTCAGGAAATAACCCAAACCCAAGACCTTAATTCCAACCCGACCACAAAACCTACGACCCAATCAGCCCACTCAACCAAGGCCCGATCAAAATTTCCAATATGGCCCACCTAAGGAAGACCAGAAATCCTTGACTCTTCAGACCTTGGTTGACATGCAAAAATAACACAAAGAAGAGATCACTGAGCTCCGCAATCAATTGACCCAGCTAGAAAATACTCGCCAACCTGGTGTACTTCCTTCTCAGCCTCTTATAAACCCAAATAACATGTCAAACCAAAGGCATGTTATGAACCCAAATTAAGGCCAAGCACATTATGTTTATCAGGCCCCTTCTACTCCATCACCTGAAGGGATGGAAGCTTCAACTTCATATTCCGGGTATCAGCAGCAGACACCTATTTTTCCTAACCCAAACCAAAATCAAGCAAGATTTAACTCCATCACCACCCATAGTGGCAAAGTAACATAGGACCCACAATTTCCTAGCCATGACAAGCCTGATATTGAAAATACCAACCCTAGATTGGTAATTGTTAATGAGGCAAAATCGTGTTTTTAAAAGATGTTCGTTGCAGTATAAATGAAATTATTGCGAAAACAAATAGGAATTTACTACTCAAAAATCAAAGTATCCGAAGTCGAACACAGGGAGTAATTGGGTATTTAAAAACTTAAGAGCACAACTCTCAATTTAATAAAAAGCAATAACCAATCCAATCAAAATTGAGAAGTAAAAATAATGTCAATGTAGAGATAAGCTCAAAAATTGGACATCTAATGTAAAATCAAACGTCTTAAAAGTTTTTGCTACAGTGCATGACTTGTCCTTCTCTTTATGATTTTTGCCTTCTCTTTCTCTCTTCTTTCTCTTTCTTTGCAACTATGCTTCTTCTGCCTTCAATCTTCTTTCTTCTTTTCTTCTGTCTTCTTCTTCTTTCTTCTTCCTCTTCTTTCTTCTTCTGTCTCTACTTGGCCTCTCCTTCTTCCTTCCTTATTCAGCCCTTACCTTCTTTGGCTTCTTCTTCTTCTTTCTTCTTCTACGGCTATGTCCCTCCTTGTCTTTGGCTTCCTTTGCCTTCAAGTCCTGCCTTCAGCAGCTGCCTCCTCCTTCTTCTTCTTTTCCCTACCTTTGGTCTTCTTCTTCAGCCGTTCCTTTTCTTCCTCTTTAGCTTTGGCTGCGGCTACACCCTTAGCTTCCTCTTCTTCTTGCCTTCAGATTCTTCTTCCTTTCCTACACAGCACAATGGAGCAAAACCTACCCCTACTCCTCCCCACATCTCTCTCTCTCCATTTTGCTCTTAGGTACACTCTCCCAGAGCTGGGTAATCAGGTCAGGTTTCGCATGCCCGAGTCCAGGCGCATCGACGTGGTGTAGTGCACGAGGAGTGCTAGGTAATCGAGTCGAGTGCCAGGTCCATGGGGGCAGGGGTCACAGATGAGGCACGAGCGTGTGAGGGTGAGGGACCTCACCCCGTGTCACTTGAGGTGAGGAGATAGAAACAGGAAAAGAATTTATGTAACACCACTCACCCCTGAGTTTACGAGGTGGGACTAAAAGTCCCACCCGCTTCTGCTGGTGCCGGCAGGAGGGAACTCCACTCAATTGGAGCAGCTGGGTGCCTTGCAAAGTCTGCTCTTAGGCTGGTTACATTCGCACACTCAACACACGTCACCTGGAGCCCTTATGCATGGAGTGCGCGGCCTGGAGCTCTTAGCAAGCAAGCTTGCTTCAGTGTTAATGGCAGAAGGGGGCTCAGACTTGCACGACACAAAGACGGCCTTACGGCCCTGTCAAACAACAGGGAGAGCTTCGCCGTGTCACGGCGAAGGTGAGGTAGGGGTTGGCATGGCATAGAATGGCCTAGGCATGTGTGCCTAGGTCAGACTATGATAGTGTTTGTGGGTTTGTTCGGTGGAAGTGTAGGGCGTGTGTGGCAATCAGTGGATGGGCGAAAAATGATCAGTGGGTGAGGGCAAAGGTAATGAGGTTGGTGATGAGGCGTGTGGAGGTGCAGAGCGGTGGATGCGCCTCACCGGTGGTCGGCTAGAGATGAGGGAGATGAAGGTGGACAGTGGCAGTCGAGGGGTGTTTCTTGAAATTAAATGAGGGAAAATGAAGAGTGGGAGGAGAGGAACTTATCTGCGGGTATTAGGATGAAGGGGAGGTAGATGAGACGAGCGGTGTGTATGTGCCGTTGTCGGGGAAGAAAGCCCTGAGGTGAGGATGACGGTGATGAGGAGGAGGTCAGAGAGGCGTGCGCTGGTGCAGCGCAATGCAGAGAAACGAGACAAAGCTAACTCTGCCACTGGTATGGTGGCAGAGCGACGAGAGGAGGGAGGAGAGATCGTCGGAACTTGTTGGTGTTTGACTGGAGATGAGGAAGGAGGAAATTGAGAGGGTATCTGCGGCCAAATCAATCTTGGAAGATGCGTCAAGGACCGGGGGTCCTTTTGTAGCCGCTGGCCGAACCCTTTGTGCTTGGAAGGCAAGCCTTCCAGCGCAAAGGCCTCACTGGAGAAGGAAGGTGTGCAAGACAACCAAATCTCTCAAGCATTCACACGAGAGATTTGGTGTAAATCTAGTCTAGAGATCTCATTCAGACGATGGAGAAATCCTCAAGGAATCTCCCTTCCAAATATGGGAGATCTCTGAGGATTCGAGGAGATATCCTCCTCAAATCCTCGTCGGAGTGGGATTCCTCCACTGTTATGGTGGAGGGACCTGAATGTAAGGGTTGCGAGGAAGTTAAGGGGCTCTATGCAAGATTTTTCAAAAGTTAGGCGCCAGAATGTAATTGGGTGGACCATTTTGCAAAGTAGGTTAAGATGACCTTCCCTTAAGCCCAAAGTTTGGTACAAACCTAATTTGGACCTAAGGAATCCAATGGTGAAGTTGGACTACGTTTGACCTAATTTTGGTACAAACCTAATTTAGGTTTGACTACATTTGATGGGACATTTTGCATAAAAACCCAAATTAGGTTAAATACTGAGCTAGGACCCCAATCTAGGTCAAAATAGGTTGCAAAGGATAAATTGAAGGTTCTAAACCCTAGGGGATATTTTTTCATGAATTTTAGAGGGTCTAGTTAATTTTTATCCTGACTAAAATCTTGTTGAATTAAGAAGGTTTGTTTTAGGGTTATAGAATGTCATTTAATTCTTAAATCTTAGAATAACCCTTTTTTGACTGAACCATCTCACTTTTCCTCTTACTGAGTCCAACTGACCTATATTTAGCCCCTAAGAAATCCCATTGATGTACTGCAATGGTAAAATTGTAGTTTTACACTTTAGTTCATGTTTCCTTCCCAGAACAGTAATCTCTTGAATTAGGCCTTCCTCTAGGTTATGTAGGAGCTTTTGTTTACTTTCTCAGGTCAAAATGAGCTAGTTAGGGCTCATGATGAGGTTCTCATCATAACCCCATGCCTAGCTTTTACTAGTCCCTTAGTAAAATTTTAAGGTTTTAACATCTATTCTAGACCATTAGTTTCTTCTACTAGTTGTGATAAGTGTTTTTCCTTTTTATTTTGTGATTAGGTCAGAATGCCGATAATAGGTTTAGAGGTACTTAAATACCAACCAAAATCCGAACCTGACCCGCTTTAGCCTCAATCCTCTGCAAAGGTTTTTAAGGCCCACGGAAACTATCCTACGGTTTGTTGGACTCTGTGGTTGAAGCACTCATGTTTGAGACATTTTTAGCCTAGGTTCAGTTTGAAATGTGTTTTTATAAGAGAGAGACAGAGGATTTATTTGTTTGGAGAGATTTCTCTCTCTCTTTCCTTTTTATTTCTATCTTCGGATTGGCTTCTCAACACTGTCTGTATCAGATTCCTCATCGCCATCATCAATCCTCAAAGGCCCCTAGCAATCGATGCTTCGTGATAGCACTGCCCATGGAAACACCCAGAACCCTGGCTTTCAAGATTTCAAGATAATTTTGCCCATGGCATTTCGTGGCCAAATCCAGACCCTGGCAATTGACATTTCATGATAATTCTGTCCATGGTATCTGAACCAGCAGAGTGCTTACAAGCCCCCAGAAGGATATTTAAATATCCTAAGAGACAAGCATCGAGGAGACAATATGTTACGCATCTTCGAGCGGAATTTCCCACCTCTCCACATTGGGAACTCGTCTAAATTAACTTGTGTTGACCAGCCGCTTCTAATCTAGGCAACCTTTTCGGAGCATTAAAATGCTTTTGCATGATTTTGATAGTTATGCGCACTGAACCAGACTGTGTGTGGGTTGGGGTGCTTAGGTTACCGAGTCCCGCAAATCAAAGGCCAGTTAACAAGGCCAAATACTTCCTAAGCCTTAGACCTAATACTCAAGCTTCGCATTTTCCCCAACCTCTTGAGGAATATTCAGATTTTAGCGGGTACTTGAATTTTTTAAGCCTAAGAGTCTAGCCCAAAAGGCCTAAAGTCAGCATTCCTACTAATCTCTTTTGTGTCTCCTTAGCACTTTTTTTCACATTTTCTCTTTTTTCTTGATGTGGTCTAGAACTTCAATTAATCCCTTAATATTTTACTAATGACTATTCTTTTTTTCTTCTTCATTTTGTGCTCCTTTTTGGCATTTTGTTCTTTTCCTCCTCATATTTTGTATAGCCAAAAAATTTTTCTCCCCCATCCTCAGTTTTTGTTCTTTTTCAAGTTTTTTCAATTTTTTTATGTTTTCTGTGATATGTGAATTTTTTGTTGAAACATTTTCTTAATATGAGTTTTCATGACATTTTACACTTTCATAACCCCCCCATGCCTACGATTTGCAATGTCCCCATTGTAAATTAGGTGGGTTCGAATTCAGCTTAGTTCATTCATTAGGACAGGTGTTGGGTGAGTGAACGGGTCGAGGTGACTGTTGCGAACGATTTCTAGACTCGGGTACGGGTACTTGAGGTGGAGTTGGCTGTGCTAATGGATGAACCCTAAAGTGCAATATGAATTCAGCATAGAAATGTTAGGAAAGGTTTTGGATTTTTCAGAGAATGATGGGTTGCCTCCCATTAAGCGCTGAGTTTTACGGCATCAGCTGGGTACAATGAGCTCAGGGAGAATGGAGGATGAAGAATGACTCAGTCAAATTTGTATTGGTCATGTCAATGAATGGATTAAGTGTCTGATCATTCACGACGAAGGGTTCGGAATAGTGACTGAGTGGACTGATCTCAATGGCTCCATTTCCAAAGATTCGTCGGACTAGGTAGGGTCCGATCCACTTAGATCGTAGCTTTCTTGGGAATAATTTGAGTCGGGCATCAAAGAGTAGAACCTTTTGACCAGGATGAAAGATCTTTCTACAAATGTGTTTGTCATGAAAGGCTTTAACCCACTCTTTGTAAATTCACGAGTTCTCATACATGTTGTGGCATAATTCATCGATCTCTCTCATTTGAAGCCTTCTATGGGTTCCAGCCTTAGAAAGATCTAAGTTGCAATTCAGTATTGCCTAATAGGCTTTATGCTCCAATTCGACAGGGATGTGACATGCCTTCTCATACACCAGTCTAAAGGGAGAGATACCTAATTGGGTCTTGTGGGAGATCCTATAAGCCCACAATGCTTCCAGAAGTCGAGATAACCAATCCTTCCTGTCAGGTCGAATAGTAACCTAGAGGATTTCCTTGATCTCCCAGTTTGATAGCTTAGCTAGACCATTAGTTTATGGGTGGTAAGGAGTAGAGATTCGATGTGAAATCCCATATTTGGTCATCAGTGACCTTAACTGAGCATTTGTGAAATGGGTCCCTCCGTCGAAAATTATTGCTCATGGAATCCCGAACCTTGAGAAGATGTTTTGATGAATGAATTTGATAACAACCTTGTGATCATTGGTTCGGGTTGGAATGGCTTCGATCCACATGGACACGTAGTCAACAGCTAGTTAGATGTATTTGAAGCCATCTGAGATAGGGAAGGGTCCCATAAAATCAATCCCACAAATGTCAAAAATCTCGCATGCCAGGATTGGTTGTAAAGGCATCATGTCTCGATGGCTCATGTTACCCAAGGTCTGGTAGCAGGTACATGCCTTACAGTGATCGTATGCATCCTTGAAAATTGTGGGCAAGTAAAAGCCACATTGGAGGACTTTTGATGCAATTTTGTGTCTTGAAAAATGTCCACCGCATGCTTGGTAATGGCAGAAAGAGAGTCTGTCTTTGATTTCTGCTTCCGCGACACATCGTCAAATTATTTGATCAGCACCAATGTGGAATAGATACGGGTCTTCCCAAAGGTAGTACTTGGCAACAGAATGCAATTTGTCCTTCTTGGCCTAGCCAATCAGATGGGATCTGATGTGATGCTAAGTAGTTCACTATGTCCTCAAACCATGGAAGCCTTGTATCGGTAGTCAGGAGATGCTCATCAGGAAAGTGTTCTGTGATGGGTCCGGAAGGGTCAATGATCTCAGAAGGAAGGCAGGATAAGTGATCAGCTACCACGTTCTATTTTCCCACTTTGTCGCAAATCTCAAGGTCAAATTCTTGCAACAGTAAGATCCATCTGATTAATCGAGGTTTCGCGTCCTTCTTTGCAAGGAGATGCCTTACAGCCGTGTGATCCGAGTAGATGATTACATGGGAACCCAGGAGGTATGATCTGAATTTTTCTAGGGCAAATACTATAGCCAGCAGCTCTTTCTCAATAACCGTATAGTTACGCTAAGCCCCATCTAGTGTTTTGCTAGCGTAGTAAATGACCACGAGTTTCCCGTCGATTTTCTGCCCCAAGAGCACTCCTACAGCGAAGTCAGATGCATCGCACATGATCTCAAAGGGTTGAGACCAATTAGGGGACTGTAGGATCAGGGCTTAGGTAACTCGATCACGAAGGATCTCAAATGCTTGAGTGCATTCCTTGGAGATTTCAAAAGGCACATCCTTGGAGAGAAGAGTAGTCAAGGGGCACGCGATTTTTGAAAAATCAGGGATAAATCGATGGTAAAAACTGACGTGCCCCAGAAAAGATCGGATGTCCTTAATCGAGCTAGGCATAGGGAGTTTGGAAATCAAGTTAACCTTGGCTGGATCGACTTGGATGCCTTTCTCCGAAATCAGATGTCCCAGGACGATTCCCTCAGGCACCATGAAATGGCTCTTTTCCCAGGAAAGAACCAAATTCACATCGATGCACTGCCTGAGTATTTGTACCAAGTGCTAGAGGCAATCATCAAATGATGCTCCAAAAATTGAAAAGTCATCCATGAAGACTTCCAGATAATCACCTACCATATCTGAGAATATGGCAAGCATGCACTACTGAAAGGTCGCGGGTGCATTGCAGAGACCAAATGGCATCCTTTGAAATGCGTACGTCCCGAAGGGGAAGGTGAACGTGGTCTTTTGTTGGTCCTGTAGATGGATTGCCACTTGGTTATAACTAGAGTACCTATCAAAAGAGCAGAAGAACCTATTTCCTGCTAGTTTCTCGAGGATCTGATCAATAAAAGGTAGTGGGAAATGGTCCTTCTTCGTGGAGGAATTGAGTCTTCTACAATAAATGCAGACTCTCCATGAGTTAGCTATTCGGGTCGGTATGACCTCTCCGATTTCAGTCGTAATGATGGTGAGTCCGGCCTTCTTAGGCACAACCTGGATTGGACTCACCCAGTGACTGTCGGAGATCGGGTAGATGATCCCTGCATCTAACCACTTGATAATCTCCTTTCTCACGACCTCCTACAGGTTAGGGTTTAAACGTCTCTACATCTCGCGAAGGTCGTGCACCCTCTTTCGTGTAGATTCGATGTGTGCAATACGAGGGGCTTATGCCAGTCAAGTCATCGAGAGTCCATCCAATGGATCTACGATGTTGCTGGAGAATAGTAATCAGACGGGATTCTTGGTCAGGTGTGAGTAGAGAGTTGATAATCACAGGAAACGTCTAATTGGAACCCAAAAAGACGTACTTCAGATGATCAGGAAGGGGCTTGAGCTCCAGGACAAAATTATCAGTAGCAGCGGGCGGTTCAGGTTGTGTACCAGGGACAAGGGTCGAAGTTATGGGTGTGTCTAGGTTAGATTCAGACTCCTCTATTTGCAGGTTTTGGTCTTCTGGTGGTTGATCGGGGATAATCAGGTTGTCCTCAACATGCGATTCATCAACCACGACTTTGATATTACATATTTGTTCTATAACCCTACAATTAATCCCTTGTTGGGCCTTAAAGATGGTAATCTTTAGAGTTTGATTCCCAAATTTTAATTCTATTTGGCCCTCCTCACAGTTTATGTTGGCCCTAGCAGTGGCCAAAAATGGTCTCCCTAATATAATTGGTGTATCCCTCAAGTTCTCAGGTGCATCCATATCTAGAACTGTGAAATCCACTGGGAAATAGAAATCCCGTACCCTAACAATGACATCCTCGAGTATTCCTTTAGGTGACTTGATGGATCGATCAACTAACTGCAATGTCACCTTAGTTGGTTTAAGTTCAAACTCTTCAAGGTGGTCAAGGAGGGATGTAGGTTTAGCAAGGCTCTATCAAATTGGGTTTCACCAATTTTACATGAAATCAGGGGAGTTCCTAGGTCATTATCCTTGGGTGGGAGTTTACTCAAGATTACAGAGCTAGCTTGCTCTGACAATACGATCGGATTCCCACTTTTGGTTTGCGACTTACGTTTGGGTGTACACACGTCTTTCAAGAATCGTGTGTAAGTTGGTACATGGCAGATTGCATCCATCAAGGGGATTTTTATCTGGACCTGTTCAAAGAGCTTGACCAAATCATCCTCAGGAGCCACAGGTTTGGTTATCCTTTTTCCCTTGGTTAAGGCCTCAGGAAATGGAACCCTAGTTGGTTCCTCTAGAATGGGTCCAGGTTCTTGATCTAGGATACGGGTATCTTGGATAACTATCCTAGGGCTTGTGTTACTACCAGGCTTAGAGTGGTTCGGATAATGTGGGTCTTGGGTTGCTCTACCACTACGAGTTGTTACGGAGTTTAATCCTGCTTGGTTTTGGTTTGGGTTTGGTAGAATGGGTGGCTGCTACTGAAATCCCGCATAAGATGTCGAAGCTTCCATCCCGTTTGGTGATGGAACAGAAGGGGCCTGATAAATCATATGTGCATGGCCCGGATTTGGGTTCATAACGTGCCTCTAGATCGGCACGTTATTTGGGTTTGGCAGAGGTTGCGAAGGAAGAGTGCCTGGTTGGCGAGAATTTGCCATTTGGGCAAGTTGATTGCTAACCTCTGTGATCTCGTCCTTGTGCTGTTTTTGCATTGCCGCATTCGTCTTCTGAATGTCAGCCAGTGCTTGAAGGATAAGAGTCATTTGATCCTGGTTTGGCCCAGATTGATAGGTGGGATTGGGCCGAGGCTGAGGCGGTTGATATGGATGAGGAGCTTGTGGATGGCGTTGATACAGTGGTCTTTAAGTCTGAGAATTTCCTATCCACTGGAAGTTGGGATGATTTCGCCATCCAAGGTTGTAGGTATTGGAGAATGGGTCATTATGGATGGCATTGAGGTCCTCGCAAGTCTGAGGAGCCTCAAGAAAGTCAGAATACGAGGGTTCAGAGTTTCCCCAACTAGAATAGAGTGGATCGGAAGTCCCTCTGGTCCGAGAGTCAGATGAGGGTGGATATGGGTCCATCCCCTGAGAAGATTGGTGATAGATGTTCTGCACCATTTCCCTCGCAAGTGGTGGCTGTGCAAAAGAGTTCTGCACAGAGGTGGCTTACTACAGATGCCGAGTCAGCTCATCCACTTTCTTCTCTATGATAGAGACCTTGTCCAACTGACTGACCATCAGTTCCAAGTTGACGGATGTGGACAGGTCGTGTGTCTCATGTGCTCCCCTAAGATTCGTTGATGCGTGGGCATTCGTTCGGTCGAATAAGCCCATGGAGTCATTATTGATGGAGTTCTCGCACATATTTTCGAGAATCTTCCACACCGTGTCCTCATGTTGACCAATGATGTTTCCTCCACAGGTTGCATTGACGAATAATCGAATGTCTTCACGGAGTCCCTGGTTAAAAGATTGGACTTGTTCCCATTTAGGAACTCCGTGATGGGGGCACTTTTGCATGAGATCTAAGAATCGATCCCATGCCTAATGAAGAGGTTCTCCCATTTGTTGAGTGAAATGAGTGATCTGGTGGTGCAAGGCATTTGTTCGGCCAACGGGAAAGTTCTTCAAAAATTCAGATTGAAGTTCATCCCACGTGTTGATCAAACGAGTCTGAGTTTGATACCAATGAGCAACCTTGTCCATGAGGGAGAAAGAAAACATCTTCATGAGCAGAATATCCCGATTTTGTGCATCTGACCTAAAGGTCTGGGCCAGATTCTTGAGATGTTTAATGTGCTGGAATGGATCGTCAAAGTTAAGCCCATGGAATTTTGGTATGACATGAATCAAATTGGGCTTGAGTTCAGAATCAGGACCTCTAGTCGGGATTCGGACTCGAGGCTCGATTGCCACCGTAGCGGGATTATAGTGATCTCGCATCATAGGACGCTGCAGTGGGTTTACAAAGTTTTGGAAGAGATCATTTAGGCACTGAAGCTGGTGCTCAAGGCTGTTCTCTTCTTCAATGGGTTATGCCATGATGGAAGAAGAAGGAGTATTTGGTTCTGAATCAGAGGAAAGATCTATGTGGTGGGGTTGGCCTCAACGAGAGTGAATTTCTAAAGGAGGTCTTAAGGATGGTCTTATGGACCTCCTACCAAACATGCACCGAAGGATTTGATGAGATCAAAAGGTGCTGGACCCAATCGAGACACCCAAAAATTGTTAGGTGACTATAGAGGTTTGGGGTGGATGATATCCCTTAGTCAGAAAGGTTGTCCACTTGAGAAGTACCTGGGCAGCCAGAGAGGGAGAGTCCCACAAAGACCCCTACACGGTAGAGCATCCCCACGAGTTACAGGATTTCCCCCACCCGACCGCTCTTGTCACTGAGATTCCAGGTAGACCAGAATGGGGACCTTGACCTCTTAAGTCTGCCTTTTTTAATTAAGATCAAGGTGCTTAGGGTTCCACTTGAAGTTTAGGCCTTTTGAGTGCAAAAAGTGACCTAATTTTAAGGTTGGTTGACCCAAAGGATCAACTTCACATCTTTGTTCCTTTGAGAGCTTTTAGGTCCTTTCTTTTAGGGTTCAAGTGGATTAAGAGCCTGATTTGCTTAGGGTTTCTCTTCGATAGATCTTTTCAAACAAGGCTTAGGCACACCTCTTTTTGAAATTTTTGCTTCTTTGCTTAAGAGTAGATGTGTCTCTAAAAACCCTAGCTTTGCAATCCTTTGGTTGGCTCTAGTTGGTCCAATTTAGTTGCCTCAAAAATTGGTATCTAGGGCTCAATCAAGAAGGTTTTAGCCCTAGTTACCTTAATTGGATGTGCAATTCAAAAATATGTTGAAATGAAAATCAGGCAACTTTGGTGAATTACTAAATATGGAAGCAGGTAGCCCTAGATTGATTTTTCTTTATTTTTCTTCCTTTTCAGAATTTGAGGGGATTAAGAGAGAGGGCTAATGAAAGTTTACCTGTTCCTTGGTGTGGTTGTTGTGCGGCTGCTTTTCTTTCCTTTTCTTTCCCCCTGAGACAAACACAACAAAAGAGAGAAATTAAGTCAGTATTGAATCAGGGGTTGTGATCAAAGTTTCTAAAATGCTCGTTGCTCCCCGACAACGGCGCCAAAATGTTAATGAGGCGAAATTGTGTTTTTAAAAGATGTTCGTTGCAATATAAATGAAATCACCTCGAAAACAAATAAGAATTTATTACTCAAAAATCAAGGTATCCGAGGTCGAACAGAGGGAGCAATTGGGTATTTAAAAACTTAAGAGCACAACTCTCAATTTAATAAAAAGCAATAACCAATCCAATCAAAATTGAGAAGTAAAAGTAATGTCAATGTAGAGATAAGCTAAAAAATTGGACATCTGATGTAAAATCAGACGTCTTAAAAGTTTCTACTACAGTGCACGACTTGTCCTCTTTCTGATTTTTGCCTTCTCTTTCTCTCCTTTCTCTTTCTCTGTGGCTACGCTTCTTCTACCTTCAGTCTTCTTTCTTCTTTTCTTCTTTGTCTTCTTCTTTCTTCTTCCTCTTCTTTCTTCTTCTATCTCTGCTTGGCCACTCCTTCCTTCTTTCTTCAGCCCTTGCCTTCTTTGGCTTCTTCTTCTTCTTTCTTCTTCTGCAGCTAAGTCCCTCCTTGTCTTTGGCTTCCTTTGCCTTCAAGTCTTGCCTTCAGCAGCTGCCTCCTTCTTCTTCGTTTCTCTACCTTTGGTCTTCTTCTTCAGCCACTCCTTTTCCTCCTCTTTAGCTTTGGCTGTGGCTACACCCTTAGCTTCCTCTTCTTCTTGCCTTTAGATTCTTCTTCCTTTCCTTCACAGCACAACGGACCAAAACCTACCCCTACCCCTCCCTACATCTCTCTCTCTCTCCATTTCGCTCTTAGGTACACTCTCCCAGAGTCGGGTAATCGGGTCGGGTTTCGTGTGCCCGGGTCTAGGCGCACCGGTGTGGTGTAGTGCGCGAGGAGTGCTAGGTAATCGGGTCAGGTGCCAGGTACACGAGGGCAAGGGTCGCGGATGAGGCACGAGCATGTGAGGGCAAGGGACCTCACCCCGTGTCACTTGATGCGAAGAGATAGAAATAGGAAAAGAATTTAAGTAACATCACTCACCACTGAGTTTACGAGGTGAAGCTAAAAGTCCCACCTGCTTCTGCTAGCACCTGCAGGAGGGAACTCCACTCAATCAGAGCAGCTGGGAGCCTCATGAAGTCTGCTCTCAGGATAGTTACATTCGCACACTCAACGCATGTCGACTGGAGCCCTTATGCCTAGAGTGCGTGGCCTGGAGCTCTTAGCAAGCAAGCTTGCTTCAGTGTTAATGGAGGAAGGAGGCTCAGACCTGCACGACATAAAGACAGCCTTGCGACCCTATCAAGCAACAGGGAAAGCTTCATCGTGTCACGGCGAAGGTGAGGTGGGGGTTGGTGTGGTGTAGAACGGCCTAGGCATGCGTGCCTAGGTTTGACTGTGACCGTGCTTGTGGGTTTGCTTGGTGGAAGTGTAGGGTGTGTGTGGCGGTTAGTGGATGGGCGGAAAGTGATCAGTGGGTGATGGAGAAGGTGATGAGGTTGGTGGCGAGGCGTGTGGAGGTGAGGAGCGGTGGATGCGCCTCACTGGTGGTCGACTGGAGATGAGGGAGACGAAGGTGGACAGTGGCAGTCGAGGGGCATTTCCTGAAATTAAATGAGGGAAAATAATGAGTGGGAGGAGAGGAACTTATCTACGGGTATTGGGATGAAGGGGAGGCAGAGGAGATGAGTGGTGCGTATGTGCCATCATCTGGGAAGAAATCCCATAGGTGACAATGACGGTGACAAGGAGGAGGTCGGAGAGGCATGTGCTGGTGCGGCACAATGCGGAGGAACGAGACGAAGCCAACTCTGCCACTTGTATGGTGGTAGAGCGACGAGAGGAGGGAGGGGAGATCATCGGAGCTTGCAGGCATTTGACCGGAGATGTGGAAGGAGGAAATTGAGAGGGTATCTGCAGCCAAATCAAGCTTGGAAGATGCGTCAAGGACCGAGGGTCCCTTTGTAGCCGCTGGCCGAAACCTTTGTGCTTGGAAGGCAAGCATTCCAACGTAAAGGCCTCATCGGAGAAGGAAGGTGTGCAAGACACCCAAATCTCTCGAGCGTTCGCATGAAAGATTTGGTGTAAATTTGATCTGGAGATCTCGTTCAGACGATGGAGAAATCCTCGGAGAATCTCCCTTCCAAATCTGGGAGGAGATCTATGAGGATTCGAGGAGATATCCTCCTCAAATCCTCGTCGAAGTGGGATTCCTCTACTCTAATGGTAGAGGGACCTGAATGTAATGGTGGAGAGGAAGTTAGGGGCTCTGCGCAAGGGTTTTCAAAAGTTAGGGGCCAAAAGGTAATTGGGTGGAGCATTTTGCAAAGTATGTCAAGATGACCTTCCCTTAGGCCCAAATTTTGGTACAAACCTAATTTGGACCTAAGGAATCAAATGGTGAAGTTGGATTTTAGGTTTGACCACGTTTGGCTGGGAATTTTGCATAAAAACCTAAATCAGGTTAAATATTGAGCTAGGACCCTAATCTAGGTCAAAATAGGTTTCAAAGGCCAAATTGAAGGTTCCAAATCCTAGGGGATATTTTTCCATGAATTTTAGAGGGTTATTTGATTTTTATTCTGACTAAAACTTTGTTGAATTAAGCAAGTTTATTTTAGGGTTAGAGAATGTCATTTAATTCTTAAATCTCACAATAACCCTTTTCTGACTGAACCATCCACTTTTCCTTTTATTAAGTCTAATTGACCTATATTTAGCCCTTGAGAAATCCTGTTGATGTACTGCAATGGTAAAATTGCAGTTTTACCCTTTAGTTCATGTTTCTCTTGAATTAGGCCTTCCTTTAGGTTATGTAGGAGCTTTTGTTTACTTTCTTAGGTCAAAATGAGCTAGTTAGGGCTCATGATGAGGTTCTCATCAGTAATCCAGGACACTCCTATCCCAGATAAAGAGCCTGAGCCAATCGTAGAGGAACCAACTAAGGTTCCATTTCCTAAGGCCTTGACCAAGGGAAAGAGGAAACCCAAGACTGTGGCACTAGAGGAAGACCTAGTCAAGCTCTTTGAGTAGGTACAAATAAACATCCCCTTGATGGATGCGATTCACCATGTATCGGCTTACGTGAGATTTATGAAAGATGTATGTACACCTAAGCGTAAGCTGCAAACCAAGGGCAGGAATCCGATTGTACTATCGGAGCAAGCCAGCTCCATCATTTTATGCAAACTCCCGCCTAAGGTGAAAGACCCTGGTACCCCTCTAATCTCCTATACAATTGGTGATATACGATTTGATAAAGCTTTACTGGATCTAGGAGCTTCCATAAACTTGATACCCACATCCCTACTAGACCACCTTGAAGAATCTGAACTCAAATCGACAGAGGTGACTTTGCAATTAGTAGATCGATCCATCAAGTCACATAAAGGAATTCTTGAGGATGTTATAGTTTGGATACGTGACTTCTATTTTCCTGTGGATTTCATCATGCTAGACATGGATGCTCCTGAGAATTTGAAGAATACACCAATCATATTAGGGAGACCATTCTTGGCCATAGCTAAGGCCAACATCAATTGTGAAGAGGGCTTGATTGAGTTGAAATTTAGGGACAAAACTTTGAAGATTGATGTCTATAAGGCCCAAAAAGGAATCAACTGTGGGGATATTGAGCAGATCTACGACATCGAGTCTGTAGTTGATAACCAATTCTTAGAGGAAAACCCGATTATTCCTGACATTCAACCACAAGAAGATCACAACCCACAGCTAGAGGAGCTTAGACTTGACCTAGATGCACCTACAACTCCTGCCTTTGCTCCTGAACCACTTGCTATTGCCGACAACCCTATTATGGAGTTGAAACCCCTCCTTGATAATTTAAAATACATCTTTTTGGGTTCAAATTGCACATTTCCTATGATCATCAATTCCAGACTTACCTTGGATTAGGAAACAAGATTGATTTCCATCCTCCAGCAGCATCGAAGAGCTAGTGGATGGACTCTCAATGACTTGACTGGTATCAGCCCTTCATATTTCACACATCGCATCTACACTGAAAGGGGCTCATGACCATCCAGTAAAATGCAGAGACATCTAAATTTGAACCTATAGGATGTTGTGAAGAAAGAGATCATTAAGTGGTTAGATGCTGGAATCATCTACCCGATTTCTGGCAGTCGTTGGGTGAGTCCAATCGAGGTTATGCCTAAAAAGGCAGGTCTCACCGTGATCACAACTAAAACTAGAGAAACCATCCCAACCCGCATTGCAAACTCATGGAGAGTCTGCATTGATTAACACAGATTGAATGCCTCCATGAAGAAGGACCATTCTCCACTGCCTTTTATTTACTAGATTCTTGAGAAACTGGCAGGAAATCAATTTTTCTACTTTTTGGATGGATACTCTGGGTATAATTTGATGGTAATTCATGCAGAAGACTAGGAAAATACCACGTTCAGGTGCCTTTATGGGACATACGCATTCCGTAGGATGACTTTTGAGTTATGCAATGCACCTGCCACCTTTTAGTGGTGCATGCTAGCCATATTTTTTGATATGGTGAGTCCCTTGAAGTCTTCATGGATGACTTCTTGGTATTTGGGGAATCTTTCAATGATTGCCTCCTTCATCTGGTCCAAATCCTCAGGCGATGCATTGACGTGAATCTGGTTCTTTCCTGGGAAAAGAGCCATTTCATGGTTCCTGAGGGTATTGTCTTAGGTCACCTCATATCTGAAGATGGCATCCAGGTTGACCGAGCAAAGGTAAATTTGATTTCCAAACTACCTGTGCCTAGCTCATTCAAGGACATCAAATCTTTTATGGGGCATGTGTGTTTTTACCATCAATTCATTTTGGATTTCTTGAAAATCACGTGCCCCCTAACTAATCTTCTGTCGAAAGATGTCCCCTTTAAGATAACTAATGAGTGCACTCATGCATTTGAAAGCCTACATGACCGAGTCACCCAAGCACCTATCATGCAATCCCCTGATTGGTCTCAACCCTTTGAGATCGTGTGCGATGCATCTGACTATGCAGTAGGTGCAGTGCGTGGGTAGAAAATTGACGGGAAACCTGTAGTCATCTATTATGCTAGCAAGACACTTGGCGAGGCTCAGCGTAACTACACGGTTACTGAGAAAGAGTTGCTGCTGTAGTATTTGTCCTAGAAAAATTCAGATCATACCTTCTGGGTTCCTATGTCATCATCTACTCGGATCACACTACAGTGAGGCACTTACTCGCGAAGAAGGATGCGAAACCTCGATTAATCTACTAGATCTTGCTGTTGTAAGAATTCAATCTCGAGATTCGCAACAAGGTGGGAAAATACAACATGGTAGCTGATCACTTATCCCACCTTCCTTCTTTTGTCATTGACCTATCCGGTCCAATCACAGAGCATTTTCCGTATGAGCATCTATTGGCCATTCATGGTCTCCCTTTGTTTGCTAATGTGGTAAACTACTTGGTTATAGGGAATGTCCTGCCAGATTGGCTAACTTCCAGGCAGGATAAGCTGATTTCCAAGGCCAAGTATTATATTTGGGAGGAATCATATCTCTTCCACATTGGCAACAATCAAGTAATCCAGAGATGCATTCTTGACAATGAGGTCAACGATGTGATCTCATTCTGCCATGACTAGGCTTGCAGTGGCCATTTCTCCGGGCTTAAAATTGCAGCGAAAATCCTCCATTGTGGGTTCTTTTGGCCCACAATGTTCAAAGACACACAAATGTATTGCAGGGCATGTGCTCGTTGCCAGACTCTTGGCAACATGGGCCCACGAGATATGATGCCCTTGAACCCGATCATTGTGTGCAAAATCTTTGAGATATGGGGAATTGATTTCATGGGACCCTTTCCAGGATCTAACAGCTTCAAATACATCTTACTGACTATTTATTACGTCTCAAAATAGATCGAAGCCATCCCAACAAGAACTAGTGATCACAAAGTTATTCTCCGATTCATTCAAGAGAACATCTTTTCCAGATTTGGGGTTCCTGAGGCCATCATCAGCGATGGTGGGTCTCATTTCAACAATGTGCACTTCCAGTCCCTGATGAAAAAGTACGGCGTAACTCATCGTATCTCGACTCCTTACCACCCCCAGACTAATGGACTGGTTGAACTGTCAAATTGAGAGATCAAGAAGATCTTTCAGGTCACTGTTCGACCTAATAGCAAAGACTGGTCTATTCGCCTTCCAGAAGCCTTGTGGGCCTATAGGACCTCCCAGAAGACCTAATTAGGCATGTCTCCTTTCAGACTTGTGTATGGAAAGCCATGTCACCTTCCTGTAGAGATGGAGCACAAGGCCTATTGGGCAGTACAGAAGTGTAATTTGGATCTTATGAAGGTTGGAATACATCGCCAGCTGTAAATGAGCGAGATTGAGGAACTGTGCAACAATGTGTATGAGAACTCGCAAATCTACAAATAATGGGTCAAAGCCTTCCATGACAAGCACATTATGCGAAAATCCTTTCATCTTGGTCAAAAAGTCCTAATCTTTGATGCCAAACTCAAACTCTTTCTAGGAAAACTCAAATCTAAATGGATTGGACCATTCTTGGTGAGACGAGTGTTTGGAAATGGAGCTATTGAAATTAGTGAACTCAGCCATGATTCTGAACCTTTTGTTGTGAACGAACAGAAACTCAAACCATTCATCGAACTCACTAACCTGAACTTGGCTATTATCTCTTTTGATCTCCATTCTCCCTGAGCTTATTATGCCCAACGGATGGCATTAAACTTAGCACTTAATGGGAAGCAACCCATCTTCTTTTGAAAAACCCAAAACCATTTTGACATACTTCTTTGCTGAACTCATATTGCACTTTAGGGTTCGTCCATTAGAACAGCTATTCCCACATTTGGTATTCATATCAAAGCTTGAAATCATCTACAACAATCACCATATTTTAGTGCTTTGACCCTATTCTAATATACGATCTAAGCTAAACTAAAACCCACCTAATTTACAATGAGGACATTGCAAATCGTAGGCATAGGGGGTATTAAAGTGCAAAACGCTGTGAAAATCAAATCACAAAAGGGAAAAAATACACATATTAAAAAATTAAAAAAATGAAGAAAAGAGGAGGAAATTTTAAGATATCACATCATTCTTGAGGAGGTGGTTTGAGCTAAATGAAGAAAAATGAGGAAAAAAAAAGAAAAGAAAGAAAGGAGCAAAAAGATAAAGAAAAAATTGAGTCCCTTCAAAATAATATGGAACTTACCTAAGTTCTAGGTTCGATCGAATCATGAATTAAGACCTGGAAGGCTAAAACTTAAATGATTAGTGGTGAATACTGACCTTAGGCCTCTTGGATCTATTTTGAGATTTAAACACTCACGTGCTTGTCAAGATCTAGATTAATCCTCAATAGGTTGATGAAAATTCAAAGCTTATGTATTAGGTCTAAGGGTTAGGGATTATTTAGCCCCGTTAACTAACCTCTGGTTTGCGGGACTCAGTAACTTAAGCACCCTAAATTACACACAGTCTGGTTTAGTGCGCTTAAATATGAAATCATTCCAAAAAGCATTTATGCTATTCTGAAAATGGTCCTAAGATCTAGATTAGGAGCAGCTCGAAAACATAAGTTGATTTGGACGAGTTCTCGATGAGGAGGGGTACGAAATTCCCCTCGAAGATGCGCAATAACATATCGTCTCCTCAGTGCTTGTATCCTAGGATATAAAATATCCTATTGGGGGCACGTAGGCACCTTGTGCTGATTTAGTTACCATGGGCATCATTATCATGAAATGTCGATTGCCAGGGTCTGGATTTTCCCACAGAATGCCATGGGTAGCACTATCCCGAAGTGTCTAAAGCCAGGGTTCTGAGGGTTGCCATGGGCGGTGCTATCTCGAAGCATCGATTGCCAAGGACCCTACGAGGATTGATGGTGGGGACAAGGTATTCAATACAAAATGTGTTTAGGGTCAACCCGAGGTTGGATCTACGAAAAAATATAATGAAAAGAAAAAGAGAGAGAAAGCTCTCAAAAAATGAAAATCTTCTTCTATCCCTCTCTCTCTTAAAAATGCACTGGAAAATTGAACCTAGGTAACCATGTTACAAGCACTGGTGCTTTAACTGCTGGGTCCAACGAACCTTAGAATAGTTCCTGTGGGCCTTAGAAACCTTTGCGGTAGACTGAGCTAAAAGCTAGTCTGGTCTGGATCTAGGCTGATACTTGAGTATCTCTGGGCCTATTGTTGGTATTAAGATCTGATCCCTAAAGATGCTGCTTACTAGGGCATCCTGATGGTTACATCCGACCTAGATAACTAGTCTGATCCATAGAATTTTGCTAAGGGACTAGCAAAAGCTAGGCAAGGGGGTATGATGGGAACACCATCATGAGCCATAACTAGCTCAATTTGGTCTGGTAAGGTTGATAAAAGCTACTACTTATCCATCGGAAGGTCCCAAGGGCACAGTATCTTGTTTTGAGAAGAAGAGAAGATTACAAGGTTATTTCTGCAAAATTAATAGCATTTCATAAATACATAATAACCACAGGGTATTTCAGGGGTTTATTAAAGCTCAAATGGTCATTAATGTCTAAAACTGGGTTCATGCAGAACAAAATGGGTTTTCACACATTTTAAGAATTAATGGACAGCTGAAACCCTAAAAATAGACTCGCATAACTAATTGAGATTCTGGTTAGGATAAAACTCATCTAAGCCTTCTAAAAATCATCGAAAAATATGCACTAAGGTTTGATACCTTTGATTTGACCATTGGATCCCAATTTGACCTAAAATAGAGTCTCCGATAGATAATTGCCTTAATTTGGGTTTTTACATAAATTACCTAGTCAAACTTCATCAAAACCAAAATCCAACTTAACCATTAGATTCCTTGGGTTCAAATTTGGTTAGTACCAAAATTTGGGGCCAATCTGAGGTCATTTCAACCTAGTTTGCATTTTAATCCTCTTCTGACTCTTTTTCTTACAGAAAGCCCTGAATTTTTGAAAATATTTACAAAGACCCCCTTACTTCATTGTCTTCTTCACATTTGGGTCCCTGCCGCCATCGTAGGTGTGAACCCATCAGATCATAGCTTCAATCTTCAATTTTTTCTTGATTGATTAACCAATCCCTCCCAAATTTGGAAGGGATGACAGTGGGGAGTTTCCTGATCAATTAAACCTACTCCCAAGCTCCAAATCCATCTCAATCTTCGGTGCGAATCCAAGGATTTCAAGAATCTTTCTTCCTAAAAAACCAAACCTTTCAATCTTATTTCCAAGCTTGCAAGCTTGTTTGAAGGCCTATAAAGGACCTCCCTTGCTTGCCTCACCTCCTTAGCAAGTTTTGGCCTCAGAAAAGCCCTCTTTCTCCTTTGGCCACCTTCGCACCTTGCTTCGGCAACCATATCTGCTCTCCTCATTCAGCTGTCCAATAGTCAAATTTGACAACCCCTTGCCTTCCTCTCCTCGTCGCGCGCCTTTCCAGCCAAAGAGAGGGTGTCTCCCTACCTCTTTCCTCATCGCCGTCTCGCCACCCTCTTCAACTTCTTCGGCTCTAGTCAACCAAAATCGGAGCTCTCCACCCATCTATCTCGTCCCTAAGTACCTCTAACTTTACCTCTCTCCCTCTACATTCTTTTCCCTCACTTACATTTCACGCACGACCACCGCACCACCCACACCATCTTCATCTCCCTCCGCTCTGGCCAAGCTCCGGTGAAGGCCTCTGCTTGCTCCATTGCACCAAATGGCTCGTCGCCACTTCCATAAGTTTTGCCACACCTTCCATAAGCTTTGCCACACCTTCCACAACAAAACCCCTCAAAAAAATTTCATGCTTCACCCACTGCATCCATCCATTGAACACTACTTCCTTCACACACCTTCGCTAACTTCGCCACACCAACACAGGCACCTCTACTCCAAGGAAACACCATCACTGCACTTGCTGCACTACAGCGAAACTCTTGAGCTGATCTGACGTGAACACAAGGCCGAACTTCCTATTTCAGGTACACACCGTCACCCTGTCACCACCACCACCTTCTCTGGCTCCGTCTGACGTCTTCTAGTGGTGTTCTTCCACCAACACATCCAGGCATTGCGGCCTAGCTCTAGGAAGCACTCCAAGCCTCCAATCAAGTGAAGTCACACCTCTAGCACCCCCAATTCGATAACTCTTCTGCTGCAGCTCACACACGACGCAGCCCAGTCGGATAGTCCCACATCGTAGAAGGAAGAGCTGCCTGTGCTAAATAAGAGGAACTTGTGTTCCCAACCCCTCGACGAAGACACAGGGGTTGGGTCCTCAGCCACGCTCCTAGTGCATGCACTCCTTGCCTACCATTCATGTAGGTAGCTCTAGCCTAGATCTGGATCCGGTTACCCGAGTAAGTCAGGCTTGAGAAGAGAAGAGAAGAGAAAAGAGAGAGAGGAGGGGGGTTTGCCTCGCTCTCTAACTCTCTAACACTTGAGGAATTTCAGAGAGGCCTTTACATCTGTTGTGCGTAGTTGCTATGTCTCTCCCTGAGGCTTGAAGAGAAGGAAAAAGGCTTTTGCCTCTGTGCGTGACTTGAGAAGAAGAAAGAATAGTGTCTACGCACTATAGCTGGGTGCTAATTAAGTCATCTGATTCAGAACATTGATGCTTGATATCTCTGGCTGAGGCCATTGTGGATTTATTGCTCATTTATATTACGTGGAAGATACTTGGTTAATACTATGCACCTATTTGATATTATTGTATAATGGGTAATTGGTGTTTTAAATCACCATTTTACCTTAATCTTTTTGCACTTTGACATTGCTATTCGTATATATACCATTCCTGCATGGATTTTTCATTATAAATTGCTCATCTTTATGGTTATATTGTGATCTTGAGATTAATTGCAATACTTGCTCCCTACGTTTGACCTCGGACTTTCTTGACGATCTTTTGAGTTATAAATTTTATTTGTTTTCGTGCTATTACGGCTATACTACAAAGCATCTTTTATAAAACCTCATTTTAGCCTGTTAGCACATACAATCTTTAGAAACCTAGCCAACACCCCCACAATGAAGAATTGGAGCCCCTGATTCAAATGATTGACAATCTGAATAATTCATTATTGGATTGGCTCCAAGTTATTGAGGATAAGGGCCCAGGTGAGCTTTTAATTGGGAAATTATCATGATTGAGGATGAAATTAATGGTTGCCTTAGAACAATCTTGGGATGATTCCAAGGATGAACCCCCTTCAGAAGAGCCAATGTCTGAACCTGCTCAGGCTCCTGTCAAGGGGGTCACATTTATGAGACCGGGGATGACCAGGTTGGTCTAGAGCAACCCATTGAGGATGAATCGATTTTCTCACTCGAGATCCCCGAGCTAGGGAGCAAAGAAAAATATGTCTCTATAGACCAAGGAACAACATATGATTTTGAGACATATATAAATGAGGATAAAGAATTCTTTGATTTTGAGGGTGAAGAATTTCTTCATGAAGTCTCACTTGAGCTTAAGGAAGATGATTTTAGTGAGACAAGCAGGCCAAATGAATCTGATCAATCATTTGAGGGCCTTATAATTGAGGAAATTGATCCAACTGGGGTTGACATGGAGGATTCCGATCCTGAGTTTTTGGATGATTCAATCAATAGCCCCATTCCTCAACCACACCACACTGAGCATAATGGTGATTTTATTCTTGAGATTACTAAACCCAAGTCAATTTTGATTCATACACATTTGCTAGACTTGGATGGGGTGTATAACAACTTGAAGGTCCTAGAAACATTGATTTCAGAGGAGAAGAGTTTGGAAGTTAAATTATGGGAAGTGCATTTCAAGGGAAATGGAATTTTGGATGTAAGGGTTCCTATTGACCTGAGACCATTGACCTTTTACTAGGACCCTAATGATATCTTTGGTTTTCAAGATGTGCAATCCAAGTGCAAAATAATTTATTATCTTTTTGAACTGAACCTTAAGTGGGCATTTGAACCTATTGAACCATATCTACGCATTGTCCGACACTTTAGACTTGGGTTGCACACAACAAAACCACAGGCCTAGCTCCGTAAGCACAACAATCTCTGATTTTGGGTAATTTTCATCTAGAACCTTAGAACTACCAGACCCTAGGGCAAGGGCCTGCATCACAATCTGGTCCACATCTGTGGACATCTCCTGTTGGCAGGTTTGAGGATTAATCGTTTAATTCTAATCCTGACCTACACTTGTGAATTCTTAATTTCTTCCTTGTTTATATGTTATGCCTAGATAAAGGCAATAAATTTAGCACTTGTGCATATTCTCTATGGAGCTGACCAGATCTATCAAAAAATTCAGGTGATATTCTGTTTATTTTTCCCTTTTCATGTCTTTATTTTCACAAAGAGGACATTGCTTCAGTTAGGCATGGCAGGGTAGATACTTAATCCTAAAATTATTTTGTTAGCTTCGTAAAATTTTTTATTTTCTTTTAAAAAAATAAAAATCCAAAAAGATAAAAAAAAGAATTAGGAGAAGAAAACCTAGGCATTAGGAGTTATTAACTTTAGGAAATGATACTTTAGGACCAGAATACTTAGACTCTTCAAGTCTTTGGGCTTAATCAGCCTGGGTATCCACTAAAATGTGGACCTGTGTCTCGAGTCCTTGCCACATTAATTTTACTTTAATTTAGGTAATAAATTGGGGTGATAAGTATATGACTTATCAGCCTACCCTCTGATTTAAGGGAACTTTGAGTCTAAAGCATTTACACACTATTTGCATTGACTCACTTTTTGGTGGTTTTTACGAAAATTAGGTAGCTAATGAACTTTCTAGGGTAGTATGGCTGGCAAGTTGTTGTGAGTAACTGCCCATTGGTCTATTGTCCAGAGCCCAACTACATGACTATTCTCTTTCTACTGTCTTTAGGTAAATCTTAGATCAGGGAAGCCACTTATGTAGGAAAAGAAAAAATATATATACTCAAAAAAATAAGAAAAGAGGAAAAGAAGAAGAAAAAAATAATAATAAAGTAAGCCACACTTCACCGAAAGAGTATGGCTGGCAAGTTGTCGTGGGTAATAATCCATTGGCCGTTTGTCCAGAGCCTAGCTCACAAAAAATGCACAAATAATTCTCAAACACTTATTGAAGAAGGGGGAAGTAGAATAAATCAGGGAGATATACACTGGGTTCGCCCTTGTGTTGACCCCATATAGAAAAAAGTAGGGAGAAAGCTAATGGTTGAACAAATACACCACTAGGTAGAAACTTCTAAGTCACCTAGGGTCATAGAAACCTGCTGTCCATTTTAATGGCCATCTAGTGTGTCTACCACTTTTCACAAGATGCTTAGAACTTAAGTTCTTTCCGAGTCTTGGGTAGGCTGAATAATAGTAGAAAGCTATCCTAAAACTCTAAACTCAAAAATTCAAAAAAATTAGAAAAGAAGAGGGAAAAAAATAGAAAAATGTATCTTCCCTGTTGTTAGCATCTTGCGTCGAATGAAGAAATATATGCATCGTAGTAAAGAAAACAAAATGCAAAAAACACTTAAATTTACAAAGCTCGAAAACAATGTGAGTCCGAGGTTGTTCACAGGGAGCAAATGGAATTCAATGATATAAATAATGAGCACAATAATATATAATGAATCAATGAAAATATATTCAATATCAACCAAACTATATCTCAAGATATCATGGGATAAAAAGAATAAAAACTTTAAATAATGATGATTTGAGTCACTAATTATTCCCTTCAACCAAAGCACATATCCCAAGTATTAAATAACTCAAATAATCCAACAGTGGTCTCAACCACTGATGCCTCAATTCCATGCCACCAAATATGTTCATAGTACTTAGGATCAAACATAGCAAGCAAGGCACAATCGACTTAAAGTCACCAATCCACAGTATAAGGCCTTAGAGACCCCAAGAGTTAAGCCTCAGCACAAGCACAGAGCCAACATTTCAAGCATAAGCAACCAGCCTCTTAAAATGCTAAGTGTCAAACAGATCATGCATGCACCTCGAGGACACAAATCCTGGAGCAAAACCCTCGCCCCTTCTCTTCAGGATTTCTCCTCTTTCCTCATCTTAGAACTGGATTATAGCTAGTTGGGTATATCGATCGTGGATAGGGGTCTAGACCCACGTGGCATGTACTGCAGGTGAGGAATGGTAAAGGGTGTGGTGCGGGGACCTCACTCCTAGTGTAGAGGTAAAAAGCCTTTAGCATAAATCTAATTTATAGGCTTTGAGCCCCTTGCTTTATGATGTGGTACCATCAGTGCCTGCTGCTTTGCAAGAGAGAGTTGCTGGAAGCTCTTTGCAATCGAGTTGCTTTTCATGCGTTCTTTATCCAATTGAGAGTGTAGACTTTGTTGGAAGTCAAGCCACGTCAATTGGTGATGGATGCGAGACTGTTGGCGGGGAGACGATCAATGATGGCGACAAGAAAGATGACTGGTGACGGTGAGAAAGACATGCAAGAGAAGTATGGCCTAGGGCCCAATTAGATAGTCGGTGACCTTCGCCGTGGTGTGGTGAAGGTAATGGTGGGTGTAATTTGGTGTGAGGTGTAGTGGAGTGGCCAGAGCATGAAGGTTGGCGGAGCTCCGGCGAATGGAGTCAGGGAAGGTAATGGAGGTGTTGATGCATTAAATTAGGTTAGGAAAAAGTGTGGTGGAGGTGAACGCGAACTCATGCCCAAGCTAATTTGGGTGGAACAGGGCGGAGGAGTTCTGACAATGAAGGTGGATGTGGTGGTGGTTGTTGGAGTCGAAGGAGGAGAGGGAATTGGGACCTGAGATTTAACCTAAACCAAACTGGAGGGGGGAGAGAGAGAGAAGCCTAATATTATTGGACAAATAGAGGTTTGAGGAAGCTTGTTGGAGGTACACTGTAATTGTAGATGAAGGACATGAAAATGGAGGGGGTAATTGGGCCACCTCTTTGTTCGGAAGCACGACGACGAAGTGTTGAGGACAAGCCCTCTCCCTATCGTATGTGGGAGCCACCGAAGAAGAGGTTTGAAGAAGCTCCAGGTTGTCATTAATGGTGGCAGAGGAAGATGGAGTAGGGGTAGATTGCGTGCCAGAAACTAGACAACTTTCGCTCGGTTAGATGCGTTTCTACTTATAGAGAGCTTCTCGTCTCAATTTGTGAGCAAACAAGGCAATTTCTGCCTTGTTGCAAAGCTATTTCATGGGTTTAGAAACTGAGGTTTGTTGGTGAACAAAATGGCCGTGATTGATCTCAAAATAGGGTTTGGCCAATCAGTCAAGATCTTGGGAACGAGTTTACCAAATTTGGTGATTCTTTATTGAAGAATCTTGAATCAATTTGCCCAATTAAATGTTGTGACTTGGGTTTTAGGAACTCTTTAGGTTCCTTCTCTACGTGCGAGGAGGATGATGGAAGCAGGGGCTTTTCTAAGAAAATGATGAGAAACTTAGGGACCTGAACGTGATAAATCTGAAAGTTAGGGGCTTAAGTGAGAGAGATAATGTTTTAAGGGATTGAATTGCAAACTTGGTCAATATGGACTCTGATTGGGCCAAAATTTTGGTAATAAGCTAATTTAAACCCAAGAAATCCGATGGTGAAGTTGAATTTGAGTTTTTACCATGTTTGACTAGGAAATTTGCACAGAAGCCCAAATTAGGGTAAAATCTTATCTGAGACTCTGTTCAAGGTTAAAATAGGTTTAGATGGTCAAACCAAGGGTACCAAACATCTTAGAATATTTTTATATGAAGTTTAAGAGGTTTAGATGAATTTTATTCTGACCAAAACCTCTTCAATTCAAGCAGGTTTGAAATTAGGGTTTTGTGTGTTGTTTTTGTTCTCGAAATGTGTGAAATCCTATTTCTATCTATGTGGACCCATTCTTTGGACTTTAATGCTCCTTTGACCTTTAATTAATCCATGAAAAATCCCATGGTTACTCTGCATTGGTGATGTGATGTTAAAACTGCAGAATTAACCTTATTTTGTTGTTCACTCCTCAAAATGGATTTACATGAAATTATGGCTCTCAAGCGATCATGTAAGTGCATTTGTCTCTTGATTTCCACTAATTTAAGTTAGTTATGGCTAGTGAGGGTGTTACCATCATAACCCCATGCCTAACTTTTGCTAGTCCCTAGCAAAATCTGATGGAAAGAACTAAATCTTTAGGCCATACTTGATTTGTGCCACTCTCTAGAAATTAGATCAGAATGCTAATAATAGGCCTAGAGGTACTCAAGTATCAATCAAGATCCAGACTTGACCAACTTCATCCTTGGTTTATTGCGAAGGTTTCTAAGGCCCGTAAAAACTGCCCAGAGGTTCGTTGACCCCAACTATTAAAGCACCCTTGCATAGACGTATTGTATCTAGGTTCAATTTGCCAGCACATTTTTGTATGAGAGAAATAGAGAAAGATTTTTCATTTTGAGAGTTTCCCTCTTTTCCTTTTAGATTTCCCTAAATCTAGCCTCGGATTGGCCCTAAACACGGTCTGTATCGGATTCCTTGCCCCCACCATCAATCCTCGAAGGGTCCCTGGCTTTCGATGCTTGGGGATAACATCACCCATGGCGACCACCAGAATTCCTGGCTTTCAATGCTTGGGGATAACATCACCCATGGTGACCACCAGAATTCCTGGCTTTTGACACTTCGAGATAGTGCAACTCATGGTGTTCTGTAGCTAAATTTAGGCCATGGCAATCAACATTTTAGGATAATCCCACCTATGGTACCTTAACCAGCACAAGGTACTTACATGCCCCAAGTAGGATATTTAGATACCCTAAGAGACAAGTACCGAGGAGATGATATGTTATTATGCATCTTCGAGGGGAATTTTCCACTTCTCCGCATTGGGAACTCGTCCAATCAACTTGTGTTGAGCTGCTCCTAAGCTAGATCTTCGAGATGACTTTTCATAATAGAACACTTTTGGCATGATTTCTTTATTGAGCGCACTGAACCAGACTTAGTGTGTGGATTTTGGGTGTTTAGGTTCCCAACTCCCTCAAACCAAATGGTAGGCAACGGGGCCAAATAATTCCTAAACCTTAGACCTACTACATCAGCTAGATCTTAATGAATACATGAATGTTTAAGCCTTAAAATAAGCCCAAGAGGCCTAATATCAGCACTCATACTAATCTCCTTATCTCTAGCATTTCAAGACTTAATCTTTCTTTTGATTTAGTCTAGAATTTAAGTAAATCCCATAATTAATTTCTATGACTGTCATTGTTTGTCAATTTTTGCTTCTTTTGACATTTTGTATGTCCTCCTCTTTTTTCCTCAAGAAAGATTTTCAACAAATTTTTCAAAATTTTCCTCCCTTCTCAGCATTTTCTTTTGTGAGAACCCCTTAGAGAATTGATTTTCCATTTGTTTGCACTTTTAACACCCCCCCATGCCTAAGTTTTGCAATGTCCTCATTGTAAACAAGGAGGATATGAATTCAACTTGGTTCAAGTTTTGGAATAAGGTCAAAGTGTGGGTGAACGAGTCGGGATGACTGTTGCGGACGATTTCAAGCTTCTATACGAGTACCAAAGGTGTAGTCGGCTGTTCTAAAGTTGAACTCTAAAGTGCAATATGAGATGGTCAGAAGGGTCTTGGGCTTTTGGAATGACAAGTTGTTTCCTGTTAAGCACTAAATTCAATGCCTTCAACCGAGCAAAAGGTGGTAAAGGAGAAAAAGTGGTCCAATCAGAGAAATTTTGTAGAACAAGCAGCTTGATGGGAAGTCTGGTTGGTCTAACTAGGTGCTTCTTCAGGCCAATAGGATGATGACATAAACCTAACCCAATTAGTCTGGTGGGTTGATGGATGTGAATTAATAGATGTGGAGCCCACCAAATACTTTGTGGCTCGAGAAGAACTGGAAATGAGAATTTAGGGTTTGGCTGAATCGGTTTTGCCTGAGTAGAGTAGGGGTCCTTAAATGAAAATGGAAATGTGGAGAATGTAGGAACCCTACTAGTGTGATCAAAGAAGGATAAGACATGATTCTCATTCTGATCAATGTTTGGTTCCCGATCAAAAGATGGTGGCAAATCATATACAACCGGATCAGAGAGAGGTGAGTCAGAGTAGAAATTGATTCGGGTGGCGGGTCAGGGTTGGTATTGGATTTTGAAAGGCTCTGAATGAGGTGTGGCTTCATTGAGGTCCAAATCATCAGCCTCAGCATCAAAGATCGTGTCATGGATGTTGAGGTCGTAAATTGGCTCATAATCATCTGGAAATAAAGGTTCTCTGAAGTCAGAGTACAATTCAAAATCGTCGGAGAATCTACAAAAATCAGTTTCTGAACATGATCCATGATCAAGATTTCCACCACAGGATATATCATGATGCATAGAATCAACAACCTGACTTGGATCTAACCTAATTTCAAATTCTAAGCTCAAAGAGGTATCCTTATTAGGTATAAACTCAGGTTCTTGGCTCCTAGGGTAGGCCCAATTAAATCCCATCTCTTCCAACTCCTCTATATCTATATCGTAAATCAGTGTGACTTACGAAAAATCAATTCATTCTTCTGAGGAGTCTGGAGAGGTGTAATCATCAAATACAGGCCCAGAATCAAACTTTAGATCTAAAATATGGTTCTCATCACATTGGGCTCATGATCATCCCAAATAGGCTCAAATCTAGATTCTAGGTTAGGTTAGGAATCAGGTCACTAGAATCTAGACATGGCTCTATTGGGATGTCAGAATCACTCTCGATGATTACCTTAACAGGATAAGGTTTGAGAATTACATCCTTGAGAGGTTCTGATTCAAGCTCACTATAGGTGTTTGGAGAATTAAGGCATGATGGACCAGTTTCATGGTTCTCTAAGGCTGGTTCATAATTGGGAACACCTGCAACTAAATCCACCCAACCAACATCAAGTCAGGCATGTCATTCTGTACAAAGTTTGAATTTGATTCCATTTGGGTTGGGGGTCCACAACAACCTCGATTTTTTTACCCGAGCTCTGGGAAGTCATATTGATACTCAATGTTGCTCCAAGATGTCTCATCAATTTCTGAGTGGATATATGGATATTTTTTATTGATGGTCTGTTTTAATAGATTTATCAAATTCTCTGACTTCTCAATGTCATCTTGGTGCATTTCCCAAAGTAGTGGATGCACCATACATTGGAGATACTCAAAATTATGCAATCTCTCTAATTCAATGTATCCTGTCATGAGAGTATCCCAGGTTTAATTATTTATCATTTGTGTCACCATCAACTGGGCATGATTCACAATGAAGGTTGTTGTTTCTAACACATTAACTTGAACTCTGCTAAATGGATATGAGGTTTTGTAATACTCATCATGATGTTAAAGAGCATCCTCGATCATTTTCTCTTTCATGATCATTTGGGATTTAGGTTTCCTAAACAATCTTCCTAAATTGTTAGGTTGCATTTTCAAATCAAGTGGTGGATCAAGATGTAGAATCAAATTCAGGTTTAGATCAAATTAATCATATTAGATCATATTTTTCCCAAGAAGATCAACTCTAATGGAGGCCTCTAGGTTAAGAAAACCTAGGGACCATTCCTATGTATGTGCTCTAGAGAATAAATGAGGGATTGGATGTTTATTGGACCCAATCAAAGCACCCACAGATTTTTGGATGACTAAGGCTATTTCGAGGCAGATGATACCTCTGAATAAAAAATCCACACATCCGAGAATTACTTGGGCATCCAAGAAGGGAGAGCCCAACAAAGACCCCTACACGGTAGAGCATTCCCATGGGTTACAGGGTTTCCCACACCCGACCTTCCTTGTCACGGTGGTTCCAAGTAGACCAGAATGTATGAATTGAGACCTTAAGTCTACCAATTTTAGCCCTAATTTGTGCCTTGAATTTTCACTTGATTAGAAGCTATTTCAATTTGTGACCTAATTTGGAGGTTGATTGATTCACAAAGTGGACCAACTTCACCTGACCTTCCCTAAAGATGGAGGATGAAATTTGGGTCAAGACTCAAAATCACCCTGAATTGACTCTCAAGTTATTAGGCCTAAATTTTTAGGGTTCAAGTGAGTTTAGAGTCTTTGATTTTAGGGTTTTCTTAAATAGATCATTTCAAACAAAGGCTTGGGTGGCACACAAATGCGGGAGGGTTAATTTCATTTAATGCATGCAAGTGTGTACTAACACTTCAAAATCCTAATGTGGAAACCCTAATTGGCTCTATTTCATGTCTAATTTGTTCTCAAATGTAACACCTTGGACTCAAATAAGAATGTGAGTAGTCCAAGATGTTGTGATTTTAAGCATAAATCCTTAATAGGTACAGGAAATCAGGATGGCAATATCTAATCAAATCGTCTCAATCTTCACTCAGGTATAAATCAAGTTTGCAAATTAGAAAACTTTGACTTTAAATGATAATTACTAGAGAAATAAGGCAAGTGGATCCTAATTCGTTTGTTTCCCTTTTCTCTTTCCTAATATTAGGAGGGTGATTAGGGAAGAAGAAAAATTTTACCTACCACTAGAGTTGTTGAATGCGTCGAAGATCTTCTCTTGATGTACGTCGCAAAATCACAAGTAAAACAAATAGGCCAAGTTATTAATAAGCTCAATCAAGAAAGATTAGTAGTGAATTGTGCATTACACCCCAGTAATGGTGCCAAAATAATGTTAGCATCTTGCATCGAATTAAGAAATATATGCGTCGTAGTATAGTCAACAAAACACAACAAACACTTAAATTTAAAAAGGTCAAAAAAAATGTGAGTCCAAGGTCATTCACAAGGAGCAAATGGAATTCACAGCACTAATCAATGATATAAATAATGAGCACAACAATATATAATGAATCAATGAAAATATATTCAATTTCAACCAAATTGTATCTCAAGATATCATGGGATAAAAAGAAAAAAAAACTCAAAATAATGGTTATTTGAATCACTAATTTTTCCTTTCAACCAAAGCACATATCCCAATTTTTACGTGATAAATCAGTGTTTTAAAAGTCATTGCATTGTAGTATAGACAATAAATCACGAAAATAGATGCAATTTATTACTTGAATTTAAGTCTGAGGTTGAACATAGGGAGCAAATATGGAATTCGTGCACTAATCTCAATAAATAATATAAATGAGCACAATTAATTACTCAAAACTTATATTCAATGTATAACATGAGTATATGAAGTATCTAATGAGGCAAAAAGACATCTAAGGAAAAATAATGGTGATTTGAATCACCAATTATTAGCTTAGATACACATATAATAATTAATTAATGATCTAAATATTTGCACAGTGCCTCAAATAATGTCACAGTGTTTTCAACCAAGTCAGACGTCGAGCATCTGTCATCAAACGACATAAGTTAGCCATGCTACAGTGCCTTAGAGAGGCTTCTTCTCCTGTTCTTCGATCCTGCTTCTTCTTCACTTCTCTACTTTTTATTTTTTTTCTCTTCTTAATTTCTCCTCTTCTGCTTCTCTTCTTCTATTCTTTCTCTTGGCTTCTTCTACCCATCTTCTTCTTCAGCCTCCTCCCTTTTCCAAGCACAAGGGAAAGGGATCGAATTTTGGCTAAGTGTTAACCAATGCACAGAAGAACAAAACCCCCCTTCCCCCATTCTCTTACTCTCTCTCTTTCCCATCTCTTCTCTTTCGCAAGGGCAACCGGGCATTCGGGTAATTGGGCATAAGCGCACCCGAGACCAGGGCTACGGATGTGGGTCGCAATCGAGGTGTGGGTATAGCTTTGAAGGGTAATCGGTTCGGATTCAAGCCCACGTGGAATAGTGTCACGGGAGAGGTGTGTGGGGTGTGCGAGGACCTCACCCCCGGTGTTACTTGAGGTGGTAAGCTGATGCGAGAAATTCCTCTTATGCACTGCAGGTGGTCTTTCTCCCACCGATGTGGGACTAAACTAGCCCTCCTTGTCAAATTGGGTTCCAATGGCTAAATTGAAGGTACCAAACCCTAGAGAATATTTTTCTATGATTTTCAGAGGGTTTAGGTGAATTTTATTATGGCCAAAACCTCAGTGAATCAAGCGAGTCAATTTTTAGGATTTCAGATATCATTTAATTCTCAAAACATGTGAAAACCCATTTCTGTCTGCATGGACCTACTTGTTAGACATTTAAGACCATTTGACCTTTAATTAACCCTTGAGAAATCCCATGATTATTCTACAATTGAGATATGCTGCTAAAACTTTAGTTTTACCCCTATTTTTTTGTTATTCTCTCAAAATGGATTTGCAGTGAATTATGGTCCTCTGCCTGTTATGTAGGAGCATTTATTCCTTTATTCTGACTAATTAAATCTAGATATGGATGATGATGACGTTATCATCATACCCCCATGCCTAACTTTTGCTAATCCCTTAGCAAAATCTTATGGAATTAATTCAATTTCTAGACCATGCCTTTTTATGCTTAGATTCTTGATGTGTACTTTCTTCTATAGATTTGGTTAGAATGCTAATAATAGGGCTAGAGGCACTCAAGTACTAGCCAAGATCTAGACCTGACCAGCTTTAGCCTTAGTCTGCCGCGAGGGTTTCTAAGGCCCACAGGAACTAACCTAAGGTTCGTTGAACTCCGCAGTTAAAGCACCCGTGCTTAAAACATGGTTAGTCCCAGTTCAGTTTGTAGTGCATTTTTGTAAGAGAGAGAGAGGAATTTTTGCACTTTTTGGAGAGTTTTCTCTCTCTTTTTCTTCCTTATTTTTAGGTTCGGATTGGCTTTACAACACAGTCTGTATCAGATTCCTAGCTCCCACCGTCAATCCTTGTAGGCTTCCTAGCTTTCGATGCTTCGAGATATCACTGCCCATGGCAACCCCCAGAACCCTAGCTTTCGACACTTCGAGATAGTGTCACCCGTGGCATTCTATAGCTAAATTCAAGCACTAGCAATCGACATTTTGTGATAATGCCACTCATGGCACCTGAATCAGCACAAGGTGCTTACATGCCCCTAGTAGGATATTTAGATATCCTAGGAGACAAGCACCGAGGAGATGGTATGTTATTGCGCATCTTCGAGGGAAATTTGCCACCTCTCCGCTTCGGGAACTTGTCCAAATCAACTTGTGTTCATAAGCCACTCCTAATCTAGGTAGCTTTTTCAGAACAGAATTAACATATTTGCGTGATTTTGATATTTAGGCACACTGAACCAGACTATGTGTGGATTAGGGTGCTTAGGTTACCAAGTCCCGCAAAAAAGAGGTCAGTTAATAGGGTCGAATACTCCCTAAGCCTTTGACCTAATACTTAACCTTCACATTTTCCTCAACCTCTTGAGGACTATCCAGATCTTAACAGATACTTGAATTTTAAGCCTAAAACAAGCCCAAGAGGCCTAAGATCAGCAGTCATACTAATCTTTGTATCTCTTAGCACTTTTTGACTTTTATTTCTTTCTTTTGATTTGGTCTAGAACTTAAATAGATTCCATAATCTTTTACTAATGACTACCTCTTTTTATTTCAAATTGTTGCTCCTTTTTGACATTTTAAATCACCTCCTCCCTTCCTCCTCAAGAATGATATTCAATTAATTCTCAAATTTACTCCCCTTTCTCCAATGTTTTTGCTTTTTTTCAAAATTTTCTTTTTTTGGTTTTTTGAAATATGTATTCTTTTCATGAGAATCCTTCAAAACTTTGAATTTTTATGTCTTTGCACTTTAACACCACCCCATGCCTAAGTTTTGCAATGTCCTCATTGTAAATCGGAGGGTATGAAATCAGTTTGGGTTCAGGGATTAAAACAGGATAATCGGGTGGGCGAATGGGTCGAGATGACTGTTGTAGGCTATTTCAAGCTCTGGTACGAGTACCAAGAGTGAAGTTGACTATTTCAAAACCTGAACTCGTAGTTCAATAGACGTGAAGTACAAAAGGATAATCAAAAGGATCTAAGGTTTTTGGAATGATGGGTTGCCTCCCGTTATGTGCGAAATTCAATGCCTTTAGCTAAGCAAAAATGGTCATGGAGGAGTGCTCAAATCAAATGAATTTTATAGAACAAGCACCCTGATCAATAGCCTGGTTGGTCCAACCAAGTGCTTGTTCAAATTAACAGGCTGATGATGCAACCCAAACCCAATCAATCTGGTGGGTTGATAAATGTGAATCATCAAATGCGAAACCCACCATATGTTGTGGAGCTTAAGTAGATGTGGAAGTGTGAAACTAGGGTCTGGCTGAATTGGATCAGCCTGGTGAAAGTAGGGATCCTCAAATGGAAAAGGGTCGGTGGATGATGGAGGAACCCTACGGGAGTGACCAGAGAAGGATGGGGCGTGATTATCAGTCTGATCGAAGTCTGAAACCCAATTGAAATGTGGAGGAGAATCATCTGCAATAGGCTCATCAAGAGGAGAATCAGAGTAAAACTTGAGTCCGGTTGCGGGTTGGGGTTGAGAACAGATTTTGGAAGGCTCTGTATATGTAGAAGAGGTGGCATCAATAAAAATTATGTGAGGGCTCCTCTAGGAAGCATTCCAAGGTAGGTTCATCTAGAGAGTTCTCATAAAGGCCATCAAAATCAAATGTAAATGCCTGAAGAGTGTTTAGAGGGTTATGGAAATTTGAGTCAAGGAAAGATTTGAACTCTGAATTGTAGACACTCTCGCCAATTACTATTTCTGATTCCTGAGGATAACAAAGGAATGATTCCATCTCAGTGGAACCTAATTTTGAATTAAGGATCTCGGTATCAGGGACCTCAAAGTCAGAGTCGAAGAATGGATCATGTATGCTGAGGTCGTAGATTGGCTTAGAGTTGTCAGGAAACAACAGTTCTCTAAAATTAGGGTAAGATTCGAAATCATCGGAGAACTTTCGAGAATCATGTTCTAAATCTGATTCGGGATTAGAGGTTCCACCACTAAGTAAATCAAGAGATGTACAATTAGCAACCAGACTTGGATCTAGCCTACTCTCAGAATCTGAAAAAAAGATGTTCTTATTAGGCATAGGTTCGGGTACTTGGCTCCTAGGATAGACCCAATCAATTCCTAACTCTTCCAACTCCTTGGTTTCTGTATCATAGATTGGTGTGACTTTCGAAAAATCAATCTGTATCTCTAAGGAGTTGGAGAGGTGCACTCATCAAATACAGGCCCAGCATCATAAACCAAATTCAAAATCTAATTTCCATCACACGAGGCCTTGTAATCATCCCAATAAGGCTTAGATCCAGATTCTAGGTTAAAGGTGTGAGTTGGATTACTGTAATCTAGATTGGGCTCTACAAGGATGTCAGAATTGCTCTCGAGAGTCACCTTATCAGAATAAGGGATGGAATTTACGCCCTTGAGAGGTTCTGATTCAATCTTAGTATCACAAGTGTCTAGGAAATCTAAACTTGGTGAACCAGGCTCTTGATTCTCTAGGGCTAGCTCAAATTGTGAACACATGTAATCGGATCCTCCTAGCCCATCTCAAGATCAAGAATGTTAATTGCTATGAAATTTAAATCTGATTTCATCTGGGTTGGGGGTCCATAATAATCTTGATCACCAAACCCGGGATTTGGGAAATTACATGGATTGCTGGAATTAGTCCAAGATGTCATCTTAACTTCTGATGGGTATTTTTGACCGATGGATCTATACAATTTATTCAAAAATTCTCCCTATTTTCCCAAAAAATTTTGGAGTTCTTCCGGATTGAAGGATTTGACCAATATTGCAGACGATCATTGTTGTGTAATTTCACCAATTCCATGTGTTCTGATAAGAGATTATCTTGGGTTGAACCATGGTTTAGTTGTATCCATATCATCTCCATACAGTTCAAAATGTGGTTCATTGTTTTCGTGAATTTATCCTGAATGTCCCTTTTACAATATTCTTCATGGTTTCTATAAGCATTCTCAATTATCTTTTCTTTCATACTCATTTGGGACTTAGGTTTCCTAAACAGTCTTCCTATATAGCCAGGCTCCATTTTTGAATCAAGTGGTGGAATCAGGATGTAGAATCAAACTCAAGATTAGATTGCAGTTAATCAGATCAAATTAGAAATTCCCAAGAAGATCTATGTATGTGCACTAGAAAAAAGATGAGGGATTGGATGTTGTTGGACTCAATCAAGGCACCCAAAGAATTTTGGATGACTATAGAGATTCGGGGCAGATGATACCCCTGGATCAGAAAGTCATCCACCTGTGAATTACCTAGGCAGCCAGGAAGGGAGAGTCTCGCAAAGACCCCTACACGGTAGAGCCTCCCCAAGGGTTACAGGGTTTCCCCCAACCAACCTTCCTTATCACTGAGGGTCCAAGTAGACTAGAATGGGTAGCTCGACCTCTTAAGTCTACCAATTTTAAGTCCTAATTTGTGCCTTTAATTCCACTTGATTAGAAGTTAATTTGACTTGTGACCTAATTTGGAGGTTGGTTGGCCTACTAAGTAGACCAACTTCACCTGACTTTCCCTACAGATGGCAGAATGAAATCTAAGTCATGACCTAGAAATCACCTTGAATTGACTCTCAAGTTATTAGGTCCAAGGGTTTTAGGGTTCAAGTGAATTTAGAACCTGATTTAGGGTTTTTCTTGATTAGATCCAAGGGCTTCGGTAGCACACAAATGCGAGAGGGTTATTTCCTTTTATGTAAGCAAATGTGAACTATCACTCCAGAACCCTAATGTAGAAACCCTAATTGGCTCTATTTTGCATCCAATTTAATCTTAAAATGTTCTCCTTGGACTCTAAACAAGAAGTGTGTAGCCCAAGAAGATTAAAAATTATGTCTAGTCCCTAATAGGTATAGGAAATTTGGGTAGGGAATTCTAAACAAAATCATCTCAAGCATCAATCAGATATGAAATTTGTTTGTAAATCAGAAAACTTGCCTTTTTTAATGATGATTACTATAAAAATAAGGTAGGTGATTCCTAATTGATTGTTTCCTTTTTTTTGTCTTCCCAAGATTAAGAGGTTGATTAGGGAAGAATAGAAAAGTTACCTACCCTGTCATGGCTATTTTACGCGAAAGATCTCCTTGTGAAGTACCTCGCAAAATCACAAGAAATCAAACAGGGCAAGTTAGGCTCAAATATAATCCATATATAGTAAGATAATAGCGGTGAATTGCGCATTGCTCCCCGACAATGGCGCCAAAATGTTTACGTGATAAATCGGTGTTTTTGAAAGTTTTTGCGTTGTAGTATAGGCAATAAATCACAAAAACAGATACAATTTATTGCTTGAATTTAAGTCTGGGGTCGAACACAGAGAGAAAATATGGAATTCACGCACTAATCTCAACAAATAATATAAATGAGCACAATTAATTACTCAAAACTAATATTCAATGTATAACATGAGTATATGAAGGATCTAATGAGGCAAAAAGACATCTAAGGCAAAATAATGGTGATTTGAATCACTAATTATTAGCTTAGATACACATATAATAATTACTTAATGATCTAAATATTTGCACAGTACCTCAAATAATGTCACAGTGTTTTCAACCAAGTCAGATGTCAGGCATCTATCATCAAACAACTTAAGTTAGCCCTACTATAGTGCCTCAAAGAGGCTTCTTCTTATGTTCTTCGATCCTGCTTCTTCATCAATTCTCTGCTTTTTCTTTTTCTTTGTCTTCTTAATTTCTCCTCTTCTGCTTCTCTTCTTCTCTTCTTTCTCTTGGCTTCTTCTTTTGTCTGTCTTCTTCCACCTCCTCCTCTCTTTTCCAAGCACAGGGGAAAGGGCTTGAATTTTGGCTGAGTGTTAGCCAATGCATAGAAGAACAAAACCCCCCATCCCCTGCTCTCTCTCTCTTTCCCTTCTCTTCTCTTCTTCAAGGGCATCTAGGCATTCAGGTAATCAAGCATAAGCACAACCGAGACCAGGGCTGTGGGCGCAGGTCGTAGCTGAGGTGTGGGTATAGCTTAGGCAGGTAATCGGTTCGGAGACAGGCTCGTGTGGAATAGTGTCACGAAGTGAGGCATGTGGCGTGTATGGGGACCTCACCCCCAGTGTTACTTGAGGTGGTAAGCTGATCCGAGAAATTCCTCTTATTCACTGCAGGTGGTCTTTCTCCCATTAATGGGGGACTAAACCAGCCCTCCTCGTCGTGTGTGGCTACGGATGAAGACTCTTCCAATTGAGGTAGCTATTGAGGTTGAAGCCTGCAAGCAAAGGCCTGGAAAGATGTCTGAAATGACTCCGCACAACCTGGAGATGGAGCATAGGGCTTGCGTGGCCTGGAACAAGCTTCAAGCGAGCTTGAACTTGCTTGGTAATGGCGACTGCACCCTAGGTTCCTGAAATCCAAAGTACGGGCTAAACGCCCCAATTAGATGGCTCAAAAGCTTCGTTGAAGAATGGCGAAGGTTGTGGCAGTGGTTTTGTGGCGAGGCAAGGTGTGTGGCAGCCTGACCAAGGTGGAGATGGCTGGAGGAAGTGGGTTTGTTTGGTGGGTCACAGGAGTGGGTGGTGTATGAAATAAATATGGGGCTTTGATGTGCGTGGATGTGGTGAAGGTGTAGAGGGTTTCAGCAAGGTGGATGGAGGGGTGTAGCGGTGGGGACACCACGCCAGAGGTTTGGTCGAAGACGGAGAAGACGAGGGTGAACGGCGTAGTCGGTGGTCGGATTTGAAGAATAGAGAGAGTGGAGAATTAACCTAAGAGTCTAAGGGAACTAAACTACACCTAAACTAACGGATGAAAGGGGGAGAACGACATGCCAAGGGTGCGTCGGTGTCAGGGAAGAAGGTACTCGGGTGGGGGTAGCAAATGGCGAGGACGACAATGGGAGAGACGTCGGCTGGTATGACACGATGCGGAGGAAGACAAGGAAGGAGAATCCATCGCTGGTATTGCAAATGGATGACAAGGGAGGTCAGAGAAGATTGTCGGACATCAAGGAGCTATTTGGCTGGAGAGGAGGGATGAATTGAGGGTTTTCCAGCCAAATTCGAGCGTAGGGAGGACAAGCAGGCCAAGGGGATCCTTATATAGGCCCTAGGGAGTTGGTTTAGCTTGGGAATCAAGCTTTGCGAGCTTGGAAAGCTCATCGGAGAAGGAAACTCATAAGATACCTGAATCTCTCATGCATTCGCATGAGAGATTGGGAAGGTGATGGAGATTGAAACTTGATTTGTTGGAAAGAAAACTTCTCAAGGAATCTTCCTTCCAATTTTGGAAGGGATTCATTGATCAGAGAAGGAGTTCTCTTCAACCAAAGGTTGTTGGAGAAGGATTCCTTCACGATAATGGTAGAGGGACCTATTTGAAAAGAGTGAAGACAAAGATAGGGGCCTATTTGTAAATAATTCAAAAGTTAGGGGCATGTGTGTGAGAGAAAAGACTCACACTGGACCAAATTGCAAACTAGGCCAAGACAATCTTCGATTGGGCCCAAATTTTGGTATAAACCTAATTTGGACCCAAGGAATCCAATGGTGAAGTTAGATTTTGGTTTTGACTTAGTTTGACTGGGTAATTTATGCAGAAACCTAAATTAGGGCAAGCATCTGTCTGAGACTCTATTTTAGGTCAAATTGGGTTCCAATGGTCAAATTAAAGGTACCAAACCCTAGAGAATATTTTTCTATGATTTTTAGAGGGTTTAGGTGAATTTTATCTTGACCATAACCTCAGTGAATCAAGCGATTCTATTTTTAGTGTTTCAGTTGTCATTTAATTCTCGAAATGCGTGAAAACCTATTTCTGTTTGCATGGACCTACTTGTTAGGCATTTAAGACCATTTAATTTTTAATTAACCCCTGAGAAATCCCGTGATTATTTTTCTATTGAGATATGCTATTAAAACTGTAGTTTTACCCCTGCTTTCATGTTATTCTCTCAGAATGGATTTCTAGTGAATTATGGTCCTCTTGCTGTTATGTAGGAGAATCTATTCCTTGATTCTGACTAATTAAAGCTAGATATGGATGATGATGATGTTATCATCACCCAATATTAAATAACTCAAATAATCCAATATTGGTCTCAACCACTAATGCCTTAATTCCACGCCACCAAATATGTCCACAGTACTTAAGATCAGACATCACAAGCAAGGTAGAGTTGACTTAAACTCTCCAATCCTCAGTAGAAGGCCTTAGAGACCACAAGAGTTAAGCCTCAGCACAAGCACAGAGCCAACATCTCAAGCACACGCGACCAACCACTCAAAATGCTATGTGTCAAGCAGATCATGCATGCATCTCGAGGACACGAATCCTGGAGCAAAACCCTCCCCCCTCCTCCTCAAGAATTCACCTATTTCCTCATCTCAGAACCAAGTTATGGTTAGTTGGGTATACAGGCCGCGGATAGGGGTCCAGACCTACGTGGCATGTACCGCGAGTGAGGAGTGGTAAAGGGTGTGGTGCGGGGACCCCACCGCTGGTATAGAGGCGAAAAGCCTTCACTTCAAATCCAATTTATACACTTTGTGCCCCTCCTTGCTTTACACTATGGCATTATCAGTGCCTGTTGCTTCATGAGAGAGAGAGCTGCTGGAAGCTCTCTACAATCGAGCTGCTTTGCATGCATTCTTCATCCAATTGTGAGTGCAGACTTAGTTGGGAAGTCAAGCTGCGTTGATTGTCGATGGATGCAAAATCATTGGCGGTGAGACGGTCAGTGATGACATCGAGGAAGATGACTGGTGACTATGGGATTGACTTGCAAGAGATGTACGACCTAAGGCCCAATTAAATAGCCAGTGACATTCACCGTGGTATGGCGAAGGTAATGGTTAGTGCAATTTGGTGCAAGGTGCAGTGGAGTGGCTGGAGCATGAAGGTTGGTGGAGCTCCGGTGAATGGAGTCAGGGAAGGTGATGGAGGTGTTGACACGTTAAATTAGATTGGGCAAAAGTGTAGTGGAGGTGAGCGCAAACTCATGCCCAACCCAATTTAGGTTGAATGGGGTGGAGGAGTTCTGATGATGATGGTGGTCGTGGTGGTGGTTGCAGGAGTTGGAGAAGGAGAAGGAGAGGGAATTGGGACCTGAGATTTAACCTAAACCTAATTAGAGTGGAGGGAGAGAAGTCCTAATGTTATTGGATGAACGTAGGTCCGAGGAAGCTTACTGGAGGTACGTTAAAGCTGTAGACGAAGGAGGTGAAGATGGAGCCAATGAGGGGGTAATTGGGCCACCTTTTTCCGGAAGCACGACGATGAAGTGTTGAGGAGAAGCCCTCTCCCTATCGTACGTGGGAGTGGATTAAGAAGAGGTTTGAAGAAGCTCCAGTTCATCCTTAACGGTGGTGGAGGAAGGAGTAGGGGTAGATTGCATATCAGAAACTAGACAACTTTCACTCGGTCAGATGTGTCTCTACTTATAGAGAGCTTATCCTCTCAATTTAAGAGCAAACAAGGCAATTTCTACCTTGCTATGAAGTTGTTTCATGGGTTTGGAAACTAAGGTTCGTCGGTGCACAAGACAACCATGATTGATCTCAAAATAGGGTCTGGCCGATCGGCCAAGATCTTGTGAACGAGTTTACCAAATTTGGTGATTTTTGATTGAAGAATCTTGGATCAATTTGCCCAATTAAATGCTGCGACTTGGGTTTTATGAGCTCTACAGGTTCCTTCTCTACGCATAAGGAGGATGATGGCATTACGGGCATTTCATAGAAAAAGATGGGAAACATAGGGACCTGAACGTGATAAATCTGAAAGTTAGGGGCTTAAGTGAGAGGGATAGAGTTTTAAAGGATTAAATTGTAAACTTGGTTAATATAAACTCTGATTAGGCCTAAATTTTGGTACTAACGTAATTTAGATCCAAGGAATTTGATTAGGAAGTTTTACTTCAGTTTGACCATGTTTGACTAGGCAATTTGCACAGAAGCCCAATCAGGGCAAAATCCCATCTGAGATTCTGTTCGAGGTCAAAATAGGTCTAGATGGTCAAACCAAGGGTACCAAACCTCTTAGAATATTTTTCTATTAATTTTAGGTAGTTTAGATGAATTTCATCCTGGACAAAACCTCTTCAAATCAAGAGGGTTTGAAATTACGATTTTGTGTGTTGTTTTGGTTCTCGAAATGTGTGAAACCCTATTTCTATCTATGTGGACCCACACTTTGGAATTTAATGCTCATTTGACCTTTAATTAACCCCTGAAATATCCCATGGTTGCTCTTCATTTGTGATGTGATGTTAAAATGACATAATTAACCGTATTTTGTTATTCTCTCCTCCAAATGGATTTGCATGGAATTACGGCTCTTAGGCGATCATATGGGAGCATTTGTCACTTGATTTCCACTAATTTAAGTAAGTTATGACTAATGATGGTGTTACCATTATTCCCTTTTCAAAATAAGGCAAGAACTTGGGCGGTCTACATTTTGGCAGGCACTAAGGCACCATTGAGTCTTTGAAGTTTAGGACCTTGGTTGAAATTTCTTGTTAATAAACAACTTATGCTTAAGCGATCAAGTGCTAATTCTATTTTTATACATAGCATATAGTTTAGTTTTGCTAGGGACTATCAAAAGATAAGCATGCGGTTATGATGTAGATACATCCATTTAGGTTAAAATGCCTATTTATGCATGTTCCTAACCTTATGATGCATTCCATACTATAAATATTGCATAGCATGCATCATTCTGCATTTAGGATTGATTGTACAAATAATAGGTTAATTCACGTCCTTTTATGGCTAGTGATGAGCCCATATTTGTGGACTATTTGATTACTTTAATGCTTAGACATTAGATTAATATTAGTATGAACATAGCTTGCATCAGGATGTAAATAAATTAATTCATATATTTGTTTGTTACATGCATTACATTACATTACATGCATTGTTAGATGTAAGTTCCATTTAATAATTTGTAGGGGTCCATGCATGAATTTGCAATCAATTCTTTTCATATTTTAATTGTATCCATGTTGTAGGTTTGGACATTAAAAGGGAGCTTGATTTCTGGTGGCAATTCAAGGCAATAATGAAGGAGCAGGAGAAGTGGATCTAGTCGGTTGTATGCTCTGACACTCCGTCCTCCGATGCTTCAAATTCAAAATCACTCTAGTAGATATAAAGGGAAAGGGGAGGCTACCATGCTTGGGGGGGCCGCCATCACTCCACCATCGTGCGTCGTTCATCACCATGGGACTCCAAGGTCGAGCTCCACCACACCGTGGGCTGGCGAGGTGACAGCTCACAGTGCCAAGCAAGTGGAATCATGCCGACACTGTGTGTGAGCCTTCGTGTTTCCACTTCACCATGAGCGTGCCAACATCGGCCGCACGACTATCTTCTTTTCCTTCAAAGGAACCCAACGCATCTGCTTTCCCCATTGTGACAGAGAGAGGGAAACCTCTCCTCACCGCCACCTTTCATCACAAACCAAAACCACTTCCCATTGTTCATCTTCTTCCCCAACAAAACCCATTGCCACCACGTTCACCGCCATCATCTTCGACCATCGTTCTCTTTGTACGAGACCTGTGCGGCTCCACCAGTGCCGCCCTCTCCTCCATGTCGCTCCTTTTCAACACCAAGTGCCCAATGGCCACTCTATGCCTAGCCACTCCACCGTCGTTGCTGCCCTGGCGCAGCACCTCCATCTCCCGCCATACCTCAACCACAACCATTGATCACGCTTGCCTCCTCTACTCCACCCATGAGCAGCCCCTGCCACAGTTGCAAACCGCCATCCTTAACTACGCAACCATCTCCTCTATGACCTCCGCTCTCCAGCTCCTCACCATGCACACAACGTTGGCTGCATGTGCTCGACCCCTAGCGCCACTGCCTTCGTGTGCTGTGTCAACTGCATAGGCGACCACCCGCATGCCTCCCAGCCGTGGGTGTGCCACCTCCATGCGTGTGTAGCTATAGCAAGCAACTTCACCGACCACCATTCTCACCTCACACCCGCCACCTTAGGCCATCCCATGCCTCACTGCGACCGCCATTACGAAGCCCTCGGCTCACTCATCTCCTCCGCCGAATCTCACTGCCGGCCATTGCCTCTTCGCCACATGGCAGTAAAGAGAAGGAAATCCCCTATTTTGCCTTCTATTTCTTATTACATTTACATGGCATTGTGGAATTTTACGATTTAGGTTATTAATATTATAATGCTGGCCATTTTGTGAAGAGAGCCCTCATCCTTACTTTAATTACTTTGAGCATATGTGAGCCCTATTAGTCTAATCTGAAAGGGGTTTCAACTTCGTTTCTATGTAAGGACTTTAGTGAACATTTATCTTTAACTCGTGCAAGTTTTGATAAGCCTATTCCTCCCTGTGGAGAAGACCCACTCCTCATTGAGTGGTTATTTTAATTATTTCCAAAAGCGATTTTCTACCATGCAAACAAATACAATGTCGTGATATTTTATGTGCAAGACTAAATTGAAAATGAAAATCATCTTTTCAAATGGTGCTATTGCCGGGTAGGCAACGAGCCCATTAAAATCACACTTATTTGTTTATTTGATCACACATTATTTTTGTTTGAGGCATATTTCACTTCGATCTTTTAGGTGAGAGGTATGCATATCTCCTACATCTTGCCACACCAGCCTCAGAGATTAAGTGACCCTTGACATTGCCATTGGGCCACACATTGGGAGGAGCACCACAACTGCCATGCTCATAACTGATGTGGACCTTTATTCCACTACCAAAGGACACCTGGAGTGATTATTATCTCTGCCAATTTGTAGTAGTTAGGATTCAGTCTTTATTTTTTTTCTTTATAATATTTTCTTGCACATTTGGTTTGAGACCCTTGTTCTAGGATACATTTAAGGGGTTTGTTCCTCGCCATTATTTTAGGCCCCTACATGGGTAATTTTTTGGGAGTTTATTCCCATTTATTTAGCTTTAGGTTCTTTTTTCTTTTGTGGAGTTTATCCTTTCTTGTTTGTGCATAAGTAGGTTAGATATAAAACATAAAAGATAAGCATCACAAACTGCCTGCTAGAAGCTGCATACCCTAAGATGACGATTTAGGTGTATATGAGCAGCCTCTAGATTTATTTTGCATTTGCATGCATTTCATTGCTGATCGTTGGAGGCAAGGTACATTTTCTTTTCTTTGCATTCTATCCTATTCACCCATTTGCATCTGGATTTAATTGCAAGACCACCTAATTGAATTAAAAAGATCTAATAAGTGGTCACATTTTCTTGAAAAGGACTAAGTAAAGGAGGAACACATTAAAACCCAAGGAGTTGATTTGAGACATTGTGCTGCGGTTCAAAATTCAAAGTTCTTTTTCGGTGGATGCACACGTGTATGACATTTTTTGCACTGAGGCACGCATTCTAGACACTCCTAGGTTGGAACCTCTAGGAAAGTGCCTCCCATTACTAGGGTCTAAGGTGACCCAAACTTTAGTTCAGAGGTGAAGTTGCCTTCAAACCTTGTGGATTGAGGGTAGTTAACAAGCACCATAAAAGCAATGCTTCAAAGGAAGGGCTTAACCCTACTTGCATCCCTCTTTGTCGTGTTTGGTGGTGACTAAACTTTTTGGGCTTTAGGGAGGATCACCTAAGTCGCAGTTAGGCCTTCTTAGGCGTATCGTAGGTCAACAAGTAGGTGTGTAACTATTTAGATAACTTGATTTGTCACCTACAATTGGACTTAAATACTCAAAAGCCTTAACTAATTAAAGACCTAAAAGGTCCTTTGATTTGTGTTTGCTTGGGGGAATCTGACTTTGGTGTGAGTTAGAATGGACCACCTTGACTTCCATCCTTCACATCTGGCCCACACCCTTACCCCCACTCTACAATCTTCGATCCCATATGCCGAGATGGTCCATTATTTGATGGACAAAATGACAATCAGTAGGATCCTTTTTACTCTTATTAAAGGAGTATTGTTTTGATTAAGCCCCACTGCTGTGAGTAGAACCTAGGAGCGGGATACACCTTGCCTAATATCCCACATACCGTAAACATATATAGCACACCCTCCCTGAATGATGTTACTGTTGGAAAGAGCTCCTAGGTACTATAACCCTGAGCCTGACTTCTCTCCTGATAATAATGATGACCTCCCCACCTTGAAGATAGAAATACAAAAAATGCAAATACAAATAATGGAATTCCTAGGAGAGTCTTTGAGAGCAAGCTAACAAGAAAACATTAACCACCCAACCTACCCCATTGAGGATGATGTGCACCCCTCTACGCTAGATGCATCTCCCTTGGGAGAGCCACACCCTAAGTTGGAGGGGAATTTTGAGGATCTAAAAGGAAGAATAGCTACTTCTGTGGGACTAATTTTAAACCCTCCCTGCTAGATGATCCTTCCTTGATAAGTCCATGCATTAAGTGGGAGGATAATAATATGGATCGAAGTAGCTACCATTTGGAATTAGAAAGGTGGCAACTCCAGGAAGATGATGATCAAGTTGAGTATCCACCTGAATTATATTGGAATCAAAAGAAGGGACAAATGGTACCTTTCGAAGACCTTGACCCAGATGATAGCATTTTTCTAACATTTGATGTATTGGGTAGAGGCGAAGTTGTAAATCCAAACCTTCCTTCTGATGATGATAATGAGATGGAACTCCAACTTACCCTTAGGAAACCTAGCCCTAAAGAAATTCACCTGAGGAGTCTGATGTTACCAGTGTGGACCTTTTACCCTAGATAGAGTGCCCTAGGGTATTTGTAGAAATTTTAGATAATTCTATACCTCTGGTACTTGATGAATTGTATGATGAGGAGAATGATGAATTAGTTGAGGAACATACACTTAGGATTTGAAGTGACACTAAGGGTGATTATGCCTTGTTTGAAGAATTAGGACCCAAAGATGTCACATATTTGATCAAATATGGTTTCCTTAGCACACTAATGATGTTATCCCTCCTCATAATGAAATAATGGACAATGTGCAAGCAACTTCTGAGATTTATGTGGTTGCACATATAGACTCCAAGGATGATTTAAGTAAAGAACAAGAACTCGAGAATGAGATTGATAGGATAATCCCTAAATTTGTTGCTTCCAATCTACTTTCATTTGATTTGGAGTCACCCTCTGATTTGCTTATATCTAAAGGCAAAATTTTGACTCCATACCTTGAAATGATCACTGATGAAGTGCAAGAAGATATACATGACATCAGTAGGGATGCTAGGGATGCAAATGAGGAATTAAAAAGATTGTTAGGGATGGACATCGAGCTGACTAAACCCAGCCTAGATCTTATGGCCATCCTGCAACCTCAAAACTTGGACACCCTAGACAATCCTTGATTTAAAAACATGCTCACTACTATTTTTATCAGGGGGCTTATCAGACCAACATTTCCTGTATTGGGGTACTAGGTATGGATTGATGTTTTCTATGGTCAGTCCATTACCTTGGGGTTATATCTTTGCACCATTCCTTCCCCTTCCCTTTTGGAGGATCCTTGTCATCCTCCTCCTACCCCTTAGGTGGCCATCATTCTTGACTATCATTTAGAAACCCCACTGACGGCCTGGGAAGATTTCATTCCCATCTTGGTTGGGTGAGCATTTACTATTGGGATTCATTATTAGCTCACCAGCATCCTAGGTTACTTGTTTTCTAGGCCAGTGTTACTTTGCTCATTTTTAGGGCCTATTTCTTTGGTTTTGGAACCAGACTTACAGGTTCTTTGGCTACTTGTTGCCAACAAAATAACAATAGCCCAACTCTAACCCAGGTAATACTCTTCTATGCAATCGGGACATTGCAGATTTTAGGCATGGGGGGTGTGCTTAGGGGGTATATACATAGCATTTATACATAGTGCATTCATGCATTCAGTTAAAACATTCTACATTGCATACATTTGCATTTATTAAAAAAAAAAATTCATTGAGCTTAATTGGTTGGGCCCTGCATTCTTAGGCATAAGACCATGACTTTAGGTTAGACTAAGTTGACTTTAGAAGTTAAGTTGAGCTACTAGCTTTAGACCCTTAGGGTCTATTTGGACTTAAAAACTTCAGTAGGAGTTAAGTTGCAGACCATTCCTCAAGAGGTTAAGGAAGGAAAGTTAAGGGTTGAGTTAAAGGCTAGGTAGTACCTGGTGTCTTTTTCTACCTTTTGGTTTACAAGTCCTCGAACGTAAGCATTCACATTTCACACACACTTGGTCTTGTGTAAATAGTGATCACCTTAATTCCTTTCTTAAAGAGAATTTGCTTCTCTTGATTCTGACTTAGGAGAAGCTTGAAAACACAACTTGATTGGACAAGTTCCCACCACATGAGAGGTGGAGTATATACTCACCTTGATGACGCAATGATAACATGTCACCTCCTTGGCGCTTGTCTCTTAGGATATCCATCCTACTGGGGGCATGTATGTGCATTGTGTGGTTTAGGTACCATGGGCGGCCCTATCTTAAAGTGCCAATTGCCATAGACTTGAATTCACTTAAGAAATCCATGGGCGATACTATCTCAAAGTGTCAATTGCCAGGGGTTCTTGAGGTTGCCATAGGTGGTGCTATCTAGTAGCATCGAAAGCTAAACACCCTTTGAAGTTAGATGATGGGGACAATGAATCTGACACACATCGTGTTGATAGCTGATCTAAGGTTAGACTTAGAGGAATCATAAACAATATATATATATATATTACAAAAAAAAATCCTTCTTACTCGCTTTCTAGGTTGGCAATCATACCAACCTCAAATAACTCTGACCAATGCACATATACAGATGCTTTAATCTCTGGGACTAATAAACCCTAGGGTAGAGCTAGAAATCAAGGAAACCTATGCCTTTAACTTGCCCTTAGCCAACCTAGTCTGTAACTAGGCTTCTACATAGGTACTTTAAATCTAAAGTTTGTAACTTAACATGTTTCTAAGAGAAGACCAATTGGGTTGGCTAGTCTACTTGGAGTGCTAGGTTATTACTTGAGTTTGCTAGAGACAACAGAAACTAGGCATGGGGGCATTTGATGAGCCTATATTTGTGGGCTATTTGATTACTTTAATGCTTAGACATTAGATTAATATTAGTATGAAAATAGCTTGCATTAGGATGTAAATAAATTAATTCATAAATTTGCTTGTTACATGCATTACATTACATTACATGCATTGTTAGATGTAAGTTCCATTTAATAATTTGTAGGGGTCCATGAATAAATTTGCAACCAATTCTTTTCATATTTTAATTGTATCCATGTTGCAAGTTCAGACATTAAAAGGGAGCTCGACTTCCGGTGGCAATTCAAGGCAGTAATGAAGGAGTGGGAGAAGTGAATCTGGTCGGCTGTATGATCTGACGCTCCTTCCTTCAATGCTCCAAATTCAAAATCACTCTAGCAGCTATGAAGAGAAAGGGGAGGCTGTCATGTTCGGGGAGGCCGCCACCACTCCACTACCGTGCATTGTTCATCATCATGGGCCTCCACAGTCGAGCTCCACCACACTGTAGGCCAGCGTGGTGACAGCTCCCCGCTCCAAGCTGGTGGAATCGTGCCGACATCGTGCATGAGCCTTCGTGGCTCCACTTCACCGTGTGCGTGGCCACACCAGCTACGTGACCATCTTATTTTCATTAAAAATAACCCAATGCATCCACTTTCCATATCGTGACAAAGAGAGGGAAACCTCTCCTCATGACCACCTTTCATCATGAACCAAAACCACTTCCCACTATTCATCTTCTTCCCCAACGAAACCCATCGCCGCCACGTTCACTGTTGAGAGCGGAAAACTACGTGATCGAAGTTGGATTTGAAAAATCCGTTGTTGTAGTGCATTTTACAAAGTAATCCATCAACAGATAAAATTTTACCAAAATTCATAAGGAAATTCTGGGTCGAACACAGGGAGGCTACATCGATCTTAAATCTACGATTATATTTTTTTCTATTTTTGTTTGAAAGCGAGATAATTACAATGGACTTGATATAAACAATAAGAGAGAGAGATAGAGAGAGAGAGAACAATCACTTGATATAATAATAATGCTTTTACAACTAGAAAGCGAGAAATGATTACAACTAGAAAGCGATAAAAAGAAGGGAGAGAAATGTTATCCTCCTCGAGGAATGCTTAGAGGATGAGCCGAATGATGCGATGCCTGGAAGATGGAGGACAGAATGGGAAGAAGGAGGATGAAGTAGGAAGAAGCAGGAATGAGGCAGCACATCATCGTCGTTGCGGGATCCACTTCTGGAACGGGGGCGAGAAAACTTGGATTTGTCTCTAGAGTAGCATCCCGGGTGTGGGAGAAGCTTCTCTTGAGCTTTGGAGAGGGAGAGAGATGAAGGAAGGAATCAAAATTTCGTAGGGTAGGGGTCTCCTTTTATAGTTGCAAGGATTCCATATTCAAAAACATTAAAATAAGGTCTTTAGTGACGGATTTATCAGTCACTAAAGGTCTGATTGTGGGCAACGTGCACGCGCTGTGCGCGCCTCCTCCTCTCCCCCACCTTAACGCCAAGAACATGTCCAAGAAATCTCAGCCGTCTGATCACAAGATCGGACAGCTCAGATCGCTCCTCGCCTGCTTCAGCTGCACGTGCCTGCGCATGCGATCAGGAGTGAGGCGGTGCGTCTGATCACGCGTGCGCTCGATTGGGCAATCTGAGCCATCCGTAGCTGATCGTGCAATCGAGATAAAATGAGTGCGCCCATCTGATTGCGAGTCGAACCCATGCCTCGCGCTTGCATAAGGGCACTCGACCGCTAAGCTAGAATTGGTTCTTCATCGTGCTTACGTTTTAAGCACGCGCACCCGTGGCCGTTGGATCAAGATCCAACGGCCTAGAACTCACCTTGCCTTTGCCTTTAGAGGATGAGAAGCGATCTTGCGACCGATTTGGGCAGTTGTGATGGTGCCATGTGGCACCATCATGGTCGTCCATCTTCTGTGACATGTAGAAGGTGCCACGAATGTCAGATTGGGCCGATTTTCATGTTGTTAGGCTGCGATCATCGATCCAAACCCATCCATGTGATTGGATTTGTCATCTAAAGTGCAGATTGAGACCATCTTGGTCTTTGATCTCCAGGCTTCCTTGGACTATATTTGATGCTACGGATGTCTGATCAAGGCAATCTTGGAGTCGTTGCACTCCCGTTGTCACCTTAATCAGATTCGTACAGTTGGATCTTCCGTCTGAAACCATGATTAAAAATCACCCTGTCCCTGACCATAAAAGGAGACAATTACTATACAATTTATACAATTTGACCTAAATGCATGATTATGCATGTTATGCAATATTTATAATGCATGATGCTAATATGACACTAAGTACATGCATTAATAGACATTTTTTGTTATTTATATGTATGCACATCACACCCCCATGCCTATCTTTTGCTAGTCCCTAGCAAAAACTACATGCTACTTATAAAAGAATTAGGATTGGATTACTCAGGCAAAAGTCATTTTCAATATTAAGAAATTTTTTATTTAGGACCTGAACTTTCAAAGACACAATAGTGCTCGAGTATCTACCAAAATGCAGACCGCCTGAAGCCCTCACCTTATTCAAAGAAGGATCTCTTTTTCTCCTTTTTCTTCTTTTCTAATTTTTTTGGACTTTTTGGTTTAGGGTTACAGAGAAGCTTTCTACGGCCACTCATCCCACCCAAGACTTGATAAGAACCCTAAGTTCTAAGCATCCTTTTGTGAATGTGATAGACTCGTTGATCGGTAATCAGAACAGACTTCAGATTTCTACTCCCCTAGGTGACTTTAAAAAGAATTCTGCCTAAAGGTGTATCTATACGACCGGTAACTTTCTCCCTACTTTTATTTCTACAGGGTCAACACAAGGGTGAATCCAGTGTATATCTCCCCGTCTTATTCTACTTCTCCACTTCTTCCTAAGTGTTTTAGGAATTTAACGTGCATTTCTTTAGCTGGGATTTGGACAACCTACCAATGGGTTGTTACCCACGATAACTTGCTAGCCATACTCGTGCGGTGAAGTGTGGCTTATTATTTTTTTTTCTTCTCTTTTCTCTTTTTTTTTTCCTTTTTCTTCTTTTTTGACTTTCTTTTCTTTTCTTTTTTTTTTAAGTAGGTGGCTTCCCTGATCTAAGATTTACCTAAAGACAGTAGGAAAAAAATGGTCCAGTGGCTGGGCTCTGGACAACCTACCTATGGGCTGTTACCCACGATAACTTGCCAGCCATACCACCCTTGAAGGTTCATTAGCTACCCAATTTCCGTTAAAATCGCCAAACAATGAGTCAGTGCGAATAATGTGTAGATGCTTAGACTTAAGGTTCCCTCAAATCAGAGGGTGGGTTGATAAGTCGTGTACTTATCACCCCAACTTATTTAATCAAATTGAAATATGATTTAGGATGGTGAGAACTTGATAAACAAATCCATATTTTAGTGGATACCCGAGCTGATTAAGCCCAAAGACCTGAAGGGTCTTAGTGTTCAGATCCTACTGTAATATTTCTTAAGATTTAAAAGTCCTAATGCCCAAGTATTCTTTCCTAATCCAATTTATTTTCTTTTATATATATAAGAAAACAAGTAGGATTTACAAGAATTCCACAGAGCTGACAAAATGATACAGAAATGAATCCACCCCCCCATGCCTAGCTGATGCAATGTCCGCATTGAAAATAAAATACATGAAAGGAAGGGTAGAACGTAGAAGATATCACCCGAATATGATGCTCGGGTCAGCTCTGAGTCAGACTGTACAACTGTTGAATTTAATGCCATCAGCTAGGCAAAGTCCAACCAAAGAAATCACAACATGAAGAGAGCAACTGTGTCTAAGATGGGTTCTGAAACAATACGATCAATAAAAGGCTTCAAAATTTGACCATTGACTTTAAATGAATTACCCAACTTTGGGCTAGAGATCTGAATAGCCCCGTTTGGAAATATCTGTTCGATGATGAATGGGTCATTCCATTTTGACCTAAGTTTGCCGGGAAAGAGTTTAAGTCAAGAATCAAAGAACCAGACCTTCTGGTTCGACTCAAAGCTCTTGCGGGATATCAATTGGTCATGAAGAGCTTTGGTCCAAGCCTTATAGATCTTGGCATTCTCGTATGCGTCATTTCTAAGCTCCTCCAACTCAAATAGTTGGAGTTTCTTGGTCTTTCCGGCTAAACTCAAATCCAAATTACACTGCTTGATTGCCCAGAATGCCCTATGTTCAATTTCTATGGGTAAATGGCACGCCTTTTTATACACCAGACAAAACGGTGACATGTCGATAAGCATTTTGTATGCCGTACGGTAGGCCCAAAGAGCATCTGCAAGCTTTTGAGTCCAGTCTTTACGATCAGGCCTAACCATTTTCTGAAGAATATTCTTGATCTCCCGATTGGAGATCTCGGCCTGTCCATTTGTCTGGGGATGGTAAGGTGTGGAGATTCTGTGATTTATCCTGTAATTGCTAGTAGGTTACGGAACTGGGCATTAGTGAAGTGAGTACCACCATCACTGATGATGACCAACAGAATCCCAAACTGGCTGATGATGTTCTTGACAAAATTGATGACCACCTTGTGGTCATTAGTTCAAGTGGGAATAGCCTCGATCCACTTGGACACATAATCAACAGCGACAAGAATGTACTGGTGTCCAAATGAAGGGAGGAAGGGTTCCATGAAATCGATGCCCCAAACGTCGAAGATTTTAACGGGAAGAATCAGGTTTAGGGGCATCATGTCTCTCTTGGTTATGCTCCCAAGTGCCTAGCATCGGGAACACGACCTTGAGAATTCATGGGCATCCTTGAATAAAGATGGCCAAAAGAATCCAGATTGCAAAATTTTTACAGCCGTCTTTTTCCTGGAGAAATGTCCACCACACGCAAATGCATGGTAGAACTCGAGTATACATTTAATTCATTCTCCGGAACACATCGGCGAATAATCTGATCAGAGTCGATGCAGTACAGTTCAGGATCCTCCCAAAAGTAATATTTGTCCTCAGATTTGAGTTTATATCATTGTTGCTTAGTACAATCCTAAGGGATTTGACCAACGGCCAAATAATTTACGATGTCTACAAACCATGGGGTTTGGACACCTGAAACTACAGGATAGTCTCGTCCGAAAAAGTATCAGCAATCGGAATATTTGAATGAGAAGAATCACTTAGAAGTCTCGAAAGATGATCCACCACTACATTCTGTGCCTTGGATTTATCTTTGATTTCAAGATCAAATTCTTGAAGTAGAAGAATCTATCAAATAAGCTGGGGTTTAGCATCTTTTTTGGCCAAGAGATGTCTCAAGGCTGAGTGGTCGGTATATATTATGACATGAGACCCTAAAAGATAAGCCCTAAATTTCTCCAAAGCAAATACTACAGCTAGCAATTCCTTCTTAGTAACAGTGTAATTCCTCTGGGCCTCGTCCAGAGTTTTACTAGCATAGTAAATGACAAAGGGCTTCCTATCAATCTTCTGACCCAAAATAGCCCCGACCGCGTAATCAGAAGCGTCAGTCATGATCTCAAATGGGGCTGTCCAAACCGGTAATTGCAACACCGAAGCACAAGTGACTGCCATTTTAAGAAAATCAAATGCCCTATGGCATGATTTGTTGAAAGCAACCAGCGTATCTTTGGCGAGAAGATTGCTCAGAGGGTAAGCAACCTTAGAGAAGTACTTGATGAACCTCCTATAGAATCCCACATGACCAAGAAATGATCGAATTTGTTTAACAGATGTGGGAGGAGGAAGTCTAGAGATAGCATCAGCCTTAGCTTTGTCAACTTCGATTCCCCATTCAGAGATTACATGACCCAAGATGATGCCTTCCTGTGTCATGAAATGACTCTTTTCCCAGCTAAGGACCAATCTTGTTTTGATGCATCTTTTAAGGATCGTTTCAAGATTAGCCAGGCAAGAATAAAATGATTCTCCAAAAATAGAGAAATCGTCCATGAAGACTTCCATAAACCTCCCACCATGTCAGAGAATATGGCTAGCATACACCATTAAAAAGACACAGATGCATTACATAAGTTGAATGGCATCCTACAGAAAGTAAAGGTTCTATAGGGATAGGTGAAAGTCATTTTTTCCTGATCCTCGGGATGGATAGGGACTTGATTGTATCTCGAGTAACCATCTAGGAAACAGAAGTACTTTTCCCTGGCTAGTCTTTCAAGGATTTGATCGATAAAGGGAAAAGGGAAATGATCCTTTTTCGTGGCTATGTTTAGCTTCCTATAATCAATACAAACCCTCCAAGAGGAAGTTGAACGAGTTGTGACAGATTCTCCTTTCTCATTAATCACAACGCTAATCCCAACTTTCTTGGGAACAATTTGCACAGGACTTACCCAAGGACTATCAGAGATCGGATAAATGATTCCTACATCGAGCTAGTTGATAATTTTCTTCTTGACCACTTCTTGCATATTAGGGTTTAATCTCCTCTGCATTTGGCAAGAAGGGTTGGATCCATCTTCCAAGAATATTCTATGATTGCAGTAAGATGGCTTGATCCCCCTAAGGTCATGATTGGTCTAACCAGTTGCCTCCTTGTGTTCCTTTAGGACCTTGATCAGTTTAATCTCCTGCTCCTTAGTTAATCCGGCACTGATAATCATAGGGAGTGTCTTTTGAGGTCCTAAAAATTGATATTTCAATTTCTCAGGCAATGGTTTCAGTTTGAGCTCGGGCGGATTTTGGATTGAGGGTAAAGGTGATGCTGAAGAAGGTTCATCAAGAGGAAGAGGTTGAAAGTGAATAAAATCAATAACCTCTTCAGAATGTGGCGGCTTTGCCACAAAGGGTTGCGGGTTAGATCCATCACAACAGGAGGAACTTTCAATTGCAAAAACAACCATACAAGTTTCAATATTCAAGTTGTCATCCTCAAGTTCCTCTATAACTCCACAATCCTCGAATTTGTTAATCACCTTAAAAATATCCAATTTCAATTTATGATCACCAAAGGTGATTTCCATGCTACCGCTCTTACAGTTGATATGGGCCTTAGCGGTAGCTAAGAATGGATGCCCCAGAATGATGGGCATGTTCCTTAAATTTTCAGGTACATCCATGTCAAGGACAAGGAAATCTACAAGAAAATAGAAATCCTTAACCTTAACAATAACATCTTCAATAGCGCCTCGTGGATTTGTGACCGAACGGTCTGCTAATTGTAGCATTAATGAAGTCGGTCGAAGTTCACCTAATCCAATCTTTTTGTAAAGAGAAGTCGAAATTAGGTTAATAGATGCACCTAGATCCAGAAGTGCTCTATCAAAGGTGTAATCTTCGATGACACAAGAAATCAAAGGAGCACCTGGATCTCTCTTTTTCTGAGGAAGGTGATGCAGGATAACAGAACTAGCCTACTCAGAGAGTACCACCTTCCTCGGAATAGATTCCCTCGACTTACGCTTCTGTGTGCATAAATCCTTTAAAAATTTAGTGTAAACCAATATCTGTTTGATAGCATCGAGGAGCGGGATATTGATCTTGACATTCATGAATATATTCAAAAGCTCCTCGTTACTATCAACAAGCTTCTTCTTCCTAGGTTTAATCAAGGCCTCAGGAAAAGGAACATGAGTCAGATCTTCAGAATCAGGTTCCTGAGCCTTGATTTCTTCTTCAGAGTTCTCCTTTCTCTCCTCAGGCTCTCCAGGATTTGGTAGATCAGAATAGTGTGGTTGTGGATCCTGAGTTTGTTTCCCACTCTTCAAGGTAATAGAATTAGTAGATGCTTACAGGTTTGGGTCTTGGGGAGGGTTAGGAAAGATTGGAGGGGCTTCATTAGCTAGAAACCTTTGATTTGAAGAAGAAGCAGAAGAGGAAGGACCCTGCTCAACCACCTGAGCATGTGCGTGTGGGTCCCTCTGATTCCCGTACCCTTAGGCTTGATTGCCTGGATTCTGGATATTACGTGGGTTGGGTACAGGTTGGGATGGTAGAGATCTGGGTTGATGAGAATTAGCAATGAACCCGATTTGCAAGTTGTCCAGAGAGGTTTTCATTTGTTGCATGAGCTGGAGCATAGATCATTGCATTTCTACCATCTGTCAGTTCAAATCAACCTGCCCTATGGGTTGACGGGCATTCCAAGTTGGCTAATTGACCTGATTTGGAGGTAGCTGAGTGTAAACATGACCCTGACCCATTGGTCTTTGCGGAGCATAGTTGCTGGGTCAGAATTGGGTCTGCTGCTCCAGCAAGAGAAGTTACGATGGTTCCTCCAACCAGGATTGTAAGCATTTGAGTAAGGGTTGGACCTAACGTTCTCCTGTACAGCATAAACATCCTCATAGGGTAAGGATGGAGAGAAAGAAAGGGAGGGATCAGAGAAACTAGGATCAAAGGCCCCAGTTTGGAACCTGTGGGGTTCTGAATAATGCTGAGTCACAAATTGAGCCGCATCAAGTTGATTCACAAACTCCCATATAGAAGGAGCTTGCGACGAATGGAATCTTGAATTCTGGGATTGAGTGGATTGAGAATTGTTCATTAAATTTCCAGCCATCCACTGCTCCATCCTTTCAGTAACCAAGACCACCTATCTGGTTTATTGCAAATCAATTCCATATCGAATGAATGAGAGTCGTGGACTTCATTAACATTCGATCTAGGTTGTTGGGACCAGTTAAAAGTATCCATAAAGGCATGATTGATTGAATTTTCACTCATCTCCTTAAATAAATCGTGCACTCTATCTGCGTCTTTGTTGAGGAAATTGCGTTTGCAAGAAGCATCCACGTGATTTCTGAGTTTCTCAGTCAACCTGTGGTAGAAGATCTGCATGAGCTGCCATTTCGGCATCTCGTGGTGTGGACACCTCCGCAATAAGTTCTGGAATCGCTCCCAGGCAACATGAAACTACTCCCTCAACCACTGGCTGAAGGTAGTAATCGCCCGTCTCAGAGCATAGGTACGTCCGATAGGGAAGAATTTCTTCAAGAAAGCCAATTTCAGGTCATTCCATGTTGCAATTGGCCTTTCTATTGTCCAATACTAATGAGCGGCTTTATCCCTAAGAGAGTGGGGAAAGAACCTCATGATCATCTGCTCTTCATTCACGTTTCTCGCCTTGGTGGTCTGGATCAAAGTGGTCAAGTCCTCCAAGTCCTAAAACGGGTCTTCAGAGCCAAGCCCATGAAAGTGTTTGATCAGGCTTAATACCTGGGCTTGATTTCTATGTCTCCAGCGGGAATCTGGACACTCGGACATTCCCCGTAATTTGAAGGATCATAAAAATCCTTCAAGGGCTAAGTGCCCTGCATTCTCTGCATTTGTTCTAGCTGCCTTTGAAATACCTCCTGTGGATTCTGAGGTAGAGGAGGTTGTTGATCGGCCATGGGATCAATTTGGCCAAAATCCAATCTACACCTCCTAGAATACTCTAGTGGTCCTTCCAATCGGGGATTCGATGACCTCCTTCCCAGCATAAACTAGGAAAAGGTCGGAAGGATTGGGGATAAGAATCCTGCAGCACAACAAAACAAGCCTGTCCTTAACTGGGGTAGCCTAAGGATCTACAGACTCTCAGAATCTGTCTTAAGATTATAAACAATTTACTCTACTTGCGTCTAATCAATCCAACAAGTTAGAAGGAGGGACTGGGAAGAAGGTTCTTCCTTCGGCATGTGCCTCCGGTTCCTAATGTACCCCCAGCCGCGGTCATTTGATGCTACTCCCCTAGCTAAACATCAGATTGATTAGTACAAGTAGGTTAACCGTAAACAATCTCAGACTGGGCCCCGAAGAGCGAATTAGTCCTTAAGGCCAACGTCTACTTGATTTTATTTAGGCTTGGGATTGTAGTGCTTATGGAATGTGGTGGGCCCTTAAGATGGGTTGTGCCCTTAATGATCAATTGAGTATGTGTGAGTGCGTGCACAACCGGGGTTTTCAAGCAAGATTATTTTTTATGAGTAGATTTTAAGGTTCAAATCTTTCTTAAGTAGCTTTTAGGGTTTGAAATTAGGTTAATTCAATCAAGTTTCAAGGCAAATCGGATTTTCAAGCACGGGTGAAGATCTTTTTCCTTTTGAAATCAAAATGCAATGTGGAATGCCTGGTATTGACCTAAATTGAAAACCCTAAGGGGAAGCTACTTGGTGAGTTGATTTTAGATTAAGTGGTGCGGCCCAAACAACTCAAACAATTGATCAAAATTGCACCACTAAGTTAGGCACACAAAATGATTGACCTAGACTAATTTTTACTCTTTTATATGTTGATTTTTGTGTACCGGTTCCATAGATGAGAATTCGGTTGTGTAGATAAAAATCAATTAGGTTATGTGCCTTGAATGTGGGTGTATGTAGTGTGTATGTTGATTTACCCCACAAGAAATATCTTTTTTTTATTTTTTTATATGAGGGTCAGATGAATGTGTGTGGAAATTCAAGCAACCAAACTAATCCTAGGATTTATGCAAACACCTAGGATAATTGGGGTTTGAATTAATGTTGTGAAATGGTATCTATGGAGGGGGAAGAATGGAGAGCACTTACAGTTGTCTTCAACTGCACATTACTCCGATCTACCACTTGAAGATTCCCTGTTAAGGTACCTGCAAAACAATAGGTGAGAAATAAAGCAAATTAGAAAATAATAAAGTGTGCGAAATGCGAAAAGAAAATTGAAAATGGTTGCCTTCCTGGCAATGGCGCCAAAATGTTGAGAGCGGAAAACTACGCGATCGAAGTTGCATTCGAAAAACCCATTGTTGTAGTGCGACTTGCGAAGTAATCCACCAACAAATGAAATTTTACCGAAATTCGTAAAGAAATTCCGGATCAAACACAGGGAGTTTACGTCGATCTTAAATCAGCGATTATATTTTTTGTATTTTTGTTTGAAAGTGAGATAATTACAATGGACATGATATAAACAATAAGAGAGAGAGAGAGAATAATCACTTGATATAATAATAATGTTTTTACAACTAAAAAGCGGGAAATTCTATTATAGAAAGCGATAAAAAGAAGGGAAAGAGATGTTATCCTCCTCGACGAATGCTTGGCAGACGAGTCGAACGGAACGATAACTGGAAGATGGAGGATGGAGCGGGAAGGAGGAAAAGCAAGAAGAAGCGGGAATGAGGTAGTACGTCATCGTCATCGTGGCATCCACTTCAGGAATAGAGGCGAGAAAACTTGGATTTCGCTCTAGAGTAGCATCCTGGGTGTAGGACAAGCTTCTCTTGAGCTTTGGAGAGGGAGAGAGATGAAGGAAGGGATTAGAATTTCATAGGGTAGGGGTCTCCTTTTATAGTTGCAAGGATTGGGGGCAATTTGGTCATTCCATATTCAAAAACATTAAAATCAGGTCTTTAGTGACGGATTTATCCGTCACTAAAGGTCTTATTGTGGGCGATATGCACATGCCGCACACGCCTCCTCCTCTCCCGTGCATTAACGGCAAGTGCACGTCCAAGAAATCTCATGCGTCCGATCGCAAGATTGGATGGCTCATATCGCTCCTTGCCTACTTCAACTACATGCGCCTACGCGTGCGATCGAGCGTGAGGTGGTGCATTTGATTACGCGTGCACCCGATTGGGTGATCTGGGCCGTCTGCAGCTGATCACGCAGTCGAGATAAAATGCTCATGCCCATCTAATTGCGAGTCAAACCCACGCCTCGCGCTTGCGCAAGGGTGCTCGACAGTTGCGCTAGCATCGATTCTTCGTCGTGCTTATGTTTTAAGCACGTGCACCCATGACCATTGGATCAAAATCCAACAGCCCAGATCTCACCTTGCCCACGACTTCTGAGGTTGAGAAATGGTGCTGAGGCCGATTTATGTGACTATGATGGTGCCACGTGGCGCCCATCATGGCCGTCCATTTTCTATGACTTGTAGAAGGTGCCACATATGTCAGATTGGGCCGATTTTCATGTCGTTAGGCTGCAATCATCGATCTAAACCCATCCATGCAGTCGGATTTTCCATCTAAAGTGTGGATTGACACCATCTTGGCCCTTGATCTCTGGGCTTCCTCGAACTATATCTGATGCTACGGATGTCTGATCAGGGTGATCTTGTAGTCGTTGAATGCCCGTCGTCACCCTGATCAGATTCATATGGTTGGATCTTCCATCTAAAGCCCTGATTAAAAATCACCCTGTCCCTAACCATAAAAGAAGACAATTACTATACAATCTATACAATTTAACCTAAATGCATGATTTTGCATTTTATGCAATATTTACAATGCATGATGCTAATATGACACTAAGAACATGCATTAATAGACATTTTTGTCTATTTAGATGTATGCACATCATTCACCTCCATCATCTTCAACCATCATTCTCTTTGTGTGAGACCTGTGCGGCTCCACCAACGTCGCCCTCTCCTTCACGCCACTCCTCAATGTGTAGCAACCAACGACCACTCCACGCCTAGCTGCTCCACCGCCATTGTTGCCCTGGTGCAGCATCTCCATCCCCCGCCATGCCTCAACCATAGCCACTAATCATGCCTGCCTCCTCTTCTCCAACCGCGAGTAGCCTCAGCCACGGTTGCAAATTGCCATCCTCGACCACGTGACCATCTCCTCTGCGACCTCCGTGCTCAGCTCCTTGTCGTGTGCACACCGCCGATTAGGCATGCTCCACCCCCAGCGTTGCCACCCTCGTGCGCTGCCTCGACTGCACGGGCACACCACCCGCAGGCCTCCCAGCCATGGGCGTGCCACCTCCACACGTGTGTAGCTGTAGCATGCAGCTTCACCTACTACCATTCTTGTCTTACTCCTGCCACCTCAAGCCATCCCGTGCCTCATTGCGACAACCATTATGAAGCCATCTCCTCCGTCGAATCTTGCTGGCAGCCATTGCCTCTCCGCTACGCACGAACAAAGAGAAGGCAATCTTCTATTTTGCCTTCTCTTTCTTATTACATTTACATGCCATTGTGGGATTTTAGGATTTAGGACATTATATTATAATGCTGGCCATTTTGTGAAGAGAACCCTCCTCCTTGCTTTAATTGCTTTATCATCATATGTGAGACCTATTAGCCTAATCTGAAAGGGGTTTAAGCTTCATTTCTATGCAAAGGCTTCGGTGAACATTTATTTTTAACTCATGTGAGTTTTGATAGGCCTATTCCTCCCTGTGGAGATGACCTGCTCCTCATTGAGTGGTTATTTGAATTATTTTGAAAAGCAATTTTCAATCACACAAACGTCTACTTTATGTGCAAAACTACTCACGACATGATATTTTATGTGAAAAACTAAATTGAAAATGAAAATCATCTTCTTAGCCAGGAGAGGAGATTTATTTTGGGTCCTCGGATTGACGATCCAACTGTACGGATTGATCAGGATGACGATCGAAGTCCAATGCCTCTTAAATTATCTTAATTAGAGTCCCGTAGTACCTTAAGTACTCCGAGGAAGATCAATGACTAAGGAGCTAGGTGATGCAATTCAGAGCTTCAAATAACAAATCCAACCGCACAAATGGATCCAAATCGACGATTGGAGGATAATGATGTGAAAATCAGCCCAATCCAATAGCCGTGGCGTCATCTATGAGCAAAAGAAGATGGATAGTCTAGATGATGTCACATGGAGTCATCTAGGCTGCCCAAGATCTCCCACCACCATTGCCTACCCTTGCCTCTTATAGCTAACTTTAAACTCAGCTGTTGGATTTTCATCCAACAGTTGAGAGGGGACTCCACCCGTGCTTCATCACAAGAGGGCACCTTGTCAGAAGATCACGATCGTTGGATCTTCATCCAGTGGTCGAAACTAAGCACTGTAGCTTCCCTCATGGTGACAAACCCACACCTTCGCCACAGTGGTAGCATGCCCACCTGTCAAAGAAGAGGCACATGTTCGAGTGATGATCTATCGCACCTCTTCAACGCCAACAGAAATTGGACCACTCGATCACAATCTAGTGATCAGGATTAATACACATGGATGAACACGTGATCACACACGCGGTCTAACGCCCCATCTTACGTGCCATTTAGCATGATCTGAAGGGTGCAATCCTCGTGCGATTGAGGCCATTGATCAAGCATCCAATGGCAGGCACGCATAGCAGTTGGAGCAAGCGTGAGCTGGGCCTTCAGCGACATTTGTGGTGGAGCTTGAGCGTACTTTGTTTTACCTCCTCTCCACCATTAAGGGACCACTACCCCACCCATTCTTCTTGACCACTTCCTTTTTCTCCCTCACCACATCCAAGGCTCTAGAGAGAGCTTGTCCCAAGCCCAGGATGCTCCTCTAGAGTAGAAAAGAAACATTTATTCATGCTTCTCACCCCCCTTCGTGGAGCATCTCATGGCTACCGTCTCACCACATTCAGGAAGTAGATCCTTGCCACAACGCCGTTCTGTCCTGCCCTCCATCCTTCGACTCTGTTCTTTTTTGTCCAACTTCCCACCACCTTCATCTAGGCATCATCAAAGTGAGTCATCCTCCAAGCAACTGTTGAGGGGGATTCTTCTCACATCTATCTATCTTTTATTGCTTTTGTAGTGTAGTTTTGATTTCTTGATTATCTGTAATAGACTCTGGTTATATATTGATATTTTCTCCCTCTCTAGTCAGTTGTAAAGTAGATTAGTTAGATAAATCCATGCCTACTATTCTATTTATCAAAAAATACCAAAAAAATTACAAAGCCCCAAAACAACAACAAAAAAAATCAAAATGCAAATTTCACAAACCAAATGTTCGCCTCCCCGTTTTGACCTGGGGCTTACCTCGAGCTTTGATATAAATTTTATCTGGTAGTGGATTTCTACGCAATACAATGATGGGTTTCCTAGCTCAAAACTTTTTGTGTATGAAATCTCGCCAACCACAAGCTTTTCAATGATTCTTGTTTCATGCGAATCCAAGGCGTGCAGGTCAAGTTACACCTAAAACAAGTCAAAAAGGACCTAAATGTAAGGTGGACCAAACCTTGGGGAAAATTCGATAATTTTCCTACCAAACCTAAACCTAAACATATTTTTGGGTCTATAAGTAGGCTACTTAAGTTTGAAGGACATCATTTATTTTCTAGAGCCTTCAAAACCCAAGAGAAAGAAAGGAAAGAATTAAGATTTCATTTAGGATTCCTAATTAGGATTCCTGTTGACTTAGTTGTAATTCTGAGAAGTCTGCACTTCCCACCATAACTTTTGCGGTGACAATGGCGGTGCACATAGAGAAGGCGACGTGTGGTGGCAACAGTTGATGCGGGGGCAACGTGTGGCAACCGCTGAGCATGCATGTTTGCAATAGGAGATCAAGCACAACACACTGATTGCTAATGCGTGTCGTGATCGAACAATAGCTGAAGTAACCGTGATTGTATGTTCACACAAAGCGAAGTAAGAGTGGGTCATTGGATCGCTGACACATGTCGTGAGCGGTGCAATGCACGGTCAGTTCACGTGAACAATCGATCTGGTCTGGTTCAAGACCCCTTTGTACATTTTCGACTAGTTCGATGCTTTCCTGGCCATGAAATCTGACAAATAAGATTTGGTTGGAATAGCCTCGACATGTACTATGTGTTGTACACTTTATTTTTGTTTTTGAGTACTATTTTCTTAGTGAAAATTAGAAAGGTGTCTAAATGATTCCAACCTTGTTTTTGGTGCATTGGATCTAGGAATTTCCCTTGGTGCATGCATGGAGTATGAGGCGAGTGTTGTACTTGTTTCCAGGCCCTTTACACATGTTTCAGAGTCACCATGACACTCTGATGATGCTAGGTAGAGTAGTCCACCCTTTTTCTATTTCCAGTTTGTCTTTGGGCATTGAGGATCCATTTCGGATATCTCGAGATGTTGGGGTGCCTTTCCTCTTCTTGCTAAGTTTGGAACCGTGTGGAGTCATGGTTTCGATTTTGGGTACTTAAACATGAATTGGATTGGTGTCATTTGAAATTTGAATGTTAGATTGATTTATTGTAACCTTATTATTGCATGCGTAAAACAAACTTCGATTTATGTGAAACATGTTCTGTTGTGTTCGTTAATTGATAAACATTGTGGGACCACTATCATAATTTGAAAACCACTTGTAAATGGATAACTTGGGGAATAACGTGAATGTGTTGTAATTCTGAAATCAACGAGTGTAATTGATTAGTTATGGATTGGTTTAGTAACTTTTAATAATACAATTTTCTGGAATCGATTATGTAATCAATACAATGGGTTTGTTAGGAGATAGAGGTTGGATAACTGGATTTAGCCCCACTACTTGCTACAGTTAGTTGTCACTTTGGCCTTTTAGACCAGTTCTAGGCTAGTTTAGGGAGTTGTTGGCCTCTTTATGACTCTTTGGTTAGGCTTAGCGGCCAACTAAGATAGCGAGAAGTGTGGCTTGAGGTTTGGAGTGGTTTCTTTCTTGGCCGATGGGTGGTTCATTGGATGTTTGTGGTTCAGCATACCTAGCTGATAGTAAAACCAACATCTTCCATAACTAGCCTTGTTTAGCTGATTTCTAAGGATAAATGTTCCTTACTAAGCAGAAAAGGGCATTATTCAAGTGTGCCGTGAATTTGAGAAGCAAAAGGAAATTAAATTAAATATGCTATTTAAATGGATATTCACAATTGCAAATTAAATAAGGGGTGAGCCTATACTTGATGGAAGGTCAAATAAACTTAAATTCCCAAGACGTAGGCTTGAACTGATTCAGGGTTTTCTGATAATTGAACATTAATTTATGAATAAAAATCCTAATTTTAGCCTCACTTCAATTAAGTGGGTACTAGTGGAAATAAATATAATCTAAACCTTCTAAAAATAATTGAAAAATACTTATAAGGTTTGGAACATTTACTTTTACAAAATGAACCCATTCTGACAAAAAATAAAGACTAATGCAGGAAATCAATATGTTTTGGGTTAAATTGTAAATTACCCAATCAAACTACATGAAAACACAAATTTGAGGTCACCATTAGATTCCTTGAGTCCAAATTAGGTTACCCCAAAACTTTGAGCCCAATCAGAGTCCATCCTCACCAATTTTGCATTTTACCCCATTAGTCTATTTTTTGCAATAATCCCCCTATTTTTGAATCTTCTTGCATCTAGGTCCTTGGCTGATGTCACAATGACGTCAGCTAACCTTCTTCTTCCCAAATACAACAACAAGCAATAGCAAATGAACCCATATTCGATGAGATTAGAGCAAGGATTTGATCGAGCAAACCTAAATCAAATCCCACCAAATTTGGTAGGATTGATTACTAGATGTGCCCTATCAAGAAAGGAAGATCATGAGCTCCAATTTGGAGCAAATCACCTCCATTTGGCAGAGTTCCACGAGACCAAAAATTACCAAATTCTCAAACAAATCTTACAAATTTGGGATCACTTGATGCGAAACTCTCCTCTATATAAAGGCTTGGACTCTTCCAAGCATAATTCATGCGAAATTGGATCTGATTTCTCCTCCTTCTCGTCGGTGCCATTGAGCATCTTGAAGCTTCACCATCCTACCTCCTTGATGTATACACGTCCATTTAGGTTAAAATGCCTATTTATGCATGTTTCTAAGCATAAAGATGCATTCCATATAATAAATATTACATAACATACATCATTCTGCATTTAGAATAGTTTGTATAAATTTTAGGTTAATTTGCATCCATTTGTGTCTAGGAGAGGAGATTTATTTTAGGGCCTTGGATTAATGATTCGACCGTATGAATATGATAAAGACGATGATCGGAATCCAACACCTCTAAAATCGTCTTGATTGGAGTTCTGTAACACCTTATGCAGTTTAAGGAAAATTAATGGCCAAAGGGTTAGGTAATGCAATTCGAAGCTTCAAACAACAAATCCAACTGCACCGATGGATCCAGATTGACAATCTCAACCTAACTACGCAAAAATTGACCCAATCCAACGTCCATGGTGTCACCTATAGAGCAAAGAAAATGGACAGCCATGATGGCACCACATGGCACCATCACAGTTGCCCAAGACTAACCACAGCCACAGTACCTCTAAGGAGCATCTCTGCGAAGAGATCTCAACCATTGGATCAAGATCCAGCTATCGAGAAACCACCTCCACCATGCCATGAAATTCCTAAACGCGACACAACCGCATGAGTAGCATAGCGGTTACGCACTCAGAACGAAGCAGCCGCTACACCTTTGAGTCACAATGAGCGGATTTAATCCTCTGAAGAAAAGTACGGATGGAATTCAACCGTTCGATCAGAGATGAGCGGCCATGGATGTGAAGACGTGTCATGACTAGCATTATATAATCTTCACACATGCGACCATGCGCTGACCGACATGCCATCCGTTGTGTGCTAGAGGCACCATCTGGAGCATCAACCTGTGCAATCCTCAGTCCTCTAATGTAGATCTAACGACTGAGCACGTGTTCAGACACCTTAACGATGCTCGAGTAGTGCGCGATCTAAGCGGCTCACCTCAATCATTGATGAAACATTAGACAACTCCTTCGACCACACCCTAGCTATGTTAGCAGAGAGCCAGTGGGTACAGATCTTTAATGATGTTTATGGTGAGGCTACAGTGGCATCTTTGATGTCACTAAATGCCCTATGCACGAAATGTTCCCTCTCTTCCACTATAAAAGGACCCCTACACCCCTCCATCCTTCTTCATCTCTTCCTTTCTCTCCGATACCACCTCCAAGGCTCTAAAGAGAGCTTGTCCCAAGCCAAAGATGCTCCTTTAAAGTAGAAAATCAAATATTTTTCCTGCTTCTCATCCCCCTTCGTGGAGCATCGCATGGCCGTCCTCTCACCACCTTGCAGAAGAAGATCCTCACCGTGACGCCGTCCTATCCCGTCCTCCTCTCTCTGTCGTCGTTCTCCTTCCTCCAACTTCCCACCACCTTCATCTAGGCATTGTCAGAGCGAGCTGTCCTCCAAGCGACCGTCAAGGGATATTTCCTCATCTTATTCTTTTTATTGCTTTTGTAGTGTAGTTTTACTTCCCACAATTAGTTGTAATAAATAGTTTGGATCATTGCTATAATATTTGTTTCTCTCTCTCTCTCTCTTTGCAAGTAGATTAGCTAGATAAATATGTTGTCAATCTGATCTCCTGTCTATTAAAATACCAAAAAAATTGTAAAAGATAAAAATAACAAAAAAAAATAAAATCAAAGTACGAATTTCAAAACCAAATGTTCACTTCCCTATGTTCAATCCAAGACTCACCTTGAGTTTCGATATAAATTTTATCTGGTAGCGATATTTGCGACTATGACGACAGGTTCTCCAAAACCCTAATTTTCATCGTAAAAAGATGCTTACCATTTTGGCGCTGTTGCCGGGGATCTCGTTCACCATTTTGGCATCGTTGCTGGGGAGGCAATGCTCTTTGGTTTTTCCGCATTTTTTGCCTTGCTTAACTTTTTAGCTCATTTTACTCCTTTCTTTCTGTGATTATAGGTACCCTTTCAAGGTGAGCCAAAGCAGAATAGATTGGAGTAAAGTGCAGTTAGAAGATTATGTAAGTATATCCCTACCACCCCCACCCTAGATTTCATTTTGCCTCACTAATAAATCAAACCCTAATCAACGTAAAAGCTTGCATAAACCCTAGATTAGTCCTGGTTGTTTGATTGTCACTTCGCCTCACCTCACTCACCTACATAAATTAAAAATACAAAAAGAAATACTCTTCTCTTGTGGGATTTAATTAAAAAATACACACTTAACACCCATAAATTCTTATCCTAAGGTGGATAACTACTTTGATTCTACCACTTAACCGAGATCTGACCTGTGGATCTGGTACACTTTAACTCCACACACAAATAAGTGAGTAGAAATTTGATTAAGTTAAACATCCTTGTGTGCCTTAATTAAGTGTTGCAATAGGCCAATTGCTTGAATTGTCTGGGTCGCACCACTCAAATTAAAACTGATTCATCAAGTAGCTTGCCACTTAGGGTTCAATTTCTAAGAACTAACCAGGCACTCCACATTTTTTCTAATTTTTAAAGGAATATATCATCACCAGTGCTTTCAAAACTTGGAGTGCTCTACTGAACTTGATTGAACAAACCTAAAGATTAAGCCCTAAAAGCTACTAAATAAGGACGAGCCCTAAAAGACACATCATCAAATAACCTTGTTTGCAAACCCTGGTTGTACATGCACACACATATTAACTAATCATTAAGGGAACAACCCATGTAAAGGACCATCACATTCCAAGATCACAACCTTCCCAGGCCTAATTAAAACTGAGTAGACATTGGCCTTAGGATTGATTCGCTCTTCGAGATCCAGATTGAGATTGTTTTTGATTAATCTGCTTATACCAGTCCATTTGATGTCTATCTAGGGGAGTATTGTCAAACGACTGCAGTTGAGGGGTATCATTGGGGGGTATCAACGGAACCTGAGGTGAAATCTAAGGGAAGTACCTTCTCCCTAATCCCTTGCTTTAACTGGTTGGATTGGCCGGATAGAAGTAGACCAGATCGTTTCTTTCATCTCAAGACGGGTCTTGGGAGTCTGTAGGTCTTTAGGCTACCCACCAAAGGATAGGTTTGGTTGATTGTATTGCAAGGCACCTTTCCTTGTTCTACTTTCCCTCTTGTTTTACGATGTATTCTTCCACACCACATTCGCATTTCCAATCCTACCCTCCTACTAGTACTTATCCCCAAAATGATTATTATCCCGACCCAACTTATGACTACCCATCTCCTAGCGTGGATAACTTTGATTGGGGATATGGTTCCGGACCTCAATGTCTATGGCCTAACCTTGGACATCATGATTATGATTATTATCCTTCTCATGCCTACACTGATTATAGATCTCCACCCTTTCATGATCAACCTAACCCGATCTACAATCAAGAAGGATATGATGATTATAACTCTTACCCTCCCTAGGATTATATGAACATAGGTCACCACCACTCTTTGAACAACCCGAAATGACCTATTCTTCTTCATCCTCTCTGATGTACCTCCGGCAAGCTCCTTCTCTCCTCCTTTCATCCAATAAATATAGGGCTTCTCCTCACCCTCCCAATGAGGATTCTAGAGCTCTAGAGCTCCATTCATCGACTCTACCATCTTCTCCAACACCTCCACCGATGACAACCTCCATCGTCATTGCCTCATCTCCTTTATCTTCCCCTCCATCAATTAACTTGGGCAAAAGCTTCCCCTTACCCTTGTCAAGCCTTTGCCCAAGCTAATTAGCCCCCACATCACCTCCATCATCATCCACCATCGCTGCTCGTGATGCTTCTTCAAGCTTCACCACCACCGGCCTCCATTCATGCTTGAAGTAAATAGAGTTAGGGCTTTTCTTTGATGTGCTTCGCTGGAGCTTTTGGTGACTTTAATTAGGGTTGAGAGGCCATATTTCATGCACGTAGGTTACGATCGGAAGTAGATTCTTCTCCAACATCAGATAGCTTGTCCGATGACTCGAGGAAGATGAGACCACCTCCTTCTACTGTAGAAGCTTCATGGCTCTTCATTTAGGCCATGGATTGAAGATCCTACGACCAATTCATCGTCATCACTCTAGCAACTTCGCTCACAACGAAGGCGAAGTGAAAGGTGGGACATTTAGTCCCACCTTGTGTAGAACAAGCCCCTCAAATTACCATATAAGGGAATGCTTACCATACTAGTTGTTCAGTATCAGGGGGTCGAGTCCCCATCTTCACACGTACACGCACACACCTACCCACTCTCATGCAGGCAGGTCTAGGCCAATTTTGGATCTGATTAGTGAGAGGCTTTGGTTGGGGTGTTTGGCCCAAGAGAGGGTCGATTTTTGCTTGAGCTGAGGCTTGGTTTAAAAATACTTTTTTTTGCCTTAACTCTTTCTTATTCATTTTGAGTTTGATTGTGACATTAATTTAATAATTACTTTCCCTTTGCATCAAAATCCTATGCTTCATATTTTGTTCAATTGATTAGTGGTATTTGCAAATTTCTTGCTCCTTGAGATGACCTCAAAACTCACATTTCAAGATTATAAATTTTGAATGTTTACTTTGCTCTAGTCACTACAATACAATACATATTTTAAATCTTGAAAAAGTAATCGATCTCTTGCGATGTATGTTATTTAGTCAAGTTAATCAATTAGTCAATCGCTTCATATAAATGTTGTTGATGGGAACACTATCATGAGTCCTAACTAGCTCATTTTGACCCAAAAAAGAGAACAAAAACTCCTACATAACCAAATGAAGGTCCTAACTCAAGGAATAGCTAGTCTGAGAGAAAAGCAAGAAACAAGGGGTAAAACTGTAATTTTACCATTACAATGCAACAACGGGATTTCTCATGGGCTAAACACAGGTCAAATGGTCTTAACATGATAAAAAGTGAGTTGGTTCAAACAGAAAAGGGTTCATGTAAAATCTAGGAATTAAATGTCTTCTTGTAACCCTAAAACAGATCCACTTAATTTAACAAGGTTTTGGTCAGGATAAAATTCACCTAAACCCTCTAAAAATCATGGAAAATTATCCTCTAGGGTTTATAACCTTCAAATTGGCCCTTAGAACCTATTTTGACCTAAATAGGGGTCCTAGTCAAATGTTTGCCCTAAATTGGGTTTTTGTGTAAATTGCCCAATCAAGCATGGTCAAACCTAAAATCCAACTTCACCATTGGATTCCTTAGGTTCAAATTAGGTTTGTACCAAAGTTTGGACCTAAGGGAAATTCACCTTGACCTACTTTGAAAACCAGTCCAGCCCAATTACATTTCTACCCTTAACTTTTGAAAACCTTTGCAGACACCCCCTAGTTTCCTAGTCGTTCTTTGCAATTAGGTCCCTCTGCCATTACAGTGGAGGAAATCCTACTTTGGCGAGGATTCGAGGGAAAGAACTCCTTGATCCATCAGAGAATCCCTTTCAAATTTGAAAGGGAGATTCTCTGAGAAATCCCTTCTCATGTGAACCTAATTTGGAGCCCTGATTTGTACCCAATCTCTCATGCGAATGCACGAGAGATTTGGGTCTTTTTGACCTTCCAACTCCGGCGAGGTCATGGTTGGAAGCTTGGCTTCCAAGCACAAGGCCCTTTGCCATGGGCAATAAAAGGGTCCCCAGATCATTCCGCTCCTCCCAAGCTTGAATTGGCCTGAGATACCCCCTAATTTCCTCTCTTCCCCTCCAGCCAAACTCCCAGCAAGCTCCGACAACCCTTATCCCCCTCTCTCATCGCTCTGCCACAATACCATTGGTAGAGTTATCTTTATCTCCTTCATTCACATCGCACCGCACCAGTCGACGCTCCTGCCACCTTCTCATCATCGCCATCCTCCTCTCACTGGGCTTTCATCTCCGGCAATAGCACATACGAGTCGGCTGCCTCCTCTGCATCCCCCTTCATCTAACCACCCTTAGATAAGTCCTCTCTCTCTCTACTCATCATTTTTCTCTCACTTATTTCTGCTATTATGCCTCGACACTTGCGAACAACCATCTTCTCCACCTTCGGTCAGACCACCGGTGAGGTGCTCCTGCCGCTCCACTCATCCATCCACCTCGCCAACCACCTCACAAGCTTCGCCACATCTCACTGACCTTAAACGTCCCCAACACATCCCTCTTTTCATTCATCGCCACTCGCCCCCAACATGTCCCCCGAACACACCCACATCCACACGCACAGGGTGCCCTAGGCACGCACGCTTAGGCCACCCCGCACCATGCCAACCATCGTACCACCTTCGTCGTGTTCAGGCAAACCTTCCTACGTATTTTGACGAGGCTGCAAGGCCGTTTGCTTGTGGACAGGGTACAGGTCCACGCCACCATTGACGGAGGACAAAGCTTGCTCACAAGCTCGCTCCAGGACTCCAAGTCCCAGGCTTTAGGTTCCAAGATGCACGGATTCGTTCGCGCACACTCTTAGCCCAGTATTGGAGTCAAAGCCCCATGCAGCCTCTGCAATTGGATGCGAACATCTGCTGTGCTAGCGCCTGCGAGGAAGGTGGGACATTTAGTCCCACCTCAGAAGAGCAGGAGCTGGTGCGGTGGTATAAAGTGAAAAAGTCGTATAGGCTTATCGCCTCTTGACCACATGGTGATGTCCCACTCACCCACCGCCTCGTCCGCAACCCACTGCCCACGGACCTGGTTCTGACCCGGATACCCAACTACCCGTGCACTCCTCGCCCACCACCGCATACTCGTAGGCCTGGTTCCAGGTGCGCATACCTGACCCGTTAACCCGAGAAGGCTTTGGGAGAGCGAGCCTAAGAAAGAAGAAAGAAGGGAGATCGTGGGGAGGGTAGGGGTAGGTTTTGCTCTTAGGGGAAAAAAAGGAAGAAGAAGCTAAGGGTGAAGCCAAGGAAGAAGGAGGAAGCCACAGAGAAGCTAAGGAAGGTGAAGGCACAGCGGAAGAGAAGGCAAGGCCGAAGAGGAGCTGAAGTCAGAAGGAGAAAGAAGAAAGAAGGAGAAGAGCCAGAGAAGAAGAAAGAAGCCAAAGAAGAAGGTAGATGCTGAGGATCGCAAAGAAGAAAGAAGAAGCTACACTAGGAGAAAAGAAAGAAGAGAAAGAAGAAGCTAAAGGCCAAAGCAACCAAGGGCCAGAGCATAAAGAAGAAGAAGAAGCTAGGAAGAAAGAAGGACAGAGAATAGAAGAAAGAAAGGAATGGAGAAGAAAGAGATCAGCCAGCACTGTAGCACTTAACATTTAAGATGTCTGATTTTCACATCAGATGTCCACATTTTATTTTATGCTTCTATATACATTGAGATTACATTTCTTGCATTATAACTTTGATTCTTCATTGCATATTATAAATTCGAAAGTTATGTTCTTGATTTTTGAACCCCAATTTGCTCCCTGTGTTCGACCTCGAATTTACATTTTCGAGTAATAAAATTCATTTGTTTTCAAAGCGATTTTGGCTACACTATGACGCATTTATTTTAAAACCTGATTTTGCTTTGATAAACAGCTGTTGTCGGGTTTTGATCCCAGCAACAGTGTCAAAAAATGTAAGGCGATCAACCAACCATAGTTTGTATCAAAAATCATCGTTGTTGTAGTATATGTCACAAATACAAACCGTTATCGCATCGATTTTTATTTAATTTACATAATTTTTACTGGTTTACTCCAGGTCGTTCACTGGGAGGAAGTTATTGATATACATCACTCTCTAAGTCCAAGATTATTCTTTAATTCCAAAAAGATCAGTTTATGTACAATAAAGAATGAATGAATGAATCAATCAATAATGAATGAATTAATGATTTAATTATGTACAAAAAGAATCCATTAAAATGCTTGCAAAAACCTAATTACAATAAAATATCAAACACTACCTAAATATACTCTATACTATCTACTTATAAGTTATATTACTAATACTTACAAATATATATAATACTAACTAATAATACATACCATACTTAACTTTATATACTAACAAATATAGTAACATATATAAGAGCTACAGCGACAGATACAAGTGTCACTAAACCCTAGAAAAATTATGTATAAGTTCTAAAGTAGAAACTAGGGTCTTTAGTGAGGGTTTATTCTGTCAGTAAAGCTACGTAATTATTTATGTACATATACATAGCTGTACTACTTACATATACATACTATACAACGTATTATTTACTTATACATATTTATTTAGATATACATATATGCTGTACACATTATACATTTCTTCTCTGTTCTCTTTACTAAGCCTCTTTTTAGCTTTCTCTTATTATTTTATACTTAGTTGTTTCTCATACTTAGCTAATTCTCTTAACTTACTCTCTCTCTCCCGCTCTTTCTTCTGTGTTTAATGATTCATTAGGGCCCTTTTACTTAGCAAAAAATTATTTAATTAGCGGGCACACCATTCGAGGGATACATAGCACCTGAGGAGGGTGGGACCAGACCTCTACTAGGTATGCCCTAATTTCTTAATTAGGCTGATTAATCACATTTTCAGCTCATCATTTGGCTTAATCAAGCCCTAGCACAGTAACCGGCCCCCAGCCACACACACATCTCAAATATCATCATAATGCTCATATAAGGTCAGAAGTAATGCTCAGTAGATATGCTCAGTTGTTTCAGGCGCCAGGCGCCCGTGATGACTAAGCAGTAGAGAAAATTTTTCAATTTATAGGGTGACAAGCACTTTGCAGTTTTCAATATGGCGCTATTCGAGTGCCTATTCTACGCAACAATTCAGGTGCAGCTGTGCCAAATTCGTAATTTGTCCCTCAATTCGAGGGCCATAGTTTATTATAAAATAAAAATAAATTATGGGATAATAAAGTATTTACATAGTGCTACTTAATTGAATAGTTAATTTATAAATTTAATTATATTTATTATATAAATAAATTAGGCAAAGTATACAGTTTTTACATAGATAATTTTAGGTTTTATTCCTTAATTATGTATAAATTAGTTATTATATGATCTAATTGACCTTATACGGAATTAGTATACACGTTAAGGTGTTTTATAAAGATTTTTATTATATTTTACAAGTTTAATTTCTAATTTATTTACATTTAAATAACACATTTTTAGACTATTTTATTTGTAAATTGAGTTTAAATAATATATACATTATAAATATACTTAAATTAGCTCAAATTATTTAAAATATAATAATATAAATATGCAGTATCAGTTAACTTTGTTTTAACTTAATCTACTAATTTATTTTAATTTAATCTAACAACTTAACTATTAACTTAATAAATTAATTATTTATTCTATATATATAAGTAAATTGAGATATAGGATTTACTATGTTTATTATCTACATATAAATACGTATATACAGTATTATAACTTAATATGGTTATTTATAATGTTTATTAATTTATATAGTCTATTAGTACATATAAGTTAGTTAAATTAATAAGTAGTTATATAATTTAGTTATATACAGTACCATCTAACTTAAATACTTAATTTATATACTACAATATATACATAATTTATTTATATTATAGATATGTATAATTTACATTATAGATAAATAGGCTTACAATATAGCTTATATATACACCTATATACATAGTATACAAAGGATTTTTAGGTATTTTTGAGTTTTTTCAGCTTTTTATGGATTTTATATCTTTTATGGAAGTAGGAGAAGAGAGGGAAAGAAATAGATGAGGAAAAGGAAATGTTTTTGATATTTTTATGTCTAGTTTCTTTTATTAAGTTCCATAGTATACAGAACCGTCGGCTGGTATGTTCTACCAAGCTGAGGGTTTGGAATACTGTGAAACTTGGTATGAACTTAGAAAAATACCTGATCTTCACCGAGAAAGGTTTATTTTATTTTCTTTTTAATTTTTTATATCATTTTTATTTAATTACAAAGTTCACTCATTCTAAGCCTTTCAAAGGGTTTTCTAAGGTGAATAAGGCTTAGAATGGGACTTAAGTGTTTAAAAGGTAGTGGACTGCCTCAACAGACTCGCTACAAAATATAGCAAAGGATACAAGCAATTTAGCATGCAATTACACATAGATTTCATTTAAGTAAACTTGTTAGAGAGTTAGGCTTAAAAGGAAAACTAGCAAAGGAATTAAATCAAGATTACAAGCATTCAAATGAGAATAAAAGTCAATTACAATATATGAAAGCTTGTATACAACTCATACACATCCTTAAACACATGTCAGCTATCTAACTGACTACAACCTAGGCCTACAGTCCTTGTCTTCATAATTTTTCACACATCTGCTGGAACAACAGTAGCAACACACTGTTGGAAATTTAGCAACACTACAGCAGGAACAAAACTAAATTTAGCTGCTTATCTCCTCATCAAGTCATTTATATCCTAGATCAAATTTGAGAGAACTTGATTAGGGATACAAAAGAACTAGTTCAGGGAATACTTAGCTGGATTTGGGGGGAATGTAGCTGCAATTGTAGCAATTTGTTATGACTCTGGGATTCAAAACAAAAATAGAAATCAACCTAATGACAAAATCTGACAAGGGTTTAAATTCACAAAGAAATCATGCTCAAATGTTCAACATCTTAAATCCAAGTTCCTTGTCACCAATATCTTAACAATTCAGTCCATAAAAACTGTTGAACTAACTCTTTCTAATGATATAGAAAGCATGTAGAAATGGTTAGGTCAACATAATAAATCCAGCTAAATCCCATGATGATACACACCTTAAGGGATTTTGAGAATCCCTTAAGTGAAAATCAGATCCTCGGAAAAACAATTCAGATTAGAATCCCTAATAAATCCTCAATCAACATGGTTGATCTTCCTTAGCTCTATCATGCATTAAAGGCATTCAAATCCTCACAAAAAAAATCAAATCAAATTATGGCTCATCTGAGATAAATTCTGACTTTAGAATCACCTCATATTCACAGCCAAATAGTGAATCACATCAAAACATTTCAGTTTGCTTGATCAAAAACTATTCAAAGCTCAAATGATTAAAAATCCTTGCAATCTGAATTCAAAGGAAATCGGGCAAACCAATTCTCTTTTCAGCTTAGATCAGGGGCTTTTGTGAACAAGATGGGATGAATGAGAAGCCCCTAATGTGGTTTTTGATGCTAATTTCAGATCTGAGGTTGGAAACCATTCAGATCTAAAATTAGATCTAATGATCGGGTGAATTGCACGATAAAAAATCATGGGAATCAGAAGTGATATGAAAACTACGTAGAGAGAGAAAGATGTTCAATGATGACTGTATGACAATGTCCCCTCTGATCTGGAATGATCAGAGGAGGTGAGGGGGGGCATTCTACTCTAACTCACTCTTAATGCCAAACTAATAGGCATAACAAATCATCGGCAATTCTGATTCTAATTCTACTCTAATCTACCTAACTAAAGCTACAGCTAAACTACAAAATAGTAAAAGTATTCTAAAAGGAAGAATGGGACCTGTGGGTCTGCACCCGGCAGATGGAGACGAAGAAGGGAGGGGGAGCTCCAACGAATGAAAAGCTTACTAGTGAAGCTTCTGGGTCATCCTCAGGTGTACATCATCCTTAGTGACAAGGAGGAAAAGGAGGTGAAAAACTACACCTCTGTCATAGGTGCAGTGTGTGAAGGGATTAGGAGAATTGGAGGGGAAGAAAGGATCGCTCTCAAGGAAGTAGGAGAGGAGGCGATCCTTTGCGTGCGACCACTGAGGTGCTTAAGTAGCAATTGCAGTGATTTCAGGCACCACGCGAGTAAGATTACTCGACGAGGGCATCGACGACGGGGATGGAAGGAGAGAATGCGCACGACTGCCAACTCAAAATCTTACCATAGGATGGGATCTGGGGGTTGGGGTGAGCATACGTGCTGCTTCGCGTGAAGCTTCGAATCAGATCGAGCCACAGATCAAGATCAATGAGAGAACGAATGGTCGAGGATGCACATGTTCTTCGCGTGCTACAGTGCACACTTGGGAAGTAGCAGGTGCTGGGTTCTATTGGGTAAATTACAGGGTTGGCCCTTCATCAAAGGGGTAGAAACTTTGCACATGAGCCAGTAAGTGGTAGGAAACAATTACAGAGTGGTCCTTCTAGGCTTTCAAAGAAGTCCCTATGGGTTACAAATAGGTCCGAGAAAGTTTTCTAATGAAGGAAATGTGATGCATAAAGGACCTCAATGTAAATCTTCAATTCTAAGGCCTTAATGATGTCCAGATGCCTCCAAGTTTTTATATGTGCTTAATTGAACATTTAAGAAGTTAATTATATTTTTTATTTGAACTTTTAAACTCGTTTGTGTGTTCAATTAACACTTGGATCACCATTTGACCTTTTTCTCAAGAATATCTCATTTTATGACCTAATTATGCAATCTTAACACAGAATTAATGTTTTAGGTATTTTTCTTTGATTCCCACACTTAACCCTTTTTATGTGTTAATTTGACATTGTTTAATCCAGTTTCTAGCTTAACTTTAGCTTTTTAGCTACGATGAGTAGCCACTCATCAAAAAGTGAACGAACATTTTGGCGCCGTTGTCGAGGAGCAACACGCATTTACCACTATTCATCTGTGCATATCTTTCATCCTCTTCTTACTTGATTCCTAACTTCATCTTTATTTTGATTGTTTCAAGGTGAACCAAGCATGAGGCAATGCTCAAGACCACCGGCCCGAATCAACCACACTAAAGGCAAGTTAGTTGTCTTCTTTTTCTTCCTTAATCCCCCATTTTCTTGTGAAGATAAAGAAAACACAAAAAAGATTAGGAAGCCAACCTTGCCTTACTTTTCTAGAATTATCATTGAAAGAATTTCTTGATTTTCTTGAGTTGATTGGATTAGATACACCCAATCCTTGCTTCTTATGACTATTAGGGACTTGCACTAAAATCTCTCAATACCTTGGATAATCACCTTTTTGTTTGAGTCCAAGATGCTACATTTGGAAGTAAATTGGACCAAGAATAGAGCCAAGTAGGGTTTTGAACATTAGGGTTTGAAGTGTTAGTACATACTTGCCTATTATAAAGGAAAAACATCTTCTCACATTTGCGTGCTACCTAAGCCCTTGGTTGAATTGATCATATCATCAAACCCTAAAATAAAGGCTCTAAGATCACTTGAATCATAAAAATTGAGACCTAATAACCTGTTTGAGAATCAAAACAGGGTGGTTCAGGTGACTTGACCTAGATTTCATCCTAAACCTTAGGGCAAGTCAGGTAAAGTTGGTTCAGCTTGTGAATCAACCAACCTTAAATTAGGTCACAATTTGAGTCAACTTCTTAATCAAGTGATAATTCAAGGCACAAGTAGGCTTAAAATTGGTATACTTAGGGCTCAATTCATACATTATGGTCCAGTTGGAACTGCAATGACAAGGAAGGTCAGGTAGGGGAAACCCTATAACCTGTGGGAATGCTCTACCATGTAGGGGTCTTTGTGGGGCTCTTCCTTCTTGGTTACCCTAGTAATTCTTAGGTGGGTAAATTTTTAATCTAGAGTTCCATATGCCTCAAATCGGCCATAGTCATCCATTTATTTTGGTTGCCTTGATTGCGTCTAGAATATCTCTAGTCCCTCATCTGATTTCGTAGTGTATGTACAGGAGGAGGTCTTTGAGGCTTGTCTTAACACCTCCATTAGCAAGTCACACTTGTTAGGGTCAAATCCCGACACACTTGTTTGGGTTCTCTTCTAATCGACTTGTTATCTCTTCTGATCCATCTACATCTGAACCCAATTCTCCATCCTCTGATTCTACAAAGAACCCAGATCAAGAAGGGCTGATATTCAACACCTACAGGACCAGTTGCAGACTCTCACTAACTTGATTCATGCATTAGCCAAACCCTGACCGCATCCATAAATGTGAGATCACTATAATCCCGTAGTTGTGGCTATCGAACCTAGGATGCAAATTCTAGCTGGGGGACCTGATATAGAGTTAAAATCGAATATTATTAACTTGATCCCCCACTTTCATGGATTGGGTTTTGATGACCATTTCGAGCATATTCAAGAATTGAAATATTTGGCCTAGACTCTTGAGCCAAATATTTAGAACTGGAATGTCCTACTCAGGAAAATGTTCCCCTTCTCACTGAAGGATAAGGCTGCTGATGTGAATACCATCATGAGCCCTAACTAGCTCATTTTGACCCAATGAAGAGAATAAATGCTCCTACATAACCAACTAAAGGTCATAATTCACATTATAATATTTTTGAGAGAAAAATAAGAAACTAGGGTTAAAACTGCAATTTTACCAATGCAGTACAACCACGGGTTTTCTCAAGGGCTAAACAAAGGTCAAATGGTCTTAATAAGATTATAAGTGAGTTGGATTTGACAGAAAAGGGTTTATGTGAGTTCTATGAATTAAATGACTTCTTCAAACCCTAAAACTGACCCACTTGATTAACCAAGGTTTTGGTCAAGATGAAATTCACTTAAACCCACTAAAAATCATAGAAAAATATCCTCTAGGGTTTAGAACCTTCAATTTGTCCATTAGAACCCATCTTAACCTAGAATGGGGTCTCATACACATATTTGCCTTAATTTGCATTTTTACATAAATTTCACAATCAAACGTGGTCAAACCCAAAATCCAACTTCACCATTGGATTTCTTAGGTTCAAATTAAGTTTGTACCAAAATTTGGACCTAAGGGAAATTCATCTTGACCTACTTTGCAAAAAGGTCCAATCTGATTACATTTCTATCCCTAACTTTCAAAAACCCTTACAATCACCCCCTAGCTTCTTCATCATTTTCACAAACAGGTCCCTTCGCCATTATAGTAGAGGAATCCTACTCTGACGAGCTTTGAAAGGAGGTTTCTCCTTGATTGCTCAAAGAATCCCTTCCAAAATTGGAAGGGAGATTCTCTGAGTAATCCCCTCCAATCTAAACCCATCTTTGATCCTTGATTATTTCCCAATCTCTCATGCGAACGCATGAGAGATTTGGGTCTTTTGAGAACTTCCATCTTCGGTGAGTTTGCCTTGCTTGGAAGCTTGGCTTCCAAGCACCAAACCTCCTCAGAGACCTATTTAAAGACTCCCTAGATCCAATCGAGTCTCCCCATCTTGAAATTGGATCAATTCTCCCTATATTCTTCTCTCCTCACTGGCCGCAACCCTACGCAAGCTCCGGCGGCTTCTCCCTCACTCACTCGTCACCGAACCACAATACCAGTGGTCGGGTTAACTCTGCCATAGTCCTCTACGTCGTGCAACACCGACCGACGCTGCCTCTGCCCCGTCTTCACCACCTCATCTACAGAGGTATTCGCCTTCCCCACGTCTGGCAACCATACTAGCATGGGATTCCCTTACCTTTTGTCCCTTAGATAAGGTTTCTTAAGTTCCCTATCCTCCACACTTTAGCTCCCTCTCTTTCTTTCCCAAAACCAACCACCGACGCCATTGACCACTGTCACCTTCTCCTCCTCCAGTGATACATCTAGCGAGGTGCTCCCGTCACTCAGCACCTCCATCCACCTCGCCAACCATCCTACAACCTTTGCCACACCTCACTAATCATTTCCCCTCAATCCAATCACTCCATCGACCATCTAAATACCTCCCCGAACAAACCCACCTTCACTGTCCATTCCCTTCACTGTCCGGCCATCACAGCCACCTTCGCTCCACACCACGACCACCATTACATTCGCCGTGCCTCGACGACTATGCTAAACATTCTGATGTGGCCATAAGGCCTTTGTTCATGTTTTCAGGTTCTTTGCCCATTCTCCAATAGCGAGCAAGCTTGAAGCTCACATGCTACACTCCAGGCCTCACTCTGCTCCAGGGGATAGCCCCAGGCTATGCGTAATCGAAGCCCGCACGTATCCACGCCATCAAGCAAAGTCTTCAGCCTCGGCAGCCTCGCCAATTGGAAGCCTCATCTGCTGCTGCAGCGTGCAAAGGAAGGTGGGACATTTAGTCCCAGCTTGGAAGTGGGAAGCCACCCAAAGTCGCATAAATTGATTTTGTGCCAGAGGCTCTTTTCCTCCAACACTGAGGTGAGGTCCTCCTCCCCCCTCTCATCGGACTTATCTGCGACAAAACCCACGGATTTGGCTGAACCTGACTACCTGATTACCCTTCACTCCTCGCTCACCACACACGCCGGTGAGCCTAGACTCGGGTCTGCGTTAGGTCCGATTACCCGACCAGCTAAAGGCTCTGGGAGAGCGGTTCTGAAATAGAAAAGAGAGAAAGAGAGAGGAGAACTGCGTAGGGGTAGGGGGTTTTGCTCTAAGGAGTTTGGCTCCACACGTAGTCAGATTTTGAGAGAAGAAGAGCTAAAGAAGGAAGGAGAAGACGGAGAAAAGGCAAAGGAAGAAAAAGAAGAGAAGAGAGGAAGGAGAAGAGGACTGCAAGCAGAAGAGAAGAAGAAGAAGAGATGGTCAAGCAGAAGAAGAGGAAGAGGAGAAGACATAGAAAAGGCAAAGGTAGAAGAAGAGAAGAGATGAAAAAGTGTACCGCAGGCAGAAGAGAAGAAGAGAAGGTCAGGTAGAAGAAGAGGAAGAGAAGGACAAAGACAAAGAAAGAGAAGAAGAGAGGGCTCGCAAAGGCAAAAGAAGAAGAAGAAAAGAGAAATCAAAGAAAGAGATTAGAAGAAGAAAAGGAGAAGAACTGTAGCACAAATCATTTAAGATGTCTGATTGCAAAATCAGACATCTGAATTCCTATTTCTTTCCTTCTTTAGACAATTTGAGTAACTATTATTTTGTTTACAATTAATTTTACTCTTCATGTACTCATGCACTACATTCCTAATTAGATTTTGAGTAGTATTATGTGTTCAATTTGCATTTATTGTTGAGATTAGTGTGTGAATTCCATTTGCTCCCTGTGTTCGACCTCAAAATATATTCAGGTAAAAAAATTATATTTGTTTTGAACGCTATTTCGGCTATACTACAATGCAACACTCTTAAACACCAATCCAGCACTTTAAACATTTTGGTGCCATTGCTGGGGAGTAACGTGCAATTCACCACTATTCTCTGCATTATTTGATTATATTTGAGCACTAACTTGCCCTATTTGCTTTATTGTGATTTTGCGAGGTACTTCACGAGGAGATCTCGTGTGCAAATCAACCACTCCAAGGTAGATAACTTCTCTATTTTTCCCTAATCAACCACATAATTTTGGGAAGACAAAAAGGAAATAATCAATTAGGAATCACCTGCCTTATTTTCATAGTAATTATCATTTAAAAGGAAAGTTTCCTGATTTGCAAAATTTTTTTTCAAATCTCATTGAAGTTGAAGCGATTTTGTTTAGAGATCCTGGGACTTAATTTTTAATCTTCTATGACTATGCACTTCTTGTTCAAAGTCCAAGGAGAACATTTGTGTTTATCAAAGAGGACTTGGAAATAAATCCAATTAGGGTTTCTACATTAGGGTTTTGGAGTGCTAGTTCACACTTGCCTGCATAAAAGGAAACAAACCCACCTGCATTTGTGTGCTACCCAAACCCTTCATTGAAGAGATCTAATCAAGAAAATCCCTAAAATCAGGTTCTAAAGTCACTTGAACCCTAAAATCCTTAGACCTAACAACCTGGGAGTCAAATCAGGGTGATTTCTAGGTCTTGACATAGAAGTTCATTCTGCCATCTTTAGGGTAGGTTAGGTAAAATGAGTCTACATTGTAGGCCAACTAAACCTCCAAATTAGGTCACAAGTCAAAATCAACTGTTAATTCACGTGAAAATAAAGGCACAAATTAGGCCATAAAATTGGTAGACTTAAGAGGTCAAGTTATCCATTCTGGTCTACCTAGACCCTAAGTGACAAGGAAGGTCGGGTGGGGGAAACCTTATAACCCGTGGGGGTGCTCTACCATGTAAGGGTCTTTACGGGACTCTCTCTTCCTAGCTGCCCAGGTATTTCTCAGGTGGACAACTTTTTGATCCAAGGGTATCATCCACCCCGAACCTCTATAGTCATCCAAAAATCTTTGGGTACCTTGATTGGGTCAACATCACATCCAGTTCCTCATCCCTTCTATTTAGAGCACACACACATATTTTCATTGGGAATCTCTTTCAGATCAAATCACTTCATTCTAAACTTGAATTTTGATTCTACATCTTGATTCCACCATCTGATTCAAAAATGCAACTTGGCTACTTAGGAAAACCATTAAAGAAACCTGAATCTCAAGGATCCATAAGAGATAGAATGGTTGAGGATGCCCGTAGATTTTATGACATTGATTATAAAATCTCAGAACCAATTGAAGACATTCAAGTTAGTGTACCAACAATAACAACTTTCATCATAAACTGTGCCCAGTTATTATTAATAGAAGCAACAAAGAGATCAACCCGGGATATTCTCATAACAGGATACATAGAGATAGAAAAATTACATAACTTTAAATATCTCCAATGCATGAAAAATTATGTACTTTGGGAAAAACACCAAGATTATCTTGAAAAATAGGAAGAGATGTTGAAATTGTTAAAACAAGTTATCAATCAAAAATACCCATAGATGCCCCAAACAGTTAATGAAACATCTTGGAGTAATATTGAGGATCAACATGATTTCCCAAATCCTGGGTTTGAGACACAAGGTTGCTGTGGATTCCCAACCTAGATGGAATATGATATGCTTGATCTTGAATTAGGTTGGGAGGTCCCAATTGTTGGAGAACACGATTTTGAGCTAGCCTTAGGAAACCAACACCCTGGTTCACCAAGCATAGAATTCCTAGACTCCTGTAATGATAAGATTAAAACAACCTCTTAAGGGTGTAAATCCTGGCCCTTATTCTGATAAGGTGACTCTCGACGACAATTTTGACCTAGATTCTAGTAAGTCAACCCACATCCTTTGTCTAGAATCTGGATCTGAATCTTATTGGGATGATTACAAGGTCCCATATGACGAAGATCAAAGTTTGAATTGGGATTATGATTCTGGGCCTTTATTTGATGAATGTCCCTCTCCAACATCCACAAAGATACGGATTGATTTTTTTGGAGGTCACGCCAATCTACGATACAGAAATCGAGGAGTTGGAAGAGTGGGGTTTTGATTGGGTCATCCCTACAAACCAAGAACCTGAGCCCAGAACCAATAGGGACACCTTTTTAAGCTCGGAATCTAGAAATAGGCTAGACCCAAGTCAGGTTGCTAAGTCAACATCGTGTGATTTATTTTATGGTGGAACCTCTAGTCTCGAATCAAATTCAGATCTTGATTCTCACAATTTCTCCAACAATTTCAAATCTTACTATGATTTCGGAGAACCATTATTTCCCGACGACTACGAGCCAATCTACGACCTCAACTCACATGATCCATTCTCCGACTCTGACTCTAAGGTCCCTAATCCCGAGATCATTGATTTAAATTTAGTTTCCATTGAGATGGAATCATTTCTTTGCAATCCTCGGGAATCAAAACCAAAAAGTGCCAAGAGTGACTACAACCCGGAATTTGAACCTTTTCTTGACTCTGATTTTCTTCATCCTATAAGCACTCTTCAGGCATTTACCTTCGAGTTTGATGGCTACTATGAGGACTCTCTAAATGAACCGACCTTTGAACCTTTATTAGAAGAGCCCTCATACACAATTCTTATTGATGCCACTTCTTCCATAGATATAGAACCTATTCGAATCCGTTTTCAACCCCGACCCGCAACCAAACTCAATTTCTATTCTAATTCCCCTCTTACTGAACCGATTGCAGATGTTTCTCCTCCTCATCTTTATCGGGTTTCAGACATTGATCATACTACAAATCACGCCCCATCCTTCTCTGATCACTCCCAGAGGGTTCCTACATCCCCCACTGATTCTTTTTCATTTGAGGATCCCTACTCTGACCAGGCTGATCCAACTCAGCCAAACCCTAGATTCACACTTCCGCATCATTCTGAACTTCACAACATATGGTGGGTTCCACATCTCTTGATCTACATTTATCAACCCACCAGATTGATTGGGTTTGGGTTGCATCATTAGCCTATTGATCTGAATAAGCACCTGGTTCGACCAACCAGGCTTTTGATCAAGGTGCTTGCTCTACAAAACTCATCTAATTTGACCACTCCTCCACACCATTTCTTGCTCGGCTGAAGGCATTGAATTTAGCGCTTAACAGGAGGCAACCCATTATTCCAAAAATTGAGATCCTTCTGATTGTCTTTCTGTACTTCACGTCTATTGCACCCTGAGCTCGATTTTAGAACAGTCGATCCCACCTCTGGTACACGTGGCAAGGCTTGAAATCCTCCTCAACAGTCATCCCAACCAGTTCACTCATCCGATAATCCTGTTCTAAATTCCTAAACCCAAAACTATTTCATACCTTCCATTTACAATGAGGACACTGCAAAACTTAGGCATGGGGGGGTGGTAAAGTACAAACATACAATAATCAAAGTTCAGAAGGGTTCTCAGAAAAAAATCACATATTCCAAAAATACCAAAAAAATGAATAAAATTATGAAAAAGAACAAAAAAATGAGAGAGAAAATTTTGATGGCATATCAATTTTGAGGAGAAAAAGGGGAAGAGTTAAAAATGCCAAAAAGGAGCACAAGTTGAGAAAGAAGAAAAAGAGATAGTCATTAGTAAGAAATTAAGGAATTGACTTAGTTCTTGACCATATCAAAAGAAAATGAAAAGCAAAAAGTGCTAATGAAACACAGAAGAGATTAGTAGGAACGCTGATCTTAGGCCTTTTGGGATATACTCTTAGGCATAAAAATTCAAGTATCTGCTAAGATCTGGATAGTCCTCAAGAGGTTAAGGAAGATGCGAAGCTTAAGTATTAGGTCTAAGGCTTAGGGAGTATTCAACCTAGTTAACTGACCTCTAGTTTGCGGGACTCGGTAACCTAAGCACCTTAAACCACACACAGTCTGGTTCAGTGCAATTAAGTATCAAAATCACACAAATGCATTTAAGTTCTAAAAAAGTCACCTAGATTAGGAGCGGCTGATCAACACAAGCTAATTTGGATGAGTTCCCAGCGCAGAGAGGCGGGAAATTCCCCTCGAAGATGCGCAAGAACATATCATCTCCTCAGTGCTTGTCTCCTAGGATATCTGTATATCCTACTGGGGGATGTAAGCACCCTATGCTGGTTCAGATGCCATGGGTGGCATTATCCTGAAATGTCGAGTACTAGGGCCTGGATTTAGCTACAGAATGCCATGGGTGAGATTATGTAGAAATCTCGAAAGCTAGGGTTCTGAGGGTTGCCATGGGCGGTGCTATCTCGAAGCATTGATTGATAGGGACCCTTCGAGGATTGATGATGGGGACTAGGAATCCGATACAGACTGTGTTGTTAAGCTAATCCGAAGCTAGAAATAGAAAGAAAAGAGAGTGAAAACTCTCCAAAAAGAAAATTCCTCTGTCTCTCTCCTACAAAAACACACTACAAACTGAACCAAGGCTAAAACATGTTACAAGCACGGGTGCTTTAACTGCGGAGTTCAACGAACCTTAGGATAGTTCCTGTGGACCTTAAAAACTTTCATGGTAGACTGAGGCTAGAGCTATTTGGGTTTATATCTTGGCTGGTACTTGAGTACCTCTAGGCCTACTATCGGCATTCTAACCTAATTTACAGAAGAAAGCACACATCACAGTTTTTAAGCATCAAAAGATTACATGGTCTAGAATCAAAGTTAAAACCTTAAAATTTTGCTAAGGGACTAACAAAAGCTAGGCATGGGGGTATGATGGGAACACCATCATGAGCCCTAACTAGCTCATTCGACCCAATGAAGAGAATAAATGCTCCTACATAACCAACTGAAGGACATAATTCACTGCATAACCTTTCTAAGAGAAAAATAAGAAACTAGGGTTAAAACTGTAATTTTACCAATGTAGTACAACCACGGGTTTTACCAAGGGCTAAATAAAGGTCAAATGGTCTTAATAAGATTATAAGTGGGTTGGATTTGACAGAAAATCGTTTGTGTGAGTTCTATGAATAAAATGACTTCTTGAAACCCTAAAATAGACCCACTTGATTAACCAAGGTTCTAGTCAGGATAAAATTCACTTAAACCCTCTAAAAATCATATAAAAATATCCTTTAGGGTTTAGAACCTTCAATTTGGCTATTAGAACCCATCTTGACCTAGAATGGGGTCTTAGACAGATGATAGATATTTGCCCCAATTTGGGTTTTTGCATAAATTACTCAATCAAACATGGTCAAACCCAAAATCCAACTTCACCATTGGATTCCTCAAGCTCAAATTAGGTTTGTAATAAAATTTGGACCTAAGGGGAATTCATCTTGAGCTACTTTGCAAAAAGGTTCAGTTTGATTACATTTCTACGCCTAACTTTCATAAATCCTTATAATTAGCCCCCTAGCTTCTTCATCATTTTCACAAATAGGCCCCTCCGCCATTATAGCGGAGGAATCCTACTCCGACGAGCTTTGAAAGGAGGTTTCCCATTGATTGCTCAAAGAATCCCTTCCAAAATTGGAAGGGAGATTCTCTAAGTAATCCCCTCCAATATGAACCCATCTTTGATCCCTGATTGTTTCCCAATATCTCATGCGAACACATGAGAGATTTGGGTCTTTTGAGAACTTCCATCTCTGGCGAGTTTGCCTTGCTTGGAAGCTTGGCTTTCAAGCACAAAACCTCCTTAGAGACCTATTTAAAGACTCCCCAGATCCAACCAAGTCTCCCCAGCTTGAAATTGGGCTAGTTCTCCCTATATTCTTCTCTCCTCGTCGGCTACAACCCTCTGCAAGTTCCGGCAGCTTCTCCCTCACTCACTTATCACCCAACCACAATACTAGTGATCGAGTTACTTCGCCATAGTCCACCGCATCGCGCAACATCAACCGACGTCACCTCTGCCCTGTCTTCGTCGCTGCCTCATTTACGGAGGTATTCATCTTCCCCACATCTGGCAGCCATACCGATGTGGGATTCCCTTCCCTTTCATCCCATAGATTAGGTTTCTTAAGTTCCCTATCCTCCACACTTTCTCCCCCTCTCTTTATTTCCCAAAACCAACCACCGACGCCACTGACCACCGTCACCTTCTCCACCTCCAATGATACATCCGGCAAGGTGCTCCCATCGCTTCACACCTGCATCCACTTGGCCAACCACCCTACAACCTCTGCCACACCTCACTAATCATTTCCCCTCAATCAAATCACTCCATCGACCATCTAAATACCTCCCTGAACAAACCCACCTTCACCATCCATTCCCTTCACCGTCCGACCACCACAGCCACCTTCGCTCCACGCCATGGCCACCATTACATTTGCCGCACCACGGAGACTCTACTGAACATTCTGATGCTGCCATAAGTCCCTTGATCATGTTTTCAGGTTCGTCACCCATCCGCCATTAGTGAGCAAGTTTGAAGCTCGCTTACTGTGCTCCAGGCCTCACTCTGCTCCAGTGGATTGCCCCAAGCTGTGCGCAATCGAAGCCTGCACGTATCCACGCCATCAAGCAAAGGATTCAGCCTCGGCAGCCTTGCCAATTGGAAGCCTAATCTGCTGCTATGGCATGCAAAGGAAGGTGGGACATTTAGTCCCCCTCGGAAGTGGGAAACCGCCCGAAGTCACATAAATTGATTTTGTGCCAGAGGCTCTGCACCCCTAACATTGAGGGTGAGGTCCTCCTCCCCCCTCTCACAGGACTCATCCGTGACATAACCAGTGGACCTGGCCGAACCCGACTACCCGATTACCCTTCACTCCTCGCTCACCACAAACACTGGTGAGCCTGGACCCAGGTCTGCATTAGGTCCGATTACTCGACCGACTAAAGGCTCTGGGAGAGCGATTCTAAAATATAAAAGAAAGAAAGAGAGAGGAGAGCTACACAGGGGTAGGGGGGTTTTGCTTTGAGGAGTTTATCTCCACACTTAGTCAAATTCTGAGAGAAGAAGAGCCAAAGAAGGAAGGAGAAGACAGAGAAAAGGCAAAGGCAGAAGAAGAAGAGAAGACAGGAAGGAGAAGAGGACCACCGTAGGTAGAAGAGAAGAAGAAGAAGAGGAAAAGAAGGAGAAGATAGAGAACAGGCAAAGGAAAAAGAAGAAGAGAAGAGAGGAAGGAGAAGAGGACTGCAGGCAGAAGAGAAGAAGAGTAAGTTAGGCAAAAGAAGAGGAAGAGAAGGCCAAATATAGAGAAAGAGAAGAAGAGAGGGCTTGCAAAGGTGAAAGAAGAGGAAGAAGAAAAGAGAAATCAGAGAAAGAGATCAGAAGAGAAAAGCAGGAGAAGAACTATAGCACAAATCATTTAAGACGTTTGATTGCAAAATCAGACGTCTGAATTCCTATTTCTTTCCTTCTTTAGACAATTTAAGTAACTATTATTTTGTCTACAATTATTTTTACTCTTCATATACTCATGCTCTACATTCCTAATTAGATTTTGAGTAGTATTATGTGTTCAATTTGCATTTATTGTTGAGATTAGTGTGTGAATTCCATTTACTCCCTGTGTTCGACCTCGGAATATATTCGAGTAATAAAATTATATTTGTTTTGAACGCTATTTCGGCTATACTACAACGCAACACTCTTAAACACCGATCTAGTGCTCTAAATAGCTACCCACTGGTATCAGTTGCTAACTTGACCAATCAATACTTGGGAGGAGATGCAAGCTAAATTTCTCAAGAAATTCTTCCCAGTAGGGCGAACTAATGCCCTGATGCACCAAATCACGTATTTCATGCAAAATGCAAGGGAACCTCTTCATGAGGCATGATATCATTTTCTTGATCTCGTGCAGAAATGCCCTCATCACGGTGTTCCTAAATGGGAACAAGTCCAGTATTTTTACCGGTGACTCCATGAAGATATCAAACTCTTTGTTAATGTGGTCTGTGGAGACAACTTCATGGGTAAAGATGAAGACATTGTTTGGGAGATTCTCGAGAATATGTGTAACAACTCCATAAACAATGAGTCTCTGGGTATGTTCAACTGGATGACTACCTATTCAAGCGAATTCATCCTTGTCTAAGAAATTGCGTCGTAGTATAAGACAAATGCACTCAAATCATTTAAATTTATAATCTCAAAATCAAAAGAGTCTGATGTTGAACACAGGGAGAGAGTAATAGCAATTAATCTCACCAATCACAAGAAATATAAGTAATTATAATCTAAAGTTGATTCAGAACAACTCAAAATGATATATAGATGAAATCAAGTATCTCAATGCAAAAAGAATCGATTAAAATGGTGATTTGAATCACCAATGAACCCTTCGAAGTTAAACTCAAATATCTCAGCAGTAATTGTTAATCAAATATTCCACATCAGCCAGATGAATATCACAACAAAACTAAGGTATTAGTAGATATCAGACGAAGGCACAAGGCATCAAATGCCTTAAGTGCTCAGGGGGATCACCTTCAACAGAATAGAGGTAAAGGTCTCTTCTTCCTCTTTCTTCCTTCGTGCCTCAAGGGAGAGGAAACCACAACACCACAGCATAGAGGCAAAGGCCTCTAAGATTCTCTAAGTGTAGAGAGTAGTGAAGGGAAAAACCCCACCTCTCTCTCTCTTTCCTTCTCTTTCTTTCTCTCAAAACCCTGGGTTTAGCTGGGTAATCGGGTGGGTAACTGGGCGTGGACAGGGTGTAGGCCTGCAGGCATGGTCGCAGGCGAGCAGTGCTCGGTCAGGTTAAGCAGGTCGTGTGGGTGAAGGGGACCCGACCCCCATTTTCTTGGGTGAAGAACGGAGGTGAGGAATTCCTCTTATCCCACTCACTTAGCTACTCAATACACATTGTCGGACTATCTAGTCCTACAATCTTCTTTGCGTAGGTACTGCAGATGGAGCTCTAATTGCAGTCGAGAAGGGTAGTTGCTTCGTCAATTGTGAGTCTGGAAGGATGCCTGGGAGTTACCCGTGAAGCCTGGGAGTTAAACCTGGAGCAGCAATGGCCAGAGGATCGAAGGCATTGTCGGAGATGTCAAGGGCAACGGCCGTCATCCGGTGAAGACCTGAAATCACGAGAACGACCTTCGACCACGTCAAATAGGCTCAGAATGATTGCCGTGAAGCGACGAGTCCAATAATGGGTGCAACATGTGATGCGAATGAGGGTGGAGGCCTGACAACCTCGAGAAGGTGGTGCAAGTGGTCATGAGTTGGGTGGAGTGCGTGAACAGGTAATCCCCTCAATTACTTGAGGAGTTTTAGTCATGAGGACATGGCAAAGTTTTCTGGACCGGTGGGGAGCAAATTGGTGTAGTGTAGCGGGTTTTTGAGGTCACCAGAGGTACGTCGAAAATGAGGGGGCGACGATGGCGTGGGCGTTTGGGCGGTCTGAAGCGGGAGTCGAGTATGTGAGGCAGATCACTAGGTGATGCGGAATTGAGTGCGGGCGGTTGCGGATGATGGAGATGTGGAGTTGGCACCAACTATGATTGGCCGGTGCCTGAGACGAAGGTGCTCCTATAGGTAGAACAGTGATCGCATGTGTTTCGCGACTTTGAAATCAGGGTTACAAGTAACCCATCGTTGTAGTTTCAAAACTCATGGTCAAATAAAATTTACACTAAAACTCCAAGGGAGTCTCGAGTCGAACACGGGGAGGCAACATTTACTTTAATTGAAAACCATGCTTCGTTTTGTTTGTTTTTGGTATTTTAAAGTTTAGTTATTTTTTTGTGTTTTTGAAAGAAGACAAGTAGAATGAATCACAAGAGATATGGAACAAATATGTTATATATCATGAATGTCTATTATAATAATCTACGAAAGCATAAAAAGAGAGGGAGGTGAGAAGAAATCTCTCGAATTGGCTGTTCGGCGAGACGATGGTGCCTGGCGGAAGCTCGGATGAAGGAGGTGAGGAGCGGGACGATGAAGGTGAGATGTAGGAGGACGTTGGGTAGAGGAAAGCTTCAACATTAGTCCGGAATGGAGGTGAGAAGGCAGAGATGATCTGCTACTGGAATGGAGGTGGGAGGACGACTCCAAGGCGACCTATGAATCGGGATGGGAAGAGGGATTAATATTTGGTGAGGTAGAGGTCGCTACACTAATAGGAGCCTTGGAAGCTTGAGAGTAAGCTCTAAAGGGGCATTGGTAGGCTTGCTAGAGCTTAGGATTAGGTAGGAGTAGAGTAGATAGAGATGGCTTGGAAGGGAGGGGTTGTAGGTCCTTTTATAGTGGAGGAGAAGAGGCAAAAATAGGTATGGGATAATTAATGACCTCCAGGCTGTCGCTGGAAGTGTCGCTGTAGGAAGCTCATGCTCGCTCACGCCCACTCACACCCATAGCTGGCTTTGCTAGCGCTCGAATAATTAGCAATAGCTGTAAGCATCGCTGTAGGTACAGCTCATGCGTTGCTATAGGCTGGCACCAACCAAACACGTGCCCACGCTGCTGCTGCGCTGGTGCATGCTCCACGCGCCATGTCCCGCGCGTGCACGCTCAAGCACTGGCACTACGCTGTGCGCATGTGTAACTCCACGCACGCATGCGCACCCGCGCTGCTGTGTGCATGCGGTGGGGCGTGCGTGCGCATGGGCGGCTTGGGCTACGACACGTGGCACAATCGGGGCCGTCCATCTTCCTTTTGTTGTAGGGGCTGCTACAGAGGTTGGATTGAGTCGATTTTCACGCCATTAGGCTGTGATCGTCAACCTGAATCCATCCACGTGGTCAGATTTGTCATTTGAAGCTCTGAATTATGTCACATAGTCCCTTGACCGTTGATCTTCCTCGGACTACATGTGGTGCTATGGGACTCCGATCAAGGTGATTTCAGAGGCTTTGGACTCTGATCGTCATTTTAATCAGATCCATACGATCAGATCATCAATCTCAGGCTCCAAAATAAATATCCTTCTCTCCTGACCACAAAAAGGATGCAATTAACCTAAATTATATACGACTACTCTAAATGCAGAATGATGCATGCTATGCAATATTTATAACATGAAATGCAAATCTACACCTAGGAACTTGCATGAATAGGCATTTTACCCTCAATAAATGTGTTTAGATCATACCCCCATGCCTATCTTTTGATAGTCCCTAGCAAAATTAAACTATATTCTATGTATAAGAGTAGAATTAGGATTAGATTGCTTAGGCCTAAGTCATTTATTAACAATAGAAAATTTCAACTAAGGTCTTAAACTACAAAGACTCAACAGTACTCGGGTGTCTGCCAAAATGCAGACTGCCCAAGTCCTCGCCTTATTTGAAAAGGGAAGATACATTTTTTTTTTCTTTTCTAATTTCTTTTTGTACTTTTGGAGTTTGAGAGTTCTGGGATAACTTTTTATGGCTACCTAACCCGTCCAAGACTCGAAAAGGACTCTAAGTGCTAAGCATCTTGTGTAAATAGTGAAAGAGTCACTAGGTGATCGTTGAAATGGACTTCGGGTTTCTACGACTCTAGGCGACCTTGCCTAAAGGTTTATCTTTTCGATTGGTAGCTTTCTCTCTACTTCTTTTATTTATGGGATCAGTACAAGGGCGAACCTAGTGTATATCACCCTGGTTTACTCTACTTCCCTGCTTCTTCCCTAAGTGTTTTGGGAATTATTGCGCATTTTTTTTGTGAGCTGGGTTCTGGACAACCGGCCAATGAACTATTACCCACGGCAACTTGCCAGCCATACTCATTCGGTGAAGTGTGGTTTTGTTTATTTTTTATTTTTTCTCCTTTTTCTATATATATTTTTTTCTTTTTTTTTTTAAGTAGGTGGCTTCCCTAATCTAAGATTTACCTAAAGGCAGTACGACGAAAATGGTCTTGTGACTGAGCTCTGGACAACATGCCGATGAGCTATTACCACCGACAACTAGCTAGCCATACCACCCTAGATAGTTCATTAGCTACCCAATTTTTGAAGAAACCACCAAAAAGTGAGTCAGTGCAAAAAAAAAGTGTATAGATGCTTAGGGTTAAAGTCCCCCCAAATCAGAGGCCGGGTTGATAAGTCGCATACTTATCATCCCAATTTATTTATCAACTTAAAATGAATTTTAATTGGTGAGGATTCGAGACTAAGTCCACATTCAAGTGGACACCCAAGCTAATTAAGCTCGAAGACCTGAAGAGTCTAAGTGTTTAGGTCCTCTCGTATCATTTCCTAAAGTTAATTACTTCCAAATGCCTAAGTTCTCTTTTCCTAATTTCTTTCTGTTTTATCTTTTTCAAATTTTCAAAATTTTTTTTAATATCATAAGAAACTAAAAGAAATTCTACGGAGTTAACAAAATGATTTCAGGATTAAGTATCCACCCCCCCATGCCTAAATCCTCACTGTAAAAATAAAGACATGAAAGGGCGAAGTAAACATAATATCACCTGAGTGTTGTGAAAATCCGATCAGCTTTGTAGAGAGAAGAGTGTATACACACGCGCTAAGTTTAATGCCTTCAGCTAGGCATAATATACATACAAAGAAGAAATTGAGAATTCACAAGTGCAGGTCAGAATCGAAATAAAAAGGTTGATCCTGAAACCTACCAGTAGAAGATGTCCACAGATGTGGACCAGATTATGGTGTAGACCCATGCCCCAGGGTCGAGTGGTTCTCAAGTTCTAGATGAAAATCACCCAGAACCTAAGGTTGTTGTGTTTGCAAGGCTGGACCTACGGTTTAGTGGTGTGCAACCCAAGACCAAAGTGTCGGACAACGGGTAAAGATGGTTCAATAGGTGCGGTTGTCCGCAAAACATCTAGCTCAGAAAAATAATCCATTATTTCAAGCTAGGGTTGCACGTGAAAGATATCGTAAGGTTCCTGGTAGAAAGTAGGTGGTTTCAAGTCAACAGGAGTCCTTTGATCCAAAATCAAAATTCCCTCAGAATTAGCTTCCCAGATTTGTATTTCAACAATTCTATCTTCCAACATCAAGGGCTCAAGCTCCGGGACCTCTAGCATATCATTCACCCCATATAATTCCCAAGTCTATAAATTGTGGCTGAAGCAAGATTGACATGGGCACAATGATCTCAGAATTCAGCTCTTCGGGGTGCAGATGAGGAATGGGCTCACTGATTGAATCATCAAGTAAATGAGGATTCGAATCCCCCACATTAGCTCCAACCAAATCAAAATCTTCAATGATTGGGATATCAAATGGTTCGTCATGCTCCTTGAGGCCATTTGTCTCACTAAAATCATCTTTCTTAAGCTCAAGTGAGACTTCACTATGAGATTCCTCACCCTCAGAATCAAAGAATCCATGATGCTCATTTATATATGTCTCAAAATCATATGTCATTTCATGGTCCGTGGAGACATATTTTTCATCATTCCCTGGCTCTACGATCTCGGGTGAGAAACTCGATTCATCCTAAAAGGGTTGCTCTAGCCCAACCTGTTCATCTCCAATCTCAGAATATGTATTCCCCCTGATAGGTGCCTAAGCAAGTTCAAACATTGGCTCTCCTAAAGGGGGTTCATCTTGAGAATCATCCCAAGATTTGACTAGGGCAACCACAAATTTCATCCTCAGCCTCGACAATATCCCAAGAAGAAAGTCACCCAGGTCCCTATCCCTAATACTTTGGAGCAAATCCGATAAAGAACTATTAAGTTCATCAATCATTTTGATCATAGGCTCCAATGCTTCAGTGCATAGTGTTGGCTAAGCTTCTAAAGATTTTATGGTGTTCCTCAAATTAGCCAACACCCTATTCTAGATCTGGTTCACCTGAACCGATTGGTTCGATTTAGGTTTGGGTGGGTTTGGGTTAAATCTACGGGAGTCAAGATGTTGAGGTTCTCGGGTTCCTCCCTAAAAGTATGTCATTCTAGGTTGTTCAAAGGATGGTGGCAACCTATATTCAATGGAATACTAGGGAGGGTAGGTGTTAAAATCATTATATTCTTCCTAATTGTAGATTGGATTGGTTTCGTCATTAAAGGATGGAGATCCATAATCATTGTAGGTTTGGGAGGGATAGCAATCATAGTCTTGTTGTCTAAGGTTAGGCCTTGGACATTGAGGTCTGGATTCGTATCCCCAATCAAAGTTATCCCAGCTAGTGGATGGGTAATCATAAGTTGAGTCAGGATAATAATCATCTTGAGGATACATGTTGGTAGGAGGGTAGGATTGGAAATGTGTGAAAGATGTGGAAGGATACATTGTGGAGTAGGAGGGAAAACAGAATAGAGAAGGGTGCCCTGCAGTACAATCAACCAAACCTGTCCTTATGTGGGTAGCCTAAAGACTTACAGACTCCCAGGACCCGTCTTAAGATTATAAACGATTCGGTCTACTTTTATCTAGTCAATCCAACCAGTTAGGAGGGACTGGGGAGAAGATTCTTCCTTTGGCTTGTGCCTCCGGTTCCTAGTGTACCCCCCAGTTGTGGTAGTTTAACGTTACTCCCCTAGCTAGACATCAAATGGTCTAGCAGAAGCTGATTAATCGAAAAAAATCTCAGTCTGAGCCCGGAAGAGTGAATCAATCCTTAAGGCCAATGTCTACTCAGTTTTAATTAGGCTTGGGATGATTGTGCTCTTGGAATGTGATGGGCCCTTTAGATGGGTTGTGCCCTTAATGATAAATTAAAATGTGTGTGCGTGCACAACCAGGGTTTGCAAACAAGGTTATTTGATAATGTGTCTTTTAGGGTTTAACCTTGTTTAGTAGCTTTTAGGGTTTACTCTTAGGTATATTCAATCAAGTTTAGGAGAACACTCCAAGTTTTGAAAGTACTGGTGTAGATATGTTCCTTTAAAAATCAAAAATAATGTGGAGTGCCTGGTTTAGCCCTGAGAATCAACCCTAAGTGGCAAGCTACTTGATGGATCGCTTTTATCTTAAGTGGTGCGACCCAAACAGTTCAATCAATTGGCCTATTGCACCACTTAGTTAAGGCACATAGAAATGTTTGATCTATTCAGATTTCTACTCACTTATTTGTGTGTTGAGGTAAGTGTACCGGGTCCATAGGTTAGATCTCAGTTAAGTGGTAGAATCGATGTGATTGTGCACCTTAGGGTGAGAAGTTGTGGGTGTTAAGGTGTGTCTCTTTCAGAAAATCCCACAATCACATAACACTTTTTTTTTTAACTTTTTATTATGTGGATGGCAAGGTGAGTGGAGGTGGCAAACAAACAGCCAAATCTATCCTAGGGTTTATAAAAACTACCTAAGTTGGTTTGCGTTTGAGTTATTAGGTTATAGAATGAAAACTAAGGTGGGGGTGGTGTGGGGACACTTACAAAACCTTCATTGCACTTTTCTCCAATCTAACCACTTTGGCCTATCTCAGATGAGTACTTGCAATCACAGTAAGATTAGAGAAAAAGTGAGATAAAAGTTAGGTAAGGCAGAAAAAACACGGGAAAAAAAACAAAGAGCATTGCCTCCCCAGCAACAACGCCAAAATGGCGATGTTCTAAAGGGGTAGAGAGCCCTTTGCAGGTATAGCGAGGTGCAGAGGAACTTGAGGAGGATGAACCTGTTTCCTATAGTATGTGGTAGCAAGTGAGAAGACTGGAGGAAGGGACAAGAGGGTTTTGTGGGCCAAGAACTTGCTAAGGGGTTCAGCTTGATGAGGGGGACCCTTTTATAGAGCTTTAGGCGAGCTTGCAAGCTTGGCAACAAGCTTAAGTAGCTTGAATTTTTAGGAGGAAAATTCTTGAAGTCCAACAATTTGCATGAGCAATATGGAGAGATTTGGAGGTGGAATTTAGGTTTAGTCGATCAGGGACCTCCTCAGGATCATCCCTTCCAATTTTGGAAGGGATTGACCAAGCAACCAGGGAGGAATCCCTGATTCAAAGCTTGGGTGCATGGGTTCACACTTGCCACAGTGGCAGGGACCCAACTGTGAAGAAGATGACAAAGTTGGGGGTTTGCTCGCAAGGTTTTTGGAAAGTTAGGGGTGTATGTAAGAGAAAGAGTCTAAATGGATCAAAATGCAAACTAGGTCAAAATGATCTCCGATTGGGCCTAAATTTTGGTTCAAACCTAATTTAGACATAAGGAACTAGTGGTGAAGTTGGATTCAATTTTAACCAAGTTTGATTGGAAAATTTGCACAGAAACCCAAATTAGGTTAACTTTCTATCTGAGACCCTATTTAAGGTCAAAATAGGTTCCAATGGTCAAACCTAGGTTACTAAACCTTATGGAATATTTTTCTATGAATTTTATAAGGTTTAGATGAATTTTATTCTGACCAGAACCTCTGTTATTTAATCGAGTCTGCAATTAGGGTTTTGGGTTATGAATCAGTTCTTGATGTGCGTGAAAACCCATTTCTGTTTGCATGAACCCACTTATTAGACCTTAATGCTCTTTTGACCTTTAATTCACCCCTAGCAAACACTTTGGTTATTTTCTGTTCATGATTTGCTATTAAAATTATAGAATTAACCCTAGTTCTCTATTTTCTTCTCAAAATAGCCTGAAGTGGTGTTAAGACCCTCAGATATATATGTAGGAGCTTTTATCTTTCATTCCAAACTAAAAACAACCAGTTAGGGCCTATGATGGTGTTCCCATCATACTCCCATGCCTAGCATTTGCTAATCCCTTAGCAAACATCTTATGGATTAAACCAGATCTTCAGATCGGATGTAACCATCAGGGTGCCTTACTAAGCTGCATCTCTAGAAATCAAATCAGAATACCAATAATAGGCCTAGAGGTACTCAAGTATCAGCCAAGATTCAGACCTGACCAGCTTCAGCCAGAGTCTGCCGCGAAGGTTTCTAAGGCTCGCAAAAACTACTCAGAGGTTCATTGACCCCTGTGGTTAAAGCACCCGTGCATAAATGTAACATGTCTAGGTTCAGTTTGCTAGTGCATTTTTGTAAGAAAAAGATAGAAGGATTTTCATTTAGAGAGTTTTCCCTAAATCCAACCTTGAATTGTCCCTAAACACGGTCTGTAGTGGATTCCTTATCCCTACCATCAATCCTCGAAGGGTCCCTGGTAATCGATGCTTCGGGATAGCACCGCCCATGGTAACCCCCAGAACCCTAACTTTTGACACTTCAGGATAGTGCCACCCATGGCGTTCTGTAGCTAAATTCAGACCTTGGCAATCGACATTTCTGGATAATCCCACCTTTGGAACCTGAACCAGCACAAGGTGCTTACATGCCCCCGGTAGGATATTTAGATATCCTAGGAGACAAGCACTGAGGAGACAATATGTTATTACACATATTTAAGGGAATTTCCCACCTCTCCGCATTGGGAACTCGTCCAATCAACTTGAGTTGTTGAGATGCTTTTAAGGTAGATCTTCGAGATGATTTTTCATAATAGAACACTTCTGGCAGGTTTTTCTTTGTTACGTGCACTGAACCAGACTAAGTGGGTGAGTTTTCGGTGCTTAGGTTACCAAGTCTCGCAAACCAAAGGCAGGCAACGGGGCCAAATAATCCCTAAGCCTTAGACCTACTACTTCAGCCTCGTACTTTCCTTAACCTCTTGAGGATTAATCCGGATCTTAACAAATACTTGAGTGTTTAAACCTTAAAATAGATCCAAGAGGCCTAAGGTCGATATCCACCACTAATTCCCTAAGTTGTAGCCTTCCAGGTCTTAATTCATCATCCGATCCAACCTAGAAGTTAGGTAAGTTCTATATTCAATTTCAAGGGACTCACTTTTTTTTCTTTTTATTTGCTCCTTTTTCTCTTTTCTTTTCTTTTCTTCTTCTCCTCTTTTTAGTTCAAATTGACCTCTCCTCTCCTCTTTTCTCCCTTTTTTTTTTGATGAAACCCTTCCATGTATTGATTTCTCAGCATTTTGCACTTTAATACCCCCCCATGCCTACAATTTGCAATGTCCTCATTGTAAATTAGGTGGGTTTGAGTTCAATCCAGATTGTACATTAGAACAAGTGGGTGGTGAATGGGTCGGAAAGACTATTGCAAATGATTTCAAGCTTTAATACATGCACCAAAGGTGGTGTCGGCTGTTCTAATGGACGAACCCTAAAGTGCAATATGGATTCAGCAAAAAGATATGTCAGGAATGTTTCAGGTTTTTCAAAAGATGATGGGTTGCCTTCCATTAAGTGTTAAGTTTAACGCCATCAACTCGGCGCAGTGAAGCTTAGGGAGAATGGAGATCAAAAGATACGGTAGCCAAGTTTGAGTCAATAGGTTCAACGAATGGTTTAAGTCTCTGACCATTCATGACAAAAGGTTCAGAATCAAGGCTAACTTTATTGATTTCGATAGCTCCATTTCCGAATACTTGTCTTACCAGAAATGGTTTAATCCATTTAGATCTAAGTTTGCTTGGGAAGAGCATCAGTTTGGCATCAAAGAGTTGCACTTTCTAACCAGGATGGAAGGATTTTCGTGGTATGTGCTTGTCATGAAAGGCTTTCACCCACTCTTTGTAGATTTATAGGTTCTTGTACGTGTCATTGCGTAGTTCCTCAATCTCGCTTAATTGCAACCCGTAATGGATTCTAGCCTTCATAAGATCTAGATTGCACTTCCGTACAGCCTAGTAGGCTTTATGCTCCATTTCTACAGGGTGGTGACATGCCTTCCCATACATGAGTCTAAAGGGAGACATTTCAAACTGGGTCTTATGGGAGGTCCTATAGGCCCATAATGCTTCTAGAAGGCTAGCAGTCCAATCCTTCCTATTAGGCTGAACAGAGGCCTGAAGGATTTCCTTGATCTCTCGATTTGACAATTCTGCCAATACATTTGTTTGGGGGTGGTAAGGAGTCAAGATATGATGCGACACCCTGTACTTTTTCATCAGGGACTAGAAGTGCCCATTCATGAAGTAGGTCCCTCCATCAAAGATGCTGGCCTGCAGAATTTCGAACCAAGAGAAGATGTGCTGATGAATGAATTTAATCATAACCTTATGATCATTGGTTCAGGCTAGGATGGCTTTGATTCATTTGGACACGTAGTCCATGGCTAAGAGAATGTATTCGAAACCATCAGATTTGGGAAGGGGCCCATAAAGTCAATGCCCCAGATGTTGAAGATTTCGCACATGAGAATTGGCTGTAAAGGCATCATGTCAAGTTGGCTCATGTTGCCTAAGGTCTAGCAATGAGTGCATGCCTTACAGTAGTTGTGTGCATCTTTAAAAATCGTGGGCCAATAGAATCCACACTGAAGGACTTTTACGGAGGTTTTATGTCTAGAAAAGTGACCAACACAGGTTTGGTCATGATAGAAGGATAGAATTCCATTGAACTCAAATTCTAGAAGACATCTTCTAATGATTTGATCAGCACCGATGCGGAATAGATACGAATCTTCCCAAACAAAGCATTTGGCATCTGAAAGTAATTTGTCTTTCTTGGCTTTTGGCCAATCAAACAGAATATGATGCGATGCCAAATAATTTACCATATTAGCATACCATGGAAGTTCCGTTTCGATTGTTAGGAGGTGCTCATTAGGAAAGTACTCTGTGATAGGTCCAGAAGGCTCATTGAGTGAAGAAGGAAGATGAGATTAGTGGTTAGCTACCACATTCTGCTTCCACGCCTTGTGGCAAATTTCAAGATCGAATTCTTGCAATTGCAAGATCCAGCAGATTAATTTAGGCTTCGCGTCCTTCTTCATGAGTAAGTGCCTCACTGCGGTGTGATCTGAGTAAATGATGACGTGGGATCCCAAGAGGTAAGACTTGAATTTCTCCAGGGCAAATACTATAGCCAATAGCTCTTTCTTCATAATAGTGTAATTATGCTAAGCCTCATCCAATGTCTTGTTGGAGTAATATATGACCACTGGTTTCCCATCGATTTTCTAACCTAGCACCGCTCCCACCGTGTAGTCAGATGCATCACACATGATCTCAAATGGTTGAGACTAGTCAGGAGATTGCAGTTTTGGTGCTTGGGTGACTTGGTCACGTAGGTTCTCAAATGTGTGAATGAACTCACTCAAACCTCAAAAGGTGTATCCTTTATGAGGAGGTTTGTCAAGGGGCGTGCGATCTTAGAGAAATCAGGTATGAATCAACAATAAAATCCAACGTGCCCCAATAATTATCAGATGTCTTTGACAGAGTTAGGTATGGGTAGCTTGGAAATCAATCTCACCTTAGTGTGGTCGACCTAGATACCTCTCTCAGACACGAGATGTCCCGGAACGATGCCTTCAGGAACCATGAAGTGGCTCTTTTCCGAGAAGAGAACCAGGTTCACTTCGATGCATCTTTTCAGGATTTGGACTAGATGTAGAAGGCATTCATCAAAAGATTCACCAAATACCGAGAAGTCATCCATGAATACTTCAAGGTATTTACCCATCATGTTAGAGAATATGGCTAGCAAGCATCGCTGAAAGGTGGCGGGTTCATTGCATAACCCAAAAGGCATCATATTGAATGCGTATGTACCATAGAGGCAGGTAAAGTTGGTCTTTTCTTGATCCTATGGATGAATTGCCACCTGATTATACCCGAAGTAACCATCCAAAAAATAGAAGAATCAATTTCCCACCAATTTCTCAAGAATCTAATCAATAAGTGGTAGTGGGAAATGATTTTTCTTCGTGGAGGCATTTACTCTTCAGTAATAAATGCAGACTCTCCATGAATTTACAATGCGGGTTGGGATGGTCTCTCCAGATTCAGTTGTGATGATGGTGAGCCTTGCCTTCTTAGGCACAACCTGGATTGGGCTCACCCAGTGAGTATCAAAGATCGGGTAGATAATACCAGCATCTAACCATTTGATGATCTCTTTCCCACGACCTCCTGACGATTCGGATTGAGTCATCTATACATTTCTCGAGATGGTCGAAAGCCCTCTTCTATGTAGATATGGTGTGTGCAATAAGAGGGACTAATACCAGTCAGATCATCGAGAGTCCATCCAATGGCTCTCCAATGCTGCTGGAGAACAGAAATCAGCTTTGTTTCCTAATCAGATGTGAGTCGAGAATTAATAATCACAGGAAACATTTGATTAGAACCCAAGAATACATACTTTAGATGATCTGTGAGGGGTTTCATCTCCATAACTGGGTTATCAGCAGCAAGTGGGGATTAGGGATGGGCCTCAGAGGATAAGGTAGGAGCTAAAGGTGAATCTAGGTCAGTTCTAGGCTCCTCTAACTGTCGATCAGGATTTTCTTACAGTTGTGGATCAGGAACAATCGGGCCTTCCTCTACTAGTGGGTCCTCAACCATAGAACTAATGTCACATACTTCGTCAATTACCCCACAGCTTATTCCTTTCTGAGCCTTAAAGATATCAATCTTTAATGTCTAGTTTTTGAATTTTAACTCGATCTGGCTCTCTTCACAATTGATATTAGCTCTAGCTGTGGCTAGGAATGGTCTCCCTAAGATGATTGGTGTGTTCCTTAGATTTTCAGGAGTCTCCATGTCTAATACGATAAAGTCCACCGAGAAGTAAAAATCATGAATCCAAACCAGGACATCCTCAAGAATTCTTCTAAGTGACTTGATTGATCTATCTACTAGCTGCAAAGTCACCTCAGTTGGTTTGAGCTCAGTTTCCTCGAAATGGTCTACTAGGGATGTAGGTATCAAATTTATGGAGCCTCATAAATCCAGAAATGCTCGATCAAAGTCTAGATCACCAATTTTGTAGGAGATCAAAGGGGTGCCAGGATCTTTTTCTTTTTTTGGGAGCTTGCTCAAACTAATCAAGTTGACTTGCTCAGACAATATGATCGGACTCTCGTCTTGGATTCATGGCTTACGCTTAGGTGTACACAAATTCTTTACAAATTTCGCATATTCCGGTACGTGGCAGATCGCATCAATCAAGAGGATGTTTATCTGGACTTGCTCAAAGAGCTTGACTAGATCTTCATCAAGTGCCACGGGTTTGGATTTCTTCTTTCCTTTGGTCAAGGCCTCAGGAAATGGAACTTATGTAGGTTCCTCTAGTATTGGTTCAGGTTCTGGATCTGGGATAAGGGTGTCCTGGATAACCATCCTAGGGTTGGGCTCAGAACTACCAGGTTGGGAGTGGCTTGGATAAGGTGGATCCTATGCCATCTTGCTATTACGGTTGGTAACATAATTAAGTCTTGCCTGGCTTTGGTTTGGATTTGGTAGGAGTGGTGATTGCTGCTGATAACCTGAGTATTATGTCGAAGCCTCCATCCCATCTGGTGATGGTGCAGAAGGGGCTCGGTAAATAAAGTGAGCTTGGCCCTGATTCGGGTTCATAATGTGCCTCTGGTTCAACACGTTATTTGGATTTGGTAGAGGTTGTGATGGAAGTGCACCAGATTAGAGAGAATTCGCCATCTATGTGAGCTGATTACAAACCCCTGTGATCTTATCCTTATGCTGTTTCTACATAGCTGCATTAGGTTTCTGAATGTCAACTAGGGTTTGTAGGATGGGAGACATTTGATATTCCCTTGATTGCCTGGATTGATAGTTTGGATTTGTCCTAGGCTGAGTAGGTTGGTAAGGGCATGGAGCTTGTGGTCGAGGTTGGAATTGAGATCTTGGATTTTGATTATTCCCTGACCATGCAAAGTTAGGATGATTTTGCCATCTAAGGTTATAAGTGCTAGAGAATGGATCATTCTAGATGGCGTTGAAGTCCTTGTAGGTCTGAGAAACCCTAGAGAAGTCAGAATATGAGGATTCAGAGTTCCCCCAATGATGTAAACACATTTACACTACTTAAAATGTCTATTTATGCATGTTCTTAAGCATAGGATTGTATTTCATGATATAAATATTGCATAACATGCATCATCTCGCATTTAGAGTAGTTTGAATAAAATGGAGGTTAATTGTCTCCTTTTATGTGCTTGGACAGGGCAAACATTTTATCAGGGCTTCGGATCAAAGATCCAACTATATGGATATGATCAGGGCGACGATTGGAGTTCAACGACTCCAAGATCGCCCTAATCAGGCATCCGTAGCATCAGATAGAGATCGGGGAACCCTAGAAGATCAAGGGCCAGGATGGTATAAATCCACACTTCAGATGACAAATCTGACCGCACGGATGAATTTGAATCGACGATCGCAGCCCAACGACACAAAAATCGAGTCAATCCAACATCCGTGGCACCATCTACAACTTCCAGAAGATGGACGGCCAAGATGGAGCAACGTGGTGCCATCTCAGTCGCCCAAACGGCCGCTGGCATTTTGTGAAGGCCCCCACCCGATCACTCTCCGCCGTCAGATGGAGATCCAACGGCTGTGGCCGCCCGGCGCTTAAAACGTGCGCTCGACCATCCGCTCCCCGCAGCGTAGCGGTCGAGCGCACTTACACGAGCGCGAGGCGCGGATTCGAGTCGCGGTGAGGGGATTGGAGGCGCGGGTAATTGAGGCTCGTGGAGCGTCGGATGGAGATCGTGCGGTCGCGGGCGCCCGATAGCGCCGACGCGCGATTGGACGCCCCGCGTAACGCGCGATCGCACGCGTAGGCAGGCGGGTTGCAGCGGGCGCGGACGCGATTTAAGCCGTCCGATCTCGCGATCGGACGGCTGAAAAGCGCTGGACGTGTGCGAGCGTTGAGGAGCGAGCAGCCGAGGAGGCACGTGTGGGCGCGGCGGCGACGGCCACGTCAGGGCTTTAGTGATGAGTTTATCCGTCACTAAAGACCCCTTATTTATTATTTTGAAGATGTAATGTCCATTTTGCCCCCACTCCTTGCAACTATAAAAGCGACCCCCTCCATATGAAATTCTCATCCCTTCTTTCTCTTCTCTACCCCTCCAAAGCTCAAGAGAAGCTTATCCCACACCTGGGATGCTTCTCGCAAGATAAAGTCCAATTTTCGTTCCCCTTCGGAAGTGGATCCCGCGACGACGACGGCATGCTGCTTCATTCCCGTTCTTCTGATTCATCCTCCTTCATCCTGCTTCATTCTCCTTCATCCAGGCGTCGTCCCGTCCAGCTCGTCCTCCAAGCAACCGTCGAGGAGGATTTCTCTCTCCCTATTCTTTTTACCGCTTTCTAGTATAGATTTACTGCTTTCTAGATTAATCTACTCGTCCTCCAAGCGACCGTCGAGGAGGACATTTCTCCCTCCATTCTTTTAATGCTTTCTAGAGTAAATTTATCGCTTTATAGAGTAATTATTTTATGCTTTCTAGTTGTAATGAACAATCACTTCAATGTAAAAATTCCTTGTTTATTCTACATCTCATTTTGATTTCTCTGTGTAATATTCTTTTTCTCTCTTACTCTCTCTCTCTTCTATTTGTTGTAAATAATTAGATAGTTCTAAATTGAATTATTCTATAATAAATAAAAAGAAACACGTAGTTTTTAAATCAAACGTCTGCTTCCCTGTGTTCGACCCAGAATTTTAATTTCGGTATAAATTTTATTTGTTGAACACGAATTCTTCGCTTTCGAACTACAACGACAGGTTTTCCAAAACCAAACACGTTAGCGTAGGTTCGTACACGTTCAACATTTTGGCGCCGTTGTCAGGGAGGCAACGATCTTTGATTTCTCTTCATGTTTTGTAACTTACAAATCATTTACCTCACTTTTCTCCTTTCTTATTGTAATTGCAGGTACTCTTTTGAGGCAAGCAAAAGCAGTAGATTGGAGTAAAGTGCTATGGAAGGTTTTGTAAGTTATCCCCCATTCTTTCCCCTCCATAGATTTCATTCACCATATTGAATCCAAATTCCAATTAACCTAGGTGTTTGCATAAATCCTAGGAATAGTTTGGTTGTTTGGATTCTCACTCACATTCATTCCACCTCCATTTATATAAAAAAAAGCAAAAAGATAATTTTGTGGGGCAATTTTCAACAAATACATAATGTACACCCACATTTAAAGGCACTTAACAGAATTGATTTGTTTCTACTCAACCGGGTTCTGATCTTTGGAACCGGTACACATAAAGAAACACAGAAAAGAGTAGAAATCATTCTAGGTTAACCATCTTTGTGTGCCTAACTTAGTGGTGCATTTGTGGCCAATTGTTTGAGTTGATTGGGCCGCACCACTTCAAATAAAATCGACTCATCAAGTAACTGCCAATTAGGTTCAACTCTTAGGGATTTACCAGGCACTCCACATTCTTTTTAAGCTTTAAAGGAAAACATCTTCACCTGTGCTTGTAAAACTTGGTGTGCCAGCGAAACTTGATTGAAAACACCCAAAGTTGAATCCTAAAATCTACTAAGCAAGATTTGAATCTTAAAATTCACCACATCAAAAACAATCTTGCTTGAAAACCACTGGTTGTGCACTCACACACGAATCAATCAATCATTAAAGGCACAACCCATTTAAAGGGCCCATCACATTCCAAAGCACATTCAAACCTAGCCCTAAATAAAACAGAGTAGACGTTGGCCTTAAGGTTGGACTTGCTCTTCAGAACCCAGAACGAGATTATTTTCGATTAGTCTGTTTCTACTGTTCAATCTGATGTCTAGCTAGGGGAGTAGAGTCAAACGATCGCGGCTGGGGGGTACACTAGGAACAGGAGGTGCAAGCCGAAGGAAGAACCTTCTCCCCAGTCCCTCCTTCTAACTGGTTGGATTGAACAGACGGAAGTAGATCAAATCGTTCCTTTATCTCAAGACGGGTTTTGAGAGTCTGTAGGTCTTTAGGCTAACCTATTTAAGGACAGGTTTGATTGTTTGTATTGCAGGGCACCTTTCTTCCTCTCGTGTATCATGAATCCTTCCACATATTTCACTCATTCCCGCTCTTTCCCTCCTATTGTAAATTATCCTCAACATGACGATTATCCCAACTCGTATTGTAATCAACCATCAGTTAGTTGGGATAATTTGGATTGGGGATACAATTCTGGACCCCCGTGTTTAGGGTCTAACCTTGAACACTTTGATTCTGATTTTTATCCTTCTCAGAGCTACATCGATTATAGATCGTCCTCCTTTCATGAACAACCTAATACGATCTACAATCAAGAAGGATACACTGATCCTTACCCATCCTCTGATTTCACTGCCTTTAGGTCATCACCATCTTTTGAACAATCTGAAATGACCTATTATCAGGATGGGTATAACGAATCTCAATTCGTTAATTCCTCTGCATTGATGTCAAACCCGCCCAATCCTAAACCAACTCATTTGGTTCAGGTTAACCAGGTTCAAGATAAGGTTCTGGCTAACTTGAGAAATATCATTCAATCTTTAGAAGTTCAGCCAACACCTTGCATTGAGAGATTGGAGCCCCTGATTCAGATGATTGATGATTTAAACAAGTCTTTGTTGGATTGGCTCCAGGACGTTAAGGATAAGAACCCGGGTGAGTTTCTACTTGGGAAATTAGCGAAATTGAGGATGAGATTCGTGGTTGCTTTGATTCAGTCTTGGGATGATTCCCAGGATGAACCCTCTTCAGGAAAGCCAATGACAGAACCTGCTCAGGCACCTGTTGGGGGGGACACTTGTTACGAGGCTGACCAGATTGAATTAAAGCAACCAATTAAGGATGACCTGATTTCTTCACCTGAGATCCCTGAGCCAGGTTACGAGAAAACGTATGTCTCCTGGGAACACAAAGTGACAACTGATTTTGGGACATACATTGATACGGATCCTGATTTCTTTGATGGTGAAGATTCAAGTTGCGAAGTCTCACACGAGTTTTCAGATCACGATTTTTGTGAGACGATTGGGCCTGAGGAATCTGATAGATCATTTGATAGCCCAATAACTGAGGAAACTGATCTTATTAGGGCACACGATACAGATCCAGAATTGCATTTTTTGGAGGAATCAATTCAATGCCCTAATTATCAGTTACACCCTATTGAGCTTATTGATGATTCTAATTCTGAGATAATTAGACCTAAGTCAATTTTGATTCTGCCACATCATTTAGACTTGGAGATTCCAGATGGGGTGATGAATATACAAGAGGTCTTGGAATTTGATACACGTAATGAGGAGGATAGGAGCGGGGAAGTTCTGATTTGGGAAGCTAGTTTTGGAGGAAATGGAAGATTGAGTCGAAGGATTCCTTTTAAGCTGAAACCATCAAATCAGAACCCTTACGACATTTGTTTCAAGGATGTTCAACTCAAGCACACATTCAACGATTATCCTTTTGAGCTTCAATTCTCTGTAACCCGACATTTTGGCCTTGGGTTGCATCCTCATAAATCGCAGGCCCGACCCTACTTGCATTCTGATTTTAGGTTTTGGGTAATTTTTATCCAGAACCTAAGATATTCTCGATTATGGGGGATGGGTCTGCACCACAATCTAGTCCACATCTGTGGACCGCTGTTGATAGGTCAGAGGATTCTTCTGTTTATATTAATTCTGACCTGCACTTGTGAATTCTTCATTTCTTTTCTTTGTATAGTGCGCCTAGCTGAAGGCACTAAACTCAGCACATATACAGTTCTTTTTCGATTTCATCTCGGAGCGGACATGACATTCACGCAATTCAGGTGCTTTCTACGCTTTTCCACTCTGTTTTATGTCTTTTTAATACAATGAGGACATTGCATTAGATAGGCATGGGGGGGTGGATATTTATCTCTGAATTCATTTGTCAGCTCCGTAGATTTGTTTTATTTTCGTTTATATTAAAAAAAAAAATCAGAATTAGGAAGAGAATTTAGGTTTAAGAAAATTTTCAATCTTAAGAAATACTACATTAAGATCTGAACACAAAGACCCTTCAGGTCTTTGAACTTAATCAGCCCGTGTATCCACTAAAATGTGGATTTGTTTTTCGAATTCTCGCCAACTTGAATTTTATTTTAATAGGAGTAAATAAGTTTGGGTGATAAGTACATGGCTTATCAACCCGCCCTCTGATGTAAGGGAATTTTGAGTCTTAAGCATCTACACACTTTCTTTGCACTGACTCGTTGTTCGACGATTTTAACTGAAATTGGGTAGCTAATGAACCTTCTAGGGTGATATGGCTGGCAAGTTATCGTGGGTAACAGCCCATAGGTAGGTTGTCCAGAGCCCAGTCACTGGACCTTTCTCTTTTTGCTGCCTTTAGGTAAATCTTAGATCAGGGAAGCCACCTACTTAAAAAAAGAAAAATAAAATCAAAAAGGAGAAAAGAACAAAAATAAATAAGCCACACTTTGCCGCACGAGTATGGCTGGCAAGTTGTCGGTGGTAACAGCTCATCGACCGGTTGTCCAGAACCCAACTCAGAAAATGCACTAAAAATTCCCATAACACTTAGGAAGAAGCAGAGAAGTAGAATAAATCGGGGAGATATACACTGGATTCACCCTTGTGTTGACCCCGTTAAAAAATAAAAGTAGGGAGAAAGCTACCGGTTGTAACGATACACCTTTAGGCAGAATTCCTTTTGAGGTCACCGAGAGACGTAGAAATCCGAAGTTCGTTCTAATTGCCGGTCAACGAGTTTATCACAATCACAATAAGATGCTTAACACTTAGGGTTCTCATCAAATCTTGGGTGAGTTGAATGGCCGTAGAAAGCCACTCTTAAACCCTAAAATTTGAAAATCCAAAAAAATTAGAAAAGAGTAAAAAGAGAAAAAGAAATTTTTCTTTGAATAAGGCAAGGGCTTGAGGCGGTCTACATTTTGGCTGATACCCGGGCACTGTTGTGTCTTTGAAAGTTCAGTTCTTAAGTAGACAATTTCTTAATGATTGAAAATAACTCAGGTCCAAATAATCTAACCTAATTCTTTTATAAATAGCATATAGTTTTTGCTAGCGACTAACAAAAGATAGGCATGGGGGTATGATGTAAACACATTTACACTACTTAAAATGTCTATTTATGCATGTTCTTAAGCATAGGATTGCATTTCATGATATAAATATTGCATAACATGCATCATCTTGCATTTAGAGTAGTTTGAATAAAATGGAGGTTAATTGTCTCCTTTTATGTGCTTGGACAGGGCAAACATTTTATCGGGGCCTCGGATCAAAGATCCAACCGTATGGATATGATCAGGGCGACGATTGGAGTTCAACGACTCCAAGATCGCCCTAATCAGGCATCCGTAGCATCAGATAGAGATCGGGGAACCCTAGAAGATCAAGGGCCAGGATGGTGTAAATCCGCACTTCAGATGACAAATCCAACCGCACGGATGAATTCGAATCGACGATCGCAGCCCAACGACACAAAAATCGAGTCAATCCGACATCCGTGGCACCATCTACAACTTCCAGAAGATGGATGGCCAAGATGGCGCCACGTGGCACCATCTCAGCCTCCCAAACGGCCGCTGGCATTTTGTGAAGGCCCCCGCTGTCAGATGGACATCCAACGGCTATGGCCGCCCGGTGCTTAAAACGTGCGCTCGACCATCCACGCCCCGCAGCGTAGCGGTCAAGCAGGCTTACGCGAGCGCGGGGCGCGGGTTCGAGCCGCGGTGAGGGGATTGGAGGTACGAGTAATTGAGGCGCGTGGAGCGTCGGATGGAGATCGTGCGGTCGCGGGCGCCCGATAGCGCCGACGCACGATTGGACTCCCCGCGTAACGTGCTATCGCACGAGCAGGCGGGCGGGTTGCAGCGGGCGCGGACACGATTTAAGTCGTCCGATCTCGCGATCGGACGGCTGAAAAGCGCTGGACGTGCGCGAGCAGCCGAGGAGGCACGCGTGGGCGCGGTGGCGACGACCACGTCGGGGATTTAGTGACGGATTTATCCGTCACTAAAGACCCCTTATTTATTATTTTGAAGATGTAATGTCCATTTTGCCCCCACTCCTTGCAACTATAAAAGGAGACCCCCTCCATATGAAATTCTCATCCCTTCTTTCTCTTCTCTACCCCTCCAAAGCTCAAGAGAAGCTTGTCCCACACCTGGGATGCTTCTCGCTAGATAAAGTCCAATTTTCGTTCCCCTTCGGAAGTGGATCCCGTGACGACGACGACGTGCTGCTTCGTTCCCGTTCTTCTGATTCGTCCTCCTTCGTCCCGCTTCATTCTCCTTCATCCAGGCATCGTCCCGTCCGGCTCATCCTCCAAGCAACCGTCGATGAGGATTTCTCTCTCCCTATTCTTTTTACCGCTTTCTAGTATAGATTTACTGCTTTCTAGATTAATCTACTCGTCCTCCAAGCGACCGTCGAGGAGGACATTTCTCCATCCATTCTTTTACTGCTTTCTAGAGTAAATTTATCGCTTTCTAGAGTAATTATTTTATGCTTTCTAGTTGTAATGAACAATCACTTCAATGCAAAAATTCCTTGTTTATTCTACATCTCATTTTGATTTCTCTGTGTAATATTCTTTTTCTCTCTTACTCTCTCTCTCTCTTCTATTTATTGTAAATAATTAGATAGTTCTAAATTGAATTATTCTGTAACAAATAAGAAATGCGTAGTTTTTAAATCAAACGTCCTCCTCCCTGTGTTCGACTCGGAATTTTAATTTCGGTATAAATTTTATTTGTTGAACACGAATTCTTTGCTTTTGAACTACAACGACAGGTTTTCCAAAATCGAACACGTTAGCGTAGGTTCGTACACGTTCAACTCCCAACTAAAGTAGGTTGGTTTGGAGCTTCCTCTGAAACCAAGATCAGATGGGGGTGGATATGGATCCATCCCCTGATGAGAGTGGTGATAATTGTTATGCACAACCTCCCTACTAGTTGATGGTTGCGCATACATGATCTGCTGTGCTTGGGCGATTCTCTGTAGATGTTGAGCTAATTCGTCCACCTTCTTCTCGATAATAGTGACCATGTCTAGGCGACTGGCCATCAGTTCCAGATCAATGAATGCAGACAGGCCCTGAGTCTCGTGTGCCCCCCATGTGTTTTTCAATGCTCGAATAGTTGTCTGGTCGAACATACCCATAGATTCATTGTTTATGGAGTTCTCACACATATTCTTGAGAATCTCCCAAACGGTATCTTCATGTTGACCCATGATGCTGCCACCACAGGTTGCATTAACAAATATCTTGACCTCGTCACAGAGCCCATGGCAAAAAGACTGGACTTATTCCCACTTAGGAACTCCGTGATGGGGGCATCTCCGCATGAGATCCAAAAAATGATCCCATGCCTCATGAAGTGGTTCTCCTGGATTCTGCATGAATTGTGTGATTTGGTGCCTTAGAGCATTTGTCCGACCAACGGAGAAAAATTTCTGTAAGAATTCATTTTGTAGATCCCCCCAGGTGTTGGTTGGACGATTCAGAGTCTGCAACCAATCAGTAGCTTTACCCATGAGTGAGAAGGAGAACATCTTCATGAGCAGGATATCTCAATTTTCTATAGCTGGCCTGAAGGTCTAGGCCAGATGTTTTAGCTGCTTGATGTGCTGGAAGGGATCTTCAGAGTTTGAGCTGTGGAATTTAGGAATAGCATGGATCATGTTTGGCTTGAGTTCAACATCAGACCCCCTAGTAGGGATTTGTACTCTAGGTTCAATCTACACCGCGGTGGGATTGTAGTGATCTCGCATTTGAGGCTGTAGTGGTGGATTGATGTATGCATGGAATAGATCATTGAGATGTTGTAGCTGATCTTGGAAGTTTGGTTCTTCGCCTTCTTGTTGTTTCATGGCTATGGATGAAGGAGATCTAGGCTCAGATGAATCAGAAGAGATATTAATCTGGTCGGATGGTAGCACAAACAAGTGAGCTAAGGCTTGGCCTCAGCGAGAATGAATATCTAAAGGAGGTCTCAAGGGTGGTCTTAAGGACCTCCTCCAAACATACACTAGGAAACCAGATGAGGGACAAAATATGTGATGGACCAAATTGAGGCACCCAAAAACTTTTGGATGACTAAGGAGGTTCGAGGCGAATGATACCTCTTGATCAGAAAATTACTCAACTAAGAAGTACTTGGGTAACCAAGGAGGGAGAGTCCCACAAAGACCCCTACACCGTAGAGCATCCCCACGGGTTATAGGGTTTCCCCTACCCGACCTTCCTTATCACCGTGAACTAGATCGGAATGAATAACTTGATCTCTTAAGTCTACCAAATTTTAAACCTGAATGATGGTGCTTTTGATTTCACTTGAAATTTAGAGTTGATTGTGATTTGTGACCTAACTTGAAGGTTGGTTGACCCACAAGGTGGATCAACCTCACCTAACCTACCTTAATGTTGAGGATGAGTTGGGTAATGAACCCAAAATCACCCTAAGAATTTGCAAGCAAGTTACTAAATCCAAACCTTTAAAGATTCAAGTGAATAATAGAACCTTCTTTTAGGGTTTTCTTGATTAGGTCAATTCAAGCAAGGGTTTGGGTGACACACAATGCAAGGAAATCAATTCTCTTTATTTCAAGCAAGTGTGTTTTCTCAACCCTAAGATGGAAACACTAATTTGGTTCTTTTTTTGGTCCAATCAGTTCTTTTCCAAATGTGGAACCTAGGGCTCAATCAAGAAGGTGAATAGCCCTAGGCACCTTAAATCCTTAGTAGGTGCAAAAATCTAGAAGGGGATCTCTAGAAAAGCAAATCAGGCAACTTGGGTGATTAATTCTATGAAAATAATGCAAGTTTGATCCTAATTGATTTCCTTTTCAATTCTTTCCAGAAATAGGGGGCTTAAGAAGATGGAAATGAGATTACCTGACCTTGGAGTGGTTGTTGTGCGGCTGATCTTCTCCGTGTACCTCACACAAACACAGTAAAATAGATAAAGCAAGTTAGTATCAGATCAAAAGTTGTAATCAGTGAAATCAAATTGCACGTTTCTCCTTGACAATGGTGCCAAAATGTTTAAGAGAATTCGCCGTTGTTTAATAAATTACGTCGTTGTATAGGACAAATGCGCTCAAATCATTTAAATTTATAATCTCAGAATCAAAAGAGTCCGAGGTCAAACACAGGGAGCAAGTAATAACAATTTAATCTCACCAATCACAAGAAACATAAGTAATTATAATCTAAACTTGATTCAAAACAACTCAAAATGATATATAGATGAAATCAAGTATTTCAATGCAAAAAGAATGTGTTAAAATTGTGATTTGAATCACCAATTAATCCTTTGAAGTTAAGCTCAAATATCTCAACAGTAATTGTCAATCAAATATTTCACATCAACCAGATGAATATCCCAACAGAACTACGGCACCAGTAGATATTAGATGAAGGCACAAGGCATCAGACGCCTTAAGTGCCCAAAGGGATCAACTTCAACAGAACACAGGCAAAGGCCTCTTCTTCCTCTTTCTTCCTTCGTACCTCAAGATAGAGGCAACCACAGCACCACAGCACAGAGGAAAAGGCCTCTCAGATTCGCTAAGTGTAGAGAGCAGTGAAGAGCAAAACCCCCCTCTCTCTCTCTTTCATCCTCCTTTCTCTCAGAAACCTGGGTTTAGCTGGGTAATCAGGCAGGTAAATTGGCATCGACAGGGTGCTAGCCTACAGGGGTGGTTGCAGGCAAGCAGTGCTCGGTTGGGTTAAGCGGGTCGTGAGGGTGAAGGGGACCCAACCCCTATGTTCTTGGGTGAAGAACAGGGATGAGGAATTCCTCTTATGCCACTCACTTAGCTGCTCAGTACACGATGTCGAAATATCTAGTCCCACAATCTTCTCCGCGCAGGAGCTGTAGATGGAGCTCTAATTGCAATCGAAAGGGGCACTTGCTTCATCAATTGTGAGTCTAGAAGGATGCCTGGGAGTCACCCACAAAGCTTGGGAGTTAAACCTGGAGCAGTCGTGGCCAGAGGACAGAAGCGTTGTTGGAGAAGTCGAGGATAGAGGCCGTCGTTCGGTGAAGAGATGAAATCACGAGTATGGCCTTGCAGCCACATCAAATAGGATTAGAAGGATCGTCATGAAGCAGCGAGTGCAGTGGTGGGTGCAGTGTGTGATGGGAATGAGGGTGGAGACCTGACAACCTCAAGAAGGTGGTGTGTGGTGACGTTTTCACAACCGCGGCTAGTCTTGTTTGTTTTAATGCTTATTACAGTAATATCGTTGTGGTATAAAATAAGACAGCTACGGTTGTCGTTACCATTCAAATTTTACTCGAAAATAGTTTCCCGAGGTCGAAATCAAGGAGCTACTGGAATTCTAGAATTACAATGTTTCTTTATTACAAAAATAAGAGAGAGAGAGAGGGAGAAATAGATTTCTGTCTTTTGGCTTTTTCTTCTTCTCTTCTTTCTCTCTTTGCTTGTCTTCTTCTTCTCTTCTTTCTCTTATCTTCTTTACGGGCCTTCTTCCTTGGTCTTCTGGTTGTCTTCAGTTCCTCTGCTTGTCTTCCATTTCCTATCTTCAGTTCTTCTTCATCTTCTTTTCTTTATCTTCTTTCTTTCTTCTTCTGCAGAACCTTTTCTTTTCTTTTTCTTCTTCTCTGCTTTATCTCCTCTGAGGCTTTATCCATCGTCTGATATCGCAATCAGACGACTTAAACGGGGGTCTGCTACAGTGCTTCCCCTCTCTTTTCTTCCTTTGCTGCTCTTTCTTCTTCTTCTTCTTCTTCTTCCCGCTTCTTCTTCCTTGGTCTTCTGCCTTGCTCAGCTGCAAGGCTTCTTCAGAGCTTCTTCTTTCTCTCCTCTTCTTCTTCTTCTTCCTGCGGCCAAGTGGTGAACCTTCTTCCTTCGAACCCTGTTCCTGCATGAGGCACAGCAAAACCTAGCCCTTCCCTCTACCCGCACGTCTCTCTCTCTCTTTGTAAATCGCTCATAGGAAGCTCTCCCAGAGCCGGTTATCAGGTTGGGTAGCGTACCTGTGACCAGGCGCACCAGCGTGGGTGGTGTGCGAGGAGTGCAGGGTAAACGGGTCAGCCAGGTCTGCATGGCGTGGGTCGCGGATGAGGAGGGCGAGTGGGCGAGGGGACCTCACCCCGTGTTCTGAGGCGCTTAAGTGAAAACACAAAATCAACTTAAATGGGTGCGGCGCTTCGAAATCCCACGATGTGGGAGTAAACTTTGTCCCTCGCGCATGCGCACCCGCAGGATGGACGCGACCTGGCCTCAGCAGCAATGCCCTTGTTTCTCTTCGTAGACCCGCTCCTTGCCTTCGCGCAAGTCCCTCCAGTTCACCTCAACTGGAATCCTGCTGCTTTAGGGCTTGGAGCTCGCTTGGAAGCTCCTCACCTTGTCGCCAATGACGGCCGGGGCTGAAGATCTGCCGAACACAAACAGGGCCTCTCAGCCTAATCAGACCACAGGGGACCTTCGTTGTGGCACAGTGAAGGTAATGCGGGGTATAGTAGGTTGTGGGGCGGTGCCTGGTGGCAGCCCTAGGTCGGACTGCAACTGAAAAAATGGGTTTGATTAGGGGAGTGTTGTGGAGGTGTGGAGTGGCAGTGGAGGGGCGGGGGGTGTCGGGTGAGGTGAGGTGGAGCTTTTGGGGTAGGTGGCGAGTTGTGTGGAGCGGTGGATTGACGGGGGCAACTCGCCGGAGAGTGGCCGGAGATGGAGAAGGTGAGGGCGGTCAGGCGCGGTCGAGGGGCAATTGAGCGAATTAAGTTGGGGAAAAGAAAGAGGGGAGGAAGGGAAATAACTGTTACTTACCTATAGGGATGAAGGGGGCCGGAGCAGGGCGGTAGTCGTACCGACTGTCGCCGGAGAAGAAACACCCAGAGGGGGAGAGCGGTGGCGAGGAAGAGAGTAGGAGGGTGCGTGCTGGGTACGACGCGACGCTAGAAGATCAGGAGAAGGTGGCTCTGCTACTGGTATTAAAGCAGAGCGACGAGACGGAGGAGGAGGGGCTGCCAGAGCTGGTGGGTTTCTGTCGGAGTGGGAAGAGAGGAAGGGTTAGGGTTTTCTCCGTCAGGACCAAGCTGGGAGAATCGGCTAGCGACGCTGGCCTTTATAAAGGCGGTGGCGGAGGGGTGGGCGTAGGGATGGGCGTAGGGAGGCGACGTGCCTCCCTCGCCGGAGAATGGCCGGAAGTGTGACCCATACCTTCCGCGCGTTCACACGGAAGGTGTGGGCGTCGACAGATGGCATGGCGGTGTCCCTGCGACAACAGACGTCGCAGGGAACACCGGGTTCAATCTGCAGGACACCTCCCTCACCCTGCGCGGCGCCATGCTCCGCGCAAAGTCGCCGGAGCATGGCGTTGCGCAGAGAATTGCAGGAGGGACCTAAACACAAAGAACGACGAAGAAAATAGGGGCCAAAATGCAAGGGTTTCGAAAGTTGAGGGTCAAAAAATAATAGATGAGGACCAAATTGCAAAGTCGGTCAAGAAGGTTTCTTCTTAGGCTCAGGTTTTTATGCATGACTAAATTGGACCTAAGGATTTTAATGGTGGATTTTATTTCTAGGTCAGACCTTGTTTGACCAGCCAATTTACGTAAAAACCCAAATTAAATCATTAATTGGGCATGGTTCTCAATGTAGGTCAAAATAGGCTTCCAAGGACAAATTGAAGGTTCTAAGCCCTAGAGATTATTTTTCTATGAATTTTAGATGGTTTAGTATATTTTTACCCTGCCTCGAACCTCGTGAATTGAATTGGGTTTATTTTAGGGTTACAAAATGTCATTTAATTCCTTGGAGTTGCTGTAGCCCTTGTTGGATCAGATCATCCCACTTTCCTTCTTATTAGGTTAGTTTGACCTATGTTTGGACCCTGAGTTACCCTGTTTGCAGATTGTGTTGGTGAAATTGCATTTTTACCCCTTATGACTTATTTTCTTCTTAAACTCAGAATTCTATGAGTCAAGCCTTTATTTGAGTTATGTAGGAGCTTTTTCTCGCATATCTAGGTTAGATTGTGCTAGTTAGGGTTCATGATGCGGTTCTCATCATACCCCCATGCCTATCTTTTGCTAGTCCCTTAGCAAAAACTTAAGGTTTAACCTTTGTTCTAGACCATGATATTTTTAATAATTTCAGATAAGTGCTTTTTCATTTGAACTTAGATTAGGTTAGAATGTTGACCATAGGTCTAAAAGGTACTCTAATACCAACCAAGATCCAGATCTGTCTAGCCTCAGCCTCAGCCTCAGTCCTTAGCAAAGGTTTTTAAGGTCCACAAGAACTAACCTAAGATCTATTGGACTTTGTGGTTAAAGCACCCGTGCTTGAAATGATTTTAGCCCTGGCTCAGTTCGCAGTGCATTTTGTAAGAGAGAGAGATAGAAAATTTTTCTGTTTGGAGAGTTTTCTCTCTCTTTTTTCTTTTTAATTCTAGCTTAGGATTGGCTTTCCAACACGATCTGTATCAGATTCCTTGCTCCCATCATCAATCCTTAAGGGTTCCTGGCAATCGATGCTTTGAGATAGCACCGCCCATGGCAACCCCCGGAACCCTGGCTATTGAGATTTCGAGATAATCCCATCCATGGTGTTCCGTGGCCGAATCCAGATCCTGGCAATTGACACTTTGTGATAATGTCATCCATGGAATCTGAACCAGCAGAGTGCTTACATGCCCCCAGTAGGGTATGTAAATATCCTAAGAGACAAGCACTGAGGAGATGATATTTTGTTACGGATCTTCGAGGGGGATTTCCCACCTCTCCGTGCTGGGAACTCGTCCAAATCAACTTGTGTTGATCGGCCGCTCCTACTCTAGGTGTATTTTTCAGAATTTTGCGACGCTTCTGCGTGATTTTGATTTTTACACTTACTGAACCAGGCTGTGTGTGAGATTAGGGTGCTTAGGTTACTGAGTCCCGTAAACCAAAACTTAGTTAATGAGGCCAAATACTCCCTAAGCCTTGGACCTAATACTAAGCTTTTCATTTTCCTCAACCTCTTGAGGAATGTCTAGATCTTAATGGGTACTAAGAGTCTGTCCAAGAATGCCTAAGGTTTGCGTTCTTACTAATCTCACCATGCACTTTTCATTTCTTTTCTTGAATGAGGTCTAGAACTTAGGTCAATTCCTTATTTTCTTACTAATGACTCACTCTTTTCTTTTATTTTTGCGCTCCTTTTTCATTTTGTTTCTTTTCCTTCTCCCACAAAATTTCCTTTCTCCTCTTATTATTTTATTCTTTTTTGAATTTTTTTTTAATTTTTATGGTGTTTTTGGCATATGTGAATTTTTTTGTTTAAAACCTTTTCTTACAAATTTTGCACTTTTATACCCCCCATGCCTAAGGTTTGCAATGTCCTCATTATGACTTAGGGGGTTTTTATTTACTTAGTTCATTCCTCAAGACAGATGTTTTGATGAGTGAATGGGTCAGGATGATTATTGCGGACGATTTCTAATCCCAGATGCAAGCATCTGAGGTGGAGTCGGCTGTCTATAAGGGCGAACCTTAAGTGCAAAAAGGTGTCAAAAAGGTTTTAGGTTTTCAAGGAAAATGGCGGGTTGCCTCCCATTAAGCGCTGAGTTTTACACCATCGGCTGGGCATAATAAGCTCAAGGGGAATGGTGGATATAAGATGATTCAGCCAAATCAGTAGAAGTTACATTAATGAATAGCTTGAGTCTCTGACCATTCACGATGAAAGGTTCGGAATCGTGGCTGAGCGGACTGATTTTGATGGCTCCATTTCCAAAAATCTGTCGGACCAAGTATGGTTTGACCCACTTGGATCGCAACTTTCTAGGGAAAAGTTTGAGTCGGGCATTAAAGAGTAGGACCTTCTTACCAGGATGAAAGATCTTTCTCGAGATATGCTTGTCATGGAAGGCTTTAACCCGCTCCTTGTAGATTCACGAGTTCTCATACGCGTCTAGGCGTAATTCATCGATCTCGCTAATTTGAAGTTTTCTGTGGGTTCCAGCCTTCGAAAGATCTAGATTACAGTTCCGTACTACCCAATAGGCTTTATGCTCCAGTTCGACGGGAAGGTGACACGCCTTCCCGTACACCAGTCTAAAGGGAGACATGCCTAATTGGGTTTTGTGGGCGATCCTATAGGCCCACAAGGCTTCTGGAAGTCGGGACGACCAGTCCTTCCTACCAGGCAGAACAGTGACCTGCAGGATTTTCTTGATCTCCCGATTTAACAGCTCAGCTAGACCATTAGTTTGGGGGTGGTGAGTAGAGATTCAGTGAGACACCCCGTATTTGGTCATCATTGACCTAAACTGAGCGTTTGTAAAATGGGTCCCCCCATCAGAGATTATAGCACGAGGAATCCCGAACCTTGAGAAAATGTTTTGATGAATGAATTTGAGAATGATTTTGTGATAACAGGTTCGGGTCGGTATGGCTTCAATCCATTTGGACACGTAGTCCATAGCCAGCAGAATGTATTCGAAACCATCCGAAATAGGAAAGGGGCCCATAAAATCAATTCCCCAAACATCAAAGATTTCGCATATGAGAATCAGCTGTAAAGGCATCATGTCGCGATGGCTCATGTTGCCCAAAGTCTGGCAACGACTGCATGCCTTGCAGTGACTGTATGTGTTTTTGAACAGTGTGGGCCAGTAAAAGCCTCACTGGAGGACTTTTGATGCGATTTTATGCCCAGAGAAATGGCCACCGCATGCCTGGTCATGGCAGAAAGAGAGAATATTGTTGATTTCCTCCTCCGGGACACATCTCCGGATGATTTGATCAACACCTATGCGGAAAAGGTACGGGTCTTCCCAGATGTAATACTTGGCATCAGAGTGTAATTTGTCTTTCTTGGCCTTCGGCCAATCAGACGGGATCTGATGAGATGCCACGTAGTTTACTATATTAGCAAACCATGGAAGTCTAGTACCAATAGTCAGCAGGTGTTCATCAGGAAAATGCTCCGTGATGGGTTTGGAAGGGTTGATAATCTCAGAAGGAAGACGGGACAAATGGTCAGCTACCACATTCTACCTTCCCGCCTTATCGCGAATCTCAAGATCGAATTCTTGCAACAGCAAGATCCATCGAATTAGTCGGGGCTTCGCGTCCTTCTTGGCAAGGAGATGCCTTACAGCCGTGTGATCCGAGTAGATGATGATGTGGGAACCTAGGAGATACAATTGAAATTTTTTAAGGGCAAATACTACGGCTAGCAGCTCTTTCTCTGTAACCGTGTAGTTACGCTGAGCCTCGTCAAGTGTCTTGCTAGCGTAGTAGATGACCACGAGTTTCCTGTCAGCTTTCCACCCCAGGACTGCTCCTATAGTGAAATCAAATGCATCGCACATGATCTCAAAGGGTTGAGACCAGTCAGGGGATTGTAGGATAGGTGCCTGGGTGACTCGGTCACGAAGGTTTTCAAAGGCTAGTGTGCATTCCTTGGAGATTTCAAAGGGTACATCCTTAGAGAGAAGAGAAGTCAAGGGGCGTGCGATTTTTGAGAAATCAGGAATGAAACGACGGTAAAAATCAACGTGCCCCAGAAAAGAACGGATGTCCCTGATCGAGCTAGGCATAGGAGGGCGAGAGATCAAATCAACCTTAGCTCGATCCACTTGGATGCCCTTCTCCAAAATTAAATGTCCCAGGACAATTCCCTCAGGCACCATGAAATGGCTCTTTCCCAGGAAAGAACCAAATTTACATCAATGCATCGCCTGAGTATTTGGACCAAGTGTTGGAGGCAATCGTCAAATAATGCTCCAAAAATTGAAAAGTCATCCATGAAGACTTCCAGATAGTCACCTACCATATCTGAGAATATGGCAAGCATGCACCGCTGAAAAGTAGCGGGTGCATTGCAGAGACCGAAAGGCATCCTTCGGAATGCGTACGTTCCGAAGGGGCAGGTGAACGTGGTCTTCTCTTGGTCCTCAGGATGGATTGCCACCTAGTTGTAACCGGAGTACCCGTCAAGAAAGTAGAAGAACCTATCTCCCTCTAGTTTCTTGAGAATCTGATCAATGAAGGGTAGTGGGAAATGATCCTTCTTCGTGGAGGAATTGAGTCGGCGGTAATCTATACAGACTCTCCATGAGTTGGCTAATCGGGTAGGAATGACTTCTCCAGTTTCAGTCGTTATAGTGGTGACTCCTGCCTTTTTAGGCACGACCTGAATTGGGCTCACCCAATGACTATCGGAGATTGGGTAGATGATCCTGGCATCTAACCACTTGATGATCTCCTTTTTCACGACCTTCTGCAGATTGGGGTTCAAGCGTCTCTGCATTTCACGAGAAGGTCATGCGCCCTCTTCTGAATAGATATGATGAGTGCAATAAGAGGGACTTATTCCAGTCAGATCATCGAGAGTCCACCCGATGGCTCTACGATGTTGCTGGAGGATAGCAATAAAACGGGATTCCTATTTGGGATTGAGGTTGGAATTAATAATCACAGGAAGGGTCTGATTAGAACCCAGAAAGATGTATTTCAAGTGAGCAAGAAGGGACTTTAGTTCAAGGATGGGGTTATCAGCAGCGGCGGGTGGTTCAGAATAGACGTGAGATTCAAGGGTAGGAGCTACTGGGTTGTCCAAATCTGGATTTGACTCCTCTGTTTGGGGGTCAAGATCTTTCTGTAGTTGATGAGGTATAATCAGGTCATTCTGGAAGTGTGTTTCATCAACCAAAGCCTTAATGTCACAAATCTGTTCAATGACATCGCAATTGATTCCTTGTTGGGCCTTAAATATATCAATTTTCAGGGTTTGATTCCCAAATTTGAGCTCTATTTGGTCCTCCTCACAGCTAATGTTGGCTCTAGCAGTAGCCAAGAAAGGTCTCCCTAGAATGATTGGTGTATCCCTAGGGTTCTTAGGTGCGTCCATGTCTAAGACTATAAAGTCTACAGGAAAGTAGAAATCCCGCACTCTCACAATAACATCCTCGAGAATCCCTTTTGGTGACTTTATAGATCGATCTGCTAATTGTAATGTCACCTCAGTTGGTTTTAGCTCAGATTCTTCTAGATGGTTAAGTAAGGATGTGGGTATTAGATTTATGGAAGCACCCAAGTCTAGCAATGCTCTATCAAATTGGGTATTACCTATCTTGCAGGAAATCAGGGGAGTACCAGGATCTTTAGGCTTGGGTGGGAGTCTGCTTAGGATTACAGAGATGGCTTGCTCTGACAGAACAATTGGACGCCCACTCTTGGTTCGCGGCTTGTGCTGGGGTGTACACACATTCTTTAAGAATCGTGCATAAGCCGGTACGTGGCGGATTGCATCCATCAAGGGGATGTTTATGTGGACCTGCTCAAAGAGCTTGACCAGTTCCTCCTTAGGTGCTATGGGTTTGGTAGTCTTCTTTCCCTTGGTCAAGGCCTCGGGAAACGGAACCTTGGTTGGTTCTTCTAGGATAGGTCCAGGTCTTTGATCTGGGACAGGGATAGGAACGTCCTGGATTACCGTCCTAGGCTTGGGATCACTACCAGGCTTGGAGTGGTTTGGATAAGGTGGATCTTGGGTTTCCTTACCACTACGGGTTGTCACGGAATTAAGTCCTGCATGGTTTTGATTGGGATTGGGTAAGATGGGTTGCTGCTGATAGGCTGCAATAGAAGTGGAAGCCTCCATCCCGTCAGGTGAAGGAACAGAGGGGGCCTGATAAATCATATGGGCTTGGCCCGGGTTTGGGTTCATAACGCGCCGCTGTGTTGGCATGTTATTCAGGTTAGGAAGAGGTTGGGAAGGAAGAGTGCCTAGCTGGCAAGAATTTGCCAACTGGGCCAGTTGATTTCGGACCTCTGTAAGCTCATCTTTGTGTTGTTTTTGGATAGCCGCATTCGTTCTTTGAATGTCAGCCAGAGTCTGAAGGATAAGGGACATTTGATCCTGATTTGGCCTTGATGGATAAGTAGGGTTGGGCCGAGGCTGAGGCGGCTGGTAAGGATGAGGGGGTTGTGGGCAGGGCTGAAAGGGTGGTCTTTAGGTTTGGGAATTTCCCGCCCACTGAAAGTTGGGATGGTTTTGCCATCCAGGGTTATAGGTGTTGGAGAATGGGTCGTTCTGGATGGTGTTGAGGTCCTCGCGGGTTTGAGGAACCTCCAGAGAATCAGAGAAAGGGGGAATGGAATTCCCCGGGCTGGTATAGAAGGGATCGGATGACCCTCCGATCCGTGAATCAGATGATGGATATGGATCCATCCCAGGAGAAGATCGATGGAGAATGTTTTGCACAGTCTCCCACGTGGAAGGAGGCTATGCAAAAGAGCTATGCGTAGAGGTGGCTCGCTGTAGGTGCTGAGTCAGCTCATCCACCTTCTTTTCAATGATTGAGACCTTGTCCAATCGACTGGCCATTAATTCCAAGTTGACTGATGCGGACAGGCCCTGCATCTCATGTGCTCCCCTAAGATTCATCGATGCGTGGGTATTCGTCCTGTCGAATAATCCCATGGAGTCATTGTTGATGGAGTTCTCGCACATGTTTTCGAGAATCTCCCACACGGTGTCCTCACGTTGATCCATGATATTCCCTCCGCAGGTTGCATTGACGAAAAGATGGATGTCTTCATGGAGTCCCTAGTAAAAAGATTGGACTTGTTCCTATTTAGGAACTCCGTGATGGGGACACTTTCTCATGAGATCCTGAAAGCGATCCCATGCCTTATGGAGAGGTCCCCCTATTTGCTGAGTGAAGTGAGTAATCTGATGGCGCAAGGCATTGGTCAAACCAATGGGAAAGAACTTTTTTAAAAATTCGGACTGAAGTTCTTCCCAAGTGTTGATCGGCCGGGTCTAGGTTTGATACCAATGAGCGACCTTGTCCATAAGAGAGAAGGAGAACATCTTCATGAGAAGAATATCCCGATTTTGTGCATCAGACCCAAAAGTTTGGGCCAGATGCTTTAGCTGCTTGATGTGCTGGAAGGGATCTTTGGAATTAAGCCCATGGAATTTAGGTATAGCATGAATCATATTGGGCTTCAATTCGGAATTAGGTCCTCCAATCGGGATTCTGACTCGAGGCTCAATGGCCACCACAGCAGGATTATAATGGTCCCGCATCATAGGACGCTGCGGTGGGTGCACAAAGTTTTGGAAGAGGTCATTGAGTCGCTGGAGCTGGTGCTCCAGATTGTTTTCTTCCTCAACTGGCTGAGCCATGATGGTGGAAGAAGAAGATCTTGGTTCAGAATCAGATGAGAGAATAATGGGGTGGGGTTGCTGCGCAAACACGAGCGTCGAGGCTTGGTCTTGACAAGAGTGAATTCCTAAAGGAGGTCTTAAGGGTGGTCTTAAGGACCTCTTACCGTACATGCGCTGTTGGAATAGATGAGTTTAGAAGGTGCTAGACCCAATCGAGACACCCAAAAATTGTTGGGTGACTATAGAGGTGCGGGGCAGATGGATCCCTTGATCAAAAAGACCGTCCACCTGAGAATTACCTGGGCATCCAGAGAGGGTGAGTCCCGCGAAGACCCCTACACGGTAGAGCATCCCCACGGGTTACAGGGTTTCCCCCACCCGACCTCTCTTCTCATTGTAGTTCCAGGTAGACCAGAATGGGGATCTTGACCTCTTAAGTCTACCTCTTTTACTTTAAGATCAAGGTGCTTAAGGTTCCACTTGAACTCTTAGGTATTTTGAGTGAAAAAGTGACCTAATTTTAAGGTTGGTTGACCCAAGGGGTCAACTTCACCTCTTGTTTCCTTTGAAAACTTATTAGGTCTTATCTTTTGGGGTTCAAGTGTTTAGAGAGTCAATTTTTTAGGGTTTCTCTTGTATAGCCCTTTTTCAAACAAGGTTTAGGCACACCTCTTTTTGGGAAGATCTTTTCCTTGTTAATAGAAGGCGTGTCTCTAGAAACCCTAGATTTTCAATCCTTGGATTGGCTCTAGTTGGTTCATTTTAGTTGCCTCAAAATTTTAGTATCTAGGGCTCAATCAAGAAGGTTTTAGCCCTAGTTACCTTAGTTGGATGAACAGTTAAGCATGTGTTGAAATAGGCAACTTTGATGAATTACTATGTATAACACAAGTAGCCCTCAGTTGATTCTTCTTTTGTTCCTTTCTCAGATTTTAAGGGAGTTAAGAAAGGGCTAATGAAGATTACCTATTTGTTGGAGTGTTTGTTGTGTGGCTGCTCTTCTTTCTTGTTCCTGTGCCTGCACAAGAGAGAAGGATTAGCAATTACTTAGAAGAATTTCAAAGCTTCTAGAATAGTCGTTGCTCCCCGGCAACGGCACCAAGAAAATGGTGACATTTTCGCAACTACGGTTAGTCTTGTTTGTTTTAATGCTTATTACAGTAATATCATTGTGGTATAACATAAGACAGCTACGGTTGCCGGTACCATTAAAATTTTACTCGGAAATAGTTTCCCGAGGTCGAACTCAGGGAACTACTGGAATTCTAGAAGTACAATGTTTCTTTATTACAAAAATAAGAGAGAGAGAGAGGGAGAAATAGATTTCTGTCTTTTGGCTTTTTCTTCTTCTCTTCTTTCTCTCTTTGCTTGTCTTCTTCTTCTCTTCTTTCTCTTGTCTTCTTTACGGGCCTTCTTCCTTGGTCTTCTGGTTGTCTTCAGTTCCTCTGCTTGTCTTCAATTTCCTGTCTTCAGTTCTTCTTCGTCTTCTTTTCTTTATCTTCTTTCATTCTTCTTCTGGGAACCTTTTCTTTTCTTTTTCTTCTTCTCTGCTTTATCTCCTCTGAGGCTTTATCCGTCCTCTGATATCGCAATCAGACGACTTAAACGGCGGTCTGCTACAGTGCTTCCCCTCTCTTTTCTTCCTTTGCTGCTCTTTCTTCTTCTTCTTCCCGCTTCTTCTTCCTTGGTCTTCTGCCTTGCTCAGCTGCAAGGCTTCTTCAGAGCTTCTTCTTCCGCTCCTCTTCTTCTTCTTCCTGCAGCCAAGTGGTGAACCTTCTTCCTTCGCACCTTGTTCCTGCACGGGGCACAGCAAAACCTAGCCCTTCCCTTTACCCGCACGTCTCTCTCTCTGTAAACCGCTCATAGGAAGCTCTCCCAGAGCCAGGTTATCGGGTCAGGTAGCGTACCTGTGACCAGGCGCACCGACGTGGGTGGTGCGCGAGGAGTGCAGGGTAAACGGGTCGGCCAGGTCCGCGTGGCGTGGGTCGCGGACGAGGTGGGCGAGTGGGCGAGGGGACCTCACCTCATGTTCTGAGGCGCTTAAGTGAAAACACAAAATCAACTTAAATGGGTGCGGCGCTTCGAAATCCCACGATGTGGGACTAAACTTTGTCCCTCACGCGTGTGCACCTGTAGGACGGATGCGACCTGGCCTCAGCAGCAACGCCCTCATTTCTCTTCGCAGACCCGCTCCTTGCCTTCGCCCAAGTCCCTCCAGTTTGCCTCAACTGGAATCTTGCTGCTTCAGGGCCTAGAGCTCGCTTGGAAGCTCCTCGCCTTGTCGCCAATGACAGCCGGGGCTGAAGATCTGCCGAACACAAACAGGGCCTCTCAGCCTAATCAGACCACAGGGGGACCTTCGCCGTTGCACGGCAAAGGTAATGCGGGGTATAGCAGGTTGCGGGGTGGTGCCTGGCAGCAGCCCTAGGTCGGACTGCAACTGAAAAAATGGGTTTGATCGGGGGAGTGTTGTGGTGGTGTGGAGTGGCAGTGGAGGGGCTGGGGGTGTCGGGTGAGGTGAGGCGGAGCTTTTGGGGTAGGTGGCGAGTTGTGTGGAGCGGTGGATTGATGGGGGCAACTCGCTGGAGAGTGGCCGGAGATGGAGAAGGTGAGGGCGGTCAGGTGCGGTCGAGGGCTAATTGAGCGAATTAAGTTGGGGAAAAGGAGGGGAGGAAGGGAAATAACTGTTACTTACCTATAGAGACGAAGGGGGCTGGAGCAGGGTGGCAGTCGTACCGACTGTCGCCAGAGAAGACACCCAGAGGGGGAGAGCGACGGCGAGGAAGAGAGCAGGAGGGCTCGCGCTGGGTACGGCGCGACGTGGGAAGATCAGGCGAAGGTGGCTCTGCTGGTATTACAGCAGAGCAACGAGACGGAGGAGGAGGGGCTGCCGGAGCTAGTGGGTTTCTGTTAGAGTTGGAAGAGAGGAAGGGTTAGGGTTTTCTCCATCAGGACCAAGCTGGGAGAATCGGCTGGTGACGCTGGCGTTTATAAAAGCGGTGGCGGAGGGGTGGCCGTAGGGATGGGCACTGGGAGGCGACGTGCCTCCCTTGCTGGAGAATGGCCGGAAGTGTGACCCATACCTTCCGCGCATTCGCACGGAAGGTGTGGGCGTTGACAGATGGCATGGCAGTGTCCCTGCGACAGCAGACGTCGTAGGGAACATCGGGTTCAATCTGCAGGACACCTCCCTTACCCTGCGCGGCGCCATGCTCCGTGCAAAGTTGCCGGAGCATGGCGCTGCGCAGAGACTTGCAGGAGGGACTTGAATGCAAAGAACGACGAAGAAAATCGGGGCCAAAATGCAAGGGTTTCGAAAGTTGAGCGTCAAAAAGTAATAGATGAGGACCAAATTGCAAAGTCGGTCAAGAAGGTTTCTTCTTAGGCTCATGTTTTTATGCTTGAATAAATTGGACCTAAGGATTTTAATGGTGGATTTTATTACTAGGTCAGACCTTATTTGACCAGCCAATTTACGTAAAAACCCTAATTAAATCATTAATTTGGCATGGTTCTCAATGTAGGTCAAAATGGGTTTCCAAGGCCAAATTGAAGGTTCTAAACCCTAGAGATTATTTTTATATGAATTTTAGAGGATTTATTCAATTTTTACCCTGCCTCGAACCTCATGAATTGAAGTGGGCTTGTTTTAGGGTTAAAGAATGTCATTTAATTCCTTGGAGTTGCTGTAGCCCTTGTTGGATCAGATCATCCCACTTTCCTTCTTATTAGGTTAGTTTGACCTATGTTTGGATCCTGAGTTACCCTGTTTGAAGATTGTGTTGGTGAAATTGCATTTTTACCCCTTATGACTTGTTTTCTTCTTAAACTCAGAATTCTCTGAGTCAAGCCTTTCTTTGAGTTATGTAGGAGCTTTTTCTCGCATATCTAGGTTAGATTGTGCTAGTTAGGGTTCATGATGTGGTTCTCATCAGTGTGAGTGGTCGTGTGTTAGGTGGAGTGTGTGAACATGTAATCCCGTCAATTACTTGAGGGGTTTTACTCATGAGGACACGGCAAAGGTTTTTGGACTGGCAAGGAGCGGATTGGTGTAGTGTAGTGTGTTTTCGAGGTCGCCGAAGGTACGTCGGAGACGTAGGGGGTGACAGTGGTGCGACCGTTTGGGCATTCTGAAGCAGGTGTCGAGTATGTGAGACAGATCAGTAGGTGATACAAAATTGAGTGCGGACGGTTGCGAACGATGGAGATGCGGAGGTGGCACCGGCTATGATTGGCCAGTGCCGAAGACAATGGTGCTCCCAGAGGTAGAACGATGACACTTTGAAAGGGTAGAGAGCCCCTCGCAGGTATGACAAGGTGCAGAGGGACTTGGGGAGGATGAACCTGCTGCCTATAGTATGTGGTAGTAGGCGAGGAGACCAAAGGAAGGGAGTCACCAAAGAGGAGTTGGAGCTAGCTGAAGGTAGGGGAGAAGAGGGTTTTACAAGCCAAAAACTCGCTAAGGAGTTCGGCCTGATGAGGGGGACCTTTTTATGGAGCTTTAGGCGATCTTCCAAGCTTGGCAACAAGCTTGAGAAGCTCAAATTTTTAGGAGGAAAATTCTTGAAGTCCAAGGATTTGCACGAGCAATATGGAGAGATTTGGAGTTGGAATTTAGGTTTAGTCGATCAGGGATCTCCTCAGGATCATCCCTTCCAATTTTGGAAGGGATTGACCAAGCAATCAGGGAGGAATCTCTGATTGAGAGCTCGGGTGCATGGATTCACACTTGCCATGGCGGCAGGGACCCAACTATGAAGAATATAACAAAGTTGGGGGGCTGTTCGCAAGGCTTTTCAAAAGTTAAGGGTGCATGTGAGAGAGATAGAGTCTGAATGGACCAAAATGCAAACTAGGTCAAAATGATCTTCGATTGGGCCCAAATTTTGGTACAAACCTATCTTCGACCCAAAGAATCTAATGGTGAAGTTGGATTTCAATTTTGACCAAGTTCGACCGGAAAATTTGCGTAAAAAGTCAAATTAGGGCAACTTTCTATCTGATACTCTATTTAAGGTTAAAATGGGTTCCAGTGGTCAAACCAAGGTTACTAAACCTTGTGGACTATTTTTCTATAAATTGTAGAAGGTTTAGATGAATTTTATCATGACCAAAACCTCTATTATTTAAGCAGGTCTGAAATTAGGATTTTGGGTTATGAATCAGTTCTTGAAGTGCATGAAACCTGTTTTTATCTGCATGAACCCACTTATTAAACTTTAATGCTCTTTTGACCTTTAATTCACCACTAGCAAATCGCTTGGTTATTCTTTGTTCATGATTTGCTATTAAAATTACAGAATTAACCCTAGTTCTCTGTTTTCTTCTCAAAACAGCCTGAAGTAGTGTTATGACCCTCAAATGGATATGTAGGACCTTTTATCTTTCATTCCAATCTAAAAGTGGTCAGTTAGGGCTTATGATGGTGTTCCTATCACTACCGGTGCATTGAAAACACACGAGGGACACACGAAATACGAGACTTATCCGCTTCCGTCAATTTGGAGTTAGTGGCCAGTTGATTGGATAAGTTCTCAATCATCAAGAAGAAGTTGGATGATTTGACTCGCCAACTCAAAAGGGCCACTTCTTCTCAGCAAAGTATGTATGCACCTCCACCTACAGGGGGGAAAGCTGTGCATAATATTAACCACCACCACACTTATCCTAGGATGGATGCTATCCACCTACTTCTGATCTGGGTTTTGTAGAGAACTTCGAACCCTCTTACTCTAGTTAGGGAATCTCTAAACCCTTGTATACTGATCACTCCAGAGATACTCAACCCTATGAGGAGCTCCATGCCATCTAGAATGATCCCTACTCTAACTCCTACAATCTTAGATGGCGTAATCATCCTAAGTTCTCCTAGTCGGGGAATACTCAGACTTTAGACCTCAATTACAACCTTGACCACAAAATCCATGCTCATATCAGCCTGCTCATCCTAGACCCAACCCAAATGTTCAAACAGGGCCTAATAAAGAAGATTAGATGAGTCTACTTCAGCAGACCCTTGCTGAGATGTAGAAGACCAATGCTGCCATGAAAAGGTAGCATAATGTGAAGATTACAGAGGTTCATAATTAGCTCACACAGATGGATGGGACTCACCAGCTTGGTGTGCTTCCTTTCCAACCACTACAGAACCCAAACAACATGTAGAGCTAGAGGCACGTTGTGAACCCAAATCAAGGCCAAGCACATTTATTTATCAGGTCTCTTTTGCACCTTCACCTCAGTACTCGAAAAATAGGCAATGCTTTCTAAATGACAGTTATTGGTAAAATTGTCCTCTATATGGAATATCTGCTTGAGTGGTTTAGAATATTTAGTTTGATATACATGACAATTTTTAAATCATTGTATAGTTCACTAACACGACGGTTTTGTACAAACCATCATGTACATATTTCACGAATTTTTTTTTGGCATGAAATTTCGTGCTCCTCCTACATCTACCCCCTCCCCCTACCACCACCTCCCCTTCCCAGCTGACCCCCTTCCTCCCCATGCCACCACCTCCCCCTCCCCAACTGACCCCCTTCCTACCCCTGCCACCACATCCCCTTCCTCATCCAACCCCCCTCATCCCCTTGCCACCACCTCTTCTCCCCCATGCACTGCCTCCCCCTCCCCATCCGTCCCCTCCTCCCCCTGCCACAACCTCTCTTTCCCTTCCTTTCCTTTTTTCTTTTTGAATTTTTTAGGATTTAGGTTCATTAAAATTTTATATTAATTATGGCTAATTTGTAACATTTAATTTAGGATATCTCGTTGTCAGATATGCCATCATCGATTCTCGTGTTTCATCGAGGTATGAATGTAAAATTTTTAGATTAATTATGTTGTGAATGTAGGGTGTGCCCACTTGATTCTAATTTATATATTGTAGATGTGAATGATTATGGGGTGTACCCACTTAATAATGTAATTTTATTTTTGTATGTATGTGATGATTGTGGGGTATACCCACTTAATTAATTATGTGAAATTATGTTCATTTTACGAATGAATTTGGGGTATACCCACATAATTATGTAATGTTCTATTGCTTTAATTTGTGAATGAATGTTAGGTGTACCAACTTAACTTGTGAATGTTTATGTGATTACTTGTGTATGTTTGTTATGGAAAGAAGTTTATTTTGTAGGGGAAACTCTGTTGAAAATTTTAATGAATTTATAGATATACACACTTGCACAATCAAGATAAACTTGAGGACAAATAATTGGATTCTAACTCCTAGGTTACAAGTTTTGCCAGTGGATAATCGTGTCAAAATACTTGTCTGTTGACACTTATGATCATGTTATACAGACAATGCAGAGTGTGTGTATATTTCACTTACATGCACAAATCTTTGTCTTTATAGCATGCCATAAGAGTCATCGTCCTTAGTTTAGAGAAGTTTTGAACTAAGGGGAGCCCTTGAAGATTTGATCACAACTTAGGGTTACTTGTTACATGGAACCGATGTTTGGAGGAATTTCAATAGTATCTTTTTGCTCTTCTCCATTATACCAACTGATCTTATCTACATTCTTAAGGCACCCTTAAATGAGAGTTATTGGGAATGTAGTTAAAGTTAATCTTGGGGATATTTTAAAGAACTGTGAGGAGATGCTGTAGAAATTTCTCCAGACACTGGTTACATATAACAAGTAACATTGTGATTAAATCTTCAATGATGGGCTATTAAGTGAAAACCTTAATTAAAATACACTGTTATAAAATCAAATTATAATTATTAGGTGGTTTTATTTCATTTTTGTAGATTATCATGAATAAGTCTTGGAATAGTTTGGGGAACTCGGATTACTCCTAATACAAGAATGGAGTGAGAAAGTTCCTTAATTGGGCATTTCATGATGATAGGAAGTCATTGAGACAACGAGACAAGTTTGATAGATTTTTTGCCCATGTAGGAGGTGCTTGAATGGATATTCACATGATAGGAACATTGTATTCAAGCACGCAATTTGCAATGGTCGGTGGCAGCATTATAGTTAGTGGATTGCTCATGGAGAGGATCTCACAGAGGAAGTCAGATGATCTCCGATAGATTTTGACGAGAAAGTTGTGGATATTGAAGCCAATGACATCGATGAAATGCTTGATGAAATGAGAGTAGAAGTTGAAGATCCAGCTAGTGGGGAAACTTCTAATCAGTTCTATGATGCTATTAGGGCAAGCGATGAACCTATGACTCTCAATATCACATCCATTTTTAGATTATCATTTCTTTTGAAGTTATTTTAGATGAAGGTTATGAATAAAATGACTTCTAGATTGATATCTGAGGTGCTTGAATTCATTGGAGAGCTTTCAAAAGATCCGAAAGGTTATCCAAAGACATCGTATGAAGCAAAGAAACATATTCGTGTACTTGGTTTAAATTACGAGAAAATTGATGCATGTCCAAATGATTGTGTGTTATACAAAAATGAATATGTAGAGTTGAGTAGTTGTCCACAGTGTGGTATTGAGAGATTTAAAGTTGGAAATTCACTAAATACAAGGGCCAAAAATAGCCAGAGAAGGTTCTACGTTACTTTCTATTGATTCCTAGGCTTCAACGCCTTTTTATTTCAAGTAAAACTATGAATTTGATGACATGGCATCAGGATAGCATGTCACGAGATGGTTGAATTCGTCATCCCGTAGATTCAGAAGAGTGGAAAATGTTTGACAACACATTTAGCATTTGCAGAGGACATAAGAATGTCAGATTGGGTCTTGCAAGTGATGGGTTTAATCCTTCTAAGAACATGTACCCATCCAATTCAATTTGGCTAGTCGTGATGGTAACAACTTACCTGCGTGGCTTTGTATGCGATCACCGTTTATGTTGTTGACCCTCCTCATTCTTGGTCCAAAGCAGCTAGGAAATGGAATTGACGTTTATCTTCAACCATTGATAAATGAACTGAAACTATTGTGGTATAATAGCATTAATACATATGATGCACATCGAAAAGAATTCTTTAATATGCATGCTGCATTATTGTGGACCATTATTGACTTCCCTGCATATGCAAATTTGTCAGGATGGAGTACAAAAGGAAAGTCTGTGCATCCAGTATGTATGGATGACACTCATCATCTTCGACTACCTGAAAGTAATATGTTCTGTTATTTTGGACACCATAGATTCCTGCCCCTTGAGCATAGATGGCGAACTACAGTGTTTAAGGATAAGTTTGATGGTAAAACTTGTCGGTATTCTTCAAAGAATCTGAGGAATAAGCTGAGTACAAATTCAATAAGGTTGTCAGGTTTTCAAGTAATGGAGAAATTACAACAACTTGGCAACATATGATTACGTTATCTGTTCAAGAAAGATTAAATAGCTTTGAAACATACAAGTTTTAAAAAGAAGAGCATTTTCTTCATGGAACTTTTGTAATGAAATGATCTAACTATCCTGCATAATCTTGATGTGATGCATATTGAGAAAAATGTTATGAACAACATTTCGGATGTGTTCAACTTAACTAATAGTCCAAAGGATACAGTGAAAATGAGGAAAGACATGCTAACCATAGGCATTCATCTAGAGTTACATCTTCTTGAAAATGAAGACGACAGTTATGATTTTCTGGAAGCCATTTACTGCCTAAATAACAATCAACAAGAGAAAATTTTCACCTTCTTGCAAGAAGTACGGGTGCCAAATGGCTATTCTTCACAACTTTCTTGATGTGTAAACAAGGCTCAAAAGGAAATTAGCGGGTTAAAGAGTCACGACTGTCATGTTTACATGCAAGTCTTGTTCCCACTAGCTATTCTTGGAGTGCTATTTGGTCCAGTTGTGGATTCATTTACAAAGATGAGCTGATATTTCAAAGCTCTTTGCTCGAAAACTATAGATTCTAATTTATTAGAGTACTGGGATAAAGAAATAGTCATCACATTATGTAAATGAAGCAGACATTTCCTTTGACCTTCTTTGATGTCATGGTTCATTTAACTCTGCATCTTGCAAATGAAGTGAAAGTTGTTGGCCTATGCAATACAGATGGATGTATCTAGTCAAACGGTTTCTAAAGAAACTAAAAGATTTTGCATTGAATAAGGCTAAGCCTGAAGGATCTATTGTTCAAGGATATCTTGTAGAAGAGTTCATTAACTTCTGTGCCATGTATATGGATGAGACATATAATCGATTTAATCAATTACAGAGAAATTATGATGGAGGGTATAATGAGAATGATGAAGATTGTTTTTTCATATTTGATATTCTAGGAAGGTCTATCCTCCACACAGAATACAAATCAATCTTTGAAATCAATCAGCGTCTAGCTTACTTGTGCATTAATCTTAAGCAGATTCCGAAAGTTGGTACATTTTATAATGAATTTAAGGAGTGTTCACATTCAGAAACATGCGAGGTCGACTTTCTCAAGTGGTTTAAGCAATGTGTTATTCAAATGAAAGAAGAGAATGACCTACGATGGGTGGAGGACTTTGACATAATATCCAATCAACTATTGAGTGATGAACATTACCATTTACGTTACATTGTAAACGAATTTAGATTAAAGACAAAATCCATAGATGATACGAAGGCATGCAACATGCTGGTGTTGTTGTCATCTGTGATTTGAGCACTGGTTGTGATGGCTACTACGAATAAATCAAAGAAATTGTTGAGATGAGCTTCAGATACGATTGTAGAGTTGTCCTTTTCAAGTGCAATTAGTTTGACATGTTTAAAGAAGGCATTGGCATCAAACTTGACAAGAAGCACAATTTTTTAAGTTTGAATAAGAATCGTCGAATTCTTTATTCATTAGAACTGTTTACATTAGCATGCCAAGTATCTCAAGTCTTCAATGCCCTTGACAACAGTAGAAATTGATGGATTATACATGTCTGGACAATTCCAACTGAATATTATGATGCGTAAAAAGATGTCGAACATGAAGTAGAAGTAGATGCTTATCAAGAACACTTAGAAGAAGTTGGTACAAGTACAATGGATATTGATATGTAAGGTATAATTATCTTCTACACCATTTCTCTTTTTATTGTTGCATAAAGAGAGGCAGTTGGATTCTTCAGACTCTTTTCTACTAGTTTGTGTACTTGCACTTTTGCCAGGGTTTTATATACATCCTTTTTGTTTGCCATGTTGCCAAATTGAAGAGAGCAAAGTAATCTTGATGGAGGATCCATGTTGCTAGGCATATTGCTACGAGACAATTTAAGGAAAATATCAAAAATGATAGTTGAGGTATTTCCATTACAATTTTGATACCAATTTTGATAGTTGAGGCATATCTCTCAAAAAAAATGGTCAAAAATTCAAATTATAAGAAGATTCAAAACTTTGATTAAACTACTCATGAAACTTAAATTTTAATGCATGGTTTACCAACTTGCTATTCATAAACTACATCAAAGCAAGAATTGGAAATTATGTCTAGTCAAGAAATAAATATAAATATGAATAAGTGAATGATGAACAAGTCGATATGCTCCATTCAAAGACTTCACTAATTTACAAGCTTTGAACAAAACAGGGATGAGATACATGTATGTGATTGAATTCAATGAAAGCAAAATGTATGGTGACTGTTTATGTTTTACTGTTTAGTTATTTACATTTCATAAGATGTAGAATGTGTGATTTTCTTTGTACAAGATTTTGGAATATATACATAATATAGAGGAAATTCTACTGAATTTTTTTCATATTTTTTATATTTATTTATTTATTTCTTCATATTTATACAAATACTATTTTTTTTAATGTATATGCAGATGAAATTCAAGAAATTTGTTAATAGAGGTAAGGATGCCCACGCCACCTCAACAGGTAGGTAGGAGGCCTAGCCTCCTTCCACACAGTCACCTCCCACCTAGCCCCCTTGCACCTAGTCCCCCGCACCCAGACTCTTGAGGTCCCTGAGTACATCCCTCTCTGTATTCCCTATGCACACCCTGTTGTCATGGTACCTAATCTCGCATTTATGAGGCATCGTAAATATGTCCGGCCTGGTGATCTTGCCTGATAGTACTAAGACAAGGGCAAGAAGGTGGTCACCAATGTAGTGAAAGAGTTAAAACCAAAGCTAAAGGTTGCCACCCATTGCCTTGATAACTACAAGAAGGATGAGGATGAGGACAAGGGTGATAGCAGCAGCGAGGATGAGGACAAGGAGGAGGGTGAGGATGATGTTGAGGTACAGCGGCCACCTCAGCAGGACCCTCACGCTGAGGTAGGGACCAGTTCTGCCAAGAATTGTTAGTAATATCTTATTAAAATTTACTTGTAATGTTTTAAATTTTATACTACTAGAAAAATGGGATATGCTGTCGGTTCCTTGCCATCGATTTTAGAAACTGACAGCAAAAATATTTGTATCGTTGCTTATTGAAATAAGCAACGGTAAATGCTTGTACTCGATCTACCATCAATTGGAAAAAAGCGATGGGTGCACGGTGATCATTAATATTTACCATCGGTTGATTAAGCGATGACAAATATATTTTTGTCGTCGGTTAGACTAAGTAGCGATGGTGAAAAGACTACTAAAATTAGTGTCTAAAATTTGGGCAACATTAGTTGTTTAATTTTGACTCCTGCCATCAGTTAGTGGAAGAAGCGACAGCGAAATGTAGGTTAAAATTAGTGCTTAAAATTTGGGCGGCAGTAGTTTTTTAATTTTGACTTCTGTCGTTGGTGAGTGGAAGAAGCGACGGTGAAAATTAGGTTAAAATTAGCGGGCAAAATTTGGGCACGATCGAGGAGGGATTGAAGTTATCCTTTGCTGTCAGTTTCTGATAGAACCAACGGCATAGATCGTTTCATCTATCGCACGCAGCGTCAACCACCCATCACTGTTCTTCCACAAACCTAACCCAAATCGTTCCTCCTATCCTCCTTTCCTGATCCTCTTCGGCGATCACCCTCCATCGTCTGCGCACCGCTCCTCGTACTTCGTTAGTCACTGTTGGTCCTCCTCCTCCTCCTCGTCCCCGCCCTCCTTCGCCTCTTCACGCCCACCATCCTCCTCCTCCTCCTTGTCCTGTCAACATCCTTCTCATCCTCCTCCCCCTCCTGCCATCACCCTCATCATCCTTGGCTCCTCCTACTGCCCCCCTCCTCCTCTCCTCCTCCCCCTCCTCCTCCTCTTGCCATCCCCCTCCCCTTCCTCCTAATGACAGCCTCCTCCTCCTCCTCTCCCTCCTACCGATAACCTCCTCCTCCCTAGCCTCTCCTGTCTCCCTCTCCTCCTGTCCTCCTCCTCCTTGTCTTGCCGTCTCCCTCCTCCTCCTACCAATAGCCTCCTCCTCCTCCCCCTCCTGCTGACACGCTCCTCCTCATCCTTGACCCCTCCTGCCACCCTCCTCCTCCTCCTCCTCCTACCGACAACCTCCTCCTCGGCCTGCCCCTCCTACTGCCCTCCTCCTTGTCCCTGGCCCTTCCTACTGCCCCCTCCTCTTCATCATCTTTCATGGATAGGATGATGGCATGAATTTGGGGGTTTTGGGAGGGTATTGAAGGGCATATGGATATCATTTCAAAGTTTAAAATTGAATAAAAGCCTAAGAATAAACCTAAGAAAATGTGCAAATGTTGAAGGCATGGAATGACTTTTTATGATGGGGATCATATGTTTAGGAAAAAGACCAAAGTGTGTTTCAAATTTCAATGCCCATGATGGTTTGGATGACCTTCTATTAAGCTAAATGGTGGTTAGACGAATGTTAATGAGGCAAGATCTTGGTTTCAAAAGATGTTCGTTGCAGTATAAATGAAATCACCTTGATAACAAATAAGAAGTTTTTATTACTCGAAAACCTAAGTATCTGAGGTCGAATACAGGGAGCAAATGGAATCTATACACTAATATCAATCAATGTAATTTGAATACTTAAATCTACTCAAAATCTAATTCAGAATATAGAATGCAAGAGTTTATGAAAATGTAGCAAAAGAAGAATTGGATGTCTGATTTTATAATCAGACATCTTAAAAAGATATGCTTCTCTCTCTTCTTTGGTTCTCTTTCTTCTCTTTCTGAATTCTCCTTTCTACTTCTCTTCTTTCTTTTCTTCTTCTTTTCCTCTGCTTTATGCTTCTGCCTTTCTTCTTTCTTCTATTCTTTGGCTATCTTCTTCTTTTCTTTGGCTTTCTTTCTTGACTCTTCTGTCTGTCTTCTTCTCCTCTTCTTCCTTCTTTGGCTTGCCTTTCCTCTGCTACAGTGCTTCTCCTTCCCTTGGCTTCTGCCTTCCTTCTTCTTCCTTTTCCTTCCTTGCTGCCTTCTCTTCTTCTTTTCTTTAGCCTCTGCCCTTGGCTTTCATCTTCAGCCGTTCCTCTTCTTCCTTCAGCCCTTAACCTTTGGCCTTTGCTTTTCCTCCTTGGCTTCCTTACCTTCCTACGGTTGCACCTACCTCTTCCTTCCTTCTTTTTTCCTTGCACACTGAAGAGCAAAACCTATCCCCTACCCCCTCCCCCCCCGCATTGCTCTCTCTCTATTTCGCTCTTAGGTCCGCTCTCCTAGAGCTGGGTAATCAGGTCGGGTTTTGCGTGCCCGGGTCCAAGCGCACCGGCATGGGTGTGGTGTGTGAGGAGTGCAAGGTCAGTCACGTTAGGTCCACGGGGGTAGGGGTTGTGGATGAGGCAGGTGTACGTGGGCGAGGGACCTCACCCCGTGTACTGGAGGCGAAGAGCTAGAAACACAAATTCAAAAAATGCTACTCACCTGCGCTATGCATTTCCGAGGTGGGACTAAAGTCCCACCTGCTTCTACTTGCATGCCCACAGGTGAGGTGTTCTACTCAATTGGGGTAGCAAGACTCCTCATAGAGCCTACTCTCTGGCTAGATGCATTCGCACATTCAATGCATGTCACTTGGAGTGCAACACCTAGGTGGATGCGACTTGGAGCGCTGCTCCTTGCTTCATGCTTCAATGGCGGTAGGGGCTCAGATCTAAAACCACTCAATACGGCCTTGTGGCCTCATTAGAGCACATGGGAAGCTTCGCCGTGTCAAGGAAAAGGTGAGGTGGTGGGTGGCTTGGCTGCGGGGCGGCCTAAGTGTGCATGCCTAGGTGGCTCTTTGGCGGTGTTTATGGGTGTGTTCGGTGGGCATGTGTGGAGGTGTTGGTGGTTAGTGGAAGCGCGGAAGATGATCAGTGGGTGATGGTAGAGGTGATGAGGGGTCTGGTGAGGCGTGTGGAGGTGCAAAGCAGTGGAAGATCCTCATCGGTGGTCGACTGAAGGTGGAGACGATGGAGGTGGTCTGTGGTTGTAGAAATTAAGAGAGGGGAAATGAAGAGGGGAAAGAGAGGAATAGTTCTAACCTAGCTAAGTGGATGAAGGGAGAGAGGAGGTGGCTGGCCGTACCTGCCGCCGTCGGAGAAGATGTCCAGTAGAGGGGTGACGGCGACGACGACGAGGCTAGAGGCGTGCGCTGGGGTATTGCGCGATGCAAAGAAAGGTGGTGAAGATGGCTTTACCATTGGTATTGTGACAGAGCGACGAGAAGGAGGAGGAGGAGTCATCGGAGCTCACTGGACACTTGGCCGAAGGAGAGGAGACGAAATTGGGGGTATTTCTCCAGCCAAGTTAAGCTGAAAAGATGTGGCAGGAGATGGTGGTCATTTTATAGGCACTAGCAGGGGCTCATGTGCTTGGAAGACAAGCTTCCAAGCGCACGAGTCCTCGCCGGAGATGGAAATAGTTGGAGACCCAAATCTCTCATGCGTTCCCACAAGAGATTGGGTGCAAATCAATGATTGGGACCATGCTCAGATGGAAGGGAATTTCTCAGAGAATCTCCCTTCCAAATCTAGGAGGAGATCTCTAAGGAATCAGTGAGTAATCCCCCTCCATTCCTTGCCGGAGTAGGATTCCTCCACTTTAATGGAGGAGGGACCTGATTGTATGGGTGGCGAGGAAGTTAGGGGGGGTCTGTGCAATGGTTTTTAAAAGTTAGGGGCTAGAATGTAATTAGGTGGACTAATTTGCAAAGTAGGTTAGGATGACCTCCCCTTATGTCCAAATTTTTGTACAAACCTAATTTGGACCTAAGCAATCCAATGGTGAAGTTGGATTTTAGGTTTGACCATGTTTGATTGGATGTTTTACACAAAAACCCAAATTAGGTTAAATAATGAGCTAGGACCCCAATCTAGGTCAAAATAGGTTCAGAAGGCCAATTTGATGGTTCTAAACCCTAGGGGATATTTTTCCATAAATTTTAGAGGGTTTAGTTGATTTTCATCCTGACCAAAACCTTGTTAAATTAAGCGGATTTGTTTTAGGGTTACAAGATGTCATTTAATTCCTAGACTTCACATGAACCCATTTCTGACTGAACCAACCTACTTTTTATCTTTTTCAGACCATTTGACCTATGTTTTGCCTCTGAGAAATCCCATTTATGTATTGCAATAGTAAAATTGTAGTTTTACTCTTTATTTTATGTTTTCTTCTCAGAGCATTTCTTACTTGAATTAGGCCCTTCTTTAGGTTATGTAGGAGCTCTCATTCTCTTAGGTCAAAATGAGCTAGTTAGGGCTCATGATGAGGTTCTCATCATACCCCCATGCCTAGCTATTGCTAGTCCCTTAGCAAAATTTCAAGGTTTTAACATCTGTTCTAGACCATGAGTTTCTTTCACCACTTATGATAAGTGCTCTTCTTCTTTTGATTAGGTTAGAATGCTGACAGTAGGCCTAGGAGTACTCAAGTACCAACCAAGATTCGGATTTGACCAACTTTAGCCTCAGTCCTCCACGAAGGTTTTTTAAGGACCGCAGAAACTATCCTAGGGTTTGTTGGACTCCGCGATTAAAGCACCCGTGCTCAAGACATTTTTAGCCTTGGTTCAGTTTGCAGTGTGTTTTTGTAAGAGAGAGACAAAGGATTTATTTGTTTGGAGAGTTTTCTCTCTCTTTTATTTTTATCTCTAGCTTCGGATTGGTTCTCAACACGGTCTGTATCAGATTCCTCGTCCCCATCATCAATCCTCAAAGGTCCCTGGCAATCGATGCTTTGTGATAGCACCACCCATGGCAACCCCCAGAACCCTGGCTTTTGAGATTTCGAGATAATCCCGCCCATGGCGTTCCGTGGCTGAATCCAGACCCTGGAAATCGACATTTCGTGATAATGCCACCCATGGTATCTGAACTAGCAGAGTGCTTACATGCCCCCGGTAGGATATGTAAATATCCTAAGAGACAAGCACCGAGGAGACGATATGTTGTTACGCATCTTCGAGGGGAATTTCCTGCCTTTCCACACCGGGAACTAGTCCAAATCAACTTGTGTTGATCGGCCGCTCCTAATCTGGACGACTTTTTTTTTAGAACATTAAAATGCTTTTGTGTGATTTTGATAGTTATACGCACTGAACTAGACTGTGTGTGGGTTGGGGTGCTTAGGTTACCGAATCCCGCAAACCGAAGGTCAGTTAACGAGGTCGAATACTCCGTAAGCCTTAGACCTAATACTTAAGCTTCACATTTTCCCCAACCTCTTGAGGAATATCCAGATCTTAGCGGATACTTGAATTTTTAAGCCTAGGAGTCTAGTCCAAAAGGCCTAAGATCAGCATTCCTACTAATCTCTTTTTGTGTCTCATTAGCACTTTTTCTCATTTTTTTCTTTTTTCTTGATAAGGTCTAGAACTTTGTTAATTCCTTAATCTCTTATTAATGACTATCTCTTTTTCTTTTTCATTTTGTTCTTTTTTGCTTTTTACTCTTTTCCTCATGATTGTATGGCTTCAAATTTTTTCTCCCTCTATTTTTTGTTCTTTTTTTTTATATTTCAACTTTTTTATGTTTTGACATATGTGAATTTTTTTGTGAGAATCCTTCTACTTTTCTTGATTTTGTATGTATGCACTTTACCACCCCCCATGCCTAAGTTTTGCAATGTCCTCATTGTAAATAGAGGGTGTGAAACAGTGTTGGGTCTAGGGACTTAGAATAGAATATGTCGGGTGGGTGAATGGGTCGGGAAGTGATTGTTGCAAATGATTTCAAGCTCTGGTACGTGTACCAGAGGTGGGATCGACTGTCTAAGGCTGAACTCAAGGTGCAATAGACGTGGAGTACAAACGGATAATCAGACGGATCTCAGGTTTTTAGAATGATGGGTTGCCTCCCATTAAGCGCTAAATTTAACGCCTTCAGTCGAGCGGAAAATGAGATGGAGAGGGAGTGGTCAAATCAGCAGAGTTTTGTAAAACAAGCACTTTGATTAAGAGCCTGGTTGGTCCAACCAGGTGCTTGTTCAGATCAGTGGGCTAATGATGCAGCCCAAACCCTATTAATCTGGTGGGTTGATATATGTCGATCAATAGATGTGGAACCCACCATATGCAATGGATCTCGGATGGATGTGGAAAAGAAAACTCAGGTTTAGGCTACGTCGAATCAGCCTGGTCAGAGTAGGGCACCGAAAAATGATCAGTGAATAATGTGGACACCCTACAGAGGTGATTAGAGAATGATGGATCATGTTGTTTAGTTTGATCGATGCCCGGTATAGATGTAGAGTTGAATCTTCTGCAAACAACTCAGTGAGAGGTGAATCAGAATAGAAATTGAGTCCGATTGCAGGTCACGGTTGAAAATGGGTTTTGATTAGTTTTGTATGAGTGGAAGAGGTGGCTTCAATGAGAATTGTGTATGAGGGCTCTTCTAGAAAGAAGTGATAGGTGGTATCATGTAGAGAGTCCTCATAGTAACTTTCAAAATAAAAAATGAATGCCTAGAGAGTGTCTATATGATGTGGGAAATCTGGATTGAGAAAAGATTTGTATTCTGGGTTGCAATCACTCTTGACATTTTCTGATTTTGATTCCCGAGGATCGAAAAGAAATGATTCCATGTCATTGGAACCTGATCTTAAATCAGTGATCTCGGGAACCAGGACCTCAGAGTCAGAATCGGGGAATGAATCATGTGAGCTGAGGTCATAGATTGGCTTGTTGTACTCAGGAAGTAAGGTTTCTCCAAAATCATGGTCAAATTCGAAATCATCGAAGATATTGCGAAAATCACATTCTGAATGAGATTCAAGATCAAGAGTTCCACCATAGAATAAATCACATGATGTGGATTCAGCAGCTTGACTTGGGTCAAGCCTATATGTGAATTCTGAGCTCAAAAAGGTGTCCATATTTGGTCTAGGCTCGTGTTCTAAGCTAGTAGGACATACCCAATTGAAACCCCACTTGTTCAACTCCTCGGTTTCTATATTGTAAATTGGCATGACTCCCAAAAAATCGATTTGTCTCTCTGAGGATGTTGGCGAGGGATATTCATCAACTAGAGGCCCAAAATCATATTCTTCACTGAAAATTTGACTTTCTTCATATGGGGCCTCGTATTCATCCCAATAAGTTTTAGATCCAGATTCTAGGCTTAGGATGTGGGATAAGGCACTAAGATCTAGGTCCAAATTACCTTCGAGGGTCACCTTATTAGAATAAGGGGCAGAATTTACACCCTCAAGAGGTTCAACTCTACTCTCATTATTGCAGGAGTTTTGGAATTCTAAGCTTGGTGATTCATGGTCTAGGGTTGGCTCAACATTGTGTTCTTCTGCAATTTCCCAACCTAATTCAATATCAGACATGTTGTATTCTATCTGTGTTGGCCATTCACAACCTCTTTGTGCCTCAAGCTCGAAATCTGGGAGATCAGATTGATTCTCGATATTCTTCCAAGATGGTTCATCCTCTGTTTGTGGCATATAAAGGTATTTCTGGTCGATAATTTGTTTTAATAATCTCATTATCTCTTCCCATTTTTCAAGATCATCTTGGTGTTGTTCCCATAGTATAGGATTTGTCATGCATTGAAAGCATTCCAAATTGTGTAATTTTTCTATCTCTATGTATCCTGTGATGAGAATGTCTCGGGTTGATCCTTTTGTGGCTTCTGCCAATAACACTTGGGCGCAGGTTATGATGAAGGTTGTGGTTGTTGGGACATCAACCTAAATGTCTTCTATTGGTGTTGAGGTTTTTTCTTCATTTTCATAGAATTTCAGGGCATCCTCAATCATCCTATCTCTCATGGATTTTTGGGATTCAGGTTTCTTGAATGGTAGTCCTAAGTGGTTTGGCTGCATATTTGCATCAGGTGGTGGAATCAAGATGTAGAATCAGAGTTTGAATCAAGATGTAGAATCAAGTTGTGAAGCGAATAGATCTGAATAAAGAGTCCCACTGAAATCTTTTGTGTGTGCTCTAAAGAAAGGATATGAGGGACTGGAGATGTTTTTGACCCAATCAAGGCACCCAAAGATGTTGGATGACTACGGAGGTTCAGGGCAGATGATACCCCAGGATCAGAACGTCGTCCACCTGAGAATTACCTGGGCAGCTAAAGAGGGAGAGTCCTACAAAGACCCCTACACCATAGAGCATCCCCACGGGTTACAGGGTTTCCCCCACTCGACTTCTCTTATCATTAAGATTCCAGGTAGACCAGAATGGGGACCTTGACCTTTTAAGTCTACCACTTTTATTTCAAAGGTGCTTTAGGGTTTTCACTTGAAGTTTAGATGTTTTGATGTTGTGACCTAATTTGGAGGTTGGTTGACCCAAGGGGTCAACTTCACCGAACCTGACCTAAAGATGGCAGAATGATTCTAGGTCAAGACCTAGAGATCACCCTAATTTGACTCCCAGGTTATTAGGTCCAAGATTTTAAGATTCAATTGATTTTAGAGCTCAATTTTTAGGGTTTGTCTTGTTTAGATCACTTCAATCAAGGGCTTGGGTAGCACACTGATAAGAGAGGGTTTATCCCCTTATAAACAAGCATGTGTGACTAGCACTAAAAACCCCTATTGTAGAAATCCTAATTTGGTTCTATTTCCAATCCTCATTTCTTTTCACAAAAAGTTCTCTTTGGACTTCAAAACAAGAAGTGTGTTATCAGCAGAGATTAAGCGTGATTTCTACTAGGCACAGGAATTTGTGGGGTTGGCTCTAAAAATTGCTTCTATTTCAATAAATTTTGAAAAATTTTCGCAAAATCAGGAAAACTTTTCCTTAAAGATGGTAATTTCTATGAAGAGAAGGCTATTGATCCCTAATTTAATTGCTCCCTTTTGTCTTCTCAGAATTAGAAGATGGATTTTAGGGAAGCAGAGAGATTACCTGCCCTGGAGTGGTTGACTTGCGTGGGAGATCTTCTCGTGAAATACCTTGCAAGATCACAACAAAACAAATAAGGCCAGTTAGTGTTCAAATATAATCAAAAAGATTGTAGAGATTAGTGATAAATTGCACGTTGCTCCCCGGCAATGGTGCCAAAATGTTAACGAGACAAGATCGTGGTTTTAAAAGATGTTCATTGCAGTATAAATGAAATCGCCTTGATAACAAATAAGAAGTTTTTATTACTAGAAAACCTAAGTATCCGAGGTCGAACACAGGGAGCAAATGGAATCTATACACTAATCTCAATCAATGTAATTTGAACACTTAAATCTACTCAAAACCTAATTCAGAATATAGAATGCAAGAGTTTATGAAAATGTAGCAAAAGAAGAATTGGACGTCTGATTCGATAATCTGACATCTTAAAAAGATATTCTTTTCTCTCTTCTTTGGCTCTCTTTCTTCTCTTCCTGCCTTCTCCTTTCTACTTCTCTTCTTTCTTTTCTTCTTCTTCTTTTCCTCTGCCTTATGCTTCTACCTTTCTTCTTTCTTCTTCTATTCTTTGGCTTTCTTCTTCTTTTCTTTGGCTTTCTTCCTTGACTCTTCTTTCTGTCTTCTTCTCCTCTTCTTTCTTCTTTGGCTTGCCTTTCCTCTGCTATAGTGCTTCTCCTACCCTTGGCTTCTACCTTCCTTCTTCTTCCTTTTCCTTCCTTGCTGCCATCTCTTCTTTTCTTCAGCCGCTCCTCTTCTTCCTTCAGCCCTTAAGCTTTAGCCTTTACTTTTCCTCCTTGGCTTCCTTGGCCTCCCTGCGACTGCACCTTCCTCTTCCTTCTTCTTTCCTTGCACACCGAAGAGAAAAACCTATCCCCTACCCTCCACGTGTCACCCTCTCTCTATTTCACTCTTAGGTCTGCTCTCCCAGAGTCAGGTAATCGGGTCAGGTTTCGCATGCCCAGGTCCAGGCGCACCGGCGTGGGTGTGGTGCACGAGGAGTGCGAGGGATAATCGGGTAGGTCACGCCAGGTACACAGGGGCAGGGGTCGCAGATGAGGCGGGTGTACGTGGGCGAGGGACCTCACCCTGTGTACTGGAGGCGAAGAGCTAGAAACACAAATTCAATAAGTGCTACTCACCTATGCTAAGTGTTTCCAAGGTGGGACTAAAGTCCCACCCGCTTCTGCTTGCGTTCCCGCAGGTGAGGTGTTCTACTCAATTGGGGCAGCAAGACTCCTTACAGAGCCTACTCTCTTGCTGGATGCATTCGTGCACTCAACGTGCATCACCTGGAGTGTAGCACCTGGGTGGATGCAGCCTGGAGCACTGCTTGCAAGCTCCTTGCTTCATGTTTCAATGGCTGTAGGGGTTTAGATCTGAAACCACTCAATACGGCCTTGCAGCCTCATTAGAGAACATAGGGAGCTTCCCCGTGTCAAGGCGAAGGTGTGGCGGTGGGTGGCTGGTCGCAGGGCGGCCTAGGCGTGAGTTCCTAGGTCGCTCTGTGGCCATGTTTATGGGTGTGTTCGGTGGGCGTGTGTGGAGGCGTTAGTGGCCAGTGGAAGGGCAGAAGATGATTAGTGGGTGATGGTGGAGGTGATGAGGGGTCTGGTGAGGCGTGTGGAGGTGTGAAGCGGTGGAAGTGCCTTGCTGGTGGTCGGCCAGAGGTGGAGACTATGGAGGTGGTCTGTGGTTGTCGGTGCGTGATAGTAGAAATTAAGAGAAGGGAAATTAAGAGGGGAAAGAGAGGAATAGTTCTAACCTAGCTAAGTGGACGAAGGGAGAGAGGAGGCGACTGGCCGTACTTGCCGCCATCAGAGAAGAAGACGTCTAGTAGAGGGGTGACGGCGACGACGACGGGGCTGGAGGCACGAGCGCAGGTATTGCGTGATGCAAAGGTGGTGAAGACGGCTCTGCCACTGGTATTGTGGCAGAGCAACGAGAAGGAGGAGGAGGATTCGTCGGAGCTCGCTGGACACCTGGCCAGAGGAGAGGTGACGAAATTGGGGGTATTTCTCCAGTCATGTCAAGCTGAAAAGATGCGACCGAAAATGGTGGTCATTTTATGGGCACTAGCAGGGGCTCTTGTGCTTGGAAGACAAGCTTCCAAGTGCACGAGTCCTTGCTGGAGATGGAAACAGTTGGAGACCCAAATCTCTCGTGCGTTCGCACGAGAGATTGGGTACGAATCAATGATTAGGACCATGCTCAGATGGAAGGGAATTCCTCAAAGAATCTTCCTTCCAAATCTAGGAGATCTCCGAGGAATCTAGGAGTAATCCCCCTCCATTCCTCGCCGAAGTAGGATTCGTCCACTTTAATGGTGGAGGGACTTAATTGTAAGGGTGGCGAGGAACTTAAGGGGGGTCTGTGAAGTGGTTTTTAAAAGTTAGGGGCTAGAATGTAATTAGGTGGACTAATTTGCAAAGTAGGTCAGGATGACCTCCCCTTAGGTCCAAATTTTGGTAGAAACCTAATTTGGACATAAGGAATTCAATGGTGAAGTTAGATTTTAGGTTTGACCACGTTTTATTGGATGCTTTATACAAAAACCCAAATTAGGTCAAATAATGAGCTAGCACCCCAATCTCGATCAAAATAGGTTAAAAAGGCCAAATTGAAGGTTCTAAACCGTAGGGGATATTTTTACATGAATTTTAGAGGGTTTACTTGATTTTTATCTTGACCAAAACCTTGTTGAATTAAGAGGATCTGTTTTAGGGTTGCAAGATGTCATTTAATTCCTAGACTGCACATGAACCCATTTCTGACTGAACCAACCAACTTTTTATCTTTTTCAGACCATTTGACCTATGTTTTGCCTCTAAGAAATCCCATTTATGTACTGCAATGGTAAAATTATAGTTTTACCCTTTATTTATGTTTTCTTCTCAGAGCATTTCTTCCTTGAATTAGGCCCTTCTTTAGGTTATGTAGGAGCTCTTATTCTCTTTCTTAGGTCAAAATGAGCTAGTTAGGGCTCGTGATGGGGTTCTCATCAATGAACCAACAATTTAGGAGTGTAGTTTCTAAACCATAGTGTTGGAGAATCTTTGAATTACAATTATAGCTTCTAAGGAGCCAAGGGACCCCATAGAACCTAGTTAGAATCTGGGGTTTAAAACCTAGGTAGTATAGCTACTTATTTGTATATGTATGAATGAGAATAAGCTAGTACAGCTAATAAAGTGGAATTGTGGTCCCATAAGTGGTAGATTAATGTGGTGCAGGAGATGCTGCACTGGACAAGGCTCATCATGTCCATGATGTACAGGCTGATAGCAAAGGCACGGAGTGACGTCCGCCAATGCAACCACCCAAGGGACTACCTGAACTTCTTCTGCCTCGTGAACCACGATGCAGATAGAGGCGAGGAGATGATCCCTGCCAGCTTGCTCAAGCGACAAAGCGACTACAGGCAAGCCTAAAGGAATAGAAGGTTCATGATATACGTGCATTCAAAATTGATGATCGTGGATGATGAGTACATAGTGGTGGGGTCGGCCAACTTGAACTAGAGGTCGATGGATAAGAGGAGAGGCATGAAGATCGGGGTCAGGTGTTAGGAGAGTGGCGAGGGTGTTGTGAGGGGGTTTAGGCTGGGGCTATCGGGGGAGCACATGGGGGTAACAGAGAAGGTGTTTTGGAGGTCGGAGGGGTTGGAGTGTGTGAGGAGGGTGAGGGAGATTGGGGACTGGATGTGGTAGGCGTACAGTAGGAAGAATGTGGTGGATATGGGAAGGGTGCATTTGGTCAGCTACCCTAATGGGGTCAGGTTGGATGGGAGTGTTGGGGAATTGAAGGACTACAGGAAGTTCCTAGATATGAGCGCGATGGTACTATTTGCCATGGAGGATACCAAACACCCTTCCCTAGCCTTGGATCTTTCTAGAACCCTCCCTGCCACGTGTCACAACCGCAGTGCCCCTCCACAACCTCTCCTCCTCCTGTTAAAACCCCTCGTCCCCTTGCCCAGTCCACATCCCCTCGTTCCAACACCACTCCCACCCTTTTCCTCCAAAACCCTAACCATGGTGTTTGGAGTGCTTAATCGAGTTTTAGAAAAGTCACGTTGTAGTACAGTCGAAAAAGTGTTCAAAACAAATACAATTTATTACTCAAATTTGAAAGTCCGAGGTCAAACACAGGGAGCAAATTAGGGTTTAGAAATCAAGATCACAACTTAAGAATTTGAAAGAATATAAAATGCAATAAAAATCAAAGTTATAGTGTAAAAAGATAAGAATAAATGTAAGGCACTAAAGGAACCAATGTATGAATAAAGCATAAAATTGGATGTCTGATTTGTGAATCAGATGCCTTAAAATGTGGATGCTACAATGCTTGACTCTTCTTCTTCTCCTTTTCTCAATCTCTGGCGGCTGCTTTCAATCTTCTTCTTTCTTTCTCTTCTTTATCTTCTTCTGATTCCTTGCCTTAGCCTTTCTTTTCCTCTACCTTCTTCTCTGTCTCGGCTTCCTTTAGCTCCTTCTTCCTTCAGTTCCTTCCATCTCTTTCATTCTCTACCTTTTCAACTCCTTCTCTCTACTTTTGCCTTTTTCTTCTTTTCTCTGCTGCAACCCTTTTCCTTCCTTAGCTTCTGACTTCGACCTCCTCCTTCTCCTTCCTTGGCTTTATCCCTTAGCTTCCTCTTCGGCCTTATCTTCTCCTTCCCTTACAAAGAAAAACCTACCCCTACCCATGCAAGCTCTCTTCTCTCCTTTCTCTCTTAGGTTCGCTCTCCCAGAGCCACTTTCTTAGGTAATCGGGTCGGATACGCACTTGGGACTAGGCCCACCGACGTGCGGTGGTGTGCGAGGTGTGAGGTCAAGTTAGGTCACCAAGTTCGCGGGGGGTGGTCGCGGATGAGTTGTTGGGTTGGGTGAGAGGGGACCTTACCTCGTGAGTTGGAGGCAACCAGCCCAATACAGAAAATCAATTTATGCGGCTTTGGTGCTCCAGATGTTTTCAAGGTGGGACTATCCTCCCACCTCTGTCACGCATGCCTGCAGCAGAGGGCCATCGCTCAATTGCAGCTACGGGGATGGCTCTTGCCTTCAATTGGCCACCTAGAGAGGTTTGCAAGATTACCCCACGCGACTTGGACTGGATCCTGGAGCCAGCACGGCCTGGAGAAGCTTGCAAGCAAGCTTCCTACCGTGCATCAATGGCGGCGAACCACTGGACCTTAGATCACACAAATAGCCTCTCGACAGCGTTAAAAAACTTAGGGAGCTTCTCCAAGGTGCGACGAACATGCAAAGGTGGGCTGCGTGGCATTGGACCGCCTGTGGGTGCGTGCCTAGGGCACACTGCGGCCTTGTATGTGGGTGTGTTCGGGGGTGCTTATGGGTGAGTGGCAGAGTGTTGTGAGTGTGGGGTTATGTTCAGTGAGTCGTGCCGGAGCTTATCGACTGGTCAGTGAGGAGGGAAGTGGTCTGTGGTGGTGGGGCAGTCTCACTGGAGTGGTGGCCGGAGGTAAAGGGGACGATGGTGGTAGAGTGCATCAGTGGTCGTTCGAGGGAAATAAAGGGGGAAAAATAGAGTAGAGGGTAAGAGGACTTATCTGAGAGTGAAGAGACGAAGGGGGAGGCAGGGATGGCATCTGTGCGTATCGCCGACGTCGGAGACGATGGTGCTCAGTGAGGGAGGTCGGCAAGGACAAAGGAGAGGCAGGGGCATCGGCGGGTGCGACGCGATGCGGACGAGCGAGAGGAAGAGAAACCTGCCACCAGTATTGTGGCTAGGTGACGAGGGAGAGTTGGGGAAGTCGCCAGAGCTTGATGACTAGTTCGGCCGGAGGAGGAGAGATGAAATTGAGGGGTTTCTCCAGCTGAATTCAAGCTTAGGAGATGCAGAATGAGTTGGGGTTTCTTAAATAGGTCCTGGAGGTCGGGTTTGTGCTTGGAAGCCAAGCTTCCAAGTAGAGCAAGTTCGCCAGCAGAGGAAACTCGAGAGAGACCCAAATCTCTCATGCATTCACATGAGAGATTGGGTACCAAATAGTGCTTCTAATTGGGTTCACATTGGAGGAGATTTCTCAATGAATCTCCCTTTCAATTTTGAAGGGGATTCTCTGAGAGATCAGGGAGAAATCACCCTTTCAAGCTTGCCAGAGTAGGATTCCCTTCGCTATAATGGCGGGGGACCTAATTGAAAAGAATGAAGAAGAAGATAGGGGGTCAATTGTAAGGGCTTTTGAAATATAGGGGTGGAAATGTAATTGGGATGAACCTATTTGCAAAGTGGGTCAAGATGAATTCCCCTTTGGTCCAAATTTTGGTACAAACCTAATTTGGACCCAAGGAATCCAATAGTGAAGTTGGATTTTAGGTTTTACTACGTTTGACTGGAAAATTTATGTAAATACCCATTTTAGGGTAAATATTTGTCTGAGACCACATGTTAGGTCAAAATAGGTTCTAATGGCCAAATTGAAAGTTATAAACCCTAAAGAATATTTTTCTATGATTTTTAAAGGGTTTAGATGACTTTTATTCTGACCAGAACATTGTTAAATCAAGTGGGTCTGTTTTAGGGTTACAAGAAGTCATTTAATTACCAGCATTCACACGAACCCTTTTCTGTTTGAACCAACCCACTTTTTATCTTGTTAATACCATTTGACTTGTGTTTAGCCCTTGATAAAACCCGTTGTTGCACTACAATGGTAAAATTACAATTTTACCCCTTGTTCCTTGCTTTTCTCTCAAAATGATTATTCAGTGAATTAAGACCTCCAGTTGGTTATGTAGGAGCTTTTGCTCTCTTTTATGGGTCAAAATGTGCTAGTTAGGACTCATGATGGTGTTCCCATCACATGGCATCGGCCTTCGCCCCCCTCTCCTCCTTATCTCTTATAACATTTTAGATTATAATCTATTTTTAATTAATTTTACTTTTGAAATTGCAGGTTATCATTGTCGGGTACACTTAGAGGCTTGAGTAGTTTGAGGTAAATATACATTCGATATTTTTAATTTAATTGAATGACATTTTAGTTTTTTGGTGAATTTCTTTAATGTTCAAATTTGTTATTATTTAAATACACACACTTGCTAAAGAAGATATATGCATGCGAGTCCAAACATTAGGTATTTGATGAGGACATAATTGTGGGCTAATTAGTTACTTAAATGCATACACATTAGAGTAATATTAACTTATACATAGCATGTATTAAGATGTAAATAATATAGCTTATACAAATTTGCTTGTATGCATTACATTCATATATAAATTATTTACCATCATGATGCAAACACATTTATTGAGGGTAAAATGACTATTCATGCATGTTCCTAGGCTTAGATTTGCTTTTCATGTTATAAATATTGCTTAGCACTCATCATTATGCATTTAGAGTAGTTGTATATAATTTAGGTTAATTGCATCCTTTTTGTGGTAAGGAGAGAAGGGTATTTATTTTGGAGCCTCAGATTGACGATCTAACCATACGGATCTGATCAAGATGACGATCGGAGTCCAACGCCTCTGAAATCGCCTTGATCGGAATCTCGTAGCACCATATGTAGTCTGAGGAAGATCAACAACCAAGGGACTAGGTGACATAATTTGGAGCTTCAAATGGCAAATCCGACCACACAGATGGATTCGAGTCAATGATCGCAGCCTAACAGCGTGAGAACCGACTCAATCCGATCCCTGTAACAGCCCCTACAATGAAAAGAAGATGGACGGCCCAGATTGCACCATGTGGCGCAGCCCAAGGTACCCATGCGCACGCACACGCCACCGCACACGTGCAGCAGCGTGGGTGCTCATGCGCGCGGAGGCGCGCATGTGCACAGTGCAGTGCCAGCACAACAAAGATGGGGACAGCGTCACGCCAGCGACACATGAGCTAGACCTATAGCGACTGATGAGCTAGACTTACAGCATCGCTTACAGCCATCGCTAATTCTTCGTGCACCAGCAAAGCTAGCTGTGGGCGTGAGAGGGCGAGAGCGAGCATGAGCTGCCTACAGCGACGCTTCTAGCGATGACCTGGAGGTCACTAATGGTCCCATACCTAATTTTGCCCCTTCTCCACTATAAAAGGACCTACACTCCCTCCCTTCCAAGCCATCTCTACCTACTCTACTCCCACCTACTCCTAAGCTCTGGCAAGCCTACCAACGCTCTGTTAGAGCTTGCTCTCAAGCTCCCAAGGCACCTATTAATATAGCGAACCTCTGCCCCACCAAATACTCCTCCAACTTCCCATCCCCATTCAAAGGTCGCCTTGGAGCCATCCTCCCACCTCCATTCTGGTAGCAGATGATCTTTGCCTTCTCAGCTCCATTTAGGAGCTATGTCAAAGCTTTCCTCTACCTGATGTCCTCCTGCATCTCACCTCTGTCATCCTGCTCCTCACCTCCTTCGTTTGAGCTTTTGCCAGGCACCGTCGTCTCGTCGAACAGCCGATTCGGGAGATTTCTTCTTACCCCCCTCTCTTTTTATGCTTTCATAGTTTATTGTAATCGACATTGGAGTGATATATATATCATATTTGTTCCATCTCTATCTTGTGATTCATTTTCTTGTCTTCTTCTTTCAAAAATACAGAAAATAACAAAACCCTAAAATACCAAAAGCAAATGAAACGAAGCATGGATTTCAGTTAAAGTAAAATGTCACCTCCCTATGTTCAACCTAGGACTCCCTTGGAGTTTTGGTATAAATTTTATCTGATCATGAGTTTTGCAATTACAACGACGGGTTACTTGTGACCCTGATTTCAAGCTTGTGAAACCCGTGCGATCATTTTGGCACCGTTACCGGGGAGGCAACGGAATTTACTTTACTATTTTCTGCGCTTCTCTAGATTTACATAGAACTAATCCCTCTTGTCTTTGATCTACTATTTTGCAGGTACCCTAGCATGGAGATCCAAGTGTGGTAGACCAGAGTAAATTGCGGGTAGAGTGTTTTGTAAGTGTTCCTCACATCCACCCCACTAGTTCATTTCGCCACAATCATAACCAAGACCTAATCTACTTAGGTGTTTGCATAAACCCTAGGATAGACTTTGTTTGTCTTGTTTGCCACCTTCACCCAACTCACCCACATTTTATAAAAAAAATAAAAAGATATTTTCTATGGGACGAATCAATTTTTACATACTTTATACACCCACATCAAAGGCACATAAGCTGACTTGATTTTCATCTACTCAACTAGGATTTCGACCTATGGACCCGGTACATGAATTCAACACATAAAAGAGTAGAAATCATATTAGGTTAATCACTTTTTCTGTGTACCTTAATCGGTGGTGCATTTCGGCTGATTGATTGAATTGTTTGGGCCGCACCACCTAATCTAAAAGAGATTCATTTTGTAGCTACCCCATAGGATTCAATACTTAGGTCAAGCTAGGCACTCCATATTTTCTTGACTTACAACGGAAAAATATTTGAACTCGTGCTTTCGAAACTTGGATTGCCTCACAAAACTTGATTGAATATACCTAGTATTTGAATCCTAAAAGCTACTAAGCAAGATTCGAACCCTAAAACTCACCTTATATTTAATAATCTTGCTTGAAAGCCTCTTGGTTGTGCACATTCACACATTCTCAAACAAATCATTAAGGGCACAACCCATTAAGGGCCCATCACAGTCTAGAAGCACCATTGTCCCAAGACTAACTAAAATTGAGTAGACGTTGGCCTTAAGGACTGGTTCGCTCTAGGGATCTAGACTGAGATTATTCATGATTAACCTACTTCTACAAGTCAATCTAATGTCTAGCTAGGGGAGTAGCGTCAAACGATCGTGGCTGGGGGGTACACTAGGAACCGGAGGTGCAAGCGAAAGGAAGAACCTTCTCCCCAGTCACTCCTAACTAGTTGGATTGCCTGGACATAAGTAGAGTAAATCGTCCATAGTCTTAAGATGGATTTTGAGAGTTTGTAGACCTTTAGGCTACCCAACCTAAGGACAAGCTTGTATTTTTTTGTTGTAGGGTCCCTTCTCCTCCCCGCCCTTTCGACTTCCTTCCAGTGTATGCTTGGAAGGAGGTCATTGAACCCTAGATTGGAAGGACCTTTAGACCATTCCCAAAGGCGGAGGTTAAGCTTTAGCCAAGCAGATCCCATGGCTGATCAACAACCACCTCCCTCGCTCCTGAACCAGCAAGAGCCGATTCAGAGGCAGTTGGAAGAATTGCAGCAGATGCTGCAATGGTTCCAACGAATGAATGGTCAGGGCACTCGGCCCTTGAAGGATTTTTATGATCCTTCAAATTATGAGGATCATCCCGGCATTGCGATTCTTGCCAGAGATGTTGAGATCAAGCCCTAGGTTTTGAGTCTAATTAAACACTTTCACGGGCTTGGCTTAGAGGGCCCATTCCAACATTTAGAGGACTTGATCACTCTGGTTCAGACCACCAAATCGCAGAATGTGGATGAAGAACAGATGCTCATGAGGCTTTTTCCCCATTCACTCAAGGATAAGGCCACACATTAGTATCGTACCATTGGAAGACCGATTGCTACCTGGACAGCTTTGAAATCGGCCTTCCTGAAGAAATTCTTCCCAATTGGGCGAACTAATGAATTGTGATGGGCAATTACCACTTTTGCCCAGCGGTAGGGGGAACCGTTTCATGAGGCCTGGGAGAGATTCCAGGATCTGTTGTGGAAGTGTCCACACCCAGAGGGGCCTAAATGGCAACTTGTGCAGATTTTTTATCATGGGTTGAATCATCAACTCCATTATCATGTGGATGCTTCTTGCGGAGGCAATTTCCTCAATAAGGACACAGATAGCGCGTATGATTTGTTTGAGGAAATGAGTGAAAATTCTTTAAACCACTCCTCCATGGAAACCTTCAACCGATCCCAACAAATTAGATCAAATGCCAATGAGGTCCAAGATTCTCATACATCTGATATGGAATTGATCTGCAATATATTAAATAAGATGGATCTAGTTACTAGATGAATGGAAGAGTGGATGTTCGAAAACTCTAACTTTTTTAGATCCACTCAATCCCAGGGATTGGGATTCCATTCTTCGCAAGCTCCTACAGGACGGGAGTTTGTGAACCAACTGGAGTTTACTCGACCTTCGAGCTAACTCTTCTCGGAACCTTATGGGTTCCAAACTAGGGCCTTGGATCCCAGTCTTTCTGATCCTTCTTCATTCTCATCTTATGAGGATGCTCATGCCATGCAAGAGAATGTTAGGTCCAACCCTTATTCAAATTTCTACAATTCTAGTTGGAAAAATCATGCTAACTTCTCTTGGAAACATCAGGGGCAGCAGATCCAATATCGACCCAACAACTATGTACTGCAAAAACCAATGGGTTAGGGTCATGTATATACTCAATTGCCCCTGAGTTAGGTTAATCAGCCCATGTTGATTGCTCAACAACCCGCCAAGCAAGCTGACTTGAACCTGAAAATTGTAGAAATGCAAGGGTCAATGCTCCAGCTCATGTAATAGATGAAAACTTCACTGGACATCATGCAATCCAGACTTAGTACAAACAATCGACAACACGGATCTCTACCATCACAATCTGTACTAAACCCAAGGATGTACAGAACTGAGGCGTTGGGCCTCAAGGGTTTGGTAATGATGGGGAGTCACATGCTCAAGCTCATGCTATCTATCAGGCTACCCCAGCCCCTCCCAGAGCGAACCAAGTTCCTGCCATAATCAACCGGGAGCCTCCTGTTATGCCCAACCCTCCTCAAGGCACTAACCAACAGCATTTTGCCATGGAAAACACCATCACCTTGAGGAGTGGCAGTAGACACAAGGGACCTACCCAACCCCATGTCAACCCCATTAGGCCCCGTAGCAAAAATTCCAAACTCCCAACTAAGAATGTGATAAACAAAGCATCAGAGTTTGATTCGGGAGTATGTTGTTGTATGCGCAAATAGAAAAAGTTAGAGAAATTGGAGGAAAGGATGTCCTTACTTCAGGCTTTCTAATTGACAATCATTTTATTCCTTGCAGCTATCAGATCAATCCCCACCTATGCCATAGGTTTACTGAATGCATATCAAGAAAGGCGTAGAGCAAAATCTGAAAATAATAGGAGAGTAGTTTTGTTTGATAACATAAGTACACTAATCCTAAACAAGCTACCTCCTAAGAAGCAGGACCCGGGAGCCCCGCTGATTTCCTGCACAATAGGAAACATTACTTCTGACTGGGCCCTCCTCGACTTGGGTTCTTCCATTAATGTGATCCCCACCTTATTGCACATGGAATTGGGTCTAGGCTACCTAAAATACACTGACATAACCTTGCAGTTATCCGATAGATCCATTACAAAACCAATGGGTATTTTGGAGGATGTTTTAGTCAAGGTTAATGATTTGCATTACCTTGCTGATTTCATGGTCCTGGCCGTGGAAACCCCAAAACAGCTCAACCAAACCCCGATTATTTTGGGAAGACCTTTCCTGGCTACTGCCAAGGCGAGGATTGATTGTGAATCAGGAAACATAGAAATGGCCTCAGGGTATAAGACAAATTGATTCAATATTTTCGAGGTCTCGAAGAAGAATAAAATTAAGTGTGGTTCGATGGAGGAGTTTGGTAGAATAGAGGAAGTAATGGCCATATCTACCTTAGACAACCTTTTAATGGCCAACTCAACCCAAACTCAGAAAGAAGATCACACGGTTGCAGAAATAATTGAGGACAAAGAAAAAATGCGACCAATTGTAGCAACATGGGATGAGGATGATATACATGAAATTGAAAATTTGTTGGATGATTCACGTGATCAAGATAAAACCCAACAACATCCTTATCCTAAATGCTTAGAGTTTGAGGTCCAACTTGTGGGTGGGAATTTTGAGGATCAGGATAGTTGGTTTAAGAACTCGGAGTGTAAGGATGAAATTGAACATTGGGGAAGAACTCTTCAAACATTAGGTATTCTAGACTACCCACAAATCCCAAGCACATCACAAAACCCTCTTCATCCTTTTTCACCCAACCATTGCACAAATTCTATACCCAACCATACTTCCTCTGTAATAAATCAACAAAATTCCTATTGGTGACCATTTAGGCTCTCCCTGCACCACCAGCTTGCCACTTTCATTGTTCATCTCTTTGGGAAGCCCATTTTCACTCTCCAGGATCCATACTTGGGGGCCCGGAAACTGTGTTGTTGTGGCCTCAATGTTTACTTATTTTTTTTATTGAGGACCTCGCCTAGCTGAAGGCACTAAACTCAACACATGTAAAGACTATTCCTAGCTAACCTGAATCTCACGAAAACTAGGTGCTATTCTTCCACTTCTACTCTCCTGCATGCTTTTATTTTTCACAATGAGGACATTACAATAACTATGAACGGGGGGTGGACATATTTTATAACCATTTTTGTCATAATTGCTTGTTATTTGATTCTTTAAAAAAAAATGAAAATTTAAAATGTTAAAAAAAAAGAAGGAAGAATTAGGAGAAGAGAACTTCAGCATTTGGAAGTTATTAACTTTAGGAAATGATATGAGAGGACCTAAACACGTAGACTCTTTAGGTCATCGGGCTTAATTAGCTCGGGTGTCCACTCAAATGTGGACTTAGTCTCGAGTTCTCGCCAATTCAAATTCATTTTAAGTTGGTAAATAAATTAGGATGATAAGTATGTGATTTATCAGACCGCCCTCTGATTTTGGGGGACTTTAAGGCTAAGCATCTACACATACTTTTTGCACTGACTCTCTTTTTGGCGATTTCTTCAGAAATTGGATGGCTAATGAACTATCTAGGGTGGTATGGCTGGCAAGTTGTCGGTGGTAACAGCTCCTCAGCCGGTTGTCCAAAACGCAGTCACAAGACCATTTTCATTATACTGCCTTTAGGTAAATCTTAGATCAGGGAAGCCACCTACTTAAAGAAAAAAAAAAACAAACAAAATGAAAAAGAAAAAAATATAAAAAGGAGAAAAAAATAAAAAATAAACAAAGCCACACTTCATCGAACAAATATGGCTGACAAGTTGCCGTGGGTAACAACCCATTGGTCGGTTGTTCAGAACCCAGCTCACAAAAGATGCACAATAATTCCCAAAATAGTTAGGGAATAAGTGGGGAAGTAGAATAAATTGGGGAGATATACACTAGGTTCGCCCTTGTGTTGACCCCATAAATAAAAGAAGTAGGGAGAAAGCTACCGATAGAAAAGATAAACCTCTAGGCAAGGTCACCTAGGGTCATAGAAATCCGAAGTCCATTTCAACGGCTGCCTAGTGAGTCTTTCACTATTTTCACAAGATGCTTAGCACTTAGAGTCTTTTTCAAGTCTTGGGCAGGTCGGGTAGCCATAAAAAGTTATCTCGGAACTCTCAAACTCCAAAAGTACAGAAAAATTAGAAAAGAAGAAAAATAAAAAAATGTATCTTCCCTTTTGAAATAAGCGAGGACTTGGGTGGTCTGCATTCTGGCAGACACCCAGGTACTGTTGAGTCTTCGTAGTTTAAGACCTTAGCTGAAATTTTCTATTGTTAATAAACAACCGAGGCCTAAGCGATCTAATCCTAATTCTGCTTTTATACATAGCATACAGTTTAATTTTGCTAGGGACTAGCAAAAGATAGGCATAGGGGGTATGATGTAAACACATTTATTGAGGGTAAAATGCCTATTCATGCATGTTCCTAGACTTAGATTTACATTTCATGTTATAAATATTGCACAACACACACCATTATGCATTTAGAGTTGTTGTATATAATTTAAATTAATTACATCCTTTTTGTTGTCAGGGGAGAAAGGTATTTATTTCGAAGCCTCGGATTGACGATTTGACCATACAGATCTGATTGAGATGACGATCGGAGTCCCGTAGCACCATATGTAGTTCGAGGAAGATCAACGGCCAAGGGACTAGGTGACATAATTTGGAGCTTCAAATGACAAAGAAAATTGACAATCGCAGCCTAACAACGTGAAAATCGACTCAATCCGACTTCTGTAGCAGCCTCTACAAAGAAAAGAAGATGGACGGCCCAGGTTGTGCCACGTAGAGCAACACTGGCCGCCCATCCGCATGCATGCAGAAGCACGGGTGCGCGTATGTGTAGAGGCACGCATGCGCAAAGTGCAGCGCTAACATGTGAGCGTGCACGCGCACAGCAAAGACAGCGACAGCACTGCACCAGCAACGCATGAGTTGGACCCACAACGATGGATGAGCTGGACTTACAGCGACGCTTACGGCCGTCGCTAATTCTTCGCGCACCAGCAAAGCCAGCTTTGGGCGTGAGCGGGCATGAGCGAGCATGAGATGCCTATAGTGACACTTCCAGCAATGGCTTGGAGGTCACTAATGGTCCCATACCTATTTTTGCCCCTTCTCCACTATAAAAGGACCCACACCCCCTCCCTTCCAAGCCATCTATACCTACTCTACTCCCACCTACTCCCAAGCTCTAGCAAGCCTACCAACGCTCTATTAGAGCTTGCTCTCAATCTCCAAAGGCACCTATTAGTATAGCGAACCTCTTCCCCACCAAATACTCCTCCAACTTCCCATCCCCATTCATAGGTTGCCTTGGAGCCATCCTCCCACCTCCATTCCGGTAGCAGATCATCTCCGCCTTCTCACCTCCATTCTAGAGCTACGCCGAAGCTTTCCTCAACCCGACGTCCTCCTGCATCTCACCTCCTTCGTCCTGCTCCTCACCTCCTTCGCCTGAGCTTTCGCTAGGCGCTGTCATCTCACTGAACAGTCGATTCGGGAGATTTCTTTTCACCCCCTTCTCTTTTTATGCTTTCATAGTTTATTGTAATCGACATTGGAGTGATATATATATCATATTTGTTCCATCTCTATCTTATGATTCATTTGCTTGTCTTCTTCTTTCAAAAATACAAAAAAATAACAAAACCCTAAAATACCAAAAATAAATAAAATGAAGTGCGGATTTCAGTTAAAGTAAAATGTCATCTCCCTGTGTTCGACCTGGGACTTCCTTGGAGTTTTGGTATAAATTTTATCTGATCATGAGTTTTGCAATTAGGATGACAGGTTACTTGTGACCCTGATTTCAAACTCACGAAACCTGTGTGATCACATCATTTAGTTTGCATGCATACATTACATGCATTAAATAGTTAGAAATATAGGGGCTTTGTATATAAATAATCCACAAATGTTTTTATATCTTTCTTCATGCAGTAGCAACCGTTCCTCCCCGACAAGCCATTTATGGCTAGATCAGGCAATGAATGCGGCAATGAAGAGGAGTGGAGGATGAAGATCTCGCTGACCTTTCTCCATGCTCCATCTTCTTCATCTTCCCCTGCTACTATAAGAAAGAGAGAACCTCAACTAGGCTCGTGGTGACTCCGCCTCGACTCGACCACTGCGAAGAGCTTCAAGCTCACCTCCATCACCACTACTATGCATCTCCAAGGCCGAGCTCCACCAAATCGTGCGCCAGCAAGGTGATAGCTCACCACGCTAAGATGGTGGACTTGTGCCAACAACGTGCGTGTGTGTCTCCGATGGCACGCAACCATCACCGTGCTTCACCATTATGCACCCTCCCTTGTCCACCGTCAACACCACCACAGCCTCGCACTAGTAGCCATCCACGCGTGTTTAAGATGTCTGGGAATGTTCCCAGATGTCTGAAGCCCCTATAGCACCACCTCCATCTTCACTTCCCCTTTGCATCTCCTTCTTCTTTTCCATCTATATTTCCTCCACCAAAAAGAACCAATCACCTCCTCGCCCCATCACCTTCACCAGCAGCCCGTAGCCACTGCCATCCACACTCGGCAAGCATCTGCACCTCGCACCCATTCACGCCATCCTCCACGCGCTCACACAGCAACTACATCTATAGCAACACGCACAGCCTACGTGCGCCTCCTTGCCGCGCTCGCTTGCCTCCAGCCCACGCACAGCCAGCAGGGCACCCACGTGCGTAGCAGACAAGCGCGTCACCAACACCGCCCTGCACCTCCCGCACGCCCATGCACGTCCCCTCACACAGCCAGCAACCAGCTCATCGCACCTCTCCTGCAATCACGCGTGAGCAGCTCCAACACCTTCAGCAGGCTGCCAGGCACTCACTCCAGCCTCCTCTCCGACCAGCCACCTCCGACTACATTGCTACTCACCACCACCACCATTGCGAAGTCGTTGCTCCACTTGACCTTTGGCCATCCTCTCCTCCATGCGTGGAAGGCATCCAAAGCAAATCCCCTATTTTTGCATAGTAAAGTTCCCATTTGTTTTTACAAAGAATGCCATTGCCAAAGAGTTATTTTTTGGTTTATTAATAAAATATTATGGTGAGTTTATGCAAAGGGCCTCCCACTTTCTCATAAATACTATTTCAACATAATCTCTTATTGTTTCTAGATTTGAAAGAGGATTTGGGTTTAATTACTTTGGCTGATAACTTGTGAACATCTATTTTTGGACCTAGGCACCTCGTCGTATGGACACTTCTACAACATATCTTAGAATTGCTCCTAGGCCCCATGAAATGATTCTCCCTGCCACTGGGCAAAAGTGGTAATTGCCCATCGCATTGCATTGGTTCGCCCAATTGGGAAGAATTTCTTCAGGAAGGCTGATTTCAAAGCTGTCCAGGTAGCAATCGGTCTTCCAATGGTACGATACCAATGTGCAGCCTTATCCCTGAGTGAATGGGGGAAAAGCCTCATGAGCATCTGTTCTTCATCCACATTCTGTGATTTAGTGGTCTGAACTAGAGTGATCAAGTCCTCCAAATGTTGGAATGGGTCCTCTAAGCCAAGCTCGTGAAAGTGTTTAATTAGACTCAAAACTTGTGGCTTGATCTCAAAATCTCCGGAGGGGATCACAATGCCAGGACGATCCTCATAATTTAAAGGATCATAGTCCTTCAAGGGCTGAGCTCCCTAACCATTCATTCGTTGGAACCATTGCTGCATTTGCTACAATTCTTCCAACTGCCTCTGAATCAGCTCCTGCTAGTTCGAGGGTGAGGAAGGTGGTTATTGATCAACCATGGGATCTACTTGGCTAAAGCTCAACCTCCACCTCTAAGAATGGTCTAAAGGTCCTTCCAATCTAGGGTTCAATGACCTCCTTCCAAGCATACACTGAAAGGAAGTCGAAAGGACAGGGAAGAGAAGGGACCCTACAATACAAAAAGACAAGCCTATCCTTAGGTTGGGTAGCCTAAAGATCTATAGACCCTCAGAATCTTTTCTAAGATTATGGATGATTTACTCTACTTATGTCCAGGCAATCCAACCAGTTAGAAGGAGGGACTGGGGAGAAGGTTCTTCCTTTGGCTTGCACCTCTGGTTCCTAGTGTACCCCCAGCTGTGATCATTTGACGCTACTCCCCTAGGTAGACATCAGATTGACTAGTATAAGTTGGCTAATTATGAACAATATCAATCTGGACCTCGAAGAATGAATTAGTCCTTATGGCCAACGTCTAATCAATTTTAGTTAGGCTTGGGATATTGGTGCTTCTGGAATGTGATGGGCCCTTAATGGGTTGTGCCCTTAATGATTTTTTCGAGAATGTGTGTATGTGCACAACCAAAATGTTTTCAAGCATGATTATTGAGGATGAGGTGAATTTTAGGGTTCAAATCTTGCTTAGTAACTTTTAGGATTTAATCTTTAGGTGCATTCAATCAAGGTTCAGTAGAACACTCGAAGTTTTGAAAGCACTGGTGATGATATATTCTTTTAGAAATCAAAAGAAATGTGGAGTACCTGGTTCAACCCTAAAAATCAACTCTAAGAGGCAAGCTACTTGCTGGATCAGTTTTAAATTGAGTGGTATGGCCTAAATAACTCAAGCAATTGGCCTGTTGCACCACTTAGTTAAGGCACACAAGAATGTTTGACCTATTTAGATTTCTACTCACTTATTTGTGTGTTGATTTAAGTGTATCGGATCCACAGGTCAGATCCCGATTAAGTGGTAGAATCGATGTGATTGTGTGCCTTAGGGTGAGAAGTTGTGGGTGTTAAGTGTATTTTTTTTATTTTTTAATATATGCAGGGGTGAGATGAGTGGAAGTGGAAAACAAGCAACCAAATCTATCCTAGGGTTTATAAAAAGAACCTAAGTTGATTTGGGTTTGAGTTATTAGTGTGGTGAAACGAACTAGTGGGTGGGGTGGTGGGGATAAACTTACAAAACCTTCATCTGCACTTTTCTCCGATCTAACCGCTTTGGCTTGCCTTAGAAGAGTACCTGCAATCACAGTAAGATTAGAGAAAAAGTGAGATAAAAGTTAGGTAAGGAGGAAAAAATGCGAGAAAAACCAGAGCGTTGCCTTCCCGGCAACAGTGCCAAAATGATGCGATGTGCTTCATGTGTTTGCAATTAGGGATTGGAGGACCCATCGTCATAGCTCGCAAAAGGTGTCTATCAGATAAAATTTATAATTGAAACTCAAAAAGTGAGGCCCAGGTCAAACACGGGGAGGTGAACACTTAGTTTTGAAAAATCAACGCTTCACTTTTATTTCTTTTTATTGTTTTTATCTTTTCTAGTTTTTTTAGTATTTTTATCAAGCAAAAGATTACGTCAATGAAAACTTTATCTACTTGCAAAAATATAAGAGAGAGAGAGAAACAATCATCTATTCATGAACAACTATTTGTTATAACTACAAAAGTAGGAAAACTACACTACGAAAGAGAAAAAGATAGAAAGAGGTGAGAGAAATCCCCCTCGATGGTTGCTCGGAGGACAACTTGCTCTGGCGTTGCCTGGAGGAAGGTGGTGAGGAGGGGGACAAAGGAGGACAGAGCCGGAGGATGGAGGATGGGGCAAGATGGCGTCACGGCATGGATCTTCTTCCTGGAGGGCGGTGAGAGGACAGCCACGGGTTGTTCCACGAATGGGGATGAGGGGAGGGAAAACTATTTGGTTTTCTACTCTAGAGGAGCATCCCGGGCCTAGGACAAGCTCTCTCTAGAGCCTTGGAGGTGGTGAGAGGAGGAAAGGAAGAGATGAAGAAAAATGGGAGGTGTAGGGGTCTTTTTATAGTGGAAGAAAGAATCAAATTCGTATACAGGACATTTAGTGATGGTTATAAACGTCGCTAAAGATTGACCACGCATCCACACTGCCACTGTGCTGGCGCGTGCTCCACGTGTCGTGTCACGTGACTCCGTGCGCTACGTGCCCGCATGTGCTGCCACTACGCACATGCACGCACCCGCACTACTGTGCGCGTGCGGTGGCGCATGCATACGTATGGGCGACCTGGGTTGCACCGTGTGGCACGATCTAGGCCGTCCATCTTGTTTTCATTTTAGGGGCTACTACAGACATCGGATTGATTCAGATTTGTCATTTGAAGCTCTGAGTTATGTCACCTAGTCCCTTGGTCGTTGATCTTCCTTGGACTGCATATGGTGCTACGGGACTCCGATCATGGCGATTTCAGAGGCATTGGACTCTGATCGTCGTCTTGATCAAATCCGTACGGTCAGATCATCAATTTGAGGCTCCGAAATAAATATACTTCTCTCTTGACCACAAAAAAGATGCAATTAACCTAAATTATAAACAACTACTCTGAATGCAAAATGATGCATGCTATGCAATATTTATAACGTGAAATGTAAATCTAAGCCTAGGAACATGCATGAATAGGCATTTTACCCTCAATAATTGTGTCTACATCAACCGACCTTTAATAACGGTCGAAAATAGCTCCTTTGCTGACCGTTAAGGTCGAATTGTTGACAATAGACTTTGAAAATTTACCCACCCGCTCGCGTGAGTTATGAAAACATTATCATCGACCTTTAATATGGAAAAAGTCAACTATATTATTATTATCGACTGTTATAAACGGTCGACAATGGTGTCAACTAGATGTCATAATTTTACTTCACTTTCTTGACCATTATATATTGCACAGTAGATGGTTTTGTTTATCCTCGATTGTTTATATAACAATGGTTGATTAAATTTTTATTCTTGACTGTTTCTAACGGTCGAGAATGGTCTCAACCTCCTCGATTGTTTTCCAGATAGCAAAGTTAATGACTAGACTTTTGGTAACCGTTAGTATTAAAATGGTCAAGAATAATATTATTGCCAACGGTTACTTGAAAGGTCGAAAATATCCATTACGAATAATGCCTTTTCTACTAGTGGGTTCTATTAGCTCAGGCACTTCTAAGTTCCTTTTCAAATTGAAGACCACAATTCAAATGTATACTCTCAAGTAAGATTGAATCCAAATGATTTGAAACTTGGCAAGAAGATTCCGTTTTTAATAAGCTTTTCATAGAGTATTTTTCCAAAATTTTTTCTATTTCCAACAATTAGTTATGAATTTTTAACAAACCAGGGGTCAAATCCAAATCTGGGATTTAGACTCCGTGTTGGTTCTTCTATTGGAAATAATATCAAATATGCTCCAAAAATTTTGTAAAAATATGATATTGAAAGCTGATTTGATTATCTTTCAAACCCCAAAAATCATGAGTAAATTCAATTTATATGTTAGTCAGAATTGATTTCTAAAATTCATAAAAGTTCTTTTTTCAACCAATCTGACCAGTATGTACTCCATGAATTTTTAAAAATTTCACAGAAGGAATTTCTTTTGGGAAAGGTGGTGTTGGAAAGGTAATTTGAAAGTCTAGTTCCAATCTAAATTTTAGGATTTTTGGAGCATCAGAAACACGGTTATTGAATTTTAAAGGTGACACTTACTTTCTGGTCGAGTTTCTAATAAGAATTTGTGCACCTAATTTTTGCAGTGCCTGCTTTGCCTTGTTTGCTACTTCGGATTGTTGTACCTGCACACAAAAATACTATATTAGAGATAAAATTAAAAGTCATCGTGCCTCCCCGGCAACGGCACCAATTTTGTCAGAGCGTAGATCACGTAGAAGATAAGCATGTTGAAGTATAACATGAAAAACATCTCGAGCAAATAAATTACCAGAATTGGTGAGTCCTAGTCGATCACAGGGAGGTAGAAAGTACTTTTGATTTCATACATTTGTTCCAAATATAAGTACCAAGTAATAGAAACAATCAATCACAATATCCACATCACAAAGAGATTAAATTTGATATATGCAATAGAATGAAAACACGAACGTAAACAACTACTACTGTAACAGAATGAGGGCACCACGGGTGGTCCGTGGTGGCATTTTGGAGAGGTTGGGAAGAGCAGCAATGATTCGTTGGGGTGGCCTAAAGGACGCTTCAGAAGGAGATGTAGAGAAGACGGGAAAAAGAAGGGAGAGGAGTTGTAGAAGGAGGAAGAAGAAGAAAACTAGCGGAATGCCTTCAAAGGGGACCCTTAGGCCTCTTTTTATAACTTTTGTGAAAAGCATTTAGGGAATTTGAGCCCTTAATTCCGTGCAGAGGCTTCAGATTAATCAGATCCATTGATCGAGAGATCAATAGTCCTGATTAAGCCTTCCATATCCTTCTTCCATTCACGTCTTGATTTGGTGCTGACACGTGGCGCGTTGTGCGCCCTTAGATCCGCATCCAACGGCCTTCACTCTCCCGCATGTCCACTGCTAGCACGAACGCCTGCCGCACAACGCTTAATTGTGCCTCAAATTCTAACTCATCTCAGCCATCTAATCTTTCGATTGAATGGCTTAAAGAGCGTGAGTAGCGCTTGCTGAGTTCTAAGGCATGCATTATCACGTGCACCTTCATCCAATGCTCCTGTGCCCGCCACGCATTTGCCGCTGATCCTCCCGATGAAGATTCTGCGGTGGAATTTCACCTGCGGGTAGATGACTCCCAATTGAGCTTCGAACCCATGCCACATGCTATCTATTAAGCGTGCTCTCCACTGCACTATGCGCGTGGATTGTTGTGGTTTCCAAATCTTGTGCAACCATTTTTGGCCATAGGATGGGAATCCTATGGTCGAGATCTCTCCCTTGCTTGATGAGGTGGCTGGAGGCGGGCGACATGGCTGCATCGCTACCGATGGATGACGATCCTTCGACCTATGGCTCTCCTTGCTAGATTAGGGCATGGTGAGGGGTGGTTGCGATGGTGCTACATGGCACCATCGTGATCGTCCATCTTCTTCTCCTTGTATCTAATGATGTAGTCCTCTGGTTGAGTTGATTTCTTTACCGCCGGATTGCGAACATAGATCCAGGTCCATCTGTGTAGTTAGATTTGTCATCTGACGTTTGGATATTCTTCAATTTACCCCTTGGCTCCTACTTCTTCTGCGGACTCCCTAGGGTGCTATGGGAGTCTGATTGATGCGCTCTTGGAAGCGTTGGACTCCTGTCGTCATTCAAAATAGATCCATAAGGTTGGATCGGTCATCTGCAGCCTTGGATTACCTGCAATTATTAATACCTCTCAAATAGCACATTATTACATATAAAACACATAAATCATCTAAGATGCATAGTACGATGTGTATGCATGTAGAATGCCCATGTTAAGCTAGGTTCTACCTTAATTCAGGCGAATTAGGACCTATGATTGCTACGTAATCACTTTTTAGTTGAATATTATTTAATTTTAAAGTTATTTTAATATAATTGTATTATTTTTATATTTTCAATCTGCTACACATGATGGGATGGAAATGAGTAGTGTGGATATCTACGAGGTCACCCACAATAAGGCTACAGCTGAGGGTACTCATAAGTGGATTCATGAGTATACCAGGAGAAGCACGTAAGTTTCCTAAAGTCAAAAAATTTATAACTTTGTATATATATATTACAATAATGTTTTTTAATGCATGTAGGAGCAAATGGTACACTTAGTACATCCCCCGCCTGACGAGTCCTCCGACAGCATCCACCAGCCTTTGGATCCAGCGAAGGCATTTAGGAGAGTGATGCCACCAGACCATGGTGGTTTTATTTGTAGTGTGGGGAGGGCACACACGTTATCCACCTAGTATGGGAGGAAAGGTGCCATCTCATCTAGTGGCATAGATCAGCTGCATCAAAAAATTGACACACTACAGAGATGAGAGGAAGAGAAGGAGAAGAGAGAGACAGATATGAAGAATCAAATGGATGCTATGCAGTCACAGATGAATAGGATGGATAGTAAGATCAAGAGGCTTATAACCCTTCTTCTGAAGAAGGGTTAGTTTGAGCATCCATCTTCATCAGATCCCAACATCTACAGTTGAGACAACAACGACTCCATGGGTGGTGCAGGTGGAGCTGGTAGCATCAGGGTAGTTGCATTTTGATTTTTATCAATTTTCTTTTTTTATGTTTTTGATGTTACCTTTTTTATGTAAATATTTTATTTTCAAACTTTTTATGTAGTAGACTTTATATTTATGAAATATAACTTCTCCTCATTTTCATTAGTTGTTTCTGTATAAAAGCAAGTCTTTTAAGTAGGTTTAGTAGGTGGCTCCTATCATTTTGTAATTTTGTTTTAAAAAAAAACCCATACATTTGCGGTTGCTTATTTGAATAAGCGACGGCATAGATGTGATGGTAAAAATAGTTTTCCCGTAAGTTATTGTAATAAGTGACGACATATAAGGTTTGTCGCTTATTAGGATAAGTGACGGCAAAAATGTTTTTATCATCATCTCTATTCTGTCGCTTTTAAGGCAAAAAATTTTTTGCTGTCACTTATATAAGCGATGACAAATTTACCTAAACAACGACGAAAATTAAGAAAGGGTGATAAAGGTGGGAAAAAGTGACTTATATATGTCGTCGCTTATGACAAAAGTGATGGCAAATACAACTACCGTCGATTTCAAAATGACGTCAAAACATCCAATCCATCTTGTGGTCGAGCACTATTTTGCTGTCACTTATGAAATAAGCAACGGCAAATCCAATTACCTTCAGTTTTAAAACATGTCAAAATATCCAATTTATCTGATGGTCGAACACTATTTTGACCTCGGATGTGCCCTCTAACTGACGGCAAAACAAAACATCGACGATAATAATGGTGTCACTTAATGGCATCGGTTATACAGGTTTTGCCGTCGATTTCCAACCAACGGCAAAAGTAGAGATGTTGTAGTGTTAATTATATTTTTCTTATCAGGTAAGGAAAAAAAAGGGGTCCAATAAGAAATGCACATGTAATGCACTTCTAGAGGGGACGAGGATCAATGTGCATATCAATGAAGCTGGAGAAGATCTAGACTATCCTCCTTTCACCAGCAGACTGTCTAGGATGGTAAAGGAGCTCGTCCCCCTTTGTTGTTTTAAATGGAGGAGGCTTTCAAAGGGGATCAAGAGGCAGCTTATTTGTAATATGGAAGTAAATAATTATTAACATAAATATATAAGTTTACTTCAATAATATCTAATTCGTTTATACGATTTTGTATTATTACGGGTGATTTTTTATTGGGGGATGATCCGAATGTCACCATGTACATCCTCAATCATGCCGCGAGATGACATTGTGATTGGAGGATGACAACGAAGAGAGAGGTGAAATTTGTAATATTTTTCATTTTTTACTATTTACTTAATTAATTTCTTTTGATAATTTATTTGTATAATTTAGTTTTATAATAAAATATTCTCTAAAGAGGAGGAATTGAGGAATGTGCCTCTTACAATAGCAGTAGATGTATGGGAAGAATGCTGTCAGCATTGGAATAAGCCTGAGACGTAGGTAATTATAAATACTTCTTAGGGTATTTTGAGATAAATGATTTAATTGTTTTCTCATTACAATATGTTATACGTATAGAATCAGGTGAAGAGGAACAAGGCCAACAGGGCCAAAGCTCCACCACTGACCCACTATTTGGGTCGAACTAGTATAGATAGCGTTAAGGCAAAATATGTAAGTAATTCCTTATTATGTCACTTCTATATTTTTAATTTAAGTTTTAATTATTACTATTACCTACAATTTGAAAGATATTTACCGGCACATTTACATGATGGTGCCACGCCCGATCGGGTTGGTGTGTATAAGGTTACTCAAAGCAAGTCCACCATCGACGGCGGGTGAACATGGATGCATGAGACATACCAGACGAAGCATGTAACTAATATTTAATTATCAACTACTTTAAATTTTATACTTACTTTAATATGACATTAAATTATAAGCATAATTTAATTTGTAATTTGTAGGGACAAATGATGAACTTAATTAATCCCCCTCTAGATGCCACTTCCAACACTTAGCAGCAGCCTCCTATGACACCTGAGGAGGCTTTTAGGACTGTCATGCTTCCAGAGCTTGAAGGTTTCGTTTGTAGTGGGGGGAGTTAGATGATCTCCAGCTGGTATGGGTGGAAGGGGTTAGCGTCGGCAGCCGTCGTCCAACAGATGTAGACACAGCTCCATGATGTCACCTAACAACTCCATGATGTCACCTCACAGTCCACTAGTAAACTCAAGCTTGGCAAGATGCCAAGAAATTCATGGGGTGGCAGAGGAAGGAGATGGAGTAGTAGAGAGTAGAGATATGAGAGATGATGTCATTTCTACGGGGTAGCGGTCGGGATCACACTTCCTATTACTACCCGCATTGTAGAGACGACGATGACAACGTCGGTGGTGGTGGAGCAAGATAGCGGGTAGGAGTTGAGGCTTAGGTTTAGATTACTTCTCTTTTTGTTAGTTAGGTTTTGTATTTTTCCTAGTTATATGTATATTTTGACGTTATGACATACTCTTTTCATTAGGTTTATATATATATTTGTTGTATGTTGAATGTTGCATGTTGTATGTTGTGTATGTTGCTAAAGGTGTTATAAGATTCTATAATACCTACATTATGTATATTTAAAAAGAAATACATATATATACACAACAGTTATAGAAAACCATTGTGTATACATATAAACGACGATTTAATAACTGTCGTTTATTGTTAACGCGGGAACTTACACCAGCAAATTAATGGCATACAAGATGGTTAAAAACCTGTTGATTATTGTTACCAAACGACGGTTTCAAAAAAAAATCATCGTATAGAAAGATAGATGATGATTAGGGAAACTATCATGTATTTCTAACCATACACGACGGTTATTTAACATAACCATCGTGAATACACTAACGCGACACAAACTTTCGCGATGATAGTATGCAACGGTTTTGACTAATTAGTAGATGGTTTTGGACTATTGCGAAAAGTAGTCATTCTTGTAGTGTCTGATGAGTTAGAGGCTTCTACTTCATACACAGGATATTAGCAGCAACCTCCTATCCTACCAACTCCAAACCCAAACCAGGTAGGGCTAAATTTCGTCACTACTCGTAGTGGCAAAACTACTCAGGACCGACCTAATCCGAGTAGTTCAAAATCGATGTCCAGGATGGATATCAAAGGCAAACCCACTCCAGACCCAGAGCCTGAACCAATCCTAGAGAAGCCTAGAGATGTTCCATTTCTCGAGGTCTTGACCAAAGGAAATAGGAAATCTAAACCCATGGCACCTGACGAGGACTTGGTCAAGCTCTTTGAGCAAGTCTAGATAAGAATTCCCTTGATGGATGTGATTCACCACTACTGACTTACACATGATTTTTGAAGGATTTTTGTACACCAAAGCGTAAGCTGCAAAGTAAATACACGAGTCTGATTGTATTGTCAGAGCAAGCTAGCTCTATAATTCTGAGTAAACTCCTGCAGAAAGTGAAGGTTCCTGGCACTCCTTTGATCATCTGTAAGATAGGAAATCTAGAGTTTGATCGTGCTCTATTGGATTTAGGAGCATCCGTAAACTTGATTCCCACCTCCCTACTTGACCACTTCGAGGAAACCGAGCTTAAACTGACTGAGGTGACTCTGCAATTTGCTAATAGATTGATTAAGTCACCAAGAGGAATTCTAAAGGATGTACTAGTTAGGGTGTGAGATTTCTATTTACTGTGGATTTCATTGTTTTGATATGGACACTCCTGAGAATCTTAAAGACACACCTATTGATGTATACACATCCATTTAGGATAAAATGCATACTTATGCATGTTCCTAAGCTTATAGATGCATTTCATATTATAAATATTGCATAGCATGCATCATTCTTCATTTAGAATAGTTTGTATAAATGTTACGCTAATGTGCATCATTTTGTGGCCAAGAGAGGAGATTTATTTTGGGGCCTCCGGTTGACGAGCCAACCGTACGGATCTAATCAGGATGACAATCGAAGTCCAACGACTCTAAAATTGTCTTGATAATTGTCCTGTAGCACATTATGCAGTCTGGGGAAGATCAACTACCAAGGGACTAGATGATGCATTCAAAGCCTCAAACGACAAATCCAACTACACGAATAGATTTGAATCGACGATTGTAGACTAACAACCTGAAAATCAATCTAATCCAACATCTGTGGCATCATCTACAAAGAAAAGAAGATGGATAACTAAAATGGCACCATGTGGTGCCATCCTAGCTGCCCAAATCCACCCTCAGCAGTCGTCCCTCCTCAAAGGCATTTCCACCGCGAGATTAGGACTGTTGGATTGACATCTAACGGTCCTAAGCTTTCCACATTGGCAATCTCAACCTACTCATCAAAGTAGCCTTAATCTTCGCCATTGGATTATCAACTCCTCACCATGCTGGCAAAAACATCCTCTCGACACAAAAGCGCCAGCAGCAAATTGGTTGCGAGAGGCATTCGCAACTCGCGAGTGTGAGTTTGAGACCTGAAGTCGTCTCCAATTTCCAGCATGGGGCACGATCACTAAATTCGCCAAGTTGATCTCCATCAAATGGTCCCAGAGCTCCCACATGGCACATCCTCGTGCACCAGATGAGCGTGGCGTGCACACGCAGTTGGTAACACACAATCACATGTAGTATTTGACGCATGCTTGAGGCACGAGATCCCCGCATCATCTCGGTCGTCCGCTTCCAATCCAACGGCTGCCAGTCATCCTCACCAAAGCCAGCAGAGCATGCATGTCATACACACGTGTGCGAGCACCAGCAAGCCCTTTAGCAACTCTTGCGATGGATCTTCAGCAGTGACTTGATTGTCGCTATAGCCCATGTATGGATTTTTGCCTCTTTTCCTCCACTATAAAATGACCTTCACCTCTCCATCCATCTTCATCTCTTCCTTTCTCTTCCTCACCACCTCCAAGGCTCTAGAGAGAGCTTGTCCCAGGATTGGGATGCTCCTTTAGAGTAGAAAATCAAATACTTTTCCCGCTTCTTACCCCCCTTCATGGAGCATCCCGTGGTCGTCCTCTCACCACCTTCAAGAAGTAGATCCTTGCCGCGACGACATCCTGCCCCACCCTCCTTCCTCCAGGGTGCCGTCAAAGTGAGTCATCCTCCAAGCGACCATCAAGGGGGATTCTTCTCACCTTTATCTTTTATCACTTTCTAGAGCAGTTTTCTGGTTTCTTATCTGTAGGAAGCTCTTTGAGATATACATTGATGTTCTCTCTCTCACTCACTCACTCTCTCTCTCTCTCTCTCTCTTTGTGTTATTTTGCAAGTGGATTAACTAGATATTATTGACTTGGTCTCTTTCCTTATAAAAATACCAAAAAATCCTCAAAAGATAAAAAAAACAAAAATAATCGAGGGCGCGTTCACGAATTAGAATTAGGGTTTGGAGGACTCAACGTCGTAGCTCACAAAATGCATTTATCAGATAAAATTTATAACCGAAACTCGAAAAGTGATTCTCGGGCTAAACACGGGGAGGCAAACATTTGGTTTTATAAAAATTCGCACTTCGCTTTTATTTGTTTTTGGTTATTTTTATCTTTTCTAATTTTTTTGTATTTTTATCAAGCAAGAGATGAGGTCGATGAAAACTTTATCTACTTATAAAAATAAGAGAGAGAGAGAAACAATCATCTATTTATAAACGAATGTTACACTACGAAAGTGGAAAATCTAAACTATGAAAGCATAAAAAAAGATAGAATGAGGTGAGAGAAATCCCCCTCGACGGTTGCTCGGAGGACGACTCGCTCTGACATCGCCTGAAGGAAGGTGGTTTGAAGTAGGACGAGTGGGGACAGAGCTAGAGGACGAAGGATGGTGCAGGACGGCATCACGGCGAGGATCTTCTTCCCGAAGGATGGTGAGTGGACGACCATGGGATGCTCCATGAATGGGGATGAGGGGAGGGAAGAATATTTGGTTTTCTACTCTTGAGGAGCATCCTAGGCTTGGGACAAGCTCTCTCTAGAGCCTTGGAGGTCGTGAGAGGAAGAAAGGAAGGGATGAAGAAAAATGGGATTGGTAGGGGTCCTTTTATAGTGGAGGAAAAAATCAAATTCGTATATAGGACATTTAGTGGTGGTCATAAACATCCCTAAAGATCCACCGCAAACATCGCTGAAGATCCCACTCACGTGCCCCTACTGCCGCACCACTGGCACACGTTGTACGCGCCCATGTCGCCCGCGCACGCGTGATACGCACCACTACTGCCGCTGCCTCCACTTGTGCACTGCGCTGCTGAGTGCACGCCTACACTGCAGTGCATGTGCAGTGGCACATGCATGCGCATGGGCGGCCTACGTGGTGCAAGGGCCGTCCATCTTCTTTCCTTTGTAGGGGATGCTACAAAGGTCGGATTGAGTCGATTTTCACACCGTTAGGCTGCGATCATCGACTCGAATCCATCTGTGTGGTCAGGTTTGCCATTTGACGCTTCGAATTATGTCAACTAGTCCCTCGGCCATTGATCTTCCTTGGATTGCATATGGTGCTACAGGACTTCGATAGAGGTGATTTCGAAGGCATTGGACTCCGATCGTCGTCTTGATTAGATTCGTATGGTCAGATCATTAATTCGAGGCTTTGAAATAAATATCCTTCTCTCCTTACCACAAAAAGGATGCAATTAACCTAAAATATATACAATTACTCTAAATGCATAATGATGCATGCTATGCAATATTTATAACATGAAATGCAAATCTAATCCTAGGAACATGCATGAATAGGCATTTTACCCTCAATAATTATGTCTACATCAAAAAATAAATAAAGTCAAAGCGCGATTTTCAAACCAAACGTTCATCTCCTTGTGTTCGTCTAGGACTCACTTTGAGTTTGGGTATCAATTTTATCTGATAACAATATTTTGCGACTATGACATGGGTTCTCCAAAACCCTAACTTTTCTCACGAAAAATATGCTTACCATTTTGGCGTCATTGCTGGGAGGCAACGCTCTTTGGTTTTTCTGAATTTTTCACCTTACTTAACTTTTATCTCACTTTTTCTCTGATCGTTCTGTAATTGCGGGTACTCTTCCGAGGTGGGCCAGAGCAGTTACATTGGAGAAAAGTACTGATGAAGCTTCTGTAAGTCTTCCCCCATCACCCACCCATTAGATTTCCATTCCATCACCTAATAACTCAAACTCAAATCAACTTAGGTGCTTGCAACCCTAGGTTAGATCTTGGTTGTTTGATTGTCACTCCACTCACCTCATCCCCACATATATATTTTGTTAAAAAAAGAAAAAAGAAAAAAAGCCTATATGATTGTGGGATTTACTGAAAGTAACACACATTAACACCCACAACTATCGACTTAATGCGCACCACTTTACATTGATTCTACCACTTAACCATAATCTGACCTGTGGATCTGGTATACCATAACTCAACACACAAATAAGTGAGTAGAAAATTTGTATGGGTTAAACATTCTTGTGTGCCTTAACTAAGTAGTGCAATAGACCAATTAATTGAGCTATTCAGGCTGCACCACTTAAGATAAAACTGATTCATCAAGTAGCTTACCAGTTAAGGTTCAATTTTTAGGAACTAACCAGGCACTCCACAATATTTTTGAATTTTAAAGGAATATATCATCATCGGTGCTTGTAGAAACTTGGAGTGTTCTACTAAACCTGATTGAACGAACCTAAAGATTAAACCCTAAAAGCTACTAAACAAGGTTAAACCGTAAATGACACATCATAAAATAACCTTGTTTGAAAACCTTGGTTGTGTACACACACATATTTGAATTGATCATTAAGGGCACAACCCATCTAAAGGGCCCATCACATTCCAAGAGCACAATCATCCCAAGCCTAATTAAAACTGAGTAGATGTTGGCCTTAAGGATTAACTCGCTCTTTGGGACTTCAATTGAGATTTTTTTCAATTAATCTGCTTCTACTAGTCCATCTGATATCTAGCTAGAGAAGTAGCATCAGATGACCGTGGTTGGGGGGCATCAACGGAAGCAGAGGTGCAAGCCAAAGGAAGAACCTTCTCCCCAATCCCTCCCTCAAACTGGTTGGATTGACCAGATAAAAGTAGATCAAATCATTTCTTTCTTCTCAAGATGGGTTCTAAAAGTCTGTAGGTCTTTAGGCTACCCACTTAAGGATAGGTTTGGTTGATTTTATTGCAGGGCACCTTTCTCTTCTCTATTTTCCCTCTTACTTCACCATGTATTCTTCTACACCACAATCGCATTTCCAATCCTATCCTCCTACCATCACTTATCCCCAAGATGATTACTATCCCAACCCAACTTATGACTACCCATCCCTTAGTTGGGATAACTTTGATTGTGGATATGATTCCAAACCTCAATGTATAAGACCTAACCATAGACATCATGATCATGATTATTATCCTTCCCAGAGCTACACTGATTATAGATCACCGCCCTCTTATGAACAAACCAACCCGATCTATAATCAGGAAGGATATGATGATTATAACACCTACCCTCCATAGTATTATACTGAATATACGTCATCACCCTTCTTTGAATAACCCAAAATGACCTACTATTAGGTGTAACTCCCTACTTGGAGGGGGTGAGATATGCGTGATGTAAAAAATGCGGAATAAAAAGATAACAATCTCACAAAATAAGCAATCACACAATACACAAGTAATTTTTAGGTGGAAACCCAAACTGGGTGAAAACCACCACCTAACCCTCTCGAGTTAGGATTTCCCGATCGATAAGGTCGATCAAATCCACTAAAGTCACTTGAACGAGGGTGACTGAACCTCAATTACAACACTACTTAGACTGAGGGTAGTGTACCTCAAAACCCCTTCCTTTCATGAGAAGGATTTTGTTTTGTGAAGGAGACGGGAATTCGCAATGCAAATACCCAACACAAATAACAAAGATATATTACAAAACAACCTATAGAACCAACAAAGATGAACCTAGCTACTATAGGTAAAGATGCATCCCTTTGCTTGAAAGTGTGTCGGCGTGACGACGCGGGTGCATAAACCATGCTTTGGCACAACGATGCTCTCGTAAATGCTAAGGGAGAGCAGGTGCACAACTCAGATGAAGCTCTTTGGATGTAGAACTAGGCTTGGAGAGCTAGAGCTCTCTTCTCAAGATCAAAAGAAACAAATTGATATGAAAGTGTGTTGCTTGGTGTATGTTTGCAAGCTAAGGGGTCCTCTATTTATAGAGGGCCTAGGAAGGCTTTGGAAGGCCTTAGAAGGCTCCCATAGTCTTTGGGGTTGCACCTAAGGCAAAACAGGCTGTAATCAGAATCAATCATGATTCTGACAGGGTAATCTAACATCTGGTCCGGGCATCAAACGTCCGGAAAATCTATTTAAGACATCTGGGAACTAAGTTCGACATTTGATTCTAAGCGGGTTTCCTTCTTGACTTAAATAAGACCAAAATAGGGTTCTAGTGTATGGCCATCAGACAACATATAGGAGTTTGGCATTAGGTCTGCATGTCTGGAAACCTATTTGTTCTACGAAAATGGATTCCAAAGGAAGGTAATGGCTAGAAAATCTCTCAAAGGAGATTTTGGGTCAGTCGAGGCAAAATGGTCACATATCAGATGTCTGGGGTCCTCTACAGATGTCTGATATAAGGATAACAGTCAGTTTCCTTAATATTTACATAGCCAGCCAATGTTCCACTAATTGGACGTCTGGCAAAGGCATCAGACGTCTCGTAAGACGTCTGGACTAAGATCTGGACGACTGATTCTAACAGAAAGAACCAATTAAGTCCAGCCTAGATGTTTTTGACGTCTGATCAAACAGTCAGACATCTTAAAAGTCACTATCAGACATCTGATTTCCAAATTGGACGTCTGATAAGGCTGTCTGAATCCTATTTTGGTTTTCTAAGTTCTTTACAGAAAACCTAAGTATCCTAGGGTTTGTGCAAGTGTTCCTAGGAGTACTGTTAGGTTACTTTGAGGCTCTTTAACAAGAATCTAAGAAATAAAATAAAGAGCAACAAAAGAAACAAAATATAAAGTACAATAGAAAGGAAATCTATCCTGTTCTTCATCTCCTTCTTTCTTCAAGCTTTCACTCCTCGCAAAGCTCCTTCGTCTCTGTCAAGCTCCTCCAATCTGCCATGGATGTGAGCTCGAACTCCGTCTAAACACCTGTCTCCATTTGCAATTTGACCTGAAAACTAGGACTTAAAAGCAAATGTTAAACGACACGTGTTTTGTTATCGTCAAAATAAACGATCGTGGTGCTCTAGCACCAACATCAGGGAGGCACCCAAGAACCTCAATTTTTTGATTCCCTTAGATTTAACCCAAACCCACCCAATGCTGAACTAAACCATTCAGTTCAGGTGAACCAGGTCCAAGATAGGGTGTTGGCTAACTTGAGGAACACTATACAATCTTTAGAAGCTCAGCCAACACCATGCATTGAAGCATTGGAGACTATGATCAAAATGATTGAGGAGCTTAACATTTCTTTAATGGATTGGCTCCAAGATGTTAAGGATAGTGGCCTAGGTGAGCTTTTACTTAAGAAGTTGTCAAGATTGAGGATGAAATTCGTGGTTGCCTTAGTCCAATCTTGGGATGATTCTCAGGATGAACCCCCTTCAGGAGGGCCAACGTCAGAAACCTCTCAGGCATCTGTCAAGGGGACATATTTTATGAAACTGGGAATGACTAGGTTGGTTTAGAGCAATTGATTGAGGATGTTGTGATTTTCTCACCCGAGATCCCTGAACCGGTGAGCAAGGAAAAATCTATCTCTATAGACCAAGGAACAACATACTATTTTTTTAAAACCAAGCAACATACTATTTTGAGACATATATAAATGAGGATCAAGAATTCTTTGACTCTGAGGGTGAAGAATCTTTAGGTGAAGTCTCACTTGAGCTCAAAGAAAATGATTTTAGTGAGACAAATGGGCCTGAGGAATTTGATGAACCATTTGATAGGTTGATAATTGAGGATTATGATCCAATTGGGGCCGACATGGAGGATTTTGATCCTGAGTCATTGGATGATTCAATCAGTAGCCCCATTCCTCAACCACACCTCAAAGAACTGAATGATAATATTCTTGAGATCACCAGACCCAAGTCAATTTTGATTTAGCCACAATTGTTTGACTTGGATATTTTAGATGGGGTGTACAATGATCTGGAGGTCCCAGAAACCTTGATTTTGGAAGGTAAAATTTTGGAAATGAAAATATATGAGGCTACTTCTGAGGGACATACAAGTTTGGATTTAAGGGTTCCAGTTGACCTAAAATCACCTATCTTCTATCAGGACCCTTATAATATCTTTGATGTGCAACCCAAGTACAGAATAATTGATTATCTTTCTGAGCTGAACTCTAAGTGGACACTCGAATCTATCGAACTAGAACTACCTATTGTCTGCCACTTTAGACTTGGGTTGCACACTACCAAACTGCAAGCCCGATCCTGCCAACACGACAATCTCTGGTTCTGGGTGATTTTCTTCCAGAACCTTAGAACCACTCAACCCTGGGACATGGGTCTACAACAGAATCTGGTCCACATCTGTGGACATCTCCTACTGGTGGGTTTGAGGATCAATCTTTTAATTTTGATCCTGACCCACACTTATGAATTATTGATTTCTTCCTTATTTGTATATTATGCCTAGCTGAATGCATTAAACTTAGCACGTGTGCATACTCATTTCTCTCTGCGGAGCTGACCATATTTTTATGAAATTTAGGTGAAACACTTCTTACTCTACCCTTTTCATGTCTTTATTTTTACAATGAGGACATTGCATCATTTAGGCATGGGGGGGTGGATACTTAGTCCTAAAAATATTTTGTTAGCTCCATCGAATTTCTTTTAATTTCTTTAAAAAATAATTCAAAAAGAAAAAAAGAAAAAGAATTAGGAGAATAGAACTTAGGCATTAGGAGTTGTTAACTTTAGGAAATAATATTTTAGGACCTGAACACTTAGACTCTTCAGGTTTATGGGCTTAATCAGCCCGGATGTCCACTAAAATGTGCACCTGTTCTTGAATCCTTGCCACATTAATTTTACTTTAATTTGGCTAATAAATTAGGGTGATAAGTACATGACTTATCAACTTTCCCTCTGATTTGAGGGGACTTTGAGTCTAAAGCATCTACACACTATTTGCACTAACTCACTTTTCGGTAATTTTTATAGAAATTAGATAGCTAATGAACTTTCTAGGGAAGTATAGCTGGCAAGTTGTCGTGGGTAATAGTCCATTGGCCGGTTGTCTAGAGCCCAGCTGCATAACCATTCTCTTTTCACTGCCTTTAGGTAAATCTTAAATCAGAGAAGCCACCTACACAGAAAAAAAAATATCAATATAAATACTCAAAAAGAAAAAAAAGAAGAAAAAATAAATAAATCAAACTTCACAGCACAAGTATGGTTGGCAAATGGCTGGGGCAACAGCCCATTGGCCGTTTGTCCAAAGCTCAGCTCACAAAAATGTATAAATAATTCCCAAAACACTTAGAGAAGAAGCGGGGAAGTAGAATAAACCAGGGAGATATACAGTGGGCTCACCCTTGCGTTGACCCCATATAAAAAATAAAAAAAAGTAGGGAGAAAGCTACCGGTTGAACAGATAACCTTTAGTCAGAAACTCTTAAGGTCACCTAGGGTTGTAGAAACCTGAAGTCCATTTTAGCAGTCGCCTATTGAGTCTATCACCTTTTCACGTTAAGATGCTTAGAACTTAAAGTTCTTTTCGAGTCTTGGGTGTGTTGGGTAGTTGTAGAAAGCTACCCTAAAACTCTAAACTCAAAAATCCAAAAAAATTAGAATAGAAAAAAAATGTATCTTTCCTTTTCAAAATAAGGCGAGGACTTGGGCGGTTTGCATTTGGTAGGCACCGGGGCACTATTGAGTCTTCATAGTTTAGGACCTTCGTTGAAATTTCCTTCTGTTAATAAACAACTAATGCCTCAAGCGATCGAGTCCTAATTCTATTTTATACATAGCATTTAATTTAATTTTGCTAGGGACTAACAAAAGATAAGCATAGGGCTATGATGCATACACGTCCATTTAGGATAAAATGCCCATTTATGCATGTTCCTAAGCTTATAAATGTATTTTATATTATAAATATTACATAGCATGCATCATTCTACATTTAGAATAGTTTGTATAAATTTTATGTTACTGTGCATCCTTTTCTGACTAAGATAGAAGGAGATTTACTTCGAGGCCTCAGATTGATGATCTGATCATACAGAGCTGATCAGGACGACAATCGGAGTCCAACACCTCCAAAATCGTCTTGATCGGAGTCCTGTAGCACATTGTGTAGTCCGAAGCAGATCAATAGCCAAGGGGCTTGGTGACACAATTTGGATCGTCAAACGAAAAATCCAACTGCATGGATGGATTCGAATCGATGATCGCAACCCAACGATGTGAAAATCAATCCAATCCGACATCCGTGGGGTCATCTACAAAGCAAAGAAGATGGACGACTAGAATGGAATCACATGGAGCCATCACAACCGCCCAAATCCACCCTCAGCAGCTTCCCCTCCCCAAAGGTGTTTCCACCGTGAGATCAGGATCATTGGATCGACATCCAGTGGTCCTAAGCTCGCCATGTCACTGGTCTCAACACTCTCATCAGAGCAACCTTAATCTCACCCGCTGGATGTCCATCTAATGGCTAAGTTCAACTCCTTGCCATGCCTGCAAAAACATCCTCTCCACACAAAAGTGCCCGCAGTGCATTGGTTGTGAGAGGCATTCGCAACCCGCGAGCGCGAGTTTGAGACCCGCAGCCATCTCTAATTTCCAACGTTGGGCGCGAGCGCTAAATTTGCATGCTTGATCTCCATCAGACGATCCCATAGCTCCTACGTGGTGCATCCTCGTGCATCGGATGAGTGTGGCATGCGCACACAGTTGATAACACACGATCTCACGTAGTATCCAATGCGTGCTTGAGGCACGCAATCTCTGCACCGTCTCAACTGTCTATTTTTGATCCAACTGCTACCATTCATCCTCGCCAAAGCTAGCAGAGCATGTGTGCCGCACATGCATGTGTGAGCAAAAACATGCCCTCTAGCATCACTTGTAGCTAATCTTCAGCGACGAATTGAATGTCACTATAGCTCATGGATAGATTTTTGCCTCTTGTCCTCCAATATAAAAGGACCTACACCCCTCCATCCATCTTCATCCCTTCCTTTCCCTCCCTCACCACCTCCAAGGCTCTAGAGAGAGCTTGTCCCAAGCTTGGGATGCTCCTCTAGAGTAGAAAATCAAATATTTTTCCTGCTTCTTACCACTTCATGGAGCATCCTGTGGTCATCCACTCACCACCTTCAGGAAGTAGATCCTAACCACGACGATGTCCTGTCCCATCCTCCTTCCTCCGACACCATTCTTCTTCATCCAACTCCTCACCACCGTCGTCCGAGGAGCCGTTAGAGCGAGTCGTTCTCCAAGTGACCATTGAGGGGGATTCTTCTCACCTTTATCTTTTATCACTTTGTAATGTAGTTTTCTGCTTTCTTATCTGTAGCAAACTCTTTGAGATATACATTGATGTTCTCTCTCTCTCTCTGTCTTATTTTGCAAGTAGATTAGCTAGATATTATCGACTTGATCTCTTGCCTTATAAAAATACCAAAAAAAACAAATAAAGTTGAAGCACAGTTTTCAAACCAAACGTTTGCCTCCCTGTGTTAGACCTAGGACTCACTTCAAGTTTTAGTATAAATTTTATCTAGTAGCGATATTTTGCTACTACGACGACGGGTTCTCCAAAACCCTAACTTTTCTCGTGAAAAATATGCTCACCACCTATCATCTTAGGGAAACTGTTCCTAGCAACTGCTAGGGCAAATATTAATTATGAACAAGGGCAGATAGAATCAAAACTTAAGGATAAAATGTTAAGGATTGACATTTTCAAGGCCCAAAAAGGAATAAACTATGGTGCGATTAAGGAAGTATGTGATATAGGTTCTTTGGTTGAGGATCTGATTTCTGAGATAAACCCAATTTTCCAAGGGCCTCAATCACAAGAAAATCTTCAACCATAGGCTAGGGAGTCTAAATCTTATTTAGACCAATCCCTAGCTTCCACCCGTTGCTGATAACCCAGTCCTGGAGTTAAAATCACTCCCAGACCATATGAAGTATGTATTTTTGTGTTCCAATCAAGCATTTCCGGTGATTATTAATTCTCGACTCACTCCTGATCAGGAAACAAAACTGATTTTTGTCCTCCAGCAACATTGTAGAGCCATTGGTTGGACTCTAGATGATTTGACTGGAATAAGTCCCTCATATTGCACTCATCGAATTTGTGATGAAGAGGGCTCACGACCTTCTCACGAGATGCAGAGAAGACTTAACCCGAATCTTCAGGAGGTTGTGAAAAAGGAGATTATCAAGTGTCTCGATGTGGGTATCATCTACCCCATCTCTGATAGCTGTTGGGTGAGTCTAATTCAAGTTTTGCCTAAGAATGTTAGACTCCCTGTTATCACTACTTAATTTAGGGAAACCATCGTAACTCAGATTGCAAACTCGTGGAGAGTTTGTATAGACTACCATAAACTGAATATCTTCATGAAGAAAGACCATTTCCCTCTCTCGTTTATTGACCAAATCCTTGAAAAGCTGGTAGGGAATCAATTTCTCTACTTTTTGGATGGGTACTCTAAATATAACCACATGGCAATTCATCCTAAAGATCAGGAGAAGACCACCTTTGCCTACCCGTATGGGACTTATGCATTCCTTAGGATGTCATTTAGGCACTATAATGTGTTTTGTTCGTAAAATGCAGATTTAGTGAGAAAACCATCATAGTATAGTGCAAATTACAACTCAAACAAAAATTATATAACGAGACAGTGAGTCCTGGTTGATCTCAGGGAGGCATTTAAGGAGCGAAATTGATTTTGATTTTATACTTGCTTAAAATTGGACACCAGTTTCTAAAGTGTGAGTTAGAGGTGTGCTAGTCGCATTATTTACATGGAAAATGTGTGCGTGCGTCAAATATATCACGAATGTGAAAGTGTGTGTTGGCGTTTGCACGACCTCAATAATGCGATGACGACTAGCGGAAAATAAATCAATTGCTAATTCGTTAAGATCCTCAGGGACCAACATTGTGTTGCATTAAGATAAGAATGTAAATCAAGCAACTTATAATCACACTCTAGACAGATAAATCAAGCAAGTGGTGATTTCATTTCTTCAAAATATATCATCATTACAATCATATTTAGAGGAAAGCTTGTACATGAAAGCTTAAAACAACGATTCTAGCTAACAGAAAAGTGGTGCATGCATGGATCTATCGAAGATTATGCATGCATCCATTAAGGCAAAGGATTAATATGCTACTAATTAGAAAATTAATGCACAAATTAATCTACGAAGAACATTAATCTAGCTAACAAAACTTTAGGGCATTGGAGGCGGTCTCCAATGGCCATGTAGCTTGGGGTGGTAGGAGGGAAGAGAGGGACGACCAAGTTGGTTGGTCCGCCTATTGAGAGGGTGGTGGAGTTGCTCTAGCCCTTAAACGTGAAGGTGGTGATGATGGAAGTTTTGGAGCTCATGAAGAGTGTGCACATGAATGGAGTCCAAGAACTAGATCTAGAGATGTGCCCCTTGATCGTCCACGATGGTCTTTAAATAGAGTAAGGGCTTGGCTATCTAGAAAATTATAGAATTCTCTAGAAGGGCCTCCATCCTAGCATCAAGATGGATGGGAGTGGGTCTTCTTAGATCCACAAATTGTGGATCTAAGAATGGACTAAGTGGTTTGCTATTTTTAGGTTTCAAGAGGTGCCACCACTTGGTGAAGATTCTAGAGGACTCTAAAGTGGGCGGTTAGGTGTGTGTGCGTGAATATGTGGGTGTGGCTAGGTGGTTTAGGTCGAGTCCTATAGGCCTAGGTGATTGGGTTTAGGTAGCGATGGGAACACCAACATGAGCCATAACTAGCTCAATTTGGTCTAAAAAGGTTAATAAAAGCTCCTACATATCCATCAAAAGGATCTAAGGGCACATTATCCTATTTTGAAAAGAAGAGAAGAATATAAGGTTATTTCTACAAAATCAATAGCATTCCATAAATACAAAATAACCATGGGGTATTTTAGGAGTCCATTAAAGGTCATATGGTCATCAATGTCTGATAAGTGGATTCATGTAGAATGAAATGAGCTTTCATGCATTTCAAGAATTAATGGATATCTGAAACCCTAAAAACATACCCACTTAAGTCATTGAGGTTCTGGTCAGGATAAAATTCACATAAACCTTCTAAAAATCATAGAAAAATATTCTTTAAGGTTTGGTACCCTTGATTTGGTCATCTGAACCTAATTTGATCTAAAATAGAGTCTTAGATAGACAATTACCCTAATTTAGGTTTTTGAAGAAATTACCCAGTAAAATTTGGTCAAAACTAAAATCCAACTTCACCATTAGATTTCTTGGGTCCAAATTAGGTTTGTACCAAAATTTAGACTCAATCTGAGATCATCTTGACCTAGTTTGCATTTTGGTCCAAGTCTAACTCTTGTTCTTTCGAATAACCCCTCAGCATTTGAAATCATCACAAAAATGCCCCAACTTCTTCATCTTCTTCGCAAAGTAGTCCTTTCCGCCATTGGAAGTCAACTAACCTCCAGGCAGCTTTGACCAACCTAAATCCTACTCAAATCTCAATCAAATCCCACCAAATTTGGTGGGATTGATGTTCATACCTTGGGAAACCTATTGGGATTGATTTGAACTCCTAAATCCCTCTATTCGTGTATGCGAACCCATGAAATCAATGGGGTTCTTCTTGAATCCCAAGCAAGCTAATGGATCTTGTTTCCTATTCTAAGAGCTCTCCTAAGCCCTATAAAAGACCTCCCTCGCCTGCCTCACCACCTTAGCGAGAAATAGAGCCAAAATCTACCCTTCTTCCTCCAATCTCTGGCTCACTCCACCTTGCTTCGGTGACTCTCCTTCTCGGGCTTCTTCATCGACCACCGCGTACGATAGGTGGTCGGTTCCTAGTCCCCGTTTTCTTCCGCACCTCGCAATACTGGCAAGGTGCTCTCTAACCCTCTGTCGTCGTTGTTCTACCCCACCGAAGCTACCTCCTTCTATGACACTGGCCATACCACAATCGACGCCTCCTCCATCCTCCTTCGTCTACTAGCTACCTTCGTCGACTCTTCATCACGTACTCATCTCTGCAGCATCATCAGATTGTTGTTTCAACCACCATTGCACCCACACCGTCATCATCTTCCCTACTATCGGCATACCTCCGGCATGGACGTGGACCCACTCTACTCCACCAAATCACCTGTCGGCAATCCCAAAAGCTCCACCTCATCCACGCAAGCAAAACCCCTCAAGAAATTGAGGGGATTACACACGCTACCCTTCCACCGAACACAACCACCTCACCTACGTTTTTTGCATCCATCAGCCATCTCCGACTATGTTCACAGCATGCCACCACCACCACCACCTTTGCTGCATCATTGCGATCCTACTGAGCTTCTCTGACAAGGTCGCAAGGCCGTACCTTGTGTTTTAGGTTCACCAGTCATTGCCACCATTAACAGAGCTCCTTCAAGAGAGCTTAGCATGGTGTTCATGCTGCATCAGTTCCAGACATGACCCCCAAGCAGTGCAGATTACCTCCAGGTGCTGGCTCCAGGCCTCCAATTGAAGAGCCAAAGCAACAGCCACTCCAATTGAAGAAGATATCCAGTTGCTGCATCTGTGCGAGAAGAGATTGTGGAGTTTAGTACCACATCGGTGGGAGAGAAGCAACCGCATGCGTATAAAAGGAAAAAGTGATAACACCTGGTTGCCCAAGACATTGGGGGTCGGGTCCCCCATTCATGAGCCTTTCACTCCTCACTTGCGACCCATGCCTGCAAGCTTGGTCACCTAGATCTGGTTACCGTGCAAACCCGATTACTTGATTAGTAACTTGGTTAAATTGAGAAGAGAAATAGAGGAGGGTGTGGGGCTTTGCTCTGCAGAGTGAAGCCTCCACACTTAGTCGTTGAGGAGCTGTGCGAAGCCCTTGTGCGTGAGAAGAAGAGGAAGAGCTGGGAAAGAAGAGAAGAAGAAGAAAAGAATAGTGCCTTTGCACTGTAGCAACTGAGCATTTAAGTCGTCTGATTAGAAGCTCCATCGTCTAATCTCTCTAACAGTGCATTATGCACTTAAGCTTGCATGGATTAAACTTGATACTATTCATTTATTTGAGTTTAATTGTATAAGGGTAATTGGTGATTCAAATCACCATTTTACCCTAATCTTTTTGCACCATTGACATTTTCTCTTATATACATATCATTATTGATTGGAGTTTTCATTATAAAGTGCTATCTTTGTGATTAAATTGTGATCTCATGATTAATTGCTACACTTGCTCCCTGCGTTCAACCTCGAACTTCAAATTTGAGTTATAAATTTCATTTGTTTTCTAGTGATTATGACTATACTACAATGCATCGAATTTAAAACATCATTTTCACACGTTAACATTTTGGCATTGTTGCTAGGGAGCAATGTGCAATTTGATCTCTCTGATTATAATTTCTGATCTAGTCCTATGTTGCTTTATCTCGTTGGCTGTGAGCAATGTAGGGATTCATTGGAGGAAGATCAACCACACATCAAACACTCCAGGAGTAGGTAATCTCATCTCCTTTTCCATTAAGCCCTTGATTTTGAGAAAAGCTAAAAAAGGAAGAAATCAATTAGGATCAACTTACATTTTCTACTTAGTATTAATCATCAAGTTTCCTGATTTGATTAGAAAAATCTCGAACCTGATTTCTGCACCTATTGGATTTAAGACACTTAGGGCTACTCACTTCTTGATTGAGCCCTAGGTGCCAAATTTGGATGAAATTGATTGGACCAATTAGAGCCAAATTAGGGTTTCTATTATAAGGTTGAGGGCCACAAGTGCTTAAAGACGAATCAACTTTCCCAAATTGTGTGTTTCCTAAGCCTTGGTTGAATTCACTTAATGAAGCAAACCCTAAAATCAAGCACTAAACCTCCACTTGAATCCTAAAATCGAGACCTAATAATCTCAAGGACAATAGAGGTGAAGTTGACCCACCTTGTAGGGTCAACCAACCTCCAAATTAGGTCACCCCTCACAAATACATCTTCAAGTTCAAGTGGAATCCTAAGCACCTCATCTAAACTTAAAATTGGTAGACTTAAGAGGTCAAGTTATCCATTCTGGTCAACCTAGATCCATGGTGACAAGGAAGGTCAGGTGGGGGAAACCCTGTAACCCTTGGGGACACTCTACCATGTAGGGTCTTCGCGGGACTCTTCCTTCCTAGATGCCCTGGTATTTCTCAAGTGGATGACTTTTTGATCTAGAGTTACCATCCACCCCGAACTTCGATAGGCATCTGAAAATATTTGGGTGTCTTGATTGGGTCCATCACACTTTCTATCCCTCATCTACTCCATCAGTGTATGTTCGAGAGGAGGTCCTTAAGACCACCCTTGAGGCCTCCATTAGCTATTCACTCTCGTCGAGGCCAAGCCTTGACCTCCTTATTTGTGCAACCTCCCAACTAGATCGATATCTCTTCTGATTCATCTAAGCCTAGATCTCCTTCATCCATAATCATGTAGCACCTAGCAGAAGAAGAAAACAATCTCCAGAATCAGCTTCAGTGCCTCAACGATCTATTCCATGCTTTTATGAATCCACCGTGGCACCCTATGATGCGAGATCATTATAATCCCGCTACGGTAGCAATCGAACCTAGAGTTCAAATGCTGGCTGGAGGGCCTAATACAAAACTCATGCCCAACATGATTCATCCTATCCCTAAATTTCATGGGCCTAATTCCAAGGATCCCTTCCAGCATATCAAGTAACTCAAGCATCTGGCCCAGACCTTCAGGTCACAAGCTCAAAATCAGGATAACTTGCTCACGAAGATGTTCTCCTCTCTCATGGACAAGGCTACTCACTAGTATCAAACCCTAACTCATCCAATCAACACATGGGCTGAACTGCAATCTGAGTTTCTGAAAAAGTTCTTTCCTGTTGGAAGGACAAATGCTTTGAGGCACCAAATCACGCATTTCAAGCAAAATGTAGGAGAACTACTTCATGAGGCATGGGATCACTTTCTGTATCTCATGCCGAAGTACCCCCATCACAGAGTTCTTAAATGGGAACAAGTCCAATCTTTTTACCAGGGACTCCGTGAGGATATCAGAGTATTTGTCAATGCGACCTATGGAGGAAACATCATGGGTCAACACGAGGACACTGTGTGAGAGATTCTCGAGAATATGTGCGTGAAGTCCATCAATAATGAATCCATGGGCATGTTTGACCGGATAACTACTCGTGTATTGCCGAATACACAGGGAGAACACAAGATTCAGGGCCTATCCTCATCCGTCGATCTGGAATTAATGTCCAGTTGCTTGGACAAGGTCTCGATCATCGAGAAGAAGGTGGATGAACTAACTTGGCATCTACAGCGAGCCACTTCCGCACAAAACCCGTTTGCGCAACCACCCTCTCGAAGGGAGGTTGTGCATAACATCTACCATTGATCTTCTCAAAGGATGGATCCATATCCACCCTCATCTGATATGGGGTTCGGAGGAAACTTTGGATCTACTTACTCTAGTTGGGGAAACTCTGTGACCTCATCTTCTGATTTCTCTGAGGTTTCGCAAACCTACGAGGACCTCAATGCCATCCAGAACGATCCTTTCTCAAACACTTATAATCCTGAATGACATAATCATCCTAACTTCACGTGGTCGAGGAACAATCAAAATTAGAGACCTCAATATCAACCCCAACCACAAGTTTCTCGTCCACATCAACCACCTTAGCCTAGGCCCAAATCGAGTTACCAATCCGAGCCAACACGGAAAGATCAAATGTCTCTAATCCTTTAAACCCTGGTTAACATTCAAAAGATGAATGCGGCTATGCAAAAATAGCACAAGGACGAAATCACAAAGGTCCATAATCAGCTCACACAGATGGCGAATTCTCGCCAACCTGGTGCACTCCCTTCACAACCTCTGCCAAATCCAAATAACATGCTGAACCAAAGGCGCATTATGAAATTGACTTAGGGCCAGGCTCATTACGTCTATCAGGCCCCCTCTACTCCATCACCTGATGGGATGGAGGCTTCAACATCATACTCGGGGTATCAGCAGCAACAACCTCTTTTGCCAACCCCAACCCAGAACCAAGCAGGACTGAATTCCATTACCACCCGTTGTGGGAAAACTACTCAGGACCCACCTTATTTGAGCCACTCTCAGCCTGGTAGTTTAAACCCAAACCCTAGGTTGGTTATCTAGGATACCCCTATCCAAGATCAAGAACCTGGACCAATTCTAGAGGGACCTGTAGAGTTTCCATATCCAGAGGCCTTGACTAAAGGAAAGAGGAAACCCAAGGCCGTGGCACTTGAGGAAGACTTGGTCAAGCTCTTTGAGCAGGTCCAAAAAAACTTCCTGTTGATTGATGCAATTTGCCATGTACTGGCTTACGCGAGATTTCTAAAAGACGTGTGTACACAGAAGTGTAAGCCACAAACCAAAGGTGGTAATCCAATTGTACTGTCGGAGCAAGCCAGCTCCATCATTTTCAGTAAACTCATGCCTAAGGCAAAATACCCTGGTACCCCTCTGATCTCTTGTAGAATCGGTGATCTAGAATTCAACAGAGCCTTATTGGACTTAGGAGCCTGTATAAATTTGATCCCTACCTCCCTATTAGACCATTTCGAGGAAACTGAGCTAAAACTAATAGAGGTGACTTTACAATTAGCTGACCGATCGATCAAGTCAACTAGGGGAATTCTCGAGGATGCTCTTGTTCGGATCTGTGACTTCTATTTTCCTATGGATTTCATAATATTAGATATGGACACTGCTGAGAATCTTAAGAATACATTGCTTATACTTGGAAGACCATTCTTAGCTATAGCTAGGGTGAACATTAACCACAAAGAGGGCCAGAATGAGTTGAAGTTTGGGAACAAAACAAGGAAAATCAATATATTAGAGCAAGTGTGCGACATTAGTGCTGTGTTTGAGGACTCGTTTCTCGAGGAGGACCTAAATACCCCTGATCCTCAATCTCAAGCAAATTATGTCCTGCAGATAGAGGAGCCTAGTACTAATCTAGAACCACCTACAGCTCCCACCTCACCTTTTGAGGCTCATCTTGAACCACCTTCAGCTGTTGATAATCCCATTATGGAATTGAAACCCCTCCCTAATCATTTAAATTATATCTTTTTGGGTTCAAATCGTATGTTTCCTTTGATCATCAATTCCCGACTTACCTTGGATCAGGAAACAAGACTAATTTCCATCCTCCAGCAGCATCGGAGAGCCATTGGATGGACTCTCGATGACTTGACTAGTATGAGCCCTTCATACTACACACACCACATCTACACTGAAGAGGGCTCATGACCATCCCGTGAAATGTAGAGACATCTGAATCCGAACCTGTAGGATGTAGTGAAGAAACAGATCATTAAGTGGTTTGATCTAGAATCATCTACCCGATCTCTAACAGTCGTTGGGTGAGTCCAATCGAGGTTGTGCCTAAAAAGGCAGGGCTCACCATGATCACGACTAAAATCAGAGAAACCATCCCAACCCGCATTGTGAACTTGTGGAGAGTCTACATTGATTACCAAAGACTGAATGCCTCCACAAAGGACCATTTCCCACTGCCTTTTCTTGACTAGATTCTCAAGAAACTTGCAGGGAATCATTTTTCTACTTTTTGGATGGAAACTTCGGATGTAATCAGGTGGCAATTCATCCAGAAGACTAGGAAAAGAGCACCTTCACCTACCCCTACAGGACATACGCATTCGCAGGATGCCTTTTAGGCTCTACAATGCCCCCGTCACCTTTTGGCGATGCATGCTTACCATATTTTCTAACATGGTAGGTAAGTACCTTGAAATCTTCGTGGAAGACTTTTCGGTATCTGGGGAATCTTTTGATGATTGCCTCCTTCATTTGGCCCAAATCCTTAAGCAATGCATTGACATGAATCTGGTTCTTTCCTGGGAAAAGAGCCATTTCATGGTTCCTAAGGGTATTGTCCTAGGACATCTCTGATTACGCAGCAATCATAGGTCTTAATTGACCTGGATTAAGCTAGGACTTAGCGTAAGTTAGGGTTATTCATGCATGCATAAGCATTATCTGCATCTTCACTGCTTTCCTTTCGCTATGCATGAAATAATGTTATAATGTGCTGATTAAGTGTATTATGTCAATTGCAGGCAATAAGCTGATCAGGGGCTGGATCTAGAGCAGGATCTGAAGCTGGATCAGGAATAATGGGTGTTGTAGCAGAGCTGGAGCAGAAGGCTTAGATTAGATGTAGGAATAATGATATAAGGGAGTTAAGGTTTGCTATTCTAATAAGTAGGAATTAAGCAGTAAAATGTGAAGAGCTTAGGTCCATCCTAGCCTTAGGATAGCCTAAAGACTTCCCCAAGCCTTAGCCACCCTTAGATTAGGTCACAACACCCTAGGAAGCCTTAAAACCCTAGTTTCAACCCTTATCTGGACGTCTAGATAAGTTTTAGGATGTCAAGGACCCTTAGCCAACTCTCGCACACCTCAAACGCACTTCTGCAGTGTTATTGGACGTCTAGACACTTTGTTAGACGTCTAATTTCTGCAGAATACCTAAAACAGAACCTAGATTCCCCCTGACTCAGATTGGACGTCCAAAACTGAAGTTTGGACTTCTAATTTTTGAGTATAAGTCATTTGATTTTGTTTTTGGACATCTGGGACTAGTCTCCAGTCCCTGTTTTGAGATTCAAGCCTTTATCATGGATTTCTAACACCCTATACCTAATCCCAACCCCATAGGAACCTAAATTAAGGTGTCCTAACCCTAGTACATCACCTCTAGACCTACCTAAGGACCTAAGTAGGTCCTCACCAAACCCAATTGACTTAGATCAATGTTAATTACCTTCACCTAATTCAATTGGACTCATTGAGTCCAATTGGGCTTAGATCTCAACCCACACATGTGCAATGGACTTAGTGAGAGTCCAATTGACCTAAACCCAACCAAGTTGAGTTATTTCACTCTCAATTAGGTTCACACTCATTTAATTAAACTTTGGTTAAGTTTAATTGCAATTTCCCCTTAACAATTAGGGTTTGTAACCCTAATTCAAGGCATACACCTACCTAAACCCCTTAGGACCTAACCTAAACCACCTAGCCACATAGGGCACGACCACACACACACACGCACACACAACCATTCATGCACTCCCACGCATCTAGTGTTCTCTAGAACTCTCTCCAAGTGGCGCCACTCTTGGTTGCCAAATTTAGCAACCAAGAGGCATTTAAATTGAGATCGACATTTTTTTAATCTCATAACCACTTGGCCAGCCACTCTTGGACTCTCTCTAGAGAGTTCCACACCTCTCTAGAGACAATCCCTTAGGTCTATAAAAAGACCTAAGGGGGTGGCCATTTGCACCCATCCACTTCTTTGGCTCCATTCAATTCCACCTCCACTTAGGCTAGCCACTTCCACTCCATCTCCACGAGTTGACTACCACCATGAATGACACCATACCGGGATGCTAGATCACTCCTCACTCACTCCAAGGATGACCTAAGCTCCATTGGCTGCCCCTCATTCTCCTCTCGACCACTCCAACGCCTTCGGAGACCACCTCTAATTGCCCTCCTGTTCTCCTAGATCTCGATTAGTAGTTTATGCTCTTCATAATTTTATTGCTTTTATTACTGCTTAGTAGGGTAGTCCTTATTCTCCCTGAATGATGCATGCAAAATCCCCCTATAGATTGTTGTATGCGATCATTTTCTGATAGCTAGATCTATATTTTTAAGCATTCATGTACAAGCTTTCCTCTATAAGTTCATGTTGCAAACACTCTCCAAATGAATGAATGAAAAATATCTTTTCTATACATATATGTCTATGTTTTGAAATCACCATGAGCCTATTGATTGCCATCATTTTTGCATGATTCAAGTTGCCTATTTTCACTCATTTATCTATTCCGCAACAAGCATGTCGTTTCCCGAAAATATAGAAAATCTAACTGTAGACGCATTTTCTGTAAATAGTCACCACCTCACGAGAATAGTGCGTGCAAAAACTCACACTTTCACCTTTGTGATCTATTTAACACATGTGCACGTAATCAGGGTTCATAATAGAAGTGGTGAAATTTTAATCAGAACACTGGAAACTGGCGTGCGATTTTGAACAAAGTAGAGTGGTAAAAGATTGAATTCAAAAGTAAAACAAACGCCTCCCAGAGATGAACGACCGGGACTCAAGTCTCGTTATCTTTTAAATATCTTTGTTTAATTGTATTGCGCACTATACTACGATGTTTTTCCTATCAAAATGCGCGATACGCTTCTCGAAACAAATGGCACCGTTGCTGGGGAGGCAATGTCATTTTCTTTGATTTCGATCCTTGAAACCATCACTGACAAATTTGCCTCTACTTTGTTTCTGGATGTGTAGGAAAAATGGAGGAAGAACGGGATTTGCGCACACAACGAGTGTGAAAAACAAATCTAGGTGCACATCATCTCCTTTTTACATTAGGTTTTCCTTTGAACCTTAGGAGTAGATTTACTTTCTTCAATTTCCTTTGAAAAGAAAATTATTTATTCATTTTCATGAAAAAAGAAAAAACAATAAAAAAAAAGTTTCTCAAAAAAATCTAGACTAGGTTTCTTTTGAATCTTAGGTTAGTTTGAAAAAGCAAAAAAAAAGAGATATTTTCTTTGAATCCATTGAAAAATTCTTTTCGAAAAAAGGATAAAACGTGCAAAAGTTTTTTGAAAAAGAAAAGAAAAAAAACATTTTTTTGGTGGAAAGCTTGGATTTCAAATCCAAACCCTTTTAAAAGCTTTTCCACCATCTTCTGATTTTCGACCATATTTCATGTCTAATTTAAAAATTTGATTGCCGAAAAATTAGTAAGCAAAAAATTCTGAAATTTGGGTCAAATTTTTATTTTCAAACCATCTTTCAAATTCCACCATTCTTTTGAAAAAATTCCAACCATAAAATTTTTAAAAATTCACGAAGTGCACGGGGTTAAACTAATCCAGATTTGAGATTTTTCAAATTTTAAAAAGCAATTGTAAGAAATCCACATCTATTTTTGACTAAAAATGGTGGGTCTTGAAAGCTGATCTCAGTGGCTTTATTTTTCATATTTGTCCCAAATTTTTGAAGGTCAATAGATACTGTTTCAAAGCGAAAAACCAACTAGGGGTCAAAATTCTAGATCTGATCCCCTGACATTCAAAAATCCTTAAAAATTCGGTTGAAATAGTAAAAATTCCAAAAAAATATTCTTTGGAAACCTAATTGAAAAAGGAATCTACTCATGAAATTTCAAGTTAATTAGATTCCAATTGTTGCCAGAGAACGAACTTTAATTTTGTGGTCTGCTGAAACAGAACAAAACCCTAGAAGTGCATGAACCTTAGGTTGAATCTTTAGGGTTATAACATAGAGACCACACTTGGGCTAACCTAGACTTAATCAAGCCTAGTACTTAGCCGATGAGGTTGGTCACCTTGTGGGCCACTCACCAAGAGAAAACCCCACTGATGAAAACGGGCTAAAATAAATTTTAAAACACAAAATAAAACCCGAATTCGTTATCGTACTATTGGGTGGTTTCAACCTCTTGGCTGGGTTAGTGAAGAGGCGGGAATCGCTTTCAGTCTATTGTACAATGAATTTCTTCAGGAATTAAAACCTAAAACGAAAAAAATCTGATCATTTGATTCATAAGGACCACTTGATTGATAGGGCCTTGGCCTTGTCTGACTTAGCTACACCAACCTAGGGGTTGGGTGGTGTATGCGAGGAAGGAGGTCACTTAGACCTCACTTGGTTGGACCTTGGGAGCCACTCCCAAGGAGGCGAGTTACCTCACCGGGTCCATCTTCTCCCCCCACTTCTTCTACTTCTAGAGCCACCATGGCTAATCCTGGACCTGGACCTAGACCGGGTCAGGACATCGAGAATCTGGACCCGATGGCTCGTCTGGAAGCCCAGGTAGTCGAATCCGAGGAGTGGCATTGGCAGAGCATGGATCACATCTTAACGGCGCTTGACAGGATGCAGCACCTGCTGCGAGGAGAACAACTGCAGGATTTCTACGACCCAGTCGCACAAATCGTTGCACCACTAGTCAAAATTCTCGTAGGCGGAGACGCGTTTGAGCTCGAGCCCAATGTGATTGGGTTGATCATCACTCACTTCTATGGGAACTCAAGCAAATATCCGTTCCAGCACCTTGAGGACCTGAGTCGACTCGCTGAAATGATTCAACCCAGGAATATCGATCTCGGGATTGTTCTAATGAAGCTTTTCCCATTCTCTCTGAGGGACAAGGCTTCATACTGGTTCAAGACTATTGGGAAGCCGATTGGAACCTGGCCGAAATTATGATGCGAATTCCTGCAAAAGTTCTTCCCAATCAATTGAACAAACACAATGAAGCATGCAATCACGACTTTCTCCCAGGGAGCTGGGGAGAAGTTACATGAAGCTTGGGATGGATTTCACGACCTTCTCCAGAAATGCCCGCACCATGGTATACCCAGATGGCACCTGGCTCAGATCTTTTTCCATGGGTTGGATGACACACATTGGTATCCAGCCGATGCATTTAGTGGTGGGAATTTCCTCGCAAAAGACAAGAACCGTGCATTTGAGCTGTTTAAATCATTAGTGGAGAACTCGATGAATGCCGCATCCATGAACTAGTTCCAGCAGCTTGGTCAGCAGTGGGTTAGTGTCCACGAGGCTCACACCAAGTCTATTCGAGCTGACATGGATATCATCATCAAGTAGCTGGATGGAATAAACCTAATTGAGAAAAAGATTGAACAGTCAATCTGACTTGAACTCTACGCCTCAAGACCCTCCTATGAACTCCGAGCCCCCCCTGCTTGAGTTAATCTACTCACTCGGGATGCATCTTCTCCGTATTTACGAGATCCTGCATATCAAGATCCCGTAAAAAATCCAGATCTGGCACCCTAAGACCAAGGTTACGCATCACTTGTAGATTATAATGCGTATCCCCTTGATGGATATACATCTCAGACATCTTCGGCCTACGAGGACGTCAGTGCTATCCAAGGATACGGGCATAATAACCCGTATTCAGAGACGTATAACCCTAGTTGGCACCAGCATCCGAACTTCTCTTGGTCTGGTAATTCACAGAGACCACATCAAGATCCACACTACCAGACCAGACAATATGGGAATGCGCAAAACATGTACCCTAGGCAGTAGCCATTCCTATCTCAGCAGCAGCAACCTCTCTCTTTATACCAGCCACTGCACCAAGCTGCCAGTCACCCTCCAAAGTGGGCTGACCCTTTGGAGGCACTGAAAGAGGAGCTACAAGAATTAATGAGGAAATCTACACAAGATAGCTTGCAGATTATGAAGACGATGGCTGATCAGATACCGACCATACAGAACACACAGAACCAGCTATTGTAGGAGCATAAAACTCAAGGAGCCTTGCCCTCCCAACCTGTCCCGAATCCTCGATATGTGCAGAACCAAGGTGCCCCACCTAGGTTTCAGGCACCGCAGGGATAGGCACACGCCATACTACAGGTGCCTCCTGCACCACCCGGTTATGCACAAGGCCAGCCGCCTTTACAGAATCCCATGTATTTTTCCCCTTTCGCTCCCCCACCACCTCATGGACAGCAAGCCGATGCACATGTTGTCTCTTTAAGGAGCAAAGGAAGACATTCGACCCACCACTTAGGCAGGCGGGTCCTGATTTTTCCCACCCTTCTCCGTAGGTGGGTTCCACTCCTTCATCTTAGGAGCCACCTACGATAGATAAGGGTAAGAAGCCACTTGACCCTGAGATTCCCATCCCTTTTCTTGAGGCTCTGACACGAAATGCAATACGAAAAAAGGACATGAGGAATTTTGAGGATCTGAAATCGACGTTCAAGGAAGTACATATTCAGGTCCCCCTCCTCAAGGCAATCGATCACATTCCCGCTGTCGCTAGGTTCTTCAAGGACTATTGTACCCCGAAGCGACAGCCAAGAATTGGACGATAGGCGGTACTGTCGAAAGAGGCTAGCACTGTGATTCTAGCTGATTTACCTCCGAAGAAGAAAGACCCTGGTACCCCACTCATATCCTGCTTCTTGCAGGATTCTCCATTTGATCGGGCCCTTTTAGATCTGGGTTCGTCCATCAACCTAACTCCCACTGTCGTATTTGATCAATTCTGATTTGGGGAGTTAAAACCCACCTCGGTCACGATTCAGCTGGCTGACAGATCAGTCAAACCACCGAGGGGGGTGGTTGAGAATGTGATTGTGAAAGTCCGCGGGTTCTGCTTTCCCATAGACTTTTTTGTTCTCGATATGGAAGTTCCTCCTAATCTTCGAGATGCACCAATTATTTTGGATCACCTATTTCTGGCGACAGCCCGAGTGAACATTGATTGTGCATCCAGGTGTATGGAGATAGCCCTAGGCAATGAGCAACTTCAACTGGACATATTCAGGGTAGCAAAGAACTTCGACTACGATCGAATAGAGGAGGATGGTGAAGATGAAGAGGCGGCATACTGTGGTAACATTGGGCTCCTTTGTGATGACCCAATGTCTCAATTGTCTACACTATCATGGTTCTTGGACCTCGATCCACACAGGACTGAAACCACTACACTACACATATCTTCCCAAGGATCTGACTATTTAGGGTGTGCTTCTGACCACAACACCCCTGAATCCAGCTATCTTGATCCATACATAATTGAATCGCCCCTGTTGTTGTAGGAAAATGTGACTACAACTAACTGGTTTCCCGTTAATGCAGTCACAACCGATTATTTCACAGGGTGCGAATCAGCAGGAATTCACATGCACATGGATCAGCAGATTCCCACCCTCGATTCTGCTCCTCCCACTCTCATTTCTGACTCTGACCCACCCATGATTGAATTGAAGCCCTTACCTGACTCACTTAAATATGTGTTCTTGGGCGAAAGTGAGACATACCCAGTCATTATCATTGCCCACTTAACCCAAGAACAGGAGCACCAATTGATTTCTACATTGCAAGACCATAGGGTTGCTATCAGGTGGAGTATTGCTGATCTCCGCGGTATTCGCCCATCGTATTGCACTCATCACATTTACACGGATGAGGGGGTGAAACCTTCGAGACAACCCGAAAGACAGTTTAACCTAAATATACTAGAGGCTATTAAGGAGAGCATCAAATGGCTGGATGCAGGTATTGTATACCCAATCTCAGACAGCCAGTGGGTGAGTCCGATCCAGATAGTGCCCAAGAAAGCAGGACTCATCATCATAAAGAATGAAAAAGGTGAATCCACCCGACCCACACCGCGACATCTTGGCAGGTCTGCATAGACTACAGGAAACTGAACACGGCTACCCAAAAGGATACTTTCCTTTGCCGTTCATTGATCAGATATTGGAATGGTTAGCCGGACACAGTTTCTTCTACTTTATGGATGGATACTCCAGCTATAATCAAGTAGCGATTAGCCTAGAAGATCAAGACAAGACCACATTCACAAGCCCCTTTAGAACATTCACTTTCAAGCGGATGCCCTTTAGCCTCTGCAACGCATAGTGACATTTCAGCATTGTATGATGGCCATCTTCTCTGACATGATTGGGGACCATGTGGAGGTATTCATGGATGACTTCTCCATTTTCGGAAATGATTTCGTATCTTGTCTTGATAGCCTCACCAAGATCCTGAAATGGTGTATTGAGGTAAACCTAGTACTATCCTGGGAGAAAAGCCATTTCATGGTGAGGGATGGGATAGTACTAAGGCACAGGATCTCCAAAAATGGACTCAAGGTCGATCAAGCTAAATCGGAGAATATTTCCCACTTACTGCCACCTATCTCGGTCAAGCAGATTAGATCATTCTTGGGTCACGTCAGCTTCTTTCAAAGATTTATATGCGATTTCTCAAAAATCGCATGCCCCTTGACGAATCTCCTGGTTGCCGATGTCCCATTTGAATTTGATACCTCGTGTCTCAGTGCCTTTAAGACTTTACGAAGTGCTATTTTCGACTCCCCAATTCTCCAACCACCTGACTGGTTGCTTGATTTCGAAATGATGTGTGACGCGTTTGATTTTGCCGTCGGTGCTATTTTAGGCCAGCGTTGGGAGAAACAACCCTTCGTCATATACTATGCTAACAAGACACTGAAAGAGGCTTAGCGTAATTACATTGTCACTGAAAAAGAACTGCTAGCAGTTGTATTCAGGTTGGAGAAATTTAGATCGTACTTATTAGGGTCCAAGGTCATCATTTTCATTGACCACTCCGCCATCTGGCATTTGTTGGCAAAGAAGGATGCCAAACCACGACTCATCAGATGGATCCTTCTATTGCAAGAATTTGATATCGAAATCCGCGATAAAGTTGGAAAGCAGAATGTTGTGGTGGATCACTTATCCAGATTGGACCTAGACCACATTCCTTATTCCTTGCCTATCCACGAGCAATTTCCGGATGAATCTCTCTTGGCAGTTCATTCTGTTGAGTTCCCCTGGTACGCGGACATCGCGAACTACCTTGTTGCAAGCAAAATTCCTGTGAATCTATCCAAGGACTAGAAACTCAAATTCACTGCAGAAGCCAAATACTACCTCTGGGATGACCCACTGCTCTTCCGCATTGGAGCCGACTAGATTATTTGAAGATGCATCCTAGATTCTGAGATACCCAATGTGTTATCTTTTTGCCACAATGATGCTTGTGGTGGTCATTTCTCGGGATGGAAAACCGCTGCAAAAATTTTGCAGTCGGGATTTTTTTGGCCAACCAATTTCAGAGATACACACGAATACGCCCAACACTGCAAACGATGCCAGTCGGTCGGTTCTATGACCAGGAGAGACATGATGCCACTCCAGCTCATCATGGTTGTAGAAGTGTTAGACATTTGTGGCATCGATTTTATGGGCCCTTTTCCGAACTCACATGGCTTCGAGTACATACTACTAGCCATTGACTATGTCTCGAAGTGGGGTCGAGGCCATCCCGGCGAGATGGGCTAACCATAAGACTGTCATTTCTTTCATACGGCAGAACATCTTCACGAGATTCGGAATACCCGATGCATTGATTAGCGACGGGGGAAGCCACTTCATTCATGCCCATTTCAGGTCATTATTAAAGAAATATGAGGTACATCACCATATAGCCACCCCGTATCACCTGCAGATAAATGGGCAGGCTGAAGTGTCTAACCGTCAGATCAAGCTAATTCTCCAGAAGACGGTTAGACCAAACAGGAAGGACTAGTCCGATAAATTAATTGACACACTCTGGGCATATCAGACCGCATACAAGGCCCCACTCGAAATGTCACCATATCACATGGTATATGGCAAGGCCTACCACCTTCCTGTAGAGCTGGAACACCACGCCTTTTGGGCAGTGCGAAAATGTAACCTTGACCACGATGCAGGAGGTCAAGAATGGAAACTCTAGCTTAGCGAATTAGAAGAGATTCGACGGGAGGTGATGAGTCCATTTTAATGGACTAATATTACATCTAAGTAACTTTATTATATCTTTTAGGTTTGTTAATAACTATATTAAGTTATAGAAGGCTTGCATGCATCATGATTTAGGTTTACATTTTTTCTATAACTTAATATGTTCTTTTTATTTGTAGGAATAATATTCAGAAAGAACAAGGGTGGGGGGATAAATTTTCCCAAGACATTTCTGATAATAACTGCAACTCCCCCCTCGGCACATTGGGGTAATCTTCCACCGCCCTTCCTCAACAAATATGGCCAGAAATAGTTAATGGATTTGAAAATCCCTTAACTCACGCGCAAAGGAGAGAAGTTAAAAGAAGAGGCGGGGAAAGAGGAAGAAGGCATCCAAGAAGAGAAGAAGCGTGCACTGTGGTCCATCTTCTCCCTTGCGGGGAAAAACCTCACCAAGCGCCGGCACCCTCCAGCCCCTCCAGCCAGCCGAGGGTGCACACTCGCGTGCCCATCCCTCTGGAAGGCCCTGCAGCAGATGCCCGCGTGCCTCTCCCGCACAGCATCTCCCTCTAGCCGTGCCTAAAGATGCTGTGCGCCTTCACCGCCATCTGCAGGCACACCCGTCTCCAGCCACCGCAAGCACACACCCATGCGCCCCACCGCTCACTCCCTTCAGTGCTATCTGCAGGCGCACCGCATCACCTCCCTTCAGAGCCATCTGCAAGTGATGAGTCCATTAAATTAGACTATTATTAAGCCTAAGTATCTTTAATTATACAATTTAGGTGTGTTAATAATGGTAATTAAGTTATAGAAGATTTATACACCTCATAATTTAAGTTATAACATTCTATAACTTCATAATTCTATGGTTTTTATGTGTAGGTACTAAAATACACAAAAGAGCAAGGGTGGGGGGATAAAATTTCCAAAACAACCGCAACTCTCTTTTCCCCCTCCCCCGCTGGACATTGGGCAAAACTTCTGGCACCGCCTTTCTCAACAGCCATGACCGGGGGTTTTGGAAAATCCCTGATCTCATGCGGTGAGGGGAGAACTTAAAAAGAAGAGGCGGGGAGAAAAGAAGGCTATCGAGAGAAAGAAGAAAAGCGTGCACTGTGCCGCACTGCATCCTCTTTCCCCTTGCGGGGAAAAAGTCTCTATGCCCGCACACTGCCACCGGCGCATCCTCCTTGCGCGCTGCAGGCAACCGAGCGCCAGCACCAACACCCTCTCCATCGCCTACAGATCTGCAAAGCCACGCCGCCCACAACGCCCGCACAGCCTCCTTGCTACGTCCTTGCAACCCCGCTTGCGACTGAAAGCAACCACGAGCCCCAGTGCACCTCCAAGCGCCACAGCAGGCGTTGCCTCTCCTCCAGCGCGCTCCACCCTACACGCCCCCAAGTGCCACAGCAGGCGCTGCCTCTCCTCCAGCGCGCACCACCCTGCACGCCCCCACCGCCACAACAGGCGCTACACTCCACCCTGCGTGCCCCCACCGCGACAACAGGTGCTGCATCTCCAACCTGCGCGCCTCCAAGCGCCACAGTAGGCGCTGCCTCTCCTCCAGCGCGCTTCTAAGCGCCACAGCAGGCGCTGCGTCTCCTCCAGCGCACAGGCACGCGTGCGCAAGCCTGCACACCACAGCTGCTCCAACAGCCGCAGCAGCAGCCGCTAACTTGCTCCACAGGCCGGAGCTCTAGTCACCTCCACCACAGCCGCTGCCACCGTCAAAAAGCTCTCGACCACACCGTCCTCTGAAGCCCTACATCGACCCCTGCGGATCTCTCTCTCTCGCGAGGAAGAGAGAGAGGAAAAGCTTTGTTTTTGTTTGAATTAGAAATTACATTCAATGCCATTGCCAGCAATTTATTTTTTTTATTAATATTATATTCTGGTAGAATTGCATTCACGCACGCACAGTTCTTTCTAATTACATGGTATTAATATTGGCTAGTTTAAAGATTGATTTTGGACTTGATTTAAGTAATAATTGTCTATAGTACACATCACATGAAAAATTGCACTAATTCATTCTAAATTTATTGAGGATTTCTGTGAGGAAAAACTGCACTTACACCCTTAACTTTTTAGGTTATTGCAAACCTACTTTCCTTCACATTTTAAGTCCAATTTGAAAAGGAATTTTGCACTATCCGAAATAACATAAAATAATTAAGTATTGATTGCATCATTATCTCCCTGTGGACACGACCCACTCTTCTGTGAGTGGTTATTTTCATTGTTTTTGATTCGTCGATTTTTCCACCACTTAAATACTATAACACTAAGCGAAAAGTTGACTAACCAAATTGGTGTCGTTGCCGGGGAGGCAACAGATGCAATAGAATTACTTTATTATTTTTGAATCTTTTGAGTTGCGAAATTATCTAATCATTTTGATTATTGTGCAAGGAATCCGTCGAAGCGACGAGGCGCAATAGAGGAGCGACAGCAACCACGAGTTAAGCCACACGAGGAAAGGATGAAGGAGACCAAGATATTATTTCGCAGAGGATTCTCTGTCGTCACAATTTAATTCTGTCTTTTCGCCCTTGTAATTTGGGGTTAAATTTTTGGGGGTTTGTCCCCGCATTCTTTAGCTACTAGGGCTTACAGTATTTCTGGTACATGCGTGATTATATTTTCTGTTTGCTTGCTTTTAAAAACCAATAAAAAATATCGAGCTACCTATTTAGAAGTTGCATGCCCTTAGGTGCGCGCATTTAGGGGTGATTGAGTAGCATATTAGATCTTATTATTGCATTGCAAGCATCTTAGCATGAAGATTGCTGGAGATAGGTATATCTTTCTAACTTTTGCATCCAGCTTCTGTTCACGCATTTGCATTCTGATTTAAATTCAAGACCACCAAATTGTTTGAATTTACTAATTAAGTGGTCACATAACTAAAAGCGGAACAAATAACCAGATTCAACCCTAAAAGCAATACACTTTTGATCTGATTCTAAGGGACTTGTCTGCGATTTCAAAAAGAAATTACAAAGATTTACGGTGTGTTGCACACTTTTGACACTGAGCACGCACATTAGGCACCGCACTAAGGCTCGATCCCTTAAGGCTATAGGCACCGATCTCTTTATCGATGCAGACCCTCCTATTGTGCTTTGTGGTAGTGGTGATACTATCTTTTGATCAAGTGTTTTGATACTCCACGGAGGGGGACACCCCTTAAAGGAACAAAAGGGTAGTTAAGGGGCACCGCATACGCATCGCCTCAAAGGAAGGGTTCACCCTACTTGCATCCCTTTGTTCGTCCTTGTAGTAACCTCTCCCTTGATCACCTGGGAGTATCAGTTAAGCAAAGTATAGGTCCTAAGGCACTCGAAGGTTGAATTAAGGCATGTAATTGCAGTGGAAAACTTGTTTGGCCATTTATTTTAACTAATAAAGAAGGTTAAAATTTCAAGTCCACACCCCTCTTATACCACTTACGTGGGAACGGAGGGATAAGTCGTGATCTTTTGACTTATCTTTAGAGTGGAGGTTTGATTTACTCAATAATAAAATAAAAATTTTGCTGAATTGTGCTTTGTATGCTTGGTAGATGCTCTCTTGAGGGTAGTCTAGTGTTTGATCCTCAGCCCAAGAGAATTCTTAGGAGAGCTCATCTAGGAGAAGAAAGAGAAGAAATGGCTGAGCAAGGTGCAAATCAACAAAGGACCCTAAGGGACTATTTTATTCCTACCAACCAACCTGCACAAGCACTAGGACGACTGGCAGGGGATAATCCGTATGAGATCAAGAGCAGTACCATATCTTTATTGCCCCCTTTTTATGGTACTACTAGGGAGGACGCCTACCGGCATCTGGAGGAATTCATCGAGGTCTGTTCCATGGTGAAGCTCCAGGGCTTTACTGATGAAGCCTTGATGAGGACTCTATTTCCTTTCTCCCTAAAGGATAAGGCCAAGCACTGGTATCATACCCTCGATGCAAGGGTAAATGATTGGGCTACCCTTAAGGGAGAATTTTTAATAAAGTATTTTCCTATGAGTAAAACCAACCATTACAGAAGAGAGATTATGGGTTTTACTCAACAAGAAGGGGAGCAATTTCATGAGACTTGGGAGCGCTTTAATGACCTTCTTAGGTTATGCCCCCACCATCAAGTGCCAAGATGGCAGTTGGTCGAAAGGTTCTATAACGAATTATCTGAAAGGCATAGCAAACCATTGATGCAGCCTGTGCAGGAACCTTCATGACCAGAACTGAGGATGAAGCCTGGGCATTATTTGAAACTTTAAGCGACAACTCCATACATTTGTCCTCTGCGTATCAAGAGAGAAAACCATCAACCTTGCAGAGGAAGATAGAGGCCCATGAAGCCGGGGCTTCTCAGGATTTGGCTTATCAGATTCAACTATTGAATAAAAACTTTGATAGGCTTTTAGCAAACCCCGGCATGAACCCACAAGTAGCATCTATTTTTTAGGCTTCAAGAGAATGCTCCATCTGCCAAAGCACAACACACGCCACTGCGGAGTGCCATCAGGCAACCCAATTCCCTGAGTTGATTCAGGCCGACTTGAATGCGGCGTAAGGTTTCCGCCCCCTCGCAATAACCCTTACTCCAACACTTATAATCCAGGGTGGCGGAACCATCCAAACTTCTCTTGGAAGCAAGTTGATGCTTCTAACTCAGGGAATACAAGACCCTTACCTCCCAAGCCTACTTACCAACCTTCTTATGAAAACCCTCTTCCGAATAAGCCCTCTGAGATGGATGAACTGAACGCCATGATGAAAGCGATGCAAGAGCATCAGAATATGGTTATCCAATCTCAGAATAAGATGATTACTGATATGCAATCCCAAATTGGTCATCTTACTGAGGCAGTTAGGCAACGTGATCCGGGGAAGCTGTCTAGCTCTTTTGAGGAGAATCCTAAGGGCAAGGGGGTTGTATTCACGGAGCACGCCCAAGCAGTGACTGTGTTGAGGAGTGGAAAAAAGATTAACAAGCCTGATAACACTCTTATGGTTACATCTCAGAATTCCCCTTCCACACTTGACCCTACCTCCATCTCACCCGAGGAAGAGCCACAGCACTCTCCCTCACAAAAAATCATCCACAATGAGGATGTCATCCTACCACCACCCCTTTCCCGCCATGATGACCCCTCTACTCAGAAGCCAAGGGTGCCTTATCCAGAGCGCCTATCTGCTCCTGGGGAATCTTCTGTTGGCTCGTCTGGAGCCAAGGATAGGACAGAAGAGATTATGGATACTTTTAGGCAAGTCCAGATTAACTTGCCTCTGTTGGAAGCGATTAAACAGATTCCGTCCTATGCCAAGTTTTTGAAGGACCTGTGCACCCAGAAGCGTCGATCTAGGAAACAGGTCCAAACCAAGGTCATCCTGCTTGACCACGTTAGCTCAGTTCTTCAGCTTGGAACCCCCCCCAAAATGAAAGATCTAGGGGCCCCGTATATTTCAGTGGTTATAGGTAACCAACACATTGACAAGGCTCTGCTCGATCTGGGTGCAGGGGTAAACATTCTACCGAGCTCTGTCTGCGACCTATTGGGAGGAGGAAAGCTGAAGCCTAGTCTAGTAATCCTCCAGGTTGCAGATAGATCGCTTAAGACATCGCGGGGATTGTTGGAAGATGTCCTTGTGAGAGTGGAGGATTTCTTCTTCCCCGTTGACTTTCTGGTTCTTGATACTGACCCGTCTAATAAGCCCACAAAGCCGTCCATTATCTTGGGATGCCCCTTTTTGGCCACAGCCAATGCCTCTATAAATTGTAGATCTGGGGCACTTAAAATGGGTTTTGGGAACAAGAAGATCCAGTTGAATGTTTTTGATACTTACAAACAACCCGGATTTGAAGATTGTTCTCAGATTGAGGTCGTTGATGAAATAATTGAAGAGACTACTCCAGCACTCTTATGTAGAGATCCCCTTCAGAATGTCAAAACTCAGGACCATCCCTCGATTATCAAAGAAACTAAAAAGAAAATGCCCAAACTAGAAGAGTTGCTGGAGATACACACTAAGTCTCTATCCCCACCCTGGACTGTGAAGGTAGATCCGTTGCCTGAAGCGGGGACATCTCAACTAAAACCCTCAATCCAAAAGGCTCCTGAATTGGAGTTGAAACCCCTCCCGAGCACATTGAAATATGCTTTCCTTGGCCCTAATAACACGCTCCCCATTATTATCTCGTCTGCATTATCTAAATTGTAGGAGGGAGCTCTGCTTGAGTGTTTACAAAGGCACAAGGAAGCAATTGCCTGGACAATTGCTGATATTAAGGGTGTTGATCCTTCTCTTTGCATGCATCATATTTACGCAGATGAGTCCATGAAGCCTTTCCGAGACATGCAGAGAAGGCTCAATCCAAATATGCGGGAGGTTATTAAAAAGGAGATTCTGAAATGGCTAGATGTAGGGATTATCTATCCCATTTCAGATAGTAAATGGGTCAGTCCAATTCATGTAGTTTCGAAAAAGGCAGGAATCACTGTGGAGGAGAATGACCAAGGAGAACTGGTGACCACTAGTCCCTCAACTGGTTGGAGGGTCTGCATTGATTACCGCCGTTTAAACATGGCTACCCAGAAAGACCATTTCCCCTTACCATTTATCGATAAAATTTTGGAACGATTGGCAAGGAATAGGTACTTTTGTTTTCTTGATGGGTACTCTAGGTACAATCAGATAGCTGTTTCTCCTGATGATCAAGAGCGTACCACCTTCACAAGTCCTTATGAGACTTTTGCATTCCGCCGAATGCCGTTCGGGTTATGTAATGCTCCTGCCACCTTTTAACGTTGTATGATGGCTATCTTCTCTGATATGATCGATGAGTTCATTGAAATTTTCATGGATGACTTCTCCATTTATGGCTCGTCATTTGACCTATGCCTTTTGCACCTTGATAAAGTCTTAACCCATTGCGAAGAGGCAAAATTGGTGCTTAGTTGGGAGAAAAGCCACTTTATGGTCCAACAGGGCATTGTGTTAGGGCATGTAGTTTCTGAGAAAGGATTAGAGGTGGACACCACAAAATCGATTCCATCTCTAGGCTTCCATTGCCCGCCAATGTTCATCAGGTTAGATTTTTCCTTGGCCATGCTGGATTTTATAGGCGCTTCATTAGAGACTTCAGTAAAATCTCTAAGCCACTCTGTGACCTATTAGCGAAGGATGTTTCCTTCGATTTTGATGATAAATGTGGCGAGGCTTTCCAAGCTTTGAAGAAAGCCCTCATTACCGCATCGATTCTCCAAGCGCCAGATTGGACCCTCCCATTTGAGCTTATGTGCGATGCTTCTGATTTTGTAGTGGGAGCGATCTTAGGTCAAAGGGTTGATGGCAAACCTCATGTGCTACATTATGCAAGCAAGACCCTTACGGATCCTCAGCAAAACTACACGGTCACGGAAAAGGAATTACTTGCTGTAGTATTTGCTTTGAAACAAGTTTTGGTCTTATCTTTTGGGATCTAAGGTCGTGGTGTTCACTGATCATTCAGCCGTTAAGCATCTTCTGGCTAAAAAGGACACCAAACTTGGCCTAATTCGTTGGATTTTGCTACTCCAAGAATTTGACCTGGAAATTAAAGACAAGAAAGGAGTTGAGAATGTGGTAGCAGACCACTTGTCTAGGATCCCTATTGAGGCATCAAACCCTGCTGGCGGTATTCAAGAGACTTTCCCTGATGAGTCTCTAATGGCCATGGAAACTAAAACTCCTTGGTTCGTTGACATAGTGAACTATCTGGTCATGGGCATCACCCCTAGTACTTGGGATAAGCAAAAGGGAGACAGGTTTATCGCTAATGCTAAATTTATCACTAGGAGGAACCGAGCTTTTTAGAATAGGCCCTGACCAGCTGTTTTGCCGTTGCATCCCTGATGAGGAACAAAGAAGTGTTCTGAGTTTCTGCCATGACCTCCACTGTGGGGGACATTTTAGTGGGAAGAAGACTGCTCATAAGGTTCCTCAGTCTGGTTTTTGGTGGCCCACATTATTCCGAGATGCACATACGTATGTGGGCGCATGTCTACGTTGCCAGCAGACGGGAACCATTGGAGAAAGGGATGAGATGCCCCAACAACCTATCCTCCCTATTGAAATCTTTGATATTTGGGGCATTGACTTCATGGGTCCCTTTCCTGTGTCCTTCGGATATAAATACATCCTTGTGGCTGTTGATTATGTATCAAAATGGATAGAAGCCATCCCCACGTGAACCAATGACCATTCTGTGGTCTTCGGCTTTATTAAGGCTAATATCATTTCTCAATATGGGTGCCCAAGGACGATCATAAGTGATGGAGGACCTCACTTTGAGAATGTACACTTCACTAGACTACTCCAAAATTTAGGAGTAAATCACATGATAGCCACACCTTATCATCCCCAAACGAGTGGCCAAGTGGAAGTGTCTAATAGGGAGATTAAGAGAATTTTAGAAAAAACTATCAGGCCTGATCGAAAGGATTGGTCTAAAAAAATAAATGACGCTCTTTGGGCCTACAGAACTGTATATAAGACTCCCTTGGGTATGTCTCCTTTCCATCTTGTCTATGGAAAAGCGTGACACCTTCCCGTTGAAATCCAACATAAAGCTTATTGGGCCATTAAAAATGTTAACTTAAATCTGGATAAAGTGAGAAGAGCACGTATGTTAGAATTAAGTGAGCTTGAGAAGCTTCGTAATGAAGCTTATGAAACTTCTCAAGCTTACAAGCAATGTACAAAAGTCTTCCATGACAAGCACATCATTAGAAAGACTTTTGAGCCCAACCAGTGGGTCTGGCTTTTCAATTCTAGACTTAAATTATTTCCTGGAAAGCTCAAGTCCCGTTGAGATGGGCCTTACGTTGTGATTAATACCTTCCCTCATGGAGCCGATCACCTGAATACTGGTTGAGGACTCTAACTTAGTTATAGAGTTATTAAGACTTTAATTGAAGTGTGGATGCCATGAGAGGCCACCAAACAGTGAGTACAATTTCTAAATCTGGCGAGATTCGTGATCTCAAAAAAAGAAAAAGGAGAGAGTGCCAGGAACATCAGGAGAGCACAGTTATGTAGCCTCTCTCAGTTGACTTGTCTAATAGTCTAGAGAGCTAGAGTCTGCAGTACTAGACTATATGTAGCACCAGTAGAGTGTGTGCCACCAAATACAAATCCTTTCAACTTATTATCTCCTAACTAAGCCAAACACCGGGGTCAAATTACAGATTATCGTTTGCTTTATCCCCGAGGGAAGTAGTTGCCTATCTCATCAGAAATTTTTGCCAAGGGTGATGTACGAACTCCTAATGCGAATCGGCTCTTTCACTTGGATTTGTGACCTAGGCTATCAGCACTTCATATTTGTCTGGTTTTCTAAAATTTTGAAATAGGAAAAGAAGAAATCTTCTGATTACTTCTATTATTCATTTTTGCTAGGGACTAGCAAATCTTAGGCATGGAGGTATTTGATGAGTTCATTAAATTGGACTATTATTAAGCCTAAGTATCTTTAATTATACAATTTAGGTGTGTTAATAATGGTAATTAAGTTATAGAAGATTTATACACCTCATAATTTAAGTTATAACATTCTATAACTTCATAATTCTATGGTTTTTATGTGCAGGTACTAAAATACACAAAAGAGCAAGGGTGGGGGGATAAAATTTCCAAAACAACCGCAACTCTCTTTTCCCCCTCCCCTGTAGGACATTGGGCAAAACTTCTAGCACCGCCTTTCTCAACAGCCATGACCGGGGATTTTGGAAAATCCCTAATCTCACGCGGTGAGGTGAGAACTTAAAAAGAAGAGGCGGGGAGAGAAGAAGGCTATCAAGAGAAAGAAGAAAAGCGTGCACTGTGCTGCACTGCGTCCTCTTTCCCCTTACGGGGAAAAAGTCTCTTCGCCCGCACACTGTCGCCGGCACATCCTCCTTGCGCGCTGCAGGCAACCGCACGCTAGCACCAACACCCTCTCCATCGCCTGCAGATCTGCAAAGCCACGCTGCCCACAACGCCGGCACGGCCTCCTTGCTACGTCCCTGCAGCCCCGCTTGCTACTGAAAGCAACCGCATGCCCCAGCGCGCCTCCAAGCGACACAGCAGGCGTTGCCTCTCCTCCAGCGCGCTCCACCCTGCGCACCCCCAAGTGCCACAGCAGGCGCTGCCTCTCCTCCAGCGTGCTCCACCCTGCACGCCCCCACCGCCACAACAGGCGCTGCGCTCCACCCTGCGCGCCCCCACCGCCACAACAGGCTCTGCATCTCCACCCTGCGTGCCTCCAAGCACCACAGCAGGCGTTGCCTCTCCTCCAGCGCACCTCCAAGCGCCACAGCAAGCGCTGCGTGTCCTCCAGCGCACAGGCACGCGCGCGCAAGCCTGCACGCCACAGCCGCTCCAACAGCCGCAGCAGCAGCCGCTAACTTGCTCCACAAGCCGGAGCTCCGGCCACCGCCGCTGGCTGCCTCCGGCCACCTCCATCGCAGCCGCTGCCACCGTCAAAAAGCTCTCGACCTCACCATCCTCTGAAGCCCTGCATCGACCCCCACGGATCTCTCTCTCTCTCTCGAGGAAGAGAGAGAGGAAAAGCTCTGTTTTTGTTTGAATTAGAAATTACATTCAATGCCATTGCCAGCAATTTCATTTTTTTTATTAATATTATATTCTGGCAGAATTGCATTCACGCACTCACAGTTCTTTCTAATTACATGGTATTAATATTGGCTAGTTTAAAGATTGATTTTGGACTTGATTTAAGTAATAATTGTCTATAGTACACATCACATGAAAAATTGCACTAATTCATCCTAAATTTATTGAGGATTTCTGTGAGGAAAAACTGCACTTACACCCTTAACTTTTTAGGTTATTGCAAACCTACTTTCCTTCACATTTTAAGTCCAATTTGAAAAGGAATTTTGCACTATCCGAAATAACATAAAATAATTAAGTATTGATTGCATCATTGTCTCCCTGTGGACATGACCCACTCTTCTGTGAGTGGTTATTTTCATTATTTTTGATTCGTCGATTTTTCCACCAATTAAATACTATAACACTAAGCGAAAAGTCGACTAACCAACAGGCGCACCGCATCACCAACCACAGGCGCCTGCACACCCCCAAGCCTGCAGGCTGTCTCCCCCTCACAGTGCCTCTCCACGCCAGGCGCGTGCCTGCATGCCGCACCGCTCACCCGAGCCATCTGCAGGCACGCCTTGCTCTTGTTGCTCCAGCTCCCTGCAGAGTGCCATAATACCTCAGTGCACCAAGCCCATAGGGGCTACCTCCGCCCACCTATAGGCCGTACACCCGCACGCCTGCCTTCGCGCTCCAGCCTCTGCTTACCGCCTCACCGCAAGCGCACGCACGCCAACGTCGCCTGTCACCAGTACCTTCATCCTTCAACAAAGCCAATAGGCCAGCGCTTCGGCCACCTTCGCCAGCCACCTCCATCGCCACCGCTGCTACCATCTGAGAGCCCTCGTTCTCGCCGTCCTCCTTAGCCCCTCCAAAGCCCCACCGGTTCTCTCTTTCCATCGCGAGGATGAGAGAGCAAAAAAGCTCTATTTTCCCACCAATTAGTATTTACATTCAGTGCCATTGCCACATAATTTGATTTTATTTATTATTATTATATTATGGCAGAATTGCACTTGAACACTCATAGTTTCTTATAATTGCATGATATTGATATTCACTAGTTTGAAGATTAATTTTTGGGCTTAACATAAGTACTAATTTTCTCTAGTACAGATCACGTGAAAATTGCATAAATTCATCATAAATTTATTGAGGATTTCTGTGAGGGAAAACTACGCATATACCCTTATCTTTTTAGTTATTGGAAATCTACTTTCCTTCACATTTTATGTCAGATTTGAATAGGAATTTCACACTATCTGAAATAATATTAAATAATTAAGTATTTATTGCATAATTGCTTCCCTGTGGACATGCCCTGCTCTTTTGTGAGTGGTTATTTTCATTATTTTTTATTAGTCAATTTTTCCACCAGTTAATTACTATAACGCAAAGAGAAAAGTCATCTATTAAAATTGGCGCCGTTGCCAAGGAAGCAATAGACGCAATAGATTTACTTTATTGTTTTTAAATCTTCTGAGTTGTGAAATTATCTAATCATTTTGATTATTGTGTGAGGAATCCACCGAGGCGACGAGGCGCAACAGAGCAGCGACAGCAACCACGAGTTAAGCCACACGAGGAAAAGACGAAGGAGACCAAGATCCTGTTTCGCAGAGGATTCTCCGTCGTCATAATTTAATTCTATCTTTTCGCCCTTGTAGTAATTGGGGCTGAATTTTTGGGGGTTTGTCCCTGCATTCTTTAGCTACTAGGGCTTACAATATTTTTGGTGCATGCGTGATTATATTTTTTGCTTGCTTGCTTTTAAAAACCAATAAAGAAAATATCAAGCTGCCTATTTAGAAGTTGTATGCCCTTAGGTGCATGCATTTAGGGGTGATTGAGAAGCACATTAGATCTTATTATTGCATTGCAAGCATATTAGCACGAAGATTGCTGGAGACAGGTATATCTTTCTAACTTTTGCATCCAGCTTCTGTTCACGCATTTGTATTCAAATTTAAATTCAAGACCACCAAGTTGTTTGAATTTACTAATTCAGTGGTCACATAACTAAAAGTGGAACTAATAATAAGATTCAGCCCTAAAAGCAATTCACATTTGATCTGATTCTAAGGGACTTGTCTGTGATTTCAAAAGAAATTACAAAGATTTGCGGTGTGTTGCACACTTTTGACATTGAGCACGCACATTAGGCACCGCACTAAGGCTCGATCCCTTAAGGCTATAGGCACCGATCTCTTTATCGGTGTAGACCCTCCTATTGTGCTATGTGGTGGTGGTGGTACTATCTTTTGATCAAGTGTTTTGATACTCCACGGAGGGGGACACCCATTAAAGGAACAAAAGGGTAGTTAAGGGGCACCGCATACGCATCACCTCAAAGGAAGGGTTCGCCCTACTTTCATCCCTTTGTTCGTCCTTGGACTAACTTCTCACTTGATCACCTGGGAGTATCATACAAGCAAAGTATAGGCCCTAGGGCAATCGAAGGTCGAATTAAGGCACGTAATTGCAGTGAAAAACTTGTTTGGCCATTTATATTAACTAATTCAACATCCACAATAAAGAAGGTTAAGATTTCAAGTCCACACCCCTCTTATACCACTTACGTGGGAACGAAGGGATAAGTCTTGATCTTTTGACTTATCTTTGGAGTGGAGGTTTGACTTAATAAAAAAAAAAATTCTGAATTGTGTTTTGTATGCTTGGTAGACGCTCTCTTGAGGGTAGTCTAGTGTTTGATCTTGAGCCTGCGAGAATTCTTAGGAGAGCTCACCTAGGAGAAGAAAGAGAAGAAATGGCTGAGCAAGGTGCAAATCAACAAAGGACCCTAAGGGACTATTTTATTCCTACCAACCAACCTGCACAAGCACTAAGACGACCGGCAGGGGATAATCCGTATGAGATCAAGAGCAGTACCATATCTTTATTGCCCCCTTTTTATGGTACTACTAAGGAGGACCCCTACCGTCATTTGGAGGAATTCATCGAGGTCTGTTCCATGGTGAAGCTCCAGGGCTTTACTGATGAAGCCTTGATGAGGACTCTATTTCCTTTCTCCTTAAAGGATAAGGCCAAGCACTGGTATCATACCCTCGATGCAAGGGTAAATGATTGGACTACCCTTAAGGGAGAATTTTTAATAAAGTATTTTCCTATGAGTAAAACCAACCATTACAGAAGAGAGATTATGGGTTTTACTCAACAAGAAGGGGAGCAATTTCATGAGACTTGGGAGCGCTTTAATGACCTTCTTAGGTTATGCCCCCACCATCAAGTGCCAAGATGGCAGTTGGTCGAAAGATTCTATAACGAATTATCTGAAAGGCATAGGCAAACCATTGATGCAGCCTGTGCAGGAACCTTCATGACCAGAACTGAGGATGAAGCTTGGGCATTATTTGAAACTTTAAGCGACAACTCCATACATCTGTCCTTTGCATATCAAGAAAGAAAACCATCAATCTTGCAGAGGAAGATAGAGGCCCATGAAGCTGGGGCTTCTCAGGATTTGGCTTATCAGATTCAACTATTGAATAAAAACTTTGATAGGCTTCTAGCAAACCCTGGCATGAACCCACAAGCAGCCTCTATTTTTCAGGCTTCAAGAGAATGCTCCATTTGCCAAAGCACAACGCAGGCCACTGCGGAGTGCCATCAGGCAAACCAATTCCCTGAGTTGATTCAGGCCGACTTGAACGCGGCCCAAGGTTTCCGCCCCCCTCGCAATAACCCTTACTCCAACACTTATAATCCAGGGTGGCGGAACCATCCAAACTTCTCTTGGAAGCAACCTGATGATTCTAACTCAGGGAATACAAGACCCTTACCTCCCCAGCCCACATACCAACCTTCTTATGAAAACCCTCCTTCGAATAAGCCCTCTGATATGGATGAACTGAAGGCCATGATGAAAGCAATGCAAGAGCATCAAAATATGGTCATCCAATCTCAGAATAAGATGATTACTGATATGCAATCCCAAATTGGTCATCTTACTGAGGCAGTTAGGCAATGTGATCTGGGGAAGCTGCTTAGCTCTTCTGAGGAGAACCTTAAGGGAAATGGGGTTGTATTTAGGGAGCATGCCCAAGCAGTGACCGTGTTGAGGAGTGGAAAAAAGATTGACAAGCCTGATAACACTCCTACGGTTACATCCCAGAATTCCCCTTCTACACCTGACCCGACCTCCATCTCACCCGAGGAAGAGCCACACCACTCTCCCTCACAAAAAATCACCCACAATGAGGATGTCGTCCTTCCACCACCCCTTTCCCGCCATGACAACCCCTCTACCCAGAAGCCGAGGGTGCCCTATCCAGAGCGCCTATCTGCTCCTGGGGAATCTTCTGTTGGCTCGTCTAGAGCCAAGGATAGGATGGAAGAGATTATGGATACTTTTAGGCAAGTCTAGATTAACTTGCCTCTGTTGGAAGCGATTAAACAAATTTCGTCCTATGCCAAGTTTCTGAAGGACCTATGCACCCAGAAGCGCCGATCTAGGAAATAAGTCCAAACCAAGGTCATCCTACCTGACCATGTTAGCTCGGTTCTTCAGCATGGAACACCCCCAAAATGAAAGACCCAGGGGCCCGTATATTTCAATGGTTATAGGTAACCAACACATTGACGAGGCTCTACTCGATCTGGGTGCAGGGGTAAACATTCTACCAAGCTCTGTCTATGATCTTTTGGGAGGAGGAAAGTTGAAGCCTAGTCCAGTAATCCTCTAGGTTGCAAACAGATCACTTAAGACACCGCAGGGATTGTTGGAAGATGTCCTTGTGAGAGTGGAGGATTTCTTCTTCCCTATAGACTTTCTGGTACTTGATACTGACCCATCTAATAAGCCCACAAAGCTGTCCATTATTCTGGGATGCCCCTTTTTGGCCGCAGCCAATGCCTCTATAAATTGTAGATTCGGGGCACTTAAAATGGGTTTTGGGAACAAGAAGATCTGGTTGAATGTTTTTTATACTTACAAGCAACCCAGATTTGAAGATTGTTCTCAGATTGAGGTCGTTGATGAAATAATTGAAGAGACTACTCCAGCACTCTTTTGTAGAGATCCCCTTCAGAAGGTCATATCTCAGGACCATCCCTCGATTATTAAAGAAACTGAAAGGCAAATGCCCGAACTATAAGAGCTGCTAGGGGTACACACTGAGTCTCTGTCCCCACCCTAGACTGTGAAGGTAGATCTGTTGCCTGAGGCGAGGACATCTCAACTAAAACCCTCAATCCAAAAGGCTCCTGAATTGGAGTTGAAACCCCTCCCGAGCACATTGAAATATGCTTTCCTTGGCCTTAATAACACGCTCCCTGTTATTATCTTGTCTGCATTATCTGAATTGCAAGAGGGAGCTCTGCTTGAGTGTTTACAAAGGCACAAGGAAGCAATTGCCTGGACAATTGCTGATATTAAGGGTGTTGATCCTTCTCTTTGCATGCATCTTATATCCATGGACGAGTCCATGAAGCCCTTCCGAGATATGCAGAGAAGGCTCAATCCTAATATGCAGGAGGTTGTTAAAAAGGAGATTCTGAAATGGCTGGATGCAGGGATTATCTATCCCATTTTAGATAGTAAATGGGTCAGTACTATTCACGTAGTTCTGAAAAAGGTAGGAATCACTGTGGAGGAGAATGACCAAGGAGAACTGGTGACCACTAAACCCTCAACTAGTTGGAGGGTCTGCATTGATTACCGCCATTTAAACATGGCTACCCAGAAAGACCATTTCCCCTTACCGTTTATCGATCAAATTTTGGAACGATTGGCGGTGAACAAGTACTTTTGTTTTCTTGATGGGTACTCTGGGTACAATCAGATAGCCATTTTTCCTGATGATCAGGAGCATACCACCTTCACGAGTCCTTATGGCAATTTTGCATTCCGTCGAATGCCATTCGGGTTATGTAACGCTCCTGCCACTTTCCAACGTTGTATGATGGCTATCTTTTCTGATATGATCGACGAGTTCATTGAAATTTTCATGGATGACTTCTCCATTTATGGCTCGTCATTTGACCTTTGCCTTCCGCACCTGGATAAAGTCTTAACCAGTTGCGAAAAGGCAAAACTAGTGCTTAGCTGGGAGAAAAGCCACTTTATGGTCCAGCAGGGCATTGTGTTAGGGCATATAGTTTCCGAGAGAGGATTAGAGGTGGACACTGCAAAAATCAATTCCATCTCTAAGCTTCCATTGCCTGCCAATGTTCGTCAGGTTAGATCTTTCCTTGGCCATGTTGGATTTTATAGGCTCTTCATTAGAGACTTCAGTAAAATCTCTAAGCCACTCTGCGACCTGTAAGCGAAGGATGTCTCCTTCGATTTTGATGATAGATGTGGCAAGGCTTTCCAAGCTTTGAAGAAAGCCCTCATTACTGTGCCGATTCTCCAAGCACCAGATTGGACCCTCCCGTTTGAGCTTATGTGCGATGCTTTTGATTTTGCAGTGGGAGCGGTCTTAGGTCAAAGTGTTGATGGCAAACTCATGTGCTGCATTATGCCAGCAATACCCTTACGGATCCTCAGCAAAACTACACGGTCACTGAAAAGGAATTACTTGCTGTAGTATTTGCTTTGGAAAGGTTTCGGTATTATCTTTTGGGATCCAAGGTTGTGGTGTTCACTGATCATTCAGCCCTTAAGCATCTTCTGGCTAAAAAGGACACCAAACCTCGCCTAATTCATTGGATTCTGCTACTCCAAGAATTTGACCTGGAAATTAAAGACAAGAAAGGAGTTGAGAATGTGGTAGTAGACCATTTGTCTAGGATCCCTATTAAGGCATCAAACCCTGCTGGCAGTATTCAAGAGACTTTCCCTGACTAGTCTCTAATGGCCGTGGAAGCTAAAACTCCTTGGTTCGCTAACATAGTGAACTATCTGGTCACAGGCATCACCCCTAGTACTTGGGACAAGCAGAAGCGAGACAGGTTTATCGCCAAAGCTAAATTTTATCACTGAGAGGAACCCGAGCTTTTTATAATAAGCCCTGACCAGCTATTTCACTGTTGCGTCCCTGATGAGGAACAAAGAAGTGTTCTGAGTTTCTGCCATGACCTCCACTGTGGGGGACATTTTAGTGGGAAGAAGACTGCTCATAAGGTTCTTCAGTCTGGTTTTTGGTGGCCCACATTATTCCGAGATGCACATACGTATGTGGGTGCATGTCTTCGTTGCCAGCAGACTGGAACCATTGGAAAAAGGGATGAGATGCCCCAACAACCTATCCTCCCTATTGAAATCTTTGATATTTGGGGCATTGACTTCATGGGTCCCATTCCTGTGTCCTTCGGGTATGAATACATCCTTGTGGCTGTTGACTATGTATCAAAATGGATAGAAGCCATCCCCACGCGAACCAATGACCATTCCATGGTCTTGGGCTTTGTTAAGGCTAATATCATTTCTCGGTATGGGTGCCCAAGGACGATCATAAGTGATGGAGGACCTCACTTTAAGAATATACACTTCACAGGACTACTCCAAAATTTGGGAGTCAACCACATGATAGCCACACCTTATCATCCCCAAACGAGCGGACAAGTTGAAGTGTCTAATAGGGAGATTAAGCGAATTTTAGGAAAAATTGTCAGGCCTGATCGGAATGATTGGTCTAAAAAACTAAATGACGCTCTTTGGGCCTATAGAACTGCATATTAGACTCCCTTGGGCATGTCTCCTTTCCATCTTATCTACGGAAAAGTGTGCCACCTTCCCGTTGAAATCCAACATAAAGCTTATTGGGCTATTAAAAATGTTAACTTAAATCAGGATAAAGCAGGAAAAGCATGTATGTTAGAATTAAGTGAGCTTGAGGAGCTTTGTAATGAAGCTTATGAAACTTCTCAAGCTTACAAGCAACATACAAAAGTCTTCCATGACAAGCACATCATTAGAAAGACTTTTGAGCCCAACCAGTGGGTCTGACTTTTCAATTCTAGACCTAAATTATTTCCTTGAAGGCTCAAGTCCCGTTGGGATGGGCCATACGTTGTTATCAATACCTTCCCTTATGAAGCTATAGAGATCAGGAACCCTATTTCAGGTGTGAGCTTTAAAGTAAATGGCCAGTGACTTAAACCGTATATTACTCTTTCAGATGGCCAGGTTTTGGACGCACTACGGCTTGAGGAGCCTTAGCTCCTCCCACTCTCCTCCTCAGGTGATATTCTTCTATGTCTATATTTTTCCAATGAGGACATTGTCAGCCTTAGGCATGGGGGGATATAACCTGAGAATGTTTATAGTGTTTATAGCATTTATAAATATTTGCATATATATTTATATATATTAAAAAAAAAATCCTTTTCTTGAGCTGATTAGGCTAGTCCCTAGTAAAATACTTTTGTTATTGGAGGCTTTTCTTCCGAAATTATTTCTTAAGTTTAGAATCTAGTACATTTATTTCACATGCACGTAGACTTGGTAATGGATCCTTGGGGAAAACCAATAAGCATTTTTAGTCCACTGAACCCTTGGACAGTTCATAAATAGTTAGGCATACTATCTTCTAATAAATCCACCTCATATTTGTGAGAAGAAGTAGAGAGATTATTGGTGCGCTAAGTCTAGTGTAAGGACTCTTAAGTTCTGGATAATTAGATGATGATACTTCAGAGTTAGGCGTAGTTTTCAGTCTCTGTTCTTGTGTGCGTACTGAGTGAATTCCTGAGAGTCACCAAATAAGGCAGATACACAGAGATTGAGTCTTAATAAAGCTATAACTATGGTAGATGGTTACGACCGTCCTTCATAGAGTCCTCAGCTGAAGGAGGGTAATAATGTCAAAGGTCAAAAATACGCCTGTCCTATCCTTTCCTTCCCGGTGCCAAGAATAAGTACTTCCACCAAATAAGCCACAACTTCCTCTTTACCATCATCATCCCTAATAATGCCTCGTAAATAAAAGTCCGTATCGTGTTGTGTTGATTGAAAAAGAAACAAAAACAAGAAGAAAAATAAAAAAAAAGGGAAAAGAGAAAAGAAGTAGAAAAAGAAGAAATAGTTATATTACAAAAAAAAGTCCAAGTTTATGATGTAACATTATTTTTGAGGCAGTAGAACACCTATCACGTTCCACCAAATATGACCCATACCTACCTTCTAGTATTTCTGATCGCCTGAATACTGGTTGAGAACTCTAACTTAGTTGTAGAGTTATTAAGACTTTAATTGAAGTGTGGATGCCATGTGAGGCCACCAAATAGTGAGTACAATTTGTAAATCTGGCGAGATTCGTGATCTCAGAAAGAAAGAAAAGAGAGAGTGCCCAGGAACATCAAGAGAGCACAATTGTGTAGCCTCTCTCAAAGTTGACTTGTCTACTAGTCTAGAGAGCTAGAGTCTGTAGTACTAGACTATATGTAGCACCAGATGAGTGTGTGCCACCAAATACAAATCCATTCGACTTGATATCTCCTACCTAAGCCAAAAGCCGGGGTCAAATTAAAATATCGTCTGCTTTATCCCCGAGGGAAGTAGTTGCCTATCTCGACAGAAATTTTTGCCTAGGGTGATGTATGAACTCCCAATGCGAGTTAGCTCTTCCAGTTGGATCTGTTACCTAGGCTATCAGCACATCACATTTGTCTGGATTTCTAAAGTTTTGAAATAAGAAAAGAAGAAATCTTCTGATTACTTCTATTATTTTTGCTAGGGACTAGCAAATCTTAGGCATGGGGGTATTTGATGAGTCCATTTTAATGGACTAATATTACGCCTAAGTAACTTTAATTATATCTTTTAGGTTTGTTAATAAATATATTAAGTTATAGAAGGGTTGCATGCATCATGATTTAGGTTTACATTTTTTCTATAACATAATATGTTCTTTTTATTTGCAAGAATAATATTCAGAAAGAACAAGGGTGGGGGGATAAATTTTCCCAACACATTTCTGATAACAGCCGCAACTTCCCCCCCCTGCACATTGGGGTAATCTTCCGTCGCCCTTCCTCAACAAATATGGCCAGAAATAGTTAAGGGATTTGAAAATCCCTTAACTCACGTGCAAAGGAGAGAAGTTAAAAGAAGAGGCAAGGAAAGAGGAAGAAGGCATCCAGGAAGAGAAGAAGCGTGCACTGTGGTCCATCTTCCCCCTTGCAGGGAAAAACCACACCAAGCGCCCGCACCCTTCAGCCTCTCCAGCCAGCCGAGGGCGCACACCCGCGCGCCCATCCCTCTGGAAGGCCCTGCAGCAGATGACCGCGCGCCTCTCCTGCACAGCATCTCCCTCCAGCCACGCCTAAAGGTGCTGTGTGCCTTCACCGTCATCTGCAGGCACACCCGTCTCCAGCCACTGCAGGCGCACACCCGTGCGCCCCAACACTCACCAGTGCACCCCACCATTCACTACCTTCAGCGCCATCTACAGGTCCACCGCATCACCTCCCTTCAGTGCCATCTGCAGGCGCACCGCATCACCTCCCTTCAGCGCCATCTGCAGGCGCACCACATCACCAACCGCAACTCCATCTGCAGGTGCACCACATCACCAACCGCAGGCGCCTGCATGCCACCAAGCCTGCAGGCTGTCTCCCCCTCACAGCACCTCTCCACACCAAGCGCGCGCCTGCACGCCCCACTGCTCACCCGCGCCATCTGCAAGTGTGCCTTCCTCCTACCACTCCAGCTCCCTGCAGTGCACCATCATACCTCAGCGCACCATGCCCGCAGGCGCTACCTCCTTCCACCTGCAGACCGCATGCCTGCACTCCTGCCTTCACGCTCCAGCCTCTGCTCACCGCCTCACCGCAAGCGCGCACACGCCAACGTCGCCTGCTGCCAGCACCTTCATCCTTCAACAGAGCCAACAGGTCGATGCTCCGACAACCTCCACCGGCCACCTTCGGCCACCTCTGTTGCCGCCACTGCCACCATCGGAGAGCCCTCGTCCTCGCCGTCCTCCTTAGCCCCTCTAAAGCCCCATCGGTTCTCTCTTTCCATCATGAGGAGGAGAGAGCAAAAAAGCTCAGTTTTCCCACCAATTAGTATTTACATTCAATGCCATTGCCACATAATTTGATTTTATTTATTATTATTATATTAGGGTAGAATTGCGCTTGAACACTCATAGTTCCTTATAATTACATGATATTGATATTCACTAGTTTGAAGATTGATTTTTGGGCTTAACTTAAGTACTAATTTTCTCTAGTACACATCACGTGAAAATTGCATAAATTCATCATAAATTTATTGAGGATTTTTGTGAGGGAAAACTGTGCATATACCCTTATCTTTTTAATTTATTGGAAATCTACTTTCCTTCAGATTTTATGTCAGATTTGAATAGGAATTTCGCACTATCTGAAATAATATTAAATAATTAAGTATTTATTGCGTAATTACCTCCCTGTGGACATGACCCGCTCTTCTGCGAGTTGTTATTTTCATTATTTTTGATTAGTCGATTTTTCCACCACTTAAATACTATAACACAAAGCGAAAAGTTGTCTATTAGGAGGCCCATGAGAATTAATTGATATACAAGGATAAGACCAAGGCCTTTCATGACCGCCACATCTATAGTAAAGCATTCATGCCCAACTAGCGAGTCTGGTTGTTTGATTCACGACTGAAACTGTTCGCAGGGAAGCTCAATTCCAAGTGGACCGGCCCTTATGTTGTGATTCATCCATATCCTATTAGGGTAGTCCAAATCAAGTACCCAAAATCTAGGCATATATCTACGGTAAATGGCCAGCGCCTCAAGCCATTTTTGGCCTAGGAACCTCCTCACCTGATGAGATTGTTCGTCTTATTGAGGACGTGTGATTGAATGATCGCCCAACTGGAGGCGTTAAACGTAGCACATATAGATATCATTTACCCCACATTCCACCATCATTTATACATAACCATTTTTATATATAGCATATTTTTTCTGTTAGCATATTTTCTTTCTGTATATTGCATACTGACAGGTTGGCCAATGTTGAATGTATAATTTCAAGAGCAACTGCAGGTGATTTCTACCCATTCTCCCCCTGCAGTACTTATTTTCTTTTATACTCATGCATGAGGACATGCAAGAACTTAGGCATGGCGGGTAGATACAATAAAACTAAAAATTTTTATGCTAACATTTAGGAAAACCTTAAAGCTGCATGTAAAATGTACTTTAGGACTTTAAATAAAAGAACAACCGGCTCCACCTCTAATGCTCGCATTGGAGTTAGAAATCCTCCGCAACAGCCATTTCCAACTCACCCACTCACCTCTTGTTCTAAATTTAGGGTCAAGTTGAATGTAATCTGAAAGGGAAATTTCATGAAGTACGAATATAATAGGTTACTTGTTGATAGCATATATACATATTGCATTCATGAATAAGATTATTTTTTTAAGAGAATGCATTAGGGATTTTATCCTCTAGTTGATTCCTGTAATCTGGAATCCAGTACAACTTTTCATACACACGTAGAATTTGCAATAGATTCACGGTGAAGGCTGATAAACGTCTTTAGTCTGTCGAGAAGAAGCAGTGCTTCTTTTCCTGAACCCCTGGACAATGTTTTGGGAGTCAGGCAGATTTTCTTCCAAAAATCCACCAAATAGTGTGAGATGAGAGTAGAGTATATTGGTGCTCTAAGATTAGTGCAAGGAATCTTGAATCCTAGATAATTAGGTGATGATACTCAGAGATTAGGCATAGTTTTCGCTCTCAGTTCCTGCGTATACATTTTTGTGCGAATTTTGAGAGCCACCAAATAAGGCAAATACATGGAGAGCAAGCTTTCATAAAACTAGGGTTAAGGTGGTTGGTTGCGACCATTCTTTACGGAATCCTCGGCTGAAGGAGGGTATTGATGCCAAGGTCAGAAATACATCGTCCTATCTGTCTCTCCCGATGCCGTGAGTAGGCACTTCCACCAAATAAGCCACCCAATGTCTCTTGAGTACCACCAATCCCTAATAATGCCTCCTCAATAAAGTTCATGGATGTATGCTAGTTGTGTTATGTTGAAAAAGAAAAAAAAATGATGAAAAGAAAGAAAAATTGAAAAAAAATTAGAAAAAGAAGAAAAAGCAAAGAAAAAAGAAGTGCGTATTTAGTTTAGCTGCATTGAGGCAATACCACCAAATAAAGCCTTAACCTACCTTTCTATGTTTCTGACCGCCTGAATACTGGCTAAGGAATTCCGACTTAGTGTTAGGGTTATGGGAACTCAATTAAAGTGTTAATGCCAAGTGAGACCACCAAGTACAGATCGTATATGTGAATCTGGTGAGGTTGTGAGCTCTAAGAAAAAGAAAGAAAAGAAAAAGAAAAAGAGAAAGAGAGAATGAATATAAAGGAATCAAAAGATAGCATAGTTTTTCTCATCTTTCTTTAAGTTGAGTTACTTAGTAATCCGAGAATCTAGATTCTGTAGCACTAGTCAATTGTAGCACCAAGCGAGAGTAAGCCACCAAATATATAATCCTTTCCCCTTAGAATATTCTCTACCTAAGCCTAAAGTGGGGGTGGACACCATAGAATATCTTGAATACCCTAAGGGAAGAAGTCTGCCTATCTCGCTAGAATTTTTACTAGGGGTCAAGCATAGGCGTTAGAGGTGTATCAGTTTTTCACTCGAATCCATTGCAAAAGCTACATAGTTGCACTTTCACGATTGTCTGGATTTCGAGAGCATAGGATGAAAATAAAAGGAGAAAAATCTCTAGGCATACACTTGATAAAATAATCAGTTCCTTAGGGACCCTTGCTGTAAATAATTTAGTCTTGCATTTGCTAGGGACTAGCAAGATTTAGGCATGGGGGTATGATTGCGTAGCAATCAAATGTCTTAATTGACCTAGAATAAGCTAGGACTTCGCATAAGTTAGGATTATTCATGCATGCATAAGCATTATCTGCAACTTCACTGCTTTGCTTAAGCTATGCATGAAATAATGTTATAATGTGCTGATTAAGTGTATTATGTCAATTGCAGGCAATAAGGTGATCAGGAGCTGGATCTGGAGCAAGATCTGAAGCTGGATCAGGAATAACAGGTGTTGTAGTAGAGCTGGAGCAGAAGGCTTAGATTAGATGTAGGAATAATGATGTAAGGGAGTTAAGGTTTGCTATTCTATTAACTAGGAATTAAGCAGTAAAATGTGAAGAGCTTAGGTCCATCCTAGCCTTAAGATAGCCTAGAGACTTCCCTAAGCCTTAGCCACCCTTAGATTAGGTCACAGCACCCTTGGAAGCCCTAAAACCCTAGTTCTAACACCTATCTGGACATCTAGATAAGTTTTAGAATGTCCAGGACCCTTAGCCAACTCTCACATACCTCAAACCCACTTCTACAGTGTTATTGGATGTCCAGACACTTTGTCAGACGTCTAATTTTTGCAGAATACCCAAAACAGAACCTAGATTCCCTCCTGACTCAGATTGGATGACCAGAATTGAAGTCTGGACTTCTAATTTTTGAGTATAAGTTGTCTAATTTTGTTTTTGGACGTCTGGGACTGGTCTCCAGTTCCAGTTTTGAGATTCAAGCCTTGATCTTGGATTTTTAGCTCCCTAGACGTAATCCCAACCCCATAGGAACCTAAATTAAGGTGTCCTAACCCTAGTACATCACCTCTAGACCTACCTAAGGACCTAAGTAGGTCCTCACCAAACCCAATTAACACATTGAGTCCAATTGGGCTTAGATCTCAACCCACACAAGATTAATTGGACTTAGTGAGAGTCCAATTGACATAAACCCAACCTAATTGAGTTATTTCACTCTCAATTAGGTTCACACTCATTCAATTAAACTTTGGTTAAGTTTAATTGCAATTTCCCCTTAGCAATTAGGGTTTGTAACCCTAATTCAAGGCATACACCTACCTAAACCCCTTAGGACCTAACCTAAACCACCTAGCCACATAGGGCACGACCACACACACACACACACACAACCATTCACGTACTCCCACGCATCTAGAGTTCTCTAGAACTCTCTCCAAGTGGTGCCACTCTTGGTTGCCAAATTTAGCAACCAAGAGGCATTCAAATTGAGATCCACATTTTTTGGATCTCATAACCACTTGGCCGACCACTCTTGGATTCTCTCTAGAGAGTTCCACACCTCTCTAGAGAGAATCCCTTAAGTCTATAAAAAGACCTAAGGGGTGGCCATTTGCACCCATCCACTTCCTTGGCTCCATTCACATCTACCTCAACTTAGGCTAGCCACTTCCACTCCATCTCCACGAGTTGACTACCACCTTGAAGGACACCATGCTGGGATGCTGGATCACTCCTCTCTCTCTCCAAGGGCTGGCTTAAGCTCCATTGGCCGCCCCTCATTCTCCTCCTAACCACTCCAAGGCCATCGGAGACCACCTCCGAATGCCCTTCTATTTTGCTAGATCTAGATTAGTAGTTTATGCTTTTCATAGTTTTACTTCTTTTAATTACTACTTAATAGGGTAGTCCTTATTCTCCCTGAATGATGCATGCAAAACCCCCTGTAGATTCTTGTATGCGATCATTTTCTGATAGCTAGATCTGCATTTTTAAGCATTCTTGTACAAGCTTTCCTCTACAAGTTCATGTTGCAAACACTCTCCAAATGAACGAATGAAAAATATATTTTCTATATATATATGTCTATGTTTTGAAATCACCATGAGCTTATTGATTGCCATCATTTTTGCATGATTCAAGTTGTCAGTTTTCACTCATTTCTCTATTCTACAACAAGCATGTCGTTTCTTGAAAATATAGAAAATCTAACTATAGATGCATTTTCTGTAAACAATCACCACCTCACTAGAATTGTGCGCACAAAAACTCACACTTTCACCTTTATGATCTATTTAACACACACGCACGTAATCAGGGTTCATAATAGAAGTGGTGAAATTTTAATCAGAAGACTGGAAACCAACGTGTGATTTTGAACAAAGTAGAACGGTAAAAGATTGAATTCAAAAGTAAAACAAACGCCTCCCAGAGGCGAACGACCAAGACCCAAATCTTGTTATCTTTTAAATATCTTTGTTTGATCATATTGCGCACCATACTACGACGTTTTTCCTATCAAAATGCACAATACACTTCCCCAAATAATCTCATTGCTGAAAAAGGCATCCAGGTTGACCAGGCTAAGGTAAATTTGATTTCCAAACTACCTATGCATAGCTTGGTCAAAGATATTAGATATTTTCTGGGGCATGTCGATTTTTACCGTCGATTCATTCCTGGTTTCTCAAAAAGCACATGCCCCTTAACTAATCTTCTATCAAAGGATGTCCCCTTTGAGATAACTAATGAGTGCCCTCGTGCATTTGAAAGCCTACATGACCGTGTCACCCAAGCACCTATCCTGCAATCCCCTAATTGGTCTCAACCCTTTGAGATCATGTACGATGCATCTGACTATGCAGTAGGTGCCTTGCTTGGGTAGAAAATTGATGGGAAACCCGTGGTCATCTACTATGCCAGCAAGACACTCGATGAGGCTTAGCGTAACTATATGGTTATTGAGAAAGAGCTACTAGCTGTAGTATTTGGCCTGGAAAAATTTTGATCATATCTCTTGGGTTCTCACATTATCTACTTGGATCACACCGTAGTGAGGCACTTACTCGTGAAGAAGGATGCAAACCCTCGACTAATCCATTGGATCTTGCTGTTGCAAGAATTTGACCTGGAGATTCACAACAAAGCAGGAAAATAGAATGTGGTAGCTGATCACTTGTCCTGCCTTCCTTCTTCTATTATCAACCCTTCCAGACCAATCACGGAACATTTTCCAGATGAGCACCTCCTGAATATTGGTGCGGGACTTCCTTGGTACGCAGATATGGTGAATTACTTGGCATCTCATCAGATCCCATCTGATTGGCCAAAGGGAAAGAAAGACAAATTGCTTTCTGATGCCAAGTACTACATTTGGGAAGACCCATACCTCTTCCGCATTGATGTTGATCTGATCATCAGTTGATGCGACTCAAAAGAGGATATATAGGACATCTTGTCCTTCTGCCATGACCAAGCCTATGGTAGACACTTCTCTGGACATAAAATCATAGCTAAAGTCCTCCAGTGTGGCTTTTATTGGCCCACGATCTTCAAAGGTGCACACGATTACTGAAAGGCATGTACTCATCACCAGACCTTAAGCAACATGAGCCACCGCGATATGATGCCTTTACAGCCAATTCTTGTGTGTGAAATCTTCGATATATGGGGGATTGATTTCATGGGCTCCTTCCCCAAATCGGATGGTTTCGAATACATGCTCCTCGCGGTGGACTTTGTGTCCAAACAGATCGAAGCTATCCCAACCTGAACCAACAATCATAAGGTGGTAATCAAGTTCATTCATCGGCACATCTTCTCATGGTTCGGAGTCCCACTCGTAATTATCTTTGATGAAGGAACCCATTTCACGAGTGCATAGTTCACATCTCTAATGACAAAGTACAGGGTGTCTCACCGGATCTCGACTCTTTATCGCCCACAAACCAATGGATTGGCTGAACTGTCAAATTGGGAGATCAAGAAAATCCTTCAAGTCCCTGTTCGACCTGATAGGAAGGATTGGTCGACCTGCCTTCCAGAAACTTTGTGGGCCAATAGGACAACCCACAAAACCCATTAGGTATGTCTCCATTCAGACTCATGTACGGAAAGGCATGTCACCTACCCATTGAAATGGAGCATAAAGCCTATTGGGCAGTACGAAAGTGCAACCTAGATCTTTTTAAGGCTTGAACCCACCGACAATTACAAATGAGAGAGATCAAGGAACTACGCAATGACGCATATGAGAACTTACGAATTTACAAAGATGGGATAAAGCCTTTCATAACAAGCACATATCAAGAAAAACTTTCCATCCTGGTCAGAAGGTCCTACTCTTCAATGCCAAACTCAAACTCAGATCAAAATGGATTGGGCCATTTCTTGTCCGACGTGTTTTTGGAAATGGGGCTATAGAAATCAATGAACTCAGCTTTGATTCTGAACCATTTATAGTGAATGGTCAGAGACACAAATCGTTCATTGAACTCACTGACACAAACTTCGCTGAGTTATATTTTGATCTCCATTCTCCCTGAGCTTATTACGCCCAGCTGATGGCATTAAACTTAGCGCTTAATGGGAGTCAACTCATCATCTTTTGAAAAAAAAAAAGAAAACGTAAAATCCTTTTGACATAACTCTTTACTGAATTCATATTGCACTTTAAGGTTTGTCTATTAGAATAGCCAATCCCACGTTTGGTACACATACTAGAGCTTGAAGTCATCCACAACGGTCATCCTGACCCGTCCACCCACCCTTTGACCCTATTCTAATGTACGGTCTAAGTTGAACTCTAACCCACCTAATTTACAATGAGGACATTGCAAATCGTAGGCATGGGGGGTATTAAAGTGAAAAACGCTATGGAAATCAAATCAGGAAAAGGGGTTTCATAAAAAATACATACATATATATATAAATGAAGGAGAAATTTTTAAGATATCACATCATTCTTGAGGAGGTGATTTGAGCTAAATAAAGAAAAATGAGGGAACCAAAAGAAAAGAAAGAAAGGAGCAAAAAGAGAAAGAAAAAGATTGAGTCCCTTCAAAATAGTATGGAACTTACCTAACTTCTAGGTTGAATCGAATGATGAATTAAGACCTGGAATGCTAAAACCTAAGGGATTAGTGACGAATACCGACCTTAGGCCTCTTGGATCTATTCTATGATTAAAACACTCAAGTTTTGTCAAGATCCGGATTAATCCTCAAGATGTTGAGGAAAATGCAAAGCTTATGTATTAGGTCTAAGGCGTAGATAATATTTGACACCGTTATATGGGACTCGATAACTTAAGCACCCTAAATCACACACAGTCTGTTTCAGTGCGCTTAAATATGAAATCATGCCAAAAAAACATTTATACTATTTTGAAAATGGTCCTAAGATCTTGATTAGGAGCAGCTGGAGAACACAAGTTAATTTGGACGAGTTCCTGGCATGGAGAGGTGGAAATTCCCCTCGAAGATGTGCAATAACATATCATCTCCTTGGTGCTTGTCTCCTAGGATATCTAGGATTTCTAAATATCCTACCAGGGGCACGTAAGCACCTTGTGCTTGTTCAGATGCCATGGGCAGCATTATCACGAAATGTCAATTGCCAAGGTCTGGATTTAGCTACAGAATGCCTTGGACAGCACTATCCCGAAGTGTCGAAAGCCAGGGTTCTGAGGGTTGCCATGGGCGGTGCTATCTCAAAGCATCGATTGCTAGGGACCCTGGAGGATTGATGGTGGGAGTAAGGAATTCGATACAGAACGTGTTTAGGGCCAATTAAAGGTTGGATCTAAGAAAAAATATAATAAAAAGAAAAAGAGAGAGAAAGTTGTTTGGTGTGTAATTTGTGTTTTAAAAGATTATTCAATTGTAGTATAGCATGAAAACACGTCGTCAAATAAATTTATAGAACTCCGGTGAGTATCTGGTCGTTCGTTGGGAGGTTGACGTGTTGATTTTTGCTTTTGAAGTTGTTTGTCACATAAAATGACACGTCGTTTGTAGTTCTATGTAGTGGAAAAATCGACTAATTAACAATTAAAATAACCACTCAATTAGGAGCGGGTCATACCCACAGGGAGGCAATGGCCTATTTAAACTCGCAAGGGTTAAAAGTAAGTGTCCACAATTGATTTCCCTAAGAAATCGAATCAAAATCGCCTTTAGATCAATGTAACAATGATTAGATAAGATAATTTTGTATTTACGAGAAATAGGGAGGTTCCTTGCATAAAATCACCATAATAAAATAATGATAAATCAAAAATCATTTTTGTGGCAATGGCATGTAAATGTAAATATTAATATGAACCAAAACAAGGGATTCTTCCTCTCTCCTCGTGCACAAGAGTGAGGTTCGTTGGAGGACAACTTTTGGGAATAGGTCGGCTAGAGCGAGGCCTTCGCAATGGTGGTCATGGTGAAGTGAGAGGTAGCCGGAGCCAGTGGCGGTGAGGAGAGGAGCGACGGCAGTCGACGGTGTCTACAAATCTCTATTGCCATTGGTGTGGCACTCGCGAAGGCGCGCGCGCAAGGGGCGTCAGACGCCTATGCACTTGCTGGAGGGGGCGTGGAGGCGTGCGTGGACGCCGCAGGCCACATGCAGGGAGACGCTGAAGGACGTAGCTGCTGCTGCGGGCTGGCGGAGGTGGTACTGCATGCTGTTGAAGGGGGCGCAGAGATGTTGGCAAAGCACATGCAGGTCACACGGGCGCGGAGGAGAAGCTGCGACTGCTGGTGGTGATTCGCGCCTGCACGCGGTGGAGCTGGAGGGTAATGCATGCTACTGCTGTGAGCGAGGAGAGGCATGACAAGAAGCATGGTTGGGCGGTGCTGCAGCTAGCCACTGCGGGGGTTGGCGAGGGTGTGCGCGAGCCGTGCAGGCGTACGCAGAGGCGCTGAAGGTGAGGATGTGAGAGCCTGGTGGTGAGCTAGAGCTGTTGGTGTTGAAGTGGAGGAGATGGTGATGGGTTCTTTTTTTGGTGGTTCACGCAGAGGGTAAAAAAATGAAGAGGAATGTCGAGGTCAGACGTCTGGGATCATTCCCAGAAGTCTTAACTGGCACGGGGGCGAGGAACTAAAGGTGGTTGCTGGTGATGGCGATGAGGGTGGTACTGCATGCTATTGTTGGAGCGTGGAGATCCCACATTGAGGTGCTTACAGTAACACAGTTGCTCTGATTTGGTAGAGGGTCCTATCATGACGCACGCCTACGGTGGTGGAGCAACTACCGCAGTCGAGGCTGGTAGTGGTGAAATGGAGAAGCTCAAAGGCTTTTGGACAGTGGTGGGTCAGGGATGGTGGCCTGCTCCTGATGATGCGGTTGAGGTCTTCTTTTATGGCTGCTGAATCATGGAGAGGAAGAAGCGTTGGAGAAGAGAGATCGTCGACGACGTGTAGTATCCTCTCTCCTCAGCAACTAAGGCATGCACTCAGCGTGAGATGCCATATCTGCAAAGAGAATAAAAATAAAGAAAAATGATTATTGGATTATTTATATGTAAGACCTTAATTTCTATGTTAAATTCAAAACACTAATTGTATGCAACCTATTTCAATGCATGATATTCTAAATAAATTCTAAATGATATTATCAATGCATGTAATACATGAAATGCATGAGATTTTATGTTATCCTATTTACACATTAATGTATGCTATATAAATGTACATGTTAACTTAATATCTAGGCATTAAAATGCATACTTACCCCACAAATATGGGCATATCAAATGCCCCCATGCCTAGTTTTTGCTAATCCCTACCAAATTCAAGCAACAACCCAACTCTTCAAGTGGACTAGCCAACCCAAACGATCTTCCTTTAGAAACATGTTAAGTTTAGACTTTAGACCTAAGGTTCCCAAGTAATTGCTAAGTTACAGACTAGGTCGGCTAAAGATGAGTTGCAAGGATAGGTTTCCCTGATTTCTAACTCTACCCTAGGTTTTATTGGTCCTAGAGATTAAAGCATCTGTGCATGTGCATTGGTCTGAGTTATTTGAGGGTAGTTTGATTGCCAACTAGGAAAGAGAGTAAGAAAGAGATTTGTTTTTTTTTTAATATATGATTTTTTTATTCCTCTAAGTCTAACCTTGGATAAGCAATCAGCATGGTCTGTGTCGGATTCATTGTCCCCATCACCGAACCTCGAAGGGTGCCTAGTTTTCGATGCTTTGAGATAGCACCGCCCATAGCAACCCCAAGAACTCCTAGCAATCGACACTTCGAGATAGTATCGCCCATGGATTTCTAAAGCGAATTCAGGCCTGTGGCAATCGACACTTTGAGATAGGGCCGCCCATGGTACCTGAATCGCACAATGAGCTTCCATGCCCCCAGTAGGATGGATATCCTAAGAGACAAGCACCGAGGAGGTGACATGTTCTCATTGCATCCTCAAGGTGAGTATGTACTCCACCTCTCTTGCGGCAAGAACTCTTCCAATCAACTTGTGTTTTCAAGCTTCTCCTAACTCAAAACAAAGAGAACCAAAATTTTTCTCCAAGAAAGGAATTAGGGTGAGCACTATTTACACAAGACCAAGTGTGTGTGAATTGTGGATGCTTTGGTTACTAGGACCCGTAAACCAAAAGGTAGAAAAAGACATCAGGTACTACCCAACCATTAACTCAATCCATAACTTCCCTTCGTCAACCTCTTGAGGAATGGTCCATAGCTTAACTCCTACTTGTGCTTTTTTAAGTCCACAAAAGACCCTAAAGGTCTAAAGCTAGTAGGTCAACTTAGCTTCTAAGTCAAACCCTAGAGTCAACTTAGTCTAACTTAAAGTTCTAGTCTGCCTAAGAATGCAAGACCTAGCCAGTTAAGCTCAAAAATGTTTTTCTCTTTTTTTTTTAACAAATGTATGCAATGCATAATGTTTAAACTAAATGCATGAATGCACTATGTATTAATGCTATGTACAGATGCCTCAGGTCCTATCCCCCCATGCCTAGTTCAAACAATGTCCTCATTGAAAATAAATGGTCAAGGGAAGATGTTACCTACGGCGGGAAAGAAAGGAGCTAAGGCTCCTCAAGAGTGACCTTGTCAACCAGATGGCCATCCAAAGTAACATAAGTTTTAATCGTTGGCCGTTGATGGTAAAGGGTGCTGCTGAAGAAGAAGGGCTCTCGATTTCCATAGCCCGATGCGGAAATACTTTGGTTATAATATAAGGCCCATCCTAACGTGATTTCAATTTTTCAGGAAACAACTTAAGTCTGGAATTGAAAAGCCAGACTTGTTGGTTGGGCTCAAAGGTCTTTCTAAGGATATATTTATCATGTAAGACCTTAGTTCTCTCTTTATTAGCTTGGGAGGTGTCATAAGCATCATTCCTCAGCTCCTCAAGCTTAGTCAACTCCAGTAAACGTGCTTTACCAGCTTACTCTAAATCCATGTTGACACTTCGGATAGCCCAAAGTGCCCTGTGCTGAAGTTCAAAGGGTAAGTGGCACACTTTCCCATAGACAATCTGGAAGGGAGACATACCTAAAGGGGTTTTGTAGGCCATTCGATAAGCCCATAAAGCGTCATTGAGCTTTTGGGACTAGTCCTCACTATCTGGTCTAATAGTCTTTTCTGTTCTTGAGCTCCCTATTTGACACTTCAACTTAGCCACTTGTCTGAGGATGATAAGGGGTAGCAATCTTGTGAGTTACTCCCAGACTCTTGAGTAGCCAATTGAAGTGATGGTTCTAGAAATGAGGTCCCCCATCACTTATAATCATCTTGGGCCAGCCAAAGCGAGATATGATATTGGCCTTCACAAATTTCAAAACCACAGAGTGGTCATTTGTCCATGTAGGTATGGCCTCTATCCACTTGGAGACATAATCCACTACCACCATGATATATTCGAATCCATGGGATGAAGGGAAGGGACCCATGATGTCTATCCCCCAAACATCAAAAATTTCTACAGGTTTGATAGGGTGTTGGGGCATCTCATTCCGCTTCCCAATCGTTCCAATCCGTTGACATCTGAGATAGGCCTTAACAAAATAATGGGAATCCTTAAATAAGGAAGGCCACCAAAAATCAGACTGGAGAACCTTAAAAGTTGTTTTCTTAGCACCAAAGCGTCCTCCACAATAAAGCTCATGGCAAAATCTCAACACCCTCTGTTGCTCTTCCCAAGGCACACATTGTCTCCAAACTTGGTCTTGTCCAATATGAAATAATCATGGCTCTTCCTAATGAAAGAATCTAACTTGGGAAATGAATCACTTCCATTTTTGCGCATCCCAAGAGCCAGGGGTTTCTCCAATGACCAAGTTGTTAATTGTGTCCACATACCAGGGTGAAGTCGGTGTTATTGCCATAACGGTTTCATGGGGAAATGTCTCGCAGATGTCTCCAGATTGAGAGTCATCAAGGGGAAGGCGAGACAGGTGGTCAGCCACTACATTTTCCAGTCCTTTCTTTTCACAAATTTCCAAATCAAACTCTTGAAGGAGTAGAATCCATCTAATTAAATGTGGCTTAGAGTCTTTTTTGGCAATGAGATGTTTCACTACCGCATGATCAGTAAAAATGACCACCTTGGATCCAAGAAGATAAGGCCTAAACTTCTCCAGAGCAAAAACTACAACAAGTAATTCCTTTCAGTGACTGTGTAGTTTTGTTGTGGTTCTATTAAAGTCTTGCTAGCATAATGCAGCACATGTGGTTTTCCCTCAACCCTCTGTCCAAGAACAGCTCCCACAGCATAATCCGAACCATCACACATCAACTCAAATGGGAGTGTCCAATCAGGAACTCGGAGAATAGGCGTAGAGGTCAAGGTATCCTTCAGCATATGGAAAGCTTTGGCATACTTTGAATCAAAATCGAAGGAAGATTCCTTTGCCAATAAGTCTCAAACTGGCCTAGAAATTTTGCTGAAATTCTTAATGAATGGCCTATAAAAGCTCGCATGGCCCAGAAAGGATCTAATCTGTTTGACATTCGTGGGCAATGGGAGCTTGGAAATAGAATCAACTTTAGCCTTATCTACTTCCAAGCCTCTTTTAGACACAACATGCCCAAGTACAATGCCTTTCTGTACCATGAAGTGGCTTTTCTCCCAGCAAAGGACTAAACCAATCTCCTTACATCTCTTCAGCACATTCTCTAACTGCAGGAGACACTGGTCGAAAGACAAGTCGTAAATGGAGAAGTCATCCATAAAAACCTCGACACACTCATCAATCATGTTCGAGAAAATGGACATCATACACCACTAGAAAGTTGCAGGTGAATTACATAATCCAAGCAGCATATGCCTAAATGCAAAAGTGCCATAAGGACTAGTGAAAGTTGTCTTATTTGTCATCAGGGAAGACTGCAACCTAGTTGTACCCAGAATATCCATCCAAAAAGTAGAAATACTTGTTCCCTGCCAATCTCTCTAGGGTTTGATCAATAAAGGGCAAGGGAAAGTGATCCTTCTGGGTAGCGGTGTTCAATTTGCGGTAATCAATGCAGACCCTCCAACCAATTGAGGGTTAGGTCACCACTTGTTCACCCTGGTCATTTATTTCTATTGTGAAGCCTGCCTTCTTTAGCACCACATGGATGGGACCAACCCATTTTCTATCTGTGATGGGATAAATGATCCCAACGTCCAACCACTTTAGAATTTCCTTTTTAACCACCTCCCTCATGTTGGGGTTAAGACGTCTCTGCATGTCTCGAAAGGGTTTGATGGAATCATTAGTATCAATGTGATGCATGCAGAGCGTAGAGTCTATACCCTTAATATCAACAATTGTCCAATCTATAGCTTCCTTATGCCTTGATAAATAGTCTAACAAGGCTCCCTCTTGAACTTCAGATAGTGTAGATGAGATGAGTACAGGGAGCGTATCATTTAGCCCAAGGAATACATACTTGAGAGAGTCTGGGAGGGGTTTCAGTTCAAGGTCGGGGGCTTGTATGGTTGAGGGTTTCAAAATAGAAGTCCCCATCTAAGGTAGCAGATCTACCTTAGGCAGACATGATGGGGAAAGAGACTCAGTAGAAACTCCATGCAATTCCTCAAGTTCTAGCACATCCCCTTCACATTCCTCCAAGAGATGGGAATGCTCATTTAGCTTGACATGCTGAAGGGGGTCATCACATAAAATTGCAGGAGTTGTCTCTTCAATCAAATCATCTACCACCTCAACTTGGGAACAATCCTCAAATCCAGCTTGTTTATAAGCATCAAACACATTCAGCCGAATTTTCCTGTTCCCAAAGCCCATTTTTAATGCCCTAGTGTGACAATTAATTAAAGCATTAGAAGTTGCAAGAAAAGGGCAGCACAAAATGATTGAGGGCTTGGTTGGCTTGTTGGTAGGGTCAATGTCCAGTACTAGAAAGTTAACGAGGAAAAAGAAATCCTCCACTCTCATGAGGACATCTTCCAATAGACCCCTTGGTGTCTTTAAAGAATGGTCTGCAACTTGGAGGATTACAGGGGAAGGCTTCAGATTGCCTCCTCCAAGTTGTTCATATACATAGCTCGAAAGGATGTTTACCACTGCACCTAGATCAAGTAGAGCCTTGTCTATTTGTAGGTCACCAATGACCACTGAGATGTATGGGGCTCCTGGGTCCTTAAGTTTCGGAGGCATCCCATGTTGTATAATTGAGCTAACAGAATCAGGCAGGAGAACTTTTGATTGGACCTGTTTCCTCGATTGCCACTTTTTCGTTCATAGGTCCTTGAGAAAGCAAGCATAGGATGGAATCTACCTGATAGCTTCAAGCCAAGGTAGGTTAAATTGCACTTGTTTGAAAGTCTCCATGATTTCGTCTATCCTATGTTTGGCTCCAGATGAGCCAGCAAAAGTCTGCCCAGAGTCAGATAAGCACTCTGGAAAGGGCACTCTCGATCTCTAGGTGGAAGGGTTGTCATGTCGAGTAAGTGGGGGAATGGGGACAACTGCTCCTGTGCGGTGATTTCAAGCGTAGAAGAGTTGGGTGGCTCTTCTCCTGTGGGGGCGTAAGTTGGGATGGATGGGTTCTCAGAAGGTGGGACTATAGGAGCATCAGCTTTGAAAATTTCTTTCCCACTCCTCAGAATACTCACCGCCTGGGCATGCTCCCTAAAAATAATCCCTTTCCCTTTTGGGTTCTCCTCAGATGAACTGGAAAGCTTCCCAGTCTCTCGTTTACTCATGGCCTCGATAAGGTGTCCAATTTGTGATTTAATAACATTGATTGCCTTGTCATGAGATTGGATGATCATGCTTTGATTTTCCTGCATGGCTTTCAGCATGGCTTTAAGCTCATCCATCTTAGAAGTATTGAATGGTTGGGAAGGCATAGGAGGTTGATTATACTGTTGAGTCTAAAAGGGTTGGGGTCTGTAATTCCTGAATTAGAGGCATTCCCCTATCTCCATGAAAAATTGGTGTGGTTCCTCCATCCCTCATTATAAGTATTAGAAAAAGGGTCATTACGAGGTTTGGGTCGAAACCCTTGGGCAACATTCAGGCCCACCTATACAAGGTCAGGGAATTGGGAGGCCAAATGACAATCCACAGTAGCGTGCGTATTGTCATTGCAAATAGAGCATTCAGAAGCTTGGGAAATAGGGGCATTTGGCGTGAGTTGGCTAGGGTTTGTCATAAGCCTTTCTATGTTTTGGTTCAACAATTGAATCTGGAAGGCCAAATTCTGGGTATCCCTAGCCTCATTTGCCTCAATCTTTCACTGCATAAGAGTGGGTTTCCTATCTAGATAGGAAGAATTTAAATGGATAGAATTCTCACTCAAGGTCTCAAAAAGATCCCAAGCCTCATCTTCAGCTTTTGTAAGAAAGGTTCCAGCACAGGCTCCATCCACTGTTTGCCTATGCTTGTCATTTAATCTAGTGTAGAACCTTTCTACAAGTTGCCATCTTGGCACTTGATGATGGGGACATAAGCATAACAAATCTTTGAAGCACTCCCATACATCATGAAATTGTTCTCCATCTTGTTGAGCAAAACCTATGATTTCCCTCCTATAGTGATTAGTCTTTCTCATGGGGAAGTATTTTTTCAAAAACTCTCCCTTGAAGGCATCCCAAGTATCCACTCTACCATCTAGAGTGTGATACCAATGCTTCACCTTATCCTTGAGGGAGAAAGGAAAGAGGGTTCGCATTTGGGCGTCATCAATAACACCTTGCAATCTCACCGTGGAATAGACCTCGGTGAATTCCTCTAGATGCCTGTAAGGGTCCTCCCTAGAAGTGCCATAGAATGACGGCAATAGAGATATGGTACTACTCTTGATTTCATATAGATTATTCCCCGCAAATCTTCTTAGTGTATGGCCAAGTTGGTTGGTAGGGATAAAATAATCTCTCAGAGATCGTTGGTTCTCTACAATTATATTTTCACCTTCCTCGGCCATCTCTCTTCTCTCTTGGTTCGCTCTCCTAAGGATCCTTTCAGGTTCTGAATTAAACACAACTTGTCTCCTCAATGATTGCCTACCAAGCATACACAAACAAACACAATTCAAAAGGACTTTTGTGTCTTTAATCAATTAAGACCTTTGAGATTTTAGTCCAATTGTAGTTGACAATACAAATTGCCCAATCAATTACGTGCCTATTGTTGACCTACGAAATGCCTTAATGAAAACCTAATTGGAACTTAGGTGCTCTGCCCTAAAATTCAACTAGTAAAGTACTCCAAGGATGGAAGATTGAGGGATGCAAGTAGGCCTAAGCCTTCCTTTAAAGCTATGCTTTCGCGGTGCTTCTTAACTACCCTCAAAAATCCGTGACAGGGTATCACCCTCCATGGAGTTACAAAACTTTTGAGCTTAAGTTTCAAGCACTTTGGTATCCAATGATAGGAGAGTTCTTTTCCTAGCAGCTCAAAAACCTAAGAGTGTCTAAATGTGTGCTTTGGTGCAAGGATCAAACAAGTGTGCATACACCGAAAAAGCTTGAATTTTTTTTTGAATCGTAGCTCAATGTCTCAAATCAACTCCTTGGGTTTTATATGTTCCTCCTATTGGTTAGTCCTTTTTCAGAAAATGTGACCACTTGTTAAATCTTTTCAAGACAACTTATGCGGTCTTGGAATTAAGTCCAAAATGCAATGCGTGATCAGAATATGGATGCAAAGTAAGAGAATGTGTTCCTTGCTTCAAGCAATCAACAATACAAAAATGCATGCAATGCAAAGAAATAAATCTAGAGGCTACTCATACAGACCTGAATGGTTCATCCTAGGGGCAGGCAGCTCGTGTTTTGTTTTTCTTTTTTTTAAACTACTTATGCACAATCAAGAAAAAATAAAATCAATCCACAAAAGAAAGTAAAAACCTAAATCTAAAGAAAAAGGGAAAAAACTCCCAAAAATTACTGAACACAGGCCTAAAACAAAATCAGGAAGCAAACCCCTAAAACTGGCCCCAGAGTACAAGGGCGAGAAAACAAACAACTAAACTAAACCTAGAGAGTCTATTCTAAACTGCGGAATCAAAATTCTAAGAGGAACACTCCTCCTAGATGGTCCTCCGTGCATCTCTATGCTTGTGGGTCAAGGCCCACAAGCTCCTATGTTTATCTCAGAGGTGGCTGTAAGGTCCACCAAGATGCGAAGCTCAGTTCCTCCTCCAAGTGGTAGAAACAAGGTCCACCACAGCGTTACTGAGGCCGATGCGACAACTCGCATGTAATATGCATACCACGCACCAAATCAGATAAAACAAGTTAAATATGCCTCAATTTAAATCAGCATGAACAAATAAATAATTGCAAGTTAATTAAGCCTGTTGCCTCCCCAGCAACGGCACCATTTGATGTGTCGATTTTTGCTTGTGAAGTCATTTGTCACATAAAATGATGCATCATTTGTAGTTCTATGTACCGAAAAAATTGATTAATCAACAATTAAAATAACCACTCAATTAGGAGTGGGTCATATCCACAGGAAGGCAATGGCCTATTTAAACTCGCAAGGGTTAAAAGCAAGTGTCCACAATTAATTTCCCTAAGAAATTGAATCAAAATCGCCTTTAGATCAATGTAACAATGATTAGATAAGCTGATTTCGCATTTACGAGAAATAGGGAGGTTCTTTCCAAAAAATCACCACAATAAAAAAATTATAAATCAAAAATTGTTTTTGTGGCAATGGCATGTAAATGTAAATATTAATACGAACCAAAATAGGGGATTCTTCCTTTCTCCTCCTCGTGCATGGGAGAGAGGGTCGTTGGAGGAGCACTTCTGGGAATAGGTCGACCGGAGCGAGGCCTTTGTGATGGTGGTCATGGCGAAGTGCAAGGCAGCTGGAGCTGGCGGCAGTGAGGAGAGGAGAAGTGACAGTCGGTGGTGGCTGCAACTCTCTGCTACTGTTGGTGTGGCGCTCGTGAAGGCGCGCACGTAAGGGGCATTAGATGCATGCGCGCTTGCTGGAGGGGGCACGGAGGCGTGCGCGGGTGGTGCAGGTGCGTGTGGGTACTACAGGCCACACACGGGGAGGCGATGAAGGATGCAGTTGCTACTGCAGGCTGGCAGAGGTGGTGCTGCGTGTTGCAGAAGGGGGCGCAGAGGTGTTGGCGAAGCGTGTGCAAGTCGCACGCTTGGAGGAGAAGGTGCAACTGCTGGAGGTGATGCGCACCTGCACACAGTGTAGCTGGAAGGTGATGCGTGCTGCTGCTGTGTGCGTAGAGAGGTGCGACAAGAAGTGCGGTTGGGTGACGCTGCAGCTGGTCGCTGCGGGGGTCGGTGAGGGTGCGCGCGGGCCGTGCAGGCTCACGCAGAGGCACTGAAGGCGCGAACATGCGAGGTTGGTGGTGCGTTGGAGTTGTTGGAGTTGAAGTGGAGGAGATGGTGATGGGTTCCTTTTTAGTGGTTCACACAAAGAGTAAAAAGACGAAGAGGAATGTGGAGGTCAGATGTCTGGGATCATTCCCAGACGTCTTAACTAGCGCGGGGCGAGGAACTGAAGGTGGTTGCTGGTGATGGCGGTGAGGGTGGTACTGTTCTCTATTGTTGCAGTGTGGAGATCCCACACTAAGGTGCTCACAGTAACGCAGTTGCTCCGATTTGGCGGATCATCCTGTCACGACGCATGCCTACAGTGGTGGAGCAACTGCCGCAGTCGAGGCCAGTGGTGGTGAAATGGAGAAGCTCAAAGGCTTTTGCACAGTGGTGGATCGGGGATGGTGGCCTGCTCCTGATGATGCAGTTGCGGTCTTCTTTTATGGCTACCAGATCATGGAGAGGAAGAAGCATTGGAGAAGAAAGATTGTCAATGACGTGTAGTATCCTCTCTCCTCAGTAATTAAGGCATGCATTCAGTGTGAGAAGCCGTTGCTGCAAAGAGAAAAAAATAAAGAAAAATGATTATTGGATTATTTATATGTAAGACCTTAACTTCTATGTTAAATACAAAACACTAATTGTAATGCAACCTATTTCAATGCATGATATTCTAAACAAATTCTAAATGATATTATCAATGCATGTAATGCATGAAATGCATGAGATTTTATGTTATCCTATTTATACATTAATGTATGATATATAAATGTACATGTTAACTTAATACCTAGGCATTAAAATGCATACTTATCCCATAAATATGGGCTCATCTAAGGCAATCTCGATTTTTAACATAAGCTTTTCAATAAACTATTTCTAATGGTATTTATATATGTATATATGTATAAAGAGGCATCGGATATCCATAAGACCAAATTTAATTACATTGATAAAGAGTTTTTCACAATAGAAATTACTATGCAAAAAGTAGAGATAGAGAGAAAGAGAGAGAGATAGAGAGAGAAGAAAGTGACAAAGAAATGACATCGCTTTTGGGATGCTTGTGCGAGATGTGGTAGCACCTCAAATCCAGAGCACCGGGATGGAGTTACAGAGGGACAGAGAATCGCATAAAAGACAGTAGAAGAGATCTGGAGTTGATGGGAGAGAGAGATGCTTCAACTGAGGGGTCCTAGGCTTTCTTTTATAGTTTTGATGGATGGAAAAAAGGGTATTTGAGGCCTTAATCTTGTGTAACAACTCTTACTTAGAAAGGCCTTCTACGCTCGAATTTGCTTTGGTGGTGACACGTGGCAGCCGTTGGAGCGTTGATCAAGATCAGGCAGCTCAGCTGCTTCCTCGCTCGCGTGCTGCGTTCCTCGCTTCGCCTCTCGCCTTTGAGACCCACCTGATCGTCGACCGTCCGATCTTACAATCAGACAGCTCAAATTCATGCCTACGCTGGCCTTTGAATTTGAATTGCATGTCACTTTGATTTTAGCCATCCGATCAAGAGATCGGATAGCTTGATGCACATGCCATGTTTATGTTGCGTGGAAGGTGCGTGCCTTCATGTGTTGGATCATGCGTATGACCGCGATCCCCTCTTGCAGTGCCATGTGGGTTGATCGCTACCTTCCACTCCTCATCTGACAGCCTGATTTAATTTGCACCTGTCCTCGCGGGGATTGCGGCTCGAATGGGTGCCCGTCGCTCCGTGGAGAGGGTGCTCACCACTGCGCTACTCCCACACGTTTGTTGTACTTTTGTTTTGTGGTAACTTATTCTTGCCTGTTGGATGAAGATCCAACGGTCGAGATCTATTCCTCCTCGATGAAGAGTAGATGGTCAGGCGGCGTGGCTCATTTGAGACCGTTGGATGGAGATCCAACAATCCACAAGCTGCAGTGCAAGGCCTTCAGAAGTTGGGGCGTGGCAAGGGGGTGGCTATGATGGCACCACATGGTGCCATCATGGCCATCCATCTTCTTTTCTTTGTATCTGGTGATGTAGACCTCCGATTGGGTTGTTTTCTATGCCATTAGATTGCGATCATTGATCTGAATCCATCTGTGTCGTTGGATTCTTCATCTAAGGCTCGGATCTTTGTCCTTTGGCTCCATGATCTCCATTCTTTTATGGATTGCACAAGGTGCCCTAATTGTCTAATTGAGACGATTTTGGAAGCGTTGGACTCCTGTTGTTGTTCTAACCAGATCTATTCAGTCTGATCTGACATCCATGGCTTCGAATCATCTCTCTTTTGGGTCATAAATTGATGATATTATCTATATGACTAATAAACTAGCTATTGTGCAAATTATGATGCCTATGAATGCATTAATCCTAAGTTATGCTAGGTTCTAGCTTAATTTAGGTGATTTAGGTTGCATGATTGCTGTGCAATCAAAAGCTCTTCAAAAATGAAAATCTTCTTCTATCCCTCTCTCTCTTACAAAAAATGCACTCGCAAACTGAACTTGGGCTAACCATGTTACAAGCACGGGTGCTTTAACCGCTAGGTCCAACAAACCTTAAGATAGTTCTTGTGGGCCTTATCAACCTTCATGGTAGACTGAGGCAAAAGCTAGTCAGGTCTGGATCTGGGCTGGTACTTGAGTACCTCTAGGCCTATTGTTGGTATTAAGATCTAATTCCTAGAATTGTGGCTTAGTAAGACATCCTGACAGTTACATCCCACCTAGATAACTAGTTTGATCAATAAGGTTTTGCTAAGAGACTAGAAAAAGCTAGGCATGGGGGTATGATGAGAACACCATCATGAGCCATAACTAGCTCAATTTGGTCTAAAAAGGTTGATAAAAGCTTCTACATATCCATCGAAAGGTCCTAAGGGCACATTATCCTATTTTGAAAAGAAGACAAGAATATAAGGTTATTTCTACAAAATTAACAGCATTCCATAAACAGAATAACCAGGGGGCATTTCAAGGGTTTATTAAAGGTCATATGGTCATCAATGTCTTATAAGTGGATTTATGTAGAACGAAATGGATTTTCATACATTTCAAGAATTAATGAACATCTAAAATCCAAAAAATAGACCTGCTTAATTAACTAAGGTTCTGGTAAGCATAAAATTCATCTAAACCTTCTAAAAATCGTATAAAAATATTCTCTATGGTTTGGTACCCTTGATTTGACCATCTGAACCCAATTTGACCTAAAATAGAGTCTCAGACAGATAATTACCCTAATTTGGGTTTTTGCATAAATTATCCAGTAAAATTTGGTAAAAACTAAAATCCAATTTTACCATTAAATTCCTTGGGTCCAAACTAGGTTTGTACTAAAATTTGGGCCCAATCTAAGATCATCTTGACCTAGTTTGCATTTTGGTCCAAGTTTAACTCTTGTTCTTTCAAATTACCCTCAACTTTTGAAATCTTCGCAAAAAGCCCCCCAACTTCATCTTCTTTCCAAAATAGTCCTTTCCACCATTAGAGGTCAACCGACCTCCAGGAAAGCTTTAACCGACCTAAATCCTACTCAAATCACGATCAAATCCCACTAATTTTTGTGAGAATGATGTTCACACCTAGGAAAACCTATTGGGATTGATTCTAACTCCTAAATCCATCTAATTTGTGTGTGCAAACCCAAAAAATAAGTGGGGTTCTTCTTGAATCCCAAGCAAGCTAATGGAGCTTATTTCCTGTTCTAAGAGCTCTCCTAAGCCCTATAAAAGACCTCTCTCACCTGCCTTACCTCAGCGAGAAATAGAGGCAAAATCTACCCTTCTTCCTCTAATCTCTGGCTCGCTCCACCTCGCTCTGGTGACACTCCTCCGAATTCTTTACCAGCCACCATATACAATAGGTGGTCGATTCCTACTCCCCATTTTCTTCCAAACCTCGCAATACCGGCAAGGTGCACTCTAACCCTCTGTCGTCGCCGTTTTATCCCATCGGAGCTACCTCCATCTCCGGCATTGACCATACCACAACCGGTGCCTCCTCTGTCGGCCTTTGTCTACTAGTGACCTCCACTGACTCCTCGTCACCTACTCATCTCCGCTATACCATCAGATTGTTGTTTCAACCACCGTCGCACATGCACCATCATCATCTTCCCCACGATTGGCATACCTCCAGCGTGGTCGTGTGCCTGCTCTACTCCACCAAATCACCTACCGTCGGTCCCAAAAGCTCCCCCTCATCCATGAGAGCAAAGCCCCTCAAGAAATTGAGGGGATTACTTGCCCTATCCTTCCACCAAACACAACCACCTCCACCTTCATTTTTCGCATTTGCCAGCCATCTCCGACTTCATTCACAACACGCCAGTGCCACCACCACCTTTGCCACATCTTTATGATCCTGCTGAGCCTCTTTGACAGGGTCGCAAGATCGTACCTTTTGTTTCAGGTTTGACAGTCATTGCCGCCATTAATAGAGCTCCTTCAAGAGCTCTTAGCGTGGTGTTCGTGCTGCATCAGTTCCAAGCACGACCTCCAGGCAGTGCGGATTACCTCCAGGCACTCTCTCCAGGCCTCTAATTGAAGAACCAAGGTAGTAGCCATGCCAATTGAAGATATCTAACTACTGCATCCACGCTAGAAGAGATTGTAGGGTTTAGTGCCACATCGGTGGGAGAGAAGCAACTACACACGCATAAAGGGAAAAGTGATATCACCCAGTTGCCCAAGACACTAGGGGGTTGGGTCCCTCTCTCACAAGCCTTTCACTCCTCGCTTGCAACCCACACCCACAAGCCTAGCCACCCGGATCTGGTTACTATGCATACCCGATTACCTGATTAGTAACCCGATTAAATTGAGAAGAGAAATAGAGGAGGAGGGTGTGGGGTTTTGCTCGATAGAGTGAAGACTCAACACCAAGTCATTGAGGAGTTGTGCGAAGCCCTTGCACGTGAGAAGAAGAAGAGGAAGATCTGAGAAAGAAGAGAAGAAGAAGAAGCCAAAGAAGAAGCGAGCAGTGCCTTTGCATTGTAGCAACTGAGCAATTAAGCCATTTGATTAGAATCTACATCATCTGATCCCTCTGACAGTGCATTATGCACTTAAGCTTACGTGGATTAAACTTTCTTGATGCTATTCATTTATTTGAGTTTAATTATATAAGGGGTAATTGATGATTCAAATCACCATTTTACCCTAATCTTTTTGCACCATTGACAACTGCTCTTATACATATCATTATTGATTGGAGTTTTCATTATAAAGTGCTATCTTTGTGATTAAATTGTGATCTTGAGATTAATTTTCTACTTAGTATTAATCATCAAGTTTCCTGATTTGATTAGAAAAATCCCAAACCTGATTTTTGCACCTATTGGATTTGACACTTAGGGCTCCTCACCTTCTTGATTGAGCCCTAGGTGCCATATTTGGATGAAATTGATTGTACCAATTAGAGCCAAATTAGGGTTTCTATTCTAAGGTTGAGTGCCACACATGCTTAAAGAAGAATCAACTTCCCCAAATTGTGTGTTTCCTAAGCCTTGGTTGAATTCACCTAATCAAGCATACCCTAAAATCAAGCCTTAAACCAACACTTGAATCCTAAAATCGGGACCTAATAATCTCAAGGACAACAGGGGTGAAGTTGACCCACCTTATGGGGTCAACCAACCTCCAAATTAGGTCACCCCTCACAAATACATCTTCAAGTTCAAGTGGAATCCTAAGTAGCTCATCTAAACTTAAAATGGGTAGACTTAAGAGGTCAAGTTATCCATTTTGGTCTACCTGGATCCGCGATGACAAGGAAGGTCGGGTGGGGGAAACCCTGTAACCCGTGGGGATGCTCTACCATGTAGGGGTCTTCGCGAGACTCTTCCTTCCTGGTTGCCCTGATATTTCACAAGTGGATGACTTTTTTATCTAGAGGTATCGTCCGCCTCGAACTTCTATAGTCATCCGAAAATATTTAGGCATCTTGATTTGGTCCATCACACTTTCTATCCCTCATCTACTCCATCAGTGTATGTTTGGGAGGAGGTCCTTAAGACCACCCTTGAGGCCACCATTAGCTATTCACTCTCGTCGAGGCCAAGCCTCGACCACCTTGTTTGTGCAACCTCCTGACCAGATCGATATCTCTTCTGATTCATCAGAGCCTAGATCTCCATCCATAATCATGGAGCACCCAGTAGAAGAAGAAAATAATCTCTAGAATTACCTTCAGCACCTCAACGATCTATTCCATGCTTTTATGAATCCACCACAGCATCCTATGCTGCGAGATCATTACAATCACACTGCGGTAGCAATCAAACCTAGAGTTCAAATCCCTACTAGAGGGCCCAATACAGAACTCAAGCCCAACATGATTCATGCTATCCTTAAATTTCATGGGCTTAATTCCGAGGATCCCTTCCAGCATATCAAGCAACTCAAGCATCTGGCCCAGACCTTTGGGTCATAAGCTCAAAATTGGGATATCTTGCTCACGAAGATGTTCCTCTTCTCTCTCATGGACAAGGCTACTCACTGGTACCAAGCCCTAACTCATCCAATCAACACATGGGCTAAACTACAATCCGAGTTTCTAGAAATGTTCTTTCCTGTTGGTCGGACAAATGCTTTGAGGCACCAGATCATGCATTTCATGCAAAATGCAGGAGAACTACTTCATGAGGCATGGGATCACTTTCTGGATCTCATGCGAAAGTGCCCCCATCACAGAGTTCCTAAATGGGAACAAGTCCAGTATTTTTACTAGGGACTCTGTGAGGATATTGGACTATTCATCAATGCGACCTGTGGAGGAAACATCATGGGTCAACATGAGGACATTGTGTGGGAGATTCTCGAGAATGTGTGCAAGAAGTCCATCAATAATGAATCCATGGGCATGTTCGACCGGATGGGTGCTCGTGCATTGACGAATGCACTGGGAGCACAAGAGACTCAAGGCCTGTCCTCATCCGTCGATCAGGAATTAATAGCCAATCTCCTGGACAAGGTCTCGATCATCAAAAAGAAGGGTGACGAACTGACTCGACATTTGCAGTGAGCCACTTCCACACGAAACCCATTTGCGTAATTTCCCTCACGGATGGAGGCTATGCATAACATCTACCACCGATCTTCTCAGGGGATGGATCCATATCCACCCCAATCTGATATGGGGCTCGAAGGAAACTCCAGATCTGCAACTCTAGTCGGGGGAACTCTGAACCCTCTTCTTCTGATTTCTCTGAGGTTCCTCAAACCTGCGAGGACCTCAACACCGTCCAAAACGATCCTTTCTCAAATACTTATAATCCTAGATGGCATAATCATCCTAACTTCATGTGGTCGGGGAACAATCAAAATTAGAGACCTTAATATCAGCCTCGACCACAAGTTTCTCATCCATATCAACCACCTCAGCCTAAGCCCAATCCGAATTACCAATCCGGGCCAACATGGGGAGATCAAATGTCTCTAATCCTTTAAACTCTGGTTGACATTCAAAAGACAAATGCAGCTATGCAAAAGCAGCACGAGGATGAAATCATAGAGGTCCGTAATTAGCTCGCACAGATGGTGAATTCTCGCCAACCTGGTGCACTCCCTTTACAACCTCTGCCGAATCCAAATAATGTGTCGAACCAGAGTCATGTTATAAACTCGACTCAAGGCCAGGCTCATTACATCTATTAGGCCCCTTCTACTCCATCACCTGACAGGATGGAGGCTTTGACATCATACTCAGGATATCAACAGCAACAACCTCTTTTGCCAACCCCAACCCTGAACCAGGCAGGACTGAATTCCATTACCACCCGAAGTGGCAAAATAACTCAGGACCAACCTTATCTGAGCCACTCTCAGCCTGGTAGTTCAAACCCAAACCCTAGGTTGGTTATCCAGGATACCCCTATCCCAGATCAAGAACCTAGACTAATTCTAAAGGAACCAGCAGAGGTTCCATTTCTAGAGGCCTTGACCAAAGGAAAGAGGAAACCCAAGCCCGCGACACTCGTGGAAGACCTGGCCAAGGTTTTTGAGCAGGTCCAAATAAACATCTTGTTGAGATCAGAAAACTATGTTATCAAAGTTGAATTTGAAAACCCATCCTTGTAGTTCGATTTGCGAAGTAATCCGTCAACAGATAAATTTAATCGAAAATTTGTAAAGAAATTCCAAGTCGAACATAGGATGGCTACGTCAATTTTAAATCCACGATTATATATATATTTTTTTATATTTTTGTTTGAAAGTGGGATAATTATAATGGAATATAAACAATAAGAGAGAGAGATAGAGAGAGAACAATCACTTGATAAAATAATATTATTTTTACAACTAGAAAGCGGGAAATGATTACAACTAAAAAGTAGGAAATTCTATTCTAGAAAGAGATTAAAAAGAAGGGAGAGAGATGTTATCCTCCTCGACGAATGCTTGGAGGACAAGCCGGATGGAGCGATGCCTGGAAGATGGAGGATGGAGCGGGAAGGAAGATGAAGCAGGAAGAAGCGGGAACGAGGCAACACGTCATCGTCATTGCAGGATCCACTTCCGAAACGAGGGGCAAGGAAACTTGGATTTGGCTCTAGAGTCGCATTCCGAGTGTGGGACAAGCTTCTCTTGAGCTTTGGAGAGGGAGAGAGGTGAAGGAAGGGATGAGAATTTCATAGAGTAGGGGTCTCCTTTTATAGTTGCAGGGATAGGGGGCAGTTTAGTCAGTACATATTCAAAAGCATTAAAATCAGTCTTTTGTGACGGATTCATCCGTCACTAAAGGTCTGATTGTGGGCGACATGCGTGCGCCGCACGTGCATCCTCCTCTTTCATGCCTTAATGCCAAGCGCATGTTCATTGTATCTTAGCCATCCGATTGCGAGATCGGACGGATTAGATCGCTTCTCACCTACTTCAGCTACGCACGCTTGCACATGCGATTGGGCATAAGGCTATGCATTTGATTGTGCGTACGACCGGTTGGGCGATCTAGGCCATTAACAGCTGATCACGTGGTCAAGATTGAACACGCGGGCGCCTCTGATCGCGAGTCAAACCCGCACCTCACACTTCCTTAAGGGCACTCGACCGCTGCGCTACGGTTGCTTCTTCATCGCGTTTACGTTTTAAGTGCACGTGCTCATGGTCGTTGGATCAAGATCAAACAGCCCAAATCTCACCTCGCCTACACCTTCTGAGATGAGAAGCGATGGTGCAGGCAATTTGGGCGGCTGTGATGGTGCCACATGGCGCCATCATGGCTTTCCATCTCCTATGACATGTAGAAGGTGCCATGAATGTCGGATTGAGTTGATTTTTGGGTCGATAGGTTGCGATCATCAATCCGAACCCATTCGTGTGGTCAAATTTGTCATCTGAAGTGTGGTTTGGCACCATCTTTGCCCTTGATCTCTAAGCTTCCTCAGACTATATCTGTTGCTATGGATATTCGATAAGGGTGATCTAGGAGACCTTGAACTCCCATCGTCACCCTGATCAGATCCATATGGTTGGATCTTCTTTCTGAAGACTTGATTAAAAATCACCCTGTCCCTGGCCATAAAAGGAGACAATTACTATACAATTTATTCAATTTGACCTATATGCATGATTATGCATGTTATGCAATATTTACAATGCATGATGCTAATATGACACTAAGAACAACGACAGGGATAGGGCGAGAATGTTTCAAGTGGGGAGAGGGCGAGTGGAGGGCGATCGGCGATGGGCGGAGCGCGGTAGTGGGACGGAGCCATCCAGGGTGGGTGCAGAAGGTGAATGGAGGACGTGGAGATCAAGGGCCTGGAAGAGAAGAGAGCGGATGTGGCAGGAGAGGTTTTTTAGGTCGTCTGAACATACTCAAAGACATCCTTGGAGGAGGAAGAATGGTGATGTTCTATGCTTCAGATGCAGACAAAGGGGGCATGTGGCTGCGATATGTAAAAATGCCCAGATCTGCTTGGAGTGCAGGGGTGAAGGACACAAACGCGAGTTATGCCCTAGGAGGATCCCTTTGCGACAACGTCGGGCAGTCTCTCATCCTGTATGGAGGGTCAAGAATGAACCTCGGCTGCCACCACCACCAATTTTGGGCAGGCATACCATTGAAGTTGAGATCCCATCTATGAAAGAGATCTCGGCTGCAGAGATCACACTGCGAGGTGCTTTGATTGCGGAGATCATGTCAGGTAGGCCATCGATCGAAATGCTTCAGAATCTGGTACATTCCTTAGATCTTTTATGTGCTAGCTGGAAAGTTGCTATGTTATCCCATTCTCGATTCTTGGTGTATGGTTTGGGCATGCTGGATGTATAGCGATTGAGATTTCGTTCAAGTATCTTCAAAGATTTCATTGTGATCTGGAGAATGGTCTCTCCTTTTGATGGGGCACTATCTGAACGGCCTCCACAAAGAGTGTCCTCCAGGAGGGTCCTTCTTGAGATCTCTGGACTGCCACTCCACCTGCAGGTAAAGGGAGTTGTCTCCAAGATGCTAGCAGACTTTGCATCAATCTGTGATGGTTCTGATGTTCTGATTGGAGGAGACATTAGGTCTCTAAGAATTGAGGTGGAAGTTGCTAATGCTGGTTCAATTCCAGATTCGATCACTATCAGATGTGGGGGCACCTCTTGGCTTGTTAGGCTATCTATTCTTGGGCAGGTTGAATGTGGTCAAGATAATTCTCCTAAGGAGAAACCAATGTCTGGAATCAAAAATGAGGTGAGCAAACAATGTGACAGCTATGGACGCAACCCTGCAGTTGAGGCTCCTGATCTCAAAAAGAGGAAGGATTGCCACTGTGTTATGGCTGAGAAGGATCAGATGGAAGATGTTGCAACACCTGCTGAAAATAGATCAGTTTTGATAGGCAAAGAGGGTGACTGTCTGGTGGTTGCTGAGACTGAAGTGGCAAATTCTGAGATGATCTGCAGTATGGAGTTGGGCAGTACAGAAAGGGAGTTGAGGCTTAAAGAGCCAAACCAGATGCAGCACCTGAGTCCCCATGCAGTTGAGGTTCCTGAGCCCAAAAAGAGGAAGGATTGCCACTGTGTTATGGCTGAGAAGGACCAGATGGAAGATGTTGCAACACCTGCTGAAAATAGATTAGCTTTGATAGTCAAAGAGGGTGATTGTCTAGAGGTTACTGAGACTGATTTGGCAGATTCTGAGATGAACTGCAGTATGGAATTGGGCAGTATAGAAAGGGAGTTGAGGCTTAAAGAGCCAAGCCAGATACAGCTTGCTATTCCAACTGATTTGCAGTATGGCTATTCCAAACAAAAGAGAGGCGTGGGCAGATCTCCATATGTGCTGAGAAGGTGAATGAAGGAGCCTCCTATTGTGGAGCAAGATATTGCTAAATCCATTATGGTAGAATATGTGGGCTGCAAGGCCAATGGGGATCTCTCAATTGATAAATGAGAGTTTTGTCGTGGAATGTGTGTGGGCTACGCAACAAGCAAAGAAGGGCTTCTCTTTGTAGATATCTCTCTGAGTGGGAGATAGATTGTGCCCTTTTACAAGAGACTCACTTGGAGAGGGAGAATGGTCAAGAATGGGATTGTTTTAAGCAGTCTGGCCATAGTGATATTGTGGCTAAGGGTGCTGCTGGTCGGTCTGGTGGTTTGGCTTTTTGGTGGAGAAAATCTGCCATTTCAGTAACTGAGATTTTTCGTGATAGGTTCTTAATTTCCTGCAGGTGTCACTCTCCCCAAGGTGATATGGAATGGTTTATATCATGTATTTATGGTCCTTGTGTGGCAGCAGAGAGGGTTGGCTTGTGGGAGGAACTTCATGCAATGCATCAAAGAGTGCAAGAGACTCCATGGCTGTTAGGGGGTGATTTCAATTGCTATCTTTCTGGTGATGACAATCCAGATGGGAGAGTGGACAGTTCTTCAGCAGGCTTCCAATTGGCTGTGCAGAACATGGGCTTGACTGAATTTCCCATCAGTGGTGTGGAATATACTTGGAGGAATGGAAGTGGACAGATTTCCAAATTGGACAGATTCTTTGGCAGTCCTAGTTTGTTAGAGAGATTTTAGTTATCAGCTGTTTTGAGCCTTGATAGGTCGTTCTCTGACCACACGCCTTTGGTTTGGGACAGTGGGGTGAATGCAGACACGGGGTCATATTTCAAACTCAAGAGATCTTGGTTTAGGGAAGAAGGCTTTGTGCAAATGGTTTCTCAGTGGTGGAAAAGCAAGGATGTTCAAGGCACTGCTACACAGTAGTTGGCTGCAAAATTGGTTGTCTGCGTGAAATGTTGAAAGAATATGGGCAGGCTGTGAATCTGATTAGAGACCAGAAGAGGAAGGAAGCCTTGACAGTCATCAGGGATTTAGATATGAAAGAGTGCAGGCTGAATTTGGACCAACAGGAGCAGCAAATGAGGCAGCAGATGCAAGCAATTGTGGGGGATGAAGACCTGAAAATTGAAATGGATTGGCGTGAAAAATCCAGACAGCTTTGGCTTAAAGAGGGTGATGCGAACACAAAATTTTTCCATCTTGCGGCCAGTGCTAGAAGGAGATTCAACCGTATTTCATCTATTAAAGTTGAAGAAAGAAATATTACCTCGGTTAAGGAGATCAGATCTGAAGCAACAAAATTTTTTAAAGAAGCTTCCAAGGCAACTCCAAGAGGTTCATGGAGGATGGCAGCAATGGATTTCCCTTGTGTAACTAATGAATAGAGTGACATGCTTGTGACCCCTATTTCTGAACAGGAAGTGCTAAAGGCCATTAAAGATTTAAATAATGAAGGGGCTCGTGGTCCAGATGGTGTTCAGGTGTTTTTCTACAGAGAGCTATGGAATGTTGTTAAGGTGGATGTGTTGAAGGTTATCCATGAGTTTGAACTGGGTAACTCTGGATTTGAGAGGCTGAACAAATCCTATCTGTTTTTGCTGCCCAAGAAATCAAGTGCAGAAAGTTTTTCTGATTACAGACCCATTGCGTTATCAAATTCCATCTACCTTATTATTAGTAAGGTTATTGCTAACAGATTGCGGGAGGTTCTAAAGGATTTGATTATGCCTGTTCAATCAGCTTTTCTTCCAAGGAGATCGTTACAAGAGTCATTCATTGTGGCGTAGGAAATTGTAATGGGGTGGCAAAGGAGAAAATCAAAGGCTTTCTTATGGAAAGTGGACTTTTCAAAAGCCTATGATTCTATCTCCTGGTCATACTTGTGGGAGATCTTTAGAAGGAGGAAATTTCCACCCTTATTGATTCAATGGGTGAAGAGATGCATTACGACAGCCTCTTTTTCCCCATTGATAAATGGTAAACCGTGTCGTTCTTGGATTCAGCCCCAATGTGGAGTAAGGCAAGGTTGTCCTATTGCCCCTTTGATTTTTAATCTTGCGGTGGATACTTTGGCTAGGTTTGCCTGCAAATTGGCTGTGGATGGTTTTATAAGGGGGTATTCAATGTCTAATCATAGGGCTCTAGCTCCTATACTTCAGTATGCTGATGATACTATTTTTCTTGTAGAAGGGGGGAAGAGAGAAGCGCAGGCTCTGTTACATATGGTTAAATTGTTTGGAGAGGTTTCTGGGATCAGATTGAATGGAAGTAAATCTTCCCTGGTCTGTTTTGGGATGAATGATGGTTTACAGAATGAGATCTCTGCCATTCTTGGTACACCTGTGGTGCCATTACCGATTAAATATCTGGGTCTGCCTTTGAAATGTTCTAAGTTGAAGAAAGCAGATTGGTCTTTCCTCTTTGAAAAGGTAGCTACAAAATTGGAGGGCTGGAGCAGTAGATACCTATCAAAAGGGGGGAGGTATATATTACTGAATTCTGTTATCACATCGATTCCTGTTTTCTTCTTCTCTGTCCTGAGAGCTCCAAATTCTATTTGGAAAAAGCTGGAGGTGATGCGGAAAAGATTCTTTTGGAAAGGGGCCTCCCATCAAGGGGCTTTCTTTCAACCCTTAAAATGGGAGTCAATTTGCAAACCAAAGAAGCTGGGAGGCATGGGTGTCAGATCCCTTAAGGAATTCAATGAAGCCTGACTTTTGAAATGGGTTGTTCGGTTACTACAGGGGGAAAAAAAATTTGGACAGAAATTATTTAGGACAGTTATGGGAGTACCAATGATGAGAAAAATCGTCTTAACCCACGTAAACCATCCCCTTTTTGGCTTTCTATGGTGCGAGCCTTGAAGGAAAATTGGAATTTTTTCAAATCTGTTTTAGGTGATGGAAAAAGCTTTAAGTTTTGGCTGGAGAATTGGGTACACGGAGGGACGCTTAAAGATAGGTTCCCCCTTGCTTATGCTGCAGCAGCAAATAAAAATGCAGTGGTAGCTGATTATTGGGATGCGGATTTGGAGTAGTGGCTGTTAAATATTGGTGGGAGGAATAATCATGAAATAAGAACCCGAGTAGAGAATGAACGTCTTATGCAAGAGCTTGCTGCTTTCAAGCCCATGCCTCATGAATATGACACATACAAATGGGAAGGTAATTTTTCTACTGCGGCTGCCTATGACAAATTGATAATGTCCTCCAGGATGGCGGAAGATGAAGAAATGGGGAAACTGCTATGGAAGTTAAAAATACCACTAAAGTTACAAATTTTCTTATGGCTGTGCAGGAGGGATGGTTTGATTACTGGAGATCTGAGGCACAGAAGGATGGGGACCCCAACCCAGTTTTGTTATTTGTGTGGGTTGCATAATGATTCTACAGATCATATCTTCTCTTCATGTGCTATCACTGATTATGTTTGGAGGAGAGTATGCAATGAGTCCTTACCCACCTGGGGAAATTTGTGGAGCTGTCTGGTAGATGGGAATAAGCCTTATATACATATGGTGGCTGTTCTGTGGGCGATATGGAGGGCTAGAAATGAGTGTGTTTTTCAGGAGACCCCAGCTCATGTGGAAAATAATGTAAATTTATGCTGGAGGCTCATACAGTGCTGGGAGTCGAACTTGTAAATTATTTTTTTTATTATCAATAATAGCTCTCCTGGTTTGCTATCGGTGATTCGATAGCATTCCTTTCTTCCTCAAAAAAAAGAAATGACAATAAGAACATTCATTAATAGACATTTTTGGCTATTTAGATGTATGCACATCACACCCCATGCCTATCTTTTGCTAGTCCCTAGCAAAAACTACATGCTATTTATAAAAGAATTATGATTGGATTACTCGGTCTACCCTCCGGATTGCTATCGGATCTTGATAGCAATCCTCAATGTCTCAAAAAAAAAGGATTGGATTACTCGGGCAAAAGTCATTTTCAACATTAAGAAATTTTTACTTAGAACCTGAACTTTCAAAGACATAATAGCGCCCGAGTATCTACCAAAATACAGACTGCCTCAAGCCCTCGCCTTATTCAAAGAAGGATCTCTTTTTCTCCCTTTTCTTCTTTTCTAATTTTTTTTTGGATTTTTGAGTTTAGGGTTACAGAGCGGATTTCTATGACCACTCAACCCACCCAAGACTTGATGAGAACCCTAAGTTCTAAGCATCTTTTTGTGAATGTGATAGACTCGTTGATCGGCAATCAGAATGGACTTCGGGTTTCTACGCCCCTAGGTGACCTTAAAAAGAATTCTGCCTAAAGGTGTATCTATACAACCGGTAGCTTTCTCCCTACTTTTCTTTTTATAGGGTCAACACAAGGGTGAATCTAGTGTATATCTCCCCAGCTTATTCAACTTCTTCGCTTCTTCCTAAGTGTTTTAGGAATTAAACGTTCATTTCTTGAGTTGGGTTTTGGACAACCTAACAATGGGCTATTACCCACGATAAATTGCTAGCCATACTCGTGCGGTGCAATGTGGCTTTTTTTTTTCTTTTCTCCTTTTCTTTTTCATTTTTTTTTTAAGTAGGTGGCTTCCCTAGCCTAAGATTTACTTAAAGGCAGCAAGAAAGGAATGGTCCATTGGCTGGTCTCTAGACAACCTACCTATGGGTTGTTACCCATGATAACTTACCAGCCATACCACCCTAGAAGGTTCATTAGCTACCCAATTTTCGTTAAAACCGTCGAACAATGAGTCAGTGCGAATAGTGTGTAGATGCTTAAACTTAAAGTTCCCTCAAATTAGAGGGCGGGTTGATAAGTTGTGTACTTATCACCCAAACTTATTTAATAAAATTGAAATGGAATTCAGGATGGTGAGGGCTCAATAAACAAATCTACATTTTAGTGGATACCCGGGCTAATTAAACCTAAAGACCTGAAGGGTCTTAGTGTTCAGATCCTACTGTAATATTTCTTAACAATGAAAAGTTCTAATGCCCAAGTATTCTTTCCTAATTTAATTATATATATATATTTATATATGTATATATATAAGAAAACAAGTAGAATTTACAAGAATTCCATAGAGCTAATAAAATGATTTAGAAATGAATCCACCCCCCCATGCCTAGCTGATGCAATGTCCACATTGAGAATAAAAGACATGAAAGGAAGGTAGAATGTAGAAGATATCACCTGAATATGATGCTCGGGCTAGCTCTAAGTCTGACCGTACAACTGCTAAGTTTAATGCCATTAGCTAGGTGAAGTCCAGCCAAAGAAATCATGACATGATGAGAGCAACCATGTCTGCGACGGGTTCTGGAACAATATGGTCAATAAAAGGCTTTAGACGTTGACCGTTGACTTTAAATGAATTACCCGACTTTGGGTCAGAAATTTGAACGACCCCATTTGAAAATATCTGATTGATGATGAATGGGCCATTCCATTTTGACTTAAGTTTGCCAGGAAAGAGCTTAAGTTGAGAATCAAAGAGCTAGACCTTCTGGTTCGGCTCAAAGCTCTTACGGGATATCAATTGGTCATGAAGAGCTTTGTTCCAAGTCTTGTAGGTGTTGGCATTCTCGTACGCGTCATTTCTAAGCTCCTCCAACTTAGATAGTTGGAGTTTCCTAGTCTTTTCGGCTAAACTCAAATCCAGATTACATTGTTTGATTTCCCAGAATGCCTTATGTTCAATTTCTACAGGTAAATGACATGCCTTTCCATACACCAGATGAAATGGTGACATGCCGATAGGTGTTTTGTACACCGTACGGTAGGTCCAAAGAGCGTCCTCAAGCTTTTGAGTCCAGTCTTTACGATCAGGCCTAATCATTTTCTAAAGAATATTCTTGATCTTCTGATTAGAGATCTCGGCCTGTCCATTCGTCTGAGGATGGTAAGGTGTGGAAATTCTGTGATTTATCCTGTATTTTGCCAGTAAATTACGAAACTTAGCATTAGTGAAGTGGTACCACCATCACTGATGTGGCCCTCGAAAGCCCAAACTAGCTGAAGATGTTCTTCTTGACGAAATCGATGACCAACTTGTGGTCATTGGTTTGGGTTGGAATGGCCTCGATCCACTTGGACACGTAATCAATAGCGATGAGAATGTACTAGTGTCCAAATGAAGGGAGGAAGGGTCCCATAAAATCGATGCCCCAAACATCGAAGATTTCGACAGGAAGAATCAGATTTAAGGGCATCATGTCTCTCTTGGTTATGCTCCCAAGTGCCTAGCATCGGGAACACGACTTCGAGAATTCCTGGGCATCTTGAATAAAGACGGCCAATAAAATCCAAATTGCAAAATCTTTGCAGGCATCTTTTTCCTGGAGAAATGACCACCACACGCAGATGCGTGGCAAAACTCGAGTATGCTTTTGAATTCAATCTCCGGAATACATCGGCGAATAATCTAATCAGAGCCGATGCAATACAGTTCAAGGTCCTCCTAGAAGGAATATTTGGCCTCAGATTTGAGTCTATCTCGTTGTTGCTTGGTCCAATCCTGAGGGATTTGACCAATGGCCAAATAATTTACGATGTCTGCAAACCACGGGGTTTGGACACCTGATACTGCAAGGATAGTCTCGTTTGGAAAAGTATCAGCAATCGGAATATCTGGACAAAAAGAATCACTCAGAAGTCTCAACAGATGATCCGCCACCACATTCTGTGTCCCAAATTTATCTTTGATTTCAAGATCAAATTCTTGAAGCAGAAGAATCCATCGAATAAGCTAGGGTTTGGCATCCTTTTTGGCCAAGAGATGTCTCCAAGCTGAATGGTTGATATAAATTAGGACATGAGAGCCTAAGAGATAAGCCCTAAATTTCTCCAAAGAAAATACTATAACTAGCAATTCCTTCTCAATAACAATGTAATTCCTTTGGGCTTCGTCCAGAGTTTTGCTAGCATAGTAAATGACAAAGGGCTTCCTGTCAATCTTCTAACCCAAAACAACCCCGACCGCGTAATCAGAAGTGTCGGCATGATCTCAAATGGGGTTGTCCAAATCGATGGTTGCAACACCGGAGCACAAGTGACTACCGTTTTAAGAAAATAAAATTCCTTACAGCATGATTCGTTGAAATCAAATGGCATATCTTTGGTGAGAATATTTCTCAGAGGGTGAGCAACCTTAGAACAGTCATTAATGGACCTCTTATAGAATCCCACATGACCAAGAAATGATCGAATTTGTTTGACAGATGTGGGGGGAGAAAGTTTAGAGATAGCATCAACCTTAGCTTTGTCAACTTCGATTCCCCGTTCAAAGATTACATGACCTAAGACGATGCCTTCTTTTGTCATGGAATGACTCTTTTTCTAGCTAAGGACCAGTCTTGTTTTAATGCATCTTTTAAGGATCATTTCAAGATTAGCCAGGAAAGAATCAAACGATTCTCCGAAAATAGAGAAATCATCCATGAAGACTTCCATAAACACTCCCACCATGTCAGAGAATATGGCTAGCATACACCTTTGAAAAGTCGCGGGTGCATTAGATAAGTCGAATGGCATCCTATGTAAAGCAAAGGTTCTATAGGGACAGGTGAAAGTCATTTTTTCCTAATCCTCGGGATGGATAGGGACTTGATTGTATCTCAAGTAACTGTCTAGGAAATAGAAGTACTTCTGCCCGACTAACCTTTCTAGGATTTGATTGATAAAGGGAAAAGGGAAATGATCCTTTTTTGTGGTTGTATTCAGCTTCCTGTAATCAACACAAACTCTCAAAGAGGAAGCTGAGCGAGTTGTAACAAATTCTTCTTTCTCATTAGTCACAACAGTAATCCTGACTTTCTTGGAAACAATTTCCATGGGACTTACCCAAGGACTATCAGGGATCAGATAAATGATTTCTGCATCGAGCCACTCGATAATTTCCTTCTTGACCACTTTTCACATATTAGGGTTTAATCTCCTCTACATTTGGCGAGAAGGGAAGGATCCATCTTCCAAGAATATTCTATGATTGCAGTAAGATGGCTAGATCCCCCTAAGGTCATGAATGGTCCAACCACTTGCCTCCTTATGTTCCTTTAAGACCTTGATCAGTTTAATCACTTGCTCCATAGTTAATCTAGCACTGATAATCACAGGGAGCATCTTTTGTGGTCCCAAAAACTGATATTTCACACTCTCAGGCAATGGTTTCAGATCGAGCTGGGGTGGGTTTAGGATTGAAGGTAAGGATGATGTTGAAGAAGATTCATCAAGAGGAAGAGGTTGAAAATGAACAAAATCAATAACCTCTTCAGAATGTGGTGGGTTTGCCACAAAGGGTTGCGGGTCAGATCCATCACAATAGGAGGAACATTCGATTGCAGAAACTGCCATACATGTTTCAATGTTCAAATTATCTTCCTCAAGTTTCGCTATAAATCCACAATCGTCGAATTTGTTAATCGCCTTAAAAATATCCAATTTCAATTTCTGATCCCCAAAGGTGATTTCCATGCTACCGCCCTCATAGTTGATATTGGCCTTAGTGGTAGCCAGGAATGGATGCCCCTGAATGATGGGTGTGTTCCTTAAATTTTCAGGTACATCCATGTCAAGAATAAGGAAATCTACAGGAAAATAGAAATCCTTAACCTTGACAATAACATCTTCAATAACTCCTCACAGATTTGCGACCGAACAGTCTGCTAACTGCAGCATTACTGAAGTCGGCCGAAGTTCACCTAATCTGAACTTCTCGTAAAGAGAAGTCGGAATTAGGTTAATAGATGCACCTAGATCCAGAAGTGCTCTATCAAAGGTGTAATCTCTGATGACACAAGAAATCAAAGTAACACTTGGATCTCTCTTTTTTTGAGGAAGGTGATGCAGGATAATAGAACTAGCTTGCTCGGAGAGTACCACCTTCCATGAAACAGATTCCCTCAACTTATGCTTCTGTGTGCATAAATCCTTTAAAAATTTAGCATAAGTCGGTATGTGTTTGATAGCTTCGAGGAGCGAGATATTGATCTCGACATTCTTGAATATATTCAAGAGCTCCTTGTTACTATCAACAGGCTTCTTCTTCCTAGGTTTAATCAAAGCCTCAGGAAAAGGAACATGAGTGGACTCAGGTTCCTGAGCCTTGATTTCCTCTTCAGAGTTCTCCTTTCTCTCCTCAAGCTCCTAGGATTTGATAAATCAGAATAGTGTGGTTGTGGATCCTGAGTTTGTTTTCCACTCCTTAAGGTAACAAAATTAGCAGATGCATATAGGTCTGGGTCTTGGGGAGGGTTAGGAAAGATTGGAGGGGCTTCATTAGCCAGAAACCAATGATTTGAAGAAGAATCAGAAGAGGAAGGACTCTGCTCAACCACCTGAGCATGTGTGTGTGGGTCCCTCAGATTCCCATACCCTTAGACTTGATTGCCCAGATTCTGGATATATGCGGGTTGGGTATGGGTTGAGATGGCAGAGATCTGGGTTGATGAGAATTAGCAATGAACCCAGTTTGCAAGTATTCCAGCAAGGTTTTCATTTGCTACATGAGCTAGAACGTAGATCATTGCATTCTACCATCTGTCGATTCAAATCAGCCTGCCCTACAGGTTGATAGGCATTCCAAGCTGGCTAATTGACCTGATCCGGGGGCAGCTTAGTGTAAACATGACCCTAACCCATTGGTCTTTGTGGAGCATAGTTGCTGGATCGAAATAGGGTCTGCTGCCCCAAGTTTTTCCAGGAGAAGTTAGGGTGGTTCCTCTAATTCGAATTATAAGCATTGGAGTAAGTGTTGGACCTAATGTTCTCTTGTACAGCATAGACATCCTCATAGGGTGAGGATGAAGAGAAAGAAAGGAAGCGATCAAAGAAACTGGGATCAAAGACCCCATTTTAGAACCCGTGGGGTTCCAAATAATGCTGGCTTACAGGTTGAGCTGCATCAAGTTGATTCACGAACTCCCATCCAGAAAGAGCTCACGATGAATGGAATCTCGAATTCTAGGATTGAGTGGATCGAGAATTGTTCATTGAGTTTCTAGCCATCCACTCCATCCTTTTAGTAACCAAGTCCACCTTATCTAGTTTATTACAAATCAATTCCATATCGAATGAATGAGAGCCATGGACTTCATTAACATTCGATCTAGGTTGTTAGGACCGGTTAAAAGTATCCATGGAGGCATGATTGATCAAATTTTCACTCATCTCCTCAAACAAATCGTGTGTGCTATTTGCATCCCTGTTGAGGAAATTACCTCCGCAAGAAGCATCCACAAGATTTCTGAGTTGCTCAGTCAACCCATGGTAGAAGATCTGCATGAGCTGCCATTTCAGTACCTTGTGATGTGGACACCTCCGCAATAAGTCATGGAATCTCACCCAGGAAACATGAAACTGCTCCCCCAGTCTCTGGGTGAAGGTAGTAATCGCCCATCTCAAAGAATTGGTATGTCCGACAGGGAAGAATTTCTTCAAAAAAGTCGATTTCAGATCATTCCATGTTGCAATTGGCCTTCCTATGGTCTTGTACCAATGAGCAGCTTTATCCCTAAGAGAGTGTGGAAAGAGCTTCATGATCATCTACTCTTCATTCACGTTTCGCACCTTAGTGGTATGGACCAAAGTGGTCAAGTCTTCCAAATGCTGAAACGAGTCTTCAGAGCTAAGCCCATGAAAGTGTTTGATCAGGCTTAATACCTGGGGCTTGATTTCTACGTCTCCAGCATGAATCTGGATGCCGGGACGTTTCCCGTAATTTGAAGGATCATAAAAATCCTTCAAGGGCTGAGCGCCCTGCATTCTCTGGAACCATTCTTGCATTCTCTGCATTTGTTCAAGCTACATTTGAAATACCTCCTGTGGATTCTGAGGCAGAAGAGGTTGTTGATCGGCCATGGAATCAATTTGGCCAAAATCCAATCTATGCCTCCTAGAATACTCTAGTGGTCCTTCCAATCAGAGATTCAATGGCCTCCTTCCCAGCATAAACTAGGAAGAGGTCGGAAGGACTGGAGATAAGAACCCTACAGCACAACAAAACAAGCCTGTCCTTATGTGGGGTAGCCTAAGGATCTACAGACTCTCAGAATCTGTCTTAAGATTATAAACGATTTACTCTACTTGCGTCCAATCAATCCAACTAGTTAGAAGGAGGGACTGGGGAGAAGGTTCTTCCTTTGGCTTGCGCCTCCGGTTCCTAGTGTAACCCCCAGCTGCGATCATTTGATGCTTCTCCCTAGCTAGACATCAGATTGATTAGTACAAGTAGGTTAATCGTAAACAATCTCAGACTGGGCCCTAAAGAGCGAATCAGTCCTTAAGGCCAACGTCTACTTGATTTTATTTAGGCCTGGGATTGTAATGCTTATGGAATGTGATGGGCCCTTAAGATGGCTTGTGCCCTTAATGATTGATTATGTGTAAGTGTGTGCACAACCAGGGTTTTCAAGCAAGATTATTTTTGATGAATAGATTTAAAGGTTCAAATCTTGCTTAAGTTGCTTTTAGTGTTTGGAATTAGGTTAATTCAATCAAGTTTCGAGACAAACCATATTTTCAAGCATGGGTGAAGATCTTTTTCCTTTTCAACTCAAAAGTAAAGTGGAGAACCTGGTATTGACCTAAATTGAAAACCCTAAGGGGAAGCTACTTGGTGAGTTGATTTTAGGTTAAGTGGTGCTGCCCGAACAACTCAAATAATTGGCCAAAATTGCACCACTGAGTTGCACACACAAAATGATTAACCTAGACTGATTTCTACTCTTTTATATGTTGATTTGCATGTACCAGTTCCATAGATCAGAATCCGGTTGAGTAGATAAAAATCAACTAGGTTATGTGTCATGCATGTGGGTGTATGTGGTGTGTATATTGATTTACCCCACAAGAAATATCTTTTTATTGATTTTTTTTATATCAGGGTGAGATGAATGTGAGTGGAAATCCAAGCAACCAAACTAACCTTAGGATTTATTCAAACACCTAGGTTAATTGGAGTTTGAATTAATGTTCTGAGATGAAATCTATTTAGGGGGAAGAATGGGGAGCACTTACAGTTGCCTTCATCTACACTTTACTCCGTCTACTGCTTGAAGATTCCCTATTAAGGTACCTGCAAAATAATAGATGAGAAATAAAGCAAGTTAGAAAGCAATAAAGTGTGCAAAATGTAGAAAGAAAATCGAAAATCATTGCCTCCCCGGTAATGGCTCCAAAATGTTAAGATCAGAAAACTACGTGATCGAAGTTGGATTTGAAAACCCATCATTGTAGTTTGATTTGCAAAGCAATTCGTCAACAGATAAATTTAACCAAAATTTGTAAAGAAATTCAGGGTCAAACACAGGGAGGCTACGTCAATCTTAAATCCGCGATTATATATATATTTTTTATTTTTGTTTGAAAGTAGGATAATTACAATGGAATATAAACAATAAAAGAGAGATAGACAGAGAATAATCACTTGATAAAATAATATTGTTTCTACAACTAGAAAGAGGAAAATGATTACAACTAGAAAGCAGGAAATTCTATTCGAGAAAGCGATTAAAAAGAAAGGAGAGTGATGTTACCCTCCTCGACGAATGCTTGGAGGACAAGCCAAATGGTGCGATGCCTGAAATATGGAGGACAGAGCGGGAAGGAGGACAGAGCAGGAAGAAGCGGGAACAAGGCAACACGTCATCATCGTTGTGGGATCCACTTCCATAACAGGGGCAAGGAAACTTGGATTTGGCTCTAGAGTAGCATCTCGAGTGTGGGACAAGCTTTTCTTGAGCTTTGGAGAGGGAGAGAGGTGAAGGAAGGGATGAGAATTTCGTAGGGTAGGGGTTTCCTTTTATAATGGCAAGGATAGGGGGCAATTTGGTCATTACATATTCAAAAGCATTAAAATTAGGTCTTTAGTGATTGATTTATACGTCACTAAAGGTCTAATCGTGGGCGACGTGCCCATGCCATGTGTGCCTCCTCATCTCCTGCGCCTTAATACCAAGCGCACGTTCAATGTATCTCAGCCGTGCCCCATGCTAGATCGCATGCGCAGCTGAAGCGGGCAAGAAGCGATCTGAGCCATCCAATCGCGAGATCGGACGGCTCAGATCGCTTCTTGCCCACTTCAGCTGCGTGTGTGATCGGGCGTGAGGCGGTGCGTTTGTTCGCACGTGTGCTCGATTGGGCGATCTGGGCTGTCCGCAGCTGATCGCGTGGTCGAGATTGAACCCACGTGTGCCTCTGATCATGAGTCTAACCCGCCCTCTGATAAACGCCAATTTATCATTATTCTTATGCATCAAAACAAACCTAGCTCTTAGGATTTTACTCTGCAAATGGATTTTTGGGCTGCATTTAAGCATTAATTAGGTTAGGCATGCATTGCATTTTTTATTGTCCTTTTAATGTGTTTTTGTGAGTGTTAGGGATAAACAGATTAACAGATCCTTAGAAACCTAGCACTCAGGAAGGCAATAGGTGAAGGAGAAGCGCAAACTAGCTAGAACTCAGCTTGATCCAGCTCACCATAGCTGGAATCCAACTCACTTGGATTAGGGTCAGCTCATCTCAACTGAATGACAGCTCGAGAGAGCTCATCTTAGCTCACCCTAGCTCAGGTTAGCTCAGATCCAGCTCAACTTAGCTGAGTCTAGCTCATCTCAGCTCCCATTAGTCCACAGGGAGCTCTAGCTAGCTCAGTTGGGTTAATTGGAGTTCACCCCACCTCAGGTCCAGCTACATCCAGCTCCACTCAACTCCAGCCAGCTGAACATGAATTCATCCCAGCTCAGGAAGCTCAAGTCCAGCTCTCGGGGACTCAGCTTAGCTCAACTTAGTTGAGCTAAGCTACCTTAGCTGCCTCAACCAGCTTGATCCTCCCTGGGAGCACCAGACCCAGCTCACCTCAGCTCACTATGGTAGAAGCCAGCTTAATTTAGCTTGGCTTAGCAGCTAGTAAAGAACTAGCAAGCTAAGCCAGCTAGAGTAGGTCCATGCCACCCTCTTCTGCAGCTGCCAAATCTAGTTCAATCTCCAGGCTTCTCCTCCTCAGCTCCTCTCTTCAAACCCTAGCTCCAATACTTCCTCCTCTACTCCATAGCTAGCTAAGCTAGCTTAGCTTAGCTTAGCTTAGCTTAGCTAGCAACCAACTCCTTGGCCATCCACCACCTTCAACTCAACCCTAGCTAGCTCCACCAACTTAAGCCCTACCTAAGCTAGCTGTCCTACTCCAAGTTAGCACCACCACCTAGCCACCTCTTCACCCCATCATCACCACCAAAAGGCACCAATTTTGGCAGCAAAACCTAACCCTAACTACCCCCCTTTTTGGTGCCAACATCCACCCCCATATCCACCATACACATAGCCCTACAACCCATCCTAGCCACCCACCTACCCCTCCTTCTAGAACCCTACTTGGCGCCACCTAAGACCCCTTCTAGAAACCATTTTGGCGCCAACTTCAAGGGGTGCCACCACCCATAACCACCACCTAGGTGCCCCTAGGGTTGGCACCAATCACCCTTAGCCATAGGATCCCCAACCACCCCCCATATCCTATCCTAGCCACCTATGCCCCCTTCCTACTCTATATAAACCGACCACCTACCACCATTTTAGAGCATCCTCCATTAGTGTTTAATTCCACCTACATCCACCTACACCTACAGCCAAGAAGAATGAGTAGAAAAGAAGATTAAGCGGGCACATCACCAGCCCCTTTGGTGCCTTCTTGTCCTAACTTTCTTCAACTTGTGCCATACCAAGGAGGAGGAGCATTCTACTTCAGGGAGGATGGCCAAGAAAAGGAGAAGAACCTAGGGTGGACGTCCACCCTTGGAGGAGAAAAATTAAAGGTGGTAGCTACCACCTTAGAGGACATCATTTGGAGGAGCATCTCACGCCAACGAGGAGTTGTCTTTTCAAGTCAAGGAGCTACTTGACTTGGAGCAAGAAGCCCTCTTCTTCACTATCTATCTAGAGGATTTTTGTTTTATTTTTTTGTTGTATTTTCAAGTAGAGTAGAAGCATTCCTCTATAAGCTTTATGTGAACCATTTTTCTTTAATTCAAATTACCTTCTTTCAATTTTTGTTGCATAGCTTCTTACAATTTTTTTTCCTAGCATTTGTTTCACTCCCACTCCCTAATTATTCTAGGCCTCCACCTGCCTAGGGTGAGGTTAGGGAGAGGCTCTCCCTGTCACCTAGATTGAGCTTTATTGGATTAGGTATTAGTTGTTTTTCAATTATCAGCAAAAACTTGCATGTTACCTTTATTTCAAAAATCTATAAAAAGTATATATTGAAAAGATTGAAAAGAAAGGTGATTTCTATTTCCAAGAAAGAGACCTAAATTTTGCAAACATATTGCCTCCTTGGATGACCCTAGATACCACACTATCTAGGTTATAAATTTTAAAAGCGTTTGCGATTTGACTTGTTACAACTTAAAAACCCGCTTTTACAAATCACGCCAAATTTCGTATCTCTTTTTGGCGTCGTTGTCGGGGAGGCACGGCTTTGCTTAATCATTTTTCCTCTTGCTTGAAGTGGATCTCATCCCCTTCTTTTTCTTTTCTCTTGTGTGTTCAGGAACTACAGCGGGAAAGCAAGAATTTGGAAGCGAAAGCTCAAAGTTCCTTTTCTTCCTGCGGATTTTCAGGTGGGTTCCTTTTTCTGGTCACATAGTTAATTAAAACAACAAAAAAAATATTAAACTTGGCTTTCAGGATCCCAAACATCTTAATTAACTGGAGTGGTGTCCATTAAAATTCATTGTTTGCTTGAATGTTTCATTAACACCACTCCATTTGAAGTATTGGTGTTCTATTTTCCAAGTCCAGATTTCTGTCTGGAATTGAAAAATTAATTTCCAACACCACAGGCCTTCTAAAATCATAAAATTTCATACCATGATTTCAAATTAAGCTACGAATATATTTCCCAAATTTCAGATCAATTGGCTTTGTATTTAATTTCTAAAAATTCGTGGACTGCAAAGAGATCACAAGCTCTAATCTTCATATTTTGCTACTATCTATGAATTTTTAGAATTTTTCTACTCATCAAATTTTTGTCAAATCTAGCTTTCTGGAATCCATATAAAATTTTACATATCATATAAAATCATCAAAATTTTCTGAGGCCAGTAGTAATACTGAAAAGTCCAAAATATCCACGGGTATCATTTATAGACTTTGACACCAGTACAAATAAAAATTCAAAACAATTATCAAAAAAATTCCTAAAATCTTACAAAAATCTTTTCTGGAATCCTTGTTTGATTTTATATAAGGTGGTGGTGTCGGTTGCATTGTTTGGACCACTACGTTTTCAAAAAGCCTAAAAGAAATTCATTGGTAGTAATTTTTTATATTAGGGTTCAAATCCAATTAGGGTTTCTTTCTTGCTTTTTAGTCTCACAACATAAAGGAAATACACCATCACCAATACAACTTGTTTGAACATTTAAAAAGAAAAACGCTAAAACACATTCAATTAAATTGAATCCTAAAAGACAAAAATACAAAAATTGTGTGACAACTTGATTTGCATTGAAACCACTTTCCAATTCTTGCACACACACAAAACAATCATAATAATAGGGTAATAACCCAAATTAATGCCCTCCACATTCCGTGTGCACTATAGTATCCTAGACCTAACTAAAATCCGTAGCAACTTACCCCTAAGGCTTCATCAACTTAGGCTTTCTATATAGGTCTTAAGTTTTCATTAGTTAATACCAATTTTGTCCTCTATATTTGGTGTTCAGGTTGAGGGGCCGTGTCAAACGACCAGACATGGGTTTATACAAGCACCTGGGGTTTTCCCTAGGAAACGTTTGGGCCCAAACCTCCCCTTAAGCAACTTGGCTAGATTTGTTGACAGAACAGGTATTCACTATTGATTACTTATTTCCTACGTAGACCAAGTCTTAGGTTTATTTTTAGGGAGTCACACTTAAGTTAGGTCTAGCTTTGATTGTTTAATTTGCACACTTTCTCTCATCTCTTTCTCTTCTCCTCCCCTCCCATTCTTCCATTTTATGCACAGGTGACGGTCTCAAAATCCGCACCTAGAAGGACCATTTGATTTCACCCCCCACGCAAAAAGACCACTTTTTCTATCTTCTAAAAAAAATGGAAAATCAACAAAATGGGTCCACTAACCCTCCCACTTCCAGCTCTAATCTTACCTCTAACCCCACTATTAACCCTAATTCTAACCCTTCCACCCAAAACCCACCCACCTTTAACTTCCCACACTTAGAGCTCCCTAACCTTGAATTGCCCCAAACACAACATCAAGACCCCCTGCCTGATCTTTTAAAATTGATGGCTGAGCAGATTGATAAATTAAATTCCAATTAACAAACATTGACTAGGAACATCCAAAACCTAGCCAATCGAAAGCCAAACCCACCACCTCATCAATAGCCTGTTATTCCTCTAAAAGATTTTTATGATCCGTCTTATTATGAGGAACGACCAGGGGTGGTCATACTAGAGGGGGACTTCGAGATCAAGCCTACAGTCTTGAACTTGATTAAACACTTCCATGGCCTTCATAAGGAAGACCCTTTCAGCCATCTTGAAGAGCTGACTCTTCTTGCACAAACAACCTATTCCCGAAATGTGCAAGAGGACATATGGCTGATGGGGCTTTTTCCATTATCTCTTAAAGATAAGGTTGCTTATTGGTTCAGGACCATCAGCCAACCCATCACAACTTGGCCTCAACTCAAGAGCACCTTCCTCAAAAAATTCTTTCCCATAGGTCATACAAATTCCCTATGAAGATCTATTATGACCTTTCAACAAAAATCTGGTGAGACTTTCCATGATTCTTGGGAAAGATTTCAAGATCTCTTAAGAAGTTACCCACACCACGAGATTCCTTTATGGCAGCTCGTGCAAATCTTCTATCATGGATTAGAAGATCAAATCCGACAATTCGTCGATGCCTTGTGTGGTGGCAACTTCTTAAATAAGGATGCTGAAAGTGCCTATGACCTTTTTGAAGAAATGAGTGAAACCTCATTTAATCAAGCTTCCATGAACACATTTTGCAGAACTCTAAACCCGCAGTTCAGTGTTATGAAGTAGGCACCCAAGCTATCCCTGTCACCCAAGATGATCTTCAAATGATTGCCTAAAAACTTGACCAGATGCACATTAACCAAAAGAAGACTGAGGAAAGACTGGCCACATCAACCCAAGCTCCACACAGTCCACATCTAGCATGACCTAACTTTCCATGAAGAGAAAATTTGCACAATCTCAACACTACTGCTGATTATTACCAGTATTTTAAGGTTGCTCACGATTCACTGGGGAATTACAACTATCCAGATCTTAACCCAACTTACAATATTTCTACCATCTAGGAGCCCTTTAAAAATTCTTCCAATTGGAAAAATTTTTTTTTTTAGCCGAACTACTCCTGGAATAATCAGGTTCCTTCCCAACCAGATCATTTTAATGGGTATAGGTAGAATCCAACCTTTCATCCTGGGCCATCCCAACAAGACATCAATGCCCAGATGATGAGAACCTTGCAGGAAATGCAGACAAAAATGACGGAAGTAACCCGCACTATCACAGATATGAACACTCAGATTGGGGTTACTCCCACACAAAGATCTGTAGGACATCTTTCATCCCAACCCATGCCCAACCCTAATCACCAAAGGAACCAATATCCAGGCAGAAATCCACACTACCCGAATCAGCCTCCTACTAATCCACCATCTCAGCAGCCTCCCAGGTTTCCACAACCACAGACCCCCCCACCTCCTCCAAATAATAATCCGACTGCACATGCAGTTACTTTGAGGAGTGGGAAAACCACCACTGATTCCGGGCCTTCACACAAACCTGGTGAAATCCCCATCACTGTGCAAATTGACTCCCCACCTCCCCATCAAGAAGAAAAAGAAATACAACAATCTCAAGACACGATTCCTATCCCTTTCCCACAAGCTCTCCACCCCACCACCAACACAAAAAAGAAATCTGAGCCCACCACAGAAGAACTCATGGATCTATTTGGGCAAGTTCTCTCCTAGAAGCCATCAAATATATACCTGCCTATGCCAAATTTTTGAAGGAGATCTGTACTCCTAAAAGGCAGGCCAAAAATCTAGGAGAGGTGCATCTCTCGGAGACAGTAAGCTCTATCATACAAAGCAAGCTGGCTCCTAAGATGAAAGATTCGGGGGTGCCTTTAATTTCAGTAATTATTGATGATACTACCTTTGATCGCGCCCTCCTTGATCTTGGTGCCTTAGTTAATATTATTCCAACGATTTTATTTGAAGAATTTCAAATCGGTGAATTACAACCCATCGAGGTTACCCTGCAATTAGCCAACCGATCTACAATCAAACCTCATGGGATTGTCGAGGATGTTTTGGTCAAGGTCCAGAATTATGTCTTCCCTGCAAACTTTCTGGTCCTTGACATTAAGGTACCTGAATCATTACTGGACTCCCCAATAATCCTTGGATGCCCTTTTTTGGCCACTGCAAAGGCAAATGTCAATTGCCACATAGGCAAAATGGATATCACTTGCACCGGCCAAACTATCACTTTAGATTTTTTCAAATCCTCCAGGAGATTCCATGATGATAACTTTTTTGAGGACTCAGATACGGAAATTTCTAATATGGTGGAGGAGACAATGTTGATAGATACCCTTACCGACCACAGTTGTTTTCAGGACTCTAATTTAGAATCAGTGGTCGGCGAAATCTGTGATCTGGAAACTTGTCTTGACCCAAAATCCATTCCTGATGAACCCCCTAATCACCCTAACCCACCCACTCTTCCCGCACCCCACTTTTCCACACTAACTTCACCCAATCCTCACCATCCCTTCCCTGACTCCTTTCTTTTGGACCTACCACCAGCCCTGCCCGAGTTTGGCATCCAACCTAATTTAAAACCATGGCCAGACTTGGGCTACACTTATCTTTTTCCATGCAACTTTGATCCCAGTATTGCTTCTAATCAATTTTCTAGGGATCTAGAAGAAGACACATTTTTTGCGGGCATCCAAGTGTCCAACTATTTACATGAATTTTCGTCTTCCGTGCATAACTTCACGCCCAACTGAATAGTGTAAAAGATAACACTGGATAGGAGGTAACCCATCATTTTTTTTCCTGCTTTCCTTTTTCCTTTCTTTTTCCAGGTTTTGACCATCCTAAACTCGACCTCATTTCATTAAGGTGATCCCTTTTCCCTCCTAATGCATGAGGACATTACATATCTTAAGCATAAGGGGGTGTTTTTAAATTTTGATGATCGATTTAGGATTTTCAAAACCTAAAAACACACATTTTTCTTTAGTTATTTTCCTACTTGCAAACCCAAAAATATAAAAATGTTGAAAACTTTTTGAGGAAAAATTTTCAAATTGAGACTAAGGTCGAGAAACTCACTTTTGGTACAATGGGATTTAATCTTTAACAAACTAGGGATGAGTATGTAGATCTGATCATTAGAATTTCAGAGTCTATTTTTAGACTAGGTTAGATATCCTTCTCTGAAATTCCACCTGAACTCATGATAATTCAGGTGACTTGATCCTCTTTTGTAATTTGGAAAGTATCTGACTTAGTTTCGGATTCAAAAACTTGTATTTCTTGAGGAACTTCTTGTGTCAATTTTCACATACAAGCCAACACTTAGAAACAACTAAACATTAGAAAAACTCCCTTGTTTGGACTTAGTAAAAGTCTAAAGCAGATCATTGGTTTGAGTTCCCACCACCGAGAAGGAGGAAAATGCCTCCTTTGAGGATGCGATGTCAACATGTTACCGCCTCGGCACTACTCCATATCTATATTTCATATCTTTAGATGGAGCATTAAAGCGCATTTTAGCAGCTCAAGTATCTTGGACAATGCTCTACCTATAGTGTCGGAGCAAGAGCTTGAGTTTGCTTGGAGCGCCCTTTTACACCGCATTGTGTTTTGGGGTTGTGAGCTCCTGAGTGGTGTCATGAACAGTGCTATCCCAAAGTACTAGTGCCAGAGCCCCCTCGAGGATTAGTAATGGGAATGATGATCCTGACATATCTATTGTAAGACTAAGCTAAAAATAAGCATGGGGGAGAAAAAAAAAATTTAACCAAAAACACGCTCCTATAAATGTTGGCTTTTCACAAGCACAGACACAAGGTTTTAAAGGATTTTGCAAGTTGCGAATCAGATTCAAGAGCCAGAAAAATCCTAAAAACAAAAATTTCAAGTCATCTGAATTAACAAGGGGTTAATTTGTGAATTTTCTAGAGGATATATTGATCCCATTTTGTCTAATTTTTGGATCCAAAAATAAATCCCGCTGTTTATCCTTAACAAATCTCGTGCCTCCTATGTTTAGATCAACTAAAGTCCCTTAATCATTTTCTCCTCAAAAGTCAAAAAAATTAGATTTCCCAAAAATTTCGTTTTGTAAAAATTAAAGTTTTGCTAAGAGACTAGCAAAAGATAAGCATGGGGGTGTGATAAACACCAGTTTATCAATATTCTTATGCATTAAAACAAACCTAGCTCTTAGGATTTTACTCCGCAAATGGGTTTTTGGGCTAAATTTAGGCATTAATTAGGTTAGCCATGCATTGCATTTTTTATTTTCATTTTAATGTGATTTTGTGAGTGTTAGGGATAAACAGATTAACAGATCCTTAGAACCCTAGCACTCAGGAAGGCAACAGGTGAAGGAGAAGCACAAACTAGCTATAACTCAGCTTGATCCAGCTAACCATAGCTGGAATCCAGCTCACTTGGATTAGGGTCAGCTCATCCTAGCTCCATTTAGCTCATCTCAGCTGAATGACAGCTCAAGAGAGCTCATCTTAGCTCACCCTAGCTCAAGTCAGCTCAGATCTAGCTCAACTTAGTTGAGTCTAGCTCATCTCAGCTCCCATTAGTCCACAAGGAGCTCTAGCTAGCTTAGCTGGGTTGACTAGAGCTCACCCCAGCTCAGGTCCAACTACATCCAGCTCCACTCAACTCCATCTAGCTGAAGATGAATTCATCCTAGCTCAGGAAGCTCAAGTCCAGCTCCCATGGACTCAGCTTAGCTACCTCAACCAAATTGATCCTCCCCGAGAGCACCAGACCCAGCTCACCTCAGCTCATTATGGTAGAAGCCAGTTTACTTTATCTTGCCTTAGCTGTCAGCAAGGAACTAGCAAGCTAAGCCAGCTAGAGTAGCTCCATGCCACCCTCTTCAGTAGTTGCCAGCTCCAGTTAAAGCTCCAGGCTTCTCCACCTCAGCTCCTCTCTTCAAACCCTAGCTCCAATACCTCCTCCTCTACTCCATAGCTAGCTAAGCTAGCTTAGCTAGCAACTAGCTCCTTGGCCATCCACCACCTTCAACTCAACCCTAGCTAGCTCCACCAACTTAAGCCCTACCTAAGCTAGCTAGCCTACTCCAAGTTGGCACCAACACCTAGCCACCGCTTCACCCCATCATCACCACCAAAATGCACCAATTTTGGTGCCAAAACCTAACCCTAACTACCCCCCTTTTTGGCGCCAACATCCACCCCCATATCCACCATACACATAACCTGACAACCCATCCTAGCCACCCACCTACCCCTCCTTCTAGAACCCTACTTGGTGCCACCTAAGCCCCCCTTCTAGAAACCATTTTGGCACCAACTTCAAGGGGTGCCACCACCCATAATCACCACCTAGGTGGCCCTTGGGTTGGTGCCAATCACCCTTAGCCATAGGATCCCCAACTACCCCCCATATCCTATCCTAGACACCAATGCCCCCTTCATACTCTATATAAACCCACCACCTACCACCATTTTAGAGCATCCTCCATTAGTGTTTAATTCCACCTACATCCACCTACACCTATAGCAAAGAAGGAGTAGAAAAGAAGATTAAGAGGGCACATCACCAGCCCCTTTGGTGCCTTCTTCTCCCCACTTTCTTCAACTTGTGCCACGCCAAGGAGGAGGAGCATTCTACTTCAAGGAGGACGGCCAGGCAAAAGGAAAAGAACCTAGGGTGGACGTCCACCCTTGGAGGACGAGAATTAATGGTGGTAGCAACCACCTTGGAGAACATCATTTGGAGGAGCATCTCATGCCAAGGAGAAGGAGTTGTCTTTTCAAGTCAATGAGCTACTTGGCTTGGAGCAAGAAGCCCTCTTCTTCACCATCTCTCTAGAGGATTTCTGTTTTATTTTTTTCTTGTATTTTCAAGTAGAGTAGAAGCATTCCTCTATAGGTTTTATGTGAACCATTTTGCTTTAATTCAAATTGCCTTCTTTCAATTTTTTTGCCTAGCATTTGTTCTACTCCCTCTCCCTATTTATTCTAGGCCTCCATGTGCCTAGGGTGAGCTTAGGGAGAGGCTCTACCTGTCACCTAGGTTTAGCTTTATTGAATTAGGTATTAGTTCTTTTTCAGTTATCAGCAAAAACTTGCATGTTGCCTTTATTTCAAAAATCTATAAAAGGTATATATTGAAAAGATAAAAAAGAAAGGTGATTTCTATTTCCAAGCAAGAGACCTGAATTTTGCAAACATATTGCCTCCTTGAACAACCCTAGATACCCCACTATCTAGGTTATAAATTTTAAAAGCGTTAGCAATTTGGCTTGTTGCAACAACTTAAAAGCCCGCTTTTACAAATCACGCCAAATTTCATATCATCCTTGCGCTTGAGCAATGATGCTTGACCGCTGTGCTATGGCCGCTTCTTCGTTGCGTTTACGTTCTAAGCATGCGCACTCATGGCCGTTGGGTCAAGTTCCAATGACCCAGATCTTGCCTCGCCGCACCTTCAAGGGATGAGAAGCGATGCTACGGCCAATTTGGGCGGCTGTGATAGTGCCACATGGCACCATCATGGCCATCCATCTTCTGTGACATGTAGAAGGTGCCACGGATGTCGGATTGAGCCAATTTTCATGCTGTTAGGCTGTGATCATCAATCCAAACCCATCCATGCGGTTGGATTTATTGTTTGAAGTGTGGTTTGGCACCATCTTAGCATCATCTCGAACTATATCTGGTACTACGGATGTCAGATCAGGGCAATCTTGGAGTCATTGAACTCCCTTCGTTGCCTTGATCAGATTCGTATGGTTGGATCTTCCATCCGAAGCCCTGATTAAAAATCACCCTATCCCTGGCCATAAAAGGAGACAATTACTATACAATTTATACAATTTGACCTAAATGCATGATTATGCATGTTATGTAATATTTACAATGCATGATGATAATATGACACTAAGAACATGCATTAATAGACATTTTTGGCTATTTAGATGTATGCACATCACATCCCATTGATGGATGCAATTCGCCACGTACCGGCTTACACGAGATTTCTAAAGGACGTCTGTTCACCATCTCCTGAGCTTTTTATTGCCTACAATCCAAGTAATGCACTAATCAGTACATTATAGCATTATTTCATAAATATCTAAGTGAAACTAGAAAGACAAAATATGTACTATTTATGCATGAATTACACTACAATTATGCTAAGTTCTAACTTAATTTAGGTCATTTAAGTCCTATGATTGCTACATAATCATACCCCCTTGCCTAAATCTTGCTAGTTCCTAGCAAATGCCGAATTAAGTTATCTACAAGCGGGTCCCTAGAGGACTAATTATTTTTATCAAGCGTATGACTAGAGATTCTTTTCCTTTTTGTTTTCATCCTAAAATCTAGAAATCTAGACAATTGTGAAAGTGCAACTATGTAGCTTATGCAATGGATTCGAGTGAAAAAGTCGATTCACCTCTAAAACCTGTACTTGACCTCTAGTAAAATTCTAGCATGATAAGCAAAACTCTTCCCTCGGGATATACAAAATATTCTATGATTTCTTCCCAAACTTTTAGCTTAGGTAGAGAATGCTTTGAGTCAAGTAGGTTTGTATTTGGTGGCTCACTCTCATTTGGTGCTACATATAGATTAGTACTACGAAATCTAGATTTCCAAATTATAAAGTAAATTAACTTGGAGAAAAGCAAGGAAAACTACGCTCTCTTTGGTTCCTTTGCATTCACTCTCTTTTTTTTCTTTTCTTTTTCTTTCGAACTCACAATCTCAGTAGATTTACTCACATAATCCATATTTGGTAGTCTCACGTGGCATTAATACTTTAATAAAGTTCTAATAACCCTAACACTAAGTCAGAATACCTTAGCCAATATTCAGGCGATCAAAAATACAAAAAGGTAGGTATGGCTATATTTGGTGGATCGCAAATGTAATGGGTGATACTGCCTCAATGTAATTGAAATAAATACTAACAACTCTTTTTTTTTTGTTTTTTCCTTTTCTAATTTTTTTTCTTTTTTTCTATATATATGTGTTTTTCTCTATTTTTTGTTTAGATATCATATCAACATGACACAATACAACACATGACATATGCGACTTTTATTCTAGAGGCATTATTGGGGATTAGTGGTGTTCAAGAGGATATCGGGTGGCTTATTTGGTGGAGGTGGCTACTTTCAGCACCGGGGAAGAGACAGATAGGATAGGGTATTTTCTAACCTTGATATCAATACCCTCCTTCAACTGAGGATTCTGTAAGGAATGGTCGTAACCATCCACCTTTGTCCTAGTTTTATCAGAACTCACTTTCCATGTATTTGCCTTATTTGGTGGCTCTTAGAAATTTACTCAAGATTTATACATGGGAACCGAGAGCGAAATTGTGCCTAACTCCGAGTATCATTGCCTAATTATCTATAATTCCAGATTCCTTGCACTAATCTTAGAGCACCAGTATCACTCTACTCTCATGTCACACTATTTGGTGGATATTTTGAAGAAGATTTGCCTGACTCTCTAACCACCGTTCAGGGGTTCAGGAAAAGAAGCACTACTTCTCGACAAACAAAAGATGTTTATCGATTTTTATAGTGAATCCGTTGCAAAATGTAAGTGTAAGTATGAAAATTGTACTGGATACCAGATTATAGGAATCAACTAGAGGATAAAATCCCTAATGCAACCTCTTGATAAAAATCTTATTCATGGATGCAATATATATATGCTATATACAATTAACCTCTTATGATTGTATTTTAATATTATTCCCTTATCAGGTTACTTTCAGCTTAGTTCTTAATTCAAAACAATAAGGTGGGTGAACGAGTTGGAAGTGGCTATTGCAAATGATTTCTAGCTCCAATGCAAGCATTGGAGGTGGAGTCGGTTGTTCTTAAATTAAGGACCCTAAAGTATAGTTAACATGCTGCTTAGAGGTTTCTCTATGTGTTGGCACAAAAAAATTTCAATTTTACTGTATACTACCCCCTCATGCCTAAGTTATTGCATGTCCTCATGCATGATATAACAAAAATAAATTATGACAGGGAGTAAGTGGGTAGACATCACCTGAATCGCTCCTGAATTTTTATTTAGCATAGGCCAATCTAATGATATGTAATATGTAGAGAAATATGCTAAAAGAAGATATGCTATGTATAGAAAGGGAAGCAAATGTTATTTATAAATGCTGAGTTTAACGCCTCCAGCTGAGCAAAAACTCAATCAGATAGATCGGTGATTGCATAATAACAGGTCAAGATTAAAAGGAAGATGTGTTCGTGTGCTCCTGAAATCAGTGGTCCATAAATGCAAACCAGCTGATTATGCATCCCTAATCCAAAGAGTCTATCTATAGAATAATGTGCAATAGGGGCAAGAAGTGGAGGATAATTAGAATGAGGATCATGGTGCTAATTCTGCTGATTAATTACATTCCAGAATTCCATGAGAAATTGCTAAGGAGCTGGATTGATATGATGATGAAAATGGATGTCAGCATCAAAGTCTGGATCAGGTCTTCATAATGGTGATTGACATCAAAAATCATGCTCTCCCCATACTCTGGGTTATATGAAGATACATGTGAGATTGGGGGTTCTACAAATAGGTCACTGAAATCCTCGTAAGAAATCATATCATCCTCTTCGATACTAATCTCAGATTCATCGAAAGATATCTCAGTCTCTGAGTCAAACCATCCATTAAATTGACTAGGATTGTGAGTATTTCGCCAATTCATTCTGCTCAGTATTTCACCCTCATAAGTAGTGGGTTCCTCATTAGATAGCATTTCCATTTCCCTAGGCAAATCATCCAAAGCCATTCCTAATATTTGGATATCAGTATTAGGAATGGAGAGTGCAGTCTCAGAGTTTCCCTCACCACCCTGATAGGCGGAAGGAGAAAGATGCGAATCAGATGATGTTGGATTAAAATTAGATTCACTTCCCATGGGAAGTGACTCAGACTGATTAGTAGTGTCAAATTCAGATGTTGCACTCAATTTATCCAAGCACATATGATCATCAGGAATGATTGATTCTTCCAAATGGAATGCTCGTACCTTAGGGCTTCCATTAAGATCCATATCCTTGAGTGGATCCACTTCCTTCATCTCAGCCAGGTTGTTCACCCCATGAGGTATCTCCCAAGATTTAAGGTATTCAGATTGAGAGTCAGTCTTGGCGATACTAATCCTTTCGTCATCACTTTCATGAATGGTGTTCTCAAATGAGTCCATTTGGGATATTCTCAGCTCATGTCCCATATCCACACCAGATGTTTCTCTACTTGAATCCATTCGGAGTATCTGCTCTAGAGAATCCCTTGTGGCACTTTCAGGTGTAGCCACTTCAGGTTCTTCGAGGTCCTCCAGGCTTTTCTCCACTTGATACTGAAAAGCAGTATTTCTTGAAGTGTCCAATTCTATCTGGTTAGCCTTGTCAAGGATTCTAATTCCTGAAAGGTTGTCATTAAAGATTCTTGGGTTGGAATCCAGGTCCATTTTTGTTCCAAATCAGTAGTAGTCTGGACTTCGTGCAGATAAATTGTGACCTTCTCCGTAGTCCTAGCTGTCATTCATTGCAATCTGAAATGTGGTCACATATGCAGTGGTAGTTCATCAGGGGTTCTAGGAGGTGAGTCAGGTCTACCAATGTTCCATGGGTGAGATGCCGAATTATGAAATTCATACCTTGGGACATAAGATGGGGTCCTTTGTGGGGCCAATTGGTATTGATCATAATGACCAGGGTTAGGATATGGGTTAACCATTTCAGCAACCTAAGAAGAAGGATCAGGCGAAGCAAAAAGTCATCTTCGCCACCTTGGGTTTGGTTCCTAAGGTTGATCGGATTCAATGACCTGGGCCTTCGAACGAGCCATAAGGTCCAGATTTGCTATATCCTGACCAGGTCTAGGTCCAAGGTTACCCATCTCAACTAAACGAGTGGAAGAAGGTAGAGAAGAAGGTTCAGGCAATGCAATGAGTCACCTTCGCCTCCTTGGGACTGGCTCTCAAGGTCCAACCAGTTGAGGTCTAAGTAACCTCCTCCCTTACATACACCAACCAACCAGGAGTTGGTGCAATCAAGCCAAACAAGGATAAGGCATTGCCAATCAAGTGGTCCTTAAAATCAGGTGACCAGATTTTTCATTAAGGTTCTAATTTATGAAGAAAAAATTTGTTTTAAAACCAACTAAAAGTAATCCCAATCCCCTAAGCTAACCCAGCCAATCTTTATGAGGGGACTAAGGGAAAGGTTCTTTCTTTGGCTTTCGCCTCCGGTTCCTTCGTAGCTCTTAGACAAAATCGTTTGATATTGCCCCATAGATTCGGCTAAGGTTTAACTAAGGGATGACCCAGTAGTTCAACAAAAATGTAGGTTGATTGGTGTATTTTATGAAATTTTTACCCACCTTTCTCTTCAAATTGGGGGTTTTTTGGTGAGTGGCTCACAAGGTGACCAAGCTCACTAGCTAGCCGCTAGACTTGATTAAGTCTAGGTTAGCCAAGTGTGGTCTCTAAGTTTCAACCCTAAAAATTGATCCTAGGGTTCATGCAAATGCTAAGTGTCTAGCAGACCACATTCAATTCAAACTATTCTCTACAGCACAATTTGAATCCAAATAATTTTAAACTTGATAGGTAAATTAATTTTTCAATTAGCATTCCATAGAATATTTTTTTGAAATTTTACTATTTCAAGTGAATTAATATGAATTTTTAATTGTCAAGAGGTCAAATCTGGAATTTTGACCCATTGTCAGTTTTTCAATTAGAAATAGTATCAAATTAACTCTAGAAATTTAGAAAAAATATGGCAATGAAAGCTACTTTGTTAACCTTCCAAATCGTACCATTTTTGGTCAAATCTGATATGTGTACTATTCGAAATCGCTTTTTGAAATTTAAAAAATTTCAGATTTGAGTCAATTTGACCCCCTTGTATTTCACGAATTTTCAAAATTCCACGATTCAAATTTTTTCAAATAAATGCTGTCGTTTGAAAGATGATTTGAAATTATAGCTTTTTCCCAAATTTCAAAATTTTTAGATCAATATATATTCGGCAATCAAATTTTTAAATCGCAATAAATATCTGGCCGAATTTCAAGGAGTAGTGAAAAGGCTTTTGAAAGAGTTGAAATTCAAAAACTAAGCCCTTTTCACCAAAACTTCTTTTTTTGGGGAATTTCTTTTTTCAAACTTTTTCAATTTTTTTTCTTTTTGGAAGGAAAATTTCTCAAAATTTTTTTTTCTTCTTTTTTTCTTCAAACAAAATTCTAACCCTAAGATTCAAAAAATCCTAAGTCTTTTTTCTTGTTCTTTTTTGCATAAAAGTATTTAGATTTTTTTCTTTCATTTTTTTTGGAAAACAAATCTACCTAGAAATTAGATCTACCTAATATTCAAATGGAAAACCTAAAACTAAGATTGTGATGTGCACTTGATTTCTTCAACTACATGCCTAATGTGTGCACAGAATCCACTTTCCTGTTCTTACACATCAAAAAAACAAGTAGAAACAAATGTGTCAGTGTTAAGCTCACAAAAATCAAAGATCAAAATTACATTGCCTCCCCGGCAACGGTGCCATTTGTTTTGTTCGTAAAATGCAAACTTAGTGACAAAACTATCATAGTATAGAGTGAATTAACAAAAATTTTATAACAAGACAGTGAGTCCCAGTCGATCTTAGGGAGGTGTTTAAGGAGTGAAATTGATTTCGATTTTAAACTTGCTTAAGTGTGAGTTAGAGATGCGCTACTCTCATTGTTTACGTGGAAAACGTGTATGTGCGTCAAATATATCATGAATGTGAAAGTGTGTGTTGGTGTTTGCACGACCTCAATAATGCGATGACGACTAATGGAAAATAAATCAATCGCTAATTCGTTGATATCCTCTGGGACCGACATTGTGTTAATCAAGATAAGAATGTAAACAAGGTAATTGATAATCACAATATAGATAGATAAATCAAGCAAGTGGTGATTTCAATTCTTCAAAATATATCATCATTGCAATCATGTTGAGAGGAAAGCTTGTACATGAAAGCTTAAAACAACGATTCTAGCTAACAGAAAAGTTATGCATGCATGGATCTATGGAAGATTATGCATGCATCCATTAAGGTAGAGGATTACTACGCTACTAATCAGAAAATTAATGCACGAATTAATCTTCGAAGAACATTAATCTAGCTAACAAAACTTTAGGGCATTAGAGGTGGTCTCCAATGGCCATGTGGCTTGGGGTGGTAAGTGGGAAGAGAGGGAGGGCCAATTTGGTTGGGCAACCTCTTGAGAGGATGGTGGAGTTGCTCTAGCCCTTGGACTTGAAGGTAGTGATGATGGAAGTGATGCAGTTCATGGAAAGTGTGTCCACATGAATGGAGTCTATTGAAGTAGAGAATCGTTGCAAAAAGAGTTGAGCTTTGAAAACCCATCGTCGTAGCGTAATTTGCGAGAAAAATCCATCAACAGATAATTTTACCAAAACTCAAAAGGAATTCTGGGTCGAACACAGGGAGGCAAACATTTGATTAAAAACCATGTTTGATTTGTTTTCACGAAGCAGATTAGCTGGTCAAAGTAAATATAAACTAACTATCTACTTAAACAATAATTAATAGAAGAGAGAGAGAGAATAATACAAATAAAGACAAAATAGAGATAGAATAAACATGGATTTCATGACCATAAAATAATGTTCATTACAACTAATCACTACATTAGAAAGCTAGAAATATTACAACTAGAAAGCGGTAAATCTACTCTAGACAGCAGTAAAGAGAAGGGAGGTGAGAAATTATCCTCCTCAACGATTGCTTGACGATGAGCCACGTTGATGGAGCACTCGAATGAAGGTGGTGAGATGTAGGATGAAAGAGAAAGATGGCAGATGATGAAGGATGGGGTAGGGCGACGTCGCGGCAGGATCTGCATCCTGAATGGCTATGAGAGGACAACCGCGGGATGCTCCACGAAGGAGGTGAGAAGATGGAGATTTATTTTTGTAACTCTAATAGAGCATCTCGGGTTTGGGACCAGCTCATAGAGCCTTTGAGAGGGTGAGAGAAGAGAGAAAGGGATGAAGGATATGTGGGGGTCGTAGGGCTATTTATAGGTCAAGTTTAAAGGGGCAAAAAGGTCATTTCATGTTTAAAACATAATGTCAAGGTGGGGAGAGAGAGAGTGTGGTGACGGGATGGAGAGAGGGAGAGAGAGAGTGTGGCGACAGGCGACGGGAGGAGAAGATGAGGGAGCGGCTAGGGTTGGGGATGAGGGTGATTAGAAAACATGGAGATCGAGAAATTGGAGAAGGAGGGAGAAGGAGGGAGTACGAAGGTAGGGCAACTAGATTCTTTCCAAGAGGGAGTTGGAGGAGATCCAATGGAGAGGTTCTGTGCTATAGATGCAGACGAAGAGGTCATATGGCTGCGGTGTGTAGAAATCCCCTCGTTATTTAGTATGTGGGGGTGATGGTCACAAATGTGATTCGTGCACAAGGGTGAGGCTGTAGCACACAAGGAGGAATCCTCCGTGCCCAAAACAGGAGGTGTTGAAGGAGCCCTGGCTACCCCTGCCGCTGGCGCTAGGTGGTCACACGATTGATGTGGAGATTCCATTCTCAGAGGATATTGTCTCTGCAGAGATTATGCTGAGGGGCGCTTTGATCGGCGAGGTCATGACTGGCAATCTATCTATTGAGAGGTTTCATCAACTGGTGAGTTCCCTAACCCATGTTTCATCGGACTGGAAGGTGGCAGTGCTATCCCAAACTCGCTTTCTTATTTTTGGTCTGGGGATGATAAATGTGGAAAGGCTACGCTTTTACTCAAGTACCTTCGAGAACATCGGTGTGCTGTGGAGGCTGGTCTCTCCCTTTGATGGGGCACTTCCTGAATGGCCCCCCCAAAGAACTAGGAGGGTGACACTTGAGATCAAAGGATTGCCTCTGCATTTGAGATCTGGAGGGGTGGTCGCCAAGATGGTTGTTGGCTTTGCTTCTGTCCGTGATGATACTGAAATCACAATTGGGGAAGGTGATGCCCATTTACTTGAATTTAAGGCTGAGGTTTTTAGAAGTGGGTCATTGCCAGACAAAATCATTCTTAGGTGTGGGAGCTCTTCGTGGCTCATTTGTTTATCAATGGTAGGGCAGGATTTTGTGTTACCAGAACTGGGTCAGGATAAGACGTCTGTTGTTAGATCTGGTGAGGCACAACAGGATGAATTGGTGGGTCATAAGCCCTCAGATGAGGCTCTTGAATCAAAGAAGAGGAAAGACTGCCACAAGGAAGCCTCAGAGAGGGACCAGGTGACTATGGTTGATGACACTACCATGGGGAGTGTTAATCAAACCATTGTGGACACAGGCAAGGGACCTATGACTGATGACACTGTCTTAGAGAGTGACTCAAGCAATTCCACTAGTTGTGAGGAGGTAAAGTCGGGCATGGAAATTGTAATCAGCAATGGAAGAAGTGCCCTTAAGGAAGTGAATCAAATGCAATTCCCTATTCCTAATGAGCTGAATTTTGGGAAAGGGACAAACCAAAAGAGGGGGTTTGGGCACTCCCCTTACATGCTTAGGAGGCGAAGGAAGGAGAACTTGAGTCCCATAGTGGAGGAAACTGTTGCAAAGTCCATCATGGTTGAATATGTGGATAATTTGGCTCAAGGGGATCAGCCATGCAAGGGATGAGAGTCCTAACGTGGAATGTGTGTGGGTTGCACAACAAAGTGAGAAGAGCATCTCTTATTAGATATCTTGTGGAGTGGGAGATTGATTGTGCTCTTATTCAAGAGACACATTTGGAGGAGGAAAATGGCCCTTTCTGGGACTCACTGAGATAATCTAGGAGAGCAGACTATGTGGGGAAGGCTGTAGTTGGAAGATCTGGTGGGATGACAATATGGTGGAAAAAATCCAGCCTTAAAGTGACTGAAATCCATTGCGATAGACATGTGCTTACCTATAGATGTCAGAACCTTCAAGGTGATCTGCATTGGTTCATTTCATGCATATATGGACCTTATGCAGCAGCAGATCGGGTGGAACTTTGGGAGGACTTGTCAATAGTGCATCAAAGAGTCCAGGAGGTACCGTGGCTTGTTGGTGGTGATTTCAACTGTCCTTTATCAAGTGGAGACAGACCTGGGGGTAGTTCTGAAAGTGTAATGGCTGGATTTCAATTGACTGTGCAGAGATTGGGTATCACTGAATACCCTGCCAGTGGTGTGGATTTCACTTGAAGAAATGGCAGTGGACTGGTATCAAGGTTGGACAGATTCTTTGGCAACCGAAGCCTCTTGGAGAGATTCTACCTATCGTCTGCTATGAGCCTTGACAAGCCATTCTCTGACCACACACCAATTGTGTGAGATAGTGGGGTGAATGCAGATGTTGGATCATACTTCAAGCTTAAAAAGTCTTGGTTCAAGGAGGAGGGGTTTGCAGATATGTTGTCCAACTGGTGGCAGAATAAGGAAGTGACTGGCTTGGCCACACAGTAGCTTGCATCAAAGCTGGCAGATATGCGCTCAATGTTGGAGGAATATGGGCAGACAGTGGTGACTATCACAGAGCAGAAGAGGGCTGAGGCATTGGCAGAGATCCAAAGGCTTGATTTGAAGGAGTGTAGGTTGGTTCTGAGTACCCAGGAGTAGGAACAAAGGAAGTATCTGCAGCAAGTCATAGGTGAGGAGGACTTAAAGAAAGAAATGGATTGGCGTGAGAGATCTAGACAACTATGGCTCAAGGAAGGTGATGCCAATACGAAATTCTTTCATCTTGCTTCCAGTGCTAGGAGAAGATTTAATCTCATCTCATCTATTAAAGTGGGTGAGAGAACCATTACATCTACTCGTGAAATTAGATATGAAGCTAGCCGGTACTTTAAAGAAGTAGCCAAGGTTGCACCAAGAGGTTTCTAGAGGATGCCATCGGCTAATTTTCCATGTGTCAGCAGTGATCAGATGGCTATGTTAGTTGCCCCCTTTACCGAACATGAAAAAGTGAAAGCAATCAAAGATTTGAATAATTAGGGAGCCCCAGGATCGGATGGGGTTCAGGTCTTCTTTTATAGGGAAATGTGGAACATTCTTAAGAAGGATGTGATGGAAGTTATACATGAGTTTGAAAAGGGCAACTTTAGTTTTGAAAGACTGAATAAGTCTTATTTGTTCTTGCTACCAAAGAAGTCGGGTGCGGAGAAATTTTTAGATTATAGTCCTATTGCTTTGTTGAATTCCATATATCTTATCATCAGCAAGATCTTAGCCAACAGAATTCATGATGTATTGCAAGATATGATTATGCTTGTCCAATCTGCTTTTCTACTTGGGAGGTCTCTGCGGGAATCATTCATCATGGCACAAGAAATGGTGATGGGATGGTAATAATACAACAAAGTGGTTATAATGATGTGATAATGATTGCGTTGTAGTATGTTGTGATTTGAAACATCATGAGTGTCATTGTGGTGAGTTGAGTACCAGTCATTACAACCATTATTATTATTTACTTTTCTAATTTTTACTGGTTTTATTCCAGGTCGTTTACTGTGAGGCAATTTATTGAATTACATCGCTCTTTGATCTCAAAATTATTCTCTAATTCCAAAAAGAATCCTTACATCTTATTAAAGAATGAATGAATGTGGACATTGTTTATCTACTTAATAAGAATCAATTGTAATGCTGGCAAAACTAACTATAAACAAGCACCAAATAATTTATTACTATACTTTAAACTATGTCTTTACAAGTTATAGTATTAATACTTACATGAAAGTACACAATAGACTAAGATTACATAATATATTAACTTAACTTACTAGTCTGATATCTACAGTAACACATACAACAGTTTTAGTGACAGACGCAAGCGTCGCTAGATCTCAGAAAACACTATATACAAACCTAAAGAGGAAAACTGAGGTCTGTAGCGACGTTTATGGTGACATTTTATTCTGTTAGTAAATATATGGGTTCATTTATACAAATAATTGGCTATACTACATATACATATATATTTATATCTTTTTCTTGTATTTGTATTTACGTATGTACATCTTCTGTGTCTCTCTCTTACTTAACACACATCTTCTTCAGATGTTCTTCCTTTGTATATTTATTCTGCCTTAACAACCTTAATACGCTGCAGCTGAGAAGCACTTAACAACTGTCATTAACTTTCTTTAATCAATTAAAAATGTGTCTAATTTGCAAGTGCACTTGTCGAGGGATACACAGCACCCAAAGGGTGGGACCAAACCTCTACTAAGCGCACCCTAATTCCCATTATGCCACTTAATTACGTTTTGCTTAACTCAGCGCAGAGCCTACAAGTCCCACGCACACATGCCTCTCAGGCCCCCGGCTCCTCAGAACAAGTTAGATACATGCTCATAAGTATGCTCGGTATAACCAATGTTCATGTTGTTTCGGGCACCCTGCACCGTGACGACTGAACTGCCATATGCAAGAATTCATAATATACTGCTGCATGCGGTTTGCAACGCACGATGTGGTGCTATTCTAGCGCCACATCTGCATTAGAAATCGTGCGCAGCTGCAGGCTGGAAGTGATTTTGGCCCTCAATTCGAGGGCCATAACTTATTAAAAAAAATAAAATAAATTACGAAATATAAAGTATTTACATAATACTATATAATTGTTCAATTAATTTTGAATTTTAAATAGATTTACTATATAAATAAATTCATTAAAGTGGGCTATTTTTACATGCTGATTTAGGTGCTTTCTTGGTTAATTACTTATAAATTAGTTAGCATATGGTCTAATTGACCTTATACAGAGTTAGATTACATATATAAGTATTTTATACATATTTTTATTATTATTATTTTTGAATTAATTTCTATTTTATTTATGTTTAAGTAGCAGTTTTTGGCTATTTAACTTATAAACTAAGTTAAAGTAGTACAAAAAAGGTATAAATATACTTTAACTAGTTTAAATTACTTAAGATATATTAACCTAAGTCTACATATTCAATTAACTTAATTATAACCCTAAATTACTAATTTATCTAATTTAATTTAACAATTTAGCTGTTGGCTTAATAAATTCATTATTTATTATATATAAAAGATTTAATTAAGGTGCAGGATTTAATATACTTATAATCTACATATATATATAGATATATACAATTTTATACAATATACAATATGCTACATATATATTTATTGAGTAATATAGTATTTCTATACTTACTGCCCATATCCATATATATATATAGATAGTATTTTAACTCAGATTTCAGTATACAGTATACTTACATAGTTAGTTATACAGTTATATATGTATATATACTGTCCAAGAGGTGATTAATTATATACACATACATTTCAGTATATATGTATATATACTTACATAGTTATTATGTACATTATAGTTATAGTTAGTTGTATATGTATATATACAGTATCACAATTCAGTATACTTAGATTTCAGTAGGAGGTGAGAAAGGAAGGATTAATTATGTTCAATTTTCTTTTCTAAAAGCAGCCGAAGCTACTATCCAAGAGATGAGAAGGGGAATGGTGTTTAATTTTCTCTTTTCTACAACAGCTTAAGCCACTGTCAAATGGGCTAACTGCTGCTGTAGTTAGTCCATTTGAGAAGGAAGGTGAATCCAAATGGTGAGAAGGGAAGGGTTTGGAAAGAAGGAAATATGTAGCTGCAAGATGCAGCAATTTACTATGTTATTGGGATTAAAGTCAATTAAAATCAACTGAAAAGAAAATAAGTAAATCCCAAATCTGACAAGGGTTCAATTTCTCACGAAAATCAATAAATGTCACAATTCAAATGCCCAAAAACCCTCATCAAAAACTTCATTTCAAATTAAATCCACAAATATCACTGAATTAATTCTTCCTAATGCTATAGACAGCATGAAGGAAGGATTAATTCAGTCAATTAAAACCATAAGATCAAATCCCAGTTTCTTGCAACCTTAAGGAGTATTGAGTACTCCTTAGGTTAGGAAATCACCATGCAAATTACCACAGTAATTATCAAAACCGATAATGTATGGTTCTTCTGAAATATCAAAACAGTATTGAGAACTCATTAAAGGTTTCACAGTAACTTGTGAATGCAAGATCAGACTAATGGATGGCTCTTCTGAGATGATTTCTGTCACCAGAAATCCTCTCAGAATCCTTGCCAACAGGGAATTCAACTCAGCTTCAATCTGTCAGATCAGGCAGTAAATCCAGAAAGCAATAAATCCTTAAAATCTATGTTGAAAAGAAATCTGACAAACTGAAAAATTCGACCCATAATCAAGGGCCTTTTGTGATCAAAGATGAGGTGACTGAGAAGCCCCTTAGGTGCTTGTGACGCCAATTTCAGATCTGAGGTTGAAAACCAACCAGATCTGAAATTGGATCAGAGTGTGTGGGTGAAAGATGAGAAAAATCTGTCGTGAAAAAATCAGAACTGGATTGTGAAAAAAAAATGGAGAGGGAGATAATTTGAAACATGGTTTGATGAATTCTTCCCCTCTGATCTGGACTGATCAGAGGAGGTGAGGGGAGGGAATTTAAGCCTAATTGTATTACTACAGCTACTTTAACCTATAGCGAAAATTAAACATTAACAATTATGTTAATTCTACTCTAAACTGCTTAACTATAGCTAAAACTAATTATGAAAAATTAAAAACCTAATCTAATAGGAAGAATGGGACCTATGGGTCCTTAGCCGGTGGCTAAGGAGGAAGAAAGGAGGAAGATGACTCTAGCGGAGGGAAGAGTCTGCTAGTGAGGCTCCAGTGTCGTCCTCAGGTGCTACGAAGTCCTTAGCGACAAGGAGTGTCGAGAGAAGGCGATGATTTCATAGTCGATGGCTGTGGAATCAGAGGCTGGATGGGGAGGAGAGACTAGAGTGGACGAATTGATCGCTAAGAGGTGTAGGAGGGAGCGATCCCTTGCGTGCGACACCACTGAGGTGCTTAAGTAGCAGCTCAGTGGCTGAGATCACCGCGCAGGTGAGAATAAACAAGATGCAGCCGGCGGCGAGGATGTGAGGGGCAGAGCGCGCGGTGAGCTGAGCACAAGATCTGACCATCAGATGAGATCTGGGGAGAGAGGTGAACTCATGCACCGAATTATGCGAAAGTTCAGTTCGAATCCAACCGCAAATCAAGATTTGAAGAGTGACGGACGGTTGAGATTGGTCGTGTTCTTCGCTCGCTACAGTGCACGTGAAGAGCAACAGGCCTCTCTTTGAAATGAGGGAAAAATTGCAGGAAGACCCTTGAACGAAGGGGTAGAAGAATTGCGTGCAGGCCCAAAAGTGAAAAGAACTATAACTGGAAGGGCCCTGCAGCCTTTAAAAAGGGTCCCTGCAGCTTACAAGTAGGTCCAAAGAGGAGTTTTTAAGGGTAAGAGTGTAATGCATGAAGGACCTAAGTGTAAACTACCTATTTCATAACCTAAATGATGTCCAATTGCCTTCAAATTTTTATATGTGCTTAATTGAACATTTAAGACATTGATTATGCTTCTGATTTGGCCTTTCAAACTTATTTATGTGTTCAATTGATGCATGGATCATCATTTGTATTTTACTTTTAGAATATCTCATTTTGTGACCTAATTATGAAATTTTAACACAGAGTAAAGGTTTTAGGTCTTTTTCTTTAATTCCCACACTTAACCCTTTTTATCTATTAATTTGATATTGTTTTACTCAGTGTCTAGCTTAATTTCAGCTTTTTAGCCATGATGAGTAGCCACTCATCAGATGGCATAGGCGAAAATCCAAGGCCTTCTTATGGAAGGTTTATTTCACTAAAGCCTATGACTCAATTTCCTGGCCGTATCTTTGGGAAACTCTTAAAAGGAGAAAATCCCCCCCTCTTTTGATACAATAGGTGAAGAGATGCATCACGACTGCTTCCTATCCTCCCTGATAAATGGGAAACCATGTCGAACCTGGATTCAGCCTCAGTGTGGGGTAAGGCAAGGCTATCCACTAGCCCCCTTGATTTTCAATCTTGCAATGGATACCTTGGCAAGATATGCTTGCAAGCTGGCAGTAGATGGGTTGATAAGGGGATACTCAATGACTAACAGTAGGGCATTGGCCCCCATTCTTTAATGCGCGGATGACACTGTGTTTTTTGTGGAAGGTGGGAAGAGGGAAATGTAGGTGCTATATTATATAGTCAAAATTTTTGGTGAGATTTCTGGTTTAAAATTAAATGGAAGTAAGTCCTCCTTGGTCTGCTTTGGTAGGAATGGTATAGACTAAAATGACATCTCCACCATCCTGGGCATGCCTATGATTTCACTACAAATCAAATACCTGGGCTTACCACTTAAGTGCACAAAAATGAAGAAAACAGATTGATCTTTTCTCTTTGAAAAGGTGGCTACGAAACTAGAGGGATGGAGCAGTTGCTACTTGTCGAAAGGGGGGAGGTATATTTTATTAAATTCAATCACCACATCCATTCCAGTCTTCTTCTCTATTCTCAAAGTTCCAAAGTCAATTTGGAAAAAAACTTGACATGATGCGTAAGAGGTTCTTTTGGAAAGGGGCTTCCCATCAAGGTGCCTTCCTCCAACCTGTAAAATGGGACTCAATTTGTTCGCCTAAGTATGGTGGCATGGGAATCAGATCCCTCAAAGAATTTAATGATGCCCTACTATTGAAGTGGGCTATTCGACTACTCTAAGGGGAAAAAAAATGTGGAAAACAATCATTTAGGATAGCTATGGGGGGCCAATGATGAGAAGAACCGCTTAAATCCTCATAAGTCGTCTCCTTTCTAGTCATTTGTGGTGTGTGCTTTGGTAGATAACTGGAATTTATTCAAGTCTGTCTTGGGTGATGAGAAAAGCTTCAAATTCTGGTTGGAAAAATGGCTACCTAGTGGGGTGATAAAAGATAGGTACCCTCTTGCTTTTTCAGCTGCTATTGATAAAAATGCTTTGGTGTGTGACTATTGGGACACAGCTTCTGAGAATTGGATGTTAAATAATGAGGAGGGGAATGGCCATGGAACAAGAACATGGGTAGAAAATGAGCATCTTCTGCAGGAACTTGCTGCTTTCAAACCTACGCCTGAGGACTGCGACACATACAAATGGGATGGGGCTTTCTCCTTAGCGGCTGCCTATGATAAACTCATCATTTCTTCCAAGATGGCAGAGGTTAATGAGATTGGGAAGAAGCTATGGAAATTGAAAGTACCATTGAAGGTACAAATTTTTTTGTGGTTATGTAGAAGAGATGGTCTGATAATGGGAGATTTGAGGCATAGGAGAATGGGCACCCTTGCTCATTTCTTCCATTTATGTGGGATGCATAATGACTCCAGTCTTCATATTTTTTCCACTTGCATGATTACAGATTGCATTTGGAGGAAGGTGTGCAGGGAAACTATTCCCACGTGGGAGAGTCTCTGGAGCTCCTTCTTGAGGGTGAATAAGCCATATTTGCCCATGGTGGCAGTATTATGGTCGGTGTGGAGAGCTAGAAATGAGAGTTTGTTTCAGGAGAGACTAGTGAATGTTGATAATATTGTAAATAATTGCTGGAATCTCATTCATCAATGGGGTTCATTCATGTAATTTTTTGCCCTCATTTAATCAATAAAAGCTCTCTCGGACTACTCCTTTTCAGTTCAAAAAAAAAATTAATGTCAAGGTCTTTAGTGACAGATTTATTCATCACTAAAGCCCTGAACGTGGGCGTAGTGCACATGCTCCCCCTTGCCTCCTCTCCTTTTGCGCACAAAATGCTCACGCACATTCTGGTGTTTTCAATCGTCCGATCGCAAGATCGAACGGCTTAAAATGCATTACACCTCATCACGGCCCCCGCATCTGATCATGCATGCAAAAGCATGTACAATCATGCGTGCACGCACCGCAGCATCTCCGTGCACCACGTCGACACCTTCATCGTAACCCGATCAAAATATGACGGCCAAATTAGGATCTCCACGCCTACTCCTTTAATTTGTGGTGTGCGGGGCTTCAAACCTGTGACCTCAGCTCCACGGAAGGGCGCTCGCTCGCTGTGCCAAACCGCCCTTCAAGGCGAGCTTTGGTTTAATGCATGCGCTGTCATGGCTATCGGATCAAGATCAAACGGCCCAGATCTGATCGCGCAATTGAGGAGAGAGAGGGAGTGGCGGGTCCTCGCTCTTTTAGCTGGGTCGGTTTGGGTGGTTGAGATGGTGCCACATGGTGCCATCTTGGCCATCCATCTTCATATGCTCATAGGTGGTGCCGCAGATGTCAGATTGGATCAATTTTTGCACTGTTGGTCTACGATCGTCGATCAGAACCCATCTGTGCAGTTGGATTTATCATCTGAAGAGCGGATTTACACCACCTGGCCCCTTGACCTCTGATCATTCTAAAATTGCATCTGATATTGTGAAAGTCCGATCGGGGTGATCTTGGAGTCGTCGAACTCCGATCATCACCCTACTCAAATCCGTACGGTTGGATCTTCAATCTGAGGCCCCAATATGATATTTCTCTATTACCTGACCACAAAAAGAGAAAATTAACCTAAACTTCATATAATCTAACTTAAATGCAAGATGATGCATGTTATGCAATATTTATAATGTATGATGCAACTATACATCTAAGAACATGCAAAAATAGACGATTTATGTGATATAAAAGTGTTTACATCACACCCCCATGCCTATCTTTTGCTAGTCCCTAGCAAAACTGCATGTTATTTATAAAAGAATTAGAATCAAATTTCTTGGGCAAAAGTTATTTTTCAACACTTAGGGATTTCAACTAAAACCTAAGCTACAAACAAAACAACACCCAAGTGTCTGCTAAAATACAGACCGCCTCAAGCCCTCACCTTATTCAAAGAAGAATCTTTTTTCTTTCTTATTTTCTAATTTTTTTGGATTTTTTTCAGTTTAGGATTTCGGATCAGCTTTCTATGGCCACTCAACTCACCCAAGAGTCGATGAGAACTCTAAGTTCTAAGCATCCTTTCGTGTGAAGTGCTAGACTCATTGATCGTCAATCAGAATGGACTTCGAGTTTCTATGCCTTTAGGTGACCTTAAAAAGAATTCTTCATAAAGGTGTATCTATCCGACCGATAGCTTTCTCCCTACTTTTATTTTTATGGGGTCAACACAAGGGAGAACCTAGCGTATATCTCCCTGGCTTATTCTACTTCCCCGCTTCTTCCTAAGTGTTTAGGAATTATACGTGCATTTCTTGAGTTGGGATCTGGACAACCGACCATTGGGCTATTACCTAGGATAACTTGCCAGCTATACTCATGCGGTAAAGTGTAGCTTATTTCTTTTTTTCCTTTATTTTTCTCCTTTTATATTTCTTTTTCTTTTACTTTTGGATATTTTTCTTTCTCTTTTCTTTCTTTAAGTAGGTGGCTTCCCTGACCTAAGATTTACCTAAAAATAGTAGGAAAGGAATGGTCATGAGGCTAGGCTCTAGACAATCGACCAATGGGTTGTTACCCATGATAACTTGCCAGCCATACCACCCTAGAAGGTTCATTAGCTACCCAATTTCCGTAAAATTGCCAAAAAGCAAGTCAGTGCAAATAGTGTGTAGATGCTTAGACTTAAAGTCTCCTCAAATTAGAGGGCAGGTTGATAAGTTGTGTACTTATCACCCAACTTATTAACCAATTAAAATTTGAATTTAGAATGGCAAGGACTCGAGAAACAAGTCCACATTTTAGTGGCCACTCGGGCTGATTAAGCTCGAAGGCCTGAAGGGTTTAAGTGTTCAAGTCATATCATATCATTACTATGATTGACAAATTTCTAGAGCCAAGTTCTCTTTTCCTAATTCAATTTTTTTTTTCAAAATTAAAGAGAAAATAAAAAGAATCTACGGAGCTAACAAGATGGTTTAGATAATGATATCCACCCCCCCATGCCTATCTAATGCAATGTCCTTATTGTATTAAAAAGACATAAAACAAAGTGAAGTAGAGAAGAAAGTACTTGAATTTCGTGATTAACAGGCCAGCTCTGAGATGAAAAAGAGACTGTATACGTGTTGAATTTAGTGCCGTCAGTTAGGCACACTATAAAAAGAAGAAGAAATAAAGAATTCACAGGTGCAGGTCAGAATCAGGATAAAATGATTCACCTCATGACTTGCCAGCAGATGTCCACAGATGTGGACCAGATTGTGTTGCAGACCCATACCCCATGGTTGAGTATCTCTAAGGTTCTGGATAAAAATTACCCAAAACCTGAGATAAGTATGCAAGCAGGGTCGGGCCTATGATTTGTGAGGATGCAACCCAAGACCAAAAAGTTGGGTTACAAAGAAATTAAGCTCAAAAGGATAATCAATGAATTCGTGCTTGGGTTGCACATCCTCAGAAAAAATGCCATAAGGGTCCTAATAGAAGGTTGGGAGTTTTAGACAAATCGGAACCCTTAGAATCAGCCTTCTGCTTGCTTCGGAATTGGCTTCCCAAAGTTTCATTTCCCAATTTTTATCCTTCATAATCAGAATTTCGAATTCCGGGACCTCCTGCATATTAATCACCCCATCTATAATTTCCAAGTCCAAGATTGATGGCTGAATCAAAATTTACTTAGGTCTAGTGATCTCAAAATCAAAATCATCAATATGATCAATGGGATCGGGGCTTTGAATTGAATCCTTAATAAAATGATCTGAATTTGCAATGCGAGCCCCAACAGGATCAAGTTCCTCAATTTTTGGGCCATCGAATGATTCATCGAGTTCCTCAGGCCCAGTCGTCTCACTAAAATCGTGTGCTGTAAACTCAGGTGAGACTTCACATAATGATTCTTCACCTTCATAATCAAAGAATTCTAAATCCGCATTAATATATGTCTCAAAATCATCAATCACTTTTTGTTCCATGGAGACATATGTTCCTCGTACCCTGGCTCAGGGATCTCATGTGAAGATATTAGTTCATCCTTATTTAATTGCTTTAGAACAACCTAGTGAACCATGGTCTCACAGGTGCTTGAGTGGACTAGAGCAACTACAAATCGCAACCTCAATTTCGATAACTTCCCAAGTAAAAACTCACCTAGGTCCTTATCCTTAACATCCTGAAGCCAATCCAACAAATACTTATTAAGATCGCCAATCATTTCAATCAGAGGCTCCAATTCTTCAGGGACAGGTATTGGTTGAGCTTCTAAAGATTGTATGGTATTCCTTAGGTTAGCCATCACCTTATCTTGGACCTGGTTAGCCTAAACCAAATGGTTTGGTTCAAGGTTGGGCAGGTTTGGGTTCAATGTAGGGGAGTCAATGAATTGAGGTTCTTGATACCCTCCCGGATAATAGGTCATTTCAGGTTGTCCATAAAGAGATGATGACCTATATGCAATGTAATCTAGGGAAGGGTAAGAATTAGCATATCCTTCATGATTGTAGATCATATTAGGTTGTCCAAATGAGGGCGGTGATCTATAATCGATGTAGCTCAAAGAAGGATAAGAATCAAGATCATGGTGTCCAGGGTTAGACCTTGAACACGGAGGTTCGGAATTGTATCCCCAATCAGGATTATCCCAACTAGAAGATGGATGAGAATAAGTCTGGTTGGAATAATAATCATTTTGGGAATAAGTAGTGGTATGAGGGTAGGAGTGGAAGTGCGAATAGGATGTGGAAGGATCCATGACAGAACAGGAGGAAGAAAGGTGCCCCACAATACAAACAATCAAACATGTCCTTAAGTGCGCTAGACTAAAGACCTACAGACTCCCAAAACCCATCTTGAGATGAAGAAACGATTTGATCTACTTCTTTCAGGTCAATCCAACCAGTTAGAGGGAGGGGCTGGGGAGAAGGTTTTTCCTTTGGCTTTCACCTCAGGTTCCTTTGATACCCCCTAACCGCAATCGTTTGATTTTGCTCCCCTAGCTAGACATCAAATTGAACAGTAGAAAGTAAACTAATTGAAAATAATCTCGATATGGGCTACGAAGAGCGAGTCCAATCCTTAAGGCCAACGTCTACTCTGTTTTAATTAGGATTAGGTTTGAATGTACTTTGAAATGTGATCGACCCTTTATCTGGGTTGTGTCCTTAATGATTGATTGATATGTGTGTGCGTGCACGATCAGTGATTTTCAAGCAAGATTATTTTCGGATGTGGTGAATTTTAGGGTTTAAATCTTACTTAGTAGCTTTTAGAATTCAACTTTAGGTCTATTGAATCAAGTTCAGTTGGCACACCAGGTTTTGAAAGCACAAGATGTCTTCCTTTGAAATCAAACTAAAAGTGTGGAGTGCTTGGTTTAGTCCTAAAAGTTGAACCTATCTGGTAGCTACTTGATGAGTTATTTTTAGTTGAAGTGGTGTAGCCCAAACAACTCAAACAAATTGGCCTAATGCACCACTTAATTAGGCACACAAGTGATTACCTAATCTGATTTCTACTCAATTATGTGTTGATGAGTGTACCAATCCCAATAATCGGGTTACTGGTTGAGTATGAAGAATCAGAAGAGGTGTACCTCTGTGAGATTTTTTAAAATTTTTCCTTTATATGTCGAGGGTGAGATGGGTGGAAGTGTCAAACAAACAATCAAAACTAACCTTAGAGTTTATGCAAGCTCCTAGGTTAATTAAGGTTTGTGTTATTAGGTGATGGAATGAAATCTAGTGGGTGGGGAGGTGGGGATAAACTTATAGATCCTTCAATGTTACTTTACTCCAATTTACCGCTTTATCCCATCTCGAGAGAGTACCTGCAATCACAATAAGAAAGGAGAGAAGTGATGTAAAAGATAAGTAAGGCGGGAAAATGCGAAAAATCAAAGATCGTCGCCTCCTCGACAATGGCGTGAAAATGTTGAAGCGGAGAATCGTCACAAAAAGAGATGAGTTTTAAAAATCCGTCCTTGTAGCATAATTTGTGAGAAAAATCTGTCAATAGATAATTTTACCGAAACTCAAAAGCAATTCTGAGTCAAACACCGGGAGGCAGACATTGATTAAAAATCATGTTTGATTTGTTGTCACGAAGCATATTACCTAGTCGAATTAAATCTAAACTAGCTATCTACTTAAAGAATAATTAATAGAAGAGAGAGAATAATACAAATAAAGACAAAAAAGAGATAGAATAAAATGGATTTCATAACTACAGAATAATGTCCATTACAACTAATCACTACACTAGAAAGCTGGAAATATTACAACTAGAAAGTGGTAAATCTACTCTAGAAAGCAATAAAGAGAACGGAGGTGAGAAATTATCATCCTCAACAGCTGCTTGGAGGACGAGCCGCATTAACGAAGTGCACGGACGAAGGAGGTTAGATGCTGGACGAAAGAAAATGACGACGGATGACGAACGATGGGGCAGGACGATGTCGTGATGGGATCCACTTATCGAATGGCGGTGAGAGGACAACTGCGGGATACTCTACGAAAGAGGTGAGCAGATGGAAATTATTTTTGTGGTGCTCCACACCCACCCTTTGATTTATGGTGCGTGGGGCTTTGAACCCATGACATCAGCTTCGCAGAAGGGTGCTTGCCCGCTGTGCCAAGCTACCCTTTGAGGTGAGCTTTGGTTTAAGGAGTGCGCTCTCGTGGCCATTGGATCAAGATCCATCGGCCTAGATCTGATCGCGCTATTGAGGAGAGAGAGGGAGCCACAGGTCCTTGGTCTTTTAGCTAGGCTGGTTTGGGTGGTTGAGATGGCACCACGTGGTGCCATCTTAGCTGTCCATCTTCATATGCTCATAGGTGGCGCCGCAGATGTCGAATTGAATCGATTTTCACGTCGTTGGGCTATAATCGTCGATCCGAACCCATTCGTGCAGTTGGATTTGTCATCTAAAGGACAGATTTACACCACCTGGCCCCTTGACCTCTGATCTTTCTTGGACTACATCTGATACTATGAAAGTCTGATCGGGGTAATCTTAGAGTCGATAAACTCTGATCGTTGCCTTGATTAGATCTGTACAGTTGGATCTTCAATCCGAGGCCCCAATATGATATTACCCTATTACCTGACTACAAAAAGAGAAAATTAACCTAAACTTTATACAATCTAACTTAAATGCAAGATAATGCATGTTATGCAATATTTATAATATATGATGCAACTATACATCTAAGAACATGCAAAAATAGATGGTTTATGTGATATAAATGTGTTTACATCAGAGTCCAAGAACTAAATCTAGAGATGGGTCCCTTGGTCATCCATGATGGTCTTTAAATAGACTAAGGGCTTGGCTCTCTAGAGAATTATAGATTTCTCTGGAAGGGCCTTCATCTTCACATCAAGATGGATGGGAGTGGGTCTTCTTAGATCCACAAATTGTGGATCTAAGAATGGACTAAGTGGTTTGCTATTTTTAGGTTTCAAGAGGTGGCTTCACTTAGTGAAGATTCTAAAGGACTCTAGAGTGGGAGGCTAAGTGTGTGTGTGTTGGTGTGTGTGCATGAATATGTGGGTGTGGCTAGGTGGTTTAGGTTGAGTCCTATAGGTTTAGTTGATTGGGTTTAGGTAGGTTTCTAGAAATAATATTATAAACCCTAATACTAAAGTGATAAGTGCAATTAAACCTATTACAAGTTTAATTGAATGGATGTGTATCTAATTGGGAGAGAAAATTACCAATTAGGTCAGGCTTGAGTCAATTGGACTCTCACTAAGTCTAATTAGACTTGTGTTGGTTGAGATCTAAGCTCAATTGTGCTCTTTGACTCCAATTGACTAGGTGAACTATAAATGACTTAGATCCAAGTCAATTGGGCTTGGTGCGAACCTAATTAGGTTCCTAGAAAGGTCTTAAGGTAGTGTGTTGGAACCTTGTTCCACATCTTATTTTGGTGTTAAACAAATTATTATGGATTAATGTTTGCAATTGAGTTCTTTTCAGATTTAGGTGAAGATCAAGGCAAATAGGAAGTGATGGAGGCATGATGATGAGAAAGGGAAGATGATGACATGAAGGAGGCAAGATGACAAGGATGAGTCAAGGAGAAGAAGATCATCTTCAACCTTTAGTTTTTTAGTTTAGTTTTTCTTAGAGAATGTATGCCACTTAACAAAGGAATATAACCTAGATCGTAAAAATAATTAGAGATAAATTAGGATTAATATTGCGATCATTTTCAAAGTACGTAATGATTAAAACACTTAAAACAGGTACTTGTAAGCAAGTACCGGTACTATTCATCAGTACTGGTATTTGCAAGGCATAGGTTTGAGAATTTGACTCAAACTGTGAACAAGTACCGGTACCAACCATGAGTACCGGTACATGTTGGCCACAAGTTGAAGCCTTTACTCTGGCTTGAACCTCACAAGTACCGGCACCCATAATGAGTACCAGTACAGGTAGGTTACTGTGCCCAAGAAATTTCAAACTTGGGAGTCACAAGTACCGGTACCCATGATGAGTATCGGTACCAGGACTAATGTACTGGTGGCAGTGAGCTACTAGTACCGGTACAGGTACTTTAGTACCAGTACCATCTAGCCATTATCTCATAACAGAACGGCTAGAATATTAATTCTAACCATATGAATGTTGGGAATTAAATCCCAATGTCTAGTAGACGAGTATCCTAGGTCCTAAACTTTATAAAATAATCCTATGACTCTGTTTGCACATTAGAGATGCAAGAAAGATAAGAAAATAATCCTAGAGCTATATTTCATACGTTCCACCATATTCAAAGAGGAAGAAATAGTTTGCTGCTTTTCAATCTCGCTACGGGTTTAGCAAACACATCAACATATTTTGTTCACGCATTCTCAAGGCATTCACGTCCGCACTAGTCTCTCAAATCAGCAATATTATTCTACATGTTGTTCAGAGGCTTAGGAACTTAGTTGTAAGATTTGTCTTTCTTACACATGTACTTCTTTTGTATTTGAGCTTGCTGTTCATTGGGTTGTAACAAACCCGCTGTTGTATTTGGGTTGAGGTAACCCATTAATTACCTCGGATTAGTAGATTAATTTCCTCGAGGTTAACGGAATCGAGTTAAAATCCTAAGCTAGGAGGGTTAGGTAGTGGAGTACCTAAGTGAGTGGGGATCCAATATACATCTTGTGCCATTTTCTGTGGATTGATATTTGTGCAATTTTTTTTGTATTACTAATATTTTGTTTAAGTATTTGTGCATGTAGCCATATCCTATACTCAGATCCTATCAGGTGGTATCAGAGCGAGGTTGTGAGATGACATAACAACTCAACTCGCAATGGCATCTACATCAAGGCACACCGAAGGACAGTCTTCTACCCGTCCTCCCTATTTTGATGAGACGGACTATGGGTATTGGAAGAGGAGGATGCAAATCTTTCTCAAAGCAATGGATGAGGAGGCTTGGACCCTCATTCAAGAAAAATACTCAGACCCGGAGCCACAAGAAGGAATAGCGTGGACAATGAATCAAAAGAAAAACATCACTAGTAACGCAAGGGCGATGAACGCACTGTATTGTGCATTATTGGAGGAATTCAACCGCATCTCAGCATGCAAGTTAGCATTTGAGATATGGAACACTCTTGATGTCACCTATGAAGGTACAAAAAGGAACACGTATTTCTATTTTAACATAAAATTATGAGTGTTTCAGGATAGAAAAAGGAGAAACAATCAAGGACATGTACACAAAATTTGGAGAGATTGTGAATCCAATGAAAAATCTTAGAGTCAAGCTTAAAGAGGAGCAACTTGTAAGAAAGGTCTTGAGATCACTTACAAGCGATTGGTCTCCAAAGACCACAGCGATCCAAGAGGCAAAGGATCTATCCACTCTCCCCTTGGATGATCTGATTGGAAACCTCATGGCATATGAAGTTCAATTGAAGAACATAAAGATGAGTGAGGAGAAGGCAACAAGCAAGAAGAAAAGTATTGCTTTTAGAGCAATCACAGAGGACTCGGACTCAACATCGAAATCTGAAGACAAGGAGATGGAAATGCTTACTAGGAAATTTTAGAAATTCCTCAAGAAACAAGGTAAGCAAGTCGATAAAATTTCAACTAATGTTATTTGCTATGAGTGCAAGAAAAAATGCCACTTGCGAAAGGATTGCCCCGTAAATAAGGACAATAGGAAAGAAACAAAGGAGCCCAAGAAGAAGAAGAGGAAGAAAGCATTTAAAGTGACATGGGATGATAGCAACTCTAAGATGGACACCAACTCTAGTGAATCGGATGACGATGAGGTCGCACATCTTTGCTTGGTAGCAACTACAGAAGATACAGGTAATGAGGTAAACCCTGATTTCTCTTTTGAAGAATTATTAGAAGCTTATGAAGAGCTATATCATAAAGCTAAGTCATTTGAGAAGGAAAATAAGGTTTTAAAGAATAATTACCAAACATTAGAAATAGATAAATCATGTTTAGAAATGGAATTAGAAATGTCAAAAGAGACTAATAATTAGTTGCATGCGAAGATAGTAGAGCTAGAAGATATTTATGAGCATTTTGAGGAGACTTTAAATAATCTCAAAACAACTACTAGGCTAAACACTGAATTTTGTGATTCTTTAAAATCAAAATTTAAGAGTAAAAAGAATACACAAAATCAATCACATGTACCTAGGCATACATCGATGTACCAAAAGGCCAAAAATCCCAAGAATTATAGATCTAACAGAAGAGAGGTCTATAAATCTTAGGGTTTGAAAGGTACTAACTTGAAAGGACCCACAAGAAAATGGGTACTTAGAAAAGATATTTTACATTATTTTGCAGGAATAGATCAAAGAGATCAGTAGGTGTTCAAGGCATACAACGAGAAACTTCAACTATTCTATAGGATGAATGAAAACCAAGAATGATGGCCTAACGGAGCTTGGTACCCACATTCATCATTCTACTATTGGTAAATGTTATGATGTGATATTGTTTACCCTTTCTTTTTTTGATGGCTAACAAAAAGGGGGAGAAAAATAAAGGACAAATAGCAATATTTTTAGGGGGAGCATACATTAAGGGGGAGGATTAAATAGTTTATTTTTCCTTCATATAACATTACTAAAAATAATCTTGTCTTTAGTATATCTATTTGCAAGATATTTTTGTCAACACCAAAAAGATGGAGATTGCTAGAACCTTGTTCCACATCTTGTTTTAGTGTTAACAAAATTATTATGGATTAATGTTTGCAATTGAGTTCTTTTCAGATTTAGGTGAAGATCAAGGCAAACAGGAAGTGATGGAGGCATGATGATGAGAAAGAGAAGATGATGGCATGAAGGAGACAAGATGACAAGGATGAGTCGAGGAGAAGAAGATCATCTTCGACCTTTAGTTTTTCTAATTTAGTATTCTTTACAGAATCTATGCTTCTTAACAAAGGAATATAACTTAGATCGTAAAAATAATTAGAGATAAATTAGGATTAATATTGCGATCATTTTCAAAGTACGTAATGGATTAAAACACTTAAAATAGGTACTCATAAGCAAGTACCGGTACTCTTCATCAGTACTGGTATTTGCAAGGTACAGGTTTGAGAATTTGACTCGAACTATGAACAAGTATCGGTACTAACAATGAGTACCAGTACATGTTGGCCATAGGTTGAAGCCTTTATTCTGGCCTAAACCTTACAAGTACCATTACCCATGATGAGTATCGGTACAGGTAAGTTACTGTGCCCAAGAAATTTCAAACCTGGGAGTCATAAGTACTGGTACCCATGATGAGTACCAGTACCAAGACTAATGTATTGGTGGCAGTGAGCTACTAGTACCGATACAGGTACTTTAGTACCAATACCATCTAGCCGTTGGCTCAGAATAGAACGGTTGAAATATTAATTCTAACCTTTTGAACATTGGGAGTTAAATCCCAACGTCTAGTAGACAAGTATCCTAGGTCCTAAACTCTATAAAATGATCCTAGAACTCTTTGTTTGCACACTAGAGATACAAGAAAGATAAGAAAATAATCCTAGAACTATATTTCATACATTCCACCATATTCAAAGAGGAAGAAATAGTTTGCTGCTTTTCAATCTCGCTATGGGTTTAGCAAACACATCGACGTGTTTTGTTCACACATTCTCAAGGCATTCACATCTTCACTAGGCTCTCAAATCGGTAATATTATTCTATATATTGTTGAGAGGCATAGGAACTTAGTTGAAAGATTTGTCTTTCTTACACCTGTACTTCTTTTGTATTTGACCTTGCTACTCATTGGGTTGTAACAAACCCGCTGTTGTATTTGGGTTGAGGTAACCCATTAATTACCTCAGATTAGTAGATAGATTTCCTCAGGGTTGAGGGAATCGGGTTAAAAACCCTAAGCTGGGAGGCTTAGGTAGTAAAGTACCCAAGTGAGTGGGGAACCGCTATACGTCTTGTGCCATTTTCTATGGATTGATATTTGTGCAAATTTTTTTTGTATTACTAATATTTTGTTTAAGTATTTGTGCATGTAGCCATATCCTATACTCAGATCCTATCATAGTGTACTAGGCTTAGGGCACTTTAATTTAGGCTCCCTAGGGTGTAGAATTGGGTTTAGGGCCTTAGGAAATCAAGATCTAGGCTTGATTTCAAAAATAGTGATTGGAGAAGGGTTCCAGACGTCTGATTTATTAATCAGACAACTTATACATCAAAATTAGAAGTCAGACTCTCTGGTTTGGACATCCAATGTCAAATCAGGGTGAAGTTTAGGTTTTGTCTCATAATTTTGTAGGAATTGGACGTCTGAAACCTTGTCTGGACATCCAATATTCTAGTAAAATTGGGTTCTAGGTCTGCGAGTGGTGTCTATGGGACCTAGACGTCCAACAACCTTCTTGAACGTCCAGATATGGGTTGGAAGATGGGTTTTAAGGCATTCTAAGCTAAGGTGACCTAATCTAAGGGTGGCTAGGATTTAGGAAGGTCACTAGGGCTATCCTAATGCTAGGAAAGGTCCTATGTTCCTCATAGTTTAATTCCTACATTAAAATTCTACTAGTAAGGTAGTATACCTCATCCCTACATTATTTCTTCATCTTTATTCCAGGACTTCTACTTCAGCTCTACTGCAACTCTAGCTTCTTCCCTGCTTCAGTTCCAGCTTGAGGCCATCTCCTGAGCTTCTTATTGCCTACAATCCAAATAATGCACTAATCAGTACATTATTGCATTATTTCATGAATATCTAAGTGAAACTAGAAAGATGTAATGTATACTATTTATGCATGAATTACACTACAATTATGCTAAGTTCTAACTTAATTTAAGCCATTTAAGTCCTATGATTGCTGCATAATCATAATGCGCCTGCCACTTTTTAGTAGTGCATGCTAGCCATATTTTCTAATATGGTAGGTAAGTACCTTGGAGTCTTTATGGATGACTTCTTGGTGTTTGGTCAAACATTTGATGATTGCCTTCTATACTTGGTTCAAATCCTCCGGTGATGCATTGAGGTGAACCTAGTTCTCTACTAGGAAAAGAGCCACTTCATGGTTCTTGAGGGCATCGTACTTGGACACCTTATGTCTGAAAAGGGTATCCAAGTTGACCAAGCAAAGGTGAATCTAATTTCCAAACTTCCTTTGCCTTCCTCTGTCAAAGATATTCAATCTTTTCTAGGGCACATCAATTTTTATTGACATTTTATATTTGACTTCTCTACGGTTGCACACCCCTTGACTAATCTTCTCTCAAAGGACACTTCCTTTTAGATGAAAAGTGAGCGTGGTCATGCATTCAAAATCTTGCACGACCGAGTAACTCAAGCTCTCATCCTATAATCTCATGACTGGTCTTAGCCATTCGAGATCATGTGCGATGCATCTAACTACGCAATAGGAGTGGTTCTTGAGCAAAAGATTGATGGAAAACCAGTGGTAATATATTACGCCAGCAAGACACTGGACAAGACTCAGCGTAATTATACAATTACGAAGAAAGAGATGCTGCCGTAGTATTTAGTCTAGAGAAATTCAGATCATACCTCTTGGGATCTCATGTCATTATCTACTCAGATTACACTACTGTGAGGCACTTACTTGCAAAGAAGGATGCTAAACCAAGGTTAGTTTGATGGATCTTGATCTTGCAAGAATTTGACCTCGAGATATGCGATAAGGTGGGAAAACAGAGTGTGGTTACTGGTCATTTATCCTGTCTTCCTTCTTCAATCATTGATCCTTTAGGACCTATTATTGAGCATTTTTCAGATGAGCATCTTCTGAGCATTGATGCTGGACTTCCCTGGTATGCTGATATTGTTAATTATTTGGCATCGAACCAGTTCTCATCTGATTGGCCAAAAGTCAAGAAAGATAAATTGATTTCAAATGCCAAGTATTATGTCTGGGAAGATCCATATCTCTTCTACATCGGTGCTGATCAAATCATCCCAAGATGCATTCCTGATGCCAAGGTCAATGATATAATCTCTTTCTGCCATGACTAGGCCTATAGTGGCGATTTCTCTGAGAACAAAATCGCAACGAAAATCCTCCAGTGCAACTTTTATTGGCCGACACTCTTTAAGGGCACACACAATTATCATAGAGCATGCGCTCGTTGCCAAACCTTAGGCAACATGAGCAATTGCGATATGATGCCCTTGAACCCAATTATCGTGTGCGAGATTTTTGACATATGAGGGACTAATTTCATGGGTCCATTCCTTAATTCAAATGGTTTTGAATATATCCTTCTGGCTATGGACTACATGTCTAAATGGATAGAAGTCGTTCCAACTTGAACCAATAATCACAAAGTGGTAATTAAATTTATTCATGAGCACATCTTTTCCCAGTTCAGTGTCCCATGAGCAACATCTCTGATGGGGGGCCCTATTTTGTGAATGTGCACTTACAATCCCTGCTGAAGAAATATGGGATTTCGCATTGGATTTTGACTCTAGATCATCCCCAGACTATTGGACTGGCTAAGCTCTCCAATTGGGAGATCAAGAAATTCTTTAGGTCATTATCAGACTTGACAGAAAAGATTGGTCAAACTGACTTCTGGAAACATTATGGACCTATAGGATTGCCCATAAAACCTAGCTAGGGATGTCTCCGTTCAGGCTAGTTTATGAGAAGGCATGTCACCTTCCTGTAGAAATGGAGCATAAGGCCTACAAAGTAGTACGGAAGTGCAATATGGTTCTCGAGAAGGCTGAAATCCACCATCATTTTCAAATGAGCGAGATTGTTGAACTATGCAATGATGCATACGAGAATTTGCGTATCTACAAGGAGAGGATTAAGGTTCTTCACGAATGCACATTTCACAAAAGACTTTCTATCTTAGTCAAAATGTGCTTCTTTTTGTTGCCTGACTCAAATTCTTCCTAGGAAAACTAAGATCAAAGTGGATTGGACCTTTTCTAGTCCATAGGATCTTTGGAAATGGAGCCATTGAAATTAGTGAACTCAGTCAAGATTCGAACACTTTTGTAGTGAATGATCGAAGACTAAAACCATTCCTTAAGCTGACCGATTTGAAATTTGTTGAAGAATCTTTTGATCTCCATTCCTCTTGAGCTACATTGCACCCAGCTGATGGCGGTAAACTTAGAGCTTAACGGGAGGCAACCTGTCATTTGAAAACCTGAGACCTTTCTTATCCTACTTGAACTGTATTCCTACTGCACTTTAGGGTTCATAATTTAGAATAGTCAACTCCACCTTCAATATTCATATTAGGGCTTGAAATTGTTTGCAACAACCATTCCAACCCAACCACCCACCCTTTTAAACCTGTTCTAAAATATGAACTAAGCTGAATTTGAACCCATCTTGTTTGCAATGAGGGCATTGCAAAACTTAGGCATGGGAGGGTATTAAAGTGCAAATGACTGGAAATTCAATTCTTACAAAAGAAAAAAAAATCAAATGAAAGGAGAGGAAATCTTTTGAACTAAATTGCAAATCAGTGAGGAAGAAGAGGGAGACACAGAGAGAAAAAGGAACAAATTTGTGTTAGTCTCAGCATTTGATTATGGAATAGTTAACTTAAGTTCTAGGCTAGAACGAATGATGAATTAAGACCTGAAATTAGGGGATAGGTGACATATACTGACTTTAGACCTCTAGGGCCTATATGGCTTAAAATTTGAGTATTTGTTAAGATATGGATAATTCCTCAAGTGGTTGAGGAAGTTGAGAAGCTGATGTATTAAGTCTAAGGCTTAGGGCATATCTAGACTCTTTGCCTACCCTTTGGTTTGCAGGTCTTAGTAACTTAGGCATTCACATCTCACACACTGGTCTGGTTCAGCAAGCTTTATGAAGAATAATACCAAAAAATTCTTCTATCTAAAAAAAATGGTTTCTTGAAAACCTGACTTAGGAATGACTTGAAAACATAAGTTGATTAGAAGAGTTCCTACCACATGAGAGGAGTAAATACTCCCCTTGAGGATGTGTTATGACATATCATCTCCCCGGTGCTTGTCTTCTAGGATATTTAAATTGAGGGTGTCTGTAGATCATAACAATATACTAGAGGGTTAGGATGAATAGCATCTCTCAAATAATTCAAATCAAAAGTACACAAATAAATCCACAAAAGATTCAAGCATAGATTACACCTGGATTTATAGTAGAAACCCAAACTAGGTGAAAATCACTACTTAAGCCTCTCAACTTAGGATTTTCCCAACTAGTCGAAGCTAGTCAATCCATTAACGTACCACTTGAACTAGGGTGGCACAACCTCTTTACAATGAACTCTTCTCTTACTAACCTAAAGAGAAGCAAATGACAACAACAAATTTCTCCCAACAACTTGGGATTCATTAATTAAAAGCAATAATATATATAAAAGTACAATGAAGAACCTATGGAACCTCAATAAAAGTTGAACCAGAATTTAAATGGAGGTTTGAATCATCATGCTTTGAAAGGAGTGAAAGCAGAAGAGTAGAAGCACTTAAAGAAGCACGATGAGCTCTTTGTTTTTGAGAGGATTTTTCTACTTGAGAGTGTGTTAAAAAGGGTTGCGTACGACCTCTTTTTATACTAGCAAATTGACCCAAAAAGAAAATCCAATTAGTCGATCAATTAAGGTAGATTGGTCGATCAAATTGATGTTTGGTTGATCAATCTAGTTATTTGACCGATCATTCTTTGGTCGATTAATTAACCTAAATGGTCAATTAAAAGTGTATTAATCAACTTCCTAAAATAGGCTGGTTTGATCGATTAATTAAGTTTTTTGATCAATCAATTAATCTATTTGGTCGATCAATAACCCTAAAAACATGATTTTAATAAGAAGCACAAAATTCCATTTGAGACTTATTTTGAGGTCCCTTACAAAATATTCTAGACTCAATAAAGATCAAAGACACTAAGATACGGATCAACATTCTTCTAACTTAATCTATGAGAGAAGATTTGATCCATGAGAAAGAGTCTCGAAATATTACTCTTGCAAAAAACATAATTTTTGTGCATCAAAACAAAGGCACTTACATTTTCCCCCTTTTTGATGACAACAAAATTATAATTATGTATAGAAATATGAATTGAAATAGTTATGCATAATATCTCTCCCTTTTTGTTTCAGCAAAAAGTAAAACATGTTGCTGTTAGTTTCAATTATCTCTTCCTTAAGCATGTAAACGAAGCAGTAATAATTCCAACATGCAATTTAAAGAGAGAAATACTTAGCTGAAAGAGAGATAGTAACCATGCATATAACAATATAAATGAGTTTAAGTAAGCATTGCAAGATAAAGAATAGTCCACAGAAATATAAAGTTTTACAAACCATAAAGCTAATAGAAATAGAAACTAAGCTAAAGCTACTCGTCTAGAGATGCCATGAATGCATCCATCGTACTCTGGAGGTCAGTATCTAACTTGAGATCCATCTAGTTAGATCGCTCTGAAGAAGCAGGCTGGCTAAGACATAGGCATCTCTGAGTTGACAATTTAGGGATCGACTGCCTAGATGTCTCGCAAGGAGGTGTCACCTGCTGGTCTACTAGTGCTGTTACAGTAGGAGGAGGAGCTGCTGATGATGGAGGCATGGTAGTAGATTAGCGAGGACGAGGAGGCCTGTGAAGCTACTACTAAATCCCGTGAATAGACTCTCCAAGTCTATCCAAAAACTAGCCTTGAGCATTTAGGTATTCGGATACTTGATGCCCATGTCTCATCATTACCATGTCTATCTCTCTATATCGGTGCATCATCAACAAAATACGACCAATCACATCCTAAATGCTAACAAAATCCCTACCAGTAAGTGGTCTGTCCAAAAGGCCCCACTCTTACTGGTAGAAGGATGAAGAGGGTTGCACTGGAGGAGGATAGGTCATAGTGAAGTGATCATATGGTGGGAAAGGACGAGGTACTACTGAGGACTCCTGCTGCTGCTACTGCTCCTGGGCTGCATCCTCACCGTAGGCTCCCTGAGCTTGCTCCATCTTTGTATAAGTGAGCTTATCAAATATGGAGAATCGTAATAAACTATTTATGATTGATATCCATTGGAACACTAAAATGTAGGAAGATATGAGAAAGAAGTGTCCCAAACTGAAAGGAGCTGGTGGGTTGTGGTTTCAGTTGAATCGCTTGTTCTTAAGAAAAGCATAAAGGGTAATGAGCATAATTCCATGGTAGTTCTCAAATGAAGTGGATTTAGACAAAATTTCAAAGAAATGCACGATTAAGAAATCATGGAAGACAACAAAAATAACGAGACTTGGCAAGACAACCCAAGTCATAGTGTAAGGGAGTGAGTAGGGTCTCCCTAAAGGCATCCGTTTGTGTCTACTGATGAAGCTCCAGAAAAGTAGGACCCATAGACGGACACCCGAGAATTTCAGAAATCACATCAGCATTGACCAGAACCTCTTTGCCATAGATGTTAGAAGTCAACTCAATGCTAAATCCCTCACCTATGCTCTTTAGATTTGCATAAAATAGGTCACAGGTCATTGGATCAACACCAAGTATGCTGCTATTCTTGGAACCTGCATAAAAGTTTCTCTCAAAAAGACATAAAATTTGGTGATACGTAATATTTTCATGGATTCCGGGAAATCTAGACTCGAAATAGGAAAAATCAACTGGTCTACCAACATGCGATGAAAGTTTGGCTAGGACTGAAAAACAATCACAAGCGGCCTCTGTGATGAAAAAGCAGTCAAAAGTATCATCACGATGAGTAGAAAAGGAGGCACGTGCGCGTTTTGGAGCCATAACAGATTAAGGAAAGCACATTGGTCGGTCAATTAAGCAAGACTAGTCAATCAAAAGCAAGTCAAACATGGTTATGAAAAATGGTCTTTTGGTCGATCAGTCAACAAAATTTGGTCGACCAAAACTGAACAGATGCGAAAAAAAACAAGATGTACACAATGATTTGCTCACATATACTATAAGATTTCACAAACACATGATTAAGCAAGAAAATAATCAAATCTACTCATAGTACATCTAATGCTTAAGAAAATTCAAATGAAACTGATTTAATCTAAGTTTAGAGTGTACCATGATTGATCAAGGGAGCACGGTGTGGGTGTAGATTACTATGAGCACGGCCAATGAGCAGGGAGTGCACACGACTGGAAGGTTTGCATGCATGAAGGTCGAGGACACACAGAGATGGCAGCATAAAGGGTGCATGAATGTGGCGTTGCACACACGGAGGATGCACGAACGTGACATTGCTTGCTCTTGTGAGGAGCGATGGTAGTCAGTGGCGCCAAGGAGATGGGTTGATCAGGTCGGCCAAAAGAGGAGAGGTGGGGTTGGGTGGTTCGAAGTTTTGTCAATGGTGAGGTTAATGAGGGACCAAAAGTGGAATATGGGTAGTAAAAAATAGATTTTGAGGTAAAAATATTGGTGTTTTATACAAATCGAGTTAGCAAAATGGGTAAAAAATTTTATGGTATGTAATCGGATAGATTAGGTGTGATTGAGGAGATTTGGGGCATGATTAGAGATGATTTGGATCACAATCTCAAAAAGTGAATCCACCCAGTTTTGGTCAATCAAAACCTCATTTTGGCTGATCAAAACACTAAATGATTGATCAATTATGCTCATTGGTTGATCAGGGTTCAAATGATTGGAGGGAAAATTCCCGCCCAACCAAATTGGTCTATCAAACAACTAAGTTGATCAATCAAAACTCAAATTTTTGGAAGGAAATTTCCTGCCAAGGAATTTGGTCAATGAATCAAGGATTTTGATCGATCAAAGGTTGAAAACATAGCAATAAAAAATTATCAGTTAAGCTCTTTTAACCTAGATAAACCTAATGAATGGAAAATTAGGTTAAATTTTTCCTTTAGCAAAGGTTTTATAAAGATATCAGCTAATTGATTTTCTATTTTAACAAATTCTAAGTTGATTTCACCTTTTAGGAAATAATCTCTTAGAAAATGATGCCTAACATCAATATGTTTAGTCCTAGAGTGTTGAACTGGATTTTTAGATAGATTTATGGCATTGGTGTTGTCACAAAGTATTTTGTTATTCTTGTAGGATAGGCCAAAATCTTATAGGGTTTGTTTCATCCAAAATAGTTGTGAATGTTGGTGCTAGAGCACCACGATCATTTGTTTTGATGATAACAAAACACGTGTTATTTAACATTTGCACTTTGGAGTCTTAGATTTCAGGTCAATTGCAAATGTAGACGTGTTTAGACGGAGTTCGAGCTCGCATCCAGGACGGATTGGAGGAGGTTGATGGAGAATAGAAGAGATTCGCGAGGAGCGATATATTGAAGAAGGAAGGAGATGAAGAATATGATAGATTTCCTTCTCTTGTACTCATTGTATTTTTCGTTTCCTTTGTTGCTCTTTATTTTTGTTACTTAGATTTCTGTTAAAGAGCCTCAAAGTACCCTAACAGTAGTCCTAGGAACACCTGCACAACCCTAGGATACTTACGTTTTCTGTAGAGAACTTAGAAAACCAATATAGGGTTTAAACAGTACTTCCAGACGTCTGATAAAGTGTTTTAAGACGTCTGACTGTTGATTCAGACGTCTGATAACATTTAGGCTGGACTTAAGTAGTTCTGTCTGATGAAATCAGACGTCCAGACCTTAGACCAGACGTCCTAGGAGACGTCTGATGACTTTGCTAGACGTCCAATTAGTGGACCGTTAGCTGGCTTAACAAACACTCAAGAATGTGACCATTAGAGCCTTATCAGACATCCATATGACTTTCTAGACGTCTGATAATTGACCATTTTGCCTCGGCTGACCCAAAATCTCTTCTCAGAGATTTTCTAGCCGTTGCAACATTTGGAAATCCTTTCCCAGAGTAAAAGTAAGTTTCTAGACGTCCAGACATAGTGCCAGACGTCCTATATGTCGTCTAATGGACTTGCACAAGAACCCTGTTTAGATCTGATCCAAGTCAGGAAGAGCCTCGCCCAAAATTAGACATCTGACCTTTAAATCAGACGTCTTAAAGTGATCTTCCAGACGTCTGATGCTAGAATTAGACGTCTGATAAGCCTGTCAGAACAATGATTGTTCCTGATTTCGGGCTGATTCACTTGGGCTTTGCACCCAACGGCTATGGAAGCTTTTCTAAGCCTTCCTAAGGCCTCTATAAATAGAGGGGAGCCTTTACACACCAAAGACACACTAAGAGAAACTTATACACACCTAAGCAACATAGTTCCACTCTTTTGTGTCCAAGAAAACAAGCCCTTGCTCTCCAGGCTCAAAGTTCTACATCTAGAGAGCATCAAGCCTTCGCGCACCCGCTCTCCCGTCGTTGTTCATGAGAGCGACGTTGCGCCGTCGCGTGGCACACGCATCTGCGTCGTCGACGCACTCCTTTCAAAGGGAAGCATCCTATTTCCTATAGAAGCTTAGGTTAAATATTACTTTGTTGGCTCTATAGGATTACTTCTTTTATCTTTGTTATTTGGTTGGGTATTCGCTTTGCGAATTCCCGTCTCCTTCGCGAGAAGGGGTTGAGGTACGCTACCCTCGTTTAAGTAGCGTGGTTGTAATTGAGGTTGAATCACCCTCATTTTAAAGTGATTCGATTTAGTGGATTTGATCAACTTGGTTGATCGGAAAATCCTAACTCGAGAGGGTTAGGTGGTGGTTTTCACCCGGTTTGGGTTTTCACCTATAAATACTTGTGTACTTGTGTGATTGTTATTTTTTGAGATTGTTTATTATTTATTTCCGCAATTATTACGTCACCCCCTCCTAGTAGGGCGAAACTACAGTGAATAGGCTAAAGATGCAGCTACATATTCTGCTTTTGTTGTTGCAAGTGAAACATGCTCGGCCTGTAAATTGTATTTTAAAAGATTACTTAGCTGTGGAATAGCGCGAAAGCACATAGACAAATAAATTTATAAAACTTCGGTGAGTACCGGGTCGTTCGTAGGGAGGCAATCTCGATTTTTGTAAAAGCTTTTCAATGAAACTTGCTTGAAATAGATATTTATATATGTATATATGTATACGAATCAGATATCATGCATTTATAATATCAGAATTTTAATTCAATCAAATAGAGTTTTCACAATAGAAAATGCTACTAGAAATAAATAGATAGAGAGAGAGAGATAGAAAGTGGCAGAGAGTGATGCTCCTTGTAGGATGCTTGTACGAGGTGCAGCAGCACCTCATATCCAGAGCATTAGGATGAAGGCCGGAGTGGAGTTGCATAGGAAGAGCTTTGGTCTGAAGGAAGGTGGAAGAGTTATATCTAGAGATGCCTTCAACTGGGGGCCCCTGGGCCTTATTTTATAGTTGTGTTGAGGGGTAAATAGGGCATTTGAGCCCTTAAACTCGTGTAACAACTCCTAGGCAATTAGATCCGTCGATTAGGGGATCAACGAATCAGATCTAGCCTGAAAATAGCCTCCAACGCACCTTCACCATGAGGATTGAACCTTGGCTCAACACATGGCACGTCCAGTGCCCTTAATCCACGATCATACGGCTCCCGCTCCTCCGTGCATGCCCTCTTCAATTTTCCCGCTCGTCGCTCACTCAATCTGAGTGCCTCATCCTCAACCGTCTGATCTCACAATCGGACAGCTCACACGGGCGCGCATCTCGCCTTGGCACTTCAAAAATCGCATGTGATCACAAATTCGACCACGATCTGCTCTCGACTCTCCGCGTGGCTGCATCACTACGCCCTACTCGACATCTAACGGCCAATAGCGCCTGTGCCCAACACTCTTCAATTTCGCACAATGTGTGGATCGAACGTGCGCCGCTTATTTTAGCACAAGCGCGTAAACCAACGAGCTACATGTGAGTTTTGTTACGGTTTCCACTTTGCGTCTATTTGTCCTTAGCCATTGGATGGAGATCCAATGGCAGAGGTTTCTTCTTTCCTTGTTGAGGTACGGTTGGATGGGTGACGTGGCCCGCTCGTGGCTGTTGGATGGCCATCCAATGGCCCACAACGTTTGAAGGGTAGCCTTCCTAGATGGGGCGGCAATGAGGGGGCAGCTGTGATGGTGCCACGTGGTACCATCACAGCCGTCCATCTTCTTTTCCTTATATCTGGTGCTGTAGACCTCCGATCGAGTTGATTTTTGCACCATTAGACTGCAATTGTTGATTCGGATCCATCCATGCAGTTGGATTTTTCATCTGAGGCTTGGATCTTTGTCCTTTGGCTCTATGATCTCCATTCTTTTATGGACTACACATGATGCTCTAATTGTCTGATCGAGACAATTTTGAAGGAGTTGGACTCCCGTTGTTGTCCTGATTAGATCTGTACGGTCTGATATATCATCCACAACTTCAAAACATTTGCAATTAAAATAATCTCTCATTTGTACATAAAATGACAATATTATTTATACGACTAATAAACTATCTATTGTGCAAATTATGCTACCTATGAATGCATTATTCCTAAGTTATGCTAGAATCTAAATTAATTCAGGTGATTTAGGTTGCATGATTGCTGTGCAATCACTCCCCCATGCCCAAATCTTGCTAGCCCCTAGCAAATGCAAGACTAAATGCAAAATGATCCTTATATGACTAATTTTTATCAAGAGTTTGCGTAGAGGTTTATGTCTTTTGTTTTCATCCGAAGCTTTAGTAATCCAGATAAATGTGATTGTGTTCTGTTGTAGCCTATTCGACAGATCTAAGTGAAAGTCAATCCTCATCTAAAGCTCGTACTTGACCTTTAGTAAAAATTTATTGGGATAGGCAAACTTCTTCCCTCAGGGTTATACGATAATCTGTAAATTCAACCCTGGCTTTTGGCTTAGGTAGAAGATGATTTTAAGTCAAGTGGATTTATTTTTGGTGGCTCACACTCATCTAGTGCTACATATAATCTAGTACTTTAGAACCTAGATTTCCAGATTATTAAATAATTTAACTCAAAGAGAGGTGAGAAACTCTACTCTCTTTAGTTCCTTTGTACTCATTCTCTCTCTTTCTTTCTCTTTTTTTTTCTTTTTCTTTTTCTTATCTTATCTTTTCTTTCTTTTTAAGCTCAAAATCTCACCAGATTTATCAGTATATTTGGTGGTCTCTCCTAGCATTAACACTTTGATTAGGTTCTGATAACTCTAAGACTAAGTTAGAATTCCTCAGCCTATATTCAAGCAGCCAGAAATACAGAAAAGTAGGTCAAAGCTGTATTTGGTGGATCATGAGGGTGATAGGTGTTGTTGCTTCATTATACTTGAAATAAACCTTAACTCAAACTCATTTTTTTCTGGTCTTTTCTTTTTCTAAATTTTTTCTATGTGTATATATATATATATATTTCTCTTTTTTTTTCACATCCAAATATCTGCTAATGCAACACAACATACGAACTTTTATTTACGAGGCATTATTCAAGATTAAGGGTGTTCAAGAGGATATCGGGTGGCTTTATTGGTGGAAATGCCTATTCTCGACCCCAGGAAGGAATGGATAGGACAGTGTTTTTCTATTCTTGACATTAATATCCTCCTCTAGCCAAAGATTCCGTAAAGGATGGTTGTGACCATCACCTCAGTCTTAGTTTTATCAAAACCCACTCTCTGCGTATTTGTCTTATTTGGTGGCTCTCAAGAGATTCGCACTAAGAACTTGTACGCAGAAATCGAGAGTGAAAACTATGCCTAAGTCCAGGTATCAATATCTAATTATCCAAAAGTTAAGATTCATCATACTAGCCTTAGAGCACTAGTAGCCTTTCTACTCTCACCTCACACTTGTTTGGTGGATCTGTTAGAAGATAGTTTGCTTGACTCCCTAATTATTGTCCAAGGGCTTAGGAGAAGAAGCACTACTTCTCAAAAACTAAAGATGTTTATCGGTCTTCACAGAGGATCCATTGCGAATTCGATGTGTAAGTGTGAAATTATACTGGATTCTAAACTCAGGAATCAACTTAAGAATAAATCACTAATAAAACCTTAATAAAAATTCTTTATGCCTAAATGCATTTTTTTTTGGACAAAAAAATTAGACATGCAATGTCCACACCCCCATGCCTATTCATTACAATGTCCTCATTGAAATGTATGCATGAAAATCAAAATATAATAAGCAAGAGGAGGGGATATCACCTGACTATTCTTGTTAATCTAGATCAGCATGAATGTAGAGGATGTAGAGCTACCTGTAATGAATACTGGGTTGCCTCCCAGCCAGCACTAAGTTTAACATCATTTGCCGGACTTAAACCCAAAAATTTGTAGTTCAATACTGTGGAATAAGAGAAGAAGTAATAATAGTTTTAGGGGAATTTAAGATTAGTAGAAAGATATGATCATTTGGTCCCAGAATCAGTGATCCACAAATGCAGGCCAGCTAATGATGCAGCCCTATTCCAAAGAGTCTTTCTAATTTGGAATATGAAATAGGGTAAGGTGGATGAGGTTCAAATTGCAGAGCCTATCTGTAAGTCCAGTTCCACAAATCAAGAAGAGGTGGTATAGGGTTGAAGTCATGATTTAGAATTAAATCTGGTTCTAAATCAGAGTAATAAGGGTCTTCATAATGGTAGTTGATATTGAAAATCATGAGTTCTCCAGGCTCTGGATCATATGAGGATAGGGGTGGAGTTGTGTGGAGTTCATCAAAATCTTCATCAGAAATTTCCTCTTCCTCATCCGAAGTCACTTCTTCTAAGTCAAGCCATCCATTTGAACCAGTTGGCTTATAAGTTCTTCCCTAGTCCATTATGTGTTGAACTTCTTCTGGTGTTACTTCCTGGTTCATGTCCTTAGATTGTTCATTTTCTTGAACTCCCTTAGAATTCAAAAGTTCTTGAATTTCAGGGTAGATGTATTGAGGATTCTTTATATTATCATCTAATTCATCATAAGTTACCCCTAGGAGTTTCTCAATCTCACTAATGTCCAGTTCAATTTGGTTTTCCATGGGAGATGGTAGATCAGAATTATCCTCAAGTACATCCCCTTCATGCTAGTCTTGAGCTTTGGTAGGACTTGGATCATCTTTAGTGTGAATTTCCAAAACTTGTTCAATTATTCCTACAACCTCAATGGAACCACAATTCACCTTATTCTTTTGGGAAGCTTTAAATATATTGAGTTGACAATTTTTCCTTCTAGAGGTGATGTGCATAATCCCCGTCTCATAGTTGATTAAAGCCTTGGCAATGGCCAAGAAAGGTCTCCCTAAGATTATCAGGGTGTGGTTTAGGTTTTCTGATGCCTCAATATCTATAACAATGAAGTCCATAGGGTACTCAAAATCCCTCACTTTTATAATCACATTCTGTAGAAGATCCTTGAAAATTTTGGTTGACCTATTAGCAAGCTGAAGGGTCACTTCAGTGTGTTACAAGGGGCCTAAATCCAACTCTTTATGTAATTATGTGGGGATTAAGTTGATGGAGGCACCAAGGGCCAGTAAAGCTTGATCTAGGATGAAGCCATCTATTTCACATGAAATTAAGGGGATCCCTAGATCTTTCTTTTTAGGAGGGAGCTTATTTAGGATGATAGCACTAGCTTGTTCAGAAATCATGACTTTTTTTTATGATTTGGCCTGGCGTTTTAGTGTGCATATTTTCTTCAAAAATTTTACATAAGCTGGGATGTTCTCAATAGCCTCAAGGAGTGGTATGTTCACCTGGACTTGCTTTAGAATCTCAATCCACTCCTTAGATTGGTTGGTTTTCTTTTCCTTGGGTTTGATCAAGGCTTCAGGAAAAGGTGCTTGAGAAAAATCATGAGTATTCAAATCCTGAGTCTTGTTTTCTAGGTTAGTTTGGTCTCCCAGGTCAGATTCAAACTCCTCAAGATCTTGGTGAGACCTTGATGTAGAAGGATCTTGGATTTGTTTCCCACTTCTCAAAGTGACAGCATAGGCATGTGCATTAGGGTTAGAAGGGTAAGGTGGGTTTTGCAAAATGGGTTGAGCCTGAGTTAGGTTAGGGTTAACAAAACCTGGTGGGTGCTGGGGAGCAGGCTGAATTAGGTGTGCTTGTTGCTCCTGTGTGTTGTGTTGATTAACCCTATTAAAGTTCCTTGGGTTTGGGACGAGTTGGGATGGCAACATCTCATGTTGTCTAGCATCAACTAGTTGGTCTAATCGTCTCGTCAAATCTGTCCTCAATTGATTCATTTCTTTCTTATGACTTAGATTCATTTCTTGCATTTCTTTGAGGACCAGACTCAAATCAGTGGGATGGTTTTCTTGAGTAGGTTGTAGCTGGTATGTGCGCAGTTGTGTGTACCTACTAGGTTGCCCATAAGTGTTTGGCTTAGTCAAGTTAGGACCCTGGGCGGGTTTCAAACTTGACGAAGCAAAATTAGGATGGTTATGCCATCCAGGGTTGTAAGTGTTTAAATAAGGCTCATTTCTAGTATAACCCTGGAGTGCATTCACATCCTCACGATAACTAAGCATCGGGCTACCTAGTTCAGAATTCAAGGGCATCAAGCTCCATCCTTGGTACCCAGAAAGAGATGGGTCCAAGTACAGTTGGCTCATAGGTGGATCCAAGGTTAGATCATTAATGTTGTGCACTATTTCTTGACCTATAGGGTTGGGGAGTTGGCTATGGGTTAACATAGGCACTCCTTTGGTAGCCATAAGATTTACTTTAGATTGTGTACCTAAGGAACTCCTGCCTTTCAGAAGATTATCCAGCTTCTTATCCAAATTCTCTACGTTCTTTCCCATGAGTTCCACCTTGTCTAATCATTGTGCAATTAGCTCTAAATCAACCAAGTTTGAATTGTTGTTAACTTCATAAACTCCACTAATTGGTTGATTAGCTCTATTAAAGGCGAACATCGAGGTATTGTTGAGGGGATTTCACTCATTCTCGAACAATTGAAAGGCTCCCTTAGCATCTCGACTCAAGAAATTGCCCCCACATGCTGCATCAAACAAATTATTCAGATTATCATTCAACCCATAATAGAAAATATGAGCGAGCCAAGTGCCACTTCGGAATCCCATGATGAGGCCATTTCCTAGCTAAATCATTGAACCTCCCCCAAGCCTCATGTAGTTTTTCCCTAGGGTTCTGTTTAAAGGTTGTTATGGCACATCTAAGGGTATTAATTTTTCCTACGGGGAAGAATTTCTTTAGGAATGTGCTTCTCAGGTCTTTCTAAGTTAGGATTGGTCTACCAATTATTCTCAACCAATGTGTAACTCTATCTTTCAAGGAGAATGGGAACATCTTCATCATCAGGGTACCTTCATTAATGTTTCTAGGGCCAAAAGTTCTTCCTATGTGTAGGAGCTCTTTAAGGTGGTGGAAGGAATCAAGTCAATGATATGAGGTTTGAGTTCAAAATCTTCCCCATCTTGAGGTACCTTGACAAATGGTTTAGGCTGGGCATTAAGAGGGTTGTAAAAGTCACAGAGGGGCCAGTCTGCTCTTCTGTTATGGAGTCGAGTGATGGCCTGCACTACGACTTCCATCTGTCGGTCATGATCCTGGCCCTGCTTAGTGATCTGCCTTTGTAAGAGAGTCATAGGATCCATATTTTTTTCATCAATCTCTTCTTCCTCGTGGTGACTAGCCATTGCAGAGGGTTTAGATTTAGTTCGTAGATAAATAGGTCTTCTCCTAAGATTTCTTTCTAATGGTGGTAGCAAGTCAGGATTTTGAGATCTTCTACCTTGCATACACCAGAAGAATGTCTGTAGATGAGAAAGAGAAGATAGATGAGAGAAAACCCCACCTGCTCAATGCAAGCAATCAAACTAGTCCTTAGAGTGTTATCCCTAAATAGACCTGATCTTGGCTCCTTAAACCATGACTGAGTTATATCAACCCTTGAATTACTTGGCTCGCCAGAAGGGTGGGATACCTTAGGACACTCTACATGGTGGGACACCACTAAATGTTAACATGGTTACCGCACCAACCTTTCTTGTCACCAATAGGTCCAAGTAGACAAGGCCTTAACCTTAGCCCAATCTAATTTCAAGTCCCCAAGTTATTAGTCCTACCTAAGGCACGTCTACTCAATTTTTGGTGTGGGTTTGATGTGCTTTTGGAATATGATGGGAATTAGGGGGTGTTTTCCCTTAAGATTGATTTTAGAGATGTGAAGTGCGTAGGCAAAAAGGGTTCACAAGCAATTTCTCTTGATGAAGTAAAATTTAAGATTCAATTGCTTGTGTTAACGTGTTTTAGGGTTCACTTGAGTTAATATTTTCAATCAAGGTTCTAATGAGGCACACAAGAGTTTTTGCAAATCCCAATTTGTTTGATAGATTTTCTTTAAGTACGGAAATGTAGGTGTGCTCTACCTTAATGTGAAACCCTACGTACAGATATTTCTAAATGATTCTTTTAAGTTCAAATTAAGATGAGTGGTGCGACCTAAGTAATGCAATAAATTGATCCTATTGCACCACTAACTAGGCACTCAGAAAATATTTTTCAAGAATTTTTAATGCACATTTTCTATTTTTTTATTTAAAGTGTATTGGGGGTTTTGTAGTCTATTTTGACCCCCAGTTGGTAATTGGGTAATCCATGTAATTAAAAATGAAAGAAATATTTTTTTCATATTTTTCCTAAATTCTTGATTATCTCAAAAATTTTGTGCCATAAATTTCAAGTCAATGGGACTTGTATTAAAATTCCTATGATATTTTGAACTCTGAAAATTTTGGAACTATAACTGAATTGACAATTGATCAATGCGCAACTTTTTAAAAATTTTATGTAGCTCATATTTATACAAAATTTGGTTATGTTGTTCCTGACTTCAGAAATCACGTCTACTAAAAGTTTGAGAATTTTTGGACATGCGAATCTTTGGGAATTGATTTTATAATTTAAGACTTTATTTCAGCCCAAAATTCAAGAGAAATTTTTTTTTTTCAATAAGCAAACAAATTCTAACTAATCCTAGTGTTCAAGCAAATCCTAAATCTAACTAATCTAAACTATGGGTACTTATTTGAGGCTCGAACCCGCAATGCCCATTGTCGTGTTTTGTTCTGATTTCCTTACTTTCCTGCACACACGAAACCAATGAGCATAGCAAGTTAGAAATCTCAAATTCACATTAAAGAAAGCTTCAAAAATTTTCGTTGCCTCCTTGGCAACGATGCCACCTTTCTCGACTTGTAAATCACATTTTAAAAGATTATTTGTTCTAGTATAGCATGAAAACACATGACAAATAAATTTATAAAACTCCGGTGTGTACCGGTTGTTCGCAAGGAGGCAATCTTGATTTTTGCAAAAGCTTTTCAATAAAATTTACTCTAAATAGATATTTATTTATCTATATATGTATACGAATCAGATATCATACATTCAGAACATCAGAATTTTAATTCAATCAAATAGAGTTTTCACAATAGAGAATGCTACTAGAAATAAATAGGTAGATAGATAGAAAGAGAGAGATACAAAGCGAGATAGAAAGTGGCAGAGAGACGATGCCGCTTATAGGATGCTTGTGCAATGTATGGCAGCACCTTAGATCCAAAGTGCCAGGATGAAGGTCAGAGCAGAGTTGCAGAGGGAGAGCTTTGGTCTGGAGGAAGGTAGAAGAGTTGTATCTAGAGATGCCTTCAACTAGGGGGCCCTAAGCCTTCTTTTATAGTTGTGTTGAGGGCCAAATAGGGCATTTGAGCCCTTAATCTCATGTAACGGCTCCCACTTCATGCAGACCCTCTTTAATTTTCCCGCTCGCCGCTCGCTCAATCTGAGTGCCTCATCCTCAGCCGTCCGATCGCTTAGGCGAGCGCGCATCTCGCCTTCGCGCTTCAAAAATCACGTGGGATCACGGGTTCGGCCCCGACCTGCTCTAGACTCACGATGTGGCTGCATCGCTGCGCTCTGCTCGACATCTGACGGCCAATAGTGCCCGTGCCCAACGCTCTTCAATTTCAAGCAAGGCACAGATCGAACGTGCACCACTTGTTTCAGCACAAGCACGTGAACCAACACACTACGAGTGAGTTTTCTTATGATTTCCACTTTGCGTCTATTTGCCCTTAGCCGTTGGATGGAGATCCAATGGCTGAGGTTTTTTCTTCCCTTGTTGAGGTGTAGTTGGATGGTGACGTGGTGTGCTCGTGGCTATTGGATGACCATCCAACGACCCACAACGTGCGAAGGGTAGCCTTCCTAGATTGGGCGGAGATGAGGGGGTGGCTATGATGGTGCCACGTGGCACCATCACAGCTGTCCATCTTCTTTTCCTTGTATCTAGTGTTGTAGACCTCTGATCGGGTTGATTTTTGCACCGTTGGACTGTGATCGTTGATCCGAATCCATCCGTATGGTTGGATTCTTCATTTGAGGCTCGGATCTTTGTCCTCTGGCTCCATGATCTTCATTCTTTTATGGACTGTAAATGATGCTCTGGTTGTCTGATCGAGACGATTTTGGAAGCATTGGACTCCTGTTGTCGTCCTGATGAGATCTGTACGGTCTGATTTGTCATCTGTGGCTTTGAAATATCTGCATTAAAATCATCTCTCATTAGTACATAAAATGACAATATTATTTACACGACTAATAAACTAGCTATTGTGCAAATTACGATGCCTATGAATGCATTATTCCTAGGTTATGCTAGAATCTAGCTTAATTCAGGTGATTTAGGTTGCATGAGTGTTGTGCAATCAAAATAATGTGTTGTTTTCTAGAGAACCAAGAGACTAGGGAATTTCCAAGAAATTGACACGTTCCACTAGTACTCTTTCGGTCTGTAAGGCTACCCACATAATCAGCATCATAAAAGGAATGAAGTTCTAATGTGACTAACTTCGGTTAGAAAAGTCATAGGTCTAGTGTGTAGTTTAAGTATCTAAGTATTCTTTTAACAGCATTTAGGTGTCCTTCTTTGGGGTTTACTTGAAAGTAAGCACACAAGAAATTGCAAAGGAGAATATCAGGTCTACTAGCAGTTAAGTATAATAAAGATCCTATTATGCTTCTATATAGTTTCTGATCTTCATATTTGTGTCATCAAATTTTAGCTATGTAGAAGCTGCCATAGGTGTTTCGTTTCTTTTCAATTTGTCCACGGAGAATTTCTTCAAGATCTCCGTGGTGTATTTGGTTTGAGATATGAAAATTCCAGAGGATTGCTGGTCAATTTGAAGTTTGAGAAAGAACCGAAGTTCTCCCATCATACTCATCTCAAATTGATCCTGCATTACTTTTGTGAATTCTTGGCATAAAGATAATTAGTAGCACCAAAAATGATATTGTCTATGTAAATTTGTATTATTAATAGATCATTTGATTTTCTTTTTGTGAATAAGGTTGGATCTACTTTACAAATTTTAAATTCATTTTCAATTAGATAAGTTTTTAATCTGTCATACCAAGCTTCTGGAGCTTATTTTAGATCATATAATGCTTTATTTAATTTGTATATGTATTTTAGATGTTTAGCATCTTTAAAACCTAGAGGTTGTTTAACATAGACTTCTTCCTTAATAAATTCATTTAGAAAGGCACTTTTGACGTCCATCTAAAAGAGTTTAAACTCCATGTGGGCGGCAAAGGTAAGCAACATTCTAATGGATTCTAGTTGAGGTACAGGCACATATGTTTCACTAAAATCTATTCCTTATTCTTGATTATATTCTTGGGCCACAAGTCTAGATTTGTTCCTAAGTACTTCTCCTGATTCATTCAATTTATTCCAAAAGACCCATTTGGTTCCTATAATGGTCTGAGAGTTAAGTTTTTGAACAAGTTCCCATACTTGATTTCTTTTGAATTGATTCAACTCATCTTCCATTGTAATAATCCAACAATTGTCAGAAAAAGCTTCCTTAACATTTTTGGGTTCTAACTGAGAAACAAAAGTTGTGAAAGCTGAAGTGTTGATGGAAGATCTAGTATGAACTCCCTTGGATAGTTCTACTATCACCAATTCTTTTGGATGATCTTTCATATAGGATATATCTTTGGGTAGTTCATCAGAGATGTTCTCCTCTGGTATGTTTGAAGGATCGTTTATTAGGTCATCATCATCATTTTCTGAAGATTGAGGGTGAACTAGTGTTTCATCAAAGGATATATGCATAGTCACCTCAAAAGCACAATTCTTGTTGAAAACTCTATAGGATTTACTTATGGTTGAATGACCTAAGAAGATTCCTTTTGAGCTCTTAGCATCAAATTTATCAAGATTATCCTTGGTGTTAAGTATAAAACATTTACAACCAAATATCTTGAAATGGGAAATTCTAGGTGTTCTTCCATGATAGAGTTCAAAAGGTATTTTGTTTAGGATTGGTCTAATCAGAGATCTATTTTGGATATAGTAAGCAGTGTTTACAACCTCTGCCCAAAAATATTGAGGTACCTATGACTTGCACAGCATTGTGCAGGCACACTCTTGCAGAGTCCTATTTCTCCTTTCAACTACACCATTCTGAGGTGCAGCATTAGGGAAAGCAAATTAATGTTTTATCCCTTACTGATCACAAAAATTAGAAAAAGATTCATTCTCAAATTCTTCACCATGATCACTTCTAATCCTAATCACTTCAAATCCTTTCTCATTCTATAGTCTTCTTACAAGCTTACTAAAAACATCAATAGTTAGATCTTTACTTTTTAAGAAGGATACCTAAGTAAATCTAGAAAAATCATCGATTATTACTAAACAATATCTACACCTGCTCAAGCTTTCGGATTTGGTTGGTCTAAACAAGTCTAAGTGAAGTAGCTCCAGCGGGTCAGGAGCTGCTAACCATCCTTTTCGGCTTAAAAGGATTTTTGGTTTATTTACCAACTTGACAAGAATTGTAGCCTTTACATTTCTTGAAGTTGAACTTTGGCAGACCTTTGACAAGCTCATGTTTCACAAGTTTACTGATGTTTCTCATGTGAACATGACCTAGTCGTCTATGCCAAAGTATTTCTTCTTCCTCAGATGCAACAAGACATCCAAGATTGTCACATTTGTTGCAGTTGATAGTATAGATATCTTTATGTATGTTTCCGTTAAGAAGCATTTGTTTTGTTTCTTTATCCCGTATTTTAAAATCATTTGATGTGAAAGTGATTTTATATCCTTTATCACATATTTGACTTACACTAAGAAGATTGTGTTTTAATCTACTAGCTAGATGCACATTATCAAAGGATGTGGAAGAGTTACCAATTTGGCCAGTACCAATAACACGGCCCTTGAAGTTGTTCCCAAATGTGAACGTACCACCTTCCTGGAGGTGGAGTTATAGGAATAGGTCTTTCTCTCTGCTCATATGCTTGGAACATCCATTTTCCCTGATCCACCTTCTTTCTTCTCGATGCTATCATTTGCTTGCATTTGTGAGGTCTTGGTTTGATGGATCTATAAAGTGGCTTCATATTTCCATTTTTTTTTATATGTCCACCTTTTATAGTCTACTTGACCTACAAAATAGGATTGTAAAAGTACTTTTGGTACCCATTTTTGTTTGGGTCCATGTTGAACATTTACGAACCTACGCTAACGTGTTCGGTTTTGGAAAACCTGTTGTTGTAGTTCGAAAGCGAAGAATTCGTGTTCAACAAATAAAATTTATACCGAAATTAAAATTTCGGGTCGAACACAGGGAGGCAGACGTTTGATTTAAAAACTACGCGTTTCTTTTTATTTATTACAGAATAATTCAACTTAGAACCATATAATTATTTACAATAAATAGAAGAGAGAGAGAGTAAGAGAGAAAGAGAATATTACACAGAGAAATCAAAATGAGATGCAGAATAAACAAGGAATTTTTGTATTGAAGAGATTGTTCATTACAACTAGAAAGCATAAAACAATTACTCTAGAAAGCGATAAATTTACTCTAGAAAGCATTAAAAGAATGGAGAGAGAAATGTCCTCCTCGACGATTGCTTGGAGGATGAGTAGATTAATCTAGAAAGCAGTAAATCTATACTAGAAAGCGGTAAAAAGAATAGGGAGAGAGAAATCCTCCTCGACGGTTGCTTGGAGGACGAGCCGGACGGAACGACGCCTGGACGAAGGAGAATGAAGCGGGACGAAGGAGGACGAATCAGAAGAACGGGAACGAAGCAGCACGTCATCGTCGTCGCGGGATCCACTTCCGAAGGCGAACGAAAATTGGACTTTATCTCGCGAGAAGCATCCCGGGTGTGGGACAAGCTTCTCTTGAGCTTTGGAGGGGTAGAGAGGAGAAAGAAGGGATGAGAATTTCGTATGGAGGGGGTCTCCTTTTATAGTTGCAAGGAGTGGGGGCAAAATGGACATTACATCTTCAAAATAATAAATAAGGGGTCTTTGTGACGGATAAATCCGTCACTAAATCCCCGACATGGTCGTCGCCGCCGCGCCCACACGCGCCTCCTCAGCTGCCCGCTCCTCAACGCTCGCGCATGTCCAGCACTTTTCAGCCGTCCGATCGCGAGATCGGAAGACTTAAAACGCGTCCGCGCCCGCTGCAACCCACCCGCCTGTGCGTGCGATCGCACGTTATGCGGGGCGTCCAATCGCGCGTCGGCGCTATCGGGCGCCCGCGACCGCACGATCTCCATCCGACGCTCCACGCGCCTCAATTACTCGCGCCTCCAATCCCCTCGCCGTGGCTCGAACCCACGCCCCGCGCTCGTGTAAGCTCGCTCGACCGCTGCGCTGCGGGGCGGGGATGGTCGAGCGCATGTTTTAAGCGCCGGGCGGCCACAGACGTTGGATCTCCATCTGACGGCGGAGAGCGATCGGGCGAGGGCCTTCACAAAATGCCAGTGGCCGTTTGGGCGGCTGAGATGGCGCCACGTGGTGCCATCTTGGTTGTCCATCTTCTGGAAGTTGTAGATGGTGCCACGGATGTTGGATTGACACTATTTTTGTGCCGTTAGGCTACGATCGTCGATCCGAATTCATCCGTACGGTCGGATTTGTCATCTGAAGTGCGGATTTACACCATCCTGGCCCTTGATCTTCTAGGGTTCCCCGGTCTCTATCTGATGCTACGGATGACTGATTAGGGTGATCTTGGAGTCGTTGAACTCCAATTGTCGCCCTGATCGTATCCATATGGTTGGATCTTTGATCCGAGGTCCCGATAAAATGTTTGCCCTGTCCAAGCACATAAAAGGAGACAATTAACCTCCATTTTATTCAAACTACTCTAAATGCGAGATGATGCATGTTATGCAATATTTATATCATGAAATGCAATCCTATGCTTAAGAACATGCATAAATGGACATTTTAAGTAGTGTAAATGTGTTTACATCAGTCCACGGTGGTTAGCTGGTGCTACTTGTTTAGGCAAGCTACCTTTCTCCTTCCTCTAGCTAAAACTAGATGCTTCATGATCATTTTTAGACATATAGTCTAAACCAAATTTTGTGGTGCGCTGGATTTGTGTTCCTAAAATTTTATGCAAATTTTTACTACCGTTAGTGAATTTAGCTAGATCATTTAATTGAATAGCATAATTTTCCTTTAGCTTATCTATATCTACTTTTAGATTGTCTATATGTGATTTTAGTGAAGTAATTTCAACAGATAATTCTTTATTTTGTGAAGCAAACAAATCTTTTTGTGTTTTCACTTCTCCTAAGGCTTTTGCTAAGTTTTTTTTTTTTACTTTTAGTGATTTAGCTATGTCATGCATCTCAAAAAATACTTCTAATAATTCATCTTGTGAAAAGGAGGTTACCTCATCTTCTAGAGCCATAAGTCCTAGAAGAGCTTCTTCTCCGGAGGTCTCTTCTTCTAAACTCAAGTCTGACTCATCCCATGTTGTTGTAAGGGCCTTTTTCTTCCCATCTTTCTAGGAAATCTCTTCTTCTTTTCTGATTCCTTCTTGAGAAGTGGACAATCCTTCTTGATGTGTCCCTTCCACTTGCAGTTGTAGAAATAATGGTGTCTGCTTTAGATTCTTCTTTCTTCTTCTTCCAGCTCCTCTTATTTTTGAGGAACTTTCTAAACTTTCTAGAGTGGAGGGCTATGTCTTCCCCTTCATCTTCACTTGAGGAATCTTTTGATTGATGGTTGGCTTCGAGAGCCACGGTCTTCTTCTTGACTACTTCATGTGTTGGAGTTGGACCTCATAAGCCATTAGACTTCCAATAAGATTGTCCAATTTTAGAATGGACAGATCTTTTGATTCCTGTATGGATGTTGTATTTGTCTCCCAATCGCTGGTGAGAGATCGGAGGATCTTCCTTACCAGAGTTTCATTCTTGATATCCTAGTCTGGATTCCATAGGGAGTTTATGATGTCCATGAATCGTGTGAACATCTCTTTGATTAACTCTCCCTTCTTCATCCTGAAAGGCACATAATTTTGAGTTAGTAGATTAACACTAGTTTCCTTTACCTTTGATGTTCCCTTGTGAGTGACTTCGAGGATGCTCTAGATCTCATGGGCTGTCTTGCAGGTTGAGACTCGGTTGAACTCCACTATGGAAGGCTTGCAAAAAATCTTGTTCATGGCCTTCGCCTTATGTGTTGCCATTTTCTTTTGATCCAGAGTTACTGCTACACCTTCCTTAATCTTAGGATGTGTGTATTTTGATGCAATGACATCCCATACCACAAAATCCATTGATTCCAGGAAGATCTGCATCCTGATCTTCCAGTATCCGTAGTTTGTTCCATTGAATAATGGAGGTCGAACTGCCAACTATCGCTCTGCATACGTGTCAACAGACGACTTTAACATCTTCTGGCCTGATACCAAATGAGGGTGTATACAGATCGTAACAGTATACTAAAGTAGAGGAGTGAATAATATCTCTCAAATAATTCAAATCAAAAGTACACAAATAAATCCACAAAAGATTCAAGCACAGATTACACCTGGATTTATAGTGGAAACCCAAACTGGGTGAAAACCACTACCTAACCTCTCAGCTTAGGATTTTCCCCACTAGTTAAAGCTAGTTAATCCACTAATGTACCACTTGAACGAGGGTGTCACAACCTCATTATAATGAACCCTTCTCTTACTAAGTTGAATAGAAGCAAATAACAACAACGGATTTCTCCTAACAACTTGGGATCTGTTAATCAAATGCAACAATATATACAATGAAGAACCTATGGAACCTTAATAAAAGTCAAACCAGAATTTCAACGAAGGTTTCAATCGTCGTGCTTTGAAAGGCGTGAAAACATAAGCACAGAAGCAATTGAAGAAGGACGAGGAGCTCTTTGCTTTTGAGAGGATTTTTCTACTTGAGAGTGTGTTAAAAGGGGCTATGTACAACCTTTATTTATACTAGCAAACCGACCCAAAAAGGAAATCCAATTGGACGATCACTTAAGGTAGATTGGTTGATCAAATTGATGTTTGGTTGATCAATCTTTGGTCGATTAATTAACCTAAATGGTCAATCAAAAGTATATTAATCAACTTCTTAAAATAGGTTGGTTTGATCAATTATTTTGGTCAATCAATTAATCTATTTGGTTGATCAATAGCCGTAAAAACTTCATTTTAATAAGAAGCACGAAATTCTATTTGAGACTTATTTTGAGGTTCCTTACAAAATATTCTAGACTCAATAAAGATGAAAGACACTAAGATACGAATCAACATTCTTCTAACTTGATCCATGAGAGAGCTTTGATCCGTGAGAAAGAATCCTAAAATATTAGTCTTGCAAAAAGCATAATTTTGGTTCATCAAAATAGAGGTATTTACATAAATATCTTGCCAGGGGCATGTAAGCACATTGTGCTGTTCAGGTGCCGTGGGAAAAATTATCTCAAAATGTTGATTGCCAGGTCCTAGATTAGCTATAGAATGCCATAGTCGGCACTATCACGGAGTGTCGATTGCCAAGGTTTTGGGGGTTACCATGGGCAGTGTTATCCCGAAGCATCGAATGCTAGGGACCCTTTGAGGATCGATGATGGGAACAAGGAATCTAAGACAAACTGTATTAAAGGTCAATTCAACATTGGATTTAGAGTCACAAAAAAATTACAAAAGGAGAAAAATCTCAAAAATATCTCTATCTCTGTTCTAAAAATGCACTGCAAGTTGTACTTGGACCTTTTACACGAACGCACGGGTGCTTCAACTACTGGAGTCAATGAACCCTTGGGTAGAATAAAGCCAATTAGGTCTGTATCTTGGTCGGTACTTGAGTACCTTAAGGCCTAGGGTTGGTATTTTAAACTAGTCTCTAGAGGTGTGGCATAATAAGGCATCCTGACGAAAAATTCTAGTCTAGAGATCTGGTTCTGTTCCATAGGATTTTGCTCAAGATTAGCAAACGTTAGGCATGGGGGTATGATGGTAACATCATCAACTTCCATAACTGGCCTAAATTAGCTTATTTCTAAGGATAAATGCTCCTTACTAATTAGAAAAAGGGCATTATCCAAGTCTACCTTAAATTTGAGAAGAAAAAGGAAATTAAGTTAAATCTGTTCTTTTAATGAATATTCACAAATGTAGATTAACTAAGGGGTGAGCCTGTACTTAATGAAAGGTCAAATAAACTTAAATTCCCAAGAAGTAGGCTTGAACTGACTGATACAAGATTTTCTAAGAATTGAAGATTAATTTATGAATAAAAATCCTAATTCTAGCAACACTTCAATTGAGAGGGTTCTGGTGGAAATAAATGTAATATAGAACTTCTAAAAATCATTGAAAAATATTTTATAAGGTTTGAAACAATTTCTTTTACAAAATGAACCCATTCTAACCAAAAATAGAGACTAAGGTGGGAAATTGATACATTTTGGGTTAAAGTGTAAATTACCTAGTTAAACTTCTTCAAAACTCAAATGTGAGGTCACCATTAGATTTCTTGGGTCAAAATTAGGTCACCGCTAAATTTTGAGATCTTCACTAAGTTTGTATTTTACCCCATTAGTCTCTATTTATTGCAAAAACCTCCGTATGCTTTTAATCTTCATCTATCTAAGTCCTTGGCTGATGTCATGATGACGTCATCTGACCTTCTTCCCAAATGCGGCAATAAGCAACAGCAAAGGAACCCATAATCAGCGGGATTCAAGTGAGGATTTGGTCAAGCAAACCTCAATCAAATCCCATCAAATTTGGTGAGATTGATCACCAAATCGTACCCTATCAAACAAGGAATATCAAAAGCTCCAATTTGGAGCAAATCACCTCTGTTTGGCCAAGATCCGCAAGACCCAAAAACACCAAATTTGCAAGCAAATCTTGCAAATTTTGGATCAATTGATACGAAACTCTCCTCTATATAAAGGCTTGGACTCTTCCAAGCATAATTTGTGTGAAATTGGATCGGATTTCTCCTCCTTCTCATCGACATGATTAAGCACATCAGAGCTTCACCGTCTAGCCTCCTCACCCTCTACCATGTATAATATGCAGAGGGTTTTCCTTCTCCTTCCTCCCACGGAGCTTTTTGCAAAGCTTCGTGACCTAATTCACCCTCTTCTGCTCAGACGATCCCTTCTTCTTCATCCTCTTTGGCATACCTCCGGCGAGCTCCTTCTCTCCTCTAATCCAATAAAGATAGGGTTTCTTCTCCTTACCCTCCCAATTAGGATTCTAGAGATCCAGAGCTCCCTTCATAGACTCTACCACCTTTTTGACACCTTCACCAATGACCACCTCCTCCAGCATCGCCTTACCTCCTCCGTCTTCCCTTCACCCTCATCGAGCCCTTGCCTAAGCCAATTAGCCCCCACATCACCAAAATCATCGCCAGTGAAGCTTCTTCAAGCTTCACCGCCACCACCCTCCTTTCACATTCGAAGCTAATAGAGTTAGGGATTTGCTTCGATGTGCTTCGCTGAAGCTTTTGGTGATTTTAATTGGGGTCGAGAGGCTATATTTTGTGCACATAGTTTGTAACTGGAAGTAGCTTCTTCTTTGGCATTAGACAGCTTGTTCGATGACTCGAGGAAGACAAGACCACCTCCATCTACTGTGAAAGTTTCGTGGCTCTTCATTCAGGCCATGGATTGAAAATCCTACAGCCAATTCATCATCATCACTCCAATAGCTTCGATTGTAACGAAGACAAAGAGAAAGGTGGCACATTTAGCCCCACCTTGTGTAGAACAAGCCCCTCAAATTGCCATATAAGGGAATGCTTACCATACCAGTTGCTCAGTATCAAGGGGTCAGGTCCCCATCTTCACACGCACATGCACACACTCGCCCATGCACACGTGGGTGGGTCTAGGCTAGTTTTGGATCCGATTAGTGAGAGGCTTTGGCTGAGGTGTTTGGCATAAGAGAGTGAGGTAATTTTTGCTTGGGCTGAGGCTTCATTTGAAAACACATTTTTTTTGCCTTAGCACTTGTTTATTCATTTTGAGTTTGATTATGACATTAATTGAATAATTACTTTCTTTTTGCATCAAACTTGTGTGCTTCATATTGTGTTCAATTGGTTAGGTATTTTTGAATTTCTTGCTCCCTATGATGACCTTGGACCTCACATTTCGAGATTATAAATTTAGAATGTTTACTTCGCTCTAATCACTATATTACAACGCGTATTTTAAATCTTGATGAAAGTGAACAAACAATAATGCTTGTACATGTTTACGCCACTCGACGTAGCCGCCATCCCTTTCCACTACAACCCTAGGGTGATGGATTGAGGCAACTTGATGGGTATAAGCTGCCTTCTAGGCCAAGAAGATGGCTTATACCTGTTCTGCATCTCAGGAAGTTACATGAGATTGCTTCGTGCCCTGAGGCATTGATTAACGTGTTGTGGACTATAACAACTTGGGCTTCCAACACATAAAATAGAACTGGATAATAAAATGACTAATAAATGGATTAATTAAGATACAATACCCTTTTTAGCTTATTCTTGTTTACCATTGTTTCCTCGCTGTGTTGGTTTTACTCTACTCAATTTTTACTAACATGTTTTCTCAAGTTCTGTACTCAAGTGTTGCTGACAAGTCAGGTGTAGCGATAGTTATTGGTCCATCCATTGTGGGATCGAATCCTACTGTAGGAGAAGGTCCGTACTAAGCTCTGTGGCTCTGGCGAACGTGACTCCCCTATAGTTTTTATTATTTCGTCGTAGTATAGTATAGAGAAGTGGTTACCAATTTAATACAATTTGTTACTCGGAAAAAGAGTTCCCGAGGTCGAACTCAGGGAGCAAGTTGTATTCTAGAAGCACAATGTTTCTATTACAAAAATAAGAGAGAGAGAGACGGAGAAATAAATCTGAGTCTTGTGGCTTCTCTTCTTCTTTTCTGCCTTCAGTTCTTCTTCTACTTCTTTCTTTTCTTCTCCAGAGCTTCTCGTCTTCTTCTCTTTATCTTCTTTCTTCTTTCAACTCTGTCTTCCTTGCGCTTCTCTTTTCTTCTTTCTTCTTCTTTTCTTCCTCTGCAGAGCATCGTCTGATTTTACAATCAGACGACTTAAATCGCCGCTGCTACAGTGCTGCTTGGTGCTCCTCCTTCTTCTTCCTTCAGTCTTTCTTCCTCGACCGTTTCTTCTTCAGAGCTTCTTCTCTGCGCCCTGCTCTCTTCTACCTCGGCCTGTTCCTGCACACACCACAGCCAACGCAAAACCTACCCCTTTCCCTCTACTCAAACGTCTCACTTTCTCAGACTTCTCACATAGGATAGCTCTCCCAGAGCCGCCGGGTAATCAGGTCAGGCTAAGCACCCGGGACCAGGCACACCGGCAGGTGGGTGATGCGCGAGGTGTGCTCAGGATGGGTTTGGGTCAGATCCACCGGATCCGCATGGTGAGCTCGCGGACCGGGCGAGTGTGGGCGTGGGACCTCACCCCGGTGCGTTCGGAGGCAATAAGGCTATTTCACTTTTACAATTTAAACCAGTGTGCGGCTTTAGGATCTTCCGAGGTGGGACTAAATGTCCCACCTCAATTTGGCGCCTGCAGCTGAGAAAGTTGCAGGCAATCATGGCTGTTGCGAGGTCTTCTCTTCAGCTGAAGGCCTGGGCAGCTGCGTGGTTGCAATCCGCGCGTCCTGGAGCGCAAGCCTGGGCGGAAGCGAAGCTGTAGCTGCAGAAGGAAGGTGCTTCACCTGTTCAGTAATGGCGGCGAAGGACGGGTAACCTGTTCACAGAGATACGGCCTCTCGGCCTAGTCAGAAGGTGCAAGGAGCTTCGCCGGAGTGCGGCGAAGCTTGTGCGGGTGGTGGCGAGGCATGGGGCGGCGTGTAGGCGCTGCCCTAGGTCGGACTATGGCCGAGGGAATGGGTTTGTTCGAGGGAGTGATGTGGAGGTGAGGAGTGGTAGTGAAGGGGCGAAAACGGTTCAGTGGGATGAGGCGGAGGTTTTGGGTCAGTCGGCGAGTTGTGTGGAGTGGCGGAATAATGGGAGCGACTCGTTGGAGGTGGGTCGGAGGCATGGAAGGTGAAGGTGGTCGGGTCGGTCGAGGGTCTAATTGAACAAATTAAAATAGGGAAAAGAAAGCGGGGAGGAAGAGAAGTAACTGTTACCTACTTATAGGGGCGAAGGAGGCCGGAGTGGGGCGACAGTCGTATCGACTGTCGCCGGAGAAGAAGGTGCCCAGAGAGAGGGGGCGGCGGCGAGGAGAGAGAGGAAGAGCACGCACTGGATATGGCGCGACGCGGGAAGAGTGGGCGAAGGTGGCTCTGCTGCTCGTATTGCAGCAGAGCGACGAGGAGGAGGAGGAAGAATCGCCGGAGCTGGAGAGCTTCTGCCGGAGTGGGAAGAGAGGAAGGAGGGGGTGTTCTCCGTCAGATCCGAGCTACTGAATGCGGCAGACGGTGGTGGTTTTTATAGAGGCGAAATCAGAGAGGAGGGCGGAGGGAGACGACGTGCCTCCCTCGCCGGAGGATGGCTGGATCGCGACCCATACCTTCCGCGCATTCGCACGGAAGGTGTGGGCGATGGCAGAGATCGTGGAGGTGTCCTGCAACAGTAGACGTCGCAGGGAACACCCCGTTGTCTTGGTAGGGGGTCGCCCTCACCTTGCGTGGTGCCATGCCTCGCCGAAGCATGGCGCTGCTCAGGGTTTTGCAGGGAGGACCCAAATGCAAAAATGATGAAGAATTATGGGCCAAAATGCGAGGGTTTCAAAAGTTGAGGGTCAAAAAGTAATGGATGAAGACCAAAATGCAAAGTCGGTCAAGAAGGTCTCTTCTTAGGCTCAAGCTTTTATGAATGACTAAATGAGACCTAAGGATTTTAATGGTGAATTTTATTTCTAGGTCGGACCTTGTTTGATCGACCAATTTACGTAAAAACCCAAATTAAATCATTAATTGGGCATGGTTCTCAATGTAGGTCAAAATGGGTTCCTAAGGACAAATTGAAGGTTCTAAGCCATAGAGATTATTTTTATATGAATTTTAGAGGGTTTAGTAGATTTTTGCTTTGCCTCAAACCTCATGAATTGAAGTGGGTTTGTTTTAGGGTTACAGATTGTCATTTAATTCCTTGGAGTTGCTGTAGCCCTTATCAGATCAGATCATCCCACTTTCCTTCTTATTAGGTTAGTTTGACCTATGTTTGGACCCTGAGTTACCCTGTTTGCAGATTGTGCTGGTAAAATTACATTTTTACCCCTTATGACTTATTTTCTTGTTAGACTCAGAATTCTCTGAGTTAAGCCTTTCCTTGAGTTATGTAGGAGCTTTTATCCTCTGTATTAGGTCAAAATGAGCTAGTTATGGCTCATGATGAGGTTCTCATCAGGCTCTTTATTTTTGTTTCCACTGTTAGATTTTTATTTCCAGTCTTTTTTCATTGTATTAGTACTTGGAGCACTTATTACATTTTCTGCTTTCTATGATGGATTTTATTATAATTGTCAGCACTTTTTTTTGAAATAAATAATTGTCAGCACTTTATGCTTTCATTTAATGCATTATTAATGGATGTTTGGCTATCAATGTTCTATGGCGATGTGTTGGGTGATTGCGATCTTGTGGTTGTTTATGCTTGTTGTTAGCACCTGATGACTTGGGTTTCGTTGATTGGTAAGACTCGGATTGTCACAACCTAAATGAGCGGCTCCATTTGAGATAATGTGTGATGCATTAAACTTTGCTATCAGAGTCATTCTGGGTCAGAAAGTTGATAAAAAGCCCACAATGATATATTACGCCAGTAAGACACTTGATGTTACTCAGAAGAAATACACTACCATTGAAAAAGAATTACTAGATGTGGTTTCTGCTTTGGAGAAATTCTAGGCTTATCTTCTTGGATCACATGTTACTACCTGTGTCAACCACACTACACTGAAGCACCTTTTAGATAAAAAGGATGCCAAACCTCGACTTAATAGTTGGATATTATTATTGCAAGAATTTGATTTGGAGATCAAAGTAAAAGGTGGTTCACAAAATATAGTGGTTAATCACTTATCAAGGATCCTAGTGAAAGACTCATTTGGATTTACCTATTTTTGATTCCTTTCTAGTGTTGGAACTTAGTTCCACCTCTCTTATGTGTTTTGGTGTTAACAAAACCATTTTAAAGTTTAATGTGTTTATGAAGTATTACAAGACAAAAGAATCTATGGATGCAAGCAACAAGATAACATTAAAGGGACAAGATAGCATATGAAGGAAGAAGATTATAGTTTTTGTTGTATTCATTGTATTTTAGAGTCTTTGTATGTCTCCTAACAAGTAAAACATAATCTAGGAGTTAAAATCAAAGTATAGATAACTAGGGTTTAAAATATCATTCATTCATTCATTTCGAAACTCAAATTCGATTCTTTCAAAATAAAGTCGTATAGAGTAGATGGGATAACTCTAAAAATTGGCTTAAATTCATTCTTGGTACTTGGCCCAGGTTTGGGTTTTTAGTCCCAAACTATAAACAACAAGTACCAGTACTCATCATGAGTACCAGTACAAGGTGCTCACAGCTTGTAAACTGATGTGGTTCCTGAACCTTACAAGTACCAGTACTCATCATGAGTATCGGTACATGTAGGTCACAGGACCTAAATCTGTGAGTCACAAGTACCGGTACTCATCATGAGTACCGATATCTAGTGACTTAATTGCACTGACTGTAGGCAATCAATACCGATACCAAAAGTTTAGTACCAGTATCAACTAACCATTGTGACCAATCTGAATGGCTATTTTGCAATTAAACCTATCTTTAATCTTCCCAAATTGCCCCTAACGGCTAGTATTCATAGAAGAGGTGTTTAGTGGCTTATATAAGCACTCTTTGAGTGTCTTTTGCACACAACTAGGAAGCTAAAAATACTATCCTTGCCTACACCTCCAATTCTCAATTTTTCTAGCTGCAAAGGAGCTTGATTTGTTGCATTCTTCTCAAGGCCTCTCTCCATTTGCAACAAGTCATCAAAGGCGATCATGTTCTTCATTGTTCAATCATTCGTTTACACCTTAGTATTCTCGTTTGATTAATTTATACACTCTTATTAAGCAATATACTTGTTGGAGACTTAGGAATTTGTTGTAAGCTTTTATTTGCATCTTGCTTACATCTGTATCGTTATTTCTTTTTGATATCTTATAATTGGGTTGAGGTAACCCGTTAATTACCTTAGGTCATTAGTAAATTGGTTCCCTCCTGGTTGAGGGAATCAGGTTAAAAATCTTAAGTCGGGAGACTTAGGTAGTGGAGTACTCAAGTGAGGGGAACCACTATATATCTTATGTGTTTTTATGGTTTGTTATTCCTACAAATTTTTATCTACCACACTATTCATCCTGCCCTTCTAGTGTGCTTGTGCATTACAGACCCTACAGGTGGTATCAGAGCAGGAAGTGATAAGAAGAAATAATTTTCTCTCTCGCAATGGCATCATCAGCCAAGCGCATTGAAGGGCAGTCATCCACACGTCCTCCCTACTTTGATGGGATGGACTATTGATACTGGAAGAGGAGGATGCAAATCTTCCTTAAGGCTATGGATGAAGACTCATGGACTCTCATTCAGGAGAAGTACATGGATCCAGAGCTGCAGAAAGGAGTTGTTTAGACAACAGATCAAAAGAAGATCACTGGAACTGCAAAGGCAATGAACGTGCTTTACTGTGCGTTATCAAGGGAAGAATTTAACCATATCTCCACATGCGAGTCCGTATACGAGATATAGAACACGCTGCAAGTCACCTATGAAGGTACAAGTAAGATAAAAGAAACACATATTTCTATTCTAACGGAAAGCTATGAGTGTTTCAAGATGCAGAAAGGTGAAATAATCAAAGAGATGTATAGAAGATTTGGAGAGATCGTGAATCCAATGAAGAACCTTGGAGTCAAGCTGAAGGAGGAGTAGCTTGTAAGGAAGATCTTGAGATCCCTTACAAGCAATTGGTCTCCAAAGTCCACATCCATCCAAGAGGCGAAGGACCTCTCTACTCTCTCCTTGGATGACTTGATTGGAAGCCTCATGGCGTATGAAGTCTAATTAGAGAATATGAAGAAGAACGAAGAAAAATCTGTAAGAAGAAGGATCTTGCTTTCAAAGCTATAAAGGAGGAGTCGGACTTCAACGATTCCAACTCCGACGAAGAAGAGGAGCTTGCTCTTCTAACGAGAAGATTTAGAAGATTCATCCGAAAATAAGGTAAGAGAGTCAATAAATTTACAAATGACATTATTTGTTTTGAGTGCAAAAAGAAGGGACACGTATGAAAAGCTTGTCCAATGATCAAGAAGAAGAAAGAAGAAAAGAAGAAGGACAAAGAACTCAATCGGAAGAAGAAGAAGATTTCAAGAAAGGCATACAAGGTGACTTGGGATGATAGTGATTCTAGTATGGAATCATCTTCCAAAGAATCTGAAGAAGCGAAAGTTGCACATCTTTGCTTAATGGTGAACAACGATAGCTCAGAAAATTAGGTAGATTCTGAAGTCACTTTTAATGAGTTATTACAAGCATATGAAGATTTGTATCACAAAGTTGGGTTGATTAAAAAAGAAAATAAGGTCTTGTATGATAGTTATAATAGTCTAGAAATAGAAATCCTTGCTTAGAAATAGAATTAGAAATGTCAAAAGAAACAAACAATCAATTGCATGCAAAAATAGTAGAATTAGAAGTTATTTATGAACACTTTGGGGGCACTTTGAATAATCTAAAAACAACAATTAGGCTGAATACAGTATTTTGTAACAATTTAAAAGGCAAGTTCAATAATAAAATGAACACACAAAATAAATCACATGCACCTAGACATGCATGGATTTATCAAAAGGTCAAGAATCCCAAGAATTATAGATCTAACACTAAGGTGATCTATAAACCTAAGGATTTGAAGGGTACTAATTATCAAGGACCTAAAAGAAAATGGATACCTAAAATAGATTTAATAACTATTTTGCAGGTCAAGAAGGACAAATGGATCTAGACAGTGAGTGTTCCAAGCACATGACAGGACACTCTGACCTCTTTGTCAAGTGGACCAGAATCGAAGATGGAGGACATGTCAAGTTGGGCGACAACAAATGTTGTCGCATTACTGGTGAAGGTACAGTAGGTAATTCTTCTAAGCATGTATGTAATGTTCTTTTAGTAGAAAACTTAAAACATAACCTACTTAGTGTTAGTCAAATATGTGATAATGGATGTGATGTTTTGTTTAGTAAAGTTGGATTTAAAATATTAAAAGAAGGAACAAATAGGATTTTAATTGAAGGCTTTAGATATAAAAATATCTATGCTCTTCATTTTTCACAAGAGAAATTTGTAAAATGTCTGCTTGCTTCCCATGTTGAAGTAGATCTTTGGCACCATAAGCTAGGTCCCATTAATCACAAACATCTTAATAGGTTAGCCAAAAATGAGTTAGTAAGGGACCTACCCAAACTAACTTATAAAAAGGATGCTTTGTGCAAGTCTTGTGAACTCAGAAAAATGCAGAAGACTTCTTTTAAACCTAAAGATTTAGTTTCAACAACACGACCTTTAGAGTTGTTACACCTTGATCTATTTGGACCAACATGATTCGAGGGTCTAAATGGATCAAAATTTTGCCTAGTTATTGTTGATGACTTCTCTAGGTTCACTTGGGTCATCTTCTTAAAACATAAGGATGACTTATTTGATTTCTTCCTAAGTCTTGCTCAAAGACTTCAAAAGGAAAAATCATCTTCAATTCTTAGACATAGGACTAATCATGGGGGTGAATTTGAAATGGAAAAATTTTCAAGTTTTTGTGTCAATTCTGGCATAACCCATGAATTTTTATTTCCACGGGCACCATCTCAAAATGGTGTTGTAGAATCTTACTCTACAAGAATGCATCCGAACTTTGCTCTTGGATTCTGGGCTTCAAAAATATTTCTGGGAGGAAGCCATGAATACGGCATGTTATGTTCTTAATAGAACTCTCTTAAGGCCTATTATTAAGAAAACTCCATATGAGCTTTATTATGAGAAGTATCCTAGGATTTCATATTTTAGGGTGTTTAGAAGTCGATGTTATTTATTAAACACCATGATTGGCTTGATAAGTTTGATGCTAAAGGTGATGAAGGCATTTATTGGCTATTCAACAAGAAGCAAAGCTTATCAAGTCTTTACTAAAAGGAATTTTGTTATAGAAGAATCCCTACATGTTTCATTTGATGAAACAAACTTAGGTGAACCTGAACCTGATCATTTAGATTCTGATGATGAAGATACCCCCTTCATCGATGTATCAAAAATGGAAGATACACGAAATGTACATCATCTTCCAAAAGAATGGGTACACCATAATGATCACCCTCAAGAACAGATCATAGGTGATATTGAACAAGGTGTAAAAACCTGATCTCTCTTTAGAGTTGATTTTGTCCTTAATGCCTTTGTTTCCCAACTCAAACCCAAGAAAGTTGATGTGGCATTAAAGGATGAGTCATGGGTTGTAGCTATGCAGGAGGAGCTACTCCAATTTACAAGGAACAATATATGGAACTTGGTACTCGCTCCTGAGGGTAATTCCATCATTGGAACCAAGTGGGTCTTCCAAAATAAATGGATGAATTTGGTTTAGTGATAGAGAATAAAGCCAAACTTGTAGCTCAAGGCTATAACCAATAGGAAAGTGTTGACTTTGATGAGACATATGCTCTTGTTGCTTGCTTGGAGTCCATATGGATGCTACTTGCCTTTGCAAGTGCAAAGGACTTCAAGCTATATCAAATGGATGTCAAGAGTGCCTTTCTTAATGGTTATATTAAGGAAGAAGCTTATGTTCATTAGCCTCCCAAGTTTGAGGACACAGCACACCCAGAGCATGTATACAGGCTCAATAAGGTGTTATATGGACTTCAACAAGCTCCCAGGGCCTGGTATGATAGGCTTAGGTCCTTTCTTCTTCAGCACGGATTTAGAATTGGAGTTGCTGATTCAACTCTTTTTGTAAAAGAAGGAAATGACATCCTACTAGCTCAAATATACGTCGACGATATTATATTTGGATCAACTAAAGAGTCCCTGTGTCAACATTTTTGTGAGACTATGAAGACTGAGTTTGAAATGAGTATGATGGGTGAACTCAAATTCTTTTTAGAACTCCAAATTCAACAATTAGACACAAGAATTTACATTAGTAAAAAAATATATGTTCTTGAAATTCTCAAGAAATCTGACTTTGAAAATGTAAATGGCAAAGAAACTCTAATTGCTCTATCTGCTTCTCTTGTTGAAGATTTATCTGGCAAGAGGGTAGATGAAAAGAAATATCGGGGCATGATAGGTTCACTACTATATCTTACAGCTTCTAGACCTGATATTCTTTATCTTACATGTTTATGTGCGAGATTCTAATCTGAACCCAAGGAATCTCATTTTAATGCAGTAAAAAGAATATTTAGATACCTAAATAGTACAAAAGATCTTGGCCTTTTCTATCCTAAATCACAAACCTTAGATCTATTATCCTATAGAGAAGCAGACTATGCAGGGAATCGAACAGATTGAAAGAGCACTTGCGGCACATGCCATTTTATTGAAGAATCCTTGGTCTCATGGTTCTCTATGAAACAGACTTGTGTTTCACTTTCCACGACTGAAGCAAAGTATATTGCTGCTTCACTTTCTTGCTCTCAGGTCATTTGGATGAGACAGACTTAGTTCGACTTTGGATTGATTTTTGCACAATCCAAAATTTTATATGATAATACAAGCATAATATATTTATCCAAAAATCTGGTATATCATTCATGTACCAAACATGTAGATGTTAGACATCATTTCCTTAGAGATAATGTGCTTCAAAGTTCCATTCAATTAGAATTCGTTGACACACAAAATCAATTGGCAGACATCTTTACAAAACCTTTGCAGCAAAGAGATTCTACTTTATAAGAAGAAAATTAAGACTTTGTACAATAAATGAGATTCAAAACTAACAATTTGATTAATATGTAATTTGTTTGTATTTATAAAAATCCCTAAGGGCCTCACTGCAATTTACCCATGCTTGCTAAAAAGGGGTAAACTGTAATATTTCCAAATGTCTGGAAATATCAGGGTATTGTTTGCAATATGTTTGCTTAACTTAGGTTGTTGACTACATTAGTTTTTCAGTACCTAAGTTGTTAATTACATTTCTCTCAACCCATGACCTAGCACATGACCCATCCTATATAAAAGAGGCCAAGTGTAAACACTTGCCTCATTTTATCACTTGCAAACCCTAGTTCTCTATACAAGAGCCTCTCCAAGCCCTAGCCAAGAAGAGAAGGATCATCTCCAAGCCTCAAGTCTAGGTACACTCTTATCTTCTTATCGTTTCGTGCTTCATTGAGTCATCTTGTATCTTGTTTTCACTCTCTCAAAACCATTCCTACTACTGCACTTCATTCAAGTTAGGTATCAGAAGGTACCGGTATCCATCACCAGTACCAGTACTAGCTAGCTGTCGCAGAGCCTGCTTTAGGTAGCAGGTACCGGTACTAATTACCAGTAGCGGTACATGCAGGCTTAAATGTGTTTTTGTACAAACAAATGAAAGGAAGTTTTCTATATTTCTAATTGTTTTCCTATTCCCTGTTGTTGCATGATTTTAGATGGCACCTGTAAAGACCCGTTCTGTCTTGAGCCCTTTAAGACGCCTAGACTGTCGGTTAGACGTCTAGACCCCTTCCCAGACGTCTAGAAATTGAAAATTTGTCACGTGACTTCGCATCTGCGCATGGGCTGTGCGCAGGAAGTACCACTCTTCTCTCTCTTTCCCTCTTCTCTCCTCCATCCAAACCCTAGCGCACCCTTATAAAACCCCGCTCCCCTTCTTCCTCTCTTCCCCGCTTCACCACAAGCCACCTTCCTTCCTCCCTCTCCACTGTAGCGAGAGGGGCAAGAGCGAGAGAGAGCGCGAGAGTGAGAGACGAGGAGGAGAGGCGACATGAGGAGAGGAGGAAGAGCTTGAGCTCGTGGGCTTGTGGGAGCTCTTCGAAGGATGCACGGCCGGAGTGGCGCTTGCTAGAAGACGAGCACGTCGGGGGAGACGTCCCCGACACTTGCTGCAGCCGAAGCTGTAGGCGAGGAGGCAAGGTCGTGGCTGCGTGCAGTGAGGAGGAGCAAGAGGTAGTTCTAGTTCTAGGATTTTCCCAGAATCAGATGTCTGGTGTGCCATCCAGAGAACGGGTTGGATGTCTGGTGACAACATCGGACATCTGAAAACAATGTTCCACGAAAGTACGTTCCTCTTGCGGATACGGCCATGTAGGCCGCACCGCAGCTTCGATCTGCATGGCTAAAAGTGGATGATTTTCCTGCCGCATGCAGAGATAACTTCGGGAAGGTGTAGGCCACGACCTCCCACACATTTCGGATGTCTAGACAACTTACCAGATGACCGGAAGCACTCCCAGACATCCGGAGGAGAGGTCGGACGTCTAGAGCTGGGTCCAGACGGTCAAGAAGATGTTCTTGACGTCTGAGGTCGAAGCAGAGCCTAAGGTAAGACTCTGGTTACTTTTAAGACGTCTAGACCTTGTGCCAGACGTCTGATTTAGGTCTACAGTCATGTTTTTGACCTGTTTAGGGTCTGTTTGAGGTCCATTTTACGCAAAAAGGATATATGTGGATTCCTTCTGAGTTCCTCTAAGTGTTAGAAAGCCTTATATATTGTTCTGAGCATTCCGTTGTATTATGTTCTTTAGTATAGGACTTCATTCTATTGCGTGTTCGGGGCCTGCAAAGGCACGTGAGTCTGCCGTTCGAGTCCCTAGTACTCCCGGATTGTCTGGTAGAGTGGTTTTCCCCTAATTTAATTATAAAACCTAAATGCATATGTGAAATTGGATAACTAAAAACCTAGGATGTGGCATGAATCCTAGGATGAGAAGTGCTTGCACTGTTTATATGTGTGTTTGAAATTACAGTCTTAAATGAATGAATAGAAATGTGAACAACTGCCTGTTATTAAACAAGAGTTGCCTGTGAAATATGAAATGCCAGTTCTAGTTAAATAGTTACCTGTGACATTACTTCTTGTATTTGTTAAATGATGGAAATACGAGCTGCATGTGTATAATCTGAGAATGGAAATGTGAATGATGAAACCTGGTATGGCTTGACATGGGGAATACGAGCATGAACCCTACGGGGAATTAGGAGTAGAGTTCCTGTGAATAAATGGAATGGATCTGGAAATGTGAGTGGGAAGTGTGCTGGCCCTTGAGTACATGGTACCAAAGAGAGCGACTGTCCCCTATTTAGTGTAGAGCGAAGCTAGCCGCCCTTGGGTTGGGACCTAGGGTTAGGATTGGCCACTCTACACTGACTTCTTTGGCCCTCGCATACACTGTACCAAGGAGAGATACTAGTGTAGGGAGAGAGCTAGCCACCCCACGGGGCCAGAGGTTCAACTAGCCACCCTACACTGACTTGTTAGGCCCATTAGGCAAACTGGGGCAGTCAAACAAGGGTGTGCGGACTATGGAGGGGTGAGACCCCTGTTTGGTTCTGATGGGCTAGACCCCTGTTACTAAGAGGGCTAGGCCTTATACAGTTCCATGCTGTACTTTGGACATACCTGCTAGCGGAAATGACTGACTACGTGTCAGTGTGCTGTAGCTACCCGTGCACTTATCGCACGTGCTGTAGTCATCGCTACGTCAGTCCGTGACCTCGGGGTGGTTGACTGGGTGTAGGATCACCACGGGGGACTCTCCCGCCCAAGAGAGCACCACGTGTGCCTTCTACTCTTCGGAAAAGACTGCAATCAAGATCGTTCCCACGAGGAACATTCGAGATCAAGAAAGAGATCTGAGAAATAAACCAATGGGTGAAAAGGAATAACTTATAAAATAAAGTAATTGGAAAAGATAAATTACCTGTTAGCTTTTACTGCTTTAGTTAGTTGGTTACCACTCTACTCAGCGTTCGTTGACTCTATTTACTCATAACCCTTTTCAGGTCCAAGTGTTGAGTAGCCCGAGTCACCGGCTGTAGAGGGTGCTGGGCCCAGGCGAGCCCAGCAGTAGTCTTCCTGTTGTTGTACTTTCTTTGTTACTGAATTCAGACTCTCGTTACTATTTACATTTCTGTACTTTATTTCTGCTTTATTGTTGTGGTGGTGATATGTGCTGTTAGCAACTTTTACTTCCTTTACTGCTTGTACTCTTTTACTGTTAGTTACCTAGCATAGTGAATGTGATTTACTTTCCTGCTTTTTGGTTATTTCTTGTTGGATGACTGGGTCTTGGAATTGGTCGAGTTGAGTCGGTCTCGAGTCCTATAGGGATTTGGGAACTGGGTCGTAACAAGATGGTATCAGAGCAAGGTCGTCCCAAGAAATGAACCAGCTAGCTTGAGAATAACCAATTCACGTGCATGTAACTAGAGTAACCACCACAACGTACCACTTGACATCTGTTCTGAGTTTCCTTCGCTGAAGTCTGTTAGGGTTGACTTATTTTGTTCTATCTTCCGCGTCTCCTTCCAGGAGATGCCTTGATGTGGAGTCCTTGAGGCGGGCCGTGGACGCAGCCGTGGACGAGGTTAGAGGGGCAAATGTGCCGGGACCGAGGTGTCAGTTGACCAGCCACTTCTTCCAGGCGTTTAGGCCCAGGACCTCGCTCAATTCATACAAGACATAATACGATAGGAGCTCCACTAGCCTCCACGGGTGCCTCTCCTTGTGGACGTGGAGGGAGAGTCCTTTGTGGGGTCGAGAGATCAACGCAGCACTGGACCAGGGGGAGGGGGTGGTCCTCCACTGCCCCCACTGCACTCTGACACTTCTGAGCACAAGCTCTCCCTGCCTGGAGGCGTACCCATTCCCCCACTACAGCTGCACTATGAGCTTTTCAGACAGTTCCGGAAGCTGAAGCCCCCCTCTTTCAAGGACGATAAGGACCCGTCTGAGGCAGAGGACTAGCTGGAGCATATCGAGAAGGCGTTTGACACCCTTCGCCCCCCTGCGAAGTGCCACGTTGCCTTTGCCACATATCAACTGGAGTGTGTGGCACACAGGTGGTGGAGGGCAATCAGAGGTCAGGAGAGGGCAGAGCCGACGTAGGACCAGTTTGTAACCCACTTATACGAGCAGTACTTCGTGCAGACTTGGCAGGACCAGAGGAGGCAGGAGTTCCACACTCTCCGCCAGGGGACGATGACTTTTAAGCCGTACCACACGCGCTTCCTAGAGCTATCACGTTTTGCTGCGATAGCTATAGCTACTGAGGAGGAGCGCCTGTGGAGGTTCACTAAGGGGCTCCGACCTGCCATTTGGGGGTATGTCAAACCCCTGATGCTGCCCACCTTCTCGAGAGTGGTGGAGGCAGCTATGACGTACGAGGAGACCAACCTGGTCGCACGAAACACCAACGGACAGAAGAGGCCCTACCAACCAGAGTACTCACAGGGCCAACAAGAGAGGAGGCACGCGACTCTCGTTGGAGAGTCGTCGCGTTTTGCGGGGTCATCAGTGGCCTTTGGGGGCCCCCGACAGGGGCTAGCTATCAGCACTGGACCCCCACCTAGCCATCAGCTGGGACCTACCGAGGGAGGGAGTCGAGTTCCCCTCTGCTACCGGTGTAGCCAACCGGGTCACATCAGGAGGGACTACCCATCTAGGGCTGGAGTGCAACAGATGCTCCCCACACCAAGCACTAGAAGCCAAGCAGGTGGTCATGGTTCCCAGGTGCATGGGGGAGGACAGCAGTCGCGGGGAGGGTACCGGCCAGCGGCTACCTGTCCGACGCAGAGTGTGGCTACTTCTTCTGCACCGAGTGCTGTGGGGCGTATCAACGCCCTGACACACAGAGATGCCAAAGCATTAGGTTCAGTGGTGGTAGGTATGGTTTCAGTTTTCGGCAAATTAGTTTATGTACTTTTTGATTCCGACGCCACGCACTCGTTTGTTATTGTGAGTTTTGCTGTCAATTTGGGACAGGACTGCATGTTGTTAAGGGATCCCTTTGTGATCAGAGGTCTGGGTGGTCAGTTGTTTGTAGTTGGGAGGTCTACACAGACTGTGAGGTCAGTGTTGGGGGACACATCCTCCCCACTGACTTGATTGTGATATTGATGGAGGATTTTGGCGTTATTCTAGGGATGGATTGGCTATCCGCTTACCACGCCTTGGTGGACTGTTTTGAGAGGAAGATCATCTTCTCCATACCAGAGATGCCTTCCTTTGAGTTTCACGGACAGTCGGTGGACGGAGGTTTTAGGTGCATTTCTGCACTTCGGGCAGCGAGACTTTTGGGCCAGGGGTGTGAAGGCTTTCTAGCTTGTGTAGTGATAGAGCCTAGCCCCATGGCAGACTTTTAGAGCATCCCGGTGGTCAGAGAGTACCCCGACGTGTTTCCAGAGGAGCTGCCAGGACTACCACCTGAGTGTGAGATCGAGTTTGAGATCTCACTGGTACTAGGAACCAGCCCCATTTCTACAGCACCGTACAGGATGGCACCACTTTTGTTGCGAGAGCTCAACTCACAGTTGTAGGACTTGTTGGAGAAGGGCTTTGTGAGGCTCAGTGCATCCCCGTGGGGAGCCTCGGTGTTATTTGTGAAGAAGGATGCTACCCTGCACCTTTATGTCGACTACAGACAGCTGAATAGGGTCACCATCAAGAACAGGTATCTGCTACCAAGGATTGATGATCTATTTGACTAGTTGTGAGGTGGCATGGTTTTCTCCAAGATAGATCTGAGATCAGGCTACCACAAATTGAGGATCAAGGAGACCAACGTCTCCAAGACAGCTTTCCGCACCCGGTACGGACACTACAAGTTTTTTGTCATGCCGTTTAGGCTGACCAATGCCCTTGCTGCCTTCATGGATTTGATGAACCGGGTGTTCAGACAGTATCTGGATCAGTTTGTGGTGGTATTTATTGATGATGTGCTCATTTACTCGAGGGATCAGGCACATCACAAACAGCACTTGCGGATGGTTCTGGACACTTTGAGACGACACAGACTTTATGCCAAATACTGCAAGTGCGAGTTTTGGTTGAGGCAAGTGACCTTCTTTGGTCATGAGATTTTAGGGGATGGGTTGGCTGTGATCCAGCCAAGGTAGAGGCAGTACTCAAGTGGGAGAGGCCACGTACAGTGACAGAGATACGTAGTTTCTTGGGGCTGGCAAGTTACTATCGGCAGTTTATCAGGGGTTTCTCACAGATTGCACGTCCTATGACTCAGTTGACCCAGAAGGACGTGCCCTTTGCTTGGACAGACGCTTGTGAGGAGTGTTTTCAGGAGTTGAAGGAGAGGCTAACTTCAGCTCCTATTCTTACCATCCCAGATAGCAGCGGTGGTTTTTTTGTCTACACGGACGCTTTGTTGCAGTGGTTAGGGGGTGTGCTCATGCAACGGGGTCATGTTATCGCTTACCCTTCATGGCAACTGAAGCCCCATGAGCATTGCTACCCTACCCATGACTTAGAGCTAGTAGCTGTTGTCTTTGCACTAAAGACATGGAAGCACTACCTTTACGGTGAGACCTTTGAGATTTTCATGGATCATAAGAGCCTCAGGTATTTGTTTAATTAGAAGGAGCTTAACATGAAACAGAGATGTTGGTTAGAGCTCCTAAAGGACTATGACTGCAACATCTCCTACCATCCGGGGAAGGCCAACGTGGTGGCTGATGCCTTGAGCCAGAAGGTGCCCACCCACTTGGCCAGCTTACAGGCATAGAGTTGGAGACTTATGGAGGAGTTGGGCAATTAGAGACCCCTAGAGTTACAGGGGCGTTGTAGGGTAGTGACAATGACACGACAGACGAGACTAGAGTTGATAGACCGTATCATCACAGGACAGATGACAGATCCATACCAGTAGTCGTTGCGAGATAGAGTACTATCAGGGGACCTAGGAGACTTCTCTTTTACAGATGAGATGCTATGCATGAGGGGACGTTTGTGCATTCCCAGGGACAAGGAGTCATTGAGAGAGCTCCTGAATGAGGCGCACGAGTCTAGGTTCACCATACATCCCGAGAACACGAAGATGTACCATGATCTGAGGCATGACTTTTGGTGGAGAGGGATGAAACGGGATGTAGGTGAGTTTGTACAGTAGTGTTTGGTGTGCCAGCAGGTGAAGGCCAAGCATCAGAGGCCTGCAGGGCCGTTGCAGCCACTTCCTGTGTCAGAATGGAAGTGGGAGAGCATTACCATGGACCTGGTGGTGGGCCTACCCATTACCCAACGAGGACACGACGCAATCTGGGTGATTATGGACAGATTGACGAAGATGGCACGTTTCTTGCCGATCTGAGTCACCTTGGGACTAGCGTAGTTGGCAGAGAGGTAAATTCGTGACATGGTACGTCTACATGGAGTTCCACGTGAGATTGTATCCGACCGAGATACCTGCTTTACTTCTCAGTTTTGGGCTAAGTTTCAGCAGGCCTTGGGGACACAGTTGAGGTTCAGTACAGCGTACCACCCCCAGACGGATGGACAGTTAGAGCGCACGATACTGACACTTGAGGACCTTTTATGCACCTGTGTATTGGACTGGAGGGGCTCTTAGGAGGAGCACTTACCCCTGGCAGAGTTCGCATATAATAACAGCTATCACTCGAGTATTGGCATGGCACCCTATGAGGCTCTGTACGGACGAAGGTGTACTGCATCCTTGAGTTGGGTTGAGGTGGGGACCAAGTGGGAGGTTGGCCCCAGGCTGATCTGGCAGAGTTAGGAGGTGATAGAGTAGATTCACAGATGACTTCGCACTGTCAGGAGCAGATAGAAGAGTTATGCCGATCGGAAGCGCAGAGAGGTGCAGTTCGAGGTTGGGGATCACGTCTTTCTTTGTGTTTCGTCCATGAAGGGCCTGCAAAATTTTGGGGTGAAAGGGAAGCTTGCACTAGGGTTTGTGGGGCCCTTGAGGTCCTGGAGCAGGTAGGACCCTTTGCTTACAGGCTTGCCCTTCCTCCCCAACTTTCTGGTGTGCACGACGTGTTCCACGTGTCCAACCTCAGGAAGAACGCCACCGATCCCAGTCACGTTCTGAGCCACGAGAGTGTCGAGGTGGGTGACGACCTGACCTACCCCGAGCGACCAGTACAGATACTAGACAGAGCCGTCCGGAGTTTGAGATGGAAGTAGGTACCCTTGGTGAAGGTCTTGTGGAGGAGCCAAAGGTACGAGGAGGCTTCCTGGGAGCCTGAGGCGGCGATGCGAGAGCTGTACCCAGAGCTTTTTGAGGGTACGTCTTTTTGGATCGGTTTCTATCCTCTTTAAGTTTGTTATGCTTATATAGTTATTTTTCCGCACCCTAGCTAGCTCAAGTTTCAAGGATGAAACTTCCTTTAAGTTTGTTATGATGTAAAGACCCATTCTGTCCTGAGCCCTTTAAGAAGCCTGGACTGTCGGTCAGACGTCTAGACGCCTTCCTAGACGTCTGGAAATTGAAAATTTGGTACGTGACTTCGCATCTGCATGCGGGCTACGCGCAGGTAGTACCGCTCTTCTCTCTCTTTCCCTCTTCTCTCCTCCATCTAAACCCTAGCGCACCCTTATAAAACCCCTCTCCCCCTATTCCTCTCTTCCCCACTTCACCACAAGCCACCTTCCTTCCTCCCACTTCACTGCAGCGAGAAGAGCAAGCATGAGAGCAAGCGACGAGGAGGAGAGGCGGCGTGAGGAGAGGAAGAGCTTGAGCTCGCCAGCTCATGGGAGCTTGCCAGCTCATGGGAGTTCGCCGGAGGACGCACGACCAGAGCGATGCGTGCGGGAAGAGGAGTGCGTCAGGGGAGACGTCCCCAACACTTGCTGTAGATGGAGCTATAGGCGAGGAGGCGAGGCCATGGCTGCACGCAGTGAGGAGGAGCGAGAGGTAGTTCTGGTTCTGGGATTTTCCCAGAATCAGACATCTGGCGTACCGTCCAGACGATGGGTTGGACATCTAGTGACAACACCGGACGTCTGAAAATAGTGTTCCGCGAAGGTACGTTCCTCTTGCGGATACGGCCATGCAGGCCACACCGCAGCTTCAATCTGCATGGCTAAAAGTGGATGATTTTCCTATTGCGTGTAGAGATACCTTCGAAAAGACACGAGGCACACCCTTCCACGCGTTTCGGACGTATAGACAGCTTACCAGATGACAGGAAGCACTCCCAGACATCCAAAGAAGAGGTCAAACATCTGGAGCTGGGTCCAGACGGTCAAGAAGAGGTTTTGGACATCTGTGGTCGAAGAAGAGCCTGAGGTGAGACTTTGGTTACTTTTAAGATGTTTGGACCTTATGCCAGACGTCTGATTTAGGTTTGCAGTCTTGTTTTTAACCCATTTAGGGTCCGTTGAGGTCCATTTTACGCAAACAAGATATCTGTGGATTCCTTGTGAGTTCCTCTAAGTGTTAGAAACCCTTATATATTGTTCTGGACATTCCGTTGTGTTATGTTCTTTGGTATAGGACTTCGTTCTGTTGTGTGTTCGAGGCTTGCAGAGGCACGTGAGCTTGCCGTTCGAGCCCCCAGTACTCCCAGATTATCTGGTAGAGTGGTTTTCCCCTAATTTAATTATAAAACCTGAATGCATATGTGAAATTGAATAACTAGAAACCTAGGATGTGACATGAATCCTAGGATGAGAAGTACTTGCACTGTTTGTATGCGTGTTTAAAATTGTAGTCTTAAATGAATGAATAGAAATGTGAGCAACTGCCTATTAATAAGCAAGAGCTTCCTGTGAAATATGAAATGCTTGTGCTAGTTAAACAGTTACCTGTGACATTACTTATTATCTATGTTAAATGATGGAAATACAAGCTGCATGTGTATAATCTGAGAATGGAAATGTGAATGATGAAACCCGGTATGGAATGACATGGGGAATACAAGCATGAACCCTACAGGGAATTAGGAGTAGAGTTTCTGTGAATAAATGTAATGGATCTGGAAATGTGAGTTGGAAGTATGCTGGCCCTTGAGTACGTGGTACCAAGGAGAGCGACTGTCCCCTGTTTAGTGTAGAGCGGAGCTAGCCGCCCTTGGGTTGGGACCCTGGTTAGGATTGGCCACTCTACACTAACTTCTTTGGCCCTCACGTACACTGTACTGAGGAGAGCTACTAGTGTAGGGAGAGAGCTAGCCAACCTACACCGACTTGTTAGGCCCATTGGGCAAACCGGGGTAGTAGACGAGGGTGCACGGATCATGGAGGGGCGAGACCCTTGTTTGGTTCTGAGGGGATAGACTCCTGTTACTGAGAGGGATAAGCCCTATATTGTTCTGTGTTGTACTTTAGGGGTACCCGCTAGCGGAAAAGACTGACAGCGTGCTAGTGCAAGGTAGCTACCCTTGTGCTTATCGCGCGTGCCGTAGTCACCGCTACGTCTATCCGTGACCTCGGGGTGGTTGACTGGGTGTAGAATCACCACGGGGGACTCTCCGGCCAGGTGAGCACCATGTGTGCCTTCTACACTTCGAAAAAGACTACAATCAAGATCGTTCCCACGAGGAACATTCGAGATCAAGAAAGAGATCTGAGAAATAAACCAATGGGTGAAAAGGAATAACTTGTAAAATAAAGTAATTGGAAAAGATAAATTACCTGTTAGCTTTTACTGCTTTAGTTAGTTGGTTACCACTCTACTCAGCGTTCGCTGACTCTGTTTACTCATAACCCCTTTCAGGTCCAAGTGTTGAGCAGCCCGAGTCACCGGCTGCAGATGGTGTTGGCCTAGTTGAGCCCAGAAGTAGTCTTCTTGTTGCTGTACTTTCTTTGTTAGTGAGTTCAGACTCTTGCTACTATTTACATTACTGTACTTTGTTTCCACTTTATTGTTGTGGTGGTGATATATACTGTTAGCAGCTTTTACTTCCTTTACTCCTTGTACTCTTTTACTGTTAGTTACTTAGCATATTGAATGTGGTTTACTTTCTTGCTTTTTGATTTTTTCTTGTTGGAAGACTGGGTCTTGGAATTAGTCTAGTCGAGCCGGTCTTAGGTCCTGTAGAGATTTGGGAACCAGGTCATAACAGCACCTAAATCTAAGAGTAAGGGAAAAGCACCTCAATATGTTTTTCGCAAGTTTTGCATCAATGAGGATGCTAGGTCAAAGTTTGATTAGTATAAAGGCCTAAAACTTCATCATTGTATGCCAGTTGAGTGGAAAGATTTCTCTCTTCAACTCTTTAATTTTACCACTCGTCTTTCCAAACAAAAACCCATACATTTCTTTGATGAATCATTTTTTGCCGATGTTCCTGGAGTATACCCTGATGTAAATTGTCTATTCTTTGCTAATGTCCAAGAATAAGAAAACCAAGGTCACCTTGTCCTAACAATAAATGTTTTTGGTCAGAAAATCACCATCACACCAAAATTCTTGTCAACCATCATTGAATGTCCTAGTGAAGGTCATGCATTTAACACACTTAAGGAGCAATTTCCTACTGATAAAATCAATGAAACTCTCTTGCTCCCTAACTATCAGGGCAAAGCCTTGGTTATCCCAAACATGACCCTATTTACTCACGTCCTTTTTCGTATCTTAGCATGGAACTTAAGGGCTAAAAATTCAGGATTCCACAAAATTCCTGTTGATATTTTACCCTTAATTCGTGCTATCATCACAAGCTTGTCGTTAAATTGGAACACAGTTTTCATTCACTTTCTTAGACCCCATTACCGTGCATCAGCTTTGCCATTGGATATATTGGTATCCCACATTCTTCACAAAAATAAAATTGACTTCTCTAATTTTACTCGTCTTAGAAAAGTGGTCAATTCAAATGGTCTACTCTCTGGAAAATGGGAGTGAAACCTACTAGAGAGGAATCCTCTAGTGATAATGAAGAAGAGTATGTTAATTCAAATGCTCAATCTTCTTCTTATCAACCTTCAGACTCATCTTCAGCTTTTGTCCCCATAACATATCCATTTCTGAAAGTCAAAACACCTTGGGTAAACCTATCTCATGGGTCCAACACCGATCCAAATTTGATAAATACTTTCAATTACATTGGTCAAAATATATCTAATCTCAATTTTCCCTTCCGTCACATGGAATGCAAGTTTCATGACCTTTTTCTTTCAATCGAGTCTTCCCATGTCACTTCTTCCACTCAACAATCTAAATAAACGAAGTGGACTCAACTGAAAGCACCTCAAGAATACAGTGAAAGAAGGCAAAAGCACTTCCAATATCAATCTTCTATCACTTCTCCAATTGTGGAAGAAGAACCTATTCTCCATGTTGATGAGGAAGAAGAAGACACTGAAGATGATGACGACGACGATGATGATGATGGTGGTGGACATGTACAAAAGCTTATCAGAAAACGTCTTAGAAATTAGTTTAGTTTTCATTTTGTTGCTTGTTGAACTTGTATAACATTTATGTCTTGCTAAACTTGTATGACTTTTAAGATTTCTTATGTGTTGCTTTACTAAATTGTCTCAAGCTTTATCTTTATGAACTTTATCATGTTTAGTTTTTATGAAGGTTGTATAGAGTTGGTTGCTTATATATCTTTCTTTGATTGCTTAAAAATGTATTGTTTACTCATCTTTTTGCTTGCTTGACAAAAAGGGGGAGAAATGATTGGATACTTCATATTTAAAATAGGGGGAGCTTAGTTTGAGGGGGAGGTTTTTCACTCCTTCTGGAGTTTTTTATTCTTCTCTTATTAAGTCTCTGTTTATTTTTAAATATGAGAAATCTTGTTTGTTTTGTCAACACCAAAAAGGGGGAGATTGTTGGAACCTAGTTCCACCTCCCTTCTGTGTTTTGGTGTTAGCAAAACCGTTTTAAAGTCTAATGTGTTTATGAAGTATTACAGAACAAAAGAATCTACGGATGCAAGCAACAAGATAGCATTGAAGGGACAAGATAGCATATGTAGGAAGAAGATTATAGTTTTTGTTGTATTCATTGTATTTTAGAGTCTTTGTATGTCTCCTAACAAGTAAAACATAATCTAGGAGTTAAAATCAAAGTAGAGATAACTAGGGTTCAAAATATCATTCATTCATTTCGACACTAAAATTCGATTCTTTCAAAATAAAGTCATATAGAGTAGATGGGATAGATCTAAAAATTGACTTAAATTCATTCTTGGTACTTGGCACAGGTTTGGATTTTTAGTCCCAAACTGGAACAGCAAGTATCGGTACTCATCATGAGTACCAGTACAAGGTGCTCACAGCTTGTAGACTGATGTAGTTCCTGAACCTTATAAGTACTGGTACTCATACTCATCATGAGTACCGGTACATGTAAGTCACAGGATCCAAATCTGTGAGTCACAAGTACCGGTACTCATCACGAGTATCGATACCTAATGACTTAGTTGGGCTGACTGTAGGCAGTCAGTACTGATACCAAAAGTTTAGTACCGGTACCAACTAACCATTGTGACCAGTCTGAATGACTATTTTGCAGTTAAACATATCTCTAATCTTCCCAAATTTCCGCTAATGGCTAGTCTTCATAGGAGAGGTGTTTAGTGGCTTATATAAGCATTCTTTAAGTGTCTTTTGCATACAACTAAGAAGCCAAAAATACTATCCTTGCCTACATTCCAATTCTCAATTTTTCTAGCTGTAAAGGAACTTGATTTGTTGCATTCTTCTCAGGCCTCTCTCCATCTGCAACAAGTCATCAAAGGCAATCGTGTTCTTCATTGTTCAATCATTCGTTTATGCTTTAGTATTCTCGTTAGATTAATTTATATACTCTTATTATGCAATATACTTGTTGGAGACCTAGGAATTTGTTGTAAGCTTTTATTTGCATCTTGCTTACATCTATATCTTTATTTTTTTTTGATATCTTGTAATTAGGATGAGGTAACCCATTAATTACCTAAGGTCATTAGTAAATTGATTCCCTCCGAGTTGAGGGAATCGGGTTAAAAATCCTAAGTCGGGAACCTTAGGTAATGGAGTACCCAAGTGAGGGGAACCACTATATATCTTGTGTGTTTTTGTGGTTTGTTATTCCTGCAAATTTTTATCTACCATACTATTCATCCCCCCTTCTAGTGTGGTTGTGCATTACAGATCCTACATCTGGATGAGTCAATTCTTAATATCTCTGGAGTCAAAATCCCTTGGTATAAAGAAATAGTAAATTATTTAGCCATTAGGAGAGTACTTAATGATTGGTCTAAACAACAAAGAGAGAGATTTTATGTTGAAACCAAATTCTACTTTTGGGATGACCCTGACCTATTTAGAATTTGTGTTGACCAAATCATAAGAAGATGTGTTCTTCAAAGTGAATTCCATGGTATCCTAACCTTCTGCCACACATCTACGTGTGGTGGTCACTTTTCTAGAAAGAAGACAGCTGCAAAAATTTTGAAATCCGTATTTTATTGGCCATCCATCTTCAAAGATGCCTATCAATTCTCAGGCATGTACACATTGTCAATCTATTGGAAACATGACCTGTGGAGATATGATGCCCCTAAACTTGATCTTACTAGTTGAAATCTTTGACGTTTGGGGGATTGATTTTATGGGACTTTTTATTCCTTCCTTTAAATACTAGTACATATTAGTGGCTTTTGATTATGCGTCCATGTGGATAGAGGAAATCCCAACCTAGACCAATGATCATAAAGTAGTGATTGATTTTATTAAGAACATCTTAGTAAGTTAGGGATGCCTAGAGCAATTATTAGTGATGGAGGTTCCCACTTCCCTCATGCCTAGTTCATGAACTTATTAGCTAAATACAAGGTCACACACAAGATTTCCACACTTTAGCATCCATAAACCAATGGACAAGAAGAAGTGTCTAATAGGGAGATTAAGTGTGTGAGTTTTGGGTGCTTAGGTTACCAAGTCCCACAAACCAAAGGGCAGGCAACAGAGCCGAATAATCCCTAAGCCTTATACCTACTACATCAGCCTCTCTTTCCTCAACCTCTTGAGGATTAATTTGGATCTTAACAAATACTTGAGTGTTTAAACCTTGAAATAGATCCAAGAGGCCTAAGGTCGATAAACGCCACTAATTCCCAAAGTTTTAGCCTTCCAGGTCATAATTCATCATCTGATCCAACCTAGAAGTTAGGTAGGTTCTATATTCAGTTTCAAGGGACTCTCTCTTGCTCTTCTTTTTATTTGCTCCTTTTTCTCTTTTCTTTTCTTTTCTTCTTCTCCTCTTTTCAGTTCAAATTGACCTCTCCTTTCCTCTTTTCTCCTTTTTTCTTTTTGATGAAACCCTTCTATGTATTGATTTCTCAATGTTTTGCACTTTAATACCCCGCACATGCCTATGATTTGCAATGACCTCATTATAAATTAGGTGGGTTCTAGTTCAATCCAGATCGTACGTTAGAATAGGTGGGTGGTGAATGGGTCGAAATGACTGTTGCGAACAATTTCAAGCTTTGATACATGTGCCAAAGGTTGAGTCAGCTACTCTAATAGATGAACCCTAAAGTGCAATATGAATTCAGAAAAAAGGATACATCAGGAAGGTTTCAGGTTTTTCGAAAGATGACGGATTGCCTCTCGTTAAGCGCTAAGTTTAATGCCATTAGCTAGGTGCAATGAAGCTTAGGGAGAATGGAGATCAAAAGATACTGCAACCAAGTTTGAGTCAGTAAGTTCGACGAACAATTTCAGTCTCTGACTGTTCACACTAAAAGGTTCAGAATCAAGGCTGAGTTCACTGATTTTGACAGCTCCATTTCTAAATACTTGTGTTACCAGAAATGGTCCAATCCATTTAGGTCTGAGTTCGCTTGGGAAGATCCTGTGTTTGGCATCAAAGAGTAATACTTTCTGACATGGAAGGATTTTTGTGATATGTGCTTGTCTTGAAATGCTTTTACCTGCTCTTTGTAGATTTGCGAGTTCTTGTATGCGTCATTACGTAGTTCCTCGATCTTGCTTAATTGTAACTGACGGTAGATTCTGTCTTAATTGACCTAAATTAGGCTAGGACTTAGCATAAGTTAGGGTAGTTCATGCATGCATAAGCATTATTTACATCTTTACTGCTTTCTTTTAGCTATGAATAAAATAATGCTATAATGTATTGATTAGGTGCATTATGTCAATTGCAGGTAATAAGCTGGTCAGAAGCTAGATCTGAAGCTAGAACTAAAGCGAGATCTGAAGAATAAAGAATAACTAGTGTTGCAGTAGAGCTGGAGCGGAAGACCTAGATTAAATGTAGTAGGTAATAATGTAAGGGAGTTAAGGTATGTTATTCTATTAAGTACGAATAAAGCAATAAATTTTGAAGAACTTAGGTCCATCCTAGTCCTAGGATAACCTAGAAGCTTCCCCAAGCCTTAGCCACCCTTAGGTCACCATGCACTAGGAAACCTTAAAACCCTAATTCCAGCCTCTATATGGATGTAGTGATGAGTTATAGGATGTCCTGAACCCTTAGCCAACTCCCACACACCTTAAGCCCACTTCTGCAGTGTTATTGGATGTCTACACACTTGGTTAGACATCCAATTTCTACAGAATACCCACGATAGAACCTAGAATCCTTCCTGACTCTGATTAGACGTCCGTACTTTAAGTTTGGACTTCTGATTTTTCACTATAAGACATCTGACAACTTTATTAGACATCTGATACTGTCCTCTAGTTCCTATTTTGGAATTCAAGCCTTGATCTTGGATTTCTAGGTCCCTAAACCCAATTCTAACACCCTAGAAACCTAAATTAAGGTGTCTTAACCCAAGTACATCACCTCTAGACCTCCCTAAGGACCTAATTATGTCCTCACTAAACCTAATTGACTTCGATCATGGTCAGTCTCTTCAGTCTATTCAATTGGACTCATTCAGTCCAATTAAGTCCTGATCTTAGCACACACTGTCCAATTGGACTCAGTAAGAGTCCAATTGACCTAGACCTGACTTAATTGAATTAAGTTTTCACACACCCAATTAAACTTGTATTAAGTTTAATTGCACTTTACCTTAGTGAATTAGGGTTTACAACCCTAATTTGAGACCTATCTTGACCTAAACCCACTAGAACCTAACCTAATCAACCTAGCCACCTAAGTTTCAACCCACACACACCCTCACACACCACCCACACTAAAATACCTAACCTAGAGTTCTCTAGAACTCTCTACCATGTGTTATTGCCTTGGTTGCTAAAATTAGCAACCAAGAGCCATTCAATCTTTAGATCCACATTTGGTGGATCTAAAAACCACCATCCATCCTCTCACTCTCCCACGAGCTCACACCATAGGCCTCTCTAGAGAATTCCATAATTTTCTAGAGAGCTTCCCTTATGTCTATAAAAAGACCTAAGGGGTGGCCATTTGCACCCATCCACTCTTGGTTCCATTTAGCTTAGTTTCATTCCACATCCACTCCAACTCCATGTCCACGAGTAGCTTCACCATGGCCACCACTACCTCCACGCCAAGATGCTGGATCACCTCTCCAATCTCTCTCCAAGGGTCGACCTAAGCACCATTGGCTGCCCCTCCTCCTCTCAACCAACTCAAAGGCCATCGGAGCCACCTCCAAATGCCCTTATTTCTGCTAGATTAGATTATAGTTCTTCATAGTTTACATGCTTTTATTACTGCTTAGTAGTGTAGCTCCTTACTTCTCCCCCAATGATGCATGCATAATCCCCTGTAGATTCATGTATGCAGTCATTTTCTGATAGTTGTTAGTTTTTACACTCTATACAAGCATTCCGCTACCGATGCTCTGCAACTCTATTATCATCATCTTTATATATATATATATATATGTTAAAAATCGCCATGTGCCTGATTATCATCTTTTAGTGTGAATAAAGTTGCATGTTTTCAATTTATGATATTCTGGCAACAGCATGTTTTGCATCAATACAAACTTAGCATAAATCAGCATGCGATTTTAAGCGAGTGATCGAGATCGATTTCAAATATGCATTTCCATAAATGCCTCCCAGAGACGAGCGATCGGGACTCAAGTCTCATTATCTTTATATAAATATTTTTGTTTGATCGTATTGTGCACTATACTACGACGTATTTTTTTATCAAACACGTGCTTTACGAGTCACAACAAATGGCGTCGTTGTCGAGGAGGCAACGTCATTTTTTATGTCAATCTCTAGAATTATCACTGATAAATCTTCCTCTGCTTGTCTTTTGATGTGTAGGAAAATAGGGAAAAATAGGATCTGCGCACACAACGAACGCGGAAAAAATACCAGGTGCACATCATATCTTTCTTAGTCTAGGCTTGATTTGAACCTTAGGTTAGATTTTCTTCTAGCAATTTCATTTGAAAAAAAAAAAGCCTATTTATTTTCATGAAAAAAAATGTCAAAAATAATTAGGTAGCTAGAATAGGTTTCCTTTTTTGAATCTTAGGATGTGTTAAGTCAGTTTTGAAAAAAAAGCAAGAAAAAAAAAAGAAAATTTGAAAATATTTTGAAAAAAATATTCTTTCTTAAAAAAAATTATTTTGGTGAAAAGTTTGAATTTCAAATTCAAACACCTTTTCAAAAGTTTCCCCACCACCCTCTGATTTTCAACTATGCTTCAAATTCCGATTTAAAAATTCAATTGTCAAAAAATTCTAAAATTCAGGCTCGACCTTTATTTTCGAACCACCTTTTAAACAACACCGTTCATTTGAAAAAATTCCAAGTACAAAATTTTTAAAAATTTGCGAAGTCCAAGGGGGTTAGACTGACCTAGATTTGAAAATTTTTAAAATTCAAAAAGCAATTTCGAGCAATCAACGAATCTATTTTGACTAAAAATGGTGGGGTTTGAAATCTGATTTCATTGGCTTTAATTTCCATATTTTTTTTGAATTTTTGAAGATCAGTGATACTATTTCAATTTGAATAACCGATCAGGGGTCACAATTCAAATTCTGACCCTTTGACATTAAAAAATCTCTAGAAATTCGGTTGAAATAGTAAAAATCACAAAAAATTATTATTTGAAAATATAATTGAAAAAGGAATCTACGTGAAAAATTTTAGTTTATTTGGATTCAAATTTTATCCAGAGAATTATTTGTGTTTCATTGGTCTACTGAAATCGCAAAGAAGAAAACCCTAGAATTGCATGAACCCTATGTTATACCTTTAGGGTTACATTCTGGAGACCACATTTGGGCTAACCTAAACTTAGTCAAGTCTAGTGTTTAGCCGATGAGCTTGGTCACCTTTTGGGCTGCTCACCACAAACCCCAACTGAGGAAAAATAGGTTGAAATTAATTTTAAAACACGTAAGCAAACCTAAATTTGTTGTCGTACTTCTGGGTGGCTTCAACCTCTCTTGCCGAACCTGGTGACTAAGTCTGTAGGGTAATGTCAAACGACGGCGACTCAGGGGTAACAGAACCGAAGGCGTGAGCCAAAGGAAGAACCTTTCCCTTAATCCCTTGTAACCAGACTGGCTGAGTTAGCTTGAGAGGCGGGAATTACTTTTAGTCGATTGAACGGCAAATTTTCTCTTCAAGAATTAGAACATTAAACGAAAAATCTGGTCATTTGATCATAAGGACCATCTGATTGACAGGGCCTTAGTCTTATCTAGCTTGGCTACACCAACCCAGGGGTTGGGTGGTGTATGCAAGGAAGGAGGTCACTCAGACCTTGACTGGTTGGACCTTGGGAGCTGCTCCCAAGGAGGCAAGTCACCTCGCTAGGACCATCTTCTCCCCCACCCTCTTCTTCTATCTGCTTAGCCGCAATGGCTAACCCTGGATCTGGACCTAATCAGGATCCAGAAGAGCTGGACCTACGAGCTTATCTGAGAGCCTGGGTCACTGAATCAGCTCAACCTTAGGATCAGAACCCAAGGTGGCGAAGATGACTTTTCGTTTCACCTGATCCTTCTCCTCAGGTTACCAAAATGGTTAACCCATATCCTAACCCTGGATATTATGACCCAGACCAGTCGGTCCCTCAAAGGACCGCATCTTATAACCAAGGGTATGGATTTCACACTCCTGCTTCTTGCACATGGAATATGCGTAGACCTGAATCACCCTCTGGAACCCCTGAGGAACTTCCAATGCATATGCGATCGCATTATAGAATACAGAGAGCTATAGCTAGCGCTATGTAGAAGGCCGCATTCTATCTACAAGAAATCCAAGCTATCACTGAGCCAACCAAAGACAAAGCTTGATTCCGTATCAACAAACTGTGATGGAGCTCCTTCAGGGAACGACAGGGATAACAAGGCTATTTGGACAAAATTGGGAAACTCAAGAACTACTGCTTTTGAGATATCAAGTGGAAAATAGCCTTGAAGACCTCAAAGAATCTGAAACGACTACTCTTGAAGGACACATAGGAGATTCTCAGGAGCAGATGCCGGAAGATAATTCAAGGGAAGAAGAATCTATCTTGGATATGAGATAGGAGTAGGAAATGTTCCAAATGGGTTCATTTGAGAACTCCATTCAGGAAACTGAAGAAAGGACTGATATCTCTAGGACTGAGCCATAATTGGATTATCATGAATCCTGGGAGATACCTCTTGGGTTAGATAACCCAACCGTGATAAGGGAAGTAGATCCATTTGAGGATATGGATCTTGAGGTAAACATTGCATGTGACACTACTGATCAATCTAGGCCACTTCCCATTAAAGGTGAACCTGTGCTAGAGCCAACATCTTCTAATCTACACTCTTCTTCTTTCACCTACATACCTAATTCGGATGTTAGAGATTCTGAGATGACACTTTCTATCCCTGATCCTGACATCCAAAGACCAAAAGTAGCTATGGATGTTTTGACCGAAGAAATGGATATGCTACCTGAGGCAGGAATTACTAAGGAGCCCAATGCATACGAGAGTGAATCTTTGAGTAGAATGAGCTGGGGATGCACCTACCATCCTAGTCAATCTAATGGATGGCTCGACTCAGAGCCGGAAGAGTCAGCTTCCAATGAATCAGAGATGAGTACTGATGAGGATGAAGTAATTTCTGACGAGGATTTCAGTGACCTCCCCACAGATCTTCTACTTTCATGGATACCCCCATATGATCCAAAGCCTGGGGAAGGCATGATCTTTAATGTCAATTATCGTTATGAGGATCCCTATGACTCAAATTCTGGTTCTAAGATACATTTTGATCTACACCTCAGCAACTTCCTGTTGAATTGTGGGACATGATAAATCAGCTGAATCAATATCATGACCCCCCCTCTGATTATCCTTTATTTTCCACCACTAATTCACACTTTCTTATAGCTAGACATTTTGGAGTAGGGGTGCACAATCAGCTGGTTTGCATCTCCGGACCACTGATTCTGGGAGCATACGAGCACATCTTTCTCTTAATCTTGACCAGCACTTATGCTAGAACTGATACATCTGATTGATTTTTCGCCCAGCTGGAGTCATTAAACTCAGCATCTACCCCACATTCTACCATCACCTATACATACCATTTTTATACATAGCATATTTTCCTTTTAGCATATTTCCTTTTCACATATTGCATACTGTCAGGTTGGCCGATGCTGAACGTTAAAATTTCAGGAGCAATTCTCTGTGAATTCTACCCATTTACTCCCTACTGTACTTATTCACTTTTATATTCATGCATGAGGACATGCAAGAACTTAGGCATGGGGGGTAAATATGAAAAAATTGAAAATTTTTATGCCAACATTTAGGAAAACCTTGGAGCTGCATGTCAAACATACTTTAGGACCCTAAATAAAAGAACAACCGACTCCACCTCCAATGCTCGCATTGGAGCTAAAAATCGTCTGCAATAGCCACTTCCGACTCACCCGCTCACCTCTTGTTCTAAATTTAGGGTCAAGCTAAATGTAACCCGATAAGGGAAATTTCATGAAGTACAAATATAAGAGGTTACTTATTTATAGCATATAAACATAGTGCATCCATGAATAAGATTATCTTATTAAGAGAATTCATTAGGGATTTTATCCTCTAGTAGATTCCTGTAATCTGGAATCCAGTATAATTTTTCACACACACGTAGAATTTGCAATGGATTTATGATGAAGGCTAATAAACATCTTTAGTCTGTCAAGAAGCAGTGCTTCTTCTCCTGAACCCCTGGACAGTGTTTTGTGAGTCAGGCAGATTTTCTTCCAAAAAATTCACAAAATAGTGTGAGATGAGAGTAGAGTGTATTGGTGCTCTAAGATTAGTGCAAGGAATCTAGAATCCTAGATAATTAGGTGATGATACTCAGAGATTAAGCATAGTTTTCGCTCTCGGTTCCTACGTACACATTTTGTGTGAAATTTTGAGAGCTACCAAATAAGGCAAATACACGGAGAGTGAGTTTTCATAAAACTAGGGCTAAGGTGGATGGTTACGACATTCTTTACGGAATCCTCGGCTGAAGAAGGGTATTGATGTCAAGGTCAGAAATACACCGTCTTATACATCTTTCCTGGTGCTGTGAGTAGGCACTTCCACCAAATAAGTCACCCAATGTCTCTTAAGTACCACCAATCCCTAATAATGCATCCTCAATAAAGTTCATGAATGTGTGCTAGTTGTGTTGTGTTGAAAACAAAAAAAAAATAGAGAGAAAAAAATTTTACATAAAAAAAATAATAAAAAAAATGATGAAAAGAAAGAAAAATGAGAAAAAGAAGAAAAAGCAAGAAAAAAGAGTGTGTGAATATTTAGTGTTTATTTCAGTTGCATTGAGGCAATACCACCAAATAAATTTGAAAACCACCAAATAAGGCCTTAACCTATCTTTTTGTGCTTCTGACCGCTCGAATACTAGCTAAGGAATTCTGACTTAGTGTTAGGGTTATGGAACTCAATTAAAGTGCTAATGCCAAGTGAGACCACTAGATACAGGTCATATGTGTGAATCTGGTGAGATTGTGAGCTCTAAGAAAAGGAAAGAAAAGAAAAGAAAAAGAAAAAGGGTAAGAGAGCATGAATACAAAGGAATCAAAAGAGAGCATAGTTTTTCTCGTCTTTCTCTGAGTTGAGTTACACAATAATTTGGGAATCTAGATTTTATAGTACTAACCTCTATGTAGCACTAGTCGAGAGTGAGCCACCAAATATATAATCTTTTCCCTCTAAGATTCTCTACCTAAGCTTAAAGTCGGGTGGAATTCATAGAATATCTTGAATACCCCGAGGGAAGAAATCTACCTATCCTACTAGAATTTTTACCAGGGGTCAAGTACAGGCTTTATAGGTGAATTAGTTTTTCACTCGAATCCATTGCAAAAGCTACATAGCTACACTTTCACGATTGTCTGGATTTCTAGAGCATAGGATGAAAACAAAAAAGAGAAAAATCTCTATGCATACACTTGATAAAATGATCAATCCCTTAGGGACCCTTTTGTGAATAATTTAGTCTTGCATTTGCTAGGGACTAGCAAGATTTAGGCATGGGGGTATGATTGCGCAACAATCATATTTCTTAATTGAGCTAAATTAGGCTAGGACTTAGCATAAGTTAGGGTAGTTCATGCATGCATAAGTATTATTTGCATCTTTACTGCTTTCTTTTAGCTATGCATAAAATAATGCTATAATGTACTGATTAGGTGCATTATGTCAATTACAGGTAATAAGCTAATCAGAAGCTAGATCTGAAGCTGGATCTAAAGCTGGATCTGAAGAATAAAGAATAATTGGTGTTGCAGCAGAGTTGGAGCGGAAGACCAAGATTAGATGTAGTATATAATAATATAAGGGAGTTAAGGTATGCTATTCTATTAAGTAGGAATAATGCAATAAATTGTGAAGAACTTAGGTCCATCTTGGCCCTAGGACAGCCTAGAAGCTTACCCAAGCCTTAGCCACCCTTAGATTAGGTCACGCACCCTAGGAAACCTTAAAACCCTAATTCCAGCCTCTATCTAGACATCCAGATGAGTTATAGGATGTCCAGAGCCCTTAGCCAACTCCCGCACACCTTAAACCCACTTCTGCAGTGCTATTAGACATCCAGATACTTGGTCAGATGTCCAATTTCTGCAAAATACCCAAGATAGAACCTAGAATCCTTCCTAACTCTAATTAGACATCCATACTTGAACTGTGGACTTCTAATTTTTCACTATAAGTCATCTGACAACTTTATTAGACGTCTGATACTATCCTCTAGTTCCTATTTTGGAATTCAAGCCTTGATCTTGGATTTCTAGGTCCCTAAACCCAATTCTAACCCCCCAGGAACCTAAATTAAGGTGCCCTAACCCTAGTACATCACCTCTAGATCTCCCTAAGGACATAATTAGGTCCTTACTAAACTTAATTGACTTCGATCATGGTCAATCCCTTCAGTCTATTCAATTGGACTCACTGAGTCCAATTGAGCCCTAATCTCAGCACACACTGTCCAATTGGAATCAGTGAGAGTCCAATTGACCTAGACCTGACTTAATTGAGTTATTTTACTCTCAATTAATTTTTCAAACACCCAATTAAACTTGTATTAAGTTTAACTGCACTTTACCTTAGTGAATTAGGGTTTACAACCCTAATTTGAGACCTACCTTGACCTAAACCCACTAGAACCTAACCTAATCAACCTAGCCACCTAAGTTTCAACCCACACACAGCCACACACACCACCCACATGAAAATACCTATCCTAGAGTTCTCTAGAACTCTCTACCATGTGTTGTTGCCATGGTTGCTAAAATTAGCAACCAAGAGCCATTCAATTTTTAGATCCACATTTACTGAATCTAAAAACCACCATCCATCCTCTCTCTCTCACTTTCCCACGAGCTCCCACCATAGGCCTCTCTAGGGAATTCCATAATTCTCTAGAGAGCTTCCCTTAGGTCTATAAAAAAGACCTAAGGGGTGGCCATTTGCACCCATCCACTCTTGGTTCCATTTAGCTTAGTTTCATTCCACATCCACTCCACCTCCATGTCCACGAGTAGCTTCACCATGGCCGCCACCACCTCCACGCCAAGATGCTGGATCACCTCTCCAATCTCTCTCCAAGGGCCGGCCTAAGCACCATTGGCTGCCCCTCCTCCTCTCAACCAACTCAAAGGCCATCGGAGCCACCTCCGAATGCCCTTATTTCTGCTAGATTAGATTGTAGTTCTTCATAGTTTACATGCTTTTATTACTGCTTAGTAGTGTAGATCCTTACTTCTCCCCCAATGATGCATGCATAATCCCCCGTAGACTCATGTATGCAGTCATTTTCTGATGGATGTTAGTTTTTACATTCTCTGTACAAGCATTTCGCTACCAGTGCTCTACAACTCTGTTATCATCATCTTTATATATATATATGTTGAAAATCACCATGTGCCTGATTATCATCTTTTGGTGTGAATAAAGTTGCATGTTTTCAATTTATGATATTCTGGCAACAACATGTCTTACATCAATACGAACTTAGCATAAATTGATGTGTGATTTTAAGCAAGTAGGGTGATCGAGATCGATTTCAAATCTACATTTCCATAAATGCCTCCCAGAGATGAACGATCAAGACTCAAGTCTCATTATCTTTATATAAATACTTTTGTTTGATCGTATTGCGCACTATACTACAATGCATTTTTTTATCAAACACGTGCTTTACATTTCACAACAGTGACATGTCTTCCCGTACATGAGTCTGAAAGGAGACATTCCTAGCTAGGTCTTATGGGCGGTCTTATAGGCCCACAAGGCTTCCAGAAGGCGAGTAGACCAATCCTTCCTATCAGGTCGAACAGTGACCTGAAGGATCTTCTTGATCTCTTAATTCGATAATTCATCCAATCCATTAGTCTAGGGGTGATAAGGAGTTGTGATATGATGCGACACCTCATACTTTTTCATCAGGGACTGGAAGTGCACATTCGCAAAGTGGGTCCCTCCATCAGAGATGATGGCCCGCGGAATATCGAACCGAGAGAAGATGTGCTGATGAATGAATTTAATCACAACCTTATGATCATTGGTTCGGGTTGGGATGGCTTCGATCCATTTGGACACATAATCCATGTCTAAGAGAATGTATTCGAAACCATTGGATTTTAGGAAGGGGCCCATAAAGTCAATCCCCCAGATGTCGAAGATTTCACACATGAGAATTGGTTATAGAGGCATCATGTCATGTCAGGTCATGTTGCCCTAGGTCTAGCAATGAGTGCACGCCTTATAGTAGTCGTGTGCATCTTTAAAAATCATGGGCCAATACAATCCACACTGGAGGACTTTTGCTAAGGTTTTGTGTCCAAAAAAGTGACCACCGTACACTTGGTCGTGATAGAATGATAGAATTCCATTAAACTTAGATTCTATAACACATCTTCTGATGATTTGATTAGCACCGATGCAGAATAGATACGGATCTTCCCAAACAAAGTATTTGGCATCTGAAAGTAATTTGTCTTTCTTGGCTTTTGGCCAATCTGACAAAATCTGATGCGATGACAAATAATTTACCATATCAGCATACCATGGAAGTTCCGTTTCGATTATCAGGAGGTTCTCATCAGGAAAGTGCTCTGTGATAGGTCCAAAAGGGTCAATAAGTGAAGAAGGAAGATGGGATAAGTGGTCAACTACCACATTCTGCTTCCCCACATTGTTGGGAATTTTAAGATCGAATTCTTGCAACAGCAAGATCCAGCAGATTAATCTAGGCTTCACATCCTTGTTCATGAGTAAGTGCCTCACTGCGGTGTGATCTGAGTAAATGATGACATGGGATCCCAAAAGGTAAGACTTGAATTTCTCCAGGCCAAATACTAGAACTAACAGCTCTTTTTCCGTAACAGTGTAATTACGTTGAGCCTCGTTAATGTCTTGCTAGCATAATATACGACTACAAGTTTCCCATCGATTTTCTGACCCCGCACCGCTCCCACTGCATAGTCAAACACATCACACATGATCTCAAAGGGTTGAGACCAGTTAGGAGATTGCAGAATTGGTGCTTAGGTGACTCGGTCACAGGTTCTCAAATGCTTGAATGCACTCACTCGACACCTCAAAAGGTGTGTCCTTTGAGAGGAGGTTTGTCAAGGGGCATGCGATTTTAGAGAAATCAGGTATGAATCAACGATAAAATCCAACGTGCCCCAAGAATGATCAGATGTCATTGACCAAGTTAGGTATGGGTAGCTTGGAAATCAAATTCACTTTAGCTAGGTCAACCTGAATACCTCTCTTAGAAATAAGGTGTCCCAAAATGATACCTTCAGGAACCATGAAGTGGCTCTTTTCCCATGAGAGAACCAAGTTCACTTCGATGCATCTTTTGAGGATTTGGACCAAATGTAGGAGGCATTCATCAAAAGATTCACCAAATACCTAGAAGTCGTCCATGAATACTTAAAGGAGAGAATATGGCTAGCATGCACCGCTGAAAGGTGGCAGGTGCATTGCATAACCCAAAAGGCATCCTACAGAATGCGTATGTGCCGTAGGGGTAGGTAAATGTGGTCTTGTCCTGATCCTCTGGATGAATTTCCACCTAATTATACCCAAAGTAACCATCCAAAAAATAGAAGAATCGATTTCCCACCAATTTCTCGAGAATCTAATCAATAAATGGAAGTAGGAAGTGATTTTTCTTCATGGAGGCATTTAGTCTTCGATAATCAATGCAGACTCTCCACGAATTTGTGATGCGAGTTGAGATGGTCTCTCTAGATTTAGTTGTGATAATGGGGAGCCCTACCTTAGGCACAACCTAGATCGGGATCACCCAGCGACTGTCAGAGATCAGGTAGGTAATACCAGCACCTAACCATTTGATGATCTCTTTCTTCACAACCTCCTGAAGATTCAGATTGAGTCATCTCTGCATTTCTTGAGATGGTTGTGAGCCCTCTTCTGTGTAGATACGATGTGTGCAATAAGAGGGACTGATACCAGTTAGATCATCGAGAGTCCCCAATGGCTCTCTGATGCTGCTGGAGATAAGAAATTAGCTTTGTTTTCTAATCAGGTATGAGTTAGGAATTGATAACCATAGGAAACATTTGATTAGAACCCAAGAATACATACTTCAGATGCTCTAGGAGGGGTTTTAGCTCCATAACCAAGTTATCTGCAGTAGGTGGGGGTTCAGGATGGGCCATAGAAGATAAGGTGGGAGCTAAAAGTGAATCTAGGTTAGTTCTAGGCTCCTCTAATTGTGGGTAAAGATTTTCTTGTGGTTGAGGATCAAGAATAATCAAGTCTTCTTCTGCTAATGGGTCCTCAACCATAGAACTAATATCACAAACTTCCTCAATTACCCCACAATTTATTCCTTTCTGGGCCTTAAAGATATCAATCTTTAATGTCTAGTTTTCGAATTTTAACTCAATATAGCCCTCTTCACAATTGATATTAGCCCTAGCTGTGGCTAGGAATGGTCTCCCTAAGATGATTGGTGTGTTCCTTAGATTTTCAGGCGTCTCCATGTCTAAGACAATAAAGTCCACTAGAAAGTAAAAATCATGAATCCGAACTAGAACATCCTCAAGAATTCCTCTAGGTGACTTGATTGATCGGTCTACTGATTGCATAGCAATCATGCAACCTAGATTACCTGAATTAAGTTAGATTTTAGCATAACTTAGGAACAATGCATGCATAAGTGTCGTAATTCGCATAATAGTCAGTTTGTTAGCTACACAGATAAAATTGTCATTTTATGCACTAAAAGAGAGATGAAATTAATTATAGATGATTCAAAGTTGTGGATGGCAGATCAAACCATATATATCTGATTAGGACGACGACGGGAGTCCAATGCTTCCAAAATCGTCTCGATTAGACACCCATAGCATCTTGTGCAATCCATAGAAGAATAGAGGCCAGGGAGAAAGATGACAAAAATCCAATCCTTGATGAACGATCCGACTGTAGGGATGGATCTGGATCAACGATCGCAGTCCAACAGTGCAAAAATCAACTCGATTGGAGGCTTACAGCACCAACTACAAAGATGAGAAGATGGACGGCCAAGATGGCACCACGTAGCACCATCACAGCCGCCCCTCACCACCGCTCAACTTCTGAAGGCTCTCTTATCCTGCATTATGGACTGTTGGATCAACATCCAATGGTCGAGGAGCCTCCACATTGCACACCTCACCGAGCTTAAACAACTGGAGGGAAGATTCTCAGCTGTTGGATCTTCATCCAACAGCTGAGAGCAGCCATGCAAAGATTGGAAACTCGACTCAAGGGTGAACTTAGCTCAGCAATGATCACGCTAAAATGCAAGCGCAAGATAGGTGTTCAAGTAGTGCTACATGAAAAATTGGGAGAGGTGGTGGAGGAGCACTTTATTGGTCGTCAAATGGTGATCGGAGGCCATGGGAGCATCCACGTGGCATGCTAGCAGGTGATGGAGAAAGACACACATGACAACGTGTGAATAAAACATGTGTGCATGCAAAGTGGGAATTTAAAGGTGGTGCGGGAATGAATCTAAGTCATCCGATCGTAAGATCGAATGGCCGAGGATAAGGTGCTCGACAAAGGCATGCGAGTGGGCGCGAAGAGAGGAAGAAGCGTTGGGCACGTGTAAAGAGGAAGCAGAGCCATACGATTGTGATCCAAGGCTCCAGAGCATGCCACGTGGCACAAACAGAGGCAATCCAACCGTAGAAGGTGCAAATGAGGGCCTATTGAGGTGCAGTCTGATCCATTGATCTCCCAATTGTCGGATATGATTGCCAGAAGGTTGTTGCATGATTTTGGGGGATCAAATATCCATCTTGTCCCTCATAAAAGCAAAAAAAGAAGGCCCTAGGGCCCCCCCAGAAGGATCTTCCACCATCTCTCTTCTAGGCCCTCCAGACCAATCTCTCTCCCTCTGCAACTCCGCTCCGACCTTCATCCCGATGCTCTAGATTTGAAGCACTACCGCACTTCACACAAGAATCCCACAAGTGGCATCATCATCTATCTACCTTCTATCTCTCTCTCTCTATATATATATATATATCTATCTGTTTATTAGCATAGTGAATTCTATTTTTTAGAATATATTTCTGAATGCAATAAAATTCCTATCTTCTGTATATCTGATCTATACATATATATTTATATATTAGTTTAAAGCTAGTTTTCTGAAAAGCTTCCGTATAAATCGTGATTGCCTCTTTGCGAACATCCCGGTACTCCCTACTTTTATAAATTTATTTGTTCCATCGTAATTTGCACTATGGTGATAATATCTGATCTTTCTAAACGCATCTCGTGAGTGATGAACAACTGCTAACTACAAAGTCACCTTTGTCAGTTTGAGCTCACTTTCCTCGAAATGATCTTGTAGGGATGTAGGTATCAAATTTATGGAGGCTCCTAAATCCAACAATCCTCAATCGAAGTCTAGATCACCAATTTTGCAAGAGATCAAAGGGGTGCCAGGATCTTTTACTTTTTACGGGAACTTGCTTAAAATGATTGAGCTGACCGGCTTAAAAACAATACGATCAGATTCCCATCTTTGGTTCATGGCTTATGCTTAGGTGTACATAAATTCTTCAGAAATCTTGTGTATGCCGGTACGTAGCGGGTCGCATCCATCAAGGGGATGTTTATCTGGACTTGCTCAAAGAGCTTGACCAGATCTTCCTCAAGTGCCACGAGTTTGGGTTTCTCCTTTCCTTTGGTTAAGGCCTCAGGAAATAGAACTTCTGTAGGTTCCTCTAGGATGGATTGCATCCACCAAGGGGATGTTTATCTAGACTTACTCAAAGAGCTTGACCAAATCTTCCTCAAGTGCCATGGGTTTGGGTTTCTTCTTTCCTTTGGTTAAGGCCTCAGGAAATAAAACTTCTGTAGGTTCCTCTAGGATTGGTTCAAGTTCTAGATCTGGGATAGGGGTGTCCTGGATAACCATCCTAGGGTTGAGCTCAGAACTACCAGGCTGGGAGTGGCTTGGATAAGGTGGATCCTATGTCGTCTTGCCTCTGTGGGTGGTAATAGAATTAAGTCCCTCCTGGCTTTGGTTTGGATTTGGTAGGAGTGGTGATTGCTGCTGATAGCCTGAGTATGATGTCAAAGCCTCCATCCCGTCAGGTGATGGAGCAGAAGGGGCCTGGTAAACAAAGTGAGCTTGACCCTGAGTCGAGACCAGAACATGCCTCTAGTTCGGCACGTTATTTGGATTCGACAGAGCTTGTGATGGAAGTGCACCAGGTTGGTGAGAATTCACCATCTGTGCGAGCTAATTACGGACCTCTGTGATCTCATCCTTGTGCCATTTTTGCATAGCCGCATTAGATTTCTGAATGTCAACTAGGGTTTGTAGGATGAGAGACATTTGATCTTCCCTTGATGGCCTGGATTGATAGTTTGGATTGGGCCTAGGCTAAGCAGGCTGGTAAGGGTGTGGAGCTTGAGGTCGGGGTTGGAATTGAGTTCTCAGATTTTGATTAGTCCCTAACCAATCAAAGTTGGGATGATTTCACCATCCAGGGTTATAAGTGTTAGAGAATGGATCATTCTGGATGGCATTGAGGTCCTTGCAGGTCTGAGGAACCCTAGAGAAGTCAGAATACAAGGGTTCAAAGTTCCCCCAACTAGAGTAGGTTGGTCCAGAGTTTCCTCTAAAACCAGGATCAGATGAGGGTGGATATGGATTCAACCCCGGATGAGAGTGGTGATAAATGTTATGCACAACCTCCCTATCAGCAGGCCGTTGCACATATATGCTTTGCTATGTTGAGGTGGTGCTCTGTAGATGTCGAGCCAATTCATCCACCTTCTTCTCGATAATAAAGGCCTTATCCAAGCGACTAGCCATCAGTTCTAGATCAATAGATGCGGACAGGCCCTAAGTCTCGTGTGCCCCCCGCTTGTTTGTCAATACCCGGATAGTTGTCCGGTCGAAGATACCCATAGATTCATTGTTTATGGAGTTCTCGCACATATTCTCAAGAATCTCCCAAACAGTATCTTCATGTTGACCCATGATGCTGCCACCATAGATTGCATTGACAAATAGCTTGATCTCATCACAGAGCCCATGGTAAAAAGACTGGACTTGTTCCCACTTAGGAACTCTATGATAGGGGCATCTCCGCATGAGATCCAGAAAATGATCCCATGCCTCATGAAGTGGTTCTCTTGGATTCTGTGTAAAGTATGTGATTTGGTGCCTTAGAGCATTTCTCCAACCAATGGGGAAAATTTTTTGTAAGAATTCATTTTGTAGTTCCCCCAAGGTGTTGATTGGACGATTCAGAGTTGGAACCAACCAACAACTTTACCCATGAGTGAGAAGGAGAGCATCTTCATGAGTAGGATGCCTCGAGTTTGTATAGCGGGCCCAAAGGTTTGGACCAAATGTTTTAGCTGCTTGATGTGCTGGAAGGGATCTTCGGAATTTAAGCCATGGAATTTAGGAATAGCATGAATCATATTTGGCTTGAGTTCAACATCATACTTTCCAGCAGGGATTTGTACTCTAGGTTCAATCTCCACCGTGGCGGGATTGTAATGATCTCACATCTGAGACTGCAGTGGTGGATTGATGTATAGATGGAATAGATCATTGAGGTGTTGTAGTTGATCTTGTAAATTGGGTTCTTCTTCTGCTGGGTGTTCCATGGATGAAGATGAAGGAGATCTAGGCTCAGATGAATCAGAAAAGATATTGATCTAGTTGGAAGGTCGCACAAACAAGCGGGTCGAGGCTTGGCCTCGATAAGAATGAATAGCTAAAAGAGGTCTCAAGGGTGGTCTTAAGGACCTCCTTCCAAACATCCACTAGGGAACCAGATGAGGGACAAAATATGTGATGGACCCAATTGAGTTACCCAAAAACTTTTGGATGACTAATGTTGACGTGTCTCGATCATGTTTTAACAGTTAATTACGTCGTAGTATAGGTGATCAAGCGTTGTCAACAAATAAAAGTTTTATTACTCGAAAACCTAAGTATCCGAGGTCGAACACAGGGAGCAATTGGAATTTATTACTAATCTCAAGAATGTAATTGAACACTTAATTACTCAAAACATAATTCAAATATAAATGCATGAGTTTGAAAAGTAATTGTGGCAAAAAGAAGAAATTGGATGTCTAATCATGAGATCAGACGTCTTAAAAGATGTTTCCCTTCTTTTATTCTTCTTCTTCTGATTTTTTCTTCCTTTCTTCTTCTTTCTTCTCCTGCAATATCTTTCTCCTTATGAGTCCTCTTACTTGGCTCTGCTTCCTTGGTTCTGTATTCCTTTGCCTTCAGTTACCTCTTCTTCTTCTGCTTATCTTTACCTTTCTCTGTTTCTTCTTTCTTCTTTAGTTCTTCTCTTTTTCATCCGCCTCTTCCTTTCCTTCTCTTTTTCCTCTGCAATGGCTTCCTTCCTTCTTCTTCTTTTCCTTTGCTAGCAGCGGCTAAGTGTTAGCTTCTTTTCTCCTGTCTGCCTGCCCTGCACAAACCACAGCAAAGCAAAACCTATCCCTCTACCCACACCCACGCATCTCTCTCTCTGTGTAAACCACTCTCAGCACGCTCTCCCAGAGCTGGGTAAATGGGTCGGATCTTGTGCCCGGGTCCAGGCGCACCGACATGAGGGTGGTGCACGAGGAGTGCTCAAGGCAGTGTCGGGTCGGGTCGCCAGATCCGTGTGGTCAAACCACGGATGAGGCGGTGAGATAGGTGAGGGACCTCACCCCAAGTGCATTCGGAGGCAACGAGCCTCTACTTCGCATGCACCTGCAGGAGTCCATCCTTCAATTGCCATAGCTGCGGACTTTGCAGCGCCTCTTACTGGAGCAGAAGACTTTGCAATACCTCCCCGAGTCAGCTGCTCCTGGAGCCCTGCAGTCCTACAACCTGGAGCAAGCTTGGAGCTTCTTCAAGTTGCTGTTAATGGCGACAGGGGCATGAAATCTGTCAGACACGAAAAGAGCCTCACGGCTTAATCAGATCACCAGGGGACCTTCACCGTGTCATGGCGAAGGTGAGGAGCTAGGTGGCAGGCCGTGGGGTGGCCTAGGCGTGTGTGCCTAGGTCGCCCTGTGGGCGGATGGGTGGGTGTGTTCGAGGGACTATTGGGTAGGTGTGGAGGGACTATGGACGAGCAGAGGTTATTCAGTGAGGTAAGGCAGAGGTTATGCGATGGTTGGCGAGGCGTGTGGGGCTGCGGAGCAATGGGGGCGTCTCACCGGAGGGTGGCCGGAGATGAGGAAGGTGGTGGTGAACAGCGGCGGTCGAGGGATGTTTGATTGAATAAAATGAGGGAGATGAAAGAGGGGATAGAGAAGAATAGTTTTAACCTAACTAGAGGGACGAAGGGGACAAGGAGGCGAACGGCAGTACCTGCTGTCGCCAGAGAAGAAGACGTCCAGTGGGGGAAGACGGCGGCGACAACGGTGCTAGGGTAGCTCCGTAGGTGTTGCGCGACGCGGAGGAGGATGAGGAAGACGTCTCTGCCACTGGTTTTGTGGCAAAGTGAAGAGGAAGAGGAGGGGGGCTCGTCGGAGCTCGCTGGACCCCTTGGCCGGAGAAGAAGATGAATTTAAGGTGGAATCCCAGCCAAGTCGAGTTGAGGAGGTGCGGCCGGAGTTGGGGTTTAACTTATAGGTGCTGGCCGTGCTTCTGGGCGTGGAGGGCATGTCTTCTGCCACCGACGTCTCACCGGAGATGGAAGGTAGTTAGATACCCAAATCTCTCGTGCGTTCGCATGAGAGATTGGGTGCAAATCAGGGGTTGTGATCGGGCTCAGATGGAAGGGGATTCCTCAGAGAATGTCCCTTCCATTTCTGGGAGGAGATCTACGAGGGATCTGAGAGTATTCCCTCTCTAATCCTCGCTGGAGCAGGATCTCTCCCCAATAATGGCTGAGGGACCTGATTGTAAGATTGGCAAGGAAGCTAGGGGGTTCTATGTGATTGTTTTCAAAAGATGGGAACCAAAATGTGATTGGGTGTACTAAATTGCAAAGTAGGTCAAGATGACCTCCCCTTAGGTATAAATTTTGGTAAAAACCTAATTTTGACCTGAGGAATCCAATGGTGAAGTTGGATTTTAGGTTTGACTATGTTTGACTAGACATTTTGCGTAAAACCCCAAATTAGGTTAATTGATGAGCTAGGACCCTAATCTAGGTCAAACTAGGTTCCAAAGGCCAATTTAAATGTTATAAAGCCTAGGGGATATTTTTCCATGAATTTTAGAGGGTTTACTTGATTTTTATCCTGACTGGAACCTTGTTGAATTAAGCGGGTATGTTTTAGGGTTACCAGATGTCATTTAATTCATGGATTGCATACGAACCCATTTCTGATCAACCCACGTTTTACCTTATTCAGACTATTTGACCTATGTTTTGTCTCTGAGAAATCCTATTTACGTACTGCAATGGTAAAATTTTAGTTTTAACCTTTATTTTATGTTTTCTTCTCAGAACACTTATTCCTTCAATTAAGCCCTCTTCTAAGTCATGTAGGAGCTTTTATTCACTTTATTAGGTCAAAATGAGCTAGTTATGACTCATGATGAGGCTCTCGTCATACCCCCATGCCTAGCTTTTGCTAGTCCCTTAGAAAAATTTCAAGGTTTTAACTTCTGTTCTAGACCCTGTCTGTGATCAATTATGATAAGTGCTTCTCTTTTTCCTTTGTGATTAGGTCAGAATGCTGACAATTGGCCTAGAGGTACTCAAGTACCAACCAAAATCCGGACCTGACCCCCTTTAAACTCAGTCTTCTACAAAGGTTTCTAAGGCCCACAAAAACTAACTTAGGGTTTGTTGGACTCCGCTGTTAAAGCACCCGTGCTTGAGACATTTTTAGCCTAGGTTCAATTTGCAGTGTGTTTTTGTAAGAGAGAGACAGAAGATTTATTTGTTTGGAGAACTTTCTCTCTCTTTTCTTTTTATTTCTACCTTCGGATTAGCTTCTTGTTTGCACCTCAAAACACGCCTATAAGGACGCCTTCTTATGCTATTTTCTAGCATTAACTATGTATATTATAATCCTATAGTCGCATCTATAAAAATACTTGCATTCATGCATTTAATTAAGAGGAGGGAAGATTGAAATAAATGACTTCATAATTCACTTTTTTCCTCGAGTGCATATTTGCAAAAATTCCCTTCTCTATTTTTATTTCCTCTTGATTTCTATTTTTTCTCCCGCTGCTGCAACTTCTTCTCCGCTGCCTCTCCCTGCTGTCCTTCCCGCTGCTGCAACTTCCCGCGCCCTCTCCCTGCCCAAGCCATTCCCTGCGGCTGCCATTCCTCCCATTTCCCGCATGCTGCATGACCATGCTCTCTTCTTCTATAAGAAGCCACTGGTTCTTCTTCTTCAGGGGCTGGCGGCAGCAAGAAAAAAAAACCACCTTCAGCTCATCACCACCACCGTCCTCCCCTCCATACGCCGGACCTCCTTCGAGGAGACACCCGGCGGGCAGGAGCTCACTGTGGTGCACACCACCACAGTGAGACCACCACCGCCCAGCTCTTCAAAGAGCCGGTGGGCGTGGTGGCTCTTCTCTTTTTCATTTTTTTTCCCATTCCCGCACTTCCCGCCATGGCTGCCGCTTCAAGGTCTGAAGCTTGAAGCAGCAGCAGCAGCGGCCCCCGCAGCCTCCGCGAGCAACTGCAGGCGCCCCAGCCCCTCTGCGCGCGCCTGCAGGCCTTCCCCGCCTCCGTTCGTCTGCTCTGTCGCCCGCCTCTGCGCCCGCAACCGGTCGCTGCGCTCCTCAGCAGCGGCCGGCCAGGCCCCTTCCTGCCTCCCTACCAGCCTCTGCAAGCGCCCGCGCGTGCCTGCAGACTCCCCGCCTCCTTCTCCGAGCGCGCTGTCGCGAGCCTCCGTGCTCGCAGCAGGTCGACGCAGACTCCTCATCTCCTCTGCGCGAGTACGCCCCCGTGCATCTGCGACCATCAGACGTCGGCAGCCATCTGCAGACGACTCGACCTCCAGACGTCGGGCGCCGCCTGCAGACGACACGGCTCCAAGACGTCTGCCGCCATCCACAGACACCTTAACTCGCTGCCATCGTTCGCGCGTCCGCGATCTCTCCCGCCCGCTCCCTCTCTGTCTGCCGCTCTCTCTCTCTCTCACGTATTCTCTATCTCTCTCTCTCTCTCTCTCTCTTTTTTTTCACTTACAGCAACACACACACACCCATTCACCGACACACACACTCACACACTAATAGTAACTTATATACATACATATATATATATATATATATATATACATATATCTATATATATATGCTTATATATACATAGTATATCTATATAGTTATGTATACATACATATAATATAATATATATATGCATATACATATATAATATATATATATATATATATATACACATACTCATATACATATATATATATATACATATCTATATACTTATACATATACACATATATATATGCATATATATCTAGATACATATATACTTATATACATATATACATAGCTATATACATATATACATACATATATATATATATATATATATACACCTATATATATATATATATATATATATATCTATATATATCTATACATATATACTTATACATTTATATACATACATATGTACATATATTTTCACGTTATTTATTATACGCTGTATCGCGGGGATATCTGCACCAGTTGCTGATATTCCCTGATACACGCGTACAAAAAAAGCGTGGTCCCATACATCATCCATCCTCCATCCACACTCCACGCGGCACCTAGTCGTGTTGGTTGCGTCTCTCTAGACGTCGGCTGACTCGACATAGTGCTACACTCCATCGTCACCTCCACCCCCACCCCTTTATATATATACTACATATAAATATATATCTATAGCTACTATATTTACTTTCTATCTGTTAGTTTCTTTCTTAGTAAAAAGATAAAAAAAAGGTATAAAAGTGAAAAGATAATCTTTGATTTGCAGGTACCCCCGTCTTGCAAGTAGCAAGACGTGTTTTGAAACTCTGTTTTGGCTAAAAGCCAAGGACACAATTTTGAGGGTGTGCCTCAAGAACAAGGATTACAAGAAAAAAACCTAAATAAGAAAAATACCAAAAACAGAATAAACGAACGGAAGAGACGCGTTTTAAGGAAAACGTAGAAACTCGACTTGAACCCCACTTCCTTGAGTTCGACCCTGGGCTTAAAAGTGACAAGATAAAATCAATTAGGCCAGGTTAAAAATTTTGTAAAGAGATGGTTAGGTCTGAATTAGGTTAACCACTATACACATTTCAACGATAAAAATATCATATTAACAACCTATCCAGGCCGACCATCATAGCTTTTCTGGCGCCGTTGCCGGGGACGTGCGCTTTCGAGTAAGTTTCTATCCAATTCCTTTAAATTTGTCTCTTCTCTCTTCACGGGTATTGTTGTTTTTGGTGTGCAGGTGAACCTGGTGGAAGGAGAAGAAGGCTGACGAAGTCGAGGACGTGAGCAGATCCAAGGCGGGAACGAGAGTGTGAAGACGTCGACATCGCATTGGAACTTCGCACACGTTGCCGAACAAGTAGGTTTTCTTTTCTCATCAAATTAGGGTTAACTTGCCCCAAAAAAAAAAAAAAAAAAAAAAAAAATTTAAAACTAAAAATTAGAAAAACTTCTTGGGATTTCTTGAGGGCAAGTGGATTAAAATTCACTTGATTGATTGGTTGTCTTCACTCCCACTGCCCCGGGATTTCCCGCCTTACTTCGCATAGCGAAAATTCTAGAATCTTGATTCTTAGATTTTTCGCCATGGGAAGTATTCTTTGAGGCAAAGAAAAAGATTGCTTGTATCCCTCTTTTGCCTCAATTATCTTTAATTCAGGATCACATTTTTGGTGGGGAGATTTGGAATTGCGTTGATTCCAACCCCACCACGACTTTTCAAACTTGCCTGTGATTCGATCCTGAATACTTCAACCCCAACAGTTTTACTTTCTTTATCTGTTGGTTGAAGCCTTGTGTGTGGATATCTTTCTGGTGATTGGGAGCACTTGAATTGAAGTGCTTTGGCTCCCTTTCACATTGGTATAAAATTGATTCGCGCATCCACACATAGAAATCTCCATTTAGGGTAGCCCATTGCATTTTAGCATGCATTAACTAATTGATAATTGAAGAAGGGTTTCTTGGGCTTTAGAAGGAAAACCTGTATTCTTGCAAAACCCGGAGATTGGTTGAATTGGTAATTCAGCAAAATCCTAAAATTCATACTACTTAAGGTTGAACTCTAAAAACCATTCACCAATTAAAACTTCAATTCGGGGAGATTTCCCCATTGCATGCTTGTTCTTACACACTCTTAAAATCAATCACTTGGGCATTACCCGTAAACAACGCCCTTCACATTCCAAAAGCACTTGACCCTAAGCCTCTAATTAAAACTGGTAGTAACTTGACCCTTTTAAGGATTGGAGGTCTAACTACCTACGTGTAGCGGCTACGTGCTGGTGAGAGTTCCCGCGTGCTATCGGGTGTTTAAGACTGGGGCAAACGGCCTTTCAATCTGGCCCGGTGGTTCCGTGGTGCTCACATTCGGTTCCGTAGTTCGTGATAGTAGGTAACTTAGATCTTTAGGTCTAAGGGCACACTGTAGAGGTTAGGAACTTGACTGTATTGATTTGTAATCAAGTGTACCTTTGCGGCGTCATTTCTCTCATCCCTTTTCCCTTCTCATCTCCCCAATTCTTCCTGCGGTAGTGCATGTTTGGGAGGAGGTCACAAAACCCTGAACTATTTGAATTGACTGATAAATCTAGAAAACAAGTCGAATCGTCCTCCTCCTCCACAAACATGGCTGCACGCCCACCCCCAAATCCCGAGGGAGGAAACCGCCCTCAGAATCCACCAGGTGGTGGAGCCTTAGAACCCATAACCCGCCTCCAAGCCCAAATGGAAATGTATAATGAGCAAATCGAAGCCATTCGGGAAACATTGGAGGAAATGCAGAACCCTCCCGAACGGGAGGAGCCTAGGTCTCTTAGCTCTTATCAGAATCCCGCTGCTACAGAGACCATAGGACAAATTCGGGTTCCCATGGGCGGGGACGACTTTGAATTAAAACCAAACATAATTGGCCTAATCAATTTTCACTTTCATGGTCTTGCAAGTGAAGACCCATTTCTCCACTTGGAAGACCTAACCCGACTTGCTGAAACCGTTAAACCAAGAAATGTCGGGTTATCTATAGTCCTCATGAAGATGTTCCCATTTTCATTACGGGATAAAGCGTCGCAATGGTTACGCACCCTTGGGAGAACCATCCACTCTTGGGAAGAGATGCGAACAGCATTTCTCAAGAAGTTCTTCCCAATCGGGCGAACCAATGCGCTTCGCCGTGCTATCACTTCATTTACGCAACAAAACGGCGAACAATTTCATGAGGCATGGGAGAGGTATAACGACCTCCTCAGGAAGTGTCCGCATCACGGTCTGCCTAAGTGGCATATAGCCCAGATTTTCTACTATGGGCTAAATGAGACTTTGAAGCAGATTGCAGACGCTTCCTGCGGAGGGAACTTTATGAATAAAGACGAGAATGGAGCATTCGAGCTGTTTGAAAATATGAGTGAAAACTCGATGAACAATGCTTCCATTGTCGCCTTTAATCGTACCAGCCAGCCCCGAAATGTCCACGAAGTTGACACGGGACCCTCCCATTCATCCACTGATCTAAGCCTTATTGCACAAAAACTGGATGAAGTCTCCGTCGTGCACAAGAAGCTGGACGAGCTTCTAGCCAACCCCGCCCAATCTATGGCAAACACCACCTCTTCACCACTTCGTCACAATCCAAGTTCTTCTAATACCAGGCTTATCCCGAGAAACCCCGTTAGACCTTCCTTACCGAGTGTCGCGCCAAGCGACTCGGTAAGTCATGTGGAACTGGCTTCTGCGAGCCAGTATTTCGACACGGAGGACCAAGCCTCCGTGTGCTCTGACGCATATCTACATGCGGACGCGTCTTCTGGCATAGAAGATGCTTGCGCCCTGGGGAACAACCCGTTCTCTGCCACTTATAACCCAGGGTGGCGTAATCACCCGAACTTTGCATGGTCCAACAACCCGCAGCGCCAAAACCCCGCGGGTGGACCAATGCGACCGTCCGCACCCGTCATCCCAAGGGTCCAGTTTAATCCTATGGCAAATCCGCCATCAGGCCCTTGCGTACCACAAACTGAACACGCATCAAGCCCTCTTGACAAATTGATGCGAATGATGACGGAAATGTCAAAGCGCCATGAAGAGAACATGACCTCTCTTCAGCACCAATTGGCGCAGCAGAATGCCGAGATCAGTCAACTACGCATGGCGACTCGATCTCAGGGCACTCTTCCCGCCCAACCTGTTCCAAACCCGCGAAATTTCGTGCCCCGTGGTTCTCAACCACAGGTACGACCTTCTCAGGGACAGGTTAATCAAGTTCTGCAAGCTCCGAACATTCCACCGGGATTTCAGGCTAATCCTGCTGCAGCACCACACTCTTATATCCCCATTGCAAACCCTCCTCCACCGTATGATCCCACTGGACCCGCATCGTCCAATGCTATCACTACGAGGAGCGGTAAGCAGACCGTCGATCCGCCTCGACCTGATCCTGGCCCATCTTCTTCTTCACCCTCTCATTCGGAATGCATACCGCATTCGCGAGAGGATGATGCACCAAAACTTGTGCCAGAATCAGTCCCATTCCCTGAGGCTCTACTAAGGGAGCCAAAAGGCAAGAAGAAAAATACGCAGGACTTTGACAACCTACGTAATTTGTTCAGGGATGTAGAAATCAAGGTACCCCTGCTCGAGGCAATCGACCACATACCTACTGTCGCTCGATTTTTCAAAGACTACACAACACCCAGGCGACAGTCAAAGAAGACTAAGAATCCGGTGGTTCTCTCGCCTCATGCGAGTTGTGCTATACTATCAAACTTACCACCGAAGCAGAAAGATCCGGGCACACCACTGATTTCCTGTAGCATCCAAGGCTGCAGTTTTAACCGTGCCTTGCTTGATCTAGGATCTTCCATCAATCTCATACCGGCCATCATGCTCAAAAAATTTTCCTTGGGAAATCTGAAACCCACCCCTGTCACGTTACAGTTGGCAGATCGTTCTGTCAAAATCCCGAAGGGTGTGGTGGAAGACGTGATGGTTAGGGTCAACAGTCTCTGTTTTCCTGTTGACTTTCTTGTTTTAGATATGGAAGTTCCTAGTTCACTTTCTGATTGTCCGATCATCCTCGGTCGACCTTTCTTGGCCACAGCCCGCGCCCACATCGACTGCGAGTCGGGCTGTATTGAGATTGCCGTTGGATCTGAGAAGCTCAAGCTTAACATATTCAAGGCAGCCAAGAACTTTGATTGCGATTGCATTGAGGATGACACGTCTGACGAGGACATGGCTGTCAGTACGTGTATCGAACTAATTGGAGCCGATTCAGACTGCTGCAAATTACCTGACGACTGCCTGACCAACACAAACTATGACGTTCCCCAATCCCTCCCTATTCCTGTACCTTCTCCTGACCAGACTTCTGACGAGGTTTTCTCCGCTTCCCATACCTCGTGGTCTGAGTCATTGCCGGGCTACTCACCGTCGGTCCACACTATGGAAGACCGGATTGCCCTTTCTTTCCCGCTAAATCAGGCGGATTTGCAAATCCACACTGGGACCTTGAGCCCACAGCTTACTCACCGGGGCTATTCCCTTTTGGATCCATCTATCCAAAAAGCCCCCCTTCTTGGCCAATCTAAGGGCCAACTTCCTCTTCCTGATCTGTTTTCTGATCCGCCTGGGACACTCTCGTCCCAGAAAATGCCAAATCTCTCACCATCCACCATTACTTTTCACGCCTCTATCGCGATTACTTCGCTTTTCTCTTCACCACCCACCATCCACCCACCCTTCCACCCTGATTTATACCCTAAACCTCAGCTCCTGTTACCCGATCTGTCGTCCGTTCTCTGCCTTTCCTTGCATGCATATGAGGACATAGCATTGTTTGGCATGGGGGGGTGGATAGGCATCCATAGGATCCGGGTATTTTATGGTATCAGACAATTACCACCTATTTATAAATATGCAAGAAAAAGAAAAAAGAAAAGAAAAAAAAAATAATAATATATATATATATTAGTAATAAATGGTGTTTAGTAATGATCTAAAAGCTGAAACAAAAATACAATAAGTGTTTATGGATATTCAACCTCTGTTTTGAAGAATTTCCAGGCCACAGAAGCTTGATTCGCTCAGGCTCGGCTTAATTCACTTAAAGCATTGACGAAATAGATCAAAATCTCTCCTAACTAAGAACGTTTCTTGTACCTGAGACACCAGTACAGGATTCGTTGGTTTGCTTTTTCTTGAGAGCTTAAGTAAACTTGGTTCACACTACACATATCAGGAAAGAACAGGTGAACATAAGATCCAACCCTAGTGTTCATTAGGGAAGGTGGAGTCCTTACCTGTGCGCGCAGGTAGACTTTTTATCCCAGGCTTTAGTCTTGTGTTTAGGAGCGACTCTTTCCACCAAAAAGAAACTCTCCCACCAAAAAAAAAAAAAAAAAAGTCTGCTCTGTCAAAATGTGTTGTAAGAGATATACTGACACATGTTTCAAAAAAAAAAAAAAAAAAAAAAAAGAGAAAAGAAAAAAATATAAAAGAGTCAATATATCTCATAAATGTCTGTATACTTTATTTTTCGGTGAGCCACAAAAAAAAAGAGAAAAAAAAAAATCAAAAATGGGAGTTGAGTTTTCCGTATTCATCTTAAGGGTCAATCCGAAAACACGAGCTGAAACTGGGACTAACCTGTACTTAAAAATTCGTGAAACCCTGGAATTGAGTCTTAATGTTCATCTGGTTAGTCTTGATCCATCACTATGCACAAACCATAACCTCTTGAGCTCTCGAGTACGGCAAAACCTCCTGGGTCCTGGAAATCGTACTTAAGGTTTAAATATCAAGAGTCCTGGTTAGTTGAGAGATAATCTTTGTCATGTAAGACTTAAAGTACTGGTAATCTTCTCTACAATTGGTTCTCACAATATCCGATAATAAACACACCGATATCATCTCAGAAGAAAATCTTCAGCTTAAGATTATTTCTAAATACTATTTTGCTAGGGACTAGCAAAAGATAGGCATGGGGGTATATGTTTGCACCTCAAAACACGCCTATAAGGACGCCTTCTTATGCTATTTTCTAGCATTAACTATGTATATTATAATCCTATAGTCGCATCTGTAAAAATACTTGCATTCATGCATTTAATTAAGAGGAGGGAAGATTGAAATAAATGACTTCATAATTCACTTTTTTCCTCGAGTGCATATTTGCAAAAATTCCCTTCTCTATTTTTATTTCCTCTTGATTTCTATTTTTTCTCCCGCTGCTGCAACTTCTTCTCCGCTGCCTCTCCCTGCTGTCCTTCCCGCTGCTGCAACTTCCCGCGCCCTCTCCCTGCCCAAGCCATTCCCTGCGGCTGCCATTCCTCCCATTTCCCGCATGCTGCATGACCATGCTCTCTTCTTCTATAAGAAGCCACTGGTTCTTCTTCTTCAGGGGCTGGCGGCAGCAAGAAAAAAAACCCACCTTCAGCTCATCACCACCACCGTCCTCCCCTCCATACGCCTGACCTCCTTCGAGGAGACACCCGGCGGGTAGGAGCTCACTATGGTGCACACCACCACAGTGAGACCACCACCGCCCAGCTCTTCAAAGAGCCGGTGGGCGTGGTGGCTCTTCTCTTTTTCATTTTTTTTCCCATTCCCGCACTTCCCGCCATGGCTGCCGCTTCAAGGTCTGAAGCTTGAAGCAGCAGCAGCAGCGGCCCCCGCAGCCTCCGCGAGCAACTGCAGGCGCCCCAGCCCCTCTGCGCGCGCCTGCAGGCCTTCCTCGCCTCCGTTCGTCTGCTCTGTCGCCCGCCTCTGCGCCCGCAACCGGTCGCTGTGCTCCTCAGCAGCGGCCGGCCAGGCCCCTTCCTGCCTCCCTACCAGCCTCTGCAAGCGCCCGCGCGTGCCTGCAGACTCCCCGCCTCCTTCTCCGAGCGCGCTGTCGCGAGCCTCCGCGCTCGCAGCAGGTCGACGCAGACTCCTCATCTCCTCTGCGCGAGTACGCCCCCGTGCATCCGCGACCATCAGACGTCGGCAGCCATCTGCAGACGACTCGACCTCCAGACGTCGGGCGCCGCCTGCAGACGACGCGGCTCCAAGACGTCTGCCGCCATCCACAGACGCCTTAACTCACTGCCATCGTTCGCGCGTCCGCGATCTCTCCCGCCCGCTCCCTCTCTGTCTGCCGCTCTCTCTCTCTCACGTATTCTCTATCTCTCTCTCTCTCTCTCTCTCTCTTTTTTTTCACTTACAGCAACACACACACACCCATTCACCGACACACACACTCACACACTAATAGTAACTTATATACATACATATATATATATATATATATATATACATATACATATATCTATATATATATGCTTATATATACATAGTATATCTATATAGTTATGTATACATACATATAATATAATATATATATGCATATACATATATAATATATATATATATATATATATATATACACATACTCATATACATATATATATATATACATATCTATATACTTATACATATACACATATATATATACATATATATCTAGATACATATATACTTATATACATATATACATAGCTATATACATATATACATACATATATATATATATATATATATATACACCTATATATATATATATATATCTATATATATCTATACATATATACTTATACATTTATATACATACATATGTACATATATTTTCACGTTATTTATTATACGCTGTATCGCGGGGATATCTGCACCAGTTGCTGATATTCCCTGATACACGCGTATAAAAAAAGCGTGGTCCCATACATCATCCATCCTCCATCCACACTCCACGCGGCACCTAGTCGTGTTGGTTGCGTCTCTCTAGACGTCGGCTGACTCGACATAGTGCTACACTCCATCGTCACCTCCACCCCCACCCCTTTATATATATACTACATATAAATATATATCTATAGCTACTATATTTACTTTCTATCTGTTAGTTTCTTTCTTAGTAAAAAGATAAAAAAAAAGGTATAAAAGTGAAAAGATAATCTTTGATTTGCAGGTACCCCCGTCTTGCAAGTAGCAAGACGTGTTTTGAAACTCTGTTTTGGCTAAAAGCCAAGGACACAATTTTGAGGGTGTGCCTCAAGAACAAGGATTACAAGAAAAAAACCTAAATAAGAAAAATACCAAAAACAGAATAAACGAACGGAAGAGACGCGTTTTAAGGAAAACGTAGAAACTCGACTTGAACCCCACTTCCCTGAGTTCGACCCTGGGCTTAAAAGTGACAAGATAAAATCAATTAGGCCAGGTTAAAAATTTTGTAAAGAGATGGTTAGGTCTGAATTAGGTTAACCACTATACACATTTCAACGATAAAAATATCATATTAACAACCTATCCAGGCCGACCATCACTTCTCAACACAATCTGTATCGGATTCCTCGTTCCCATCATCAATCCTCAAGGGTTCCTGGCTATCGATGCTTCGAGATAGCACTACCCATGGCAACCCCCCAAACCCTGGATTTTGAGATTTTGAGATAATCCCACCCATGGTGTTCCATGACCGAATTCAGACCCTGGCAATCGACATTTCATGATAATGCCGCCCATGGTATCTGAACCAGCAGAGTGCTTACATGCCCCCAGTAGGATATTTAAATATCCTAAGAGACAAGCACAGAGGAGATGATATGTTGTTACACATCTTCGAGGGGAATTTCCCACCTCTCTGCATCGGGAACTCATCCAAATCAACTTGTGTTGATTGGCCGCTCCTAATCTAGGTGACTTTTTCATAACATTAAATGCTTTTGCATGATTTGGATATTTATGTGCACTGAACCAGACTGTGTGTGAATTTGGGGTGCTTAGGTTACCGAATCCCGTAAACCGAAGGTCAGTTAATGAAGCTGAATACTTCTTAAGCCTTAGACCTAATACTTAAGCTTCGCATTTTCCCCAACCTCTTGATGATTATCTAGATTTTAGCAGATACATGAATTATTAAGCTAAAGAATCTAGCCCAAGAGGCCTAAGACTAGCATTCTTGCTAATCTCTCTTTTTGTCTCCTTAGCACTTTTCTCTTTTTCTCTTTTCTTGATCTGGTCTAGAACTTCAGTTAATCCCTTAATCTTTCATTAATGACTACCTCTTTTCCTTTTCATTTTGTGCTCCTTTTTGTCATTTTTGCTCTTTTTCTCCTCCTTATGATTATGTGGCTCACAAAATTTCCTCCCTCCCCCAATTTTTTGTTCTTTTTCATAATTTTTCAATTTTTTGTGTTTTTGACATATGTTAATTTTTTGTGTGAGAATCCTTCTGATTTTTTCTTGGTTCTGTATGTATGCACTTTATCACCCCACCATGCCTAAGTTTTGTAATGTCCTCATTGTAAACGGAGGGTGTGAAATAGTGTTGAGGTCAGGGACTTAGAACAGGATACATCGGGTGGGTGAATGGGTCGGAAATGACTGATGCGAACGATTTCAAGCTCTGGTACGTGTACCAGAGGTGGGATCAACTATCTAAGGCTGAACTCAAGGTGCAATGGATGTGGAGTATAGACGGATAATCAGACGGGTCTCTATTTTTGGGATGATGGGCTGCCTCCCGTTAAGCGTTAAATTTAATGCCTTCAGCCGAGCAGAAAATGGGGTGGAGAGGGAGTGGTCAAATAAGTGGAATTCTGTAAAACAAGCACCTTGATTAAGAGCCTGGTTGGTCCAACCAGATGCTTGTTAAGATCAGTGGGTTGATGATGCAGCCCAAACCCAATAAGTCTGGTGGGTTGATAGATGTAGATCAACAGATGCGTAACCCACCATATGTAGTGAAGTTCTGATGGATATGGAAGTGAAAACTCGGGTTTAGGCTGAGTCAAATCAGCCTAGTTAGAGTAGGGTTCCGAAAAATAATCAATGTAAGGTGTGGAATCCCTACAGGGGTGATCAAAGAATGTTGGCTCCTGTTTTTCTGTCTGATCAATGCCCGATACCCGATATAGATATGGAGTTGAATCATCTGTAAATGTCTCAGTGAGAGGTTAATCGGAATAGAAATTAACTCCAGTTGCGGGTCGGGGTAGAGAACGGGTTTTGATTGATTCTGTATATGTGGAGCAGGTGGCTTCAAAGAGAATTGGCTTGTTATAATCAGGAAGTAGATTTTCTCCGATGTTATGGTCAGATTCGAAATCGTCGAAGAGTTTGCGAAAATCAAAATCTGAATGAGATTCAAGATCATGAGTTCCACCACCATAGAATAAATCATATGCTGTAGATTCAGCATCCTGACTTGGATCTAGCCTCAATGTTAATTCTGAGCTTAAAAAGGTGTCCTTATCCGGTAGAGGCTCAGGTTCTAAGCTAGTAGGGCAGACCCAATTGAAACCGCACCCATTCAACTCCTCAATTTCTGTATAGTAGGTTGGCATGACTTCCGAAAAATCGATTAGTTCCTCTGAGGATGTTGGCAAGGGATATTCATCAAATAAAGGCCCAAAATCATATTCTTCATTGAAAGATTAATCTTCCTCATATGGGGCCTTGAAATCTTCAAAATAGGTTTTAGATCTAGATTCTGAGCTTAGGATGTGGGTCGAGTTACTAGAATCTAGGTCTGAATAACCTTCGAGGGTCACCTTATCAAAATCAGGGACGGAATTTACACCCTCAAGAGGTTCAATTCTACTCTCATACTTGCAGGAGTTTTGGGATTCTAGAATGGGCTCAACACGGTATTTTCCTACACTTGGAGCTTCCCAACCTTCTTCAATATCGGGCACATTATACTCCATCTGGGTTGGGAATCCACAACCATTTTGTGCTGATAAACTCCAATTTATCATCATTCTTATGCATTAAAACAAACCTAGCTCTTAGGATTTTACTCTGCAAATGGGTTTTTGGGCTGCATTTAGGCATAAAATAGGTTAGGCATGCATTGCATTTTTTTATTGTCTTTTTAATATGTTTGTGTGAGTGTTAGGGATGTACAGATATATAGATCCCTAAAACCCTAGCACTCAAGAAGGTAAATGGTGAAGGAGAAGCCCAGACTAGCTGGAACTCAGCCTGATCCAGCTCACCTCAGCTTGATCCAGCTCACCTCAGCTTGATCCAGCTCACCGCAGCTGGAACCTAGCTCACTTGAACTAGGGTTAGCTCATCCCAGCTCCATTCAGCTAATCTCAGCTGAATGGCAGCTCAAGAGAGTTCATCTTAGCTCACCCTAGCTCAAGTCAGCTCAGATCCAGCTCAACTTAGCTGAGTCAAGCTCATCTCAGCTCCCACTAATCCACAGGGAGCTCTAGCTAGCTCAGCTGAGTTGACAGGAGTTCACCCCAGCTCAGATCTAGCTACATCCAACTCCACTCAACTCCAGCCAGCTGAAGAAGAACTCATCCCAGCTCAGGAAGCTCAAGTCCAGCTCCCGGGGACTTAGCTTAGCTCAGTTCAGTTGAGCTAAGCTACCTTAGCTACCTCAACCAGCTTGATTCTCCCCGGGAGCACCAGACCTAGCTCACCTCAACTCCTTATGGTAGAAGCTTGCTTACTTTAGCTCGGCTTAGTAGCTAGCAAAGAACTATCAAGCTAAGCCAGCTAAAGTAGCTCCATGCCAGCCTCTTCAGCAGCAGCCAGCTCCAATTTTAGCTTCAGACTTCTCCTCCTCAGCTCCTCCCTCCAAACCCTAGCTCCAACACCTTCTCCTATACTCCTCCATTATCTAAGCTAGCTTAGCTTAGCTTAGCTTAACTTAGCTTAGCTTAGCTATGCACCAACTTCCTTGGCTTGTACCATCCCAAAAACCCACCTAACAACTCCACCCAACTAGCTCCACCTAAGCTCCACATAAGCTAACCTACTTGGCACCAACCTAACCTACCCACCACCTCCAAAACACACCTAAAAGTGGCGCCAAAAACTACCCCTAACCACCCCCTTAATGGCGCCACTTTTCCCTCCAAAACTCCCCCTCATCTCCACCACACAATTTCCCTTGAATCCATCTCCACCATCCACCTAACCCCTCTTCTAGAAGACCCCATGTTGGAGCCAAAATGGTGGTGTCTCTCCACCACCAAAAGACACCAACACCACCATAACCACCCCCTTTAACACCCCTTGCGTTTGCGCCAACTCACCTTAGCCATAGGATCACCAACCACCTCCATCCTTCCATCCTAGCCCTCCATTTCAAGGGGCACCTTAACCCCCCATCCTACCCTATAAAAAGACCACTACCCACCACCATTCAAGCCATCCTTGGCTAGCAATTTCACTCTCATATTCTACCAAGAAGCCCACGTCCAAGAGAGAAGAAGAAGAAGAAGATTAAGGGGATATTCTGTCTCCTTGGTGCCTTCCCCTCTTCCCTTCTCTCTTAGGTCACTCCAGCCAAAGGAGAAGCCAGGAAAGGAAGATGTTGGAGGAGATCTTGAAGGTGGTCACACCACCTTGGAGGAGTTTTTGAGGGTGGTGCACACCCACCCCTTGGAGAGAGCATTAAAGGTGGTAGCTTCCACCTTGGAGGAGCTCTCAAGGAAGGAGAAGAAGGAGGCCCTCTTTTCAAGCCAAGGAGCAGCTAGGCTTGGAGCAAGAAGATGCCCTTCTTCACCATTTTTGCAAGAGGATTTGTGTTTCTTTTCTTTCTTTTAGATTTGTTTAAGCATTCCTCTACTTGTCATTGAAAAGAACACTCATTCTAGTCAATTAAATTGCCTTCTTTTTGCCTTTTTAGTGCAATTGTTACCTTTGGTTCTAGCACTTGTTTCACCTCTTCTTCCTAATTACTCTAGGCCTCCACTTGCCTAGAGTAATCTTAGGAAGAAGATATTTCTATCTTTTAAATTTTAGTTAAGCATTTATAGGTGTTAGTACTTTCTTTACAATTCGCATTTTGCCCTCGTCTTTTCAAAACAAAAAAAATTACATATTGAAAGATATTAAAAAGAAAGTTGAGATCTATCTATAAGCAAGAAGATTAGTTTTGCAATTTTTGCCTCCTTGGACGACCCTAGATACTCCCCTATCTAGGCTATAAATTTAAAAGCGAAAGCGGATTCGCGTGTTACAATGACGTTAAAAGCCCGCTTTTACAAATCACTTTTTGGCACCGTTGCCGGGGAGGCACGGCTTTGCATTAATTAATTTTCTCTTGCTTGAAGTAGATCTCATCCCCTTCTCTTTCTTTCTTTTGTGTGTGCAAGAACTACAGCAGGAAGGCAGGAATCTGGAAGCGAGAGCTCAAAGATCCTTTTCTTCCCACGAAAATTCAGGTTGGTTCCTCTTTCTGGTCACATAATTAATTAAAACTACCAAAAATATATTAAACTTGGCTTTCAGGATCCTAAACAACTTGATTAAGTGGAGTGGTGCTTATAAAATCCATTGTTTGCTTGTATGCTTCTTTAGCACCACTCCATTGTAAGTATTGGTGTTCTGTTTTTCGGGTCCAGATTTCTGTCCGGACTTGAAAAATCGAATCCTAACACCACAGGCTCCTAAAATCATAAAATTTCATAGAGTGATTCCCAATTAAGTTTGGAACATCTGTTCCAAATTTCAGATCAATTGGATTTGTATTTAATTTTTAAAAATTCGTTGATTGCAGAGGGGTCACACCCTCTAATCTTCCTATTTTGGTACTATCCGAGAATTTTTAAATTTTTTATACTCATCCATTTTTTTTGAAATTTAGCTTGCTGAAATCCTTGTGAAATTGTACATATCATATAAAATCACAAAAATTTTCTGGGGTCGGTGGTAATACTGAAAAGTCCACAATACCCACGGGTATCATTTCTGGACTTTGACACCAGTACAATTAAAAATTAAAAACATATATCAAATAAATTCCTAAAATCGTACAAAAATCTTTTATGGAATCTTTGTTTTATTTTATTCAAAGTAGTGGTTTTTTTTGACTTGTTTGGACCACTACTTAATTCAGAAAGCCAAAAATCAATTCATTGGTAGTAATTTTCTGTCTTAGGGATAATTGGCTTAGGGTTTCTTTCTTTCTCTTTAGAGACTAAATTAAAAGGAAATATACAATCACACATACAACTTATCTTTCCTTTGACTGTGAACTTTCAAACTTGTTTGAAAACTTAAAGAAAAAAACCCTAAAACTCATTTAATTAAATCAAATCCTATAAGACAAAAATACAAAAATTTGTGATAACTTGATTTACATTGGAGCCACTCTCCAATTCCTACACACACACACAAAAATCAAATAACAGGGCAAAAACCCAATAAACGCCCTCCACATTCCGTGTGCACTATAGCATCCTAGACCTAATTAAAATTTGTAGCAACTTGACCCCTAAGGGTTTATCAACTTAGGCTTGCTATTTAGGTCTTAAGTTTTTTTTAGTTAGTACCAATTCTGTCATCTGTATCTGGTGTTCAGGCTGAGGGGCCGTGTCAAACGACCAGGCGCGGGTTTGTACAAGCACCTGGGGTTTTCCTTGGGAAACGTTTGGGCCCAAACCTCCCCTTAAGCAACTTGGCTAGATTTGTTGATAGAACGGGTATTCACTATTGACTACTTATTTCCTATATAGACCAAGTCTTAGGTTATTATTAGGGAGTCACATTTAAGTTAGGTCTAGTTTTGTTTGTTTGATTTGCACACTTTCTCTCATCTCTATCTCTTCTCCTCCCCTCCAATTCTTCCAAGTAGTGCATGCATGGGCGACGGTCCCAAAAACCACACCTCGAGGGACCATCTGATTTTGCCCCCCGCAGCAAGAAATCATTGTTTTCTTCCCCCTCATCTTCTAAAAAAATGGAAAACCCAGGAAGCCGTCAAAAAAATTCTACTTCCACTTCTAACTCGTCAGCCGACCCACAAGCTGACTCCACCCTCCCTTACCTTCCTAACTTGGAGCAACCAGAAATACCAGCAAGGCTAGGTGGCCCTCCAATTATAACCCATAATACAAATCCCTTTGCATTAATGGTCGACCATTTGGCTCGACTACAACAAAATCAAGAAGATCTAGCTAGGACTATCACAAACCTAGCTAATCAAGGACAAAATCCACCACCCCGCCAATAGCCTGTCATTCCTCTTAAGGATTTCTATGGTCCTTCCAATTATGAGGAAAGACCAGGGGTGGTCATACCACAAGGGGATTTTGAAATCAAACCCGCCATTCTAAACCTTATCAAACATTTTCATGGTCTTCGAAGAGAGGACCCTTTTTGTCATCTCGAGGAATTAACTGTCCTCGCTCAAACCACTTGTTCCCGCAATGTGCAGGAAGACATGTGGTTAATGAGACTCTTTCCTCTCTCTCTTAAAGACAAAGCATCGCATTGGTTTAGAATAGTTGGACGTCCTATTACCACCTAGCCCCAATTAAAAAGTGCTTTTCTTAAAAAAAATTTTCCGATCGGTCGAACAAATGCATTAAGAAGATCTATAACGACCTTTCAACAAAAAATTGGTGAACCCCTCCAAGAAGCCTGGGAAAGATTTCAGGAACTTCTAAGTAGTTTTCCCCACCATGAAATTCCACAATGGCAGTTAGTGCAGATCTTCTATCACGGATTAGAAGATAAATTAAAATGATTTGTGGATGCCTCATGTGGGGGCAATTTTCTTAACAAAGACACCGAAAGTACCTATCTTCTCTTTGAAGAAATGAGTGAAAACTCATTTAATATGACTTCAATGGACACTTTTGGCAGATCACAAAACCCCAGACACGGAGTCCATGAAATTGACTCAAAATCCACCTCTATTCCAGTCACACAAGATGATTTATATATGTTAGCTCAACGACTGGACCAAATGCAAATTCACCAAAAGAAAATGGAAGAAAAGCTCACAAACAAACAAGCTCCACATGTCCACTCTCCACACACTAACCCCCCACACATTCTCCAAAGAGAAAATCTACACAATATCGATGCCACATCTGCTGGCCAGCAATTTCTGCCTGATTTCCCGCAAGATTTGACAGGGAATTTTGACCAAAATATTTTTGATTCCACCTCAAAAAATATTTATGCTCTCCAGGAGAAATTTAGAAACCCCTCCAACACTTCCAATCAAAATTGGAGGACTAACTCGAATCACTCCTGGAAAAATCCAAATCAGATTCCTTTTCCCAAACAAAACTATTTTGGGAATTATGGGCAACCTTTGTATCAACCTAGACCATCCCAGGATGATATTAATAATTAGGTCATGAAAACTCTACAAGGAATGCAGACTCAAATGACAGAAGTAACCCGCATGATTACCAATTTACAACACCAAGTTAAGGTTACTCCTGATCATCGACCTATTGGGAATTTACCATCCCAACCCATGCCCAACCTAAACAATCAAAGGAATCAATTCCAAGGTGGATATCCCAGTCAACCTATTCAGCCAGCACCTCAGCATCTGCCGGGTTTCAATAACAGCCAGGCACCCCATCCTCATCCTAGAAACAACCAGACTGCAAATGTAGTTACCTTGAGGAATGGGAAAAACCCCTCACAATACCCTGCCTGTTAAAGAAACCCGCTCTAATGATACACAGATTAACTCTTCTCCTCCTATTGTTCAGGAACCAATTCATGCAAAACAGGGCAACCCTGCCCCATTCCCACAAGCCCTCCACTCTTCAAAAAAGAAAAAGACAAAATTCGAGCCCACTGAGAAGGAACTAATGGATTTATTTGGGCAAGTAGAAATTAGTATCCCTATCCTAGATGCCATTAAGTATATCCCTGCCTATGCAAAATTTTTAAAAGATTTATGTACTCCAAAAAAGCAGCCCAAAAATTTAGGAAAGGTAATTCTTCCAGAGACAGTCAGCTCAGTTGTGCAGAGCCGACTGCCTCTTAAGAGAAAAGATCCCGGCACCCCCTAATCCAAGTTATCATTAATGATACCTCATTTGATCGCACTCTGTTGGATCTTGGTGCCTCAATTAATCTTATCCCCACAGTTATTTTTGAGGAATTTAAGATCGGTGAATTGAAGCCTGTTGAGGTTACTCTCCAATTAGCTGACCGATCTACGATTAAACCAAGGGGAATTGTTGAAGATGTTCTTGTCCGGGTCAAAAATTGTCTATTCGTAGTAGACTTTTTAATCTTGGACATAGAGGTACCTGAAGCACTTAAGTTTGCCCTCATTATTCTTGGAAGACCATTCTTAGCCACCGCCCGCGCCAATATTGATTGTGATTCTGAAAAGATGAAGATCATTTGTGGCGGTGAATCTGTAACCCTAGACATTTTTCAAGCCTCTAGGCGATTCCAAGAACCAGATTTCTTTGATGATTCAGATTCAGAAATAGAAAACATTGTGGAGGAAACATTGCAGATTTCCCAATTAGGTTCCTGTTTTGCTGTAAATACGGTTCCTGAACAATCCACTTTTTCTCACCCTTCCACCTCAACCACACGACTAGCTTACATTCCAGCTGACCCTTTCACTCTCACCTCACCTCTAACCCACAAAGCAAAAACTCTTTCGGAACCGGGCCTACAATTGGCATTAAAACCTTTGCCCGATTCCCTTAAATATGTCTTCCTGGGTCTAAATCAGACCCTGCCCCTGATTATAAATTCTAGACTCACCGGGGAACAAGAGCACAAACTTCTCCAGGTTTTGAGTAAATATCGAAAAGCTATTGGCTGGACCCTTTCTGATCTTAAAGGCATTCATCCGTCCTATTGTACGCATCGTATATATTTAGAGGACGATTCTCGCCCCTCCCGCCAACCACAAAGGCGCTTGAATCCTAGTATGCAGGAGGTGGTAAAAAAGGAGATTATTAAGTGGCTGGATGCTGATATCATCTACCCCATTTCTGACAGCTCTTGGGTTAGTCCAACTCAAGTTGTCCCTAAAAAGGCTGGACTAACAATTGTCACCAATGAAAATGGGGAAAATATAGCCACTCGAACCGCTTCTTCTTGGGGCGTGTGTATAGATTACCGAAAATTAAACACCGCCACCAAGAAGGATCATTTCCCGCTTCCTTTTATTGATCAAATCTTGGAGCGGTTAGCCGGATGGGAATTTTACTATTTTTTGGACGGTTATTCTGGCTATAATCAAGTAGCGGTTCATCCTGAGGACTAGGACAAAACAACTTTCACCTGCCCCTTCGGAACCTTTGCTTTCCGAAGAATGCCCTTCGGTCTTTGCAATGCACCTGGGACTTTTCAAAGGTGCATGCTTGCAATTTTTTCAGACCTGGTAGGTGAATGTTTAGAAGTCTTTATGGATGACTTCTCTATTTTTGGAGATTCTTTTGATCATTGCCTCAAAAATCTTGAAAGAACTCTCCAAAAGTGTATAGAAGTTAATCTGGTCCTCAGCTGGGAAAAAAGTCATTTCATGGTCCAAGAAGGTATTGTCTTGGGCCATGTTATTTCAAAACAAGGAATCGCGGTAGATAAAGCACAAATAGATGCTATATCTAAGCTCCCACCGCCCACTACTGTCAAACAGATCAGATCCTTTTTGGGTCATGTGGGTTTCTACCGTCGATTCATACAAAACTTTTCCCAAATCTCCAAGCCTTTAAGTCAGCTTCTCACTAAAGACCAGCCATTTGATTTTAATAATACGTGCCTGGAGAGGTTTTTGAGGTTGAACAAAGAGGTTACTGAGGCGCCAATATTGCAGGGACCTGATTGGAATAGTCCCTTTGAATTAATGACAGATGCCTCAGATTTTGCTGTAGGGGCCGTTCTAGGGCAAAGAATTGGCAAGAAGCTCGTTGTGATCTATTATGCTAGCAAAACCCTTGATGATGCACAACGGAATTACACGGTTACTGAAAAGGAACTTCTTGCCATTGTATTTGCCTTAGAAAAATTTAGATCTTATCTATTGGGGTCACATGTCACTGTTTATACAGACCACTCAGCAATTAAATATTTGCTGACAAAGAAAGATGCGAAACCCCACCTTATCCATTGGATCCTGCTGCTCCAGGAATTTGACCTGGAAATCAAGGATAAGGCGGGATTGCACAATGTAGTGGCCGACCATCTCTCTCGTCTTTAATGACCCTGCCAGATCAGTTCCCCGATGAAAGTATTTTAGCTGCTACAACCCTCCCTTGGTTTGTGCCCATCGCAAACTACTTAGCAACAGAAGAAATCCTCGCTGATTGGCCAAAAATGAAATGGGATAAGTTCTTTGCTGATATTAAATATTATTTTTGGGAGGAGCCCGACCTTTTCTGCATTTGTGCCGATCAAGTCATTCGACGATGTGTCCCCGATTCTGAAATCCATGATATCTTAACACATTGTCACTCAATGGCCTGTGGCTGACATTTTTCAGGCAAGAAAACTGTAGCTAAAATCCTTAATGCAGGATTTTATTGGCCCAGCTTGCACAAAGATGCTCATAACTTCGTTCGGTCCTGTGTGAGTTGCCAGAGCAATGGCAACATGACTCGAAAGGATATGATGCCCCTTAATCCGATTTTAGAGGTTGAAATTTTTGATGTTTGGGGCATCGACTTCATGGGACCATTCATCAATTCTGGTGGGTATTTGTATATATTAGTCGCAGTCGACTATGTTTCTAAATGGATAGAAGCAATACCCACCCGCACTAGTGATCATCGTGTGGTTGTCGAATTTCTTAAGAAAAATATTTTCTCTAGATTCGGCATACCAAAAGCCATTATCAGTGACGGAGGCTCACATTTCACCCACTCACAATTCCGTCACCTCCTTTCTAAATACAGGGTTAATCATAAAATTTCCACACCATATCACCCCCAAACTAATGGCCAGGCTGAAGTTTCTAACCGGGAAATTAAAAATATTTTACACAAGACGGTTAGGCCCGACCGAAAAGATTGGTCCACCAAATTAGACGACGCTTTATGGGCCTATGGTACTGCTTTTAAAACTCCGCTTGGCATGTCTCCCTTCCGTCTGATTTTCGGGAAGGCATGCCATCTCCTAGTAGAATTAGAACATAGGGCTTTTTGGGCAATAAAACAACTCAATATGGATTTATCTGACGCCGGTAACCATAGAAAATTACAATTAACTGAATTGGAAGAATTACGTAATTTTTCCTATGAAAATGCGAGGATTTATAAAGACCGAACAAAGAAATTTCACGATAAATATATTGTTCGGAAACACTTTGACGTTAATCAACGTGTTTGGCTTTTCGATGTGAGATTACGTCTTTTTCCTAGCAAATTAAAATCTAAATGGACCGACCCCTTTATTGTCCATAAAACATATCCATACGGCGCTGTTGACCTTTTTGATCAAAAAACTAATTCGACATTTCAAGTCAATGGCCAGCGTTTAAAGTCCTATTTTGACCATACGCCTAAAATTCCATCTGAATCTTTTAATTTTATTGAGCCAGCCACCCTTGATCACTAATGCACATCACGCCCGGCTGAATGGCATAAAAGATAGCACTGGATGGGAGGTAACCCATCATTCTTTCCTGCTTTCCTTTTCTTTTTTTTTCTTATTCCAGGTTTTGTTCATCCTAAACCCGACCGTTCTCCACTAAGGTGATCCCTTTTCCCTCTTAATGCATGAGGACATGGCATATCATAAGCATGGGGGGATGTTTTTAAATTTTTACGATCGATTTAGGATGTTCAAAACCTAAAAACATACAATTTTCTTTATTTCCTGCTTGCATACCCAAAAAAAAAAAATAATAATAATAAATAAAAATAATAAAAAAATAAAAATAAAATAAAAAATATAAAAATGTTGAAAACTTTTTGAGGAAAATTTTGAAATCGGGACTAAGGTCGAAAAAATTCACTTTTGGTACAATGGGATTTAATCTTTAACAAACTAGGGATAAGGATATAGATCTGATCATTAGAATTCTAGGGTCTACTTTAGACTAGATCAGATATCCTTCTCTAAAATTCCACCTGAACTCATGATAGTTCAGGTGACTTGATCCTATTTTGTAATAGAGAAAAGTATTTGACTTAGTTTCTGATTCAAAAACTTGCGTATCCTGAGAAACTTCTTGTGTCTATTTTCACACACAAGCCAACACTTAAAAATAATTAAAAATTTTGAAAAACTCCCTTGTTTGGATTTAATAAAAGTCTGAAGCAGATCATTGGTTTGAGTTCCCACCGCCGAGAAGGAGGAAAATACCTCCTTTGAGGATGCGATGTCAACATGTTATCGCCTTGGCGCTGCTCCATATCTATATTCCATATCCTTAGACGGAGCATTAAAGCGCATTTTAGCAGCTCAAGTGTCTTGGACGGTGCTCTACCTATAGCATCGGAGCAAGAGCTTGAGTTTGCTTGGAGCGTCCCTTTTCACCACATCGTGTTTTGGGGTTGTGAGCTCCTGGGTGATGTCATGGATAGTGCTATCCCGAAGTACTGGCACCAGAGCCCCCTCGAGGAATGGTAATGGGAATGATGATCCTGACACATCTGTTGTAAGACTAAGCTAAAAATAAGCATGGAGGAGAAAAAAAAAAAGGTAATGATAAATAAATTAACACGCCCTTATAAATGTTGGCTTTTCAAAAGCACAGCCACAAGGTTTTAAAGGATTTTGCAAGTTGAGAATCAGATTCATGAGCCAAAAAAATCCGAAAAACAAACATTTCAAGTCATCTGAATTAACAAGGGGTTAATTTGAGAATTTTCTGGAGGATATATTGATCCTGTTCTGTCTAATGGTTGAATCCAAAAACAAATCCCGATGCTTATCTTTAACAAATCTCGTACCTCCAGTGTTTTAATCTACCAAGGTCCATTAATCTCTTTTTCTCCTCAAAAGTCGAAAAAATTAGATTTCCCAAAAATTCCATTTTAAGTTTTGCTAAGAGACTAGCAAAAGATAAGCATGGGGGTGTGATAAACGCCAGTTTATCATCGTTCTTATGCATTAAAACAAACCTAGCTCTTAGGATTTTACTCCGCAAACGGGTTTTTGGGCTGCATTTAGGCAAAAAATAGGTTAGGCATGCATTGCATTTTTTTGTTGTCTTTTTAATATGTTTGTGTGAGTGTTAGGGATGTACAGATATATAGATCCCTAAAACCCTAGCACTCAAGAAGGCAAATGGTGAAGGAGAAGCCCAAACTAGCTGGAACTCAGCCTGATCCAGCTCACCTCAGCTTGATCCAGCTCACCTCAGCTTGATCCAGCTCACCGCAGCTGGAACCTAGCTCACTTGAACTAGGGTTAGCTCATCCCAGCTCCATTCAGCTAATCTCAACTGAATGGCAACTCAAGAGAGTTCATCTTAGCTCACCCTAACTCAAATCAGCTCAGATCCAGCTCAACTTAGCTGAGTCAAGCTCATCTCAGCTCCCACTAGTCCACAGGGAGCTCTAGCTAGCTCAGCTGAGTTGACAGGAGTTCACCACAGCTCAGATCCAGCTACATCCAACTCCACTCAACTCCAGCCAGCTGAAGAAGAACTCATCCCAGCTCAGGAAGCTCAAGTCCAACTCCCGGGGACTTTGCTTAGCTCAGCTCAGTTGAGCTAAGCTACCTTAGCTACCTCAACCAGCTTGATTCTCCCCGGGAGCACCAGGCCTAGCTCACCTCAGCTCCTTATGGTAGAAGCTAGCTTACTTTAGCTCGGCTTAGTAGCTAGCAAAGAACTAGCAAGCTAAGCCAGCTAGAGTAGCTCCATCCAGCCTCTTCAGCAGCAGCCAGCTCCAATTTCAGCTCCAGACTTCTCCTCCTCACCTCCTCCCTCCAAACCCTAGCTCCAACACCTTCTCCTCTACTCCTCCATTAGCTAAGCTAGCTTAGCTTAGCTTAGCTTAGCTATGCTCCAACTTCCTTGGCTTGTACCATCCCAAAAGCCCACCTAACAACTCCACCCAACTAGCTCCACCTAAGCTCCACATAAGCTAACCTACTTGGCACCAACCTAACCTACCCACCACCTCCAAAAGACACCTAAAAGTGGCGCCAAAAACTACCCCTAACCACCCCCTTAATGGCGCCACTTTTCCCTCCAAAACTCCCCCTCATCTCCACCACACAATTTCCCTTGAATCCATCTCCACCATCCACCTAACCCCCCTTCTAGAAGACCCCATGTTGGCGCCAAAATGGTGGTGTCTCTCCACCACTAAAAGACACCAACACCACCATAACCACCCCCTTTAACACCCCTTGGGTTGGCGCCAACTCACCTTAGCCATAGGATCACCAACCACCTCCATCCTTCCATCCTAGCCCTCCATTTCAAGGGGCACCTTAACCCCCCATCCTACCCTATAAAAAAACCACTACCCACCACCATTCAAGTCATCCTTGGCTAGCAATTTCACTCTCATATTCTACCAAGAATCCCACGTCCAAGAGAGAAGAAGAAGAAGAAGATTAAGGGGATATTCTGTCTCCTTGGTGCCTTCCCCTCTTCCCTTCTCTCTTGGGTCACGCCAGCCAAAGGAGAAGCCAGGCAAGGAAGATCTTGAAGGTGGTCACACCACCTTGGAGGAGTTTTTGAGGGTGGTGCACACCCACCCCTTGGAGAGAGCATTAAAGGTGGTAGCTTCCACCTTGGAGGAGCTCTCAAGGAAGGAGAAGAAGGAGGCCCTCTTTTCAAGCCAAGGAGCAGCTAGGCTTGGAGAAAGAAGACGCCCTTCTTCACCATTTTTGCAAGAGGATTTGTGTTTCTTTTCTTGCTTTTAGATTTGTTTAAGCATTTCTCTACTTGTCATTGAAAAGAACACTCATTCTAGTCAATTAAATTGCCTTCTTTTTGCCTTTTTACTGCAATTGTTACCTTTGGTTCTAGCACTTGTTTCACCTCTTCTTCCTAATTACTCTAGGCCTCCACTTGCCTAGAGTGAGCTTAGGAAGAAGATATTTCTATCTTTTAAATTTTAGTTAAGCATTTGTAGGTGTTAGTACTTTTCGTTACAATTCGCATTTTGCCCTCGTCTTTTCAAAACAAAAAAAATTACATATTGAAAAATATCAAAAAGAAAGTTGAGATCTATCAATAAGCAAGAAGATTAGTTTTGCAATTTTTGCCTCCTTGGACGACCCTAGATACACCCCTATCTAGGATATAAATTTAAAAGCGAAAGTGGATTCGCATGTTACAACCACGTTAAAAACCCGCTTTTGCAAATCACGTGTAATTCGCTATCATGTGCCTCGAACCTGAGATCAGATTGATCCTTGATGTTGTCCCAAGATGGTTCATCCTCTGTTTGTGGTATATACGGGAACTTCTGGTCGATAGTTTGTTTTATTAATCTCATTATCTCTTCCCATTTTTCAAGACTATCTTGGTGTTGCTTCCAAAGTCAAGGATTTGTCATACATTGAAGGTATTCAAGATTGTGCAGTTTTTCTATCTCAATGTATCCAGCAATGAGCAAGTCACGGGTTGATCCTTTTGTGGCTTCTGCCAATAGTACTTGGGCGCAAGTTATGATAAAGGTTGTGGTTGTTGGGACATCAACCTGAATGTTTCCTACTGGTGTTGAGGTTTCTTCTTTTTCATAGAATTTCATGGCATCCTCAATCATTTTATCTCTCATGGATCTCTGATATTTAGGTTTCTTGAATGGTAGTCCTAAGTGGTTTGGCTGCATATTTGGATCAGGTGGTGAAATCAAGATGTAGAATCAGAGTTTGAATCAAGATGTAGAATCAAGTTATAAAGCGATTAGATCTGAATAACGAGTCCCACTGAAAATGTGTGTGTGTGCTCTGAAGAGAAAATATGAGGGATTGGAGATGTTTTTGACCCAATCAAGACACCCAAAGACATTTGGATGACTATGGAGGTTCGGGGCGGATGGTACCCCAGGATCAGAAGATCGTCCACCTGAGAATTACCTGGGCAGCTAGAGAGGGAGAGTCCCGCAAAGACCCCTACACGGTTGAGCGTCCCCACGGCTTACAGGGTTTCCCCCACCCGACCTCTCTTGTCATTGAGATTCCAAGTAGACCAGAATGGGGACCTTAACCTCTTAAGTCTACCACTTTTATTTCAAAGGTGCTTTAGGGTTCTCACTTGAACTTTTAGATGTTTTGATGTTGTGACCTAATTTAGAGGTTGGTTGACCCAAGGGGTCAACTTCACTTGACCTGTCCTATGGATGGCAGAATGATTCTAGGGTTGGGACCTAGTGATCACCCTAATTTGACTCCCAGTTTATTAGGTCCAATATTTTATGATTCAAGTGATTTTAGAGCTCAATTTTTCTTAGTGTTTGTTTTGTTAAGATCTCTTCAATCATGGGCTTGGGTAGCACACTGATGCGGGAGGGTTTATTTGCTTTTATGCAGGCATGCGTGACTAGCACTCTAAGATCCTACTGTAAAAACCCTAATTTGGTTCTATTTCCAATCCTCTTTTTTTTTTTTTTTTGAAAAGGTTCTCTTTGGACTTAAAAGCAAGAAGTGTGTTGTCCGCCGAGATTAAGCGTGATTTCTATTAGGCACATGAATTTATGTGATAGAATCTAAAAAATCGCACCAACTTCAAGAAGATTTGAAAAAATTTTCGCAAAATCAGGAAACGTTTGCCTTAAAGATGGTGATTACTATAGAAAGAAGGCAATTGATTCCTAAATTAATTTCCTTCCTTTTGTCTTTCAAAGCTTAGGGGATAGTTTAAGGAAGAAAAGAAATTACCTGCCCTGGAGTGGTTGACTTGCGGGAGGAATCTTCTCATGAAATACCTGCAAGATCACAACAAAGCAATGTAGGGCAAGTTAGTGTTCAATATGATAAAAAGAATGTAGAGACTAGTGATAAATTGCACATTGCTCCCCGGCAACGGCGCCAAAATGTTGACGTGTCTCAATCGTGCTTTAACAGTTAATTACGTCATAGTATAGGTGATCAAGCGTCGTCAACAAATAAATGTTTTATTACCCGAAAACCTAAGTATCCGAGGTCGAACACAGGGAGCAATTAGAATTTATTACTGATCTCAAGAATGTAATTGAACACTTAATTACTCAAAACGTAATTCAAATATAAATGCATGAGTTTGAAAAGTAATTGTGGCAAAAGGAAGAAATTGGACGTCTGATCATGGGATCAGACGTTTTAAAAGATGTTTCCCTTCTTTTATTCTTCTTCTTCTGATTTTTTCTTCCTTTCTTCTTTCTTCTCTGCAGTGCCTTGCTTCTTTTCTTCTTATTTTCTTCTACCTTGCTTCCTTCTTCTCCTGCAGTATCTTTCTCCTTATGGGTCCTCTTACTTGGCTCTGCTTCCTTGGTTCTGTATTCCTTTGCCTTCAGTTCCCTCTTCTTCATCTGCTTATCTTTACCTTTCTCTGTTTCTTCTTTCTTCTTCAGTTCTTCTTCTCTTTTTCCTCTGCCTCTTCCTTTCCTTCTCTTTTTCCTCTACAATGGCTTCCTTCCTTCTTCTTCTTTTCCTTTGCTAGCAGCGGCTAAGTGTTAGCTTCTTTTCTCCTATCTGCCTACCCTGCACAAACCACAGCAAAGCAAAACCTATCCCTCTACCCACACCCGCGCGTCTCTCTCTCTCTGTGTAAACCACTCTCAGCATGCTCTCCCAGAGCTGGGTAAACGAGTCAGATCTCGCACCCTGGTCCAGGCGCACCGACATGAGGGTGGTGCGCGAGGAGTGCTTAAGGCAGTGTCGGGTCAGGTCGCCAGATCTGTGTGGTCAAACCACGGATGAGGCGGTGAGATAGGTGAGGGACCTCACCCCAAGTGCGTTTAGAGGCAACGAGCCTCTACTTCGCGCGTGCCCGCAGGAGTCCATCTTTCAATTGCCACAGCTGTGGACTTTGCAGCGCCTCTTGCTGGAGCAAACTCTTCACAATACCTCCTCAAGTTAGCTGCTCCTGGAGACCTACAGTCCGGCAACCTGGAGCAAGCTTGGAGCTTCTTCAAGTTGCCGTTAATGGCGGCAGGGGCATGAAATCTATCAGACACGAAAAGAGCCTCGTGGCTTAATCAGATCACCGGGGGACCTTCGCCGTGTCACGGCGAAGGTGAGGAGAAGGGTGGCAGGCCGCGGGGTGGCCTAGGAGTGTGTGCCTAGGTCACCCTGTGGCCGGATGGGTGGGTGTGTTCGAGGGACTGTTGGGTAGGTGTGGAGGGACTATGGATGGGCAGAGGTTATTTAGTGAGGTGAGGCGGAGGTTATACGATGGTTGGCGAGGCATGTGGGGCTGCGGAGTGATGGGGGCGTCTCGCCGAAGGGTGGCCAGGGATGAGGAAGGTGGTGGTGAACAGCGGCGGTCGAGGGATGTTTGATGAAATAAAATGAGGGAGATGAAAGAGGGGATAGAGAAGAATAGTTTTAACCTAACTAAAGGGACGAAGGGGACGAGGAGGCAGATGGCAATACCTGCTGTTGCCGGAGAAGAAGACGTCCAGTGGGGGAAGACGGCGGCGATGACGGGGCTAGGGTAGCTCACGCGGGTGTTGCACGACACGAAGGAGGATGAGGAAGATGGCTCTGCCACTGGTTTTGTGGCAGAGTGAAGAGGAAGAGGAAGGGGGCTCGCTGGAGCTCGCTGGACCCCTTGGCTGGAGAAGAAGAAGATGAATTTATGGTGGAATCTAGGCCAAGTCGAGTTGAGGAGGTGCGGCCGAAGTTAGGGTTTAATTTATAGGTGCTAGCCGTGCTTCTGGTGCGTGGAGGGCACGTCTTCTGCCACCGACGTCTCGCCTAAGATGGAAGGTAGTTAGATACCCAAATCTCTCATGCATTAGCACGAGAGATTGGGTGCAAATCAGGGGTTGTGATCGAGCTCAGATGGAAGGGGATTCCTCAGAGAATCTCGCTTCCATTTCTAGGAGGAGATCTCTAAGGGATCTGAGAGTATTCCCTCTCTAATCCTAGCCAAAGCAGGATCTCTCCCCAATAATGGCAGAGGGACCTGATTGTAAGATTGGCAAGGAAGTTAGGGGGTTTTATGTGATGGTTTTCAAAAGATAGGGACCAAAATGTGATTAGGTGTACTAAATTGTAAAGTAGGTCAAGATGACCTCCCCTTAGGTCCAAATTTTGGTAAAAACCTAATTTTGACCTAAGGAATCCAATGGTAAAGTTGGATTTTAGGTTTGACCACATTTGTATGGACATTTTGCATAAAAACCCAAATTAGGTCAATTGATGAGCTTGGACCCTAATCTAGGTCAAACTAGGTTCCAAAGGCTAATTTAAATGTTCTAAACCCTAGGATATATTTTTCCATGAAGTTTAGAGGGTTTACTTGATTTTTTTCCTGACTATAATCTTGTTGAATTAAGCGGGTCTGTTTTAGGGTTACCAGATGTCATTTAATTTATGGATTGCATAAGAACCCATTTCTGATCAACCCACTTTTTATCTTATTCAGACTATTTGACCTATGTTTTGTCTCTGAGAAATCCTGTTTATGTACTACAATGGTAAAATTATAGTTTTAACCTTTATTTCATGTTTTCTTCTCAGAACACTTATTCCTTCAATTAAGCCCTCTTCTAAGTCATGTAGGAGCTTTTATTCTCTTTATTAGGTCAAAATGAGCTAGTTATGGCTCATGATGAGGCTCTCATCAACTAAGGAGGTTCGAGGCAGATGATACCTCTTGATCAGAAAGTTGTTTACCTGAGAAATACTTGGACAGCTAGGAAGAGAGAGTCCCGCAAAGACCCCCACACAGTAGAGTGTCCCCACGGGTTATAGGGTTTCCCCCATTCGACCTTCCTTGTCACCGCGGATCCAAGTAGACCGAAATGAATAAGTTGACCTCTTAAGTCTACCAAATTTTAAACATGAACTTCAGAGTTGATTGTGATTTGTGACCTAATTTGAAGGTTGGTTAACCCACAAGGTGGATCAACTTCACCTAACCTGCCCTAATGTTGAGGATGAGTTTGGTAATGAGCCCAAAATCACCCTGAGTGGTTTGCAAGTAGGTTATTAAGTCCAAACTCTTAAGGATTCAAGTGAATGATAGAGCCTTCTTTTAAGGTTTTCTTGATTAGGTCAATTCAAGCATGGGTGTGGGTGACACACAATGCGGGAAAATCAATTCTCTTCATTTTAGGCAAGTGTGTTTTCTCAACCCTAAGATGGAAACCCTAATTTGGTTCTTTTTTGGTCCAATCAGTTCTTTTCCAAATGTTGGCACCTAAGTCTCAATCAAGAAGGTGAACAACCTTGGGCACCTTAGACTTTAGTAGGTGCAAAAATCTAGAAGGGGATCTCTAGAAAATCAAATCAGACAACTTGGGTGATTAATTCTATGAAAATAATGCAAGTTTGATCCTAATTGATTTCCTTTTCAATCTTTCCAGAAATAGGGGGCTTAAGAAGATTGAAATGAGATTACCTACCCCTGGAGTGGCTGTTGTGCTGCTGATCGTCTCCATGTACCTCACATAAGCACAGCAAAACAGATAAAGCGAGTTAGTATCAAATCAGAAGTTGTAATTAGTGAAATCAAATTGCTCGTTGCTCCCTGACAATGATGCCAAAATGTTTAAGCGAATTCGTCGTTTGTTAAGAAAATGTGTTCTAGTATAGGAAAAATACGCTCAAATCATTTAAATTTGTAACTCAGATTCAGAAAGAGTCTGATGTCGAACACATGGAGCAAGTAATAGCAATTTAATCTCACCAATCGCAAAAAATATAAGCAATTATGATCAAAACTTTGTTTAGAATAATTCAAAATGATATATATGTGAAATACAGTAGCAAAGTGCAAAAAGAACAGGTTAAAATGATCTTTTGAATCACCAATTAACCCTTTGAAATTAAGCTAAAATATCTCAACAATAATTATCAATCAAATATTCCACATCAGCTAGATGAATATCCCAACAGAATTAAGGCACTAGCAGATATTAGACGAAGGCACAAGGCATCAGATGCCTTAAGTGCTCAGGGGGAAAAGCTTCAACAGAACAAGGGCAAAGGCCTCTTCTTCCTTTCTTCCTTCATGCCTTAAGGGAGAGGCACCCACAGCACAGCAGCACAGAGGCAAAGGCCTCTCAGATTTGCTAAGTGTAGAGAGAGCAGCAAAGTGCAAATCCACCCTCTCTCTCTTTCCTCCTCTTTCTCTTCTCAGGAACCCAGGTTTAGCTGGGTAATTGGACGAGTAATCGGGTGTGAATAGGGTGCAAGCCTGTGGACGTGGTCATAGCCAAGCCATGCTCAGTCGGGTTAAGAAAATTGTGAGGGTGAAGGGGACCCGACCATCATTTACTTCGGCAAAGAATGAGGGTCAAAAATCCCTTATATCTCACTCAAATAGCTCCTACATCCCCGATGTGGGACTATCTGATTCCTCCTTCATTACGCACAGTAGTAGGTGAAGGTGCTTCCAATTGAGGTCAAAGATGAGTCCATGGCGTGCAATTGAGCACCTAGGTGGTTTCCTGGGACTTGGTCGTAGAGCCTGGGAGTCAAACCTAGAGTAGTTCTGGCCAAAGACCTGAAGATGTGGTCGGTGAACTCGCGGGCAGCAACAGAGGTGCAACAAATACCTAAAATCATGAGAACAGCCTTGCAACCACGTCAAACAGGCTCAGAAGGATCTTTGTGGAACGGCGAGTGCAGTGGTGGGTGTGGTGTGGCGTGTGTGTGAGTAAGGATGTCTGATGACCTCGAGACGACAGTGCGAAAGGCCGTGAGTCGAGTGGAGTCAATGAGCGGCCAATCCCCTTAAATACTTAAGGGGTTTTGGTCAGTGAAGGCGGCGGAGGTTTTTGGACTGGTGGGGAGTGGATTGGTGCAATGTAGCAGGTTTTCAAAGTCACCAACGGTACTCCAGAGATGAGGGTGACGACAGTGGCGTGGGTGAGGGAGCATTTTGAAGCGAGTAGCGAGGGTGTGAAACTGATTAGCAGTAGTCGCAGAGTTGATTGAGGATGGTTGCGGACGATGGAGATGCGAAGATGGCACCAGCTATGATTGGCCAGTGCCAGAGACGATGGTGCTCCTTAAAAGAGAGGTTTTCGCTTAAACAAGATGATCACAATAAAATGATAATGTCATTATATATTGCATGGTGGAAAACTCTCAATCAACACAAAGTAAAATTAACCACTCAAAAGAGCAGGTCGTGTCCATAGGGAGGCGATGGCCTATTAAAATTCATTATTATTGAAATCCAATGTTTACTATTTATTTCCTCCAAAAATCAAGTTGCAATCCCCTTTAGACTAGCTAGTCAATGGCATGATATGCTGGAATGGTATTTATGAAGAATATGAGGGATGTGCTCATAAAGGTGCCACAGTAGAAAATCCAGTGTATCCAAAAATGTATCCTCTGCAATGGCATGAAAATGTAAAAAGAAATAAATTAAAAAAAAGGGGAATCCTTTTGCCTTGCTTGCACGCGTGGAGGAGGTAGCGGTCGGAGGCTTGAAGCTCACCGGATCTAGGAGGGGTTGGCACTCGTCCGATGGTGGTAGCAGCACAGCGGATGGTGACCGAAGCCAATGGCGACGAGGAGGACAAGGTGGTGGGTTGTTGCTGCCACCAGAGAAGAGGATGCACCAGAAGGGCATGCGCACTACAAGGGGCTCGCATGTGGAAGTCGCACACGCGATTGGAGAGGGGAGAGGTGCATGTGGCTGCTGCTATGCATGCAGAGAGGGTGGCTCGTGTGAGGTGCTGGTGGCATGTGGTTGAGGAGATGGTGGTACGCAGCAGCTGTAGGCATGGCATAAGGTGCATGGGTGTGCTGCTGGCTGTGGGTGGACAGGTGGCGCGGCGTGTGCGAGGAGACCTGGTCGTGCGTAGGTAGCAGTGGAGGGTGCATGGGCAGTGGCTGCTGGTGGTGGCTGCGTTGTTGATGATGGTGGTGAAATGGAGATGATGGGTTATTTAAGGTGGAAGAAGATGAATAGTAATAAAATAAAAAGAAGATGGCAGTGATGGGTTTTGTTCTTCACATGAAATATTGCAAGAAGATGAAGAAGATGAAGAAGGAGATGGCATTGGTGATGGTGGTGGTGGGTTTGGGGTGTTCAGGTGGTTGTTGCAGGTAGAAGGTGGATCACAGTGGAGTGCACAACTGTGTGTGCTTACGGTACTGCAAGGAGCTTCGTTTGGTAGTGTGGCCTGTCATGCCATACACTCACGATGGTGGAGACTCGTTGTCGCAGTGAGGCCAACGATGGTGGAGTGGAGGAGAGCTTGAACTCTCTGCACAGTAGTGGATTGGGGTGGAGGCCTCTTGGGCATGGTCGTCTCCTCCTCTCTTTTGTAGCTGCAACTAACGGAATTGAATTGCAAAGAGGCAGGAGTAGATCCACTCTTCCCGTCGAATGAATGCTGCCAACTGTAAGGAGTGAATGGGTGCAGGAGGAGGAAGCAGAGCCATTACCTGTGGAAGAAGAAGAATAATAAAATAATAAAATATTAGGATTATTTATGCACAAACCCTTAACTTCTATATTAAATTAAAACAATGCATGTAATGCACCTAATTGGTTAACTAATCAATAGCATGCAATTCTAAGTTAATTCTAAATGCATTTAGATATGAATGCAATGCATGAATTATGCAATTAAGCTAAAATATGAATTAATTTATTTACATCCTAATGTATGCTAGCTAAATGTTAAAGATATCTTAATGTTTAGGTATTCATATACTTAAATAGCCCACAAATATGGGCTAATCACTCCTGGAGGTAGAACGACGATGCTTTTGAAGGGGTAGAGAGACCCTCGCAGGTATGGCAAGGTGTGGAGGAACTTAAAGAGGATGAACCTACTACCTATAGTATGTGGCAGCAGGCAAGGAGACCAAAGGAAGGGAGTCACCGAAGCGGAGTTGGTGCTGGCCAGATGTAGGGAAGAAGAGGGTTTTATGGGCCAAGAACTCACTAAGGAGTTCGATCTGGCAAGGGGGACCTTTTTATAGAGCTTAGGTGAGCTTCCAAGCTTGGAAATAAGCTTGAGAAGCTCAAATTTTCAGGAGAAGGATTCTGATGACTCTATAATTGTCAGTGTTAATATCATCAATTAAAGTCGATTACGAGGGTATTTGTGCAATAATACCATATCATAGTGGGTTTGGGGTCATTGCACTTAGAATCGATGTTTAATGACCATGTGCACAAGTCCATTTTTAAATAGGTCTCAAATGAGTGATCGGACCGTATGGATGGATTCGGATCGACGAACAGAGTCCAATGGACTCAAAATCACCTCGATTAGACCTCCGTAGTTCCCACAATAATCAGCCTAGAGGTAACCGTCAGGGTGCCTTACTAAGCTGCATCTCCAGAAATTAGATCAAAATACCAACAATCAGCCTAGAGGTACTCAAGTATCAACCAAGATCCAGACCCGACCAGCTTCAGCCTGAGTCTGTCGTGAAGGTTTCTAAGCCTGCAAAAACTACCTAGAGGTTTGTTGACCCCAATAGGTAAAGCACCCATGCATAAACGTAACATGTCCAAGTTCAGTTTGCAAGTGCATTTTTGTAAGAAAGTGATAGAAGGATTTTCATTTGGAGATTTTTCTCTCTTTTCTTTTTACTTTTCCCTAAATCCAGCCTCGAATTGGCCCTAAACACTGTCTATATCAGATTCCATGCCCCCACCATCAATCCTCAAAGGATCCTCAGTTTTGAATGCTTCGGGATAGCACCGCCCATGGCAACCCCCAGAACCCTGGCTTTCGACACTTCAAGATAGTGCCGCGCATGGCATTCTGTGGCTAAGTTAAAGCCTTGGCAATCGACATTTCGAGATAATTCCGCCCATGGCACCTGAACCAGCATAAGGTGCTTACATGCCCCTAGTATGATATTTAGATACCTTAGGAGACAAGCACTGAGGAGACGATATGTTATTATGCATCTTCGAGGGGGATTTCCCACCTCTCTATGCGGGAACTCATCCAATCAACTTGTGTTGTTGAGCTACTCCTAAGCTAGATCTTCGAGATGATTTTTCAGAACAAAACACTTTTGGCAAATTTTTCTTTGTTAAGCGCACTAAACCAGACTGAGTGTGTAAGTTTTGGGTGCTTAGGTTACCAAGTCTCGCAAACCAAAGGGTAGACAACGAGGTTGATTAATCCCTAAGACTTAGACCTACTACATCAACCTCGCACTTTCCTCAACCTCTTGAGGATTAATCCGGATCTTAACAAATACTTGAGCATTTAAACCTTAAAATAGATCCAAAAGGCCTAAAGTCGGTATCCACCACTAATTCCCTAAGTTTTAGTCTTCTAGGTCTTAATTCATCATCCGATCCAACCTAGAAGTTGGGTAGGTTCTATATTCTGTTTCAAGGGACTCTCCTTTTTTTCTTTTTTTTGCTCCTTTTTCTCGTTTCTTTTCTTTTCTTCTTCTCCTCTTTTCGATTCAAATTGACCTCTCCTTTCCTCTTTTCTCCTCTTTTTTTTCTTTTTATGAAACCCTTCCATGTATTGATTTCTCAGTGTTTTGCACTTTAATACCCCCCATGCCTATGATTTGCAATGTTCTCATTGTAAATTAGGTGGGTTCGAGTTCAATCCAGATTGTACATTAGAACAGGTGAGTGGTGAACGAGTTGGAATAACTATTGCAAACGATTTCAAACTTTGATACATGAACCAAAGGTGGAGTTGGTTGTTCTAAGGGACAAACCCTAAAGTGCAAAATGAATTCAACAAAAAGGATATGTCAGGAAGGTTTCGATTTTTTCAAAGGATGACAGGTTGCCTCCCGTTAAGCATTAAGATTAATGCCATCAACTGTGCGCAATGATGCTTAAGGAAAATAGAGAGCAAAAGATACTGTAGCCAAGTTTGAGTCAGTAAGTTCGACGAACGGTTTGAGTCTCTAACTATTCAGGACAAAAGGTTTAGAATCATAGCTGAGTTCACTAATTTTAATATCTCCATTTCCGAATACTTGTCTTACCAGAAATGGTCCAATCCATTTAGATCTAAGTTTTCTTGGGAAGAGCTTGAGTTTGGCATCAAAGAGTAGCACTTTTTAACCAAGATGGAAGGATTTTCGTGATATGTGCTTGTCATGAAAGGCTTTCACCCACTTTTTGTAGATTCGTGAGTTCTCGTATGTATCATTGTGTAGTTCCTCGATCTCGCTTAATTGCAATCGACAATAGATTCCAACCTTCACAAGATCTAGATTGCACTTCTATACTACCCAGTAGGCTTTATGCTCCATTTCTACGAGGAGGTGACATGCCTTCCCGTACACAAGTATGAAAGGAGACATGCCTAATTGAGTCTTATAGGTGGTCCTATAGGCCCACAAGGCTTTCGGAAGGTGGGAAAACCAATCCTTCCTATTAGGCCGAATAGTGACCAAAAGTCTGAAAGGTTAGCAGATTTCTACGCACTATGACAATGGGTTTCCAACTCAAATCTTTTCGCGTATGAAATCAGGCTCACCAATGATGCACTTTAGGCCTACTGTATAGCTTTTAAGACTCCTATAGGGACTTCACCTTATTGCCTTGTATTTGGTAAGGCATGTCATTTAGTCATAGAAATTGAACACAAAACTTATTGAGCAATTAAGTAATGCAATATAGATCTAGGTGAAGTTTGGGAAACACTGCAAAATCTAATTGATTGAGTTCGAGGAGATTAGGAATGATGCATATAAAGATGGCAAAATTTATTAGGAAAAGACCAAAGCTCTACATGACAAATTGATATCATGGAAGGGCTTTGAGATAAACCAAAAGGTATGGCTTTTCGATGCACAATTGCGGCTTTTTCTTGGTAAATTGAGGTCTAAATGGAATAGCTCATATGCAGTGACTTACACATTCCCATTTGAAGCCGCTGAGAGTTTTAACCCAAAAGCAAGTTATACTTTTAAGGTTAATAGGAAAAGGCTCAAACTTAATGTTAATCACTATCCATCTAGAGTTATTTTTGAATTGGTTGCATTATTGGACCCTTAAGTAGCTAAATTGTGCTCGGTTGAAGGCATTAAACTTAGCATTTGTTGGGAGGCAACCCAATGTTTTTAATTGTTTCTAGTAGGTTGTATATAATTTAGGTTAGGAATAATTCAGCCAGTTTAAGTTGACTCATGGTTTGCAAGTATATATATTCTATCCTTTTCTTATGATTATTGCATGCATCGAGAACTATGCATGAAATAAGCATTAGTGAGGTAGATAATATTATGTCAAGTTATTTTATTCAGTTTCTCATATTTCTTTACTTTTGAATTACTTTATCTTTTCGTTGAAAAAAAATGGAAAAATTATAAAAATAAAATAAAAATTTGTGTTTTGAGCTAAGAAAGAATGGAAGCTTTTGATATTGATGATTTACCGATCTTAAGAAAAGTATTTTCAAAATCTTTTTGCTCAGATCATGCTCAACTTAATTATTTAAAGTATTTACATAAATAATGGTTTGTTTCTTGAATCCTTAAACAAGGTTTTGAAAGCTGAAGTATTAAGTCAAGGGAGTAATAAGTATGCGACTTATCTTCCAACTCTTGAGTTTGAAAAGATTGGGAAAATTAAGCACTCTACCTTTGCACTTATGTACTAGCTTGTCTTTTGGGTAACCTACCATTGAAATGTAAGTAATCAATAAGGCTTAGATTGAGAGTCAATTGATCCTTGCAGGTATGGTTGACATGCTGCATTGGGTCTACTCCCCAGCTATAGGATGCTTAGATCCCTATTTTGCATCTTTAGCTTTTAGTGTCTTTATTTAGGAAATGTTCTTGAATGGATTTAGAGGAACTCACTTACCTAGAAAAATGAGTGGAATTTGGATAAAAAGAAAAATAAAATAGTAGGAGGAAATAAAACAATTATTTTTAAAAAAAGTGTCAAAATTATCTAAAAGTCAAAAAAGAGTGAGGTGTTACAATAAGAAATCAAATGGTTTAGCTGGGGAGATACATCTTTCAGGTTGACCTCAAGATAGAAAAGGGTAGGGAGAAACCTACCAATTCTTAGTAAGGAAGATCCGAAAATTGGGTTCAATAGAGTGAAGAGACATTCTCTATCTTGTTGAAAAATTAGAGTTCAATAAGGTTGCCCAATTGATGAGTCAAATCCTTTTCACACACAAAATGCTTGAAATTTGAGTTCAATTCAAACCATTGGTGGGTTGACAGAGCCATAAAAAGTTGTTGTTGAGACCCAAAGCTAAAGCTAATAAAATCTCTAATTGGGTTTAAGTAGTCTTTATTTGGGTTGATATTTGAAAACCATTGAGTCTGTAGATAAGGTTTTGGGATACAATTTCTTTTAATTCAATAAAAAGATAGCGGCAGGATTTTTAATCTATTTTCACTCAAAATCCATTTTTGTGTTTCTCACATAGTTTTTGCATAATGTTTTGCTCGAGGACTAACAAAAGATAGGAATGGGGGCATGATATATTCATATTTATTTACATAATTTATGTCTAACTATTTTTAGTTTAAGGGTAAATTAGGTCGCCTTGCATTAGATTAAGTTAGATTAGTCAATTAGCACCATTTTGTAAATAATACATTTTTATGGGTTTTATGTAATATTTCTATTATCTATATCTGGTGCCTTAATGTCCTTGTTCATAGGTGCTAGGTATAGGACTGATTAGAGCTTTACAGAGAGGAGAAATCAGATTAAGCTCAATTGTGCAGAGAAGGTTGAGCCAATTCCTAACCTAAACCCTAGCCTAATTAGACCATAGACCTAGGCTATTTAGGGACCTAATTTCCCTAGCTTAGAACCTAGCTAACCTATCCCAATTCCTCAACCTATATGGTTGGCCATGCACCTTGATTTTTAGTCAATGTTGGCCAACCAACTATTTGAGTTATTCACCTACAAAACCCTAGTGTAGTTGGCCAATACTTAGGATTAACCCTTAGCCCTTAGATCAATATCTAATGGCCTACTTCCAACCATCATATGGCTGACCATTTAACCTAGAAACTCCCCAAATGGCCAACCACTTCATTGCCTTCAATCTCCTCCCTTGATCCTAAATCTTATGGCCTTAAAACCCTACCTAAACCTAAAACATATCCCCTCAACAACCCTACCTCTTGTTGGCCATCATAGTCCATGCTCACCCTCTATCCACTACTCCACCACATCTCCACCCTTGATTAAAAACCTAAACCAACCCTGGCATATCCTGAAGCCCACACCAACCCATCCTGTAATCTTGGCTCTCCATCTTTTCTAAGACTAATCTTAGCCATCCAATTCCTTGATCCATGCATGGCCACATGAATTCACGAATCAAAACCCTCCATGCTTTCTATAGAAACCTATGGTCGAACCCCCTCACTTCTTCATGCTCCCTTAATCACTCTCTCTCACCACCATCTACAAGCCTTCCTTTAGAAACCCTTACCACCTTCATCTTCCTCCGCTAGCATAGGTCCTCACCTCCATCATCTCCATGCCACCCTCACCATCACCACCTTCTTTGTTGCTATCCTCCTAATCACCTCTCCATGAATTCTTCCTCATCTCCAGATTTTCTTGGCGGCTGCATTCTTAGACTACACTCCGGATCTCCATCTCTACTTCTTCTACTCTATTTTTTATTTTTGTTGTAGTTTTTCTTCCTAATTGTAATAGTTGAACTTTCATTATTAGCAATAAAGATTTATTTTCAATATATTATCTTGCAATCCATCCTTCTCATCCCCCTTTTGATTATGTATTATGACTGGTTTTCCTTCTTCTCACCACATTCTCCTTATCAAAAAATACAAAAAATTTATTTCATATTTAATTAGTTCATATTCTCATGACTGTGTTTCACCCAGGACTTATCAGAGTTCTAGTTGTTATTTTGATCATCGAGAGTGCATTACAATGATCTAATACTAGCTTTAGGGGTTTTTGCGAGATCATAACCATAGAAATTGATGTTGATCAATCAGACTTTTTTGAAGGTGCTACCAGCATCATTAACGTCATGATAGAAAGGAATCATGAAATTTTGGCAAACGCTAGGAATTTGATTGTCAAAAATTAAAATTGGAAGATAAGATGTACGTTATAGAAATTGTGCTAGTTGGAAAGAAATATTAATATAGTATTATTATCTCTTAGGTCTCATAATTCACCTTGGGGACTACTAATTAATTAGCAACTTCTTTGCTATGCTGAAATTCTTTATGTAAACAAGTTTAATTAGGTGAAAATTTTTAAATTACTTCTTATAAAAGAAATGAATTCTCAAAAATATTATTCTATATAAATTAAAATTTATCTTAGTCGAAACAAATTGTAAATTATGTTATAACCCATATTTGTTAGGGTCAAATAGATACCTATATACATTTTATCATTTTAATTGTACCATTTAAATTAAGTTTGATAACTAGAATTATTTTGAACAAACCAAATGTATTTCCAAATTGAGGTGTACTGGTAATAGCTAATATTGAGGGACTATATTTGATTATCATGAATCTATAGTTTCCTTTGTATTGTTACAAAATATTTGATGGGCAAGATTGTAAACTAAGTGGCAGCAAATGGATTCAAGCAATCAACCAACAATGTATGCATGAGGGCACAAACCCAACTGGGAAAGCAACCATGTTTCCAGATCGGCAATCTCTTTATAATTACAAATCTTGGTGGGGGCTGATGCCCTGGTTGGACCCCGTCCCCTATTTTCATCCTATATACAGGCATATATTTGAATTATCAAATGAGATTGTGCTTATTTTTTGAAAATGAAAAGCACTCACATATAACAATAAATTCAATGATTTAAACTATTATGAATGAGAATGTAATTAAAAAATATATTTAGCCTTATCTATGCATATGTATGAACATATATATACAAGTAGGTAATTATGCAAACATACACACATATATAGGGGACTTATCCATTAAATAATATACTCATAAATTAACAAATAAATTTATAATCGTAACCATTAGATCACGATCTCACTATTCTTATAAATATCACTTATTTACACAATGGTGGTTTTTCAATATAATAAATATGATGGCTTTTACCATATAAAGTAATATATTATTTCAAATAATAAAATAACATTCCAAATCCAATTGTGTTTAATATAAATAGATGAGTCACACAAAATGTGCTGATCTGAAATTAAAAATAACGTGGCATGCTTGGTATAATTGTGAAGACATTATAACATAACTGCATATGCATTGTAACTATAAGGTATATGTTTGTAAAATGAAAGTATAGGTATTGTAATAAAAATAATAGAATTCGTAATAGAATAACATATGTATTGTAATATTAAAATATGTATTACCAAAGATATAGTATCCGAACAAATAGAAAATATATAATACAATATATGCATCTCCAAAATACAATGGAATGTGCACGTGTTGTATTCATATAAAATAAATAAATTACACATTATATTACGTAATACAAATAAATAATAATTTAACTTTTGATAACGACTTTAATTTGTGTATTATGTCGGGCACCATAAACAATTTTTTTACGATTGACATTTAATGGAATACATTGGTCAAAAGGAAAATATAAAATGTTAAATGTTGATAAAAGATTGTAATACAACATTCTGATAATATTTTTAACCAAAGCTGTTGTAACACATACCTGTAACTTGCTGCATTATATTACGATTTTTATTTTTTTTATTTTTACGTTGTGTTACGATTGTTGAAATTAATTGATATGCTGCAACGAACATTTGTATCTTACTGAGTTATGTTACAATATAATATTATTAAAGTTGTATTGCAAATCAATATAAATGCTACTATAATGTATTACAATGTAACAATATTAGCTTGCATTACAAATCGTTAAGAAATATATTACGATTATTGAAGTTAGTTGACGTGCTACAACGTACACCTATGTCTTGCTGCGTTGTGTTACATTAATATAATATTATTAAAGTTGTATTACAAACTAATATAAAGGTAACCATTGTAATGGTGCAATTTATTACATAGTGGGATGTTTATGATTTTCCTACAAGTATTACAAATTCATTGATAATGTCCTGAATAATATTCATTTAAAGTGCAATAATGCTATTTGTCTTAAAAATAACATAGATGGCGAGAGATGTATGAAAAATAACTGCTATGATACAACATGGAAAAAAAATTGATTGCATACCTGGATGTCCCGAAAAGAATGTGATAGGGTAAGAAACATACTGTGAATCAATGTTATACAAAGCTAACATAAACTAATGCATATACACATAATACAAATGGTTCTTAAAATCTTGGTTTGTTACTTAAATTTTAGATACGCAACTAGAATCCTTTCCAAATATAAAATAAAACGTATTATGAAAATGTAACGGTGATAGTGGTTTTGCAAATCCATCGACTTATACGTAAGTGGTTTCATCAATCTTGTAATAAATCGTACGGTAACAAAAGAAGCTTATTTGTTGATTTGTGAGTACAGTACTCTGTGGATACTTCTTGTATATATATATGTGTGTGTGCACGCACGCGTGTGTATATATGTATGTGTGTGTAATCTAGATTCTTAGAATAAGAATCTCAACTCAAACACAATGAGAAGATAAATTTAGAGAATTGATGATCAGTTTTACCTAAAAAGGTATACTTTTGGGAGAAGAGTGTGACTCTCAAATTGCACTAGTTCTTTCCCTAAGTGGTACAAACACACTTCTCTATTTTCTGTCTCCAATTACATAAAAAATTAGAACTAACTCGACCCAAGTATTTATAGGACTAGTCACCTCTCTCGTGAATCTCATAAAAATTTTCACAATCTATACGTTAACGTTATTTAATTTAGTAACTACTAAACAGCTATTAACATAAATACTGGAACGACTAGCGTGCATTACACCTCCAGTCAATGGGACCCTATTGACAGATCACAAGATTCTCGAGCGCACTGGGTTACCAGATCAAGGTGAATACATAGAGGAGTCGGCTAGCCAGGATCGTCAAGATATTGACCTGTCGAATCCGTTATTTAATTGGGTGGTTGGATCTGCTACGATCCCAAGTCGGTTATGCGTCAAAGCCAGGTAACTCTTCCGAATCCAGGCAGCCGAACTTTGCTAGTTGGACCCAGGCAATCGAACTCGGTGAAATACCGAGTCGGATCTCTTGATATATCAAAATTTATGAAAAAAATTTTTTTCCCTCGTCAATGTTTGTCTGTGTCCCGTAAAAATCCACTTAAGACGCTTGGAGCCCAGATGCTAAGTTGGCTTCGTTGAATTTTTAACTAATCCATGATCGAGCTTGTGAAGAAAATCATTGACGGCGTTACGTGCGAAAAATCGGGAATAATCATCACATCAGAATGACATGATCAGCTAAATGAGGTACTGGATGTGAATATTCGTTTTGGAGATTACTAAAGCAAAACGATGTCCATTCCATGAGGGGGTTGTGGGACTCCCAACAACGGTTGTTGTCCTGTCATTTACAATATGCAAAGTGACGTTCAATGGTGGCCCCTCTTCTGTTAGTCAAGAAGGAAAGAAAAGGATTAGGATAATGCTTTGCACGTGATCATTGGAATCATTGACTAGCAAAGGCAAGATAAAATATCTCAAGAACTTGGCAGCACCATGTGATGACGACAGGAATCATATACTTCTGAAGACGATGCGGTATAAAAATGTTGAAGGTGATGTATTTTCTAACGTAAGAAGTTGGGAATGTGAACTTTTCTTGACATATTTATTTTTATATAAAATGGTATTAATATGTGGTGGAAATTATTATTATTTAAATTAAAAGTGGAATTATTTTTTTAATATAAACTATTTTATAAAAATATAAAATTACATCATAATCATTTTAAATCAATATAAAATAAAATTATACTAATATAAAATCACTTCATAATCCTTTTATATCATATCACACCAAAATATTTTAATTTAAAATGACGATTGTAGTTTTTAAAATTGTTTATTATCTATATAAAATAAGATTATAGTTGTATAAAATTATTTTACCCTCATATATTTTAATTAAAGATAATAATAATTTTTTTAAGTGGGTGAACCCATTACATCAGAAAATTTACATCTTTTACTATTTTATATTAAATACTAATCATTAAATAAATAACACATTCACAACACCTTACCTTACATTCGCATCCTTTTCGATATTTTATCCCACGTAAAAATATTCTTACCTCTAACTTTTTCACGTCAGCAGCTGCTTCAACTTGCAGATGAGTGTCTCATTTTTCCTTTGACGAGAGAGGGTGTGGAAATAGACTGGAATTTTTTAGTTTTCTACGTTTTTCTATATTTTATTACAAAAAAATTCTAATTACAAAGTGTAATGAACCGTTTAGTGACCTGAAAATGTGAGCTAGAAATTAGGGGAGGCTAAACTTTTAAGCCATGGGCAACATAAATGTAACGTTGAAAACAAAGGTGGACACATCGCAAAAACTACATATTCATAAAATTAACATTTAACTTAAAGTCAACAAGATCTCCAAATAATATTAATTTTTTATTTAAATTTTGTGATAATTTTTTTTTTAATTGGGAGTAACATTTTATTTATCCCCCACTCGAGGGAGTAAAGAGAGGGTGGAGGGATTAGGTCAAAACCCACCAAGTACAAAGTAAAGAAGAATCACAACTCGTGAGTTGATACAAGTTAAGAATCTCAAAACTCAAACCAGGCCCAATTGAACTAGACAAACCAAAACTCACGCAACATAAGGCATTTGAATTTTGTCAAGGTTGAACGTGCTAGTCACGAAGTGCAGAAGTTGTTGTAAAGAGCCAAAATAATAACAGGTGGCAGGATGAAGGAGAGCCATACGACGAGCTATAGCATTAGCCATCGAGTGAACGAAGTCCAGGGAGAGAATGCGATCTTCAAAGGTTTTGACTGAATTGAATAGCTGTAGCACCATCCGAGGAGCCGCAATCTTCCCTTTCCACCAATGGTAAAGCATAGTCGAATCCATCCCGACCTGCAAAGGATGAGAGAAACAAGGGAAGGAAAGAAGATGTAAAGCCGTCTCCAGAAGGCATTTTTCCATATTATATTCATGTAAAGTAGAAGCTGCGCCATGAACAAAATCGCCGAAAGCATCCCTAACCACCCAAGCTACAGCATAGGAATTACCCATGGGGATGACAGCATGATTGGCTTTATACCCAGAGGGAAGCTAGACCCAAGATATCATAATTTGCTTTGGTCGGAACGCTCGAATCCAATCTCTGAATTGAAAGTTATTCCAGGAATGATTGAGGCTGAAGTCAATTTGCTCAAAGGTAGTGCCCTCATCTTTAATACGATTTCTAAGGTGTCAGACATGATTCCAAATAAAGTGAATGAGGCCCTTAAAAATTTGACCTCTGCTGGAACAAGCCTTACTAAGCATAATATGGAAAAAGTTGCTAGTATCGGGGATAGTCCAGCTAGATCTAGAAGACACCCAAGATGTAATATGGCGAACATGATCGCTGTCAGCAAAAAGATGATCTAAAGTTTCCACACGAGGAACTGAGAGACAGCAAGCGCATTTAGAGGGTAAGGCTATACCAAGCTTAAGAATCCTATCATCGGTTGAGAGACATTTAAGCAAAACGTGCCAAGTTATAATAGAAATGGACAGAGGAAGTTTTAGATTCCATAGATCAACAAAATGAGACAGTTAAGGAGAATCGGAGAAGTGGAGAGCATAGGCCGAGATGCACATGAAGGTGCCAGAAGGAGTGAGGGACCAATGGGGCACATCTTTAAGATTATCCAATTGAAGAGAATAAATCTTGGTACGGATATCAATAGGCAGCAATGAAATCAAGGTGTTAGCCATCGGATTGGAGGAGATATCCTTAATAAGGACCTTATCAGGGTTAGCATCCATAGGCAAGAGATCCTTTAAGGGGGTATCTTTAATCCAAATGTCCATCCAAAAATCAATTTCACCCTCATGGACTACCCAACTAACATAAGGACAAAGATAAAGAAGATCTTCCCTAAGAAGTGAAATTCGGTGAGGGATTGTGGAATGATGGGATGGAGCATAAAGATTTATCATAAGTTTACTGAACAGTGACTCCCCAAGAAGGATATTCCAAGCTCTTTTCATCCCGAGGGCTTTGATAAGAATACTAAGACTTCAAATACATAGACCCCCCAAGTTAGAAGGCCTGGTGATAGTTTTCCAGGCCACCCAATGTCTCTTAGAAGTATTACCAAAAGATCCCCAAGAAAAATTGGAGAGAAGGGAATTGACCTTATAGAGAATAGGCTACGGAACCTCCATAATGGACAGCAAATGTATGGGAATAGATGAGAGGACATGCTTGATAAGAATGACATAGGCCACAGAGGAGAATAAATTGGCTTTCCAGGTAGAGAGCTTAGCTTGAAATTTCTCCACAAGGACATAGAAATAAGAAATTTTGGCCCTGCCAAGAAAGATAGGACATCCCAGATAATTGAAAGGAAAGGAACCAATCAGATACCCCATGGTTTGGACAAGCCTAGAGATCCTAGAAGAGGGGAAGTGTTTGCCGACAAAATAGAAACTTTTGGAAGCATTAACCTTTTGATTGAAGGTCCTTTCTAAATCCTTGATGAAAAGAGCCAAATTAGATATGGAGTTGGACTTCCCATTGGCAAAGAAAATGATATCATCTGCATAAAGAAGGGCCACCGGAGATTGGGCACCACATTTAGCATTGAAAGGGGATATTTTGCCCTGAAAAGCGAGTTCCTTGAGGCCACGGATGAAAGTTTCTATAAAGATGTCAAACAAGAAGGGGGAGAGCGGATCACCTTGGCGAAGATTACAAAATGGTTTGAAAAAAGGGGAGGATATCCCATCCACAAGAATAGATGATCCATTGTGCTCAACACAAGCATGAATAAGATCGATGGCCTGGTCGGAGAAACCAAATTAGACCAAGATATCATAAAGGGCACTCCATTCAACCCGATCGTAAGCTTTTTGAAGGTCACGTTGGAATATAACTTTAGAACCGTGGACCGTACGATTGATGCATTGGGTGAGTTCATAGGCAGTAGCGATGTGTTTGTAGATCGATCTCCCCCTAATAAAGCCAGCCTATTCAGGGGAAATAATAGAAGGCATGACATGAGATAGATGGGATGCTATAATGCCAGACATAATCCTATAGCAAACATTGCACAGGCTAATAGGTCTAAAGTCAGAAAGATCAGCGGCGTTAGGCCTTTTGACAATAAAAGAGATAAAGGTGTTGTTGAAAGCACAAGGGCCCTTGTGGGAGATAAAGAACTGTTTGGTGGCCTCAACCTGGTCCTCTTTGATTATGACCTAAAAGAAGGTGAAGAATTCAGCATTAAAACCACCCGGACCAAGAGTACGGTTCGTGGGCATTTGGGACAGAATTAGGAAAATCTCATTTTCAGTAGAGGGGGTGGTCAAAGGAATAGAATCCATCGGAGAAAGAATAGTAGGAATGGAATTGAAGAATTGCTCATTAGGAGAGTAGTCCTCAGAGGAGAGAAGATCCTAAAAATAGGTAATAGCCTTATCACTCACCACCTCCCAAGATCCATTACCTATGATAGACGATAAGGTGTAATCGAATTTTTGGCAAACCTTTCCTTTATCATGACATGAAAGAATTTGATATTACCCTCATCTTCCTTAATCCATTTAACTTTGGCTTTTTGGAGAAGGAAATCGGAAAGTTTTAATCTAGCCTCATCAAGATCGTTATGCACTTCCATGAGCTGAGTTTTAAGTCATTATCCCAATGAGAGGATAGACTTTTATCGATTTTATCAAATTTCATCTCCAAATTAGACACCACTGAGTTAATGTCCCCAAAAACCAATCGATTACACTCTTTGAGAGCCCTTTTGAGAATGGTAAGTTTAGCACACAAAGTAGAAAGGGGGTCCATTACATCTTGGCAGACCAGTCGATTCCATACGGAAGCCACAACATCACAAATAAAGGGGTCCCTTAACCACATATTTTGAAAACGAAATGGGCGTTTGCAACGATCAACATTAGGGAAGAGGGATAAAAGTATAGGAGCATGATCTAAATTAAAATGAGGCAAATATGAACCCACCGGAGAATAAGAAAGAGGACTGACATTCATCAGAATACGATCAAGCTTCTGGTAAATTTTAGCACTACCGTGCAGACCATTACACCAAGAAAGTTGGTTGCCACACAAAGGGAAGTCAATGAGGGAACAATCATTGATACAAGTTTGGAATTGCAAGGCTTGGGAGTCTCTAAAAGGACTACCACCCCTTTTCTCAAATGCATTCAGAATGCAATTGAAGTCACCACCAAGGATCCAACGGGAAGAAGAAGAGCAGAACTGCTTGAGGTGATCCCATAGATTCTCTTGCACAGAGGGATCATACGAAGCATAGATGCCAAAAATAATGAAATTTTCATGATGAAAACAACAGTGAACGGATAGAGCCTAGTTCATAGAGTCAATCAAGGAGAGATGAACTATGTTGTTCCAAAACCACCAAATGTTAGGAGAGGATGGATTAGTCAAAGCATTATCAAAATTAATCCCCACTTTAACCAATAGAGTATCAGAGACTTCAGCAAAAGGTTAATAATAAAAATAACCTCAGGATGGTTACTCGAGATCAAGGAATTTAGACGATTAAGAGTAGGGGCATTCAAGATGCCATGACAATTCCAAAAGAGAATCTTCATAAGGAAAGGGCATTATGGAGGGATTTCGATCGACTTCTAGTCATCCTTCCCACATCCAAGCTGGAATGACCTCCACGAACTCCTCTAGCCTTAAGCGGAGAGTGTGCCTCATGTGCCGAGACCTTAGATGTGGGATCAACATTCAAAAAATCCAAAACCTCAAAGGTGTCTAGTTCGAATCTAGTATCATGAAATGTTGCATCATCGCCCATATTAACATCCAAACAAGCCTCATTATCAGATTCAACACCTTCCAGATTGGGGATAGGTGAAGATGAACGAATAGGCAGGTAGATTCCACAGTTAAATTCGCTAGAATTCAAGAAGGGAGAAGGGTTTGATTGCAAAACATGATCCTAAGTCACACCAACCTCACCATTAGATTGACGAAAAGGATAACAGATGAGATTTTTCCCAGTCACCTCATTAGCTACAGAAAGATCTAAAGAGGAAAAATCTTTCAAGTCAAGCCTCAGTTCCTAATGATTCAAAACATCAATATCCAATCCAAATCCTTCACGGAAATCCACCGAAGGAAATACAAAATTGAAAAGGGCTAGAAAGGAACAATAGCCAGATGTAAAGAATCACCAAAAGATTCGACAGAGACAGGAGAGTGATTCACCTGAGCAGCCTCTAAAGAAGCTGTAGCAAAAGAGGGTGAAGCCGTTGACGGTAGAGAGGCGGTCGATTGATGCATATGGGGTCACCACCATCGAGACTTAATGTGGAGTCGTGTCTTCTTATTCCTTGACAAACCGAACACAACACCATCCCTCCCAATGGGATTAAGATTATTATAGACAAGTGACCCAACATCAGTACCCCTATCCATCGAGGAAGAAGGATGCGAGGCACCAACTAAGGCATCCTGCCCGGAGCATGCATGGGCGACCAACCATCCTCCGAGGAAGGAGCCTTGGACAGGGAGGCAACCCTAGGAAGCTCCTATGCATCGGCAGGATCAGGAGCATATCCACTAGGTAGGGAGGAATCAGTTGACAGGGGAGCACCCCTGGGACCCTCCATTGTAGAAGCAGGGTCGGGCAGTCCTCCACTTGGCGAGAAGGCATCATTGGTCAGACTATCATCAGCAAGCTCCGTGGATGCAACCTTGGTTCCTGCCCCCACCAAAATAGAACAAGAAGCATAAGTATGACTTATCTTAAAGCAATGCGAGCAGCAATCGGGAACACGATCAAAACAACCTTCTATAAGATGCACTGATCACCACTCTAGATCCTAACAAACTCTAAGAGAGAGGCAAGCAAATCGATCTCATCGCAAACCCGAGGGAATCCTATCCTAAGTCCCCAAATCATGTGGGGGTTGACACAGATCGGGCACCCCAACTGATGGGTGATTGAGAGAAGGGCATTAGGGTGCACCAGATGTAGGTTAAGGTCGAGAAAACCCACCCAGATGGGAGCACGAGTGATAGGCCCGTCAGTACGAAAATGGGGCGACCATCGCATGAACTGGATGCAAATCCAATCTAAGATAATGGACTCCCTAGAAAAATCCTTGCAAAAATCCACATACGAAGCACACTTGAGAAGCCAATGTCGTGAATCTAATGAGGTTAGCAAGAAACTTGGTGAAATTTGCAACTTAGAAGAGAGGAAATCCCTAAAATGAGAAGCCGAAGTCTTGGAGCCCCAGCATTGAGCCACGATGAAGAAAATGGAGAACAGAGCTCAGAAACCTCCTCGAGCGAGAAAGAAATAGCCAAGAAACCATCATGGACCTCTGGGAGCTGCACCTTCAGGGACAACTCAACAATAGGCCTAGAAGGAATCGGAGTTTGCAACAACCGAAGCAAAGGATCGCTTCGGTAATAGATGACCCGATGAGGCCAAAGAAGACTCTCCCTTAGTCGCCATCTCCCAGGGAGCAGAGGCCCACAGAAGGCATGCACAAACCAAAAAAACCCAAAGGCTAGGCAGATGAGCAACGCAATCAGAGTAGAAGCACCAGCGAACAAAGAGACCCCAAAAACCAGCCCCAAATCGAGGGCGCACACCGCCAAAAGTGAAACAAGTGGACAAAACGAAATAGACAAAATGAGGGAAAACCAAAAAAATTGGAGACGCCACCACCCAGTGCCTCAAGGAGCACTCCATGGGCGAGAGGCCTCTCAACCCCCCTTCAAAGAGGGGAGCAGCACCAGCAAGGGCAAGAGCAATGAGAACCAAGCAAAAGAGGAGGGCCAAAGGAGGGGTGCGGAGGGCAGAGGGAGGGAAGGGGGAAGGAACCCTGCCTCAGAGGAAGCAACCAAAATTTTGTGATAAAATTTGCTATCAAAGTAATTAATGCTATAGAATTGCACGTAGCATGTACAAGAAGGGATGTAGCCTATGTCATAATTCATGTAGAAATTCATAAATGAAATAATGTTATTTTTATTTTTCTATATGTGATACTATGTATTTAAATTTTAGTTGCCCTTCAATATGTATACTTAAGTTCCTTGGTGATTGAATAAATGGATAAGTTCAAATTACAAAATGAATAACATTCAAAACAACAAGTATGAGGTGAACAAATATTGCAACATATCAAATGAGAATATGTAATAAATGAAGATATATGAAGCTTTAATTTCGAGACTTTCATAATATTTTTCTCAATTTTACATCTTAAAAGTCTTTTAAAACTTCATTCCCTATATGTCATATTTAAAGTTTCATTTACTTGGAGAGGCTACATAAATACTTCCTATATTTCTTTGGCTCGATCCACGGGAATGTGTCAATGTAGAATGCTCCACATAGGAGTGTCATTGTTTATTGGGATTTTGACATAAATACCTTTATAAACATACATAAATATGTGTACACCTTTGTGTAATTTGTATTTATGTATAAGCTTCCACTGAATAATCACTGTTAGTAATAATACCATTCCATTAGTTGCTGTTTGATTTGGGAACCTACAATTGGTTAATGCTCACTGACCACAGTTAAACTAACCTTGAGGCACCAATCAAGGGGTTGAGTTGAGATTAGGCTTCCACCAATCTTACATGTGATGAAGTCCTTGTAACAGGATCAAGAAAGGACGAGGTGGTGGGAAGGGACCCTCTATCCTTTTTTATTAATTGAGTCCCCTTCCAATCACGTCCCTTCTCTTCTCCCCCTAGATCATTTACCCTCTCACTCTATGTCACTCCCTCGAATTATTGTGGTAGCAAGATAACCAAAGATACCTTGATCACCTGAGGATTGAAGGTGATGGATGGCAATGTCTATAGAATCTTCTGGTGCTATATCGAAGGTAAGTCTCGTATTTCTAACATGCACAACTTTTTTGTAAGTTGTGGATTTAAGGTTTAATATGGGGTTTGATTTAGGGTTTCATTTGGGATTTAATTTGTTGTTTCATGTGTGGTTCCATTTTGGGTTTCATGCATGGTTCTTTGTGAGACTTCTTTGGAGTTTACTTTTAGGATTTTGTTGGTGTTTTTGTTAATTTCCATATTTGAGTTAAGGTTTCATTTTACTTTTATTGCACATTATAGAATGGTGACATGGGGTTGCATGTAGGGTTTTATTTAAGGGCTTATGGCTTTTGATGATAAGTGGTTTTGTTCGTTTTGCTTAAGTTTTTAAAAGGGCACCAATTTTTTCTTATGTGAGAGTCCGCTTCCAATCCCAAGATTAACAGGGCTAATAACAAAATTAACGATCTAAACGTAGATTATTCATTGATAATTTAGAAGATAAAGGGCCTAGGTCTTGGAATCTTATTTGGCTAGTGTTCTCAATTGGACCAACTTGGTGATTGAATTGGGGGAGGGCATTGAAGAAAAAGGGGAGAGGTTTTGGTGGAAAGAAATCCAAGAAAAGAAAGATGAGGAGCCACCTAAAAATTTCTACAAGAAAAAGAGGGATAAGGATTCCCCACCAATCATTGGGAATCTCCTCCACTGTCTTCTCCTTCCCTGTGATAGAAGAGTGAAAGAGTGGGAGAGGGATAGTAGCACCAGGCAGAAGAGAGAGGGAGGGGGAGAGAGAGAGAGAGGGGGAGAGAGATAGAGAGAGAAAGGAAGCTCTTCAGCTCTAAAGGAAGAGGGAGGGCTCCCTTGCTTCCCTAAAACCTCCCCATAAAAGGTAATGCCCAAATCCTTAACAAATTCCCTATTCCTTGATGTCTTGGGGTGAGGAAGAGGCTTACATGTCGAGTTTGACGGAAAGATTTTTTCTTAAGAAAATAAGTTGTTGACGTAGAAATTGAGTGGCAAAAAAATTAACCATCAATAATTAAAATAAACCACTCACAAGAGAGTAGGTCATATCCATAGGGAGGCACAAACCAATAAATTCACCAATATTTGTAGTGCATGAGTATGTTGTACAAGGCTTCATATAATGCAAAAATTAATTTGTCAATGTGTTGTGCATTAAAGGAAAGAAAAAGAGACTTGGATGATCATTCATGAGAAATAAAAAGAAAGCGAGGGTTTCAACAACAAATTCCCAGCAATATATTAAATATTCAAATTCAATCTCTAATAATGGTAGTGGAATGTAATTACTAATCCCACCTAAACTATGGCAAAACAAGGGAGAGACCTCCCCTTGGCTTGAGCGAGGAGATGGAGGCTTGGTAGGCGGTACAGCTGCAAGTGGCGGTCGCCGATGAAGAGCCCTACGCGTAGGTGGTGGTAGCACGAGAGATGGTGGTCGGAGGTCACCAGTGGGAGAGGAGGAAGGGGCTGGTGGTGAGGCTTCCTATCGGTGTGCACGGACTGCGGGAGGTTCGACGATGAGTGTTGTCGGGCACGTGATGTCGTGGCGAGGTCAATGGCATCGATAGAGTGGAGATTCGTGGGCAATGGTGGCTTTTGCACGAAGGAGTGGTCTGCTGATGATGGGTTCCTTCCCTCTATTGTCGAAGAAGAAGGAGAGGAGGGAGGTTGGCTGCTGAGGTTGCTGTGGGTGGCGTGCGTATATGCGCATGTGAGGAGGGCATGCACAAGGGAATGCAAGCTGCTACTACGTGGTTGTGGCTGTTGCACACAAGAGTGCATTAGACGCGCGAGGAGGAGGTGCACTCGATGGTAGCGCCAGTGAGCTGTCGTTTGTGTGCACACTCGTGCAAGGAGGGCACGAGGGCGAGGTTGCACAGTGGTGGATGCTACGCGGTGGTGGAATGACATTGAGGGAGAGATGAGAGGGTGGCATGCAGTGGTAGTGCGATGATGGTGCAGTACTGGTGCCGTGGTTAGATCGGTGCTGTCACCACATGGCCTTCGCCGTAGAGCTTGCGGTGGAGGTTGCAATGTATGCCATATCCACAGTGTAAGCTTGTAGGGAACACGGTTGAGGTGGAAGATCGCTCTAGGGGAAAAGATCATCCTCCCTTTGGTTGCTGCACTTCTTTTTTAAAAACACCTGCTGGTGGTTTCTTCCCTGAGATCGCCTCCAACAATTCACAGATATAGCAAATGGTTGTGGACCAATGGTTGTGAATGGCTATCAGTGGAGATTGGGGTGGTGATACTGTTGTGGTCGGGGGTAGATCCTGTAGGGAAAGAAAAGAAAAAGAAATAAAGATTGGGTTATTTACAAAAAAAAATCTAAAACCATATATGAAATGCATGCATGCTCCTATATGCAAACATTAATTTATTTACATATCAAAGTATGCTTTGTATACATAGACACTACCATAATAATTAGGCATTTATGTATTAATTAACCCACAAATGTGGTCTCATTAAATGCTTACATGCCTAAATTTTGCTAGTTCCTAACAAAAGTAAAAGATGATGGAAGCGACTAAAGACTTCTGCTTTTCTCATTCCAAAGATTTAGAGATCCAACAAAAGTGAAGTGGTAGTAGCTTAGGTAACAGATTCAGATGGAAAGCCAACTTGCATTTGAAGTTCATACTTAACCCTTAATAAAATTCTACTAGGATAAGCAACTTCCCTTGGGGATAAAGTAGAAAATGATCTATAATTTGACCCTGGATTTTTGGGTTAGGTAGGAGATACTGAGTTGAATGTATTTTATAATTGGTGGCTCACACTTATCTAGTGCTACATGTAGTCTGGTACTGCAGACTCTAGATCTCTAGACTATTAAGCAAGTCAACCTAAAGAGAGGCTAAACAAAACTGTGCTCTTTTAACGTTCCTTTGTGCTCACTCACTCTCTTTTCCTTTTCTTTTTCTTCTTTCTTTTATGAGATCACATATGTTACCAGATTTTGTAAATATACTCACTATTTGGTGACCTCTCGTGGCATTCACGCTTCAATTAAAGTCCTAATAACCCTACAACTAAGTTAGAAGTCCTCAGCCAGTATTCGAGTGATCAAAAATACTGAAAAGTAGGTATGGGTCATATTTGGTGGATCACAATGGGTGTTTTTGTTGCCTCAATAATATGAACACCTGATAAGATTGACAAGTAAGACAACTATAACTCGAACACATTCTTTTTTCATATATATCTCTTTTCTTCTTTCTCTCTCTCTCTTTTCTTTTAATTTTCTTTTTCTTTTCTTTTTCCGTAACTCAACACAACATGACGTAGACTTTTATTCCTGAGGCATTATCAGGGATGATGATGGTCAAGAGGATATTGTGTGGCTTATTTGGTGGAAGTACCTACTATCGGCACCGAGAAAGAATGGATAGGATAATCGTATTTCTGACCTTTAACATTACTACCCTCCTTCAATCGAGGACTCTATGAAGGACAGTCGTAACCATCCACCGTAGTCATAGTTTTATTAGGATTCAATCTCTATGTATTTGCCTTATTTTGTGACTCTTAAGAATTCACACAATGTTTGCACACAGGAACATAGAGCGAAAACTATGCCTAACTCTGAGGTATCATCATCTAATTATCCAGAACTTAAGAGTCCTTGCACTAAACTTAGCGCACCAGTAGTCTCTCTACTTCTCCTCACCAATATTAGGTGGATCTAATAGAAGATAGTATGCCTAACTCCCTATTAACTGTCTAAGGGTTTAACAAACTAAAAATGCTTATTGATTTTCTATAAAGATCCATTACCTAGTCTATGTGCAAGTGAAGTAACTATACTGGATTCTAAATTTAAGAAATAATTTAAGAAGAAAATCTTTAATGAAACTTGTTGATGGTAGAAGACTACACGTTTGCAATTGGATTTGAAAACCCATCGTTGCAGTTCGAGTCTTGAAGAAATCCGTTCAACAAATAAAATTTATACCGAAAAATTTGTAAAGAAATTTCGGGTTGAATACAAGGAGGCTACATCGATCAAAATTCGTAGTTATATTTTTTTTGTATGTTTGTTTAAAGGGCAAAATAATCACAATGGAAGTAATATAAACAATAAGAGAGAGAGAGAAAGAATAATCAGTTGATATTGAATAATGTTTTTACAACTAAGAAAGTGAGAAATGATTACACTAGAAAGTGGGAAATTGTTACAACTAGAAAGCAGAAAAATTCTACTCTAGAAAGCGGAAAAAGAAGGGAGAGAGAAGTTATCCTCCTCGACGATCGCTTAGAGGACTAGCCGAATGGGATAACGTCTGGAAGACAAGGAACAGAGCGGAAAGAAGAACGAAGTAGGAGGAACGGGAACGAAGCAACACGTTGTTGTCGTCACGGGATCCGCTTTCGGAATGGGGGTGAAAACTTGGTTTTAGCTCTTGAGGAGCATCTTGGGTGTGAGACAAGCTTCTCTTAAGCTTTGGAGAGGGAGAGAGGAGAAGGAAGGGATGAGAAATTCGTAGGGTAGGGGTCTCTTTTTATAGTTGCAAGGAGTGGGGGCATTTTGGACATTTCAACATCAAAAACATTAATTCAGGACCTTCAGTGATGGATTTATAAATCCGTCACTAAAGGCCTGAATGTGGCCGACGTGTGCGCGCTGTGCGTGCGCCCCCTCGCCTTCGCGCTCTCAACGCATGTGCACGTTCACCCATGCTCAGCCGTTCGATTGAGAGATCAGACGGCTTAAACTACTCCTCGCCAATGCAGCACCCCCGTGTGCAATCGAGCATTCGCGTTATGCGTCTAATCGCGCATGGGCGCTATCATCTGATCCACGTCGCTCGATGCTAATCGCACGGCTGCAATGGCGCGCCTGCATGCGAGGAGGCGACTCTGCACACGATTCGAACCTTCATCTCCCACCTATGCAGTGCCTTAACCACTATGCTATGCGTGAGGTTGAGGCGCGACGATGATTTTGTGCACTGCCGATCTTGGCCGTTGGATCTTCACTCGATGATCGAGATCAAGCATTGCTTGAAGAGCTGCGGCCGGTGCTGGGTGGATATGATGGCGCCACATGTTGCCATCTAGGCCATCCATCTTCTGATTGTTGTAGATGGTGCCACGGGTGTCGGTTTAGACAGATTTTTGTGCCATTAGGTTGCGATAGTCAATATGAACCCATCCGTGCAGTCGGATTTGTCATCCGAGGTCCGAACCCATCCGTGCGCCATTGATCTTTAGGATTCCTTGGTCTCTTTTTGGTGCCACAGATGTCCGATTAGGGCGATCTTGTAGTCATTGAACTCCAATCATTGCCCTGATCAGATCCGTATGGTTGGATCTTTGATCTGAGGCCCTAATTAATAAGTTGCCTTGTCCCTGGCCATAAAAAGGAGGCAATTACTATACAATTTATACAACTTGGTCTTAATGCATGATTATGGATGTTATGCACTATTTACAATGTATAATGCTAATGTGACACTAAGAACATGCATTAATAGACATTTTAGGTTAATCAGATGTATACACATTACACCACCATGTTTATCTTTTGCTAGTCCCTAGCAAAAATTACTTGCTATTTATAAAAGATTTAGGTTGGATTACTCGGGTACAGATCATTTTCAACATTAAGAAATTTTTACTTAGGACCTAAACTTTCAAAGACACAATAGCACCTGGGTATCTACCAAAATACAAATCGCCTCAAGCCCTTGCCTTATTCGAAGAAAGATCTCTTTTTCTCTTTTTCTTCTTTTCTAATTTTTTTTGGACTTTTGAGTTTAGGGTTACAAAGTGGCTTTCTACAGCCACTCAACCCACCCAAGATTTGATGAGAACCCTAAGTTCTAAGCATCTTTTTGTGAATGTGATAGACTCGTTGATCGGCAATCAGAACAGACTTCCGATTTCTACAACCCTAGGTGACCTTACAAAGAGAGTTCTGCCTAAAGGTGTATCTTTATGATCGGTAGCCTTCTCCCTACTTTTACTTTTTAATGGGGTCAACACAAGAGTGAATCCAGTGTATATCTCCCTGGTTTATTCTACTTCTCCACTTCTTCCTAAGTGTTTTGGGAATTTTTAGTGCATTTCTTGAGCTGGGTTCTGGACAACCAGTCGATGAGCTGTTACCATCGACAACTTGTCAGCCATACTCGTGCGGCGAAGTGTGGCTTATTTCCTTTTGTTTCTTTTTCTTTATTTTCTCATTTTCTTTTTCTTTTTCTTTTCTTTTTGACTTTTTTTTTCTAAGTAGGTGGCTTCCCTGGTCTAAGATTTACCTAAAGGCAACAAGAAGAGAGTGGTCCAGTGACTAGTCTCTGAACAACCTACCTATGGGCTATTACCCACGATAACTTCTAACCATATCACCCTAGAAGGTTCATTAGCTACCCAATTTTCGTTAAAACCGTCGAACAACGAGTCAGTGACGAATAGTGTGTAGATGCTTAGACATAAAGTTCCCTCAAATCAGAGGGCGAGTTGATAAGTCATGTACTTATCTCCCAAACTTATTTAATCAAATTAAAATAGAATTCAGGATGGTGAGGACTTGATAAACAAATCCACATTTAGTGGATGCCTGGGTTGATTAAGCCTAAAGACTTGAAGGGTCTTAATGTTCAGATCCTACTGTAATATTTCCTAAGATTGAAAGTTCCTGATGTTCAAGTATTCCTTCCTAATTCAATTGTTTTTTAATGTATATATAAGAAAATAGGTAGAATTTACAAAAATTCCACAGAGCTGACAAAATGATTCAGAAATGAATCCACTCCCCCATGCCTAACTGATGCAATGTCCACATTGAGAATAAAAGACATGAAAGGAACAGTAGAATGCAGAAGATATCACCTGAATATAAAACTTGGGTCAACTCTGAGTCAGACTGTACAACTACTGAGTTTAATTCTATCAGCTAGGAGAAGTCCAGCTAAAGAAGTCACAACATGGCTAAAGCAACCGTGTCTGAGATGGGTTTTGGAATAGTACGGTCAATAATAGGTTTTAGACGTTGACCGTGGACTTTGAATGAATTACCCATCTTTGGGTCAGAGATCTGAATAGATCCATTTGGAAATATCTGATCGATAATGAATGGGCCATTCCATTTCAACCTAAGTTTACCGGGAAAGAGCTTAAGTCGAGAAACGAAGGGCCAGACCTTCTGGTTCGGCTCAAAGCTCTTTCGGGAAATCAATTGGTCATGAAGAGCTTTGGTCGGAGTCTTGTAGATCTTGGCATTGATCTTGGCATTCTCGTACGTGTCATTTCTAAGCTCCTCCAACTTAGATAGTTGGAGTTTCCTGGTCTTCCCAGCTAAACTCAGATCTAGATTGCACTGCTTGATTGCCCAGAATGCCATATGTTCAATTTCTATGGGTAAATGGCACGCCTTTCCATACACCAGACGAAACGGAGACATGCTGATGGGTGTTTTATATGCCGTACGGTAGGCCCAAAGAGTGTCCTCAAGCTTTTGAGTCCAGTCTTTGTGATCAGACCTAACCGATTTCTGCAGAATATTCTTGATCTCCTGATTACAGATCTGGGCCTGTCCATTCATCTGGTGATGGTAAGGTGTGGAGATTCTGTGATTAACCTCATATTTTGCCAACAAATTACGAAATTGGACATTAGTGAAATGAGTGCCACCATCACTAATGATGGCCCTCGGAATCCCGAACCGACTGAAAATGTTCTTCTTGACGAAATCTATGACCACCTTGTGGTCATTGGTTCGGGTGGGAATAGACTCGATCCACTTGGACACGTAATCAACAGCAACGAGAATTACTGATATACAAATGAAGGGAGGAAGGGTCCCATGAAGTCGATGCCCCAAATATCGAAGATTTCGACAGGAAGAATCGAGTTTAAAGGCATCATGTCTCTCTTGGTTATGATCCCAAGTGTCTGGCATCGGGAACATGACCTCAATAAATCCTGGGCATCCTTGAATAAAGACAGCCAATAGAATCCAGATTGCAAAATTTTTGCAGTCGTATTTTTGCCGGAGAAGTGTCCACCACATGTAGATGCATGGCAGAACTCGAGTCTACTCTTGAATTCGTTCTCCAGTACACATCGGCAAATAATCTGATCAATGCTGATGTGGTACAGTTCAGGGTCCTCCCAGAAGTAATACTTGGCCTCAGATTTGATTCTATCCCATTGTTGCTTAGTCCAATCTTGGGGGATTTGACCAACGACCAAATAATTAACGATGTCAGCAAACTACGGGGTTTGAACACCTGAAACTGTAAGGATGGCCTCGTCCAGAAAAGTATCAGCAATTGGAATGTATGGACAAGAAGAATCACTCAGAAGTCTCGACAGATGATCCACCACCACATTCTGTACCCCAGATTTATCCTTGATTTCAAGATCAAATTCTTGGAGCAGAAGAATCCATCGAATAAGCCAGGGTTTGGCATCCTTTTTGGCCAAGAGATGTCTCAAGGCCGAGTGGTCGGTATATATATGATGACATGAGACCCTAAGAGATAAGCCCTAAATTTCTCCAAAGCAAACACTACAGCTAGTAATTCCTTCTCAATAACAGTGTAATTCCTCTGGGCCTCATCTAGAGTCTTACTAGCGTAGTAGATGACAAAGGGCTTCCAATCAACTTTCTGACACAAAACAACCCCGACTGCATAATTAGAAGCGTCGGTCATGATATCAAAAGGGGCTGTCCAAACCGGTGGTTGCAACACCGGAGCATAAGTGACTGCCATTTTAAGAAAATCAAATGCCTTATGACATGATTCGTTGAAATCAAACGGCATTTCTTTGGCGAGAAGATTACTCAAAGGATGAGCAACCTTCGAAAAGTCCTTGATGAATCTCTTGTAGAATCCCACATGACCAAGAAATGATCGAATTTGTTTGACAAATGTAGGAGAAGGAAGTTTAGCAATAGCATCAACCTTAGCTTTGTCCACTTCGATTCCCCATTCAGAGATTACATGACCCAAGACGATGCCTTCTTGTGTCATGAAATGACTCTTTTCCCAGCTAAGAACCAGTCTTGTTTTGATGCATCATTTAAGAATTATTTCAAGATTAGCTAGACAAGAGTCAAATGATTCTCCAAAAATAGAGAAATCATCCATGAAGACTTCCATAAACTCTTCCACCATGTCAGAGAATATGGCCAGCATACACCTTTGAAAAGTCGCAGGTGCATTGCATAAGACAAATGGCATCCTACGGAAAGCAAAGGTTCCGTAGGGACAGGTGAAAGTAGTTTTTTCCTGATCCTCGAGATGGATAGGGACTTAGTTGTATCTTGAGTAGCCATCAAGGAAATAGAATTACTTCTGCCTGACTAGTCTTTCAATGACTTGATCAATAAAAGGCAGAGGGAAATGATCCTTTTTCGTGGCTGTGTTCAGCTTCCTATAATTAATACAAACTCTCCAAGAGGAAGCTGAACGAGTTGTGACAGATTCTCCTTTCTCATTAGTCACAACAGTAATGCCATCTTTCTTGGGAATAATCTGTGTGGGACTTACCTAAGGACTATTAGAGATTGGATAAATGATTCCTGCATTGAGCCACTTGATAATCTCCTTCTTAACCACTTCTCGCATATTTGGATTTAATCTCCTCTGCATCTGGTGAGAAGGGCAAGATCCATCTTCCAAAAATATTCTATGATTGCAATAAGATGGCTCAATCTCCTTAAGGTCATGAATGGTTCAACCAATTGCCTCCTTGTGTTCCTTTAGGACCTTAATCAGTTTAACCTCCTGCTCCTTTGTTAATTTAGCACTGATAATCACAGGGAGCTTCTTATGTGGTCCTAAAAACTGATACTTCAGATTCTCGGGCAAGGGTTTCAGTTCAAGCTGGGGTAGGTTGATGATTAAAGGTAAGGAAGATGCTGGTGATGACTCATCAAGAGGAAGAGGTTGAGAGTGAACAAAATCAATAACCTATTTAGAAAGTGTCAGGTTTGCCATAGAGGGTTGCAGGTTCAAATCATCATCAGAGGAGGAACTTTTAAATGCAGAAACCATCATATAAGTCTCATTATTCACATTATCATCCTCAAGTTCCTCAATAAATCCACAATCCTCGAATTTATTGATCACCTTAAAAATATCCAATTTCATTCCTTGATCCCTAAAGGTGATTTCCATACTATCGCTTTCACAGTTAATGGTGGCCTTGGTGGTAGCCAGGAACGGATGCCCCAGAATGATGGGTGTGTTCCTCAGATTTTCAAGTACATCCATGTTAAGGACAAGGAAATCTATAGGAAAATAGAAATCCTTAACCTTAACAATAATATCTTCAACAACACCTCTCAGATTTATGATCGAATGGTCCACTAACTGCAGCATTACTAAAGTCGACCGAAGTTCACCTAATCCAAACTTCTCATAAAGAAAAGTCAGAATTAGGTTGATGGATGCACCTAGATCTAGCAGTGCTCTATCAAAAGTGTAATCACCGATGACGTAAGAAATCAAAGGAGCACCTGGATCTCTCTTTTTCTGAGGGAGGTGGTGCAGGATAACAGAACTAGTCTACTCGGAGAGTACCACCTTCCTCGGAATAGATTCTCTCGACTTACGCTTCTGTGTACATAAATCCTTTAAAAATTTCACGTAAGCCGGTATATGCTTGATAGCGTCTAGGAGAGGGATATTGATCTCGACATTCTTGAAAATATTTAGAAGCTCCTCATTACTATCAACAGACTTCTTCTTCGTTGATCTAATCAAGGCCTCAGGAAAAGGAACATGAGTCAGATCTTTGGAATCAGGTTCTTAAGCCTTGATTTCTTCTCCAGAGTTCTTTCTCTCCTCAGGCTCTTTAGGATTCGGTAAATCAGAACAGTGTGGTTGTGGATCCTGAGTTTGTTTACCACTCCTCAAGGTAACAGAATTAGTAGAAGCATACGGGTTTGGGTTTTGGGGAGGGTTAGGAAAGATTGGAGGGGCTTCACTAGCCAAGAACCTTTGATTTGAGGAAGAAGAAGAAGTGGAAGGGCCCTGCTCAACCACCTGAGCATGTGCGTGTGGGTTCCTCTGATTCCTGTACCCATGGGCTTGACTGCCTGGATTCTAGATATTACGCAAGTTGGGTACGGGTTGAGATGGTAGAGATCCAAGTTGACGAGAATTAGCAATGAACCCGTTTTACAAGTTGTCCAGCGAGATTTTCATTTGCTGCATGAGCTGGAGCATAGATCCTTACATCTCTACCATTTGTCGATTCAAATCAGCCTGCCTTACGGGTTGACAGGCATTCTAAGCTAGCTGATTGACCTAATTCGGGGGTAGCTGAGTGTAAACATGACCCTGACCCATTGGTCATTGCCGAGCATAGTTGCTGGGTCGGAATTGGGTCTGCTGCCTCGGGTTTTTCCAGAAGTTAGGGTGGTTCCTCCAACCCGGATTGTAAGCATTGGAGTAAGGGTTGGATCTAACATTCTCCTATACAGCACAAACATCCTCATAGGGTTAGGATGGAGAGAAAGAAAGGGAAGGATCAGAGAAAATGGGATTAAAGGCCCTAGTTTCGAACCCATGGAGTTCTGAATAATGCTGGCTCGCAGGTTGAGCTGCATCAACTTGATTCACGAACTCCCATCTAGAAGGAGCTCGCGATGAATGGAATCCTGAATTCTGGGATTGAGTGGATCGAGAGTTGTTCATTGAGTTTCTAGCCATCCACTCCTCCATTCTCTTAGCAACCAAGTCCACCTTATCAAGTTTGTTACAAATCAATTCCATATCGAATGAATGAGAGTCGTGGACTTCATTAACATTCGATCTAGCTACTGGGATTGATTAAAAGTATCCATGGAGGCATGAATGATTGAATTCTTTCTCATCTCCTTAAACAAATCATGCACACTATCTGCGTCTTTATTGAGGAAATTGCCTCCGCAAGAAGCGTCCACGTGATTTCTGAGTTGCTCAGTCAACCCGTGGTAGAAGATCTACACAAGTTTCCATTTTGGCACCTCGTGGTGTGGACACCTCCGCAATAGGTCCTGGAATCGCTCCTAGACAACATGAAGTTGCTCCCCCAGCCGTTGGCTAAAGGTAGTAATTGCTCGTCTCAATGCATTGGTATGTCTGACAGGGAAGAATTTCTTTAGGAAGGCCGATTTCAACTCATTCCAAGTTGCAATTGGTCTTCCTATAGTCTTGTACCAATGAGCAGCTTTATCCCTAAGAGAGTGGGGGAAGAGCCTCATGATCATCTACTCATTCACGTTTCGTTCCTTGGTGGTCTGGACCAAAGTGGTCAAGTTGTCTAAGTGCTGAAACGGATCTTCAAAGCCAAGCCCATGGAAATGTTTGGTCAGGCTTAACACCTAGGGCTTGATTTCTACATCTTCGGTAGGAATCTGGACGTTGGGACGTTCCCCGTAATTTGAAGGATCATAAAAATCCTTCAAGGGCTGAGCGCTCTGCATTCTCTGGAACCATTCTTGCATTCTTTGCATTTGTTCCAGCTGCCTTTGAAATACCTCCTGTGGATCCTGAGGCAGAGGAGGCTATTGATCGGCCATGGGATCAATTTGGCCAAAATCCAATCTACACCTCCTAGAATACTGTAGTGGTCCTTCCAATTGGGGATTCAATGACCTTCTTCCCAGCATAAACTAGGAAAAGGTTGGAAGGACTGGGGATAAGAACCCTATAGCACAGCAAAACAAGCCTATCCTTAAGTGGGGTAGCCTAAGGATCTACGACTCTTAGAACCTGCCTTAAGATTATATACGATTTACTCTACTTGCATTTGCTCAATCCAACCAGTTAAAAGGAGGGATTGGGGAGAAGGTTCTTCCTTCAGCTTGTGCCTCCGATTCCTAGTGTACCCTCTAGCCGAGGTTGTTTGACTCTAGTCCCCTAGCTAGACATCAGATTGATCAGTACAAGCAAGTTAATCGTAAATAATCTTAGACTGGACCCCGAAGAGCGAATTAGTGCTTAAGGCCAACGTCTACTTGATTTTATTTAGGCCTAGTATTGTAGTGCTTATGGAATGTGTTGGGCCCTTAAAATGGGTTGTGCCCTTAATGATCAATTGAGTATGTGTGAGTGCATGCACAACCAGGATTTTCAAGCAAGATTACTTGTGATGAGTAGATTTTAGAGTTCAAATCTTGCTTAAGTAGCTTTTAGGGTTTAGAATTAGGTTTAATTCAATCAAGTTTGAGGCAAACCAGGTTTTCAAGCACGGGTGAAGATCACTTTCCTTTTGAAATCAAAAATAAAGTGGAGTGCCTGGTATGAACCTAGATTGAAAACCCTAAGAGGAAGCTACTTGGTGAGTTGATTTTAGGTTGAGTGGTGCAACCCAAAGAACTCAAACAATTGGCCACAATTGCACCATTGAGTTAGGCAAACAAAATGATTAACCTAGACTGATTTCTACTCTTTTATGTGTTGATTTATGTGTACCGGTTCCACAGATTAGAATCCGATTTAGTAGAAGAAAATCAATTAGGTTAAGTGCCTTAAATGTGGGTGTATGCTATGTGTATGTTGAATTACCCCACAAAAATATCTTTTTGTTGCTTTTTTTCTAATATGCAAGGGTGAAATGAATGTGGGTGGAAATCCAAGCAACCAAACTAATCCTAGGATTTACGCAAACACCTAGGTTAATTGGAGTTTGAATTAATGTGATGAAATGAAATCTACGGAGGGGGAAGAATGGGGAGCACTTACAATCACCTTCAACTGCACTTTACTCCGATCTACTGCTTGATGATTCCCTGATAGAAGTATCTACAAAACAATAGACAAGAGATAAAGCAAGTTAGAAAATAGTAAAGTGCGTAAAATGCGAAAAGAAGATCAAAAAATCGTTGCCTCCCCGACAACGGTGCTAAAATGTTGATGGCGGAAGGCTATGTGTTCGCAATTGGATTTGAAAACCTGTCATTGTATTCGAGTTGCGAAGAAATCCGTTCAACAAATAAAATTTACACCAAAAAACCTGTAAAGAAATTCCGAGTTGAATACAGGGAGGCTATGTCGATCAAAATTTGTAGTTATATTTTTTTTGTATTTTTTTAAAGGGTGAAATAATCATAATGGAAGCAATATAAACAATGAGAGAGAGAAAGAAAGAACAATCACTTGATATTGAATAATGTTTTTACAACTAAGAAAGCGAGAAATGATTACACTAGAAAGTGAAAAATTGTTACAACTATAAAGCAAAAAAATTCTACTCTAGAAAGTGGAAAAGAAAGGGAGAGAGAAGTTATCCTCCTCGACGATCACATGGAGGATGAGCCAGACGGGACAACACCTGGAAGATGAGGAACGGAGCCGGAAGAAGGAGGAAGAAGTAGGAGGAATGGGAATGAAGCAGCACATCGTCGTCGTCGCGGGATCTGCTTCCGGAAAGGGAGTGAAAATTTGGTTTTAGCTCTTGAGGAGCATCCCAGGTGTGGGATAAGCTTCTCTTAAGCTTTGGAGATGGAGAAAGGAGAAGAAAGGGGTGAGAAATTCGTAAGGTAGGGGTCTCCTTTTATAATTGCAAGGAGTAGGGGCATTTTGGATATTTCAACATCAAAAACATTAATTTAGGACCTTTAGTGATGGATAAATCTGTCACTAAAGGCCTGAACGTGGCTGACGTGCACGCACCTCGTGCACACCCCCTCGCCTTCGCACTCTCAACTCATGCGCATGTTCGCGCACGCTCAGCCGTCCGATCTTGAGCGTCCGATCAAGAGATCGGACGGCTTAAACTACTCCTCTCCAGCACCGCACGCCCGCGTGGGATCAGGCGTTCGCACTACGCATCTGTTCGCACGTGGGTGCTATCGGTTGATTCGCGTCGCTCGATGCCAATTGCACAGCTGCAATGGCGCACCCGCACGTGATTGGAACCTTTGTCTCCTGCCTACATAGCTCCTTAACTGCTGTGCTACGCGTGCGGTTGAGGTGCGACAATGATTTTGTGTAGGGCCGATCTTGGCCGTTGGATCTTCATCGACGGTCGAGATCAAGCGTTGCTTGAAGAGTTGCGGCCGATGCTAGGTGGCTATGATGGTGCCACGTGGTGCCATCTACGCTATCCATCTTCTGAGTGTTGTAGATGGTGCCACGGGTATTGGATTGGACCAATTTTTGCACCGTTAGGCTGTGATCGCCGATCCGAACCCATCCATTTGGTCGAATTTGTCGTCAGAAGTGTGGATTAACATCATCTTGGCCCTTGATCTTTAGGGTTCCTTGGTCTCTATCTAGTGCTACAGATGTCTGATCAGGGCGATCTTGAAGTCATTGAACTCCAATCATCACCTTGATTAGATCCATACTGTTGGACTTCGATCTAAGGCCCTAATTAACAAGTTGCCCTGTCCTTGGCCATAAAATGGAGACAATTGCTATACAATTTATACAACTTGATCTAAATGCATGATTATGCATTTTATGCACTATTTACAATGTATAATGCTAATGTGACACTAAGAACATGCATTAATAGACATTTTAGGTTAATCAGATGTATGCACATCAAAACTTAACAAAATTTTCTGCTAAAGACTAACCTATTTAGCTCAAGAGAATAAAAGAGATTTTTTTTTTGGCTAATGCACTATCCTAAATGCATGCAAATATTTATAAATGCTATAAATGTCCTCAAGTTATATCCCCCATGCCTATGACTGACAATGTCCTCATTGGACAAATAAAGACATAGAAGAATATCACTTGAGGAGGAGAGTGGGAGGAGCTAAGCCTCCTCAAGTTGAAGTGCATCCAAAGCTTGGCCATCTAAAAGAGTAACATAAAGTTTAAGTCGTTGGCCATTTACTTTAAAGCTCACACCAGAAGTAGGGTTCCAAATTTCTACTGCTCCATGAGGAAAGGTATTGATAACAATGTACGGCCCATCCTAGCAGGACTATAGCTTTCCTGGAAATAATTTAAGTCTAGAATTAAAAAGTCAGACCCACTAGTTGGGCTTAAAGGTCTTTCTAATGATGTGCTTATCATGGAAGACCTTTGTACATTGTTTGTAAGCTTGAGAAGTTTCATAGGCTTCATTATGAAGCTCCTCAAGCTCACTTAACTTTAGCATTCATGCCTTTCCCACTTTATCCAGATTTAAGTTAACCTTTTTAATTGCCTAATAGGCTTTGTGTTGGATTTCAACAGGAAGGTGGCTTGCCTTTCCATAGACAAGATGGAAAGGAGACATGCCCAAGGGAGTCTTATGTGTTGTTCTGTAGACCCAAAGAGCATCATTTAATTTTTTAGACCAATCCTTATGATCGGGCCTGACAATTTTTTCTAAAATTTGTTTGATCTCCTTATTAGACACTTCAACTTGTCCACTCATTTGGGGATGGTAAGGTGTGGCTATCAATTGGTTGACTCCCAAATTTTGGAGTAGTCTTGTGAAGTGAGGTCCTCCATCACTTATGATAGTCTTTGGGCACTTGTACCAAGAAATAATATTAGCCTTAACAAAATCCAAGGCCACGGAATGGCCATTGGTCCTCGTGGGTATGGCTTCTATCCATTTCGATATATAGTCCACAGCCACAAGGATGTATTCAAATCCAAAGGACACAAGAAAGGGACCCATGAAGTTGATGCCCTAGATATCAAAGATCTCCATGGGGAGAATAGGTTGCTGGGGCATCTCATCCCTTTTCCTGATGGTTCCCATCTATTGGCAACGTAGACATGGGCCCACATATGTATGTGCATCTCAGAATAATGTGGGCCACCAAAAGCCAGACTGAAAAACCTTATGGGTAGTCTATTTTCCACTAAGATGCTCTCCCTAGTGGAGGTCATGGCAGAAACTCAAAACATGCTTTTATTCTTTGTTAGGGATGCAACGGCAGAAAAGATGGTCTGAGCCTATTCTAAAAAGCTCAGGTTCTTCCCAGTGATAAAATTTAGTGTCAGCAAGAAACCTGTCTCGCTTCTGCTTGTCCCAAGTACTAAGGGTAATGCCCGTGACTAGATAGTTCACTATGTCAGCGAACTAAGGAGTTTTGGCCTCAACGGCCATTAGAGACTCATTAGGAAAAGTCTCTTGGATATCTCCAGCAAGGGTTGATGCCTCAATGGGGATCCTAGACAGATGATTTGCTACCACATTCTCAACTCCTTTCTTATCTTTAATTTCCAGGTCAAACTCCTGGAGTAGCAGAATCCAACGAATTAAGCGAGGTTTGGTGTCCTTTCTAGTAAGAAGGTGCTTTAAGGTAGAATGATTAGTGAACACCACAACCTTGGATCCTAAAAGATAAGATTGAAACTTTTCCGAAGCAAATACTACTACAAGAAGTTCCTTTTCAGTGACCATGCAGTTTTGCTGAGGATCCATAAGGGACTTGCTGGCATAATGCAACACATGAGGTTTGCCATCAACCCTTTCCCTAAGACCGCTCCCACTGTGAAATCAGAAGCATCGCACATTAGCTCAAACGGGAGGGTCCAATCTGGTGCTTGGAGAATCGACGCAGTAATAAGGACTTTCTTCAAGACTTGGAAAGCCTCGCCACATCTTTCATCAAAATTGAAGGAAACATCCTTCGCTAACAGGTCATAGAGTGGCTTAGAGATTTTGCTGAAATCTCTAATGAAGCACCTATAGAACCTAGCTTGGCCAAGGAAAGATCTAACTTGATGAACATTGGTAGGTGATGGAAGCTTAGAGATGGAATCAACTTTTGCGGTATCCACCTTTAATCCTTTCTTGGAAACTACATGCCCCAACATAATGCCCTGCTAGACCATAAAGTGGCTTTTCTCCCAGCTAAGCACTAGCTTTGCCTCTTCGCAATGGGTTAAGACTTTATTAAGGTGCGAAAGGCATAGGTCAAATGACGAGTTGTAAATGGAGAAATCATCCATGAAAATTTCTACAAACTCATCTATCATATTAGAAAAGATAGCCATCATACATCGATGGAAAGTAGCTGGAGCATTACATAATTTGAATGGCATTCGGCGGAACGCAAAAGTGCCATGCGGACTCGTGAAGGTGGTATGCTTCTGATCGTCAGGAAAAACGGTTATCTGATTATACCCAAAGTACCTGTCAAGGAAACAGAAGTACTTGTTCCCTGCCAGTCATTCCAAAATCTGATCAATAAGTGGTAAGGGGAATGGTCTTTCTGGGTAGCTATGCTCAAATAGCGATAATCAATGCAGACCCTACAACCAGTTGACGGTCAAGTGGTTACCAACTCTCCTTGGTCGTTCTCTTTCACAATGATTTCTGCCTTTTTGGGCACCACATAAATAGGACTGACCCATTTACTGTTTGAAATGGGATAGATAATTCTTGCATCTAGCCATTTCAGAATTTTCCTTTTTAACAATCTCCCGTATATTGGGGTTGAGCCTTCTCTTCATGTCTCGGAAGGGTTTCATAGACTCATCCATGTATATATGATGCATGCAAAGGGAGGGATCAACACCCTTAATATCAGCAATTGACCAAGCAATTGCTTCCGTATACCTTTGTAAACACTCAAGCAGAGCTCCCTCCTGCAATTCAGATAATGCAGACAAGATAATAATGGGGAGCGTGTCATTATGGCCAAGGAATGCATACTTCAATGTGCTCAGGAGGGGTTTTAGCTCCAACTCAGGAGCCTTTTGGATTGAGGGTTTAAGTTGAGATGTCCCCACCTTAAGTAGCAGATCTACCTTCACGGTCTAGGGTGGGGACAGAGACTCTGTGTGTACCCCCGACAACTCTTCTAATTCAGTATATCCCCTTCAATTTCTTCAATAGTCGGAGGATGGTCCTTAGATATGACCATTTGAAGGGGATCTCTACATAAGAGTGTTGGAGTAGTCTCCTTAATTATTTCATCAACCACCTCAATCTGAGAACAATCTTCCAATCCAGATTACTTGTAGGTATCAAAAACATTCAACCAGATCTTCTTATTCCCAAAGCCCATTTTAAGTGCCCCTAATCCACAATTCATAGAGGCGTTGGCTGTGGCCAGGAAGGAGCATCCCAGAATAATGGATGGCTTGGTAGGCTTATTAGATGGGTTAGTATCTAGCACAAGAAAGTCAAAAGGGAAGAAGTCCTCCACTCACACTAGGACATCTTCCAGCAATCCCCGTGGCATCTTAAGTGATCTGTTTGCGACCGTGAGGATGACTAGACTAGATTTTAAATCACCTCCTCCCAAAAGGTTGCAAACAGAGCTCAGTAAAATGTTCACCCTCGCACCCATATCGAGTAGAGCCTCATCAATGTGTTGGTTACCTATAACTATTGAAATATATGGGGCCCCTGGGTCTTTCATTTTGAGGGGTGTTCCATGTTGGAGAACAGAGCTAACATGGTCAGGTAGGATGACCTTGGCTTGGACCTGCCTCCTAGATTGGCGCTTCTAGGTGCATAGGATGGGATCTATTTGATAGCTTCCAACAGAGGCAAGTTGATATGGACTTGCCTAAAAGTTTCCATTATCTCATCCGTCCTATCCTTGGCTCTAGACAAGCCAACAGAAAATTCCCCAGGAGCAGATAAGTGCTCTGGATAGGGCACCCTTGGCTTCTGGGTAGAGGGGTTGTCATGGCCAGAAAGGGGTGGTGGAATGACGACATCCTCAGGGTGGGTGATTTCAAGCGAGGGAGAGTAGCGTGGCTCTTCCTCGGTGCAGATGGAAGTCGGGTCTGATGTAGGAGGGGAATCTTGAGAGGTGACCGTTGGAGTGCTATCAAGCTTGTCGATTTTCTTTCCACTTAGCATGGTCACAACTTGGGAGTGCTCCCTGAATATGACCCCCTTGCCCTTTAGGTTCTCCTCAGAAGAGCTAAGCAACTTCCTCAGATCTCGCTACCTAACTACCTCAGTAAGATGAGCAATTTCAGATTGCATGTCAATGATCATCTTACCCTGAGATTGGATGACCATATTCTAATGTTCTTGCATTGCTTTCATCATGGGTTTAAGTTCATCCATCTCAGAAGGCTTATAATGAGGGGGGCTTGCATAGGATGGCTGGTATATGGGTTGGGGAGGTAGGGGTCTTGCATTCCCTAAGTTAGAAGCATCACTTTGCTTCCATGAGAAGTTTGGATGGTTCCGCCACCTTGAATTATAGGTATTGGAATAAGGGTTATTGCGAGGAGGTGGGTGGAATTCTTGGGCCACGTTTAGGTCAGCCTGAATCAACTCAGGGAATTGATTTCCTGGTGGCACTCCGCAGCGGCATGCATTGTGCTTTGGAAAATGGAGCATTCACTTGAAGCCTGAAAGATAAAGGCTGCTTGCGAGTTCATGCCAGGGTTTGCTAAAAGCCTATCAAAATTTTTGTTCAACAATTGAATTTGATAAGCCAAATTCTGAGTAGCCCCGACTTCATGGGCCTCTATCTTCCTCTGCAAAATTGATGGTTTTCTTTCTTGATAGGCAGAGGACATATGTATGGAATTGTCACTTAATGTTTCAAATAATGCCCAGGCTTCATCCTTAGTTTTGGTCATGAAGGTTTCTACACAGGCTGCATCGATGGTTTGCTTGTGCCTTTCAGATAATTCGTTATAGAACCTTTCAACCAACTACCATCTTGGCACCTGATGGTGGAGGCATAACCTAAGAAGGTCATTAAAGCACTCCCAAGTCTCATGAAATTGATCCCCTTCTTGTTGACTAAAACCCATAATCTCTCTTCTATAATGGTTGGTCTTACTCATAGGAAAATACTTTTTCAAGAATTCTCCCTTAAGGATGGCCCAATCATTTACCCTTGTATCAAGGCTATGATACCAGTGCTTGGCCTTATCCTTAAGGGAGAATGGAAATAGAGTCCTCATCAGGGCTTCATCAGTAAAGCCCTGGAGCTTCACCATGGAACAGACCTCGATGAATTCCTTAAGATGCCTGTAGGGATCCTCCCTAGCAATACCATAGAAAGAGGGGAGCAAAGATATGGTGCTACTCTTGATTTCATATGGAATATCCACTCCAAGTCTTCAAATAGGTAGGGTTTGGTGGGTTGTAGGGGGGAAATAGTCTCTCAAGGTTCTTTGATTTTCACCAACCCTAATCTCTTCTTCAAGTCTTTCTTCAGCCATTTTTCTTCTTTCTTGGTTGGCTTTCCTAATAATTCTCTCAGGCTCAGGGTTGAAAAGAAGACTATTTCTAAGAGAGCGCGTACCAAGCATACACCAATAAAACACAAGGCAAGAGGTCAATTGTTGAGTTAAAGCACTTTAAGCCCTCTTGCAACCTTTCTAGTTTGGCCAAATGGAGTCAAGGCAGTATTTCTCCGTTCCTACGTAAGTGGTATAAGAGAAGTGAGGCACTTGAGATTCTTGGTCAAAGGCTATTAGGGGGTTGAGGTTACTTTTAGTTCTTTTGGGTGACTAATCAAGTTGTCAATCAATTAGGCACCCTAAATAGACCTTCGAGTGCCCTAGAGACGTACACTTTGCTGCAATGATATTCTCAGATGCTCAAGTAAAATGGTACTCTAAGGATGGAATCCAAGGGTACGGGATTAGTAATTACATTCCACTGCCATTGTTAGAGATTGAATTTGAATATTTAATATATTGATTGGGAATTTGCTGATGAAACCCTTTCTCTCTTTATTTCTCATGAATGATCATCCAAGTCTCTTTTTCTTTCCTTTGATGCACAACACATTTTCAAATTGATTTTTGCATCATATCAAGCCTCGTACAACATACTCATGCATTACAAATATTGGTGAATTTATTGGTCTGTGCCTCCCTATGGATATGACCCGTTCTTCTGTTAGTGGTTTATTTTAATTATTGACGGTTATTTCTTTTGCCACTCAATTTATACTTCGACAACTTATTTTCTTAAGCAAAAATCTTTCCGTCAAATGGCACCATTACTGGGGAAGAGCCCTACACATAGGCGGTGGTACCATGAGAGATGGTGGTCGGAGGTCATTGGTGGGAGATGAGAAAAGGGCCGGTGGTGAGGCTTCCTACCAGTGTGCATGGATTGCAGGAGGTTTGGTGATGAGTGTTATCGGGAGCGTGATGTCGAGGCAAGGCCGATGGCATCGACAGAGTTGAGAATCTTGGGTGATGGTGGCTTTTACGTGGAGGAGTGGTCGGCCGGTGATGGGTTCTTCCCTCTGTTGCTGGAGAAGAAGAAGGAGAGGAGGGAGGCTAGCTACTGAGGTTGCTGTGGGTGATGCGAGTATATGCGCATGCAAGGAGGACGTGCACAAGGGAATGCGAGCTGCTACAATGTGGCCGTGGTTGCTACATGCAAGAGTGCGCTAGATGCACGAGGAGGAGGTGCGCTCGATGGTAGCGCCGGTGAGCTGCCGTTTGTGCACACACTCATGCAAGGGGGGTGCGAGGGAGAGGCTGCGTTGTGGTGGAATGACATTGAGGGAGAGATGAGAGGTCAGTATGCAGTGGTAGTGCAATGATGGTGCAGTACTGGTGCTGTCACCACACGGCCTTCGCCATAGAGCTTGCGGTGGAGATCGCAGTGTATGCCATATCCATGGTGTAAGCTTGTAGGGAACACGGTCGAGGTGGAAGATCGCTCCAAGGGAAAAGATGATCCTCTCTATGGTTGTTGTGTTGGTGCTAGAGCACCACGATCATTTGTTTTGATGATAACAAAACACGTGTTATTTAACATTTGCAATTTGAGTCCTAGATTTCAGGTCAATTGCAAATGAAGACGTGTTTAGACGGAACTCGAGCTCGCATCCAGGACGGATTGGAGGAGCTTGACGGATAATAGAGGAGGTTCGCGTGGAGCGAAAGATTGGAGATGGAAGACAAGAAGAATAGGATAGATTCTTTTTTATCCTTTCATGTATCTCTTGTATTTATTTTCTTGCTCTTTATTTTCCTTAGACATTATGTTAAAGAGCCTCAAAGAACCCTAACAGTAGTCCTAGGAACACCTGCACAACCCTAGGATACGTAGGTTTTCTGTAGAACACTTAGAAAACCAATATAGGGTTAAAACTGACTTTCCAGACGTCTAATTCACGAATCAGACGTCTGATAAAGGATTTTAAGACGTCTGACTGTTGTTTCAGACGTCTGATAACTGTTAGGCTGGACATAGTTAGTTCTGTCTGATGAATTCAGACGTCCATACCTTATACCAGACGTCTTAGGAGACGTCTGATGACTTTGCCAGACGTCCAGTTAGTGGACCGTTGGCTGGCTTAGAAGACACTCAAGAATATGACCGTTAGAGCCTTATCAGACGTCCATAGGACTTCACAGACGTCTGATAAATGACCGTTTTGCCTCGGCTGACCCAAAATCTCTTCTCAGAGATTTTCTAGCCGTTGCAACGTTTGGAAATCAATTCCCACGGTAAAAGTAGGTTTCCAGACGTCCAGACCTAGTGCCAGACGTCCTCTATGTCGTCTGATGGACTTGTACAAAAACCCTGTTTAGATCTGATTCAAGCCAGGGAGAAACCCGCATAGAATCAGACGTCTGACCTTGGAATCAGACGTCTTAAAGTGGCCTTCCAGACGTCTGATGCCAGAGTTAGACGTCTGATAACCCTGTCAAATGTAATCATTGTCCTGATTTCGGCCTGATTCTCTTGGGCTTTGGTCCCAACGGCTATAGAACCTTTCTTAAGCCTTCCAAAGCCTTCCTAAGGCCTCTATAAATAGAGGGGAACCTTTGCAACACAAAAACACAAGATACACACTAAGAGAAACAAGAGACACACCTAAGCAACTTAGTTCCACTCCTTTGTGTCCAATTGAGGCCCTTGCTCTCCAAGCTCTAGTTTCATTCTCTTGAGAGCATCAAGCCTTCGCGCGCCCGCTCTCCCGCTGTTGATAACGAGAGCGACGTAGCGCCGTCGCGTGGCACACGCACCGCGTCATCATCGACGCACTCCTTGCAAAGGGGAGTTTCCTATTTCCTATAGAAGCTAGGTTTAATTTTGTTGGCTCTATAGGACTGTTGTTTATTCTATCTTTGTATTTTGGTTGGGTATTCGCTTTGCGAATTCCCGTCTCCTTCGTGGGACAAAATCCTTCTCGTGGAGAGAAGGGGTTGAGGAACGCTACCCTCGTACTTGTAGCGTGGTTGTATTGAGGTTGAATCACCCTCGTTCAAAGTGATTCGGTTAGTGGATTTGATCAACTTGGTTGATCGGAAAATCCTAACTCGAGAGGGTTAGGTGGTGGTTTTTACCCAGTTTGGGTTTCCACCTAAAAATCTTTGTGTACATTGTGTGATTGCCTATTTTGTGATATTGTTTATATTTATTTCCGCAATTATTACGTCACCCCCTCCTAGAAGGGAACTTTCATGTTGCACTTCTTTTTTAGAAACACCTGCTGGTGGTTTCTCCCCGAGATCACCTCCAACAATTCACAGATATAGCAAATAGTTGTGGATGAATGGTTGTGGATGGCTATCAGTGGAGATTGGGGCGGTGCTACTATTGCGGTCGGGGGTAGATCTTGTAGGGAAAGAAAAGAAAAAGAAATAAAGATTGGGTTATTTACAAAAAAAATCTAAAACCATATATGAAATGCATGCATGCCCCTATATGCAAACATTAATTTATTTACATATCAAAGTATGCTTTGTATACGTAGACACCACCATAATAATTAGGCATTTATCTATTAATTAGCCCACAAATGTTGTCTCATCAGAGTTCCTTAAGAGATTTGGATGATCAGACCTCTACCTTATGTTGGGAATGAACAGGAAGTTGATTTGGGTCTTTTTGATTTCTTGGGTGTGGTTGCAGGTGGAGTTGCTATAGCATAGGAGCTGCAACTTGAGGAGCAATGAAGGGACACTTGTGGCCATTGCACACCCCTTTGATTTGAGGTAGAGAACATTATTTCCTTTTGATTTGGGTTGGAATGTTGCATTTCAGAAGGAAATGTTGGGGTAGTCCTGTGGTTTCCTCTCCAAATTGTGTTGTTTAGGAGGTGATCATGCAAGGGGCACTCCCTTTGTCTCATGGAATGACTTAGGTTGCATGCCATGGAAATCTAATTAGGATTTCAACTTTTAATCTTTAGAGAGATCTTACTAGTGGTTGGAAACCCAAAATGGAGGTCTAATGGTCTTTGTAGATCCCTTGTGAATTCCCAAGAGGTTGGGAATTAAATTAGGCTATGTGTAGGCAGATGCCATGCACAAATAGCATCAAGTGCCTGATGATGAAATTAGGCCACCATTGGAGGGAATTTCTCCTCTAGAGTTGCGATATTATAATACCATAGTCAGTCGTTCAATATTATAATAAGGGGACATCTGATGGCCAGATCAGACAAACCTTGTAGCAACTGCATCTTTGTCTTAAAAATTAGTGCCATTGGTTGTTTGACACGACAGTCAGACCTCTAGAGAGGTCTCTAAATGTCTAGACATGAGTTTTGATGTTGATGACAAGGGTATTTGGGTCATTTTAGAATAGGTCAGGTGCCTTATTTTATCATAGGCGACGTTTGGAGGATAGGTTAGGTGCCTTATTTTATCATAAGTGATGTTTGATTACAGGACTAGATGTTTGATCACAAGTGCCCGAATGTTTGATAAATGGATAGACGTCTAAGGTCCAGGGTCAAGGTGAGAGTGACCATGATACTGCACTAGGTCATCGTCTGATTTTAGTGTTAGAAGTCAGATGGATTGTGATTAGACATCTAATCAGGTAAACAAATATCTAATACTATAATATCAGTATGGTGCCAATTTTGTTCTTGAATTTGTAATGCGGGGAGTGGTGAGACACCATAGGAGCTTAAGCACGAGTACCTGGAGAGGCAGTAATATATTCCAATTTAATTACATAATTCATGTCTAACTAATGTTAGTTTGAGGGTAATTTAGGTCATACTACATTAAAGTGAGTTAGATTAGTCATTCTGCATCATTTTGTAAACATTGCATTTTTTGGGTTTTTGTGCAATATCTCTACTACTTATTTCTAATGCCTTGATGGGTTTGTTTATATGTTTGCAGGCACTAGGTTTGGAGATAATTAGAGCTCCACATTAATGAAAAATCAACTTGAGCTCACATCCTTTAATTGGGCTAAAGCTATTTCCTAAACCTAAATCCAATTGAACTCTAGACTTAGCTTATTTAGGAACCCAATTTCCTACACCTAGACCTCGGCCAACCTAACCCAATTAGACCTTACATGGCTTACCAAGGAACCTAATTTATCTACATATTTGGTTGGCCAACATTGATTAATCCACTACCTTAGATCTACTAAATCACAAACCAACTTATTGCTAAATCTAGCCCAACAAATCTACCTTAGCCTAGCCATCCATATGAGCTTCTAGAAAACCCTTATCGTTCACCAATTAGTGCACCAAATCTTCACCCTAAGGCCCCAATTATCCCTCCTAAATCCCTAACTAAACCCTACCTAGAAATCCATACATCAACCCAACACATAGTCGTCCCCCTTGCTCCTAAGAAGCAACCTTGGATGGCCATTTAAAAACTCTTAATCTCATCCATTAGATCTAAATCCTAGGGCTATAGCTTATCTATCTAAATCCCCACCTTGACCTTAGACAAATCCCTACAACCACCTAGATTAGATATGCCTTATGCCCTTCCAAAATCCACCATAACCAGCCAATAATGAGCATACATCTCCACCGTAAAAATCAGATCTAACAACCTAGATCCAACCCTCCAAAGTCCTATCCAAATCCCTACCTAGTTATTCTATAGTTGGCCACATAGATTAAGTCAATCCTAGCCTTCCAAAGATCATCCGATGGCTCACATTTCTTCTCTACGTGGTCGGCCAAGTAGATCCAAAAACAACCTTGATGGTTGGCCATATGACGATCAAATCCTAGCCTTTGATTCCTCCTGTGATGCCATCTTAACCCTCGATTAGGTTCCAACAAAACCAATCCTATTACCTACTTGAGCATCTTAATCTTAGCCATTAATTCTTGGGATGAAATCCTAGCCCTCCATCTTGATGACTAAATGCCTATATAAGAGCATGCCCCCCTCTTTCAATCATTCTTTACTCTACCTTCCTCTCCTTCCCTTGGGTGTCCACTTTTACTCCCGTAACTTCGCATCCCACAGACTCTCCACATCTCCGCATCTAGGGCAATAAGACTAAACGGATTTCTCCACCACTTTCTCATTGTTCTGCACCCGTCTTCTCGTCACTTTTAGTTGCTTTTCTAGTTGTAGTTCTAGTCAAGATTCTAGTCATAATAACTATTCTATTTCTATTTCTATTTCAAATTATAGTTTTATTTCTAGTCATTTGTTCTAGTTTTAATTCCAAGCATTTATGTAGTTGTAAGATTGACTTTTGATTAGTAATAAAAGTTCTTATTTCCAGTTTATGCTCTTTTGCATCTATTTTTAGTTATTATGATGAGTCCACATTAGTGGACTAGTTTTGAGCTTAAGTTGGTTTGTTCCTACATTTTAAGTTAGTTAATATTTGCATTAGGTTATAAAATAAATGCATGCCTTAGGATTTATATTTACGTACATTCTCTTGCATTTTATAAACCTATTATGTATATGAATAATTGTTGCATGTATTGTTGTTTTAGGAATAAACACAGAGAAATACCTCCACACACATCCAACCCAATCCTTCTATTTTATTCTTACCCATTTCCTTAATCCCAGCAATACACAACTCAATTATTTTAATTAATCACCACCCATCCATCGACAGCAATTTCCCTTACCTAATAATTGACCCTCACTAATTATCCATACAACATATTACCCAACACACAACCCATTTTCCTCAAATAATCACAACTCAGCCCATGCACACACTAATGCAAAATACAACCCATTTACTGTACCCGATAACCCACTTTCCCACATCAACAGTACCATGCAAAGACCCATGTTGTAAGTACCTCTATTTTGATAAAATAAAATTATGTTTTATTTTGAACTAATCTTTCAGGATCATACTCGCACAAATCAAGTTAATTATCCTCTGTGTGGATCAAAATGAAAATTGATTGACCAATTTGGTTTGAATGATTTTTCTCAACATTCCAAGAATGCTACATTTTCACCTATAAATAAGGCTCCACACCCCTCATTTCAAAACACACTTTCAAAGAGAAATCCATATAGAAAAAGTGCTCTCCTGCTTTCTCTACAAGTGATTCTGCGTTTTTATTTTCATGCTCTCTAAAGCACGTCGATTTAGACCTCTGCAAAAAGCCAGTTTGACTTTCCCTGAGGTTCCATAGGATTATATTGTTTTATTTTACTTTTTGCTTTGATTATGGATCCCAAGATGTTGGGAGAAATGCATGGTTATTATTGTTGTGCTTCTCTTCGGGTTAGTAAGAGAAGGGATCATTGTAAGAGGTTGTGCCACCCTTGTTCAAGTGGTACATTAGTGGATTGACTAGAGTTGCCTAGTTGCAAAAATCCTAAGCTGAGAGGCTTAGGTAGTGGTTTTTACCAGTAGGGTTTCCTCTATAAATCTTTGTGCATATTGTGGGATTATTTTTTTTTGTGCCATATTTTTATTATAATCAATATCACACTTGATCTTGTGTTTATGGCCAAATAGGATCCGCAGGATCCTCATTTGGTATCAGAGCCTGACCGTGAATGAGACGTCACACCTCACCTTCATATGGCCGCAACAACAAGTTTTATGGAGGGACAATCATTTTTCCAACCACCACTATTTGACGAATCAAATTATGATTATTGGAAAAGAAGAATGTAAATTTTTCTTGAAGCAATGGACTTTGAGATTTGGCATGTCATCGAGTCTAAATATATGCCAAAGAAGAAAGAAGAAAAATGGTTAATGAAGGAAGAGAAGAAAGCGACCAATAATGCTAAAGCCATGAATGCATTATTTTGTGCATTAACAAGGGTGGAATTTGACAAAGTTGCTTCATGTAAAAGTGCATATGAGATATGGAACTAGCTCTTTGTCATGCATGAAGAAACCACTAACGAAGAAGTAACATGGGATGATTCCAACCCAAGTTTGGAATCAGATATTGAAGAACAAAGCCACGAAGATGGAGTTACTCATCTATATCTCATGGCACCGGAAGAATCAAGCGAAGAAGAGGTAAGCTCTGACCTCACTTTAGATGCATATCATGATTTATACAATTTAGCTAAAAGATTAAAGAAAGAAAATAAGGATCTTAAAGATAAGTGTACTAGTTTTGAAAATGAAAAACTTAGTTTATCTCCGGATTTAGAAAATAAGAAAAGAGAATTAGATATAACAAGAGTTGTGAACATGGAGTTCCATGAGAAAGTAGACGATCTCAAGGAACAATATATTCACTTTAAAGACACACTTAATGACCTCAAATATTCTACTAGAACATATGAAGAAAAATATGAGAACATTTAAAAGAAGAATCAAAAGAAGATTAGGCATGCATTTTTATATCAGAAGGTCAAGAGAAGAGAGTCTAGTCGACTCTCTAACTTGAAAGGAATAAACAACCATGGACTCAAAAAATTATGGGTATTGAAAAAATTTGTAGAAAATTGTGTTGTAGGTTATGGGAAAGATTGACATGGAAATCACAATTGGAGAGGCAACCTTCAACAAGCTAATAATCATCAATTTGGCTATGAAAAATGGTGGAACCAACAATATCAATGGATGCCAGATTTTTGGTGGACCCCTCCACCTAGCTACTGCTATTAGGTATAACTCCTTATACCTTAGCAGGTATGATTTCCAAAACTAAATCTTTATTACCTACTTAGTTATAAATAAGTTTTCAAGCATTGAATTAATTAATTTGAGATAGCAACTTGATAGGAGGAGAAGAATAAAGAGAATCAAACCTTGATAAGGGATTATTGTTTGAGGGGGAGAATCAAGATCACTTTCTTAGTAGCATTTAGATAGCATATTTATCTATGTTAGATTGTACAACTCTTACTCAACATTTCATTTTATTTTGATATAGTCATTGTGTTAGACTATCATGAATTTCATCATCTCCTTATCATGAATTTGATAATTTTCATATGATAAATTTGATATCATACTTAATAGAATATTACTTGAAAAAGGGGGAGAAAAATGTAAATTTCATTCTTAGAATTTTACTTGTTTAAGTATGATTAATAACAAGTCACTTCAGATATATCTTTTTGTTGATAACAAAAAGGGGGAGTAAAATATGCAAGTTGATAGGAGTAATGCTAAAGTAATTATTTATTATTCTCGCATGCATAATTGTAATTTTGTTATCATCAAAAATGGGGAGAATGTAAGTACCTCTGTTTTGATGAAACAAAATTATATTTTATTATGAACTAATCTTTTAGGATCATGCTCACACAAATTAAGTCAATTATCCATGTGGATCAAAATAAAAATTGATTGACTAATTAAGTAAATTGATCGACCAATTTAGTTTGAATGATTTGTCTCAACAATCAAAGAATGCTCCGTTTTCACCTATAAATAGAGCTCCACACCCCTCATTTCAAAACACACTGTCAAAGAGAAATCCATCTAGAAAAATAGCTCTCATGCTTTCTCTAAAAGTGCTTCTACACTTCTATTTTCATGCTCTCCAAAGCACCTCGATTCAAACCTTTGCAAAAATCTAGTTTGACTTTCCATGAGGTTCCATAGGATTATATTGTTTTATTTTACTTGCTGCTTTAATTATAGATCCCAAGCTATTGGGAGAAATCCGTTGTTACTGTTGTTATGCTTCTCTTCAGGTTTGTAAGAGAAGGGATCATTGTAAGAGGCTATGCCACTCTCGTTCAAGTGGTACGTTAGTGGATTGACTAGCATTGCCTAGTTGGGAAAATCCTAAGCTGAGAGGCTTAGGTACTGGTTTTTACCAGTGGGGTTTCCACTATAAATCTTTGTGTATATTGTGGGATTGTTTTCTTTTGTGCCATATTTTTATTACAATCGATATCACACTTGATCTTGTGTTTGTGGCCAAATAAGATCCCTAAGACCCTCACATGTGACTGAGCCTCTCTCTCTTACTCACGCAAATACGCTTGATGCTTGCTAACCCGATTGCAATTCGTGTGGGCCCTAGCATAAGGGATCTTCATCGCGAGGGATCCGTCTCTCAAGGACACATTATGGCTACCCTTCATCATGACCTTTCTCTTGATCTCCGGTGAGGGAGGTGGGTGAGAAGGACATCGTGCGCACACCAAGGCATCGGCCACCTTGCACCTCCTCCCTCACCTTGCTCCTCCACCATGTAGTCCCTCCTATCCAATTCCTCCTTCATTACCCTCTCCTTAGCCAAGGGTGGACCACCACTTATAGCCACCACCACAACCACCTTCCTCACAGCCACCATCCGACGAGCACCTCTACCATCTCTCTCTAGACTGCCACCACTTTTAGGCTGGCCACAATCACCATTCATCACCACATCTCCATCGCCCTCTCATGACAACCTAACCACCACTCATCAACCAACGACCAGCAAACCATTACCATGTCTCCGCTACTCCTCACCGCGCTACCCTTTCCCTTGTGGTGATAGTGCGAGTGTTATTTCCATATTTAATTATGTTAATTAATGACTAACAAATGTTAGTCTAAGGGTAATTTGGGTTATATTACATTTAGTTAAGCCAAATTAGGCATTTTAGGTCATTCTCCAAATAATGCATACTTGTGGGCTTTTGTGCAATTTGTTCCATAATTGTATCTAATACCTTGATGTGTTTACTTTTATATGTGAAGATACAAAATATCCAGTTGACTAGAGCAAGGATGATTGGATTTTCTAAATTGAGCATATTTGGAAAAGGACTAGCTTAGTCGGTGGACCTATTTTACGACATAATTAACCTAGAACATAACCCAATTTTAGGAACCTAATTGACCCTAGCTTAGCCCAATCAACTGACCATATGGCCGGACAAGGACCTAAAATCCTAACCTATTATGTTCGTCCAATAAAGGTCTTATCCTTTAGAAACCTAAGTTATAAAACCTAGAACTTATCCTAAACCACTACCTAAGGAAACCTACTACTTTAGCCAACCTAAATCCACACATAGTAATCGACCACCTTATCCTTAAATCCCCACCATTAATCCTATATCCTAAGGTCCATAAATTACCTATCCAAACCTAGAAAACCTAGATCATTTCCTAACCTAACAACCTATCTAGCCACCCCATTTAAACCTAAACCCTAGAGCCTACCTAGTTGCCACCTAGCTCTCCTTATCCCTTCCTAAGGTAGCTGACCAAACACTTTAGAACATATCCTAATGGCCGGCCTCCTAAGTTAGGAAAAACCCAACAAAACCACCACTCTATCCTAACCCTATATTTCAGATCTAAGGGTCCCTATCCTATCTAGTTTAGTCACCCCCTTAGGATTAAATCCTAGCCCTACAAATTACTGATCCTAGGCACACTAGATCAACCAATAGGAAGCCTCCCTATCTCCTATAAAAACACCTAGCTGCCCCCCCTTGAGAGGGCAATTAATTATTACTCTAGTCTTCCTACCTTCACATGGTTTCCACCCACTAGAACTAGTTGATGCCATCTTTAGTGATCTTGGTGGGTGTGCCTTCGCATCCACATCCACGCTATCACTCTGGACTTCTCTTTCGAAGCCCTTCCTTTGCATTTTTCTTAGTCTAGTTCTAGTTGTAGAAATTTTGTTCTAGTTGTAATTTCATTATTATGGAAGCATTCTACTAGTTCTACTTGTGCAAAACTCTGATCATATTAAATAATGTTCTGGCAATTATTTTTCAACTTGTCTTCAAGTCATATGCTTTCTAGTAGTAGAATATTCTAATTCTACTACTTAGAAGTTACATGCTATTAGATTTAGTGTTAATTCTAGTAATCATCCTACTTGATATTTGGATCTACTTAGTTAGGCGAGTTTTTCTAACTGCCTCCCTGTGATCGACTCAGACTCTCATATTTCTATTCAAAAAATCGTATGAGTTCGATTTCAATTACAAATTCAACAGTTTCTAAGGCAACTTTACTATGATGAAAAGCAAATTTTTTGCAATCAAACTTGCAATTAGAACACCTTTTGGTGTTGTTGTTAGGGAGGCATGGCGATTATTTCGCTTCCATTAGCCACATTTTGATTTGCATTCATTGATCTAACTTGCCTTTCTCTGTTAATTGCTTTGTGTGTAGGAGACACGTAAACACACGTATTCGATTCATGAAGAGATTTCGGAGTAATGTGCTGGTGAAGATCATAAGGTAAGTCCTCTCGTATTACTATTAGGCTTCAATCTTGAACCTAAGATCATTTGCATTTAGTTTAGTTGCATTAAAAAAAAAAATCTTATCCTAGTCTACTCATGCTTTAAAGATCATATCTTATCTTAACTAAGATCTGATAAGCACATATAAATTCATCATAAAATGCTTATTTATAATAGTTCGTAGGCATAGCATTGCATATCATGATATAAATATTGCATAAACATCCATTGCATTGCATTTAGGGTAGTTGTATATTATGTACATTAATTCCATCATTTTACAAGGGCAGGAGGCAACACGACATCTTTACGGGCTTCAAATGAAGAATCCGACTGTACGGATGGATTCAGAGCAATGATTGCAGTTCGTCGATGTGAGAATTGCCCAGATCTAAGCTCTATAGCACCCTCTACAAGAAGAAGAAGAAGACGGACGGCCTAGATGGCGCCATGTGGCGCCATCCAGGCCGCCCAACATCGGCCAATAGCACTGCATAATTCCTTCTTCATCCGCACCCTTGAATCCTAGCCATTGGATCTTGGGGAAGCGTTTGCACCAAGCTGCTCCTCGCGACACAAGGGAAGATCTAGCACAATGGTTAGAGGATCGATTTGGAAGGGAGGGGCGCAGGTTCGAATCCCCGCAGCTGATAGCGATTTTACGCGGTTTTTTAATTAGGTCATTGTAACGCTTAAATCCGCTTTCGCTCTTAAATTTATAATCCTAGATAGGGAAGTATCTAGGGTCATCCAAGGAGGCAATATGGTTGCAAATTGATTCTCTTGCTAGGAATATAAATCTCAACTTTCTTTTTGGTATTTTTTTAAATATATCATTTTTTTGTTTTTAAGCTAAGGCAACATGCGAACTGATGGCAGGAAAAGTGATTTACACTTCAATTTAAATACTACTTCTATGTGGCAAGTAGAGCCTCTCCCTAAGCTCACTCTACGCAAGTGGAGGACTAGAATAATTAGGGAGAGGGAGTGAAGAATGCTGAAAATAAGCTAATAGAAATGCAAACAAAAAAATGCAAAGAAGGCAACTAGATAATTGATAAAGTGTTTTACAAAAGGCCTAGTAGAGGAAAGCTTGTACTACTAGAAAAATGCAAATAAGAAAAGAAAACACAAATCCTCTAGATAGATGGTGAAGAAGAGGGCTTCTTGCTCCAAGGTTGGTGGCTCCCAATCTTGAAAAGAGTCCTTCAACTCCTTCCTTGCAGTGCTCTGCCAAGGTGATGTCCTCCAAGGCAAGCCCTAAGGGGGCGTGCCCTAAGCCTCTCTCCAAGGGTGGAAGTCCACCCTAGGTCCTTCTCCCTTGCCTGGCCATCCTCCTTGAAGTGGAAGAGTCCTCCTCCTTGGCGTGGCCCAAGTTGAAGAGAGTGGGGAGAAGAAGGCACCAAAAGGGCTGGTGATGTGCCCCTTTAATCTCCTTCTCTACTCCTCCTTGGGCGTAGGTATAGGTGGATGTAGGTAGAAAAATACACTAATGGAGGATGCCCCAAAATGGTGGTAGGTGGTGGATTTTTATAGAATAGGAAGGGGGCTATGGTGACCTTTGAATTGGATGGCCAAGATGAGTTGATGGAGGTGGTTAGAGATCCCATGGCCAAGGAGAGTTGGCGCCACCTTAAGGGACACCAAGGGGGTAGTTATGGGTGTTGACATCCCTTAGTGTTGGCGCCAAAATGGGCTTTCTAGAAGGCTATTAGGTGGCGCCACCTTAAGGTTCTAGAAGGTGGGTATGTGGATGGCTAGGATGTGTTATATGGGTAGGTGTAGGGTGGATGAAGAGGCTGAAAGTTGGCGCCAAAATGGGGGTGGTTAGGGGTGGTTTTTGTGGCCAACTTGAAGTGTCCTTTCGTGGAGATAATGGGGTGAAGGGGTGGCTAGGTGGTGGAGCTAGCTAGGGTTGATTTTTAAGGTAATGGATGTTCAAGGAGCTGGTTGTTAGCTAAGCTAAGCTAAGATAAGATAAGCTAAGCTAGCTTAGCTAAAGGTGGAGTAGAGGAGAAGGTAATGGAGCTAGGGTTTGGAGGAAGGAGCTGAGGAGAAGTCTGGAGCTGGAGCTGGAGCTGGCTGCTGCTGAAGAGGCTGGCATGGGGCTACTCTAGCTGGCTTAGCTTGCTAGTTCTTTGCTAGTTGCTAAGCCAAGCTAAAGTGATCTAGCTTCTACCAAAATGAGCTGAGGTGAGCTAGGTCTGGTACTCCCGGGGAGAATCAAGCTAGTTGAGGCAGCTAAGGTAGCTTAGCTCAACTGAGTTGAGCTAAGCTGAGTCCCCGAGAGCTGGACTTGAGCTTCCTGAGCTAGGATGAGTTCTTCTTCAGCTGGCTGGAGCTGAGTGAAGCTGGATGTAGCTGGATCTGAGCTGGGGTGAACACCTGTCAACTTAGCTGAGCTAGCTAGAGCTCCCTGTGGACTAGTGGGAGCTGAGATGAGCTAGACTCAGCTAAGTTGAGCTGGATCTGAGCTGACTTGAGCTAAGGTGAGCTAAGGTGAACTCTCTTGAGCTGCCATCCAGCTAAGATTAACTGAATGGAGCTGGGATGAGCTAACCCTAGTTCAAGTAAGCTAGGTTCCAGCTGCGGTGAGCTGGATCAAGCTGAAGTGAGCTGGATCAAGCTGAGGTGAGCTGGATCAGGTTGAGTTCCAGCTAGTCTGGGCTTCTCCTTCACCATTTGCCTTCTTGAGTGCTAGGGTTTTAGGGATCTATATATCTGTTCATCCCTAACACTCACAAAAACATATTAAAAAGATAATAAAAAATGCAATGCATGCCTAACCTATTTTATGCCTAAATGCAGCCCAAAAACCTGTTTGCGGAGTAAAATCCTAAGAGCTAGGTTTGTTTTAATGCATAAGAATGATGATAAACTAGCGTTTATCACACCCCAATGCTTATCTTTTGCTAGTTTCTTAGCAAAACTTAAAACGGAATTTTTGGGAAATCTAATTTTTTCGACTTTTGAGGAGAAAAAGAGATTAATGGACCTTGGTAGATTAAAACACTGGAGGTACAGGATTTGTTAAGGATAAACATCGGGATTTGTTTTTGGATTCAACCATTAGACAGAACGGGATCAATATATCCTCCAGAAAATTCTCAAATTAACCCCTTGTTAATTCAGATGACTTGAAATGTTTGTTTTTAGGATTTTTTTGGCTCATGAATCTGATTCGCAACTTGCAAAATCCTTTAAAACCTTGTGTCTATGCTTATGAAAAGCTAACATTTATAAGGGCGTGTTAATTTATTTATTATTGCTTTTTTTTTCCCATGCTTATTTTTAGCTTAGTCTTACAACAGATGTGTCGGGATCATCATTCCCGTTACCATTCCTCGAGGGGGCTCTGGCGCCAGTACTTTGGGATAGCACTGTCCATGACACCACCCAGGAGCTCACAACCCCAAAACACGATGCGGTGCAAAGGGGCGCTCCAAGCAAACTCAAGCTCTTGCTCCGACACTATAGGTAGAGCACCATCCAAGACACTTGAGCTACTAAAATGCGCTTTAACTCTCCGTCTAAAGATATGAAATATAGATATGGAGCAACGCCGAGGGGGTAACATGTTAACATCGCGTCCTCAAAGGAGGCATTTTCCTTCTTCTCGGCGGTGGGAACTCAAACCAATGATCTGTTTCAGACTTTTACTAAGTCCAAAGAAGGGAGTTTTTCAAATTTTTAGTTATTTTTAAGTGTTGGCTTGTGTGTGAAGAGTGACACAAGAAGTTTCTCAAAACATGCAAGTTTTTGAATCAGAGGCTAAGTCAAATAATTTCCATATTACAAAATAGGATCAAGTCACCTGAACTATCATGAGTTCAGGTGGAATTTTATAGAAGGATATCTGATCTAGTCTAAAATAGACCCTGGAATTCTAATGATCAGATCCATATCCTCATCCTTAGTTTGTTAAAGATTAAATCCCATTGTACCAAAAGTGAATTTTTCGACCTTAGTCCCGATTTCAAAATTTTTCCTCAAAAAGTTTTGAACATTTTTATTTTATTTTTTTATTTTTTTTTAGGTATGCAAGCAGGAAATAAATTAAACAAAAATGCATGTTTTTAGGTTTTGAAAATCCTAAATCGATCGTAAAATTTAAAAACCTGGAAAAAGAAGAAAAAAGGGAAAGCAAGAAAAAATGATGGGTTACCTCCCATCCAGTGCTATCTTTTATGCCATTCAGCCGGGCGTGAAGGTATGCACGGAAGACGTAAAATCATGTAGATAATTGGACACTTGGATGCCCGCAAAAAAGGTCTCTTCTTCTAGATCCCTAGAAAATTGATTAGAAATAACATTGGGATCAAAGTTGGATGGAAAATGATAAGTGTAGCCTGAGTCTGGCCATGGTTTTAAATCAGGTTGGATGCCAAACTCGGGCGGGGTTGGTGGCAGGTCCGGAAGAAAGGAGTCGGGGAAGGAATGGTGGGGATTGGGGGAAGTTAGTGTGGAAGAATTAGGTGCAGGAATAGTGGGTGGGTTAGGGGGGTATCAGGAATAAATTTGGGGTCAAGACCAGTTTCCAGATCACAGATTTCGTCGACCACTGATTCTGAATCAGAGTCCTCAAAGAAATTGTGGTCGGTACGGGTATCTATTAACATTGTCTCCTCTACCATATTGGAAATTTCAGTATCTGAGTCCTCAAAGAAGTTATCATCATGGAATCTCCTGGAAGATTTAAAAATATCTAAAGTTATAGTTTGGCCTGCACAGTTAATATCCATTTTGCCTGTGTGGTAATTGATATTTGCCTTTGCGGTGGCCAAAAAGGGGCGTCCAAGGATTATTGGGGAGTCCAATAATGATTCAGGTGCCTCAATGTCAAGAACCAGAAAGTCTGCAGGGAAGACACAATTCTGAACCTTGACTAAAACATCCTCGACAATCCCACGAGGTTTGATTGTAGATCGGTCGGCTAATTGCAGGGTAACCTCGACGGGTTTTAATTCACCGATCTGAAATTCTTCGAATAAACTTGTGGGAATAATATTAACTGAGGCACCAAGATCAAGGAGGGCGCGATTAAATGTAGTGTCATCAATAATTATAGAAATTAAAGGCGCCCCCAGATCTTTCATCTTAGGAGGCAGCTTACTCTGTATGGCAGAGCTTACTGTCTCCGAAAGATGCACCTGTCCTAGATTTTTAGCCTGCCTTTTAGGAGTACAAATCTCCTTCAAAAATTTAGCATAGGCAGGTATATATTTGATGGCATCTAGGAGAGGAATATTGATATGAACTTGCCCAAATAGCTCCATGAGTTCTTCTATAGTGGGCTCAGATTTCTTTTTTTTGTTGGTGGTGGGGTAGAGAGCTTGTGGGAAAGGGACAGGAATCTTGTCTTGAGATTTTTGTATTTCTTTTTCTTCCTGATGGGGAGGTGGGGAGTCAATTTGCATAGGTATTTCACCAGGTTGGTGTGAAGGCCCGGGGTCAGTGGTGGTTTTCCCACTCCTCAAAGTTGCTGCATGTGCAGTCGGATTATTAATTGGAGGAGGTGGGGGGGCCTGTGATTGCTGAAACTTGGGAGGCTGCTGAGGTGGTGGATTAGGAGGAGGCTGATTCGGATAGTGTGGAGTTCTCCCTGTATAATGGTTTCCTTGGTGATTAGGGTTGGGCATGGGTTGGGACGGAAGATGTCCTACAGGTCTTTGCATGGGAGTAACACCAATCTGATTGTTTAGATTTGTGATGGTGCGGGTTACTTCCGTCATTTTTGTTTACATATCCTGCAGGGTTTGCATCATCTAGGCATTGATGTCTTGTTGTGATGGCCCAGGATGGAAGTTTGGATTCGACCTATACACGTTAAAATGATGTGGTTGGGAGGAAACTTGATTATTCCAGGAGTAGTTCGGGTAATTTTTCCAATTGGAAAAATTTTTAAAGGGCTCCTGGATGGCAGAAATATTTTGAGTGGGGTTAAGATCTGGATAGTTGTAATTCCCCATTGAATCATAGGCAACCTCAGAATAATCAGCAGGAGTAGTGTTGAGATTGTGTAAATTTTCTCTTCGTGGAAAGTTAGGTTGGGTTAGATGTGGGTGTGGAGCTTGAGTTGATCTGGCCAGTCTTTCCTCAATTTTCTTTTGAGTAATATGCATCTGGTTGATTTTTTGAGCAATCAATTGAAGATCGTCTTGGGTGACAGGGATAGATTGAGTGCCTATTTCATGAACACCGAACTGCGGGTTTTGGGTTCTACAAAATGTGTTCATGGAAGCTTGATTAAATGAGTTTTCACTCATTTCTTCGAACAGGTCATAGGCACTTTCTGCATCTTTATTTAAGAAGTTGCCGCCACACGAGGCATCGACAAAATGTCAGATTTGATCTTTTAATCCATGATAGAAGATTTGCACGAGCTGCCATAAAGGAATCTAATGGTGCGGGCAACTTCTTAAAAGGTCTTGAAATCTTTCCCAAGAATCATGGAAAGTTTCACCAGATTTTTGGTGAAAGGTCGTAATAGATCTTCATAAGGAATTGGTACGACCTATGGGAAAGAATTTCTTGAGGAAGGCACTCTTGAGTTGAGGCCATGTTGTGATGGGTCGGCCAATGATCCTGAACCAATAAGCGGCCTTATCTTTAAGAGATAATGGAAAAAGCCGCATCAGCCATATGTCTTCTTGCACATTTCGGGAACGGGTTGTCTGTGCAAGAAGAGTTAGCTCTTCAAGGTGGCTGAAAGGGTCTTCCCTAGGAAGGCCATGAAAGTGTTTAATTAGGTTCAGGACCGTAGGCTTGATCTCAAAGTCTCCCTCCGGTATGACCACCCCTAGTCGTTCCTCATAATAAGACGGATCATAGAAATCTTTTAGAGGAACAACAGGCTGCTGACGGGGTGGTGGGTTTGGCCTTGGATTGGCTAGGTTTTGGATGTTCCTAGTCAATGTTTGTTGATTGGAATTTAATTTATTAATCTGATCGACCATCAATTTTAAAAGATCAGGTAGGGGGTCTTGATGTTGTGTGTGGGGCAACACAAGATTAGGGAGCTCCAAGTGTTGGAAGTTACTGGTGGTTGGGTTTTGGGTGGAAGGGTTAGAATTAGGGTTAGTGGTGGGGTTAGATGTGGACGTGGAAGGGTCAGTGGACCTATTTTGTTGTGTTTCCATTTTTTCAGGAGAAGACAAAAAAAGTGGTCTTTTTGCGTGGGGGCGAAATCAAATGATCCTTCCAAGTGCGGATTTTGAGACCGTCGCCCATGCATAAAATGGAAGAACGGGAGGGGAGGAGAAGAGAAAGAGATGAGAGAAAGTGTGCAATTCAAACAAATAAAACTAGACCTAACTTAAATGTGACTCCCTAATAATAACCTAAGACTTGGTCTATATAGGAAATAAGTAGTCAATAGTGAATACCCGTTCTATCAACAAATCTAGCCAAGTTGCTTAAGGGGAGGTTTGGGCCCAAACGTTTCCCAAGGAAAACCCCAGGTGCTTGTACAAACCCGCGCCTGGTCGTTTGACACGGCCCCTCAGCCTGAACACCAGATATAGATGACAGAATTGGTACTAACAAAGGAAAACTTAAGACCTAAATAGCAAGCCTAAGTTGATAAAGCCTTAGTGGTCAAGTTGCTACAAGTTTTAATTAGGTCTAGGATGCTATAGTGCACACGGAATGTGGATTTATTGGGATGTTGCCCTGTTATTTTGATTTTTTTTTTTTGTGTGCAGGAATTGGAGAGTGGTTCCAATGAAAATCAAGTTGTCACACAATTTTCTTGTATTTATGTCTTTTAGGATTCAATTTAATCAAATGTGTTTTAGGGTTTTTCTAATTAAATTTTCAAACAAGTTTGAAAATCCACAATCAAAGGAAAACAAGTTGTATGGGTGATTGTATATTTCCTTTTAATTGAGTCACTAAAAAGAAAGAAGAAACCCTAAGCCAATTATCCCTAAGACAGAAGTTTTATTACCAATGAATTATTTTTAGGCTTTCAGAATTAAGTAGTGGTCCAAATAAGTCAAACAACACCACTAATTTGAATAAAATCAAACAAGGATTCCAAAGAAATTTTTCGTAAGATTTTCAGAATTTGTTTGATAATTATTTTAAATTTTTAATTGTACTAGTGTCAAAGTCCAGAAATGATACCCGTGGGTATTGTGGACTTTTCAGTATTACCACCGACCTCAGAAAATTTTTGTGATTTTATATGATGTGTAAAATTTCACAAGGATTCCACAAAACTAAAATTCACAAAAATTGGATGAGTATAAAAATTCTAAAAATTCACGGACAGTAGCAAAATAGGAAGATTAAAGGGTGTGACCCCTCTGTAATCCACGAATTTTTAAAAATTCAATACAAATCCAATTGATCTGAAATTTGGAATAGATGTTCGAAACTTAATTGGGGATCACTCTGTGAAATTTTATGATTTTAGGAGGCCTGTGGTGTTCGAAATCGATTTTTCAAGTCCGGATAGAAATCTGGATCTGAAAAATAGAACACCAATACTTGCAATGGAGTGGTGTTAAAGAAGCATACAAGCAAACAATGGATTTTATAATGCACCACTCCACTTAATTAAGTTTTTGGGATCCTGAAAGCAAAGTTTAATATATTTTTGGTAGTTTTAATTAACTATGTGACCAGAAAGAGGAACTAACCTGAATTTCGAGGGAAGAAAAGGAACTTTGAGCTCTCGCTTCCAGATTCCTGCTTTCCCGCTGTAGTTCCTGCACACACAAAAGAAAGAAAGAGAAGGGGATGAGATACACTTCAAGCAAGAGAAAATTAATTAAAGCAAAGCCTTGCCTCCCTGGCAACGGCGCTAAAAAGTGATAGCGATTTTACGCGGTTTGTTAATTAGGTCGTTGTAACGCATAAATCCGCTTTCGCTCTTAAATTTATAATCCTAGATAGGTAAGTATCTAGGGTCGTCCAAGGAGGCAATATGGTTACAAAATTGTTTCTCTTGCTAGGAATATAAATCTCAACTTTCTTTTTGGTATTTTTTTAAATATATCATTTTTTTTGTTTTTAAGCTAAGGCAACATGCGAACTGATGGCGGGAAAAGTGATTTACACTTCAATTTAAATACTACTTCTATGTGGCAAGTAGAGCCTCTCCCTAAGCTCACTCTAGGCAAGTGGAGGCCTAGAATAATTAGGGAGAGGGAGTGAAGAATGCTGAAAATAAGCTAATAGAAATGCAAAAAAAAAAATGCAAAGAAGGCAACTAGATAATTGATAAAGTGTTTTACAAAAGGCTTAGTAGAGGAAAGCTTGTACTACTAGAAAAATGCAAATAAGAAAAGAAAACACAAATCCTCTAGATAGATGGTGAAGAAGAGGGCTTCTTGCTCCAAGGTTGGTGGCTCCCAATCTTGAAAAGAGTCCTTCAACTCCTTCCTTGCAGTGCTCTGCCAAGGTGATGTCCTCCAAGGCAAGCCCTAAGGGGGCGTGCCCTAAGCTTCTCTCAAAGGGTGGACATCCACCCTAGGTCCTTCTCCCTTGCCTGGCCATCCTCCTTGAAGTGGAAGAGTCCTCCTCCTTGGCGTGGCCCAAGTTGAAGAGAGTGGGGAGAAGAAGGCACCAAAAGGGCTGGTGATGTGCCCCTTTAATCTCCTTCTCTACTCCTTCTCCTTGGGTGTAAGTATAGGTGGATGTAGGTAGAAAAATACAATAATGGAGGATGCCCCAAAATGGGGGTAGGTGGTAGCTTTTTATAGAATAGGAAGGGGGCTATGGTGACCTTTGAATTGGATGGCCAAGATGAGTTGATGGAGGTGGTTGGAGATCCCATGGCCATGGAGAGTTGGCGCCACCTTAAGGGACACCAAGGGGGTTGTTATGGGTGTTGACATCCCTTAGTGTTGGCACCAAAATGGGCTTTCTAGAAGGCAATTAGGTGGCTCCACCTTAAGGTTCTAGAAGGGGGTATGTGGATGGCTAGGATGTGTTATATGGGTAGGTGTAGGGTGGATGAAGAGGCTGAAAGTTGGCGCCAAAATGGGGGTGGTTAGGGGTGGTTTTTGCGGCCAACTTGAAGTGTCCTTTGGTGGAGATAATGGGGTGAAGGGGTGGCTAGGTGGTGGCGCCAACTTAAGTAGGGTAGCTAGCTTAGGTAGGCTTGAGTTGGTGGAGCTAGCTAGGGTTGATTTTTAAGGTAATGGATGGCCAAGGAGCTGGTTGTTAGCTAAGCTAAGCTAAGATAAGATAAGCTAAGCTAGCTTAGCTAAAGGTGGAGTAGAGGAGAAGGTAATGGAGCTAGGGTTTGGAGGAAGGAGTTGAGGAGGAGAAGTCTGGAGCTGGAGCTGGAGCTGGCTGCTGCTGAAGAGGCTGGCATGGGGCTACTCTAGCTGGCTTAGCTTGCTAGTTCTTTGCTAGTTGCTAAGCCAAGCTAAAGTCAGCTAGCTTCTACCAAAATGAGCTGAGGTAAGCTAGGTCTGGTACTCCTGGGGAGAATCAAGCTGGTTGAGGCAGCTAAGGTAGCTTAGCTCAACTGAGTTGAGCTAAGCTGAGTCCCCGGGAGTTGGACTTGAGCTTCCTGAGCTGGGATGAGTTCTTCTTCAGCTGGCTGGAGCTGAGTGGAGCTGGATGTAGCTAGATCTGAGCTGGGGTGAACTCCTGTCAACTTAACTGAGCTAGCTAGAGCTCCCTTTGGACTAGTGGGAGCTGAGATGAGCTAGACTCAGCTAAGTTGAGCTGGATCTGTGCTGACTTGAGCTAGGGTGAGCTAAGGTGAACTCTCTTGAGCTGCCATCCAGCTAAGATTAGCTGAATGGAGCTGGGATGAGCTAACCCTAGTTCAAGTAAGCTAGGTTCCAGCTACGGTGAGCTGGATCAAGCTGAAGTGAGCTGGATCAAGCTGAGGTGAGCTGGATCAGGCTGAGGTAAGCTGGATCAGGCTGAGTTCCAGCTAGTCTGGGCTTCTCCTTCACCATTTACCTTCTTGAGTGCGAGGGTTTTAGGGATCTATATATCTGTTCATCCCTAACACTCTCAAAAACATATTAAAAAGACAATAAAAAATGCAATGCATGCCTAACCTATTTTATGCCTAAATGCAGCCCAAAAACCCCTTTGCGGAGTAAAATCCTAAGAGCTAGGTTTGTTTTAATGCATAAGAATGATGATAAACTGGCGTTTATCAGCAGCCCCCCCAATTCACAATTCGGTCGGGCGCATAGCAGTAGCAGCAGCAGAGCATGCATAGTGGCAGTGCAGTGCGCGCGTGCATGCGCATGCCAGTGCATGGTAGGATGCACACAGCAGGGTGCCGCGCGATCAGCATGCATGATAGGCAGGGTAGCGTAGTGCGGGTGCAAGCGCGGTTGGAGCCAGCTTTCAGTGACAACTGGGCTGACCTACAACGACGCTTACAGCCGCTGCTACTTCATTGCAAGCCAGTAGAGCTAGCTAAGGGCGTGAGCGAATGTGAGCTATCTACAGCAATGTTTCCAGCGATAAAAGGTCCTTTATCCATTTTTAGCCTATTCTCCTCCACTATAAAAGGACCTACACCCCCTCCCTTTCAAGCCATCTCTACCTACTCTACTCCCACCTACTCCCAAGCTCTAGCAAGCCTACCAACGCTCCATTAAAGCTTGTTCTCAAGCTCCCAAGGCACCAATTAGTGTAGTGAACCTCTGGCCCACCAAATATTCCTCCAATTTCCCATCCCCATTTATAGGTTGGCTTGGAGCCATCCTCCCACCTCCATTCCAATAGCAGATCACCTCTATCTTCTCACCTCCATTCCAGAGCCATGCCAAAGCTTTCCTCAAGCCGACGTCCTCCTGCATCTCACCTCCGTTGTCCTGCTCCTCACCTCCTTCATTCGAGCTTCCGCTAGGCGTCGTCGTCTCACCGAACAGCTGATTCGGTAGAATTTCTCTCACCCCCCTCTCTTTTTATGCTTTCATAGTTGATTGTAATAGACATTGGATTGATATATATACCATTTTCGTTCCACATCTCTATCTTATGATATGTTTGCTTGTTTCTTCTTACAAAAATATAAAAAAATAACAAAACCCTAAAATACTAAAAAGAAACGAATCGAAGCGTGGTTTTCACGTAAAGTAAACGTTGCCTCCCTATGTTCAACCCGGGACTCCCATGGAGTTTCGATATAAATTTTATCTGATCAACGTGTTTTGCAACTACGACGATGGGTTACTTGTAACCTCGATTTCTAATGCGCCAAGCGTGTCCGACCTTTTTGGCACCGTTACCGGGGAGACAATAGAATTTACTTTATTGTTTATTGCATTTCTTTGCATTTACATAGCACTAACCCTACTTGTCCTTGATCTACTATCTTGCAGGTACCCTAGCATGGAGATCCAAGTGCGGTAGATCGGAGTAAAGTGCGGGTAGAGTACTCTGTAAGTGTCCCCCATATTCCCCCCCACTAGTTCATTTCGCCACACTCATAACCAAAACATAATCTACTTAGGTGTTTGCATAAACCATAGGATAGAATTGTTTGTCTTGTTTGCCACCTTCATCCACCTCACCCCCGCATATAAAAAAAAGCAAAAAAAAGAGATACATTCTGTGGGACAAATCAATATACACACTCTATACACTCACATTTGAGGCACATAATCGGACTTGATTTTCATCTACTCAACCGGGCTTCCAACCTGTGGACCTGGTACACGAATTCAACACATAAAAGAGTAGAAAGCATATTAGGTTAACCACCTTTTTGTGTGCCTTAATCGGTGGTGCATTTGAGCCAATTGATTGAATTGTTTGGGCTGCACCACCTAAACTAAAAGAGGTTCATTTTCTAGCTGCCCCATAGGATTCAATAATTAGGTCAAGCCAGGCACTCCATATTTTTCTTGATTTCTAAAGGAAAATACTTGAACATGTGCTTTCAACAACAAACTTGGTTTGCCTCACAAAACCTGGTTGAAAACACCTAATATTTGAATCCTAAAAGCTATTAAGCAAGATCCAAGCCCTAAAACTCACCTCATCATTAATAATCTTGCTTGAAAACCTCTTGGTTGTGCACATTCACACATTCTCAAACAAATCATTAAGGGCACAACCCATTAAGGGCCCATCACATTCCAGAGCACCAATTTCCCAAGCCTAACTAAAATCAATTAGACATTGGCCTTACAGATTCATTCGCTCGTTGGGATCCAGATTGAGATTATTCACTATTAACCTGCTTATACAAGTCAATCTGATGTCTAGCTAGGGTAGTAGTGTCAAACAACTGCAGCTGGGGGGTACACTAGGAACCGGAGGCGCAAGCCAAAGGAAGAACCTTCTCCCCAGTCCCTCCTAACTAGTTGGATTGCCTGGACATAAGTAGAGTAAATCGTCCATAATCTTAGGATGGATTCTGAGAGTCAGTAGACCTTAGGCTACCCTATCTAAGGATAGGCTTGTATTCTTGTGCTGTAGGGTTCCCTCTTTTCTTGTCCTTCCAACTTCCTTCCAGTGTATGTTTGAGAGGAGGTCATTGAACCCTAGATTGGAAGGACCTTTAGACCATTCTAGGAGGTAGAGTGTTGAACGATTTACGAAGCTACGCTAACGTGTTCGGTTTTGGAAAACCTGTCGTTGTAGTTCGAAAGCGAAGGATTCGTGTTCAACAAATAAAATTTATACCGAAATTAAAATTCTGGGTCGAACACAGGGAGGCGAACGTTTGATTTAAAAACTTCGCGTTTCTTTTTATTTTGTCACAAAGAAATTCAATTTAAACTATCTAAGTATCTACAACAAATAAAAGAGAGAGAGGGAGTAAGAGAGAGAGAAGGAATACTATACATGGAAATCAAAATGAGATGTAGAATAGACAAGGAATTTATCATAAAAGAGTTCTTTCGTTACAACTAGAAAACATAAAACAATTACTCTAGAAAGCATTAAAAGAATGGAGGGAGAAATGTCCTCCTCGACGATCGCTCGGAGGACGAATAGACTACTCTAGAAAGCAGTAAATCTATACTAGAAAGCAGTAAAAAGAATAGGGAGAGAGAATCCTCCTCGACGGTCGCTTGGAGGACGAGCCGGACGGGACGACGCCTGGACGAAGGAGAACGAAGCGGGACGAAGGAGGACGAAGCAGAAGAACGGGAATGAAGCAGCACGCCGTCGTCGTCGCGGGATCCACTTCCGAAGGGGGACGAAAATTTGGACTTTATCTCGCGAGAAGCATCCCGGGTGTGGGACAAGCTTCTCTTGAGCTTTGGAGAGGTAGAGAGGAGAAGGAAGGGATGCAAATTTCGTATGGAGGGGGTCTCCTTTTATAGTTGCAAGGAGTGGGGGCAAAATGGACATTACATCTTCAAAATAATAAATAAGGGGTCTTTAGTGACGGATAAAACCGTCGCTAAAGCCCTCAACGTGGGCGTAGCCGTCGCACCCACGCGCGCCCGCTCGGCTGCCCGCGCTTAACCCCTACGCACGTCGCTTGATTTTCAGCCGTCCGATCGCGAGATCGGACGGCTTAGATCGCGTCCGCGCCCGCTGCGTAGCGCGCCCGCCCGCGTGCGATCGCACGTTACGCCCGACGTGTAATCGCGCGTCGTCCTGATTGAGCGCGCGCGGCCGTTGGATCTTCATCTGACGGTCGTGCGCGCCCGCTCGCCCGCGCCTTCCACCCCCTCACCGCGGCTCGAACCCGCGACCTCCGCTTCGCCCGCAGCTGCGTCGCCGCTGCGCTACGCGGGTGAAATGGTCGCGCGGACGCTTTTAAGCGCGAGCGACCGCAGCCGTTGGATCGAGATCCAACGGCGGAGAGGAGACGATGCGCGGTCTTCACAAGACGCATGCGGCCGATTGGGCGGCTGAGATGGCGCCACGTGGCGCCATCTTGGCCGTCCATCTTCTGGAAGTTGTAGATGGTGCCATGGATGTCGGATTGACTCGATTTTTGTGTCGTTGGGCTGCGATCGTCGATCCGAATTCATCCGTGTGGTCGGATTTGCCATCTGAAGTGTAGATTTACACCATCCTGGCCCTTGATCTTCTAGGGTTCCCCGGTATCTATCTGATGCTACGGATGTCTGATTAGGGCGATCTTGGAGTCGTTGAACTCCAATCGTCGCTCTGATCATATCCATACGGTTGGATCTTTAATCCGAGGCCCCGATAAAATATTTGCCCTGTCCAAGCACATAAAAGGAGATAATTAACCTCCATTTTATTCAAACTACTCTAAATGCAAGATGATGCATGTAATGCAATATTTATATCATGAAATGCAATCCTATGCTTAAGAACATGCATAAATAGACATTTTAAGTAGTGTAAATGTGTTTACATCATACCCCCATGCCTATCTTTTGCTAGTCCCTAGCAAAAACTATATGCTATTTATAAAAGAATTAGGTTAGATTATTTGGACCTGAGTTATTTTCAATCATTAAGAAATTGTCTACTTAAGAACTGAACTTTCAAAGACACAACAGTGCCCGGGTATCAGCCAAAATGCAGACCGCCTCAAGCCTCGCCTTATTCAAAGAAAAATTTCTTTTTCTGTTTTTACTCTCTTTTTCTTTTGGATTTTCAAATTTTAGGGTTTAAGAGTGGCTTTCTACGGCCATTCAACTCACCCAAGATTTGATGAGAACCCTAAGTTTTAAGCATCTTATTGTGATTGTGATAGACTCGTTGACCGGCAATTAAAACGGACTTCGGATTTCTATGCCTCTAGGTGACCTCAAAAAGAATTCTGCCTAAAGGTGTATCTTTACAACCGGTAGCTTTCTCCCTACTTTTTTTTTTTTTTTAAACGGGGTCAACACAAGGGTGAATCCAGTGTATATCTCCCCGGTTTATTCTACTTCTCCGCTTCTTCCTAAGTGCTTTGGGAATTTTTAGTGCATTTTCTGAGCTGGGTTCTGGACAACCGGTCGATGAGCTGTTACCACCGACAACTTGCCAGCCATACTCGTGCGGCGAAGTGTGGCTTATTTCTTTTTGTTCTTTTCTCCTTTTTGATTTTTTTTTTTCTTTTTTTTTTTTTTTTTTTTAAGTAGGTGGCTTCCCTGGTCTAAGATTTACCTAAAGGCAGTAAAAAGAGAAAGGTCCAGTGACTTGGCTCTGGACAACCTACCTATGGGCTGTTACCCACGATAACTTGCCAGCCATATCACCCTAGAAGGTTCATTAGCTACCCAATTTCCGTTAAAATCGCCAAACAACGAGTCAGTGCAAAGAAAGTGTGTAGATGCTTAAAACTCAAAATTCCCTTAAATCAGAGGGCGGGTTGACAAGTCGTGTACTTATCACCCAAACTTATTTATTCCAATTATAATAAAATTCAGGTTGGCAAGAACTCGAAAAACAAATCCACATTTTAGTGGATACATAGGCTGATTAAGTCTAAAGACCTGAAGGGTCTTTGTGTTCAAACCATAATATAGTATTTCTTAAGATCGAAAATTTTCTTAAACCCAAATTCTCTTTCCTAATTTTGATTTTTTTTTTATATAAAATAAAACAAATCTACGGAGCTGACGAATGAATTCAAAGATAAATATCCATCCCCCCATGCCTATCTAATGCAATGTCCTCATTGTATTAAAAAGACATAAAACAAAGTGGAAAAGCGTAGAAAGCACCTGAATTGCGTGGATATCGGGTCCGCTCCGAGATGAAAATGAAAAAGAACTGTATATGTGCTGAGTTTAGTGCCTTCAGCTAGGCACACTATACAAAGAAAAGAAATGAAGAATTCAGAAGTGCAGGTCAAAATTAGAATAAACAGAAGAATCCTCCGACCTGTCAATAGAGGTCCACAGATGTGGACCAGATTGTGGTGCAGACCCACACCCCATAATCGAGAATATCTTAGGTTCTGGATAAAAATTACCCAAAACCTAAAATCAGAATGCAAGCGGGGTCGGGCCTGCGATTTGTGAGGATGCAACCCAAGGCCAAAATGTCGGGTTACAGAGAATTGAAGCTCAAAAGGATAATCGTTAAATGTGTGCTTGAGTTTGACATCCTCGAAACAAATGTCGTAAGGGTTCTGATTTGATGGTTTCAGCTTAAAAGGAACCCTTCGACTCAATCTTCCATTTCCTCCAAAATTGACTTCCCAAATCAGAATTTCCCAGCTCCTATCCTCCTCATTCGGCATATCAAATTCCATGACCTCTTGTATATTCATCACCCCGTCTGGAATCTCCAAGTCTAAATGATGTGGCAGAATCAAAATTGACTTGGGTCTAATTATCTCAGAATTAGAATCATCAATAAGCTCAACAAGGTGTAACTGATAATCAGGGCATTGAATTGATTCCTCCAGAAAATGCGATTCTGGATCTGTATCGTGTGCCCTAATAAGATCAGTTTCCTCAGTTATTGGGCTATCAAATGATCTATCAAATTCCTCAGGCCCAATCGTCTCACAAAAATCATGATCTGAAAACTCGTGTGAGACTTCGCAACTTGAATCTTCACCATCAGGATCCGTATCAATGTATGTCCCAAAATCATTTGTCACTTTGCGTTCCAAGGAGACATACGTTTCCTCGTAACCCGGCTCAGGGATTTCAGGTGAAGAAATCAAATCATCCTTAATTGGTTGTTTTAATTCAATCTGGTCAGCCTCGTAACACATGTTCCCCCCAACAGGTGCCTGAGCGGGTTCTGTCATTGGCTTTCCTGAAGAGGGTTCATCCTGGGAATCATCCCAAGATTGAATCAAAGCAACTACGAATCTCATCCTCAATTTCGCTAATTTCCGGAGTAGAAACTCACCCGGGTTCTTATCATTAACATCCTGGTGCCAATCCAACAAAGACTTGTTTAAATCATCAATCATTTCAATCAGAGGCTCCAATCTCTCAACGCAAGGTATTGGCTGAACTTCTAAAGATTGTATGATATTTCTCAAGTTAGCCAGAACCTTATCTTGAACCTAATTAACCTGAACCAAATGAGTTGGTTCAGGATTGGGCGGGTTTGACGTCAAAGCAGAGGAATTAACGAATTGAGATTCGTTATACCCTTCCTAAAAATAGGTCATTTCAGAATGTTCAAAGGATGGTGATGACCTAAAGGCAGTGAAATCAGAGGATGGGTAAGGATCAGTGTATCCTTCTTGATTGTAGATCGCATTAGGTTGTTCATGAAAGGAGGACAATCTATAATCGATGCAACTCTGAGAAGGATAGAATTGAGAATCAAAGTGTTCAGGGTTAGACCCTAAACACGGGGGTCCGGAATTGTATCCCCAATCCGAATTATCCCAACTAACTGATGGTCGATTACAATACGAGCTGGGATAATTGTCATGTTGAGGATAATTTACAACAGGAGGGAAAGAGCGGGAATGCGTGAAATATGTGGAAGGATTCATGAGACACGGGAGGAAGAAAGGTGCCCTGCAATACAAACAATCAAACCTGTCCTTAAATAGGTTAGCCTACAGACCTACAGACTCCCAAAACCCGTCTTGAGATAAAGGAATGATTTGATCTACTTCTGTCTGTTCAATCCAACCAGTTAGAAGGAGGGACTGGGGAGAAGGTTCTTCCTTCGGCTTGCGCCTCCGGTTCCTAGTGTACCCCCCAGCCGCGATCGTTTGACTCTGCTCCCCTAGCTAGACATCAGATTGAACAGTAGAAACAGACTAATCGAAAATAATCTCGTTCTGAGTTCTGAAGAGCGAGTCCAATCCTTAAGGCCAACGTCTACTCTGTTTTATTTAGGGCTAGGTTTGAATGTGCTTTGGAATGTGATGGGCCCTTTAAATGGGTTGTGCCCTTAATGATTGATTTCTTTGTGTGTGCGTGCACAACCAGTGGTTTTCAAGCAAGATTATTTTTGATGTGGTGAATTTTAAGGTTCAAATCTTGCTTAGTAGCTTTTAGGATTCAACTTTAGGTGTTTTCAATCAAATTTCATTGGCACACCAGGTTTTGCAAGCACAGGTGAAGATATTTTCCTTTAAAGTTTAAAAAGAATGTGGAGTGCCTGGTAGATCCCTAAGAGTTGAACCTAATTGGCAGCTACTTGATGAGTTGATTTTATTTGAAGTGGTGCGGCCCAAAAAACTCAAACAACTGGCCTGATGCACCACCTAATTAGGCACACAAATGATTACCTAATCTGATTTCTTACTCAATTATGTGTTTGGATGTGTGTACCGGCTCCTAAGATTGGTTTACCGGTTGAGTTAGAAAATCAGATGAGGTTGTGTACCTCTGTGAGATTTTTTTTTTATTTTTTTCTTTTTTTAATGTGGGGGTTGGAGTGAGTATGGATGTCAAACAACAAACAATCTAACCTTAGAGTTTATAAGAACACCTAGGTTGATTGATGTTTGAATTATTATGTGATGAAATGAAATCTAATGGGTGGGAGGTGGGGGATAACTTACAAAACCTTCCACAGCACTTTACTCCGATCTACTGCTTTTGCCTGTCTCAAAAGAGTACCTGCAATTACAATAAGAAAGGAAAAAAAAAAGTGAGGTAAATGATTTGTAAGTTACAAAATGCGAAGAGAAATCAAAGAGCGTTGCCTCCCCGGCAACGGCGCCAAAATGTTGAACGATTTATGAAGCTACGCTAACGTGTTCGATTTTGGAAAACCTGTCGTTGTAGTTCGAAAGCGAAGGATTCGTGTTCAACAAATAAAATTTATACCGAAATTAAAATTCCGGGTCGAACACAGGGAGGCGAACGTTTGATTTAAAAACTTCGCGTTTCTTTTTATTTTGTCACAAAGAAATTCAATTTAAACTATCTAAGTATCTACAACAAATAAAAGAGAGAGGGAGTAAGAGAGAGAGAAGGAATACTATACATGGAAATCAAAATGAGATGTAGAATAGACAAGGAATTTATCATAAAAGAGTTCTTTCGTTACAACTAGAAAACATAAAACAATTACTCTAGAAAGCATTAAAAGAATGGAGGGAGAAATGTCCTCCTCGACGATCCCTCGGAGGACGAATAGACTACTCTAGAAAGCAGTAAATCTATACTAGAAAGCAGTAAAAAGAATAGGGAGAGAGAATCCTCCTCGACGGTCGCTTGGAGGACGAGCCGGACGGGACGACGCCTGGACGAAGGAGAACGAAGCGAGACGAAGGAGGACGAAGCAGAAAAACGGGAACGAAGCAGCACGCCGTCGTCGTCGTGGGATCCACTTCCGAAGGGGGACGAAAATTTGGACTTTATCTCGCAAGAAGCATCCCGGGTGTGGGACAAGCTTCTCTTGAGCTTTGGAGAGGTAGAGAGGAGAAGGAAGGGATGCAAATTTCGTATGGAGGGGGTCTCCTTTTATAGTTGCAAGGAGTGGGGGCAAAATGGACATTACATCTTCAAAATAATAAATAAGGGGTCTTTAGTGACGGATAAAACCGTCGCTAAAGCCCTCAACGTGGGCGTAGCCGCCGCGCCCACGCTCGCCCGCTCGGCTGCCCGCGCTTAACGCCTACGCACGTCGCTTGATTTTCAGCCGTCCGATCGTGAGATCGGATGGCTTAGATCGCGTCCGCGCCCGCCCGCGTGCGATCGCGCGTTACGCCCGGCGTGCAATCGCGCGTCGTCCTGATTGAGCGCGCGCAGCCGTTGGATCTTCATCTGACGGTCGTGCGCGCCCGCTCGCCCGCGCCTTCCACCCCCTCACCGCGGCTCAAACCCGCGACCTCCGCTTCGCCCGCAGCTGCGTCGCCGCTGCGCTACGCGGGCGAAATGGTCGCGCGGACGCTTTTAAGCGCGAGCGACCGCAGCCGTTGGATCGAGATCCAACGACGGAGAGGAGACGGTGCGCGGTCTTCACAAGACGCATGCGGCCGATTGGGCGGCTGAGATGGCGCCACGTGGCGCCATCTTGGCCGTCCATCTTCTGGAAGTTGTAGATGGTGCCACGGATGTCGGATTGACTCGATTTTTGTGTCGTTGGGCTGCGTTCGTCGATCCGAATTCATCCGTGTGGTCGGATTTGCCATCTGAAGTGCGGATTTACACCATCCTGGCCCTTGATCTTCTAGGGTTCCCCGGTCTCTATCTGATGCTACGGATGCCTGATTAGGGCGATCTTGGAGTCGTTGAACTCCAATCGTCGCCCTGATCATATCCATACGGTTGGATCTTTGATCCGAGGCCCCGATAAAATATTTGCCCTGTCCAAGCACATAAAAGGAGACAATTAACCTCCATTTTATTCAAACTACTCTAAATGCAAGATGATGCATGTAATGCAATATTTATATCATGAAATGCAATCCTATGCTTAAGAACATGCATAAATAGACATTTTAGGTAGTGTAAATGTGTTTACATCATAGAGGTTGAGCAATATCCAAGCAGATCCCATGACTGATTAACAACTACCTCCCCCGCCTCCGAACCAACAGGAGCTGATTCAGAGGTAGTTGGAAGAATTGCAGTAGATGCAGTAATGGTTCCAATGTATGCATGGTCAGGGTGCTCGGCCCTTGAAGGATTTTTATGATCCTTCAAACTATGGGGAACGTCCCGGCGTCATGATTCCTACCGGAGACGTAGAAATCAAGCCCCAAGTCTTAAGTTTGATTAAGCATTTCCATGGGCTTGGCTCAGAGGACCCATTCCAGCACCTGGAGGATCTGACCACTTTGGTTCAGATCACCAGAGAAAGGAATGTGAACGAAGAGCTAATGATCATGAGGCTTTTCCCCCACTCTCTCAGGGATAAGGCCACACATTGGTACCGAACTATAGGAAGGTCGATTGAAACTTAGGCTACTCTTAAATCGACTTTCTTGAAGAAATTCTTTGCTATCGGAAGGACCAATGCCTTGCGATGGGCGATTACCACTTTCGCCCAGCGGCCGGGGGAACCGTTTCATGGTGCATGGGAGTGATTCCAGGAACTTTTGAGGAAGTGTCCACACCACGAGGTGCTGAAATGGCAACTCGTTCAGATTTTCAATCACGGGTTGGTTGAGCAACTCCATAATCACGTGGACGCTTCTTGTGGAGGCACTTTCCTCTACTGGGATGTAGATAGCGCATACGACCTGTTTGAGGAAATGATCGAGAACTTAATTAATCACGCCTCCATGGATGCATTCAATCGGTCTCAACAACCTAGGTCAAGTGCTAATGAGATCCAGGATTCTCATTCATTTGACATGGAATTAATTTGTAATAAACTGGATAAAATGGACTTGGTTGCTAAGAAAATGGAAGAATGGATGTCTGGGAATTCAGGAAACACTTCTTTACCCACTCAATCCCAAAATTCGGGATTCCATTCCTTACGAGCTCCCATGGGGTGGGAATTCTTGAACCAACTTGATTTGGCTCAACCTGTGAGCCAGGATTTCTCGGAACCATATGGGTTCCAAACTGGGGCCTTTGATCCCAGTTTCTCTGATCCTTCCTTCTCTTATCCTCGTTTTATGAGGATGCATATGCAATGCAGGAGAATGTTAGGTCCAACCCATATTCCAACACTTTTAACTCGGGATGGAGGAACCACCCTAACTTCTCCTGGAAAAATCAGGGGCAACAAACCCAATCTCAACCTAGCAACTATGCATCTCAACAACCTATGGGTCAGGGTCAAGTATACACCCAGTTGCCCCCGAGACTAGTTAATCAGTCATCTTGGAATGCCAAACAATCCACGGGGTAGGCTGATTTAAACTGGCAGATGGTGGAAATGAAAGGGTCCATGCTTCAGCTTATGCAACAAATGAAGACATCCTTGAATAACTTGCAATTCGGGTTAATTGTAAACACCTGACAACTTGGATCCCTACCATCTCAACCCGTACCCAACCTGCGTAATGTGCAAAATCAGGGAAATAGAGCCCAAGGGTATGGGAATCAAATGGATGCATACGTACATGCTCAGGTGGTTGAGTAGGGTCCGTCTTCTTCTTCTTCTAGTTACATGACCAACCAAGGCCCTCCAATCTTCACTAATCCACCTCAAGACCCAAACCCTTATGCCTCTGCAAACTCTATCACCTTGAGAAGTGGGAAGCAGACCCAGAACCCAGAATTACCTTCTAGAAGTCAAAATCCTAGGGAGCTTGAGAAAGAGAAGGAGGAGGTCAAAGAAGACAATAAGGCCTAGGGACCGGAAATTGAAAATTCCACCCATATCTCGTTCCCTGTGGCCCTATTGAAAACCAAGAAGAAGAAAACCCTAGATAGCAATGAGGAGCTTTTGAATTTATTCAAGAGCGTAGAGATCAATATTCCACTCCTTGATGCTATTAAGAACATCCTAGCTTACACTAAATTCTTGAAAGAATTGTGTACTCAAAAGCATAAGCTGAGAGAACCCACTTTGAGGAAGGTGATTCTCTCTGAGCAGGCAAGTTCTATGATCCTGCATCACCTTTCTCAAAAGAAGAAAGATCCAGGTGCCCCCTTGATCTCATGCATTATTGGGGAATACACTTTTGATAGGGCACTATTGGACCTAGGCGCAGCCATCAACCTAATCCCAACTTCTATTTATGAGAGGTTTGGGTTAGGTGAACTCAGGCCAACCTCAGTAACGCTACAATTAGCGAGCCGATCGGTCACCACACTGAGAGGCGTTATTGAGGATGTAATTATCAAGGTCAAGGATTTCTATTTTCCTGTAGATTTCCTCGTCCTTGACATGGATGTACCTAATGATTTGAGGAACACACCCATCATTCTAGGGCATCTGTTCCTAGCTGCCACTAAGGCCAACATAAACTGTGAAAGCAGTAGTATGGAGATCGCCTTTGGGGATAAGAAATTAACTCTGGATATTTTTAAGGGGATAAGAGGATTTGAGGATTATGGATTCATTGAGGAACTCGAGGATCAGGATCTTAAGACATGTTTGACAATCAATACACTTGAGGACACCATTAGCTTTAGCGAACCCAACGCACAACCCTCCTCCATGGTAGACCTGCCACATCCTGAAGAGGCTGTTGATTTTGTTCATTCCCAGCCTCTTCCACTGTATCGTCCTGATGAATCTTCATCAGCATCCTCCCTTCCTTCTATTCTAAACCCACCCCAGCTGGAATTAAAACCATTGCCCAAAAATTTGTAATGAGTTCTTAGGACCTGAAAACACGCTCCCTGTGATTATTAGTGCTGATTTGACTAAGGAGCAAGAATTGAGGTTAATTAAGGTTCTTAAGAACAACAAGGAGGCAATTGGTTGGACCAGCCACTACCTTAAGGGGAACGAGCCATCTTATCTTAATCATCGTATTTTCATGGAAGATGGATCCCGCCCTTCTTGAAGAATGCAAAGGAGACTAAACCTGAATATGCGAGAAGTGGTCAAGAAGGAGATAATCAAGTGGCTCGATGCTAGCATTATTTACCCAATCTCAGATAGTCCGTGGGTTAGCCCTGTTCAAATTGTACCCAAGAAGGCAGGAATAACCATTATGACTAATGAGAAAGGGGAAACCTTCACCACTCGTTCAACTTCTGCTTGGAGAGTCTATATTGACTATAGGAAGCTGAACACAACCACTAAAAAGGATCACTTTCCCTTGCCATTCATCGATCAAATCCTCGAAAGGTTAGCTGGGCAAAAATATTTGTGCTTCCTGGACGGTTATTCGAGATATAACCAAGTCCCTATCCATCCCGAAGACTAGGAAAAGACAACTTTCACATGTCCCTACGAAACCTTTGCATTCCGTAGAATGCCATTCGGGCTTTGCAATGCGCCTGCAACTTTTCAAAGGTGCATGCTGGCCATCTTTTCTGACATGGTGGGAGATTGTCTTGAGGTGTTCATGGATGATTTCTCCATTTTAGGAGATTCTTTTGAGTCTTACCTGGCTAACCTAGAATTGATCCTTTAGAGATGCATCAAAACACGGCTGGTCCTTAGCTGGGAAAAGGGCCACTTTATGACTCAGGAAGGCATCATCCTGGGTCACGTGGTCTCTAATCGGGGAATTGAAGTTGATAGAGCTAAGGTGGATGCTATCTCTAGACTTCCTCCACCCACATTCGTAAAGCAGATTCGCTCTTTCCTTGGGCATGTGGGTTTTTACAGAAGATTCATTAAGGATTTCTCGAAGGTTGCTCGGCCCTTGAGTAACCTTTTGGCCAAAGACACGCCATTCGAGTTTGATGAATCATGCCGTAAGGCATTTGATTTATTGAAAATGGTAGTCACCTGTGCCCTAGTATTGCAACCACTGGTCTGGACAACCCCATTTGAGATTATGGTTGACGCATCTGATTTTGCAGTCAGGGCTGTGATGAGAACCTCATCATGAGCCATAACTAGCTCATTTTGACCCAATACAAAGGATAAAAGCTCCTACATAACTCAAGGAAAGGCTTAACTCAGAGAATTCTGAGTTCAAGGAGAAAATAAGTCATAAGGGGTAAAAATGCAATTTTAGCAGTATAATCTGCATACAGGGTAATTCAAGGTCCAAACATAGGTCAAAGCAACTTAATAAGAATAAAAGTGGGATGAGATGATCTAGCAAGGGCTACAGAAATTCCAAGGAACTAAATGATAATCTGTAACCCTAAAACAAACCCACTTCAATTCACGAGGTTCAAGGCAAAGCAAAAATGGAATAAACCCTCTAAAATTCATAGAAAAATAATCTCTAGGGTTTAGAACCTTCAATTTGACCATAGGAACCCATCTTGACCTACATTGAGAACCATACCCAATTAATAACTTAATTTGGGTTTTTACGTAAATTGACCAGTCAAACAAGGTTTAATCTGGAAATAAAATTCACCATCAGATTCCTTAGGTCCTAACTAGTCATGTATAAAAACTTGAGCCTAAGAAGAAACCTTCTTGACCAACTTTACACTTTGGTCCTCATATGTTTACTTTTTGGCCCTCAACTTTTGAACCCTCGCATTTTGGCCCCTAACTCTCCTTCGTTCTTTGCGTTCAGGTCTCCCCTGCAAAACCTGCCAGCACCATGCTCCGGCGACCTTGCGCGGAGCATGGCGCCGCGCAGGGTGAGGGGGAGAGCCTGGCAAGTAAACCGGGGGTGCCCTACGTCGTCAGCCGTCGCAGGGACACCCCCTGGTCGCTGTAACCCACCATACCGGCCGTGCGAACGCACGGACGGTATGGGTTTCCATCTCCGGCGTCCTCCGGCGAGGGAGACACGTCGTCTCCCTCCGCCTTCCTCCCTGATTCGGTTCCTATAAATACCCCCGTCGCTCCACCGTTCTTCGGAGCTCGGATCTGACGGAGAAAACCCCCAACTTTCCTCTCCTCTCACTCCGGCAGACACCCACCAGCTCCGGCGGTTCCTCCTCCTCCTCCTCTTCGCTCTGCCGCAATACCAGCAGCAGAGACTTCTTCCCCTGCTCTTCCCGTGCCACGCCGCACCCAGCTGGCGCCTCTCCGGCTCTCTGCTCGCCGCCGCCCCTTCCCCCGGGCATCTTCTTCTCCGGCGACAGTCGATACGACTGTCGCCCGCTCCGGCCCCTTCTCCTCCTGCTAAGTAGGTAGAACTCCTCATCTTCCTCCCCTCTTCCTTTTCCTCACTTTAAACATCTACTGGCGCCCTCGATTCCGACCCCTCACCCTCACCTTCTCCGCCTCCGGCCATCCTCCGGCGAGCCGCTCCCATCACCCCAGCAACCCACACGGCTCGCCGACCACCGCAGAACCTCCGCCTCCTCACCCTGATCAACCCCCGCCCTTCCACTTCCCCCACATCACCCTCTGCAACCCCACCGAACAAACCCATCTTCCGACCCACAGTCCGACCTAGGGCAGCCCTTGCACGCCGCCCCACGCCTCGCCACCACCCACACGAGCTTCGCCGCACTCTGGCGAAGCTCCCGGCACCTTCTGATTAGGCCGAGAGGCCGTTTTGCTGTGAACAGGTCACCCGACCTCCGCCGCCATTGCCGTGCAGAAGGAGCTGCTTCCGCCTGCAACTGCAGGCGTGCCACGCCCAGATTCGACTCCCAGGCCTTGCGAGGCATTTCGACAAAGCATCAGGCTCGCAGCTGGGGCGAAGGCCTTGCATGAAGCCACGATCGCCCGCTGCTTTCTCCGCTGCGGGCGCTCAATTAGGGTGGGACATTTAGTCCCACCTCGGAAAACTCTGAAGAGGCGCAGCGGTATAAAGCGAAAAAGTGCTGGAGGCTTACTGCCTCAGCACATGGGGTGAGGTCCCCTTCACCCGGCCGGTTACCCAGTCTCGTCCGCGCTCATGCCCCGCGGACCTGACCCAACCCGACTTAGACTGACCTGCACTCCTCGCCCACCACGCACGCCGGTGGGCGAGGACCCGGGCGCGACCCGTACCCGACTACCCGGCAGCTCTGGGAGAGCTTTCCCAAGAGTGGCTTCTGTGAGAGAGAGAGACGCGGGGGGGAGGGTAGAGTAGGTTTTGTCCTCTGACGTAAACTTTGAAGTGTGCAGGCACAGGTGAAGAAGAAGGACCGCGGAAGAAGAAGAAAGCTAAGGGAGACACTGTAGCAACAAGCGGTTTAAGTCGTCTGATTGAAAAATCAGACGACGTCCTGAAGGGAAAAGAGGAAGGAAGGAGAGACGACGTCTTGACAGGTAAAAGAACAGAAGAAAGAAGAAGATCTGAAGAACAAGGAAGAACAGCAGAAGAAGAAGAACGAAAGAACAAGGAAGAACGACACAGGTGAAGAAGAGGACCACAAGGAGATAAACACAAAAGAAGAACAGGAAGAACAAAAGCTAAAGAGGAGAAAGACAAAGAGAAAGAAAAGAAGAAAAGAAGAAGAACTCAAACTTTCATCTCTCTCCCTCTCTCTCCCTCTCTTTATTTTTTTTAATAGAACATGTATATCTCTAGAATACAACTTGCTCCCTGAGTTTGACCTCGGGAACTCTCTTTTATTTTTCCGAGTAAAAAAAAATTTATATATTTGAAATGATGGCAATAACTGGCTATACTACAACGCTATAACAATAAAACCCAGTTATCTCTCGAAGCCAACGTTTCATTTTGGTGCCGTTGCCGGGGAGCAACGGCTATTCTAGAGGTAAACATTCCTGTTTCTCTTTTTAATTTCTGATAATCTCCCCTCTTTTGTGCAGCTACAGGAAATCAAGAAGACAAGCAACCGCACGACAACCACTCCGAGGACAGGTAAATTTTTCCTCTCGCTATTAACCCCTAAACTCTAAAGAGGAAGAAAAGAAAAGAACAAGCAATATAGGGCTAACCTGTCTTCCATACTTAGTAACCATAAAGAGTTGCATGTTTTCAACTCATTAGTCCTGCACACTATTAAGGGTATTTAAGGGCTAACACATTCTTGCTTGAGCCCTAATTACCCAACAAAGAACTAACTGGACCAAGTAGAGCCAACATAAGATTCAACATTAGGGTTTTAGAGACACACTACTTAAATCAAGAATGGAGAAAATCCAAAAGAAGTGTGCCTAAACCATTGATTGAAAATACCTATTCAAAAGAAAACCTAAAACAATTGGCTCTCTAAACACTTGAACCCTAAAAGACAAGACCTAAAAGCTCTCAAAGAAAACAAGAGGTAAAGTTGACCCCTTGGGTAAACCAACCTTAAATTAGGTCACTCTTTGCACTTAAAAGACTAAAGTTCAAGTGAAACCTTAAGCACCCTGATCTTAAAATTGGTAGACTTAAGAGGTCAAGATCCCCATTCTGGTCTACCTGGAACCGCAGTGACAAGAGAGGTCGGGTGGGGGAAACCCTGTAACCCGTGGGGACGCTCTACCGTGTAGGGGTCTTCGCGGGACTCTCCCTCTCTGGCTGCCCAGGTAATTCTCAAGTGGACGATCTTTCTGATCATGGGGTCCATCTGCCCCGCACCTCTATAGTCACCCAACACATTTTTGGGTGTCTTGATTGGGTCCAGCACCTTCTAAACTTACCTCTTCCAACAGTGCATGTACGGAAGGAGGTCCTTAGGACCACCCTTAAGACCTCCTTTAGAAATTCGCTCTCGTCAAGGCCAAGCCTCGACGCCCGTGTTTGTGCAGCAACACCCTCACATTATTCTCTCTTCTGATTCAGAACCAAGTTCTTCTTCTTCCCCCATCATGGCTCAGCCAGTTGAGGAAGAAAATAATCTGGAACACCAGCTCCAGCGACTCAATGACCTCTTCCAAAACTTCGTGCACCCACCACAACGTCCTATGATGCGGGACCACTACAATCCTGCTGCGGTGGCCATTGAGCCTCGAGTCAGAATCCCGACTGGAGGACCTGATTCCGAATTAAAGCCCAACATGATTCATGCTATACCTAAATTCCATGGGCTTAATTCTGAAGATCCCTTCCAGCACATCAAACAGCTAAAGCATCTGGCCCACACTTTTGGATCAGATGCGCAAAATCGGGATATTCTTCTCATGAAGATGTTCTCCTTTTCTCTTATGGACAAGGCCGCCCATTGGTATCAAACTCAGACCCATCCGATCAACACTTGGGAAGAACTTCAATCCGAGTTTTTGAAAAAGTTTTTTCCCGTTGGTCGGACCAATGCCTTGCGCCATCAGATTACACACTTCACTCAACAATCAGGAGAACCTCTCCATGAGGCATGGGATCGTTTTCAGGATCTCATGAGAAAGTGACCCCATCACGGAGTTCCCAAATGGGAACAAGTCCAATCTTTTTACCAGGGACTCCGTGAGGACATCCGCCTTTTCGTCAATGCAACTTGCGGAGGAAACATCATGGGTCAACATGAAGACACCGTATGGGAGATTCTCGAAAACATGTGCGAGAACTCCATCAACAATGACTCCATGGGATTATTCGACAGGACGAATACCCGCGCAACGACGAATCCTAAGGGAGCACATGAGACGCAGGGCCTGTCCGCATCAGTCGACCTGGAATTAATGGCCAGTCGATTGGACAAGGTCTCAATCATTGAAAAGAAGGTGGATGAGCTGACTCAGCACTTGCAGCGAGCCACCTCCGCGCGTAACTCCTTTGCACAACCTCCTTCCACACAGGAGATTGTGCAAAACATCCTCCACCGATCTTCCCCTAGGATGGATCCATATCCATCCCCATCTGATTCTTGGATCGGAGGATCATCCGATCCTTTCTACACCAGCCGGGGGAACTCCATCCCCCCTTTCCCTGATTCTCAGGAGGTTCCTCAGACCTGCGAGGACCTCAACGCCATCCAGAACGACCCATTCTCCAACACTTACAACCCTGGATGGCGAAACCATCCCAATTTTCAGTGGGCGGGAAATTCCCAAACCCAAAGACCACCTTTTCAGTCCCGCCCACAGCCCTCTCGTCATTACCAGCCGCCTCAGCCTCGGCCCAACCCTACTTATCCATCAAGGCCAAATTAGGATCAAATGTCCCTAATCCTTCAGACTCTGGCCGACATTCAAAAAACGAATGCGGCTATTCAAAAACAGCACAAGGACGAACTTACAGAAGTTAAAACTCAACTGGCCCAGTTGGCAAATTCTCGCCAGCCAGGCACACTCCCTCCCCAACCTCTTCCTAACCCAAATAACGTGCCAACCCAGAAGCGCGTTATGAATCCAAATTTAGGCCACGCACAATGGATTTATCAGGCCCCTACTGCTCCATCTCCAGACGAGATGGAAGCTTCAACTTCTTATGCGGGATTTCAGCAGCAGCCACCCCTCTTACCAAACCCAAACCAAAATCAGGCCGGATTAAATTCTGTAACAACACGTAGTGGTAAAACAACTCAAGACCCGCATTATCCAAACCACTCCAAGCCTGATAACCATGACCCTAGGATAGTTATCCAAGATACCATTGTCCCAGATCCACAACCTGGACCTATCCTAGAAGAACCAACCAAGATCCCGTTTCCCGAGGCCTTGACCAAGGGAAAGAAAACCACCAAACCCGTGGCCCCTGAGGAGGACCTGGTCAAGCTCTTTGAGCAGGTCCACATAAACATCCCCTTGATGGATGCAATCCGCCACGTACCAGCTTACGCACGATTTCTAAAGAATATATGTACACCCCAGCGTAAGCCGCGAACCAAGGGAGGGAGCCCAATTGTTCTGTCAGAGCAAGCCAGCTCTGTAATCCTCAGTAGACTCCCACCCAAGGCAAAAGATCCTGGTACTCCCCTGATTTCCTGCAAGATAGGTGGTACCCAATTTGATAGAGCATTGTTAGACTTGGGTGCATCCATAAACCTGATACCCACATCCTTACTTGACCATCTAGAAGAATCTGAGCTAAAACCAACCGAGGTGACATTACAATTAGCAGATCGATCTATAAAGTCACCAAAAGGGATTCTCGAGGATGTTATCGTAAGAGTGCGGGATTTCTATTTTCCAGTGGACTTTATAGTCTTAGATACGGATGCACCTGAGAACCCTAGGGATACACCAATCATTCTAGGGAGACCTTTCTTGGCTACTGCTAGAGCCAACATCAGCTGTGAGGAGGGCCAAATAGAGCTTAAGTTTGGAGATCAAACACTGAAAATTGATATATTTAAGGCCCAACAAGGAATTAATTGCGGCGTCATCGAACAAATTTGTGACATCAGGACCTTGGTTGATGAATCACACTTCCAGGATGTCACGATTATGCCTCATCAACCACAGAAGGATCTTGACCCGCAAACAGAGGAGTCGAGTCCAGATATGAATAACCCAGTAACTCCCACCCTCGAACCTCACATCTATACTGAACCACCCACTGCTGCTGATAACCCCATCCTCGAACTGAAACCCCTTCCTGCTCACTTGAAATACATCTTTTTGGGTTTTAATCAGACCCTTCCTGTGATTATCAATTCCAACCTCAGTCCTGAATAGGAATCCCGTCTGATTGTTGTCCTCCACCAACATCGCAGAGCCATCGGGTGGACTCTCGACGATTTGACTGGAATAAGTCCCTCTTATTGTACTCATCATATCTATTCGGAAGAGGGCACACGACCTTCTCGTGAAATGCAGAGACGCTTAAACCCCAATCTGCAGGAGGTCGTGAAAAGGAGATCATCAAGTGGTTAGATGCCGGAATCATCTACCCGATCTCCGATAGTCGTTGGGTGAGCCCAATTCAGGTTGTACCCAAGAAGGCAGGACTCACCACTATAACAACTGAGACCGGAGAAATCATTCCTACCCGATTAGCCAACTCGTGGAGAGTCTGTATAGATTACTGCCGACTCAATTCCTCCACGAAGAAGGACCATTTCCCACTACCCTTCATTGATCAAATTCTCAAAAAACTTGCGGGAAATAGGTTCTTCTGCTTTCTTGACGGGTACTCCGGTTATAACCAGGTGGCAATCCATCCTGAGGACCAAGAAAAGACCACGTTCACCTGCCCCTTCGAAACATACGCTTTCCGAAGGATGCCTTTCGGTCTTTGCAATGCACCCGCTACTTTTCAGCGATGCATGCTTGCCATATTCTCAGATATGGTAGGTGATTATCTGGAAGTCTTCATGGATGACTTTTCAGTTTTCGAAGCATCATTCGACGATTGCCTCCAACACTTGGTCCAGATACTCAGGCGGTGCATCGATGTGAATTTGGTTCTTTCCTGGGAAAAGAGCCATTTCATGGTGCCTGAGGGAATTGTCCTGGGACACTCAATTTCGGAGAAAGGTATCCAAGTGGATCGAGCTAAGGTTAATCTGATTTCTCACCTTCCTATGCCTAGCTCGATCAGGGACATCCGTTCCTTTTTAGGGCATGTCAGTTTTTATCGACGATTTATCCCTGATTTTTCAAAAATCGCACGCCCCCTGACCACTCTTCTCTCCAAGGATGTTCCTTTCAAAATTTCCAAGGAATGCACTCAAGCATTTGAAATCCTGCGTGACCGAGTCACCCAAGCCCCGATCCTACAGTCCCCTGATTGGTCTTAACCCTTTGAGATCATGTGCGATGCATCCGACTTCGCTGTAGGAGCGGTTTTGGGGCAGAAAATTGACAGGAAACCTGTGGTCATTTACTACGCCAGCAAAACACTCGATGAGGCTCAGCGTAACTATACGGTTACTGAGAAAGAGCTGCTAGCTGTAGTATTTGCCCTAGAAAAGTTCAGATCGTACCTTCTGGGTTCCTGTGTCATCATATACTCGGATCACACAGCTGTGAGGCATCTCCTTGCAAAGAAGGACGTGAAACCTCGATTAATCCGATGGATCTTGCTGTTGCAAGAATTTGACCTTGAGATTCGCGACAAAGCGGGAAAGCAAAATGTGGTAGCTGATCACTTGTCCCGTCTTCCTTCTGAAATAATTGACCCTCCTGGACCCATCACTGAGCATTTTCCCGATGAGCACCTGCTGACTATTGGTACTAGCCTTCCATGGTTTGCTAATGTAGTAAATTACTTGGCATCTCATCAGATCCCGTCCGATTGGCCGAAGGCCAAGAAAGACAAATTACGCTCCGATGCCAAGTATTACATTTGGGAAGACCCGTACCTCTTCCGCATAGGTGCCGATCAGATCATCCGGAGATGTGTCCCGGAAGGGGAATTCAACGATATCCTCTCTTTCTGCCATGACCAGGCATGCGGTGGCCATTTCGCCAGGCATAAAACCGCATCAAAAGTCCTCCAGTGCGGCTTTTACTGGCCCACACTGTTCAAAGACGCATACAATCACTACAAGGCATGCAGTCGTTGCCAGACTTTGGGCAACATGAGCCATCGCGACATGATGCCTATGCAACCGATTCTAGTATGCGAAATCTTTGATGTTTGGGGGATTGATTTTATGGGCCCCTTTCCTGTTTCGGATGGTTTCGAATACATTCTGTTGGCTGTGGACTACGTGTCCAAATGGATCGAAGCCATACCGACCCGAACATGTGATCACAAAATCGTTCTCAAATTCATTCATCAACACATTTTCTCAAGGTTCGGGATTCCTCGTGCAATAATCTCTGATGGGGGGACCCATTTCACAAATGCTCAGTTTAGGTCACTGATGACCAAATACGGGGTGTCTCACCGAATCTCTACTCCTTACCACCCCCAAACTAATGGTCTAGCTGAGCTGTCTAATCGGGAGATCAAGAAAATCCTGCAAGTCATTGTTCGACCTGACAGGAAGGACTGGTCGTCCCGACTTCCGGAAGCATTGTGGGCCTATAGGACCGCCCACAAGACCCAATTGGGCATGTCTCCCTTTAGGCTGGTGTACGGAAAGGCATGCCACCTTCCCGTAGAACTGGAGCATAAAGCCTATTGGGCAGTACGAAACTGTAATCTAGATCTTTCCAAGGCTGGGACCCACAGAAAACTCCAAATCAGCGAGATCGATGAATTACGCCTAGACGCGTACGAGAACTCGCAAATCTACAAGGAGCGGGTTAAAGCCTTCCACGACAAACACATCTCGAGAAAGATCTTTCATCCTGGTCAAAAGGTCCTACTCTTTGATGCCCGACTAAAACTCTTCCCAGGAAAATTGAGATCCAAGTGGGTCGGACCATATTTGGTCCGACAGGTTTTTGGAAATGGAACAATCGAAATCAGTCCACTCAGCCACGATTCTGAACCTTTCATCGTGAACGGTCAGAGACTCAAGCCGTTCATTGATGTAACTTCTACTGATTTGGCTGAAACATCTTGTATCCTCCTTCCCCTTGAGCTTATTGCGCCCAGCCGATGGCGTAAAACTCAGCGCTTAACGGGAGGCAGCCCGTCATTCTCTTTGAAAAACTGAAACTTGTTCTAACACCTTTTTGCACTTGAGGTTCACCCTTGTAGACAGCCGACCCCACCTCAGATGCTTGCATCTGGGATTAGAAATCGTCCGCAAAAAAAAAAAAAAAAAAAAAAATTCAACCCGACCCATCCACTCATCCAAATTTCTATCTTAAGGAATGAACTAAGTTAAATAAAAACCCCCTAGGTTACAATGAGGACATTGCAAATCTTAGGCATGGGGGGTATGAAAGTGCAAAACTTGTAAGAAAAGGTTTCAAACAAAAAATTCACATATGCCAAAAACACCATAAAAATTAAAAATTTTTTCAAAAAAGAATAAAAGGAGAAGGAAATTTTGTGAAGGAGGAGAAGAGAAACAAAATGAAAAAGGAGCACAAAATTATGAGAAAAAGTGATAGTCATTAGTAAGGAACTAAGGAATTAACCTAAGTTCTAGACCTCATTCAAGAAAACAACTAAAAAGTGCACAATGAGATTAGTAAGAATGCAAACCTTAGGCATTCTTGAATAGACTCTTAGTACCCATTAAGATCTGGACACTCCTCAAGAGGTTGAGGAAAATGAAAAGCTGAAGTATTAGGTCTAAGGCTTAGGGAATATTTGGCCTCGTTAACTAATTTTTGGTTTACGGGACTCAGTAACCTAAGCACCCTAACCTCACACACAGCCTGGTTCAGTAAGCGTAAAAATCAAAATCACGCAGAAGCGTCGCAAAATTCTGAAAAGAACACCTAGAATAGGAGCAGCCGATCGACACAAGTTGATTTGGACGAGTTCCCAGCACGGAGAGGCAGGAAATCCCCTCGAAGATGCGTAACAAAATATCATCTCCTCGGTGCCTGTCTCTTAGGATATTTACATATCCTACTGGGGGCATGTAAGCACTCTGCTGATTCAGATTCCATGGATGGCATTATCTTGAAGTGTCAATTGCCAGGGTCTGGATTCGGCCACGGAACACCATGGATGGGATTATCTCGAAATCTCAATAGCCAGGGTTCCGGGGGTTGCCATGGGCGGTGCTATCTCGAAGCATCGATTGCCAGGAACCCTTGAGGATTGATGATGGGAGCAAGGAATCTGATACAGACCTGTTGAAAAGCCAATCCTAGGCTAGAACTAAAAAGAAAAAGAGAGAGAAAACTCTCCAAACAAAAAAATCTTCTATCTCTCTCTCTCTTACAAAACGCACTGCGAACTGAGCCAGGGCTAAAATCATTTCAAGCACGGGTGCTTTAACCACAAAGTCCAATAAACCTTAGGTTAGTTCTTATGGGCCTTAAAAACCTTTGCTAAAGACTGAGGCTAAAGCTAGATAGATTTGGATCTTGATTGGTACTAGAGTACCTTTTAGGCCTATGGTCAGCATTCTAACCTAATCTAAGCTCAAATGAAAAACACTTATCTGAAGCTATTAAGAACTTAATGGTCTAGAACAAGGATTGAAACCTTAAGTTTTTTGCTAAGGGACTAGCAAAAGCTAGGCATGGGGGTATGATGAGAACCTCATCATGAGCCATAACTAGCTCATTTTGACCCAATACAAAGGATAAAAGCTCCTACATAACTCAAGGAAAGGCTTAACTCAGAGAATTCTAAGTTTAAGGAGAAAACAAGTCATAAGGGGTAAAAATGCAATTTTACCAGTATAATCTGCATACAGGGTAATTCAGGATCCAAACATAGGTCAAAGCAACTTAATAAGAATAAAAGTGGGATGAGATGATCTAGCAAGGGCTACAGAAATTCCAAGGAACTAAATGATAATCTGTAACCCTAAAACAAACCCACTTCAATTCACGAGGTTCAAGGCAAAGAAAAATTGGAATAAACCCTCTAAAATTCATAGAAAAATAATCTCTAGGGTTTAGAACCTTCAATTTGACCTTAGGAACCCATCTTGACCTACATTGAGAACCATACCCAATTAATAACTTAATTTGGGTTTTTGCGTAAATTGACCAGTCAAACAAGGTTTAATCTGGAAATAAAATTCACCATCAGATTCCTTAGGTCCTAACTAGTCATGTATAAAAACTTGAGCCTAAGAAGAAACCTTCTTGACCAACTTTACACTTTGGTCCTCATATGTTTACTTTTTGGCCCTCAACTTTTGAACCCTCGCATTTTGGCCCCTAACTCTCCTTCGTTCTTTGCGTTCAGGTCCCCCCTGCAAAACCTGCCAGCACCATGCTCCGGCGACCTTGCGCGGAGCATGGCGCCGCACAGGGTGAGGGGGAGAGCTTGGCAAGTAAACCGGGGGTGCCTTACGTCGTCAGCCGTCGCAGGGACACCCCCCTGGTCGCTGTAACCCACCATACCGGCCGTGCGAACGCACGGACGGTATGGGTTTCCATCTCCGGCGTCCTCCGGCGAGGGAGACACGTCGTCTTCCTCCGCCTTCCTCCCTGATTCGGTCCCTATAAATACCCCCGTCGCTCCACCGTTCTTCGGAGCTCGGATCTGATGGAGAAAACCCCCAACTTTCCTCTCCTCTCACTCCGGCAGATGCCCACCAGCTCCGGCGGTTCCTCCTCCTCCTCCTCTTCGCTCTGCCGCAATACCAGCAACAGAGACTTCTTCCCCTGCTCTTCCCGCGCCACGCCGCACCCAGCTGGCGCCTCTCCGGCTCTCTGCTCGCCGCCACCCCTTCCCCCGGGCATCTTCTTCTCCGGCGACAGTCGATACGACTGTCGCCCGCTCCGGCCCCTCCTCCTCCTGCTAAGTAGGTAGAACTCCTCATCTTCCACCCCTCTTCCTTTTCCTCACTTTAAACATCTACTGGCGCCCTCGATTCCGACCCCTCACCCTCACCTTCTCCGCCTCCGGCCATCCTCCGGCGAGCCGCTCCCATCACCCCAGCAACCCACATGGCTCGCCGACCACCGCAGAACCTCCGCCTCCTCACCCTGATCAACCCCCGCCCTTCCACTTCCCCCACATCACCCTCTGCAACCCCACCGAACAAACCCATCTTCCGACCCACAGTCCGACCTAGGGCAGCCCTTGCACGCCGCCCCACGCCTCGCCACCACCCACACGAGCTTCGCCGCACTCTGGCGAAGCTCCCGGCACCTTCTGATTATGCCGAGAGGTCGTTTTGCTGTGAACAGGTCACCCGACCTCCGCCGCCATTGCCGTGCAGAAGGAGCTGCTTCCTCCTGCAGCTGCAGGCGTGCCACGCCCAGATTCGACTCCCAGGCCTTGCGAGGCATTTCGACAAAGCATCAGGCTCGCAGCTGGGGCGAAGGCCTCGCATGAAGCCGCGATCGCCCGCTGCTTTCTCCGCTGCGGGCACTCAATTAGGGTGGGACATTTAGTCCCACCTCGGAAAACTCTGAAGAGGCGCAGCGGTATAAAGCGAAAAAGTGCTGGAGGCTTACTGCCTCAGCACACGGGGTGAGGTCCCCTTCACCCGCCCGGTTACCCGGTCTCGTCCGCGCTCACGCCCCGCGGACCTGACCCGACCCGACTTAGACTGACCTGCACTCCTCGCCCACCACGCACGCCGGTGGGCGAGGACCCGGGCGCGACCCGTACCCGACTACCCGGCAGCTCTGGGAGAGCTTTCCCAAGAGTGGCTTCTGTGAGAGAGAGAGACGCGGGGGGGAGGGTAGAGTAGGTTTTGTCCTCTGACGTAAACTCTGAAGTGTGCAGGCACAGGTGAAGAAGAAGGACCGCGGAAGAAGAAGAAAGCTAAGGGAGACACTGTAGCAACAAGCGGTTTAAGTCGTCTGATTGAAAAATCAGACGACGTCCTGAAGGGAAAAGAGGAAGGAAGGAGAGACGACGTCCTGACAGGTAAAAGAACAGAAGAAAGAAGAAGATCTGAAGGACAAGGAAGAACAGCAGAAGAAGAAGAACGAAAGAACAAGGAAGAACAACACAGGTGAAGAAGAGGACCACAAGGAGATAAACACAAAAGAAGAACAGGAAGAACAAAAGCTAAAGAGGAGAAAGACAAAGAGAAAGAAAAGAAGAAAAGAAGAACTCAAACTTTCATCTCTCTCCCTCTCTCTCCCTCTCTTTATTTTTTTTTAATAGAACATGTATATCTCTAGAATACAACTTGCTCCCTAAGTTCGACCTCGGGAACTCTCTTTTATTTTTTCGAGTAAAAAAAAATTTATATATTTGAAATGATGGCAATAACTGGCTATACTACAACGCTATAACAATAAAACCCGGTTATCTCTCGAAGCCAACGTTTCAGGCTGTCTTGGGTCAAAAGATTGAGAAAAAGCCCTTTGTGATTTACTATGCTAGTAAAACTCTGGACAAGGCCCAGAGGAACTACACCGTTACTGAAAAAGAATTGCTAGCCGAAGTTTTTGCTTTAGAAAAATTCAAGGCTTATCTGTTATGTTCTTGTGTCATCATCTATACCGACCACTCAGCCTTGAAACATCTCTTGGCTAAAAAGGATGCCAAATCCTGGCTTATTCGCTGGATTCGGCTACTTCAAGAGTTCGATCTTGAAATCAAGGATAAAGCTGAGGCACAAAATGTAGTGGTGGATCACCTCAAAAGAATCCTAATTGATTCTCTTCATCTGGATGTTCCAATCTCTGATACTTTTTTGGATGAAACTATCCTCACAGTCTCGGGTATCCGAATCCCCAAGTTTGCGGATATTGTCAATTATTTCGCCATTGGTCAAATCCCCCATGATTGGACCAAACAACAATGGGATAGACTTGTATCTGAGGCCAAATATTATTTTTGGGATGATCTCGAGCTGTACCGTATTGGCGTAGACCAGATTATTCGTTGATGTGTCTTGGAAGTCGAGTTCCATAGCATACTTGAGTTCTATCACACATCCGCATGTGGTGGACACTTTTCCAGGAAAAAGACGGCCGCAAAAATTTTGCAATCCGGATTCTATTGACCGTCATTATTTAAGGATGCCCAGGAATTCTCTAAGTCATGCACCCAATGCCAGACACTTGGGAACATGGCTAAGAGAGAAATGATGCCCCTGAACCCAATTCTTTCCGTCGAAATTTTTGACATTTGGGGCATCAACTTTATGGGACCCTTCCCTCCTTCATTTGGACACCAGTATATTCTGGTCATTGTTGATTATGTGTCCAAGTGGATTGAGGCAATTCCCACCTGGACCAATGACCACAACGTGGTCATTGATTTTGTGAAGAGAAATATCTTCAGTCGGTTCAAAGTTCCTAGGGCAATTATCAGTGATGGTGGCACACATTTCACTCAAGCCCAGTTTCAGAATTTACTAGGGAAATATGGGGTAAGCCATCGGATTTCCACACCTTACCACCCTCAGACGAATGGACAGGATGAGGTCTCCAATCAGGTGATTAAGAACATTTTGCAGAAAACCGTTAGGCCTGATTGGAGGGACTGGGCCCAAAAGATAGATGATGCTCTTTGGGCTTACCATACAGCGTATAAAATGCCAATCGGTATTCTCTATTCCGTCTAATGTTTGGTAAGGTGTGTCACTTACCTGTAGAACTTGAACACTAGGCATTTTGGGCCATCGAGAAATGTAATGTCGACCTTGAGTTGGCTGGGAAAACTAGGAAACTCCAACTATCTGAGTTGGAGGTGCTTCGAAATGATGCTTATGAAAATGGCAGAATCTATAAGGCAAGGACCAAAGCTCTCCATGACCAGATGATTTCAAATAAGAGCTTTGAGCCGAACCAGAAGGTCTGGCTTTTCGATTCTCGATTGAAGCTTTTCCCTGGTAAACTCAGGTCTAAGTGGGGTGGCCCATTCATTTTTGAGTGGATTTTCCCTAACGGGGCTGTCGATATCTCTGACCCAAAGACGGGTAATATTTTCAAGACCAATGGACAATGTCTTAAACCCTTTGTTGACCGTGTGCTCCCTGAACCCATCTCGGACAAGGTTGCTCTTAGCTTGCCGTAACCACCACGGGCTGATCATCGCCCAGCTAAAGGCACTAAACTCAACACATGTAAAGACTGTTCCAAGCTAACCAGAGGCTCACAAAAACCAGGTGCTATTCTTCCACTTCTACTCTCCTGCATGCTTTCATTTTTCACAATGAAAACATTGCAATAGCTAAGCATCAGAGGGTAGACATATTTTATAACCATTTTGTCAGTTGTAACAGTGATTTCCTACTATTTGATTCTTGTTAAAAAAAATGAAAATTTGAAAAAGATAAAAAAAATTAGAATTAGGAGATGAGAACTTAGGCATTAGGAGTTGTAAACTTTAGGAATTGATAATTTGAGACCTGAATACCTAGACTCTTCAGGTCTTCGGGCTTAATTAGCCTGGATGTCCACTCGAATGTGGACTTAGTCTCGAGTTCTCGCCAATTAAAATTTATTTTAATTTGGTAAATAATTTGGGATGATAAGTATGCTACTTATCAACCCACCCTCTAATTTGGGGGAACTTTAAGCTTAAGCATCTACACACATTTTTTTGCACTAACTCACTTTCCGGTGGTTTTTACGAAAATTGGGTAGCTAATGGACCGACTTGGGTGTTATGGCTGGCAAGTTGTCGGTGGTAACAGCTCATCGGTTGGTTGTCCAGAGCCCAGCCACAAGACCATTTTCATTGTACTGCCTTTAAGTAAATCTTAGATCAGGAAAGCCACCTACTTAAAAAGAAAAAAAGAAGAAAAATAGAAAAAGGAGAAAATAAAAAACAAATAAAACCACACTTCACCGCATGAGTATGACTGGAAAGTTGTCGGTGGTAACAGCTCATCGGCCGATTGTCCATAACCCAGCTCACAAAAAAAAATGCATAATAATTCCTAAAACACTTATGGAAGAAGAGGGAAAGTAGAATAAACCGGGGAGATATACACTGGGTTCACCCTTGTGTTGACCCCATATAAAAGAAAGTAGGGAGAAAGCTACCGATTGTAAAGATAAACCTTTAGGCAAGGTTACCTAGGGTCGTAGAAACCCGAAGTCCGTTTTAACGGCAGTCTAGTGAGTCTTTCACTATTTTCACAAGATGCTTAGCACTTAGAGTCCTTTTCGAGTCTTGGGCGGGTCGAGTAGCTGTAAAAAGTTATCCCGTAACTCTCAAACTCCAAAAGTAAAAAGAATTAGAAAAGAAGAAAAATAAGAAAAAAAAATTTTATCTTCTCTTCTCAAATAAGGCGAGGGCTTGGACAGTCTGCATTTTGGCAGACACCCAGGCACTGATAAGTCTTTGTAATTAGGTCTTAGGGTTGAGATTTTCTAAAGTAATCAACAAATTTTGCCTAAATCTCGAACCTTGATTCTACTTTTATATATAGCATTTAGGTTCATTTTTGCTAGGGACTAGCAAAAAGTAAGCATGGGGGTATGATAAGCACATATAAATTCATCATAAAATGCTTATTTATAATAGTTCCTAGGCATAGCATTGCATATCATGATATAAATATTGCATAAACACCCATTGCATTGCATTTAGGGTAGTTGTATATTATGTACATTAATTCCATCATTTTACATGGCCAGGAGGAGGCGACATCTTTACGGGCTTCGGATGAAGAATTTGACCATACAGATGGATTCAGAGCAACGATCGCAATCCGTCAACATGAGAATCGCTCAGATCTGAGCTCTATAGCACCCTCTACAAGAAGAAGAAGACGGATGGCCCAGATGGCACCACGTGACGCCATCCAAGCCACCCAACACCGGCCAGCAGCACCACCCAATTCCTTCTTCATCCGCACCCTTGAATCCGAGACATTGGATCTTGAGTTTGCACAAAGCTGCTCCTCGCGACACAAGGGAAGATCAAGCGCAATGGTTAGAGTGTCGTTTGCAAAGGAGGGGTGCGGGTTCGAATCTTTGCAGCCCCCCCAATTCGTAATTCGGCCGGGCATATAGTAGTAGTAGCAATGCATGCATAGCGGCAGTGCAGCGCTCGCACGCACACGCACGCCAGTGCATGGCAGCGTGCATACAGTAGTGCACCACACGATCAGCGTGCGTGATAGGCGGGGCAGCACAGCACGGGCACAAGCGTGGTTAGGGCCAGCTTTTAGCGACAGCTGGGTTGACCTACAGCGACGCTTACAGCCGTCGCTACTTCATTGCCAGCTAGCAGAGCCAGCTAAGAGCATGAGCAGATGTGAGCTATTTACAACAACGTTTCCAACGATGTCCTGGAGGTCGCTAAAGGTCCTTTATCCATTTTTAGCCTCTTCTCCTCCACTATAAAAGGACCTACACCCCCTCCTTTTCAAGCCATCTCTACCTACTCTACTCCCACCTAATCGCAAGCTCTAGCAAGCCTACCAACGCTCCATTAGAGCTTGTTCTCAAGCTCCTAAGGCACCAATTAGTGTAGCGAACCTTTACCCCACCAAATATTCCTCCAACTTCCCATCCCCATTCATAGGTCGCCTTGGAGCTGTCCTCCTACCTCCATTCCGGTAGCAGATCACCTCCGTCTTCTCACCTCCATTTCGGAGCCACGCCGAAGCTTTCCTCAACTTGACGTCCTCCTGCACCTCACCTCCGTTGTCCTACTCCTCACCTCCTTCGTCCGAGCTTCCGCCAGGCACCATCGTTCGCCGAACATCCGATTCGGGAGATTTTCTCTCACTCCCCTCTCTTTTATGCTTTCATAGTAGATTGTAATGGACATTGGATTGATATATATACCATTTTCATTCCACATCTCTATCATGTGATACGTTTGCTTGTTTCTTCTTACAAAAATACAAAAAAATAACAAAATCCTAAAATACCAAAAAGAAACAAATTGAAGCACGATTTTCACGTAAAGTAAACGTCTCATCCATGTGTTCGACCTAGGACTCCCTTGGAGTTTCGGTATAAATTTTATCTGATCAACGTGTTTTGCAACTACGACAACGGGTTACTTGTAACCCTAATTTCTAGCATTCCAAGTGCATCCGATCAAGATCGGATTGGTTTTTCTTTCTAATTTAAAAATTTAATTATGAGCTATTGGTGTGCCTAAAAATTCTCTAATTTTTACTACATGATCCCCTTGAAATCAGCAACAAAACCACCAAATTTCACAAGAAAATTCATTTTTCTATATCCTAGAAAAATATTTTACTATTGGTGGGTCAATATGAAATTATTCTATTAAAGATCCAGGTTCACTGAATTTTCCTGAAGTTATATAACTCTAAATTCGATGAAATCTTTTTCATTAAGTTGCTCATCAAATCTAGTTTCTTGAAAAGAATTAGGAAATTTTCTAACGATCGTATCATTACTATTTTTGGAAAATACTCATTAGGGGTCTGTTTGAACTATTTTGTTATCTTGAGTTGCAAATTCTTAAAAAAGTATTTTTAGATCCCTAAAAATTATGAATTGTTTTTTTGTGTGTGCTTGATTAAATGGTGTTTAAGAAGCATTTGTTACATTGTTTGGGTTGCACCACTTGAAATAAAGTTGATTCACTTAGAAGTTGCATGATTAGGGTGCCACATTAGTGTTGCCAGATTCACGTTCAAATTTTAAAGGGAAAAGATCAAGGCCCCGTGCTTAAAAATAATTATCTATCCACTTGAACTTGTTTGAAAAGACCTTGAAATTGGAACCCTAAAATTGGTGAATACTTGAATCTTAAAATTTACATCACAAATTAACATTGTTTGAGGACCCATGTTTGGCATGCACACACAACTCAATTGATTTAATTAGGCAACCACCCCCTCATTCCCATCATTTACACTTGTGCACTCTAAATCCTAAGCTCTAATTAACCTAATAGATGAGCCAATTAGGTTGGATTTTATTTCCAAGATGGAGTTATACCTAGTTGATTGTATTTGAGGCCTTGTTTATTTGGACCAACTGGTGACAAGAAAGGTCAATGAGATAACCTCATTAATCTCTAGTGGTGTCTCGTCGTGCGGGCTATCCTAGGGGATTCCACACTCCTGGCCTACCAATTAATTCAAGGGTCAGGTCAGTTATCTAGGATTAGTGAAATTTGGACTAGATCTAATAGGTGCAACCCTCTAGGGCTAGAATTTGATTTCTTCTATTGTGCATAAACATTTCTCTCTCCTATTCTCTCTACACCTATAACATTCTTCCAAGTGTATGCACAGAGCTAGATCACAAAATCCACACTTGGTACCACCTCTGCAAAGAGACCAAGGAGGAGACTGATTATTGGTGAAGCCAATTCTGTTGGTGCTAGAGCACCACGATCACTTGTTTTGATGATAACAAAACACGTGTTATTTAACATTTGCAATTTGAGTCCTAGATTTTAGGTCAATTGCAAATGAGGACGTGTTTAGACGGAGTTCGAGCTCGCATCCAGGACGGATTGGAGGAGCTTGACGGAAAACAGAGGAGGTTCGCGTGGAGCAACAGATTGAAGATGGAAGGAAATGAAGAATAGGATAGATTTCCTTCTTTTGTACTTGTTGTATTTTTCGTTTCTTTTGTTGCTCTTTATTTCCTTAGATATTTCATGTTAAAGAGCCTCAAAGAACCCTAACAGTAGTCCTAGGAACACCGGCACAACCCTAGGATACTTAGGTTTTCTGTAGAATACTTAGAAAACCAATATAGGGTTCAAACAGACTTTCCAGACGTCCAATTCCCAAATCAGACGTCTGATAATGTATTTTAAGACGTCTTACTGTTGTTTCAGACGTCTGATAACTGTTAGGCTGGACATAGTTAGTTCTGTCTGATGAAATCAGACGTCCAGACCTTAGACCAGACGTCTCAAGAGATGTCTGATGACTTTGCCAGACGTCCAATTAGTGGACCGTTGGCTGGCTTCGCAAACACTCCAGATATGAACGTTAGAGCCTTATCAGACGTCCATAGGACTGTCCAGACGTCTGATAAATGACCGTTTTGCCTCGGCTGACCCAAAATCTCTTCTCAGAGATTTTCTAGCCGTTGCAACATTTGGAAATCAATTCCCACAGTAAAAGTAGGTTTCCAGACGTCCATACTTAGTTCCAGACGTCCTGTATGTCGTCTGATCGACTTGCACAAGAACCCTGTTTAGATCTGATTCAAGTCAGGGAGAAACCCGCATAGAATCAGACGTCTGACCTTGAAATCAGGCGTCTTAAAGTGAACTTCCAGACGTCTGATGCTATAATTAGACGTCTGATAAGCCTGTCAGAATAATGATTATTCTTGATTTCGGGCTGATTCACTTGGGCTTTGTACCCAACGGCTATGGAAGCTTTTCCAAGCCTTCCAAAGCCTTCCTAAGGCCTCTATAAATAAAGGGGAGCCTTTACACACCTAGACACAACAAGAGAAACACAAGAAACACTTTGCAATACACTAAGATCAAGTATTTCCACTCTCTTGTGTCCAAGAATCTCTTGCTCTCTAAGCTCAAGTTCTACATCTTGAGAGCATCATTCCCTTCGCGCACCCGCTCTCCCGCCGTAGTTCACGAGAGCGAAGTTGCGCCGTCGCGTGGCTCACGCACCGCGTCATCGTCGACGCACTCCTTGCAAAGGGGAGTTTCCTAAATCCTATAGAAGCTTAGGTTTATTACTTTGTTGGCTCTATAGGTTTGTTGTTTATTTTACGTTTGTCTTTTGGTTGGGTATTCGCTTTGCGAATTGCCATCTCCTTCGTGGGACAAAATCCTTCTCGTGGAGAGAAGGGGTTGAGGAATGCTACCCTCGTACTTGTAGCGTGGTTGTACTGAGGTTGAATCACCCTCGTTTTAAAGTGATTCGTTTAGTGGATTTGATCAACTAGGTTGATCGGAAAATCCTAACTCGAGAGGGTTATGTGGTGGTTTTCACCCGGTTTGGGTTTCCACCTAAAAACTTTTTGTGTACATTGTGTGATTGCTTATTTTTTGAGATTGCTTTATATTTCATTTACGCATTTTTTACGTCACACTGATCTCACCCCTCCAAGTAGGGAAATTACAAATTCTACATCTAACTCAAACTCTAATCTTGATTTGATGGCTAACCCAGCCAACTAGAATCCATAATCAAGTCAGATGAATCCTCAAGCTCAAATCCAAAACCTCCAACTCCAGCTGAATCGATTTCAACATAATCACCAGACTTAGATGTAGGAGGTGCTTGAGATTTTATAAATCCAACAGGGAAGGCCCTTGAGGGAATTTTACATCTTTGCCCAGTATGAACATCAACCTTATGTTAGGGTCCCACCTGTTGATGCTAGATTTGAAATTAAGCACTCCAGTATACAACTCCTACCTCACTTTAAGGGCAATAATGATGAGGACCCCTTTCAATTCTTAAAAGAGTTCACAGCCATTAGTTAGACAATTAGAATTCTTAATCTACATGATGATGTGCTAAAAATGAAACTCTTCCCTTTTTCCCTAAAAGGGAAAGCTAGTCATTGGTTTAGGTCTATAGGAAGGTCCGTTGACGCATGGGGAGAGCTAAGAAGCACCTTCCTAAAGAAAATTTTCCTAATTGGGAAAACTAATGCACTTAGATGAGCTATTACCAACTTCTCCCAACATGCTAAAGAACCATTGTGTTAACAGGCGAATCGGAGTTTTAAAATTATTTTGTTGTAGCAAGTCGAAATCACTCGAAAACACTTAAATTTATAATTCAAATTTCAAAAAGAGTATTCAAGGTTGAACACAGGGATCAATTACTGACAATTCAATTCCAAAGATCACAATTATAAGCACAAATACGAGCAATTATAACCAAAATTCCATTAAAAAATGACATATATATGAGAGTCAATATCAAAGTGCAAAAAGAATGGGGTAAAATGGTGATTCAAATCACTAATTAACCCCAAAAATTAAGCTCACAATAATTTCAAATAAATGAATAATAAACTCAATCAAATGTTCCACATCACTTAAGTAACCAATGTAGCCATAGAAGCAAAGAACCAGCAGAGTCAGATGACAGAGATAAGCCTCAGATGGCTTAAGTGAAGCCTGCTACAGTGCCGACAAGAGGCTCAAGGGCCTCGTTCCTTCTTCCTTCTCTAACCTTAGTAGAAAGGCACAACACAACACCATAGAGGCAAAGTCCTCTTAGCTGCTATGTGTAGAGAGATAGGGAGGCAATGCAAAAGCCCCCCTCCTCTCTCTTTCCTTCCTTCTCTTCTTTCTCTCAAGAACCCAACTGTAGTCAGGTAAACAGGCGAGTATACGGATTTGGCAGGGGGACCAGGGCTACCGGGTGTGAATGCTAGCCGAGGTGTGAAGAGGGTGTGAGGAGGGACCTGACCCCTCGTGTATTGCGTGAGGGGTCCAATGCAGAAATCCCTCTTATCTCGTGTTGCAAGCTCCCAATCCCACGATGTGGGACTAACTTGTCCCCTGTTTCTCATGCGAGTAGTAGTTAGTGAAGAAGCCTCCAATTGAGGTAGCAGGTGTGACCAAGAGCTTCAACTGGGGACCTGATGATGTGCCTAGGCATCAACTACTTCACTTGGGTGTGTTATCAGGAAGCTTCATGGCTGGAGGACTGAAGACAAGGTCGGAGGAATTGCGACAGTGGCGGAGGTCCGATGGAACACCTGAAAGCACGAGATTGACCTCATGGCCACATCAAAATAGTTCAAAAGGTTAGTTGGAGCACTACAAATGTAGTAGTGGCAGTTTCTTCGCGCTTGGTGAAGTGTGGAGGTTGGATGACCTCAAGATAGGTGGTTACAGGTAATAGTGACCGATGGGGTGATTGAGAGAGTGAACCCCTCAATTTCTTGAGAGGTTTTGCTCGCATGGACTCAGTGGAGGTTTTGGGACTGGTGGCAGGCGGTTTGGTGGTGCATGGCAGTGGGAATGTCTCACCAGAGGTATGCTGGAGAGGTGGAAGATGGAGTTGGAGTGGGCGCATCGAAGATTGAAAATGAAGTTTGGAGGTGTTGGGATGATCAGTGGATGAAGGGGCATCGAAGAGAGTAGCTAGCAAACAAGGAGGTTGCGGAGGAGGCATCAATTGTGATGAGCTGGCGCCGGAGATGATGAATGCTTTGGGAGGAAGAATGGCAATGAAGAGGGGTTGGAGAACTCCTCGCTGGTATTACGAGGCGTGGAATGAAGAGGGGAGTTGGAACCGACTGCCTATAGTATGTGGCGGCCGACGAAGTCAATGGGGAAGGACGGTCACCAGAACAAGCTTCGGAGCAAGTCGGAGAGGGAGAAAGAAAGAGATTGTTGGCCTAAAAACTTGCTAAGGTGGTAAGGCAGGCAAGGAGGGTCTTATATAGGCCATTAGACGAGCTTCTAAGCTTAGAAACAAGCTTGAAAGCTAGAAAATCAAGGATTAGGATTTGATGATTTCAAGGAGTTCACATGAGCTCCACGAGGAGATTTAGAGTTTAGGATTAGGTTTAATTGTTTAGGGATGACCTCAAGATCTTCCCTTCCAATTTTGGAAGGGATTGATCAAGAAATAAGGGAGGTATCCTTGATTGAAGCTCGGCACCTTTGGGTTCACATCTGCCATGGAGAAAGGGACCCATTTGAAGAGAATGAAGAGAAGTTAGGGGGCTCTTTGTAGGGTGATGAGAACCTCATCATGAGCCATAACTAGCTCATTTTGACCTAATACAAAGGATAAAAGCTCCTACATAACTCAAGGAAAGGCTTAACTCAGAGAATTCTGAGTTTAAGGAGAAAATAAGTCATAAGGGGTAAAAATGCAATTTTACCAGTATAATCTGTATACAGGGTAATTCATGGTCCAAACATAGGTCAAACAAACCAAATAAGAAGGAAAGTGGGATGATCTGATAAAGGCTACAGCAATTCCAAGGAACGAAATGATAATCTGTAACCTTAAAATAAACCCACTTCAATTCACGAGGTTCGAGGCAAAGTAAAAATAGAATAAACCCTCTAAAATTCATAGAAAAATAATCTCTAGGGTTTAGAACCTTCAATTTGGCCTTTGGAACCCATTTTGACCTACATTGAGAACCATGCCCAATTAATAACTTAATTTGGGTTTTTGCATAAATTGATCGGTCAAACAAGGTTTTATCTAGAAATAAAATTCACCATTAGAATCCTTAGGTCCTAATTAGTCACGTATAAAAACTTGAGCCTAAGAAGAAACCTTCTTGACCAACTTTACATTTTGGTCCTCATCTATTTACTTTTTGGCCCTCAACTTTTGAACCCTCGCATTTTGATCCCTAACTCTTCTTCGTTCTTTACATTCAGGTCCTCCCTGCAAAACCTGCCAGCACCACACTCCGGCGACCTTGCGCGGAGCATGGCGCCGCGCAGGGTAAGGGGGAGGGCCTGCCAGGTCAAATGGGGGTGCCCTGCGTCGTCAGCCGTCGCAGGAACACCCCCCTGGTCGCTGCAACCCACCATACCGGCCGTGCGAATGCATGGACGGTATGGGTCTCCTTCCTCCAGCGTCCTCCGGCGAGGGAGACATGTCGTCTCCCTCCGTCCTCCTCTTTGGTTCGGCCCCTATAAATACCCCTGTTGCTCCACCGTTCTTCGGAGCTCGGTCCTGACGGAGAAACACCCACTTTTCACTCTCTTCCCACTCCGACAGGAAGCCCTCCAGCTCCGGCGGTTTTTCCCTCCTCCTCCTCGTCGTTCTGCCACACTACCAGCAGCAGGGCTACCTTCCCCTGCTCTTCCCGCGCCGCGCCGCACCCAACGCGCGCCTCTCCAGCCCTCTCCTCGCCGTCGCTCCTTCCTCTGGGCAGCTTCTTCTCCGGCGACAGTCGATACGACTGTCGCCTGTTCCGGCCCCTCCTCGTCCTGCTAAGTAGGTAGAACTCCTCCGCTTCCTCCCCTCTTCCTTTTCGTCACTTTACATCTTTACTGTTGCCCCGATCCGACCAATCGCCCTCACCTTCTCCACCTCCGGCCCCTACTCCGACGACCCGCTCCCATCACTCCAGCAACCCACATGGCTCGCCGACCACCATAGAACCTCCGCCTCCTCACCCTGATCAACCTCCGCCCTTCCACTTCCCCCAAATCACCCTCTACAACTCCACCGAACAAACACATCTCCCAACCTGTAGTTTGACCTAGGGCGGCCCTTAGGCTCCGCCCCGCCGCCTGCACACCCCCCGACCACCTTCTCCGTGCCACAGCGAAGGTCCTCCGCGTTTCTGATTGGGCCGAGAGGCCGTTTCTCTGTGGGCAGGTACCTGCGCTCGCCGCCGCCATTGTTGAAGCGAAGCAGCTTCTTCACCTGCTGCCCCAGGTGCGCCACGCCCAGGTCACGGTCCCAGGCAGTGCGAGGCGTCTTCGCGAAGTGCCAGGCTGCAGTTGAGGCGGAGCTCTCGCGCGAAGCCCCCGCGCTTCGCCTCGACTGCCGTTGCTTCCTCTGCGCAGGCATCCAAATTGGGGTGGGACATTTAGTCCCACCTCGGAAAGCCACTGAGGCGAACGGGCGCTTAAAGGCAAAAAGTGCCTTAAGCTATTCGCCTCAGTTCACGGGGTGAGGTCCCCTTCACCCGCCCGACTACCCGGCCTCGTCCGCACGCACGCCTTGCGGACCTGGCCCGACCCGACTAAGCCCGACCTGCACTCCTCGCCCACCACCGCACGCCGGTGGGCCTGGACCCGGGCGCGACCCGCGTACCCGATTACCCGGTTGCTCTGGGAGAGCTTTCCTAAGAGCGGCTTCTGTGAGAGAGAAACTCGGGTGGGGGAGGGTAGAGTAGGTTTTGCCATCTCTGATTGGAACTTTGAGTGTGCAGGCACAGGTGCAGGGACTGCGGAAGGGCTGAAGAGAAGAAGAAGAAGACTGAAGGAAGGAGCACCGAGCGGCACTGTAGCAGCGGCGACTTAAGTCGACTGAGTGGAAAATCAGACGACGCTCTGAAGGCAGAAAAGAAAGAAGAAGAACATCACCACTGCTGCAGATAAATAAGACAGAAAGAAAAAGAAGAAAGAAGGAGAGACGACGTCCTGACAGCAAAAGCAGAAGAAGAGCACGAGAAGAAGATCAGAAGAAAGAAGTAAAAAGAAGATCTGAAGAACAAAAGGCAGAAGAAGAAGACCACAAGGAGATAAACAAAGAAGAAGAAACCAAAAGCCAAAGAGAAGAGAAAACAAAGAGGAAGAAAGAAGAGAAGAAGAAGATTTTCATCTCTCTCCCTCTCTCTCTCTCTTTATCTTTTGTAATAAGAATTTGTACCCCTAGAATACAACTTGCTCCCTGAGTTCGACCTCGGGAACTCTTTATTTTCCGAGTAAAAAAAATTATATATTTGAAATGATGGCAATAACTGGCTATACTACAACGCTATAACAAAACCTAGTTGTCGCCACGTCATAGGGATTTCGAAAGTTGGGGGTATGAATGAGAGAGAAAGAGTTAAATTGGATCAAAATGCAAGCTAGGTTGAAATGATCTCTGATTGAGCCCAAATTTTGGCACAAACCTAATTTGGACTAAAGGAATCTAATGGTGAAGTCAAATTTTTGTTTTGACCAAGTTTGCCTAAGTAATTTGCGTAGAAGCCAAAATTAGGGTAACTTCCTATCTGAGACTCTATTTTAGGTCAAAATGGGTTCAGATGGTCAATTTAGGGATACCAACCCTTATAGAATATTTTTCTATGAGTTTTAGAAGTTTTAGGTGAATTTTATCCTAACCAGAACCTCAGTTAATTAAGTAGGTCTGAAATTATTGTTTTGGATGTCCATTAATTCTTGAAATGTGTGAAAACCTGTTTTTGTTCACATGGACCTTCTTGTTAGACATTAATGACCATTTGACCTTTAATTAAGCCCTGAAATTTCCTGTGGTTATTTTGTACTTATGAATGCAATTAAATTACAAAAATAACCCTATGTTCTTCTCTTTTTCCTAAAATAGAATAGTATGCATATAGGGCACTTTGATGGTTTTGTAGGAGCTTCTATCAACTTTATCAGACCAAATTGGGCTAGCTAGGGCTCATGATGGCATTCCCTTCACATTGCATGAGGCTTAGGAATGATTATGGATTTGATTAGAAAATGCCCACTGATGGGAATGCCATCATGAACTCTAACTAGCTCACTTTGATCTAGAAAAGAGAACAAAAGCTCCTACATAACCAATTATAGGGCCTAATTCAAGGAATAACTATTCTGAGAGGAAAATAAGAAATAACGAGTAAAACTGTAATTTTACCATTGTAGTACAACAATGAGATTTCTCAGGGGCTAAACATAGGTCAAATTATCTTAATAAGATAAAAAGTGGGTTGCTTCAATCAGAAAAGGGTTAATGTGCAATTTGGGAATTAAATAACTTCTTGTAACCCTAAAACAAACCCACTTAATTCAACAAGATTCTGGTCAGGATAAAATTTACCTAAACCCTTTAAAATTCATGGAAAAATATCCCCTAGGGTTTATAACATTTAATTTGGCCTTTGGAACCTATTTTGACCTAAGTAGGGGTCCTAGCTAATTATTTACCCTAAATTGGGTTTTTATGTAAAATTCCAAATCAGATGTGGTCAACCTAAAATCCAACTTCACCATTGGATTCCTTAGATCCAAATTAGGTTTGTACCAAAATTTGGACCTAAGGGGAGTTCACCTTGACCTACTTTGCAAAACAATCCAACCCAAGTACTTTTATGCGCCTAGCTTTCGAAAATCTTGCAAAGACCCCCATAGCCTCCTTGCCATTCTTTGCAATTAGGTCTCTCCGCCATTACAGTGGAGTCCTATTCCTACGAGGATTTAAGGGGGAAGTTCTCCCTAATTCCTCAGAGATTCGCTCTCAAATTTGAAAGGGAGATTCTCTAAAGAAGTCCCGATCGTATGAACGCAATTTCAAGCCTTGATTCCCACAGAATCCCACATGCGAATGCATGAGAGACTTGGGTAATTCTAGCTTTCCTACTCCTACGAGGATACCTGTGCTTGGAAGCTTGCCTTCCAAGCACAAGGCCCTCTGCCAAAGGCTATAAAAGACACCCCAGCCCCTGTCGTCCATCCTCAGCTTGGTTTGGCCGGAGACAACCCTCCAATTTCGTCTCTTCTCCTCTGGCCAAACATCCAGCTAGCTTTGGTGACATATTCTCCCTCTTCTCGTTGCTCTGCCACAATACCAGTGGCAGAGCTGTCTCCGCCTCCGTCATCAGCGTCGCACCATACCTGTGCATGCGCCAACTACCCCCACATTGTTGCCGTCACCCCTCTACTGGAACCTTCATCTCCTGTGGTGGCAGGTACGTGCCAGCCGCTATCTCGCCCCCCTTCGTCCTTAACTTAGGTTAGATATTTTCCCCTTTGTCTCCTCTCTATTTTCCCTCCCTCTATTTCTGTTTCCACCCCTCGACAATTGCAGACCACCACCATTGTCTCCACCTCTGGTAGACCACCGGTGAAGGTGCATCCATCATTCCATGCATCCACACACCTCGCCAACTACCTCAGAAGCCCCACCACCTTCCACTGATCACTTCTCCCATCTCCATCGACCGCCACATCCTCCACAATCTTCTACCGAACAGACCCACCTTCACGACCACAGACCGACCTAGGCACGCATGCCTAGGCCACCCCACGCCATGCCACCCATCTAGACACCTTTGTTGTGTCACAACGAAGCCTTCTAAGTATTTTAACAGGGTCGTGAGGCCGTATTCGTGTTGACAGGGTTTCGACCTCGGCCGCCATTGAAGCAGCTGTGAAGCTTGCTTGCAAGCTTCAATCAAGCAGCCGTGCCCCATGTCCCAGGTTCCAGGCAGTGCGAAATTATCACATGCACACATCCAGCTAGTGATTGGCTTTGAGAGGGCACCGCAACTACCGCGATTAAGGGTGAGCTCCTGCCGGTGTGCAAGCAAAGCGGGTGGGACTTTTAGTCCCCCCTCGGAAAGTTTGGAGGAGGTTGTACAATATAAGTTGAATTTGTGTCATAGGCCCTTTGCCTCTTGACATGGGGTGAGGTCCCCTCACCCACTCGCCTCGTCCGTGCCCACCACTACGCGGACCTGGCTACCTAACTCGATTACCCAGCACTCCTCGCACATCACCCACACTGGTGCACCTAGACCTGGGTATGCTATCCCGACCCATATACCCGAGAATGGCTCTGGGAGAGCGAGCTTAAGAGAGAAAAGAGAAAGAGAGTTCATGGGGGAGGGTAGGGGTAGGTTTTGCACTTGTGTGCAGGGAAAGGAAGAAGGAAGAGGACTCTGAAGGAAAGCTCAAGGCTGAAGGAAGGATGAAGAGAAGAAGCTGCAGAGGATGCCAAGGAAGGAAAGAGGAGGCACTGTTGCAGAAAAGGCAAAAAGGAAAGAAGAAGGAGAAGAAGAATCAGAAGCCAAGGTAAAGAAGCTAAGGGCAGAGAAAGCTAAGGCAGAAAGGAAAGAAGAAGAAGGAAAGAGAGGGTAGGAAGAAAAGAGAAGCCAAAGAAGGAACAGAAGAGAAAGAAGCCAATGATAAAGGTAAGGCCAAAGCCAAAGAAAGAAGGAAGGAAGAAGAAGAAAGGAAGAGCAAAGCAGTTGAAAGCTAGAGCATAGGCCAAGGCAGAAAGAAGAAGAAGGAATGAGAAGAAGCAAAAGAAGATCAAACCTTTTTAAGACGTCTTAATTCCATACTCAGATGTCTAATTCTGTCCAATTTCTCTTTTATGATACATTTTAGTATTCATAAACTCATGCTCTACATTATGAATTATATTTTGAGTAGTTTTAAGTGTTCAAATTACATCTATTCTTGAGATTAGTATGAATTCCATTTGCTCCCTGTGTTCGACCTCGGACTTAACATTCGAGTAATAAAATTTATTTATTACTCCGATTGGGACTTAACAATGTGACCTTTTTGAAACCCAATCAAGCATTCAAACACCCACAACATGAGATTCCTCGATATCAACTAGTGCAGATCTTTTATCACGAGCTTAATGGTCAAGTAAGGAGCCTAGTAGATGCAACTTGTGGAGGCAACTTTATGAGCAAAGATGAAAATAGTGCTTTTGAATTATTTGAGAATATGAGTGAAAATTCCATGAATAATGCCACCATGGAGACTTATGGAAGATCCATGCAACCCAGAGGTGGGATTTATGAGGTGCAAGAGTGCTCTAGTAATGTGGATATGAATATGATATGTGAGAAACTGGATGCAGTTGAGGTTGTATCTAAAAAACTGGATGAACTAATGAGCCAAGATAGGAAGGGAGCAACACTCCCATCATCCACTATCCAAGCTCCCTCAGGGAGGGGGTTTGTGAATAAGCTACACATGGCTAAAGATGCAAGCCAACTGACCCAGGGCCCTTTGCATGGGACCCAAGCAGGGACCTTTGATCCCTACTATCTAGACTCCATGCTTTTATCCTCATCATCACTTGGATATGTAGATGTGTCAGCTATCTAAGGAAGCAGTAGAAATCCTTTCTCCAACACTTATAATCCTGGTTGGAGAAACCACCCGAATTTTTCATAAAAAAGCCAAGGGCTAGGAAACCAACAAATTTCACAACCTAGAACTTATTAGATAAACCCTAGCTTACCTAATACCTATAACTAGGGTTGGACCTATCAACCTTTGCCCCTAACCAGCCTAGCCAAACTTAGTTGGCTATAATGAATAAGAACCAACAACTGATGGACACTAATAGTTCCATGTTGCAAGCTATGCAACATTTGACCCAGTCCATTAGGGATCTGAAAAACTAGTTAGGGCCTAAACCTAATGATAGAGTTATTGGTGCCCTACCTTCACAACCCCTTTCAAACCCTAGAAAGGCTCCAATTAGAGGAAATTTCCCTCAAGGGTTTAATTAGAATCGAGAGCCACTAATTTAGGCTCATATGATTCAGCAAGCTCCTATGACCCCACCTAGTTTCAATCTTCCTCCACATCTTGCTAATCCTGGATCTATTTACAATCAAGTTTCCCAATCAGATTTATACTCTATGCCTAGCTCTTCTTAAGATTCCAATTAGTATCCACCTACTTCAGCCAGCTCGATCACTCTAAGAAGTGGAAAGATTACCCAGGATCCTATTATGACTCCTGCTTTACACTCTAGGGATCCTGGTGCACCTAACTTGGGAAAAGAGCCTACAATCGAGGTGGACCAGGCTTAGGATTCTAAGGACTCGAAAATCCAATTCCCTTTTCCTGAGGTCCTGAATAGGACTAAGAAGAAGAAGCCTGAATCTACTACTCAGACTTGCTTGGATGTGTTCAAACAAGTACAGATTAATATCCCTTTCTTGGAAACCATTAAGCACTTCCTAGCCTGTGCTAAATTTTTGAAGGAATTGACTATTACAATGCATAGGTCAAAATCTAGCAATCCTAGGAAGGTTATCTTGACTGAACAATCTAGCTCGATCATCTTAAATAACCTTCCCTCTAAGAAGAAGGATGTAGGAGCTCCACTGATTTCTTATTCAATTGGGGATATTACTTTGGATAGGGCTCTATTGGATCTGAGTGCCTCCATTAATTTTATTCTGACTGTATTATATGAAAAGTTTAGTATAGGTGAACTAAAGCCCACTAATGTGACACTTTAGTTGACCGATTGGACTATCACCAAGTCATGTGGGATTCTAGAGGATGAGATTGTTCTTGTCAAGGACTTTTACTTTCTTGTTGATTTTTTGGTCCTTGACATGGAGGTGCCCGAACGACTCTATAATACCCCAATCATCTTGGGCAGACCTCTCCTTGCTACTGCTAAACCCACATTGATTGTGAATCTAGAAAAATGGAAATTGCCTTTGGAAATAGAAAGATGCAATTAAATGCCTTTAAGGCAATGAAAAATTTTGATGATTGTGGAGCTATTAAGGACTTAGAGGATGATGATATTGAGGAAGGCATGGCTATTAATCTTATTGAGGATCCTTTGTTAGCCTATTTAACTCAACCAAGGAATGAAATTGATTTGGACCCTAAGTGCAAGGAGGTCTGCAAGTACTTAAATCCAGCACCTGACTCTAGACTTAGTGTTAATCCTCTTGTGGTGAGGCTACCTGCACCATCTTCACCTACTTAGCTACCCTCACTCACGATCTCACTTGAACTGGAATTAAAACCCCTCCTAAGTAGTCTAAAATATGTCTTCTTGGGACCTAATCAAACCCTCCCTATGATTATTAACTCTCATCTAACCAGGGATCAAGAACTTAAATTGACTAAGGTCCTAAGTGAAAATAAGCAAGCTATTGGATGGACCATATTTGATTTGAAGGGTATTAGTCCTGCTTACTACACCCACAGGATATACTTGGAGGAAGATGCATGACCCTTTTGTGAATTATAGAGGAGACTTAACCCAAATATGTAGGAGGTTGTCAAAAAGGAAATAATTAAGTGGTTTGATGTAGGCATTATTTACCCCATTTCTGATAGTCCCTGGGTAAGCCCAAATTCAAGTTATACTTAAGTAGGACTGACTGTGGTGACCAACGACAAAGGTGAATCCATCCCGACTCACTTCGCGATTGCGTGGCAGGTGTGTATTGATTATAGATGACTCAATTCTGCTACAAAGAAAGATCACTTCCCACTACCTTTTACTGATCAGATCTTGGAGAAATTAAGAGAAGGCAATTTTTCTGTTTCTTGGATGGATATTCTGGATATATCCAGGATGCAATTAGTCCAAAAGACCAAGAAAAGAGAACTTTTACATGTCCCTATGGAACTTTTGCTTTCCATAGAATGTTGTTTGGATAATGTAATGCACATGTGACTTTTCAAAGGTGTATGAAAATGATTGGTGATTATTTGGAAGTCTTCATGAACGATTTTTTGATTTTTGGAGATTCATTTGATGAATGTTTAAGCAACCTGAAGAAAATATTGAGGAGGTGTATAGAAGTAAACTTGGTCTTGAGTTGGGAAAAGAGTCATTTTATGATCCAAGAAGGGATTGTGCTTGGACATATTGTTTCTGAAAGAGGCTTGGAAGTCGGTCGAGCTAAAGTTGATTTGATCTCTAATCTACCACCTCTTAGCTTGGTTCAAAAAGTTAGATCTTTCTTGGGGCATGTTGTTTTTCATAGAAGATTTATAAGGGATTTCTCAAAGATATCTAGGCCCCTGACTAATCTTTTAACCAAGGATAACACCTTCGATTTTACTCCTGATTGCACTCGATCTTATCAGACTTTGAAGGACTCTGTGACTAGGGCCCTAATTTTGCAACCACCTAATTTGTCTCATCCTTTTAAGATCATGTGTGACGCATTAGATTTTTCTATTGGTGCCATCCTTGGATAGATATTTGAGAAGAAACCCGTGGTGATATATTACGCTATCATTCCATCAGATGATGTGGATGATGGTCAAAGGAATTACACAACTACAGAAAAAGAATTGCTAGATGTGGTTTTTGGACTTAAGAAGTTTAGATCTTACATTATTGGATCCCATGTGGTTGTTTATACTAATCATACAGCTTTGTGGTACTTGTTGATAAAAAGATGCTAAAGCAAGGTTGACTAGATGGATTTTACTATTATAAGAATTCGACCTAGAGATTAGAGACAAAGTTGATGCTCAGAATATTATGGCTAACCATCTTTCACGAATCAATTTGGATAATCTTCGCCCTGCATCTCTAATCCGAGATCAATTTCTAGATGAACAAATCTTGACCATAGGCCATAAAGGACTCCCCTGGTATGTTGATTTGGCAAATTACTTAGCTATAGGAAAAATACCCAATGAATGAGCTAAACAATAGAAACTTAGATTTATCTCAAAGCTAAATATTATTTTTAGGCTTTGTGTAGATCAAATTATTAGGAGATGTCTGCCTAAATCTGAATTCTCAGGTATCCTGACCTTCTATCATAATATGGCTTGTGGAGGACATTTCTCTGTAAAGAAAATCGCTGCAAAAGTATTGCAATGTGGATTTTATTGGCCAACATTATTCAGAGATGCACATAATTTCTATAAAGCATGCATTTGATGTCAATTTTTAGGAAGTATCATAAGAAGAGATATGATGCTCCTTCAACAGATTCTGATTATTAAGATTTTTGAGGTTTGGGGCATAGATTTTATGGGTCCCTTCATCGCATCACATGGATTTCAGTATATATTACTTGCTGTGGACTATGTTTCTAAACGGATTGAGGCAATTCCCACTAGATCAAATGACCATAAGATTGTTATTGATTTTGTGAAGAAGAATAGTTTCTCAAGATTTAGGATGCCTTAAGCTATAATTAGTGATGGTGGGACTCATTTTACTAATTCCCAATTTTGAAGATTATTAAGTAAATATGGGGTGGAACACAAGATTGCTACACCTTATGATCTCCAAACTAATGGGCAAGCAGAAGTCTCAAATTGGGAGATTAAGAACATACTCCAAAAGACTGTCAAACTTGATAGAAATGATTGGTCCCTGAGATTAGATGATGCTTTATGGGCTTATAGGAGCACCTACAAGAACCTGATTGGGATGCCTCCTTACAGATTAATTTATGGTAAATCATGTCATCATTTCGTTGAGTTAGAACATATGGCCTACTGGGCTATAAGGAAATGTAATCTTGATTTAGATAAGGCAAGACAAAAAAGAAAACTCCAACTTAATAAGCTAGATGAAATCATAAGAGAGGCCTATGAGGGTGCTAAGATCTATAAAAAAAAGACTAAGGCCTTTCATGATAAGCATATCAGTAGAAAATATTTTGAACCTAATTAGAAATTCTGACTCTTTTATATTAGGCTTAGACTCTTTCCTAGCAAGCTTAGATCCAAATGGATTGGACCATACACTGTGGTCCAACCATATTCTAATGGAGCTATTGAAATCTATGATCCTAAAACTAGTCAACAATTTGTGGTGACTGAACAAGTAATGAAGATCTGCTATGAGAATGTTGCTCAGGGTCCTCTGATTGAAAGTACAACATTGCTGGAATCTTTTTATGCTAGATTTGACTGTCTAGCTATAGATGTAAAATTCAATGCTTGTTGGGAGGCAACCCAACATTTGTAGATAATCTTTTTATTTGCTTTGAAATTTTCATTCAAGTCTAGAGATGATCGAGTCTTGATTTCTTTAGAGCTCTCAAGTTTCAGGTAATATCTATTTTTGTTTCTCTTATGTTCATTGCATGCATTGAGGGCATTGCATGAAATAGGCATGGGGGAGGGGTAGATGATATTTTTCAGAGTCATTCTTATTTATCTCTAGAATTATAGGTATTAGTGATTTTTCTCAAATTAGTTGTGTCATTGAAAAGTAGTAGTTATTTTAAAAAAAAACGGAAAAAATCATGGTTTTTAGAATTTGAGCTATAAAAATTGAAAATTTTGATTTTAATGATTTACCAATCTTAGGAAATGTATGAACAAAGTTTTTTCACTTAGACTCTTTAGGTTGTATGTCGACTTAATTATCTCGAGTATTTACTTAAATTTGGATTTGTTTTCCTAAGTCTTTGAAAGTTTCTAAAAAAGCTAGAAGTATTAAGTCAAAAGGGTGATGAGTGAATGCCTTATCTTTCCACCCTTGGATAGTCTTTGAGTCCCAAGCATCTTCACTTGCAAATTGCATTAACTCATCTTCTAGGTGATTTTGTTGAGTCCTTAGTGGTTAATAAGATTTAATCTTAAGGCAAAAGATCCAAAGGACTTTTGTTGTGTTTCTAACTCTTAAGACTATTCTTGTTTGTAGAGAATACATTTAGAATGGATGAAGGAGGGCCACTCACCTAGAAAAATGGATGTGACAAAGAAGATAACCTAGAAAAATGAGTAACCAGAGGAAGTTATAAAAAATAGTAGAAAAAGGAAGAAAAGAAGAAAGAAAAGAAAAACAAAGCAAAAAAAATATATCCATCTCATCTCTTACCTACATGAGAGCATCCCAAATATTGAGATAGCCAATAAGAGACCTAGGAGTCCAGTCAAGGAGATATACACCTTGTGTGTTGACCTTGGGATAGAAAAGTGGTGAGGTGAAAGCTGCCAAATCTTAATATGGCCTAATCGAAGATAGGTTGTCCCAGAGAAAGCATAGAAATATTCTAAGTTTTATTGAGTACTTGGAATCAACTTAGTTGCCTGTCTGACGAGTCACATTATTTCACACACAAGAGTCTTGTTTCTCACATTTGATTCGAACCTTGAGTGGGTCGACTTACTCAGATAAAGTTACTCTAGCAACCTAAATCCGATGGCTAATAGGATTCCTAATTTGATTTGGGCAGTTAAGATTTGAGTTGATAATTTAGAATTGCCAAGTCTTCGATGTTAATGTTTTGTGTATAATTCCTCTACTTTGGTGAAGAATCGAGATCGATGACTTTGATGTGACATAGCTCAAAACTCGCAAATTGGTTTCTAGTGTAAATATTATTTTCTCGTAGGTTTGTTACTTAGTGTGTTGCTCAAGGACTAGCAAAAGATAGGCATGGGGGTGTTATATTTCCATATTTAATTATGTTAATTAATGCCTAACTAATGTCAATCTAAGGATAATTTGGGTTAGATTTTATTTAGTTAGGTCAAATTAGGCATTTTAGGTCATTATGCAAATAATGCATACTTGTGGGCTTTTGTGCAATTTTTCCCATAATTCTATTTGTACATACCTTGATGTGTTTACTTTTATATGTGCAGATACAAAATATTAGGTTGATCAGATCAAGGTTGATTGGATTTTCTAAATTGAGCTCATTTGGAAGATGACTAGCTTAGTGGGTGGATCTATTTGGAGACCCAATTAACCTTGGACCTAAGCCAAATTTAGGAACCTAATTAACCCTAACTTAGCCCAATCAACCCACCATATGGTTGGCCAAGGACCTAAAATCCTAACTAACCTATTATGGCCGGCCAACCTAGGTCTTATCCCTTAGAAACCTAAGTCCTAAAAGCTAGAACTTATCCTAAACCACTACCTAAGCAAACCTCCTACTTTTACCAACCTAAACCCTACCCTATCCACACAAAGTAGTTGGCCACCTTATCCTTATATCCCCACCATTAATCCTATATCCTAAGGTCCTTAAATTCCCTATCTAAACCTAGAAAACCTAGATTATATCCTGACTTTTTTTTGAAACTGAAAGGAAAGCTATGGTACTACGATAGCAATCCGGGAGGGAGATCGTATCCTAACTTAATAACCTATCTAGCTACCCCCTCTAAATCTAAACCTAGAATCTACCTAGCCACCACCTATCCCTCCTTATTCCTTCCTAAGGTGGCCAGCCAAACACTTTAGAACATATACTAATGGTCGGCCACCTAAATTAACAAAAACCCAACAAAAACACTTCCCAATCCTAACCCTACATTTTAAATATAAGGGTCCCTATCCCACCTAGTTTAGTGGCCCCCTTAGAATTAAATCCTATTCCTACAAATTAGTGATCCTAGCTAGGCACACTAAATCAACCAATGGGAAGCCTCCCTATCTCCTATAGAAACACCTAGCTTCCACCCCCCTCGCGAGAGGATAATTAATTCCTATTCTAGTATTCCTACCTCCACTTGGTTTCCACCCACTAGAACTAGTCCATGCCATCTTTGGTGATCTTGGTTGGTGCATCTTCACATCCACATCCACGCCGTCGCTCCAGGCATTGCCTTTGAAGCCCTTCCTTTGCATTTTTCTTAGTCTAGTTCTAGTTATAGAAACTTTGTTCTAGTTGTAATTTCATTATTATGAAAGCATTCTACTAGTTCTACTTGTGCAAAACTCTGATTGTATTCAATAAAGTTCTAGTGGTTATTTTTCAACTTGTCTTCAGGTTGTATGCTTTCTAGTAGTAGTATATTATAGTTCTAGTACTTAGTTAGAAGATGCATGCTATTAGATTTACTATTAGTTCTAGTAATCATCCTACTTGATATTTTGATCTACTTAGTTAAGGAGGTGATTTATTCGAATTGCCTCCCTACAAACAACTTGGACTCCCATATTTCCATTCGAAAAATCCTACGAGTTCGATTTCAATTACAAATGCAAGAGTTTCTAATGCAACTTTACTATGACAAAAAGTGAATTTTTTGCAATCAAACCCGCATTTAGAATAGCAAGGGATGCACATCCCAACAGCCAATCACCTCCACTGAGGTCGAGCACTTTTCTGTGGGACCTCCACCGTGCCATCCTCGTTGAGCCACATACTCAGATAGCCCCCTCACGGTGGCAGCGCGAGGGGCGTGTGGGTGTCACGACCACTGTAGCAACTCATTCCCAACGTATGAGGGGAGTGACTATTCCCGTGTCATTTCATTTCATTTTCTGTTGTGCAAGTTTTTATTTTGTTTTTGATGATAAGTAGACAATGTTCTTGTTAGATGCTTGTAAATAACTGAGATCAAGATAAGTGTTTGTTGATTAGCCTCTCTATAGATGTGGCATTTCTAATATGCTATACTTGTGGTTCAATTTTTTTTTTCTATTCGATCACTTTCGCCTCCACTCGCAACAATTAATTGTAACTAAATATTTTTAATTGGTGAGAGAGTCGATCATATTACATTAGTTTACTTAATTTCATTTTTGCATGCATAGTTAGGTTTCATGTTTCAATTCTGTTCATTTACATTGTCACTTTCGTAGTCATAGTTAGTAATTGTATCTCTCGCATTTGTTTTCATATACAAAAATACCAAAAAAATCACAAAACCCAAAAATACCAAAAGAATATTTCCCTAGAGCTATTTAAATATAATAGTTACTCTGTTACGCCTCCTTGCTAATGACCTGGAATCCTAAGTTTACTTACAAAATCATTAGAGTTCAGTCTTAAACAATTAAAACTTTCACATATTTTCCAACTTCAATGGCATTCTCTTATCGTATATGGCTTTGTGAGCTCAGGCAGTCTAAAAAGGACACTTGATGTTATATCTTCAGGGAACCATCGAATTAATGTACTAGATCTCTGACCAAATAGATTTCCCTCGAGGAATGGAAAAACCTAGACTATTCATGAGATCAACATGAGTTGATTGGTGGTTGGACCTCCAATATCCAGGGTAGTGTGGCCAATGAGTCATGTGGTGCATGTCCTAACTCCCCAGTTGTGGTCGAAGGACAGTTGGGTAGCTTAAAGGAAGCGTATGGTGATGCTCCACTAGGGGTCACTGATGGGTCGGCCCGGATAGGTTGTTAATATGATGTTTTTATCGTTGAAATATGTATAGTGGTTAACCTAATTCAGACCTAACCATCTCTTTACAAAATTTTTAACCTAGCCTAATTGATTTTATCTTGTCACTTTTAGGCCCAGGGTCGAACTCAGGGAAGTGGGGTTAAAGTCGAGTTTCTACGTTTTCCTTAAAACGCGTCTCTTCCGTTCGTTTATTGTGTTTTTGGTGTTTTTCTTATTTAGGTTTTTTATGGTAATCCTTGTTCTTGAGGCACACCCTCAAAATTGTGTCCTTGGCTATTAGCCAAACAGAGTCCCAAAACAAGTCTTGCTACTCGCAAGACGGGGGTACCTGCAAATCAAAGATTATCTTTTCACTTTTATACCTTTTTTTATCTTTTTACTAAGAAGGAAGATAACAGATAGAAAGTAAATATAGTAGCTATAGATATATATTTATATGTAGTATATATATAAAGGGGTGGGGGTGGAGGTGACTATGGAGTGTAGCACTATGTCGAGTCAGTCGACGTCTAGAGAGACGCAACCAACACGACTAGGTGCCGCGTGGAGTGTGGATGGAGGATGGATGATGTATGGGACCACGCTTTTTTTGTACGCGTGTATCAGGGAATATCAGCAACTGGTGCAGATATCCCCGCGATACAGCGTATAATAAATAACGTGAAAATATATGTACTTATGTATGTATATAAGTAAATATATCTATATATATATATAAATGTATAGTTATATATGTATAGATATAAATATATATAGATATATATGTGTATATATATGTATATAAGTGTATATATATATATTACTATATATATGTATATATATATGTATATAGATATGTATATATATATATATGTATATAAGTATATATGTCTACATATATATAAGTATATGTATAAGTATATAGATGTATATATGAGTAGATATATATATATATATATTATATATATATGTATGTATATTATATATATATGTATGTATACATAACTATATAGATATACTATGTATATAAGTATATATATATATATATATACGTTACTATAAGTGTGCGTGTGTGTGTGTCGGTGAATGTGTGTGTGTGTGTTGCTGTGAGTAAAAAAACAGAGAGAGAGAGAGAGAGAGCGGGAGAGAGAGAGAATACGTGAGAGAGAGAGAGTGGGAGAGAGAGATCAGCAGAGAGAGAGAGCGGGCTGGAGAGATCGAGAGCGCGGACAATGGCAGCGAGTTAAGACGTCTGCTCGCGGCGGCGGACGTCTGATGCCGCGTCGTCTAAAGGCGGAGGCGGACGTCTGAAGACGGCGGGTGCGGGCGCGCCTTCGCGTAGGGTTCTGCAGGCCTGCGCGAAGGCGACGGGCGGGCGAAGGCGTGGAGGAGCGAGCGTGGAGGAGGTCTGCAGGTGGTCGCGGAGGGTCGCAGAGGAGGGCAGGGAGCGGCGCGAGGCCGTAGCCGGCCGCTGCAGTGCGCGCGGCGGACGGCTACAGGTGCAACTGCGAGGCGGACAGAACGGAGACGGAGGCGGGGAACGCCCTGCAGACGCACGCGGAGGCGGTGAGCGACTGCGGGGACGGTTGCGGAGGGGCGGGAGGACCTGCTGCTGCTGCTGCTGGGCTGCTGCTGCCGTGGCTTCAAGCTTCGAAGCTTGGAGCGGCGGCAATGGCGTTAAAGAGAAAAAACGAAGCGAGGGAATGCACCACGCCCACCGGCTCGTCGAAGAGCTGGGCGGTGGTGCTCCCACTGTGGTGGTGTGCACCACAGTGGGTTCTCCTGCTCGCCGGGTGCCTCCTCGACGGAGGGCCGACGTATGGGAGGGGAAAGCGGTGGAGAAGATGGCTGCGGGTTTTTTCAGCAGCTGCATCGCGAGGATGAAGCTGCAGCTACTTATAGAGGAGGGGAGAGTGGCGTGCCGGCTGCAGCAGGGAGAGGGTGTGCGAGTTGCAGCTATAGGGAGCGGCGTTGGCAGGGAGAAGTGACGGGAAGAAGTGCTACGTGGCTGCTGCATGCAGTTGCGGGAAGAGTGCAACCGCGGGAAGGGTGCAGCCGCGGGAAGGAGAGAAAAGAAGAAATCAAGAGGAAAAATAAAAAGAGGGTGATTTTGCAAGGAGGCACTTGAAGAAAAATGTAACTATGCAGGCGATTGTTTCACTCCTCTTCCTCTCTTGATTAAATGCATGCATGCAAGTGTTTTTACAAATGCGATTACAGGATCCTATTATGCAATGTTAATGCTAGAAAATAGCACAAGAAGGCGTTATTACAGGCGTGTTTTGAGGTGCAAACATATACCCCCATGCCTATCTTTTGCTAGTCCCTAGCAAAATAGTATTTAGAAATGATCTTAAGCTGAAGATTTTCTTCTGAGGTGATACAGGTGTGTTTACTATGGAATATTGTGAGAACCAATTGTAAAGAAGACTACCAGTACTTTAAGTCTCACATGACATAGATCATCTCTCAACTAACCAGGACTCTTGATATTTAAACCTTAAGTACGATTTCCAGGACCCAGGAGGTTTTTGCCGTACTCGAGAGCTCAAGAGGTTATGGTTGTGCATAGTGAAGGATCAAGACTGACCAGATGAACCTTAAGACTCACTCCCAGGGTTTCAAGAATTTTTAAGTACAAGTTGGTCCCAGTTTCAGCTCGTGTTTTTGGATTGACCCTTAAGATGATTACGGAAAACTCAACTCCCATTTTCTGATTTTTCTTGTGGCTCACCGAAAAACAAAGTATGCAGACATTTATGAGATATACTAACTCTTTTAAAACATCTCTCTTTCTTTTTTTTTTATTTTTTATTTTCTTTTATTTTTTCTTTTTTTCTTTTTTTCTTTCTTTTATTTTTTTTTTTTTAACAACTCTTTTTTTTTTTTTTGAAACACGTGTCAGTATATCTCTTACAACACATTTTGAAGGAGCACACTTATTTTTCTTTTTGGTGGGAGAGTTTCTTTTTGGTGGAAAGAGTCACTCCTAAACACAAGACTAAATGCTAGGATAAAAAGTCTACCTGCATGCATAGGTAAGGACTCCACCTTCCCTAATGAACACTAGGGTTGGATCTTATGTTCACCTGGTCTTTCCTGATATGTGTAGTGTGAACCAAATTTACTTAAGCTCTCAAGAAAAAGCAAACTAACGGATCCTGTACTGGTGTCTCAGGTACAAGAATACGTCCTTAGTTAAGAGAGATTTTGATCTATTTCGTCAATACTTTAAGTGAATTAAGCCGAGCCTGAGCGAATCAAGCTTCTGTGGCCTGGAAATTCTTCAAAAAAGAGGTTGAATATCCATAAACACTTATTGAATTTTTTTGTTTCAGCTTTCAAATCATTACTAAACACCATTTATTATTAATATATATATTTTTTTTCTTTTTTTTTCTTTTTCTTTTTCTTTTTCTTGCAAATTTATAAATAGGTGGTAATTGTCTGATACCATAAAATACCTGGATCCTATGGATGCCTATCCACCCCCCCATGCCAAACAATGCTATGCCCTCATATGCATGCAGGGAAAGGCAGAGAACGGACGACAGATCGGGTAACAGGAGCTGAGGTTCAGGGTATAAATCAGGGTGGAAGGGTGGGTGGATGGTGGGTGGTGAAGAGAAAAGCGAAGTAATCGCGATAGAGGCGTGAAAAGTAATGGTGGATGGTGAGAGATTTGGCATTTTCTGGGACGAGAGTGTCCCAGGCGGATCAGAAAACAGATCAGGAAGAGGAAGTTGGCCCTTAGATTGGCCAAGAAGGGGGGCTTTTTGGATAGATGGATCCAAAAGGGAATAGCCCCGGTGAGTAAGATGTGGGCTCAAGGTCCCAGTGTGGATTTGCAAATCCGCCTGATTTAGCGGGAAAGAAAGGGCAATCCGGTCTTCCATAGTGTGGACCGGCGGTGAGCAGCCCGGTGATGACTCAGACCACAAGGTATGGGAAGCGGAAAAAACCTCGTCAGAAGTCTGGTCAGGAGAAGGTACAGGAATAGGGAGGGATTGGGGAACGTCACAGTTTGTGTTGGTCAGGCAGTCGTCAGGTAATTCGCAGCAGTCTGAATCGACTCCAATTAGTTCGATACACGTACTGACAGTCACGTCCTCGTCAGACGTGTCATCCTTGATGTGATTACTATCAGCATAAGAGTGCGGTGCTGCAGCGGGATTAACCTGAAATCCCGGAGGAATACTCGGAGCTTGCAGAATTTGATGAACCTGTTCCTGAGAAGCTTGTACCTGTGGTTGCGGACCACAGGGTACAAAGTTTTGCGAGTTTGGAACAGGTTGGGCGAGAAAAGTGCCCTGAGATCGAGTCGCCATGCTTAGTTGATTGATCTCAGCATTCTGCTGCGCCAAATGCTGAAGAGAGGTCATGTTTTCTTTATGGCGCTTTGACATTTCCGTCATCATTCGCATCAATTTATCAAGAGGTTTTGATGCGTGTTTGGTTTTCTGCACACAAGGGCCTGATGGCAGATTTGCCATAGGATTAGATTGGGCCCTTGGGATGATGGGTGCGGACGATCGCCTTGGTCCACCAGCGGGGTTTCGATGCTGCGGGTTGTTGGACCATGCAAAATTGGGATGATTGTGCCACCCTGGGTTATACGTGGCAGAAAACGGGTTGTTCCCCAGGGTGCAGGCATCTTCTATGCCAGAAGACGTGTCCGCATATGTGTCCGAGTACACGGAGGCTTGGTCCTCCGTGTTGAAATACTGGCTCGTAGAAGCCAGTTCCACATGACTTACCGAGTCGCTTGGCGCGACACTCGATAAGGAAGGCCTTGCAGGGTTTCTCGGGATAAGCCTGGTGTTGAAAGAATTGGAATTGTGACGAAGTGGTGAGGCGGGGGTGTGTGCCATGTTTGTGGAGGAGGAGGATGATTCGGCTCTTTTTCTAGATTTATCAGTCAATACAAGCAATTCAGGGTTTTGTGACCTCCTCCCAAACATGCACTACCGGAGGAAGAGTTGAGGAGATGAGTAGGGAAAAGAGATGAGAGAAATGACGCCGCAAAGGTACACTTGATTACAAATCAATACAATCAAGTTCCTAACCTCGACAGTGTTCCCTTAGACTTAAAGATCTAAGTTACCTACTATCAAGAACTACGGAATCGAATGCGAGCACCGCGGAACCACCGGGCCAGATTGAAAGGCCGTTTGCCCCAATCTTAGACACCCGATAGCACGCGGGAACTCTCACCAGCACGTAGTCGCTACACGCAGGTAGTTAGACCTCAAATCCTTAGTAAGGGTCAAGTTACTACCAGTTTTAATTAGAGGCTTAGGGTCAAGTGCTTTTGGAATGTGAAGGGCGTTGTTTACGGGTAATGCCCAAGTGATTGATTTTAAGAGTGTGTAAGAACAAGCATGCAACAGGGAAATCTCCCCGAATTGAAGTTTTAATTGGTGAATGGTTTTTAGAGTTCAACCTTAAGTAGTATGAATTTTAGGATTTTGCTGAATTACCAATTCAACCAATCTCCGGGTTTTGCAAGAATACAGTTTTTTTTTTTTTCTAAAGCCCAAGAAACCCTTCTTCAATTATCAGTTAGTTAATGCATGCTAAAATGCAATGGGCTACCCTAAATGGAGATTTCTAAGTGTGGATGCACGAATCAGTTTTATATCAATGTGACAGGGAGCCAAAGCACTTCAATTCAAGTGCTCCCAATCACCAGAAATGATTTCCACACACAAGGCTTCAACCAAAAGATAAAGAAAATAAAATTGTTGGGGTTGAAGTATTCAGGATCGAATCACAGGCAAGTTTGAAAAGTCGTGGTGGGGTTGGAATCAACTCAATTCCAAGTCTCCCCACCAAAAATGTGATCCTGAATTAAAGATAAGTGAGGCAAAAGAGGGATACAAGCAATCTTTTTCTTTGCCTCAAAGAATACTTCCCACGGCGAAAAATCTAAGAATCAAGATTCTCGGATTTTCGCTATGCGAAGTAAGGCAGGAAATCCCGGGGCAGTGGGAGTGAAGACAACCAATCAATCAAGTTAATTTTAATCCACTTGCCCTCAAGAAATCCCAAGAAGTTTTTCTAGTTTTTAGTTTTAAATTTTTTTTTTTTTTATTGTGGTGGCAAGTTAACCCTAATTTGATGAGAAAAGAAAACCTACTTGTTCGGCAATGTGTGCGAAGCTCCAATGCGATGTCGGCATCTTCACGCTCTCGTTCCCGCCTTGGATCTGCTCACGTCCTCGACTTCGTCAGCCTTCTTCTCCTTCCACCAGGTTCACCTGCACACCAAAAACAACAATACCCGTGAAGAGGGAAGAGAAAAATTGAAAGGATTTGGATAGAAACTTACTCGAAGGCGCACCTCCCCAGCAAAGGCGCCAGAAAAGTTATGATGGGTCGGCCCGGATAGGTTGTTAATATGATGTTTTTATCGTTGAAATATGTATAGTGGTTAACCTAATTCAGACCTAACCATCTCTTTACAAAATTTTTAACCTGGCCTAATTGATTTTATCTTGTCACTTTTAGGCCTAGGGTCGAACTCAGGGAAGTGGGGTTAAAGTCGAGTTTCTACGTTTTCCTTAAAACGCGTCTCTTCCGTTCGTTTATTGTGTTTTTGGTGTTTTTCTTATTTAGGTTTTTTATGGTAATCCTTGTTCTTGAGGCACACCCTCAAAATTGTGTCCTTGGCTATTAGCCAAACAGAGTCCCAAAACAAGTCTTGCTACTCGCAAGACGGGGTACCTGCAAATCAAAGATTATCTTTTCACTTTTATACCTTTTTTTATCTTTTTACTAAGAAGGAAGATAACAGATAGAAAGTAAATATAGTAGCTATAGATATATATTTATATGTAGTATATATATAAAGGGGTGGGGGTGGAGGTGACTATGGAGTGTAGCACTATGTCGAGTCAGTCGACGTCTAGAGAGACGCAACCAACACGACTAGGTGCCGCGTGGAGTGTGGATGGAGGATGGATGATGTATGGGACCACGCTTTTTTTGTACGCGTGTATCAGGGAATATCAGCAACTGGTGCAGATATCCCCGCGATACAGCGTATAATAAATAACGTGAAAATATATGTACTTATGTATGTATATAAGTAAATATATCTATATATATATATAAATGTATAGTTATATATGTATAGATATAAATATATATAGATATATATGTGTATATATATGTATATAAGTGTATATATATATATTACTATATATATGTATATATATATGTATATAGATATGTATATATATATATATGTATATAAGTATATATGTCTACATATATATAAGTATATGTATAAGTATATAGATGTATATATGAGTAGATATATATATATATATATTATATATATATGTATGTATATTATATATATATGTATGTATACATAACTATATAGATATACTATGTATATAAGTATATATATATATATATATACGTTACTATAAGTGTGCGTGTGTGTGTGTCGGTGAATGTGTGTGTGTGTGTTGCTGTGAGTAAAAAAACAGAGAGAGAGAGAGAGAGAGCGGGAGAGAGAGAGAATACGTGAGAGAGAGAGAGTGGGAGAGAGAGATCAGCAGAGAGAGAGAGCGGGCTGGAGAGATCGAGAGCGCGGACAATGGCAGCGAGTTAAGACGTCTGCTCGCGGCGGCGGACGTCTGACGCCGCGTCGTCTGAAGGCGGAGGCGGACGTCTGAAGACGGCGGGTGCGGGCGTGCCTTCGCGTAGGGTTCTGCAGGCCTGCGCGAAGGCGACGGGCGGGCGAAGGCGTGGAGGAGCGAGCGTGGAGGAGGGCAGGGGGCGGCGCGAGGCCGTAGCCGACCGCTGCAGTGCGCGCGGCGGACGGCTACAGGTGCAACTGCGAGGCGGACAGAACGGAGACGGAGGCGGGGAACGCCATGCAGACGCGCGCGGAGGCGGTGAGCGACTGCGGGGACGGTCGCGGAGGGGCGGGAGGACCTGCTGCTGTTGCTGCTGGGCTGCTGCTGCCGTGGCTTCAAGCTTCGAAGCTTGGAGCGGCGGCAATGGCGTTAAAGAGAAAAAACGAAGCGAGGGAATGCACCACGCCCACCGGCTCGTCGGAGAGCTGGGCGGTGGTGCTCCCACTGTGGTGGTGTGCACCACAGTGGGTTCTCCTGCTCGCCGGGTGCCTCCACGACGGAGGGCCGACGTATGGGAGGGGAAAGCGGTGGAGAAGATGGTTGCGGGTTTTTTCAGCAGCTGCAGCAGCTGCGTCGCGAGGATGAAGCTGCAGCTACTTATAGAGGAGGGGAGAGTGGCGTGCCGGCTGCAGCAGGGAGAGGGTGTGCGAGTTGCAGCTATAGGGAGCGGCGTTGGCAGGGAGAAGTGACGGGAAGAAGTGCTGCGTGGCTGCTGCATGCAGCTGCGGGAAGAGTGCAGCCGCGGGAAGGGTGCAGCCGCGGGAAGGAGAGAAAAGAAGAAATCAAGAGGAAAAATAAAAAGAGGGTGATTTTGCAAGGAGGCACTTGAAGAAAAATGTAACTATGCAGGCGATTGTTTCACTCCTCTTCCTCTCTTGATTAAATGCATGCATGCAAGTGTTTTTACAAATGCGATTACAGGATCCTATTATGCAATGTTAATGCTAGAAAATAGCACAAGAAGGCGTTATTACAGGCGTGTTTTGAGGTGCAAACAGTCACCAATGCATGGGAATTGGCTACCAATGCTGGGTATGGAAATGTGATTGACCATGGTTGCCGAACATGGGGCTAAAGGTGTAAGCTATCGAAGCTAAGGTAGCCCAAACCCTGAATTCTAGAGAAGGAAACATGCAACCCAAATCGACCTCGAATCTCCGTGAGGTGAACTTGATTCGCAATTTGATTGAAAGGTCAATGTAGTGACAACTAAGACGAGTTGTGTCATAAGTCGTAACGTAATCCAAAACACACACATGATATATATACGTATGTATGTATGCATGTATCTATACATATAAGTATATATGTGTGTATATATGTCTATATGTATGTGTATATATATATATATATATGTATGTATGTATATATATATGTATGTGTATATATATATATATATATATATATATACATACATACATATATATATGTATGTATGTATACACACACCATATGCAACTAGTTATATCCCTACTGAGCCACTTGGCTTACGCCTATGAAACTTGGTTTCAGGTTACAATGTTAGTATGGAGGGTATCTTGCTGACTGCCCACATGTGTTGTCCAGAGGCAGGCCCATCTACTCTGGGAGAGGATCTAGTTATCATGGATCCTCATCCCAGTTTCGAGGGAGGCAGAGATCGTTTTTAATGGCTGAGGTAGGGAAGACCTCATTTAGATGTGTCTCCGTGAGCTTAAAGGAGTTGTTTACGACATTTTCAACCTCCTAGAGCTATGTGACTTGGCGTGATAAGCTAATGATGGTGATTCATACTTCCTTTTTGGGTAGCTTAGTAGTAGTTAGTGAGTATGCTGGATTCTTATGATATGTTGCTCGTTGTAGTCTTCTAGCCACCACTTTTTTTGCATATATTTTTATACATAATGGAAAGCATGTATAAATATGGCAAACACTGGAGTGGTGATGTAAATATTGAACTCTGTGATGACATGTGATGTGAATATATATGTAATTACTATTGTTGTTTCTACTGTAGTGAATAAAGTGCTTTTCTTGTAGTTTCGTCTCTACATATGATTATGTGATGTCATGATATGGTGTGATGTGATGTACTCAAAGCAGTGCACTAGTGTAGGTTGAATGATGTGTCATTATGAATGACTACATATGCTTCCACTTATAGTTTCCTTTCAAATTCTCACTTCCCTATTTTGTTTGTTGTAGATGGATCATGTAGTGGTGCATATGTGTATAAGTATAGATAAATCACAATTCGTCTATAGTGTTGCTAGTGAGAAAATCTATATTGCCGCAAACCTCGTATCAAAGCATGGCTTCAATTGTTGCATGGAAGTTGTCTTTATGATTTACTTGGATGCACAGACCTGAGTGTTATACATCCATAGGGAAGGAAACTAGGAAGGTGAAAATCGTATGTGCTAAGGCAATTTTTCTAATTAATATGTCACGTTGTACTATGGTATGCCTTAACTACGTATTTTCTCCAAAAACTAACAAACTCAATGCAAATTAAGCTAATGGTGAGTTCGGTCATGTCTTCCACAGGGAGGGAACTAATATGATTTCGCTTAAGACTTAGGTACTCTCCTTCACATTTTCTTGTTGATTTTTTTGTTTTCTATTTTTTTAATCTTTTTCTTTTTGGAATGATGAAACTAACAAATGCGCAAAAAGATAACAACTACGCTAATTGATCCTAACTACGCAACATTTGAAAATGCATCAAACCTAACTAAAGAGGTTCTATAGGGGATGGCCAAGCAAGGGGAGAAGGGGGTGGTGTGGAAATAAAAAGAAGAAAATGAGAAGAAGAGAAGCATGAAGAAGAACAACGTGATATTCAAAACTATATTTTCATGAGATCTACCACCATCATAACATAAATAAACAAATAGCAACAAACATTTGAATCAACAAAAAATATAAAATGCAAGAACAACAAAAAATAAAGCCACCATGCTGGAAGTGCTCAAGGAGAGCCGTCGGCTATTGTGTGGTGGTGATGGTTTATACCATGGACATATGATGGCAACACCATCATTGGCTATAACTAGCTTAAATTAGCAAAAATCAAGTGAAAAATGCTCCTACATGATCGCCTAAGAGCGATAATTCCATTCAGATCCATTTTGAGAAGGAAACATTAAAATAAGGTTAATTCTACAGTTTTAACATCACATCATGAAAGCAAAGTAACCACAGGGTTTGTCAAGGGTTAATTGAAGGTCTAATGAGCATTAAAGTCCAAAGAGTGTGTCCACATAGACAGAAACAAGGTTTCACGTGTTTCAAGAACCACATCAGCACACGGAGCCCTAATTCAAACTTGCTTGAAATGAAGAGGTTCTAGTTAGAATAAAATTCATCTAAACCTCCTAAAATTCATAGAAAAATATTCTAAGAGGTTTGGTACCCTTGGTTTGACCATCTGAACCTATTTTGACCTTGAATAGAGTCGTAGATGGGATTTTACCCTAATTTGGGTATCTATGCAAATTGCCCAGTCAAACGTGGTAAAAAATCAAATCTTACTTCACCATTCCTTGGGTCAAAATTAAGTTTATACCAAAATTTGGGTCCAATCGGAGTCCATCTTGACCTAGTTTGCATTTCAGTCCATTAAAACTCTATTTCGCTCCGTCATGCCCCTAACTTTCAAGTTATTTGCATTTAGCCCCCTATCTTTGTCATCTTCATTGCATCCAGGTCCTTGTTGCCATTGAAGTGGGAACCCACCTTCAGGTCGAGATCCATGGGAGTTTCCTCTCTCAAGTTAGCTCCAAATCCCTCCAAAATTTGAAGGATTGTAACCCAGACATTAAGGAATCAGATAGACCTCATCTTAGAGATTGGAATTCATTCTCGAGCTTAGGAGAGATTGAAGATTTTGGGGAACTTTTTCCAGAAAAATTGTGAACCAATCAAGCTTCTTTCCTTATTCAGAGCTTGCCCTGAAGCTTTATATAAGCTTCCCTATGCTCAGTCATTCTCCTTAGTCAAGTTTAGGCCTTGAAACCTCTAGTTCTTCCCTTCTCCAGCCATCCTTCGGCTCGACTCCAACGACCCTCCTCGACAGCTTCTTCAAGCTAGCCAATGGTCAAATTGGTTCGACCCCGACCTTCCTCTCCTTCCTTCGCCTCTCGCAGACCAAAGGAGAGGCTATCTACCCCTTTGTCGTCGTCGCTTCCCCTCAACAGAGTTGCCTTCATCTTCGGCATCAGCCAATCAAAGCTGGTGCCAAATCCTTCCCCCTTTATCCCTAATTTAGGTCCAACCTACTCCTCTTCCTTCTAAATCTTTCCTAACCCTTTCCCCTCTTATTTCAACCTATGCTCACCTCGCTCCTTCGTCATCTTCTTCGGCTCTGGCACGAGCTTCGGTGAGCTCGTGTCAGCGACACACACATCCAAACTGCTCGCCACCACCTCCACGAGCTTCGCTGCATCACCAGCTTCAAAACCCCTCAAGAAATTCCACTAATCACTCATCCCTTCGCCCCACCGGACAACCCATCTTTCGTTCACCCTCTCTGACTCCGTCCGACCACCACACGCAATCATTCACCAAATCAACTTCACCACCACCTTCGCCATGCTATAGCAATGCTTCTTCCTACTGATTAGGGCATTTAGTCCATGTTCTTGAATTTCAGGTGTCGCCACCGCTGACCATCATCTCCGTCATCGATAGCCATCAACCGACCTCCTCCGAATTCAAATCTACCTCCAAGTGTTGCGGATTACACCCACGAGTCATGATGCAGTAGCAATTGGATGCAAGAAGTCTCACTGCTATGGCAATCAACGATGACATCTCACTGCAGCACGCAATGAAAGTAGCTGGTCAACAAAGTCCCACAAAGTGTGTCTACAAGTTGCACGTAGCATATAGGTTGAAAAGTTCACATAGCCTCATTGCCTCAATAACACAGGGGGTGAGGTCCCCCTTCACATATGCCTCGACATGCTCTCACTCCTCGCTCATGCACACATGCACACAGGCCTGGACCAATACCCAGATTCGATTACCTGCTATAGACCCGATTAATGCCCAGTTTTGTGAGAAGGAGAAGAAGCTTGTGAGGAAGGGGGAGGGTTTTCCTTCAAGTGTGCCTTGAGGTGCGTGCTGATGTTCTCAACACTTAGTGTCCTTGAGGCTTTGCCTTGAGACTCTTTATCTTGTGCTTGGCAGCCTTGTGCGCCTTGCTGAGGCTATATGCCTTGGTGATATTTAAGTCATCTGTGGAACTTTGAGGATGTCTAGTTTGGTACTGTAGGGATATTTGATATCTGCTCTGACATGGCTATTTGAGATTAGTGTTTTAAAGACACTATTGAGTTATTTGATTAAATTGATATGCTTGGGATGTATTCTTAAATTGGAGGGTTTAGTTGGTGATCTAAATTACCACTTTTTATAGTTCTTCCTTTTTTTTTTGTTCTATCATTTCCTGAGACACAATTTGGGCTATTACTGAATATAATATGATTATTGATTTCTATTGCATATCTGTATTATTGTGCTCATTATTTCTGAATGTGATTAGTAAATGAATTCCATATTTTCTCCCTACGAATAACCTTAAACTCATTCTCTATTTTTGAGTTTATAAATTTAAGTGTTTCATGCAATTTTCGTCCTATACTATAACGCATATTTCTAAACATTAATGATTTCACATTAAACAACATGGTCCTTATTAGCATCAAAAGTGCATGCCCAAGGCCTATGGAGGAAGACCATGGGTTGCACTCAAGGAGGAGGGTGAACATCCTTGAGAGGAGAGAGGACAGTGTTGGTGAAAATGTACCACGATCATTAATTTTGATGATAACAAAACACTTGTTATTTTACGTTTGCATTTGAGATTAACATTTCATGTTAAAATGCAAATGGAAGCAAGTGTGAAGCAACTCAAGCTCAAGTCCATGGAGAAATGGAGGAGTTTGATGTCTAGAAGAAAAGCATCAAGGAGCTTGTGAAGATGAAAAAGAAGGGTTAAACATTGAAGAAGTAGTGAAGAAAGAAGACTAGGATAGAATATTTTATTCTTATGTCATGAATTTTTATTTGCTCTTTATTTCCTTAGATTCATGTTAAAGAGCCTAAAATATAATAACCTAAGTTCTAGACACACTTAACCTTAGGACACTTAGGTAAATCTTAGAATCAAGTTAGAAAACCAAAATAGCAAATAGTCTACCATATCAGACTTCTAGACATCTTATAAGACTTCTAATAAACCTTATCTGACATCCAAACATATTATCAGACTCTAATAACTCATTCAAGGTGTCCAGACATTGGAGCATACGTAAAATAACCAAAATTCAGAACATAGTATGTGGCATTTGCTTTCGAATGCCCATACCTTGTGTCATACATTCATAAACTCTTCCAGGCATCCAAAGACATTCTAGACGTCCAATAGTCGACTGTTGTGATTAAATTTGACCCAAATCTTATTGTCAGACAAAATCAAGATTTCCCAACTCATGAAATATTTGATTCTTGGCAACACACTTTTTATTAGAAGTCCAACACACACAATAATCAGATGCCCTATAGATGTCCAATGATCTGGACCATGATCCATGTACAAGATCCAATCCAATTCCATGGAGACCACCTTACAAAATCGGATGTCTAATATACCCTGATCAAACATCTAATCAATTTATCAGACATTTAATTATGTTGTCAGATGCAATAATTGGTCTACTATCAATTGGATTTTGGCCAAATCTTCTTGGATTTCATTCCAACGACTAGGAAGCCTCTCCCAAGGTTTCTTTTTTTTTTTGAGAGGGAAAAGGAATGCTACCGTCAATAGTAGCAATCAATTAAATTTAAAGAAGTAGTAATTACCAAGTAGTAAGCCAATGATGGGCCAACACAGATGCCCCATTATAGATATTCTCCAACTACCCATAACCCTCACTAAATAAAACATCATTTCTAGCTCACCACACACTCCACAAAATAGCAACCATAATAGCTCTGGAGGTGGATAGGTTGAGAAGATCTACCCACAACCCATCCCACATGTGGAGAGGAGATTTGTAGCATCTCTACCATACCACTGCTATGACGAGGTAGGAGCTTATCAAGTGTTTGACATCATCCTCAGTAAACCTACCTAAGGGGCACAGAATAGGGGGAACACCCATCAACCTAGCCCGCAGGGATCCAGTAGCAAGGCCACCTCTCCTAAGCCTTCTTGAACCTTCCTAGAAAACCTATAAATAGATTGGAACCCCTCCTTTGGCAAAGACACATAGAAACAATATTTCCTACTCTATACACATTGTGAGAAGATCTAAAGGAAGTCCTTTCTCTCCAAGCCTTCGTCTACACATTAGAGAGCATCGTTATGCTACACCATCACGTTAATCTCTTCCACATAGGGAAGTCATCTTCACCTATAGAAGCTTAGGTTCAACCTTATATTTGGCCTCTATAGGTTTTTGTACTTTGTTTTTGTTGGGCATTTACATTGAGAATTCTTATCTCCTCATGAGACAAAATTCTCTTCGAGAAGAGGGATTTGAGGTACACTACCCTCGGTCTAAACTAGTGTTGATGTATTGATGTTGTGCCACCCTTGTTTTAAGTGGTGCATATAATGGATTTGATCATCTAGGTCAATTGGGAAATCCTAAGTCAGGGTGACTTAGGTGGTGGTTTTTACCCTTGGGGTTTCTACACCTAAAAGTACTTGTCTCATTGTGGTGAATGTTTATGTGATTGTTTCATTTGTATTAAAATTTTTACTTCGCACTATACTCCTCTCTCTAGTACAAACATACAATTGGTATTAGACGAGGTTCTTACATATACGAAGTCACACTCGACGAGGATCCGAGATCATGGAGGGAAGCAAGTTTGCAATGAAACACTCTGAGGGGGCAATCCACTATTTGACCACCTTATTTCGAAGGTAAGAATTATCCTTATTAGAAATTATGAATGCAGATGTGGTTGCAAGAAAATGACTATACGATATCGAAAAGATATGAGATTCCCTACTTCATTCCGGAAAAACCCAATGAAGGTTAATAGCAAGATCAAATCAATGAGTTGTTGCTAAATGCTAAGACGATGAATGCATTATATTGCTCGTTAAGTCCAAAGGAGTTCAACCAGGTTTCACAATGTTCAACCGCATATGAAATTTGGCACACTTCCAAAGTAAAATCCTCTAAAATTAATTTGCTTTCTCGAGAGTTTGAATCCTTTTCTATGAAAAATAATGAAAGTTTGAGTGAGATGTACACTAGGTTCACTCTCATTGTGAACAACCTCAAATCATTGGGGAAGACCTTTATTCAAGGAGAACTTCAATTGAAGCTCCTTCATTCTCTTGGACCCGAGTGGGAACAAAAGGTCACTGTGATAGAGGAAGCTCATCAAATTGGGAAGTTGAACATGAAGAACTTGCTTTGGAATCTCATGACATATGAGAACAAGATGAAGCAAAACAAGGAGGAGACATCGAAGCAGAAGAAGATGCTTTCCTTCAAAGCTGCATCGAACAACAAGGTAAGTTTCGATGATGAGAACATGAATTTCTTGCTAATATATTTGCCAAGTTTCTTAAGCTTAAGGAATGCAAGAAGGAGAAGAAGGAAAGGAAGGAAAGTATGACTCGTTTCTATCATTGCAACAAGAAGGGACACCTTAGACCAGAATGGCCTCTCCTACATAAGGAGAAGAAGGATAAGAAGCACAAGAAGAAGGTGTTTCAAGCTACATGGGACGACACTAGCTCGGAGGAAGAAGAAGAGAAAAATTCCAAAGAAGAGGTCACTTGCATGGGTTTCACGGCAATCCCAAATGATAATGAGAAGAAGATAACGACGAGAACAACTCCAACAAAGAGGACGTAAATTCTTTTACTTTAGATGACTTGCAAGAAGCATTAGAAGAATTGTATGTTCTTAGTAGGTCATTAAAGTTAGAAAATAAAAATCTAAAAAAGATATTCTTGTGCTAGAAAATCAAGAATTAGTTCTAAACAACCATAAGTTGCTTGATAAAATTGAAACAATGAAAATTAACTTTAGTTCTATCAACTCTGAAAATGAAGCTCTTATTGTTGCAAATAGCAAATTCATTGAAGAGAATAGCTTAAATATGAAATTTCTATTTTGAAAAGCAAAATGGTTGTTATTGAAAATGACCTTCTTTGTCTTGAAGAAAATTCAAATAAGTTGCTAAATGAGTTAGCTAGAATCACTAAAGAAAAAACTAAGATTAATGCTAATTCCAAAAATGGACACAACAAAAGATTTTATGCACAAAAGCCTAAGGGTTGGAATCCAAATGGAACCCAACCTTGGTTGAGAAGGGCTAACCTAAGAGGATCCAATAAAATGTGGGTATCTAGATCCCTTGTATATTCTTGTTTTGGAGATTTTGGTGTGGATTTGACGAACTATCTATATGGAATTCATCGGGAGAATCAAGGTTCTTTGTTGAACAATATGGGTATGGAGGTTGGAACCCAATCCAATAGAGGTAATGATATCTTGATTTCGGTGATTCATAGTATTAAGATAGGGGAAGAATTTCAATTTGTTATCTGCAATAATTCCATTAAAAAGGGGGAGATTACCCTTAACAATAGTTGACTTAAATTTAATATAGAAATGCATGTATTAAGGGGGAGAATTCTAAAGCTTATTGAGCTATGTTTCCATCAAAAAGGGGGAGATCACTTGTAACCCTTAAAAATTTTGAATTTGACATAGAAGTGCAACTTACTAAGAAAGATCGATTTATTTCCTAAACTATGTCAAAAACTGAGTTAATAAGTTTTAGAAGAGAATGGATTAAGGGGGAGTCATAAGATAAATTGATTAAGTTAAACCTTTTTGATAATGTCAAAAAGGAGGAGATTCTTTTATTATTATTTGTAGTTTTGTCATCATTAAAAAAGGGGAGATTGTTGGTGCAAATGCCCCACAATAATTGATTTTGATGATAACAAAATACTTGTTATTTGACATTTGCATTTGAGATTAAGATTTTAGGTTAAAATGCAAATGGAAGTGTAAAGGAGCTTAAGTTCAAGTTCACGTTGAAATTGAGAAGTTTGATGGCTAGAAAGAAAATCATCAAGGAGTATGATGAAGGAGAAAAAGAAGGGTTAAAGCTTGAAGATGTAGAGAAGAAAGACGAATAGGATCGGATATTTTGTTCTTATGTTATGTATTTTTATTTGCTCTTTATTTCCTTAGATTCATGTTAAAGAGTCCAAAATATAATAACTTAAGTATTAGACATACTCACTTAACCTTGGGACACATAGGCAAATCTTAGAATCAAGTTAGAAAGACAAAAAAGCAAGTAGCCTACCTTATTAGACCTCCAGACATCTTATCAGACTTCTAATAAGCCTTATCAGACGTCCAGACATAATATCAGATGTCTAATAATTCATTTTAAGATGTCCAGACATTCGATCATACGTCTAATAACCAAATTCCAGAACTTAGCTTGTGGTATTTGCTTTTGGACATCCATACCTTATGTCAGATGTCCAGAACCTCATTGATGACTCTACATATAATGATGATAGTTCTATCAATTAGTGTCAATTTCGAGGGCACATGTGCATTAATGTCATATTATAGTGGGCTTGGGAGCATTGCATGCATATTGTGTTATTCCAGCATTAAGATTGCTTATAATTAATGTTTAACAACCATGTGCACAAGTGTGCATTGAAACAGGTCTTGGATGAGCAATCGAATCATAAGGATGGATCCAGATCAACGAATGGAGTCCAATGGACTCAAAATCACCTCAATCCGATCTCTGTAGCTCCCATAACAAATCCAAGAAGTTCTGACCGTTGATTTGATGATCTACGGTCCTCATTGTGCCACGTGGTGCCTGCTTTGGCCTCCATCATGCGCCAACAGCAGCTGCAGCTTCTTCATCGCATGAGATCCACCGTCAGATCAGCATCCAACGACCATCCATGCTCGCGCTTTTGACATCTTCGTGACAATCCACGCATGCAACTCAACAGTCGTGGATGGAGATCCCAATGCGAGACCATGAGTTCGAGACACCGGTAGTCGATTCAATCTGTTGGGAGAGGAGTGCAAGCTCAATTGACCATGCAATCTTCATCGAGCGATGCAGACTGCGCCACGCGATGCAACAGATGAGCCGGATACGTCCACGTGCACCCCAACGACCACTCTAGCCCTTGATCATACGTAGCATCAAGAGCGCGATTTTAAGACATCCACGCGTGCATCAGCCATATGATTCAACATGCGCACCGTGCAATTTGAAAATCGTGAGTGTGCTCTCAGCAACCGTGCGATGAGTATCTGATGGCACTCTGAAGGCCACTCCTCGCCAGTTGCTATTGCCATGCCTTGCTAGCAAGGGAGAAGTGATGGCTTCAGTGACGTTTAAGGTGGCATTTTAATGACGTCTTTGATGTCGCTATTGACTCAAGAACGAATTTTGCCACTATAAAAGGACCTGCACTGCATTGTTGAGCACCTTTTACCATCTTCTACCAAGCAACTCCACCACTCCATAGAGCATCCAAGCAAGGTCCCAAAGGCATTGAGCCACCAATGGAAGTCCCTCCACCACCGTTGCTGCCTTGCCTCTCCATTTCGCTAGTTTCTTTAGTTTAATTCTTGTTGTTATTTTTAAGCTCTCCTTTAGTGTTATAACTGTAAAATGGTTCTATCTTTTACAATGGATTATTTTGCCTGGTTTCATAGCTAGCCATAATCACTTTGTCATCATAAATCTTTAACCCTATCTCTCTCTTTCTCCCTCTCTCTATCTTTCTCTCTATTTTGTAAGTGAACAAACTAATATATTTCATGACATTGAAGCGAATATTTGAGCTAATTTCTTGCCTCCTCATGTTCGACACTCGGACTCACATTTTATTATTCTAATTAAAATTGATGTCGTAAGCACGTGCTATAGAGAATGAATTACATACACGCATTTTGCGGCATCAGTTTTTGGCATCGTTGCTGGGGAGGAAATGGATCTTTTATTTGCTTTCATTTCCTTGGGTATTATTCATACTGGTGTTATCTAACTTGCCTTTCTCTCTTCTTATTGGTTGCAGGAATCTTGAACATCGGCAACAGAAGGAGAGTGGATTAGATTGGATCAAAGGAAATGCAAGAGAAGACCATCATCAACCCAAAGGTTTGATATCTTGTCTTCCCATGGTCTAAAGGTAACCCTTCATCTCTGAACCAAGGAAAAGATCTAAATGGTGGTGCTCCAAAATAACCCTCTCCTGTGTTTGTTGAAGGAAACACAACCACTATGTTCTTGACCCATTAATTTCGCAACACTGTTTTATGGACTTCGGTTGAGCACACAATTAGAAGACCCTTAACACCTCTAAAAATTTTTTAAAAAATTTTAGAGGTGATACTTCCAGTGTGCAAACTCCACTTAAAATTTCATAGCCAAACTCTTTGAGGTTTGGCCGTGAAACGTTCTCTACTGAAAGTGCACAAGGTTGTCCTGATTTCTAGAGACCCATAGGTTGTTTCTATTGCTATGAACCCCACCCAGCTTGGATTTGTAAGAAATTTATATTTCTAGAAACCTCTTGAAATGGTTTACATTTCTTATGAAGACTATTTCTGTAATTGAAAAAGATTAGTGCTATTTCTGATTCAATTTCTAAACTCGTGCACTAATTTAGATGTTCTACATAGATTGACCCCCTCTTGGGAAAATGTGAATTTCAATGGTCTATCATCCTCTAAAAATTCTAAAATTAATTTTGTTGAAAAGCTCGTTCAATTTTGGTTAAGATAGGGTAATTGCTTGCTTTGATTGGACCCTTCTTGACAAAGTCTAAAAAGGATTTAGTAGAAGTTGCATGCCCTAGGATCTTCCACACTAGGGTGCTTTTAACTTCATAGTCACACAAAAGGCCCTAAAGAAAATCAATCTTAACCAACCATGTGACTTCATCTTTGTGCCTTGATTGAATCTGTAAACAAGTGGAATCCTAAAATCCAATAAAGCAAGGTTCAAATTATAAAAGCCGTTCATCACAATCTTGCTTGATAAAGAATACTTGCTTTCACACTCCTTGGCAAGGGCGATAGGGGATGGAGGCCAAACCTAAGGCGACAGTGGAGAGGAACCTTGGTGGTGAAGGATGGACAACCTAGAGATCTAGAGCTTCGAGGCAGAAGGAAAGAAGAGATCTTGTGGCAGTCTGAAGAAGGGTGACAGGTAGGAGTCGAGCTTGCAAAGGCAAACCATGGGGTAACAATGAAATTTTGTGTTTTCGGTGTCGACGTCGAGTGCATATGGCGACGGTTGCCGCTACCCCCTGGTTTGCCTAGCATGTGGGGGGCATGGCCATAAATGAGACTCTTGCACGGCTAGCCATGGACAATCGAGGGGAAGGGCGAGCATGCACAATAGGTGTTTGTTGCGCTGAATCAGGTTTTAGAAGTATTACATTGTAGTACAGGCGAAATAGCATTCAAAACAAATACAATTTTATTACTTGAATATATTCTGAGGTCGAACTCAGGAAGCAAATGAAATTCACACACTAATCTCAACAATAAATGCAAATTGAACACATAATACTACTCAAAATCTAATTAAGAATGTAAGCATGAGTACATGAAGGGTAAAAAGAGTTGTAGACAAAATAATAGCCACTTAAATGGACTTAAAGAAGGAAATATAAATTCAGACATCTGATTTTACAATCAAACGTCTTAAATGACTCTGGCTACAGTGTCCTTTTCTTCTTCTAATTTCTCTAATTCTGTCTTTCTTCTTCTTCTTCATCTTCCTAATCTCTTCTTCTTCTTTGAATTGGCTAACTGCTGGAGAAATCTTCTCAGAGCAAAGCCCCCCTTCCCCTACATAGTTCTCCTCTCTCTTTCTCTCTTTTCTATTTCAGTCTCGCTCTCCCAGAGCCTTTAGCCAGTCAGGTAATCGGACTTATCACATACCCAGGTCCAGGCTCACCGGCATGTGTGGTAAGTGAGGAGTGAAGTTGGGTCAGGTAGTCGGGTCAGCCAAGTCCACATATTATGTGTCACAGACGACTCTGATGAAAGGGGGGAGGAGGACCTCACCCTCAGTGTTGGAGGCGAACAGCCTCTGGTACTTTTACAGTTTATGTGCACAAAGGCGCCTTTCCACTTCCGAGGTGGGACTAAATGTCTCACCTTCCTTTCGCGCACCGCAGCAACAGGGTGTTGGCAAAATTGGCAAGGCTGTCGAGGCTGAAGCTTTTGCTTGATGGCTTGGATGCGTGTAGGCTTTGATTGCACAAAGCGTAGGGCTACCCCCTAGAGCAGAGTAGGACCTGGAGCAGCAGCAGCAAGCTCGAAGCTTTTGGCAGGAATGGGGTCGTCGTCCTACTACTTGAAATCAAGAGAAAGGGCCTTATGGCCACATCAAAACATTCATCATGGTTGCCATGGCACAACGAATGTAACGATGACCTTGGCATTGAGCAAGGGTGGCTGTGGTGGTCAGCCTAGGGCACACTGTGTGCGTGTGAGTAGATGCATTTGGTGAGGTGTTTGGGTGGTTGATGGAGTGAATGGAGTGAGGGGAAGTGATTAGGGAAGTGAGGCGGAGGTTGTAGGGTGATCGGTGAGGCGGAGGCGTAGCGACAAGAGCACCTCGCCGAAGGAGTCGCTGGAGGTGGAGAAGGTGACGGTGGTCAGTGGCATCGGTGGTCAATTGTGGGAAATAGAGAGAGGGGAAGAAAGTGTGAGAGAGAGGGAATCTAAGGGACGAAAAGGGATAGGAATCCCACGTTGGTATGGTTGCCTGACGTGGGGAAGACGAAGCCTTCGTAGATGAGGCTGCAGCAAAGACAGGGCAGGGGCGACATCGATCGGTATTGCATGACGTGGAGGACTGGGTGGAGATAACCCGACCACTGGTATTGTGGTTGGGAGACGAGTGAGTGAGGGAAAGACCGCCAGAGCTTGCCGAGAGTTGTGGCTGGTGAGGGAGAGAGGAATAAAGGGGGAACTAGCCCAATTTCAAGCTGGGAGAATGCGGTTGGATCTGGGGCTTCTTTTATAGGTCATTGGAGAGGGATTTGTGCTTAGAAGGAAAGCTTCCAAGCAAGGCAGTCTCTCCGGAGATGGAAGCTCTCAAGTGACCCAAATCTCTCATGCGTTCGCATGAAAGATTGGGAAGTAATCGAAGCTTTTTAATGGGTTCATATTTTAATCTCCCTTCCAATTTTGGAAGGGATTCTCCAAGTAATCAAGGAGAACTTCCAAGTTGAAGGTCGCTAGAGTAGAATTCCTCTGCGATAATGGGTGAGGGACCTACTTGTGAAGATGACGAGAAAGTTATGGGTTTGTTTGTAAGGGTTTTTGAAAGATAGGGGTAGAAATGTAATCAGACAGGACCTTTCTTCAAACTAGGTTAGAATGAATTCCCCTTAGGTTCGAATTTTGGTACAAACCTTATTTGGACCTAAGGAATTTAATGGTGAAGTTGAATTTTGGGTTTGACCACGTTTGACTGGGAAATTTATGCAAAAACTTAAATTAGGGCAAATATCTATCTGAGACCCCATTCTAGGTCAAGATGGGTGTCAATCGCCAAATAGAAGGTACTAAACCCTAGAGAATATTTTTCTATGATTTTAGAGGGTTTAAGTGAATTTTATTTTGACCATAACCTTGGTTACTCAAGTGGGTCTGTTTATAGGGTTCCAAAAGTCATTTAATTCATAGGACACACACAAACACTTTTCTGTCAAATACAACCCACCTGTTATCTTATTAAGACCATTTGACCTTTGTTTAGCCCTTGAGAAAACCTGTGGTTGTACTGCATTGGTAAAATTATAGTTTTACCCCTATTTTCTTGTGTTTCTCTCAGAAAGGTTGTGCAGTGAATTATGACCTTTAGTTGGTTATGTAGGAGCCTTTATTCTCTTCATTGGGTCAAAATGAGCTAGTTATGGCTTATGATGGTGTTCCCATCATACCACCATGCGTAGCTTTTTCTAGTCCCTTAGCAGAATTTTAAGGTTTTAACTTTGATTCTAAACCATAAAATCCTTTGATGCTCAAAGACTGTGATGTGTGCTTTCTTCTGTAAATTAGGTTAGAATGTCGATAGTAGGCTTAGAAGTACTCAAGTACCAACCAGGATCCGGACCTGACCATCTCTAGCCTCAGTCTACCGCAAAGGATTTTAAGGCCCATAGGAACTATCCTAAGGTTCGTTGGACTCTGCGGTTAAAGCACCTGTGCTTGTAACATGTTTTAGCCTTAGTTCAGTTTGCAGTGCATTTTTGTCAGAGAGAGATAGAGGAATTTTTTTTTTGGAGAGATTTATCTATCTTTTTTTTTTATTTCCAGCTTTGGATTAGCTTCAGAACACGGTCTGTATCGGAATCGTAGTCCCCATCATCAATCCTAAAAGGGTCCCTGGCAATCGATGCTTCGAGATAGCATCGACCATGGTAACCCCTAGAACCCTAGCTTTCGAGATTTCGAGATAATCCCACACATGGTGTTCTGTAGCTAAATCTAGACCTTGGCAATCGACATTTCAGGATAATGTCGCCCATGGCATCTGAACCAGCATAGGGTGCTTACATGCCCCTGGTAGGATATGTAGATATCCTAGGAGACAAGCACCGAGGAGACGATATGTTATTGGGCATCTTGGAGGGGAATTTCTCGCCTCTCCACACCAGGAACTCTTCTAAATCAACTTGTGTTTATCAGTCGCTCCTAATCTAGGCGACTTTTTCAGAACGATTTAAGCACATTTGCGTGATTTTGATACTTAAGCGCACTGAACCAGACTATGTGTGGATTGGGGTGCTTAGGTTACCGAGTCCTGCAAATCAGAGGTCAGTTAACGAGGCCGAATACTCCCTAAGCCTTAGACCTAACAGTTAAGCTTCACATTTTCCCTAACCTCTTGAGGACTATCCAGATCTTAGTAGGTACTTGAATTTTTAATCCTAGGATTACAGCCCAAGAGGCCTAAAATTAGCATTCCTACTAATCTCTTCTTTATTTCATTAGCACTTTTTTCCTTTCATTTTCTTTCTCTTGATAAGGTCTAGAACTAAGTCAATTCCTTAATCTTTCACTAATGACTATCTCTTTTTCTTTTCTTTTCAACTTATGCTCCTTTTTTGACATTTTTAACTCTTCCCCCTTTTCTCCTCAAAACTGATGTGCCATCAAAATTTTCTCTCCTCTCATTTTTTTGTTCTTTTTCATAATTTTATTATTATTTTTGCTATTTTTGGGATATGTGATTCTTTTGTGAGAACCCTTCCAAACTTTGATTTTTTTATGCTTGCACTTTACCACCCCCACATGCCTAAGTTTTGCAATGTCCTCATTGTAAATGGAGGGTGTGAAATAGTTTTGGGTTCATTGATTTAGAATAAGATTATTGGGTGGGCGAACGGGTCGGGAATGACTACTGCGGATGATTTAAAGCTCTGGCATGTGTACCAGAGGTGGGATCAACTGTTCTAAAATCGAACTCAGGGTGTAATAGACGTGAAGTGTAGAAAGATAATCAGAAGGATCTCGATTTTTGGAATGACAGGTTGCCTCCCGTTGGTATGGAGGAGTGGTCAAATCAGATGAGTTTTGTAGAACAAGCACCTTGATCAAAAGCCTGGTTGGTCCAACCAGGTGCTTATTCAGATCAACAAGCTGATTATGCAACCCAATCCTAATCAGTCTGGTGGGTTGATAAATGTAGATCAAGAGATATGGAACCCACCATATACTTTGGAACTTAAAATGGTATGGAAATGTATAGCTAGGGTTTGGCTGAGTTGAATCAGCCTAATCAGAGTAGGGATCCTTGAATAAAAAGAATTAGTGGAGGATGTAGGAACCCTATAGGGGTGATTAGAGAAGGATGGGGCGTGATTTGTAGTTTGATCAATGTCCAAAACCTGATAAAAATGTGGACGTGAATCATCTGCAACTAGATCGAGTGGAGAATTAAAGTAGAAATTGAGTCCGGTTGCGGGTCGGGGTTGAAAATGGGATTGGATAGGTTCTGTATATGTAGAGGAGGTGGCATTAATAAGAATTGTGTATGAGGGCTCTTCTAGTAAGGGTTCAAAGGTGGGTTCATTTAGAGAGTCCTCATAGTAGCCATCAAACTCAAAGGTACATGCCTGAAGAGTGTTTATAGGATGAAGAAATCTAAGTCAAGAAAAGATTCGAATTTTGGGTTGTAGTCACTCTCGACACCTTTTGGTTTTGATTCTTGAGGATCAAAAAGAAATGATTCCATCTCAATGGAACCTGAATTTAAATCAATGACCTCGAGATTAGGGACCTCAGAGTTAGAGTCGAAGAATGAATCATGTGAGCTGAGGTCGTAGATTGGCTTGTAGTCGTCAGGAAACAATGGTTCTCCAAAATCATAGTAACATTTGAAATCGTCGAAGAACTTGCTAGAATCAAATTCTGAATTTGATTCGAGATCAGAGGTTCCACCATAGAATAAATCACAAGATGTGGACTCAGCAACCTGACTTGAGTATAGCCTATTCATAGATTCCGAGCTTAAAAAGGTGTCCCTATTAGGTCTAGGCTCGATTTCTAGGCTTGGAGGAAAGGCCCAATCAAAACCCCACTCTTCCAACTCCTCGGTTTCTGTATCGTAGATTAGTGTGACTTCTGAAAATCAATCTGTATCTCTGAGAATGTTGGAGAGGGTCATTCATCGAATAAAGGCCCAGCATCATAATCCCAATTCAAACTTTGATTTTCGTCATACAGGGCCTTGTACTCATCCGAATAAGATTCAGATCCAGATTCTAGGCTAAGGATGTGGGTTGAATTACTAGAATCTAGGTTAGAATTGCCTTCGGGGGTTACCTTATCAGAATAAGGGGTGGGATTTACACCCTCAAGAGGTTTTGATTTAATCTCATTATTACAGGAGTTTAGGAATTCTATGCCAGGGTTTTATTTTTCTAGTGTTGGCTCAAAATCGTGTTCTCTTGCAATCGGGACTTCCCAACCTAATTCAAGATTAGACATATCATATTTCATCTGGGTTAGGAATTCACAACAACCTTGTGTCTTAAACCTGAGATTTGGGAAATCATGTTGATCCTCAATATTATTCCAAGATGTTTCATTATCTGTTTGGGGCAAGTATAGGTATTTGTGATCGATAACTTGTTTCAACAATTTCATCATCTCTTCCCATTTTTCAAGATCATCTTGGTGTTTTCCCCAAAGTGCAAAATGTGTCATGCATTGGAGATATTCAAGTTATGCAATTTTTCTATCTCGATGTATCCTGTTATGAGAATATCTCAGGTTGATCCCTTTGTTGCATCTGTTAATAATAATTGGGCACAATTTATGATGAAGGTTGTTGTTGTTGATACAACAACCTGAATGTCTTCTACTAGTTTTGAGGTTTCGTACTCAATCTCATAAAATTTAAGGGCATCCTCAACCATTCAATCTCTCATGGATCGTTGAGATTCAGGTTTCTTTAATGGTTTTCCTAAGTAGCCAAGCTGCATATTTGAATCAGATGGTGGAATCAAGATGTAGAATCAAAATTCAAATTTAGAATGAAATGATTTGATCTGAAAGAGATTCCCAATGAAAATATGTGTGTGTGTTCTAAATAGAGGGGATGAGGGATTGGATGTGATGTTGACCCAATCAAGACACCTAAAGATTATTGGATGACTATAGAGGTTTAGGGTAGATGATACCCCTGGATCAGAAAGTCGTCCACCTGAGAATTACCTAGGTAGCCAGGAAGGGACAGTCCCGCAAAGACCCCTACACAGTAGAGTGCCCCCACGGGTTACAGGGTTTCCCCCACCCGACCTTCCTTGTCACTGAGGATCTAGGTAGACCAGAATGGATAACTTGACTTCTTAAGTCTACCAGTTTTATGTCCTAATTTGTGCCTTTGTTTTCACTTGAATTATCGTTGATTGGACTTGTGACCTAATTTGGAGGTTGGTTGGCCTACAATGTAGACCAACTTTACCTGACCTGCCCTAAAGATGGCAGAATGACTCTAGGTCAAGACCTAGAAATCACCCTCATTTGACTCCTAGGTTATTAGGTCCAAGGATTTTAGGGTTCAAGTAAGTGTTAAACCTGTTTTTAGGGTTTTTCTTGATTAGATCTTTTCAATCAAGGGCTAGGGTAGCACACAAATGCGGGTGGATGGTCTTCCTTTTATGATGCATGTGTAATGGCTTATCATGTAAATTCAACTTTCATGCAATTATGATTTGAAATTCAAGGTAGAATCATGCACATAACACAAGTAAAATCATTTTAGGAAAATTTGAGTGCATTAGAGCAATGTGGCTTGAATAAAATATTAATATAAAATTGGCAAAGGCATTGAATATAATTATTAATGGAGACAAAAATAGAGGATTTCTCCTCTCTCATCCTCGCGTGTGTGGCCGTGCACGGTTGGCCGCGAGAGTCGGTGGGGAGGTACGGCTTGACGAGGGCTATGCAACAGCGATGACACGGTAGCCAGAGGTGGTCGGCAGCGGTTGGACGAAGGAGGATGGCCGCCGACCTGTTGGAGGAGGCTGCCGCTGCTGCAGCCGCGCGGCTGTGCACTAAGCACTGGCATAGGTGCACGCCTATGCGTGCCTACAGAGAACTAGTGGCGAGGGCACGGGCGTCTGTAGGAATGTTGGTGGCAAGGGCGCAGGCATCTACAGGGCGCTGGTGGTTCTTTAGGGTCTGCAGAGGGGAGCACCAGGCGCTGGAGAGGCGCTGCCTGGAGGCGGGCGCTGGAGGGCAAAAGCGTCTGCGGGCATGGGTTCGCCTGCGAGCTTGAAGGCACTGGTGGGGTTGAAGACTGACGGGATCCGTTCTCTCAAATTTGAAAGTTGTCGGAATCGTAGTATAGTTGCGCAAAAACATTCGTCAAAAATTAACTTTGTAAAAATAACGAGACTTGAGTCTCCATGGCGGTGCTCAACTCGTGGAGGTGGAGTGGAGATGGGAGTGGCTAGCCTAAGTGGAATGAATGCCAAGGAAGTGAATGGGGGTGCATGGCCGCCCAAGGGGTCTTTTTATAGACCCAATGGCTTCTCTCTAGAGAGGTGTAGAACTCTCTAGAGAGAGTCCAAGAGTGGCCGGCCACATGTGGGTGGAGATGGTCTTTGAGATCCAAGAATTGTGAATTCCTCTTGGTTGCTAAATTTGGCAACCAAGCGGTGGTGCCATCTGAAGAGCTCTCTAGAGAATTCTAGAGAAGTGTGTGTGTGAATGGGTGTGTGTGTGTGTGTGTGTGTGTGGTCGTGCTCTATGTGGCTAGGTGGCTTAGGTTAGGTCCTAAGGGGTTTGGGTAGGTGTAGGTCTTGAATTAGGGTTACAAACCCTAATTACTAAGGGGAAAATGCAAATAAACTTAACCTAAGTTTAATTGAATGAGTGTGAATCCTAATTGAGAGTGGAATAACTCAATTAGGTTGGGTTTAGGTTAATTGGACTCTTACCAGGTCCAATTAAACTTGTGTGGGTTGAGATCTAAGCTCAATTGGACTCAATGAGTTCAATTGACTTAGATGAAGGTAATTGACTTGATCTAAGTCAATTGGGTTTGGTGAGGACCTAATTAGGTCCTTAGGTAGGTATAGAGGTGATGTACTAAGGTTAGGACACGTTAATTTAGGTTCCTATGGGGTTGGGATTAGGTCTAGGGAGCTAGAGATCCAAGATCAAGACTTGAATCTCAAAATAGGGACTGGAGACCATCATCAGATGTCCAATAATAGGATCAGATGACTTATGCTCAAAAATCAGAAGTCCAGACTTCAGTTCTGGACGTCCAATTTGAGTCAGGGGGAAATCAGGGTTTTGTTTTGGGTACTCTACAGAAATTGGATGTCTGACAAAGTGTCTGGACGTCCAATAACACTGCAAAGTGGGTTTGAGGTGTGCGGGAGATGGCTAAGTGTCCAGAACGTCCTATAACTTATCTGGACGTCCAGATAAGGGCTGGAACTAGGGTTTTAAGGCTTCCTAGGGTGTTGTGACCTAATCTAAGGGTGGCTAAGGCTTGGGGAAGTCTCTAGGCTATCCTAGGGCTAGGATGGACCTGAGCTCTTCACATTTTATTGCTTTATTCCTACTTAATAGCATAGAAAACCTTTAACTCCCTTACATTATTATTCCTACATCTAATCTATGCCTTCTGCTCCAACTCTGCTGCAACTCCCGTTATTCCTGATCCAGCTCTTGATCAGCTTATTCCCTGCAATTGACATAATATACTTAATCAGCACATTATAACATTATTTCATGCAGAGTTAAAGAAGGGCAGTAAGGATGCAGATAATGCATATGTATGCATGAATAGCCTTAACTTATGCTAAGTCCTAGCTTAATCTAGGTCAATTCAGACCTATGATTGCTGTGCAATCAAAGACATGCCTGCAGGGGGGTGCGCTGCGATGGGCGTTGTACGGGTGCGGGCCTGGTAGGTGGGATGCGGGTCTGGCACTGGAGAGGGGGAAACGCCTGTGGTCGCTGGAGAGGCGCAGGCCTGGCAGGGGAGCGGGTGGAGTGAGGCGCCTGAACAAGCCTACAGGCAATGGTAGGCACACAAGGTGGAGGCACTGCAGGGAGGCGCTGGATATGGGCACGCGGAGGTGCGCTCTGCAGTGAGAAGGTGCGGTGCCTGCGAGCGACTAGTGGTGCTGGAGCGGGTGCCTGCAGGCTGGAAGGGTGTGGTGGATGGTGGTAGCGTGAAGGTGATGGTGCTACAGGGAGGCGCTAGAGATGGGCGCATGGAGATGCACTCTGTGGTGGAGAAGGTGCGATGCCTGCGGGCACCTGGTGGTGCTGGAGCGGGTGCCTGCAGGTGTGGTTGGAGGGAGCGGTGGACGGTGGATTTAGGTGTAGGCTGAAGAGTTGTTTATGGTGGAAGACTTGGTGCACAGTGCACATGGTGGTTGCACGGTTCTTGGATGATGGCTCTCTTCTCTTGTGTTTCGCCTCCTCTTAACTCCTCTCTTCCGCCCTTCCAGGGATTTTCAAAATCCCATCCTAATTTTAGTCGACGGCGATTTGCATTTGTTGAGGGTGGTCGGAGGATGGGGAAAAGATGGAGCCGGTTGTTTGAGAGGGGAATTTACCCTCCCCTCCTTGTTCTTTTCCCATTATTATTCCTACAACATTAAAACATAAAATCATTACATATTAAGTTATAGAATGCTATAAAATAAATTTAAACTTAAATAATGATGCATGCAAACATTCTATAACTTAATTTAGTTATTAACAAATCTAAAAGGTAAGATTAAAGTTAACTTAGGCGTAATAATAGTCCATTAAAATGGACTCATTAGCGAGCCTAGGGCACACTGTGTGCATGTGAGTGGGTGTGTTCGGTGAGGTGTTTGGGTGGTCGATGGAGTGAATGGAGTGAGGGGAAGTGATCAGCGAAGTGAGGCGGAGGGTGTAGGGTGGTCGGCGAGGTGCGTAGCGATGGGAACACCTTGCCGGAGGTGGAGAAGGTGGCGTGGTCAGTGGTGTCGATGGTCAATTGTGGGAAATAGAGAGAGGGGGAGAAAGTGTGAGAGAGAGGGAATCTAAGACCTACCTCTAAGGGACAAAAAGGGATAGAAATCCCACGCCGATATGGTTGCTGGACATGGGGAAGACGAAGCCTCCGTAGATGAGGCAGCGGTGAAGATGAGGTAGGGGCGACGTCGGTCGATATTGCACGATGCAGGGGACTGTGGTGGAGATAACCCAACCACTAGTATTGTGGTTCGGCAACGAGTGAGTGAGGGAAAGACCGCCGGAGCTTGCGGAGAGTTGTGGTCGGCTAGGGAGAGAGGAATAGAGGGGGAACCGACCCAATTTCAAGCTGGGAAAATGCGGTTGGATCTGGGGCTTCTTTTATAGGTTATTGGATAGGGATTTGCGCTTGGAAGGCAAGCTTCCAAGCAAGGTAGTCTCACTAGAGATGGAAGCTCTCAAGAGACCCAAATCTCTCATGCATTCGCATGAGAGATTGGGAAGGAATCGAAGCTCTTTAATGGGTTCATATTGGAATCTCCCTTTTAATTTTGGAAGGGATTCTCCAAGTAATCAAGGAGAACTTCCAAGTTGAAGGTGTCCAGAGTAGGATTTCTCTGCGATAATGGCGGAGGGACCTACTTGTGAAGACGACTAGAAATCTAGGGGGTTTTTTGTAAGGGTTTTTGAAAGATAGGGATAGAAATGTAATTAGACAGAACCTTTTTGCAAACTAGGTCAAGATGAATTCCCCTTTGGTCCAAATTTTTGTACAAACCTAATTTTTACCTAAGGAATTCAATGGTGAATTTGGATTTTGGGTTTGACCATTTTTGACTGGGAAATTTATGTAAAAACCCAAATTAGGGTAAATATCTCTCTGAGACCCCATTCTAGGTCAAGCTGGGTTTTAATGGCCAAATAGAAGGTACTGAACCCTAGAGGATATTTTTATATGATTTTTAAAGGATTTAAGTGAATTTTATTTTGACCAAAACCTTGGTTACTCAAGTGGGTCTGTTTTTAGGGTTCCAAAAGTCATTTAATTCACAGGACACACACAAACTCTTTTCTGTTAAATCCAACCCACTTGTTATCTTATTAAGACCATTTGACCTTTGTTTGGCCCTTGAGAAAACTCGTGGTTGTACTGCATTGGTAAAATTACGAGTTTACCCCTATTTTCTTGTGTTTCTCTTAGAAAGGTTGTGTAGTGAATTATGAACTTCAATTGGTTATGTAGGATCATTTATTCTCTTCTTTGGGTCAAAATGAGCTAATTATGGCTCATGATGGTGTTCCCATCAATAGGGCAACGAAGTTTGGGGTGTTGCTGCATCTGCCTTTACCTCCACCTACTTATGGGGGACACATGGTAGACGTGGAAATCCCCATAAATGAAGACATCAGGGCGGCTGAGCATGTGCTGCGAGGGGCTCCAATAGGAGTGGTGATGACGGGTAGTCCTTCCCTGGAAAGGATTCATTAGTTGGTAAGTTCGCTATCCTTGTTGACTGGTGGTTGGAAGATTGCATTTCTTTCGTCGATGCATTTTGCGCTCTTTGGTTTAGGGATGATAGACATGAATGCTTGAGATTTTGCTTGAGTGCTGTGGATGGATTGATGGTGATTTGGAGGCTGGTTTCCCCCTTTGATGGCCCCTGCCTGAACAGCCACCCTAGATCTAGATTTAGATCAGGGAAGCTGGGAATTAGGGGCCTACCATTGCATCTGAGTTCAAAAGAGGTGGTGGCAACCCTGATAGCAGGGTTTTCTACATTGGCCAAAGATGTTGAGATTGGATTGCTGGAGGGTGATGGCTGGGAGGTGAATGTTTTGGTTGATGTGTTCAAAGCAGATTCTGTGCGAGAGAAGCTTATCCTCTACTATGGAGGGAGTTCATGGCTGCTGATTTTGAGTTTCACAATGTATGTTACTAATGGGGGATTCAATCAGAATAATGCATCTTATGCGGTGGTTGTGAATGCTGAGGCAGCCTCGCAACAGCCGAGCCGTGGGACCCCTGATGAGGCGCCTGAGCCTAAAAAATGTAAGAATTATCACCACATGAAGGAGGAGGAAGGGATGGAAGTGGCACTGATAGAAGAATCTGTGGTAGAGGAAATGAATGCTGCTATACCAAGGGTAGATACATCTGATCAGCATGTACTGCAAGAGATCTCAGCCAATTCCTTGAGTCTGCAGCCCAGCTTGCCAGCAGTGGAGGGGCTGAAATTTGGTGTAGGGTCAACATCCAAGATTAGTTTGGGCAGATCTCTATATAAGCTTAGACAGAGGTCACAAAACACAACGATGAAACTTGGTGAAAATTCCATTGTGGCTGTTATGAGGGTTGGCAGAGCCCTAAATTCCAAAAAGGGGGGCACCCAAGAAACACAATAAGGATTCTCTCTTGGAACGTGAGTGGGCTGTGTGACAAAAGTCGGAGGGCTTCCCTCTTGAGATATATGAGGGGTGGGAGATAGATTATGTTATTATTCAAGAGACACACATAGAGAGTGGGGAAGACAGGGCTTGGGCTAATCTAAAGATTGGAGGTGCGGCTGAATGTGTGATGCTTAATTCACATGGCAGGTCTAGGGGCATTGTTATGTGGTGGAGGAAAAATGCTCTGCAAATGCTGGAGGTTTCTAAAGCTAGACATATGCTTACTTGTAAATACAAAAGGAATCAGGAGGGGAGCGATTTCTACATTACAAGGGTCTACAGCCCTTATGATGCCCCTACAAGGCAGGAGATGTGGGAAGATTGGAGCGAAGCTGCAGATTATGTGAATGGGGCTGCATGGGTTGTAGGAGGACACTTTAATTGTGTTCTGACAGGGAGGGACAAACCGAATGGCATGGCGGACAATGCATCCACTGGGTTCCAACTGACAGTTCAAACACTTGGCTTGAGTGAATATCCCTCCTCTATAATTGAATTCACCTGGAGAAATGGTAGCGGCCTCATGTCAAAAATTTACAGATTCTTTGGTAATGTTGGGCTGCTGGACATGTTTCATTTGTCCTCTGTGTATGGGTTGGAACGCCCCTTTTTCGACCACACGCCCTTGGTTTTGGATAGTGGGGAGCAAGTGCATGTTGGCTCATATTTCAAGTTTAGAAGATCTTGGTTGAGAGAACCTGGATTCCATGAGATTCTTGAAGGATGGTGGAGGGGTAAGCATGTGGATGGATCGGCTACTATCAAACTTGCATCCAAGTTGGCTACTATGTGCATAATGCTAAAGGAATACGAGGTTGTAGTGTCCATTGTGAGACATCAAAGGTGCATTGAGGAACTGCTTGAAATTCAAGGCCTTGATGCAAAAGAAGCAATTTCTCCTTTAACTGACCAGGAGCTTGAAGCTAGAAGAATGGGGTAGGATGTGCTGGTTGAGGAGGATTTAAAATTGGAGATGGATTGGAGGGAACGTTCTAGGAAACTTTGGCTTAAAGAGGGGGATGCCATAACAAAATTCTTTCACTTGGCTGCCATCTCTCGTAGAAGGATCAACTTAATTTATTCCATAATCAAGGATGGTCAGAGAATCTCCTCCATGCCAGATATCAGAGCTGAGGCCATCAAATACTTTAGACTCTTCACGGGCAGTAGATAGAGGTCTATGGAGAATGGCGATGAGTGATTCACCTAGAGCCTCTGAGGTACAAGCGTCTAGATTGACGACAACCATCACAGAGAAAGAAACTATGGCTGCCATTAAAGACTTGAACAATGAAGGTTCTCCTAGTCCTAATGGTATCCAAGTTTTTTTCTATAAGGATATATGGGGCATGGTTGGTAAAGAAGTGATGGATGTTATTAATAAATATGAGGGGGGCAACTCTGGCTTTGATAAGATCAACAGATCTTTTCTTTTCCTGTTGCCAAAGACACAAGGTGTAGAGAAATTCCATGATTTCAGACCTATATCTCTCTTGAACTCCATTTATTTGGTAGTGAGCAAGATCTTGGCAAATAGGCTGAGGCTCGTCCTACAGGATTTGATTCATCCAGTCCAATCAGCCTTCTCCCCCAACAGATCCCTACAAGAGTCATTTATCATGGCCCAGGAGATGGTGTGTGGTTAGCACAAGAGTAAATGTAAAGCCTTTATGTGGAAAGTTGATTTCCAAAAGGCCTATGATTCTATTTCGTGGCCTTATTTGTGGGAGGTTTTCAAGAGAAGAGGATTTCCCCCTCTCTCGATCCAATGGATGAAGAGGTGCATTACTACTACTTTCACTCCCTTAATTAATGGGAAGCCTGTGGGGCTTGGATTCAACCGCAGTGTGGTGTAAGGCAAGGATGCGCTTTAGCTCCTTTGGTTTTTAACCTTGCTGTTGATGGTATGGCTAGATATGCTTGCAAACTCTTTGAGGTGGGCATTATTAGAGGATACTCTTTATCTAGCAGGAGAGCTGTGGCCCCTATACTCCAGTATGCGGATGATACGGTCCTTTTCATGGAGGGGACAGAGGGTAAAGCCCGTGCACTAGGCCATATGGTTAATATCTTTGGTGATGTTTCAGGTTTGAAATTAAATAGGGAGAAGTCCAATCTAGTATCTCCAGTCTCAATGAGCAAGAACAAGAAGCTATTTCTGATATCTTGGGGACTCCACGAACCAACCTGCCCATTAGTTACTTGGGGTTGCCCCTAAGATGTTAAAAAATGAAGAAATGTGACTGGAACACTCTGATAAAATTTCAGTCAAATTGGAAGGGTGGAATAGCAGGTTCTTGTCTAAGGGTGGTAGACTCATCTTATTGAATTCTGTTATTACCTCGATCCCTGTTTTTTACTTCTCCCTCCTCAAAGCTCTGAAGTCTATATGGAAGCGCATAGATCTAATGCAAAAGAGGTTCTTCTGGAAAGGTGCCAAACACGAAGGTAGATTTATGCAACCTTTGAAGTGGGAGCAACTCTGCCATCCTAAGGAAAGAGGTGGGCTGGGAATCAAAGCTTTGAAAGAATTTAATGAGGCCTCATTGATTAAATGGGCTATAAAAGTTCTAAATGGGGAAGAGAATCCATGGACTGAGTTAATAAAAGGTAGCTATGGTCATTCCAATAGTGCGTTGAAGAGATTATGTCCTACCAAGCCCTCACCGTTCTGGCAGTCTGTCATTCAGGCTCTTAAGTGCAACTGGCATCTACTACAGCCCATGCTAGGAGATGGCAGGACATTCAATTTCTGGTGTGAAGAGTAGTTCTCGCTAGGCCCTTTAAAACAGTCCCACCGGAGGGTGTTTGCTGTAGCAAGGGACAAGATGGAGCTGTGAACTGCTACTGGTCGGAAGTAATTGACTGCTGGCAGTTGAATGATGCTGACTCTATCAGGGAGGGTACCCAATTTTGGGAAGAGAGACTAAACCTGATCTCAGACCTGGAACGACTCAAACCCAGACCTGGCGTGGAAGACAAGTATGCTTGGGATGGAATATATACGGTCCAGCATGCTTATGGAAGGATTGTGGATGATGGTAGACATTTAGGAAGTGACCACATCGATAAGAAACTTTGTCTCTTGAAGATCCCCCTTAAGGTACAAATTTTCCTTTGGCTATGCAGAAGGGAGGGCTTGATAACAGGTGATCTAAGGCATAAGAGGATGGGTGTAGCTCTTCATGAATGTCATTTATGTGGAATGCACACCGACAGTCTCTACCACATTTTTTCTTCCTATTTGATTACTGATGTGATATGGAGGAGAATTTGTCAAGTGCCACTCCCTCCATGGGATTCCTTGTGGCACAGTTTTTTAATTTCTGAGAGGCTGCACCTGCGCATGGCCGCAACACTTTGGTGCGTGTTGAGGAAGAGAAATGAGAGGTTATTTTAGGAGAGACCAGTATGCTGTGACCAAATTGTAAATGAGTGTTGGTCCCTCATACATAGATGGGGATATAATTTGTAATTTTTTTTGTCTCCTTTTTATTGATCAATAAAATGCCCTCTCGGATTGTTATCGTAACACGATAGCTTTTCTCTCAGTTTCAAAAAAAAAAAAGAACACTTGTTTTGGCAGTGGGTCCTTGCATCCGATTGTGCACACAGCTCAACTGGAATTTTTAAGGGCATCAACCCTCCCTAATGCCCTTCACTTAATCCTTGAGCACAAGCACTGACCTAGCCCTAAAGTAAAATTGAGTAGACGTTGGCCCTAGAATTCATTGAATCCATTTCAGGGTATTTTTCCTGAACGCATTGCAAATTAGTGACGTCTACTTGCTCCAAAAGATGCTATGTTGAGAGGCTCGATTGTCAAATGACTTAAGTAAGCAAGGGCTTGGCATAATTAACAACCTTCGGGACATGCTCCCCTGCTTCGCCTTTCCAACTTTACTACCTTCAGGAGTAAGGACAACACTGAATTCGTCATGTGGTTGGAATTTACTTTTGAAGCGTAGGTCACCTAGGTCTACACTATAGGGTCAAGATTTGTTTGCTTGGTTGTGCACACACCATTCTCGCATCTGTTTCCCTTCGCATCCCTCCTTGTTCTTCTCTAGTGTATGCATGGAAGGTGATCACTTCATCTTGAATTGGTTGCTTTAGATAGAGAGACTAGGAGGAGACTTGATTTTTCAAGGGGTAGGACTGAGGAAATGGCCGACAGAAGAGCTGAGGAGGTTGAAGACCAACCTCAACCCAATGTCATGGCCATGATTCAAGCTTAGACTACAGCCAACTACCAACTTCAGCAACAATAGATCCATACCATCATGCAAGCCATACACTAACTGTAGAATCCTCAATGGCACAATCCTCAAGGGTAGAACCCCCAAGGGCAACCCCTATTGAACCCACCTAACCCACCACAACCCTTTGATGGCCAACCAAGGCCTCTCCATGATTTCTATGATCCGTTTGCCATCCATGTTGAACCATACCTTAGGGTCCCTTAAGGGGGAGATGATTTTGAGCTAAAACCTAATGTCCTTAGCTTGATTCAAAGCCATTTCCATGGGAGCTCAAATGAAGACCCTTTCCAACATCTAGAAGACTTAGATTGGATTGCACAGACCGTAAAACCAAGGAACATCCATTTGGACATTGTTTTAATCAACATGTTCCTGTTCTCCCTGAGAGATAAAGCTTCTCATTGGCTTAGAACCTTAGGGAGACCCATCTCCACTTGGGAGGAATTAAGGCATGCTTTTCTTAAGAAGTTTTTCCTCATAAGAAAGACTAATGCCCTTAGAAGAGCTATTACTACATTCACCTTACAAAGTGGAGAGCAATTCCATGAGGCGTGGGAACGATTCAATGAATTGTTGAGGAAATGCTCACACCACGAGGTTCCGAGGTTGAAATTGGCCCAAATTTTTTACCATGGTCTGGACAACAACCTTAGAAGTTTCTTGGATGCCTCATGTGGAGGCAATTTTTTGAATAAGGATGATGAAAGTGCATTCGAGCTCTTTGAGTCAATGAGTGAGAACTCGATTAATAATGCCTCCATGACCTAATTTAATTGGCCTAATCAACCCTGTGGTGGGATTTATGAGGTGCAAACTAATTTTGGGATGGTTGAGATGGACATTATAGCAAAGAAATTGGATTGGGTTGAGTTGGTGGATAAGAAAATTGACGAGCTATCGAACCAATCTCAAACCCCATTGTAGAACTTCTCCCTAGCGAAGGGAGCACTCAATATCGACTTGGTTTAGTTTATGAACCAAGTGCTCCTGGAATAACCCTTGACCATGTTCTAGGGAGGGACCTTTGCTCCCTCAAACCCTGATTATTCTTTCCCCTCCACTTCGGCACCTTCTACCTTTGAAGATGCCCATGCCATCTAGGGATATTCTAAGCCTGACCCTTTCTCCAACACTTACAACCCTGGATGGTGCAACCACCCTAATTTTTCCTAGTTGAACCAAAACCAAACCAATTCCAAAACCAACCCAGGCCAAACCCTCCCTCCTATCAGCAAGTTCCACCTGCTAGACCATCCTATAACCAGAATAGGGCAGCTCCAACACAACAAAACTAGATGGACACTCTGATCAAAATGATGGCTAATATGAATCAAAAACATCAGGAGGAGATGGCTTTAGTGAAGGGACAACTGAGCCTGTTGTTGGATAACAAACAGCACGGGTTCCTTCCTTCTCAGCCACAATCGAACCCTAGGAATGTAATGAACAGAGGCCATAATCCTCAAGGGTTCCAACCAAATCAGGGGTAGGCCCATATGATGCTACAAGCCCCTTAGACACCCCTTGGGTTTTCCACTTCTTCTTAAGGACCTAACCCTGGTTTTAATGCCCCAGCCAATGCTATTACCATGAGAAGCAACACTCAAACCCAGGACCCCAAATGGTCGACCCCCCCGTGACCTCACTACTTGAGATACTTAACTCTGAGGATGAGCGAGAGGAACCCAAGGATCAGGAACCTTACCCTATTCAAACCCAAATCCCATACCCTGAAGCCTTAGATAAGGTAAAGAAGAAGAGAAATGTGGCTAAAAATGAGGAGTTGTTAGAAATTTTCAAGCAAGTACAGATCAATATACCTCTCCTTGAAGCAATCAACCATATCTCAACTTACGCAAAATTTTTGAAAGATGTTTGCACACCCAAGTGTAAGCCAAGAACCCAAGCACCTAGGAAGGTAGTGCTATTTAAGCAAGCGAGTACAGTGATATTGGGCAGCCTACCTTCTAAAAGGATTGACCCCGATGTGCCTTTGATCTCATGTAATATTGGTGACATGAGCTTTGATAAAGCACTCCTGGACTTGGGTGCTTCAATTAACCTAAACCCCACTACCCTTTATCACCAGTTTGGGTTTGGAGAATTAAAGCCCACACTTGTGACTATCCAACTAGTTGATCGGTCTGTGAAAACCTCGAAGGGGGTAGTCGAGGATGTACATTGTTTGGGTTAAGGACTTCTACTTCCTAGTTGACGTCTTAGTCCTTGACATGGAAGTCCCCGAACTACTACAAAACACACCCATCATCCTGGGCAGAACCTTTCTAGCTACTGCCAAGGCTAACATTGATTGTGACACAGGATGTATAGAAATCTCCTTTGGAGATAGGAAGATGCAATTGGATATCTTCAAGGTGACTGTCTTTCAATTGTAGTTGGGTCAAGGAATACGATCTCGTGGAAACCCTGGTTGAAGAATGCCTGGCTATAAGTGCTTTATAAGACCATCTAATTCAGCTAGCTATTGACTACCCTAACCCATCCCAATCTCTGAAGGTTGAACTCTGCAGAACTAATTACCACCAGCAACCTTCATTTTAGGAGATTGATGTCACTCAACTCCCTCCCTTCCCTTACCCATTAAACATTGTACCACCTGCACCTGAATTGAAACCTTTGCCCAATAACCATAAGTATGTCTTCCTAGGACCTGATCATACTTTTCTTGTGATTATCAATGCACACCTAACCAGGGACCAAGAACTTAGGTTGACTACTACTCTTTCTGAGCATCAGGTAGTAATTGGGTGGACAATTTCTGATTTAAGGGGAATTAGCCCTACTTACATGATCTATTTGGAAGATGGGGCTCGACCGTCTCGCCAGATGCAAAGGCGAATAAACTCGAACATCCGAGAGGTCGTTAAAAAAGAAATAATCAAGTAGCTTGATGTGGAAATCATCTATTCAATTTTCAACAGCCTCTGGGTGAGCCCTACTCAAGTGGTACCAAAGAAGGTTGGGCTCACTGTGGTCACAAATGACCAAGGTGAATCCATCCCCACCCGCACAAGCATCGTGTGGTGGGTGTGTATTGACTATAGGAAGCTTAATGAAGCTACTAAAAAGGACCATTTTCCCCTGCCATTCATTGACCAGATTCTCAGATGACTGGTAGGGCGAAAATATTTTTGCTTCTTGGATGAATATTTAGGATATAACCAGGTTACTATTGCACCCAAGGACCAAGAAAATACCACATTCACTTGCTCATATGGCACGTTTACATTCCACCGTATGCCATTCGGGCTATGCAATGCACCTGCTACCTTTCAGCATTGCAAGTTAGCCATCTTCTTGGAGATGGTAGGTGAATATTTGGAGGTCTTTATGGATGATTTCTCCATTTTTGGAGACTCATTTGACCATTGTCTTAGTAACCTGGAGAAAATCTTGAAACAATGTATTGTGGTCAACCTGGTTTTAAGCTAGGAAAAGAGCCATTTTATGGTTCAAGAAGGGATTATCCTCGGTCACATTGTCTCGCATAGGGGCATAGAAGTTGACCGAGCCAAGATTGATTTAATTTCCAAACTTCCACCTCCTATCTCAATCAAGCAAATCAGATCCTTCCTAGGACACGGTGGCTTCTATAGAAGGTTTATAAAAGATTTTTCCAAACTATCCAAGTCCTTGACTGACCATCTAGCCAATGATGTGCTCTTTGAAATGACAAATGATTGCATCAAAGCCTACACTACTCTTAGGGATACAGTCTCGACTGCACCCATTCTACAACCCCTAGACTGGTCCTAGGACTTTGAGATAATGTGTGATGCATCAGACTTTGCTATTGGAGCAGTCCTAAGACAAAGACGAGAGAAGAAACCCGTGGTGATCTACTATGCAAGCAAAACCTTGGATGAGGCTTAGCGGAATTACATAGTTACGGAAAAAGAGCTGCTTGCTGTAGTCTTTGGATTGGAAAAGTTTTGATCATACATTCTAGGATCCCATGTGATCATTTACACTAACCACTCAGCTATCCGGCATTTGTTAGCCAAATGGGATGCTAAACCCAGGCTGATCAGATGGATCCTGCTCTTGCAAGAATTTGACCTGGAAATATGTGACAAAGACAGATCCAAGAATGTTGTAGCTGACCACTTATCCAGACTTCACTCGGAACACATTAGATCCTTACTACCCTTAACTAACACATTTCCTGATCAAATTCTAGCTGTGCATGGAAAGAGTCTATCCTGGTATGCAGACATAGTTAATTATTTAGTGGTAGGGCAGACTCTACATGGATGGTCTAGACAACAGCATGATAAGTTCTTGGCTGAGGCCAAACATTATTTCTGGGATGATCCTATGTTGTTTATACTTTATGCTGATCAAATCATTAGGAGGTGTGTCCCTAAAAAGGAGGTTCAAAGTGTGCTATCCTTCTATCATGATCAAGCCTGTGGTGGCCACTTCATGGGAACACCATCATGAACCCTAACTAACTCATTTTGACCCAAAGAAGAGAACAAAAGCTCCTACATAACCAACTGGAGGTCCTAATTCCATGAATAACTATTCTGAGATAAAAAGTAAGAAACAAGGGGTAAAACTACAATTTTACCATTGCAGTACAACAACAGGTTTTCTCATTGGCTAAACACAGGTCAAATGATCTTAACAAGATAAAAAGTGGGTTGATTAAAACAGAAAAGGGTTCATGTGAATTCTAGGAATTAAATGACTTCTTGTAACCCTAAAACAGGCCCACTTGATTTAACAAGGTTCTGGTCAGGATAAAATTCACTTAAACCCTCTAAAAATCATGGAAAAATATTCTCTAGGGTTTAGAACCTTTAATTTGGCCCTTGGAACCTATTTTGACCTAAATTAGGGTCTCAGTCAAATATTTGCCCTAAATTGGATTTTTACGTAAATTACCTAGTCAAACATGGTCAAACCAAAAATCCAACTTCACCATTGGATTTCTTAGGTCCAGATTAGGTTTGTACCAAAATTTGGACCTAAGATAAATTCATCTTGACCTACTTTGCAAACAGGTCCAGGCTAATTACATTTCTACCCCTATCTTTTGAAAACCTATACAGAAACACCCCTAGCTTCCTCATCATTCTTTGCAATTAGGTTCCTCCGCCATTATAGCAGAGGGAATCCTACTCCAGCAAGCTCCACATGGAGGATTCTCCTTGATTGCTCAGAGAATCCCTCCCAAAATTGGAAGAGAGATTCTCTGAGTAATCCTCTTCAATCCAAACCCACTGATGAGCCCTAATTTATACCCAATATCTCATGCGACCGCATGAGAGATTTGGGCCATTTTGAACTTCCAACTCCGGCGAGCTTGCCGTGCTTGGAAGCTTGGCTTCCAAGCACAAACCCAACTTCCAAGACCTATTTAAGAAACCCTAATTCATTTCGCACCTCCTCAGCTTGGAATTGGGCTAGTCCACCCCACTTTCTTCTCTCCTCGCCAACCACAACCTCTCCACAAGCTCCGGCAGCTCCGTCCCTCTCTCTCGTCGCCCAACCGCAATACCAGTGGTTGGGTTACCTTCCTCTCATGCATCCGCGTCGACCGCACCAGCTTAGACGCTGCCTCTGCCCTTGTCATCGCCGCTGCCTCATCTACGGAGAGTTTCGTCTCCGACGACAGCAATACGAGCTGGCCGCCATCCCTTCCTCCTTCATCCTTAGGTTAAGTCAAGATAACTTCTCTCTCCCTCCTACTCCTATTTCCCTTCTTTATTTCTTGAAAATATCCCTCGACGCCACCAATCACCACCACCTTCTTCACCTCCGGCCAAACTTCCAGTGAGGCGTTCCCATCGATCCGCACCTCCATCCACCTTGCCAACCATCCTATAAGCTCCGCAACACCTCACTGAATGTAACCTCTCACTCCACTCACCACGCCACACCCCCAAAACACCCCCCGAACACACCCATACACACGGCCACAGGTTGCCCTAGATTCGCCACCACAACCACCCGCACGCCACGTTGACCCCCGCAACACAGTCGCCGTGTCTCAGTGAAGCCTCCTGAGCTTTCTGATGAGGTCACAAGGCTGTTTGCATGACTGCAGGTACAAGAGGGCTGCTGCCATTGTTAAGCAGCAAGGAGCTTGCTTGCGGGCTTCTCCAGGTCTGTCCGCTCCAGGCGCAAGTCCCAAGCAATGCAGATTTGAGGCGTGAATGTAACCAAGATACCAATTGAAGTCGACAACCTTTACAGCATAGCCAATTGGATCCACCATCTACTACTGTGCACACAAAAGGAAGGTGGGATGTTTAGTCCCACCTCGGAAGTGGGTGAGAGGGCATATGAACATAAATTGTTTTTGTGCATATGCCTTATCACCTCCTGACCACGGGGTGAGGTCCCACGCACCCTCTCACTGCCTCGTCCATGGCACTGCTCATGCTAACCTGGCTTGACCCGTATACTCAACCCAGCACACCTTGCCCACCACCGCATGCCAGTGGGCCTGGTCCCAGGCACGTACCTGACCCGATTACCCGAGAAAGCGGCTCTGGGAGAGCGATCCTAAGAGAGAAAGAGGAAGAGAGGGGTAGGTTTTGCTCTCGCAGGAAAGGAGAAGAAGAAGAAGCCAAGGAAGAAGAAGGTGGAGGGCAGAGAAAAAGCTAAGGAAGGAGAAGGCAAGGCTGAAGAGGAAGAAGCTGAAGTCAGAAAGGCTAAGGAGTTGAAGAGCTGAAGGGCTGAAGGCAAAAGAAGAAAGGAGCCGCCAGAGAAAGAAATAGAAGCAACTGAAGGAAAGAAAAAGTTGAAGAGAAAGGATAAGGTAGGAAATATAAAAAGAGAAAGAAGACAGAGAAAGAAAGAGAAGACAAAGAGAAGAAAGAGCCAACAATAGAGAAAGGAAGAAGAAGAAAGAGAAGAAGAGACATTGCAAGAGAAATCAGAGAAGAAGGAAAAAATCAGAGACACTGTAGCACATCACTTTTAAGACGTCTGATTTTATAATCAGACATCCAACTTTTTTATTTGTCCTCACTATATTTCTTGCTACATTTATTCTTAATATCCATATGCTCATGCTCTATATTTTTCATTAGATTTTTGAGTAATAATATGTGTTCAAATTACATTAATTGAGCTTAGTGCATGAATTCCATTTGCTCCCTGTGTTTGACCTCGGACTTAAACTTCGAGTAATAAAATGTATTTGTTTTCAAGCGATTTCAACCCATACTACGACGCATTGATTTTAAAACACTGATTTCACCCATAAACACCACTTCTCTAGGAAGCAGACGGCTGTAAAAGTTTTGTAGTCTGATTTTTATTGGCCGTCACTATTCAAGGATGCAAATAACTTTGCAAAGACTTTCACTAGATGCCAGACCTTAGGGACCATAACCAGAAATGATATGATGCCTCTACAACCTGTTCTGATCATAGAAATTTTCCATGCTTGGGTCATCGATTTCATGGGTCTCTTCCCACCATCAAATAGCTTTGAGTATATACTAGTCTCAATGGACTACGTCTCAAAATGGATCGAAGCTGTACCAACCCGAAAATTTGACCATAAGGCTATCATGGACTTTTTTAAGAAAAATATCTTTTCTCGATTTGGGATGCCTAAGGCGATGACCAGCAATGGTGGGAGTCACTTCATTAATGGCCAGTTTCGTGCCTTATTTAAGAAATATGGGGTCACTCACCGCATTGCCACCTCGTATCATCCGCAAACGAATGGGCAAATTGAGGTCTGAAATAGGCAGATTAAGAATATTTTGTAGAAGACTGTGAGACCTGACCAGAAAGATTGGTCCACATGATTGGATGATTCCATTTGGGCATATAGGATTGCTTTTAAGACCCCGGTAGGCATGTCACCATATCGACTAGTCTTTAGCAAAGCTTGCTACCATCTGATCGAGTTGGAGCACCGGGCATACTGGGTTGTTAAGGAGTGTAATATGGATTCCCAGATGGCTGGAACTCAAAGGAAGCTCCAAGTCTCTAAGCTTGAGGAGATTCGTTGGGATGCTTATGAGAACAGTCGACTTTATAAGAAGAAGATGAAAGCTATCCACAACAAGCACATTAATAGAAAAACCTTCGAGTTGAATCAGCAAGTCTAGCTTTTTGATGCAAGACTTAAGCTCTTTCCTCGTAAATTAAGATCTAAGTGAATAGGACTGTATCAAGTGGTCAGACCTTATCCCGACGAGGCAGTAGAAATTGCTAATCCTAAGACTGGGCAAACCTTTATAGTTAATGGCCAAAGATTGAAACACTTTCTTGCCCAGATTCCCTCAAAGGAAGTTGTAACCCTCATTGAGGGTTGAACTAGAACTTTGCCTACCTGGAGGCAGTAAACTCAGTACTTCCTGCGAGGAAACCCAAAGGTTTCAAGTTGACCAGATACACAATTACAACTCAGGTGATTTCCTTCCTTGCCCTTTTTCATACAATTAATTTTGCAACGAGGACATTATTAAAGATAGGCATGGGGGGTGGTAATTCTCATGATCCGAGTACAAAAATTGCTAGCTTGAACTAATTTTTATTCAAAAATATATAAATAAATAAAAATAAAGGAAAAGAAAACTTAGGTATTAGGAGCTTGTCAACTTTAGGAAATGATACATTAAGGACCTAAATGCTTAGGCTCTTTAGGTCTTCAGACTTAATTAGTCCGGGTGTCCACAAAAATGTGGACTTGGTCTCGAGTTCTTACCACCATAATTTATATCAATCATACAGTAGGGTGATAAGTGATTGCATCTTTGCACGGTTTGTTAAATTAGGGTTTTAAGTCATTGCAAGGCACAAAAATGGTTTTGCTTTTAAAATTTGTAAGACCTAGATAGGGGAGTATCCAAGGTCATCCAAGGAGGCAATATTGGATAAATCAATCTCTTGATTGGAAACGTGGAAAACACCTTTCTTTTTTATCTTTTCAAATATATATATTTTTTTAGGTTTTTGAAATAAAGGGGCAATCGCAAGATGGTGGTAGAAAAAGACTAAATCTAATTTAACTACTAGGTGACAAGAAAGACCTCTTCTCAAGATCACCCTAGGCACATGAAGGCCTAGGATAATTGAGAAGAGGGAGTGAAAGTGCTAAACACTAAAGTAAGAAGAGGCTACACCAAGTAGAAAAGCCAACTTAATAGTATGGGGATTTTTGTTTTACAAAAGTAGAAGAAAGATTTTACTACAGAAAGTAAAGCTACAAAAATTAAAACACAAATCCTGGATGATGATGATGGTGAAGAGGTAATGCTCCTTGCTCCAACTGCAACTGCTCCCACAGTTAAAAAGGATCCTCCTTCTCTTTTTCTTGAACCAGAGATAGTCTCCTCCTAGCAAGCCCAAGGGGGGCATGCTTAACTCCTCCAAGGTGGATGGATTTCCACCTTCAAAGGATCCTCCTAAGGTGGCATGGACCACCTTTGATTCCTCCTTCAATGGTGGTAGTGTACCACCCTCAAATCCTCCACTTCCTAGGGTAGGCATGTACCCTAGGTTGTTCTCCAATGCCTGGCTTCCTTCCTTGGCTGACGTGGGCACAAGATAGAAGAGAAGAGGGGAAAGCACCAAGGGGACAGAGTATCCCCTTAATCTTCTTCTTCTTCTTCTTCTCTTGACCTTCTATGTAGGTGGAAATATAGGTAGAAAAATTGTAGCCAAGGGTAAAGATTTAATGGTGGTGGTAGGGGGTTTATATAGGAATGGTAGGGGGTTAAGGGTGGTTATAGGACAAACGGATATGATAGGGGCTAGATGGTGGTTATAGGATCCTAGGGCTAGGGTTGTTGGCACAAAAATGGAGGGGTACTTGGTGGTTGGCACCAACCCTAAGTGGTAGCTAGGGTTTAGGGTTTGTTTAGGTGTGTTGTAGGGTGGAGATGGAGTTATATGGTGGTGGTTATGTGATGGAGGGTAGATATAGGGTGGTGCCAAAGGGAGAGATGCTTGAGGTGGTAGTTGTGGTGGAGTTAAGGGAGTTGGCACCACTTTATGTGGGTTAAGGAGGGGAGTTAGGTGGCATCACTAGAAGGAGGGTTAGGATAGGTTGGGGGGTAATATGTAGGGTGTAGATGGGAGGAAGTGTTGGCACCAAATGAAGAGGTGTAGGGGGTGATTTTTGGCACCAACTAAGGTAGGGTTGGAGCCAAGTGTAGGTTTCTAGAAGGGGTTAGGTGGGTGGTAGAGAAGGCTTTAGGTGGTGATGTGTAGGGTTAGGATTTAAGGGGAAGTTGGCGCCATAATGAAGGGGTGCATGTGGTGTTTTTTGGCACCCACTTGAAGGGGTGTGAGTGGTGGTGGTTGGTGTGGGTTGGCACCAAGGATTGATTGGGTTATGGTTTGCTTAGGGTTAAGGGTTGAAGAGTGGATGACCATGGAGGTTTTTGGTGGAGTAGAATTTAGCTAGTAGAGTTGAGCTGGAGGAGCTAGGGTTTCAAGGAAGAGAGCTGAGGAAGGGTATTCTGGAGCTCATATCATGTACTCTGGAGCTGGGGTTGCTGAGGTAGCTTCAAGGGGAGCTCAACCATTGAGCTTAACTACTTAGTTATTATGCAAGTAGCCAAGATTAGGTAGTTGAGCTCAATTGAGCTAGCCCTAACCTTGCTAGAGCTAGGTTGAGCTGGAATTGCCTCTGATGAGAACTTTAGAGCTAGCTAAGCTGCTAGTTGACAAGTAGTAGCTCAACTAGCTTAGAGTCTAGCTATTGTGAGCTGGCTGGAGTTGAGGTGAGCTGAGCTTGAGCTGAGGTGGACTCAAGTCATCTTAGTTGAGCTAGCTAGAGCTCCCAGTGAACTGGTGGGAGCTGAGATGAGCTAGACTCGGCTGAGTTGGGCTGGATCTGACCTGACTTTAGCTAGGGTGAGCTAAGATGTGCTCTCTTGAGCTACCATTCAGCTAAGATGAGCTGAATGGAGCTGAATGGAGTTAGCCCTAGTCCAAGGGAGCTGGTATCCAGCCTTGATGAGCTGGAATTAGCTGAGCCCTAGCCTGATTGAGCTTCCTCTTCAACAGTTGCCTTCTTGAATGCTAGGGTTCTGGGGATCTGACTCTCTACTTATTCCTAACACTCCAAGAAACATATCAAAAATAAAATAACAAATGCAATGCATGCCTAACCTATTTTATGCCTGAATGCAACTCAAAAACCCATTTGCAGAGCAAAATCCTAAGAGCTAGGTTTGTTTTAATGCATAAGAATGATGATAAACTAGCATTTATCACACCCCCATGCTTATCTTTTGCAGTCTCTTAGCAGAACTTAAATTTTTACAAAATGGAATTTTTGGGAAAACTAATTTTTTCGACTTTTGAGGAAAAAGAGACTATAGGACCTTGGTTGGTTTAAACACAGGAGGTATAGGATTTGTTAAAGATAAACATCAGGATTTATTTTTGGATCCAAAAATTAAACAAAACGGGATCAATATATCCTCCAGAAAATTCACAGATTAACCCCTTGTTAATTCAAATGACTTGAAATTTCTATTTTTAGGATTTTTCTGGCTCTTGAATCTGATTTGCAACTTGCAAAAATCTTCAAAACCTTGTGTCGTGCTTGTGAGAAGCCATCATTTATAGGGGCGTGTTTTTGGTTTTAAACTTTTTTTTTTGTTTTTTTTTCCTCCCCCATGCTTATTTTTAGCTTAGTCTTACAACAGATGTGTTGGGATCATCATTCCCGTTACCATTCCTCGAGGGGGCTCTGGCGCCAGTACTTCGAAATAGTACTATCCATGACACTACCCTGGAGCTCATAACTGCAAAACACAATGCAGTGTAAAGGGGTGCTCAAAGCAAACTCAAGCTCTTGCTCCGACACTATAGGTAGAGCACTGTCCAAGACACTTAAGCTGCTAAAATGTGCTTTAATGCTCCATCTAAAGATATGAAATATAGATATGGAGCAGCGTCGAGGCAATAACATGTTGACATTGCATCCTAAAAGGAGGTATTTTCCTCCTTCTAGGTGATGGTAACTCAAATCAATGATCTGCTTTAGACTTTTACTAAGTCCAAACAAGGGTTTTTTTTTTCCTTCTAATTTTTAGTGATTTTTAGGTGTTGGCTTGTGTATGAAATTTGACACAGGAAGTTTTGCAAGAAAAGCATGTTTTTGAATCAGAAACTAAGCCAAATACTTCCCATATTACAAAAGAGGATCAACTCACCTGAACTATCATGAGTTCAGGTGGAATTTTAGAGAAGGATATCAAATCTAGTCTAAAAATAGACCCTGAAATTATAATAATCAGATCCGTATCCTCATCCCTAGTTTGTTAAAGATAAAATCCCATTGTACCAAAAGTGTGTTTTCAACCTTAGTCCCAATTTCAAAATTTTTCCTCAAAAAGTTTTCAATATTTTTATTTTTTTGGGTATGCATGCCAGAAAATAAAAATAACTAAAGAAGAATGCATGTTGTTAGGTTTTGAAAATCCTAATTCGATCGTCAAAATTTTAAAAACTCCCCTCCATGCTTAAGATATGCAATGTCCTCATGCATTAAGAGGGAAAGAAGGATTACCGTAGTAAAAGGCGGTCAGATTTAGGATAGTCAAAACTTGGGGAAAAGAAAGGAAAAGAAGTAGAAAGAAAATGATGTGTTACCTCCCATCCAGTGCTATCTTCTACACCATTCGGCCGAGCGTAGTGTGCATCAGTGATCAACTGTGGTTGGTTCGATGAAATCGAAGGATTCAAACGGATGATTTGGAGTATGATCAAAATAAGGCTTTAAACATTGGCCGTTGACTTAAAATGTCATATTAGTTTTAGGATCAAAAAGATTAACAATGAGGTAAGAATAAGTTTTGAGGACAATAAAAGGGCCAGTCCATTTGGATTTTAATTTACCAGGAAAAATACGTAATCGAGTATCAAAAAGACAAATACGTTGATTAATGTCAAAGTGTTTCCGAACAATGTATTTATCATAAAATTTCTTTGTTCCATCTTTATAAATCCGCGTGTTTTCATACAAAAACTTACGTAATTCTTCCAATTCAATTAATTGTAGTTTTTTATGGATACCGATGTAAGATAAATCCACGTTTAATTGTTTTATTGCCCAGAAAGCCCAATGTTCTAATTCTACTGGGAGATAAATCCACATCGTCTAATGGCCTGATCGGCACAAATGCTGAAAAGGTCGAGCTCCTCCTAAAAATTGTATTTAATATCAGCAAAGAACTTATCCCTTTTTGTTTTTGGCCAATCAGTAGGGATTCGTTCTGTTGCTAAATAGTTTGCGTTGGGTGCAAACCAAGGGAGGGTGGTGGCAGCTAAAATGCTTTCATTAGGGAATTGATCAGGAGGGGTCATTATGTCATTTGTCATAAGATAGAGAGATGGTCGACCACTACATTTTGTGAGCTTGCCTTATCCTTGATTTCCAGGTCAAATTCTTGGAGTAGCAGGATCCAATGGATATGGTCGGGTTTCGCATCTTTCTTTGTCAGTAAATATTTAAGTGTTGAGTGGTCAGTATATACAGTGATATGTGACCCCAAAATATAAGATCTAAATTTTTCTAAGGCAAGTACAATGGCAAGAAGTTCTTTTTCAGTAACCGTGTAATTCTGTTGTGCATCATCAAGAGTTTTGCTAGCATAATAGATCACTATAGGCTTCTTGCCAATTCTTTGCCCTAGAACAACCCCCACAGCAAAATCTGAGGCATCTGTCATTAATTCAAAGGGACTATTCCAATCAAGTCCCTGTAAAATTGGTGCCTCTATAACTTCCTTCTTCAACCTCAAAAAACTCTCCATGCATTTATCATTAAAATCGAATGGTTGGTCTTTAGTAAGAAGCTGACTTAAGGGTTTGGAGATTTGGGAAAAATTTTGTATGAATCTACAGTAGAAACCCACTTGACCCAAAAAGGATCTGATCTGTTTTACAGTAGTGGGTGGTGGGAGCTTAAATATAACATCTATTTTTGCTTTATCTACCGTAATTCCTTGTTTTGAAATAACATGGCCCAGGACATTACCTTCCTGGACAATGAAATGACTTTTTTCTCAACTAAGGACCAGATTGACTTCCAAGCATTTTTGGAGAGTTCTTTCCAGGTTCTTGAGACAATGGTTAAAAGAATCTCCAAAAATAGAGAAGTTGTCCATAAAGACTTCTAAGCATTCACCTACCAGGTTGAAAATATTGCAAGCATACACCTTTGAAAAGTCATAGGTGTGTTGCAAAGACCGAAGGGCATTCTTCGGGAAGCAAAGGTTCCCAAGGGGCAGGTGAAAGTTGTTTTGTCCTGGTCCTCAGGATGAACTACTACCTGATTATAGCCGGAATAACCATCCAAAAAATAGCAAAAATCTCATCCGGCTAACCACTCCAAGATTTGATCAATAAAGGGGACCGGAAATGGTCCTTCTTGGTGGCAGTGTTTAATTTTCTATAATCAATACACACGCGCCAAGAAGAGCCGGTTCGAGTGGCTATATTCTCCCCACTGTCATTGGTGACAACTGCTAGTCTAGCCTTTTTGGGCACAACTTGTGTTGGACTAACCCAGGAGCTGTCAGAAATGGGGTAGATGATATTGGCATCAAGCCACTTAATAATCTTCTTTTTTACCACCCCCTGCATATTAGGGTTCAAGCGCCTTTGTGGTTGGTGGGAGGGGCGAGAATCATCCTCTAAATATATACGATGTGTACAGCAGATGGATGAATACCCTTAAGATCAGAAAGGGTCCAACCAATAGCTTTCCGATACTTACTCAAAACCTGGAGAAGTTTATGTTCTTATGCCCCAGTAAGTCCAGAATTTATAATCAGGGGCAGGGTCTGATTTAGACCCAGGAAAATATATTTAAGGGAGTCGGGCAAGGGCTTTAATTCTAGTTGTGGGCCCAGCTCCGAAAGAATTTCTGCTTTTTGTGTTAGTGGTGAAGTGTGAGTGAAAGGGTCAGCTGGCGTGTTAGCTGAATGTGTGGTTAGGGTGGAAGTGTGAGAGGAACTGGATTGTTCGGGAACCGTGTTAATGGCAAAACAAGAACCTAAATATGAAATCTGCAAAGTTTCTTCCATTATATTTTCCATTTCTGAATCCGAGTCATCAAAGAAATCAGGTTCTTGGAACCTCCTAGAAGCTTGAAAAATATGTAGGGTTACAGATTCACCGGCACACATGATCTTCATTTTACCAGAATCACAATTAATATTTGTGCGGGCAGTGGCTAAGAATGGTCTTCCAAGAATTATAGGGGCAAATGTTAATGTTTCTGGTACCTCGATGCCCAGGACTAAAAGGTCTACTGCAAATAAATAATTTTTTGACCCAGACAAGGACATCCTCAACAATTCCCCTTGGTTTAATTGTAGATCGGTCTGCTAATTGAAGAGTAACCTCAATAGGCTTTAATTCTCCAATCTTAAATTCCTTAAAAATAATTATGGGGATAAGATAAATGGAGGCACCGAGATCCAACAAGGCATAATCAAAAGAAGTATCATTAATGATAACTTGAATCAGGGGGGTGCCTGGATCTTTTCTCTTAAGAGGCAGTTGGCTTTGCACAACTGAGTTGACTGTCTCTGGAAGGATCACCTTTCCTAAATTTCTGGGCTGCCTTTTTGGGGTACACAAATCCTTTAGAAATTTTGCATAGACAAGGATGTATATTATGGCATCTAGGAGAGGGATGTTAATTTCAACTTGCCCAAATAAATCAATTAATTTCTTATCAGTGGGCTCGGATTTCTTCTTTTTCTTATTTTGTGAAGAATGGAGGGCGTGTGAAAATGGTGCAGGGTTTCCCTATTTTGCATTATTAGGTTCCTGGACAGTATTAAGGAAGATGGGGAAGAGTTGATCTATTTTTCATTGAAATGAGTTTCTTTAATAGGTAGGGGGTCTTGAGTGGTTTTCCCATTCCTTAAAGTAACTGCATTTGTAGTCTGGTTGTTTCTAGGATGAGGATGAGAAGCCTGACTGTTATTGAAACTCGGGGGATGCTGAGGTGCTGATTGAATGGGTTGACTGGGATATCCACCTTGGAACTGATTCCATTGATTATTCGGGTTGGGCATGGGTTGGGAAGGTAAATTCCCAGCAAGTCGATGATCAAGAGTAATCTTAACTTGGTGTTGCAAGTTTGTAATCATGTGGGTTACTTCAGTCATTTGATTCTGCATACCTTGCAGAGTTTTCATGACCTGAGTATTAATATCTTCCTAGGATGGTCCAGGTTGATATGTAGGTTGTCCATAATTCCCAAAATGATTTTGTTTGGGAAAAGGAATCCTGTTCGGGTTTTCCAGGAGTGATTCAGGTTGGTCCTCCAATTTTGATTATAAGTGTTGGAGGGGTTTCTAAATTGCTCCTAGAGAGCATAAATATTTTCTATGTTGGGATCAAGAATATTTTGATTCAAATAATCAAAATTCCCAGTCAATTCTTGTGGGAAATCAGCTGGAAATTGCTGACCAGTAGGTGTGGCATCAATATTTTGCAGATTTTCACTTCGGAGAAGTTGTGGAGTGTTAGGGTGTGGACATTTAAAGTGTGGAGCTTGTTTGTTTGTGAGCTTTTCTTCCATTTTTTTCTGGTGAATTTGCATCTGGTCCAGTCGCTGAGCTAACATGTATAGATCATCCTGAGTGACTGGAATAGAGGTGGATTTGGAGCTAATTTCATTGACTCCATGTATGGGGTTTTGTGTTCTACCAAAAGTGTCCATTGAAGTCATATTAAATGAGTTTTCACTCATTTCTTCAAAGAGGAGATAGGCACTTTCGGCACCCTTATTAAGGAAATTGTCCCCACATGAGGCATCCACAAATCGCTTCAATTGATCTTGTAATCCATGATAGAAGATCTGCACTAGCAGCCATTGTGGAATTTCATGGTGGGGACAACTTAAAAGTTCTTGGAATCTTTCCCAAGCTTCATGGAGGGGTTCAGCAATTTTTTGTTGAAAGGTTGTTATGGATCTTTTTAAAGCATTAATTCGATCGATCGGAAAAAATTTCTTTAGAAAAGCACTCTTTAATTGGGGCCAGGTGGTAATCAGTCGCCCAACCGTTCTAAACCAATGTGAAGCTTTATCTTTTAGAGAGAGAGGAAAAAGTCTCATCAACCACACGTCTACTTGCACATTGCGGGAATGAGTGGTTTGAGCGAGTACAGTTAATTCCTCGAGATGACAAAAGGGGTCCTCTCTTGGAAGACCATGAAAATGCTTGATTAGGTTCAGAATAGTTGGTTTGATCTCAAATCCCCTTGTGGTATGACCACCCCAGGTCTTTCCTCATAGTTGGAAGGATCATAGAAATCCTTAAGAGGAATGACAGGCCTGGCAAGGTGGTGGGTTTTGCCCTTGGTTACCTAGGTTCATCACAGTCCCAGCCAAATTCTCTTGATTTTGTTGTAGCTGAACCAAATGGTCGACCAAAAAGGCAAAGGGGTTTGTAATTTGAGTTTGGATTCGAGGGCCACCTGGTCCTATAGGAATTTCTGGTTGCTCTAGATGAGGGAGGTTAGTGATGGGCAAGTTAGCTTGTGGGTTGGCTGATGGGTTAGAAGCGGAAGCAGAATTTTTTTGTCAGTTTCCCGGGTTTTGCATATTTTAGAAGAGGGAGGAGAAGAAAATAAAGAATTTCTAGTGCGGGGGGCAAATTCAAATGGTCCCTCAAGAAGTGGTTTTTGGGACCTTCGCCCGTGCATGCACTTTTTTGGAAGAATTGGAGGGGAGGAGAAGAGTTGGAGATGAGAGAAAGTATGCAATTCAAACAATAAATTCTAGACCTAACTTAAATGTGACTCCCTAGAAAATTAACCTAAGGCTTGATCTATTTAGGAAATAAGTAATCACTAGTGAATACTCGTTTTGTCAACAAATCCAGCCAAGTTGTTTAAGGGGAGGTTTGGGCCCAAGTGTTTCCCAGGAAAATCCCAGGTGCTTGTACAAACCCACACCTGGTCGTTTGACATGGCCCTTCAGCCTGAACACTAGATATAGATGACAGAATTGATATCAACTAAAGAGAACTTAAGACCTAGATAAAAAGCCTAAGTTGATGAAACCTTAGGGTTCAAATTGCTAGAAATTTTAATTAGGTCTAGGATACTAATGTGCACACAGAATGTGGAGGGTGTTGATTTGGGTATTGACCTGTTATTTCAATTTTTTGCGTGTGTGTGCAAGAATTGGAAGTTGGATTTAATTTAATTTAATGTGTTTTAAGGTTTCTCTTTTTAAATGTTCAAATAAGTTTGAAACTTCCACAATCAAAGGAGAACAAGTTGTATTGGTGATAGTCAAGTTCCTTTAAAAGTGGTTTTCTAGAAATACAAAGGAAAACCCTAATGCAATTTGATCATAAGGAAGAAAATTACTACCAATGAGTTGTTTTTAGGCTTTCTATATTAAGTAGTGGTCCAAACAAGTCAAACAATGCCACTACTTTGAAGAAAATCAAAAAAGCATTCCAGAAAAGATTTTTTTAAGATTTTAGGAATTTGTTTGATAATTGTTTTGAATTTTTATTTATGCTAGTGTCAAAGTTTAGAAATGATACCTGTGGGTATTTTGGACTTTCTGTACCACCACCGGCCTCAAAAAAATTTTGTGATTTTATATGATGTGTGAAATTTCACAAGGATTCTAGAAAGATAAATTCATAAAAATTGGCTGAGTACAAAAATCTAAAAATTTGCAGATAGTAACAAAATAGGAAGAATAAAGGGTGTGACCCCTCTGTAGTCCATGAATTTTTAAAAATTAAATACAAGATCAATTGATCGAAAATTTGGAACAGATGTTCCCTACTTGATTTAGAATCACTGAGTGAAATTTTATGATTTTAGGAGGCTTGTGGGATTCGAAATTGATTTTCAAATCCGGACAGATGTCCGGATCTGAAAAATAGAACACCCGCACTTGAAATGGAGTGGTGTTTAAAGGTGCAAACAAGCAAACAACGAGTTTTAAATTGCACCACTCCACTTAATTAAGATATTTATGATCCTGAAAGCCAAGTTTAGTGTACTTTGGTAGTCTTTTAGGCTAAATGTGACAAGAAAGATGAAACCAACCTAGAATCGTGGGTAGATAAGGAACTTTGAGCTCTCACTTCCAAATTCCTGCTTTCTTCCTATAGTTCTTGCACACACAAGAAAGAAGAGAGACAAGGGGATGAGATCCACTTCAAGCAAGAGAAAAATAATTTGCAAAGCTGTGCCTCCCTGACAACGGTGCCAAAAAGTGATCGCGTTTTTGCACGGTTTGTTAAATTAGGGTTTTAAGTTGTTGCAACACACAAAAATGGATTCGCTTTTAAAATTTGTATGACCTAGATAGGGGAGTATCTAGGGTCCTCCAAGGAGGCAATATTGGATAAATCAATCTCTTGCTTGGAAATGTGGAAATCACCTTTCTTTTTGGTCTTTTCAAATATGTATTTTTTTTTTTAGGTGTTTGAAATAAAGGGGCAATCGCAAGATGATAGTAGAAAAAGACTAAATCTAATTTAACTACTAGGTGACAAGAAAGACCTCTTCTCAAGCTCACCCCAGGTAGATGAAGGCCTAGGATAATTGAGAAGTGGGAGTGAAAGTGCTAAAAACTAAAGTAAGAAGAGGCTACACCAAGTAGAAAAGGCAACTTAATAGTAAGGGGATTTCTATTTTACAAAAGTAGCGGAAAGCTTCTACAAAAAGTAAAACTACAAAAATTAAAACACATATCTTGGATGATGATGATGGTGAAGAGGGAATCCTCCTTGCTCCAACTGCGGCTGCTCCCACAGTTAAAAAGGATCCTCCTTCTCTTTTTCTTGAACCAGAGATAGTCTCCTCCTAGCGAGCCCAAGGGGGGCATGCTTAACTCCTCCAAGGTGGATGGATTTCCACCTTCAAAGCTCCTCCTAAGGTGGCGTGGACCACCTTTGATTCCTCCTTCAAGGGTGGTAGTGTACCACCCTCAAATTCTCCACTTCCTAGGGTAGGCATGCACCCTAGGTTGTCCTTCAATGCCTTGCTTCCTTCCTTGGCTGACGTGGGCACAAGAGAGAAGAGAAGAGGGGAAGGCACCAAGGGGATAGAGTATCCCCTTAATCTTCTTCTTCTTCTCTTGACCTTCTATGTAGGTGGAAATATAGGTAGAAAAATTGTAGCCAAGGGTGAAGATTTAATGGTGGTGGTAGGGGGTTTATATAGGAATGGTTGGGGGTTAAGGGTGGTTATAGGATGGAAGGCTATGATGGGGGTTAGATGGTGGTTATAGGATCCTAGGGCTAGGGTTGTTGGCACCAAAATGGAGGGGTACTTGGTGGTTGGCGCCAACCCTAAGTGGTAGCTAGGGTTTAGGGTTTGGTTAGGTGTGTTGTAGGGTGGAGATGGAGTTATATGGAGGTGGTTATGTGATGGAGGATAGATATAGGGTGGCGCCAAAGAGGAGGGATGCTTGAGGTGGTAGTTGTGGTGGAGTTAAGGGAGTTGGCACCACTTTAGGTGGGTTAAGGGGGGGAGTTAGGTGGCGTCACTACTTGGAGGGTTAGGATAGGTTGGGGGGTAATATGTAGGGTGTAGATGGGAGGAAGTGTTGGCGCCAAATGAAGAGGTGTAGGGGGTGATTTTTGGCACCAACTAAGGTAGGGTTTAGGGTAGTTATGGAGGGCTAGGGTTGGCGCCAAGTGTAGGTTTCTAGAAGGGGTTAGGTGGTGATGTGTAGGGTTAGGATTTAAGGGGATGTTGGCACAAAAATGAAGGGGTGCATGTGGTGTTTTTTGGCACCAACTTGAAGGGGTGTGAGTGGTGGTGGTTGGTGTGGGTTGGCGCCAAGCATAGGTTGTGTTAGGGTTAAGGGTTGAAGAGTGGATGGCCATGGAGGTTTTTAGTGGAGTAAAATTTAGCTAAGCTAGCTTAGCTGGTAGAGTAGAGCTAGTGGAGCTAGGGTTTCATGGAAGAGAGCTGAGGAAGGGTATTATGGAGATGGTATCAGGTACTCTAGAGCTGGGATTGCTGAGGTTGCTTCAAGGGGTGCCCAACTACTGAGCTTAGCTACTTAGCTCTTATGCAAGTAGCCAAGCTTAGGTAGTTGAGCTCAGTTGAGCTAGCCCTAACCTAGCTGGAGCTAGGTTGAGCTGGAACTGCCTCTGATGAGAACTCTAAAGCTAGCTAAGCTACTAGTTGATAAGTAGTAGCTCAGCTAGCTTAGAGTCTAGCTATTGTGAGCTTGTTGGAGCTGAGGTGAGCTGAGATTGAGCTGAGGTGGACTCAAGTCATCTCAGTTGAGCTAGCTAGAGCTCCCAGTGAACTGGTAGGAGCTGAGATGAGCTAGACTCAGCTGAGTTGAGCTGGATCTGAGCCGACCTAAGCTAGGGTGAGCTAAGATGAACTCTCTTAAGCTACCATTCAGCTAAGATGAGCTGAATGGAGCTGAATGGAGTTAGCCCTAGTCCAAGGGAGCTGGTGTCCAGCCATGATGAGCAAGAATTAGCTGAGCCTTGGCCTGATTGAGCTTCCTCTTCAATTGTTGACTTCCCAAATGCTAGGGTTCTGGGGATCTGACTCTCTGCTTATCCCTAACACTCCAAGAAACATATCAAAAATAAAATAATAAATGAAATGCATGCCTAACCTATTTTATGCCTAAATGCAACCCAAAAACCCATTTGCAGAGCAAAATCCTAAGATCTAGATTTGTTTTAATGCATAAGAATGATGATAAATTGGCATTTATTAGTTAGTATATGACTTATCAACCCACCCTCTAATTTAAGGGGAATTTTAGTCTAAGCATCTACACACGTTTTGCACTGACTCACTCATCGGCGATTCTAATGGAAATTAGGTAGCTAATGGACCTTCTAAGGTGGTATGCCTAGCAAGTTGTCGTGGCTGACAGCCCATTGGCCGGTTGTCCAGTGCCCAACCACAGGACCATTCTCTTTTACTACTGCCTTTAGGTAAATCTTAGATTAGGAAAGCCACCTACTTAAAAATAAAAATTAAAAAAAATAGAGAAATAGAAAAAATAGAAAAAGGAAGAAAAAGGATAGAAATAAGCCACACTTCACCGCATGAGTATGGTTCGCAAGTTGTCATGTGTAATAGCCCATTGTTTAGTTGTTCAGATCCCTACTCATAAAATGCACAAGAATTCCAAAACACTTAAGGAAGAAGCAAGGCAGTAGCATAACCCAGGAAGATATACACTAGGTTAGCCCTTGTGTTGATCCCACAAAAATAAAAGTAGGGAGAAAGCTACTAGTCAGATAGATACACCTTTAGGCAACATTTGCTCTTTCAGGTCACCTGGGGGCATAGAAATCCAAAGTCCATTTTAATTGCCATTAAGTCTTTCACAATTTTCACGACAAGATGCTTAGCACTTAGAGTCCTTTTCATGTCTTAGGTGGGTTGGGTAGTCGTAAAAAGTTACCTCGAAATCCTCAACTCCAGAACAAAAGAAATCCAAAAAAATTAGAAAAGATGAAAAAAGGAAAAAATATATTTGCTTATATATAGAATAAGGTGCGGACTCAAGCAGTCTACATTTTAGCAAGCAACTCGGGCACTATTGAGTCTCTGTAAGTTAGGTTCTCGGTAGAAATTTCCTCCTGTTAACAAGTAACTTATGCCCAAGCGATCAATTCTTAGTTTTAGTTGTAAATAACATTTAGGTTAACCTTGCTAGGAACTAGCAAGGGGTTGGAATGGGGGTATGATGACTCTACATATAATGACGATAATTCTATCAATTAGAGTCAATTTCAAGGGCACATGTATATTAATGTCATATTATAGTGGGCTTGGGAGCATTGCATGCATATTATGTTATTCCTGCATTAAGATTAGTTATAATTAATGTTTAACGACCATGTGTACAAGTGCGTATTGAAATAGATCTTCGATGAGCAATCGAACCATATGGATGGATCCAAATCGACGAATGGAGTCTAACGGACTCCAAATCACCTCAATCCAATCTCCATAGTCCCATAAAAAATCCAAGAAGTTCTGACCGTTGATCTAATGATCAACGTCCTAGTCATGCCATGTGGTGCCCGCTCCAGCCTCCATCGCATGCCAACAGCACCCACAGCTTCTTTATCGCTCGAGATCCACCATCAGATCAACATCCAATGACCATCCACGCGTGCGCGTTTTGAAATCTTCGTGACAATTTGCACGCATAGCTCAACAGTCACGGAAAGAGATCCTAACACGAAACTATGCGTTCGAGCCACCAATAGTGGATCCAATCTGCTGGGAGAGTAGCACGAGCTCAATTGACCGCGCGATCTTCATCGAGCGGCATAGACCGTGCCACGCGATGCAATGGATGAGCCGAATACGTCCATGCATGCCCCGATGTCGGCTTCGATGCTTGATCATATGCAGCATCAAGGGCGTGAGTTTTAGACGTCCACATGTGCATCAGCCGTTTGATTCAGCACGTGCTTCATGCGATTTGAAAATTGCAAGTGCGCTCTCAGTAGCTGTGCGATGAGGATCTGATGGCACTACGAAGGCCACGCCTCACCAGCTGTTGCAGTCACACCTCGCCTCTAGGGGAGAAGTGATGGCTTTAGCGAAATTTGAGGCAGAGTTTTAGCGACGTCTTTGGTGTCGCTGTTGACTCAAGAACGTATTTTACCACTATAAAAGGACCTACACTGTTCCATTGTTGAGAACCTTTGACCATCTTCTACCAAGCAACTCCACCACTCCATAGAGCATCCAAGCAAGGTCCTGGAGATGCTGAGCCATCGACGGAAGCCCCTCCACCGCTGTGGCTGCCTTGCCTCTCCATTTAGCTAGTTTCTTTAGTTTAATTCTTGTTATTTGTAAGCTCCCCTTTAGTGTTATAATTGTAAAGCGGTTCTATCTTTTATAATGGATTATTCTACTTTGTTTCATAGCTAGCCATGATCGCTTCATCATCATAAATCTCTAACCCTATCTCTCTTTTTCTCCCCCCTCTCTCTCCCTTTCTCTCTCTCTTTCTCTCTATTTTGCAAGCGAACAAACCAACAAATTTCATGACATTGAAGAGAATATTTAAGCCGACTTCTCGCCTTCCCGTGTTCGACACTCGAACTCATGTTCGATTATTCTAATTAAAATTGATGTCGTAAGCGCGCACTACAATGAATGAATTACATAGACGCGTTTCGCGACATCACTCACCTTGACGTCCAAAGACATTCCCAGATGTCCAGTGGTTGATCGTTGTGATTAAATTTGACCCAAATCTTATTGTTAGACGAAATCAAATTTCCCAACTCATGAAAAATTTGATTAATCTTTGTAACACACTTTTTATATGACGTACAACACTATAATCAGATGTCCTATAGACATCCAATGATCTGGACTATGATCCTTGTATAAGATCAAATCCAATTCCAGGAAGACCACCTTACAGAATTAAACGTCTAATTTTTTTATTTAATGTCTAATATACCTTGATGAAATGCCTAATCAATTTATCAGATGTCTAAGTATGCCATCAAATGTAATAATTGGTCTACTATCAATTGGATTTTGTCCAAATCTTCTTGGATTTAGTTTCAATGGTTAGGAAGCTTCTCCCAATCTTTCTTGAACCTTCCTAACACATCTAGAAATAAATTGGAACCCCTTCCTCTCCAAAGATGCATAGAAACAATGTTTCCCACTCTATACACATTGTGAGAAGATTTAAAGGAAGTCCTTGCTCTCCAAGCCTTGGTCTACACATTAGAGAGCACTGTTATGTTGCGCCATCATGCCAATCTCTTCTGCATCAAGGAAATCATCTTCACTTATAGAAGCTTAGCTTCAACCTTATATTTGAGCTCTATAGGTTTTGTTTTTGTTGGATATTCGCATTGTGAATTCTTGTGTCCTCGTGAGACAAAATTCTTTGAGAAGAAGAGGGATTTAAGGTAGACTACCCTCGATCTAAAGTAGTGTGGATGTATTGAGGTTGTACCACCCTCATTTTGAGTGGTACGTATGGTGGATTTGATCGACTAGTTCGATCAGGAAATCCTAAGTCGGGGTGACTTAGGTGGTGGAGTTTACCATTGGGGTTTCCACCTAAAAATACTTGTCTCATTGTGGTGAATGTTTGTGTGTTTGTTTCATTTGTATTAAAATTTTTACATTGCATTCACCCCCCTCTAGTGCAACTTACAAAGTGGAAGAGGAGAGGTGGTGGCGGTGGCCATCCACCTTGAAAGTGGAGGGGGGAAATGACCTTGAGGTGGATAGAAGGAAGAAGAGAAAAAAGAAGAGAAAGAAGTCATTCGCATTGGTGGTGTTGGGTTTTTTTTATAGAACTAGGTTAGAATAAGTTGTACCCTAGGTGTAATTTAGGGATAGGTTAAGAGAGGTACAACTTAGGTTTAAGTGGTGGGCTAGGTTAAGGTTGGGCCTAATTGGAAATGGGTGCACCTACTTGGGTGATTAGGTGGTCTAGGTAGTGTAACTGTTTAGCTGAGTAGCCTAATTAGGTTTCTAAGGAGTCTAAATGTCAAATTAAAGGTGTAGGAAGCCTAGCTAAGGGAAATTGGCTTAGGTTTAAGTCTTAAAGGGTTGGGTCAAGGGTAATCAAGCTTGTGTCATAGGGCTTTTTGCTTGGATTCAGGTTTATGAATTTGGGTTCAGGATTAGGTTTTCATCTTCTCCTCTTCACTTCTTTCTCTTTGCTCTTCTGCATGGACTCTTGATCTTCTACTGCACTCATCCCGCATTTGCATCAGGGTTTTCTCCTTCGTTACTACCTATGAACCTGCATTACAAGATGAATAGCAATATAGCATAAATATAGGTCCATAAAGCATTATTTTATGTACGGTTGATGAGAACCTCATCATGAGCCATAACTAGCTCATTTTGACCCAATACAAAGGATAAAAGCTCCTACATAACTCAAGGAAAGGCTTAACTCAGAGAATTCTGAGTTTAAGGAGAAAATAAGTCATAAGGGGTAAAAATGCAATTTTACCAGTATAATCTGCATACAGGGTAATTCAGGGCCCAAACACAGGTCAAAGCAACTTAATAAGAATAAAAGTGGGATGAAATGATCTAGCAAGGGCTACAGCAATTCCAAGAAACTAAATGATAATCTGTAACCCTAAAACAACCCACTTCAATTCACAAGGTTCAAGGCAAAGTAAAAATAGAATAAACCCTCTAAAATTCATATAAAAATAATCTCTAGGGTTTAGAACCTTCAATTTGGCCTTCAGAACCCATTTTGACCTACATTGAGAACCATGCCCAATTAATAACTTAATTTGGGTTTTTGCGTAAATTGACCGGTCAAACAAGGTTTAATATAGAAATGAAATTCACCATCAGATTCCTTAGGTCCTAATTAATCATGTATAAAAACTTGAGCCTAAGAAGAAACCTCCTTGACCGACTTTACACTTTGGTCCTCATATATTTACTCTTTGGCCCTCAACTTTTGAACCCTCGCATTTTGGCCCCTAACTCTCCTTCGTTCTTTGCGATCAGGTCCCCCCTGCAAAACCTACCAGCACCATGCTCCGGCGACCTTGCGCGGAGCATGGCGCCGCGCAGGGTGAGGGGGGGTGACCGTGTCGATCTTTCGCTTTTAAGTCGTTTGTAGTTTAATGTGGTGGAAAAATCGACTAATCAATTTTTAATAAGAAATAACCACTCGCAGAGGAGCGGGTCGTCTCCACAGGGAGGCAATAACGTATTAAAATTCGCGCCACTTAAAAATGTTTGTTCGGAGTCAATTTGGACAAGAACCAAGCCAAGATTGCCTTTAGATTAAGGTTTAAGCAAGAAATAATGCTGAAATGGCAATTATGATAAACTACAGGATATTTTCCGCAATGTAGACTGAATAGAATATGAATAAAATCTGGCAATGGCAGAAAATGTAAATTTTAATCAATGCTTTACTGTAGCAAAACAGGGGAATTTTTCCCCGTTGTCTTGCGCGACGAGGAGCCGATGGCTGGGCGCGGGAAGCTCGGCGGAGGTCCCTTGGATCAAGGGCTTCGAATCGGTGGTGACGGCGAGTCGCGCGGCGGCCGGAGGTGGCCGGACGAGCTCCGGCGGAGGTGCTGCAGGCGGTTGTGCGTGGGCGCGCGGAGGGTCTGCGGAGGGCGCTGGCGCGCGGAGGCGTGGCGGTGGTAGCTGCAGAGGGGGCGCTTGCGCGGTGGAAGCTGCAGGCGGCTGTTGGAGGATGCTGCAGGCTGGTCTGCAGGCGTTGGAGGAGAGCGCGGGCTGATATGCAGGCGTGCGCAGGTCAGCAGCCGGTGAGCGGTGGAGGGCGCAGGCGGCTTGGTGGCCGGTTGGAGAGTGCAGGCTGAGGAAGTGGAGGTGAGCGGGTAACTTCAGACGTCTGGGAAATTTCCCAGACGTCTTAAGTTACTGAGAGGGTGGCTGATCAGTAGCTTGCGTGGTGGTCTGCGACGACGGCGAGGAAGATGCACGCTGATGTGCTCACGGTAATGCGGGCGAGCTCCGGATGGCGGTGTGGCCTGTCACACCACACGCCCACGGTGGTGGAGACTCGCCGCCACGGTAGAGGCCGGCAGTGTGGATGGAAGAGAGAGGATCTCTCTGCACAGTGGTGAGTCGGTGGCGGAGGCCTGCTGCAGCCGGCAGCTTCCGTGCTCCTTTTATAGTGTCTTGAACAATTTTGAAATCAGCCGCCGACCAGATCCACCACATCCGCTCCCCCTTGAATGGCTTCATCACTGCAGCAGCCGGGCGTTGGAGCGGCAGCCAGCCGTTCTGAAAGAAGACGAATAAAGCAAATATTATTAAAATATTAGGGTTATTTATGTATAGACCCTCAACTTCTATGTTAATAAAAACAATATACCTAATTGGTTATCTAATTAGATGAATGCTATTCTAAGCTAATTCTAAATGCACTTAAGATATGAATGCAATGTATGGATTATGTAATTAGATTAAAACTATGAATTAATCTATTTACATCCTAATTTATACTAAATAAATGTTAGAATTAACCTAATGTGTAGGCACTTAAGTACTTAAATAACCCACAACTATGGGCTAATCAAATACCCCCATGCCTAGTTTTTGCTAGTCCCTAGCAAAATTAAGCGAAACCTAGCACTCTAAGTAGACTAGTCAACTCACTTAGTCTTCCTTCAGAAGCATATTAAGTTCAAGTTCTAAACCCAAGGTTCCTAAGTAGTTGCTAAGTTACAGACTAGGTCGGCTAAAGACGAGTTGCCAGCACAAGTTTCCCTGATTTCTGACTCTACCCTAAAGTTTATTGATCCCTGAGATTAAAGCATCCGTGCTTGTGCATTGGTCCGAGTTATTTGAGTTAAAGGAATTTTTTTTTTTAATATATATATATATATATATATTTTTTTTTTTTTTTTTTTGTTTGATTCTTCTAAGTCTAACCTCAGATCAGCTATCAACACAGCCTGTGTCGGATTCATTGTCCCCATTACCATACCTCGAAGGGTGCCTGGCTTTCGATGCTTCGAGATAGCACCGCCCATAACGACCCCAAGAACTCCTGGCAATCGACACTTCGAGATAGTATCGCCCATGGATTTCTTAAGCGAATTCAGGCCTATGGCAATCGGCACTTCGAGATAGGGCCGCCCATGGTACCTGAACCGCGCAATGCGCTTACATGCCCCCAGTAGGATGGATATCCTAAGAGACAAGCGCCGAGGAGGTAATATGTTATCATCGCATCCTAAAGGTGAGTATATACTCGACCTCTCCTGCGGCGGGAACTCTTCCAGTCAAAATGTGTTTTCAAGCCTCTCTTAAGCCAAAACTAAGAGAACCAGACCAAGTGTGAAAAATTTGGATGCTTGGGTTACAAGGACCCGTAAACCAAAAGGTAGAATAAGACTCCAGGTACTATCCCACCTTTTAACTCAAACCCTAGCTTCCCTTCCTCAACCTCTTGAAGAATGGTCCGCAACTTAACTCCTACTTAAGTTTTTAAGTCCACAAAGGACCCTAAAGGTCTAAAGCTAGTAGCTTATTTAGCTTCTAAAGTTTGACCCTAGAATTAATTTAGTTTACGCTAGAGTTCTGATTTGCTTAAGAATGCAGGACTTAGCCAGTTAAGCTCAAAACTTTTTTTTTTTTTTTTATATGTACAAATGTATGCAATTATGCTATGTATATCCCCAAGTACACCCCCCCATGCCTAAAATCTGCAATGTCCTCATTGCATAGAAGGATATTACCTGGGTCAAAGCTGGGCTGAATAGTCGAAGAACCTGCAAATCAGGTTCAAGAATTGCAGAAATAGGCCCTAAAAATGAGGAAAGCAAAGTTGGCCTAGAAAATAGGTAACCTAGGATGTTGGCAAGCTGATGATGAATCCCGATAGCAAATGCTCGCCCAACTAAAATGGGAATGAAATCTTCCCAGGTCACCAGAAGAGGTTCTAAAGGATAAACAGTTAAAATAACCTCCAAAGGGGTAGGGGTAGGATGACAAGGATCCTCCAAAAAGAATGGGGAAGGAATGGTATAGAGATAAACCCCCAGGGTAATGGACTGACTAAAGAAATCATCAATCCATACCCGATACTCCATTACAGAAAATATTGGTCTGTTAAGCCCCCTAGTCAGAACAAAACTGAGCAATTCTCTAAGGCAAGGATCGTCTAGGGTGTCCAAGTTACGAGGTTGTGGGATGGCCATAAGATCTAGATTGGGTTTAATCAGCTTGGTGTCCATCCCAAACACTCTTTCTAAATCCTCAATTTCATCCCTAGCATTCCTTGCACCATGACGCGGATCTTCCTGCTCTTCATCAGGAGTCACAATTTCGCTTTCAGTTATAAGAGAATCAGAGGGTGACTTCGAAGTGAATGAAGGCAGGTTGGAAGCAACAGATCTAGGGATTATCCTATTAATGTCATCCCCGGGTTTTTGTTCTTTACTCACATCTTCCCCGGAGTCTATATGTGAATCCACATAAATCTTAGAAATTGCTTCCAAATTTTCCATCATTTTATCATGAGGAGAAATATCATCAATGGGTGTGCCAAGGAAACCTAATTTGGTCAAATTTGTGACATCCTCAGGGGTTAACTCTTCAAATAATACATAATCACCCTTAGTGTCACTCCAAATCTTGAATGTAGGTTCCTCATATAATTCATCTTCCTCCTCATCACACAATTCATCATGTACCCGAGGTCTAGAATCATTTAATATATCAGCAGATCCCCTAGGGTGCTCTATCTGAGGTAAATTATTTACATTGGTTACATCAGACTCCTCATATAGGTCAATTTCTTTAGGGTTAGGTTCCCTAAGGGTGGGTTTGAGTTCCATATCATGATCAGAAGGGAGGGTAGGATTAACAACTTGACTTTGACCCACTTCATCAAATGTCACGAAAATACTATCATCTGGGTCGAGGTCTTCCAATGGCACCATCATTCCCTTCTTTTGACTCCAATATAATTCAGGTGGATACTCAACCTTATCATCATCTTCCTCGGGTTGCCACCTTTCTTCATCCAATGCATAGCTACTTTCATGTGTATTTTCCTCCCACCTAAAGTGTAGATCTCTCAAGGAAGTGTCATCTAATGGGGAGGTTTCAAAATCGATCCTCGAAAAGTAGCTATTTTCCCCAGAATTTCCCTTCAACTTAAAGTGTAGCTTTCCCACAGGAGATGCATCTATTGTAGAGGGGTATACGTCATCGTCAATGGGGCAGATTTGGTGGCTAATTTCATCTCTTTCTTGTTGGCCTGCTCTCAAAGATTCTCCTAACAATTCACTCATTTCATTTTGCATTTTCTGTATTTCCATCTTCAAAGAGGAGAGGTCATTTTTATCATAAGAGAAGTCAGGCTCAGGCTTATAGTACCCAGGAGTGTTTGTCCAACCATTATAAGTTTTCAGGGAGGGTGGGTTGGGTATTTCTTTGGTATGTGGGATATTGGGCAAAGCAAATCCCGCTCCTGAGTTCTGCTCACTAATTTGGGGCTTAACTAGGCCAATACTCCTATAATAGGAGTAAAACGGATCCCAATGATTGTCATTATGTCCATCAAGGAATGGACCATCTCGGCGTCTGGGATCAAAGGATGCAGAGTGGGGGTGAGGGTGTGGGCAAGATGTGAAAGGATGAAAATCAATGTGGTCCATTCTAACTCACACTTCAATCAGAATTCCCCAAGCAAGACACAATTCAAAAAGGACCTTTTAGGTCTTTCCCAATTTAGGCTTTTGATTTTAAGTCAGATTGCAGGTGACAATACAATTTGTTCAATCAATTTACGCGCCTATTGTCGACCTACGACTCGCCTAAAAAGACCTAGTTGGAGCTTAGGTGTTCTTCCCTAAATCTCAAATGGTCAAGTAAATCCAAAGACGGAAGATCGAGGGATGCAAGTAGGCCTAAGCCTTCCTTTGAAGCTGTGCTTTCGCGGTGCTCCTCAACTACCCCCAAAAATCCGTGACAGGGTATCCCCCTCTTTGGATTTACAAAACCTTTGATTTCCAGTTCCGAACACTTCAGAATCCAACGAAAGGAGGGCTCTTGTCCTAGTATTTCCAAACCTGAGTGTCTAGAAGCGTGCTGTGGTGCAAGTGAAATAAGTGTGCATACACCGTCAAAGATTTTGAACTTTGAATCACACGCCAATTTTGAAAATCAAATCCTTGGTTTTTAAAATGTCCTTCCTTTAATTAGTCCTTTTTCTAAAAAAAATGTGACCACTTGTTAGATTTATTCAGTACAGATTAGGTGGTCTTTGCATTAAATCCCAAATGCAATGCATGATCAAAAATAGGATGCAAAGTAAGAGAATGCGTACCTTGCCTCCAGCGATCTTCGATGCAAAAATGCACGCAATGCAGAAAAGCAAATCTAGAGGCTGCTCATACAGACCTAAATGGTTCGTCCTAGGGCAGGCAGCTTCTAGCAGGCAGCTCGTTTTTTTTCTTTTTCTATTTTTTTTAGAACTACTTATGCACAAGCAAATAAAAGAAATAATAATAATAAAAATAATAAACCTAAATCTAAAGAAAAGGGAACAGGCTCCCAAAAATTACCCAACACGGGTCCAAAACAAAATCAGGGAACAAACCCCTGAAAATTTGCCCCAGAACAAGGGTTTCAAACTAACTGTAATGAAAAATTAAGTCTTCAGTCTTAATTCTATTCTAATTAAATTAGCGATTAAATACAGTGGTGTCCGTCGCGTCCTCGTCCTTCTCCTCCTTTCAAAATTGCTTGTCCACTTCTCGTCTGGCGACGTCAAGGGTCGCCTCTCACAGTGGCTGATTCTTGCACAAAATTTCTCGCACAGAAAAGAAAATAATAGATGGTCAAATCTCTGTGCAATTGACAAATAATCAAGATAAAATTAGGCGAAATTATTGCGTCTGTTGCCTCCCCGGCAACGGCGCCATTTGACCGTGTCGATCTTTCGCTTTTAAGTCGTTTGTAGTTTAATGTGGTGGAAAAATCGACTAATCAATTTTTAATAAGAAATAACCACTCGCAGAGGAGCGGGTCGTTTCCACAGGGAGGCAATAACGTATTAAAATTCGTGCCACTTAAAAATGTTTGTTCGGAGTCAATTTGGACAAGAACCAAGCCAAGATTGCCTTTAGATTAAGGTTTAAGCAAGAAATAATGCTGAAATGGCAATTATGATAAACTACAGGATATTTTCCGCAATGCAGACTGAATAGAATATGAATAAAATCTGGCAATGGCAGAAAATGTAAATTTTAATCAATGCTTTACTGTAGCAAAACAGGGGAATTTTTCCCCGTTGTCTTGCGCGACGAGGAGCCGATGGCTGGGCGCGGGAAGCTCGGCGGAGGTCCCTTGGATCAAGGGCTTCGAATCGGTGGTGACGGCGAGTCGCGCGGCGGCCGGAGGTGGCCGGACGAGCTCCGGCGGAGGTGCTGCAGGCGGTTGTGCGTGGGCGCGCGGAGGGTCTGCGGAGGGCGCTGGCGCGCGGAGGCGTGGCGGTGGTAGCTGCAGAGGGGGCGCTTGCGCGGTGGAAGCTGCAGGCGGCTGTTGGAGGATGCTGCAGGCTGGTCTGCAGGCGTTGGAGGAGAGCGCGGGCTGATATGCAGGCGTGCGCAGGTCAGCAGCCGGTGAGCGGTGGAGGGCGCAGGCGGCTTGGTGGCCAGTTGGAGAGTGCAGGCTGAGGAAGTGGAGGTGAGCGGGTAAGTTCAGACGTCTGGGAAATTTCCCAGACGTCTTAAGTTACTGAGAGGGTGGCTGATCAGTAGCTTGCGTGGTGGTCTGCGACGACGGCGAGGAAGATGCACGCTGATGTGCTCACGGTAATGCGGGCGAGCTCCGGATGGCGGTGTGGCCTGTCACACCACACGCCCACGGTGGTGGAGACTCGCCGCCACGGTAGAGGCCGGCAGTGTGGATGGAAGAGAGAGGATCTCTCTGCACAGTGGTGAGTCGGTGGCGGAGGCCTGCTGCAGCCGGCAGCTTCCGTGCTCCTTTTATAGTGTCTTGAACAATTTTGAAATCAGCCGCCGACCAGATCCACCACATCCGCTCCCCCTTGAATGGCTTCATCACTGCAGCAGCCGGGCGTTGGAGCGGCAGCCAGCCGTTCTGAAAGAAGACGAATAAAGCAAATATTATTAAAATATTAGGGTTATTTATGTATAGACCCTCAACTTCTATGTTAATAAAAACAATATACCTAATTGGTTATCTAATTAGATGAATGCTATTCTAAGCTAATTCTAAATGCACTTAAGATATGAATGCAATGTATGGATTATGTAATTAGATTAAAACTATGAATTAATCTATTTACATCCTAATTTATACTAAATAAATGTTAGAATTAACCTAATGTGTAGGCACTTAAGTACTTAAATAACCCACAACTATGGGCTAATCAGGGGGGACCTGGCAAGTAAACCGGGGGTGCCCTGTGTCGTCAGCCGTCGCAGGGACACCCCCCTGGTCGTTGTAACCCACCATACCGGCCGTGCGAACGTACGGACGGTATGGGTTCTTATTTCCGGCCATCCTCCGGCGAGGGAGACACGTCGTCTCCCTCCGCCTTCCTCCCTGTTTGATCCCTATAAATACCCCCCGTTGCTCCACCGACCGGGGCAGCTTGGGTCTGACGGAGAAAACCCCCAACTTTCCTCTCTTCTCTCTCCGACAGACGCTCACCAGCTCCGGCGGTTCCTCCCCATTCTCCTCTTCGCTCTGCCGCAATACCAGCAGCAGAGACTTCCTCCCCTGCTCTTCCCGCGCCACGCCGCACCCAGCTGGCACCTCTCCGGCTCTCTACTCGCCGCCGCCCCTTTCCCTGAGCATCGTCTTCTCCGGCGACAGTCGATACGACTGTCGCCCTGTTCCTCCCCCTTCGTCCCTTTAAGTAAGCTAGAACTACTCCCCTTCTTCTCCTCTTTCTTTCCTCGCCTTCAATTTATTCAATTAAGCCCTCGACCGACCCTGACCATCGTCACCCCCTTCGTCTCCGGCCACCCTCCGGCGAGATGCTCCCGTCGGTCCACAGGCTCACACACCTCGCCGACCCTCACCGAACCTCCGCCTCATCACACTGAGCACCCCCCACCCCTCTACTGCCACTCCACACCTCCGTAACGCTTCCCCCAACAAACCCATCCTCCAACCCACAGTCCGACCTAGGGCAGCCCTTGCACGCCGCCCCACGCCTCGCCACCACCCACACGAGCTTCGCCGCACCCTGGCGAAGCTCCCGGCACTTTCTGATTAGGCCGAGAGGCCATTTTTCTGTGAACAGGCCACCCGACCTCCGCCGCCATTGCCGTGCAGAAGGAGCTGCTTCCGCCTGCAGCTACAGGCGCGCCACGCCCAGATTCGACTCCCAGGCCTTGTGAGGCGTTTCGACAAAACACCAGGCTCGCAGCTACGGCAGAAGGCTTCGCGTGACGCCGCGATCTCCCGCTGCTTTCCCCGCTGCGGGCGCGCAATTGAGGTGGGACCTTTAGTCCCACCTCGGAAAAGTCTGAAGAGGCGCAGCGACATAAGATGCAAAAGTGCTGGAGGCTTACTGCCTCAGCACACGGGGTGAGGTCCCCTTCACCCGCCCGGTTACCCGGTCTCGTCCGCGCTCACGCCCCGCGGACCTGACCCGACCCGACCCGACTTAGACTGACCTGCACTCCTCGCCCACCACGCACGCCGGTGGGCCTGGACCCGGGCACGACCCATACCCGATTACCCGGCAGCTCTGGGAGAGCTTTCCCAAGAGTGGTTTCAGAGAGAGAGAGACGCGGGGGAGAGGGTAGAGTAGGTTTTGTCCTCTGACGTAAGCTCTGAAGTGTGCAGGAACAGGTGAAGAAGAAGGAAGCTGAGGAAGACACTGTAGCAACAGGCAGTTTAAGTCATCTGATTTGGAAATCAGACGACGGCCTGAAGGGAAAAGAAGAAAGGAGGGGCAACGTCCCTGACTGGAAAAAGAAAAGATGGAAGAAGGAGATCTAAAGGAAGAAAGAAGAGCATCACCTCTGCAGAACGAAGAAGAAGCAGATCTTAGATGAGGAGAAACAAAGAGAAAAAAAAAGACACCACATTCTTTCTCTCTCTTTGTTTATTTTTGTAAAAGAAACATGTATATCTCTAGAATACAACTTGCTCCCTGAGTTCAACCTCGGGAACTCTTTTCCGAGTAAAAAATTTATATATTTGAAATGATGGCAACAACTGGCTATATTACAACGACATAACAATCAAACCCGGTTATCTCTCGAAGTCATCGTTATCAATTGGCGCCGTTGCCGGGGAGCAACGGCTATTCTAGAGGTAAACATTCCTATTTCTTTTTAATTTCTGATAATCTCCTCTCTTTTGTGCAGAAAACTACAGGAAATCAAGAAGACAAGCAATCGCACGACAACCACTCCGAGGACAGGTAAATTTTTTCCTCTCTCTATTAACCCCTAAACTCTAAAGAGGAAGAACAGAAAAGAACAAGCAATATAGGGCTAACCTGTCTTCCATACTTAGTAACCATAAAGAGTTGCATGTTTTCAACTCATTAGTCCTGCACACTATTAAGGGTATTTAAGGGCTAACACATTCTTGCGTGAGCCCTAATTACCCAACAAAGGACTAACTAGACCAAGTAGAGCCAACCTAAGATTCAACATTAGGGTTTTAGAGACACACTACTTAAATCAAGAATGGAGAAAAACCCAATGAAGTGTGCCCAAACCCTTGTCTGAAAATACCTATTTAAAGAAAACCGAAAACAATTGGCTCTCTAAACACTTGAACCCTAAAAGACAAGACCTAAAAGCTCTCAAAGAAAACAAGAGGTAAAGTTGACCCCTTGGGTCAACCAACCTTAAATTAGGTCACTCTTTGCACTTAAAAGACTAAAGTTCAAGAGAAACCTTAAGCACCCTGATCTTAAAATAAAAAATGGTAGACTTAAGAGGTCAAGATCACCATTCTGGTCTACCTGGAATCTCAGTGACAAGAGAGGTCGGGTGGGGGAAACCCTGTAACCCGTGGGGACGCTCTACCGTGTAGGGGTCTTCGCGGGACTCTCCCTCTCTAGCTGCCCAGGTAATTCTCAGGTGGATGATCTTTCTGATCAAGGGGTCCATCTGCCCCGAACCTCTATAGTCACCCAACAATTTTTGGGTGTCTTGATTGGGTCCAGCACCTGCTTATCTCATCCAGCCCTTCAGTACTTTGCAGGAGGTCCTTGAAACTTCCTATAGAAATTCACTCTCCCCGAGGCTAAGCCTCGGCTCCCTTGTTTTTGCAGAAATCATTCACACAGCCCTTCTTTCCTCTGATTCTGAACAAAATCCCCTTCTTCCATCTTGATTCAAACTTTGATTCTATATCTTGATTCCACCACCTGATCCAATTATGCAGCCTAATTACCTAGCAAGACTACCATTCAAAAAACCTGAATATATGAGATCCATGAAAGATAAGATGATTGAGGATGCCCTTGAAATCTATGAAATCAAACCCTCAACGCCAGTAGAAAACATTCAGGTTGATGTCCCAACAACCACAACTTTCATCATGAACTGTGCCCAAATTCTATTGACTGAAATTTCAAAAGGATCAACCCGAGATATGCTCATGACAGGATACATTGAGATAGAAAAATTACACCAATCTGAATACCTTCAATGCTTGACAAATCCTGTACTTTGGGAACAACACCAAGATGCCCCTATAAAACGAGTAGAAATAATGAAATCAGTAGAGCAAATTATCAACCAGAAATACCCGTATACACCAGAAATAGAGGATGAACCATCTTGGAACAGTATCCCAGATCTCGGGATTGAGGCACAAAGTGGTTGTGAAATCCCAACCCAGATAGAAGACAATGTTGAATTAGGTTGGGATATTGTAGGAGAACACAATGATAAGCCAAACTTAGACCATGAATTGCCAAGCCTAGAATTCCAAAACTCCTGCAATAATGAGATCACTACTGAACCTTTTGAGGGTATAAATTCCGCCCCTTATTTTGATAAGGTAGCCCTCGAAGGTTATTTGGACTTAGGTTCTAATAATTCTACCCACATCCTAAGCCTAGAACCTAGATCCGAAACTTATTGGGAAGATTATGAGGCCCCTTTTGAGAAAGACCAAATTTTTGCAGAATATGATTCTGGGCCTCTATTTGATGAATATCCCTCTCCAACATCTTCAGAAAATCTGATCGATTTTCCAGAAAACATGCCAATTTATGATACAGAAACTGAGGAGTTGGACGAGTTGGATTTTAATTGGGTCTTTCCTACCAGCTTGGAGCTTGAGCCTAGACAGAATACCTTTTCGAGCCCAGAATTGACATATAGGCTAGACCCCAATCAGGCTGTTGATTCCACATCTGATGATTTTTGCTGTGGTGGAATTCATGATCATGAATCTCATTTTCGCCAACTCTCCGACAATTTCAAATCTGACTATAATCACGGAGAGATTCCCCTTCCTGAACACGCCAGGCCTATCTACGACCTCAGTTCTCATGACTCTGACTCCAACTCTGAGGTCCTGATTCCCGAGATCACTGATAACACAGAATCATTCCTTTTCGATCCTCAGGAACCAAAAACAGAAAATGCCAAGAGTGATTGTAACCCAGAATCCAAATTTTTTCTCGAATCCGATTCCTTTCATCCTACAGACACTCTTCCGGCATTTGATAGTTACCCAGAGGACTCTCTACAGAAAACCACCTATCATCTGTTTCTAGAAGAGCCCTCGTACATAATGGCCACCTCGTCCGCACACACAGAACGGATCAAAACCTCTCCTAAACCCCGACCCGCAACCGGACACAATTTCTATTCAGATTCACCTCTCACCGAGCCGATTGCACTTCCACATCGGGTTTCGAACATTGATCAGACTACATACCATGCTCTATCATTCTCTGATCACCCCTGTAGGGTTTCCGCGTCATTCATTGATTATTCTACGGGTCCCTACTCTGACCAGGCTGATTCGACTCAGCCAAACCCTGCATTTACACTTCCACATCCATCTGAGCTTCATAGTTTATGGTGGGTTCCACACCTTTTTATCCACATCTATCAACCCACCAGATTGATTGGGTTTGGGCTGCATCATCAGCCTGTTGATCTGAACAAGCACCTGGTTGGACCAACCAGGCTCTTAATCAAGGTGCTTGTCTTACAAAACTCTGCTGATTTGACCATCCCCTCTCCATCGCATTTCCTGCTTGGCTGAAGGCATCAAATTTAGCGCTCAACGGGAGGCAACCCGTCATTCTCTTTGAAAACCTGAAACTTGTTCTGACACCTTTTTGCACTTAAAGCTCACACTTTAGGACAGCCGACTCCACCTCAGGTGCTTGCATCTGGGATTAGAAATCGTCCGCAACAGTCACCCCGACCCATTCACTCATCAAAACATCTGTCCTAATGTGTGAACTAAATTAAATACAAACCCCTAGGTTACAATGAGGACATTGCAAATCTTAGGCATGGGGGGGTGTATGAAAGTGCAAAACTTGTAAGAAAAGGTTTCAAACAAAAAAATTCACATATGCCAAAAACACCATAAAAATTAAAAAAATTTTCGAAAAAGAATAAGAGGAAAAGAGGAGAAGGAAATTTTGTGAAGGAGAAGAGAAACAAAATGAAAAAGGAGCACAAAATTATAAGAAAAGGTGATAGTCGTTAGTAAGGAACTAAGGAATTAACCTAAGTTCTAGACCTCATTCAAGAGAATAACTGAAAAGTGCATAATGAGATTAGTAAGAATGCAAACCTTAGGCATTCTTGAATAGACTCTTAGTACCCATTAAGATCTGGACACTCCTCAAGAGGTTGAGGAAAATGAAAAGCTGAAGTATTAGGTCTAAGGCTTAGGGAGTATTCGGCCTCGTTAACTAATTTTTGGTTTACGGGACTCAGTAACCTAAGCACCTTAACCTCACACACAGCCTGGTTCAGTAAGTGTAAAAATCAGAATCACGCAGAAGCGTCGCAAAATTCTGAAAAGAACACCTAGAATAGGAGCGGCCGATCAACACAAGTTGATTTGGACGAGTTTCCAGCGCGGAGAGGCGGGAAATCCCCTCGAAGATGCGTAGCAAAATATCATCTCCTCAGTGCTTGTCTCCTAGGATATTTACATATCCTACCGGGGGCATGTAAGCACTCTGCTGGTTCAGATTCCATGGATGGCATTATCTCGAAGTGTCAATTGCCAGGGTCTGGATTCGGCCACGGAACACCATGGATGGGATTATCTCGAAATCTCAAAAGCCAGGGTTCCGGGGGTTGCCATGGGCGGTGCTATCTCGAAACATCGATCGCCAGGAACCCTTGAGGATTGATGATGGGAGCAAGGAATCTGATACAGACCGTGTTGAAAAGCCAATCCTAGGCTAGAACTAAAAAGAAAAAGAGAGAGAAAACTCTCCAAATAGAAAAACTTTCTATCTCTCTCTTACAAAACGCACTGCGAACTGAGCCAGGGCTAAAATCATTTCAAGCACGGGTGCTTTAACCACAAAGTCCAATAAACCTTAGGTTAGTTCTTGTGGACCTTAAAAACCTTTGCTAAAGACTGAGGCTAAGGCTAGACAGATTTGGATCTTGATTGGTACTAGAGTACCTTTTAGGCATATGGTCAGCATTCTAACCTAATCTATGCTCAAATAAAAAAGGCACTTATCTAAAACTATTAAAAACTTCATGGTCAAGAACAAGGGTTGAAACCTTAAGTTTTTGCTAAGGGACTAGCAAAAGCTAGGCATGGGGGTATGATGAGAACCTCATCATGAGCCATAACTAGCTCATTTTGACCCAATACAAAGGATAAAAGCTCCTACATAACTCAAGGAAAGGCTTAACTCAGAGAATTCTGAGTTTAAGGAGAAAATAAGTCATAAGGGGTAAAAATGCAATTTTACCAGTATAATCTGCATACAGGGTAATTCAGGGCCCAAACACAGGTCAAAGCAACTTAATAAGAATAAAAGTGGGATGAAATGATCTAGCAAGGGCTACAGCAATTCCAAGAAACTAAATGATAATCTGTAACCCTAAAACAACCCACTTCAATTCACAAGGTTCGAGGCAAAGTAAAAATAGAATAAACCCTCTAAAATTCATAGAAAAATAATCTCTAGGATTTAGAACCTTCAATTTGGCCTTCAGAACCCATTTTGACCTACATTGAGAACCATGCCCAATTAATAACTTAATTTGGGTTTTTGCGTAAATTGACCGGTCAAAAAAGGTTTAATATAGAAATGAAATTCACCATCAGATTCCTTAGGTCCTAATTAATCATGTATAAAAACTTGAGCCTAAGAAGAAACCTCCTTGACCGACTTTACACTTTGGTCCTCATATATTTACTCTTTGGCCCTCAACTTTTGAACCCTCGCATTTTGGCCCCTAACTCTCCTTCGTTCTTTGCGATCAGGTCCCCCTGCAAAACCTGCCAGCACCATGCTCCGGCGACCTTGCACGGAGCATGGCACCGCGCAGGGTGAGGGGGGGGACCTGGCAAGTAAACCGGGGGTGCCCTGCGTCGTCAGCCGTCGTAGGGACACCCCCCTGGTCGTTGTAACCCACCATACCGGCCGTGCGAACGCACGGACGGTATGCGTTCTTGTTTCTGGCCATCCTCCGGCGAGGGAGACACGTCGTCTCCCTCCGCCTTCCTCCCTGTTTGATCCCTATAAATACCCCCCGTTGCTCCACCGACCGGGGCAGCTCGGGTCTGACGGAGAAAACCCCCAACTTTCCTCTCTTCTCTCTCCGGCAGATGCTCACCAGCTCCGGCGGTTCCTCCCCCTTCTCCTCTTCGCTCTGCCGCAATACCAGCAGCAGAGACTTCCTCCCCTGCTCTTCCCGCGCCACGCCGCACCCAGCTGGCGCCTCTCCGGCTCTCTGCTCGCCGCCGCCCCTTTCTCTGAGCATCGTCTTCTCCCGCGACAGTCGATACGACTGTCGCCCTGTTCCTCCCCCTTCGTCCCTGCAAGTAAGCTAGAACTACTCCCCTTCTTCTCCTCTTTCTTTCCCCGCCTTCAATTTATTCAATTAAGCCCTCGACCAACCCTGACCATCGTCACCCCCTTCGTCTCCGGCCACCCTCCGGCGAGATGCTCCCATCGCTCCACAGCCTCACACACCTCGCCGACCCTCACCGAACCTCCACCTCATCACACTGAGCACCCCCCACCCCTCCACTGCCACTCCACACCTCCGTAATGCTTCCCCCAACAAACCCATCCTCCAACCCACAGTCCGACCTAGGGCAGCCCTTGCACGCCGCCCCACGCCTCGCCACCACCCACACGAGCTTCGCCGCACCCTGGCGAAGCTCCCGGCACTTTCTGATTAGGCCGGGAGGCCATTTTTCTGTGAACAGGCCACCCGACCTCCGCCGCCATTACCGTGCAGAAGGAGCTGCTTCCGCCTGCAGCTACAGGCGCACCACGCCCAGATTCGACTCCCAGGCCTTGCGAGGCGTTTCGACAAAACACCAGGCTCGCAGCTAAGGCAGAAGGCTTCGCGTGACGCCGCGATCTCCCGCTGCTTTCCCCGCTGTGGGCGCGCAATTGAGGTGGGACATTTAGTCCCACCTCGGAAAAGTCTGAAGAGGCGCAGCGACATAAGATGCAAAAGTGCTGGAGGCTTACTGCCTCAGCACACGGGGTGAGGTCCCCTTCACCCGCCCGGTTACCCGGTCTCGTCCGCGCTCACGCCCCACGGACCTGACCCGACCCGACCCGACTTAGACTGACCTGCACTCCTCGCCCACCACGCACGCCGGTGGGCCTGGACCCGGGCACGACCCGTACCCGATTACCCGGCAGCTCTGGGAGAGCTTTCCCAAGAGTGGTTTCAGAGAGAGAGAGACGCGGGGGAGAGGGTAGAGTAGGTTTTGTCCTCTGACGTAAGCTCTGAAGTGTGCAGGAACAGGTGAAGAAGAAGGAAGCTGAGGAAGACACTGTAGCAACAGGCAGTTTAAGTCGTCTGATTTGGAAATCAGACGACGGCCTGAAGGGAAAAGAAGAAAGAAGGAGGGGCGACGTCCCTGACTGGAAAAAGAAAAGACGGAAGAAGGAGATCTGAAGGAAGAAAGAAGAGCATCACCTCTGCAGAACGAAGAAGAAGCAGAACGAAGAAGAAGCAGATCTAAGATGAGGAGAAACAAAGAGAAAAAAAAAGACACCACATTCTTTCTCTCTCTTTGTTTATTTTTGTAAAAGAAACATGTATATCTCTAGAATACAACTTGCTCCCTGAGTTCGACCTCGGGAACTCTTTTCCGAGTAAAAAATTTATATATTTGAAATGATGGCAACAACTGGATATATTACAACGACATAACAATCAAACCCGGTTATCTCTCGAAGTCATCGTTATCAACGGTTATATACAGCAAATACAAATGTAGATATGCATGAAATGAATGCAATATTTATAATGTAGCTAGGTTTCTAACCTATTTTAGGTCATTTAGAAATTATGATTGCTATGCAATCATACCCCTATGCCTAAACTTTTCTACTCCCTAGCAAAAGTAAATACAACATCTCCAACTAAAGTTTCGTAGTTCTACCAGACACTTATTATCAACCAAAGTTTAGAGGGATAATCAGGATCCTTATTCCAATTGGCCTACAGCATCATGGATGGACATCTTGACCCAAGTTGGTTGAACCTTTCTATTTCTACAACTTTAACCTTTAGCCTTGAAGTTGACTTCTTAGGCTCCATTGTCCACTCAGGGTTCGTTAACTATGAATTTAAAGCATTTGTGCATGTGTGTGATAGATTTTACCTACAAGCATCTAAGGATGTGAAACTATAGGTCTCACTACATCAGAATTTATCCCTAATCCTTTCAAATCTCACCTTAGTTTGGCCATACTCAGATTTGGTAGCTTTCTCCTCTCCTATTTTTATCCCGAGGTTAACACTCTTTGGCGTATATCCCCTCGATTGGACTCTCAACTTGTTCCTATTATTTCATCTCTAAATTTTTTGCCCTTTTTTTCTTTCTATATTTTTTTATTTATTCTATTTTTGGAAAGGAGAATACCCATATGTAGTAAGGTGTTCAATTGTGACACCCATTTGTAACGAGGTGCTTATTTATTTCCCAACATTTTTTTTTCCTTCATTTATTCTCCAACCCTTTTTCTAGGTGAGTGGCTCATCCTTCCTCCTCTCAATAATTGCCCCATGAAAATCCTTTGGGTGACAAGAAATTAAATGGATCCTAGTGATGCTTGTGTTTTCATAGTTTTGGATGCCTATAACTCATTTCTAATGTGCGTAGAAGGTGAACAATTAGGTTACCTAGATCTCAAACTAGATCATGGACAACAAAGCCTAGTTTAGAATGTGGACAACAAGATTCATCAAGAATCAGACCTGATCCACATCTAGAGGAACATCCATGACTGGTTAAGCTAACTTTAGCTTGTTGGTCCTTATGGTCTAAAGTTCCTTACTATCCTTTTAATTTAGTTAATTCTAAGTACTTAGTCTTTCCACTTAACTTAGTTGGAGACATAAAAACATGCTATTTAAAGAGTTAAAAAGCTTTTAATTTTTTAGATTATTTTCATTTTTTTCGACAAAAATTTTCTTAAAAGTAAAATTTCAACCATTTCTTGGTACAGGTAAAAATCAACTCAGCATGTACACTACTCACCCCCCATGCCTATTTTCTTGCATGTCCTCATGCATGAAATGAACATAAAGAAAAGGATAGAGTTCACCTAGAATAGTTTTGAGTTTTAGCTTGAAAGCATATCCAATACTTATGAAAGTAGGAAATAAAAGGAAAATATGCTATGTATAAGTGAATTTTTTTTTATCTTTTAATGTATTATGTTGGGGTGCCTCCCAACAAGCATTGAGTTTAATGCCTCCAAATGGGCAAAAACTCTAATGGATTATTCAAAACAATATGTACAATGGTTATTAGAGTGGGAAGGATTTTTAGTTCAACTACCAGTACCGAATTGCAAAGGCGAACTAGCTGCACATGAAGTTCAAGCCCAAAGAGTTGGATGAATAATAGGGTGGGGCTTAGAAGAATTTGTAGCCAAGTATTGTAGAAGAATGTGATATAAATATGGGTGTCAGGATGGGAAGAGGATGGGGGCGACTCGAATAAGAAGTGAAGGAATTAGGTTAGCGGATTGAAATTGGGGTAGAAAATCATAGGGGTTCTGGTAAAAGTAGGAATGGTAGGCAAGACCCAATGGATATCTAGGTTGGATGGTTAACCACTTTTATGTGTGTGATTTCAGGTTCATGTGGGTCCAAGTGAAAAGTAGGTATGGAATGCGGGAGACAATCATCTATCATAGTCTCTAAAAAGGGTTTATCCTGAGTGTCATCCACTTCATCATGATTTTTTCTTAATTGCCCCAAAGTTTTTTGGATGCTCAGCTTAGTATCTTCATCAAGTTCTCTCCTGGGGTGTATTGTTTTCAAGGTTAAACCCAACAATGCTTCAAGCTCTCTAATTTTCACTTCTGTAGATTTCACAACATCATTGAAGAGAATAGGGTTAAAACCCATAAGTAAAGAAGGAAAGATAGAGGGTGTGGGTTCATCAAGACCCAAATCTAGTAATGCTTCAAGATCTTTGATGTTCTCAGATTCTAAGATGGGATTTTTTGATAATTTGAATTCAAGCATTTTGGGATCAATGTGAATTCCTCAACCATATCTTCCTCCTCAGCTAAAATGGGATTTTTTGATAATTCAAATTTAACCTTGTGAACATATGGTATCTCCAAAGAATTAATATCCTCAAGAAATTTATCTTTCTTGGAATTTGATATGGGGCCTTAGGGTGATTCAAATCCATACGCCTCAAAATTAGTATCAAGTACCCTATTAGATGCCTTATGCGTGGAATCATCCTCAGTTACATAATTAGTTACAGAGGATCAGTCCCATTTTTGTTAAATTCATAACTGATTTAAGACGACCTCAATAATATCCTTTGGGTTCGAAATTAGAGGTGTGCCCTCAAGGGTTTCAATATGCTAGGGTGCAGCAACTTCTTGGCCCCTCGGTTCACCTAGACTAGCCTCGACTCATTGTTGCATGGATAGAATCTCGTCAAGTCTGTTTCTCTTGCCAACCGATCTCTCATGGATTCTACTTCCTTGAGGGATGTCATCAAAGCTAATTTTTCTGAGGTGAATTACTCTTGTTCTCTTTGACCAGTGAGGATACCAACATCATAGAGGTAGGTCACAACTAGTTTTCGGTGAATCTCAATTTCTCTAGGCAAATTAGCTAAACATTATCAGTGTGGAAGGAGAAGTTTCCTAAAAGGCATACCCTCTATGCCCTTGAAGAACTTACGTAATGCAGAAGGTACACGATAATAGAATGGTGGTACAATAAATCCATCTGGTGTAGAGTTCGAATGATCCATGGGTTATGAGGTGGAGTGGGTCTTTGTGTGGGGATGGATTTGCCCATTGTGGGAGTCCTGTACCTGCGATGTCTTGTTGCAATCCATACGTGAGCTATCATTAGATACAAGGGTGTCATGATAAGTGTAGTTCTCAATTGGTTCACTAGAGTGAAGGTGTAGGTCCTGTGGTTCTTTAGTGTTCAACTGAACACTCCTAGTCTCTTGAACCTGAGGGGAGTAGGTTTGTGATCTACTCGCAAATAGATGTGCGAAAATATGCATTTATTGTAATAAAAAGTACGTAGAAACTTTTAATATTTGTTCAAGTCAAACTCAAGAATATGGAAATCACAGTTCAAAGATCGAAGTTTGAGTCGTTCTCAAGGAGTCTATTGGACTAAATCACTTTGCTAGGTTCTAAGGAATAGGCAAAGAGAATGATGAATATGAATTCAACTAGAACTAGAGTAACTAGAACTAGAAAGGTAACAACTAGAATTGAGGTTGAAGCAAGTAGTAGCTAGAACAAGTAAATAGAAATAATACGAATACTTGAAGGCAAGTAGATAATAAAAACAATGATAGATACGCATCTGGCATGCTTAATATGTTTATTTTGTGATAGTTCTTATAATTACATAGCATCATTAAGTTATAAATATTGCATAATAATCATTTTAGGCATATTAGGAACATGCATGCATGAATTTGTATGTAATTTGTACATAATCTAATTCTGTTAATATAAGCAAGAAAAAATATGGACAAAGGCTGGAGCATAGACATTTACGTTTTGCATAAGGAGCTGGGATGCAAAAAGAGACGAATTAGAGGAGTTATGGGAGCATCTCCACAATATTTTCTCCCAGCACCTAAGTTCCCATCATAACAACCTAGGTTGAACTTCATTCTAATTTAATTCCAAATGAGCCTGGACTTCCCCACAATTTTCCCACGGGTGATGAGGAAGTCATCATGGCTCCTAATTCATCAATATTAGTTATATTTCCTAGTTAAATTACTAGTAAATAACTTTATAATAGGGTTAATATATATTTAGGGTAAAAATAGTAAGGACATTATTTTATGTTAAAATAGCTAAATTAATGTTTAATAAACATTTATTTATGTTTAAATAATAATTAGGACTCAAACCTAGGTGTTAGCTATATGTAAAATAGCATATCTAATCTATACTAATATATAACATAAGTTGTTAATTAACTTAATAATATTAAGTACATAAATAAATATATCTAAAAGGGGTAAAAATGTAATTTTATGTCAAAAACATATTATTTATATCATTTATAATTACATATAAAAAGTTGAAAAACAAATAACTCAAGATAAGCTTCAAAACTCATTGTTTTCATTTAAGCCCTTAACTTCCATTGCCATTGAGTCCTTTTTTATATTTAGGTCCCTCAATAATTTGGAAATAGGTCCTCTGAACATCTCCTCCTTTCTTTTTCTTCCTTAGGGACAGTCACCATTCACCGATGACCACACTGTTGGATCATCTCCATACCAACATCGCATAGCTACTGTGGCTGACACCAGACCTCCACTCACTACCTACTTTCCATCCAATGGTCTCAATCTTTTGTAGCCTAACTAACTTTGGTGAGGTGAGCTCACCGTCACCGGAGACGAAGGTCCCTATACCCATGAACCTGGACACGATTGCACTTAGGTACCTTCACCCTATCCCTCTCCACTACCTATAAAGACCCTTCCCCTCCGATCACCGGTGAATGACTCCCTTCCCTCTTCCCACCGAAGTCGTTCATAGGCTATTCTTCCTTGACTCTGGTGACCTCTCACCTGCTATCGGAGCTTCTCCAATGGAGATGCTCGCCTCTCTCACCTCTTCTTCCTTTCTAGAAGTCGTGACAGGGCTTAGGAGCACCACCTCTTCAATCTCGTCGCCTTTCTTTCTTGCTAGACGTCTTCTTCCCTACCAAGTCTTCTTTCTTCTTATTCTCGCCTTGGCAATGAAGAGATCACTCACCTTCTTTGTCAAGTAAGTAGTTCTAGACCTTTAGTTTAGTCTCTAGTTTAGTTTTAGGTACTTAATTTCTAGGAGTAGGTGGTAGGTAGCTTATCTTCTCACCTCCTTTTTTGACTCTGGCAAGTCAAATCTAACTCCTTGGACTCCCATTCACTTACCTGATCACCAGAACACTTTCCTTACCTCACCATGATTCCATACCACCTTTTGTTTCACTTAATTAGTCACCTATTCACCTAATACACTACACCTTCACCTGAGTAGCTCCTTTGTTGACTATTTTCCATTACTCAATTGACTGAGATCTTTATCCCTGAGTTCTGGCAAACTCAAGTTGATTTTATGAAGGAATTCGAGTTCATATCTTTGATTAACATGTTAATTGGATCAATTGAAGTGTTTCTGATGATCCTGAGATCATTAGGAAGCTTTTGATCTATTTCTCTAGCCTTTTCATGAAGATTTAGATTCTGATGACCAAATCAGGTAGTCACCGAAGCTCTGGTGAGCTCCGGTAACTTCAACAAAGAGCTGTAAAGTTTGAAATCTTCTAAGAAGCTCCAGATCTCCTAATTAGGTGTTGCTGATTATGTTCCCGTATTTCAAATTACGATTCATTAATCTTAAAGCTCTGAACATCTTCATCTTCTTCATCTCTGGCAAGGTCACAAAGGTCTAATGTCTCATGATTTAACCTAAGAAATAGGTCTGTAAGCATCATTGTGTTTCATTGATTCTAGAATAATCTTCACTTAGGTTGTTAGACTTCTAGTTTATTCTATCGACCAGAGCTCCTTAGGAACTTAGGTGAAGAACTTGTAGAACTCGTTTTACTATTCAATTAGTCTTCTTTCTGATTTTAATGGGTTTTTCATGTTGATTATAGTCAATTTGGGTCATTTATTTGATTGGATTCACTCTGGAATTAAAAGTCAACTTTGAGCTTAGGAATAGTCAACCTAAGGTCGTTCTGAAGTTCTAGGCTTCAAAACTTGATTTTAAGGTCATATTTTAATTCTTTAGGTTGTTAGGATTCAATTAGAGCTAATTTGAATAAGTTTTAAAGTTTATTTAAGTAAGATCCATCTCCTGTATAGTTTGGGTCATGTTTAAGTTTCAATTTATTTCATTGAGTTCCATATGAGTTTTCAAGTTATTTCTAGTTCAAAACTATTAGTTTCAAGCTCTTGACTTTATTTAGAACACTTATAGAGGTCTTAATCTCTAGATTAATACATTTGAACCTTTGATCTATATGATCTGAGCTTCAGATTGAAGCTCGGAAGCTCGGTGAGCTTCCCAAGCTCCCTAGGTCTCCAATCTCACTCCATTGAGAGTGAAATTGTTTTTGCTCAAATTGTTTTAGGCACTTTGTGAGATCTTTAGGTGCAAGTGAGAGAGCGTATAGGTTAGAGATTGTAAAGATTGCATGTGAAGCTTTGTTGTTCTGTACTCATGGTGTCATACCAACTTGGGAGCATGATTCAGAGGCTTTCTTGTGATACTTTGATCAAATTGATGATTGGTATTATTACACCTATCATAGGACTAGAGATCTTGAGATTTTCATTAGATTTGGAGTTGTAAGTTGATCAAAATTGATTAATGAAGATAGCATTGGAGTTTGGCATGTAAAGAAAGAAAGGGGACTCACATAGTCCCACCTTGACAATGAAGGAAGCGTTGCAGCGATATAAAAGGATTTGCCACCTCATGACGATCAGTCGTCATAGTGTAGGGCACGAGCGAGCATATGTGTGTGTGTGCCTGAGCATGTGATGATGTGGCTATGTAGAGCGGTCTCTAGGTGCCAGGTGGAAGGCTGAGATGGCGATTGCATAGTAATCATACAACCTAACCTACCTGAATTAAGTTAGATTCTAGCATAACTTAGGAACAATGCATACATAAGCATCATATTTGCATAATAGTTAGTTTAGTGGCCTTAGAGATAATATTACCATTTTATGCTCTAAAAGGGAGATGAAATTGATTGCAGAGATCCGTGACCGCAAATGATAGATTAAATTATACAGATTTGATCAGGATGACGACGGGAGTCCAATGCTTTCGAAATTATCATGATCAGACATCAGCACCATCATGTGTAGCCCATAGAAGAATAGAGGCCAAGGAACAAGATGACATAAATCCAAGCCTTAGATGTAAAATCCGACCACAAGGATGGATCTGGATCAATGATTGCAGTCCAACGGCACAAAAATCATCTCGATTGGAGACCTACAGCATGATCTACAAAGAACTGAAGACAGACGGCCACGATGGTGCCACGTGGTGCCATCACAGCTGCCACTCGTTGCGCCTCCAATCTTTGAAGAACTCTTCTCATGCCTTGTGGGTCATTGGATCGTCATCCAATGACCACAAAGCAGCCACGTAGCTGCGCCTCCCTACTTCATCAACTAAGAGGAGATCTCGACTGTTAGATCTTCTTCCATTGGCTGAGAGCAAACTTACCTAACAACTTAACTGCGACACAGGAGGGGACTTAGCACAATGGTTAGCGCACCCGTACATAAGCGAAGGTGATAAACAACAGTTTATCATCATTCTTATGCATTAAAACAAACCTAGCTCTTAGGATTTTGTTTCGCAAATGAGTTTTTTTGGATGCATTTAGGAATTAATTAGGTTAAGCATGCATTGCACTTTGTGTTGTCTTTTTAATCTATTTTTGTGAGTGTTAGGGATATACAGATTGCTAGATCCCTAGAACCCTAGCACTCCGGAAGGCAACTAGTAAGGAGAAGCTCTCACCAGCTGGAACTCAGCTTGATCCAACTCACCATAGCTGGAATTCAACTCACCTGAACTAGGGTTAGCTCATCCTAGCTCCATTCAGCTCATCTTAGCTGAAGGGCAACTCAAGAGAGCTCATCTTAGCTCACCCTAACTCAGGTCAGCTCAAATCCAACTCAACTTAGCTGAGTCTAGCTCATCTCAGCTCCCATTAGTTTACAGGGAGCTCTAGCTAGCTTAGCTAAGTTGACTGGAGTTCACCTTAGCTCAAGACCAGCTACATCTAGCTCCACTCAACTCCAGCCAGCTGAAGATGACTTCATTTTAGCTCAGGAAGCACAAGTCCAGCTCCCGGGGACTCAGCTTAGCTCAACTCAATTGAGCTAAGCTACCTTAGCTGCCTCAACCAGCTTGATCCTCCATGGGAGCACTAGACCCAGCTCACCTCAGCTCCTTGTGGTAGAAGCTAGCTTACTTTAGCTTGGCTCAGTAGCTAGCAAAGAACTAGCAAGCTAAGCCAGCTAAAGTAGCTTCATGCCATCCTCCTCAGCAACTGCTAGCTCCAGTTTAGCTCTTGACTTCTTCTGTCCAGCTCCTCTCCTCAAACCCTAGCTCCCATTCCCTACTCCTCTACTCCATTACTAGCTAAGCTAGCTTAGCTTAGCTAGGTTCCTACTCCCTTGGCATTTACCACCCTAAAACTCTACCTAACTAGCTCCACCAACTAGGCCCTACCTAAAGCTCACCTAGGCTAGCTCCATCCACTCCAAGTTGGCGCCACCACCATCACCACTTTTCACCCCTCAACCACCACCAAAGGGCACCAAGAAGTTGGTTCCAAAACCACCCTAACTACTCCCCTTTTTGGCACCAACTTTTCCCTCCAAAAGATGCCCTAATCTCCACCCTACACCTAAGCCTAAAGCCCATCTCCACCTTCCATTTTACCTCCAAAATTTCTACCCTTCTAGAACACCATTTTGGCACCAAAATGGAGGCACCCCCTCCACCATGGACATCCACCAAGGGGTGGATTCAACCTATAACTACCCCCCCTTGCACCCTTTAAGGTGGCGCCAAGTGATCTCCACCTTAGGATTCCTAACCACCATCCCAAACTCCATCCTAGCCACCCATTACCTCCACGCCAACTACCCCTTCTCCACCACTATATATACCCACCTAATTACCCACATTTTCCCATCCTCCATTTAGTAAAATCTACCCTATACCCACCTCATATCTATGGCCAAGAAGGAGTAGAGAAGAAGATTAAGGAGGCACATCACCCACCCCCTTGGTGCCTTCTTCTCCCCATTTCTTCTCCCTTGTGCCACGCCAAGGAGGAGGAGCACTTCCCTACCAGGAGGACCACCAAGCGAGGAGCAAGGGTGGTGCACTCCCACCCTTGGAGGAAGAAAGTTGAGGTGGAAGCTTCCACCTTGGAGGACACCATCTTGGAGGAGCATAGCAAGGAAGGAGTTGGAGGACTCTTTTCAAGCCTGGGAGCTACCAAGCTTGGAGCAAGAAGCCATCATCTTCTTCACCATTTCATTTAGAGGATTTGTTTTTTTGTCTTCTTGCATTTCAAGTAGATTAGAAGCTTTCCTCTATGTGTTTTGTGTAGAACAAGTTCAATTCAATTCAAGTTGCCTTCTTTTAAATTCTTGTCGCATTTGTTTTTTTTTTTATCTTGATCTAGCCTTTTTCACCCCCTCTCCCTGATTACTCTAGGCCTCCACGTGCCTAGAGTGAGCTTAGGGAGATGCCTTTCTTGTCACTCTAGCAATATTTTAGTGGATTAGGTTTAGATCGCCTTTTTCTTTGTCAACAACTTTTCGAATGTTCATTATTTCAAGACCCTAAAAAAATTATAAATTAAAGAGACCAAAAAGAAAGGTGAATTTCATTTCCAAGCAAGAGACGTAATTTTGCAAACATTTGGCCTCCTTGGATGACCCTAGATACCCCACTATCTAGGTTTATAAATTTAAGAGTTGATCGATTTTGCACGTTACAACGATGTATTTTACAAACCGCATAAAAATCTGTATTAGAAGGGCACGGGATCAAGCTATGTCGTGCACCAAATTAGGAAGCTAGTATCTTTGGGCTCAATTGGACCATTGCATGAAGATAGGAGGGCATGGATGCAGGCGCATGGTGTGACAAGGACCATCTGATGTACATGTGCGATCTGACACACGCACTAACGCCCTAATTTTATCGTTGAAGTGTGTATAGTGGTTAACCTAAATCAGGCCTAACCATCTCTTTACAAAATTTTTAACTTGGCCAACTTGATTTTATCTTGGTCACTTTTAGGCCAAGGGTCAAACTCAGGGAAGTGGGGTTAAAAGTCAAGTTTCTACGCCTTTCCTACAACGAATCTCTTCCATTCGTTTATTGTGTTTTCGGTATTTTTATATTTAGATTTTTTTCTGATAATTCTTGTTCTTGAGGCACACCCTCAAAATTAGGTTCTTGGCTTTGAGCCAAATCAGGGTTCCAAAATGGGTTTTGCTATTCGCAAGACGGAGTATCTGCAAGTCCTTTTCTCTTTATATATTTTTTTTTATCTTTTTATTGGCAGGAAAGCGAACAGAAATAAAGTAAATATAGTATATATATATGTATATATTATATATGTATAAAGGGGTGGGGGTGGAGATGGAGATGGAGTGTAGCATGGTGTCGAGCCGATCGTTGTCTAGAAAGACGCAACCAACAGGACAAGGTGCTGCGTGGAGTGTAAGGTGGATTGATGGAAGATGAGTGTGACCACGCTTTTTGTATGCATGTATCAGGGAATATCAGCAACTGGTGCAGATATTCCCGCGATACAATGTATGGTAAGTAATGTGAAAATATATATATATATGTATATATGTAAATATATCTATATGTATATATGGTTATAAATATATAGGTATATATGTAGTTATATGTGTATATATATGTATAAATGTATATATATAAAAGTATATATATGTATGTATATAATACTATATAGATGTGTATATATATATATATATGTATATATAGTTATATAGATATATATGATATATGTATGCATATTTGTATATATATGTAAGTATATATGTGTGTATATATATATATATACATATATATATATATAAAAGTATATATATATGTATATATATATATACATATATATATATGTAAAAGTATATATATATATGTATAGATATAAGTATATATATATATGCATATAAATATATATAGATATGAATATATATATGTATATATATATATATATATAAGTATATAATAGTGTATAGGTGAGAGTGTGTGTGTGTGTATATGTATTTGCAGAGAGAGAGTGTGCTGTGAGAGAGAGAGAGAGAGAGAGAGAGAGCGCCTGCTGTGAAGATGAGGTGGGTTAAGCCGTCTGGAGCTTCAGGGCCGACGTCTAACTCCACAAGCGCACGCGCAGGCGCGTAGGCGTGCAAAGAGGCACGTGCACGTAGGGGAGTGGGCGTGGAGGAAGGAACACAGTGCACTGCGCTGCGCGAAGGACTGGAGCGGGCACTGGTAGGAGCACGGGGGCGAAGATGTGGGCGGGAGCGGGCACTTGCAGAGGATCGCACACAGACGCGCGAGCGAGCGCTGGAGCGGGACGTGGGGCGAGACGCGCACGCGGGCAGTGGTCGGTAGCAGCACGTCGGGTGACCGGATAAGTGAGAAACTTACCGGTCACCCCACTGTAGCCACAGTGTTCCGTAGAAACACGTGAACAGTGGCTACAATGGCCAGGCGAGCCGCGCAACTGGGAGCGGACGGTGCTGTGAGTGCGGACGACTCGGGGCTGGCGCACGCGAGATGGCGCGCGCGTGGAAGAGGTGCGTCGGTTGGTTGCTTGCAGGCGAAACTTCGCGACGGAGCTCGTGGAGAGGGCTGGGTTGAGGGCGAAGGAGCACGACAGGGCTGCGGTGTCCTGCGGGTGTTGGCTGGTGTGCGCAATGAAGCTCGGCCGGCTGCTGCAGGGGTGCATGGTGGCCGGTTGCGGGCGGAAAGATGGGTGCAGTGCGAAGAAGAGGGAGGCGAGGGCGCCTGCAGGCATGCGATGGAGGCGAGAGCGGCCTGCAGGCGTGCGTGGAAAGGGTTGGGGTGGCTGCTGCCGTCTTGCTACTACTGCTGCTGCGTGCGGAGCTTTGAGCTTCAAAGCTTGAAGCTCCTGCTCCAATGGCTGAAGTGGCTTGGACTTTGAAACAGGGAAGAGAAGACCACGCCCACCGGCTCCTTGATGAGTTGGGCGGTGGTAGACTCACGGTGGTGGTTGTGCGCCATCGTGAGGTGCTCCTGTCCGCAGAGTGTCTCCTCAGAGGAGGAGGGCCTGCGTATGGAGGGAGAGGGGAGGAGGCGTCCTGGAGTAGAAGTGGAGCTGCTGTGTTTTTTTTTGGCTTTTTTTTCTCGTGGACTAGGCTCTCTATAAGAAGAAGCCGTGCCACTTTTTTTATAGAGGAAGAAGGCATGCACAGCCATGCCTTGGCTGTACATGCTTTGTGCATGGCTTGGCAGGGAGAGGCTGGGCAAGCGGCTGCAGGGTGAGCTTGAGCAGGGAATGTCGCGAGGAAGAGGATGTCATGCATGGCAGCCGCGCGAAGAAGAATTCCAAAGTCAAATAGAAATAGAAAATAAAGAGGGAGATTTTGCAAGGCAGGACTTGAGGAAAACGTGAATTGCGAGGCCATTTTATTCACTCTCCTCCCCTCTCAATTAAATGCATGCATACATGTATTTTCACAAATGCGACTATGGATACCTAATATGCATTGGTAATGCTAGGAAATAGCATAAGATGACACAATTGTAGGTGTATTTTTGCGGTGCAATCATACCCCCATGCCTATCTTTAGCTAGTCCCTAGCAAAAAGGTATTTAGAAATGATCATTAAGCTGAAGATTTTTTTTCTGAGGTGACATAGGTGTGTTTATTGTTGGATATTGCAAGAACCAATTGCAGAGAAGACTAACCAGGACTCTTGATATTTGAACCTTAAGTACGATTTCCAGGATCCAGAAGGTTTTTGCCGTACTTGAGAGCTCAAGAGATTATGGCTTGTGCTTAGTGAAGGATCAAGACTGACCAGATGAACATTAAGACTCAAGCCCAGGGTTTCACGAATTTTTAAGTAAAGGTTGGTACCAGTTTCAGCTCGTGTCTTCGGATTGACCCTTAAAAAGATGATGGAAAATTCAACCCCCATTTTCTGACATTTGTGGCTCAAAGAAAGCAAGGTATTTGCCCTGAAGAACTTTTTTTTGTAGGAAGAAGACTTTACAGACATTTGTGAGATATACTGACTTATTTGCATCTTTTTTTTTTTTTGAAACACGTGTCAGTATATCTCTTACAACATTATTTGGAGGGGCACACTTTTTCTTTTTGGTGGGAGAGTTCCTTTGTGGTGGAAAGAATCTCTCCTAAACACAAGACTAATGCCTGGGATAAAAAGTCTACCTGTGCGCACAGGTAAGGACTCCACCTTCCCTAATGAACACTAGGGTTGGATATTATGTTCACCTGGTCTTTCCTGATATGTGTAGTGTGAACCAAGATTACTTAGGCTCTCAAGTAGAAGCAAACCAAAGGATCCTGTACTGGTGTCTCAGGTACAAGAATACGTCCTTAGTTAGGAGAGATTCTGATCTATTTTTTCAATGCTCAAGTGAATTAAGCCTGAGCCTGAGTAAATCAAGCTTCTGTGGTCTGGAAAGTCTTCAAAACAGAGGTTGAATATCCATAAACACTTATTGTATTTTTGTTTCAGCCTTCAAATCATTACTAAACACTATATATATATTTTTTTTTTCTTTTCTTTTTCTTTTTCTTACATATTTATAAATAGGTGGAAACTGCATGATACCATAAAATACCCAGATCCTAAGGATGCCTATCCACCCCCCCATGCCAAACGATGCTATGTCCTCATATGCATGTAGGGAAAGGTAGAGAAAGGATGAAAGATCAGGCAACAAGAGCTGAAGTGTAGGGTATACAGCAGGGTGGAAGGGTGGGTGGATGGTGCGTGGTGAAAGATCTGGCATTTCCTGGGACGAGAGTGTCCCAGGCGAATCAGAAAACAAGTCAGGAGGAAGAAGTTGGCCCTCAGATTGGCCAAGAAGAGGGGCTTCTTCGATAGATGGATCCAAAAAGGAATAGCCCCAGTGAGTAGGATATGGGCTCAAGGTCCCAGTGCGGAGGTGCAAATCCGCCTGATTTGGCGGGAAAGAAAGGGCAATCCGGTCTTCAAGAGTGAGGACCGGCGGTGAGTAGCCCGGATATGACTCAGACCACGTGGTATGGGAAGTGGAGAAAACCTCGTCAGAAGTCTGGTCAGGAGAAGGTACGGGGATAGGGAGGGATGGGGGAACGTCACAGTATGTGTTGATCAGGTAGTCGTCAGGTAATTCGTAGCAGTCTGAATAGGTCCCAATTAGTCCGATACACGTGCTGACGGCCATGTCCTCGTCAGACGTGTCATCCTCGATGCAATCGCAATCAAAGTTCTTGGCTGCCTTGAAGATGTTAAGCCTGAGCTTTTCAGATCCAATGGCAATCTCAATACAGCCTGACTCGCAGTCGATATGGGCGCGGGCTGTGGCCAAACAAGGTCTACCAAGGATGATCGGACAATCAGAAAGTGATCTTGGAACTTCCATATCTAAAACAAGAAAGTCAACAGGAAAACAGAGACTGTTGACCCTAACCACCATGCCTTCCACCACACCCTTCGGAATTTTGACAGAACGATCTGCCAACTGTAACGTGACAGGGGTGGGTTTCAGATTTCCCAAGAAAAATTTTTCGAGCATGATTGTTGGTATGAGATTTATGGAAGATCCTAGATCAAGCAGGGCATGGTTAAACTTGCAGCCTTGGATGCTACAGGAAATAAGCAGTGTGCCCGGGTCTTTCTACTTCGGTGGTAGATTTGACAGTATAGCACAACTCGCATGAGGTGAGAGAACCACCGGATTCTTAGTTTTCTTTGACTGTCGCCAGGGTGTAGTGTAGTCTTTGAAAATTCGGGCGACAGTAGGTATGTGGTCGATAGCCTCGAGCAGGGGTACCTTGATTTCTACATCCCTGAACAAATTGCACAGGTTATCAAAGGCCTGCGTATCTTTCTTTTTGCCTTTTGGCTCCCTCAGTAGAGCCTCAGGGAATGGAACTGATTCTGGCACCAATTTGGGTGTATCATCCTCTCGCGAATGCAGTGTGCATCTCGAATGAGAGGGCGATGAAGAAGACGGGCCAGGATCAGGTCGAGGCGGATTAACGGTTTGCTTACCACTCCTCGTAGTGATCGCATTGGACGATGCAAGTCCAGTGGGATCATACAGTGGAGGAGGGTTCGCAATAGGGACATAAGAGTGAGGTACCGCAGCGAGGTTAGCCTGGAATCCCGGAGGAATACTCGGAGCTTGCAGAATTTGATGAACCTACCCCTGAGAAGGTCATACCTGTGGTTGAGGACCACAAGGTACGAAATTTCATGGGTTTGGTACAGGTTGGGCGGGAAGAGTGCCCTGAGATCGAGTACCCATGCGTAGTTGACTGATCTCAGCATTCTGCTGCGCCAGTTGGTGCTGAAGAGAGGTCATGTTCTCTTCATGGCACTTTGACATTTCCATCATCATTCGCATCAATTTGTCAAGAGGACTTGGTGCGTGTTCAGTTTGCGGTACGTAAGGGCCTGATGGCGGATTCGCCATAGGATTAGACTGGGCCCTTGGGATGATGGATGCAGACGGTCGCATCGGTCCACCTACGAGGTTTTGGCGTTGTGGGTTGTTGGACCATGCAAAATTTGGATGATTTCGCCACCCTGGGTTATAAGTGGCAGAGAATGGGTTATTCCCCAGGGCTCAAACATCTTCTATGCCAGAAGACGTGTCCGCATGTAAATATGCATCCAAGCACACGGAGGCTTGGTCCTCTGTGTCGAAATACTGGCTCGCAGAAGCCAGATCCACGTGACTTACCAAGTCGCTTGGCGCGACACTCAGTAAGGAAGGTCTTATGGGGTTTCTCGGGATAAGCCTGGTGTTGGAAGAATTTGGATTGTGACGAAGTGGTAAAATGGGGGTGTTTGCCATAGAATGGGCGGGGTTGGCCAGAAGCTCGTCCAGCTTCTTGTGCACGACAGAGACTTCATCCAATTTCTGTGCAATAAGGCTGAGATTAGTGGATGAATGGGAGGGTCCCGTGTTAACTTCATGGACATTACGGGGTAGGCTGGTATGATTAAAGGCGACAATGGAAGCATTGTTCATTGAGTTTTCGCTCATATTTTCAAACAATTCGAATGCTCCATTCTCGTCTTTGTTCATAAAATTCCCTTCGCAGGAAGCGTCTGCAATCTGCTTCAAAGTCTCATTTAGCCCATAGTAGAAAATCTGGGCTATATGCCACTTAGGCAGACCGTGGTGCTAACACTTCCTGAGGTGGTCATTATACCTCTCCCAGGCCTCATGAAAGTGTTCGCCGTTTTGTTGCGTAAATGAAGTGATGGCACGACGAAGCGCATTGGTTCGCCTGATTGGGAAGAACTTCTTGAGAAATGCTATTCGCATCTCTTCCCAAGAGTGGATGGTTCTCCCAAGGGTGCGTAACCACTGCGACGCTTTATCCCGCAATGAAGACGGGAACATTTTCATGAGGACTATAGGTAACCCGATATTTCTTGGTTTGACAGTTTCAGCTAATCAGGTTAGGACTTCCAAGTGGAGAAAAGGATCTTCACTTGCAAGACCATGGAAGTGAAAATTTATTAGGCCAATTATGTTAGGTTTAGTTCAAAGTCGTCCCCGCCCATGGGGACCCAAATTTGTCCTATGGTCTCTGTAGCAGCAGGATTCTGATAAGAGCTAAGAGACCTAGGCTCCTCCCATTGGGGAGGGTTCTGCATTTCCTCCAATGTTTCCCGAATGGCTTCAATTTGCTCATTATACATTTCCATTTGGGCTTGGAGGTGGGTTATGGGATCTAAGACTCCACCACCTGGTGGGTTCTGAGGGCGATTTCCTCTCTCAGGATTTGGGGGTGGGCGTGCAGCCATGTTTGTGGAGGAGGAGGACGATTCGACTCCTTTTCTAAAATTATCAGACAATTCAAACAGTTCAGGATTTTGTGACCTCCTCCCAAACATGCACTACCACAGGAAGAATTGGGGGGGATAAGGAGGGAAAAGAGATGAGAGAAATGACGCCGTAAAGGTACACTTGATGACAAATCAATTCAATCAAATTCCTAACCTCTACAGTGTGCCCTTAGACCTAAAGATCTAAGTTACCCACTATCACGAACTACGAAACCGAATGCGAGCACCGCGGAACCACCGGGTCAGATTGAAAGGCCGTTTGCCCTAGTCTTAAACATCCGATAGCACGCGGGAACCCTCACCAGCACGTAGACGCTACACGCAGGTAGTTTGACCTCCAATCCTTAATAAGGGTCAAGTTACTACCAATTTTAGTTAGAGGCTTAGGATCAAGTGCTTTTGGAATGTGAAGGGCATTGTTTACGGGTAATGCCCAAGTGATTGATTTTTTCAAGTGTGTAAAACAAGCATGCAATGGGGAAATCTTCCCGAATTGAAGTTTTAATTAGTGAATGGTTTTTAGAATTCAGCCTTAAGTAGTATGGATTTTAGGATTTCACTGAAATACCAATTCAACCAATCTCCGAGTTTTGCAAGAATACAAGTTTTCTTCTAAGCCCAACAAACCCTTCTTCAATATCAATTGGTTAATGCATGCTACAATACAATGGGCTTCCCTAAATGGAGATTTCTATGTGTGGATGCACGAATCAGTTTTAGATTAGTGTGAAAGGGAGCCAAAGCACTTCAATTCAAGTGCTCCCAATCACCGAAAAGATGTCCACACACAAGGCTCAACCAAAAGATAAGGAAAATCAATTTGTTGGGGTTGAAATATTCGGGATTGAATCTTAGGCAAGTTGAAAAGTCGTGATGGGGTTGGAATCAACTCAATTCCAAGTCTCCCCACCAAAAATGTGATCCCAAATTTACAGATAAGTGTGGCAAAGAGGGGTGCAATCAATCTTTTTATGTTTGCCTCAAAGAATACTTCCCACGGCGAAAAATTCAAGAATCAAGATTCTTGGATTTTCGCTATGCAAAGTAAGTCGGGAAATCCTGGGGTGGTGGGAGTAAAGACAATCAATCAAACAAGTGAATTTTAATCCACTTGCCCCAAGAGATCCCAAGAAGTTTTTCTAGTTTTTAGTTTTTTTTTTTTTATTAAGGTGACAAGTTAACCTAAGTTGCTAAGAAAAGAAGACCTTCTTGTTCGGCAACATGTGCGAAGCTCCAATGCAGTGTCGGTGTCTTCACGCTCTTGTTCCCGCCTTAGATCTGCCCACGTGTCCAACTTCGTTTGCCTGTCTTCTCCTTGCAACAGGTTTACCTGCACACCAAAAACAAAAACACCGTGAAGAGAAGGGTGTAAGAAGAGGAAAATTACAGGAATGGAGTAAAAACTTACTTGAAGGCGTACTTCCCTGGCAACAGTGGCAAAAAAGATGGTGGTCAGGCCTGGATAGGTATGTTAATATGATGATTTTATAGTTGAAGTGTGTATAGTGGCTAACCTAAATCGAACCTAACCATCTCTTTATAAAATTTTTAACCTGGCCTACTTGATTTTATCTTGGTCACTTTTAGGCCCAAGGTCGAACTCAGGGAAGTGGGGTTAAAAGTCAAGTTTCTACGCCTTTCCTACAATGAATCTCTTCCGTTCGTTTATTGTGTTTTTGGTGTTTTTCTATTTAGATTTTTTTTCTGATAATTCTTGTTCTTGAGGCACACCCTCAAAATTAGGTTCTTGGCTTTGAGCCAAATCAGGGTTCCAAAATGGATCTTGCTATTCGCAAGACAGAGTACCTGCAAGATAAGGATTATCTTTTCTCTTTATATATTTTTTTATCTTTTTATTAGCAGGAAAGTGAAATAGAAATAAAGTAAATATAGTATATATATATATGTATATATTATATATGTATAAAGGGGTGGGGGTGGAGGCGGAGATGGAGTGTAGCACTATGTTGAGTCGATCGTCGTCTAGAAAGACGCAACCAACAGGACGAGGTGCTGCGTGGAGTGTAAGGTGGACTGATGGAAGATGAGTGTGACCACGCTTTTTGTACGCATGTATCGGGGAATATCAACAACTGGTGCAGATATTTCCGCGATACAACGTATGGTAAGTAATGTGAAAATATATATGTATGTATATATGTAAATATATCTATATGTATATATGGTTATAAATATATAGGTATATATGTTGTTATATGTGTATATATATGCATAAATGTATATATATATATAAGTATATATATATATGTATGTAACTATATGTATAGACAGATATATGCATAGATATATATATATATATATGTATGTATGTATATGTATGTATATAATACTATATAGATGTGTATATATATATGTATATATAGTTATATAGATATATATGTATATATGTATGTATATTTGTGTGTATATATATATATATGTATAAGTAGGTGTGTATATATGTATATATATATATATAAGTATATAGATATATATATATATGTATGTATGTATACTAATACTTTAAGTATATAGATACTAGTATATGTATAGATATAAGTATATATATATATGTATATATATATAAGTATATAATAGTGTATAGGTGAGAGTGTGTGTGTGCGAGAGTGTGAGTGTGTGTGTATATGTATTTGCAGAGAGAGAGAGAGAGTGTGTACTGCGAGAGAGAGAGAGAGAGAGAGCGCGTGCTGTGAAGAAGAGGAGGGTTAAGCTGTCTGGAGCTTCAGGGTCGACGTCTGAGTCCACGTGCGCACGCACAGGCGCGTAGGTGCACAAAGAGGCGCACGCACGTAGGGGAGTGGGCACAGAGGAAGGAACACAGTGCACCGCGCTACGTGAAGGGGTGGAGAGGGTGCTGGCAGGCGCATGCAGGCGAAGACGCGGGCGGGAGCGGGCGCTGGCAGAGGACCGCATGTAGACGCGCAGGCGGGTACTAGAGCGGGACGCGGGGCGAGATGTGCGCGAGGGTAGTGGCTGGTAGCAGCTCGCCAGGTGACTGGATAAGTGAGAAACTTACCGGTCACCCCACTGTAGCCATAGTGTTCCGCAGAAACGCGTGACCAGTGGCTATAGTGGCCGGGCGAGCCACGCAATTGGGAGCGGACGGTGCTATGAGTGTGGACGGCTTGGGGCTAGCACGCGTGAGCTGGCGCACGCATGGAAGAGGTGCACCGGTTGGTTGCTTGCGGGCGGAACTTCGCAAAGGAGCGTGCGGAGAGGGCTGGGTCGCGGGCGAAGGAGCGCGACAGGGCACGCGGTGTCCTGCGGGTGTTGGCTGGTGTGTGCAATGAAGCTTGGTTGCCCACTGCAGGGGCATGCGGTGGCCGGTTGCAAGCGGAAAGACGAGTGCAGTGCGAAGAAGTGGGAGGCAATGGTGCCTACAGGCATGCGTTGGAGGCGAGAGCGGCCTGCAGGCGTGCGTGGAAAGGGCTGGGGTGGCTGCTGCCGTCTTGCTGCTGCTGCTGCATGCGGAGCTTTGAGCTTCAAAGCATTAAGCCCCTGCTCTAATGGTTGAAGTGGCTTGGACTTTGAAACAGGGAAGAGAAGACCATCATGCCCATCGGCTCCTTGATGAGCTGGGCGGTGGTGGACTCACGATGGTGGTTGTGCACCACCATGAGGTGCTCCTATCCGCAGAGTGTCTCCTCAGAGGAGGAGGGCCTACGTATGGAGGGAGAGGGGAGGAGGCAGCCTGGAGTAGAAGTGGAGCTGCTGTGTTTTTTTTTGGCTTTTTTTTCTCATGGACTAGGCTCTCTGCAAGAAGAAGCCGTGCCCTTTTTTTTATAAAGGAAGAAGGCATGCACAACCCTGCCCTGGCTGTGCATGCTTTGTGCATAGTTTGGTAGGGAGAGGCTGGGCAAGCGACTGCAGGGTGAGCTTGAGCAGGGAATGGCGCGAGGAAGAGGCTGTCATGCATTGGCAGCCACGTGAAGAATTCCAAAGTCAAATAGAAATGGAAAATAAAGAGGGAGATTTTGCAAGGAAGCACTTGAGGAAAATGTGAATTGCGAGGCCATTTTATTCACTCTCCTCCCCTCTCAATTAAATGCATGCATGTATTTTCACAAATGCGACTATGGATACCGAATATGCATTGGTAATGCTAGGAAATAGCACAAGACGGCACAATTGCAGGTGTATTTTTGCGGTGCAATCACGCCCCAATTCACGCATTATCACAAAGGTGGTGGCACAACAACTTTAGGTTGTCCAATCGCTAGATCTAACAGTTGAAAGCAAAGGAGTGCCATTTGAATCGCGCGTGCACGTGAGGCAAGCGTGATTTGAAGACGAAGAGCGTGCGGTGGGAGTGAGGATCACATGATGGCGATCTGAGGGTGATGGAGCCACCACGTGTCAACACCAGAATGTATCCACGCGTATAAGGTGCATTAGAGGTCAGATTGAGGTACGATCAGAGCCGTTGATCTCGTAACCGATGGATCTGATCAAACCTGAGTTGTTGCAAAAGTTGGAGGGCTAAAATGCCCACTTTGCCTCTCATTAAAGCTAGAAAAGGAGCCCTATGGCCCCCCAGTTGAGAGGCAACTCCCACCAGGTACATCTCCAGCCTCCCTCACACTCTGCAACTCCTCTCCGGACTTCCTCCCAGTGCTCTGGATCTGAAGTGCTGCTGCATTTCACACAAGAATCCCACAAGCAGCGTTGCCCTCCATCTACTTCTAATCTCTCTCTCTCTTTTTAGCATAATTATTTCTATTCATAGTTGAAAGACTGTTTGCAAGTAATAATGAAATCATGATATCTGATGCTTGTCTATACAAATATAAATATTTAAGAATGAATTTCTGGATAGCTTTCGCATAGAAATCGTATTTGCCTCCCTGCGAACGATTCAGTACTCATCGAAATCTTTATAAATGTTATTTGGTTCATCGTGATTTACACTACAACGATAGAATTAATCTTTTACGTTTCTCGTGATGAACAGATGGTAACACATGACTAGTAGTGGTGCTGATTCAGCCATCATGGTCGTTGGTCCTGCAAAAGTCACGTGGATCCATCTCTCCTTTTAGTGTGTGAAGGATTTGTGTGTAGCAAGAAAAATTCTAAATGTTGAGAGAACACCTAGTCTGAATTCTAAGGAGGCTCTGATGCCAAAGTTCTAAGTGAGAATGAGCCTTAGTATTAAATAATTGTTGAACATTGATTGTTGTTCTAAAACAACATTTTTGTATATTTCTTTTTACTAATTCAATGCAAAATCTTTCTTTTCATTATGAAATGATTGCCATGTTATTATTGTTCATTTTTAAGCAATTATTCATGTGGATAACATATTGTAGTAATTAATCAGTTAATTAAGTAGTTAGTTTAGTATATAATTAATTATTATAGATAACTTATAATATAGTTATATGATGACTCTACAAATGATAGTGATAATTACTTTAATTAGATTCACTTTCAAGGGCACATGTGCATGAATATCATGTTATAGTGGGTTTGGGAATAATACATGCATATTGTGTAATTTCTATATTTTGATGGCTTATAATTACTGTTTAATGGCTATGTGTACAAGTGCATATTGAAATAGGCCTTAGATGAGCAATTAGACCGCATGAATTAATCCATATCAACGAACGGAGTCCAACAAAGGAAGAATCATCTTGATCGGAGCTTTATAGCATCCGATACAAAGGAAAGAAGATGGACGACTAAGATGGCACCACGTGGCACCATCCAAGCTGCCCAATGATTGCCAGTAGCTAACCACTCCTCCTCAGGTGCGTCTTGATTGTGCAACAATCATAGGTACTAATCAACCTAAATAACGTTATAACCTAGCTTAATTTGTAAATATTGCATTCATATCATGCATATCATGCATTGCATCATTTTATATAGAATAAGATGAGATATCTTGCTATTTAATGTTTTTGTTGCTATTTGTCGGTAATAAAGTGATCTACGATATGAGATAGAGTGGAATAAGGCAATAAAGAGAGAAGACTGATCCAGACAAGAGGAGTGAGGAAGATAGCCTTATCCCTACCCTTAGAAACCCTAGGATAGACTTCCTAAACCCAAAACCACTTCCATCAGGACATCATAGCCTTAGAACCCAAAACATGGATAGCACTATCCATGTTCTTATCTACCTTATCCCTCTCCCAAAAACTTAGGAACAAAAACCTACCTTAGAAAATCCAAAACTTACTCTCCAGCACCTTTTTGGACATCCAGATATTAGGCTGGATGTCTGATTTCCATAGAAACTCAATCTAGGAAGCCAAAAGACGGAGTAACACAGAATTAGATGTCTAACCTAACATCTAGACGTCCAACTTTGGACTTTAAGACATCTGATATGTTCCCTAGACGTCTAATACTTCTCTCTAGTTCCCGTTTTTGGTGCTAGAAGCCTGAGCTTGCCTCTTTTGACCTAGAAACCCCACCAAACACCTTAGGAAACCTAATTAGAGACCTCCTAAGCTTATCCCACTATCCATACCATTAGTTATCCTATCCCTAATCCAATTGAACTAGCCCATGCCTAATTGGATGCATCTACAGTTGATTGGGTGCACCAGAACCAATTAGATCCACTCAGGATCTAATTGACTCATACCTATTAGGATTACCTTAGTCAAACCACACACACACATCCAATTAGACTTGACCTAGACCCAATTAGGTTTACTCCTCTCCAATTAGACTCCCCTAATCCTAATTAGGTCCATACCAACCTAATCTAGATTGATCCAACCTATTTAGCACCTAATCCTACAGCACCCACAACATAGCTCTACAAAATTCAATTACACACACACACACTTCTTCTACCTTAGTCTAGAAAACACCTAAATATCCTGATTCATATCTTGATTCATATAACCCAGAGTGGAGGACAATCCTGATCTTTCATGGCCTCAACAGAGGAAAAATCAAACTCAAGATCAATCTAGGCCAGCCCAGCACTCCACTCAATCTACTTTAGGGCAACCATTTAGTCCAACCAAACCCACAACCACCCTTGAGGATATCATGAACATTTTGTTGGACTTTGACAAGAAAAATGAAGAAAGGCTGACTAATTTGGAAAATCACCTGAAATCTCAAGGGGATCGAATCAAGAGACTTCAAGAATCATTCTATCCCCATATGCACACTCCTCTTCACTCCTATTCTCCACCTATTCTTCATCCCCCTCCAATTTATCATATGTGCCATTGTACAAGTGCTAATTCTTTGGCCTCTAAAAGAAAGAGAAAAGCTAGGAGCCCACCCAAGCAATTTGATTCAGGCTCAACAAAAAATCTTAGGACCAAACCTGCATCTAGCTCTGACTTGGACTTTAGGGACAAAAAAAAGAAAAAGGCTCTTGAAGTTGATTTGACTTATTTACCCTTTCCTAGGGCCTTAAAGAAAGAGTTACAAGAAAAGAAAAAGACTTGCACATTTAACGAGGTGGTTTTATTTGCTAACATAAATGCATTTGTTTCTGGTACTCTACCACCCAAAAGGACCGACCCTGGAAAACCTTTCATATCTTGTGCCATCAAGGGATTCACCTTCAATAGAGCCCTTGTGGATCTAGGGCTTTCATTAGCTTGATCCCACTGCCCTTGTTGACCGCACTAGACTTGGAGATCTGCACCACACACCTATCACCATTAAAATCATAGATGGCTCCATCAACACACCAAGGGGGTACTTCATGATGTGATCATTAAGGTGCAAGGTCTTAGCTTTCGAGTTGATGTTATTGTTTTGGACATGGATATACTGGAGAAGCTAAGTGATTCACCCATTATTCTGGGTTGCCCTTTCTTGGCAAGGGCCAATGCATGGATTGACTATTACTCAAGATGTATGGAAATGAGTAGTGGCAATGAGAAGATTCACTTTGATATTTATGCAGCCGCCAAGAAAACAATGTTAGGGTATTTTTTGGATGATACGGAAAGTGATTTAGAGGGTAATTTGGAAGAAACCATGGCAATTGACAGTTGGGTAGGACCACATGACCCAAATCAAGAATCTACTAAATCACAAGGGTCACCCTCAATACAGGATCAAGTCTTTGATAGCATGGTTGACTATCTTGACCGACCCAGCCCAATTCAAACCCCTGCCCCTTGCAATGAATCCCAGATTACTCAATTGATCAAAATGGTTCATGAAATAAAAGAAGCTAGTATGAGAAAATATGATGATATAAGGAAAGAGCTTCATAGAATCCAGACGAGCAACAAAAATAAGAAATATTTGAGTTTGGGTCAAGTGTGCCACAACAGATTTGTGATTCTGAGGTGGTCATTGAGGATTTTGTAGATCAGGCACCCAAGGTGGATGATATTGATGTTCCTATTGAAGTTGAGGAGGGAGATTCATTTGAGGACCTTGATCTTGATTTAGGGCATGAATATCAATCATTTCATTTTGAGAAACCAAGCATTAAAGAGTTTGAATATGATTTTGTTGTATTTAAGGATACCCATGTAGACATTGATGAATTGATTCAAATGATCATTGTTCGTCACTTGAAATCGAGTTTTAAATCATTGCGTTGCAGTATAATCGGAATCTCGCGAAAAATAGATAAAATTTATACTTGAAAAGTCTGAGGTCGTTCGCTAGAAGCAAGTAGGAATTCGATTCTCAAGATTGCAATTTTAAACAACTGAGATAGGAAATTATAATCAGAAATTGATTCAAAATAATGTGAAAATAATATCAAGTGTCAAACTACAAAAAGAATGGAGTAAAATGATGATTTGAATCACCAATTACTCCCTACAATAATAGCAAGTGGAACTCAATAACTATGTAAAAATAAACTCAAATCAGCTATCTGAATGAATGATCAGACGTCTTAAATGTCTGATGAATAGTAATCTCTCTTCTTCTTCTACATCACTTCTTGAACTGCTTTCCTTCCTCTTCATAGACCCTTCTACTTCTCTTCTTCAACTCTGTCTTCTTTCTTCTTCTTCTTATTCTTTTCTTCTTCTTTATCTACTCTTTTCCTTCTCTTCCTTTTCATGCAGAGGGGGAAAGGGTCTCAAATTGGCTAAGTGTTAGCCAATTTCTCCAGCGAGCAAAACCACTCGTAACTCCCGCACACTCTCCTCTCTTTCTCTCCTTGGGTCACACTCTCCCAGAGCCTTCAACAGTACTGGGTATACGAGTAATTGGACCTAGAGCGCACCCGGGTCCAGGCCCACCGGTAGTGGGTGGTGAGCGAGGAGTGGATAGCGTAGGCAGGTAATCGGGTCTCCGCCAGGTCTGTGGGGGCAATGTCGTAGACGAGGCACGTGAGGGGTGTGAGGGACCTCACCCCTTGTGTCTGAGGTGATAAGCCCCAGGCATAAATTCAATTTAAGTCACTGCACTCGCTCCTAATCCCACAATGTGGGACTTTCTTCAGCCCCCTTCTTTGCGTGTGCTACCACTAATGCCTTCATCCAATTCGCATGCAAGGAGTGGTCAATGGCTCCAATTGATCGAGTGAGCGTGTTCCTGGACCAAATCCACTTCGTCTGGGCTCATGACCTGGAGCTATTGGCTGGAAAGCAAGCTTTGAGCTTGTTCAAAGCTTTGGCGTTAATGGTGCTATGGCATGAGACTTGAAAAAGATGAATACGGTCTTTCAACCTCATCAGACAAGCCCAAAAGGTCCTCCAGAGCATGGCAGACGTGGTGGAGGTGGCTTCGTGGTGTGGCGTGGTCTATGTGTGTGGGGCGAAGGTAGACTGTGCTTGTGAAGGTGGTGGTGTTCGAGGGAGTGCGGGATTGATCAATAGCCCTAACTAAGTTGGGGGTTTTGATCTACAGTTAACAACGAAGGTGTGGACTGTAGGAGCGGCCGGTTTGGCAGTGTGTGGAAGCCGCTAGGGCTCACCGGAGGTCTGCCAGTGAGTTGGAAGATGGAGTCGCGGAGGGTGTCGGCAAGGTCGAAATGAAATGTTGGAGTTTTTGTTGTGATAAGGTGAAGCTGAGGAGTCATTTGAGAGAGGTAGAGAATGATGGGGAACGGAGATGGTACCGGTTGTGGTATGGCTGACGTCGGAGAAGGAAGGAGCTCCGGTAGGGGTTAGACGGCGAGGATGAAGAGGATAGGGGCACCAGCTGGTACTTCTCGACGCTGAAGAAGGCAGGGAAGAAAGATCTGCCATCGATATTGCGATCAGATGATGAGGAGAGGCAGGGGGATTCATTGGACGTCGAGGAGCACTTCGGTTGAGAAAGAAGAGAAGAATTGGAGGTGTTTTTGGCCGAATTCGAGCATGAGAGGTTCGGTATGATCTGGAGGTCTTTTTATAGGTAATCAGAAGGCGAACGAAGCTTGAGAATCAAGCTATCAAGCTTGGAAAGCTTCATCGAAGAAGGAAACCCAATATTCAATTGATTCGCATGGCACTTTGGGCAAGATGTGGCTCAAATGGAAGGCAACTTCATCAAGAATCTGAGTATCTATTTTGGGACTATTTGATTGAGAATCGAGAGAGAAATCCTCGCTTGATCTCAATGGTGAAGCTCAAAGTTGCCTTTAATGGAACCAGGGACCTATTTGCGAATATGATGAAATGTTAGGGGCCTTTTTGTAAGGATTTTGAAAGTTAAGGGCATATATGTGATCAGATAGGATCAGGTTGCAAAGTAAGTCAAGGTAATCTCATATTGGGCCCAAATTTTGGTATAAACCTAATTTAGACATAAGGAATCCAATTGGAAAGTTGGATTTTGGTTTTGACTTCATTTGATTGGGTAATTTATGCAAAAACCTAAATTAGGGCAAATGTCAGTCTGATACTTTATTTTAGGTCAAGATGAGTTCAGATGGTCAAATTGAAGGTACCAAACCCTAGAGAGTATTTTTCTATGAATTTTAGAGGGTTTAGGTGAATTTTACCCTGACCAGAATCTCAGTTAATTAAGTGGATCTATTTTTAAGGTTTCAGAAGTCATTTAATTCTCAAAACACGTGCAAACCCTTTTCCGTTTGTTCTAACCCACTTGTTAGCCTTTTAGGAGCATTTGACCCTTAATTAACCCCTAAGAAAAACCCATGGTTGTACTGCATTCATGATATGATGGTAAAATTATAATTTTAACCCTGGTTTCTTATCTTTCCCTCAAAATGATTATGTAGTGACTTAAGGTTCTCTGGCGGTTATATAGGAGCATTTAATGACTTAATCAGATCAAATTGAGCTAGTTATGGCTCATGATGGTGTTCCCATCAATCACATACATGGAACAACAAAAGTAACAAAATCAAAAAGACTTTAATGACTCCTCAATTAATAATTCAGCCCATTCCACTCTCATGAAGGGACTCACTACCGAATGTAATGCCCAATTCCATTTAAGTGAGGAGGAAATATCCCCCTATGAAAAAGATATTCAAGAGATTGAAAAATTATTGGGGATTACATATGATGATTTATCTGAGGAAGTTAAAAATTTTGCTGAATCATGCGATAATTAGGAATTAGAATTAAATTTGTTACAACCCGGTTCTCGAATCCCAACAGGACTCGAGACCGGAACGCCTCAACTAATCCCAAGACCCAGCCGTCCAATAAGAAATATCCAAAAAGCAGGAAAGTAGACCACATTCACATATGCAATATAACTAAGCAATAAAAATATACAAGCAGTAAAGGAAAGTAAAGCTGTTATTCCATTACATACCACCACAACAACAGAACAACGGAAATGAAAGTAAACAGTAGAGACAACAGTAACTAAAAGACTAATACTTACTACAACAGTAAGAGTACAACAAGATAGTGTAGAAAACTATGGTTGGGCTCGATTGGGCCCAGCACCCTCCACAGTCAGAAGCTCAGGCTGCTCAACTCCTGGTCCTGAACAGTGTTGTGAAAAAGATAGAGTCAATGAACGCTGAGTAGAGTGGTATCTGTACTATCTAAAATAGTAAAAGAAACAGGTTTAATTCTCTTTTCTATTTATTGTGTTTTATGTGTATTTCCCTTTTACTGTGTACACGAGGGCCAACGGGAGTCGGTGTAGAGTGGCCAATCCTAACCCTGGGTCTCAACCCAAAGGCGACTAGCTCTGCTCTACACGAAAAGGGGACAGTCACTCTCCTTGGTACCATGTACTCAAGGGCCAGCACACTTGCCGTCTACATTCCAGGTTTCCAACTAACCACAGGAGTTCTACTCCTAATTCCCCATAGGGTTTATGCTCATATTCACCACATTTATTTTGATCCAGATTCCACCATTCACAATTCAGTTCTCATTTATATGTAGGCAACTCGTGTTTCCATAATTCAATACATGCCACTGGTGATTTCATAGACAATGGGCTATAAAATACATGCAGCTCAAATTCTAACAGGCAATCCACAATTATTTTACAGGAAATTGCTAGTAGTTTATCTCAATTTTGCATATAAGTACCAAACGGTGCATTCATTTCTCTACCCTAGGGTTCATGCCACATCCTAGGGTTCCAGTCAGTTAATTCTACAACACATGCTTATTTGAATATTATTAAAAGCATTAAACCACTCTACCAGACAATTTGGGAGCACTAAGGACTCGAACCGTAGACCCAGGTGTCTCTGCGAGCCCCAAACACACAATAGGCTGAAACCCTATACCAGGGAATACATCACAAAAGGAAGGTTCAAAACAATGTACAAAGGTATCTAGTACATAGAGAAACTCGCAAGGAAACTATAGGTACATCGTTTGCGTAAATAGGATCTCGATCAGACCCCAAACGGGTCAAAAGCTTGTCTACTATCCAAAATCAGACGTCTGGGAATAAGCCCAGACATCTTAAAAGATACAAGAACCTTACCTCAAGTCTCTGAGGTGTCCTTAGACATCCAGGCCTCCTCTGCGATCGTCTGAAGGCAGTTCCAGATGTCAGACCACATCTCCGATCGTCTAGAAGCACCTCCGGACGTCTGGTGATCTGATCAGAAGTCCGAAAGTGCGTGGGAGAGTGTTCCGCGCTCCTTCCCAAGGCTGCTCCTGCGTACGACAGTCGCAGCCACCAAATCAGGTCCGACAACCACTTCTACGGTGAGGCGTGTATGGTCGTAACTGCGAAAAGAACGTACCTTCGCGATAAGTGAGCTTTCAGACATCTGGTCTTAACTCTAGACGTCCAGATGCTCCGCCAGCCATCTGGACTTCGCTCCAGACACTGATACTGCAAAATTTCCAGTACCAGATTCTGCTCCCAATGCTCTCCACCACACTCCTCGCACCACCGCAGCTCCAGCCGATGTAGATGGTCAAGGCAGCCTCCTCGAGATCTCTCCTCCTCCTGCACGCGCTCGCCGTGGCCGTGCGAGCTCCGTCAAGGATCCACCGGAGCTCTCCGACCTCAGCCTCCTCCTCCTCCTCCTGCACTCTCCTTCTCACCCTCTTGCTCTCCCTCGCTCACCGCCTCTCACGACTCTGAAGGTGGGGGTGGTGGTGTGTGGAGTGGAGAAGAGAGGAGGGGAGGTGTTTAAATAGGTGGAGTAGGGGCTTAGGGTTCAGGGGAAAGGAGGAAAAAGGAGAGAGAGAGGAGAAGGTCCTGCACGCTGCATGCGTGCATGGTGCAGTACACATATAGAAATTTCATTTTCAGACATCTGAGAAAGGGTCCAGAAGTCTGGATAGACGTCTGACTAAGACTCCAGACGTCTTAAAAGGCTAAAAGTGGGACGGGTCTTTACATAATTATTTGGAAAAAGAAGAGGATGATACTAAGGAAGAAGCATCTTTGGGAGACAGAGATTGATCACTGGACCTTGATTTCCAGATCTGACATCACTTGGGTCATTCCTTCCATTCACCACAATTATCAGGATCCATATGATTTTACCCAACACAACTCTACTCATACCTTAACCACCCGTTTGCTCTTGCTGCCTAAATACGGGTTGTGAAATTTTGACTTAGTTGTAGGGGTATCAGAACTTTAATCAAAGTGTTAACGCTATGTGAGGCCACCAAATTTTGAGCACATTAACAAAATATGATGAGATTGTGAGCTCAAAAAGAAAAATCAAAGAAAAAAAGAGAGTACGAAGGAACTAAAGAGAGCATAGTTTTTAGCCTCTCTCTAGGTTGATTTGTTTAATAGCATGGAAATCTAGAATCTGTAGTATTAGATTATATGTAGCACCAGATGAGTGTGAGCCACCAAATATAAAACCATTTTACTCAGACATTTTCTACCTAAGCTAAAAAGCTGGGGTAAAATTACAAATTATTTGTTAAGTAACCCCGAGGGAAGAGTTTGCTTATCCTAATAGAATTTTTACTAAGGGTCAAGTATGAACTTTAACTGTGAATTGGCTTTTCACTTGGGTCCATTGATTAAGCTATCATCACTACACTTTCATGATTGTCTAGATTTCTAGATTTCTGGATGAAACAAAAAGAGAAAAATCTTTAGTCAAACTCTTTGATAAAGAGAATAAACAGTCATTTAGGGACCGAACTTGTAAATAACTTAGTCATGCATTTAGTCTTGCGGTTGTTAGGGACTAGCAAAGTTTAGGCATGGGGGTATGATTGTGTAGCAATCATAGGTCCTAATCAACCTAAATAACGTTAGAACCTAGCTTAATTTGTAAATATTGTATTCATATCATGCATTGCATCATTTTATGTAGAATAAGATGAGATATCTTGCTATTTAATTATTTTGTTGCTATTTATAGGTAATAAAGTGATCTAAGATATGAGATAGAGTGGAATAAGGCAATAAAGAGAAAAGAAGACTGATCCAGACAAGAGGACTAAGGAGAATAGCCTTTTCGTTACCCTTAGAAACCCTAGGATAGCCTTCCTAAACCCAAAACCACTTCCATTAGGACATCATAGCCATAGAACCCATAACATGGATAGTACTATCCATATTCTTATCCACCCTATCCCTCTCCCAAACACTTAGGAACAAAAACCTACCTTAGAAAATCGAAAACCCACTCTCCAGCACCTTTCTGCAGAAACATAATCTAGGAAGCCAAAACATGCACTAACACAAAATTATACGTCTAACCTAACTTCCAGATGACCAACTTTGGACTTTAAGATGTCTGATATGTTCCATGGACATCTGATATTATTCTCTAGTTCCTATTTTTGGTGCTAGAAGCCTGAGCTAGCCTCTTTTGACCTAGAAACCCCATCAAACACCTTAAGAAACCTAATTTGAGACCTCCTAAGCCTATCCCACTATCCATGCCATTAGTTATCCTATCCCTAACCCAATTGAACTAGCCCATACCTAATTGGGTGCATCTGCAGTTGATTGGGTGCACCCGAACCCAATTAGATCCACCCAGGATCTAATTGACTCATACCTATTAGGATTACCTTAGTCAAACCACACACACACATCCAATTAGACTTGACCTAGACCCAATTAGGTTTACTCCTCTCCAATTAGACTTGCCTAAGCCGAATTAGGTCCACACCCACCTAATCTAGATTGACCCAATGACGAGTCGATTGTTCACTTTTAAAGTAATTTGTCACATAAAATGATGCGTCGTTTGTAGTTCTATGTGGTGGAAAAATCGACTAATCAACAATTAATAATTAAACCACTCACAAAAGAGCAAGTTGTATCCATAGGGAGGCAATTGCCTAATCAAACTCGTTAATATCAAAAATGAATGTTCACTATTGATTTTGTTAATAAATCAAGCCAAATCTACGTTTAAATCAAGATAACAATGAGAAGTTATGCTGAAATTGCATTTGTGCGAAAGTGGAGGGGTATTTAAGAAAAATAGCCACAATATAATATTAATTAAACAAAATTCCCTCTCTTGCAATGGCAAAGCAATGTAAATTTTAATTCATGGCAAAATAGAGGAATGTTTCTCTCACTTTGTCGTGCATGGGAAGGGGAATGGCGGCCGATGAGGCTTTGAGGGAAGGTCGGTCGGTGCGTTCGGAGTTCAATGACTGTGGCGGTGAGGTGGAAGATGACCGGTAGTGGCCGGCGGCATGGCTGAAGTGGTCGGCGGCAGGCTGCTGGAGGTGTTGTTGTGGAGGCACGCGCACGCACGCGAAGAGGCACGGCAAATGTAATTGCTGCTGCTGCAGGCCATGCTGGGTGAGGAGCTAGCGGAGCGCATCTGCTGCTGCACACTACAAGCGTGGCGGCGGTGGCTACTGCGTCTGCGTGGGCAGCTGAGCACCACGTGGACATGCGCAGCATGTGGGAGAGGAAGCCACTGCATGCACGGTTTCTATTGGAAGAGGCCACTGCATGCATGGACTGCTGGCTGCAAGCATGGCGGAGGTGCAGACACATGCAGAGGGGCACTTGGTGTGGGAATGGCGCTGGTGTTGGAGGTGACTGCGCACGGTGGAGAGGGGCGTGCGATGCTGCGCACTAGTGCGTGCTGCAGGAGGTGCAGCGTGTGGTTGGGCAACGCTGCAGCCGGTGCGTGTGCGCACGGATGGCCGCACGTGGTGCACGTGGAGCAGCAACTTGGACGATCGTGCATGGTGTGGAGTTGGAGGTGGCTACTGCTGCGTGTGGGGATGGTGTGGTTTTTGGGTTCTTTTTAATGGAGTAGAGGAAAAACAGAGGATGGGGGAAGAAGATGAAGGTGTTGCCATAGGAGTTTCAGACGTCTGTGAACATTCCCAGACGTATTAATGGACGGGGATGTGAAGTTGCGGCGGCTGCGGTGGTGGATGCTGGTGATGGCGGTGAGGGTGGTGCACGCTGAGGTGCTCACAGTAATGAAAACGAGCTCCAGATGGCGGTGTGGCCTATCACGCCATACGCCCACGGTGGTGGAGGCTCGTCGCCACAGTTGAGGCCAATGGTGGTGGAGTGGACGAGAGGTCAACTCTCTGCACAGTGATGAATCGGGGTGGAGGCCTCCTCTCAACAGTAACTCTCCCTTCTCCTTTTGTATCCATGGCCATACTGATTTCAAATTCAAAATGCCGTAGCATGAATGTGATGCGCAGGAGGAGGAGGCGGAGTTGGAGGAGTTACCTGCGCAAGGAGAAAAAGAATAAAATAATAAAATAATTAGGGTTATTTATACATAACACCTTAACTTCTATGTTAATTAAAATAGTGCATCTAATTAATTAACTAATTAAATGTATGCAACCCTAGGTTAATTCTAAATGCATGAATTATGTACTTAAGCTAAAAATATGAATTAATTTATTTACATCCTAATGTATGCTACTTAAATGTTAAAATTAATTTAATGTCTAGACATTTAGGTATTTAAATTTCCCACGAATATGGGCTAATCACCCAACCTATTTAACACCTAATCCTACTGATGTAAACACATTTAATTAGGTTAAAATGCCTATCATGCATGTTCGTAGGCTTAGATTTGCATTTCATATTATAAATATTGCATAGCATGCATCATTCTGCATTTAGAATATTTTGTATATTTTAGGTTAATTGCATCCGTTTTATGGCCAGGAGGGAAGGAGATTTATTTCAGGGCCTCAAATGAACGATCCGAATGTACGAATCTAGTCAGAGTCCAACACCTCCAAGATCGTCCTAATCGAAATCACGTATCATCTTATGCGATCCAAGGAAGAATAATGGCCAGGGTCAATGCGACATCCTTACAGGCTTCGGATGAAAAATCCGACAGTACGGATGGATCCGGAGCGACAATCATAGTCTAACAATGTGGAAATCATCTCAATCTGAGCACCGTGGTACCCTCTGCAATAGAAAAATATGGACGGCCCAGATGGCACCATCTAGGCTACCCAACACTGGCCATCATTGACTACAGGCACCCCCTCTTCATCCAAGATCTCGCAGCACAGCCATTGGATCAAGATCCAACGACTGAGTTCCCTCTACACCTGGGGTTCCCATGCTATCCTCGCAAATCAAAAGCGCACTTGCCTCAGCGATAGCACATGTGGTTTGCAATCAAGAGGCATGGGGTCAAATCCTGCTGAGCCTTCAATCTAGCCCAATGACAAGGCGCATTTAATTTTGACAGCTCGATCGCGGACAAGCGGCCGAGATGCAACTACGTGGGCACACGGATGACTGCCGATCCAGCAGAGGTGATCACGCAGGCATCAATGCACATCTCCACATGCGATCCAATGCCAGCCAAGAGGTGCAATCTCTGTGCAATCCGGACTGTCCATCTCCAATCAAGCGGTCCTCCTTTGACAATTCACGCACAGCTATGAAGCGTAGGCGTGTGCATGGTTGGCACCGACCTTTAGTGACATTTGGGTGCGTGGTTAGCACGGATCATCAGTGACTCATTTGATGTCACTACAGCCCTCTACACGAATTTCTTCCTCTTCCATCCACTATAAAAGGACCTCTACACCTCCATTCTTCACCATCTCTTCCTTTCTTCTCCTCACCACCTCCAAGGCTTTAGAGAGAGCTTGTCCCAAGCTTAGGATGCACCTCTAGAGTAGAATCAAATATTTTCCCGCCTCTCATCGCCATTCATGGAGAATCCCATGGCTATCCTCTCACCTCCTTCGGGAAGAAGATCCTCGCCGCAACGATGTCCTACCCCGTCCTCCTTCCTCTGCCACCATTCTCCTTTGTCCTGCTCCTCACCACCTTCATCTAGGCATCGTCAGAGTGAGTCATCCTCTAAGTGACTGTCAAAGGGGACTCTTTTCATCTCCATCTATCTTTACTGCTTTCTAGTATAGTTTTTCCTCTTTCATAGTTGTAGCAAACATTTGTTCATCAATATATTGATATTTTTTCTCTCTCTCTCATATTCTGCAAGTAGATTAGTTAGATAATGTTTTCATCGATCTGATCTCTTGCTTGATAAAAACACAAAAAAATTATAAAAGATAAAAATGACAAAAAGAAATAAAAGCAAAATGCGGATTTCATAAAACCAAATGTTCGCCTCCTCGTGTTTGACTCGAGAGTCACATTTCGAGTTTCGATTACAAATATTATCTGATCGATGGATTTTCTTGTGAATTAAACTATGATGATGGGTTACCAAACTCAAACCCTTTACGCGTGCAAATTCGCTGCATCATTTTGGCACCGTTGTTGGGAGGCAACGCTCTTTGGTTCTTTCTGTGTTTCTCCTCATTACTTCATACTTTTCTAACCTATCTTTCCTATTTGATTCACTGTCTTGCAAGAACACGATCGAGGAGCTGAAGGCGGCAGATTGGAGTAAAGTGCAGGTAGAGATTTCTATAAGTTTACCCCTATCACCCCCACCCTAGATTTCATTTCACCACACTAATAACTCAAACTCAAATCAACCTAGGTGCTTTTATAAACCCTAGGATAGATCTGGTTATTTGATTGTCACTTCGCCTCATCTCGCCCACCCACATAAATTAAAAAAATTAAAAAAGAGTTATCTGATTGTGGGATTTTCTAAAGGAGACACACATTAACACCCACAACTCTCGACTTAAGGTGCACCACTTTACATTGATTCTACAACTTAACCAGAATCTGACCTGTGGATCCGGTACACCTTAACTCAACACACAAATAAGTGAGTAGAAAATTTGAATAGGTTAAACATTTTGTGTGTCTTAATCAAGTGGTGCAACAAGCCGATTGATTGAGTGATTTGGGACGTACCACTTTAGATAAAAGCGATCAATCAAGTAAATTGCCACTTAGGGTTGAACTTTAGGGCTGAACCAGGCACTCCACATTATTTTTTTGATTTCTAAAGGAATATATCATCACCAGTGCTTTCCAAACTTTGAGTATTCTCTTGAACTTGACTAAATACACCTAAGACTAAACCTTAAAAGCTACTAAACAAGGTTGAACCCTAAAAGACACATCATTAAAACCTTGTTTGAAAACCATTAGTTGTGCACACATACATATTTCAATTGATCATTAAGGTCACAACCCATCTAAAGAGCCCACCACATTCCAAGAGCACGATCATCCTAAGCCTAATTAAAACTAAGTAGACATTGCCTTAAGGATTGATTCGCTCTTCGGGGCTTAGATTGAGATTTTTTCTTATTAATCTACTTCTACTAGTTTATCTGATGTCTAGCTAGGGGAGTAACGTCAAACGACCACGGTTGGTTGGTATCAAAGGAACCGAAGGCACAAGCCAAAGGAAGAACCTTCTCCCCAACCCCTCCCTCAAACTGGTTGGATTGACCAGATAGAAGTAGACCAAATCATTTATGTCATCTCAAGAGGGGTCTTGGGAGTCTATAAGTCTTTAGGCTACCAATATAAGGATAAGTTTGGTTGATTGTACTGCAGGGCACCTTTCTCTCTTCTATTTTCCCTCCTTCCTTCACCAATGTATCCTTCCACATCTTTCACACATTTCCAATCCTACCCTCCTACTACCACTTATCCCAACTCGACTTATGATTACCCATCTCCTAGCCGGGATAACTTTGATTGGGGATATGAATCTAAACCTCAGTGTCCAGGGCCTAACCCTAAACAATAAGATTATGATTATTATCCTTCTCACACCTACAATGATTATAGATCTCCACCCTTTGATCACCAAACCAACCCAATCTACAATCAGGAAAGATATGATGATTATAACACCCACCCTCCCCAGTATTACATTGAATATGGGTCACCACCTTTTTTTGAACAAGCCAAAATGACCTACTATCAGGGAGAGATCCAAGAACCTCAATATCTTGACTCCCCTAGAATGAACCCAAACCCACCCAACCCTGGACAGAACAATTTGGTTCAGGTGAACCAGGTCCAAGATAGGGTGTTGGCTAACTTGAGGAATACCATACAATCTTTAGAAGCTCAGTCAACACATGCACTAAAGCATTAGAGCCTATGATAAAAATGATTGATGAGCTGAATAGCTCTTTATTGGATTTGCTCCAAAATGTTAGGGATAGGGGCCTGGGTGAGTTTCTACTTGGGAAATTGTTGAGATTGAGGATGAAATTTGTGGTTGCACTAGTCCAATCTTGGGATGATTCTCAAGATGAACCCCCTTCAGGAGAGCCAATGTCTAAACCCACTTAGGTGCTTGTGGAGGGAGACACATTTTTTGAGACCAAAGATGACCAGGTTGGGCTAGAGCAACCCATTAAGGATGAACCGAGTTTCTCACCCGAGATCCCAAAGCTAGGGAACGATGAAAAATATGAATCCATGGACCATGAAATGACATATGATTTTGAGACATATATAATCTCTCTCAACAACAACAACGGAGGAGGAGGAAAAGAGAGAGATATCTCTCTCAACAACAACAACGGAGGAGGAGGAAAAGAGAGAGATTCTTTTTGAGTTGAAATCTAAAGGGACATCCAAATCTAGTGAATCAAATCTACCTTTTGTCCGACACTTTAGTCCTGGGTTACATGCTACAAAACTGCAGGCTCGACCCCGCAAGCATAATAATCTTCGATTTTGAGTGATTTTCATCTAGAACCTTAGAACCACTCGACCTTAGGGCATGGGTCTTCATCACAATCTGGTCCACATCTATGGACATCATTTTGTAGGCTCTAAAATCAATCTCCTTATTCTAATTTAGACCTACACTTTTGAACTTTTCATGTCTTCTTTACTTGTGAATTGTGCCTAGTTGAAGGCAATAAATTTAGCACGTGTGTATATTTCACGTTCTCTACGAAGCTGACTGGATTGTCACGAAACTCAGGTGATATTTTGTTATTCCACCTATTTCATGTCTTTATTTTTACAATGAGGACATTGCATCATTTAGGAATGGGGGGTGGATACTTAATCCTGAAATTATTTCGTTAGCTCTTAAAAAAAAAAAGAATTAGGAGAAGAGAACTTAGGCATTAGGCGTTATTAACTTTAGGAAATGATACGATAGGACCTAAATACTTAGACTCTTCAGGTCTTTGGACTTAATCTACCTAGGTGTGCACTCGAATGTGGACTTAGTCTTGAGTCCTTACCAAGTAATTTTATTTTAATTTGGTAAATAAATTCAGGTGATAATTACATGACTTATCAACCCGCCCTCTAAATTGAGGAGACTTTAAGTCTAAGCATCTACACAGTATTTGCATTGACTCACTTTTTGACGATTTTTACGGAAATTAAGTAACTAATGAACTTTCTAGGATAGTATGGCTTGCAAATTATCATGGGTAACAGCCCATTAGCTGGTTGTCTAGAGCCCAGCTACATGACCATACTCATTCTACTGCTTTTAGGTAAATCTTATATCAGGGAAGCCACCTACTTAGAAAAAGAAAAAATGGTGCTCAAAATTAAAAAGAAAAAGAAATAGAAAAAGGATAAAAAAATAAAAATAGAAAAATAAACCACACTTCACCACATGAGTATGGTTGACAAGTTGCCGTGGGTAACAACCCATTGGCCGGTTATCCAGAGCCTAGCTTACAAAAATGTACAAATAATTCCCAAAATACTTAGGAAAGAAGCGGGGAAGTAGAATAAACCGAGAAGATATACACTGGGTTCTCCCTGTGTTGGCCCCATAAAAAATAAAAAAAAAGGTAGGGAGAAAGCTACCGATCGGAAAGATAAACCTTTAGGTAGAAATTTTTAGATCACCTAGGGCCATAGAAACCTGAAGTCTGTTTTAATGGCCACTTAGTGAGTCTATCACCTTTTCAAAAGATGCTTAGCACTTAGAATCATTTTCGAGTCTTGGGCGGGTTAGGTAGCTATAGAAGGCTGCCTCGAAACCCTAAACTCAAAAAAAAAATCCAAAAAGAATAAGAAAAGAAGAAAAACAAAAAAATGTATCTTTCCTTTTCAAATAAGGCGAGGACTTGGGTAGTCTGCATTCTGGTAGACACCGATGATCTACAATGTGTATATAACACAATGGTTGTATGATGATGAATGATTATTGTTATGATCATGTCGTTGTAGTATAGGGTGTATAATATAACATTAAGGATGTCGTATAGTGGTGAGTATGGGTGAGTACCAGTCATTACAACCATTATTATCATTTGCTTATTTATCTAATTTTTACTGGTTTTGTTCCAGGTCGTTCTCTGGGAGGCAATTTATTGAATTTAATTCGGTCACTCTTTGATTATCTCCGAAATTGTCTTCCTATTCAAAAAGAAACTTTACACTTAAAGAATGAATGAATGTTTTATTTACCTAGTTACTAAGAAGTGCTTGCAAAAATACTAACTATGAACAAGCATCAAACAATCTATTATTATACTCTAAACTATGTATTTACAAGTTATACTATTAACACTAATATGTTAGTTCATACTACATTAGGATACCATAGTGTAAAAACTTAACTTAGTAGTCTTTTATTTATAGTGACATATATATCAGTTTTAGTGACAGATATAAACGTCGCTAAATCTCAGAAAACACTATATACAACCTAAAGAAGCAAACTGAGGTCTTTAGCGACGTTTATAGTGTCATTTTATTCTGTTAGTAATTATGTGGGTTTACTTATACGTATGTAGATTACTTGTTCTACTACTTTATGTACAGTAAGTTTTTCTGTTCTTGCTATCTCTTGTGTTCTCTCTTTTTTTTTTTTTTTTTAAGTCGTCTGTCCTTTCATTTTCTTCTGTGTCTCTTGAGGTATTTCAGAGGCTGTGGTGGAGACTGGGTTAGGCTAACGTCCTTAGTGTAAAATGTATTTAATTAGCGGGCGAGCTTTTCGAGGGATACACAGCACCCTACAGGTGGGACCAGACCTCTACTAAGCGCGCCCTAATCTCAGATTAGATGGCTTAGTTACGTTCTCAATCTCAGCGTCAGGCCTCAGCCCAACGGCCCTTCAAAGCTCGCACAGGCTCGGGCCCCCGGCCCCACAGACAAATCGAAGTTCAGCACACATCGGGTAATCGGACCAGACATAGCAGGCAGGTTTTCGGGCACCCTGTGCCATGACGACTGCTTAAGGTATAACATAAATTATATTTATATGGCTGCGTTTGGTTTGCAGCACACGATGTGGCGCTATTCCAGCACCACATCGTGCGCTGGAAATCAGACGCAGCTGCGTCTGTGCGCATTTTTGGCCCTCGATTTGGGGGCCATAAATTATTAAAAAAAATAAAATAAAATATGGTAAATAAAATATTTACGTAATACTACATAATTGATTAATTAATTTTTAATTTTAAATATTTTTACTATACAAATAAATTCGCTAAACTAGGCTGATTATACAGGTTGATTTAGGTGATTAAATAGTTAATTACTTATAAAATAATTAGTAAATGGTCTAATTGACCTCAAACAGTTTTAATTTACATACTTAAATATTTAATACATATTTTTCTTGTATTTTTACGAATTTATTTATGTTTTGTTTAGGCTAAAATAGCAGTTCTGGTTGTTTAAAATTAAAACTAAGTTACAGTAAGTTATACTAGGTATAATTATACTTTGACTAACTTAAATTACTTAATATATATATATATTCCCAAGTTTATAGATTTATTTACTTGATTATTGCTCTAACTTATTAACTTAGCTACTAAATAAGTAAATATAAATCTGTACATACATATATACATAAATCAGTAAATACATGCATAATAGATTAGTATATATACATATTTTTACATAGATTACATATGTATATGAATTTCTGTACAGGTTTTATACATATTTACAGTATAACTATGTATCTAACTGGTATGCTATAGTTATAATACTATGGATAGGTATATTTACAGTTTTAAAATAAGTATGATTAGGTTTTAGTAGGAAGTTAGGAAATGAGGGAAGAAGGGAGTTTAGAGAAGAGGGGAATGTAGCTGCTAGATGCAGCATGTTGCTGTATAACTGGGAATAAGATTAAATTCAAAACAAACTAAACATTGAAGAGATGAAATCCAAATCTGAAAGGGGTTTAAATCTCACGAAAATCTCATGTAAATTCAGCTCAAACACTCATTAGGAAAAACCCTATCAGAAGCATCCTTTCATATCAAAACAGCAAATGGCATTGAGTTAGTCTTCCTAATGCCATAGACAGCATGAAGGAAGACTTAGCTCGATCAATTAAAACCAAAGAAACACAATCCCAGTTTCTTGCAACCCTAAGGAGTATGGAAAACTCCTTAGGTTAGAGAATCACCATACAGAAATGATCATCAACACAAATAGTGTATGGCAGTTCTGAAATAGCAAAAAGTGACTAAGAATGCATTAAGGAAATTTAATGGAAGCTGGCGAATGCATTCAAAACAAAGTATACTCAGAATCATGAGAGGCTCTTCTGATTGGCTCTCTGTCATCAGAGAGCTTCTCAGAATCCTTGCCTACAATGAAAACCAAAAATCCCTTCAATTTGTCAGATCTGTCAAAACATTTCAGAGAGTAAAACTCCTTTAAAATCCAAATCAAAAGTGCTCTGACAAACTGAGGCAATCCATTTAAAACAGAGGGGCTTTTGTGAAACAAATGGAGTGAGTGAGAAGGCCCAAATGGTGCTTGTGATGCCACTTTCAGATCTGAGGCAGTGCGCCATTAGATCTGAAATTGGGTCAGGATGTGTGGGTGATTGATGAAAAATTCGTCGTTAAAAAGGAAAAAACAAGAATCAGAATTTGGATGATGGAAAAACAAAACATGAAGAGGGAGATAAATTGAACAATGAACAGATGATTCTTCCCCTCTGATCTGGACTGACCATAGGAGGTGAGGGAGGGGATCTAATACTAATTCTACTCCTAAGACTAATCTAACTACAGCTAACATTAAACACTAACAATTAAAACTAAATCTATTCTAAACTACTGCAAACTAAATCTAACACTACTTGTGCAGAATTAAAAACCTAAACTAAAAGGAAGAATGGGACCTATGGGTCCTTAGCCGGCGGCTAAGGAGGAAGAAAGGAGGAGGGTGACTCCAGCGGAGGGAAGAGTCTGCTAGTGAGACTCCAGGGTCATCCTCAGGTGCTACGAGGTCCTTAGCGACGAGGAGGGTCGAGAGCAGGCGATGATTCCACAGCCGGTGGCTATGAAATCAGGGTCTAGGTGAGGAGGAGAGACTGGAGTGGACGAACTGATCGCTAAGAGATGTAGGAGGGAGCGATCCTTTGCGCACGACACCACTGAGGTGCTTAAATAGCAGCTCAGTGACTGGAATCACCGCAAGGGTGAGGTTAATCAAAATTAGGCCGGCGGTGAGGATGAGATGAGTAGAGCGCGGGGCGAGTCGAGAGGGAAATCTGACCGTCAGATGTGATCTGGGAAGAGAGGTGAACGCATGCACCGAGTCGCGCGAAGGTTCCAATAGAATCCAGCCGCAGATCGAGATCAAAAGTGCGATGGACGGTCGAGAATGGCTGTGTTCTTTGCGTGCTACAGTGCACATGAAGAACACAGGCTTCTCTCTGAAATGAGGGAAAACTTGCAGGAAGACCCTTGAACGAAGGGGTAGAAGAATAGCGTGCAGGTCCAAAAGTGAAAAGAACTATAATTGGAAGGGCCTTGCAATCATACAGAAGGGTCCCTGCGGCTTGCAAAAAGGTCCAAGAAGGAGTTTTGAAGGGTAGAAATGTAATGCATGAAGGACCTAATTGTAATCTATTTATTTCTAAGCCTAAATGATGTCCAATTGCTTTCAAATTTTTACATGTGCTTAATTGAACATTTAAGACATTTGAGTGGCTACTCATCACAGCTAAAAGGCCGAAATTAAGCTAGACACTAAGCAAAATAATATCAAATTAACATATAAAAAGGGTTAAGTGTGGGAATTAAAGAAAAGACCTAAAACTTTTAATGTGTGTTAAAACCTCCTAATTAGGTCACAAAAATGAGATATTCTGAAAACTAAAGAACAAATGATGATCCATGCATCAATTGAACACATAAACAAGTTTGAAAAGATAAATCAGAAGTAAAATCAATGTCTTAAATGTTCAATTAAGCACATGTAAAAATTTGAAAGCAATTGGACATCATTTAGGCTTAGAAATAAATAGATTACAATTAGGTCCTTCATGCATTACATTTCTACCCTTCAAAACTCCTTCTTGGACCTTTTTGCAAGCCGCAGGGACCCTTCTGTATGACTGCAAGGCCCTTCCAGTTATAATTCTTTTCACTTTTGGACCTGCACGCTATTCTTCTACCCCTTCGTTCAAGGGTCTTACTGCAAGTTTTCCCTCATTTCAGAGAGAAGCCTGTGTTCTTCACGCGCACTGTAGCACGCGAAGAACACAACCATTCTCGACCGTCCATCGCACTTTTGATCTCGATCTGCCGCTGGATTCTATTGGAACCTTCGCGCGATTCGATGCGTGCGTTCACCTCTCTTCCCAGATCACATCTGACGGTCAGATTTCCCTCTCGACTCGCCCCGCGCTCTACTCATCTCATCCTCACCGCCGGCCTAATTTTGATTAACCTCACCCTTGCGGTGATTCCAGTCACTGAGCTGCTATTTAAGCACCTCAGTGGTGTCGTGCGCAAAGGATCGCTCCCTCCTACATCTCTTAGCGATCAGTTCGTCCACTCCAGTCTCTCCTCCTCACCTAGACCCTGATTTCATAGCCACCGGCTGTGGAATCATCGCCTGCTCTCGACCCTCCTCGTCGCTAAGGACCTCGTAGCACCTGAGGATGACCCTGGAGTCTCACTAGCAGACTCTTCCCTCCGCTGGAGTCACCCTCCTCCTTTCTTCCTCCTTAGCCGCCGGCTAAGGACCCATAGGTCCCATTCTTCCTTTTAGTTTAGGTTTTTAATTCTGCACAAGTAGTGTTAGATTTAGTTTGCAGTAGTTTAGAATAGATTTAGTTTTAATTGTTAGTGTTTAATGTTAGCTGTAGTTAGATTAGTCTTAGGAGTAGAATTAGTATTAGATCCCCTCCCTCACCTCCTATGGTCAGTCCAGATCAGAGGGGAAGAATCATCTGTTCATTGTTCAATTTATCTCCCTCTTCATGTTTTGTTTTTCCATCATCCAAATTCTGATTCTTGTTTTTTCCTTTTTAACGACGAATTTTTCATCAATCACCCACACATCCTGACCCAATTTCAGATCTGATGGCGCACTGCCTCAGATCTGAAAGTGGCATCACAAGCACCATTTGGGCCTTCTCACTCACTCCATTTGTTTCACAAAAGCCCCTCTGTTTTAAATGGATTGCCTCAGTTTGTCAGAGCACTTTTGATTTGGATTTTAAAGGAGTTTTACTCTCTGAAATGTTTTGACAGATCTGACAAATTGAAGGGATTTTTGGTTTTCATTGTAGGCAAGGATTCTGAGAAGCTCTCTGATGACAGAGAGCCAATCAGAAGAGCCTCTCATGATTCTGAGTATACTTTGTTTTGAATGCATTCGCCAGCTTCCATTAAATTTCCTTAATGCATTCTTAGTCTCTTTTTGCTATTTCAGAACTGCCATACACTATTTGTGTTGATGATCATTTCTGTATGGTGATTCTCTAACCTAAGGAGTTTTCCATACTCCTTAAGGTTGCAAGAAACTGGGATTGTGTTTCTTTGGTTTTAATTGATCGAGCTAAGTCTTCCTTCATGCTGTCTATGGCATTAGGAAGACTAACTCAATGCCATTTGCTGTTTTGATCTGAAAGGATGCTTCTGATAGGGTTTTTCCGAATGAGTGTTTGAGCTGAATTTACATGAGATTTTCGTGAGATTTAAACCCCTTTCAGATTTGGATTTCATCTCTTCAATGTTTAGTTTGTTTTGAATTTAATCTTATTCCCAGTTATACAGCAACATGCTGCATCTAGCAGCTACATTCCCCTCTTCTCTAAACTCCCTTCTTCCCTCATTTCCTAACTTCCTACTAAAACCTAATCATACTTATTTTAAAACTGTAAATATACCTATCCATAGTATTATAACTATAGCATACCAGTTAGATACATAGTTATACTGTAAATATGTATAAAACCTGTACAGAAATTCATATACATATGTAATCTATGTAAAAATATGTATATATACTAATCTATTATGTATGTATTTACTTATTTATGTATATATGTATGTACAGATTTATATTTACTTATTTAGTAGCTAAGTTAATAAGTTAGAGCAATAATCAAGTAAATAAATCTATAAACTTGGGAATATATATATATATTAAGTAATTTAAGTTAGTCAAAGTATAATTATACCTAGTATAACTTACTGTAACTTAGTTTTAATTTTAAACACCCAGAACTGCTATTTTAGCCTAAATAAAACATAAATAAATTCGTAAAAATACAATAAAAATATGTATTAAATATTTAAGTATGTATATTAAAATTGTTTAAGGTCAATTAGACCATTTACTAATTATTTTATAAGTAATTAACTATTTAATCACCTAAATCAACCTGTATAATCAGCCTAGTTTAGCGAATTTATTTGTATAGTAAAAATATTTAAAATTCAAAATTAATTAATCAATTATGTAGTATTACGTAAATATTTTATTTACCATATTTTATTTTATTTTTTTTAATATTTTATGGCCCCCAAATCGAGGGCCAAAAACGCGCACAGACGCAGCTGCGTCTGATTTCCAGCGCACGATGTGGCGCTGGAATAGCGACACATCGTGTGCTGCAAACCAAACGCAGCCATATAAATATAATTTATGCTATTCCTTAAGCAGTCGTCAAGGCGCAGGGTGCCCGAAACACTGCCTATTATTTCAGGTCCGATTACCCAATGTGTGCTGAACTCTGATATGTGTTTGGGGCTGGCGGCCCGAGCGTGTGCGAGCTTTTAAGGCCGTTAGGCTGAGGCCTGACGCTGAGATTGAAAACGTAACTAAGCCATCTAATCTGAGATTAGGGCGCGCTTAGTAGAGGTCTGGTCCCACCCGTAGGGTGCTGTGTATCCCTCGAAAAGCGCGCCCGCTAATTAAATACATTTTACACTAAGGACGTTAGCCTAACCCCGTCTCCACCGCAGCCTCTGAAATACCTCAAGAGACAAGAGTTAAACACAGAAGAAAATGAAAGGACAAACGACTTAAAAAAAAGAGAGAACACAATAGATAACAAGGACAGAAAAGACTTACTGTACATACAGCAGTAGAATAAGTAATATACATACGTATAAGTAAACCCACATAATTGCTAACAGAATAAAACGACACTATAATACGTCGCTAAAGACCTCAGTTTGCTTCTTTAGGTTGTATATAGTGTTTTCTGAGATTTAGCGACGTTTATATCTGTCACTAAAACTGATATATATGTCACTATAAATAAAAGACTACTAAGTTAAGTTTTTACACTATGGTATCCTAATGTAGTATGAACTAACATATTAGTGTTAATAGTATAACTTCTAAATACATAGTTTAGAGTATAATAATAGATTGTTTGATGCTTGTTCATAGTTAGTATTTTTGCAAGCACTTCTTAGTAACTAGGTAAATAAAACATTCATTCATTCTTTAAATGTAAAGTTTCTTTTTTAATAAGAAGACAATTTCGGAGATAATCAAAGAGTGACCGAATTAAATTCAATAAATTGCCTCCCAGAGAACGACCTGGAACAAAACCAGTAAAAATTAGATAAATAAGCAAATGATAATAATGGTTGTAATGACTGGTACTCACCCATACTCACCACTATACGACATCCTTAATGTTATATTATACACCCTATACTACAACGACATGATCATAACAATAATCATTCATCATCATACAACCATTGTGTTATATACACATTGTAGATCATCGGTGTCATTGTTATCATTGTCATACAACAATTATCACCAACAACCATTTTCAACATCAGTAGACACCCAAGTACTGTTGAGTTTTCGTAGTTTAGGACCTTGGTTGAAATTTTCTGTTGTTAATCAATGACTTAGGCCTAAGCATCAAGTCCTAATTCTATTTTTATACATAGCATATAGTTTAATTTTGCTAGGGACTAGCAAAAGATAGGCATCGGGGTCTGATGTACACACATTTAATTAGGTTAAAATTCTTATTCATGCATGTTCCTAGGCTTAAATTTGCATTTCATATTATAAATATTGCATAGCATGCACCATTTTGCATTTAGAATAGTTGTGTATATTTTAGGTTAATTGCACCCTTTTTATGGCCAGGAGGGAAGGAGATTTATTTTGAGACCTCGGATGGACAATCTGAATGTACGAATCTGATCAAGATGATGATTGGAGTCCAACGACTCCGAGATCATCCTAATCGGAATCCCATATCACCTTATGCGATCTGAGGAAGATCAATGGCCAAGGGGCAATGCGACATCCTTACGGGCTTTGGATGAAAAATTCGACCGTACTAATGGATCCAGAGTGATGATCGCAATCTGGCAATGTAGAAATCATCTCAATCTAAGAACCGTGGCACCCTTTGCAACAAAAAGATGATGGACGGCCCAGATGGTGCCACATGGTGCCATCTAGGCCACCCAACACTAGCCATCAGTGACTACAAGCGCCCCCTCTTCATCTGAGATCTCGCACCACAGTCATTGGATCAAGATCCAATGGCTAAGGTCCCTCCTCTCCCGGGGCTCCCATGCTATCCTCATGACTCAAACGCACCCTTGCCTCAATGGTAGCACGCGCGGTTTGCAAACAAGAGGTGCCAGGTCAAATCCCGCAGAGCCTCCAATCTAGCCCAGCAGAAAGGGGTGCTTAATTTTGACCACTCAATCGTGAACGAGCAGCTGAGATGCAGCTACGTGGGCACACAGATGATTGCCAATCCAGCAGAGGTGATCACGTAGGCATTGACGCACATCTCCACGCGTGATCCAATGCCAGCCAAGCAGTGCGATCTCCGCACAATCAGGACCGTCCATCTCCAATCAAACGGTCCTCCTTCGACAATGCACGCTCAGCTATTAAGCGTGGGCATGTGCGTGGTTGGCATCGACCATTAGCAACATTTGGGTGTGTGGTTGGCGTGGATCTTTAGCGACGCATTTGATGTTGCTACAGCCCTCTACACGAATTTCTTCCTCTTCCATCCACTATAAAAGGACCCCTACACCTCCATTCTTCACCATCTCTTCCTTTCCTCTCCTCACCACCTCCAAGGCTCTAGAGAGAGCTTGTCCCAAGCCCGGGATGCTCCTCTAGAGTAGAATCAAATATTTTCTGGTCTCTCGTCCCTATTCGTGGAGCATCCCATGGCCGTCCTCTCACCTCCTTCGACAAGAAGATCCTCACTGTGACAATGTCCTGCCCCGTCCTCATTCCTCTGCCGCTATTTTCCTTTGTTCCGCTCCTCACCACCTTCATCCAGGTATTGTCAGAGTGAGCCATCCTCCAAGTGACTGTCGAGGGGGATTCTTCTCATCTCCATCTATCTTTACTGCTTTTTAGTATAGTTTTCCACTTTCATAGCTGTAGGAAACATGTATTCATCAATATATTGATATTCTCTCTCTCTTATATTCTTCAAATAGATTAGTTAGATAATGTTTTCATCAATCTGATCTCTTGCTTGATGAAAACACAAAAAAATTATAAAAGATAAAAATGGCAAGAAGAAATAAAAGCAAAACGTAGATTTCATAAAACCAAACATTCTCCTTCTCGTGTTTGACCTGGGACTCACCTTTCGAGTTTTGGTTATAAATATTACCTAATCGACGGATTTTCTTGCGAATTGAACTACGACAACGGGTTTTCCAAATTCAAACCTTTTCGTGATGAATCTCTGCCCCATCACCTACCAACACTCACAACATAGCTCTACAAAATTCAACTGCACACACACACTTCTACCTTAGTCTATAAAACACCTAAATATAGCCTATTCTAGAAACACCTATTCTTAACCATCCTAATCTTAGTAAACCCAACCTAACCACCTACTACTAAGACCCCTTGGATGGCCACCTTAGATCTAATTCTCTTCTCCTCCATTTGAACTTGCGACCACCAACACCCTCCCTTCCACCCTCCAAAGGCCATCCACTCTCCTCCTCCATGGATGGCTAGAAGAAGCTTCATGGTTCTCCCCCTCCTCTAAAGCATCAAGGATGGCTAGAAGAGAAAGGGTCCACCACCCTCTTCTCCTCTTCTTCATGGACGTGCTCTCTTCCCCCTCCTTGGAAGATGAGCCCATGCCTTCCCTCTCTTTCTCCTCTTGGACGACCAAGAAGGCTTCTTCATAGCCTCTCTTGGTTGATCCTAGCATTCTCTTTGTTTAGTTCCTTTTATGTATTATTTTGCAACTTCATATAATTAGTTAATGCATGATTAGTTTTTCTTTGAATAATTAGTGATATGCTTTTGTTTGTCATCATGAATACATACCCATTAGTAATGTTAGAATTAGGTTTCGCTAGCATATTTAGATCTAGGTTTCATTTCTCTTTTCAAAACAAAAATAAAAAACACAAAAAAATTGTAAAATACAAAAAAGACAAAAAAAAATTAGGTTAGGTTAGATTTGGTTAAAAAATTGGATCCAAATCTAAAACTCATTTCTCACGCCTCCCAGAGACGAACAATCGGGACTCAAGTTATAAAAGAGAAAATCTATGCGAGTTTCATTAAAGAACTAAATATTTGTTATTAAAGGGTTTAGCGCAACTATACTACGAATTCGACAGTGTATTTCAAAACACATGCGAAATCACTTTGTCACGCCTTCATCAAGCGATCTCAGCTGTTGGATCTTGATCCAATAGCTGAGTGCACATATAGGAATTACAAAAGCACAACAATCCATGTTTGTAACACATTGGTCAGTGCCTCAAACCATAAACGATGGGCACATGTTCAACTCGTGGCAAGTGGATTTAATCTGCTTATCTTGCACGGGCGAAATTGGATTGCTCGATCTCAATCTGATGACGATGGAGGCAGCAACGTGGCACACCCAGAGAATACGATTTTCCTATGCATTATTCCACTCTCAATCATACGTGCATGTGTGAGAGGCATGATCTTGAGCGTGCGGTGAGGCACGATCTGGACCCTTGATCGTCCATCGAACAGTTGAAGACGTGAGCACATGTATCATGGTTGTGCGTGCACTGGCTGTGTGTTGTCGTGCAACTATGAGGGCTAGCGACGTGCTCAGGGGCCAGAAGAGGGTGTGTTTGGGCGTGATTCTTGTGCCAAATGATTTGGCACAAGTCTATAAAAGGCCCTATGGACCTCCACTTGCATCCATCTCTTCCTATCTTCAACACAAGCAAGTCTCCACCTCTCTAGAGCTCAAGCAAGGTCCTTGGAGTCGCCAAGCTGCCGACAAAAGCTTCCTCGACCACCGTGGCTACCTTGATGCCCCATTTTTTGCACTTATTCTCTTGTTTCTTTAGCTTTATGTCCATGTTTTCTTTAAGCATTCTTCTAGCACCATTGTTCGTAGTGTGAGACTTTTATGCTTATTGAATACAATAGTTTTTTGTTGCCTCATATATCTAAAATAGATTTTGTTCATGCCATCCATGATTCTCATATGTCATTCTTCTTTCTTAGTTAGCAATCGCCATTGTCATGAGTTTCTAACCCTACTCTCTCTCTCTCTCTCTCTCTATTCTTCATGCAAGCAAATGCAAACTATCATGTGGCAATAAGACAAGCGATTAATTGATTTGATTTTTGCCTCTTGGAGATGGACACTCGCACTCATTTTTTATATTCTTCTTAAAATTAACGTCGCATTTGTATGCTACAATGAGTGGCTTATCACATCGCATTTTTTGATGTCATTATATTAATAAGTATTAAGTAGTAGTATAATCTAAGTAGTAATCTTAAGTATAATGTAAGTAGTGTAATAATTAGTTTATAGTTTGATTAACTAAATCTAGTATCTATTAGGATAATTAATTAAAGTAAGTATTAATTAGTTATATAACTTAAGTATGGAAGTAAATTATAAGTAAATTAAGTAACTAAAATTTAAGTAAGTAGCAACATTTATGTTATTAAGTTATAACTAGTTAGTATATATTAAGTAAGTTATATAATAGTTATGTATATAAGTTAAGTATGTAATAGTTAGCTAAGTATTGTAATTAAAAATAAGGAATAACTTAAAAATAAATTGTGAATCTTATGCTAATTTAGCTTCCCAGTGAACGACCTAAACTTAACCAGTATAAATTTATAAAATGTGTTGATTACCTTGCTCGCTATACTATAATTTAATGACTAATTAACTATGTAAGGTAGTTGTACACCAATGGGGACCACACATTTTTCCTCTCTCATGAGTGCGCCAACTCCATGCAAATTTCTTCTCCATGCACCCTTCACACTGACGTGCCTTCATGCGTGTGTGTTAAGAGGTGTCGTTTTAGTTGCACTTGATACGTCGGTTTTAAAAGAAGTAAACGGAGGTGAGTCCGAGTGTCGATCTCAGGGAGGCGTGGAAATCGGATTTTGTTTACCACTTGTTGTCATGAAAAAGGCAGAGTTTTGCTTGCGAAAGAAACAGTTTTGAAAAGCGAGAGATAGAGAGAGTTTAGGGTTAGAAAGATCTTTGGTTTTGATCATGCACTTTAAACAGAAATTAAAAGGCAACTAAATGAAAAATAATTTCATTAAACATGCATTCATAGTTCATGGTTTACAATATTAAATACATGCTTCAACAAAAGTAAATGAAAGCTTAAAAGAGAGAGAGAGAGGTAGAGAGAGAGTGGAGAGCGACGAGGCAGCCACGGCGGTGGAGGAGGCTCCGTCGGCGGCTCGTCGTCTCCGGCGATTACAAGAGTGCCTAAGACTAGCTAGGAGAGGAGTGGAGTAGTTGCAAGTGGGAGAGGATGCCTTGAATGGTGGTAGAAGGGGGTTTAAATAGAGTTAAGGGCTTCCTAAAAGAAGAATGTGCTTTAGCGACATCCAGAACGTCGCTAAAACCGCTTCCATATACGTCGGTGAAGGCCTTCTGCCGCCGGTCAGCCGCCCGCCCCTCTCTCTCTTCAGGCGCGATCCGTGGACGTCGAACGAGAGCCATCCGATTGATGATCGGACGGCTGAGATCCTCCCGCGCCTGCGCTAGGATCGCGCTTCGGGCGTGCGTGCGCGTGCGCGTTTCCGCCCGGCATGCACGCGCGCGTGGGAGGTGGGGCGCTGTCGTCGCGCCGCGTGGCGCGATCCTAGCCGCTCGCTTCTGATCGCGCGGCTCAATTTTGCCGCGCCCTTCGCCCGCAAATGATTTTCGCTCCGCGCGAATCGAACGCGCGTCGCCGCAACGCGGGCGTGCGCACTAACCGTTGCGCCACCCCCGCGCTTTGTCGCGGCGACCGCGGGCGAGCGCGCGGATCTCGGCCGTTCGATCGAAGATCAACGGCCGAGATGCGTCCTTGGCTGGCTTGGGGGCGTGCGGGCGGCGGGGGCGGGGCGACGTGGCGCGTTCTAGGCCGTTGATCTCCAGATCAACGGTCAGGATTTCTTGGGCCCATTGTGGGAGCTCCGGATGTCGGATTTGGCCGATTTTGAGTCTGTTAGACTCCGTTCGTCGTCCTGAATCCATCCGTGCGGTCTGATTGCTCATCTGAGGCCTGCTTTGACAAATGCTTTACACAAATGGCCATTAATACAGTTTATAAGCAATCTTGGTACTTGATGCATGCAATGCTCCTATTCTACTTTATGTTGTGCCTTTTATTCTAAAGATGGGCCATATTCAACCTAATTACTACCCCCTTGCGTGGTGTTATCATACCCCCATGCTTACTCCTTGCTAGTCCCTAGCAAGGTTTATTCTAGCCTTTATTTCTTTGGCGAATTCAAGAAGTAATTGCTTAGGCACTTCGTTACTTGTGAATAAGAGGAACTATACGAAGATCTTAATCTACAAAGACTAAGCAGCGCCCGGGTGTCTGCCAAAATACGAATCGCCGAAATCCTTTCTTTGTATATATAACTATACTTATGTATACGTATATATCTATATATGTCTTTTTAGAATTTTTAGAATTCAGTGTGGGTTGGTAACTTTTTACGGCTACCCAACCCACCCAAAACTCGGTCAAAACCCTAAGTGCTAAGCATCTTGGTGTGAATGTTGGGATAGACTTACTTAACGGTAATTGAGACAGACTTCGAGTTTCTACGCCTCTAGGTGACCGGAAAAGAAAATAAATTTTTTGCCTGAAGGTGTATTTGTTCGATTGGTAGCTTTCTCCCTGCGTTCATTTTACTTGAGGTCAACACAAGGATTTTCCAGTGTATATCTCCCCGGCTTGTACTACTTCCCCGCTTCTTCCTTAGGTGTTTTTGGTCTTCTTTTTTTGTGCAATTATTGAGCTGGGCTCTGGACAACCGACCAATGGGCTGTTACCCACGATCACTTGCCAGCCATACTTGTGCGGTGAAGTGTGGTTTATTTTCTTTTCTTCTTTTCCTTTTTCTTTTTTTATTTTTTTTACGTAGGTGGCTTCCCTAATCTCAAATGTACCTAGAGGCAGTGAAAAAGAAATGGCCTGTGGCTGGGTTCTAGACAACCTGCCAATGGGCTGTTACCCACGACAACTTGCCAGCCATACCACCCTAGAAAGTTCATTAGCTACCCAATTTCTGTCAAAATCTCTGAGAAGTGAGTCTGTGCAAAAATGTGTGTAGATGCTTAGACTCAAAGCTTTCCTGAGTTAGAGGGTGAGTTGATAAGTCGTATCCTTATTACCTTATTTATTAGGTGGATTAGAATAGCTTAAAGTTGCAAGGGTTCGTCGCTAAATCCATATTTTAATGGACACCAGGGCTAATTAAGCCTGAAGGCCTGAAAAGTCTAAGTGTTTAAGTTCTTTTTGTATTATTTCCCACTATTGACAAGTTTCTAATGCCTAAGTTTTTCTTCCTAAATTCGTTTTTTTTTTTTTTATTCATTCAGACTGACTCAGGATTATGCAGTTTACCATCCCCCCTATGCTTAAGTTGGACAATGTCCTCATTGGCAGATGCATGGATGCAAAAGGGTTCAAAAAGATAGTACCTGAGTGACGTAAACTACCAGATCAGTCTGAATCCACTGGGTTGCCTCCCAGGAAGCGCTGAGTTTAACGCCTCCAGCTGGGTGGTGCCTGGTGTCAGCCCTCAACAAGGGTGACACTTTCCTTGGGGGGTACCTGGGCCAGGAAATGCTTCAATCTTTGACCATTGACTGTAAAGGTGTGCCCGGTATTAAGATCGGCGATTTCGACTGCCCCATTGGAATAGGGCTTGACCACCCGAAATGGTCCTGTCCATTTGGACCTAAGTTTCCCTGGAAAGAGTTTCAGGCGTGCATCAAATAGCCAGACTTGTTGGTTTGGCTCAAAGGTTTTCCTCTGAATGAGCCGGTCGTGGACGGCTTTCATTTTCTCCTTATATAGCCGACTATTGTCAAAGGCGTCCCGACGAATTTCTTCAAGCTCAGATAATTGAAGAGTCCTTTGCGCACCAGCTAACTGGGGATCCATGTTACATTGCTTAACAGCCCAGTAAGCCCGGTGTTCCAATTCGACAGGGAGATGGCAAGCTTTGCCAAAGACCAAGCGGTAAGGTGACATGCCTATCGGGGTCTTAAAAGCGGTCCTGTATGCCCACAGGGCATCATCAAGTCGTGTGGACCAGTCTTTCCTGTCAGGTCTCACAGTCTTCTGTAAAATGTTCTTGATTTGTCTGTTTGAAACCTCAGTCTGCCCATTTGTTTGTGGATGATACGGGGTGGCAATGCGGTGGTTTACCCCGTATTTTCTAAGTAGGGCACGGAACTGGGAATGGATAAAATGGCTTCCACCATCACTGATCATGGCCTTGGGTATTCCAAAATGGGAAAAGATGTTCTTCTTTACAAAGTCCATGACCGTCTTGTGATCGCATCGTCGGGTGGCGACGGCTTCAATCCATTTGGAAACATAGTCTACCGAGACCAAGATATACTCGAAGCCGTTGGATGGTGGAAAGGGGCCCATAAAATCGATACCCCAAACGTCGAAAATTTCGACAATCAAAATGGGCTGAAGGGGCATCATATCTTTTTTGGTCATTGTCCCTAGTGTTTGGCATCGTGAGCAAGTCTTGGCAAAGATGTGTGCATCCTTGAATAGGGACGGCCAATAAAATCCAGACTGCAAAACTTTTGCAGCTGTTTTCTTGCCAGAGAAATGGCCGCCACATGCTTGGTCATGACAAAAGGAAAGCACACTCTGAACCTCGTCTTCGGGGAGGCACCTCCTGATGATCTGATCAGCACAGAGGCGAAACAGCATGGGATCATCCCAGAAATAGTGCTTGGCCTCAGCCAAGAACCTGTCCCGTTGCTGTCTGGACCAGCTGTGCGGGGTTTGTCCTATAACCAGGTAGTTGACATAGTCAGCATACCATGGCATTTTCTTGTCTTGCACGGCTAGGATGTGTTCATCAGGGAAGGTATCAGATAGAGGTAGGGAGGGTCCAATGTGGTCTGGATGAAGTCTTGACAGGTGGTCAGCCACCACATTTTTCGATCTGGCCTTGTCTTGGATTTCCAGGTCAAATTCCTGCAAAAGCAGGATCCATCTGATGAGCCTGGGTTTTGCGTCCTTTTTGGTCAACAGGTGCCGGATGGCTGAATGGTCAGTGTAGATAGTCACGTGGGATCCCAGCAAGTATGATCGGAATTTTTCCAGTCCAAAGACTACAGCAAGCAACTCTTTTTCTGTGACCGTATAATTACGCTGGGCCTCGTCCAACGTTTTGCTCGCGTAGTAGATCACCACGGGCTTCTTGTCTTGCCTTTGTCCCAGGACAGCGCCTATGGCAAAATCTGATGCGTCACACATAATCTCAAAACCCTGGGAGCAGTCTGGGGGTTGAAGTACAGGTGCGGTGGAGACTAAGTCCCGGAGGGTATGATAAGCCTGGGTGCAATCAGGAGACATGTGGAAAGTTACGTCGTTGGCTAGAAGGTCGGTCAAGGGTTTGGAAAGTTTGGAAAAGTCTTTGATGAACCTTCGGTAGAAGCCAACATGTCCTGGGAAAGAGCGAATCTGTCGGACCGAACTAGGTGGAGGAAGTTTGGAAATTAAATCAACCTTAGCTCGATCTACCTCGATGCCCTTATGCGAAACGATGTGTCCGAGGACAATTCCTTCTTGAACCATAAAATGGCTCTTTTCCCAACTTAACACCAAGTTAACCTCGATACATCGTTTCAGGATTTTCTCCAAGTTGCTCAAACAATGGTCGAATGAATTCCCGAATACAGAGAAATCATCCATAAAGACCTCCAAGTATTCACCCACCATTTCTGAAAAAATGGCTAGCATGCAACGCTGGAAGGTTGCGGGTGCGTTGCATAACCCGAACGGCATTCGACGGAATGCAAACGTGCCATACGGGCAAGTGAATGTGGTCTTTTCCTGATCTTCTGGAGCAATTGCGACTTGGTTATATCCTGAATATCCATCCAGGAAGCAAAAATACTTCTGCCCTGCCAATCTTTCAAGGATTTGGTCAATGAATGGCAAGGGGAAGTGGTCCTTCTTAGTGGCTTCGTTAAGCTTCCTATAATCAATACACACCCGCCATGCGGTGGTGGTGCGGGTGGGAATGGATTCGCCATGATCATTAGTGACAACGGTGAGCCCAGCCTTCTTGGGAACCACTTGAGTGGGGCTCACCCAGGGGCTATCAGAGATAGGGTAGATGATGTCGGCGTCGAGCCACTTGATAATTTCTTTTTTAACGACCTCCCGCATGTTAGGGTTTAACCGTCTCTGCATCTGGCGGGAAGGTCGGGCCCCGTCTTCCAGGTAAATCTTGTGGGTGCAATAGGTGGGGCTAATTCCTCTTAGATCTGAGATGGTCCAACCAATGGCGGCCCGATGTTCTGAAAGAGTTGCAGTCAACCTTAGTTCCTGATCCTTGGTTAGATGGGAATTAATAATCACTGGGAAGGTCTGGCCAGGTCCCAAGAAGACGTACTTGAGATTCTCGGGCAATCGTTTAAGTTCAGGTGCGGGTGGGACCACAGTCGATGGGAATGGAAAGGGCGGTAGTTGATCAACATTGATTTCTTCAAATGGTGTCATGTGATGATACTCAGCCTTACAGAGGTCCACAGGTAATGATGGTGGCGAGTCAGAACTACGGGTTTGGTGGTCTGAGACAGAATTGAGGGTAAGGCATTCCTCGATTAAAGTTTCCACGGGATCATGTTCCTCAATGTAATCACAATCAAAAGACTTTGTTGCCCGGAAGATATCTAATTGCATTTTCCTGTCTCCGAAGGCGATTTCCATACATCCCGTGTCGCAATCGATGTTTGCTTTAGCCGTGGCTAAGAAAGGTCTGCCTAAGATTATGGGTGCGTTCTGTAATTTTTCAGGGACTTCCATGTCGAGCACCAAAAAGTCGACTGGGAAATAGAAGTCCTTGACCCGTACAATCACGTCCTCGACAACCCCCTTCGGGGTTTTCACTGATCTATCCGCCAGCTGGATGGTGACAGGGGTTGGTGTCAGCTCCCCAAAACCAAATTGGTGGTACAAGGTTGTGGGAATTAGGTTGATAGAAGCACCTAGGTCCAGGAGCGCTCTATCAAATGTCATGTCCCCGATGTTACAGGAAATCAGGGGTGCTCCTGGGTCAGTTCGTTTGAGTGGAAGGTTGCTTGATATCACGGAACTGGCTTGCTCAGAGAGTACAACCTTCCTAGGTGCTTGAGGTCTCGGCTTACGCTTGGGTGTACAGGCATCCTTTAAGAACTTGGCGTAAGCGGGGATGTGTTTGACAGCTTCTAGAAGCGGAATATTAATCTATACTTGTTTAAAAATTTCCATCAGCTCCTCAGTTTCCACAGTATTCTTTTTTCTCTTGATTGTTTCCAAGGCCTCAGGATAGGGTGTCTGGATTGGTTCCATGTTTGGGTCCTTGGTTGGTGCTTCTTCTAAGTCGGGTAAAGTCTCGGGGAGAGTCGGCCATTTGGGATCCTGGGTTTTGGTGCCGCTTCTCAAGGTCACCGCATTCGCAGAGGCATTGGGGCCATGGGGTGATCCTTGAGAAGATGAGGATGAAGAGGCGCCAAACCCAGGAGGTGTTTGTGGAGCCGGTTGGACCATATGAGCCTGCCCGGGGTTGCCTTGGAACCCTTGCGAATTGGGGCCTCTGTTAATTATGTTTCGCGGGTTTGGTTGTGGTTGGGAAGGTAGAGATCCTTGCTGTTTACAGTCCAAGAGTTGGCTTAACTGTCCCTTTACCAAGGCCATTTCTTCCTGATGTTTTTGGTTCATGTCAGCCATCATCTTTATTAGGGTGTCCATTTGGTTTTGTGGGGGAGGGGCCGCCCTATTTTGGTTATATTGGGGTCTAACTGGTGGTCCTTGTTGATAGGGGGGCAAGTGTGGCTGTTGGTTTGGCCTAGGCTGGTTTTGGAATTGCGGTAGTTTCTGGTTTGTCCAACCAAAGTTGGGGTGATTACGCCAGCCGGTGTTGTAAGTGTTGGAGAAAGGGTCAGGTTTTGCATATCCTTGGACGGCTTGCACATCTTCTAGAATAGCCGATGTTGATGAAGAAGGAAGGGAGTAATCAAGGGTCGAGGGAGCAAAAGTCCCTCCTTGGAACATGGTTGGGGGTTGTTCCAGGTTTAGTTGGGTGAAGGGTTGGACCAGGTCAACATTATGTGCTCCTTTTGCTAGGGTGAAAGTCTGCAAGGGATTCCTGGTCTGGTTTAGAAGCTCATCAATCTTCTTGTCCACCAATTCCACTCGATCCAACTTTTTGGCAATAATGTCCATGTCAACCATTCCAGAATTTGCTTGCACCTCATAAATCCCACCACGGGGTTGACTGGATCTGTTAAACTGGTTCATGGAGGCATTGTTGAGCGAATTCTCGCTCATAGACTCAAAGAGCTCAAACGCTCTCTCCTCGTCTTTGTTTAGGAAGTTTCCCCCGCATGAGGCATCGACGAAGTTCCGTAGGTTGCTATCCAGACCGTGATAGAAGATCTGGACCAATTGCCACCTTGGAACTTCATGGTGTGGGCATTTCCTCAAAAGTTCATTGAATCTTTCCCATGCCTCATGAAATTGTTCCCCACCCTGGAGTGTGAAGGTAGTGATAGCTCTTCTGAGGGCATTGGTCTTTCCTATGGGGAAGACTTTCTTTAAAAATTCATGCCTCAGTTCCTCCCAGGTGGTGATGGGTCTACCTAGGGTTCTAAGCCAATGAGAAGCCTTGTCTCTTAATGAGAAAGGGAACAACTTGATTAGAACAATGTCAAGGCTAATGTTCCTAGGTTTTACTGTTCTTGCTATGCGGTCGAGATCTTCTAGGTGCTGAAAGGGGTCTTCATTTGAGCTTCCATGAAAGTGGCTCTGGATTAGACTTAATACATTAGGTTTTAGCTCAAAATCGTCTCCCCCTTCGGGAATCCTAAGGTGTGGCTCGACTCTAATGGCAGAAGGGTTATAGAAATCACGGAGGGGTCTTGGCTGGTTCTGAAATGGTGGTAAATCAAGTGGTGGTTGTCCTAGTATGTCATTGAAAGGTGGTGGTTGTTCTTGCGGGTTCTGTAACCATTGTATGGCTTGCATGATGGTGTGGATTTGTCGTTGCTGAAGCCGATGGTTAGCATTGATTTGAGCCTGGACGACAGCCATAGCATCTGGTGGGGGTTGATCTTCAGCCTCATCTACCCTAGGTTCAGCCATGTTTTCAACAGAATTACATCGCCTAGATTCCTGCCCCAAAACACACAATTCGGGATGCAGTGAGCGCCTCCCGTGCATACACTAGAGAAGAACTGGAGGGGATGCGGAGGGCGACAGATGCGAGAAATGTGTTTCAATCAAGCACGCAAGCCTAATCCTTATGGTGTATTCCTTAGGAGACCTAGAAATCTCACAAAGGGTGATTAAGTCCGTAAGCACTGTACTTCCCTTCTCAAGGCTAATCTGGCCAGGTTGATTACGAGGGGATTGCAGGGAAGGTTCTTCCTTTGGCTTGCGCCTCCGGTTCCATAGACCCCACAACCACGGTCGTTTGACACTGCCCCGCAGCCTAGTCACCAGATTCTACCAAGGGAATGAAAGCCAAGTGCCTAGCAGACAAAACCTCACCTTTTGAGACTTAACTCAGTCCTGCCTAGGGCACGTCTACTCAGTTTTAAAGGGCTAGGATAGTGCTTGTGCTTAGGGTGATGTGATGAGGCGTTGATTGGGGTGGTGCCTCTTAATGTTCTACTTTCAAAGTGTGTGCTTCTAGCAAAACATGATTTTCAAGCAAGGATTTGTTAAGATATAGTGTCTTTTAGTGTTTATCCTTACTTAAGTACTTTTTAGGGTTGACGTGTCTTAATTTTTTCAAACAAGTTTCAGTGGGCACGTCAAGTTCTGCACACAACTTAGTGAAAGTAGATTTCCTTTTTGTAGAGGCTCTAAAACCCTAGTGTACTCATCCTGATAATCATGCAGCTTCTATTAGATGAGTCAGTTTTAGGGTTGAGTGGTGCGGCCCAGGTCAACTCACGGTGGCTTCGCAAACACCACTCAAGAGAAAGAGAAAAGAGCACTCCAAGAATTTATCCAGCATATTAGAGTGTACATTTTTTGTAGGGTGATGTGTTAAGAATGTGGGTCAAGCAATCATTCACCACGACAATTTTTTTAGTTTTTATGATTTTTTTTAGATTTTTCACGCAAGCAAACAATGAGAGAGAGATTACTCACTATCGGTCCTCGAGGTGCCTACTCCCTTGCTACCGTCGTGGAATGCGTCGCTTCGCCGTCCATGCGCCGAATTCCTGCAACCGTCAAGTAAAAAGGAAAATAGGGCATTAGACGATGTGAGGATGAATGTGGAATGGAGGTGATAAAACAAATCCGTTGCCTCCCCGGCAGCGGCGCCAAAAACTGACGTGCCTTCGTGTGTGTGTGTTAAGAGGTGTCGTTATAGTTGCACTTGATACGTCGGTTTTAAAAGAAGTAAACGGAGGTGAGTCCGAGTGTCGATCTCAGGGAGGCGTGGAAATCGGATTTTGTTTACCACTTGTTGTCACGAAAAAGGCGGAGTTTTGCTTGCGAAAGAAACGGTTTTGAAAAGCGAGAGATAGAGAGAGTTTAGGGTTAGAAAGATCTTTGGTTTTGATCATGCACTTTAAACAGAAATTAAAAAGGCAACTAAATGAAAAATAATTTCATTAAACATGCATTCATAGTTCATGGTTTACAATATTAAATACATGCTTCAACAAAAGTAAATGAAAGCTTAAAAGAGAGAGAGAGAGAGGTAGAGAGAGAGTGGAGAGCGACGAGGCAGCCACGGCGGTGGAGGAGGCTCCGTCGGCGGCTCGTCGTCTCCGGCGATTACAAGAGTGCCTAAGACTAGCTAGGAGAGGAGTGGAGTAGTTGCAAGTGGGAGAGGATGCCTTTAATGGTGGTAGAAGGGGGTTTAAATAGAGTTAAGGGCTTCCTAAAAGAAGAATGTGCTTTAGCGACATCCAGAACGTCGCTAAAACCGCTTCCATATACGTCGGTGAAGGCCTTCTGCCGCCGGTCAGCCGCCCGCCCCTCTCTCTCTTCAGGCGCGATCCGTGGACGTCGAACGAGAGCCGTCCGATTGATGATCGGACGGCTGAGATCCTCTCGCGCCTGCGCTAGGATCGCGCTTCGGGCATGCGTGCGCGTGCGCGTTTCCGCCCGGTGGGGCGCTGTCGTCGCGCCGCGTGGCGCGATCCTAGCCGCTCGCTTCTGATCGCGCGGCTCAATTTTGCCGCGCCCTTCGCCCGCAAATGATTTTCGCTCCGCGCGAATCGAACGCGCGTCGCCGCAACGTGGGCGTGCGCGCTAACCGTTGCGCCACGCCCGCGCTTTGTCGCGGCGACCGCGGGCGAGCGCGCGGATCTCGGCCGTTCGATCGAAGATCAACGGCCGAGATGCGTCCTTGGCTGGCTTGGGGGCATGCGGGCGGCGGGGGCGGGGCGACGTGGCGCGTTCTAGGCCGTTGATCTCCAGATCAACGGTCAGGATTTCTTGGGCCCATTGTGGGAGCTCCGGATGTCGGATTTGGTCGATTTTGAGTCCGTTAGACTTCGTTCGTCGTCCTGAATCCATCCGTGCGGTCTGATTGCTCATCTGAGGCCTGCTTTGACAAATGCTTTACACAAATGGCCATTAATACAGTTTATAAGCAATCTTGGTACTTGATGCATGCAATGCTCCTATTCTACTTTATGTTGTGCCTTTTATTCTAAAGATGGGCCATATTCAACCTAATTACTACCCCCTTGCGTGGTGTTATCACACACCACCTATCAATCCCCTCATTTAATCCTAGCCATGCATGCCCCCCCACCCATTTTAATGCCTCACCTTACGATCCCACGTCCCATGCCCTCTCCCCAGCCATTGCCAACTCCCACTTCCAAGCCTCCTCCTATGACCATTCCATGTCTACCTAACACCATCCATATATTTAATTTCCCATGCACATCCAACACTATCGAGCTCCATTTTTCTTCCTATCTTCTCCATTATTCTCCATCTCTTCCATGTAGAGTAGAAGCCCCTCCTCTCCTTCTTCCCCACTCCAATGCACATAGAATAGGCTACCCTCATATCTCCCCTACCTCACGTCCTCCTACCCTCCTCCTCAACCTCTCCACACCGCCACCTTGGTGTGGCACCTTTCTAGGCTTGCTCGACTCCTCCTCTGGGCTGCTACCATTCCATCAACTCCAATCCACTCTTCCTCGACTTATTGTGACTCTTCCCCAACTCTCAGATGTCTTCCTCAAACTTGAAGCTTCCAGCAGCCTGGTGAGACCAAACTCGAGACTAATGACCTCTACTTCGTGTTCTTCCTCCAAGCGTCTACCAAGGGAAGCTTTCCTCTACATCTTATCTCCCTCTGTATTTTTCTCTCTTTCACACTCCCGTCTCTCTCTATTCTCTTTTTTTTTTCTTTTCTTCTTTTTAGTTGTATTTTTCTCTTCTGAATTTATAATAAACTTAATTTGATGCAATATAGTTTGAGGTTCATTTTCATGTCTTTGCATACATGATATTTTTATTATCATGAAAATAAAAAAAAATGAATATCTAGAAAAAAAACACAAAAACCAAATAACTGAGAACCAATAAGATCGACAATTGCCTCCCTGCGTTCGACCCTTGACTCACCATCCTAGTTAAATAAGAAAATAAATTTTATTTGGTTTCAAGATTTTGCTGTTGCAACTTCAAATTTCATATATCTATATTCGTGATTTTTTCGATATCAAGCAATATTGAAATATCAAAGTTGTAATACAAGATTGCTACTAGAAAAGAAATTACAACTACAACTTCTACTAAAAATAAAACTATGACTTCTACAAGAAATAGAAATAAATCTATCTAAAGGCCTCAAAGGTGAGGTGTATACGATGGAGAGGAAGTGGAAGTGGATGGGGAGGTGCACCCGAAGAATGTCCAATGGGAGGTGTGGAACTAGAAGAAGAGGGCTTGAGTTCTAGTTGGAATTTTTGGAGGGGGTAAAAGATGATAGGAGAGGGGAGGTGACTAGGGTTCCTTTGTAGAGAGGGTGGAGGGTTTTGATTGGTTGATCTAAGTTACCTTGGATCACCAAAATAAAGGTCAAAGATTAGGAGTCTACAAATCAAGGGTAGGATGAAGGGTGTTACAACAACCTTACAGGATTTCCATCACTTATCTCGAATTTTTGGCCTCTTTCTATTCTGAATTTCGAGTTACACATAAATAAGAAGTTGTAGCCATCGTAATTAGCTTTCAAATGCAATTGAATCACATAATTTGGATTTGAAATGAAAAAGGTATGGCCAAAATACTAAAGATGTATCAGGCTGTTACGATTGAGATTAAGCTTAAGATTAGGAATAGGATTTGGTTTTGGGTTTTAAGACAGAGATTTTGGTAGGCAATTTAGGACCCTAGGATTTATAACTAGTGATGGATAAACTATGGTGTATTTTGACCATCCAAAATGATATTTATTGGAGGATAAATGGGATGGCCAAATAAGGTTTGTTGGGTTAGGATTTAGGACTAGGTTGGGTAGAAAATTAAGGTTGGTTTAGTTAATAATAGCTAGCTAATAAGGTTAGAAATTGAGGTGTGGTTGTTGGACATTATATAGGGAAATTAGGCTAGGTTGGGTGGCAATTAGGTGTGGGGAATTCGGCTCCTAATTAAGCTAGGTCTAAAGGCTAATTGGGTTTAGGGGTTGGTTTAGCTACTTCCACAATTGAGCTCAGACTCAAACCTTCCTCCTGCCAAGGTCCAATTAGATCCAAACTTGGCACCTACACACATACAAATAAGGATGTCGAGGAACCTGATATAGCTAGGGGGAATATTGCATAAAAATCCAAAATTATGCATTATTTACAAAATGCTACTAAATGACAAATCTAACATATACAAATGCATTCTGGCCTTATTTACCCTCAAACTAGCATTAGTTATGCATAAATTATGTCAATAAAGTAATGTGGAATTATCATACCCCCATTGATTGTGCAGCAATCATGGGTCCTGAATTGACTGAGTTAGGCTAAATACCTAGCTTACATTGTAAATAGAGCATGCATTTCATGCATATCACGCATCTACATTCTTGTTTATTCTTAATCTATTTCTTCTATTTATATAGGTCCATAAGATAGGAGTGAGATTGTTGTTAAATTTGAAATGCGAGGAAACACGCGACAGAGCACTCAATAACAGATTCCAGCAACAAATGAGGTGGAGATGGGAGCATGCACATACATTAGATCAAGGAAGAGAGGAAGACAGCCCAAGACCAACCCAAGACAAGCTGAGTAGATTTGGACATCACCATGCAAATCATGCACCTAACCTGAGCCTAATTCACTCAACCCAACACCCTCTAATTACATGAACACACCCATGTGCACACACATTGAATTCCAAGACGCATGTGTCCACTTTGCAATGTATATATGTACACACATATGTACACACCTAATGCACCAACTAACACACCATTAAATCCACCACACACTAGGCTTAACATGACATCATTTTACTTTATTATCCAATAGCACACCTAATTTTAGCCTAACACCTATCCATTTTAGAGGCCTAATACTACCACCTAAACTCCCACCTAATCACCTCTCCTAACCTTCATTAACACCCAACTAACCACCTTTAATCTCACAATTAGGAGAGAAACCTCTAGGGCCTTCTAGACTCTTCCCCCCTCTCTTTAAGGTGCACCTACTCCATCACCACAACTGACTCCCCTCCCTCCCTCTCACCTTTTGGGCATCTCCTCCCCATTCTCTTCTTACTCACTACTCCATCCACCTCTCTACTCCTCCTCTCCACTAGTGGCCAGCGACCTCATGGCCCTCTCCAGTCACCTCCATATCTAGGTGGTGTAGGCTTTGGCCCATGATTGACCACCTGTATTCTCCATAGCCGATGGCTATATCTGTCCTCATCAGTGTGGACATCTCATCTCTCCCCCTTCTTATTTTTCTTCTATTTGGTAGCAAGATTTTCGTTATAGAAAGTAGATTAGTTAGTTTGCTTCCATTTCCATTTTTATTTGCATCTGAATCTACTCATTTTAGTCTGATTTTGCAGCACTTTTCGTATACACATGTGCTACACACTTCCATCTCCACCACCATCAACCACCATCGGTTACCACCTTCCTACCCTAACATCGACCATCTTACCCACTCAACCACCGACCACCCCTGTCGACCACCACCATAGCCACCAGCTACAGCCACCCTCACCACCACCCTCATTCTCTCCCTCTCCCTCTTTCCTTCACCACAACCGAGCACCACCCTTCCCCTATTTCTCCTTTATTCTAATTTTTTTTTTCTTATCCACACTACAATAGGCTGTCGAGCAGCCAACACTCCACCATTTTGCAGCCACCGACCATCTCCCACTCCAGAAACACTAACACACACAATGGCAGACCTTCACTACAGACACCCACTGATGAGAACCTCATCATGAGCCATAACTAGCTCATTTTGACCTAATACAAAGGATAAAAGCTCCTACATAACTCAAGGAAAGGCTTAACTAAGAGAATTCTGAGTTTAAGAAGAAAACAAGTCATAAGGGGTAAAAATGAAATTTTACCAGCACAATCTGCAAGCAGGGTAATTCAGGGTCCAAACGCAGGTCAAACAAACCTAATAAGAAGGGAAGTGGGATGATCTGATCTGATAAGGGCTACAGCAACTCTAAGGAATTAAATGATAATCTGTAACCCTAAAATAAACCCACTTCAATTCACGAGGTTCGAGGTAAAGGAAAAATCGACTAAACCCTCTACAATTCGTATAAAAATAATCTCTAGGGTTTAGAACCTTCAATTTGGCCTTAGGAACCCATTTTGACCTACATTAAGAACCATGCCCAATTAATGACTTAATTTGGGTTTTTACGTAAATTGATCGGTCAAACAAGGCCTGATCTAGAAATAAAATTCACCATTAGAATCCTTAGGCCCCATTTAGTCATGCATAAAAACTTGAGCCTAAGAAGAGACCTTCTTGACCGACTTTTCATTTTGGTCCTCATCCATTACTTTTTGACCCTCAACTTTTGAAACCCTCGCATTTTGGCCCCTAACTCTTCTTCATTCTTTGCATTTGGGTCCTCCCAGCAAAACCCTGAGCAGCGCCATGCTCCGGTGACTTTGCGTGGAGCATGGCACCGCGCAGGGTAAGGGGGAACCTCTGCCAAGTCAACCGGGGGTTCCCTGCGACCTCTGCCGTCGCAGGGACACCTCCATGGTCTCTGCAACCACCCATACCTTCCGTGCGAACGCGCGGAAGGTATGGGTCTCCATCTCTGGCGTCCTCCGGCGAGGGAGGCACGTCGTCTCCCTCCGCCCTCCTCTCTGATTTCGACTCTATAAAAGCCCTCGACACTCTGCCGCACTCTCCAGCTAGGATCTGACGGAGAAACCCCCCCTTTTTCCTCTCTTCCCACTCCAACAGAAGCCCCCCTGCTCCGGCGGTTCTTCCTCCTCCTCCTCGTCGCTCTGCCGCACTACCAGCAGCAGAGCTGCCTTCACCTGCTCTTCCCCCGTCGCGCCGCACCCAGCGCGCGCTCTCCCGCTCTCTCCTCACCGCCACCCTCTCTCTCTGGGCATCTTCTTCTCCGACGACAGTCGATACGACTGTCGCCCTGCTCCGGCCCCCCTCGTCCCGCCAAGTAGGTACAGTTCTTCCCTTTCCTCCTCTCTTTCTTTTCCCTACTTTAATTTGCTCAACCGCCCTCCGATCGCACTTAATCACCCTCATCTTCTCCATCTCCGGCCACCCTCCGGCGAGACGTTCCCATCGCTCCGCAGCCCCATACGCCTCGCCGACCCTCACAGAACCTCCACCTCCTCACCCCGATCAACCTCCGCTCACCCATTACCTCTCCACACCCCCACCATACTCCACCGAACAAACCCATTCTCACAGCCACAGTCTGACCTAGCCCCGCCACCAGACGCCATCCCACGACCTGCCACACCCCGCACCACCTTCGCCTTGCCACGGCGAAGGTCCCCCGCATGTTTGATTAGGCTGAAGGGCCATATTCCTGTCCAGCCGCCATTAACGACGACTGAAGCAGCTTCGAGGCGAGCTCCAGGCCCTGCAGCCCCAGATTCCCAGGTGCTGCAGGTTGGGGCGAAGTTCGCGAAGGCTTCTGCCTTTTCAGTTGGCCCAGACATTGACTGCAGCTGATCAGAGGGCGAGGTGGAGTCGTCCTGCGGGCGCGTACGAAGGCAGCAGAAGTTAGTCCCACATCGTGGGATTTCGACGCTGCGCACCCGCATAAAGGCAAAAAGTGCCCTAGCCTGTTTGCCTCCTGACCACGGGGTGAGGTCCCTCTCACCCACTCGACTCGGCCTCGTCCGCGACAACCCCACGCGGACCTGGCCCAACCCGTTTACCCGACCTGCACTCCTCGCCCACCACCACACACCGGTGGGCCTGGACCCGGGCGCGACCCATACCCGACTACCCGGCAGCTCTGGGAGGGCTATCCTATGAGTGAATTCTGAGAGAGAGAGATGCAGGGGAGGGTAGAGTAGGTTTTGCCCTCTGACCAAACTGCGAGTGTGCAGGCACAAGAGAAAAGAAGAAGAAGAGAAGGCAGACCGTAGAGGAAGAAGAAGAAAGAAGGAAGGAGGACGCACTGTAGCAGCGGGTTACTTAAGTCGTCTGATTGAAAAATCTGACGACGCTCCGAGGACGAAGAAGAAGGAGAAGAAAAGAAGAACAGGACCGCAAGAAAGCAAGAAAAAGAAGAACAGAGGAGGAAAAACAAAAGAAGAGAAGCAGAACAGAGAAGAAAAGAAAAGAAGTAGAAGCTCTGAAGAAAAAGAAAGAAGAAAGCAAGAAAAAGAAGAACAGAGGAAGAACAAGAAGAAAGAAGAAACTGAAGAACCAAAGAGAAGAGAAAAGAAGAAGCCAACAAGACAAATTTTTCTCTCTCTCTCTTTATTTTTGTAATAGAAACTTTGTATCTCTAGAATACAGTTTGCTCCCTGAGTTCGACCTCGGGAGATCTTTTATTTTTCGAGTAAAAATTGTAATAGTGGCAATGACTATCTGTACTACAATGCCATTTCTATAACAAAACAACAAAACCTAGTCATACAGCCACTATTCTTGGCGCCGTTGCTGGGAAGCAATGGCTATTTTAGAAGCTTTGAATTTCTTTTAAGAGATTGCTAATCTTTTTCTCTCTCTTTTGTGCAGGTACAGAAAGAAACAAAAAGACGCAGCCGCACCATAGCCACTCCAAGGACAAGTAACTTCCTATTAAACCCTAAAATTTTAAAGAAAAAGAAAAGAAATAGGCATAACCTATCTTTATACATAGTAATAGCTGCATATTCTCAGAAACTATTATTCCTACACACAGTTTTAAAGGTGATTAGGGGCTAACACATCCTTGCCTGAGCCCTAATTACCCAAATAAAGAGTTAAATGGACCAAGTAGAGCCAACATAAGGTCAAAAGCTAGGGTTTTTAGAGACACACCTTCTATTAACAAAGAAAAGATCTTCCCAAAAAGAGGTGTACCTAAACCTTGTTTGAAAAAATCTACACAAGAGAAACCCTAAGCAAATGGCTCTCTAAACATTTGAACCCTAAAAAGAAAGGACCCAAAAGCTCTCAAAAGAACAAGAGGTGAAGTTGACCCCTTGGGTCAACCAACCTTAAAATTGGGCCACTTTGTTCACAAAAGCACCTAAGAGTTAAAGTGAAACCTTAAGCACCCTGATCTTAAACTAAAATTGGTAGACTTAAGAGGTCAAGATCCCCATTCTGGTCTACCTGGAACTGAAGTGACAAGAGAGGTCGGGTGGGGAAACCCTGTAACCCGTGGGGACGCTCTACCGTGTAGGGGTCTTTGCGGGACTCACCCTCTCTAGCTGCCCAGGTAATTCTCAGGTGGACGATCTTTCTGATCAAGGGGTCCATCTGCCCCGCACCTCTATAGTCACCCAACACATTTTTGGGTGTCTTGATTGGGTCCAGCACCTTCTGCACTCATCTCTTCCAGCAGTGCATGTACGGTAGGAGGTCCTTAAGACCACCCTTAAGACCTCCTTTAGAAATTCACTCTCGTCAAGGCCAAGCCTCGACGCCCGTGTTTGTGCAGCAACCCCCTCACATTATTCTCTTCTGATTCAGAACCAAGTTCTTCTTCCCCCATCATGGCTCAGCCAGTTGAGGAAGAAAACAATCTGGAGCATCAGCTCCAGCGACTCAATGACCTCTTCCAAAACTTCGTGCACCCACCGTAGCGTCCTATGATGTGGGACCACTACAATCCTGCTGCGGTGGCCATTGAGCCTCGAGTCAGAATCCCGAATGGAGGACCTGATTCCGAATTGAAGCCCAACATGATTCATGCTATACCTAAATTCCATGGGCTTAATTCCGAAGATCCCTTCCAACATATCAAACAACTAAAGCATCTAGCCCAAACTTTTGGGTCAGATGTGCAAAATCGGGATATTCTTCTCATGAAGATGTTCTCCTTTTCCCTTATGGACAAGGCCACCCATTGGTATCAGACTCAGACCCGGCCGATCAACACTTGGGAAGAACTTCAATCCGAGTTTTTGAAAAAGTTCTTTCCCGTTGGTCGGACCAACGCCTTGCGCCATCAGATTACTCACTTCACTCAGCAATCAGGGGAACCTCACCATGAGGCATGGGATCGTTTTCAGGATCTCATGAGAAAGTGCCCCCATCACGGAGTTCCTAAATGGGAACAAGTCCAATCTTTTTACCAGGGACTCCGTGAGGATATCCATCTTTTCGTCAATGCAACCTGCGGAGGAAATATCATGGGTCAACATGAGGACACCGTGTGGGATATTCTCGAAAACATGTGCGAGAACTCCATCAACAATGACTCCATGGGATTATTCGACAGGTCGAATACCCGCGCATCAGTCGACCTGAATTAATGGCTAGTCGATTGGACAAGGTCTCGATTATTGAAAAGAAGGTGGATGAACTGACTCAGCACCTGTAGCGAGCCACCTCTGCACATAACCCCTTTGCACAGCGTCCTTCCACAAGGGAAACTATGAAAAATATTCTCCATCAATCTTCTCCTAAGATGGATCCATATCCACCATCTGATTCTCTAACCAGAGGTCCATCCGATCCTCTCTATACCAACCAAGGGAATTCCATTCCCTCTTTCTCTGACTCTCTGGAGGTTCCTCAGACCTGCGAGGACCTCAACGCCATCCAGAACGACCCGTTCTCCAACACCTATAACCCTGGATGGCGAAACCATCCCAACTTTCAGTGGGAGGGAAATTCCCAAACCCAAAGACCACTCTTTCAACCCTGCCCACAACCCCCTCGTCCTTACCAGCCACCTCAGCCTCGGCCCAACCCTACTTATCCATCAGGGCCAAATCAGGATACAATGTCCCTAATCCTTCAGACTCTGGCTGACATTCAAAGAACGAATGCGGCTATTCAAAAGCAACACAAGGACGAGATTACAGAGGTCCGAAACCAATTGGCCCAGTTGGCAAATTCTCGCCAGCCAGGCACACTTCCTTCCCAACCTCTTCCTAATCCAAATAACATGCCAACCCAGCGGCACGTTATGAATCCAAACCCGGGCCATGCCCATATGATTTATCAGGCCCCCTCTGTTCCTTCACTAGACGGGATAGAGGCCTCCACTTCTTTTGCGGGTTACCAGCAGCAACCCATCTTACCCAATCCCAACCAAAACCAAGCAGGACTTAATTCCGTAACAACCCGTAGTGGTAAGGAAACCCAAGACCCACCTCATCCAAACCACTCCAAGCCTGATAGTGATCCTAGGACAGTAATCCAGGACATTCCCACCCCTATCCTAGATCCAAAACCTGGACCTATCCTAGAAGAACCAACCAAGATCCCGTTTCCCGAGGCCTTGACCAAGGGAAAGAAGACCACCAAGCCCGTGGCACCTGGGGAGGACCTGGTCAAGCTCTTTGAGCAGGTCCACATAAACATCCCCTTGATGGATGCAACCCGCCACGTACCGGCTTACGCACGATTATTAAAGAATGTGTGTACACCCCAGCGTAAGCCGCGAACCAAGAGTGGGAGTCCAATTGTTCTGTCAGAGCAAGCCAGCTCTGTAATCCTAAGCAGACTCCCACCCAAGGCTAAAGACCCTGGTACTCCCCTGATTTCCTGCAAGATAGGTGATACCCAATTTGATAGAGCTTTGCTAGACTTGGGCGCATCCATAAATCTGATACCCACATCCTTACTTGACCATCTAGAAGAACCTGAGTTAAAACCAACCGAGGTAACATTACAATTAGCAGATCGATCTATAAAGTCACCAAAAGGGATTCTCGAGGATGTTATTGTGAGAGTGCGGGATTTCTATTTTCCTATAGACTTTATAGTCTTAGACATGGATGCACCTGAAAACCCTAGGGATACACCAATCATTTTAGGGAGACCTTTCTTGGCTACTGCGAGAGCCAACATTAGCTGTGAGGAGGGCCAAATAGAGCTCAAATTTGGGAATCAAACTCTGAAAATTGATATATTTAAGGCCCAACAAGGAATCAAGTGCGGTGTCATTGAACAAGTTTGTGACGTTAGGGCTTTGGATGATGAAACACACTTCTAGAATGGCCCGATTATACCTCATCAACCGCAGAAAGATCTTGACCCGCAAACTAAGGACTCGAATCCAGATATAAACAACCCAGTAACTCCCACCCTTGAACCTCACATCTATACTGAACCACCCGCTGCTGCTGATAACCCCACCCTCGAATTGAAGCCACTTCCTGCTCACTTGAAATACATCTTTTTGGGTTCTAGTCAGACCCTTCCTGTGATTATCAATTCCAACCTCAATCCCGAACAGGAATCCCGTCTGATTGCTGTCCTCCAGCAACATCGCAGAGCCATCGGGTGGACTCTCGATGATTTGACTGGAATAAGTCCCTCTTATTGTACTCATCATATCTATTCAGAAGAGGGCGCACGACCTTCTCGTGAAATGTAGAGACGCTTGAACCCCAATCTGCAGGAGGTCGTGAAAAAGGAGATCATCAAGTGGTTAGATGCCGGGATCATCTACCCGATCTCCGATAGTCGTTGGGTGAGCCCAATTCAGGTCGTGCCCAAGAAGGCAGGACTCACCACCATAACGACTGAGACCGGAGAAATCATTCCTACCCGATTAGCCAATGCGTGGAGAGTCTGTATAGATTACCACCGACTCAATGCCTCCATGAAGAAGGATCATTTCCCACTACCTTTCATTGATCAAATTCTCGAGAAACTAGCGGGAAATAGGTTCTTCTGCTTTCTTGACGGGTACTCCGGTTATAACCAGGTGGCAATCCATCCTGAGGACCAAGAAAAGACCACATTCACCTGCCCCTTCGGAACTTACGCTTTCCGAAGGATGCCTTTCGATCTTTGCAATGCACCCGCTACCTTTCAGTGGTGCATGCTTGCCATATTCTCAGATATGGTAGGTGATTTTCTGGAAGTCTTCATGGATGACTTTTTAGTTTTTGGAGAATCTTTTGATGATTGCCTCCAACACTTGGTCCAAATACTCAGGCGATGCATTGAGGTGAATTTGGTTCTTTCATGGGAAAAGAGTCATTTCATGGTGCCTGAGGGAATTGTCCTGGGACACTCAATCTCAGAAAAAGGCATCCAAGTGGACCGAGCTAAGGTTGATCTGATCTCTCGCCTTTCTATGCCTAGCTCGATCAAGGACATCCGATCTTTTTTGGGGCACGTTGATTTTTACCGTCGATTTATCCCTGATTTCTTAAAAATCGTGCGCCCCCTGACCACTCTTCTCTCCAAGGATGCACCTTTCGAAATTTCCAAGGAATGCACTCAAGCATTTGAGGCCCCACGTGACCGAGTCACCCAGGCCCCGATCATACAGTCCCCTGATTGGTCTCAACCCTTTGAGATCATGTGCGATGCGTCTGATTTCGCTATAGGAGCGATCCTGGGGCAAAAAGCTGACGGGAAACCCGTGGTCATCTACTACGCTAGCAAGACACTTGACGAGGCTCAGCGTAACTATACAGTTACGGAGAAAGAGCTGCTAGCCATGGTATTTGCCCTTGAAAAGTTCCAATCATATCTTCTGGGTTCCCATGTCATCATTTACTCGGATCACACAGCTGTGAGACATCTCCTTGCAAAGAAGGACGTGAAACCTCGATTAATCCGATGGATCTTGCTGTTGCAAGAATTTGACCTTGAGATTCGCGACAAAGCGAGAAAGCAAAATGTGGTAGCTGATCACTTGTCCTGCCTTCCTTCTGAAATGATTGACCTGTCCGGACCCATCACAGAGCATTTTCCCGATGAGCACCTGCTGACTATTGGTACTAACCTTCCATGGTTTGCTAATATAGTAAATTACTTGGCATCTCATCAGACCCCGTCTGATTGGCCGAAGGCCAAGAAAGACAAATTGCACTCTGATACCAAGTATTACATTTGGGAAGACTTGTACCTCTTCTGCATAGGTGCTGATCAGATCATCCGAAGATGTATCCCGGAAGAGGAATTCAACAATATCCTCTCTTTTTGCCATGAACAGGCATGCGGTGGCCATTTCTCTGGGCATAAAACCGCATCAAAAGTCCTCCAATGCGGCTTTTACTGGCCCAAACTATTCAAAGACGCGTACAATCACTGTAAGGCATGCAGTCGTTGCCAGACTTTGGGCAACATGAGCCATCACGACATGATGCCTATGCAGCCGATTCTCGTATGTGAAATCTTTGATGTTTGGGGGATTGATTTTATGGGCCCCTTTCCTGCTTCGGATGGTTTCGAATACATTCTGCTGGTTGTGGACTACGTGTCCAAATGGATTGAAGCCATATCGACCCGAACCTGTGATCACAAAATCGTTCTCAAATTCATTCATCAAAACATTTTCTCAAGGTTCGGGATTCCTCGTGCTATAATCTCTGATGGGGGGACCCATTTCACAAACGCTCAGTTTAGGTCACTGATGACCAAATATGGGGTGTCTCACCGAATCTCTACTCCTTACCACCCCCAAACCAATGGTCTAGCTGAGCTGTCTAATCGGGAGATAAAGAAAATCCTGCAAGTCACTGTTCGGCCTGACAGGAAGGACTGGTCATCCCGACTTCCGGAAGCATTGTGGGCCTGTAGGACCGCCCACAAAACCCAGTTAGGCATGTCTCCCTTTAGACTGGTGTACGGGAAGGCATGTCACCTTCCTGTAGAATTGGAGCATAAAGCCTATTGGGCAGTACGGAACTGTAATCTAGATTTTTCAAAGGCTAGAACCCACAGAAAACTTCAAATCAGCGAGATCGATGAATTACGCCAAGACGTCTATGAGCGCTCGTGAATCTACAAGGAGTGGGTTAAAGCCTTCCACAACAAGCATATCTCGAGAAAAATCTTTCATCCTAGTCAGAAGGTCCTACTCTTTGATGCCCGACTCAAACTTTTCCCGGGAAAGCTGCGATCCAAGTGGGTTGGACCATATTTAGTCCGACAAGTTTTTAGAAATGGAGCTATCGAAATCAGTCCGCTCAGCCATGATTCCGAACCTTTCATCGTGAACGGTCAGAGACTCAAGCCGTTCATTGATGTGACTTCTATTGATTTGGCTGAAGCATCTTATATCCTCCATTCCCCTTGAGCTTATTGCGCCCAGCCGATGGCGTAAACTCAGCGCTTAACGGGAGGCAACCCGTCTTTTTCTTAAAAATCCAAAACCTTTTTCTGACACCTTTTTGCACTTAAGGTTCACCCTTGTAGACAGCTGACCCCACCTCAGATGCTTGCATCTGGGATTAGAAATCATCCGCATTCTATCTTAAGGAATGAACTAAGTAAATAAAAAACCTCCTAAGTCACAATGAGGACATTGCAAACCTTAGGCATGGGGGGGGGGGAGTATAAAAGTGCAAAACTGGTAAGCAAAAAAAAAAAAAATCGAAAAAGAATAAAAGGAGAAGGAAATTTTGTGGAGGAAGGAAAGAAAAAAGATGAAAAAGGAGCACAAAAATATGAGAAAAAAAAGTAGTCATTAGTAAGAAACTAAGGAATTAACCTAAGTTCTAGACCTCATTCAAGAAAAGAACTGAAAAGTGCACAAAGGGATTAGTAAGAACGCAAACCTTAGGCATTCTTGGATAGACTTTTAGTACCCATTAAGATCTGGACACTCCTCAAGAGGTTGAGGAAAATGAAAAGCTGAAGTATTAGGTCTAAGGCTTAGGGAGTATTTGACCTCATTAACTAACTTTTGGTCTACGGGACTCAGTAACCTAAGCACCCTAAACTCGCACACAACCTGGTTCAGTAAGTGTAAAAATCAAAATCACGCAGAAGCGTCGAAAAATTCTGAAAAGTACACCTAGAGTAGGAGCAGCCGATCAACACAAGTTGATTTAGACGAGTTCCCAGCGCGGAGAGGCGGGAAATCCCCTCGAAGATGCGTAACAAAATATCATCTCCTCGGTGCTTATCTCTTAGGATATTTACATATCCTACTGGGGGCATGTAAGCACTCTGCTGGTTCAGATTCCATGGATGGCATTATCACGAAGTGTCAATTGCCAGGGTCTGGATTCGGCCACGAAACACCATGGATGGGATTATCTCGAAATCTCAATAGCCAGGGTTTCGGTGGTTGCCATGGGCGATGCTATCTCGAAGCATCGATTGCCTGGAACCCTTGAGGATTGATGATGGGGGCAAGGAATCTGATACAGACCGTGTTGAAAAGCCAATCCTAAGCTAGAATTAAAAAGAAAAAGAGAGAGAAAACTCTCCAAAATAGAAAAATTTTCTATCCCTCTCTCTTACAAAACGCACTGCGAACTAAGCCAGGGCTAAAATAATTCCAAGCACGGGTGCTTTAACCATAAAGTCCAATAGACCTTAAGTTAGTTCTTGTAGGCCTTAAAAACCTTTGCTAAGGACTGAGGCTAAGGCTAGACAGATCTGGATCTTGATTGGTACTAGAGTACCTTTTAGGCCTATGGTCAGCATTCTAACCTAATCTGAGTTCAAATGAAAAAGCACTTATCTAAAGCTATTAAGAACTCCATGGTCTAGAATAAAGGTTGAAACCTTAAGTTTTTTGCTAAGGGACTAGCAAAAGCTAGGCATGGGGGTATGATGAGAACCTTCTCATGAGTCATAACTAGCTCATTTTGACCTAATACAAAGGATAAAAGCTCCTACATAACTCAAGGAAAGGCTTAACTCAGAGAATTCTGAGTTTAAGAAGAAAACAAGTCATAAGGGGTAAAAATGAAATTTTACCAGCACAATCTGCAAGCAGGGTAATTCAGGGTCCAAATGCAGGTCAAACAAACCTAATAAGAAGGGAAGTGGGATGATCTGATTTGATAAGGGCTACAGCAACTCCAAGGAATTAAATGATAATCTGTAACCCTAAAACAAACCCACTTCAATTCACGAGGTTCGAGGCAAATAAAAAATTGACTAAACCCTCTACAATTCGTAGAAAAATAATCTCTAGGGTTTAGAACCTTCAATTTGGCCTTAGGAACCCATTTTGACCTACATTAAGAACCATGCCCAATTAATGACTTAATTTGGATTTTTACGTAAATTGACCAGTCAAACAAGGTCTGATCTAGAAATAAAATTCACCATTAGAATCCTTAGGCCCCATTTATTCATGCATAAAAACTTGAGCCTAAGAAGAGACCTTCTTGACTGACATTTCATTTTGGTCCTCATCCATTACTTTTTGACCCTCAACTTTTGAAACCCTCACATTTTGGCCCCTAACTCTTCTTCGTTCTTTGCATTTGGGTCCTCCCTGCAAAACCCTGAGCAGCGCCATGCTCCGGCAACTTTGCTCGGAGCATGGCGCCGCGCAGGGTAAGGGGGACCCTCTGCTAAGTCAACCGGGGGTTCCCTGCGACCTCTGCCGTCGTAGGGACACCTCCATGGTCTCTGCAACCACCCATACCTTCCGTGCGAACGCGCGGAAGGTATGGGTCTCCATCTCCGGTGTCCTCCGGCGAGGGAGGCACGTCGTCTCCCTCCGCCCTCCTCTCTGATTTCGACTCTATAAAAGCCCTCGACTCTCTGCCGCACTCTCCAGCTCTGATCTGACGGAGAAACCCCCCCTTTTTCCTCTCTTCCCACTCCGACAGAAGCCCCCCTACTCCGGCGGTTCTTCCTCCTCCTCCTCGTCGCTCTGCCGCACTACCAGCAGCAGAGCTGCCTTCACCTGCTCTTCCCACGTCGCGCCATACCCAGCGCGCGCTCTCCCGCTCTCTCCTCACTACCGCCCTCTCTCTCTGGGCATCTTCTTCTCCGACGACAGTCGATATGACTGTCGCCCTGCTCCGGCCCCCCTCGTCCCTCCAAATAGGTACAGTTCTTCCCTTTCCTCCTCTCTTTCTTTTCCCTACTTTAATTTGCTCAACCGCCCTCCGACCGCGCTTAATCACCCTCATCTTCTCCATCTCCGGCCACCCTTCAGCGAGACGTTCCCATCGCTCCGCAGCCCCATACGCCTCGCCGACCCTCACAGAACCTCTGCCTCCTCACCCTAATCAACCTCCGCTCACCCATTACCTCTCCACACCCCCACCATACTCCACCGAACAAACCCATTCTCGCAGCCACAGTCTGACCTAGCCCCACCACCAAACACCATCCCACGACCTGCCACACCCCGCACCACCTTCGCCTTGCCACGGCGAAGGTCCCCCGCTTGTTTGATTAGGCCGAAGGGCCGTATTCCTATCTAACAGGTTCGTTGCTCCAGCCGCCATTAGCGACAACTGAAGTAGCTTCGAGGCAAGCTCCAGGCCCTGCAGCCCTAGATTCCCAGGTGCTGCAGGTTGGGGTGAAGTCCACGAAGGCTTCTGCCTTTTCAGTTGGCCCAGACATCGACTGCAGCTGATCAGAGGGAGAGGTGGAGTCGTCCTGTGGGCGCGCGCGAAGGCAGCAGAAGTTAGTCCCACATCGTGGGATTTCGAAGCCGCGCACCCGCATAAAGGCAAAAAGTGCCTTAGACTGTTTGCCTCCTGACCACGGGGTGAGGTCCCTCTCACCCACTCGACTCGGCCTCGTCCGCGACAGCCCCACGCGGACCTGGCCCGACCCGTTTACCCGACCTGCACTCCTCCCCCACCACCACACACCGGTGGGCCTGCACCCGGGCGCGACCCGTACCCGACTACCCGGCAGCTCTGGGAGAGCTATCCTATGAGTGAATTCTGAGAGAGAGAGACGCGGGGGAGGGTAGAGTAGGTTTTGCCCTCTGACCAAACTGCGAGTGTGCAGGCACAAGAGAAAAGAAGAAGAAGAGAAGGCAGACCGTAGAGGAAGAAGAAGAAAGAAGGAAGGAGGACGCACTGTAGCAGCGGGTTACTTAAGTCGCATGATTGAAAAATCAGATGACGCTCCGAGGATGAAGAAGATGGAGAAGAAAAGAAGAACAGGACCGCAAGAAAGCAAGAAAAAGAAGAACAGAGGAAGAAAAACAAAAGAAGAGAAGCAGAACAAGAGAAGAGAAGAAAAGAAGAAGAAGCTCTGAAGAAAAAGAAAGAAGAAAGCAAGAAAAAGAAGAACAGAGGAAGAACAAGAAGAAAGAAGAAAACTGAAGAACCAAAGAGAAGAGAAAAGAAGAAGAAGCCAACAAGACAAATTTTTCTCTCTCTCTCTCTTTATTTTTGTAATAGAAACTTTGTATCTCTAGAATACAGTTTTCTCCCTGAGTTCGACCTTGGGAGATCTTTTATTTTTCGAGTAAAAATTGTAATAGTGGCAATGACTATCTGTACTACAATGCCATTTCTATAACAAAACAACAAAACCTAGTCATACAGCCACTACCCACACATTCTACAACCACCATCTTCATCACAATCCTACCACCTCTACATGACCACCACTTTCGCCACCCATTAATCACCACCAGCAAGCACCTCCAATCACCCTCCTACTCTTATGCACACACTCCCTCATTCACCTCATGCTTGCGCACAAACTCTCCCACAACACTCACTCTTCTGCACACCTTACTTGTGAACGCACATCATTAATCCACTCATGCACACCCTTACGACACCCCTTACTCCACTACCACCTTCACCACATAACCTATAACCCACAACCATCATTGTCCTAACCATAATCCCAACCTTGTCCTAATCCTATCATACTTATCCTAATCTCCCTACACCCATAGGATACCCATCATTCTATGTTTTCTTTCCTTTTAAGCTTTGTATAAGTTGGCTTGACCAACACTTTATTGTAATAAAATTTCAAGTGCTAATGTATTTGCTTTTTGTTCAATTAGTGTAAGTTTGTGTTCTAAGCAATAAAAGACAAGTTTCCTTAGTTGTTCAAGTTTTTGTTTCCATTTTCTTAAGCAAAAGACTAAACAAAAGAGAGTAGTGTAGCTTGTAGTCATAGTTTCATCTTGGTTGATTTAGTTAATTACTGAAAAGATTAAGAAAAGAAGTATCAATAGTCTAAAAGACCAAAAAGGCAATAAATCATTAAGTGGATTTCTAAGTGAAAAGATTTAAATTTTGCCTCCCTGAGGATTCGATCGAGACTCACCGCACCAAAATCAATTTCAAAATCTGATTCATGGTCTCGTTGTAAGTTTATATTGATTTACAACTTTACGTGAGTTTTCAAACTATGATGACGAATTAACAAGATAAAAATTCGCGTAGATTTCAGAACACCATTTTTGGCATCATTGGTGGGGAGGCAACGAGCCTCCTTTCTCAAGAAAAAACTGATTGTCATCGCCTTAGTCTCATTTAGTTTTATTTTGTGTCGCAGGTGAATCACTCCGAGGCGCTTCGCACGTAATGAGCACGGGTGAAGACCAAAGGTGTGTGCATATCTTCCCCTTGCATTCCATAAAAATATAAAAAAATCTTAAATATTCACAAAATCCAAAATAATTGAAAAAAAATTCAAAAAAAAATTGAACCAAAATTGGTGTGGTTTGATTGATTATTTGATCCACATTGAAAAAAACCACTTACATATCAACTTCTGAATATTCAGGCAGAACTAAAAGGCCAGATTCAAAAATTCACCATAGTATGTTCCTAGTAAAAAAAATTCTCAAATTTGAACTGGATGTAGGTGTTTAAACTAGCTTTCAACTACCACAAATTTCATGCAAAACTTCACATTGCACGGATTTTTAAAATTGACTGAGTGATGGTGTATCAGTTCTGTCCAGAGCCAATTTTCAGTCGGGTCTGTGAATTTGTTGGTACCTCCACACACCTTTGAATTGCATGAAATAAGTTTCGGTTGGAATCTTGTGTAGTTGTATACCCCAAGTAATTTTTCAAGAATTTTTAGAAGTGTGTAAGATGACTATTTTGTTGAATGTTCAGTAGGGATCAGTTTTGCTGTTCTAGACCCATTTGAACTGAAAATTCATGATAAAATACTAAAAGCCTTCCAAAATTCAATAAAAAATTGTTGTTGTGTTCCTAATAGGGTTTGGAACCATACCCATATTCGGGACTCATTCATTACTGTTTCCACTCAAAATGAATCAAGAACATCTCAATTCTGCAGTAGCAGTAGCATAAACTTAGGGTGTTGAAGCTTAGGATTTCGATCCATTAGACCCTACACCATTGCTTAAGCCTTAGTTGAATGTATTTCTGATAGGCAAGGTTGTGAATCCCCCATGTGTTGCCTTGGCCACCTTGCCTATACCAATTAAAATTGATTCACAACGTAACCTAACTAGCAACATCCCTTAGGCTCACATAGACAATAGGAGTGCTTAATTCAATAAACTACAACACACCCGTGTTTGTATCCCTTCAAGCTTCTCTCAATCAAGTAACAAGTGCAAGCCAAATAAAACAAAACTAATCACGGCTCAACCCTAAAATTCTTGGATTGAATTCCAAGTATCATTCATAAGGATTCAATTTCTTGACTTGAATTCCATTAATTAAATCAGGTGTCTAGACTGAGGGGTTGTGCCAAACGGTCGTGCTAAGGGAGTACAAAGGAACCCTACTGATGTAGGGAAGAACCTTCTCTCTTATTCCCCCTTAAGTAATTTGGCTCCATTGACTTAGGGAATGCAAGTATTAATTCTTGTGTTTGGTAACTTTAAATCTCAAATACTTATCATTTAATTATTGTCTAAACCAATCAATGTTGCACTTCAACACTCCTCATTTGTGCCTTGCCCTTGTATGCGAGGCAGAAGGTCACTAAGGCCTCAACTTGTTGGGCCCCTACAACATCATCGTAGGAGGACCTCTTCTACTCCTCCAATTCTCTCTTTCCCTTCAGCAACAATGGCTAGAGAAAACCCCCGCCTCAAGGATGACCCAATTGGTTTCCTCTAGACACAAATGGCTGCATCTGAGCAGCACGAAAAATAGCAATTGGAATTTATTAAGAAGACTCTACATGATATGCAACATCCACCACAACCAAGGTTACTGTGAGACTTTTATGATCCAGCCGCACTCCAAGCGCAGCTGTATGTCCAATTACTCGAAGATAGGGATGAATTTGAACTAAATCCCAATGTTATAAGTCTAATTCAAACTTATTTTCATGGAAACTCACATGAAGAACCTTTTCAACATCTTGAAGACCTAGGTCAAATTGCTGAAACAATCAGACCTAGGAATGTTGACCTTGGATTAGTTCTTATGAAGCTATTCCCTTTCTCTCTAAGGGATAAAGCTTCACATTGGTTCAAAATAATTTCTAGGCCTATTCATACTTGGGAAGAGCTCCGAACTGAATTCTTTCAAAAATTCTTCCCCATAGGAAGGACTAACACAATGCAGTGTGCTATCACAACTTTCTCCCAATCTCCTAGGGAGAAGTTGCATGATGCATCAGAGAGGTTCCAAGACCTTCTCTAGAAGTGTCCCCACAATGAGGTACCCCATAGTCACCTTGCATAGCTATTCTACCATGGGTTAGATGACACCCATAGGTACTTAGCTGATGCTTCCAGTGGAGGTAACTTTGTCGCCAAGGATGAGGATAGTGCATTCAAGTTATTTGAGTCCTTGATAGAAAACTCAATGAATGCAGCATCTATGAACCAATTTAATTATTCCAATCATCCCAAAGCATATGAGCATGAGGTTCAACTTGAGTCTGTTCGTGCTAACATGAACCTCATTGCATCAAAATTGGACAAGTTGGATTTATTAGACAGGAAATTGAATGAGTTGATTCAAAACCAACATACCATTTCCATTGCTGCAACTTCTTCCTCTCTAGCCCTTCTGATGAAACCTATGTTCTCGTTGGGGACTCACCTTTTTCTTCTTCACGGGCCCATTCTCTTCAAGAGCATGTGAACAACTGGATTTAGTCTGCATTGATCAATGTTATCCATATTCTCCTAATTTCAACTCCTTTGATGGATCCACTTCTATGATATCTTCAGTCCATAAAGTTTTCAATGCAATACAAAGATATGGATGCATCAACCCACACTTTGAGGCCTACAACCTTGGATGACGCTAGCATGCAAATTTTTCCTGAGCTGAAAACAACCCACAACCAAACCCATCTACTCAACAACAACTCAGACCTTATGTGACTCAGCTGAAGACATATTAAAGGTAGCTGCTGCAACAACCACAACATTAGCGGTCACAAGTGGCCAACCAAATGGAAAACATAACCAAGACTTTAATGCAAATGATGAAAGTCTTGGCAAATTATAACCAAAACATGCAATCACAGATTAATCAACTCTTCTAGTAGACCAGAGCCCATGGGACTCTACTGCCTCAAACCCTAAAAACTTTCAAAACTCGATTGCCCAACCCAGACTCAACATCCCTCAAGGACAAGTTCATGCCATAACACAAGCACCTATCATTCCACCTGGTATTCCTGCACAACCTGGCCCATTGCTGCCTACACCTATTTCTTCTACTCCCCCACCATATGGACCACACACTACTGCAAATGCCATTACTTTAAGAAGTGGAACTACCACGAAGGATCCTCCCTAAAGAAAGGATCCTGGTCCATCTAGACCACCTCCTCAGGAGGTTCTTCTTCTTCTTATTCTAACAAAGAGCCACCCAAGGAGACAAGGGAAGAAAAAGGCAAACAACCCATCATTATAGACTCAAAGATTCCTATCCCTTCCCCAAGGATTTAATAAGAGAAATTAAGAAGAAAGCTATGGGTATAAAAGATCATCAGGACCTCAAATCCATGTTCAAGGAAGTTCATATAAAGGTTCCCCTCCTCGATGTCATAGAACATATTCCTCCAATTGCCAAAATTTTCAAGGATTATTGCACACCTAGGAAAAACACAAAAGAAAAGATTGAAGAGGCAGTCTTGTCTCAATAGGCAAGTGTAGTTATATTGAGTGATTTTCAGCCTAAACAAAAAGACCCAAGAGCCCCATTGATCTCTTGCAAATTACATGATGATCCATTTGACATGGCACTTTTAGACCTAGGATCATAAATCAATTTGACCCCCACAACAGTTTATGACAAACTTCGATTTGGGGATCTGAAACCAACCATTGTTGTAGTACAATTAGCGGATCAATCAATAAAAGTACCTTAAGGAATAGTGGAAAACATGCTTGTTAAAGTCAATGGATTTTGTTTTCTGACAGATTTTTTCATTTTAGATATGGAGGTTCCCATAGATCTTCGCAATTCACCTATTATCTTAGGTTGCTTATTCCTAGGATTGCTTAGGCTAACATAGACTGTGCATTAGGATGCATGGAAATGATGGTCGGAGGTCAAAAGATAAAAGTAGATATATGTAGGGCTAAGAAATTTAAATATAATGATTCAAAAAGTGAAATAGAAAACATGTACATGGCCCTAATCGAGGATGAATCAAATGAGTCTAATACTTCTACCTCCCTGACCATTTTAGAATTTGATTCCCAACCTTACTCAGATGAATTAGATCAAGAATCCCCCTATGAGAGAAACATACAAGAAATTTCAGAACTCTTGGGGATAACATATGAGGAATTGCCTGAGGAATCAAGGGATTCAGTAGAATCATGGGGTTTTAAGGAGCAATCAATTGATTTCATGAAAGAAGAAACAATTGTGGGGAATGAAATTTTAGATATTACAGATTTTCATGGGGAAGACACTGCTAACCCAAATAAGATTGAATCAACTGGGAACTCCATTTTTAAGATTAAATAGAGAGACACTCCCAGGACTAATTTGAATTTAAGACCTAATTCTTGGGAAATACCTTATGTACATGGAGTCAAGTTTTCATTTTCCAGCAACCCCATTGAGGTTGAGGAGGATGAGGATTATCCCTGCAGCAATTCAATCAATTATGAGCAATCCTCAGATGAGCTTATTAGCTTGGACTCTAATGAAGGGATTTCAATTGACTTGGTCCTACCCCACACTACTATTGATGATTCTAATGACCTGGGGCATTCTGCTTCCACTAACTTCACAGTGGGAATTGAATCCACATCTACTCCCACTACACTTAATCCTCACCCTTCCTTCCCCCTCTATCATGGGTCCTGAGAGGCCCATTTCTAAACTTGATAGTTTGCAATTGAGCAAACCTACTTCTGCACCCACCACTTCTAAACCTAACCCCCAATCAGCTTTGATTGAGCAAAATGTAGAATTCCCATACACAATAGATTAGGGAACAAATCATGATCCTACTACATCAAATGGGTGGCTTGAACCCAAAAAGGAAATAATCTCTACTAAGGAGAACACATATGGTGATTCTGACTTAGGTTACTCAATTCATTCTAATGAAGATTTTGAGGCTTCTGGCACTGAATTTCCTTTTTACCAAGCTCTGCCATTATCTCCATATGACTTGCAACTTGAAGAAATTATGATCTTTGACATGAGACAATAATTCTTAGAGCTTACATGGACCCATATGACCATGACTCAAAATCTAACTTGGACATAAATTTTCTTCTCCCCTTCAATCCACTTTTTCTTTGGAACTGGGTTATTGGTAACTTCCATGAGAAAAATCAACAAGATGAACCCAGTTACCATATTCCCTATACATCTTCTCCCAGTCCACACCATGGCCTGAAAAGACCATTTGGTGTTGGATTACACCACCAATTGGTTCATATTTATGGAACTTTGATTTTAGGGCCAAATGATCACTTGCTATTATTATCATGCCCAAACCTTCCTTCTATAATCACCAATCCATCTTCAGTTGAGCCTTGCCCAGCTGGAGGAATAAAATTTAGCCCTTGTTGGGAGGAAACCAACACACCTATAAATACTTTATCTTTCTTTTATTCTCTAGGTATTGGAAGCACTTACAAGTACAACAAATTCAGGTGCTATCTATTCCTCTATATCTCCATTTTCAATTTTGCATGAGGACATGCTCATACTTAGCCATAGGGTGGCGGGAGAACAAAAGATTAAATATTCTGCCAATATCTAGAGTTTTTCACTTCTTTCAAAATAATTGAAAATTTAAAAAATTCAAAAATGAGAAAAAAATATATTTTTAAGCTTTGTATAGAATTACCTACAAAAGAAAAAAAAATTGAAAATTGATGAAAATTGAAAAAATGTGTGTTAGCAATGTACAAACTTATCTATGGAAAAGAAAAAAATGTAGATATACAAAAACAACAAAACAAAATAAATTGAGTCAAGATAAGACTAATGGCTATTAAGAAGTCACCAACCTTGAGAAATAATGCAATTAGGGTTTTGTCACCTAGACTCTTCAAGTCTAGTGACTTAATTAACATAGGTGTCCACTATGATGTGGATTTTTTCTTGAGTCCTTGCCACCTTAAATAAACTTGAAAATACTAATAAATTAGGATGATAAGTACACGCCTTATCAATCCACTCTCTACTTTGGAAGGCTTGAAAGCCTAAGCATCTACACACAAATTACACTAACTCATTGTTAAGTAGTTATAATGGGAGCTAGAGCACCATTAACATACAAGAGTAGTATGTCTAGCAAGTTGTCATGGGTTTGATGCCCCATTGGCCAGTTGTTCAAAGCCCAGCTACTAGATCTATCTTGTAAACCATTGCCTTTAGGTACATCTCAGAGTAAGGAAGCCACCTACTAAGAGAAAAATTAGAAACACCCAAAAAATGATGATATGTGAAAAAATTATGTATAGCAAAAAAATTATAGTTGCAAAAAAAGAAAAGAGAGAAAAAAGAAGAAAAAGCACTAGAAAAAAGATTAGCATATATGAATAAGAAGAAAAAAGTTAACATAGCCACACCTACACACAAGAATGGCTGGCAAATTACTGTGGGTTTGATGCCTCATTGGCTATTTGTCCAGAGACTAGCCCTTACTCTCTTACCATAAATAAGGCAAAGTGGCAAAGTAAAAATAAACACACCTATGCAAAAGGGGTAGGGAGATGCTACATGGTTGAAATGATAAACCTAAGGGCATCACTTTTCCACTAAGGTCGCCTGGAGTTTAGGGTTATTTAGAATCCATTACAACCACCTTCCAATGAGTCACACTTTCACTAATTGACACTTAGTACTTTTGAGTCTTTGAATCTTGGGTGGATTGAGTAGTCGAAGGAAAGTTACCCCGAAACCCTAAATAAAAATAAAAAAATTATTATTATTATGAGAGAAAATAGAGAAAGAGAGAAAAATTATAAAATAGGTAAGCATTTGAGGGTCTATATTTTGGCAGACACCTAGGTATTATTGAGTCTCTGAGGATGAAATCCTAAGTATTAATTCACAGGGTTGGTGACAACTGATATTGGGATGTTTGAACCTCGACTCAATGTCTTTCCAATTTTGTGCAAAAAAAAAAAAGAAAGAAAAAAATTCTAGTTTTAATCAATCATACATTCAAATGCTAGGGAATAGCAAGATTTAGGCATGGAGGTATGATTACGTAGTAATCATGGGTCCTAAAATGACTAAATTAGGATAAATACCTAGCTTACATTGTAAATAGAGCATGCATTTCATGCATATCACGCATCTACATTCCTATATATTCTTAATCTATTTCTTCTATTTTATGGGCCTATTATTAATACTGTCAATTCATGTATATAGGTCCATAGGAGAGGAGCGAGATTGATGCTGAATTGGAAATGTGAGGAAACATGCGACAGAGCACTCAACAACAGATTCCCACAACAAATGAGGTGGAGACGGGAGATACATGCAGATCAAATCAAGGAAGAGAGGTAGACAAGCCAAGACCAACTCGAGACAAGCCAAGAAAATTCACACATCATGCAAATCATGCACTTAACTCTAGCCAATCCACTCAACCCAACACACTCTAATTACACAAACACACCCATGTGTACACATATTGAATTCTAAACACATGTGTTCACTTTGCAATGTATATACGTACACACATATGTACACACCTAATTCACCAACTAACACACCATTAAATCCCCCACACACTAGGCCCAACACGACATCTTTTTTTATTATCAAATAGCACATCCAATTCTAGTCCAACACCTACCCTTTTTATAGGCTTAATACCATCACCTAAACTCCCACCTAATTACCTATCCTAGCCCTCATTAACACCCAACTAACCACCCTTAATCTCACAATTAGGAAAGAAACCTCTAGGGCCTTCTACACTCTTCCCCCCTCCTTAAGGTGCACCTACTCCAGCACCACAGCTGGTCCCCCTCCCTCTCTCCTTTTGAGTAGCTCCTCCCCATTCTCTTCTTACTCACTACTCCATCCACATCTCTGCTTCTCTCCTTTAGTGCCTAGCGACCTCATGGCCTTCTCCGGTCACCTCCATATTAAGGCAGTGTAGGCTTCAACCCATGATCAACCACTTGTATTCTCCATAGCCGACAACTATAGTGACCCTCATCGGCATGGACATCTCATATCTCCCTCTTTTTCTTCTTTTTGGTAGCTAGATTTTCTTTATAGCAAGTGGATAGTTAGTTTGCTTCCATTTCCATTTTTATTTGCTTTTGAATCTTATGGTTTTAGTGTAATTTTGTTGCACTTATCATACACACACGAGCTGCACACTTCTATCCCCACCACTATCAACCACCGCCGGTTACTACCTGATTACGCAATAATCAAAGGTCTTCTCCCAAGACTTAGCCACCCTTAGATTAGGTCACAGCACCCTAGGAAGTCATAAAACCCTAGTTCCAACCCTTATCTGGACATCCAAATAAGTTATAGGACGTCCAGGACCCTTAGCCATCTCCTGCACACCTCAAACCCACTTCTACAGAGTTATTGGACATCTAGACACTTTGTTAGACATCCAATTTCTGCAGAATACCCAAAACAGAACCTAGATTTTCCCCTGACTCAGATTGGACGTCCAGAACTAAAGTCTGGACTTCTGATTTTTTGAGTATAAGTTGTCTGATTTTGTTTTTGGACATCTGGGACTGGTCTCCAGTTCTAGTTTTGAGATTCAAGCCTTGATCTTGGATTTCTAGCTCCCTAGACCTAATCCTAACCCCATAGGAACCTAAATTAAGGTGTCCTAACCCTAGTACATCACCTCTAGACCTACCTAAGGGCATAATTAGGTCCTCACCAAACCCAATTGACTTAGATCAAAGTCAATTACCTTCACCTAAGTCAATTGGACTCATTGAGTCCAATTGAGCTTATATCTCAACCCACACAATTTCAATTGGACTTAGTGAGAGTCGAAGTGACCTAAACCCAACCTAATTGAGTCATTTCACTCTCAATTAGGTTCACACTCATTCAATTAAACTTAGGTTAAGTTTAATTGCAAATTTCCCTTAGCAATTAGGGTTTGTAACCCTAGTTCAAGGCATACACCTACCTAAACCCCTTAGGACATAACCTAAACCACCTAGCCACATAGGGCACGACCATACACACACACACACATCCACCCATGCACTCCCACACATCTAGAGTTCTCTAGAACTCTCTCCAAGTGGTGCCACTCTTGGTTGCCAAATTTAGCAACCAAGAGGCATTCAAATTGAGATCCACATTTTTTGGATCTCAAAACCACTTCTATCCTCTCATGGCCGGCCACTCTTGGGCTCTCTCTAGAGAGTTCTACACCTCTCTAGAGAGAATCCCTTAGGTCTATAAAAAGACCTAAGGGGTGGCCATTTGCACCCATTCACTTCCTTGGCTCCATACACATCCACCTCCACATAGGCTAGCCACTTCCACTCCATCTCCACAAGTTGACTACCACCATGAAGGACACCAAGCCAAGATGCTGGATCACTCCTCTCTCTCTCCAACGGTCGGCCTAACCTCCATTGGTCGCCCCTCATTCTCCTCCCGACCACTCCAAGGCCATCGGAGACCACCTCCGAATGCCCTTCTGTTCTGCTAGATCTAGATTAGTAGTTTATGCTCTTCATAGTTTTAATACTTTTAATTACTGCTTAGTAGGGTAGTTCTTATTCTCCCCCAATGATGCATGTAAAATCCCCCTGTAGATTCTTGTATGCGATTGTTTTCTGATAGCTAGATCTATATTTTTAAGCATTCATATACAAGATTTCCTCTACTAGTTCATGTTGCAACACTCTCCAAATGAAAGAATGAAAAGTATATTTTCTATATATATATGTCTAATGTTTTGAAATCACCATGAACTTATTGATTGCCATCCTGTTTGCGTAATTCAAGTTGCCTGTTTTCACTTGTTTATCTATTCCACAACAAGCAGGTCATTTTCGGAAAATATAGAAAATCTGACTATAGATGCATTCTCTGTAAACAGTCACCACCTCATTAGAATCGTGTGCACAAAAACTCACACTTCACCTTTGTGATCTATTTAGCACACGCGCACGTAATCAGGGTTCATAATAGAAGTGGTGAAATTTTAATCAGAAGACTGGAAACTAGTGTGCGATTTTGAACAAAGTAGAGTGGTAAAAGATTGAATTCAAAAGTAAAACAAATGCCTCCCAGAGATGAATGACCAGGACTCAAAGTCTCGTTATCTTTTATTAAATATCTTTGTTTGATCGTATTGCGCACTATACTATGACGCATTTGTCTATCAAATACGCACGATACGCTTCTCCAAACACTACCTTCCTCCCCTAACACTGACCATCTCACCCACTCGACCACCGGCCACCACTGTCAACCACGATCCAAAGCCACCAGCTACAGTCATGCTCACCACCACCCTTACACTCTCCTTCTCCATCTTTTCTTCACCACAACTGACCACCACCCTTCCCTTCTTTCTCCTCTTTTCTAAATTTTTTTCTCTTATCCACACTGCAACATGCCGTCGAGCAGCCAACACTCCACCAATTTGCAGACATCAACCATCTCCTACTCTAGAAACACTAACACCCACATGGGCAGACCTTTACTACACGCACCTACACATGCTGTAGCCACCATCTTCATCACAATCCTACCACCTCTACACAACCACCACTTTTGCCACCCATTAATCACCACCAACCACCACCTTCAATCACCCTCTTACTCTCACGCACACACTCCCTCATTCACCTCATGCTCATGCACAAACTCTTTCACAACACTCACTCTTGTGCGCATCTAACTCGTGAACACACACCATGATCCACTCACGCACACCCTCATAGCACCCCGTAGTCCACTATCACCTTCACCACATAACCTATAATGCAGGACTAGCATTATCCTAACCATGATCCCAACCATGTCCTAATCCCATCATACTTATCCTAATCTCACTACACCCACAGCATACCCAGCCTTCCATGTTTTCTTTCGTTTTAAGCTTTGTATAAGTTGGCTTGACCAACACTTTATTGTAATAAAATTTCAAGTGCTAATGTATTTGCTTTTTATGCAATTAGTGTAGTTTTGTGTTCTAAGCAATAAAAGACAAGTTTCCTTAGTTGTTCATGTTTTTGTTTTCATTTCCTTAAGCAAAAGAATAAAAAGAGAGTAGTGTAGCTTGTAGTCTTAGTTTTGTCTTGGTTGATTTAGTTAATCACTCAAAAGATAAAAAAAGTTTCAAAAGTCTAAAAGACCAAAAAGTCAATAAATTGATTTTTAAGTGAAAGAGTCAAATTTTGCCTCCTTGAGGATTCGATTGGGACTCACCAGACCAAAATCAATTTCAAAATCCGATTCGTGGTCATGTTATAAATTTATTTTGATTTGCAACTTTATGCAAGTTTTCAAACTGTGACGATGAATTAACAAGATTTCACAACACCACACATACCTATCTTTTGCTAGTCCTCAAGCAAAACACTAAGTGAAAATAGGCGGGAAATAATATTTACATAGGAAACATAATTGTGAGTTTTGAGACAAATCACATCAAAATCATCAATCTTGATTTTTCACCAAAATAGAGGAACCGTACATAAAATCTTAACGTTAGAGACTTAACAATTCTACATTACCGACTCAAATATGGACTGCCTAAGTCAAATATGAGACTTTATTAGCCTAAGACTTGGGTCACAAGTGCAATGTTTTATGGCTTTGTCAACCCACCCAAGGTTTGAATTGGACTCAAATTTTTAGCCATTGTGTGTGCAAATAGATAATTGACTCGTCAAATGGGACTCTGATATTTCAAAGGGACTAAGATCGCCTCTTCACCCTATTGGCCTAAGTCTTTGGATTTACCTTACTAAGGATTGGTAGCTTTCTCCCTACCCTTTTCTATCCTAAGGTCAACCTCTAAGGTATACCTATTTGAACTCCCCACCTTAGGAACCATCTACACCTAAAGAAGTGGGAGTGGTTCCATGTCGTGGCTAGATAGGTTCCTTTGCAATGTGCAAATGGTGGAGGCCTTCTAGCTAGAGAGAGTCTTAGCCTTGCCTTGCCTCTCTACGATCACACATAGATCCTATGGGACAGTGGGGACAGCTTGGTGGTGTCTTCTTATTTCAAATTTCAATAGTCGTGGCCTAGAGAAGATGGGTTCAAAGATATGATTTCTAATTGGTGGCAGGGTGATGAAAGATCTGGAAAGCTAGTTAATTATGGTTAATTAGTCATGTTGTAGTATAGTCGCAATCCAGACGAATGTCATTTTAATTATATACAATTTTTATTGGTTTTATTCCAGGTCGTTCATTGGGAGGCAGTTATTAATATACATCACTCTCTATTATCCAAAAATCATCTTTTATTCCAAAAAATGTTAAGTTTATATACAAATGAATGAATAATGAATGAAAGAATTAAAGAATGAATTAATCTAAGTCAGCTATATACAAGAATGAATTAATTACTGTTAATGACAATACCTCAAGAATATAAACAGGTAGAAAGGCATTAAAATTTAATCTAAATGAATCTAGGTTAGTTATATCTAATACTATCTAAGTAATGCCTTAATATAGGCACAAAAAGAATATATATACACTAACATATTCGACTATATACACCGACGCTATAAACACCAATAAAAAAATCTTAAAACAAATATATACAAAAAGGCAAAAAGGATCATATACATACACTAGACTATAACTCAACACACACAACATATATATATACATACATCTTACACACGTACACACACTAACACACACTACAAACCATGCACATAACACTTAAGCATTTTCAACTCTAACTTAACCTTAGTTAACTTACACTTAGTAAAAAATTTGGGATTTGCAGGCCCAACCCTTCACAAGATCAACAACCCACAAGGGCTGGATCAACCACTACTAATCTTGGGCCTTAGTGTTTATTAGGTGATCTTTGCATAGTTTTGGGCCCGTACAGGCCCACATACATGACTCCCAACCCACTAAATGCACGCGCACACACATACCCATGCTCAGGATGTGCACAGCGCTGATGACCAGGAAGGTCCTCAGTGCATTTCATTATAAAATGGCACAGGCGTGCATCAACCCACGATGTGGGACTTTGGCGCCAAAATTGGATTTTGGCCAACTTAAGGCCTAAATTTAGTTGCTAAATACTTAATTATTTTAAAATTAAATTATATATATATAAAGCCTATATAGGGCTTTCTATTGGTATAGTTTATTTACAATAATTAAATATATAAATGTATTTAAAAATTCATTAGAGTTAGTGAAAATTAAATATTGGTTTATTGTTTAATTCGTTAATACAAGTATAAATTAATAAATTAATTGTTGAATTGACTTATAAATTAGATAATATACATAATTAACTTATTATTACAGATTTTAAATTTATTTTTAGGAATTTATTTCAATTTATACACATTTAAATACATGATTTACATAGATATAGATATATATAGAGTATAAATGCTATTCTACAATATAAATAGGTTATAAACATACTGAAATTATTTTCAATTATAGTATACAAGTACACAAAATACTTTATTTCAATTAATTCATTAATTTAATAATTTAAATTATTTTAACTTACTTGTATACCTAATTAACTTATGAACATAATTATATACAATATAAAGATAAATAAATAAATATAAAGGTATGTTACTGTACAATATAATTACCTTAGGCTATATATACTGTTATAATTACAATTACAAATATATACATATTTATTTACAAATATATATAGATTATGTACATATAATGTAAATAGATATATATATATAATTATATTATTATAATATATATTTAATAAATCAATATAAATACCTACCTGTTGAAACGTCGGATGACTATGCTATTGAAGTTGCCTTTGAAAACCTGTCATCGTAGTTTGAATAGTGAAGAACTCGGGTTCAACAAATAAAATTTATATCGGAATAGAAATCCTAGGTCGAACTCAGGGAGGCTACGTCGATCAAAATTCGCAATTATATTATTTTATTTTTGTTTAAAGAGTGGAGTAATTACAATGCAATGGAATCAATATAAACAATCAGAGAGAGAGAGAGAAAGAGAGAAAACATCCACTTGAAGTTGCAAAATGTTTGTACATCTAAGAAAGCGATAAATTACACTAGAAAGTAGGAAAAGTTTTACAACTAGAAAGATGGAAAATTCTACTCTAAAAAGCTGAAAAAGGAATGGGAGAGAGAAGTTGTGCTCCTCGACGATCGCTTGGAGGACGAACCAGACGAGACAACACCTGGAAGACGAGGAACAGAGTGGGAAGAAGAGGTCGAGGCAGGAGGAACAAGAACGAGTCAGCACGTCATCGTCATCATGGGATCCGCTTCCAGAATGGGGGCAAAAAATTGAATTTATCTCTTGAGGAGCATCCTAGGTGTGGGACAAGCTTCTCTTGAGCTTTGGAGAGGGAGAGAAGAGAAGGGATGAGAAATTCGTATGGAGGGGGTCTCCTTTTATAGTTGTAAGGAGTGGGGGCATTTTGGACATTACAATTTGAAAAACATTAATTCAGGACCTTTAGTGATGGATAAATCCGTTACTAAAGGCCTGAATGTGGCCTTTGTGTGCGCGCGCCGCGAGCCTCCTTGCCTCTGTGTCACGCAATGCACATGCACGTCCGCACACTTACAACCGTCCGATCAAGAGATCGGATGGCTTAAACAATCCTCGCTCACACCGCACGCCCACATGCGATCACACGTCAGCGCACCCGCGCGCCCGCTCGCCCGCTCTCCAATTTGAGACACCTGCGGCTTCGAATGCGCACCTTGCATCTCACATAGCGCACTCGACCAACGTGCTACGGGCACTTTTGTGTCGCGCAGGTCTGTAGTCGTTGGATGAACATCCAACGGTGGAGAAGCGTTGATCAGATGAAAAGGAAAGGCTGAGGTGGGTCCTTGGGGCCGGTTGTGTGGCTAAGATGGGGCCACGTGGCACCATCTTGGCCGTCCATCTTCTAAGTATTGTCGATGGTGCCACGGGTGTCGGATTGGACCGATTTTCTCACCGTTAGGCTGCGATTGTTGATCCGAATCCATCCGTGTGGTCGGATTTATTGTTTGAGGTGCGGATTAACACCATCTTAGCCCATGATCTTTAGGGTTCCTCGGTCTCTATCTAGTGCTACGGATGTCCGATTAAGGCGATCTAGGAGTCGTTGAACTCCATTTGTCACCCTGATCAGATCCGTACGATTTGATCTTCGATCCAAGGACCTGATAAAAAGTCGCCCTGTCCCTGACCATAAAAAGGAGATAATTACTGTACAATTTATACACTTCAATCTAAATGCATGATTATGCATGTTATGCACTATTTACTATGTATGATGCTAGTGTGACACTAAGAACATGCATTAATAGACATTTTTTGTTAATCAGATGTATGCACATCACATCCCCATGCCTATCTTTTACTAGTCCCTAGCAAAAACTACATACTATTTATAAAAGAATTAGGTTGGATTACTTGGGCATAAGTTATTTTCAACATTAAGAAATTTTTTACTTACGATCTGAACTTTCAAAGACACAACAGCGCCCGAGTATTTGCCAAAATGTTGACCGCCTCAAGCCCTCGTCTTATTCAAAAAAAAATTTCTTTTTCTCATTTTCTTCTTTTCTAATTTTTTTGGATTTTTGAGTTTAGGGTTAAAGAGTGGCTTTCTACGGCCACTCAACCCACCCAAGATTTGATGCGAACCCTAAGTTCTAAGCATCTTATAGTGAATGTGATAGACTCGTTGATCAGCAATTAGAACAGACTTCGAGTTTCTATGCCTCTAGGTGACCTTAAAAAGAGAGTTCTGCCTAAAGGTGTATCTTTATGATCGGTAGCTTTCTCCCTACTTTTATTTTCATGGGGTCAACACAAGGGTGAATCCAGTGTATATCTCCCCGATTTATTCTACCTCCGCTTCTTCCTAAGTTTTTTGGAAATTTTTAGCGCATTTCTTGAGCTGGGTTCTGGGCAACCGATAGATGAGCTATTACCACTGACAACTTGCCAGCCATACTCGTACGGCAAAGTGTAGCTTATTTCTTTTGTTTTCTTTTTTTTCTTTTCTCCTTTTCTTTTTCTTTTCTTTTTGACTTCTTTTTTTCTTTTCTTTTTTAAGTAGGTGGCTTCCCTAGTCTAAGATTTACCTAAAGGCAGCAAGAAGAGAATGGTCCAGTGACTGGGCTCTGGATAACCTACTTATAGGTTGTTACCCATGATAACATGCTAGCCATATCACCCTAGAAGGTTCACTAGCTACCCAATTTTCGTTAAAATCGTCGATCAACAAGTCAGTGAAAAGATAGTGTATAGATTCATTAGACTTGAAGTTCCCTCAAATCAGAGGGTGAGTTGATAAGTCATGTACTTATCACCAAAACTTATTTAATTAAATTACAATAGAATTAAGATGGCAAGGACTCAAAAAATAAATCCACATTTTAGTGGATACACGGGCTAATTGAGCCCAACGACCTGAAGGGTCATTGTGTTCAAATCCTAATGTAATATTTCCTAAGATTGAAAAGTCCTAATGTCCATGTATTCCTTCCTAATTCAATTTTTTTTTTAATGTATAAATAAGAAGAGAAATAGAATTTACAAGAATTTCATAGAGCTGACAAAATGATTCAAAAATTAATCCACCCCCCATGCCTAGCTGATGCAATGTCCACATTAGGAAAAAGAGACATGAAAGGAAGGGTATAGTATGGAAGATATCACCTGAATATGAAGCTCGGGTCAGCTCTGAATCATATGTACAACTACTGAGTTTAATGCCGTCAGCTAGGCAAAGTCCAGCTAAAGAAGTCACAACATGACTAGAGCAACCGTGTCTGAGACGGGTTCTAGATGAGTACGGTCAATAACAGGCTTCAGACATTGATCGTTGACTTTGAATGAATTACCCATCTTTGGGTCAGAGATCTGAACGGCTCCGTTTGGAAAAATCTGGTCAATAATGAATGGGTCATTCCATTTCGACCTAAGTTTGCTGGGAAAGGGCTTAAGTCAAGAATCAAATAACCAGACCTTCTGCTTTAGCTTAAAGCTCTTGTGAAAAATCAATTGGTCATGTAGAGCTTTGGTCTGAGCCTTGTAGATCTTGGCATTCTCATATGCATCATTTCTAAGCTCCTCCAACTCAGATAGTTGGAGTTTCTTGTTCTTCCTAGCTAAACTCAGATCTAGATTACACTGCTTGATTGCCTAGAATGCCCTATGTTCAATCTGTATCGGTAAATGGCATGCCTTTCCATACACTAGACAAAATGGAGACATGCCGATGGCATTTTATATGTTGTACGGTAAGCCCAGAGAGCATCCTCAAGCTTTTGAGTCCAGTCTTTGCGATCAGGCCTAACCGTTTTCTGCAGAATATTCTTGATCTCCCAATTGGAGATCTCAGCCTGTCCATTCGTCTGGGGATGATAAGGGGTGGAGATTCTGTGATTAACCCCGCATTTAGCCAGCAAATTACGAAATTGGGCATTAGTGAAATGAGTGCCACCATCACTGATGATGGCCCTCGGAATCCCGAACCTGCTGAAGATGTTCTTCTTAAGAAAATTGATGACCACCTTGTGGTCATTGGTTCGAGTGGGAATCGCCTCAATCCATTTGGATACGTAATCAACAGTGACGAGAATGTACTAATGTCCAAATGAAGGAAGGGTCCCATGAAATCGATGCCCCAAACGTCAAAGATTTTGACAGGAAGAATTATGTTTAGGGGCATCATATCTCTCTTAGTTATTCTCTCGAGTGCCTGGCATCAGGAACATGACCTTGAGAAATCTTGGGCATCCTTGAATAAAGACGGCCAATAGAATCCAGATTGCAAAATTTTTATAGTTGTCGTTTTCCCAGAGAAGTGTCCATCACACACAAATGCATGGTAGAACTCAAGTATACTGTTGAATTCATTCTTCGGAACACATTGGCGAATAATCTGATCAGAGCCGATGCGTTACAGTTCAAGGTCCACCCAGAAGTAATATCTGGCCTCAAATTTGAGTCTATCCCATTGTTGCTTGGTCCAATCCTGAGGGATTTGACCAACAGCCAAATAATTAACTATGTCAGCAAACCACAGGGTTTGGACACCTGAAACTGTAAGGATGGTTTCATCCGAAAAAGTATCATCAATCGGGATGTCCGGACAAGAAGAATCACTTAGAAGTCTCGACAAATGACCCGCCACCACATTCTATACCACGGATTTATCCTTGATTTCAAGATCAAATTCTTCAAGCAGCAAAATCCAACAAATATGCCAGGGTTTGGCATCGTTTAGCCAAGAGATGTTCAAGGCCGAGTGGTCGGTATATATAATGACGTGAGACCCTAAGAGATAAGCCCTGAATTTTTTCAAAGCAAATACTACAGGTAGTAATTCCTTCTCATTCACAGTGTAATTAATCTGGGCTTCGTCCAGAGTTTTACTAGCATAGTAGATGACAGAGGGCTTCCTATCAACTTTCTGACCCAAAACAGCCTCGACTGCGTAATCAGAAGCGTTGGTCATGATCTCAAAAAGGGTTGTCCAAACCGGTGGTTACAACACTGAAGCACAAGTGACTACCATTTTAAGAAAATCAAATGCCTTACAGCATGATTCACCGAAATCAAACGGCATTTCTTTGGCGAGAAGATTGCTCAGAGGACGAGCAACCTTTGAAAAGTCCTTCATGAATCTTCGGTAGAATCCCACATGACCAAGAAATGATCGAATTTGTTTAACAGATGTGGGAAGAGGAAGTTTAGCGATAGCATCAACCTTAGCTTTATCCACTTCAATTCCCCGTTCGGAGATTAAATGACCCAAGATGATGCCTTCTTGTGTCATGAAATGACTCTCTTCCCAGCTAAGGACCAATCTTGTTTTGATGCATCGTTTAAGAATCATTTCAAGATTACCTAGACAAGAGTCAAACAATTCTCCAAAAATAGAGAAATCGTCCACGAAGACTTCCATAAACACTCCCACCATGTCAAAGAATATGGCTAGCATACACCTTTGAAAAGTCGCAGGTTCATTGCATAAATTGAATGGCATCATACGGAAAGCAAAGGTTCCGGAGGGACAGGTGAAAGTAGTTTTTTCCTGATCCTCGGGATGGATAGGAACTTGGTTGTATCCTGAGTAGCCATCAAGAAAATAGTACTTCTGCCTAGCTAATCTTTCCAAGATTTGATCAATGAAAGGCAGAGGGAAATGATCCTTTTTCATGGTCGTGTTCAGCTTCCTGTAATCATTTCAAGAACAAGTTGTGACAGATTCTCCTTTCTCATTAGTCACAACGGTAATCCCGGCTTTCTTAGGAACAATCTACACGGGACTTACCCAGGGACTATCAGAGATCGGATAAATGATTCCTGCATCGAGCCACTTAATAATCTAATTTTTGACCACTTCTCGCATATTTGGATTTAGTCTCCTCTGCATCTGGCGAGAAGGGCCGGATCCATCTTCCAAAAATATTCTATGATTACAGTAAGATGGCTCGATCCCCTAAGGTCATGAATGGTCCAACCAATTGCCTCCTTGTGTTCCTTTAGGACCTTAATCAGTTTAATTTCCTACCCTTTGTTAATTTAGCACTGATAATCACTGGGAGCATCTTGTGTGGTCCTAAAAACAGATATTTCAGATTCTCAGGCAATGGTTTCAATTCAAGCTAGGGTGGGCTAATGATTAAAGGTAAGGAAGATGCTGATGACTCATCAAGAGGAAGAGGTTGAGAGTGAACAAAATCAATAACCTCTTCAAAAGATGGCAGGTCTACCATAGAGGGTTGCGGGTCCAATTCATCATCAAAGGAGGAACTTTCAAATGCAGAAACCATCATACAAGTTTCAATATTCACATTATCGTCCTCAAGTTCCTCGATAAATCTACAATCCTCAAATTTATTAATCACCTTAAAAATATCCAATTTCATTCATTGATTCCCAAAGGCGATTTCCATGCTACCGCTTTCATAGTTACTGTTGGCCTTAGTGGTAGCCAGGAACGGATGCCCCAGAATGATGGGCATGTTCCTCAGATTTTCAAGTACATCCATGTCAAGGACAAGAAAATCTATAAGAAAATAGAAATCCTTAACCTTAACAATAACATCTTCAATAACGCCTCATGGATTTGTGACCGAACGGTCCGCTAACTGTAGTGTTACTGAAGTCGGCCGAAGTTCATCTATCCAAACCTCTCATAAAGAGAAGTCGAAATTAGGTTGATGGATGCACCCAAATCTAGCAGTGCTCTATCAAAAGTGTAATCTCTGATGACACAAGAAATCAATGGAGCACCTGGATCTCTCTTTTTCTGAGGGAGGTGATGCAGGATAATAGAACTAGCCTGCTCGAAGAGTACTACCTTCCTCAAAACAGATTCTCTCGACTTACGCTTCTGTGTACAAAAATCCTTTAAAAATCTCGCGTAAGCTGGTATATGCTTGATAGCATCGAGGAGTGGGATTTTGATCTTGACATTCTTTAAAATATTCAAAAGCTCCTCATTACTATCAATAGACTTCTTCCTTGATCTAATCAAGGCTTCAGGAAAAGGAACATGAGTCGGATCTTTGGAACCAGGTTCCTGAGCCTTGATTTCTTCTCCAGAGTTCTCCTTTCTCTCCTCAGGTTCTTCAGGATTCGATAAATCAGAATAGTGCGGTTGTGGATCCTGAGTTTGTTTACCACTCCTCAAGGTAACAGAATTTGCGGATGCATATGAGTTTGGGTCTTGGGGAGGGTTAGGAAAGATTGGAGGGCCTTCATTAGCTAGGAATCATTGATTTGCAAAAGAAGAACAAGAGGAAGGACCCTGCTCAACCACCTGAGCATGTGTGTGTGGGTCCCTCTGATTTTCGTACCCATGGGCTTGATTGCCTGGATTCATGATATTTCGCAGGTTGGGTATGGGTTGAGAAGGTAGAGATCCGGGTTGACGAGAGTTAGCTATGAGCCTGGTTTGCAAGTTGTCAAGCGAGGTTTTCATTTGCTGCATGAGCTGGAGCATGGATCCTTGCATCTCTACCATTTGTCGGTTCAAATCAACCTACCCTACGGGTTGGCGGGCATTCCAAGCTGGCTGATTGACCTGATTCAGGGGCAACTGAGTATAAACATGACCCTGACCCATTGGTCATTGCGGAGCATAATTGCTAGGTAGGAATTGGGTCTACTGTCCTGGGTTTTTCTAGGAGAAGTTAGGGTGGTTTCTCCAACCTGGATTATAAGCATTGGAGTAGAGGTTGGATCTAACATTCTCCTGTACAGCATAAACATCCTCATAGGGTGAGGATGGAGAGAAAGAAAGGGAAGGATCAGACAAACTGGGATCAAAGGCCCCAGTTTGGAACCTGTGGGGTTCTGAATAATTCTGGCTCACAGGTTGAGCCGCATCAAGTTGATTCACGAACTCCCGTCCAAAAAGAGCTCACGATGAATAGAATCCCAAATTCTGGAATTGAGTGGATTAAGAGTTGTTCATTGAATTTCCAGCCATCCACTCTTCCATTCCCTTGGCAACCAAGTACACCTTATCAAGTTTATTACAAATCAATTCCATATCGAATGAATGAGAGTCATGAACTTCATTAACATTCGATCTGGGTTGCTAAGACCGAATAAAAGTATCCATGGAGGCATGATTGATTGAATTCTCACTCATTTCCTCAAATAAATCGTGCGTGCTATATGAGTCTTTGTTGAGGAAATTGGCTCCGCAAGAAGCGTCCACGTGATTTCTGAGTTGCTCAATCAACTCGTGGTAGAAGATCTACACGAGCTGCCATTTCGGCACCTCATGGTGTGGGCACCTCTGCAATAGGTCCTGGAATCGCTCCCAGGCCACATGAAGCTGCTCCCCCAGCCGCTGGGTAAAAGTAGTGATTGCCCATCTCAAAGCATTGGTACGTCCGACAGGGAAGAATTTCTTCAGAAAGGCCAATTTTAACTCATTCCAAGTTGCAATTGGTCTTCCTATAGTCCTGTATAAATGAGTGACTTTATCCCTAAGAGAGTGGAGGAAGAGCCTCATGATCATTTTCTCCTCATTCACGTTTCGCGCCTTGGTGGTCTGGACCAAAGTGGTCAAGTCCTCCAAGTGCTGAAATGGGTCTTCAGAGCCAAGCCCATGGAAATGTTTGATCAAGCTTAACACCTGAGGCTTGATTTCTATGTCTCTGGTAGGAATCTGGATGCCGGGATGTTCCCATAATTTGATGGATCATAAAAATCCTTCAAGGGCTGAGCACCTTGCATTCTCTAGAACCATTCTTGCATTCTCTGCATTTGTTCCAGCTGCCTTCGAAATTCCTCCTGTGCATCCTGGGAAAGAGGAGGCTGTTGATTGGCCATGGGATCGTTTTGGCTAAAATCCAATCTACGCCTCCTAGAACACTCTAGTGGTCCTTCCAATCGGGGATTCAATGACCTTCTTCCCAACATAAACTAGGAAAAGGTCGAAAGGACTGGGGATAAGAACCCTACAGCACAACAAAATAAGCTTGTCCTTAAGTGGGGTAGCCTAAGGATCTACAGACTCCCAGAACCTGCCTTAAGATTATAAACAATTTACTTTACTTATGTCTGTTCAATCCAACCAATTAGAAGGAGGGACTGGGGAGAAGGTTCCTCCTTCGGCTTGTGCCTCCAGTTCCTAGTGTACCCCCCAGCCGTGGTCATTTGACGCTACTCCCCTAGCTAGACATCAGATTAATCAGTACAAGTAGGTTAATCGTAAACAATCTCAGACTAGGCCCCGAAGAGCGAATCAGTCCTTAAGGCCAACGTCTACTCAATTTTATTGAGGCCTGGGATTGTAGTGTTTATGGAATGTGATGGGCCCTTAAAATGGGTTGTGCCCTTAATGATTGATTGAGTATGTGTATGTGCATGCAAAACCAGGGTTTTCAAGGAAGATTATTTGTGATGGGTAGATTTTAATGTTCAAATCTTGCTTAAGTAACTTTTAAGGTTTAGAATTAAGTTGATTTCAATCAAGTTTGAGGCAAACCAGGTTTTCAATCATGGGTGAAGATTACTTTCCTTTTAAAATCAAAAATAAAGTGGAGTGCCTGGTATGAACCTAGATTGAAAACCCTAAGAGGAAGCTACTTGGTGAGTTGATTTTACGTTGAGTGGTGCGGCCTAAACAACTCAAACAATTGGCCACAATTGCACCACTAAGTTAGGCACACAGAAATGGTTAACCTAGAATGATTTCTACTCTTTTATGTGTTGATTTGTGTGTACCAGTTCCACAGATTAGAATCCGATTGAGTAGAAGAAAATCAAGTAGGTTAAGTGCCTTGAATGTGGGTGTATGTTGTGTGTATGTTGAAAATTACCACACAAAATTATCTTTTTATTTTTTATATAAGCAAAGGTGAAATGTGAGTATGAGTGGAAATCCAAACAACCAAACTAATCCTAAGATTTATGCAAACACCTAGGTTAATTGGAATTTGAATTTAATGTGATGAAATGAAATCTATTGAGGGGCAAGAATGGGGAGCACTTACAGTCGTCTTCAACTGCACTTTACTCTGATCTACCACTTGACGATTCCTTAATAGAGGTCTCTGCAAAACAATAGACATAAGAGAAAGCAAGTTAGAAGATAGTAAGGTGCGTGAAATGCAAAAAGAAGATCGGAAAATCGTTGCCTCCCTGGCAATGACGCCAAAATGTTGAAACAACAAATGACTATGCTATCAGAGTTGGTTTTGAAAACCTGTCATCGTAGTTTGAATAGCAAAGTACTCGGGTTCAACAAATAAAATTTATACCGGAATAGAAATCCCGAGTCGAACTCAGGGAGGCTACGTCAATCAAAATTCGCAATTATATTTTTTTGTTTTTGTTTAAAGAGAGGAGTAATTATAATGCAACGGAATCAATATAAACAATCAGAGAGAGAGAGAGAGAAAATATCCACTTGAAGTTGCACATCTAATAAAGTGAGAAATTACTCTAGAAAGTAGGAAAACTATTACAACTAGAAAGTAGGAAAATTCTACTCTAGAAAGCTGGAAAAAGGAACTGGAGAGAGAAGTTATCCTCCTCGATCGCTTGGAGGATGAGCCGGACGAGACAACGCCTGGAAGATGAGGAACAGAGTGGGAAGAAGGAGGTCGAGGCAGAAGGAACAGGAATGAGATAGCACGTCGTCATTGTCGCGGGATCCCCTTCCGGAATGGGGGCGAAAAATTGATTTTATCTCTTGAGGGGCATCCCTGGTGTGGGACAAGCTTCTCTTGAGCTTTGGAGATGGAGAGAAGAGAAGGAAGGGATGAGAAATTCATATGGAGAGGGTCTCCTTCTATAGTTGCAAGGGGTGGGGGCATTTTGGACATTACAATTTGAAAAAATTAATTCAAATAATCCGTCACTAAAGGCCTGAATGTGGCCTTCGTGTGCGCCCACCGCGTGCCTCCTCGCCTCCGCATCGTACAACGCACCTCCACGTCCGCACCCTTACAACCGTTCGATCAAGAGATCAGATGACTTAAATAATCCCTGCCCACGCCGTGTGCCCGCATGCGATCACGCGTCAGCGCCATACGTCTGATCGCACGTGAGTGCTATCGCTGGTGCAGCACCACACGATCTTCATCGCACGACTCCGCTCGCCACGTGCATGCTCTCCCGCTTTCCAATTTGAGGCGCCTTCAGCTTCGAATGTGCACCTTGCATCTCGCATAGCGCACTCGACCAACACGTTGCAGGCGCTTTTGTGTAGCGCACTTGTTTTGTACATGCAGGCCTGCAGCTGTTGGATGAACATCCACCGACAGAGAAGCGTCGATCAGATGAAGAGGAAAGGCTGAGGTGGGTCCTTGGGGCTGGTTGGGCAGCTGAGATGGCGCCACGTGGCACCATCTCTGGCCGTCCATCTTCTGAGTATTGTGGATGGTGTCACGGGTGTCAGATTGGACCGATTTTCACGCCATTAGGCTACGATCGTCAATCCGAATCCATCCGTGCGGTTGGATTTGTCGTCTGAGGTGTAGATTATCATCATCTTGGCCCATGATGTTTAGGGTTCCTCGATCTCTATCTAGTGCTACGGATGTCCGATTAGGGCGATCTAGGAGTCGTTGAACTCCAATCGTCGCCCTGATCAAATCCGTATGGTTTGATCTTTGATCCGAGGCCCTGATAAAAAGTCGCTCTGTCCCTGACCATAAAAGGGAGACAATTACTCTCCAATTTATATACTTTGATCTAAATGCATGATTATGCATGTTATGCACTATTTATAATGTATGACGCTAATGTGACACTAAGAACATGCATTAATAGACATTTTAGGTTAATCAAATGTGTGCACATCACTACCTAAGTAAATAGAATAAGTATATAAGTTATTTACATATATTATAGATATATAAGTTACTATATACAATTAACTTAATATTATATTACATACAAGTATAAATACTATATACAAGGTATTTTTATGGATTTTTAGAAGTTTTCAAATTTTTTGTTGTTTTTATATTTTATAGAGATAGGGGAAGAGGATAGAAAGAAGAGAAGAGAAGAAGAGAACTCTCTTTTTGTAGTTTTTGCTTGTTTTCTTTTATTTTGAAGCAGAGAAGACCTAGGCATCTACTAGTATGTTCTACTAATTACAAGACTCAAAACCTAACCTAACTTGACACGCATCTAAAACGAAACCTAATATAACTCAAGACACATTTATTTTATTTTTTTACAACTATTTTTGTATTGTTCATGTATTTACAAGTTGGACAAAAATAGGCTTTGAGAAGGTTTTAAAACATGAAGTCAATCCTAAAAACTCATTCAAAGTGCTGGACAGAACAGATAAGGCTTTATAAACATTGAGACATTTGTAGCTACCAATATTAAACTCAAAATCATGATATCAACATTGAATTCACATTAAAGCACTGATAGATAGTTTTCAACCAATACATTTGCTAACAAAGAATTTTAGACAGATTTAACAAGCTCTTCAATTTAATTCATAGCAAAATAATTATACATGAATGCTTCTTACAAGTAATTCTCACATAAAATTATCTTGCAGAATTACATACAAGGTCAAGAACTTTAAGTCATCTTCATATTCAACTTACTGTCCAAACTGCTGTAGAACAAGCAAAGATCATCTCATTTGTGCATTTTAATTCTTGTACAAATATCTAGAGGATACTTCTCTACAAATTCCATTCCAGAAGTTTAATGCACAACTCAGACCATCTAAAAAATCTATTTAGAACTCAAGATTAATCACTCATGTAGTTCAGTTCAGCATGAAGTAACTAGTACTATCAAACATTTTAGATCAAGATTTTGGAATTCAAGAGCTCGAGGAAATCACTCAAGTAAAATCTCAGAATGTAAAAAATCACTTTAGAATCCAATTCAAATCATTAGAACTCAAATTGAAATATCAGGTATCAAAATCAACTTGAAACCTGGGTAATAAAACCCATAAATCTTAGATCTCGTTCAAATTAGTAAAAACCAAAGTAAAGTGTCGCAAACCATCTCTAAAAGGTATGAAATCATGAAAAACTAGATTCAATGCCTCAAAAGCTTCAAAAATCCTAATCAATCTCTTCCCTTATGCTATAGACAACATTGAGAAGAGAACACAACTTAGACTTCTCAATCCTTTGCAAATAGATCCAAGACCTTCATGAAAACCATTTGGACTTAATCAAACCTTCGACCATCAGATTAAAATGATTTGCATTAAATCCTAGTTGTCACCCTTCTATGTATTTGATCTGAATTCACTAAGGTGATTTGATTACCTAGAGTTCCTACACACTATCAATTAGTGTTTAGGATCTCAAAGCGATTCTGTAAAGCTAATTAGATCATTGCTAGGGTCTTAAATTAGTGCAACTGATTTTCCTTGTCACCTGTTACCTGGACAAACAGTATTCATCGATAAAATTAGGTGTGGAAAATCCAAGCAATAAAAATCTAATCAAATGAGTTTTAAGCAATCGCAATACATCCAATTAATCATAGATAAACTCAATTTCATCAATTAAATACAAATTGACTGCAATTGCTCCAAAAATCATTCAATTAACCATCAAAACCAAATCCAAAATAATCATTCAAATTCGATCAATTCAAACCAGGGGGACATTGGTGATTGTCTAGGCTAAATGGGATGCCCTCAAATTGATTTTGAGTGCTCCAACAGATCTAAAAGCTAATGAGCTTCATATCCATTGAATGCTCTGATGAATGGACTAATCAATGAGTAAAACATTGAGGGAAGAAGATGGACATGCTTGTGAAGTAAGGGGGGAGATCAATGATCCAATGAAAGTATGAATTGGCCTCTCTTGTCTGGATTGATCAGAGAAGGTGAATTGAGGGAGACTAAGATCTAAATCCAATCTACTCCTAATCTAACATAATTAAGCAATGAATTCTAATCTAAACTATCTAAACTACTAGAAATCTATCTAGAAAGCATATAAATCTAGCTAGAAATCAAGTAAACTTACTCTGATTGGAAGAATGGGATTCCTGGACCATGATCAGTGGTCAATGGTGACGAAGTTGAGGAAGGTCTCCAATGATCGAAAAGCCCACTAGTGGAGCTTTTGGGATGTCCCTTAGTGTTATGTGATCTAGTCGATGTGGATGAAGTGAGAGAGGGAAGGTGGCTGCTGTCACCAGTCATGGAGTGAAAACGGCAAAGGAAATTAGAGAGGGAAGAAAGGATCATCCCATGGAAGTAGGAGGGGAGTCAATAGGGTCACATAGGCGAGTGTGAAGGTCTTTTTATAGGAGCTGGGGAGCTTTGATCACCACACACAGTGGGCCATGGACATTAGGTTTGAAGGGCTAGGATGGGCTTGGAGCAGCGCAGGAAAGATTGAAGATGAATCATAGCCCTTGGATGAGATCTAAAAGCCAGCATGAAGATGCTCACACCGGGGATCAGGGAATGCTAGTAGGTCTACTGTTGGATCAAATCAGAATGAATGGATGGCTTCTGGAGCACATGTTCTTCACTGATGAATAGCATCGAAGAAGGTGCTCCTAGGTGTGTTGGTGAAATTGGGTGAGAAGACCAAAAGGTGAACCGGTGGAAAAGTTACGCTCTGGCCCATAAGTAGTAGGTTCTTAAAATAGAAAGGTCCCTAACAATTTTTAAACAAGACCTTATGGCTTGTACAATGGTCCCTGGAATGTTTTATGTGAATCAAATGTGAAGGCATGAGGACCTAAGTGTAATCCATGTAATCCAAGGTTCAAATGAGGTCAAAATGCTATGAAGTTTTTATGGCATGTTAGTTGAACATATTAAAAAATAATCCCAGAATTGATTTGTATTTTTAAGCTCACATTGTGTCTAATTGGCGTTCAAGGCATCCATTTATATAATTAATAGATAATCTCTCAAATATGACCCAATTATGTGTTTTTAGCACAAATTGAGTGTTGTAGGTCATTTTAATTAATTCCCATACTTAACCCATTTATCATATTAATATGATAATGTTTAACCTAGTTTCTAGCCTAACTTGGGCATTTTAGCTATGCTAAGCCACATCTCATCACAAGGCTTCCTTGAAGAGGATTTGGCTACTAGGTCCTTGGCCTCTAAACTTTGGAGGTTGGATTTCCTACTTGAAACGTCGCGGCAACCGGGTTTGAGGGTTTTGGTTTTGTTATAACGTTGTAGTAAAGCCGGTTATTACCAACATTTCAAATATAAATTTTTTACTCGGAAAATGAAAGAGTTCCCGAGGTCGAACTCAGGGAGCAAGTTGTATTCTAGAGATATACATGTTTCTTTTACAAAAAGAAAGAGAGAGGGAAAGAATTTGTTGTTTTTTTTTCTTTGTTCTGCAGAGGGGATGCTCTTCTTTTTCTCTTTCTTTAGATCTCCTTGTTCTTCTTCTGCAATGGTGATGCTCTTCTTTTTCTTCCTGCTGTTCCTGCTCTGGTGATGTTCTTCTTTCTTCAGAGCTCCTTGTTCTTCTTCTTCGTTCTGCAGAGGTGATGCTCCTCTTCAGATCTCTTTGTTCTTCTTCCTTGGTTTCTGCCTTGACCTCTCTTCTTCTTCTTTGTGGCTGCAGAGCTTCTGCCTTCAGCTACTAAGTCTTCCTTTCTTCTTCTTCTGCTTTGGCCATTGCTCTTCCTTCTTCTTCAGCCTGCCTTCTTTCCTGCTCTGGCTGCTGACCTTCCGTCGTCTGATCCGGTGCTTAGACGACTTAACTATGCATTTGCTACAGTGCAGCTCCTTCTTCTTCCGCGGGTCTTCTTCTTCGCCTGTACACTTCAGAGTTTCTCGTCAGAAGCAAAACCTACTCTACCCTCCCCCCCCCGTGTCTCTCTTTCTCTCTGAAACCACTCTTGGGAAAGCTCTCCCAGAGCCACCGGGTAACCGGGTTCGGATCAGGCCCGGGTCCAGGCCCACCGGCGTGCGTGGTGGGCGAGGAGTGCAGGTCAGTCGAGTCGGGTCGGGTCGGTTCGGGTCAGGTCCGCGGGGCGTGAGCGCGGACGAGACCGGGTAACCGGGCGGGTGAAGGGGACCTCACCCCGTGTACTGAGGCAGTAAGGCTATTGCACTTTTGCATCTTATGTCGCTGCGGCTCTTCAGGCGTTTCCGAGGTGGGACTAAACGGCCCACCTCAATTGCGCGCCCGCAGCGGGGAATTCAGCAGGAGATGGCAGCGTCACGCGGAGTTTTCTTCCTCGGCTGCGAACCTGGTGTTTTGCCAAAACTCCTCGCAAGGCCTGGGAGTGAATCTGGGCTTGGCGCTGAGCGTGGCGCGCCTGTAGCTGCAGGCGGAAGCAGGTCCTCCTACGCGTCAATGGCGGCGGAGGTCGGGTGGCCTGTCCACAAGAAAATGGCCTCTCGGCCTAATCAGAGAGTGCCAGGAGCTTCGCCAGGGTGCGGCGAAGCTCGTGTGGGTGGTGGCGAGGCGCGGGGCGGCGTGCGAGGGCTGCCCTAGGTCGGACTGTGGGTCGGAGGATGGGTCTGTTCGGTGGAGTTGCAGAGGGTGATGTGGGGGAAGTGGTAGGGCGGAGATTGATCAGGGTGAGGAGGCGGAGGTCCTGCGGTGGTTGGCGAGCCGTGTGGGTCGCTGAGGTGATGGGAGCGGCTCGCCGGAGGGTGGTCGGAGACGAAGGGGGTGAAGGTGGTCAGGGTCGGTCGAGGGCTTAATTGACTAAATTGAAAGCGGGGAAAGAAAGAGGAGGAGAAGGGGAGTAGCTCTAGCTTACTTGCAAGGACGAAAGGGGAGGAACAGGGCGACAGTCGTATCAACTGTCGCCGAAGAAGACGATGCCCAGTGGGGGGAGGACGGCGGTGACGACGGGGCAGAAACAGCGCGCGCCGGTATTGCGCGACGTGGGAAGAGCAGGGGAAGAAGTCTCTACTGCTGGTATTGCGGCAGAGCGAAGAGGAGGAGGAGGAAGAACCGCCGGAGCTGGTGGGCGTCTGCCGGAGTGAGAAGAGAGGAAAGTTGGGGGTTTTCTCCGTCAGATCCGAGCTGCCCTGGTCGGTGGAGCAGCGGGGGGTATTTATAGGGATGAAACAGGGAGGAAGGCGGAGGGAGACGACGTGTCTCCCTCGCCGGAGAATGGTCGGAAACACGAACCCATACCGTCCGTGCGTTCGCACGGCCGGTATGGTGGGCTACAATGACCAGGGGGGTGCCCCTGCGACGGCTGACGACGCAGGGCACCCCCGGTTTACTTGCCAGGTCCCCCACCTCACCCTGCGCGGCGCCATGCTCCGCGCAAGGTCGCCGGAGCATGGTGCTGGCAGGGTTTTGCAGGAGGGACCTGATTGCAAAGAACGAAGGAGAGTTAGGGGCCAAAATGCGAGGGTTCAAAAGTTGAGGGCCAAAGAGTAAATATATGAGGACCAAAGTGTAAAGTCGGTCAAGGAGGTTTCTTCTTAGGCTCAAGTTTTTATACATGACTAATTAGTACCTAAGGAATCTGATGGTGAATTTCATTTCCATATTAAACCTTGTTTGACCAGTCAATTTGTGCAAAAACCCAAATTAAGTTATTAATTGGGCATGGTTCTCAATGTAGGTCAAAATGGGTTCTAAAGGCCAAATTGAATGTTCTAAACCCTAGAGATTATTTTTCTATGAATTTCAGAGGGTTTATTCTATTTTTACTTTGCCTCGAACCTTGTGAATTGAAGTGGGTTTTTTTAGGGTTACAGATTATCATTTGGTTTCTTGGAAGTGCTGTAGCCCTTGCTAGATCATTTCATCCCACTTTTATTCTTATTAAGCTGCTTTGACCTATGTTTGGGCCCTGAATTACCCTGTATGCAGATTATACTGGTAAAATTGCACTTTTACCCCTTATGACTTATTTTCTTCTCAAACTCAGGATTCTCTGAGTTAAGCCTTTCCTTGAGATATGTAGGAGCTTTTATCCTTTGTATTAGGTCAAAATGAGCTAGTTATGGCTCATGATGAGGTTCTCATCACTACTCCTTGATTATAAGAAGAGAGTTAGAAGTGAAAGGGAGGAAGCTAAGGAGGAGGCCTTGGAGAGGGTGCAAACTCTTGATGCTAAGGAGGGTATTTCTCCTCTTATTGTAGATGAGGTGGAGGAAAGGAGGAGGTGTCAAGTGGTGGTGGCTTCAAAGAATCTTACGAGAGAGGTGGACTAGAGGGAGAAGTCAAGATAGCTTTAGCTAAAAGAGGGGGATGAGAATACGAGATTCTTTCATGTGCCCGCCAGCTCCAGGAGAAGGGTTAACAATATTTCTTCTCTCTATTATGGAGACTAGGTGATTGAGGGACCCGATCACATCCATGACATGATCAATAATTCTTCCACCAAGTAACCAAGGTTGGGCCACATGATGAGTGGCGAATAGTTGAGTCTGATATGCCTCGATTGGAGGATGACGAGATGGGGTTCTTAACGAGGCCTTTCTTAGAGGAGGAGGTGTTGAAGCCTCTTAGGGGTGTTAGCAGGATAAAATGGGGTTTTATAAAAGATGCATTTTAGTATAGCTTTAATAGCATGAAAACAAATAATATTTATAACTCGAAAGATCATCAAGAAAGTCCGAGGTCAAATGCAGGGAGCAAGTGTTGCAATTAATCTCAAAGATCACATAGAATCACAAATATAAGCAATTTATAATGAGAATTCCATGCAAGAATGATGTATCAATAGAATCAAGTAATAATGTGCATAAAGAAGAGGGTAAAATGGTGATTTAAATCACCAAATTACCCTACAATGTTAAGTTCACAAATTACTCAAATATCAGAATCATATAAGTCAAGCATGTCTCAAATTAACCACAGAACCAATGTATCAGACGATAGAATAGAAGGTCAGATGCCTTATCCAGCACCCAACTACAGTGCCCTGAAGAAACTCAAGGGCCTCTTCTCTTCTTTTTTCTTCTCAAGTCATGCATAGAGGCTAAGGCCTCTTTCCTTCTCTTCAAGCCTCAAGGAGAGGCATAGTAGCTACGCACAACAGAGGTAAAGATCTCTCCGAAACTTTCTAAGTGTTAGAGAGTTAGAGAGCAAGGCAAAGCCCCCTCCTCTTTCTCTTTTTTCTTCTTTCTCTCAAATTCGACTAATCGGGTAATTAGACAAGAACCGGGTGCAGGCCTGTGGGCATGATCATAGGCAAGCAGTGGGCGCATGGATAAGAGGGTGAGAGTGCTGGGGACTCGACCCCCGTGACTTGGGCAAAGGGATGGAAACAAAAATTCCTCTTATGTGCCTTTGTGAGCTCATCAGTACACAATGTGGGACTAAGTCCCAAGGATTCTTTGCATGAGCAACAATTAGAAGCTTTCGTTCAATTGGGTGAGCTGCAACTAATGGAGCCCTCAATTGAAGACTTGGAGGCCTTCCTGGAAGCCTTCCGCATGACCTGGAGGTGGCAGCCATGAAGAATGTGGCTAGAACTTGACGAGTAGCGTCGGAAAAATGGCGCAGCGACGGAGCTCTGACCTGGAACCTGAAATAGAGAATAAGGCCTTTCGGCCACGTCAAAATAGCTCAGAAGGTTCGTTGGAGCACGACTAGTGCGATGGTGGTCGTGGCATGGAGCGAGAAGCATTGTGGAGGTCTGACGACCTCAAGATGGTGGTGCGAGGTGAGAGGTGTCGGGTGAGGTGATAGAGAGAGCTAAACCCCAAATTTCTTTGGGCATTTACTCAACAAAGCGAGGCGATGCTTGTAGACGTGGTGGCATGGTGTTTGGCGATCTGTGGTAGTAAGAATGTCTTGCCAGAGGTACGCCAGCAAGATGGGAGACAGAGTTGGATCAGGTGCGTCGGAGGTCAAAACAGAGTTGTGGCGGCACGGTGATGATGAGTGGATGCTAGGGAGTTGACGAAGATAGCTAGCAAACGAAGGAGGATGAAGGAGGCATCGGGTCAGGTATGGCTGACGACGAGGGTGATGAAAGCTCCGGTGGGGTAGAACGGCGACGATGGAGGGTTAGGAGACACCTCGTTGGTATTGCAAGGTGCGAAAAGATGGGGGAGAGTTGGAACTGATCGCCTATGGTATGTAGCAGCCGACGAAGAGGCCAGAGGTAGAGGAGTCGCAGGAGACGAGTTGGAGCAAGGCAGAGGTAGGGAAAGAAGAGGTATTTTTGGCTTAAAACTTCGCTAAGGAGGTGAGGTTGTCCGTAAGGGTCTTTTATAGGCCATTGGGTAAGCTTTCAAGCTTGGAAACAAGATTGAAGAGCTCGAAATCTTCAAGTTGGAATCCGCGAATTCAAGGAGTTCGCATGAGCTTCTTGAAGGGATTTGGATGGCATGAATTGAAGAGGATCTCGTCATGAATCCTCCTTCCAATTTTGGAAGGGTTCCATCATGAAATCAGGGAGAAAATTTAGATTGAAGGTCGTTGGTGATGGGTTTAAGAGTCTGAAGGTGGCGGGGACCTACTTGTGAGAAGATGATGAAGTTAAGGGGTTTTTGTAAAAACATCAAAAGTTGAGGGGCTTCTTGTAAGGAAGAGAGTCAGAACAAGATTAAAATGCAAACTAGGTCGAGATGATCTTAGATTGGGCCCAAATTTTGGTACAAACCTAATTCGGATCCAAGGAATCTAATGGTGAAGTTGGATTTAGGGTTTCACTAAGTTTGAGTGGGTAATTTGCACAGAAACTCAAATTAGGGCAACTATCTCTCTGAGACTCTATTTTAGGTTAAATTGAGTTTCAATGGTCAAATCAAAGGTACCGAACCTTATAGAATATTTTTCTATGATTTGTAGAAGGTTTAGGTGAATTTTATCCTAACCAGAACCTCAGTTAATTAAGTAGGTCTATTTTTAGGGCTTTAAATGTCCATTAATTCTTGAAATACGTGAAAACCTGTTTTGTTCTGTATGAGCTGACTTATTAGACATTAATGACCATTTAACCTTTAATAAACCCCTGAAATACCACGTGGTTATTCTGTATTTGTTGAATGCTATTAATTTTGCAGAAATAACCTTGTATTCTTCTCTTCTTTTCAAAATAGGACAATGTGCCCTTAGGACCTTCCGATGGATATGTAGAAGCTTTTATCAACCTTATTAGACCAAATTGAGCTAGTTATGGCTCATGATGGTGTTCCCATCATACCCCCATGCCTAGCTTTTGCTAGTCCCTTAGCAAAATTCTATGGATCAGACCAGTTATCTAGGTCGGATGTAACCATCAGGATGCCCTACTAAGCTGCATCTCTAGGAATCAGATCTTAATACCAACAATAGGCCTAGAGGTACTCAAGTACCAACCCAGATCCAGACCTGACTAGCTTTCCCCTCAATCTGCCTCGAAGGTTTCTAAGGCTCGTATGAGCTATCCTAAGGTTCGTTGGACCTAGCGGTTAAAGCACTCATGCTTGTAACATGGTTAGACCAGGTTCAGTTTGCCAGTGCATTTTTTTTGTAAAGGAGAGAGGGATAGAGGAAGATTTTCATTCTTGGAGAGCTTTCTCTCTCTTTTTTCTCTTTTCATTATATTTTTCATTAGATCCAACCTTAGATTGGCCCTAAACATGTTCTATATCGGATTCCTTGTCCCCACCATCAATCCTTGTAGGGTCCCTGACAATCGATGCTTCAGAATAGCACCGGCCATGGCAACCCCCAGAACCCTGTCTTTCAACACTTCGGGATAGTGTCGCCAATGGCGTTTTGTAGCTAAATCCAGACCCTAGTAATCGACATTTCATGATAGTGCCACCCATGGCATCTGAACCAGCACAAGGTGCATATGTGCCCCCGGTAGGATATTTAGATATCCTAAGAGACAATCACCAAGGAGAAGATATGTTATTACGCATCTTCGAGGGGAATTTCCCACCTCTCCACGCTAGGAACTCATCTAAATCAACTTGTGTTTTCGAGTTGCTCCTAATTTAGATCTTAGGATCATTTTTAGAATAGCATAAATGCTTTTTGACATGATTTCATATTTAAGCACACTAAACCAGACTGTGTGTGATTTAGGGTGCATAAGTTACCGAGTACCGCAAAGCAGAGGTCAGTTAACGGGGTCGAATAATCTCTAAGCCTTAGACCTAATACATAAGCTTTGCATTTTCCTCAACCTCTTGAGGATTAATCTAGATCTTAACAAGTACGTGGGTGTTTAAATCTCAGAATATATTTAAGAGGCCTAAGGTCAGTATTCGCCACTAATCCCTTAAGTTTTAGCTTTCCAGGTCTTAATTCATCATTCGATCCAACCTAGAAGTTAGGTAAGTTCCATATTATTTTGAAAGGACTCAATTTTTCTCTTTATCTTTTTGCTCCTTTCTTTCTTTTCTTTTTGTTTCCTCATTTTCTTTCATTTAGCTTAAATCACCTCCTCAAGAATGAAGTGATATCTTAAAAATTTCCTCCTCTTTTCTCCATTTTTTTATCTTTTAATGTGTATTTTTTTTATGAAATCCTTTTGTGATTTGATTTTCACACCATTTTGCACTTTAATACTCCTCCATGCCTACAATTTGCAATGTCCTTATTATAAATTAGGTCAGTTCGAGTTTAGCTTAGATCGTACATTATAACAAGGTCAAGGGGTCGGTGGACGGGTCAAGGTGACTAGTGTAGACAATTTCAAGCTTTGGTATGTGTACCAGAGGTGGGGTTGGTTATTCTAATGGACGAACCCTAAAGTGAAATATGATTTTAGCAAAGAGATATGTCAAAAGGGTTTCAGGTTTTTTCAAAAGATGATGGATTGCCTCCCATTAAGTGCTAAGTTTAATGCCATTAGCTAGGCACAATAAGCTCTGAGAGAATGGTATCAAAAGATAATGCAGCCAAGTTCATGTTAGTGAGTTCAATGAATGGTTTGAGTCTCTGATTGTTCATAATAAATGGTTCAGAATCAAGGCTGAGTTCACTGATTTCGACGGCTCCATTTCCAAAAACACGTCGGACAAGGAATGGTCCAATCCATTTTGATCTGAGTTTGCCTGGGAACAGTTTGAGTTTGGCGTTAAAGAGTAGGACCTTCTGAGCAGGATGGAAAGTTTTTCTTGATATGTGCTTTTCATGAAAGGCTTTAACCTGTTCTTTGCAAATTTGCGAGTTCTCGTACACATCATTGCGTAGTTCCTCGATCTTGCTTATTTGTAATTGTCGGTGGGTTCCAGCCTTTAAAAGATTTAGGTTGCACTTTCTACTACCCAATAGGATTTGTGCTCAATTTCGACGGGTAGCTGACAAGCTTTCCCATACACAAGTATAAACGGAGACAACTAATTGGGTTTTGTGGGTCATCCTATAGGCCCACAAAGCTTCCAAAAGGCAGGCTGACCAATCCTTCCTATCAGGTCGAACAGTAACCTGATGGATTTTCTTGATCTCCCTATTTGACAATTTAGCCAATCCATTGGTTTGGGGGTGGTAAGGAGTTAAGATTTGGTGCGACACCCCATACTTTGTCATCAGGGATCTGAACTGTGCATTCGTGAAATGGGTCCCTCCATCAAAGATAATTACACATGGGACACTGAACCGTGAGAAGATGTGTTGATGAATGAACTTGATTACCACCTTATGATTGTTGGTTCTGGTCAGGATAGCCTCGATCCATTTGGACAGGTAGTCCACAGCAAAGATAATGTATTCGAAGCCATCCCTCATGTATCGAAGATTTCGCACACGAGAATCAGTTGTAAAGGCATCATATTGCAGCAACTCATGTTGCCCAAGGTCTGGCAACGAGTACATGCCTTACAATAATCGTGTGTGTCTTTGAAGATTGTAGGCCAATAAAAGCCACACTGGAGGACTTTAGCTACGATTTTATGTCCGGAGAAATGTCCACCGCAAGCCTGATCATGGCAGAAGGACAAGATATTCTGTATTTCTGCTTCTAGGATGCATTGTCTAATGATCTGATCAGCACCGATGCGAAAGAGGTACGGGTGTTCCTAGATGTAGTACTTGGCATCAGAAAGCAATTTGTCTTTCTTAGCCTTCGGCAAATCAGACGGGATCTGATGAGATGCCAAGTAATTCACCATATCTGCATACCAGGGAAGTCTCGCACCAATAATCAGGAGGTGCTCATTTGGAAAATGTTCTGTGATTGGTCTGGAAGGGTTGATAATAGAAGAAGGAAGGTGGGATAAGTGAGCAACTACCACATTCTATTTTCCTGCCTTGTCATGAATCTCGAGGTTGAATTCTTGCAACAACAAGATCCAGTGGATTAGTCGAGGTTTTGCATCCTTCTTCACGAGTAAGTGCCTCACTGCAGTGTGATCCGAGTAGATGATAACACGGGAACCCAAGAGATATGATCAAAATTTTTCCAGGCCAAATACTGCAGCTAGCAACTCTTTCTCAGTAACTGTATAGTTACACTGAGCCTCGTCGAGTGTCATGCTAGCGCAGTAGATAACCACGGGTTTCCCATCAATTTTCTACCCAAGCACGGCACCTACTGCAAAGTCAGATGCATCGCACATGATCTCAAAGGATTGAGACCAATTAAGGGATTACAGGATAGGTGCTTGGGTGAGTCGGTCACGTAGACTTTCAAATGCACTAGTGCACTCATCGGTTATCTCAAAGAGGACATCTTTCGATAGAAGATTAGTCAAAGGGCACGATTTTTGAGAAATCAGGAATGAATCAATAATAAAAATCGTTGTGCCCTAGAAAAGATCTGATGTCTTTGACCGAGCTCAGCACAGGTAGTTTGGAAATCAAATTTACCTTTGCCCGATCAACTTGGATGCCTTTTTCAGAAATGACGTGTCCCAGGACAATACCCTCAAGAACCATGAAATGGCTCTTTTCCCAAGAAAGAACCAAATTCACGTCATTACATCGCTTAAGGATTTGGACCAGATGAAGGAGGCAATCATCAAAAGATTCCCCAAATACCGAGAAGTCGTCCATGAAGACTTCAAGGTGCTCACCTACCTTGTCAGAAAATATGGCCAGCTTGCACCATTGAAAGGTGGTGAGTGCATTGCAGAGCCCGAAAGGCATCCTGCAGAATGTGTATGCCCCGTAGGGGTAGGTGAAGGTGGTCTTTTCCTGGTCTTCTGGATGAATTACCACCTGATTATATCTGGAGTACCCATCCAAAAGGTAGAAAAATTGATTTCCTACTAGTTTCTTGAAAATATGGTCAATAAAAGGCAGTGGAAAATGGTCCTTCTTCGTGGAGGCATTCAGTCTACGGTACTCAATGCAGACTCTCCACTAGTTCACAATGTGGGTCGAGATGGTTTCTTCAATTTCAGTCGTGATCACGGTTAGTCCTACCTTTCTAGGCACAACCTGGATTGGACTCACCCAACGACTATCAGAGATCAGGTAGATGATTCCAGCATCTAACCATTTAATGATCTCTTTCTTCACGAAATCCTGTAGGTTCGGATTTAGACGTCTCTGCATTTCACGGGATGGTCGTGAGCCCTCTTCAGTGTAGATGCGGTGTGTGCAATATGAAGGGCTGATGCCAGTCAAGTCATCGAGAGTCCATCCAATGGCTCTCCAATGCTTTTGGAGGATGGAAATCAGTCTCATTTCCTGATCCAAGGTAAGTCAGGAATTGATGATCACGGGAAAGGTGCAATTTGAACCCAAGAAGATGTATTTTAAATGATCAGGGAGGGGTTTCAACTCCATAACAGGGTTGTCAGCAGTAATAGGTGGTCTAGGGTGGGGTTCAGGAGCAAAGGTATGAGTTGTAGGTGTATCTAGGTCAAGTCTAGGCTCCTTTAATTGTGGGTTGTGATCTTCTTGTGGTTGAATGTCAGAAATAATCAGGTTTTCCTCTAAGAACTGGTCCTCAACCACAGACTCGATATCACATATCTGCTCAATAGCCCCACAGTTGATTCCTTTTTGGGCCTTAAAGATATCAATCTTCAAAGTTTTGTCCTCAAATTTCAATTCAATCTGGACCTCTTCACAATTGATGTTGGCCCTAGTTGTGGCCAAAAATGATCTCCCTAATATGATTAGTGTGCTCTTCAACTTGTCAGGAGCATCAATGTCTACCATGATGAAATCCATGGGAAAATAGAAGTCACGTATCTGAACTATAACATCCTTGAGAATTCCCTTAGATGACTTGATGGATCGATCTGCTAATTGCAAAGTTACTTCTATCAGTTTAATCTCAGATTCTTCAAGGTGGTCTAGTAGGGATGTGGGTATCAAGTTTATGGAAGCTCCTAGATCTAGTAAAGCTCGATTAAACTATATATCACCGATTTACAGGAGATCAGAGGGGTACCAAGGTCATTTCCCTTGGGTGGGAGTTTGCTCAAAATGATGGAGCTGGCTTGCTCCGACAATATGATCGGATTCCTGCCCTTGGTTCATGACTTATGCTTAGGTGTACATACGTCTTTCAGAAATATCGCATAAGCTAGTACGTAGCGAATCGCATCCATCAAGGGGATGTTTATTGGGACCTACTCAAAGAGCATGACCAGGTCATCCTCTAGTGCCATGATCTTGGGTTTCCTCTTTCCCTTGGTCAAGGCCTCAAGAAATGGAACCTCAGTTGGTTCCTCTAGGATTGGCTCAGGCTCTTTATCTGGGATAGGGGTGTCCTGGATTACCAATCTAGGGTTGGGATTTGCAGTATCAGGCTAGTCGTGGCTAGGAAATGGTGGGTCCTGTGTTACTTTGCCACTACGAGTGGTGACAGAGTTCAATCCTGCTGATTTTGGTTTGGGTTAGGCAAAATAGGTGTCTGCTGCTAAAACCTAGAATATGAAGTTGAAGCTTCCATCCTGTTAGGCGATGGAGCAGAAGGGGCTTGATAAACATAATGTGCTTGGCCCTGATTTGGGTTCATAACCCACCTCTGGTTTAGCATGTTATTTGGGTTTGGAAGAGGCTGAGAAAGAAGTGCACCAGGTTAGCGAGTATTTGCCAGCTGGGCCAATTGATTGCAGAGCTCAGTGATCTCTTCTTTGTGTTGTTTCTACATGTCAACAAAGGTATGAAGAATCAGGGATGTATGGTCTTCCTTAGGTGAGCCAGATTGGAATTTTTGATTGGGCCTTGGTTGAGTGGGCTGATAAAGTCATGGGTTTTGTGGTCGGGGTTGGAATTAAGGTCTTGGGTTTGGGTTATTTTCCAACCATGAGAAATTGGGATGATTAGGCCATCTAGGGTTATAGGTGTTTGAGAAAGGATTGTTCTGGATGGTGTGGAGATCCTCTCAAGTCTGAGGAACTCCAGAAAAATCAGGATACGAGGGTTCAGAGTTCCCCCAACTATGGTAAGCTGGTCTAGAGTTTCCTCCAAGACCGAAATAAGATGGGGGTGGATAAGCATCCATTCCCTGAGAGTGGTAGATGTTGTGTGCAGCCACCCTACCTAAGGTTGGGAGCACATATGGATTTTGTGATGCAGTGGTGGTTCTGTGTATATGTCGAGTTATGTCATCCATATTTTTATCAATAGTGGAGACCTTATCCAATTGACTGGCTAACAACTCCGATCGATGGATGTGGAAAGGCCTCGGGTCTCGTGTACCCCTAGATTATTTGTCAATGCACGAGTGGTCGTTCGGTCATACACACCCACTGACTCATTATTCAGGGAGTTCTCGCACATATTTTTGAGAATCCCCCAAATCGTGTCTTCATGCTGACCCATGATGCTGCCACCACAGGTTGCATTGACAAATAGCTTGATGTTGTCACGGAGCCCATGGTAAAAGGATTGGACTTGTTCCCACTCTATGATGGGGGCATTTGAGCATGAGAAATAGAAAACGATCCCATGCCTTGTGTAGAGATTCTCCCACTCCTTGCAAGAAGTGCGTGATTTGATGCCGCATTGCATTAGTCTGACCAATGGGATAGAATCTTTTCAAGAAAGCGATCTGAAGTTCTTCCCATGTGTTGATCCGGTGATGGTATGTCTGAAACCAATTGGCGACTTTGTCAGCTAAAGAGAAGGAGAATATTTTCAAGAGTAGACCATCTCGATTATGCATATCTACCCCGAATGTGTGGGCTAGATGCTTTAGATTCATGATGTGCTGGAAAGGATCCTTGGAGTTCAAGCCATGAAATTTCAGGGTCATGTAAAGCATACTAGGTTGAGCTCCACCTCAGGTCCTCCTACAGGAATGTTGATTCGAGGTTTGATTTCTACCGCAGCAGAATTGTAGTGATCTCGCATTTTAGGACACTGTGGTGGGTTGAGATGTGCATGGACCATATCTTGAAGGTCAAAGAAATGTTGTGGTTCAAAATTAGGTTGTTCTTCTTGATGATCCATGGCTGTGGCTAGAGATGCGAGTTCAGAAGTGGAGTTAGAAGATATATTGATATGATTGGGTAGTTACACAAACAAAGAAGTTGAGGCTTGGCCTCGACGAGAGCGAAAAGCTAGTGGAGGCCTCAAGGGTGGTCTTAAGGACCTCCTTTCGAACATACATCGATGGAGTAGATGAGGGATAGGTGTGATAGACCCAATCAAGATACCCAAATATCTTTGAATGACTATAGAGGTTCGAGGCAGATGATACCACTAGATCACAAAGTCATCCACCTAAGAAATACCTGGGCAGCCAGGAAGGGAGAATCCTGCAAAGACCCTTACTCGGTAGAGCATCCCCACGGGTTACAGGGTTTCCCCCACCCGACCTTCCTTGTCACTGCAGATCCAGGTGGACCAGAATGAATAATTTGACCTCTTAAGTCTACCAATTTTAAGTTAAGATGAGGTGCTTAGGATTCCACTTGAAGTTTAAAATGTATTCGTGAGTGGTGACCTAATTTGAAGATTGGTTGACCCCACAAGGTGGGTCAACTTCACCTGTTTTGTCCTTGAAATTATTAGGTCCCTGATTTTAGGATTTAAGTGGATGTTTAGATCTTGCTTTTAGGGTTTTGCTTGATTAGGTAAATTCAACTACGGATTAGGAAACACACAATTTTGGGAGAGTTGATTCTTTTTTCAGCAAGAGTGGCCCTCAACCTTAGAATAGAAACCCTAATTTGGCTCTAATTGGTCCAATCAATTTCATCCAAATTTGACACCTAGGGCTCAATCAAGAAGGTGAGTAGTCCTAGGTGTCTTAAATCCCTAATAGGTGCAGAAATCATGTTTGAGATTTTTCTAATCAAATCAGGCAACTTGATTAATTCTAAGCAAAAAATGCAAGTTGATCCTAATTGACTTCTTCCTTTTTTATCATTTCTCAAAATCAGGGGCTTAATGGAAAAGGAGATGAAATTACCTTCTCCTGTAGTGTTTGATGTGTGGCTAATCTTCCTCCCTACATAGATCACAACGAAAGAGATAAAGCAAGTTAGTACTATATCAGAAATTGTAATCAGACAGATCAAATTGCATGTTACTCTGTGGCAACGTTGCCAAAATGTTAGCGAGCTAAAATGGGATTTTATAAAAGATGAGTTGCAGTACAGCCATAATAGCATGAAAACAAATAATATTTATAACTCAAAAGATCATCAAGAAAGTCTGAGGTCGAACGCAGGGAGCAAGTGTTGCAATTAATCTCAAAGATCACAATAGAATCACAGATATAAGTAATTTATAATGAGAATTCCATGCAAGAATGATGTATCAATAGAATTAAGTAATAATGCACAAAAAGAAGAGGGTAAAATGGTGATTTAAATCATCAAATTACCCTACAATGTTAAGTTCACAAATTACTCAAATATCAGAATCATATAAGCCAAGCATATCTCAAATTAACCATAGAACCAATGTATCAAACGATAGAACAGGCGATCAGATGCCTTAACCAACACCTAGCTACAGTGCCCTGAAGAAACTCAAGGGCCTCTTCTCTTCTTTCTTCTTCTCAAGTCACGCATAGAGTCTAAGGCCTCTTTCATTCACTTCAAGCCTCAAGGAGAGGCACAGTAGCTACACACAATAGAGGTAAAGGTGTCTCTGAAACTTTCTACGTGTTAGAGAGTTAGAGAGAAAGGCAAAACCCCCCTCCTCTCTCACTTTTCTCTTCTTCTTTCTCTCAAACTTGACTAATCGGGTAATCGGACCATAACGGGGTGCAGGCCTGCGGGCATGATCACAAGCGAGTAGTGGGCACTCGAATAAGTGAGTGAGAGTGCTGAGGACCTGACCCCCGTGACTTGGGCGAAGGGATGGAAATAGAAATTCCTCTTATGCGCCTTTGCGAGCTCATCAGCACACTATGTGGGACTATGTCCCAAGGCTTTTTGCGTGAGCAGCAGTGAGATGCTTTCGTTCAATTGGGTGAGCCACAGCTAATGGAGCCCTAAATTGAAGACCTGGAGGCCTTCCTGGAAGCCTTCCACATGACCTGGAGGTGCCAGCCATGAAGAATGTGGCTACAAGTTGACGAACAACGTCAGAAAAATGGTGCAGTGGCAGAGCTCCGACCTAGAACCTGAAATAGAGAATAAGGCTTTTCGACCGCATCAAAATAGCTCAGAAGGTTCACCGGAGCACGGCTAGCGTGGTGGTGGTCGTGGCATGGAGCGAGAAGCGTCATGGGGTCTGACGACCTCGAGATGGTGGTGTGAGGTGAGAGGTGTTGGGTGAGGTGATAGAGAGAGCTAAACCCAAAATTTGTTTGGGGCTTTTACTCAGTGAGGCAAGGCGATGCTCGCGGACGCTGTGGCGTGGCATTTGGCGATCTGTGGTAGAGGGAATGTCTCGCCGGAGGTATGCCAGCGAGATGGAAGACGGACGTGGATCAGTTGCGTCAGAGGTCCAAATGGAGTTGTGGTGGCACTGTGATGATGAGTGGATGCTAGGGAGTTGACGGGAGATAGCAAGAGGATGAAGAGGTACTTTTGGCTCAAATACTCGCTAAGGAGGTGAGGTTGTCCATAAGGGTCATTTATAGGCCATTGGGTAAGCTTTTAAGCTTGGAAATAAGCTTGAAGAGCTTGAAATCTTTGGGTTGGAATCTTTAAATTCAAGGAGTTCGCATGAGCTCCTTGAAGGGATTTGGAAGGCAAGAGTAGGTCCAAATTGAAGAGGATGTCGTTACGAATCCTCCATCCAATTTTGGAAGGGTTCCACCGTGAAATTAGGGAGAAAATCGAGATTAAAGGTCGCCGGTGATGGGTTTAGGAGTTTGAAGGCTGTGGGGACCTACTTGTGAAGAAGACGATAAAGTTACGGGGGTTTTTGCAAAAAGTTTGAAAGTTGAGGGGCTTCTTGTAAGGAAAAGTCAGAACAGGATTAAAATGCAAACTAGTTCGAGATGATCTTAGATTACGCCCAAACTTTGGTACAAATCTAATTTGGATCCAAGGAATCTAATGGTGAAGTCATATTTAGGTTTTGAACAAGTTTGTCTGGGTAATTTGCATAGAAACCCAAATTGGGGCAATTATCTCTCTAAGACTCTATTTTAGGTCAATTTGAGTTTCAATGGTTAAATTAAAGGCACCAAACCTTATAGAATATTTTTATATGATTTATAGAAGGTTTAGGTGAATTTTATTCTGACCAAAACCTCAGTTAATTAAGCAGGTCTATTTTTAGGGCTTTAAATGTCCATTAATTCTTGAAATGCGTGAAAATCTATTTTGTTCTGTATGAACCCACTTATTAGACATTAATGATCATTTAACCTTTAATAAACCCCTAAAATACCCCATGGTTATTATATATTTGTGGAATGCTATTAATTTTGCATAAATAACATTGTATTCTTCTCTTCTTTTCAAAATAAGATAATATGCCCTTAGGACCTTCTGATTAATATGTAGGATCTTTTATCAACCTTATCAGACCAAATTGAGCTAGTTATGGCTCATGATGATGTTCCCATCAAGGGGTCTAAAGGTAGAGGGTTCTGCCTGATGGGTTCCAGGTCTTTTTTTATAAGGAATTCTAGGCATTGGTTTGTTCCAACATTATGGTCATCTTGGCAGAGTGTAGAGAAGGTAATTTTGGTTTTGAAAGGTTCAATCATTCCTCTTTCTTCTGCCAAAGAAGCAAGGTGCTGAGTCCTTGGGAGACTTTAGACCTATTGCCCTTTCGAATTCCTTCTACTTGTTGGTGGGAAAGATTATGACCAACCACTTGAGGGATGTTCTATCAAGATTGATTAGCTTGGTGCAATTCTCTTACTTGAAAGGTCGATCACTTCATGAATCTTTTATCTTAGCACAGGAGATGATGTCATGTTGGAGTCGTACTAAACAAAAGGCTTTTTTGTGGAAGGTGGACTTCACCAAAGCCTAGACTCTCTATCATGGTCTTACTTGTGGGAAATCTTGAGATGGCAAGGTTTCCTTCAGAAGTGGGTCCAGTGGATGAAGAGATGTATCATGACTTCTTCTTTCTCCCCATTGGTGAATGGTAGACCGACGGGTCATTGGATCCAGCCTCAAAAAGGTGTCCGAAGGGGGTGCCTGGTAGCTCCTCTTCTCTTTATCCTTCTATGGATACTTTGGCAAGGTTGGCCTTTAAGGCTTCAGAGGGTGGCTTGATACATCATTACTCTTTGCGTTCTAGACAGCGAGCTCTAACACCTTTGTTGTAGTTTGCTGATGACACCATCTTATTGTGGAGGGTAGTGTGGCTCAGGCAGAGCTCGTTGGCTGCCTCGTTAGTATCTTTGGTGAGATTGTGAACCTTCTGATCAATGGGGCCAAGTCTTCTTTGGTTTGCTTTGGCCTCGACCCTGGTGTTCGTGAGGCCTTGTCAATGACGTTGGAGACCATGGTGGTGGAACTCCCCATCCGTTATTTGGGCCTTCCCCCATGGGCCAAGAGGATGAAGAATGCGGATTGGGGTGAGTTGCTTGAAAAACTTTCTACTTGACTTTCGAGGTGGAGTGGGAAGTTGCTTTCCAAGGGTGGTAGGCTGGTTCTTTAAATTCTATGCTCTCTACCATTCCGATTTTCTTCTTCTTCATGTTTCTACCCAGAAAGACAACAAGGAAAAGGTTCGAGGTGGTGTGGAAGTGATTCTTTTGGAAGGGTCCTTGGATTGAGGGTTGTTTTATGCAACCAACTAGGTAGGATTTCATTTGTCATCCCAAGAAGGAAGGTGGTTTGGGGGTCCGTCACTTGGCAGAATTTGGCAACTCCCACCTCCTCAAGTGGGTGGATCGCTTCATGCGTGGGGAAAGGAGCTTGTGGTAGGATCTCATCATTGACTCCTATGGGGGGCCTTCAACTGTCATTAGGTTCCCAGTGGTGCATCTCCCTTTTAGTAGTCGGTGACTGCGACTTTGAGGGACCATTGGAGCCAATTTGTTTCGATGCTAGGTGATGGTGGGGCTTTCCATTTTTGGCTGGATAACTGGATGGGTCAGAGACCTTTGGCTTCACATTTTCCATGATGCTTTGGTTTATCTCAGAATAAGAATGCCTTGGTCTTGGAGTATTGGGGTACCGAAACTTCTAGTTGGGCTCTCCCTAAACCAAATGGGCCTCTTGTTGGGCATTTAGAAGAAGAGAGAGGACAATTACGCTAGGTTCTTTAGAGTGTAAGCCCTACTTCTGGATCGGATGGTTTCTAGTGGAAGCATGGCAGGTATCGACCTAAGAAGGCTTATGAGAAGTTGCTTGCTTTTCCTTCCAAGGTGGAGGTGGATGATGATTGCATGAAACTTTGAACTATTCATGACCCTCTCAAGGTTAAGATTTTCCTTTGGCTGGCTAGAAGAGGTGGTCTTATAATTGGGGACCTTAGATGAAGAGTGATGGGTACTCCTTTTCAGCAGTGTCCTCTTTGTCCATCTAGTGAGGATGATGTTCAGTGCCTATTTTCTGAGTGCCCTTTCAAGAAGGAGGTTTGTGTGAAGTTTTGTCAAGAACCTTTTCCAAGTTAGAGTGAGCTTTGGAGGATCCTTAGGAATGCCCAGTAGCAGCATCAAGACATGGTCGCTCTTCTTTGGATTGTTTGGCAGGTAAGAAACGATGTTGTCTTTAGGAAGGGCAGGGCTTGGGTTGACAATGTTAGTGGGGAATCCTCTTTTTTTGTCTAGCTTGTGGGCACATTTTTTACCTTAGCTTGTACTTTCCATTTGTTTTGAAATAAAATTTCTGAATGACTATTATTATCAATAGCCATCCTTTCTACTTCAAAAAAACAACTCACTGTAGCTCGAAAGAAAGCAATTTATTTGAGAACAAATATGGTAGTCTCGAATTAGGAATTAGCTTGATTTAAGATCCTTCTACTTTCCTTTGTTGGTTTGAATCTGAGAAGCTTATTCCAAGTGTTCTTTAAGCTTAGGAAGCATTCATCTATCCTTCATAAGTATATAGACATGTTTTAGACACTGAGTGTATTCAGTAGGAACAAAAGAAAGAGTGATTAACGTCATAGAACACCATCTGCAGGTATGTTTGAAAGGCTTGCAACTGGCAAAGAGCCATGGCGAGCATCTGATTTCAAGATGATCTATGGAGTCAATTGAGCCAATTGAGTGATCCAATCAAGGATTTAGACCATGCCGAAGCTACTAGAGTTGATGATAAGCTCAATTGATGATCTATAGCCAAATGAGGGAGATAAAGGTTGTTGCTGAGAAGAGAAGGTGAGTTTGGCACACTTGCAAGGAGGGGGACTCTTTAGTTCCACCTCGATAGTGGAAAACCACCTAAAGGTGTATATAAAGAATTGCGCCCAATAGCCGCTCAAGCAACTTCAACGCCTACGAGTGTGATCTGGCCATTGATCTCTTGAGCATAGTGTACACATTTTGATCTTATGGATCTGGGAGAGCGACCTGTGGGTGTGCTGAGCTGTGATTGTGACATGTGGTTGATGCGAGAAAAGTGTGATTTGAAAATAGGGTTTTTATCGTTGTAACATGCAAATCCGATCGCTTTTAAATTTTATAATATCAAGTACCTGGAAAGTATCCAGGTCATCCCAAGGAAGGTAGGAATGCACTTTAAATACTCTTGCTTGATATTAAGAAATCAACCTTCTTTCTAGGGATTTTCTTTAAATATAAGATTTTTTTTGTTTTGAAATAAAGGGCGGCAACGAAATAGTAAGCGGTAAAAAGCTACACCTAAATTGCTAAGACTAACACCTAAGTGACAAAAGCAACCTCTCTCTAAGCTCACCCTAGGTATGTGTAGACCTAGGGTAATTAGAGAGAGGGAGTGCAAAAGTGCTAGAAAAGACAATTACTTAAGATCCAACAAAATTTTAGAAAGGCAACTTGATATATATAAAAAAATTTTGTTTTACAGGAATGCTTGTAGAGGAATGCTTCTACTACAAAATGAAAGATAAAAATTGGTAAAACAAAGATCCTCCTGGTGATGGTGGTGAAGAGGAGAGAGTTCTTGCTCCAAGCTCAGCTGCTCCTGAGCTTGAAAAGGGTCTCTCCAACTCCTTCTTGAAGTGGTCCTCTAGAGATGCTGCTATCTCCGTGGTATGCCCTAGATGGGCATGCCCTTGCTCCTCTAAGGGTGGAAGAATTCCACCCAAAAGAACTCCTCCTAGGGTGGGCGAGCACCACCCTTAAGACCTCCTCTTGGACATCCTCCTGCCTGGCTTGTCCTCTGGTTGGCGTGGGCACAAGAGAGAAGGGAAGAGGGGAAGGCACCAAGGGGACAGAGTGTCCCCTTAATAATCTTCTTCTCCTTCTTTTGGCCAAGGAGATAGATGGAAGATGAAGGTGGAAATGTTGTAGATTAATGGTAGCCAAAGGTGAAGGTAATGGTGGAGGTTATTGGTCATTTTATAGAGTGGAAGGGGTGGAGGTTGGTGTTGACTAGGGTTAAGGGAAGAGTGTTGTTGTGGATGGATAGGATATGGAAGTTGGTGGATGAATGGTGGATTAGGGTTGGCGTGGAGGTAGAAGGATGTATTGGGTGGTGGTCATGGTGGGTGGAGTAGTATTGGCACCAACTCCTTGTAGGTTATAGGAGGGTTGGCATGGAGGTGGATGTAGGGTTAGGATTAAGTCTTTAGGTGGTAGTTGTTGGATGGAGGATAGATCTTAAGTGGTGCCAAGTGAAAGGGTGGAGGTTCGGTGTGGTTGAAGGAGAGTTGGCACCACTTTTTATGTGGTTAAGGTTAAGGTGGCATGGAGGATAGGTGTAAGGGTAGGAAGGTGTTTTAAGTGGTGGTTATGGGATCCAAGGGTGTAGGATAACTAGCACCAACCTAACGGGTGCTAGAGGACGTGGTTATGGTGGTTAAGGGTTGGCACCAACCATGTCAAGTGCCTTGGTTTGGTGCCATCCTAACGGGATTCTAGAAGGGGGGTAGGTGTAAGGTTGAGATGGGTTTAGGAGGTAGGTGTAAGGCTAAGATGTGGGGATGTCTTGGCACCAACAATAGGAGGTTCTAGAAGGGGTAGTTGGCACCAAAACAAGGTGACTTTTGGTGATGGTTGAGGGGTGAGGAGGCACCATTTTTGGCACCAAGGTGAAGAGGTGCAAAGGGGTGTGTTTTGGCGCCAAAACACACCCCTTTGCACCTCTTCAAGAAAATAGGTGGGCTAGGGTTAGGTTAAGTTGGGGTTAAGGAGGAGGATGGACGACCATGGAGTGGATAGCTTTGGTGGACCTAAGATAAGCTAGCTTAGCTAGTAGGGTAGTAGTTAAGGAAGTAGAAGGGAGCTAGGGTTTTGGATAGAAGAGCTGAAGGAGAGCTGTCTGGAGGTGAATCTGCTGAAGAGTTCTTCATGAGGGCTCAGCTACTCAGCTTAGCTAGCTAGTTCTTTTGCTAGCAGCTAAGCTTGAGTAGTTGAGCTGAGTTGAGCTAGTCTTAACTTGTCTGTGGCTGGATTGAGCTGGACCTACTTCTAATGGGAACTCCCGAGCTAGCATAGCTACTAAGTTGACAAGTAGTAGCTAAGCTGGAGGGAGTTCAGCTACCATGAGCTGAGTGGAGCTGGGGAGAGCTGGATCTAAGCTGAGGTGGACTCCTATCAATTTAGTTGAGCTAGCTAAAGCTCCTAGTGAACTAATTGGAGCTAAAATAAGCTAAACTTAAAAAAGTTGAGCTGGATCTAAGTTGACTTGAGCTAGGTTGAGCTAAGTTGAGCTGCCCTGAGCTACCACTCAACTAAGATGAGCTAAGTGGAACTTAAAGGAGCTAACCCTAACCCAAGTGAGTTGGTATCCAGCTATGATGAGCTAGATTTAGCTGAGTCCCAGCTGGATTGAGCTCCTTCTTCACTTGTTACCTTCTTGAATGTTAGGGTTTTAAGGATTTGGCTATCTGTTCATCCCTAACACTCAAGTAAATGTGTCAATAAGAAAAAGATTATGCAATGCATGCCTAACCTATTTGATGCCTAAATGCAACATGAAAACCCATTTGCGGAGTTAAAATTCTAAGAGCTAGGTTTGTTTAAGGGCATAAGAATGATGATAAACAAGCATTTATCATAACCCCGTGCTTATCTTTTGCTAGTCTCTTGACAAAATTAATTTTTACAAAAAGGATTTTTGGGAAAAACTAATTTTTTTACTTTTAAGGAAATGGAGATTATGGGACCTTGGTTGGTTAAAACACGAGAGGCATGGGATTTGTTAAAGATAAACATCAGGATTCATTTTTTGAATCCAAAAATTAGATGAATCGAGATCAATGTATCCTCCAAAAATTTACAAATTAACTCATTATTAATTCAAATGACCCGAAACCATTTTGAAGTTAGGATTTCTCTGGCTCTTGAATCCAATTCGCAACTTGCATAACCCTTTAAAATTTTGTGTCTGTGATTGTGAATGCCAACATTTATAAGGTCATGTACTTGTTTAAATTTTTTTTTTTTCACCATGCTTATTCTTAGCTTAATCCTATAACAGATGTCTCAGGATCATCATTCCTATTACCAATCCTCGAGGGGGCTCTAGAGCCAGCACTTCGAGATGGTACTGTCTAAGACATCACACAGGAGTTCACAACCCCAAAACACAATGCGGTGTAAAGGGGCGCTCGAAGCAAACTCAAGCTCTTGCTCTGATGCTATGGGTAGAGCATCGTCCAAGACACTTAAGTTGCAAAATTGCGTCATAATGATCCATCTAAGGATATGAGATATAGATATAGAACAGTGCCGAGGTGATAAAATGTTGACATCGCATCCTTAAAGGAGGCATTTTCCTCCTTCCCAGCGGTGGGAACTCAAACCAATGATCTGCTTCGGATTTCACTAAGGCTAAACAAGGGGTTTTTCTAATTTATAAATGTTTTTTAGGTGTTGGCTTATGTGTGAAATTTGGCACAAGAATTTGCATGAGATGCAAGTTTTTGATCAAGAACTAAGCCAGGTAATTTCCAGGTCACAAAAGGGGATCAAGTCACCTGAATTATCATGAGTTTAGGTGGGATTTAGAGGAGGATACTTGATCTAGTCTAAAAATAGAGCTAGAGATTCTAACAATCAGATCTATATCCTTATCCCTAGTTTGTTAAAGATTAAATCCCATTGTGCCTTAAAATGAATCATTCAACCTTGGTCTTGATTTCAAAAGTTCCTCAAAAAGTTTTCAACATTTTTATTTTTTTGGGTATGCATGCAGAAAATGAAACAACAAAATTGAATGTTTTTAGATTTTGAAAATCCTGATTTGATCATAAAACAACCCCCCATGCTTAAGATATGGCATGTCCGCATGCAATAGGAAGGGAAAAGAGATTACTAGAGTAAGGATGGTTCGAATCAAGATAGGCAAAACCTCTAAAGGAAAGAAAAAAACGTAAAGTAGGAAAATGATGTGTTACTGTTGAATCGAAAAATCGTCGCAAACAGAAGTTGAGTTTTGAAAACCCATCATTGTAGTGTGATTTGCGAAGAAATCCGTCGACAAATAAATTTTACCAAAACACGAAAAGATTCCGGTTGAACATAGGGAGGCTATGTTGATTTGAAATCCGTAATTATATTTTTTTTATTTTTTTTAGAAAGTGGGATAATCACAATGAATTAGATATTAACAATATGAGAGAGAGAGAAAGAGAAAGAGAGAGAGAGAACAAACACTGAATAAAATGGATAATGTTTTTACAACTAGAAAGTGGGAAAATATTACAGTTGGAAAGCAGGAAATATTACAACTAGAAAGCAATAAAATCTACTCTAGAAAGAAGTAAAGAGAAAGGAGGTGAGAAGTTATCCTCCTTGACGACTGCTTGGAAGATGAGCCAGATGGGGCGACGCCTAGAAGACAGAGGGCGAAGACGGAAGATGGAGAATGAAGCGGAAAGAACCAGGGGCAAGGCAGGGTGTCATCGCTGCTGGATCCACTTCCGGAATGGGGGCAAGAAAACTTTGATTTTAACTCTAGAAGAGCATCTCGGGTTTGGGACAAGCTTCTTTAGAGCTTTGGAGAGGAAGAGAGGTGAAGGAAGGGATGAATGAAATGTGGGGGGCGTAGGCCCTTTTATAGGTGTAGAGGTTGGGGACAAAAACATCATTTCAAGTTAAAAGCTTTAATGTAGGGGCCTTTAGTGAAGGATTTAAGCGTCACTAAAGACCCTGAACGTGGCCTTAGCTCACGTGCACGGGCTGCCTCTTCCTGTCCTGCGCTCAACAATGCTCACGCACATCCAGACAACCTCAGCCGTCTGATCTTGCGATCGACGACTGAGATTGCATTGCACCGTGCCTTTATAACACCTTGCCCACGTGCGATGGCACGTTGGATCGTGCGTTCACGCTCCTCGCATCTGAGAGTGCCATGTGGTGCTCCTACCGCCGCTCATCTCCAATCTGACGACCCAATTTCAGCCACACCCGCTTGCGCCCTCGATTTGAGGTGGGGCGGGGGTCGATCTTGCGACTTGTGCTTCGCCCACAGGCACGCGACCAACATGCCATGCCCCCCTTTGTGTCGAGTAGAGGAATTAAGCACTGGCCCTTCTCAAACGTTGGATCTTGATCCAACAGCTGAGATCAAAGGAACAATTAAGGTTTGCAAGCCTTTGGCTGGTTTAGGCAACTAAGATCGTGCCACGTGGCGCTATCTTGGTTGTCCATTTTCTGTGACTTGTAAATGGTGCTACAGATGTTGGATTGGATTGATTTTTGCGTCGTTGGGCTACGATCGTCGATCCGAACCCATTCATGTGGTCAGATTTGTCATCTAAAGTGTGGATTTACACCATCATGGCCCTTGATCTCTGATCTTTCTCGGATTATATCTAATGCTTCGAAAGTTCAATCAGAGCGATATTGAACTTCGATCGTCGCCCTGATCAAATCCATATGGTTAGATCTTCAATCTGAGGCCCCAATTAAATGTCTCCCTATCCTTAGCTACCAAGAAGAAAAAATTACAATACAATTTGTATAATTTGACCTAAATGCATGATGATGCATGTTATGCAATATTTATAATGCATGATGCTTATATGATACGAAGAACATACATTAATAGACATTTTTGTCTATTCAGATGTATGAACATCAGTTACCTCCAATCCAATGCTATCTTTTACGTCATTCAGCCGGGCATGAATTGCAACAATGATCATTAGAGGGTAAGTCGGTTAAATCAAGAGTGTCAGATGGGAGATTCGGAGTATTATCTAGATAGGGCTTTAAACACTGGCCATTGACTTGAAAAGTAGTATTTGTTTTAGGATCGAAAAGATCAACACCATCATATGGATAAGTTTTAAGGATAATAAATGGGCCAGCCCACTTGGATTTTAGTTTTCCTAGAAAAATACGTAATTTGGTGTCAAAAAGGCAAACACGTTGATTGACATCAAAATTTTTCTAAACAATATATTTATCATGAAATTTCTTTGTTCGGTCATTATAAATCCATGCGTTTTCATAAGAGAAATTACATAATTCTTTCAATTCAGTTAATTGTAACTTCCTATGGTTATCGACTTCAGATAAATCCATGTTAAATTATTTGATTGCCCAAAAAGTCCTATGTTCGAGTTCGACAGGGAGATGGCATGCCTTTCCAAAAATCAGACGGAAAGGAGACATGTCGAGAGGGGTTTTAAAAGTCATATGGTAGGCCCATAAAGCATCATCCAATTTAGTGGACCAGTCTTTACGATTGGCCCTAACTGTCTTTTGTAAAATAATTTTTATCTCCTTATTAGAAACTGCTGCTTGGCCATTCATTTGGGGGTGGTGAGTGAAAATTTTATGATTAACCCCATATTTGGAAAGAAGGTGACAGAATTGAGAGTGAGTGAAATGTGATCTTCCATCACTGATGATGGCCTTGGGAATGCAAATCTCGAAAAGATGTTTTTCTTGATAAACTTGACTACGACCTTGTGATCATTGGTGCGAGTGGGTATTGCTTCAATCCATTTTGATATAGTCAAATATGATTAGTATATATAAATACCCACAAGAGTTGGTGAATGGCCCCATGAAGTCGAAGCCCAATACATAAAAAATTTCAACCTCTAAGATTGGATTTAGGGGCATCATATCCTTCCGAGTCATGTTGCCGATGCTCTGGCAACACACATAGGACCAAACGAAAAAGTAAGCATCTTTGTGCAAGATGGGCCAAAAGAATCCAGAAGTGAGGACCTTAACTACAGTTTTCTTACCAGAAAAATGTCCGCCAGAGGCCATGGAGTGACAGTGTGTCAGAATATCATGAATTTCTAAGTCGGGTACACATCATCGAACGACCTGATCAGCACAAATGCAGAAAAGGTCGGGCTCCTCCTAAAAATAATATTTGATATCAGCAAAGAACTTATCCCATTTGGTTTTTGGCCAATTAGAGGGGATTTGCTCTGTTGCTAAATAGTTTGCAATAGGTACAAACTAGGCGAGGGTATTGGCAGCTAAGATGGTCTCATCAAGGGGCACATCAGGAGGTTCGTCATGAGATGAGAGAGATGATTAGTCACTACATTTTGCAACCTCACCTTATCCTTGATTTCCAGGTCAAATTCCTAGAGCAGCAAGATCCAACAGATAAGGTGGGGTTTGGCATCCTTCTTGTTCAGCAGATATTTAAGTGCTAAGTGGTCAGTGTATACAGTGACATGTGATCCCAATAGATAAGAGCAAAATTTTTCTAGGACAATGACAATGGCAAGAAGTTCTTTTTTAGTAACTATGTAATTTTGATGTGAATCATGAAGAGTTTTGCTGCCATAATAGATCACAATGGGCTTCTTGTCAATTCTTTGCCCTAGAATGGCCCCCAGAGCAAAATCAAAGGCATCTGTCATTAACTCAAAGGGACAATTCCAGTTAGGTCCCTGTAAAATTAGTGCCTCTGTGACATCCTTCCTCAATCTATTGAAACTCTCTAAGCATTGTTCATTAAAGTTGAAAGGCTGGTCTTTAGTAAGTAATGGACTTAAGGGATTGGAGATTTGGGAAAATTTTTTTATGAAACGGTAGTAGAAGCTCATGTGCCCCAAGAAAATTAGATCTGTTTGAAAGTAGTGGGTGGTGGGAGCTTAGAGATAGCAGCAATTTTAGCTCAATCCACCATAATTCCCTTTTTGGAGATGACATGGCCCAGGACAATGCCTTCCTCGACCATGAAATGACTTTTTTCCCAACTGAGGACCAAGTTAATTTCTATGCATTTTTGGAGAGTCCTTTCAAGATTTCCAAGACAAAGATTGAAGGAATCTCCAAATACAGAGAAGTCATCCATAAAGACTTCACGACATCCATCTACCTGGTCTGGAAAAATTGCAAGCATACACCTTTGAAAAGTCGTAGGTGCATTGCAAAGACTGAAGGTCATCCTTCGGAAAGTGAAGGTTCCAAAGTGGCAGGTGACTATAGTTTTCTCTTGATCCTCATGATGGACTGCAACTTGATTATAGCTGGAGTAACAATCTAGAAAATAGTAATAATCACGTCCAGCTAGTTGCTCCAAGATTTGATCAATAAATGGGAGCAGAAAATGGTTCTTCTTGGTGGCAGTGTTTAGTTTGTGGTAATCAATTCACACACACCAAGAAGAAGCAATCCTAGTGGCTATATTTTCCCCATGTTCATTACTAACAACTATTAGTACAGCTTTTTTAAGAACAACTTTCGTGGGACTAACCCAAGAGCTGTTAGAAATGGGGTAGATGATATCAACATCAAGCCACTTTATAATATCCTTTTTTACCACCTCCTGCATATTAGGGTTCAAGCGCCTTTGTGGTTGGCAGGAGGGGAGATAATCGTCCTCAAGATTTATGCGATGGGTGCAATAGGATGGATTAATACCCTTAAGAACAGAAAGGGTCCAGCCAATAGCTTTTCTATGTTTACTCAAAACCTGGAGAAGTTTTTCCTCTTGTGCCCCAACAAGTCCAGAATTGATAATTAGGGGCATGGTCTGGTTTGGTCCAAGGAAAACATATTTAAGGGAGTCAGGCAAGGGTTTTAACCCAAGTTGGGAGCCCGGCTCTGAGACAGTTTCTCCTTTTTGATCCAGGGGTGAAGTGAGGAGGAGGGAGTTAGATGAAGAGTCAGATGGAGAAGGTGTGGTTAGGGTGGGAGGGTGGGTTAAATAAAATTGTTCAGGAATTGTGTTAATTGCAAAGCAGGAACCCATGTGTGAAATTTGCATTGTTTCCTCCAGTAAATTTTCAATCTCAGAATCTAAGTCATCAAAGAAATCTAGTTCTTGGAAATGCCTAGAAGCTTGGAAAATATCTAGGGTAATAGACTCATCGCCGCACATGACTTTCATCTTTCCAGAATAGCAATCAATATTGGCCTTGGCAGTGCCTAAGAATAGTCTTCCAAGAATTATGGGGGCATTCTTTAAAGCTTCCGGTACCTCTATATCCAAGACCAAAAAGTCTACAGCAAATAGATAGTTTTTTACCCAGACAATGACATACTCAATAATCCCCCTTGGTTTGATTATAGATCGGTTTACTAATTGAAGTGTTACCTCGACAGGCTTTAATTCACCGATCTTAAACTCCTCAAAAATGATAGTGGGGATGAGCTTAATTGAGGCACCGAGATCTAGTAAGGCACGATCAAAAGAGGTGTCATTAATGACTACTTGAATTAGGGGGGTGCCTAGATCTTTTCTTTTCAGAGGTAGTTTGCTTTGCACAACTAAGCTTACTGTCTCTGTGAGAATCACCTTTCCTAGGTTTCTTGGCTACCTTTTGGGGGTACACAAATCTTTTAGGAATTTGGCATAGGCAGGGATATATTTAATGGCATCTAGGAGGGGGATATTTATTTCTACTTACCTAAAAAGATCCATCAATTCCTTATCAGTGGACTTGGATTTCTTTTTCTTAGTGTGTGAAGAGTGAAGGGCTCATGAAAATGGTATGGGATTTTCCTGTTTTGCACTTTCAGGTTCCTGAAAGGGGTTAGAGGAGAAGGGGAAAGAGTTGATCTACTTTTCCTTGTAGTAGGTTTCTTGAGCAGGCAAAGGATCATGAGTAGTTTTCCCGTTCCTCAGAGTCACTACATTTGTAGTATGATTATTTCTAGGAGGAGGATGGGAGACCTGATTTTGATTAAAACCTGGTGGATGCTAAGGTATTGGGTAAATAGGTTGACTAAGATATCCACCTTGATACTGATTCCGTTGATTATTAGGGTTGGGCATGGGTTGGGATGGTAGGTTGCTAGTAGGTCTGTCATCAGGAGTAACCTTTACTTGACGTTGTAAATTGGTGATCATGTGGGTTACTTCAGTCATTTGAGTCTACATTCCCTGCAGAGACTTCATGACCTAAGTGTTGATATCTTCCTGGGATGGTCCAGGTTGATATGTTTTTTACCCATAATTCCCAAATTTATTTTGTTTGGGAAATGGAACCTGTTTTAGAGGTTTCTAGGAGGGATTCGGGTTGGTCTTCCAATTTTGATTGTAAGAATTGGAGGGATTTCTAAATTGCTCCTGGAGGGATGAAATGTTCTCAGTGGTGGGGTTAAAAAGATTTTGATTCAGAAAATCAAAGGTCCCAGTCAAATCTTGTGAGGGTTCAGCTAAAAATTGCTACCCACCAGAGGTAGCATTAACATTGTGCAGATTTTCTCTTCTGAGAAGGCGAGGGGAGTTAGAGTAAGTAGCTTATTTTTAGGTGAGTTTTTCTTCCATTTTCTTCTGGTTTATTTGCATCTGATCCAGTTGTTAAGCTATCATGTGTAGACCATCTTGTTTGACTGGAACAAATGTGGATTTAGAGTCAATTTCATTGACTACGAGTCTTGGGTTGTTGGTTCTACCAAAAGTGTCCATTAAAGCCATATTAAATGAGTTTTCACTCATTTCTTCAAAAAGGAGGTAGGCACTTTCAGCATCTTTATTGAAGAAATTACCCCTCATGAAGCATCAACGAATCTTTTTAATTGATCTTCTAATCCATGTTAGAAGATCTACACTAACTGCCATCGTGGAATTTCATCGTGGGGGCAACTTCTAAGTAATTCTTAAAATCTCTCCCAAGACTCATGGAGAGGTTCACCAGAATTTTGTTGAAAGGTCATTATTGATCGACATAAAGGATTTGTATAACCTATCAGAAAGAATTTTTTAAGAAAAGCACTTTTTAATTGGGTCCAGGTGGTGATAGGATGCCTGACCATTCTAAACCAATGTGATGCCTTATCTTTTAGTAAGAGAGGAAAAGTCTCATGAGCCACACCTCTTCCTACACATTGCGGGAATGGGTGGTTTGAGCGAGGGCAGTTAGCTCCTTGAGGTGGCAAAAGGGGTCCTCTCTCGAAAGACCATGAAAATGTTTGATTAGGTTTAGAATGACGTGTTTAATTTCAAAATCTCCTTGGGCTATAACCACTCCAGGTCTCTCTTCATAATTAGAAGGATCACAGAAATCCTTAAGAGGTAGAGAGGTTCCCCAAGTGGCTGACCCAGTCTTTGGTTGGCTAGGTTCGTGACTTTCCTAGCCAACTACTGTTGGTTTTGTTGATCTTGAACCAATTGGTCGGCCATAAGAGAAAAGGGGTTTGTATTTTGATTTAGAGGGCCACCTGGCCGTTCAAGGTTTTGTGGTAACTCCAAATGCAGGAGGTTAGGGATGGTAAAGTCAGCTTGTGGGTCAACTAACGGGTGAGGTTCAGGTTGGGATGTGGAAGCAAAATTTTTTGACCTGTCTTCCATGTTTTCCATGTCAAAATTAGAGGAATGATGAGAAGAAGAAAATAAGGATCTTTTGGTGCGTGGGGCAAAATCAAATGGTCACTCGAGATGTGGGTTCTGAGACGTTTGCCTGACCATGCACTTGGAAGATGGGGAGGGGTGGAAAAGAGAGAGAGATGAGAGAAAGTATGCAAATCAAACAACCAAGCCTAATTTGTCTTAAAGTTGACTCCTTAATGAAACCTAAGACTTGGGAACCCGAAAAAGAAGAGATTAATAAGCGAACCCACTCCCTTAAGATTACCTAGCTAGACTAAAAGAGGTGGATAGGGCCCAAGAATGTCCTACGAAAATCACCAGGGGCTTGTGATGACACTACAATGTTCAATGTTAATATTATCAATTAGAGTCAATTTCGTGGGTACTTGTGCGATAATGTTTGATTATAGTGGGTTCGGGAGCATTACATGCCTTCTTCATTATTTCATGTTAAAGATCGCTTAGAATCAATGTTTAATGATCATGTGCACAAGTCCATTTTGAAACAAGTCTCATATGAGCGATCGGACTGTACGGATGAATTCGGAGAGACGATCGCAGTTCGACTGCGCAGGAATCATCGCAATCCAAGCATCGGGGCATCTCCTACAACAAAAAGAAGATGAATGGCCCAAATGGTGCCATGTGGCACCATCTAGGCTGCCCAATGTTGGCCATGAATGCCCAGCACCAGCTCCTCTTCATCCTCATCATCAAATCTGGACCGTTGGATTAAGATCCAACGACTGAGAAGCCACCTCCACCGCATGCCTTTGGATCCTCCTCGCGACCATATCAAGGGCATGGCACGGTGGTCCTAAGAGGAGATCTCAAGGAGAGGGCGCAGGTTCAAATATCCGCGACCCCCCTCTCAAGCTCAATTCAAGAAGTAGTAGCACAGCAACAGCACGCACGCACGCACGCGGAGAGCAGCGATGCATAATGTAGCACCAGAGCCTGCGCATGGCACGGTGCAGCGCGAGGTGCACGGGCCAGCGCGTACGTTGAAGGTGAGGGCGGGGGCTCAGCGACGCATGCGGCGGGTTTGCATGCGGCGGGTTTTCAATGACTCTTGCAACTGTCACTGTTGACCCAAGGACGATTTTTGGCCTTCTCCCTCCACTATAAAATGGCCTACCCCCCTCCACTTTTACCAAGCTTCCACCCACGAGATACCACCACCTTCTAGAGTTGCAAGCAAGGTCTCGAAGCCACCAAGCTGCCGACGGAAGCCCCTCCACCGTCGTGGCTGTCTCTACACGTTCTTCTTCCTTGTCTTAGTGTTATTTTATTTTGTAGTGTAGTTCATGTCGTGATTTTGTTAAAGCATTCATCTACATTATGTTTGATTACACATTTGATAAGAAATTGTTGGCACATTGATCTTATATATGGTTCTCTAACCCTTTTCTCTCCCTCTCTCTTTCTCTCTCTATCTCTCTTTCTCTCTCATTTTCTCAAATTGATTTTCAAGTGCACAAACGACATATTTACGTGACACAAAAGTGAGTATTTGATCTAATTACAGCCCCCTTGTGTTTGACACTCAGACTCACCTCCGATTCTTTATTTAAAATTGACATCGTAAGCGTACTACAACGAACAATTTTACACAAACACATCCAGCAAACGTTAGTTTTTGTCACCGTTGCCTAGGAGGCAATGGATCTCTTATTCGCTTTCACTTTCTTGGTCATTATTCATATTTGTGTTATCTAACTTGCTCTTCTCTCTCTTCTTGTGGTTGCAGGAACCTCGTGCATCGGCAATGGGAGGAGAACAAGCCAGGTTGGATCAAAGGAAGCACAAGAAGAAGACCGCCATCGACTCGAAGGTTTGATCTTGTCTTCCCATGATCCAAAGGTAACTTCTCATATTTGGACCAAGAAAAATGGTAGTGTTAGAAAAAACCCTCTCATTTGTTTGTCAAAGAAAAACACCACCATGTAGTCCGCAACCCGACAATTTTGCAATATGATTTTCTAGATTCAGGTTGAGGACACCATTTAAGGACCCTAAACACCTTTAAAAACTTTTTAAAAAATCTCAAAGGTGATCCTTCCAGTAGAAGAACTTACCTTCAAATTTCAAAGCTAAACTCCTTGTGGTTTGGTTGTGAGAAATTCTCTACTGGAAGTGTGCAATGTTGTCCTATGTTATGGAGATCTAAAGGGTGTTCTTACTGTTACGAACTCCACGTAGATCAGATTTGTGAGAAATTTAGATTTTTGAAAATATCTTGAAATTCTATACACTTCTACTGGAGATCATTTTTGGATTTGAAATTGATTAGTGCTTGTTCTGATCAAAATCTTAAACTTGCACACTGATCTAGAAGTTCTGGACAGATTGACCCCCTCTTGAAAAAATGTTCATTTCGGTGGTTTATCAACCCCAAAATATTATGGAATTAATTTTGTTGAAAAGATCATTTGATTTCAATTAAGATAGGTTATTTTTTGTTTTGATTGGACCTCAAAAAAAAAAGATTCATTGAGTAGAAGCTGCACACCCTAGGATCTTCCACACTAGGATGTTTTTAACTTTATTGCCACACAAAAGGCCTTAAAGAAAATCAATCTTCACCAACCGTGTGACTATACATTTGTGCCTTCTTTGAATATGTAAACAAGTGAAATTTTAAAAGCCATTAAAGCAAGGTTTAAACCCTAAAAATCACACATCTTAATCTTGTTTGATAAAGAACACTTGTTTTGCCATTGAGTCCTTGCACCCAATTGTGCATAAACATGACCCACAGATAGGACCAATCTATGTCCTGGGAGTGTGATTGGGTTTGTTAAGTGCTTGACCTTAATTCCCATTGTGGAATCCGGTGTCTAGGCTACAGGCAAGTGTCAAATGACTGCGGTTGTGGGGTACAAAAGAGCTGGCGACGCGAGCTAAAGGAAGAACCTTCCCCTCAACCCCCTCGTAATAAACCTGATTGAAATAACTTTGGGAAGGGAGGTTTAAGTGCTTGTAGATTTGATCACTCTCTTCAGGGATTCTAGGTCACCTAGGGGCCTAGTTTTGCTTGTTTGATTGTGCATACTTAATTCGTTCATCCCTCTTCTTCTTCCAACCCATGGATTTTAATGCTAATTCATCCTACCCAAACTATCCCCAACATGATTTGTATTCTAACCCAAGTAGATTGTATCAATAGTTTACTTGGGATAACTAGCCACCTAGTTGGGGACACAATCCAAGATTTGATTATCTCAAAGACCCTTCTTATCCCAACTATCCCAATTTCACTCAACCCGAACCAACTTCCTATTGGGATACATACAACCCACCCACCCAGGGGTATGATCCAAACCTTAGGGATCCATATCTTGATTCTCCTTGTGATGACTTTTCTTTTAGGCCCCACCCACCCACTAACCAATCTGATGGGACCTACACTCTAGGAGAACACCAAGGCTCCTACCTTTTTCAGGACCCTAACCAAGATAGGTCATCTGAATTCAAAGATCTCTCCTACTTGACTTATGGATTGGAAGGGATTCTAGAAAAATGGAAATCAAAGGATGATCATAAACCTAGGTAAATCAAGAATGATCAAACCTTGCTTTGGACCCCTGATGATGAATCCGACTGGGAGGAGGACTTAGAACCTCAATTATTCTGGAGTAGGACTAAACAGAAAATGGTGCCTCTTGAAGAATTGGACTCAGAAAATGATAGAATAGAGGACCCACCCAAGAACTTAAACCCCAATATGGACTCTAATGCACATCCTCAACCATACCCTCCTAACCTTGATTTGAATGCTAAGGAGGAAATCCAAGGGAAACCTTATGACACTCAGTCAATTCTTGATAGCCTTCAGTTGGAGTTATATAAACAGAATCAAGAATTGATTGAGGGGAAACAAGCCATGATGGATATGTTCCAACAATTGGATGAAGAGGGTCAACAGAAAGTGTTGAAAGAAACTTCTTTCTTAGAGACAATTGAACATGGCCCTGTGATAATTGATTGGACCACACATAGTTGCCCAAAATTTGTGCAGTCCACTATCAACACTCCCCCAACATTGGAAAGCATTGAGGATCCTTTGGAAAGCAAATAGGTAAAAAATGAGGACAAATCTGAAATGTTGAATGATAAGATTGGAGTCAATGTCCAGGAATTGAATGATAATAATTTAGTAGTAGGGACATCAAGATTTGGGGATGGGGAATCTGACTCTGAACACCTTGACTATAAAATACTTAAAGACCCATCATGGATTTAAAGGAAAGGCAATGGGAAGAACTAGAGCATGAAATGAATGATGAATTTAGCTCCATCACAAGTCCCTCCCTGTTGATTGAATAAGATTTGGAAGAGATGAATAGGATTTCAAGCTCCAATGGTTATGAGGAATTAAACAAAGAAATCATGATTGAGGATGGGGAGGATTTTCACTTTGACCCACTTGAGTAAATCATGATTGATCAAACACATTCTTTTGTAGCTAACCTAGGTCTTAAAGGTGTTAATGCAACCAATGTGGAGTTGGCTAAACCTTTGGATTCCAAACTTCCAGAAGAAGAAGAGAACACTTTTTTGAAATCAAGTTTTTGGATGGATACAGAAATGATTCCCCCTGAGGACAACAAAATCAAAGAAGGAACTATTGACTTTCGGGGTCCTGAGTCGATCAAGCCACTGACCTTTTATCAGGACCCCTATGACCTTTATGACTTAGATTCAGGGAGAAATGAAAACCCTATTCTTCATCATCACCTTGAACCTAATTTTCTAAGGACAAGAATTACTTCTTCTAACAATCTAAATGTCTGACATTATAGATTAGGGTTACATCCACTCAAGCAAACTTATGGTTTGCATGCCCAAAGGAAAAGAGATGAATGGACTAAGACATGCATCACCAATGACTTTCTGAGTTCTCGTCCCTTAGGGATGGGACTCCACCATAATCTAGTCCGCATCTGCGGACTTCAAACTCTGGATCTGGCTAATTTTGTTTTCACCTTCTTGACCCAGGCCATTCTTGTTTATGCACTATGCCCAACTGAAGGCACTAAACTCAGAGCTTCCTGGGAGGCAACCTAGAGGATTCAAGCTGATCGAATTCATGATTACAACTCAAGTGATTTCTTTCCTTACTCCCTTGCATACATTTATTTTTTCAATGAGGACATTGTCCAACTTAAGCACGAGAGGTGGTAATTCATAGGATCTGAGTACAAATTGTCAGCTTGAACTAATTTTATTTCTTTTTATCAAAAAAAAATAAAATCAATAAAAGAAAACTTAGGTATTAGAAACTTGTCAACTTTGGGAAATGATACGTTAGGGACCTAATCGCTTAGACTTTTCAAGTCTTCGGATTTAATTAGTCCGGGTGTCCACTAAAATGTGGACTTGGTCTCGAGTCCTTGCCATCTTAATTTATTTTAATCTGGTCAATAAAGTAGGGTGATAATTGTACTACTTATCAACTTGCCCTCTGATTTGGGGGAGATTTTTAGTCTAAGCATCTACACACATTTTGCATTGACTCACTCATCGACGGTTCTAATGGAAATTGGGTAGCTAATGAACCTTCTAGGGTGATATGGCTGTCAAGTTTTCATGTGTAACAGCCCATTGGCAGGTTGTCTAGAGCCCAGCCACAGGACCATTCTCTTTCACTACTGCCTTTAGGTAAATCTTAGATCAGTAAACCCACCTACTTAAAAAAAATAGAAAATAAAAAAGGAGAAAAGAAAAAAAGAAATAAGCCACACTTCACTGCACGAGTATATCTGGCAAGTTGTCGTGGCTAATAGCCTATTAGCCGGTTGTCCAGATCCCAGCTCATAAAATGCACGAGAATTCCAAAACACTTAAGGAAGAAGCAAGGAAGTAGCATAATTGTTACGACCCGATTCCCGAATCCCTACAGGACACGAGAATCGAACCGACTCGACTGATCCCAAGACCCAGTCGTCCAACGAGAAAGTAACCAAAAAGCAATAAAATAAACCACATTCACTATGCAAGTAACTAACAGTAACAAAAGTACAGCAGTAAGAAAAGAACTACTATAGTACACACTACCACAATAGTAGAGAATTAAAAATAGGTATAGAAATATGAAGTTTACAATAAAAGAGTACAAAGGTGTAACAGAATACTCACTACAACAGAAAAATGGGTACAACAAAAGTACAACTACTGGGCTCTAGTAGGCCCAGCACCCTCCACAGCCGTAGGCTCTAGCTGCTCAACACCTGGGCCTAAAAAAGGTGACAAGTATGACACGTCAGCAAAACGCTGAGTAGAGTGGCAACCAGCTAGCTAAGAAAAGCAGTAAAGGTGGACATGTAGCTGTTGTTTTCAATTTCTTCCTTTATATAACTAATTATTCTTTCTTTCATCACTTGGTTTATTTATTAGGTCCTTTTTCTTGATCTCGAATGTTCTTCGTGGGAACGATCTTGATTGCAGTCTTTTCTGAAAAGTAGAAGTAGCACGTGGTACTCTCCTGACCGGGAGAGTCCCCCGTGGTTGTCCTACCCTCAATCAACCACCCCAAGGTCGCTGACAGATGTAACGGTGACTACGGCACGCGCGATAAATGCACAGGTAGCTACCCCGCACTAGCACGCGGTCAATCGTTTCCATTAACGGGTGCACCCAAAGCACAGCACGGAACCAATATAGGGCAGAGCCCTCTCAGTAACAGGGGTCTAGCCCCTCCACAGTCCGTGCACCCTCGCCTGACTACCCTGGTTTGCCCAGTGGGCCTAACAAGTCGATGTAGGACGGCTAACTGAACCCCAGGCCCTGTGGGTGGCTAGCTCCCTCCCTACACTAGTAGCTCTCCCTAGTATGGTGTACGCGAGGGCCAAAAGTCGATACAAAGTGGCTAGACCTAACCCCGGGTCCCTAAGGCTGCTGGCTCCGCTCTGCACTAAGAGGTAACCTGTGCTTCCCTTGGTACTACATACGCAAGAGACAACACACTTTCCCATTCACTTTTCCAGTTCCATTCCATTTATTTCCAAGAGTTCTACTCCTAATTCCCCGTAGGGTTCATGCTCATGTTTCACAGGCCAAGCCATACTAGGTTTCATCATTTCAGGTTTATTCGCATATAGTACGTGTTTCCAACATTCAAACTTCTTTTCCTTTCCATTTATATACAAGCAGCTCATATTTAATTTCAACTAATAGAAATTACATGTAACAGTTACTAGCAACAGTACTCTACATTTCACAGGTAGCTGTTATCCAATTACACGCAATTATCATTATTCTATCTACTTATCCAAGACTACAATTCAAGCATTCAAGACATTAGTTTCAGTGTTTCTATTCCTAGGATTCATGCCACACCCTAGGATCTATCATTCAATCTAGTTTTCAAGTCCTAGGATTCATGCCATATCCTAGGATCTATCATTCAATCTAGTTTTCAGGTCCTAAGATTCATGCCATACCCTAGGATCTCTCATTTATTTTAGATATGCATTAATGTTTGTAATTAACTAAGGGAAGCCACTCTACCTGCAAAATCAGGAGTAACGGGGGCGTGATCGAAGATCCACGTGCCTCTGAAACCCCCAAAGTCGCAACAGAATGAGGTCCTAACACAAGGATCAATCACAAGGAACCACTCAGAACAGGATAAAAGTATTTCAAACAAATAAAGGAACTAATTCTGAGAAGAACGGAATCTTAAACGTAGAAATCGGACCTCCAACGGACCCTAAATGGGCCAAAAATAACAACTCTGACTCAAATCAGATGTCTGGAACATCTTCCAGACGTCTTAAAAAGGGGTCCAGGTCATACCTCACTCTGCGCTACTCCTCAGACATCCAGAGGTCCTGCGGAACTGTCTGGACCCAGTTCCAGACATCCGACCACCTCTCCAGACGTCTGGAGATGCTCTCCGCCATCTGGTGACTCGCCCAGACGTCTAAATCTTGTGGGAGGGCATGTCCCACACCTTCCCGAAGCGAAACCTGCATGCGTATGCAAAAATCCCTCATCAAGGCACGTGACAGAGCTTCGGCGGAATGGCCTGCATGGTCATATCCGCAAAAGCAAGCAAAGGAGGAAAATACCTACCTCTAAGTCATCTGGAGCTCCCTCCAAACGTCGCCCGCGTCGTCTGGATGTAGGTCCAAACGTCTGATTCTGGGAAAAATTCCCAGAATCAGAACCTCCTTCACCTTCTTCCCGCTGCGCTCGGCCGCGCTGCGCTTGTCTGCCTACTGCCCAAGCTACAGCAGCACAAGGGGAAACCTCCCCAGCACAACACTCCTCTGCACGCACGCCAACCGGCCTCGAACTGCTCCGGTGAGCTCTCTCTCTCTCTCACGACTCGTGTGCTCTCTCCTCTTCCCTCTCGCTACACCTCTCCTCTCCGCCACTGCACCTGATAGCAGCGGCGGCTCGCTCTCACTCTCACTCTCACGCTGGAGGAAGGAGAAGACGGGTGGATGTGGGTGGCGTGAGGGAGAGGAGGAGGGTATTTGTAGGCTTTGGGAGAAGGTTTTTGCAGGTCTGCGAGGGGAGAGAAAAAGAAGAGGGCGGTGGGTTTCAGTTTGCGTGTGGCACGCGCGCAGACTCACGATCGTACACACGCAAAAAATAATTTCCAGACGTCTTGGAAGGCATCCAGACGTCTGGACCAACTCCCAGACGTCTTAAAGTGTTTTGATGTCACGATTCTTAACAATAATTCAAGGAGATATACACTGGGTTCACCCTTGTGTTGACCCCACAAAAACAAAAAGTAGGGAGAAAGCTACCGGTCAGATAGATACACCTTTAGGCAACATTTTCTCGTTCGGGTCACCTAGGGGCATAGAAACCCAAAGTCCAGTTTAATTACCGTTGAGTGAGTCTATCACTTTCACAATAAGATGCTTAGTACTAAGAGTCCTTTTTGAGTCTTGGGTGGGTTGGGTAGCCGTAAAAAGTTACCCCGAAATCCTCAACACCAAAAATCCAAAAAAATTAGAAAAGATGAAAAAGAAAAAAATTGTATTTGCTTCTATATAGAATAAGGCGAGGACTCGAGCGGTCAGCATTTTGGTAGGAAACCTAGGCACTGTTGAGTCTGCGATTTAGGTTTTTAGTAGAAATTTCCTCCAGTCGACAAGCTACCTCTACCTAAGCGAGCAATTCCTAATTTTAGTTGTAAATAGCATTTCAATTAAACCTCGCTAAGGGACTAGTAAGGGGTGGGCATGGGGGCATGATGACTCTACAATGTTTAGTGTTAATATTATCAATTAGAGTCAATTTTGAGGGTACTTGTGCAGTAATATTAGATTATAGTGGGTTCGGGAGAATTGCATGCTTTCTGCATTATTTCATGTTAAAGATCGCTTAGAATCAATGTTTAATGACCATGTGTACAAGTCCATTTTGAAACAAGTCTCATATGAGCGATTAGACCTCACGAATGGATCCAGATTGACGAACGGAGTCCAACAGACTCGAAATCACTTCGATTCGACCCCCGTAGCTCCCACAATAAGCCTGAGAAAGATCAATGGCTAGGGGGCAATGCTACATCATTATGGGCTTCGGATGAAAAATTTGATCGTACAGATGGATCTAGAGTGATGATCGCAGTCCGACAGCACAGGAATCATCACGATCCGAGCATTATGGCATCTCCTACAAAAGAAAGAAGATGGATGGCCCAGATGGTGCCACATGGTGCCATCTAGGCCACCCAATGCCAATAATGAACACCCAACACCAACTCCTCTTCATCCTCATCATCAAATCTCAACCGTTGGATCAAGATCCAATGGCAGAGAAGCCACCTCCACCGCATGCCTTTGGATCCTCCTCACGACCATATCGAGGGAATTGCGTGGTGGTCCTGAGAGGAGATCTCAAGGAGAGGGCACGAGTTCAAATCCCCATGACACCCTCCTCAAGCTCAATTGAAGCAGTGGCAGTGCAGCAGCAGCATGCACGCGCGCAGGCGTGTGCGGAGAGTAGTAATGCACAGCGCATGAGTGCAGCATGGCACGTGCAGTGCAGCGTGAGGCATGCAGGCCAGCATGTGCGTTGAAGGCGAGGCTGGGGACTACGGAAACACATGTGGCAGGTCTTCAGTGACGCTTGCAGCTATCACTGTTGACCCGAGGATGATGTTTGGCCTTCTCCATCCATTATAAAAGGGCTTACCCCCCTCCACTTTTGGCAAGCTTCCACCAGTTAGATACCACCACCATCTAAAGTTCCAAGCAAGGTCCCAAAGCCACCGAGACACCGACAGAGACCCCTCCACTGCCATGGCTATCTTGGTGTGCTCTTCTTCCTTGTCTTAGTGTTATTTTATTTTGTAGTGTAGTTCATGTCTTGATTTTGTTAAAGCATTCATCTACATTATGTTTGATTACACAATTGATAAGAAATTGTTGGCACATTGATCTTATGATATGGTTCTCTAACCCTTTTCTCTCTCTCTTTCTCTCTCTCTATCTCTCTTTCTCTCTCGTTTTCTCAAATTGATTTTCAAGCGCACAAACGACATATTTACGTGACACAAAAGTGAGTATTTGATCTAATTACTGCCTCCCTGTGTTCGACACTAAGACTGACCTTCGTAAGCGCACTACAACGAATGGTTTTACGCAAACGTGTCCAGCGAACGTCAACTTATGTAAACCCACACCCATCATTTGACTTCCCTCCAAGTTTGTCACCGCGTTTTCAAAAAGAATTAGGAGCGCTTATTGATTCTTAGATACCAGATATCAAGCTTAGTTTTGGTGAATTCCTTAACTGGTCAAATGACTACTTATTTTAATTTAGGCTTGGGTGTCTAAATATGCACGGGAATGTGGAGGGTGTTAATTGGGGGAATGCTCTGTTATTTCAATTTTTTAGTGTGTGCAAATTCGAAGGAGTGATTCCAATGCCAATTCAAGTTCTCACAAAAAATTTTGTTGTATTTCTGCTTTTAGGATTTGATTTAGATTAATGTATTTTAAGGTTTTCTTTTGATGTATTCAAACAAGTTTGAGTTCCACAATTAAAAAGAAATTAAGTTGTATCGGTGAATGTAGATTTCCTTTTTGATGTGGGACAAGAATAAATGAAGCGAAACCCTAATTGAATTGAACCCTAAATAGAAATTTAACTATCAGTGAATCTTTTTAGGCTTTTCTTGTTAAGTAGTGGTCCAAATAGAACAAACAACACTACTACTAAAAGACAAATCAATGGATTTGAAAAAATATTTTTTTATGATTTTAGAAATTCATGTGATATTTTTTGAGATTTTTCTTTATACTGGTGTCAAAGTCCAAAAATGATACTCGTGGGTATTTTGGACTTTTCAATACCACACCGACCGCCAAAATTTTTTTTGATTTTATATGTTGTGTATAATTTCAAAAGGATTCCAAAAATACCCACTGGTATAAAATAATGAAATCAGAGGAGATGACCTCTCTATGGTTCGTAAATTTTTAAAAAATTTTTAAAATTCTAGATGCTCTGAAATTTGGAACAAATGTTCCTGACTTGACGTTGAATCTTTGGGTTGAATTTGAAGATTTTGGGAGGCTTGTGGTATCAGAAATTGATCTTAGAAGTCCGAACAGAAGTTTGGGCCCAAAAATTAGAACACCAACACTTAAGTTAGAGTAGTGTTAAATGATTCAAACAAGAAAATAATGAATTTTTAAAGTTACCACTCTACCTAATTTCAATGTTTTTGATCTTGAAAGCCTGATTAAATGTTTTTTTTTTATAGTTTTTAAGAGAGATTATGTGACAAGGAAAATGACACTAACCTAAATCCTTGGGAAGAATAGGAACTTCAAGCTTCCAAAATCTCACTTTCTTCCTATAATGCCTGCACACACGAAATGAATAAAACAGAAGGGGATGAGATCTACGTATCAAACAAAAGAAATACGAAAATACAAATCCGTACCTCCCTTGCAATGACACTAAAAAGTGATGTGCGAAAAGAACAATTTGAAATTAGGGCTTTTATCATTGTAGCGTACAAATCCGATCGATTTTAAAATTTAGAAGACTGAGTACTTGGGAAAGTATTTGGATCATCTCAATGGAGGTAGGAATGCACTTTAAATACTCTCGCTTGATATTAGGAAGTCAACTTTCTTTTGGAGATTTTTTTTAAATATAAGATTTTCTTTACTTTTGAAATAAAGGGCGACAACTAAATAATAGGTAGGAAAAAGCTACATCTAAATTGCTATGACTAACAACTAAGTGACAAAAGCAACCTCTCTCTAAGCTCACCTTAGGTATGTGGAGACCTAGGGTAATTAGAGAGTGGGAGTGGAAAAGTGCTAGAAAAGATAATTACTTAAGATGCAACAAAATTTTAGAAAGGCAACTTGATATATATAGAGAAAATTTGTTTTATAGGAATGCTTTTAGAGGAATGCTTCTACTAAAAAATGAAAGATAAAAATTGGCAAAACAAAGATCCATGGTGGTGAAGAGGAGAGAGTTCTTGCTCCAAGCTCAGCTGCTCCTGGGCTTGAAAAGGGTCTCTCCAACTCCTTCATGAAGTGCTCCTCCAGAGATGTTGCTTTCTCCTTAGCAAGCCCTAAATGGGCATGCCCTTGCTCCACTAAGGGTGGAAGAATTCCAAGCAAATGAACTCCTCCTAGGGTAGGCATACACCACCCTCAAGACCTCCTCCTCGACATCCTCCTGGCTGGCTTGCCCTCTGGTTGGAGTAGGCACAAGAGAGAAGGGAAGAGGGGAAGGCACCAAGGGGACAGAGTGTCCCCTTAATCTTCTTCTTCTCTTTCTTCTTTTGGCTATTGAGATAGATGGAAGATGAAGGTGGAAATGTGGTAGATTAATGGTAGCCAAAGGTAAAGGTAATGGTGGTGGCTATTGGTCTTTTTATAGAGTGGAAGGGGTGGAGGTTGGTGTTGACTAGGGTTAAGGGAAGAGTGGTGTTGTGGATGGCTAGGATATGGAAATTGGTGGATGAATGGTGGATTAGGATTGGCGTGGAGGTGGAAGGATGTATTGGGTGGTGGTTATGGTGGGTGGAGTAGAGTTGGCGCTAACTCTTTGTTGGTTATAGGAGGGTTGGAATGGAGGTGGATGTAGGGTTAGGATTAGGTCTTTAGGTGGTAGTTGTTGGATGGAGGGTAGATGTTAAGTGGCACTAAGTGCAAGGGTGGAGGTTTGGTGTGGTTGAAGGAGAGTTGGTGCCACTTTTTATGTGGTTAAGGTTAAGGTGGCGTGGAGGATAGGTGTAAGGGTAGGATGGTGTTTTAGGTGGTGGTTATGGGATCCTAGGGTGTAGGATAAGTGGTGCCAACCTAAGGGGTGCTAGAGGAGGCAGTTATTGTGGTTAAGAGTTGGCGCCAACCTTGAATGGTGCCTTGGTTTGGCACCATCCTAAGGGGATTCTAGAAGGGGGGTAGGTGTAAGGTTGAGATGGGTTTAGGAGGTAGGTGTAAGGCTAGGATGTGGGGATGTCTTCGAGCCAACAATAGGAGGTTCTAGAAGGGGTAGTTGGTGACAACACAATGTGGCTTTTGGTGATGGTTGAGGGGTAAAGTGACACCATTTTTGGTGCCAAGGTGAAGAGGTGAAAAGGGGTGTGTTTTGCCGCCAAAATAGGTGGGTTAGGGTTAAGGAGGAGGATGGACGACCATGGAGTGGATAGCTTTGGTGGACCTAAGCTAAGCTAGCTTAGCTAGTAGGGTAGTTGTGGAGGAAGCAAGAGGGAGCTAAGTTTTGGCTAGAAGAGCTGATGAAGAGCTATTTGGAGCTGAATCTACTGAAGAGGTCTTCATGAGGGCTCAACTACTCAGCTTAGCTAGCTAGTTCTTTTGCTAGCAGCTAAGCATGAGTAGTTGGGCTGAGTTGAGTTGGTCTCAACTTGTCTAAAGCTGGGTTGAGTTGGATATGCTTTTGATGGGAACTCCCGAGCTAGCTTAGCTGCTAAGTTGACAAGTATTAGCTAAGCTGGAGGGAGTTCAACCACCATGAGCTGAGTGGAGCTAGGGAGAGCTAGATCTAAGCTGAGGTGGACTCTTATCAACTTAGTTGAGCTGGCTAGAGTTCCCAGTGAACTGATTGGAGCTAAGATGAACTAGACTCAACTAAGTTGAGTTGGATCTGAGTTGACTTGAGCTAAGTTGAGCTAAGTTGAGCTACCCTGAGCTACCACTCAGCTAGGATGAGATGAATGGAGCTTAAGGGAGCTAACCCTAACCCAAGTGAGCTGGTATCCAACCATGATGAGCTGGATTTAGCTGAGTCCTAGCTCAATTGAGCTTCTTCTTCACCTTTTGCCTTTCTGAATGTTAGGGTTTTAAGGATCTGGCTATCTGTTCATCCCTAGTACTCTAGTAAACGTGTCAAAAACAACAAAATCATGCAATGCATGCCTAACCTATTTGATGCCTAAATGCTGCCCAAAAATTCATTTGCGGAGTTAAAATTCTAAGAGCTAGGTTTGTTTTAGGGCATAAGAATGATGATAAACTGGCGTTTATCAGTAGCACACAGTGATGAAACTGTGGTACGACTCTTCAGAGACGTTGATTCAATTCAAAGTGTGTGTGAAACCCATTTTTTCTATAAATGAGGGTACTCATGCTTCTGCTTGAGCTGAGAAGGAAAATTCTAAGTGTTCTATGTTGATAGTTAGCATGAATTGAGAATTGATTTGAGTTGAGCTGTACTTGCACTTAGTTGAGAAATAGTTGTTCTAAAACAACATTTTTGTTATTCTTTTATGCAATCAATGACCATCTTTTTAATTTGTGCAATGCGTGATTCTTATTCTGATGGAATTAGTTGCCATGTTTAATGTTTAATTTTTATAATTAATTCATGCACCTAAAGTATACTAATTAAATCATTAATCTAATAACTTAAATATCTTAATTAAGTAGGTAGTATATTAAGTTATCAGATTAGTATCTAATATATGTTAAGATTAAGTAGTTAAGTTAAGTATTAATTTTTCTTAAGTATTATATAGTATTAGTTAAGTTAATAAGTTAAGTAATTACTTAATAGTTAGTATCGTTATGTAGAGTAATTTATTTATGTTATAAGTAAATTAAATATATAGTAAGTTATAAGTGTAATTAAGTATCATAATAAATACCCTTAAGTTATATTTGTATAGTAACTTATTATTAGATAAGTTAATTAGTTAAATAGTTAATTTATAGTTAATATTAGTTAAGTAAACTATTAGTAGGTAGTTATGTAGTGTAAGTTATATAGGTAGTAACTTAATTAAGTAGTTAAACTTAAATTCTTGATTTATTATAAAGTATAATCTAAGTATAATAAGTATAGCTTAATAATTATCAGATTCTTGGTATTAACTTAATAAAAAGAATAAAGAATAATTTAAAGAGTAAGTGGTGAATTCTGCTAATTAAGACTCCTAGCGAATGACTTGGGCTCAATGTTGGGTGGTAAACGTCATAGTTTAGGAAAACGCATCATAGTATAGCAATGAAAATCGAATCGACACTTAAAATTTATAATCTCGAGAAACATGAGTTTCCAAAGTCAATCGTAGGGAGTAAATGTAATTTCAATTCAATCATTAATCCAACAGTCAAAAATAAAACTCAATATATTCAATGAATAGTCAAATTGTATATTAGAGACAAAAATGATATAGGGAAAGAGAGTAAAAAGAATGGTGGTTGAAACCAATAATTTAATAGTTAAGCTCAACTCTTTCAATGTCAGATGTCTCAAAGAGCAACAGATGTCTCAAACACTTAGATAATTCTCACATCAAACACTTAACTCTTTCTCAAAGTCCTTAAGCTTCTCCAAATCAGACCTCTCTATCATTCATTAGACAACTTAAATATCCAAATCAGACCCAAGTATGGCAGTCTGATGGATCTTTTTAGAGCCAACCCCCCCTCTCTTTCTCTCTCAGCAAAGTCTCCTTAATTTCCCTCTAAACCCAGATCGGTTCAATCAAGTGTAAGAGGGAGACCCGGTTCAGCTCGCGAGTGAGCAAGCCAGACCAAGTATGAGTATGGGCATGTGTAAGGAGGGACCCAACCCCTCCTAACTAGGGCAATAAGGTAACGCACGCAATTCATTAAATATGAATTTCCAAATTAAAAGTTTCTGATGTGGGATGATAAATGACAGTTTATCATCATTCTTATGCATTAAAACAAACCTAGCTCTTAGGATTTCACTCCGCAAATGAGTTTTTGGGCTGCATTTAGGCATTAATTAGGTTAGGCATGCATTGCACTTTTTGTTGTCTTTTTAATGTGTTTTTGTGAGTGTTAGGGATATACAGATTGCCAGATCCCTAGAACCTTAGCACTCAGGAAGGCAACTAGTGAAGGAGAAGCTCCCACTAGCTAGAACTTAGCTTGATCCAGCTCACCATAGCTGAAATTTAGCTCACCTAAACTAGGGTTAGCTCATCCTAGCTCCATTCAGCTCATCTCAGCTGAATGGAAGCTCAAGAGAGCTCATCTTAGCTCATCCTAGCTCAAGTCAGCTCAAATCCAACTCAACTTAGCTGAGTCTAACTCATCTCAGCTCCTATTAGTCCACAGGGAGCTCTAGCTAGCTCAGCTGAGTTGACTGGAGTTCACTCCAGCTCAAGTCCAGCTACATCCAGCTCAACTCAACTCCAACCAGTTGAAGATGACTTCATTTCAGCTCAGGAAGCTCAAGTCCAGCTCCTGGGGACTCAGCTTAGCTCAATACAGTTGAGCTAAGCTACCTTAGCTACCTCAACTAGCTTGATCCTCCCCGGAAGCACCAGACCCAGCACACCTCAGCTCCTTGTGGTAGAAGCCAGCTTAGTTTAGCTTGGTCTAGTAGCTAGCAAAGAACTAGCAAGCTAAACCAGCTAAAGTAGCTCCATGCCATCCTCTTCAGTAGCTGCCAGCTCTAGTTCAGCTCCAGACTTCTTCTGTCCAGGTCCTCTCCACAAACCCTAGCTCCCATTACCTCCTCCTCTACTTCATTACTAACTAAGCTAGCTTAGCTTAGCTTAGCTAGGCTCAAACTCCCTTGGCATTTACCACCTTAAAACCCTACCTAACTAGTTCCACTAACTAAGCCCACCTAGTCCACCTAAGCTCTACCTAGTCCACCCTTGTTTTGGTGCCAACCCAAGCCATCCCTTCACCCCTCAACCTCCTTCAAAAGACACCTAAAGTTGGTGCCAAATCCTCCCTTCTAGAAGCCTCTCTTTTGGTGCCAACTTAAGACACCATCATGGCCATCCATCCATCCACCAAATACATCCCAACCCTTCCTTACATGGCACCACCTAACCCCCTTCTAGAAGACCTATTTTGGCACCAACATCAAGGGACACCACCACCATAACTACCCCACATGGCACCCCCTTGGTTGACGCCAACTAACCGTAGCCCTAGGATCAAATTAACCACCCATAACCACCACCAAACTCCATCCTAGCCCTCCACCTATTCATGCCAACCCTACCCCAATCCCACTCTATAAAAACCCATCACCTACCACCATTTTCTTCATCCTCCATTTAATTAAATCTACCCTATACCCACCTCAAATCTACGGCCAAGAAGGAGTAGAGAAGAAGATTAAGGGGGCACATCACCCGCCCCTTTGGTGCCTTCTTCTCCCCATTCCTTCACCTTGTGCCATGCCAAGAAGGAGGAGCATTCCACATCAAGGAGGATGGCTAGGCATCGGAGGAGAAGGGTGGTGCACGCCCACCCTTAGAGGAGATCATTAAAGGTGGTAGCTTCCACCTTGGAGGATGCCATTTTCAAGGAAGGAGAAGGAGGAGCCACTTTTCAAGCTTAGGAGCCACTAAACTTGGAGCAAGGAGCTTTCTTTCTACACCAGATTTTGCAAGAGGATTTGTGCTTTTGTTGCTTTTATATTTTCCAAGCTTAGCTCAACTCTTAGCTCAACTCAGTTGAGCTAAGCGACCTTAGCTACCTCAACCAGCTTGATCCTCCCCGGAAGCACCAGACCCAGCACACCTCAGCTCCTTGTGGTAGAAGCTAGCTTAGTTTATCTTTGCTTAGTAGCTAGCAAAGAACTAGCAAGCTAAGCTAGCTAAAGTAGCTCCATGCCATCCTCTTCAGCAGCTGCCAGCTCTAGTTCAGCTCCAGACTTCTTCTGTCCAAGTCCTCTCCACAAACCCTATCTCCCATTACCTCCTCCTCTACTTCATTACTAGCTAAGCTAGCTTAGCTTAGCTTAGCTAGGCTCCAACTCCCTTGGCATTTACCACCCTAAAACCCTACCTAACTAGCTCCACTAACTAAGTCCACCTAAGCTCTACCTAGTCCCCCCTTGATTTGGTGCCAACCCAAGCCATCCCTTCACCCCTCAACCTCCTCCAAAAGACACCTAAAGTTGGTGCCAAAACCTCCCTTATAGAAGCCTCTCTTTTGGCGCCAACTTAAGACCCCATCATGCCATCCATCCACCAAATACATCCCAACCCTTCCTTACATGGAGCCACCTAACCCCCTTCTAGAAGACCTATTTTGGTGCCAACTTCAAGGGACACCACCCCATGGCACCCCCTTGGTTGGCGCCAACTAACCCTAGCCCTAGGATCAAATTAACCACCCATAAGCACCACCAAGCTCCATCCTAGCCCTCCACCTATTCACGCCAACCCTAACCCCATCCCACTCTATAAAAACCCATCACCTACCACCATTTTCTTCATCCTCCATTTAGTTAAATCTACCATATACCCACCTCATATCTACGGCCAAGAAGAAGGAGTAGAGAAGAAGATTAAGGGGGCACATCACCCGCCCCTTTGGTGCCTTCTTCTCCCCATTCCTTCACCTTGTGCCATGCCAAGAAGGAGGAGCATTCGACATCAAGGAGGATGGCCAGGCATTGGATGAGAAGAGTGGTGCATGCCCACCCTTAGAGGAGATCATTGAAGGTGGTAGCTTCCACCTTGGAGGACACCATTTTCAAGGAAGGAGGAGGAGCCCCTTTTCAAGCTTAGGAGCTACTAAACTTGGAGCAAGGAGCTTCCTTTCTTCACCAGATTTTGCAAGAGGATTTGTGTTTTTGTTGCTTTTATATTTTCCATTTCAAGTAGAAGGATTCCTGTACATGTTTTTGTAAAACACAAATTCTATCAAATCAATTTGCCTTCTTTTCATTTTTTTTTGTTGCAATTGTTTTATCTTTGTTCTAGCACTTTTTCATTCCCTCTACCTAATTACTCTAGGCCTCCATGTGACTAGAGTGAGCATAGGGAGAGGCTCTACTTGTCACTTTAGTAGTAGCGTAGTGAGTTAGGTGTTAGTTATTTTCCGTCAACAATTCGTATATTGCCTTCATTATTTCAAAACCCTAAAAAAAATGATATAGTTGAAAAGACCAAAAAGAAAGGTGATTTCTATTTCCAAGCAAGAGACCTGAATTTTGCAAACATATTGCCACCTTGGATGACCCTAGATACTCCCTTATCTAGGTTACAAATTTTAAAAGCGTATGCGATTTCACGTGTTACGACCCTAAAAAACCCTAATCACAAATCACGCTAAATCTCGCATCATGGCACTATCTTGCTACTCTTCGTGCATGCAACAACGGATGTGGTCTCCTATCAATTCGTGCTGCTGCTGCTCTCTTCATCGATTGAGGATGCAGGTGACTTCACAGATGTGTTTTGCGACTCCTGGAGGTGGAATCAATGAAGGAGATGACCGATCGATGGTGAATGGAGGCGAAAAAAGGCAGAGATCTGACAAAGACCTGTGGAAGGAAATACAGGCTAAAAGCCCCAATCAGATAGCTCAAAAGCCTAGCCGTGAAGGTAGGAAGGTGGTGATGATGTTTATTGGGTGATTCGTGAGGTGTAAGAGGTCAGACGATTGTGTGATGGTGGGGGTGAGTGGGTTTGTTTGGACGAGGCTTGCAGAGATCAAAAGCTATAATAAACTTTAGACTTCTGATCTTTGAGATGAGAGGAAGGTGTGGGTGGTTGTGGTAGGGTGATTGATGGACTGTGGCACCGGCGCGAGCTTGCCGAAGCTCGTGACAAAGATAGAGAAGATGGAGGTGGTATGGGAGATGCAGTGGTTTCAACCTAAGTCTAAGGAGCTAAAAGGACTCTAGGAAGGAAGCGGAAGAAGAAGGGAAGCTTATCAGGGAGCGTGGAGGTTGGGAGCATGCTGGCTTGACTAGCCAGACGTGAGGGAGATGAAGACCTTTGGTGGGAGAGAGTGGCAACGATGATGAAGGAAAGAACTCCTGATGTAGCCAACGAGGAGCTAAAAGGACTCTAGGAAGGAAGAGGAAGAAGAAGGGAAGCTTATCAGGGAGCGTGGAGGTTGGGAGCATGCTGGCTTGACTAGCCAGACGTGAGGGAGATGAAGACCTTTGGTGGGAGAGAGTGGCAACGATGATGAAGGAAAGAACTCCTGCTGTAGCCAACGAGGAGCGGAAGAGAGAGAGGAAGACGGTGAGCCTCCCAATTTGGCTATTGGGAGGTCGTAGGAAGGGGATAGAGGTGAGTCACTAGAGCTGAGGTCAGAGGCGGTCGGAGGAGGGAAAGAAGAGGATTTTTGGGCTGGAACCTGGCTAGTGAATGTATTGGGAGATGAAGGAGCTTATATAGAGCTCAGAATTGACCTCAATTTTGAGGAATTCGGAAGTTTGGGTTGTGATTTTAGAAACTCAAGTCCTTGAGCTGGGATCTGTTCTAAATGGAAGAGGATTTCTTGGCAATCAATCCCTCCAAGTTTGGAGGGATTTGATTGATAAATCAAAGAGATATCATCGGTTAAAGTTGGTGTTTGATGGGTTTGACTCTGTTTTAGGAAACGAGGGGGTTTCAGGTGGTAGGGACCCTTTTGTGAAGAAGATGATGAAGTTAGGGGCCTTTTTGTGAGAAAAGTCTACAAGGTGAGGGTTTAGTTGAAATGAATAGAGATCTGGGGACTGAATTGCAAACTAGGTCAAGATGGACTTTGATTGGATCCAAATTTTGGTGTTAACCTAATTTGGACCCAAGGAATCTAATGGTGAACTAGGATTTGCGTTTTGACCACATTTGACTTAGTAAATTGTGTAGAAACCCAATTCAACGCAAATTACTATATGAATCTCTATTTATGGTCAAAATGGGTTCAAATTGTCAAAGTGAAGGTACCAAACCTCTTAGAATATTTTTCAATGATTTTTAAGAGGTTTAGATTGAATTTATTTCCACTAAAACTCTTTCAATTTGAGTGAGGCTGATAATTAGGGTTTTTAATGATATTTTAATCCTTAAATCCATGAAACCCCGATTCAGTTATTCTGAGCCCACTTCATGGTCTTTTAAGTTCATTTGACCTTGAATTAAACTCTAATTAAAACTATTGTTTATCTGCATTAGTGATAGGATGTTAAAATAACAGAATTAACCCTATTTTCCTATTTTCTTCTCAAATCAGTTTAGCAAGGATCTACAATCCTCAAACGATCATTTAGGAGTATTTAACATTTGATTTTGACTAATTCAAGTTAATTATGATGAATGACGGTATTACCATCACTCAACCAGTATAAATTATAAAATATGTAGGCTATTTCACTCTCTATAATATAACACAAAATGACATTTCTTAACAGTGTATGATAGCTTAACATCATTGTTTGGTACCGTTGCTGGGGAGGCAACTTGTTTTTATCCACCATTATCACTTTTTAATTATTTTGTATTATTCTTGCATTTATTTTGTATTCTTTATTCTAACTTAAGATTTTTGTCATCTTTCAGGAGATCCATCTGAGAGACTCCTGGGTGGAGAGAAGACCCATTTTCTGCTTTCTTTTACATTTTTGTTCTGTGAGAGAGACTCTTATTTCTAGTTTGTAATATGTAGTTACTAATTTCCTATTTTTCGCATTTTAGTTAGAAAAATAAAAAAAACCAAAAATACATCCTTTTTTTCTAGAAAATGTATGTCCTAGAAATCCATTCCAGGATTACATCTTTTCTACTAGATTTTATACTATCATTTGAATTCTAAAGATTATTGGAGGTAGATATGTGTTTACTATTTTAGATCCTGCCATATTTTACATATTTCACATATAAGCAAGACCATTATTTGATTTAAAAAAGATAAAAAAGTGAGACATTTTATCTTTCTTTTCTTAAGTAGACATTTTATAAAGAGGAAATCTTTTTAAACTCTTGACATATACCTTGGTAGCAAACTTGTGAGTAGATTTTTATCTCACTCTGTTGCATGCTATTGCTCACACAGTGCAATCACATAGGACACATGAGTCTTTGCTTCTACCTCTCCTCTTTTCACCTCTTAGGGCCTTAGTCAAAGATCAACAAGTCTGTCTCACTACCCGAGCACCAAGGAGACAGTAGTGTGCGGTCTCAATCTTAGACTTTGGACCTTTGAGCCTATAGGGTCAAGCACTTTGTAGACACTTAGGATGCATATTTGTATTGATACATTATCTGTTTGCGTCCTTTATTTTGTGCATACCCTAGGTGTTCTTTTCTATAGAAAAGAAGAAAACCCACTTTTCTCACTGTTTTTAGGTTTTCCTTACTGCAGTTTTCACTGTGTTGAGTGTGCCTTTGCACATTTCTTCTATTTATTCACGGGAGACGATCTCTAAGATGGTCCCTCGTTCCTCCTTTGATAGGTGCTCCTAAACTTATTATTCAGTACTCTATTTTTTTCCCTTCTTCTGCAACTGATCCATTGGCAGATCAGCCTCCATAGAATCCTCTTGAGAACCATCTGGGTTTGGATGAGATACCTCCTTTCAATATCCATCAGGCTCTCCTAGCCCAGAATCTCTAGATGCTCAAGCAAAATCGCTAGATCAATCTGCTGACAGCTACTCAAAATCTTCAGGCTCACAAACATAAGGGGGGACTTGTTAGACTTCCTCCTCCACTTAAGCCACCACTTAGAGACTATTATAATCTAGGAAACGCAGAAGTGGAGCCTAATGTTAGGATTCCTATTAGGGAAAATGACCCTGAGCTCAAACCAAATATCATTAGCTTGATTCCCCGCCGAGGGTCTCAAGAATCAATCTCAAACTATAGGTTCTAGAAACCAAAGCTAGGAAATCCTACACATGAAGATGTTCTCTTTTAGTCTTAAGGGTAGAGCCGCTTATTGGTTTCACATTATTGCACAACCTATCATGACTTGGGCTAAACTCAAAGCTACTTTTCTGAAGAAATTCTTCCCTATAGGTTGAACCAATGCCCTTAGGCAAGCTATCACTACTTTCAATCAAAACCAAGGAGAACCAGTTCATGAAGCATGGGAATGCTTTCATGAATTGCAAAGGAAATGACCATATCATGACATCCCTTACTGGCAACCCATGCATATCATTTATTATGGATTGCAAGAGAGCATGTAAAATCTGGTCGACGCCTCTTATGGAGGTAACTTTCTAAATAAAGATGAAGAATCCGCCTTATAACTTTTCGAGGGAATGGCAGAGAACTCGATCAACAATGCCTCCATGTCACAATTCAATCGAGGGAGTTTACATCAGAATACGAACTCGAATAAAAGGGGATTCATGAAGTAGAGGGCCAATCCAGTTCATGAGACTTACAAATAATTGTAGAGAAGCTGGATAAGGTCGATATCATAGTGAAACATCTTGACAAGGTTCACATTATGATTAAGAATCTTTCACCTTTACTAGCTCCAAATCCCGCACCTAGACTAGCTTTGAAAATTCCTACGGGGAGGGAATTTGTGAATAATTTGGATTTATAGGATTCTTCTACCATGCATTTTTATCAAAATCCCACTCCAATCCAAGGAGGGGCCTTTGTTCCATCTTTTCCTCCTTTATCCCCACTTCCTTCTTTCCATCCTCCTATTGAAAACATGATGCATTTTGATGATATACATGCCATCTAAGGGTATAATTCAAGATCGAACCCCTATTCTAACACCTACAACCTTGGATGGAGAAATCACCCCAACTTTTCTTGGTTTGATCAGAGCCAAAGGCCACCTATCTATCAAAATCAGACCTGACTAAACCCACCATCATTGCCTTTTCAGTAACCACACGTAAGGCCTATTAGGTAGAATGTTAACATGCTTTCATCAGGTTTTAAGAAATACATCGTAATATAGAAATGAAAATGAATCAGCACATAAATTTATATGCTCAAAATTTGAGTTCTGAGATCGTCACAAGGAGCAAGAGATCACAATTCAACCACTAATTAGATGAATATAAAATGAGGCACAATATCTTGATGCAAAAAGAGAGATATTAAACAAGTAATAGCACTATCAAGCAAGAAAATATATAAGTGTTGGAAAAAATGTGGTTTTTCAACTCAATGTAAAGCCTCAACAATTAGGCAAATTCGCAACTCAAAGAGAGCCAATTGGATGTCTACCTTAGCCCTCAGATGTCAAAATGCAAAATCAAATCCAAGTCCACATGCAAGTCCAGGCCCAAGTTCCACCCAGCAAAATTGGCTCTTCCTCTGTGCCCAAGTCTGAGTCAAAACCTGAACCAAGTCAATTGAATCGAATTGAATCCCCAAAATTGGCCCAAACCCTCCTAGCGTGAGTGGTGAGCGAGGGTGTGCGTGTACGTGTATGGGGACCCAACCCCTTGCTTCTTCGACGAGCAGTTGGTGGACGTGGAACCTTATGAATCAAAATCTGAAAAGTCCCTGATGTGGGACTAATCTTCAAAGCCTTTTCCTTATCTCCTTCGTGAGTAGCAGCTGGAGGTGTGTTGCTAGATTGTGATTCAGTTGGTCATGGGATCCCCACTCCATCGCCTAGGTCTACCCTTCGAGTTAATTCATGTGCGAAGAAGGTGATGGCTGGGTGTTTGAATGTCGGACGACGGTGAACGATGTTGGAGAAGTTGAAGGTCGATGATGAGTACCTGCAAGAGAAAATATAGGCCTAGGGCCCCAGTCAAATACTCAAGAAGCTTCGTATGAGTGCGGCGAACCTAGTGGTGGCGGTGATTTGTGGGTTTGGTGTGTGTGGTGGTCAGTCAGAGAAGCTCTAATGGAGCTTCAGTGACCGTAGTCGAAGGTGATGGTGGCAGCATGGTGTAGTCCAATTAAGTTGGGCGAAAGGTTTGCAGGAAGATAAGGAACCTTTGCCAAACTTAATTGGGTCAAGGAACATGGGGGAGTTGAGGTTGTGATGGTGGTCATGGTGGTGGTGGTCGGTCACGGGGAAGATGCTAGAAGGAAGGAACAGAGCTCAGGAGCTCCCTATAGCTAATTGGAGGGGTAAAGAGAAAAAGCCCTAAACATATTGGAGGAAAGGAAGAGGAGAGGAGCCTGCCAGAGTTCAGTTAGAGAGGAAGAAGAAGAGGATGCTGTCGAAGTGGAGGAGGTGGAATTAGACTGCGAAGCTTCGTGTGAAGCTCTGTGGGAGGAAGGAGAAGGATAACCCTCTGCCTATTGTATGCACATGGCAGAGGATGAAGAAGAGAGATGATAGAGCTCTGAGGTGATGCAATTCACCGGCGAGGAAGAAGAGGAAGAATGTGTTTTCAGTCAAATGGAACACCCATTCGAGTCATAGAAGCTAGTCTCTTTATATAGAGTCTACTGCCAGTCTAAATAAACTATGATGTATGCAATTGGCAAGTGTTTAGCTGACTTTTGAACCTGACGTTCTTGAGGTATCTAGTGATGATTCCAACCATCTCAGATCTAGAGAAGGTGCTCAAATGATTGGGGGTGATCAGATTGTCTATCCCACCAAGTTTGGAGGGATTTGGCGAGGATTTAAGGACTTAATTCCCTAATCAAAAGTCGATGAAGTTGCGCTCTTGGCTGTTGCAAGTTTCCAAGTTTGCAGAAGAAGAAGGTGGTGGAGGAAGGATCGCATTGCAACTAAAGCTCAAAAGTTAGTGGCCTATTTGTAATGCACATAGGAAACTTAGGGGTAGATGTGTAATAAATAAAGATCTATGGGCTAAAATGCAAACTAGGTCAAGATGGACTCTGATTGGGTTCAAATTTTGGGGTTAACCTAACTTGGACCCAAGGAATCTAAGGGTGCCCTAAAGTTTGAGCTTTGACCAAATTTTATTGGGAAAGTTACACAGAAGCCCAAAATAAAATAAATTCCTGCCAAAGTCTCTACTTTTGGTTAAGATGTGTTCCTTTTCTCAAAGTGAAGGTTCCAAACCACTTATAATATTTTTAAATGATTTTTAGGAATTTTAGATTACATTTATTTCCACCAAAACCTATTTAATTGAAGTGAGGATGCATTTAGGGTTTTTATTAAAAAAATAATCCTCGAAACGTGAAAAAACCTATTTTAGTCAGTCTGATCCCACTTCTTAGAAATTTAAGTTTATTTAACTAATAATTAACCCCTGATTAACCCTCAGTTAATCTACAATTGTGATTAGGTGTTTAAACAATAGAATTAACGGGATTTCCTATCTTCTCGTACTAGTTCAGAACACAGTTATGATCTTCTGATGAATATTAAGGAGCATTTATTACTGTAGTTAGGCTAAGTTAGGCTCGTTAACAGCAATGATGGTGCTACCATCACAAACTACGCAGAACTATTTTGGGTCATCTAGAGATTCATAGCTAGACCATATTTTGAGAGCTATGAATTAAAACCAACAAAGAAATGTTGAGGCTTTCGCTGAAGTCCAAAGGGAATGCCCGGTAGAGCTGGCTGAATTACAGGGCCAAATCATGCAGTTAGATGAGTCTCGTCAGGCAGGGGCCCTACTGATTGCACAACAATCATGGAACTTAGTTAACCTAAATTATGTTATAACCTAGCATAACTTGTGATTAGTGCATTCATAAATTGCATATCATGCATTACATCCTTTTATTTAACAACATATTTGATAATGCTATTTTTCTATGCTAATTAGGGTTTATTCTTGTTTATAGGAAATAAGGAGCTCAGAAGTTCTTCTAAATAGAATAAAGCTGGATAGGAGCAAAAGCTGCAGCAGAGTTGGAGCTAGATTCTAGAATAATGTTGAATAAAGAAAGATTGAAGACACAAGAAGAGAGAGAAATAATAGAGGATTACTAGTTTAGAATAAGTGCAGAAAAAGAAAGAGAAGAACTAGGATATCCCTATCCTATCGTTAAAACCCTAAGATGACCTTATCCCAGTACCTATCCCTGAACTAGCTCAACATTAGGATATCTAAGCTCAAAAGCCAAAAACATGGATAAAATTACCCATGTACTTATCCACCCTATCCATAGTCCAATCCTATTATCCATAACCCTAATCAACCTATCCAATACCCAATCTCTAACCTAGAAACCTATTTAGGTCCATACCACACCTAATTGACTCAGTCAAAATCAATTGGGTTGCCATTAGTCAATTAGGTCCATTAGACCTGATTGGACTAACAACCTGATTGGACTAACCCTAAGTTCATTAGAATCATGTGAGGCTAATCAAACCAAGCCCAAACTTAATACATTTTACCACATCCAATCAGGTCAACTACCTGATTGGGTGCACCCAACTTTGACTAGGTTCAATTGGAACCTAATTGGGTCAAGACCAACTTTGCCATGTCAAATTGGACTCAATGAGTCTAATTAGACTTAACCCTAACTTAATTAGGTGCACAAATATTTGACTGGATGCATCTAATGTCAATCAAGTTCACCCAGAACCTGATTGATTACAAACCAACCCACATAGGTTTAATTGGGTTCAGTTGGAATCTAATTAGACTTATGTTGGGCGGTCGATTTACGAAAAATAGATTTTTAAGCATCTTAGTATAGGCACGAAATCAATCCCAACAAAACTTAAAATAACAAAACTGATCGAGCAGATTTTGCGAATTATAAATTGGGGTTATGAGTAACCTGTCGTCGTAGTTGCAAAACTCATGATCAAATAAAATTTATACTGAAACTCCAAGGGACTCCTAGGTCGAACATAGGGAGGCGACATTTACTTTGTATGAAAATCGTGCTTCGATTTGTTTCTTTCTGATGTTTTAGGGTTTTTTTTTTTGTTTTTCAAAATTAAATGAAAATCAATTACAATAGAGAGATAGAATTGAATCTGATATATTGCATGAATGTCAATTACAATAACATAGAAAACATAAAAAGAGGGGGAGGTGAGAAGAAATCTCTCGAAGCAGATGTTCGGTGAGATGATGGTGCCTGGCGGAAGCTCGTATGAAGGAGTTGGGAAGCAGGTCAACAAAGGTGAGAAGCGAGAGGACATCGGGTAGAGGAAAGCTTCAACGTAGCTCCGGAATGGAGGTGAGAAGGTAGAGGTGATTTGCTACCGGGAATGAAGGTGGGAGGATGGCTCCAAGGCGACCTATGAATGGGGATGGAAGTTGGATGAGTATTTGGTGGGGTAGAGGTTCGCTATACTAATAGGTGCCTTAGGAGCTTGAGAGCAAGCTCTAACAGAGCATTGGTAGGCTTGCTAAAGCTTGGGAGTAGGTGGGAGTAGAGTAAGTAGAGATGACTTGGAAGGGAGGGGGTGTAGGTCCTTTTATAGTGGAGGAGAAGAGGCTAAAATAGGTATGGGACCACCTACGACCTCTAAGCCATCGCTAGAAGTGTCACTATAGCCAACTCATGGCCGTTGGTGCACACAACTGGCCTTGTTGGCATGCGAATAATTAGCGATGGCCATAAGTGTCGCTATAGGTCCAGCTCAAGCGTCACTGTAGGCTGGCGCCAACCGAGCACGTGCCCACCCCATGCTTCGCTGGCACTGCACTGTGCACTCTCTTTGTCGCACGCGCACGCACAAGCGCTGACACTGCGTTGTGCACATGGGTGCCTCCATGCGTGCGCGCACACCTGTGCTGCTGTGCGCGTGCAGTGGCATGTGTGTACGCATGAGCAGCCTGGGTTGCGCCACGTGGCGCAATCGGGTCGTCCATCTTCTTTTCATTGTAAAGGCTGCTACAAAGGTCGGATTGAGTCGATTTTCATGCCGTTGGGCTACAATCGTCCACCCGAATCCATCCGTGCATTTAGATTTGACATTTGAAGCTCTAAATTATATCACCTAGTCCCTTGGCCATTAATCTTCCTCGAGCTACATATGGTGCTACGAGACTCCGATTGAGGCGATTTCGGAGGCATTGGGCTCCAATCGTCGTCTTGATCAGATCCATACAGTCAGATCGTCAATCTGAGGCTCTGAAATAAATATCCTTCTCTTCTAACCACAAAATGGATGCAATTAACCTAAATTATATACAACTACTCTAAATGCAGAATGATGCATACTATGCAATATTTATAACATGAAATGCAAATCTAAGCCTAGGAATATGCATGAATAGGCAATTTAACCTAAATAGATGTGTCTACATCATACCCTATGCCTATTTTTTGCTAGTCTCTAGCAAAATTTAGCTACATGTTATGTATAAAAATAGAATTAGGATTTGATTGCTTAGGCCTAAGTCGTTTATTAACAATAGAAAATTTCAACTAAGGTCTTAAACAATGAAAACTCAACAGTACCCAGGTGCCTACCAAAATGCAGACCGCCCAAGTCCTCACCTTATTTGAAAAGGGAAGATACATTTTCTTTTTCCTCTTTTCTTATTTTTTTGGACTTTTTTGAAGTTTGAGAGTGTCAGGATAACTTTTTACGGCTACCCAACCTGCCCATGACTCGAAAAGGACTCTAAGTGCTAAGCATCTTGTGAAAATAGTGAAAGACTCACTAGGCGGCCGTTAAAACGGACTTCGGGTTTCTACAACCCTAGGTGACCTTGCCTAAAGGTTTGTCAATTCAATTGGTAGCTCTCCCTACTTTTATTTATGGGATCAACACAAGGGTGAACCCAGTGTATATCTCTTCGGTTTATTCTACTTCCTCCCTTCTTCCCTAAGTGTTTTGGGAATTATTGTGCATTTTTATGAGCTGGACTTTAGACAATCGGCCAATGGGCTGTTACCCACGACAACTTGCCAGCTATACTCGTGCGGTGAAGTGTGGCTTTATTATTTTCTTTTTTTATTTTCTCCTTTTTCTATTTTTTTCTTTTTTTTTCTTTTTTTTTTAAGGTAGGTGGCTTCCCTGATCTAAGATTTACCTAAAGGTAGTACAATGAAAATGGTCCTATGGCTGGGCTCTAGACAACCTGCCGATGAGCTTTTACTACCAACAACTTGCCAGCCATACCACCCTAGATAGTTCATTAGCTACCCAATTTTCGAAGAAACCACCGAAAAGTGAGTCAGTGCAAAAAAAGTGTGTAGATGCTTAGGCTTAAAGTCCCTTCAAATCAGAGGGTGGGTTGATAAGTCGCATACTTATCATCCCAATTTATTTACCAACTTAAAATGAATTTTAATTGGTGAGAACTTGAGATGAAGTCTACATTTGAGCTGACACCCGGGCTAATTAAGCCCGAAGACCTGAAGAATCTAGGTGTTTAGGTCCTCTCGTATCATTTCCTAAAGTTAATAACTTCCAAATGTCTAAGTTCTCTTCTTCTAGTTCTTCTTTTTTTTTATCTTTTTGAATTTTCACTTTTTTCTTTTTATAAGAAACTAAAAGAAATTCTACAGAGTTAACAAAATGATCTTAGGAATTGATTATCCACTCCCCATGCCTAAATGATGCAATGTCCTCATTGTAAAAACAAAGACATGAAAAAGACGGAGTAAACAGAATATCACCTAAACATCGTGAGGAATCTGGTCAGCTCATAGAGAATGTGAAATATAAACACGTGCTAAATTTAATGCCTTCAACTAGGCATAAAATACATTCAAGGAAGAAATTGAGAATTTACAAGTGCAAGTCAAAATCAAAATAAAAATATTGATTCTCATACCTGCCAACAGAAAATGTCCATAGACGTGGACCAGATTATGGTGCAGACCTATGACCCAAGGTTGAGTCACCCAAAATTGAAGGTTCTGGATGAAAATCACCCAAAATTGAAGGTTGTTAAGCTTGCGGGGCTAGGACTACAGTTTTGTGGTGTGCAACCCAAGACAAAGTGTCGGACAACAGGTAAAGATGGTTCAATAGGTTTAGAAGTCCTCTTCACATTCAGCTCAGAAAAATAATCAGTTATTTCAAGCTTGGGTTGCACGTGAAATATATCATAAGGGTCCTGGGAAAAAATAGGTGGCTTCAAGTCAATAAGCACCATTAGATCCAAGATCAAAGTTCCCTCAGACTTAGCCTCCCAAATTTTCATTTCAACAATTTTGTCCTCCAACATCAAGATCTCAAGTTCCAGGACCTCTAGCATATCATTCACCTCATACGATTTACCCAAGTCCAGAAATCATGGCTAAATCAAGATTGACTTGGGCACCATGATCTCAGAAGTCAGCTCTTTGGGGTGCAGATGAGGAATGGGGTCACTGATTGAATCATTAAGATTCGGATCCTCCAAGTTAACCCCAACTGAATCAGAATCATCAAATAATTTACCAGATTCCTCAAGCCCATCTGTCTCACTAAAATCATTTTCCTTAAGCTCAAGTGAGACTTCACTAAGAGATTCCTCACCCTCAGAATCAATGAATCCATGATCCTCATTTATATATGTCTCAAAATCACATATCATTTCATGATCCAAGGCGACATATTTTTCTTCGTTTCCTAGCATGGGGATCTCGGGTGAATCAATCGGTTCATCCTCAAAGGGTTGCTCTAGACCAATCTGGTCATCTCCAATCTCCGAATATGTATCCCCCCCCGATAGGCGCTTGAGCGGGTTTAGACATTGGCTCTCCTGAAGAGGGTTCATCTTGAGAATCATCCCAAGATTTGACTAGTGCAACCACAAATTTCATCCTCAACCTTGACAACTTCCCAAGTAGAAACTCACCCAGGTCCCTATCCTTAAAATTTTGGAGCAAATCCAATAAAGAACTATTAAGTTCATCAATCATTTTGATCATAGGCTCCAATGCTTCAGTTCATGGTGTTGGCTGAGCTTTTAACGATTGTATAGTGTTCCTCAAATTAGCCAGCACCCTATCCTGGATCTGGTCCACCTGAACCGACTGGTTCGATTCAGGATTGGGCGAGTATGGGTTAAATCTAAGGGAGTCAAGATGTCGAGGTTCTTAGGTTCCTCCCTGATAGTAGGCCATCTCGGGTTGTTCAAAGAATGGTGGTGAACTATATTCAGTGGAATACTGGGGAGAGTAGGTGTTATAATCATCATATCCTTCCTTATTGTAGATCGAGTTGGTTTGATCATCAAAGAATCAAGATCTATAATCATTGTAACTCTAGGAAGGATGGTAATCATAGTCGTGTTGTCCAGGGTTAGGCCCTGGACACTGAGGTCCGGATTCATATCCCCAATCAACATTATCTCAGCTAGTGAATGGGTAATTACAAGTCAAGTCGGGATAGTAATCATCTTGGGGATAAGTGGTGGTAGGAGGGTAGGATGGGAAATGTGTGAAAGGTGTGGAAGGATACAAGGTAGAATAGGAGGGAAATCAGAAGAAAGAAAGGAGCTCTGTAATACAATCAAGCCTGTCATTATGTGGGTAGCCTAAAGATCTACAAACTCCCAGGACCTGTCTTGAGATTATAAATGATTTGGTCTACTTTTTTCCAATCCATCCAACCAGTTAGAAGGAGGGACTGGGGAGAAGGTTCTTCCTTTGGCTTACGCCTTCGGTTCCTAGTGTACCCCCCAACCGTGGTCGTTTGACACTACTCCCCTAGCTAGACATCAGATGGACTAGCAAAAGCAAATTAATAGAAGAAAATCTCAATCTGAGCCCCAAAGAGCGAATCAATCCTTAAGGCCAATGTCTACTTAGTTTTAATTAGGCTTGGGATGATTGTGCTCTTGGAATGTGATGGGCCCTTTAGATGGGTTGTACCCTTAATGATCAGTTGAAATGTGTGTGCATGCAAAACCAGGGTTTGCAAACAAGGTTATTTGATGAGGTGTCTTTTAGGGTTTAACCTTGTTTAGTAGCATTTAGGGTTTAATTATTAGGTTGGTTCAATCAAGGTTTAGTAGAATACTCCATGTTTTGAAAGCACAGGTGATGATATGTTCCTTTTAAAAAAAATCAAAGACACTGTGGAGTGTCTGGTTCAGCCCTAAAAATCAACCCTAAGTGGCAAGCTACTTGATGGATCGGTTCTAGATTGAGTGGTGTGACCCAAATAGTTCAAGCAATTGGACTATTGCACCACTTGATTAAGGCACACAAAAAGTCTTAACTTAACTAGATTTCTACTCACTAATTTGTGTGTTGAGTTAAGTGTACCAAGTCCACAGGTTAGATCCTGGTTAAGTGGTAGAATCGATGTGATTGTGCGCCTTAGAGTGAGAAGTTGTGGGTGTTAAGTGTGCAGCTTTCAAAAAATCCCATAAGAGAAGAGTATATATATTTTTTATATGAGGTGGTGAGATGAGTAGAGGTGGCAAACAAACAACCAAATCTATCCTAGGGTTTATAAAAGGCACCTAAGTTGATTTGGGTTTAAGTTATTAGTGTGGTGAAATGATCTAGTGGGTGGGGAAGTGTAGGGGACACTTACAAAGCACTCTACCTGCACTTTACTTCGTTCTACCGCACTAGGATCTCCATGCTAGGGTATTTGCAAGGTAGTAGATCAAAGACAAGCAGGGTTAGTGCTATGTAAATGCAAAGAAGCACAAAAAATAATAAGTAAATTCTGTTGCTCCCCGACAACGGTGCCAAAATGATCGAGTGGGTTTTGCGAATTAGAAATAGAGGTTACAAGAAACCCATCGTTGTAGTTGCAAAACTCGTGATCAAATAAAATTTATACCAAAACTCCAAGGGAGTCCTGGGTCGAACATAGGGAGGGGACATTTACTTTGTATGAAAATCGCGCTTCGATTTATTTCTTTTTGGTGTTTTAGGGTTTTGTTATTTTTTTATTTTTAAAATAAAATGACAATCAATCACAATAGAGAGATAGAATTGAATCTGATATATTGCATGAACGTCAATTATAATAATATAGAAAACATAAAAAGAGGGGGAGGTGAGAAGAAATCTCCCGAAGCAGATGTTCAATGAGACGACGGCGCCTGGCAGAAGCTCGTATGAAGGAGTTGGGAAGCAAGTCGACAGAGGTGAGAAGTGAGAGAACATCGGGTAGAGGAAAGCTTCAGCGTAGCTCCTGAATGGAGGTGAGAAGGCGGAGGTGATCTACTACCAGGAATGAAGGTGGGAGGATGGCTCTAAGGAGACCTATGAATGGGGATGGGAAGTTGGAGGAGTATTTGGTGGGGTAGAGGTTCGCTATACTAATAGGCACCTTGGGAGCTTGAGAGCAAGCTCTAACAGAGTGTTGGTAGGCTTACTAAAGCTTAGGAGTAGGTGGGAGCAGAGTAGGTAGAGATGGCTTGGAAGGGAGGGGGTGTAGGTCCTTTTATAGTGGAGGAGAAGAGGTTAAAATAGGTATGGGACCATTAGCGACCTCCAGGCCATCTCTGGAAGTGTCATTGTAGCCAACTCATGCCCACTAGTCTGTGCAGCTGGCCTTGCTAGCATGAGAATAATTAGTGAAAGCTGTAAACATCGCTGTAGGTCCAACTCAAGCGTCGCTGTAGGCTGGCGCCAACCGAGCATGCGCCCGCCCCATGCTCCACTGATGCTGCACTATGCGCTCTCTTTACTGCGTGTGCACACGCTCATGCACTGGCACTGCATTGTGCGCCTGCGTACCTCCGCGCGCATGCGCGCACTCGCGCTGCTGCGCACGTGTGGTGGCGCATGCGTGCGCATTGGTGGCCTAGGTTGCACCACATGGTGCAATCTGGGCCATCCATCTTCTTTTCATTGTAGGGGGTGCTATAGAAGTCGGATTGAGTCGATTTTCGCATCGTTGGGCTGCGATCATCGACTCAAATCCATCCACGTGGTCAGATTTGACATTTGAATCTCTGAATTATATCACATAGTCCCTTGGTTGTTGATCTTCCTCGGACTGCATATGGTGCTACGAAACTCCGATCGAGGCGATTTCGGAGGCATTGGACTCCGATTGTTGTCTTGATCAGATCCGTACAGTCGGATCATCAATTCGAGGCTCCAAAATAAATATCCTTCTCTTCTGACCACAAAAAGGACGCAATTAGCCTATATTATATACAACTACTCTAAATGCAGAATGATGCATGCTATGCAATATTTATAACATGAAATGCAAATCTAAACCTAGGAGCAGGCATGAATAGGCATTTTAACCAAAATAGATGTGTCTACATCATAAACTCAAAGGAGTCCCAGTTGAACACTAGGAGGCATGATAATGCGATTTTTGATTTTTGGATTTTTTTTCTGATTTTTAATTTTTGGAAAATGGAAAAATAAAAAAATAATCTACTAGAATCAAGCACGATAAAAGATGTAGATTAGGCATTGATAACAGTTTAATTTATTACCCTAATTGTCTTAATCTAAGGTAGATTCCTTAGTAAAATCATGCATTAAGTTTATAAATATTGCATTTAGAGCATACATGCATATTTCAGCTTTGCATTTATCTTATAAAAAATTAACTCCTAATTTTAGTCCCTTGTGAATAATCAAGGTGATAGGTCTCAAAGTGACCTGAGGAGTTGAGAGATAAAGCTAGATAGGAGTAGAAGCTATAACTGAGCTAGGAACTGATTAAGGAATAAAGATAAAATGAAGAAAGATTGAAGATACAAGAACAAAAGAGGAAAGTGAAGAATTTGGATAGCCCTACCCTATCGTAGAAACCCTAGGATAAACCTATCCCAGTACCTATTACTGAACCAACTTAACATTAGATATTTGAGCTCAAAAGTCAAAAACATGAATAGCATTATCCATGAAGCTATCCACCCTATCCACAGCCCTATGCTACTATCCCTAACCTTAATCCATTTTTCCTATACCCTATGCCTAGCCTAGAAACCTATTTAGGTCCATACCACACTTAATTGACTCAGTCTGAGGTAATTGGGCTAGCCACAAATCAATTAGGTCCATGGACCTAATTAGACTAACCCTCAGTTGATTAGACTCATTTGAGTCTAATCAAACCCACCCTAAACCTATTAGACCAAGCCCTTACCCATTTAGGGGCACACTTACTTGATTAGGTGCACCTGAATTCAATTAGGTTCACCCAGAACTTAATTGAGCAAATACCAACCCACACAAGTTTAATTAGGTTCATTATTACCTAATGTTAATCGCTTTGAAACGAGTTTTAAAATAATTGCATCGTAGTACAGTTCGAGACAGTGCGAAAAACAAATAAAATTTATACTCGAATGAAAGTCCCAAGACGTTCGCTAGGAGCAAATAGGAATTCAATCGCTAATCTCCATTTATAGGAAAATCAACACAAGAATTAAATTAGATAATGGCTAGCAATGAGTGATATATACTCAAAATGTATTATTAATATATACCATGAGCATAATAAGAGATTAATGTGGCAAAAAGAAAGTTAAGGCAAAAGAATGGTGATTTGAATCACCAATTATTAGCCTCAATTAAGCATTTATCAACCAATCAAATGTTTGAACAATACTGATCAATTAGAAATGCCACGTAGCCACAGTGTCAAATCAGACGTCAAGTATACACTCAGATGTCTTAAATGTTGCTACAGTGCCTCAGGGAGGCCTTCTCTTCTCAGCCTCTTCTTCTCTACTCTTCTTTACTTGGCCTTTGTTCTTTACGCATAGAGGAAGGCAATCCTTCCAATGGCTAAGTGTTTAGCCAACTCTTAAGAGAGCAAAACTCCCCAACCCCCATGCTCTCTCTCTCTTTCTCTCTCTAAGTTTCGCTCTCCCAGAGCCTTCCACAGTAATGGGTAATCGAGTGAACGGGGATCCGCCTACCTGGGACCAGGGCTCCTGATAACGATGGCTTCGAGAGATAACCGGGTTTGATTGTTATGTCGTTGTAATATAGCCAGTTGTTGCCATCATTTCAAATATATAAATTTTTTTTACTCGGAAAAGAGTTCCCGAGGTCGAACTCAGGGAGCAAGTTGTATTCTAGAGATATACATGTTTCTTTTACAAAAATAAACAAAGAGAGAGGGAAAGAATTTGGTGTCTCTTTTTTTTTTTCTCTTTGTTTCTCCTCGTCTCAGATCTTCTTCTTCTTAGTTCTGCAGAGGTGATGCTCTTCTTTCTTTCTTCAGATCTCCTTCTTTCTTCTTTGTTCTGCAGAGGTGATCTTCTTCCTTTCTTCAGATCTCCTTCTTCCTTCTTTTCTTTTTCCAGTCAGGGACGTCGCCCCTCCTTCTGTCTTCTTTTCCCTTCAGGCCGTCGTCTGATTTCCAAATCAGACGACTTAAACTGCCTGTTGCTACAGTGTCTTCCTCAGCTTCCTTCTTCTTCACCTGTTCCTGCACACTTCAGAGCTTACGTCAGAGGACAAAACCTACTCTACCCTCTCCCCCGCGTCTCTCTCTCTCTGAAACCACTCTTGGGAAAGCTCTCCCAGAGCTGCCGGGTAATCGGATACGGGTCGTGCCCGGGTCTAGGCCCACCGGCGTGCGTGGTGGGCGAGGAGTGCAGGTCAGTCTAAGTCGGGTCGGGTCGGGTCAGGTCCGCGGGGCGTGAGCGCGGACGAGACCGGGTAATCGGGCGGGTCAAGGGGACCTCACCCCGTGTGCTGAGGCAGTAAGCCTCCAGCACTTTTGCGTCTTATATCGCTGCGCCTCTTCAGACTTTTCCGAGGTGGGACTAAATGTCCCACCTCAATTGCGCGCCCGCAGCGGGGAAAGCAGCGGGAGATCGCGGCGTCACGCGAAGCCTTCTGCCTTAGCTGCGAGCCTGGTGTTTTGTCGAAACGCCTCGCAAGGCCTGGGAGTCGAATCTGGGCGTGGCGCTGAGCGTGGCGTGCCTGTAGCTGCAGGCGGAAGCAGCTCCTTCTGCACGGCAATGGCGGCGGAGGTTGGGTGGCCTGTTCACAGAAAAACGGCCTCTCGGCCTAATCAGAAAGTGCCAGGAGCTTCGCCAGGGTGCGGCGAAGCTCGTGTGGGTGGTGGCGAGGCGTGGGGCGGCGTGCAAGGGCTGCCCTAGGTCGGACTGTGGGTCGGAGGATGGGTTTGTTGGGGGAAGCGTTACGGAGGTGTGGAGTGGCAGTGAAGGGGTGGGGGGTGCTCAGTGTGATGAGGCGGAGGTTCGGTGAGGGTCGACGAGGTGTGTGAGGCTGTGGAGCGATGGGAGCATCTCGCCGGAGGGTGGCCGGAGACGAAGGGGGTGACGATGGTCAGGGTCGGTCGAGGGCTTAATTGAATAAATTGAAAGCGGGGAAAGAAAGAGGAGAAGAAGGGGAGTAGTTCTAGCTTACTTGCAGGGACGAAGGGGGAGGAACAGGGCGACAGTCGTATCGACTGTCGCCGGAGAAGACGATGCTCAGGGAAAGGGGCGGCGGCGAGTAGAGAGCCGGAGAGGCGCCAGCTGGGTGCGGCGTGGCGCGGGAAGAGCAGGGGAGGAGGTCTCTGCTGCTGGTATTGCGGCAGAGCGAAGAGGAGAAGGGGGAGGAACCGCCGGAGCTGGTGAGCGTCTGCCGGAGAGAGAAGAGAGGAAAGTTGGGGGTTTTCTCCGTCAGACCCGAGCTGCCCCGGTCGGTGGAGCAACAGGGGGTATTTATAGGGATCAAACAGGGAGGAAGGCGGAGGGAGACGACGTGTCTCCCTCGCCGGAGGATGGCCGGAAACAAAAACCCATACCGTCCGTGCGTTCGCACGGCCGGTATGGTGGGTTACAACGACCAAGGGGGTGTCCCTGCGACGGCTGACGACGCAAGGCACCCCCGGTTTACTTGTCAGGTCCCCCCCCTCACCCTGCGCGGCGCCATGCTCCGCGCAAGGTCGCCGGAGCATGGTGCTGGCAGGTTTTGCAGGGGGGACCTGATCGCAAAGAACGAAGGAGAGCTAGGGGCCAAAATGCGAGGGTTCAAAAGTTGAGGGCCAAAGAGTAAATATATGAGGACCAAAGTGTAAAGTCGGTCAAGGAGGTTTCTTCTTAGGCTCAAGTTTTTATACATGATTAATTAGGACCTAAGGAATCTGATGGTGAATTTCATTTCTATATTAAACCTTGTTTGACCGGTCAATTTACGCAAAAACCCAAATTAAGTTATTAATTGGGCATGGTTCTCAATGTAGGTCAAAATGGGTTCTGAAGGCCAAATTGAAGGTTCTAAACCCTAGAGATTATTTTTCTATGAATTTTAGAGGGTTTATTCTATTTTTACTTTGCCTCAAACCTTGTGAATTGAAGTGGGTTGTTTTAGGGTTACAGATTATCATTTAGTTTCTTGGAAGTGCTGTAGCCCTTGCTAGATCATCTCATCCCACTTTTATTCTTATTAAGCTGCTTTGACCTATGTTTGGGCCCTGAATTACCCTGTATGTAGATTATACTGGTAAAATTACATTTTTACCCCTTATGACTTGTTTTCTTCTCAAACTCAGAATTCTCTGAGTTAAGCCTTTCCTTGAGATATGTAGGAGCTTTTATCCTTTGTATTAGGTCAAAATGAGCTAGTTATGGCTCATGATGAGGTTCTCATCATACCCCCATGCCTAGCTTTTGCTAGTCCCTTAGCAAAAACTTAAGGTTTCAACCCTTGTTCTAGACCATGAAGTTTTTAATAGTTTTAGATAAGTGCCCTTTTTTATTTGAGCATAGATTAGGTTAGAATGCTGACCATAGGCCTAAAAGGTACTCTAGTACCAATCAAGATCCAAATCTGTCTAGCCTTAGCCTCAGTCTTTTAGCAAAGGTTTTTAAGGTCCACAAGAACTAACCTATGGTTTATTGGACTTCGTGGTTAAAGCACCCGTGCTTGAAATGATTTTAGCCCTGGCTCAGTTCGCAGTGCGTTTTGTAAGAGAGAGATAGAAAGCTTTTCTGTTTGGAGAGTTTTCTCTCTCTTTTTCTTTTTAGTTCTAGCCTAGGATTGGCTTTTCAACACGGTCTGTATCAGATTCCTTGCTCCCATCATCAATCCTCAAGGGTTCCTGGCGATCGATGTTTCGAGATAGCACCGCCCATGGCAACCCCCGGAACCCTGGCTATTGAGATTTCGAGATAATCCCATCCATGGTGTTCCGTGGCCGAATCCAGACCCTGGCAATTGACACTTCGAGATAATGCCATCCATGGAATCTGAATCAGCAGAGTGCTTACACGCCCCCAGTAGGATATGTAAATATCCTAAGAGACAAGCACCGAGGAGATGATATTTTGTTACGCATCTTCGAGGGGATTTCCCGCCTCTCCGTGCTGGGAACTCGTCCAAATCAACTTGTGTTGATCGGCCGCTCCTATTCTAGGTGTTCCTTTCAGAATTTTGCGACGCTTCTGCGTGATTCTGATTTTTTACGCTTATTGAACCAGGCTGTGTGTGAGGTTAGGGTGCTTAGGTTACTGAGTCCCGTAAACCAAAAATTAGTTAACGAGGCCGAATACTCCCTAAACCTTAGACCTAATACTTCAGCTTTTCATTTTCCTCAACCTCTTGAGGAGTGTCCAGATCTTAATGGGTACTAAGAGTCTATTCAAGAATGCCTAAGGTTTGCATTCTTTACTAATCTCTTTGTGCACTTTTCTTGAATGAGGTCTAGAACTTAGGTTAATTCCTTAGTTCCTTACTAATGACTATCACTTTTTCTCATAATTTTGTGCTCCTTTTTCATTTTGTTTCTTTTCTCCTTCACAAAATTTCCTTCTCCTCTTTTCCTCTTATTCTTTTTCGAAAAATTTTTTTAATTTTTATGGTGTTTTTGGCATATGTGAATTTTTTGTTTGAAACCTTTTCTTACAAGTTTTGCACTTTCATACCCCCCCATGCCTAAGATTTGCAATGTCCTCATTGTAACCTAGGGGGTCTTAGTTCATTCCTTAAGACAGAAATTTGGATGAGTGGATGGGTCGGGTTGAATTTTTGCGGACGATTTCAAATCCCAGATGCAAGCATCTGAGTTGGGGTCGGCTGTCTACAAGGGTGAACTTCGAGTGCTAAAAGGTGTCAGAACAAGTTTCAGGTTTTCAAAGAGAATGACGGGCTGCCTCCCGTTAAGCGCTGAGTTTTACGCCATCGGCTGGGCGCAATAAGCTCAAGGGGAAAGGAGGATATAAGATGTCTCAGCCAAATCAGTAGAAGATACATCAATGAACGGCTTGAGTCTCTGACCGTTCACGATGAAAGGTTCAGAATCGTGGCTGAGTGGACTGATTTCGATTGCTCCATTTCCAAAAACCTGTCGGACCAAATATGGTCCGACCCACTTAGATCTCAGTTTTCCTGGGAAGAGTTTGAGTCGGGTATCAAAGAGTAGGACCTTTTGACCAGGATGAAAGATCTTTCTCGAGATGTGTTTGTCGTGGAAGGCTTTAACCCGCTCCTTGTAGATTTGCGAGTTCTCGTACGCGTCTATGCGTAATTCATCGATCTCGCTGATTTGGAGTTTTCTGTGGGTCCCAGCCTTGGAAAGATCTAGATTACAGTTCCGTACTGCCCAATAGGCTTTATGCTCCAGTTCAACGGGAAGGTGGCATGCCTTTCCGTACACCAGCCTAAAGGGAGACATGCCTAATTGGGTTTTGTGGGCGGTCCTATAGGCCCACAGTGCTTCCGGAAGTCGGGACGACCAGTCCTTCCTGTCAGGTCGAACAGTGACTTGCAGGATTTTCTTGATCTCCCGATTGGACAGCTCAGCTAGACCATTAGTTTGGGGGTGGTAAGGAGTAGAGATTCGGTGAGACACCCCGTATTTGGTCATCAGTGACCTAAACTGAGCATTTGTGAAATGGGTCCCCCCATCAGAGATTATTGCACGAGGAATCCCGAACCTTGAGAAAATGTGTTGATGAATGAATTTGAGAACGATTTTGTGATCACAGGTTCGGGTTGGTATGGCTTCGATCCATTTGGACACGTAGTCCACAGCCAACAGAATGTATTCGAAACCATCCGAAACAGGAAAGGGGCCCATAAAATCAATCCCCCAAACATCAAAGATTTCGCATACTAGAATCAGTTGCATAGGCATCATGTCGCGATGGCTCATGTTGCCCAAAGTCTGGCAACGACTGCATGCCTTGCAGTGATTGTATGCATCTTTGAACAGTGTGGGCCAGTAAAAGCCGCACTGGAGGACTTTTGATGCGGTTTTATGCCCGGCAAAATGGCCACCGCATGCCTGGTCATGGCAGAAAGAGAGGATATTGTTGAATTCCCCTTCCGGGACACATCTCCGGATGATCTGATTGGCACCTATGCGGAAGAGGTACGGGTCTTCCCAAATGTAATACTTGGCATCGGAGCGTAATTTGTCTTTCTTGGCCTTCGGCCAATCGGACGGGGTCTGATGAGATGCCAAGTAATTTACTATATTAGCAAACCATGGAAGGCTAGTACCAATAGTCAGCAGGTGCTCATCGGGAAAATGCTCAGTGATGGGTCCGGAAGGGTCAATTATTTCAGAAGGAAGACGGGACAAGTGATCAGCTACCACGTTTTGCTTTCCCGCTTTGTCGCGAATCTCAAGGTCAAATTCTTGCAACAGCAAGATCCATCGGATTAATCGAGGTTTCGCGTCCTTCTTTGCAAGGAGATGCCTCACAGCTGTGTGATCCGAGTATATGATGACACGGGAACCCAGAAGGTATGATCTGAACTTTTCTAGGGCAAATACTACAGCTAGCAGCTCTTTCTCAGTAACCGTATAGTTACGCTGAGCCTCATCGAGTGTTTTGCTGGCGTAGTAAATGACCACAGGTTTCTTGTCAATTTTCTGTCCCAAAACCGCTCCTACAGCGAAGTCGGATGCATCACACATGATCTCAAAGGGTTGAGACCAATCAGGGGACTGTAGGATCGGGGCTTGGGTGACTCGGTCACGCAGGATTTCAAATGCTTGAGTGCATTCCTTGGAGATTTCGAAGGGAACATCCTTGGAGAGAAGAGTGGTCAGGGGGCGTGCGATTTTTGAAAAATCAGGGATAAATCGTCGATAAAAACCGACATGCCCTAAAAAGGATCGGATGTCCCTGATCGAGCTAGGCATAGGAAGGTGAGAAATCAGATTAACCTTAGCTCGATCCACTTGGATACCTTTCTCCGAAATTGAGTGTCCCAGGACAATTCCCTCAGGCACCATGAAATGGCTCTTTTCCCAGGAAAGAACCAAATTCACATCGATGCACCGCCTGAGTATCTGGACCAAGTGTTGGAGGCAATCGTCGAATGATGCTCCGAAAACTGAAAAGTCATCCATGAAGACTTCCGATAATCACCTACCATATCTGAGAATATGGCAAGCATGCATCGCTAAAAAGTAGCGGGTGCATTGCAAAGACCGAAAGGCATCCTTCGGAAAGCGTATGTTCCGAAGGGGCAGGTGAACATGGTCCTTTCTTGGTCCTCAAGATGGATTGCCACCTGGTTATAACCGGAGTACCCGTCAAGAAAGCAGAAGAACCTATTTCCCGCTTGATCAATGAAGGGTAGTGGGAAATGATCCTTCTTCGTGGAGGAATTGAGTCGACGGTAATCTATACAGACTCTCCACGAGTTGGCTAATCGGGTAGGAATGATTTCTCCGGTCTCAGTCGTTATAGTGGTGAGTCCTGCCTTCTTGGGCACGACCTGAATTGGGCTCACCCAACGACTATCAGAGATCGGGTAGATGATTCCGGCATCTAACCATTTGATGATCTCCTTTTTCACGACCTCCTGCAGATTGGAGTTTAAGAGTCTCTGCATTTCACGAGAAGGTCGTGTGCCCTCTTCGGAATAGATATGATGAGTACAATAAGAGGGACTTATTCCAGTCAAATCATCGAGAGTCCATCCGATGGCTCTGCGATGTTGCTGGAGGACAACAATCAGACGGGATTCCTGTTCAGGACTGAGGTTGGAATTGATAATTACAGGAAGGGTCTGATTAGAACCCAAAAAGACGTATTTCAAGTGAGCAGGAAGGGGTTTCAGTTCGAGGATGGGGTTTTCAGCAGCAGCGGGTGGTTCAGTATAGATGTGAGGTTCAAGGGTGGGAGTTACTGGGTTGTTCATATCTGGATTCGACTCCTCTGTTTGCGGGTCAAGATCCTTCTGTGGTTGATGAGGCATAATCGAGTCATTCTGGAGGTGTGATTCATCAACCAAAGTCTTGATGTCACAAATTTGTTCGATGACGCCGCAATTAATTCCTTGTTGGGCCTTAAATATATCAATTTTCAATGTTTGATCTCCAAACTTAAGCTCTATTTGGCCCTCCTCACAGCTGATGTTGGCTCTAGCAGTAGCCAAGAAAGGTCTCCCTAGAATGATTGGTGTATCCCTAGGGTTCTCAGGTGCATCCATATCTAAGACTATAAAGTCCACTGGAAAATAGAAATCCCGTACTCTCACGATAACATCTTCGAGAATCCCTTTTGGTGACTTTATAGATCGATCTGCTAATTGTAATGTCACCTCGGTTGGTTTCAGCTCAGATTCTTCTAGATGGTCAAGTAAGGATGTGGGTATCAGGTTTATGGATGCACCCAAGTCTAACAATGCTCTATCAAATTGGGTACCACCTATCTTACAGGAAATCAGGGGAGTTCCAGGATCTTTTGCCTTGGGTGGGAGTCTACTGAGGATTACAGAGCTGGCTTGTTCTGACAGAACAATTGGGCTCCCTCCCTTGGTTCGCGGCTTACGCTGGGGTGTACATATATTCTTTAAAAATCGTGCGTAAGCTGGTACGTGGCGGATTGCATCCATCAAGGGGATGTTTATGTGGACCTGCTCAAAGAGCTTGACCAGGTCCTCCTCAGGGGCCACGGGTTTGGTGGTCTTCTTTCCCTTGGTCAGGGCCTCGGGAAACGGGATCTTGGTTGGTTCTTCTAGGATAGGTCCAGGTTGTGGATCTGGAACAGCGGTACCTTGGATAACTATCCTAGGGTCATGGTTATCAGGCTGGGAGTGGTTTGGATAATGCGGGTCTTGAGTTGTTTTACCACTACGTGTTGTTACAGAATTTAATCCGGCCTGATTTTGGTTTGGGTTTGGTAGGAGGGGTGGCTGCTGCTGAAATCCCGCATAAGAAGTTGAGGCTTCCATCTCGTCTGGAGATGGAGCAGTAGGAGCCTGATAAATCCATTGGGCATGGCCTAAATTTGGATTCATAACGCACTTCTGGGTTGGCACGTTATTTGGGTTAGGAAGAGGTTGGGAAGGGAGTGTGCCTGGTTGGCGAGAATTTGCCAACTGGGCCAGTTGAGTTTTAACTTCTGTAAGCTCGTCCTTGTGCTGTTTCTGAATAGCCGCATTCATTTTTTGAATGTCAGCCAGAGTCTGAAGGATTAAGGACATTTGATCTTGATTTGGCCCTGATGGATAAGTAGGGTTGGGCCGAGGCTGAGGCGGCTGGTAGTGACGAGAGGGCTGTGGGCGGGACTGAAAAGGTGGTCTTTGGGTTTGGGAATTTCCCGCCCACTGAAAATTGGGATGGTTTCGCCATCCAGGGTTGTAAGTGTTGGAGAATGGGTCGTTCTGGATGGCGTTGAGGTCCTCGCAGGTCTGAGGAACCTCCTGAGAATCAGGGAAAGGAGGAATGGAGTTCCCCCGGCTGGTGTAGAAAGGATCGGATGATCTTCCAGTCCAAGAATCAGATGGGGATGGATATGGATCCATCCCAGGGGAAGATCGGTGGAGGATGTTTTGCACAGTCTCCTGTGTGGAAGGAGGTTGTGCAAAGGAGTTACGCGCGGAGGTGGCTCGCTGCAAGTGCTGAGTCAGCTCATCCACCTTCTTTTCAATGATTGAGACCTTGTCCAATCGACTGGCCATTAATTCCAGGTCGACTGATGCGGACAGGCCCTGCATCTCATGTGCTCCCTTAAGATTCGTCGCTGCGCGGGTATTCGTCCTATCGAATAGTCCCATGGAGTCATTGTTGATGGAGTTCTCGCACATGTTTTCGAGAATCTCCCATACGGTGTCTTCATGTTGACCCATGATGTTTCCTCCGCAAGTTGCATTGACGAAAAGGCGGATGTCCTCACGGAGTCCCTGGTAAAAAGATTGGACTTGTTCCCATTTAGGAACTCCGTGATGGGGGCACTTCCTCATGAGATCCTGAAAACGATCCCATGCCTCATGAAGAGGTTCTCCTGATTGTTGAGTGAAGTGTGTAATCTGATGGCGCAAGGCGTTGGTCCAACCAACGGGAAAAAACTTTTTCAAAAACTCGGATTGAAGTTCTTCCCAAGTGTTGATCGGCTGGGTCTGAGTTTGATACCAATGGGCGGCCTTGTCCATAAGAGAAAAGGAGAACATCTTCATGAGAAGAATATCCCGATTTTGCGCATCTGATCCAAAAGTGTGGGCCAGATGCTTTAGCTGTTTGATGTGCTGGAAGGGGTCTTCAGAATTAAGCCCATGGAATTTAGGTATAGCATGAATCATGTTGGGCTTTAGTTCGGAATCAGGTCCTCCAGTCGGGATTCTGACTCGAGGCTCAATGGCCACCGCAGCAGGATTGTAGTGGTCCCGCATCATAGGACGCTGTGGTGGGTGCACGAAGTTTTGGAAGAGGTCATTGAGTCGCTGGAGCTGGTGTTCCAGATTATTTTCTTCCTCAACTGGCTGAGCCATGATGGGGGAAGAAGAAGAACCTGGTTCTGAATCAGAAGAGAGAATAATGTGAGGGTGTTTTTACACAAACACGGGCGTCGAGGCTTGGCCTTGACGAGAGCGAATTTCTAAAGGAGGTCTTAAGGGTGGTCTTAGAGACCTCCTTCCGTACATGCACAGTTGGAAGAGGTAAGTTTAGAAGGTGCTGGACCCAATCAAGGCACCCAAAAATGTGTTGGGTGACTATAGAGGTGCGGGGCAGATGGACCCCTTGATCAGAAAGATCGTCCACCTAAGAATTACCTGGGCAGCCAGAGAGGGAGAGTCCCGCGAAGACCCCTACACGGTAGAGCATCCCCACGGGTTACAGGGTTTCCCCCACACGACCTCTCTTGTCACTGCGGGTCCAGGTAGACCAGAATGGGGATCTTGACCTCTTACGTCTACCAATTTTAGCTTAAGATCAGGGTGCTTAAAGTTACACTTGAACTCTTAGGTATTTTGAGAAAGTGACCTAATTTTAAGGTTGGTTGACCCAAGGAGTCAACTTTACCTCTTGTTCCTTTGAGAGCTTTTTGGGTCCTTTCTTTTAGGGTTCAAGTGTTTAGAGAGCCAATTGTTTTAGGTTTTCTTTGAATAGGTATTTTCAGATAAGGGCTTGGGCACACTTCATTTGGTTTTCTCAATTCTTGCTTAAGGAGTGTGTTTCTAAATCCCTAGTGTTGGATCCTAGGTTGGCTCTACTTGGTCTAGTTAATTCTTTGTTGGGTAATTAGGGCTCAAGCAAGAATATGTTAGCCCTTAAATACCCTTAATAGTGTGCAGGAGTAATGAGTTGAAAACATGCAACTTTTATGGTTACTAAGTATGGAAGACAGGTTAGCCCTATATTGCTTGTTCTTTTCTTTCTTTTGAGTTTTAGGGGTTAATAGCGAGAGGAAAAATTTACCTGTCCTCGGAGTGGTTGTTGTGCGGTTGCTTGTCTTCTTGATTTCCTGTAGTTTTCTGCACAAAAGAGACGAGATTATCAGAAATTAAAAAGAAACAGGAATGTTTACCTCTAGAATAGCCGTTGCTCCCCGGCAACGGCGCCAATTGATAACGATGGCTTCGAGAGATAACCGGGTTTGATTGTTATGTCGTTGTAATATAGCCAGTTGTTGCCATCATTTCAAATATATAAATTTTTTTTACTCGGAAAAGAGTTCCCGAGGTCGAACTCAGGGAGCAAGTTGTATTCTAGAGATATACATGTTTCTTTTACAAAAATAAACAAAGAGAGAGGGAAAGAATTTGGTGTCTCTTTTTTTTTTTCTCTTTGTTTCTCCTCGTCTCAGATCTTCTTCTTCTTAGTTCTGCAGAGGTGATGCTCTTCTTTCTTTCTTCAAATCTCCTTCTTTCTTCTTTGTTCTGCAGAGGTGATCTTCTTCCTTTCTTCAGATCTCCTTCTTCCTTCTTTTCTTTTTCCAGTCAGGGACGTCGCCCCTCCTTCTGTCTTCTTTTCCCTTCAGGCCGTCGTCTGATTTCCAAATCAGACGACTTAAACTGCCTGTTGCTACAGTGTCTTCCTCAGCTTCCTTCTTCTTCACCTGTTCCTGCACACTTCAGAGCTTACGTCAGAGGACAAAACCTACTCTACCCTCTCCCCCGCGTCTCTCTCTCTCTGAAACCACTCTTGGGAAATCTCTCCCAGAGCTGCCGGGTAATCGGATACGGGTCGTGCCCGGGTCCAGGCCCACCGGCGTGCGTGGTGGGCGAGGAGTGCAGGTCAGTCTAAGTCGGGTCGGGTCGGGTCAGGTCCGCGGGGCGTGAGCGCGGACGAGACCGGGTAATCGGGCGGGTCAAGGGGACCTCACCCCGTGTGCTGAGGCAGTAAGCCTCCAGCACTTTTGCGTCTTATATCGCTGCGCCTCTTCAGACTTTTCCGAGGTGGGACTAAATGTCCCACCTCAATTGCGCGCCCGCAGCGGGGAAAGCAGCGGGAGATCGCGGCGTCACGCGAAGCCTTCTGCCTTAGCTGCGAGCCTGGTGTTTTGTCGAAACGCCTCGCAAGGCCTGGGAGTCGAATCTGGGCGTGGCGCTGAGCGTGGCGTGCCTGTAGCTGCAGGCGGAAGCAGCTCCTTCTGCACGGCAATGGCGGCGGAGGTCGGGTGGCCTGTTCACAGAAAAACGGCCTCTCGGCCTAATCAGAAAGTGCCAGGAGCTTCGCCAGGGTGCGGCGAAGCTCGTGTGGGTGGTGGCGAGGCGTGGGGCGGCGTGCAAGGGCTGCCCTAGGTCGGACTGTGGGTCGGAGGATGGGTTTGTTGGGGGAAGCGTTACGGAGGTGTGGAGTGGCAGTGAAGGGGTGGGGGGTGCTCAGTGTGATGAGGCGGAGGTTCGGTGAGGGTCGACGAGGTGTGTGAGGCTGTGGAGCGATGGGAGCATCTCGCCGGAGGGTGGCCGGAGACGAAGGGGGTGACGATGGTCAGGGTCGGTCGAGGGCTTAATTGAATAAATTGAAAGCGGGGAAAGAAAGAGGAGAAGAAGGGGAGTAGTTCTAGCTTACTTGCAGGGACGAAGGGGGAGGAACAGGGCGACAGTCATATCGACTGTCGCCGGAGAAGACGATGCTCAGGGAAAGGGGCGGCGGCGAGCAGAGAGCCGGAGAGGCGCCAGCTGGGTGCGGCGTGGCGCGGGAAGAGCAGGGGAGGAAGTCTCTGCTGCTGGTATTGCGGCAGAGCGAAGAGGAGAAGGGGGAGGAACCGCCGGAGCTGGTGAGCGTCTGCCGGAGAGAGAAGAGAGGAAAGTTGGGGGTTTTCTCCGTCAGACCCGAGCTGCCCCGGTCGGTGGAGCAACGGGGGGTATTTATAGGGATCAAACAGGGAGGAAGGCGGAGGGAGACGACGTGTCTCCCTCGCCGGAGGATGGCCGGAAACAAAAACCCATACCGTCCGTGCGTTCGCACGGCCGGTATGGTGGGTTACAACGACCAAGGGGGTGTCCCTGCGACGGCTGACGACGCAGGGCACCCCCGGTTTACTTGTCAGGTCCCCCCCCTCACCCTGCGCGGCGCCATGCTCCGCGCAAGGTCGCCGGAGCATGGTGCTGGCAGGTTTTGCAGGGGGGACCTGATCGCAAAGAACGAAGGAGAGTTAGGGGCCAAAATGCGAGGGTTCAAAAGTTGAGGGCCAAAGAGTAAATATATGAGGACCAAAGTGTAAAGTCGGTCAAGGAGGTTTCTTCTTAGGCTCAAGTTTTTTTACATGATTAATTAGGACCTAAGGAATCTGATGGTGAATTTCATTTCTATATTAAACCTTGTTTGACCGGTCAATTTACGCAAAAACCCAAATTAAGTTATTAATTGGGCATGGTTCTCAATGTAGGTCAAAATGGGTTCTGAAGGCCAAATTGAAGGTTCTAAACCCTAGAGATTATTTTTCTATGAATTTTAGAGGGTTTATTCTATTTTTACTTTGCCTCGAACCTTGTGAATTGAAGTGGGTTGTTTTAGGGTTACAGATTATCATTTAGTTTCTTGGAAGTGCTGTAGCCCTTGCTAGATCATCTCATCCCACTTTTATTCTTATTAAGCTGCTTTGACCTATGTTTGGGCCCTGAATTACCCTGTATGCAGATTATAATGGTAAAATTGCATTTTTACCCCTTATGACTTGTTTTCTTCTCAAACTCAGAATTCTCTGAGTTAAGCCTTTCCTTGAGATATGTAGGAGCTTTTATCCTTTGTATTAGGTCAAAATGAGCTAGTTATGGCTCATGATGAGGTTCTCATCAGCTCCCGACCGTGAATGGTAGTTGAGGTGTGAGAGTAGGCTTAACCGGGTAATCGGGTGAGTGCCAGACCCTCGTGGTGGTGCCACAGGCGAGGCGTGCGTGGGTAAGGAGGACCTCACCCTCATGTTAGGAGGCAAAGAGGCATATGCAGAAAATCATAATAAGGTGCTTCACTCGGTTGCCCACTTCCGAGGTGGGACTAATCCCGCTACTTCCTTATTGCGTACAGCTGCAGGGCTCCTTCTTTTAATTACTGCAACTAACAAGGTTAACGCCTCCAATTGTCCACTTGGGATGATTCCTGAGATGTAGCCGAGTGACCTGGAGGTGGGGCTTGGAGCTACAGGTGCCTGGAGCTTGAAGAACAAGGCAGGGGTGACGACAGCGATTGCGGAGCACCGGCAAAACCTGAAAAGCATGGATACAGCCTCAAGACCCAATTAAACAAGTTCAGAACCTTCTTTGGACCATGTCGAATGTGTGGACTGTGGTCTTATTGAGTGAGAGTGTGTGAGGTGGCCGGACGGTGACGGAGATGGTCGTGCCAAGGTGGGTTGCTCGGGGGCGTGTTTGGATGAGCGGTGGAGCAAAATAGGAGAGCGGTTTGATTGGTGGAGTCATGGTGAAGGTTGTCAGGTGGTTGGTGTTTGCACCTCAAAACATGCCTATAAGGACGCCTTCTTATGCTATTTTCTAGCATTAACTATGTATATTATAATCCTATAGTCGCATCTGTAAAAATACTTGCATTCATGCATTTAATTAAGAGGAGGGAAGAATGAAATAAAAGGGCTTCATAATTTACATTTTCCTCAAGTGCCTCTTTACAAAAATCCATCTCTTTTATTTTTTATCTCCACTTGATTTTTATTTTTCCTACGGCTGCAACTTCTCCGCAACCTCTCCCTGCCAGCCCTCTCCCTGCCATGCCATTCCCTGCGGCTGCCATTCCATCCCACTCCCCGCATGCTGCATGACCATGCTTTCATCTTCTATAAAGCCACGTCTTCTTCTCTTCAAACGGAACCGGCTGGCTGCAGCAAGAAAAAAACGTTGCTGCAATACGCAGCTGCGGCAGCTGCTGAAAAATCGCCACGCTGCAGTCCACCACCTTCCTCCCTCATTCTCCCCTCCCATACGCCGGTCCTCCGTCGAGGAGGCACCCGACGAGCAGGAGAACCCACTGTGGTGCACACCACCACAGTGGGAGCACCACCGCCCAGCTCTTCAACGAGCCGGTGGGCGTGGTGTGTTCTTTTCTCTTCGTTTGCATCTCCACGCCATTGCTGCCGCTTCAAGGTCCGAAGCTTGAAGCAGCAGCAGCAGCAGCAGCCCAGCGGCGACAGCAGCAGCAGCAGCACCCCCGCCTCCTCCGCGACCTTCCCCGCAGGCGCGCAACCCTCCGCGCGCGCCTGCAGGCCCGTTCCCCGCCTCCGTCTCCGTTCTGTCCACGCCGCAGTTGCAGCCGCAGCAGGCCGCTGCGCGCACTGCAGCGGCCGGCTACGGCCTCGCGCCGACCCCCGCGACCCTCCGCAACCACTGCAGAACCTCCCCTCGCACCTCCGCGACCTTCCCCGCAGGCGCTCAGCTCTCCGCGCGCGCCTGCAGGGCACTTCCCCGTCTCCGCCTCTGCTCTGTCGCCTCTGCAATTCCAGCCGCAGCAGGCCGCTGCGCGCACTGCAGCGGCCGGCCAGGCCCTCGCGCCGACCCCCGCGAACCTCTGCAACCCTCCGCAACCGACTGCAGACTCCCCGCCGCCCTCTCCGAGCACGCCATCGCCCGCTCTCCTTCCTCGCACCCGGCCTGCAGACGCGTCACCTTCTCCGCGCGAAGACGCGCCTGCATCCGCGATCTTCAGACGTCCGCCGCCGCGAGCAGACGCCTTAGCTCGCTGCCATCGTCCGCGCTCGCGATCTCTCCCGCCCGCTCTCTCTCTCTGGCGCTCTCTCTCTCTCCGCGATCTCTCCCGCCGCTCCCTCTCTGTCTTCCGCTCTGTCTCTCTCACGTATTCTCTATCTCTCCCTCTCTCTCTCTCTCTCTTTTTTTTTCACTTACGGCAACACACACACACCCATTCACCGACACACACACTCACACACTAATAGTAACTTATATACATACATATATATATATATATATATATATATATATACATATACATATATCTATATATATATACTTATATATACATAGTATATCTATATAGTTATGTATACATACATATAATATAATATATATATACATATACATATATAATATATATATATATATATATATATATATATATACATACTCATATACATATATATATATATACATATCTATATACTTATACATATACACATATATATATACATATATATCTAGATACATATATACCTATATACATATATATATATATATATCTATATAGTATTATATATATATACTTATATACATATATACATAGCTATATACATATATACATACATATATATATATATATATATATACACCCATATATATATATATATATATATCTATATATATCTATACATATATACTTATACATTTATATACATACATATGTACATATATTTTCACGTTATTTATTATACGCTGTATCGCGGGGATATCTGCACCAGTTGCTGATATTCCCTGATACACGCGTACAAAAAAGCGTGGTCCCATACATCATCCATCCTCCATCCACACTCCACGCGGCACCTAGTCGTGTTGGTTGCGTCTCTCTAGACGTCGGCTGACTCGACATAGTGCTACACTCCATCGTCACCTCCACCCCCACCCCTTTATATATATACTACATATAAATATATATCTATAGCTACTATATTTACTTTCTATCTGATAGCTTCCTTAGTAAAAAGATAAAAAAAAGGTATAAAAGTGAAAAGATAATCTTTGATTTGCAGGTACCCCGTCTTGCAAGTAGCAAGACGTGTTTTGAAACTCTGTTTTGGCTAAAAGCCAAGGACACAATTTTGAGGGTGTGCCTCAAGAACAAGGATTACCAGAAAAAAACCTAAATAAGAAAAATACCAAAAACAAAATAAACGAACGGAAGAGACGCGTTTTAAGGAAAACGTAGAAACTCGACTTGAACCCCACTTCCCTGAGTTCGACCCTGGGCTTAAAAGTGACAAGATAAAATCAATTAGGCCAGGTTAAAAATTTTGTAAAGAGATGGTTAGGTCTGAATTAGGTTAACCACTATACACATTTCAACGATAAAAATATCATATTAACAACCTATCCAGGCCGACCATCATAGCTTTTCTGGCGCCGTTGCCGGGGAGGTGCACTTTTGAGTAAGTTTCTATCCAATTCCTTTAAATTTGTCTCTTCTCTCTTCACGGGTATTGTTGTTTTTGGTGTGCAGGTGAACCTGGTGGAAGGAGAAGAAGGCTGACGAAGTCGAGGACGTGAGCAGATCCAAGGCGGGAACGAGAGCGTGAAGACGCCGACATCGCATTGGAACTTCGCACACGTTGCCGAACAAGTAGGTTTTCTTTTCTCATCAAATTAGGGTTAACTTGCCACCACAAAAAAAAAAAAAAAAAAAAATTTAAAAACTAAAAATTAGAAAAACTTCTTGGGATTTCTTGAGGGCAAGTGGATTAAAATTCACTTGATTGATTGGTTGTCTTCACTCCCACTGCCCCGGGATTTCCTGCCTTACTTCGCATAGCGAAAATCCGAGAATCTTCATTCTTAGATTTTTCGCCGTGGGAAGTATTCTTTGAGGCAAAGAAAAAGATTGCTTGTATCCCTCTTTTGCCTCACTTATCTTTAATTCAGGATCACATTTTTGGTGGGGAGACTTGGAATTGAGTTGATTCCAACCCCACCACGACTTTTCAAATTTGCCTGTGATTCGATCCTGAATACTTCAACCCCAAAAATTTTATTTTCTTTATCTTTTGGTTGAAGCCTTGTGTGTGGAAATCATTTCTGGTGATTGGGAGCACTTGAATTGAAGTGCTTTGGCTCCCTGTCACATTGATATAAAACTGATTCGTGCATCCACACTTAGAAATCTCCATTTAGGGTAGCCCATTGCATTTTAGCATGCATTAACTAACTGATAATTGAAGAAGGGTTTCTTGGGTTTTAAAAGGAAAACCTGTATTTTTGCAAAAACCCGGAGATTGGTTGAATTGGTAATTCAGCAAAACCCTAAAATTCATACTACTTAAGGTTGAACTCTAAAAATCATTCGCCAATAAAAACTTCAATTCGGGGAGATTTCCCCGTTGCATGCTTGTTCTTACACACTCTTAAAATCAATCACTTGGGCATTACCCGTAAACAACGCCCTTCACATTCCAAAAGCACTTGACCCTAAGCCTCTAATTAAAACTGGTAGTAACTTGACCCTTTTAAGGATTGGAGGTCTAACTACCTACATGTAGTGGCTACGTGCTGGTGAGAGTTCCCGCGTGCTATCGGGTGTCTAAGACTGGGGCAAACGGCCTTTCAATCTGGCCCGGTGGTTCCGTGGTGCTCGCATTCGGTTCCGTAGTTCGTGATAGTAGGTAACTTAGATCTTTAGGTCTAAGGGCACACTGTAGAGGTTAGGAACTTGACTGTATTGATTTGTAATCAAGTGTACCTTTGCGGCGTCATTTCTCTCATCCCTGTTCCCTTCTCATCTCCACAATTCTTCCTACGGTAGTGCATGTTTGGGAGGAGGTCACAAAACCCTGAATTGCTTGTATTGACTGATAAATCTAGAAAAAGAGCCGAATCATCCTCCTCCTCCACAAACATGGCACACACCCCCGCCTCACCACTTCGTCACAATTTCAATTCTTTCAACACCAGGCTTATCCCGAGAAACCCTGCAAGACCTTCCTTATCGAGTGTCGCGCCAAGCGACTCGGTAAGTCATGTGGAACTGGCTTCTGTGAGCCAATATTTCAACACGGAGGACCAAGCCTCCGTGTACTCGGACACATATGCGGACACGTCTTCTGGCATAGAAGATGCCTGCACCCTGGGGAATAACCCATTTTCTGCCACGTATAACCCAGGGTGGCACAATCATCCCAATTTTGCATGGTCCAACAACCCGCAGCGTCGAAACCCCGCTGGTGGACCAATGCGATCGTCCGCACCCGTCATCCCAAGGGCCCAGTCTAATCCTATGGCAAATCTGCCATCAGGCCCTTGTGTACAGAAAACCAAACACGCATCAAAACCTCTTGATAAATTGATGCGAATGATGACGGAAATGTCAAAGCGCCATAAAGAAAACATGACCTCTCTTCAGCATTTGGCGCAGCAGAATGCTGAGATCAATCAACTAAGCATGGCGACTCAATCTCAGGGCACTTTTCCCGCCCAACCTGTTCCAAACCCGCAAAACTTTGTACCCTGTGGTCCGCAACCACAGGTACAACCTTCTCAGGGACAGGTTAATCAAGTTCTGCAAGCTCCGAGTATTCCTTCGGGATTTCAGGTTAATCCCGCTGCAGCACCGCACTCTTATGCTGATAGTGATCACATCAAGGATGACACGTCTGACGAGGACGTGACTGTCAGTACGTGTATCGAACTAATTGGAGCCGATTCTGACTGCTGCGAATTACCTGACGACTGCCTGACCAACACAAACTGTGACGTTCCCCAATCCCTCCCTATTCCTGTACCTTCTCCTGACCAGACTTCTGACGAGGTTTTCTCCACTTCCCATACCTCGTGGTCTGAGTCATTGCCGGGCTGCTCACCGCCGGTCCACACTATGGAAGACCGGATTGCCCTTTCTTTCCCGCTAAATCAGGCGGATTTGCAAATCCACACTGGGACCTTGAGCCCACATCTTACTCACCGGGGCTATTCCCTTTTGGATCCATCTATCCAAAAAGCCCCCCATCTTGGCCAATCTAAGGGTCAACTTCCTCTTCCTGATCTGTTTTCTGATCCGCCTGGGACACTCTCGTCCCAGAAAACGCCAAATCTCTCACCATCCACCATTACTTTTCACGCCTCTATCGCGATTACTTCGCTTTTCTCTTCACCACCCACCATCCACCCACCCTTCCACCCTGATTTATACCCTAAACCTCAGCTCCTGTTACCCGATCTGTCGTCCGTTCTCTGCCTTTCCTTGCATGCATATGAGGACATAGCATTGTTTGGCATGGGGGGGTGGATAGGCATCCATAGGATCCGGGTATTTTATGGTATCAGACAATTACCACCTATTTATAAATATGCAAGAAAAAGAAAAAAGAAAAGAAAAAAAAAATAATATATATATATATTAGTAATAAATGGTGTTTAGTAATGATCTAAAAGCTGAAACAAAAATACAACAAGTGTTTATGGATATTCAACCTCTGTTTTGAAGAATTTCCAGGCCACAGAAGCTTGATTCGCTCAGGCTCGGCTTAATTCACTTAAAGCATTGATGAAATAGATCAAAATCTCTCCTAACTAAGAACGTTTCTTGTACCTGAGACACCAGTACAGGATTCGTTGGTTTGCTTTTTCTTGAGAGCTTAAGTAAACTTGGTTCACACTACACATATCAGGAAAGAACAGGTGAACATAAGATCCAACCCTAGAGTTCATTAGGGAAGGTGGAGTCCTTACCTGTGCGCGCAGGTAGACTTTTTATCCCAGGCTTTAGTCTTGTGTTTAGGAGCGACTCTTTCCACCAAAAAGAAACTCTCCCACCAAAAAAAAAAAAAAAAAAAAAAAGAGAAAAGAAAAAAATATAAAAGAGTCAGTATATCTCATAAATGTCTGTATACTTTATTTTTCGGTGAGCCACAAAAAAAAAGAGAAAAAAAAAAAATCAAAAATGGGAGTTGAGTTTTCCGTATTCATCTTAAGGGTCAATCCGAAAACACGAGCTGAAACTGGGACCAACCTGTACTTAAAATTTCGTGAAACCCTGGAATTGAGTCTTAATGTTCATCTGGTTAGTCTTGATCCATCACTATGCACAAACCATAACCTCTTGAGCTCTCGAGTATGGAAAAACCTCCTGGGTCCTAGAAATCGTACTTAAGGTTTAAATATCAAGAGTCCTGGTTAGTTGAGAGATAATCTTTGTCATGTAAGACTTAAAGTACTGGTAGTCTTCTTTACAATTGGTTCTCACAATATCCGATAATAAACACACCGATATCATCTCAGAAGAAAATCTTCAGCTTAAGAACATTTCTAAATACGGTTTTGCTAGGGACTAGCAAAAGATAGGCATGGGGGTATATGTTTGCACCTCAAAACACGCCTATAAGGACGCCTTCTTATGCTATTTTCTAGCATTAACTATGTATATTATAATCCTATAGTCGCATCTGTAAAAATACTTGCATTCATGCATTTAATTAAGAGGAGGGAAGAATGAAATAAAAGGGCTTCATAATTTACATTTTCCTCAAGTGCCTCTTTACAAAAATCCATCTCTTTTATTTTTTATCTCCACTTGATTTTTATTTTTCCTACGGCTGCAACTTCTCCGCAACCTCTCCCTGCCAGCCCTCTCCCTGCCATGCCATTCCCTGCGGCTGCCATTCCATCCCACTCCCCGCATGCTGCATGACCATGCTTTCATCTTCTATAAAGCCACGTCTTCTTCTCTTCAAACGGAACCGGCTGGCTGCAGCAAGAAAAAAACGTTGCTGCAATACGCAGCTGCGGCAGCTGCTGAAAAATCGCCACGCTGCAGTCCACCACCTTCCTCCCTCGTTCTCCCCTCCCATACGCCGGTCCTCCGTCGAGGAGGCACCCGACGAGCAGGAGAACCCACTGTGGTGCACACCACCACAGTGGGAGCACCACCGCCCAGCTCTTCAACGAGCCGGTGGGCGTGGTGTGTTCTTTTCTCTTCGTTTGCATCTCCACGCCATTGCTGCCGCTTCAAGGTCCGAAGCTTGAAGCAGCAGCAGCAGCAGCCCAGCGGCGACAGCAGCAGCAGCAGCACCCCCGCCTCCTCCGCGACCTTCCCCGAAGGCGCGCAACCCTCCGCGCGCGCCTGCAGGCCCGTTCCCCGCCTCCGTCTCCGTTCTGTCCACGCCGCAGTTGCAGCCGCAGCAGGCCGCTGCGCGCACTGCAGCGGCCGGCTATGGCCTCGCGCCGACCCCCGCGACCCTCCGCGACCACTGCAGAACCTCCCCTCGCACCTCCGCGACCTTCCCCGCAGGCGCTCAGCTCTCCGCGCGCGCCTGCAGGGCACTTCCCCGTCTCCGCCTCTGCTCTGTCGCCTCTGCAATTCCAGCCGCAGCAGGCCGCTGCGCGCACTGCAGCGGCCGGCCAGGCCCTCGCGCCGACCCCCGCGAACCTCTGCAACCCTCCGCAACCGACTGCAGACTCCCCGCCGCCCTCTCCGAGCACGCCATCGCCCGCTCTCCTTCCTCGCACCCGGCCTGCAGACGCGTCACCTTCTCCGTGCGAAGACGCGCCTGCATCCGCGATCTTCAGACGTCCGCCGCCGCGAGCAGACGCCTTAGCTCGCTGCCATCGTCCGCGCTCGCGATCTCTCCCGCCCGCTCTCTCTCTCTGGCGCTCTCTCTCTCTCCGCGATCTCTCCCGCCGCTCCCTCTCTGTCTTCCGCTCTGTCTCTCTCACGTATTCTCTATCTCTCCCTCTCTCTCTCTCTCTTTTTTTTTCACTTACGGCAACACACACACACCCATTCACCGACACACACACTCACACACTAATAGTAACTTATATACATACATATATATATATATATATATATATATATATACATATACATATATCTATATATATATACTTATATATACATAGTATATCTATATAGTTATGTATACATACATATAATATAATATATATATACATATACATATATAATATATATATATATATATATATACATACTCATATACATATATATATATATACATATCTATATACTTATACATATACACATATATATATACATATATATCTAGATACATATATACCTATATACATATATATATATATATATCTATATAGTATTATATATATATACTTATATACATATATACATAGCTATATACATATATACATACATATATATATATATATATATACACCCATATATATATATATATATATATCTATATATATCTATACATATATACTTATACATTTATATACATACATATGTACATATATTTTCACGTTATTTATTATACGCTGTATCGCGGGGATATCTGCACCAGTTGCTGATATTCCCTGATACACGCGTACAAAAAAGCGTGGTCCCATACATCATCCATCCTCCATCCACACTCCACGCGGCACCTAGTCGTGTTGGTTGCGTCTCTCTAGACGTCGGCTGACTCGACATAGTGCTACACTCCATCGTCACCTCCACCCCCACCCCTTTATATATATACTACATATAAATATATATCTATAGCTACTATATTTACTTTCTATCTGATAGCTTCCTTAGTAAAAAGATAAAAAAAAGGTATAAAAGTGAAAAGATAATCTTTGATTTGCAGGTACCCCCCGTCTTGCAAGTAGCAAGACGTGTTTTGAAACTCTGTTTTGGCTAAAAGCCAAGGACACAATTTTGAGGGTGTGCCTCAAGAATAAGGATTACCAGAAAAAAACCTAAATAAAAAAAATACCAAAAACAAAATAAACGAACGGAAGAGACGCGTTTTAAGGAAAACGTAGAAACTCGACTTGAACCCCACTTCCCTGAGTTCGACCCTGGGCTTAAAAGTGACAAGATAAAATCAATTAGGCCAGGTTAAAAATTTTGTAAAGAGATGGTTAGGTCTGAATTAGGTTAACCACTATACACATTTCAACGATAAAAATATCATATTAACAACCTATCCAGGCCGACCATCAGTTGGTGAGGCGGATGGAGGGGTGTAGCGACGGAGGCACCTCACTGAAGGGATTGCCGGAGATGGGGAAGATGTAGGTGATAGCGGCATCAAGGGTTTGAAACTAAGGTTTAAGGAGGGGAAACTAACATATGAGCTAAGATAAACTAATCTACTCCTAAATTAACGAACGAAAGGAGGAAGAACGACAAGTCGGTGTTATGCTGATGTCGGGGAAAAAAATGCTATAGTGAGAAGTAATCGGCGAGGAAGATGGAGGACAGGGCGACGGCGGGTATAGCACGATGCGGAAGAAGCTGAGGGAGATAAATCTGTCGCCGGTATTGCACACGGACAAAGGAAGGAGTCGGAGGAGCTCGTTGGATGTCGAGGAGCTTTGGTTGGATGAGGAGAGATGAAATCAGAGGTGAATCCGGTCAAATTCGAGCGTGGGGAACTCGGTGAGGTCTGGGGGTCCTTTTATAGGTCTCTAGAGGTCAATTTGAGCTTGGGAAGCAGGCTTCAAAAGCTAGGAAAGTCACTGGAGTAGGAAAATCGAATGATACCCGAATCTCTCATGCATTCGCATGAATTATTGGGAAGGTAGTTGGGCTTCGGATCTGATTCATTGGAAAGAGGACTCCTCAAGGAATCTCCCTTCCAATTTTGGAAGGGATTGAGCGAGAAATCAAGGAGATCTTCCCATTTGAAGGTCGCCGAAGCTCTAGGATTAGGAGTTGAGGGTAGAAGGGACCTATTTGAAGAAGACGATAAAGTTAGGGACTCAAATGTAATGTATTCGAAAGTTAGGGGCATACATGCAAGAGAAAAGAATCAAATAGGACCAAATTGCAAACTAGGTCGAAACAATCTCAAATTGGGCCCAACTTTTAGTACAAACCTAATTTGGACCAAAGGAATCCAATGGTGAAGTTATATTTTAGTTTTGACCAAGTTTGACTAGAGAAATTTCATAATTATCCAAATTGGGGTAAAAGTCTATCTGTGGCTCTGTTTTGGGTTAAGACGAGTTCCAATGGTCAAATCAAGGATGCCAAACCCTAGAGAATATTTTTATATGAATTTTAGAGGGTTTAGGTGAATTTTATATTGACCATAACCTCAGTTATTTAAGCGAGTCTATTTTTAGGGTTTCAGATGTCATTTAATTCTTAAAACACGTAAAAACCCTTTTTTGTCTGTACCAACCCACTTGTTAGACTCTTATGACCATTTGACCTTTATTTAACCCCTGAGAAAACCCTTGATTATTTTGTAATTGAGATATGTTGTTAAAATTACAGTTTTACCCCTATTTTACTGTATTTCCCTCAAAATGGATTTGCAATGATTTGTCTCTCTGGAAGTTATGTAGGAGCATTTATTCCTTGATTATGATTAATTAAAGCTAGAAATGGCTGATGATGATGTTATCATCATAACCCCATGCCTAACTTTTTGCTAGTCCCTTAGCAAATCTTATGGAATTAACTCAAATTCTAGACCATATGTTCAGATCTTTGATGTATGCTTTCTTTTGTGTAGATTAGGTTAGAATGCCAATAGTAGGCCTAGAGGTACTCAAGTACCAACCAAGATCTGGACCTGACCAGCTTTAGCCTCAGTCTACCATGAAGGTTTCTAAGGCCCATAGGAACTAACCTACGGTTCGTTGAACTCCGCGATTAAAGCACCTGTGCTTAAAACATGGTTAGTCTAGGTTCAATTTGCAGTGCATTTTTGTAAGGGAGAGACAGAGGAAATTTTGCATTTTTGGAGAGTTTTCTCTCTCTTTTTCTTTTTTATTTCTAGCTTTGGATTAGCTTTACAACACGATCTGTATCGGATTCCTAGCTCCCACCATCAATCCTCGCAGGGTCTTTAGCTTTCGATGCTTCGAGATAACACCGCCCATGGCAACCCCCAAAACCCTGGCTTTTGACACTTCAAGATAGTGCCCCCCATGGCATTCTGTAGCTAAAATTAGGCCTTGGCAATCGACATTTCGAGATAATCCACCCATGGTACCTAAATCAGCACAAGGTGCTTACATACCCCCGATAGGATATTTAGATATCCTAGAAGACAAGCACTGAGGAGACGGCATGTTATTTCGCATCTTCGAGGGGAATTTCCTACCTCTTCACGTCGGGAACTCATCCAAATCAACTTGTGTTGATAAGCTGCTCCTAATCTAGGTAGCTTTTTAAAATAGAATTAATGCATTTGTGTGATTTTGATAATTAAGCACACTGAACCAGACTATGTGTAGATTAGGGTACTTAGGTTACCGAGTCTTGTAAACCAGAGGCCAGTTAACGAGGCTAAATAATCCCTAAGCCTTAGACCTAATACTTAAGCTTTGCATTTTCCTCAACCTCTTGAGGACTATCCAGATCTTAACATATACGTGAATTTTTAAGCCTAAACACAGGCCAAGAGGCCTAAGATCAGTGTTCATACTAATCTCTATATCTCTTAGTAGTTTTGTCCTTTATTTCTTTCTTTTAATTGATCTAGACTTAATTAGATTCCTTAATCTTTTACTAATGACTAACTCCTTTTATTTCAAATTGTTCCTCCTTTTTAACATTTTGAATCACCTCTTTTCTCCTCCTCAAGAATGATATGCATTTAAATTTTTCAAAATTTCCTCCCTTCTCCCATTTTTTTATTTTTTCAAAATTTTTTAATTTTTTAGTTTTTTTTTGTGAGAATCCTTCAAAAACTTGAAAATTTTTGTATGTTTGCACTTTAACACCCCCTATGCCTAAGTTTTGCAATGTCCTCATTGTAAACGGAGGATATAAAATAGTTAGGGTTCAAGGATTAGAATAGGATTATCGAGTGAGCGAATGGGTAGGGAATGACTATTGCGGACGATTCAAGCTCTGATACAAGTACCAGAGGTGGAGTCAACTGTTCTAACACTGAACTCAGAGTGCAATAGACGTAAAGTACAGAAGGGATAATTAGAAGGATCTCAAGTTTTTGGATTAACAAGTTACCTCCCATTAAGCGCTAAATTTAATGCTTTCAACTGAGCAAAAAATGGTATGGAGAAGGAGTGGTCAAATCAGACAAGTTTTATAGAACAAGTGCCTTGATCAAAAGCTTGGTTGGTCCAACCAGGTGCTTGTTCAAGTCAACAGGCTGATGATGCAGCCCAAACCCAATCAATCTGGTGGGTTGATAGATATGAATCAGTAGATGCGGAACCCACCATATGGTGTGAAGCTCAAGTAGATGTGGAAGTGTGAAACTAGGGTTTGGCTGAATCGGATCAGCTTGGTCAGAGTAGGGATCCTCAAATGAAAAAGGGTCGGTGGAGGATGTAGGAACCCTATGGGAGTGATTAGAAAAGGATGGGGCATGATTTGCAGTTTGATCGATGTCCAAAACCCGATAAAGATGTGGAGAATCATGTGCAACTGGCTCATTTAGAGGAGAATCAGAGTAGAAATTGAGTCCGGTTGCGAGTTGAGGTTGAAAATGGGTTTGGGACGGTTCTATATGTGCTATAGAAGAGATGTTTTCTTTCAAATCATTGACCTTAACGTCAGAATCAAAAGATGGGTCATGATTATTGAGGTCGTAAATTGGTTTTAAGTTGTCAAGAAACAACAATTCTCCAAAATCAGGGTAAGATTCGAAATTGTCAGAGAACTTGCAAGAATCATGTTCTGAATCTGATTCGTGATTAGAGGTTCCACCACAGAGTAAATCAAGAGATGTGGACCCAGCAACCTGACTTGGGTCTAACCTATACTCAAAGTCCAGGCTCAAAAAAGTGTCCCTATTAGGCATGGGCTCGATTTCTTGGCTTGTAGGGAAGACCCAATCAAAACCCAACTCTTCCAGCTCCTCATTTTTTGTATCGTAAATTGGTGTGACTTCCAAAAAATCAATCTATGTTTCTGAGGAGATTGGAGAGATGCATTCACCAAATAAAGGCTGAGAATCATAATCTAGATTCAAAATCAAATTTCCATCACACGAGGCCTTGTAATCCTCCCAATAAGGCTTAGATCCAGATTCTAGGTTAAGGGTGTGGGTTGGATCACTAGAATATAGATTGGGCTCTACAAGGATGTCAGAATTGCTCTCGAGAGTCACCTTATCAGAATAAGGGATGGAATTTACACCCTCGAGAGGTTCTGATTCAATCCTGGTATCATAGTTGTCTGGAACATTAGGGTATGGTAGGGTTGGCTCGTAATCGTGATCACCTATAATTGGATCCTCCCCACCCATTTCAAGATCAGGTATGTCAATTGCTATGAAATTTTAACTGGAATTCCTCTAGGTTGGGGGCCCATAACAAGCTTGATTATCAAACCCAGGATTTGGGAGATTGTGCGAGTTAATCCAAGATGTCGCAAGGGTGTACTGATGCCTATGATCAATAACACGTTTCAACATTTGCATTATCTTGTCTCTTCCTTCAAGGTCATCTCGGTGTGCTTTCCAAAGTGATGGCTCAAATCTACACAAGATATACTCACCATTATGCCATCTCTCAATTTCCTGGTATTTTGGCATGAGAACAGCCCAAGTTGGCCTATTTTCTAGTTGTGTCAAAATCAGCTGTGCTTGTTCTCAAATGAATATTGTTGTGTTTGACACATTAAACTATATATCTTCAAACGGGTCTGCTAACATGTCAGGTTACATTTTTTAATCAAATGGTGGAATCAAGATGTAGAATCAAAACTAAAGATTAGATTTGAAGTTGATCAGATCTGAAAGAAATCCCTAAGATGGTCTGTGTATGTGCTCTAATAAGAAGGGATGAGGGACTGTATGTGAATTTTTTACTCAATCAAGGTACTCAAAGATTTTTGGATGACTAAGGCAATTTCGAGGTGGATGATACCTTTGAATCAGAAATTCGCACACCCAAGAATTACCTGGGTAGCCAAGAAGGGAGAGCCATGCAAAGACCCCTACATGGTAGAGCACCCCCATGGGTTACAGGGTTTCCCCCACCTGACCTTCCTTATCACTAAGGATCCAGGTAGACCGGAATGTACGAACTTAAGGCCTTAAGTCTACCAATTTTATATCCTAATTTATGCCTTGAGTTTCACTTGGTTAGAAGTTAATTCAACTTGTGACCTAATATGGAGGTTGGTTGGCCTACAATGTAGACCAACTTCACCTGACCTGCCCTAAAGATGCCAGAATGAGATCTAGATCAAGACCTAGAAATCACCCTGATTTTACTCCTAGGTTATTAGGTCCAAGATTTTAAGAGTTCAAGTGAAATTAGAGCCTGATTTTAGGGTTTTTCTGATTAGATCTTTTCAATCAAGGGCTTAGGTAGCACACAAATGTAGGATGGTAACTTTCCTTTAATTCAGGCAAAAATGTGTACTAGCACTCCAAACCCTAATGCAAAAACCCTAATTGGCTCTATTTCCAAGTCCAATTGATCTTGACATGTTCACCTTGGGCTTCAAGCAAGAAATGTGTTAGTCCAAAATGATTTAGAATTTAAGCGTATTCCCTAATAGGTATAGGAAATCAAGGATGGGATCTCTAAATAGAATCACTTCAACTTCAATGAGATTTGGAAAAAAATTCACAAATCAAGAAACTTGCCTTTTTAAATGATGATTACTATGAAAAATAAGGCAAGTGATTCCTAATTGATTGTTTCCTTTTTTGTCTTCCTAAGATTAGGAGGTTGATTAGGGAAGAATAGAGAAGTTACTTGCCCTAGAGTGGTTGATATGCATGGAAGATCTTCTCGTGAAGTACCTTGCAAAATTACAATAAAGTAAACAGCACAAGTTAGTGCTCAAATATAAAAATATAGCAAAAGAATAGCGGTGAACTGCGCGTTGCTCACTAGCAATGGTGCCAAAATGTTAATCGCTCTGAAATTGATTTTAAAATCATCGTGTCATAGTACAATTTGAGTCAATGCGAAAAACAAATAAAATTTATACTCAAATGAAAGTCCGAGATCGTTCACTGGGAGCAACTAGGAATTCAATCGCTAATCTCTATTTATAGGAAAATCAGCGCAAGAATTAAATCAGATAATGGCAAGCAATGAGTGATATACTCAAACTAGACTATCAATGTATACCATGAGCATAATAAGAGATTAATGTGGCAAAAAGAAAGTTAAGGCAAAAGAATGGTGATTTGAATCACTAATTATTAGCCTCAATTAAGCATTTATCAACCAATCAAATGTTTGAACATTACTGGTCAATTAGAAATGCCACATAGCCACAGTGCTAAATCAGATGTCAAGTATACACTCAGAAGTCTTAAATGTTGCTACAGTGCCTCAGGGAGGCCTTCACTTCTCAACCTCTTCTTTTCTACTCTTCTTTACTTGGCCTTTGTTCTTTACGCACAAAGGGAGGCAATCCCTCCAGTGGCTAAGTGTTTAGCCAACTCTCAAGAGAGCAAAACCCCCCAACCCCCGTACTCTCTCTCTTTCTCTCTCTAGGTTCCGCTCTCCCAGAGCCTTCCACAGTAACGAGTAATCGGGTGAACGAGGATCCACATACCCGGAACTAGGGCTGCCGGTTGTGAATGGCAGCCAAGGTGTGAGAGTAGGCTTAGGCGGGTAATTAGGTGAGTGCCAAACCTGCGTGGTGGTGCCACGGGCGAGGCATGCGTGGGTAAGGAGGACCTCACCCTCATGTTAGGAGGCAAAGAGGCATATGCAGAAAATCATAATAAGGTGCTTCACTCGGTTGCCCACTTCCAAGGTGGGACTAATCCCGCTGCTTCCTTTTCGCGTACAGCTATAGAGCTCCTTCCTTCAATTGCCGTAGCTAATGAGGTTAAGGCCTCCAATTGTCCACCTGGGATGATTTCTAAGACGTAGCCACATCACCTGGAGGTGGAGCTTGGAGCTTGAAGAACAAGGCAGGGGTGACGACGGTGATTGCAGAGCACCAACGAAACCTAAAAAGCATGGATACAGCCTCATGGCCCAATTAAACAAGTTCAGGACCTTCACCAAACTATGGCGAATGTGTGGACGGTGGTCTTGTGATGTGAGAGTGTGTGAGGTGGCTGGACGGTGACGAAGATGACCGTGTGAAGGTGGGTTGTTCGGGGGCATGTTTGGATGAGCGGTGGAGCGAAATAGGAAAGGGGTTTGATTGGTGGAGTCGTGGTGAAGGTTGTGAGGTGGTTGGCGAGGCGGATGGAGGGGTGTAGCGACAGAGGTGCCTCGTCGAAGGAATTGCCGGAGACGAGGAAGATGGAGGTGATAGCGACGTCGAGGGTTTGAAACTAAGGTTTAAGGAGGAGAAACTAACCTATGAGCTAAGATAAACTAATCTACTCCTAAACTAACGAATGAAAGGAGGAAGAATGATGAGCCGGTGGTACGCCGCCATCGGGGAAGAAAATGCTTCGGTGAGAAGTAATCGACGAGGAAGGAGGACAGGGCATCGGCAGGTACAGCATGACGTGAAAGAAGCTGAGGGAGATAAGTCCACCACCAGTATTACGTGCAGACGAAGGAAGGAGTTGAATGAGCTCTCCAGACGTTGAGGAGCTTCGATCGGATGAGGAGAGATGAAATTAGAGGTAAATCCGGTCAAATTCGAGCGTGGGAAACTCGACGAGGTCTGGGTCGATTTATAGGTCTCTAGAGGTCAATTTGAGCTTGGGAAGCAAGCTTCCCAAGCTAGGAAAGTCGTCGGAGTAGGAAAATCAGAAGATACCTGAATCACTCATGCGTTCGCATGAGAGATTGGGAAGGTTGTTGGGCTTCGGATCTGATTCATTGGAAAGAGGACTCATCAAGGAATCTCCCTTCCAATTTTGGAAGGGATTGAGTGAGAAATCAAGGAGATCTTCCCATTTAAAGGTTGTCAGAGCTTTAGGATTAGGAGTTGAGGGCGGCAGGGACCTATTTGAAGAAGATGATGATAAATTTGGGGACTCAAATGTAATAATGTATTCGAAAGTTAGGGGCAACATGCGAGAGAAAAGAGTTAGACAAGGCCAAATTGCAAACTAGGTCGAAATATTCTCATATTGGGCCCAAATTTTGGTAAAAACCTAATTTGGACCTAAGAAATTCAATGGTAAAGTTAGATTTTAGTTTTCGCCAAGTTTAACTAGAGAAATTGCATAATTACCCAAATTAGTGCAAAAGTCTGTCTGTGGCTCTATTTTGGGTCAAGACAGGTTCTAATGGTCAAATCGGGGATGCCAAACCCTAAAGAATATTTTTCTACAAATTTTAGAAGGTTTAGGTGAATTTTATCTTAACCAAAACCTCAGTTAATTGAGTCTAGTTTTAGGATTTTAGATGTCATTTAATTCTCAAAACACACAAAAACCCTTTTTTATCTCTACCAACCCACTTGTTAGACTCTTAAGACCATTTGACCTTTATTTAACCCCTAAGAAAACCCATGATTGTTTTAAAATTGAGATATGCTATTAAAACTATAGTTTTACCCCTGTTTTACTATATTTTTGCAGTGAATTACATCTCTCTAGCGGTTATGTAGGAGCATTTATTCATTGATTATGATTAATTAAAGATAGATATGGCTAATGATGACATTATCATCACCTAATTAGACTCACCTATTACCTAATTAGATAAAGATTTTACCTATTCAAATTTCCCTTAACCCATTTACACATTTATGCACACAATTCGACTAGGGCCTACCTATTTGGACCCAACCCACTAGACATAGGGTCAACCTGCCTAATTAGGAACCAATTCTGACAAGCTATGTTTACAAAATCTAGCCCTAACCCTACCTAACCACAAAAGTTCTTCCCTAATCCTCTTAAGTTGGTGCCAACTTAAGAAGATTTTATCCCTTAGTGGCTAGCCAAGAAATAAGATCTTATCTCTTGGAAAGATTTTAACCCTTGGTAGCCACCCACCTAGGTTGCCTATTTTTAGAAAACCCTCATCCTATCCTAGCCCTACAACTTAGATCCTAAGGTCCCTATTCAACCAATCCTAGGCATCACTTTCGATTAAATCTAAACAATCCAAATTAGTGATACTAGGCACTTTAGATCAACTAATAGGAAGCCACCTAGATTCCTTTAAAAAGACCTAGCCTCCAACCCTTAAAAGGCACTTAGTCTCTTAGATAATTAGCCTACCTATTCCTCCTCTACCTTAGTGCATGCCCACCAATAGTATTCCTCTTTGGACTCCATCTTCTTCCTCCCGACCCCCTAGATCTGAAGCCACTACAAAAAAAATAACCTTTAGCGACAAATTAGATAGTGGCATATAGTACATTTGCCACTAATTTCTTTGATTTAGTGGAAAATTTTTTTTATATGCCACTATACCATTTTTGCATATGACAATTAGTTTTTGTAGCAAACACATATGCTGCTACATATATGATTTAGAGGAAAGTATAATTATGCCACTATTTTCCTTTATGTCAAATAACAATAAACATTAGTTGCAAAAATTACCTCGACATGTATGATGCATATTATTATTTAATCTTTCAAAAGTAACTTAGTAGCAATAAAAATTATGCCACTAAAAATCTTTTGATGATCGAGAATTAATATTAACAGCAAATATGTGCCACTATATGTGTGCAACATATTTTCATTATTATTTTTAAACAAAATTTAGTGGTACAAAAAAAAATCTTTAGTGGCAAATAAAATAGTGGCATATATGACATTTGTCTCTATTGCCTATGATTTAGTTGTAAATTTTTTATGTGACACTATAAATCTTTTGTCCACTGACATTTAATTTTAATGGCAAATGTATATGCCTCTCTCTCTCTATATATATAATATTGTAATCTTTAAATAACCTAGTGGCGAAAGAAATATATGACACTAAAAAGACTTGCCAATTGACATTTAAGATGGATTCACGTGCCTTTATACATAATATATTCTACCATCATAATTTCTCAGAAAAAAATTTAATGACAAAAGAATTATTGCTATAGATATCTTGAACATTGAGAGTTAATATCTTGAATTTATCGCACCTTTATTTTCATTTTTATTTTGGAAAGTATTTTTGCTTCGTCCACACACCAACACCCAGTAAGCCACCCCTGACCCCTTCACCTTCCCCCACTCTTGTTGTCTCCCCTCGCCCATCTCTATATTGCCCTCTTCCACCCACCCTTCCCCCGACAGTTGCCCTAAGTCCTCCTCCTTCCTTGACCCCTTCCCCTTCAACCTCAACAATGAGCCTTGTGAAGCATTGTCGACGACCCTAAGGCCTCTTGCCTCTTTTCCCTCTCCCTCCATGCTTCATCACTATGGCCAGCAGGTCGTCAGGATCACTTCCCTTCCGAGGGCACCCTTAGCATTAACACGAGCATTGACTTCGTCACGAACATCTTTGGGCATCCCTCCTCCCTTAGCCCCATCCACAGCTCCTATGCCCTTGGTCGTGACCACCATTCCACTATGTCACCGCTTCCTCCTTCCTCAACGTACATCCCTTCTCTGCCTACCTTATCGAGTCCTACAAGCAGTTTGAGGGTGTATACTACAACTTCTGTCCCCTCGTCATGGGTCGCCGCCATTTCAACGACACCATCATCTTCACCTTCGAGACCTACATTTGTGACCTCATCGTTGTCGAGTACTGTGGGATCCTCCCTGGCGAGGTCGTAATCATCAATGCCTCCTTCCCAGGTGAGGTATAGATGTGGTTGTTATTGCGTCGAAAATCATCGTAGTTATGAAAATATCATGCCCTAGTATAGCAATGAAAATCAATACAACATTTGAATTTATAATGCTCGAAAAATTGTGAGTTTTGAGGTCATTCACAATGAGCAAATGTAACAAATTAATTCACCAATCACAATAATAAGAGAGAATAATGCAAGTAAATCAATTAACAAAAATGATATTCAACTAAAAGCAATAATGTGTCTTAGGAGTTAGGGACAAAAAATATAAATATGGCCTAAAAATGGTGGTTGAAACCACCAATTAAGCCCTACAATTAAGCACAATTCCAAAGATCTCAATAGTACTCAATATCCCAACAGTAACCACATAGCCCATCAGATCACAATTCAATTTTCTCCACAGTAATCTCAAATTAGACGTCAAATATAAACCCCAGATGCCTTAAGGAGCAACCCAGATCAGCCTCAGAATTCACCCAAGTGTTGGGCATGAATTCCAATGTGCTACAGTGCAAAACCACTCCCATCCCCCTCAGATTTTCCTTTCTCTTTCTTCCTAAATCAGGTACAAGGCTAATCAACTAATCGGTAAATAGGTAGTCGGGTCAGGTCTAGGCTCACATGTGTGGGATCAAAGGCAAGGGTGCATGGGCACATGCATGAGGGGACCTCACCCCCGTGCTCACTGAGGTAAATAGCTACTGATAGCAAAACCTTATGAACCAAAATCTTGATTGCGTCCCTACAATGTGGGACTAAAATAGGATGCATCTACTACTATAGCTGTGTGGAGTCGTTCATTCGATTGCTGGTGCTATGGTCACTCCCTCGCTCAATTGAAGTGGCAGGTGTCATTGTGGAGAGATTACGCATCAGCTGGTGATTATATTGAGGTCGAAGATTATCGGAGCACGACGGATGGAGGTGTGGACAATGATGGCAATGAAGGGCACCTGAAACACACAATACGACCTCGCAACCCAATTTATATAGCAAAGAAGCTTCGTTGGAGCACAACAGATGTGAGTGTGGTGGTGACTTGGTGTATGCATGTGTGCGGTGGTCGTTTGATCTCGAAGAGGGCGGTGGAAGTGTGAGTTGTTTGTCGGAGGTCTAGGGTAGTTGTTCCACCCTATAGGATTAGGGCTTTTGTAGGTGAGGGTGAGGTGGAGCTTATGGGAGCGGTGGTGTGTGGTTTGGTGGTCGAAGGCAACCAGGTGACCACACCAGAGGTGTGGCCAAAGTCAGGGAAGATGGAGGGGGAGAGCAGTGTTCAGCAGTTGAATTGGGTTTCTAAGGAGCTAAACTTAACCTAGAGAGTGAGATAGAAGGTTTGAGAGGACTTACGAGGTGAGAGAAGGACGAGGGCATTCGGCATTGATCGGCTAGACACGAGGAAGATGAGAGCGATGACGAGGGTAATGGCGACAAAGACGAGGTTGAGAGCAGACTTGCTTTGGTTGGCAAGACTCGCGATGAAGAGGGGAAGATAACGGTGGGTTTGTTGGCAGAGAATACGTGTGGAGAAGGTGGTTAAAGAGGGTTAGCCAAAGCTCAAGTAATGGCGGCTAGAGGAGGAAGAAGAATGATAATTTTGGTTATTTCTTCGCTGATCTGGACCGTGGGACTTTAAGGAATTTATGTAGAACCTATTCCGCCCCTCAATGAGCTAATTTAAGCAAGTTGGACTTGCTTCTAAGTCATTTTTCAAGCTTGGAAATTTCAAGATTATCGGTGAGATTCCGGCGGTGATTGATCCTAAAACATGGCCTAAAAGATTGGCCATGCTCTGATTAGTGTTTACACCAATTTTGGTGTGGACTAGTGAAGGTTTGATGGGTTAAATTGGGTCGCGAATCTCGCTGACCATGGGTTTGGTTCTATTCACACTATTCATAGTGGTAGGGACATTTTTGAGAAGATGAAGACAAAGTTAGGGAGCTATTTGTAACAAACTTGAAACTAAAGGGTTTGGATGTGAAAAATAGAGATTTTAGGGACTAAAATGCAAACTAGGTCAAGATGGATTCTGATTGAGCCCAAATTTTGGTGTTAACCTAATTTGGACCCAAGGAGTCTGATGGTGAACTTAGATTTGAGTTTTGACTACGATTTTGTGGGAAAATTGCACAAAATCCCAAATCAAGGTAAATTCCCATTTAAAACTTTGTTCTAGGTCAAAATGGGTTCAGAGGGTTAATGTGAAGGTACCAAACCTATTATAATATTTTTAAATGATTTTTAGGAGGTTTAGATTGATTTTATTCTAACCAAAATCTTCATTTTAGGTGGGTTTGATAATTTGGGTTTTCAATATTATTTTTGCCCTTGAAATGCATGAAACCCTGATTCAATCAATGTAAACCACTTTTTAGTCTTTTATGTTCATTTGACCTTTAATTAACCTTTGAACAACCCCATGGTTAATTTGCATTTGTGATGAGCTATTAAAATAATAGAATTAACCCTGTTTTCTTATCTTCTTCTCAAATCAGATTACTACGGAATTGTAACCCTCAGATGATCATTTAGGAACATTTATCATTTAAATCTGACTAATTGTGGCTAGTTAGAACCCATGATGGTGTGATTATGCCGTGTTTCGCAAATTAAAATTAGGGTTCAGAGGACCCTTCATCGTAGCTCGCAAAACATGTCTATCAGATAAAATTTATAACCAAAACTCGAAATATGCATCTCAAGTCGAACACAGGGAGGCGACGTTCACTTTGTTTGAAAACCATGCTTCGTTTTGTTTGTTTTTGGTGTTTTAGTTTTGTTTTTTTTTTCATTTTCTTTTATAAAGCAAGAAAATAATATGGATCACAATGGAGATAGAATCAAATATGATATATATTGCATAAATGTTTATTACAATAATCTAGAAAGCATAAGAAAGAGAGAGGTGAGAAAGAATCTCCCGAATCAACTGTTTGGTGAGACGATGGTGCCTAGCGGAAGCTTGGAAGAAGGAGTTGGGAAGCAGGACAACGGAGGTGAGATGCGGGAGGACGTTGGGTAGAGGAAAGCTTCAACGTGGCTCCGGATTGGAGGTAAGGAGGTGGGAGGATGACTCCAAGGCAACCTATGAATGGTGATGGGAAGATGGAGGAATATTTGGTGGGGCAGAGGTTCATTACACTAATAGGAGCCTTTGGAGCTTGAGAGTAAGCTCTAACGGAGCATTACTAGGCTTAATAGAGCTTAGGAGTAGGTGGGAGTAGAGTAGGTAGAGATGAACAGGAATGCAGGGTGTAGGGGTGTTTATATAGTGATGGGAGAAAGAGCATCCTATGCATAGACATTTAGCAATAGCTACAAGCATCACTAAAGGTCGCCCGAGCTGTCGCCAAAGATCCGTGCCTCTTCAATGTCTTGGCTGGCATACACACTGCACAGGCCACTTAGAGACGGCTGCAAGCGTCACTAAAGGCTGCCTTTCTATCGTTGAAGATCCTATGCCCACTGCTCACGCCCACAGCTGTCCACTTGAAGGGATCTCCACCATTGGATCCATCATCGTGCCACTGGGATGCTCCCTCGGTTCGCGCCCACGTAAATTCAAACGCGCGCACATCGCACCTTCAAGAAGATCCGACGATTGAGAGCGCAGCAGGTCATCTTAAACGAGTACCCCTAATTGCATGCGTGAGATGACACATTCTCGAGGAGCACCGACGGCCGCAAGCAGCATCCGCACTTAGCTATGCATCCATGTAGCCTCATCTTGACCACTCATGCACAATCGGGCGGTCGAATTTGAAGCGCTTCTCTTCTGTGGCTAATTGGTGGCGCTTGGGAGAGTCGAACCCACGCCCTTGCTTTGCGAAGTAGCCCCTCCATCGTTTGGCCAAGGAGACTGATTGTCAGGTGAAGGGTGATGTGGTCACGCGTCTCGACTGTTGGATGAAGATCCAACGGTCGAGATGAAGCCTTCCTTAAGTTGCCTGAGGCTGGGTAAGGAGAGACTCTTCTTCAACCGTGGAGCGCACATCTCAGCCATTGGACAACGATTGGGATCTCATCTTGCGGTGGGCTTAGGGAGGTATTGGCTCAGGTGAGGCGACCGGGATGGTGCCATGTGGCACCATCGGGGTCGTCCGTCTTCTTCTTCTTGTGAAGGGTACCACAAAGCTCTGATCAAGGTGATTCTCGCGTTGACGAACTGCGATCGTAACTCTAAATCCATCTATATGGTCGAATTCTTCATTCGAAGCCCATAAAGATGTCGCACTGCCTCTTGGCCATGTAAAATGATGGAATTAATGCACATAATATACAACTATCCTAAATGCAATGCAATGGATGTTTGTGCAATATATATATCATGATATGCAATGCTAGGTCTAGGTATTATCGTAAATAAGCATTTTACAATGAATTTATGCATGTTTATAATACCCCCATGCTTACTTTTTGCTAATATCTAGCAAAATTAACCTAAATGCTATGTATAAAAGTAGAGTCAAGATTCGATTATTTAGGCAAAGTTAGTCGATTGCTTTAGAAAATCTCAACACCAAGACCTAATTATAAAAACTCAACAGTGTCCAGGTGTTTACCAAAATGTAGATCATCCAAGCCCTGCCTTATTTGAAAAGAGAAGATACATAATTGTTTTTTGTTTTTCTTCTTTTCTAATTTTTTTTGTACTTTTGGAGTTTGAGAGTTCCGGGATAACTTTTTACGACTACCTGACCCGCCCAAGACTCGAAAAGGACTCTAACTGCTAAACATCTAGTGAAAAGAGTGAAAGACTCACTAGGCGACCGTTAAAATGATCTTCGAGTTTCTACGACCCTAGGTGACCTTGTCTAGAGGTTTATCTTTTTGAACGGTAACTTTCTCCCTACTTTTATTTATGGGGTCAACACAAGGGCAAACTTAGTGTATCTCCCCGATTTATTCTACTTTCCCACTTCTTCCTCAAGTGTTTTGAGAATTATTATGCATTTTTGTGAGCTGAGCTCTAAACAACTTGCCAATGGGCTATTACCCACGGCAACATGCCAGCCACACTCGTGCGGTTAAGTGTGGTTTTATTTGTTTATTATTTTTTATTTTCTACTTTTTCTATTTTTTCTCCTAGTAGGTACTTCCCTAATCTAAGATTTACCTAATGAAAGTACAAAGAAAATGTTCTTGTGGCTGGCCTCAGGACAACCGGCCGATGTGCTGTTACCACCAACAACTTGCCAGCCATACCACCCCAGATAGTTCCTTGGCTACCCAATTTCCGAAGAAACCGTCGAAAAGTGAGTTAGTGCAAAAAGTGTGTAGATCTTAGACTTAAAGTCCCCTCAAATCAGAGAGTGGGTTGATAAGTCGTATACTTATCGCCCCAATTTATTAACTAGTTTAAGATAAAATTATTTGGTGAGGACTCAAGACTATGTCCACATTTGAGTGGACACCCGAGCTAATTAAGCCCGAAGAGTTGAAGAGTCTAAGTATTTAGGTCCCAAAGTATCAATTCCTAATGCCTAATTTTTTTTTAAAGATGAGAAATAGGAAATTACTGCTACGACTAACAAAAATATTCATAAGAAATATCTACACCCCCATGCTTAGCTAATGCAATGTCCTCATTGTTAAAAATGAAAGCATGCAGGAGAGTAAAAGTGGAAGAATATCACCTGGTTTTCGTGAGATTCTAGTCAGCTCAGAATAGTCTTTACACGTGCTGAGTTTAATCCCTTCAGCTAGGCAAGGTCCTCAATCAAAAAAATAAAATTAAAAAAAAATAACTAGCATTGAGGCTACAATAACATAGTTTCCGGGCCCCTAGATATGGGTCCCAGAGAGTAAAAATGGGCTTGCCAAAGAGATGATCAATGAAAGCGGCAAGCTGGTGGTGTAGAGAGAGCCCAAATGGTCTCCAATAGGAGTTTTGTTGATTCATTACAGAGGAGGTGTGGGTGGATATAGAATTTGTGCAATGGTTTGGGTGAAAAAGGATGGTGAGGGTTTAGTGATGAGTTGGGGGTTTGTGGGTACTCTAAAATATCTAATATTTCAAGAGTTTCTCCCCCGATGTAAACATGTTTACACTACATAAAATGTTTATTTATGCATGTTCCTAAGCATAGAATTGCATTACATACTATAAATATTGCATAGCATGCATCATCTTGCATTTAGATTAGTTTGAATAAAATGGAGGTTAATTGTATCCTTTTATGTTCAGGGATAGAGCAAATTTTTATCGGGACCTCAGATCGAAGATCCAACCATACAAATTTGATCAGGGCGACGATTGGAGTTCAATGACTCCAACATCACCCTAATTAGACATCTGTAGCATCAGATAGAGACCGAGGAACCCTAGAAGATCAAGGGCAAGATGGTGTGAATCCACACTTCAGACGATAAATCCGACCACATGGATGGATTCGGATCGACGATCGCAATCTAACAGCGTGAAAATCGACTCAATCCGACAACCGTGGCACCATCTACATCATCCAGAAGATGGATAGCCAAGATGGCACCACGTGGTGCCATCTCAGCCGCCCAACCGGCCACTGCACCTGCCGCTCCATCTCTTCTTCATTCTGAGCGTCGCTTCTCCACAGTTGGATGATCATCCAACGGCTATGGATGCACGCACACGAAACGTAAGCGCGGCATAAACGCGCTTGTAGCGCGTTGGTCGAACGCGCTTACGCGAGGAAGAGGCGCGCATTCGATCCTTGGCAAGTGGCTACTGAGGCACGGTGAGGGAGCTCAATTGACCGCTCGATCGTGATCGAGTGGCTACGCACGCTCGATAGCACTCACGCTGCATCAGACGCCCGCGCGTAATGCGAGATCAGACGCAATGAGGGCGCGATAAGAAGGTGCGACGAGGGGCGAGTTAACATGTCCGATCTCACGATCGGACGGCTAAGATCTGAAGAATGTGCAGAGCGCGTTTCACATGCGGGAGGCGAGCGGGCGCGCGAGTGCCGCCCACGAAGGCCACGTTCAGACCTTTAGCGACGGTTTTCTCCATCACTAAAGGTCCTGAATTAATGTTTTTCAAATTAGAAAGACCAAATTACCCTCACTCCTTGCAACTATAAAAGGAGACCCCCTCCATACGAAATTTTCATCCCTTCTTTCTCTTCTCTCCCTCTCCAAAGCTCAAGAGAAGCTTGTCCCACACCCTGGATGCTTCTCAAGAGATAAAGTCAAATTCTGCGACGACGATGACGTGCTGCCCCATTCTCGTTCTTCCCGCTTCGTCCTCCTTCATCCTGCTCCATTCCCCATCTTCCAGACGTCCTGTCCGGCTCGTCCTCTAAGCAATTATCGAGGAGGATATTTCTCTCTCCATTCTTTTTAATGCTTTCTAGAGTAGATTTACTGCTTTCTAGTGTAATCATTTTCTGCTTTCTAGTCGTAATGAGTAGTGTAACGAATATTCTCTTTGATAATGAATTCCATGTTCATTCTACATCTCTTTTTGGTTTTTGTTTGTAATACTCTCTCTCTTTTATTTATTGTAAATAGATAAATAGTTCATATTCAATTATTCTGCTTTGTGATAAATAAAACAAACACATATTTTTAATCAAATGTCTACCTCCCTGAGTTCGACTCTGGATTTCTATTCCAGTACAAATTTTATTTGTTGAGCACGAGTTCTTTGCTTTCAAACTACGATGACAGGATTTTTTCAAAACCAAATACTTTAGCGTAGTAACTCGTAGCTTCAACATTTTGGCACCGTTGCCGGGGAGGTGATGCTATTTGATTTTTTTTCATGTTTTCCAACTTACGAATCATTTACCTCACTTCTCTCCTTTCTCATTGTGATTACAGGTACTCTTTTGAGATGAGCAAAAGCGATAGATTAAAGCAAAGTGATGTTGAAGGTTCTGTAAGTTATCCCCCACCTCCCACCCATTAGTTTTCACTTCACCACAAAATAACACAAACATTAATCAACCTAGGTGTTCTTATAAACTCTAAGGTTAGTTTTGTTTGTTTGTTTGACACCCACACCTGCCTCAACCTCCACATTTAAAAAGAAAAAAAATTTAAAAAAAAATCTCACAAAGGTACACAACCACATCTAATTTTGAAACTCAATCGGTAAACCAATCTTTGGAGCTAGTACATACATCCAAACACATAATTGAGTAGAAATCATATTAGGTAATCACTTGTGTGCCTAATTAAGTGGTGCAACAGGACAATTGTTTGAGTTGATTGGGCTGCACCACTTCAATTAAAATCAACTCATCAAGTAGCTACTACTTAGGTTCAACTCTTAGGGATTTACCAGGCACTCCACATTCTTTTAAGTTTCAAAGGAAAACAACTTCACCTATGCTTTCAAAACTTGGTGTGCCAACAAAACTTGTTTGAAAATACCTAAAGTTGAATCCTAAAAGCTACTAAGCAAGATTTGAACCCAAAAATTTACCGCATCAAAAATAATCTTGCTTAAAAACCATTAGTTGTACACGCACACACACATCAATCAATCATTAAGGGCACAACCCAGATAAAGGGCCCATCACATTCTAAAGCATATTCAACCTAGCCCTAAATAAAATAGAGTAGATGTTGGCCTTAAGGATTCGACTCGCTCTTTAGAGCCCAGAACGAGATTGTTTTTGATTAGTCAATTTCTACTGTTCAATCTGATGTCTAGCTAGGGGAGCAGAATCAAATGATCGCGGCTGGGGGGCACACTAGGAACCAGAGGTGCAAGCCAAAGGAAGAACCTTCTCCCCAGTCCCTCCTTCTAACTGGTTGGATTGAACAGATAGAAGTAGATCAAATCGTTTCTTTATCTCAAGATGGGTTCTGAGAGTCTGTAGGTCTTTAGGCTAGCCCACTTAAGGAATGGTTTGATTGCTTGTATTGCAAGGGGCCTTTCTTCCTCCTGTCTATCATGAATCCTTCCACATTTTATATGCATTCTCGCTCTTTCCCTCCTGTTATGAGTTATCCTCAACATGATGATTATCCTGACTCGTACTATAATCAACCATCAATTAGTTGGGATAACTCGGATTGGGGATACAGTTCCAGACCTTCACGTTTAGGGTCTAACCCTAAACACCATAATTGTGATTTTTATCCTTCTCAGAGCCACATCGATTATAGATCGTCATCCTTTTATGGACAACCTAATACGATCTACAATCAAGAAGGATACGGTGATTCTTACCCATTCTCTGATTACAACTTTAGGTCATCACCACCTTTTGAATAATCCGAAATGACTTATTATCAAGAAGGGTATAACGAATCTCAAATCGTTAACTCCTCTGCATTGATCCCAAACCCGCCCAACCCTGAACCAACTCATTTGGTTTAGGGTAACTAGGTTCAAGATTAGGTTCTGGCTAACTTGAGGAATATCATAGAAGTCAGCCAATACCTTGCATTGAAAAATTGGAGCCCCTGATTGAGATGATTGATGATTTGAACAAGTATTTGTTGGATTGGCTCCAAGATGTTAAGGATAAGAACCCGGATGAGTTTCTACTTGGGAAGTTAGTGAAATTGAGAATGAGATTTGTGGTTGCTTTGGTTCAATCGTGGGATGGTTCCCAGGATGAACCCCCTTCAGGAGAAGGTCAGAACCCGCTCAGGCACCTGTCGGGGGGGACACGTGTTACGAGGCTAACCAAATTGAATTTGAGCAACCAATTAAGGATGAACTGATTTCTTCACCTGAAATCCTTGAGCCAAGGTACAAGGAAACATATGTCTCCATGGACCAGAAAATGACAGATGATTTTGGGACATACATTAATACGGATTTGGATTTCTTTGATTCTGATGGTGAAGATTCAAGTTGCGAAGTCTCACCCGAGTTTACAGAACACAATTTCTGTGAGATGATTAGGCTTGAGGAATCTGATAGATCATCTGATAGCCCAATAACTGAGGAAACTGATCTTATTAGGGCTCACATTACGGATCCAGAATCACATTTTTTGGAGGATTCAATCCAATGCCCTGATTGTCAGTTTCACCCCATTGAGCTTATCGACGATTCTGCTTTTGAGATAACTAGACCCAAGTCAATTCTGATTCAGCCACATCTTTTAGACTTAGAAATTTCAGACAAGGTGATTAATATGCAGGAGGTCCTGGAATTTGACATTTTGAATGAGGAGGATAGGAGCTGGGAAATTTTGATTTGGGAAGCAAATTCTGGAGGAAATAGAACACTGAGTCTAAGGGTTCCAATTCATCTGAAACCATCAAGCCAAAACCCTTATGACATTTGTTCTGAGGATGTTCAACCCAAGCATACATTCATTGATTATCCTTTTGATATCGAAGTCTCTATAACCAGACTTTTTGGTCTTGGGTTGCATCCTCATAAATCGTAGGCCCGACCCTGCTTATATACTGATTTAGGTTTTGGGTAATTTTTATCCAGAACCTTAGATATTCTCGATTATGGGGTATGGGTCTGCACCACAATCTGGTCCACATTTGTAGATATCTGCTGGCATGTCAGAGGTTTCTTCTGTTTATTCTGATTCTGATCTGCACCTGTGAATCCTTTATTTCTCTTTTTTGTATAGTATGCCTAGCTAAAGGCACTAAATTTATCATGTATACAGTTTTTTTTTTTTTTAGTTTTATCTCAGAGTGGACCTGACATTCACGCAATTCAGGTGCTTTCTACTCTATTCCACTATGTTTTATGTCTTTTTAATACAATGAGGCCATTGCATTAGATAAGCATGGGGGGGTGGATATTCATCTCTGAATTTATTCGTCAGCTCCGTAGATTCATTTTATTTTCTTTTATTTATATAAAAAAAATTGGAATTAGGAAAGATAACTTGGGTTTAAGGAAATTTTCAATCTTAGGAAATATTACATTAGGATCTGAACACAAAGACCCTTCAGGTCTTCAGACTTAATCAACCTATGTATGTGGATTTTTTTTTTGAGTCCTCGCTAACCTGAATTCTATTTTAATTTGAGTAAATAAGTTTGGGTGATAAGTACACGACTTATCAACCTGTCCTCTGATTTGAGGGAACTTTAAGCCTAAAGCATCTACACACTATCTTGTCACTGACTTGTTAATCGACGATTCTAACGGAAATTGGGTAACTAATGAACCTTCTATGGTGGTATGGCTGGCAAGTTTTCGTGGGTAACACCCCATAGGTAGGTTGTCCAGAGCCCAGTCACTGGACCATTCCTTCTTGCTACCTTTAGGTAAATCATAGACCAGGGAAGCCACGTACTTAAAAAGAAAAAAAAAAGAGAAAAAGAGAAAAAAAGAAAGTCAAAAAGAAAAGAAAAAAAAAGAAAAGGAGAAAAGAAAATAAAAGAAATAAGCCACACTTCGCCGCACGAGTATGGCTGGCAAATTGTCGGTGGTAACAGCTCATCGACCGATTGTCCATAACCCAGCTCAATAAATGCACTGAAAATTCTCAAAACACTTAGGAAGAAGCAAAGAAGTAGAATAAACTGAGGAGATATACACAAGATTCACCCTTGTGTTGACCCCATAAAAATAAAAGTAGGGAGAAAGCTACCGGTCGTAAAGATAAACCTTTAGGCAGAATTCTCTTTTTAAGGTCACCTAGAGGCATAGAAATCCGAAGTCTGTTTTAACTGCTGATCAACGAATCTATCACATTCACAATAAGATGCTTAGAACTTAGGGTTCTCATCAAATCTTGGGTGAGTTGAATGGCCGTAGAAAGCCACTCTTAAACCCTAAACTAGAAAATCCAAAAAAATTAGAAAAGAAGAAAAAGAGAAAAAGAAATTTTTCTTTGAATAAGGCAAGGGCTTGAGGCAGCCTTCATTTTGGCAGATACCCGGGCACTGTTGTGTCTTTGAAAGTTTAGATCCTAAGTAAACATTTTCTTAATAATTGAAAATAACTCATGCCCAAATAATTCAACCTAATTCTTTTATAAATAGTATATAGTTTTTGCTAGGGACTAGCAAAAGATAGGCATGGGGGTGTGATGTAAACATGTTTACACTACATAAGATGTCTATTATGCATGTTCTTAAGCATAGAATTGCATTACATACTATAAATATTGCATAGCATGCATCATCTTGCATTTAGATTAGTTTGAATAAAATAGAGGTTAATTGACTCCTTTTATGTTCAAGGACAAGGCAAATTTTTATCAGGACCTCGGATCAAAGATCCAACCATACAGATTTGATCAGGGCGATGATTTGAGTTCAACGACTCTAAGATCACCCTAATCAGACATCTGTAGCATCAGATAGAGATCGAGGAACCCTAGAAGATCAAGGGCCAAGATGGTGTGAATCCACATTTCAGACAATAAATCCGACCTCACGGATGGATTCGAATTGACAATCGTAGTCTAACGGCACGAAAAATGACTCAATCCAACAACAGTGGCACCATCTACATCATCCAAAAGATGGACGGCCAAGATGGCGCCACATGGCGCCATCTCAGCCTCCCAACCGGCCGCTGCACTCGCCGCTCCATCTATTCTTCATTCTGAGTGCCGCTTCTCCATCATTGGATGATCATCCAATGTTTGTGGATGCGTGCGCAGGAAACGTAAGCGGGACACAAACGAGCTTGTAGCATGTTGGTCGAATGTGCTTACGCGAGGAAGAGGCGCACGTTCAATCCTTGGCAAGCAGCTGCTGAGGCGCGACGAGGGAGCTTAATTGATCGCTCGATCGCGATCAAGAGGTCGCGCACGCTTGATAGCACTCACACTGCATCAGACGCCCATGTGTAACGCAGGATCAGACGCGGCGAGTGCGTGATGAGAAGTCACGGCGAGGGGCGAGTTAAGTCATCCTATCTCACGATCGAATGGCTAAGATCTGAAGAACGTGGAGCGTGCATTTCACGTGCGGGAGGCGAGCGGCCACGCGAGCGCCGCCCACGAAGGCCACGTTCGGACCTTTAGCGATGGTTTTATCCATCACTAAAGGTCTTGAATTAATGTTTTTCAAATTAGAAAGACCAAATTGCCCTTACTCCTTGCAACTATAAAAGGGGACCCCCTCCATACGAAATTTTCATCCCTTCTTTCTCTTCTCTCCCTCTCCAAAGCTCAAGAGAAGCTTGTCCCACACCCGAGATGCTTCTCAAGAGAGTCAAATTTTCGTCCCATTTCGTAAGTGGATCCCTCGACGACGACGACGTGCTGCCCCATTCCCGTTCTTCCCGCTTCGTCCTCCTTCGTCCTGCTCCGTTCCTCGTCTTCCAGGAGTCCTCCCATCCTGCTCATCCTCCAAGCGATCATCGAGGAGGATATTTCTCTCTCCATTATTTTTAATGCTTTCTAGAGTAGATTTACTACTTTCTAGTGTAATCATTTTCTACTTTCTAGTTGTAATGAGTAGTGTAACAAACATTCTCTTTGATAATGAATTCCATGTTCATTCTACATCTCTTTTTGGTTTTTGTTTGTAATATTCTCTCTCTCTCTCTTTTATTTATTGTAAATAGATAGATAGTTTCTAATCAATTATTCTGCTTCGTGACAAATAAAACAAACTCGTATTTTTAATCAAACGTCCGCCTCCCTGAGTTCGACCCAGGATTTCTATTCCAATACAAATTTTATTTGTTGAACACGAGTTCTTCGCTTTCAAACTACGACGACAGGTTTTTTTCAAAACCAAATACGTTAGCGTAGTAACTCGTAGCTTCAACATCCCTAAAGTTTAATTTCATCCTCATAATTTGGGTGCTTAACCCAACCATCCTAATCTTCATGATTCCCACCTAAACCTTGAACCTCAAACTCTAAAAATTCAGGATGAGGACATTGCTGGGTTTTAACTTGATCATGTGAATCATCCAATAAATTTCCAAAGTCATAAATATCTTCCTCATCTTGGGTTGCCACAGTTTGTTGTATGTCTTTATTATCCTCAATTATCCTTACAACCGTGTGATTTTCTTCCTAAGGTATGTATGGCCATTACCTTTATTCTGCCAAGCTCCTCCATCAAACCACACTTAATTTTATCCTTCTTTGAGACCTCAAAAATATTAAATCGATTCATTTTATTCTCAGAGGCCATTTCTATATTTCCAAATTCACAATCAATCCTTGCCTTGGCGATATCCAAGAAAGGTCTTCCCAAAATAATTAGGGTGTGGTTGAGCTATTTTGTTGCTTCCATGTCCAGGACCATGAAATCAGCAAGGTAATGCAAATCATTAACCTTGACTAAAACATCCTCCAAAATACCCCTTGGTTTTGTAATGGATTTATCGACTAACTGCAAGGTTATGTCAGAGCGTTTTAGGTAGCCTAGACCAATTCCATGTGCAATGAGGTGGGGATCACATTAATGGAAGAACCCAAGTCGAGAAGGGCCTGATCAGAAGTGATGTTTCCTATTGTGCAAGAAATTAGCGGGGCTCTCGGGTCCTGCTTCTTAAGGGGTAGCTTGTTTAAGATCAGTGTGCTTGTGTTATCAGATAAGACTACTCTCCTAATGTTTTCAGATTCTGCTCTATGATTTGCTTTATATGAATTCAGTAAACCTATGACGTAGGCGGGGATTGATCCGATAGCCACAAGGAGTAAAATGATTGTCAATTTGAAAGCCTGAAGTAAGGACATCCTTTCCTCCAATTTTTGCTCTGACTTTTTCTATTTTCCCATACAACAACAACATACTCCTAAATCAGACTCAGATGTTTTGTTGATCACATTCTTAGTTGGGAGTCTGGAATTCTTGCTATGGGGCCAAATGGTGTTGACATGGGGTTGGGTAGGTCCCTTGTGTCTACTACCACTCCTCATGGTGATGGTGTTTGCAGTGGCAAAATGCTATTGGTTAGTGTCTTGGGGAGGGTTGGGCAAACCAAGAGGCTCCCGATTGATTATGGTAGGAACTTGGTTCGCTCTGGGAGGGGCTGGGGTAGCCTGATAGATAGCATGAGCTTGAGCATATGACTCCCCATTATTACCAAACCCTTGAGGCCCAACACCACGGTTCTGTACATTCCTTAGGTTTGGTACAAGTTGTGATGGTAGAGATCCAAGCTATCGGTTATTTGCACCAAGTTCAAATTGCAAGGTATCTAGCGAAGTTTTCATTTGTTGCATGAGTTGGAGCATTGACCCTTGCATTTCTACCATCTTTAGGTTTAAATCAGCTTGCTCGATGGGTTATTGAGCATTCCACTTGGACTGATTAACCTAATTCAAGGACAACTGAGTATATACATGACCCTGACCCATTGATTTTTGCGGTACATAGTTGTTGGGTCGATATTGGGTCTGCTGCCCCTGATCTTTCTAAGAGAAGTTAGGGTGATTTTTCCAACTAGAATTGTAGGAATTCGAGTAATGGTTGGCCCTAACATTCTTTTGCATAGCATGAACATCTTCATAAGATGAGGATGAAGAAGGATCATAAAAACTGGGATCAAAGGCCCTAGTTTGGAACCCATAAGGTTCTGAGAAGAGTTAGCCTGAAGGTCGGGCTGACTCCAGCTGGTTTACAAACTCCCATCCTATAGGAGCTTATGAGGAATGGAATCCCAATCCCTGGGATTGAGTGGATCTAGAAAAATTAGAGTTTCCAGATATCCACTCTTCCATTCGTTTAGTAACCAGATCCATCTTATCTAATTTATTGCAGATCAATTACATATCAAATGTATGAGAATCTTGGACCTCATTGGCATTTGATCTAGTTTGTTAGGATTGGTTGAAGGTTTCCATGGAGGCTTGGTTTAAAGAATTTTCACTCATTTCCTCAAAAAAATCATACATGCTATCTACATCTTTGTTGAGGAAATTGCCTCCGTAAGAAGCATCCACATGATTATGGAGTTGATCATTCAACCTGTGATAAAAAATCCACATAAGTTGCCATTTAGGCACCTTGTGGTGTGGACACTTCCGCAATAGATCCTCGAATCTCTCCTAGGCCCCATGAAATGGTTCCCCTTGCTGCTGGGCAAAAGTGGTAATTGGCTGTCGCAACTCTTTGGTTTGCCCAATTGGAAAGAATTTCTTCAGGAAGGTTGATTTCAAAGTTGTCCAGGTAGCAATCAGTCTTCCAATGGTACGATACCAATGTGTGGCCTTATCCCTGAGTGAATGGGGGAAAAGTCTCATGAGCATCTGTTCTTCATCCACATTCCATGATTTGGTGGTCTGAACCAGAGTGATCCAGTCCTCCAAATGTTGGAATGGATCCTCTGAGACAAGCCTGTGAAAGTGTTTAATTAGACTCAAAACCTGGGGCTTGATCTCAACATCACCGGTGGGGATCACAATGTTGAGACAATTCTCATAATTTGAAGGATCATAAAAATCCTTCAAGGGCCGAGTGCCCTAACCATTCATTCATTGGAACCATTGCTACATCTGCTGCAATTCTTCCAACTGCCTCTGAATCAGCTCCTGCCGGTTCGGGGATGGGGGAGGTGGTTGTTGATCAGCATGGGATCTACTTGGCTATAGCTCAACCTCTGCCTCTAGGAATGGTCAATAGGTTCTTCCAAATGGGGGTTCAATGACCACCTTCCAAGCATACACTGGAAGGAAATTGAAAGGACGGAGAGGAGAAGGGACCCTGTAGCACAAAAAATACAAGCCTGTCCTTAGGTTGGGTAGCCTAAAGGTCTACAGACTCTCAGAATCTATCTTAAGATTATAGACAATTTACTCTACTTATATCAAGGAAATCCAACCAGTTAGAAGGAGGGACTGGGGAGTTCTTCCTTTGGCTTACGCCTCCAGTTCCTAGTGTACCTCCTAGCCACGGTCGTTTGACGCTACTCTCCTAGCTAGACATCAAATTGACTAGTATAAGTAGGTTAATCGTGAGCAATCTCAATCTGGGCCCCGAAGAGCGAATTAGTCCTTATGGCCAACGTCTAATCAATTTTAGTTAAGCTTGGGATATTGGTGCTTCTGGAATGTGGTGGGCCCTTAATGGGTTGTGCCCTTAATGATTTGTTTTAGAATGTGTGTATGTGCACAACCAGAATGTTTTCAAGCAAGATTATTAATGATGAGGTGAGTTTTAGGGTTCGAATCTTGCTTAGTAGCTTTTAGGATTCAAATATTAGGTGTATTCAACAAAGTTTTGTGAGGCAAACCAAGTTTTGAAAGCATGAGTTCAAGTGTTTTTCCTTTATAAATCAAGAAAATATGGAGTTCCTGGCTTGATCTAAATATTGAATCCTATGGGGCAACTACAAAATGAATCTCTTTTAAACTAGGTGGTGCGGCCCAAATAATTCAATCAATCAGCCCAAATGCACCACCGATTAAGGCACACAGAAAGGTGATTAACCTAATATGATTTTTACTCCTTCATATGTTGAATCGGTGTACCAGTTCCACAGGTCGAAATCCCGGTTGAGTAGACGAAAATCAAGTCAGGTTATGTGCCTCAAATGTTGGTGTATAAAGTGTGTATATTGATTCATCCCACAGAAAGTATCTTTTTGGTTTTTTATATAAAATGTGGGGGTGAAATGAGTGGAGGTGGCAAACAAGGCAAACAAATCTATCCTAGGGTTTATGCCAGCACCTAAGTAGATTTGGTCTTGGTTATGAGTGGCGAAATGAAACTAGTGGGGGGAATGTGGGGGACACTTACAAAGTACTCTACCCACACTTTACTCCGATTTACTACACTTGGATCTCCATGCTAGGGTACCTACTAGACAATAGATCAAAGATAAGTGGGGTTAGTAATATGTTGGTGGCGTCGACAGCAGGGTTATATTGTTATAGCGTCGTAGTATAGCCAGTTGTTGCCATCATTTCAAATTTTTTTTTTTTTACTCGGAAAAGAGTTCCCGAGGTCGAACTCAGGGAGCAAGTTGTATTCTAGAGATATACATGTTTCTTTTTCAAAAATAAAGAAAGAGAGAGAAAGGATTTGTTGTTTTCTCTTTGTTTCTCCTCGTCTCAGATCTTCTTCTTCTTTGTCTGCAGAGGTGATCTTCTTCTTCTGCAGTGGTGATGCTCTTCTTCTTCTTCATCTGCAGAGGTGATCTTCTTCTTCTGCAGTGGTGATGCTCTTCTTCTTCTTCCAGCTGTTCCTGCTCTTCCTTTTTCTTCTGTCTTTCTTCAGATCTTCTTCTTTCTTCTTTGTTCTTCTTCTTTCAGTTCTTCCCTTGTTCTTTTGTGTTCTCCTCTGCCTCGCCTTCTTCTGTTGTTCTTCAGATCCCCTTTTTTTTTTTTCTTTTTCCAGTCAGGACGTCGCCCCTTCTTCTTTCTTCTTTTCTCTTCAGGACGTCGTCTGATTTCCAAATCAGACGACTTAAACTCCCTGTTGCTACAGTGTCTCCCTCAGCTTCCTTCTTCTTCCGCGATCCTTCTTCTTCACCTGTGCCTGCACCCTTCAGAGCTTACGTCAGAGGACAAAACCTACTCTACCCTCTCCCCCCCGTGTCTCTCTCTCTCTGAAACCACTCTTGGGAAAGCTCTCCCAGAGCTGCCGGGTAGTCGGGTACGGGTCATATCCGGGTCCAGGCCCACCGGCGTGCGTGGTGGGCGAGGAGTGCAGGTCAGTCTTAAGTCGGGTCGGGTCAGGTCCGCGGGCCGTGAGCGCGGACGAGACCGGGTAACCGGGCGGGTGAAGGGGACCTCACCCCGTGTGCTGAGGCAGTAAGGCTAATGCACAAAATCAATTTAAACGGTGAAGAGGTTGTGAGGCTTACCGATGTGGGACTAAACGGAGGCCTCTCCTCGCGTGCACCTGCTGGGAGACCGCGGCCTAGCTTCTGCAGCTGCGGCTTCGATTTGCGTCGGTTGCTGGCTGGTTGCCTTCGCAAGACTCCCTGTAATCTGCAGCAGCTGGAGACCTGGAGTCCTCAAGCCTGGAGCGCGGGAGAAGCTGCTTCAATGTGCGTTAATGGCGGTCGAACCTCAAAACCTGTCGGACACGAATATGGCCTCTCGGCCTGATCAAACCACTGGGGAACCTCCGCCGTGGCACGGCGAAGGTGTGGAGCTGCGCGGCAAGCCGCAAGGTGGTGTCTGGCGGCAGCCCTAGGTTGGACTGCAACCGGAGGAATGGGTTTGTTCGGGGGAACGTTACGGAGGTGTGGAGTGGCAGTGGAGGGGTGGGGGGTGCTCAGTGTGATGAGGCGGAGGTTCGGTGAGGGTCGGCGAGGTGTGTGAGGCTGTGGAGCGATGGGAGCATCTCGCCGGAGGGTGGCCGGAGACGAAAGGGGTGACGATGGTCAGGGTCGGTCGAGGGCTTAATTGAACAAATTGAAAGCGGGGAAAGAAAGAGGAGAAGAAGGGAAGTAGTTCTAGCTTACTTGCAGGGACGAAGGGGGAGCAGCAGGGTGACAGTCGTATCGACTGTCGCCGGAGAAGACGATGCTCAGGGAAAGGGGCGGCGGCGAGCAGAGAGCCGGAGAGGCGCCAGCTGGGTGCGGCGTGGCGCGGGAAGAGTAGGGGAGGAAGTCTCTACTGCTGGTATTGCGGCAGAGCGAAGAGGAGAAGGGGGAGGAACCGCCGGAGCTGGTGAGCGTCTGCCGGAGAGAGAAGAGAGGAAAGTTGGGGGTTTTCTCCGTCAGACCCGAGCTGCCCCGGTCGGTGAAGCAACGGGGGGTATTTATAGGGATCAAAACAGGGAGGAAGGCGGAGGGAGACGACGTGTCTCCCTCGCCGGAGGATGGCCGAAAACGAAAACCCATAATGTCCGTGCGTTCGCACGGCCGGTATGGTGGGCTACAGCGACCAGGGGGTGTCCCTGCGACGGCTGACGACGTAGGGCACCCCCGGTTTACTTGCCAGGCTTCCCCCCTCACCCTGCGCGGCGCCATGCTCCGCGCAAGGTCGCCGGAGCATGGTGCTGGCAGGTTTTGCAGGGGGGACCTGAATGCGAAGAACGAAGGAGAGTTAGGGGCCAAAATGCGATGGTTCAAAAGTTGAGGGCCAAAAAGTAAATATATGAGGACCAAAGTGTAAAGTCGGTCAAGGAGGTTTCTTCTCAGGCTCAAGTTTTTATACATGATTAATTAGGACCTAAGGAATCTGATGGTGAATTTCATTTCTATATTAAACCTTGTTTGACCGATCAATTTATGCAAAAACCCAAATTAAGTTATTAATTGGGCATGGTTCTCAATGTAGGTCAAAATGGGTTCTGAAGGCCAAATTGAAGGTTCTAAACCCTAGAGATTATTTTTCTATGAATTTTAGAGGGTTTATTCTATTTTTACTTTGCCTCGAACCTCGTGAATTGAAGTGGGTTGTTTTAGGGTTACAGATTATCATTTAGTTTCTTGGAAGTGCTGTAGCCCTTGCTAGATCATCTCATCCCACTTTTATTCTTATTAAGCTGCTTTGACCTATGTTTGGGCCCTGAATTACCCTGTATGCAGATTATACTGGTAAAATTGCATTTTTACCCCTTATGACTTGTTTTCTTCTGAAACTCAGAATTCTCTGAGTTAAGCCTTTCCTTGAGATATGTAGGAGCTTTTATCCTTTGTATTAGGTCAAAATGAGCTAGTTATGGCTCATGATGAGGTTCTCATCATACCCCCATGCCTAGCTTTTGCTAGTCCCTTAGCAAAAACTTAAGGTTTCAACCCTTGTTCTAGACCATGAAGTTTTTAATAGTTTTAGATAAGTGCCTTTTTTTATTTGAGCATAGATTAGGTTAGAATACTGACCATAGGCCTAAAAGGTACTCTAGTACCAATCAAGATCCAAATCTGTCTAGCCTTAGCCTCTGTCTTTTAGCAAAGGTTTTTAAGGTCCACAAGAACTAACCTAAGGTTTATTGGACTTCGTGGTTAAAGCACCCGTGCTTGAAATGATTTTAGCCCTGGCTCAGTTCGCAGTGCGTTTTGTAAGAGAGAGATAGAAAGTTTTTCTATTTGGAGAGTTTTCTCTCTCTTTTTCTTTTTAGTTCTAGCCTAGGATTGGCTTTTCAACACGGTCTGTATCAGATTCCTTGCTCCCATCATCAATCCTCAAGGGTTCCTGGCGATCGATGCTTCGAGATAGCACCACCCATGGCAACCCCCGGAACCCTGGCTATTGAGATTTCAAGATAATCCCATCCATGGTGTTCCGTGGCTGAATCCAGACCCTGGCAATTGACACTTCGAGATAATGCCATCCATGGAATCTGAACCAGCAGAGTGCTTACATGCCCCCAGTAGGATATGTAAATGTCCTAAGAGACAAGCACCGAGGAGATGATATTTTGTTACGCATCTTCGAGGGGATTTCCCACCTCTCCGCGCTGGGAACTCGTCCAAATCAACTTGTGTTGATCGGCCGCTCCTATTCTAGGTGTTCTTTTCAGAATTTTGCGACGCTTCTGCGTGATTCTGATTTTTACGCTTACTGAACCAGGCTGTGTGTGAGGTTAAGGTGCTTAGGTTACTGAGTCCCGTAAACCAAAAATTAGTTAACGAGGCCGAATACTCCCTAAGCCTTAGACCTAATACTTCAGCTTTTCATTTTCCTCAACCTCTTGAGGAGTGTCCAGATCTTAATGGGTACTAAGAGTCTATTCAAGAATGCCTAAGGTTTGCATTCTTTACTAATCTCTTTGTGCACTTTTCTTGAATGAGGTCTAGAACTTAGGTTAATTCCTTAGTTCCTTACTAATGACTATCACTTTTTCTCATAATTTTGTGCTCCTTTTTCATTTTGTTTCTTTTCTCCTTCACAAAATTTCCTTCTCCTCTTTTCCTCTTATTCTTTTTCGAAAATTTTTTAATTTTTATGGTGTTTTTGGCATTTGTGAATTTTTTTGTTTGAAACCTTTTCTTACAAGTTTTGCACTTTCATACCCCCCCATGCCTAAGACTTGCAATGTCCTCATTGTAACCTAGGGGGTCTTAGTTCATTCCTTAAGACAGAAATTTGGATGAGTGGATGGGTCGGGTTGAATTTTTGCGGACGATTTCAAATCCCAGATGCAAGCATCTGAGTTGGGGTCGGCTGTCTACAAGGGTGAACTTTGAGTGCTAAAAGGTGTCAGAACAAGTTTCAGGTTTTCAAAGAGAATGACGGGCTGCCTCCCGTTAAGCGCTGAGTTTTACGCCATCGGCTGGGCGCAATAAGCTCAAGGGGAAAGGAGGATATAAGATGCCTCAGCCAAATCAGTAGAAGTTACATCGATGAACAGCTTGAGTCTCTGACCGTTCACGATGAAAGGTTCAGAATCGTGGCTGAGTGGACTGATTTCGATTGCTCCATTTCCAAAAACCTGTCGGACCAAATATGGTCCGACCCACTTGGATCTCAGTTTTCCTGGGAAGAGTTTTAGTCGGGCATCAAAGAGTAGGACCCTTTGACCAGGATGAAAGATCTTTCTCGAGATGTGTTTGTCGTGGAAGGCTTTAACCCGCTCCTTGTAGATTTGTGAGTTCTCGTACGCGTCTAGGCGTAATTCATCGATCTCGCTGATTTGGAGTTTTCTGTGGGTCCCAGCCTTGGAAAGATCTAGATTACAGTTCCGTACTGCCCAATAGGCTTTATGCTCCAGTTCTACGGGAAGGTGGCATGCCTTTCCGTACACCAGTCTAAAGGGAGACATGCCCAATTGGGTCTTGTGGGCGGTCCTATAGGCCCACAATGCTTCCGGAAGTCGGGACGACCAGTCCTTCCTGTCAGGTCGAACAGTGACTTGCAGGATTTTCTTGATCTCCCGATTAGACAGCTCAGCTAGACCATTAGTTTGGGGGTGGTAAGGAGTAGAGATTCGGTGAGACACCCCGTATTTGGTCATCAGTGACCTAAACTGAGCATTTGTGAAATGGGTCCCCCCATCAGAGATTATTGCACGAGGAATCCCAAACCTTGAGAAAATGTGTTGATGAATGAATTTGAGAACGATTTTGTGATCACAGGTTCGGGTCGGTATGGCTTCGATCCATTTGGACACGTAGTCCACAGCCAACAGAATGTATTCGAAACCATCCGAAACAGGAAAGGGGCCCATAAAATCAATCCCCCAAACATCAAAGATTTCGCATACTAGAATCGGTTGCATAGGCATCATGTCGCGATGGCTCATGTTGCCCAAAGTCTGGCAACGACTACATGCCTTGCAGTGATTGTATGCGTCTTTGAACAGTGTGGGCCAGTAAAAGCCGCACTGGAGGACTTTTGATGCGGTTTTATGCCCGGCAAAATGGCCACCGCATGCCTGGTCATGGCAGAAAGAGAGGATATTGTTGAATTCCCCTTCCGGGACACATCTCTGGATGATCTGATCGGCACCTATGCGGAAGAGGTACGGGTCTTCCCAAATGTAATACTTGGCATCAGAGCATAATTTGTCTTTCTTGGCCTTCGGCCAATCGGACGGGGTCTGATGAGATGCCAAGTAATTTACTATATTAGCAAACCATGGAAGGCTAGTACCAATAGTCAGCAGGTGCTCATCGGGAAAATGCTCAGTGATGGGTCCGGAAGGGTCAATTATTTCAGAAGGAAGATGGGACAAGTGATCAGCTACCACGTTTTACTTTCCCGCTTTGTCGCGAATCTCAAGGTCAAATTCTTGCAACAGCAAGATCCATCGGATTAATCGAGGTTTCGCGTCCTTCTTTGCAAGGAGATGCCTCACAGCTGTGTGATCCGAGTATATGATGACACGGGAACCCAGAAGGTACGATCTGAACTTTTCTAGGGCAAATACTACAGCTAGCAGCTCTTTCTCAGTAACCGTATAGTTACGCTGAGCCTCATCGAGTGTTTTGCTGGCGTAGTAAATGACCACAGGTTTCTTGTCAATTTTCTATCCCAAAACCGCTCCTACAGCGAAGTCGGATGCATCACACATGATCTCAAAGGGTTGAGACCAATCAGGGGACTGTAGGATCAGGGCTTGGGTGACTCGGTCACGCAGGATTTCAAATGCTTGAGTGCATTCCTTGGAAATTTCGAAGGGAACATCCTTGGAGAGAAGAGTGGTCAGGGGGCGTGCGATTTTTGAAAAATCAGGGATAAATCGTCGATAAAAACCGACATGCCCTAAAAAGGATCGGATGTCCCTGATCGAGCTAGGCATAGGAAGGTGAGAAATCAGATTAACCTTAGCTCGATCCACTTGGATACCTTTCTCCGAAATTGAGTGTCCCAGGACAATTCCCTCAGGCACCATGAAATGGCTCTTTTCCCAGGAAAGAACCAAATTCACATCGATGCACCGCCTGAGTATCTGGACCAAGTGTTGGAGGCAATCGTCGAATGATGCTCCGAAAACTGAAAAGTCATCCATGAAGACTTCCAGATAATCACCTACCATATCTGAGAATATGGCAAGCATGCATCGCTGAAAAGTAGCGGGTGCATTGCAAAGACCGAAAGGCATCCTTCGGAAAGCGTATGTTCCGAAGGGGCAGGTGAACGTGGTCTTTTCTTGGTCCTCAGGATGGATTGCCACCTGGTTATAACCGGAGTACCCGTCAAGAAAGCAGAAGAACCTATTTCCCGCTAGTTTTTCGAGAATTTGATCAATGAAGGGTAGTGGGAAATGATCCTTCTTCGTGGAGGAATTGAGTCGACGGTAATCTATACAGACTCTCCACGAGTTGGCTAATCGGGTAGGAATGATTTCTCCGGTCTCAGTCGTTATAGTGGTGAGTCCTGCCTTCTTGGGCACGACCTGAATTGGGCTCACCCAACGACTATCGGAGATCGGGTAGATGATTCCGGTATCTAACCATTTGATGATCTCCTTTTTCACGACCTCCTGCAGATTGGGGTTTAAGCGTCTCTGCATTTCACGAGAAGTTCGTGTGCCCTCTTCTGAATAGATATGATGAGTACAATAAGAGGGACTTATTCCAGTCAAATCATCGAGAGTCCATCCGATGGCTCTGCGATGTTGCTGGAGGACAACAATCAGACGGGATTCCTGTTCAGGACTGAGGTTGGAATTGATAATCACAGGAAGGGTCTGATTAGAACCCAAAAAGACGTATTTCAAGTGAGCAGGAAGGGGTTTCAGTTCGAGGATGGGGTTTTCAGCAGCAGCGGGTGGTTCAGTATAGATGTGAGGTTCAAGGGTGGGAGTTACTGGGTTGTTCATATCTGGATTCGACTCCTCTGTTTGCGGGTCAAGATCCTTCTGTGGTTGATGAGGCATAATCGAGTCATTCTGGAGGTGTGATTCATCAACCAAAGTCTTGATGTCACAAATTTGTTCGATGACGCCGCAATTAATTCCTTGTTGGGCCTTAAATATATCAATTTTTAGTGTTTGATCTCCAAACTTAAGCTCTATTTGGCCCTCCTCACAGCTGATGTTGGCTCTAGCAGTAGCCAAGAAAGGTCTCCCTAGAATGATTGGTGTATCCCTAGGGTTCTCAGGTGCATCCATATCTAAGACTATAAAGTCCACTGGAAAATAGAAATCCCGCACTCTCACGATAACATCCTCGAGAATCCCTTTTGGTGACTTTATAGATCGATCTGCTAATTGTAATGTCACCTCGGTTGGTTTCAGCTCAGATTCTTCTAGATGGTCAAGTAAGGATGTGGGTATCAGGTTTATGGATGCACCCAAGTCTAACAATGCTCTATCAAATTGGGTACCACCTATCTTACAGGAAATCAGGGGAGTTCCAGGATCTTTTGCCTTGGGTGGGAGTCTACTAAGGATTACAGAGCTGGCTTGCTCTGACAGAACAATTGGGCTCCCTCCCTTGGTTTGCGGCTTACGCTGGGGTGTACATATATTCTTTAGAAATCGTGCGTAAGCTGGTACGTGGCGGATTGCATCCATCAAGGGGATGTTTATGTGGACCTTCTCAAAGAGCTTGACCAGGTCCTCCTCAGGGGCCACGGGTTTGGTGGTCTTCTTTCCCTTGGTCTGGGCCTCGGGAAACGGGATCTTGGTTGGTTCTTCTAGGATAGGTCCAGGTTGTGGATCTGGAACAGCAGTACCTTGGATAACTATCCTAGGGTCATGGTTATCAGGCTTGGAGTGGTTTGGATAATGCGGGTCTTGAGTTGTTTTACCACTACGTGTTGTTACAGAATTTAATCCGGCCTGATTTTGGTTTGGGTTTGGTAGGAGGGGTGGCTGCTGCTGAAATCCCGCATAAGAAGTTGAGGCTTCCATCTCGTCTGGAGATGGAGCAGTAGGAGCCTGGTAAATCCATTGGGCGTGGCCTAAATTTGGATTCATAACGCGCTTCTGGGTTGGCACGTTATTTGGGTTAGGAAGAGGTTGGGAAGGGAGTGTGCCTGGTTGGCGAGAATTTGCCAACTGGGCCAGTTGAGTTTTAACTTCTGTAAGCTCGTCCTTGTGCTGTTTCTGAATAGCCGCATTCGTTTTTTGAATGTCAGCCAGAGTCTGAAGGATTAAGGACATTTGATCTTGATTTGGCCCTGATGGATAAGTAGGGTTGGGCCGAGGCTGAGGCGGCTGGTAGTGACGAGAGGGCTGTAGGCGGGACTGAAAAGGTGGTCTTTGGGTTTGGGAATTTCCCGCCCACTGAAAATTGGGATGGTTTCGCCATCCAGGGTTGTAAGTGTTGGAGAATGGGTCGTTCTGGATGGTGTTGAGGTCCTCGCAGGTCTGAGGAACCTCCTGAGAATCAGGGAAAGGGGGAATGGAGTTCCCCCGACTGGTGTAGAAAGGATCGGATGATCCTCCAATCCAAGAATCAGATGGGGATGGATATGGATCCATCCCAGGGGAAGATCGGTGGAGGATGTTTTGCACAGTCTCCTGTGTGGAAGGAGGTTGTGCAAAGGAGTTACGCGCGGAGGTGGCTCGCTGCAAGTGCTGAGTCAGCTCATCCACCTTCTTTTCAATGATTGAGACCTTGTCCAATCGACTGGCCATTAATTCCAGGTCGACTGATGCGGACAGGCCCTGCGTCTCATGTGCTCCCTTAAGATTCGTCGCTGCGCGGGTATTCGTCCTGTCGAATAATCCCATGGAGTCATTGTTGATGGAGTTCTCGCACATGTTTTCGAGAATCTCCCAAACGGTGTCTTCATGTTGACCCATGATGTTTCCTCCGCAAGTTGCATTGACGAAAAGGCGGATGTCCTCACGGAGTCCCTGGTAAAAAGATTGGACTTGTTCCCATTTAGGAACTCCGTGATGGGGGCACTTCCTCATGAGATCCTGAAAACGATCCCATGCCTCATGGAGAGGTTCTCCTGATTGTTGAGTGAAGTGTGTAATCTGATGGCGCAAGGCGTTGGTCCGACCAATGGGAAAAAACTTTTTCAAAAACTCGGATTGAAGTTCTTCCCAAGTGTTGATCGGCTGGGTCTGAGTTTGATACCAATGGGCGGCCTTGTCCATAAGAGAAAAGGAGAACATCTTCATGAGAAGAATATCCCGATTTTGCGCATCTGATCCAAAAGTGTGGGCCAGATGCTTTAGCTGTTTGATGTGCTGGAAGGGATCTTCAGAATTAAGCCCATGGAATTTAGGTATAGCATGAATCATGTTGGGCTTTAATTCGGAATCAGGTCCTCCAGTCGGGATTCTGACTCGAGGCTCAATGGCCACCGCAGCAGGATTGTAGTGGTCCCGCATCATAGGACGCTGTGGTGGGTGCACGAAGTTTTGGAAGAGGTCATTGAGTCGCTGGAGCTGGTGTTCCAGATTATTTTCTTCCTCAACTGGCTGAGCCATGATGGGGGAAGAAGAAGAACTTGGTTCTGAATCAGAAGTACGGGCGTCGAGGCTTGGCCTTGACGAGAGCGAATTTCTAAAGGAGGTCTTAAGGGTGGTCTTAGGGACCTCCTTCCGTACATGCACTGTTGGAAGAGGTAAGTTTAGAAGGTGCTGGACCCAATCAAGGCACCCAAAAATGTGTTGGGTGACTATAGAGGTGCGGGGCAGATGGACCCCTTGATCAGAAAGATCGTCCACCTGAGAATTACCTGGGCAGCCAGAGAGGGAGAGTCCCGCGAAGACCCCTACACGGTAGAGCGTCCCCACGGGTTACAGGGTTTCCCCCACCCGACCTCTCTTGTCACTGCGGTTCCAGGTAGACCAGAATGGGGATCTTGACCTTTTAAGTCTACCAATTTTAAGATCAGGGTGCTTAAGGTTTCACTTGAACTTTAGTCTTTTAAGTGCAAAGAGTGACCTAATTTAAGGTTGGTTGACCCAAGGGGTCAACTTTACCTCTTGTTTTCTTTGAGAGCTTTTAGGTCTTGTCTTTTAGGGTTCAGGTGTTTAGAGAGCCAATTGTTTTAGGTTTTCTTTTGAGTAGGTATTTTCAATCAATGGTTTAGGCACACTTCTTTTGGATTTTCTCCATTCTTGATTTAAGTAGTGTGTCTCTAAAACCCTAATGTTGAATCTTATGTTGGCTCTACTTGGTCCAGTTAGTTCTCTGTTGGGTAATTAGGGCTCAAGCAAGAATGTGTTAGCCCTTAAATACCCTTAATAGTGTGCAGGAATAATGAGTTGAAAACATGCAACGTTTATGGTTACTAAATATGGAAGACAGGTTAGCCCTATATTGCTTGTTTTTTTTCTTTTTTTTTTTCCTCTTTAGAGTTTAGGGGTTAATAGCGAGAGGAAAAATTTACCTGTCCTCGGAGTGGTTGTTGTGCGGTTGCTTGTCTTCTTGATTTCCTGTAGTTTTCTGCACAAAAGAGAGGAGATTATCAGAAATTAAAAAGAAACAGGAATGTTTACCTCTAGAATAGCCGTTGCTCCCCGGCAACGGCGCCAAAAAATGGTGGCGTCGACAGCAGGGTTATATTGTTATAGCGTCGTAGTATAGCCAGTTGTTGCCATCATTTCAAAATTTTTTTTTTACTCGGAAAAGAGTTCCCGAGGTCGAACTCAGGGAGCAAGTTGTATTCTAGAGATATACATGTTTCTTTTTCAAAAATAAAGAAAGAGAGAGAAAGGATTTGTTGTTTTCTCTTTGTTTCTCCTCGTCTCAGATCTTCTTCTTCTTTGTCTGCAGAGGTGATCTTCTTCTTCTGCAGTGGTGATGCTCTTCTTCTTCTTCGTCTGCAGAGGTGATCTTCTTCTTCTGCAGTGGTGATGCTCTTCTTCTTCTTCCAGCTGTTCCTGCTCTTCCTTTTTCTTCTGTCCCTCTTCAGATCTTCTTCTTTCTTCTTTGTTCTTCTTCTTTCAGTTCTTCCCTTGTTCTTTTGTGTTCTCCTCTGCCTCGCCTTCTTCTGTTGTTCTTCAGATCCCCTTTTTTTTTTTCTTTTTCCAGTCAGGACGTCGCCCCTTCTTCTTTCTTCTTTTCTCTTCAGGACGTCGTCTGATTTCCAAATCAGACGACTTAAACTCCCTGTTGCTACAGTGTCTCCCTCAGCTTCCTTCTTCTTCCGCGATCCTTCTTCTTCACCTGTGCCTGCACCCTTCAGAGCTTACGTCAGAGGACAAAACCTACTCTACCCTCTCCCCCCCGTGTCTCTCTCTCTCTGAAACCACTCTTGGGAAAGCTCTCCCAGAGCTGCCGGGTAGTCGGGTACGGGTCAGGTCCGGGTCCAGGCCCACCGGCGTGCGTGGTGGGCGAGGAGTGCAGGTCAGTCTTAAGTCGGGTCGGGTCAGGTCCGCGGGCCGTGAGCGCGGACGAGACCGGGTAACCGGGCGGGTGAAGGGGACCTCACCCCGTGTGCTGAGGCAGTAAGGCTAATGCACAAAATCAATTTAAACGGTGAAGAGGTTGTGAGGCTTACCGATGTGGGACTAAACGGAGGCCTCTCCTCGCGTGCACCTGCTGGGAGACCGCGGCCTAGCTTCTGCAGCTGCGGCTTCGATTTGCGTCGGTTACTGGCTGGTTGCCTTCGCAAGACTCCCTGTAATCTGCAGCAGCTGGAGACCTGGAGTCCTCAAGCCTGGAGCGCGGGAGAAGCTGCTTCAATGTGCGTTAATGGCGGTCGAACCTCAAAACCTGTCGGACACGAATATGGCCTCTCGACCTGATCAAACCACTGGGGAACCTCCGCCGTGGCACGGCGAAGGTGTGGAGCTGCGCGGCAAGCCGCAGGTGGTGTCTGGCGGCAGCCCTAGGTTGGACTGCAACCGGAGGAATGGGTTTGTTCGGGGGAACGTTACGGAGGTGTGGAGTGGCAGTGGAGGGGTGGGGGGTGCTCAGTGTGATGAGGCGGAGGTTCGGTGAGGGTCGGCGAGGTGTGTGAGGCTGTGGAGCGATGGGAGCATCTCGCCGGAGGGTGGCCGGAGACGAAAGGGGTGACGATGGTCAGGGTCGGTCGAGGGCTTAATTGAACAAATTGAAAGCGGGGAAAGAAAGAGGAGAAGAAGGGAAGTAGTTCTAGCTTACTTGCAGGGACGAAGGGGGAGCAGCAGGGCGACAGTCGTATCGACTGTCGCCGGAGAAGACGATGCTCAGGGAAAGGGGCGGCGGCGAGCAGAGAGCCGGAGAGGCGCCAGCTGGGTGCGGCGTGGCGCGGGAAGAGCAGGGGAGGAAGTCTCTGCTGCTGGTATTGCGGCAGAGCGAAGAGGAGAAGGGGGAGGAACCGCCGGAGCTGGTGAGCGTCTGCCGGAGAGAGAAGAGAGGAAAGTTGGGGGTTTTCTCCGTCAGACCCGAGCTGCCCCGGTCGGTGAAGCAACGGGGGGTATTTATAGGGATCAAAACAGGGAGGAAGGCGGAGGGAGACGACGTGTCTCCCTCGCCGGAGGATGGCCGGAAACGAAAACCCATACCGTCCGTGCGTTCGCACGGCCGGTATGGTGGGCTACAGCGACCAGGGGGGTGTCCCTGCGACGGCTGACGACGCAGGGCACCCCCGGTTTACTTGCCAGGCTTCCCCCCTCACCCTGCGCGGCGCCATGCTCCGCGCAAGGTCGCCGGAGCATGGTGCTGGCAGGTTTTGCAGGGGGACCTGAATGCGAAGAACGAAGGAGAGTTAGGGGCCAAAATGCGATGGTTCAAAAGTTGAGGGCCAAAAAGTAAATATATGAGGACCAAAGTGTAAAGTCGGTCAAGGAGGTTTCTTCTCGGGCTCAAGTTTTTATACATGATTAATTAGGACCTAAGAAATCTGATGGTGAATTTCATTTCTATATTAAACCTTGTTTGATCGGTCAATTTATGCAAAAACCCAAATTAAGTTATTAATTGGGCATGGTTCTCAATGTAGGTCAAAATGGGTTCTGAAGGCCAAATTGAAGGTTCTAAACCCTAGAGATTATTTTTCTATGAATTTTAGAGGGTTTATTCTATTTTTACTTTGCCTCGAACCTCGTGAATTGAAGTGGGTTGTTTTAGGGTTACAGATTATCATTTAGTTTCTTGGAAGTGCTGTAGCCCTTGCTAGATCATCTCATCCCACCTTTATTCTTATTAAGCTGCTTTGACCTATGTTTGGGCCCTGAATTACCCTGTATGCAGATTATACTGGTAAAATTGCATTTTTACCCCTTATGACTTGTTTTCTTCTGAAACTCAGAATTCTCTGAGTTAAGCCTTTCCTTGAGATATGTAGGAGCTTTTATCCTTTGTATTAGGTCAAAATGAGCTAGTTATGGCTCATGATGAGGTTCTCATCATATGTAAATGCAAAGAAGTGCAAAAAACAAGAAAGTAAATTCCGTTGCCTCCCCGGCAATGGTGCCAAAATGATTAGGGCATGTTTCGCGAATCAAAATTAGGGCTTGAAGGACCCGTCGTCATAGCTCGCAAAACACGTCTATCAGATAAAGGTTATAATCAAAACTTCAAATGTGAGTCCCGATCGAACATAGGGAGGCGACGTTCACTTTATTTGAAAACTGCACTTTGTTTTGTTTGTTTTTGGTGTTTTAGTTTTTTTTCTCATTTGTTTTTATAAAGTAAGAAAACAATATGGATCACAATGGAGATAGAATCAAATATGATATATATTGCACAAATGTTTATTACAATAATCTAGAAAGCATAAAAAAGAGAGAGGTAAGAAAGAATCTCCAGAATCGGCTATTCGGCAAGATGACAGCGCCTAGCGAAGCTTGGAAGGAGTTGGGAAGCGGGACGATGAAGGTGAGATGCGGGAGGACGTTGGGTAGAGGAAAGCTTCAGCATGGCTCTGGAATGGAGGTGAGGAGGAGGAGATGATCTACTACTAGAATGGAGGTGGGAGGACGGCTCCAAGGTGACTTATGACTGGTGATGGGAAGATGGAGGAATATTTGGTGGGGCAGAGGTTCATTACACTAATAGAAGCCTTTGGAGCTTGAGAGTAAGCTCTAACGGAGCGTTGGTAGGCTTGCTAGAGCTTAGGAGTAGGTGAGAGTAGAATAGGTATAGATGAAGAGGAATGGGGGGTGTACGGGTGTTTATATAGTGATGGGAGGAAGAGCAACCCGTGCACACAAACATTCAGTGATAGCTACAAGCATCACTAAAGGCCGCTCGAGTTGTCGCCAAAGATCCGCACCTCTTCAATGTCTTGGCTGGCGCACACACCATGCTGGCCATTTAGTGACAGCTGCAAGCATCACTAAAGGTTGCCTTTCTATTGCTGAAGATCCCATGCTGACCGCTCACACCCGCAACTATCCGCTTGAAGAGATCTCTACCATTGGATCCGTCATCATGCGGCTGGGATGCTCCCTCAGTTCACGCCCTCGCAAATTGAAACGCGCGTGCATCGCGCCTTCAAGAAGATCCAACAATCGAGAGCGCATCTAGTCGTCTTAAACGAGCGCCCCTGATTGAGCGTGTGAGATGGTGTGTTCACGAGGAGCGTCAACGGCCACGTGCAGCATCTGCGCTTAGCTATGCATCCACATAACCTCATCTCGGGTACTCATGTGCGATCGGTCGGTCGAATTTGAGGCACTTCTCATCCACATGCCCCCTGGCCATGTAAAATGGCTGAATTAATGTACATAATATACAACTATCTTAAATGCAATGCAATGGATGTTTGTGCAATATTTATATCATGTTATGCAATGCTAGGCCTAGTAACTACCGTAAATAAGCATTTTACAATGAATTCATGCATGTTTATCATGGTGTTACCATCATACCCCCATGCCCAGCTTTTACTAGTCCTTAGCAAATTCCTATGGACTAAACTAGATCTCTAAGGTAGATGTAACCGTTAGGATGCCTTACTAAGCCGCATCTATAGAAATTAGATCAAAATACCAATAATAGGCCTAGTGGTACTCAAGTACAAGCCAAGATCCAAACCTGACTAGCCTTACCCTTGGGTCCACCGCAAAGGTTTCTAAGGCCTGCAAAAACTGCCAGAGGTTTGTTGATCCTAGCGGTTAAAGCACCTGTGCATAGACTCACAAGCTATGCCAGCGTATGGCGAGTGAGGTGGTGGCCGTGGTGTGGTGGTTGGAGGTGTGGCGTGGCCGATCGGAGTTGGAGAAGGTGGCAGAGATGAGTGGTGGTCGGTCGGCTAAATTAGGGGGTAATAGCCCTAATTATATTAAGGCTTAGAGTCTTGAGGCAATGCCAGAAGTTTTGGTGGTGGTGGCAATGTGTGTGCATGCGTATGGCCACCGCACGGCCTTACCTAAGGTGTGGCCGACGTTGGAGAAGACGGAGGGGGAGAGTGTGATTCGGTGGTTGAAACTAGGTCTAAGGGGTGTATTCCTACTCAAGAGGGAGAGGGTGAGAGAGAGAACCTAATTATGGATGAAGAGGGGTTAGAATCCTCGCCAGTGTGGCTTGCTGAAGTCGAGGACGACAAAGACCTTTGGTGATAGATAGGGCAACGAGGAGAGGGTGAGGCTACCCTCGTTGTGATTGACGAGTAGTGGAAGAGAGAGAGGAAAGTTGTGGGCCAGCCAGTTTGGCCATTGGCCAGCTGGAGGACGATGTAGGAAGGAGGTCGCCAGAGCCACGACAGAGGTGGCTAAAAAAGGGAAGAATTGGGAGATTTAGGCCATGACCAGGCTCAAATTGGTCTTGGAAGCTTGGGGAATTTATATAGGTGTCGATCAGATCTTGATTCACCCTCATTTAGTGTGAATTCCTCGCAAAAATTGTGAGAAACCCCCACTGATTTCATGGGTTTGCTGGTGATGTAGGGACCCCGAGAAATGCATTAGATGATAAAGGATCTTCTACTTGATAATCCCTCCCATTTTGGAGGGATTTGGTCGACAAATCGAGAAATCCTTTATTGAGGTTCGGCAATTTGGGTTGAGGTCTTGTTCACACCATCCATGGCATCAGGAACCACAATGCAAAGATGAAGAAAAGTTATGGGCCCTTTTGCAAGAATCTTGAAAGCTAGGGGCTTGAATGTAGGAAATAGAAATTCTAGGACTAAAATGCAAACTAGGTCAACATGGACTCTGATTGGGTCCAAATTTTTGTATTAACCTAATTTGGATCTAATAAATCTAATGGTGAACTTGGATTTGAGTTTTGACATCATTTGGTTGGGTAAATTGCATAAAAGCCCAAATCAAGCAAAATATATCTGAATCTCTGTTCCAGGTTAAAATGGGTTCAGATGGTCAAACCAAAAGTACCAAACCTCTTAGAATATTTCTCTATATATTTTAGGAGGTTTAGCTTGATTTTATCTTGACCATAACCTTTCTAATTGAAGTGGGGTTGATAATTAGGATTTTTAGTCCTATTTTGGTTCTCGAAATGTGTGAAATCCTGTTTCTGTTAATGTAGACCCACTTTTTAGCCTTTTATTCTCAATTGACCTTTAATTAGCTCCTGAATAACCTTGTGGCTAATTTGCACTTGTGATGTGATGTTAAAACAACAGAATTAAGCCTGTTTATTATCTTCTAAAAACATATTAGAGTAGAATTATGGTCCTCAGGCAATCATTTAGGAGCATTTATCTCTTGATTCCAAATAATCCAAGTTAATTATGATGAATGATGGTGTTACCATCATACCCCCATGCCTAACTTTTGTTAGTCCCTAGTAAAATCTCATGGAAAGAACTTGAACTCTAGACCAAACCTAACCAGCTGATGATAACGTCATCATCATCCATATCTAACTTTAATTAGTAATAATCCATTGATAAATTCTCTTACATAACCGCCAGAAAACCATAACTCACTGCATATTCTTTCTGAGAGATTAACATTAAAATAGGGGTAAACTACAATTTTAACAGAATATCTTAATTGCAGAACAATCAAGGGATTTATCAAGGGTTAATTAAAGGTCAAATAGTCATAAATATCTAATAAGTTGGTTCATACAGATAGAAATGGGTTTTCGCACGTTTTAAGAATTAATGGACATCGAAACCCTAAAAATAGATCCGCTTAATTAACTAAGGTTCTGGTCAAGATAAAATTCACCTAAACCTTCTAAAAATTGTATAAAAATATTCTCTAAGGTTTGGCATCTTTGATTTGACATTGGAACCCATTTTGACCTAAAATAGAGTCTCAAACAGATAATTGCCCTAATTTACGTTTCTACGTAAATTACCCAGTCAAACTTAGTCAAAATCAAAATCTGACTTGACCATAAGATTCCTTGGGTCAAAATTATTTTTTTATCAAAATTTGGGCCTAATCTAAGATCATCTTGACCTAGTTTGCATTTTAGTTCAGTTTGACTCTTTTCTCTTGCACACATATAACTAACTTTCGAACTCCTTGCAAATGGGCCCCTAGGTTTGTCATTTTCTTTATACAAAGGTCCATGCCGCCGTTATAACCTTCCATTCAATCATGGAAGGTTTCCATCAAGGTTTTTTCCCTAAATCTGCGGTGGATCTCTCCCAAAAATGGGAGGACTCCTAACGAGATCCTCTTCTATTTGAGCTTGTTCATGACCTTCCAAACCCATCCAAAATCTTGTGCGAACTCCTGGAATCTCCTAAACCTATACCACGAAATTTGAGCCCTCCAATCTTGTTTCCAAGCTTCGAGACTCACCCAATGGCCTATAAGAGACCCCCATGCACAAACCTACCTCCTCAGCAAGGTTTGGGGCAAAAAAGTTCTTCAAATCCCTACCTTTAGCCCCTCTCCAACCTAACTCCGGCAACCTTCTTCCCCATCTTCCTAGGGATGGCCAACGACCAAATTGTCTTGCCCTTCCTCCTCCGCATCTTCCTCCGCACCTCGCCAGTCAAAGTAAGGGTCGTCTCCCCCTTTCCTTGCCGCTGTCTCCCTCAACGGAGGCTTCATCTCCACAACATCGGCCAATCAAAGCCAACATCTTCCCTTCCTTTTCAACCATTAGTTCAGGATTAGTTAGGTTCCTTTAGGTTATTAGGTTAATTCCCTCTCTTCAAAACCCAAAAATAACCCCGCGATGCTGCCAATCATCATCATCTCCCTCACTTCCGACCACCCCTCCAGCGAGTCCGCCCTACCTCCACAACCCACCAAACAACTCGCCAACACCCACTACACCTTCGCCTCATCCACCTGAACCAAAGCCCTCTCCTATTTAGGGCTATTCATTCCTCCAAACGTCCACTGAACAACCCACTGCTGCACCACCATCTTCAACCTTGCTTGACCACCACACACCGCCATGCTCCACGAAACCACCGCTACCACACTCGCAATAACTTGGTGAAGGTCTTGAGCTATTTTAATGTGGCTGTGAGGCCTTATTCATGATTTCTAGTACCACGTCAAAGATCCGCCACCGCGATGTCTTCATCAACCGTGTTCATCAAGTTGTGGCCTTGTTCTTCACCTAGAACCCCTCCAGGTTGTGCGAACAAGTCCCAGGACCACTCCCAGGTCCTCAATTGAGGATCCCAGCTGCATGACCACTTCAATTGGAGACATCTTCATTCAACTGCTTCGCAAGGAGGATGTTTAGTCCCACATCGAGTATGGAAGAGTGAATGCACGCGAATAAATTGATTTTCTACTCTGGGCTTATCGCCTTAGACACTTGGGGGTGAGGTCCCCGCTCACCTGCACACGACCCAAGCCACCTACTATACACTCCTCGGCTACTTCCCACTACTGGTAGCCTTGGACCCAGTTACTCTTCTTGCCTGATTACTCAATTAAGCCTGGCTATCTAAGAGAGGAAGAGGTAGGAAAGAGAAAGAGAGTAGGGGAGGGGTGGGTTTTGCTCCTCTGAGCAGGCACTCAACACTTTGTCACTGAAGCCTTGATTTCCCCTGTGCGTGAGAGAAGAAGCTCTGAAGAAGAAGAGAAAGGAAAGAAAGAAGAGGAAAGGCTAAGACAAAAGAGAAGAGAGCAGAACAAGAAGAAGAATGGAAGAAAGCTATCTTGAAGGCACTGTAGTAGGAGACATTTAAGTCATCTAATTACTAAAGTAGATGTTTGATCATTGTTCATTTATTTGATATTAATGAGTATTTGATTTGTATGTGCTTAAACTAATAATTGGTGATCTAAATCACCATTATTTTGTCTTAGTCATCTTTGCCTCATTAAACTCTTAATATACTCTTGCTTATTATTGAATATCATTTGAGTAGATTGTTATTTATTGAATATCTTGTATCTTGCACTATTTATTGTGCTCATTTACATGCAATTAAAGATGAACACGTGAATTCCATATTTGCTCCTTGTGTTCGACCTCGGACTTCTTTTAGATATTTGGGTTATAAATTTTATTTGTTGAGAGAGATATTTAGGAGATATTACTACAACGAAGCATCTTAAACTCCTATCTAGATCCCTCTAACATTTTGGCACCGTTGCCGGGGAGTGATGGGTCGGCCCGGATAGGTTGTTAATATGGGGATTTTATCGTTGAAATGTGTATAGTAATTAACCTAATTCGGACCTAACCATCTCTTTACAAAATTTTTAACCTGGCCTAATTGATTTTATCTTGTCACTTTTAGGCCCAGGGTCGAACTCAGGGAAGTGGGGTTTAAGTCGAGTTTCTACGTTTTCCTTAAAATGCGTCTCTTCCGTTCGTTTATTCTATTTTTTTTGTTTTTTTTCTTATTTAGATTTTTTTCTAGTAATCCTTGTCCTTGAGGCACACCCTCAAAAATGGGTTCTTGGCTTTGAGCCAAAATAGGGTCAAAAACGGGTCTTGCTACTCGCAAGACGAAGTACCTGCAAGTCAAAGATTATCTTTTCTCTTTTATGTATTTTTTTATCTTTTTACTAAGAAGGAAGCTAACAGACAGAAAGTAAATATAATAGCTATAGATATATATTTATATGTAGTATATATATAAACGGGTGGGGGTGGAGGTGGCGATGGAGTGTAGCACTGTGTCGAGTCGGTAGTCGTCTAGAAAGACGCAACCAACATGACTATGTGCTGCGTGGAGTGTGGATGGAGGATGGATGATGAATGTGTCCACGCTTTTTGTACGCGTGTATCGGAGAATATCAGCAACTGGCGCAGATATTCCAGCGATACAGCGTATAGTAAATAACGTGAAAGTATATATACATATATATAAGTAAATATATTTATATATATATGTATAGGTATAAATGTATATATATATATAGATATATATGTATATATATATATGTATGTATATATGTATATAGCTATGTATATATGTATATAAGTATATATATATAATACTATATAGATGTATATATATATATATATGTATATAAGTATATATGTATCTAGATATATATATATGTATAAGTATATAGATATATATAAGTAGCTATATATATATTATATATATATGTATATATATTGTATATATATGTATGTTACTATAAGTGTGTGTGTGTGGGTGTGCATATGTGTGAGTAAAGGTGTGTGTGCGTCGGTGAAAGTGTGTGTGTGTGTTGCTGTGAGTAAGTGAAAAAAAAGAGAGAGAGAAAGAGAGAAAAAAAAGAGAGAGAGCAGAAGAGAGAGCGAGCGGGAGCGGACGGACGCAGGAGAGAGCAGCGCGTTAAGTCGTCTGCAGAAGGCGCCCGACGTCTGGAGGTCGAGTCGTCTGCAGATGGCTGCCGACGTCTGATGGTCGCGGATGCAGGCGCGTCTTCGCGCGGAGAAGGTGAGGCGTCTGCAGGCCGGGTGCGAGGAAGGAGAGCGGGCGATGGCATGCTCGGAGAGGGCAGCGGGGAGTCTGCAGTCGGTCGCGGAGGGTTGCAGAGGTTGGCAGGGGAGCGGGACGACAGTTGGCCAGCCGCTGCAGTGCGCGCAGCGGCCGGTTGTCGGTGCAACGACGGAGGCGTCAGAGCGGAGAACTAAGCGGAGAGTGCCCTACAGGTGCGCGCGGAGGGCTGAGCGCCTGCGGGGAAGGTCGCGGAGGAGGCTAGGAGGTCTACTGCTGCTGCCGCCGCCGCGGTTTGGCTGCTGCTGCTGCTGCTTCATGCTTCGGAGCTTGAAGTGGCAACAATGGCGTGGAGATGAAAACGAAAAGAAAAGGAGACACCACGCCCACCGGCTCGTTGAAGAGCTGGGCGGTGGTGTTCCCACTGTGGTGGTGAGCACCACAGTGGGTTCTCCTGCTCGCTGGGTGCCTCCTCGATGGAGGGTCGACGTATGGGAGGGGAAGATGGTGGAAGAGGTGGCTGCGGGTTTTTTTGTTTTGTGCAGCAGCCTCTCTCGCGAGGAAGAAGCTGCAGCTTCTTATAGAGGAGGAGAGAGTGGCGTGCAGGCTGCAGCAGGGAGAGGGTGCGGGAGTTACAGCTGTAGGGAGCGGCGTTGGCAGGGAGAAGTGACGTGGAGTAAATGCATGCAGCTGCTGCAAGAAGAAGTGCAGCCGCAGGAAGAAGAAAAGAAGAAATCAAGAGAAAAAAAAATAAAAAGAGGTGGAATTTGCAAGGAGGCACTTGAGATAAAATGTAACTATGCAAGCCATTGTTTCACTCCTCTTCTTCTCTTGATTAAATGCATGCATGCAAGCGTTTTTACAAATGCGATTACAGGATCCTATTATGCAATGTTAATGCTAGAAAATAGCACAAGGCATTATTACAGGCGTGTTTTGAGGTGCAAACATATACCCCCATGCCTATCTTTTGCTAGTCCCTAGCAAAATAGTATTTAGAAATGATCTTAAGCTGAAGATTTTCTTCTGAGGTGATATAGGTGTGTTTATTATTGAATATTGTGAGAACCAATTGTAAAGAAGACTACCAGTACTTTAAGTCTCACATGACATAGATCATCTCTCAACTAACCAGGACTCTTGATATTTAAACCTTAAGTACGATTTCCAGGACCCAGGAGGTTTTTGCCGTACTCGAGAGCTCAAGAGGTTATGGTTTGTGCATAGTGAAGGATCAAGACTGACCAGATGAACATTAAGACTCAATCCTAGGGTTTCACGAATTTTTAAGTACAGGTTGGTCCCAGTTTCAGCTCATGTCTTCAGATTGACCCTTAAGATGATGACGGAAAACTCAACTCCCATTTTCTGATTTTTTTTTTTTTTGTGGCTCACCGAAAAACAAATTATACAGACATTTATGAGATATACTGACTCTTTTGCAACATCTTTTTTTTTTTGACAACTCTTTTTTTTTTGTTTTTTTTGTTTTTGGAAACACGTGTCAGTATATCTCTTACAACACATTTTGAAAGAGCACATTTTTTTTTTCTTTTTGGTGGGAGAGTTTCTTTTTGGTGGAAAGAGTCGCTCCTAAACACAAGACTAAAGCCTGGGATAAAAAGTCTACCTGCGTGCACAGGTAAGGACTCCACCTTCCCTAATGAACACTAGGGTTGGATCTTATGTTCACCTGGCCTTTCCTGATATGTGTAGTGTGAACCACGTTTACTTAAGCTCTCAAGTAAAAGTAAACCAACGGATCTTGTACTTGTGTCTCAGGTACAAGAATACATCCTTAGTTAGGAGAGATCTTGATCTATTTTGTCAATGCTTTAAGTGAATTAAGCCGAGCCTGAGAGAATCAAGCTTTTGTGGCCTGGAAAGTCTTCAAAACAGAGGTTGAATATCCATAAACACTTATTGCCTTTTTGTTTCAGCTTTCAAATCATTACTAAACACCATTTATTATTATTATATATTTTTTTTTCTTTTTTCTTTTTTCTTTTTCTTGCATATTTATAAATAGGTGGGAATTGTATGATACCATAACATACCCGGATCCTATGGATGCCTATCCACCCCCCCATGCCAAATAATGCTATGTCCTCATATGCATGTAGGGAAAGGCAGAGAAAGGATGGAAGATCGGGTAACAAGAGCTGAGGTTCAAGGTATAGATCAGGGTGGAAGGGTAGGTGGATGGTGGGTGGTGAAGAGAAAAGTGAAGTGATTGTGATAGAGGTGTGAAAAGTGATGGTGGATGGTGAGAGATTTGGCATTTTCTGGGACGAGAGTGTCCCAGGCGGATCAGAAAACAGATCAGGAAGAGGAAGTTGGCCCTTAGATTGGCCAAGAAGAGGGGCTTTTTGGATAGATGGATCCAAAAGGGAATAGCCCTGGTGAGTAAGATGTGGGCTCAAGGTCCCAGTGTGGAGTTGCAAATCCGCCTGATTTGGCGGGAAAGAAAGGGCAATCCGGTCTTCCATAGTGCGGACCGGCGGTGAGCAGCCCGGCGATGACTCAGACCACGAGGTATGGGAAGCGGAGAAAACCTCGTCAGAAGTCTGGTCAGGAGAAGGTACGGGAATGGGGAGGGATTGGGAATGTCACAGTTTGTGTTGGTCAGGCAGTCGTCAGGTAATTCGCAGTAGTCTGAACCGGCTCCAATTAGCTCGATACACGTACTGACAGTCATGTCCTCGTCAAATGTGTCATCCTTGATGTAATCACTATCAGCATAAGAGTGTGGTGCTACAGCGGGATTAACCTGAAATCCCGGAGGAATACTCGGAGCTTGCAGAATTTGAACTTGTTCCTGAGAAGGTTGCACCTGTGGTTGCGGATCACAGGGTACGAAGTTTTGCGGGTTTGGAACAGGTTGGGCAGGAAGAGTGCCCTGAGATCGAGTCGCCATGCTTAGTTGACTGATCTCAGCATTCTGCTGCTCCAAATGCTGAAGAGAGGTCATGTTCTCTTTATGGCGCTTTGACATTTCCGTCATCATTCCCATCAATTTATCAAGAGGCTTTGATGCGTGTTTGGTTTTCTGTACGCAAGGGCCTGATGGCGGATTTTCCATAGGATTAGACTGGGCCCTTGCGATGACGGGTGCGGACGATCGCCCTGGTCCACCAGCAGGGTTTTGGCATTGCGGGTTGTTGGACCATGCGAAATTCGAATGATTACGCCACCCTGGGTTATACGTGGCAGAAAATGGGTTGTTCCCTCGGGCGCAAGTGTCTTCTATTTCAGAAGACGTGTTCGCATATGTGTCCGAGCACACGGAGGCTTGGTCCTCCGTGTTGAAATACTGGCTCACAGAAGCCAGTTCCACATAGCTTACCGAGTCACTTGGCGCGATACTCGACAAGGAAGGTCTTACAGTGTTTCTCGGGATAAGCCTGGTGTTGAAAGAATTGGAATTGTGACGAAGTGGTGAGGTGGGGGTGTGTGCCATGTTTGTGGAGGAGGAGGATGATTCGGCTATTTATCAGTCAATTCAAACAATTCAGGGTTGTGTGACCTCCTCCCAAACATGAACTATCACAGGAAGAATTGGGGGGATAAGAGGGGAAAAGAGATGAGAGAAATGGCGCCGCAAAGGTACACTTGATTACAAATCAATACAGTCAAGTTCCTAACCTCTACAGTGTGCCCTTAGACCTAAAGATCTAAGTTACCTACTATCACGAACTACAGAACCGAATGCGAGCACCGCGGAACCACCGGGCCAGATTGAAAGGCCGTTTGCCCCAGTCTTAGACACCCGATAGCACGCGGGAACACTCACTAGCACGTAGCCGCTACACGCAGGTAGTTAGACCTCCAATCCTTAAAAAGGGTCAAGTTACTACCAGTTTTAATTAGAGGCTTAGGGTCAAGTGCTTTTGGAATGTGCAGGGCGTTGTTTACGAGTAATGCCCAAGTGATTGATTTTCAGAGTGTGTAAAACAAGCATGCAACAGGGAAATCTCCCCGAATTAAAGTTTTTATTGTTGAATGATTTTTTTAGAGTTCAGCCTTAAGTAGTATGGATTTTACGGTTTTGCTGAATTACCAATTCAACCAATCTCCAGGTTTTTGCAAAAATACAGGTTTTCCTTCTAAAACCCAAGAAACCCTTCTTCAATTATCAGTTAGTTAATGCATGCTAAAATGAAATGGGCTATCCTAAATGGAGATTTCTAAGTGTGGATGCACGAATCAGTTTTATATCAATGTGAAAGGAAGCCAAGGCACTTAAATTCAAGTGCTCCCAATCACCAAGAAGAATGTCCACACAAGGCTCAACCAACAGATAAAGAAAATAAAGTTGTTGGTGTTGAAGTATTCAGGATCGAATCACAGGCAAGTTGAAAAGTTGTGGTATGGTTGGAATTAACTCAATTCCAAGTCTCCCCACCAAAAATGTGATCCTGAATTAAAGATAAGCGAGGCAAAAGAGGGATGCAAGCAATCTTTTTCTTTGCCTCAAAGAATACTTCCCATTTCAAAAAATTCAAGAATCAAGATTCTCGGATTTTCACTATGCGAAGTGTGGCGGGAAATCCCGGGGCAGTGGGAGTAAAGACAACCAATCAAACAAGTGAATTTTAATCCACTTGCCCAAAGAAATCCCAAGAAGTTTTTCTAGTTTTTTTTTTTTTTTTTTATTGAGGTGGCAAGTTAATCCTAGTTTGCTAAGAAAGGAAAACCTACTTGTTTGGTAATGTGTGCGAAGCTCCAATGCGGTGTCGGCGTCTTCACGCTCTCGTTCCCGCCTTGATCTGCCCTCGTTTCCGACTTCGTCTGCTTTCCTTCTCCTTCCACCAAGTTCACCTGCACACCAAAAACAACAATACCCGTGAAGAGGGAAGAGAAAAATTGAAAGGATTTGGATAGAAACTTCCTCGAAGGCGCACTTCCCCGGCAACGGCGCCAGAAAAGTGTGATGGGTCGGCCTGGATAGGTTGTTAATATGGGGATTTTATCGTTGAAATGTGTATAGTGATTAACCTAATTCGGACCTAACCATCTCTTTACAAAATTTTTAACCTGGCCTAATTGATTTTATCATGTCACTTTTAGGCCCAGGGTCGAACTCAGGGAAGTGGGGTTTAAGTCGAGTTTCTACGTTTTCCTTAAAATGCGTCTCTTCCGTTCGTTTATTCTATTTTTTTGTTTTTTTTCTTATTTAGATTTTTTTCTAGTAATCCTTGTCCTTGAGGCACACCCTCAAAAATGGGTTCTTGGCTTTGAGCCAAAATAGGGTCAAAAACGGGTCTTGCTACTCGCAAGACGAAGTACCTGCAAGTCAAAGATTATCTTTTCTCTTTTATGTATTTTTTTATCTTTTTACTAAGAAGGAAGCTAACAGACAGAAAGTAAATATAATAGCTATAGATATATATTTATATGTAGTATATATATAAACGGGTGGGGGTGGAGGTGGCGATGGAGTGTAGCACTGTGTCGAGTCGGTAGTCGTCTAGAAAGACGCAACCAACATGACTATGTGCCGCGTGGAGTGTGGATGGAGGATGGATGATGAATGTGTCCACGCTTTTTGTACGCGTGTATCGGAGAATATCAGCAACTGGCGCAGATATTCCAGCGATACAGCGTATAGTAAATAACGTGAAAGTATATATACATATATATAAGTAACTATATTTATATATATATGTATAGGTATAAATGTATATATATATATAGATATATATGTATATATATATATATGTATGTATATATGTATATAGCTATGTATATATGTATATAAGTATATATATATATAATACTATATAGATGTATATATATATATATATATGTATATAAGTATATATGTATCTAGATATATATATATGTATAAGTATATAGATATATATAAGTAGCTATATATATATTATATATATATGTATATATATTGTATATATATGTTGACCGGTCGATCTTTCGCTTTTAAGTCGTTTGTAGTTTAATGTGGTGGAAAAATCGACTAATCAATTTTTAACAAGAAATAACCACTCGCAGAGGAGCGGGTCGTATCCACAGGGAGGCAATAACGTATTAAAATTCGCGCCACTTAAAAATGTTTGTTCGGAGTCAATTTGGACAAGAACCAAGCCAAGATTGCCTTTAGATTAAGGTTTAAGCAAGAAACAATGCTGAAATGGCAATTATGAGAAACTACAGGATATTTTCCGCAATGCAAAGTGAATAGAATATGATTAAAATGTGGCAATGGTAGAAAATGTAAATTTTAATTAACGTTTTACTGTAGCAAAACAGGGGAATTTTTCCCCGTTGTCTTGCGCGACGAGGAGCCGATGGTCGGGCGCGGGAAGCTCGGAGGAGGTCCCTTGGATCAAGGGCTTCGAATCGGTGGTGGCGGCGAGTCGCGCGGCGGTCGGAGGTGGCGGGGCGAGCTCCGGCGGAGGTGTTGCAGCCGGCAGCTTGCGCAGCCTGTTGGCGTGAAGTCCGCCGCCTGCTGCTGCTGGGGGGGTGGCTGCTGCCGCTGCCGTGGGCACTGCTGCGGCTGGCGTGCGCGGTGGTCGGTTGGGTGGTCTGCAGGCGGTTGGCGTGTGCGGTGGAAGCTGGCGTGGGCGGACGGTCTGCGGAGGGCGCTGGCGCGGTGGAAGCTGCAGGCGGTTGGCGTGTGCGGTGGAAGCTGCAGGCGGCTGTTGGAGGATGCTGCAGGCTGGTCTGCAGGCGTTGGAGGAGAGCGCGGGCTGATCTGCAAGCGTGCGCAGGTCTGCAGCCGGTGAGCGGTGGAGGGCGCAGGCGGTCTGGTGGCCGGTTGGAGAGTGCAGGCTGAGGAAGTGGAGGTGAGCGGGTAACTTCAGACGTCTGGGAATTTTCCCAGACGTCTTAAGTTACTGAGAGGGTGGCTGATCAGTAGCTCGGTGGTGGTGGTCTGCGACGACGGCGAGGGAGTTGCACGCTAAGGTGCTCACGGTAATGCAAGCGAGCTCCGGATGGCGGTGTGGCCTGTCACACCACACGCCCACGGTGGTGGAGACTCGCCGCCACGGTAGAGGCCGGCAGTGTGGAGTGGAAGAGAGAGGTTCTCTCTGCACAGTGGTGGGTCGGTGGCAGAGGCCTCCTGAGCTCGGCTGCCTCCGTGCTCCTTTTGTAGTGGCCTGAACAAATTTGAAATCAGCGGCCGACCAGATCCACCGTATCCGCTCCCCCTTGAATGGCTCCTTCACTGCATCACCCGGGTGTTGGAGCGGCAGCCAGCCGTTCTGAAAGAAGACGAATAAAGAAAATATTATTAAAATATTAGGGTTATTTATGTATAGACCCTCAACTTCTATGTTAATAAAAACAATATACCTAATTGGTTATCTAATTAGATGAATGCTATTTTAAGCTAATTCTAAATGCACTTAAGATATGAATGCAATGTATGGATTATGTAATTAGATTAAAACTATGAATTAATCTATTTACATCCTAATTTATACTAAATAAATGTTAGAATTAACCTAATGTGTAGGCACTTAAATACTTAAATAGCCCACAACTATGGGCTAATCATATGTATGTTACTATAAGTGTGTGTGTGTGGGTGTGCGTATGTGTGAGTAAAGGTGTGTGTGCGTCGGTGAAGGTGTGTGTGTGTGTTGCTGTGAGTAAGTGAAAAAAAAGAGAGAGAGAAAGAGAGAAAAAAAAGAGAGAGAGCAGAAGAGAGAGCGGGCGGGAGCGGACGGACGTAGGAGAGAGCCGCGGGTTAAGTCGTCTGCAGAAGGCGCCCGACGTCTGGAGGTCGAGTCGTCTGCAGATGGCTGCCGACGTCTGATGGTCGCGGATGCAGGCGCGTCTTCGCACGGAGAAGGTGAGGCGTCTGCAGGCCGGGTGCGAGGAAGGAGAGTGGGCGATGGAATGCTCGAAGAGGGCAGCGGGGAGTCTGCAGTCGGTCGCGGAGGGTTGCAGAGGTTGGCAGGGGAGCGGGACGACAGTTGGCCAGCCGCTGCAGTGCGCGCAGCGGCCGGTTGTCGGTGCAACGGCGAAGGCGTCAGAGCGGAGAACTGAGCGGAGAGTGCCCTGCAGGCACGCGCGGAGGGCTGAGCGCCTGCGGGGAAGGTCGTGGAGAAGGCGAGGAGGTCTGCTGCTGCTGCCGCCGTCGCGGTTTGGCTGCTGCTGCTGCTTCAAGCTTCGTAGCTTGAAGTGGCAGCAATGGCGTGGAGACGAAAACGAAAAGAAAAGAAGACACCACACCCACCGGCTCGTTGAAGAGCTGGGCGGTGGTGTTCCCACTGTGGTGGTGAGCACCACAGTGGGTTCTCCTGCTCGCCGGGTGCCTCCTTGACGGAGGGCCGACGTATGGGAGGGGAAGACGATGGAAGAGGTGGCTGCGGGTTTTTTTGTTTTGTGCAGCAGCCTCCCTCGCGAGGAAGAAGCTGCAGCTTCTTATAGAGGAGGAGAGAGTGGCGTGCCGGCTGCAGCAGGGAGAGGGTGCGAGAGTTGCAGCTGTAGGGAGCGGCGTTGGCAGGGAGAAGTGACGTGGAGTAAATGCATGCAGCTGCTGCGAGAAGTGCAGCCGCGGGAAGAAGAAAAGAAGAAATCAAGAGAGAAAAAAATAAAAAGAGGTGGAATTTGCAAGGAGGCACTTGAGATAAAATGTAACTATGCAAGCCATTGTTTCACTCCTCTTCTTCTCTTGATTAAATGCATGCATGCAAGCATTTTTACAAATGCGATTACAGGATCCTATTATGCAATGTTAATGCTAGAAAATAGCACAAGAAGGCGTTATTACAGGCGTGTTTTGAGGTGCAAACAGGGAGCAACGCGCAATTCACTGCTAGTCGCTATTTTATTTGATTATATTTGAGCACTAGCTTGCCCTATTTGTTTCTTGTGATTTTGTGAGGTACATCACGAGGCGATCTTCCGCGCAAAATAACCACTCCCAGGGCAGGTAATCTCTCTTCTTCCCTAATCTCCTAATCCTTGGAAGAGAGAAAAGGAAACAAAACTAATTAGGAATCACCTACATTATTTTCATAGAAATTTTCATTGAAAAGCAAGTTTCCTGATTTACGAAAAAAATCAATATCTAATTGAAGCCTGAGAAGATTCTGATTAGATATTCTCCATCCTGATTTCCTGTACCTATTAGGGACTACGTTTAATTTCTAAATCACTTTGGAATAACACACTTCTTGCTTGAAGTCCAAGGTGAACATTTTGAGATCAAATTGGACTTGGAATAAAGCCAATTAGGGTTTTCAACATTAGGGTTTGAAGTGTTAGTACACATTTGCCTACATTAAAGAGAATTAACCCTCTTGCATTTTGTGTGCTACCCAAAAATCAGGCTCTAATTTCACTTGAACCTTAAAAATTGTAGACCTAATAACCTGAGAGTCAATTCAAGGTGATCTTTGGGTCTTGACCCAGAGTTCATCTCCATCTTTAGGATAGGTCAAGTGAAGTTGGTCTACATTGTAGGCCAACCAACCTCCAAATTAGGTCATAAGTCAAATCAACTTCTAATAAAGTCAAACTTAAGGCACTAATTAGGATAAAATTGGTAGACTTAAGGTCTTAAGTTTGTACATTCCAGCCTACTTGGAACTGCAGTGATAAGGAAGGTTGGGTGGGGGAAACCCTATAATCCATGGGGACGCCTACCGTGTAGGGGTCTTTGCAGGGCTCTCCCTTCCTAGCTACCTAGGTATTTCTCGGGTGTGTGGATTTCTAATTCAGAGGTATCATCTACCTCGAAACAGCCTTAGTCATCCAAAAATCTTTAGGTGCCTTGATTGGGTCCAAATAATATCTAGTACCTCATCTTTTCTCTAGAGCACACACACAGGAAGGTCATTAGGTTTTTAATCTAAGAGACCTCATTAGATTTTCTCAGGGATTTCTAATTTGATCTAATCAACTCCAATCTGAATTTAAAATTGATTCAACATCTTGATTCCACCACTTGATTCAAAAATGCAACCTGACATGTTAGGAAAAGTGATTAGAAAACCTATGTCCCAAATGACAATCAAAGACAAAATGATTAAGGATGCCTATAGACACCATGAGGAATATTTTAATAGGGACACTCAGGATAAATACGAGAAAACAATGGACCACATTTTGAACCATATGGAGATAATATGGATACGAATAAACCACGGTTCAACCTGGGATGATCTCTTAGCAGAGCACATTGAATTGGTGAAATTACACAACAATGATTGTCTACAATATTGGTCAAATCCTTCAGTTTTGTAAGAACTCTAGATTCTTTTAGAAAAATGGAGAGAATTGCTGAATAGGTTATATAAATCCATTGATCAAAAATACCCGTCAAAAGTTAATATGACATCTTGGAGTAATTCTAGTGATCTACATAATTTACCAAATCCCAGGTTTGATGATCAAGGTTGTTACAGACCCCCAACCCAAATGAATTTAGATTCAAATTTCATAACAATTGACATACCTGATCTTGATGAGGGTTGGGAGGACCCAATTACAAGTGTTCACAATTCTGAACTAGCCCTAGAAAATCAGGAAGCTAGTCCATCGAGCTTAGATTTCCCCGACACCTGTGATGATGAGCTTAAAACAGAACCTCTCGAGAGTGTAAATTCTACCCCTTACCCTGATAAGGTGACTCTTGAGAGCAATTCTGACATCCCTGTAGAGCCCAACCTAGATCCTAGTGACCCAATGCATACCTTTAACCTAGAATCTTAATCTGAGCCTAATTAGGATGATTATTTAGAATACGACTCTGGGTGTGTATTTGATGAATATAACTCTCTAACCTCCTCTAAGACACAAATTGATTTTTCAAAAATCACACTAATCTATGATACAAAAATCGAGGAGTTGGAAGAGTTGGGAATCAATTGGATCTACCCTAGAAGCCAAGAACCTGAGCCCATGCCTAATAAGGACACCTTTTAAGCTCAGAATCTAAAATTAGGTCAGATCTAAGTCAAGTTGCTAATTCCACACATCTTGATCCTTTCTATGGTGGAACCTCTGATCTAGAATCAAGTTCAGAGCACGATCTTCACATGTTCTCCGACGATTTCAAATCTTACTCTGATTTCATAGAACTGTTGTTTCCTAATGACTCCAAACCAGTTTACGACCTCAGTGACCATGACCCGTCCTTTGATTCTGACACTGAGGTCAATGATTTAAAAGAAACCACCTCTTCTACAGCACATATAGAACCTTCTCAAATTTGATTCCAACCTCAACCCACCACTGGAATCAACTTCTACTCTGATTCTCCTCTCTATGATCCGGTTGCACATGATTCTTCTCCACATTTTGATTGGGTTTCAGACATCGATCGGACTACTAATCACATCCCATCTTTCTCTGATCACTCTTGTAGGGTTCCTACATCCTCCACAGACTCTTTCATTTAAGGATCCCTACTCTGACCAAGTTAATCTGATTCAACTAAACCCGCATTTCGCATTGCCACATCCTTCTGAGTCATAGAATATCTAGTGGGCACCATATCTCTTGATCCACATCCATCAACCCACCAGATTGATTGGGTTTAGGCTGCATCATCATCCTGTTGATCTGAATAAGCACCTGGTTGGACCAACTAGGCTATTAATCAAGGTGTTTGTTTTACAAAATTTTGCTAATTTAACCACTCCTCCATGACCACTTTCTGCTCGGCTGAAGGCATTGAATTTAGTGCTTAACGAGAGACAACCCATCATTCCAAAAACCTTAGACCCTTCTGATTATCCTTTTGAACTACACATCTACTTCACTCTGAGTTCAATTTTAGAACAGCTGACTCCACCTTTGGTATTCATATCAAAGCTTGAAATCATCTGCAAGCAGTCATTCCAACCAATTCACCCACCCATTGACCCTGTTCTAATTCTTGAACCCAACTGTTTTCATACCCTCTAGTTTACAATAAGGACATTGCAAAACTTAGGCATGTGGGGGTGTTAAAGTGCAAACACATAAAAATTAAAAGTTTCTATGGGATTCTCACAAAAAAAAATACTCATTCCAAAAAACCAAAATATATATATATAATTGAAAAAGAACAAAAAAATGGAAAGGGGAGGAATTTTTGAGAAATTAATTGCATATCATCATAAGGAGAAAAAGGGGAGGTGATTTAAATGTCAAAAAGGAGCTACAATTTGAAACAAGTGATAGTCATTAGTAAATGATTATGGAATCTACTTATGTTCTAGACCAAATCAAAAGAAAAAAATTGTCTTAAAATGATAGAGAGACATGGAGATTAGTATGAGTGCTGATCTTAGGCCTCTTGGGCTTGTTTTAAGGATTAAACGTTCACGTATCCGTTAAGATCTGGATAGTCTCAAGAGGTTGAGGAAAATGCAAAGCTTATGTATTAGGTCTAAGGCTTAGGGATTATTCGGGCTCGTTAACATACCTTTGGTTTGCAGGACTAGGTAACATAAGTACCCTAATCCACACACAAGTCTGCTTCAGTGCGCTTAATCAATCAAATTCACGGAAAAGGGTTAATTCTATTATGAAAAAGCTACCTAGATTAGGAGCAGCTTGAAGACACAAGTTGATTTGGATAAGTTCCCGGTACGGAAAGGCGAGAAATTCCCCTCGAAGATGCGTAATAACATATCGTCTCCTCGGTGCTTGTCTCCTAGGATTCCTAGGACATGCAAATATCCTACTAGGGGCATGTAAGCACCTTGATCTGGTTCAGGTGCCATGGGCGGGATTATGCTGAAATGTCCATTACCAAGGCCTTGATGATTATGGAGTTAATCTTATCAGGGTGAATAGGTGGAGGGCTAGGATGGAGTTTGGTGGTGGTTATGGGTGGTTAATTTGATCCTAGGGCTAGGGTTAGTTGGTGCTAACCAAAGGGTTGCCATGGGGGGTAGTTATGGTGGTGGTGTCCCTTGAAGTTGGCACCAAAATAGGTCTTCTAGAAGGGGGTTAAGTGGTGCCATGTAAGGAAGGGTTGGGATGTATTTGGTGGATGGATGGATGGCAATGATGGGGTCTTAAGTTGGCGCCAAAAGAGAGGCTTCTAGAAGGGAGGTTTTGGTGCCAACTTTAGATGTCTTTTGGAGGAGGTTGAGGGGTGAAGGGATGGCTTGGGTTGGTGCCAAAACAAGGGTGGACTAGGTAGAGCTTAAGTGGACTAGGTGGGCTTAGTTAGTGGAGCTAGTTTGGTAGGGTTTAAGGGTGGTAAATGCCAAGGGAGTTGGAGCCTAGCTAAGCTAAGCTAGCTTAGCTAGTAATGGAGTAGAGGAGGAGGCAATGGGAGCTAGGGTTTGAAGAGAGGAGCTGGACAGAACAAGTCTAGAGCTAAAATGGAGCTGGCAGCTACTAAAGAGGGTGGCAAGGAGCTACTTTAGCTAGCTTAGCTTGCTAGTTCTTTGCTTGCTGCTAAGCCAAGCTAAAGTAAGCTGACTTCTACCATAATGAGCTGAGGTAAGTTGGGTCTGGTGCTCCCGGGGAGGATCAAGCTAGTTGAGGTAGCTAAGGTAGCTTAACTCAACTAAGTTGAGCTAAGTTGAGTCCACGAGAGCTGGACTTAAGCTTCCTAAACTGAAATGAAGTCATCTTCAGCTGGTTGGAGTTGAGTAGAGCTGGATGTAGCTGGTCCTCAGCTGAGGTGAACTCCAATCAACTCAGCTGAGCTAGCTAGAGCTCCCTGTGAACTAATGGGAGCTTAGATGAGCTAAGCTCAGCTAAGTTGAGCTGGATCTGAGCTGACCTGAGCTGCCATTTAGCTGAGATGAGCTGAACGAAGGTACGATGAGCTAACCCTAGTTCAGGTGAGCTTGATTCTAGCTATGGTGAGCTAGATCAAGCTGAGTTCCAGCTGGTGAGAGCTTCTCCTTCACTAGTTGCCTTCCTGAGTACTAGGGTTCTAGGGGCCTAACAATCTGTATATCCCTAACACTCACAAAATACATTAAAAACACAACAAAAGGTGCAATGCATGCCAAACCTAATTAACGCCTAAATGCAGCCCAAAAACTTATTTGCAGAGCAAAATCCTAAGAGCTAGGTTTTTTTATTGCATAAGAATGATGATAAACTGCCGTTTATCACACCCCTATGCTTATATTTTGCTAATGTCTTAGCAAAACTTTAATTTTTACAAAATAAAATTTTTGGGAAATATAATTTTTTGGACTTTTGAGAAAGAGATTAAGGGACCTTGGTTGATCTAAATACAGGAGCTACAGGATTTGTTAAAGATAAACATCGGGATTTATCTTCGAATCCAAAAATTAGACAAAAACATGATCAATATATCCTCCAAAAAATTCACAGATTAAGCCCTTGTTAATTCAGATGACTTGAAATTTTTGTTTTTACGATTATTCTGGCTCTTGAATCTGACTTGCAACTTGCAAAAACCTTTAAAACCTTGTTTCATGCTTATGAGAAGCCAACATTTATAAGGGAGTGTTTTTGGTTTAAAACCTTCTTTTTTTTTCTCCCCTATGCTTATTTTTAGCTTAGTCTTACAACAGATGTGTCAGGATCATCATTCCTATTACCAATCCTCGAGGGGGCTCTAGCATCAGTTCATCGAGATGGCAATGTCCATGACACCACCCAGGAGCTCACAACCCCATAACACAATGCGGTGTAAAGGGGCGCTCTAAGAGAACTCAAGCTCTTGCTCTGACACTATAGGTAGAGCACCGTCCAAGACACTTGAGCTGTAAAAATGTGCTTTAATGCTCTGTCTAAAGATATGTAATATAGATATGGAGCAGCGCCGAGGCGGTAACATGTTGTCATCGCATCCTCAAAGGAGCCATTTTCCTCCTTCTCAACGGTGGGAACTCAAACCAATGATCTTCTTCAGACTTTTACTAAGTCCAAGCAAGGGAGTTTTTCTAATTTTTAGTTGTTTTTAAGTGTTGGCTTGTGTGTGAAATTTGATACAAGAAGTTTCACAAGAAATGCATGTTTTTGAATCAGAAACTAAGCCAGATACTTTCCATATTATAAAAGAGGATCAAGTCACCTGAACTATCACGAGTTCAGGTGGAATTTCGGAGAAGGGTATCTGATCTAGTCTAAAGAAAGACCCTGAAATTCTAATGATCAGATCCACATCCTCATCCCTAGTTTGTTAAAGATAAAATCCCATTGTACCAAAATTGCGTTGTCAACTTTAGTCCCGATTTGAAATTTTCCTCAAAAAGTTTTCAACATTTTTTTTATTTTTTATTTTTTATTTTTTTGGGTATGCCAGTAGAAAAACAAAATGACAAAAGAAAAATGCATGTTTTTAGGTTTTGAAAATCCTAAACGATCGTCAAAATTTTAAAAACAATCCCTCATGCTTATGATATGCAATGTCCTCATGCATTAGGAGGGAAAAGGGATCACCTTAGTGAAGGGTGGTTAGGTTTAGGATGATCAAAACCTAGAAAAAGAAAGGGGAAAGGAAAGCAGGAAAAATGATGGGTTACCTCCCATCCAGTGCTATCTTTTATGCCATTCAGCTGGGTGTGAAGGTATGCATGGAAGACGGAAAATCATGTAAATAGTTGGACACTTGGATGCCCACATAAAATGTGTCTTCCTCTGGATCCCTAGATAATTGATTAGAGGAAATATAGGAATCAAAGTTGGATGGAAAATGATAAGTGTAGCCTGAGTCTGGCCTTGGTTTTAAATCAGGTTGAATGACAAACTCAGGCAGGTCTAGTGGCAGGTTGAAAGGAAAGGAGTCGGGGAAGGGATGGTGAGGATTGGGTGAAGTTAGTGTAGAAAGGTGGGGTAATGGAAGAGTAGGTGGGTCAAGGTGATCAAGGGGTTCATCAGGAATGGATTTTTGGTCAAGACAAGTCTCCAAATCACAGATTTCGCCGACCACTGATTCTGAATCTGATTCCTCAAAAATATTATGGTCGGTAAGGGTATCTATCAACATTGTCTCCTCCACCATATTTGAAATTTTAGTATCTGAGTCCTCAAAAAAGTTATCATCGTGGAATCTCTTGGAGGATTTGAAAATATCAAGATTGATAGTTTGGCCTGCGTAGGTGATATCCATTTTTCCTATGTGGCAATTGATATTTTCCTTTACAGTGGCCGAAAAGGGTCATCCAAGGATTATTGGGGCATTCAATAAAGATTCAGGTACCTCAATGTCAAGGACCAGAAAGCTTGCAAGAAAGACACAATTCTGGACCTTGACCAAAACATCCTCAATAATCCTACGAGGTTTGATGGTAGATCGGTCGGCTAATTGTAGGGTAACCTCAGCGGGTTTTAAATCACCGATCTGAAACTCTTCAAATAAAATTGTGGGAATGATATTAACTGAGGCACCAAAATCAAGGAAGGCGCAATCAAAGGTAGTATCATCAATAATCACTGAAATTAATGGTGCCCCCGAATCTTTCATCTTAAGAGGTAGCTTGCTCTGTATGACAGAGCTTACTGTCTCCGAAAGATGTACCTATCCTAGATTTTTGGCCTGCCTTTTACGAGTACAGATCTCCTTCAAAAATTTGGTGTAGGTAGGTACATATTTGATGGCATCTAGGAGAGGAATATTGATTTGAACTTGCCCAAATAGATCCATGAGTTCTTCTGTGGTGGGCTCAGATTTCTTTTTTTTATTAGTGGTGGGGTGGAGAGCTTGTGGAAAAGAGATAGGAGTCGTGTCTTGAGATTTTTGTGTTTCTTTTTCTTCTTGATGGGGAGGTGGAGAGTCAATTTGCACATGGATGGGGATTTCTCTAGGTTTTTGGGAAGGCCTGGGATCAGTGGTGGTTTTCCCACTCAACGTAACTGCATGTGCAGTCGGATTATTATTTGGAGGAGGTGGGGGGACCTGTGGTTGTGGAAACCTGGGAGGCTGCTGAGGTGGTGGATTAGTAGGAGGCTGATTCGGGTAGTGTGGATTTCTGCCCAGATACTGGTTTTTTTGGTGATTAGGGTTGGGCATGGGTTGGGAGGGAAGATGTCCTGCAGGTCTTTGAATAGGAGTAACCCCAATCTAATTTTCAGATTTGTGATGGTGTGGGTTACTTTCGTCATCTTCGTCTGTGTTTCCTGCAGGGTTCTCATCATCTGGGCATTAATGTCTTGTTGGGATGGCCCAGGATGAAAGGTTGGATTAGACCCATACCCATTAAATTGATTTGGTTCGAGAGGAACCTAATTATTCCAGGAGTAGTTCAGGTAATTCTTCCAATTGGAAGAATTTTTAAATGGCTCCTGGATGGCAGAAATATGTTGAGTGGGGTGAAGACTTGATAGTTGTAATTCCCCAGTGAATCATGGGCAACCTCAGAATACTAGTAACAATTAGCAGAAGTAGTGTTGAAATTGTGTAAATTTTCTCTTTGTGGAAAGTTAGGTTGGGTTAGATGTGGACTATGTAGAGCTTGGGTTGATGTGGTAAGTCTTTCCTCAATCTTCTTTTGATTAATGTGCATCTGGTTGAGCTTTTGTGCAATCATTTGAAGATCATCTTGGGTTACAGGAATAGATTGAGTGCCTACTTCATGGACATCGAACTGCAGGTTTGAAGTTCTGCAAAATGTGTTCATGGAAGTTTGATTAAATGAGTTTTCACTCATTTCTTCAAAAAGGTCATAGGCACTCTCAGCAACCTTATTCAAGAAGTTTCCACCACACGAGGTATCGACGAAACGTCGAATTTGATCTTCTAATCCATGACAGAAGATCTGCACAAGCTGCCATAAAGGAATCTCATGGTGCAGGCAACTTCTTAGGAGATCTTGAAATCTTTCCCAAGAATCATGAAAAGTCTCACCAGATTTCTGTTGAAAGGTTGTAATAGACCTTTGCAGGGAATTAGTACGACCTATGGGAAAGAATTTTTTGAGGAAGGGGTTCTTGAGCTGAGGCCATGTGGTGATGGGTCGGCCAATGGTCTTGAACTAGTAAGCGGCGTTATCACTAAGAGATAATGGAAATAGCCGCATCAACCATAGGTCTTCTTGCACATTTCGGGAATGGGTTGTTTGTGCAAGAAGAGTTAGCTCTTTAAGGTGGATGAATGGGTCCTCCCTAGGAAGGCCATGGAAGTGTTTAATCAGGTTCAGAACCGCCGGCTTGATCTCGAAGTCCCCTTCTGGTATTACCACCCCTGGTCGTTCCTCAGAATAAGAAGGATCATAAAAATCTTTTAAAGGAATAACAGGCTGCTGATGGGGTGATGGGTTTGGCCTTTGGTTGGCTAGGTTTTGGATGTTCCTAGTCAACATTTGTTGATTAGCATTTAGTTGAGCAATCTGCTCAGCCATCATTGTCAAGAGATAAGGCAGGGGGGCATGATGTTGTGATTGAGGCAAATCAGCATTGGGGAGCTCCAAGTGTGGGAAGTCAAAGGTGGGGGGTTTTGGGTGGAAGGGTCATAATTAGGGTTAGTAGTGGGGTTAGCGGTGGGATTAGAGGTGGAAGTGGAAGGGTTAGTGGACCTGTTTTGTTGATTTTCCATTTTAGAAGAAGAAGAATAAGGAAAAAGCGATCTTTTGGCGCGTGGGGCGAAATCAAAAGGTCCCTCCAAGTGCGAATTTTGAGACCGTCACCCGGGCATAAAGTGGAAGGATGGGAGGGGAGGAGAAGAGATAGAGATGAGAGAAAGTGTGAAATTCAAACAACAAATTCTAGGCCTAACTTAATTGTGACTCCCTAGAAATAACCTAAGACTTGGTATACTTAGGAAATAAGTAATCACTAGTGAATACCTGTTCTGTCAACAAATCTAGCCAAGTTGTTTATGGGGAGGTTTGGGCCCAAGCATTTCCCAGGAAAATCCCAGGTGCTTAAACAGACACGCAGCTGGTCGTTTGACATGGCCCCTCAACCTGAACACCAGATATAGATGACAGAATTGATATCAACTAAAGATAACTTAAGACCTAGATTGCAAGCCCAAGTTGATGAAACCTTAGGAGTCAAGTTGCTACAGATTTTAACTAAGTCTAGGATACAAAAGAGCACATGGAATGTGAAGGGCGTTGATTGGGTTATTGCCCTGTTATTTCAATTTTGTGTGTATGTGCAAGAATTGGAAAGTGGTTCTAATGAAAAGCAAGTTGTCACATAATTTTATATATTTCTGTCTTTTAGGATTTGATTTAATTCAATGTGTTTTAGGGTTTCTCTTTTTAAATTTTCAAGCAAGTTTGAAACTCTACAATCAAAGGAAAAACAAGTTGTATTAGTGATGGTTAATTTCCTTTAATGTGGGTCTCTAAAAAGAAAGAAAGAAACCCTAATCCAGTTGTCCCTAAGATAGAAAATTACTACCAATGAATTATTTTTAGGCTTTCTATATTAAGTAGTGGTCCAAATAAGTCAAACAACACCATTACTTTGAAGAAAATCAAACAAAGATTCCAGAAAGGATTTTTTAAGATTTTAGAAATTTGTTTGATATTTGTTTTGAATTTTTATTTGTTCTGGTGTCAAAGTCCAAAAATGATACCCATAGGTATTTTGGACTTTCTGTACCACCACCGACCACCAAAAATTTTTATGAATTTATGTGATGTGTAGAATTTCACAAGGATTCTAGAAAGTTAAATTTCATAAAAATTGGCTAAGAATAAAAAATCTAAAAAATTCACGGACAGTAGCAAAATAAGAAGAATAAAGGGTATGACCCCTCTGTAGTCCATGACTTTTTAAAAATTAAATACAAAATCAATTGATCTAAAATTTGGAATAGATGTTCCTAACCTGATTTGGAATCTATTTGTGAAATTGAAAGATTTTAGGAGACTTGTGGTGTTTGGAATTGATTTTCAATTCTAGAAAGAAGTCTGGACCCGAAAAAATAGAACACCAACACTTGAGGTGGAGTAGTGCTTAATGGTGCAAACAAGCAAACAATGAGTTTTAAGTTGCACCACTCCACTTAATTAAGTTGCTTAATGTCCTGAAAGCCAAGTTTAGTGTGTTGTTGGTAGTTTTTAGCGAATTATATGACCAGAAAAGGAACCAACCTGAAAATCCGTGGGAAGACAAGATATTGCAATCTTCTCAGAATCCCGCTTTCTTCCTGTAATGCCTGCATACACGAAATAAAAAGATAAAAGGGGATGAGATCCACTTCAAGTAAGAGAAAAGTAAAAAATGCAAAGTCGTGCCTCCCCGACAACGGTGCCAAAAAGTGATAACGAAAATACGTGATTTGTTAATTAGGCAATTTAGTGTTGTTGCAACGTGTAAATCCGCTTTCGCTTTTAAATTTGCATGACCTAGATAGGGGAGTATCTATGGTCATCCAAGGAGGCCAAATGTTTGCAAAAAATACGTCTCTTGCTTGGAAATGAAATTCACCTTTCTTTTTGGTCTTTTTAATTTATATTTTTTTTAGGGTCTTGAAATAATGAGCATTCGCAAAGTTGTTGACGAAGAAAAAGCTGATCTAAATCTAATCCACTAAACTATTGCTAGAGTGACAAGAAAGGGCTCTCCCTAAGCTCACTCTAGGCACGTGGGGACCTAGATTAATTAGGGAGAGGGAGTGAAAAAGTGCTAGGTCAACATAAAAGACAAATGCGACAAGAATTTAAAAGAAGGCAACTTGAATTGAATTGAACTTGTTCTACACAAAACACATAGAGGAAAGCTTCTAATCTACTTGAAATGCAAGAAGATAAAAACACAAATCCTCTAAATGAAATGGTGAAGAAGATGATGGCTTCTTGCGCCAAGCCTGGTAGCTCCCGAGCTTGAAAAGAGTCCTCCAACTCCTTCCTTGTAAAGCTCCTTCAAATGGTGTCCTCCAAGGTGGAAGCTTCTACCTTAACTTTCCTCCTCCAAGGGTGGGTGTGCACCACCCTTGCTCCTCCTTTCCTGGCCGTCCTCCTGGTGGGGAAGTGCTCCTCCTCCTTGGCGTGGCACAAGGGAGAAGAAAGAAGGGGAAGAAGGCACCAAGGGGGGGTAGGATGCCCCCTTAATCTTCTTCTCTTCTTCTTCTTCCTTGGCCTTGAATTATGGTGGGTGTAATGTGGAATTAAACTAATGGGAGGATCCAGAAAATGGTGGTAGGTGATAGGTTTTTATAGAGTGGGATGGGGGTAGGGTTGGCGTGAATAGGTGGAGGGCTAGGATGGAGTTTGGTGGTGGTTATGGGTTCTTAATTTGATCCTAGGGCTAGGGTTAGTTGGCACCAACCAAGGGGGTGCCATGGGGGGTAGTTATGGTGGTGGTTTCCCTTGAAGTTGGCACCAAAATAGGTCTTCTAGAAGGGGGTTAGGTGGCATCATGTAAGGAAGGGTTGGGATGTATTTGGTGGATGGATGGATGGACATGATGGGGTCTTAAGTTGGCGCCAAAAGGGAGGCTTCTAGAAGGGAGGTTTTGGTGCCAACTTTAGGTGTCTTTTGGAGGAGGTTGAGGGGTGAAGGGATGGCTTGGGTTGGTGCCAAAACAAGGGTGGAGTAGGTAGAGCTTAGGTGGACTAGGTGGGCTTAGTTAGTGGAGCTAGTTAGGTAGGGTTTTAGGGTAGTAAATGCCAAGGGAGTTGGAGCCTAGCTAAGCTAATCTAGGCTAAGCTAGCTTAGCTAGTAATGGAGTAGAGGAGGAGGCAATGGGAGCTAGGGTTTGAAGACAGGAGTTGGACAGAAGAAGTCTGGAGTGGAAATGGAGCTGGCAGCTGCTGAAGAGGGTGGCAAGGAGCTACTCTAGCTGGCTTAGCTTGCTAGTTCTTTGCTAGCTACTAAGCCAAGCTAAAGTGAGCTAGCTTCTACCATAATGAGTTGAGGTGAGCTAGGTCTGGTGCTCCCAGGGAGGATCAAGCTAGTTGAGGTAGATAAGGTAGCTTAGCTCAACTGAGTTGAGCTAAGCTGAGTCCACGGGAGCTGGACTTGAGCTTCCTGAACTGAAATGAAGTCATCTTCAGCTGGTTGGAGTTGAGTGGAGCTAGATGTAGATGGTCCTCAGCTGAGGTGAACTCCAGTCAACTTAGCTGAGCTAGCTAGAGCTCCCTGTGAACTAATGGGAGCTAAGATGAGCTAAGCTTAGCTAAGTTGAGCTGGATCTGAGCTGACCTGAGCTAGGGTGAGCTAAGATGAGCTCTCTTAAGCTACCATTTAGCTGAGATGAGCTGAATGAAGGTACGATGAGCTGACCCTAGTTCAGGTGAGCTGGATTCCAACTATGGTGAGCTAGATCAAGCTGAGTTACAGCCGGTGAGGGCTTCTCCTTCACCAGTTGCCTTCTTGAGTGGTAGGGTTCTAGGGATCTAGCAATCTGTATATCCCTAACACTCCTAAAAACATATTAAAAAGACAACAAAAAGTGCAATGCATGCCTAACCTAATTAACGCCTAAATGCAATCCAAAAACCCATTTGCAGAGCAAAATCCTAAGATCTAGGTTTGTTCTAATGCATAAGAATGATGATAAACTGGTGTTTATCAACCTTCTTCCCCATCTTCCTAGGGACGACCAATGGACAAATTGTCTTGCCCTTCCTATTCCACATCTTCCCTTGCACCTCGCCAGTAAAAGCGAGGGTTGTCTCCCCTTTTCCTTGCCACCGTCTCCCTTAACAGAGGCTTCATCTTCCACGACGTTGGCCAATCAAAGCCGACGTCTTCCCTTCCCTTTCAATCATTAGTTTAGGGTTAGTTAGGTTCCTTTAGGTTATTAGGTTAATTCCCTCTCTTCAAAAACCAAAAATAACCCCCCAACGTCGCCAATCACCATCATCTCCCTCACTTCTAGCCATCCCTTCGGTGAGTCTACCCCACCTCCACAAACCACCAAACAACTCGCCAACACCCCCTACACCTCCACCTCATCCACCCAAACCAAAGCCCTCTCCTATTTAGGGCTATTCACCCCTCCAAACCTCCACCGAACAACCCAATGCCGCACCACCATCTTTGACCTCACTTAACCACCACACGCGGCCATCCTCCTCGAAACCACCGCTACCACACTCGCAAGCACTTAGCGAAGGTCCTGAGCAATTTTAATGTGGTCGTGAGGCCTTATTCATGATTTCATGTACCATGTCGGAGCTCCACCGCTGTGACATCTTCATCAGCCATGTTCATCGAGTTGTGGCCCTATTCTTCACCAAGAACCCCTCAAGCTGTGCAGACAAGTCCCAGGACCACTCCTAGGTCCTCAATTGAGGATCCCAGCTACAGTGACCACTTCAATTGGAGACATCTTCATTCAGCTACTTCAAAAGGAGGACGTTTAGTCCCACATCGGGTATGGAAGAGTGAACGCACGCGAATAAATTGATTTTCTGCTCTGGGCTTATCACCTCAGACACTTGGGGGTGAGGTCCCCGCTCACCTGCACACGACCCTACCTGCCTACTATACACTCCTCGAGTACTACCCACTGCCGATAGCCCTAGACCCAGTCACTGTTCTTGCCCGATTACCCGATAAGCCAGGCTATCTGAGAGAGGAAGATGCAAGAAAGAGAAAGAGAGTAGGAGAGGGGTGGGTTTACTCCTCTATGCAGACTCTCAATACTTAGTCACTGAAGCCTTGGTTTCCCCTGTGCGTGAGAGAGGAAGAAGCTCTGAAGAAGAAAAGAAAGGAAAGAAAGAAGAGGAAAGGCTAAGATAGAAAAGAAGATAGCAGATGAAGAAGAAGAAGAAGAACAGAAGAAAGCTATCTTGAAGGAACTGTAGCGAGCGACATTTAAGTTGTCTGATTACCAAAGTGGACGTCTGATCACTGTTCATTTATTTGATATTAATGAGTATTTGATTTGTATGTGCTTAGACTAATAATCGGTTATCTAAATCACCATTATTTTGTCTTAGACATCTTTTTGCCTCATTAAACTCTTGATATACTCTAGCTTATTATTGAATATCATTTCAGCTGATTGTTATTCACTGAATGTCTTGTACCTTGCTCTATTTATTGTGCTCATTTATATGCAATTAAAAATTAGCACGTGAATTCCATATTTGCTCCCTGTGTTCGACCTCGGACTTCTTTTAAATATTCGAGTTATAAATTTTATTTGTTGAGAGTGCTATTTAGGAAATATTACTTCAACGAAGCATCTTAAGGTCCTATCTAAATCCCTCTAACACCAGCCTTAGCTTTGGGTTTGCAGCGATGGTTTCTAAGGTCCACAATGACTACCTAGAGGTTCGTTGACCCTAGCGGTTAAAGCACATGTGCATAGACGTATCAAGTCTAGGCTTAGTTTGCCAGTGCATTTTTTGTAAGAGAGATAGAGAGGGATTTTTATTCTAAGAGTTTTCTCTCTTTTCTTTTATATTCCCTTACATCCCACATCGGATTGGCCCTAAACACGATCTATATCGGATTCCTTGACCCCACCATCAATCCTCAAAGGGTCCCTCACTTTCAATGCTTCGTGATAGCACCACCCATGGCAACCCCAGAACCCTGGCTTTCAACAATTCAGGATAGTGTCACCCATGGAGTTCTGTAGCTAAATTCAGGCCCTGCCAATCGACATTTCAAGATAATCCCACCCATGGCACCTGAACCAGCACAAGGTGCTTACATGCCCTAGATAGGATATTTAGATATCCTAAGAGACAAGCACCAAGGAGACGATATGTTATAATGAATCTTCGAGGGGAGTATTTTTCATTCCACCTCTCCACATCAAAAACTCGTCCAATAAACTTGTGTCTTCGAGTCGCTCCTAAGCTAGATCTTCGGGAAAACCTTTTCTAGAATGGAACACTTTTGGCATTATTTCTTCGTTAAGCGCATTAAACCAGACTGGTGTGTGAATTTTGGGTGCTTAGGTTACCAAGTCCTACAAACCAAAGGGCAAGCAATGGGGCTGAATAATCCTTGAGCCTTAGACTTAATACATCAGCCTCGCACTTTCCTCAACCTCTTAATGATTAATCTGGATCTTAACAAATACGTGAGTGTTTAAGCCCTAAACGAGGCACAAGAGGCCTAAGGTCAATACTCTTTACTTATCTCCTTGTCTCTAGCACTTCAGGACTTAATCCTTGTTTGATTTGGTCTAGAATTTAAGTAGATCCCATAATCTACTAAGACTATCAATTCTTTTTTATTTTGCTCCTTTGACATTCTTTGTATTTGCTCCTCAAGAAAGATTTTTCAATCATTTCACAAAATTTTCCTACCCGTTCTCCATATTTTTTTCAATATGTATTTTTTTATGAGAACCCCTCAGAGAATTGAATTTCCCATTTGTTTTGCACTTTAATACCCCCTATGCTAAGTTTTGCAACATCCTCATTATAAATAAGGTGGGTACGAATTCAGCTTAATTCAAAGATTAAAATAGGGTCAAAGGGTGGGTGAATGGGTCGGGATGACTATTGCAGATGATTTCAAGCTTTGATACAACTATTAAAGGTGGTGTTGGCTATTATATAGTCGGAACCCAAAAGCACAATAGGAATGTAACTTAAAAAGATAATTGGAAGGGTCTCGAGTTTTTGAAATGATGGGTTGCCTCCCGTTAAGCGTTAAATTCAATGTCTTCAGCCGAGCAGAAGGTGAATAAGGAGAAGGGGTGGTTGATTGGAGGAATTTTGTAGAATAAGCACCTTGATGAGTAGTTTGGTTGGTCCAACCAGGTGCTTCTTCAAGTCAATAGGCTGGTGATGCAGATCAAACCCAATCAGTCTGGTGGGTTGATGGATGTGAATCAATAGGTGTGGACCCACTAGACACTTTGTGGCTCGAATAGATATGGAAATATGAATCACAAGTTTGGCTGAATTAGCTCAGCTTGATTAAAGTAGGGGACCTCAAATGATAATGGATCTGTGGAAAATGTAGGAACCCTATTGGTGGGATCAGAGATGGACAGAATGTGGTTGTTGATCTGATCAGTGTTCGATTCCCGATCGAATAATGGTGGTGAATCATATGCAACCGGATTAGAAAGAGGTGTCAGAATAGAAGTTAATTCTGATGGCGGGTCGAGGTTAGGATCAGGTTTTGAAAGGTTTTGTAGGAGGTGTGGCTGCTTTGAACTCTAAATCATTAGCCTCAGAATCAGAATCAAAGAATGGATCATGGATATTGAGGTTGTAAACTGGCTCGTAATCATCTGGAAACAATGGTTCTCTGAAATCAGAGTACGATTCAAAATCATTGGAGAATTTGCAATAAACAGTTTCTGAACTTGATTCAAAATCAAGTTTTTACCACAATATAAATCCAAATGCATGGAGTTATCAACTTGACTTTGGTCTAACCTAGTCTCTAATTCCAAGCTCAAAGAGGTGTCTTTATTAGGCATAAGCTCAGGTTCAGGGCATCTAGGTAAGATCCAATCAAATCCCAATTCTTCCAACTCTTATTCTATATCGTAAATCAGTGTGACTTCTGAAAATTTAATTCATTCTTCTGGGGAACCTGGAGAGGTATAATCATCAAATATAGGCCCAAAATCATAATTCAGATCTAAAATCTGGTTTTTATCACATTGGGCCTCATGATCATCCCAAATAGGCTCAGATCTAGATTCTAGGTCAGGGATAGGAAGTGGTGAAATTCCCTACCAGGAGGGGTGACGTAATAAAATTGCGGAATTGAATATAATATCACAGAATAAACAAACAATCGCACAAGTACACAAAGATTTTTAGGTGGAAACCCAAACCGAGTGAAAACCACCACCTAACCCTCTCGAGTTAGGATTTTTCGATCAACCTAGTTGATCAAATCCGCTAACCGAATCACTTTAAAACGAGGGTGATTCAACCTCAGTACAACCACGCTACAAGTACGAGGGTAGCGTTCATCAACCCCTTCTCTCCACGAGAAGGATTTTGTCCCACGAAGGAGACGGGAATTCGCAAAGCGAATACCCAACCAAAATAACAAAGATAAAATAAAACAACAGGTCCTATAGAGCCAACAAAGTAATTAAGAACCTAGCTTCTATAGGAATAAGGAAACTCCCCTTTGCAAGGAGTGCGTCGAGGATGACGCGGGTGCATGAGCCACGCAACGGCGCAATGTCACTCTCGTGAACAACGGCGGGAGAGCGGGTGCGCGAAGACTTGATGCTCTCAAGAGAATGAAACTAGAGCTTGGAGAGCAAGGGCCTCAATTGGACACAAGAGAGTGGAAGTATGTTGCTTAAGTGTGTCTTATGTTTTTCTAAGTGTATATCTTGTGTGTCTAGGTGTGTAAAGGCTCCCCTCTATTTATAGAGGCCTTAGGAAGGCTTTGGAAGGCTTAGGAAAGGTTCTATAGCCGTTGGGTGCAAAGCCCAAGAGAATCAGGCCGAAATCAGGACAATGATTACACTTGACAGGGTTATCAGACGTCTAACTCTGGAATCAGACGTCTGGAAGGCCACTTTAAGACGTCTGATTTCAAGGTCAGACGTCTGATTCTATGCGGGTTTCTCCCTGACTTGAATCAGATCTAAACAGGGTTTTTGTACAAGTCCATCAGACGACATACAGGACATCTGGCACTAAGTCTGGACGTCTGGAAACGTACTTTTACTGTGGGAATTGATTTCCAAACGTTGCAACGGCTAGAAAATCTCTGAGAAGAGATTTTGGGTCAGCCGAGGCAAAACGGTCAATTATCAGACGTCTGGGAAGACCTATGGACGTCTGATAAGGCTCTAACGGTCATATTCTTGGGTGTCTGCTAAGTCAGCCAACGGTCCACTAATTGGACGTCTGGCAAATCCATCAGACGTCTTCTAAGACGTCTGGTATAAGGTCTGGACGTCTGATTTCATCGGACAGAACTAACTATGTCCAGCCTAACAGTTATCAGACGTCTGAAACAACAGTCAGACGTCTTAAAATACTTTATCAGATGTCTGATTTGTGAATTAGACGTCTGTAAAGTCTGTTTTAACCCTATATTGGTTTTCTAAGTGTTCTACAGAAAACCTAAGTATCCTAGGGTTGTGCCGGTGTTCCTAGGACTACTGTTAGGGTACTTTGAGGCTCTTTAACATAATTTTCTAAGGAAAATAAAGTGCAAGAAAGATAAAGATAAAAGTACATGAAAGGATTAAAAAGAATCTATCCTATTCTTCATTTCCTTCCATCTTCAATCTTTCGCTCCACGCGAACCTCCTCTGTTTTCCATCAAGCTCCTCCAATCCATCCTGGATGCGATCTCGAACTCCGTCTAAACACGTCCACATTTGCAATTGACCTGAAATCTAGGACTCAAATTGCAAATGTTAAATAACACGTGTTTTGTTATCATCAAAATAAATGATCGTGGTGCTCTAGCACCAACAAGTGGGTCATTAGAATCTGGACTTGGTCATATTGGGATGTCAGAATCATTCTCAAGGAATACCTTAACATTATATGGTACAGGAATTACATTCTCGAGAGATTCTAAGTTAGGCTCATCACAGGCATTTGGTAAATTAAGGCATGCTGGACTAGCTTCATGGCTTTCTATGGATATCTTGTAATCGGGAACTATTGTTTGCTTGAAATCGGGTTTTAAATCATTGCATTGCAGTATAGTTGAATCTCACAAAAAATAGATAAAACTTATACTCGAAAAAGTCTAAGGTCGTTCGTTGGGAGCAAGTAGGAATTTAATTCTCAAGATTGCAATATTAAACCATAGAGATAAGAAATTATGATCAGAAATCGATTCAAAATAATATAGCAATAATATCAAGTGTCAGACTGCAAAAAGAATGGAGTAAAATGGTGATTTGAATCACCAATGAAACTCAATAGCTACAAATGAAATAAACTCAAGTCAGCCATCTGATGGTAGGATTAGATGCCTTAAACGTCTAATTCCACACTACTCTGATTGTTCTTCTTTTCTTCTTTCACTGCTCTTCTTATTCTTCTTTCTCTGTTCTTGTGTTGCTCTTCTTCTTTTCCTCTTCTTTCTTTTTCTACTTCTATTCCTCTTCTGCTTCTCTCTCTGCTTTCTCTCTTCTTTTTTCTTTCTCTGCTCCTCTTCTTCCCTTCTTCTTTTCAAGCATAAGGGAAGGGTTGTTAGATTTGGCTAAGTGTTAGACAACTTCCCAAAGAACAAAACCCTCCTCTACCCCATGCAGATTCTCCTCCCTTTCTCTCCTTGGGTCACGCTCTCCCAAAGCCTTCAACAATACCAGGTATTCGGGTAATCAGACCTAGAGCACACCCGGGTTCAGGGCTGCGGGCGTGGGTCGCAGCTGAGGAGTGTACAAGGCTTAGGTGGGTTATCAGATCTACACTAGGTTCGCGGGGAGCGTGTCACAGACAAGGCACGTGAGGGGTGTGAGGGACTTATCACAAAATCAATTTATGCGATAGCGCCACTTCTAAATCTTCTGAGGTAGGACTATGTTGTCCCCCTTCTCTTCACATGCGACTGCAATGGAACTCTTCATCAATTGGGTCAGCTACTAAGGGTATCTCCCTCAATTGGAGACCTAGGAGTGTGCGTGTGATGAATCTGCTTGGCCTGGAGCTAAAACCTAGAGGGAAGGTGCCCTGGAGCAAGGTTGAAGCTTGCTCGAATCTCGGCTTTAATGGTGGAGGGGGCTGGTACCTGAAATCACAAATAAAGTCTTTCGACCGCATCAAAAAGCTCAGGAACGATCGTCGGAGCACGGTGAACTTGATCAGAGGGTTGGTGTGGCGTGTACGTGAATGACGAGGTCTGTTGACCTCATGAAGGGTGGTCGGATGTGGGCTTGCTTGCTGAGGTGTTCAGAGGGCAATCATTCTAACAAAGTTAGGGCTTTACTCCTGAGGTCGAGGCAGAGGTGTGGAGTGCGGGAGTGATTTTTTTGGGTTTCGCGAATTAAAATAGGGGTTATGAGTAACCCTTCATCGTAGTTGCAAAACTCATGATCAAATAAAATTTATAACTGAAACTCCAAGAGAGTCCCGAGTCGAACACAGGGAGGTGACGTTTACTTTAATTAAAAATCGCACTTTATTTTCTTTGCTTTTGGTATTTTAAAGTTTTGTTATTTTTTTGTGTTTTTGAAAGAAGACAAGCAGAATAAATCGCAAGAGATATGGAACAAATATGTTATATATCATGAATGTCTATTACAATAATCTACGAAAGCATAAAAAGAGAGGGAGGTGAGAAGGAATCTCCCGAAGCGGCTGTTCGATGAGACAACGGCGCCTAGCGGAAGCTCGGACGAAGGAGGTGAGGAGCGGGATGACGGAGGTGAGATGCAGGAGGACGTCGGGTAGAGGAAAGCTTCGGCGTGGCTCTGGAATGGAGGTGAGAAGACGGAGATGATTTGCTACCGGAATGGATGTGGGAGGACCACTCCAAGGCGACCTATGAATGGGGACGGGAAGATGGAGGAAAATTTGGTGAGGTAGAGGTTTGCTACACTAATAAGAGCCTTGGGAGCTTGAGAGTAAGCTCTAATGGAGTGTTGGTAGGCTTTCTAGAGCTTAAGAGTAGGTGGGAGTAGAGTAGGTAGAGATGGCTCGGAAGGGAGGGGGTGTAGGTCCTTTTATAGTGGAGGAGAAGAGGCTACAATAGATATGGGACTGATGAGGGCCTCATCATGAGCCCTAACTAGCTCATCTTGACCTAAGAAAGAGAATAAAAGCTCCTACATAACCTAGAGAAGGGCTTAATTCAAGGAATAAGTGTTCTGAGAAGAAAACATGAAAAAAAGGGTAAAACCGTAATTTTACCATTGCAGTACATAAATGAGATTTCTCAGAGGCAAAACATAAGTCAAATGGTCTGAATAAGATAAAAAGTGGGTTGGTTCAATCAGAAATGGGTTCATATACAATCTAGGAATTAAATGACATCTGGTAACCCTAAAATAGACTCGCTTAATTCAACAGGGTTCTGGTCAGGATAAAAATTAACTAAACCCTCTAAAATTCATGGAAAAATATCCCCTAGGGTTTAGAACCTTCAATTTGACCTTTGGAACCTATTTTGACCTATATTAGGGTCCTAGCTCATTAATTATTCTAATCTGGGTTTTTATGCAAAAAGTCTAATCAAACGTGGTCAAACCTAAATTCCAACTTCACCATTAGATTCCTTAGGTCCAAATTAGGTTTTTACCAAAATTTGGATCTAAGGGGAGGTCATCTTGACCTACTTTGCAAATTAGTACACCCAATTACATTTTGACCCCTATCTTTCAAAAACCATTGCACAGACCCCCCTAACTTCCTCACCACTCTTACAAGTAGGTCCCTCTACCATTAATAGGTAGAAATCCTACTCCAGTGAGGAATGGAGGGGGAATACTCCCTGATTCCTCAGAGATCTCCTCCCAGATTTGGAAGGGAGATTCTCTGAGGAATTCCCTTCCTTCTGAACTCGATCTTACTCTCTGATTTGCACCCAATCTCTCGTGCGAACGCATGAGAGATTTGGGTCTCTAACTGATTTCTTCTCCGGTGAGGACTCCCACACTTGGAAGCTTGTCTTCCAAGCACAGGAACCCCTGCCAGTGCCTATAAAATGACCCTCAACTCTAGCCGCACCTCCTCAGCTCGACTTGGCCAGATTTCCATCTCAATTTCTTCTTCTTCTCCTCCAACCAAGTGGTCCAGCGAGTCCCCCTCTTCTTTCTAGTCGCTCTACCACAGTACCAGTGGCAGAGCTGTCCTCACCATCCTCCACATCGTGCAACACCTGTGCGAGCATCCCTAGCCCCGTCGTCGCCGCCATCTTCCTCCACTAGATGCCTTCTTCTCCGGCGATAGCAGGTACTGCTAGCCACCCTCTCTCTCCCTTCATCCACTTAATTAGGTTATAACCATGATGAGACACTCATCATGATCTCTAATTACCCCTAATTAACTAGTCTTCCTAGTTAATTAGCTAAGGTTATGAATATATAAGGGTTAATTATAGAATAAGGGATATTTAGTTAAGGACCTTAAAATAAGTTTAAAATGACATTTTATCATTCAAATAACATTATTAATAATTTAGATAATAATTGGACTTGAAATCCTACTAATCATTCTCTTAATTAATAAGATAAGTAACTTAAATATAATGTATACCTAAGTATGTAATAACTTAAGTAATTTTACTTAATCTAATAAATTAATCTAAAATGGTCAAAAATGTAAATTCAAGGTGTAAACATAATATTTACCTTATTTACTAATATATATAAAAAGTTGAAAAAGATCTAAATTAAAATAAACCTTCAAAACCTAGGTTTATATTTTAGTCCTTAATTTTCATTACAGTCGAGTCCTTATATCTCACATAGGTCCTTAGGTTTTATTACTTCTAGGTCCCTTTTCGTCTTTTTCTTCTTCTCCAGCCAAACGAACGGCTGGCGGCAGAGAGTCATCACATCGCGCGATCACCGCCCTGCCAACATCATTCATCTTTGCCCAAGCTCCTACAGCTTGCGCTCACCACCTCCACTTGATCCATCGGTCTGGATTAACAGAAAATCCTATTCTTCAGTGGGAGTTAACCTCACCATCGTCGGAGACGACGACGGAGGTTAAGCTCCTCAAGCTTCTTCTTCGGATAGACCCCGCCCCTCTCTTCACCGCAAACTACTATAAATACCCCCTCACACCTCTGATTTTAGCAAGTTGGCTCCCTTCCCTCTTCTAATACTGCAGCCGACCCAATAGGCTATTCTTCCAAACCTCCGGCGAACCCCCATTCCATCTTCCGACTTCCTCCGTCCATCTTAAGTAGCTGAGGAAATTCGCCGTGGTCTTCCGCACCTCTGACAAAGGCGCCGACCCTAGGATTCCTCCGCTCCACCTCAAATACGCCCGTCGGAGCTCTTTCTTCAACCCTCTGATTTCGTCGTCCGCCATGAGACTTCGGCGGAACCCTATTGACCCCTTCATCCAGGTAACAGTAGACTAGGAGTAGGAGGAGTAGGCTAGCTTAGTTAGTTTACTTAGTTAGGTTAGAGTAATTGTAGAATTTAGCTTCATCTCTTCCAGCTCCGGCGAGTTCCTTGAGCTCGCCAGAGATCTTAATTTTGTCTTTTAACTCACTGTTCACTTTCTTTTAACTTCCATGTTCACTTCTAAATCACTAAATAGTTTAATTAGATCACCTAAATGCCTAATTCATATCTCACCTTCACTGACTACTTCACTGTCCATGGTGACAAAAGTCAGCCTAATTCCACCTTCATTGGGTTCTTTCATCACCTATCATCACTAATGAACCCTAATTGACTTTATATTACCTACTAATATCATCTATAATTAAACGCCCAAATTTAATTTAAGTTTCTGAGTTTGCTGTCCATGGCGTCTTAGGAACATTTCAAATTATAAATTAAATATATATTTATGATTAATAACAACTGTTGACTTGATTTAACTTCTCAATCGAGTAGTTAAATCAAGTCCTGAGTTTAAACCAATCAAATTTTTAAGAAACGAACTTACTGTCAAATCTTTTATTTCAGTGAACAAATGAAGAATTTGAAACAGAGGTTCCTTGTAACCTCAGAATCGTTTTTGGATTAAAAATAATTAATTTTGTCAATCTGTACATGCATTTTATATTTTCTGGACTCACCGAAGCTCCGACGAGCTCCGGCAAGTCAAAGTTGAGTTACAGCCTCTTAAACTTGCTAGGTAGCTCCAGAATGTTATTATAAGGATTACTGATCATTTTTAAGAAATTTGCTTGATGTTTCAAGCATTGGAGCTTAAGATTTAACTTCATCTTCCCCAACTCCAGTGAGTTGGAGAAGACTGTTATGAAGGATTTAGGAAGCACTTAATGAACTCAAAAGCTTCAGTGCGATGCACTGAAGCTACTTTAACTCTCAAAACATTGCAACTATCATTAATTTACTCTGTCGAACAAACACTTATTTTAGTTCAGGCGGTGAGCCTGAAACCCTAGAGATTAAGGGCAGAACTCAAAATTGAAGATCTGAATGAGTTCCAGATGATGAAGAGACTCTGATTGATGTGTTAATCTCTTAGGAAGAAGCTTTAAACAAAAAGTCAATTTTCGAGCTTCTACAGTCAAACCTAAGTCTGATAATGGTGTTCTTAGCTTTGATTGAAGAATTGAGATGTGGAAATTGCTTCTGAGATTCTGTTTGATGTTTTTAGAAAGAGTTAAGTAAGCTCAAATGATGTAATGTGTGAAAACTATGTTCTTGTTAATTTGGGTTACTCTTGAACCCAAACCAACAGAAGCACTATTCTGTTGAAATTCAAACCTAAAACCTACCCATATTGATTAGTTAAAACCCTTAGAATTAATCTAAATAGATTAGGAACACTTTAAAGTGTCTGTTGCACTTGTTGAAAACTGAAAATTAACCTCTGAAGTTTTCAGAGAAGAGAAAAGCTTCTCTGCAAGTTCTGTAGGTCTCAAGAGCTTAAAATCTATCCTAACAGAAGCAGAATTGCTTATATAACATATACAAACCTTTAAATAGATGAGATAAGTCCATCTGAGGACTTCCCTAAGTTAAAACACTCTCCAGACTTTTATAAAACCCGTAGAAACCCCCGATTTCATCCCTTAAATTGAAAAGCCAAACATCAATAAAACATTAAATTGACCTTAAAATTGAATAGATTGCCCTTAGAGCTTTCCAACGAACTTTAAATCATCCAATTTGGAGCTCTAGGCAGAAAGTTATGATCGATTGAATTCGGGTCTGGAAGGGGTAGCTTTGTCCCACCTCGGATATCCACGAGCGCGCGCCTAGGCATAAAACTATTTTGTTCCAATGGCTATGCAGTCGTCAAGCGCAAGGTGCACCGGTTCCAATTCTGATCTGATCTGAGCATTGTTCCGAGAGTGTGGGCATTGGCCTGCGGGTGTGTGCGCCCTTGGGGGAGTGTGTGAGGATGTGAATATGTGCCCTGGGAGGGCGAGTGTGTGGCCTGGGAGGCCAGGTTGAGCCAATGTGGCTTGTGACTGTGAACCGATTAAGAAATAAATCGAAACCAACATAATGAAGATTAGGCGAGGACCGAGTAGGGTTTGGTCCAACCCTGGTCTCAGGGTGCTGTGTATCCTCGAAAGGGCCTCGCTGCAAATACAAAAGCTTTTGGTTTAAAAAGTAAAAAAAAACCCGGTTCAGCTGAAAGCTTAAGGAAAGAGAAGCTGCTGAAGGATGCAAAGGCTAAGGAAGAAAGGAGTGCGGACGCTAAGAAGTGTTAAGGAAAGACTAAGGAACAAAAGAAAGAAACTAAGGGAAGAAGAGAAGGTAGGAACAACATAAGAAGAAAGAGAGCTCGACAGAGAAGAGAATAAGAGAAAAAAAATGAAAGAAGGAAGAAGATATGAGGCTGTAGAGAGATGAGGAGATAAATGAAATTTATCTTGCATACTTTTTCTTCTTGATTGTAAAAGTCATGCTTTAATTGGATAATTTTCTAATTGCCTTAATGAAATAAAATTAGAAAAAAATAGCATGTTTACTTGTTAATAAAGTATAACATTTTGAGTAAATATGTTTGCATATGGAATTTTGTATGTTCTTTATAAGTTAAATATTTTGACAAAATTCATGTTTTTAAAATTAAACTAGTTTTACTTCCTAAACTTAAAGAGATAAAAGGAGATTGGTGAATTTGGAGAAAAATTATTATGCCTCCCAGTGAACGACCTAGGCTCAACCAGTAAAAATTTCTAAAATGTTAGGGTTAATTTGACCCTATACTACACAATCGACACAACTTCGAGTTAACCGAAGTGATTTCTTCTACTCTTAATTAAGTGAAATTAACTTAATTACTGAGTTGAGTGAAAGACATGCACCAAACCACTCGTCTCTATCCCCTCTTCAATTCCCCCCAACCTATTTCACAAAACACCCCTCGACAGCCACTGTCCACCACCATCTTCCCTATCTCCGGCCAACTTCCGGTGAGACGCAGTCGTCATTCCACAACTCCACACGTCTCGCCACCAACCCCACAACCTCTACCACACTCCACTGAACATCATCCACCCACTCACAGACTACCTACACCACCACAAGCGCCCCCCGACCTAACCCATAAATCCGACCACAGAGCGACCTAGGCACGCAGGCCTAGGCCACCCCGCAGCTTGCCACCGATCACCTCACCTTCGCCGTAACACGGTGAAGGTCCTCCTGTGGTCTGATAGAGCCGCAAGGCCCTGTGGTAAGAGCACCAGCCACCATTAGCAACTGCTCGAGAAGGTCGCAAGCTTGCTCCAGGCTGAAGCACTTCAGGGTCCCAGGTCCAAAAGGCTTGGGGCAGTCTCACGCATTCAACTACCTAGGCAATTAGTGCTATGAGGCCTGCAGCTGCAGCAATTGGAAGAAAGAACTCCTGCGGGCATGCAAGCAAAAGCGGGTGGTACATTAGTCTAACCTCGTAAACGTCTGAGTGAGGCGCACGCAATATATTGAATTTATGTTTTAGTCTCTTCGCCTTGAGACACACATGGGGTGAGGTCCCTCACCTATACACACCTCGTCCGTGAATTTGATCCCGCAGACCTAGCAACCCGACCCGACTATCCTACCGAGCACTCCTCGCGCACTACACCCATGTCGGTGCGCCTGGACCAGAGAACGCGACCCAACCCGATTACCCGGCTCTAGGAGAGCGTACTGAAGAGAGATATATAGAGAGAGAGAGACACGAGTGTGGGTAGAGGGGTAGGTTTTGCTCTTCGATTTGTGCAAGGAAGAAGAAGGAGAAGGAAGGCACAGCTAAAGTGAAGCTGACACTTAGCTGCAAAAGGAAGAAGGAAGGAAGGCTAAAGAAAGAAGACTCGCAATGGAAAAAGAGAAGGAAAGACAAGGTAGAAGGAAGAGGCGAAGCCAAAGAGAAGAGGAAGTCAGAGAGCTAAGGCTGAAGAAGGAAGAAGAAAGGGAAAGACAAGCAGAAGTAGAAGAAGAAGAAAAGCTGAAGCCAAGGGAAGCAGAGATAAGGAAAGAAGAAGAAGAAGACCCACAGGGAAAAAGAAAGGGAAAGACCAGCAGAAGAAGAAGAAGAAGAAAAGCTGAAGCAGAGCTAAGGAAAGAAGAAGAAGACCCGCAGAGAAAAGGAGAAAGAGAGCTGCAGAGAAGAAATAAGGAAGAAGAAGCAGACGGCCAAAGAAGAACAGAAGAAAAAGAGGAAAATCAGAGAAAGAAAGTCAGAACAAAGAAGAGAAAGCAGACAGGAGATGACATAAGAGAGAGTTAAAAGAGAACATCTTTTTAAGATGTCTAATCCCATGATCAGATGTCCAATTTCTCTATTTTTGCCACAATTAACTTTTAAACTCATGCATTTATATTCTGAATTAGGTTTTGAATAATTAAGTGTTCAATTACATTATTGAGATTAGTGAATAAATTCCAATTGCTCCCTGTGTTCGACCTCGGATACTTAGGCTTTCGAGTTGTAAATTTTTATTTGTTTTCGCGGAGAGTTCATCTATATTACAACGAGATATTTATTAAAACACGATCTAGCCATGTCAACATTTTGGCGCCGTTGCCGGGGAGCAACACGCAATTTATCACTAATTTCTACATTCTTTTTTATCATATTGAACACTAACTTGCCCTACTTTGCTTTGTTGTGATCTTGCAGGTATTTCATGAGAAGATCCCTCTCGCAAGTCAACTACTCCAGGGCAGGTAATTTCTTTTCTTCCTTAAACCATCCCCTAATCCTTGAAAGACAAAAGGAAGCATTTAATTTAGGAATCAATTGCCTTCTTTCTATAGTAATCACCATCTTTAAGGCAAACGTTTCCTGATTTTGCGAAAATTTTTTCAAATCTTCTTGAAGTTGGAGCGATTTTTTTGCGATTCTATCCCACAAAATTCATGTGCCTAATAGAAATCACGCTTAATCTCTGCGGGCAACACACTTCTTGCTTTTAAGTCCAAAGAGAATTTTTGGGAAAAAGAGGATTGGAAATAGAACCAAATTAGGGTTTCTACAGTAGGGTCTTGGAGTGCTAGTCATACATGCCTGTATAAAAGGAAATGAACCCTCCCGCATCAGTGTGCGACCCAAGCCCTTGATTGAAGAGATCTAAACAAGACAAACCCTAAAATTTGAGCTCTAAAATCACCTAAATCTTAAAATCTTCGACCTAATAAATTTGGAGTCAAATCAGAGTGATCTCTAGGTCCCAAGCCTAGAATCATTCTGCCATCTATAGGACAGGTTAGGTGAAGTTGACCCCTTGGGTCAACCAACCTTCAAATTAGTTCACAACATCAAAACATCTAAAGTTCAAGTGAAAACCCTAAAACACCTTTCAAATAAAAGTGATAGACTTAAGAGGTTGAGGTCCCCATTCTGGTCTACCTGGAATCTCAGTGACAAGAGAGGTTGGGTTGGGGAAACCCTATAACCCGTGGGGACGCTCTACCGTGTAGAGATCTTTGCGGGACTCTCCCTCTCTGGCTGCCCAGGTAATTCTCAGGTGGACGACCTTCTGATCCAGGGGTATCATCTGCCCTGAACCTCCATAGTCATCCAAATGTCTTTGAGTGTCTTGATTGGGTCAAAAACATCTCCAGTCCCTCATCTTTTCTCTTAAGAGCACACACATACATTTTCACGGGGACTCGTTATTCATATATAATCGCTTCATAACTTGATTCTACATCTTGATTCCACCACCTGATCCAAATATGCAGCCAAACCACTTAGGACTACCATTCAAGAAACCTGAATATCAGAGATCCATGAAAGACAGCATGATTGAGGATGCCCTGAAATTCTATGAAAAAGAAGACGAAACCTCAACACCAATAGAAAACATTCAGGTTGATGTCCCAACAACCACAACCTTTATCATAACTTGTGCCCAAGTACTATTGGCAAAAGCCACAAAAGGATCAACCCGAGACTTGCTCATCACAGGATACATTGAGATAGAAAAATTGCACAATCTTGAATACCTTCAATGCATGACAAATCCTCGACTTTGGAAGCAACACCAAGATGATCTTGAAAAATGGGAAAAGATAATGAGATTATTAAAACAAATTATCGACCAGAAATACCCGTATATACCACAAACAGAGGATGAACCATCTTGGGACAACATCGAGGATCAATCTGATCTCAGGATTGAGGCACAAAATGGTTGTGGATTCCCAACCTAGATGGAGTACAATGTGCCTGATATTGAAGAAGGTTGGGAAGTTCCAAGTGCAGGAGAACACAATGTTGAGCCCATTCTAGACCATGAATCACCAGGCTTAGAATCCCAAAACTCCTGCAATAAAGAGAGTAGAACTGAAACTCTCGAGGGTGTCAATATTGCCTCTTATTCTGATAAGGTGACCCTCGAAGGTTATTCAACCCACATCCTAAGCCCAGAATCTAGATCTGAGACCTATTGGGAAGATTTTGAGGCCCCATATGTGGAAGATCAATCTTTCAATGAAGAATATGATTTTGGGCCTCTATTTGATGAATATCCCTTGCCAACATCCTCAGAGGAACCAATCGACTTTTTGGAAGTCATGCCAATTTACGATACAGAAACTGAGGAGTTGGACGAGTGGGGTTTCAATTGGGTCTGTCCTACCATCTTAGAACCTGAGCCTCTACCAGATAAGGACACCTTTTTAAGCTCAGAATTAACATCTAGGCTAGACCCTAGTCAGGCTGCTAAATCTACAGCATATGATTTATTCTATGGCGGAACTCATGATCTTAAATCTCATTTAGATTTTGACTTTTGCAAATTCTCCGACGATTTCAAATCTAACCATAACAACAAAGAAAATCTGCTTCCTGATTATAACAAGCCAATTAAAGCCACCTCCTCCACATATACAGAACCGATCAAAACCCGTTATCTACCCCGACTCGCAACCGATCTTAATTTCTATTTTGATTCACCTCTCATTGAGCCGTTTGCAGATGATTCAACTCCACATCTATACCAGGTATTAGGTATTGATCAAACTGAAAAACATGTACCATCATTCTCTGATCACCCCTGTAGGGTTTCCACACCATGCACTGATTATTTTTTGGAACCCTACTTTGACCAAGCTGACTCGACTCAGCCTAAACCCGAGTTTTCACTTCCATATCCATCTGGGCCACATTGCATATGGTGGGTTCTGCATCTGTTGATCTACATCTATCAACCCACTAGACTAATTGGGTTTGGGCTGCATCATCATCCCACTGATCTTAACAAGCACCTGGTTGGACCAACCAGGCTCTTAATCAAGGTGCTTGTTTTACAAAATTCCTCTGATTTGACCACTCCCTCTCCACCCCATTTTCCGCTCGGCTGAAGGCGTTAAATTTAGCGCTTAACGGGAGGCAACCCATCATTCCAAAAACAGAACCCGTCTGATTATCCGTCTGTACTCCACATCTATTGCACCTTGAGTTCGCCTTAGATAGTTGATCCAACCTCTGGTACACATACCAGAGCTTGAAATCATCCGCATCAGTCATTTCCGACCCGGTCACCCACCCGATGTATCCTATTCTAAGTCCCTGACCTCAACACTATTTCACACCCTCCATTTACAATGAGGACATTGCAAAACTTAGGCATGGGGGGGTGATAAAGTGCATACATACAGAACCAAGAAAAAGTTAGAGGGATTCTCACAAAAAAGTCACATATGTCAAAAACACAAAAAAATGAAAAATTATGAAAAAGAACAAAAAAATGGAGGGAGGAAATTTTGTGAGCCACATAATTATAAGGAGGAGAAAAAGAGCAAAAATGACAAAATGGAGCACAAAATGAAAAAGAAAAAGAGATAATCATTAGTAAGAGATTAAGGAATTAACCGAAGTTCTAGACCATATCAAGGAAAAAGAAGAATGAAAGAAAAGTGCTAAGGAGACAAAAAGAGATTAGCAGGAGCGCTGATCTTAGGCCTCTTAGGCTAGATTCTTTAGCTTAAAAGTTCACATATCCGCTAAGATCTGGATAATCCTCAAGAGGTTAGGGAAAATGCAAAGCTTAAGTATTAGGTCTAAAGCTTAGGAAGTATTCAGCCTCGTTAACTAACCTTCAGTTTGCGGGATTCGGTAACCTAAGCACCCTAATTCACACACAGTCTGGTTCAGTGCGCATAAATATCAAAATCACGCAAAAAGAATTTCAATGTTCTAAAAAAGTCACCTAGATTAAGAGTGGCCAATCAACACAAGTTGATTTGGATGAGTTCCTAGCGGGGAGAGGTGAGAAATTTCCCTCGAAGATGCGTAACAACATATCATCTCCTCGGTGCTTGTCTCTTAGGATATTTAAATATCCTACCGGGGGCATGTAAGTACTCTGCCAGTTCAGATACCATGGGCGGTATTATCATGAAATGTCGATTTCCAAGGTCTGAATTCGGCCACGGAATGCCATGGGAGGGATTATCTCGAAGTCTCAAAAGCCATGGTTCTGGGGGTTGCCATGGGCGGTGCTATCTCGAAGCATCGATTGCCAGGGACACTTGAGGATTGATGATGGGGACAAGGAATCCAATACAAACCGTGTTGAGAAGCCAATCCGAAGCTAGAAATAAAAAGAAAAGAGAGAGAGAGCTCTCCAAACAAATAAATCTTCTATCTCTCTCTTACAAAAAATGCACTGCAAACTGAACCTAGGCTAAAAATGTCTCAAGCACGGGTGCTTTAACCGCGGAGTCTAACAAACCCTAGGATAGTTTCTACAGGCCTTAAAAACCTTCGCAGAAGACTGAGGCTAAAGCGGGTCAGGTCCGGATTTTGGTTGATACTTGAGTACCTCTAGGCCTACTGTCGGCATTTTGACCTAATCACAAATGAAAAAGAAAAGCACTTATCACAACTGATGACAGACACTAAGGGTCTAGAACAGAAGTTAAAACCTTAAAATTTTACTAAGGGACTAGCAAAAGCTAGGCATGGGGGTATGATGAGAGTGTCATCATGAGTCCTAACTAGCTCATCTTGACCTAAGAAAGAGAATAAAAGCTCCTACATAACCTAGAGAAGGGCTTAACTCAAGGAATAAATGTTCTGAGAAGAAAACATGAAATAAATGGTAAAACTATAATTTTACCATTGCAGTACATAAACAGGATTTCTCAGAGGCAAAACATAATTCAAATGGTTTGAATAAGATAAAAAGTGGGTTGGTTTAATCAGAAATGGGTTCATATGCAATCCAAGAATTAAATGACATCTGGTAACCCTAAAACAAACTCACTTAATTCAACAGGGTTCTGGTCAGGATAAAAATTAACTAAACCCTCTAAAATTCATGGAAAAATATCCACTAGGGTTTAGAGCCTTCAATTTGACCTTCGGAACCTATTTTGACCTAGATTACAGTCCTAGCTCATTAATTATCCTAATTTCGGTTTTTATGCAAAAAGTCTAATCAAACGTGATCAAACCTAAAATCCAACTTCACCATTAGATTCCTTATGTCCAAATTAGGTTTGTACCAAAATTTGGATCTAAGGGGAGGTCATCTTGACATACTTTGCAAATTAGTACACCCAATAACATTTTGACCCCTATCTTTCAAAAACCATTGCACAGACCCCCTAACTTCCTCGCCACTCTTACAAGCAGGTCCCTCCGCCATTAATATGGGGAAATCCTACTCCGACGAGGAATGGAGGGGGAATACTCCTTGATTCCTCAGAGATCTCCTCCCAGATTTGGAAGGGTGATTCTCTAAGGAATTCCCTTCCATCTGAACTCGATCCTACTCTCTGATTTGCACCCAATCTCTCGTGCGAACGCACGAGAGATTTGGGTCACTAACTGATTCCTTCTCTGATGAGGACTCCCACAGTTGGAAGCTTGTCTTCCAAGCACAGGAACCCCTACCAGTGCCTATAAAATGACCCTCAACTCTGGCTGCACCTCCTCAGCTCGACTTGGCCAGATTTCCATCTCAATTTCTTCTTCTTCTCCTCCAGCCAAGTGGTCCAGCAAGCTCCGACGAGCCCCCCTCCTCTTTCTAGTCACTCTTCCACAATACCAGTGGCAGAGCTATCCTCACCATCCTCCTCCGCATCGTGCAACACCCATGGTAGCATCCCTAGCCCTGTTATCGCCGCCATCTTCCTCCACTGGATGCCATCTTCTCCGGCGACAGTAGGTACTGCCAGTCGCCCTCTCTCCCCCTTCATCCACTTAATTAGGTTAGAACCACTCATCTCTATCCCCTCTTCAATTCCCCCCAACCTATTTCACAAAACACCCCTCAACAGCCACTGTCCACCGCCATCTTCCCCATCTCCGGCCAACCTCCGGCGAGACACACCCGTCATTCCACAACTCCACACGTCTCGCCACCAACCCCACAACCTCCGCCACACTCCACTCAACATCATCCACCCACTCACAGACTGCCTACACCACCACAAGCACCCCCCGACCTAACCCATAAATTCGACCACAGAGCGACCTAGGCATGCACGCCTAGGCCACCGCACGCCTAGGCCACCCCACAGCCTACCACCGATCACCTCACCTTTGCCATGACACGACGAAGGTCCTCCTGTGGTCTGATAGAGTTGCAGGGCCCCTTTTGTGTCATGCAGGATCTAAGCACCAGCCGCCATTAGCAACGTCTCGAGAAGGTCGCAAGCTTGCTCCAGGCTGAAGCACTTCATGGTCTCAGGTTCAGAAGGCTTCGGGCAGTCTCGTGCATTCAGCTGCCCAGGCAATTAGCGTTGCGAGGCCTACAGCTGCAACAATTGGAAGAAAGAACTCTTGCGGGCGTGCAAGAAAAAGCTGGTGGGACATTAGTCCAACCTCGTAAACGTCTGAGTGAGGCACATGCAATATATTGAATTTATGTTTTAGTCTCTTCGCCTCGAGACACACATGGGGTGAGGTCCCTCACCTATACACACCTCGTCCGTGAATTTGATCCCGCGGACTTGGCAACCCGACTCGACTATCCTACCGAGCACTCCTCGCACACTACACCCACGTCGATGCACCTAGACCCGGGAACGCGACCCAACCCAATTACCCGGCTCTAGGAGAGCGTATTGAAGAGAGATATACACACAGAGAGAGACGCGGGTGTGGGTAGAGGGGTAGGTTTGCTCTTCGATTTGTGCAGGGAAGAAGAAGGAGAAGGAAGGTACAGCTGAAGTGAAGCTGACACTTAGTTGAAAAAGGAAGAAGGAAGGAAGGCTAAAGAAAGAAGACTCGTAGAGGAAAAAGAGAAGGAAAGACAAGGCAGAAGGAAGAGGCGAAGCCAAATAGAAGAGGAAGTCAGAGAGCTAAGGTTGAAGAAGGAAGAAGAAAGGGAAAGACAAGCAGAAGTAGAAGAAGAAGAAAAGTTGAAGCCAAGGGAAGTAGAGCCAAGGAAAAAAGAAGAAGAAGACCCACAGGGAAAAAGAAAGGGAAAGACCAGCAGAAGAAGAAGAAGAAAAGCTGAAGCAGAGCTAAGGAAAGAAGAAGACCCGTATAGAAAAGGAGAAAGAGAGCTACAGAGAAGAAACAAGGAAGAAGAAGTAGACGGCCAAAGAAGAATAGAAGAAAAAGAGGAAAATCAGAGAAAGAAAGTCAAAACAAAGAAGAAGAGAAAGCAGACAGGAGAAGACATAAGAGAGAGTTAAAAGAGAACATCTTTTTAAGATGTCTGATCCCATGATCAGACGTCCAATTTCTCTATTTTTGCCACAATTAACCTTTAAACTCATGCATATATATTCTGAATTAAGTTTTGAGTAATTAAGTGTTCAATTACATTATTGAGATTAGTGAATAAATTCCAATTGCTCCCTATGTTCGACCTCGGATACTTAGGTTTTCGAGTTATAAATTTTTATTTGTTTTCGCGGAGGGTTCATCTATATTACAATGAGATATCTGTTAAAACACGGTCTAGTCACGTCAATAGGGACCATTAGCAACCTCAAAGCCATCGCTGGAAGTGTCGCTGTTGGCAGCTCATGTTCACTAGCATGCGCAACTAGCCTTGCGCCCGTGAACAATTAGCGATGGCTGTAAGCTTCAATAAATATCCGCCAAGCTGTCGATGAAGATCCACCCGCTGCTTACGCTCCACTAGTGTTGCATAGTGCACTCTCTTTGTCGCACGCGCACACTCTCACACTGGCACTACGTTGTGTGCATGCGTGCCTCCACGCGTACACGCGCACCCACGCTACCGAGCGCATGCAGTAGCACGTGCGTGCGCATGGGCAGCCTGGGCTATGCCACGTGGCGCAATCTGGGTCGTCCATCTTCTTTTCATTGTAGGGGCTTCTACAGAGGTCGAATTGAGTCAATTTTTGCACGGTTGTCCGTGTGGTCGGATTTGTCATTTAAAGCTCCATATTATGTCACCTAGTTCCTTGGCCATTGATCTTCCTCGAACTGCATATGGTGCTACAGGACTTCAATCGAGTCGATTTCAGAGGCGTTGGACTCTGATCGTCATCTTGATTAAATTTGTATGGTCGGATCGTCAATCCGAGGTTCCAAAATAAATATCCTTCTCTCCTGACCACAAAAAGGATGCAATTAACCTAAATTATATACAACTACTCTAAATGTAGAATGATGCATTCTATGCAATATTTATAACATGAAATGCAAATCTAAGCCTAGGAACAAGCATGAATAGGTATTTTACCCTCAATAATTATGTCTACATCATACCCCCATGCCTATCTTTTGCTAGTCCCTAGCAAAATTAAACTACATGCTACGTATAAAAATAGAATTAGGATTCAATCACTTAAGCCTAAGTCGTTTATTAACAATGGAAAATTTCAACTAAGGTCCTAAACAACGAAAACTCAACAGTACCCATGTGCCTGCCAAAATGCAAACCACCCAAGTCCTTGCCTTATTTGAAAAGGGAAGATACATTTTTTAATTTTTCTTCATTTCTAATTTTTTTGTACTTTTGGAGTTTGAGAGTTCCGGGATAACTTTTTACGGCTACCCGACCCACACAAGACTCGAAAAGGACTCTAAGTGTTAAGCATCTAGTGGAAAGAGTGAAAGACTCACTAGGCAGCCATTGAAATAGACTTCGGGTTTCTACGACCCTAGGTGACCTTGCCTAAAGGTTTATCTTTTCGAACGGTAGCTTTCTTCCTACTTCTTTTATTTATGGGGTCAACACAAAGGCGAACCTAGTATATGTCTCCCCGATTTATTCTACTTCCCCGCTTCTTCCCTAAGTGTTTTGGGAATTATTGTGCATTTTTATGAGCTGGGCTCTGGACAACCGTCCAATGGGTTGTTACCCACGACAACTTGCCAGCCATACTCTTGTCGTGAAGTGTGGTTTTATTTATTTTTTCTCCTTTTTCTATTTTATTTATTTTTCTTTTTCTTTTTTCTTTTTTTTTTTAAGTAGGTGACTTCCCTGCTCTAAGATTTACCTAAGGGCAGTACAACGAAAATGGTCTTATGGCTAGGCTCTGGACAACCGACCGATGAGCTATTACCACCGACAACTTGCTAGCCATACCACCCTAGATGGTTCATTAGCTACCCAATTTCCGAAGAAACCACCAAAAAATGAGTCAGTGCTAAAAGTGTGTAAATGCTTAGGCTTAAAGTCCCCCCAAATCAGAGGGCCAATTGATAAGTTGCATACTTATCTTCCCAATTTATTTACAAAATTAAAATGAACTTTAATTGGCAAGGACTCGAGACTAAATCCACATTCAAGTGGACACCCGGGCTAATTAAGCCTGAAGACCTGAAGAGTCTAAGTATCTAGCCCTTATCGTATCATTTCCTAAAGTAATAACTTCCAAATGCCTTAGTTCTCTTCTCCTAATTCTTTTTTTTAATCTTTTTATAAGAAACTAAAAGAAATTCTATGGAGTTAACAAAATGATCTCAGGAATTGATTATCCACCCCCCATGCCTAAATGATGCAATATCCTCATTGTAAAAACAAAGACATGAAAAAGGTGGAGTAAATAGAATATCACTTGAACATCGTGAGGAATCCGGTCAGCTCCACAGAGGACGTGAAATATAAACACGTGCTAAATTTAATGCCTTTAGCTAGGCATAAAATACATACAAGGAAGAAATTGAGAATTCACAAGTGCAGGTCAAAATCAAAATCAAAAGTTGATCTTGAAACTCGTCAGTAGAAGATGTCCACAGATGTGGACCAAGTTATGATGCAGATCCATGCCCCAGAGTCGAGTGGTTCTAAGGTTCTTGATGAAAATCACCCAAAATCAAAGATTGTTGTATTTACGGGGCCAGGCTTGTGGTTTGGTGGTGTGCAACCCAAGACTAAAGTGTCGGACAAAAAGTAGATTTGATTTACAAGATTCAGATGTCCACTTAACGTTCAGATCAGAAAAATAATCAATTATTTCGAGCTTGGGTTGCACATGAAAGATATCATAAGGGTCATGGTAGAAAGTAGGTGGTTCTATGTCAATAGGAACCCTTAAATCCAAAATCAAAGTTCCCTCAGAATTAGCTTCCCAGATTTTTAATTCCAACTTCCTATCCTCCGAAATCAATGTTTATGGGACCTCCAAATCATTGTACACCCCATCTAAAGTACCCAAGTCCAAAAATCGTGGTTGAATCAAGATTAACTTGGGCATAATGATCTCAGAAGTCGGCTCTTCGGGGTGCAGGTGAGGAATGGGGCTATTGATTGAATCTTTTAGTAAATGAGGATTCGAATTTTATAAGTTACCCCAACCAAATCCAAATCTTTAATGAATGGCCTATTGATGGGAACACCATCATGAGCCCTAACTAGCTCATTTTGACCCAAAAAAGAGAATAAAAGCTCCTACATAACCAACTGGAGGTCCTAACTCAGGGAATAACTCTTCAGAAAGAAAAGCAAGAAACAAGGGGTAAACTACAATTTTACCATTGCAGTGCAACAATGGGATTTCTCATGGGCTAAACACAGATCAAATGGTCTTAACAAGATAAAGAGTGGGTTGATTCAAACAGAAAAGGGTTCATGTGAATTCTGAGAATTAAATGACTTCTTATAACCCTAAAATAGACCCACTTAATTTAACAAGGTTCTGGTCAGGATAAAATTTGCCTAAACCCCTCTAAAATTCATGAAAAAATATCTTCTAGGGTTTATAACCTTCAATTCAGCCCTTAGGATCTATTTTGACCTAAACAGGGGTCTCAGTCAAATGTTTGCCCTAAATTGGGTTTTTGTGTAAATTACCTAATCAAACGTGGTAAAATCTAAAATCCAACTTTACCATTGGATTCCTTAAGTCCAAATTAGGTTTTTACCAAAATTTGGACCTAAGGGGAATTCACCTTGACCTACTTTGCAAATAGGTCCAACCTAATTACATTTCTACCCCTAACTTCTAAAAACTTCTGCAGAAACCCCATAACTTCCTTGTCGTTCTTTGAAATTAGGTCCCTCCACCATTACAGCGGAGGGAATCCTACTCCGGCGAGGTATCAAGGGAAAGAACTCCCTGATTCCTTAGAGAATCCCTTTCAAAATTGGAAGAGAGATTCTCTGAGAAATCTCCTCTCATGTGAACCCATTATCAAGCCCTAATTCCTACCTAATCTCTCATGCGAACACATGAGAGATTTGGGTCTCTCTGAGTTTCCATCTCTGGCGACATGACCTTGCTTGGGAGCTTGGCTTCCAAGCACAAGGCCTCCTGCTAGGGCCTATAAAAGCCTGCCCAGATCAACCTACAGCCTCTAAGCTTGAAATTGGCCTGACATACCCCCTAATTCTTCTCTTCCCCCTCCGATCAACAACCCAACAAGCTCCGACGACCCTTCTCTCTCACTCTCATCGCTTTTCCATAATACCAGTGGCAGAGTTCTCTTTATCCTCTTTGTTTGCGTCGCACCGCACCAGCCGACGTCCCTACAACCCCCTCATCATCGCTGTCCTCCTCCCATTGGGTACTTCGTCTCCGGCGACGGTAGTACGAGCCGGCCGCCTCCTCTGCATCCCCCTTTGTCTATCCACCCTTAGTTAAGTCCTCTCTCTCTTCTCATCATTTTCCTATCTTTTATTCTTGCAAATATGCCTCGACACTCGCGAACCACCACCACCTTCTCCACCTCCATCCAGACCTCCGGTGAGGTGTTCCCGTCGCTCCACGCCTCCATCCGCCTCGCCAACTACCTCACGAGCACCACCACACCTCACTGACACTAACCCCTCACTCCACTCACCACACCAAGCCCCCAGAACGCCCCCCGAACACATCCACTTTCGCACGCTCCGGCCACCCCATGCCATGACGACCACCGCACCACCTTCGCCATGTTCAGGCAAAGCCCCCTATGTTTTCTGACGAGGCTATAAGGCCATTTTCTTGCTGACACGGTTTGAGGCCTTTGTCACCATTGACGAAGCAAGAAGCTTGCTTGGGAGCTTCACCCAAGACTCCTTGCTCCAGGTAGTAAGTCCCAGGTTGCGTGGATTCCTTTCATGCACATCTTCAGCCCAGTAATTGGCATTGACGCTCATGCAGCTGCTGCAATCAGAGGAGACATCTGCTGCGGGTGCTCACGACAAAGGTGGGACAACATAGTCCCACCTCGGAAGTGGGGGAGCAGAAGCAGCCAAATAAAGTGAAAAAGTGACAGGGGCTTATCACCTCCTAACCATGGGGTGAGGTCCCACTAGCCCTCACTGCCTCGTCCATGACCCCACTGCCTGCGAACCTAGCCCTGACCCATATACCCGACTAGCCTGCACTCCTCGCCCACCACGCACGTCGGTGGGCCTGGTTCCGGACAAGCATACTCGACCCGATAACCCGAGAAGGCTCTGGGAGAGCGAGCCTAAGAGAGAAGGAAGAAGAGAGATCGCAGGGGAGGGTAGGGGTAGGTTTTGCTCTCAGGAGAAGAAGAGGAAGCCAAGGAAGGAAATGGTGGAAGCCAGAGAAGCTAAGGAAGGAGAAGGCAAGGCTGAAGAGGAGCTAAAGTCAAAGACAAAAGGAAAGGAGAAAGAAGAGGAAGAAGAAGACAAGGACCAGAGCAAAGAAAGAAGAAGAAGGAGATTAGAGACAGACAGCCAAGCAATTGAAGCACTGTAGCAATTTCATATTTATGACGTCTGATTTTCAAAATCGGACGTCCATATTTTTTGCGCTTCTCCCTTATACATTGACATTGTGTTTTTCACTATACTTTGATTTTCATTACATATTATATTCAATCTTAGAATTGTGTTCTTGATTTTTAGACCCCAATTTGCTCCCTGTGTTCGACCTCGGATTTAAAACTTTGAGTAATAAAATTCATTTTTTTTCGAGCAATTTCAACTATACTACGACGCATTGATTTTACATTGATCTTACCTCAACTAAAACATTTTTGCTCCGTTGCCGGGGAGCAACGAGCGATTTAGAAATCTTGATCACAACTTCTGATTCAATACTAACTTGATACATCTCTTTTGTTGTGATTGTTTCAGGGGAGAAGAATCAAAAGAAGATAGCCGCACAGCAACCACACCCGGGGCATGGAATCGCTGATTAGCCCATTCTCTTAATCCCCTCATTTTGAAAAGGAAAAAACAAAGAAAAAAATCAATTTAGGGCTACCTGCTTTCCATATTTAGCGAATTCACCCAAGTTGCCTGATTTTTTATTTCAACAAATATTGAATTGTGCATCCATTTAAGGTAACTAGGGCTACCACCTTCTTGATTGAGCCCTAGATACCATATCTGTGGCAACTAAATTGGACCACAATTAGAGCCAAATTAAGGATTCCAATTTAGGGTTTTAGAGACACATCCTTCTAAGCAAGAATCAACTTTTCCAAAAAGAGGTATGCCTAAACCTTGATTGAAAAGACTTGTTCAAGAGAAACCCTAAAAAATCAAGCTCTTAATTTCACTTGAACCCTAAAAGAAAGGACCTAAAGCTCTCAAAGGACAAATAGGTGAAGTTGACCTCTTATTGGGTCAGCCAACCTTGAAATTAGGTCACTTTTGCACTCAAAACATCTAAAGTTCAAGTGGAATCCTAAGCACCTTTGATCTTAAATAAAAGTGGTAGACTTAAGAGATCAAGGACCCCATTCCGGTCTACCTAGAATCTCAGTGACAAGAGAGGTTAGGTGGGGGAAACCCTATAACTCGTGGGGACGCTCTACCGTGTAGGGGTCTTTGCGAGACTCTCCCTCTCTAGCTGCCCAAGTATTTCTCAGGTGGACGGCTTTCTCTAACTAAGGGGTATCATCTGCCCCGAACCTCTATAATCATCCAAATTTTTTGGGTGTCTTGATTGGGTCTAGCACATTCTAATCTCATCTAAACCATTAGTGCATGTTTGGTAGGAGGTCCTTGAGGCCATCCTTAAGACCTCCATTAGTGATCCACTCCTACCGAGGCCAAGCCTCGACGTCCATGTTTGTGCAGCAACCCTACCACATAGACCTCTCCTCTGATTCATCATAATCGAATTCTCCTTCTTCCATCATCATGGCACAACCAATTGAAGAAGAGAACAAACTTGAACACCAACTCTAGCACCTGAATGATCTATTTTAGAACTTTGTAAACCAGCCACAGTGTCCTATGATGCAAGATCACTATAATCCCGCTGCGATGGCGATCGAACCTCGAGTCCAAATCCCGACTGCAGGTCCTGATTTTGAACTCAAACCCAACATGATTCATGTTATCCCAAAGTTTCATGGGCTTAACTCCGAGGATCCCTTCCAGCACATCAAACAACTCAAACATCTGGCCCAGACCTTCGAGTCATATGTACAAAAGCGGGATATTCTTCTTATGAAGATGTTTTCCTTCTCTCTCATGGACAAGGTAGCTCATTGGTATTAGACTCAAACGCATCCAATCAACACGTGGGTTGAACTACAATCTGAATTTTTGAAAAAGTTCTTCCCAATTGGTCAGACGAATGCCTTGCGCCACTAGATCACACACTTCACTCAGCAATCTGGAGAACCTCTTCATAAGGCATGGGACTGTTTCTTGGATCTCATGCGAAAGTGCCCCCATCATGGAGTTCCTAAATGGGAACAAGTCCAGTCCTTTTACCAGGGACTCCGTGAAGACATCCACTTATTCGTCATTGTAACCTGTAGAGGAAATATCACACGAATACACTGTGTGGGAGATTCTCGAGAATATGTGTGAGAACTCCATCAATAATGACTCCATGGGATTATTCGACTGGACGAATGCCCGTGCATTGACGAATCCAAGGGGAGCACATGAGAAGCAGGGCCCGTCCGCATCCGTCGACTTGGAAATGATGGCCAGTTGGTTGGACAAGGTCTCTATCATAGAGAAGAAGGTGGACGAGCTAACTCGACATCTACAGCAAGCCACCTCTATGCAAAACCTGTTTGCACAACCACTTCTTGGGAGGGAAACTGTGCATAACATCTATCACCGATCTTCTCAGGAGATGGACCCGTTTCCACCCCCGTCTGACTCCAAGACCGGAGGAAACTCTTATCCGACCTACTCTAGTTGGGGGAACTTTGAACCCTCGTACTCTGATTTTCCTGAGGTTCCTCAGACCTGCAAGGACCTCAACACCATCCAAAATGACCCATTCTCTAATACCTATAACCCTGGATGGAGAAATCATCCCGACTTCCTATGGGTGGGAAATACTTAGAATCAAAGACCACCATATGACCACCGTCCACAAGCCCCTTATCCATATCAGCCACCTCAGCCTCAGCCCAACCCCACCTATCAATCTGGGCCAACCCAAGTAGATCAAATGACTCTTATCCTTCATCCTCTAGCTGAGATTCGGAAGACGAATGTGGCTATGCAAAAACAACATAAGGACAAGATCATAGAGGTTCGCAATCAACTTGCCCAGATGGCGAATTCCCGCCAACCTGGCACACTTCCTTTGCAACCTCTGCCGAATCCAAATAACATGCCAAACTAGAGGCGTGTTATGAACCCAAATCCAGGCTAAGCCCACATGATTTATCAGGCCCCTTCTGTTCCATCACCCGATGGGATGGAAGCTTCGACATCTTATGCGGGATTTCAACAGCAGCCACCTATTTTACCAACCCCAAACCAAACCCAAGCAGGACTAAACTCCATAACAACCCGTAGTGGTAAGGCAACTCAAGACCCACCTTATCCAAGCCACTCTAAGCCTGGTAGTAACCCAAGCCCTAGGATAGTTATCCCGAACACCCCTATCCCAGATCAAGAACCTGGACCTATTCTAGAGGAACCAACCAAGGTTCCATTTCCTGAGACCTTGACCAAAGAAAAGAGGATAAACAAACCCATGGCTCCTTAGGAGGATCTGGTCAAGCTCTTTGAACAGGTCCATATAAACATCCCCTTGATGGATGCAATCCACCACGTACTAGCTTACGCACGATTTCTGAAGGACGTGTGTACACCCAAGCGTAAGCTGCGAACCAAAAGTGGGAGTCCGATCGTACTGTCAGAGCAAGCCAGCTCTATAATTTTAAGTAAACTCCCACCTAAGGTTCAAGACCCAGGTACTCCCCTGGTTTCATGTACCATTGGTGATACCCAATTCAACAGAGCCTTATTAGATTTAGGTGCCTCCATAAACCTAATACCTACATCTCTCCTTGACCACCTTGAGGAATCTGAGCTTAAACTAACAAAGGTGACATTGGAGTTAGCTAATTGATCCATTAAGTCACCTAAAGGAGTACTCGAGGATGTCATCGTTAGGGTACGGGATTTCTATTTCCCGGTGGATTTTATAGTCTTGGACATGGATTTACCTGAAAACCCAAGGGATACACCAATTATACTAGGGAGACCCTTTTTGGCCACTGTTACGGCCAATATAAACTGTGAGGAGGGCCAAATTGAACTAAAATTCGGGAACCAAACACTGAAAATTGACATCTTTAAGGCCCAACAAGGGATTAATTACGGTGTTATAGAACAAATATGTGATATCAAGGCCATGGATGATGAACCGTATATCGTGGACAACCTGATTACTCCCGATCAACCACAAGAAAATCAAAACCCACAATCAGAGGAGTCTGACCCTGATCTAGATACACCCATAACTCCTTCCCTTACTCCTGACACACACCCTGAACCGCCTGCTGCTACTGATAACCCCGTTCTGGAACTCAAGCCTCTTCTCGACCATCTGAAGTACATCTTTTTGGGTTCCAATCAGACGTTTCTTTTGATTATCAACTCCAGACTCACACCTAATCGGGAATCCCATCTGATTACTGTTCTCTAGCAACATTGTAGATCCATCAGATGGACTCTCGATGACTTGACTGGTATCAACCCTTCTTACTACACACACCGTATCTACACCAAAGAGACCTTCCCGTGAAATGTAGAAACGTTTAAATCCTAATCTGTAGGAGGTCGTGAGAAAGATCATTAAGTGGTTAGATGCAGGGATCATCTACCCGATCTCCGACAGTCGATGGGTGAGTCCAATCCAGGTTGTGCCTAAAAAGGCAGGACTCACTGTTATCACGACTAAAACTGGAGAGGTCATACCGTCCCATGTGGCGAACTCGTGGAGAGACTGCATTGATTACAGAAGACTCATTTCCTCCATGAAGAAGGATCATTTCCCACTCCCGTTTATTGATCAGATCCTCGAGAAACTAGCAGGAAATAGGTTCTTTTGCTTTTTGGATGGGTACTCCAGTTATAACCAGGTGGCAATCCATCCTAAGAACCAAGAAAAGCCCACTTTCACCTACCCCTTTGGGACATACGTGTTCCAAAGGATGCCGTTCGATCTCTGCATTGCACCCACTACTTTTCAGTGATGCATTCTTGCCATATTCTCAAATATGGTAGGTGATTATCTAGAAGTCTTCATGGATGACTTTTCAATATTCGGAGAATCATTTGATGATTGTCTCCTGCACTTGGTCCAAATCCTCAGGCGATGCATTAACATGAATCTGGTTCTTTCCTGGAAAAAGAGCCACTTCATGGTGCCTGAAGGAATTGTCCTGAGACATATTATTTCAGAAAAAGGCATCCAAATCGATTTAGCTAAGGTAAACTTGATTTCCAAACTCCCTATGCCTAGCTTGATCAAGGACATCCGATCTTTTCTAGGGCACGTCAGTTTTTACCATCAATTTATTCCTGATTTCTCGAAAATCACGCGCCCCCTGACCACTCTATTCTTTAAGGATGTACCTTTCGAAATCTCCAAGGAATGCACTCAAGCATTTGAAATCCTCCATGACCGAGTTACCCAAGGCCCGATCCTACAGTCCCCTGATTGGTCTCAACCCTTTGAGATTATGTGCGATGCATCTGATTTCACTGTAGGAGTGATACTTGGGCAGAAAATTGACGGGAAACCCATAGTCATCTACTACGCTAGCAAGACACTTGATGAGGCTCAGCGTAACTACACAGTTACTAAGAAAGAGCTGCTAGCCGTAGTATTTGCCCTGGAAAAATTCAGATGTTATCTCCTGGGTTCCCATGTTATCATTTACTTGGATCACACAACTATGAGGCATCTCCTTGCGAAGAAGGACGCGAAACCACGATTAATCCGCTGGATCTTGCTTTTGCAAGAATTTGACCTCGAGATTCATGACAAAGCGGGAAAATAGAACATGGTAGCTGATCACTTGTCCCGCCTTCCTTCTGAGATCATCAACCCTTCCAAACCCATCATGGAACATTTTCCTGATGAGCACCTTCTGACTATCAATATAGGGCTTCCATGGTTTGCTGATATAGTAAACTACCTGGCATCACTTCAGATCTCGTTTGATTGGCCGAAGGCCAAGAAGGACAAATTGCTTTCCGATGCCAAGTATTACTTCTGGGAAGACCCGTATCTTTTCCACATCGATGCTGATCAGATCATTCGACGATGCATCACGAAAGCAGAAGTTCAAGACATTATCTTTCTTCCATGACCAAGCATGCGATGGACATTTTTCAGGTCATAAAACCGCAGCAAAAGTCCTCCAGTGTGGCTTCTATTAGCCCACAATTTTCAAAGACGTATACAATCACTGTAAGGCATGCACTCGTTGCCAGACCTTAGGCAACATGAGCCATCGTGATATGATGCCTTTACAGCCGAATCTAGAATGCGAAATCTGACATATGGGGGATTGATTTCATGGGACCCTTCCCTGTTTCAAACAGCTTCGAGTACATTTTACTCGCTGTTGACTATGTGTCCAAATGGATCGAAGCCATTCGACCCGAACCAATGATCATAAAGTAGTTATCAAATTCATTCATCAGAACATCTTTTCACGATTTGGAATTCCACGTGATATAATTTCTGACGGAGGGACCCATTTCACTAACACTCAGTTCAGGTCACTGATGACCAAATACGAGGTGTCGCACCAAATCTCTACTCCTTACCAGCCCCAAACTAATGGTCTAACTAAGCTATTAAATCGGGAGATCAAGAAAATCCTCCAGGTTACTGTTCGACCTGATAGGAAGGATTGGTCATCCCGACTTCCAGAAGCTTTGTGAGCTTATAGGACCACCCACAAAACCCAATTAGGTATGTCTCCCTTCAGATTGGTGTACGGGAAGGCATGTCGCCTTCCCGTAGAGTTGGAGCACAAAGCCTATTAGGTAGTTCGGAACTGCAACTTAGATCTTTCTAAGGCAGGAACCCATAAAAGCTTCAAATGAGCGAGATCGATGAATTACGCCACGACACGTATGAGAACTCGCGAATTTACAAAGAGCGGGTTAAGGCCTTTCATGACAAGCACATATCAAGAAAGATCTTCCATCCTAGTCAAAAAGTCCTACTCTTCGATGCCAAGCTTAAACTATTCCCAGGAAAACTACGATCAAAATGGATCAGACCCTACCTCGTTCGACGAATCTTTGGAAATGGAGCCATTGAGATTAGTCCACTCAGCCATGATTCCAAACCTTTCGTCATGAACGATTAGAGACTCAAACCATTCATTGACTTGACCAATACAAATTTGGCTGAGATATCCTTTACCCTCCATTCTCCCTGAGCCCATTGCGTCCAGCCGATGGCGTAAAATTCATCGCTTAACAAGAGGCAACTCGTCATTCTTGAAAAACCTGAAACCTTTCTTGACATTCCTATGCTGAATTCATATTGCACTTTAGGGTTCATCCATTAGAATAGTCGACCCCACCTCAGGTACCCGTACCCGAGTCCAGAAATTGTTCGCAACAGTCACCTCGATCCGTTCACCCACCCAAAACCTGTTCTAATGAATGATCTAAGCTGAATTCGAACCCACCTAATTTACAATGGGGACATTGCAAATCATAGGCATGGGAGGGTATGAAAGTGCAAAACACCATGAAAACTCATCTCACAAGAAAAGGTTTCAACAAAAAAATCACATATCGCAAAAAACACCAAAAAAATGAAAAAAATCTTGAAAAAGAACTAAAAAAATACTGAGGGGAGAGAAAATTTTGAGGCCATGCAAATCATAAGGAGAAAATGAGGAGGAAAAGAGCAAAATGTCAAAAAAGGAGCACAAAATGAAAAAGAAAAAGAGTCATTAGTAAGAAATTAAGGGATTAACCGAAGTTCTAGACCATATCAAGAAAAAGAAAAATGAAGGAAAAAAGTGCTAATGAGGCACAAAAGAGATTAGTAGGAACACTGATCTTAGGCCTCTTGGGCTAGACTCTTAGGCTTAAAAATTCAAGTATCCGCTAAGATCTGGATAGTCTTCAAGAGGTTGGGGAAAATGCAAAGCTTAAGTATTAAGTCTAAGGCTTAAGGAGTATTCGGCCTTGTTAACTGACCTTTGGTTTGCGAGACTCAATAACCTAAGCACCCCAATCTACACACAGTCTGGTTTAGTGCGCATAACTATCAAAATCACGCAAAAGCGTTTAAGTGTTCTGAAAAAGTCACCTAGATTAGGAGTGGCCAATCAACACAAGTTGATTTGGACAAGTTCTCAGTGTAGAGAGGTGGGAAATTCCCCTCGAAGATGTGCAATAACATATCGTCTCCTCGGTGCTTGTCACCTAGGATATTTACATATCCTACTGGGGGCACGTAAGCACCTTGTGCTGGTTCAGATGCCATGGGCAGCATTATCATGAAATGTCAATTTCCAGGGTTTGGATTTAGCTACAGAATGCCATGGGCGGGATTATCTCGAAAGCCAAGGTTCTGGGGGTTGCCATGGGCGGTGCTATCATGAAGCATCGATTGCCAGGGACCCTTCGAGGATTGATGATGGGGACGAGGAATCCGATACAGATCATGTTTAGAAGCCAATCCGAAGCTAGAAATACAAAGAAAAGAGAGAGAAAACTATCCAAACAAAAAAATCCTCTGTCTCTCTCTTACAAAAAATGCACTACAAACTGAACTGAGGCTAAAATACATTGCAAGCACGGGTGCTTTAACCGCGGAGTCTAACAAACCTTAGGATAGTTCCTGTGGGCCTAAAAACCTTCGCGGAGGATCGAGGTTAGAGCTGGTCGGGTCCGGATCTTGGTTGATACTTGAGTACCTTTAGGCCTACTGTCGGCATTCTAACCTAATCAAAAAGAAAGAAAAAGCACTCATAATAATTTGTGAACATCAAAGGAATTCATGGTCTAGAACAGAAGTTAGAACCTTAAAATTTTGCTAACGGACTAGCAAAAGCTAGGCATGGGGGTATGATGGGAACACCATCATGAGCCCTAACTAGCTCATTTTAACCCAGAAAGGAGAACAAAAGCTCCTACATAACCAACTAGAGGTCCTAACTCAAGGAATAACCCTTCAGAAAGAAAAGGAAGAAAAAAGGGGTAAAACTATAATTGTACCATTGCAGTGCAACAACGAAATTTCTCATGGGCTAAACACAGGTTAAATGCTCTTAATAAGATAAAAAGCAGGTTGGTTCAAACAGAAAAGGGTTCATGTGAATTCTAGAAATTAAATGAATTCTTGTAACCCAAAAATAGACCCACCTAATTTAAAAAGGTTCTGGTCAGAATAAAATTCATGGAAAAATATCCTCTAGGGTTTAGAACCTTCAATTTGACCCTTAGAACCTATTTTAACCTAAATAGGGGTCTCAGTCAAATGCTTACCCTAAATTAGGTTTCTATGAAAATTTCCCAGTCAAACGTGATCAAACCTAAAATCCAACTTCACCATTGGATTCCTTAGGTTCAAATTAGGTTTGTACCAAACTTTGGACCTAAGGGGAATTCACCTTGACTTACTTTGCAAACAGGTCCAGCCTAATTACATTTCTACCCCTAACTTTTGAAAACTTCTGCAAAACCCCCTAACTTCCTCATCGCTCTTTACAATTAGGTCCCTTCACCATTACAGCAGAGGAATCCTACTCCAGTGAGGTATCAAGGGAAAGAATTCCCTGATTCCTCAGAGAATCCCTTTCAAAATTGAAAGGGAGATTCTCTGAGAAATCTCCTCTCATGTGAACCCATTATCAAGCCCTAATTCCTACCCAATCTCTCATGCGAACGCATGAGAGATTTGGGTCACTATGAGTTTCCATCTCCAGCGACATGGCTGTGCTTGGAAGCTTGGCTTCTAAGCACAAGACCTCCTGCTAAGGCCTATAAAAGTCTGCCCAAATCAACCCGCAGCCTCTAAGCTTGAAATTGGCCTGAGATACCCCCTAATTCTTCTCTTCCCCCTCCGATCAACAACCTAGCAAACTCCAACGACCCTTCTCTCTCTCTCCTCTCTCTGCCACAATACCAGTGGTAGAGTTCTCTTTATCCTCTTTGTCTGCGTCGTGCTGCACCAGCCGACGTCCCTACAACCCCCTCGTCATCGCCATCCTCCTCCCACTGGGTACTTTGTCTCCGACAATGGTAGTACAAGCTGGCCACCTCCTTTGCATCCCCCTTCATCTATCCACCCTTAGTTAAGTCCTCTCTCTCTTCTCATCATTTCCCAGTCTTTTATTCTTGCAAATACGCCTCGACGCTCGTGAACCACCATCACCTTCTCCACCTCCAGCCAAACCTCCGGCAAGGTGTTCCCGTTGCTCCACGCCTCCATCCACCTCACCAACTACCTCATGAGCACCACCACACCTCACTGACCCTAACCCCTCACTCCACTCATCGCGCCAAGCCCCAAGAACGCCCCCCGAACACACCTACTTTCGCACGCACAGGGTGACCTAGGCACGCATGCTCCGACCACCCCACGCCACGACGACCACTGCACCACCTTCGCCGTGTTCAGGCGAAGCACCCTGTGTTTTCTGAAGAGGCCGTAAGGCCATTTTCTTGTTGACAGGGTTTGAGGCCTTCGCCACCATTGACGAAGCAAGAATCTTGCATGGGAGCTTCACCCAGGACTCCTCGCTCTAGGCAGTAAGTCCCAGGTTGCGTGGATTCCTTTCGTGCACATCTTCAGCCCAGCAATTAGCATTGACGCTCACGCAGCTACTACAATCAGAGGAGACATCTGCTGTGGGTGCTCATGACGAAGGTGGGACAACATAGTCCCACCTCGGAAGTGGGAGAGCGAAAGCAGCCAAATAAAGTGAAAAAGTAACAAGGGCTTATCGCCTCCTGACCATGGGGTGAGGTCCCACTCGCCCTCACTGCCTCGTTCGTTGCCCCACTACCCACGGATGTGGCCCTAACCTGTATACCCGACTAGCCTGCACTCGTCACCCACCACGCACGCTGGTGGTTCTGGTCCCGAGCGCGCATACCCGACCTGTTAACCCGAGAAGGCTCTGGGAGAGCGAGCCTAAGAGAGAAGGAAGAAGAGAGATCACAGGGGAGGGTAGGGGTAGGTTTTGCTCTCAAGAGAAGAAGAGGAAGCTAAGGAAGGAAAGGGCGGCAGCCAGAGAAGCTAAGGAAGGAGAAGGCAAGGCTGAGGAGGAGAAAGTTGAAGAGGAGCTGAAGTCAGAGACAAAAGGAAAGGAGAAAGAAGAGGAAGAAGAAGACAAGGGTCGGAGCAAAGAAAGAAGGAGATCAGAGACAGACAAGCAAGCAATTGAAGCACTATAGCAATTTCATATTTAAGACGTCTGATTTTCAAAATCAGACGTCCATATTTTTTTTGCTTCTCCCTTATACATTGACATTGTGTTTTTGCACTATACTTTGATTTTCATTGCATATTATATTCAATCTTAGAATTGTGTTCTTGATTTTTGGACCCCAAGTTGCTCCCTGTGTTCGACCTCGGATTTAAAACTTCGAGTAATAAAATTCATTTGTTTTGAGCAATTTCAACTATACCATGACGCATTGATTTTACATTGATCTCGCCTCGACAAAACAGCTATTAAATGGTGCATCAGATTCCTCAAGCCCATTTGTCTCACTAAAATCATCTTCCTTATGCTCAAGTGAGACTTCATTAAGAGATTCTTCACCCTCAGAGTCAAAGAATTCATGATCCTCATTTATATATGTCTCAAAATAGATTGTCATTTCTTGGTTCAAAGAGACATATTTTTCCTCACTCCCTGGCTTGGGGATCTCGGGTGAGAAACTCGATTCAACCTTAAAGGGTTGCTCTAGACCAACCTGGTCATCTCTAATCTCATAATATGTATCCCCCCCAACAGGCGCCTAAGCGGGTTCAGACATTGGCACTCTTGAAGAGGGTTCATCTTGAGAATCATCCCAAGATTTGACTAAGGCAACCACAAATTTCATCCTCAACCTCGAAAATTTCTCAAGAAGAAACTCACCCAGGTCCCAATCCCTAACACTTTAGAGCAAATCCAATAGACAACTATTAAGTTCATAAATCATTTTGATCATAGGCTCCAGTGCTTCAGTGCATGGTGTTGGCTGAGCTTCTAAAGATTGTATAGTGTTCCGCAAATTAGCCAACACCCTATCCTGGATCTGGTTCACCTAAACCAACTAGTTCGGTTCAGGTTTGGGTGGTTTTGGGTTAAATCTAGGGGAGTTAAGATGTTGAGGTTCTCGGGTTCCTCCCTAATAGTAGGTTGTCTCGAGTTGTTCAAAGAATGGTGATGACCTATTTTCAATGGAATACTGGGGAGGGTAGGTGTTATAATCAGCATATCCTTCCTGATTGTAGATCAGGATGGTTTTGTCATCAAAGGATAGAGATCCATAATCATTGTAGGTTTGGGAAGGAAAGTAATCATAGTCTTGTTGTTTAGGGTTAGGCCCTAGACACTGAGGTCCAGATTCGTATCCCCAATCAAAGTTATCCCAGCTAGTGGATGGGTAATTACAAGTCAAGTCGGGATAGTAATCATCTTAGGGATATGTGGTGGTAGGAGGGTAGGATGGGAAATGCATGTAGGATGTGGAAGGGTACATAGTGGAGTAGGAGGGAAATCAGAAGAGAGAAAGGAGCCCTACAATACAAGCAGTCAACCCTGTCCTTAGGTGGGTTAGCCTAAAAACCTACAAACTCCCAAGACCCACTTGAGATTATAAACAATTTGGTCTACTTTTATCCGGTCAATCCAACTAGTTAGAAAGAGGGACTGGGGAGAAGGTTCTTCCTTTGGCTCGCGCCTCCGGTTCCTAGTGTACCCCCCAACCACGGTTGTTTGACACTACCCCCTAGCTAGACATCAGATGGACCAGCAGAAGCAATTTAATTGAAAAAAATCTCAATCTGAGCCCCAAAGAGCGAATCAATCCTTAAGGCCAACATCTACTCAATTTTAATTAAGCTTGGGATGATTGTGCTCTTAGAATGTGATGGGCCCTTTAGATGGGTTGTGCCCTTAATGATTTGTTAAAATGTGTGTGCGTGCACAACCAGGGTTTGCAAACAAGGTTATTTGATGATGTGTTTTTTAGGGTTTAACCTTGTTTAGTAGCTTTTAGGGTTTAATTCTTAGGTTGGTTCAATCAAGGTTTAGTAAAACACTCCAAGTTTTGAAAACACGAGTGATGATATGTTCCTTTTAAAAATCAAAAATAATGTGGAGTGCCTAGTTCAGCCCTAAGAATCAACCCTAAGTGGCAAGTACTGATGAATCGCTTTTAATTTGAGTGGTGAGGCCCAAATAAATCAATCAGTTGGCCTATTCGCACCACAGATTATGGCACACAATGTCTTAGCCTAATCAGATTTCTACTCACTTATGTGTTCTGAGTTGAAGTGTACTAGGTCCACAGGTTAGAACCCGGTTAAGTAGTAGAATCAAAGTGGAGTGGTGCACCTTATGTCGAGAGTTGTGGGTGTTAAGTTGTCTCTTTCAGAAAATCCCACAATTAGATAACACTTTTTCATTTTTTTTATTTATGTGGATGGCGAGGTGAGTGAAGGTGGCAAACAAACAACCAAATCTATCCTAGGGTTTATAGAAAACACCTAAGTTGATTTGGGTTTGAGTTATTAGGTTATGGAATGAAAACTAAGGTGGGGTTGGTGTGGGGGACACTTACAAAACACTCTATCCACACTTTACTCCAGTCTACCGCACTTGGATCTCCATGCTAGGGTACCTGCAAGACAATAGATCAGAGATAAGTGGGATTAGTGCTATGTAAATGCAAAGAAGCGTAGAAAATAATAAAGTAAATTCCGTTGCCTCCTCGGCAACGATGCCAAAATGATGCGACGGGTTTTACGTGTTCGAAATAGGGGTTACGAGTAACCTGTCGTCATAGTTGCAAATCTCGTGATCAAATAAAATTTATAATCGAAACTCCAAGGGAGTCCCGAGTCGAACACAGGGAGGCGACGTTTACTTTAATTGAAAACCGCGCCACATTTTGTTTGTTTTTGTATTTTAAAGTTTTGTTATTTTTTTGTGTTTTTGAAAGAAGACAAGAAGAATAAATCACAAGAGATATGGAACAAATATGTTATATATCATGAATGTCTATTACAATAATCTACGAAAGCATAAAAAGAGAGGGAGGTGAGAAGGAATCTCCCGAAGCAGCTGTTCAATGAGACGACGATGCCTGGCGGAAGCTTGGACGAAGGAGGTGAGGAGCGGGAGGACAGAGGTGAGATGTAGGAGGACATCAGGTAGAGGAAAGCTTCGGCGTGGCTCCGGAATGGAGGTGAGAAGGTAGAGATGATCTGCTACAAGAATGGAGGTGGGAGGATGGCTCCAAGGCAACCTATGAATGGGGATGGGAAGATGGAGAAATATTTGGTGAGGCAAAGGTTTGCTACACTAATAGGAGCCTTGGGAGCTTGAGAGTAAGCTCTAATGGAGCGTTGGTAGGCTTGCTAGAGCTTAGGAGTAGGTGGGAGTAGAGTAGGTAGAGATGGCTTGGAAGGGAGGGGTGTAGGTCCTTTTATAGTGGAGGAGGAGGCTAAAATATATATGGGACAATTAGCAATTTCCAGGTCGTCACTGGAAGTGTCGCTATAGGCAGCTCATGCCCGCTGGCATGCGTAGCTGGTGTTGCTCCCGCGAACAATTAGTGACAGCTGTAAGTGTCACTAAATGTCCGCTGGGCTATTGCTGAAGATCCACCCGCTACTCATAATCCGCTAGCACTGCACTGTGCACTCTTTTTGCCGCGTACGTGCACGCTCACACGCTGGCACTGCACTGTGCCCATGCGTGCCTCCGCGCACGTGCGCACACCTGCACTGCTGTAAGCGTGCGATGGTACGTGCGTGCGCATGGGTGACCTGGGCTGCACCACGTGGCACAATCTAGGTCGTCCTTTTCGTTGTAGGGACAGCTACAGAGGTCGAATTGAGTCAATTTTCATGCCGTTGGGCTACGATCGTCGACCCGAATCCATCCACGTGGTTGGATTTGTCATTTAAAGCTCCAAATTATGTCACCTAGTCCCTTGGCCGTTGATCTTCCTCGGACTGCATATGGTGCTACGGAACTTCGATCGAGACGATTTCAGAGGCGTTGGACTCCGATCGTAGTCTTGATTGGATCCGTTTGGTCGGATCATCAATTCGAGGCTCCAAAATAAATATCCTTCTCTCATGACCACAAAAAGGACAATTAACCTAAATTATATACAACTACTCTAATGTAGAATGATGCATGCTATGCAATATTTAAAACATGAAATGCAAATCTAATCCTAGGAACATGCATGAATAAGCATTTTACCCTCAATAATTGTGTCTACATCAAGAAGCGGTCAGGTTGGCAATGTGTGGAAGCTGCTAGGGCTCGCCGAAGTTCTACCAGAGAGATGGAAGATAGAGTCGCGGACGATTGTGCGGGGGTCAGAGCGGTGTGATGGAGATGCTAGCATGATGAGAAGTTGAGGAGTCAGTTGAGAGAGGTAGCAGACGAAGGAGAAAGGAAATGGCGTCGATTGTGGTATGGCCGGTGCCGGAGAAGGAAGCTGCTCTGGTGAGTAGGAAATGGCGAGTGTTGGGAATCGTAGAGAGTGTATTTGATTAGGAAAAGCATTGTAGTATAGTGCGCAATACGATCAAACGAAAATATTTATAAGGACAACGAGACTTGAGTCCCAGTCGTTCGTCTCTGGGGGGCACTTATGGAAATGCAGATTTGAAATCAATCTTTTTCGTTCTACTTGCTTAAAATCTCATGTCGGTTTATGGTGATTTAAGTATTGATGTACAACATGCTAGCTACCAAAAGATAGTAATTAAAAGCAAGCAACTTTAATCACAAAATATATTACAATAAGCTCATGGTGATTTTCACACATAGATATATATATAGAAAAATATTTTCATTCATTCAATTCATGATGGTGGCTACAGCATTAAGCTCTTGGAAAGCTTATAGAGGAATGCTTGGAAATAAAAATCTAGCTAGCAAAAAACAATCGCATACATGAATCTAAGGGGGGATTATTCATGCATCATTGGGGGAGAATATAGATCTACAGTACTAAGCAATAAATAAAGCATGTAAATCTAAGAAGAACTATAATCTAGTCTAACAGAAATAAGGGCATTTCGAGGTGGCTTCGATGGCCTTTGAGTGGTTGAGAGAAGGGGTGGCCAATGGTGCTTAGGCCAGCCCATGGAGAGAGGTTGGAGAGGTGATCCAGCATCTTGGCATGGAGGTGGTGGTGGCCATGGTGAAGCTACCCATGGACATGGAGGTGGAGTGGATGTGGGATTAAACTAAGATAAAATGGAACCAAGAGTGGATGTGGAATGAAACTAAACTAAATGGAAGCCAAGAGTGGATGTGGAATGAAACTAAGCTAAATGGAAGCCAAGAGTGGATGGGTGCAAAGTAACACCCCTTAGGTCTTTTTATAGACCTAAGGGAAGCTCTCTAGAGAAGTGTGGAACTCTCTAGAGTGAGCTCCAAGAGAGGCCGGCCAAGGAGAGAGAGAGGGTGGTTTTTAGATCCACCATTTGTGGATCTACAATTTGAATGTCTCTTGGTTGCTAATTTTAGCAACCAAGAGTGGCGCCACCTTTGGAATAACCTAGAACACTCTAGGTGGTGTGGGAGTGCGTGAATGGGTGTGTGTGTGTGTGTGTGTGTGTGTGTGTCTGTGCCTTATGTGGCTAAGTGGTCTAGGTTAGGTCCTAAGGGATTTGGGTTGGTGTAGGTCTGAAATTAGGGTTGCAAATCCAAATAGCTAAGGGGGAAATGCAATTAAACTTAACACAAGTTTAATTGAATGAGTGTGAACCTAATTGAGAGTGAAATAACTCAATTAGGTTGGGCTTAGGTCAATCGGATTCTTATTGAGTCCAATTGAACTTGTATGAGTTGAGATCTAAGCTCAATTGGACTCTATGAGTCCAATTGACTAGGCAATGGTAATTGACTATGATCTAAGTCAATTAGGTTTAGTGAGGACCTAATTAGGTCCTTAGGGAGGTCTAGAGGTGATGTACTAGGGTTAGGGCACCTTAATTTAGGTTCCTAGGAGGTTAGAATTGGGTTTAGGGACCTAGAGATCCAAGATCAAGGCTTGAATCTCAAAATAGGAACTGGAGAGCAGTTCTAGAAGTCCAATAATAGTATCAGACGACTTATACTCAAAAATCAGAAGTCCAGACTTCAATTCTGGACGTCTAACCAAACTCAGGAAGGATTCTAGGTTCTATCTTGGTTATTCTGCAGAAATTGGACGTCTGACCAAGTGTGTAGACGTCCAATAATGCTGCAGAAGTGGGTTTAAGGTGTGCGGGAGTTGGCTAAGGGTTCTGGACGTCCTATAACTCATCTGGACATCCAGATAGAGGCTAGACTTAAGGTTTTAAGATTTTCTAGGGTGCGGTGACCTAATCTACGAGTGGCTAAGGCTTGGGGGAGCTTCTAGGTTGTCCTAGGGCTAGGATGGACCTAAATTCTTCATAATTTACTGCTTTATTTCTACTTAATAGAATAGCATACCTTAACTCCTTTACATTATTATCTACTACATCTAATCTAGGTCTTCTACTCCAGCTTTGCTGCAACTCTAGTTATTCTTTATTCTTCAGATCCAACTTTAGATCAGCTTATTACTTGCAATTGACATAACTCACCTAATCAGTACATTATAGCATTATTTTATGCATAGCTAAAAGAAAGCAGTAAAGGTGCAAGAAATGCTTATACATGCACGAATTACCCTAACTTATGCTCAGTCCTAGCCTAATTTAGGTCAATTAAGACCTATGATTGCTGCGCAATCATACCCCCATGCCTAAATCTTACTAGTCCCTAGCAAATGTGAGACTAAATTATTCATAGAAGGGTCCCTAAGGGATTGGTTATTTTATCAAGTGTATGCCTAGAGATTTTTCTCCTTTTTGTTTTCATCCTATGCTCTAGAAATCCATACAATCGTGGAAGTGTAGCTTTTGCAAAGGATTCGAGTGAAAAACTGATTAACCTCTAAAGCCTATACTTGACCCCTAGTAAAATTCTAGTGGGATTGGCGGACTTCTTCCCTCAGGGTATTCAAGATATTCTATGAATTTCACCCCAGCTTTAGGCTTAGGTAGAGAATCTCTAAGGGGTAAGGGTGTTTATTTGGTGGCTCACTCTCACTTGGTGCTACATAGAGATTAGTACTGCAAAATCTAGATTCCCAGATTACTAAGTAACTCAACTCAGAGAAAGATAAGAAAATTATGCTCTCTTTGGTTCCTTTGTATTCATTCTCTCTTTCTCTCTTCTCTCTCTTTATATATATATAGAGAGAGAGCTCACAATCTCACTAGATTTACACATGCGTTCCATATTTCGTGGTCTCTCATGGCATTACTACTTTAACTGAGTTTCCATAACCCTAACACTAAGTCAGAATTCTTCAGCCAGTATTCAAGTGGTCAGAAACACAGAAACATAGGTTAAGGCCATATTTGGTGGAATTGCCTCAATGCAACTGAAATAAACACTAAATATTCACTTTTTTTTTCTTTGCTTTTTCTTCCTTTTCTAAATTTTTTCAATTTTTCTTTCTTTTCATCTTTTTTTCTCTTTTTTTTCTCTCTTTCTTTTTTTTTTTTTTCAACATAACACAACTACCACGCATCCATTAACTTTATTAAGGAGGCATTATTAGGGATTGGTGGTACTCAAGAGACATTAGGTGGCTTATTTGGTGGAAGTGCCTACTCACGGCATCGGGAGAGACGGATAGGATGGTGTATTTCTGACCTTGACATCAATACCCTCCTTCAGCCGAGGATTCCATAAAGAACGGTCGTAACCATCCACCTTAGCCCTAGTTTTATGAAAACTCACTCTCTGTGTAATTGCCTTATTTAGTGGCTCTCAAAATTTCACACAAAAATGTATACGTAGGAACCGAGAGCGAAAACTATGCCTAATCTCTAAGTATCATCACCTAATTATCTAAGATTCTGGATTCCTTGTACTAATCTTAGAGCACCAGTACACTATACTCTCATCTCACACTATTTGGTGGATTTTTTTTTTGGAAGAAGATCTGCCTAACTCCCAAAACACTGTCCAGGGGTTCAGGAGAAGAAGCACTGCCTCTTCTCGACAGACTAAAGACATTTATCAGCCTTCACCGTGAATCCATTGCAAATTCTACATGTGTGAAAAATTGTACTGAATTCCAGATTACAGGAATCAACTAAAGGATAAAATCCCTAGTGCATTCTCTTGATAAAAATCTTATTCATGAATGCACTATATATATTCTATAAACAAGTAACCTCGTATAATTTGTACTTCGTAAAATTCCCATATCGAGTTACATTCAGCTTGACCCTAAATTTCAGAAAAGGAAGAGTGAGCAAGTTAGTTGGAAATGGCTGTTGCGGATGATTTCTAGCTCCAATGAGAGCATTGGAGGTGGAGTCGGTTCTTTTATTTAGGGTCCTAAAGTACGTGTAACATACAGCTCCAAGGTTTTCCTAAGGGTTGGCATAAAAAATTTTTAGTTTTACTGTATCTACCCCCCCATGCCTAAGTTCTTGCATGTCCTCATGCATGAATATAAAAGAAAATAAAATTGACAGAGGATGAGTGGGTAGAAGTCACCTGGTATTGCTCCTGAAAATATACATTCAGCGTCGGCCAACCTGACAGTATGCAATATGCAGAAAGAAAATATGCTAAAAGAAAAATATGCTATGTATAAAGTGAGTATGTATAGAGTGATGGTAGAATGTGGGGTAGATGCTGAGTTTAACGCCTCTAGCCAGGCAAGAACTCAATCAGATGTATCAATTCTTGCATAAGAGCCAGTCAAGATTAAGAGAAAGATGTGCTCATATGCTCCCAGAATCAGTGGTCCGGAGATGCGAACCAACTGATTGTGCACCCCTACTCCAAAAATTCTAGCTATAAGAAGGTGTGGAGTAGTGATGGAAAATAGAGGATAATTAGAGGGGGGATCATGATGTTGATTCAGCTGATTTATCATGTCCCACAATTTAGCAGGAAGTTGCTATGGAGTAGATCAACATGTATCTCAGAACCAAAATCTAAGTCATAGGGATCCTCATAACGATAATTGACATCAAAGATCATGCCCTCTCCAGGCTCCGGATCATATGGGGGTATCTGTGAAAGTAGAAGATCTGTAGGGAGGTCACTGAAATCCTCGTCAGAAATTACTTTGTCCTCATCAGTACATATCTCTAATTCATTGGAGGTTGACTCTTCAGGCTTGGAGTCGAGCCATCCATTAGATTGATTAGGATGGTAGGTGCATCCCCTACTCATTCTACTCAAAGCTTCACCCTCGTATGCATTGGGCTCCTCAGTAATTCCTGCCTCAGGTAGCATATCCAATTCTTCTGTCAAGTCATCCATAGCTACTTCTAGTCTTCGGATGTCAGGATCAGGGATAGAAAGTGTCATCTCATAATCTCTAACATCCGAATTAGGTATGTAGGTGAAAGAAAAAGAGTACAGATCAGAAGATGTTGGCTCTAGCATAGGTTCACCTATAATGGGAAGTGGCCTAGATTGATCAGTAGTGTCACATGTAATGTTTGCCTCAAGATCCATATCCTCAAATGGATCTACTTCCCTTATCATGGTTGGGTTATCTAACCCAAGAGGTATCTCCCAGGATTCAGGATAATCCAATTGTGGCTCAGTCTTAGAGATATCAGTCCTTTCCTCCTCAATTTCCTGAATGGAGTTCTCAAACAAACCCATTCAGAATATTTCCTGCTCCTGTCTCATATCCAAGCTAGATTCTTCTTCCCCTGAATTATCTTCTGGCATTTTCTCCTGAGAATCTCCTGTGTGTCCTTCCGACGTAGTCATTTCAGATTCTTCGAGGTCTTCAAGGATATTTTCCACTTGATATCTCAAAAGTAGTAGTTCTTGAGTTTCTCGATTTTGTCCAATTAGCCTTGTTATCCTTGTTGTTCTCTGAAGGAGCTCCATTACAGCTTGTTGATACGAAATCCAGCTTTGTCTTTGGTTCAGCTCAGTGATAGCTTAGATTTCGTGTAGATAGAATGTGGCCTTCTCCTTAACGCTAGCTATAGCTCTCTATATTCTATAATGTGGTCACATATGCATTGGTAGTTCTTCAGGGGTTCCAGGGGGTGAATCAGGTCTACGCATATTCCATGTGTGAGAAGCAGGAGTGTGAAATCCATATCCTGGGTTATAAGATGCGGTCCTTTGAGGGACCAACTGGTATGGGTCATAATATCCAAGGTCAGGATATGGGTTAACCATTTTGATAACCTGAGGAGAAGGATCAGGCAAAGCGAAAAGTCATCTTTGCCACCTTGGGTTCTAATCCCAAGGTTGAGCTGATTCAGTGACCTGGGCTCTCAAATAAGCTCGTGGGTCCAGCTCTTCTAGATCCTGATTAGGTCTAGAACTAGGGTTAGCCATTTCGGCTAAGCAGATAGAAGAAGAGGGTGCGGGAAGATGGTCCTGGCGAGGTGACTCACCTTCTTGGGAGCGACTCCCAAGGTCCAACCAGTCAAGGTCTAAGTGACCTCCTTCCTTGCCTACACCACCTAACCCCTGGGTTGGTGTAACCAAGCCAGACAAGGTTAAGGCCCTATCAATCAGATGATCCTTATGATCAGATGACCAGATTTTCTATTTTAAGTTCTAATTCCTGAAGAAAAAAATTCATCGTACAACCAACTAAAACAATTCCTAACTCTCAAGCTAACCCAGCCAATCTGGTTACTAGGGGACTAAGGGGAAGGTTCTTCCTTCAGCTCATGCCTCTGGTTCCATTACCCCTTAGCCACAGTCACTTGACACTTCCCCGCAAACTTAGTCACCAGGTTTGGCAAGAGGGGTTGAAGCCACCTAGTAGTACGACAATGAATTCGAGTTGATTTCGTGTTTTAAAATTAATTTGAGCCCGTTTTTATTCAGTTGGGGTTTGTGGTGAGTGGTTCACAAGGTGACCAAGCTCACCGGCTAAATACTACACTTGACTAAGTCTAGGTTAGCCCAAATGTGTGGTCTCTAGAGTGTACCCTAAAGGTGTAACCTAGGGTTCATGCAATTCTAGGATTTTTTTTTCTTTCTTTTCAGTAGACCACAAGAATAAAAATAGTTCTCTGAACAAAATTGGAATTCAAATAAATTTAAATTTGGCAAGTAGATTCCTTTTCCAATTATATTTTCAAAAAATATTTTTTTATAATTTTTACTATTTCAACCAAATTTATAGGGATTTTTAATTATCAGAGGGTCAGATCTAAAATTTTGACCCCTAGTCGATTTTTCAAATTGAAATAGTATCAAATGACTTTCAAAAATTCAGAAAAAATATGAAATTAAAGCCAATGAGATCAACTTTCAAACCCCACCATTTTTAATCAAAATAGATTCGCAGATTGATCGGAATTGCTTTTGAAATTTTGAAAATATTCAAATCTAGGTCAGTCTGACCCCCTTGCACTTCGCAAATTTTTAAAAATTTTGTATTTGAAATTTTTTTAAATGAACGGTGCCATTTGAAAGATGGTTTGAAAATGTCTAGCTCAAATTTCAGAATTTTTCACTCATTAAGTTTTCGGCAATTGAATTTTTTTAAATTGAAATTTGTAACCTGGCCGAAAATCAGAGGGTAGTGGGAAAGCTTTTAAAAGGTATTTGAATTTGAAATTCAAACTTTCCACCAAAATTTTTTTTTTTAACTTTTGATTTTTTTTTTCAAGAAAGAGTTTTTTTTTTTTAAAGATTTCAAATTTTCTTTTTCTTCTTGCTTTTTTTTTTAAACTAACTAACTAACCCTAAGATTCAAAAAGAGAAAGTTATTCTACTACCTAATTTTTTTTTATTCTTTTTTTTTCAAAAATGAATAGTTTTTTTTTTCAATTGAAATCTAACCTAGGGTTCGGAAAGGGAAATCATAATCTAAGAGGAGATGTGCACCTAATTTTTTCTCCGCGCTCAATGTGTGCGCAGATTCCCATTTTCTCATGTTGTCCTGCACATCCAAAAATAAAGTAGAGGAAGATTTGTCAGTGAGAATTCTAGAGATCAAAATCAAAAATGACGTTGCCTCCCCGGCAACGGCACCATTTTGTTAGAAATCGTAGAGCGCGTATTTGATTAGAAAAAGCATCATAGTATAGTGCACAATACAATCAAACAAAAATATTTATAAGGATAACAAGACTTGAGTCCCGGTCATTCGTCTCTGGGAGGAGCTTATGGAAATGTAGATTTGAAATCGACCTCTTTCACTCTACTTGCTTAAAATTGCATGTCGATTTATGGTGATTTAAGTATTGATGTACGACATGCTAGTTGCCAAAAGATAGTAATTAAAAGTAGGCAACTTTAATCACACAAAATATATTGCAATAAGCTCATGGTGCTTTTCACACATAGATATATATATAGAAAAAGATTTTCATTCATTCAATTCATGATAGTCGCTATAGCATTGAGCTCGTGGAAAGCTTATAGAGGAATGCTTGGAAATACAAATCTAGCTAGCAAAAAAAGATCGCATACATGAATCTAAGGGGGAATTATGCATGCATCATTGGGGGAGAATATAGATCTACACTACTAAGCAGTAAATAAAGCATGTAAATCTAAGAAGAACTATAATCTAGTCTAGCAAAAGTAAGGGCATTTGTAGGTGGCTCCGATGACCTTTGAGTGGTTGAGAGGAGAAGGACGGGTGGCCAATGGTGCTTAGGCCGACCCTTGGAGAGAGGTTGGAGAGGTGATCCAGCATCTTGGCATGGAGGTGGTGGTGGCCATGGTGAAGCTACTCGTGGACATGGAGGTGGAGTGGATGTGGAATGAAACTAAGCTAAATGGAAGCCAAGAGTATATGGGTGCAAAGTGCCACCCCTTAGGTCTTTTTATAGACCTAAGGGAAGCTCTCTAGAGAACTATGGAACTCTCTAGAGAGAGAGGGTGGTTCTTAGATCCACCATTTGTGGATATACAATTTGAATGTCACTTGGTTGCTAATTTTAGCAACCAAGAGTGGCTCCACCTTTGGAATAACCTAGAACACTCTAGGTAGTGTGGGAGTGCGTGAATGGGTGTGTGTGTGTGTGTGTGTGTGCGCGCGTGGCTGTGCCCTATGTGGCTAAGTGGTCTAGGTTAGGTCCTAAGGGATTTGGGTTGGTGTAGGTCTGAAATTAGGGTTGCAAACCCTAATTTCTAAGGGGGAAATGCAATTAAACTTAGCATAAGTTTAATTAAATGAGTGTGAACCTAATTGAGAGTGAAATAACTCAATTAGGTTGGGCTTAGGTCAATTGGATTCTCATTGAGTCCAATTGGACTTCTATGTGTTGAGATTTGAGCTCAATTGGACTCTGAGTGCAATTGACTAGGCAATGGTAATTGACTATGATCTAAGTCAATTAGGTTTAGTGAGGACCTAATTAGGTCCTTAGGGAGGTCTAGAGGTGATGTACTAGGGTTAGGGCACCTTCATTTAGGTTCCTAGGGGGTTAGATTGGGTTTAGGGAGCTAGAGATCCAAAATCAAGGCTTGAATCTCAAAACAGGAACTGGAGAGCAGTTCCAGATGTCCAATAAAAGTATCAGACAACTTATACTCAAAAATTAGAAGTCCAGACTTCAATTTTGGACATCTAATCAAAGTCAGGAAGGATTCTAGGTTCTGTCTTGGGTATTCTATAGAAATTGGACATCTGATCAAGTGTCTGGACGTCCAATAATGCTACAGAAGTGGGTTTAAGGTGTGTGAGAGTTGGCTAAGGGTTCTGGACGTCCTATAACTCATCTGGACATCTAGATAGAGGCTGGACTTAGGGTTTTAAGGTTTCCTAGGGTGCGGTGACCTAATCTAAGGGTGGCTAAGGCTTAGGGGAGCTTCTACGCTATCCTAAGGCTAGGATGGACCTAAGTTCTTCATAATTTACTACTTTATTTCTACTTAGTAGAACAGCATACCTTAACTCCCTTACATTATTATCCACTACATCTAATCTAGTCTTCTGCTCCAGCTCTGCTGCAACTCTAGTTATTCTTTATTCTTCAGATCCAGCTTTAGATCAGCTTATTACCTGCAATTGATATAACGCACCTAACCAGTACCTTATAGCATTATTTTATGCATAGCTAAAAGAGAACAGTAAAAGTGCAAGTAATGCTTATTCATGCATGAATTACCCTAACTTATGCTAAGTCCTATCCTAATTTAAGTCAATTAAGACCTATGATTGCTGCACAATCAGCGAAGAAGACGGCGAAAGGGGCATTGGCTGGTATGGCTCGACAGGGAAGAAGATGGGGGAGATAGCTCCACCACCAGTATTGCGAACGGAGGAAGACCAGAGGCAAGAAGGGTCGCTGGATGTCGAGGAGCAATTCAGCCAAGAAAGAGGAGAGGAATTGGAGTTGTTCAAGGCCAAATTCGAGCATGGGAATAACGGCCTGATCTGGAGGTCTTTTTATAGGCCTTTAAAGGAGTTTAGGCTTCCCAAGCTTGGAAAGCTTCATCGGAGATGGGATTTTTAGGATACCCTCATCTCTCATGCATTCGCATGAGAGATTGGGAAGGTTTTAGGGCGTGGGAATTGGCTCAAAAGGAAGGGAATTCCTTAACAAACTTTCTTTTCAAATCTAAGAGGGATTCATCAAGGAATCAAGGAGAACTTACCAATTTTCCTAATACCTACTCTTCGCATTTTCCCCAACCTCTTGAGGATTATCCGGATCTTAACGAATACTTGAATTTTTAAGCCTAAAATCATAGCCCAAGAGGCCTACGATCAGCGTTCATACTAATCTCTTTTTGTCTCTTAGCACTTTTTGTCTTTCATTTTCTTTTTGATTTGGTCTAGAATATAGTCGATTCCTTAATCTTTTACTAATGACTATCTCTCTTTTTTTTCTTTTCAAATTGTGCTCCTTTTTGATATTTTTATCACCTCCCCTTTTCCTCCTCAAGAATGGTATGCAATTAATCTTTCGAAATTTCCTCCCTTCTCCATTTTTTTTCTTTTTCAATTTTTTATTTTTTTGGATTTTGGGATATGTAATTTTTTTCGATGAAACCCTTTCTTGTGAAGTGATTCTCACAAAGTTTTGCATTTTAATACCCCCCATGCCTACAATTTGCAATGTCCTCATTGTAAATTAGGTGCGTTCAAGTTCAGCCTAGATCGTACATTAGAATAGGTTTTGGGTGGGTGGATGGGTAGGGTGACTGTTGCGAACGATTTCAAGCTTGAGTATGGGTACCAGAGGTTGAGTTGGCTATTCTAGTGGAAAAACCCTAAAGTGCAATATGAGTTCAGTATAAGATGTGTTAAGAAGGGTTTCAGGTTTTTTCAAAATGATGGGTTGCCTCTCGTTAAGCATTGAGTTTAATGCCATCTGTCGGACGCAATAAGCTCAGGGAGAATGGAGATCAAAAGATACCTCAGCCAAGTTCATATCAGTGAGTTCGATGAACGGTTTGAGTCTCTGACCGTTTACGACAAAAGATTCTAAATCAAGGCTGAGTTGACTAATTTCAACTACTCCATTTCCAAAGATTCGTCTGATAAGATATGGTTCAATCCATTTTGATCTAAGTTTTCCTGGGAACAATTTGAGCTTGGCATCAAAGAGTAGGACTTTCTGATCAGGGTGAAAGATCTTTCTGGATATGTGCTTGTCGTGAAAGGCCTTAACCCTCTCTTTGTAAATTCGCGAGTTCACATATGCATCATTGTGTAATTCACCGATCTCGCTCATTTGAAGCTTTCTATGGGTTCCTGCCTTGGAAAGATCTAGATTACACTTCCGTACAGCCCAATAGGCTTTGTGCTCCAACTCGAAGGGAGGTGACATGCCTTCCCGTATGCCAATATGAAAGAAGACATGCCCAATTAGGTTTTGTGGACGGTCCTATAGGCCCACAAAGCTTCTGGAAGTTGAGACGACCAATCTTTCCTGTCAGGTCGGACAGTAACCTAAAGGATTTTCTTGATCTCCCAATTCGATAGCTCAACTAGACTGTTGGTTTGGGGGTGATAAGGAGTAGAGATTCGGTGTGATACCTCGTATTTGGTCATTAGTGATCTGAACTAAGCATTCATGAAATGGGTCCCTCCATCAGAGATAATGGCACGTGGAATCTCGAACCGAGAAAAGATGTTTTGATGAATGAATTTGATTACCACCTTATGATCGTTGGTTCGAGTCAGAATGGCTTTGATCTATTTGGACACATAGTCAACAGCGAGAAGAATGTATTCGAAACCATCTAAAATAGGGAACGGTCCCATGAAATCAATCCCCCAGATGTCGAAGATTTCGCATGCGAGAATCGGATGTAAAGCCATCATATTGCGGTGGCTCATGTTGCCCAAGGTCTAGCAATGAGTGCATGCCTTACAGTGATCGTATGCATCTTTGAAAATCGTGGGCTAATAAAAGCCTCACTGGAGGACTTTTGCTGTGATTTTATATTCGAAAAAATGTCTGCCGCTATCTCGGTCATGGTAGAAGGACAAAATGTCCTGACTTTCTACTTTCGGGAGGCACCGTCTGATGATTTGATCACCACCAATGTGGAAGAGGTACGGGTCTTCCCAGATGTAGTACTTGGCATCGGAAAGCAATTTGTCTTTCTTGGCCTTCGACCAATCGGATGGAATCTGATGTGATGCCAAGCAGTTCACTAAATCAACAAACCAAGTCTCGTACTAATAGTCAGGAGGTGCTCATCGGGAAAGTGTTCTATGATAGATCCAGAAGGGTCGATACTATCAGAAGGAAGGTGGGATAAGTGGTCAGCTACCACATTCTGCTTTCCCTCTTTATCACGAATCTCGAGATCAAATTCTTGCAACAGTAAGATCCAGCGAATTAGTTTAGGTTTCGCGTCCTTCTTCGCAAGGAGGTGCCTCACTGCAGTGTGATCTGAGTATATGATAACATGGGAACTCAAAAGATATGATCTGAATTTTTCCAAGGCAAATACTATGGCTAGCTACTCTTTCTTAGTAACTGTGTAGTTACACTAAGCCTCATCAAGTGTCTTGCTAGCATAGTAGATGACCACAGGTTTCCCATCTAATTTCTATCCAAGTACTACACCTACAGCATAATCAGATGCATCGCACATTATCTCAAAGGGTTAAGACCAATCAAGGGACTACAAGATAGGTGCTTGGGTAACTCGATCAGGCAGGATCTCAAATGCCTGAGTGCACTCCTTGGAAATTTCTAAAGGGACATCCTTAGATAGAATATTAGTCAGGAAGCGCGCAATTTTTGAAAAATCGAGAATGAATCTATGGTAAAAACTGATGTGCCCCAAAAAGGATCGGATGTCTTTAACTGAGCTAGGCATAGGGAGTTTGGAAATCAGATTCACCTTGGCTTGATGAACTTGGATACCTTTTTCAGAGATGAGATGTCCTAGGATAATTCCCTCAGGTACCATGAAGTGGCTCTTTTCCCAAGAAAGAACCAAGTTCACGTCGATGCACCACTTGAGGATTTGAACCAAGTGCAGGAGGCAATCATCAAATGATTCACCAAACACTGAGAAGTCGTCCATGAAGACTTCGAGGTATTCACCTATCATATCTGAGAATATGGCAAGCATGCACTACTGAAAAGTAGTAGGTGCATTGTAGAGGCCGAACGGCATCCTTCGGAATGCGTATGTTCCAAAGGGACAGGTGAAGGTGGTCTTCTCTTGGTCCTCAAGATGGATTGAAACCTGGTTATAACTGAAGTACCCATCCAAAAAGCAAAAGAATCGATTTCCCACTAGTTTCTCAAGGATCTAATCAATGAACGGTAGTGGGAAATTATCCTTCATCGTGGAGGAATTTAGTCTTCTGTAATCAATGCAGACTCTCCACTAGTTCACTATACAGGTCAGTATTGTTTCTCTAGTTTCAGTTGTGATGACGTTGAGCCTTGCCTTCTTAGGCACAACTTGGATTGGACTCACCCACCGACTGTCAAAGATCGGGTAGATGATCCCTTCATCTAACCACTTAATGATCTCCTTTTTCACAACATCCTACATATTTGGATTTAGGTGTCTCTGCATTTCATGGGATGGTTGTGAGCCCTCTTTAATGTAGATGTGATGTGTGCAGTATGAAGGGCTGATACCAGTCAGATCATCGAGAGTCCATCCAATGGCTCTCCGATGCTGCTGGAGAATAGAAATCAGGCGTGTTTCCTGATCAGGTGTGAGTCAAGAGTTGATAATCATAGGAAACATCTGATTGGAACCCAAAAAGACATACTTCAGATGATCGGGAAGAGACTTTAATTCCATAACTGGATTGTCAGCAGCAGCAGGTGGTTCAGGGTGGATGTCGGGAGCAAGGAAGGAGCTATGGGTGTGTCTAGGTTGGGTTCAGACACCTCTACTTGCAGGTTTTGATCTTTTTGTAGTTGATCAGAAGTAGTCGGGTTTTCTTCGATACATAGGTTGTCAACTACAACCTCGATATCGCAAATTTTCTATAACTCTGCAATTAATTCCTTGTTGGGCCTTAAAGATGTCGATCTTTAGTGTCTTGCTCCCAAATTTAAGTTCAATCTGGCCCTCCTCACAATTAATATTGGCCCTAGCAGTGGCCAGAAAGGGTCTCCCTAGTATGATCAGTGTGTTCTTCACATTCTCAGGAGCATCCATGTCTAAGACAATGAAATACACTGGAAAATAGAAATCATGTACCCTAACTATGACATTCTCGAGAATTCCTTTTGGTGACTTAATTGATCAATCAGCTAATTGCAAGGTCATCTCTGTCGATTTAAGTTCAGATTCCTCGAAGTAGTCTAGTAGGGATGTAGGTATCAAATTTATGGAAGCTCCTAGGTCTAGTAAGGCTCGGTCGAACTACATATCGCCGATTGCTTAGGAGATCAAAGGGGTGCCTGGGTCTTTTTCCTTAGGTAGGAGTTTGCTCAAAATGACGGAGCTGGCTTGCTCCGACAGTACGATCGGGTTCCCATCTTTGTTTCGCAGCTTACACTTAGGTGTACACACGCCTTTCAGAAACCATGCGTAAGCCGATACGTGGAGTATCGCATCCATCAAGGGGATGTTTATATGGACCACTCAAAGAGCTTAACCAGGTCCTCCTCAAGTGCCACAGGTTTGGCTGTCCTTTTTCCTTTGGTCAAGGCCTTGGGAAATGGAACCTTAGATGGTTCCTCTAGGATGGGTCCAGGTTCTTGATCTAGGATAGGGGTATCCTAGATGATTATCCTAGGGTTTGAGTTTGCATTACCAAGCTAGGAGTGGCTTGGATAAGGTGGGTCTTGTGTTGCTTTGCCACTATGGGTAGTAACAAAATTCAATCCTGCCTGGTTCTGGTTTGGTGTGGGCAAAAGAGGTGATTGCTGCTGATAACCCGCATATAATGTCAAGGCTTCCATCCCATCAAGTGATGGAGTAGAAGGGGCCTGATAGACAAAGTGAGCTTGGCCCTAAGTCGGGTTCATAACGCGCCTCTGGTTCGGCATGTTATTCGGATTAGGCAAAGGTTGTAAAGTAAGTGCACCAGGTTGGCAGGGATTTGCCATTTGGGTGAGTTGATTGCGAACCTCTGTTATCTCGTCTTTGTGCTATTTTTCCATAGCCACATTCGTCTTCTGAATGTCAGCCAGAGTCTGAAGGATAAGAGTCATTTGATCTGCATGAGTTGGCTCGGATTGATAAGTTGGGTTGGGTCGAGGTTGAGGCGGCTGATATGGACATGGAGCTTGTGGTCGGGGCAGATATTGAGGTCTCTGATTTTAATTATTCCTAACCATGTGAAATTAGGATGATTATGCCATCCAGGGTTGTAGGCGTTTGAGAATGGATCATTCTGAATGGCGTTGAGGTCCTTGCAGGTCTGAGGAGCTTCAGAGAAGTTAGAATACGAGGGTTCAGAGTTCCCCCAATTTGAATAAGTGAGTCCAAAGTTTCCTTCAAAGCCAGAATCAAACGGGGGTGAATACGGCTCCATCCCCTAAGAAGATTGATGATAGATGTTATGCACAGCCTCCCTGCCAGAGGGTGGTTGCGCGAACAGGTTTTGCACAGAGATGGCTCGCTGCAAGTGTCGAGTTAGCTCATCCACATTCTTCTTAATAATAGAGACCTTGTCCAGATGACTGGCCATCAGTTCCAAGTCTACAGAAGAGGACAAGCCCTGCATCTCATGTGCTCCCTTTGGAATCGTTAATGCACGGGCATTCATCCAATCGAACATGCCCATGGATTCATTATTGATAGAGTTCTCACACATATTCTCGAGAATCTCCCACACGGTGTCTTCGTGTTGACCCATGATGTTTCCTCCATAGGTTGCATTGACGAATAATCTAATATCCTCATGGAGTCCCTGGTAAAGAGACTGGACTTGTTCCCATTTAGGAGCTCCATGGTGGGGGCACTTTCGCATGAGATCTAGAAAATGATCCCATGCCTCGTGAAGTGGTTCTCTTGCTTGCTGTGTGAAATGCATGATCTGGTGCCGTAAAGCATTTGTCCGACCAATAGAGAGGAACTTTCTTAAAAACTCGGATTGAAGTTCCGCCCAGGTGTTGATTGGTCGTGTTTGGGTTTGGTACCAATGAGCAGCCTTATCCATGAGAGAGAAGGAGAACATTTTCATGAGTAAGACATCCCAATTTTGAGCTTCTGACCCGAAGGTCTGGACCAGATGCTTAAGTTGCTTGATATGCTGGAAAGGATCCTCGGAATTACGCCCATGAAATTTGGGAATGGCATGAATCATGTTGGGCTTGAGTTCAGCATCAGGACCTCCAACGGGGATTTTCACTCGAGGTTCGATTACCACTGCAGCAAGATTGTAGTGATCTCACATCATAGGACACTACGGTGGGTTTACAAAGGCTTGGAATAGATCATTGAGGTGCTAAAGCTGATTTTCAAGATTGTTTTCTTCTACTGGTTGCTCCATGATGATGGATGAAGGAGAATTAGGTTCAAATGAATCAGAAAAGATATCGATTGGGTTGGGTTGCTGTACAAACAAGGAGGTCGAGGCTTAGCCTCGATGAGAATGAGAAGCTAATGGAGGCCTCAAGGATGGTCTTAGAGACCTCCTCCCGAACATGCACCGATGGAGTAGATTAGAGGTAGAATGTGATGGACCCAATCAAGACACCCAAAAAAATTTTAGATGACTATAGAGGTTCGGGGCGGATGATACCCCTTAGTGAGAAAGTCGTCCACTTGAGAATTACCTAGATAGCCAGAGAGGGAGAGTCCCACAAAGACCCCTATATAGTAGAGTGCCCCCACGAGTTACAGGGTTTCCCCCACCCGACCTCTCTTGTCACTAATGTTCCAGGTAGACCAGAATGGGGACTTGAACTCTTAAATCTACCAGTTTTAATTAAGAGCAAGGGTGCTTATGATTTCAATTGAACTTTAAGATGTTTTTGTGCAAAGTGACCTAATTTGAAGATTAGTTAACCCAACAAGGTTGGTCAACTTCACCTGTATTGTCCTTCAAGAAATTTAGGTCCCTCATTTAGTGTTCAAATGAATTTAAGAGCCTGATTTTTAGGGTTTTGTTTGAATAGATCAATTCAATCAAGGATTAGGCACACATTATTTGGAAAGATCAATTCTTGATTAAGCAAGTGTGTCTCTAAAACCCTAAACTGGAATCCTTAAGTGGCTCTAATTGGTCCAATTTAATTTGTCCAAATGTGGCACCTAAGGCTCAAACAAGAATGTGATAGCCCTAAATACCTTAAGCTTCAAGTAGGCATACAAATCAGGGTTTAAATGTTGTCTAAAATAGAATGTATCAAATCAGCCAACTTAATGATTAATCTAAGAATATAGTGTAAGTAGCCCTAATTGATTTTTTCCTTTTTAGCATTTTTTAGAATCAGAGGCTTAGAAGAAGGTAGATGGAGTTTACCTGCCCCTGGAGTGGTTGATGTGTGGTTGATCTTCTTTCAATGAGTCCCTAAAATAGATCACAATCAAAAGAGATGTAGCAAGTCAGTACCAAATCTGAAATTGCAATCAAGAGATCTGAATTGCACGTTGCTCCCCAGCAATGGCACCAAAATGTTGTTCACTCAAAATCAGGTTTTAAATCGTTGTGTTGCAGTATAGTTGAAATCTTGCAAAAAATAGATAAAATCTATACTCTAAAAAGTCCGAGGTCATTCACTGGGAGCAAGTAGGAATTCAATTCTCAAGATTGCAATTTTAAACAATAGAGATAAGAAATTATGATTAGAAATCAATTCAGAATAATATAGCAATAATATCAACTGTCAGACTGCAAAAAGAATGGAGTAAAATGGTGATTTGAATCACCAATTACTCCCTACAATAATATCAAATGAAGCTCAATAGCTACAAATGAAATAAACTCAACTAAGCCGTCTGATGGTAGGATCAGAAATCTTAAACGTCTGATTCTACAGTGCTCTTCTTCTTGTTTCTCTATTCTTGTGTGGCTCTTCTTCTTTTCCTCTTCTTTCTTTTTCTACTTTTGTTCCTCTTCTGCTTCTCTTTCTCTGCTCTTCTTCTTCCCTTCTTTTGAAGCACAAGGGAAGGGTTTTTAGATTTGGCTAAGTGTTAGCCAACTTCCTAGAGAGCAAAACCCTCCCCTACCCCGCACAGATTCTCCTCTCTTTCTCTCCTTGGGTCACGCTCTCCCAGAGCCTTCAACAGTACCAGGTATTCTGGTAATCAAACCTAGAGCACACCCGATTCCAGGGCTGTGGGCATGGGTCGCAGCCGAGGAGTGTACAAGGCTTAGGCAGGTTATTGGATCTGCACCAGGTCCACAGGGAGCGTGTCGCAGATGAGGCATGTGAGGGGTGTGAAGGACCTCACCCCTTGTGATTTGAGGCAATAAGCCTCTATCAAAAAATCAATATATGCGATAGCGCCGCTTCTAAATCTTCTGAGGTGGGACTATGTTGTCCCCCTTCTCTTTGCATGTGGCTGCAGCGGAACTCTTCCTCAATTGGGTCAGCTACTGAGGGTATCTCCCTTAATTGGAGACCTGGGCGTGTGCGTGTGACGAATCCGCGTGGCCTGGAGCTAAAACCTGGAGTGAAGGCACCCTAAAGCTTGCTCGAAGCTCAACTTTAATGACGGAGGGGGCTGGTACCTGAAATCACAAATAAGTCCTTTCGGCCACATCAGAAAGCTCAGGAACAATCGTCGGAGCACGATGAACTTGATGAGAGGGTCGGCGTGGCGTGTGCGTGAGTAAGGAGGTCTGTCGAGCTCGCAAAGGGTGGCCGGATGTGGGTTTGTTCAGTAAGGCATTTGGAGGGGCAATCATCCTAACAAAGTTAGGGCTTTTGCTCCTGAGGTCGAGGCGGAGGTGTGGAGTGCAGGAGTGGCCAAGTTGGCGGAGTGTGGAAGCTACTAGGGCACATCGAAGTTCTGCCGGAGAGATGGAAGATGGAGTCGTGGACGGTTGTGCAGGGGTCGGAGTGGTGTGTTAGAGATGCTAGTGTGATGAGGAGAAGTTGAGTTGCTTGAGAGAGGTAGCAGACGAAGGAGAGAGGAGATGGCACCGATTGCAGTATGGCTAGCACTAGAGAAGGAAGCTACTCCGATGAGTAAGAAACGGCGAGAAAGATGGAGAAAGGGGCATCGACTGGTATGGCTTGATGCGGAAGAAGATAGGGGAGGTAGCTCTGCCGCCAGTATTGCAAACGGAGGAAGAACGGAGGCAAGAAGGGTCGCTAGATGTCGAGGGGCAATTCGGCCAAGAAAGTGGTGAGGAATTGGAGGTGTTCAAGGCCGAATTTGAGCGTGGGAAGAATGACATGATCTAGAGTCTTTTTATAGGCCTTTAGAGGTAGTTTTAAGCTTGGGAAGCAAGCTTCCCAAGCTTGGAAAGCTTTACCAGAGATGAGATTTTAGAATACGCTAATCTCTCATGCATTCGCATGAGAGATTGGGAAGGTTTTAGGACGTGGGAATTGTCTCAAATGGAAGGGAATTCCTTGATGAACTTCCCTTTCAAATCTAAGAAGGATTTGTCAAGGAATCAAGGAGAAGTTACCAATTTTAGGTCGCCGTAGTTTGTAGGAGTAGGATTAGTGACAGTAGGGACCTATTTGTGAAAATGATGACAAAGTTAGGAGCCTTTTTGTAAGGATTTTGAAGGTTAAGGGCATATGTGTAATCAGATAGGACCAAGTTGCAAACTAAGTCAAGATAATCTCATATTAGGTCCAAATTTTGGTATAAACATAATTTGGACCTAAGGAATCCAATGGTGAAGTTGGATTTTGGTTTTGAACACGTTTGACTACGTAATTTATGCAAAAATGCAAATTAGGGCAAATGTCTAAGACTCTGTTTTTGGGTCAAGACGTGTTCTGATGGTCAAATTGAAGATACCAAACCCTAGAGAATATTTTTCTATGAATTTTAGAGGATTTAGGTGAATTATATCCTAACTAGAACCTCAGTTAATTAAGCGGGTATCTTTTTAGGGTTTTGAAAGTTACTTAATTCTCAAAACATGTGAAAACCCTTTTCTGTTTGTTCTAACCCACTTGTTAGCCTTTTAGGACCATTTGACCCTTAATTAACTCCTGAGAAAAACATGTGGTTGTACTACATTCATGATATAATGGAAAAATTACAGTTTTAACCCTGGTTTCTTGTCTTTCCCTTAGAATGATTATGCAATGAATTATAGTCCTCTGGCAATTATGTAGGAGCATTTAATGATTTAATCAAGTCAAATTGAGCTAGTTATGGCTCATGATGGTGTTCCCATCAGGAACACCTGCAACTGGATCCACCCAACCCACATTTTGATCAAGTATGTTATTGATCGCACGGGTTTCGTGAGTTTGAAATCAGGGTTACAAGTAACCCGTCATCGTAGTTGAAAAACTCATAATCAAATAAAATTTATACCGAACTCCAAGGGAGTCTCGGGTCAAACACGGGGAGGCGAACGTTTGGTTTTGAAAATCCGCATTTCTCTTTTTATTTGTTTATCTCATTTTTGTCTTTTCTAATTTTTTTGGTATTTTTAATAGGGCAAGAGATTACGTCGATGAAAACTTGATCTACTTGCAAAAATGTAAGAGTGAGAGGGAGAAAGAGAGAGAGAGAGAAATAATCATCTATTCATGAACAGCTATTTGTTACAACTACAAAAGTAGGAAAACTACACTACGAAAGCGTAAAAAGATAGAAAGAGGTGAGAGAAATCCTCCTCGACGATTGCTCGGAAGACGACTCGCTCTGACGTCGCCTGGAGGAAGGTGGTGAGGAGCGGGACAAAGGAGGACAGAGCTGGAGGACGTAGGATGGGGCAGGAAGGCATCGCGGTGAGGATCTTCTTCCCGAAAGGTGGTGAGAGGACGACCACAGGATGCTCCACAAATGGAGATGAGGGGAGGGAAAACTATTTGATTTTCTACTCTAAAGGAGCATCCCAGGCTTGGGACAAGCTCTCTCTAGAGCCTTGGAGGTGGTGAGAGGAAGAAAGGAAGAGATCAAGAAAAATGGGAGGGGTAGGGATCCTTTTATGGTGGAGGAAAAAATCAAATTCGTATACAGGACATTTAGCAATGGTCATAAACGTCGCTGAAGATCCACCACAAATGTCGCTGAAGACAACCCACGCGCCCACCCACCACTGCGTTGGCGCGTGCTCCGCGTACCCATGTCATGCACCTCCACGTGCGTGCCGACGTAAGCTACCACTACGCGTGCGTGCCTCCACGCATGCACACACGTGCACCCGCACTGCTGTGGGCATGCGGTGGCACGTGCGTGCGTATAGGCGGCCTTGGTTGCTCCACATGGTGCGATCTGGGTCATCCATCTTCTTTCTATTATAGGGGCTACTACAAAGGTTGGATTGAGTTGATTTTCGCATCGTTGGGCTGCGATTGTTGACTCGAATCCATCCGCGTGGTTGGATTTGTCATTTGAAGCTCCAAATTACATTACCTAGTCCCTTGGTCGTTGATCTTCCTCGGACTACATATGGTGCTCGGGACTCTAATCAAGGCGACTTTAGAGGCGTTGAACTCCGATCATCATCCTGATCAGATCCATACGGTCAGATCGTCAATCCGAGGCTTCGAAATAAATCTCCTCTCCTAACCACAAAAAGGACACAATTAACCTAAAATATACACTACTCTAAATGTAGAATGATGCATGCTATGCAATATTTATAATATGGGATGCAAATCTAAGCCTAGGAAATTGATTTTAAATAGACATTTTAACCTAAATAGATGTGTCTATATCAGTTATTCTGCATAAATTCTAAATCTGGTTCCATTTGGGTTGGGGCTCCATAGCAATGACCTCCATTTTCGAACCCAAGCTTTGGGAAATTATACTGATCCCCAACATTGCTCCAAGATTCATCATTAGTTTTTGAGTGGTGATATGTGTATTTCGGATCAATGGCTTGTTGCAACATATTTAGCACATTTGCACATTTTTCAATGATATCTGATTGCACCGCAAAAATGCACTTGCAACTATGTCGTCTTGTGCTATTTCCTAGCATTACCAGTGCATATTAGGCAGACATAGTCGCATTGTAAAAATACATGCATGCTTGCATTTATTTGAGAGGGGAGGAGAGTAAAATAA